>OU862886.1:9082500-19082500 GCA_917880725.1 Selenia dentaria | reverse complement strand
CAGCTAAAATAGGATAGGAGCATGGACTTATATTTTGATATGCACAAAAGGTCCAAAAAGGACGCGTGATTCTTAAATGCCATTTTGCTACTTTCATGAAAACAATATAAAATTTGTATTGTAAAACCACCTTATTTTAATTTAGCTTCACACAAATATAAATAAATTGTTTATGTGTGCGAGAATTTGTTTCGAATACTATTTTTGATGCAACATTGCGTTTGTCTTTTTACTTAAATGGCGCATGGGAGCTTGGAAACCAACAAAGTTTGTAGTTTGCAGTAGTGTGTAATCATTAGTTTGTTTAAGTTTTTTCTGCTAACCTCAAGCCAAGACGAGCAAGTCATGCGCCTGATATTAAGGACCACGTCTGCTATGACATCACACATGATACTGGTTTAGAGTCTCATTCGCCCAGTAATGTGACTTGCTACAGTGCCCTTCACATGCTAACACAGTCTGGCACTGCGGCGCTACCAGGACAGTATCTAACGCAAGAGGTCTACCATCTAGTAAGTCAGGCTTACTCACTTCTTACGATTAGCATCGCGATAGCGGAGGGAATATGCTTTGCCTCCGCCCTTTCGTGAAATTGGAATATCAAAGCAAGTGAAATGATTACCTACTACTACTGTATACCTTCTTAAATCTTTTCTGACTCAAACCGCCTTTGCACCTGTTTTCTATTATGAATAATAATATATACAACATACGTGTCAGTCTATTAAATATATTAACTTGTTTGATGTAGGTTTCGTTTTTTACTTGAAATTGTAATTATTTATAGTTCAAATGAAGGTATGTCGTAAACGTCCCGCTGATTTATAGAACCAAAGTTATTAAAACTTAAAATGCTTTATTTTTGACTGCATGAATTACTTGCGACAGAATGTAATGTAATAGGATGGCAGCTTTATGATTATTATTTAGTTTTGTCGTATAAATTAGATTTAATACACATATAAAAACTAAGTACCTTTGTAAATATAAAACATGTACTTTCAGTTTTGTATTGCCACACAAGTTGTAAAACATGACATGCCGTATAACAATATATTATTGTATTAGCTCGGTGGCAATATTAAATACTATATATGCAAATTGTGTAAATTTGCATATTTGATACCAATTACACATTTTTCGAAATTTAGTTGATTTAAATATGTATATATATTTTAATGAAATAAAGTTTAATTAAGTTTTTATTTTAAAAGCATTGCTCTAATATTCTAAAAATTATTACATTTTTCCAAACCGGCCCGTTTTCTTTTGGGTCAGTGTAATTTGAAGAATTACAAAAAACGATAATACCATTGCAAACAGTAAGAAGACAAATTGAACAGGTTATGCTCTTTACTATTCTAAAAGTATTTGCAAAGGAATCTCTACCTGCTCCAGGTAAGCGCGCCAAACAATTTGTTTAAGATTTATCGCACCGGAAATGACGTAAGACGTTGTGATTGTGTATATAAAACTTTTATGTCACTAATTATAGATAAAAACTTTAGCTAGAGAGTAAACTAAAAGATGATGTGATTAAGAAATGTTTACAAAAAATTGAGGTTGTCAGGGTGTACTTATCTAGCTACCTACCTACCTTATTTTTATTATTATTATACCTACATAATATTTGTAAATTGAAACCACACCTTTGGTTTGTAAGCATACCTACTGCTTGAATTCTTTTTAGATGTTATCATAACTTTTTATATAATTTTACAGTTTTTCCCAAGGAACTCATATTTTCATATTATAATAATTACTGTTTATATCCCAGCTCTACGTGATCGAATCAGAAATGAGGAGATCCGTAGACGAACTAAATTCACCGACATAGCCCAGAAGATTAGCCAGTTAAAGTGGCAGTGGGCAGGCCACATAGCACGCAGAACAGATGGCCGATGGGGCCGGAAGGTTCTGGAGTGGAGACCACGGACAGGCAAGCAGAGCGTAGGTCGTCCACCGACACGGTGGACTGACGACCTTATAAAGGTTGCAAGACGACGTTGGATGCAGGCCGCTTCCAGCCGGTCCTTTAGGAAATTTCTGGGGGAGGACTATGTTCAGCAGTGGACGTCCTACGGCTGAGATGATGATGATGATGATATCCCAGGCTTTTGTTGTATGTTTTTGCCCGTAAACATAAAACACTTTGTCTCCAAAACCTCCCAAACATTACAAGTTCTCACTCCATACGAGAAGCGTACTCAAAGGCTTCAACTTTGCCGTAGGGCGCTAAGAAACCGTTTGATGTGATGATATGGTATGAGTATGATGTATATTGTGTGGTGTGAAGAAATGTTTTTTGTCGGCACTTAGATATTGTATGTGTCCATGCCTCCCGCGACACAGAAAATCTTAGTACGAGGGCATGAGCGTGTACAAAAAGCCTTTTCTAGGTAGGTAGCTATAGTGTGCGAGTGAATGACGGTCAAAAGGAATCCCTTAGGGTGAACTAAAGCTCTAGGTGGCACTGTATTGCTATACTCGTAGCCAGGCGTATATCAGACACAAACAGACACAGAGTTAAATTTGGACACTATTTAAAGTAGATTTAGGTTCAAATTAGGTAATGCCTATGCAAATGCTACGCATATATGGGGAGACCTATGTTCAGCAGTGGACGTCTTCCGGCTGATAATGATGATGATGATGAGGTAACCCCTAGAAGAAATTTTCAGTGATTTTACGTTTACTTTAATTCTTATTTGCAACACAAAATTCTCTCGAGAAGTTGATATTCATATAATCCTCGACTACTTTATGATGAATCTCATATTGATTTAATGTTAATCAGAAATCTGGGTTGAATGAGATTTAATTGTGATATTTTATGCGTGATAATACAGACTATTGTTTTTTTAGTAACACAATAGTTCATCCTAAAATTTGAACCATTTAAATCAGCAATTTTCCCTAATGTCGTTAACCCGACACGCGGGATCGTCTTTAAACAAATAGCGACCCTCATTCATGTCCTCACATTCCAAAACGAAACAAAAGAGTTCGAGCCCCTTAACTTAACTGAATTAAATATATTGAATAGGCCTATTAGTATTACATGGGGGGAAGAGTTAGCTGTTTGTTTGGCGGAATAAGTTCTCACACTTGTTTTAAACCTGTATTCTTAATTGGTTGTGCAGTGGTTAGCAGGCGCATTGTGAAGGTCTATTTATCTCTCAGTGCACTCAAGATTAAGGGAAAGATTAATCTTGGATTGTGCCTAAACTGACGCCACGCTAACTAAATCCCTTTTATCGTTATTTTGGCGTTAGCCGGTTATAAATTACTATGTCATTACAAAAAGTGTAATCCACAATGTGTCAATGTTGAAGTCCAGTCAAGTGGCGAGATGAGCAGGTCATTCATCTGATAGCAGCAAAGCATTTTCAATTAAAGTTCCTCTTGATTGGTAAACGATGGAGGCTTCATTCAAGTTTAATTAAATTTAAACCTTTATCTATTAACATAGTAAAACTTTTTATCTTATATTATATTTTCAGGAGCTAAGGTTCTAGGTTTTATGAATAAAAACAGCACTTTATAATAAGTGTGTGGGATTAGTATGGATTTGAGTAGATTTTTATAGTGGTGATACATATTAAAATCTCTTATTATTTTTGATGTCATTAAGAAACAAATATCCAAACTATTGCGTTTACAGTATTATCATTGTAAGTAACATTTTCGTATTTTCACAAACTCACAAAAATACAAATTTTTGTAACAAACTAAACTTAACGGCCAACTATGGTAATTACACACTATCGCATAGGATTTTTTCTTTTATCTATTCCTAGAAATTTTCATAAGAGTATTATTTTAGCAATCATTGTTTAAAAGGGAGTGAAATAAGACTTCTGCCAGTATATGTTTACCTACCGTTGACTCAATAGATGAATTTGGAAGTCGATGTGATATGATTTGCTTGCTTTAATGAGCATGTTATGGCCGCAATTGAGCGACACCAGGGCAAAGGGCATTAGGCCAAGCCAAATAACAAGTTTGAAGATTGAAATGGCAGTATTGTTTCACCCAAGGTTAAAATTCTGAGAGATTTGGAACTTCTAGTTTACCTCCACGCGTACACTGATGCAGTTCAGGACACCAAAACAAAGTTAGCCCGACACTATACCGAAGGCATCCTGGACATCAGCATATATTATACGAGATTAGGATGGCTCTCAAACAGCTTACGAATAACAAAGCGCTAGGTGAGAACGGAATTACGGCTGAACTTCTGAGAGTTTTAGTTCTCCGGAAGTTATTCAATTCCGTTATCTCCGAAGGCACAACACCCGAAGCGTGGTACAAGAGCATGGTGGTGCTTTTCCTCAAAAAAGCTGATTTAACCTATGGAATGTTCAGGAAAAAATAATTAAAGTGCCAAATAAATGGCCGTATCCTTGATTATTATATATTAATAGTATTATTTAAGACAACACATGTCTTAAATAAATGTTTGTTACAGTTTCAAAGAATCGTAAACCTAAGTATTTGATAATTAATTTGATTTTAATACCTCCATACGATACTGAGAGAAAAAGTCGTGACAGAGAGATTGCTTTACCCTTTGGGAACGGAGCCCAAAAAAGCATTAAAATACTAAAAATACAAATTATAACAGAAATAATTTTTGTACATAATTTTAAAGCACTAATATTTATCTGCGTAGCGACATCAAACTTTTACAATAGTTTTAGAGAAAAAACATCACTTTGGACAGGATTATAATAAATTTCAAGCTACCTAGGTTGCTTAAAATTTAGGTAGGCTAGGTTGCCTGTTTCCAGGAGAATCGGTGCGTTTCATAAAAATTGATAAATAGTTTTTTTTTTCAATGTTAATGTAAATATATGTAAAGCCAATTAAAGAGTGAATATACCCTGGCTGTAGTCGTGAATAACTATGTAAGGTAAGGTATAATTATGGGTTACGCGCTAACGAAATTAAATATTTTTACGGCTGGCTTCCTTCGACTAGTGTTGTGCCAGAAACGAAAACATTTTGACACGAATGTTATTTGAATTTAATTTGTTAGCGTGCATTATTTTAAAATAGTAAAGAAAATAGCTTATATTGAACCTGATGATCTACTCTTTAAATAAAATATATAGAATCATTAAGATATTTTAATGCATAATGATTAATGAACAATCAAATATTGTTATTATTGTAATTCAAATTAATTTGACGACTTATTTCTTAAATAATAAGACCAATGTTTTCGTTATATATAAATCTGTGGAGAGAGGTTGTTTGCTACTATTTAGTGCTGAATCATCTCATCGATGCTATATTGACATGAAGGATATGTTTATCCAGATTTGCATCGGTGGAAATTGTTAATTATTATAAATCACGTACGACTATTTATGTAACCTACGGTTACCTTAAACCCTATAAAAAGTCCTTCATATCATCGATAAAATTTATATCGATACATCGAGCCAGCCCTAGTTACAAAATGGTGTTTAGCTGCCGTTCGGAACGCTTGATCATCGACAGTCGGCCTTCGCGCCCCTACAATTAGTCGATGAAATGTAGCCGTCTGTTGTCTATTGTCTCTACATCCCCCTAGCCTACGATATATACGTTCTTCAGTAACATTTGGGAGAGAATCAGGTAGTAGGTGTGTGCACGACCTGGGGACCATATCCTTCGTAGGTTTGCTTGAGCTACTGTGTACAGTCTTGTGTTTGAGCCAGGATTTCCAGCCGGGACCACCTTAGCAAATATGCTATGGCTGTTCTAGCCAGCGCGTCTCACTTCCGCCTGATCACGCGCGCCTGACTAAAGGCGTAATGGTCAGTTTTGTCCAACTTGGCGTGCGTGCAGTTGCAGCAGGCTGGAGCCGTTCCGGCTAGCACCTATAGCGATATACCTACTTGGTGATAGGATACTTTTGCAAGTGTCTTGGTAGGTACCATCTCAGTACCAGATATTCCTCATCAAAGCTATAGTGTGACTACTGTATTACGGCACTGTAGCGGAAATATTGATTAATGTGACTGAACACTGAGCTATGCCTCGGTGTGACGATTTGCGTAGTGCACTGACACGCAAAACTTTGCATCATAAAGCTCTTCTTAAATTTACTAGTATATAAAATGGGCTAAGTGCGAGTAGGAGTTGCGCAACAAATACAAAAAAAACATTTATAATAAAGCAATACATATATTAATAAGTATTTTTTGTATAATGCTTTGGATTGTCAATGAAAAGTAAACCACAGGTGTTGCTGCGTTGACATGAAAACTTGTTTTTTTACCGCTGCTTTTTATATCAACTTAATTTTCTCAAAACACGTTTTCATATAATGTAAAAAAATGGTCTTGATAGATGGACCATGCAGACACAATTACAACAAAGTGATCCTATTTCTAACAATATGTGGTTTTGGTTACTAATTTTCCGTTACTTCAAATGATCATTTCATAATTATCATCAATCACACGAAGTGTTTTTTAACTAGCAGGGGATGGGTCCTCATTCTACTATAGTAGCGTACTTTGCATGTAAACGGCTTTGATGATTACCATTTCCCAACACCGAATGTATTTTCCCATAATCAGCCAAAATATATTAACTAAATCCCTCGGCAATCCAAATATATACCTAAGTTGTGTGAAAATACCGAAGTGAATAAAATAACGGTGCCTAAAGCTGGGCGTGGGCGTAAGATTCTTAACATTTCACTAGCACCATTTGCATTTTACAACTTTTATCGGTGTTCTAAACGAGATTCTGCCTCGGAAGGCGAGAAACCGTGCTTCTTCCATATTGCTTACATTTTATATTATGACCTGAAGCGTAAAAGGATTAGTGCAAAATGCAAAGCAAATATTCTCCAGCATTATAATTAGGCGATTCAATAACATCTTTTATTACGTAGGGACGCGTCATACGTTGACGAGTTTTATTTTGTCAGGGTTATTAACGAAAGTGCATTTGAAAATGTTCAGGGTATTAAATGTACTTTACACTAATATTGTAAAGGCGAAAATATGTGCGTGGCAAAACAAAACATGGCAGCTGTAACAATTTGATTTAATTTGGTATGGAGGTAGTTATGGCACTGTATTAATATAGGTATAGAATACTTTTCATCATCATCATTATCGTCATCGTCTTTACATATAGGTATACTTGTCCTGACTGACTTATTCATTAAACCAAAACGCAACACTGGGTCTACAAACTGGAAACATTGGTGACTTTTCTGTAGTGAGCATCCACTAAAAAGGGTTTTTGGAAATTTCACACCTAAGGAAAGGAATTCGGTTATGGTTTCTGTGACGACCAAGCGCGTTAACCCTTAGGTGGGTCAATTGGATTATTATGTATATAGGTAGGTACCTATATTTATATATATAACTATCATATCATATCTCATATAAGTATATTTTATTAATAGTTGAAGCGCTTGTGACGGAGCTTTAGCCTAGCGGTTCCTAAGTAACTGCAATTAGGTTGAGCATACCTTGTTGCGGTCACTACTGGTATGCTCAACTTGATGGTTTAACCGCTATTGGTATTTTTAACTGAGCTTTTCCGTGCTTCGTATAGCACGTCAAAGCGGTCCCGATTGTTGTCTTAGACAAAATGCCGACGGACTTGGGACAGTCTGTAAATTGGTAGACTGCTTACGAGCTCGGGGTTCCAGTTGTGATCTCTTAGTAGGCTAAATACTTGTGCTTTGAGCAGAATTGTGTGCTGTTGGGTTTTGGTTATGGTGATTTGGTCTTGTCTGAGTTCATGCCTCCCGCTACACAGGAAACTCTTGTGTATCAACGTTAAAGGTTTATTATGTATTTATTATTTACTAGCTTATTCAACATTCTGTGGTGCTAAACGTGGTGGATTATATTCATACTCATTTCTCAGAGATGACGGACCGTGACCCAGAAGTGGGATGTTATAGGCTCTTTATGCTATTATAGTAGTGTTATTGAAGTAATTACTAACGTGTAAGATTATTATATCACTGCTATTTATATTAAAGAGCTAATTTCTTGATATCCATAACAAAAAACTATCTAGAATTTGATAGTTAATCATACTCGGCCTTATTAATAAACTTGGATTACACCCGGAGTAGTTAAAACATCTATCTGTGAATTTTTCGCTTGCAGTAAATGTCACGCGTGAAAGCAAGACAAAGCATGCTACGCCTAATATAGGTTTACGCAACGTATATTAATAGCGGCCATAGTGTGTAGTGTAGTGATCATACAACAAAATAAAGTGTCTTATTTATAAGTAGTAGTTATTTCCATAAATAACACACAAAAGACAGTGACTAACAATATTCTAGACTTGGGACATGCGAACCAAAAGTATTATTATAAAAAATACGGGTCTAAATACTTAAATAAGTAAAAGAACCAAGACACGATCATAAGGGCACGCATTACGTACAAAGGCACATGTCAAAACGTGCACCCCCTAATTGTAATTTAGTAGTCACATCGAGTGCGATATCAAGATCATCCGACCACGCTCATTCCAGCCTTTCTTAAATTTATTTGACTTATGTGATACGAAGGCTGAGGAATCTGAGAACCATAACATGTACAATAACGTATTAAATCATATCAAATCGTAATGCGACCGAGGTGTGTCCGGAGATGAATTAAAATGCAATAATATCCCAACCGGCCAGTAATTCTGGCCTGTCTCAGATCTGTGCAGATTATCTTAAAGTATTTATTTATCCAGCACTACCTCGGGGTAGATACTATCAGAAAATCAATTTTGCATCAAAACGTCGCGGAGGCGTAAGGTTTGTGGTCTTTTAGTTACAGGTGCCGGTGTAATACAGAGTTAAAAGCTGACCATCTGACGGTATCTGTAAAACCACAGATTTCTATGTAGTGCAGAATATATTAAAGCAATAATCTACCCTTACAACAATTTTAAAGTTAGGTATAAGTAGAAGCATCTTTAAAGACACAAGTGCAATTTGGAAAATTTAATACCGACTTCCATTCTATGCAGTTATTGGAGTGTATCTCAAAAACTACTGGACCGAAATTGATGAATAAATGAGACCACACAATGATTCAAACAAAAAAAATAATTTTGAGAATCGCCCAATCAAAAATATAAAAAATATAAAAAATATAACCCTATCGAAAGTTATGAAATAACAAACTTTAAAAAAAAAATAAAAAAATACATTCGAATTGAGTACCTCCTCCTTTTATTGGAATTCGGTAGATAATATGTAACCTATTGTATCTTTATACTGTGATTTTTTATGTGACTTTATATGTGCATGTTACCACTTGTAATTTATTCATAGTTTTTGTTGTGATTTTGATAATTATTAACATTAAAAGTTATAGGAACAATATTTTAAATATTACTTCCGAAACTTTTAGATCTGACTGCATTTCTTAAATTTCATCTTTTGATATTGAACGTGTTACGCATCACTTGACTGGTTTGTTGTTAATGTGTAGTACAGTAGCAATGAAAAATAACATAGTACTAAAGAGAACTTTAGCATAGTATAGTGAAAATCTAGTGTTTAAATATGCCTTTCTCTCGTCAAACATATATTATCAAACCCAACACGTATATTATGGACCAAATTATACAAACGGCCCACCGAAACGTATAAACATGTTGCCATTTCGTTACCACTAAAATTAAAATTCCATGCATTGGTTCCACCTTATTTAAATAAATACTAAATTTTAGGGATTTTTAAAGGGATTGATCAAAAATACTTTGTATCATTCTGATTACTTGTGCCATTAGCATTACAAATTAGAAACATTATCGACATCAGAGAATGTCGTGAAATTACTTCATACCACAAACTTATTAGTTTACTGAGGCTTCTTGACTTAAACACTAAATTGAGGCTTAACCAAGACGCTGAAGCTATAACGTGAACAAGGTATAACATGTTTACAGATCGTTTTAATATGAGTTATATTATTGCTCTACATTGCTACATCCCTAAGACTCTACACAAGATATAAACAAAATAAAGAGGACAGGGTACAAGTCCGTTGAAGCTAAGTTGCCATCACGCCTCCGTCAAAGATACACAAATCACGATTAAACTTCATACAAGTTCGAAGCTATAGAGTACATACACATTCTCATAACTATCCATACATAAACTACGATGTATGACGTAGAAAGAACGAACCGGTTCGACATTACATGGATGCACACACATAAAGTGACCAATTAAGCCTGGCCTGTGACAGGTGATCAGTGTCCCCCGCTGAGGTCTTTGAGGAAGAACTTTACGGAGGTGCAAGGTGGTTCATGGTTGACTGGTCGGTTCAGGCAAGAGCGTTTTGAAAGCGGTCCAAGTCGAAGAACTGCCAAGAAACAATCTATATTGTGATTACTGCTAATATCTAGTTTTTCAAAAGCTACGGCCTCAGCCGTGCGATTCTCTAATGATTCGTCGATGCGCTCGTCGATGAGCTCAGCGATGTCAAATACTTTATGAGACATCGCCCTTGTAAATAAGGTAGTTTTTCCAACGTTTCTTGTCATCTCGTCATTTGTTTCACGGATGTTGTCATAGATACAACGATGTTTGCCCTTAGAGAATCGCACGGCAGTGTATAGATCAGATCATGAGCGAATCGTAATATTCATTTGAATAAAAATTCAAGCTATTATAGTGTAACAATATATTGATTGACATACACTGACCGATTAAGCGCGAGTCGGATTGCGCACAAAGGGTTCCATACACCCATGACATATTGCTGTCTTTATTTGTATTATATATTTCCTATGGGCGAACTTGACAAGCATATTAGGCTATTTGTTGTTTTACTTTCTAGTTTCCTCTACGATCATATTAAGTTAGACGATTTATGTATTACCGTTAATTCCATAGAGCAAACACAGCAAGTACCGTTAAATAAATACGGTGTGAATCCATTTACTTATAGTATTTATTTATTAAAATATCTATCATAAATTCAATAAATGACACATATCCTGTGAAAACTAGCTACTCGTATGTTTTACGGTTCAAAAGAAACAACCTGTTAAAGGTTGAATATAGTAAGTAATAATTAAGTATATATAGATAAATAAATGCACAGCGTAGACGTAAGGCCGCGGCATACGTTACGAGACATACGAGATAATACCTCGGACGGGACGTGAACGGGACGGAGACATTACTGCCTCGTTGAAAACGGGAACGTGGTGTAATTGCATACGAGCCTTGACAGTGACTCGAAACTAACGTGCTAATGTAGTAAACTAGGAAAGATGTATTTTTCATTTCACTACTTCGGGAACGGGACGGGGTACGTGCGGAGCGGCACGTGCCCCGTCGTAGTCGTACGTTCCCGTGCCGTCCTTGTCTACGTGACTTATGCTCTTTCATATATATTTTGTATAAAACGATATTTTCAAAACTTCCCGTCCCGTCCGTATAGAACCCGTCACATATGCAGCGGTCTTGACAACCTTTAGTCCTTCCCGTACGGAACCTTAAAAAGGAGAAACTCGGTAGGGGAATATCCAAAGAATCAACCATAGAATATTTCTAAGGAAAATAATTCTATAACTGTACTGTTATATTTTAGGAATATAAAATTTATATGAATTAAAATCTTATTGGAGGATTATGTTAGCGTTTATCACTACATCAAAATATTATGATACCTGTTCAATAAATGTAAAATTTATCATAGATTTTAAGTTTTCGTGAAAGCTTATAGTCATAAGTCTGATTTATTGTCTATTATATTTGAAATAGCTCAAAATGTTCTTGAATGTACAAGTTTTAAAACTTTTAATAATAAGTTGCAATTCCACTGTTAATAGTGTTATTGCAACTTATTACTAAAACATACCAAAACTTCGAGTTATTCTTTTGAATTGCTGATAATAAAGTATTTTAATTAGAAGTGGTATACATGTATCAGCTTTCATTATAAAACAATTGACAAAAAGTGGATCAAGCATGTAAATAACTAGCTGCGCACTGGTTAAACCCGCGTGGTTATGGCTGATAATGATTATGAAAAAATGTATCCTATATGTGTATCCTAAACGTGGACATTGACGATGAGACTGATTTGTAAGTTCAAAGTCGTTCAGCGAGCTAGGGAGCGAGCAATGTTTAGAGTTTCTTTAAAATATCGAATCCTAAACGAGGTGATCCGGCAGAGAACTAAAGTAACCGACTTAGCTCGAAGAATTAGTAAACTGAAGTGGCTGGTCACATCAGCCGTAGAACCGATAACCGATGGAATAGACGGGTTCTCGAATGGAGACCACGTGTCGGCAAGCGTAGCGTGGGACGACCTTCAGCCAGATAGAGCGACGATCTGCGCAAGATAGCTGGCAGTCACTGGATGGGCAGACCTGAAGATCGGGCTCAGTGGCGCGCTTTGGGAGAGGCTTATGTCCAGCAGTGGACTGGTTCAGGCTGATGATGATCTTATATGTTATTCCAGCGCGTCATCTATCTTCATACCAAATTTCAATAAAATCTATGTCGTAGATTTTGCGTGAAAAAGTAATAAATATGAAAACTTTCGAGTTTATAATATTAGTTAGTAGGATAGAGGTAGGACAAATGATGTGAAATATTTTAATCTAAATTCTACTAAACTGTTTATGAGTATATTCAAGATAGATGTTAAAATACATAACTACTGGAACTTGTATTCTATCAAATACTTAAGTAAATAAGTATTTGAAGTTAGGGAGGCATAATAAAGTCGACTATGTTTCACCATAGCAGTTACATTCTTGCCGTCGTAGTTTTTACTCTTGATTTGGAAATAATATACATAATTGTGCTTTTATTATTTGTAGTTTACGTTTTATTTTCACAACTGTATACCTTTATATATTTCATAATATTCATTATGTACTTAATTTTTCATGTCCGCCCAAACTATTTCTCTGATAAACCTGCAAATAGGTTGCCTTAAATAAGTTACTCTGAGCGATAAGTCCACCCGTAGGTTCGACGACTTCTCGCTCAGAGCGATTTTTCCAGGCTCCCTATTTGTAGGTAATTATCAGAGAAATAGTTTAGACGATTGATGACACAGTTAAAGATGTACATTTCTATGTATGTTACATGTATTCTTATTTTTAAGTTTCTATTGTGGTGTTCAATACAGTATCTATCTATTTATTTAAAGAGGATCACATTGAGCCTATCCGTCTGATGACGATCTAACTATTTTTACAATTTGTGATAATAGTAATGTGTTTTTCATATCATCATCATCATCATCTCAGCCTTAGGACGTCCATTGTTGAACATAAGCCTTCCCCATAATGTTTCAAAAGGATTAGTTGGGAGCGGTCTGCATCCAACGTCGTCCTGCGACCTTTGTCAGGTCGTCTGTCCACGGTGTCGGTGGACGACCTACGCTGCGCTTGCGGGTCCGCTGTTCTGCGTGCTATGTGTCCTGCCAACTGCTACTTTAACTGGCTAATCTGGGCTATGTCGGTGACGTTCGTTCTTCTACGGATCTCTTCATTTCTGATTCGATCAAATCGAGAAATCTCGAGCATAGCCCTCTCCATAGCTCGTTGTGCGACTTTGAGCTTACTTATGAGGCTCATAGCAAGAGAACATGTTTCAGTGCCATAAGTCATCACTAACACACATTGGTCGAAGACACTTCTCTTGAGGGAGTTTTTTCATATACGCTTACTAAAAAACCTGTGGTTTTAAACTAAGAATAAGAAATATCAAAAGTACATTAAAACAAAAAAAAAATCAAGGATACGTAAAACATAAAACAAGTGATGGCCAGTAAAACAACGTAATAAAAAGGAAACGTTCGAAAATGTTATTGGCTAATAAACTAACCGACGACGTAAATCAAATCACAATATAACTAGTGGCTTTTATTTATTGCTTTCTGAAAACTTGGATAATCACGTATTATTCAAACGCACCACAGAGCAAAACCCAGCCACAGTGGACAAACAGTTTCGACATTCTACCTTATAAAGTAGTTATATTAGAAACACGGCCGACTTAAACTACTACACATTATGAAACCCCTACCATAAGGTGCTACTTATCTACGCTTGCCATATAATGATATCATCTAGATATTATAATACTCTCTTTCAATTAATGAGTGTAATAATAAAAATTTGACTTCGTTTAAGAAATGACATTAAAACAACTTAAGCTATCAAAAAACACCAAATCAGACGATCCGGAAAATAAATTATGGGGCTATACATAAAAATATGCACCTTGACTTAAGAATAACTTGCTTTAAACTGCTTAAGAATAATATATGATATAAATTATTGCATACTTGAAGAATTCAAAAACGCCTATTTTATTGTGAATACATCATATACTCCATATACCCTCTGAGAGGAAGTCTCGAGTCCCAGCAGTGGGAACGAAATGGGCTGTTTATGATTATGATTTATGACATCATATAGGTATTTACAAAAATCACCTTCCATTGATAATTTATAATTTATCTCACCTTATGTATATGTATTCGACTACTATTATTTCTATGGCATTTATAATTTCATGTAAATTGGATAAGCGTTATATATATATCATGTAAATTGGATAAGCGTTATATATATATATATTGTAAATATAGGTTACGCGGCGAAAGCTGCTGCGGTTTTGTGTTAGCCTTCTTACTTACAGCCGTGCGATTCTCTAATGATTCGTCGAGGTGCTCGTCGACGAGCTCACCGATGTCAGATACTTTGATGAAACGTCGCCCTTGTAAATAAGGTTGTTTTTCCAACGTTTCTTGTCATCTCGTAATTTGTTTCACGGATATTGTCAAAGATGCAACGATGTTTGTTTAAAGAATCGCACGGCAGATAGGTGTCACTTTAGCAGTATAAAACTTCAGCTTACGTAGCTTAAGTGTAGATACGTTGGCTAAAATGTAAGTAAAAACGGCCATAAAAGTTTTTGACTATACTTTGTATAAAGTAAGGGCATCGAAGACATTTTATTTAGCAGCACACATTACTCATTCTCGTATGTAAATTGTAATCAACGGACGGAAATTACTTAATGCGTTTCGGAGATATAGAAAACTTTTTGGAAAACCGAGAGTTCTTTTTCGATAAGGCTCTAAGGGCCGTGCCACCCAAACACGTTATCATGCACCTCCAAACGCATTTAGGCGAGGTAACAGATTGAAACAAACGTTGATTTAACATTTAAAGTTTCAGCCCAATCGGCATGCCCGACTCGGTCACCAATAAATTCATTGATAAAAAGCGAAACGATAAAAAATTTAAAACATCTGACGGTAAATTGGCATTTTTGAACAACGCCCTTCTGTGTTGATGAAATTTATCGGATTCTGTGACTTCACATTTTATTACTGAAACTTTATATCTCAGGTCTTCTGGACTTATTAGGTTTGCATTACTGTTTTAACGATTCGACTTAACGGAATATTTTACACTTATATATTCAATTATACCTTAGCGCACAATGTTGATGATAAAAAACTCGGTATATTATTCTTAACTAATATTAAAGTCAGATTTCAATAATTTAATAAACTATACCCATAAAGACCTGTAAACCCCTGATCTATACTCATACAGAGATGCCGATTTGTGCGCTGAGTACAAAACCTGGTGTCGCAAGCAGTGGCCGTATTCCACGCTTCAACATATTCTGTTAGCTTCAATAAGTGCATTATCCACTGCGATATTAAAACTTAACGTTTGAATATTCGTAAGTACAGAGCAAGCATTGTAAACTGTTTACATACAATATCGCGACCGGCGTTCAGTCACATAAATAATACGAGTACAAAAGTTGCGAACCGCCGCGAGCATTCTGATTTTGAGCATATATTCCTTTTTCATATCTCTCTTGTTTCTGCGATCTGTGTCTAGACTAATGTGAAGGAAGGCTGGAGACAATAAAACAAAGATAGACTAAGCTATCAAGTTGGATCTGACTTGGTTATACGAGATACTAACAATATTATTTAATGTTTAATCACTGTTGATGATGAGTAGACCTTATATGTTGTTATAAATTAAAGACTGCTTCAAAATCAAGAGAATGCGTCGTAAAGATATGAAAAATACATAAGTACATAATACAAATGACCGATGAAGATCCACTTTCGGATTTATTATATTTCATAGTTAATAACTTTTGTTGAAAATACTATTATTTACTAAAGATAGTTTATAACGTCGGTTAAAAAACAGAATCATTGGCTAAGCTCTAATTTTAGCAGAAACCATCTAACATCAATCTTGTCTATCTCAACGTCTTTTTGTGTCTTCGGTATTTTTTCATCTCTGTCGCCTCTAAGGATAGAAAATAAGTGTATTTTTTCTGTCTTGCATAGCAGTACCTTGTTCGGCCTATATACATATATTATATATACTATAATAAATAGGAAATATTTTGTTGTTTTTAATGGACAATCTCAATAACTGCTTGGCCGTTAAAAAAATATTTCACCTATGGAAATCGATATTATTCTGGAGTAACATGAACATTGGCTAAGGTATTTTAAGGCGAAATAAGTTCGCGGGGACAGCTAGTAAAAAATATATGTATATAAAAATGAACCTTTGTTTTTCCTGGTCACACTATAACTAGAGAACGGATGGAACAATCTCGCTAATTATTTTGTTGTTGTCTTAAGTATTGTCAGGAGAAGGTTCTTATGAAAGAAAAGACGGGAGTTTAAGGCGAGACCGAAGGTCGAGCCAAATACGCGAACGAAGTCGCCGGCGGTAAACCATAAATGTCAATAATTTCACTCACGTTTTATCATAATTATCAATATTATCTCTATATATTTTGGAACGCGGCGGTAGTCTGTAAAGTACATTATAATGAAAAATTGACGTTCATAAGTGCGTCTTTGATGCCTAAATTGAATAAATGATTTTGACTTTGACTTTGATCACTGACTTCATACAATACCATGTACTTTCATCTCAGTAAAAATGTACTCAGTTTCATCGGGAAATTCGATGGAGCTATTAATCCGCTCCCGAAGCCTATTTGTATCGAAATAACGAAACCCATTTCACAAACTTCACAGTATAACGTAACGTGTACGTTCATTAAGGCGCAGTGTCGATGCCCGCCCGGCGGTCGCCACTTGCATAAATCAGTCCGGGAATGCAGCAGGCGCCCTAATGTGCTTTTGGTGTTGCTTGATAGCTCAAGCTCAGCGGAAGGTTGCTGCTTCATTCTTATATAACTGGATTTACGATGATTTTTGCAGTATATCTCTTATAGTAATGACTCATCCTGTCCTAGTGTCTATCACTTATTCAGTACCTTTAACTTAATATAAGAGGCTCGAAGTTTTTTGAGCTACTATGATCATGTATTTTTCGATTATGATTAAAAAACAAATAAATTAACATTCGGGAATATGAAGTAATGCGTGGTTTTTTGTGTAGCAAAGTATGAAAGCTTAGTGATTAACACACTGTTTTAGACTTTCGCGGTTGTTAACTATATTATAATTTGTACTCACGGGATGTACACCACGATTAAACCGCTGGAATTGCAAAACCCGCCTAATTGTGGTGTACATCCCGTGAGTACTAATTATAACTTAGTGATTAAATTTAGAGACTTTAAAATCTGCATTTGTATTTAAACGATTTTACAAGTAGTTAAACCCTGCAATAACTGTTTTTTGTCAAGGATGAACTAAGAGGGTAAAGTGGGAGTGAAAGTTTTTATGATAATTTTATGCCCGTGAATTGTATAGAAACTTGAAAATCCGCATTTGAGTTAATCATTTCAAATATATAACTATCAAGGAAATCATCTTACCTTTCAAACTTAAAAATAATTACATACGATTAAGAACATTCAAAGTACGAGTAAAAACAAAATGTACCTATCTATAACCCCTGTGGTGCTAGCTTTTTGCCAAAAGTAGGCGCCAGCGTTTCAGTAAAATTTTGATGATATTTAGAATGGAGGTGGATCAACATAGGATACATTTCGTTATCATCTGATCCATCACTACGCGGGTGTAACCGCGGAGCGCAGCAGCTAGTGTACATATTTGTAATGCAGTGACAAGCTGGTTTAGCTGCGCGTAGGTCAGCTGATCAAATTTGATCTAAACATTTGATTCTCACTAATATTGTTATGACATAATTATAAAGTATCGTCACTATTATATTCTAATTATAAACACCCGTAGGACCATGATTAACCCTTTGAGTACCATTGACGTAAATTTACGTGCGTTTAATTCATTTTTTTTTTTATTTCTACCGACTTCCAAAAAGGAGGAGGTACTCAATTCGACTGTATGTTTTTTTTTACTTTCGACTGAGTGAACCGATTCTTAAAAAAACTTTTTTGTTTGAAAGCTGTTCCCATATGGTCCCATTTAAATTTCATCAAATTCGGTCCAGTAGTTTTTGAAATACACTCCAATAACTGCATAGAATGGAAGTCGGTATTAAATTTTTCAAATTGTACTTGTTATTATCACGGTATACGAAGGGTTAAACCAGTTGTCAAAATTTAAACTCTCAATTCCATGATTTGATTCGTCATTCCAAAAGCAAAATCCCAAAAGGTTGGTATAAAACAGTTTTTATTAAAATAGAATTCTTTGAAGGACATAATAGTATTTTATCGTACACATTGAATAGAACTCTTCGGACAAACATAAAGTATAATATTCTTAAAGTGGACTTACGAATGTGAAGATAGCACATATTAAACAAAAACTAGAACTGAACCGGACCTTTGCCTTCTTGGTATATTTTTAGGTATAAAGGTAGTTGTGAAAACTTTATAACAATTGGAGTTAAGACTTATTAAAATAAACTTTTAAAATAAAGGGTCTCTTCGTTGACCCGGAACGATTATCTATCCCATTCCTTTTGTGCACCAATGCATGACATTACAGGTAACAATTAATTATAGTACAAGTGTTTGTCAGTCATTTGGTTACAAACCTTCGTCTTCCTTTGTTTTTTTAATAATACGATTGTAATGTGATCTGATTTAATCCAAATGAGATTAGGATGCGTGAACTAGCACCACATAGCTTATTAATATCATAGAATATGAATGAAATTACTGCCAGTAATATTGTAAACCAGTAAACCAAGCGAAATGGTGGCAGTTCAACATTTTATATTTTGATTGCATTTACAAATCTTATCTACTTAAGATGAGATATAAAAACCTAAAAGCTTATTAATATCATAGAATATGAATGAAATTATTGCCAGTAATATTGTAAACCAGTAAACCAAGCGAAATGGTGGCAGTTCAACATTTTAAATTTTGATTCCATTTACAAATCTTATCTACTTAAGATGAGATATAAAAACCTAAAAGCTTATTAATATCATAGAATATGAATGAAATTATTGCCAGTAATATTGTAAACCAGTAAACCAAGCGAAATGGTGGCAGTTCAACATTTTAAATTTTGATTCCATTTACAAATCTTATCTACTTAAGATGAGATATAAAAACCTAAAAGCTTATTAATATCATAGAATATGAATGAAATTATTGCCAGTAATATTGTAAACCAGTAAACCAAGCGAAATGGTGGCAGTTCAACATTTTAAATTTTGATTGCATTTACAAATCTTATCTACTTAATCTTTCCGCATCAGGGTTACGCTATAACAAAAAAATTATGAATGAACTAGGGGCTTGCTGATTCGGACGGGTTAAGATGAGATATAAAAACCTAAAAGCTTATTAATATCATAGAATATGAATGAAATTATTGCCAGTAATATTGTAAACCAGTAAACCAAGCGAAATGGTGGCAGTTCAACATTTTAAATTTTGATTGCATTTACAAATCTTATCTACTTAAGATGAGATATAAAAACCTAAAAGCTTATTAATATCATAGAATATGAATGAAATTATTGCCAGTAATATTGTAAACCAGTAAACCAAGCGAAATGGTGGCAGTTCAACATTTAAAATTTTGATTGCATTTACAAATCTTATCTACTTAAGATGAGATATAAAAACCTAAAAGCTTATTAATATCATAGAATATGAATGAAATTATTGCCAGTAATATTGTAAACCAGTAAACCAAGCGAAATGGTGGCAGTTCAACATTTTAAATTTTGATTGCATTTACAAATCTTATCTACTTAAGATGAGATATAAAAACATAAATGAACATACCCTGTTACTTAAAATTAGTTTACGTTAGAATCATTCAACCTCAATTTTTTAGAAACAGAACAAACACGAGGCCCATCTGGTGTTAAGTGGCAACCTATATCTATAACAGATGCATTCCATCACAACTGACGAAGTGCACTGGGGTCATAACCCGGAGACGTTAAGTTTTTAATTCTCAAGTGGCTGTAGTTTCACCTTTTCCGTGAAATTACAATTCAATTACGATATCATCAAGATAGGCGACACACTTTTTAGTTATAGGATCAACTCGGACACCGCTTGACCGAATTTGATGAAATTTAAATGTAACTACCGCGGAAGTATAGTCTACCAAACAAAAAATTAATGATCAACAACGGACTACTCTGTTAAAAGTTATTCGTGATCATACCTCCTACTTTTTTTTTGGAAGTCCGAAAATACAATCTCTCATCATCATAAATTTATTTAAAATTACTGTTGCACGTAGGGTTGGATCAAATATAACACTAAATGAGATGCGAATAATAAAATGAAACCGAATCCTAATTGAGTGTAAATCAACAGTTCGATATAACGAGATTGCGACCATTACGATGTAAAATGTTGTTAAAAATACATTTTTATGACAATATATTGAGTAGTAAAGGCGACACTTCTCACTTCCCTGGGCCAATCGGTTTACGTCGATGAAGTAAGATATTCGATTGGTATATTAAATAAGCGAGTTTCAAGCTAATACAATTTTATTATTTCTCTCGAGCTGTAAAGTGATGGCCACACTGTGCGTTCCAATCGTGGAACGTTTTGATCATATTTGAGTACAGAATATATATACAAAAATAAAATAAACTCTTAATTCCTTTTTGAAAAGAGTTATTAAAAACTTAATTCATCCAGAAATAAACTAAACAAGTTCTAAGTATGATCTTAGTTACGTATTATAAGAAACCAATTTTTTAAAGTTCATACATATTTTACTAGGTATATACTGTATGATCTTTATATTTTAGCACAAAGACATCCACAATTTAGAGAATTATTTTGTTTTGTGTATACATAAAGTACATATAGTATAATTATGTAATTTATGAGTATGATGCTAGTAGTACATAGCTATTGAAAACACAAAGGAAGGTAAATAAGCACATTTTTTTTTTCAAATGTTGTAATTTTTTAATATCATAATATATTTTTAGGTATTCACCTAATACCTAAACATTGTAGTACAAAAAGCAGGAAATATGATAACTCGTGGTAAATATAAAAAAATACAAGTACAATTTGAAAAATTTGGTACCGACTTTCATTCTATTCAGTTATTGGAGTGTAACTCAAAATCTACTGGACCGAATTTGATACAATTTAAAAGGGAAGTACCAGCTTTCGAACCAAAAAAGAATTTTGAGAATCGGTTCACCCATGTGAGGTATGTGGTATATATTATGAGGTAACAAATTAAAAAAATACAGTTGAATTGAGTACTTCATCTTTTACGCTCGCACCAATGCCGAATTACATTTCATTCGTCTCAAAAATACTACATGACGCAGCATAACAATCAAATCACAATTAATATGAATATGCATATAAAAAGACCCACATAGCTAAACATAGTTAAGAACATAGTAAACAAATGCTTTGGTAGGTAGGTACATTATATTTTGAATATACTGTTTCAACTCGTGTGAATACTGCTTAATGCTCTTATTATTTCTCTCAGTTTTAAAACTTTTACAGCAAGTGTGGTATGCGGGTCGTTTTGGACAGCAGTTAAAAATAACGGTGGTGTCAACGTGATATAACTCGGGCAGTTTTATGGACTGGCAGATGATGGCAGTGACGCGATGATAAACCTACTCTCACATCTAATTGCTTGCTTTTTTTTATCACTAATAAGCAATACAGCCGTCCAAGCGGTTACTATAATAGCGTAAAAAATATTAGCATGAATAAACAATTATTCGATTGACACGAAATCGGAGTTCTGTTATCAAACAAAAAACACAATTGGGCTTTGCTGGATCCGTTACAGGCAATTTACAATTAAAACCAAGATCACTAGTTTGTTGGCCAGTGTAACACATATTAAAATAATTTATGTATGTCTAAACTGTTGAAGTAATCGTATTGGTTACGCGAAATTAAAAGCTTGAATATCATATAATTTTATTATATGTAATTGTTAATACTACTGGTTCACCAGGAACTGAAGCTTGAGATGTACTTATTTATACTCATACTCATACTCATACTCATTTATTGATACTGATAGTATACGTCACAGAATTATAATTAGTCACAATAAAATCATAAATAAAATGCAATTAACAATAAAAATCAAAATGAAATAATAAAAGTTATACATTGTGTACATTGTGTACCTACATAACAAATTAATAGACAAATAAATAATCTACGGTCTTAGTGGAAGAGTCATGTACTCTTTTTCTATATCGTAGAACGCTTGGTTGATAAGCCAGCGTTTTAGCTTAGCTTTAAACAAGAATATGCTTGATGCCTCAACCACATCTTCGGGAAGTCTGTTATAAATCATCGGGCCCATGACATGAGTCAACTTTGCAGACTTGGCAAGTGAGTGTGTCATGGCTAGAAGTCTGTTTTTATATTATTAGGAAATGGTACAATTCGATTCCCACATCATGTTAGAGTAAACCTCTGCCCAAAACAGATGCATTTCATTACAAGTGACAAACTATACTCAAACGCTCATAACCATGAGACATTAATTTGTTAAGTCTCATGTGCCTGTAATTTCGCCGACACTCATACCTTCAAACCAAAACGCAGTATTGCATACCTGCCAGTTATTCGACATTATTATTTATATTTTGTCACATTGACATCAACCCACAAGTGAGTTATTATTTCTCATACAAATATTCTATCTAAAAACTACGAGTCCAAAACGCATACAAACACCGTTTTACACAAGCTGTTCTTGGTCGTCTAAGAAAAGTAACAGTATGGCGTCTTGACCGAAATAAAGTACCGTTAAATATCTACCTTGATTTAAATTTTACTTTTAACGTCAATAAATAGTAATTTAATGTCGAAAAATAGTACTTTAAAAACTCACTGGTCTACTTGCGAAGAAAGTAGGTATATATAGATAAATGAAATTTCTTGAATATCTTTCAGTCGTTCAGTGCCGAGTCATAACAAACATACTACGAATAAAAAAAATATAAATGACTTGCCTTATTGCCGACAATCTGATGTATGTATGTATGTCCATGAATGTCCGTGTCATATTACTTAGAAAAGGTTTTTTGGGATGGCGAGAAAAAATCCAACAACTGCTGTAATTTTTTGTTTAAGTTACCTGGAGTTGTGTTATTAATAGTTTTGTAACGGTGCACAAATGTAGGCAAAGTGGACAAAATCATGAAACCTTTTCTCGTCAAGTACCTAAGAATATTATAGTAATGCTTCCGCTGTTTTACTGGAACGTGACTTGACAGTGACGGGATAGTGACTGGACATACTTTTGTGACTATGACTTTACTCTGACTTCTTGAATAAAAAGCTAACTTAATGTAACTATAATCGTACTTATACCCATACCATATATAGTATGATATATATAGATATAGTATATCAATCCATCATAAAAGAGCATTATTTTTCCTCGGTGTAGGTTGTCATGTCGATGAAAACAATCGAAGCAAAGTAAATTAGATAGGTTTATTGAATAGTATATTTAGCTATCTCATTTGTAAAAACAAAGAGAAACTATTTGTACTTTGTTTCTAATCGTCATTAGAAAGACCTTTGTACCAGGATGTCTTAAGTATTCTGCGAGTTCTTCAATTCAGTTATTACTCAAAAAGTTATCCGTCACGTGCTCGAAATAATCCAAATGAGAGTTTTACTTAGGAATATAAAAAATAAGTCAGTTTCTACGTTACGGTATAGTTCAACTCGGGCATATTATGGCCATATTTGGCCAATATCATACTACGATTCCAAGAAATACAAAGCAGTGGGTTAAAATGTAAGAGGGGGGTCACTTTGGTACATAATTACATCTCTCGCGAACAGTTCTTTTTTCTTTCATTTCATTTCCTTGGTCAAAAGTGGTGTACTTTTGTGTAACGTTAACTTCATTTTGTTAGCCCTATTCAATAGTACCCGACACATCATTGCAGTGCGAAATCATTCACATTTCACATGTTTGCGTACCTCTTTTAAACTACAAAATTATGTTTTATTAGGCTGTAAGGGATTAGGGTGGATAAACGGACATAACGATCGTATACGTAGGTCCTGTTAAGGCCTAGTTGCTAGTGATTACAAGTTAGGGGTCCCAGGTTCTAACCCTGGCTGGGGCAAAAATTTTGTAATTAATATTAATGTTTGATCTCAGATCTCGGAGGTGTTGATGTGTGTCCATGCGCCCCGCAACAAAATTTATTTATTAATTAAATGATACAGTAAGCTTACAGTATAGACCAAAACTAATTTAGGTAAATTGTTATAAATAGGCTTAAAATAGATACAATATTATACCGATTGTACTTATACCGTCATTGAAAATGTCGACATGCTGAAACTCGTGCGTAAATTGATTGAGAATAGTCAACAGCCTGCGCGTGGGCGCGTTCCTGCCGTGGATGGTACGTAAAACGGGACATGAGAACATTTGATGATGGCATCGACTCCCTGTGCAAATGTAGTTATTTGGCACAAATAATCCAATATTACCCAATACGGTTGGATTATTGACTCTACTGCGCAGTATTTGGCAATAGTGGATAACTAATATCAATTTACGCAATACTCTAATGTACTTACTCCGATCATTCCTGAGACTAAAAGTGATGGAAAAAGGTATGGATATCCGTACATACGTTTATAGACTTACCTAGCGAATTTGCGCTGCAGCCTCTCAATCATCAAACTGTACATAGACTTACTCGGGTAATGCGAGAGTAGTTTATTAACGATTGTTTATTAATTATATTATATTACTTATAACTTTATAGTGCTACACAACTCTAAAAATATCTAATTTTGCTTAAGTTCCATTCAATCAATCAATCAATCAAAGTATTTATTGTTGTAGAGTTTGTTACAATTAAAAATGTGAAAGCCACTGGTTCCCGAACTAGTGGGTACAGTGTTTTAGGAACCAGGGTCTTCTCCCAATATTTAGTGCAGCTTACATGTCTACAATATATATATTAAATACCTTAAAGAAAGTTACAAAAAATATGCCTTAACCAAACTGTGTTGTCTACCATACGGACTTAAATAAAAGTGCAAGAGTGTACTTGTTTGTGTGTGTGTGTGTATGTGTGTAGGTGTGTTTGAGTGTGTGTAGGTGTGTTTGTGTGTGTGTGTTTGTGTGTGAATATGTGTGTGGGGCATTGTATGTGGAGGTGTGTGCTATTTGTATGATGCAGAGGTCTGTCTGTTTGTTGGTGTGTGTGTCGAGGGTTAATAACTACAGTGTTTTATTTTTCACAGGCCGGTTGGCGCAGTTGGTAGCACCCCTGCCTTCTGAGCCGCTGGGCCCGGGTTCGATCCCCGGACAGGTCAAACATTTGTGTGCATGAACATGTCTGTTTGATCTGTGACTGGGTATGTACATGTATTTAAGTATGTATATCAGTCATCAGGTTACCATAGTACAGGCTCTGCTTAATTTGGGACCTGAAGACCTTTGTGTAGATGTTATCCCATATTATTCATCATACACACATTCAATCTCTTATATATTTTGTTCGTTGGCATCGTTTGTGCATCTCAAGTTCAACATTTAATTTTATTCGTCAAAGGTGAAGACCATCGTTATCGCAATGGAGCGAGCTCTTTACGATCCCACGACCAGTTTTAGGTACTTTTTTATTCCTCCAAACCAAGAGACAAATAAATGTACACTCAGAACTTGCAGCTAAAATGGCTTTTCGGGTCCAGAGGTTAAGTTGTACTTGAATTGAGTTTACGCAGCCTGTAGCCGTTTTGTTCGACACGTAATGTTTTATAAATGTGCCTGTTCTCACAAAAACAATAAGCATATTCATTATATATATTATAAGATAAATAATGGCGAGGAAGCGGGGAGTCAAAATTATCTCACAGGGCTTCATAGGGATGGCGATTAACGCAGCTTACGGCTGCATTAATGGTCATCGCTTCTTGATTCCATGAGGTAAGACATTTTGATGATTATAAAAACTAACTAAAACCCGCGACTCCACACGTGTGGGATTTTGTTATTGTGATATCTCTGGAAAAAACCGAAATAATAAGGTATTCCAGGTCCTTCCCCGAGTTACGAAACTTTTAGTTGTAAAAAGGTAGCAAACAGACAGAGGGAGTTATTTTTGCCATTTATATGTGTGTCGACATTCGATACACAAAAACCAAGACTAGATAAATTCTAAATTTGACATACTGGACCTTGATTTCTATAATCAAAGCAATTCAGAGTACCGATCAGTTTTCAGTTACACACACAAAAAAATTGACCTACATCCAATCAAAAGTATGAGAATAATTTTAAATTAAACTATACTATATTTAAAATTTTCTATGATTATGTAACTATAATAAATGAGTCTTATATTATTATATAGTATAATTTATTAATCGCTCCTCCTCTATATATATATAGGTGTGCGATTTAGAATAGGTGGTATATATATACCTAGCTAGGGCTGGGCACGAAAATCTGTGTAAGTGTAACGTATAGTCGCATCGTTAACGTATTTAGCACAAATAACTAGCAACACTAGTAGCACAGATAACTCATAGTTTGTACTGAATACGTCAACGATACAATAACGTCACACTTGAGCAGATTTTCGTGCTCGGCCCACTGGTTTCCTCCTCATCCTAACATCAAGTTTTAAAGGTAACAGCGAATATGCCATGCACGTTCTCCTAACTATTCACCGTGGTACCTACAGAGTAATTAATTATCACAATATCCAAGACCTGAGAACAAAACCATCTGCTCATCAGACAAATATTTGGCCTGATAATGCCTTTAAAAGCTACGGATGGTCCTATACAATTATACTCAGCAATTTGTAGTACCCGAGAGAAATAGATTTGTTAATTAAAATTACAAGTTTATAAAAAAATTAAATAAATCACACTTTCTGGGTACTTCGTTATAATGAAGTGATACAAAGCAAACAAAGTTATGTTCTGCATGATATATACATAATCATCGGGAGGTTTCAGAACGAGTGTTCTGATATCGTTCGCGAGAAGGGACTTATCGTAATTTAGAGCTTCAGATTAGACTGCGCCGACCGACATACACTAACGAGCATTCGTTTCAGTTTATTTTTATTTTAACAACGGTATGGTCGCGATGTTTTGTCTTCTGCCGACAATTGTGCCAGTTAATTGGATTGTCCGATTAAATGCTAACTGTGGTTAGTACAGTGTCAACAATTTCAATAGGCACGTTTCATTTGTTAAAATAAATTTAAAATAATCATCTCAAATAAATATATATATAAAACTCACCTTTGTTGTAGCAGTTTTCAGCGGTGTTCCTGAAGATACTGCGCAGATCTCCACCTCATACCGGTCCACGCCAGCTTCGCGATCCAAAGACACTGCCGTAGATAAGATTCCCAACGAAGAATCTATGTCAAATAGCCTGTCCACTTGTTTACCGTCACCGGTCACATTCACTATGTAATATTCTAATCCCGATTTGTAGTTATTAGTCAAATTTAACACAGCTGTTCCAATTGGCTCATTTTCAGAGACTGAAACCGACCTTACATTCGTCCAAGTCACACCTTCCAACTCAGCACCCCCCATTATAACACTGATATAAATCTCTGTACTTTTTTGTTCACTCAGTACAGCTTCATCTGTAGCCTTTATGACAAGGTTCCATCTGGCCTCGGGTATAGACGGAGGGTACCGTAAAGTCAATGCCCCGTTGCTTCTATGCAAATCAAATAAATCGTTCCCACCATGTATGAGTTTATATGTGACCAGTCCATTCGTTCCTGAATCCAGATCACGAGCCAATACATTCATTATAAATATTCCACGGCCTGCGCTTCTTCCCATCCTCTCAGAGTTAATTACGGCTGCATTCATTGAAACGAAAATTGGAGCGTTGTCGTTTATATCTTCGACGATCACAGTGACTAATTTCTCGGCGGATAATCTCACCGAAGGCGGCTCTGCTCTATCGTAAGCGACCACAGTTATTCTAAACGTGTCGATGCTTTCTCTATCAATAGGCAATAAAGTATGTATGACCCCAGTAACGTTGTTTATGGCAAAGTGCCGCTTGCTATCATTAGGTTCTTGATGTGTGATCAAATAATAAATTTTGCCATTCAACCCTGAATCTGGGTCTTCTGCGGTAACTGTCACTATTGGAGTGTGCTTTGGAATACCTTCTCTGATTTGACGAACAATGGCCGTGTTTGTAAATATAGGTGCATTATCGTTAGCGTCAATTACATTTATAACGAATGAAATACTCGAAGATAAACTGGGACTGCCGTTGTCAGTAGCAGTGATGTTTAAGGTATAGAAAGTAATATCTTCGTAATCCAATTTCTTGTGCAAAAATAATTCACCAGAATAACTATCAATGAAAAATGTGTCTTTTCTATTTCCAGATGTTATAGAATATTGTAACTCACGGTTAATCCCAAGATCTGCATCTGTTGCATGAAACCGTATTATTTTGGTATTTACAGGCTCTGTTTCTACTACAGACACGTTCAATTGAGTTTGAGTAAATTCTGGAGCATTGTCATTTTCATCTAGCACCGTTACTAAAATATTTGTAGAAGCAGATAACTGTACTGTTTGACCAGAATCATGGGCCATTACTGTGAGTTTATAGTGGTCAATTGTTTCTCGGTCTAAATGCTTATTGATTAATAATTGGCCTGTAGCTTCATCAAGAATAAACTTTCCATAATCATCGCCACCAATCAATTTATAATAAATGTCACCATTAAGGCCTTCATCAGCATCAGTCGAATGTACTCTCATTATAGAAGCTCCAACAGTAGCACCTTCAGATACTTCAACTTTATAAGTTGTTCTCACAAATACAGGAGGATTGTCATTTACGTCTGTTATATATATTGTTACTCTCACTGAATCCGTCAACTTCGTTTTCCCATTATCGCTAACTGTCACAGTTAAGGTGATGTAATTTTGGCCTGTACTACGAGCCAAACTCTCTCGGTCAAAGGATTTTAGCGTTTTTATAAAGCCATTTCTTGAATCGATTCGAAAATCACTTTGTGCAATAGGCAAAGAAAAAGTTAGTTCCGCATTTCTGCCTATGTCTCGGTCAGTAGCAGTTAATTTTCCTACAAATGTATCTGGTGGCTCGTTTTCTTTAATCTTGAATATAAACGTAGTATTTGTAAACTGAGGGCTATTATCATTTTCATCTAAAACATGTATTACTACTGGAACCTGGGATGATCTCGGTGGTTTACCGCTGTCTGTTGCTATTATAGTCAATGAATAGTAATCTCTTTCCTCTCTATCCAATGAACTTTTCACATACAAATAACCATCTGGAAATACACCGAATTTTCCGTCTGTATTACCTTCTGCTATATAATAAGAAATTCTGGCGTTTGCACCCAAATCAGCGTCAGAAGCCGCTACAGCAAAGAATCTTGTGTTTACTAAAGTTGATTCAAGTAAAGAAGTTTCGTAAGATGTGTGGTCAAATACTGGTGTGTGATCATTGACATCATCTATAACTGCTGTAATTGACTGCTTTGTAGCTAGCGGTGGAGTTCCGTTGTCAGTTGCTGTAACTTCAATAAATAATGAGCTTCCTGGTTCATTTGATATTGGCCTGTTCAAGTAAATAACACCCGTTGTATCAGATATGCGGAAATTATTTTCAGTATTAAAGCTTAACGAATAAAAAACTGTTCTATTAGAGCCTGAATCACGATCAGTTGCTCTAGCAAAATAAACTTCTTGACCTACAGCCATATTTTCTGGAATGTGGATTTCATCTTTATCTTCTATGAAGACCGGATAGTTATCATTTACATCTAATACTGAAATATTCACCGTAGTGAACCCAAACGCTACTCCAGTTTTAGCCATTATTTTTAAATGATAAGTCATTTTATCTTCACGGTCTACATTAGCATTTGTGGTGATAATTCCAGTCTTTTCATCTATTTGAAAAACATGCTTATGATCACCTTCTAGAATATAGTATGATATTGTATCACTTGATATCCTAGCATTTATTTTTCCAACAAATCTTCCAGGATTTGATTTAAATGTATCTTCATCTTCAACCAGTTTAAAAGTATATCCATTGTATCCATCAAATTGTAAATTCTTACGTTGCGAGGTTTTTACTATTTCCACTATGGCATCATCCAGAGCCTTTCTATTTCCTTTATCTTTACAAGATATTTTTAGTGAATAAACAGTCTCTGGAGCTTTGTGAAAATCTTTTTGCAGAATGATGTTTCCTGTCCAAGGTTCAACTTCAAAATATCCGCTGCCACCACTTTCAAGCTTATACATAATTTGAGCATTTTCAGCTTCATCTAAATCAAAAGCTTTGACTTGTAGCACGTTTGATCCAGGTAATAACTCTTCACTTATACTTTCTATGTAACGTTGCGGGTAGAATACTGGGTCGTTATCATTTACATCTAAAACTTTAAGAAAAATAGTAGCCGTAGAAGATTGAGGTGGAAAGCCTTGATCTTTTGCAATGACGGGTAGTTCATAAAATGGTATCTTTTCTCTATCTAGCTCAATAATTGCACTTAGTTGTCCCGTAATAGGATCTAATGTAAACGTATTTGGATACTTTCTTTCAATGTTAGAAGAGAGATAGTAAGATACCGAACCATTAGTTCCTTGGTCATAGTCAGATGCTGTTAAAATTAGAACCTCTTTTATAGGTTTTACATTTTCTTGAAGAGTTGTATTAATTTGTGTCTGTGGAAAAGTAGGTGCTTCATCATTTTCATCTAAGATGGTAATTTTAAGTCTTGTGTATGCCCATTTTGGATTAGGGCCACCATCTCTAGCTGAAACATTTAATTCCACTGTCCCTTGAACTTCTCGATCTAAAACAGTTTTTGTAGTCACTAACCCCGTCAAATGATCTATAGTAAACCATCGTTGTTGGTTTCCATCATAAAAATCATAAAATATTTCAGCATTGACTCCTGTATCTTCGTCAGTTGCAGTAATACTAGCCACATATGTTCCAGCAGGTGCAAGTTCAGTTAAAATTGTGGAATACTCTGATTTTTCAAATACCGGTTCATGGTCATTGACATCGTTTACATGTATTACTAAAAAAGAGGTTGATGTTCGTGGTGGTGATCCTTTATCTGTAGCTATTACTGTTAAATTGTATTTGCTAATTTCTTCCCTATCTAAGATCCCATTTACATGCACGATATAAACGCTAGAAGAGTTTTCTAGTCTAAAATGGTTTAACTCGTTACCCGCTACAATACTGATAGTCGTTATGCCATTTAAACCAGCGTCTTGATCAGTCACAGTAATTGCAGCAACAAGGGACCCATTTTTAGCGTTTTCATCGACAGTAGCAAAGTTTGCTGTTGAAGGAACGTATGTGAAAGTTATTACAGGGTCATGGTCATTAGCATCAATAAGGTTGACTGTAACATATGTTCTGGCATCTTGTCGCGGTACACCATGATCTTTTGCGATAACAGTCAGGACACACGTCATATTGCACGTTGTATTACTGCAGTATTTAGGACAATTTAGCTTTTTAATTGTTGTTATTACTCCAGATTCAGGGTCAACAGCAAATTGTTTTTCTGTGTCAGTTACTTCATAAGTTATTTTACCATTGTCGCCTAGGTCACTGTCCGTCGCTGTTACCTTTAAAACAGTAGTACCCGGCGGAACACTTTCATTTAATGATACTGAAAAATCACTTTGATCAAATATTGGAGGATTATCATTCACATCCAAAATGCTTACGTTGACTTGTAAATATCCATACTTTGGAGGATTTCCACCATCACGAGCCGAAATATTTAGTACATAAAAGTCTGTTGTCTCTCTATCCAATTTTCCAGTAGTTTCCAAATGCAAATAAGAAGTCTGACCGCTGGGGTTAACCGTAACGTTAAGCCGAAATTTACTTTCACTATCACCATCCACTATTCGATAATCATTTGCAATACCATTTTCACCCAAATCTTTATCAGTTGCAGCATCCAGTAATAATTTAGTTCCAGCTGCCGCACTCTCAGAAAAAGAGACAGCTATGCTCGGTTCAGGAAACTCTGGATAGTTGTCATTAACATCAGTAACCCGCAACCTTACTTCGATGGGATAAGTCGGTTGACTAGAAAGGACTACAAATGCATATCGGTCCACCGCTTCCCTATCAAGAATTGCATTAGTCTTAATAATACCTGTCACAGGATCGAGTACAAACTCCTTTGGAGGTTCGTTGAACCGGTAAGTGAATCCTGGTTTTATAGGAATCCTTCCAACAAAGGTTCCAGCTGGTTGATCTTCAAGCACGGGAAGGTCAACACCTGTGTCGACAGCGCGCGACTGCATCTGCTCGGTGGCGCCCGTGCACACCCAGGCGAGCAGCGCCAGCGTGACCAGCGCCACGTGCCATCGCCCCATCCTCGTCATGACACCGACAAAAACATCGCAGGGTTGGTTCCTCGTCAGCGAAAGTCCACTTGCGCCGGGAGCAATCGCTGTGTCCCGTTCACGCAAACTAGCGTGCTCGCTCACTTCAGGTATGCAGCATGGCCGCGACGACCTGCGCGCGCACGAATATCTCACGGAGAGTGCGACCCGCCGCGGTTGCGCCTACGCCGTCACATTCAATCGTAAACACACGTGACACAACACTATACACAGTTCTAAAACGATTGGTTCGTATGTGTACCCTTAGCACAAGTCACGTCTCGATCACTTGTTCCAATGCATCACAATTTGAAAGACGTTTTCAGTTATGTTTTGTTCGTTAGACACTTGGTGCGAGAGCGCGAAGCGGCATGCGAACAGCGTTAAAGCCGGCGCGGTACTGGCGGGCGGGCGGAGGCTTCCACGCGGCTCCATGCCCCTCCCTCGTTGCCGACCGCCCCGCAGCTTCAAGAGCTCCCACTGTGGCTGCGTGATGATGATGCTAAGATAATGGCCGCCGAAGGATTCTATTTATTGTTCGATAGTCACTCACCATTCCGAGAAAAGCTCACGGGAGCACAGGTAGATTTCGTAAAATAATTTTAAAAACCGGTCATTAGACGTGTTATGCCATCATTTATTTAATAAATACACCCTTATGGTTTAATGGCAGGTAATAAATAATATGAGTAATGTTTAGCATTTTATGCGTATAAAAAAACTTAATACCAATAGTAATGTAATATGAGATTATATTATTTAGATGTGGAGTTGGTTTTGGCAGGACTATACGTATAGAAAATGCCAACTAAACATTTTAGAAGAAATAAACGAGAATTATTTACGTTATTTATGTCACACTTTTCAAATTACACTGATTATGAAAATGTAAACAAAGCGTAAAGTGCGCGTTGATGTCTAATGTATGGACGGTGCGCTTGCGCAGTCGTAGACGAAGAAGATGTAAAACCTGGTACGCGACGTTTTAATTGTTTTATCGTACATTTATTTAATACACTTAGTTTATAAACTGACAGCTTAGACCATTTAATTGTAACAAATTCAATATAATCATCTTTTATGATGGGATATAACCGACTAACAGAGTAAACATAAAAATTAAAATAATATTATTCGTTTCTCGTAGCAAAAATTTCTAATAAATGAATTGACTAGGTCGCCATAACCGAAAACAAAACAGCGCGTATAAAATAAGAATCAAAATTTAGTAGAGATATTACGTGTATAGGCAGTGAACTTATAATTTAGTTATTTATAAATTTGGTTTTACACCAATAACAATTATGTCCGAAAGGTGACATTTTCTTAAGTGTTTGGTACATGTTTGCTAGTAGTTTTGATATGTTCACATCTAAACAATTTAGGTTAAATAATACATCCTTTATCAGAGGAAATACTTGGTTTTCCAACTGTCTATCAAATTCACTTTTTTAAATAAAGAAGAGTTCGTTTTACATTCACAAAATAAAATGTTACCTTTTTCCTGATTACTTAACTATAATAGGTATATTTCATTGTTGTGTTTCCATGAATACAAAATAAGGTTGGTATCACCACAACGACAGATAGATATTCTTATTCCCAGTTGGTGTGCAAGGTTCAATGAGAACTAAAGACAAATTAAATTATGATATAGGTACGACGATAATTAACTAAAGAGATTTAAGACTTAAGAATAGAGCAATCAAGATGCATAGTGCAGTGCAGCATTTTTCTTTTTTTAATTAAAAGCATTGACTGCCATTTTAACTGTGTACCATCCACCGCTTATCATTAGGGATGGATCCTATTCATTCTCATAAGGTAACAATATAAACAATATAGAAGTATGAATGATTTTACTATGCTGTAAAACAAATAAAACATAATTAAATTCATGAAATAGTATGAAAGCGCTTTAGACCCTCTACCGGACTATGTAGAAAACTTTATGACTCAGTAACAACTTTCAACTTTAGCTTTCAAACTCTAAAGGTTCTGTTTCACACCGCTGTAAATGCTTTTATAGTGTTTCTAGTTTACGCTAGATGGCGTTTCACCCCTAAACATGTTCAGCCTTTCGAAAGCTTTCAACTTTACGAGCTTGAAAGATTGCGAGGCTGACCCACGCCGTTCCTTGTATTGTGAAGACTTTACTATGTACACGCCATGCTAGATGGCGTTGTACTGTATAATATTTAAATAGCCTGAAATGTAAAATAATGTATCAGATAAGTGTTTTTTATTTGTGGAGACTAATATACTATTTACTACTTATACTTTATATACTTTTAACTTTGACTTTTACTTTGACTATACTATAATTTTTACAGTCCAGCACGCGTACGATATGTAATTTTCTATGAAATATTTTTAAATAGTATCAAATGGCGGACGAGAAAATCCCATCGACCCAGAGCTTTCCACTAAAGTATTGTGTAGCTTGGCTCTGCTATGATCACACTATGACATTGATTTTTGCGTCTCATCCGCCCAGTAAATTATCGTGATACTGGTAGTGATTCGTTTGTGCGCCAATAAACTAAAACTCTCTAAACTATGGTAGTTCTTATACTGTTTAAACTAAAATCCACATTCGTGTAATACTAGAATGACAATTCTAAAAATATGATTATTCTATTCAATGATAATAACAATAATGTGGGTAATCTTACATCAGTTTAGATTAGTTTAGAGAGCACGAACTTACATGACGATTAAATTTGTTTGATGTAATTTGCTAAACGTAAATACCTATAAATTAACAGAAATGGCAAGTTTAAAAATTTACATTTTCAAACGTTATACGAATTAGTGCTTAAGTATGAACAGAATAAGAACTACCATAATTTACCAAAAATAGATTTTAGTTCGCTGGTATAGTTTGTTGTTCTGAACAATCGAATTGTTATCACTGTGCTCTTCATGCCCTAAGGGATGTGTTTACGTAGGCTCCAAAATATTTATGAATGAAACCTTGGCCGGTAGGCCTTTTTTTGTAGTTTAGTACTTATTATAGTTAGTTCTTATGCTGTTCTTGTTAAAGTTCAAATTCTTATAACAGTTACAAATTACAGCTCTTAAAATTCAATAAAATTCAAAATAGCAATTCTGTTGAATTGTGGGTATGTTTTATGCAATTTTAGCAGTCATGTAACGTCGTGCTCTCTATCACTTACTGCCGGTGCCAATAACCTATCTATCGCCGGTTTACCCTACTAGAGATAGATATTTCACACTATTTGTACGGACGTTATGTCAAATTTCTGTCGGTAGTAAGGAAAACTGTGGATAGATAGATTATTGGGATCTCCAATAAGACGGTATCAACTGAGAATCTCAAGAACAAGGTGCCTATCATCTGGGTTAACATGAACTATTAAAATTAATTGGCCAAATTAGTACGAAAATTAACTTGCTAAAATGGCAGAAGTTTTAGTGATAAATATGTTATTACCTACTTACATTATAAAACTTTTTATTTCGGAAATTGTACTATGGGATGTTTATTTCCCAATCAGGTGGGATTGCGGAAACCTTCGGTCTCGATAGTGACTCTCCGTAGCTTAGCCTGTGATGTCGCAATGTCCTCGGACTTCTGCTTCGTAAGGTGACCCGGCCTATACTTAATACGTAAATTTTTATTATTTACATAGAAAACCACATAAATCTTTTGAATTTTATTAAGTATCCATATTTCCCTTTGCTAGCGAAGTAATCGCTTTATCCTTAAAGTGTTCGTACTAAGTGTATTAAAGTGTAAGTCGGTCTAAATAAGTCTGTTAATAGTTTACAGCTGACTTCCAAAAGGAGGAGGTTCTGAAGTCGAAGGGTATATCTTTTTTATAATCAGGCATAGCTTTTTATATAGTAGTCTGATTTGGATAGTTATTTTTTGTTTTATTTAACAGAGTATACTTCCGAGGTGGTTACATCTAAATTTTATCAAAATTGGTCAAGTAATCTCTTGATCCACTCGCCACTCTTGATGATACCTTATTGATGATGAATGGCAATCGATCCGTAAGTAGAAAGGGTCACTAAAAACGGTTAAAATATGATTTTACTAATGGAACCGACTTCAACTAAAAAGCGTGAAATAAAGCAGTGTCTTACGTCACGAGTGACATATTGGATGATGAGCATAACGAGGGACACTGAGTTACGTGATATCCCGAGTGAAGCGAGGGGTTGTAGCCGCCCAAGAACAAGACACGCTTTATCCCGGAGTAGAGAGATATACGTTACTTTTAGTAGCGAGACAGTAAAAACACAGGGTTACAATTTTAGTTTTGTAGTTAAAATAAAGTACCTATTTATTTAGTTTAAGGAAGTTGAAAGTCAGTATTGATATTGCACACAAGCTTTGTCAAGTAATCAAGGGACAAAGTAATATTTCAGAGTCAACGTGTAAATGATATATCATAAAACAGAGAAGAAATAAGAACTGTTAAAATAACAACAAACGCCATCTTTCGATTCACTTTCATTGCCCACGACATAAATGTTTGTCTCACAGCAATACAGCCAAAACTGCATCAAATTGATCTCCATATCAGACATTTTCCGCGTAGCGTTTGACCCTACCGAATTTTCAAAGATGTCAACAAATTATACCGAACTGTATCATAGGTAGTATATGAATCCTTGATTATAGCAATCTGTTTGATATTCAGACTAGTTGAATGATAGAGCTCTAAGTTACCGAAAACAATTTTTTCAGAAGTCCTACTGACTTCTGAAAAAATTGTTTTCGGTAACTTAAACTAAAGTACCTATTGTGTAGTTAAAATAAAGTACCTATTTATTTAGTTTAAGGAAGTTGAAAGTCAGTATTGATATTGCACACAAGCTTTGTCCAGTAATCAAGGGACAAAGTAATATTTCAGAGTCAACGTGTAAATGATATATCATAAAACAGAGAAGAAATAAGAACTGTTAAAATAACAACAAACGCCATCTTTCGATTCACTTTCATTGCCCACGACATAAATGTTTGTCTCACAGCAATACAGCCAAAACTGCATCAAATTGATCTCCATATCAGACATTTTCCGCGTAGCGTTTGACCCTACCGAATTTTCAAAGATGTCAACAAATTATACCGAACTGTATCATAGGTAGTATATGAATCCTTGATTATAGCAATCTGTTTGATATTCAGACTAGTTGAATGATAGAGCTCTAAGTTACCGAAAACAATTTTTTCAGAAGTCAGTAGTGTGGCACGAACCCGGAACATCACTTTAAAAAATAAAAATGAAACCAAAATAAATTATCATTGCAAGCCGTCTGATAAAGTTCTTTACGAGTTTTGGGTTAATTGACGCGAAGTAAAATTATTTCCGGAAGAAAATTTGAAAGCATTAAATTTCGAGGCCGATTTGAAAATGTTACATTTTTTTACTGATCGGTAACATAACAAACTGTCTGAAAATTGATGAACATGATAAAATTAGTTGTACAGATGTCGAAAAAATTATATCTTAAAACAATTCTGTGGCCTGAATACGATTTCAGTGTAGGTACTGATCAATAAGTTTTCTGATAAAGTACCTACTTTATCAGAAAACTTATTGATCTAGTTAGAGTTAGAGTTTTCTGATAAAGTACCTACTTTATCAGAATACTTATTGATCTAGTTAGAGTTAGAGTTTTCTGATAAAGTACCTACTTTATCAGAAAACTTATGGATCTACACTGAAATTATTTAAAAATTGTATTCAGGCATATTTTGTTTTAATGTAATTAGTAAACGGTACAAGTACGAGGCCCACATGATGTTAAGTGGTATTTTGTGCCTAGAACGGAACAGATTCATTTCTCCACAAGTGACAAATTGTATGCGCCCGTAACCCTGAGACATTACGTTGTTGACATTAATAGCCGATTTTACCGTTCGTATCAAAAACGCGTTTAACTAAACATCTAGGAAATGAGTTCAAACACCTAGTTTGATCACGATTAAAATCAAACCGATTTCTCGAGATTTTTGCAGCTGACTTTTGATCACACGTTTACGTAAAGTAAGATTCATCATCATCTCAGCCGAAGGACGTCCACTGCTGAACATATACCTCCCCCATAGTTTTAATTAAAATCACACATGTGATGGAACCATTCCAAATTAAAATCACACATGTAATGGGACTAGCTGGTGCCCGCGACGTCGTCTGCGCAGGATTAGTACTTCGAGTAGCTTATTATCTTCTCCAAAGCCATATCTATCTTTATTCCGAAATGTCAAAAAATATTTACATGGTTATGTAAATTGATTATTGATGATTATGAAAAATGAATATGAGTTAATTTAAGTATATAGTAAATCAATCAGTAAACTCTAATAATAAAATACAGTACCATTAATTAATGACCATGGAAAAAACTGCCATTACATTTCATCGTCCTTGACGGTTGCCGAGCACGCCTAGTGTATCGAGCTGTCACAATGATGGCGTGCTTTTGACTTATCTATCAGAAACTGACACAAACTTTGACAGAACTGTCATCATTACGATCTTAATGTAGGCCAAGAATATTACGCTTTTTCACCCGTGTGGTGATGGATTATAATGATGATAATGAATAGTAGCCTATGTGCTATTCCAGACTATAATCTATCTCTGTACCAAATTTCAACCAGATCCGCTTAGCCGTTCTGGCGTTATTGAGTAACAAACATCCATTAAAATCATCCATCCATCCATCCAAACTTTCACATTTATAATATTAGTGGGATTAATGCCTTACTTTACATCGAGATTACGTATTTGGACATTGTCGAGCAGATTGTATGAAAAGTATATTGCTATTTATCTCCTCCCTTAAATTTCTAACTTTGTATCTCATAGTTCTCTTCTTAGAAAGATAAGTGTAGTAGGTAATCGTATGCTCCAGCGCACGAGTCCAGTACTTAGTGGATTATTAATTTCGTATGTAAAGTAGGTACATTTGGTGAATCGCTACTAAGACTGCAGCTTTCGAACCCTAAGTTTACACTAAGACAACAAACTGTCTATCTGGGTGCTTCTTTGATGATACGCTACAAATATCGACATCGTGTCCTGCTGGATCTTCTAATAGTACCTTATGCTCCGAGGGAGTAAAGCAGTGTCTTACGTCATGGGCGGTATATTGAACCCTAAGTGTAACGGGGACTCTAGATTTAATCCCTGAGCACAGCGAGGGGATCAAGATTTAATTCCCAAGCGAAGCGAGGGAGTAATATAGAGTCCTGAGTGAAGCAAAGGGTTAAAGCCGCCCAAGACGAAGACAGGCTTTATCTTTACTCAGAGCTTTAAAATAGCAGTTATTTAGTTTAAAGTAAAATACATTAATAGTTGATATTCAAATTGGACACATTTGTCCCGTTATAGAGGGACAGGAGAAGGAACATTTTTTATGGAACGCACTGTTTTAGACTTTCGCGGTTGTTAACTAAGTTATAATTAGTACTCACGAGATGTAGACCACGATTTAGTTGCGTTCGGAGCTCCCGATATTTCAGTACAGTTACATGCACCACGTTCAAAATTATAACATTTAATAGATTTGTTAAAATAAAATAACAACAAAAAAACTTGAAGCTATCTATGACTTGAAGTATGACCTTGAATGCGCAGAGTGTCCGTGAGTAAGTTACGCATGCGCGTTACTATGGGTTACGCTGCGTAACCCACAGCGCGCGGCACGGTAACGCGGCGCACAACAAACCATATTTTATTTTTATTTATGAAGCCTTGGCCACACCGAGGAGAAACGCCGTTAATTATCGCGTTGTTGAACGTTAACCGTAGATGTAGCCACCCCTAATCGCGATAACTCGACAACGGCATTAACATTGCCGTTGTAGTTGGCCGATAAATCGGCTGGCGTTATTTTTAGGCACATCATAGAGATTGAACGCGAGAATTAATGCATTGAAGCGGCCACACCAACGTTTGTCAGTGTGCACCGTGATAGCTAAGGGATCGCACGTGTGAACTTTAGAATTAAAAAAGAAAAATGAATCCGTAATGGGTTATTTTATTACAGAGCCCATTTAAATAAATATTATAAATCTTTGAAGTCCTAGAAAAAATTACATATACTCAATATATGATACAATACATTCATATAATACAAATTGACACTCATTAAATACAGTGCAGCACCGTCGATGTCCATCTTGAATTATTGCCAATTTTATCGGCAATGATATGGGCGTAGACGTTCACGGTACCAGTGTAGCCACACAATTTATCGCGATAATTATCGGAATAATTAGCGCGTTGTTTAAGGCGATGTTGGGCATTGACGTTGAACCTCGGTGTGGCCAAGGCACTACATAGCCATGGATACAAAGTCCTTCAGCCGACAAACCTATTCCCTATAGCAGTGTTGCCAAATCAATGAAACAATAAATGGCCAAACACTTCTAAAAAGGTTAGAATGTTAAAAATTACGTACCCTGAAATGTGGCTAAAAGTGGCCAAAGAACTGGGTTAAAAACAAACTCAAGTCTATAGTTTAAAACGTATTATTTAATCATCTAAGATTAATTCAACATAATACTCAATTGAGGTTGATGGTTCTGATCTTTAGGAATAAGGAAAGAATATTTTTCATGCTTTCCGATTTGATCCAACACTTCCATGGGTATTTAGTAAGAAGCATACGCCTACATAAATTGATGTATTCCGTAGATAACGTTCGTTCAGAAATGAGATCAGAAATCAGAAATGAAATTTATGAGTAAAAACACTATGAAATGGAAATGGGTATAAAAATAATATTAGTTACTTATTAATTGGCTGTAACTTTACTTAACCTTGTCAGTAGTAAAAAGTTGCTAAATATGTAGCTAAAACGTTTAGCCAATAATGTTTTATATTTTTGCAACACTGCCCTATAGTACAATCGCGCCTTTTTTTCTTTTTTTTCTGTATGCTGTCTCCGTGCTAAGAGTTTTCCTGCAACTAACGTTCCGAATACAAATCACTTTACACCCGAGGGAGTTTCATACAACATTACATCCTCGGGGATGTAATGCCTTGCTTTACGTTGATATTGTGTGATACCTAATTGGACATTTTCGAGCAGGTGGTATGAAAACTCATTTTCCGTGTTTAATTAAGGTGCGAGTTGATAGCCGGCTACATGAAGCCGCAGCAAACGACGTGTCGCAGCGACACTACTGGTTTCTATATATTTCTATGAAATACCATTAGTAGTTAGCGACACGAAACTAGCGTCGCGTCGTCGAGCGGCAGACGACACTGTCGCCCGACCGCAGATTAGTAGTGCCGCTCGCGGCTAGCAATCTACCCAGTAAAACAACTGAAATGCTTTAAAACTTAATCTTTCGTATCGCTTTTCAAACGGTTGATGCCATCTGCAGTTGCCGTCTGCAGTCGGGTTCGAAATCATGACTGCAGCGACATGAAGCGACTACGTGTCGCGGCGACATGAAGCGACGACACGTCGTCTGCTGCTGCTACTTGTAGCCGGCTACCAAGCATCTTTAACCTACTTTTCAAGTGAAGTTCGCATTTTAATATTGAGATACAAATATAACACTTTAAAGGTGAATTTTCGGAAATATAAACTGGTATAATACGAGATTGTATCTCGTATGAATTTATTTTAATGTCAAAGTTTTCACCCAAGTCTGTCGAGTCTTTGAAACCAGCGCAAAGAAACAAATACACTTATTCACAAACTTTTCCATTTATAAATTTTTCATATAACCATCAAATGGAGCAGTATGTTAATACTGTTCCTCATTGTGCTTCCGTAAAATATAATATCATAAATATAAAGTAACATTGAAAGACATTATGAAAATGGCGGTGCATTATGAAAAATACATATAATAAGTATATACGCGTTTTTACGTAGTGAATGACTGTAAAAGTAAATAGAATGCATAAATATCATTGTTTCAGGTAATGCTGATTTATACTCATACTACTGTATCTCAGAACATCTACCTGGATCCGATTTATTTGTATGACTGCGTAAAACGCGGAATGATATTTAACTTTACTTTAGGGTTAAGGCGTGGATGTTTAAGGCATCGTAGAAGCCTACAGATTTTAAATACTAGAGTATCGCAAATTATGCGTGTTTTTCACCGCGGTGTCACCTAGTGATGGATGACGTAGATGTTGATCACCACTAAGAACCAATACATATTCAAATTGGTCAACGTTTAAGAGTTTTTGCGAGCCTAACGAACAGCATTATTTTATATATAAAAGGAAATAAGAATGGGATATTTTACCGTTCGTACTGTTTGATGTCATCAAACAGTAGGTGTTTAATGACTTGACAGGCAGTGATGATGCAGTTCAAGGTTTAGTTTAGAGACTGGCTCACAAGCCAGCAGCCGCCAGAACACCTTTAATTTCTTGTGGGGGGTAGCTAGCAGAGGCTTGCACTAGAAAGTACCATAAAACCACGCTGTAGTTGTGAGGATGTGTTAATTCATGTCACCTTCGCCAAAAGCTCGAATTCCAGGTAGGTATCGATCAAGGGCCACCTGAATAACTGCCAATCCCCATTACCACCAAGTTATCATCGCTTCAAAACAGGCAACAATTTACAGGCTATGAATAAAAATCTTGAAAACCTTACAGCAACTCTGTTCTATATACTCGATAATATACCAAAGATCTACTACCAATATTACAATGAAAGTTATTACAACGTAATAGGTCACGTAGTTCATGGCAAACCAGGTTCAACATTATTTGTCGGGTCACACTTACTATGATCACTACTTGTTTCAGAATCTTGATCAAATCGTCAAGATGATGCTTGACCTTATTGATGACTAGTTGACCAGCCAGCGGCTTCGTTGGCGTGGCCTCACGGGATACGGTTATTTACAGTTTTATTAACTATCCCACGGGAGTTAATTAATTTACCGGGAACAAAAGTATCCTATCTTATTCTTATTCTGATTGGGGGCGCTAAGTCCTGCACTGACGTCCCGCTCGGGGTGTATTGTGCATTTCCCCCGCCAGCTACCCTAGCCATCCCAACTCCTTTACATAACGGAGTATGACCCTGGGATGCTGGCACAACTGCTCCAGTGATATTTGAGGTGTTAAAACTGATGTTGATTTAGAACTATAGTGATCCTCTAGTAGACCGGTAGTGTTCCGTATATTTTCCGTAGCCATGCACTCCAACAGCACGTGCTTCACGGTCTCGTTCTCCTGCAAACATCCTCTGCACAGTGGACTATCTGTTGCACCAGTTTTATATAGATGGTAGTTGAGATTGCAGTGACCTGTGATAATGCCTACCATTAGGCGGAGGTCCTGTCGTTGAAGTTTCAACAAATTATTAGTTGTATATCTGTTCAAGGTTGGAAACATAGATTTTGCTTGTTTGCAGTCCTTTTTGTTATCCCAAATGTGTTGTTGTTCTTTTTCTTCCTCCAAAAGTATTCTATATGTTGACCAGGGATATAAGCTACCACCATACAAAATTTCATTAAAATCGGTCTAGTCATTTCGGAGGTTAGCCCGTACAAACAGACAGACGAACAAACAAACAATGAACAATAAATTTGAAAAAATCTAAATTTATACGATTTCACTCCTTACATATTTATTATTTATTTATTTCCCCCTGACTCGGTTTTTAGAGTTTTTTTCATTGTACAGAAATTCGACCTCTACAGTTTTATTATATGTAGTGATGAGTGATCCTCCTTAATTAGCTTTTCATTAACTTTCACTGCTTCTCACGGACTATTCGCATTATAACTGGTCATTCACAACACACAACTCTATGTTATCCGTTTAAATTAAACACGTATGATCTTAAAACAAATCTTCTGAAAACTATATTCATCATGATTCAATATATTTTCAATTCAATCTTCTCTTTAGATGGTTGGATAGCCTTGTGAGTGGCTAGTTACAAAATGAATGAACGAGTACGAGTGCCTATTTACAATTATTTGGTAATTTCTCCTTACCTTGCTAATAATATCAAAAATAAGCAAGTGTTTTCAAAGTTTTTATACTATCCCAATCAATTAATGTGGAAAGTATACTGTCCTTTATTACACTGTTCTGTGGAGCCATATTTATTTATTCTGTGAGACCCAGTCGTCTTCGCTCTTTATCTCATAGAAATTATCTCTGTGTCCAGGTAGTCAGCCTTGAGCGTACGAGTTAGCCGAGGAAACAGGACGGATGCCCTCACTAAAACAAAAACTAAAGCTTTTATCTACCTTCGGTGAATAATTGACTTGACATCTTTGCAATCAGTTCATAACGTACACGCACATAATTAGTTTAGTAATACTTTAACGGTAAAAACAATCCAGCAATTGAACATAAAGCTACTCCTGCGTACTCGTCTCCTCCTGAATCATATCGATCGACACCTTTGGCCTAACCATAAAGCCAGCTTAGTTAAAAATAGCCTTGTTCTCTAACCTAGGTACCTACTACATTTTATATTGGCACACTTGTTGCACGGGCTTTGACGTCACCCCCCTTTCCAGCTAGCCGAGTGCTGGCACCAGAAGGGGAGACCGCGCCCCCTCGTGGGTCGCTGCTGACGTAAGCGCTTATATTCATGAATGAATTGAAGCCGAGACCTATCGCGATCTGATTTATGGTAGATCTACACATGTAAGATTCTGTTTATAATGACAGTCTATATGACTATCGATACTACTACTAACCACGCTTAAAGAAATTACGATAAGAGTTGTCACCCACCGGAATTCAATAAAACCACTTAGTATTCGACTAGCAATCTTTCTTGAAGGTAGCGTTTTAAAATATTAATGGAAGCTCTCTGAAAGGTAAGTAATTCTGGTATAAACTTACGAATGAAAGTAAAGGGATTTGAACAAATTGAAGCTTCTAGAGGTGAATTACGTTAAGGTACCATCATATAAATAGGTTATCCAAGTAATATCTAGATCCAATAAGTTTCAGGAGAGCATACAAAAATAAGCAGAACAACACGTGTATTCAATGTATTCAGAAATACCTACGTGGGCTTCATTTACTTTCGCAGGGTAATAACGCCCATCTAGTTTCCTGACGGTGAGCTATAAATAGCGGATCGATTCATCTCGTCGGCACTATTTGTTTTGTTCTATATTGCGAAACTTGCTGGTACTAAGAAAACAGAATTAAAGCAACAGTCTACTCTAATTGCCTACATTTGTACATAATAATATAAGGTCCTACAGAACAATATGAACCTTTTATTTTTAGCCACATTTCAACATTCGTGTTAAAATAGAATTATTCATTCAACACTAGTATGTTAGGGCAATTTGACATTGTTTAATTTGAGAACGTTGCTTTTTACTTTATTTAAGTATACGTATTTGAGTAACATATTATTTTAATATACTTAATCATACTCTTTTTGTCATATAAGTAAGTAAGTACCTTGGTAAATATGTTATAAATCCACATTAATATTATAAATGCCACAGTAATTTTGTTTTTTAACTTCTCACGACTAAACGACTGAATGAGTCGTAAAAAAATTTGGCAAGGAGATAGATCATATCCCAGGAAAGGTTTTTCATCTTATTTTCTCTCTTCTTCATCATTCATCACCACGCGGGTGAAAGCGTGTGGCGCAGCTAGTAATACATAAAAAATATACAATTATGTGAGCTCGTAGTAGAACTTGTCATACACAATGGTACACCATTATACCACACTAAGTATCAAAATTAAGGTAAATAAACCTCGCTGTCGGTCTAGCGCTTGACGAGTCAACATCTCCTGAGAGACCTCGTGTAGTGTCGAATCGTTATGTGATTGATTGGCTTGTTTTGTGTGTTGCTTATTCTGCATTTTATGCGGGAGGCTGGGTGGTGCACACTGCATCTCTGCCATTTGCATTTTTTCAGGGGAAGTGTCACTAAATATTTCTTTGAATATAGTTTTAATATGGATTCCCGCAAACATAAACCTTTCTGCGGTCACTCACTACCATGGACACACACGTATTTGCTCGTAAGTACACTTACCGGTGGTCCCGATTGTTTTCGAAATGTTTTTGTCAATGTTTGACTATTAATTGGTTATGTAGAATGCATATGGATGCTCTAAAAACTTCAATACTAAGACTGGTCTCTCTATCCACTATGAGCCCACATTGTACATTTTGGCCCATAGGTAGGGGACCGTGGGGTGATTACGGACAGTGGGTATTTGCGGACAGTACTTGACTGGCTATAATAGCTTTCACCGCGTCCTGCTACTTTGTTAGCGGGGACGAGCCCGCCGTCTTTAGTGCCCGGATAGCAGTCAACGAGGAAGGCCTCGCGCGCATGTCAAGGTAAGATTGATCGATATTTTTTGAGTGAATTCTTATAAATTCTCATCGTTTGCAATAGCGCTGTATACGCTATGATATTTTGTTTGAGTAAAAACTGTATTGGTTACTTGGTAGACTGTAAATCACTAATGCAAATGTGGAATTGTAACTTTTGTTTTATTACCTTATCTTAAATATTGTTTTGATTGCGGGCAGTTGGCTGAGGGTAAAAACGAACGTCCGTAATTACCCCAATAGTTTTGAGAACATACAAACAGACGACTTATGATTTTTTTCTGTTTTAGATGCCTCGTGTGTATAAAAAAAGAACGAGAAAAAGTATACACTAGAAACGTTAAAATAGCTCTACGGGAGCAATTACCCTAGTGCGTTCGCAATTACCCCACCATGTGTCCGCATTTACCCGATGCTAATCGGCACCAAGGGTCGTGTATTTTGATAAAAAAATATAAAAGTTGTTTTGTTAATGTTAATAAGTGAATTGAGTAAGTTATGAACCAAATTTTAATGATTCATAAATACAGACTGATTAGAAGTAATACTTTAGTTTTTATTAAAGGATTCCCTTATGTGTCCGCAATATCCCCACTCTCCCCTACTTCAATCTCTGAAAGGACGAGCTGGTTATGCTAAATAATTTACAAAACAGGCAACAATAGGTTATTTGTATTAAGAATAGTCATCAGACTTCGGAAGTTTTAGTAGACGCTGTAAATTTTGGTAGAACTATTAATATTAGAGAATCCTATGTCCCCAAGTGATTGTTGATCAGTTAAAAATTCTCATGAAATAAAACCTTCCTGATCAAATACATTTAAATAATTTCAGTTCTATATAATTGTTTAATGAGTAAGTTGTAGAAATAAATATTTTCTAAAGTGATTTTCTTTGTGTGGTGTAGAATTTGATGAAAACAATAATTAATTAACACTGTTTTATCGTTCTTGTGGCACTCTTAATATAAGGAACTCTCCAGAGAAAATTTCCATGGCCAGGTTTCTTAAAGGTCAGGCTCATGAATAATACATAAAGAAAAACATTTACCAAGAAACAGGGCTAGGGCGTAAAGTGGAATTAATATGTTAAAATGTGTGAAGACATTTTGTGTTTTGTTTATTTGCTTGCTAGTATACATAAGTACAACGTGAAATTGAATAATTATCTAATAATTCGATAGTATCTAATAACGAAATACTTATACTAATTAAAAATACTCAATTTATCGGTGCTGTTTGGAGTGTTTCTTCCATACCATAACTTATTACTCGATATATTTTTGTTATAAAAATTATTCTTTTTTCTGAATATAAAATACATACGTTTAATTTTCTTAACATAGTATGTATAAAGTGACTTATTGAATAAACTGTTTATGAAATGTATCTATCGTATCAGGTTTTGGTTTCTGACTGGTATGTTTTTCATTCATATATAATTATTAATGATGAAATCAATTATTAATCATTGTGATTATTGCTTATATTACATATAATGTGGAATAAGGTTATCGCATTCCCTCAGAAAGAGATGTATGAACACTCAAATTCCGTAACATTGGTATACTGTATATTATTCGGCTTTAAAACATGAAATGGAATAGGACAATTACTTAGACTTAACCTGCTGTGCGATTCTCTAACAGCAAACATCATTGCATCCTTGACAACATCCGTGAAATAAATGACGAGATGACAAGAAACGTTTGGAAAAACAACCTTATGTAAAAGGGTGATATCTCATAAAGTATTTGACATCGGTGAGCTCATCGACGAGCACATCGACGAATCATTAGAGAATCGCACGGCTGGAAATGGTTTAATATTCGTATCACTTACTTTTTTATTTTATTTTATGTCCTATGAAGTATATTTTCTCAGACGACATAAAAATTAAAGTGTATAAATATATCTGCAAAAGTATTCATTTTTACCTATCAACGCCCACCACATCGTCTCTTAATTAACATCTTAGTGGACATTTTGTGTTAGGTGTCTATACTTTGCATATATTCCTGTTCGAGTCCATAAAGACTAAAAATAGACTGAGCCACCTCCCACGCCTGGAGAGAGACGGACGTATGCACTCCTTTGAAAACGTCAAAGGACACCCACCACCCTGAAGAAGGTATAGCAACTTTAGATGTATAGGCTTATTGCGTAATAGAACGTTCGAGAGCATCTTTCGAGTTGGATAGTTTTAGGAGTGGGTTGAGAGTTTAACCTATGTACTTGTATAATATTTACATACTACACCCACTCCATTGCAATCAAGTCTGACTTATACTGCCTGATAATGTTATTATCACAGAAAATTAAGTACTGTACATTTATATACATGTGTCTCTATTTATATAGGATTAGTACTACATGTATAAGTAATAGTGATAAGGCTCGTGGTACACACACTCATATCTCTCCACTAGGATATACCGTATTTTGGTAGGCATCAACACATGCATAAACACATCACAGAGACCTAAACGGCCTAAATAAGCCTAACGGGCCAACGAATAAATATCCTAGTACTACCTCTACTGAAAAGTATAAAATCTCTATAATAGGGGTACTTATCTACGCTTGGCACTTTAATAATATCATGATGATATATTATGTAAATACTATTTAATATAATTGAACATACTTCTAAAACAATTCAGCCGGTTTTGATAAATCTATACATACAAATAAAGTTGAAGTGTCGACATTTTACTATTACCGCATTTAAAACTATACACGCCACTTAAGACGCGGTCCAACCCCAATTTTAAAATAATTTACGATGCTTTACGTAAGGTTGAAAATCGCTTGTTAGATTGGACGATTTAATGCGAAAATGCGGTATTTTTGTACGTTTTCTTTATATCTTTCGATATATACTAACAAAATTGAAAAAACTGCTGGTTACTACTTTTAGTACTATATGTTGGCTATCTATTACCGAAAAAATAATATAGTGTCATCGCTGAAAATTCTGAGAGTTTGGACGTGAAAGTTTATTTTTATGCACCTATTTAGGATTTTTTTCTGCAGAGAGCGAGTAATATTTATGGATTCTGTTCGGTTATTACTCTTTGCCTGTTTCTTTTCTAACCTAAGATTTTTTTTCATAGATTATTATCGAACTGTTTCGTTACACTCGATGTTTAAAGATTCTGCTTTTTACTATTATCAGGGTACGACCGCGCCCTAATACAAAAAAAAAGTTTTTTTTAAATTTTTGCTGTTTGTTCCATATTTGCCATAATTATTCCGCGAGGCCACGCGAAGCCTCGGAAGGTACAGCTAGTTATAAATACAAATAGGACATATAAATAGGACTAAGTTTGAGTTAAAACCTTTTAAATAAGAATAAGGTTAGCAAAATAATCATAAAAATGGGATGATCCAGAAAAAAATATATCATAGTCATATTGTCATATGACTTAATAACTGCAGAACCTTCCCGTTACTGAAAGTTTGTTATTCAACTCAACATTAGAGTTAACGTGATATTTAATCAGATTGACGTGTGACTGACTTATGATTCTTTGCAAGACTCTTCTCGCTAGCCACGCCTGTCTAGTCTAGTAATAAAGTAAGCTAACCAGCCCTATTCTCCCTACACTAGTGGAATAATCAGAGATGGCGTAACGTTAGGTTGTCTGTGGTGCGGAAGTTGGAGTTATTACAATAGGCAACATTACAGACTTTACTTGGCAGAACTCAGTGGTCTGTAATAGTTATGTGAGGTTATGGCGAGACATGGTACTTGAGTTGAGACGATTGATTGACTCTGTGGGCCGAGTACGAAAATGTGTGTAAGTGTAATGGTATCGTTGACGTATCATTTATCTGGTACAACTGTGCCACAGATAACACATAGGTTTTATTGTATACAACAATCACATGCCGATTCAATGGGAAATTAAATCTTGGTGATTTTTTTTAATATTTCAAACATGAATCAAAAAAAAACATTGGTGAAGATGAGATTCACAAGGCACAATATTTAAATTTTAGTAACATAACATACTTAACATAATACATAACGTAGTTATCAAAAAATAATTATATACGAGTATAGTGAGTCTGTAATAGGTAAAATTTTAAAAAAGCCACGTGCGGCCTGAAAAAGAGGCACTGATACGTACGTGCATACGTAACTCCATCATTTATTCCTAGTTGTGGTTAATGGTTGTATAGTACTTTTCTTAAATAATGTGCGGAAGTTAAAACTAAGTAGTAGGTACCTAGGCAGATTTCATAGGTTTTCTAATACTTTAGCGGCAACAAGTTTTCTAGTACGGCTCTTACCGCCTCTTGAATTGCAGGTGGCGTTAAAGAAAGTACGTCACACTCATTGTCTTCAGTTGAACTTATTTTGTCAAATACAATTAAATAAATCAATGACGAACAACGAAACAATATTTTTTCCCTCATTAAGTGTTCATTTGTTTTTTTTTCAATAAACAGCTTGCTATTTGAAAGCCAGTTCCAAATTTAAATAAAAACCTTTAATAAATTACCTCCTTCGTAGCCATGTTTCAGAGTAAAAGGAGCAAAAGATGGCTCCATTTTTAAATTACATGACAGATATAAGGTAAGCCATGAATTTAGCCGCAGGATAGATAGATATATATATATACAACTTTTGCCGGCCGGTGCTCGCATGTATATGGCTAGTAAAGCAATTGAGGATTTATCTCGAAAAGGTTGTTAATGATGCTCAAATTTCTAAGCATATTTGAGAAAAACAGAACAGGTAATCAATGGGGAATGTAATACCTAAATACGTGATACTTATAATAATTATTAACACACTTAATAACGTTGACTGGCTGATTGGCGCAGATGGTAGCACCCTGCTTTCTGTGCCGCTCTGGTTCCGGGTTCGATCTACAGACAGGTCAAAAATGTGTTGGGGTCAGACAGGTTCATGTACGTATATATCAGTCATCGGCAGGGCTACCATGTATCTCAGTTGCAATGAAATATTGATAGGAATCCAAAAAAATGCCGGCTCTATGTCAATTTTAACAACTCCGGTAAGCAAAAATGTTAGTATGTTAGTAAGTTTAGTAAGTGACATAGAGCTGCCATTTTTTTTATTTCATTTAACATTTGCTAGCAACTGAGATAGGTACATAATATTCCTGCGGGTTACCATAGGCCCTAGACCTAGTTTGGGAAATGATGACCTTGTGTGGGAGGTGTCCTATATTATACTTATAAATTAATACTAAATCCATGTGTACTTGTCTTGGTTCAAAAACGCAGAGCCTAAGCCGTTGTGGCTACTTAATCCGTCCGAATCAGCAAGCGCCCAGTTCAGTAGACCACTCCTCCGTAAGCCCTTTCACTGGCGTCTGAAACTCCGAGAATTCAAACTTCAAACTTTATTGGGTAATAAGTAACAGAATTTGAAAATCTTAAATATAACTTATATAATTACATCAATGTTTTAAATGTACGATTTGTGTGTTGGCGTCCGGACAAGAAATTCTGTTTCCCGGATACCAACCTCTTCCCGCAACAAGAACATTTTAATAGTTAGTAGTAGGTGTACTTAATTAATGTAAACAATAATTACCGTTTGTTAAATTCTACAAATAAGTTTGGTAAATGGGTATTACAGATTCAGTAGTGGGTATCAATTATTAAGACAAGTATTGTGATATGATATTTACCCGGTTGAGAATATTTGGTAAACTGCTACCCACAACAAAACTCATTTTGTGATGGAATGAACTTAGGTTTATACATACATTAAGGTTTTTGAGTAGCAGTTACTCGGTATTTACATAAAACTGTATGCTATGCATACTTATACTTTCATAGTTTAATAAAGATCATAGATAAAACAATAGATCAGTGAAGGTGACAAAGCCAGTGGTTACCTTAGAGCAACCTTTATTACCCATTTTTACCGTTACATTCAGGGCCTACTCCAATATAGTAAGAATTATTAAAAATAAAATACACTGTCAGCGGTGATACCAACGTGGAATCCTTATCTCTAAGAGCAAAGGGAGCTCTTCTCTAAAGCGAGACCACACCTGATCGATAGCGTCAGGTAGAGTTTCGTTCATAAATCTTTTGTTATAGTATAAACCTGATGCGGATAGTTTAATATATATGCTTGAAACGATATAACATCAAGACTAATACTTTTTTCTATAACTGTAGTAGGAATAACAATCAAAATATATACTTAAAAAAATATGACTTTGACTTTGACTTTAGAGTTCATAAAACTATTTAATGAAATTAAATGAATTACTACAATTCGTATTTTATGCAAAAAAATGGCTTCAGATGTGTTTGCCATATAATTACCGAAAAGTAGTTTATGCGAATGTCTGTCTTGGTAGGCACTACCGCAGTTCCAAGTACTCCGATTGTAAACAAAATGTGCTGTACTTGTATTTTTAATTTATAAGCCACTGTAACAACTGAAATTCCTGGCCAAACAAATCAAAACCATTCTTGGAACAAGCACAGTGTAATAGTACATACAGCTTTGTGTATCATTTTAACTTGCAATGTGTGACGGTTAGTACCAGAGGCCATAGTACAAGCAATCTGCGATTAAATACGACAAACAATCGTATTCGTATCGCAAACGTCAACGCGTCAAGGCGTACAAACTATGAGTTATCTGTGTCGCAGTTGCCCTAGATAAATGACTGTTTGTAGTATTTCACGTGAATGACACGTTACGTTACACTCACGCAGTTATTCGTGCTAGGCCTACAGGTGAACAACTTGAACGCTGAGTGAAGAAATCTTACGACAAATTTATTTCCATTGTTCTCGTAGGTCTTAAAAATCTAATTGGGTTTTATCAAAGTGGAGCTTTGATTTAGCTATAAAATCAAACTCAAAGAGATCAGTTTACTTTTATAAAAATAAATCTAAAAATTAAGACAACTCAACGGTAATGCTCCGTGGGCGTTTCAAATAAAGCTTAACATTTCAGAAAGTAAAACCATTTTAATTTAAAACGGAGCCGAAATTAAACGAAGTTGTACATTTTATTTAGTAAGAAGCGTTTGTTGGCATTTTGTCCAATTATTTCGACCTAGAGATGTATTAATTTCTTACCTTATTTCATACATTTACCATTGAAATTGAAGATTTTTAAGGCATTAGAAAAGTGTAACCGTATTTGGGCGTAAGTTTCTAATAATTAAATATTTAAGAGTAAAGTATCTCTAACACTATCTAAAAATATGACACATCAATTTCATATCATATCAAATCAATATTTGACGACCATGTAGTAGGTAGTCGATATACTTATACATGCCTACAGTTCTTGACTTGTTAGACTATTCTATATCCTCCTACACGTATCTTGTAAAAGCCGACTACAGTATATGATGGCAATAGACTCGCCTCTAGTAGTTAGATGAGAAACATTACTGTAGACGGGATTTAAGTATCTAAGTCGATATGAGACGGCCATTTACAGCCACACTATCTGCTTTAAGTTATGTTTTAAAAATCTGCGATTTTATTTCTGCACTGGGTTTCTCAACACAATAATCTATAAGACAAAATAAGTTAACATGAAACGCATATGTAAAGGTAACCGGGGAACAATGCATTCTCTCTTCACTCATTTTACCTAATAAATAATAACCACAAATACCTTTTAACTTACGAATAAGTTTCCATCTATATCTATATCTTTTATATCTATCTTATTATATATAAAAATGAACCCCTATTTCTCTCGGTCAAGCTATAACTTGAGAACGGTTTTACCGATTTCATTCATCTTTTTTTAATGTTTTCTAATACTTCTTATATTAAAAAAAGTTAAGAAAAAATGGGAAGTTATGGCGAGATCGAAGGACGAGCCTACTATAACGAAGTCGCAGGCAGTCGCTAGTAACAAACAAAAGTCATATCACAATTTAACCTACAAAAGTTGACCGCAATCTGTGTCAGGCCGCCTAACTAGGTCATCTATAGGTATATTATAACAGGTTCGTTCATAATGATAATGCACTCTCAAGGACAAAACTATCAGGCGAATGTAATCTAATAGCAATATCGACGCAATTGAAGGACGGAGTGATATGTATATCGCATTTAGGAGAAGGATAACGATAATTACGGTGCAATCGCTTGAACATACAAAAAACATTCTACGCTTACTGTGTTTTGTTACAGAAAAAGTAATGTTTCTATTTGTAGCATAATGATAGTAATAATGAGTTCAATAGTATCTATTATCACAATATTGTGCGCATGGTACCGACTTCGACAAGTTATTTCACACTTTTTAGTATTGAAGTCGGTTACATTTTTTTCACAGTTTTTGCTTTATCCTTGCTATATATATGCTATCCTTGTGATATATCTGCCTAGTTATAAATGTATATAGGTACCTACTCGAGCGTGCCACCTATATTACTGTATGCAAGCAAAGCAATAAACCAGTTATTTTCCAGTCACCGTCTTGTCATTTGCTCCTGTGATTAGAACCGTACGTACACCTCAGTTACGGGATGGCTTGTCATTCACCGTCAATGATGATAGTATTAAATCATCAAAATAAGCGAAACTCTTTTAGTTATTGCAGTGTAACTCAAAAACTGCTGCATGGAACTCGGTGAAATTTAAGGCATATTCAGACCTGAGCGTTATTCGCTACCGCTATGGGTAGCGAAAAATACCACGCGGAACTCGATGGGTAAATAGTATGAAGTTCCATAACTGCAGCGAAACTTGTACCGCCTTATTACTATTTTCTCTTGTTTGGCGAAACTAGTTCCGCCGCCCCGCTAACCGTTGCCAACGAATATCTCTACCGCGCGCGGTAGAGATATCCGCTTTGGTGCGAACAGTGAAATTAACGCATACCCTTTCGGATTTCTCTATCGCTCGCGGTAGCGACTAACGCCCAGGTTTGAATAGGCCTTTAAATGGGACCACGTAAAGCACCAGCTTTCAAATAATAAAGAATCGTCAAAATCGTTTACCCAGTCGATAGTTATGAGGTTACAAACCAAAAAAAAAAACACTCGTATCGAGAACCTCCTCCTTTTTTGGAAGTCGGTTGAAAAGTAGTGTTTTTGTCGTAGAATATACTTACTAAACTGTTTGAGGTACATTCGAAAAATATGGGTTTTTTGTTCTAATAAATAAAAATAAATAATTTGTATCAAATATTAAAATACCAGTCTTACTTTATTACACTACTATACATGCAGATGCATTTGGTCGTAATGTAACACTCAGATTAACGCTAATATTTAACAAGTAATTATTCTTTAAGCACGTACTGTAGTCAAAACAGCCGTCAGAATATAGATTTAGCAAAATTTATTTTAACCCTAAATGTAGAATACTGGAACGTATCATATGAAACAAAAACCGTGTAACTGCAGGGCAATTACGAATTCAGTTACAATCAAATGTCAAATGATTGAAATCTTGGAAAATGGCGGCTCTATGTCAGCAGAAATATTAGTAAGTTGATGGCTGGAGCTGACAAAAGTGACATAATGCCGCCATGATTTTAGATTTGCATCAACTATTAATTGCAACTGAGATACTTAATAGCCCTGCTGGTCCCCATGATTTCACAGCTGCAATCCTAGTGTGTAGAACAGCAGTGCAATTAGGTACGTATCGTTGCAATCATAATGTTGATTGAAATCTTGAAAAATGGCGGTTCTATGTCAGCAGAAATATTAGTAAGTTGATGGCTGGAGCTGACAAAAATGACATAAGGCCGTCATGATTTTAGATTTCAACCAACATTTGATTGCAACTGATATACATAATGCTGGTCCCCATGATTTCACAGCTCCAATCCTAGTGTTTTATTTCTATATAAATATAATTTATCTAATAACGTTCTCCAGAACACCAGTGCAATTTTAAGTACGTATATATTTACAATCATATGTTGATTGAAATCTTGAAAAATGGCGGCTTTATGTCAGTTTTGACAACAAGCAGAAATGTTAGTAAGTTGCTGACTGGAGCTCACGAAAGTGCCATGATTACATGTTTCAATTGACATTGGATTGCAACAGAGATGCTTAATTTATTAAGTATTAATATTAAATAATGATTTATACGATTTCAGTAAAATTACAATAATACGATAATGAATTTACGACATTTCGATGATCAATTTATGCAACTGTTATTTTAACATTAAGGCGATAATTAAAATAATGAACGAGTATTATTTGTTGTAGCATATTATATTTATTATTTTTATAATGGTATAGGTAAATGTGTGTGGCAGTAAAACATGAACAGTAAAATTAAAACAAATTGGTCGATAATTTACTCCTACAGTGCCGGTACAAAAAATACTAAAGCTGTATAATGAATGCATTCATTATTCCCACAACGGCTGAATGGGCAGTTAGATAAATAGTTTGCCAGTAACTAGCAAAAGTAATACTGTCTACGCAAAACAAGTTTATAGGTAAATCCAAATAGAATATCTCGCTTATTTCGTGTACATAAATCGCTATCATAAGTACGTTTACATTTTTACATTATACATTTATACATAAAACCATTACAGTTTTTAGAAACTTATGTTTTGTTTTAAAACAACTTATACATATTATATAATTATGCCTAATTCCGATTTCACATTTGCTTCGTTTTGGCATTTTATTGATCAATCGATTGTCCTCTATAAGCCTACGTGCTAACTCTTCTAAGGAATACAACAAGGACAATCTTGATGTGATAGGCATTATAAAATCAGTCAGTACTCCTAATTTTCTTAAGTTTTTTTACATTTATATTAGACCATTAAGAAAAAAAAACACAAAGATGAGATTGCAAACCTTCCTCAACTTGGATGGATGATCGCTGGTGGCGTTTCAACAAAGTATTTTTGTAATTCGGAGCGATTCTTATCTTAGTAGTACAGTCGTTTGGCACATTGGACTTTTTGCACGATCTAGTAATCTACGCTTAGAGCTAGCAACTTGTGTAACCGTCAACCTCGCGTCGTACTGTAATAGACCCGCACGTGCTAAGTGACCTATTTCTTATATAGTACTAATACTTCCCTTATACTTATCACAGCTGCAAAATTCTTGAAATCTCAGCCATCAAGGACTCGTCCACGGAAGTAATCGTGTCTTATCTTTGTTCACCATTTACCAAAGATACCCTGCGTATTGTCGTTCTTAAGAATATCTCTTACTGATTTGGCTGTCAGAATTTTATCAACCAAAGGTTAAAGACAAGAGTTTAACATTAATTTAAATATGGATTTGTAGAGGTCGACCTTTCAGTTAAGTACGATTATCTGATGTCTGCCTGATAAGTCAATCCCGGAAATTGACTAACGGCTGACGCAATCAACTCTGCTTGCGGGTCAAGACCAGACCTGTCAGTCACCTGCAGTGTATGTGTCCTCTCTGAGCCGGAACTGAGTTAGCCAGTCTTTTAGCAAAATGTCAGGACTTCGTTAACTGATCGTTAAAAATTATCATGTGTGTCAGGACTCTTGTCTACTGACTTGATAGTATTAAACCATCAATTCAATTATCATTTGTCAGGAGTACATCGACTGACCTTTCACATTTGTCAGAACATGTTGACTGATCTTTAGTTATAAATATATTGTATGATTACCTACAAAATCAGAGATCGCACCTTCGTCATATAAGACGGCATTCGACTCTTTTGTTACACGAGATAATGACAGGGACAAATCACATAAATTGATAACAGCAAATAGATTTAATCTCAATTAGCTTATTGTCCGTTAGGTATGAAATGTAAGTATGTGACCATAACTTCTCTAACTCAAAGGAAATCAACACCTATTTTATATTTCATAAATATTATTATACCGTGACCTTCTACGAGCACATATCAATAATAGTGAATAGTTATGCCTAAAGACTTCTAAACCTGGTAAATATTATAAAACTGTACTACGTCAATTACAGGATACGTTACTCTGGATCCAAGATATTTCCTAACTGTCTTTGCCTTAATTAAGGGGTTAGGGGGTAGTGATTATTCAAAAACAAGATAAGTTTCAGGAATTTACTTTCAGATTAAAATTTATATTAATTCAAGAGTTTGATTCTACAGTTACCCACACGTTTCACAAGCAAGTTTGTAGGATACCAAGGAAAAACGTGGAAAAAACCTTGGCCACTCTTTTCATATGATTTCGATATTATAAATATACATAAAATTTAGAACAATAGATCTATATCTAAGAGCTGGAAAGAACACACACACGAATAGTAATATCACGGCGAATTTAGATCGTAATTGTGACTAAACCAAAATATAAAGTAAAAATATAAACCAAAATATAATAAGGTATTATAAAAGTAAAATTCTATTGATGAAATTGGAATTTGGACGATCTAAATTCTCCGTCTAGATTTAAAATTAACTTAACTTATAAAAGGCCCCCCCCTGGACGAAGATTCACGATCCACTACACGTCACTGCACTTTATACTGTAATCACTTTCTTAGTGGAGCCTGGTGTCTCCTCTCGACTCTCGAGTTAGAATGTCGCGGCCTCTCACGCCCCCAGCTCTCACGAACAGCGGCAAGCCATCATAGCCGCGAAAGGCCCTGATTGGTTACACCCAGCCGAAGCAATACTGATCTATGTGATTGGATAATGGATAGCGCGTCGTATCGTCCACTCACGTGGTCAAATAATGGCGGGCTCGATTTTTGGCGCCATTTAGTTCTGTAACACAACATTTACAAGTGTATATAACATGTGTTTGATGATTACATACGCCCTTAGCTTGGCATTTACCATAATCTCAGATCCAGGTATTTAAAGTGGCAATCTTTCCATATATTGCTATTGTGACAAGCCGCATCTCTTCTACATGAGAGCAGTTTATTTATAAGCTAACTCGCAGATAAATCGTTACCTATGTTATAGTTTAACTACGCTATAATTGATCTATGCTCAATAAAGATCATTATCCTTTAACATGCAACAAATGGTGTATTTTTGTAAAGTCACACGGCTTGCGTCATAAACATGTTTCAAATATCGTTCCAAAACGGTCCTCCATTGTTCTATTTCCGAATAGGGTTTCTCTATTGTAGATAATTCTTTTTAGACAGCGTATTGCATTTTATGACTGACCAGATGCTAGTTCTTTTGAAACGCGGGATTTCTTGCTTAAGTTATCTTTCACAAGAATCAAAAAAAAAATATAATTGCCTTCCACATGTACCACTACAGTACATTAAGGCCCATACTCCTCTTTCTGAGAGAAAGGCCCTTGGCGCTCAACAGTAGGAATGTAAAGGTTATGGTTTCTCAATCTTCCTTTTTTTATGGGATAGGTTGGCAAACCAGCAAGCGGCTCACCTGATAGTAAGTGATACCGTCGCCTACGGACATCCGCAATACCAGAGGTCTCGAGGATGCGTTGCCGACCTTTGAGGAAGGCGATAGGAAGGAAGAGATAAAAGGGGTGAGGGTGGAGGGGGAGGGGAAAGAGAGGGAGAAGGGGAAGGGGGGAATCGGGGCTGGGGAACCTCCCACAAACCGACGAAACGCAATAAAAAGCTATGTTACTTCACGTCGGTGTTATGTGGGAGTGTGGTACTTCCCCGGTCGTGCCGGCCCATTCGGCTGTGGGGTTACAGCGTGGCACTACCACAGGAAAAAGTAAATCGTACCTATTACTCACATTTGAAATATCCTAATCCCCACCTCCCTTTAGTCTCTCGCTACTGATATTACGTCTAGAGATTCAACCCCCTCAGTATAACTTAAAGTTCTATATTCGTATCTCTTTTTTTAAGAATAATGAACGCCAGCACCGTTTTCACTCGACGAACTTGCTGGCGCCTGATTTTCCTGAAACACTAGAACGAAATGTTGAAATTAATGCGTAGGAATAGGTTCAAGATTACGGGTGACGTTGTATCCAATTAGGGTTGCCATCCGTCCGGTTTTCGCCGGACTTGTCCTAGTTTAAAGGGCATCCGGGGAGCGTCCGGGCGGAGTTTTATTTGTAGCTTGGGTTAAAAAATTTAAAGATTTGGGCCACAAATAAAAAAATACATTCTAACTGATTATTTACACAATTTATAACAAATTTTAATAAGATTCTGTTTCTGTTTTGTTTGGTACATATAAAATATGAGTAAATTTAATTTTAAGGTCTGAAAATAAATATAAAGATGATTTTGTATTTTTTTATTACACTGACTATGTATAAAAAAAACCCGTTTACATGTCCGGGTTCTGGGCTATAAAATCCGGGTTTTTCAAGCGTCTTGTCCTAGTTGCCAAATTTTAGAGATGACCACCCTATATCCAATGAATAAGCAGTCATGCATAAGTATTGGTTAAGACAGGCTGACGTAAGCACTTTACCTACAAATATAGTTAAATAATACGATGAAATCATAAACGTGCCTGCGCCCGGCGTCTTCGACCACGTGGAAAATTATATCACAACAGATATTTCCGGCATAAAATTAACTATAGGACCAAAACTATCTATGTTTTGAACTGTTAAAATTTTCTTATTTATTAGCTTTAGCTATTTATATTACATAGTTATTTATATATAGCTAGTGCTAATCATCTACGAGTACATCTACACTAATATTATAAAGAGGAAAAAATTGTGGTTGTGTGTATGTTTGTAATGAATAAACACAAAAACTACTGTGCCGATTTCAAAGATTATTTCTCCATTGGAAAGCTACATTCACCCCGAGTAACATAGGCTATATATTTTGATTCAAGATCATCATCATCACCACGCGGGAGAAACCGCGCAGAAAAGCTAGAGTGAAATACATCATCAAATCTTGGGCTCATATTTTTCTAGACATATCACAAAGGTCGTGTTAAAGAAATGCAGTATATCTATAATAATTACTATAGGACGCACTGTCCACTTACTAAATTAGTCATAATATTGATAGAGAAAAAACCTTGAGAGTGCATTGCTTCCCAGAGCTATAACTAGAACTACGACCTAGTTTCATGACCTGGCCTATATTGTGTGCTTTGGTCAATACCTGGAGGCTGTGAAGATATCTGTACGATCCTACTGTTCTACTTTATATTCAGTTTATTTTTGGTTATGGATTTAAAATTCTCGATTTATTAAGAATAATGTGAAGTAGAAAACCCGAGTTATATATTAGCCCTATTAAATTAGTATACCTAAAAAAGTTTTATACAATAAAATTTTAAAGCTATTTGATCAAGTTGTGCAGCCTTTATATTCAACACGTCATCATCATCATCAGCCTGTAGCAGTCCACTGCTGGACATAGGCCTCTCCAATTGCACGCCACTTAGGTCACTTAAGTTATTCAACACGTGAACGTATGTAAAAGGTCGGGTGAAATGTTTCTTCGTATTTTATATACAAATTTGAAACACAATTTTTCAAAGTAATATTTATTCATAATGTAATATGTGCCATTTTGTTCGATAACTTGTCATCTTGTAGGTAGCAACATAATCCCGTTGCTGTAGAAATCTTGGAATTATTGATTATTAAGGTGCAAGTTAGTAGCCGGCTACATGAAGCCGGCTACTAACTTGCACCTTTATAATCAATAATTCCAATATTTCTATGTATTTGTATGAAATACCATTCGTAGTTAGCGACGCGTCGTCGAGCGGTAGACGTCACTGTCGCCCGACCGCAGAATAGCCGTGCAATTCTCTAAGGATTCGTCGATGTGCTCGGCGACGAGCTCACCGATGTCAAATACGTTATGAGATACTCGTATCGCCCTTGTACACAAGCACAAGGTTGTTTTTTCAACGTTTCTTGTCATCTCGTCATTTGTTTCACGGATGTTGTCAAAGATGAAACGGTGTTTGCTCTTAGAGAATCGCACGGCAGTAGTGCCGATCGTGTGTATCAATTTGTCTAGTAAAACAACTGAAAAGCTTTTAAACGAAACGTTTCGTATCGCTTTTCAATTGGTCGATGCCATCTGCATTTGTCGTCTGCATGTGGTTCGAAATCATGACTGCAGCGACATGAAGCGACGACGTGTCGCGGCGACAAGAAGCGACGACACGTCATCTGCTGCTACTACGTGTAGCCGGCTACCAACTTGCACCTTAAAAATGGAAATAGTAGTTTTGACAGTCCTTTCTTGATGTTACCCTAATAATTTTGAAGAGACCGAAACAGGTGAAAATCTGAGGGTACAAGGTCAGGACTATAGGGAGGATGTTTTTTTTTCTCCTGGGGAAATCCTTTATGGATACTAACTGCCACGGGGAGGCAGGTGGTTATGTGGGGGTCCGTACACCCACCAAAACCCTGAAAGTGTTCCGTCACTGCCGCTTGTCATCTCTTCGATGTTTCACAGATGTCGTCAAAGATGCATCGATGTTTGCTCGGAGAATCACACTACAGGGCATAGAGTAATAAATACTCCAAGAAGAGAAAAACTTCAGCCCAATTTACACAACAACATACAGTACCGAGCCAAGAGATCAGTCAGATAAGTAACAGGTAGTAAGTTGTAAGTATCGTCCAAACGTAGGCGAGTAAGTAGTCATAAGTTACCGTTTTGAGAAGAAGACTTGTCGCGTCAGTTGTTTTGTTTACTACTTACTACCTGTCTACAAATCTATGGACTGTACTAAACTCGCTCGTCTACATGCCGGCCAATTAAGTTGGCGGGGTGCGGGAGACGCCAGAGAGGGGCCTACTTCGCACTGGACTTCCCAAAAAAATTGGATCGCGATCAATTCAACCCAAATTAATCAACAACCTTAACCCGATTGTGTCGTTCAAACGACAATAAAAACTTAACTCGCCGATGTCACAAGTTAACTCGATACTGTACTGAGTTTTAGGCAATTTGTAAATTTCAATAAAAGTAAGTTATAATTCGAAATTTAGACGAAGAGCAATATCAAATGATGGCACCTTATTGTCTTACGATAATAATAGTTAGGTTATGTACTAAAGACATAGAGAAAACTCCTCCAACTCCAAAAAAATAGGCTCCATTCAACGTTCGTATTTTGGATTTTTGTCACGTTTCGCTTCGGATTCTAGGATTTTCATAACTAATTTTGTTCACTCTTGGATTCCTATATTCGCTTTCAAATTAAAATCACATTTATTTATATTAGTAACTAGCTGATAGAACGTTGTCCTGTTGAAAGAAAAACAATTAATTACTCAAGTTTTCTGGAAAAGGTTAATATTTATATAAATAAAAAACCTTACTGACCTTATAACAAATAAAAAAAAACCCCAAAATGTATAATAATCGATGCACTTGTTTTCAAGCTATGGTTACTATAAGCATTTAATATTTATTTATATATAGATATAGATAGATCATATGTTTTGTTTATATAAAACTAATATTATTTTACTTAGCTACTGGACACTTGGACTGGTTTGAAAACAAATTAAACAATTTCTCAGGAAACAAAAACAAATAGTTTATATAAACACATATAAATAAAGACTTCTAACTAAAACTTATAACTATAGTTCTAGCTAAAGAGTTTCACCAAAATATCGTTATTATTCATTGTTAAAGGACAAAGGTCACACTATGTTTTGTGAGGATACCTATTTTCGTACCAAACACGAGTTCGAGTTATGGATCGAAATGAACGAAAATAGCTGGCCTTTTTAGAACTTCAATTGGACGGAAATAAATATTATGATGTTATTTTTCGTTCATCGAAATAATTTTCTACTCAAAATGTTCCAGATAATTTTTGCTCGTCTTTATTTATGGAATCTATAATGGTAATGTTGTTTTTGTGACGCAGTAAATATTATAAGTACTAACTAAATAAATACAGGTAAACTAAGTAAGGTAAGTAGACAGCTGGGTTGCAAAATTTTAATTTTGACTGTTTGACGGCTTTTTGATTGTAGGCATCCACATAGGAAATATTATTTTTAAATGGCACTCCTAAGAGTTTTACTCAATTTATGTCTGTAGCGGCGTACCCCATATACCCAGCCACTGGCTGATTACCTCGTAATGTACATGTATAAAGTTTCATAAGAATATACATCTGAATAGGAAACTACTGTTTTAGTGTTTACTGTTTTTACTGTTTAAGTCACACACAATGACAAATAAAAACATGTACTGAAAATCTTTACCACTCTGACAGCTATATCGATGGATATTATATGGATATAGTGAATGTAAACAACTTACTGTAAGGAAAACATACATTTTACACATAACACTACGGAAACATAAAATTACACCGTATCTTGAGATTTCAAGTGCAAAAAGTCGAAAAGACAAAATTTGCGCCAACACTCTGACTCGAACAGCTCATCAACAACGGCAGACGACATAAATGTCTAACTTTATTTATAATAAAATAAATCAAGTTCTGAGCATTCACCGACTCATGCCTTCTGAATGTAAATCCAAAATTCATGAATGGTTACTGACTCTCACCTATGATGAAATAGAAGAAATATTAAACTCTCATAAGTAGACACATAATACAATTTAACTATTTTTATAAAATCTGTTAGTATTTACATATATTTTTTACAAAATAATTTCTTAACGCGTACTTGCGCATACGTAGTTATACCCTTACAAACCTATGTTTTCTTATATGATATTTTCTTTCATTTTCTTTATATTAATAATATTTTTTTGTATTTTGTCTTTAACTTAATATTAAGTATAACGCTATGTTTAGAAATATATGTATCAAATAGGAAGGAGGTTCCCAAGAAACAGGTTAACCCAGTTTGGGGACCAATGAAACCATGCTCTGTAAAATGTAATCTGCGTCAATAAACGTTATAATTAATATTAAAAAAAATTGTGATAACACATGGATGAACGATGTATCCCATCAACGTTTGTCGGCCGAAAATGCTCCAAGCAAGACATTAGTTGCATATAGTCCGACAAACCAACAAGATGTATATTCTTCTTTTTCGGCTCGGATCTTCTTCGAAGTTAATATTCCAGTCGAATTTAAATGAAAAATAATTTACAGCTTAACCGGCTAGTTATAAAGAATGATTCGATTTCGTTTAAAAAAATCTATCAAACGTTATTGCGAAATATTTTAATTAGTTAGGAGAATAGATTTATTGTATATTACTGAAAGTAGTGTTATATAAGATATTTTATGAATAGTCCTTAGACAGCCTAATGAGATAAAGTATGTTGTTATATGTAGTTGTATGGCGACTAAAAACCTATTATTACCTAGCAAGTCATAAAACTACGCTTTAGTGCTCATTTCATTTTTATTAGGTTTATTACAGCATTTTTATTAAAAAGTAGGATAATTGTTGAACACAAAGTGCTCTAACTAAGAAGCATCGGTAGGGGGATAAAGACTTTTCGTGTGTACGAAAACGTTGGTTCTATGTACTCTCTGACTGATTGTATGTCTTTTTTCTAATGTCCAATATTCATTGATATTAAAATCAGCCTGATACAAATATCAGCTTTTAATAATAATAAATATTGGACATTAGAAATAAGAAAATTAAGAATTAATGAAACACTTTTCCGCCATTTTAACAATTGTTTTACTATCGGCCAAAATGAGTGAATCTAATGAAGTAATTCCATACATTCTGAAGTTTCATTACAAAACAGGAAATCCTTTGAATACCATTGACTTAAATGTACGTTCGTTTCATTCATAAAGCTTTTTTTTTTAATTATCACGGTACAAAATTGGTTCAAACGTTTTCAATCCGGAAATGTTGATGTCAAAGATGCAGCTGTGCGATTCTCTAACGATTCGTCGTTGCGCTCGTCGACGAGCTCACCGATGTCAAATACTTTATGAGATATCGCCCTTGTACAAAAGGTTGTTTTTCCAACGTGGTGTCATGCCGTCATTTGTTTTACGGATGTTGTTAAAGATGCAACGATGTTTGTTCTTAGAGAATCGCACGGCTGGTCGCACTGTAGTCATATAGCTTTCTCTATGTCTGTAGTACATAACCTATTTTTATCGTAAGACATCATTTGATATCGCTCGTCGTCTAAATTTCGAATTGTAGCTTACTTTTCTTGAAATTAGCAATTAGCCTAAAGCTCGATTTAGACTTCAACAAGTACATTATCAACTTAACTCGCCGATGCCACAAGTTAACTCGATACTGTAATGTGACTACTTACTATAGGCTAGGCTTGTTACTGATATAAATAAATGTGATTTTAATTTGAAAGCGAATATAGGAATCCAAATGTGAATAAAAAATAATTATGTAAGTCCTAGAATCCCAAGCTACACGTGACAAAAATCCAAAATACGAAAGTTGAATGGAGCCTATTTATATAATTCTACTAACCGAGTTGGCAGGGAACACGTTTTCCCTCAGTTTTTTTCACTCACCCAAATGTGAGTTCTGGATATGACTAATGGAAAACGTAGGTGTGAAATGGTGGGTGGTAGTTCTAACTTGTTTTATTCGTGACGAAACAGATTGTAAAATATCAAATCAAGTCAAATAACTTTTTATGTTGTATTTTCTGAAACAACCAATATAAACGTGACCAACTCATAGCTGGGATCTTTCCTCGAACGTGTATACATTCGATTCACGATCCCAGCTATGATGATGTCTTCTATGATGATCTCGTCAAAATATCTTCTGAAGTGAACTAAGGATACAACCCTGGAAACAAATGCTCCGATTTAAAATAGTAGTGTAAGAGAAATACTCTCTTTAGTTATAAAAGGCATTATTACAAGTGAAATTACTGTACCAAAATGAAATACTAAACCAGATCAACGAAAATCTTTAAAACTTGATTTCTAGCGATTGTTGCAATTCTTATGGACCGGTGAGATCCCCGGTTACTTTTAAACAGTTGTGTGCGAGCAATTCTCCATTTGAGTGCGAAATGAGTGAGGAGTAACACAGAAGACCGGAAAGGTATATCTGCGGGTGGCATATGTAAAGAAAGACACTCTAATAGTCATCCTCTCAAGCTGCATTAAACAAAGTTGGTATTTCTAGATGGTAGCCACGTAAAAGCGCTGCTTCAATACGAATCAGATTGTGTTATACAGACGAAGGCTTTTTTACACAAACATGACGAATGAAATGCGTACAAATAAGTAAAATAGAAGGATTTTTTGTTATGTCAAATAACAGCTTTTACTAACAAAAAAAAAACCAAACATAAAAAAACATTCAAAAGTATTTAATTTTCATTGAATATTTATCCTTTAGTATTTCTGTCTGTCTATTTGTAGCGGATAATCTCCGATACAGCTGATCTGGTTTTGACGAGACTAGTAGATTTTGGTGGGGGTGATGCAGCTAGCTAACTTATAAATCCTATGCTAATAGATCACCGTCACCGTCTGAGCCGTATTAACCGTTTCTATAACGTGATAATTAAAACAAAACATTTAGGAATGAAACGCACGTACATTTAAGTCTCTGGTATGCAACGGGTTAAAGCAGCATTTCTGCGTGACCATCTAGAAATGGTAACTTAGCTGAGCACAAGATTGTAGTTACGGATTGGACATTTCGTCACTTAAATACTTGAAAAACGATAGGATAATTAACAACAAATAACTTGCCCCGACTAATATTGGACATTAATTTTGTAAGTCTACACAGCTAATGCCAACAGTCAGTATAACGCATACTGTAACATACATAATCAAAAACAAAGCCATAGTACATATTTTGCGGTTTTCTGTTACTTGACAGCTAATAACATAGTGTCTTAAAATATTTTTTTAGGTTTTACTAAGGTCTATAAGGTCATCGTAGAAGATTATACGTTGCATAGTTTCGATATGGCTGAAAGGGACACATTGCAAGCATTCGGTGGGCCATGTTGCGTAAACGGTGCATATGATCAAAAAGTGATTTAATTTATCAAACATTATTTTTATTAAACGCTAGTGTAATTATTCCTAAAACATCTCACAGATATATCCGTAGGACGTAAAGGCAGGTCATCGTTAATACTCGTACCTAACCACAATATATCAGTGGATAGGGATATTAACTCGCAGAAATTGCGTATAGATCTCCTTAATAACCGCAGAGTCTTTTAATAAATATAAATGTATGTCTTGTTGATATTTAGTGGATAGCGTCACAGTACGGTTAGCTGAACAGCGTTATCGTCGGATCATTACAGGAACATAATAAACACTTACGGCCGTTTTTAATATTCTATCTATCCATAGTTTTCCGTAATTTGACATAACGTCCATACAAAAAGTGTAAAATACTCGTATCTATCTCTAGTAAGGTAAACCGACTATATATAGGTTATTAAAAACGGCCGTCAATCGTTATGTGACGGAAAGCGTGGTATTATGCTTGGCATATCTACACACTGCGCCGCGTTTTCACGCCCGTTATGACGAATGATGATATGAGGGAAAAAAGTAACCTATAAACTTACTTACCCGGGATATAATCTTCCGTTTGCCAAATGTCATTACGATCCATTCAGCAGCATAATAATATAGATATATTATAAAACCTGTAATATAATGAAGGGTTCTGAAAGAAGCGCTTCGACGCCTTTGAAATGTGGTGTTGGCGAAATATGTTACAGATCCCTTGGACTGTTCTGCGTTCCGCACCAATGCGTCTATGCTTCGAGATCTGAATATAAAAACAAGACTATCCATCATCTGTCTACGCAGAATACTGATTTTTTTGCACATATTGCACGCAAATATGGTCACAACATAGAACAGCTGATGGTGGCAGGGAAATTTGATGGTAAAAGACCAAGAGGCCGCAGTCCAACGATATGGTCATAACACCAACAACCAACTCCACAAAGCCTCCACGAAGCAAAGAACCGGCACAGATGGAGGGAGTTAGTACGACGCGAGGAGGAGGATAATGAAAGGTAATAAATATATTATTGAATAATTTAATATAAGTATAGGAGTACAGCTATTAATGGCACTTACACACATGATCAGTACAATAACAATTAATCAATAAATTCTCAATGTATTTAAATTTTTTAATAATTACAAGCAGGCGCGGATCCGGCCCTCAAAAAAGGTGGTGTTGACTTTTGGTTTAGGATTGTAGGAATATTAGCTTGCTCAAGATAGAATTGCATAGAAAAATAGAATAAATAAATAAATAGAATAGAATAGCTTAGATAAAAAAATAGAATAAAAATAAATAGAATAGAAAATATGTAAATAATATAATAATATAATACATAAATAGAATAGCATTCCTACACAAGAGATGTTTACAAAGTTTACGAAATTCTGGCCAAGATTTTTTTAAATGTATAGTTTAACGTGGGCATAGTTGTGGGGTGAATACTAGTAAATTAATAAACCTGTAAATTATTAGTTTGTTCGCTTATAAAAATAACAACAGCAAAACAGCCATCTCTTCTTTCAAATACAAGTGTTCATGTGCCAAAAAAATTGATGTGGTCAATGTTAGAACTAGACATACCTAGAAAAAGACTAATTAAGAAGTGGTTCCCAAACGTCAAAACCATTATGATATTACATGTCAGCATATCGTTTTTCATAGTTTTAATTTTATAAACTCGCTGGATATTTTATCATCAGCATATCGATCTCAATAGACCGTAAAAACGTGGCGAAACACGTTCATTAGGGTTGTGGACATACCCATCATGCCCACATTGGTGGATCCGCGCTTGACTACAAGGCTAGATTTATAAAAGACTATTCCGTCACTGTTAATAAAATTTACCGTAGCACGTAGCCGTCACTCGTAGTAGCCTACGAGGCATCTGTTTTTTTAATCATAATCATTGTAACAATAATAATAGCTCTTGGATTTATTAACTTATTTATATGGTGCGATACACGTTCACATGGAAGTTCATGTTCTCTCGAAAAATACTCCGTATCTATACGGAACCAGATTCAGGCCATGAACTTCACCATAGCGTTACGATGAATGTAGAATAAAAATGCGTAGTGCGCTAAAGTGATATTTTTCATCAGTGCAACATGTCTTACATTACTTTTGCATATGGATAGAGAAATTAAATTGTGTAACTCTGTTAATTTCTTTCCTTTATCCACAATACTAATAACAATGTTGATCTTGCTACTAATTTAGAAACGAGACAGAGCTCCGTCACAGTCCCATTATATGTATAAATAAGTACTTGTATAAATATAGAAAGCTTTCATAGAAAATACTCGTAGCGTTTTAACATGAAACCTTCGACACGCCTACGCTAAATTTTCTCGGAACTGTGCCGCAACCGAATAAATTGGATATTTCATTTTTACGACTATATCTAATATTCACGTCGTATTGTTACGTTTATGTAGATTCTGGCGAATATCATTACAGTAAAAGAAGAATATGTGAACAAATGAGGGAAGTATTTGGATGTCGTTTTTATAGTGTTAGTTTAAAACTAACACTATAAAAACGACATCCAAATACTGTGAGTTATGTTATAACAGACGACGCATAGGCGCCGGCCGGTCGTCGACCTCTTGTTTGTGACGGCTTCCGTGCCGAAATCTGACAATGCACTTTGACTGCATTGATTCCCCCCTCTCCCGACCTACCCCATGGATCCCCCTAGAACACCTTTTCAGCAAGCTTTTGAGAAATCTCTCACGAGAGTCAGAGACTTCCTAGTATGTGGAACGTAGCTGCAATTATGTGTGGGTAGATCAAATTCTACGTTTACGTACCTATGTATGACTGCGGTAGTATTGATTTTAAAGCCGTATTCGTTGGTGTTACGCCCGGCAACAGAATAGTCAGTTACAAAATGGTAGAACTTATTAATACTTTGAAGGATATTTGATATTACTCGTATATATCTATTGAAATCATTGAAACGCTGATTGAATGCATATATAGAACAGATAATACGGGTGCGTATACTGTTTTCATTTCAATGTATTCTTGCAATGTTAACTTTGCTATTGTTTCAAAGATTAATAATATATATGATAGAGTTCAGCTTGAAATCTTAGTTACAATTTCAACGAGGTTGTAATTGCTTTGCAACGGGACCTTACATATAATATGTGTAATTAATATTCAGCCTTGAATTCATAACTATTATTTAGATTTAATATATTTAATTAAACAAATTTTCTGTGGTTTCGTTATAGTGTTGCACGTGCAAAAGGAAGGATGAAGGAGGGTTCTGACGCACGACCAATATTGTTTGTTTTTCGCCCTATGACGCGTCAGAAGTTAGGAGATCATGAATGGGTCTTGTTTAAAACATTTACGAAAGCAATACTTTGTCTGTCAGGTGTTAGGTGATGTGTACAAAATATAATGTAATAATCATAGCTGCATCAGTGCAAAAGCGATAAAGCTCTTAATAAAGATTTCAATAAGCAATGGTAAAGATATTGAGCAATCGTCAATTACTGTTTAACCGACTTCAAAAAAGGAGGCGGTTATATGTATGTATTTTTTTAATGTGTATGTTAACCGGGTTCTCCTCCATTTGTGGACCAATTCTTAAAATTATTTTTTTGTTTGTTAGAGTATACTTCCGAGGTAGTCCCATTTAAATTTCATCAAATTCGGTCAAGCAGTTTTTGAGTTACACTCCAAAAACTGAAAATTGTTACGCCTATCTTGATGATATCATCATTGACGGTAAATGACTCGATTCCGTAAGTAGCAAGGGTCACTAAAAATGGGGAAAACAAAATTTTAACAAAAAATGAAACCGACTTCAATACCTAAAAGTGTGAAATAACTTGTCGAGGTCGGTACCATGCGCACAATATTGTGATAAAAGGTCATATCTACTTTTGAACTATCATGGTACCTACCGACTTCAACAACTTATTTCACACTTTTTGGTGTTGAAGCTGGTTCCATTTTTTGGTTAAATTTTATTTTTAAATGGTATTTACGAAAACACAAAATATGCTTAGGTTAGCACATTTATATTTAGAGTAAGTAAATAGAAATGATGAGAAACTATAAACAGGTTGGATATTTGAGGTCTGTAACGACAGTAAACATAACCAATTTAGTTAAGAGAAACCTGTTTCGAAGGCCTTCACTTATTTCTCGAGCTATTTAAAATTATATTCTGATATTAAATGCAATTTTATGCGATCATGAAAAGTGGTATTTTGAGTTTCACATCGATGAGAATGTTTTCAACCTCTTAAGGGATCATGGAAAAGGTTTCACTGAGCCAAATCCAATTGAAGATAATTATATATTATTATGTAATAATCAAAGGTTTTTTAATGAAATGATAAACATAATTGTACATTATACTATTATAATAAGTAGTATTATCTGCTATCTTCAAATAAATCCTGCTTTATTATTGTGATCCCTGTTTTTTGTGTAAATTAAATAAAGCAAATTTGTTAAGTAATTTTAAAAGAAAAACTTTTTTCTATGGTTCGTGTTTATTGTCTATGTCTTCGAGTTTGGGGTGAAACCTTGTGCCTGTAAGTAGCTCGAGCTTTTTTTGTAAGTTTGTTTTCAAAGCATCTGAAACAATAAGTGACCTTCTTAGAAAATGTTCCACTTGCTTATTTTGTGACAACAAATAAAGCAATTGGAGTGAGGTCACGTTTCGTGAAAGTTAATCAGCAATGAATCCTTATAAATCTGAAAACGTATTCATTAAACTTATAGTAGGTAATTTTTTTTAAGATTTGGACATTAATACACGTTTTAGCTTGTTCTTATAACTAGTTGGCCCGTCAGCGGCTTCTCTCAGACGACCTACCCAGCCAGTATCTTTAATAAAATTTATATACCTGATATTAATTTAAATGTCACCAAGAAATGTACTTATAAACATGCTAGGCATGCGGCTTCATCCGGGCATGGCAATCTCCCCAAGGTATTTATTTTTTTCGAGACTTAAGTTTCGTTATGTGTCAAACTACTGAGTCAAAGCTACGCCCGTTTACACGCAAATCCGTTGAGAAGTCAAAGTCATAGTCAAAATCATTTATTCAATTTAAGCATCAAAGACGCACTTATGAACGTCATTTTTTTCATTATTTTTAAATAAGGCAACATGCCTTATTTATGCATTAATTACATTTATTACATAACATTCGTTTTGAACTACAGTTCAAAACGTTTGCTACAGCAAAGGATTCCTAGACTAGACCAGAGGTTTATGACCCGTGAGATACCTGGTATACCCGGGCTTTTTTCGTCAGAGATCAATCAAGATGCCTAGAAAAAATAGAAAAAGAAAAAACACATGTATCTATACTAAAAACATGCTGATGTTATTAAATTTCAGTTTTCTAAATTTCTTTTTTACTAGCGACTGCTACTTTTTCTTGGTTTTTCTTTCATACGAACGTTCTCTTGACAATAATTAACACAACAAAAAAGAATTAGCGAGATTGTTCCATCCGTTCTCAAGTTATAGCGTGACCAAGAGAAACAGGGGTTCATTTTTATATATATCGATAGATTCAATATGGTCGTAAGACTGGAATGTCGTGCCCTACGCTTACCCATGGCAGTTGCAGTGCTACCCCGAGTCATTGGTTTTTGAGTTTCTTTGTACCAATAATTTCACTCACTACAGTGCCCTTCACACGCTAACACAGTAATGTTTGTGCACCATTGCTTCATGATCATAATCATAATCATAATCATATTTTATTGGTATAAAATCCATACACGTCAATATTGATAATAAAATAGACAATGTGTCAAGAATCGAATTAACAACTTAGGTACTATAGTACATTTGTACTTTGTTGTTCATATATTATATACTTAAGTATAATTAGTATCTACATATATAATCATGTTGGATTACTGCTACCACATACAAATAAGTAATTTATAAATACATGGCACCAAATCTATGTCATACCATTATATAAACAATTTAATGAAAAAAACGTCATGTCAATTACAAAATAAAACATATATCGAATAATCTAAGATAATAATAGTAATAAAAATTATTATAATATATAATTATAATTATATAAATATAATAATAGTAATAATACAAAACATTATTTCAATAATAATATTAATAATAATTCTATCAAATTTTAATGTCGAAATTTATTTATAAATTCCGCGTAACTGTAAAACGCTTGGTCAATAAGCCAATGCTTTAGTCTTGACTTAAATGCTGCTAAATTAGGTGCGGCGAGAACATTTTCAGGTAGTTTAGGTCCCATCATGGCCGAATACCTGGCACTGCGGTGGTACCAACCAAGACGGCCTCTTGCACAAGAGGCCTACCACCTAATAAGTCGGGTTTCTTCGCCTGTTACGATTCGCATCCTGACGGTGGAGGATTCTACTCTGTACACTCCCAAGGAAAAATATTTTTAACAAAAAAATGGAACCAAATTCAACACTAAAAAAAACTCTTTTAGTGACATTTGCTACTTACGGGATCGAATGTCATTCACCGTCAATTACGTCATCATCGATATGACCTTTTGCAGTTGATAATCATGGGTAAAATTGCTGGAAAAAGAAAGGTGGGGAGAAGGAAGAAGTCGTGGTTGCGGAATATCCGGGAGTGGACTGAAATATCAGGGGCGTCTGAGTTGTTCCGCCGAACCAAAAATAAGAAGGAATGTGCCACGCTGATCGCCAACCTCCACTAGTTGGAGAGGCACTTTAAGAAGAAGAAGAAGTAAACTACGATATCATCGAGATAGTCGAAACAATTTTCAATTATTGGATTGCAACTCGAAAACTGCTTGAACGAATTTGATGAAATTTAAATCAAAAAAAGTCCAAAGTATACTCTACCAAACAAAAAAAGAATGATCAAATTTGGGACTACTCTATAAAAACTTACGTCAGATCATAGATAAAGAAAAAATTTACGCGTACACTTGAGAAGCTCCTTTTTTGGAAGTGGTTGAAAATTATTGTTTAAAACTATCATCACCTAACATAACCTAAGTATAACAATATCAAACGATCCCGTGGCTCGACCACAGAATAACTAATAGGTACGACTTATCAAGATTATCCCTGGATAAGTGCGTTCATTTCACAATTCAAAGCACACTTCACATTGCTATGACGCAGGTGCTAGCAAATTGACGTCAAGTCTAACACCACAACTATAACAACATATGTATACACTTGAGATTAGTTCTTTATAAAGAACTTTCTCAAGTACCCAGAATATAAGTGTAGGTTGGTATGGAGAAAGCGGGAACGAAATCCCAACAATGGTTATCGTCGATTTGGCTGGCTGGATTTGTGTTTTATTTTAAGAGTACGTTGCACACCGAGGGGAGAAAACGATATATTTCTGTGAGAGTATGTTTAAGGCTTAAGCTGTATTTTTGAGCTGTGTTATTTTTATTTCAATGGCAATTGCAATGGGCTGGTCACATTTCACGAAGAACCGATGACCGCTGGAGTAGACGAGTTCTTAAGTGGAGACCACGTTTAGGCAAACGGAGTGTAGGACGCCCTGCGGCCAGGTGGAGAGACGACCTGCGGAAGGCGGCTGGCAGTAACTGGATGCAGAGAGCTGAAGACCGAGCTCTGTGGCGTACTTTAGGAGAGGCGTGTGTCCAGCAGTGGACGAATGTGGGCTGATGATGATGATGATGATTTATGTACTATCATTATAAAAACGTCACTTTCACTATTAGATAACATTTTAGAAAATTATTTAGAATAAATAAAAGCTTACTGATTATCAATTTAGTAAAAACTAATTTTAACAATAGGTACAAAACAAATTGCCGCCATGTTTTTGTTTCGTAGTGTAGGAAAAGGTTGCCAGCCTCCTTTCATTGAAAACCAAGTACAAAAAAATTCCACGACATTTTTCTGATTATTAGATGTAACATTTGAGAACCTTTTTGAGAATTGACGTTTGAATTTTTTTAAGATAAAGAATAAAAGATCGCTGGCAGGGCAGAAATAAAATTCCATATAACTTTTCCCGCCGCACATTTATAAGGATGAAATGACGTACTTTGTAACCCGTTTATGAACGAGTAATGAGACACTGGTACTGATTCGCTTGTGCGTACACTAAACTAAAATTCTCTAAACTATGGTAATTCTTATTATGTTAAAACTAAAATCCAAATTCGTGTAACACTTAGAATGATAATTCTAAACATATGATTATTCTATTCAAATGTGGGTAGTTTTACATCAGTTTAGACTAGTTTAGAGAGCACGAACTTACATGACGATTAAACTTGCACTAAGCATACCCAAAATTAAACAAGAACGGCAAATTTAAAAGTTGTCACTTGCAAGCATTAGACTTAAGCATGAACAGAATAAGAACTACCATAATTTACTTAAAATAGATTTTAATTCGTTAGTTTAGTTTGGTGTTCTGAACAAGCGAATTACTACCACTATCTGAATGGGTGTGGTTTGAAGTAAAATAAGTGTGACTGATATGTCAGTATTATATATTATAGTATAGTATTATTGATTAATTGTCATCATAAAATTTTTAACGAATAGTATGGACATTCCATAATAATAATTAAATAAATATAATCAAAAATTATGATAATGCATTCTTTCACTAACAAATAGAATTTAGTTAGTACTAATAACTACAGTCTACATACATAGGTTACCTACGACGACGTCACCCCGAAACTTAGTTTTTGAATCTCTTAAAGTGGGTACTGACCGACGTCACGAGGCGTGATGTTACGTAATGTGCCATAGCCATAGTCCGTAGTGTCCGTATTTATTCGTGTAACATGCTCGTTGCTCGTCCGTGCTCCATGACCATGTTGTGTTGAGATCTTTGATTTTACTGAATTATTGCTTAATCAAAATTAAGAACTAACTTGTATAAAGAGAGAAACGTATCTGATGGTTTGTCGTTAATAAGAATATTAAAAACCAACTGATTACTGGATAATATAAAACTTGTGTTATTTAGGACTTATATTGTATTACATTTAGAAAAATAAATACATGATTTTTCTTGACGTTATCAATTGTAGCATCTCTGTCCACCTTATCTTATGTATCATCATCATCTCAGCCGTAGGACGTCCACTGCTGAACATAGGCCTCCCCCTTGATTTTCCAAAAGGACCGGTTGGAAGCGGTGTTATGTATAATTTCTCATAAATTATTATATGCTTGAAACTTTTGTTATTTCGAAAAGCTTCTTTAAATTCGGTTAGCAGTAGGACAGTAGCCTACATACGAATAAATTCGGAAATCGCTAATTTTGAGAAATTTCTGAATCAAAATTAACTAAATTACATAAACCTCAAATACTCGGCTAATAATGGCGCCTCGTGGCTCGCAATTCTGCCACACGTACGAGCGGAGGCGGGTTACGAGCTAAATTTCAAACTTGTCGGATCGCCAACGAACTTACTCGGCGGTTTTAAAGTACGCGTTCTTGGGGTGACACACCAGCGAAAAAAGGCCGTCGAGCCACAAGTTTGCGAACTTACTCGCACGTCTATCACCCCTTTAACACTTCATGGATTCACCGACAGCAGGGGGGAGCACTCGAGGCGAGCAACGAGCCGCTCGTTGCTCGTTGCGAGCGCCTTGTTTCATGAACGCTCGCTGTGTCGCCGGTCAGTACCCACCTTAAGGTGGGCCACCTTTATGCTTGCGCACTATTGCTGCTCGCCCAGTAATTTCACTCAGTACAGTGCCCTTTACACGCCTATTGCTGCTTAATATCTGACACTGCAGTGGTACCAAACAACACAGCCTTACTTAATGCTAATAACAATTGCATATAGACATGAAACCCGACTTGCTAGGTGGTCCTAGCAAGTTGGGTTACATAGCCGCTCACAATTCCCATCCTGACGGCGAAGGGTATACACTACTACTTTATTTTACTACTACTTTAACTCCGACATGGAGTAAAATATGTATAAAAAAAACACAAATGTAACTTAAACTCACGAGGGATCGCGATATCCTTATTAAAGATAAAGATATATTTATTTGTCAGGAAAACATGTGTTACAAACAATACGGCTAAATAACCGGCATGCCATAGATTTCAAAATACTACAAAATTATGTGTCAACATGTTTTGCCCCTAAGGACGTACAAATAGTAGTGAGATAGCTACAGTCATTAAATTATTCATTTTAAATTAGTATAGTAGTATAGTATAGTAATTAATCTTCTAAAACAACGAAAAACTTTGGACAAAACTTACATCATAGTCAAATTTACTCGTATTTATTTTATCAATAATTTTTAAATATTTAATCTTATATATGAATATAAAAAAATAAAACAAAACAGATTTCACCACATAAAAAATAAATTATAAAAGGAAGTATGTCAATATTATATTACGAGTAGTTCAAAAAGCCAAACTCATTGCGTTTTAGTTTAACTAATAAAAAGTCTTGTATCTCCAGAACATAATACACTTGCTTAATGTTGAGCGGTTCTATCTTAACCAAAGTATATTATGCACAATCAGTCACGTTCCCACTGCTAGTAAACGAGTCCTCCTCTCAAAAAAAATACTCTCAGAAAGAGCAGTGTGGGCCAATTTTATCACACAGAACCAGTGCCATTTGGCTGATTATCTCCGTAGTTGTCGTAAAAGCGGACAAAAGTATAGGATAGCCTTCTTGTCCTAACGTGAGATAGTTCTTCTAATGTACACTATATCTATCTAACTAATTATTAAAATGAACCCCTACTCGTATATCTCCTGGTCACGCTATAACTTGAGAACGGATGGAACAATCTCGCTAATTTGTGTTGTTGTGTTACTTACTGTCAGGAGACGGTTCTTATAAAAGAAAAATTATGGCAAGGCCGAAGGCCGAGCCTACTACGCGCACGAAGTCGCGAGCAGTCGCTAGTAATAATATAAAAAGGAAAGATATATTTGAATGTTTGTTTACTCGTGAAAATTCTTTCACTAGTAGAAAGTTACGTTGTTCCTGAGTGACATAGGCTATATTTGATTCATCACAATCATTATCCAACCGCGGTGCGCAACTAGTCTGTAATAAATCATAATCGTGAGTGAATGTGAATGCTTATACACCTCTCTCAAGGTCTTTAAAGGGTTGATGGCATACCTACTACTCCGGGCGCCCTAAAGTCGGGGCTACGGATACGGTTTTGCAATCGTCCGCGGCCCCGGCGGCGTTGGTCCTCTCACGGGGACCCCATCCCGGTGGTATGAAGTCCCATCCACTCCATCCCATCATCCTTGAGAAGCCGCGCGGAAACACCGCGCGCGCCATCTCGAGGTCTTTCAAAGGTGGCGGACACCCCCGTGTCTATCACCGGGACCTCTGTTATGGGGGATAAAGGAGGCACCTCCTATAAGGAACTTTCGAATGTGGAATTTCATCGCTTGCACTTCTCTTGGCGGAGGAATCTCCCCTCGGATTTGGTGCTGCGAGCGCCACTCGTACACGCACGCGTAGGCCTCGGCCTCCAAATCCCAGGGGGGGGACCCCGCCAATACAAACGCCGCCTCGTAGGAGGCGGTGCGGTACCCACGTATAACACCGATGGCTATCACTCTCTGTGATCTCCTCAGAAGAGCGATGGTTGACGCCGTCAGGGCATCGACCCAGATGAGGGCCCCGCAAAGGGCCATGGATCGCACCACCTCCAAGTACAGGCAGCGGCTGCTCGTTTCCGGTCCCACGATGTTTGGCATCAGCCGCCTTAAATCGGCCGCCGCCCAGATCAGCCGGGGTGACAAGCGAGTGAAGTGCTCGCGGAAATTCCACCTACTATCGAGGACGAGTCCAAGATATTTAATCGCAGACTTGACCTCGATCTAGACCTCATCGATAGAGATGCATGTACACCGAGGTGGCGCCCTGCGGGGCCGTGAAAACACGCAGCCTCCGACTTATAAAGTGCAACCCAGCGTCCCAACCTCCATATCCTACCGACAACCAGTGCCAACGTTTCCGTTGCAAGATGGGCAGCCACCTCAAAAGTCTCGCCCCGGACAGTCACCAACGTGTCATCTTTCAGATTACGTAGGCGCCCGGAGAATTAAAAGCCTGCAGTAAGTCAAAACTTTGTTTAACAAATATTTGCTACGGCCATAATTGTTACCTTCATAACACACGCAGATCTGAAATCCCACGGGACGAGCGAGCGATATTAAAATTTACAAATGTATATTTATTACATAAATATTGAAGTGATTCTTGGCTGAAATCGTGTAATTTCCAACCTCATTGGCACTTGACATCCAGTGCGTAGCCAAGCGAAAACGTATTTACCATAAAAATACTATTTTATTATGACAATGGCATGACCACAATGTAATATCTAAGGATACGACTATTACCTAAATAAAGCAACATTGTATCTGTTACTTACAAGATTTGTATGTCGAAAAACATTTATATAAATTATTGTATTAATACATTAACTTATATACTGGACTTAAAATGTGTGTATAGACAGCAGACTAACTAATAATTATCTGATATAAAAGGTATACAATTCAAACGTAAGATTTTAGATGTAATAGACCGTAAAGTTCGCGGCACATGAATTACAAGATTAGTCTGTTCCATAATTATGTACACTAAGGTATACATTATTATTATGTAATGATGTACATACATTAATATTATAAAGAGAAAAGATTTATTTGTTTGTTCGAATTTAATGGGCTCCGAAACTACCAATTAGAAACATTGTTCATCATTAAAATCATACATTAGCCCTGATGAAAATAGGCTATATAATATTTTCAAAAAAGTTAGGGATCCGAACGAAAACTTCGATAATGTAACCCAAGGTTTGTAAAACATAACAAAAAGTCCTTATATCGCGTACGCTGCGGAAACTATTGACCATAGAGCAAAGTGGTGTACTACAGGCATTTTATTCTAATCTACTCTATTAATAAAGAAGAAAGATATATGATTGTTTGTTCTTTTGTAATGGGTACGCGTAAAAACTACTTAACCGAATCAAACAATTCTTTCACAAGTATAAAGCTACATATTATATCTGTGTAACATATACTATTTTTGATTCATCATCATCATCACCACGCGGGTGAAACTGCGGAGCGCAGCTAGTCCACCTATAACAAGGATTTCGTAAAAGACAAGAATACTTGCCTCGTGTTACACACTGATGAAATTTAAGTATTTAGACTCCGTGTTATACATCGCCCTTCGGTTATGTATAAGTATATGTATATTGCAAAAAGTTTGTAGTAAAGTTATGGCAATAGGAAAATATAAAATATGCAAATTCTACAAATTCTAAAATTAACTTATTGTAACATACTTATTACAACTTACCCTTTGAAATAACACAGCGCGCGCGACACGCTTCTAGTGACTCACGATATGGTGACTTATGACTCCCTACAATAACGTGATGGCTTAAGCGTTGTCCAGCATGGTATTCAGGTGATTCAACCCTTGCGCACTCCCACGCCAACTCTCAAATCTGAACAAAGAAAATGGGTAATATCATTCACTTCATTCACCACTTCATATACTCGTAAACATATGGTATAGACTGGTAACTTTCCTTTGATCGTAAAAACCAATTGTTCTATTATTAGCTTTATAACCGTCGTAAATGAATAATACTGTCACAGAAACGCTGACTTGTTCTAAATTTAAGCCATAGAATCAAAATAGGTACAGCACGATAAAATTATATGAGTATGTCTACGGTACGTCGCCAATTTCTGGAAAGCTGCCTTGAAAGGTACCTTAACCCACCTCTAGGTAGGTGGCCCCTATGGCATAAGCGGACGAAGATTTGTCTCTTACATATTTTGGGCGTATTCTTAAAAGTATGAATGTGAGCTTTGGAAGCTTAGGACACGTCAACAATTTGACAGTAAAAACATTACCAGAACGAGTGAGATGAATAATCTCAAGCACGATCGATAGCTGTATAGCAAGGGTAGGGGCTGGGGGTGTTTTGCGGGGGAGTACTGGGGGACAGAGGTGAGGAGGGTGCGGAGGACGACGCGGGGGAAGTTTCATTGAGAACGTGTGGGCGGCAAGCGTGGGCGACCAGCTTATAAAGCCGCCCGCCTCTCCCCTCCTACGTGTAGTCGTGCTCCGATCGTGAATTGAGAAACATCGAATAGTGTGAAATGTTCAACATGCACCCGACAACTTCAAGGTAGGTGAACTGTGTTTTAAGTGAACGCGCATGCAAATATTGAAGAGAAATGAAACAATTCCTTATTTTTGACTTGCATCTCTCTAGTAAAGCACCAGTTTTTTTTGGAGTAGTGTTAGAAGAAAGTAAAACAATTTAGTCTAATCTGAAAATGTTTCGAGTGCTTTGTGAATAAAATTATAATCCATTATTTTTTTGAATAGCAAGTGTTAATGTTTCATTTATTGTTTTAGGCTTCTGACGATCTTACTTGGCTACTTAGTAGCGCAAGTGAAGACATATCCCATGCAAACGTGGCCTATGTATCCACAAAGCCCAAGAGAATATGCAGATGATGAATATTATTACGGTCCTAAAGTACAATATTACTATGATGCTCCTGCGATGAGCCTGCCTGAAGTGCACGGTCAAGCTGCTTACCCGTATTATTACGATCCCTATGGCAACTTTGTGCCGAACGACATCCCGAAAGAACAGGAAGAGAGACTAGCAGCGCTCCCTATCGGCCAGGAGACTTGGTTCGAGAACGACAACACGCCCCGCTGGCGTTCCAACGACGTCGATGACGTCAGTGCCGCTTTCCTCGACAATTTAATTCTCACACAAATGGCTGAAGACGCACAGCGGCGCCGCGAAAATGCCCGCGCTGCTTTCCCGCCTGTTGATTACGAGGAAAGGGACGTGGAGGATGAGGACGTAAGGGAACTGAAAGCTTTAGCTGGCAAGCCTCTCTACCATGTTCCTAAAACTGTACCAAAACTATATGATGAGGATGACTACGTCGCTGATGATGGATTTATCAACTGGAACGGAAACAAAAGAAGCATCTCTACCACCGCTCCCACCACGAGCACTGAGGCGGCTCCGACCGTAGGTCAGAAAGAAATAATGGTGCCGAGACCCGCCCAGACTCATAATCATCAAGATCCAAATAAACAAATTAAGCGAAACAATTTCTATGAGACCATTGCGCAACTTCTGGCGAACAAATCTGCGAAAACACAATCTCAAGTAAGTTTTTATGTAGTACAATAAAACTGTCTTATAACCATATTTATTAAAGCAAGCACTGAATAGAGTCATATAAGTATTAAATATTATATAGTAGGCGTTGGAGAATTGAAGCGGGTGGTGGAAGCCCGAAGTCTAAAAATAGCCTGCCGATGCCGGGCCGAAGGGTGGCGGCGGGTGACACAGTGGCTCGGGGCCGGGTCAATCGAGCGGGTAGGACGACGCCAACGCACTACCACCTACTTTTAGCACTTTGAGATCACTTCCCTGAAAACTCTTGCCGATTCAGATATCAACTTCATTAACTAACTTGAATATTAATATTGTCAACAGGAGTCAGTGAAAGAACGAAGAATTGAAAAGCGTTTCGTAGCCGGCGACTCCGATCTTGTGCTAGAACTTCGAGGTTTAAAGTATCGCATTCCGACTTAAACAAAATACATCTGATTTATCGCCAACTAACATGAGACTGAGTATTATGTAGACTTCATAGAATTTTCATGGACAGCACTATCCACGTGTTACACGAAAAACAAACCAAAAAAAACATTGTAACTTTTTTCAATGATCTCAAATTCTGTCCGAGCTTCGAATTTGTTGACGCCTAATGTAAAACTAATTTAATTGATTAATGAATAATTAATTGATTAATCCTAATGATTGCTATGATCGTCTTTGTATAGGTATTTTCTTACAAATATATTATTACTTTAGATGGTGACGAGGTGATGGATTGTTGGAAATAATCGTACAAAGAGTGACTATAATCTACGAACAGACGTGTCTATTGTAATTTGCATTAATTGTAATATAACTAGGTATTAAGTAGTAATTGGAAGTTGCTCCCTTCGAAGTGCAGCTATAAATTCGCACAATATTACGTGCAATTGTATATACGTGTAGATAAGTATATTGAGTATTTAAGACTTAACTATTATTTATTTAGATAGAAATCAAACATCATTATTTTCTGTACCTGTAATTAAAATCAAAGTTAGAGCTAAAAATGAAAGCCTAATCTGATTTTCAAATCAAATCGCAAGGCCTAACATAGATCTGAGAATTAATACAATCAGGTGCTATAATTATTTTGAACTTCATGAAATGACGGTCTACGCGGACAATACCACAAATAACTTTTGCAAAGCAAAATCTAAAGTATACCTATTTCTAAGGCATATAAATTCTCTCTGAAAGCGGAGGATCACGTGATATTTTAGCTTTACAGCTTCTTACAAAATGATTTTAACAAGATACGGTCTAAGACCCTTTCTTGGTCAATAAAACTTGTACTAACGATATTTCTATCCTGTCCTTTTGCATAGTGATATAATTTCCTAATGTTATATACAACTCTTTTGTAATATTATGAATTTGCTCTCATTATTGTACATCAAACAATATTTTTGCTACTTTATAATACGATTAAAACTTTGATAAAAATATCTTTCCTAAGCACATATCTACTAAAAATAAAGTCAAATTACTTTCCAGCGTAGAAAAATGTTTCCTACATCGTTATGTAGTAAATAGTAATAATATCAATGAGTAGAGATCTGTAAAAACGAGTATTATTAGTCATGTTAAAAATTGTTGTTGTATAAATTACAATATAAGAGACTCGATATATATTTTAAAATTGTTATTTCTCTTAACATAACCGTTTTTCTTTGTAACAAGTTATTTCGTATAAAAGTAGATATTAAAAAAAACGAGAATTACGATTTGAAACGAAGAACGTGCATACAAATTAAGTAGTTAGAGGAGTACCTAAAATATTGCTCATCTTTTCATACCTTACTAGCAGTCTGTGGATTAGCTATTTGTGTATATCTATTTTATATATTAGACATTATGGTATTTTTTAAATTAAAACTTAATATGTATCTGCATTATGTACTGCATACGATACTAAACTACGATGACCTGTATGAACATACTAAAGAATAGAAAAAAGTCAATACAAAAATATGGATTTCTTTTATTATCATGCTTTCCTGGTAGTCCTGCTTGTGCTGCTAGTTTGATCTGTTCATGTCTCTTTAAAAAGATCTAAAAGTCAACCACAAAAATCCACCTACTCTCCTTACGACTATGTGAAGGTATCCAGGGTACCTATAAGACAAAATAATATGGAGACTCCTATTTTGGCTGCTTCTTTTATTTAAAGCTCAACATACAACAAGAAAAGAAGACTTACTCTACTTAGTCACTTAGGATAATTAGAGAAGGCCAATTTATCGTTAGCAAATTGTTAACTTATCAGCCCATATTCCCACTGCTGGGACATATACCTTCCTCACAGAAAGGTGTACCTGTATTTTAAGTCTGTGTGTCGACTTTCAGACAAAGCCTAACAACTGTTGTCCAAAAAGACAACATATCGGGACCAACGCAACAGTTTAACGGACCTTCTGAACAGAAGCGCTAATTTGAAAATGCCACCCACGCAAGTAGTGATAGCGCGTAGCTATAACCTAGTTGAATGGGCATAGGTACTTTGCGCGAGAAGATCGCTGGAGACGAGGGTGAACATTAGGATTTCTGGTTAGAGCATGATCAACAGTAGCTACCTTTACCCACAATGTATATTTTTAGGTTTGATATTCATCCGTGATCATGGAGCTTGCAACAGTGCCGAAATATCGGAAGTTCAAACCAAACATGGCGACCATTCGTAAATAAAGTGAATGCTTCTAGACTTAAGGACGTACTTATCTATTTTAGCAGGTGTGAGTGCTAAGATGACATAACAAACCTTAGGATGCTATCAGACAGAGAGCGGTCACGCGTTCACGCGGTCAGATTTGCGTTCGTTGTGTTGTAACCTACGTTACATACGAGTAGATCTGTCCGCGTCGGTCGACTGTGGGTAGACTGTGGGTATATCTATGTAACGCTTAGAACATCAAGAACACAACACAACGAACGCTAAACTGACCGCGTGAACGCGTTGATCGCTCTCTGTCTGATAGCACCTTTAGGTTTAAGTAAGGTTTGTTAGGCCATTAGGTACTAAAGTACCTAATGGCCTAACAAAGTGAGGAGGGTGGAATGCGAAGTACAGAATCAGCCACATTGTAGGAACTTCTGTATATACAGGTACGGGCTTTTATTGCTATGCCGCAGGTACTGGATTATACTTATATACGAGTACCTACTCCTTGACTTAATTCGCATCACGTTCTGACGACATTGCCTCCCGGTGAAAATTAGTTATTTTGGGCTATCAACTACACTTGGTGAATTTTTGAGAGGGGACAGTAAGAGCACCTTAAAACCGTTATAGTTACAGAAAAACGTTTTTATGAGACTATCAATATTTTTTTTAAGATATTGATATTGATTCGCTTGTAACACTAAACTAAAATTCTCTAAACTATGGTGGTTCTTATTATGTTAGCACTAAAATCCACATTCGTATATCACTTAGAAAGATAATTTTAAACATATGATTATTCTATTCAAATGCGGGTAGTTTTGCATCAGTTTAGACTAGTTTAGGGAGCACGAACTTACATGACGATTAAATTTGCACTTACACTTGCAACATACCCACAAATTGTAACTTGTAAGCATAATAAGAATTTGGACTTTAGCATGAACAGAATAAGAACTACCATAATTAACTAAAAATACATTTTAGTTCGCTAGTTTAGTTTGGTGTTCTGAATAAGCAAATTACTACCATTCTGAACTGCATCTACAGATTTTGAAAAAAAAAATTACAGGCAGCAAGAAAATTGTCATTTTACACTAAAACTTTTTTTGATGATATCGATCCTGTTTCTTATAAGCATTGATTTATATTTGTTTAGCTCAGTGCTTATAAGTATCAAAAGTCTCTACTAGACCGTCTGAGGTTTGAGTACTAGAAATGTCAGATGGGTATAAGATAATTACAGTTTTTGTCAAGCTGGCCTCGTGGCTTATTGTACCTTGAAGCAAAAGCGCCTACCTGCGCTCCTGCTGTAAACGGGTAGAGCAAACGGCATAGTAATACGGTAGAGTACTAATTATACCGATGTAGACAGCTTGGTAGAGTAGAGTTTGAGTAGAGTACTAAAATGTGGAAGAGTAGAGTAGCTGGCAACGCGGGCAGGCTACTCTACCACTTGCCTTCCCCACCACGGTGTCTACTGTACTCTGCCGCACACTTTGCCGGCTACGTGTACATTGTAGAGTTATCAGTTCTTATTTTGTTCTTTTTTGAGAATCTCTGCCATCTCTTCCAATAATAAGCATGTTGAGTTTATTAAAGCGTTCTAAAAGTTACTCGATTAATCCTTCCTATACCGTGATACTACAACAAAAGATTTATGAATGAAACTGACGTATAATTACGTCTCTGGGACGCAAACGGTTAATAACGTTCATGGCGTTCTAATAAGTAATATAGCTTGAGTGACGTCTGCTGTGCTCTAAGAAACACTACTTACATCAAAAGCAATTTACGTGTAAACGTTTACTCTACTAAAACTGGTAGATTACTTGGAACTGGTAGAGTAGTAGGTACGCTAGTTCACTCTACTGTTTAGTAGTTTAGTGTTTTTTGTAGTACGCTAGTTCACTCTACCCGTGTACAGCAGCCTTATAAGTAGAAAATCATCATAGTTGCATTGATGATCCTCTACAACATTAGAACTAAAACAAATAATAATAAAATTAGAGAGCCGAGTCACCTACTGGAATAATAAGTTTCTGCAACCTGGGTTACGCCCAGACTGTTTGAAACGGTTTCTTTTTATATAAAATTTTTGAAAAATTTACTAGGTCAAATCGTCTAACTCAACAAACATTATTAATGGTCGATACATATTAGATGTGTAGAAACCCAAGGAAATTGTACTCTACAACTTCCTTGTAGAAACAAATGGTATTTTCTAAAGAATGCGACTGCGTAAATGCGACCGTGTGTGCGGTGTGTCTAGTTGAAAATTTGGTTTTATTAAAAATTGTCGCAAGTCTATAGACTAGACGTCAAAGTGTACAAAGGGTATAAAAGTAAAAAAAAATAAACCGGCGGTCGATAGTCGTTGGTTTTATTCCTCGCAATTTAATTAACTGTTAATGGGGACGGATTTCTTCTTTCGGTTGAATAATGCTTGTTATGCTGTTCAATATACCTATGTCGCTCCGTCCCCGTACAACCGTCCGATGTGTGTTTTTCTCTCTAAAATTGCACAGTTTGCTCTCACTAAGCAGGCGCTAGTGTTTTAAAAATCATGTGATATAAAATAGGCAAATCTCGGATAACATTGGGAAGTAGTAGGGGAGAATTGGGGCTTCTGCCTCACACTCTCGCTTCGCTCGAGTGTGATGCAGAAGCCACAATTCTCCAGCACGACATCGGCCGCCCTGCTTCATCGTAGAAGCAAGTGAAGCAGATAGTCCTAATTATCCAGCGTGACATCGGTCAACCATATCTGATCGGGTCACAACCATTTAAAACTGAGTCTGTTATTTCATGAACAGCTTGTACTTTATCTATCTGATCTGAACTGGTTCTGTTCAATCAATGATCTGATTCAATCAGTTGAAAGATACTTCTCTTAAAAAAATAATTTATTCTCTACAACCAACCTGCTGCATCTTAGAAGCGAGAGCGAGTTATTCTAGTAGGGTAGGGTATATGAGGAATTAATAATTAAAAATAAAATTGGTTTCTTCAAAAACATTTATTTTCTAAGCACCATTTTTGCATACAAGTAACATTTTGTAAAGCACAATGCGAGGAGTGATTTATACATCGATATACATCTAAGCATGACTTGTAGTCTTTATATAAACTAAGCAGGTTAGGGCAACCTTTATCTTCTAGATTAAAAATACATGAATTTTGATCCATATTATATCCTAAAATTTTCTTCAACCATGTCACTTTCTCTAAGCCCTTAACGTAAATAGTTTTATTTTTTATGAGTCCTCTAATATAAATTGTATGATATGAATATGGTATAAATCCTTCATCCCAAAATATCTGTCTGTTTCGTTCTATCCAACAAACATTCTTTTTTTCTGTATTTGTTAATTCGTTGTAGGAAAATGGTGGCTTAAACTGGAGTGTAATAAACTGTTGACCAGATTTTATCGCTATTTCTTTTATTATGAATTCATTGTAGTCCGTTTTGAATCCTTGCACGTCCACAAACACACTCATGATATTTTACGCACAATATTACTCAAAGGCTTGTACTCAACAACTCGGTCGTTGATGATAAGACAATAAGCAGCTGTGTTATCGGGAATATCTTGGGAACTTTCTATTTCCAAACGAACATCTACAGGGCCAGATTTCAGATTTTCATTTTGCCTTGAGCAGTCTATTATAAACAGAGGTGCTTTTTCTTTAAATTCTCTTATGTCTAACAACGGATCTGTTGGGAGATTATAGTACGACTGACGGAATTTGGTATACAGTTCATATAATATACTGTATCTATTTTCACCAAAGTTTATATTTAACGAATCATAAGGGTAATATTGTGAATTTAAAAACAATGTCACGTTTGTTAGGTGACAATGGTCGAATAAAGAACTATCTTTGGCTATATTATTTTTTCTATCAGTTTGTAAGCCAAAAATAATATATCTTGGTTTTTCTAATTGAGTAGCTGTTTTTACAGACCATGAGTGCTTTGTAGTTTTGGGTAATAGAGGATACTCATACAAGTCCCAATTCCTAAAAGCTATATGTATGGGTTTGTCTTTTTCTAAATATTTTAATAAAGAAAGCCTCTCACGATCAGATACTTTAATATGTGGCACTTTCCACTGAACCCTTAGTATATCAATTTGAATAGTATCATTTTGATCAGAGATAACACTGTTTCTGTTAGTATTATTTCTACTCATAATGAGTTCATGTTTGCAATTTAAAATGATTTTATTATAATCTTCCGCAAACCCTATCAGTTTACTAAGTGGTATCAGAACACTAAAGGAGTCATCTTTAACTTTAAACCCATTCATATCCCATCCCCATACGGCTGCTACTTTACTGTCTCCATTGTTCAAAGAGACGTATGATTTCATTGTAGAAGTAATTCCTACATTTCTAATACGATCGATCTCTATACCATTAATCTCATAACGAATATCTTGAAACAGGAATGCTATTGGATTATTTGTGAATTTCAAACTCTTTTTTGCAACTTTGCCTGAGGCATCCTTCATAGAAACGTTGACGCGTCCTTCAATATATATAAAACTTGAAGATGGTAATACGTATATATCCTGCTGATGAATCGATATACGGATTTCATCATTTTCTTTGAAGCTATTACTATATGGGTTGTAGGTATGAATTTCGTAACCCTCGATAGAGTTATCGAAATGGGGTGAATCGTCAATATTTAAGATACTCATATTTTGAAACCAAGAGCTCGTAAGAAATCTTTGTTTTCTTTTGTAATCTTCGATATCTTGGTACGTCTTTGTTTCTTGAGTGTTTCTGTTAGAATAGCTCTTTTTAACTTTGTTTTTGATGTTATATTAGAGTTTTGATCATTAAATACAATCATATTGATTTTCGTAAATGAAGACACATTTGAATATTCTCTCCACCAAAATTAATGTTATTTCCGTTTTGATCAATAATTTTTACCGTAACGGATGCAATGTTCTTATTTTTAATTGGAAAATATATGGCATTTATTGCTTTTTCAATAAATCGATAGCCTGGTGAAACGTTTGGTATAAATTCATAAATTATATGAGATGATATGCCATCATTGTAAGATCCTTGCACCAAATCACATTCGATTCTTATCACGGTCACTGGAAGAATGTTGACTGGGTTTACAGAGACATGCCATTTATTTGCTTCTAGTATTTCTTTTCGAAATCCTAAGATTCTCCCAATACTCTTCGGTGCTCGGAAATCGATACTCTTTGCGCAGAATATAGATATTGTTGAAGTATTGCAATTCGATTCAATCTTGAGTTCACAGTCAATATTATTATTTATATATTCATAAATATCTTGTAAATCGTACGAACCATTTGGTATTTGAATTTGACTATTATTTTCACCATAAATAAACACATTGTTATTGCTAGTTACGTTAGGTATACCATTAAATACAGAAAAATATAATAAACCACACTCATAACTTTCTTCTAAAACTAAGGGGGGATGAAACGTTGTTTCTAACACAGATTGACTTCCGGAAAATGATAAAGTGAATGACATTGTCCTGAGCTGAACAGAGATATTACAAAGACTGAAAAAAGATAGTTATAACATGCTATTTATTCGTTATTTCAAAATGCTGAGTTTGCGCCAGAATTTGTTTAAAAACCCTAGACATAGATGGCCGCAGTTATACGAATTATTTTTTTGAAAATTATCGTAATTATAGATAACTTTACACTTTTTCATATACCTAATAAATTCCTTTGGCGGCCTCAAGTTTCCATAACTATCAAAATATTCAACGCAATCATTAATTTTAGTGTACGCCACCCAATGTGTACCAGAATTTTGTGAGCTGTCCAAATTAATTATACCGCATTCAATAGGAAATGGAATTTGAGGTAATCCATCTCTCATAAAAACACCTCTAAAGTATGGAATATTTTTAGAATATTTCATTAGGTCTATATTAGTAAGAGCTCGCTTAGGTAATATATGGACTATTTTTTTTTTTTTGCTATGTATATTCCTAACCCTTCTTTGTAAGGTTTTATACACAAACCTTTACCTATGGTTAACCCCTCCATTTTATCATGATGTCTCTTTAATTCTAAAAGACGTTTCTTCGCAGCTTTGTATTCATTGTAAGTTTTTACAATTCCCGAAACACCACCAGCGAGGCTTCCAGCAGCAGATAATCCTGCAAAAATTGGTATTAAAGGAAGAAAGCCTCCTGTTTTGGGCACAGGTATAACACGCGGTAGTTGAATAGGCAAATCTTTGGACAATTCTTTGGCAGCAGCAAAAGCCAATTCGATTGCCATTTTTTGACACTTAGGTTTCATTTTACGAATATGTTTTTTTGTGTGCGATACAATAGCTTTAAATTTCTTTTTTAGTCCTGCTCCAGCACTAACTTTTGCTAGCATAGCTGTATTAACTAAATTAGCAGCAATTTTTTCTCCAGAGCTAGTATTCGAAGATGTTGCTCTCTTTTTAGCCATTTTAAGTAAAATTATATCCGCTTTATGTCGGTCAACCAAATTAGATGATTTGTTATAAGCTATATCGTGCTGTTTGCAATATTCGTCCAACTGATTTATTCCTTTATCTCCTCGAGCAAGTCTTTCTGCCAATCGAGTTCCTGGTCCGCAATAATTATACCCAGGCAGGTGAAGTTCGAAGGGCAGTTTGTTAATCAAACTATTAAGATGACTATTCTCTTTCATAACCAAATAGAAACTGACTAATTTTTCATGATGCGCTTACTTTATAATTTGTTTGTTTTATCAATCCAACTATTTTCACTAAATGGAAAGCCTAGCCATTTAACATATAATTTATTTCCTTTTCTTTTCAATATTTTTTCCACAAGATATACATCAGGGTGTTCAGTTTTTTGAAGTTCTTGCTTATAAAATGCGCCTAATATGGGGCGATGTCTCATATCTTCAATTAAATAAGAATAGGGATTAGATTTTTGAACTTTGATAATCTTGAAAATTTCAGTGGACCAATTTGGGGTGTAACCTTTTTCAAATGTTCCTTTGTACTTACTAATACGCACAAAATCACCATTTTTCAATATGTTGCTTTCTTTTCTGTTGTAACATTTACACACTTCATTATACCTTTTCAATATAAGATCTTTATTGTTATCTCCAACTTGCGCTGGCGACATACCGATCGTTCTATGAACGCTGTTATTGTAAATTTTGATTACTTTGTCCAATAGTTCATCCTTCCATTTGTAAGATACTTGTAAACTGAATTCTTTGTAAATCTTATTTTTTATAGTTCTAATAAACCTTTCAACAATAGACGCCTTTTTTGTAGAGTATGTTGAGTAATGATTTATATTATGCAAATTAAGTATTATTTTAAATTTATTATTGTAAAATTCTGTGCCCTGATCAGTTTGCAAATTTTTAGGGATACGACCTTTTTGTAATAAAGACTGAAATGCTTCGGAAACTGAATCTTTATTTTTATTTTTCAGTGGAATCGTCCAGGCGTATTTTGAAAATGTATCAATAACTGCTAAAATATAACTGTAGCCACCATTTATTTTTGAAACAGATTGCATATCTATCAAATCAGCTTGCCAAAGATCATCAATATCTCTCATCACAACATGCCTTCTGGGAAAATTTATCCTTGCATATTTATGAATTTCATTTACTACGCTTCTTTTGCTTATTTTTATTACTGTTTTGAAAATGGTCTTCTAATTTAGTTAATGTGTTACTTATTTCTGTAATTAATTTAATGTTCGTCGAAACTTTGTTCCAGAGGTCAGTTATGCATTTGTCAACATAATCTTTGGTTACAGCATCACATGAATCCTGAGGGTGTCCAAGATTTTTAAGTCTTTTACTTTGAGCATCTAAGTTTTTTGCATCAATTTGCTTTATCACACATTCTGGAGCTATATTAAAACCGTAGTTATTTTTACGTTTTTTGTATATGTGGAGACCGAATTTATCGACATTCATGTTTGAGCAGAATGTTGAAACTAAGCAAGTTCCATTGAATGTTGTCATTTTATTCTTTAATTATACCTGCTTCTTTCAATTCTTCTATTAATGATATAATTTCATTGTCATGATTAGTATTACCAGCATCACTGGATGCTACTAATAGTTTAAGTCTTTCGATCAGTTCATTAGGACCATCCCAATAAATAAAATCAGTATTCATTTTATACGATTTTTTCAAACAAGGTAAACTACCACCACGTTTAATAACTTTATTTTCTAAGAGTTGATCATATTCGTAAAATAATGGTTTAATTATTTGATTGTATTTCATTCCTTTATCACCTTTTATTTGACTAGTACTTTTAAAATCTCGTTTATGAGCATGAGTGTTTTCTAATATGTCTTTGTAAGTAATCCGGTCTTGTTCTGAAACTAAATTTAAGTCTGGTTTCTTTTTAAACAATAGCTCTTTAATGCCGTTTGTTATTTCATAACTTTTATCGCCTATCGAAATCAAAGATATTTGCATTCCACTAGAGTGAGTGCCAATCAATTTAAAAGAAATTGGTACGCTACCCATCCACAATTTATTATTTTCACTGCGTATACCAAACGGCACATTTAAACTATTATTTTCCTCAAGTAAGTTATCTTTGTTTAACATAGACATTAAAGGGGTATTTAGCATGGTCACAATTTTTTCATCTTTAACCGGCGTCAAATATTCTCTCTTGTTGCCATCATACGATAAGTTTGTATTGACACTTTTATACGAACTAGCATCATCGTTAAAGTTATCTTCACTTATATCGCTAGAATCATTAGAGAGCATTGAGGAATTTTTTGCCACATCTGTGTAAAGAGTAGATTTATCACTGATTGGTGACTTAATTTCCTTACAATCAGCAATTTTATTCAAAGGGTCAATAAGAGGTTTAAATACTTTATCTAAATTATAGTTGATAGTATCTTCATTATTTTTCATAGCTTTTATTTTTTGTTTAATTGTTTTGACTGACGTAAGTATTCGCTTTTTCATATTTTTTTCCATGTTAGAAGTTTAGTATATTCACAACCAGTAATTTGGACTGAAGCTGTTGTACTGAATATATAAAACGCATGTATTTTCTATATAAAGTCACTGAAATTTAATAAACGTATCGAACCCATGTCTATATCTACCGTTATTTAACTCGCTATCTTTATTTATTATTAAGAACGAGTGTCGTCCTTTCCATGTTTCAGAGCACATTTTTTTAAATTGTAACCAGTCTATATCAGTATTGACATGCTCATTGTAAATATGTTTCAAGTTAATATCATCCTGCTTGAAAACAATTAACAAATTTACGTTATCTCGTATTAACTGCTTCGGAACTTTAGAATAAGTCTGGGATAAATAGAAACAATCAATTTTTTTATGTCGCCCCATAGAAAAATAATTGCGAATATTTACTTGATTCTCACATGCGACATCATCAAAAATAAAAACAGAATTTGGTAGAGCACTTTCAGGATCAGCAACATCTTTGCTGTCTTTAAACATAAAATAATTTAAATTAGGAATCAAGTTGAACACTTCACTCAAAAAACAGTACTTTGGTTGATACGTTGTTTTTGAGTACAGATAAACATTCTGAAATTTAAGTCCATTTTTATGCAATAACATGTTAATCATAACGTTGGTTTTTCCACAATTCGATGGCCCACAAATTATACAGCGAATGGTGTTAGGGAGTAAAACGCTGTGTCTGACAGTATTGGGTTGTGATCTCACTTCTATATCATTAATTTCTAAGGTAGTGGGCTGTTTGACCAACTTCATAATGATGTCTGATACTGGTGTACAGCGTATTCTTATTAAATAGCATCGTATTTGTTACTCGAATGCAATGTAATGCTATTATGTACATATGTTCCAATTACACCATCATTTTGTTTCTACATTTCCAGGTAATGATTCATTTGATCCATTTTATCGGGGTTATTTGATCACATCACAGTAATAAATAATATTTAATATGCGCATGCCATTTATGTAGTTCCGCGAAAGTTCAAGTATTATCCTGTTAAAAACATTTCATTATTTCACTGCTCACATTTGCAGCTGACACTCGTCTTCACATTTGTTCAGCAAACACATTAAAATTAAGTAAGTTTTAAAAAATATATTTGAATTGATTAAAAAATAATAATTAAGCTTGTAATAATAACTACTTTAACATGAATTAATATTAATTACTTTAATCAATTTTCTCTCTTTTTAGGTGAATATGTCTCAAGAGTGCGAAGATCTTATCATCAACCCATTTTACTATGCACAAGATACGGATGATACTTCAAGATACTTCACAAAAATTGCAACTCATGAAACTAAAAATTCTCAAAATACTGATAAGGAAGAATCGCTCGTAAAACCAAGAAAGCCTTTTCGAAAGAGAAAATCTTTTGCATCTCCTCCATTTTCAATAACAACAAATATTGTGCGTCGCACTCATTTGAAGACGGGTCAAAAGTTAATCAAGATCTGTATATATGATGTCAAGAATCCAGAAGATGATAGCAGTTACTATAGTGATAGTGAGAATTCGAGTGTAAGCGCTCAGTATGTTGTTGAAGAAAACCATAACTATGATGTAATAATGGATGCTGCAAATTCACTTATAAGACAAATAGGAAAAAAACTTTACGACTGTGACTTATGAAAAATATTTCTCCTTATCCATTAAAATTAATTTAATTGTGCATAAATTATTGTAATTGAAAAATAAACTGGCATCATGTATTTTGGTTGTTTTATCTCAATAATTTCTTATAATATTAAGTATTTAGGTTGGTCAGCGGAAATAGATAATAAATGCAAACACAATGTTAGATATTTAAGTACAATTTTATTTATTAAAGATTACAAAATAAGATAAACACTTCAATTTAAATTCTATTACAGTAACTGATAACATTTGAAATAATAAGTAAAATACTTTTTAACCTAAAAGTAATAATCACACGTTTATTACAAATGAAAAAGTATTTTATAAATTTACAATATATTGGCGTAATGGCCCCAAGGTAAGGTATTCACAGTATTCTTGAAAATCTGTCTCTTGTCATCAGATTTATTTAACACCAGTTTGTTTAACCTCTGGGTAAAGACTCTATGATTCTTAGATTTTATTACATACATATCATCTCTAATATCTACGTTTTTAAATAGGCATCGTTTAAATTTTTCCATAGTAAGGTTTTTGGTTACAGACTTTTTTGCCCCTTTAGCTTTCTTGATCGATGAGGTTTCAGTATCAATACAATAAAGCTTAGCACGTAATCCTGTAAATTCCGAAATAACTTTACCGCCTAATTCATCTTTGAAATAGCCTGGCAATTTAGCATTAGCGCGAGGTATGGTGTACAAGTTATTATCACTGAAATTACTGGTATCAAAATATTGTAGGCTGCCCTTCATATCTTTGTAAAAATCTTCAGTTTTTATCAAATATAAAAGACTATCAGTGTCTGCGTAACAAAGTTGAATGTTTTCTTCATACATTTTTTTCATGACTGAGTAATGAAACTTGTATAAATGGGTTTTGGCAAGCTCAAGAACTGTAAAACCAATATAAATTGGGCGGTCTAAGATTATTTTACTTTGTTGCAATTGAATAGCTACCAAGTTTTCGGAAAAAATTGACAAATTTTTGAAGTTCGGAGCACTTATGTATTTTTCAGCGCCACATATTTTATTGGTTCTATTTGAAACATCTTTCCAAACATTAACAAGTTTAACATCAATTTGATTTCTTTTATTTTCTATCGTTTTACCGAAAATACAGTTGTTTTGCTTCTTAAAAAAATCTCTTTCAAAGTCTGATGACGAATTTTGCCTGAGTGCTGTGTTTAGTTCTATGTAAGGTTTCAAAAACTCTTTCTGATCAAAAACTAAAACTCTGTGTATTTTCAAGAGCTTTAGACCATGTTTTAAACACTCTTTTAAATGTGTGTAATGTATAACATACTGACATTTATTATGCAAATTTGCAATTAGTTTTTCGCATTTTCCATTAGGTGGAATATATTTTTCAGGTGCAAATGGTAATTCTGAATGTAAATCATGAATTTCTGTCGGGTATTCGAGATCTACTTCAAGTATGTACCCTTGATTATTATTATCTGATATAAATTTAATATTCTCTTTTAATCTTATACATTCGTCATCTGTCAAAAATTTGAAATTCTTGATTGGTAGACATTTCATCATTGCATAGCCATATAAATTTACACAATCAAGGTATACAAGGTAGGAATCTAGCTCATTTTTGTTATAATCAGACAAGTATTTATTATTTGCCTTCGAATGCCGTAGACTACATTGTGCAAGACCTCCCCTTATACCTTTTTCAATCATTTGGTAGATTTCAACATCGGAAATCATATCAAGCTCAATTTTGGTGTACAGTAACATTGCGTCCCAACTTAAGGATGGGGAGGATACATAATGACAAGGATCTAAATTATAATGAGTCAGGCTCATTGATCTAAATTTTTCAAATACATCGCATAACAGTAAAACATCGCATTCTAAGTATAAGTCAGTGTACTGTCCTAAATCTTGTATTTGAAACTCTTTCCAAATAGTTTTAGCATGTTCGTAATCTTTTTCCGAAATCTCTTCAGATGTCATTTTATTAAAGAAACAATTTCTTTCCGGTAAACACATATCATTGTATCGCTCGAAAGAATTAACATAATCATAGCAATATATACCTTTTCTACGCAATAAATCAAATGATTTTTTATCAGGATAAAAGTGCTTCAAGTTAATAAAATCATCAGGATGTAATGTTTGTGCTAAATTATCCAATCCACAACTTAAAAAGTTAAAAGAATCAATAAATTTTAGCTGTGCAGCATTTTTGGCATTAACAGGTATGAACTTAGTGAATGATATGTATTTTTCCTTTGTTTTTGGGATTAAATTGATTCGACCAACAATAGCTGACAATTCATTAATAAATAAATGACAGTCGTATCCGGTAAGATTGTGAAATATAATTGGAATAAATTTACATATTGTCGCGTTTAAGTTGCACGTATTGTGGCTAGCGCCTAGATAATATCCGGTAAAATGGTCATGGTCTGCACAAATTATATCACCTTTTATAAAAGCTTTCTTGCAAAGATGACAAGCAGTCGCGCTTTCGTGAGTTTTTTTCTGATTTTCGGTTAATGACACCATATCTACATTTGTTGATAATATTTGGTGTAATTCCATTACATCATTACAAAGAGTTTCAACAAATGCTTTTGCACAGTCAGGACCTCGATAACTAACAAACTTGTTCAGAGACGGTCTAGATTTACAGCATATGTAATAAGCAAAACAGGTGGCTTCATGTATTTGTATTCCTTCAACATGCTGTGATTTGTTTTTATCAGAATATTCTTTAAGTAAACTTTCGAAATCACCGTATATTACAATTGGGATATTTCGAGTTCTTTCAAAGTGTGAAAACGATAACTTACTTCCTGAAGGAGGCAATACTGTTTTAACTCGCGCACAAATGTGGCCATAAAGTTTTTCTTGCGATTCGAAATAAACAAAACACTCATCACATAAAAATATTTTGCTTCTGTGTTTTGTAAGCTGCTTATGTATAAGTTTTTCAAAATTTTTTATCAAGCCGTAGTGGTTTTGACTATGATTTTGCACTAAAAGTAAGTTCACATGTGTTAATTTTCGATGAGCTGTTTTATAAAGAGGTCCGGACACATCACAGTTTTTCTCTAAGCCATACACATTTACAGAAATATTTGGATTGTTCTCCTCAAATAGTTTAATATCACTTAAACTCACAGGAAACTTCATACCTGAAATATTCAGAATGTTTTCATAGTGCGGATATGATGTTACTCTGTTTGGATTTCTCTTTGCAGGATACATGTGCGCAATAATGCTCCATAAAAAGCATTTTTTATCATTCACATTATTAATGTTTATACATGACTTAGTATTTTGTATTTTATTCGGTAATTTAATATAAGTACCCGCTCTTAATGGGTTGTATTTGTTAATATTCAATTCTAAATAATTGACAGATTCTATCGCCCATCCGGATTCTGACTGTTCAAATTCTGAGCATTTAGATATCAACTTTTCACAAAATTCTTTGTAAAATGAAGGTAAATCCGTATTGTGAAATACTGTAGTAAATTGAACGTTAAAAGACTTTATAGACTTTTCATTGTTTTTTGGTAAATAATATGACACAAATAGTTCCATATTGACTTTTAAAGCATTGTGTTTAGACAAGGACTTTCTTATTAGTTCATTGACCGTTGCGCAAATATTATTCAAGAAAATTTCAGGCGCTGTGATGATATCTTCCGTATCAGGATTTATTCTGTAACTCACTATTCTGTTTTTGAAGGCGCTAGCGATTATATGCACATTTTGAAACTCTGAGTTAAGGAGACACTTTGATTTATGATAAAGTGACTTTTTATGTGAAGATATGTGAGAAACATAAACCCCGCACTCATTACAAAATACCATTTTGATCCTACTCAGAATGCGACCCGCGTATCAATATTCAAAATAGTAAATCTCAGTCTCTATATAGTTATAACGCTTAGATTTTATTCAAATAGTGAATTAATTTCATAGTCATATTAATTATAGAAGAGCAAGATAAAGTAGGCTATGTTCATAGATTTCTGTTTTTCTGATATGTAAATAAGTGCTAAATTAACTTCAACTATGTTAAACTAATTATAATATTTTTACAACCAAACCACAAAAATCAACTAGCTACTGAAATGTCAATGTTGTTACATTCAATTATGAATTAAAAAATGAATTCAGTTTTAAATCAGTTTTGTCATTTCTAGTTTTGAGTTTATAATTTCAGTATTCGAATTTCAATATTTGTATTTCAGTATTTGCATTTGACATTTCAGTATTTGATATTTGTGAGCTGTAAATAAACCAAGGTAAGTACGTAACAACTATGATTAACTAATTATTTTTTTACAGCCAAGCCATGAAATCAACTAGGAACTGAAACATTCAATTACAAAATCTGCTTAATAATGTTTAATTGATAAAAAATAATAATATATGAATTAAGTTTTAAATCAGTTTTGTCATTTCAAATTTTGAGTTTATAATTTCAGTATTTGAATTTCAATATTTGTATTTCAGTATTTGCATTTGACATTTCAGTATTTCATATATGTATGCTGTAAAGGAAACAAAAGTAAGTAAATTAGGCTTATAAAATCGAAAGATATATGGTATTTATTTATAAAAATGTAAAAATATCATCAGCGCGGTTTCGGATACATAATAGGCTGAATAGATTTAAATTCTTGTTTACCAGCCTGCACAAGGCTGGACACAGCGCGCCAGACAGCTGTGTCTGCATCAGTGCACAGCTTGAGGGTGACGAGCGCTCTCTTCCAACGCTCGTCGGCTGGCTCGGTCTCCGCTTCACGACAGTTGTAAACCCTCAATTCGATGTAGTATTCACCAGCTCTTACGAGATCTCGCTGAGTTGTGTAGCCGCTCGCCCCGCGCTGAGACAAGAAGCTTTGCAGTGATGCCGCTCGAACCGGCTTCAACTGCTTCAAGCTGCTTTCAACCGCCTCCTAAAATATACGAAATAAAGTTATTGTAAGGATTTCAATTAAATATCGCACACACTCGTAGTACAGAAGTATCAAAATATTTTAATTTTAGACCACTCTATGCACAAGCGTTTAATGACACCATATTCAATTCAGTTTATATGTGATAAGTGCAATTGAGTACAAAAATAATATATTATAATATTACTCACTATGAAATAATGTAAATAGATAACAAAATGTATCTTACCTCAAGAAATAAATTTTGTCCTAGGGACAAATCTTCAGTTTCAGAGTTTTTTTCAACCGTCTTGTTCTTTTTCTTCGGCGCTGACGAAGTGCTGTTGGCTCGTTTCTTGTTCGCAGTGCTCGCACCGCCTTCTTTTTTCTTTTCCGATGGAGGTGGAGCTGCTTGTGTTAGCGGTAGACTACCACCCGCTTCTACATCGGACTCAGCGTCCGTTTCATCAGCCCAGAAAGGGTTTTGCGACCAACCCGGCCTGCGAAATCGAAATTATCAATCGTTAAGAAAGCTCAATGTATAAAAAAACAACAAATAAAAATACGATCAAAAATGATGTCAAAATAAGTACCTAAATTAATTACTAAGTTAAGAATTTAGGCTGATTTTTAAGTGATAAAAAAAATCAAAAATTAATAATTTATAGCCAAATATTTTAAAACAATATTGTCTAAGGAATAGTTCATGATGATTACTATTAATTTGAAGTTAAACTAAAATTATTCAGGATAGAAATGTTAACATATTTGAGGGGCAATTAAAAAAAAACACTTACATACTTTCCGATCCAAATGTCACTTCACAGATCGCAGAACAATAAAATATATGAGCAAATTATTCGATGCACATCTATTTATAACATCACTTTATTAAACCGCGTACACACACACCATTTCATAATTTTTATATTGAAGTGCTGACATGTTATTTATATGATACTGATCGTAATGAACTGTATGCCGCATGCGAATACAGATTAAATTTATTTAAGCATTGAACGCTCACCGTGGTCGAGGCTTTATTCACAATTCCATTTATGTTAGCGGTGCCTCGCCGTCGCGGATACCTGAGACGAAATTTTTATAAGGAAGTCGCATGTACTTATCTGGTCTAAAACCGCCCATATCTTGAAATAAATCCTAATAATTACTAATTATTTGGTATTTTGATGCATAGCCCTTCCTTATTTTCAGTCACAAACATAATGAAATCACAATTTTGTGCTAAATATTCTTAAACTAATTTTTAATTATCCTTAAACCTCGGTCTATGCTTTACTTATTGTTCACAGATAAGATACATAAAGTGATAATTTAAAATGTTCCAAAAACAAGCCCCTATATACTGTTTGGCTCTGTAGGGAATTTAAAACTATATTTTGATTAATTACATCTATGCGACACATAATAAATTATACCCCTTAAAAAGCAACTTCTACACTTCAAGAACTAGTAATATTCTATTCACTTTTTGTTTTGTTTTTTTTACAGTTCACAGTCTAGGTATTTGGCTACCAGGTCACTTGATGTTATGTGACGCTGTAGCCGAAGATGGTGGCAAATGCTACCAGCTGTAATGGCACACTGGCTCTCGAGTGAGGCTGCCGGAACACACCATCAGGTGTTTGTCAACAGATTTTCTACAAGAGGGTGGTAGCTAGCCAGGCGATCACGAGCTAGAAAATGCCCTACCACCATGCTATGGTTTCCTCACGATGTTGTCTCCAAAGCTCATGCTCATTGTTGGGGTTCGAACCCGCGCCTTTCGGGACGTTAGCCGACCACGCCAACCATTGAGTTATCATCGCTTCAAGGTTATTATTGTAGTTATTACGTTGTTTAATTGAAAATAACCTTATCAATCTTGGCTGCTAACATCGCCTTTTAATTTTAAATAACAGTGAAGTGTCATCTGCAAGCAATACAATCTCGTGATTATTCCCTATATAACATAATAAGGTATGTCATTAATAAGGTATAGCCCACTCTCTGTAAAACGAACTTCCACTAACACAAAAATTATCAGATTCCATGGTAATCTCCGAACACACCCGTACACAAAATGGCAACTTAGAACAATAACGCGCGAGACGCCATTTAGAAATCGCGCGTCAGTTAGGCTTGGACGTCCAAAAAATCGTGCCCGTTATATCAATACTTCGACAAACTTCTTTCCATTTTGACTTTCAAAAGTGCAAATTCAGTTGTTTTTTTGAGTGGACTTTAAAGAACAATCTTTCTAGCATCGAGTTTCATGTAAGTAAGTTTAATTTATCTTATCATTGTATATTTTTGTTGTCTTTACCCACATCTGTGAAATATCCCTATGATAGCCCACTCCATAATGACTTATGATGGCTCGGGCCACTGTTTTATTTTAATTGTTGTTGTTGTTTATAGATCTCATAGTTACATAGTTAAATGCTTGATAAAGACAGTTCAAAGTATTAAAAAAAACGCTGTTATTATTTTTTATAGGTAAGAATACACAATAAAAAATATCATATTCCTATGAAGGCTCACCTAAAATTACGTTTCAAAATAAATGATCCGAATTCAGCTTTGTTTTCGTTTAATTATAAAAACAAGTTATAAAACTATACACCACGGAAAACTGTTTAGTTTTGATTTAACAATTTATGTTTTTAAACCTTTTTTATTTTTGATAAATTTAAGATGGCCCAGCTCTTTATAAATTATTAATAAAGAATACAAGGTCTTCTAACTTAAATTTGATTGCTTTAAAATGTTATTATTTATTTAAAAATATGAAAAAGTCGTAAATTTAACGTAAATATTGTGATTTTTATTGCGGGCCATGATGGGTCGCTATGTTTCTAAGATGGCCCACAGTCCATGTTTAATAGAACGTTATTCGTAGCTACGTATTTTACATATAAGAAACAAAGGAACACTACACTATTGCTTTGTCATATATATATGCTATGTCGTGGATGTTATTATAGTAGTTTATGCAACTGTCATATAATGAACTGAAATGAACACTCGTTACTATTATGAAACTCGCTGCGCTCGTTTCATAAACTCACACTCGTGTTTTAATACCCGTGTTATATGCAGTTGCATACACTACTTTATCTTCACTAATGCAATTAATCAAACAACAAGAGTAAAAGCTGACAATAGTTTATTTATAATAATTGTTCAAATTTTGGATGGTACAATTTTGAAAGTTAATGTTAATTATTGATCCAGCAGCTGTAGCGGTCGCGGGGCAAGCAGTAGAGCTCGTAGACGGAGTCGGAATATTTATAATTACTTCATTCGTCTTGTTTTCTATACTGTTCAAGATCGTATTTGAGACTTGAATTTTATTCATTAAAGACTCATCAATGTAGCTTTCAGCCACAGTAGAAGACTTCCACCCCCCGTGTCGTTTCAGTGCGGTCAAATCACCACCGCTATCTATGAGAAGGGTCGCCGAGGTGCGCCGGAAGCAATGCCCCGTGTACAACGCTGGGTTAGGCAGATTCAAAAAACTTGCGATAGTTTTTCCCAGAGCACCAAATTTATTAATACCAATTCTTTGATCGACGCACTTCCCCGATCTATAGCTCAAGAAAAAGGCAGGGTTTCGACAGGGGTGGGTCGAAGTTCCATGTATTTTTTACATACGGCATAGCAGTTGCCCGTCACAACGAAAGAACGATCTATTTTCGTTTTTGTTTTCGAAACTTTCACCATGATTGTACTGTCGTCTATGTTAGAGACTTCATCGAACTGGATGTTGTATAGCTCTTGCCTTCGGCATGCCCCCATTATGCCGAAGATTAGTGCAACCTGTAACAATAAACGATATAATAAGCTTGAGGTACATAGCCAAGGCAAAAACTATGATTTATGAAGTAGTAAAGTGTAGGTACCTACTACCAAATTTATACACAAAGCGCTTAAACGGAGTGTCTAGATAACTTGCGTGTGTAGTACGTAAGTACTAGGTAGATTAAATAACAGAACTAAAATACACTTACCTTTTCAAAAAGATACAAAATATCTAGTGAATCTTCCAGGAACATCTTTATTTGACCTGATGTAAACGTCAAGGATTTTTTCCTTGTGTCCTTCTGAACTGCGTTTCAGGAACGCTATGACCTTTGAATACTTCGTGATATCAATATTGTTGTAGATACTCAGTGTGGACTTGAGCATAGAATATTTAGCCCACATAGAAGATGGTTTGAATTTGTCGGAAAGGTCTTTGAGATACGCAAGAATGACATTTTCAGAAAATGATGTAGTTTTCTTTTCGGTCTTCCATGCCAAAAAGTTATTATATTCTTTTTCATATAATTTTCTAGATTTTTCTGGCAAAAGATTGTGAGTTACTTTTGTTGCCAATTCTAGAATATCCGGAGGCGTACAAATATCATCGTCGCTATCCATTTTTACCTTTTAATTTGTATTTTAAAAACAAAACATACATTAAATTCACGCGTATTTATTGTCACAGTGAACTTGCCGCCATTAAAATGCAGCTGCGCGCGCAGGGCCAATCAGGAGCGAGCGCGCGCTGTTCTTTTTTTATTTAATTGGCACAAGATCTTACCAAAGAGTTTTGTGTATGTAAGTTTAGTAGTTTCGACGAAGTTTTCACGTATAACCCAATTGTTTTCAAAAGCCAGCCTAATATCAAAATTTTATACAACTTGTATGAGGATTTTGACATAAGGCTCGCCACGTTAATTGGTCGCGTTTTATTGATGTTATAATGAGATTTTACGATATCGATGTGGATATTATACCATCATGTGAAATTGCTTAAATTGAGTGTTTTGTTGTCTTCTTCTCTCTGTTCTATAACAGTAGTAATTATAAGTCAAGTATTGGAAACATAAGTAGAATGTTACAACATTAGTGTAGATAAAATTCATTAATAACTTATGTTCGACATTTTATACAATTATGTAAAAACACGGGCCATCTTAGCGCAGGAGACCTAATAGATTAAAGACAAGAACGGACTTAGTATTGAACCTTATGAAGCGCCCATTGATCAAAGCCGAGCGATATTTTTTTAAATGAGATATAAATTAAAAAGAAATAAACATACCTAATACTTTAAAATTGAATAATCTTGATCAAAAGAAAGTATCATAAATTAACTAGGTACATATTTAAAATGAGAGCTAGGTGCATAAATGGTCTAATGACAAAAATGATTGAAACTTGTACAACAAAATATCAGAAAATAACCACTACCTACGTTTATAATTTTGAGAGATGAAGGAAGTTAATACATTGACAATATACTGGTAAGTTCGTGTCTGGTTCGTGGAGTGGAGCAAATACTTCAATGTGGAGTGAAGTGTGCGATTCTGACACGTGAAATGGGTTTAATAACTAGGTATGTGGTGGATTTGTACGGTTTGATTGTATAGGTTCGTAGGGAGACAATAATGTATCGGGTGAATCATTTAGAAGTACTTTTTTGGCCATGGATTTTTAGACAGATGAAGCGTGAGTCGTGGTAACCTTTTGTGCTATTTTTGTTCAGTATAGTTTGACATTTCAGTATGGAATGGAAAGACTAGTCCCGCACAGCGCCTACAAATTATTCAGCTGTATTACCAAAATCAGCGCTCTGCGAGGAATGTGTTTCGTGCACTTAGAGAAACTTATTACCTACTCGTGCATCCACATAATCAGCCTACCGAACGTTCGCTATACCCACCATCGAAAAGTTTGTAAGCCAAATTACATTGTTAGATAACACACGACCAAAAAGACTACATCTTGAGGAACTGAAAGTTAACATTACTCGCGATATTCGCCAAATACCAATCGAAATGCTCGGACGCGAAAATTGGAACGGCAGAATGGACTATGTTAACCGGAGTTACAGCCAACATTTGAAAGAAATACCTAATCTTAGAAAAATAAATGTAAAGAATAGTTTTTTTGTGTAATAATAAAAACTACCCGATAAATTGGTTTTTATAAAAAAAATAGTTTTGAAATAAGTAACTCCAAATGAATCACCCGATACAACCATAACGATGCACAGGCAAATCATGTACCTACAGCCAATAATGCACGACCAATAATTCGTGTACATGGATTTGAAATACATGTAGTGTGTTCGAATAACCCCAAGTTGGCGAAAATAACGTCAAAAGGGCATTTGAATTAGGAATCTGTGAGTGTCGTTTAGTGCTCTTTTTGTTCACCATTCGAAAAGCTTAAAAAGAGATATTTTGCAAATTTTGACCCACGTCCGGAGCATGGTTGCTTGTGATCGCTCTTGACAACTATCTATTTGACAGCATAATCATGTAATTTTAGGCTCAATTTAGCGTAGCGGTGTGGGCACAAGAGGCAAAAATAACGTTTTTAGCTTTGCGTACGCTTTAACAAAGGAGCCAACAATGGCAACGCCACCAATGCCCTCATTGCTAAACAAACGCACCTATCGTTGGTTTTTCCTGGCCGCGTTGGCTTGTACAATGCGCGTTGAATGCCAGAGACAATATTATCCGTTCACCTTTGTGAAAACAATATTTAAACAGTTCACCTAAATGAGCGTCATGGTATGATTTCATTCAAAACTGTTTATGTCAGGTTTAAGAACTGCACGGAACTTGCATGGGTTTTTACTTAGGTGATAGTAAGGCCCCACGGAACTTGCATTGTTTTTACGAAGCTGATATGTAGGCCCCAGAAGTCATCTACGAACCGAGTTTCTATAATGTATAGCCAATAATTCGCTACCAAATAATGTCCGCATACGCATCCAATATTCCGTGGAATAGCTTCGAATTATTGTCTTTAGAATACAAGCTGTGCATTATTTGGCTGCGTTTTATCAACACGGACTGATATTGCTCGGGGAATAAAACGCAGCCAGTAAAAGTAATCTATGAAATACGGGGTGTACATCACATACTAAATAGACATGGCACAGACAAAGCCTCGTTTGCACGTTCCAGTGTCCAGTGTAGATAAATTATGCGATATTAACAATTTTCAGTCCGCTGTTCAATGTTATTCATCATAATTCTGGCTTTGTGTGGTCACCATTGAACATAACGAGCCTCCTCGCTTCGCTGGGTAATTAATATATGTTCCATTATTAAAATATATATAGACGTAAAAAATAACAGCTTATGATATAAACTTCATTTCGTATATATTATAATAAATATGATATAATAAACCTTTGATCGAAATTCAAAACAAATAACTTTATATGAAAACCATTCATAAACTATACATCCATGTGATATACTTAGCAAATGACATAACTATTATAAAAATTATAACCACAACATATACTTACTTTTTAGTCGAATTTTAATAAACATTTATAATGAAAAGTCGAAACTTCGAAAAAACATACTTAGGCAAACCATTGCTTCGACAGGACATATGTTAGACAAGAATTTTATTCAAAAAGTGCTGCGCTATATCTATATCGAGGTGTAGATAAAACCCTAATTCTGGCGCTTCGCCGGCTGCCGCGGCACGCTCGCTACACTCGCTCGGCTTGCGCGTCGTGTGGTCACCATTCAACCTAACGCTCCTCCTCGCTTCGCTCATCGTTGCACCTATCGTGACTTTGCCTTAGACTAGTCATGAATACTGGATACCATTAAACATACTTACATAATTTTGTTAACGGAATTATACCAAAATTTATAGTATGTCAAATCATCGTCATAAGGAAAAAATTATGATACTTGAACAGTATGTAATATTAGCAGTATATAAAATTATAGTATTACAGTTGATCAATATATCAAGTGCTGGTATAGATTTCAAATTATATAACAACTATAACGTATATCAAATAAAATTATATCAACTGTCCGTTACGGCTAGTCTTTTTTATCCACTGAAGGATATTAAAATAAAAATCTGTTAAATGAATATCAAACAACAGTCAAGCACCCCGCTTCGCACGTCGTTGCACCTGTTGTGACTTTCGTTCACTCTCTAACTCGCGAGGTAAGAAGCGAGGCATGAAGATGAGATTCTAGATTTGTCTATGGTTGGCATCGAATTATTGGCTAAGCATTATAGTCACGGCTTGATATTTCGCATCCAATAATCGGAAGCTCAGATTATAAAACAAAAGGCAGATGGAGCGCGCCGAACTCGCGAGTGTCGCCACCTCTATAGTTATGTGTGCGTGACAACGAGCCACTGCACTGTACGTACACGTGCATCTGTGTGCGTGTAAAGTTACCAGATATTGAAAAATTAACTCCCTCATTTTTGTAACAAATTGTTATAATATTGGAAAGTTAAACGTTATTTTGTAACATACAGTACCTAAAGTAATATATGGTTAAATAATTGTTATTAATAACTGAATAAATTACATTAACAAGGTTCGGTAAATATATCCCAATTCATTGTTTATTTGTTTTTGTTTAATATTTTAATAGTACATATCCTACTTTTCTAATTATTACACATATATCCGACAGTTTCGGAGAATGGAAGTACGTATGTATGGATGTTTATTTCTCTTTCACGCAAAAACGACTTTACTGATTTGGATAAAATTTGGCACACAGGTAGTTTTTAATCTAGATTAACATACAGAACATTCCATCGGTCTCGCCCATCTCGGGTTCTGTACAAATTTGTAGGTAACAAATTATTTCAGATTTTTCTCTTCACATACTTTGGAGATTAGAGGAGAGGGGCATATATTTTTTTTCCTTTATTTGTTCTATAAAACCTAGCTTTTTGCCAAATTTAGTGATTTTAGGTCAACGGGAGCTACCATATTATGGGTTTTCGACCCAAAACCTATAGGGTACTTCCGGTTGACCCAGACTTATACCGAAAAATAAAAAAAAGTTGAAAATTAAAGTTAAGTTTGGTACATACACGATTTTGCGAAAAAGGCGGACCTTGATTTTTATACACCTAATAGGGACTATAGACTTCAATATCTGGTGTAAATTTCAACTTGCTAGGTCCACCCGTTCCTGAGAAAATCGGTGGTGACACACGGACAGACAGACTGACAAGAGTGTGATCTTATAAAGGTTCCCTTTTTACCTTTTGAGGTGCCGAACCCTAAAAATGGTGCGAACGACACAAATATTAGCATTTTCAACTTTATAAAAAACCTGACATAAAAAGTATTTTCTAAGAAGTCTTGAGGTTTTTTTGGAAAAAAACCATGCGAGCGAGACTTATAAAAAATATTCGCTATTGCGATATTAAAAAACAAACTTTCGTTACATCACTAACCCCTAGACCTTCTAAATGTAGTTTTACCAATAAAACGGCTAACTAATTTAAATAAATACTGGCAACACAAGCGAATGACTGTCGAAGTTTTGTGTTCCGAGTTACATGTAAAGTTATTATGTTGATTAAAAATTATATAAGCCAAATAATTAATAGTTATCTGTGAAAGGATATTCCATCTTCTTTTTTTCTTATTGGGAACAACTTTTACAGTGTTTAATAACACAAGACGGTATTTTTTCATTAAAATTACGAACCAGGCGTTACGTGTTGCTTCGGACAAGTCGCGTATAGCACTAGCGCGGGTTTGTATTTGCTTTTGAATTTGTATTCGCTTTGGTGGCGACACTCGCGTATTCAGTACGCTCCATCTGCCTTTTGTTCTATAATCTGAGATCGGAAGCTTGTAAATGAATTATTGGCCGTGCATTATTGGCTGTACTTTATTTGGCTGTGCATGCGAGGCATGAAGATGAGATTCTAGATTTGTCTATGGTTGGCATCGAATTATTGGCTATGCGTTATGGTCACGGCCTAATATTTCGCATCCAATAATCGGAAGCTTGTACATGTTTATGCATTAGAAATTATTATATATTATATAGTTTATGCATTCTATTATGGTTGTACCATAGATATAATTATAGTCTAAATAGGACGAATTCTGTGGGTTGTACATTTGCCGTGGTCCGTTTTGCGATAATTTTGCTCACAGTGCTATCGTCTACCAAAGCTGGTCCGAGACAAATATCGCGATTTTGACAGCTCGTGGCACTGTAAGCGTGTTGTTAATTCGGACCAGAGTTGTAGCAATAACGAACCATTTGCGCGCGAAAAACAAATTCATAAAAATATCGTGCATAGTGTGAAGGTTAACTATGTGGTGTGTGGATTAAAAAGAAATAATGGAATGGATGGACCAACTTTTACATCAAAAAGAAGGGACACCAGTTAAGACATTGTAGAAATAAACAAACACATGTCACTTTTGACAAAACGCTCACGACGATTATGGTGCAGAGCATGGTTCATGTAATCGTCAATATGGCGGCAGTTAAGACGTCATCGATGACGTAGCGTGGGCCATCGTAATCACGCTCACGGTGAAAGGGACCGACTGTTATCGCGCTAATAGCGATTATGGCTCAGTTGGGACCGTACTGATTATTGCCTCCCCTATCAGTGTTGCTAACGTAGGCGATTTTTTGCCATTTAGGCTACTCGGAACGATAATCGGCGAGGAAAAAATCCAAAAGGCGACTGGTTGCCATTTAGGCTACTTCAGGAGCAAGGTATTTACATCAGCCGAATCGCAAGTAAGAATACGTTTAAGAAAAAAAAAATCACATAAATCAAAATGTGTGTTTGCAATGTAAGCATATTTTACATTTACATGGTCATGATTCTTCGGGGAATACCCTATATTTGTCTTAGCTAGTATGTTACCAATTTTAGAACGCAATAAAGTAATATATTGTACTGATTAAGTAGTTCAGAGAAATTCTAGTTATTTTTTATAACTTTCGCTTCGTTCAACCAGCGTGTCCGCTGCGATTATTGTATTTTGTATAATTTAATAGCTCTTTAAACCTTAGTTATGTAGTGTGTCGTTTCTTTGAAAAATAGGTAACACGGTAAACACGGTATATATTGTGTAAAACATCGTGAGGAGTGGGAAAAACTACCAACATTTAAATGTAGGTAAGTATAAATTTTGAATACATTATAAGCAATTCTACATGAAAATAAATATTGTATTCGTATTGACATTTTGACGATGGGCTACTTTAGGCTACGGCAACTGAAATTCGGCTACATTAAGCTACTTTATGTATGAGAAACAGCGGTATTAGGCCAAGCGCTGTTGGCAGGGCCGCGTTCAGAACCTCGGTGAGAGCGCACTCGGAGTGCAACTTGTCGCACTAACGCCGTTCCGAACCGCAGGGTAAATCATTCGGTTGTTCTAACTCGAGCGTTCCGAACCTCGGACCGTCGCAACTTTTTAACCATCAAAATCGATCGGTAAAAGGTTGCAACCCGAATCTGACACAACTTTGACCAGTCAGACTACAATAAACTTCTTCTTCTCTCGTCTCAAAGAAAATTAGGTAAGGATCAAGTGATTTGTCAATGTCGAATTTGTCAGTCTGTTTGAGGTTAGAAAACAACCGTGGCCGTTCCGTACCTCAGAGCGAGTAAGAAAAAAACTAAACAACCGCGCTCTGAGGTACGGAACGACCTGTATGTGAACGACAGCACTGTCCTCTATGACATTTCAATACAAATATTTTTGTCACAGAAGATGAAGAAGAAATATTTATGTTTTGAATTTTACAATGTTTTCTTCTGAAGTCTCGTTGTTTTTAAATTGATTCTTTAGTGTAACGTGTCTACATAATTTAGAAACAAAAGTCCTAAGACATTCCATTTATTTTTGTCAAAACATAATCCAAGCTATAACTTCGATATTTGCAGAAAAAGTAGTGTTTACTTTCCCGTTACTCGGTAGTTATTCCACGTCAGTACATTTTTGTCGGACTTGAGGAAACATGATTAGGCGCTCGAAAGGATACCAGGACTTAGATGATGGTGGCGTCGGCCCTCGAGGCTTGGCGCCTCCGATGCCTGCACCGCAAGAAATAGAAATGGCATCGGTGTCGGTGGTCCCTGACGGTAATAAAACCCTACTACAAACTTTTCAAAATTAGTCCAATATTGTTGTGATTTGACTTAGAATAGTTTCTTAAATAAGATAGTAATTTAGGCAATACTGAGCATTGTGTCTCAGCATTCAATTTGAAGCTATATAAGTAGTCCAAATAATTATGCCCTAAGATCTGCAGACACAATAGTGTGATATTTACACTTTTTTATAATACTTTATTGAACACCAATCTTATAAATGAAAGAACTAAGATTAACTATTTACTTCATAATCAAGCCTTGCTTTTTTCTGGAGTTGGGTTTGATTTGCAATAAGGGCATTGGTGAAGTTGCCATTGTTGGCTCTTATGTTAAAGCGTTTGTAAAACTCTAAAACCTTATTTTGGCCAATTTTTCCCACACCCTACTTGAACGCTAAACCAAGCATAAGCATAGACTTAAAATCGCATGAATCAGCTGTCAAATAGATAGTTGTTAAAAAACAATCACAAACAACCATGCTCCGGACATGGGTGAAATTGTACTTTTCAGTGGGCATAAATACCTCTTTTTTAACTTCGGGAACACTGAACAAAAAGAGCCATTAAAAACATTATCAACCACAGATTCCCCATTTCAAACACACTAATAATAGTGTGACATTTACTTCATAATCAAGCCTTACTTCTTTCTATGTATTGCCTCTGATTGGAATCTAATGTTGGATGTCTATGAAAAGATCATGTGGGGATGAAATCTTATAAAGCTTTAGCCATAAAGTTTTATATGTAAAGAGAATGAAGACTTTGTTCCTTAATGTATACTGCAGCATAATATTTGGTTCCAGATACATTCACAGTAACTCAAGCAGTAAATGCACTTGGCTTTGGCTGGTTTCAAGTAAAACTATCACTTTGCACTGGACTGTGTTGGATGGCGGACTCGATGGAAATGACCATATTAAGTATTCTGTCACCAGCATTGCATTGTGAATGGAATATTAGCAAGTAAGGATAATATCTTATTAGCACACCTACTGCAAGGGTGAACTATTATACTTTGATGATGATGGATCATTAGGAACTTTAAATCTGTCATACAAAAATATTTTTTTATGCATTAAAAATATTAACTTGGTCCAAAATGAGCATGTGAGCATGCTTTTACTACATGAATTATAACTAAATTCTAGATTTGTGAATTGAAACAATCTCACCTTGTTGACAATGATGGCTCTATTACTATAGTTGGTAGTGGCCGCACCTTCTATGTGAGGAGTCCCAGTTTCGATCCCTGAACTGGGCAAATATTTACATGATAAGATGTTCGTATCCAAATTATAATAAACTGATACTGATAGATCAATGGGAATTTTAACTCCATCATATATAATTTTATGTGTTAAAAAAATGATTAACAATGTAAGAGTAATGCCTAAATGGACATGTGACAGCATGGTTTGATATTATAATATTGTCTCTTTTGTCTTGTAAATTCTTCAATGGAATCAATCTACCCTAGATGACACAACTCTATTAGCATAGTCAGTAGTGACGCAAAGGGTTAACAATATCTATTTCTCAGCAGGGCAAATGTTTGAGTGGTGACTTAAAATGTTTGTAGTCAAATGAACTGTACAATAGATTAGACCCTAAATGACAAACACAAAAGATATAGTTACTACATATATGCACTATTATAGTATCACTTGTCTCTTAAATATTATAGTTCTGATTTGAAATGGTTTTTTCCATATATTAAAATCCTAATGCGGAGGGTTAAGTGTGTGGAAACAAAATATCGCATGTCCGCCTGTATACAGTGGGGGCTGTGTATGATGTGTGCATTGATTCAACTTAAAATTATATAATGACAATCACCACCTAAAATAGGCCATAGTTGGATGACTCATTTAATCTGTCCGAATCAGCAAGCCTCATTCGAGGCAAGTTTCATTCATAAATCTATTGTTATTTTTTGTCCTGATGCGGACAGATTAAAGCAGTGCTCATTTAAGTTTTTATTTTATTTTATACTTTGTTTGACCATTATAGGTATGCTTAGTAAATATTTTTCTTGCAGATATCAGCAAGCTCTAACCACTACAATAGTATTCTTAGGAATGATGCTTAGTTCCACATTTTGGGGTAACCTCAGTGACAGATATGGAAGGAAAACTGTAAGTATATACTGTCTACTATATTTTTCTAATTGACTATGGAGGGGAACACCTACCTGAGTACCTGCCCATGATAGTTATGGCGTCATCCCGATCTTTGGAGGTTTGAATTTCCTTCACAACATTTTATGATCTTTCACAAGTCGCATATATAAGCCCTTTAGAACCCTCAAGAAATAAAAAAAATTATTGATATTGTGCACATTGTTCAATTAATTGTTCATCTCCAATGATTAAAAATGTTTATACTCTAACATTCTCAATTTATTGTTTTGCAGGCTTTAAGTATGTGTGGGGTACTGCTGTTCTATTATGGGTTACTGAGTTCAATAGCACCTAACTTCCTATGGCTGCTGTTCTTAAGAGGTCTTGTTGGATTCGCAATAGGATGTGTGCCTCAATCGTAAGTAAACACAATTTTTTAATAATATATGTTTTTTTTATAGTATTACTTTTTTAAAGCACTAACGCCTGCTTTGGCGATCTCAAACATTGAAATTTATAGAGAGAAAAATTCATATCCGCGGACGGGATACGAACCCGCGTCTTCTGACTCTCCGTGTCATACGCCATTGACCAACTAGACCACTGAGGTTCGGGTCCGAGCAACGAATTGATGGAGCGACATCTATTGAACAGCTTTGACCGTACTATCCAACCGAAAGAAGTTTGTTAAATTTAAATATATGTATTTTTTGTAATATTTTACAAAATAATAGGTCAACAGCAAAAATCCGCGTTTATATCAGTTCCAATTTTTATTCTCTAACCGCCGCCGCCGGCTGTCGGATTTTTCGCTCAATCTTTAATTTTTTGACTAGTATTCGCTTGCGACTATGTCGTGCTGAATAAGCTACCCTTTGAATCGGGATGCATTTTAATTCCGGGTACTAACCATCTTCATTTCAAATCCATTCAGTCCTTTTTTGCGAGATTGTATAACAAACATCCATGTTTCCAAACTTTCACATTTATAATATCAGTGTGATATAGTAAATTCAAATTCAAATTATTTATTTGTGATACACAGGTAATTAGTATGATTGCTCATCTGTTATTATTCTCTATGCACAAAATGCTACATAGGTACACGATCCGATCACTGATAGGGGTAGATTGTGTTCACGAAGTTGAATATTTACCGTAGGTAGATCTCACTTGGTGGAATAACGATTTTGTGAGAGTTGGGAGCCGATGCTAACGGTATACAGTTGTTCATTGTGGCGGTCAAATGGAAAGCACACATCCACAAAGCAGTTGGCATAATAAATGTAGAAACCGGTCGTACCTAAGGGTCACTCGGAAGGTCAAGGTCATTCTGCTCCAAACATTCTCCTCACGTCCCTTTCGTTCTTTCGCATATTACAGATGTACCTAGAGCGGGCGCACATTGTAAGAAATTTCTTGAAAAAAAATTGTTACGCGTACCGAAAGGTAACCCGCAGACCATCAGAAATGTTATGAAGTGAACGTACGTTTCTGATGCGTTCCGGATGCACGCCGACCGGACTTCAAAAATATTATTATCGGAATGTCGGAAGACGCGCGTTCCATACATTTTGTACTAGACCACGCACACGATCAGAAATTCGCATCAGACGGAAGACGCACACGCCATACATTTTGAACTGGGTGTATCGCCGTCGGAATGCAATTTCTTAGTGTGCGGAGTGTTTGAGGGATCGTTCGGCGCGCGTTTGAAATTTTCTAACAGAAGTTTCTTACGATGCGCGCCCGCTCTAAAAGTGTGCATGCACACTCATCTATCATTTTCTATCATTTGCGATAATATACGTACTAACGTTGATCTTTTAAGAATCTGACGTGTTCTGTTTCTGCAATTAATTAAATAATTAATTAAACTAAACCATTTGCACATACAGACCTCAGTACAATGCTCGAAGGCCTCCATCGAGTTTCCCAACGGGTAGGTCTTAAGATGAACATGGATAAGACGAAAATTATGTCTAATGCCCATGTTGTACCTACCCCAATATCGGTTGGGAACTCAGTTCTCGAAGTTGTTGACGAGTACATCTACCTGGGACAGACAGTCAAACTAGGCAGGTCCAACTTCGAGAAAGAGGTCAATCGTCGAATCCAACTCGGCTGGGCAGCGTTCCGGAAACTTCGCGAACTCTTCTCGTCAAAAATACCTCAGTGCCTCAAGACAAGAGTCTTCGACCAATGTGTGTTACCAGTGATGACTTATGGCACTGAAACGTGGTCTCTTACTATGGGCCTCATAGAAAAGCTCAAAGTCGCACAACGAGCTATGGAGAGGGCTATGCTCGGGGTTTCTCTACGTGATCGAATCAGAAATGAGGAGATCCGTAGAAGAACGAAAGTCACCGACATAGCCCAGAAGATTAGCCAGTTGAAGTGGCAGTGGGCAGGGCACATAGCACGCACAACAGATGGCCGATGGGGCCGAAAGGTTCTGGAGTGGAGACCACGGACCGGCAAGCGCAGCGTAGGTCGTCCACCGACACGGTGGACAGACGACCTGATGAAGGTCGCAGGACGACGTTGGATGCAGGCCGCTTCCAACCGGTCCTTTTGGAAAATCCTGGGGGAGGCCTATGTTCAGCAGTGGACGTCCTACGGCTGAGATGATGATGATTTGCACATATAATCTTATTTCGCCAAATAGAGAACCTATATTACCTATATTTCCAATAGACACTAGTGTCTGTTGTGTCTGTACGCTTAGAACAAAAGATTTTTGAATGAAACTATCGTCGACCGATGCGTAAGTGATGCGTGTATATCGACGCACCGAACGTGCGGTTTCTTTATAAAGAATCATGACTATAGTCATGATAGAACGGTGGAGCCGAGCGCATCGTGCATTTGTTGATGGCATGTGGCAAATCTCACATAAGCATGGCTCAAGTTTTGCACTCGCTACAATATCCGTCATATAAGTAATGTAAAGTTTGCTTACAAATATTATTACTTCGCGGCAGAATGTCCGATTTAACGGAAGTACCAACATGGTATCTTAAATTATAGTAAAAACTGTCTGAAAGCTAGTGTATACATTAGAATAATGTTTTTCTTCACCTCATTTGATTTCAGAGTAACATTGTATGCAGAGTTTCTTCCAACAAAACAGAGAGCCAAGTGTGTCGTGCTTCTTGATGTAGGTATTCATCATTCAATATTTTTACGCATGCAATGTATATGGAACATTCAATCATCTTCGTTTGTATCTGTTAAACTTTTGTGTATCCCCATAAAACGCATTGTTTTAACAATGGGGTAAGAATTAAAATGGCTCTTGGAACCTCAGTCCCACCATTTTCCTGTATAGACACAGACTCGCCTACCATACATATAGATAACACTATGCTAGTGAAAGAAGATTCTTCCGTAGCCATCTCGTATACATATCTTGCCACTAGAAATATGGCACATGGAAGTTTGAAGTATCCATAATTTATGAAGGAAATCACCAAATCCATAACTATATTAATAATGCAAGCTTCTCTGTTTTATCGATTACATTTTGGAAAGTGCGTCAAAGAATTGTATAGTTTCTGCGATGCCCATTTTACCATCAAGTGAGCTTATTCTATCATTGTCGCATGGAAGATATTTTAAATATATGCACCAAGTATTTTGCTTCTACGTTAATTATACAGAAACTAATATCCTGAGTCTGTTTTTCGGAATGTAAATGTAGGAGTCCTCATATCGAGACTAGTTGTATAGATATCTTCTAGGCAAGCCTGCTACGTCATCCACGGTATAATATTACGGAATAATAAAGTAATACGGAAAGTTTTCCTTGAGCTATTTGATTTCATTTTGATATCGCAAAATATGCGACTTAATCCTTCCTATACCGTGATAATTCAAACAAAAGATTTATGACTGAAACTGACGTATATATACGTCGGTAGGACGCAAAGGGTTAAACGGTCACATGTCTTGATCGCGTTGACTTACAAGTTTGATGAATGAAATAAATTTGTAAACGCGAGTATTTGATATAAATTTCAACTTGATACCTCTACGTGTTCCTGAGAAAAAGGGGTCTTGACTGACAGATGGAAAGACGGACAAAAAAGAGTATTATAAGGGTTCATTTTTCCTTTTGAAGTACTGAACCCTATAAATGCTACGTTTTTCTTCTAAATTTGTCTAAAACCTATAATTTCCTACAATTTTCTTTTCAGTGTTTCTGGGCGCTCGGCGCTTGCCTTGAAGTGGCCTTAGCGTTAGTGGTGATGCCGACACTGGGAGTACATTGGCTGCTCGCTCTCTCTACAATTCCACTGCTGATATTTGCGATGATATGCCCTGTGAGTACATAATGGTACATTTTATTTATTTATTAATCAATTTTAGGTAATTGTAATAGTTGCTTAGTCAGTAGTTGTTGTTTTGCCAGTGATGACATATGGCACTGAAACGTGGTCTCTTACTATGGGCCTCATAGGCAAGCTCAAAGTCGCACAAAGAGCTATGGAGAGGGAGGTTTCTCTACGTGATCGAATCAGACATGAGGAGATCCGTAGACGAACTAAAGTCACCGACATAGCCCAGAAACACACGAGTATTTACGTAAGTTCATTTCGATCGGGCGCCCTGAATCTCCGATTCCCTGGCATTATTTGGACGAAGTGCTTTAAGTAAACCTACGTCAGATTTGCAATCAAATGTGAGTTTAGAACGCAATCTGAACAATTCGATTATAAAATGAAGATTGAAAAACGGATAAAAGTTGAACTGGACTTAATATCATCGGATATTAAATTCCACCGTCCCACGATATTGTTTCCGTCGTATCATCCAGATTTAAGTTCAATGTTTTTACGTTTTATTTTAATTAATATTAAATTAGTATTGGCATAATATCAAAGGTCTGCTTGTACGTAAAATATTAATTCTTAATTTACTTAGAATAAAATATAATTAAATACGGTTTATCAAATAGCTGCATGGCATGTCGTAATCTTACAGATACAGCAAAAGGCTTGCCCTATGTAAGACGCCATCTAGTTAATTTAGATGGACAACAAATATGCTAAAACTGTTGCAGTCAAAGTGCCACGTGGTACATACAATACGAAACGAGATAATTCTAGATACATACTATGTGTGCCCTTGTGTCAAATGTTATTCCAGAACCGCATGCCATCCGAAGCACGCAATAGCTCAATTCAAAACTAACGGTTACCCATCCAACTCGTCCATCCAACCGCGGCATTACCTTTTTGATTTAAGAGAACGATTTAAGAAAATTTTTGTTTACTTGAAAACCACTGCAAGTTTTTTCAGTGTGTGTTTAGAACTGATACTTATTCTATGTTTGTGTTGTGGGTAGTCATATATGATTGTTTTAGCGACAGTAATGTTATGTTAATAACAAACTATGTAGAAATACACACAATACATATGACACTCCCTTGAAAAGTAGCAATAAGTATTTCAGAAATTAACAAAATTATGGAGACTTTCACGACGATATTCTTCCTCGTAGAAATTCGGAAAGTTTAAGTAAACAAGACACATCCTACTTTACTCTAGCAGCATTCTCGTTACTATGTAACATAATAATAAATTAAAAATAAATTGTTTTTCAGTGGCTGCCAGAATCAGCAAGGTTCCATGTAGCGTCCGGTCAGCCAGATAAAGCCTTGGCTACACTTGAACAGGTAAAAAATACTCAGTCAGAAACCGAGCTCGCCGGGAAGTTCGATGCAAAAATCATATCTTGGTTAGATTCTCTCCCAATAGTCATACAGTTAATATTCATAGGGCCCACTTTCAACGGTACACTCATGTACCGGGGCGATTCTCTCCGACTCCCTTCTCTCCGACTCCCTTCTCTCCGACTCCAATCTCTCCTGGCGACGGCCCAAGCCGAGGTCCGTACCTTTAGAGGTGCCCTTGAGCAAGTCGCCTACTCCTCTCTTTGCGACGAAGCATCTTCAACGCTCGCCTTAGGCAGTGCGCCTTCTACGCCCGCATCTGGCTGATTGCCGTCTGCGCTCGCCACCCATCTGGTGACGCTGTAAATACCGGTAGAAGCAAACAAGAAGTCCATTCGAAAAAAAGAACAGGTAAACACGATTTTACACATTTTAACGTTATTTTGACGGTTTAACTTACGCGGTAGGCATAGTCGAGTATCTCGACTCGAGTACTACCCGGCTGCGTTCCCGCTAGTACTAGCTGTAACTTAATTAAAGCAGTACTAGTGCTCTTGACGATACTCGGATATACCCTCCGCGTAAGTTAAACCGTCAAAATAACAATAAAATGTGTAATACTTACGAAAGTTTCAATTAAGTTACGATTTTACAGTTTGGATTCGATGTAGCTCAATGCTGACTACAAAATAACTTGGCTTACTATAAGTATGCCTATTTTATTTGGGAAGCAAACAGTGACTCATGAGTTATAGTAATTAATCGTATGCATTTTATAACTATAAACCAATTAGGTAAAATGATTTCACTTATAAAAATCTATAGCTTAATTATCTGCTTACATTCGAAAGTGTGAATAGTTGCATAGTGATATACGTAAGTGTTTTTATTTATATTAACATAATCAGCCTATTATTTTCCCACTGCTAGGAATCGAGCCTTCCTCAGAGAGAGAGGAGTTGGGCCATGCGGGACCAGTGCGTGCTAGTGGCCAACCCACGTCGAAGTGTTCAGGCCGCTCGAAGGCATTCGACATAGCCTTACGACTGTTGTCCTAAGACAAACAACCGGGACGGGCCGCTTAACGTGCCTTCCGAAGCACGGAACGTAGTTCAATAATGCCACTAGCCGTCACCCATCCAACTCTTGACCGCAGCATGACATGTGTTGCTTAACTAGTTGATTGGTTAAGATCGCCAAGTCAAGCTTCGCTGCGAGCGCCTCATGAATGTGCATGTTTACTGCATTTATATCAATATGATTGTCGTGATATGAAACTGAGCATTTCTGAGTATGTTGTGCCAAGTTTAAAAAGTGTTTTATAACTTCTAGATAGCGCAAGATAACGGCAGGCCGATGCTGCTTGGGCGGCTGGTCTGCGATGACTCGGTGGGTATCGGACAGCGCGGACGCTTGAAACACTTGCTGATACCGCAATTCAGAAACACAAGTCTGCTACTCTGGTTCATTTGGTAAGTTCGTGGTCCCACATGATCTAGTTTTGCTATTAGAATGTACAAATTAACTTCATATCGAATTATAATGCCTAAACAAATGAAGCAACAGGATTCATTTTGCTTAGGCATTAAACAAATGAATCCTTTTCCCAGCAATCTTCCCTTGAAGGTTGCTGGGAAAAGAGAAGCTGGCCGAAACTCGACATCTGGTTGAGATATCGGAGGGAGCGGGTCGACTGTAGTGCCACCTCGCTCTTTTGGACGGCGGCTTTGAAGAGTGGTCGCCATAATGATGTCCAACCTCTTATAAAAGTGGACTTTAATCTTCTTCTTCACATGTCCCAGGTTGGCATAGGTAAATATTTGTATCATGAGCTTAAGTGTTTGTTTCCAGGTTTTGGATCCTGTGATGTGTTATTGAATCCTATTGTATGAGTATATATTAACTATTTGTGTTATAAGGGGGGAAAGGCGAGGAATTCAGAATACGCCACCCGAACTCTAAATATCTTTGCCCCGAGTCAATAGCAAGACCCACGTCTCGAAATTTGTATGTATATAAGTTGGGTTGGTTGACAGTATAAATAAAACAAAATAATTAAGAAAATGTGTGTTTATATTGTATACATTTTGACAATTCGTGATGATATAATTTATCTCTATGAAAAAGAAAGCTAAGCAAACGGTTTTTTTATGGGATAGGTTGGCAAACGAGCAGGCGGCTCACCTGATGGTAAGTGATACCGTCGCCCACGGACATCCGCAATACCAGAGGTCTCGAGGCTGCGTTGCCGACTTTTGAGGAAGGACGGGAAGGGGGGATGGTGAGGGGGGTCTCCGGAACCTCCCACAGACCGACTGAAACGCAATAGCAAGCTATATTACTCTTCATGTCGGAGTGTGGTACTTCCCCGGTCGTGCCGGCCCATTCGGCTGTAATCCATAGGGTTACAGCGTGGCACTACCACCAACAAAAATACAAATGGTGCAAAACATCTAGATTTCTGTGGACCAATCTGAATGAAAGACGGTATAAGCCTACTAGATTTCAATGGATCAATCAGGAACGCGAATGAAAAACGGTCATGAGAACAAAATAGAATATTGCTCCCGCTATCCTCTGAATCTAAAAACATGCAATAGGTGTGAGGATAATGTTTTTCTGTTATTGTTTCCCATTTTTCTTTACATATCGCGAATCATAAAATGAAGTAATGGTTGTTGGGAGATCTAGATTCTTGGGTGAAGGTTTCCTCCAATTTCTTCCCAGATTGTCTATCTAATGCTGTTTTTATACAATATCTCCAAGCAATTTGGATTAGGTAAGTAGGTATGTTATCAGCCCACTGTCTTTGAGGTCTGTCAATATTCAATTTTCAAGCTGTTCCTTTCTATCTTGTATGTACATACTAAATTACATAACTATTACTTTTAGGATGTCATGTGCATTTTGCTACTATGGCCTCGTACTGATGACAACGGAACTCTTCGAGACTGAACCTGGGAACCTGGAGGAGCCATGTGCAGCGGACTGTCGCCCTCTGCAAACCACGGACTATATGGATCTGCTGTGGACCACATTAGCCGAGTTCCCTGGTAAGTAACAGGCCGGTTGGCGCAGTTGGTAGCACCCCTGCCTTCTGAGCCGCTGGTCCCGGGTTCGATCCCCGGACAGGTCAAACATTGAACATGTCTGTTTGATCTGCTTCTGGGTGTGTATATGTATATAAGTATGTATATCAGTCATCATGTGACCATAGTACAGGCTCTGCCTAGTTTGGGACCTGAAGACCTTTGTGTGGATGTTGTCCTATATTATTATATAATAATTATTATTATTAGTTATACTCTATTATTTATGTTCTCGTTAAACGCAAGTCTTGTATCCGGATGTATCATATGGTTAAGCACTAAACTATCGAGTCACAGAGTTACTAACTGTTACCCGCGACTTTCTCCGTGTAGAATGTAACAAAAAAATATTTTTATTTGTACGGAATCCAAATTATTTTTCTAAAGTATATCTAGCCTGAATTACTCCTTATAAAATCAAGCTATATAGCCCAGTCGAATTAGGATTTGAACCGGAAAAAAATATAAGTAGCAATTTTCCTTCGGAATTCATTAGGGAAGGTCACTCACAGTCTAAGTTTTGTTTTGCGTGGTAATCGATCTATTGCGTCATCTGCCATCGTGATTTTAAGGGTCTACTTTTGTTTATTTATTTAATAACTCGTTTATTATCCACCATTCTTATAAGTTTATTATTTTTTGTTATAACCATTTTTCGTGTGGAAAAATGGTTATTAAAATTAAATTTTCTGCAATTTTGGTTTTAATATTTTTTTCCAAGTATCGATACTTTCCGATTTATACCCAAGAGGGGATGCATTTTATTTTCTTATTCTACGTGAAAAATTGTGAATTGTGAAACAAAGTTGTTTAAAATTAAATTTTCTACAATATTGTTTACGATATTTTTTTCGATGAATCGATGTTTTTCGATTTATACCCGAGAAGAGGTGGGGGTGAAATGCTATCATTGTATTATTACGTTTATTTATAATTTTACAGGAAAAATTGTTGGAAATAATGTTGTTCCAAATTAAATTTCTTATATTTTTGGTTCATTTCAGTTGTTTGATAAGATAGACCTTTTTGGATTTATATCTGAGAAGCGGTGAGGGTAAAATCTTATCATTGTATTATTTGTGTATTATCAATTTTACGTGAAATATGGTTATAAACAAAGTTGTTCGAAATAAAATTTCATATAAGTTTGGTTCATATTATTTTTTTGGTAGGGTCGATATTTTTCGACTTGTACAAGAGGTGAGGATAAAATCCATTGCATTATAACGTTTATTTTCAATTTTACACAGAAAATTGTTACAACCAAAGTTGTTTGAAATTTAATTTCCTACAAATTTGGTCGTCTTAATCCGTCCGAATCAGGAAGCCTCCAGTTCATTCATAAATCTTTTAAACCTGATGCGTACAGATTAAATTAATAATTATTTTACTATAAGTTAATTTTTCCCCGACTAATGGGCACGCACCTAACCTTATCGCCCTATAACTGCTGCCTGTATACACAATTGTCGCGTTCAGGTATACAGTAACCCCTAAAAAATCACAGCAGCTTTTCCATACAGCAGCTTAAGAGCCAGCGATGCCAACTCAGCCCAGCCAGCCTTTGGCTAGTAGCTAGATCTAGCCCTTTAACTGCGTGTTCAGCCACCACAATAATGATTTTGCCCCTAGCCCTAAATTTGCCCCAAATTATCATCTATCAAAGAAATCCATAGACAAGGTAAGAAGAAAGGAAGTTTTAAATAAAAAGCTTAGGAAAAACTAACTAAATATCGATGCTACCAAAAAATTTATAAGTTAAGTGCCACCAAAATTATAGGAAATTTCATTTTAAAGAACTTTGGTGGTAACAATTATCCATTCCGGACCCAAGATACCCCTGGGGGCGCCACGGGAACTTATATTTGGATCCGTGGCACCCCCAGGTCAATTAGCGCAGTGCTTTTTCCATGTAAAGTTGAAAATAAACGTGATAATGCAATGAAAAGATTTTACCCCACCTCTTTTCGGGTATAAATTGAAAAAAATCGATCGATCGTACCAAAAAAAATATTAAAACTTAATTTGTAGGAAATTTCATTTTAACCAATTTCGTTTTTACAGGTATTCATGTAAAATTAAAAAGGAGGTGTTAATCAAACAAAAAAGTTCACCTCTTTATTTGGTTATAAATCGGAAAATATTGATCTTAGGAAACAATATAAGAACCGAAACTGTAAGGAATTTAATTTTCAACAACTTTTGCTATATTTCGTATGAAATTAAAAATAAACAAAGTAATACAATAAACAAAAGTTGACCCTTAAAATCAAGATGGCGGATGACGCAACGGATCGATTACCACGAATTAGACTGCCAGTGACCTTGCCCAACGAACTCCGAAGGAAAATTGCTACTTACGTATATTTTCCGGATTTGTCCCGTTTTGAGCTAATTCAACTGGGTTAATAAGTGAGGTACAAGTATGGGTGCCGGCGAAATTACAGGCACATGAGACCAACATAATGTTCAGGGTAATGGGCGTTGTGCAATGCAGTTCGTTACTTATGCCGAAATGCATCTGTTATAGGGGGTTACCGCATAAAACCAGGTGGGCCTCGTGCTTGTAACGTCTAAAAAACAGTGAAGGGCCTGATGGTGTATGTATTATGTATGACGCAAACTTATCAACTGTACCCTACTGCAGGTATTTTCGCAACTATATTCATCATTGAAAAGTTCGGAAGGAAGAAAACAATGGCGACGCAGTTCGTCATATTCGCCGTATGCGTCTGCGTATTGATATACAATGGAAAGTAAGTACCTGTCACACTAAAATTATAAATTCGTAATAATAAAAGGTGATTAACGTGAGACTTAAGCGTTGTGGATATCATTATGACGCATCTAAAGATAATTTTAAAATAGTGATGTTAAATTGGTGTAAATTCTACACTCTTTAATTTATCGGGGTCAAAGTATCCTATATGTTAACCAGGTATATAAGCTAACACCACACAAAACTTCATTTAAATCGGTCCATTCGTTTCAGGGATTAGCCCGTACAAACAGAGAAACAAAACATTTGAAAACAAAACTAAATTACTTCGATTTCACTCCTTACATCCCCCTGACTCGGATTTAGCATTTTTTTTTTAATTGTACAGAAATTTTACCTCTACTGTTTTATTATATGTATAAGATATAATATAGTAGCGAATATAATAATTATTATTATATAAATATAATTATTATAATTATCTGGCAAGTTGTCATCTGCCACTCGTAAAATGTAATAATAGTAATACCTAAGTAGAAACATTGTAAAAATCTATATGAAAAGAATGGCCCGAGTTTCTTGCCGCTTCTTCTCGGTAGGCTCTATATATTTTGGAACGCGGCGGTAGAGTCTTTAAAGTATATTATGATTAATAATTGACGTTTACATGCGCGTTTTTGATGCCTAAATTGAATAAATGATTTTGACTTTGACTTTTGACTTCACTTGCAGTCAATGAATTCGGTATTTTTAACCATGAAATCAGTTTCCACCCCCTGAAAATTGTGTAATAATTTATGTTCATCAACGCTGACGTAAAAACGTAATACGTTTTTCAGCCGCACATTCCTGACTTGCGTGTTGTTTTTGGCGCGAGGCATCATCGCTGGACTGTTTCAAGCTGCCTACGTTTATACACCAGAGGTAAAAAGAGATAAATATTGTATGACAAACCCGCTTTAGTGTTAAAATGTAATTGACCAAGCGAGTGAAGAATCTATGCTTTAACCTACGAAGAAATAATATCAGAAAGAGTAACTGCCCTAAAAAAAATACCCGATCAAAAGTCGTGCTCAATTAATAACATCGTTCACGCCGCTATGACTCAGCTGTCATAGTAGACGTTGCAGCACGCGCGTGGACCAATCCCTGCTTTCCTTCTGAAATTAAACCAATCACCGAACATGTATATTTGTAACCTCGGAAGTAATTCGTATTTGGAATCATACGTCGTTTTGGTTTGCAGTACCGGAAGACCACTTTTTGTGTGGAATTTGTTCTGAGTTATGCTTCCTGACATTATTTCTTCGTAGGCTTTAACGGGCCAAATTGACTTTTATCTATCCCTATGTTTGTTAGGGTGTTCGTTGGTCTGTACAGGTCGCATTTTTCAACTAATCTTGACGAAATTTGGTATGCATGTTCTACTATTTAATAAAAATAAAATATCGTCGGTGATTTTGAATGGGGGGGGGGGGGGGGAACTGTTCTTAAAAAGGGGGCAGTTTGCTGCGGCGCTATTTACTAACCGATTTTGAAAAAAATTGGTACACACGTTAGGTACCTGACTTGAAAGAGGGATTTTGAATATGAGCATGATGGATCAAGTGATTTCCGCGATAAATAGGTTGTGAAGTTCGGCGAAAAATTGTTGCTGATAAGACTCGCTCGCGAGGTCTACTGTTCGCAGAACTAGTAGTATGATCCCCTCACCAGTCGATTGTCAAAATAACAATGAAATTTGTATTGTGTCTGGGTTGTTCGACTGATGAAGTATTATATCACTTACCTGTGAACCCCGAACTCCGAGCTTCGAAGGCAGAGACCAACTGGGCTAGCGGACCCGTCTCAATGTTGAGGAAATAATGTTTCAGGTGTACCCAACAGCATTGAGGTCAACCGCAGTTGGCGCGTGCAGCGGTGTTGCCAGGCTCGGCGCTATGGTCACCCCTTACGTTGCACAGGTTACAATACAATACAAAAAAGTTATTTAAAGTTTCCATAAATGATTGTATGATCGATGTACAAGTTATAAATAATGAATTAAGCTATCTGGAATATATCGCTTTTAGAGCGATTAGCAATGAGAGATAGTTTTTCTATGACAATACAAAAACTCTTATAACGGCTAAAAACTCTTATATCTATATATAATATAAATATTATAATTATATCGCACGGGTCTTTTTGAACCTAGTTTAGGATCCAGAAGCTCGTCTTATTTAATTGCCTTTTACTGAACTATTTTTATAGTATTACTTTTTTAAAGCACTAACGCCTGCTTAGCGATCTCAAACTTTGAAATTTATAGAGAGAAAAATGTACATCCTCGGACGGGATTCGAACCCACATCTTCTGAATATCCGTGGCAGACGCCATGAGCATCTAGACCACCGACGCTCGAGGGCCGAGCTTTGAATTTAAATTATTATTATTGTGAGGTTTATGAGGTTCATGAAGGTTTCTTCAATAAAGGTTTTCTTAAACTTCACTTTCCATGCGTTTTATTTCTTCAAATACAGTTTTTCTTCTTAAAATTAGACTTAGGTACAAGTGTATATGGTGGGCAAGAATTTTTCTAACTTAGCTACTATATATAGGATTTACAATGTTTGGCAACTAGCGTGCCGCTCACCTAGCGTGTATGAATTAGTGCGGGAAAGAGAGAGCGATATACTGTACACCTATCTCGCTCTGTCGTTCGCTCTATTTAAAACTTTAAACTAAAAAATGGATCATTGTCCGTAACATTCTCCCCCCGGCGCAGCACTGCGAAGCCCCTCTTCAGTCGGGAGGACGATGAGCCTCCTCACCGGTCGCTTGAAGACTCCCCCTCTCGTCCGTACATCCGCACTTCTTACTATACCGTCCGGTCCCGTATAAACCTTGTTTACTTGGCCCCGTGGCCAAACGTTACGTGGTAGTAAACCGTCGACTATTAGGACTACATCGCCTATCTTTATGTTGTTAAAATCTTTACGTACGTCTCCTCGGGGAGTTAAGGTAGGTAAGTACTCGTCTATCCACCTAGCCCAGAACATATTCGCTAACGCCTGCGAGGCGCGCCATAGTCGCCTATCCGCTACGTCGCAAGTACCTACATGCGGTAACCCGACCGCGGTCCCCAGTAAAAAGTGGTTCGGCGTCAGAGCTTCCGCGTCGTCGTGACTAACGGCTACGTGCGTCAAAGGTCGCGCGTTTATAGTATGTTCGATTTCCGTAAGCGCGGTAGCTAGTACCTCCTCCTTCGGTGACCGTTCGCTCAACACGACTTTTAAGGCGCGTTTCACTGAGGAAATAAGCCTTTCCCAACACCCCCCTTCATTAGGTCCACCCGGGTTCGAGTATGACCACCGTACTCTTCGACTTAACGCGTAGTCTCGTAGCGCGGGTAACCACTCCTCGAAAGCTTTGTCTAACTCGACTTGGGCCCCCTTGAAATTCGTACCGTTATCGGAAAATATTAACTCCGGCCATCCGCGTCGGGACGCCATTCGGCGCATGGCTAACACTGCCGAATCCGTACTCAGGCTCGCGACGAGTTCGATGTGTACCGCGCGAGTGATCATGCAGGTAAATAGCATGCCCCAACGTTTTTCCTTTCGTCTGCCTATCGTCACCCACATAGGGCCGAAGCAGTCGATACCGCACCGGGAAAACGGCCTGCTGTATGCGGTCAACCTAGCCTTAGGTAAGTCGCCTTTGACCGGTACCGCCGGCGCCGCCCTACGTAGTTTACATAACGCGCATTTTCCTACTACTGACCGTACCGACGGTCGTAGGCGCAATATCCAATAACGTTGCCTCAAGTTGTTGACTATTTGTTCGCGACCTACGTGACTATTACGTATGTGTTCACGTTTTATTAGTAAACGAGTCAGCGGGTGCGCACCGTCGAGTATAGGGGGAGATTTCATCTCCTCCGGTACTGTAGCCGCGTTTATCCTCCCATGTAGACATAGTAGGCCGTCCTTGTTACACGTCGGGTCCAACCTGTATAGCCTTTGTCTTTCTACGTTCCTTCCGGCCGCGACTTTCTTTATTTCCTCCGGGAAGCTTTCGCGTTGAGCTTCTTTTATTAATGTTTTTTCGGCGCGGTCGATATGTTCGAGCGCGAGAAAAGACTTTCGCTTTTGACATTTTTCGATGAACACTAAAACGTACGCCATTGCTCGTACCGCGCGTTCGTAACTCGAAAAACGTTTTATATCTAACAACGGTGTGAACTCGCTCGCGTGTGTAGTGAATACCTCGGCGTGCTCTTCGTGTGCGATTTTCTCCTGCGGCCAGTCATCCTCGTGTCCGTACAAGAACGCGGGCCCTGTGAACCACCGGTCTGTGGCGCGTAATTGATTGTTGCCGGGTCGGCTGGCGTCGTCCGCACAGTTACTCGCGGTGTCGCACCATCGCCACTGCTCGGCGCGAGTTAAGTCGGTAATCTCGCTCAACCGGTGATCGACGTATGGCGCGTATCGAGTCGTATCGTTCCGTATCCACTGTAGCACCGTTTTGGAGTCACTCCACATTATGACTTCGTCAGGCTTACGCCGATGTCCCTCGATGACGTCACGCGCTAACCGTGCACCCATAAGTGCCGCCTGTAGTTCTAACCTAGGGATACTTTGTGCTTTCATAGGAGCGACTTTGGCTTTGCCGGCCACCAACATGACGTGCACACTCCCATCTCTTCTGCTGAAGCGATAATACGCCGCCGTTACTACAGCCTGTGCGCTGGCATCGTTCATGACATGTAACTGCACGCGCATTATTTCCGTACTTACATCGTAACACCGCGGTATATGTAAGTTAGCTATAAATTTCAAGTCCTCGTACCATTCGCGAAATACGGTCGCTTCTTCGTATGGTAGCGGGTCGTCCCATTCGACCTTTTTCTTCCAGAGTCCTTGTAACATTATTTTTGCCGTGATAGTATACGGACTGAGTAGACCTAGAGGGTCGAATATTGACATCACGGCGCCTAGCGCTTCGCGCTTGGTGGGGGTTCGATTCCCGTTTTTCACGTCGTCCGGTACACGCGGCATTTTTGTATTGAATGCTAGTTCGTCCGTATTAGGCGCCCATATTATGCCGAGCGTTTTCTCGTGCGGATGTGCGCTCGCCCCTAGCTGTTTAGGCGCGCTCGCTTTGTTGACGTCGGGAATGTGAGATAGCAGATGTTCTCGATTCGAATTCCAACCTGCTAGCTCGAACGACGCCCCCGCGTGCACTTCTTGCACCTCTCGTATCGTTCGCGCGGCTATTTCCTCTGAGTCGAAACTATCAACCCAGTCGTCCATATAATGACTGTGCGTGATCGCGGTATGGGCGAGTGGGTGAGTCGTTTTATGATCGTCGGCGTTTCTATCTCTTACGCTGTGCGCGAGAAACGGCGAGCTTCGTGCTCCGAATATCATTGAAGTCATCACGTACTTCTCGGGTGGCTGACTACGCTCGTCTCCGCGCCACAAAAAGTGCTGTGCGACTCGGTCGCATTTACGAATTTTTATTCGCATAAACATTTCCCGTATGTCGGCGGTGACTGCTATCGGTTTTTCCCTAAAACGGAATAGCACGCCGTGTAAGGATTGTAATAAGTCTGGTCCGTCGAGCAAGGCGTCGTTCAGACAAACACCCCCGCTGTGTGCGGCTGCGTCGTGTACTAGCCTGACTTTGTTAGGTTTGTGTGGGTTCGTTACGGCGAAATGCGGTAGGTACCATAATCGCTGATCGCCCTCGTGATCCTCGTCGCATCGCTCTGCGTACCCCTTCTGTATTAAACCTTCCATTTGCGCGGTGTAAGCGGCCTTAAACTGCGGTGACTTATCCATTTTTCGTTCGATACTTCGTAGTCGACTTAATGCCATGTCGTAGTTCGGTGGCATAGTAACGTCATCGGTTTTCCACGGTAGACCTACTTCGTAGTGATCGCCTACCTTCTTAGCGGTGTGTTCGAATATCTCTTTCGCACGTTCCTCTCGCTCTAACGTTCGTCTCTTCATAGACACGCCTAGGGCATCTAGCTCAAAGTGAGTTTTTACGAGGTCGTCGAGTTTTTCGTCGTATTGACTCGTCCTGATATGTAGTACCGCTTCGCTATCTAGCTTTATAAGACTCCTAGGTACCGACCCGTGTACGATCCACCCCAACTTAGTGAGCGATGCAGCCGGGTGATTCATCTTTCCCGTCAACAGCTTTCGAGTTACTATCAAGTGCCAGTTATCCGCCCCGATAAGTATCCGTGGTTTGGCTTCATCGTAGCACATAGGTTCGATATTTACGTCGCGTAAGTGCGAGTGCTGTAACCACTCGGATTTAACCGACTGCGAACCTAGGGCTATGCTATTCACGGTGCGAGCGTTTATTGGGTGGTATTCTTTCTCGCTCTGGCCTCTTATCTCGATTTTTATGCACTGACTGTCGGGCTCCCTTTGGCTGGTCGCTACCCCGTGGATGTTGAGCGCTCGTGTCGGGCCCCGTGCTCCGACCATTTCGGCGATCTCTCGGTCCAGAAGGGTGATAGTCGATCCCTCGTCTAGTAGCGCGTATGTATGTGTTTCTTTTCCGTCGGGTCCTCTGATCATGACTGGACAGACCTTCAATAACACCTTGTTATCCTTAGCTGATCGCGCCGTCGCTGCGATGACGTCATCGTCTGACGCTGCGTTGACGGACTCGCTGCTTTTCATATGTAACAGTGCGTGGTGCGGTTGACGACACTCTCCCACCCCGCAGTGTTTACTTTTACAGTGAAATCTTCTATGTTTACTATTCATGCACTTGAAACATGTGCGACTTTCCTTCGCCCACTCCCAGCGTTGGGATGTAGGCATTGCGGCGATCTTCGGGCACTTGTTCGTATCGTGTTCGGCTCCGCAGCAGAAACATACCCTTTTCTTGGTATCGTCTGTTGTAGCATACACGTTCGCGCCCTTGCTTCGCTCGTTACTTCGTCGTTGTTCCGTGTGCTTATATACGGCACCTCTCGTGGCCGTCGTAGTGGCTGTGGTCGACGAGTAGGTATATCTAATTGCTCGGTCCGCCTCGCGCATTAGGAATCGTGACAGGGTGACGATCTCGGGCTCCGATCGGTTTCCGTATTCGGACGCGTAATCACACCACCTTGACTTAATATGCGGCGTTAATTTATCCGTGACCTGTCGAGCTAGCATCGGGTTCTGTAGATAACCCCTTTCGTCGATGCACATAATAGTCGTTGTTATGTTCTGCAGTTTAATCGCGAAACCGTTTAACTCGGTCGCTGACGTACCTAAACGTGGTAGTTTCTTAATGTCGTCTAACGCTTTGTCGATTATTGCTTCCGGTCGACCGAAACATTGTTCCAATGTTTGCATTATGATAGACGGCTCGGCTGCTGTATACAACAGCGCCGATACGCATTCGCGTGCTTCGCCTCGTAGGCACGCTCTAAGCCGTGCGAGATTTTCCGCCGGTGAAAACTTGTGCATGCCGGTTGACTCTCGCATGGCCGCCTTGAAAGGTAACCATTCACCCGTGGCTCCACTGAACGCTGGTAAGTCCTGAGTCTGCCTAGATGGTATTCGCGTTCGGGCCATTCGCTCTAAGGCTTCCGCTAGATGTTCTATGTCTCTGTCTCGCGGTCTGTTGGGCGTAGGCGACCTGGGCCTCCGCGCCTCTTCGAACGTAACACGGTTGTGTGTTGATACCGTTGGCCTTCCCGTTACTCCTTCCCTCGTAGTCGGTGGAAGTGATGGGTATCTTCCTGCACTCGTTTCTTGTTCCGTGTCCTCGGGTTGCTCCCCCCGTGGCTGATTGTGATGCAACCACTCTTTGACGCGTTGTTCCGTTTCGGCTGCTTCCTCGGGACATATGCTATCTCTGTCTGTCTCTTCGCGTATGGTTGCGACGTCCAATGCAAGTCGTTTTCTTATAAGAGTCGCTTGTAATTGTAATTCTTGGCGTCTAATTTCCGCGAGTTTTTCTTCGGCTTCCAGCTCGGCTTGACGAATGCGACCCGCTGCGCTCGCTGTGGATTTATGAGACCGTACCGACGGTGCGCGCGTTGCCCTACTTGTCGCGCCTACAACGTGCTCGGTGAGACGCGGTACCGTTCGCGTCATCCCTACCTCGTTCGCGGTTGTACCGACGCGTGTAGTCGCGGTGGACTGCGGGTCCACTGGGACGCTGTTCGCGGACGGCGACGCGGGAGAGTCTTCATGCACCAGGATTGGTGCCCTTTCTTCCGCGGCTTGGCTTCTTGTCGTCGGCATCTTCGGCTCTTGACTGCCCCTATGGTCCCTAACCCCCTAGCACCCTAACAGCCCTAACAACCCTAACTGCCCTACCAAGTCTTACCCTCCACCTGTCGTCGACACGTGGCACCTTTGGGTGATCTTCTCACTCGATCACACGGCGCACCGTTCGGTGATCTTCTTTCTTCTACCTCGAAGAACCCGTTGCAGTAGCACCGTTGGGTGATCTTCACACTCGATCACACGGCGCACCGTTCGGTGATCTTCTTTCTTCTACCTCGAAGAACCCGTTGCAGTAGCACCGTTGGGTGATCTTCACAAACTCAGATGACGACCACGATCCCCCGGGTTATAATGAAAACCCGTGATCTGGTCCGCCGTACGTTGTAGTCCTCTATATGCGGGTGATATTGGCAGATCGTGGGGACGCGTTCGGTAGTCCCTCGTTCTGATCTGCCGTTTTCCGTTCCACACACGCCGCTGTAGAGATTTTCTCGTTATTTCCCGAAGTGTAGCTCAGCATGAACTTGGATTACATGAGCGTGTTCGGTATATCCTTGTTCGTTTCTCGTCTTCAAATACTGGCTGCAGACATCCGGCTCTTTCGAAGGACCATTAAAATGTGAGGTTTATGAGGTTCATGAAGGTTTCTTCAATAAAGGTTTTCTTAAACTTCACTTTCCATGCGTTTTATTTCTTCAAATACAGTTTTTCTTCTTAAAATTAGACTTAGGTACAAGTGTATATGGTGGGCAAGAATTTTTCTAACTTAGCTACTATATATAGGATTTACAATGTTTGGCAACTAGCGTGCCGCTCACCTAGCGTGTATGAATTAGTGCGGGAAAGAGAGAGCGATATACTGTACACCTATCTCGCTCTGTCGTTCGCTCTATTTAAAACTTTAAACTAAAAAATGGATCATTGTCCGTAACAATTATTATTAGTGGAAACTTTAAGAAGCCAATTTCTAGTCAATAATTTTATACCAATAATTATAGCTGTTAATTTTCCTATTAGCATAAAATTAAATAAATATATGGAAAATTTTCATACTGGGCGTCTAAAGTATAGGAAAAGCTCATAAGGTTTCAGGGTTAAATTAGATGAGAACTAAAACTATATACTTAGATATGTTTTACAACATATCTAAGTATATAGTCATTCATCAATCACAACAATGTTCCTAGTCAGGTATTGTTGATTTTGAGGTAAAAACACACCCGTATTAAGGAAATGCTAAAGGATAATATTGTTAATGTAATTTAATTTAGAAACGGGATGTTTACCATGTCAGTTTAAATAATCTTTATTACTCATTAATACAAAAACGTCACTTACATTAGTATTTATAAAATATATACTAACATTATGATATCATTTTAACGTCGTTCGTACCGACAGTTGATTACAAAATGAAGACTCCTTATAGGTATCGATTATTTCAAACGAAATATTAACGGACCCAGTATCGACCCTTGAGGTACTCCACAAGTAATCAACGCCGGTTCACGTTGATATTTACCTATTTTAACAATTTGTCGTTTGTTTGTTAAATATGACTGAACATTTTTAGAGCTGTATCAGTGATATCAGTTTTTTCTAGTTTTTGATTATTGAATAGCTCACGTTATCAAATCATCGTGTACCTATTGTATTTGTGTTCAGCTCTCCATATTTTGTTACTCATTTCGTCTGTTCATAACACCTCCAGATACTTCAGTTTACTCGTGAACTTTGCGCATGCAAATTTACCGAAAGATCGAGAGCGCAAAATAAATACAATAGATTGTAAATATCCCGTGCCTAAAGTAATTTCTTGCATTAGTGTTCATGTCAGCTTAAACACTCATATTGTTATTATATTCTGTAGCTAGATTGAAAGATTTTTGGTACTCACTGGAATTGGGTACTCACTAAGGCACGATATTTTGTAACAGAATCAGTTTCTTCTAATTCTAAATTATGAACTCAAAATGTTATTTTCAAACCAAATGTACGAATTAACTGTTATTAGAAAATGTATCAATTACTTTACTCTTCACATACTTATTAGTGTTTACTAGCTTTATGCCCGCGTCGTCATGGCTGATGATGATAAAAAGTATCGTATATGTTAATCTAGCGCCTCATCTAGGTACCTTCATACCAAACTTCCAGCCGTTTGAGTGTGAAGGAGTAACAAACACACAAGATCTCGCCTCTATAATTAGTATTAATGTTTACAGGTTCTGCTAAAGAATTCCATAGCCATTGCAACTGGTGTGTATTCTTTGGCGGCATTGCTCGCTGCTATCGCATGTCTCGCTTTACCCATAGAGACGAAAGGAAGAGAAATGAAGGACACGGTCACGGTAACCACCTAATTAGGCTATACAGTGGAACTTGGTTAAATGGGACCTGGATAAATGAGAAACCTTTATTATTGAGAGTTGCAATGAGGTCCCAGTACTTTTTCATTGAATTACCTCTATTAATGGGATTTTTCAAACCTGGTTAAATGAGATCTGATTTCTAGGATTTATTCGATGTGTACCTTTATAATTGGGACTCTGTAACTCGATTCCCCCTATAAATGAGACAAATTAATCGGGTTGGGACAGGTTTTGACACTTTTGTTTACAAACATTAGAATGTCGTTCGCACACGCTTTGTTTGTCAGTACTATCTCAGGTTTTGACCTAAAAACAAGGGACTACTCTCCCTCTAAAAATGGAATAGCAGTACATTTCGACCTCTATAAGCCTGCCTAATTGGAAAACTGGATTAATGAAAACCCTCAATAACTGGTACAACATTATTGGTCCTATGAGATCCTAATTAACCAGGTTCCACTGTATTTGACTTTCATACTATACATACATACTTTTACTTATAAGCTGTAACTGATGACTTATAGGAGATCTGAGACTTAGTATTATTATTTCTTTTAGCCCCGATTTTTCAATATTAACAGATAGCCTTTGTTCATATTAATAATACACAACCAATATAGAAAATATCGAATGTTAGTGGTTGAAAAGAAAAGTATATTTTGGTCGGTTAACATTTTCAGTTTGGTATTTTCTATCTGGTGATTGAAAAACCAGGCCTTAGTCTATTCGCCGAGTAAAGCAAGGGTAGACAACACGTCGTTGGTTGTATATAAAGTAAATACGCGTACTCACTGCTGCGAATTGTATCGTGTCAATACGAGCGCTCATAAATGCGTTTATTGTGATACCTATTTTCCTTTTAAATCATCGTGGTACCGACTTCAACAAGTTATTTCACACGTTTTAGTGTTGAAGTCGGTTTTATGAAACGGGATAGTACGGGCAGATACCTTAAGAGACCATAACTTTTTGAGATATACTGAACTGCATTCACAGATTATGGAAAAAAATTATGTTCACTTAAAAAAGTTAAATATTTTTAAAATAATGCCAATTGAAGACTATAAAACGAAATGAGGTTTGGGTACTAAAAATGTTAGAAATCACAAAAGACTTAACTTTTTGTAGCGAAAAACGCTTAATCAACTTTGAATTGTTGTTTGTTGCCAATCTATTCTTTACTCTGATAAAACAACTCACAGTAGATTCAAACCAGCCTACTTTAGCGATATTGCGAACTGCATTCATAGAGTTTGGAAAAAAGTAGTCATCAAGAAATATGGCAAATTTTCCTGTAACCATCACAGTTAAGGTCTTACTGTCCCGTCTCAAACACCACCCTGTATTTTGTGCTACTTTAAGCTATACATGGCATTGGTTACTCAAGACTGTTTACAAAATAAGTAAGTACTCGTAAATATTGCTATATTTAACTTTCTTAATGCTCATCGATATAAAGTGTTTCAAAACAAAAAAAAATACTGTTACTCCCAAAAAGAATTTCATCATGCCAATTCAAATAGGTTAGAGATAAGCATGTAAGCGCATCCTTAGACTTTTTGAGTTTGTTAACGACCACAAACGACAGTTGTTTGTCCCTTTAACAACCATTCAAATGTGTAAAATGAGTGAACTCTACAGCTTTACTCAGTGAATAAACTATAGATATGGACGTACTTATGGTAAATTGCATGTTGTTAAGTTGTCTTAATGAGGGTAGACGAGAATGTTGTGTTAATTTTGCTTTTGAAAGTATTAATGTGATAATCTCACCACTCTCGAAAATTTAAAGTAAAGGCATGAGAGCTGGTGCGCTGGGTAAAATCAACCTTTTATAATTATTCCCTATTTATACATGTAATATAAATTATAACACACACAATGAATGAGCGGGAGCGAAGGTTCGACCCGAAGGCGTGGTAACCAGCTCTACGAGCATGGATTATCGATAGGATACAATTTGACAGTGATTATCGACAAATGACAGCCCGCGATATAGCTATCGCGGATAGATCCGTGCTATAGACATTGTACGATAGACATAATCGGCCTTGCTTATAAACGCTGCTTAACTTTAAATTACGTTATTTAGTATTGCGCAAAGGAAAATTGTTCTGCGCCGTACTAAGTGACGTTATTTAAATTTAAGCAACGTTTACAAGTAAGAAAATCTGACCCTTTCCAGCCCGCTTCCACGCTTTCATTGTGTTTGCAGACTTATATGCATTAATAAATAAAAGATAGCCTAAAGCTTTCATTTTGTAACTGGGTAGATGATAATGTCTCATTCCTTTGTACCCCCACGGGGGTAGTCTTGTGGAGGGACATGGGAACAACCCGGCAATAGTGTGTTGAGCACTGATTGCAACAGTAACTTCGGGGAATCAGCATTTTGCCAAACTATAACGTATCTTACATCTCTATTGGGTGGCCTATTGATTTACAAATATACCTTATCATGTCATCCAAGGAGGATTTAATAATCTTAATATAATACTATCTGACGCTTATAAAAATAAACATCTTGGTGCTAATTTGTACTTATTTTTAAACATATTTATTTATATCGTATTATATTTGTAAGGACAAATAAATATTGTAATTTGTAGACTTTGTAAACAAAATCTCAGATTAGTATTTGTTTTTTTATGTATAAATATATTATTTATGTATAAGACTGAATAATTTACACGTGCTTTGTGAAAGATTTTGTTATGATTATATAAAAATCTTACCTTATAAATAATAGTAATGCTTTTAGCGACTAAGAATATCTGTGGCTGATAATTATTTTGAATAAGTTATGTATTAAACCTTGAACTCGAATGAAATGAAAATCTCTTCTTAAATCTCGTCTTAAATTGCATTTATTTGTGATCCTTTTTTATTACTTTTATTTACAATATATTTATTTGTATACAAGTTTATTTGTATTTAAAAAAATTCTTACGTATCTAATATGACTGATTAATATGATTATTGAAGGTTTTTTTTAATGAATCTCCGTCCAAATCTGTTAAATTCCGTCCTTTAATATACAGCTTTCCGTGAATGATAATAATGAAATATTACTAGTTGCAGTATTACTGAAATAGTAAGTAATATTATATATATCTTATATATGTCGTATATCTTTTCTTTTGGCAACTATCATATCACGTGTACGAGCTTTTAATAGAGCATTGATTACGTGCATACATGAAGTTTTAATAAAACAATGATTTAATTTGCGTTTCTCTGCTGTTTGACGCAAATGAATTTGCAATATTGGAAAGTTAAAACAGTAGTAGATAATAAAATACCATATTAGTGGTATTTGATATGGATACAATATGGTCGTAAATTTTTGGGCTCCAAATTTTGATATATGTAATATGTAGGATCTCCAAATTTTGATTTATCGTTCAATAGCAAATCCATAAACTTATTTTCTTATTTTTTCTCTTTAATATTGGTGAACAATTACTGCTTTCATTTTAAAATAAGCGTGTAGATTGAATAAAAATTTTGCACCAGGGATAAAGTTTTTCTATACGACCAATAGAGTTGTTCGGCCAATAGAGAGCCTACTTGTCTTGTTTTTTGAAAATGTAAAAACGTTCTTGGAGACTACAAAATGTATTTATAATTGATGTCAAGACATCAATTGTGTATTAATATTAAAATAAAATTGATTTATAGGTACTTTAGAAATAACATACATTAAAAAATATACTATAATAATAATAAGCTTATTGTTGACAGAAATTAACAATATAATAAATATTTATATTTATACGCTGGCTACAATATCATAATATTACTGTACCTGTACATATTATTGTGGTCATGAGAAATTTAAATTCACTATACAAAAACAATTGAATTGCTCAACCGTTTTACTTTTACTTTGCAATTTTTGTTGCTTCTTTAGTAGAGTAGAGAAAACGAACAACCTGAATTTGAAAACGCAAAAATACAATATATGAAACTCAGCTTGAATGTCTAATTAACACGTACGTAACAATGAGTAAGTTATTAATAATATAAATTCGAAGTATTATTTATTTAATTTGTAATATATGTCTAATGCTCTGATCGCATTGTATGTACTCGTAGCGTAAGAATTTATCGTGATTTAATCACGTATTCACCAAATATATTATGCTTGTAATTTGTTAAGTTTCCACTGCCTATTTGAATAAAAATGCACTTTTTAATTTATTAATGTTATCTTTTTCATTTATTATCCCATATATGCATTTAAAGAAACAAAGAATACAACGATGTTTTTCTCTAATGTATCGATTGTCAAAGGTTATGTTAGTTAAAATAAGATTTAATTTTAATTTACTGTATTGAAAGGAGAAAGTATTGAAGTGGGTACACATAGTACCCACTTCAATTTTTTTTTTTGTTGATAGTTTGGCAAACAAGCAGGCTGCTCACCTGACGGTAAGTGATCTCCGTCGCCCACGGACATCCACAATAACAGAGGTCTCGAGGACGCGTTGCCGGCCTTTGAGGAAGGAATAGGTTCTCTTAAGGCCTAGCACTGCGTTAAGTTTTTATAAAGCAGTTTCTGTGAAGTACGGAGAGTCATAGAAGTGCGCGCACTGCGGTGAAATAAACGCACGGGCATGCGGTAAAGTCACCGCAGCAAATTTGCGGTGAATCTACCGCACAAAATTTAAGATGTATGTAGAAGGGTAACCCAATACCGTATATGTACCGCTTTTTCCCGTAATAAGTACCTAATAAATATATGCAGACAGCGACTCTTGTATGGTGATAGTCTATAACGATGTGGCCCACAGCTGTAACTTGAATACCAAAACGTAAGTTTTTTCGCCGCAGTGCGCGGAACCGTGACTGCGTTTATTCTACCGTACGCAAGAATAAACGCGCCGCAAGGCAGAGCGCGCTTGCCCTAAAGGTTCCGAAATACCTCAAATGGCAGCTGGTTTCACATAGTGATAGTGTGATTAAGAGGTATTTACTTATATTATTGTTTAGGGTTCCTTAGTGTCCCTATAAGATCATTCTGACCATTTTGTCCGTCTTCATCCTTTTTTACATTAATTATCATAATCAGCCCATTTTGTTCCCACTGCTGGGACTCGAGCCTTCCTCTCAGAGAGGAGTTGGTCCATAATCCAGTGCAGATTGGTGGTCAACCCATTTCAAAGTTTTCAGGTCGTTTTAAGGCCCTCGACGTAGCATAACGACTGTTGTCCTAAGACTAACAACCGGGACCGACGGCTTAACGTGCCCTCCGAAACACGGAAGCGCTCAGTTGAACAATGCCACTAGCGCTCACCCATCAAGTCCTGACCGCAGCAAGTGTTGCTTAACTTGATCGGTTAAGATCGCCAAGTCGAGATCCGCTACGAGCGCTTCTAACCGTAAGGTATACATAAACGCAATTGTACTAAATGTATTAAAATAGAAATTCCCTGTACCCTAAGTTTTAGTAATAGATCTAGTGTAGTGTAGTAGAACATAATATTTCAAGTCGTTTTTCTTTCGTTTTGAAGTGATATCAAAATTTGGAAACGCAAAGCGACTTACAGGTTGTAAGTACAACAAAATTACTAAATAAAACAACAGACAGTACGCATTAGAAGAATTATTTATTATAACTATTATGTATCACTAAGCTAAATAATACTCACACAGTATAACTAATAGCATTCATTTGTTGGCAGCAAAACAAAACTTTGGATCACAGTTTGTAGTCGATAATAAAATAAAATGTGTGGACTATGATACTTCACACGATTCCGAAGTATATAATTTACCTTAAATTACAGTTAGTTACAATGTGAATTAATGTGTCATTTAACAATACCCAAACTAAAATACTCCGTAACAATATACTTAACAATATGTTTGCCACTAGTGCTGTAGCCAAGTAGCATACGTAGTTCCAATAATACATTTATTGTCACACAATATTATGTGGGCTACGGATACAGAATAATATGAATGTACAAGATAATGGAATATCGGATGTAGATATTACTGGTCAGAGTTCTGCCATAATGTATTTATGGCAGAACGCAAATTGGTTCCTAAATGAAACTTGAAAAAAATTAAAACGCGAGGAAAACACGGTTTTCCTCGATACTAAATTCACCTTACGTCCAGATGTTTACACTAATATAAAACAAGTTTTAATAATAATAAGGTAAATTACCAAGATGGATTACCTAAGCTACACTCGTCCAGTCACTTGGGTGTTTCCACGGTTTGAGTTCTAGCGAACGCAATGGATGCGAGTATAGGTTTGACCAGTATGTTGCCGGCAATAGTATAAATATAACTCTTTAGCAAACAGTGCACTCCCAACCATAGCTACTACGATGAACAACTCTCTCTACCTATCGAAAACCGTGATATAGTATATAAATCTTAAAAAATATTTTTCAAGATTGGTACTACTTTTTGATAGTAAACTAAAACAATATCAGTCATCAGCTTCTATAACAAAAAATAGCTTAATTAATTACCTATCAAATTTGAGATTACCAAATAAAAAATTGATTGCGATAAAGTTCTAATTACACGCAGACAATTAATATTAATAATAGTAAAGGTAATCTCAAAACTTTTGGTACAGAAACCACTTCATACATTTATATTAATAATCCATTTTATTTAACACAACCTAACTTAGTTCAATCAAGTGAAGTACATAGAATTAATATTTACATGACGTTTTTTAACTAATGTATTTGATGATGTTCGTGTTTTACGCATCTTCAACTCTTGCCAATATTAATTAGATGTAATTACCGAATTACTTACTTCCAAGTACCTACATATATAGATATTACTAATTATGTATTATCTAATATCTCGAACGTGATAAAACGATCAATATAACAAATGTTTATACCACTATCAGGGCTCACAAGGATACTTATCAAAGTTATTGGAATTATCAATTTATAATAATGAAAATATTTTCTATGTAATTGTCATTGTCCTGGAAAATTATATTATATTTAGCTAAAATTTCCAGAATACACATTAGACTATATTTAAAAATAATTCTGAATGGAAAAATGGGACTGAGTTGGACAAGTGCATCGTATATTACACTTGGTATGGGCTGTTCTTAATCTGTTAGGCCCTCTATGTCGACAAATGGAAGAGTAGTCGCCCCGTTCGAAGGCGGGAGAAACGAGCGATACGCGTACCTACGAGCTAACATTGGCAAACTACACGAAAAAAATTGGCCAGAGGCATTTGCTCAACATAAGGGCAAGAATAAACCTAATCATTCAAATCAAATCATTATACTTAAATAATAAAAAACGTTGGGTGTCTAAATCATTACATAGGCTCGCACCTAAGCTTGTCTTCGTTAAAAGCCTAATTAATTATATACTATAAAGTCAAGTTACCTACTCGTATATAATACAAAAAGTATTTCTTATCGCTACAAATATGAATATATGTCTATTATCAGAATGCCCAATCAGAACATTATATCCATATTGTGCAACATAACTTAATAAATCCTAACAAAAAAATTTACATCATAAGCATTGGTTTAACATAGAACCATCCTTGGTTTAACTAAGCCCTACATTGGTATTCTTGCTCAGAAATACTCTCTACTTCATCATTGTTTATATTAATGTGTTATGTACCTATGATAACCTGAACGTTAGAATATTTGTGATCGTACATGTGCAGCAAAAAGTCAACATAAAAGCCTGACAAAATATACCCAAATATCCTATTTTAAATATGAGATCATTCACCAATGTCGTATCTTAATCAGCTGCATTATTTAAATGATACCTAAAAAATTGCAAATGCCTATACTAAAAAGCTCGCTCATGCAAAAGTTAGGTACCAAGTAAGTTTACAAATATAAAGTGTCTGTGGACAAATCTTCATAACAATGTGAGTAAAAAATCAATCATGGAAATCTCTTCCACAGTAGAGTTTATTTCTAAGAACATGCTAAAATATGTATGTTATGACTAAACAAGCTTTACTCGGCAGATAATTTATTAATTAAATATTTTTAATATAAATAACTTGATTAATTTATCTATTAATTGAAGTTAGGACTGTTTATTTCACTGCAGTATAAGTAAACTAAATAAATTTTATTATTTATAGTCTTACATAATACTAATAAGTATAGCATTTGCAATTTTTATTTCCAGCCATTGTACCTACCTGCTGGGCTATTATGTATCTCAGTTGCTAACAAAATGTTGATGGAAATCTAAAAAAATGGCCACTCTGCCACTTTTGTCAGCTCCAATCATCAACTTACTAACATTTTTGCTTACTGTAGTTACCAAAACTGACATATAGCCGCCATTTTTCAAGATTTCAATCAATATTTGTTAGCAACTGAGATACATAATAGCCCTGCCGATCACACTACACTCATATCATAGCGTCATTCACTTCAAGATACATTACAATATTATAAACAATAAGATGTTTATATTATGTGGCCATGTTATAATACAAGACATAATAAGTATTAAATTATGGAGAATATAATTTCCTATACCATACAAAAGATAAACGGTGGGCCGTCAATGAATACATGCATCACATAACTGAAATCTAGGTACATATTTGCTAATTACAATTAGCAAATTTACATTAATGATTACCTACACCTTGTTCTCAATTGGAAGTTCCAAATTTAATTGCCTATACCTACCTATTAATATATTGTTATTGATCGAACAAAATCTGTTTTACTCAAATCATACAATACAAAATAATGAAGTACCTACTAGTTTAAAACAAAATGGTGTCAAATTCTTCAAGTTCCAGGGAAAATAACGAAAATCATAATTATTTCCAAAAACTTATAAACTTACTTTGAATGCAATAATGTTCTTAATTTAATTGTAATATATATAAATTGATACAAAGACTTGAAATGTAATACCTAATTTATGACATAAACAACTACCCCAATCCTTTGCTGAAAGGCCACACTAAGTATTTGTTTAGATCCTCATTTTAAAATAATTAGTCAGACTGTGAATTAATTATGTCTCAGACCTAAGGAGCAAGATAAAACTTATGACAAGGAATATTTTCAGTGATTATTGTTATAATACAATATATCATAATAACATGCAAGGCAATTGTTTATAATGAGACACAATCAACTACATATATTTTTACACCTTCACCTACTCGAAGCAGTTGGCGGAGATGTATAAACGCTCACACTTTTGTTAATTTTATACAATAGAAATGTTAACAAAACACACTAATGTTCACAGAAATAATGTTATGACGGATGGGCTCTATGTCAATGCATTTTTATCATTTGTAACTTTCATGGGCTGGTAAATAACATTAGGTCACTTAAATCAAAGACCTAGTTAATTAGACAAAATCCACATACCTAGTTACAAAATACACTTTAAATTTAAGCCTCCCAGCATTGAGTATTAATTTTATGTAACTGCAATCTGAGTAGGTAAAATACATATATACAAATATATTTATAACACTTATTTTTTTATGTATCAAGGCATCTACCCAGTTTTTACTACCCACTTCTCTCTTTGGCTGCAACAGAGAACTCTTGCAGCTACATAGACTCATAAAAACATACATTAAGTAAATCTGTGGACGATGTGGTTGCCGTCACTTTAACATTGGTTGTATTATTTTAGTGTAGCTGTTGCATCTCTCGAAAAATACACTGATACATTAAGACTAAATAACTATCATAACACAAGTTATAAATCTTCTCTTTGATATTTCTCCTTTTAAACCCTGCTACATCTCAGTTATTAACATCATGAAAGTTAATATCTTTACGAATAGAGGTAAGTAAGTAAACATTATTTGCTTATCTCAATTTGTTACATATTCATTATTATTACTGCTATTAAACTAATAGCAGTCAGTCAAAAAAACCTTTTTTAGTACTAAGTACTAATTTGTACTAATCAACACAGAAGGTACAGTCACAAATTCTTTAATCATCATCTAACTCGATGACAATAGGAACAGCGCATTCAGTTGCCTTTGTATATACTTCTTTAAGATTTGTCAACAATATACACTTTGGTATTTTCAATTCATCTGCTTCGTCAATTAGGGCCTTTAATTTTTGTACCCTTCCTATGATCGGAGCAGTTGGGAGAAGTATATTCTCAGTTTCCCTCTTCCATTTGTCAAAGCTATTAACTCTAAATTCAATAGTTTGGAGCATGATGTGCAGTTCATCCATATCATAACGATAGTAAATAGTTTTTTTAACCAATTGACAGTGACATAACTCCTTAGCATGTTTTAGGCAAGCCATATGCTTGCATTCACTGCATGAAATTGAAGAAAGAAAACATGTCGTTTTACAAACTTCACACAAGCGTTCATCATCACCTAGTAACTCAAAAGCTGTCCTACGAGCACTCTTCAAACCTTCCTGGGCTAGGGCTCCCCTCAATGAAGCCTCCTCATTTGCTGCTCGCATTAGCTCTTTTTGTGTCTCTAATGCAGTTTCCAAATCTAACCGATCACCTTCCAATGCCATCTTACATATTAATTCATCATGTGAAAACACACAAAACCTTTTCAAGTTTTTATAATGCAGTATGCACTCTCTACCAATTTTCAACCAATCTGGTGGTGCAAAATTGACCGCCTCAGCAAAATTATATCCTTGATTGAAACCAGCATGATAAGCTCTAGGAAATGTGACTACAAATTCTCCAGCTTGCTGGTCAGTCCTGTAAATTGGAACACCAGCTGTCATCAGTATGTTTGGATTCATGATAGTGACCAGCTGGTGCAGCAAATCTGGTTGGGTCTTAAAGAGGTCTGGCGCAGCAGCTTTCATTGCATTTTCCAATAACTCAGCTCCACCACCTGGCACTCCATACCAAGTTTTAGCTTCTCCCCAATGCAAATAATTAATTGAGTAACTCCAGTGGTCCTCATTATGCCAGCAGAATGCAGAAAAGCACATTCCCACATACATCCATGGTACAGTCATACCAGATATATCAGCATTAATAAATCTTAGCACGGAACCATCTAAAACTGGCAGGTTATTGAGATTCCAGCCAGAATCAACATATTCTTGATCCCCAGGATAAAGATTTAGAGAAGACTTTGTGGGAAATCCAGAGCCATGGTCCATGGAATGTAGATCAGCTCCATATTCTACAGTCACATCTTCTTCTACTGATGAAATAATTCTCCAGAATTCTTTTTCAACAACTTCAGTTGGTACCAAATGACCAGACTTACCAAAATAGTCCGATTTAAATTTGTCTGCCATTTCCCCAAATTGTTGAAGAGTGTACTCTCTCTCTGCTTGGGCAAATCCAAATGCCTCAGCAGGCTTATGAACTTCTTCAGCAATACAACATGGACACCTCCAGTCCCCATCAGGCACAGCATTTAGTGGTGGTTTTAGGCAAAATGTGTGGTAGGTATCGTCACACCCATTACAAATTAACATCAGGTCTTCTCTGTGATATCTTTGGCATATGTTGCATATATAATCAGCGAGTGGGTCCCGGTCATAGCGAGGTCTTTTTCGAGATTTTGTTATATCAAACTCTTCATCATTCAATCCAGGCATTTTAGGTCCTGGTCCATAGCAAGCTAATCTTCTCAGCTCTCTTTTCATTTCTGTGTTTTCAAGCTCAGTTTTTGGCTTGTCAGGGTCTAGTTTTATATCAGAACCAGTTTTAGTTTTCTTAATACTGGTATGAGGCTTTTCATCTTTAATTTCAGCTTTAGTAATAGATTCTATGGGCACTTCTTTGAACATTTGCTTAGAAATATCAGCACATTCTTCATTTTGTTCCACCTTTGTTTCCCTTTTCACAGTATTACTTTTTTCTAATGTTTCAAATGGGAGCAAGATCTTTTCATAATTATTTCTGAGGAAATTCATAGTATTTGCATTTTGACTATAACCCATTGCTTGCGCAATTTTTCGCCATTTTTTCGGTGTTTTACAGTTTTCAAAACCGCCTTCTTCATTTACCCAGAATTTTAAACAGTACAAGTCTAGCGTTTTATTTTCAATCATAGGTATTTTAACAGGTGATCCTTGGAGATCCCAAAATTTTAGTATTTTCTCAAGAAACAAAAGCTTTAATCTCGTGATGGCTTCAAGCTCATTAACTTTTTGTATTCTGGGCACAAATTTCAATTTATCAACATCTAACGAAAATGGTGGCTGCCATCGCGCTGGTGGTTTAATTTTACAAATTCCGGTTTTTTCTGCAACTGGCCGTATTTTGGCTATGTACCCCAAAGGATCTAAAAACTCTTCGGGCGTAGGTTCAAACACAGGTGCTTCAGGTGGAGGACTGAAAGTAAATTCTGCACTTTTGTGCATGGCATTTTTCTGAATGTTTTTAGTATCCATTTTCACGATGGTAATATACGGATTTGAAAATATGTAGATAATTATCGGTATCTTTATCAGTATTTGTCTACTTCTGCTCCTCCGAATCTAACATTTCAGACTGTTATTACCGACTGATTTCAGTGTACGTGACTACTTGCCATCAGTAAATGGCACCCACAATTTTTATCGACGGAACCACATCCCCTCTTTAAAAATGTTTGATACATCACTTTTGTCACGTTTTATGCGTCTTACTACTTTCAATGTTCACTAATATCGCATCAGATGACTGATCAACATAGTCAATAAAAGAGTATTTTGTATTTTGAACACACTACACCTCGATTAGATCAAAAGCATCTACAACATATACCTAATCGATAAAATAATAAAACGAACGAGGAAGAAACAAGCAAGCCACTCCGAAAAACTGAACTTGTATTATGCCACAGAATACAAAAGAGTTGCAGGTTGTAATTGTGTAAAAAAGTGCTACCAGAATTTAGGTACCTAAGTGGTAGTAATTTAAAATTCGTTTGGATTTTCTGCCAGGGAAGCCTTTAAATACTAATGGTAACACTAACAGACTGCTTGATTTGTGCGTTTGTTTAGCTTATGAGGACATGGGTGTTTCTTTTCAAGCGTTCGCCTTTTGCGTTCTTTTTAAGGGGTCCCCCCTGAGGTTGTTGGGCTGTTGTCGTACTGGTACTGTCTGGTACGGCAATCAGTCCAACAATGTCAGGTGGGGTTCCGAAGTCTCCGATAGCTTCAGATTGTCCCAAGGAGTAAGGCAAGGCGGGGTGACCTCTCCTGAACTTTTTAATTATTACGTCAACGACTTGATCGTGGAATTGAGCGGCACCCCTGTCGGGCTCAGGTTGGATGGCAGATATGTCAACAACTTGAGCTACGCTGACGATATGGTGCTGATCAGTCCCACGATCAAGGGACTACGAAAGCTTTTAGAAATCTGTGAGCAATATGCGAGCAAGCACGATTTAGCTTACAACAGCAAAAAAAACGAAATGGTAGTTTTCAGGTCGGGAAAAGGTCCCCAATTCGTGCCCGAGTTGCGTTTGAATGGACAGTTAGTAAAGACTGTGGAGTGTTTTAAGTACCTTGGCCACATCGTAACATCAAATTTAAGTGATGATATTGACATAGAGCGTCAGAGACGCGCATTGTGCGTGGTGGGCAACATGATTGCAAGAAAATTCTACAACGCTGCGCCGGACGTGAAAACCACGTTATTTAAATCTTTTTGTCAAACCTTTTACACCTGTCAACTTTGGACCGAATACACAATGAAGTCACACAACTCCATCAGAGTCGCCTATAATAATATCTACAGGCAGCTGATGGGGCTATCCCGGAGCTGCAGCGCGTCCGGAATGTTCTTCGACGCGCGCATCGATACTTTCAACGCAATCCAACGTAAAAGGATAGCCTCATTCATGTTTAGAGTTGACAGGTGTAAAAACGGCATTGTAAGGAGTCTGGCAGACCGCCTGAAGCAGACTGCAACCTACCGACGTTGGTTGGCAATTGCCACCTGATATTTTAATATATTATTTTTTACAATTTTATTTTATTCTATTTTTATTGTATTATTCTATTTTTCTATTTTTGTATGTTCTATTTTTTATGGATCATGAATCTGAAATAAAGTCTTATTATTATTATTATTAAGCCCATGAGTTATGTGATGATGTTAAATAACCAAAATTTTTCAAAGAACTCTCTGCTCATCAGCTGTCTAGCCGATCCGATACTTGTACAGAATAGATCTAGATCAAAGCGCTTACTGTGCACGATAAACTTATTACTTGCTCTCAACAGAAAAGAGTTTTGCCAATAAATACTGTTAACTGGTGGGACATTTAATAGGGGATTAAAACGAATAGGCTTAGTAGGGGTGTTTAGGCTTATTTTACTTAATAGTTCAGGACTATCAACTGAGTTGGATGCAATCTTGAGTAACTATGTAGTATCAGCTATTTCTCTTCTTATAGTCAATGGAAGTAAGTTAATGAATTTTTTTACATAAATCTAGGCAGTCATCAGCTTTGTACTGCACATTTAGTCTAAAACAAAGATATTTAATAAATGTTCTCTGAATATGCTACGGACGATCTTACAGTATAGAATTTTGAATGTCTTTATTTTCTTGAAAGAAGGAGAGCTTCTCATAACAAATCGTAGTGCCTTAGATGCTCTAGTCACTATCTTGTCTAAGTATATGTGCATCGGATAATAAAATTTTTAGAATCGTGAATGGCTCCAAAGTCACGAATTGTAGAACTCCTTGCTAGCACTTGGTTTCTCAAAGTATAAACAGAGGAGATTGTTGTTAATTTACGTGTGAACCTAACTACAGAGCATTTAAGTGGATTCAGATCAAGCTTATTTATTACACAGTACTCATCAAGCCGATTTAGATCTTCAAATGAATTAATAGTAGTGAAAACTTTCATGTCATCAGCAAAGCAAAGTAAACGGGAATACGACAAGCTTATAGAAACATCATTTATAAAAATAGTAAATAAAAGAGAACCAAGCAGTGATCCTTTAGGGACCCACTGGGAATGGTAATCTAGCCTGAAACATAGTTACTTACTAATACTGCTTGGGTCCTTCTATCTAAGTACGACGAAAACCACCTGAATAAGTCTCCTCTAATTCCAGCAGTGTGGAGTTTGATTAATAAAGTTCTGTGATAAATTTTGTCAAATGCTTTCGTGTCGTCGGTATAAATAAAGTCTACCTGACTACCAGTATCCATAGCTTCAGTTATGTAGTCGTTCAACAAAACTAAGTTGGAAGTTGTAGATCGACCTCTAAGAAAACCATGCTGCGAAAGATGAAAACTGTTTTTTGGAGATTCATATACCTGGTCATAGACTACACTTTCAAACACTTTGGCCATCGAACACATGACCTCGGACTTGGACCCTTTCTTATGTACAGGTGTTATATAAGCAGATTTCCATATACGAGGGAACACACACTCGATAGTTTTAGCACAGCTGATAAGAAAGTAATGCTCATATTATCTAGTCCACCTGGTTTTGATGGTGATGAACTCATTGTTACAATGATCATCATTAATAAACGTTGATTTGAAATAATCAGAAAAGGAGTTACGATATTTTAGTGTGTTGTTAAGATATTTTAGAGAATTAGGAATGCAGTTTGACTTTGATTTTGACTTGATATATGACCAGAAATGTTTAGGACACTTTTCTATTAAGATTTCAATATTTGAGATATAGTTTAAGTAGCACTCTTTCTCTAGTGACTTTGTTCTGTCCCGAAGTATATTATAGCTGATTAGATTATTTTTGTTTTTATAGGTTTTGTATTTTAATAAATATTTATGTATTTCGTTAAGTGCCTTTTTTAATGCAGGTGTTTACCAATTAGGATAAAGTTCTGGTCTGATATTTTTAGTAGGAACAAATTTACTTTTTAAGTCATTCAGCGGAGAGAACTCGAGAACTCCTTTGTCCAATTAATCTCTGATATGTTAGTATTTATAGAATCATAATTGCCTATATAATATATATATTTAACGTAGGATTGTGGCTTAAGGTATGGTATATTAATAAAGCGAGTAATTATCACCAGCTATTTATGAAACGGTCAATAGGTACTAAAGGGTCCTCACATTCACTGACCAGAACATCATCATTCGACAATACTAAGTCCAAATTTTTTCAGGAAATATATGAATTTTTAACGCTCTCTTTACTCGCTTTGTCACGGCCGCCGGTATAACTATCGACCGCCGTCGCGAAAGCCGAGAAAGCGTTAAAAATGTAATATTCAAAAATAATTTTATACAAAAATCTTCATTAGCGGTGACCAAATTAATTATTCGAACCTTGTAGCTTTCTGAGTTCTGCCCTCAGCTTCACAATTGAGACGTCGTTAGTTGCGCCTCCGGTGGAACTCGACGGCCCTGCAATAAAAGACGAGTGCTTTAGTACAAAATGTATACACCCGATGGTAAAAAACTGTTTTTTCTTCATAAGATCAGTGCCATTAAACTGGCGTAAGCCATAAAGAAATAGGTCATCAGTTACGTCTTGCTCGTCACTACCAGTAAGTATCGTATTAAAGAGACGATAGAGCGGAAAAGAGGCTCCAAAGTGTTCGCAAGAGACATGTCTATTGGTCAAAGCCAGTTGACAAAGCTGAAGAGAGAAGATGGCAGTGTAGCATCGACCAAAGCAGAAGTGTTAGGAGATTTAGAGAGTTCCTACGGACAGTCATACACCTCGGTCGCTAAACCTGTTAGCATCGCGGTCAAAGACCCAAGAGCCAAGCTGACCCGACACTATATCAAAGATATCCCGGACATCAGCCTGTACGAGATGGCTGGCCGAATGGCCTTGAAAAAGCTTAAGAACAGCAACAGCCTCCGAAACAAGCCGGTTTCCGAAAAGGCTGTAGTACCATAGACCACATCCACACGCTACGGCAAGTTATACAGAAGACCGAAGAGTATAACTTGCCTCTATGTTTAGCGTTTGTGGACTATGAGAAGGCCTTTGATTCGATCGAGACGTTGGCAGTGCTTGAGTCTCTCCAGCAGTGCCGTATTGACTATCGGTATGTTGAAGTGGTGAAGTGTTTGTGCAAAAACGCCTACATGTCAGTCCGAGTACAGGAGCAGAGTTCGAAGGCAATTCAATTGCAAAGAGGCGTGTGACAGGGAGACGTTATATCTCCGAATCTGTTCACCCATAGCAAGACGTCTTCAAGCTTCTGAAATGGCAAGGACTTGGCATCAATATTAACGGCGAATACATCACTCACCTTCGATTTGCCGACGATATTGTAGTCATGGCAGATCCATGAAGAGTCCCCCCTACTACCACCTCGTGAGATGGCCCGGAACACGCAGCCTATTCCACACCTCGTGAGGACCTAATCCTAATGGGGGCACCGGCCGTCCCCACAGCACATACCCCAGGTCCTCTGAGCGGAGACGGAGGGCTCGCCTCAGTGTCCACGCTCATCGTCGAACATCTTCGTTAAAATGGTCGACAAGGAGAGGTCCTCCCCCACTACCGCAACCAGGGACTGCCGCGTCTCGACAGCCCATGGGCAAACCTCCAGCACGTGCTGCACGGTTTCTTCTGCGCCGCACTGGAGTTGTTTCCCTCCGGACAACGTTGCACAAGTACTTCCCGAAGCACCCGTGCCCCGAGAGGACCTGTGTCATACGGAAGGTAAGCGACCCATGCCCTCGATGGACCCACTGCTTGAGAATGGGCTGGACCGCTTCGAGGAACCGGGTTGCTCCGGCTCCCCTCCGTGGACCTACGCCCAAGCGTCTGCTCCAGGATGCCAAAGCGGCCTCCTTGGCATCCGTACTCCACTGGCCATACTCCTGAGGAGAAGGGTGGTGACCCTCCTGTCACGCCCACGTTTTACCTCGGCCTCTAGATTTCATGGAAGGGATCCGGCGAGAACGCAGGCCACCTCGTGTGAGAGAGTGCGATAGCCCCTGCATACTCTCACCGCCATGGCTCTTTGGGCTTTATTGAGCAGGGTGGTCTCCTGGGACTTTAGGGACCCTGCCTTCTGGAGTGAAGACCACGGACCGGCAAGCGCAGCGTAGGTCGTCCACCGACACGGTGGACAGACGACCTGATAAAGGTCGCAGGACGACGTTGGATGCAGGCCGCTTCTAACCGGTCTATTTAGAAAATTATGGGAGAGGAATATGTTCAGCAGTGGACGTACTACGGCTGAGATGATGATGATGATGAGTGCGTGACGCGAATGATCAATCGTTTGGAAACTAAACAAAATGCAGTTGATGCACCTAATCTGGAATTTGCGAGTGCGGCAAGTAGGTGTAGAGCACCCACTTCTAACAGCGCCAGCTGCGCTTGGAGGTGAGTCATCAGTGAGAGATGTATAAGTTAGACTGCAGCCGTTCTCCCTGTTTGAAGTACCTAGTCTCAATAGCAACTAAACGTATCGCTCCAAAAATTAGTACTGATATTTATGGCCTGTCCACGAGTTTATTAAAGACAGCAATAGGACCGATGGCACCTGTATTAGGACATTTTTTTTAGTTTGTGCATGCGGAAGGGTATCTTACCCATGGCACTTAAAAAGGTCAAAATATCTCCATTGTACAAAGGTAAGGGCAAGAAATCTGATCTCCAGTCCATGGGCGCCGGCAGAAATAATTTCCAGGTGGTGCAGATTTTAGATTTCTTACAGTCTTCGTCGTATTATGATTGTTAATAAAAAATTAAACATTTTAGTCGGAAACATCTGAAGCCCGGTTTATTTTATGTTAGAGACATTTACAAATTTCTGACTATTATTAGACTATAATATTTCTGAGTATTTTAAATTCATAAATTCATTTTATAGGTACCCAGTCCTCACGGCTCACACCTATTTGTTCGCGATGATCGAAATTTAAAAATTCTAAGTTGTTGGGCCAGAAGTACCGGGATCGATATTAATCGATTTACATTTCTTCTCTGAACGCACCCTTTAAAGTACCGCTACTCCACACGAGATAGCACCAGCATAAATGGGATGAAATTAACAGAGAAAGCGCAATACAGTTTTAAGCAGTGCGAAAGAGACCGACTCTTGTCAAAGTCAATTGCGAATGAACTAGAAAGTTCATAAATGTAAAAGAGACATAGATGATAGATGACAGGGACAGAGCTACGTTCGATAACGTTTGGGAATCTGGAACCTTCCTTACTCCTTTAGAAAGGTGACACACGTGTTAGAGAGTTTGATTGTAGTTTTTAGTGAAAATCATGACATTTCGGTTTTATTATCATTTCTGAGTGATTGTTTATCTGAATATTGGTGTTGGTAAGAGTTATTTTTGGGTCAGGGAGTGGATAACAGGGGAAATGGATACCATTTCCCCTGACGAGGCGGTTCCGCCGGCTTCGCCTGATCCTCAGCCTCCGGATAGGAGACCTCCGTCTCCCATGTTATTCTCGCCAATCGGCTCAGTCACTACAAAGCGACGTATGTTAGAAGGGAATCGAGGTCCCATTAAAAAAACTATTGTCGACAAAGAATCGGCGTCCGCATCGATACAAACCGTGTATACTCATCCGTCTCTAACTATTTTGGGTATCAGGTCGTATGAATCAACTGATGCTGGTCCATTTATCGTTCACGTCACACGTGTGGAGCCTGACCCAGCTGCAGGCACAACAATTCGTCCCATAAAGTTCGGCCAATTTTTGTTTATTAACAAAATTGAAAATATTTGTCATGATGGAGTGAAGAAAGTTGGTAGGAACAAAATATCAATTCAATTTAAAACTGCACTGGGAGCTAATAAGTTCCTGGATAACCCAATGCTTAAAACATATAAATATGAAGCCTTTATCCCTACATATAATGTTACCAAGATGGGAATAGTCCGTGGAGTCCCAGTTGATTGGTCTATGGAAGAGTTTGTAGACTCTTTGCAGATGCCGGGTTTTAATAAAAAAAACATGGTTGATGGCAACATTGTCTGGGAACCATCCCAGACTGTGGTTCTCACTTTCAGGGGTCAAGAGCTCCCTACTCGGGTATTTTCATATTACTCATCGCTACTTGTCGAAAACTACCAATTCCCGACTATACAGTGCATGAACTGTTGTCGATTTGGACACATTAAGACCCAGTGCCGTTCTCAGCCCCGTTGTTATAGATGTGCACAACCACACAGTGGAAATGGGTGCAGTATTTCAGAAACTGAATCAACCTGCTTTTACTGCTCAGCTCATCACTTTACAACTAGCAAATCTTGCCCAGAACAAGATAGGCAAAAACTGATTAAAATGACCATGTCTCGAGATAGTATTTCCTACCAAGAAGCTTCCTCCCAAGTACCAAAGGTTGGTAAATCTTTCAACCAAGTGGTGAAAGATTCGACTATACCTGCCCCCCCCTCCCCAGGTAGTCCCCTCTCCAGTCCGCCCAAGCTCAACACAATCTTACAGAAAGACAGACATCCGTTCTCCTCGCCCACGGCCCCCCCTCGCTAAGTCATATGACAAAGTAGCTCATGGAGCTATTATAGCTAATGAGGCATCAACTCTACCTAATGGGTATGCCTTACAAATGAATCAATCTGCTACTTCTCTATCTCAAGAAGAACCCCAAAACCAATTGTTAGTTCAACTACTAACAATTATAATCAGTATGATTTCTCAACATTCCATCAACTTACCGCCCAACGTTGCCCTAATGATCGCCCAACTATCATCCTTTATAGAACATAATAATTATGGACCAGTCTCCAATCCTACAGTGGAACTGCAAAAGTCTTCGCCCGAAGACTCATGAATTATATTATTTAATTAGAAAATATTCACCTATCCTGGTGGCCATCTCAGAGACTTGGTTAGTCCCCGGATCTCATTATCGAGTTTCGGGATACTCCTGTCTAAGGGATGACCGCCAGGATGGGTATGCTGGCTGTGCACTTCTTGTAAAGCATAACTTAACCTACACGCAAATAGTTATCCCTGCTCACAGCCCACAAATAAATGCTGTGGCTGTTCGAGTGTATGGTATAACTTATATTAGTATATATATTCCCCATCCAAATTCATGTCTTATACCTGACATCCTTATGATTATATCTTCTATCCCTCCTCCTATTATTTTATGGGTGATTTTAATGCCCACCATACTTCCTGGGGTTCTTCTCAGTGTGACCTTTTTGGGTATTCATTGTTAGATACATTTGATGAAGCTAACCTTTGTGTTCTAAATGACGGATCCCCAACACGAAGGGTACCTCCCACACAAAACCCAAAAAGCGCTGTTGACCTTACCGCATGCTCTCCATCCCTATCCCTTAGCATTTCCTGGGAGGTTCTACCCCTATCTCATGGTAGTGACCACTTCCCCATTTTAATAAATATGCCAAAGAGAGCCCCCCCCTGAAAGTTCTCCAAATCCTCTTCTTAGACACGTACTTTCTAAAGCAAACTGGGATTCATATTCTTCCTCTCTAGACAACAAACTAAATTCAATTCCCTATCCCAATGCTAATAATTCCCTGTCATGCTATACAACATTTGTTAACCATATTATCTCTTCCGCTAATGAACATATACCTTGTAAAAGAAGTTATAAAAATAGATCTTCTCCTCCTTGGTGGGATCCAGAATGTTCAAATATTGCCCAGCAACGCAATAATGCTGAACTAGATTACAATGAGTCGATGACCATGCATTAATACCTGATATATCAGAGGACTGCTGCAATGGCTAAGAAATTGCTCTCATCCAAAAAGAAAATGGGATGGATTAAATTTTGTGAAAGCTTGTCTCCCACCACTCCTCCTTCTTTGGTCTGGAAGCAGATCCGAAGATTTTGGGGATATTATAACTCAGCTAATAGAACATCTAATGATCCTTCTACTTGGTTGGAAGCCTTTGCTGATAAGCTTTCTCCACCTTTTGTACATATTGCCTTAACTTTTAATATCCCTAACAACATCTCCGCTTCAGGAACTATGGACTCTTCTTTTTCTTTTGATGAGCTGCAAATTGCGTTAAATGGTTTGGTTGATTCTTCCCCCGGCTTAGATGGAATCCCTTACTCTTTCATAACCCAATCAACAGATAAAACCAAAAAATTATTTTTGAATTTAATTAATAATTTTTATGAACAAGGTTGCATTCCAGAGTCTTGGGGCACCCAAGTCATTATTCCTTTACTTAAACCAGGCAAGGACCCAACAGATCCTAACTCTCATCGTCCGATAGCCCTTTCATGTGTTTTAGCAAAGATAGTAGAAATCTTAATTAAAAACAGAGTAGAATGGCTTGTAGATTTCAAAGGCCTTCTAGCTAAGACACAGTTTGGTTTCAGAAAAGGTATGAGTACCTTAGATAGCATTAGTATTTTGACAACAGAAATCCATCATTCTTTCAAAAAGAAAGAATATCTAATAGGTGTATTCCTGGACATTGAGTCTGCTTATGACAATGTGCTTCTCCCTATGCTCAGAACAAAGCTGTTACAGCTGTGCATTCTGAGATATATCTAAGTAACAATAATAAAACACTGGATCGACTACTTCGTTGCGTATATTGCTTCACCATTTTTAGACTGACTGGCGCTAGGTCTACCTACAATTATTTACAAATATGGTACGCATACCCTCATACGTTACACCTCCCTTCTTAAATGTCTACTCACAGAAATGCTTAACCACCTAGCCTTTGAGTACCTACTTACTACAAATTAGTGGTTGAACAATTATAATTATGTATTAACAATATTTAAATAACAGATAACAGATGAGTACTTATTAAAATTATTCACAATATTTCAAATAACATAATAGATGAGTACTTAGTCTGAGATTCCAAACTTAATAACAGGTTTACGTTGTCGTTTGACTGGAGGCAACAACGGTTCGGGCGTCGGTACCCGTGGTGACGAATGCGGAGTACCACTCTCACTACCTGAGGTATTTACTAGGCTAGCAACTCTCCTCACATCCTTACTATTTCTTGAAGCCTCCACATTCGTTCCCTCTGGTAAGTTCGAACCGGCATCCGTCTCACCACTTCTTGGCGACACTCCCACCGAGTCACGGCCATCTTCCGGTTGTGGAGCGCTTGCGCTCCATGCAAGCGCGATAACAGATCTTCTATGCGTGGCAAAGGGTAACGGTCGACTTCGAGTACTTTATTTAAAGTTATTTTGAAATCGGCGCAGATTCGAATATTACCGTCTTTCTTTGGTACCGGCACAATGGGAGTGGCCCAGTCGGAGCGCTCGACGGGCGTCAGGATGCCGTCGCACACCAGCTGTTCAAGCGCGCGCTCCACCGGCTCGCGCAGCGCGTACGCCAGCGGGCGCGCGCGCATGAACACCGGCCGCGCGCCCTCCCGCAACTGGATGCTCACTTGACCGCCCGTGAACCGCCCCAGGCCCTCCGCAAATACTTCACAAAATCTAGACACAAAATTTTGTTCATGAAAATCTTCATAATTTTCAATTTTATTTACATTTCCGTACCTAAACATCGGTAGTTGAATATTCAACTCGGCTAACCACTGCCTACCTAATAGAACTGTTTTACCATTCTTTATTACATACAAGTTCAATTTTTTTGTTCTACCATTATATTTAACCAGCGGTGTTGCTACACCGACAGGTCGGACTAGCTCCCCCGTATAGTATCTTAGCATAACGTTACAGGCTTTAAGACTTAAATCTGGAAATTGCTTTTTATAAACTTCGTAACTCATACACGACACTGCGCTTCCCGTATCACATTCCATCAGCAATTCTTTCCCATCCACAATTAACGAGATAAACCAGGGTTTGCACTGTTCGATCGATAACTGATTTATGTCAATTATAGTCGTAGTTACCTCGTCACTGTCAGAATCCTCCGGCTTCCGTTCGGAATCGGTGTAATTACCCGGCCTCGCTACTTCTACGTGATGGTATCTCGCTATGTTTGGACATACTCGACGTAAATGCCCTTTTCGGCTGCACACCCTGCACACATACGCTGTAAACCGACATTGAGTGGTGTCATGCGAACCGCCACATGCGCCACATAGGGACCGACGCGGCCACTCCGATGCCCCCGCCGCCGCTGCTGAAGATGAACGCGACGACTGCGACTGCCACGGCCGGGTCGAACTTGCCGCCGCGCCCCGCCACCCGAGCGCTCCTCGACCGGCATTGCCACCACGGCCTCGCCCGGCCGTCGCTATCGCTTTGCATTCCGCTGCGCTCACAGCACTGTTTGACAATGCCCTCCGTCCGCAATCCTCGACCATTGCCGCATCCTTCTCTGCTGCTTCCATACTCATAGCCAAACTGTACGCTTTTGTGTAGTTTAGCGTTTCTTCTGCAAACAGGCGTTGGCGTATTATTTCACTTGAAATACCGCATACCAGCTGGTCTCTCAAACTTTCCTCTAACCATTGACCAAATCCGCAAGTTTTCGACATTTTCTTTAAAATTGCTGCGTACTCCGCTATAGTTTCGCCACACTTTTGTTTCCTGTGTCGAAACTTGTATCGCTCAGCGAGTATGCTTGGTTTCGGTTGTAAATGTTTTTCTAGTATACTAGTAAGGTCACTGAACTTTTTCGTACTAGGTTTATCGGGAGTACACAAATTCACTAACAGTTCATAGCACTCTGCACCTATGACTGTTATTAATGTAGGCACTTGTAAATCGCTTGCAATCTTGTTTACGACGAAGTATTGTTCTAAACGGTCAACGTATAACCTCCAATCATCTTTGTGTAGATCAAATTCTGGAATTCTCCCAATTGACATCTTCCCAACTTGATCTTCCTTCAGTTAAGCACACGTTAGAGTAGGTTTTGTCCTCGTCGCCACTGAGATATATCTAAGTAACAATAATAAAACACTGGATCGACTACTTCGTTGCGTATATTGCTTCACCATTTTTAGACTGACTGGCGCTAGGTCTACCTACAATTATTTACAAATATGGTACGCATACCCTCATACGTTACACATTCCTGTGAAGATAGCTCGCTTTATATGCTGTTTCTTAATACAAAGGTCAATCTTAATAAAAACTCAAAACTCATATTTCGGCCCCAGAATGCTTTGGAAGGGTCTCCCTCGGGGTTCAGTCCTTAGCCCACTCCTCTATAGCATCTACACTTGTGATCTTGAATCAGCCGTTAGTCCATTCTGTGATGTTCTCCAATATGCTGATGACCTAGCTCTGTTTACATCAGCAAAAACAGTTTCGGAGGCACAGCATAATTTAAATTCTGCACTAGGCTACTTAAGCGAATGGCTCCTGGATCATGGACTATCAGTATCTGCCTCCAAAAGTAACTGCGTTGTGATTACCAGAAAAAGATACATCCCCGATTTGGACATACGTTATGAAAATGTTTCCGTCCCACAACACAATGTGGTCAAATTTTTGGGAATTTGGCTAGATACGAGACTGACAGGAGTAGCACATTTCAATCATGTTGTGGCTAAATGTGAAAAAAATATTAACATTCTTCGTGCATTATCTGGCGTATGGTGAGGATCACATCCATTTAGCCAAAAGTTGTTGTATAACGCAATAATACGAAGCCATCTGGATTACGGTACATTTATACTGGATCCAGGTAACAGAGCTGCACTAGATAAATTGTCCAAAATTCAGTCCAAATGCCTTCGTATTATTCTGGGTGCAATGAAATCTTCGCCAATAAATGCAATGCAGGTAGAATGTGTCGACCCGCCTTTACATCTTCGTAGACAATTTCTTTCAGACAGGTTTGTCTCTAAGCTTATCCAAAACCCAGACCACACTCTTATACACAAAATAAAAAAATTGCTTGAGCTTACTAAATCTTCCAACTGTAGTCCTGAAGAAAAACTCCCATGTGTCGTTCGTAGTTACCTTAAATTCTCACAGTTACCTTGTCCTATAGTCCAACTAAGAACTAACCCACTTTTTTCAATAAGTTATGATGCTTTAATTTTCCAACCAACAATAATTCTGAATTTCGGTATTGATAAGGACTCTAAAGAACCTTGTAATCTTTTTTATGAAATAATTGGCAAGAAATGGACAGACTGGCTTGCAATTTATACAGACGCGTCTAAACTTTCAGATAACAGTGAAGTGGGTGCTGCTGTTCGGATCCCAAAATACAGAATCATTCTAAGTAACAAATGCCCCTCATTATCTTCTGTATTTACTGGAGAAGCTGTTGCTATTCTTGAAGCCATTTTATATATCAGTTCCCATAAACCTAACAAAACAATAAATTTCACTGATTCCAAAAGTTGCCTACAGGCCCTCCTATCTAACCAATTTAAATCTAAATCTAGATTTCCTCTTATACTGAAAATTAAAGAAGCGCTTTACAAATGCTCCCAAGCTGATTTAAGAGTAGTTCTAGCATGGATTCCTGGACATGTTGGCATCCCAGGTAATGAAACAGCAGACTCATGTGCTAAACAGGCTGTTGCACATGGTGGCATGGACTATTACAAGGTTTACTCCCATGATCTCTCCTCTGTCTGTCGAGTTCAGATGCATAACACCTGGCATTCCTTATGGCAAAATTCAAAAATCAAGAAAGGAAAATTTTATGGTCAAATACAGCCATCTATTCCCCCTAAACCTTGGTTTTTTAAATTCAAAAATATCAATAAGACAACTACTTCAACAATTTGTCGCCTGCGGTTGGGTCACGCATGCACTCCAGTTTTCTTGGCCAAAATTAGAATACGAGACCACTCACTTTGCGAATGCGGTCTTGATGAGGGTACACCGGACCACATTTTCTTTAGTTGTTCGAGATTACGGTATTCTTTGTACGACAAGTTACCATCATTCATATCTCGCCCTGCTAATCTGAGTTCTTTTCTATCACTCGTTTTTACCAAACACATCTATATTTTAAGTATGTTTATCATAATTAATAAAATTAAATTGTAGTTTATCATAATTGTTTGTAGGAAACTAACATTTTTGTGTAGTCATTTTTATTATATTCAATACATAGTATACTTCATTGTAGTTCAATACATAGTATTTATTTTGTGCCGACCTGTATTGTCTTATAAAAGTTGCTTCAGATAAAGTATCCTCAGACGCAAAATTGTTAAATGGTTGAAAAACTACCGATCATCTCGCTGCTTACCGATCATTCTCCATCGTTTGTTGCCCTTCCTATCCGCGCGAACTGTTATTGGCAAAATTGTGGTTACGCCGCACAAGCCATACAAAAAAGAAAAAGAAGAAGAACCTTCCTTACATTTTGATATTAAGGGGGCTAGGTCGAGTACCGAGTCAGTCAGTTTTCGATTGAAGTTCGAACAGTTCGTTCCGAGTGAACAAATCGCGAGTAACGACTAATAGTTATCTTCAGTGCACAGTGCGTTCGTTTGAAAAATTAATAGTTCCCGCCATATTCGTTTCCATAGATTAGTGTTTTTAGTGTTGTCGTATTTGAATTTCGAAAATATATAGATAGTTAGTTCATACAGTCCAATAGGTCAAGAATGATTGCTTAACTTGATTACATTTGTAAGAGCAAGCTAATTAGTCAGTGTCAGTGCACGACGTAATTAATTAATCTTAATTAATTTCTTTATTTTCAAAGTAAAAATAATTATAATTTTGTTATAAAATATGAGTGACAGAAGAACTATTAATTTTTCAAACGAACGCACTGTGCACCAGTGCGTTCGTTTGAAAAATTAATAGTTCCCGCCATATTCGTTTCCATAGATTAGTGTTTTTAGTGTTGTCGTATTTGAATTTCGAAAATATATAGATAGTTAGTTCATACAGTCCAATAGGTCAAGAATGATTGCTTAACTTGATTACATTTGTAAGAGCAAGCTAATTAGTCAGTGTCAGTGCACGACGTAATTAATTAATCTTAATTAATTTCTTTATTTTCAAAGTAAAAATAATTATAATTTTGTTATAAAATATGAGTGACAGAAGGCGATTTTTCTGCAAGAAAAAAAAGATTGAAAATGAACAGTTTAATGCTAAGGATTGTCCAAGTACTTCGGCACAGCAAAGTACTAGTAAAACTGAATTAACAACACAACAAACTTTAATTAATATTTGTGATGTGGTTTATATCTGGATTCTAACGTACCTATCAGTGATGAAATACGGTTTAAAGTGCTCGGAACAGCGTGGAACCTCCGCAAGATTATGATTTCAAGCAGGACATCGATCATAAAAACGAAACACAACAACGTGCATTTCGCCACAAGTGGCTCACAGCATACCCTTGGTTAGCCTATTCTGCTCAGGCTAAAGGACCACTTTGCCGTACATGTGTATTATTTCCCGCACAAATTCATCGAGGCAGTACCTACTCAGAGGCCATTTATCGTTCGGCCATGCAAAAAATATCAAAAATTTCATGAGTGTGCGAAATCTCATGCAAATAGCCAGTGGCATCGTGAATCATGGAAAGCATGAAAATCATGCAAAGAAAAAAAATGACGTTTATGAACAGATTGATACTGAATATCAAAGAGACTGAATATTACAGGGAAATTTCAGAAAACAGAAAAAACTTCAACACATTATATCTTTGGTCTTATTTTGTGCTTCTCATGATTACCCCTTCGATGAAAAACAGAAGATGGGTCAGTTTTCAAAGACTTACTACATTTCCGAGTTGAGGCAGGAGATACGGTTTTAAAAGACCACTTTGCAACTGGTTCGAAAAATGCCCTCTATGTATCCCATCAAGTACAAAACGAAATTATTGAAACCTGTGCTGATGTTCTTCGTAAAACCATTACTGATGAAGCAAAAGAAGCAGCATACTTTTCAACCTTGGCTGACGAGACAGCGGATATAAGCGGGACTGAACAGTTTTCAATGGGCAGAAGGTACGTCAAGTTTGACCAAACGAAACACAGCTACGTAATACTTGAAGAATTTTTGGGGTACAGACCACTTCAAAAATTAGATGCAGCATCGATTTCTGAAGTTATATCTTTTTTGACATCATGTGGTTTAGATCTCAACAAAATGGTTGGGCAAGGGTACGATGGTTGCTCCACGATGGCTGAACATGTTGGTGGAGTTCAGACAATAATTAATGATAAAGATCCTAAAGCAAAGTATCTCCACTGTGCTAGTCACATATTAAATCATGTTGTCAATGATTTAAATAATTTGAGTGAAATAAGAAATACTGCTGGAATGATTAAGGAAACTATAACTTTTTTTAGAGAGAGCATTTTACGGTGGAAAAAATTCCAAATATTCCCTTGTTTTGCGAAACCAGATGGTCTGCAAAGTACAAAAGTATTCGAAATTTCGCTCAAAATTTGTAGAAGCATTACAAGACCTCTCAGCAGATCAAGCCACTAATTCTAAGACAAAGGTTAGAGCTTACCAACTGCGCACTGCTTTGACGGCGCACGGCATTGCATATTATTGCTACTTACTCGGCAAAGCTTGAGCCTGTCTGCTTCAACAAGTGGATTTTGACATTAATTCAGTGAATTACCACATTTGAAAACTCACTAAAATACTACGCATCGTAGGAATTTATTGCTATATTTGGAGAAGCTAAACAAAGTTGCGAAGACCTTAATATTGAGATTACATGCCAACAAGTTACGAAACGACAGGCTCATCGATCCTACCACCCATCCGAAAACGTTGAAGAATTTTACAGAAGAGTTTTATACATCCCTTAAAGTCAAAGTCAAGTCAAAATTAGATGTGTTTACAATGTTTTTACTTAGGTACTATACTTTATTTTCTCCTACAGTTTAAAAAACTATCATGTAACAGATACTGGCAAAGTTGCGACACTCGAACAAGTCGCAGGGGCCATACACAAAGAATCTACTTAGGTACTATAAATATTAGCTCCAGTGTGTTGTAAGGACAAAAGAGAATATAATAATGGTATCAGTAGGGCAAGACACGCTACACTTTGACATCTTAGTACACGAGGAGATAGATCCTTTTTTTTTTTGTGCCGTGGAAATACTTTATGGATACCACCTACCACGGGGAGGTAGGTGGTTATGTGGGAGTCCGTATACCCACTAAAACCCCGGGGTGTTCCGTCACTGCCGCTTTTGGCGGGAACGCGGGACAGATTTTGCACACGACCGCGAACCCGCCGCGGCTGTCCGTTGCCGGACCCTTCTCTTCGCAGCACGCCAGAACACATGGCGCGCCGCAACTGCCTCGGAGACCAAACCCCCATCAATGGGCGCCAGACTTCCCCACGTCTGGACGCCCGTGGTCTCCCTGCGGTGGGTCAGATACGTAGCCCCACCGCCTGCTACGTCAGCCACAGGGGATAACCAACTCTCCCTCCCCCCTGCGACCCCACCTCCTCGAGCCTGCACCAAAGTGCCCGGGCCCCCCTTCTCGAGCCTGCGCCAAGCGCCCGGGCCCCACCTCCTCGAGTCTGCGCCAAAGCGCCCGGACCCAGCCACTCCTATGTGGACTTGGCGGCCAAAGCCCATAGGAGCGGCCCCGCCTGAGCCGGCCAGCGCACCCCAACGCCGGCGCGGCCCCTGGATTCCTCTTAGCTTCACCGTGGTGATCCAAGCCACGGCTACTGAGCCCCCCCGCCGCGTCAATGCGGGAACCCTTCGGGGGGGACGAGTAGATAGATCCTGGAGTGATCAGTCCCAAGCTGTTTTATCTTCCAAGTAATGCGAAATTTTGTTCTATCCTTTTTGACAGAGTTTAGTGTAGAAGGTGGGATGCCTATGAGTTGTCAGCTAATAGCAGATAGGTAGCGGCGACGATATGAAAACAGCAAAGAAGATGATACGGTGTTTACTGAAGGTTGAAAAGATGTTACAAGCGATAGGAAGTATGAAACGATACAGAAGAAACAGTTTTGAAACAGAAAGATATGAAATCGCGTAATTATAAGCGTCGTGTGCGCGGTAAGCTAGTACGTGTCCACTCTGCGCGGGCGCTCGTAGGCTGTGTGGCGGGCGCGGGCCGCGGCTCGCAGCGCATGCGGCGGAGTACCGTTATGCCTCCGCACACCTCGCGTCGCACCGCGTCCCGCGCTCGCCTGGGCAGCGGCCGGTCGCGATTGCGTCATCCTAGCGGCGTGTATCGGTGCGCTTGTCCACGGCACCGAATTGATAATAGCTAGCTGCTACATTAGTTTTAATAGTAATTTTAAACTTATTAATAGGCCTTACCTTGATTCGATCAGTTCCTTCTTGTTTAAAAGACAGATTTTCTGAAACACATAATAAATATTTTTTTCTGTTACAACTACACCCAAAAATAGTAAAAGGCCTCAGTAAAGAAGAATTTCTTAGAGCTGCAAAAGACATTGAAAATTTGTATGACGATCTTTTACCTAATTTTATTTCAGAAATCACGACTTGGTTTGAAATGTGGAAATATCCACAGCCAGCGGCAAATTATATCATTAGAGTTGATCAATATGAAAAACATCTTATAGACTACATCGACGAGGCAAAAGATTTCTTTTCTTCGGTAGCAGAAGCGATCAAGATTGACCTTAGTCTACCCATCACAACGTGCCCAATAGAAAGATCTTTAAGCACACTGAGAAGAGTTAAAACGTGGAATAGGTCCATAACAGGTGACGAGCGACTGTATGGATTATGCTTGTTAAGTGTCCACCGAGGCAAGATAACCAAGGACAATATAGATAACTTTATAGAAAACGTCATTAATAAGTTCGGTCAAAAACCCCGCCGGCTGCAGTTCCTTTTTAAATGAGAATTGTGTAATTACTGCCTACTAATTATTGTGAATAAAAAAATGATTTCCAACAGACGGCTTTTTATTTCAATATTGTTGTGCAAGCCGGCGCCCATGCTCCAATCGTACCGCCCTATATCTCTCGTCCCTGCAGTCAGTTAGATGTTTGAAGTTGGCCTTAACAGAAGGCTGCTTAGTTTTGTAGTGGACCTCGGTCCACTACAAAACTAAGTGGACTAGTGGACCGAGATATCTTGTCGCCTGTCGGAGAGGCAGTATAATAATATAATAATAATAATCTTTAATTCAAGTAACTTAAGATAACATTAAAGTTATTCTATGACTCATAATTAATATATACCTTACAGACTAACATACATAAATATTTATATTTTATATTTTGGGATTTTGTTGCTGTCTGGCTTCCCTGTAGCGTCTATACACAACTCCTTCCGGCCAAAAGTCTGGAACGAGGAAAATGTCCTTGTGCTTTGCAGGAACCCGAAGCACATACGATTTGAAGTTCCTTGTCCTACTGGATTCTAGCCGGTCGAAGGTAAAGTGATAACTTGTTTCTCCGATACGCCTCTGATATCTCTCTTTAACGTATTGAATGACATCAATCCCCAATGTAGTTGGGTCCAGGCGGGAGAGATATAAAAGAATGGTCGGTTCGACTGCTTGTAGTCTTGTATTTTCCGCAGTCAGAGTCGGTACCGCCCGTACCACGTTTATTACGCGTCTGTCGAGGGCGAGGTTTCCTTTTCTGGACGAGGGAGAAACCTTCCCTATCAATAATCTTTATTTTAGAAGCGGTTCTCGCTACTTCATCCTTCGGAATAGGGATGATTTGATCCGCAGGCTCTTTGTGGACGGCCACTTGTGCATATGACTTCTTCTGGTTTCCGGATGGTGTCAGTATTACAGGAGAACTTGAAGATTGATGAGTTAGCAATTTCTCAGCGATCGGAGTCGGTCGAGAACCTCGGTCATTGCCCCGCGGTGAATCGGCGTCATGTTGCAAGGAAACGCTGAGGCGCGATTTACGTTGTTGGACAACACGTCCCCACACTGTCACATTTTGTATCGAAGCGGGCGAAGGCAATTTCACAGTATTGCGCAATGCAGCAAGCTCACTTTTCAACTCGGAGACTGTTGATTCCGGTGCATCTAGTTTTCTTCTGATATCGGAAATGTCGGCTTTTAATAAAAGAATATCCTTTAAAAGGCTGGTGACGTCGACATGGTCAAACGTAATCGGTGGCAGGCGGCAGAGGTCCTTAGCCACATACGTGGCGACATCATCTGGGTCCGTCATTTTAAACACCCTAAATATGTCCTCCAGGTCCTTCCTACCGCTTTCGTCTCTCTGTCGTGTTCCAATGCGGACGGTCGTCACTATGGTATCAGCTAAATTTTCTTGGCGGCGAGGATGTCAGCCTCCGTGTGGCTAGATGTACAAATCTGCTGCAAGCTGACTTCATCCATGATGTCAAGCTTGATTTGCACAAACGCTAGGTGCTCGTTCACCACGATATTATCTGAGCGCTTCGATTGCGCCATCACTACGTTTTTGCGTTTAGATTAGGCAGCGTGAAATTTTATAGGTCGGCATAAGAGCGGCCGCTGAGTTTTAAATACGACCAATCTAGTTGAAAGTACGGTTACGACACAAACTAACTACGGGTAACTTTTTAAGAAATTACAATGGAAAGTTTTGATTACGAAACGTTTATAAGTTTAGTCAATTCTTTCATTTACGAAACGTTTATAAGTTACGCACGTGCACGTTCGTACGCGGCCGGTAATGGAATGAATCAAACAGAGGATGCGCGCGCGGTAGCGGCACGGCGGTGGCGCGGTGGCGGGCTTCGCGCGATTCGTATCTACAGTGTAATTGCGCGGCGTCGGCACGGTGACGGCATCATGTGCAGGAACGCTAACGCATCTCAGAAGTGATCTATTCGAACGCACTAAAGGGCTGTAAAGGGCGTTCAAAGCGCAGAGTCTTCGACCTAAGATCACAGAGTTCGAAGCATTGCTGTATCAAGAAAAGATCCACATTGCAATAGTCAGTGAAACTTGGTTACATCCAGACAGTAGTTTTCATATTACCGGATACAATACCTTTAGATCCGATCGTAGTGAGGGATATAGTGGAGTGATGATACTGACACACTGGTCAATACAAGCACATCAACGTGATTTAAGTATTTCTAATACAGGAATAGAAATAGTCACCATTGTTATACACAATTGTGAGCATGTAGAAAATATTATGTCTATATATTGCCCCCAAACAGTAAGAACTACAATTAGAGACTGGGAACAAATATTTTCACATCTAAGTCAGAAGAAGGCATTATTCGCAGGAGACTTCAACGGTCACCATTCTAACTGGTCAACGAAAAAATGACTTTGAACAATAACAGCCATACACCGATTAAGTTTGTAAATTGTTCAGGGGGCCTACTCCCAACTTTTACGAAACTATCATAAATCAGGAGCGTTTTGTAATAAGCTTAGAATAATCATACTTACTATCGTACTCCCACCGACACAAAACGGTCAACCAAATTTATTGGTAAGGTTGCAATATGACTAATTTAAGAGATGGGAGTACGGATCGTCAAAAATTGGACACTGGAACAATGAAACTTAGTGTCAAAAGTCACGCGAACATTCGCGAACTTTGAGTTCGCGAATTATGTGAGATATTTGATACTACGTCATCAAAACGTCTATCGTAATGCATTATTATTTCAAGCTTGCTATATTGGCGTGATGGTACCGAATTTAATGGTAAGGTTGAAACATGAATTCTTTAAGAGGTGGGAGTAGGGCCCCTGTTCAACAAACGTCTCCTGATTTGTCCCTGGCTTCTTCAGACATCGCATTGAAATTTGATTGGAAAGTGATGAATGAGAACCTGAATAGTGATCATCTTGTCATCAAGATAAGCTTAGACATCATCATCATCGTGATATCACGCACACATCTTTTAAAACACGGCGAAACTATAAAAAGGCTGACTGGGCTAGACACAAATCTAACATAGAAAGTGATCTTGCTAATTACACTCTATCAGAAGACAATCAGATCGCTTACGACAGTTTTATGGAAATCTTTAACAGATCTGCAGAAAAATGTATTCCAATCACAAAAATATACGGGAACCCATTGAGACCTAGTAAATTTAGGGCCAGATCCTATTGGTCACAAGATTTATCCTGTTCTGTTGCAGTACGTCGAATGGCCCTAGCAGAATTTAGAAAGAACTCCACACCTGGGAATTTACTGGTCTTACAAGATAAAATTCACTCTCAGCTCAGCTCATCAAGGATCAGAATGGAGAGAGAAGGAGAAGAATTTCAAATAAGGAAAGGAGTAAGGCAGGGAGATCCTATGTCCCCAAAAATCTTCTGCGCCGTACTTGAAATGATATTCAGAAACATAGAATGGAACAATATGGGAATTAATATTAACGGAGAGTATCTTAGTCATCTAAGATTCGCAGACGATATCGTAATATTCGCAGATTCCGCACAAATTCTCGAACAGATGCTTGATAACATAGCTAGAGAAAGCAAAAAAGTAGGACTAGCGCTAAATGCTTCTAAAACAAAAATAATGACTAATGCAACGAAGGAACAAGTGACGGTAGAAGACAAACTAATCGAATATGTGGACGAATACATATATTTAGGACAATCAATATCATTTGACGACCTCACGGAGAAAGAAATAGGAAGAAGAATAGGACTAACGTGGAAAAATATTGGAGCTTGAAGGAGATTATGAAAAACAAGACAATTCATATGAGAATAAAAAGAAGACTATACGAGGTAGCTATTCTACCCAGCCTTATATATGGCTGCCAGACTTGGGCCCTACGAAAGGACGATGAAAATAGACTTAGGATTTGTCAAACGAAAATGGAGAGAAGTATGCTGGGCATAAGACTCTCAGACAAAATGCGTAACGAAGACATAAGAAAGAAAACTAAAATAAGGGACATCATAACAACAATAAGAACTTTAAAATGGAGCTGGGCTGGCCACATCTGCAGGATGAACTACGATCGTTAGACGAGGAAAGTAATGGAATGGGTTCCTAGAGCAGACAGAAGAAACAGAGGAAGACCACACAGAAGATGGGAAGATACTTTTACTCAAAGACATGGAGCAGAATGGATGAGAATTGCTCGAAACCGAAAAACCTGGACTAGACTGGGGGAGGCCTACGCCAAAGAGGCGACAACTACGACTATACAACACAGTGACCTGACAAGATAAATCGCATAATATATTGACATAAAAATTTAACTTTGACATGCTCTCATTAACATTTTATAATATCCTTTAAATTTAATTAATACATATTTGGGACATGAGACATAAAGAAAAGTGAAATATGTGATAATAACAAATAGATACTAATGCAATGTAATAATAATCTTGTAGTTGAATAAAGGCTTTTTTACTTTTACTTTTACAAGATAAAATTGCACACGCTCAATGAAATATTCGTCGCGGTAAAAAAAAATCGTGGCATTCCTTCTGCGTTAATATCAGCGCGGTGACTTCGTCAAGTAAAATGTAATTTAAGGTGGAGCAAACATATAAACGGCATACGTGATAGAACACTTAAATTTCTAAATGTGTTTAAAGTGCTAGCTGGTAAAGAGTGGGGAATAAATCCTAAACACCTAAGACAGCTTTACATTGCAATAATTCGAAGCAGACTTGACTATTGTAGTATTCTTTATGACACTAGTGCTAAAACCCATCTGAGTAAGCTTGACAAAGTACAGAATCAAGCCATGCGAGTCATTGGAGGATTTATTAAGAGTACCCCAATCCATGTGATGTAGAGTGAATTGTGTCTTAAACCCTTGCAAATTCGCAGAACGTATTTGGCTGGCAAATATTGGTTAAGGTGTAAGTCTATTGACGGTGACACAAATGTAAAGGCTATTAATGAACTAAGCGACGTTATCCACTGCAGTTATTGGACAAGGAAAAAAATACCTCTATTAATAACTATTAGAACAATGTTAACCAGCCAGCAAATTCAATCATCACAAAAACTTTTGATACATTCGTTACATCCCTGGATAAGTAGTTTTGACTTATCAGAAGTAATAGTGCTGGATGTTGAAGGGTTACATACCTCTAAAAGACAGATGAGAACATTGGACCTAAAACTGTCTTGTAATAACTATTTAGCGAATAAATATAGCTCAGAGTACAAAATCTTCACAGACGGATCCAAGCAGGGGAAAAAATCCGGCGCGGCCTTCTTTGACCCTCAGTTGGGTTTACATGCTAAATTCAGAATAGACTCAGACATCTCCATCATGCATAGTGAACTTATTGCAATTTCTGAGTCACTATCTTATGTCTTTTCTACAGGTGGTGACAAATTTGTAATTCTGACGGATTCGAAGAGTGCACTATTACATTTAGCTAGGTTAACTTCGACCGTTCGAAGTCACCCTATAGCTTATACAATTCTCAGTGATATTTACAGGCTTCGTGGTTTAGACAAGACAGTGGTACTGCAGTGGATACCGTCTCATTTTGGAATCACAGGTAACGAGGAAGCAGACAGAGCGGCGAACGAGGCCACGACTGACGGAATACTAATTCACATTCTTCCCTTACACAGTGAGTTGCTGTTACAAGTTAAAGAAATGTGTAGAGGTCAATGGCAAGAGTATTTTGATGAGCGATCACGTGCCAAAGGGATATGGTACAGAACAATCCAGTGTGAGCTCCCTCGTTACCCGTGGTTTGATATGATGTCAACTAAGCGCAAAGACATAGTAGCGCTGCTGAGACTTCGCTCCGGACACGTTCCGTCAAACAAGTTAAAATTTTTAATTGGCCTGTCAGACACACCAAACTGCATGGCCTGTGGTGTAGTTGAAGATGTCCAACATGTTTTGATGGAATGTGTCCGAAACGATGTGCAACGACAAGGTTTGTTTTAATAATTATGTGCACGATATGGGAATCTGTAATAGTCTCCTTGCCTTTCCTTGTTCTGATGAGACCAGGAGGCTAATTAAAATTTACATGTTTCTTTACGGCTGACATTTGACGCGTTGATTTGTCTTACGCAAGGAATATTTAACTCTCCGGGCTTACGGGGGTCAACATCTGACCAAAATCTCATGTAAAATTTGAGATAATAAAAAAAAAAGACATCTTAGGGTGAAAATTTAGTTTTGGACTCTTTTCGTTCAGCGTCCGAAAAGGTAAAAATTAGTTATTATTAACAAAAAGTGCAATTTTTGACCCAAGTCCGGAGCATGGTTGTTTGTGATGTGATCGTTTTTTGACAGCATAATCGTGCTAATCGTGCGATTTTAGGTCTTAAGCTCGGTTTAGCGTTCGAGTAGGGTGTGTGTGAGCAAGAATGGCAAAGATGGCAAAAATAACGTTTATGAGCTTTACGAACGCTTTAACAAATGTACCAACAATGACAACGAGCACCACGATCACGAATGCCCTCATTGCTAATCGAACGCAATAGGGTTCAAAAGGAAAAAAAACTCTTTGAGGTTATGTAAATAAAGTAAACATATATTACATTACTCTACTCTTTGAAGCTCCCCGAGTAAAAAGTATTCTTTGCTTTGAAGTAAACTTTATTTAATTATAGTTTATCACACTGTAGCACAATACAGAAATAGTTCTTTTTGTGAAAAACTACTGTTAACATTAAAGTTCAGTTTGAAATAAATTTAACACTATTCCATAAAAACCACGAAATAGTCTTTGAAATTCTTGACTTATGATGTTCATTAATTGTAGTCAGGTAGTTTAACTACCGTCTACTTTGCCGTCTACCGTGGTCTACCTAGCATAGCATCTGTTGTTCTGTGCGTAGATTGCGTAGGTCATAGCTGAATAGAAAACGTGAAAAATAGAAAAAATAGAAAAATAACGTGACTTGACTTTATTAACCCTGGGTCAAGATGTTAAATACTTTCCGTGGGGCATGGATCACTAATGTGCAGTTCCAACAATTGAGACATGGACACAGGATCAGAGGAAAGGCTCCCATTTACTGCAGAACCATTAAGGAACGGTTAGACGAGCTGAACTACAAGGATGAATTGTTTACAACAAAAATTAATATTGGATTACCAAAGCCTCAGTAAGTCTAGATTATAAGATTAACTCGTACCTGACTGACTTTACTTTGAGCTAAATTTAGCAATTCCTCAGGAACTATCCATTAAAATCAGTATAAAAAGTAGTATAGTTGCATTCACCCTTCTCAACAATGTTTAATGATAGAGTTCCACGAAACCATACAAGTTCAATGTCTTCAGAAATCTAGGATAAAAAATTCAAGACAGAAATTTATGAATGTAAGAAATGTGTTTAAATTTATAGTAGTTATAAAATCCTGTTATATCGATATACAAAAGTAATAATGTATTTTTTTATTGTTACCACATACTGTATGGAAAATATCTAACTTTTAAATGGCATTTGATTTTATTACATGACAGTTCTTATCTACAAGAAACATACAATTTGGTATTTCAGGTCATCATCAGAAGAGACTCGCAAAGCCCGTCTAGAACATCTTAAGAAAATCAAAAGTGATACTGCTTTAGAACAGCTTGCACGAAATGTTAAGCTGGAAGTTAACTTAGATGAGGCTAGGAAAGTATGGCTTGAAACTAATGGGCCATTACACAAGAAACGGATTGCAGACCACTATGCACTCTTTGAACATCTGTATGGAGAAGGCTTCTTTGTCCCGTATGTCAATTTGGAAGTTTTGTATCAGTTAAATGATGGTTCATGTTTACCAGTCTATTCAGGAAATTTAATGAAACCTGCTGAAGCACTGGAAGAACCTATGATTAGCTACAAAGCAGACAATGACAGTCTCTGGACCTTAGCTTTGACAAGTTTAGATGGCCACTTGACTGAGAATGATAAGGAATATGTCCACTGGTTAGTGGCCAACATTCCTGGAAATGCTGTTGAAAAGGGTGACACTGTTGTGGAGTATTTGCAACCATTTCCATTGAAAGGCACTGGCTATCATAGATATGTGTTTGTTCTATACAAACAAGAAGGAAGAGTGACCTATGAATTGCCAAAAGGTAAATATTACATACATACATAAATTCTATAATTTGCAAATATTTTAAAACAATTCTTTTAATAGTTGTTATATTTTTTAAAGTTCAGTATGTGAGTGTGAATCAGCAAATCTGCAGTCACAGTTTAATTATTTGAAAGATGTGCATTATTACCACATGCCCCACACTGTAAAAGTGTTGATGGCTTATCTCAAATCATTGACCTTTAAAGATGGAATACATTTATTCAATGAATATGTTAGATGTATCAGGTACACTTTTAGCAAACATATTTTGCTGATCTGTCATGTAGTATAAAAAAATACAATAAAGAAGGGTGTTTTGGAAAAACAACCAATGTTACATAGATAAAACTTTACAGGAAGTTGAAATAACTTTATAAAATGGAAATCTTGGAATAATAATAACTTATATTATTTAATTACATACAAGTACACAAAAATACATTACAATAATAACTTTATGTATCATATCTTTTTTTTATCAATATACAAATTCTTAGTAAAAAATTTTTTTTGCCTAATGTTTCCAGCAAAAACAGCCAGAGTCCTGGACATTAGTCATTCTTCTTAAGAAATTTTGTAAAAGTTAAGAATATTACCAAGATTAGAAAATGATAGTTTGTAAAATAAAATACAAATTTTTTAACTTATTATTATACTAACTTTAATTATACCGCATTATCACTCACATGCATCACTATTAGCATTTTCAATGATATCAATGTCGTTTTGACTACTACCTGGGAGGACATTTCGACATAGCTCTTGATATTATACCCAACTGTCGGGCCTATGAACAAAATCAGTCAGACGAAGTATATCTTGTACTTTTACCCTAGGTGTCGCTGTATCATTGTAGTCTTTGGGTAAGCTTTCCAAATAAAGTCGCTTCAGATCGATCATGTCACCTACTTTTTTTGTTGCAAACTGTGCAGCGTGTGCAACCATGAGAGGCCTCTTTTTTGTATATATGTACTGTCAAACTTGTGTAAACTGTGTTGGCTTCTCTGTCTAGGGAAAATTATGATAAAACCCTTGAAAAAACACCGTGAATTTAGAGCTTTGACAAGTCAAAATAACTTCGAAAAAATGTGACATTGGTTGTTTTTCCAAAACACCTAGGTTTAACTACTACACTAACAATAGGTTTCATTTTTGTTGTTGGAGATCTTTGTTAGATATATACTAGCTGCCCTGTCCATAACTAGGTACTTCTGTTGACTATGGGTACCCCTCAGAACTACATTTTGTTAACATTATATCACTACTCATTGGTAGAGGGTCAAGGGTTAATCACCCCAATATGTTACTTCTGTGACATAGTATCAAAGTCTTTAGCTGTTTCTGTTTTTTACATCTACTTAACTTATCCATGCTAATCTGTGTAACAGATAGTGTAGAGTTCATATATAAAACCCATCTTAACACATGTCTATATGTAAACATTTTATATCTGGCCTTTTCTATTCATAACCAGTTTGGGTTATCAATCTGAAGTATAAAGTAAAATGTGGTAAAAAAATTCAATTCAAAAAGGCATTCACTGCTCATCTCTCCCGCTACTCATCATACTTCGTTCGCAAGCTAGCCAAGTGTTGAATTATTTTAGTTACTTGGTACTTGATAGGCAGGATCTTTTCCGCACTTATGTCATCTCAGTGCGGCACTTTGTGCGGGATCTCTGGTTGTGCACGTTAGTCCAACCACCCTATGTCGTCGATGAAGGCCAGCAGCTCGCTAATGCCGGTACAGGCCTCCTGGACTGTCCGAGGTATTCTGCCCGTTGTGAAGCCGCACTGCTGCACTCTAGGATGACGTGTACGGCCGTTTCTGCTGCCTCCGTGCATCCTCGGCATAGTTGTCTGTAACATTTAACATAAACAGGTGTTTGTTTAATGAGCAATGTCTTGTGACAATACCAACAATATGTCAATACGTCGCCGGAGTTTGTCTCGTTTAAGATTGTAAAGTTTTCTAGAGTATCTTGAATTGAGGTTCGGGGAACCTTCTTTCAACTGCCTGCAATCTGTGATACTTGCCCAGTACTCCTGATGCTTCGTTTTGGTTAAGCCACGGATCCAAGCACGGATTAGGCTGAATGGTAACAGTAACATTGGTTCCGGTTTGTTTGGACCCAAACTGGAGCCTCTACTTGCTAGCTCGTCAGCTGCATCATTGCCTCTGGACCTTCTATCCATTGGAGGGTATATAATTTTAATTATTCATATTGAATTTGCTTATACTGAAAAGTAGAGTTTAATTAATAATTTCATAAAATTGTTACTTGATTATGTAACTTTTGTTCATTACGGATTAATATGCCATACTTAATATATTATCGCTCATAATAGGTATATACGAGTATACTATAGTATTCATACTTATACATCACTTTTGAATTTTAGGTATATATTTTTTTTATGTCACAAAATATCAACTTTTTATGGTTTGTGTACAAGAATTGTGTATTATTTTTTAGACCAAGTAAAGATCAATATGTGTGTAGAACATTGTATTTACGTATCACAAACCATTACGACAGCGCACGGGCATAAAGTATCTTTTTTTTTTTTTTTTACGAGGGGGAAATCTTATTAGATACCCGGACACTATGGGGAGCGTCCGGGTTATGTGGGATTTTCCACTAAAACCCCCTCGGTGGCCTTCTTCGATGTCTTATTGATGAGTTGATGACCCCAGGATCTCCATAGGAACACACCGGGACCATCAAGACATATTGCCCTTCGGCTCAACTCTGAGAGCATTTCGCATCTCCTTCTTCCGGTGTCTTCCACGGTGTCAATTGCCACATCATGACGCCGTCTTCCTCGAGCTCGTTGATGAGATAGTTAGGGCCCCACCCCCAACTATACCCGAGCTCTTAGGGTCCCCTTTTAGTCGGCTCTTACGACAGGCAGAGGTTACCGTAACCCTATTCTTTAAAAACCCGGGCTTACAGGGTCGGGGCATAAAGTACCTAGCTTAAAGCGACTTTTCTTCAGACTTGCTTAACCCTAGATTCATAAACATTAGTAGGAGTAACATTATTAATAAACATACGTCTCACAAACGAACATAATATTCAGGTATGAATATTTATAAATTTATCAATGAAAGAAAACAAATAATTAATTGTATTGTCTAACGCTTTTATCGAGCTTTTTAATAATTATGTGATAGTCAAAGATTACGAAAGATACGTTTTATACGTATTATAACCACGTTTGTAAACGACGCCCGTGCCGTCAATTGATGTACAGGGTATGTCGTAAATAATGGATAACCCGTAAACCGGAGTTGGTCCGGGTGTGAAACTGTAAGAAAATCGTATTTTTTGCCCGGTTTTCTAACCGTATGAAAATGGCGTAAGTAGCCTTTATACTTTTTTATAAATTTCGCTACTTTTTTCATTCACTCCGTTGCCATTTAATTTAATGTTAACTTCTGATAATTTACTGTGAAAAAAAAGTACGGGGCTATAGCTACCCATGGTCTTAATAAATTGTCTAGTATGTGGAGATTCTAAAAAGGTATTACAATGTGTATTTTACAAGCAATATTAAGTTACAGGAGCGAGATCAATATCAAGGTCTGAATTTTGATTTTCCAAGTATTTTTATAAATGGTTATAAAACTTCGTCATAACGAATTTATTCTACCAAGATTCTTTACACAAACAATATCGGGCCACTAAACAGGATATTCAGAAGAAAACCAGGTTAATTTTAGTAAAAAAAGTTTATTTTATAACTTAAACTAAATGCTCGAAGTGACCTCCGCCGGCAGCAATGCATGCTCTACATCGCCTAATAAAAGATCTTTTAATCCGACGCACATAACCGGCTTCTTCAATTTTACTTGCTGCTACTTGAATCCGCGCACGCAACTCTTCCACAGAACTTATGGCTTCGCTGTACACTTTTTCGTTAATACAGCCCCAGTAAAAAAAGTCCAACGGGTTAAGGTCACGTGGAGGCCATAAAATTGGACCCAATCGCCCTATCCATCTATCTGGGTACGTGCTATGTATGTATTAAGTATATATATGTATTAAATGTTCCCTTACACGAACAGCGTAATGTCCTGGACACCCATCATTTTGTAGCCACATCTCTCATCATTCATCACAGTTTCTTATCTCCTGTGGGATGTTTTGCAGTAATCCAGGTAATGTATTAACTAAAAAATTCAAATACATATCCGCATTTAATATTGCCGGCAACTCAAATGGACCAATGATTTGTCCGTTAATAATGCCAGTCCATAAATTTATTTTAAACTGGTATTGCGATCGGTCTTCGCGTATCAATCTTGGGTTTTCGAGTTGCCAGCTTTGTAAATTGTGGACGTTCAAAAAACCATCTTTTCGACAAGTTGACTCGTCATTCCATAAAATTCTGTTAAAAAAACTTGGGTCTTCCCTCATCTTTCGCAGCATTGTGCGACAAAATGTTACTCTCGCAGCAGCGTCCCTTGGCATTAATGTTTGAACCCTTTGATAATGATAGGGATATAATTCATGCCTTTTTAAAATTCTGTGTACGGATTTTTGAGGTATACCAGTACGCCGTGAAATAACACTTATGGACGTACCAGGGTCTTCTGTGACTATTTCTAATACTTCGGCTGCATTGTGTCGTTGAGGTCGTCCTTCACTGGCCCCGCCTATGCTGGTCCCAGGAAATCGTCCTTCCATAAATGCATTGTGCACTCTAATGAAGATACGGTAATCGGGATGTCGAGCATTTGGATATTGTTCACGGTATACACTTGCTGCTCTGTTAGCGTTGCCATTACACAAACCATAAATGTAATGCATGTTTGCGTATTCGGCCGGCGTGTATCGATGAGGCATGATACACAAACTTTCCCAAAACAACAAGTCCAATCGATAGCATAAAACAATGTCCGTAAATGAGAGCTAAGTCGTCAGTGTAATAACCTAGTAACAATGACCATCAATCGTCCTTTTCACGCATTTACCTGATGACCCTTTTTTCGAAGAAACTTGTCGCATGTTAGAATTAGAGACCAACTATTTTGAACACTTTTATTACATTATTGCGATGGAGTTTTCTTCTGAATATCCTGTTTAGTGGCCCGATATTGTTTGTGTAAAGAATCTTGGTAGAATAAATTCGTTATGACGAAGTTTTATAACCATTTATAAAAATACTTGGAAAATCAAAATTCAGACCTTGATATTGATCTCGCTCCTGTAACTTAATATTGCTTGTAAAATACACATTGTAATACCTTTTTAGAATCTACACATACTAGACAATTTATTAAGACTATGGGCAGCTATAGCCCCGTACTTTTTTTTTCACAGTAAATTATCAGAAGTTAACATTAAGAAAAAAATATAAAAAAAACTTAAAATGACGATTTTGAAAATGTTAACGTTAAAAACACCTAAAATTGTACTAAAATTAAATAATACACGTCTTCAGGAGTATAATACAAAAAAAAACACACAGAAATACCTAAATTTGATGAAATGGCAACGGAGTGAATGAAAAAAGTAGCGAAATTTATAAAGTATAAAGGCTACGCCATTTTCATACGGTTAGAAAACCGGGCAAAAAAATACGATTTTCTTACAGTTTCACACCCGGACCAACTCCGGTTTACGGGTTATCCATTATTTACGACAGACCCTGTATATACATGTATAGATAGACTCTGTTTCGACGATGCGCCGGAGTGCGACATAATATTGGTCATTCTATGAGAGCAACAAGAATAGCGCGCAACAATGTCGGAACAAAGATTAGTATTTCTATAGATGCGACAGGACAAAGTGATTTGGAGGTAATCCTCCAAATTATAAGTATTCACTAATATGCATACTTATAATATTTTATAAATGTATTTAAAATTATCTATTTAAGTAAAAACAAAACACAACTTTCAGTTAAAATCATTATTTATATGTATACATCATGTGTAAACTTATTGATAAATGAAAAATAATAAGGATAGAAACATAAGACTAAAACACATATTTAGAGCTACAATCAGTTATTTACATGTTTATAGATCATTTTACTTTTAATTTACAATTAGGACAAAACATATTGTGTTATATGTTGTATGTGATAACATTAGACCCAGTCATATCAACTCAGCCGTAGTAAAATATTATTGAAATCAAAGTGAGTGCCGAGTTTGTAGTTAAGTTTGCAATAAAAGAACAAAATTACTACCCTAAAAGTACTTTACACACCTTATTCCAGCCAGGGATAGTTTAGCACATACGGTTCACTGACTTTATATTTAATACATAGTACATTTAAATTCAAAACAAAGTATCAATTCATTTGTTTCGAAAGAATATCCTCTATCTTACAGAATATTAATTTAGTAAAGTAGGTACTAAATCACAGATGCAATGTCACATCTACTCTATTCATCTATGACACGGAACACATCACGTCTGATAACCGCGCTCTCCATCCTTGTCCTGCGCACTACCGCATACGTTTCACTATCCTTTTCTATGATTTCAAGCAATTAATAAAAAAATAAAAAATGATATAAGAAAATGACAATTTATGAGGACTTCCAGGTGATACGTAATTCCTTTTGTTTTGTTTACTGTCCTATAATTATTACTACAGCTCTTGTACGCGCAACATGGAATTTTTAAAGCATTAATTGCGTCTCAATGTAACGCCCGCACGTCGGACAGTGTCTCGCCGAATGAGTGCGGTCAGATACGAGACTGTCCCTTGGGTCGTTTAGACGGGGCCATTTGAGTGCGTTGTATAACATATCTCCCTCTTTTTATATATATAATATCATTGGTGATAGTACAAAAATATTATTATTCTGAACATTCCAGACACATCAGGCCACGGTGGGCCGTGAACTTTTGACAGTGGTTATATTGGATCCTCATCATTCGACGCTTTTTGTAATCACAGAACTACATATCTTTTTTGGGTACCATTTGGCCCTGGCATAGGGCTGGTGGGCTTTCTTCTTCTATTTTCAATTTTTATATCTATTTTAAACTTCCGCTATTTTACTTTTTAGGCTCATTACCGTCGGAATCTGTTATATTTGATAGGTATCTTATTATATATCAACGTGATTCTCGATATCGCTCAAGCCCGCATCTCCTCACTCAGTCGAGGTACAATCGTCATCGTCACAATCGGATAAACAATTCAAATAATACTCTATTTGCCGGTCTTGAGCGTCCATTTCATAAAACAAAATGATTTGAAAAAAATGCGGTTTTTTACATGTAGGTACACATGATGTAACTAAATGTAATGTACTTGAATAATTATGACTAATTAAAAATATTATCTCAAACTTACCGTGTACTTCATCCCATTAGAAATCTTCAAAAATCGTATTTCAAAAATTGCAATGGTACACTCCGATTGTGTATTCATAAACATTCGGCCCTCAGACGAATAAAACTCAAAAAAGTCAAAATCATTTATTCAATTTAGGCATCAAAGACGCACTTATGAACGTCCATTTTTCATTATAATGTACTTTAAATACTAATGCCGCGTTCCAAAATATATAGAGCCTACCGAGAAGAAGCGGCAAGAAACTCGGGGCCATTCTTTTTATATACTTAGATGTTTTTACTTAGGTACTACAAATATTAGCTCCAGTGTGTTGCCTTACAAAAGAGAACATAATTATGGTATCAGTAGGGCAAGACACGCTACACTTTGACATCTTAGTACACGAGTAGATAGATCCTGGAGTGATTAGTCTCTAACTTCTCAAAGAGACGTCACAACATGAAAAATTTACTCGCAATACTAATGGTAGTATGACTTAGGAAGGTACTTGAGAGATCAGTTTTCTATCTGTTTCACTCTTCATATTATTATATAACTTCATATTATTTTTACGTTTCGCGCGGTCTGTGAGACGAATGTTTATGAATCTAGGGTTAAAAAAACTAATATTTAAGGTTAGCAGAAAAGTGTAGCTTTAACAGTCTATACTGTTCGTCATGAACGATTAAGAGCTATTCGCGAAAAGCCTCCACGAATTTTCACCATTTAAAAACATTTGTGTGTTCGCAGTAATTTAATGGTAGTGAAATGTCTACTGAACCTATTTTGTTACTGTAAACTGCAGTAGATTTACAAACAAAAAAGAGAAGGGAATTCGATAGTCTAGTGGATTTTCATGATAGGAAAGACTGTAGTTATGACATTATACAGTGTTTTAAACTATCACGGTTGTTCTCTAAAGTTATATGATTATTAACGGGATATTTACCGTGGTAAGGTTGTGGAATGAGCTCCCGATATTTCGGCGCAGTTACATGCACCATGTTCACGGGAAGACTGAAGAATGCGGGTGGTTGGTCAAAAAGTTTAAAAGTTAGGTGCAGACATAACGATCTACCCTCTTTCTTAGTCTTTTGCTACGGTTATCACTGGAACTTTTAAACTTTTTGACCAACCACCCGCATTCTTCAGTCTTCCTGTGAACATGGTGCATGTAACTGCGCCGAAATATCGGGAGCTCATTCCACAACCTTACCACGGTAAATATCCCGTTAATAATCATATAACTTTATTATACAGTGTGTAACAAAAAGGTGTAGTAATACTAAAACCACACACAGAGAAGCTTGCATACAATCGTGACCTAGCCTATTGCATCCTAGGAACTAAAGTTTTTCTAATAATCAAGCAGGTTAATCTCTGAAGAACTAGGTCAAAGACGGCAATGACCTCCAGAACATAGACTAGTTAAACAAGGGACCTGAGCTGGGTGCAGTGTGGTTAGTTAATAATAAGCTGAAGGATCTAAAAATATAGTTGTATAAGTACATACACACTTAAATTTGAGTGATTGTTGCGTAAGAATTGGGGCCAGAGTTTTTATTAAAAATTTATTGTCACACTTTCATACACTTGAGGAATATCACACGTTTTTTAACTCCATTTCTTGTATTTTAGTGAGATCTGCATCTCTGGAGGACAGGACCTTTGTAACTAGAGACTGGTACCAAAAGTACCAAGACAATGTTACACCTGCTGGCCTTGCATTTTATCAATGTGATTGGGACAGCACCGTCAAAGATTTCTTCCACCAAACACTTCAGACCAAAGAACCCAGTTAGTATTGCATAGTTTTGATTTCACATTGTTTTATTTAGTACTTTTTAAGTCAATTAATTTTAGTTTCCGTTAGTCAATTAGTTTTAGTCGTTGTATGTTAAAATGTAATTTTGAATAAATTAGTAACAATACAAGCAAGGTACCATGGGCTGTTGTATGGCATTACTGTTGGTTATTTTTGTTGGCCCATGGTTTAGCTGATTTATAGTTACTAATGTTATCGGCTTTTCTGAGAACATAATATCGTCCCAAGTCCGATAGAGATACTCCAACGGCCTTATTAATAAACTTGGCTTACACCCGAGTAGTTAAAACCTCTATCTGTCAATTTTTCGCTTGCAGTAAATGTCACGCGTGAAAGCAAGACAAAGCATGTTACGCCTAATATAGGTTTACGCAACGTTTATTAATAAAGGCCCTAGAGAGGAGTATCTCGATCGGACATGGGACCAAGAGTGGTCTACGCTAGTGTCTCTGCCTTCGTAGCGCGGGGTCCAAGGTTCGACCCCTGGCCAGGGGTCAAATATTTGTTCTCGGGTGTGTTCATGCTTCCCACGACAGCTAGAGCCTCTCCTAGATTCTAGGGGCAAGCCACACATAAATGGCGTCGGGCGGCTTCCTATTCTATTCAAACAGCATGAAAATAAAGCGCAATTTAGAACACACGGTATGTCGTTGTTCGGACGTGGTTACGACGCGCCATTTCAGCACCCACGATTGATAGGCAGCTTCTAAATTGCGATTTATTTCCTTGCATTTTGTATGAAATTTGAATGGCTTATGAAGCCGCCCGCGCCATGTTCGCTCTTGCCGCCATTTATACGTCTAGAAGACACCTAGAGCGGGAGCACAGATTCAAATGTATCGGTTATCAGGTTATCATCAGAGAAGTAGACCTACGTCTCAGCAGCTAACGCCCAGTGGCGGCAGGGGTGCCGCCACTGGGCGTGTGTGTGGCTGATCACACCCCAGCACTATTAAATCTTGTGTATTATTTTTCAGTTTATGAGTATGACTTCCCAAAACCTCACATACGGCCACAAGAATGGTTCCCAAGGCGTAAACCGTTCAACTTATACATGGATAAGTACAGAGATCCAAAACAGATAAATAAGGAATATCTACTGCGAAAGTTGAAAACTGAGGATCCTTTCAAGATGCCTCCACCACCATTGAAGTTCCCGAATGCCCAACCTCTGCCTCACAAAATGCCTTCCTGGTTAAAGCTGCATGAGAAGAAGATTAGACTTGGATGGGGAAGAGTAAATGATGTTTGAATAACTTGGTAATTAATAAATAGGTACTTTAAATGAAACAATTTATTTTACTTAGACCTAGCTTGCTGTCTACGGCCCGTCTGCTAGGACATTTATTAGTAAATTGCAAATCCGAGCGCAAATTTAATCTGATCTGTTTATACAAATTCAGTGAACATCAAGTCACCGAACTTGACACTGCTGATTATTTTTTAATCCGAGCTTTTAGTTAAATAAAAAAAATAAAAAATGTAAACCTTTTAGTTTAATCCAATAAATCTAAAACTTTTTGTACTTACCTTTACGTAAATATTTTGATGTTTACTGACATACTCGTATAGTTTGTATCAATAAATTAATAACGTTTACACTTCGTACTAGCATTTGGGCCAATATTCCAAGAAGATAGCATGCTGTGCTTCGTGTCCAAGAAAGACACACTGTTGTCAATCTTGACTTATATGGATATTTATAAGTAAATGCCTTAAATTTGCTCAAATTTCCGCGACCATGTCAAGTAAAACCTAGCTTGCATTTAAGAAGATTGGTGTCAAATTAGACTTTTGCTATACAAAGCGCAAGTCTGGAGTAGGCACTATCCTCACCTTTGAAATGGAGTACCCAAATAGGTATCACTTTAACCCATTGATACATTAAAGTGTTCAGAATTGTCGAAAATCCCAAGTTTAGGACCCAGCACTCAGTATGTGCAGACTCGGTTCTCTGTACCTTCGTTCGCAAATACAATGGTGGAGAGTAAGAATTATTCAACCTTAAGCCGAGATCGCGGTTTTATCGCACTAGCCGCCCGCTAACGCCATCACGCAGAAATCTCTTCCACATATAATTGACCGGTGGCATTCACATACCGTGCGAATTAAGTGTTTTTTTTGGCCTTACCATCCATAAAACGTGAAATTACCTCTCTTACGGTTCCGGGGAGCTACAGCATCCTCAAAAAGAGTCAATACTGGCCGGTTGGTAGCAACCCTGCCTTCTGAGCCGCTGGTCCCGGGTTCAGTCCCCGGACAGGTCAAACATTTGTGTACAATAAATGTCTGCTTGACCTGTCTGTTTGTGTACATGTACATACGTTACGTACTATATGTTACGGGTAAAAGCCGAATCGCGGTTACCCCTAGTTTTAGCAGAATGGAGCTACTTGCTTGTTTAGAACTAGCAGTTCTCGCATCACGCGGATTACGACAGGTGCGAAGTGAGTAGCTTTTCGTTTAATGGTGACCACACAACACCTGAATTAGGTTAAACCTAGTTCTAACCGAAGACAAGTTTTTCTAAGTTTAAAAACGATAAAACTACCTGTAACCGGCATTTCGGCTATTTGTCGTAACATAATATATAAGTAATATCAATGATCCTTGGTAATATATGTTATCATCAATTTTCTGTTTACCATAGTAGGTACAGGCTCTACCTAGTTAGGGTGCCGAGAGAGAACCTTGTGTTGATATTGTACCATATTTTTTTATAACCATCAGGCGACCCTTGCGTCTGCTTGTCACCTAAAGCATATAAAATGTGTTCGTAACCACTACACTGAAAGGGCTGGACAGATTTGGATGACATTGCACATGAGTAGAAGTAGAATTACTGCTTTGAGGTTACTTGTGTGAGGGTAACATCTATATAATAAAAGGCGAAGTTGTTTGAATAAAACTCTGTCACTCTTAACTTAGATATTTATAATTTTATAACCATTATGCAATAAAAATAAATGGACTAACATATAATGAATTGCTTCATGCTGCTCTAAAGGCACTGAACAATCGTGATATTTCTATTTTAGCCAATCACTATAAAAAGCACATATTTCCAGATACCTTAGAACAATATTTATAAACTATTATATTCAATTTTGTATAATATAGAAATACGTTTTATAAATGCATAATTGAATGTAGTAGAGTTGAAAATAATATGCACCAGCAATAAAATATACAACTTTGTATGGCAATGATGTTTTCTTTGGCCTTAATTTCGGACCAATTGGAAACTAGATGCATACAGTCTTAAATTGAGAAAACAGAGTAGATTAAACTCTTTACCTTTACCTTAAGTAACATTGACCATGATTCCTGAACATTTATTATTTGCAAAGTGCTGAAATCCTTTGTCCTAAAATCACACACTGTATTTGTTTGGCTCAACCGTGCGTCCCTATACAATAGAATATAACGTGTATCACGCATGTTATAGCAACTTAATTTGTTACCGAAAAGAGATGTAACAGAAGCGTGTATTCCATTAAAAGCCGATATCGTTCACAACACTCGCGTCCCTGTTTAGCGTTCCATTTGTATTTTTGATCCATTGTATGTATAATTAAAATGATTCCAAACATAACTATCCAAGGTGGTGATAATCCTAAGCAAAGTTTAGAAAGAAGTATGACTATAAATATAGATTATATTTCTCTCAACTATCATATTCTCTGAAGTACAAGTTTAAAAATATAAAATATAATACACCAATTTTCCAATATACCAAATTTATAATCCAATAGAAACCTAACAGTAAGTTTCACACGCTATGAACAATGAATGTGCCATAGGAAATTAAGTTAATTTTTGATGTTTTGAAACTACGGCACGTAACGATCGGTCAATCCCCACCTAACGGGCGCGTGTCGGTCACCGTTTGACCTTTATTAATGACGTCATAAATGACGTTAGTGCTTGATTGCTCTGCGATCGCGAACAATGATTATTGATTCCTAATGGAATGGTTCAACGAGTATTGGAAAAGCTATGTCCTTCTAATGGAATACGCCCAAATTGTATTACGTATAAATAGTAGATTTTTCGTAAAAGTTAAATGCATTTATACTGCAATTAATTTGGTCATATTCGTAGAACGTGTACATTTGTCAGAATCATGGTACTGATGAAATAGATTTTTAGTCAAGCCCGACGTCATCATCAGACGGCTTCGATCCAGGGTTGGGAGCACCTCCAAATCCTGTAAATGTATACATACATAATCATTTATTGAAATGCCACTTATATAACAAAGTCGTGTTTAGTTTTTCGATTTGTCATATGACGGAGAAGGACATAGGATACTTTTCATCATCATCCATCACCACGCGGGCGAAACCGCTGGCCGCAGCTAGCCGTTAAATGTTTATAAATTTTGTGTTTTTCGATTTGTCATATCTCGGGAAAAGACATAGGATACTTTTCATCATTATCATCCATCACCACGCGGGTGAAACCGCGAGCCGCAGCTAGCCGTTAAATGTTTTTAAATTTTGTATTTTTCGATTTGCCATATGTCGGGGAAGGACATAGGATACTTTTCATCATCATCCATCACAACGCGGGCAAAACCGCGGGTCGCAGCTAGCCGTTAAATGTTTATAAATTTTGTGTTTTTCGATTTGTCATTTCTCGGGAAAAGACAAAAGATACTTTTCATCATCATCCATCACCACGCGGGTGAAACCGCGGGGCGCAGCTAGTAGAATTATAGATTAACCCTGCAGAAGTGCATGTGGTTCCAATGAGAAGAACTTGGAAGACAATTGTTTAGTTTTTATTGAAATCGGCTTCTAGACTTTTTATAGTTTTGGATTCATCTTCGAAGCCTACGTGAAAAATAAACAATGATCATATCAGATCAGTATTCCTGCCATAACTGAAAACTATTTTGGCAGTGACACTGTCGGATAAAAAAATAAGATTGAGAGGCATGCATGTACAAGATTGGTTTTAAACTTTAAAAAGTTGAAGGGCTGTAACGCCTATAAATGTTAAGAAAATGACAGAAAATCCAACGACGTCCTCGTTTTTAGTGCTACCAAATCGTCATAAGTGTATAATGTGCATACGACACTCCGCGTAAAATAACACTATAGCAATATCTCGGAAACTAAGTCCTTTATTAGAAATACGCTCAGTAGTGAATCTATGCTCGAGTACCGATCTGAGTAAATTTTGTATGGCATGAAGTCATATCTACACTTAAGTTGATATTCACAACTGCAGGGTAATAATTATGTATCTCAGAGGCCATGAATAACTGCGTAAGTGTAACGTAGCGTGTCGTTCACCTAAAACAGTACAAACTGTCATTAATCTAGGACAACTGTGACACAGATAAATCCTAGTTTGTAAGCCGAAGCGTGACCCGTTGACGATTACGATACGAATAGTTTTTCGCAAATTGTTTCTGCTACGGCCAAACTTGCAATCTAATTGAAATTGAAATGTAAAAAAATAGCTGTCAGTTCTGACAACTCTACTGCAAAAATGTTAGTATATTGCTGACTGACAAAAATGTTTGATAGTAGCTGAGATACATAGCTCTGCCGGCATAACTGTGTTATCGGGATAGTGTTAGCCCAGGGTATAACTATCTCTTTCCAACTTAATCCAAATCCGTTGAGACGTTTCGACATGAAGAAGTAACAGTGTATGTTTGTTACTTCTTACTTGCCTTTTATAATATCAGCGTGGCAAGATGTTAAAATAAAGAAAAGAGCTTAAAAACCACAATGCCAAAGTAACAAGACAAAAATATTTCTGAAACACAGTATAATATAGTTAGCATATTCTCCCTTTGAAGCTCGGGTCTTTGTGCCGAAGTCCGGGGCTGATCATTAAGTAGGTATTCATACTTTATAAATGTTAAAGTATGCATGTTTGAATGGAAATTTTTACTTTTTCACGCCAGATCTATGACTTATTTAGAGTTCCACGTCAACATATTAGGTCCTTACATATGAAATTAGCGTTTTATCGTACTTACCACTTTGATATGAAATATCTCCTTTTTGGTTAAGAATTCCAAATTCAAATTTACATATTATATATTATTCATTTGTTTTTTCCTCATTATTTTTTTCTTTGGCGTCGCTTATTAACGCATAATGGAAAACATGAAATATCGGTATATTTACGAGTACGAGTTCTACCGTGGCCACCAGTGCTACAGAAACAGCTCGAATGATTAATTATGTGTACGGTGTCGCAAAAGAAAGCACAGCACGTTTTTGGTTTCAAAGTTTTCGTTCTGGAAATTTCAACCTTCAGAACCAACCCCGTGGACGGCCGGAGACCAAAGTGGAAAATGAAGAATTAAAGGCTATTGTGGAAGCGGATCCATCACAAAGCACTTTGGAGATAGCTGCAGGCTTCGGGGTAAGTGATAAAACTGTATTAATCCACTTGAAGCAAATCGGGAAGGTAAAAAAACTTGAACGATGGGTATACCTCACGATTTGAGTGAATCGAACTTGCTAACACGCGTCGACTGCTGTGTTACTTTGCTCAATCGACACAATAATGAAGGGATTGTAAATCGAATCATTACTTGTGATGAAAAGTGGATCATCATCATCATCATCTCAGCCGTAGGACGTCCACTGCTGAACATAGGCCTCCCTCATGATTTTCCAAAAGGACCGGTTGGAAGCGGCCTGCATCCAACGTCGTCCTGCGGCCTTCATCAGGTCGTCTGTCCACCGTGTCGATGGACGACCTACGCTGCGCTTGCCGGTCCGTGGTCTCCACTCCAGAACCTTTCGGCCCCATCGGCCATCTGTTCTGCGTGCTATGTGCCCTGCCCACTGCCACTTCAACTGGCTAATCTTCCGGACTATGTCGGATTTATATGTATGACTTTCGTTCTTCTACGGATCTCCTCATTTCTGATTCGATCACGTAGAGAAACCCCGAGCATAGCCCTCTCCATAGCTCGTTGTGCGACTTTGAGCTTTTCTATGAGGCCCATAGTAAGAGACCACGTGTCATAAGTCATCACTGGTAACACACATTGGTCGAAGACTCTTGTCTTGAGGCACTGAGGTATTTTTGACGAGAAGACTTCGCGACGTTTCCGGAACGCTGCCCAGCCGAGTTGGATTCGACGATTGACCTCTTTCTCGAAGTTGGGTCTGCCTAGTTTGACTGTCTGTCCCAGGTAGATGTACTCGTCAACAACTTCGAGAACTGAGTTCCCAACTGATATTGGGGTAGGTACAACATGGGCATTAGACATAATTTTCGTCTTATACATGTTCATCTTAAGACTATCTCGTCTACAGATCTCTCTAGAGATCTACAATATCGTCGGCAAATGGAAGGTGAGTGATGTATTCGCCGTTAATATTAATGCCAAGTCCCTGCCATTGCAGAAGCTTGAAGGCGTCTTCCAATGTAGCGGTGAACAGTTTCGGAGATATAACGTCTCCCTGTCTCACGCCTCTTTGCAATGGAATTGCCTTCGAACTGACATGTAGGCGTTTTTGTACAAACACTTCAGCACTTCAAAATACCGATAGTCAATACGGCACCGCTGGAGAGACTCAAGCATTGCCCACGTCTCGATCGAATCAAAGGCTTTCTCATAGTCCACAAACGCTAAACAAAGAGGCAAGTTATACTCTTCGGTCTTCTGTATAACTTGCCGTAGCGTGTGGATGTGGTCTATGGTACTATTGCCTTTTCGGAAACCGGCTTGTTCCGGAGGCTTTCATCAAACCTGCGACGGTTCGTTATGACCTTCGAAAACAGCTTATAAACATGGCTCAAAAGCGAGATGGGTCTGTAATTTTTAGGTAAAGTGTTGTCACCTTTCTTGAAGAACAGCACCACCACGCTTTTGTTCCATGCTTCTGGCGTTGAACCTTCGAGTAAGACGGTATTAAAGAGCTTCTGAAGGACTTTAAGTACCGGTGTTCCACCCGCTTTCAGAAGCTCAGATGTGATACCGTCGTCACCAGGCGCCTTGTTGTTCTTAAGCTGTTTCAAGGCCATTCTAATCTCGTACAGGCTGATGTCCGGGATATCTTCGGTATAATGTCGGGTCAGCTTAGCTCTTGGGTCTTTGGCCGAGCTGCTAACAGGTTTAGCGACCGAGGTGTATAGCTGTCCGTAGAAACTATCTACCTCTCCTAATACTTCTGCTTTGGTCGACGCTACACTGCCGTCTTCTCTCTTCAGCTTCGTCAACTGGCTTTGCCCAATAGACATGTCTCTTGCAAACACTTTGGAGCCTTTTTTCCGCTCTATCGTCTCTTTAATACGGTTTGTATTAAAGATCCGGATGTCGAGTCGCAAGGACTTCCATATTCGTTTATTGAGCAGCCTATATGCTTCAGCATCATCCGAAGACTGCATTTTCAGTGAGCGTCGTTCAGCCATGAGGTTGAGGGTATCGTTGGAGAGTTTCTGCGGCCTATCTGTACGGTTGGGTTTAAAGTATTTGGAACCCACTGTATGGACAGTTTCTACTAACCTGTGATTGATCTCGTCCACTGAAGCGATGTTCTCAAGGCAATCGAAGCGATTGGATAGCTCAAGTTGAAAGCTCTCGGGGTCTTGTATATGGGCACGAGTGGGTCGGAGCGTAGACTTCATCAGACGAGACCTCTCCAGTTTGACATTAATATTCACCGTGCCTCTCACCATTCGGTGATCACTACCGGTTTTAACCCTGTTGATCACGGAGACATCAGTGAATATTTGCCTTTTGGTGGTCATAATGAAGTCAATCTCATTTCTCGTGGAACCATCGGGACTCAGCCAGGTCCATTTCCTGTGAGGTGGCTTCTGAAAGAAAGAGTTCATCATAAAGAGTCCCTCTTACTCCAGGAAGTCGGCCAACCTCTGTCCCCTACGGTTCCGTTGTCCATACCCAAATTGCCCCACCTTCAACTCATCCTCGCTTCTCTTACCCAACTTCGCGTTGAAGTCCCCCATAACAACTAGAAAGTGCGTTTCAGAGGAATGTATGGCCCGACTAATGTCCTTATACATATCCTCCACCTCATCATCCGGGTGCGACTTCGTCGGTGCGTATACCTGAATGACCTTCAGCGAATATCGTTTGGATACTCTGCGTATTAGGTATACGACCCTATTCGAAACGCTATCGATCGTAACTATGTTGTTAGTAAGGGACTTGTGGACGAGAAAACCGACACCACCTTGGGACTGTTGGTTGCCCTCCCGGTAGTAGAGTAGGTTACCTGATTTTAGGGTTATCGTGTCCTCACCCGCTCTACGGACTTCAGATAACCCCACAATGTCCCAGTGTAACTTACTCATTTCTTCTTCCAGCTCATATATCTTCTCGTCTGTCCTCATCGTGCGTATGTTGTGTGTCACCAGGGCCAGTCGTCGTCGTTGGGGGTGGTAGCCGGGCGTCTGCCGGGGATTCTTAGCACCTCCTGCCCCACCGTTACCGTGGCCGCTACCGTAGCCAGGAATAGCGGGGCTGCCGGGGACTGGGGGCCTGGTTCCTAATGTGTCCGTCATTGGGGGGATTTTGCCAATACTCGCCACGCTTGGCAGGCGGGTTGGCGAGCGCAGTTTTGGGGTTTTAATACTAGGAAGGTGCTGCTGCCCACCTTCAGATTGTTATCCCTTAGCAGATTTTTACGCACCCACGGGTAGAGTTGGGGGGGTACTATTCTAAGCCGGTACCCAACGGCGAAAAGTGGATACTGTACGATAATCGGAAGCACTGGTCGCAATGGCTGAACCCTGGAGAGCCAGCCAAATCCTGTCCTAAACAAAAACTGACCCAGAAAAAGTCACTTTTGAGTGTTAAGTGGACCAGCACCGGTGTCAGCAACTGCAAACCATGAACAAGAACTAGCTGCTAAACAACCGAGATTGGTCAATCGCTCTAGGCCACTGTTGCTTCACAACGCAAGACCACACACTGCACAACAAACAACCACTTAGTTATATGAGCTACAATTGGAATGTCTGCGACATCCACTATACTCCCTGAACCTTGCTCCAACAGATTACCATTTTTTCCGGAATTTAAACAACTGCTTACAAGGAAAAAAATTCAACTCTGATGAGGCAGTCCTACCAAACCGCCTTCAAAGAGTTTATTGATTCTCGCCCCCATGGTTTTTTGGAAAAGGGATCAATGCACTACCTATGAGATGCCAAAAGTGCATAGATAACAATGGTGTATACTTTGATTTATTAAATATATTTTACAAAAAAAAATGATTTTATATTCCTCCCGTACAAAACGCCAATTTCATATGTAAGGAGCTAATATATGTTCAAAATATCAACCATGCCGGTTTAGTAACAAATTTTTCTCTAAAATGTTGTGTAATGTTGCCATAGCATCTCTAAAAGTACTCTACCGGAGACTTATTTACAACACTCCAGTAAGAGATATTTTAAATTTGGATTCTCCTACTGTCCAGTAAGTAAGTATGTAATTTACTTATACGGCTATTTTCAATAACCTATCTATCGCCGGTTTACCCTACTAGAGATAGATATTTGACACTATTTGTATGGACGTTATGTCAAATTTCTATCGGTAGTAAGGAAAACTGGGGATAGATAGATTATTAAAAACGGCCGTTATTGGACTCGGACTGGAGGACAATTCTGTTATTTCACAATGTTCAACAATCTATCCCGCTGCAACTGCAGTTCAACTCCGGTGGTCGTACGATACTTTGGCAAAAAGCCATTCTACTATTTCTATAAGCAAATTGGATTGTAGCGTCACATAAACATAACGTAAACGCTACTTTTTAATAAATATATAATTGACACTACTTTATACGAATATGAGTTAACAACGCGTTCATGATCTATCGAGTCAGCAGAACATACAGTTTTGATCGATCGCTTGCGTCAACAGAAACGTAACTGCAGCTGGGCTGTTATTCAATAGCAGAATAAGAAAACGCATAAAAGTCGCCGTTGAGCTACGGTTCGATTGCAATTTAATTAGTCTATAATGCTTTTCTCAAAAATGGTATTTTCAGACCAACTGTTTTTCTGCCTTCCACTTCATACATTTTTATAAGTTTTTATATATCGCTCCTTGGAATTTGGAGAAACAAATTGTTATTTGCTATTTCGGCCTCAGATTTTAAATCGGGAGGAGTGCCATCTATTTCCGAATCAGATTCGCTTGAACTCAGTTTTTAGGATTATTAATGTACATACATACATAACATAAAATCACGCCTCTTTCCCGTAGGGGTAGGCAGAGACCACGGATTTCCACTTAGTACGATCCTGACATATCTCTTTCGCTTCATCTATACTCATCAATCCTTTCATACATAAGCGTCGGTTTAGGGTACTTTTGACCTGGCCTTTTTTCAGAACGTCTTCAATCTGATTTCGGACCGTTCGCCTAGGTCTTCCCCTTCCAACACTTCCGTTTACTTGTATACCTGTTTAGTCATTCTCATTTCATTCATTCACATGTCCAAACCATCTTAACATACTTTTCTCGATTTTTGTCACTACACCCTCATTCACACTACATCATTCCCTTATCACACTATTCCTTATCCTGTCACTCCGTTTCACTCCAATCATGCTCCTCAATGCTCTCATTTCCACAGCATTTATTCTACTTTCATGCTTTTTCTGCCACACCCAACTTTCACTACCATACATCAGTGTCGGAACCAACACTCCCCCATGAACAGCCAGACGAGCCTTTTTAGACACCTTCTGACTGTTCATAAAAGCGTGCAATGCTCCGTTTACCATGTTTCCAGCGTTCACTCTCCTTTCTATATGACTTTCACACTCACCATCTTTTGTAAACATGGATCCCAAGTATACAAACTCTTTCACTTGTTCCACTTTTTCACCCCCAATCACAATATTGCAATCGGTCACTCTATCATCTCGTTCAAACACCATCACTTTCGTCTTACTTACATTTATTTTCATTCCCTTTCTTTCTAAAGCCTCTTGCATAACATTTACCATCTCCTGCAACTCTTTTACCGACGACGCAAGTATCACTTGGTCATCAGCGTAGAGAAGACATTTGATGAGTAACTCGTTAATTCTTAATCCACATTCACTGTCTTTCAGGTTTGTCAAACAATTATCCATGAATAAGTTGAACAGCCACGGTGACGCTACACATCCTTGTCTAACACCTTTTTCGATGTTAAACCAATCAGTGTATGTCCCATTTATCCTAACGCAAGCACTGGAATCCTTATAGAGGGATTTCAGCGCTTGGATCAGGTTACTATTCAGCCCATACATAGACAACGCTGACCACAGTTCATGCCTACTCACCCTATCACAAGCCTATTCTAAATCTACGAAAGCGCAATAGACCTTTTGGCTTTTCGCCAAGCATTTTTCGGCTATACATCGTAAAGAAAAGACCTGATCCGTACATCCCATTCCCTTTCTAAACCCTGCTTGTGCATCCCACACTTTCTCATCTGTCTCTTTTATCACTCGTTCAATCAATACTTTCGCATATAGTTTACCGACAACGCTGAGGAGGCTGATTCCGCGATTAATGTTCACACGGTAAATTAAAACACATTTGTCACAATTGATTGTGAAATCCCGCCAGTCGTTTTTTTTACTAAAAAGTTTGCGTTTAGTTTTGAACATTGTTCTATTTTTAGATTACATGAATGTTTTAGTAAATAAATGTAAGTTATTGTTTTAGAATCTCCATGTTAATTTTAAAAGGGAAAGTTTTAATCCAACATGATTTATAAACCGAAATTACTAAATACACACATAAAATCCCACACTATACTTCTACAACATTACTAAGTACAAAACGCATCGTGCATACTTTTTCTGCGTCGCGTTAAGTGTCACAGACTGTTTAAGGCTTCAAAAATATATCTATCTCATAAAATGTCATACCAAAAAGAGAGATAGATATATATTTAGAGCCTCCCTCCTATTAACCATGTTATAGTGGCTACACTCTAATCTGCGTCTGGTACTATGGTTTTTTTCTAAGCAGATCTAAAGAGGATGACCAGTAAGTAAATTACATACTTATTTACTGGACAGTAGGAGATTACAAATTTAAAATTTCGCTTCTTACTGGACAGTTGTGAATAAGTCTCCGGTAGAGATCACTTTCTGGATACTTTTTAGAGATGTGATGGCAACATTACATACCAGTTTTTAGAAAAAAGATTTTTTAGCATTCTTTTCTTCACAAGTGTGTTGAAAAACGTCGTATGATACAAGTGTGTATTGATGATTACCGCCCTCGGCCTTAAGATCCTCACCTAACGGCTCGGGTCTCAATGGCGCCTTAGCGGTAATCACCAACATTACACACTTGTACCATAATGTACTATTCCACACAGACGGCGCTGCTGGCCGCAGTTAGTAGACATGCAAAATAATAATAATGTGACAATAAGCTTCATACCACCAGGGAATCCACCGGGGAACCCTCTAGCACCACCTTTCCCGAGTTTGCTCTGCAATTTTTCAATAACAGATGCAATCTTTGGATTATTCTGGTATTTGATGAAATTGGCTGGATTCATAGACACATCCTGTAATGCAGCTGCCACTTCCCGATCCTGAAACATTCGTCCAATCTGCTTTAACTGGTCATATTGACTTTCATCTGTCCATATGTTTGTTAGGTTATATGTAGATCGGTTTTTTCAAGCAATCTTGAAGAAAATTGGTTTGCATGTTCTACTATTCAATATGTATATTTTTTTTGTCTAAACTAATCTTTACTTGTATTTCTGTGGCGGCACATCGTTGTCATTCATAAAAATACTTATACTCATACTGCCAAACTATGATTTTCTGATATTAACATTCTCCTACCATAATGGTGAAATGTGGAGAACTTACAATTTTTTTAGCATAATCTTTATTGTATCCAAAATTAATGCACATGAAATACTTTGACTTCAACTCTGTGTTGGGGGTGGCATGGCCATACAAATTAACACATCACAAATATCCAAGATAAACTTTCTGCTCATCACATAAATGTTTGGCCCCCCTGACTAGGGATTGAAACCAAGACCCCATGCTTTGATGGCAGGTTCAGTATCAACATAAGTAACAATTTTAGCCGCCATACTAATGTTTCTAGTTCGAGCACACGACAACCTGCATATGATTGCAGCTTTACAACAAAGACAAAGAAAATTATATTCTAGCTTGTAAGAAAACATCAAGACTAGAATTTTTTCTTAGAAGCTTTTGAGTTCAGTAGAACTCATAAGCAGCTGTAATTTTTGACATAACGTAGGTGACCTGGAATAATACATACATATAAAACTTTTTCACTAAGACGACTAAGCTAAGACACATATTGCAAAAGAACAAAAAACTTGAAACAGATAACCGCACCAAAACCACACTTTTCGAAACAGCGGTGCCACATAGACATTGATGGACAAAGTTTGTTTCTGGTCTGTTTGACTTTTGTTTTAATATGGGGTAACAGAAAAACATACCTCGAATGCAGACATAATCTCAGGATCCATAAAAAGAGACGCAAAGTCGCGGGAATCGAAGCCAGGGCTCGCACCCGCACCTTCTCCAGCCTGCGCTCCGGGCATTCCCCCTGGGAATCCTCCTGGAAAACCACCTGGCATTCCACCCGGGAAACCACCGGGAAAACCACCCCCTGCGGCCTCAGCCTCTGCCTGGGCCTTCGCAGCACTAGCGCGCGCTTCTTGGGCCTTGCGTGCTCTATTCAACTTCTCGCTGTGCTATAAATAACAAGAAAGAATGAGTTACTACTCATACGAGTATAATATATATATATATATCTGATGATATATTTAAGAAATTGATACACAATTGGCTTAATATATAAAATATTGACATATTACAATGTATGTGTAATTATGTGTATGTGTTACTATTATACTACTATAAAACTATGGCTATGTCTAAAGCGCTCTTGTCAAGCCACCCCAAAGCTTGTTGCAAATGATTTAATGCCAGAAGCTACAGAATTGCTAAAAATTTGAGTCGCTATATTTACTCGCATTTTTTCTAATTTATTTCGGATATAAGTGAGTGTCTGTAAGTTTAAATGAAAGTCTTAATTTATGTCAATTGTCCTTCTCATAGAAATGGTATCTCTACTCTGGAAGTTTCATTGGTTTCAAAGTCATAATCATATTGTGTTATTAAACTATTGCGCGCACATTTGATCAAATGTTGTACAACAAATGAAAACAAATCTGTCTACCGTTTACAAATAAATAACATATGGAATAATTAATAAAATCAGATCGTAAGTAAAAAAACAATAATAAATAAACTGGTAAATGAACATATGTTGAGACCAATATGAAATATTGTCGTAATTATGACTTGTCAAAAAATCAATTTGGACCAAACCTTTTATCTAGCTGTTTGAAAGGAATGTCGAGGCAACTGGTTGTTTTCAATTGCTGTACGAGTTTAGCCATAATAATAAAAGCGGGATTAGCGGGTGTTAGGTACTCTTTCTTGTCTGTTAGAAACGTAACCAGCTTTGGATTCAGTAACTTCTCACATAATTTTTTAACTATAGTTACGTATTTAAAAGTCATCTATTTTTTATTCGGCCATGTGCGTCTCATAATTTTTGCCTCTGTTTCTGTTTGCGCGGTAATTTAAAATATAATGTTAACGAAGTTTGTGATTTCTCATCTGATTTATGGGCACTTTCGTTGTTTCGAATGACTCAATGTAATTTGTTTGCACATTCGTTTCTGGTAACTAATTGTACACTTTCAGTTTGGGTATAACACACATTAACTAAGTAACATGTCCGAGTTGTCACAGAGTGCTTTGATATTATCAAGCTATCCGGGGATACATGTATCATAGGCAGATCATATTCTTATAGACGACCACTCTCAAACATAAGTGGATGAAAGTTGACATTCCAGATACTACTTGGAGATGTCGTCTTTCACATTTATATCCAATCTTCCAATAATTTGAATCTATATTTTTTGTCTGTAACCAAAAAGTGTTTTATATTAAATTAACTAAGAGTTATCGCTATTTAGATTTTGTCATTTTGTATGGAATTGGAACATTGCAGGGGTATATTTTGGATAGACAGACGGACGGATATACAGACAGATAGAGAAAAAAGTAATCCCATAAGTGATACCTCTGATTTAAAAACTAAATGGTATTAACCGTACTTGTAGTAGGACATGAGTCTTGAATTACCCTCACTGATCCACTAATATACTTAATTTATAATTCATCTTTAGTTAATTTCCCTTAAGATTAAAACGCAATCCACGGTTAAAACTAGTAGACAACTAAAATAGTAGACTTGTGTTTTGGTGGCTTTGCGGTCATAACATTTAAAATATTTTATTATTTCTAAGATTGTAAGGTATGTTTAACAATTACTAAACATAACTACACTCATTTGCAAAACTTTAGATTTTTTCTTTACCTAAATGAATATCACAACAAAGAGATTTAATTAATTTGACCGATGTATTGGCATGTTATTTGAAGCATCCTGGCATGATTATTTACGTTCCAAATTTAAATGTTGTAATGAACAAAAGAAAAATAGTGATAATTTTTGCTTTACCTACAGACCTACAGCTAATGGCGCGAGTTGCTGCAATAAAAACAAGATTTTTAAATTAAATAAAGTTACAAATGTAAAAACCTAATAACGAGTGTGACATCTTGCCAAAATCACAGCTTGCATCCTTCTGGGCATGCTTTCCACAATGCTTTTAATAACGTTATGAGGAATACATTCCCATTCTTCTGCAATGATTCTTTTTAGCTCCCTGATGTTTTGCGGAGCGCGTTGCATTGATCTAAAATATGTCTTTTATTGTCTATATATATGTCTCTTTAGAACATACCAGACATGCTCAATTAGATTGATGTCAGGACTTCGAGCTGGCCAATCTAAACGACGGATCCCAACTTCTTGCATGTACGCTTCCACGTCGCCACAACAGTGCGGGCGATCATTGCCATCCATAAAAATTTAACCCGCAAGAGCAGTCAAAGCGGGTTGTGCATGTGGAAATAGGATTTCCGTTATGTACGGTGTGCATTTAATGTTCCATTTTCTACGAAAACTAACTCCGTACGCTCCATTGAATTAAATGCTGCTCAAAACAACGCAGCCTCTGCCATAAGGAGTGATCTCTTCGAAACACTTCCGCATAGCGTTCCCATGGTCTTCACAGCACTCACCGGCATCGGTTCTCCATATACATCCATATACGTCCTCCATATCCAAACAATACTTTATTCCAGTCATACAGATTCCATGAAGTACAGTTTCGAGTAAACCGAAGTATAGCAACATGGTGCTCACGGATAATTTAGGGCCTCGGGCCGGGTGGTAATTTCTTATATTGGCAACCAAAAGCCTTCTCCTGACCGTCCACGAGCTAACTTCTACTCATCTTACTGCTTCAAGGCTCTTCTTCAGGTACACACTTGAAGCCTTACGATTTCGCAACGCCTGACTCACCAAAAAGCGGTCATCTCTTGGTGCATCGTTTTCTTCCCGAACCAGGTCTTCTTTTGACCGAACCGGTCTTTTGATACCGTTGCCATGTGTCCTCTGGACAGTTGAACGACTCACATTTAGCCGCTGAGACACGTAAGTTTGCGAACAACCTTCTTCTAGTAGAGCCATAATTTTACCGGCCCTTATCGCTTTTTCAGTCATATCAGAGAGTGATATTTAATGTAAAAAAGATAGATTACATTGTTTGATTTGCAGAAAAACTCCATAAAGTTTTAAAATTTTAGTATAAATTATAAAAATTTATGGAATTCGTTTCAGCAATTCGCACCATTAGTAAAGCAATTTTACATTTATCATTAATAAAATGTTCATATGTTAATTTCAAAAATCAAATTTGGAACGTAACAGAATCATGCCATGATGCTTCAAATAACATGACAATACATCGTTAAATTAATAAAAACCTCTTTCTTGTAATATTAGTTTTTTTTTGCAAAAGGGTTTAGATATGTTTGATGAAACATTTAAGTGAGAGCAATATGAAGGCCTATATATATAACCTAATCGAACAAAAAAAGGTCTTCAAAATCGGCGATGGACTCGCGAAGCAACGTAGCATACACCAGAAACACAAACTGTCGAATTAAAAACATCTCTCGTACTAAAGTAATGAAGGTTTGATAAATGCGATAGTATGGCCCCGAAAATCCGATTCGCGCACGTACTTTGCAGACGAGAGTTACCCTAACTCATATTAGACTTTTAGGCGTCCCTGAGTGCACTAAGATTTTAAAGCAGTCCTTCTAGTGGGTATCAGTATAGTAGATACAGTATTTGCAAGCATTGCGTGTTTATTTATTTATATATAAGGAACAAACAGTCTCTTATTTATATGTATTACTTATTATTATAATAATAGTAGGCAAAGGAGTTCCATAGTCTAATATACACACAGTATAATTATGGTTACACATGCGTTCGGAAAGAAAAGAAAAAGTCAGGGAATAATGGACTATGACCAGATAGGATATTTACATTATTTCATGATTCTCTAAACAGTGGCAGGCATCTAAGATCAGAAAAAATTAAATAGAATGAGTAAAAAGTAAGGTAAGATTAAGAAAGTAGAATCTTACGGCACTCGCACTTAAAACAGTTCAACGCAACCGAAAACACATCAACATCAGATAGCTTCTTATTAAACAGATTAAATAAAAACGAATTATTAGCGTTTTTGGTTCGACATGTCGTGTAAGTAAATAGGTTTCTATTCCGTGAGATAAAACCAGGTATACTGAGATATAATTGATGTTGCTATGTCACTAACATTATTAATAATTTTGTAAAGGAAAAGCGCATCCAGGTACTCACGCCGATGCTGGAGCGTGGCAACTTTGTGACGCGTGGCAGAGTCAGTATAGCTGATAAATAGGTTCACTGTTCGGTAATATAACACTTTTTTGTTAGATTTTGTGTTATGGGTTTACTTCCATTCCCAAGTAAACAACTGGCTCTTATTATTTAAAAGTTGTTCCGGCGAACTTCGCACCGCCTTACAGTCAATTAATGTAGTGTTACAGATCAGCCAAATTTAATTTATGTTTTTATAAAAGTAATACAATGAATACAAAATGAATATAAAGCTTTAGTATTTTAGTACTCTAGTAACTTTAGTAAGGATATTATTATTAGAATATTTTAGTACTCTTGTAACTTTAGTAAGATAATAACACAAAAAGAAATCAAATTTAAATATCCACTAATATTATAAATGTGAAAGTTTGGATGGATGGATGGATGAATAGCTGATGTTTGTTACTCTTTCAAATTGGTCTTTCATTTTGACGAAATTTGGTATGGAGGTAGATGAGGCACTGGATTAACACATAGGGTATTTAGGTAGCTTGATATACACTCGAGAGCAATGAATCCGGGATCCTCTCACAGAGGAATGGGAGAATATTCCCCAAAATCGTATAAGGAACTTGGTGTACAGCATGCCAAACCGCGTAAACGCAGTAATGGAAGCACGAGGAGGCAATACGAAGTATTAAAATTCAAGAAAATCGTAATAAAGTTCAAAAATTTCATGTTTCCTATTTTTGTTTTAAGGAGAGATCAGCAGTTTTTTTCTTTATGTAATTTTGTGTTAATAAAATGTATGGTGACTCATATTTTTTTAACTTTCATTTAAGGAGTATTACATTGTCTATTAAATACAATTTATTGCATTAACCTAGCATTTTTAGTTTCCGAGATTTTTAGGATTCTTTAAGTGACCCGGATTCATTGCTCTCGAGTGTATTTTCCTTACTATACACAAAATAAATTCCTGAACGCACGCATAAATATTTGACAACCAATATTATATGTCAATCCTTTTTCATTACTTACGTTATTCTACATTTTTGAAATCTAAATTACGCAATTATCCGAATATTGTGGATTATATCTTGTCAATGCAAAACCTTTATAATACATTCTTTAATTTGAGGTGAGACTGTACAGTATTGGCGGGAAGAACATTAAATATTTGACAGTTGGACATTTTGTATAGGAATTCTTCTTGTATTTTATTTTTTCGTCAACTATCCAATGTTTTTAATAGTTATTTTGCTATTCGGGATGGAGACAAATACAACAAATCAAAAACCATAAAAATCGGTCCAGCCGTTCTCGAGTTATAAGTGTTCGAAGAAACCCGACTTTGTTTTATATATACAAGTAATTTGTATAATTACCAAAAAAAAAACAGCACTATATGCTGCTGGTACTTAATACATACATGGGAAGAATATTTAAAACTACTTAAAAAAAAATCCCACATAATCATCAATATTTGGTCAAACGTCTAGATTGATTCACACCTACAAATTTTATTCTAGGCATTTCCACTATTCATTAAGATATACTACATGCGCGCGGTTTATGCATGAAACTTAACACCCCTACATAGAAATGTATCATTCGTAATCATAACATTCGGCAAACTCGCGTCCTAGCTCGTTAGTACATATTATTATTCATTCTGTGCGCTCGGGCATTCTCGCAAGACCTGGCCACCGGACCAACCCCGCACCCTCCGCCCTGCCACCGCGCGGCCTTTGTTTCTCGACAATCTCTTTCACACCGAACGCTCGGGTGGGGGGTGTAAGAAAGAGTAAGAGATATATTTTTTCACTGACGCGAATCATGTGTTTTCATTAATAAGTTGTACATAGGCATGTAGTATTTTTGTTAAGATGGTGTCCATACTTTTAGATGGAATTTTCGAAAACTTTAACAATTAATAATTATTTCACTGTGAAGTAATAAAAAATTTTGACTACATATCTACAATGTATTAACACTTTTGTACCACCCATTTTTTTTTTGGTAATTATACAAATTACGTGTATATTATGTAGCCAATATTTCACGGCTAATTTTAAAGCATATTATAATAATTTAATCATAAGTACATTAGAACTGTTTGTAAATTATTTCGACCGTGAAAGTACTACCACCATACCTACCTATTTCTACCGCGAAGCAGTAATGTTCGCAATACTGTGTTCTGGTTTGAATGCTGGCGAAATTACAGGCACACGAGACTTAACAACTTAATGTCTCAGGGTTATGAGCGCAGCACAGTTTGTCACTCGTAATGAAATGCACCTGTTCTAGGCAGACGTGAACACTAAACACCAGATGGGCCTCATGCTTGTACCGTCTCTTTTATACATTGAAATTTATAGAGAGAAAAATTCACATCCTCGGACGGGATTCGAACCCGCGTCTTCTGACTCTCCGCGTCAGACGCCATTGACCAACTAGGCCACCGAGGTTCGGGTTCGAGCATCGAATTTTAACTCCTATCTGACCAACCGTCTTACGGGGACGGGGCGGTCTCTTTTATAACTAAAAATAATAATACTGGTAGTAATTCGCTTGTTCACAACAGCGAACTTTTTTTAGTAAATTATGGTGGTTCTTATTCTGTTCATGCTTAAGTCCAAATTCGCATGCTTGCAAGTGACAATTCTTAAATTTGCTATTTGTGTTTAATTGTGGGTATGTTTAGTGCAAATTTAGTCGTCATGTAAGTTCGTGCGTTCTAAACTGCTAAACCGAATAGAATAATGATACGTTTAGAATTATCATTCTTTGTGTTACACGAATGTGGATTTTAGTATTAACATAATAAGAACTACCATAGTTTAGAGAGTTTTAGTTTAGTGTACAAGCGAATCAATACCAAAATGCTTTTTACTTTTTATAAATATATAAACTAATTTATATTATTATAAATCATAGTATAAAAATAAGAAGGCGTTAGCGCCTTCTTTGCCTTGGTGGCCTAGTGGTCATGACGTCTGACACGAATTGTTGGAAGACGCCTTCGAATCCCATCCGAGGATGTGAGTATTTCTCTCTAAAATTGCAATATATAAACTACTTAAATTGTATTTATAAAAGAGAAGTAATGAATACATACCTCTTTTTCCTCCTTCTTGCGCTGAGCCATGAGTTTATGATGACGCAGTTTCTCAGCATTAGGTTTGACTTCATTCAACCACTCATTGGTTTGATCGTCGTAATCTATCTTGAGAGACTCGCAGAGGTCGTGAGATGCCTCTTCGAATTTTCCGAGGAGCCTGTTAAAAATAGTACCATTATTAGTAACTCTTTCATTAAAGATCATGCCTGGCAATTGTCATCGCATGATTCCCTATGCCTAGAGTTCTGTGGACCCACATGAGAGTCCACTGTGCTCTTTAAACGAACCACTTCGTTTTGATGGCTAAAATGACATAACATTCATATACCTTAACACATCTTCAATGTTTGGTATATAAATGACTTCAGCTCTATTTCCCAGAGAAGTAGGCTGAAACCACTGATTTTCACTTGCCATACACCTTTGCATATCTCTTTCGCTTCTGTCACCACATTCTTATTACACGCTTGTCTGTTACGAGTACCTATCACTAGCCTTTGTCAGGCCTTCTCCAGAAAGAGTATTTTCGCCAAGGCCTTCCTTCTAACAGTTTCATCCAAACTAGCTTAGTATACTTGCTTTGTGTCCAAATCATCCGTAAACTACTCGACTAGCGACTCTATTCTCATTCACTCTCAAATGTTCTTTCATTGTGCAGTTCTTCAGTCACACCACATAATAGATTTCTCGTCAGAGCTGCATTTATTACACTTTGATCCTTCTGCTAACATTAACATTTAATATTATATTGGCCGTTGGCCCATGCAGTACATATCAGCCATATAGCTCATATGCCCCACTAGAGTCAGAATTGTTGAGGGGATACTTGGCTACTAATCTATGTTATTTATTTAAGTTTCACGGTAACTACGGTACTAGAGAACGTAGCATAAACAATTTGCGAAACAGTTTTCGTATCGTAAACAACATAATATGAGGCACTTCAATAGACACGAAACAATACCTGTAAGCACGTCCACGAAACTTGTAAGCGGCTGCGCTGTCGCAGTTGAGCTCAAGGGCGCGGGTACAATCTTTGATGCAGGAGAACAGCTTGTTCTGTTTGAGATATACCTGAAATTAAAAACTATAAGTTTAATTCAAATCGAAACAAAATACATTTTAATGTTATTCCTTGGTTATACAACCGCATCACTACATATAATAAAACTGTGGTAGAATTTCGGTACAATGAAAAAAATGCTAAAAACCGAGTCCGGGGATGTAAGATGTGGAATCGACCTAATTAATTTTTTAATTTTTTGTTCTCTGTATGTACGGGCTTATCTCCGTAACGACTGGTCCGATTTAAATGAAATTTTGTGTAGTGGTAGCGTTTATCCCTGGTCAACATATAGGATACTTTTGATCCCGGTAAATTAAAGAGTTCCCGTGGGATAGTTAAAAAACTGTAATTAACCGTATCCCGCGAGGCCAAGCGAGCGAAGCCGCTGGCGGGTCAGCTAGTTAGATATAAAACTTCCATGTTATAGTTCTATAACCTGAAAGAAAAAATGATAACTTTGGTACAAATGCAAATCGAAACAACTTAAATTCTCTTGTAATTTCTTGGTATAAAACAGGAATCCACTTTAGTTATAAAATTTTCATGTTTATAAGGTTGAACAATATGGAATGTGTTTTGGTCGGCGCGGCATGAACTTAACTAAAACGGCTAAAAAACTACGCTAGACTCCAGACTACTATTGAGAATTTATTTCTCAGAAAACCCCAATAATTGTCCGACCCGGGTATTGATCTGGACCTGGAGATTCCAAAGCGGAGATTTCCCCACTATACCAAGACCAAGCCAGCGAAACCGCTGGCGGGTCAGCTATTTCTATAATATATTAATGTGTGCTTTGTAAATATTATATTCTCTGTATAAAATGATCTCACCTGTCCCCTTTTAGCAAACATCAAGGCACTCTGCGGGTTGAGTTGAATTGCTTCAGTGTACAACTTAATAGCTTCATCATACTGTTGTTCAGAGAATGCTCTCATTGCTGCGGAGCGCTTCTCGTCAGACTGATCGCGTTCTTCATCGGAAGGCTCCTTTGACTCATCACCCATGTCTTGAGATGCATCTGCTGGTAATGATTCTATGACACCTGTGGAGAAAACGTTATTTTATTATCTTAGGGAAACTTACAGCTCTTCCAATTATTTAGTCAGATCGATATACATAGAAAGCTAACTAAGTTTCCACAAATAAACACTGGCATTTAATAGATATTAACCGCACCCGTTCACGAGTTGACGCATGTGCCAGCCATCGCCTTCCTCAACCATTTCAGAGAGAAGATGGCGACCCGCCACACACGCCACACATTTCCGTGAGCATGTCTGCTCTGAATGCCCACACCATCTCTTTGTCAGTTACAGTTTTTACACCACTTATATGAGAACTTAACGCTAGTTACAGGTTATTGTGAGCCCACATTGCCCACTTTGCGCTGAAGCAGGGCCTGGTAAAAATACGTAAAAATATTACGTACGTATGTAAATTTGTCGTAGATAAGAAAAAGGTAAGTACTGAAATATTTAGAGAAGAAGAAAAATCAATGTTTTTTTTAAATCTTCTTTTGTACATCACACGAGGTGTTCAGGTCCCAAAGTAGGCAGAGCTTGTAGTATAATAACCTGATATGCATACAAACTTCAATCAGAGCTGTTCTTGCACACACATTTTGGAACCTCGGACCAGCAACTCAGAAGGCAGGGTTACTACCACTGCCGCATCCGGCTATTCTATTATGTGAATACACCTACTTACTGAATAGGCGTGCGCTAAGATTTGCCACTGTCTCAACTATATCAATTGATGTTTAGTTTAGACACATGTAGTACTCTCACTCACTGCTGCAATTTAAACTATAATGGCCTGCGTAGAATGGCAGACGGAACAGAAGAGGATATTAAATTCATCAATTAAATTCATGATATCTATTTTTTTTTGCGCTACCTACGAAACAATACAATTCCTGTATATGCAAAGTTATTACAAAATAAGTAATATTGTATTTTGCAAAAATAAACAGCAATCAAAGAGTAAAAAAGGAAACAATAACATGATTTCAACATTAATGATTTGGCTACCATTTTCAGAAAACCTTAAGTGCGCGGGGCGCACAGACCAAGAAACAAAACAATTCTTGCGTTTGCGGACTCAATTACTTAATTACTCGGTCATCATCATCAACAGTCCACTGCTGGACATTTGCCTCTCCCAATGCGCGCCACTGAGCCCGATCTTCAGCTCTGCCCATCTAGTGACTGCCAGCTACCTTGCGCAGATCGTCGCTCTATCTGGCTGAAGGTCGTCCTACGCTACGCTTGCCGACACGTGGTCTCCATTCGAGGACCCGTCTATTCCATCGGTTATCGGTTCTACGGCTGATGTGATCAGCTCATTGCGAGTTTACTAATTTTTTGATCTATGTCGGTTACTTTAGTTCTCTGCCGGATCACCTCGTTTCGGATTCGATCTTTTAAAGAAACTCTAAGCATTGCTCGCTCCATAGCGAGCGACTTTGAACTTATGCACGAGTCTCAGCGTCCATGTCCACGTTTCAGCTCCATACGTCATAACGGGAAGGACGCACTGATTGAAGACTTTAGTCTTCAAGCACTGTGGAATGGGCAACGAAAACACCTGACGAAGTTTCCCAAATGCTGCCCAGCCCAACTGAATCCTCCGATCTACTTTACTCTCGAGGTTGTTTCTACCTAGCTTTAGAGTGTGTCCGAGGTAAACATACCTCTGTACAACTTCGATGGGCATTCCCCTGACTAGTATTGGCTCCGATATTGCGTTTGAGTTAAACATAATTTTGGTTTTCTCGGTGTTCATGCGGAGACCAATGCATTGTGAGGCATCAGCTAGGCCAATAAGCATCTGTTGTAGTTCTCTCGAGGACTCCGCAAAAAGGATTATGTTATCTGCGAATCTTCAGTGTGAGATGTACTCGCCGTTGATATTTATTCCCATCCTTCTCCAGTCCAGCGATTTAAACATGTCCTCCAGTGTTTGTAAATAGTTTCGGAGATATTACATCCCCCTGTCCTACACCCCGAAGCAACTGGATTGGTTTAGAACGCTGATCTTGTACTTGGACGGTCATTGTAGCGGATTTATAAAGCCATCTTAACATTTCGATGTATCGCCAGTCTACTTGGCATCTCTGCAGAGAGTCCAGAACAGACCCGGTTTCGATAGTCAAAAGCCTTTTCGTAGTCAAAGCTAAGCAGAGTGGCTGATTATACTCCTCTGATTTCTGTATAATCTGGCGCACTGTATGAATGTGATCTACGGTGCCAAATCCCCATCGAAACCAGGCCTGTTCGGGAGGCTGAAATTCGTCAAGTCTTTGCGCAAGACGGTTTGTGACGATCCTTGAGACAATTTATACACATGGCTAAGGAGTGAAATGGGTCTATAGTTCCTGAGAAAGGTTTTATCCCCTTTCTCGAAAAACAGCACCATCACACTCCTATTCCATGCGTCGGGAGTTCTCCCACAGTTGATGACGGAATTAAACAAAGTCTACAGCTCTTTAAGGATAGGTTTACCGCCTGCTTTCAGGAGCTCCGATGCAATACCGTCTTCACCAGAGGTTTTTCCGTTTTTTAATTGATTCAGGGCCATTTCCATCTCGATCGGTCGATGTGATATTCCCAAGTAAGTCCACTATCTATTTGAAATCCTAGGAATTAGTTTGTTGCAGAGTCTAATGCCAAATTACTCACTCACGTTGACTTGCCTATGGGTGCGACCCGACCAGTCAAAGTTAATTACGTGGCAGTAGGCCATTTATCTGTATTCTGGTTTGAACTGTGACGTGAAATTAGAGGAACAAGATTCTTGACAACTTAATGTCTCAGGGTTACGGACACAGACCATGCATTTTTGCACAAGTGATTTGACATTGTAGCTATAAGGCCCACTGTGGAGAAGAATGCTTGGTAGTGAATCCTGGTTTGTATACAGACCTGATGAAATTTTGCATGGCAGTTCTTATTCTTTGTGGCTAAAGTCCAAATTGGTATAACACTTCCGAATGAGCACACTAAAAATGTAATAGAATATCCTATTTTTATAAATATAACTCTAAGTGTTACATGAATTGGAATTTTAGTGTGAACAGAATAAGGACTACCATAACTAAATTTTTGTTCTCTATTTCAGTTTAGTTTTTTGAACAAGTGAATCGCTACCATTCACTGTCTATATAACTGAAGAAGATATTCACAACGAGAGAGTCTTTGTGGAATACTGGCTTTATCTTTCCTGACATTAGGGAAATGGTACAGAAAATTCTTTGTATTTGCAATACTGAAAAAATATTTCCACCGGGAGAAAGTAGATACTTTGCTTCACGCGAAACCCACACAATACTAGTAACTTTCATTATATTTACAGGGTTATTGAAAAATGCTAACAACCTCTTAAGGGCACCTCCAGTACATCACAACAAATAACGTTAGTTCTGCGGCTTTTCTTACTACCTAATTATTTCTCAAAATAAAAACATTTAGTTTTGTAGTAGAAACTTTCCTGTCACGTTTTAGTTATGCTTTATTAAAAGTAAAACCAACTATAACATTTAAAGACCCAACACCTCAATAACCCTGTTATGTGCATACCTTCCATATCCAGCTCCACCTCTGATTCTGGATCGTCTTCTTCATCAGATGAAGATGGATTTTTAGTTTCATCATTGTTGTTGGCAGCACTGGAATAATTAAATGAACATATTTAATCAGTCTGGTTAGACCCAAAGACCTTATAACATAAGGGTGTTTATGGTTTGGCTAGTTTCCTACTTAATCCTTCAACTGTATCAGGAACCAGACACAATAGATAGACTATCTATTGTTATCCTGTCAATAACAGCTGAGATGCAACCGATAAATATGACCTTTTATATGTTAAGAAGTATTAGGTAATATATTGATAGACTTCTATGGGCAACACAAACTAAGTAACTGAAATCTTAATATCCATAAAGCCGCCTTGGCATACCTGTATGCCAAAGCCAAATCAAATAAGGAGCCAATTAGAAATGTTAACTATTCAAATATACAATAGATTTCAGCTAATGTTTTGTTTTTTTTTAATGCTGTAAAGGACCTAGAAATTTCTTTTACGTAACAATACATCATTTGAAAGATACCAGCAGGCCTAGGCAAACTAGTCAAATTGGCGTGTTTCTGCACACTCTACAGACAAAAATGTGTCTACGAACTTAGCGCGACGTCACGTGACTTTTCCACAAGTAATGTCAACGCCATACATTTTGAAGTTGTCGTTTGGCGTTAACGATAACAGAAACATATTTTGTCTAGGCCTGCAGATCAGTAATATAAACAAAAAAATGCAATTCACTTGTTTTTTAAATTGTATGCCAGTACGTGTTTGCTAGTGTATTATTTAGTAAAAAGTAGTAGTATTTGCCATTTTGAGTAAAAAACCTAAGGAAAGTACCATCCTCCTTTCCTTCCGGATCCATTTAAAATATGTTTTTTTATAGACAGCGGCCATTTTGTTTTTTTACAAGTGTGAGCACGATTGTGACCTCTATTTGGTATACATTAAAGTTCACATTTATATGATTATTATGATTTATGTAAACTTAGTTTATTTTTAACAAATTATTTAAGATAGTTAGCGCTTTAGTTCATATACTGTAAGCTTACTATTTAATAAACATATAAATATGAAAATTAGTTTTTAGTACTTTTTTGGAAAAAAAATTGAATCTTTATGTATGCTTATTTTACTTGTGCTCCAGAGATTTTTATAGTCTGTGTCGTATTATTATTATTTTTTTATTTTTACCCTATGTCGTCTCGTTGTTGTGTTATCTGGTTGACTATACCTCTATGGTATCTAAAAGGAAACAGATGACTTACAACCAAAGAGGATGTACTGGTGAAGATCTTTTTTCAGTTCCGCTCTTTTGCCCTTACCGTCGTAAATAGAGTAAAATATTTACTTTTTAATTGTATATTAAAAAATGTATTAGTATGCATTTATCCTAATAAAATTATGCAAAAAGTATTTTTTCATAGCAATCCTCTACAAAATTTATAATTACTATGATAAAGAGCAGTAAATAATATTGGTTTGTTACTGCCCTATGTCTTTAAGCTTTTTTTAGTTTCTTCACTTGTGTTTAGCTAAACTAAATATATTTTACTGCCTTTACTAGATGTAGGGCAGTATTTGAATAGTTAGTCACGGGCAGTCGCTAGTAAAATATAAAATTACTTACTAAATAATTAACCTAAATAATTTTTTAAACAAATCAATTTTAGCCATACATTTTAAACTTGGAACGTCAGATCAATCAAATAGGTAATACGATACAGGAGCGCGGGGGTATGACGACAAAGGGCACTGAAAGAGGTGTGGACGGCGGGGTCGCTAAGTGTGATACACAAGAGAAGAATGCGCGAAGGTATGTGACGTCATAGTGGTTAGCTGTATTATAGGGATGGTGATTTATTAAAAAAGTATATTGATAATGATACAATATTTGAATTAACTAACAATGTATAGGCTAATAGGTAGGTAAATAAAATATTTGGTAATAAACTATTGTACTATGTATTACATAGAATCATTATCAAAATTATAAATGAGTCACTTATGTCCATATCAATATGGGTGGAACTTGATTCTTCACTTTCGAATCATCGGAGTCGTCCTGAGTGCTAATAATAAAATCAACAGCATCATCCCGAATTCCATCATGTTTGCAGTACTCATCCTCAATTTTAATTACATGGTTAACGCAATGTTATTGTGTAACTGTTTGTTTACCCAATAAATCAAAAATAAAAAAAAATGCTTTTTTGTTCAAATTAGAGTTTTTTTGTGCTAATTGTCCCTTGAATTGGGTTCAGGGTGGGTGTTATGAAGGCAAACGCAACACTTAATGTCGGTTTCTTTTCAACAACTCGTTAATTTTGTATATATCTTACGTTTCTGTCTTTTTAATCAATTTTAATAAGTCGTCATCAAAAGTCACGTCATGTCGCCGGAACCACGATTGCATAACTGCCTTGGTAGGAACTATAGTCGGCTTTTTTCTTCTCCAACCGAATGGTAAGCTGCGGTATCCATCACAATCATAGAATCTGGTGGTATATTAGGTATCAGCTTTTCAATTATCTAATTACTGAAATTAACGAAATTCATAGAATCATGATAATCCCGTTTTACATTTGGAATTAAATATCACAAATGCTCCGTCAAAAAATCCAGTTTGACCTCCATAATATATGATGATCGAACGGTCCCCTTTACCTTAGATAGCACGCCATGAACATCCTTGGATTGCCAGCATTTTGAGCTATGGTTTTGTTTAAATTTATGTCTTGTTGATATTAAATAGAATTTGGGTCCAGTTTATACTTTCTAAAATATTCATATACCTACGTAAGCCATTTGCTTGCACGACTATTAACTTTATGTCCGAATATTTTTCGATTCGTCTTGAGAATGTAATCTAAAAGCTTCCTTCGATTTGAGCACCAAAAACCAACATTGTTTGGATCGTTGGCAAACCATGCCAAACATTTGGCAAATTATTATAATATTTTTCTGCATGTATACCAAATTAACAGGTTAGTCCTGTTTAATAACTGTAATGAAATGGACTTTACTCATTTAAGCCAGTTATTAAATAGCCAGTGTCGCTAATCGGACATGCCTAAAACTTAGGTTCATAGTTCATACCTCATGTTTTGGGCATGTCCGATGCTCATCCTCATGTGAAATATCAGAAATGTAATCAAACATACAAAATACTGTCTTGTGTTATTGATTTTGTACAAACTACACATCATAATCAAATAAGGCCTTTGGAGTTACCTTTCACAGGTAGGTAATTCAATCCACATTATTTAAATCTTGGTTGTCTTCATATTTCATATCTAAAGTTGTATTTCCACAAATTTATAATGTTTGGCTTGTGCTTTTCATAAGAATACATTATTATAAACAGGTGTGAATATGTCTTTGCTGAGCATGTAAGGGGCACAAGAGAATATTTATCATCGGAAACTAACAAAAAAACTGGATGAAAACTAAAAAAAGGATAAATTATATTTAACACTTTCCCAATTGCCACATTTTCCTATCTTTACAAGAACATTCTTTAGTTCGAGCAATATATTATTGAAAATCACATACTTCACATCCCAATAGCATTGACATTTGTAAACTTATTTATCTCAACTAATATCGATAATATAATCGAAATAAAATTATCTCATGTTTTGTAATTAAGTATAAGTACCTATGGATATACCAACTTTATAAAGAGGAAAGATTTGTTTGTTTAAAGTGAATAGACTCCACAACTAATTGAATTGAAAAATTCATTCACCATTAGCATCCTACATTATCCTATAATGAACAGAGGCTATATATGTTGGTTCATCATCCTCATCCATCACCAAGCAGGCGAAACCGTGGAGCACAGCTGGTAAAAATATAAAATGAAAACTTCAAGTTAAGAAGCATTTTAAATCTTCATTACGGAGAATATGATACAGGCACTTACAAGTTGCAAAATTTGCTACCCTGATATATAAAATAATACTTTGTGTTTTACAATATACCTACATCATAACCTACTAGTTTAGGATTTATATCGGAACTGTTATGTGTTTATTACAAAATATTTACTGCGGCACTATATTGCCTATTGCCAAAGCACTTACTGTGTCATGGAATTTCATTTGCATTCAGCTAATAATTGAGTGTCATATGCTATTTTTGTTACTCTTGTTGTCGGCATATCATTGATCAATGATACATAAAGTATTTTAATTTGTGTATTTAATATTGCTGAAATAGCTGGGGAAACATAGTACGGAAGGCCATTCATAGTGGTCACAATGAGGAACTGAACAAAAAGGGAGGATGGTGGGAATGTTGTTTGAGGATTGATTTTAGAGTGAATGTTATTTGTGTAAACGTCTACCTCAGCTCATATAGATTGTCTTTGGAGTTTTCTGTTAGGTATATATTATTTACTGTTACAATAGAGACTTACAGAAGGGTAGGTATGTCATGTCATAAACATTTTTTTTTAAATTCCTTTACCAATTTGTGATTGCAACATGGCAATTTACTATTATACTGTCAGTGCTGCAAGATGCCTGTTATTTCTTTTTTTATCCATCTGCATCAGTCGCCGTACATTGACGTTAAAACATTTTGTTCTAAGCAGACAGGATGCCGAGTCATTAAGAAATAAAGTATTTCAGTGCAGGCGTGGCCACAGATTACTGAATAAGAACAGATACTTCACTCAGTAGAAAATTTCCAATACCTATTACGATAATAGCCTACTCCCTCGCGTCAACAACCACTGTATGCTAAAATGCGCCTAAATGCTCAAGCGTACAGCAGTGATTGCTTCGCACCGCGCGATTCCACAGTAATCGCAGGGCTGCCTCTTCGATAAAATTAAATTAACATAACTTTTTATCTATGCAGGGGCCGAAACAAGTTCTATGGTCGAAAATACTGATTTTACTGACCAAAAATTCAAAAATACTGACCAAATACTGACCATTTCGAAACCGTTTTTCGGGTGAATGGTGTGAAATAAAAAGCTTATTTTCAGTTATTGGCCTCCACCATCCCCATAGCCAACCAGCACCGCCTTTTTATTGTGTTAAAAAGCTTTTTTTATTGTTAGTAATTGTTATTGTATTACAAGTGAGTCATTTTGCATTCGTGCAAAATTATACATATAGTGAACACTAAAATCAAATGACTATGAGAAAGAAAAAAAGTACAGAGAAGTTCCATTAAAATAAACATAACATTTAAAATTAAGTTTTCTTAAAGAAGTTTGTTATAAGTGTTTTTTTCTTCTTATCTACGATTTTTTGTATTTTTTCTTCCTCTTGTATTTGTTGTTCTTCTTCTTTTCTCTCCTTTACTACAGTTTCTAGCAGAGATTTTGCCATATTTACGGAAACCATGTCTTTTTCTTTGATTCCGCCCTTCAACATGGCATTTGCATTTTTAATTAATCTGGAAATAATAATTAATTACATTGCGAAATCGTGCATAGAAATAAACACAAACAAACCAATTAGAAACAATCACAAAGCGTGCTATATCTACCTGTCAATTGTCTCCCTCTTAATTTTTTCTTCTTCTCTTATTTTTTTTAGCGTTGTCTCACCTTCTTCAATAATCGTCTTAGTTTCTTCGTACTTTCTCTTAAGTTCTTTTTTTTCTCTATCAAGTTCCTCATTTCTTTTCTTTTCGAGCTTCTTTATTTCTTCTTTTTGCTTCTGTTCTTCACAATATGTTTTATATCTTATATATGCCGTTCTGGCTAATTTCATCAATTCAGGTGTTAAAGGGACTAAATGAATCTTGTTTTCGTACATGTTTTTTAGTGCCGATTTAACTGTCAAATGCGCATCAAGGGTCCTCTGACACATGTTAGCCCTTTCTGGTGTTAAAATTCTACCCGAACATGAAAAGCCCCTTTCCACATCTGCATTGCCATGCGACAGTGCTAATGCGGCCTTTACAATGTGTTCCAGGTTGAGGAACATTTTTTCTCCGTTATCAAAGGTCCTTTTAAAAATATTGCCCCAGTAAGTTTCAATCCTTTGTTCTTCTTGATTTCCTTTTTGATGTTGCATCAACAAAAGACATTCGTTTGTTAGTGCCGTTTCTTCAAACGCAACCGGCAAAGTGTTTGCAATTTTTAAAAAGTCTTTATGACACGTTTCTGAATTTTGTTTTTTAGGGTTCAATATTGCCAAGTATTTTATTAAAGAATAATCCATTGACGTTTTTGTTAGCAGATGTTTGCAAGCGGCGACGTAATGATTTTTTACTTTGTGTAAAAATGTTACTCTATCACGTTCTTGAGCGGTCTCCAATAATTCTCTGATTGAATCTTCTAGCACAATATCTTGAAGAGGAACGTAATATTTTTCATTTAGACCTTCAACTGACGTAGGCGCGCTTTTTACACAAAACCGATTAAAAATGGTTCTCACGAGTTTCTTTAATTCTTCATGAATCATGTGAACCAATGGCTCTTCACGCTGGAAGAAACCAGTGACTTTCACGAACATCTTTACACTGGACACTACAAACATTATTTCTGCTTTTGCTAGCTTTTGATTGATGAAGTTATAGATGTTTTTAAAGTTTTGGGATGTATTAGTCTGTTTTTTAGGTAGATGTTTAGTGAAATACTCAATTATTGCAGGCCATTGCTCTAAAACGCGTTCAGCAGCAGGCCCCATAGTGAGCCAACGTGAAGAAACGTGCTTAATGAAGCGATGGTTTGGCAAATTTAACTTGTCTTGAATAATTTCATATTCTTCCCAGCGAGCAGGCCAACCATCGAAAAAGTTGTGAATTTGAAATATAAAGTCAGATACGCTTTCACCAAACTCCATCAAAGCCTTAAGAAAGGCATTGTGTACAGTGTGAATGTTACATGTTCCTATATCAGCTAATTTCCGTCTGCCCAACAGAATTAAAGAATCGTTCATCAATCTTGTAACCGCTTTATTCACATTGGGCCCGTCACAGCCCAGCATCAGAAGCCTTTTGCGGGATAGTTGAGCGTTGTCCATTGCTTCATTCAGCTTAGAATAAATATCCTCGGCGGTAGCTTTACCAATGAAGAAAGTTTCTAAATGTGTCGTTATTATCATTTCTTTAATCGGAGACCAATATTTTATGGCCACCTGAAGCTCCTTTTTTGATGCTGCATTGCAGGTTTCATCGAAACATAGCGAAAAATAGGAGTCTTTGTAGTCCTTCATCATTTCTTGCCTAAAATATGGAGCTATAGCATCACAAATTAAATATCTTGCTTTGGTAGTAGACATAGAAAAATCTGATGGTAGTGAATTTGGAAACATAGCTGAAAATAGTTCCTTTATAGAATCGCATGAGGGCTCTATTGGAAAATCAGAGACCACCATTTTCATAGCCCACAAAATTTCTGCTCTTGTGGCCCCATCTTTGACACTATATAATTGTACACAACTTCTTTGGCTATTTTCAGGTTTAGAAGTACTTGGTTGTTCTTCGATGGGTTTTTCATTGGGTCGCAAACTTGTCATATGCAATTGAGATGCTGTCAACTTTACTTTACACTGTTCCTTGTGTTTTTGTGTTGATGCGTGTTGTTCGATAGCTTCAAAGCCCCAAGCAATCGAAAACTTTTTAAGACACACAAAACAAAAAAAACCTGTATCACTGTCCTCTTTTTTTCCCCACTCACACACAATATGTCCATTTTTATCTTTTTTTTTAAGCCAGTCTTCATTAAATTTGCACTGACCCATAATTACTTGTTTTGATATGTATAGAGATAGAGTCTATTATTTTGTTAGTGATAAATTAAAGCACACACACAGGCAAGGTACACACATTTAATGTGTGTACCTTGCCGTCATTAACAAATCACCAGTATGAAGCTGTAACAAACATGCATGAGTTAAATTACACAAAATTAGAACAAAGAAATACTGATTTAAAAAAAAATATTAGTAAGTATTTTTTTTTAAGTCAGCTGCAATATATAGTACGTAGATCATCCACATACACTTGGAACAAAAAATTTTGTGCCCAGTGTATATAGAGCATGCAAAGTGCAAAGCAGCCCTCAGATATCATCAGTCATCACTGGGCAAATCGAAAAATACTGACAATACTGACCGATTTTCAAAAATACTGACTTTTACTGACCAGGTCCAAAAATACTGACTTTTACTGACTTTACTGACCTGTTTCGGCCCCTGTCTATGTTATTGAGAACTGTGAATATGTTCTGACTTTTATGTGGCAGTTAAAAATTTTATCATTTATAAAATATTTAACCAACTTAAAAAAAAGGAGGTGATCAGACATACAGGCCAAACTGAGATGTTTGACTTGTATGGTTTGTAGGTATGTATGTTTGTGCGCGATAATCTCGCGTTTGGCTAAACCGATGTCGATGCGGTTTTCAGAAAAGGATTTGTTACATTTAGGAGAACGTTTTAAAATAAGTATAATACTTCTTAGTTTGATGATGATCTTCGGAGATGTTCACTAGAAATGAAAAAAAAAGCCTTAAAAAAAGAGAACCGACTTCAAATAAAGCACTAAGCCGTAAGTTATTTTATTAACGAAGTGTAACACTCTCACACAAAAATACATAAACACTGCAGTTTTCGAAAGTTTTCACGCGAAAAGTCGATGGCCTTCAAAATAAAAAAAATATATCTAGTTCCTAGTTGTACATATCTAGGTGTATTGTACTACTACCAATTATCACGAATCAAATTTATTAAGATTAATTAATTTGATTCGTTTTCTCGCAACAAGTCACCTTACAACAGACGCGGCTTGTTCAAAGGTTTTCATCGGGCGTAAGAAAAAGAACTCTCGCTACACAGACTTAAAGCGCATTTTGATTCGTTACGAGCGCGTTAAGGACTTGTAGGCACATTTTTTGAAGGTCACGTCCGTGCTTTGCAATGTTTTATGAACATTATTGCAGTTGTTAGTTTAGCAGTTTATATTCGAATGTTTTCTTTCGAAGAGTGCATCTTCTGTACCTTGTACTATTAATTATTCTGTGGTATAACGTTTCTATGCAACACAATTATGTAAATCTGTGTCTGAAAGGCAAGCTAATGCTTAGTATATACCTATTAAACTGTCAAATTCTAAGTGGATACCGGTGTCCGCACACCTACTGTCTTTTAATTATGTCTCTAATGACGGTATGTGAATAGAAAAAAATTTAAACGACAAAAACTAGTAATAATTTATCACTTACCATTCTTCATTGACAGGTAAATGGAAAAATGTTAGGTGTTTATCCCTTCTTTTGCTTGATTTACACCCATCTACAGCACATAAGGCACCACACGGCATCGTAATACGCGTACGAACGAACAGCACTATTAAAATTGAACGGCGTGCGCGCGCTTCGCTTGCGAAAACCGCACTGAATTTGAATCGCCGGCGGACCGAGACCGCTCGGCTGGGCGGTAGGCAGTTATAGCGCGCAAGTACATGGAGTGACGGAGGCCTGGCGTGGCTTTCTATGAGCGGGCTGGTTAAAGAGAGGAAAGTGAGACAATGCCTATTGATTCAATGGTAACATATGGAATACTCATTGATTACTCACCAAGAATCAACTATTTCAGAGGTGCTTATAGTTTTTATTTAAAAATTCTTATATGAGCGCATTTAGTACATATGCATAAATTATACATAAGATACAGTTTTTATATAAAAAAAGTATGCCTACCATACTAATAATCTTTGTGTATTGGCAGAGTACAAAAATAAAATATACGAGTACCTGAAAATATAAAAACGACTAAAATTACAGTATATTTAGCACTTACGTGTCTCCATAGGGCGTTGAAGGTTTAGAACCGAATGTTGGTGTCGGAATTGTAACCCCTAGAGATTGTAGATAATCCTTGAAGAACTCGAGCTTTGGATGATGCAGGAGCAGTGGTTGAGTCTTGCAAAGACTAACAAATGTTTTCAACTCTGCGAGTTGTTCTTCGTTGAACGGACAGCTCATTTTTCTTGAAGTTTTGTTCCGGCCGGCAAAATGTCAGTACAACCACGAGACGGTGCACAGCGCAGTTGTTAGAGAATGCGCGAGTGAATGACTCGAGCGTTTCTGTAAAATAAAATTCATGCGTTAGTTTTATACTCGCTTTGTTTAACCATATGACTTTTATATCATAAAATCTCACTTTCTTGAAAGTCACAGAAAACGGACAGTCTCAAACCAAACTGAAATACCGAGAAACCAAGGGAACCAAACGAAGGTCAAAATATTTCATTTCATCGTCGAAACCAAAGAGAATACATACGTAGTATCTTATAGTCTGTGGAGCATATTACCCTACTCTTTGCTGTGGAGAATACAATTACTGCGGTCCCAATTGGCCATAATCGATATTAGCGCGATAAAAGTCGGTCCCTTTCACCGTGAGCGTGATTACGATGGTCCACGCTACGTCATCGATGACGTCTTAACTGCCGCCATATTGACGATTACATGAACCATGCTCTGCACCATAATCGTCGTGAGCGTTCTGTCAAAAGTGACAGGTGTTTGTTTATTTGTACAATGTATTTACTGGTGTCCCTTGTTTTTGATGTAAAAGTTGTAAAAGTCGGTCCATCCATTCCATTATTTCTTTTTAATCCACACACCACATAGTTAACCTTCACACTATGCACGATATTTTTATGAATTTGTTTTTCGCGCGCAAATGGTTCGTTATTGCTAAAACTCTGGTCCGAATTAACAACACGCTTACAGTGCTACGAGCTGTCAAAATCGCGATATTTGTCTCGGACCAGCTTTGGTAGACGATAGCACTGTGAGCAAAATTATCGCAAAACGGACCACGGTGAATAAGACGGGACATCATAGACAATAAAAGTGTAAGCGTCAAAACGGGGCTACCTCCGAAAGCCAACTTCTCCCAACATTAGGGATAAAATAGGGATGTGCACCCCTTTTATTCGAAATTTATCGATATCGATTCCATAACTACTTGTTATGAGGCCTATAACATTCGGCAGCCCTCTCATCTACACTTTTCAAATCTTTTTCTGAAAAACTATTGTTTTATTCTTAGGATACTTATTATTACTATTGTGCTATTTGAGACTGTTTTCAAATGATTTTCATGTTAGTATTATATGATATAAAAAAGCTTCCTAAACACGTCATTAAATTATTTTAAATTTTAACCGACTTCCAAAATAGCGGGATTCATGTTCCACATTTTTATTTTTTTATCTAGACAATAAATAAAATAAATTGAGAACATCTATAGTCGCAAGCAGCAAAATAATAATTGATTCTATTTTTTATCTAGTCAACAAATACAATAAATTGAGAACATCTATAGTCGCAAGCAGCAAAATAATAATAAACCACAATTATCAAGAGCATAGCCAATGTTTTTATAAGAAAAATATGAAAAGTGTAAATTGAGAGGGCTGCAGAATGTAGGAGGCCAACAGAACTTCGTCAAAACAAAAAAAAACGCCATGGTGCCAACGCCAAAAGTGTAATCGAGTCTCATTTATTTTTTGAACTTAAATTTGATATAACGTTCGTTTTTCGCTCCGTTAAGCCGGGTCCACTGCGCCATGTTTTCATTGTTATCAACATGAAAACATTGTTTGCTAACCAAATAGGGGCGTGGCTTAACAGTTTCGTTAGAAACAACGCAGTAATATGTTTGCCGAGACGAATGGATAACATCCCCCGCGTTCGCCTGCGGGGAGGGGAAGTGACGCATTTTGTGTTAGCGCTCAGTAGAGCAAGACTTCATTATCGTTGGAAGAGCGTAAATAATTATATGTGACAATTTTCTTCTCTTTGACATTTGTGATGGAGTAGAATAAAGAAAATAATTAGTTCTTGTTCTCTATCATATATATTGAACGAACGAGGTTGCAGGTAGAGTCGGACCCGGAATCTATTTCTGCTTCTTATTTAGAGAACTAAATCTACTACTAGTGCTATAACAGCTTCCACGTCTTCTTCGTCGGAACTCATTTTAGAAGTGAAACTCAAACAATAACAACAATAGGCGCAGCGGACGGGTAGTTTTGCTAACATATTTTGCGAACTTATTTTTATAGCATGTTTTGTTAGAAAATTGGCGCTGCGGACCCGGCTTTACACGTTGTCTATTCTAGACACGTATTTCGATTTTAAATTGCTAATCCATAGTGAAATTTATTCTATGTTAACTTTTTTATTACATTGTAACACCTTTTGTAACCCCTGCACGGAGAATACTCTGTAGTCCACAGTTATGAAGTTTCCAGTAGGTGATTGGCTGTGTATTAGTCTGTGTTCGAGCTCACGTCTTGTCAATAGACAGCCACGAATCTCACCACTTTCCTACCAATCGTCGTAATGTAAAGTCAATATTTAATTTTTATATCCATTTGGATCTGAATTTTCTGAACATTTATCAACATGTGGAGGTGAAATTCGGGAGCCGCAAGCCAAGGGCTTTGCGTTTTTGTTTTGATTTTCCCAAAATAATGGAGTTTGTTGCTGCCACCTAAACGAAGAAAAACAGTGAGCACTCTTTGATATGTTATACTTTGACGTACGGACATTATTTTAACGCTAGCTTTTATTGTTTGAGCTATTGGCGTTTTTCTTTGGCACTTTCTTTTTCACTTTCATATACGTTTCAAAATTATTTTCACCATGAGTTTCCCGTGGGAATTTTTCACTTGGAGCGGACCGCCATCTTGAGATTCCATCTTCACTGGAGGTGAAACCTTACCGCGGCCCTCGCTGTGTGCCGCATCGTGCATCAGAAGGAAGGAAATCCTCTCCACGTCATGGTCATTTCCACAGGTTTCAATACCTTGGAGTAAGGTAACCCATTCATTGCCTTGTACGATCCATGCCCTGGGCATGTGCCCATTGTAAAAACTTAAAAAATAATTAACTTCTTTTAAATCAAGGTGCAATCACGATAGTTGTTAACGCCTATTGTGATGAAAATACATAAATTTGTTGTGTCAATCAGGCCAGTTAAATATACCAGTATCCGCAAGAGTCCTTCAGACTCTGCGTAATTGCTAAAACTTTATCAAAAAAAACTTTTAAAAATTAAATGTAACGCTTGTGTTCCTTCCCGGAAATAAAGATGAACAAAACAGAATGTTTGTTAGTTTATTTCATCTGCCCCCCGTCTGATTAATAGTTTCAAATCTCTACAAGCTGCTTTTCCAGGTAATGTTTGTTAATTTTTTATATATATATATTTTCTTTGTGTGAGGTCGCTCCAGGCGCCCGAACTTGTTAATTTTAAAATTTTCTAGATAACTTAGTGTGATAATCACTTTACAGGAGCGCTCACATAGGTACTATTCAAAAATACATTATTTTACCTTATTTTATTTTACTTTATTTCGATTTGCTTACATAAACCATACCATAACATTCAATTATCTATTACAATATTTATCAGCAAACCAACTATTTATTTATGTTTTAAGTTGGTATGGTAATGGAATGTCTCAATGACTTTATGGGACACTTGAATTACATTTCGTTCCAGCAACTTTTGAGGTTATAATACCATATTTATGTAACATATGTATATTTACGTTATTTTTCTTAATTTGGTGACTTTTAAACGAATACTCTGCAACTTTGAAGATAGTATGCCATTTTCAAAAGTGAAATTCAGGTATTAGCATCATGGATTAAATAGCTATGCTGATGCTATCTTCTTGCTGAAAGTATAAAATAAATAATATTTCAATGAACCGGCCCTCTTAAATGAGAAAAAGATTTATATTGAACAAGTAGCTCCCCGTGGATCACACACGGTACATAACACTTATTAACTGATTTTCAAAAGGAGGTTATATGTTCATCTGTATGTTTTTTTTGTGTGTATGTTAATCAATTGTTTCGCTAATTTGTGGTTCGATTTAAAAAAATCTTTTTTCATTCGAAAGAGTGTACTCCCGAGGTGGCCCATTATCAAGTCAGGATCTGATAATGGAGTCAAGAGGTGGATAGTGGAACTCCGCAACGGTAAAATGCAAAGACACGAAATTTTATAAATTGGTTTAATTTTAATAAAGCCTGTTCTATACTTCATCATGACATAGCTGCTGCACCCAGGGTTGACTTTACACTAAGTCTTCGTTGCCCGTACATTTGACCCATTTTTTACACCTTAAATAATACATGTACAATTTAAAAAAATTAAACCGACTTCTGTTCTATTCAGTTATTGAAGTGTAACTCAAAAACTACCGAATTCGATGAAATTTAAATAAGAAGAACCAGCTTTAAAAAAAACTTGATAATCTGTTTACCTAGTCAAAGTTATGAGGTAACAAACATAAAAAAATACAGTCGAATTAAGTACCTTCTTCTTTGTGGAAGTTTGTAGAAAACCATCGATATCAATATTTATAAAAAAAAATTATTGCGGCACCGCACTATTTTTTAATTCAGCGGTAATTTATGGCTATATTAGCTCTTATTATATGAATAGGGGTCGTTATTATGAACTAAAATCTTACTTACCGTACTTTGTCCAGCGGATATCTGGCCATAAAACGACGTTTAGTACCACCTTTCCTTTCTGATTTAAAAAACCGCATATTTCACATTTTCTGTACTTCATATCTTCTCTAATTACACTTCCTTATAGTTTTTAGCTACCTAGTACCTAAAATCGTTATTTACAGATAAAATTAAGTTGTATATTTGTTAATAAGAGTTAAATAGGTACTTAATTTATTAACATTTATGTAATTTTAAAATTTTGTATTTAATTATGTAAAATATGCCAATAAACTTATTACTATTATTATTAATTGAGAAAAAGTTTGTGACTTCTAATGAGCTTTTAGCAGCATCATTTACTACCAAATTATGGGAGTAAAATGCACGAGGATTCATGGCCAATATTTTTTTGGATGCCTGTTTTTACCTCTCATATTTGTCCAATTAACTTTTAGATGGCCGCGCCAATGATGTAATTCAATATCACATGATTTTAAGAAATCCAAGAAATAATTTGCTAACCTTTGTACATGCTTTGTACCTTGTATCAGTTACGGGTAAAAAACCTACAAAATATTCTCTTACCTCACCATAATTGTTATTGGTTATACTTAAGGATATATTATACTTAAGGATTTGGGGTTTCTTGTGTTTTTGATTATACTTAAGGATTTGGGGTTTCTTGTGTTTTTGATTATACTTAAGGATTTGGGGTTTCTTGTGTTTTTTATTTTGTATTCTTCCTATTAGCATTTTATGCGGGAGGGAGGGTGGTGCACGCCCCCAAATAAGCCAAAATCATTGTTTTCTTTTCAGCGGAAGTGTTACTAAATATTTTTTTTTAATATCGTTTTTTGCTTATCAATTACAATTACACTTATACATACACCAAATATTTAGTCTAAATATTTATAGCAAAGTGCATTGTTTTTTAAGATAAACACAGCATGCATTAATTCTTATGTCCGATAAGGAAGATAATATGAAATAGAAGCAACACTTATATTAGAAGAGTTAGAGAGTAGGATTGGAGAATTTGACATTGACTGCCAATGTCAAATTCTTTCTATATTTTGCCACAGAGTCACCAAATATGTCAAGTAAATCACTTTGATAATTATTTATTAAATTACTTAATCTGGGAACACTTGTTACACTCTCACAACATAGACATACTGCTAGTGCCAGAATCCCATACAACCGCAAACAACTGCGTAAAGATACAAAATTACTACATCTATACCACAGATCACCCAGACGGGACTGCACACGCTGGAGCGGCCATAGTAGTAAGGTCTAGCATTAAAGATTATGAACAACCATAGTTAAAACGAACCACATTCAAGCAGCAACTATCGCAATAGAAGATCGAAATGGAACATTTAATGTGTCGGCCATTTACTGTCCTCCCAAACATAAACTGAAAGAGAGACAATATGACGAATACTTTGGAACCCTAGGCACTCGCTTTATAGCCGGAAATGACTGGAATGCTAAGAATGTTCACTGGGCCTCTAGGCTTACTAATACAAGAGGAAGGGAGCTCAAAAAAATCATAGACAATAGCCATCTTAGAACAATCTCAACAACAGACCCTACTAACTGGCCTACAGACCCAAATAAACTTGCAGATGTTATAGACTTCTTCATCGTAAAGGGACTATCCAAGCTTTTTCACCATGTAAAGACCTGCTTAGATGCCAACTCTAATCATATCCCGGTTATACTGACGATTGGTGCTACGGTTCTAAAAACTGAAAGAAAGCTGAAACTGTATAACAAGCACACAGGGGCCTTACTATGAGCTCTTAAAGCAGGACTTCTAGACAACTGCCCGGTTTATTCGTACCATGACATTTTAAAGCAGGCCTGCCCAGGCCTACTATTGAAGAACCGCACAAAAACCGTTCACCTGTTTTTTTTGTATGGACTCTCGTTAACATGTCGCTATGAATCCACTCAATTGATTAGCTTACAAACGTCTAGGCGTCTGCAATGTTGGTTATAGTAAATTATTAGAATGCCAGAGACAATATTATCCGTTCACCTTTGAGAAAACAATATTCAAAGAGTTCACCTAAATGAGCGTCATGGTATGATTTTATTCAAAACTGTTTATGCAAGGTTTAAGAACTGCACGGAACTTGCATGGTTTTTAAAAAGCTGATAGTAAGCCCCCAGATTGGATTACATTTCGCGATTTGGTTAACGATGGAATTAACCTCAGAATGACGCTAAAAACCGAGTCAGATATTGATGTTGCTGCTATAAACATAACTTCGGTAATTCAAGAAAGTTGCTGGAACTTAACGCCTGAAACTACTGAACGTCCCCCTAAAAGCAAAGTATACTCCGAGACCATACGGTCGAAAATCATGGAAAAAAGAAGACTCCGAAGGGTATGGCACACAAGCAGGCATTCAAATGACAAAACTGCACTTAACAAAGCCATCAAATAACTAAAAACTCTTATTGCTGAAGCAGATGGTTTGGCCTTAGACATGTACCTGGAAGGCCTTACAGCTAATAAAACAGTTAAAACAACAGACTACTCCAGGTCCAGGTCAATCCAGGTTTCCAGGTTTCCAGTTTCCAGGTTTCTACAAGCTCTCCCTATGGAGAGCTTGTAGAAACCTGGAAACCTGATCCACCATTGCACCATGAACCTCTGCTACGGAATCAAAACGGAGCCTGGATCAGAACAAAACAAGACAAAGCAGATGCATTTGCTTACCATCTAAGCAATGTATTCAAACCAAATACCCCCAGACCAAACGCCGATGACACTGACATTGACCTTATCATCAACCAAGATTACCAACTTGCCCTACCCCTGAAGCTGGTAACACCTAGGGAGATATATAGAAATATCACTTCAATGGACAACAACAAGGCCCCCGGCTATGATCTTATCGACAAGAAAGTTCTACAAGAATTACCTCGCAAAGGAATCGTATACCTCACCATGTTGTTTAATGCTATTCAGCGGGTAGGCTACTTTCCAGACATTATGGAAAGTATCACAAATAATAATGATCCATAAACCTGGTACACCAGCACATGACGTCACTTCTTACAGACCAATCAGTCTGTTGCCGATCTTGTCCAAGCTGTACGAAAAGTGTCTATTACAAAGAATGTTACTTACTATCCTTAATGAAAAGTCAATTGTTCCTGATCATCAATTCGGATTTCGGAAAGAACATGCTACCATCGAACAAGTTCATAGAGTGTGCAGAAAAATTAGAACATCCTTTGAGAAAAAAGAGTACTGCTCGTCTGCTTTTCTCGATATACAACAAGCCTTCGATAGAGTCTGGCATAAAGGCTTGCTGTTCAAGATAAAAGCCTTACTACCACATACATTTTATTACATACTTAAATCTTACATAACAAACAGAATATTTCAAGTAAGAGAAAATCATTCCACCTCAGGATTATATACAGGGATTATACACATAATCCCTATTGATTATAACAGCATAATTAATGGTAACAAAGCAATACTTATATATTATTATGTAAAAAACTTATTACTGGTAATTATAAGCATCAGTCCTGTTCGCACAGGCTAAAAAAATATTTATATTGGCAAAAAAAATATTTTCTTCATAAAAACCGGACGGAGTTGAACTCGACTATCTAGCATCGTATCTCATCTACATTCACGTAATAATTTTTAAATATTATAATGGCTAACAAACTTTTGAAAATTGGTTTATATAATGCTGGTTCTCTGGGAACAAACCACGATAACTTTGTATCCTCTGTTGTTCGGAATGATGTTGACATACTCGCTATTAATGAAACCTGGCTTAGAGAGGGTGAGGAAGGGCGCACCCCTGTGATTCCCGCGTATAGACTTCGTCATATACCTAGAAGGGAAGGTTCTCGCTCCAAAGGTGGTGGAGTCGGGTACTTCATCAAGAAGAGTATTAACGTTCGCATATGTCCCCACCCAGTAGACCCTTTGCATAAGTCTGTTGAGCAAATGTGGCTCACAGTGACCCTTAATGGAAAGAAGCTTGTAATTGGCACAGCGTATCGACCTCGTTGGATCAGTGTCGATTTATTTTTTGACGCTCTTACTGATTCGATTACGTCTATCACAAATTATAATAATCTGATTTTAATAGGAGATTTTAATATAAATTTGTTTTGCGATGATGATGGTAACACAAGAAAACGCATAACATTCTTATCAACTTTTAATCTTACTCAAGTGGTGAATGAGCCAATGAAAAACAAAATGAACCACATTTTACGGATACAAGCCAAACATTGATCGATGTGGTCTGTACTGATATGCAAACAAAAAAAGTTGTTTTAGATCATGTAGGATGCCTGTTTGGGCATTGTCTCATTGTATGTGATTTTAACATTAAACGCGTAAAACCCAGACCTTTTCATATTACGTATCGATCCATAAAAAATATTAATTCTGCTAATTTTAACAATGACGTAAACGGTATAAAATGGAACCTAATACCACAATTATATGATGTAAACGAAATCGTTCATGTTTTTAATAAATACGTGGTATGTCTATTTGAGCTGCATGCGCCCCTCAAGTTGATTAGAGTTAAAAAACGGTCATATCCGTGGATTACCGACACAATCAAATTTATGATGAGATTACGGGAGGAAGCCTGTGTGGATTACCATCAAATTAAATCTGATACTAAAAAAAATACTACAAGGATCTGAAGTCCATAGTAAATCAAGCACTATTTCAAGAAAAATCTAATTATTTTAAGTTTAACATAAATAATAAATTAAAAAATCCAAAATTGTTATGGAAAAATCTAAAAAACTGTTTATTACCTAAAAAAAATAACGAAATTCCCGCTAATTTTAATGACCCTACTATCATTAATAGTTTTTTTTTAAATGTACCTGGTTCAGCTGATATCTCTATTTCTCAGTTAACTTTTTTTGAGCACCATAGATATAGCGATGCTGTATTCAATTTAGAACCGATCAGTTTTGAGAAGTTGACTAAAATAATTTTAAGTTTAAAACCGAATGCTATAGGATGTGACAATATTAGTTTAGATATGCTCATGATGACTTTTCCTAGTACAATAGACCTCGTTCATGATTTAATAAATAAATCTATTCGTACCTCGGTATTCCCTGACGTTTGAAAAATTGCAATCGTCTGTCCAATTCCTAAAACTTCTAATCCAGCTGAAATAAAATATCTTAGGCCCATCAGCATCTTACCCTGTTTATCAAAGATATTGGAAAAAGCAGTTAGTACGCAATTAAACAATTATCTTGAAGAAAACCGCATTTTACCTGAGTTACAGTCCGGTTTTAGACAAGGACGCAGTACTGTGACTGCTCTACTCGATGTGACCGACAACATCCTTTGTTTTCAGGATAAGGGTATGTGCACTCTATTAGTTCTTCTTGATTTTTCCTGCGCTTTTGACTCTTTGAATATTAATCTTTTAATGTCCAAGTTAAGTTTTTACGGTTTTAGCTGGAAAACTTTACATTGGTTTAACAGCTACCTCAGCAATCGCTATCAATACGTAAAGCTTAGTAGTAGTGATAGTTCATGTTTGGATTCTGAAAAAGTAGCGGTTAAACGTGGAGTACCTCAGGGATCAATTCTCGGACCACTCCTTTTTATTTTATACACGGCCGATATAAAACTATATATTAAACACTGCCAATTTCACATTTACGCGGATGATTTGCAAGTATATATTGCTTGCCGACCAGATGAAATTGACAGAGCGATTGGCAAGCTAAATCAAGACTTTTCGAGTATAACTGCATGGGCAAATAATAATTGTTTACTTCTTAAACCTAATAAAACCAAATACCTTATATTCGGTAGTAAGCATCAAATGTCGAGTCTCAGCCCATCTGTAAATGTGATGCTCATGAACAATCCCATAGAGCGTGTGTATGAAGCGCGAAATTTAGGCTTGCATATGGACTGTGACTTGCGTTTTGAAAAACATATAATAAAATCAGTTCGAAGTTGCTTCTACAAACTTAAAATACTGTATAGGATAAGACCATTTATAAAAGTAAAATTGCGTATCCAGCTAGTAGAATCACTTGTCTTATCAAGTCTTAATTATATGGACGTAGTTTTTGGCTCTCGTCTGCTTGCAAAAACTCAGAGGCTGATTCAGCGGGTTCAGAATGTGTGTGCCCGTTTTTGCTTTGATATCCCATTTAGGGGTCATGTGACCCCATACTTAAACAGACACTACATCCTCAAAATGAAACACCGTCGCAAGTTACATTTAGCATGCTTTCTTTTTGGAATAATTAAACATAAAACGCCAGCGTATCTCTATGATAAGCTGTCCTCGATGACGAGTCACAGGTCAACTAGTCTCGGCAATGCGCTATGCAACTTTCCATGCAACATCACAAGTCAATGGCATTCCGGGATAGTTTCCACTACGCTGCAACCAAGTGTTGGAACAATGTTCCTCCACCAATGAGGAATCTGCACAGCGTTAATAGTTTTAGACGTAGATTGAAAGGATTTCTTTGTGAGCATCATAAGTAGCAGAAAACTATGAAACATGATACGAGTGCTCTTTAAGTCTACAACTTGCATTATCCAGTTCAACTGTTCACTCTTATGTCTTTTATTACTAATATGATGCCAAATTATGTATTATCTAATAACACAAAATGTTTTAGAAATTTTGCCTGCAATAATATTTAGATGCTTTTATGTATTAATTTTACACCTGATTAATTACTATTTAATTCATATAATTGTAACAGTATATTTTTTTTTTAGTTGGATTTTATAGTTAATGTAGTAGCGTTTGTTGTTTTACGGTTAGTGAGTTGGCGTTGTGCTGTTATGACGTCACCCACCGGGTCCATCGGAAGACCAGCGTTGGTTAGTAACCAGCATATGCTGAGATGGGTCCATTTTGAGACAGGTACCATTTAGTTAGGGTGTACCTTATTATTTTACACACAGCAACACGTACTCGTAGGTACGTGTTTTTTATTTACCTTTTTGTTTATTGTTTGTCTTTTCACTGGTTTTTATAATTCCGTGCTTACCTTGTCTTGTACATGTTAATTTGTAAGGTGTCACTTAGTCTTAAATAAATATAATTTCATTTTCATTTTTTTTTCAGGATTTCATGAAATCTCTGCAGGAGTACCGCAGGGTTCGGTTCTTGGACCAGTACTTTACACCTTGTTTACTTCCGACCTGCCACAAAGCACAGAGGTCACAGTCGCTACTTTTACGGACGATACTGCCTTACTTGCTTCGCATAAGTGTCCAATCCAAGCATCTCGCATTTTGCAAACCAGCCTGAATGAGATAGAAAAATGGCTAGCCAAGTGGAGAATTGCTGCTAACGCATCTAAATCTGTCCACATCACATTAACTCTTCGCAAAAAATATTGTGACCCAGTCACTCTAAATAGCGTTCAACTCCCTCACCAAGAGTCCGTGAAGTATTTAGGTATACATTTGGACCGTAGGCTCACATGGAAGAAACATGTTCAAACCAAAAGAGATGAAATCAACCTAAAATATAGGGGCCTTTTTTGGCTGCTGGGAAGAAACTCAAAACTGGCCACAGACAACAAACTCCTTATATACGAAACCATACTTAAGCCAATCTGGACATACGGCATTCAACTTTGGGGATCAGCCAGTGCCTCTAACATATTGATAGTGCAAAGAGTACAGAACTACATCTTAAAACAAATATCTAATGCACCATCGTTTATCAAGACAACAGAGACCCATGATATCTTAAATATTCCTATGGTCAAGGAAGAAATAAGTGCGCATGGCGAAAAATATAAAACTCGACTGCTTAGGCATCCAAATGAGCTTACGATTCCGGAAAGCAACCACCGATTGAAAAAGCAACGAGATATCTTTGACGAGATAAATCAGCATGAAGACTGATTTTGATTCAAGAAGGGGCAGACTCTAATGGGAGTAGCACCCTACCTGCCCATACATACACCACATCTGCTCATAGTAGATGGACTGATCGCAGGATAAATAAATAATAATATAAAAAAAAACTGGGAACAGGCGAATTCGCTCCTAACACTGTTCTACGTAATACAGGGCCAAAAAGGGTTATTTTCCCACTTGGGTAACGAAATGGTACCCTAATTCTAAATTTTGCAAGAAGACTAGGAGAGTCGACATTGTTATGTAGTAATTTATGAACAAATATTAAATCTGTTATAAATTGCCGTTCTACCAACGATTGAATTTTGAAATAAGTTAATCTGTCTTTATATGTATGTAGCTGCTTCGCTTTGTTAGTGGAATAAGTTAAGTGCCATATAAATCGTTTTTGTACTCGCTCCAAACGTAGAATATTCACAGCATAATGTGGCCTCCAGACAGGGCTGCAATATTCTAACACACTGCGCACTAGGCTATTATATAACATAATTTTAGTTGTTGGTTTATGAAACTCTTTACTGCTTCGTATAAGAAATCCCAACATCCTTGAGGCCTTTTTAGTGATATGTTCAATATGTGGAATGAATGTTAATTTTTCATCGAATCTCACACCCAGATCCCTCATAGTATTAGCGGTCTTCAATGTAACTGTTCCTGTTTTGTAGTCATAATCGATATTTTTTGTTTTCCTAGTGTATCTAATTTGATAGCATTTCTCGGTATTTAATATCATTCCATTTACTTAAATCGTCTAAATCATTATGCAATCGTTCTACGTCTTTAAATGTTGTGGTAGCTTTTAAAATTTTAAGATCGTCTGCAAACATATAGGGTGTGCTATTAGTTAGACAATCATCGGTCGTTTATGTAGATGTTAAATAGGAGTGGACTTAGGTGAGAGCCCTGAGGCACACCGGAACTTATTTTAGTTCCAAATGTTGAAGCGAAACCAGCCGCAACCACATAAAAATTACGGTCACTCAAATAAGATTGCACCCATCTCAATATAGAACCACTGAAACCATACGCCGAAAGTTTGAAAAGGAGAACGGAGTGTGAGACTTTATCGAAGGCCTTGCTAAAATCAGTATATACAACATCAACTTGTGTGTTCTTAACTACAGCTTCAACAAGACTCTCGCAAAACGTTAGTAAATTAGTGCATGTATACCTTTGTTTTATGAAACCATGCTGATGATCAGTAATAAATTGTTTAAATTGTTGGTATATATGGGGGAATATTAAAGATTCTAGGATTTTAGCAAACGTAGATATAATAGAGATAGGTCTATAGTTAATGGTATGAAAATAATACCATTAACTATAGACCTATCTCTATTATATCTACGTTTGCTAAAATCCTAGAATCTCCACTTTTATGTTTTGGGACGAATTTTACTGATTTCCAAATAGTGGGAAATGAGCCTGCCCTTAAAGATTTATTGCAAATCAAAAACAAAAGAAGAGAAAGACTCGATGCACAGTGTCTAATAAACTTTGGAGGTATATTGTCTGGCCTGGATCCTTTGTTTATATCAAGGTTTTCCAACATTTTTGCTGCTCTTTTAGATATGTATAAATCTGAGAAAAATAGACTATTATTTTTGAACCGAATGAGCTGACTTGAGAGAGAGTATCTGCGTTCTTCGCTTAAGTCTTTGTCATTTCCTTGGTATACTGAAGTGAAAAAGATAAAACCTAGGTAACGTCCGTGTTTCTTGCTAAGATCAGGGTCAGGGATCATTCGCCTTGTGAGTGTGGCCTAGACGACGGTACTTTAAATCACATTTTCTTTTCATGTCTTTTTATTAAGTTGTTATTTGTATGATAAACTTATTTCTGATATCCCTTTGTTTTTTTTTATTTTGACGTGTGGAAATGCTGTTACGCATTGCCGTATGCGGGGGGGCATACGGGGTATGACGGACTCGGCTAAAGGCCCAATACCGTCTAAATACCCCACGGTGTTCCAGCGTCTTCGACTGATGACGGGGGGCGTGGGACCGAATTATTCTACCACAGCCCCCGTCGACGCCGCTGCCCGCTGTAAAGAGGCCTCCTCGGTGAGGGGTGTCAATGGGAACACCCCTCCACCTCGTGTGATGCCCCCCGAACACGGAGGGGGCATCAACATCGCGAAAGGACCTATCTCTGAAGGGTGCCGGATGCCCCTGCATCCGACGGCCCAGGCCCTCTCAGCGGAGACGGAGTGCGGGCTCGGTTAGCCCGCACCCGTGTCCGCGCTCTCCGGAGCGGAAAAGAGAGAGGGTCTCTCTCCCTCTCACGCTCCGCCGCCTCCCTCCGCGAGACAATAATCTCGCAGAAGGAGGCTACTGCCTCCCAACATCTCTCATCGGCGACCATCCTGGCTAGGATAGTCGGCAATGAGAGATCCGTCCCAATGACCGCGACCAGAGTCTGTCGCGGTTCGTCCTCTCCAGGGCACGCCTCCAGCGCGTGCATTTCTGATATCCCTAGACCTACTGATATTAACTCTCTTTTATCGCTTGTTTTCACACCATTTGTTTATATGTTATGTTATTAAAACCAACAACCCCTCACCAGTCGATGGTCAATATAACAGTGAAATTTCAATTGTGTCTGGGTCGTTCGACTGATGAAGTAATAATATACGTTTGTAAAAGCGAAACCAGTTTTTAATACTTTTGATATTCATATTACTTTCATTTGATTCCGTACCTTACAATGGTCACTCCTTCAGGGGAGTACAAGGGCAAAATATCCGCCAAAAACTTTTGGAGTGCAAGAACATGACACTGGCAGATTAACCTCTTCCTACGTTAAAAAGCCACATAAGAAGAAGAAGAAGAAGAAGATAATATTTCAATGTGTGCGTGATGTGTTGCCATACTGTGGTGTGCCAAGCCACTTATGAATGGGAATAGGTTAGGTACTGTTGTGTGGCTCTTCCTGGTTGTCTTAAAAAAAAAACAACCATTCACACACACACAAACATTTATTTTATTTTATTTAATTTTTACACGATTTTACACACAAGGGAATAAATTCCTGCACTTCACTTTACTGTACTGAACTGGCAGCAAGATGGCTTTAAGAGCAATTAGTTGATACACTGATGAACACAAAACAAAAGGCAATTTAATTTGGAAAGCGCGGATTATATAGGATCATATAATGCTGACAGTGTTTGAATGAAGTCGATGGGGGTTTGCCCCTAGTCAGCAATATACGCGGTGTAACACCTTCCTCCTTTAAAACGGAACATCCAAAAATAAAATAAGGATGTGAGTAGAAAATAGAAAAATCGATTTTAAGGATATAGAATATTAATTGATATAATAGAATAGCAAAAGGGATTTTGTAAAGTGCAGTAATTTTAACATAGAAATTCGAAATTATTCAGACATTAGAAACAATATAGAAAACAGTGACATAAACATTTAAACAATAAATATCAGCTGGTATTCGCAATATACCTAACAAAAACATATTTCGACATAAACATTAGCAAAAATAAAACAATGGAGATATCGCATTACAGGTATCATGATGCACACATGTGCTATAAAGGTTACACTGTAAAGTATGAACTTACACATAATATTAAGTACATTATTTAGTTAAACTCTATAAATTTAGAACCTAAGAAATTGTATGAAAATTATTGTTAAGATTTAGAAGTAAAAATCAGAATAAGTATGAGAGTAAACATTAACTAATAATTGTATTACATATTAAACCATGGCATTAGAATTAGGCATTAAACTAAAGTTATGAAATTGCAATTAAGATATTAGATTTAGAACTGATCTAAGATTCAAGATTTAGAATTGGAACTAGAATTAAGATTTAGAATTGGAACTAGAATTAAGATTTAGAAATAAGATTTTAGAATTAGAATTAAGATTTTGAATTAGAATTAAAATTTAACTTATGATCTACAAATAGTAGCAGAATAAGAATACTATAAATTAAAATCGAGGTTCCTCCTCAAAGTTTTTGGAGCAGTTGAGTCTTCGGAGGTGAACTCGATGTCAGTCATTTCAAAACTCGATTTACTTTTAACACGAGTATTAGATTTAGAATTACAATGATTGTATATTTGAATACAACACCCATCTTTAGGGTTGTTTTTACAAAAACAGCGGTATATTTTATATAATATAAATGAAAATACAGTAATAGAAAGAAGTGTTGTAAGGATACTGAAATAGTAACCGTAAGTGATATGGTATGGTTGGTTCTCAATTTTATTCAACTCATCAACACTCCGCTCGAGGTTGTGAGAGGTGTACTGTAAAGAATCAAGATTTATGTGAGATAGTTTAATTGGTGTTAAGAAAGAGATACTCTTATTGACTTTCTGCTTTGAACAGCAGTCATCTTCTATAATATTGAAGTTAGGAGTTGGCAAATGAATTTGTACGTCGTATTCATTTGATGGAGTAAATTGTAAAAGTTTATGATAACCCGTACAATCTCTTGGGATTGAAAGAATACCCGAACCAACGATATCATAGTCATTAATAAAACCTGTACATTTAACAGTTATCTTCGTTATATCTGACTGAACATATAACCATCTATTATTACTTATTTTCTGAAAGATATCTATACTACCTATTATTAACTTATAATTACACGTATTGGGAATAGCACTGATGTGTTCCGTAAGAATTGACACTTCACACAATTGATTAGAGACACTAGAATATACATTGTTAAGTTTGCACAAATAGTATTTACTGGGAATCACTTTGCACTCACTGAGATTGTCGTTTAGAGTATATAATAACCTATCTTTGGTTATTGCTAAATATTTGGTGCTCGGATTTATCATTGCAAATGAATTAGGCTTTTGAATATCGTGAGGAGTCGGTAGAGCGTATACGTGAAAGAGATTGTATTCAGTTAATGATACTAGAGGAATTTTGATAACGAAGACCAGTTTATCATCATTCACAAAAGATGCTACGTCTGCGATGTCCATGAGCATATGGATGCTATTGATTGAGATAGATATAGGAAAGTTATGATGAATGTTAGGATTAGATGACAGTTCATTAAAAAGCTGAGTAGGACTTAGAATTGATGGGTGAACGATATTGATTTTGCCGAATAGAATAGCGTCAATGAGGTCTTTAATGTTAGAATTCAAAATCATCAAAGAACTTTCGAGAGCACTAAAAGTCATAGCTAAGTGAATACTAGCCTGAAATCGATTTGAGTCATCTGATATTGTTTCGAGAACTTTATTAAGCTTTTGCATGTTCTCGTTAAGATTAATTTCGTTATCGTTAAGTTTTTTGATGGTTTTATTAAATGTGGAAATGGTAGAGGAAATTACATGAATGTTATTTTTCATGAGACCGGCTAAGTGGCGTTGGTCGTCTTGTACACTATTAATAGCGTCAGTGAAGGCCTTGGCATCGTCTTCATCTAAGGATCCGAATAATTGTTTAAGGATTGGACCTCCGAAGCCAAACCAAGCGCTTCTTTTGAATCTAGTAGAGTTAGTTGATGTTAAGTGAGATAATGAATGAAAGTTATTATTGACATTGTCAAGCATGATTTCTAATGGACTTAATACGTTAATGCAGTCGATACGCGTTTGATAAGAAGGATAATTAGAACAAATCGACTTAGAAGTATCTAAAATATAATGAAGGTTATCGATGTGAGGCTTAAAATAGGACAGATCAGAAAAGATTATAACATTGTAAAAATCATTATAATATTTGACAGTACCGATAGGATCATAGAAGAGACCGGGACTATTGATGATCGGCGTTGTGAGATTTGGAAGTGATAGTGATATTACCGTTGTTATTCCTGGCACGATGGCCCTGGAACAGAATTGTGAGCAAGTTTTATTTCGTCGAAATGATATCGAACATGCTTACGATTGACAAGGACTGTGACATTGTGATTACTGTGAACTTTTATGACTTTGAATGGGCCTTTCCAGACTGGCGATAAAGCTTTACGCAGTCTGTGATGGCACTTAACATAGACATCGTCTCCGACATCATACGATACGGTGCGAGAGTGTTTGTCATAGTAAGTTTTGGACCTTTCTTTACTTCTAAGAAGGTTTTCGCGGGCTAGGTTATGTGTCATAGCAAGTTTGTGTTTCAATTTCTTGATGTAGTCAGGGTAAGTCACTTCAGGGGAAATATCGTAAATGGAACTGGGAATGTGAGGTTTGCAACCGAAAAGCAATTCGTGAGGAGTAAAGTTAGTTGATGAGTGGACACTTGAGTTGTATGACACTAATGCAGTGGGAAGGTATTTATGCCAATCGTCTTGGCTAGCGTTGACATAAGACTTAAGGTATTCCTTAAGTGTAGAATGGCCTCTTTCGAGAGCACCATTAGTTTGAGGATGGTAAGGAGATGAGAAAAGATGCTTGATTTTGAATAGGGACGTGATTTGTTTGTAGACTTCGGCTATGAAGTGGACACCTTGGTCTGAAAGGATGGTTTTAGGAATGCCGAAATGGGAAATGAATTTAATAAGGCATTGGGATGTTTGTTCGGCTGTTGAATGAGTGATGGGATATGCCATTGAGTATTTAGTGAGATCGTCTTGAAAAGTTACAATGTATTTGTACTTTTCAGGACCAGATTCAGGCAATGGACCGACAATATCTGTCGCGATACGTTGTAGAGGTTCGTGAGATGTGGAAGTTATTTCCATAGGAGCTCTGTTTGTTATTCTAAGAGCTTTGTTTTGTTGGCAATGGGAACAGTGTTTGACATATGATTCAATTTCGGATCTCATATTTTTCCAGTAGTATAGGTCTTTAAGTTTGTTGTACATTCGAGCTGTACCTATATGACCACCTACAGGAGAATCATGATTGTCTTTGAGGATGGTAGGGACTTCGGTTGGAGTAGGATATATGATCTTGTTGTGGAAGATGTTGATTTTAATTTGCGTGTTGTTAAATAGATATGTTATCATTTCATAAATAAGAAGGAATTTTAATTTGTCAAAAGGATTAGCGAAGTCTGATATAGCAATTTCTCTAACATCAGGATGAAATATTATGAGTTGGTTACGTAACTCTTTGAGTACTGTGAACACGTCTTTATAAGATGCGGATTCAAAATGGTGGATTTTGGTAAAGAGATGGAAAAATGTTTTGTTGTTTACTGTGGTAGATTTAACATGATGAAGTTCTCTTTCGGACTGTATGAAATCTTGTTTGTCCTCGAGAAGATCTAGAATTTCCTCACAATAAAAGTTAGATTCATCTAGATCAATGGACGTTGGATAGGCAATGGCGGAACAAGTTGTTTTCAATAGGTTTTGATTGTGTTCGATAATCTGGGTATCAAAGATAGTAGGACTGGAACGGGACTTAAGGAAGGATTCGTAAGTCAAGTTAACAGTCAAGTCAATGTCAAGATCGTCGATGGCGTTGATGGGAGGACGAGAGAGTCCGTCAGCGTTGGAATTAATCCTACCTGGTTTATAGATAATTTCATAATCAAATTCCTCCAGTTTCAATCTCCAACGAACAAGTTTGCTACTGGGGTCTTTGCAATTAAATAACCAGACTAGGGGACGATGGTCAGTGACGATTTTGAATTTCCTACCATAGAGATAGGGTCTGAAAGTTTTAACACCGAAAATAATACCTAAGAGTTCTTTCTCTGTGGTACTGTAATTACCTTCGGCATTATTCAAGGTGCGGGACGCGTAAGCGATGGGAAGGTCTTTGCCTATTTCACCTTGGGAGAGGACGCAACCTAAGGCATAATTTGATGCATCGGTAGTGAGGATAAACTCCTTAGAGAAGTCAGGATATTGTAGTATAGGAGCAGAGGTTAATAAGGATTTGAGGGTCTCAAATGCTTGGGTTTGAGCATCGGACCAGACGAATTCAACGTCTTTTTTGAGCAGGGAAGTAAGAGGCTTTGTGATTTTTGAGAAGTCCTTAATGAACTTCCTATAATAGCCGACAAGGCCTAGAAAAGCTTTGATGTGTTTTGGATTTTTAGGAATAGGATAAGAGACAACAGCTTTGACTTTATCCGGATTTGGAGAGACACCTTTATCAGTGATAATGTGACCAAGATAAGCTACTTCGCGACGTAAGAATTCGCACTTATCTGGTTGTAATTTGAGGTTATGCTCTCTTAGAGCTTTGAAAACAAGTTCGAGTTTTTGTACGTGTGAGGAGAGGTCATGGCTGTAAATGATGACGTCATCTAGATATATAAAGCAGTGCAGACCTTGTAGACCAGATAGCACTGTGTTCATTAGTCTTTGGAAGGTTGCAGGTGCATTTTTCAAACCAAAAGGCATTCGAGTATACTCGAAATGTCCATTAGGAACGGAGAATGCAGTTTTTGCTGCGTCAGCATCGTTCATTTTGATTTGGTGGAACCCAGATGCTAAATCTAGGGTTGAAAAGTATTTACTGTGTCCCAGTTGGTCAAGGATTTCGGTTATGTTAGGGATAGGATATGCATCACCTATTGTAATATCATTGAGCTTTCTGTAATCGATTACGATTCGCCATTTCTTTTGGCCAGAAGCATCTTGTTTTTTTGGGACTACCCAGATAGGGGAGGACCAGGGAGAACTGGAAGGTTTGATGATCTTTTGATCAAGCATTTTAGCTATTTATTTGTTTACTTCATCCTTATGAACTTCGGGATACCGATATGTTTTTGTATGAATCGGCTGTGAACTAGTTGTTTTGATAGCATGTTCTAAGGTATTGGTATGAGTCAGAGGGTCACCATCAAGGTGGAAGAGATCAGAATATTCCGTGCATAGATTATGAAGTGCTCGGGATTCCTCATCATTAAGGTGAGAAGATCTGATCTGTTTTTTAACCTTATGAATTCTGTCAGGAGTTTGAGATGTAGGATTTATATGACTAATCTGAATGTCGTCAGGGAGATCACATGGATTTAGTTCAACACATAAGGATGTGATTTTGACGTTGAAATCGGTAGTGTTAAGGACTGAGACATTAACATGATTATTGGGTTTGACTGAGACAAGGCAGCTTGATATATACACGCCTTTTTCAATTTCAAATTTGTCAATGAAACCGGTGGATATTTTAGGGTTAGAAACATTGCATTCAATAATTGTTTCAGAGCGAGCAGGAATAGTATATTCTGGTTTGGTAAAATAAAGAGGTAGGGAGTGTATCCCTATCTGTAGAATATTATACTCATAGTTGATTGCAGCGTTTTTGGATTTAAGAAAGTCATTGCCAATGATTCCATCAAAATTAATATCAACGGAATCCGGTATTAGGTTAAAATCACTGAGTATAGTATGGCCTGGTAAGTTAATATCAAATGGAAATTGACCAAAGCTTTCGGTATACTCAGAGTTTTTATCGATTCCTTTGAACTTGATTTTATTTGGTTTCAATTCAGGCAAGGCTTGTAGAGATGACTTTTTTAAAAGCGATATTGCTGCACCAGAATCAACTAGGAGCACTAGCGGCTTACTCGAGTAACTAGAATTTACATACACATGAGGTAAATGAATTTTGTTGTTGTATGATACCTCATAAATAACCTGATGCGATGTGGTATCATCAGGGTTAATGTTTGTAGTTGAACTACTGCGTTGTTGCTTTGAAAACAATTTTGAATTTTTGAATTTGGCTTTTGATTTCGATGAACGAGTCGGGTAATTGGATTGAGACGAGTGAGACATAGTTTGAGTCGATTGAGACGATGGAGTCGATTGATTCAGGGAGAGATTCGATTGATTCGAGGATAGAGTCGATTGAGTCAATAGAGTCGATTGAGTCGATAGAGGCGATAGAGTCGATAGAGTCGATAGAGGCGATAGAGTCGATTGAGTCGAGAGAGGCGATTGAGTCAAAGTTATAGTAGATTGAGTCGATGGAGTCGATTTAGTAAAGTTCATCATTTGAGATGACTTTGATTTAATAGAAAGAGACGATTGAGACGGTTTAGTAAAGCACATCATTTGAGATGGCTTTGATTTAGTAGAAAGAGACGATTGAGACGATTTAGTAGAAGATTGAACCGATTTAGTATTAGATAGAGCCGATTTAGTATTAGATTGAGCCGATTTAGTATTAGATAGAGCCGATTTAGTATAAGATTGAGCCGATTTAGTATTAGATAGAGCCGATATAGTATTAGATTGAGCCGATTTAGTATTAGATAGAGCCGATTTAGTATAAGATTTATTAGAGCTATACGATAGAGGTAAGTAATTTTTCCTGAAAAGAAGATGTTCATTAGAGTTAGCATACATAGAAGACATAGAAACAAAGCCAAGTGAGTCGTCATATATCACGTCGGTTTGAGTAGCTGATTCCGTACGACGCGTAACCGGAATCCCCTCTAGTTTAAATCATTATCACTAGTATTTGACACTTCGTCATAAAAATGAACCTTATTTGTATGGTTGTAAGGGTTCGGCTTTTGACTTTGGCGTGCATTATTATTATATTGGCGCTTACGACATTGTGATATGTCGTGGCCAATATGTTTGCAGTATCTGCAGGATATAGTACTTGTTTGAGGCGAACTTGAATAAGATGGCTTTGGATGCGGCGGTTCAGGTATAGAAAGAATAGGACGCCTGTTTAGGTAACAGCTCCTCTCGGAGTGTCCTGATTTACCGCAGGTCTTACATTTATGAGACCTCGGTTCAGTAGTCCTTGAAGAAGACTGAATATAATTTTGTAATTTTTCTTCTTGTATTGCTAAATCAATGGCATCGTGTAAATTATTTGGATTTCTACATCTAACAATAGTGGATATATGACTTGGCAGACTTATAATAAAAGTATGTAAGGCTAAGTCTTCAGTGTTGGCAATGCGACCTTTCATTTCGTCTTGATTTTGAGTAGAATGGGCAATGTCGGTTTGCAGTCGAGTTAAACAGGTTTCTAAGCGGAGGCTGTACTGTGAAACTGTTTCGGAAGCCTTGGGTTTACAGTTTTGAAGATCTAATAAAAGGTGATCGCGGTGTTTAGTTTCCCCAAATGTGGCCTTCAGAAATAGTTTCAGTTCCTGCCAGTTTTCGAAAACTTTAAGGGAACATGCTAACTCGGCTTTACCCTCTAATTGTGATAATATGAATTTAAAAAGAAGGTCAGTTTGTGATGACGATGATAGGCTCATCGCATTGTCGCAATTTTTTATGAATGAAGACAACTTATGCCGTTCTCCATCAAAAGGTTTTATAAATTTCATTAAAATATTGAACTGAACATTAGGATCGGAAACTGTGATATTGGATTTCTCCATTTTCAATTTATCGTGAGAATGAGCCATAATTATTTGCAACGATAAAATACACAACACAAAATAGCAATAAAAACGATAAGTTATGTGAAACAATAGCACTTACAGGAACTGTAGAATGTAGGTCGACATCCGACTCTTGTTTGAGCGTCAGCAGATTACGGCGCGTGCAGTCGGTGATATTGTTTGTTCACCGGGGTTTGTCCTTATGATTTGATGTTCGATTAGGCTATCGGGTCGGTACTCAGTCGTGAACCAAGTACTCCAACTCAGATAGCGGGCGGCTAGGCTCAGCGTCTGAAAGGGAACCAGACTATAGAACCTGGCAGCGATTAGTGTTCGACTGGCTCGACTCAGCGCTCGGGTAGTGAACCTCGGGCACTGGGCAGCTCAAGCCACAGCGTAGAACAGCAGGTGTTGATGCAGGAAGAGGCGCGGAGCTGGACAGAAAGCCTCAGCTTAGCAGCGCTCAATATTCCTCCGTTGTGTGTGTAGGCCAATTCCAGCAGGTCACGATGATGCACCCAACTCCTCGAAGGTAGGGCGGCAGTGGACAGCTGGAGACCAGTGCGGCGAAGCCAAAGAAATTGGCCTCAACCACTCTCGTGCAGTAGGACGACCTCGTCAGGTAGGGCGGCCAAGGGACTAGATCCCCTTTGATTCTGACACCAAAATGTTGTGTGGCTCTTCCTGGTTGTCTTAAAAAAAAAACAACCATTCACACACACACAAACATTTATTTTATTTTATTTAATTTTTACACGATTTTACACACAAGGGAATAAATTCCTGCACTTCACTTTACTGTACTGAACTGGCAGCAAGATGGCTTTAAGAGCAATTAGTTGATACACTGATGAACACAAAACAAAAGGCAATTTAATTTGGAAAGCGCGGATTATATAGGATCATATAATGCTGACAGTGTTTGAATGAAGTCGATGGGGGTTTGCCCCTAGTCAGCAATATACGCGGTGTAACAGTACGCTTTATAATAATGAAAATAAATGACTTTTACAATAAAAATAATATGACATATTTTCATTATGTAAAACTGGTTTCCATTTCTTACAACAGTTTCAAAAAAACGTTTGCTACATTTTTACAATACTTTGTAGGAGTCTTCCTGTTGATTCGATCCATCGGGATTTTCTAGTCAACACGACATCGCTTTATACATTGTTATGAAAACCAGTCAAATACGGGTAGGCATTTGTACACCGACGGTTAATTACTTAGTTCTAAACAATACACTATGAAATAAAGATATGCACAAATTCATTCAAGCGACTGTTTACGGCATTACGCCCGTAGCCTCACCGAAGTTTTTGACTGGTAAACAACTGAAACAACTTATCCACGCCCTCTTTTTGTTATATCGGCAATTTGCTTAGATCATAATGATTATTTTCATGGAATTAACATTTTCAGGTCTGTAATAATACAAATTCCTGAGATATGAAGGTTTGAATCCAAGACGGCGCAAGCTACAACTTCCCGCGTAAACGGTCGGCGGTGGGGCGCAACGCCATTACGGTCTGCGTCTTAATGTGGGAAAACATCCATGAAGAGGTACCTGATAAAAAAGTCATGGAGTATGTGTATGTTTTTACTTTATTTTAGGGAAAATTTTATTTAAATTATTCCTATAGTTCTTTCAGAATAAAATAAAATACAAAATTCGGGGATAAATTCACTTTCGGTATTTTAATCTTGAATGCACACTTAAACACTTTACACACACCTATTTTTCTACCACTATCAGTTAGCTAAGTCAATACGATTCAAAAGTAAGTATACATATGTTTCATGTCTATAAACCCATCCAAACACGAGATATCATCGTTTTTGTACGCAAGGTCATAAAACCGTCCTATCGCCCTTCTGAGCTGTGTCTACAAACTTCTGGAGAGACTTATCTACAACCGCATTGTGCCTCTCATTGATAACGTGATTCTAGTAGAACAAGCTGGCTTTCGATGTGGCCGCAACTGTACCGACCAGGTGTTGTCCCTCACAACCCATATTGAAGCAGGGTTTCAAAAGAAACTAAAGACGGCTGCTGTTTTAATAGACCTGTCAGCGGCATACGACACAGTTTGGCGGCAAGGATTGGTCTACAAACTCATGACAGTGGTACCATGCAGAAAATTGGTGGGGCTGTTAAATAGCATGCTTAGCAACCGTGAGTTCATGGTTTTCCTTGGCGACAATGAAAGTCGTACCAAAAAGCTGAACAATGGATTACCACAGGGTTCAGTTTTGGCTCCGCTGCTCTTCAATCTTTACTTACATGACATACCTGAAACGCAGAGTCGTAAATTTATGTATGCTGATGACATAGCACTAGCTTCCCAACACAAAACCTTCAAATCATCCGAAAGTATCCTTAACGAGGACTTAAGCATACTAAACAAATACTTTAGGAAATGGAGACTAGTACCAAACACTGCCAAAACCGAAGTAACTGCGTTTCACTTGGCTAACCAAATGGCCAAATACGAGCCCACTGTTGAGTTTGCTGGAGCCATGTTACACTACAACCCCACGTCGAAATACCTGGGCGTGACTCTCGATCGGAGTCTCACGTACGCTCCGCACATGAACAAATTATCCAAAAAGCTCCAGACCAGAAACAACATCTTACACAGGCTAGCGGGCACCACTTGGGGGGCCAGCGCCGATGTGCTGCGTACAACCGGTCTCAGTTTGGTGTACTCAGCAGCAGAGTACTGTGCACCAGTATGGTCAAATAGTGCACATGTGCTGCATGTGGACACCCAGCTGAACCAGACCATGAGATGCATATCCGGAACCCTAAAATGTACCCCCCTTCAGTGGCTCCCCGTGCTAAGCCATATAAGCCCACCCCATTTGAGAAGACAACAAATACTACTACGAGAGGACCAGAAGATCTACGGAAATCCCAACCTGCCAGTTCACGCGGAGTTTACTGATCCGCCACCCCACCGTTTGAAGTCACGTCACCCACCATACCAGACCGCATGTGAACTCGTGTCCGGCGGATTTAACACATCTGCTGAGTGGTTGCAGGAATGGAACGCAAAACCCCCTGATAGCATGGGAGTTACCATCAACCCTACACTTAAACCTGCTGGTTTTGCGCTCCCAAGAAGAGAATGGTGCCAACTGAATAGGGTACGAACTAGATGCGGGCGATGCAATGCCTTCATGTCAATGTGTGGGTGGAGGGAATCTCCGGAGTGTGCGTGTGGAGCTGCTGTCCAGGATGTTGAGCATATAGCTAGAGACTGCCCACTCACAAGGTACAACGGCTGCCCAACAGACCTGTTCTCTCTCGAAAACGACGCTATCCCATGGATTCAGCAATTAAAGGATAGAATAACTTTATAATTTTGATTTTAATTTTAATTTTCATTTATTGTGAACGATTGTAAGAATGCCATACGATTAAATAAAATTCTGAAGCAGCGCGATCAAACTACTATTTAGTGCCCTGCGCGTGCTACAGCTAAAGGGAATGTGTTTGTTTTTCATTTGGTACGTAATGCATAGCATGAGTTCGATAAAAACTTGATGAGTAGTCCGGTCTTATCCTTCCTTTAATAAATTACTTGAAAAGATGCGAGGTTATGGCAAGACTGAAGGCTGAGCCTACTACATTTACTAGTGACTGCTAGTAAATGTTGAAGCTTGAGGTAAGTCTCTCCCTGACTTTTTCGCCCATAGATATATCAAGTCACATAGGTATTACTTTTACTGCTAGAGAAGTAGGCTGTTACTAAAGCCGCTAAGAGTTGCGGGTTAGTTTACAAATTTCACAAGTCACTATACTTACACAGTGATAGGTAGTATAAGACAAATATCTACTTGTGTATCGGTCTAACCCGATGCTCAGAATTATTGGACCATTTGGACGCTTCCACTAAAATAGTGCTTTTAAACAAGTTTTTTTCCTTATGTAAACAAATGGGTTCCAAATACTTTAAACCCCACCGTACAGATAGGCCACAGAAACTCTCCAACGATACCTTCAACCTCATGGCTGAACGACGCTCACTGAAAATGCAGTCTTCGCATGATGCTGAAGCATATAGGCTGCTCAATAGACGAATATGGAAGTCCTTGCGACACGACATCCGGATCTTTAATACAAACCGTAATAAAAAGACGATAGAGCGGAAAAAAGGCTCCAAAGTGTTTGCAAGAGACATGTCTATTGGGCAAAGCCAGTTGACGCAGCTGAAGAGAGAAGACGGCAGTGTAGTGTCGACCAAAGCAAAAGTATTAGGAGAGGTAGAGAGTTTCTACGGACAGCTATACACCTCGGTCGCTAAACCTGTTAGCAGCTCGGCCAAAGACCCAAGAGCCAAGCTGACCCGACATTATACCGAAGATATCCTGGACATCAGCCTGTACGAGATTAGAATGGCCTTGAAATAGCTTAAGAACAACAAGGCGCCTGGTGACGACGGTATCACATCTGAGCTTCTGAAAGCGGGTGGAACACCGGTACTTATAGTCCTTCAGAAGCTCTTTAATACCGTCTTACTCGAAGTTTCAACGCCAGAAGCATGGAAAAAAAGCGTGGTGGTGCTGTTCTTCAAGAAAGGTGACAACACTTTACTTAAAAATTACAGACCCATCTCGCTTTTGAGCCATGTTTATAAGCTGTTTTCGAAGGTCATAACGAACCGTCTCAGTCGCAGGTTTGATGAATTCCAGCCTCCGGAACAAGCCGGTTTCCGAAAATGCTATAGTACCATAGACCACATCCACACGCTACGGCAAGTTATAAAGAAGACCGAAGAGTATAACTTGCCTCTTTGTTTAGCGTTTGTGGACTATGAGAAACCCTTTGATTCGATCGAGACGTGGGCAGTGCTTGAGTCCCTCCAGCGGTGCCGTATTGACTATCGGTATATTGAAGTGCTGAAGTGTTTGTACAAAAACGCCTACATGTCAGTCCGAGTACAGGAGCAGAGTTTGAAGGCAATTCCATTGCAAAGAGGCATGAGACAGGGAGACGTTATATCTCCGAAACTGTTCACCGCTACCTTGGAAGACGCCTTCAAGCTTCTGGAATGGCAAGGACTTGGCATTAATATTAACGGCGAATACATCACTCACCTTCGATTTGCCGACGATATTGTAGTCATGGCAGAATCCATGGAAGACCTCAGTACAATGCTCGAAGGCCTCCATCGAGTTTCCCAACGGGTAAGATCGGACGGTAACGGGTCTTAAGATGAACATGGATAAGACGAAAATTATGTCTAATGCCCATGTTGTACCTTTTTTTTTTTTTTTTTTTTACGCAGAGGAAGATTTTATATCCTGATCACCAGCCCAAGGGGTAGAGCTGGTGCGCGTGTGGGAGTCTCCGCCAGAAGGGCAGAATACCCACCAAACCTCTGCGGTGTTCCATCGTCATCGACTGGTGGCGGGAACCGTGGGACCATTCGTATTCACCACAGGTGTGGATGCCCCGGAACACGCGGGCCATCCACACCATGTGAGGACCTAACCCTAATTGGGGGCACCGGCTGTCCCCACAGCCGATACCACAGGTTCTCTGAGCGGAGACGGAGTGCGAGCCCGATCGGCTCGCCTCCGTGTCCGCGCTCTCCGGAGCGGGAGAGAGACGGGATCTATCTCCCTCTCTCGCTCCTCGGCCTCTCTCTGCAACATCACGACCTCGCAGAAAGAGACCATCGCCTCCCATGACCTCTCGTCGTCGACCGTCTTTGTTAAGATGGTTGACAAGGAGAGGTCCGCCCCCACGACTGCAACCAGGGACTGCCGCGCCTCGACAGCCCCTGGGCAAACTTCCAGCACGTGCTGCGCGGTTTCAACCGCGCAGCCGCACTGGTGGCACACAGGGGTCGCCTCCCTCCGGACAACGTTGCACAAGTACCTCCCGAAGCACCCGTGCCCCGAGAGGACCTGAGTCATCCGGAAGGTAAGAGACCCATGCCCTCGATGGACCCATTCCTTGAGGATGGGCCGGACCGCTTCCAGGAACCGAGTTGTTCCGGCTCCCCTCCGTGGACCTATGCCTAAGCGTCTGTTCCAAGATGCCAAAGCGGCCTCGTTGGCATCCGTTCGCCACTGTCCATACTCCTGAGGGGCAGGGCGGAGACCCTCCTGTCGCGCCCACGTTTTGCGCCAAAAGACCGAGGACAGAACCTCGGCCTCTAGATCCCATGGAAGGGATCCGGCTAGAACGCAGGCCACCTCGTGTGAGAGTGTGCGATAGCCCCTGCACACTCTCACGGCCATGGCCCTCTGGGCTTTATGTAGCAGGGCGGTCTCCTGGGAGTTGAGGGACCCTGCCCATATGGGAGCACCGTAGAGGGCCATAGAGCGCACCACCGCCATGTAAAGGTGGCGGCAGCTACCTCCTCCTCCCCCAAGATTCGGGAGCAAGCGGCCCAGTGCAGCAGCTGTACCCACGAGTCTGGGAGACAGCTGCTGAAGATGGGCCCTGAATCTCCATCTGCTGTCAAGCACAACGCCAAGATATCTCAGCGTTGACTTGACAGCGATAGAGGTCCCCCCAACAATTATATTGCAGCCTGCGGGTGGTGCCCTCCGACGACCAGGAAAACAGATGGCCTCGGATTTGTGAAGCGCCACCCCCAGGCCCAATTGCCGGATCCGGGCCACCACCCCCGCCACTGCGGCAGTGACTAGGATGGACGCCTCTCGGATTGTCTTCCCTCGGGCGGTAACCAGGGTGTCGTCGGCGTAGCAGATGACGTTGACGCCATCTAGGTTAACGCCCCGCAGCACCCAATCATACCTAACGTTCCACAGGAGTGGTCCAAGAACAGACCCCTGTGGAACGCCGCGAGTCACTGGGCTTCGGTCTCCGCCGTGACTTGTCGGGTAGACCACCTCTCTTGCTGAGAGGTAGTCCCTGAGGATACGGCGGAGGTACTGGGGTACCTCGTGATGCTCCAGCGCCCTCAAAATCGTGTTCCACGGCAGGCTATTGAAGGCATTTGCGATGTCCAGCGACACCGCAAACATGACCTCGCCGTTGGAACACGCCACCTCGGAGAGATCGTGGACGCGGGATATTGCATCCAGCGTCGAGCGACCTCTCCGGAACCCAAACTGATTGTCGGCCAGATCTGGGCCAGTGTTTGTGAGGTGCCTGACGAGGCGGGCAGCGACCACACGCTCTAGGAGCTTGCCAGCCTCGTCAAGCAGTACGATAGGGCGATATCCGGCGGGTTCATCCGCAGGATGCCCCTCCTTTCGCAGGAGTACGAGCCGACCTCCCTTCCACCTCGTAGGGAACTTCCCCTCCCGCATGCAGCGGTCGAAGAGGGCTCGTACGCGGGACCCCAGAGCATCCTGGGCGAGGGCCCACACACGGCCGGGAATACCATCTGGTCCCGGCGCTGTGTTTTTTGCTCGCATCTTGAGGAAGGCCGCAGCCAGCTCTCCCTCGGAGGTGCCAGGTACGTCTTCTTCTTCTGCTCCCACTCTTGGAGCCACTGCCGCGGTGGTACGCGAAAACTCCAACCCTGAGCCACGAGGAAACAGTCCCTCGATCACGCGCTGGAGCACCGGAGGCTGCATCGTGCTGGTGATGGGGGGAGCCCAAGGGCGGAGCCTTTGCCTCGCCAACCTGTACGGCCTTCCCCATGGGTCCCGATCAAGAGACTCCAGCAATTGACGCCAGGCCTCCGCCTTGGCCTCGCTGACGGCCACGCGGAGGGCTTTGGACGCCTCTCTGTAGGCCGCATAGAGGGCGTCTGATTCGGCTGTCTCCCGGCGCCTTCTTCTCCGGTAGCGCTGGTAGCGTCGGCGCCTGGCCACGCATCTACGGCGGAGCTCGGCAATCTGCTCCGACCACCAGTATACCTGGCGCCTGCACTGTGGGGCTCTGGCACGGGGCATAGAGGCATCGCACACGTGTGACATCGCATCGCACAGCCGCCCAGCCTCCGTGTCCAGGTCAGCTGGCTCCGAGGGGGAGGCGTTCCATGCCTGCACAATGCACGCCTCTTGCAGAAGCTCTACGTCTAGGCAGTTCAGCACCCACCTGGGACCGACCACCAACGGCACCCGAACGGCAAGGTACACCATAGAAGGAGAGGAGACGCTAAATCGAATGTAGCGGTGATCGGACAGTGTCTCCTCGTCCACAAGCACCTCCCAGTCCCGAACACGTACTGCGAGATCAGGCGTGGCAAAGGTCACATCGACCACCGAACCGCCCGACCGTCGCACGCACGTGTTCGTCGACCCACGGTTGAGGACACATAAACCTGTCTCCGCCATCCATTCGACTACGGCCTCACCCCTAGCACTTGTCCTCGGAGACCCCCACGCCGTTGATTTGGCGTTGAGGTCTCCGAGAACAATGACGGGTTGAGGCCGGCTCTGGCCGACCAGGGTCCCCACCTCTCCAAGAAGAGTCTCCAGTTCATGCAGGGGCCTGTTGGGAGAGTGGTACACCCCAACGATAATTGCCTCGCCGACCCGGGTTGCCACGAAGCCCCTGCCCCTCACGACTCCATCAAGGGGAGGGGACTGGGTAGGAGACTGGGTAGTGATCGCAACTAAACCGTCAAGATCCCCAACCCAGTCTGATCTGGATGGGACCCGATAAGGCTCGGCGACCACGGCCACGCTTATCAACCGCTCCGCCATGCTCTGGAGTAAGAGGTCCTGTGCTCTAGCGGAGTGGTTTATGTTCGCCTGGAGGAAAGTCAGGGCCATACTAACTTTCCTCCATGAGATCCACCTGCACTGCTTCAGTGGTAGACGGCTGCGACTTTGCCCTAGCCTTAGTCGCAGCTTTTCTCCTTCTCGCCCCTGTTTTGGTCGGGGGCTTGGCGCATGCCTTGCCCCCGGAGAGGTGATCCGCTGGCTTTCCCGCTGCTGCACATAGAGTGCAGTGCGGGGCAGCAGAGCAATCGTTAGCCTTGTGGCCCTTTTTCCCGCAGCGATAGCACTCTTCGCTGCGGTCAACCTCAGACTTGCACTGGGCCTTAACATGGCCCATTGCAAGGCAGCGGTAGCAGCGGCGGGGTCGGACTTCTAGCACCTGAACTCGCGCTGCCACCCAGCCCACAAGGAGCCGGCCACCATTCGCCCTGATCTTTATGGCAGCGGTCATAGGGCATCGCGCAAATGCGACACCCATTCCCGCCGCTCCCCGCCTGATCTCGCCTGCTTTAACAGCCGATGGTTCGCAGCCACCCGCCTTAGCAAGAGCCTCCAATAGTTCTGAGGGGGCTATTGAATCATCAAGGCCGCTCACCCGCAGGTCCGTAGTGACGGTTGGCCTTGAGACCCGGACGTCTTCCGCCCCCTCGAAAACTTCCTTGAGCTTTGCAGCTAGGGAGTCTGCTTTTGCGCTCTTGTCGGCACCTGGGACCTCAAGTATGCGTGCCCCGGTTGCTGCAGTCCTTATTTTTAGGGGCGGCATTTCAAGGGCCCCTAGGTCTATGCGGCTTTTGGCCTCGGCAAGTATCTTGGCATAAGTAAGGCCTTTTGCCTCCGCCCCCGGGAGTAGCGTGATAGTTACAGCTGCAGTGCGTGGGGGGCGGAGTTTCGTCACTTTTGTTTTCGTGGGCTTCTGGGGCCGTGCCTGCGAAACCGGCTTCTGAGGCGTCGTCTTCGACCGTACCTCTCTCTGCACTTTCCTTGCTCCCCGCCTAACCACCTCAATCCACGGTTGGTGTAGGGGCATTGGGGATGGAGGGGGCTCAGCCGGCTTAGCTGCGCTTACCTCAACGGCTGCAGTCTTTTTCCCTTGGCCTCGCTTGCCTTTGCGCTGCTTGGCCTTAGGCTCCTGGACCCGTGGAGGAGAAGGCACACGGGAAGTATCCTCTCCCTGGCTTGCCATCCTCTCTTCCCTACGTCTATCAGCGGCCAGTGGAGGCCGGAGGCGCTTTTCAGGAAGCAACCGTTCTTCCAGACCCTCGAAGCGAGCATTAATCATGGTGCCTACCTGCACCATGACCGTTCGCATCACATCTTCGAGGGTAGGCTCCCGGACCGAATTTGCGGCAGGGACGGGGTCTAAGGCCAGAACTGGTTGCGCACGCGCTGCCCGTAGTTCTTCCACCTCCTTCCGCAGTAACTCCATCTCACTTGAGAGGCGCGCATTGGCCGTCTCTAGGCGGGCCATCTCCTCGGCAACTGTACGCGCCCGCATTTCAGCCATTGAAACCTTAATGGTCTCAGCCGCTTCCCTTAGATACTTGACATATGTCCCTTTCAGGTTAGAGGATGTCTTGGCGACCTTCTCAATAGTCGCCAAGGAGTCCTGCACTAACCCCTCCAGGGCCGCAGTCCCTTTTCCCTCCTTTACCGATTGTGCAGCTGCCACTTTTGGGGATTTGAGGAAGAAGGCAGCCGTGGCTTCTCTCTTCTTTCGCACCTCTTCCTCAAGCGCCGTTTCGGCTTTGAGCCGCATCTCCTTGGCCTTGGCCGCTTTCAAGTCAGCTTTGGCTTTCGCCAGGCCGATGAAATGACCAGTGGTAGGTGGTCGGCCACTCGTAAGATATGACAGGGCCACCTTAGGCGATGTCACATCATCGTCCCCGGTGTCACCGCTATCCCTGCGACGCTTACGCCAGAGACCACCCGATGACGCTCGGGATGTCGCCGTATCCAAACTTACTTCCGATTCAGACGCTGTCAGGTCCAGCATCTTTGACCCTACCCATAGGCTGTCGTCGCCGGCCACCTGCTCCGAGCTTACGCTACGTACCATTCCGGTCCGGTGCGTCGCTTCGAAACTGGTGCTTCGCGCGACTTGTCCCGTCCAGTTGTATCTATCCAGGCTTGCGCTACGCGCTTCCTTTCTGACACGTTCATCAATACTCGCGCAACGGGTTAAGACCACGTGCGCCTCACTCGTCAATGGCACTTCATGTCCATCGGTGTCCATCTTCTTGCCAGGTTCGTCATGGTTATCGTTTCCGGAGTCAATATTAACAAAGCCAGTTTCGTCTTTGGTTTGAGGGCCGAGGCCCTCGTGGCGGATGTTGCCCCCCCCAGATACGGTGGGGCAGAGTGCCGGAGCACTGAGGGATTGTGTAGCATAGCTGAGGGCAATAGCATAGCTATTGCCCTCCTGGGGAATATTATCATTCGCCGTGTAGTTCATTTTGTTTGTTTTCCTTTTTTGAAGGGGGTTAGGTCCCCCTGTGTGTGGTGGTCTATCGACCGAGACGACCATGCTGGGGTCCACGAGCCCGGAGGTATGGCGCAAAAGCGACTACACACCACAGAACTCGTAGCCCCCAGCAACCCCATCGCCGACCACCGAAACTTAAGGAGACATTAACAACACACACACAACACATAACACAAAACATAGACACGGAACAAACAGAAATCAGTACATAACACACGAGACAAAAGCCTCCACGTAGATAAAAGCTCCAGGTGGATGCTACCGTCTCGTCGCCCGGACAACGCGTCGGACCCGTCCCCGCGTTCCAAGAACCTCTTCGCAGAAGCTCTCTTCACGCCGTCTTGACATAAATGTCAAGACCCACCGTGGCGGAATTCAAGCTGAGTCCTACCTGCCCCATCCACTGTGCCCTTTGCTAATTTCATAGGGACACGCGGAGGAGCTCACCGTGCCAGATCTTTCGCCAACGGCCAACAAGATCCCGCGAGGGGAAGTTGTTGACCGTTGCCCAGGATGCACCGTCCCGAGATACTGCTACTCCCCCGGGATAAACCGTATCCAAGGGGCCCAGCAGCACTCGGGCACACGAGGAGGTAATCTGGCCTAGCACCCCGCCCATGTTGTACCTACCCCAATATCAGTTGGGAACTCAGTTCTCGAAGTTGTTGACGAGTACATCTACCTGGGACAGACAGTCAAACTAGGCAGGTCCAACTTCGAGAAAGAGGTCAATCGTCGAATCCAACTCGGCTGGGCAGCGTTCTGGAAACTTCGAGAAGTCTTCTCGTCAAAAATACCTCAGTGCCTCAAGACAAGAGTCTTCGACCAATGTGTGTTACCAGTGATGACTTATGGCACTGAAACGTGGTATCTTACTATGGGCCTCATAGAATAGCTCAAAGTCGCACAACGAGCTATGGAGAGGGCTATGCTCGGGGTTTCTCTACGTGATCGAATCAGAAATGAGGAGATCCGTAGAAGAACGAAAGTCACCGACATAGCCCAGAAGATTAGCCAGTTGACGTGGCAGTGGGCAGGGCACATAGCACGCAGAACAGATGGCCGATGGGGCCGAAAGGTTCTGGAGTGGAGACCACGGACCGGCAAGCGCAGCGTAGGTCGTCCACCGACACGGTGGACAGACGACCTGAAGAAGGTCGCAGGACGACGTTGGATGCAGGCCGCTTCCCACCGGTCCTTTTGGAAAATCATGGAGGAGGCCTATGTTCAGCAGTGGACGTCCTACGGCTGAGATGATGATGATGATGAAACAAATGTATGCTTCCAAATTCTGTTTAATAATGTTTCACATCTTTTTGTACATAATTTCCTATATGAGGGATGAGTTCTTTAATCAAATATGTCTGGTTAATGGATGTTCACAAATCTAATAAATAGTGGATGCAACAAAACCATAGATTATACCTTTATTTCGTCGTAAACGTTATCCGTATAATAAAATTACAAATTCATGACAAGACAATGCGTCCTAAAAATGTTTAATACAACATTAAAATAATAATGTGTTCCTGACAAAGGCTTGCTAGAGATAATAATTCATAGAAGCTCCATTCACATTTACTATAATTGCAATCTAGTTCAAGTCGTAATACATAAAATGCCCGACTATTGAAGGGGGACATACCACATTAAGTATGTAATAATAATAATAATTTATTTTATTTTGTATAAATATATTACATTTTATATAATGAATCCATAGGCTCCCAAACTAGTTAAAAACTGTGTTTCGGGTGCCAGTGGCTTCTCCCATCTAGATTTATTTTAATATTTTATGCTTCATCATCATCATCTCAGCCGTAGGACGTCAACTGCTGAACATATGGCTCCCCCATGATTTTCCAAAAGGTCTGGTTGGAAGCGGCCTGCATCCAATGTCGTCCTGCAACCTTCCTCAGGTCGTCTGTCCACCGTGTCGGTGGACGACCTACACTGCGCTTGTCGGTACGTGGTCTCCACTCCAGAACCTTTCGGTCCCGTCGGCCATCTGTACTGCGTGCTATGTGCCCTTGCCCGTGCTAGTGCCACTTCAACTGGCTAATCTTCTGAGCTATGTCGGTGACTTTCGTTCTTCTACGGATCTCCTCATTTCTGATTCGATCACGTAGAGAAACCCCGAGCATAGCCCTCTCCATAGCTCGTTGTGCGACTTTGAGCTTATCTATGAGGCCCATAGTAAGAGACCACGTTTCAGTGCCATAAGTCATCACTGGTAACACACATTGGTCGAAGACTCTTGTCTTGAGGCACTGAGGTATTTTTGACGAGAAGACTTCGCGAAGTTTCCGGAACGCTGCCCAGCCGAGTTGGATTCGACGATTGACATCTTTCTCGAAGTTGGACCTGCCTAGTTTGACTGTCTGTCCCAGGTAGATGTACTCGTCAACAACTTCGAGAACTGAGTTCCCAACTGATATTGGGGTAGGTACAACGTGGGCATTAGACATAATTTTCGTCTTATCCACGTTCATCTTAAGACCTACCCGTTGGGAAACTCGATGGAGGCCTTCGAGCATTGTACTGAGGTCTTCCATGGATTCTGCCATGACTACAATATCGTCGGCAAATCGAAGGTGAGTGATGTATTCGCCGTTAATATTGATGCCAAGTCCTTGCCATTCCAGAAGCTTGAAGGCGTCTTCCAATGTAGTGGTGAACAGTTTCGGAGATATAACGTCTCCCTGTCTCACGCCTCTTTGCAATGGAATTGCCTTCGAACTTTGCTCCTGTACTCGGACTGACATGTAGGCGTTTTGGTACAAACACTTCAGCACTTCAATATACGGAATTTAAAAAGGATTTTTAAAGAAAAATATAATTTTCACAACAAATATAAGGTATATGGTAATCAATCGGATCTTCAATCCTTTATTACATTAAGAGATCGGGCAAAAATATTACAAAATGAAATGTTTATAGACTACATTGCCAGCGTCGAATCTAATATAACAAAAAACCCTAAAGCATTTTGGTCATACGTCAAAATTAAAAATCTAAATAAATCTTACCCGGCTTTGTTGCGTTTTGGTCAGCGTGCTTCGGATAGCGGGGAAGATATTTGCAACATGTTTAGCGAATACTTTCATTCGACTTTCTTAAGCAACATTCATGACAATTATTCGCTAGACAAAATGGAACCTGGCTTGTCAATAACCGATATAAGTTATATAGAAGTTACAACCCTGGAAGTTATATGATTATTAACGGGATATTTACCGTGGTACCTTACCACGGTAAATATCCCGTTAATAATCATATAACTTTAGAGAACAACCGTGATAGTTTAAAACAGTGTTTTAACCCTGGAAGTGTTTGAGTTATTAAAGTCTCTGGACCTCAACAAATCAGCTGGGCCTGATAACATACCAGCTGTGTTTATTGTCAGGTGCGCTAAAAGCCTTTCAGTTCCACTAACTTTTCTATATAGACGTTCCTTATCAGAAGGATTTTTTCCGACAATTTGGAAATCAGTATACATAACTCCAGTCCATAAAAAGGGACCCAGGGATAAAATTGAAAATTAAAGGCCCATCTCTAAATTATGGCTATTTGCAAAAGTTTTGGAGAGAGTGGTATATAAACAATTACATGCTTCATTAAAACACAGCCTCAGTTTATAGCAACACGGTTTTTAAAGGGTAGATCAACTACATCAAATCTCATTTTGTGTAGCGACTACCTCTCGATGCATATGTCGGAACCCTCACAGGTTGACGTGGTGTACACAGATTATAGCAAATGTTTTGACCGAATTGATCATTTCATATCATTGCGGAAACTTCAGTCTGTGGGCATTCGCGGCGACTTGTATAGGTGGTTTACCTCTTATGTGGAAAACAGATGTCAGACTGTTGCGCTAAATGGGTATACTTCTTCTACAATGGTAATCCCTTCAGGTGTTCCTCAAGGATTGATACTGGGGCCTCTATTGTTTATTATTTTCGTCAACGATATCTCTTTGTGTTTTATTAATTCTAAGATCATCTTATATGCTGATGACATGAAGATTCTTTGTCCAATAAAGTCACTAGAAAGCGCAAAAAATTTACAGGAAGATCTCGCTCGATTTGAAGAATTTTGTTTTGAAAACCGTTTAGATTTAAATGTCTCAAAATGTTATATTTGCTCTTTCACTCGTAAACTTAATCCTATAATTTATGACTACAAATTAAAAAAAACTCTGACATCATTAGAGTCAATTTCATTCGTGACTTAGGAATTATATTTGATAGTAAACTACTTTTTGATAAACATATAGACTACATTGTAAACAAAGCGTCTAAAGCACTTGGTTTTATATTACGCATTTCAGTAGATATCACTAGCCTTAAAACGTATAAGATTCTTTATTGTGCATTTGTACGTAGTCATTTAGAATACACATCACAAGTAAGGAACCCCGCATTTGATATTTATATAACTCGTATCGAGCGAATCCAAAAACGTTTTCTTCGATTATATGTAACAAACTATGAGAAACGCTGTCAAAAGTTTCATATTCTCCCATTGTACAAAAGAAGGCATATTGCAGATCTTGCTTACCTCCTTAAGATAGCAAATGGCTTGGTTGATTGTCCTGAATTGTTAGAGCAAATTGGTATGCGTGTGCCATATGCCTCATGTCGTAGGCCTTGCGTGATAGATGTTCCATGTACGAAAACCTGTTATAGAAGAAATTCTTATCTCCTAAGAGCAGCCAGGAGTTTCAACAACTTAAGACCATGAAGTTGATTTATTTAATACTTCTACTAGTCAGCTTAAGCGGCTCCTGGCCAGTATTTTTTTTAAATAGGCAGTTTTTTTTTTGATGATTATTATATTTGTGTGTGTTATATAAATGTCACTTTAGTATTTTTTGTTCAAATATACTTATTTTCTATTTCTAGCGTATTTGGCTGCTATTTCCAGTTACGTATAATTTATATATCATTATGAGATATATAGCTTGCTATTTGTGGAAATTTTTAAATGGCACCTACATACATTAATAACTCTGTAACTAGCTGTAAGTTTCCCTAAGATATTAAAATAAAATAAAATAAAATACCGATAGTCAATATGGTACCGCTGGAGAGACTCAAGCACTGCCCACGTCTCGATCGAATCAAAGGCTTTCTCATAGTCCACAAACGCTAAAATAAGAGGCAAGTTATACTCTTCGGTCTTCTGTATAACTTGCCGTAGCGTCACAGATTACAGAATAAGAACAGATACTTCACTCAGTAGAAAATTTCCAATACCTATTACGATAATAGCCTACTCCCTCGCGTCAACAACCACTGTATGCTAAAATGCGCCTAAATGCTCAAGCGTACAGCAGTGATTGCTTCGCACCGCGCGATTCCACAGTAATCGCAGGGCTGCCTCTTCGATAAAATTAAATTAACATAACTTTTTATCTATGTTATTGAGAACTGTGAATATGTTCTGACTTTTATGTGGCAGTTAAAAATTTTATCATTTATAAAATATTTAACCAACTTAAAAAAAAGGAGGTGATCAGACATACAGGTCAAACTGAGATGTTTGACTTGTATGGTTTGTAGGTATGTATGTTTGTGCGCGATAATCTCGCGTTTGGCTAAACCGATATCGATGCGGTTTTCAGAAAAGGATTTGTTACATTTAGGAGAACGTTTTAAAATAAGTATAATACTTCTTAGTTTGATAATGATCTTCGGAGATGTTCACTAGAAATGAAAAAAAAAGCCTTAAAAAAAGAGAACCGACTTCAAATAAAGCACTAAGCCGTAAGTTATTTTATTAACGAGTGTAACACTCTCACACAAAAATACATAAACACTGCAGTTTTCGAAAGTTTTCACGCGAAAAGTCGATGGCCTTCAAAATAAAAAAATATATCTAGTTCCTAGTTGTACATATCTAGGTGTATTGTACTACTACCAATTATCACGAATCAAATTTATTAAGATTAATTAATTTGATTCGTTTTCTCGCAACAAGTCACCTTACAACAGACGCGGCTTGTTCAAAGGTTTTCATCGGGCGTAAGAAAAAGAACTCTCGCTACACAGACTTAAAGCGCATTTTGATTCGTTACGAGCGCGTCAAGGACTTGTAGGCACATTTTTTGAAGGTCACGTCCGTGCTTTGCAATGTTTTATGAACATTATTGCAGTTGTTAGTTTAGCAGTTTATATTCGAATGTTTTCTTTCAAAGAGTGCATCTTCTGTACCTTGTACTATTAATTATTCTGTGGTATAACGTTTCTATGCAACAAAATTATGTAAATCTGTGTCTGAAAGGCAAGCTAATGCTTAGTATATACCTATTAAACTGTCAAATTCTAAGTGGATACCGGTGTCCGCACACCTACTGTCCTTTAATTATGTCTCTAATGACGGTATGTGAATGGAAAAAAATTTAAACGACAAAAACTAGTAATAATTTATCACTTACCATTCTTCATTGACAGGTAAATGGAAAAATGTTAGGTGTTTATCCCTTCTTTTGCTTGATTTACACCCATCTACAGCACATAAGGCACCACACGGCATCGTAATACGCGTACGAACGAACAGCACTATTAAAATTGAACGGCGTGCGCGCGCTTCGCTTGCGAAAACCGCACTGAATTTGAACCGCTGGCGGGCCGAGACCGCTCGGATGGGCGGTAGGCAGTTATAGCGCGCAAGTACATGGAGTGACGGAGGCCTGGTAGCGTGTGGATGTGATCTATGGTACTATAGCCTTTTCGGAAACCGGCTTGTTCCGGAGGCTGGAATTCATCAAACCTGCGACTGAGACGGTTCGTTATGACCTTCGAAAACAGCTTATAAACATTGCTCAAAAGCGAGACGGGTCTGTAATTTTTAAGTAAAGTGTTGTCACCTTTCTTGAAGAACAGGACCACCACGCTTTTGTTCCATGCTTCTGGCGTTGAACCTTCGAGTAAGACGGTATTAAAGAGCTTCTGAAGGACTTTAAGTACCAGTGTTCCACCCGCTTTCAGAGGCTCAGATGTGATACCGTCGTCACCAGGCGCCTTGTTGTTCTTAAGTTTCAAGGCCATTCTAATCTCCTACAGGCTGATGTCCGGGATATCTTCGGTATAATGTCGGGTCAGCTTGGCTCTTGGGCCTTTGACCGAGCTGCTAACAGGTTTAGCGACCGAGGTGTATAGCTGTCCGTAGAAACTCTCTACCTCTCCTAATACTTCTGCTTTGGTCGACGCTACACTGCCGTCTTCTCTCTTCAGCTTCGTCAACTGGCTTTGCCCAATAGACATGTCTCTCGCAAACACTTTGGAGCCTTTTTCCCGCTCTATCGTCTCTTTAATACGGTTTGTATAAAAGATCCGGATGTCGTGTCGCAAGGACTTCCATATTCGTCTATTGAGCAACCTATATGCTTCAGCATCATCCGAAGACTGCAGTTTTAAGGAGCGTCGTTCAGCCATGAGGTAGAGGGTATCGTTGGAGAGTTTCTGAGGCCTATCTGTACCACCGTACAAAAGTTTAAAGTATTTGGAACCCACTGTATGGACAGTTTCTACTAACCTGTTATTGATCTCGTCCACTGAAGCGATGTTCTCAAGGCAATCGAAGCGATTGGATAGCTCAAGTTGAAAGCTTTCGGGGTCTTGAATACGGGCACGAGTGGGTCGGAGCGTAGACTTCATCAGACGAGACCTCTCCAGTTTGACATTAACATTCACCGTGCCTCTTACCATTCGGTGATCACTACCGGTTTTAACCCTGTTGATCACGGAAACATCAGTGAATATTTGCCTTTTGGTGGTCATAATGAAGTCAATCTCATTTCTCGTGGAACCATCGGGACTCAGCCAGGTCAATTTCCTGTGAGGTGGCTTCTGAAAGAAAGAGTTCATCATAAAAAGTCCCTCTTTCTCCAGGAAGTTCGCCAACCTCTATCCCCTACGGTTCCGTTGTCCATAGCCAAATTGCCCCACTTTCAACTCATCCTCGCTTCTCTTACCCAACTTCGCGTTGAAGTCCCCCATAACAATTAGAAAGTGCGTTTCATAGGTATGTATGGCCCGACTAATGTCCTCATACATATCCTCCACCTCATCATCCGGGTGCGACTTCGTCGGTGCGTATACCTGAATGACCTTCAGCGAATATCGTTTGGATACTCTGAGTATTAGGTATACGACCCTATTATATATTGTGTTGTGGACGAGAAAACCGACACCACCTTGGGACTGTTAGTCGCCCACCCGGTGCCCAATAGACATGTCTCTCGCAAACACTTTGGAGTCTTTTTCCCGCTCTATCGTCTCTTTAATACGGTTTGTATTAAAGATCCGGATGTCGTGTCGCAAGTACTTCCATATTCGTCTATTGAGCAGCCTATATGCTTCAGCATCATCCGAAGACTGCAGTTTTAAGGAGCGTCGTTCAGCCATGAGGTTGAGGGTATCGTTGGAGAGATTCTGAGGCCTATCTGTACGGTGGACTTTTGTGCTACTGAACTTAAGTGTTACTATGACTAGTCTATGAACAGTGACTATTTATTGTGAGATATGCAGCAGCCTTTGCCTATACCTGGACAGACGATGTCTGTTCCGGCGGCGCCTGTCACCCAGGCGAAAGAGGAAAGGATGGCGGAAATGGCGGCGATCTCGGTTACAGCCAGAGTGCCAGAGTTTTGGGTAGATCACCCCCGCCTCTGGTTTTTGCAAACTGAAGCAGTTCTTGCGCCGCAGAAAATGTCGGACGAGGCCCGTTACAACCTCGTCATCACCAAACTATCGAAGGAGGCTATCCAGCAAGTTACGGATATCCTCATATCACCACCGGACACTCAAAAGTATGACGCATTAAAAGGGCGCCTCCTTACAATTTATGAGGAGTCGGAGACGCGTCAAATACAAAAGCTAATCAGCGAAATGGAGCTCGGTGATCAGCGGCCGTCACAGTTGTTGCGACGTATGAGGGATTTAGCGAGGAGCAAGGTACCGGATGATACCCTTAAAATATTATGGCAGGGGCATCTACCTCCCGCCGTACGTGGCATAATTGCAGTTACGGAGACGAGCGAATTAGATGTGCTCGCTAGAATTGCAGATAAGGTGGTGGAAACTAGCTCGCCACTTGGGGTCGCAGAAGTGAAGCTCGCTGAATCATCCAGTTCTACAGGCTCTATGGATGTTGTGATTGCGGAGATACGGAAGATGAATAAACGGATCGATAACCTGACCAACGCACAGATGTCCGGCTCCCACCGGTCACGTTCCAGAGGACGCTACCAGGGCAGGAGCGGTACTCCTGCTGACACCAGCTCGGCGAGGAAGTCGAAGAAACCGGATTGGCAGTGTTTCTACCACTTCCCTTACAAGGAAAGGGCCCACAAATGCATTCCTCCTTGTAGTTGGAAGTCGCAGGGAAACTAGGCGAGGTACAGTCAATGACGGGACCCTGTGCCGTAAGTAACAACCGTCTGTGTGTCACGGATCGTACAACGGGATTTCGATTCCTTGTGCATACTGGGGCTAATGTGTCAGTGCTCCCCGCGCGAAGTGCTCGTTGTGATACTAGTGCTAGTTACAAACTCTATGCTGCGAACGGTACAGAAATAAATACTTTCGGAGTGAAAACATTAGTGCTAGATTTAAAAATGCGTAGACCGTACCGTTGGACCTTTGTACTAGCGGCAGTGAACCAGCCCATTTTGGGCGCAGACTTTTTAATATACCACAAACTGTTAGTTGACTTAAGTAATCGTAGGCTAATCGATGAAGTGACACACTTAAATATTGTAGGTTCTATTGTATCTAGTACCCAACCAACGTTGAGTACTTTGGATGAGTCACATCCCTATTTTAAGCTCTTGTCCAAATACCCTGATATAACGAAACCTGTTTCTTTTAAGGATACGCCTAAACATACAGTTTTTCATCATATAGAGACTACGGGGCCGCCGGTTCATGCGCGCGCCCGCCCCTTGCCTCCCGATAGGTATAAGAAGGTTAGTGACGAACTTCGAATTATGCAGGAGTTGGGAATTTGTCGTCCTTCGAAGAGTCCATGGTCGAGTCCGTTGCATGTTGTGCCGAAAAAGAATGGAGAAATCCGTCCTTGCGGTGATTACAGACAACTGAATGCCGTTACGAAGCCCGACAGATACCCAATTCCGCGCTTGCATGATTTTACCTATATGTTGGCGGGAAAATGTGTTTACAGTAAAATCGATGTGGTTAGAGCGTACCACTGTATTCCAATTGCTCCTGAAGACGTCGAAAAGTCCGCAATTATTTCGCCTTTCGGGTTACACGAGTTTCCCCGTATGTGCTTTGGTTTACGCAATGCGGCACAGACTTTTCAGCGTTTCATGAACAATACTGTCCTTCAAGGTCTAGGAATTGAACGAGAAGACGGGACTTTTGAACCTAGCTCAGAGTTCATATTCTGTTATATTGATGACGTAATCGTTGCCAGCGATTCGAATAGTAGACACGAACAACACTTAGAGGTCTTGTTTAAACGTCTGAACGATTATGGTATAACGATTAACTTGGCAAAATGTTCATTCGGGCAGTCGCATATAGAATTTCTAGGACATGAGGTGACTGTCGAAGGCCTAAGGCCAGCTCTGGACAAAGTCAAGGCTATTATAGATTTTCCAAGACCTAAAACAGTGGCGGAGCTAAGGAGATTCATTGGTATGGTGACTTTTTACAGGCCACATCTACCTAATACAATGTCATATCAGGCCGAGCTCGTGAAACACATCGGTGGTGCGAAAAAGAATGGCAAATCACTAATTGTGTGGGACGACGCGGCCAATGAAGCATTCTTGAAAAGCAAGCAGAGCCTTCAAGAAGCCGCGACGTTGTCTTACCCCGCACCCGACACTACCCTAGCGTTGATGACGGATGCATCAAACACTTGTGTAGGTGCGGTACTACAACAATTAGTCGACGGTCATTGGAAACCATTGGGTTATTTTTCACGCAAGCTTACTGACACGCAAGTCAAATATAGCACGTACGATCGCGAACTGTTGGCTATCTATTTAGCTATCATTCATTTTAGGAAGATATTTGAAGGAAGAGCGCTTACCATCTACACTGATCATAAGCCTCTTACCTACGCTTTTTCTAAGCTACCTAGTGACAGAGAAACGTCACGAAGAACTAGACAACTTATGTACATTAGCGAATTTACAACAGACATTCGATATGTTGTAGGCAACGATAACATAGTTGCTGACTCGTTAAGCCGTGTAGAGACAATATCATGTCCAAGTAGTCTAGATTTCGAAGAAATTGCTACCGCCCAGTGTGTTGATACCTACATAACACACTGGAAACGCGACGCTAGTAGCAACGTAAGCATTAAGAAGGTATCTGTACCTAGTACTGCGACACACATTTTTTGCGAAGTGTCAACCGACAGTATTAGACCTTATTTACCTATGCAGTTTCGTAAAGTAGCATTTGACTTAGTGCATAATCTAAGTCACCCTGGAATTAACACCACACGTAAGCTCGTGTGCCAGCGATATTTCTGGCCGGGTATGAATAAAGATGTCAATAAATGGGCTAAAACGTGCATCCAATGTCAGAAAGCGAAGGTTCAACGTCATACAGTATCATTTTTAGGTCAATTTGCAACTGCTGGACGTTTTGAACACATCCATATTGACATTGTTGGTCCCTTGACGACAACATCGGATGGTTATAAGTATTTGCTGACTATCATTGATCGTGCCACGCACTGGCCTGAAGCTTTCCCACTCAAAGATTTATATCTTTGCAGAGACAGTAGCCAAGCTCGTCTATAACGGTTGGATTACAAGGTTCGGAATTTGTCAGTATTTGACGTCCGATCAAGGTCGCCAATTCGAGAGTAGGCTTTTCTCTGAGTTACTGAAGTGTATGGGCGTGCACAGGATCAGAAGTAGTCCATATCATCCCCAAAGTAACGGCGCCATAGAGAGATGGCATAGATCAGCCAAGGTCGCTCTCAGGGCCCGCCTAAATACTGCTTCATGGGTTGACGAGTTACCTACGGTCCTATTAGGACTCAGAACCACGTTACGAAGCGATTCCAATCTAAGCGCCGCTGAGTTAACCTATGGTCGCACTTTACGGTTGCCTGGCGAATTTTTCGTATCATCAAAATCAGAAGCCACTGACCCTATAACCTTAGTACATGAATTACGGGATACAATACGTAAGTTGAGAGCCGTTCCAGAAAGACAACGAGATTCTCAGACTTTATTCATCCACCCAGATCTAAAGTCATGTGAATATGTTTTCTTAACACGTTGAACGCTTTATGAAATATCGAGCATTTCCATTTAGGCCACGGGGCTCACCGGTGAGCCTAATCGTACTGAACCGTTTGAGCCATGAGGGTCACCAGTGAGCCGTGTAAGAGGTTTGACGTAAACGCTTCCTACAAGCCACAGATTGCAGCTATGAAACAAAACGCGTATGGAAGTGAGCCGCGTGGCCCTGTAGTCGATACGGACGGCGTGGTTTTCAAATCTAATAGAAACTTTTAGTTTTATCAAGGTAATAGTAATGATGTTAGGGTTGTGCAACCAATACGGTAGAAAATATTATTCACCTTTATTAGACATAATAAAACTACAAAACAATAATCAAATATTTATTATAATACAAATTTAGAGACTTACTTACGTCAACAAAAAAAAAATTTGTGAATCTTATTGAAACAAGGCAAACAAAGAAAAGGTTTAGTAGGGCAGCTTTGGCAATAAGTTACCACTTTTATCGTCTTTGTTTTTGCCTGTTTGCTACCCATGACTGTTACGTTGTCTGCATAACATTGGCGGCATGTCCTTCTGACTTTTCTAGCCAAACCATCTTTTTTTTCCAAGCAGTGTTTTATTCTCTTGGGCCTCTGGTCAGTTACAGCATCTTCGTGAACTCCGCAAAGATTCATCATAATGAATCTTCGGAAGTCCACCATTTGCGTGTTTTTTTTAGTCACTGACTTGAACAGTGTCAAAGCATTTACCATCGCAGTATTTAGTATTAAATCCACAGCCAGCTTCTTATACCACTTTACAGATTTTCGCAACGGCGAAGAGTATGCTGCCATCTGATCCGATAAGTCGACTGCTCCCTTAGCTTTGTTGTAGTCGAGTATAATTTGCGGTTTCATGACTACAGTACTACGCTTTTTTGTCATTCCAAATTGATCTGAGTGTTTGGTTGACAACACCAACACATCCCTCTTGTCTCTCCATTTCATGGCAGTAATACCGTCTCGACTCTCTCTGGCAATATATTCTCCTTTCTTGAGTTTAGTACTCACGACTTTCTTGGGTAGGTCGCTCCTATTTTTTCGGATTGTTCCCACCAAATGGGTTTCGTTTGCTAACAAAGCCCTGGCCAATGCAATACTGGTAGGTATACCAGTTATCGGTAAAAAGAGTATAGCCTTTATTTAGAAGACCGCTAAGCAGATCCATGACCACATTATACGGAGTGGTGTTTGTGACTTCGTTATTTTTTCCTGCGTAAATACTTATTTTTAAGTATATCCCGGCACACAGCACAACTTAAACTCTTTAATGCCATATTTATGGCGTTTTTGTTTATTGTACTGTCGAAATACAATCCTGCCACGAAACGGAACAACACTTTCGTCTATACACAGGTCTTGGCCGGGTGTATAATGCATCTGAAATCGTTCATTCAATATCTGTAAAAGGTATCGAATACGATGGAGGCGGTCATCTTTATTGTTCTCATCGTTTTGTGAAAAAAGAAGCATTTGTAATATCACTTCAAAACGGTTCCGGGACATTATTGTGCGTGGAAACGGATGACCTACGATGACATTCGTTGACCAGTATTCCGCCAATCTAGGAAGCTTTGTGATGCCCATAAACAGGATAAGGCCAAAAAACTTCTTTATTTCCTCAAGATCTGTTGGAACCCATTTGCGAAGTCTTGCAAAACGTGAACACTCTTCTAAACTAACAATTTTGTTAATTGCAAATTGGTTGGTTAGGTCAGCTATCTCTTGAAAAAGACTATCAGGAACCATTCGTTTGAAGAAATCAGCTGGAGATTTGTTACGCATGCTTGAGCATAGGTTAGCGGGAAGGCCAGGATGTTCAGTGAAGGGTGACCTTACGTTGGTTACCTTTATGCTTGGACCAGGTGTCCGATGGCGATGTATTACCTGAACCAAAAAATACAACTGTTTAGGTACCTACATTGTACTATACTAATATTTTTGATAACGCGTACTAGATAAAGATAGATTTAGGGATATAGTATAAACCATCAAGATGCTCGGTGAATTTATATAAGAGTTTATACGGACCTTAAAGTTCTACATAAGTTTAGTACTTATTCGTTTGTTAAAATGCCTTCTGTGTTACTTGGGAGGCTACCTCAAAAGCTCGTGCAAAGCATAAATAAAATTAAACTGTTAGTCATGTTAAAACAGCTTTTTACTAATTGTATGTGAAAGTATGTAGATATGTGTCTCGATTCCCATGAGAGCTGAAGAAACGCGATTAATGTGAAACGAATATAAAGCAAGTAAAGCCGTTGGCAATAGGTAGTTTAAGTTAAAAGGCGACTTACCAATATTATCGGCAATAATCCTTATGATTTCACTGTCGCTATCTTCACTCTCTGACAATACAATACGGCGGCATCTTCTTTTCGTTGGTTGAAGTACGTCTTCATCTGTATCTATTTGGAAACTTTGGTTCAGAAGATTTATCTCGATATTGTCCAACTGCGTTAAATCCTCTTGCGTAAGCTCAAAATCAAAATCATCCATTTTTGACGGGAAAAGCGTAACAGGTTCTCACATGTCGACGAAGCGCGCGATACTAATACTAACTAATGGCGTGGCGCGCGCGCGGGGGTGGGCCGCATCGTGACCCCGCGGCCCCCGCCAACGGAAAACAGAAAATCCTTCGCACTAGGCCATGGGACCCACCGGTGAGCCTTTGACGATATCTTAAAAACTACACGGCAAAAATCGGTAATTTTTATTTTCCATCCAAAATACTTCATTTTATTAACTTTGGAATTAAAATTTCAAGTTGATGAAAATGACCAATTACCTGATTTTGGCTTGGCCCGAACGGAAAAGTAAGCTAGGCTCACCGGTGGGTGATATGGCGTACAACGTGTTAAGGAATGATGCGGTTCGTAAACCTTTGCAGGCTCCTTATGACGGCCCATATCGTGTATTAGGTCGGAATAGTAAAGTCTTCAAACTTCAACTACCTAATAGACGCTTAAGTGATTTTGTAATTGTTCAAAGTCCAATTAGTTGAGACATAAATGTTTACTTACGTGTTGATTTATCTAGGTTAAGTTTTTGTACCTGTAAACGTAATTTTTGGAGTGACATTATTTGGTTGTATTTAGTAGCTGTAACACGTTCCATGATACTGGTGAACATGGGGAAATCTCAGTCTAAGGAGGAGCAGATTATTATTGCTCAAAATTCCACGGAAGTAGAGGCACACATGTCACGGCAGAACATCATGACCATGGTTATTGTCGGGTTACTCCTGTTCGTTGTGGGATGTTCAATGATCCGCAAGGTTTGACGTGGCGTTCGGCGGCAGTTCAGTAGCCGCATGAGGGCATGGCTCCGTGAAGAAACGGGTGGGCCAGCACCACCTCTTACCCGCGTGCAGGTTTCGCAGCCTTCGGTAGCAGTCGCAAGTCTCGCAACAAACCCCGCACCTGCTCCTACCCACTACGCGTAACATGGTGTGTGTGTGTTACTAAGATACAGATCGCGTATTTTTTTCTCTCGTTTTACTCCAAAAGTTATGTTTCAATATGGTAGAGTTATATTATTTTTATACTTACTAAATTTTTTGTTTGTTTATGTGTACCTATAACACGTGTAATGTTAATGTCTACGTTTTTATTATACTTCAGTTATTTTATGTATCGTGCCTGACCCAGATGAATGATGAAAGATGATGAAAATGTAACGCTAATAAAATTATTGTATCAAGTTGCTATCAGTAGGTATACCTATACCTACTGATAGCGATAGTTATTGAGACACCTGGCGAGCGCCGCTGACGATCGTATTACATTACCGCGCTGTCAGCAGCGTTGGCCACGGTGCAATGACGCACGTGCTCTGTTATAGCGATTTATAATGAGCGATGTTTTAACCTTGATCTATGTTAATAGTTTTTGTATTTGTTTATCTTTTATTTTCCAAAAGGGGGTGGTTGATGTAGCGACACGTATTGCACATGCAGCGAATTTCGCTGACATATAAAATCCATTGCGAGCGTTGCATCAGTCGTCACCCGGAGGGCACGGTAGGCAGACAATTAACTAGGCTCGCTTAGCGTATGTAATTAATTACGAAATATTGTAATTTAAATGTTTATTAAATACCAGTGCTATATATGGGACTACGTGGCACTACGTGGGTCGGCGATAAATTAGCGAATTTATCGCCGACCCACGTAGTGATAAGGACTAGATACCTATATAGTCTGCATAGTGGTAAAGCTCCCTCATCCGCCATTCTCCAGATTTGGCTCCGAGTGACTACTTCTTGTTCCCAAACCTGAAGAAATGGCTTGGTGGAAAAAGATTTGACTCCAATGATGAAGTCATCTCGCAAACAAAGGCCTATTTTGAGGACCTCGACAAATCATATTTTTTGGAAGGGATAAAAAAATTGGAGAAGCGTTGGACAAAGTGTATAGAGCTCAAGGGAGACTATGTTGAAAAAAAAAATATATTTATCAAAAATCTGTGTTTTATTCCAAAAGTCACGGACTTATTGAGCCGCCCTCGTATTTAATGCATATTCATTTACAGTTAGGTACTTACCTAAATAAATAAACGAATATGTTTAATAAAAAATTGTAATCATGCATGTTTTGAATCGTTATTTCACAAAACATAAGTGCTTTCACATGTAAGGTAAACAATATGTATTACTCTTAATAAATTATAATGTTTGTAATTTTAGAATGAGTTTTTCAATAAATGGATTAAATTATCTTAAACCTGATTTTTAATTTCATAAACTAACTCGATATCAAACAGCACATCCCTATTTATCGATATCGATACCCCAGTGCGCTCGTCTTCCACGTCACTAATGTCATACATGGAATACGAGCGTGCGACTATGATCCGTCAAAGTGGATGGCACTTAGAAAATTAAACTTCCCGCTAACGTCCCGTCTTTGTTTTTGTGATTTCCATCTATTTTAGATATAGTCTGATTATTCTATGGATGGTAATATACCTACCATAGAAATATTCACTTGTCACAGCACTTGGCTGATACTGGTACACAGACAATTATATGTACTACGTAGGTATACAATATAGCTATTATATTCTCTTTGCAATATAGGTAATGTAGGTAATACAAAGTACCTACTCTGTGTTCGGGTGCTGCCGCTCGTCTCGGCGGCTGGGGGTCGCAATGGCAGAGCTAGGCGTTGAAATTTTCGTCATCCATACGTGACTCCGCCCCTTTGCCTTTCACATCGAGCATCACCTTATTTGGTAATGTTTAGGCGCTATTCCGGAGGAAGGGGCCGAAACGTGCGGGACGTGTGAAACGCAGATTTCGTCATAGATTCCAGAGTATATCATTTATGTTTCCCGTATATATATAATGTGCTCTATGATGTTTCCTATACACAGGAAAACTCTTTTGCTTTATTAGCATTTAGCGCCACCTGGTGTCGAACAATACATTCGAGGAGCTAGTACTATTAAAGTCGCCTAGATGACGACTCTCGTCGCAACATGACTGGAATAATTTATATGTTTATATACGGAACCGGACTAACAGGAGTAACAGGTTCACAGAACAATATATACTCCAAGGAGGTACAATAGTTTTAACGTGTAATAATGGTGGATTGTTAGCCGTTAACAATTTGTAACTTAGGACGAGTAGAGGCAACATGTACAAAATCACGAAACATTGTTTTTGTGTTTTCCTCTTAGCCTATAAAGTTTTAGTAATGCATGCACGGCTTTACCTACTAGAACTTAGACAAGACAAGGACTTAATGACACACTTATTTATGTAATTGTATGAATAAAAATGTTACTTGATGCAACTAATGTTTCTCGATGCAACTATGTACAGTTGCATCGAGTATTTTTTTTTCATACATGTTCTTATATAAGTATATGTACCTACTTGAGAAATGACTAATGTACAAGTAACCGTTATAGGCCCTTCCTTCCAATGTAACAAATGCATTAAATAAAAATAAATATATAAATAAATCTAAATAAATAAATATATAATATATATAACAATAAAATCATCGACGAGCACAAAAAGTAGTTATATTTAATGATCGTGGCATAGGTTTATCAGTTGAAATAAACGTATCCGTTAGCGGTATTTTCTATTTTAGCATTGTAACTCTCGGGGTATTTACTACTGTTAGGTAACGATCGCACGTTCCGGGACGATTGTCGAATCCACTCTGCCAATAATAGAGTTGAGATATATTGAAGATGCGTGAACCAGTAAATATCGATTCAAGTAGGTAATAATTGACCGCGTGGGTTTGTGTTGACAATTATCAATACAACAGTATTTAAATAAGTAGTAGGTACAATGTATTATATTCTCTTTGGTATTATAATATGTATAGAATGACCATGGCCACTCAACCGTCTCATGCTACCTGCGTCCCTGCAACTCAGGTTTCAAACTGAGAGTCTAGTTTGAGTTACACTCGATCGTGTCTTGATGTATGAAGGAGATAACACGTCTCAGTGTCATTCATAGTAGCAACGATCACGATTTCAAATCGATTTTGTTCTACAGTGTGCACAAGGTGTGCTTATAGGTAGGTACTATCTGCTATAGTTTTGTTAAGGTTTGCTCAAACAGCGGACTGAGCGGGATGGCGACTCGACGCGACGCTGGCGTGACGTGAAGAGTTGTAATATATTAGTTAATGTAGAATATGTCAAAGTGAGAGCCGTTGTGCTCGGCGCTAAGCGCGAGACTACAAGAACACGTCGCGACAACGTAGCGCACTGCCCTGTCCGCTGTTTGACCAAACCTTTAATCTTCGTCTGCGCCTTATTATGGCTTTATAATATGTATCACCGTTTCTATAGCATACTGTGCAACTGGCTATTGAAATTGTGCAACTGCTGACCGTATGAAGAAAAAATAATGCTTATTGATCCTAGGAAAGAAGGTCTCTGACTATAATTATAGTTTCGTTCAATGTTCCTCTGTACTCAAAGTCTGGCTTTATAATATGTGTTTAAACTAGACCAGTTTTACAGAGTCTAATCTTGGTTTCGATTTCAAGAGTGTTTTCATCCGTCACTAATCTTAATGATAACGGAAATACCAAACGGTTGTAGGTAAATGTTGTTACACCTACTAATCCCCTCCCTTTATAATCCTTTAACAAAATATGTTCGAGAGCTTCTACGATAATGAGGAACCCACCCGCATACTGTTTGAAAGGTTACTGTTATACGCTAGCTTTGTCCCGTGGTTGCATCAGTATAGACAAAGTATTTTGCAGGAATAATGCATTTTTATATCATACGTCAAACACACAGAATGGTATAGTAGGTAAAAGTTTACCTGTGTGTTTTAAAAGCATATGGACCAGCGAAAAACAACCGTTAAACCAAACATAGACCTTCATTCATTAACCATTATGGTTATGGTTATAGTATTAGGCGTTTTACATTTTTTATTTATACAAAAGTGTCCTCGAAATCTTAAGTTCCAAAACTTTTTGGTGGCATTTATATTTGCACCTCCATATATCATGAATTCATATATTTTTTAAACTTAAGAATACTAGTACAAATACACAAGTATGCACCTATAAGTACATATTTCATTCTCACATAAACACAATTTTATTTTAGCATGTGGGTTTCCTGATATTGAACATTCAGTAGTCAGTACATGAATATATTTTATGCAAGAATAGCATGAATGATTACTTTTTAACTTACTAATAGGTAACCTCTCCGTTGAAACGGTATAAAAGCAGGCTAGTTGTTAATAAAATTTTGAGTATAAGCTATCTCCATATCAATTTCATCCAAATACTTTGAGCCGTTTTACCGTAATGAGGTAATAAACAAACCTACTCACTCACTTACTCAGACACAAAGTTTTGCATTTAAGCTGTAGTATGACAATAGTTCTACTTATAAAAGTTATTGTAAGACTGTTGGAAATCTTTGCTTTGCTGAATCTTTGCTTTGCTGAATCTTTGCATACCAAAACATCTGGGTATATAATATTTTGTTGATTTTCTCAAAAAGCGCTAAATAAATTTCGATAAAACTATACGGGACTACCTTTGAAGTATGATACAAACAAACAGAAAAAAGAATAATCAAATCAATTTAAAACTGGCGGAATGATCGCGTAACATACATAAAAAAAACATACAGTCGAATTGAGAACCTACTCCTTTATCATTGAAATTTGTTAAAAATAGGATGTCATTTTCTAACAGCAAATAAGACATCGACTGTGGATTTCAGATTATCGATAAAATTGCGATATTTTAGCGTGAAATTCATCTCTAGACACTAAATCGGAACTGTCGTTAAGCTTATCGGTTACATGTGACTTGTTCAGGTGAAATTACTTCGTTGCTGTGATTGTAATGAGCCAAGTTTTGTTTGATATCGGACCGCTGCTGCGCGATTGTTTCAGATAATTTTCTTTACATTAAGCTTGTTCTGCGGTGGCTTATGTCTGGTGTTTTGCAGCGGTAATAACGTTGGGTCTACGTTTGATGGTCAATAATCTGAACAACCTATAAGTGTACAAATAGTTCATCGTGGCAAGAACTATGAGTCCATGAGTTTTGTTGTAACTATTATGTAATCTATGTCGTAAGTGACATTATACTTGTATAATATTACATACATATGTATAAAAATATTAAAAAAAAGTGTATACTAGTTATACTAGCGACTGCCCGCAACTTCGTTCGCGTAGTTCCTCATATCTTTCTCAGTTTTTTTAATGTAAGAACCTTCTACGAAGTGTTAGAAAAAAAATAAAAAAGATAAATGAAATCGGTAAAGCCGGTCTCAAGTTATAACGTGACCAGGAAAAATAGGGTTTGGTTTTATAATACAAATATTTTCTGGTTTAATCAATTGTCGGCTAATGAAAACCCCTTACCAAAATCAATTGTTACGATTAAAATAGAATATTTAACCTATAAACTGTAAGTTATATGTACCACAGTTGCACTACATAAACAATAGTTTTATGGTACTGAATTTAATTTTTTTACCTTAGCAATACGATTACGTTACATTTATGAAAATAATTAGTATGGACTTTATATACGACTCTACTGTATTCTATAAAACATTAGAACTTATTTATTAGTACTTTAGTACATAATTTATACACCCGACAGTAAAACTGTTTTTTCTACAAAAATAGCGGTGACCAATTTAATCATTCGAACCTTGTAACTTTTTGAGTTCTGCTCTCAGCTTCAAAATTTATACGTCGTTAGTTGCGCCTCCTAATGTGTTCTAATCTAAATTCTTATTAATCTGTGCCAGCCAAATTAAACCAATTACTCAATTTGGCTCTAAATCAATAAAATAAAAATATCTATAGTGTAAATAATAATTGAAATTGGAACGTTGAAAGTGAGTTGACACGTAAACCCACCAAAATTCGATCGAACACACTATTGTAAAATTGTAATACAAGTACCGCAAAAACAAAATGACGTTCTTTTAATTTGCCCTTATTTACTTTTCAACTGCCAATAACACTAATGAAAAATGGTAAAGTGAAGAACACGGTTGTAGGTCTCTATTGAATATTAAAATTACCATTTTACTTTCGCATTATACCAATACGGGAGTCACTAACAAAAATTACGTCATTTCAACTCATTATGAACAGCAACAAAGTTTCAATGAAATAAATAAATCCAAAGCTTATGCGATAGGACAACATGTAAAGTGGAAGAGGATGACAAAGTAATTACTGTTTAATCTGTGCTTTGACGAAGGCTCAAGACAAGGCCGCTCTACCGCAAATGTGCCCGCTTTGTGTGAAAGTCCAAGTCAAATGATTTGTTTGAAAAATCAAACTTTGAAAAGACAAACGTTATACGTTTGTCTTATTAGAAATACTACTCACCCTGCTTTCTTAGTATACAGGATGAGCCATTTAGATTGATAAGTATGGGTAAATCAGAAACTATAGAAGAATTTGTTGCCTCCCGTCCAGCACCCTTTATGAAAAAGGGCATCAATAAGCTACCACTACGTTGGCGAAAATACATTGATTGCATGGTTAATTACTTTGATTAATAAAAAACTAAAAAATATAGAGAAAAAGGGCGTTAATTTATTTCATAGATATACCTAATTATATATTAAATAAATATGTGTCAAACTCACGACAACTTTCAGTTTTTTTCTTATATGTACTGTATTCTTTCATATGCATATAATAAACATGTTTTGTAGCCATTAAAATGTATGTATTGAAAGTAATGAAAACCTTTTTTCATTAATTAACATTGAACAACTTTTTAAAGTTAACATTTTAAATTGCGCTTTATTCCCATGTATTTTGTTTGAAATTTGAATGGAATAGGAAGCCGCCCGTGCCATGTCGGCGGCTGACGCCCGATATGTGGGGTTTGCGCCTTAAACTTTGCGTAGTAGGTAGGTACTAATACCTTCTCGTAAGAAACAGTTTTGATATAGGACACACAGAGATACATTGAGATGGACGTAGTTTTAGTAATAGTATCGCAATAAGTAGAATTGAATTTCAGTGGAGACATTCAATATATGCAGGGTACTTGTCCTCCTTTGATTATAAAAGGTGAAGAGAGCCGCTAAGGCTTCGGGGGTAAAAAGGTGGAGTGGCGTAAAGGGTATGCCAGGGCCAAATTGTGTAAAAGCACCCTTGAGTGAATCTCGCCGTCTGAGTGCGTTTATATTGTCATGCGGCAAATGTGCCGACTGGTAGATATTTGTCAGATCACAAAAATGCTTCCCAGAGCTCTTTCATATATCCTTACCTAACTGACACAAATATTGGTATTCCAGAGAGGTATGCAATAACTTCCAGAGCACGTAATGCTTTCAACAACCTCCTAAGTAGATTTCTCTATACGCTGATAGCTGACAAACTATATTTTACAGCATTTCGTCTTCTAAAAAGGCAAGCTATCATTTATATGTAAAAGCTTTATTAAATCTTATTCAAACGGTGTTTTGTGTCGTTATTTTCATACATTAATATTATTTGTCTAAAACTTGGTAAACGGTATAGTTAGCTAACGGACGCGTAAGGTATAAACCCATCTGTTGGGTTTGTTTCTTAAAATGGCTTGATTTTAAAAACGTTTCCCGCCAAACGAGCAATCGCCTCAACGGACCTATGGCTGAGAAAAGTTCCGTGCGCCGCCGTCATATCTGCAAGACGCGACGGCGCTACTGTCTAATATCGTGCGAGATACTGCGCGCGCGCTCCTCTAACAATCCACTAAATTGAACGAAATTACACGTTTGGAACATAATAACAAGTGAAAATAAACTATGCACAGTTTAAGTGGCCCATAAAACTGTGTTTTTGTCCCGGGACGTGCTCTGAGGCGGTAGCACAAACAATTTGTGAAAAAGTATTCGTATCGCAAACGTCAACGCGTCACGCTTCGTTGTACAAACTGTAAGTTATTTGTGTCACAGTTGCCCTTGATAAATGATAGTTTGTACTGTTTCATTTGAACGTAACGTAACGTTACACTTACACTGTTATTCATGCTAGGCCCACTGAGTGAGGCTGTGGAATTTTGGTGAGTTTCCAACATTATCAATGCCATTTTATGTTTAGGTACATATTATTAATAATTAGCTATCGAATCACACACCATCTAACGTAAAATCATGTGGAGCTAAAAGATACAATCTTTAATTGTTAAATTGTTAGCAGAAATACTGGGCACCTACTACAGCAAGCACCACGAAGTTTATACAATAATGGAGCCAGTGCTTGAAACTCAGAATATCTGTGGACCAGTGAACCGCGTTTGTAACTCAGATAATATTATTTATTAATAGAAAAGATTATTTCGCATTCAGTACCTACTTACGAGTATATTGGACTTTTAAGCAACGATCACACACATAAAATAATTTAAAGCCAAATGATCAAGGTGTTTGACACACTGATTTAAAAGACGTCAGCTCAAGCCCCGTTGAGGAATTATTTTATCTGGGTGAATTATAAAGTTTGGTTTTTACCTTGCAGGAATTTACTGATTTGAAAGTTGTGTAATAATGGTAATACTGCCCTTAATGAGTTATTTCTGCAAAGTATTAACAAACTGCTTTTATCCCTAGTATTAGGAAGCTAACAACGTCTCGGTAAACACAATTAAAACGGCATTTCGTATGTGGACGGATTCCAAGAGATTTAAGTATAATTTTCCAATGTAAATCCGGGGTTTAAAGGCGCCCTCTCGGTTTTCTCTGGCCTACGGGGAATTCCAACTACACTCAAATATTTTCCCATAGCAAATCGAGTGGTAAATATGTACACACAGTAATCATTTTATATTATAACAGATATTAGTAAAGTTTAATTGAGTGTTGTGGGTAATCATGTGTAACCATAGACTAAAATATATACTAGGTGTGTAACGTCAAATCAAATTTATACTTTTTAAATCCGAATTCAAAAAAGGAGGAGGTTATATGTTCAATTGATTATATTTTTTGGGTATGTTAGCCGATTTCATTTGTTATCCGATTCTCAATATTCTTTTTTTGTTTGGTAGAGTATACTTTTGAGGCAGTTTTTGAGTTACACTCCAAAAACTGAAAAGTGTGAGATGATACTCGTATCATCATTGACGGTGAATGACAATCGACTAGTAAGTAGCACGTGTCATTAAAAATGGTGAAAAAAAATTTGTCACCAAAAAATGGAACCATGTTCAACACCAAAAAGTGTGAAATAACATGTCGAAGTCGGTACCCTGCGCACTATATATTAGGGATAATAGGGATAATAATAATAGAGACCTATTTGAACTGACTTCAACCAGGTCCATCACTTTTTGGTGTTGGAGGGGTTCCATTTTTTGGTAGATTTTTCTACCGACTTCCAAAAAAAAGGAGGAGGTACTCAATTCGACTTTTTTTTGTGTTTGTTACCTCATAACTTTCGACTGGGTGAACCGATTCTCAAAATTCTTATATTTTGTTATTTTTGTTTAAAAGCTGGTGCTTCCCGTGTGGTCCCATTTAAATTTCATCAAATTCGGTTTAGTAGTTTTTGAGATACACTCCAATAACTGAATAGAATTGAAATCGGTATTAAATTTTTCAAATTGTACTTGTTTTATCTTATATTATTAACCATGGTACCTGATATATAACATATGATGCACTTCTAACCCTGAGACATTACATGTGCCTGTAATTTCGCCGGCACTCATAAAGTTCCAACCAGATCCCAAAACTGCGAAAATTACTGATTCGCGGTAGAAATTGGGTACTGGACGAACTCATTCACAAAAAGTACTGCACACAAATAACTAATTAGTTAGTTCATATTCATATGAATTCATATTCAATAAACATTTTTTTTTTAAACTAATTTTTATTATTACTATTAAGATTATTCTGAGTTGGTGTAAGCATTCACAGCAGACCAGTGTCCGCAAACAGCACTCGTTCACGAGTTGACGCATGTGCCAGCCATCGCCTTCCTCAACCATTTCTGAGGGAAGATGGCGACCCGCCACACACGCCACCGCTTGCCAACACATTTCCGTGAGCATGTCTGCTCTGAATGCCCACACCATCTCTTTGTCAGTTACAGTTTTTATGAGAACTTAACGCTAGTTACATGTTATTGTGAGCCCACATTGCCCACATTGCGCTGAAGCAGGGCCTCCATCACCACGCTGTTTCGATCCCTGATTGCCATCTTCAGGTTGTAGCTATAGATGGTTTGTTCGCTCGCAACCATCGCTTGCCTCACAAACCGTCCGATGGCATCATCCTCGTCGTCGGCGTAGTAGACAAAGGTCCTCGTGTGCCGGGAAACCGCGACGACTGCGTGCGGGACGCTCTCGTGCAGCTTCATGTTGCCTTTTGTTTTTATTACCGCGACTGACTTGTACGTCAGTCATATTCATTTATTTATAACTTATTGTTACACGTCCATTAAAATTTTTAGGTACAAAAATGATTGTACAAGAAAAAATGCAATACATATGTACTTATAAATACAAATACTGATCAAAAAAACACAAGAAATTATACCAAAAATGCTTAATTTAAAAAAAAAAATCACACATTAAAATTCTACCCGTATTTTCATTAATAATAATTATAAAAAAATCTCTTGCCAACTTATTGTATATATTTACTGAGATAGTGTACATTGTTGACTTGTTGTACAATGTAATATACGAGTGCCTTTGCAGTCAGAATGCAATGGCCAGTTTTAGTGACGAAGTGTGATGCAAACTTTTACGCCTTTTCAAAGTTTTATATCAATGAGGATTTTAGGATTATAACTTACGTTTTTCCAAATATACAAAATGTATACACATTTTTACTGTTTGATTTTTAAAGCACTGATGCCTGCTTAGCGACACCAAGCATTGGATTTTTTTAGAGAAAAATACACACCCTGGACGCGATTCGAAGTCGGGATCGAATGTATATATATATATAACAAATCATGCTTAGGATTTTATACTTTATACAATTATGTCTTAAGGGACAGATTGATAGTTCTTAACATTGCTAGTATGCAGATAATTTCCAATATCGTTTTTCTGCATACGAAATAATTATACTGTGAAATATATTTCCCCATAGTATAATACCATTGCGTAGCTTAGAGTGAGCGTGCGCAATATGAAAACGCTGTTTAAAAATCAGTTGTCATTTTAATTTTGTGAATCTGAGATATGAAAATTTCGATTTAATTTCCATAACATTCAAGCACCAGTTTATATGTGTGTCATGTACCGACAAAGTGGTATGGCATTTCCATTTTAGTTCTGTAAAATTAAGTATTTTTATTTAAGTAATGATGCCTGACGTGGATGGTGGTTATTAATTTATGTTTCAGCCAGATTGAGTTCTAGTTGTAATGTAAAATTAACTAATAAATGATTTATTATGTCATTTGTTCAGAAACGTTCTGGCATTAACGTTCACGCATTTTTAGGGATTTTTTTTATTGCTATTCTCGTGAGTTTGACTTACGCACTCGCTCTGTCAGCCTAGCACGAATTACTGCGTAAGTTTAACGTATAACATGTCGTTCACGTAAAACAGTACAAACTGTCATTTATCTAAAGCAACTGTGACACAGATAACTTATAGGTTGTACGCCAAAGCGTGACCTATTGATGCTTTGATGCTTATGATATCAATACTTTTTCGTAAGTTGTTTGTGCTACGGCCTCTGAAAATGAGCATATAATAAGATAATAACTTTGTAACTTACAATTAACACAAAACACAATATATAATAAAATAAATTTCAAATTTCAATAATTACTCACAACACTAAAGCATTATGGGATACAAATATATAAGCTTACAAAGTTAGACTGCTTAGAACCCTAGCTCTCACGGTAGTATACCCTGTGTTTGTGAGAGCTAGTTCTGCAAAGTTCTAGAGCTGCAAATAATTTGATATTTTCAGCAAATATCTCTGTCGATTGCATATCTAGAAGGAGTTAGTACGAGTGTTGAGTATAGTCAGATGTGTTTGTATTGTCCTGTGTGTGATTTATATTTGAATTCGGAGTAGTTGTTCGGTGGAAGTTATAATTGATTTGATTTTTATGATTGATTGATTTCAAGCAAATCATATGATATATGATATATGATTTGCTTGAAACGTATCCGATCGATAAGTGTATTAGAATAGAATAGAATAGAATAGAAAGTATTTTATTTGCGACATTACAATGTAAATGTATAAGAATATAGAAATATTGTCATAAAAACTTCCGTGAGAACTCATAGTTAAATGGTTAAACCGGCAAACACTCACGTTTATCATCTAGTCGTTATATTCCGACCGGTGTTCGGGCAGTACTGATGCCCATCCTCATGGAGAGCGTGGTCTAGCAGCGAAGGCCGCTAGTCGCGCACTGCGGGCTGCCGCACGCAACGCTCTCTGTGAAACTTGCGGTGCGGGTGCGGGGGACGTAGGCGGTGGCGGTGCCGGCACACTGGGAGCGCGTGAGTCATCATCACTGTGTATTACCGCAGGGTCGTCGCACACTACTCCAACCGTATCCATCTCGCGAACAAATGGTCGTACCTCACTGGTCGGAGCAACATTAAGAACGGGTTTCCATGCAGATGGTAGATTCCAACCCCCGTCCCTGTTAAAGTTCGGGTGACGATTAATTTCAATGGCTTCACGTACTTTTCGTGGCACAAAAAAAACCTCTCTCTCGCAAGTACGGCTACTTTGTCAAACCGAATGAAATGTTTCGTCCCTTCAATCAGGGCGTGCTCGGCAATGGCGGATTTTTCTTTTTCGAGGTTCTTAATGCACCGAATATGCTCCTTCAGTCTCGTAGCAATGTTCCGTCGTGTTTCCCCAATATAGCTTTTGCCACAGTCACAAGGTATCTTGTATACTCCAGGTCCAGCAAGTGGTTCTCTGTCTTTAGGAGAGCGTAGCATTTGACGAAGTTGGCCTTGTGATCTAAAAACCGTCCTGATGCTATACCTCCTTTGCATTAGGTATCCGATTTTATCCGTTACTCCTTTGACAAAAGGCAGGTACATAGGTACTCTTTCGACTATTGCGGGTCGCATACGCTCATTTCCACTCACAAGTCGAAGACTTTGACGCCACTTAAAACCGTTGCTCTCTAGCACCCCCCCGAACGTGTTCAAGTTCAGCATCGATGTACTGAGGATCGCAGAGACTTAATGCGCGGTTAATCAGCGCTCTCGGTACAGAAGACAAATGCGATGGGTGATGATGCGAGTCAGCTCTTAAATAGCGGTCTGTGTGTGTTGGTTTCCTATGTACGGTATGCGTTAATTTCCCGTCAGGTCCCCGGATGACCTTTACATCTAAAAATGGAAGAACTCCTCCCATTTCTTCCTCAACCGTGAAAGAAATCCTCTTGTGCACTGCGTTCAGGTGTGTGGTAAATTGAGACAGGGATGCTCTGGATATAACGGCAAACACATCATCGACATATCGCCACCAGATTCGTGGTTTAGTAATAGCGGTTGATAGTGCGGTTGCCTCAAACCACTCCATGAAGATATTTGCCGCCACTGGAGCTATCGGCGACCCCATTGCTACTCCGTCCACCTGCAGGTAATAGTCACCACGCCACATAAAATAGCCGCTGTTCAGGCTGTAACTTGCCCAATCAATATATACAGAAGGTAAATTTTCCGCCTGTATCAATCCAGTGATGATCGTAATGGTCTCCTCCACCGGAATATTGGTGAACAGGGAACTGACATTCCGGTGGAGGAGACCATTACGATCATCACTGGATTGATACAGGCGGAAAATTTACCTTCTGTATATATTGATTGGGCAAGTTACAGCCTGAACAGCGGCTATTTTATGTGGCGTGGTGACTATTACCTGCAGGTGGACGGAGTAGCAATGGGGTCGCCGATAGCTCCAGTGGCGGCAAATATCTTCATGGAGTGGTTTGAGGCAACCGAACTATCAACCGCTATTACTAAACCACGAATCTGGTGGCGATATGTCGATGATGTGTTTGCCGTTATATCCAGAGCATCCCTGTCTCAATTTACCACACACCTGAACGCAGTGCACAAGAGGATTTCTTTCACGGTTGAGGAAGAAATGGGAGGAGTTCTTCCATTTTTAGATGTAAAGGTCATCCGGGGACCTGACGGGAAATTAACGCATACCGTACATAGGAAACCAACACACACAGACCGCTATTTAAGAGCTGACTCGCATCATCACCCATCGCATTTGTCTTCTGTACCGAGAGCGCTGATTAACCGCGCATTAAGTCTCTGCGATCCTCAGTACATCGATGCTGAACTTGAACACGTTCGGGGGGTGCTAGAGAGCAACGGTTTTAAGTGGCGTCAAAGTCTTCGACTTGTGAGTGGAAATGAGCGTATGCGACCCGCAATAGTCGAAAGAGTACCTATGTACCTGCCTTTTGTCAAAGGAGTAACGGATAAAATCGGATACCTAATGCAAAGGAGGTATAGCATCAGGACGGTTTTTAGATCACAAGGCCAACTTCGTCAAATGCTACGCTCTCCTAAAGACAGAGAACCACTTGCTGGACCTGGAGTATACAAGATACCTTGTGACTGTGGCAAAAGCTATATTGGGGAAACACGACGGAACATTGCTACGAGACTGAAGGAGCATATTCGGTGCATTAAGAACCTCGAAAAAGAAAAATCCGCCATTGCCGAGCACGCCCTGATTGAAGGGACGAAACATTTCATTCGGTTTGACAAAGTAGCCGTACTTGCGAGAGAGAGGTTTTTTGTGCCACGAAAAGTACGTGAAGCCATTGAAATTAATCGTCACCCGAACTTTAACAGGGACGGGGGTTGGAATCTACCATCTGCATGGAAACCCGTTCTTAATGTTGCTCCGACCAGTGAGGTACGACCATTTGTTCGCGAGATGGATACGGTTGGAGTAGTGTGCGACGACCCTGCGGTAATACACAGTGATGATGACTCACGCGCTCCCAGTGTGCCGGCACCGCCACCGCCTACGTCCCCCGCACCCGCACCGCAAGTTTCACAGAGAGCGTTGCGTGCGGCAGCCCGCAGTGCGCGACTAGCGGCCTTCGCTGCTAGACCACGCTCTCCATGAGGATGGGCATCAGTACTGCCCGAACACCGGTCGGAATATAACGACTAGATGATAAACGTGAGTGTTTGCCGGTTTAACCATTTAAATATAGAAATAGCACAAAACATGCAATTGTCACAAATTGGCACCAACTCAGCATAATACCAGCTGTTCGCCAGCGCTGATCTTCCGTTGGAGCCATTTGTTGAAATCACAGACCGGCATGCACACAGAACAGAATATAATATTATTTAAAAATCAATTATAAAATCAATAAAGAAAAAATTAAACTATAATAACCTCCTAAAATAAAACAGAAAACAAAATGAATATAAATAATTAAGCTATACAGTACTTCCCCTTTATCGTCTCTTGCTTTTTAATACAATAACATATAACAATACAACTACAATAACGCAAATACAATAACATTTAATACAATACACAACTTTAAATACTAAGTATTTCAAGTTGATTTGACTCAAATTGCACTCGTATCGTGTTTGAGTGTTTCCTCCTTACACTGGTGTGTAGTAATATACTTCTTTAAATGAAGTCTAAAACTAAGTACAGTTTGCAGGTTCCTCACCGGAGGTGGGATATTATTCCAGCATTTAGTAGCTGCGTAACGGAAACTACCTCTGAAGGCGGCTGACCTATGACATTGCGTGGAGAGTCGTGACGCACACTGGCGGGGATCTTGGGGTCTATGACTTGACATCCAGGATAGTTTTTCATATAGATATGAAGGCTGCTTATATTTTATTATACCAAAAAGTAAACATGCCAAGTGCAACTTGCGTCGATGCTTCATTTTTAAAATCGAATGTTTGTTGAGGTAAGGGCTCACACGAGCTCTTGGCGGAATGTCGAAGCAGAATCTAGCGCAGGCGTTTTGTACTCTTTGTATAATTGTTTGTGTACGTGCTAGTAGCCTGGGGCCAAATACCGTGTCCATGTAATTCAATCTAGACAATACTAGGGACTCCACAAGTTGGATATTAGTACTAACGTGAGTGTTTTGTCGGTTAATAATAATATTTTAAGTAAGTAGAGAAACATCAACTGCAAAGGAAACTCAAGATATATACGAACATCAATAAAAGTTTTCGATCACTTAAAAAAATCAAAATCTTTTTGTCAATTTTAACGGTTTTAAAATACTTTTTCGCGGATAGTTGTGATTTGTAAAATTCCAAGAGTTTTACGATCACGATCAGAAGTTTTACGAGCAAGAATGGTAACTTTGAGGGAAGAAGGATGCACCACGGGAGAAATAGCACGCGCAGTGTAGCTATATCCCAATCCTGTGTCATGACCACGTTGCAGAGGTACCACGGGATGGGTAATTTTGCTATAATAGAGCACGCGTGGGATGCTTTTAAGCGAGCTGTTTGGAACCGTCAGTCACTTCCCCAGACAGTGCCAGCTTAGACAGCTTAGGGAAGCCGCTATTCAAGAATGGGACAGGTTACTTCAAGAAATGCTGGATAACTTGATTCTCAGGATGCCCAGGAGGATCACCGCATGTGTTCGAGCTAGGGGAGGAGTTATACTCGTATTATATTCATTATAAATATTCATTCCTTTTATTAATAAAATGTTAATTAAGTTAAATTAAAAAAATATATCAGCTTATGCTAGTGATCACAAACTATTTTTCATGTGTGTATATCTATAGGGTGTTTGGTAGAGGGACCGACAAACCAAATGAGCGTGTTCGGGGGACCAATTGGAGAATACAAGTTGGCCAAAAAAAATCCCCGACCCCCCAATATGTTTAACTTTTTTTTTGTGATTATTGCCTTTTTCTCCGAAATTGTACCTATTTACCACCATAACATTTATAAAATTTGTAAAAACTAAAAACATCCGGTCTAAAACATACTTTACAAATGTTATGGTGGTAAAATATGTACAATATTGGAGAAAACGAGAAAATTCGCAAAAGAAGTTTAAAAAAATTGGGGTGTCGGGGATTTTTTTTGGCCAACTTTTATTCTCCCTGAACACGATCATTTGGTTTGTCAGTCCCTTTACCAAACACCCTGTATACTAAGTACGAATATTGAAGAAGTAGAAATATTTTATTTACAAAATTTGGTTATATTATCTTACTTTTCTTATAGTAGTATTAATAAATGTCAATGTTTGGATGGATGGAGTTTGGTTACTCAATTAAATACTAGAACGGTTGAACGGTTTGGATGAAACGCGGATGTAGATATATAAGGATGCTGGAATAATACATAGGATACTTTCCATCGTCATCATGATCCGCGGTTGAAACCGCGGGGTGCAACTAGTTTATTATAAAAATGTTAGATAGGTAATGATTATACTGATTTTTTGTGACATCAAACTGCGTTTTGTGTTTCCAATAGTGTTACTGTATGTTGTATTCATACATTTACTACAGTATATAAACTGTACTACACTATAGAATATGTAATATAGTGTATATTATCTACTATTATACTATACGTTGTATACAAACTAACGCCACCTGTTTTACACCGAAAATAAATTCCTAAATAGTAAAATTATTTATCGTCCTGGTGTAGGATAAATACTGGTATCAAAACCGTACTATTATCTATTTTCTACCGACTTCCAAAAAGGAGGAGGTACTCAATACGGCTGTATTTTTTTATGTTTGTTTCCTCATAACTTTTTATAGGGTGAACTGATTCTTAAAATTCTTTTTTGTTTGAAAGCTGGTGCTTCTCGTGTCCCATTATAATTTCATCAAACTCGGTCCAGGACTTTTTGAGTTACACACCAATTACTGAATAGAATGGAAGTCGGTATTTTTTTTTCTGATTGTACTTGTTTTAAATAGTGTTCAGAGTACAGTGTCAGGTTTAAATACATAGTTGCTAGAACAGCATGCTACAAACACGTTGACTTGTTATGTAGTAGTATAGGAGCTTCGTCCACATATTTTTCTATAAGTGTTCTATATACAGCTGCTTCGATATACAGCAGTTGGAGTAATTAATAAAGTAATATGTACTACGAACTTTTTTGTGTCTATATATACTGTAATTGTATGTTTACATGTTTTAATTTTAGTTTGATTTTATAAGTTTTACTGGTCAATGATTATTTTAACAATGTTTTTCCTCGGGGCATATATTGAATTATCGCTTATGACATGTATGTACAATCATCGGCAATTAGATGAACACATTTTTTAATGTATTTATTGTTGGTTGGGTGTTATTAAATTATGTATAATTCTTGAGTTTTTTTGTGAAACGTAGCTCGGTATCGTAGTTTGAAAATAATGGAATCATCTTATTGCAGAAAACTGGACGATGACGCATAGTATGCATAAATCTGATATTAGAATTTAGTAACTAATAATATAAATATTCATGTAAATAATGTAACAGTCTGGAGAATATGTTATTGTAACTATCGGTGTTATAATTCCTAAATAATTAAGTAATTTTAGTAAATATATAGCAAAGCTTAGAATACACCTTGAGTTGCTGTTTTACAATTACAATTTGAAAAATTTAATACTAACTTCCATTTTATTCAGTTGTAGGAGTGTACTCGTAACTCAATTTCAAACAAAAAAGAGTTTTGAGAATCGGTCCACCCTATCGAAAGTTATGAGGTAACAAAGATCAATCAATTGAGTACCTCCTTCTTTTTGGAAGTCGGTAGAAAATGAAATAGTTAGAGACGTAAGAGAGTCATAAGACTTCGGCGGAAAAGTCCCATATTCGCATATTTCTATCAGTCAATGATATAATAGCATATATTCCATAATTAACTTTATCTAAGTTTGTAAAGAAAGCCATACTTCGTATAATTTATCTGTACAAGTGAAAATACATTTTTTAAATGAGTAAAAGGGGAACTAACGGAAAATAAAATAACTTCATCCTTCTCATTGAGACCGCAATCTCATGAGAAACTTCGAGGAGAATATATCTTTTGTTGGAATTCAAAGTACCCGAAACTTTAGTTCACACCTTGAATGGACTCCACTTTAAATGTAGAGTTTCTTATTCGCAGTTTGATTCTTTTTCTTGTATCTTAAGTGTTACGAGTATTACAAATTACAAACATAAAGGGTTTTTCAAATATACCAGGAAATTAATGAAGCGTTTTTATGCAATTAAGTGATGAGACGGGCAAGTCGTTGACCTGATTGTAATCACTTCCCTCGCTAATGAAAATTGCAGTGCTATCTAGACTTCAGAACTGAAGTTTAACGTAGCACTGCGCCGCACTCATCATACTGAGGCATGGGATCTTAAAAGCCTGTCCGACCAGTAATTTTACTTGATACAGCGCCCTTTATACTCTAAAACAGTAATGCCTGCGCACTATTGCCTCGCGGCAGAATATTTAGCTCAGCGGACATATAGCGGCCTACCAGCTAGCAAGTTAGATTTTCTGACCTTTTACGATTTGAATTCGGTGAAGGGTTCTTTGACTTCGTGCTATTACTGGGTAAAGCGTTTATACTCGTATATAACTAGCTGACCCGCCAGCAGATTCGCTCGCAAAGCGTGATGCCTTCCTCGATAAATGAGCTATCCAACACTAAAAGAATATTTCAGTTAGAACCTGTAGCTTCTGAGATTATTGCGTTCAAATAAACCAAACTCTCTAGCTTTATATTATTAGTATAGATAGATAAACTATACCATAATCAAATACTTACTTTACTCGTACATTCGAATGATAAAAACAATGTTCCGTGTTGAAAACAAAGGGCAAGGGACTAGCTTCTTCATTATTTTTGCAATTCGGCTACGGAATCCTAATAACTGTAAAATATCAGCTGGTATTTGAGTCCACCATAGAAGCTGCGATATTCAGCCTCGCAGCAATGAGTGCCCGCCGCAGTAATGGCCCGGTCCGGTTCGTTAGCCCGAGTCTGTCCTCTATTCCGGGCCCGAGTCGGGGACATCAGACCCCTTTCTTACTTGATTACGGAACTATATGCCGCAGTGTTCAAGGCCACTTTGGTTAAGCACATTAAAATTTCCCACAAGACTAAATTTAATATGTTCGTACACATGTGCTTTTTGGAGTCCTTCTTGAGAAGTATATTAATGCTAACATTTTAAAAACGAATGAACGTATGAAAGAGTGAGTGGGTTTACGACTTAGATCAATAACAGATTAAATAAAGTTATAAATAATTTGATACGAGTAGTATATAGGTTGTGAAATAACATATTAGGTTATTTTTTAGCCCAGAAATAAAAGAATTATCCATGCCGGCTAACACGGCACCTCTTACAGCATGTCCATAATGATTATTGGCTACAATCATTTCTTTTCCAATTTGCTAACCATTGCTTTGTATCGATAGATAAATTAAGTTTTTACCTCATGATAATTAAAATTAGGGCGCACTGTATATAATCACACTAATATTATAAATGTGAAAGTTTTGATTGGTCTTTGGATGTTTATTACTAATTTGAAATTAACTGGCCCTGGCTTAAGGGGGATCCCAATAATCTATCTATCCACAGTTTACCTTACTACCAATAGAAATTTGACATAACGTCCATACAAATAGTGTCAAATATCTATCTCTAGTAAGGTAAACCGACGATAGATAGATTATTGGGACCGGCCGTTAGTAGCAACCCTGCCTTCTGAGCCGCTGTATGTGATATATAAAATGACTTATGTATATGAATATACGAGTATATATCGGTCGTCAGGTTACCATAGTAGGTACAGGCTCATTATTCTGATTATACTGAACTGCCTTTTATTCAATAAATAAATAAATAGATCACGCAAGCACGGCTGGATGAAATTCGGTGTGGAGAAGTTTAGTACCCGGGATTAACACAAAGGCTTTTTCTTGATTTTACGGGTAATTCCCAAGGGATCGAATTAATCGTATTCTATGTGATTGCTATAATATTATAATGATCATAGTTATTTAAAGTGAAAAAGTACCTAAAACATTTTGCAATACAATTATAGTTAGCATTAAAAAAACTTTATTTGATTTAAATTTTAATATGAAATATAGGCGGTCGGATGAACAGGGAGAGGCTAAAATCTGGCTTAATATCTTTGGAGCCCAAACAGAACATAGCTCATACAGAATGAAGTGACAAATTTACAGTAAAAAATATTCTCATGTAGCTTTCTTAAATGATTAAAGTGCAATGATCTGTGCAATAAATGTAAAAACATTCACAAAATTGTCAGTTCTTTACACTTAAGAAACTTTAGAATGTCGACATATTTTAAAGTGTCTCGCTAGCTAAATATGAACGCTCATAAATCCACATTATTACATTATTTTCGTTCACAAATCTGAAAAAAAAAAACCCTTAGTAGGTCTTAACCGTGAGTAAATTTTTGTGGGTACCGCGTAGCCGCAAAATATATTTATCATTTTCTTACTTACATATATGTTTATATTGATATACCGTACCAGTGATATACCATACACAAAATGAGATTCTGATTCTGATTTAGACTGAATCTCGACTTAAGAAAAGTGTAGAATAGAGAAAGTACTAGATAAATGAGAAAATATAAATGAGTGTGTAAAGGTTACACGTTATTTAAATCGTAGCTTGTGGCGTAGCGTCGAACTCCGTATCAACAGCGTAGCTCTGCTACGGCTACGCATAAGTGTGACGTACCGCCTACGCGTAACGCCAACACAGATGGTTGGATGCTCCGTAATGGTTATTAAAAATTAAAAATTAGGTAAATGGTAGGTACCTAGGTCAAAGTAAGTCTTTAAATTATAGAATGTTTGTATGTTATACTATTGTTCTTCTTATTAGCTTTACAAGCTACTGCTCGCGACTTTGTCCGCGTAGATTGAAGCTCTTAGTATCCCTCGGAAACTGAGGCGGAGTAAAAGTTCGTTGGGCCATTTTGGTATGAAAAAGTGACAAACGTACACACTCACTCACAAAGTAAAATATAAAATACTAAGGCAATTTTATAATATACAAAATAAAAATATATTATATATTCAATAAATATTCACAAACCTCAAAATTAAACCACTTTAAACGGATTTTAATATGTGTATGATTTAATCCAAAAGTGAACCCGAGATCGAGAGATACTATATTACAATAATACAGCACTATATATAATAATAATATATTAAATATTCGAATAAGGTTACCTATTCATAGTAGAGTATTTCAATGTATAGTAATCGCAATAACCTAAGAAATCAGTATGCATGCACCTACTTATACACAATCATTGTTGAACAAACTACTTAGTCCAGTCGAATTATGATTTAAGTATGGTAATAATTTTGACAGTAGTAGATTCTTCTGGAATCGTTAGGAAACACAGCTAGGAGTATCTCCCCGGTTTGCACCGTTTCTAGCACCTACGGAACCATGTTAAATATTAGGTATAAACATTAACTGGCCGTTAGTTAGAAGAATTCAAAGAAGTTGGAATAGTTTATTGTATTTATGAATAAAGGCTTCTTTTGTGTATAGTGACTTAGAGTGAAAAAGTCGTGCGACATACAGAATATTTGTCATTGGTTATTTTGCAGCTCTAGGAGAAGGTTATTAAATTTATAAGCACCATAAACGTTCAGATAAATTTGCACTACTGTGCAAGTTACGGATCATATCTTTTCAACCAACTTCCAAAATCAGGGGTATTTTATCAAGTCGAAGTGTATATTATAGCGAGTGTATATTATAACTGAGCGAACGAAGCGTCTCGCTCTCGTTCGCTCAGTCAACTAAAAAAAGTGACGAGAGGAGCAGATCGTGTCTCCTGATGGAGAGCTCGATGCCTCCCCATGATAGTTGCAGCGCCCCCTGAGCTACGAATTAAAGTTTTGCATGGCAGTGCCGTGCGTTTGTCACCCCGAGTCTTTAACGTTTGAGTCTCTTTGAATTCATCATATCGTAATGTATTCCCATCCATAATTCCACAATATATTTAAAATCTATGAATCTAAACTATCCATTTATCTGTTTCCTTGCGGGCTAGCATACAAGCGACTGCCCGACTTCGTTCGCGTGCAGATATTTTTCTTTCATAAAAACGTTCTACTGACAATAATTAACACAACAAAAATAATTAGGGAGATTGTTCCAGCCGTTCTCATGTTATAGCGTGACCAGGAGAAATAGGGGTTCATTTTTATATATATTATATAGATAATTATCCATAAGGAATCCATAAGTTTGGACCATATTAACGAATAGCCCAAAAACTATCCATTTTCCGCTACTGTTATTCAAAACTAATTTATATAACTAATAGAGATATTTGTTTCCGTTTATTAACAATTATATTAATTTATAGTTCCTATACACTCATTTGTAAACTGTCATGTGTGGAACGAGCTCTTGATCAATGTACGTTACATGTTAATTTAGGTACGATTCGTCATATTTTAGGATTGGTTTGAATTGTTTTCATGAGATTTTAACTTTTTATCAGCAGTAGAACTCTTTGTGAATGTATTCGTCTGGGGAAGTAATGCCACTATACCTATTTCTACTGTGAAGCAGTATTGTTCCCATAACTGTATTCTGGTTCGAAGGGTATGGGTGCTGGCGAAGTTACAGGCACATGAGATGTCTCAGGGTTACGAGCGCAGTACATTTTCAGTCACTATTGACGAACTACCGAAAAGCTTACCGCTTAACACTAAATGAGCCTCGTGTATTGTATCGTCTCCTAATAAAATAAAAAATACGTAGCAGTTATAGCATATAGTAAAATATCTAAAATAAAACATAGAAACTGTACAGTTCTGGCCCAAAAAATACACAGTTTTGGCCCAAACATCATGGCTGTAAAAAAATATAATACAATTCCGGATACGATAAAAGCTCAAGATAAAGACCAACGGCCTTACTTATAAACGCTGCTTAAATTTAAATAACGTCACTTAGTACGGCGCAGAACATTTGGCACAGTACTAAATAACGTCATTTAAAGTTAGGCAGCGTTTATAAGTAAGGCCGCAAATGTTTGAAATGAAACTAAAGACGCTATTACTTACTAGAGGTTATTATAGTATAGACGAATTTTTTAAGGATACATATTGACGAAAAATGTAATAATATATCGGTCCGCTTCTACTCATATTGCTATGCCCAAAATTGGGTATATATATGTCTCTGTATTATAATATTTAAGATCCCTGTAACATGTATGATGCAATAAATGATATGAATATGAATATGAAAATTTCTTTACTTTCTGATTCAGGCTTAGGAGCACGCCACAACTATAAGAGTATTTCGATGGGCGTTAGTCATGTCAATACTTTATACAGTAGGTGGTATTGATAAATGTTAAACTAAGGTGAATAAAATGATATAAATAAAATAGTAAAAGTATTGTAACATTTACGTCAAAATAAACTAAAGTAAAAAGATTATTTTATCATTTGGCAGATTGCCAAAAGAACTTGCTACACTCCGCATTGGACTGCTAAAGACAAGCTTTGTGCAAGAACCAGCCTTCATGTCACCCGTCGCGTCGAAAAGCATAATAATTATGGTGATATTTTAAAATGTCTTAGTGTTTGATCAGCATCATGATCGGAAATTCTACTAAAAATAAGAAGACTTTTCTCCCAATTCAACTGTCGTTTTTTGTAAATGTATGGCTGCAATAAGTACCTAAGAAATAATATATCTGGTGTAGTTGCAGATTTCAAATTTTAACCAACGTTATTTTATTAGTAACATGTAGGTAAACAATTTTGTGCTGTCTACATTATGAGAAAATAATCAACTGCACAAAACTGAACGTTCCTGCTGTGCGATTCTCTAAGAGCAAACATCGTTGCATCTTTGACAACATCCGTGAAACATATGACGAAATGACAAGAAACGTTGGAAAAACAACCTTGTGTACAAGGGCGATATCACATATAGCACTTGACATCGGTAAGCTCGTCGACGAGCGCATCGACGAATCATTAGAGAATCGCGCGGCAGGCCTAGACAAAAGATGTTTCTGTTGACGTCAATGCCAAACGACAACTCCAAAATATATGGCGTTGACATTACCTGTGGAAAAGTCCCGTGACGTCCCTCTAATTTCGTGGATGGGACCCGGGAACGTTCTGTCTGTAGCGTGTGCGGAAAAACGCCTGCTTGAATTTTGTCTAGACGCCGTGCGATTATGTAATAATTATATATAATTATACATAAAGTATCTGACATCGGTGAGCTCGTCGACGAGCGCATCGAAGAGCTCACCGATGTCAGATACTTTATGACATATCGCCCTTGTACATGAGGTTGTTTTTCCAATGTTTCTTGTCATCTCTTCATTTGTTTCACGGATGTTGTCAATGATGCAACGATGTTTGCTCTTAGAGAATCGCACGGCTACTCCGTAGCTTATGTGGAGCGTTTAGCGCAGCTTGCCTGTCATTAATTATTGTATTTTATATTTGAGTTATGATTCATATCAATTTTTTAAATTTATTCAAACTATTCATTTTTATAATACCTATTTTATTATTTACAAATTAATATTTTAACTGTCTTTGTTATGTCAAAAGTCATGCTCGAAATGAAGATAATTGCTCTTCCTTGCAAACGACTCGTTGAACGAGTATAAACAGCCCTATGAGTTCGTATATCTATGGTATAATGTTTATATCACTTGCATTAATGTATGTTAGTTAAATTAGGAATGCAGATACATGGTTTATACTATCAACTTCAAATCAGTTCAAATCAGTAAATTTAATTTGATTTGAAGTTTTAGTATAAACTATGTACTCGTATCTGCATTCCCAATTTAACTAAAATACATTAATGCAAGTGATAATGTGAGGTAGACTATTAAACCTCTACAATTTTATCATAGTATCATAGAACTTATACATACGCTATATACACTCTATTCTCTGGTACATTACCACACATTAACCAACTTATACCTACTACTTAGTTACCGTGCGGGCTTAATCTCTGTTAATAATCCACTTAGCTATTACGATGACGTAGTTTCCGCTTTATACCGTTTCGCCAATTCTACATCCGCTGTGGTTTCAGATTTCAGATTATTTATTTGCCTTAATACGAGTAACAATGAACGTTATATTAGGTATGTCATTTTACAATAGATTCTTTATTATTAATAATGTCATGAATTAATATAAGAAAGTAGGTATATCAGCATAATCATTCTTTAAATAAGTATGTCAAGTAGGTAATTTAAATTGATAAAAGAATCATTATTAAATAGAAAACTATTAAATTATACATTAAATTAAGATAAGTAAGTACATAAGTATCATCCAATAATTATTATAAAATATATATGTCAAATACGGACAGTGAATATGTCATAGTGAAAATGAGAAGTCTGTCGGTTGTTGTAGTTCCTACTCACTTTACTAGAGATGTGAATTTACTCACTAGGGAGTGAAACGTTAACCCTTACGCATCAGTCGACGTTAGTTTCATTCATATTTTTTTTGTACTAAGTTCTAGTTCTAAACATTTTGATCTAAGCGTAAACATGATGCCGAGTCATTAAGTGTTATTACACTTAATGACTCGGAATCTATCGCTCCGTCCCCTAACAGGTTGGAGAAATTAATGAAATAATATTTCTTCCGCCATTGGGATGGGAATCGTCATATGCGAGGATACCCGATTTTCTAGGTAATATGCCACTTGTGCACTAGCCCGTCTTGATAAGTACTGCAGTGCCTGATATCTGCCACGAAGCAATCGTACGAAATCAATACTGTTTTTGTACACTGTAGCAAGTGAAACTACTAGGCGAAGGCAAAAACCAATGTCCCGGAGGGATGAGCGTATTGTAGGAGTTAGTAACCTTAGTAGTAGTAGTAGTATTAGTCCCTACAGTACTACGCTATGGGTAGTACTACTGTAACTGTCATTGGCAAGCAAAAACCTTACCGCCAGGCGAACGACATGCCATCTCGTCAGGAGCTACCATAAAAAAACTTTCTAGCAAGTCAATACAATACAGTGTATAGTATTGACTTGCTAGTATGTTTTTAGTGTATAGTATACACTGCTACTAATTTGTGAAATAATTAAAGCAAAAAACAAAAATATTCAAGAAATTGTCTCCGAAGCGGACGAGTGAAATGAGACTAAAAATAACAGAAAAAACATAAAAGAGTACAGACTAAACACCATGGGACTTACTTATAAACGCTGCTTATGTAGTACTGCGCACAGCAAAACTGTTGAGCTCAGTGCTAAATGAGTTTATAAGTAAGGCTGTAAGTTTATAAAAAAAATGTAAGTGAACATATATATCTAAGTTTTTGAAGTTCATCGTCTAGGCTTTGTTTTGTACAGCCGTGCTATTCTCGAGCAAACATCGTTGCATCTTTGACAACAACCGTGAAACAAATGACGAGATAACAAGCCTCGTGAACAAGACCGATATGTCATAAAGTGTTTGATATCGGTGAACTCGTCGACGATCGCGACGACGAATCATTTTAAAATCGCACGGCTGGTGACAGGGAATACACGCACTTCTTCCATTCCTACAAGGAGTAGGTATACAGATATATATATATATGTACAATAGGTAACGAAATTGCGTGTACTTCTACGACGAAATTGTGTCTGATCCCCGAGCAAGCGTCGAGGATGGCCGCCGCTACTTACAGTCCGCGCGCGTCAGTTGTTGCATCCAGATCCCAAAAAATTTCAGCCCCCAAAAGCAAGGACATATTTCCTATTACATATAAGTTAATTTGAAATAATATTACGCGTAAATTCACGTGCAATTCATTAAAAAGTCGCCATCATCATCATCATCATCTCAGCCGTAGGATGTCCACTGCTGAACATACGCCTCCCCCATAATTTTCCAAAATGACCGGTTGGAAGCGGCCTGCATCCAACGTCGTCCTGCGACCTTTATCAGGTCGTCTGTCCACCGTGTCGGTGGACGACCTACGCTGCGCTTGCCGGTCCGTGGTCTCCATTCAGGAACCTTCCGGCCCCATCGGCCATCTGTTCTGCATGCTATGTGCCCTGCCTACTGCCACTTTATCTGGTAACACTAATCTTCTGGGCTATGTCGGTGACTTTCGTTCTTCTACGGATTTCCTCATTTCTGATTCGATCACGTAGAGAAACACCGAGCATAGCCCTCTCCATAGCTCGTTGTGCGACTTTGAGCATGCTTGGTTTTAATCCAAATCGTGATACTTGCGTTATCCATCGTACATATATATCTGTGGGTAGGTGGCTATTGTATTATCAAAAACTTGAATTCTATTGTGTGTGGCCGTGTGAACTTTGATGGAATAATATACACTACATACACTATTAAATATCATACTACGTAAAATTTGTTGGATAAGGTGCATAATAACAGGGTACGCGTTCTTACTGTTACCGAGTACATAAAACCTGAACGTATTTAATGCCATTGTTGTACTTTGTATGAGTAGTCATAGCAGTTGATCCCGATTTTATTGCAGTTCCGAGTGCAATATTCAACTGTGTAATATCCACCCACCTGTCTGAAACCGAGGGCCGAGGGTACAGTCGCATGCAATAATATGTATACATTCCACAAAATTGCCAATCTAATATATATCTATATATATATATATATATATATAAAAGATGTCCTGACTGACTGATTGACTGAATGACAGACGCACAGCCTAAACCACTGATCGTAGAGACTTGAAATTTGGAGGGTGTATTCTCCTTGATGCGTAGAGGTGTACTAAGAATGGGTTTAGCTGTAGAGGTAAAATTTCTGTATATTGAAAAATATGCTAAAAACCGAGTCATGGGATGTTAGGAGTGAAAAATAAGTTCAAATTGTTCGTTTCTCTGTATGTTTGTCTTTCTGTTTGTACGGGCTAATCTCCGAAACGACTGGATTGATTTAAATGAAATTTCGTGTGGTAGTAGCTTATATCCCTCATCAACATATAGGATACTTTTGATCCCAGTAAATTACAGTTTCCGTGGGATAATTAAAAATCAGTAATTACCGTATCCCGCGAGGCCACGCGAGCAAAGCCGCTGGCGGGTCATCTAGTAGTTACATAGCACAAAAAATCTTAAACATGACATAAAATTAGGTTAAGTAGTAATCTGTATATATATAAAAATGAATCTCTATTTTTCCTGGTCACGCTTTAACTCAAGAACGGATGGAACAATCTCGCTAATTATTTTTTGCTGTGTTAATTATTGTCAGGAGAAGGTTTCTTAGAAAAAAAACATGAAAAGATGGGAGGTTATGGCGCGGCCGATGGCCGAGCCTACTACGCGAACGAAGTCGCGGGCAGTCGCTAGTATTATATAAATAACATTGTTTTAGAGTAATATTGTCGTAATTTGCTTTGCCGACTTCAAAAAAGGAGAAGGTTCTATATTCGACTCTATATATTTTTTCCCCCATTTCCCCCCCATTTGTGGAGTGAATCTAAAATTTTATGTGAAAGCGTTTACTTCCGAGGTATTTCCCACTTAAATTTCATGAAATTCGGTCAGGTGGTTTTTGAGTTCCACTTCACTAACTGAAAACTGTTTTTTTAAAGTCTATCTTGTCGATATCCTTATTGACGGTGAATGACAATCGATCCCGTAAGTAGCCAGGATCACTAAAAAGGCTGAACAATTTTAACCTAATAATTTCTCGAAGCCTTACCATGCGCACAATATTGTGATAATAGGTACCTACTTTTGAACTATCAGTTATTTTGTTATTTTTTTATTAAATTAGATACTGGGTCATGTTTGCAAATTATAGATTGTATACATCTTATTGCAGGCGACTGTACTTCTGTAATACCTACTCTATGTGAGCGAACTGTTTGTTTTGTTCACCGGAGAGATTTTCTAGCTTATTTTTCAAATGAGTTGTAAACTGTGGTTTGAGTTTTTAATAGTATGGGCTTATTCATGGAGAGAAGAGTTCTAAATATGTTTAAAATGTTGCGTTTGACTACTGATGTCACTTGGTCACATACTCGGTCTATTATGAAACACACAATGCTAGAAGACCTACTATCTACCTGTTGGCTTGGGATTAAGAAATTCTATTTTGGGATTAGGAATAAGTTTTAATAGTCTAATGTTAAGATAAACTCATACAGTGAGTTGCGTTCCTTGGTAGAGAACACAAGCCTTGATGATAAATATTTTAGGCGTTTTTTATTGACCAGTAGATATATATAAAAACTAATAATTTCTTAAAAATATTCCAGTATTTGCGACGTGTGGTTAACTTCTTAACGTGAGAAACCCCAGAAGGTACAAAAACAAGAACATAGATATTTCTCTTACACTCCTGAAGCCGTGCAGTATGATATGTAAGTTCACTGAAACTTACTTATATTAAAACATTGAAGTGAGTTTACACATGCAATAAGTATTTGAACTCTTCCAGCTGAAATTAACTTCTTTAAGACAAAAGGTGAAAATAAAAGAAGATTACTAGGAACAGGTGTCAAACAATCCTTTTATATTGGTCCCGACCACGCTCACCAACGGGTAGTCGTAAAAACTTACCACTTCATCGAGTCGGTTTCATGAATCGGGTTTCACTCGGTTGAGATCGGCTGGGATCGGGGCGGTTCGGCCGTTTGGGCGGGCGGCAATTCAGTCTCACTACGCCGCAGCAGAGGGCTGTCGCGCGCCCTTATTTTATTACACCAATTGTATGTAACATCGTTAAATACAAAATAATTTGTTGGAAACAAAAATTAAACGCTGCGAAGAAGTGTTAAGAATATTTTTTATTATATTTTATTTTTGTGGCGTGTGAAAACAGTTTGAAAGTGAAATTGAATTGTGAACAAAATTAAATTAAGTACGGCGGGAATGATGCCAGAGCCTCATACTAAAAGTATGACATATGTTGAGGTAAGACTTGATTGAAATTTTAATTATGAGTTTACCACTACCGTAGCATATGTTTTTGGATATAATATGTGATATATGCTGGATCCAGTGACTGTTTTATAAAAAAAAACAAGCCTGTACCGACGCCAGCGTGAATAAGCTGAAGCCATATAGTTTCTAATTTTCACGGATCATTTATAAGTCGTTCACCTGTATTGTGAATATGTTTGTACCTATAGATCTCTTTAGAATACCAAAATTATATCTATACTCCGTCTACGGTACTCATATTTCAACTGTGCTAATACATTAAGAATTGATTTAGTAAATTAAAGGCTTTGCAAAGATATGAAACCAGGAGATGGTAACTAAAAAATAAGAACAAGTTTAAAATAGCTAACTAAAATAAGTTCTAAGATAAAAACAGAAAATGAAATATGAAAAATACAATGATTGTCGCAATCATTTTTGAACGCACTTAGGTACTGCCCAACTAGAGTTTCCTCAATTATTAACATATATGCTATACTTATTCATTTATAGTTAACTACTCATTATTAGCATAATATAATTTACTTATTAAAACATTGAGGATTTGCAGCTCAGGTTTCTTTTATAAATCTTTTGTTGTCTGTCCTCGAGAGGTGTCATATTTGAGTAGAATTATGAAGAAAATCGAAAGTGTGCAGCATATACCCATAATGAAGAGTTAAATACAATTATGTCACAAAGTAATTTACTTAAATGTTTTCTCCTTTACATAGGAATAACGTATTAAAATATGTTTATGTATATTGTGGGAATTCATTAATGAGAAACAATGGGTGGTTAATTAGCAAAATGTGGAATAAAAGGAGGCCCTTCCGTCCAAGGATCCCAGGTCAAGATAATTACTTATCGCGTGTGGGAACATGGAAGCTTCGATGTGATGTATGAATTCATGAGATTTTAGGCGGACTACCCATGTGGTTATTGGATTCTTGTTTCCTAGTACATAAGGTTACGATTTCAGAATGATTGGGTACCAGTCTAGTGTGGCTATGAAAAATCAGACACAAAAATGCGTGTGAAACGAAAATTTAGTAATAATATAACATACAAATGTATTTTTACTCTCTGACATAACGCAATACAGAATGTAGGTATGTAGTAAATAAATATTGTAATAAAAATTACTAAACTATTTCTGATATTTTTAAGAAACGTGAACAATAATATTTTTATCTACAAAAGGTGGTAATGTGTTTTTAATAAGTACTTTACTTATTAAAAACAAGTACAGTTTTCTTTATAAGGTCTATTTAGATAGCGTGTAAATGGATATCAAATCAAATGAAATCACGTAAAAACAGAGCAAGAAACTAGGCCATAGCCATTCTTTTCAATATTTTTTTATACATAATGTATTATATAATATATTCTAAAGAAATAGGTACTTTTGATGTTGTGTTAAATCTATTTCTACTAGTATTGACAAGAAAACATTAACGGATAATTCACAAGGACTTCCATCATGTGAGGAAACCACTCGTTTGTTAAAGTCTTGGCAATATAATCACTAAATCAACTAACGTATTTTACAACTCGCGGCTAAAACTATATCGAGGTAGGTAATTACAAGTATATCTATATCACTACGACCTATATAACAGAAAACGACACTACTTGATAACACACTGTCTGGAAGTCGACTGATTTGATACTGCCCGCTGCCGATGCAAACTACCAAAATAAGTCATATAAAAAAAAACTGTTATTTTAGGTTTTTCGCAATTGCTATAGGTATCTTGAAATTAATCCACTTTAAGATGATTTAATCACGAATTTTAATCAACGTCATTTTAATAAAATTAAAACTAGTAGAGATTTGAAACAGTTATATAATTGTCCTTATGAGATAATTACATTAATATAATGATTACAAAATTGGTTTGTGAGTGAACGAGTGAGTGGGTATGCACTTTAACTAATATTTAGATAAAATTTCTATAGAAGAACTTATATCTCGGAGTAATGCGTAGGCTTCTTTTTATCCCGATTAAATGGGTAGGTAGCTGTTATGGGGCCGCGCTAACAGACTAAATTGCGGGCGGAAGCTAGTACCTACTTAGCAAACTTTTTTACATTCAATAACTGCCTGGATCTTATAATATGTGTAATAGTTCCATACATGATCCATTCTGTTATCAATTAACTTAGGTCCTACAGTACTTTAATTAATAAAATTTCATCAATATAGTTCAGCAAATATTATAATTGAAAGTGATAAAATAATTATTATATTTAGGTATTTTCTATCCCTGTTGGTGGTCTTCGGCTGCTATAGAGGATTCCAGAGGTAAGTCGGTATCCACCAACCGCACTCATCCCGCGTGGTACCCCTCACTCTTCTTGCTCTGAAACCAAGTCCCGTGTCCCAACTGTAGGATCGTAATAGGCGAATTACGCTTAACGCTACTTTGGTCGGTTTTGGTTTGGTAACCACAGTTTTATGACCCAGCGTATTGTCTGATTTTTCAAAATTAGCTTTACATTTCGACGTAAAAAATATATTAGCTGTAAGTAGCAAGAATGGCTTAAGTAGACTGAACACAATATGAATTTTTAATTTAGATTTGAAATTGTGTTTTGCATTGAGATTTCTTATAGGTGGGGGTATGTTATTCCAACACTTCGTCGCCAGATACCGGAAACTGTCAGTAAACGCCGCTGTTTTATGATTGTGATATAGAAGTGCTGACCTTATAGACCTTAGTAATTTTTTAGAGTTTCGATTTACAAACAACAGAAAAAAAAATCTGCGTCGAATGGTCTGGGTCTCATATCGCTAAAATAGGGTATAATTGTTGTTGTTCAAGTTGCTGTAAGTCATTCAAAAATGGTGTATTAACACACTTTTAATTACAGCAAAAGTGTGGTTTATTATTATATCATAAACATCTGATATAACTTACAGCATTCTTTGCGTGTTAAGTGTTATCAGCAATTTTTTAGAGTTAGTCTTTTTATCTTTACATCACTTTAATAGTACGTAATTTATTATATATTTTTAGTAGGCTTATACTTGATATATAATAATTTTAAATATCTAGAAATATACGTAACTTAGCTATCTCCAAAGAAGTCACTTAACTACTTACGACGTTCTTCAGGTCTTTAAAATGAAAAGTCAATTGCTTTATGCAGTGAAAAGCTTACTAGTAATAACTTTACAAAAATTATGTTAATTGCTGTTTATGAGTATTATTTTAACTAAACTGTGACCCAAAAGTCATCATTCTGTCAAAGATAATTAAAAATATATTATTATTATGCTATTTTTTTAAAGTTTTTTTGGCTCAGGTGAATAGTTGGGTTTTGGCTACTTATAGCAAATACGTTTTCTTGCATCGATTGTAGTTCACTATAAGCAACACTGTCAAGAGACTTTTTTCCAAGCCTCGGGGAAAAGGTAGTTAAAATCGCTTAATAGTTAAATAAACGTTTTATGTCCTAATTTGTAATGGCCAGTAAAATTGTTTATTTTAATTAATTTAAGTGCACATTTAACGGAACTGGCTTTTAAGCTTTGGGCTTTTAACTTTGATAGTTAACGAACTAGGAATTTTAACGAAATCTCCTTGTCTAGTTCACTGTGCAACAACATTATTATTATTATTATTACATTATTATTCAAAATCTTAAACAAAATAGTATTTCACAAGTAAGTATACTTTTGAAAATCTAATTAAATCTAAAATAAATTTGCAGTAAAATGAAATATTTTGTGCAGTAACAGGAAAATCGGTTTTATTCTCACCACACATACAAATTTATGGCATGGTTTTGACGCCTTACTTAATTAAAACCCTTTATAAAGATGCTGAATTTGGGTTACAATTTTTATTTGATTATACTTTTCAGAGAAACTGGGTCAACATGCCTGACTCAAAGTAGGGCATTATTACGGAAACATAATGATTTACACCTCACTTATCAATTTGGGTATATAGGTTTCCTCTTTGATCCTGAAAAGAATAAGCACATAGGTATATCTGTCATAAAGTGCGTAAATACAGAGAAATAAAGCCAACGCCTCAAGGGATTAAATCTCTTAAATATTACTTATTTTATATAAAGCAGTGCAATTTGTCAAATGGGAATAATGCACTATCTATCATCAATCCAGTATGATATTGCTATTAGTATAGTTAGTATAGTTATGTTATAATAGACAGTCCAAATATTTACTTAATATTGTGGTGAAGCTTCTAGGTCCCGTGTTGGTTTAATACTTTCAACTTCTATAGAGACGAAAGAAAGGGTGTATCCCACTATTTCCTTTGGGTATTTCTATTGATAGCAATACTGGGACTGATTCTCCCACTATTTCCATTGCTAACACAAAAACTAACACTAACAAACTAACTACTTTAACACTCTTCTTCTGGCGCATCGCCAACAGCTACCGCGGCACGCTCACTTCGCTCGCTCGGCTCGCGCATTTTGGTCAAAAGAAACCTAACACTCCTCGTCGCTTCGCTCGTCCTCGTATATATACAGGGTGGCGAAATTGGATACCTGGATTTTAAATTGGATTGGCCTGAAGGTGTATAAAGACCAAATTCAACTAAAAACATCCTGTCTAAAACAGATTTTACAAATGTTATGGTGGTAAATAGGTATGATTTCGGAGAAAAAGGGAAAATTGACAAAAAAAGTTAAAAAAAATCCCAGGCCCCGAACACGCTCATTTGGTATGTCGGTCCCTCTACCAAACAACCTGTATATGTACGAGGACGAGCGAAGCGACGAGGAGTGTTAGGTTTCTTTTGACCAAAATGCGCGAGCCGAGCGAGCGAAGCGAGAAAAAGGGAAAATTCACAAAAAAAGTTAAAAAACATTGGGGGGTCTGGAATTTTTTTTGGCCAACTTGTATTCTCCAAGTGGGCCCCCAAACACGCTCATTTGGTATGTCGGTCCCTCTAACAAACACCCTATATATAACTTTGCCTTAGACTGGTCATTAAAACTGAATACCATTAAACATCATTCGTTAACGGAATTAAACCAAAATGTATAATTTAATAACATATAATAACTTTTAATAATTGTTCGTTTCTTTTTGTTTTTTTCGTTTCCGCAATAGAAATAATGGGATATAATTTAGAAAAAAACGCTAGTCCCACTTTTTCTATTTTGTATTTCCATGGTAATGGTGGGATACACCCGAATAAAATTCTAAGAATAAGTTCAATATCCCAATGGTTTTTGTACGATTTAACAACTTGCTTATCCAAAAATAGCCATTACAATATCACTAGAGTTTGAAGTATGCGGCAATGTATTTGAAACTTTTTGACCATACAAAATTTATAAGGAATTTATCCGCAGGTCTTGCTGGAGTGTAACGCAACGTACAAACAGCAAATTAACTACCTGTTAGCGACGCGCTCATGTATTTGTTATTTTAGTTGTTAAGTTTTAAGATTATCCTCATTTTTGTAATAATACAGGTGCGGTTTCCACCGCTACTGTCTAAATAGTTCAAGTCCGTAGAGAAATGCAAGCGGGCGCTTTCTGCGCTGCGTCATAATATTATCTTTATTACTATCTAAATCTGAAGCTTTACTCAAAACATAATTATCTAAAAGTTCAGTGACGTTATTTGTCGCCTCCGATTATTACATTACCTACGCTACATATATGTTGTAACATGTCTGGAAAAATAATTTATTCAAGGTCTACTTGTATAGCTATAAGCTTGTAGTGCGTTTCGGAGATTATATATACACGAAGACGAACACGAAGATATTCTTTATTTATAAATATAGCGAATTTTGTAAATTAGATTTAATCTGTGTTTTGTTCACGGTTGTCCACGACTTCTCGGATTCCGAATTATGGACTTATGTGTGGTGTCAGGAAAAGCTACACACATACAGCTAAAAAAAATCTCTAGAAAATGGAACCAACTTCTACAGTAAAAAGTGTGAAATAACTTGTTAAAGTCAGTACTCAGTATCAGTGCTCATGACTTCGATAAGTTATTTCATACTTTTTAGTGTTGAAGTCGCTTCAACTTTTTGGTAGAAAAATTTAAATTTTCACTCATTTTAGTGCCTTTGCTACTTACGGCATCGATTGTCATTCACCGTCAGTTACGATATCATGGAGATAGGCGAAACAATTTTCAGTTATTGGTTTGTATCTCAAAAACTACTGGACCGAAATTGATGAAATTTTAATGAGACTATCTCGGATGTATATGCCCGTTTTCACCAACATTTTAGGTAACACCTAAGCCAAGCTAGGTGACGTTTTTGTACACTACTAAGTGTTACCTAACTGGCTTAGGAGTTACCTAAAATATTGGTGAAAACGGGCAATATTCTAACAAACAAGTTACAACAATAATCAGGGTAAATAAAAGGTCAACAAAAATAATTTTCATAAAGTTATGCGTGATCATAGATTAAAAAAATAAAAGGCATCGACTTGAGAACGTCTTCTTTTTGGGAGTCGGCTGAAAATAAAATAAAAATGTATTCCAAGAATCCTCTATCTGCTATAGTGACCAACTATAGCGATAGGAAATACCTAAATATAATGATTATTTTATTACTTAAAGGATTCTTTTCTACTGAACTATGTTCATGAAACTTAGCACATACCTATATTGGTAGGTATATAGTTCAACATCAATTTATACAAAGGCTAATATTCAAAAAAATTATACACTGTGAAGGTCCTATAGCATTACATAAATTTATAATAATAATAACACGATAAACACCAAGAAGGTAAACTGATATTGTACCATTAGGTTAGAACATTACAATTTTCAAATTCAATACATATATATTTATTTCAGGCAAAGAACCTATAGAGCATGCAAATTATAATACAATAAAATATATCCATGAGTACTTTACTCATGGATATACACAAAATACAATAAATTTTCTGCAATATTCAAAAGTTACAATATATTCCAATTCTTATAAAATAAAAATTTTATATCAAATATAAAATAACAATGTCGAAATTAAATAAAATTATCTCAAAAAAAAAGAAATACAAAATGTCAGATAAATAAGTTTCTACGTTGATTCAATATTATAATACTATGAAATTGGCGGTATTAACATGGTATTATGCCATTTTAATTCCGTCCGTAAAACCCGTCGTCACGTAACGTTGTGCCCTATCCAATACCATAGCATAGAGCATCCCTGTGCTATTCGAATTTCAATGAAGTCACGTTGAAAAGTGAAACAAACTCAGACTAGACCTACAGATATTCTAAAATGTATGAAATACCTTCACTACCTATCTCTATCTGACCTTTCCGATGGCATTTACCTTAGCTTCATTTTCAGGGACTGACCTTATTTAGTTTATTTTGCGATTCGACTTGCATACGTCTGTTCTCTCCTAGCATGTGTCCATAATAAGTATCATACTTCTGTTACGGAGTTAGATTGTTCTTGCCGTGTCGAGTCGAAACTTAGTTTTTTTTAAAAGCAACATAAAGCGATTTGGCATTGATTATTTAAAAAAATAACCATAAAATGCAACCGACTTCAATACCAAAATGTGCGAAATAACTTGTTCAAGTCGGTACCAGTTTTTTTAAAGCAACATAAAGGGATTTGGCATTGATTATTTAAAAAAAATAACCATAAAATACAACCGATTTCAATACCAAAATGTGTGAAATAACTTGTTGAAGTCGGTACCATGATAGTTCAACAGTAGGTACCTATTATAAAAATATTGTGCACTGCGCATGGTGGTGAAATCGGTTCCATTTTATGGTAAAAAAACTTTTTCTCCTTTTTTAGTGATCCTACATACTTACGGGATCGATTGTCATTCACCGACCATAATGATAAAAACTGCTTGACCTAATCTGATGAAATTTATATGGACTACCTCGGAAATATACTCTACCGAAAAAAAATTGAGTATCGGTCCACAAAATCAATCGGCTAACATACACACGAACATATAACCTCCTCCTTTTTTGAAGTTGGTTTAAAAGAGAACCTTGTCAGGAAAGCAGTGAGTTAAAAAAACTGAGTAATGAAGTTGTGATTCGTTATGGCTCAGTAATTGGCCATTTCTTTTCTAAGCCTGTCTTTTACATCGCACACGCAGTAAGCTTACTCACACACACATACGTACACTATCACAGCTCATATACACGTCGTTTTTCTCATACTTAAAATAAACAGAAAATACAAAATACATTACAGTGTAAAATATATACATATAAGTGTTTTTGTAATACAAGATGGTGAAGAAATGACGGCCTACCTACCTATTTACGTGTTGTGAGAGCCAGCCGCTAATTTGGCAGTCTCGCGTTCGAAACTTATGCCATCATGATTAAAAGCCAAGTACTTAATGTTGCGTTTCGACAGGTGTACTTGAGAGCCATCCGCAATTTAAGGTGTAGTATGTATTTACAAATCTATGGTCTAGTGTGCTACCATCTACGACTACGTGAGCGTTGACTATCAAGTTAGGGTGTAGTCAAACGCTAGTCTCTCTTATATATCATAAACTATTCTTCACATTCGTTTAGCAGGTATAAACAGAAAAGAAAATCGGGTACCTAATGGATTGGTGACAGTGACAAACAGACAGAAAGCCGAGGAGGACACGTTGTTGTTATTTTATTTACAGGCAATTTATAAAACACATCGATGTCTCCAGTGATATTTATAACTGATTACGGTGCCGAGGTTGTGTGTTGGTCCTCCTGTACAGGTCGCATTATTCAACTGATCTTGACAAAATTTCGTATGTACGTTCTAATGTTTTTTTTATTTGGCGATTTTCGAGTGTGGAACTTTTCGTAAAAAGGGGGGAGTTTGCAGCGGCGCTATTTGACCGATTTTGATTGGGAAACCATCAATTTTTTATAAGGGAAAATAGCTCAAATTCCTGACTCGATTTAAAATAGGGGGAATAATATACTTCTCTGGTTAAAAATTAGAATGTTTCATATCTGTCTGTATGTCATATAACATTAATATACTTACACACCTTCACGCCTTTCTATCTCTGAAGTGTATTCACCCATTACACAAGCCGTCTTCTATGTCTCAACTCAGAAGATAGTACGTATTAGTTACGTATTAATTTCAGACTACGCGAACCTTCCTCTGGTGGTCCCCATGTACCACCATGGCGTGCTTATCGCTATCGTATCATTTAGTCGAATTATGCTACGCCCATGTGGGAAGATGTGAAAGGGGTCCAGTATAGTAATATGTACTTATTTTTATCAGTTTTATTATCATGACCAATTCTATTCCCACCATATCCCTTAGTCTGTTTTTTATGAAGTCTTGTAGAGAGATATAAAACAGTCCAATTTCAACCCAAAATTGGGATGAGCTCATTTTGTAAAGCGTTTCAAGACATACTGTCGGGTTTCAGGTTATGTTACTCGTCACGTGGCGCACGTTACCTTTCTTGGTTTATATGTGTGCTCTTATTCTTCCACATGCGTGTTCTGTCTGCCTATTGGGATGGATGAATGAAAGTACGACATTTCGGTGATCACCGTTACTATTCTTTATTTTCATACATATATGTCAAAAGGTTACATTATATAGGTGGGCTGAGGTACAGACACTCGGTACAAACGCGGCAGGGCCTGAGCGCATAGCGCGACTTTTGCAATAACAGCAAATTGCCCCTACACATACTATTATATACTATATACATTAAACTATTGTATATACTATATTTTAATGTTAAACGTTAACGTTTACATATCCATACCTATCACAACGTCTCTACTCGTCACAAAAATATTTGCCCTGGCGAGGGATTGAACCCGGGAACATGCGCAGACATAGTATATAATATATATATAATAATATAATATATATATAAATAATATATAAATATAATAATAATATATAGCATATAAGACAAAGTTATTACCAACTGAGCTAACAGAGTCGTCAATATGATTCAAACTCACGAGAATTTCAATACAGAAAAGGATTAGTCTTTTTGATTAACTTCTAGCTACATTTAAGTTACAATTAGAACTGCTGATTTTTGTGGCAAAAGAATCTGATATATATCCTCTTGACGTAAGTCTAAAATAGCATTTAACTATATAAAATACCATAAATCAGATACAAAAAGGTGTAAGCTATAATGAGTAACATTCTGCTCACGGTCACTTAACCACTAATGTCACTTAAATTCATTTGAATTTCAACAGTGCCCTGTAAACAAATTCATGTGTGATTTAATATGTAGAAGTGTGCTACTTAGAGTCGGATAATTCGTTCCTGGGGCGGTTTTCTCAGGAAGAGCAACTCTAGCTAAATCGTTACCTGGTGGGGTGGGTGTTTCGAGAAGAAACCCTCTTACTTGGTACTTGGTGAGCTGGCTCTTTTCCGCAACCAGGCCGATGTGGCGCGGCCAATTTTGCGTGGAAACCGGTGTCGCTAATCATTCCAGCTACCCAGTGTCGCCCAGGAAAGCCAGCAGTTCCTTCAACTTGGCGCAAGCTTCCCACACTGCCCTCGAAGAAACAATCTTATTAAAACATTACACTAATACATTACATATTATATTACTATTACACTAATATCATAATTTTGTGAGTGTGTTTATTGTGAGTGTGTGTATGTTTATTACTTCTTCACGCTCAAATGGCATCACCACGCGGGTGTAACCGAAGAGCGCAGCTAGTAACTAATAATTGTTTAAAAGCAGCAAATTAAAGAAACGGTCTAAAAAATAAACTGACTAGTCACATTCCAATTGGTCTATCATTTAAACTGATAAGCCCATTGAATTAAGACTAGTAGTTCTGCGAACAGTAAGTAGACCTCGCGAGCACAGTTTTATCAAAAGTAATATTTCACAGTGTGAGCTATCTGTAGACGGTACCAAATGCTCTTGCCGAATATTACCAAAATCGTCCAGTTTTCAGAATAGAATAGAACAGAAAACGCATTATATACATAATAATTTTACTAAACATTAAAATACCTACTTAATTAATAAGTTTTCTGTCACAAACCGGCTCCAACTCAGCATAATGCTGGTTGTAATCACGCAGCGCTGAGCTTCCGTTGGGCAAGTGACGTCACGCACGCCACTGTCCACAGAGTACATTCACAACAACAAAACAAAAAAAACAAAAGATATAAAAACATTCCCTCAAGTAGCGAAAGAAAAAAAATATTAACAAAAAGTTACTACACAACCAAACTAAGCGTAACAACGGTTGAGTTGATTGCTTAAGTAGCTTCAAAAATTGAAACATATCATAAATCAAAAAAATACGGGGTTACCTACATATAAAAACAAATCACCATCATTAATTAATTTAACTTGGCGCGGAATCAAAACATGTTCCGGGCAAAATAACAAAAAAATTATAATTATTATATAATTTAAAACTAAGATTGGGTATTAAAAATAATAATAGAGTGTCATACAGTTGGAGTTAAAAAAATCTATATCTGTTTGTAAAAGTTAATGTTAAATAGCACTAGCGTCATTTACTAGAGGTTCCTCACGTTTTAAATTTCACAACCTATAATCTCGACAACCACCGGACCAATTATGCTTATATTTGAAATTTCTTTTTAAAGACAGCTACCTAATGTGTGTACCAAATTTTATCAAAATCGTTCATTAAATAGCAAACTTGCACATTTTTCAGGAAAGTAACCCACTAATAAATCGCCTACGACAAAAAATTACATTTAATAGTAGAACGTGTATACCTAGTTTCGTCAAGATTGGTTGAAAAATGCAGCCTGTACAGGAGGACGTAAATACAACCTAGCTAACATACGGACAGATGGAAGTCAATTTGGCCAGTTAAAGTAGAGCCGCTTCGCTCGCTTGGACAAATATTTTTAGTGTGTATGCCAGACATATTTAAGTATATTTACACCCTAGTTTGTCAGTTTGTCCGCCACACGCTAGTCTAAGTACTTGGTTGATGTTGTACAGCAGTAACATCATATAAGTTTGATGTAAGCGATCGTTGCAAATATATCTGAAAACTATAATAATCTAAAAACTAATTATTTCTTACCTACTAATATTCTAAATGGGCATGTTAGGATGAATGGAGGTTTGGAACTCAATCACGACAAAACAGCAGAACAAATTTGAATGAATTTGCAATTCGGAATATACATAGATTAGGCAATAGAAAGACGCAAAGGATACTTTTCATCATCATCTATCACGCGCGGGTGAAACCGTAGGGCACAGCTAGTTAACTATAAAAACAAGAAACATCAGTCCCTCTAGAAAGCGTTATTATCTCAACAAAAGCGAGTATCACTGTTTTGAGTTCAGGATTATTTATTTCCATAATTGTTCAAAACAATTGTTTTGTAGTATTTGACCATTTTTACCCAATGTCATCCTATTCGGTGAAATTGGTTTTGAATTTACGTAGCAACGTATTACCATTATCAAGTAGTTAACAGGTTGGGGATAATCCTTTTGTCCATTAAAATCCACTCCGAAAAAGCAGTGCATTAACATTTTTACTGCATCGATGACAAACGGCTGAGCGGAGCGTTAAAAGCGCTTTTAAAGTGCTTTTTTAGCGATGTTGAAAATAGCCTAAAGTGCAATAGCTAGTTATCTGACGGCACTTGGCTACTTCGTTACCCACTAAGAGGATTACTAGTGTGTCGGCCGGTCGGTCGTCGTGCCACCCCGCGTAGGTACCCATGTTAACAATCTACTAGTACGTATATGGCAATGTCCGAGCGTGGTCGGACCGCACAATGTGGCTCACTTTGTTACAGAATGGGGAGACCATTGTGAGATTTTCAAACGATACGAAAGTATTATATTGGATGGGGAAATGATAACTATCTCTATTGAATAGATAAGAGTACATATCCTAGGATATGATATTTTCTGCGCTCTTTGCATAAAAGTCCAGAGGGTGTACAAATATACATATCTACAACGTATGTTTTTTATGCTGCTTTGTATGAGTCATATGCATGCCCGACCCATACGAGATAGGGTAGGATTCTCATAGATTACATAATCAGCCCACTATGTTTCCACTGCTAGAACTTGAGCCTTTCTCTCAGAGAGACGACTTGGGCCATAATCCACCACGCGAGTCCAGTATGGCTTGGTGGATAGGCTAGTGGCCAACCCATGTCGAAGTTTGCACGCCGCCTGCAGTAGGTCTTCGACCTAACGACTATTGTTCCCATGAAGACAAACAACCCCGGTTGTTTGTCTTAGGACAATAGTCGTTAGGCTTAACATGCCATCCGAAGCACGAAAGCGCTCAGTTGCATAATTCCACAAGCACACACCCATCCAATTCCTGACCGCAGCAAGCGTTGATCGGTTAAGATCGCCATGTCAAGCTCCGCCGTGAGCGCTTCTTTCTTCTAGATTACGTTATATGAATAAACAAATCGTTCTCAGGGAGTTCGTTTCCTCTATGGTGACCAATATTACACCGATAGACCAAACATTAATACAAGAATGGCTCCTTTAATGGAACAAGCTTTGAGTAATAAATGGCTAGGTACCTACTTTGAAATTAAATATAAAAGTTATACCCATATTTTTGTATCATAAATCTCATTACTTGGTATAACTTTTAAGCACAATATCGTCCCGAAGAGTTCTCAGTAGCTCTCTTAAATGAAATTAATTTTAGCTTGCCCTCAGCATTATCGACCTTTGAATATAATTTAATTTTGCAATTAATTAAGTGCTCGTAAGATCTTATTATTTAATTAAGCTTAGTTACTACGTCAATTTTGTTTTTTCGTGGTGCCTGAGAAGTTTAGGTAATGTTATATTTTTGTAAGTAAAAGTATGTTCACTTTAAAATAGAGAGTTTAATTGTAAATTTGAGCCCTCATTTAGCTGACTTTGATATAGTTTTCACATTATACATTACTATAGCAATACTTTGCCTGCGTTTCCAAGAAAAAATCGGAAGCAGAGGCGAACGAACTTGGTCAAACATGTACTCGTAGCATGTTACATCCTCGAGTGAAATTGAAGACTCGTGAATTTTTATTTGTTTTTTGTTTTATTTATATAAAATATGAACTTAAAGTTTTATTTATTACACTCGTACGATACGACGAGATAAAATATATATACTAATTATTATACATAATCGACAACTAAAAATGGAAACAGACATGCCCGCTGAGTTGCTTGCCGGATCTTCTCAGTCGTGGTCGCGTTCCGATCCGGTTGTAAATAAAAAAAAAAGTAAATGACAATTTGTAAGTGCTCCCGTAGGCCTACAGAATAAATGATTTGATTTGTAGAAGCAACACATTTGTACCAATAAATAAATTATTTTCAATACAGTGGGCAGCTAAAATCTTAAATCTTCTGAGACTTATTTGCTACAAACCGTGAGGGGATGGATTTAAATATTTTTTCATACCACCTGCTCGAAAATGGCTAATTGTAATTAGCCACCAACACACCTAACACCCAATATCAACGTATAGCAAGGCATAACACCCCCGGGGATGTAATTTTGTATAAAGCTCCCTTGGGTGTAAAGTGATTTGGATTTGGAACGTTAGTTGTAGGAAAACTCTTAGTACGGAGACAGCATACAGAAAAAAAGGAAAAAGGCGCGATTGTACTATAAGTAGTGCGTTCGAATAGCCCTAAGTTGGCGAAAATAACGCTAAAACGCTTACAAGGGCGATCGAATTGGGAATCTATGGGTGAAAAGGTCGTTTATGTCTCTTTTTGTTCAGCATTCGAAAAGCTAAAAAAGAGTTTTTTTGCCACCAAAAAGTGCGATTTTTGACCCACGTCCAGAGCATGGTTGTTTGTGATCGATTTTTGACAACTAGTAGGTTGTGGGTAAAACGACGAAAGTGGCAAAATAACGTTTTTGAGTTTAAGGAACGCTTTAACAAGAGCCAATAATAGCAATGCCACTAGTGCCCTCATTGCTAAGCAAACACACCTAAGGAGTGTGTGATTGTTGTGTGACGCGTTGCTATGGGTTACACACGGCCCCTCTCTGCGCATTCAAAGTCATAGTTGAAGTTACGTGCCGCAATCTGGTATTTGGTGTTATTCAACTTTAATAAAATATTATTATATACGAGTAAATATTATATTGAACGTGGTGCATGTAACTGTACCGAAATATCGGGTGCTCCAAAAGCAACTAAATCGTTGTCTACATCTCGTGAGTACTAATTATAACTTAGTTAACAACCGCGACAGTTTAAAACAGTGTGTCCATAAAATGTTAATTCTAAAGATATTACTCTGCCCCTCTATAAGGGACAAATGTGTCCAATTTGAATATTAACGGTTAATGTATTTCACTTTTAACTAAATAACAGCTTTTTTAAAGCTCTGAGTTTATATTGTCTCGCAGTAGGTATGAAAAGTAGAGTATGCACTCGAGGATAAAGCCAGTCTTGGACAGCTTTAACCCCTCGCTTCACTCAGAACTCTACATAATCTTGGAATACAAATCTTGGGTTAATCTCCGAGTGCAGCGAGGGCATTAACCCAAGAGTCCCCGTTTCACTCAGGGTTCAACATACCGCCCATGACGTAAGACACTGCTTTACTCCCTCGGTGCATAATCTACTATTGCCTCCGGCGCCTGGAAGCGAATCGCAAGAGTCGAGAAAACCCGACTGCCTAATACGTGACCTAGATAGTTGCGCGCGGCACTGCCTGCACTACGCTTGTCACCCCAATACAATTATTATTGAGTCTTATTCATCCAATAACTTTAACTTGTTACAGTGCTATTCAAAGAAATTAACGCTTGCATTAATTAACTATCTTAATTTAACGGATGAATATCTAAATAAAAAAATAATATTATTGTTTTATTACTATTAATGTAGCGTGCGTGCTAATTGCTTCATGTCAGAATAACAGGCACTACCGTCGTACCGTCACAGAGTAAAATATATCTCAACTGTAATTATGTAACATGGAGTGTGTATTTGAAAATAATCATGCACTTCATCCGTAGGGATGCTTGGTGGGGCTTTCCGGAATAAACCAGTTCACTGTTTTCCTATGCTTTCAAGCATCTGACAGTGACTAGTGTTTTATGCTGTAGTTGTAAAGCAACATATTGTATTTAATGGCTTGTAACGTACACAATTATTATTAATTAATTATTGTTGGTAATAAGGTCTACTCAAAACATTGCTTGTAGTGGGATATATTTTGGAGCTCATTGCTAATTAGTGTGATGTTACCAAAATATAAAACAACAATATTTTCATATTGGTATATAAAAATATATATATTATTTTGTCTTTTTGAAGTGATTACTTTTTTTGGGACAGTAAACCGATTCGTTACGTAACGCGTTACGGCGCCAGGCTGTCTGGCTTCCCTTTCTCTCACGCACCCTCTCTCACTCTAACCCACAGCGCTAGACTAGTTTAAGTAATCACTTCTGTCGGGCGTCCCGAGACGCACACCTTTTATTATCTTTGTCACTTATTGTTCTTAACCCCTCATACACGTTTAAGTTCAGTTTGTATCTAAAAACTCTAAATGGTTTTAAATACCTGTTATATTATGGATTTGATTAATCTCTCTTCTGTGAAAAAGCCGCGCATTGCAATGACGTTAGATAAAAGCCTTGCAGTAGATATCACTAACAGCTTGAATCTGAAGTTTTGTATGAACTGCATTGATCTCGGCACCCTAAGGCATTGGTTGCTTTTCAAGTTTCAATTGCCTGGTAATTTCACATGCATTAAGGTAATTTCACTATGAGTACAGTATTGCATCGATGCATAAATTTTTAGTACTGCGGTATTATCTACCAAAATTGTCTCCAGAACGAGAGGTCGCCTTGTCAGTGTGGACTCGTACGTTTGCAGTAAAATAAGATGTGACATAAAGATAGACCGACAGACAGACTGACTGATTAATGTCATGGGATTAATTACCTTTAAGGTTTCCTATTTACGTTTTAATACGGAATCGTAACATTGAATCTTATCATGAGCGATGTATAACGTCTGATCTGATAATTTCAGATAACATTAATTAAAAATGGATGCTTATGATGATGAAATGTATCCTATTTCCTTCCCCGGGATATATCTCCTTGCCAATCATTGCGATCCGTTCAGCTGTTTAGGCGTATTAAGGTTACAAACTGAGAGATAGAGAGACAGAGTAACAAACGTTAGAAGTGAAAACTTCTTTAGGCGCGTTGAACACTTTTTGGGTGAACAAAAATCATAGAACTCGCATCATCGTCACCGAACGCTTTAGCCGCGTTGAACACTTTTTGGGTGAACAAAAATCAAAGAACTTGCGTCATCGTCACCGAACGCTTTAGCCGCGTTGAACACTTTTTGGGTGAACAAAAATCAAACAACTTGCGTCATCGTCACCAAACGCTTTAGCCGCGTTGAACACTTTTTGGGTGAACAAAAATCAAAGAACTTGCGACATCGTCACCGAACGCTTTAGCCGCGTTGAGTACTTTTTGGGTGAACAAAAATCAAAGAACTTGCGTCATCATCACCGAACGCTTTAGCCGCGTTGAACACATTTTGGGTGAAAAAAAATCAAAGAACTTGCGTCACCGTCACCGAACGCTTTAGCCGCGTTGGGCACTTTTTGGGTGAACAAAAATCAAAGAACTTGCGTCATCATCACCGAACGCTTTAGCCGCGTTGAACACATTTTGGATGAACAAAAATCATAGAACTCGCATCATCGTCACCGAACGCTTTAGCCGCGTTGAACACTTTTTGGGTGAACAAAAATCAAAGAACTTGCGTCATCGTCACCGAATGCTTTAGCCGCGTTGAACACTTTTTGGGTGAACAAAAATCAAACAACTTGCGTCATCGTCACCGAACGCTTTAGCCGCGTTGAACACTTTTTGGGTGAACAAAAATCAAAGAACTTGCGACATCGTCACCGAACGCTTTAGCCGCGTTGAGTACTTTTTGGGTGAACAAAAATCAAAGAACTTGCGTCATCATCACCGAACGCTTTAGCCACGTTGAACACATTTTGGGTGAAAAAAAATCAAAGAACTTGCGTCACCGTCACCGAACGCTTTAGCCGCGTTGGGCACTTTTTGGGTGAACAAAAATCAAAGAACTTGCGTCATCATCACCGAACGCTTTAGCCGCGTTGAACACATTTTGAATGAACAAAAATCAAAGAACTTGCGTCATCGTCACCGAACGCTTTAGCCGCGTTCAACACTTTTTGGGTGAACAAAAATCAAAGAACTTGCGTCATCATCACCGAACGCTTTAGCCGCGTTGAACACATTTTGGGTGAACTAAAATCAAAGAACTTGCGTCATCGTCACCGAATGCTGTAGCCGCGTTGGGCACTTTTTGGGTGAACAAAATCAAAGAACTTGCGTCATCGTCACCGAACGCTTTACCCGCGTTGAACACTTTTTGGGTGTACAAAAATCAAAGAACTTGCGTCATAGTCACCGAACGCTTTAGCCGCGTTGAACACTTTTTGGGTGAACAAAAATCAAAGAACTTGCGTCACCGTCACCGAACGCTTTAGCCGCGTTGGGCACTTTTTGGGTGAACAAAAGTCAAAGAACTTGCGTCATCGTCACCGAACGCTTTAGGTGCGTTGAGTACTTTTTGACTGAACAAAAATCATAGAACTCGCATCATCGTCACCGAACGCTTTAGCCGCGTTGGGCACTTTTGGTTGAACAAAAATCATAGAACTCGCGTCATCGTCACCGAACGCTTTAGGTGCGTTGAGTACTTTTTGGGTGAACAAAAATCATAGAACTCGCGTCATCGTCATCGAACGCTTCGAATTACTTAGTTTTCACTTCTATCGGCAGTCCCCAAAGACAGCCCGCATGATTGTTTATAATATTAAGTATGGATTGCTACGCAAATTGGATTCAGATGACATTTAATGAAAACACATTTTAACGAATATTGTAAATTGTGTACATATATCAAATACATTCAATTATTGTGTGTAAAAACCAGTGATATACAAGACATAAAAATAATGACGAGAATTTTACGCACGTTACAGCTAAGAAGGGTACACAAATTTATGGGCGCTACTGCGATACGAGCTCGCTTTGATGTACTCCTCGGGAGCGGAATAATTCGCAAAATTAGCTGATATACATTCACCTTAAATTTGATACCATTAACATTAGGTGGAGAACCGTAAGTACAGGTGTTCATTCTGTGCTCTGCGACTGCTACTGCAGACCCTTCTGGAAATTATATGACAGAATAACATAACATGATGTTATTCCAGGTGATCATAAAAGTATCTTAAAATTGCAGCCAAATCATTGAAGTAGTTTGAGGCTTAAGAAAACACTAATAATTTTATTAGTCAAACTTTTCTCACATGAGGCAACAGTATATATATATATATATATATATATTATATAAGAAATGGTAAATGTTCAGTTGTAAGAGTCCAAAACATCATGAGTATTTAACCTCTAATCACCATCATCATCATCTCAGCCGTAGGAAGTCCACTGTTGAACATATGGCTCCCCCATATATTTCCAAAAGGACCGGTTGGAATCGGTCTGCATCCAGCTTTATCAGGTCTTGTGTCCACCTTGTCGGTGGACGACTTACGATGCGCTTGCCGGTCCGTGGTCCACTCCTGAACATTTCGGCCCTATCGGCCATCAGTTCTGCGAGCTAAGTGCCACTTCAACTGGCTTACCTTCTGGGCTAGTCGGTGACTTTAGATTGTCTACGGATCTCGTAATTTCTGATTCGATCACATCCATTAGCAAAATGTTATTTGGTTTTTGTTCAGTTTGTTTTTTCATATTGTGATCATCCGTCATCTGTAACATTCGTCAGCATTTTTTAAAACTCTAGAACACGATATAGAGCTTGGTATATAAGCAAGTGATATCATCATCAAATCGTCATATTTATTTCATTTACTTTAAGTAAATACCTACGGAACTCTTAAATAATAGCTAGTTTACTTTATGACAAGTTCAGGTTAATATTAAAATAACATTCTGATACTAAAACATTACGACAGTTGCAGTTTGCTATGCACTCTATATTCATATTGGTATTATAAATAGCCATAAAAAGCATGATGCCAATAAATTTTCAGTAAACCCTTATTTGACTTTATGAAAGCACAGAAAAATATCGAACGTAACTTCAGTTAGAAAAAAGATAACATTATACCATTACTGAATATAGTTTGTAGCATACGAGTACGATATCTAAGTAAACATACCAGAATATACAATTCGTCTTGGGATTTATATCAGTAGAGAAGTTCCAACGTCACCGCTGCGCTTTGCTGTCACATGAAACTGTCATAAGTAGCACGAGCGATGACAGAAACAACAGTTTAGATACGACAAAAGCTCTAACTGTGGCATTTATGACGTCCCATACTGTCCTACTTGTTTACAGTACACATACACAATATGCCGACTAAAACAATAGCTGCCTCCTTTGGAAACAAACTTCGGTATAAGATTCAAGAACATCCTTCGTTATAATCTGTATGCGTAAGTTTTCTTTTATCTCGACACAGCGTGAGCTCGCATTTCAAGCCGAGATTTGAGTAGGCAACTATCTACTGTGGTTTACCAAATTAGTCCCGATGTTTTCTACTGACTGCCAAAAAGGAGGAGGTACTTAATTAGATTGTAATTTTTTTTTTTTATGTTTGTTACCTCATTACTTTCGATAGGGTGAACCGATTCTCAAAATTCTTTTTTGTTTGAAAGCTGGTGATTCCCGTGTGACCCAATTTCATCAAATTCGGTCCAGTAGTTTTTGAGTTACACTCCAATAACTGAATAGAATAGAAGACGGTATTAAATTTTTCAAATTGTGCTTGTATTATACATATATGTACATTGCGCATGTCTTTCTAGCATAAAATTTGATATGGCTGACTGATATTGGCCGCGTAACACTTACATATTTCGTCGATACTAGTAGAGATTGCTAGAGTAGTAGTAGTAGTAGTAGTCGTAGTCGTTGATCATAATTATGTTGGATGTTAATTAAATTGTCACCACGAACCATTTACCGATAAGGTAGAAATATTTTCCTTTTTAAAACAACATTTCGTTCACAGTTATTATTTTTAGAAGTGTTTATGAAACTTGAAACGTTATAACGGTTGTCAACAGCAAAACTGGAAAATGTTTTGAGAACTTGAGAGTTTATTCCCTCAGAATGGTTATCGAAAACTTCGTGGTCACCGACCATTAAGTTGGAATGGCGGTTATTGAAACCAATAATAAAATACCGCAGCGAAATAGCTACAGCGATAAATTATATTAACGACAGTTAAAATAGTTAAATGGATACGATATAGTTTGATTTGTGATTTCTTGTCAAGGGTGGCATTGTTTCAAATATTGGCAAACGAGGCACGTCTAAGTTTGGTGTGTGCCGCATGCTAATACAGAGCTTTCAATATTTTTGTTTCATACGGAAATATAGAATAGGTAAGTAATATTTTACCTACTTTCGTATTGATTTGGACCAGCCTGTAGCCTTGGCCCAGCTGTTTTTATTTTAATGCGGTTTAGTGGCGCACGTTTTTTGTTTTGCAAAAGTCAAGAGCCTGTAGTTAAATATATTCTTTCTTTGGAAGTTCGGTTTAGATTAATACATATAAAAATATAATAAATGCATTCTCAACTAAGGTTGCGAGTTTTTAAAGTCTTGTCTGATATCTTTCCGATATAAATTAATTTTCGTCTGGTTGGTTATTTTAATGCTGTGGTGGTAACATCCGCAATGGTGAGAAACGGATAACTGACTGTGTAATAATTTTCTGACTTTAGTAATGCTTCAATAATGTAGGTTATTTGTTTACGACACCTTTTCGGAATTCTCGCTTTGTCTGGTTTCATAGACAAGCCAAATAAATGGTTAGTATGAAAATTGCTATTTAAAGAAATTGTAAAATTCACTATTTGTTTTGAAACTGTCGGCTATTTAAACCCTTATCTAAGTTAATGTATCCGATATGCATAATTTAAAAGCATAATTATGTATAATTACTATAAACAATAATTGCAAAGAATACAATTATAATTCATATTTCTAACTACGTGGATATTAGGTACATTATACTATCAATACAAATTCCAAAATTAATGTTTATACAATGACAAATAAAAATACCATAAATATATCTACAAGTATGCGTGTTTCTATTTCAATCTGCAACTAAACTATTTTAGTATTTCAGTCATCATGCGAAAACTGCAATATTCCAATGTATTCAAAGTTTGTCTGGAACAATTGCTTACCTACATATACCGCACATAGGAAAATCTGTTTTTATTACATTCGTGATTACTTTTTGTACTAAAATCGGCTTTGAATAAAGTATTATTGTATTTAAGGATTGGGAAGGAACCAACTCGTACAGGAAAATGAGTTATACGAGTACTATAAGTGTATGAGAAAGACGTCACAACCCGTCTCATTATCCTACTAATATTTTAAACGCGAAAGTTTGTTTGTTACTATTTCACGCAAAAACTACTGAATTGAATTTAATCAAATTAGGTATGTAGATAGTTCAGGTGCTGGAATAACTAGGATACTTTTTTATCATAATCATCATCACCATCCATCACGCGGGTGTAACCGCGGGGCGCAGCTAGTGTATTAATATAAATAATATTGAGTAAAACCGGGTTCTGTTTGAAAGAGAATTCAGTTCATGACACGGATGAGTTAGTGGATGTTAGAGTGACCTAACTTGAACATAATGACGTAAAATCACATTAACTTCTTACATAACTTTATAAATGCAATACAATAAACACAAATGGATAACGCTCAAAATAATATATACTGACATAAGATCAACCCATTAACTGTATTTTAATTGTATATAAACGGAAATATTTTACGGAACACAAATTCAATGAAAACGTCTTTATTGTTTGAAAACTCTTTCGAGACAGAATAACAACATTTTGCTCTCGTGATCCGAAGAGGAAGTTCGGCAATTTCCTTTGTGAAGTTTGACGATCTTCTCAGTTATCGATTCTCAGAAAACTTTTAAGTAAGTACTATTAACAATTTTGCTTACTTTTCATTTATTTAAGAGTCTATGGTATTTACACTTGTGTGGCGATATTAAGCGACTTCATTAAATAGGAGGCTTATAAACACGTAGGTATGTACACTTAAATGTATGGCCACGCATTAAATAATGCTTATTTATATGAATAATTCATACCTCAAAATTCTATTAGATTGGGTCCATTATAATTTATCTTTATTTTAAAGAGTGATGTACTACACTTAGAAAACATCAATATCTAAAATAAAGCCTGTAATATCATGTCTTACTACTCTAGCTATTTCACAATAAATACTTCTTCACTTTAAAATATACAATAGTAACGCCGAAAATCCTTATATCGCCTAAATCCTTAAATCGAAATCTTTTTCGTACGGTTATCTGGAAGAAATCGCTTTGCGCGATAAGACCGCCTTTTGCACTACGATAATCATCATCATCATCTCAGCCGTAGGACGTCCACTGCTGAACATTGGCCTTCCCCATGATTTTCCAAAAGGACCGGTTGGAAGCGGCCTGCATCCAACGTCGTCCTGCGACCTTTATCAGGTCGTCTGTCCACCATGTCGGTGGACGACCTACGCTGCGCTTGCCGGTCCGTGGTCTCCACTCCAGAACCTTTCGGCCCCATCAGCCATCTGTTCTGCGTGCTATGTGCCCTGCCCACTGCCACTTCAACTGGCTAATCTTCTGGGCTATGTCGGTGAATTTCGTTCTTCTACGGATCTCCTCATTTCTGATTCGATCACGTAGAGAAACCCCGAGCATAGCCCTCTCTATAGCTCGTTGTGCGACTTTGAGCTTATCTATGAGCCACGTTTCAGTGCCATAAGTCATCACTGGTAACACACATTGGTCGAAGACTCTTGTCTTGGTAGATATACTCGTCAACAATTTCGAGAACTGAGTTCCCAACTGATATTGGGGTAGGTACAACATGGGCATTAGACATAATTTTCGTCTTGTCCATGTTTATCTTAAGACCTACCCGTTGGGAAACTCGATGGAGGCCTTCGAGCATTGTACTGAGGTCTTCCATGGATTCTGCCATGAATACAATATCGTCGGCAAATCGAAGGTGAGTGATGTATTCGCCGTTAATATTGATGCCAAGTCCTTGCCATTCCAGAAGCTTGAAGGCGTCTTCCAAACTCCAATGTAGCGGTGAACAGTTTCGGAGATATAACGTCTCCCTGTCTCACGCCTCTTTGCAATGGAATTGCCTTCGAATTCTGCTCCTGTACTCGGATTGACATGTAGGCATTTTTGTACAAACACTTCAGCACTTCAATATACCGATAGTCAATACGGCAACGCTGGAGAGACTTAAGCACTGCCCAAGTCTCGATCGAATCAAAGGCTTTCTCATAGTCTACAAACGCTTAACAAAGAGGCAAGTTATACTCTTTGGTCTTCTGTATAACTTGCCGTAGCGTGTGGATGTGGTTTATGATACTATAGCCTTTTCGGAAACCGGCTTGTTCCGGAGGCTGGAATTCATCAAACCTGCGACTGAGACGGAAAACAGATTATAAACATGGCTCAAAGCGAGATGGGTCTGTAATTTTTAAGTAAAGTGTTGTCACCTTTCTTGAAAAACAGCACCACCCCGCTTTTGTTCCATGCTTCTTCAGGCGCCTTGTTGTTCTGAAGCTATTTTAAGGCCATTCTAATCTCGTACAGGCTGATGTCCGGGATATCTTCGGTATAATGTCGGGTCAGCTTGGCTCTTGGGTCTTTGACCGAGCTGCTAACAGGTTTAGCGACCGAGATGTATAACTGTCCGTAGAAACTCTCTACCTCTCCTAACACTTCTGCTTTGGTCGACACTACACTGCCGTCTTCTCTCTTCAGCTTCGTCAACTGGCTTTGCCCAATAGACATGTCTCTTGCAAACACTTTGGAGCACAACGATGTTTTTGTTATAATATGGGTTTTTTATATTTTATGTTTTCCATAGTGTACCAATAAAGAATTTCCATATAAATATCTATCTATCTACGGTAGATTATATTATGATTTCATTGTCTCTTTAGAGTTTTTTTAGATCCAGATAACCGAATTGTCCGTTTCTGGAGGGGACCAGGAGACCGTGAAAGGCAAAGAACAGCTCACTAGCATAAGCTGATATAATTTTTAAATTGTACTTATTCAACAATTTATTATAATAAAAGGTTTATATTCAATATTATATAACTCCGTTCTAGCTCGAACACATGCGGTGATCCCCTTTGGCATACTGAGAATCTAGTTATTCTTATCGACCAGTACAAATTGGTGCCCATGGTTTACTCGGAACGGTCTGACAATTCCATCAATACAATAGCAACTGCTCTGTACATATCTGCTGTCATGAAGCCTCGACTGGATCAAAGGTGCTCTAGCTCTAATCTTAAATACCACCTCAAAAGGACACCAATTTCCCGCCTTGCTAAACTGTTCTAGTGGCAGTTCTTTGCCTTTCACGGTTCCTGGTCTTCTCCAGACAAGGACACGTCGGTTATCTGGATTTAAAAAGACTCTAAATAGACGAAGAAATCATAATAAAATCTACCGTCCCAAAACATTTCCGATTTTTTCAAAGTGATCGCAAACTTTTTGATGTGTGTATGTCTAACTAACTATTACAGTTACGTCACGATAACTACATTTCCATGTTAAAATATGCAATATTAACGCTGGTACAAACTTAAGGTCACATTATTCGTACCTTGGTGTTAATCATTATCTACTTCTAATAATAAAGAGGAAAGATTTAATAGTTTGTTTGTATAAACTCAACAACTACATAACCGGTTCAAAAAGTTCTATCATCAGTAGAAAGATATATTATGACTGACTAACATACACTATATTTGATTCATCATCATCATCATCCGTCAACGCTCAGGTGAAACCGCAGAGTGCAGCTTATAGAACAAATGATTACCTACGCAATTCGTATGTCAATCACTACTAAAGAGTCAGCTCCTATTGATAACTTTTTATAAAGCCTTTGGCTTGGCTGCCGCCGGTGTACTCAATCAGTACTCGATTCCTGGTTCACACACAAGACAAAAAGAAACTCCTTACCAACCCATACATAAAAACATATATATGTATTTTTTTAAGCATAAAAATTCATTTATTGACAAAAAAGAGTGTACAATTTAAATTTGAAGCCTCTGGTCCTCGATGTAGCGTTACACTGTGATTCGAAGACCAGCGCCTTCACCCTTTTTGATTCCACTTAACTAAAATTATGTCAAAACAAAATTTTGTGCTTGTCAATGCATACTAAGTACATATGCTTTACATGTGTGTGTGTGTGTGTGTGTGTGTGTGTGTGTGTGTGTGTGTGTGTGTGTGTGTGTGTGTGTGTGTGAGTGAGTGTGAATGAAGTTTAAGGCCCAAGGATATAACAAAGACCAAGTCATCATCGTCAATACGAGTGGAAAGTTTAAGCTACAAAAAAGCATTCCACAAATTTGGCATTGGTACTATTCTAAAGGAAGACTAGCCATAGTTGCGAAGCGAAATAAGCCACCATAACTAGTAATTAAATGGTTCCATTAGACTAACTAGTCTTCGTGGGTTCGAAGCACTACCAACTGGTAGTGGTATTCAAAGCAAGAAGTCCTAGGGTACATAGGTATATGTGTGGGTCTTTGTGATGTTTTTCACGTCTGTGTACATGCCTCCAGTAACACAGGGAATCCCAGTGAGGAAAGTGTACGAGCTATCTTGGAAGCCAAATTTCTGGCACTAATGTTGTACCTACTGACTGAGTGAGGACTCTGATCAATTAAAGTAATTAAAACACAGTAGTTTTGTATATAAATCACTTATGTTCATTTAAATAATTAATACTTTTTCAAAGCATTTGAGCTTTCTGTTTGTTGTATTATAAAATAGTTATATGCGTGTAATAAATAAATGACAACTTTATAACCATATTAATTATCAGTTTTATTTTAAAAGATCTAATAATAAATATATACATAGTGAGAGACAGTAAAAGGCAGATTAACTCACAGTATACATATAAACATTAATTTATTTAGTTTCAAAATTAACCTTTGGTTTGCGTGTCTCAATGGAATAGTGAAAGCAAACGATACATTATAAAAAATCAATGTTAAATACCCTTAGATAACTAAATATTAACATATACAAAAGAATTCCTCATCTGGTTCGAAAACATGCAAAATTCGTTTGATCATGCTGTGGATCAAATTATCCAATTCTTATCCAGTAATTCTTGCGTTTGCCTCTATCTACTTTTGAATGGAACTCACCCGGATCTCTGAAGAGGTCAACAAAATCAAATCAGTTCCCATTATTCGTTCTGAACGGCCCAGTGACGGCTATGACTCGAACGACTATAACCAAACAATATCTACAACGACTGTTTAAAAAAACTAATTATTAAAAATGGTAAACCGGCAACACTCACGTCGTTATTATTACTCTGACCGGTGTTCGGGCAGTACTGATACCCATTCTCAAGGAGAGCGTGGTCCAGCAGCAAGGGCCGCTAGTCGCGCACATATGTACATGTATACCCTTGATATGGGATCAAAAGCGTTTTAGCTCCAATCACATTTATAAAAAGACTCTGACTTATCGCCTTGCTGAACGGATCCGGTATCACTTCTCTGCCTTACATAGTCTCCAGGCTTTCTCCGACTCGGTTAGTCGCTCACAGACAACTCGCAACTCCTACTTTCAGTGGCGTTAATTGTTGTTTACCAGGCAGCCCGCAGTCTCATGCAGCACTTCTGAACAGCATTTAGAACAGTTGAACAGCCACTACAAAGTAGATCAGCTAAGCTACCTGTGCTCTGGTACTTCTGTAACATTGTTATGACGCAGGCTTTAGATACGGAAGCTCAGTTTGAAATTTAGCCTTTTTTATATTTGAATTTTTTATTTAGTACAATTTTAGCCATGGCATTTTTAAATGATTTTGTACTTTTTGATATTTTCAATGAAAGTCATTAACATGGCTTTTCAAATCATAAGTCAGAATGAGAATAAACACACATTGAAATCATTTTATACTAAAAAAGATTTACTTTGTTTCGTATAGTATATTACTATTATTATATTTTATCTTATCGACTCTAAGTGCATTGTTGTGCATTATTACATTATTGTGCGGGTTAATTATTTCCTATCCTCCTGTCTGCTTGATAAAGTTTTAGTTTGTTTTCTTGTTCACATATTACGGAAACACCATTTTTACCATACATGCTTACCAAATAAGTTTTTAAACTAGGTCACAAACATTAGAAGTATTCAAATTATCAACGGGATAATTACCATGTATAGTTTCCGAGAAAACTCTCGGTTCATCCGTGATCATAGCGCTTGCAACAGTGCCGAAATATCGGAAACTCTCAGAAAATATACATGGTAATTATCCCGTTGATAATTTGAATACTTTTAATGTTTACAATACATTTTCAGGTCATATTGTAGTACACACGAACCTATCAAAGTTAGTCAACGTATTAGATATGTTATACCTATACCTATTTTGTTACGAATTAAATCAAATTGTGTCGTCTGGAAGGTCCTTTTTAGCAACTGTAATGGGGTGGCATAAAAAACGAATTTAAAGGGAGTCCCCTTAAAAGATTGAGTGGAAATTAGATTAAGCAACGAGCGACTTTTTGGGTTTCAGGAAATTTCTTTGTGGGCTGTAAATATAGGTATATCTATCTCCAATCCAGGAATCAAATGAACCGTCGTGTTAGTGAACCGTACATTAATAAAAACGGTCAAATGTAAAGTGCATTTGGATTCGTATACTTTGGGATCGCGTTATAACGAAAACGAAACAAATTAGCTTTCTCCGCAGTAGCTCGGAAAACTTCAATGGTTAAAACGAGTGATCAAAAAGTAGATTTTACAATTGTATCTTTTATATATGTTTTTTATATATATTTTACTTGTACACGACTAAATAACTCTTTTATAAATGACCTCGGTTTGAATTCAGTTAAATTTTGTATCCTATTGATTCGGCACCTGTAACTGGACACGTTCATAACCATGTATCAAAATTTCGATTGAAAACAACTTTTATAATTCTGTCATGGTTGTTCCTCATTACCAAAGACCTTACACTTACTAACGTCATTACTTTGTTCACAGACTGCAATAGGTTAGGTGTAAGTTCAATCAAATAGATATAAATATAATTTAAGAAATAGCTCGGGATACATTGTTATTTGAGTAATTAGACTTTTAAGTTCGTCTAAAACTCTATACGAGCTGGGCTTTAGTTAGTTCCAAAACCATTTTGGTGGTGGGTGCAGTGGGTTGGTTTTGGTGGCGCATGAAATCGATTAATTAGACCAATTCAATTGAATGTGAATCTCGAACGTGACAAATCGATTGTGTCGATTGTAGATGCGCTGTGCTAGAGTCTATAGCAAAAATAAATAATATTACGTTTTTGGCACATTACTTGTAATTAATTAAAAGTATTGAGTACAAAGAGGCACTTAATCTATGAAAAGTGTAAATGGAGGAATAATCTTATTTAGTTAAAAAATATACATTTATGCAGCATAACTAAGTTAACTTTTTTATTACCTGCTCTTTTTTTATTAAAATAATCGCGGGCAAAGTCGAAGGCAACAGCTAGTTGTAGTTATAGTGACACGATAAGAAACTTAGTATACACATTTAAGAGACACTACGGTTAAGATCGCGTTGATTACCTGGTCTTTGGTTTGTCACCTACGATTAGTTTATCCAAGCACCCTCAGGACGGACTAGGGAAGCGCTGTCCGTGCATTCGCTTCGTGGTGTTTTTATATCGGTCGGTTGCATCGGGAGTAATAAGCATAACTTATCATAATAATAGTAGTTACTTACTTATTTAGTGCACTGGAACGTGGTATCTCATTGTGGGCCATATATAAGCAAGACAGTCAAACTAGGCAAGTCCAACTTCGAGAAAGATGTCAATCATCAAATCCAACTCAAAGGCAGCGTTCCGCAAACTTCGCGAAGTCACTCGTCAAAAATACCTCTGTGCCTCAAGACAAGAGTCTTCGACCAATGCGTGTTACCAGTGATGACATATGGTACTGAAACGTGGTCCATTACTATGGGCCTCATAAGCAAGCTCAAAGTTGCACAACGAGCTATGGAGAGGGCATACTTGGGGTTTCTCTACGTGATCGAATCAGAAATGAGGAGATCCGTAGATGAACTAAAGTCACCGACATAGCCTAGAAGATATGCCAGTTGCAGTGGCAGTGGGCACGCCACATAACACGCAGGACATATGGCCGATGGGGCTGGAAGGGTCTGGTGTGGAGACCAAGGCCGGCAAGTGCAGCGTAGGTCATCCACGGACACGGTGGACAGAGAACCTGAAAAGAGCAGGACGATATTGGATGCTGGCCGCTTCGAACCGGTTCTTTTGGAAATTTATGGGGGAGGACTTTGTTCAGCAGCGACCGTCCTACAGCTGAAATATTGATGATGATGATGACTTTTTTAGGTCTGAGGTGCCCTTAAGCGGAATTATTTCGGCCATATTATATTATAGAAAGTCAATAAAGTACTTCGTCCTCTTGCAGCACTTTCGGAAAACACTCAACTTTACAAATTACGCCGGCTATACAAACGAAACAATTGCTCGTGTGAGTATTCGTAATATGTTTTTTGTGTGCAACCGTAATAGAAAAAGTTGTGTGACTAAGTAATGAAAATCATTGTTAAAATTATTTAACGATTCCAGTCAGTAAATTAAACGTTGCTTCAGAAAAGGAGCACTACGAAAAATATTGTCTGTTATTACGTGAAATGGGCAGACATTTTGGATGATTTATTATTTTTCAGCAGTTACCTTTTCTTACCTTTGTTTGTGGGGTAATGAGAATCTGAGTAATGGTAATTTTATTCTTGAAGCAATGCTTTGCCGAGTCACTGGTTGTTATTACGACTACCTAGGTACTTACTGTTTTGGAAATGTGTGAATGTAACGAAGTTATGCATTTGTAGCTGAAATGTTAAGGTAATCTTTATTATAAACCTTTTTTTATTAACGTGTGGGAAATACACTTACGCATAAACCTATCGTAATAACGTATAATCGTCCTCTACGCGCCAACTGCACCCATAGCAGCAACATCATTGTATATTTGACAACATCCATGAAACAAATGACGGGATGATAAGAAACATTGGAAAAACAATCTTATGTACAAGAACGATATCTCATAAAGTATTTGACATTGGTGAACTCGTAGACGAGCTCGTCGACGAATCATTAGAGAATCGCACGGCAGACCATACCTACTAAACCACCACATGGTGTTTCTCCAGGCACCTTTATGTCGGGACAACGGGTCCGATCCTTATTATAAACTAATCTAACCTAATTCCTATTTATAACTTAATGTTATAAATGGGAAAGTGAGTTTGTTTGTTTATTACAATTTCACGCCGATACGGCTGAATGGATCTTAGTAAAACTTGGTAAGGAGATAGGTCCCGGGGAAGAATATACGATAAGTATTTTCATCATCATTGTCATCATATCCACGCGGGTGAAACAGCGGAGTGCAGCTAGTTAGATGCTAATTATATTAGATAGATATCACATTTCTGTTGTTGCTGAAGTTATGAAGTCTTCAGATTTTTATCACAATTATATCCATCTCAGAATGATTACACTATCGCTCTGTAATAACTGTATGACAAATGTGAAAGTTGAGTCGAGGATGTAAGTGGGGATGTGAGCAAAGTTTGAGTGAGGACAAGTACAGGTTGTGCGTTAGGATATGAGTAAGTGAGTAGGTACGTTAGTTACTACTTCATACTGAAATGGCTCATCGGATTTTAGTAAAATATACATTTAATATGAAGATGAGAGTAAGAAATGTAGATAATTAGTGTGTAGGTACTTACGCTGTGGTTTAGCACTAAGGTTTTTACGCCAGAAAAGGTTTTTCCTGAAATATTGCTTCTTTGTGCTTATATTTTAACTAATCAGGTAATTTTATTGTACATCGCAATGATTCGAAAGATTGCACTTTTAGCAACTATAATTAAATTAATGTGTGGTTGTATTTGTTTTTATTTGTTATAATCTAATATTGTAAACGGACATTATACGAGAAGAAATAAAGCAAATTAATACTACCAGATTTAATAACGGTTGCTAATTTAACTAAAATATAATATAATATATTTGTATATGGGCAAAGAGACAAGTTTTATAAAACACTGTTTTAAACTATCACGGTTGTTCTCTAAAGTTATATGATTATTAACGGGATATTTACCGTGGTAAGGTTGTGGAATGAGCTCCCGATATTTCGGCGCAGTTACATGCACCATGTTCACGGGAAGACTGAAGAATGCGGGTGGTTGGTCAAAAAGTTTAAAAGTTAGGTGCAGACATAACGATCTACCCTCTTTCTTAGTCTTTTGCTAACTAACCGTAGCAAAAGACTAAGAAAGAGGGTAGATCGTTATGTCTGCACCTAACTTTTAAACTTTTTGACCAACCACCCGCATTCTTCAGTCTTCCCGTGAACATGGTGCATGTAACTGCGCCGAAATATCGGGAGCTCATTCCACAACCTTACCACGGTAAATATCCCGTTAATAATCATATAAGTTTTATAAAGACAGTTTTTATTAACATCCTCCACACATGGCCTTCAGGTGCCTACCAAACTAGGCAGAACCTGTACTGTGGTAACCTGACGACTGATACCTACACACACTTATATACATATACACATCCAAACTCATGTCGAATAATTAGAAACATATTCATGTTCACAAACGTTTGACCTGTCTGGGGATCGAAACCCGGGACCAGTAGCTCAGAAGGCAGGGATTTACCCGCTGCACCAACCGGCCTGTCAAGACGATTATATGGTAGGGTAAGACATAGATTATTTATATATTTTTCCGATTACGGCAAAGCCAAAATGAGGGGTTAATTGTTAATATGCATTCGTAGTACACACATAAGTAAATAAGTAGATGATGTCTTGGAATCAAAGATACCTTTGGTAAATATATTCCAAAACAAAGACCCAGTGGTAAACAGTTTACCACGCGAGTGTAACCACCAGGAGGAATCAAAAATCAAATCTACTCGTACATCCATATATTTACCACATTTTTATACCACATTTCCATATATGATGTGATACGTGATATACGTGACGTATACAACGAGAAGAACGATCTGTTCTTGGGTCTCTATATTCTTGGTTGCCAAGTTGGTAAGGGATTCGGCCCACTATTGGGGGGTCGCAATAATCTATTCATCCATAGTTTTCCTTACTACCGATAGAAATACTACATAACGCCCATACAAAAAGCAAAGTAAGTAAATATCTATAAGTAGAACGTCTTCCCTACTAGCGTTGATTCGAGTAGGGATGTCAACATTGCCACAAAACAAGTATACATGGCATCTACATTTAAAAACTGCCAACGCCGACCGCTCTGCCGGCACTCACGTAATAACTGCCGGCAAGTGTCCTCTGCCCCCACCCACCGCCTCTTCCCACTTTTATCGCCGATTTATCGCGATGACGTTCTACTTACTCGAAGTTCAAAAAGGTGGGACAAAAGGTGACAAATATCTATCTCTTAATTTAAGTTAGTGAAGTTTGTAATGAATAAAGCAAAATTATTATTATTATTTATTTCAATTATGTTCACGGGTTTCATCCGGTCCTTTACATAAAGTATTTACATAAAGGCATAAGTGGGGCTGTAGCCAACACTTAGAAGCCTGTTTGACGTTTCTTCAATTATAGATGTCATTGCACCCAATCTAGCAGCTGTGTTTAATAGTTGTGTTGCAAGTGGTGTATTTCCTGACCTAATGAAGCACAGTAAAGTGGTTCCTTTATTCAAATCTGGTAGTACTACTGATCCAACAAATTTTCGGCCTATTTCTGTACTACCTACGCTAAGTAAGATTTTCGAAAAAATCATATTACATCAATTAGAAACTCATTTTAGTGCAAACAAAATTTTCCATAAAAATCAATTTGGGTTTACAAGGAATTGCTCTACTATAGACGCAGGTATAGAACTAATAAAAGATGTGTTTGATGCCTGGGAGAACTCTCAAGATGCCTTAGGTGTTTTTTGTGACTTATCTAAGGCATTTGACTGCGTCCGACATGATATACTTGTCAGGAAATTACAACACTACGGTATTAGGGACATGGCTCTCAACCTTTTGACTTCATATTTAAATGGTAGAATTCAAAGGGTTGACATAAATGGTAAAAAATCGCCCGGCTCTATAATCTCAATGGGCGTTCCACAAGGTTCAATACTAGGGCCGTTCTTGTTTTTAATCTATATTAATGACTTACCTTATTATGTAGAGAAGAATAACGAGATTGTATTGTTTGCAGATGACACTTCACTGTTATTTAAAATTAAAAGGCAGTTACTAAACTATGACGATGTTAACAATGCATTAGCTAAAGTTGTGAATTGGTTCAATACAAATAATCTTCTCCTCAATGAGAAGAAAACTAATTGTATAAAATTCTCGACACCAAATGTGAGACAAGTAGAATCCAATATACAATTGAATGGAACAGGGTTGGACCTTGTGGAGTCAACAGTCTTTTTAGGAATTACTATAGACGCTAAATTGCAATGGGGTCCCCACATTAAAAAATTGTCTAGTAGGCTCAGTTCAGCAGCTTATGCTGTTAAAAAAATTAGACTATTAACTGATGTAGACACAGCTAGAATAGTTTATTTTAGTTATTTCCATAGCGTTATGACTTATGGCATACTGCTCTGGGGATGTTCTACAGATATTAATTCTATTTTTATACTGCAAAAAAGGGCTATACGAGCAATCTACAGTTTGGCTCCCAGAGTTTCCCTTAGACAGAAATTTAAAGACATAAACATTCTAACTGTTGTCTCTCAGTTTATCTATGAAAATCTAATGTATGTAAAGAAAAACATTAGCAGTTTTGATAAAAGGAGTGATGCTCATTCCATCAACACGCGAAATAAGCACAAGCTATCCGTACATGTAACGCGTCTCCACAGAATAAGTCATTCTTTTATGGGACAATGTATACGATTTTATAATAAAGTTCCCAATGTTATCCGAGATTTGCCTATTAATAAGTTTAAAATTGCTATTAAAACTAAACTCTGTCAAAAAGGTTATTACAAAATTTCGGATTACTTGGAGGATAAAACAGCTTGGGACTGATCACTCCAGGATCTATCTACTCGTGTACTAAGATGTCAAAGTGTAGCGTGTCTTGCCCTACTGATACCATTATTATGTTCTCTTTTGTAAGGCAACACACTGGAGCTAATATTTGTAGTACCTAAGTAAAAACATTGTAAAAACATCTATATAAAAAGAATGGCCCCGAGTTTCTTGCCGCTTCTTCTCGGTTGGCTCTATGTATTTTGGAACGCGGCGGTAGGCTTTAAAGTACATTTTAATGAAAAATTGACGTTCATTAGTGCGTCTTTGATGCCTAAATTGAATAAATGATTTTGACTTTGACTTTGACTTTGACTTTGATGTTTGATTTGTGGTATAAAAACCAGAAACTCTTGGATGGATGGTGACATGGTATATCTATGATTAAAATGGGTAAAATGGCAAAACTATTGAAATGATTTTATTAGTAGAAGATAGTGGACTATGGAAGAGACTACGGCACCTGCCAAATTATATCTCATTTTAAAAATTTTCGGCAGGTGGTGACTTGCCACCCACTAAACGGGCCCCCCATAAGAGCCACCATCAATGGTTACAAGAGGGGCAACGTTGGTTCGGATGGCTGAAGGGTGTTGAGAGGTGTGCTGCGGTTTCACTAGAGCGCTACTACCAGCGTTATGCCCTTTAACACTTCCACCCTTGGAGCTTTTTGTTTCTTACTCTTGCGTCTCCACCCCCAGACGGCCAATTAAGGCAAGCCGGGGTCAGTCAGGGGTCTCATTTAGCCCCAGGGAGAATCAGGGTCCACGGTGTCGACACTCACCGACGGCTCGCCACAAACCGCCCCTGCGGCGTAGTATTATTATCTTCCTATTCCATTTGTTTGACGGATTAAGTCCGGTCCTTTACATAGGCATAAGTGGGGCTGTGGTCAACACTTAGAGGCCTGTTTGGTAGAAATAAAAGATACAATGTAGTATAAAAAACAGACATTTTGGATGAAGGGTAACATGGTACTTATATCTATTACAAAAATGGGTAAAATGGTAAGGCTATATATGAACTTATGAGTGATAAGGGATATAGTGGGCTATTGGACGAGACTACGGCACCTGTCAATTTTAGTCTCATGTTACGAGTAAAATATTTAGGCAGGTGGTGAATTGCCACCCACTAAACGGGCCCATATGGCCATAAGGGCCACCATCACTGGTGACAAAAGGGGCAACGTTGGTGTGGATGGCTAAAGAGTGTCGAGAGGTGTGCTGCGGTTTCACTAGAGCGCTACTACCGGCGTTATGCCCTTTAACACTTCCACCCTTGGAGCTTTTTGTGTCTTGCTCTTGCGTCTCCACCCCCAGACGGCCAATCAAGGCAAGCCGGGGGTCAGGGGTCTCATTATTATTATTATTATTATTATCTCTATTAAGGCAAACCGACGATAGATAGATTTTTGGGACCGGCCGTTAGTCGTATCATACAAGTTTAAATCCTGCTATGATAAAAATTCTTACAAGCTAATCTTGTTCGACATAGATTTAAAGTTGCCACATATACTTAATTAGCTCCCTTAAGTACCAAAGAACAAAAGATTTTTTAAATCGCCTTAATAATATAAAGCGTAACCTTGAAACAAACCTTAAGCTTAAAATTTGTCTTACAGAAATATTTTCATCAAAAAGTTCTATAAAACCCTTTGTGTAAGACCCTTGTTACAAACTTTTCCAGAATAAAGAAGATACAATAGCTTACTAAGTTATATGAACCGTTTCAAATAGTTAGACAGGCAGCTAAGTACTTACATATACTATGTTAATTATTTGTCAAAATCAATAAATGATAATTGTAGCAAATAAAAACGAATATAAAAGCAAGATAAAATAATAAAATAAGATACTTTTAGACATATATTAATTACAACAGAATATAAGCATAAAAGTATTTTTTTTATTATATTACATAATAATTATATATATGTCGGCGCGTAGCTTTAACCAATATTATTATTTAGTCAAGCGCCACCTAGTTTAGTTTTGGTGGACTAGAGATGCAATCGCTGATTGGTCGGTCGCTCGGTCGTTGAGAGCCGATTGAGTATTTAGTCATCGTCCGACAGAGGCGTTGGGGTGGAGCGCGCGGACACGCTCGGAGGCTCGGAGGAGCTCACTTTGCGTTTGGTCGTGGCAGCGCTCGCTACTAAGTGGAATACCTTGTCCCCAAGTTAGTTCAATATTAAATCTCAGTGTAACATAATAAAAGCAGACTCATTGTACATGTGATATCTTATTCTCCTCGCCCGCTTAAACCAAGCCCAGCCACGAAATTGCAGCATGCCATCCTATAATGATCCTGATCCGGGCCCAATGTGCCTTTATATATATATATATATAAAGGTATACAGACTGACTGGTTGAACACTTTACATAAACAAGGACATGATAATTCATGGTCACATGAAACGTTTAAAAAAATAAAATTAAAAAAATACCGTTAAACTACAGAGGAAACCTTCATTCTATGAATGTGCTATAACTCGAAAATTATGGACACCGTCCGAACGGGGTTAATGACCCAAAGGGCCGCGCCGCCCGCGCCGCGTTCACAGGAATCAAAGGATGCCGCGATCGTCGGCCGCCCGCCCGGCCGCGCCGCGCCGGTGTAAACAAACAAGTACTTACCTTGCCGCGCTAAGGCAAATTTTATTACTACACGCGCGCCGCGAGTGACCATGTTTATTGTTTTGAGTAGACGATTAAAGTTAAATTAGGTTAATTAAAGTGTTCAACCAGTCAGCCTGTATATATCTCTCTCAAAAAGTTCACATTATTTTTGTTTGAAACTTGTCGTAAGTAAGTATGACATATGGGTATTTAAGAAACAATGGTATTGATTCGCTTGTGCGTACACTAAACTAAAATTCTCTAAACTATGGTAGTTCTTATTACGTTAAAACTAAGATCCACATTCTTGTAAAACTTAGAATGATCATTCTAAACATATGATTATTCTATTCAAATGTGGGAAGTTTTACATCAGTTTGGTTTAGTTTTGAGGGCACGAACTTGCATGACGATTAAATTTGCACTAAACATACCCACAATTAAATAGAAACGGCAAATTTAAGAAATGTCACTTGCAAGCATTAAGCGAATTTGGACTTAAGCGTGAACAGGATAAGAACTACCATGATTTACTAAAAAATAGATTTTAGTTAGCTAGTTTAGTTTGGTGTTCTGAACAAGCGAATTACTACCACAATATCATTTTGTTTGTCTTAGGACAACAGTCGTTAGGCTATGTCGAAGGTCTTTGGGCGGCCTGAAAACTTTGACATGGGTTGGCCACTAACCTAACCACCAAGACGTACTGGGCTCGCGTGGTGGATTATGTCCCAACTCCTCTCTTCTGAGAGAAAGGCTCAAGTCCCAGCAGTGGGAACAAAATGGACTGATTATGATGATAATGATGATGTTATCATTTACACATCTAAACTCATTTTGTCCATACGTCTGTCACAGCTTAACAAATTCTAGAGTTATAAACACAAGTCCATTAATAGTGAGCACAAAAATATATTATAACTCATCTTCTTTCTTCTTCGGCATAAGAGATAATATTAATTTTATTGCTGTTCGTTAGATTCTCGAACTCGATTCTCGAACTAGTTCAATATTTTTTTTAACTTATTTTAATCATCTCAATACAGGGGAAGGAACATAAAAACACATTGTTATCATCACTCATGATGCAAGTGAAACCGTGGGGTGCATTTAGTTTAAAATTAAAATTAATTATAAGTATGTACCTTAGGATCTGGATCCATACCTATATCCATACCTTCATACATGTGAAAAGATAATTTTTACTGAGTTCCTTTGTGATTTATCATTGAATAGGTTTCAATGAGTGGAGGCATTAGTAAGATATACACAGAGTCTGTGATCTGTGTATAAACGTAATCGTAATGTTCCTAAATATAAACCGCTAAAGCAGCTCGCAATGTATCACTCCGAGATTTGTTGAAACTCCCAGTTTATTGACTTATCTTCGAACGCTAACACCACACTACTGCTTAGCGATGGGTACTTGCATCAGAGGCCCTTTTTATTTTCTACAGAGATAAAGAATTTCGCCTCTATCCAGACGTTGGACGCGAAATAATTTAGCTATCTAACTGAGTTTTTACTTTAGCTAGCTATCTAACTCAAATGTCACTAAGTAAACATCCTAATTGGTACGCACGAGCTAACTAATTGAAAGTGGTTCGTTCGTGACCTCTTGAAGCACGATATCTCGGTGCTGTCTTTCCAATCTCAACTATAATGTTTATAGATAGATATTTATATAGAGGCTATTCTGATTACTGAGCTAAGCTTTTTGAGTAGAATATATACTTCTTCATAGGTCAGTAAAAATACCTATGCAGTAGCAATATATTTGAATCGTGTTAGAGTTTTATTATGTAGTTTACAATTTAGATTTACAATTTAGTTTTAGTTGTACACCTTTACTAGAGCTTATAAATAGTAAATCTGATTGAGATTACGCCTATGGATATAATCTTTAGGTACTGTTGTAAGTAAGCATTTACATTAACCCCCTTACTTATAAAACCTTTATGTATAATAATTATGAATTCGTCATAAATATACATGTTCTTGTCATTTAAATCTGAATAAAAGAGATGACAACATATGTGTAACCCATTTTAGCTGAAAGACATAAGGCACGGACAACAGCTAATTTATTGAAATTTATAGAGAGAAAAATTCACATCCTCGGACGGGATTCGAACCCGCGTCTTCTGACTCTCCGTGTCAGACGCCATTGACCAACTAAGCCACCGAGAATCTGGTCCGAGCATCGAATTTTAACTCTCTATTTGACTAACCGTCTTGCAGGGACGGAGTTACATCTATTGGACAGTTAACAGTACCATCCAACCGAAAGAAGCATTATTTTGCAATAACAACTTTCGCATTGACATCGCAACCCTTGTGATTTTTAGCTAATTTATTATTTTTGTGTAGGACAAAATAGTCGCCCCAAATACCGCTAAACTCAAATCTATCAAACGTTTTAGTCATTTGTTTATATTGTTTACATACCTAACTGTTAATTTATATATGCTCCATTTTAACCCGCATTTCATAAATGATTTGTACCTATGTGCAGACAGATAAGTAAGTACTCATCAAAGCAGATAAACTAGCTGTTATATATATTAGCTTAAGACAATCTTAATCAAGATTTTCATCTATGCGTTAATGAATTCCTCGAACAGAAACGTGCTGCGTCCCCTTGAATCTTTGAGAGACTTATTTAAAGAAATCAATATATTAACGTTGCCTTCCTTATATGTATTTCAAAATATAATGTATGTCCGTAAAAATTTACTTATTTATAAGTTAAATAGTGATCACCACACTTTTAATACTAGAAATACAAATAGGATAGCTGTACCTAGTTTTAGACTTGCGAAGACTAATAAGTCATTCCTAGGAAATTGTGTGCGTTTTTACAATAAAATCCCAAAACACATAACTGAGCTCACAGAGGGCAAATTCAAGTTGACTGTAAAAAACGTTTTTAATAAAAAAGCTTAGTATAAAGTTCGACTTTATATAGAAGATGCTTGGAATACTCCACTTCTGGCAAGCTGTCACTCTGCCACCCATAAAATGTAATATTTGTAGTACCTAAGTAGTAAGTGTAGTAAGAAACATTGTAAACATCTATATATAAATAATAGCCCCGAGTTTCTTGCCGCTTCTTCTCGGTGGGCTCTATATATTTTGGAACGCGGCGGTAGAGTCTTTAAAGTACATTATAATAAAAATTTACGTTCATAAGTGCATCTTTGATGCCCAAATTGAATAAATGATTTCGACTTTGAATCTGCTGATTGATTTAATCTGAATTGATGCTTTGAAATAAGAGGAATGGATGGTTCGTTCGCATAATAAATCAAACCGTTTAAGACTCGAAGGAAGATAATGCGAGGTTCTGAGGCTATTGTTATGCATCCCGTAAACTTTTGAGAGGAATTACCTAGGTATAACTTCTTAAAGGTTCATTTCTTCCTCCTATCGAATGAGCGAGGGAAATAATGGCCATCATAATTATTCTTGTCACGAATAAGGTATTTGACCTTTTTACGGATTGGTTCGGCTAAACTCTTTGGAAATTGAATAATTGAGTTGATTGGAAAAGAAATGTTGAATTTAAATGGAACGGTTTTCTAGACCTTTAAACCTTTTTTGAGCTCCGGTACCTTTTAAACAGATTTTAATCTTTCTTTGACTTTCTACCTTTATTATATAATTTTATGTTAACATCAAAAGTGTTTGAAAATAGTTATTACTGAAATTCAAGGTTATTGAGGATACGAGATTTGAAGAATTCGTCGCATATCTGATATAGATGGTAAAAGTAGGTTCCTCCGTGTGGAATAAGGTTATCCCAATCCTTCGCAAAATTCTCGTTAAACGATATAAAATTTGCCCATGTATCATTCCTGGGTATGTGTGTTAGCATGATACCCCATCATCGATGTCAGTTCGCGTAGCTTAGGATAAGGATAGGAATAATAATAAGAAGAAGAACAAGAAGAGTACCTACGCCTTGTCCTGAGGAAAATGTTTAGAATCTGTCTATAATCGAGGTATAATCTAATTCACCGAAATCCGTTCAGTCCTTTCATTGCTCAGTGATAATATCTTATATTTATATATTATCACCCAAGATATAAACGCTTATGTGATAATACGAATGTTATGATGTATATACTTATAATAATAGTTATGTTGCATGAGTTCACAATACTTGCTTACTTAGTTCTGCTGTAATTGTAAAGTAAGGGAATTGATAACGTTTCTACGGCTCAGTTAGTTTACATTACTTATATCTGGATTTTCTGTGATATGATTATTGCTGTGGTGTTCAACTGCTTGAATAAACATTCTGCCAAAACGTGATATTTGAACCATATACGTAAGAGTTCTCACGAATCTTTAAGATAATTTGTGTTTAATGAAATATTTATGCTAAGTTGTAATTGATTTAATTAAATGATATAACATATTGTTGTATCATCGCACGTATCTAAGGATTAGATAGGAATAGCTTTAAAATAAAACAGAAACAGATCTGTTATCTATGTCTGTTGAGAAATTTATTTTCCAACTTGATTTACCAACCAACTTGGCTGTAAAATATTTTAATGAAAAATACATATGGTGTAGTATATCATTATTTAAAAAACGAAGATGCTTAGAGTGCTCTGCCATGTCGATATTTGCCACCGATGTAATTATAAAAAAAAATAGAAAACGAGAAGACGGTACGAGTACAAGGACGAGGCGGTAACCTCTGTCGTAAACAGATGCATCTCGTCTAAACTGCGCCCGTAACCCTGAGACATTTAGGTGTTTTAAGTCTCATGTACTTAGGGTAGGCCGGGGCGAATCGGATAATTTTTTTTTGGAGTGTAGTATATGAAAGTAAAATTTAATTTAAGTAACTTTTATTAAGAAAATAGCACGCATTAACAATCCAACTACTCTAAAAACATTTCAAAACTTAAACTGCTTATCAATTCTCTTAAGTAGTGACTAAAAACTTCAAACACGAAAATATCCGATTCGCCCCAATTCTCGGGGTGAATCGGATCATACTTAACATGAAATAAATTAAAAAATATATATAATTATAATCCCTTGGAATCATTGCCAAACTTTAAGTAATGAATATTGATATCAATATTATTTATTAGTACATAAATACAGCCCTTTCTTCCCTACCATATCTGTAAATTTTTCATGGCACCATTCTTCACATGCATGGCACTGTTTCCAACTTCCTAATGGTGGATGAATGAATTTTTCGTAACAGTAAATGCAATGCAAATCTCTTTATTTTATAGATGAACGGTTAATTTTGATTCCCGGCCTTTTATTATTATTTTTCTTCTTCATATTTACTTTGTTGTCAATATTTTTCTCTTTTATAAAATATTCTTGTTTATTTTAATTTTTTCATTGCTTCTTTCTTTCTTCTTTTCTGCGTTCTCTTCTAAAGCTGGCTGCCCACCACGTCTCTTAATGGCACCTCTGGAGAAACAGACTCTTCTTTGTAAACTCGTTTAAGGAAATTGGTAAAACTCAGCAGCCCGACGTAAACTTAACTCTTTGGTTAGGACTTTGTTTGCGACTCTTCTATTTTTTCCTGTAACCATTCTCCTGTAATAGTCTTCCTTTTGTACGTGCGAATCATCTACAAAGAAATAAATATGAATCATTAACCTCAAACACAAAATAAATCAGTTAAAAAAGTGATCCTATTCGCCTCCAATGACTTGATCCGAATAACCCCATATTGAAACACTTAAAAAAAAAATTATTACCCATTAACCTATAATATTGTGCTTAAAAACTAAAAGATTTTCTAAAATAGACCATTTCTTTAACAATATAAGCCATTATATTTAAAGTTTTACAACAAGTTCTTTATAAGACACAAAGAAATCGTAAGTACGTACAGATCGCGCGGCGAGAGTTTGGCTTTGACCGTTATTGCGCAGAAGTCAAAAATTGGGTATCACAGGGTGGCTAGAGGGACGAAGGACTCTTGTCTCTCTCTGTCACATCGAAGACGAGGGACTCTTGTCTCTCTCTGTCACATGGCGCGACAGTACCCATGCGCAGTAATCCCCTCCACCCGAAGGTCAAAGCCAAACTCTCGCCGCGCGATCTGTACCTTATATGAGCGCCAAAATCTTAACACGCTCAAACAACCTACTCGCTGGCGAGCAGCACTGGCACTGATGTAGAAGCGGGATCGAAACATTACCGATGGCGGGAGGTGAGGGGTGGTCAGGGGTCGTCAGAGACCAGTCGTTTGCGTTCCGTGTCTAAGTGATATTGTAAATATTAATGGATTTCTTATTTTGATCCGATTCGCCTTGCGATCCGATTCGCCTCGGCCTACCCTACCTGTAATTTCGCTGGCATCTCAAACCTTTCCAACCAGTGGGCCGAGCACGAAAATCTATTTAAGAGTAACTCATAGCACAGAACTCATAGTTTGCACTAAATACGTAAACGATACGATAACGTTACATTTAAGCAGATTTTCGTGCTCGGCCCACTGAACAGAAAACAGTATTGCGAACATTTCTTTACACGATAGAAAAGGTATGGTGGCGATACTTCCCCAGACGAACTCATTAACAAAGAGTGATATTAGGTTAAAATAAAATTTTAAAAAATAAAAAAAAATTATAAATAAAATAAGTAAAATTTCAGTACATCATAGCATTTATTTCATAAAATCAACATAAAATGATTAAATAGTTATGATTTAAATTATAATTTTTTTTTTAATATTACATAATTTATAAAGCATACGTCTGCTTAGTGTTACCAAACTTTAAATTTTAGACTGAAAAATTACATCCTAAGACGAAATTCGAACCTACGCCTTGCAACAATCTGTCACAAATTGTCACAGTCCGAGCTAGCCAACAAAAGTGGCCTAGGTACTTTTGTTCGCTGGCTCGGACCATAGTGTAGATTACCTCACAATGTTACCTTCGCCTAAAGCTCTAGATCACCGTAGGATTACCTTTACGCTATCATAGGACTAGAAAATCTTTATTAAGAGAGTATTTCATTGGGCGGTAATAACGGCCAATATTTTGTACAGCATGGAAACGTTGAATAACTGCAAGTAATACTCGTATTTTGTAGAGAAACATACTGAGGCTTTAGCACAAACAATTTACGAAAAAGTATTCGTAGTTGAAGCGCTCGTAGCGGAGCTCAACTTGGCGATCTTAACCGATAAACAAGCTAATTAACATTTGCTGCGGTCAGGACTTGGATGGGTGACCGCTAGTGGCATTATTCAAGTGAGCGCTTCCGTGATTCAGAGAGCACGTTAAGCCGTAGGTCGCGGTTGTTTGTCTTAGGACAAGGTTAGGCTATGTCGAAGGCCTTCGGGCGGCCTGAAAACTTCGACCTGGGTTGGCCACTAACCTATCCACCAAGCCGCTCTAGGCCCGCGTGGTGGATTATGGCCCAACTCCTCTCTCTGAGAGGAAGGCTCCAGTCCCAGCTGTGGGAACAAAATGGACTGGTTATTAAACATTCGTAGTTAACGTAAGCATCAATGCACCACGCTCGGTGTACAAAGTTATGTGTCACAGTTGCCCTAGCTACATTTCAGTATATGTACTGTTTCACGTGAAAGATAAGTTACGTTACACTTACACAGTTATTCGAGCTAGGCCCACATGAAAATCAAGTGAAATAAAGATCGAACGCTTGAATAAATAAAAAGAATAAGTATTATTTCTGTAGCGTAAAAATTGTATCACGTATGCATTGGTACAATTTTACATATAATTGTGCTTGATAACTATGTATAATCGTTAGCTTGCTAATGAATGCTGAGCAGCGGTACAAATTGTTAGAAACTTTTGCAGAGTAGGTAGTTTGAAAGTAGGCACAAATAGAGCAGTCTGCGACCCTCGTCATTCCTAGCCGCATAATCCGCCGACAGCATTAGCGTGTAGACAACACTAGTAATTAATCTTGAATATCAAGAGACAAAGTACTAAGTATTATAAGGCACTTAAACAAAGATGGAACAACACCTGCTGTAATAGGAAACTGCGAGTATCTATCTTTTTTTTTATATTTTTTATTATTGCCTATGTTCACAGACTTAATTTGACCGTGGCATTGTTTACATTTATATTTTATAATTACTAACGGAATACAGGAGGACATTTTTTTTTCTTAACTAAACTTACATAATAATTTTTTTTTGTAAACGAATAGACTTTTAACTAATTTCTAAATATCGTACATACCGAGAGCATACCGGCTCCCGCAAGCAGCGCCCGTTCACGAGCTTGACAGGTGTGCGAGCCATCGCCCTCCTCAACCATATTTGAGGGAAGAGGACGACCCGCTACACGACGTCGCCGCGAGAAGAAGCCTTTTAGTGAGCGTGAATGCTCAAGGTATACACGCATACATAATACAAAAGCCTAAGCTTGTCTATTTTTTCATTTCTTTTTATAACTAATTTTTATATAAGTCGGCTTTCTCCACCCGGCCCAGGGCCTCCGTCACATCCACATTCCGATCTTTTATGGCTATCTGCAAGTTGTAGTCGCGGAAAGCATTTAATTTTGGTGACGCAGACACCGCACGTCGCACGAAACGGCTGATGGCGTCTTCGCGACGCGAGTATCTATATATATATATATATATATATATATACATATATAAAATGAACCCCTATTTCTCCTGGTCACGCTATAACTTGAGAACGGATGGAACAATGTCACTAATAATTTTTTTTGTTATAAAAACTAACGCGGTTTTAACTCATTATTAATTAGAAATATGGATAGGACCGATCCGATAAATATTACGTGAGTAATCCCGTATTTCTAATTAATAATAATTTTTTGTTGTGTTAATTTTTGTCAGGAGAAGTTTTTTTGAAAAAAAAAAGCCAAGAAAAGATGGGAGCCTAAGGCGAGGCCGAAAGCCGAGCCTACTACTCGAACGAAATAGCGGACAGTCGCTAGTATATTGTAAAAATGAACCCCTATTTATCCTGGTCACGCTATAACTTGAGAAAAGATGTAACAATCTCGCAAGTTTTTTTGTTGCGTTAATTATTGTCAGGAGAAGGTTCTTATGAAAGAAAAACTAAGAAAAGATGGGAGCGTATGACGAGGCCGAAGGCCGAGCCTGCTACTCGAACGAAATAGCGGGCAGTCCCTACAATCCCTACAACTAGTATACAATATAATGCAAAATCTCTTTTTCTATATTTCTATCTCTCTCGATCTCTCTGTATGTATCTCTGTTGTGCATGTGTGTATATGCTTTTGAGTATTTCCGTTTGGCGTGCTGCGAGTGGGATTGTTACCACTCTGTGCTGAAACGCTCCACTATAGCGGAAGGAGCTGCATGATACGATTTTTTCATAATAATTTTATACAAATATAATACTTTTGCTGATTGGATAAAACATCGAATGTATGAGGCTATTATTATTGTTAATGCGTTATACTTTATTGTAATAAGTTATTAATATCACAATATCATAATTACATAATATATAAATATTCTAGCGTGTAATAAATTTTATTGTAATGAACTACAATAATTATAGTGATAACAAAGCTATGCTAATATAATACGTATGTTTCTTATTATATTCTAGCTGTGCTTCGCGGTTTCACCCGCGTGGTGATGGATGATGATGATGATGAATCAAAGTATGATGAAATAAATTTTCAAAACGTTCCTGTAGTTTCGGAGTCTATTCAATTCAAACAAACAAACAAATATATTCTCTAAATAATATTATAAGTATATTAGGACAGATAAATTTATAACTCGTGACTTGTTTTGAGATGAAAAGACAAGTCACCTTTGGAGGCTACTTACCATAAAAAGGAAATTGTAATAAAATAATTAGTTCCAGCGATTTTACCTCCGAAAAACAAACCAATTCTGTAACATTTCCACTTAAGTACCTAATTGTATTAGGGGAAATTACAGAGACCTGCTTCGTTCAGATTCAAATGTAGACAATTTATAATGCAGTACCTGACCTAACAATTTTGTTATGTCTTTAGTACGTTTTTTCAGCGACTAAACAACATTAAGACATAGATTAGATTACTGAACTGCTTTTGTACCATTAAAAATAAGGTAATGTTTAAGCTACGAATAGTAATAAGTCTAATAGACTTATTATTATTCGTAGGGTTTAAGGTATACTAAACATTATTTTATATTAAAATAAATAAATAAAATAAAAAAAAACTTTACAAAAACTGGAAAAAAATACATTTGATACTTTTGCAAAACTTTTTAGTGTTAAAGCCGGTTCCATTTAAAAAAAAATACGCTTTTTAGTGAGCCTTACGGGATCGATTGTCATTCTCCGTTAATAACAATATCAACAAGATAGGCGAAACACTTTTCAGTCATTGGAGCTTAACTCAAAAACCGTTTGACCTACTTTGATGAAATTTAAATGGGACCACCTCGGAAGTATATACAAAAAAAATAATTAAAATCGGACTACTCTGTAAAAAGTTATACGTGATCATATAAAAAAAAAAGATATAGGCGTTGACTTGAGAACCTCCTCCACTTTTGGAAGCCGGTTGAAAAATATGTTCGGCCTTAAAATATATTATTATGTCTAAAACTTCTTCTTGCAATTATTTGCAAATAAAGTATATAGTTGTCTAGGTGGCAGCTAGCAGTAGGATTCATCTTGTTTCTAGCTTAAGTAAGTGGCGTCGCAAATTCCGTTGTTCGCCGTACATTCTTGTTAATAGCTTTTCATTTGAACGTTCTTATTTACAAAACAGCGCAGTGTTATAAACTTGACAATAACATTACCTCAGAAATATTCGCATTATACACGGGATAGTTACCAAGTAAATTTTGTTTGAGTTTCCGATATTGATATATTTGGCACTGTATACGTAGCACTATTACTTATGTGACCATGGCTGCTAATGATGTGAACACATATTAGTTTAAATACTTACATTATGCACCTCACAACATACGCTTTAATGAAGATAACATATTCTAAAACATTTCCTTGCTCGTATTAATAAACTTGGAAAAACTTTTTCTTGTTAAAGATAGAAGAGCTGAACTTAACGTGATCTATATTTTTCTTAACACTTTAACTTCCGACTTTAGAAATTGACTCTATAAATTTACTATATATATTTAAATTATTTTTATTAGTTACTATATCTCCAAATTAAATAACCTTTTTAGCAAATCAAATTTCGTGTACACTAATATTATAAAAAGGAAAGATTTTGTTTGTTTGTTTGAATTAAACAGGCTCCGAAACTACTGGACTGATTAGAAAAATTCTTTCACCATTAGAATTCTACATTTCCCCTGATGAACATAGGCTGCATAAAATTTAAAAACAGTTATGTGTCCGTATGAAAACTTCGATAATGTAACCCAAGGTGTGGAAAACATCCTTATATCGCGTACGCTGTGGAAACTATTGACATATATATGCTATTGACAATAAAGCAAAGTGACGTACTACAATTTTATAGAAGACGTCAATATCTACAGAGAAGTCCACATTACTATATGTCTAACTATTACAGTTATGTCACAATAAATACTTTTTCATTATAAAATATACAATAGTAACGCCGGTAAAAACCAGGTTACATTATTCGTACCTTGGTATTGATCATTATCTAGTATAATAATACGAAGACAAATATATGATTGTTTGTTTGTTCGTTATGGATACACGTAAAACTACTAAACCGATTCAAACAATTCCTTCACGTGTATAAAGCTACATTATGCCTGAGTAACATATTACACTATATTTAATCATCATCCATCCATCACCATGCGGGTGAAACCGCGGAGCGCAGGTAGTATGTAATAAGGCCAATGAATGTAATTGTTTGTCAAAACACTATGTCAACAAAACCACTATTATTAAGTTTAATGAGGAGCAGTGTAACTAAAACTTAAAAATGATGGGCTTGCTACTGGCGATAAATGCCTTTTAGTGGGCACTGGACTGTTTCAGCAATGCCTTTTTATTTTAATTGGCAGACACGAAAATGGAACGTGTTCGTTCATAGGTTGGCGTATTTCGAGCAATTGATTCGTTAGCACCATCACAATCTATCGGGGACGAAGGTTGGGCCATCTAAAAAATCTTGCAAAATGTTCTGGAAAAATCGTATTGACATCTTGTCTGGTGATGCAGTTGGAGTTGGAGCGTGCGGGTGAAAGCAATAAAGCTGTTGGAATCGAAACAAGCTGTACCCAATAGAGAGGCAGGTCAGATTCCAACACGCGATTGCGTGACTACAAAAGGGCGTACTACAATTACACCACCGAAGCAGCAAAAGGCCCTTGTTCATTCTGCACGCGAATGATGCTAATAAAAAAGATCCGAAACAGCCGTATAAAAATCAAATGGATGATGTCCGGCTCAACTATGCATTGTTTTCCGTAAAAGAGATTGATTTTTTTATCAGGCTATTTCATTTTTCATTTCCCCACGATTTCTCTGTCAAACAATACTCGTAACATTTAACACGCTCGATGTTTTTTAACTGCCGTTGTTGTACGGCAGAAAGTATCCCAATATAGACACAAAAGTAGACGCATATATATATCTTAACACAAAACATTATACAGGATAGATTAAAAAATAAGGAGATAATAAAAAAAAAGTACATAATTCACTTTGATAAATTTTACGAGTATTAACTAGTGGAGTGAAACGTATCGTCTGGTTGTCTACTCGACTTGTCTGCGAGACAGATATTGAAGTTATTAAGAGCGTCGGAGATTTCTATACGTCATACTTTACAGAAGTCTGTAGACTGTGGACTTCATCGTGACACTTATAGGACGTCCATAGTCTGTATAAATTAGGTGTTAGCGTGGTTCTGGCAAGACATGTATTCATTGGATACATGCCCATTGGACATGGAAATGAGGTTACAATCCTGGCACGCAGACATAGAGACTTTCCGTTTAACACGTGATGTTAGTCTCTATGCACATGTTAATTTGTATTGATTACACGTAGTGAGATGAGTGAGGCATTTTATCATAGTAGGGTATGGACATGTTTTCTTTTCATTACTTACATGAATAAAGTACTTACAATATGTTGATTATATTTACCACCGTGATGGTTTTACTTTAATTTGTGACAACAGTTTCCTTTCTAAAGAAAATTCGCATTTTCTTAACACGATTATTCTTAAAAAATGTAGATGTTATGCTTTCATAAAGCGTTCGCTTACATAAGTATATTTATATATATTAAACATAACAAAAGAGAAGATTAAGATTTGGGGAGAAATTGAAACGTATTAAATTGTCCCTCTTCCATTATTCCGTTTACAAAGTGAAATAGAACAATTATTTCAGAATTTATTTCGCTTAAAATATATTTTCCAGCTTCCCTGCAATTATAATGTCGGTAATTCCCTATAAACTGGGGAGAAGTGTAGGATAAAGGTGAATTTGTAATTACGGTTGGTTTATAATCGGTGTTGCCTTTAATTAGGTGCCGATAAATGGAGTGAATCGGGAGCAGGCAGGTCTGTGCTTCTGGCTTGAAATTAGTTCGTACAGATAATCGAACTAATATTCTAAATGCAATGGTTAGTGATTCAATGAGTGGGGTCTTACTTATTCACATTAAAACATTTCATCGGAATTGGCTGAAATTTGGATTGGAGACAACTTATAGCCAGGATTACCACAATGTTGCGTTTTATCCCGGTTCAATGGGTAGACCCCGAGGGATCAAGTCACCCTTATTACATGCGGGCGAAGCCGCGGGCTGTAGTTATAAGATAGGTTATACTCGTACTTTTGTAAGGTTTATTTTTACAAATATCACAAAGAAAATGATAATATTATAAAGATATTGTTTTGAATGTGTGGTAAATTGTTAAAACTACATGTAAATATTAAAGTCAAGCGTATTTGTAAGGATTCCCTGCATTTCAATAGTGGAAATCGGTTTCTTTATCTTAAATAATTACTTGTGTTATGTATATAAGTGAACATTACAGATATTTGTACTCCTAGATATGTATACAATACAACGTAGGTATATAAGGAAGTCAGTTACGACGAGATCTGATCATTATACTGTTTCAGTTTTTTATCATCAACATGTCACATATATTTATCAAAATTGATAAAGTCTACCCGCATCACGAACAATCACCTAAATACGCTATTGAATCTGTTTTAAGTTTCTTCATTTCCTAGTTGAATAATTAGGAAAGCATTTTTTTAAATAAGTTATTGTTACTTACTTGTAGTAGATATATACCAATATTATAAAAATGATTGATTTGTATTTAAGAATTTTTGTATCCTTGTAACGGACTAACTCAAACACTACTAGACCAATTTCAAAAATGATTTAACCGTTAGAAAGCTGCATTATCACTGAGTAACTGAGGCTATATATATTGTGATTCATCATCATTATCCACCATCACCACGCGAGTGAAAACACGAAGCTAGTTATATTATGAAATATGTTAAAACGTTTACTAAGCTTGACCTATAAAATACTAATGTACAGAGCTTAAACGGGATTCTACTCGAACATAAATTGTCATATCTAAGGTTATAAACTATGGCAATAAAATATATCCACCTGCCAGTATAAACAGGCAGTCGCACTTCAAGTCTAGAGCAATTTTAAAGCGATCATCGCTTAAATCTCTTTAAAATTGCTTCGATGTAATCGCTGCTCAAAATAATAATGTCTTCTGAGTGCAATGCTAGTCTGTGTTTTCGACCATCAAGGAATATTCTAGTGAAACTCTAGCCTATCAATAACATATATTAAAAAATACATCTCAAAATGCATTATAATGTTTCCATATACCTCACATAGTAAATAACAAACAAGAAGGCCAAAGCTACATAATTGAGAGTGTACTTACTTACTAATGAAAATGCCACAGTAAAAATAGCACTGAAATTGTGAAAAGTCTGAGGTAAAAGGACTGCTTGAAAGCACTTTAATTATCTGTTTGAAATATATATCAAGTCCTGATTTATGTTAAGCTTTATGCTATCATTTCAAATATAGGTAATATTTTCGAGGCCTGTAGACATACTGGTGTACCAGATATGTATTGTTATCCACTTATTTTTTTATCTTAGGGCTCTAGAATTTGGATGCGTCACTGTTAGTCAAAATTCATTATACAGATTTTTATTTCAAAAACGTTCACTGTATATAAATGACTCTTGCCGTGATGTACAGTTGATAATATTTTATTTGATATACGTCATAGTTGAACGATTATGATAGTTTTAGAAAAGCACGTGATAGACAAAAATAGTTAATCATTTTATTTATTTATTTTATTCGTTAAATCTAAGCGGAATCACAATATTCTTCCGGACAATATGTTTCTCGATAATGTTTTATTATCCAATGGAAGTCTAATCTGTGATCTTTTTAATAAGCATTTAAATATGTCTTTGCTTCCGCAACTTCTACTTCTAGACGGGGACAAACAGCTCAAGCTTGTCCTTTGAATAGTGCTATCAATTTACATAAAAAAGTATCTACACATTTCAATTGTACAAGTTGATAACTATTTGAAATTACTAGATGTGCACAAACTGCAGGGCCCGATGGAATACCTCCATTATTCTTACGTCAATGTTGCGAGGTTTTATCGAAGCCTCTAACTTTATTATTTAATTTAGTTCTGGTCTTATGCCACTGGTTTGAAAGAGGTCTTTCGTTATTCCGTTCTTTAAATCTGGTGATAAGCACGATATAAAAAAATATTGACCTATCTCGAAGCTTAGTAAAATTCCTAAATTATATCCTATATTATCTTTGTCTGTATTAGATTTGTCTATATTCTAGAGCAGGGGTTACCAAACTTATTTTGTCTAATGCCCTCTTTGATAATAAACTATTTATACATGATGCAGCAGAATATGAAACTTAATCTTTGCGGAAGTTCACCATCAAACTCACAATCATTTTAAGAATATATAATAACTTGTATTAATAAAACAGGATTAACTTGAGACTTACGCATTGTCGATATCACGATCGACAATTGTTTAAAATTTGGTCCGGAAGCCTTCTTCAGGATTTTGAGTGCGTTCCTCTCATCGTTACCTCCAGCCTCGCACTTTACTACCCTCTCACGTCAATTCCGCGTTATTATTACAAAAAGAAAATAAAGATTATAACTTAACTTCTTTAGCTCAAACACAACACAAATCACAGAGCAAGATAGAGAAATTATATTTAAATTAGATTGTAATATTCCTAACAACACATTATATTTCAATAAGATTATAATATTCCTTAGAACAGAATGATGGTGGTAAATAAAACAGAACTGTTTCCAATATGTAACTAAGCTACGTGTCACTTTATAACGTCATAAAATATGTTATGGGTTTGACGTTTGTGCCGGTTATTTGTCTATTGTCTTTAAAAAAACCAAAATTAGGTATCCATTGCGATTCCGAGCAGACCAGTCTCCGCAAGCAGCACTCGTTCACGAGTTGACGTAGATATGTGCGTTATTATTTATTATTATTATTATTTATTTATTTTACGTATCATCGCCTTCCTCAACCATATTCGAGGGAAGATGGCGACCCGATACACGACGCCGCCACTGGCCAACACCTCTTCGTGAGCATGACCGGTCGGAATGCCAATGTTTACCCATTACATCACGAAGGCAACTACAGATATTACAGTTTTTTGTTTGACGTATAGAAATAAGGAATTATATAATATATTTATTTATTTTTATTCAACTTTTATATTCATATTTTAAAAAGGAAAATCTCATTAAGACGTAGATAACTGCTTACCCACATCCCATTTCAGCAGGGCCTCCATCACCACGTTATTTCTATCTCGGATAGCCAAAGATTTTTTCCTAGTCCTTTAGTCTTTTGACCAGACACAATTGATGTCTGAATTTCAACATTCCACGACTACAAAATAATTAATAATATAAAAACCTTTATATCCTATTTATACATACTTACGAGTATATATAAAGGTAAGGAACCAGAAGGTTCTGCTAATTTGTAAACGTATGACATCTAATATCCGATAGTACGCGTATCAGTACTCTAAGGATCTATGTTTGTGTTTTTAGATGAATGATATATGAAAATACAGATTGCACACAGAAGCACTTGCTGTTTTAATTTCTTGTAAATTCTAAAATAAAAAATAAAATAAAACAAAATTCTGAAGTAAAATTTAAATATCTTGTAAGCCTTTGAAAGATTTTGGCACGATACATTTACTAGCAAGCTGCCAAGTCGTAATGCTTACCTTGCTGCTTATGTTACAACATAGTTGTAAGGAAATGATGTACGGGTACGGTGGCTATAATACTTGATGGCATATAGTAGTGCTTGTCAGATCTGAAGCGATAAATTGAACGTAGGGTAGCTGTACGCTGTAATAGACACTACTACACTACTGCTACACTACTAGCTGTAATAGAACGTAGGGTTGTCTCTGCAACATTCTATTTACAAATAAAATACCCACCACAAACTAACTTATTGGGTATTTTTATTGAGGTTTGGTTTTTAAACAGGCGATATTGTTTCTACAGACTGTCTATTTGGCAGTTGATTTGTAGCTACGGCGTCTTACCATTTCATCATGCTTTATGAGCAGGTGGAATCATCGGCCATTTTTTTGAAAACCATGATGTTAATAATTTGCCCGTAAGTGGAGAGCGCTACAGAAAATTTATTGCTGACCTTAGTTGAATGGCATTGATGAGATAGAGCTTTAACTTCAACAAGATGGCCCAACATGCAACACAGCGGGCGACACCATCAGTGTGGGAAACGTATGGTGAGTGAATAATTTCGCGTAATGGACCTGTGAACTATAGCCTCCATTATCATGTGATCACACACCTTAAGATAACTTTATTTGGGGGTAAGTGAAGTCACTAGTCTATGCTGGTGTTGGACCATTTGGAACTCTAAATTCGCTATATTATTGCTGATATACGACTCTAGTTAAAATATAGTAAGATAAAGTTGTCGAAAATTACACTTCATGATTGTGCTTCATTCGACCTAGCCGCGGCGCTCATATTATGCCCGAAATCATATTTAAACAATAATGGCATAAAATTAACATTTTTATAAAACCAATAACATACACATTACCATAATTATACTCGTACTTTGGTTTATTTCATTTTAAATGTGATGTAACCTCTAAAAAACACCCTAAACAAACATTTCTAACAAATTGTACTGCAATTTATTAATTAACAAGCTAATGATTTTACATATTCATCTAATACGCGTTATTTGTGACTCTACCAATACATGCTAGTTAAAATTTGTACCAACCTATACATATAAATATGATCTGTAGGCAATTTATTTTATTTGGAATTGATAGGCACAACATTTTATCATTCACTTGATGACCAATATGCGGGTGAGACGAATCAAAGAGCATCCCAAGAAGTGAGAAAAAAGAAGAAAGGAAGAAAGTAATCCGACTCCAGGTTGGAACTTTCGGTGAAGGCAACATCGTCAGCATTTTGGGAATTAGACAACTAGATATAGACCTAAAAGTACAACTGGCTCTCAAAAGTTGCCGGAACAAACGTTATGTGCTTAGTAACATATTTTCAAACAAAACTTCGACATAATAATAATAATAATAATAATAATCGTGGTGATCGATCGATCTCAGCGCCGGGTAATTCACCATTCCTCATGATGAGAACCTCGTGAAGGCTGAGAAGGACAAGCTTAGCAAGTACCTTGACTTAGCTCATGAGGTGACCGCCATGTGGGATGTTGATTCGACAATAATTGTTCCGATAGTAGTTTCAGCAAACGGCCTTATAGCAAAAAGCCTCGACCGACATCTTAAGAGGCTTTCGCTAGACGGTTGGATCAAGGGACAGATACAGAAGGCAGTACTTCTTGACACGGCACGTATTGTCAGGAGGTTCCTCAGTCTGCAGCCCTAACCACTGGTAGTTTGGGTCATGCCCCGCTGCCGATGGCAATCTAGGATTAGGTTTTTACAATGTTTTTTATTTATTATTTTTTATTGTATATAGAAATATTGTAAAAAATGTAATTTTAAGAAAAGGAAATAAATAATGTGAATAATAATAATAATGGTTTATTTATTTAGAACACAAATACAAGTACACAAACATACATCGAGAATCGATGACACCTGCAGAAGTGTGAAACTGTGTCGCAGATATCAACGCCCTCCTCCGGAAAGGTTACATGAGGTTCCAAAGTTCATAAACAAAGAACAATTAATTAGCTAACAAATAGCTTGTAGCTTAAATATATCAAAAGGTGAAATTAAAACATGATAAATTGTGTGGTATATGTGTGTGTGTGTATGTGTGCGCGTGTGAGAGTGTGTGTGTGTATGTGTGTGGGGGAGGAAGAGTGCGGATGAGTAATGTTAATTATATACAACTAGGAGGTCTTCAGTGTCAGCATATGATAATGTTTTTAACCATTCGACACATTTTAATTTGCATTTATGCAAAGGTAAGGGATAGACATTCAATTGTCTGTTTATTTTATTATATAGCATTGAGCTAACGTAATAATAATGGCGACTCGCAAGTGCCGTCCTACGACGTACGATATCACATACTCTGTCCGTTCTACGCTTGGAGTAAACATTTGGATTATATTTTAATTGGGAATGTTTCTTAAGCACTGTTGCTAATATAAAAAGTTGTCTTACATTTAGAACTTGCGCTAAAGGATACAACTCATTTGAGGGAAATCGGAGAGGTTTGTTGAAGATGACCTTAAGAACGGCTCTTTGAGATCTCTCCAGACGAATCATGTTTGTCTTTACAGCTCCACCCCACGCAGGGATGCAATATGAAATCAGTGACTGCGCTAAAGCATAATACACAGTTTTAAGACATTTCAAGTCGACAACTGATCTCAAGTTTTTAAACACATAAATTAATTTACGGATCTTAGATACCATGGCATCATTGTGCTTACTCCACGTCATGGTGCTATCCAGAAACACGCCCAAGTAATTAATAGTAGAGGTACGCTCCAATGGCGCGCAGTTACATGAAACAGAATCTGAATAAGTAGGACATAGGTGAGCACGTATCGAGAGCGACAGAGGAGGAAGCGAGGCGATATTAGCAGCAAAGGCAATAAATTTGGTTTTGGTGGTATTTAGTGTTAGAACATTAGAGAACAACCAACTCAAGACCTTCCTTAAGGCGCACTCAGCGAGGTCGCGAGCTTCTTGCCAGCTGTTACCGTGGATAAGAAGGACTGTGTCGTCAGCATACGTAACTATTTTACAATTTAGTAGTGATAAGTTACATAAATCATTTATGTAAATTAAGAATAGAGTAGGGCCAAGGACGCTACCCTGAGGAACTCCGTATGTTTGGAGCTGCCCAGGTGTGCATTTAAAAATACCCATCAAACACTATAATGTAGATTTTATCACGATGTTACCTTTAACAAAAGCTGGGATCGATCCAGTGGCAGCTAACCCATATTACCTCTGAGCTATCATTGCGTCATATATGTCACTAGAAAATGTTACATACTTTTCATGTGTGTACAAAACTTATTATGCTTTTCCTACAAAAAGTAACAAGAAAATAATTCTTAACATGCTAAGTAGAAGGTCTCCGACACAACATCATCATGCACATCGTTTTCGTGTGAAAATGTACGCATTCCGAAAAATGTATCGAAGTATACCACTCGAAAGAACAATTCATAAACAACTTGAATACGATCTCGATATACAGAATCTGAAGAAGCAGACAACGTCATATCCACCAAGAAGTGTGGATTAATCCGTCATTTACTGACGTAGGTATTAAATATAGCTTTTTACGATTTCATTAAGCATAGTAAAAGACAAACAAAATTTGAATAATAAAAATCGGCTTAAACCATTATAGACATATGTAATTTTAGAGCATAAGTAGACCCACTAGAACATAGATCTAAAAAAATACCCCAATATGTTAAAGTAGTAGTTCAATCGCTAAGATTCACGTGACTTTTCTCTGTTCATTAGCAGACCCTAAGAATTAGATTCTCTAAAGTTCACCTCAACATGTTACTATAATGTTTGGCATTTTGTGATTGATTGAGTTTCAGATGAATTATATCTGCTGGTCAGCAGATCCTAAAGATTTCTAGTCTAGAAAAGTCACGCAAATACACAACAGTCCTCTGGGCGTTTCCATCCCTGACATTCAGTTTATTCAATGTATAAGAATCGCGAAAGCCTAAGAAATCCAGTGTATTTTCCTGTTATTTCAACCTTTGACCCTCAAAAGCTTATATGTAGAAGTTTCACATGTAGTGAAACAAAAATAAGCCGTACCTATAATATGAATTCTTCTTCATAGTGTAGTTCTACTTCCTAGCATAGTGCAGTTAAATCAGCTGGAAATAGGTTGGTTCAGTGTCTCCAAATTGTGGCGCACGGATGCGAGAGAGGCTGCCATGGCATCCTGGAGTAGGAGGCTGGCCGTGGGCTCACGGAGGGGAGCTGGAGCTACGAGGTTCCTTGAGGCAGTCCAGCCCGTACTCGGCAAGTGGGTACACTGACATCACAGGTCGTTAACATTCCGGTTAACACAGGTCCTCTCGGGGCATGGATGCTACGGGAGGTACTTGTGCAACGTGGCCCGAAGGGAGGCAACCGCAGTGCGGTAGCCTGGAAGAAACCGCGCAGAACGTGCTGGAGGCATGCCTGGGGGCAGCGGAACCGCGGCGATCCTTGATTACCGTGGTGGGGCCAGACCTCAGCTTACCGACCATCTTAGCCAGGATGGTCGATGACAAGAGCTCGTGGGAGGCTATGGTCTCTTTCTGCGAGGGCGTGATGTCGCAAAGTGAGACCGAAGAGCGGGAGAGAGAGATCAATCTTCTCTCTCTCGCTACGGAGGGCGTGGACACGGTGGCGAGCTAATAAAGCTCGCACACCGGAGAATGCATAAACGGTCCCGTGGCCTTGCATTTTCCCCACGCAAAAAAAGTGTCTCTAATTTGAGTAGGTGTTTTTGCGCATTTACAAACTAACTATTAGCTAATATATGCCGAAAGCCTATCTTTCTTACCTGCCTTATTTATAAAACAAGTAAAAATAATTACTTATGCATTGATTTTATTTCTATAAACTAGTATTTGCCAGAAGCTAGAACTATCAACTCGGCTAGACTTCTTAGCCGAGTAATAGTCACCATTTCCGTTACTTAAGTAATGAGAACACAATTTTTAGTTTTTATTGCAAAAGTGAAGTTGTGTAAAAGTACATTCATACATACATACATACGTCACACAAGCCTGAACTGTGAAGGATTTATTATGCTGTAAAAATTAAAATCCTATGACAACAACCTAATTCAAGTGTAAAAAGATACATCCAATTTTTATAGGGTTATGTTGTTACTTACTTGCATTTACTTTAGTACTAATTGTTCACTGCTTCACTATAGAGTAAGACTTTATGTAAAAGTATTAATCAGCCAACTTAGCATGAAGTAATTAATTGTTTATAAATACGAGTGTAAGTCGTGTATAATCCTTCTTTCAAATATTATATAGTACTTTACATCTATATATTCTAGTACCTATTCAATATAATTAAATTATGTAATCAGTGTCTATTAAAAATATCAATATAGTCGACGTAACAGGTCTGCCGCCCACAAGCAATTTTTCTCTATGTTTATCACTCATAATTTATTTTCGGGTACACCAATTTCCATTTTAATTATTTTTAAAGTTTGTATATTAAAATCGTATTTAGCTTTTACACGTTATATTTAGCTATATTGTAATAATAAATTGGATACACATGTGTGTAATATTTCAATAAAATTATGCAAAGGCTTTTTTATCTAGATTGGTCGACACAATTTCTAATTCTAGTGAAAACCGATCATAGTGAACGTGCATATTCGTAATTTGGGATTTCCATTTGCATTTACATATTGTTATTGGTTAATATGGCGCTGCAATTTGGTCAACATTACAACGTTGAATGGTAAGTCCGTGTTTGGCACAGGCAGGGTACTTACCACTCCTTGCAAATTTTATAATCTCTAATAATACTAATCGTATAATCTGCTAGCCCCGTTGGTGTAGTTTCTGATACTGCCTTTAAAGCGAATGGTTTTGGGTCTGATTCTTGTTCGGAGCAAATTTTTGTGTGATGTGCACAAATGTTTGTTCTATGATCGATGTATGATTGTGTTAATTTGAGTTTCCATGCCTCCCGCGACATCTAATCTATCTTTACTTCCAGCTCACGTTCGTGGCACTAACAAGAAAGTTAGCACTAATAAGATAAAGTTCCTATGGGGTGCGAACTTGCTGCAGGATGGTCCATGGTGATCAAATTTATCAGCCATTTGCAATAGCAGCGGCATAGAACCTGAAAAGGTGTTCAGTTTTATAGCTTGACAGACAGGCCGAATTATTGCCGGACTCGGATTAGGCAGGTAGTGTGCATTCACTTGTTAAACCTGTTAAGCACGTTTCACTGAATGATATTTGCCCAGACAGATTTGCTTTCATTTTCACTTCAGTAAACTATCCACACTAGGTTGAGCTTGAGGTATAATTACAGTACTAAACATTCACACTCATGCCTCCACTAATATTCTCTCTGTCGTGAATGACAATGGTACACACACTTAAACATGAAACATCCATGACTCTACATCTAACGTCTCTGCTCATTGCACAAATATTTGCCCTGGCCAGTGACAGAAACCTGGGATCCCAAATCTCTAAGACTGTTCCATTGATAAGTAAGCTAAAGGGACCGTGACCATAGATTTTCTGCACACTTTTTATAAATAAGTTACAATATTATGAACTACACACACACGGCAGACAGGCCGGACAGGTTGGCGCAGTTAGGGGCCTGCTTTCTGAGCCGCTGGTCCCGGGTTCGATCCCCGGACAGGTCAAACAATTTGTGTGCATTAACATATTGTTTGTTTAATCTATGTCTGGATATGGATATGTATATAAGTATGTGTCTATTCTACATATAATATGATAATAAATATATAGACATTTGTTTTGCTACAGTCATCAATTTACCATAGTACTCTGCGCCTAGTCTGGGACCTGATGAAGACTTTGTGTGGATGCAGTTGTCCCATACCTATTATTAGATGTATTAGTGTTTTAATTATAACTAACTAGCTGCTCTCCGCGGTTTCACCCGCGCGGTGATGGATGATGATGATGATGATGAATCTTATATAGCCTATGTTACTCAGGGTCAATGTAACTTTCCAATGGTGAAAGAATTTTTGAAATCGGTCCAGTACTTTTTGAGCCAATTCGTTGCAAACATACTTACCTACATACAAATCTTTCCTCTTTATAATATTAGTATAGATCTAGATGTCTCGGAGTAGTTAGTGCTATTCAGAAGGTTACAGCTTCAAGCTGGATTTCACCGCTATTGTCATCGGCAGGCGTCACTTATACCGAAAAGGGTGACGTCACGGTGACAGGTGACTGGTGTCACGATGAATAATAGGTACTATGTTTTATTGATACCGTCATCTGCCCATTACAGCTAAAGTCCCACCCAGAGCGTATAACTAAAATTTTGTGTGGCACTGCGCTGCGGTTGTCATCACGAGACATTAGTCTTTGAATCTCTGTTTAATTAAACTAAACATTGTTTCAGATTACCCGGGCTGTTCACAGATCAAGTGCAGTGAGAATTTGAAGTAAGTATTCCTATTTGATACTTTCTTATTAAATCATAAATCTATACCATAAAATAATTATTGTGTATGTTTGTAATTTCTAAAAATTATAAGTACTAAGTGCGTATGCAAACATTTATATGGTTGGCACTTTAAAAACACATTACATATATATTCTCTCGATAGACTCATGCGTTTGCACTTTTGCCGTTCATTAAGTTATTTAGGTAAACATTTATAGTTGCGCAAGCAAAATTTTCTAATAAATACCTAGATAGAATCAAGTCACAGTCACATACGAATAAGTCTGACGTCGAGTCACCGCCCTGTCTAAGTCACATAATAGAAAAGAGGTGGATTATAAAACTGTGTAAGGTGAATGACGAGCAAAACACCAGGGAACGTTTCAAGTTTTTGTACACTTGCCTACACTCTTACACCGTTACGAACACTTAACGGTTAACCATCCTCCATGTAGTATCGTTAAAACTAGAAGAAACACAAATCTAGGAAACTCCTTTAGCATCACGGGCGCTACGAGCCCGCAGTGCTAAGCGAGACGTCATCGACGCGGGCGTCGCAAACACTCCTTGAAGACCACCGAATGTGGTCGAAACTAAAATCGGACATATCCGATAAATATAAGGTGAGTAACCCCGAATTTCTAATTAGAAATGAGTGAAGACCACGTTAGTTTTTATAACAAAATCTAGGAAAGTTTAATAAAAATTAACGATTATATTAATGTTATTATACTATAAGCCTTATAAACCATTATAAGCCTACTAGTAATACACATTTACAGTATTTTAACCCGCGTTTTCTGTCATGTCAGACAATTTTAATTCTCTATTTGATTTTAACCGTCGTGTGGCGACATCGTGATATCTATTGAACAGCTTCACCCCTGAACATTGCACATGCAACTGTGCCGAAATATCGAGAGCTCAAAATAAATACAATATATGGTAAATATCCCTTTTCTAAACTAAATTCTTGCATTAGTGACCAAGTCAGTTTAAAAAGCTTCACTTTTTTAAACACTTCACTTTCGTATTGATGTTGCAACCCTTCATAATTTTCATTATATGATTTTTAAATGACTAACGTCTCCTTAACTTTAAAATTTTACAGGATTTGAATCCTGTCCGAGAATGGAATTATTCTCTCTAAAATTGCAAAGATTAAACTATTATTACCGGCAAAACACTCTCGCTGCTTCGTAATCTGACTTCTCTTCGTAATCTGAATTGCTCGCCGGGAGCTCGCAAACGCCGCTGCGCACTCGCCCTGAAGATGAGCATCTGACATGCTCGAAAACCGGGTCGACGTTTTCAAACCTTAACGTGAGTGTTTCCCCATTAATAATAATAGTTTTTATGTGTGAAGCTCACGAGAATTTCAATACAAAAATCAACGCCAGCCATTCTAGGTCTTTATTCCGCTGTCTCCTTATTCTCTTCATGTTTGTCCATAGTGTTATTAATCTGTGCCCTGATTCATCTCGCTATAACTCAGTTATCGATTGATTCACTATTATTCATAGGAATCATGTTTAATACAAGAATATTGCGTAATTGGAATACTCCAATGAATACCAATATTGTAACCGAAATAGCATGTCGAATGCCCTGAATAACACGATGAGATATCAACGATACTTGATTAATAGTTAATCGAATCAATTCGGTTAGTTAAAGAAATGTTCTGGATTGAAGGTCAAGTTCGTTGTTGTATCAGTATGTATCTAGAAAGAAGTGGTAGGTAGATACCTACCTCTTCTTTCTATTGTAGTAGGATTTTTGTAGTCCACGTGGGAAGGTATACCTTTGCCGGTTATTCAACTGTGAAGCAGTAGTGTGCAAACATTACTGTGATTCGTTGAAGGCTTGATGGTTAACTGTCACAGCTGAAAAAAACCTCTTAAGATTTATTATCTTATATCTCAGGATGACGAGCGCAGTGCATTGCTGCAGAGTTCTAAACTCTTGTAGTCTTATTATAAAATATAGATAGACTAAAATAAAGATATAGGTAGAATATACAGTCCCGAGTTTAAACCATGGGGAACTTCTTACATAAAATTGGATATGAAGTATAATATTCTAGTAGAAGAAGTATATAATATAAAGCGCACGCAGCGGAGCTTGACTTGGGAAGCGCTCGTAGCGGAGCTTGACTTGGCGATCTTAACCGATTAGATACTGCATATGTGCATGGGGAAGTGCATCTAAAACACACCTTTTAACGGTTGAACGAGCGCAACGAGCTCTTTTAAAGGTACTATTGTACTTACCGTATAGGTTTACAACAACAGATTTATATGCCGAAGCCAACGATCTAAGCGTCAGAAAATTATTTGTTTATGAGAGCCTACGGCGGTATCATATGAAAATAGTGCCATATTTACCTAAATCGACTTCTAAATCTAAATTTGCCCAAAAACAGTAAGAAATCATCGTTCCTCATATCTACAATAAGCTTAATAAATATCACAACGTTAAAAAATATAGTAACAATAAAACAAAGACATAATAGTTACCTGGTTGAAAACATTCGATTATGAAGGTCTTGAAAAGATGTTGACAGATTTTTATACAAAATAAATATTAACCATTATTACACCATAAACATATATATTCTATACACATACACATACTCGGACACATACACATAAACTATACACCTAATAACAACAGCACATTCAAATTTATGCGCTTTTTAATGTCAAAGATCTGACATAAATACCTGCTAAGTATTTATGGGAGAAGCCACTGGCTCCTGAAACACAGTTATACACTAGCTCGGGAGCCTATGGATTCAAATATATAATGTACCTACTTTTTATGTCAATAAACTATTTGTATTATTTGTATTTGTATTTGATCATCAAGTTAAGCAACGTTTGCTGCGGTCTGGAGTAAATGGGTGACCGCTTGCGGCATTTTTCAACTGAGCGCTTCCGTGCCTCGGAGGGCACTTTAAACCGTCGGTCCCGGTTGTTTGTCTTAGGACAACAGTCGTAAGGCTATGTAAGGCCTCCGGGTGGCCTGAAAACTTTGACATGGGTTGGGCACTAGCCTATCCCCCAAGCCGCACTGGACATGGTGGATTAAGGTCCAACTCCTTTCTGAGAGGAAGGCTTGAGCCCCAGCTGTGGCAACATAATGGGCTGATTATGTTTATATAAAATTTCCTTAAACCATGGTTTAAACTCGGGACTATCTTTAGTCTACATTTTATAATAAGTTGGTTGCCTGCCTTGTCCAACTGATCAACAAAGTTAACTGACTCTTCCTTCACCCACGACTACCTTTTTTACCTTTTCTTTTAACTATAGGCATACCCATCGCGTGGAAGCTTACTAGAAGCTTATTTAAGTCTCACCCTGCTGGTCCAAGGGGCGACACGGGTACCAGACATTAATACGCGTACAGCTAATTGTTTGGACCTCCTGCTGAACACTGACCCAGACCGCTACTCAGTGTTGATATCATCGCCTTTGGATCTTAGGGATGCCTCTAGGGAAGCCTAACAGAGGTATAATAGTATATTAATCCCTAGAGGCAGCCAGTGGATATGGCGATACAAATCATCAGATTGGTATGACATGCGGTCCTTATTTACATCTTAACCGTGACTGCCTACTCGTTTCTCTTCTGACGATCCTTCAGCATGCGCGGACACTGTGACCGATGAGATGCGTCAGGCAATGGAGTATTGTATTCTATTCTCTAACGTGCCAATGTCAAATAAAGCTCGTCCATGGTTCGAAGCTGTATATGGACGAACAGAGGCACTGAGTCGTGAGGCATACCTGGCATGGGACGGGCAAGAAGCGCCAATGGTGGAGAGTTATATATCAAATGCGGTGTGAATGTAAAAATTATCAATTTTCTTGCTTACATATTTCTATATATGTGTAGTACCTAACTAGGTAGATGCCTATAATTTTAGAATTGAACACTGTAAACGTTTTGATGCCAGGTAACCCTTAGACTCACCAGAGCCATATTTAGCCAATAATACAATTGTTTTCGCAGAAATCATACTACTTTTCTAGGAAATCTAACATGTGTGGTTAATAAGCATATTCGTGTCCTTGTAGGTCTGTTTGTTATCCATATTTGTACGTTTGACTATTGTAATAATCTGTCATACGAATTCTGTTCTCATATTTTGATAGTTTCACTTGATGAGATGGGGATGGGAAAGTTAATGCCATTTAAACTTTATTCGATCATTATTCAAGCTTAGATTCACTACTGAGTCTACACCTGGAGTACGGTCTCTAAGTCAGTATTCAAGAAAGACGTTTAGTTGATAATGTCAACTTGTCTGAAAACTTTATACTATAATTGTTAATTTTTTATTCAAAATTTACTCCAATCAACTCAAGATTGGATTCACTGCTGAGCAAACTTCTGGAATACTAGCATTTTTAGCATTATTCACCTAGTGATGTCACTCACTGCATGAAGAGCCACAGTAGTGAAAACTTGCATAATAGGTGCGAGGGGAAATAATATGGTACAGGGGTGACACTAATCCAGACGGACTTTTGTTCTAGAGTTTGTAAGTTTATATTAGTTTTCTCGCCTTTTAAAATTATAGCATTCTGATGACTTATTTTGGAGAGAGTATACATCTATACATGGTGAGTAAAGTATTCCTAACAGAATATAGAGTCCTTTTTGACCCAGCTCGAGGATGTTATTTTTATCACAGTTTGTGTTGCCTATTATTGTAACTATTCGAAACCACAGACGCCATAAATTTTTACCCTTAAAATCTACAAAGTAAAACGTCTAAAAGTGTGTACTCAAGCTGTTTAGAAACTCCTAGTTTCGGGTTCGCAAGGCATTTATGAAAGTAAACAAAGCGGCCGTTGCCTGCCCCAAAACTGAAAACAAACAATTTTATGCTAAAGGCTGAAATACCAAATTGCGTTTATTGTCTGTTGTAATTTTTTCGTAGAAAATCCAATATCCTGTTAGTTTTGGTTCGGCTGACGTAAACGTTAAAGTTTTTTATTGCATCTACTTGGTCGATGCTAGAATTATTCGACAAAAAGTTAACTTTGAATTCAATTTGTTGCCGTTTTACTCAGTTTTATTTTTCGTTCTGTTGAAATAAATTATAAAATTGGATACTCGGGTTCCGTATTACTCTACTAGTTTGTTATAGTTACCATTACAGAAAAGATATTTATCTATACTTAATAATATTATCAAGAGGAAATATTTGTATTTTTGTATGTATCAAAAAAACTTCAAAACTGTTAGACCGATTTCAAAAATTATTTTACTGTTAGAATGGTACTTTATCTTTGACTTATATAGACTTATATTTTGATTCATCGCCGTTATCATCATCCATCACCACGTGGATAAAATCGCGGATCGCATCTAGTGTTTTATTGTTTGGATTTGAGATTAAACATTAGAAAGCGCTAATATATAGATTACTTAGTAAACTTCTGAAGCTTTAATATTTTGAAGTATGGAGGACAGGATAAAAAATTTAAGATTTACGTATACCAAGGGAATTTAGATCAGTTATCCAGGTAATCTCTACGGCACAATTTCAACTGTGTTAAGGATTGCCTTATGAGAGAGAGACTTACAAGATAGTCAGATATAGGTGCTCTTTATTAAATACTTTAAATTAAAACAATCAATACCGCTTATAGAACCGTGTAAAAATAGGATTTAGTTCTTAAATATTAATTCGTATAAAATAATAATAATCTTTTTTAATTATTTAATAATTACCATAACAACTAAAACATTTGCTGTTTCGGCGTTGTGTATACGTCCATTTAGTTTAAGGAAACCAGCTAAAATGCTCAGTTCATCCCTATATAAGGAATTCACGCTGAGCTTTTATGCCTCAGTTAAGCACATTTTGTGGGTTTTATTATGAATTTTATTAACGGTTTTATAGTTCCATCGCAAGGAGCCACAGCTTCGGCTTGGGTCATTTTTAGATTTTATTGCGCGTCGATGATTAAAATGCCTTCTTTTAGTACTTTTGCATCCAGTAGATTTATTAGTTAGTTTTACTACTTTTTGCGTTACGTATCCACTGTTTTGCTAGATGCTAGATAACACCAAAAACTTAAAAAAAACATTTGCCTAAAAAGTAAGCTTACGCAAATAAATATGAATAATGTAAATATTAACCTCAGCGTTATTTACTTAAATGTTATAGGAGATGCTTGAATCGGATGTTTTAAGAACCTTACTTATCCGCGAGCAAACACCCTGCGCCGTATGTAATAAATTACATGTAAAAAATTGGTTTTGAAAAAAAATATGTTAATTCACAATATTAATAGTTGTTTTTGAGGTAACTTCACATTTTCTATAGTTAAATTATATGTGTACCTACGTGCTTGACATATCATATATCCTTTATTTTCGTATTTATTACAGAGGATTCAAATAATCTAAGTCTAGTACGTAATTTTAGCGAGAACTTCAAAATGTTTACATTAATTTTAATTTTGTGGCTAGACAGAGCAAAAAAAAATTTTTTCTTCCTAGATTTTATAATTATCATAACGATATGTATATATAGTTTAACAGTACATAATATAATATATCTTTACATTACCTAAGTAGTAATATTTTATACAATCATATGATTTGGTAAGTCCAATAATAATAAATCAGTCTAGCTAAAAAATAAAATTTATGATTATATAATACATCCTGAATAAAACTGAAATAACATAAAATACGCTGTTTAATAAAACGTATTTTTAAATAAAACGTCTTTAAAGTGTTTTTTTAAATACTGGGGGACATTACGCATTCAATATTGATCTGAATAAGCTTGTAATGATTTTATTTGGTAAATAATATTTTGAGGGTTTGAAAACAAAATAATATATTATGTTAACCTAAAACCTATAAAAATATAAATAAACTGAAAACATTCATTTTATACGACACTTTTGCACAATAATAATACATCGATTAGTGAAATAAAACCAATTAACACATTAAAAGTTATTTATTAGAGAAAGCTTAAAGTCTTAAATCACATTCACGAGATCACGTATTCCGAATTATAATTCTACAGGTTTTTATAGGATGTACCATAGAAGTTAGGTATTTGGTTAATTAGCATCATCTCAGTCGTAGGACGTCCACTACTTAACATATGCCTCCTCCACGAATTTCCTAAAGGACCGGTTGGAAGCTGTATCCAACGTCATCCTGCTACCTTTATCAGGTCGTCTGCATGTATAACTTGTCGGTGGACAGACTGCGTTTGCTGGTCCGTGGTCTTCACTTCAGAACCTTCCGGCCCCATCAACCATCTGTTCTGGGTGCTATGTTGCCTGCCCACCACTTCAACTGGTTTATTTTCTGGGCTATGTCGGTGGTAAATCGTCGAATCCAACTCGGCTGGGCAGCGTTCCGGAAACTTTGTGAAGTCTTCTCGTCAAAAATACCTTAGTGCCTCAAGACGAAAGTATTTGACCAGTGTGTGATGACATATCCATGGCCTCAAAGTCGCGCAACGACCTATAGAGAGGGCTATGCTCCGGGTTTCTCTACGTGATCGAATCAGAAATGAGGAAATCTGTACGAGAAAGAAATTCATCGACATAGCTCAGAAAATAGGCAAGTTACAGTGACAGTGGGTAGGGCACATAGCACACGGAACCGATGGTCGATTGGGCTGCAAGTTTCTGGAGTGGAGACCAAGGACCGGCAAGCGAGCATCATCCACCGACAAGGTCCATAGAGCAGGACAGACGATCTGATAGGTAAAGGCGCGTCACAACGTTGAATGTAGGCAGCTTCTAACTCGTCCTTTTGGAAATTTATGGGTGAGTTATATTCAGAAATAATGGACGTTTTACGGCTGAGATGATGATGAGATGATGATAATGATGATGACAATGATAAGGAAGCGCGGTACGCACTGCATATTATCTGCCATAAGTATTCTTTCATCGGAAGTGTCGCTAAATATTTCCTTTTAATATCACAATAATTGTTTCATAGTCTATGCAAAAAGAGAGGCGTCCTAGGAAAAGTGGTGAATAAAATGTACCAAAAACACAGCTAAAAGTAGCCAAGTGCGAGTCAAGCTTGCGTTGAACGTACATACGGAACCCTCTGTACGTGAGTCCAACGAGCACTTCGCCGGTTTTATTAAACTCAACTCTTGCATTTAGCAACATTTCAGTTTGTAAAATTTTTGTTAATCAAAATATGGACCGGACTTCAACACTAATAAGTGTCAAATAACCACTGAGGTATCATACAGTGCAAATAACTTGATTTTTCATGACCTTTGCCAGTTATTGGAGTGTAACTCAAAAACCGCTTCACCGAATTTGATGAAATTTAAATAGGACCTCGGAAGTATTATGTTTCAAATAAAAGAATAATTTTGAGAATAGAACCAGAACAAATGGGGGAGAAATCGTTGAATATACATAAACAACGATGTCGAGAACAGAGCCTCCTCCTTTTTTAAAGTCGGTTTACATAAAATATCATGTTTTTAAAACTTGGCTAGGTGGATAATTTCCAATATCGTAAAGTGAAAGCTGAGTTAAATAAAATGTTCAGCTTGTTAAATTGCTGCTGGTACAAAATTTTCTTTGTATTTGCTTTCCGTACAAATTCAAACGAGGTTCTTTTATCGTTACTTTTTGTCGACCATGCGAGTTCTCATTAGCGGTTAGAATCCAGAGAAAAAGTGTCAAAAGCTTTTGCGACGGCTTGTGGCCGTATTTGCAAAGTTAAAACTCGAGCTCTTTTCAAAAGCATTCGTCAATCGGACGAACATTCCACTAAGGATACCTAGCCTTGTTAAAGTTGATTTAAATGAACGTATTGCAGAGCTAATATATTATAGATTAGGTTATCCATGTTCACATTTGTACAAGTTTGAAGGCACTCACAACAGATATATTAAATAGGTAAGGCTTAAGCTACTGGATTTCTTATATATCTATTTAGATGATATCGATGTAGGTTGCACGACAATTATATTTTATAATACAGGTTGGCCCACGAAAAAGTTGCATTTTAAAATTGCTTTAAAAAAGAGGGGTGGATATTTTACAATTATTGTTTTTCTGTAGAATATCCTCAACATTGCGGTTTAATAATGGAAGACCACTTCGTTCATACGGCTGCCCCGGCTGGCTTCCATTACGGCAGTAGCCCATTCTGTCGACCCAATTTTTCATGACATTATCGATGGTGTGGCCCTCAATGGCTGCAATGGCGACTTCCATCTCGTGTCTTAGGTCGTCAATCGTCTCCGGATGGCTGTGTAGCACCTATCCTTGACAGCTCCTCACAAAAAATAGTCCGACGGGGTCAATTAGCAGCTGCGGGGCGGCCAGTTGACATCGCCGTTTTGGTTAGTTATGCGATTTTCGAACGTAGACCTCTCTATAAAGTTCGACTGCAACGTTGGCTGTGTGGCACGTGGTGCCGTCCTTTTTTTTTTTTCCCGGGGAAATCCTTTATGGATACCACCTACCACGGGGAGGTAGGTGGTTATGTGGGAGTCCGTATACCCACCAAAACCCCGGGGTGTTCCGTCACTGCCGCCCTCGGCGGGAACGCGGGACAGATTTTCCACACGACCGCGAACCCGCCGTCGCTGTCCGTTGCCGGACCCTTCTCTTCGCGGCACGCCAGAACACATGGCACGCCGCAACTACCTCGGAGACCAAACCCGCCAACAATGAGCGCCAGACTTCCCCGTGTCTGGACGCCCGTGTTCTCCCTGCGGTGGGTCGGATACGTAGCCCCACCGCCTGCTACGTCAGCCACAGGGGATAATCCCCAGCGACCCCACCTCCTCGAGACTGCACCAAAGTGCCCGGGCCCCCCTCCTCGAGCCTGCGCCAAAGCGCCCGGGCCCCACCTCCTCGAGTCTGCGCCAAAGCGCCCGGACCCCGCCACTCCTATGTGGACTTGGCGGCCAAAGCCCATAGGAGCGGCCCCGCCTGAGCCGGCCAGCGCACCCCAACGCCGGCGCGGACCCTGGGTTCCTCTTGGCTTCACCGTGGTGATCCAAACCACGGCTACTGAGCCCCCCCGCCACGTCAATGCGGGAACCCTTCGGGGGGGAAGACGTGGTCCCGTCCTGCCGGAACCGCCGATGTCTTCCTCTTCCATTCGGAGAAAGAAAAACCTTCCATCATATCGCGATAGCGAAGAAATATAGAAAACGTACCAATAATGCCGCCAGACCACATACCGCACCAGTCACTCGTTGTGGGTGTATTGGATTTTCCATGAAATCGTGTGGATTTTCTGAGCCCCAAATGTGGTAGCTTTCCTTATTGATATAACCACCGAGGTAAAAATTAGTATCATTTGAAAAGATGAAATGATGAAAGCAATTTTCTTGAGGTTTTGGTTGAAGACTCGACATTTTGGAAGTAAGTTTTCAATATTTCCCATTTTTTTTCGACTATTAACTTGACCATTTCGTAAACCGCGAACTTTTTACTAGATATTCTACACATTGGCAAAGTCGTTCGAGCTGTCAAAGCCGATGTAATCGATAGTTCAAAAAGCAATCGATAGATAGGCCACTCCTTATTAAAAAGTTTATCGGTCTTATTAAAAAGCAATCAAGCTTCGTCTTGCAAAAGGTAAAAATCTTGATTTCGCTACGTGTACTTATCACACTTGAGATAAGTTTAATTTCCGGAAATGGTTTTACATAAAAAGTTATTATTTTAATTTTATAATCTCTCCGGAAACACGACTTTTCAAGAGTGCTTGATTATAATTTGCAACCATCAAATGATTAAAAAAAATTCAGTTGAAACGAAATAAGATACTTTAAATTTTCCTTTTTATGATATAGTAGTTATGGAGTAATAAAATTGTATGTTACGAAAAATCTGGAAATAATTTTGTTCGTTTGAAATTCTTCCATGGAAGGAAACATTCGAATATTTAATAGGTTTCCGTTCGTATCCAGTTCACTCACTAACGAAAAACAAAACTTAAAATTCATAATACGTAAATCATTTTTCTTTCTCTCGACACCATACAGAAACTACGTTAAAATTACTTCTTCAAAATTACGTACTTCGATTGTTTTCTACTTTTAATCTTGTTTATTAAATATTTACGTATCAGACCGTTTACGTAATGGTTTATGGTCCATACTCATTTCTCTAACAGAAAGCCCAGAGTACCAGCACTGCATGTAAACTTAATGTGCATAAAGATGTGTGTAAAAAATTAGTAATTTCTATTTGAACTTTGAAAATCAATTTGGTGTGTCAATGTATTCTTTATTTTTTTCTTATTGTGCCATAAAAAATAAAACTGTTTTATTCAGACTACATTGCAGTGCCTGTAAATGACATGAATTAAATGAGCTGCTAAACATTCAGACTGGCCTGCTTAATTCCGTGGTCACCAATTCCAGGAAATAATGTGTTCCATGTTATTTGTTATAAGTCATATCATACATTGCAATTTTTAGACAGAAATTTCACGGCCTAGGGACGGGATTGGAATCCGCGTCTTCGACAATCCGTGTCATACGCCGTGACCAGTTGGTCACGGCGTATGACACGGATTGTCTCAGGCAACCAAGGCTCGAGGTCTGAGCATCGAATTTCAACTTTATCTGATTTTAACCGTCGTATGGGGACGGAACAATATCATATCCATAGCGTCATGTTAGCGATGATATCACATTATTTCACATTACTGCTTATTCATTTTGTGATTGAAATTAACCGTATTTTCAAAATGGTTTCCTTAACGTAGATTTTGACTTTTATATGTAAGTGTATAAATTAAATAGCAAATGAAATTAAATGTATGAGAATATTGTGAGCGTTGAAGTGTGATGATGGTAAAAGAGTGGGTTTCCTTTAGATAGCTCGGTCGATTTGGCTGTGCTAATATTGCGTATATTTCCTTATATGATACCTATAAATTGTAATTAGTGTGACGCGAGGGAATTGCTTGCCTCAGTTGTGTTGCGTCATTTCACACATTTCACATTTGCGTTGGTTACGGCTGGTGAACTGCCATATGCAACATACACAATCAATGCACTAACAACACATACCCAGTTCAATAAAGTAAACTGTATACCGCATAAATATATTAAATTAAAAATTATTAACTCGATGGTGGTGTAAATAAGTTACGACGCCACAGTAATAAATTGAATTTACCACCAAAAGTCTATTTTTAGAGGATACTTAATTACAAAATAAAATGCAACAACTGCCAAAACTTCAATTTGTAGGCCCAGCGATTTAGGATCTGCGTTGGTGTATGTGTCAGTTAGGACTTGTCGGTAAGACAATCGGTAAGGACTTATAGTATATAGTAGGACTTGTCGGTAAGGTAACACATTATGCTCGATTTGACCCACGCACAGCTCCCAAATTTTTTAATAATAACGGTCCCTTTTCGCCAAGAATATCATGACAACAGATGAAACTATATCATACTACTAACTATATCATAGAGAAAAATGCTGCAAGGAATTATGAGCCTAAATACCTGTTATGAACAAGAGAAAATAAAATTTATTGCAAATAAAGAATCTATCATCTAACATCACATTACGAGTTAGGCCATGTAAGACAGCAAATGTCTCAAGTCTTAGACGTTATCGATAAATATAATAAAATTGTGACTGAGCAAAATCTGTAAATGTTTAAAAAATACCAAGTGTACTTTGTTATCGATACAGAAACTAATAACATATTATTTTCAGTTTTGTCTGTCTATTGTACGCGCATCAATCTGAAACTACATGAAAGATTTTGATGAAACTTGACACACTGATAACTAATAAGAAGGTGTAAAATATAACATATAGAATATATTTGTCCCCTAAACTAAAAGGGTTCTTCTGGAATAGGGGATGTAAGAACATTAACTACTTGACGGATTTTATGCAATTGTATTTGTTGATTATCTTAAAAAAAGTTAACTTAACATTTAAGTCATATTTGAACTCTACGATATCGGAGTCCTGAAAAAGAGCGTGTTAAAGACAAATTTTTTGAGTAATAGAATAATAACTTCGAACACTCTGCAATAGTTTATAGCAACGATAAGCTTATTTAACTGTCAATATTCATATTCCATGTCATTCAGTCGTTAGTTCTAGTTCCAACCAGTTCATGGTCTTTTTGGGTTTTTAAACTTTTCGTTTGTATTTGTTTTCTAATATGAGTCAGTAAAACTTTTGTAGATCCATATATTGTTTAATTTGTGGTTTTTATACGTGAATTTGAATTTATACGCAATACGATAGGTGATAGGCGCGCGATTCAAGTCAGGTGGTTATACGTAACGAGAAAGCTTTTTTTTCAAAACTAAGAAGAGTAAAATATTTCAAATCCGATTCACGCAACATTTGGTGAAAATAAACATTAACAAAAATAATGCAACATGTTATTTTTAAACACAATATGACAAATCGTCAAGCCTATATCCTCGAAGGGGTACGCAGCGGAGTTTTCAACACCTAATTTTTGTCAGCGGGATATGTTTATGGCCTCATGTATCAAGGGGCGTCTTCTCTCCTCTTCTTTTGGCGCTTGTTATCAATTTTCTATCCCATAATCTTACTTCTTCCTACCACCTCTACGCAGAAGATTTTAAATTTTAGAGTCAAACCGCTCTCGGTCAATTGGCTGAAGCAGGTGAGACTATAATAGGGATCTGTATCATATTGCCGAATGGAGCCGATTGGCTGCCAATGATTATTACCTGAGTTTTAGTGGGCTTTACTTCTAGACCATAAGATTTGTGTGATTTGTGTAAGTTTCCTGGAACTATCCAGGAAACTTTGTAAGGTAGATTGGGATTTGCTCCATCACATCACGTCGTGTTAGCGACTCTGTTAAAAAACTTGGCACCACACCTGATGAAAGATGTTTGCGTCTGCCGGATCACTATGCAGGTTGCGCAATTCCTTACTGACTACCACTAAAATTGCACTAACATATTAACTCTTACTCCCTATTCTCAATTATGCTAACGTCTGCTACCTAGGCCTTGAGGACCAGCTGAATAGACTTGATCCTCTTTAAAATTTCTGCATACGATTAATATTTGACCGACGCAAATATGACCATGTCTCTGAATTTCGCACTAAACTCAAGCGGCTTACCATACGCTTTCGCTGGAATCCTCATATTTATTGTCCTAACATTGTAGTATATTGTTCAATCCGTCATTTGTTCGATTTTTTACATGACGGAAGTTCTTTTTCTCTACGGTCATCAGCGAACTTAATGATAAAAACCCCGCTACATCACACACATTTTTTGGTTTCTCTTTTAGTGCTGAAGCTGTTCGCCTGTGAAAAGCTTTATTCTTCTAGAGTAATCTAAGTAATCTGTCTAATCTATAATACACTATTCACATTTATAAACCTAAAAAGCATGTATACGGCACAAAGCCACACTATTCCGCACTTAATAAAAATTCGATTCATAGTCTTAGCATATTCATAACCTTTATACCTACACCTCTGTACGTTTGTTAGATACATTTGTACATAACATGGGTTTTATTATGCTATATAATAACTCTTAACCTTTTATGACTTACTCTGAAGATATTTTCATAAATATACGGCAATATCAGGAGTTGGAAAATCTTGTCAGAAGATATTGCCCTTTCATGCTCGAGTGAAGTGTCGTCGTAGAATTAATGACTTTGTAATTGCAAAATCCATGTTACGCTTGTGATATTTTTGTGTACTATTAAGTGACGAACGAGTTCTGTGTCTGTAGCACTACCATGAGTTGGCAACATGAATATCATCTATAGTCGATACTCGATCTCGCCTACCTATTAAGCTTGTGATTGGCGTACTCGCTGTCAATTTTAGTTCTACAATTGACCGCAAGGTTGCACTGTTCTTTATTCATGTATTTTTTCGCGGCATTCGATACCGAACATCGATTGGTGTCGATGTTGTAAACTCATAGTATACCTACTAGTGGTAAGCACAGTGTTGCACAGCCCACATTTTGGAAAATTGGTAGATTAAGTCTAAAAATCGGTAGAAATTGGTAGAATGTCATTGGAAAAACGGTAGATCAACCTCTCAAGTTTAATTTATACGCCATTATCATGTGATTCGCCTTTATTTAGTTATTACTGTTTAGCATATTCAAATTAAAGTTCTAAAATATATATTTTTATTGAAAGTCACAACACAACAAGGCAAAATAAAACACACGTTTAAATAGTAGATTCAACTTTAACTTTTTCAAATATGGCCTCTGTGGGATTGCCGCAATGCCGCCAGTACCACGTGTATAGATTAGAAAATAAGCTAATATTGGTCGATTATGGAACAATGATCAGCGTCATTATAAACGAATGACAAACACAGAATCAAGTAAACCAACGAAATTGTAATCAAATTTCCATGCACATATCATGAGCAGTTGACAATGTTGCCAGCGACACCTTCGTTTCGTGGGATTTGCCTGTGGGGTTTAGCACGAAAATCTGCATAAGTGTAACGTAATTGTACTGTCAACACTATCAACTGTCACGCGTTGTTAATGTTCTTTACTTTTAGTGAATTCTCACGTCCACGTCTTTGGTTTTTACTTTGCTCGCGTCTTGTGCAGAAAGTAGAAACCAAAGACGTGGACGTTACTGGTTCTGTTACACGCATAACTCAAGTTTAATGTCAACATTATTTTCAATAAGACGTGGTAGCGAAAATAGGTAGATTTAGGACTTAGGGTGGTAGATAGGTAGACTCAAGCTAAAGTAGGTAGATCTACCTATAAGTAGGTAGATATGACAACACTGGGTAAGCAGCGCGCTTGTCTAACGGCCGGTGCCTATAATCTACTGATCACATAATTACCTTACTATGTATAGATATTTGATACTATTTGTATGGACGTTATGTCAAATTTCTATCGGTAGTACGAGTAAGGAAAACTGTGGATAGATAGATTACTGGGATCCTCCTTAAAGCAGTTTTCAGTTGTAGTGCCACCTAGAACATAGAACTGGAGTTTCTTGGCACTGCAATTTGCTCGTCAAAGAGCGAATCGAATGAGGCAAGGAAACCTGACTTACTATTACTGTGTTTGGGCGTGAAGGGCACTGTACCAATTCTTTTTGTGTACAATAAAGCATTTTTGCATTACATTGTGCAGTATTATACCAAGTTAAATTACTGATAGAAGAGACTCAATGGGGTGATGAGTGCAGTACAGGGTCACTCAAAACTGCAGTTCTGAGATCTGTTTGGCACTGCTACTGTACTACTGTAGAGCAAGGACAGTGATTTCTATCAGGCACACGAATTGGCAAGTCTTATCACTTGTTAAAAAAATTGCTTAATAATAAAACGCGTTACTCGAAGGGTGTTGAATATAAGAATGAGTATAGGATGTGATAATATTTCTATTTTCCTAGAAATAGCAAATATTTCGAAAATGTGCAACTCTGGTTTGAACACAGTTTGCACTACAGCAGTGCAAACTGTTTTCACATGATTGAATTATTTTTCTGATTGAAATTAGCGTGAGTTTTTCACATCTTTATTTAATATCAAAACCGACTTTTCTTACGTAATTACCGTCGTACGTAATAACGTATTTAGGCCGACGTAATCCACCTAAGTTTCGGGCATGTTCGATGCCCATTCTCAGAGAGTTTATACTGCAAGATTGCGGTGACCATGGACATGCCAGAAAGTATGGTCGATAACATCGGCTAATTGCGAGGGTAAAGTCGGTTTTAATATATTGAATAAATAATTTAATTTGTTCTTTCCTAACTTTATTCTTCCGAGTCTTATACCATATGATTTCCATATTCCATCATTAAATGGGTGGCTAACAATACTATACGATAGTCTTATATAACAAGACTAGTCTACGTATTCTAAGTTAAGTAACCTTTTGTCGTTCCTCTCTCCTCTAGCAAACTCTAGATCGTAAAAATATATAAAAAATTATAAAAAATATGCACATGTGACGAATATAAAATATTACGACTATCTTAGATTCTGTTAGTTCTCGAGGTACTATGCCAACCAAGTTATGAGTCAATTCGGAGTCATCTTTGAACACACTCAAAAGGAAGAATAAAGAAGAAACGCCAGTATATTTAATAAGTAAATATTTGAAGTCAGCCAATTTATTCAATTTAACCATTATCCGGGTCCCGTAGTCATATTAAGAAGTAAACCATAAATTAAACCTAATTCAAATAAAGAAAATAAAGTTTAGCGCAGTAGTTTAGATACTATTTTAGGTTACTACGATGTTTCATCATCATCATATCATCATAATCAGCCCATTTTGTTCCCACTGCTGGGACTGGAGCCTTCCTCTCAGAGAGGATGTCAGATGTCATGTGTTGGGCCATAATCTACCACCCGAGCCCAGTGCGGCTTGGTGGATAGGTTAGTGGCCAACCCATATCGAAGTTTTCAGGCCGCCCGAAGGCATCCGACATAGCCTAACGACTGTTGTCCTAAGACAAACAACCGGCTTACCGTACCCTCCGAAGCACGGAAGCGCTCAGTTGAATAATGCCACTAGCAGTCACCCATCCATGTCCTGACCGCAGCAAGTTTTGCTTAACTTGTTGATCGGTTATGATCGCCAAGTCAAGCTCCGCTACGAGCGCTTTACGATGTTTACCTGACATTAACTATGCAGTATATTGCACAGTTAATCTACTGGTAGTAAGTATGTCTAGTGAAGTTATATCTTGTGAAAAAAAATAAATGTATTCAAAAACGAAGCAACTTTACATGCAATCAGAGATTGCTTTCAGACTTGACTTTAATACTTGAGGGTTATTGTTTACGTCATTACTCATTAGTTAGTACACTTTTATTATAATAGAAATCTAATCAAATCATTGCTAGGTTAGACTATAATAAAAAAATAAAGTCTAACCTTGAAATCGAACCTGTTTGTGTGTCTGAGCCAACTTAGTTTTGCAACATACTCGTATATTCCATTTCAATTTTGTTTGATTACTAACTGAAAATTTTAATCTTGGTTTTGAATGGACGTTCCTTCCTTGGTCGACATCAAATATTCAAAACTGTGAGATGTTAGACATGCACAAGACACTGTGAATGTTCGAGATCAAATTCGAATTTCTTGCCTTGCTCAACAGAAGTACCTCAGATCCTTATGAATTATTAAATGTACAAGAAGCCGAGAATCTTGAAGATGTCTGAACCACTTTCATTCAAACATGGCAAAACGCGCGCTGAAATAAAATGAAAACATATCGAAATTGGAGTACTTCTTTCGGAGCTACGATGCCACAGACAGATTTCCACCGACGTAAAACAATAAAACATAAACTTAATTTTATTAAGCTCGTATATCGCGCGATGTCTCGAAACTTTTTTAAGTATTGCGCCATTACCTTTGACTTAGGCATGATGTTTAAGATTACTTTCTACCGCAGAAATAATATTCGTAGGTATGTAGCTTTTTACACATATTCTCTGCACAAAAGTTTCTTTTACTGAATGTGTTAAAAAATATAATTTACTTACTACTGCCCGTGACTTAGTCTGCCTGGGAATCATTTCACTATGAAGAAATGTAAAATACATACATACGCGCTTCCTCACAATCTATTGCATGTGGCAACGGGACTCTTTAGAAAGGAAAATATGAAAAAACCCTTTTAAATATCCTAACATGCCCGTATTGATAGCTTTTGTAAAAAGAATGTCAAGGAAGTGGAGGGTAGGACTTTAATTAAGAGGGCTCTTTTGTAACACTTTTTGTACAAAAATGTCTGTTTTCCGCACTATTTAAATACACTGGCAATATTAACAAGACTAGGTGGCGTCGAGGTGTTCTTTGTCAGGTCTGTCACTCGTTTCGAACCTAAGCAACTCAAGTTGCAATTTTGTCGTCTACGGGCTTTTCAAAACTACGAACTAATTGACGGATTTGCTGTTCTATTTCACGTAAAGTGTACGTTCCGAATCACCACAATAGCGTAAGCAAAGCCACCACTGTAAATGTTTATTGCTTTATTGACGTTGTAAGCACTACTGGCTTGTTTCGAGATATAGCCGGAAATTCAAACCCATAAAATAGAAAGTAGGGTTTAAATTAAATGTTTATTTATTTATTTCTTAAAAACAGTTATAGCATCATTACAGTTCACCCAATACAATGCTACACTTACCTAAATCTATTTAATTATTACTACGCTAATTATTTAACATAGGTACTTATTTATTATTTCACAATTCATTATTTACACATATTTTATATGCAGTCGATGTGAATTCTGCCAGGCCACAGAGAAAAATATCCGTCTCTTCAGAAATTAAATTTAGTATTCTGACAGCGCGTGTCATGGGGGCAAATTTATATACGTCGGCACCCGAAACGTAGTGAATCTGCGTCGCCTACACACTGCCTCATCTGGCGCGCACATCTATAACATCTCCAGCACCTCGGGGTTATGCAGCTGGCCGTGCAGCACGCGCCACACGTACTTGCAGAGCGCGACGTCTCACCTCACACCCAGCCTGCTGTACCCGACCATGCCCAGGACGGACAAACTCGGGTACATCAGCGGATAGAAAGGATAGACGTTTACTTCTTTAAATATAAAAAAACGCGTGGATCTTTTCCAACATGCTTTTATTTTTATATTATATTTATCTTCATGGGGATCCCAAATTATTGCACTCGTTTCGAGCCAACTACGAACGAGTGCATTATATAAAATCTTGATCACCGCCGTACTGCGGAATGCCTTGCATTGCCTGAGATCAAAACCCATGTTTCTAAACGCCTTATTACCGCAGGCATCAACAATGTGCTTACGAAACGTTAGCTCGGGTACCATCTCCACACCGAGATCGCGCACGCTAGATACTCGCGGCATCACCGTATCTTCCACCTCGTACTGGTATTGTAGCGGTGCCAGCTTTCGTCCGTAGCTTACCACTTCGCACTTAGTCGCATTAAAATATAGTCTATTAGTTGCGCTCCACTGCACGACCCTATCTATGTCTCGCTAAAGCCGCTCACAATCCGAAATATCCGTTACCAATAGCAACAATTTCAGGTCGTCAGCGAAGAGAATACATTTCGCATCCTTAACGACCACCGGGAGGTCGTTTATCATTAAAATAAACTCTAAAGGTCCTAAAAGATTGCTACCCTGGCTTATTCCTGAGAAGGTATAGTAAGGTTCGGATTCATAGCCCGCGTACTCGACGTACGCTAGCTCGAGAAGAATTTCAAAAGATGTTGAGTGAAACCCATCGCTGCAAACTTTAATAATAAAACGTCATTGTCCACGGTGTCAAAAGCTTTCCGGAAGTAAAAGTACGCGGAGTCTACCTGCGCTCCGGCGTCGATCACTGGCGTCAGGTACGACATGAACGAGAGCAGGTTACTCCACACTACGAAAAGGCCGGAAGCCGTGCTGAAGGTCGGAGAGTTGTGGACTGACCTGTGTATACATACATTTATGCATGCAGATTCGAACACCTTGGCGAACGCAGACAAGACCGCCACAGGTCGGTAACCCGGTCACATCGGAACCAGAACCTCCTTTCGGTACCAGAATCACTCGAGTTACTTTCCATTTGCCCGGGTAGTGACCGTCGCGGAGACACAGATTAAAAACATGCAGCAGAGGCTACTCTAAGACAAAGCGACAGTCCTTAACGAGAAAAGGTGGTATACCATCCGGGCCAACAGATCGCTTTGGTTTGAGGCGGCAAAGTGCCGTGTGAACGTCGCGCGCGCTGAGCTGGCCGACGTGCACGCGTGCGTTGCCTTGCGTGCCTGCCGCAGACTCTGCTGCCTCTGGGTCCAGCACTGGCCGCTTTTCAACATACACTGATTTAAAATATGATGCAAAACCTTACGCACACTCCTGTTCTATTAGTATTTGACAATTTTTGGTAATTTGAGTTCGTTTGTGTTTGGATTGTTTGCACCTAATATAGCTCCAATCATCAGCATCGCCAATAAGTTGGCTACGTTGTAATGGTGGTAGTTTGAATAGTACCTACTGGTATGCCGATATGAACTGGTGGGTGTTTTTTGTCTATACCTACTAACGGCTCATTCTATAACTGTACCTCCACGTTACACGGTAACAACGTAGTCAGCACTAGGTCCCGGTTACCTAGCAAAATCCACAGAAACTGTTTATATATTCCAAATAACAATTCATTTCTAATGGCGCAGAATACATGTTAAAGTCGCCCATCACTAAAACTTTATCATATTTGGTACACACATCTTCCAAAATATTCAATAAGTGCATAACAACAACTTATTTCCTCTGTGTACCGTTGCACATACAATCTCAAATAAGGCGGCGTCTACATTGCTGACAGGAACGCGATTTAACTCCAGTGACAAGGATGCAGCTAAAAATACTCCTCTTCGGAATTAATTCACCATCTTGTACTGAACTATGTAGGCTTGATTCTGTAATAGGGAATATGTCGTAGGATGACTGTGACAAATTCAAGTAAAACTCGTCTTATTTTGTTCGAAGTCCACGAACATTTTGGTAATATACTAGAATCTTCTTATTCCTGTAATTAGAAACCTTACACTGTTGACTTACGGGAGTTCCGAAACCACACCCACTCATTAAATCTAGTGTTTATTGGCCAGCTATCAGCATTGTTCAATGTATCAGATGTAGATTCTGGAACCCCAATCATAAACGAAGAGTAATCCCGTTTGATTTTTGGGATAATCTTTTGTATTTTGACATCTTCAGAACCACAAACTTTTTTAACATGTTCAGCTATCGAATTTTCTGATGTATCCAAATGCAGTGACCAAACATGCAAGTATTTCTTCTTTTCTATAGCTTGAAACGAATTAATCAGGTCTTCTTTGACTTCTTCAGTCTCTCCACTATTTTTCACTCTTCAGACGTTTCAGTAGTTGGGTTCTTAATCTCAACAATCCCAGCAATTTTACCGCTCTGTAAATCCGCCGTGTGTGTAGACGCTTTCTTATTAGCACGCTTCATTGCACGGATCGCGCGCTGTGTAATATTTTTTGGGATAAGACAGTCGCCTCTGAAGATATGGTTGTCTCTTTCACGCTCAATGCAGACGGCATCTCATCTGATACCTCGGTCTCGCTCTTTGACTGACCTGCATGCAAAAGTTCGATGATTTTAACCGGTATGTCATCAATTACCCTCTTTAACTCGTTTACCGTCAAAAAACAATGTTCTATTATTCCTTGTTGATCTTCAATCTTCTTATTTTGTGCTTCAATTAACGTTGATTGAGTTGTGATTTTTGTTGTAAACGCTGCTACTTTCTTCGATAAGTCGCCGAAAGCATTTTCCACTTTGAAACTGGACATTTTTACCGAAATATGGAATAAAATCACGGACACCTAAGTTCGCGTGACGCACGTTCAAAAAGAAAAATGTAGTTAGTAGGGTTAAAACTAAAGGTAGTAAGTAGGATTAAAAGTAAAAGAGATAAATTCCTAATTTTTTTCCTTTATAGAGAATAGGATAAATACCTTCCTCCCATTCCATCAAACTCTCTCACGCCTTGCAAGTCTTGTAGTCCGATACTAATATTAATCACCGAACTGAATTAAGTTTCTTATACGAGTTGTATATTTCGTATGTATTGTAATCAAAATTCAATTTTCTCACATACAAATAATATTAAATATATGCTTTCTCATTTATATTGTATGCCATACTCAGTTGCGGCGGGTTTGTATCAGGCTGTCTCCGTGTCACCACAGACGGCGAGGGCGTCTTACAAAGACTAGCGGCTTCAATGGAGAGGACTCATTTCCGTGTCCGGGTGAAGTACCTAAGCGGTAGGAAGATCCTTCTCTTTGATCTCACTCAATCAAAATTACATTACTTGAAGCCGTTAGTTATTGGACAGAGAAATTTTTAGCGAAACCTCGAAAAGTTATGAATGACACATAATAGCTAACGCAATTATAAATTAATTAAATTATGTACATTGTATGAATTGAATTTTGCCATTTTGACCGTGTTTTACTTTTTGAGTGCTTTACTATGTTTAAAATAATATTGTGTTTAATGTTTAAAGTTGTACATTGGAATGTCACATTTATCATAGCCAAATAGATGCTAACAAAGTAAGATTAATAAGTAGTAGGAAGTGCTAACAAACTAAATTCATATAAATTAATGTTAAATAAAATAAAGCCAAACTGCAATCAATCTTCTCTTGTTTTACTCTTCTCTTGTTGTCATAATCCGTACATTTTCCTTAAGTGAGTTTGGGAATAATTAGAGTACAAGTAGACGTGTTATTTTTGTGTATTACGATTATGTAGAATCTGTTATTTCTAAAATAAAGTAACAAACGTTTTTAAAAAGCTTTCTTTCTTTCTACTTTCTTGTAAAAACATTATTTTTCACCTAATCCTGTCAGGTTTCTCGTTTTTTGAGTCAAGTTATATCTTTGAGAAGTGAAGGTGTGCCATGAATTCTATTAAATTACTTTGTTTTATGAATACTAAACTACACATTTTTACACCCGAGTACGCAACGCTAGTTTATAGAAAATTAGGTCAATTGTAAAAGTAACATAATTTACAAACTTATAAAAATATAAGGTATATTAAATAATCCTGAAAAATACATTTTACAAGATTTTTAAATATCAAGAAAATTTCTTTTTCTTCATATTTCGTCAATTTTCTAATAAATAATCAAAGTTGCCAACCCTCGGACATTTAGATGAATCTTGGATCTGTATTGCCCTGCCTTTAGAGGCTATAGTGAAACAAGTGATGGGCAGGATAGCTAGTAACACAATATATTATTATAGCACACTAATGAGAGAGAATACAAAATAAGAATTGTGAGTGAGAGAACAAATTGAACGGGTCATCGGATTTGAGTAAAATTTCCAATAGAGATATAATGGAGGATGGATTTAATGGAGCTTATGCTCAGAAAACAGACACATACACATAGTTTTTCCAGAAAATCAATCCTATGAGATAAGTACATTCTTACTTCTTCATTACATTCATCCTTTCTTGTTTTTTCTTTCATACGAACCGTCTCCTGACAATAATTATTACAATAAAAACGATTAGCGAGATTGACCATCCATTCTCAAGTTTAAGCGTGACCAGGAGAAATAGGGGTTCATTTTTATATATATAGATACATAGATATATAAACATCGGTTACACATCAACCTTACCCGCATTAGGATGCCCTGTGTTGCGGAAGCCAGTGTCTTGGATGTGATATGTGTGTATGGACACACACATCACATCCAAGACACTGGAACTAACATTTCTTCTCATCATATAAAGATTTACTTCCAGCCAGGGATTGAACCTGGGACCACTTGCTTCGAAGGCCTCACCATCATTTGATCTAACGGAGCCGGATTTTCTTTCCGTTACATACATTAAATCACAAAATACATTATTCAGCGTATACGATAGTGAAGTTTAGTTCAGTTATAGATGAATGTAAACACAGGGAGCTTATGAATAAGTTAGTGAGGTCAGTAAACGGCCATCAATTTTTCATCCTGTATCAAGAATTCTTTTACGAGGATGCCAGCGACGCAGTTACAAACCAGGCCGGTCTTGTGTAATAGTATTATAATATTTTTATCAATATTAGTTAGATAAAATAGTCTACATAAGAGTTTGAAGTAGATACAGCTAGAGAATAAACATATTTATAGTGCTTTGTGAGTCCTCAATATCTTACCTAGTCCCTGCATAATCTGCTTCATAAATGCACTGAGAAGAAGGTAATGATATGTCTGTGAAACTATGTGATATGATATTATCTAGTGACAATATCGCGAAGCTTGTCCCCAAAAGCTTACAAAAATCATGAATGTTTAAATATAATACATGTTGTGCTCTCCCTTATCTCCAGTTAATTCACTTTATCTCACTGTGACTGAAGCAAAGCCGCCGAGGAAGTTAAAAACATAATATTATTCTCATAACTAATCCCAATGTCCCGCAAGTGGTCTCATTTAGTCGGGTAGAAACATAAACGTAGCTTAATTTTAACGTTCCAGTAAAGGAGGCGCAATAAAAACGCGCTTATACTTCCCTTCTGAGACTTGGAAAGGTCGGAGTGCGAAAACGCGGTCGTAAATAATCGACACATTTAACTTCGGGATACATTCAATGGGAAATTCACCCCATAAACGAAGTACACTCAATGGTTTCGTATTACGAAATTACTTTGCGAGCTCTAAAAAAACAGCGAGCTCAATTTTTTCATGAGATGCTCTGGCCATCGGAGCAATCAAATTGATGCTAAATTATTCGAACATTTCAGGGATCGAGATGTTGGATCATGTCGTATTTAAATAAGTTATAATCTGCAAAAGATTTATTTCCATCTCTCAAAACAAAAATGTTCAATATTTTTTTGTGAATTTGCATTTAAATATTCAAGATTTGTTGCCTACTTGATGCACATAGGTACTAGGGTATAAAGTAATAAGTAGTATGCACATTTTGTTAAAATAAGAATAGTCTTTCGAATTCTTTAGATGTTCTACAAGAAACGAGTAAATTCGTCGAGTATAGAATACGCTGTATAGATTTAGTGGGTCATTGTATAATGCCAGCATTAACTTTAAAACTAATGCCTGTACATCATAACCTTACTCTATTATACCTGCGGAGTCCATGCTACTTTATCGACCGCATAAACGCAACTTTTTGTTGGAAAATAGCTTTTAATTACAATGATTTAGGGTTGTGGTGTAGATAAATCTGTGTGGTTGCCGTACCACGCAAAAATCGTGTAAACAAACAATGAAAGTCGCATGTGAAATACAGAACACGCGAGCATTGCGTGATTCAAAGTGACAAACAATATGTAGGTAAAATCTTACTTGGCATTGTTGAGAACCAGCTTACTAACGGGAACACAGAGTTTAGGGCCAGCATTTAAAGCTATAGATGAAACAACCGAGTAAGTTTCCTCAGTCGAAACAGCAAGTCATGCTGATGGCATTTGGCACAAGCATCTATTGTCTTATCCGTACTGACTACAGATGCAATTTCAGTTATGCAAAGTGCCGTGAGCATAATCTTGATACACTGTCACACTGAGAAATAATGCCTAACAATAAGCATAATCAGCACATTATGTTCCCACTGTTGGGATCTCGGACTTCCTTCCAGATTATAGATTTTGGGCCATAGTTCAGTACGCTTGCCTCTTCGCCTGCGGGTTGGCGGATACGATAGATGCAAGCCTCTTTATCAAAGTTTTCAGACCTTCTTAAACCTCCGACGTGCTACAAGCGTTCAGCCGTCCAAGCAGTGACCGTATCGCGGTTTTTTCATTCCTAATGATACGTATAAGGATGAGACAAGCTCAGATTATAATTTTATTATATTTTGCTTTATTAGGAAAAGCAAACAGTTACATTATAAAGTACTTAATAGAAATGAATAGTAACATAATTCACATTTTGACTATAATGTAGCCCACAACGCAATTCACAGATTAACAAAAAATATATATCTATTAACTATTAACTACCGCCAGAAGTACTACATAAGAATGAAAGTAACAAAATAAATTATGATATATTAGTTGTGACTGAGCGAGAGAGTTGTGGAGACAAAGTCATAAACATTATGAAGTAAAGCGTACAAAGAGTATGAGATTACTAAGTTAAAATATATAAATAACTAAGTATAAAGTATGAAATAGTTTAATGAATATATAACACAAGGTATATATTATATACAATAATAAATGAATGACAAATAAGCAATGTTATTGCTCTGTTAGTATGATATGAGCTTTTTTTTAAATTTACGCTAAGTGCAAATATATCAGTACTAACAAATATGCTATTGTATATCTCTACCATTCAAGCACGACGCCCACTGTTTGTTCGGCACCGACTAACAGCAAACAAAAATTATTCACGAACCGCGCTCATATGAGTAGATCAAGGTACAATATAATTTATTAAGTTTACTAAACTGTTGCAATCGAAATAATTGTTAACAATTTTATAGAGATTGGTTACTTCTAGATATAGTCGTCTTGACTTAAGACTTAGCATGTTTTACTTGATGAGCTGTTGGGGATAAGTCAAATACTTTCTGTGGTATCTACAATGCATAGCTTGTAGATACTTGCGTTGCACTCGCTCAATGGCATCAACATATATACAGTAATAAGGGTTCCAAATGGGTTCCGCGTACTCAACTTGCGGGCGTACAAGCGATTCAAATAAATACAGATATGTTGAGGTACGTTGAAATTCAGAAGTAGTAGTAAGTAAGTATAAAACCATACATTTTATATAATCTGCATAAGGAAAGTGGTTTCGTGCTTTATTGGGGTTAAACCATCGCTAAGGATCCTTCGTAGTGGAGTTTGTCTATACGTATCAATTAGGATTGAGGACCCTTGCTGCATTCAATACTTGGACGGATAAACGCTTGTAGCTTGTAGAAACGTTTAAAAAAGGAGGTTATGATATTACAATTTTGTACTTTATCTAAACTGATGAGGTTCTGATCTGTCCTTGAGCTATGAACCAGTGAGGTGAATAAAGAAGTGTTTCTTGTGATGCTTAAGAATATACTATAAGGTGTAAATGTGATAATTATAAGGGTGATGGAGAGTGTTACTAATGATATTTACAAAATTCGCAACTAGTTTGCAATTAATTTACTAACAAATAAAATGTGTAAACAATCTTAGACTTTTTATTGTGATATGAAGGGTTTCAAGTCCAATGTTCAAATGAACACAAAGAACTTTATTTGAAAATTTAATTATAAACCAAATTTCTTATCTAATTAGCTCAACCTCACAATTTTTAAACAGATGTTGATTACAGCGGCATGGTGTCGATACACACTCTACGCCAACCTTCTCGGTCACTACACCAGTTCTAAAACACTCGTGTCAGGCGGCGAGGTGAAACAATAGCTACCGGTACTTTAGGCGCCTATACGTATTTGCATAACAGCCGCAAAGCTGTAAACTAATACTTGGCACGAAAGCTTAACTGTTCAAAATTGTAGCAAGGTGTATCCGATCCAACTCCTAACTAGAGCAGTCCCTGTTATTTAGCCCAGGCAACACGTGCGCACATTTTAATCAAACTGACAATATCCTTAACCAAGTTTGGGAACTCTTTCCACGTGCGGTGCGAGTTGGATATGATTTTGAAAGGCATTTTCGTTTATTTCCTGTTTAAAGTGAGTTGCAGTTACACGTTTGGGGTCGAGAAATTGTTTGAGCGTTGTGTGGGGATAACTATTTCAGGAAACATGTGACATGTGTGGACATCTGGGTAACATGTTTTAATAACTAAACAGAGGAAATTATATTCATAATTCAGATATCACTCGCTAGTTCAATTGCAAGAAGCTAAGGAAATTTGAATTTCATCTCGCACTGACATTTGAGACATATCACATGATAACATATGATATATTTGGAAAATCTTAGTCAAACTTTTTTGTTTGAAGCAAGGTTGCTCATGGGAGCACTGAGAATCGACTGCTAATTGGGCTGACACCGCGGTTACACACTAAAATTGTACAATAAAAACTGTAGTCCTCGGACTTCAGTTTTTGGTGAACATCGTAGTGACATCAGCACCTAGAGTGGCAGGGCACTTTGTAATACCTACATGCCTGGCTACCAACCTAAAGATAGTAAAACTTTTAAGTAGCACCTAGCAGTGTGTTCCGACAGATGTCCTTGAAAGCAAGTCACCATTGTAGGTCTAGTGTGATGCTACTCTTCAATCGCGTCATAATTGACCTTAAAGTGAGGTAGTGCTTAAAGACTATCTGTTATAGTGGCCTATTTAATAATTGCACTTTATTTATATATATGCTTCTGCGGTCTATTTTTTATCGTTGTGTACAAAAGTAAAAGTTTTAATAAGTAAACTATTTTATGTTTCGTTGTTGGCAGGTCAAAGGCTACTCAGGGTATGTCGCTTGACGCCGAAGACGAACGGTGCGGCGCTGGGTGAGCTGGCACCGGGCATGTGGGTGCTCGTGATGCTGGCGCTGGCGGCGGCCGCCACCGCCGACTGCCCACGGCACTGCGAGTGCAAGTGGCGCAGTGGCAAGGAATCAGCCCTCTGCGCCCGCGCCGGTCTTACCGCCGTGCCTCCTCGCCTCGATCCCACAACCCAGCTCCTCGACCTCTCTGAGAACCGCCTCCCTACACTCCGTGACGACGTTTTCTCCAATGCTGGTCTTCTTAACCTCCAGAGACTTTATATACCCGCTTGCAACCTTCGTACCGTACGCCAGCACGCCTTCAGAGCTCTTGTCAACCTTGTTGAACTCGATCTCACACGCAATAGACTCGATAACATACCTTCGCACGCTTTTGACTCGATCCCCGAACTCCGAGAACTCCGACTCAGCGGTAATCCAATCACAAAAATTGGGGATGAGTCATTCATCGCTTTACATAATCTGGTACGACTATCGCTAAGCGGTTGCAAAATATCCGAAGTGGACCCACGTGGATTTGCCGGATTAGAATCGTCTCTTGAATATTTAGAGCTCAGTAAAAACAAACTGCAGGTGTTGCATGTGGCGGTATTAGCGCCTTTACGGACGTTGAAAGGCTTAGAGCTGGCGAGCAATCCGTGGGAGTGTACCTGTGCACTGAGACCGTTACGGGATTGGATGATCAGAAAGAACGTGCCAGCGACGGTGGTCCCAGACTGTGCGTTGCCTCCTAGATTGATGACTCAGTCCTGGGATCGACTTGATTTGGAAGATTTCGCTTGTCAACCTGAAGTGAGTGCAGCTGCGAGTCATTTTCAAGGATTAGAGGGAGAAGAAGTGACGCTGATTTGTCGCGTTAATGGCGTACCCGCACCACGAGTGCGGTGGGTGCGTGCTGGTCGACTACTCGGCAATAATTCATCGTCAAATGTCAATTCTGGTAGAGCTTTTATGTTACGTAGTGAAGGACAAACTAGTAATCTAACGATAAAGTCTGCGGACATCCAAGACTCTGGTACTTACACGTGTAACGCTGAAAATAGAGCTGGAAAAGCAGAAGTGATTTTAAGTTTAGCTATAGAAAAGAAACCGGAAGGTAAAAGTTTCAGTGGGCGTGCGCTAATGGCAGGTATGGCGGTTTCCGCAGTGATAGTATTGAGTTCGTGTCTAATAGGGCTGTGCGCGTATGAAACTCGTAAAAAAAGACAATTAGATAGATGGAACGAACAGATAGTGACGGCCAATCACCGTGATGATAGTTACGAGAAAATAGAAGCTAATTTTAAAGGCAGTGCCGAAGTGCCGCGAGTGATACCCTCAGATAATAGTCGTAAGCGAGGTAATTATAGAAATGTGCCGTTGCATGACCCCGAAGATGAGTACGAAGGGTACTTGCGAGGGGAGGCGCGCGATAGAGGGGAAAATGAGAGCTCTCTGACGCCGCCTTTGGAATCCGGTTGGAGGCGCACTGAGTTCGAGCCCGGTGCCAGCAGGACTGCGCCCGAACGAGATCTGCATATTCCTCGGTTTAGCGATTACAATTTAAGGTAAGACATTTCTAACAACAATAAAAGTAATTAGCAAAATGTGTCGTATCTAATTTGATGAGGAAATGGAAGAAACGCAAAGTTAGAGAATAAAATTAATCAGTACGGGAGAATGAAGAAACAAAAGAAACGAGTATGGTGATGAACGAATGAATTATATATATATATATATATAGACATACGTCTGACACTATTGAAACTTTTATTTCATCATATTTTAGTTATTTGTATAGGGAGTCTACACAGAAATCGTAATGTATTCAAAACAGGGGTCATAAATATGAATGTGGAAAATTATTAAACTATTTTCCACGTCTAGAAGTAAATAATTTCATTAAGCCATTTCAATACTGTGCAATTCAAAAATATTAAATAACTCTAAACTTTTTTAATATCAAACATGTAGACAACACTAATATTGTAAGTACAGTGAGTGAGGAGTGAGGATGTTAATGGTTTATTTGTTCAATATCTGTTGCATCTTCGCGCTGAAATGAATGAACGAACTTCTTGTATTATCGGGTAGCTCCCGAGAAAACGTGTCAGTATTATAATACGTGAAAGAAGGCGCCGTAAGAATCGAATGTTATAATAAATCTAATAAAGTATGTTGCATGAAATTATTTTAATTAAAAATAAAATTAATTTTATAATATCAAGCCCTGACAAAATATACCACATTATTGCTGAGACAATCAAAAAAATCGATTTGAAGTATGATGGTTATGAACAAGACATATGCCTCCATAAAATGGATATCAGAACAATTTGAAACTATATATTTTAAATGCCCGTACTTGTCTCTCTACGTATATTGCGTATCGCCTACATACGTATACACGTGTAGGTACATGTAGCAATCACAGAGCCACAACAGTAAGGTAAAGCATGCACGTGTTTTATCAGACTCACGTGTATAACAATTTTATTTAAACCTAAAATATAACCGGAAACTTTTTGCCGTTTGTTGATTCTGCTGTGTTTATATAAGTTCATACTAGCAACTTTTGCCTGCGGCTTTGTGCGCTCGGTGTTGGTATAAAAAGTAACCATGTACTATTCTAACATATACCAATTTCACAAAACTAATCAGAACCGTTGTCGAGTTAAGGGGCTTAGTTCCTCCACGAAAGCTTGTAAGACTAAAAAAATACCTTAAAAACCTTATAGAGAAGAATGATATGTAGATTCTTTAATATTCAGAATCAGATCTGCATTGCTTATAGTTAATACGACGTAGGTATCATCTAAGAAAAGATTTTCTATGGAGCGGGCTATGCTCGTGGTTTCTCTACATGGTCGAAATAGAAACGAGAAGATCCGTGGACGAACGAAAGTCAGCGCCTAGCCTAGAGAATAAACAAGTTGAAGTGGCAGTGGGTAGGGCACAGCACGCAGAACTGAAGAACTTTGGGGCCGGAAGGTTTCGACAAGTTGGACAGACAAGTTGATATAGGTCACAGGACGACGCTGAATGCAAGCTACTTCCAGCAGGTCCTTTTGGAAATATATGGGGGAGGCATATGTTCAGCAGCGGACGCCCTACGTCTGAGATGATGATGATAGTGATACAACTTAATAATTTGTAATTTGATTTAAAAAGCTGTATGATGAAAGAGTCGTTATAATTCACAGATTATTGGTCCTATTTATTTTATAACGTGGGTAAAGTTTCTTAAAGTACATGTATTAATAGTTTTTGATCATGTCAATGTTTAATATTTAAATATGATTCTACTTTTGATTTCCGTAGGCCCCGAGGCTCTCCGAATCCGTGCATAACATAACTATCGCATAGGAACATATTTCCGGGACTATAATTAACCTACGTGTTAATCTGGTTATAATCTATCTGTATAACAAATTTTAACTCCATTTCAAATTTGTTGATCCATTTAGTGAAGCTTTATATACCCAATCCTTCCTTCACTAGCTCACAAACATAAATGATAACATAAAAATATACTTATATGTATTGTTACAGATCCGAAGGAACATCGGAATCGGTGCAGAGTTCGAATTCAACCAGCGTTATGAACGCTCACGTTGAAGTATTGTCAGAGAGTGGGCGCTACAACAACAACTCGCGCTCGTGTCCACGATCACGCACTCGCGAGCGTCTTGACAATGACCTATCGGGCAGCGACAGCGAGAAAAACTACCCAGACCTAATTGAAATGAGTGCTCTAGGAGCCTCTTCGTACCTTCGAACAGAAAAGCACGATCCATATTACTTCTATACTATACCACGCAGAAAAGACGGCGACAGTCGCAGCCCGCTTTTAAACAGTCGCAGAAATAGCTCCGGTGGCGATTCAGTCTCTTTCCTGGACAATAGATCATACGATAAGTTACGCCAGAAGGCGAGCAGCAGGCGGTCAAATAGTTTTTTAGATCTTTCGACCGGTGGGAATCGTATCCGCCGAAATCCAAGCCTGCCCGCGTCACCCTCAAGGGAACAGCCTACGGTGCCGTCCGCCACTCCATTGCTTGATTTATCCGGACTCCGGGACTATTCACGTCCGGGACAAACGATGGAGGACTACGATTTCCGTGCGTCACAACTAGAAAAGTTTTTAGAGGAATACAGAACGTTGAGGGAACAACTTTCAAGAATGAAGGAGACAAGGGAAAATTTACAAAGGACTCGAGCGGTGGAGAATGATGAATTACGGTCTATTCTAAAAGGAAAGCCTAGTATCGCCGTGACGGAAACGTCATCTTCGGCAGCTTTAGCCGATGCTCCTTCACCGTTGGCACTAAGCCCACCTGAATACAAACCCCAGCAACCAAGACCCGAATGGCTTAAGACTTTATTATATAGAAATTAGTAGGAAACAATACCCATTATACACATTACAGTGCGAATCTTATTAAAATGTTTAAATATTAAAAAATAAGGTATCATTTAATGATTATCTAGTGAAATTTATACATTAAGTCTTGTAAATAATTGTAATTGAACTGAAGTCGTTATAAGGTTGTTTGTAAGAGAAATGCGATCGTGCATTCATTAATGTTGAAATAAATGAATTTCAATTAATATTGTTTAAATTTTATATCAAACTAGCAGCGCTCCGCAGCTTCACCCGCGCGGTAGAGGATGATGATGATCATGAATCCAATATAGCGTATGCTATTCAGGCATAGCTTTGTACTGGTGAAATAATATTTTGAGCCGATTATGTAGTTTTTGCGCTTACCCGTTACGATCTATCAAATCATTCCTCTTTATTATAAAAGTAGATAAGTGAGATTACTGCAATAGTTAGCCATATGGTATTGCATACTTTTTATGGACTTTGATGTTCGCCATAAAACCATATTACATCACTTTGCTCTATTGTCTATGGTTTCCGCATCGTATGCGTTATAAGGATTTTTCGGCGTTACTGTAGCATTTTTTAAAATGAGCAAGTAGTTATTGAGACTAATATGTAATAGTAAGACATATTGTATCGCAGACTTTATTGTAGATATTGATGTTTTCTATAAAACTGCGTTACATCACTTTGCTCTTTTGTCAATATTTTCCATGGAATTCAATGATGTTTTTAGGCATTTTTTTCACACCTATATTTTAGGCAGGTTACATTATCGATGTTTTCATACGAATCCCTAACTTTTTGAAAATATTATACAGTATGTGTTACTCAGTGATAATGTAGCTTTTTTTTTTGCCTATACAAAAGAACTTTTAAATCGGTCTAGTAGTTTTTAAGCTTATTCGTTACATACACATCTTTCCCCTTTGTAATATTAGTGTAGAAGTGTAGATGGAGATAATATGACAGTCGATTGAGCGACGGGTTATGAAGCATGATGGCGGTCACCGGTTAGTTGACATGGGTGATGTTACGGAACAGTATTTACTATTGCAGGTGCTGATAAAAGGAAACATAAAATATGAGTTATTAATCGACGCTCACGTTTATAATGAACCAACATTTACCTGCCGCATAAATTCGGAAACTAATTGGAGTGGAAAATGAACGCCACCCAACGTGGTAAAAATTTAAGCAAACATTATCGACGCAATCGCTTGATGCTGGTTGAATGATTATTATCATACTATAATATAAACACTAGATAATTACCAAATATAGATAATAGATACGAACCAAAAAGATTGGCAGTTCCTACCTCTGTTGTGTAAGTAAATTGTGGAACGTCTGCCGGCGTACTTATTTCCTTGCAGCTATGACCCTGGGTCTTACAAGCGGGGCGTGAAAAAGCATCTCTCAGTTCATCATAGGGGTGGCGATTAGTGCAGCTTACGGCTGCGCTTATGGTCATTGCTTCTTGATCCATCTTTGCTTTCCATCAGGCTTGAGGGAGTCACTTTGATGTACCATTATATAAAAAAAAATATTACTTGCACAGAAAAGTGCAGAGAATTGCAATTATTATGCGTAATATTGTTCATAAATACTTTGTGCTGCCTTATACTCAATAGATCTATAAATATGATTCTCAATTTAAAAACAACAAAATCAGACTCCGTGACATAGGTAAATCAAAGAGAATTCTGAAATATTCTTGTAGACTGCCATGTATTGAAACTTTTGTGTGTATTCAATGAACGAGTGAACATATTAATGGAATCGTGTGAATCACGCATTGTTTTAATCGATCTACGTCACAGTCGTTAAACAATAGCTATTGTACAAAGTTAAATTGAACACTCCAGACAAGTCCTTTCAAACAAATCATGTTACAAAAATACAATCGAACAAAGCGAGCTGTTTACTCCAATTAAAATTACGAGTACCCAGTTACTTTAAGTATATAGTCGCTAGCTCATAGTGAAAAAAATAACGATCTTGCTTTGAGAATAGAGTTATAGGGAACTAAGCCGTTAGCAGTCGCAAACGTCTTGAGAACTTGCTATATTGCCTTTCAATATCCTTCTTTCTATAGTTTTCAATAGAATTCTACTTTGGTTTTCGCTTTTCAACTGCTATTGTATCGAGTCTGGTATAGAAACTACCCGAGTCTTTGATCGCTAGTTGGTTTGTGACTCATGCTTATTATACGTTTTTGAAGTTATCGTATCACACAAATGATTTAATTGTATAAATGCGAAAATTTGTGAGTTGCTACTTCTTCACGCTGAAACGTCTCAATTCAATGCTGAGAGAGTCAATGGATTTGTATACAATTTGGAATGAAGATAGCTGCTACGAAGGATTACGTGACACCTGCGCATGTTCATACTAACTCAATGGGCAGTTCCCGAGGTGATCATTCCTTCATAAGTATGATACATTATCATTAGATATATAGTATATATTATATGAATAAGTAGTTAGTTCGTATACAACAAATAAAATAAAACAAGTGAACGGCGTACCGATGCTATCAGGTGTTCAATGGTACGAAGTGGCTACGAGCATCGAAGCTGCATTTGTTTTTACAATATTCACGCATATAGGTGTACAAAGCGCGTTTAGAACAATTCAGAACGGCTTTCTATGCGTACTGACATTTATGTTTCGAACCAGCATTGATATTCAAATGTAGATATTATGGTGGTGGTGAGCAGAGCTAAATACATCCCAAGTAAAAATGTTGGTCTCAGTGGGAACCGTGTAGCTCGCAATTTATATGTGCTTATTAAAATAATATTATTTCTCATTTAATTATGTACAAAATCAAAACAAAAACTGCCTACATTTATTCTTACCTTGTGGTAAATGTACACGTTTGTAGCGGGGAAATCAAGTTGTGACGGGTTTTTGAAGTAGATTTTGGTAATTATTTGACTTATTCGTGTCTTTTCGCGAGATTTGAAGAATATTCTTTAAATAACCCTAATTACATTTGTAATGTATGGAAATAGTTATTTGTTTTTTTAAGAATGCTAGGTTTATTTTACCCATATGCGAGTAAGTAACCATATAGACAATGTAGAGTGAGCGTTTACAACAATTTTATTCTTTATTCCACTTCATGTAAAATACACAATAAAGTAAATAAGATGTTTTAATATGATATTCATAAATAGGTGATAGTGATTTTATTTTATTCATGTTTTACATTCACGTGAAAACCTCAGCGTGGGTCTTACTTAAAAAAAACCAAAAAGTATCATAAAATACTAGTAATATATCCTCCATTCAGACAACTTTCGATATTAAACCGAGAGTAGAATTTATCACGCATACAGACTATACTGGTACCAAGTGTTGATGACAATTTAATAAGCTAAAAGTATCCTTACTAAATTATGCTTTCAAAATTTGTGAGTGGCGTTTGACGGCGACAGGTGCGGTGCGAAAGCGACAATGTAATTACGCGTACAAAGGCGGGCTCTGAGCTTGTATGCCCTTTTGTAAACAAGAAAACAACACCCGTTGCCAAAACACGTCATGGGAAAGTAAAAATGCCAATTAAGATTGTATTTGTTGATTAAAACGATGTTGCAAAAGTTTCAATTGAAAGACTTGACTGGGACGCTTTATAGATGCGGTAACGTTTAAAGTTATTGTAACATATTAATGTTGTTGTGGTTGGTGTTGTTGAACTTGTTTAAACGGCGGTGCGTTTGTGGCGAAACTGAATAAGATAAAACGCGGCGTGGCGGTGGTAAGTACAATAATATGACAGCTAACACTCCAATACTTGTGCGATGTATTGATCAGTTTCAATCTGTTCCTTATTTCCTCCTACAGTGATATCAGCAAGCACCGTAGTTTGAATAGCTGCTGTGGTGAAGCTTGCTATTTAACCCGTCCGCATCAGCATAAAAAATAACAATAGATTTATGAATGAAACTTAACTCGAATGAGTCTTGCTGATTCGGACAGATTAAACTGGTCAACTAAGTTAAGCAAACCTTACCGCGGTCACTACTTGGATGGGTGACCACTAGTAGCATTTTTGAGCGAGTGCTTCCGTGCTTTAGAGGGCCCGTAAAGTAATAAATACATTTAATAATTAAATACAATAACAGTCGTTAGGTCGTAAAAGAGGCGTTCAGGTGGTCTGCATATACTTAAACTAGGCTAATGCCCGCCTTCCACTGCGAGCGGAGCGGGCTCCGTACGGACTCCGTTTAACTCGCAACGGCTTTTTTCATAGAAGTGCTTCCACTGTAAATGAGCGGACTGAGCGGATCAAAAGAGTACAAAGAGTCACAAAATTGGTCGCAGAGTTGAGCGGATTTCCAACGGACTCCGTACGGATCCAGTTCAACTCGCAACGCAAAATTTCATACAAGTGCTTCCACTGCGAGCGAGTAAAGCGGAACGGATTGAGCGAGTTAAAATGGGTCCGCTGCGTCATGGCGTCGCACGCGAGTTTTGAACGGACTCAGCTCACCTCCGCCCCCCGTCGCCTCCCCTTCCCCTTTACTTGCCCGCTTTCGTCTGTCAGTTCAGAACGCGCAACGTGTCGGCATGGAGCTGTTCATTGAATCAGTGCGGCAGTACCCGTTGTTGTGGGACACCAACCACAAAGACTATCGTCATGCTGACAAAAAAGATATGAAATGGAAAAAGATTGTGGATATCGGGATACCCGGAATAACAGACAGTAAGTAAATAATCATATTATTTATTACATTTCAAACGTTGAGGCCTGGGAGTGCACCAGTAGTATTAAAAAAATCACAGAATACATTCCTCACATAAAAAGCCTCTCTTGTGGCCCGTAATCGGTCATTACTTATCGACAAAAAAATATTTATATTGTTTTCGTCTTCATAAGTTGTTGGAGATGGTGATGACATCAAATAGTTGTGCAATATACATGTTGCTTGAATTATTTTGTTCAAGTTTACACTCAAATGGTCGACGGTAAGCTCGCCATCTACTGGACAATATGCCAAAGGCGTTCTCAACAACATTGCGTGCTCTACAAAGACGATAGTTAAAATGTCTTTTTGCTCGATTTTCAATGGTAGTTGGTGTCGGATATGGCCGAAGTAAATTTTTACGTAGTGCAAAAGCTTGATCTCCTATAAATACATAAGGCACACTTGGCCCATTATCGTCTAAAGGTCGATCAATAGGTAAATCTAACTCATTTTTATACAATTTCCTACCAAATAGACTATCGCTGAGTATACCGCCATCGCTAAAACGGCCCATGGATCCAACATCAATTACTATGAATTTTTTGTCCGCATCAACAACTGCTAATAACACGATGGAATAGAATTTTTTATAGTTAAAATAAGAACTTCCTGAATGAGGAGGACATTCGATCGAAACATGTTTTCCGTCAATGGCCCCGATGCAATTTTTAAATTGCCACTTTAATTCAAAATCTTCTGCTATTTTTTCCCAATCTTTCCTCATTGGTGTTTTCATAAACAGAGGTTGCAATCTATCCCATAGTACATGTGTCATTTACTGCCCTTGAAATGGTAATTTCGCTTATTCGATAATTGTAACCTAGACTTCTAAATGAGTCGCCCGTTGCCAAATATCTGAAAAAGAAAAAAGTACCTATATTAATTTAAAAATCAAAAACCAAAAAAGGAAAAAAAAAGACGTAGGTATTTAATTTTTTTTCTTCAAAATTAAGGTTTATATATATTTTGAAGCCTACAAGGCAAATTTGCACGCAGATACCTACTCACTTTTTTATTTGTTTTAGTCAAGTCCGCAAAATCTGAGTGGAAGAAACTGCGAGACAATCACCGAGATAGCCTGAAAAGGCAAAAGTGTGGCAAAACAGGCCAAGCAGCACCAGCTATAAATAATTGGAAATATGCCCAAATCATGGAATTTTTGCTACCATTTATGAAAAATAGAAAAGTTTCCACAAATTTAACAAACTCTCAATGCACACAAGAGATCATCGATCAAAATTCCACCCAAGACAGTGAATTATGCACTCAACAGTCGACACAAGAAGTAGAAGAATCTATTATGTTGATTCCATTGGCAAACAATGAAGGTCCAGAATGTACACAAGAAACACAAACAACACGAAAAAGAAAGAATGATGTTGATATCATAGATATTATCAAAGATATAGAAGAAAATCATAACAGACGTCAGGAAGAAAGAGACAATATTAGAAAAAAACAACAAGAAAAACATCCCATGGATTTATTTTTCGAAAGTATGGCCCAAACAGCCAAAAATATGCCAATTTATTTCCAAAATAAAATTAAGAAAAAGGTTTTACAAATTGTGTGTGACACTGAAGAAGAAATGGAATCTTATAACACAGGTTATGGTTACTCTACCGCATCTACATCATCAGTATCTGCACAATCGCCTCCGACGACGAGTTATGAACAACTTCCTTAAAATAAACTGTTTTGATTTAAGAAAATGATACGTTTGATTAAAGAAAAGAATATCAACACATAGTACTAGTTGTAAGTTTCTTTCTATTAATAAAGTCATAAAAAATAGGGGTTTTTATTTCTTACCTTAGAGTGATCGCAAGTTTTTCTCTTGGTGAAACAGCTTTTCTAAAGTTTGTGTCTTGTTTTGTAATATCTTCATTTATGAGTGATAATAATTCTTCAAACTGTTTTCTATCGACTCGAAAATAGTTTTTGAAATATTCGTCTTGTAAATCGTAGAACATCCGCATCAATTCACCCTTGATAGGTCTCTCTCTAATATGGTCGCTTATCCAGAATCTTGGTTTGTTACGCTTCTTTTTTTCGTTATAATGGTAGAGTAGCAAGCATTTATTTATAGTATTTACGTAATCCTCTTCACTGGAATCGTCAGACATCGTTATCGCAAAATATACCGCGCGACTTGCTTCCTCTGTGGATCGCCTGGCACTGAGATATTTCTGCGCCTCCTCGCTCATCGCCGCGCCGCTGGCAATGGAAGGCCAACAACTCGCTCATCCGACCCCGCTCATTTCCCACCTCACTCGCTCCGCAAAGCCCTCTGGCAGTGGAAGGCAAAATCTGAAACTCTTTCTTAGTGGAAGTGTACAACTATTTTTACTCCGGTCCGCTCAGATCATCAGCTCAGTTTCCGCTCATTACCCTTTTGCAGTGGAAGGCGGGCATTAGGCTTACCACAGCCTATAAGACAAAATCGCACGAGCCCATAATAACCTTCCTAGACAGGCCCGTGTCCCAACAGTAGAAATGAAATGAAAAACAATGAAATGAAATAGGCGGGTTGTGGTTCTAAGTAGTTTGTAAACATATTAGAACTACTGTATAAATTATGGTTTAGCTACATGTTTTCTAGAAGTAAAATACTTGCGGGATTCTGGAAAAGCGCATTATGTAATGACATACTTTCACTGTTTCTTATCGTAATAAGAAAAAGTGTAAGTATGTCATTACATAATCAGACCTCCTCAGTTCAATATTGTTTCGGGTAAAAGCCGACTATGATTTCAAACGTATTTAACGTTCATTTGAACCTTACCCTACGCTATTTAACTTTCCTCTTCAAAGTGAGTCTTCTCCGTTGGAAACCGCGTCGCACTTAGCTTGCTGTAGTTCCTAGAAGGAAGTATCTGAACCAAACTATACAGAGAGAGGTATTTAAAAAAACAGTTGCTGTCATCTAGTGACACAAGCTCGCATCAAATTCGCTAAAATACATTTTAATTAAGCAGCTCCTAAATTCTACAATAAGCTTAACAGATTAGATCAGTGAATGCAACATAAAATATTAGCATTAAGCATACAATGATAAGTACTTAATTGCAGTAACAAGTACAACCTTTGATAACTTTGTGTATCTGTTTTTCTTTCTTTTTATAAATCTCTGCTTTGACATAATTTTAGGTAACTGAATTAAAAATGGGAGAAGGCGCTGGTCTTCAAAATACAGTGTACCACTACATAGATGACTAGAGGCTTCAAATTAAAATTGTACACTATTATGTCAATAAATGTTTTTTGTGTTTATGTTTATGTTTTATATCGCATTGGGTCCGGGCGACGATAGAAAATGTACGATAGAGACAACTGCGCTCCGGTATATCCTCGTCTCTCTTTACCTAGTCACAATCAGGGTTTTGTATTCCTGTCGTTTACCTTGTTGCTAGCGGTATAAACATATCTACACTCATTTTTGCTAAATTGCTAAAAAACTAATAAAAAACGTAATAACCAATAAATTATTACGGTAGAAACAAAATTGATACATTTTAACAACAGAATATCCTGTACCTATAAACTTTTCAGATTATTTAATTAGTTAGTATTAAATGGCTATATGAATGGTCACAATACAAAGATAATTATCAAGATCAAGAGAACCAAGATCAAAGAAAGTCAATTAAAATTACACATATTCACATTATGATCGGGATAGAGTTACAACATAAAACATACCTACATAGTAATTACTTTTTTAAGTCAAATAATTAACTTAAGTCAGTCGGCCTTACTGGCCGTCTGGTCGTCGGCAAACTTAATAACCTCATTTAAAGAAGCCGCGTTTATAAGTAAGGCCGCCAATGTTTGTGAACATGATAGTTTAAAAACATAATATTTTGGATAATTAATATTTCTTTTACCCACTATCCTATATACGTGTAAATATGTCGCAGTGACACAAACCATCAAATGTGCGCAAGTTACACTATAAACAGAGAATGCGTAGATGGAATAATGTTCTTTCACGCGTACACCGTAGCACAAGCTATAAAAATAAAGACTGTTTTTCAAACAGCTTGTCGATAGTGAAACCACATAAGCTAGCTCGATCTGCTATAAAATACTGCGAGAAAATGAAAAAAGTGGCTTCTTTTTATCTTCTCCAGAAGTCGACCAACGTCAAATTTGTTACAAATTAACATTTTGTCAAAGATCTCTAACAATATAATATAAATGTTTTCTATGACAAATGCTTTTGTATATAGTTAATGTGGCAAAAGTTATTATTATTCTGAAATAATATGAAATGTATGTTTGTTATTTATTGTCCATAAAGGTGATGTTTATTGTGGTGATTATTTTTTATAATCACCACAATAAACATCACCTTTATGGACAATCGTTTTCACCACGTGACCTTCTAGGTCTACTATAAAACATCGTTCACGATTTGTTCCGAATCCGTATTGACGTCACAGAATCCATTTTGTAAGTCTAATTTGAATTTAGAACATATCGTTATGCTGAATACAGCCGGTCAGTCGAGTCATGTCATCATGTCAAACAATATGAACAGTTATGCGGGCGGGTACGTACAGTGTGAGAACATTTGAAAATAAGAATTAATTTGGCGTTTTAAATGGAAAAAGTAAAACGCAAAAAAGAAATCAAATATTTAACCTACCGAATCACGTACCATTACCAAAGTACGTAGTAGTAAGTTATTACGAGAGTGCCGGCAGAGCGGTCGGGGTTGGCAGATTTTAAATGTCATTGTTTTCTATTGCGTAGGTATGCTACCAACAAAACGCATATGCAATGTGTATTTGTTTTATGGCGATGTTGACATCCCTACACGCATCTCGCGCCAAACCTGCGTGAATCAACGCTAGTAGGGAATACGTTCTATACTTATGGATATTTACTTACTTTGCCATTACTATCTATGCACTTTCGTAGACTTCATTTCAAAGGTAGTTCATTGATTCCTTTGGGGAAAAAATGTCGGAGCGAGAATCAATAAAACCTTTGAAAGCGATTTGGACAGCCCCATTGGAATATTTGTTTCCTTGCAAAAAGTTGTCCACATTACAAAACAAGTGGTACCGGATGGTAGTGGCCCGTAATTCGTAAATAATGCGATACTTAAAGTTTTCCACATTGTTAACAGACCGATGCCAAAGAAAAACCATGTGTGTGAAAACAAATGAATCACGAAATTCGAAACACAAATACACAGGCTTACATTTGAAATAAGTTTGAATTTGGAATTCCTAGTCAAACGCCAGATATTTGAGATCAAAATGGCCAGATAGACAAAACGATAATTTCATATGTAAGGACCTAATATTAGAGAATAAGTACTTTTCTTAAATATTGTATTGTAATGCATTCAAAATTTTATCCTATTACCATTACATCGGTTAATGTGTTGTTTTTCTTCAAAAAGCCAAAGAAGCCATGCGATTCCCAGCTCGGAAAATATATTGTTTTTCATATTTAATTCTGCATCTTTAGTATTTTTAACACATTCGACCATTTTACTTTGAGCGTTTTTGCTTTTTCAGCTTCTTCCAGATTTGGCCATCCACGCTCAGTTGAAATAATAAAACAATTTTATGCATTTGAGTAAAGGTCTTTACTAGACATATTGACGTCCCTTTATGTAAGGAAAAGTAGAGAATATTTCCTAAACATAGAATTCATTTCTCAGAGTATTTTTCGTTTTCAAAAGTGTTAAAGGCTAAAGATGCAAGCATGCCAGCCTTTTTAATGAAGACTCGCTATAAGAACCTCTACCAGAAAGCACTGAAAAATAAAAGTTCCTCGCATTTTAAGCTTTCGTAAATATTGAGATATATTTTAATGGGCACCATCTTAATCTGTACAAATTTTGCCTATAACTAAATAAATACTAACTTACTAAAATATACTGATTTGTTACTCGTTTAGATAAAAAAATATATAAATATAATTGAAGTGTATTTTTCTACTGACTTCCTAAAAGGAGGAGGTACTCAATTCGACTGTATTTTTTAAATGTTTGTTTGTTACCTCATAACTTTTGTGAACTGATACTCAAAATTTATTTTTTGTTTGAAAGCTGGTGCTTCCCGTTGTCCCAATTAAATTTCATCAAATTCGGTTCATTATTTTTTGAGTTACACTCCAATGAATGAATAGAATGGAAGTCGGTATTCAAATTTTTCAAATTTTACTTGTGTAATGTCATAATAATAAACTTTGACTATATACAATCTGAAGTTTAAACGGTAATTACAACAAGTACCATTTTTCAAATTTTTGTTTGTATGTTTGTTCCGGCTAATCTAAACCGATTTTGATTGAACTTTCACTGGGAGATAGCTGATGCTAAGAAAAGTAACTTAGGCTATTTTCTACCGACTTCTAAAAAAAGCAGGAGGTACTCAATTCGACTCAATGTTTTTTTAAATTTTTGTTACGATTGTTCACCCAGTCGAAAGTTATGAGAACTCTCGACTGGGTTAACCGATTCTCAAAATTCTTTGTTTTTAAAGCTGGTGCTTCCCGTGTGGTTCCATTTATCAAATTTGGTTTAGTGGTTTTTGAGATACACTCCAATAACTAAATAGAATAGAAGTCAGTATAATTTTTTTTCAAATTGTACTTGTTATCATATAGTTTCAGTTATCGAGCTCAGCTAGTATAATATAAAATATACGAGTATTTTTAAGAACTTTTACATTTTCACAGGGGACTTACACACATACATTACCAGTTGAGGGGTGTAAGTAAATTTTTCTTCCGTATCCGTAATCACAGATTAAAAAATCTGTGCTGGTAATGGATACTTTCAGAGGATATATAGTGTGAATGGCGCTGTGTAAGGTATTATCGTATTCACCAGTCCTGCGCACAAGTACACTTCTCGTTCTGTCCCGAGCTTCATCTTGCCCGATCTCCCTATATCAGAATGAATAAACAGTGCGACTCGCAGTCCATATCTTGATTTTTTTAAGTGCCAAAACAACATCTTCCTTGATCTGATTGTGATATGTTAGATAGAGTTGTCAAGTTCTGCAAATGAGCATATATTTTTTTTTTTTTTTTTTTTTTTTAATTATATAATACCTACCCCTATTTATTATGGGGTATCATTGAATGCAGTTATTTTAATTTACATCATTACAATCACCTTGATCCTAACTTATTTCTACTTACTAGCTAGGCATGCCTATGCGTCATCCTTGGCATTGACTGATGGTATCAGTCAACGCAAGGCTTTTGCAAATAAATAAAGCATGCATGGGAAATACCACCATGCACAAAATACAAAGTGTGTTCCCATTCCTTAATATCTAAGTTGACAGCTACACTTGACATGCGGACTTATGTATACGTGAAAGCTTGGACACTAGATCCAGGAGAACTACCTAACTATTAACATTGCTCGGTCTTGCTACACATAAATTGTAGTCACCTGCTTATATAAATTTGCCTATTAACTCGAACTGAACTGAATATGCCTTCAGCGGAGCCGAATAATAAGACACATAAATTGATTACATAATTAACTAGAATAATCAATCCAGGATTATCTTTAGTTCAACTACTGGATTGTTAGTAATTTCATATATTAAACTTTTTTTTTTTTTTTTTTATAATTCTGTGTATAATCTTTCAGCTTACTGAAACCTACAGATAACAGTTGTTGTAATAAAATTAATAAAATTAGATCAAAATAATAAATCAAGTAAGCTACCAGATACAACAATAATAAGTTAAATTAATTGAACAAGATCCATTATTCAATTAATTCCAATACATTGGTTAATTCGATAATATAACTTTATATCAATACTACCACGTAAAACAATAATAAGTTCAATTAATTGAGCTAGATCCATTATCCAATTAATTCCAATACAATGGTTAATTCGGCAATATAACTATATCAATTAGTTAATTCTAAAATGTATGTATAACATTATTTATAATAAATTAAATCTAAATAATAAATCACGTAAAACAATAATAAGTTATTAAATTAATTATTTTTATTATTTATTTTGATTCCAATACATTAGTTAATTCGATAATATAACTCTATATCAATTAGTTATGTAGTTATAAGTAAATATATTTTATGTAATATATTTACTTTCCTCATCAATTTGTTAATAAATAGTAATAAAAGTAGTTGAATCAACATTAAAAATAATCCCTCCAACCAGTTCAACCGTTTTGTTGTCTTATTTAAATTAACCATATTAATCAGTCAATTCAGATTAATTTATAAAATCAGATCAAATCAAGCCAAATTGATTGTTAATCAAATAAAGGTAAAGTTGATCCAATGGTCTCTAGTGGGCCAAATTAGTGATCAATCTAATCAATCAGTGCCAATTTTAGGTCTTTATCGTTATTTGACAGTCGATCCGTTGGCCTGAGCTACTTTACGGACGACCGTTTCCGAAAATTCAAGGAATTTGGTCCGGTAATTGTCATCATCGAGTGCAATGGATACATTTTCTTTACTTAAGGCGAATCCTAGGTGGTTCTCGCAGTCGAACCTGAGGGCCGCAAACCTGGGGCATTCGAGAAGAACGTGAGTCACCGACTCTTCGGTCGAGTCGTCGCATACACACGCCGGCGATGGTGCCAGTTTGAAGCGGTGTAAATAGGATTTAAAACCTCCATGCCCAGTTAGAAGTTGGGCTCTCAGGTTTGTGTTCCTCAGGCTCGAAAGGGTCTTGTAGGCGCGTTTAGTGTCTGGCAGGAACATTTTCGTGACTTGCCCGGTAGTTGCTTCTTGGTAGCGTTGCTGCCACAATGCAAGAGTTGAGCCCCTGATGAGGTGCCTGGCAAATGACAAGGGAAAGGCATCGTATATCACCGCCTGATGGTGGCTGTTGATTGCTGCGTGCTTCGCGAGTTCGTCCGCTCTTTCGTTGCCCGCTATTCCAACATGAGCTCGAACCCAGAAGAAATTAATTCGGCCTCCTGTCTCTTCTATGTCAGCCATGAGTAGGCGCGCTTTTGCAGCCAGTGGATGAAGGGCGCTGGGGTTGGCTATACTATCCAGGGACGATTGGCTATCGCTCAAGATGTTAGCTCCATTGTGCCTGCTCGATCCATGCACTACCTCAAGGGCCTTGACGATTGCGCATAACTCCGCCTGGTGGACACTGCAGTAATCTTCCAGCCCGAACTGAGCTCTTTCAGTTTCTACTCCTCCTTGCCATAAGGTGATGGCTCCTCCGACCTTCCCTTCTAGCTTACTCCCGTCAGTAAATATTAATGGATGGGGGCCCTCAATAGCTTGCACTTCTGCCTCTTGTTCGATGGTTTTGTACGACATTCTCTTCCTTCGTGCCGGGTGAGGCAGACTAAACGGGCTCACTCTCCTCTGTAGTGGTCTGTTGGGGATTTGTGGTAGCTCTCCTGTCTTTTTAACCATATATAATTCCAGCTGTTCCCTGACTCTTAAGTCCAGCGGTATAATTCTGGCAAGCACTACGCTGGACGTCAGAGAGGTTGTTCTGTGAGCCTTTGAAATTTGTATGGCAAACCTCCGCGTTATGCGTTCTAAATGAGCATATTATATGTATAGGTTACTATTTATAACCATAATTATATTAAACAGTTAAAAGCCACTTAGTGCAGTTAGTTGCACAACCACAACTCCAGCTTAACCTCAAGTTTAAGTAAAGGTAGAAGTTATGTTCAAGTTAGTCTAGCCCCCAAGTATCACTTGGTAACTTATACTTTGTGTTGACCTACAATCATGAAGTTTATCAAGAAGCTAGGTTTCAGCGCAAGTAAAGAGGCAAATTTAATATCGTTTAGATGAGTTTGATCACATGAAAATTATATTTGTTTGCACGAACACAAAGTAAGATTTGCAGTTTGAGTATCGACCGTAATATAGACAAATGTGTGTTAGAAATTTTTTTCCACTGCCAAGGTAAGTTTGTCCTACAACCCGAATAAACTTGTAGTTAGAGCAATGTCCAGTGCTTCTTAAAAGAAACTCATTGAAAAAATAGTATAAGAATTCGCTGTAAACAGTCGTGCGATTCTCTAAGAGCATACATCGTTGCATCTTTGACAACATCCGTGAAACAAATGACGAGATGACAAGAAACGTTGGAAAAACAACCTTATGTACAAGGGTGATATCTCATAAAGTATTCGACGAAAATTACGACGAATCATTAGAGAATCGCACAGCAGAACAACCCAATTCACCTCTTATTTATAATTATTTTGGTGAAAATTTGTACACATTTTTGTCTTTGTCACAATCGTCGTTACCGTAACTCACTCAAAGACAAAAATTTGTACACATTTTTGTCTTTGAGTGAGATACGGTCAAGCACGAGGCACCCATCGGCTGGTAAACAGTAACCTCTGACCATAACAGTTGCATTATGTCACCAAAGATGCTGCACTGCACCATCACCCTGAGATATTAAGTCGTTAAGTTTCATGTGCCCGTAATTTCACCGGAACCATACCCTCCAAACCAGAACACAGTAATGCGAGCATTTCTACCGCAAAGCTTATCGGTAGAAATATTAGAATAGTGATATTATGGCCGCAGTAATTCCGCGGACGAACTCTTACACAAATAAGTTCTACGGCTACTAAAAAAGTAGAGTAAGTACATACATACTTACCTATCAACATATCATTATATTTATATACTTTTTAACATTATTTTTTGATGGTTTAACTTACGCGGTAGGTATAGTCATACTAGCGCGAACACAGCCGGGTGCGCAAGTACTCTGTGAAGAAGTGAAAGTGAAGTGGTCCCGAAACCGGTCGAGATACTCGACTATACGTAATTAGTAGACTAACGTTAAACCGTCAAAAATAATATAAAAAATGTGTAAAAGGACAGTTTCAATCAAGTTATATATATATATATATACGTTTGTACCACACCCTCAAGGCGCAGGTTCTACTTGCAGTTTTTTTTACTAATAGAGATAAGAGTCAGGCGAATGTTTTGGGCACGTTTCATAAGCTTTTTATGCCAATAATGTAGGTATATTATGGAGTATTAGTTGAACTGTGATGTCGATTTTTAATTTATACTGGCTGCACACCGCGGTTTCACCCGCGTGGTGATGGATGATGATGATGATAAAATAAAAGTAGCCTAAGTTACTTCTTATAACATCAGCTATCTGCTAGTGAAAATTCCGTCAAAATCGGCCCCGCCATTTCAGAGATTAGTCGGAACAAACAGATTTAAAAAAAATCTGTTTGTTCAGACTAATCTTTTTTAAAATATATTTACCGTATTTATTTCCAAATGCACTTATTTAAAAGCTGTTAATTTGGAATTACAAACAGAAACTTCAATTTAAGCAATCTGCAGATTGCTTAAATTGAAGTTTCTGTATATATATATCAGTGATGATGCGGTAGCGTAGTGGCACCTAGTATAATAATTCACTATAATGGCTCTAACAATTACTGGAACACACTGCTAAGGTGGTAACTAGCAAAGAACTCGCACTAAAAACGTCCTACCATCATGCTGTGGATTGCCTAACCATGTTAATTTCTCTGAAAGCTCAAGCAAGTAAGAATCACCAGGAAGTCGCAAGAGAGAGAACCAGAGCAGGTCTCTAGTCTTTACTTCAATGCAAAATAATATTCGTGCCACACACTTGTAATGCAAACGGAATAAAATAAAAATACTCGGAAAGCGATAGAGGTGCACAATATAAATGTGCATTCGCAATGTGTGAGGCTTTCAATTCAACAAACAAGGTGCATTGGAATAAGAAATTGTACCCGCAGGCTTGTTAGGGACCGACAATGCTTTTAGCATATCGTGAATGTACCACTCTGGAGAAATGATGAGACTCGTTCAGTAGTCTTTTAGTTCGAGTTTGTAATATTTCACGTTAATTTTTGTTTAAAGATTGAGAACTTTATTAGAGTATATATAGGGGCGTTATATTTTTATATTTTTTAGGGAAAGAGGCGTGATTTTATGTATGTATGTATATTTTTTACTAAGAATTAAGTTATATGGCTAGCGCACCATACGACTTCTTAGGCCCACTTTTTTTTTTTTTTTACCCGGGAAAATCCTTTAAGGATACCACTAGTCCCGGGGGAGCATGGTTATGTGGGAGTCCGAATACCCACTAAAAACCCGGGGAGTTCCATCTTCTCGACATATGACGGGGGCTTGGGCCCGCTATTGCATTACTCCGCAGCTACCGTCAACGCCGCTGTCCGCCTTCCGGCGGACCCACCTCTGGGGAAATCGTCCTTTGCGACTCCATTCGCAATAGATGTCCCGGAACTCGTTGGGCATCTACGCCTTGTGAGGGCCTATGTCTATTGGGTGTCGGATGCCCCCGCATCCGGCACCACAGGCCTTCCAAGCGGAGATGGAGACCGGGCTCGATTAGCCCTTCTCCGTGGCCGCGCTCTCCGAAGCAAATCAGAGAGAGGGTCCCTCTCTCTTTCCCGCTCCTCTGCCTCTCTCTGCAGCATGATAGTTTCGCTGAAAGAAGCAACCGCCTCCCACGACCTCTCGTCGCCCACCATCTGTACAATGATGGCAAGGAGAGGTCTGTCCCCACTACCGCAACTAGGCAACGTCGCGCTTCGTCTCCTGCAGGGCATGCCTCCAGCGCGTGCTGGGCAGTGTCATCCGCGTAGCCGCACTGGTGGCAAGCCGGGGAGGATTCCCTTTGGGCGACGCGACACAAGTACCCCCCAAAACAACCGTGTCCCGTGAGCACTTGTGTCAGCCGATAGGAAAGCCTCCCGTGTCTCCTACGTACCCACTCTTTGAGTACGGGCTGCAACGCGTCGAGTAGTCGTCGAGCGCCAGCCCCCCTCTGTTCTTAGGCCCACTTGCACGTTCCAGAGTTAGCTTTAATAACTCAGAGTCAACTGCTAAAACGGGGTTTTATAATTAATTTATCTTGCACCAAATTTTTTTTTATTGATTCATGCGTTTCTTTGCGGAAATCCATTATCAAAAAACGATATAAAAAAATATTTAGTGACACTTCCGCTGAAAAGAAAACAATGATTCATTTTTCATATTTCGGTTTATTTGGGGTTTCTTGTGTTTTTTATTTTATATTCTTCCTATTAGTATTTTATGCGGGAGGGAGGGAGCACACCCCCAAATAGGCCAAAATCATTGTTTTCTTTTCAGCGGAAGTGCCACTAAATATTTTTTAATATCGTTTTTTTATCTTGCACCATTAAAGGTTAGGAGTAAATCTAAGGTAATTTATTGATATTTAACCCAGCAATGTGGGAGGGTTAAGTCTTTAACTAGGGTTAGTGAAGCTTTGTGTCAAAAGAAATTGAGGTTGCATTCTGCTGTATACTGTACTCTTTGGGCGAAATGACACGAGACAATACATATAGAATAGAGTATAGAATAAAAAGTCGTCAAATTTCATACAACAAAGGATAAACAAGAAAGTCTATATACGAGTACATTGTACTGAAGTGCCAAACAGATAGATATAAGTTTCACTTTTTTTCGATTCATTCATTATTGGTCAGGTTACAATATAAGTGCATAGACAATTCAATGTTCCCATCTAAAGAATGCAAAAGTCAGTTTAGCAAAACCGGTGATCTTTTATAGTCGTGCAAAGCAAAATGAGAGTTAAAAATTGATATGACTAACGCAAGTTTACAAACTCGTAGACTTATTTATTCAACCCGAGCAAACGTGCAAGTGGGCCTTAGAATGATAACCTGACGGTTAGCGCTACTCATGTCTATTACGTAAAACCAAAGCTATACTAAAAAAATACACGTTTCTAATAAAAATCATGTATCATGTTGAGATCAATTAAACCGCTTAAAACTGTATAAACCTTAATAAATCAGCACTTGCCTTCTCGACTTTAAATAATCGGCACGCTGTATACTGACTCCATAAACACGAGCCTATAATTAACACCGTAACGTGTGTAATTGCATTGGATAATGAGAGGGGTGTCTTAAGTCGCTCTCGAATGATTTTAATTAAGACACACAAAACATGCTTAAGTTTATTAACTTTGGCTTCAGTTGAGTGGCATCCCTGCTTTACTGTTAAGTATAAGATGGTTAAGGTTAAGTTACACCAGCACTATGGCATGGGAGGCTAAACGGATTGCGGTCGTCTTCGATTGTACTTCCAGTCATTCAATAATCTTGGCTGATAAAAAAGCACACTTACACACTTATGAAATATGTAATGATAACTTCATTCGCTGTCACTGCTATCTCCAAAGCAATATGATACGACAATAACATTTCATTATTTAATTCCTACATGGTGAACATGGTCACGTGTAGACCTGTGTCATCTGTTGTCGCCGATATTTTCACGGAGGACTTCCAGAAGAGGGTTCTCCACCACTGTGGTTATGCCGAAGATCTGCAAACGGTATTTACACGATACTTTTGCCAACTCTCCAAAAACAAAGTAACTGTATTTTTAAACCACCTAGTGTCTGTAAATAAAAATAAACTATTTCATAATATACTCGTATTATAGCAACGTAACGTAATATTATAACGTTTACATACTGATGCTACGAAGAACGTTTTCGCACTAGAATTCCCTGTCGCGAAAGGCATGGACGAACACAAACATCCAAGACTCGAGAACAAATACACACTAATATATACACACTACTAATGTCTGCTCATTACACAAATATTAATTGTTCCGGATATCCGTAGGCTACGTATGAAACCTGGAACCACGCGCTTCGACAACCAAAAGAGCCGCGAGTTGGGAATATTCAGCCAACCAGAGAACGAACTCGGGTTTGTACCTCGGTTCGTGTATTACGACCGTCAACTTACTTGCATCAATATAACTTATACAAGAAATAAGTCAATACTTAAAAAATAATCTTAGGATGCTTTACACTGTAAGTTCGATGCCTGCAGCACCAATAAAGGAGTCCCGTATATGTATATAGTGGGTATTTATCTATGATCCCGTAGATTGAAAAATGTGGAATATTGTTTATAGTTACATAATTATTTTCTCATTTCAAAATATCTTGTTCAATCTTTACTATTTATTAAAATGTACCTGAGATAACTCTGTACGTAATATTTATAGTCCAGCTTAGTTTTTTCACTTACTTTTTCAGAGTCCAGAAGCAGTGCGAGCATGGATCATCGATTCAATGAAATTTGTCGGAAATTATTGCAAGAATTAGTTTTGTAGAAACTCGTTAAAATTGACAAATCTTTACAAAATTAAAAATAGCAGGCAATTCAGTTTAGACGTAAACCAATTTAGTCGAAAATAACCGTAAAATGTTCTCGAACCGACGATGCATGCTCACAGTACAATTAGATAACAATTTTGGATATTTTGGCTGAAATTTATTAAATATTCTGCGTAACGTTAGATTGGTTATGATGATAATTTAACTCTTTGGCCGCCGTTTCCAGTGATTCTTTTGATCAGAGAGCCACACGGCCCATTCAGGCCTGGATATCGGCGATAGAATCGCCAGAGACATCGTTTTGGCTGGATAGTATCGCGTTGTGGTGACAATTCTAGACTACAAGGGTCTGTTGATGAGAAGATAAAACAACTAACAAGACTGCGCTACCTTATTTACTATGCGGCGTTCACAAATATGAGTACCTATTATATATGTAACTCATTTCTTGATGGATATCCTAAAAAATATAAAAACAAGAAGTATAAAAAGTGCCCGCCGGGAGGTCGCAGACGCCGCTGCGCACTCGCCCTGAAGATGAGCATCTGACATGCACGAAACCCGGGTCGACGTATTCGATCCCTAACGTGAGTGTTTTGCCGGTTAATAGTTATAGTTATATATTATAAAGCTTTATATAGTATAATAATAAGAAGTATAAATTTGAGGGTGGTTCTCATCTAAATCACAACAAAATAACGCAGCGAATTAACGAGCGAGTCAGTGGAATAATATTTTAAACAAATTTATCAAAATGTAGGTTATTATTAAAACTTGACTTTATACTCCATTTCCAGGCAAGTGTACTTTTAAGTTGTGTCGTAGACGTAAAAAGATATAACCAAACTAAACAAAGTACATACTCAAATGACCTAACCTAGATAGACTATAGATAGTATCTGAAACAAAAGAGCGACCAATTTGTCTGTGGTTTGGCAAAGAGGTATCTTTTAGGCACGAACACTCTATCTTCGGCCGCATCATTGATTTCCATCAGGTGAAAAATAGATCCAGGGCTAACTGAGCACTGAAAATCTGCGTGGAGTAAGTAATATAAAACAGAAAAAAGACTTAAGTTTCAGTGGTAGGCAATGCCAGTAACATATAGGACTTAAATATATCAGAATCGAGTTCTGAGTAACGTGGCTATAGTACAGTAACAAATGGTACTCGACAAATAAACGACAATAGTGATTTATTCTTCCTACGAGTATATCACTCTGTCACTGTAATCTAAATTACCAGTCATACAAGATTGGACTATCCTCTATGTAGAGGTTGTCTGCAGGAAAACGAGACTGTGGAGCATGTGTTGCTGCACTGTAGTGCTACGGAAGAAATCAGATCAAAAACAGGATTACTGGAGGTCCACTCCAGACCGCATGAAGCATCACTAGCATCATCGACAGTTGTTCATACAACATCTCAAACAACACTGGAGCAGTTGTGCCAGCGACCCAAGGCCATACTCCGCTATGTAAAGGAGTTAGGCTGGCTTGCATGCACAAAACACCCCAAGCGGGACGTCAGTGCAGGCCTCATCGCCCTCAAAGAGGAATAAGAATAAAAGTCAAAAGTCAAAATCATTTATTCAATTTAGGCATCAAAGACGCACATAAGAACGTCAACTTTTCATTATAATGTACTTTAAAGACTCTACCGCCGCGTTCCAAAATATATAGAACCCACCGAGAAGAAGCGGCAAGAAACTCGGGGCCATTTTTTTTATATGGATGTTTACAATGTTTCTACTTAGGTACTACAAATATTACATTTTATGGGTGGCAGAGACAGCTTGCCAGAAGTGGAGTATTCCAAGCATCTTTATCTTCTATATAATGTCGAACTTTATAGTAAGCTTTTTTTATTAAAACGTTTTACAGTCAACTTGAATTTGCCCTCTGTGAGCTCAGTTATGTGCTTTGGGATTTTATTGTAAAAACGCACACAATTTCCTAGGAATGACTTATTAGTCTTCGCAAGTCTAAAACTAGGTACAGTTATCCTATTTGAATTTCTGGTATTAAAAGTGTTCACTATTTAACTTATATTTATGTAAATTTTTACGAACATACATTATATTTTCAAATACATATAAGGAAGGCAACGTTAATATATTGATTTCTTTAAATAAATCTCTCAAAGATTCACGGGGACCCATTTCGTATATAGCTCTAATAGCACGTTTCTGAAGGATAAATATGGTCTCTATATCAGCCGCTGAACCCCATATGACATTACGCTGTGGAAATATGCAAAATACACTAACCGCGCCGTAGAAGCATCTGTTAGCTCTCTTATTTTACGTACTGCATATTGTAACGGAACAGGCTCTGGATGAGGATTCCGTCACGATTCACAAATATAGAGACATAAAAAGTATCTTGGTATGAACAAATATTAATGAAATTTAGACAATCAAAAGTAGAAGAAACCGTTAATGCGTGATATTGAGATTAAGATGTTTAGTCAGGTATTTCTTATAGCAAGACTATACTTATTGAAAATGATAAGCAGCATAGAATATTTAAGCTACCAAGATATTCGATGTAGCAAACATTTAAATAGATTGCTCAAACAGTATTGATAAGTGATTTCAACGAAAATGAAATGTTATAATTCTTTAAATACATAAAAGATTTAAGCAAAATTAATACAATTACCATGAAATAAGCACCATCGATATTTTTAGTCATACAAAGGTGTGGCGACGACTCGCTACGATCTCCTTGTAGGTAATACATACTCCAAGCTATACATAAAGAGTTCCTTTAACTTTAACTTTTCTGTTTGACACTTTCAAATTTAAAATTAGATGATGTTTTTATGACAGCGATTCGGACAGGGTTATTTATGTAGATTGATATTTATATTTGGGTAGAACACATGTGTATCATTTAAATTACGAGAGAGAAACACTTTCTACAGTGCTAGTAACAGGAGCAAGGATCACAGCTGGAGTTCGCTGCCAGTATCTAGGTACGCATCGGAGATACCTTCGGAGTCCTCATTGGTGACCCCGACGTGATGATGAAAATGAGTTGATGAGAGAGTACTGTAGATGCCAAAAAGAAGGTATGAATTTTGCTATTCAAATATAATGGTGCTTCCTGCATCGACTTGATCGTGATCGAATACGGAATACTACGCGCGAGTTCTATATATTGAGTCAGGAACGTATCTGTGAAATGATCGTAATATATCGAAGATTATTGCTCGGAATGTTTCCTAAAATGACTTCGACCAATTTTCGCTGCGACTAAGGCTAGTGATACATCGACGTTTTAAGGCCTACCATTCGGCAGTTATTCTAGACAATATTTTATTAATGTGAAGAACACATTTTTGTTACGCGTCCGTGTATTTGAGTTTGAGTTAGACTGTCTACTCTGATTCTAGCATGAGAATGCGGTAATAAATTATAGCAATTGAATTATTTGCTGAGAGTATCAAATGCAATATTTAGAATCAAATAATAATTCGTAATTTCATTTAAGCATTTCTTTGTGATAAATAATAATAGTAAGAAGAGATAAATAAGATTATAATCGCTTATAGACGCAAACTCTGCATTTGGAAAACTACCAAACGGACTTAGTAAGGCCTTACTAATTTTGGGGTAAATAGAAGAGGATCTTGGCATGATGGAGAACGTGTCACAGTAAAGAGCAGCTCTTAATCCAGCATTCGAGTTGTAAGCCTTGAACATGCCAAGAATCCTACTTTCTAAATCATAATAAATCTAGAATTCTACGGCAAATCTAAAGGAATCAAACTAATTACTTACAATATGAAAATTAATGAGATATATTATATCTTTAAGTTGTAGAGATATCTATCAATAATTTACTCGGCAAAATAAAGCTAATTATTATAATAATCTTCATAATAATTATATGCCTGCTAGTGTTGAGCTAACCAATACAACAAAGATCCTGCTAATACTTAAGTATTTAAAATAATTGCTTTTCCTACAATGGTTCAATAGATGACCTGTCATGTAAAACACTAGTAATCTAAGTATAGCAATCTTGTATAAAAAGGAGATTTATGTATGTGGTAAATCTTATTAAACTTGGTCAAGCAATGCAGCACCTTGAGAATTCTTGTAAACCACAAACAAGGGTCTAGAGATTTCTCTTAGTCACTGATATTATTTCCAATATATTGCTTTCAGTAAACAAGTAAATGATTAAACTTGAACAATTGAACTATTCAGGGAATAGTGGCTTATAATATTTATCTAAAGGAATTGGATAATCAGCGTAGTAGTTACTGATCACAAGAGATTTCTAAAGCGCATATAAAGTATATTTTTACTTTAATTTCATATTTATTTCCTAGCAGTTTTCATAAACGAAACAAATAGTACATATTATAGAGACACTTAGTCTGCAAGAGATTATATCAATCTTATCAACAGCTAAATGCTACGCGTTAGCAACAAACATAAATCTATAAAGAAAGCTAGTTATATAATTAACAGGTTCATAACTGTTATTAATAATAACGAATATCATGCGAATATCTGATATGATTTAATGAAGTTGTTTATATATTATTTCACTAATCAAAACTGATTTATCATATTTAACAGATAGTTTTGCAAGCAAATATTTATATAGTAAAACTTGCAAATAACCTACTATTTCTATGTTCTATGGTCAAATAACATAGACCTTAAATTCAGAAACTTATATTGATGATTAATATCTTCCACGATTAGAAGTCAAATCAAGTACATAAGCTAGAAATCTAGGATCAGCTCAGTCAGTCAGTCTGTAAGAACTTAGTATTTGCAAACTAGTATGTTCATCGCAATTTTTCGTTATCAGCTAGCAGTTCAGTAATGTAGTAGTAGGTTATCCATCGTAATATCAGAATACCTAGGCGTTGCTTTTGGTTTCTCTAGGCATCTATAATTCTGAATAGTTTTCTCTGTTTCAATTCTTTCCGAAAAGAGCAAGGTTACAGCAGCGGTACACAGTGTTAGGGTCCTCCTAGACTAGACGATCATTGGCCAAAACGAATTAGTAGAATAAAAAGTTAAAATTGGGGGGGTTGTTACTATATGCAGCAGAACTGAGTCTCCCAGACAGGGCATTTATATGAGGACCCCATTGTAATTTTGCGTCAATTTTAATGCCTAGGAAGACTGTTTCCTTGTCCATTACGAGTTTAACTCCATCAAGCGTAACGTTGGACTCCAAAAATGGAACAGTTGGCAAAGAAAACTTCAAACATTTTGTCTTTTTTGAATTCAGAAGTAAATCATTAGTTGAGAACTATTTAGAGATACTAGATAGAGCGTTGTTTACTTGGATTAGTGTGCTATCTTTCCTATCTACTTTAAAAATCAGAGATGTGTCATCCGCAAATAAAACAATATCACAAAGATCCTTGGCCATAAGTGGCAAGTCGTTAATGTAAACTAAGAACAAAAAAGGCCCTAATATGGACCCTTGTGTCCATACACTGCCGGAATGCGAACATTACCGCTCCGCGATAGAAATATATGTGGTTACTCACCCGGATGAACTTATTGACAAAGAACTCTACGGCTACTAAAATCTCTGAACGATTCTTGTGTAGTATTTTTTTTAATCATGGTTGTTAGTAAATTTCGGGTATACATTTGTTAAGGGACTTTTGTCACCGTTTTTGGATATTTTTCTTTGTCAGTGTATGTACATGACTACAGAACCACGTTACTAAACCTACGCTGTCCGTCTAACTATATGTCTGTCTGTCTTACCTTTATCGAGCCTTTATTTTACCCGTATCGAGTTGTCAAATTGACTTGGCTTTTGACTAAGCTGTCAGAAACTGACACAAACTTTGACATAACTGTCATCATTACGATCTTGACGTAGGCAGAGATCTTATATCATAAAGACTTACATTACAATCTTTGATTATAAGATTTTGGTTTATCTCATTATTTCATTTGTAAAATATAAGCAATAAACAGTAAATTTTTTTTTTATTATTTTGGTCAATGCTGTGCCCAAGCATATAACGCTTTTTCAACCGCTTGGTGATGGATGATGACGATAATGAAATGTATCCCAAACCTCACAAACTTTCACGTTTATAATACAAGTAGAATATAATAGCGATTCGTAACCAGAGGCACTTCACTTTTCATATATAGGTCTAAATCGGCGACACCGGATTACTCCTTTTATAGAGTATACTATACTTAGACTATGACTATGATCGGTCCAAACAAATCAGAATATTCCTAATGAATTTTATGCATCGAAGTATATTTTATGGACAATATGTTGAAACCAAAATCAATCCTCCATCTCCTCTTTCTCAGCTTTTCTTTTTTCGCTTATCCATCTGTTATAATTTTTGGTACCTTCTCGGGTAAAAATCATTCCCATTTATCCTGACTTTTTCATGTCATTCTGTTATTATTTTCTTCTTATTTTTTTGTAAATTTCACGTATCGCTGGTCAATTACGAATACATGTTTTATATAAAGTACAGAGGTTTAATGAATGTGTGATGATATGAAATATATATTAAAATACTATAGTAAAAAACCATTAGCAATAATTGACCAAATGTGAGTTGGCCTCGCACTATGGTATATACATAAAACAATCAGTTTAAATATGATGTTACGAAAATACTGAACCCTCGGTGAGCTGCTGGTTATTAGCTATTTATGTCTAATAGGTACGCTAACATTTTAATGTTTTCTCTACATTCTACGTGTATACGCACTGACACAAAACATTTAACGCTGAAAACAACCTGTATGTATCAAACGCGTTAAAGGCATGTAACCCAAATGTAAACTTGTACAAAGTTGATAGTGATAACGCTTATTATGGTGCAGGTGTCTCTTGCACCAGTTGGAAATGCTGTTGATTAATTATAACAACTTAACGACGTAAATTATCTAAAAAGTATATTTAAGGCTAAGTGTTCACCATTTAACTAAAGTTTTAGATATAAGTTTCTTTCACGGTTTACTGTGACTATCGAAAATGTAATAAGCGTCAATTTTTGTATGGCGTCAAGAAATATTCACAAATCTTTCTTTATTAAACTTAGTTTTTTGAGAAAATTCAAAATTGCACAAAGACAATGTTTGAACTTTGGACAATGGATAGCTTGAAGCAAAAAAATGTGCATCACAGAACCTTAAACCTTCCATCATTGTACGTATTTGAGCAGGCTTTATTTCTAAATCCCAATCTGCACTTATTTCTACGTTTATCTGATGCAGTACGACAGAACAGACGCAAAAAAGACAAAAATAAACTACGTCTTCACTCGTCAAAGAAAATACTGATGCACAAAAAAAGCAGCAAGCATAAAATCATCTTTGCATGGTTCCTATTACATATAATAATCTTTAAGAAGATATAACTTCCACTTTTCATTTTTAAACATAAACTTTAACGTATTCCACTAAGTATGTGCTATGACAATTTAAACGAATTCAATAATTATAGTAATTGTTCCTTTATGAACAATCTATTGTCCTTATCTTTGATATATATCCTTTTACAATATATATTGTTTTATAAAGTATTTTTTCAATACACAAAGTAAACTTGACTTGAAAATGTTTCACTTGATTGAAACTTTCGTAAGTATTACACATTTTAATTTTATTTTGTCAAAATAACATTAAAATGTAAGTGTAGTCTAAAAAATAACGAGTATTTTATTGTTGTTTTACGAGATTATTATAAAATGTATATATAATTTGCTTACTGTAGCTATCTCACTACTATTTGTACGTTCTTAGAGGCAAAACATGTTGATATATTTATTATTGTAATAATTTTAACATCTACTGCATGCCGTTTATTAGCGACATTGTTTATTACATCTGACAATTTATATATCTATCTTTCATCATGCAAAAAGCTATGAGAGCTGAATAGACCTGAATAAAGCTGATGGAACTAACAATTCGTGATAAGGGCGACCTGACTATTTTGCACCACATGGACTGACAAATACGATCGGTTCGAGTGAGCGAGCTTGATGCTAAACCAGTGAGGGTCTAAATTACGAGACCAATAGACAGTGCGAGAGTTCGCAATTACAGCTGTCCAAACGAATTGTGTGTTCGACAATAAAAGCGATACTTTTATTGTTGCTGTAAATTGCCTTTCCGTTGTCGAGACGATGTCGTCGCGTCCCCGTTGCGTATTCTCGCTATAACTTCATGCTGATTTAATGTTATTGTCCAGTAAATCCGACAGATTCGATGGCGCAGATTAATGTACAAAGAATAACTTAAACTCTATTAAGCCTAGTTACCGGTCGTATTCAATCGCCGCTTTCTAATTTTAGAATACTTCCTGTTTAAAATGCTTTACAATTGGTCCGTATAAATACGGATTTGTTTGAACAATAACAAAGGGCGGCAATTTAACTTGTAAGCGTTTGAAATTTACATTACAGTACCGTTATGCGGTAATGTTCATGCAATTTGAAATTATTAAGAACACAAAGTGGCTTTAGATTTGAAATATTAGCAAAAGTCGAGTAGTAGAGGCATAAAATATTGCAAATTATGATGGTAGGTAGCAGAATGGCCGCTAACTTATTCGCCATAAAGCTGGAAAATTACCTTTGTAACTTTTTTAATGACAGGGTGGCATAACTTTGTCTATTCAATTTATTATTTTCCGGACGCCAAGTTCAGAAGAGTCAAAGGAACCATGAAATTAGCAAAACACATCATGCATCTGTTTGAGTCAAATTTGCTTATGCTTGATTCTTATTTTCTTACAATACATCACATGAATTCTGAAAATATGTTTCTGAAATTAGAATGCGTATAACTATTATTTATTCTGTGTCAGAAGTAAAACGAATACATAGGGAAGTTAACATCTTTCACCAAATTATACTTTGAAATTATATGATTTGGTGTTCATATCATGTAGATCCAAATACTGAATTGTTATAAATTCATTAAGTTTCTTTAGTTTGTATTGTACGGTCGCAGCACACGCACGCAATAGGACGCTATCATCTACCTCAGGTTATCTTTGTTCACGCTCATCATTTACATATAAATAACCGCCCTGTATGCAAGATACAAAATTCGTTTGGAAACATTAAAAACGATGTCTTGATCTAACGGGAGCATATTAAAGGTATTTTACCGTTCATTTTGCCGGATTCACATTTACCGGAAAAAATTTATAGCGAAAGCGGTAAGCAATAAAAAGCAATGTTATCGCAATTTGAATAATAGTCACATTCGCATTCTTTCCTTTGCAGGAACGAGTGTGCGAAATGTTTATTTCAATTTTTCGTGACCAAAGAGTGCGTAGATCGTAGCGCCTGCCAGTGGCATCTTGCGTAGAGCCATCTACGTCGTAGTACCCTACGACGTTAAGCGAGCTCGGACCTATCGTAAATAGAAATTGACATCGGTATCATTTTTGCCCAAGACAGGGCTGTAAGTCCGGACGAGGGTCGTCTCGTCGTTTTTGGCCGCAGTCGGCCGCGGCACACTCCAACTGCTCGTTTAGCAAAATGACGGACGGACCTTTTTTATCTCGCCCAACCGCAATTTGTTGCCAGCGATTTCTGCTTGCGATACACGGGCTCGGTACCTCGAATACATTTAAAATTCCTATCCTATAAATATTAAGGCATTTCAATGTTGATGACGGTCGTTTTAGATTTTTAAGTTTTCACCCAACTGTAAGCTTATAAACGATAATAAAACATTTTGAATACCCACGATGTTCACATGTTTATACTCATTTGTATCCATTCATAAACTTTAAATATTAAATATGAGCTTTATAATAGTTTTGGGGATATATATTATATTATATTAATGAAGGAAAGGTATATTAGGGAAAATATTACAATAACATCTTGCATCCTTATTTAAATGTTATTTTATACTAGCGACTGCCCGCGAGTTCGTTCTCGTATAGGCTCGGCCTTCGATCGGCCTCGCCATAACCTCCTATCATTTCAGATTTTTTTTAATGTAAGTATCTTCTACGAAGTACTCGTATTAGAAAACGTTTAAAATTATAATATTATAGCGTGACCAGGAGAAATAAGGGTTCATTATATATATATATAATAAATAAATAAATAAATATTCCACAACTATCACACAACGCCATCTAGTCCCAAGCTAAGCAGAGCTTGTGTTATGGGTACTAGACATCTGATAAACATACTTATATATTTCTAAATACATACATATTATAGATAAATTACACCCAGACACAGAACAAATGATCGTGCTCATTACACAAACATTTGTCCTGGGTGGGAATCGAATATATATTATATATATAAATATAAATATATAATATATATATAAATATATATATATATAATATATATATATATATATATATATATATATATTATATACATATATATAGATTATTACGGTACGTACACGAAGAAGTTGATAACATTCTTCCGAATAATGTGTGTCTAACACGCCAGGAACAGCTAGTAAATAAGCGTATGCATATTGGTTTGTTCTCTAAGAATACTGATGTCTAAGCGGTGTGAACTTAATAGAATGGATTTGATATTTATGTACTACTTACATCCACGACTCCACTCGCGTGCTGAGTTATTATTCAACGGGGTCATATTCCTGGGATAAAAAGTGCCCTAAGTTACACTAGGCTACAAACTTTCATTAAACTCGGTTCAGTAGACTATGCAAAGAAGGAAACGCAAGCTAAAAAACTTTAATCCTTCGGACACGATGTCACATTTACGATATGGTTACTGATTAAAAAGTCACTGCAATATCGTGACAACAAATAGTTTTACTATTCAAAAGGTTATGGTTTGTATAATATAAATAAAGTTATATGCACATACTACTTCGCTATTAACTGATACCGGTCACGATTATAACAGTACACATGTTATACCTATGACCCAGTGAGCAGAGATAGTGGATCTATTTAGTCGACAATAATTTAACCAGTTCTCTAACGATTCGTCGATGCGCTCGTCGACGAGCTCACCGATGTCAAACACTTTATGAGATATCGCCCTTGTACACAAGGTTGTTTTTCCAACATATTTTGTCATCTCGTCATTTGTTTCACGGATGTTGTCAAACATGCAACGATGTTTGCTCTTAGAGAATCACACGGCTGGAAGCAGTTGTGTTACGAGTATTAGCTTTGAGAAGCCGTGTAATCGAAGGTAAGAGTGAATAATTTATTAAAACTCAAAAATTAACAAAATTCATGATTCTACAACCTATTCTTTAACATGCCATAACCTGTATATTTCACCAAATGTACAATGTACATTATATAATCTTATCGTTATACCTAATGTCTGACGAAAAGAATACGATTTTTTAAGAAATACGTTGTCGTCTGTAACAATAGAGCTTGCCAGCGTGCTCGTGAGTTTTCCTCCGCAAACTTTTTCAATTCATGCCATGTTTCCTATTACTTCCCGAAAAGAGTAATTCTTTTGACATAACAAAGAAATGTTTCTACGTCAATACGCAAATAATAAACTTACTGAAAATGTATTTATTATTTATAAATGTATTTATATTCAAATTATTTGAAAGATTACCGAGAATTACTTCTCGGTTAAAATAATATATAAAGAGTATTCCTGTGTATAACAGAGGTTTTAATTAATATGTCTCAGAGAGTAAATTAGTGACGCAGTGCATTCAAGTGATTTAATTATGTGAAGATAAGCAGATAAAAAGCTGTAATTAATTTGAATGAATTGTATATACCGGCAAGCAATTACTATCACGCAGTGCATTCCGCTCGTTGGGTTATTTTAGTTGCAAGAGGCGCCTTATGCTGGGCTTTTTGTAAGAGTAGTCACTAAAGACCAGATAAGAGTTATTCCTTTCTAGAAATAGTATTCTGGGGTAAGGGAAAAACAAGAAAATTTGGTAACATTTCACTTATTCTCAGATCCTTTGGTAGGATTGAATATGAAAACTAGATTTCATAGTCAAAGCGCGGACAGTTCTCTAAGATCCATAATTGAGTATTCAGATAAAGGTTGAACGTTAAATAAAATATCTTTCTTTGGTTCTCATAAACAAAAAAATCCATCTGAATATAATTTTATCGTGACTACATAGTAGCTATGATTAAGCCTGTGTTGCCATGTCAATAAAAAAACGTCGAGATATCTACAACTAGTAACTGGCAATCATAAATATATGGAATATTTGCTACCCAATTATTTAAATAATAATATATATTCCTCAAGCCTCAAGACCTTCGACCAATGTGTGTGATGACTTATTCCATTGAAACGTGGTCTCTTACTATGGGCCTCATAAGTAAGCTCAAAGTAGCACAACGAGCTATGGAGAGGTCTATGCTTGGGGTTTCTCTACGTGATCGAATCAGAAATGAGGAGATCCGTAGTAGAACGAAAGTCACCGACATAGCCCAGAAGATTAGCCAGTTGAAGTGGTAGTGGGCAGGGCACATAACACGCAGAACAGATGGCCGATGGGGCCGGAATCTTCTGGAGCGGAGACCACGGACCGGCAAGCGCAGCGTAGGTCGTCCACCGACACGGTCCAACGACAGACGACCTGATAAATGTCGCAGGACGACGTTGGATGCAGGCCGCTTCTAACCAGTCCTTTTGGAAAATCATGGGGGAGGCATTTGTTCAGTAGTAGACGTCCTACGGCTGAGATGAGATGATGATGGTGATATATATTGGTAAGTTATTACCAAAAACTTTTCATTATAAGTTTTTTAAAGCAACACCTGCTAGCGAGACCAAACAGAGATCTTAGAGAGTAACATCACACACTCCATGGATTGTCGTAAAACGCGGGTTTCGTATCCCGGCCGAGGATGTGTAATATTTTCCCCTAAAATTGCAATGTTTAAAAAGAAACATGTTTTAAACACGTTCCAATTTTACGATGAATCCTGTTTCAATAAAAATACTGTAAATATCGGCCTGTTTACTGAACTGAATTTCAGAAATAGTGTAGGTATCTCCGGTATATACTGCAGTCTCTTGGATAAGTGACATGAATTGAATGGATTGACAAGCAGCCCCTGGGGCCGACAGACATACTCTAAGTAGTGCCGACTGCATGCCTACCAAGAACATTGAAGTTAGATAGATAAATAGAAAACACTTTATTGAGACTTCACATTAATCACCTAATGTTAAAAAGTACAAAAACCTAGGTGTAGCAATGGGGGGTCTTATCGCTCAGAGCGATCTCTGCCAGACAACCAAACAAATAGTAGAGTCAAAGTCAAAGTTAAAATCATTTATTCAATTTAGGCATCAAAGACGCACTTATGAACTTCAAGTTTTCATTATAATGTACTTTAAAGACTACCGCCATGTTCCAAAATATATAGAGCCTACCGAGAAGAAGTGGCAAGAAACTCGGGGCCATTCTTTTTACATAGATGTTTTTACAATGTTTTTACTTAGGTACTACAAATATTAGATGCAGTGTGTTGCCTTACAAAAGAGAACATAATAATGGTATCAGTAGGGCAAGACACGCTACACTTTGACATCTTAGTACACGAGTAGATAGATCCTGGAGTGATCAGTCCCAAGCTATTTTATCCTCCAAGTAATTCGAAATTTTGTAATAACCTTTTTGACAGAATTTAGTTTTATTAGTAATTTTAAACTTATTAATAGGCAAATCTCGGATAACATTGGGAACTTTATTATAGAATCGTATACATTGTCCCATAAAAGAATGACTTATTCTGTGAAGACGCGTTACATGTACGGATAGCTTGTGCTTATTTCGCGTGTTGATGGAATGAGCATCACTCCTTTTATCAAAACTGCTAATGTTTTTCTTTACATACATTAGATTTTCATAGAGAAACTGAGAGACAACAGTTAGAATGTTTATGTCTTTAAACTTCTGTCTAAGGGAAACTCTGGAAGCTAAACTGTAGATCGCTCGTATAGCCCTTTTTTGCGGTATGAAAATAGAATTAATATCTGCAGAACATCCCCAGAACATACATCACACATCAACAAACATATGCCATAAGTCATAACGCTATGGAAATAACTAAAATAAACTATTCTAGCTATGTCTACATCAGTTAATAGTCTAAATTTTTTAACAGCATAGTCCGCTGAACTGAGCCTACTAGACAATTTTTTAATGTAGGGACCCCATTGCTATTTAGCGTCTATAGTAATTCCTAAAAAGACCGTTGAAACCACAGAAGTTAAGTACTTTTTGCACGACCTACTCAATGTCGTACTATTATGTTATGCAATCTCAGCAGAAAGTATTTTATTGTTTAATAACCGTTAAGTGTTCGTAACGGTGCACGAGTGTAGAGAAAGTGTACAAAACCATAAAACCCTGTTTTGATGTTTCCTTCGTAAAGCAACTTAGGCTGGAGTTCACCAACACATGTTTAAACTTTAAACGGACGTTTAATTCTTAAATGACCGTTTAGCAATATTTTTTGTTCACCAAGCAGTAACCATTGATTACGTTTCGTAATCGGATTTTTAAGTTAAACGATGTCTGCGACCTTGTTTAACCATTGGTTATTGTTTATTTACGTGAAAATGTCAGATGCTCTGAATTATATCTTTGAAGAAGATAACGTGTTAGGTAGATGATTTTGAAGATATTGAGCGAATTTTACGCGCACCCCGTGTTTTCCAATTAAGTATTTAGAAGAAACTGACGTATAAGCATTCGTTACAAAATTTCGTTTATACAAACATAGTGCCTTGGAATTATTTGATTTAATTGATGAAAGTTGTAATATAATATCATCCATAATAACTTCAATAAAACTTACTTGAATTTTTAATTTCAATTACCACAAAATAACTCTGACGCCAACAAAACAAACACATAGAACTTCGAATCGAACTTTGATATTACCATAAAAGGTGCTAAAAAGGTGCTGAATTAGAAATACATACAACTTGTGAACATACCATTGACTTGACACGCATTACATTTTGTAGTATATTAATATTACCTTACCATATTTGAATGTAGCTCGGGTAAATGTAGATGATACAAGATACGCTACCATCTTTTCAAAGTAGTATTATACCATTCTTTCATTTACGACTCATTCGTCCAAAAACGCTCGATTACTTAAACGTTCGCTTTAAAAAGATGGTGAACACAAATAAAACGTGAAATGTTTAAACAACTGTTTAAGTTTAAAGGGGCGATTAGGTAATCAATGGTTAAGTCCTAGTTGGTGAACTCCAGCCTTAGAAATTTTAAGTAAAATATCACCTGATTTACTAGACTTATACATTAGAGTGATTTAATGACTGACAACAACTTTATTAAATTAAAATCTTGACGTACAAACGTACGAGAGTTTTTTAACCACTTTTAAAGGGAATAAAGTAAATCTTACATGCTCAAGGCCGTTAACTTTGCGAAGAGTTCATCAGACGTACTTGTTCATTAAAATTTACTTCTGTTTTGGTGTCATATTATCATGAAATAGGCGGGATAATATTTTTATAGATTAAGATTATTTTTAGATTGATTCTGCATACGAAGCCCTTATCTAACTCTGTATTTAGTCTCATAGAAGTGAAGGAAACCGTAAGATTATTTGTTTTTAACTGATATTTAGTATCATAAAAAAGGGGATAAATATAAATATTACTAGTTCTTTCCATCGATCGCATCATCACGGTCCATTCAATTAAGACACGAATAACAATGCTTTTTTCCACATATATAAATACATATAAGATGTAATAGCGAAACCCTACCAGCTGCCTGGTTTAATGAAATTAAGAGACGAGAAGAGCAAGTCGTGCATTTGATGGTAAGCATTACGCTTGCCAATGCCCAGTTGCAGTTCATGCACAGCTTAGAACTGCTGTTTTGCGTAGCACTGTACTGTGCTCGTCACCCTGAGAAATTGGTTTTTGTGGAGAATTTCACCCAGTAATTTCACTTGCTACAGTGCCCTTCACACCCTAACACTTGTGCACTACTGATACGCGGTAGATTATATGACAAGTACAATTTGAAAAATTTAATACCGACTTCCATTCTACTCGTATTCAGTTATTGGAGTCTAACTCAAACACTACTTGACCGAATTTAATGAAATTTAATTACATTTATTAAAACATAATACACGGGAAACACCAGCTTTCAAACAAAAATAATTTTGAGAATCAGTTCAATCAGTTCACCCAGTCAAAAGTTATGGGGTAACAAACATTAAAAAAAACAGTCGAATTAAGTACCTCCTCCTTTTTTTGGAAGTCGGTAGAAAATCTGCTTTATTATTCGCCGTGGTGCAGAAGGCAGTGTCTTCCCCGTAATAAAGCAAATTATAACAGTTGTTTTATACCTTATAAGTATAGAGTATGTCTAGTATCTACTAGACATACTCTATACTTATAAGTGATTATACGTTTTCTGTCAATAATATAAAGATAACAGTTGACTTGAGCACTGGCCTTTACTGCCGTGTAAATATAGCCATAATATTTACCATTGTCATTAAAAGTCCAGGGAAAATATTCGTATAAAATCCTTTATTTGTTGTAAGGCTACATATTTTTTGTATGAGCCATATAAAAGAGAGGAAGTGTAAAAAACGTCATTAACATTATCCTAAACCGCACAAAGCTAACTCACAAGGTTGAAACATGATAAATTTTTGATCCCAAGTTGAATTTAAAATGAAAATACGTACCTGAGAAGGTTCGCGATGTACGCACATTGCGATGTTCTCGATATGTGGACGCTACTGTTTAGGACGGACGCCGGACTGAAATAAGATAATTGTAAAGTTGAGAATTTATTTGATAATATAAAATGCGTATTGCATTTTAATAAGTATGTAATTATTCCATGCCAAACGTTTGCTTGAGGTGACGGGTGACCGAAACGCTGGCACTTATTTTTGACTCCGGAAAATTTACTCGTTAGAAAATTCCAATAACTGTCTAACCCAGGGATCGAATCCAAAACCTCGATCGATTCCAAAACGGCGTTTCCACCACTACACCAAGGAGGGTCAGCTAGTAAAAAATAAACTGAGTAATGCTGGTTTTGCAAAAGTAGCCGAAGTCCCATTCCCGTCTCTATGTTGTACCTACGTAGATTTTGTGTTTCGCTCGTTTGTAATGTAAATTTACCTTTCCTTAGTTAACCAAAGCCATCGCCGGCCGAGTAGAGTGAAATGGGTGCCCCTGACGGACCCAGATTGGACTGTTACTAACTTTTAGTTAAGGTATTGAATTCATTTAGTGGTTTTAGTAAAACAACTTTTTTTCAACCAGGAACAACACTGATAAAATGTGATCACGTGTATTAAACTCACTGTGGGATACTAAAGCCTAATGACAGTTTTAATATCAGCTGAAAATATCAGTAGCTGCTACAGGCAAAGTACTTGTAGCGTGCAGCCCCCAGTAAGCAGAACGTCTTCGCGATAAATAGGCGACAAAAGTGGGAAGAGACGGTGCAGTTGAGGCGGAAAACGCTTGCCGGCTATCATTACGCGAGTGCCGGCAGAGCGGTCGATGGTTGGCAGTTTTTACACGTCATTGTGTTCAGCCGTGCGATTCTCTAAGAGAAAACATCGTTGCATCTTTGACATTATATCCGTGAAACAAATGACGAGATGACAAGAAACGTTGGAAAAGCAACCTTGTATACAAGGGCGATATGTCATACAATATTTGACATCGGTGAGCTCATCGATGAATCATTACAGAATCGCACGGCTGTTGTGTAGGTATGCTACCAACAAGAGAGATCAATCGAAGATTTGTTCGTAGATGCGATGCTGACATCCCTACACGCGGCTCGCAATAAACCTGCGTGAACCAACGCTAGCAAGGAAGACGTTCTACTTATAGATATTTACTTACTTTGCTACAAGTATACGTTCTGTATCGTGACTTATAAGTCACGACCGTGCAGTAAAATTGCCGAAAAATAACACGCCAACCTCAAACTGCGGTCGTCAGGCAGTTGGAAAAAATATAAGTTTTTGAACTGAAAGTTCACAAACAATAATGTGATTATGCCTAAAGTTTGAATAAAACCCTCATTTAAACTAGGGTACCCGTAAATCTGAGTTTTTATTTATATTAATTGTAATTGAATGTCGACCTCAGTCTCCGTCACGTGCATTACAACTAAGTACCATTCTTGTGTAAAAAAAGACAGGAGTAACAAATAAGCAAAATAAATTTAAAAAAATTACAATAAAGCGGGCAGTTGCAATTCAGTAGGTACTTGGCAGGCAGGTAGCCTGATTAACAGAGCTGTAATGTTGCTGATTTAGATTGGAAATTCCGACAGCTAAAACTGAACTCTATGGTTAGTTTCTTCAGTCTCTGTGCTGATTTATAATATTAGTGTCAGAAAATGAAACCAATATAGGTTTTTTTAAAATAAATAATGTTATTTTTGAAAGTTAAGTTAGGAAATGTACTACCTATTACTACTATACTATTATATAATGGATTTATAGATTATTTATAGATTAAGGTATTGAACTTATCCGTAAGTTCAACATATTCACTAATAATAAAATGTACAAGTTAAATTACCACGATCGATATAAGGGGTTGTAATGCATGAAGTTTTAGTCCTTTTTTAAGTCAATATAGCCCATGAGTAAATAAAACAATGTAGCGAAGTAGATACGCAGGAACCTATACAACTTTCAAATAGTATAGGTAATTTTTGATGAGATAGTCACTTTTTAATATTTTGTCGGTTTTTGTGACTTACGCGGTAGTTATAGTCGAATATCTCGACCGGTTTTGTGACCGTCCGAGCCACTTCTTCATGGAGTACTTGCGCACCCGACTGCGTCCGCGCTAGTACTGGTACCGCTAGTACTACTACATTAAAATGTGTGATACTTACGAAAGTTTCAATCGGGATAATCACTGTCAACTAACAGTTCAAACGATGACTGCTCGCCAACTGGAATCGAAATGGCAAACAACGATTATAATATGTAGGCATCTGACACAGATTGTCGGAAGATTCAGTTCTGAATCCGGTCCTAGGATGTGTACATTATATACAAGATAAAGATGCTTGGAATACTCCACTTCTGGCAAGCTGTCACTCTGTCACCCATTAAATTGTAATATTTGTAGTACCTAAGTAGAAACATTGTAAACATCTATATAAAAAGAATGGCCCCGAGTTTCTTGCCGCTTCTTCTCGGTGGGTTCTATATATTTTGGAACGCGGCGGTAGAGTCTTTAAAGTACATTATAATGAAAAGTTGACGTTCATAAGTGCGTCTTTGATGCCTAAATTGAATAAATGATTTTGACTTTTGACTTTTGTAGCTTCTCTCTTTATAATGGCAATTTTACTAGTATGGTCACGCTTAGCAGGCGTTAGTTCTTAAAAAATCACTCAATAAAGACACGGATCATATAATAGTATCATTGTGATAAAGATTTGAATGTATTTATGTATTAGTTGTAAAACAGCATTACAACGGCAAATAAAAACTACACAAACATATGAACGCTCTAAGTTCCCTTTGAATCACAACGTTTCCCTAGCTACTATAAAGTAGCTACCAAATCCAAGACAATGTTTACAAAAGGAAATAATAGAACGCTCGTACCGCACTAACTGCACCCTCTTTATACAGAGCAAAATATACCGCGCTCTTTGTTCGACGCCCCTAGACGGAAGAATGTAAGCGGCGTATAGAGTCAATTTTCAAAAATGGCATCGTTAAAAATAGTGGGAAGCATGTAACAGTGTTCAAGGGAACTCATTACCGAACTCCTTGAGGTAGTATTTCGGGTGAATAGAGAGGCGGCGCGGCAAGATAGCGCGCGCTTATGAGCGATATCGCGACAAACGAAGTGTACCCACACGAGCAGGGGAGATTGAAGCGAGCGAGCAAAAATCTGCTACCTATTTTACCGTTTGCTAAAGATGCGAGCTTTAGGCTAAGGATGTGGCGTTGAACTTTGCGAAAGTATAAATTGGATCCGGATGTTTGGGCTTAGCAACGTGCTTGTTATTTTGTTTGTTTTCTAAAGTTACACGTGTTGAAAACCGCAACGAGCCTACGTCAGGGATTCTATTACAGAATAGTTGTTGATACTTAGCACGTGTTGATTCGAACCTGTTGTTGAATTGTGTATGGCTATGTATATGACTATGACCGAATTAATGTAATGCATAGGTTCAAGTTTTTTTCGTATATACATATAAGATAGGACAAGACTTGCCGCGGCTCCATATCCACGCGTTGTAAAAAAATTATCGGGATTTAAAAACAACCCATTCTTTTCCGAGCTATTTCTGGGCTAATTTTCTTTTCAATCAGTTCAGTAGTTCACGCATGAAAGAAGGGCACAGACAAAGGTTTGTTTTTCGGTTTTGATTTATTAGTATTTACAGTATTAGTGCTGATAGGTACGGATAACGCATTGAAGTTGAATACAGGTAAATTACATTTTAAAAAACTGTCTGCAAATTCATTTTCTATTTGGTTAATAATATATCTGATTGAAATTAACTTTATCAGCTAAAGAAGTTTAAAAGCCACCAGCTAAAAAGCATAAAATATGTAGCCATTATATCGTAAGATGGGTACCTAGATCTCTCGCTGTGGTCGTTTCCTCATGACTGAGGACCTGGTCATCAGTGGATGTGGATGGTGTACACCGAGATCGTATGATCTGTTTCCATTGGTGCCTATACATTGCGTCTCTGACAACCGAGCAAAACTCCTGATAGCTAGGGTACCTAGGTACCATAGGTAGGTCTAAATTGCCAATCTTGGCTGCCTTCGGCTACACACAGATGCCGTGTGCAAATGTGCTGATTGGTAATTCAAATGCGCCAACTCTATTTCGAGATGTATGTTACTGGGGAGTTAAGCCAATATCTCAGTCGAGTTTGTTATGAGTAAGAAACACATTAAACTATTAAGTAAATAACCGGCAAAATACTCACGTGAGTTGGTAATCCAGTACGACGCGGCGACGGCCCGGGCTTCGAGCATATGAGATGCTCATCATGAGGGCGAGTACCTACTGCGCCGACAGCGACATCTACAAGCTCCCCATGGGCACTCGGTGAAGTAAGATATACGTTTGATTCTCCATGATCTATCTTCTACTAGTGGTCTTGGCTCTAAGCTAAAACTGTCAATATACCTGAAACTCTGTAAAATATTTGTTAACGAAGTCATACGGTTACCGCTTTCAATAAAGTGGACTATGTCAAATAATAAAAAATCTCGAGAAAATCCAGCAAAATGCATGTCGGACTCACGTACGAAGGTTCCTTACTGTTGTCTATAAATCTCCCATACAACAGACATGAATTTTTATAGTAGCAACAGAAGTACACCATCTGCGAAATTTTCAACTGTCTAACTATCACGGTTCATGAGATACAACCTGGTGACAGACCGACAAACAGACACCTAGACGGATGGACAGCGGAGTCTTGGTAACAGAGTCCTGTTTTACTCTTCGGGTACAGAAACCTAAACAATTATGGAGGGTCCTCCCTCCATAATTGTGTCCATAATAGGCAAAAAAAAAACGACACATTAATCATCGCAGATGCATCGTTGTTTTGAGGCGTACCGGGACTAGAGACAAGAAGTTAAACACTCGAGAAAAATGATCACGTTTTCGCGTTGCGCGATCATCCACTTCGTTGCAGTAATATCCATTGAAATGAAATATTAGGAAAACTTTTAGTACATTATGTCGAGCTTCAGGAGTAAAACGGGCCATTTTTCTCAAAAAATTGAATAACGTCGGAACGAATTCCCAGGAAAAAAGATACTAAAACTTTATAAATCGCATTATGATAGCTCCCGAGCGATATATTGAAGCATTTTCTTCGAAATACGTAGCTCGGAGTGGGCGAATGCTCACGACAGCTGAACCAATTATGTGGGAGCAGAGATATGATCGATTTTAATGCATCAAGTTCGGTCAAGTCAGCCTTGTCTTCATAGAAATATACCAGATTTGCTCAATTTTTACACGTAGTCCCAGGGTGATTTCAATCAGGTGACGACACGGGTAATGATTCTTCAAGTCTGTTTTGGTGTACCACTGACGGACTACTTTTCTGTTCTAAAGTTAATCGTGTGAAATTATGGTGCGATATATTAGGGTGACGGTCGTAGTGCAGGGAAGAAGTTTGAGCCTTGAAAATCTGGGTCGCACTGCAGCTGTTATGGGCAGCCGTGACGCTTCCCACCAAGTGAATGCCTTGGCCGTCCAGTCCCTTACTTGTATAAAGACTAGTAGTAGGTTTTGTAACAACAGTAGATCTCGCAAGCTTTTATAACCATGGAATAACCGACGCTCACCTCTGTCAGGTAGGTATAAATTTTCTGAAAAACTTCACCGAAAAACTCCCGCAACATCTTGTGTAGAATGGAGTCTGAACTCCCAATCAAATATCGCCATAAAATAAAGAAAATATATAAATCAAGGAAAATGTGTGAAAATGTTCGTCAAAAGCGGTTGAAAAATGTGACCTGTGTAGGCGAGAACAGATAGATTGACAGACTGACAAAAGCATTTTTGGTCAATCTCGAATTTGACATGCTTCGCTCGGTCGATCAAGCAAGTACAAGTAACTCGGACAAGCAGTAGAATGAGTGCACTGAAACAGGGTTATTTTTTATTACTGGACTACTAATAATTCTAACTAATAGTGGTTTTTCAATTTACTTTGTTGGTCTTGCAGTTAGAGTGCTGTGCAACGAGTATTAGAGTGTTATAATTATGAAGATGCTCTATTTGTATAAACTATTAAAAAATAAAATAACCACACATATTTCAAAGAAAGTGCAACATAGTGGATAAAAATAGCTACGGAAATAGAAACGAAACGAGTGGCGAAACGGTATTTTGAGGATTTGAATACAAGTAGATATTACCAATTCATGAACCCTCTTCCATTGTTTCTATAATTGAATGAATCACACTTTGTGTAAAATCGATAAAGCAGCCTATAATATTATTTTATTATATTAATCACTTATACCTAATTAATACTTTTCAATTCTCGCATGGCTCTTCTAGCGTGGTTTTCTCACCATAGTCCGTACCATAACCGATGGAAACAAAGAATGAAAGCACAACTGCATCTTTAATCAAAATCCCCCTTTTTCTTTATTTTTACTTATAAACATATCTAACACGATTTACACAAAGTAACGCAGTAGACGCGGACAATTCAAATTGTTACTGTATGAGACCAAGAACACATTATTTCAAGAAATTATTATTTTGTATTGTAATCAAAGACATCTCTGGAGTCATCAGTTGGAGTTAGAAATAGATAATATTAAAAAGATAAAGAATAACCCATGCAAATGTTCAGCAATCTGATGCACCATTATGGTTACGCGAGCGAATATTTTTAATAACAAACTACGAGTAACTTAACTTACAATATGGTGTTTCAACGCGGTGGTTAAGAGGAACTGTACAAGGTGATCCATTATCTCCTCTTCTCTTTAACTTTACTTTAAAAAAATTTACAGCGTTAATAACATAGAAAGATCTCAAAATGCCAATAATTTTGTTATTTATATTTATAAAAAGCTAATGACAACTTTAGCGAATTACAGTTGGCTTTAAAATTGTTTAGAATAATATTTATATACTATTTATTTTCGAATTAATATGTGCTGGTATTTTATGTTAGATTGTACCCCTCAAGAGTCGATGTCATTAGAACAATGAAATTTCTATTGTTATCATGACAATGAATGTTTTGATGGATTATTTTCTTCTTGATTATTACATTATTAAAAAACGACATGTGCTATAGTGTAAAAGTCCCGAAATATATATCTAGTAAAATATTAAAACACTTTTAAGATACTGCTAGAAATTAAATTAAAAACGTAGGTAGAGTCAAACGGGTTGAATGGAACGTACTATTATGTTGAATGAGTAGAAGTACATGTAGGTAGCTCCTTGCCAAATCAATATCTGGAACAATATCTATCTTGATATAACATAATTGCTACCTTGTTATTGAGTGATTTGATTCAAACCGAAATTCATAACTAAATATCTTCATCGAATTGAAAGAGAGGGCAAACATGACTCGCATGAATAGCTATTGTTCTAATGAAATCACCAATCACACGGATGGCTTGAGTGTGTACGTACACTCTCTCTAATTTAATTCAATTTGATTGACAACTACTTTCAATTAAATATAATTAATTAAGTATATATTGCAGGAAAATCACAATAATGTTTATACAATATCTAAAGGACGGTTCCAAGAATGACTTGATTAATCTTTCCAAATCAGCAAGCCTCATTAGAGGCAAGTTCATTCTTAAATCTATTGTTATTTTCTGTTCTGATGCGGACAGATTAAGCTGTGGTGCTTTTAGATCCACGTTTTAAAAATTATGCTTAGATAAATCCAACTAAAACATATATAAAACATATTATAAAGCTTATAGTGCCTTTATAAACCGAATCTATTTAATTAGTTCTCAGTAAATCAATCGCTTTGCTTGATATTGCTCTATGCACCTCACACGTTCAAAGCACTCCGGTAGAGTATTATAAATAAGCATTGATTTTAAAATTAGAGTTATGGCTCAAATCCATAGCCATCAGTAAATTCCATCGCCTATTCATGGTTTATAAGCAATAAGGGGTTTTTCTTTGGCAATGAAAGTATAATAGCTTACCCTCGACATTGAAAACCTGTCACCACACATCTAGAGAGATACCAATCCGTGCGCTGAGTACAAAACTTGGTGTCGCAAGCAGCGGCCGGATTCCACGATTCGACGTATGCTGTTAGTTTCAATAATTATCCACTGCGGTAGTAAAACTTAATTTTTGAATATTCGTAAGTACAGAGCAAGCATTGTAAACTGTTTACATGCAATATCGCGAACGGCCTTCAGTCACATAATACAAAAGATGCGAACTGCCGCAAGCAATGTGTTCTGTTTTTGGGCATATTGCAGTGACGCCGGCCCCGCCCACTTTTCATATCTCCCTTGTTTCTGTGACCTATGCCTGTCACTAAGACAAGAACCTAACGGTGTGTTCCGGCCTGCCCTTGAAAGCCAATAGATTTTCAAGATCCTTCCAAGTAATAAGCCTTCGCCTTAATGTTGGGCATTTAAAATATTTTTTTAATACGAATGTCTGTTAGTGAGTGAAAGAGTGTGAGCGAGAAAATACCGATTAAATAATAGTATAGTGTTAGCTACTTCTTCATTTTGAAACGCGTCAATGGATTAATATGAAATTTCTAATGGGGATAGCTTATGCCCAGTAATTACATATAGGCTTATCCTGATTCAACGAAAAGTTCGTGGGGGAACGCGATAACATTATTACACGCGGATGATGTCAGAAACTATCAATAAATAAATAACTGCTGCAGATACTTACAAGAAAATTCGAAAGAAAAAGGGATTTTGTTTGAAGTTACAACCTCAAGTCACACGTATCCTTGGATTGATCAAATCATCCTTAACCGAAGCGTATTGATGATAGATTTCTGATTACGGTCCGAGCACGTCCTATAAAGCAAGATAACATTTTTAATTAGAACGAATAACATTGCGCAATGGCGGAATTTGCATGTAGTATATTGGGACCACTACTATTAATTTTGTATATATACGACATTCCCCTCCTGAACTCATCATAAAATTATTTATTCGCAGATGATTCAACAGTTTTCATAAAATATCGTGATATTTAAATGTATAATGTACTTTCAAACGTTGTAAATTAGGTGACATTAAAGTCTGCTTATAAATTAACTATTTTACTAACAAAATATATGTAACCCTACTTTCCATAACAGCTTCAGCTGCGTCGCCGTAGCATTTAAAGGTACTCGCATAGAATTTGTTTAATGAGATAAGAGATCTAGGTATCCCGTCAGATCCAGTTAAATAGACAGCACATATAACAAATCTATTCAAAAAGTTAGTCGTTGTATACATACAATTATAAAACTCAAATGAAAAATTTTATTCTGCATAGGCCTACGAGGGCACTTACAAATTGTAATTTTGTATTTATTAAATCTACAACCGGATCGAAACGCGACCATGGCTGAGAAGATCCGGCAAGAAACTCAGCGGGCTTGATTTTTAAACTTTTTTTATTGCCACTTACTTAACGTATTTAACAAAAGTACATTTATTTTTAGCTCCAATGTGTTGCCTTATAAAAGATACGATAATAATGGTAAGGGCAAGACACGCTACATTTTAAAATCGTTATACACGAGTAGGTAGATCCTTTTGTGATCCCAAGATGTTCCAAGTAATCCATCCAATCAGTAAAACTAATTCGAATATCATCTCGTAAAACTGCACTAATGTGATATTTTATCAAATCCACGATATAGAATATTGCCCAGAAGAAACTCAGTCACACAAAACCTAGTAACATTTAGAAAACAAAGAAATGTGTCAGAGCTATTGTTTGGTTTATCTCAGAGAATCAACTTGACCTTTGTTTAAAAAAATGTATTATTTAAATACAAAATCTAAAGATAACAGTTCGTCACAGCGTATGAAAAAAAAGTTAATGGCCATTTTTTAAGTATAATTTTAACATAATAGTTTAAGAGCCAACCTTTGATAGCACTTAAATTCAAAGTTTTCAAAACAACTCTCAGGTGGTGTGCATGACGCATGTGGCACCGAATTAGTAACTTGACTTTTGAAGCTACTAATTTACAGGGTGCAATTTTGTAATGCAACCTGAAGGGAAAGTACTCTTAATATAGAAAATTTTAGTCAAGGAAAACATTCCTTTATTTTTGAAAAGAAAGATAACTGCATTCAAAGTATTTCGAAATTTCGCTTGCCACACCTAGGAATCGAACCGACTAAAATTTGTCTTTCTATATAACTTTCTACTCTAATCTGGTTTTCCTTTCATTTAATTGATCAAGATTGTTAGAGAGATTGCATCATTCTAATTAAACCTAACGATCGATGCAATAAAAGTAACCGACTTCCCGGGTGTGGTAAGCGAATTTTCGAAAATCTTTGAATGCATTCTTTTTAAAAATAAAGGAAAATTTCTATCTAAAGTATTAAGTGTACTTTCCCTTCAGGCGGCATTACAAAATTACATCCCTGTGTATTTACTCGTATATGAGTGGTTAAATCTATAAAATATACCGACTATAATAAGTACTTAATAAAATATTTAGAAATATGATTTTTAATGTTACCCACAGTCTTATAAGATCATATACAAATGTTACTCGTATAAGAATGAGTAAAAATAGTAAACTAGACTGTGGAATTTTATAGGTAAGCTTTTCAATCCTCATTCGATTTGTATTTTGTACGGGCATTATAGTATAACCTCTGTCTCTCTAAGCTCTTATTAAATAAACCTTTAAGTATACATATACGATAGCCAGTCAGCGCAGCGTTAGAAATATTTCAATATAATCAATATGTCTTGCTTTTAGTATTTATTTGAAAGGGGCTAATTAGTTACTGCCACATTATAGCTTTCAAGACAAGCAAAACAAGACAATTTCAAACAACTCATAACAAAAGTTGCTATTCTAAACATCGTTTGAGAGATAAAGAACGTTGTTTAATTTCGGAGAAACGGGATATTCAAAATAGCAACCGTCGGTTTGCGGTCTGGAGAAAATAGAGCGAGAAACAAATTGCAGCCCGACTAAGATAAAAAGGGCCCGTCATTTTGTTAAACGACTCAAGAGTCCAACCGGCGCAAATAACGTGGAACCCCAACCACATCGATACTTTTCCTACACGGCCTTGTTATTAATTAATTTATACTTTTATTTATAGGGAAACTTTATATTTCACTCGTATATAATGTGGCTAGTAAAATGAATGCTCGTAATATCACGATATGAATATTAGAAAAACATTGAAGTTTAATGTTAAAAGAAATTTAACTACATATAACATTATTAGATAATAATCATCTAATAATATAAATGCCTAAGTGAGTTTGTTTGTTAAAAGATACAAACACATTTTTTAGGCGTGAAAGTGTAACCGATTTCACGCCCTAAAAAATTGTGAAAGAGATTCATTATATTTCAGGGAAGTACATAGGATTATCTTCATCATCATCATCATCATCATCCATCACTACACACGAGTGAAACCGTGGGGTGCAGCTTAGAACATAAAAAAAATGTTATTATATTATTTTAATTGTTTATTGTTTATCTGAGAAAAAAATTGCCTGAAAGTATTGCGCGATTATTGTGTTCGTAGGAGCATAACCATAATCGATTCTACTACGGTGATATTTTTATAATATTTTTACACAAAATGATAAATATATCGTCATATTTCGAAAAAAACTGACTATAGCGACCTTGTGTCGATCATTGCAAGTAAGTAACAAAATTAAGCAGTCGTTAGAGAAATTCGATAAGCTTTTACGATTATAACAATAACCCTAGCATGTTAAAGTACGTTTGAGATCGTCTACTTAATGGATTTTAACGATTGTTTTGTCAGCTTTGAAAATGACCTCGATATAGCATTTCGACAGGCGACGGGAATAGGGATATTGTTTAGTTGCGTTTGATATTACTAATATTATAAAGGTATTGTATTTATGGATGAATGGATTTTTGTTTTTCTCTTACGCCCAAACGGCTGGCCCAATTCTGATAAAATTTGGTATGGTTTGTTTTTTCAGGTAGATGGGACGCTAAAGTACCACTTAGGATAATTTTCATCAACATCGTCATCATCCATCACCATGCGGGTGTAACCGCGGGGCGCAGCTAGAATTCAATAAAAAAATAGATTTCGGCCTTCTTTTGACCGTAGAAGAGCTAAATGCTCGTAGAAATCTTCAAATGATAGAAGGACGCATTGTGGAATGCAAACAATTCGTAATAATCAATGTCGACAATTTGACGATCGTATAAGTCGTCGATATGACTTCCATACTTGCTAAAGGCGATATGACTTTTGTCGATCTTAGTGACTCGACACATTTAACGACTATTACGGTACTTGTACTGCAGGAAGGTTTAATATAATAACTAACAGAGTATCTACGAAGAAATAATAAGTCTATTTCTTCGTAGCAGAGTATCCTTCATAAAATAACTAATATGAATGTCCAAATAACGTTTTATGATAAGAATAGTCAGTTAACTAGCACGATCTATCATTATTAATGTAATAAAGGGCAAATCTGTAACAATAGTTTATATACTACGAGCACTCGTTAACTGTTATCACAACACACAGCCTTTCGAAAGTCGAAACTCAGCCGAGAGATGTATGAAAGGCTCTTTCATCGCGCATACTCTTTGTCTATCCCCGAATTCATGTGTAAGCTGTCACGAGGGAAGCAGCCTTGATGACGCTAAAATAAAGTGCCGTGCACTACCCGGCTGAAACAAGTATAAAGCAAAGTAGATATACTTAGTCACATGTGCTCGAATAAGACGCTCACTGTCGCTTTTGTGAATTTAAAGCTCTCATAAAGTGATCCATTACGTATTAATGATTGTGTTTCTGATGTAGTGTTAGGTACACTACATCAGGCAATTTGGCAAGCGTGGTCTTGAAGAGTAAAACGTGATCCTTTATTTACATATGCTTGTCAAACTGGTATTTAGGATCGAGTATTATCCTACCTACTTAATTACAACCCAGAGTAAAATAAATGAATAATAACCATCCATTACACTAGGTAGACGATTTGTAATTAGAGTGTATCTTAAAATCTAACAAGTGCAATTTGAAAAAAATAATACCGACTTCCATTCTATTACTGTGGTAAATATCAGTTATTGGAGTGTAACTCAAAAACTACTGGACCGAATTTGATGAAATTTAAATGGTACTTTTCTTCACAAAAGCTTTCAAACGAAAAGAGAGTTGAGAATCGGTTCATCTAGTTGAAAATTATAAGGTAACAAACATGTCTGTTCTTTTACTTCTTATATATTACTTTTAGTCTATGTTCCCTCCTTGTAATTATGTAGTAAGTATATTCCCTCCTTCCCATATATGTATATTTAAACAGTTAATTAAAAACATTACACGGACGCTGGAGTCTGTGGATAGAAACATTAAAGTATAAAAAAAAATGTAACAAACATATAAAAATACATTCGAATTGAGTACCTCCTTGTAATTGTACCTTTGTGGAAGTCGATAAAAAAGAGTCCGCAGACTATGAATAAATAGTACATACTACTCTATACTTACGTATATAGGTACCTACATACGGTTGTACTATTACCTAATATGTGTTTTAGTGTCGCAGAGAGTGCCCACACGCTGGGATTAGCCGCGTCGAACTGTCGCCGGCTAATGGAAATTTAAGGTTCTTTGTCTGGCTCAAGTATTGGTTTCAGCGGCTGTAGCTCAAGTTTTGGTTTAGCTTCCCACACTGAGCACAAAGCCGTATAGACGTCAGACACATTTATTACCAGTGAGATAATCATTTCTTTTCACATAATGACCATAAATATAGCCCATCCTAATATCAAACATATAGTATAATTTTAGTTTATCATTAAAATAGTAATATAGAGTATAGTACCTACAGTGTCATGTATTATAAACATATTAGTTGGTTTTTCCTAGTTAACTTAGGATTTTAATGTATATTACCTTAAATTTAATATAATTTTAGATTAAGATTTAAATTTTCGCATGCCAAATAGGCAAAAGTTGTGTTGTACTAAACATTATAGCTATAAGATCTTTCATTGTAACCACAATTTAAAGCGAAATAAATGACTTGAACTTGAACTTGATATAATAGTTTTATGTTTGAAGGGGATATGCTTATTATATGCTATTCTTTTAATTATTTAACGATATCGTGTGGCTACATTTTAATGACATATTCATAAATTATTAAGAAAACTCGGACGGAATTCATAAATATAAAAAAAATACTATTAAACTATATCTTGTAAAAGATAGGTTGTCTGGAAGAGATCATTCGAAATGATAATACCGCCCATTGTTACATCTAGTTTTTAAAATTGTTCTTTTTAATATTAAATGATTAATGTGTTGTCTCAATATTTTTTTATCAATCTATATCTATGTTGATATCTATATATCACTTATTTGGCTATTTTTTTCTCTACATGTTGATAGACTAGAAATCATCACTTTTTACAGAACTCCGTCTTGATGGGTGCCGCAACGCTAAATATTCTAATATTCTGTAAGTATATAGTAGTGTGGAATTCCTGTAAATAACTCTAAGATTAGATTACTAATAACTATTTATTAAATAAAGTAAGCTCTCTATATAGCCCGATAAGTTGATGCAATATACGCGTGTCATTTTAATGTTATTTTGACGGTTTAACTTACGCGGTAGGTATAGTCGAATATCTCGACCGGTTTCGTGACCGTCCGGGCCACTTCTTCATGGAGTACTTACACACGCTAGTAGAGTACTAGCGCGAACGCAGCCGTGTGTTGAATTATTCAAACTGAATAAATGATTTTGACTTTTATATGTAATTTAGTTACTGTTTATTATTCCATAACTTGTAAATAATGCATGTCTGACGCGCTTGAACTACTAAAATAAAACATTGTTATAATGCCTAAGCCACAGTATTATTATATTCCTATAAGTAATAATAATACTGTGCCTAAACTCAGGTTTCTTATAGAACCTTATAAAGGCATTATATCTGAAGGAAATAAATACTTACATTTAAATAAATTAACGTACAGGTACTTACTGCTTTGTCTGTAAGATCTGTAAAGCTATATCCATTACTTAGATACTGTATATACACTCAGGTCCTTGCCGCCTTTTTTGATAAAAGATTGTATTGCCTTAGACCTACAATGCATTTTTATGAAATAAAATTTTATTATTGAAAAAAAATATTGAGTACAAAATAAATCATGCCATTATTTTGGTCGCCACTACTTTTTCTTTCAAAGGGGAGGGATATTCGTCGTATGCGTAGTCAGAACCTTGCAGTCTAGCAGGAAGAATGAAAAAATATATATCGTGAATACTTGTTTGTTTCGTATCTGCCTGTTCTACCAAAATTAGCTTGTACAACAAACTTTGGCTAGTGGTACAACAGGAAAACTTGGGAAAACGTATTGAGCATTTTAGTAAGTACGTATGACAGTCAGAATGTTGTATAGTGATTAACCGTTTGCGTCTCAGAGACGTACACATACGTCAGTTTCATTCATGAATCTATTGTTTTAATTATCACGGTATAGGAAGGATTAATCGACATCTGTAGAGGCTACATATAAACTTCATTCATATTTTGTACACATAGCTATATTGGCACATATACAATAAACACTTACATTATATATACCTACATGTATTTAAAACGCTGTTAAATAACCACCATTCTATACCAGACTAATATTATAAATGGGAAAGTTTATGAGTGGTTGAGTAAGTGTATATATTTGCTACTTCTTCACAGCAACGTAGCTAACTGAAATTTTAGCTTCAAGATAGCAATATCCAAGATTAACGTATATTCTACTAGTAATAGCACTAGTACGTGTAGGTAATTCCTGAGGGAATTCGATAATCTTTTTTTAAGCTCAAGATTAAATAAATAGCTAACACGATAGTAATGCCATTATTTACTATGGCAAGGGTTCTGCTTATTGTAGTCGGAATCCAGAAAACGAATTTGCTAAGATTCAAATCCAGAACTCCGGCAAAAGCAACCGTCTCAATTTTTTTTTGCCTGCTGATAGCTCATAAACATCACTTTTATAGTATAAAACAAAAATCGCTTCCCGCTGTATGTCTGTCCCTATGTATGCTGAGATCTTTAAAACTACGCAACGGATTTTGGTGCGATTTTTCAATAGATAGAATGATTCAAGACGAAGGTTTATATAAAATAATAATAATTGTATAAAACATGCATAATATAGTAGAGAAACACTGATAATTTTAGAGGTTTCTAATGTGATGTCGTAAACAAACATTTTTGCATTTGCTCTTATATTGCAAACGCTGACTGAACCCTACGAGATATATCAAAATAATGTACTACAGTACATTAACTCTACAAAACAGTCCACGATGGTATACTCTTAGGTGGGCTGTAGTATATTTAGTATCAGCATTAAGCCCATACGAAGCCGGGGTGAGTCACTAGTTTAAGGCGAAATTAGTGTAGATTACGAACAAATTTTATGATTCGACTTTGCGGAAACTTAGTTATTCGACGCTTAAACCTAATTACGGAAGTTCAAAAATAAACGCAGTGTAAATTGAATATATTATTATAACATTATTACGTAGTACGTTACGTTACGTTACTTAAGTACGTATTGTACGTTCCTTCTTATGAAGTATGGGATCCAATACACGATTGACCAAACTCGGCTCCATAGAAAAAAGTCGGCAACATTCTCTAAATTTAGCAATTTTTCTTACGTGCTTCGTGGGAAAAATATTTTTTATTTGATTATGGGCAAATATATTTCAATGAATGTACCATATTCCGATTCCCAATGAAATTTACTAGTAAATTATGGACTCCTTTGCCATTAAAATTGAATCATTTGATTGTACAAAATAAAAATAAAAAGTATTGACACGTCTTATTGCATCTTCACATTACATCGTCCAATCTGCTAAGCAATTCTCAACCTTATGTAAAGCATCCTTAATTGTTTTAAAATTGGATTGGACCGCGCCTTAATTATAAAATACAATGAAACACACGACAATAGGTACGGGAGATGGCTGTTGCACGCCTGTAGGATGTAAACCCATGGAGTGATTAACGTACAACGCCAGTCGGAGTACACCTTGATTAACTGCCACGCTGTTGCTATTAATGAGCTGATAAAGCAAAGTATGCTATAAGTACTTGTATTATTAGATGTGTTTGACTAAAGATGTCCAAGTACTAATGATATATTAAAGTGATTTATATATCATATTACTTTTATGGATAACTAGCTGTTGCTCACAGTTTAACCCGCGGATAAAGATGATGATGATGAAAAGTCTGAACGTATGTCCTTCTTCGGGATAAAATCTCTCTCCTTGCCAACATTCATCAAGAGACGTTCAGCCGTTTAGGCGTGAAAGCGTAACAAATAAACAAACTCACTTTTGTATTTATAAAATTAAAGTTACTATAAACATTAAAGTATATTGAAGTCTAAGTAAAGTCTTATGAAATTATATTTATATAATCTCATTTGGTAATATTCTAATGATGAAATAAAATAAGGACTTTTATTGGTATATTTTATTTAACTTCTTTAAGAAAATTAAAAAATTAAATTTAAGCATTATTCTCCTAACAAAACAATGCTTTAAAACAATTGTTTTATTTTTAAAGTACAATGTGTCCTGACCAAGGAGGTTTCAATTCAAGTACACATTATCTGTGGTGAGCGCAACGCGCTGGTTCCGAGCCAATAGACCAATAACAGACTTTTTCCACTGATATTGGCAAAATTGTGGTTACGCCTCACAAGCCATACAAACAAGAAGAAGAAGAAGACTTTTTTCCATTTTGGCGCTATTTCGTACATACGAATTAGAGTAATATTTTGTTGGATAAAACTTTAGTAGCAAAAATGTCATGAGATTAAATAAAATAGTGTATGCAACTGCATATAATTAGGTATTAAAACACTCGTGTAATCTTATTTTGAAACTCGCTTGCGGCTCGTTTCAAAAAACTACACTCATGTTTTAATACCCTCTACTATATGGCAGATGCAAAAACTACTATTACATACATGAATTCTTAGTTTTCCGAAAAACCAGAAACAAAGTTTAAAAAAGCTAAGCTTAGGAATAAATTTAGAAATTCCACGTACAGGCCGATTAAAAGCTTTTATAATTGCAATTATAAAATTACTAGATACAAATTCTACATTCATTTTTCACGAATAAAAAAATTTACTTACACAGTCAGACGGTAACGCAGTTTTCTAAGAAGAGTATACAATAGTGTGCCATTACATTTACTTTTATAGTCAATATTTATTAATTCAATTTTTTATTATATTCAATACATTAGTTACCATTTACATTTGTACCTACTTACTATTTAGTTGACCCGTAACCAAGGCACCTATAATGGAACCGTAATAGCATAAAATAAATTAATGGGTTTTCAATTAAGTTAGCTAGTTTATGGAACTAGAATAGAATAAAAAATGTTATTTTTATGATGCGGCTATTAAGAGGCATGCATAGCTAGTACTTTCCATTCTAAAAGAGAAAACTCTTTTCTACCTCTTAACATTGTCCGATTTCAGTGTTTTTTTTATCATGGAGTCATGACATTGTTTATTATGCCCGTACGTTTTGATTTTTTCAGTATTTCAAAGTACTATAAATTTCTTTTTTAGAAGTAAAAAACTGAAACAATCAAAACGTACGGGCATAGTAAACAATGTCATGATTCCATGAAAAAAAAATCACTGAAATCGGACAATGTTAAGAGGTAGAAAAGAGTTTTCTCTTTTAGCATGGAAAGTACTAGCTATGCAATCCTCTTAATATTAATAAAATTTTGCGAGTGCATTCACGAAACGGATGTATGTAAATGTTAATAGACAACGTTTTCCAAGGGGCACGTGGTTTGCACCATAATAAAGAGGCGACTTCGGATGCGGAAGCAGCACTCTAAGCTAATTTATCTAGTTCAAGAAACTTTAAGCAAGTGTAACAGTGAATAGGTAGGTACTGTGGAATAAATGAAATTGCTCAGCTGCTGTTTCCGCGGAGAAAATACTCCGTAAAGTCGCAGCATCATAAATAATCTAGACGGTACTTAAGTTCGTTACATTCTTGAAAGATCGTATTCAATCATACGTGTATATAGATAGATACTCGTATGTATCTAATACCTTAAACGAGCGATTCTTGTAATATATACAATACCTACGGCTCCAGCGAAATATTAAATTTAAAATGCAGGGGGGTTTTGAGGGCAATAACTCGATCTAGATAGGTTTTATTTTAATTTAGAAAACATCGTTTTATCGTTTGCCAAATCCTGAATCGTTGTGACAAGATTCTCACGGAACATGTGTTGCTTTGCATTCAAACTAGATGGCATAACAGTCGCGTTGCAAAATCCTGAATCGCGGTGACAAGATTCTCACGGAACATGTGTTGCTTCGCGTTCAAACTAGATGGCGCATACAGTCGCGTTGCAAAATCCTGAATCGCGGTGACAAGATTCTTACGAAACATGTGCTGCTATTTTGCATTCGTATCTAAATCGAGCAAAGCTCGGACACTTAGATACTATGTATTTAATTATGTGCATCATTGCAGTGAAATCATAAATTTTTCTATATCTGCACGTTAAAACGAATAATGTGGTCTAGTTTTACAGGCGTCAATATTGCATATTTTAACACTTTAAAGTACGAGTAGTTATTGTCGCAAAACTGTAACAGTTAGACTTATAGTATCGCACACGTTTGTGTAGATATTGATATCCTCTATAAAACTTTAGTACTATATCCACTTAGAAAGGATTTAAGGAAATGTCACACGTAAGAGCGAAACTGCTGCCGGGTCAGAGACATGCGTTTAGAGGCCAGTCAGAATTCAACTGATGGTTGCGATGACAGCGTTGCATCTGCCCAGTCGTAGTTACAGTGCCACCCAAAAACAACTGAATTGAAGCTAAAAATTTCCTCCGACCCGCCTAGTGCTCTCACTACAGTGCTCCACAAATCCTAATACAGTAATTAAATACTGTTCCAGTTAAATTAGAAGAAAAAGTAGTGAACATTCAACTGTTAAAATAATTTGTCCATTATTTCAATTGATGATCAGTATTGAAGGGGTTGAAATTCGTTGTGCAGTACGAATATTTTATCAGAATGCTCACGATGTTACCTTCATTATGCACTCAAACCTGAGTAAGGGTTTGTCCCGTAAGATTTTTTTTCAAGTCCAAAGTAACATATGTATTATAACAGATCACCGACTTATGTTAAAAGTTCAGCCAAACCAGTTCAGTAGTTCTCGTATGTTACAAACATTCATTCATCCAAATATCTAATTATCCGAACTGTTAAACCTAAGGGCTATGTACACGCGGCATGTTGCCAACGGCAGAGGTAACTGCTGCCGTCGACCTACAGCGACACTTGCAGTTGTAGCGTGCTGACGATGGCCGCCGCTGATTTTTAAAGTTAGAATGTCGACAGCTGCCGTCGAAGCGTCAACAACTGCCGTCGATGCGTGTCGACAGCTGCAGTTACCTCCGCCGTTGGCAACCTGCCGCTCGTGTGTAAAAGCTCTTAGTGTGATTCTGGAGGAGAACAATTTAAAAACTCGGACATATATATATATATATATACATATATTATTGTTAGGACCACTGTTGTGTTATTTATTATATATATCTATATATTATTTATGTATTGTATTGTTTAATATTGTATTATTATTACCTCACAAGGGCAAATAATCTGTAACGATTGAAATATTCCACACAAGCGTTATTTGATCCTATTTTGGAATTTAAGAGATCAAAGTCTTTGAACTTTTGTCGATTTGATGATACGATGTAGAACTAATATTAGAGCGATATTTCTATAGATCTATTTGGCATATTAACGTAAAATTTTACATATCCTATTTTTGCTTTTTTAACATTTTTTACTTTATGTTAGAAAGAACCACATTAAGAAGTAGGTATTATAAATTTGAAATTTTGGTTTTTTGAATGTTTGAGTAATCCCAAACATGCAAAAACGGTTGAACATCATATCAGCTGGCCTAGCTTAAAGAAACTGATAAGAATCAAAGAAGATATAAAAAAAAACTGAGTAGGTAGGTCCTGGAGAAAACTATTCAACCCTTTTGAAGTTTAAGCGCTGCTTTAAAGGTATATTAAGGTAAAGTAAAGAAAGAGCAGCCAACATGATTAATTACAAAGTAAAATACAAAAGAATGATTTTTCCGAGCGATCCGGAGACGGTAGTGCGCGTCTTGAATTATTCTGCGCTGAAAAGTCGTGGTGAATAGGATTATCCTGATTTTTGTTATAAACTGTTAGTATTCTGTGTAGAACTTAGATTTTTGAAAAATATACTCTGTGTCCTAATCAACAAAGAACATTTAACAGTTATATAGAACGAAGGTAAATACAAATGTTCAGTATCGAGAGTGGCCGAAGTATGTATGTTGTAGTTTCTACGTGAGAGGACGGAGTAGTAGTTCCCGCTGAATAGCAACAGGCGATGAAACGCGACTAGGTCGTAGGCCTCTTGTGGTAGAAGTCATCTTGGTTGTTAACACTGCAGCCACATATCTTAGCAAGAAGCCACGCATGCAAACTACTACCGCGCTGAAGCAATTGAAATTACTGGGCAAATGACACTCAAAATATCAATGAACCAGGGTTACAAGTGCAGGGCTACGCAAAACTTCAACACCAAGCTCTGGGCCGCAATGCAACCTCATGAGATATTGTAGTGCTTACTGTGCACGACTTACCTGTTTTGCCAACTGATAGAATATTTTCTTACAAAAATATATTAGGATAGAAATCAAATAAAACTAAAATATTCCTTAGGTAACTTTATTTTCCTTGTTTGTATTAAAAGAACGCCAGATGGAATTTCGATCAGCTATTGTATTAAATATAGAAAGTCTCGGGACGCTTTCTGTAGCCTCTAGATATTTCTAAGAAACCTTTTCTACATGTAATTTTTATTGTACGAGTACGTTTTATCCTAAACCCAATACCTCCTTAGGTGTATGATACAGCTGTCATAAATTTTTACATATTGACAATCAAAGTGGTGTAATTCAGCGTTTTTTGTACGTGATACTGTTAAAAGCTTATTTTCTACCGACTTCCAAAAAAAAGGTATAAAAAATATACAGTCGAATTGAGTACCTCCTACTCAATTCGACTGTATATTTTTTTATGTTTGTTACCTCATAACTTTCTACTGGGTAAAACGATTCCCAAAATCCTTTTTTTTTGTTTGAAAGCTTCCCGTGTGGTCCCATTTAAATTTCATCAAATTCGGTCCAGTAGTTTTTGAGATACACTCCAGTAATTGAATAGAATGGAAGTCGGTATTAAATTTTTCAAACTGTACTTGTTTATATCGGCTCTAATAATCAGGCTATTAAAATTATAGCAATTGTGGATGGAGTAAAATAAAAAAATATGAGAAAGAACAACAATAGAAGGAATGTTTAATGTAAATCAATATTCAGAAAAGAAAAAAACATCTAGACCTTTAGTCTGCGTTAACGACAATTACGAGTATGTGGTATATGTATACCAAAATCCGAGTTTGAACAGATGATAGAACCAATAATTAAAGTATTAATTTATTCTATGCCAAAACGTGTTCAGCTTAGAAGAGTGTCAGACAGATATCACAAAATTGACAATAGAATGCCATCTAGCAATGTGGCGTAAGACTAACTACACTTAAAATACCTGTTAAAGTTTCTATAGGCGCTAAAACAAAATTTGTTCCCTGTTCTTATGAGTTTGCCAGAAAAAAGTAATATTTCGTGTAGCTCTTACACACATCAACATGTTCTAGGGATATTTCAATTAAACCTAAATAACTAAAATTCTATTAACTTTTTGTTAAGACACCTACACATTAAAATAAACCTTGTTTATTAGCCTATCTAATCTGATAATAAACTTTTAGATACAGTTAAATTAAAAAAAAAAACTGAAGAAGAGGAAAAACTCAGACAAAATTTCAATCTTAACTTTATTTTTGAAACATCAAATCCTAAACAAAACAACTATTTTTTTATATAAATTGTTGAAAACTTAAAATTAATAATCCGTGGATCCACCTAAGACTCTCCTGACACATCTGCAGCGGTTCTGCATACTCAAAACAAGGGTGTCAATATCCTGTTGTGGAATACTGTCCCAAGTCCTGCTAAGATGCAAGAAAAGCTGGTTTTCATGCACAATATCTTCAGGGAAGTTCCTAAGAGCTCTTCTCTGAAGCATAACCCAGGCATGCTCAATAGGATTTGTGTCAGGGGATTGTGCAGGCCAGTGTAAAGCTTGGATATCATGCAACTTGTAACGATACGCACCGTATGTGGACGGGCATTGTCGTGCATTAGCTGGAAATTTTGTCCCATTTGCTGTCTGTGGGGCAAGATTACAGGCTCTAGCACCTCATCTCGGTATTTTAGAGCAGTCATATTGCCTTGTATCCAAATGAGGTCCGTTCTATCGCCGAGACGAATTCCTGCCCAAACCATAATCGTGCCACCTTGATATGCATGAACTTGTTGTGGGTGTTGCAGTCGATTCCAACGTCTAGGTTCTCTCCAAACACGTACTCTTCGCGAATCAGGATGAAATCCAAACCTGGATTCATCAGTAAAAAGCACAAGTGACCATTGAAAATGGTTCCAGTTTTCGTGTGCAATAGCCCTTTTTCCTCGATTGCCTCTCCTTAGCGCTGGTACCCGAAGTAGCCTACGAGCACGTAGGTTGACTTCATGCAGTCGTCTTCTCAAAGGTTGACCGCTTACCAGCAAACCATACTGTCTCTGTAGCCTTTGAACCAATTGCATCGCCGTTACATTTGGCCAACTTCGTGCAGCATTTACTATGAGTCGGTCGTGTACACGTGTTGTAATGCGTTGAGGTCCTCTGTGCCGTTCCACCACTTCCCCCGTGACACGATAACGTGACCAAAGCCTGGATATAACGCTCTGACTGGTCCATATTGCTTCAGAAACCGCAATTTGGGTAGCGCCAGCATGAATCATGCCCACTGCTCTTAACATTTCGTTCCTGGTCAAGTGTCTACGTGGCATGGTTAAATGAACACCGGAGATGCGTTTGACAAAGATTTATAGAAGTTTATGGAGTTTTAATTAAGTAAGAAGTTCGTAAAGATTTACTTCTTTGGAAAACATTCAATGAATACGAATTTCATCTTAAAACTAAACCTTTTATATACAAATTTGAATTTAAAAAAGGAACTTAATAATGTTTTTATAATCTGTCATCAATAGTTTTTTGTAAGGTCAGTACTTTTAAAAGTTATTTAAAAAAGTTTTATATATCCCTAGACCTAGAATGACCTAGAATGTTGATGTGTGTATTTTTTGTGGTGCAAGCAGGGTAAAGGAGCTTCTGCACATATCAACTACTACAACTACTGGCAACTAGCTGGTGCCCGCGACGTTGTCTGTGCAGGATTGGTACTTCGAGTAGCTTATTATCTTCTCCGAAGCCATAGCTATCTTTATACCAAAATGTAAAAAATATTTACATGGTTATATGAGTAAATTTAAGTACTTAGTAAATCAATCAGTAAACACTAATGATAAAATACAGTACATACACTCATACAAATATAAAATTAATCAACATGGATAATAACTGTCATTACATTTCATCACCCTTGACGATTGCCGAGCACGTTTATGGGAGATCCCAATAACCTATCCATCCACAGTTTCACTTATATAAAATATATAGAAAAATTATAGAAAATTGACATAACGTCCATACAAATAGTGTCAAATATCGGTCTCTAGTAAGGTAAACCGGCGATAGATAGATTATTGGCACCGGCCGCTAGTGTATCAAGCTGTCAAAAAGATAGCGTGCTTTTAACTAAGCTGTCAGAAACTGACACAAAATTTGGCAGAACTGTCATCATTACGATCTTAACGTAAACGGAGAGCTTGTTATTGTGTCTATACTGTGCCCATAATATTAAGCTATTCACCCGCCTGGTGATGGATGATGATGAACTATTCTATATGTTAGTCCAGCACCTCATCTACCTCCATACAGCTTTGATGAAAATTGGCCCCACCGTTTGAGCGTGAAAGAGCAACAAACATCCATCCATCCATCTAAACTTTCACATTTATAATATTAGCGGGATTTATGTACCTATTCTTCTTAAAGGCCCTGCTTTTGCTACATGCAAGGCAATAACATATGTCAAACTACGAAAAACACTGAAAATTTACTCAACGGAAATCAAAAAAACATGTCATACACATAACCTTAGATAATTAATAAAAATAAGCGAACATTTGTTATATCATTTAAGAAATTGGCGATACAGTCTGACATTACCTATATAGAAGACAAAGATGCTTGGAATACTCCACTTCTGGCAAGCTGTCATTCTGCCATCCATAAAATGCAATATTTGTAGTGCTTAAGGAGAAAACAGTAGAAAACTAGTAGTAAACATCTATATAAAAAGAATGGCCCTGAGTTTCTTGCCGCTTCTTCTCGGTAGGCTCTATATATTTTAGAACGCGGCGGTAGTCTTTACAGTACATTATAATGAAAAATTGACGTTAATAAGTGCGTCTTTGATGCCTAAATTGAGTAAAAAGTTTTGACTTAGACTTTGACCTGACCCTCCTCTTGGGTTTCGCCGCAATCGGACAATTTTAGGCTATTCTATATTTTTACAGAAATTACATGTATATAATATACGAGTATTCTGTCTGCATGTTTGTATGGTTAGTGACATTCCAATCACTGTCTTTTATTGATTCACACAGGTACTTGAGACGAAAGTCGTTTTAAATTCCTATCAGTTTATAAATTCGAGTCATAAGTCGAACAAAATACAAAAGCTGTGCAATATAAAGTGAACAGCGTCGGGTCTACGTGGCCCTGCATAACGAACAGCGTTAAATACGTAGTACGCTTTGCATGGCACGTTAAGCGTCTTGCCGAGATCTAATTATTAAATCCAAATTAAATAACTCAATTTGAAATTACGAAGCTCATTTAAAATGAAAATAATCTTTACATTTACTTTCTGGCTAATGTGTCTATTAACTTTTGAATGAAACATAATTCCAAACCATTATATGAAATAATTTGAATTTTAATATGTCATAACCAACATAACCAGCCCATTATTTTCCCAATGCTGGGACTCGAGCCTTCCTCATAGACAGAGGAGATAGGCCATAATGCACCACGCGGGCCCAGTGAGGCTTGGTGGATAGGCTAGTTGCTAACCCATGTCAAGTCGCCCGAAGGCCTTCGACATGACGTAACGACTGTTGTCCTAAATGCACCACGCGGACCCAGTGCGGCTTGGTGGATAGGCTTGTGGCTAACCCATGTTGGAGTAGTCAGGTCGCCCGAAGGCCTTCGACATGGCGTAACGACTGTTGTCCTGAGACAACCACCCGGCTGGACGGCTTAACGTGCCGAAGCACGGAAGCGCTCAGTTGAATAATTCCACTTGCACACACCCATCCAACTCCTGACCGCAGCAAGCGTTGCTTAACTTGTTGATCGGTTACAATCGCTTAGTGAAACTCACATGCGAACGCTTCTTTTAAGACGTATGTTATCTTATAAGGGTTTATCTTTATAGGGACAGACAGAGTTGTATACTCGTAAATACACATTACGACCCTGTTAATGTTGCTACTTTAATGAGGCATGGTCGGTTCCTTATCACAAAAGATGAGAACGGTGTCATTTAACACATTGCGTCCCAGAGACGTAAATATACGTCAGATTCATTCATAACTCTTTTGTTTTAATTATCACTGTATCGGAAGGATTAATCGTGAGTATATCTATTTATATTCTGTCCCTTAGTGTCTCCACATTTTTTACCCCTATGTTGAAAACGCGATTTTTTTATTACTTAAAGTTATAAATAAATAAATAACATTGACACACTAATACCTCTTCATATAAAATTATAAGTCTTCAATGAATTCTTACAAGTTCTTGACAATCAAGTAATAGCTCCTTTCTTTTTCCATCTTGATAAGTGCCACTGCCAGATACAATGCCTCAAAACATGAAATTATCGAACGTATGAAATGAAATTTAATGAAATTATTTATTAATATTGGCTACTAATTTCAATAACTTTACACTTTTACATAATATGCATAGCTAAGAGACAGTTCTACTAAGTTACAGACTACTGTGAAGTCAAAAGTACAACAATACAATACAATAATACTTTATTGAACACCAAACGTATAAAAATAGTAGTTTATGCAACTGTCATATAATGAAGGGTATTAAAACACGAGTGTGAGTTTATGAAACGAGCGCAGCGAGTTTCATAATAGTAACGAGTGTTTTAATACCTGTGTTATATGCAGTTGCATACACTACTTTATCTTCACTAATGCAATTAATCAAACAACAAGAGTAAAAGCTGACAATAGTTTATTTATAATAATTGTTCAAATTTTGGATGGTACAATTTTGAAAGTTAATGTTAATTATTGATCCAGCAGCTGTAGCGGTCGCGGGGCAAGCAGTAGAGCTCGTAGACGGAGTCGGAATATTTATAATTACTTCATTCGTCTTGTTTTCTATACTGTTCAAGATCGTATTTGAGACTTGAATTTTATTCATCAAAGACTCATCAATGTAGCTTTCAGCCACAGTAGAAGACTTCCACCCCCCGTGTCGTTTCAGTGCGGTCAAATCACCACCGCTATCTATGAGAAGGGTCGCCGAGGTGCGCCGGAAGCAATGCCCCGTGTACAACGCTGGGTTAGGCAGATTCAAAAAACTTGCGATAGTTTTTCCCAGAGCACCAAATTTATTAATACCAATTCTTTGATCGACGTACTTCCCCGATCTATAGCTCAAGAAAAAGGCAGGGTTTCGACAGGGGGTGGGTCGAAGTTCCATGTATTTTTTACATACGGCATAGCAGTTGCCCGTCACAACGAAAGAACGATCTATTTTCGTTTTTGTTTTCGAAACTTTCACCATGATTGTACTGTCGTCTATGTTAGAGACTTCATCGAACTGGATGTTGTATAGCTCTTGCCTTCGGCATGCCCCCATTATGCCGAAGATTAGTGCAACCTGTAACAATAAACGATATAATAAGCTTGAGGTACATAGCCAAGGCAAAAACTATGATTTATGAAGTAGTAAAGTGTAGGTACCTACTACCAAATTTATACACAAAGCGCTTAAACGGAGTGTCTAGATAACTTGCGTGTGTAGTACGTAAGTACTAGGTAGATTAAATAACAGAACTAAAATACACTTACCTTTTCAAAAAGATACAAAATATCTGGTGAATCTTTATTTGACCTGATATAAACGTCAAGGACTTTTTTTCCTTGTGTCCTTCTGAACTGCGTTTCAGGAACGCTATGACCTTTGAATACTTCGTGATATCAATATTGTTGTAGATACTCAGTGTGGACTTGAGCATAGAATATTTAGCCCACATAGAAGATGGTTTGAGTTTGTCGGAGAGGTCTTTGAGATACGCAAGAATGACATTTTCAGAAAATGATGTAGTTTTCTTTTCGGTCTTCCATGCCAAAAAGTTATTATATTCTTTTTCATATAATTTTTTAAATTTTGTGGCAAAAGATTGTGAGTTACTTTTGTTGCCAATTCTAGAATATCCGGAGGCGTACAAATATCATCGTCGCTATCCATTTTTAACTTTTAATTTGTATTTTAAAAACAAAACAAACATTAAATTCACGCGTATTTATTGTCACAGTGAACTTGCCGCCATTAAAATGCAGCTGCGCGCGCAGGGCCAATCAGGTGCGAGCGCGCGCTGTTCTTTTTTTATTTAATTGGCACAAGATCTTACCAAAGAGTTTTGTGTATGTAAGTTTAGTAGTTTCGACGAAGTTTTCACGTATAACCCAACTGTTTTCAAAAGCCAGCCTAATATCAAAATTTTATACAACTTGTATGAGGATTTTGACATAAGGCTCGCCACGTTAATTGGTCGCGTTTTATTGATGTTATAATGAGATTTTACGATATCGATGTGGATATTATACCATCATGTGAAATTGCTTAAATTGAGTGTTTTGTTGTCTGTTCTATAACAGTAGTAATTATAAGTCAAGTATTGGAAACATAAGTAGAATGTTACAACATTAGTGTAGATAAAATATTTTACAAACCAGATTGTACAATGGGCGGCCTTATCGCTATAAGCAATTTCTTACAGGCAACCTTGGGATGGATAGAAATTTATATACATTAGAATTGGCGCATGGTGGTGTTAAATGGAAATAAATAAACAATTTGAACTTAGTGCAAAGATCATTAAAAAAAATGCCTTGTTACCATATTACATTTCAAAATATTTCGTTTGCTCAGACACAATCAAATATACACATATAAATAACACATACATACACATATTAGGTACATATATAATAATATGATACATAAATACAATACACACATACATACAATACATATTTATTAGATACTCGTATATATTTTATATAATTATATTATATAAAATATATTTATTTATATTTTACTATAGAATCAGTTAATAAATAAAGAAATTAGATTTACAATGCTATACATACAAAATATTCAAAAGTTATGACTAGCAGCCTTCAGACATGCAATGCTTCTTTACCATATTCTTAAATAGATTAAGTAAAGTAAATCCTAGGAAGATCATTGGTACACAAACTAGGATAACTTGTGGTATGGCGTACCAAACCAACGCCCTCGTATGAGGGTCAAAGGCCACTGTAGCAAGTGAAATTGCTGGACGTATGGCAGCTAGCTAACCTTAATGAATTATTTGTTAATGGGTTGACTAGCCCAGCGCTGTGCATTACCACGCAACTTTTTTAACTTTAAAATCTGGAGTGCACTGCAACTGAGATGGATAAGCATGACGCTTACTATTAGGAAAAACAACTTGACCGTCTCATTACTAAGGAATACCTATATAATACACACTACTACCTAGAATAATGTTTTAATAACTAATCTTGTTTTGTTTTTTTATTTTGTTTGCATAAATGCAAGATCATACGAGTACAATATCGTCAAGCTTTAAGCTTTTATTAATTATATATTATTAAGTTAGGCCTTTATTAATAAACGTTGCGTAAACATATATTAGGCGTAACATGCTTTGTCTTGCTTTCACGTGTGACATTTACTGTAAGCGAAAAATTGACAGATAGATGTTTTAACTACTCCTGGTGTAAGCCAACTTTATTAATAAGGCCGTTAAGGTATAATCTATACTCGTGTCGTGCTATCTGCTAAAATATATAGTATCCTTAAATTTCGTTTAGAGTGAGAAATTGAAACTATTAGGCAATAATTGGTGATTAAAAACTGCGTGAAATGAAAAAAAACTCCCTGTAAATCCTAAATTACGCTTTCGTATATTTTGCAGTGGTAGGGACTTTTGCAATCTGCCTAGTGGAAGTACCTTTGCCAGTTATTCAAACATGAAGCAGTAGTGTGCAAACATTAGTGTGTTTCGTTGAAAGGCAATTGTTCCCTGTGGAATCACAGGGCAAGAGATAAACATCTTATATCTCAGGGTGACAAGCGCAGTGCATTGCCATAGAGGGTTTTGAATTCCTGTAATTTAAAATTCTGAATCAAACTGAACCGTTATGGGCAAGCGTGACTCTTAACATCGGGCGAGCGACTTGCTCGTCTCATCACCGACTGTCATAAAAAAATGTGCTAATTCTTTTTACCTACAAAATTGGCGTTTTGTCAAACTGGCCACTTTGATCTCAAATATCTTGTCTGGCGTTTGGCTAGGGATCCCTAATTAATATGTACTTGGGTATAATAGTATTCGTACATTAAGGTGCTAGTGTGTGACATTGGTGATTGCCGCGGAGGCGTCATTTAGAGCCGAGGACGGTAATCATCAATACACACGTGTATCATACGACATTTTTCAACACACTTGTGAATAAAATAACAATAGAAAATAGGGAATTTAAAGTTTTCTTTTATTACAGAGAAAACAAAAGTTATATTTGAGTGAAAGTTGTATTTATTAAACACGTACGAGTTAAAATTATCTAAAATTATTAGTTAAAATAAGAAGTTGCATGAAATGAGCAAGCAATAGGAACGTTAATTTATTTTTTCTATTGAACACGGTCTTTTTTTTTGAATTTAAACTTTTATAAGAACAAAGCACCTCAACCAATAAAATAAAATAAAAAATCATAACTCACTAGTGAGTTATAGCAATGAAAAAGTCACAGTTTGATTATGGGTGTCATTCTATGCCTAATTGCGGTGACCATAGAGCCACTTTATGAGCAAGTGTGTTGAAAAATTAAATTATTCATTACTTTTTACGGCAGTAGATTTTACTTCGACATTTTTCAATTTTTTTTTATGCTCTTGCCCCTCACCAGTCGATTGTCAATATAAAAATGAAAGTTCTATTGTGTCTGGGTAGTTCAACTGATGAAGTATGAACAGACAAAAATGGGCCCGTGACATTGTTTGCATTTATATTCTAAAGTTTTAGCATTTTTTTTATAATTGCAAAGGAATACAGGAGAACAGTATTATTAATACATATTACATTGGTGAAGGCCTGGAGGGTAGTTTGATAACTTTATACTTAGCCTGAGTGGCACAGTTTCGGCCTGAAAGGCACGAATTTTTTTTTATTTCTTAGCCTCGGGGGCACATACAGTTATATTTTTAAGAAGAGGCCAGAAGGGCATTTTTGCAATTATTTTGTACATTTTATTCTGTACAGATTTAATTTATTTCTAAATATCGTACATACCGAGAGCAGACCGGCTCCCGCAAACAGCGCCCGTTCACGAGCTTGACACGTGTGCCAGCCATCGCCCTCCTCAACCATATTTGAGGCAAGAAGACGACCCGCCACACGACGACACCGCGAGAAGAAGACTCTTAGTGCTCAAGGTACACGCATGCATTCCTAATACAAAAGCCGTTTTTACTTGTATATTTTTTTATAATTATTTTTTATTTAAGTCCGTATTTCTATTTCTCCACCCGGCCCAGGGCCTCCGTCACCTCCTCGTTCCGATCTCTTATGGCAATCTGCAGGCTGTGGTCGCGGATAGCATTCGGTGACGCAGACACCGCACGTCGCACGAAACGGCTGATGGCGTCTTCTTCGTCGTCGGCGTAGTAGGTAAAGGCCTTCCTTTGACTTTGGTCTGTTGTCTGTTTCTTAAAATATCGCGTTGTTTACGCATAAGAATTCTACCGTGACACATCTCGAAGGATTAATTACGTGTATGGGGAAGTTACTGTAAAAGAAAACACGGTGCGTTTTTAAATCCAAAGTGTTCAAAAATGCCTAGAAAGTACGTTTTCATGTTCAAGGATAAGAACACACGTAACGGGCGTCTTGTTTTCATGATTAATAAGTGTGATCTTTGAGTTTGTACTGCTTACGTAGGTTCCTGATAATGTTATTATACCACAAAACAAACTTTGAAGACGAGCTTTGTTTGTGTAGATAAGTTTAGATGATAACTTTAAAATTGGTTAGTTTAACGCACATTTAAAAACTTAAAATGCGGATAGTAGTCCATCTCATAATTTTTATAATATGATTTTTAAAGTCTAACACCTGCTTAGCGATACCATATAAAATTATAGAGAGAAAAAATAACATCCTCGAACGGGATTCAAAATCTGTGTCAGATGCCATGACCACTAGGCCACCGAGGCGCGAGGTCCAAGCATCGAATTTTAACTCTATTCGATTTAACCGTCATATGGGGATGTAGCTACAACTATTGAACAGCTTGACAGCATTATCCAACAGAAAGAAGATTTTTTTTCAAAACTTAACTTTCGTATTGATATCGCAACACTTCATAATTGTTATAATATGATTTTTAAAGCATCGGCCTCATAGTTGCCATTTTATAAGTTTTTTTCCACTCACAATCGCAGTGGGAACTCACACATTCACAATAACATTTATCTGTTTGCGCTTCTGTTGTCACCGTAATTTTAATTAGTAACCCTTATAGACGTTTTCATAACGTCTTATAGCTAAAATTTGGAATAATATAAAAAAATGCTGGCATAATATTGTTTTAATTTTTATTTAAGTGTTTTATTTAGTGAGGTTAGGCGTATAGCTGATGTCGCGTATCTTGTTAATATAACGAATAGCTCCGTTGACTGTCCTGAGCTGCTGCAGCGCATCAGTCTTCATGTCCCGTACGCCTCACACCGGAGACCATGTTCCCTACATGTCCCCGGAGCCAAAACCAACTACAGACACAATAGCTATCTGCTGCGAGCGAGCCGGTGTTTCAACGACTTAGCTACCAAATACGATTTAGATGTATTTAACACACCTGTTGGACAACTAAAACGTAAACTTACCGGTGTAGTAACAAAGGTTATATTATAGTTATTATATTATATTAGCTTGTTATTTTACCTTGCATGCTTTTTGTTTTCCGTCCGTGTTGTAAGTAATAATCTGTCACCTACTCGTATATGTGGAAACTTGTAAATGTTCCTTAGTACAATCATTAAGTATCCTAGTTATTAGACCTAGATGTAAGTTTTCCTAAAACTGTAAAATAAAAATAAAAATAAAAAATAAAAAACTATCTATCTGTCTGAATATATTTATAAACATTCATCTCAATTTCTCATTGTCATTGCGCAACGCGTAAACGGATGGAACAATGCCGCTAATTAATTTTTTGCTGTGTTAATTTATTGTAAGAAGGTTCTTATGAAAGAAGAACCAAGAAAAGACGGGAGGTTATGGCAAGGCCGAGCATACTTCGCGAACGAATTCGCGGGTGGTCGCTAGTATTATATAAATATGAATTCCTATATCCTTTGACGAACTCAGTGGCGAGAGTCCGCCTGCGACGCAAGAGGTTGCGGGTTCGATTCCCGCCTTAGAACAAATTTGTGTACGATCTGCAGAAATTTGTTCCGTTGGTCTGGGTGTTTTCTATGTATAAAAATTATCTATAATGTATTAAATATATCAGTTATCAGTTACCCATAAGCTTTGAGTAGCTTACTTTGGGTGTGTGTGGACTGTTCAGCATTATTTATTATATATTTTAGGTCACGTCATAATTTGAGAACCACCTTACCGATTTCAAAGAAAATTGGCAAGTAGATAAGTTATATCTCTGGAAAGGACAGAGAATTCTTTTCATTGGTAGTAATTCGCTTGTTCAGAACACTAAACTAAACTAGCGAACTAAAATCTATTTGTAGTAAATTATGGTAGTTCTTATTTTGTTCATGCTTAAGTCCAAATTTGTATAATGCTATAAGTGACAATTCTCAAATTTGCCGTTTCTGTTTAATTATGGGTATGTTGAGTGCAAATTTAGTCGTCATGTAAGTTCGTTCTCTCTAAACTAGTCTAAACTGATGTAAAACTACCCACAATTGAAAAGAATAATAATATGTTTAGAATTATCATTCCAAGTGTTACACGAATGTGGATTTTAGTGTTAACATAATAAGAACTACCATAGTTTAGAGAATTTTAGTTTAGTGTACGAACACGCGAATCAATACCATTATCATCATTCGTGACCATGCGGGTGAAACCGCAGGGTGCAGCTAATTATAATATGTAATAACTGTCAGGTACTGATAATTACCTATAGGTAACCTACCAAAAATTCGGTAACTAGTAACCAAGTAGTTTTTTCAGTGTAACAGAACACAAATTTTCTAATAGAAGGCTTATACGTTTCAAATGTCTGTAAATAGGGGGCATTTAGCCCCCTTTTTCGGTTATTAATATTTGAAATAGGAGTACCTAGTTTAATAATACGGCTCACATTTAAAAGATTGGTTTCCCATACAAAGGTATATTTAATTCGTAAACTGCCAATGAAAAATTTCATGAAGATTAAATGTTTTCAGCGTAGGAGCAGCAGAACACAGCTAGTGAGAAATAGTTTATGAAACAATGAAAGACACAAATCTGCCATAGCTGAGCATCTGCTGGACGCGGGTCCTAACCACTGGATTGAATTTCATAACCCTAAAATCTTGTCCACCGAACGCCATTACATACCAAGGCTAGTAAAGGAAACTATTGAGATCTCAAAATGCCAGAATTTCAATCGAGGTGATGGTTTTCAACTCGCCAGTGCGTGGAATCCATTATTAGGTTGTTTTAAAAATAAAAGTCCGCGTTCAAATGTGTTCAAAATACTATACGCAGTGATACATTGAGTGTGTTTCGTCGGGACTTAGGATCGAGTTCGAGTTCCAGTGATAACCGTAGCAAAAGACTAAGAAAGAGGGTAGATCGTTATGTCTGCACCTAACTTTTTAACTTTTCGACCAACCACCCGCACTCTTCAGTCTTCTCATGAACATGGTGCATGTAACTGCGCCGAAATATCGGGAGCTCATTCCACAACCTTACCACGGTAAATATCCCGTTAATAATCATATAACTTTAGTGAACAACCGTGATAGTTTAAAACAGTGTTTTAGTTTATGAAATTCTAGATAGAATTTCATATAAGTTATCCACCAAAGCGCACGAGGCCCACGTGTTGGATGCTGGCCCATAATCTCTGAGAAGAGAGCCCCGTCAGTGGGAAAACAATGGACTGATTGCACTTACTATGCTATGTATATCACGAAAATAGTCATACGAATTAAAAGAAAAGCGGCCAAGTGTGAGTTGGACTCGCGCACCGAGCGTTCTTTAAGCTATATAAAACCATCTGACTAGAAGACAAACTAGGTTAAAGGACAAACTTAGCTTTGTAGTTCGATCCTAGGTACGGTTATTGCACCAAACGCAAATAATAAGCTTTTAATCGTTAATTAACTTTTTTGTTATTTAACTACTACTAATAATAAATATCAGGAAGAGATAACTGCCTTAAAAAAATACCCAATAAAAGTCGTGCTAAATCAATAACATCGTTCACGCCGCTATGACTCAGCGGTCATAGACGTTGCAGCACGGGCGTGGACCAATCCCTGCGTTCCTTCTAAAATTTAAACCAATCACCGAACATGTCTATTTGTAACCTCGGAAGTAATTCGTATTTAGAATCATACGTCGTTTTGGATTGAATTACCACTTTTTGTGTGGAATTTGTTCTGAGTTATGTGCTTCCTGACATTATTTCTACGTAGTTTAACTACATATTTACGTTTTCGAGATTGTTTCCTTTACATTTGCTGGACGGCATTGCTTTTACCAAATTTCATGTTAAGTCAACGGGAAGTGCTCTATAAGTTTTCATTCCCTTACAAAATCTTAAAATATGTGACATAAACGATCATATCCTATTATCGTTGACTTACAAATTTGATTTTTTCACAGCTGAAAGAGACTTTTGATAGTGTTTATGAGAAAAAGGGGTCTTGACAGACAGACAGACGGACAACCGGACTCAAAGTGGTCCTATAACGGTAAGTTTTTTCTATTGATATACGGAACCCTTAAAAAACGTTTATACACTGATGCCCTCGTGCTAGGAATCCCTGTGTCATAGGAGGCATAGACACAAACAATAACAACATCAAAGAACCTAACAAAAATGTCTGTTTTTCACACAAACATTTGCCCTGGAGTCCGCGCTTCGAGGGCAGAGTCGCTACCAACTGAACTAAAGGAGTCGTCATATATAACGTGGTTATGTATAAAAGATTTGAAAAAAAAAAAGAATTGCTTAGGATGTGAAAAAAATATCTTCATAATTTGGCTCCCAATATTTCATATTTTACATCTAGGGGGAAACAGTATATTACATTCACGGTTAGTTAAAAATTACTACGCTTCAAGTAAACAACAGCAAATTAAATTTCAAAATCCAATTTACGTGTCGTTACAGATATCTGAGTTTGTATCGCTTGGATTTAAACAGCTATTTTAAATTCTACGAATTCTAATTAAACTAACTATCGTCGAATGAACAAAGTATAAACTACTTCACATTTTGTTTCTAGATTGTACTTATTTTCATAAAAAAACATGTCATAAAAAGTTAGGCTAGCGAGCACCTGCTTTCATCCACGTAATGATGTCGTTAGGCCTTACTGCTACGAAACTTTTTTCAGTCCTTAAATTGTAACCTACATCTACTTTATGGAATAACGTCGTGTCGTATATGTCTCAATTATTTAATATTATGCCTTACAAAAGATAAAACTTGTAGGTGTAAAAATTTACATCCATACTATATATATATATATATATATATATATATATATATATATATATATATATATATATATATATATACCCACACATATCGAACTGTTACGAGACTTAAACACAAGCGGCCTTATTAATAAACTTGTAATATACCCGGAGTAGTTAAAACATCTATCTGTCAATTTTTCGCTTGCAGTAAATGTCACGCGTGAAAGTAAGACAAAGCATGTTACGCCTAATCTATGTTTACGCAACGTTTATTAATAAAGGCCAAAGCGCCTTATTATACAACATGGACTTAAGATAGTCTCTAGTTTAAACCAAAGTTTAAGCATATTGTATATATAAAATTCCCTTAAACCATGGTTTAAACACGGGACTATACCATTAGTCAATGTTTTATATTAAAGCGGAAGGAATATAGACGTTATACGGATAGATGGTATAATATGTTATTACAAATTGTACAATTAGGACACTTCGACGGTTTATTTTGTTGTTAAAATGAAATGTCATCTACCTACAACCACCAACGGTTTAACCAGTTAGGTTTCAGTTTCCATATAATAAGGCGCGAGCTTATTGCCATGTTAACCCTTATTATTCGTTCGGTTCTTCTACGTTCCCACGTATTTACGTAGTACGGATATTTAAAATTCAATTTTTTCAATTTTTTTCAAGCCAAGAACTATACTAGCATTTTTTTGTATAATTATAATAACTTATACCGAAGCGGTGTTAGGTTCGTAAACTTTCATCCATTTAAATGCAAATTGCAACTTAAGGGATAATTAAAAATTTGCTGTTAATCAAATAAGCCTGCCTACTCAAGCCTGAGAACGCTAACTGGAAAATTAACTCTCTAGGTACCTATCTATCTGTGTACTATAGTACCTCCTTGATGTTGACTGAGTCGAGAACTGTGCTGATTTATTAATGTAGATTGCGATTCGGTTTTCAAATGTAAAGCCGGCAAACTTAGCGTTTGAATGACTGGAAGGTAAGATTTGTTTTTTCTTTTAAAAGTGGTTTCGTAAAATGTACGAAATCACTGTAAAAATCTACATTGGCCATTTCTCAATTTATTTAGGTATCTTTATATCAAGTTATGTTGCCTCTAGTGATTTTTTTATCGGAGTAAGTAAAGCCAAATCACAGATAAATAAGTAAATTAGTATGTCACTATGGCTACGTTCCGGGAAGCGCCGAAATCACTCGCAGCGCTTGATACGTCATCGATGACGTCACCAAAAAACGCTCACGTCGCCGCGACCACAACGCGAAAACAAAGGTGCGAAAACAGCTACGTGATCATTGCGAGCTGTCACTGTCAACCAAAGGGAACGGCAAACAAGGGCGCGAGCAGCGAGAGCAGTTGTAAGCGTTGACGGTGCTTCCCGGTACGTACCCACACTCACTGCCCTTTCTAAGTCACGTTCTGGTATAGCGGTATGGTATGCATTACTAAAACTTTCTAAGGTTGTTGAAGAGGAAAATATAAAAATAACGATTCTTGATTTTGTACACTTTGCCTACCATTACGAACACATAACCCCTCACCAGTCGACTGTCCATATAACAATGAAATTTCTATTGTGTCTGGGTCGTTCGACTGATGAAGTAATAACGGTTAATAATCCACCACTATTATACGAGTACATGAACACTCGTAGAAACACACGTCTAGAAAAAATAAACAATAACAACGGTAGCCATTGTTGGGTTTTTTCTGCTATCTATGTTCATTTTCTAAAATACTATACTATACTAGAAGAATAACAAAGTAATATAATTAAAAGTTTTGAACAATATCAACCTTGAACACAATTTAGAGAGTTCTTGCAACGAGCACTATCATATCCTACCAAATGTAATCCGAGATTTCATTTCCTCCGTTTAAAATAACCTTAAATAAGACGGCTAGTCATGAGGGCTGCAACGACGCGAACAGACAGAAAAAAATAAGACGAGCAAAATAAAAGAGTGTCTCGGCCTATTTCAAATGTAAATCTCTGTCGTTGTAACGGGTCGGCTCTCCTGAAAAATAAGACGTAGGTCGGCGATATTGTCGCCGCTTGCTTTCGTTGACTTGGAAAATTTCACAGACGACACTTTCAGTTCTCTGTAGCATTTGCGAGTTTATGTGTCGCCGGGAGAGAGAAAGTTAAACAATACACGGGATGTTTATGTGCTAGGGAGGAATTGACAGAGTTAGTCTGAGCGGAGTGGAGAGGCTCACTTCGCAAGATATGATTCGATTGCGCTGGGAAACTTCAAACAGCGCTCTTTTAAATTGATCTTGTTGTTACCTAGGTACCACTCCTGATAATGCAATCGTACCTCAAGTAAAAGTCTTCTGTTGCTTCTGCTGCTGCTTTGTTGTCGCATTCCTGAAAAACATGACTATATTTATTTTCATGCTTTATATTTATTTATTTGCTTGCTAATAGACGCACATCTATCTAGCGTATAAGTATAGTTAAGTAGTAATATAGTGTTGAAGATATGTAATTATTAAATTAAGATAAGCCAGTTGAAGTGGCGGGGGCAGGACACATAGCACGCAGAACAGATGGCCGATGGGGCCGGAAGGTTCTAGACTGGAGACCACGGACCAGCAAGCGCAGCGTAGGTCTTACACCGACAAGGTGGACTTACACGACCTGATAAAGGTATCAGGATGACGTTACATGCAGGCCGCTTTCAACCGGTGCCGTTGTAAATTACGGTATACTAAGATTAAATACTGTTTCAGTAGAACAATCATTATCCACGCTAGAAAACCTAGGGTGTAGCTAGTAATAGTATAAGTGTGAAAGTATGCCAATATTAGGTTTGTTACTCATTCACAATAAAACTACCTAAAGGTTTTAGGTGAAATTATTAAGATAGATGATGGGTGTTCTACGCAAAAAATATCAATATGGGTTTGCAACGTCTAATGTACGAAATTGTGTCATACTTATTTGTCTCACGGACGCTGCGGGGCACTATACTTATAATTTAATTGCTTTTCGAATCAAATCACAGCAACTCTTACATACAGCACACACCCAGACACAGATTAAACAGACAAGTTCATGCACACAAATGTTTGATCTGTCCGGAGATCCAACCCGGGACCAGCAGCTCAGCAGGCAAGGGTGTTACCAACTGCGCCATTTTCCTGTGTAGACACGGACTCCCCAATACCTAGTAAATCATAACCGACTTCCTTAAAAAAACCTGGTTCTCAGTTCGACTGTACGAGTATGTTTTATTGTATGTCACGCGATTACTTCGCCAATTATGAATTTATTTCGATGAATATGTTTTTACTAATATAAAGATACCGGCTTCACTCACATGGTATTATGTCGGTTTAAGTCCGAGAGTGCAGTCGGTATCTTTATATTAGTATAATGTGTGATACTCATAATAGTTTTCAAACTCGAATATGTTTTTGTTGGGTACGCACTTTACACACTTTTAAAGCACTAACGCATGCTTAGTGAGACCAAACATTGCAATTAATCAAATAGAGTTAAATTCGAAATCCGGACAAGACTCGGTGGCCTAGTGATCATGGCGTTTAATACGGGTTTTTCGTGGGTTCAAATCCCATCCGAGGTTGTATATTTTTCCCCTAAAACTGCAATGTTAGGTGATCATAGTTCAGAGGTGGTCCTATATAGTTATATCGAAATTGAATGAATACTTTTAAAAAAAAAATTGTACATATTAGTATTTTTTGTATAAAATAAGCTTTATCATCATCATCATCATCATCTCAGCCGTAGGACGTCCACTGCTGAACATAGGCGTCCCCCATGTTTTTCCAAAAGGACCGGTTGGAAGCAGCCTGCATCCAACGTCGTCCTGCGACCTTCATCAGGTCGTCTGTCCACCGTGTCGGTGGACGACCTACGCTGCGCTTGCCGCTCCGTGGTCTCCACTCCAGAACCTTTCGGCCCCATCGGCCATCTGTTCTGCGTGCTATGTGCCCTGCCCACTGCCACTTCAACTGGCTAATCTTCTGGGCCATGTCGGTGACTTTCGGTCTTCTACGGATCTCCTCATTTCTGATTCGATCACGTAGAGAAACCCCGAGCATAGCCCTCTCCATAGCTCGTTGTGCGACTTTGAGCTTTTCTATAAGGCCCATAGTAAGAGACCACGTTTCAGTGCCATAAGTCATCACTGGTAACACACATTGGTCGAAGACTCTTGTCTTGAGGCAATAAGGTATTTTTGACGAGATAAGCTTTATGTTATAAGTAAATTAATTAACTAATTTTCCCATATTTCGCAATACATTAATGGCGTCCGTATATCGCTCAATATAACTTTACCCGTTAACTCGCGATTCGACAATTATTTGGCCAATAATACAATCCACCAACCTACTTTTCCGTAACTGCAACGTGTGTGAAATTGTTGTGAAATATGTTTAATGCAGCTTTTTGTACTTTTTTATTCGTAACATAACTTTTAGTATTCCATTAAAGAGTTTATCAATCTACCTATCAATTTTTTGCATACGTAGACATTTCTATAAACAAACAAGGTAATAAAATGTATGACAAACGTTACATTTACCAAAACGCACACCCTAAAGTGGTGAATAGTGATGGTGGTTAGTGGTGAATACAGAAACCTTTCAAGACTTGCCACCACAATGACTGTAGATATTGTAAAAGGGGCACATTGGAATCTGGTCCAAAATGATAGTATTAAAATACCTACTCAAACTAAAAGCGAAGTACGAAAACAAAATAGTAGCATCACAGATTAATCTAAGCGACACATTATAACATGACTGACAACCCGCAAAACCCGTAAACAGGGTAAATACGACGTGAGATACAATTGGGGCTGTTTACCGGGGCGGAACAGCCGGATCGTCCGATAGATAAGTCTCGTGGAGTAGTTATCGGACCACAAGGGCAGTAAAAGCTAATTGGCGGGGCGGGCGGTGGCGGCGGTAACCGGCAACTCGCCGCTGCGATTGGGAAAATTAACCTCTTCCTCGCCAGCCCAATTGGCAGACTATGATTAGTTTGTAATTTGTGATGGGCTTTTGTGAGTTGTGCACCGGTAGTAGTTATGCGAGCGTTTGTAGTTCGCTTCTGTAGATAGGTAGGTACCTTGTTTTAATTCAGAACAGAAATTATTGTTATTGTAGGAACTGTTGCGAGGTTAGTGACGTGCGCGGGGGTATTGCTATAATTTGATTAGATAGCAATTCCAGCCTCGCCACAGTCCCTGCAATCGTCATAGAAAATCATTTACTGCTATACGCAAGTACAATGCATGGAGGTCTGGAGACGACTGGCGAGATTAGTGACGTGCGCGGGGGCATTGCTATAATTTGATTAGATAGCAATTCCAGCCTCGCCACAGTCCCTGCAATCGTCATAGAAAATCATTTACTGCTATACGCAAGTACAATGCACGGAGGTCTGGAGACGACTGGCGAGGTTAGTGACGTGCGCGGGGGCATTGCTATAATTTGATTAGATAGCAATTCCAGCCTCGCCACAGTCCCTGCAATCGTCATAGAAAATCATTTACTGCTATACGCAAGTACAATGTACGGAGGTCTGGAGACGACTGGCGAGGTTAGTGACGTGCGCGGGGGCATTGCTATAATTTGATTAGATAGCAATTCCAGCCTTGCCACAGTCCCTGCAATCGTCATAGAAAATCATTTACTGCTATACGCAAGTACAATGTACGGAGGTCTGGAGACGACTGGCGAGGTTAGTGACGTGCGCGGGGGCATTGCTATAATTTGATTAGATAGCAATTCCAGCCTCGCCACAGTCCCTGCAATCGTCATAGAAAATCATTTACTGCTATACGCAAGTACAATGTACGGAGGTCTGGAGACGACTGGCGAGGTTAGTGACGTGCGCGGGGGCATTGCTATAATTTGATTAGATAGCAATTCCAGCCTTGCCACAGTCCCTGCAATCGTCATAGAAAATCATTTACTGCTATACGCAAGTACAATGTACGGAGGTCTGGAGACGACTGGCGAGGTTAGTGACGTGCGCGGGGGCATTGTTATAATTTGATTAGATAGCAATTCCAGCCTTGCCACAGTCCCTCCAATCGTCATAGAAAATCATTTACTGCTATACGCAAGTACAATGTACGGAGGTCTGGAGACGACTGGCGAGGTTAGTGACGTGCGCGGGGGCATTGCTATAATTTGATTAGATATAAATTCCAGCCTCGCCACAGTCCCTGCAATCGTCATAGAAAATCATTTACTGCTATACGCAAGTACAATGCACGGAGGTCTGGAGACGACTGGCGTGATTAGTGACGTGCGCGGGGGCATTGCTATAATTTGATTAGATAGCAATTCCAGCCTCGCCACAGTCTCTGCAATCGTCATAGAAAATCATTGACTGCTATACGCAAGTACAATGCACGGAGGTCTGGAGACGACTGGCGAGGTTAGTGACGGGCGCGTGGGCTTTGCTATAATTTGATTAGATAACCATTCCAGCCTCGCCACTGTCTACAGTAATTTTATGGTAAATATTACTCTAATACATTCCACTAAATAAAAGCATTACAGTCCTTCACTGCAACCTTTCGCACAACACAACACAACAGTTGTACGTACATAGAAAAAACAAAAGCAAGAACTCAAGTTTGAATAATACAATAATGTGTACATTTTCTATATATATATCACTTAACAAATATAGCAGTCATGCTGAAACAGTCATCAGTATCATGTCTTTAAAAACACTTCTTGTTAATTTTGATTTTCTTATTAAAAATCTTAGCAGCTTAAATGTTTAGTTGTAACTTGGACGCGTGTTAGGTATATAAATTTAACATAACTAGTGATGATAAGGACAAGTCATTTACCTGATGATAAAAGTCACATCTACCTATGACAGCATACACTATACCCACAGCTTTAATGTGTTTTATAAAGTATTGATATGAACTCGTCCCCTCGATACCAAGATATATGAGTAGAGTCACATTCAAACCCAATACAATAATAATGAACGTAGGAAATATGGCATGATGCTGACTATAGGTAGAGAAGCCAACGGCTTGTTAAAATCCTAGCCTATAGTTAAATACGAGTCATAAATATAAGTTTACTGTAAACAGTATATTCTTGTTTACTGCGAGCTTCGAAAACACTATAAATTTTCAACACACTTCTCACGGAGATATTACGAAAACATAATATTATGAGTAATATTACATCAAAAGACAATTTTCCTCAAGCTCAAAACAAACTTTGAGGCGCGAACCCAACGGCGATATCACAAAGATTGAGAAAGTGTTATGAAGATTCACGGTGCCATTTTTAACTTTAAAATCTTAAGAAATTAAGTTACCGCATTTATTTATCATCTAAAAGCTTAAGCGCCCGATTGGATTTAAAACTCGAGTACTCCGTTTCCCGGAAACCAATAAGCAAGTAAAGTACTTCTTGTAGAAAAACGTGCTCTGTTGAGTATTCTTATTGTTTTTCTTTTTGATTCGTGGCTTGCTTTCATATTTAGGAACAGCGACTGAGACCTATCTAGTGCTTGGTAGTAGGTGTACTCGTAATTTATAGTTATACCTATAGATTAATTAGTTCTATTTAAACTAGAGTTGGAATACCACTAAGACAAAGATTCAAATTTGATTATAACAGAAGAATATACTGTTACTATCGATATTATTTATATCTGAAGCAACAATAATTATTTCCTACATAATATTTCATATTGTTAGTAGGTACCTAAATAAGGCGCTGTCAGTTCAGAGATTGAATTTTTTCAATTTCTTTTACTTTAAAACAAACAAGCGCATCTCGTAAAAACGTATAAAAATTCATAAAAAATTAATGTTCATTATTAAATAAACACAGCGTCTGTCAGTATACGTGTTTTAAAAATGGTTATTTTATTATCGTTTCATGATAAATACAATTGTGAATTAAGAGCAAAACTGTTCAGGTGAAATTAAGTGGTATGTATGATTTTTTTTTATGTATTCTACTAGATATAGTACATTAAAAAAATACAATACAACTCATACTAGAGTATATATATAATATGTTGTTAAGTCCGTCAATGTTTAGGTACTTAAAAGTCTTAGAAATGTCATATTATTTTTTGTTATTTTTAAGTAAATCGCTGCTTATGAGATAAACTGCTTCATATACCCCCATTTTTATCGGCGTCATGGATTGACAGCACCTTAAAGCATTAGGTACTTGAATGCAGGGTTACGTAACAGCTAACGTAGTGAATATATTATGTTACTCGTATTTACTCCGTATATATTTATTAATATCTTGCGCGCGCGTAAAGGTTAACCACATTTTAAACTGTTTTGGATCCTTGAAGTCAAGAAACAGTTTTTAATTTAAATTATGATTGTTTTATTACTCATACTCAATTATTTATTGCAATCATATGTACATTGTATTAGATATTACAGTTATGATAGGAAACATATGACCCTATTTGGGTGTAGCAATATGATTTATGAGCGGGCCGATTCATTCAAGTTAGTCAAAACATTATTATTAAAACCAAAAACATTACATGCATGAATCATTCATGAATTCTTTCAATTTATTATTATATTAGTTTAGCATTTTGTTAGTAGTAGATCTTTTAAACGCTTTGTAAAAATATAATCCCTTTCTACAGCCTTTAAGTCGTTTGGTATTTTATTGTATATCATTATTGACTTAATATTTGGGCCAGAACTGTGCATTTTTTATTAGGATACAGGTAGTACTTATATAACTTACTAATATAGTAACTTATATTTAGATCTTGTTGGATACCGCCGAGGTAGGTCAGTTTGTTTAATAAAGAATTGTGGGTATTTTTTAACAAAGGTGGCTACTTCTAATATATATATATATATATATATTAGAAGTATATATATACAGATGTCATGGTAAAAATTTTGTAATTAATAAATAATGGTTTTCAGCTTTCCGGCTCTTTTATATTAGCGAGAACACGGATTAATTTTTTTGGGAAAGAAAACCTCTTCCTCATCTACACCGTTTCCCCACAACAGTATGCCGTACCGTAGCCATGCAAAAGCATAAGCATAATAACATGACAAAGCTGTTTTGAGGTCAGTTGCCTTACGTATTTCCCTTGCATATGTGAAACTTGAGAGTTTGTTCTTAATTTTTTGATATGACTTTTCCAATGTATGTGGGTGTCTATATTTAATCCCAATAACGAAAAAGTGTCAACGCATTTTTTATTTGATTCTAAGATAAGTTTTGACATAGAAAATTTCAGGGATTAAACGTAGGTAAACTAAAATATACAACGAGCTATGGAGAGGGCTATGCTCGGGGTTTCTCTACGTGATCGAATCAGAAATGAGGAGATCCGTAGAAGAACGAAAGTCACCGACATAGCTCAGAAGATTATCCAGTTGAAGTGGCAGTGGGCAGGGCACATAGCACGCGGAACAGATGGCCGATGGGGCCGAAAGGTTCTGGAGTGGAGACCACGGATTGGCAAGCGCAGCGTAGGTCGTCCACCGACACGGTGGACAGACGACCTGAGGAAGGTCGCAGGACGACGTTGGATACAGGCCGCTTCCAACCGGTCCTTTTGGAAAATCATGGGGGAGGCCTATGTTCAGCAGTGGACGTCCTACGGCTGATATGAGAAACTAAAATATTATCTACAATAAGAGAATATTTGAAGCTGTTGTATTAGTTTGGCGACAAAAAAGATCATGTCATAATGGTAAATTCGAAACTTTATCATTATTGATCTTAGAATCGCAGTTAACTTCACGTCAGTATAAGAAACAATAAACGTTAAACTGATTGATGCCTGGAAAAGTTTTGTAATCTGTTTCGGATTATACTGTGATGAACAGCACTTTGCAAAATAAACTTTTCAAATAATGAAAGTTACATTGCACATACTCACGTAAGACTGGCAATTAAAACTTGTAAAGAAAATAAAAGTTTGTAACTGAACACGCTCAAGTACAAAAGGGCTTAAAAGTTTGCCATTTGAATATGGCCCCAAATTCGTTTTTATTTTTTTGTACTTATATCCAGTGGGCTTAGCACGAAAATTTGCGTAAGAGTAACGTAAACGTATCGTTGACGTACACAGTCAAACTATAATACATATATCTAGTACAACTGTGGTACAGATGACTCATAGTTTGTACTGCATACATCAACGTTACTATTATGTTATATTTCTGCAAAATTTCGTGCTAGGCCGACTGCATGAATATTATTTTCTATACGTGAGCGTCTGTGACAAAAAACGCATACCGGTCGTAAATAACTGATATCGCAACCTACTATATAAAACAGATAACAACAACACGAAAACACAGAACATTTCCATCTTGTTAGGTACCTACAAAGCGAAATTATTCAAGGAGTCCTAAAGGAGTCGAAGGGACGCGCCAGGACGACTCAATTGGGAAACAGAGTAGGCTCGGTCGAGGGACCGGCCTTTTTACGGCTATATTATTGAGCTATAAACTATAAAAGCTTCCCGCTTTATAAACGCTAAAACAAAACACGAGCGACCGCATATTTCTTGTTTATTCACTCCGCGTTAGATAATGTCGTGAAATGAACTCGATGAGATTTCGCGGATCACATTTATAAAAATATCGTAAAGAACACACATGTTAACATTGAAATAAGCTTCAAACCAACCAAATCTTTAAATTCTAATTAATTATGATAAGATCTAGCTGACTATACATCGAGTATATCTTGTTTGCATGATTTTAATGTTGACATCAGAGTGAAATTACTTAAGTTTAAAGTAAAATTTCCGCTTCGGCCGCGTACGAAAGTTTTGTAACCAGTTGCCAGCGAAGACTTTTTCATTCTCATACGAAACCAGCAATATTTTATACATTAAACAGTTGCAATTCAATACTTCATGTATCTAACAACGAAACGAAGCATGTTGTTTGCAGAATTTTGCTTAAAATAAAATATTAAAAGAAGAGAATAGTCTTAAAACAAATACAAGCACTAATTTTTAATTCAGGCACAATAATAATACCAGTAGTATATTTCATCTAGAAAATGAAGGTGTTCATTTAATTGAAAGCATTCCTAAATATGAAGGGGTTAAAACAAGGCTTTCAATGCACGAAATAAAGTTCTGGGTGTGAAAAAACCGTTATGTGCAGTGGGTTTATAGCACTAATAACTGCGTAAGTGTAACGTAACGTGTCGTCCACGTGAAACAATACAAACTGACATTTATCTAGGGCAACTGTGACACAGCTAACTCATAATTTGCACACCGAAGCGGGACGCTACGTAGTACATATATATGTCTGTGTGCTTACGACACGAATACTTCATCGCAAATTTTTTGTACTACGGCCTCAGTTTCGTAGGCCATGAATGAGTGTATACCTACACCTTTTACCAACTACACTTTTTTACTTGTAAAATATACTTGTGCTAATATTTTTAAGATTATAAAACAGATAACAACAAGATACCACAACTTTCTATTGGTGATGCATGCTTACATTATTGTACTGTTGAACTAGATTTTATTGGTTCATAATATTATGTACTACTTGCGTACTATTTATTTTGTAGTAAACATTTGATACATAACTTTCTATCAGATATTCACCAGAACACCAGTACTAGACTTTAATTAGTGGAGGCGCTAACGATGTCAATAACTTACTCTATTTTGGAACACTAGGTACTTATTTTAAACTGGAAATACGTAAGCTGACTGTTTATTTTCACTGAAATGCTCCGAATTTTTTCGTAAGCTTTTCATTGGCAATGTTTCATTTGTATTTCACTTTATAGATTGTTGTGTTTCGTCATTTACGCGTGATATGCGCCCTATACCCACTGCCATTGAACTGGCTTATCCCCTGATTTCCATCGTTCTGCCATGACAACAATATCATCGGCAAACCGAAGGTGTGTGATGTACCCTCTGTTAATATTGCTGGCGTGTCCTTGCGATTTCATGAGTTTTCATGCCTCATGCAATGCAGCGTTAAAGAGTTTTGAAGATATCTCTCATATTTGCAACGTAGATAGATATACTCTTTATTGAACACCTTAAAATTAAACAATCAATACAGATATACAGCTTAGAAAAGTGTAACAATAGACGTACCTAATATGCGTAAACTTTAAACTCTGATTCAATACTCGTACAGACTGCATGTTGATGTTATTGTACAAGAACTTCAACACTTTGATATACTAATAGTCAAAACGGCACCGGTGCAGAAACTCAAGCAACACCTTTGTCAGGATGGAATCAAAGGGTTATTCATAGCCCATAAATGTTAAGATGCGCTCGTATCCTGATAATAGTAAAAAGCTGAATTTTTAAACACCTAGTGTAACGAAACAGATCGATAATATATTATGAAAAAAATACAAAGGTTAGGAAAGGAATAGAAAAAGAGTAATAACCGAATAGAATTCATAAATATAACTCTTTCAGCAGAAAAATATCCTGAATAGATCCACAAAAATAAACTTTCACGTCCAAACTCTCAGAATTTTCAGCGATAACACTATACTTGTTTTTTAGGTAATACTATAATAACCAGCAGTTTTTTCAATTGTGTAAGTGTATATCGAATAATATAAAGAAAACGTACAAAATTAACGCATTTTCGCATTACATCGTCCAATCTAACAAGCGCTTTTCAACCTTACGTAAAGCACCGTAAATTATTTTAAAATTGGGGTTGGACCGCGTCTTAAGCATAGAAGCAAGTTATATGTACTCAGCAAGTTACACAGTGCCCGCCGGGAGCTCGCAGGCACCGCTGCGCACTCGCCCTGAAGATGAGCATCGGTCATGGTCGACGAAACCCGGGTCCGACGTATTCGATCCCGCGTATTCGAACGTGAGTGTTGTGCCGGTTAACAGTAATAGTTTGACAAGTTATACTCTTGGGTCTTCTGTATTACATGCCGTAGCGTGTGGATGTGGTAGCTATATATATAGCCTTTCCGGAAACCGTTTGTACGGTAGGCTAGAAATCTTCAGACATACGAGTGCATAGGTACGGTTCGTGATGATAACCTTGAAAACAGTTTATAAACATGCCTCGGAAGCGAGATAGGTCTGTAACACCCCAGTAAAGTGCTGTTACCTTTCTTGAAGAATAACACCACCATGCGCATAACTTTCAAAATGCTTTGATTTTCTGTTCAAGCTGCTTTAAGACCATCTTCTTCACTGTCTGGATATCTTTGGTATAATGTCAGATCAGTTCGGCTCTTGGATCATTGATCGTTCTGCTAACTAGTGATAAAAGTAACTGCTGATTAGTGAAGGTAAAAAAGCAAGCAATTTATAACAACATATGTATGTTTAATAAATTGTCACAGAACATAATTCATTTGCCTTTCCATGTATTAAAAAAAATATCAAACTTTCTTCATTGAAAATCCATTTTACTCCCTAAATGAGATTATGAGATTTCCGCTTTCAGAATCCTCATTTATGTGTGAAGTAGCATAAATACATTGTAAAAATAATTGTGTATTTTAATGTTCAATTTTTGCATTTATTATAAGGCCATACCAATAATTATTCTCAGTTCATATACGATAAATTGAATATAACATGTAAAAATTTGACGTACCCAGTGTAACGAAATGTTATTAGGTGAATAAATGAATATGAAATATATAACAGGTTTAGCAACCGAGGTGTACAGCTGTCCACAGTTTGTACAAAACAACAAGATTATTATGTTTAAAAGTTATGATAGTTGTAAAACATGCTTCCAGTTTACTACGTTTTGAATCATATTTTCAACATAGACAGCAATGTGTCGAAATACTGAGTATAGATTGTAGGAAAACGATTTACAGTAATAAATCAGAATTTAAAATAAAATAAAATAAAATAAATAAATAAATAAATAAATAAATAGATACTCACATACTTGACATTAAAATACAATAAATTCGGTAGTAAGATGGCTTAACATGAATTTAAAAATAAATCTTTCGAAAACTAATTTTATTAATTTTAATAATCTTAACTTGCAAATACAATTTGATGGACATAATATTGAAGAGCCTAGTCAGGTTTCCTTTTTAGGACTAATTTTAGACAAAAAATTGAGTTGGAAAATGCAGATAGAGAAAATATGTAAGAAAATAAACAGCTATGTATATGTACTGAAACGTTTACGTAAAACATCCAGCAAAGATACTGCACTAATGGCATATCATGGATATATTGGGTCACTTTTAAGGTATGGATTTATTGTTTGGGGACGCAGTACATATTTTATAAAGGAATTTACTGCCCAAAAGAAATGTATTCGCGCTATTTGTGGCGCAGTACCGTGTGAGTCGTGCAGACCGCTCTTTCAGATACTAAAAATATTACCCCTACCATGCCAATACATTTACGAAATATCATGTTTTGTAAGGCAGCACAGCTATATGTTCACAAAAGCGAGAGAAATGTTCCCTCGAAACACAAGGAATAGAGACAGGCTAGTAAACAGTTACCTTCCGAGAACAGTACTTTATCAAAAAAGCAGTTATTCGCTGTCAATAAAAAATTTCAATAAATTACCTCATTTCCTAAAGGTTCCTTTTACCAAATCTAAAAAAGAGTTACAAGCGTGGTTGTTACAGCATAGTTTTTACTCTTTACAAGGTTTTTTTAGCATAGTGGCATAAGGTTTAATTTTTAGTTTTTATTAAGTTTTTGCATGCCATTAGCTTGGTGAAATGTGTAAGGTCTATTTTGTTTATTTATTACCTAAAATTTGTGTACTCACATTTCAAGCAAATAAGAAATATTCTATTCTATTCTATTCTACGTTAAGCATCTTTTTAGTGTTGATTTCCGAATGCTTATTTAGCAAAATAAATATATTAAAGATATTAACTCATTTTTCACAAAAGTTCATTTCTGATATTTAAATTCACATCGTCTAGTCTCCTTGGCTATGAAGGCAGTAGGAACTTCATGAGAGCGCATTGTTATGTGAAGAATGGGACCATACGTAACCGCAATTCTAATTCGCATACTCCTAGGTGACGGAGAATTTAATTTCAAATAACAGAAAATATAGCATTAGATTTGTATTTCTATTTATTTAATTTTTCTTTCACATACTCACTTCCTTGCAATAGGACTCACTGTAATACAGGAGGCATGGAAGCACACATTAATACGTCAAAAACACCCATGACCCGTGGACAAGTATTTCTGTTCATCACCCAAACATTTGCTTCGGCCAGGGATCAAACTTGAGACCCTTTGCTTCGAAGGCAGTTTCCATCTCAGTCAGCTGGTATAGATAGATAGATAAATAGATTGATAGATAGATAGATAGATAGATAGATAGATAGATAGATAGATAGATAGATAGATAGATAGATAGATAGATAGATAGATAGATAGATAGATAGATAGATAGATAGATAGATAGATAGATAGATAGATAGATAGATAGATAGATAGATAGATAGATAGATAGATAGATAGATAGATAGATAGATAGATAGATAGATAGATAGATAGATAGATAGATAGATAGATAGATAGATAGATAGATAGATAGATAGATAGATAGATAGACTCTTTATTGCAACACCACATTATAAAATACAAAAAACAAATGAAAAACTTAAAATTAAGTGCCACAATGGGCGGTCTTATCGCTCAGAGCGATCTCTACCAGACAACCATGTATACATCAATAAATATATATGAAACTGCAGGAAGGTTAACTTATTGCTTGAACTTACAGGTCTTGAAAGTTTTTCACATCTTGGACCTGAAGTTTATACCTGTAATCTGAATTGAGGACTAATGGCAAAGGTTTAATTCATAACCGTTTTGTTATCCGTCAGTACCAGATATTATTCATCCAAACACTACAAATACGCATTTGCAAATATATTTTGTAACTAAACTATAAGTAGACAAATTAAAAATAAAATTGTTGCGTCGCCTCCAGTTTCAGTCATAAAACTGTGTTACCCAAGGAACTTTCTTCCAAAAAACTATTATCCACTTTACATCGTAACAAAGAAATTACTGGACGGATGGTACTAAACTATGTCTCAAGGGTGACAAGTACGAACGAGATTATCACGCAAAAAAACAAAACTGTCTCTCCAAAGTCAAAAACTTCAAGGAAAAAAAAACTTCAAAATAAGACATAAGATGAACTGTGGGCTTAGCACGAAGATTTGCGTAAGAATAACGTAATCGTATCGATGACGTATACAGTACAGACTATGAGTTATATATGCCACAGATGTACTAGATAAATTATAGTTTGTACTGTAAATTCTACCGACACGATTACTTTAGACTCTTTCGTTCTAGACACAGTGGGACTTATACACTAGAATAAATTAAACTGCATAGTAAGCACCTAAGCAATAAACACTTGCCTATGCCAGTTGCAGTGCCGTCCAAAACTTCTAAGTGAAGTTTTGTGTAGTGTGCTCATTACCTCGATAAATTGGACGTTTAACTTGCAACTGTATCATATATACGTATGTATAATATTGCGTATGTGTACTACTGATAATGGCAGAAAATATGGCACTGCGGTGATATCAATCAAAGGTTCTTTCATGCACAAGAAAAGCGCCACCTAGTAAAATATTTAAATCTAATGTATTTATTAATATATTTAATATTCATACATATTGATATTTGCAGTCATCAGACATACACGTCGTGTTACCCTTAATACAACAACTCGTGCTTAATGTTTGTATAATGTGTTTGATGTACTTAAATCTAATATAGTAGGAATAACACTCATTAATTACATAAAGATTTAATGTATTTTTTTTAAATTAATGTATAAAACAACATAAGAATATATTATTATATGACTACATGTATTCTTGACGGGACATCACAATAAACCAAAGTTTGTAAACTTCACCAAGAAGCTATTGAGGCTATTGAGCTCGAACTCGAAATTTTATCCTGTCTACAAAAATATGCCACTAACTATGGTCTGCGGTAACATTCTATACATACGTAACATGAGCTCAAATTCTAAATTTCTGCTGCAACAGAACTTAAAATCCTTTTTAACGATACATGAAACCAATGCTGTTTGAGATGGTGGAACTAATTTTAATCAAACATTGTTATTAAATAACAAACCAATCGTGCAAAAAGCATCTAACAAAACTCGTTCTAATAAAAAACAAAACGAAATTAGACCATTTATTTCGGACCTTCTATTCAAATTCAAATTCAAAAATTATTTATTCAGTTTAGGCATCATAGACACTCTTATGAACGTCAAAATTTTTAAATGATTCTACCGCTGTCTTCGGAAAAGAACCACCGCCGAGAAGAAGCAGCAAGAAACTCGTGGGCCATTATTTTTCAAGTCTTTGTACATTGAGGTTACATATGAGTAGTATTAAAATAACAAATTTATTCAATAGTTGGCTATTAGGCAGAAGTGGAAAGCTTCCAGGTATCTTTGTCTTCTAAGTAGTGACTCAATTTATAATAGGCTTTTTTCATTAGTATATTTTTGACACGTAACTTGAATTTCCCTTCAGTGAGCTCAGTAATGTCTTTCGGGATTTTATTATAGAAACGTACACAATTGCCTAAGAAGGACTTATTTTTAGTTTTCGTGAGTCTAAATTTAGATACAGCTATCCTATCCTTATTTCTAGTATTAATATTATGCATATCACTATTTATTCTAAACTTCTTTATATTTTTACGATTTTACGATTGCACTGATACACGACAAACACCGACATTATACTTACATCCCTCTTCGACTAAATAAACCTTATTGGAAGCGCATAAGGAAGTTACATATTTGAAATAACCCAAACTGGAATCACGTAAAACAAAAGCCGCTCTACCAAGTTCTACTACGAGTAGCTCTATGGATATAGAGTTTGAGCACGGTAGCCCATTAAAGCTATAATCCACCACACGAGGCATGTACAGATTAGTGCACTGCACATTTCGCCGGATTTGTACTTTTGGCGCATGAAAAGTGGCTAGGAATACTAGAGACACAAACTTGTGTTTCACATTTTGGAGATTTTAAATGGAAAAATCTAGGAGATTCCTAAAGGTAATAAAAAAAATTGAAAATACAAAATATACTTTAAATTACAACTAACATTATTATTGGTTCCAGCCGGGAAAAAATCTCTCAGTTTTCTTCCTGATAGTACGATCTCTAACAATCTCCAAAAACATTGATGTCATCATCGTTACATTCCATTAAAATTCTAAAAAATGTCTTTCAGTAACTCCACGAATCGAATTTTACGATGACTAAATGGAATAAAAGTAAATTCCCAAAGGAAGGGGTCATGCCCTTTCAAAATTTCCTATTCACCTAAGTACAATCTCGGGAACTTTTCAAACTTACAAGCCGAAGCTCTTCATTGACTCCATCGCAGAAAATTAATTAAATTATTATCACGATCCAAAGTGACGGTTACGGGGAGCGAAACTGTGAATTTGTGGAACTCGTCAATATTTGAATTAGTTTGGGTTCAATATTGGTGTGCAGTCGGCAGGCAAAGGCGATTGAGTGGCCAGCCATGTCGTGAATCCGCAACAAACTAACTTTGTTCAAACTCGAAATCCGTTGAGGACTTGACTCGGACTCTACTCGGATTCGGTTGCAACTTGACTCGGTCTGTACTCCAGATTTGGTCGCCAACTTGGTTGCTTGCAGTTTCGAGAGGCTTGACTGTTATCGGCTCAGAGCTAGTTAGTTAGAATGAGATTATTTCGAGAGTTTTATATTTTCAGTTTGAAATGAAAATTCTCGTTTTGTTATTTGTTTATTTTCTTCTGATTCAATATAAGATAATCGAATAGACTTCATGATGTAGCTTAACAAATATAAATCCAGGTACACATAATATTCAATAAAATAAAAAAGAATTCGCTGTTTGGTAAATACCCAATTTATATTCCATGCATCCAGCTAATACATACAAGAACAACCACTTATAGCCCCCTTTCATTCAGATATTACTCACAGTGGTCACAGATGTCACCACGAGCACAGTTTCGTGTACCGAAGCGACAATTTAAACATCCCCGCAAACTTCCACACTTCTTGCCTCACTCCCGCATTCCCTCACAGAAATAATGTGAAAAGTTTACCTTCTTTTTATCGCTCGCGTCAAGAAAGCAGCCTGTTTAAAGTTACTTTATTTGGGTAGTCAGTATTGGTTTCACATTATAATACAAATAAGTTTATTGTGTGAATGTGCCAGTAGGTTATATTTTTATAAAAGATGAAAATCGATGACGTTGTGGACCTATCTGTACCATCTACTTATCGGATTTCCCTGATTTTTCTCGATAATAGAAGTAGTGGTGATTTTAAATCAAAATTTCTATATTTATAATTGTACGTCGATTTTCGATGACCAATGCCATCAACACAAAATTACTACGAAACAATGGCGTTGGAAAATGCTATAGAAATTTAACAAATAAACTTTGCTGAAATATGAAAAACTATATACAATTATGGTAAGTATAATTTTAAAACTATTTATGTGATATTTTTACTTTAATAAATCACTAGTTGGTCGGAGTTTTATGCATTTTCGTATGTAAAATGAGCCTGTGAAGCTATGCTATCAAACATTCTAGTAGTATTATTTTGGGTTAAGTCTATACAAAAGATCATAAAAGTCAAACACTGTTTTAAACTATCACGGTTGTTCTCTAAAGTTATATGATTATTACGCAGATATATATCCTAGATATATACGCAGTTACATATTATTACGTATTATTTTGGGTTAAGTCTATACAAAAGATCATAAATGTCAAACACTGTTTTAAATTATCACGGTTGTTCTCTAAAGTTATATGATTATTACGCAGATATATATCCTAGATATATACGCAGTTACATATTATTACGTATTATTTTGGGTTAAGTCTATACAAAAGATCATAAAAGTCAAACACTGTTTTAAACTATCACGGTTGTTCTCTAAAGTTATATGATTATTACGCAGATATATATCCTAGATATATACGCAGTTACATATTATTACGTATTATTTTGGGTTAAGTCTATACAAAAGATCATAAAAGTCAAACACTGTTTTAAACTATCACGGTTGTTCTCTAAAGTTATATGATTATTACGCAGATATATATCCTAGATATATACGCAGTTACATATTATTACGTATTATTTTGGGTTAAGTCTATACAAAAGATCATAAAAGTCAAACACTGTTTTAAACTATCACGGTTGTTCTCTAAAGTTATATGATTATTACGCAGATATATATCCTAGATATATACGCAGTTACATATTATTACGTATTATTTTGGGTTAAGTCTATACAAAAGATCATAAAAGTCAAACACTGTTTTAAACTATCACGGTTGTTCTCTAAAGTTATATGATTATTACGCAGATATATATCCTAGATATATACGCAGTTACATATTATTACGTATTATTTTGGGTTAAGTCTATACAAAAGATCATAAAAGTCAAACACTGTTTTAAACTATCACGGTTGTTCTCTAAAGTTATATGATTATTACGCAGATATATATCCTAGATATATACGCAGTTACATATTATTACGTATTATTTTGGGTTAAGTCTATACAAAAGATCATAAAAGTCAAACACTGTTTTAAACTATCACGGTTGTTCTCTAAAGTTATATGATTATTACGCAGATATATATCCTAGATATATACGCAGTTACATATTATTACGTATTATTTTGGGTTAAGTCTATACAAAAGATCATAAAAGTCAAACACTGTTTTAAACTATCACGGTTGTTCTCTAAAGTTATATGATTATTACGCAGATATATATCCTAGATATATACGCAGTTACATGCACCATGTTAACGGGAAGTCCCTTCCCGTGAACATGGTGCATGTAACTGCGCCGAAATATCGGGAGCTCATTCCACAACCTTACCACGGTAAATATCCCGTTAATAATCATATAACTTTATCATAAATGTCCTACCTAATGTGTACCTAAAATTAATTAGAAATACATTTTTAGATATTACAGTAGCTTGAGCTGTGCAACTTATAAGTAATGTTACATAGCAATTATATTTTAATGAATTATTATCAAGAATTTCTCACTTAAGTGTGAATGTCTCGAGTATAGGCTGGAGATGTTTCAGAACGTCAATACAACATCATTTGCATTGTGTTCTCCATGATTGCGTTATGGTTAGTTAAATACAGGCTATCGGTCCAGTCGGCTTTATTATCCAGAGTTGGGGCAATTGTGGTTTGAGCATTGAACGCAAGCCGGTCAGGTGGAACCGCTGATAGTTAACTGAAGCTTATATAAGGTCCTTTTATGGTACATTTTAAAATGAGAACTAACAACGTATTATCTTCGATACATTTTTAGGCCAAACGGAACAGACAGCTTATAGATGGTTTAATAAGAATTAGAAACTAGCGGACACGAAATAAAAGTTCATTTCTTGTAGCAAGGAAAAAGCACCATCAGTTTTTTCCTTAGTTTCTAATCTTCCAGGCAAGTTAGTTTATTAGTATTGGTATCATAGTACAACGCATTGTAGTGCGAAGTCTGCGATACACAACCTGAGTAATTTAGATTAATTCAATGAATGTAAAATGTAAGATATAATGAGTGTAAACGACAAATATAAAGCGTATTATTTTATGGAAACAAAACTTTCTTGTTCTGGAAATGTAATAACCTTGCAGTAAACACAATAGTAAATATTTAACTGTATGGTTAAATTTATTTTTTTTTTACATGAGAATACGATTTATTGATTATATTATCTCAGAAGAAAAGTCAATACAATAATGTCTAAAAATAAAATTAGTCAAACAACCCGCCCCTAATTGTTCCCGGAGCAAAGGTCCCCAAAACACTGGCCGCATTACCCCGTTGAATAGCAATGGCCAATCTTTGCTCCAGGAAACAGCTGGCGTGGGGGTCACCACACTTTTCCGTTATCCGCTGGCCAATCTGTCGAATCAACACCCTGGCCTCGGTCCCCCAAGCGCCCAAAGTTTCAACAGCGATGGGCACAAAAAGATATTGTGCCTCCAAAGCCGCATATTTTTGACGCTTCCGACACGCAGCGTCCTCAGCAGCCGCCGCTGAGGAGTGGATGGAGCGACTCAGGTGACAGGCGGCAACCGGCGGAACGATAAATGGTTCAAAAGTTAAACTACTAATCACTATTCACCGGCAAAACACTAGTGTTATGGATCGAATACGTCGACCCGGGTATCGAGCGCGTCAGATGCGAGTGCGCAGCGGCGTCTCCGAGCTACCGGCGGGTACTAACGAGTGTTTTGCCGGTTAGGTAATAGTAATTGTTTAATAGTTTAGTATTATAAATAGTAATTTTAATATAATGCAATAATTTGGGTGGGATTTTTTATATTTACAGAACTTTTTTTATAAACTAGTTTTTTTATATACTCGTATATCTCGGGTGAGGCTGCTCTCCGCGGCCTCACCCGAGCGGAGATTGATAAATATATGACTCTCGTATAGCCTACGTTACTCAGGGCGAATGCAGCCTTCCAATGTTGAAAGAATTCCTGAAATCGGCCCAGCACTTCCCGAGCCAATTCGTTACAAACATACTTACATACAAATCCTTCCTCTTTACAATATTAGAAGTATAGATAACATATCTACACTAGATTTGAAAGTAAATTCTTTTAACTTAAGACTTCATGTTATGGTAGATGATTTTTCATTACATACTCGTTCTATCACGCGGCTCTCTGTTCGATATATAACTCTCCCATAGATACCTTTTTCCGCGGTTATTTTCATTCCGGCCTACAGAATATCTCTTTGCCAAATTCGCAACATTTAGAACTAGTTCAGTAGTTTAGTAGTTATAATACAATTGTTTACTAATAAATTTAAATTATCCAGTTAAGATTTATCCAGTGATAAAACTATTGATATTTCATTCGTTCATGAATTGGTCAGTATAATCGGTACCTTTTTATGTATGTACACCAATAACTAGTTTATTTTATAGATATAGAAAGCATTAATCATATGTCTGCATTAACATAACTGAGTTGCACTAAAATATTGATCTGTGTGCCTGTTTTGCGTCTGTATTGTGAGTTTGTAAAAGTGTGCGCTGTTAGAGCACTGCACTGCAATTCGTTTATCTGTGTAGTGCATGTTCACCTCGCTAAAATAAGCCCTAAAAAGTAGCACAAAAGTGTCCGCATATTGTAGTATTGATTTCTTTCTTAGGTAATGGCTGGACTCGGTTGATTAAATACTTTTCAATTTTAGAGGTAAAAATTACACACCCTCAATCGGGATTTAAACACGCATTTTCCGACCATCCGTTTATAATAAGTCATTAAACAAGCTTTTAGTGCTGTAAATATCATATAATAAAAATTATAATCCTATCTCGTCACACAAAGCATACGCTTTTTATACAGCCACTTAAAAACAACAAAAGAGTGTTCCTTATAAATTAAGCAAGTGCGTTCAATTTAGACGGACCCATTTACATAGCTTTAAGTGGATGTTAGAACGGGAATAATGTTGACGGTAAAGGATTTAGGTCACTTCCTAGCGGATCCTTACGAGGGTTGTCTTGAGTCTCCATCTTGGGAACAATGTTTACCTTTGCCGTATTAACGCACCTTCGGGCTTTTTAAGTGGGTATGTAAACATAACAGGTTTGTAAATCAGAGAATTCGAAAGTAAATCTTAAAAGGAATGATCAGCCATCAAAAATGGATTGATGTATTGTGACTTATTTTATTTAAAATGAAACTCAGACTACGCATATGATCCATATCTATGCGTGATGCTTTATGTGCTTTCAGTTCATTGTCATCATTCCGTTTATTTCATCAGACATCTAATAGTCTTGTAAAGTGTCAATTAAAACTATAATGCACTTGTGAAGTAACTATTCGAAGTAGCTTGCTTTATTTTATATTTTCATGTTAAGTTTCCTCAGTAAGTACTTAAAACATATATATAGGTATATATATATAATACCGTAATAGGGGCAAATGAGCACATAGATCAATTGGTGGTAAGTGATCACCGTCGCCCACAGACATTTTTTTTTTTTTGGGGGGGGGGAAATGCTGTGCACTTCCCTTCCGCCACGGGGGTGACGGAAGGGGGCGTGTGGGGCTCAGACCCACTAAAACCCCCCCGTGAGCAGTCCTCCGCCAAGGTGGAACGAGACAGGGTCGCGCTGGCAGTCACCATCTCGCCCCAGCGGTAGGCCCGGATTGATCTTAACCGGGCCTCAGCGCCTGTGAAGGGATGACTTTGCTCACCAAGGTCACCCCCTAGACGTGTAGGGCCGTGCAAACCGGCGAAGAGTCCCCCGACTATTCGCCAGTAACCCCACTACGGAGGAGGGAGGAGACGAGCAAACCGTCTCCTCCGTTCCCCCGGTCGTCTGCGCCGGAGCGGGTCAGCTCGAACATCGTTCTCCCTGATCCGCTCCGCGGCCTCCTTCTGCGTCATCACCGCTTCGCAGAAGGTGGCCACCGCCTGCCACGCTCTCTCGCTGCTGAGCATGGAGATCACCACGCTCGGCAGGGAGAGATCTCCGCCTATTTCCGCCGAAAGCGTGTGCCGCTGCGGGCCCCATGCAGCACATACTGCCAGCGTGTGTTGCGCCGTATCCTCCGGCGCCCCACACTCGTGGCAGGCTAGGGTCGCCTCCCGTCTCGCGATTTGGTGCACGTACTTTCCGAAACATCCATGTCCGGAAAGCACCTGCACCAATCGGAAGGTCAGCGAACCGAATCGCCGCCTCACCCATCTCTGGAGGACTGGGCGGATGGCCTCCACCGCCCACTGCCCAGGGACTGGTGGAGCCAGGTCCTCCGTCCACCGCCGCAACAAGGCAGCCCGTGCCTGCAACCGCATACGTGTAACCTCCTCCCACACTGGAGCGTCTCCACGGGATCTCCTCGCCGCCACGAAGTGATATACTTCAGCGAGGATCTCCGCTTGGAGCTCCCAGGGGGGATCACTGGCCAGCACGCACGCCGCCGTCCAGGACACCGTCCGGTACCCGCGTATCGCCCTCGTCGCGATGACCCGTTGCGGACGTCGCAGTAGAGTCTTGTTGTCGCGACTGAGGGCGTCCACCCAGACTGGTGCTCCGTAAAGAGCCATACTCCGGATCACTCCGGAGCCTACAGACATCCCCAATGCCAGAGGATGCGTTGCCAGCATAATCTAAGGTGAGGGATATGCATGTGTTTTTTCTTGAAGGTTCTTAAATCTTACAGGTTCGGGAATACTTCCGATGGCAGCTGATTCCTCAAGGTGGGAGTACGAGGCAGATCCGTAACACCGCAGTAGTGGAGTGCCAGACATCGACATGAAATTGGTAGAACATCATGCTCTGTCGAGACGTCCGATGACGAAATTCAGCTGCAGGTAATAAACCGAACAGTTCCTCGGAACACTCTCCACTGCCACCACTCCATATTCAGAGAAACTTAGATATATTGCTAGCTGTAGAACCTACTTACACTTCTACGTTATTAATGGATTTCAAATTAATCAACAGGAAGCAGCGGGCTGGTCAGCTAGTCTTCTAATATATTTATTTTCGTTGTTTAATTATAATCATACCAATATATAAAATAAATAATTTCGTGGGTAAAATAATATACTTATATAAAATAAATATACAATAAGTATTAATGACAGTAGAAAGCATACATTTAAAACAGGTACTAGGTAGATAGGTTATAAGTAGGTTACAATATTGCAAAAAGTATACGTACTACTAAGTATTAATGATAATGCTAGTAAACATACTTTAAAGGCCTATTCATACCTGGGCGTTAATCGCTACCGCGAGCGATAGAGAAAACCGAAAGGGTATGCGTTAATTTCACCGTTCACACCAAAGCGGATATCTCTACCGCGCGCGGTAGAAATATTCGTTGGCAACGGTTAGCGGGGCGGCGGAACTAGTTTCGGCAAACAAGAGAAAATACCGCCTCACTAGGGGGTACAAGTTTCGCTGCAGTTATGGAACTTCATACTATTTACCCATCGAGTTCTGCGTGGTATTTTTCGCTACCGACAGCGGTAGCGAATAACGCTCAGGTCTGAATAGGCCTTTATATAGTACAAACGATTATGGTCAAGTTTGAACACTATATTACTGACTATACTTCAATAGTTGGATTAGATGAATAATATATTTTTGAGCTTTATAACAAATTAAATAAAGTAAATAGCTTTATTAGTTCAAGTGTTGTTGGAGATAACATAACGTTACTTCAACTTATTGAAGTAAAAGATCAAGAAGTCTTTATTATTCCTTTAGCCGTACTGGTTTTCTATGGCCTTTTTCTAAATAAAGTATAAGAAAGCGGCATAAAGGGCTTGGAAGAATAACGTTGTCAATATAGCCCTATCTACGAGTACCTGCGCTATTTCGAGGAAAATAAATAACCAAAGCTACCCAATCTATACGACCGTTCATCTCAAAGGTCTGTAAGTAAATAAGGCATTGTCCCAAAATTCGGCTAGGGTCATGATCCTTTTCTTTTTTGCCATGATTTTTCCGGAACTCAGACGGAATTGGGACACTAATGAGGGGCGAAGTTAATGAACGTTATTATTCACACGTTTACCGTTCGTTTCCAGTACCGTGTCATTTTTGATGTTTTGAGTGCGCGGTAATGGTCAGGAATTAACGGAATGACATCCGTATTTATACATAATGTAATGTTTTACGATATTAAATCGTTGCTATAAATTTTTATGTTATATAACATGGTTATAACATCAATTAATTAAAACAATGTTGTCAATTTTTAATTTATGATTTTGAAGTACTAAACCCTGCTTAGTGAAACCAAATTTGGCAATTTTGGAGAGGATTACATATCCTCCGATTCTAACCCGCGTCTTTTGACAATGACGCGTGTTAGACCGCAATCCATTATTTAAAACTATGGCTTCAAGCACACATTTGTTATTATTATAGTCTTACAGAGCCATTACCCACAAAGCCTTCGTAAGTCACTAAAATATTTTATGTCGCACAATATTTTAACTAAAATACTTTAAGTAATTGCATAATCTATTTAAGCAAAACCATTACATAGTTGATTAAACGACACCTGCAAGAAATTAACGCTGATTTAAGCATTCACTCTCACATATTCTCATTCACATTCTTATTTACAAGCTTGTATACTTATAATATTATTAAGATTTAAGTTAGCAAAGGTTAGACATATTTCGAGGTAAAGTTAGTCCAAGTTACGGTAAAGTCGAGGTTGCAGCTCAAACACAAGTGAAGACAAATTTGCCGAATCCATTACCGCCACTGTATTTGGAGTGCATTATTTAGTTCTCATGCAAGATTGTTACCTAGTTACATTATATGTTTATAATTAATATGTAGGGACTTTACTCGTGAATAGTCTCGAGCATGTCTGATGCCCATGCTTTTTAAAAGATTTTACTACGTGGTCCCAGAATCAAGACTTAGAAATCCTGCGAGATTTTATATTCCTTACTTCCCTGTGTTATTTTGTTTTACAAATCCGTTTATATTATTGCAACATCTGTCGTCAAAAACACCTCAGTGCCTCAAAACAAGAGTCTTCGACCAATGTGTGTTACCAGTGACGACTTATGGCACTGAAACGTGGTCGCTTACTAAGGGCCTCTTAACTAAGCTCAAAGTCGCACAACGAGCTATGTAGAGGGCTATGCTCGGGGTATCTCTACGTGATCGAATCAGAAATGAAGAGATCCGTAGAAGAACGAAAGTCACCGACATAGCCCAGAAGATTAGCTAGTTAAAGTGGCAGTGGGCAGGGCACATGGCACGCAGAACAGATGGCCGATGGGGCTGAAAGGTTCTGGAGTGGAGACCACGGAGGGGCAAGCGCAGCGTAGGTCGTCCACCGACACGGTGGACAGACGACCTGATAAAGGGCGCAGGACGACGTTGGATGCAGGTCTTTTAGGAAAATCATGGGGGACGCTATGTTCAGCAGTGGAAGACCTACGGCTGAGATGATGATGATGATGATGATGATGAATGCCTGTTATTTTCTTATTAGTTACATTCTAAGCAGATAAAGAAACAGGTTTTTTTTGTAAGTAACCTTTGCAGGCGTGCACACAATTCAGGCGCATCCCAGAGCACCTTTAGAATCCGTGCGATTCTCTAATGATTCGTCGATGCACTCGTCGACGAGTTCACCGATGTCAAATACTTTATGAGATATCACTCTTGTAAATAAGGTTGTTTTTCCAACGTTTCTTGTCATCTCGTCATTTGTTTCACGGATGTTGTCAAAGATGCAACGATGTTTGCTCTTAGAGAATCGCACGGCTGGTTCTGGGTGGTAGGCGACTGTTGACTCTCGGACCCCCGTTAGTAGACGACTGCCAACAGCCGCTTAATATCAGCACACGGCATTCTGCCGAAAATCATATTTGATTTTCGAATAGTTAGTTAAAAACCGTGTAAAACAGGCCGCTGAAAATTTTTCAAACATCAAATAAACAGGATATTTACGATTAATCAGTTGATGTGCACCAATTTTCAATCATGTTGTAGTTCGTGTGAAGATGCAAGTAATCAGTGTTTTCCTAAATTTCTCGTCGATTTTTATTAACTAATTTCTTGAATAATCATTATTTTAAATGATAATTTAGTAAAATGAATCTCTGATATTGTTTATTTTGTTAATTTTCTTTGAAATAACGCGAAGATAGCTTCTTAGCATCAGGCTCTGCACAGGAGTGAAAGTTTGTTAGTGAACGAGGATGTGTGAGTATATATATATGTTACTTTTACACGCACAACGAATTCGGATGAAATTTGGAGGAAACGTTTACCCAGGTTTAATCATGATGAACCTCGACACAGATGAAGCCGCAGACAGAAACTTAAAAACGTTTTAAATTCACATGAGTGTAAACTTAACCTTAAAAGTACATTATTCTATCAAACGCAGTCTACGTTAAAGTTAGTTTCAGAGCATTAGCGAAATTAAGATGTAATTTAATAACTAAGCTAGCCAAGTGCCATGTCACCCCGGCAGCGGCGTGCGGTTTCGCGCGCTGCATTTACGAGCAGGAATTCGAGAAACACCTACAGTGTAATGCAGATGCAGTTTAACATTGATATCGGAATTTAATAACGTACGTACGTGATCTCGTTTTAGTTGTGACCTAGTGAGAGTAGTGGCATTATATGATGTACGTACAACATCATTAAAATATGTTGTACCTATATCTGATAATGATTTCAAGTAACGAGAAAGGTATGGGGTTCTAAAGCGAAGCGCCGCATCCGTACGCAACACTTGCAATGTTATTAAGACATTCAATCTTTTTCGCCTTATTATAATAAAACGTGGATATGGTAAAACCAAGGTTTAAACTCGGGACAATCTTAAGTCTATGTTTTGTAACAAGACGGAAAGTTTGAGTTGGCACTGTCTGTGCTCGTCAAGACAGTTTTTAAAACTCATTGTCTTTCTTTATAATTGTGCTTGTACGTTTGTACAATTGCCATTCAATCTCAAGTTATTTGGTTTTAAATAACTTAAATAAATGTTCTATATCAGAGTCAAATAAATGTTGCATAAACATACACCTGCCATGATTGCATTATCAGGAGGAAACACAAAAACGAAGTTTCGTGATTTTGTACACTTTGCCTACACTTGTGGACTGGTACGAACGCTTAATATCAATAATTCACCACTTACTGCACGTCATTTGGTTTTTCTAGCCTTCGCCTATTTTCTTATGCACCTTCAGTTCTTTGAGGACAGTACGAGTAATTCAGCCACATTACTGTTAGAAGAAAGGACATCTGGCGTTGCAGTAGTCACCATTGCCAATATAGCTAGATAAATGATCTCTTAATAAAGAGATAAACTTATATGCACTTGCAGAATTGTTCTGCTAACTCTACCACCAATCTGATGAAAACTATCATATAATTATTCAAATAAGGTTACTTACATAGCAAATTGAGTGAGATTTTCGGAAGACGCAGGTTCTAATCACGTCCGAGGATGTGCATTTTTGTCACTGTAATTGCAATTTAGGGCTCGCTAAGCAGGCGTTAGTGCTTTAAAAATCATACATTAAAAAGTATAATCACATAGCTTAGAATACTGTGTTTAATCGTAAAATATTTTTTGTTCAATATTGTCTGTTAAATGTTATTAATATAGCACGATACATATCAAATGAGTATAACTACACATATTGGATAAATCATTTTAAATATGTATAAGTAAGCTGCTCTTCGCGGTTTCACCTGCGCGGTGGTGGTGGATGATGATGATGGTAAATCTTATATAGCCTATGTTACTCAGGGTGAATGTCGCTTTCCAATGGTGAAAGAATTTTTGAAATCGATCCAGTACTTTTTGAGCCAATTCGTTACAAACATACTTACATACAAACCTTTCCTCTTTATAATATTATTATAGATATATATATATATATAAACACGATCATATAACAATGTTTATAATGATTATATTTCATTTAAGTACATGAATTGAACCAATTTCGAATTATTTGATTTGATTGAATCCAAAAAAGAAAAAGGTACTAGACAACAAATGAAAATGTGATGTAGGTATGAAGGTATAATAAGTACCTATAAGGTCGTCAATTTATAGACGTCCCTAAAGTAGCGCCTGATATGCCCTTGGGGGTACTTAAACGAAATGAAATGTCACGTAAAAAACTGGACTCCGTAATGTCTTTTACGGAATAAAATCAAGATTTCTGAATTGCATAATTGGTTTATTTTGAAAAGTTTTATGTTATATCTAACATAGAATAATAAAAGATACAAAAAGCTATTTAAACTATATTATATGATATCAACATTTATGATGTTTACAAATTTTACTATAAATTTTTAAAACAGCTAACAGACATTATTTTAGATTATCAGACGAGTCATTATTTTATTTTTTTCATACATTCGTTGAGTTCAAAATAACTAATTCCGAAAAATCGTGTTTTTGTCAATTTTACCACAAATTTAAGAATGGATGAACTCACTTCAACGGATTTTACAAAATGTTAAATGTTGCCAGACATTTCATAAAATGGTGGACCATTTCATAAAATGTGACCAGATCAATTCTATGACATGGGCAGGTGTATGCACTTATTGGTATTAAAAATTCGGACCTATTTACCCACATTACATGTATTTTTTGACTCCTATTTTAAGATAAATTTACAAATAGTTGAGCGTGAATAATAACATATTCTTCATATTTTTTTTATTTTTGAGATATTTCAGTCAGGATAGTGACCTTATGAAAGATATGTGTAAGTGGCTGTGACTTGACTCTGATTATTTAGACAATAATCTTACTACGTGCTTCTAAATTTTTACATAAAAATCTCGAGTAATAGCAAATGTTATGTAATAGCAAAATTATGTTATGTAATAGCAAAATTATGTCAATACTAGCTGTCCCGCCAGCGGCTTCGCTCGCGTGGCCTCGCGGGATACGGGTAATTACAGTTTTGTAACTATCCCACGGGAACTCTTTAATTTACCGGGGTTAAAAGTATCCTATATGACCAGGGATATAAGCTACCACCATACACAATTTCATTCAAATCGGTCCAGTCGTTTCGGAGATTAACCCGTACAAACAGACAGACAAACGACCGAGTGACGGCATAACTTGCCCTCCGAAGCACTGAAACGCTCAGTTGAATAATGCCACTAGCGGTTACCCATCCAAGTCCAGCTCCGCTACGAGTGTTTCATTATATATATAGCCCCGTAAATAGCAATAGGCTCACCTCCTCCAAGAGACCAAAAAAATATTATCCCTCTGGCGATACGTAGGTGTTTCAAACACTCACACACTGCATACCTCTTTATGGATGTGGGCGTGGCGATTTGTTATGTTGAATTTGAAAATAACATTTATTTCATTATGTATGTATAAAGTACACTAGGGGTAGTATTGCAAAAATAAAAATACGTGTTATATTCGTAATTAACATTATTTATACACCTGTTTCGCCTACCTACCTCTAGTAATACACGCACCAGTGTGCTGGTTTTAATTTATTGGTACAGCGTAGGTTTTTAGCAGTAACATAGATGTTCATGCGCGCAATCGAGACCCTAATTTTATATGAGACTTATGATGACTTATGAGGTGTAGCATAGACAAATCAAGTTGCCTTCTTAGATTTATGTAACGAATCAAGAAAAATATATTACCAAAAAATGGGACCGACTTCAACACCAAAAAGTGTGAAATAAGTTGTCGAAGTCGGTACCATGCGCACAATATTGTGATAATAGGTACTTTGGACTATAATTGTATGTGGTTTCATTAATTGTTAAAAACAAATATTCTAAAACTTTAGTGACCCATGCTAATTACGGCATCGATTGTCATTCACCGTCATTGGTGATATCATCAAAATAGGCGAAACACTTTTCAGTTATTGGATTGTAAATCAAAAACTGCTGGACTTATACTTATACCTACATGGGTGCAAAGTTCTCATCAAGGGAAATGAATTAAGTCCGAACACAAGGTATCTACTGTAAAACGTTGAGGAGTTCCCTTGACTGACCTTCGTCTTCATCATCAAACCCCTAATGACAGTCACAACGCATCCATAGGTTTAAAGTTCTCATCAATACAAATTAATCAATCTTATACACCAGGTAATTGCTGTTAATCATTGAGGAGTTCCCTCGACTGTCTTTCGGTACCATCATCAGATCGAGTCCAGACCTTCATTAAATAGTCGTGATTTTAAAATAATTTCCGATTTTCGAAGGTTCCCGTCGACTTCTCTGGAATGCCATTATCAGATCCTAGTTTCCTTATCATGCTACCCTTGAGATATCTACGAGTACTTTCCAATAAAAAATGAACCATCGAAATCGGTTCATAAACGACGAAATTATTCGCGAACACACATATATAAAAATATATACCTATACGATCAAATTGAGAAACCTCTTTTTTTAAGTCGGTTTATAAAAAAAGATACTAATGAGAGTTCCGGGCTATTTTATATCCATATTCCAAATTTCATCAAAATCTTTTTGGCCTTACTCCTTTATTATAATCATCATCATAATATATAAAGCTCGACTACCATTCACTGACTCACTGACTGACTGACATAAACGATTTCGATGAAGGAGCATTGGGGGGTATAGAAGATGTAGGGAAAAAGTGTAGGGGGGGTTCCAGTGACATTGGGAAAATTATCAAAAGTGCTGAATGTGGTTTCCTGATGGAACAGGTCAACGGCTCTCGGAAACTATAAAAGATGGGGGGTAGGTGTCAAAACTAAAAATGACCAAAACCCTGGGCAACTGCCAAAAATTTAAAAAAAAACATGCCTCCTGAACAAAAGACGATCGCTCCCATACAAAATGTAAATGCTTATAATTCCTAAACCGTTTGAGATAAGTATAAAGTGTTTGACCAAATGTCATAGGGAATCGGAAGGGTAATTTGGTAGAAGTGTCAAAAATCCAAGATGGCGGATTCAAAATGGCGGCCGAATTGAAAGTTGGTCCGATCCGGCTCAAAATTGGTATCGGGGGGTTTTTGGGGCCCCACATTCGAAAAATGAAAACAATTTTTTGATGACGTCATTTTTTAATATGGCCGCCATACAAGTGTTATTTTTGGATTTCAATGGGTCATTTCTCCCAGTGGGCGCGATGGGGATTATGGTTTTATAGGGTTATATGTGAGGTTAGGGTAGGTGACTTTAGAAGAAACTGAATTGAGCTGAACGTGGAATACCAGGTAGAACAGGTCAACGGCTCTCGGAAACTGAAAGAGATAAGGGGTAAGTGCCGGAATTAATGTTGACAAGCACCTTGGGCATTTTCTAAAACTTAAAAAAAAAACACACCTCCCGAACAAAAGACGATCGCGCCCATACAAAATGTAAATGGTTATAACGCCGCAACCGTTTAAGATAGGTAGGGGGTGTTTGAACCAATGTTTAAGGGGACCGGAAATGCAATTTGGTGAAAATGTCAAAAATCCAAGATGGCGGCTACCTTAAATGTTAGTCTGATCCGACTGAAAATCGATATCTAAGGGTTTTTAGAGTCCCCGATTTGAAATATTAAATCTATTTTTTGATGACATCATTTTTCAACATGGCCGCCATAAAAATTTTTTCTCTGGAAATTTTATCGTTGTTTTTCGACATGTTGGCATGATGGAACGCTGAAGCTTTGCAGGTGAAAAGTATAGGCAGTGGTCTACCGTCTTTAAATGACACCTGAAATGAGCTGAATGTGAACCTGGATATGGAACAGCCCAAAGGCTCTCCCAAACCAAAAGAGATAGTGAGTAAGTGCCAAAACTAATATTGACAAGCAACCTGGGCAATTTCTAAAAATTAAAAAAAAAACACACCTCTCGAACAAAAGACGATCGTTCCCATACAAAATGTAAATGCTTATAACGCCGTAACCGTTAAAGATAGGTACGGGGTGCTTGAACTAATGTTTTAGGGGACCAGAAGTGTGACTTGGCGGAAATGTCAAAAATTCAAGATGGCCGATTCAAGATGGCGGCTACCTTGAATAATGGTCCGATCCGACTGAAAATCGATATCTAAGGGTTTTTATAGTCCCCGATTCGAAATATGAAATCCATTTTTTATGACGGCATTGATCAAAATGGCGAGGCCGTAGGCCGAGCTATATTGACGAGGCCGAAGGCCGAGTGTGCTTCTAAGTGAAGCGAGTCTAAAGGCCGCGCGTCCTTCTAAGCAAAGCGAGGCCGAAGGCCGAGCGTACTTCTAAGCGAAGCGAAGCCGAAGGCAGAACAAGCTTCTAACCAAAGCGAGGCCGAAGGCCGATCGTGCTTCTAAGCGAAACGAGGCCGAAGGCCGAGTGAGCTTCTGAGTGAAATGAAGCCGAAGGCCGGGCGTCCTTCTAAGCAAAGCGAGGCCGAAGGCCGAGCTTCTAAGCAAAGCGAGGCCAAAGGCCGAGCGTGCTTCTAAGCGAAGCGTGGTCCAGTTTTGTGCCCACGAGGAAATAGAAGCCTTTCATGGCGAGTTCGAAGGCCAAGCTTTCGCCAACTTTATTTCAAAATGTCAATGATCTTCAATGCCCATGTTAACATAGGTAATGTTAATCATCATGAACACAACTATTAGTACGAGTACTACTGATATGACATGCTACAAATAACCGATTAATTTCCTTAGTAGACTTGGGTTTGTTATTATGAACTTGAGTCCAGACAACCTCCACGCAGTGACATAAAAAGGGTGCAACGGCTTCCAAGAAGCTTAAGTTATTACTTACTTTTGAGCTATAAATATATATGTAATAGACTTATAGGCCTTTCAAGGGGACATTAATACACATATTTCGAAGGTCAATGTTATGCCATGGTAGAGATGCTTATTGCAATGACATTCGTTAGTGACTGGCACGACATAGATACATGTAATTAAAATAAATACAAAGTGTAGTGTGGTGTTCACACTTGGAACAGTATTTTTATCAACTATATCGAATAAGAACCTAGCTTATTGAGAATTGAGAAATGTATAGCTCTTTTAATTTGCCCTTAAATATATTTACGTAGTATTGTATTCTCTTTGGAATATATCAAGAGAAAGACTTGACTTTACAAATTTACTTATTTGACTGTTTTTCAAGTAAACAACTTAGTAGCAACTAAAAATGTGAGTAGGCATATTATGGTTAAGATATTTTTTGGTTCTGCATTGAATATCGCTATCAAATCGTTCCTTAAGGTAGGGCGGAAAATGAAGATTGGAAATAATAGATTTAATAAAATGTAGCATATTAAAGTTGTGAAGCTGTCGGAAAGGTAGCCACTATAGCTGAGATACAAACTCTAATACATGGCCGAACTTACGCACACCGTAAATAAAGTTAATGCCAAAGTTTTAGAGACGTTACTATGTGTAAAGTTCTTCAACCTTATCTTATATTAATGCCAAAGAATGGAAATACTGCACTGCGACCGTTTCCTAGGTCAAACTTAATAGGCAGGTTTATATTGTTTATATTGTGTGATACGTAATTTGGTTTTCTTTAAGTGAATATGATGATGGAATAAGTATATTTATATGGTAGTATATTAGCAGAACAAAATTAAAAGCAGATAATTGTCTTAATACATACTAAATCCAATACGTACCGAACAATGAAGTGCAATCTAATTCCTTAGTAGGTTTTACGACATTTATACATCCATGTGAAAAACTACACATGGAATAGTAAAATTTTCAAACAAGTGCTACCTACATTTATTATTATATGAGACGTAAAACTTTTACTGCTGAATATATGCATACGGAAGGACCAGATGGAAGCTGCATGCATACAAGATAGTCCTGCGACCTTATTTAGTACGTCTTCCACATTGTCGGTGGACGACCTACCTGCTCTACCAGACTCTCAGTCAGACGGACAGATGGACAAACGGATAAACAGCATCAACCTACGGTTGGGTATAGATAGGGGTATAATGATATACTACCACACTATTGCCTACCACATTTAGTTCAAAGAATTTTACCCTAAGACTTAACTGAAACCACACATTGAGCGTTATGTTTTAGTATTTATACCTTAGTTTTATTATAATATTATGATTTTTAAGTGCTAATGCTTGCTTAGATAAACCAAATGTTGCAATACATCCCCATATACCGGTTAAAATCAACTAATAGAAAAAAATTATGCTAGGATGGGTGCCTATAGAAAGTGTCTACGAGATTCAAAGCCACACAAATGAATTAAATAAATATGAGCAATGATGAGAAATATCGTTTTAAGATTTATCGTTGGTGTAGTGGTGGCTTTGGAATGTTTGTAGGTTTGGATTCCCGGTTAGGATAGTTGCTGGAATTTTCCGACAGAGAAATTCACACCGTCCGGCGGCGTCTGGAACACTGCCCTGTAGGAGACAAAAGGCCTTATATGGGACCAATACGTCTCTGGTATGGATGTTTGATAAATAAATCTACCTACCTGTCTAAGATATTTAAGCATGAACATAATGGTATGTTTTGCTTAAAATATGTATATCATTATTTACGTTACATATAAATTACTTTTACTGAAGTTAAACTCCAGGGATCCTTTGAAAACAAACTTATACTACATGTTTAAATATTTATTTTAAAGTTTACTTGTAATGAGTTTCCTGTGAATCAAAACAAGAAATACAAAAAATTATATATAATGTTTACACAGACCGTATAAACAAAATGGATGCCCAAGTTTTAAAAGGCGTTACGATTTGTAAATAGTTTAAGAGATCTTTATGGTAGAGACGCTGTTTGTACATACAATTGAATTGTAAAATATTCTCCACGTAATGAGAATGTACTTACTATATTTCGTTTAGCTCCATATTACCTTTTAGTATAATACAATGACATACATACATATAAAAATATCATTCTTATAGAATAAGAACTTAGCTTATTGAAAAAGGGCGAGCATTTTTAATTTTTACTTATTCGTATAAATATCAAGAGAAGCACTTGACTTGAAAAAATCGTTAAATTGACTCCTTTTACAGTAAACAACTTTTAGAAGGTTCGATGGATTATTAATTATGTATGTAGGTACGAAATGACCATTTCATATTTTTGATATTTATACTGACCAATATAAATGTATTATTTGTGGCTCCGCAACACAGCTGATGATTGAACTATTTGCAACCAGTCCACAATATACACAGGCTTCGACAGGGTCAAGAGACGCGTACAAACACACACATGAGAGCTAATGCAATCTAATTCCTTAATCGATGTTACAATATCCAAGTATTTACGGATAAGGTTTAAATATTATAAACCATCTTTCACCCGCGGACCTTCTTGGGTTTATAGTGACTCCCGTTACAGGATACCTATGCGGCAAGAATCGTGAACATCGGTTCACTAATTTAAGCGTAAAGTAGAACAAACAAACTAATTAATTACGAACCGACAAATATTTTCGCATTTAAAATAATATTATTATATACTGATGTAATAGCTGAAAATAATATCTAAAACGTTCAGTTTTCAGGAGTAGGTAAAAGTAATTTTAGTGCTAATTCTGATCATCACTATTCATGTTAGTGATTTGACGCAGCTTTTTCTTGTAAGAGCTATCTATTCTAATAGAGAGTCTATTCCATATGCTTAGGTACCTACTGTCACATGTTTTGTGTTACACGATGATATTTTAAATGTACCGATTATTATGTATTCGTGTAATGCTATAGGCTATAGGATGTAGGAAGTCTACTTACAACATAGTTCAAAGTTTTTTCCCTCTATGTTAGTGTACGGATAGTTTTTTATTTCACACCTTATCAATAACTCAATACACGTAGGGAACAAAATATTGAATGGAATAGAATATATAATAGGTAGTAGTAATGATTAGGTGGCGATCTCCATCCATCTTCTATACATTGGAGTCAGTACAAGTCTATCCGCTAGACTTCTGATGCCAGTGTTGTTGCTTATGTCTACTCTGGACATGAAGGATGCTATACGTTTCCTCTGGATGGAATGAAATGAGCCGACCCGGGGCTGTGAACATTTCAGAAGCGCTACAATGCCATAATATATTGTTATAGGCGCCTCGCGTTCTATATTGGCATCATTCTTCAGACTGGAAGTTACAATATGACTAAGGTACTGTAAATTATCTACAATTTTAATAAGTTGTCTTTCATATGTATTAACAAAACATGTTTATTCAGACATATACATAAGGTAGAGATGCTGTCTGTGTATATATAATTACTTCAGTGTTTAGACTGGTACGATTAGGGGGGAATGAATTGGAATGCCAAAAGCTATGGAAAAGAAACCTTTGAATAAAAGAGTTGTACCTACTTATTCGTATCTAATTATATAAGGAACGCCCCATGTAACCTGAGTTAACTTTGTTGCAAAGATTTCATACTCCTGGGTGTATCAGCTTCTTCATCAAGTTACTATCGACACCACCTACCTCCATGTAATAGTGAAAACTGTATTAGTCAAAAATGTTTGCCTGTACGTTTTATTCGAATGTTTTGAGATTGAAGGTTATGTATATGTATATAGGTTATGCTTTGAGAGTACCTATATATATATATATATATATATATATATATATATATATATATATGCATACATACATTTTTAATGTTTGATTTTTTATGCTCTAACGGCTGCTTAGCGAAACGAAAGTTTCCAATCTGTCCCCTAATATTATTCCCGTTATAATAAATTACTGTAAGACGTTCACTGCTGAACATATGCGTCCCCTGTAGATTCCCAAAAGGACAGATTTGGAAGCTATTAGCATAACAGGGTCAGTCTGTGGTTACCAGCCCCATCGGCCGTCAGTTCAAGGTATTATGTGTGATGCCCACTGCCACTTCAACTGGCTTATTCTCTGAGCTATGGAGTCAATAGTTTGTTAAAAATACCCATATTTTTATCCAAAAAACCTCTGCAGTATCCAACAAGATTCAATATAAATTAGTACTGCCTATATCAACATTTTAAATGCGCAGCTCATGGGCAAATGTTATGTCAATAAATACTTAATCGAATACCTAATTACTTTTGCTGACCTTTTAGCTAAAGAAAGGCATAATATTTTTAAAAAGCTATTAAATAACTTACTAATAAAAAATGCTACTGTAACTTTGATGAACTCATGAACGATTCATGCATTTTTTTCAAATAATGATAAATAATTATTTTGATGAATGTTAATTAATTTAAAGTAACATGAATGAGTCGGTGGTTCTTAGTATCGTACATCTAATATTGTTACCAGAATAGAGAAATTTATTACTACCATAACCTTAAGATCTATACAATATACATATGATTGTAATAAATAATTGGGTATGAGTCTGAAAAGAGCCAGTGTTACCTTAGTTTTAAGAGGTAAAAACATTCAAAGAAGTTGAAAAAATTGAATGTATTAATTAATTCAGTATCTTGCTTACGGTGTTCGTATGAGTACCTGCGCTATAACAGATGGTTTTCTAACATGACTCATAAGTTCTTAGAATATGGCATCCGACACTTAATTTATCATCCGACCGTAGGTAAGGTTAGGTTTGAACTGCGACAAAACTACGCGCAAGCCGCGTGAGCAAAGCGAGCGTGCCGCGGCAGCGGCCGGCGAAGTTCTTGAAACTGAAGAAGAAAAAAAGTAATGAATGATTGTGGGTTGTGGTTTATGACTGAGGATAGAGTAGTGCACAACAAATATTACCTTCCCACGCACTACTTGACTGTTGTACTCTATCGTTATAAGGTGATTAATTGTTGTGAGAGTCACATATTACAAATAGGAATATGTAAAAGAAACCAAAGTATGAAAAATAAAAGATAAAATAAAAAATGAACAAAAAACAAAATTCATTAAAGATTCATATTTCATACCAGGACCTCACCATCATCATTTCAGCTGCAAGATGATGACGAAAGATGAATAGGCTCGCACCATATTACATGGGACCAAAAAAATATCCGGAGAAACGCAGGTGTTCAAAACACTGCTGCCTACCCCTTCGTGGATATGTAGGTGTGACGATTTGTTATCTTTTGTTTAAAAAAAACGTATATTGTGTATTTAGTGGTAGGGCTTTTCCAGAGTCAGCATGGTCCTTTAGCAGTTATTCAACCGTGAAACAGTAGTGTGCAAATATTACTGTTTTTTGGTGAATGTTTCCAGCGAAATTACAGGGCAAGAGAGTTGACATTTGCATAACTCAGGGTCCCGAGTGCAGTGCTTTGCCGTGCAGGGTTTTACACTATTGTAGTTTAAAATTCTGTATTGGACTGGACTATTTTGGACAAGCGTGACTCATAACGTCAGACGAGCGACTTGTTCGTGTCGTCTCTGCAACACGGCGGGCGGCTGAACCGCAGCAGGACCTACGATTCATCTCCTCATTTCTGATTCAATGACTCAGACTCAGCACAGTTTTCTCCATTTTTGATGCAACGAATTGTACGATTTTGAGCTTACATATTATGAGGCCCATAGTCAGAGAGCAGTGCCACAAGTAATCACTGGTAACATTCACTGATCTAAGATTTGGCCTGCATGCATATCATGGAGTACCTTTTGTTTGCGGCTCCGTCTGCGTGGATTTTTGATATACCGTAGCTGCTACGGTTTGCTACGGCGTAGCAAATTGTTAACGGTCTATTTCTGTGTGAACTTTCATCAACAGCCGAGCATCATACACTATCAAATCTTTCCTTTTTTTATTATAAGAGTAGATAAAGATTAACACCAAGTACACATTAATATTGCATGTTTTATAAACACGGAAAAGTAGTTATTGTTGTCATAACTGTAATAGTTAGACATAGCATATTGCACTGTTTTGTAGACATTGATGTCTTCTATAATTATACTGCAGTACATCACTCTGCTGCATTGTCAATAATTCCTATTTTTGAATATATTGTGTGTTACTCAGTGATAATGTGACTTTATAACGGAAAAACAATGTTTTAATCGATCCAAAGATGTTATATACGAACTGTAAGGGAAAGGTCTGATGCCCCTAAGAATGTGATTGTGTTGGGAAGTGTGGTGTGAGACGCTGCAGGTCTGTACTTACTTAATTACTTAATTAATGATAGTTAATGAAGTTGTCTCATATTCTCTATGGTTCAATATTCCTTGGCCAGTGGTCGAAGAAATAATATTGTGGTAAACCATGACATTAAAAACGTCACTATCGTGAACTGTGTGTTTATACATCTCTCTCGCCTTCATCAAATGCCTTTACCTGCGTATGGAAGAGCGGACGGGTAAACTCGCCCCGCGCCCGATTGATTGTATAGAATAGAATAGAATAGACTTTATTTATGGCAAAACACATACAAAAACATTTCGTAGTAACGCATAAATCCAAACAATAATTGTAAAATATTTTTTTGAAATTTGGCATACCAAAATAAGTGAGCAGGTTATTTCCTACTACATACTTATTTAATGAAAGGCCAGAATTAAACAGTTTTCCCTTCGCCGTTGGAATGCGATTGAAATGCGAAACGTAAGGAGCAAGGGACTCTACTTACTGTGCCACTGTGTGTGCCGCGAATCATAAGTGCGCAAACGTTAGGTACTGTAAGGGTACTATAGCATGTGAAATCATTATTATTTCTGTTACAAATATGACACAAAAGTTTGAGTAAATTTGTCGTGCAGGAGTTCATCTACTTAATAATAAAGTTAAAATCAAAAAAGTTGTGATTGCATGATATTTTATATGTTTATTCATTTCATGATAAAAGAAGTTTAAAAAATACGCAATTATCAGCTAACCTGTTACTTCAGTTTACAAATTGTTCCTGTACATCTTATAGATGCCAAAGTGCCTACAGTATAAATATCTTAATAAATATTCTGTTTTAAATAAGGATCATTTAGATATCATTGAATAACAAAGTTACTCGTATTATAAAATGTAATGTTCACACACTCGTACCCAGTATCGTAGAGGTACCAAGTAGTTTAAGTATTTTTTTAAAGCCGGTACAAGCACGAGGTCTACCAGGTGTTAGGTGCTAACCTCTGCCTTTATCAGACGTATGTCCTCACAACTGCATTGCGCACGTAAACATGAGACATTGTTAAGTCTCAATGTGCCTGTATTTTACCTGCACCCATACCTTTCAAAACCAGAACAATATTACGAAGGTTACTGCTTCAGGAAAGAAAATGATATGGTGGCAGCCTTCCTCGGATGACCTCATTCACGAAGAGTTCTACTTTTACTATGTAGGTAGGTAAATAGATAGATAAACCCTTTATTGCAACACCACATTATATAATATAACTAACAAATACGAGGAAATAGGATAATTTAATTGAAAACTATTACTCAACAATAAAAATTTAAAATTAAGTGTAACAATTGGCGGTCTTATCGGTCAAAGCGATCTCTTCCAGACAACCATGCTATTGAAAAGGAAGCTTGAATAAAAAAAGGTCTCGAAGGAAGTTTCCTTGGATACCTGTGGAGACTCTCGTGACATATTTACCACCGACCACATTTAGAAGTAGAGCCCCTTAACAAAAATTGAAAAGAATTCTGGTATGTACCTACAATCTAACGACTATCACACTTTTTTGTCATTTTAACTCCAGCTGACCGCTCTATCCTTGAGCCTAAATTGCACTAAGAGAAAGGCTGGCTTTGCAACTTGTATAGGAATTACGATTTTTACGCAACTGCATGCAGAGAATTTTTTGGACCTCTCATTTTGGTCTCCGAGGCGACTGCTCACGTTAACCACTGCACTAAAGGGTTGGATCCCTTATCGAGCTTGCTCAAAGATTCAGAATCCATACCAGTGCCAGGGTACCCGTTTTTTTTAATATTCAAATTCCGAATGACTTCTATGTCCCGACTTAATGTAATTAAAGGCAAAATTTCTGCAATTGAACTTGTATGAAAATTTTGACTTTTCTGTTCAAATGGTTAAAGTTTAGCAACAAAAACTAATGCACAAGGACAAACGCGGGCCACTCGTGGCCCGCGCACCGCCCAACACCTAGTCCTAATTATAAACGCGAAAGTTTGTGAGTATGGATGTATGGATATGTGGATCTTTGTTACTCTTTCACGCACAAACGGCGAGGGGGAAATTGGGTTTGGAGGTAGATGAAGCGCTGTATTAACACATAGGATACCTACTTTTCATCATCATCATCATCACCCATCATCAAGCGGGTGAAAAAGCGAAATATGCTTGGGCACAGCATAGAATATTAATCAGATCTCCGCCTACGTCAAGATCGTAATGATGACAGTTTTGTCAAAGTTTGTGTCAGTTTCTGACAGCTTTGTTAAAAACCAAGTCAATTTGACAGGTCGATACATTAGACGTGCTCGGCGACCGTCAAGGGTGATGAAATGTAATGACAGTTTTTTCCATGGTGATTATAATGTTATATTTGTATGTACGTAAGTTCTGTATTTTATTATTAATTTTTACTGATTGATATACTAAGTGAGTATTTAAATTTAGGTATTCATATTTAAACGTACTATTATAGCAATGGCGTTTGACCATGTACATATTTTATGACATTTTGGAATAAATTTAGATATGCCCTTGGAGAAATTATAAGCTACTCGAAGTACTAATCCTGCGCAGACTTATAGGCGCTATACTGCGCAGGCAGTATAGATTATATTTTATTTAAATGGGTACAGATACAGATTCCAAGCTTTAAACATTTCGTAAGTAAATATAGAGAAAAGGTTTGTTTGTTTGAATTGAATAGCCTTCAAAAGTACTAGACGGATTTGAATAAAATGTTCACCATTAGAATTTAACCTTAGCTACATTATCCCTGATAAACATATGCTATATATTTTGATTCCTCATCATCATCATCATCGTCGTCCATCACCATAACGAATAAACTCATTTGAGTAAACTACTGAACGATTTCAAAATTTATTTTACCATTTGAATGCTACAGTATCCCTGAGAAGCAGGCAATATGTTTTGTTTCTGAATCATCGTCATCATCATCATCCATCATCATGCGAGTGAAACTGCGGAGCGGCAGCTACTCTACTATACGAGTGGCATTACTATGGCCAGATATTTCGCTTGATATAATTTAACTGAAATGTAATAAATTATATTTTGTATTAAATATTAATTTCTGTTAGATATTCCAGACTTTTAAGGCGAATAAGGAATGTAAATAACGTTCTGTTTGGTTCGCATAATATTTTTTTTGTTCTAAAAGTTTTGAGAAACAATTTATGTTAGTTAAGTTATGGTCGTTTAACTGGTGTATAGGAGTAGTAGTTTTCAGTGCACTGTTAATTACCTTTTAACATGGAATATAAATAAAACTCTCAATGTGCCCTCAATTTAATAGAGAACTATTATTATTTTGTCTATTTCAAATATTTTGATCAATTTCCCTTCGCTGGAATGACGCGGACAGGATACGAATCACGACCGTGACCAAACGTGAGGTATTTTCCAATACAGTCAGCAATGCAAAACCGGATTTTAATAGACACGCGCACAGTATGGTTAAATAAAAGCCAACGCAAAAAATCTCGTATATTGAAATTGATGTCATGTTTTGAAGTTCACACGTTTTGACAGCAACATCTGTTTTTTATAGTTTTAATTGACGTACGGGCAATCTGCGTTCGCCTGATATACCAAGACTATCCATGACAGTTGCAGTGTCATACAGAGTTTCAAATTCACAAGTTTTGCGCGGAACTGCACTGCAGGCCTAGACAATATTCAAACAGGCGTTTTTCCGCACACGCTACAGGCAGAATGTTTCAACGAACGATAACAGAAACATCTTTTGTCTAAGCATGCCGCAGGCATAGACAAAAGATGTTTCTGTTATCGTTAACGCCAATAGATACCTTCAAAATGTATGGCGTTGACATTACCTGTGGAAAAGTCACGTGACGTCGTGCTAAGTTCGTAGGCACATTTTTGTCTGTAGCGTGTGCGGAAACACGCCTGTTTGAATTTTGTCTAGGCTTGGTCCCGTCTACGAATTTAGCGTGACGTCACGTGACTTTTCCACAGATAATGTCAACGCCATACATTTTGGAGTTGTCGTTTGGCGTAAACATTAACAGAAACATCTTTTGTCTAGGCCTGCTGGTGCTCTTACAATCATTACTTCGTATAGTAGATGATTTTTCAATGCTACATAGAAACATTTAATTTGGATAGTCGAACCCTCGAACTCTTGTGCAAGATATAAATATTTTCATATATATAATTTTTTTATGTATATAGCTTTCTTGATAGCATTCTATCTTATTACAGTATATTTAAAATTTGTTAAAAATTTTTGATGCAAACTCTGAATAGGAAAAAGTTGAATGCACTGGTGGGACCACAGAGAAGATCTATTTCTTATGAAGCCAATGTTTTACTGTTGTGGAAACACGATGATAGCTTGAGGGTAGTAAATGTCGGCCTTCTACGTCAACGTCGTGATTATTATTATATATTATCGACGGCATGGTGATAGGAGGTTGACCCCAAGATTTATAAGCTGTCACTAAACACCATAAAGAAAACCAGCCCCTCCTCTATGTTAAGCACCTAACAGTGAATTCCGGCAGCTGTTTTTAGAGCCAGTTGAAATCCTATGTCGAGTGTCCACCTTTGACCGTATTATCCCTAACTATCACGTGATCGATTGTGATCAAACAGTATTAATAAAAACCAGAAAAACTTTTTCTCACAATCCTACTTACAGCTTCGTTCAAGTTCAAAAACTCACGAAATTTTGGTAGGTTTTAACAGAAAAGTAGTTTAGATGTCTATTACAACTAATACGTCTGCCGCATTGCCACTGATCACATGATCTGCATATTGTTGATCCAGTGGGCTAAGTCCATTATTTTTATTCTCTATCTGATCACCCCGTTTTGGATTCAATCGTTGTGGGATACTCCAACACATATAGTTTTAATGTTTTTCATAAATAATTATCAGTAATGATAATATTTACTCTTATTTCACCAATATAAACTTATGGCCTTCTAAGATGTAGTGATCGATTTACAGCCGAGTAACTTACCATTAATGACTTATTTATTAAATGAGTATTTTATTTTGAATCGCATGGTAAAAAAAATTATGAAGCGAATTATTACAAACTATATTTTTAATGGACTTGATCGACAGTGGATTACAGATATTTTATTTGTGGTCCCATTCAGCCATTTTAGGTGATGTCGAAGGCTGAGCTTTGAAAGCTTCCCGAAATTTCACTGACAATTTTGAGAGTTAATTTCCTATATTCAGTTCCACATTTTTATTTGCTCCTATTTTATTATCAGATAATTTTTGACTTTTCGTAAGAAATTAGTTTTATCTATATTAACAATTTTAGTTTGCTGGTTAATCTTGTTGTGTATATATATATTGTAATCTTGTGTTGTAATGTTGTGGAGTTTGTTACGAGTACGACCATTCCCAAGCTGATCCACCTTAGCTTAAACATTATATTACACTATTTCAACAATAAGTAAGGATTGTATAGAAAAATGTCATGACAATAGCTTAAGCATCATCAAATCAATATCTATGGTATATTATAATAGTATGAGCGTGTGTTTTTTAACATAGGGCCGAAACTAGAGTCAGTCATCACACTACACTTACATTGGTAGTCATTGTAGAAGATATTTTTAAAAATCCGCATAGAATAAACTTGCCGTCAGACCAATTAGTTGAGATTGGTTATTTTTGTCTATTTATTTGTTTCTTGATAGGCTCAATACTATAAGACTGAGTTCAAACTTCAATTTGGTGTTTGATGTCTGTTAGCATAGGTTCAATTAAAGAGCAGTTCTGAGGAAGCAACTTTACAAGATTCATATATTTATTTATACACAATATTATTTTTAGATTGTACTATCTATAATACAAACATCTATCAGCAGTTAGCATTGGCATAGTCAGGTTTTTGTCGTTATCAATAGAGATACAAAGTTAGTTTAGTAATTTATCTTCATCCACTTTCTTAACTGAACTGTCTGTGAGGTTGCAACGTAAGTACGAGTATATATGTGATCGAAATTATTTGTCGACTGTTTTTTTTTGTTCTGGTCCACTTGACTCCGCCTATGACTGTTAGGTACGAATCTGGTTAAGAGTACTACAATAGGTACGAAACAAATTAATTCCTTTGTAGGTGTGCAACGTTTATAATATTATGTATACAACTGCTACTGCAAAATGCTATAAAATACAACATAGTCAGGCATTGTATAAGACCTTAAAAAAGCTCGAATCAGAATGAATAAGATCTGCTAGCTCTACAATTTTGCGAGTATACAACGACATTAATGTTGTTGAATTCATTTTAACTGACAATCTTTCGAGGATGCTCAGTGTAGTACAAGTTAGTGGACTTAATCTGATCACAAATGCTCTCTACAACTGATTTACAACCACTTTGTAAATTGTAGTCGGCAGGGAGAGTTCGCTTTTATGTACCTTTCTACTTTTTATCTCAATATAATTGTAAAACCTCATTAAAATTTTACACCGAGTTCATCGCGATCCAGTTAACGTCTAGTTTATTATTTTTATTTCGGAAGCGAAACATGTTTTGATGCCTGCATTTTAAGGTTTAGGTTTTTAACAGTAATTTTAAAAGTTATATGAATTTCAGTGGATTTTTTTGAAGCAAAGTAAAAGTGACAGATGCACTTCTGTAGAGAATGCACCTTTTTATAGGTTATGTTTTCCGATTTCCATCTTTGAAGAGTATCTTTGTTATATTTTTTAAATATATTATATTACATTTTTATCTATATTTTTATTTTTCTATCTTTGATTTTAGTACTGTAATTGTGAGTGAGTGTGAGTGTAGTGTTAGAGTGTAGTAGTTAACTTAACTTCTATAATTACAGTTTGAAAAATTGGTATAATTTTTTTTCATGCCTTATTACACATGACTGTGCTGTATTCTTAAAGTCATGTTTAATAATTTTTTAAATGCTAGTGACAAACATGACTTATGGTGGTTCCTTATAAAATAAAAAATAATTAAAAAATAAAAGCACCCTCTGCACCACGGCCTAAACATATATTTATTGATATATTAACAAATTTATAGATATCTTATTTTATAGCCTTAATATAATTTGGGAGGTTAGCACTTCAAGAGTCGTTATATTATAACAATGAAGTTTCTATTGTGTCTGGTCCTATGATGACCAACGACCTTTAATGGATTAGTAGCTAACAAATAGCTATCTATACTTTTGTTTACTTTCTTAGCGATGTGGTAAGAAAGTACGCGAAAGTAAATTTGCCAGTTTGTGGTTATTACTTCTTCGCAACTAAACTTCAATACAGATGAAACTGACAAATAGCTGAAGGTAGCCAGGCTTTCTAAGTTATCAAGCACTGATGTTCTGACATTTTTGCATTTAAGAAATTCATGGGTAAAAACATATCTACGAGCTGCAATGTAAATACTTACTAACTGTTAGCTAGCTTTTGCAATCCTCAAAGTACGATCATAAATTCTATCATATTCATATTAGATCATATATTGCTATCATGAATATTGTTCTGCGATTATATATATTGGTAATTAAGATAAATAAATTAATAAACCTACAAAAATAGGTTTTTTGCAACTTTTTGAAGTAATTTTTCGAAAAGTACACAATAATAACAAGACGTACAATTTGAAAAATTTAATACCGACTTCCATTCTATTCAGTTGGAGTGTTACTCCAAAACTACTGGACCGAATTTGATGAAATTTTAATGGGACCACACGGGAAGCACCAACTTTCAAACAAGTGGTTTTGAGAATCGGTTCACTCTATCGAAAGTTATGAGGTAACAAACGTTAAAAAAAATACAGTCGAATTGAGATCTCCTCTCGAGAGGGGCGCCTCCTTTTTGTAAGTCGGTAGAAAATCAAATCCAATTCGATTATTCACTAGCAGAAATTAAGGTTAATCTTGTATATTCAGAACAGCATATAATTAATTAATTAAAAAAAAAGTACGCATAATTATAAGTAAGTACATCAAAATGTCCGGACACCACAAATCGAATGTTGACTTGAGTACCGATTACGTGATCTGAAACACTCAAAATCGTTTATCAATAAGATCGTTAGAGAGGAAGATAAGGAGCAAGACAGTTATTATAATGTTAGTTGTTTAGTTCAGTTTCAACATCAGTATGATTACCACGTACCGTACATTAATATTGCAAAGCGGTTTTGGGTAAAGTTTAGAATATACCGCTACCGAGTTGGTCGGATTTACAAAATACCTACACAAGTTTGGCACATCCTGGCATAATGCAGACCCTTTGAGTTTTATTCACAGTTTATTCAAGATTGTTTAACCGTTATGCAGTAACCATTAGTGGCCGTTAGTTAATCAACGCGTGCGGATGTATACAACAAAACTCCACGAATCTGAGACCGAAGGATAAACTATTGCGAGTTATAAGAGGGCAGGATTTAGCTTTGAAAAGACTACAACCATGATATCACTTCAGTTTGAATATCCTCAATATTCCACTATTAACTACTATAATATATACAAACAACTAAAAACAAATAAAACTAACTTCTATTCTATTCATTTTTCATTTTCAAGTTTCATTTGTTCTGTTATTTTGGAAAACTTAAAATCTTTTGACCTTTGACTGATTTTGATGAAATTTAAATGGGACCAGCTAGAACGTACTGCAACTTAACTCACAAAAATATCATGAAAATCGGTTCACATCTGTCGAGAAAATCTAAAATATACACAAACATACAGTCGAATTGAAACCGACCAGGTTTTGTTTTCGGTTGTTGCTTGAAAAGCTGTTTACGATCTCATACATCTCATACATATCATACTTTTATCTGATTTCCCAAGTACAAGTAACAAGTAAATTTTCCATTCGATCGTTACTCGCTGACAGAACACTGACGTCAAACAAATTGGATCAAGCACTAATGACTCCTCTCCTCACTCCGCGTTTGATTACAAACAGTTTCTGAATCGAATTTAACGGCTTTGACATTGTTTTTAATTGCAAATCTTTGCAGATGTCTACCATGTATCTCACCACTAAGCTAACAGAAAACCTTTTATCGGTTCCCGTTTTTAATTGAAAACTTTCCTATTGAATTGAAGCAGCCGCTTCGGGCTATTAAAAGGATGACAGTGATTGAATTCATTCGGGATTATAATTTAACGATTGATCGGCGTTGGCGTTCTGTTTTGTTAATCTTTGGACACTTTGTTGCGGAAATTAGCGCGCTATTGATTTTGTTTATGCGATCCTGATTGTTTATTTTCAAAATTGTTGGTTGTAAAAACAGAAAATTAAACAGAATTTTATCACCTAATGGGTACTCAATTATTTTATACTAAACTAATTTTAACTTACTTATTGCAGGCAGATTAAGTAGAGGTTGGAGCCTCTACTTCGTCTGCTTGCGATAAGCCTAGAGCGACCGCTTGGGAGCTACCCGTTTTATTAGGATAAAGGAAATAGCCTGTATGTGTTGATCCCGGGAACGAGCTATCTCCATTTTAAATTTCATCGGAATCCGTTAAGAAGTAACAAAAAAAACATTAATATGAATATTCTCACTCGCATTTTCACTCGCTCCTGAACAAATTCGCATTTTTACACTAATGTGACATTAAGTGATGATAATATGTGTAACATTTTAGATAAGTTATCATTACTATGTACACATATGGTTAATAACATATGTTATGAAAATACCTAAAGCCTTAAAATTTCAAACAATATTATATAAAGAGTCGGTTGTATTGCTTAAAAGTGATCATTCCATCCAGACATTTTACTTCCAGGCCTGGATGATCAATGAATTCTAGAAATTAAAACGTAGATATTTGCCAAACTGATGATCAAATTCGCAATCAAACGTTATTCAGTTTGGGAATTAGGCCAATGGTGCCGTGTAACCAGAGTCCTCGAGAGTTTCGCAAATAAATTCTCCGGCCCTTGAGCAAACACGACCCCTGATTGCAGGAATACCTAGCTATTGTAACTGTGCTGTTACATCCGTATTTCTACTGAATCAGCTTCTATTTACATTTCCCTATAGAGAAGCTACTTGCGCTTAAAATGTTTCACTATAAAGCATTTGGGACAATTTTAGATTATTATAAGACTAGTAAATAATATAAATATATATCTATCATGAAGAAGGGGAGCGAAATAAACTCGCGGAATCCCATATAAAAATTAATAATTTTGTAAAGTTTATCTTATTCAGATTTTTATTGGTTATATAGCTTCTGTGCTCTTTTACCGAAAGAGTATCAGTACCTATTATGTAGTAGTAACTTTGCAAATTTTGGTTCTGCTTCTAATATCCATCTATCAGTATTTTACGTATTCTTTTGAAGCACATTTTTGCATTAATAATTTATTTTTGTGGGGGAGGTATATGTTCAGCAGTGGACGTCCTACGGCGGAGATGATGATGAATTAATTTTTATTTACTCAAGTTTCTTTAGAAACATAATAATATATTTATGAAAGCTACGAAATTGTATCAGTTTTTGTATATATATATATATATATATACACCCGCGCGGTAAGGGATGATGATGGTGGATTATATTTATAGCGTATGTTACTCAAGCATAATATCAAGACAATTTATTTCACTCTTTTTTGTGCTGTAGTAGGATTTGTTTTTTGTAAAAAAAATATTTTCTCCCTATCTAGTGACCCTTGCTAAATACGGGATTGATCGTCATTCACCATCAATAAAATATCATAAGCTAGCTTACAACGTAACTTTAGAGTATTCCTATTAAGTACATTATAAAATCTAAAAAACTGTCACAAAATAGGTTACGACCATTTTCGTCGTGCCAAATTACAATAAAATTAAGTGATGTCAAAAGAGTCATAAAACATTTTACGTCAATATTCTTCATTCAAAATGTAAAAAATATTCAATTGTTCACTATAAGTAAATGTATTATAACTCATAGTAAACAACAACAAACAACCAAACAACAACAAAACAAACAATTTAGTTAGGTTAGGACTCCTTGTTACGCTATTAAATTAACATTTCTAATTGAAATAAGTAATATATAAGTGTTTAAATAATCGAAGCGCTCATAGCAGAGCTCGACTTGGCGCTCTTAACCGATCGACAAGTTGAGCAACACTTGCTGCGGTCAGGACTTGGATGGGTGATCGCTAGTGGCATTATATAACTGAATGCTTCCGTGCTTCGAAGGGCACGTTAAGCCGTCGGTTCTGGTTGTTTGTCTTAGGACAACAGTTAGGCTTTGTCGAAGGCCTTCGGGCGGCCTGAAAACTTTGACATGGGTTGGCCACTAACCTATCCACCAATCCGCACTGGGCCCACGTGGTGGATTATGGCCCAACTTCTCTCTCTCTGAGAGGAAGGCTCGGGTCGCAGTAATGGAAACAAAGTGGGCTGATTATGATGACATAGGAAGCACCAGTTTTCAAATAAAAGAGAATCATCAAAATCGATTCTACCAGTCGAAAGTTCTGTGGTAACAAACAATACCATAATAAGTAAAAACCATTTAGTAAAACTCCAGTCAGTGTTTTTAAGCTTATATAATCTTAAAAATAAAAGATATTTCTTCTACAATTCTATAATTACTCTTAGAATAATTATTTGTTACTTAAGTTTGACCTTGACGAACTCACAGTGGTGTTGACAAAGTCATATCGATGTATACTGCTAGGCTTAGGTATACTCAGTAGGTGAGTTTTTATCTCCTGAGGTTTAATTCATTTTGCAATCAGGGCTTGTCATGAGTAATTATCTAAATTTATGGAGTGTAGACCATGCACCGGAAAGCACAGCTTGGTTCCGCCGACAATGATTGACGCTAGATGCAGGCTTCTTCCTACGTGGCTGCAGCCTGCATCTACCGTCCTTCTGTCTAAACTTTAAGGAAAAAATAGGGGGAGGTCTATGTTCAGCAGTGGACATCCTACGTCTGAGATCAGAGGATGATAATGTGAAACAAATCATCTTTATAAGTAGGCCAGGCGTGTTATACTCTTACATTCTACCTAACTTCAGTTAACCTTTTTACTAAAAACTTTTGTAAACCAGCAATAAAATTCCTGTAACAAGTCTGTGTAGTAAGAGAAGTCGCAGACTTAATGAACCATCAAGACCTATTCAAGGAAAACTTAAGACGCATACAAAAACATGCCTCGAAAAATAACTAAACCGCGTGTACACATATTCAGCTTTCCCTCGCCTCTCACGGCAAGTAATACAGACTTGGATTGGAGCTGGTAAATTCTCCTGGTAGTAAGGCAAAAAACGGAAAAAGAAATACAAAAGGCGCAAACCGACAAGATTACACGGGGCATTAGGATGATGAAATATCCACTGTGCGATGCAGGAAATAAGGCACATATAAAATCGTGTTATATATTGGCAGACATGTTCGTGAGCTTCATTTGGGCAAAGGGAGGTCAAACACTTAAACTCCGGAGATACAAGATTGCAGACGAGTAGGGCCAAACGAAGCAAGCCTTATGAATCGCTCTCGTGCATGGAAGTTGGATTTTTTGAGGTTGGCTGTGTAATAAACCAGGTATTTTTGGTAGATGGTAGATACGGAGCCACTTGTATGTTGAATGTTCACCGAACTTGTTTTGAATGAAATATTTTCTGATCGTATTTTAGATTGAGCCCGGTTTTCAAAAGCTGGATATATAACAATTTTGTGTGCTTGTCGACATACAGTGAGTGTGAGTATAGGTACCTACTGCATTCAGTAAGCACGTTATAAGAACTGCTACTTATGTCTATATATTAGTTACGATTTTTGATCTAATAGAGATCTAGAGAATAATCAGCTATCAAATTTATGGATTTATATTTACATGGTACAGCATTTAACCATAGTAAGTTTAATCTAGCTTCACCTGTCGAAATAAATATAAAAGCTATTTAAATATTTATATGAATACTATAAAAAAGAACACATCTGTGACTGTATCTGATTTCAAGATTACTAAGTATAACTTTTTTAGAACAGTAGAACTCGTTCGTCCGGGCATAGATAATTAATTTATCTATGGTCCGGCGAAGTACTGCTATAAAATAACTGCTTTGCGGTAGATATAGGGAATGGTGGCAGTACCTACTTCCTCGGACGTTACTAATGTACTCCATTCTAGTTTTCAAGGGTATATTTGGAGTATACATACAGGCACATGAGTCTTAACAACTAAATATCTCAGGGTTGGTAAAGCAGTGCATTTATTACATCACTTGTGACGAAATCATCTGTTATTGGCAGAGGTTACTACTTATCACTAGGGCCACGTTCCGGAAAGCGCCGAAATCACTCGCGGCGTTCACACACCCATTCCATTAGGAGCCCGCGATCATCGTGAGCGAGCTCGATACGTCATCAATGACGTCACCGAAAACGCTCACAACGCTCGCAGATCGTAGGTGGGTTTTCGTGGTCGTTTGCGAGCTGTTACTGTCAAACATCAAATGTATAAGATTCTATCGATTTTTGACAGTAAAGTTGGCGCGCTTTTCGCGACCGCGTAACTGTTCCACTTGGGTTGAACATTGCTAGCATTGATTCCAACCGGAACGCTAAACTGGGGAGCGACAGTTATGAGCGTTGACGGTGCTTCCCGGAACGTAACCTATATGAGCCACTTGTAACGTTTCGTAATAGCATAAAAAATTGCGTATGTTTTGTTATCGGAAATAATTAAAGGTTCCCAATGTTTTTCAGTGATCGTGTCCGTTGAATGCTGTTTAATCTCAAATATCTGATACTATATATATGTATTTATGTAAGTACTATTGTACAATAAAATGTGAGTTAAATAGGCGGGTAAACCAGAATTCCGTGTGTCGCGGGAGGAATGGACACACGTACACATATACACATATTAACATATACCTACCAAACATCCAAACCGGAGAACAAAAATTTCTGCTCATTGCAAATTATATATTAGGAATCGAACCAGGAACTCGCGCTTCTAAGGCATGTCAACTGTCACTATCAACTGTTCTAACAGGTCCGGTGAATAATCTTCTATGTATATAAAAATGAACCTCTTTTTCTCCTGGTCACGCTATAACTTGAGAACGGATGGAACAATCTCGCTAATTCTATTTTGTTGTGTTAATTATTATCAGAAGAAGGTTTCTATGAAAGAAAAACGAAGATAAGGTGGGAGGTGATATGGCAAGGCCGAAGGCCGTGCCTACTATGCGTACGAAGTCGCGGGCAGTCGCAAGGTTATTATACTAAAAAGTATAAAAAGTCCCGTGTTTCAGAAAATAATATATCTATTTTGAAGTAGCATAGTTCACATAAACAAATGACTAATGATGTCATTTCTCACCTACGACTCGGCTGCTATATGAGAACCGTTTGAACAAAAAGACAAAAAGATGAAAAATGTGTGAAAAAATAGGCTTTTTTTCTCTACGAAAGGCGCGAAGGCGACGCATCACCTATTTCTAAAGGAACGTAAATACGCACCATGAAGAGTGCGTTTGAATCGACACATACGTGATGATACGTGTGTCCCCTTATGTCAACAAGAACCAAGCCGTCACGAGGACCAAAGGATAACATCGCTAATTTTGCAGCGGAAATGTGACTTTACACTTCACTCTCACTGGTACAAGCGCTAGCTCGAGACGAGCAGCATGCATAGAGACGTACACAGATATTAAACTCAATAATGTTATAAAATATGCGATAGAATGTTTATTTGGATAGATGGATCTTAAAATTACTCTTTCGTGCAAAAACTATCTGATTTCGCTGAAATTATAACAAAACTTTAACACAAGTATGTAATAATGTAATAAGCTACTTTAGACTGATCGTTTGGCGCAGTTGGAGGATTGCTGCCTTCTGAGCCGCTGGTCCCGGGTTTGATCTCTGGACAGGTCAAACAGAATGCATGATGTGTTTAGGTGTGTATACGAGGTATAATATACGTACGCATGTTAGTCATCAGGATACTAAAGTTCAAGGCAAACAAGGCTCTGCTAAGTTTGGGGCCGGATGACCCAAATGTGGATGTTGTATCATAGTACAAATTGTTAAATATTATATTATTATTAATGACCCATTGAAATTTCGGTTATGGCTGGTTCGGCCAAAAAAATCTACTTTCGGCTTTAGTTTCTGTTTCGGCCACAATGTAGCTGAAGCTTTCGGCCCCGCCGAAACTAGTGAGTTCTTGATTTTTCGTGCACCGTTCAATATATTATTTATAAAACTATATTTGTTATGTTGTACGACTTTGATGATTGTTTTTTGTAATTTATTTTTAACTGTCTATATATATGTAAATAAATGTTAAAAAACAGTATAATTCAGTAAATAATCGTAATTTTAAATAATTTTTAATATGTTTCTGTTTCCGTTTCAGCCGAAACCGAGAGAAAGGCCGAAAGTTCGGTTTCGGTTTTCTGTTTTGGCTGAAAAATCAGTTTTGGTCGGACACTAATAGTAATAATTATTATACCAAATGTGTCTAAGCTGTATTGTATGTAAAATATTTTTATATGTTTTGGGTAATCCCAGACTTAAACACTTAAACGTTTTTCAGATATCATTTAGATATCTGAAAAACGAGTGGTTCAAACAGCAAACATATACATATATATAACAAACTAACTAGCTACTAGAACATAATTATCCTACACGTATCTATCAATACAATCGACTTCATTAATATACATATAATCGTAATAGGAATATGGAATTCAATATCGATAGCATTATTAAACAATCTGAGACGCATCTAGTTAACAACCATTAACACAATAATTACCACCTACATTCCTGCCTATGAGCTCCAGATTAGGACTGCACAAATTTAGTCAGTTAACTACTAATATAAGTGTGTAGGAGTAGGTAAGTATAAATAATTCATAATTATGTGCTTGTATTATAAAAATGCAACCACAACATATAATTCCACCTCAAAAAAATATTATTTTCTAAAAACTCAGTTACAATTAGGCAAATTAAAAAAATTCGTATCGTCAACGTCAACGCGTTGCGCTTCGTAGTGCGTGAACTATCAGTTATCCTTAACTAATAAGTTACAGTTGTTCTAGATTAATTATTATAGTTAATACTAAATTCACTTGTTTAACCTCATGAATCTTGAATACCTACTATATGGACTTGACATAAAGAAATAATACTAGAACCGAGTGAGACAGCGAGATACAAAAGATGAAGAGCGAGTGACCGACGCAAATGTCTTCCCATAAAAGTGTTTTATTCTACAGGGTAATATTGATCAGTTTTGAATGCAATCTTGAAAAGTGACCGCATCATGTCGGTTTTGACCACTCCAATTAGTATGAGTAGATATGCTAATTTGCTGATTGGAACTGTCAAACCCGACTTAAAGCTTCTATTTTTAATCTTGATCATTGTACCTATTAACCCGTCCAATGTCTATCTACTTCTTTCGGTTTCTTTCAGATTTACGCATAAAAATTCAAATAATAAACACTACTCCTGAATAGTTTGACCAACTAAAAGCAAATTTATAACGGTGGAGTGCATTAGATTTGATAAAATTAGTTACAAACAAGAAGTATAAAAATGTGTTTATACTTGGTGCATTCGCGACATGGCTTAGCACTATTTTGTACGTACACATGGTGTACGCCGACACGCGACGGGTTAATTTGGATAAATTATGGTACGAGTAGTAAGTGCTCTATGGGGAATCTCTGATCCTAGTTAGATGCAATACGATCACTTTACTTTTTCTCATATATCGTGGTATACTTACAAGATGATCTAAACCAACAGTTTAGTAATAGTGCATACAAATTATAATGTAGCTTAGATCTTGAATCTGAATTATTCCACTATGATGCAAAACTTTAGTAGAATATAAGTACTATGTCCGTGTTCCATGCAATATTGGTACCTATTATTTATATTTATATTGCATACTCTACCCTCAGATTATATAGTTCATACGTACTTTATCAGTCATTATGTTAATACTCCCAACAGTTACAACGCTAAACCGTAAAATTCCGTTCAAGGTTTTTATATTTATTATTTATTTAAGAATCAACAAACAGTATATAGCAGAAGTACAGGATTAAAGCAGTATAGATAAAATACAGTTAATAGCTGGTGGTACACCAGCTTTTTATGTTTATTCCAACTGATAATTGTTGAAATAATTCATCAAATACGTTTTACTGTTTTAAGCAATGTATGTTTTTAAGTAGCCAATGGTTTTTCGGTCGCCAATCCGAGTGCCGCTGGATCCCTACTTCGAGCTTGAGCTGTAGGTAATATCGTGATAAAATCCATATCATTTTCTGGTGCTCGTCTGGCTAACGTCTACCCTCGATATTGATAATCTGTCACCAAGCACCTAACAGTATGCTCTGGGACTATTAAGTGATAATAGCCCGTAGACTCACCAATCTCCATATTTGGCCAATTACACAATAGTTTTCTCAGCAATCATACTACTTTTCCAGGAATTGCGTCATGTGTGGTTAACCACCTATCAAGTACCTACAAAATTGAAATGAAACAAATCAACATTTTTACTTTAAATAATTAGTATTATTTAAACATCGAAGATGCGCGTTAATAAGCTGATTTTGTCAAAATTTAATTTTGTTTATATAAATGTAAAGACAATTAAAGACTCTAAAGTCGCGTTGCAAAATAAATAGAATCACTACCGGGACGAAGCGACAAGAAACTCTGAGGTCATTCCTTTCAAATAGCTTTTTACAATGTATTATTTCATTATAATCTTAAACTAGATACTGTGACCATAGTAACTATGAACGCAGTTATTGACTAAACAGGAAATATCCAACATTTGATTTGTATTTATACGTGTATTGTTATCTTTCAGTACTCCAGAAGGTCGCAGGACGACGTTGGATGCAGGCCGCTTCCAACCGGTCCTTTTGGAAAATCATGGGGGAGGCCTATGTTCAGCAGTGGACGTCCTACGGCTGAGATGATGATGATGATGACTCCAGAAGGTTCTATAACAAGTGATATATGAAGATGTAGACTGTTTCAATTAGAATACATAAATTCATTGCAGATGTTCACCTAAATAATAGTAATATATAATCTCTTTGGCTCTTTTCCATTTCTCTAGAAGAACTTTGTGGACATATTCATATAATTCGCGTGGTAATGATATCTATATTACCGCTTATTATTACTGTGTAATTTTGCCTAACATAAGTTGTTAAGATTTTGATTTAATTTCTATGCCATATACATCTAAATAGAATGTTAAAAACTTGTTATCTACAGTCACTGACCACAGTTTTGACGGATAATAGTCCATTCGGCATTCGTATAATAGAAGTCGCCTAAATAGAATATTAAAAACTTGTTATCTACAGTCACTGACCACAGTTTTGACGGATAATAGTCCATTCGGCATTCGTATAATAGAAGTCGCCTAAATAGAATATTAAAAACTTGTTATCTACAGTTACTGACCACAGTTTTGACGAATAATAGTCCATTCGGCATTCGTATAATAGAAGTCGCCTAAATAGAATATTAAAAACTTGTTATCTACAGTTACTGACTACAGTTTTGACGGATAATAGTCCATTCGGCATTCGTATAATAGAAGTCGCCTAAATAGAATATTAAAAACTTGTTATCTACAGTTACTGACCATAGTTTTGACGGATAATAGTCCATTCGGCATTCGTATAATAGAAGTCGCCTAAATAGAATATTAAAAACTTGTTATCTACAGTTACTGACCACAGTTTTGACGGATAATAGTACATTCGGCATTCGTATAATAGAAGTCGCCTAAATAGAATATTAAAAACTTGTTATCTACAGTCACTGACCACAGTTTTGATGGATAATAGTCCATTCGGCTTTCGTATAATAGAAGTCGCCTAAATAGAATATTAAAAACTTGTTATCTACAGTCACTGACCACAGTTTTGACGGATAATAGTCCATTCGGCATTCGTATAACTTTGGGATTTTATTTTAGTTTGATCAGTGGAGCAGGTGGAACTTGCCAGCGATCATCTCTATTGAAATTAGTGTTTTTTTTTAAAATTTCTATGGCTTTACTTAACATTCTCTGCATAGAGTTGGTATTTTCGAGCCCATAGTAATTTAGTTGTACATTGTTAATGCTCCTGTTCAAGATAGAAATCATTGAGAAAATTTCTTCAATGTGTAGGATAGGGAGTATCTAAATCTACTTAACACACTAACTACTTATTGAAGAAAGACGACACCGTCGACTTAGTCCAAAAACTATTCCATGCAAAGATTTTACCCCAACATCCAGAGATCCAATTGAAGTTCAAGATTAATGGTGTCATTACTTGAATGCTGCAATTGGGGAGACAAAACCGGAGGGTCGAAGGCGAGGAAATAATTAGTGAAACTAGTTGTTCTCTACGGACGATTAATGTTCGTTCACTGGCGGATTTACAACGAAGCGCGCGAACTTTGCTCTGCTCGAGAATTGATTTGTTTCCTGATTTTCATTAATTGATTTCTTCATTTGTATTTTATAAACAAATTCAGATGTCTGTACATGAAGAAAGATGGAGCTATTTCTTCGTGGCAACCAACATATTAACAAAAGAGAGGAACATAGAGAAATTCTTAATCAGATAATTGTTAATAAGTTAAACCACTCGTATTTCGTCTGTAATTAAAATGTTCACATGTAAACACTTGCTTCGCCTCCAATTTTGTCTGGTGTATGTTTCCTACAATTCATCAAAGCTCGAACGGCCAGAAACAATAGAAATTTCATTGTTATAATGACATCGACACATGAGGGGATAAAAGAGCTTATTTTATTCAGTGGTGGTGGAATTCTTACGTTTCAGTCTGAACACTTGCAACAGTCACGACTGTTGCAAGTGTTCAGCTTATGAAGTTTCATTGTATACGGTAATTAACGTAAAGTATGTTTGTAATACAAAAGTAACGTTTGCTGCTCTAACGATTTTTAACACAAAATGTCCAATAAGATATCAGTCAAAGCTTGCCTATCTATTATAAAACAAATATTTAAAATTTCATAGATGAAGACATACCCAATGACTTCCAATGTAATCGTACCTATGTTAGGATGTTATAGTGCTATATATAAAGTGACTTTTTAATCTTAGTTAGTTGGCCAATAATACTGTAGCCCACGCGTTGAAAACCGTGGGCGGATCAGCTACGAAATATATATAATTTGATTCAATCACAAATATTTTAACTAAATTATATAAACATTAATTTCTTTTATATTATACCATAAATAGAAAAAGGTTGCGTCCGTTCTTGTTGGCCGTAACAACGATGACATTAGTATAATAAAGTAAGTTAAGACCGTTTACATTACAACATAAACAATTTGCTCATGGAAAAGCTTTTAATACAAAACTGTTATACCTCTCTTATATACGTATGTTTTGAAAGAAATATCATAAGTTTTTATCGAATAAAAAATAAAAATATCGAAGTTTTAGTCAAATAATCGAAAACTGTGTCTTAATTAGGTACGTAATAGTAAGTACCGAGTTTGGTATAAGTAGACTTTTTCATTGATATAAAATCAAGACAAATAATGTCTTGTAAGCCCAACATAAAAGGATAATCGAGCCTAATATTAATTACCGAAATAATTGTAAAAAGCCCTCTCAAAAAAGGACGAAAGCCCTTTCTTTTTCGATCCCTGCCTTTTACGTCCACGCGAGCCTACACACATATCAAGGGTAATGTAGGTTACATTCCAGCTACTAAATCTGCTATATCTGAACGAAATGCGACAGATGCAAGGAAAAAACGGTAGTAACATATGGCAGTATTTTTCAAAGGTTTTTGTGAGACATCGCACTTTGTGCTTGTAAGTGTGCTATAAAAGTAACTTGCCGGAATAAATAATGCTGATGAAAAAATATTAGGACTGTTATGCTGTCTCACAAATCAGAGTAAAGTGGATCTTATGCTTAGACGTGTACGTAAATGCTCCGATAGCAAATGGGGCCGTCACTTTTCTGAATTTGCTTTTGATATATGACGAAACGTTTATAAACTCTAACAAAACATTTTTCGTTGAGTACAATTTCATTGAGTAGTAGACTTGTGATCATTTGGTTCTGAAATAATCCGCGAATCTGCGATGGTCAGACATCGAAGTGAGAAAATATTATTTTGTCAGTGATTGATGCATTGATCACGATCTTGAGATATTTTGTGATCTTGTTTGAAATATACTGAAAGTTTACCACTTCGAGCAAATATATATAACGAGCACATATCAATTTTGTAGCTATGCACTAGCGGTATTTAAACAACATGCAAGTTATTCATGGAACTTTCCCAATGATAAAACACAATACCATAACTAATCATAAATCATAAATAATTTATTCAACTTGCGAGAATAGGTATACAACATTTGAAAAACATTGTGGTCGAAAATTTTTTTTTTATAATGTTTCATCAAAGTGACCCCCTCTCGCCTGATGGAAAGCGAAGATGGAATCAAGAAGCAATGACCATTAGTGCAGCAGTAAGTTGCACTAATCGCCACCCCTATGATGACCTGACAGATGGTTTTTCACGCCCCGCTTGAATAGATGGCTTGTTCGGCTATCTCCGCTTAATTAAGCATGCAAGGGAAGGTATACAATAAATTTAAAATGTCATTACAATAATAATTAATAATAATAATATCATAAATATAATATATTTCAATACATGTCATAGATTACAGAATGGTTGTATAAAACACTTATTTTACATTTTTATCGTTTATAAATTCATCAATCGTATAATAATCGCATACTAGGCAAGGGGTCAATAATTTTAAAATTAGCAAGTCACGAGACGCTTAAACGCTTGCCCAAAGCGTATCACTGAAGTTTTTGCGTTGCATACTGTACTGAGCGTGTCTCTCTAAACATTGGTTTTCAAATCACTTTTCCCCGGTTATTTTGCTTGCATATATTTACAACATAACACGTAAATAATTGCACTATTGAATATTGACAGTAATGGCGGAGGAAATATTATTTAACTGTGTCACCTTACGCAGTATTTAAGGATATTTGAATAAAAATAGCGTATGAAACCCAGAGCGATCCCCGTCGGTATATAGATAATTTTATAATCTACAAAGAAAGATCATAAAAATAACCTTTGTTTTAAAAATAGCCAGGTGCTTTTAAATCAAAATTAAATTATGAAAATGTTAATTTGGTAAGCGAACTCCTTCTTCAACCGTACCATAACTGAACATCAGATAAGGTAGCGAGTAACCGCAAGCCTATTTAGATTTTTTCTGAATATACAATTTGACTAAGCAGTATTTACGGTGTCCAGAGGTCTTGCAGTATTTTGCTAGCCACTAGGTCCTTACAAACCTTTGTCGGTATTGAACTTGGGGGTATTTTTATTTGTTTAAATAGCCTCGCACATTTTAGCATGTAACGGTTTTGTCTGGATAGGGTTAGTAAACTATGTAGATTTATTCAGATCATGTTCAAATATTCCAGAAACAGTCGAGTGTCCGTTATTCATTTCAGACATGATATTAGTGTGGGCACTTTACAAAGGTCCCTTGCCCCTTGAATAATGTTTACTTTTTGGCTCTTTAGTCATCTTAATATTCTAGTTAAATTAAAGCTGTATCAAAATAATGTATAATTCTAATGTAAAAGCTGTATAAAAATAAAATAATTCCAGTAATTCAGATTTACAAACATTATTGATAAAAAGAAAAAGAACGTCAATTGGTACCACATAAAATAACTCCTCGCATGGCCTCCACCCATTCATATTACCAAAAATGTCTTTGAAATCTGTAAAATCTGTACAGAAATAGACGGGCCGTATTAAATACAATACTTTCCATAAATACGGTCGACCCGGTCGCTAACGAGGCCGCTATGAATATTCCTGATTTCTTGCATATTCAACAGGATATGAATCATAATACTTTTATATTTTAGATATAAATGAAAAGAGGTAACCGCCTACATTCCACTATTTGTCCGTAGCAATCCCTTGTTATTTGAACGAGTATCCGATGTTGTTCAGCGAAAGACGGGATAATGGCAAGCTGTGTCTAAACACTTCTAGAACAGCATTGATGAGAAAAAGTCTATTGTGCATGGCACCGATCATTTATAATAAAATTCCACAAGAAATTAAAAATTGTAACAATGATTTGTTTAAATATAAACTAAAAAGCCAGCTGACAGATAAATGTTACTATTCTGTTAAAGATTTTTTACAAGAAAAATTTTGATTTATTTAACTTCCGCATATTTTAAATAACTGGTTTTATTTCATTTGACATATACAATTCCATACAAGTTTTCGTTTTTGCTGCTATTCTGATTATGTTTAATAATTTAATTATTATGTACCTAGGGATAAACTGAATACTATTTCCATGAGTTTAGTTGACTTATTTATTGACTTTTTCATTGACATTTAATTTAATTTGTTTTTTCTGTATTTTGATTAGTGACAAATAAATTAATTACATTGTTGATATGAATGATATGACGAATATAAAATATACCTTAGCAAGGAATTAGATAAATATTGTTTATTATCATGTAACATTATGACATGCATGCCTATCTCATTTGTAATGTTTGCACGCCTTTCAGGTAAAGACATGTAGGACCACAGAAAACAATTGTGTTACCAAACATGTATTCGTGTATGTACCTATACTATCTACTCATGTTTTTGGCAAATAAATGGATCTTTATCTTATCTTATCTTTATCCAACGATACAATAACCATGAATGTTTACCTATTGATACAAATTGTCAGTTTTGCATAGATATTTTCCGAGTTTAGTTAAATTAAACTCAAAACTTTATGTTGAAGTTTGTTGAGGCGTATGAACGTTACGAGGTATTCGTACATAGATATATATAAAAAAACGAGGATGTATGCTAGGGATATGAGCGAGGAAAATGTGTACGAAAGAGGCGAGCGAGGGTCATGCTCGAGGAAAGTGTGCGAGGCGGTGTAGTGAGCTACAGCTACTGGACTATCATGGCAAAAGAATGAGACATGGTATTCTCCGTTCACCCATCGCACAACACTACACCCGCCCGCATATACCTAACATCCTGTCCATCACAGCTGAAAAGACACCGCTTAGCTTACTCGCAATCTTCTGGTGGATAAAGTCAAACTATTTCACTACTTCGCAACGTATCATTGCACCGCTTAGCTTCCTCGCTGATCTGAGCTAAATATATGGTGGATACGTAGCCTCCGGATATTACTTTTTTTGTAAGGTTTGCAACACGAACCTTACGAACGTGTGCCCAATTTAAATAAGATATGTATGAAAGTTCTGTTCTTTATAAGATTTATAAAGAATACATTTCTTAGGATACCTGACATTTTCTAATTACATTATATAAGATACCTAGTAATTTTATTGTACAGAGTTGAAATGCGGGTATTATTTACAAATCTTTGAGCTCGCAGACACATTAAACGCGGCCCACATCTATGTGTCTAATCAGACAGAGCGCGGTCAGGCGTTCACGCGTTCACGCAGTCAGCTTTGCGTTCTTTGTATTGTATTTGGTTATATAGACATGCCCACACAGAAGGCGTTCTGACCGCGGCGGTCAACTAGAACGCGCGCGTTCGCGCATTCTCTATAGTTACGGTGACCAAATTGGAAGAAAAATGCGAGACTGAAAAGCTAAGTTACTTTATTTCATAAACAAATACAAAATAAATAAACAATTATAAATGCCTTTATAATTATTAATAACTAGCGACTGCTCGCGCCTTCGTTAGCTTAGTAGGCTCGGCCTCCGGCATCGCCATAACCTTCCATCTCTTCTTGGTTTTTCTTTGAAGAACCATCTCCTGAGAATAATTATAACAACAAAAAAGACTTAACGAGATTTTTCCATCCGTTCTCAAGTTTTAGCGTGACCAGGCAAAATAGGGGTTATTTTTTATATATAAACATATATTTCTGCAGCTTTTTCATGAAAATTATGATGCACTATGGAACGGGTAATGTTATATTACCGTGACTTTGGCCTTGATTTGCTTCATTTCACATAACATGTTGCGCATCATGTAATCATTCATCAATTTTTATTCGATTACTATTCGCAAAAAATACGAAATATAGCTACAGTCAATTGCACTAATTAATAACTATTCATTTATGTATACTCGTATGTACCCAAGGAATAAACTAATTTACCTCAACGATACCACCAATATTTCATTTGCTGAAATGGCTTTCCTCCAGTTAGTATCTTGTTTTACTAAGTCAAGTTTGATTTTATTATACAGTTTATTAAAGCAATCATTTGTCATCCGAAAAAATAAAATTATAATTCTTCATCTTTACATTAGCCATCTAGAAAAGGTCTATGAAATTCCCCGACTTTTCCTTTTCCGTCTTAACCCGTTCAATGCCTAGTTCTTTCGGAATCATTCCGAACTCCACATAAAAGTAAAAAAACAAAATGTACTACTCTTGATTAGTTTGACCAACTAAAATCAAATTTATACTGGTGGTAATGCACTCCGCATTGGATCTACACTACTATATGACGGCAACAACCGCTCTGCCAAGAGCGAATCGGCTGAGAAGAAGCAGTAGATCTGATAAAATTCGTTACAAACACAAGGTATAAAAATGTGTATAAACTTTGTGTACGCGCAACGTGGCTTAGCACTTTTTTGTACGTACACATGGTGTACGCTCGACACGCGACGTGTTAATGCTGATAATGACCACAAAATCAATAATTAGTCTTCCGATAAAAATATCGTCTAAAACATGGTTGCAGTAGTGGTACCGCGTGGAACGCCCAACAGCGGAATTCGTGAGCAACTCGCTCGATCGCAATACTGACCGCGTGAACGCGTGACCACGCGACCGCTCTCTGTCTGAACAGACCTTATGTTTTTTAAATATACATTCCAACCTATGGTTGCTTGGAAGAAATTGCTTTTAATAATATGACCGCAAGTTGTAACACTATCTTCGTAATTCCTAAACTTTGTCATAAAAACTTAAGTGAGAACTCATAGTTTCATTGAACACTGCTAGGCCCTCGCTGCTAGACCACGCTCTCAATGATGGGCATCAATACTGTCCGAACAACGGTCGGAGTATAACGACTAGATGATAAACGTGAGTGTTTTCCGGTTTTACCATTTAACTATTAAGTTTCTCTTGTAATGTTTCGTGTACATACGTAACATATTATCGACTAAAAGTATTTTTACACAAGAACATATTTACTACGGACGGTTCAAAAGGTGCGTTAAAATCTACACTGTTCATAAGACTCTTCAAATAACAGGTACCTATAGATGTATTTCCATACAATCCCAAATTAAATCTATTGTTAACACCGTAAGCAATGTTAGAATAGACTGCACTAAAATCGATTGTTACACAGCAAATATTATTTGTAGAGGTTCCTAATATAACTATTACTGCGAAGGCATTGGCTCCTCTCCAAATGATAACAGAAACTGGTGCTTATCTGCAGCTTAGCAGCTTGTTTGTGAGTGATAAAACCCCACCTATCTGAACATGTTTATTGGAAAACTGCTAAGTGGGTACTGTTTTAAGTTGTGCAAAGTTAGCCAAATGTGTAATCACCATATGTTACCCCATAGGACAGTCGAATACGACGTTGTCGGATTTATAGTTAAACAAGAATGAATTAATTATCGATTATATATTTTTATGAGTTTTAGATGAGTATCTCTTGTATTTTCGCTTAATTATTGCGGTAACTTAAGAACGAAAATATTTTTCATAATTTTTCATAATTTTGGCGAAATAAATAACAGTATGAGTTCGGCAAAGTCCCCATAAATACAGCTTAATGAGGTTTTAGTCTTTGTATGAGCTTAAATTTTAATTGGATGACATAAAGGAGCGTTGATTCATCCATCTGGATGACGTTTTCTGCCAAAAAAGAGACAAAAACAGAAAACACCAGCAATTTTATACGGTTCCAAAAATAGAGGTATAAATACTATAGACTATTAAGACTAATACTATATACTAATAAGAGCTTAACTGAAATAAAAATGATTTTGAACTACGTATTTGGACAATGAAAAGTAAATAAATAACCTTAGCAAAATTTGTTTTTTTTATTAATAATCCTCTCACCCTTCTCACCTTGTAAATGGAACGTATATATTTACGTATCTATTTATATACAAGGTATATAAAAGAAAACAAAGTCCAAACGAGTTCATCTACATGCACTGAAATGGGGCTATATACGAGTATCATCATATAATTTGAAGGGATTGTTTTATAACTGCTTACTTTGAAAATAAGTCGATAGAGACCTGTACTAATGTTTCGACAGTCATCTGGTTTGGTGTCATCACATAAATAAGAATTGCCTCTGAAAGGAGGAAAGTTCCATCATACCCATAAGTGGACTTTTACGACTTCTGGAAACATATAAAACACCTATTTTTTAGATTTGACGTAGAAAAACGTTTGTAGGCATAACCGGTTTTAATCATGACGGGATTTAGCTTTTTAGATCTTCGAACTATGTACATATACTAGATAAATAGATACACTAGACTCGGGTTAAGGATCTGAAAGCAAAGTTTGTTCTAAGCTAAATACTACCCAAAAAGTTATAAGGCCTATTCAGACCTGGGCGTTATTCGCTACCGCGAGTGATAGAGAAATCCGAAAGGGTATGCGTTAATTTCGCTGTTCACACCAGAGCGGATATCGCTACGGCGCGCGGTAGAGATATCCGTTGACATGGAAACATCTCGCTGTTACTTTCTCCCGCATCGCCCGGCGGAACTAGTTTCGCCAAACAAGAGAAAATACCGCCTCACTAGGCGGTACAAGTTTCGCTGCAGTTATGGAACTTCATATTATTTACCCATCGAGTTCCGCGTGGTATTTTTCGCTACCCACAGCGGTAGTGAATAACGCTCAGGTCTGAATAGGCCTTTAGACTTTCGCGGTTGTTAACTACATTATAATAAATTGTTTTTGAGTCCAAAGCATTGGAAAATACTTTTTGGGTATTTTCCATTATAATTAGTACTCACGGGATGTACACCACGATTACGCAGGTTTTCTACAGGTGAGTCTACCCGTGAACATATTGTATGTAACTGCGCCGAAATATCGGGAACTCCAAAACCTGCCTAATCGTGGTGTACATCCCGTGAGTACTAATTATAATGTACCCAAAAAGTATTTTCCAATGCTTTGGACTCAAAAACAAGCCGGAATCTTTTAAAGTCCCTCTAAAATGATTGATTGTGACTGAAGGCTCGACATCAATCAATGCATAAAATATGCGTAGGTAATGTAACCCACCCATTTTCTCCCCTTGCTTTCATCGACGTGTATAGGTATAGGCAGTAAGGACTAAATGGCTGCTGGTATTTTTACATTTGAGATACAATTTGAATGTCATTTATTCCGTTTTTTTTTTAGTTTTTGACTACACTACACTAAAAACTTTATACTATTGTAAGCAATTTCTTGGTAACCAAGTAGTAAAAGTCTTTAGGCTTTGTTTAGTGTAATTATTTTAATTATACATAAATAAGATCTTTCCCAGAAATACACGTTTTCAAACATAAAATATGTAGCAAAATTGCCCCAAGTTTTTTGTGGGATAGGTTGGCAAACGAGCAGGTACCTCAGCTGATGGTAAGTGATCATTGTTGCCCACGGACAGCTGCAATACCAGAATATAAGTTTTTAAACTATCATGGTCACAAACATTAGAAATGTTCAAATTATCAACGGGATAATTACCATGTATATTTTTTCTGATTATACGATATTTCGGCATTGTTGCAAGCGCCATGATCACGAATGAACTGAGGACTCAGAGAAACCGTTGATAATTTGCAATACTCAAAGTCTCGAGGAATTGCCGACTTTTGACGCAGGCTATCTTCTTGAAGGTTCCCGTATGACCCCGTATAATACGATGCCGTATAGGTTAGAAAATACCTCAAACGGCAGTTGCTTCCACATAGAGATAGAAAGTGCCGTTGGAATCGCACGGTTGTGGGCTCTCAGACGTCAAGATGATTTCTATGAAATTTCATATTCTGTCGTGACGTCCGATGGCGAAATCTAGCTGCAGGTAATAGACCGAACAGTTCCGATAGCTTCGGACACAAACACACATAATATGCTTGTTATAATTTAATGATAATAAAGCATCAACTTTCGCTTTGTACGTCTCTTTGAAAGAGGCTTCCTAGGCGAAGACGAAACAAAAAAAATTTCAACAAGGCGAAAGGTCACGTGAATCCTGTTATATTATTATGAAAGTTTTACTATGTCATATTTCCGGATATTCCTACTGCTTGTAATTTATATGTCCCGCTTTATTTAAGCTACAGCATACCTACCTACATATTGTACTTATATATTGTCTTATTCATGAAACGCTATATAACAAGCAACATTTTAAGTGGTAAGTTAGCGAAGTAACTTAGAGGTACCTGTACTAAAAATGTTTGAGTGCTGTTATTAAAGGATAAGTTCAAGTTCAGGAAACGCAACTTTTATAGCAAAATATTTCATTAAATATTTTGTTTGCGTAAAATATTAAAGAATAAAGTTGGTGAGAGGGATTTTCTCGGTTATTTATGGTTATACGGTGGCCAGTTAAAGCATAAACTTGTTTATACAAACATGGGTGCAGTGTTAGGGGTATTTCAAAATATTGCATAAGTTTTGAATACAACTTAACGTAACTCGTGTCTTTTCTGATGTTTTAAACGCGATGCCGGCAAGAAAGTGAAGAAGTATAGTTTGCATTTACCACACACGTTGCAGTTCCTGGAAAGTAGGTTGATTTCTGCGAAATCTATTGTATTATTGGCCAAATATGGCGAATCGCGTCAACGGGATCAACCTACCTTTCAAGGAACTGCAATGTGTGTGGTTAACTGCGCATGTTTCCGTATTTCTGCACGTTATGCGGCGTTCCTGCATGTCATTTCAATGCAACAGTTGCTAGGCAATATTGGAGGCAATGGTAATCTGAAAATTCTGGCACTAGAGCTGGCTACTAGCCTTATCCACCAACCTCCACTTATGTGGCCATTGGATAGAGAATTAAATTTTCAACATGTCAAAAAGCAGATTTATAAAGCAAAATGTAGTAAAATATTTTGTACGAGTGACGAATTGGAACATGTTTCAATTCTGCAAGACTAGATGGCGCTGTATGTTCTTAAAACAAGACTAAATTACATTGTCGTTTATTGTTTTGTTTTATTGGCCTTTCAAAGTTCACAGCGGACATGGAGTTAAATGCTTTACAATCAACCATGTACCTAACATCCTGTCCATGTAAAACTATTTTAACCAATGCAGTTTCATGACACCAATATCCTGTAGGCCACACGAACAAAGCCGAGGAGGGGTTACGGACGGACAGCTAGATTCGGGATAAAGTTTACTAACTGCAGATAAAAGTTACAATGAAATATTATGGTACTTTTCTCCTCAAAGCAGCTTTTATCACCATCTGACGCCTGTATACAAGTTGTTTGCACAGATTGTTTGAAGCGCCTTTACAGATACGTACCTACCTACTTGTATAATGTATGAGTAATTAATTTTGTTATAGCAACAAACGTTCCAGCTTACTTCAGCTGCGTATTTCCGTGTAGTGAAAGAAAAGTTCCTGAACTTGACAAAGACTTCGTCGTCAGGAGAAATGTGTTCGTACAGAGTACGCGGTTATCAAACCGTGCATAAAACGCTAGGCTATTTTTATAAGTTATTAATACTTATACGCACAGTGTCCATCTCATAGATAGAAGGACTGGACAGACAGACAGATGGACAGACGGACAGGCAGAGATAACTATTATATAAATCTAAAAATTCTTAATTTGTGTTCTTTGAAGAATTTTTATCCTTCATTTTGACTTAAGTCCATAAGCGTAAATAACTATCAACACAGATTGCTGATCATCAACAACGTGTGTTTACGTAGATGACGTTTACATAAATCTTTTGATATGGCTGGAAGGCATTAATGGTTCGCAACGTGATGCAAAAATATTATCAAACATAAATAAATAAAGTTATATGATTATTAACGGGATATTTACCGTGGTAAGGTTGTGGAATGAGCTCCCGATATTTCGGCGCAGTTACATGCACCATGTTCACGGGAAGACTGAAGAATGCGGGTGGTTGGTCAAAAAGTTTAAAAGTTAGGTGCAGACATAACGATCTACCCTCTTTCTTAGTCTTTTGCTACGGTTATCACTGGAACTCGAACTCGATCCTAAGTCCCGACAAAACACACTCACTGTATCACTGCGTATAGTATTTTGAACACATTTTGAACGCGGACTTTTATTTTTAAAACAACCTAATACTGGATTCCACGCACTGGCGAGTTGAAAACCATCACCTCGATTGAAATTCTGGCATTTCGAGATCTCAATAGTTTCCTTTACTAGCCTTGGTATGTAATGGCGTTCGGTGGACAAGATTTTAGGGTTATGGAATTCAATCCAGTGGTTAGGACCCGCGTCCAGCAGATGCTCAACATAAATAAATAAACATACCGCACCCACCTATCACAAACATGATGACTCACGCATGCTTTTTTGATACGGTTCCTTACAACAGTAGCTGGTGCAGATTCACTTTTCATCCTCTTCTTTTTTTTTAGAAAATTAATTTGTAAGTTACTTATCAGCAAAGGTACAAAATTGCATCGGCAAATTATTCATGGGTAGCCATTCGGGCTACTGATTTTGATTAGCTCAGCCCTGAGTAAACCCTGTGCATGGGCGCAGCAAGGGTCGAACAGGGCTTCTACACCCCTTCTCGCCATAAGCGCTTCTTGAATTTAAAAAAAGAACTTCCATGATAATTTTTTTATTTTTATTTATTTAAAATATTGCTTTCCAAGTAACTTACGTGTGAAATGTGATTCCATCCTTCTTTTTATATTTTGATGTTTGTTTTAACACCGTTTCACGACACAATTCGGCATTTTGACTGGTAAATTTGTTGATTTACTTTACGTGTTGCTTCCACGCTCAGCGATAGTTCGACTGACGAGTCAAGGCGTAGTTTCGTTGTGCGTGTGTGTGTGTAATTGTGTATGTACACGGCGAGGCGTAGTTTTACCGGCTTCACTTTTCTGTTCACAACATTCTGTCTTGACTTTTTTATTTTGCCTGAGCTACAAGCATATTAGATTTTTAAGCTCCACCCCATATACCAATAATATAATAATAAAAGTGTTTGTTGGCGTTTTAGATCCCACCAAAGTTGAATCCTCGATACGTACATATCTCGTGTGCGAAAATTATCCCCTCTTCCTGTTTGTTTAGGCACGTTCAACCATTCTTCAAGGGTGTAAGGACAGGCAAATTTGAATTGAATTGATAAACTTTTACCACATTAATTCGAAATACGTATGTTTAAGTTACTTGTTGGTGTATTATATTGTATCTAGGGGTATTTAACGGGATTATTATATTAACTCTCTATCTTAAATATCTTTTAATATAAATAGTTAAATCACATATGCCACCAAACTGAAACACAGTAATACGAGCGAGTGCTGCCGCGATTATCTAAGAACAAACATCGTCACATCTTTGACAACATCCGTGAAACAAATGACGGGATGACAAGAAACGTTGGAAAAAGGGCTTTATGTACAAGGGCAATATCTCATAAAGTATTTGACATTGGTGAGCTTGTCGACGAGCACATCGACGAATCATTAGAGAATCGCACGGCTGCTTTATGGTAGAAATAGTTACGTCAAACGATTTCGTTCACGAAGATTTCTACTGCCCTTACTCTATTTGCAAATAAATGCAAGTTTGTCATCAAATTTTTCCATTAAAAGGTTTCAAATATGAACTAGCACCACGTCTTTTCTAGTGACAGGCGCAATCTGTTTTCAAATAATTACTTCTGAAAGCCGAGACGGAGGAAATTAATTTCTTTGTTACTTTAACAGCATCGATGTGGTTGTACCTATCTACTTTGTACTCGAGTTTTACTTCGGCAATGTAGATTACGTTACGGCCTCATTTCTCTTCGAAGTCGTCCGTTATACTTTTATTAATAATTACCAGGCTCTAAGCATGAATCTTGAATCAAATTAGCTGAAACGTTCCTTAATGGAATATCAATATTAACTAAGAATCATTATTCAATTTGAAAAATAAATTAATCCTTAATGTTTTTCATCGATACTTTTATTTAACCTTTGCAATTTTAAAAGACCTCAAAATGTTAAGCAAAATGTGTTCAAAGTCAAAGTCTAAACAATTTATTAAATTTAGGCATCAAAGACGCACTTGAGAACGTAATTTATTCCTTATAACGTACTTTAAAGACTCTACTGCCATGTTTCAAAATATGTAATTCCTACCTAGAAGTAGCGGCAAAAAACTCGAGGCCATTCTTTTTATATAGATTTTTACAATGTTTACTACTTTTATTACATTTTATGGATGACAGATGACAACTTCCAGAAGTGGAGTATTCCAAGCATCTTTGTCTTCTATATAATGTCGGACTTTATACTAATATGCTTTTTAGTAAGTAGTTATAGGTACTACTGCCAAATATTATCACTAGCCGAATTGATGAACTAATCTCATATAGGTACGACTCTCAGGCGCCCTATTTTGAAATCAATATGAATAAATTATAACATCTAAATAAGGATGTGCAGCGCCGACTCTGGATAGAATTGGAACCGGGTCGGCAGTATCATGATGAAATTATTTAAGATCTCACTAATGTACTAGACAGTGCGTAAAATACATTTACAGTAACAGGAAAGGCGATATCCTGATTATATTTTTCACGGTGGCAAACAAAGGCATACCTACTTACTTTTCGTCACCTTAAACCACTTTAAGCGGGGCGGTGGCCTGTCTGAAATCATAATGCGGTTATTATTTCACCCGGGCTCGTAGCACAGGCTCTGCTGTCGACAAGTCGGCCATTTTAGCAAAATTATCGCTACTCGGCCGGGCCACGACACAATCGAGGACCCACCGCGAACTTGCACGACGCATTAGCGAAAAATATTATCCCAAGAATAACCCTTTTCCTTTTGCCGCTGTATATAAACAACATTACGGTGAATGATGTTATAGATATCACGTCCATATACCATACGCTATGGTTACAACGAAATGTAATTAGCCCCCGTCAGATCTCGCCGTGATAAAGGGAAGCTAAGCGGATGTTATTTTTGGGAAAGTCTAAATGGGTCAGCGCCTTTTTCACAGGATGTGTGCGTTTGACTGCATACTAATTATACAAACACGCAACTTTTTGCAACTTTTTTAATTAATGTTACCTTGGAACTTTTTACTTAATTGAATTCATGATTTAAGAGAATATCGGGAATTTTTCGCGAACCAACTAATATTAAAACATAGTTCTGCTAACCTCGACGTTTCGATCGAGTGGCATCGACCGTGGTCACGAGTAGACTGCAGAAAAAGGTGTCTGAATCTTGAGGGGCGGGTGTATTATTCAAATACCCACATTTTGACGTTAGTTATTAATTATTATTTCAAGTTCTTCTTCTAATTAATACTTCATCTTCAACAATGAATGTTTAAGTATTAATAACTAACATCAAAATTTGGGTAGATGAATAAAGCACCGCCCCTCAAGATGCAGACACCCGCTTCTCCAGTCTACTCGTGACCACGGTCGATGCAACTCGATCGAAACATCGAGGTTAGTCAGAATTATTTGTGCGCAAAAAAGTCCAGATATTCTCTTAAATCACAATGTTACCTTTACAAAGAATAGAATATTTCAATACCATTATATGGTATTAGTCGATTGTGCATAGATGTTATTATTTATGTATTACTTTGTCTCAGATTTCGACATAATGATTACAAATGAACACACAACAATATAGAATAGGTCTTAATTGAAAACAATTAACTTGAATTTGTTTCAGTTATTATTTAAGTACGTGTATATTGTTATTGTATGCATATACAAAACTAATAACACACGATTGTACAACTCTGTACTGATTTTAGACAAAGTAAAGTTTTGTTACTGCGAAATAGCTCTGAATACTCAAGAATATTCGTATAAGAAAGCAACTAAATTTAAGGGAACCTACCAAGATTTAGTGCTTTATGACGACAAAAGCAGGGAGCGAGGCGGAGTGGGCGGGACGCGGTAAGAAATATCTTCTGCACTTGCCAAATCTACCGCATGAAATAAAATTTGTCATAATACTGCTAACGTTTATCCTGTAGGAGATAGAATATTTTTGTCGCAAATTGAATATTCCGAGCATAAAAATTAAGGAATCTTAAAATTTCATACTCATTTATTACAGGAAGGAAGTTATGAATGGTTTGAATAATAAAGAAAAGCTTTACTTTTAAATTAACAGGATGCATACTTACACAGTAGGTAATTATACACATCTGGTGAAAATACGATACACAGGGTGGTTTCATTTCTAAGCAGCAAGTGTTTTTCTATTTGTCATATTTCGGGAAAGGACATAGGATACTTTTAAAATCATCATAATCCATCACACGGGAAGTACCAGCTTTCAAACCAAAAATATATTTTGAGAATCGGTTCACCCAGTCGAAAGTACTGTATTTTTTTATGTTTGTTACAAACATAAAAAATACAGTTGAATTGAGTATAATAATTGAGTCAATTCAACTGTATTTTTTATGTTTGTAACAAACATAAAAAAAATACAGTATATAATATAAAATAAAATATTAATAAAATAATTGAGTACCTCCTCCAATTTTTGGAAGTCGGTAGAAAGTTAAGAATATTTTTACCCGTAATACTGATAAATTACGAATTAATTTTAACCGGTGTCGATAAAATACATCCCACTCCAGTATTTTACAGATATATTAATCACAAGTACCATATATGTTACACAGTAACAATCATCAGAAACATAGAGCTATTCAAATTATGAACGGGATAATTACAATGTATGTTTTCTGTGAGTTTCCGATATTTCGTCACTGTTGCAAGCGCCATGATCACGGATGAAATGAGGAATTGCGGGTGGGTGAAAGTTTACGAGCAGACGAAACGGTCTACCCTCTTCCGTACTCGCTTGTTATGCGAGGCACCACTACTATTGTAAAAAACTTATACTCGTATCATTAGAAACGTTACTTAATTAATCATCCTAATTTATCTGAAGAACGATGTGGTTGAAGATAGTGTTTCAGAGTATTTTGCTGCATACTCGTATCTCAGTCACTTAAAACTATACTCTGGGTAGCCTAAGGCGTCGTATACAACGGCGAAATAGCGATACAATTATACTCAGTAATTCTTTGATACGGTAACTACGGAACAGTCAAATTTATTACTTCGAAACGTTGTTTTGTACCTCATCATCATCATCATCATTATCTCAGCCGTAGGACGTCAACTGCTGAATATATGCCTCACCCATAATTTTCCAAAAGAACTGGTAGGAAGCGGCCAGCATTCAACGTCGTCCCGCGACCTTTATCAGGTCGTCTGTCCACCGTGTCCACGACCTACGCTGCGCTTGCCGGTCCGTGGTCTCCACTCCAGAACCTTCCGGCCCATCGTCCATCTGTTCTGCGTGCTATGTGCCCTGCCCACTGCCACTTAAATTGGCTAATCTTCTGGGCTATGTTAGTGACTTTCGTTCTTCTACTGATCTCCTCGTTTCTGATTCGATCACGTAGAGAAATCCCGAGCATAGCCCTCTCCATACCTCGTGGTACGACTTTGAGCTTACTTATAAGGCCCATAGTTAAGTAGGAGACCACGTTTCAGTGTTCGGTTCCACATTCACATAACACATAAAACCAGTTAAATGAAATTTGTAACCGTGATTGAAGAGATTGAGAACCGCGAGAACTAAAACATGGTTACTTATGACCAAATTTAATGGATAATTACCGAGGGATCCCGGTAACCTGGATAACCAATGAAATTGCGGGCGGAAGCTAGTTTAAACATTAAAGAAACCATCAATCGTTTTAATTTAAAGACCTATTTGTGCGAGTTGTAAATTAAGCAAGAAGTGTATATAAACTCATCATGGTTTTCGAAATCTCACATTTTCATATTATTTCGCAACGAATCTTATTATTCAACAGAACATATTTAAAAATGGACGGAATAAATTCATAAATTGGCAAAGTAATCATTCTGTGAGATGGAAATAATATTTCACTAGTACTTTTTCTGTATTAAAATGAACACTTAATATATATCAATATTAGCATTATGCAAAAGAGGACGTTTATTTGTGAGTTTATATTTAAGGTAATCTGAGGTAGGTATTACGGATTCTGTTGTTTTTTGCATAGATTGTTTAAATCCCAAACCATTAATAATGAAATTATTAAGAATAAATCCAAATAATACAAGAGGACGAGTTTTATCCAACCTCGAAGTAAAATCGATGGACAAATTTGAATATTCTCGTTTACATGCTGTAGTTGGGACTACAAAAACAATTGTTTAAATCGTAGTAAATAGACAAATGAATAAATCGTTGTGTGTCGTGTCGTTAAAATAATTGACTTTGAGTTTTATTAACTGAAAAATACCCAAAATTTAAAAAGTTTAGATGTGAAATAATAGTGTATTATTAACCGTGAAGTTTTTTACATGAGTGTAGCTTAAGTGTACACAATAATTTAAGGTTGTTTATGTGTTTTTCGACTATAATTAGCACTCACTAAAAAGTGTTTAGGAATGAATCCACCACTTTACTAAAACGTGACTTAGTCAGGACCGTGACTTATTTAGGTGACTGTGACGACTCTGACTACTTGCATAAAAATCTCACTTGAAGCATATAAATATTTACATAAATAACTCCAGCAGTGCAAGTACCGTAATAGTCGTTAAATTTGTCGAATCGATAAATTTAATGAATCTTATTGGGCTCTAGCAAGTATGGAAGTCATATCGACGACTTATACGATCGACAAATTCTCGACAGTATGTCGATTATTACGAATTGTTTGCATTCCACAATGCGCCCTTCTATCATTTGAAGATTCCTACGAGCATTTCGCTCTTCTACAATTAAAAAAAAGCCGAATTATATTTTTCTATTGAATACAAGTTGCGCCCGTCGGTAACACCCACATGGTGATGGATGATGACGATGTTGATGAAATTATCCTATGTGTTAATTCAGCCTCCTTGCCAAATTTCCGTTTGAGCGTAAGAGAATGAAAAACATCCATTCATCCATAAATACAAACTTTCGCGTTTATATTATTAGTAAGATCAAACGCAATTAAACAATATCCCCATTCTCGTCGCCTGACAAAACAATCGTTAAAATCGATTGAATAGAAGATCTCAAACGTAATTTAACAGTTCCATGCCAGGGTTACCGATATAATCGTAAAAAACTTATCATTGTTGATAGATTGACAAAAGAGCCAGCCAGTTTTTTTGAAGTATGACGAATTCAAGATTCAAATTTATCGATCGGTAAGTTTGATACGTGCACTGCAGGAATGTTAATGCAGCCTATTATTTGCGTGTTATACAGACGGTTTGAACGATTTTATCGCGCTTTTCATAAACTGCTTAAAAACTGGAAACAAGCTTGTGTGACGTAAGCACTACGAGTTTTCTCCAACAAGACTAAATAGATGAACCTTAGTACCTACATAATTTGCATCTATTGCAGTGAATACAAGCGTAGACCGTTTTCCTTAATTGTGCGTCACGTTATACGCCGTATGTAGATTGCAGAATTAAACAAGGGTCTCGAAAATGTCCTTGTGGAAACCACGTGATGTCACAAGGAAGGATTACCCCTAAGAGTAACTTTAAACTACGTACAGCGTATACTGTTTAACTGCGCAACTTTATACACCAGTTTCAGTGGCGTTCAATAGTAACTTAATAAAAAAGGTTTTACTATCGAGGGTGAAATACCATAAAAAGTTTATATTTATGTCAAGGGGAATGGAGTTAAGTGGGCCTTTTGCGCGAAGGTGTTAGCATACCCTTGTAGGTCAACAAGATGATGTATAGCATATTATGATTCGATAGTATTGTGTAACCATACCGTGCTCTACCTTCACAATGTTATCGCGCTAGTCTTTATATTGTCTAATATTTATAACGCAAGTCGATGTTGTTTAAATTTAGGTGCTTACTGGTAAAAAAAAAAATATTTCGATGAAATGTTTTTGTTTTTTTTTGTTTTAACGTGGACATTTACAGTGTTCATTTGCCATTTCTGAAGTTAATTACGTTGTATTAAGTGATATTTTTATTCAAGTAGTCAGTGTCAAGTGACATACACATAAGTAGTTCTGTCAATAAGTCAGTGCACTTTCCAAGTCACGTTCTAGTAATGCGTAGGAAACATTACTAAAATGTTCTTAGGTGATTGATAAGCATAACACAATAACGACGTTTCATAATATCATTTAGTACACTTTGTCTAAACTCGTGCGCCATTACGAACACCAAAAGCTTAATAATCCACCCCAATTACGCGTCAAAACTAGAAAAAAAAGATTAATCTAGGAAAGTTAAACAAACTCAACTATAGCAATTTAGGGTTTTTCCCGCCATCTATCATGTAGTTATGCAGCTCTACTCTGCTTTTTTATATATGTCCGGAAACGTTTAGCAGGGTTTACAGTAAATTACTAATTTTATTACAGTAGTTAGTAAATTGTTACTTTGGTAATTTTGAATATAATTAAAATTAAAATTATGTAACAACAGTTTTTACAGTATGGTAGTCGTACAAGTACAGTTTTTTTGAAACAGTGAAATACGCAATATTAATTAGTACATTACCAGTTTTCTGATATTTGGATATAACCAATAGGAAATAAGTAAATAAATTCATTTTTAAATAATAAAATTCTATTGATAAAATTGTTTACTTAAATAGTTAACGAACATGTAATATGTAAAGAGAATGAGTGACATAAAAAACAAATTAGGGCATGTGATATAATATCTAATATCTCATGCTTTCATGATTTTTTTTATAATATTTTAACGTGATTCAGTTTATATATAAACCTTTTAAAAGAATAATATATATTACTTAGTTAAAGCTACTGTATATAATACTTGACGTACTTGTATCTAATAATATTCGCTATTAATATTAAATCTATTGAAATTCAAAATGTCAGGTCAAAAATAATATAATAAACCTAGAAATATACAAAATATCAAAAAAAAACATTATACAGAATTGGTTTTAGATAGAAAATAAATAAATAACTATGTACCATATGTCTAAAGCGTCTAAATACATTCAAATAAATCTAAATATAAAAATTGTGAATTGTTTTTCTGGGTTAACAAAAAATAGTTATTCTGTGATTTAAAGCTCAAAGTACATATCCAGTTAAATCGTGCATATTTGATATTAAATAATTTAGTAATGTTTTCAATTTTAAGCGGATAAAAAGAGTTGTTTTTTTAAGTTTGTAATATTTTTGATATGTTTTAGGTAAAGAAAAATCTGAAAAGATGCCTGGAAAATTGGAAGATTGAGCAAAAACTGAAAGCGCTTTTTATATGTAAATGGGACTTGACAACGTTTTTCGGTTCAGCTAGTATTAATAAATCATTTGCGTACCCATAGTTTCACCGTAAATTTTATGTTTGTAAAATAAAATAGTGTGTCGGATTATATAAAAGAAAAGACAAAGTCATGTTCAAACTGTCAAGCCATATTTATTATCATTACAAATAATTGTTACTTATTTGCAGCGAACAGCTTAAACGTAGCTAACCCGACGAGTGATAATTATAGTTATAATAATGACAATATGAGTTTAATTTTATTTGTATATACTTGATCATAAATCTAAATTCAGCCAATATTAATATCAATTACATAAATAACAGCCACAAATTCTAATTTTTAAACGTTTTAGCTACCAACAGAAAAAAAAGCGTAAAAATCAATATTACCTTCACTCGCGGATCAAATAAAATTTAGGAGTGGGAAGCAAAAGTAATCCCAACACAAATTGAATACACGATTGTATCGACTGCTGTTTGCTTACATCTCCATGTTTCGCTAAACCGTGTCGATTTCAATGAAATGCCTCCATGATTGAAATAAAATTCAAATTCGTGAAGAGTCGGTCCCGAGCTTGTATTTCGGAGATTCAATCAAATAAGGCTTGGTTCTGAGCTCACATACATTGTCTCATTTAAATAAACGAACAAGCCATAAAGACATGCGCGGTTTAGAGACCGATCCCGTTTAATGATACCTAAAGATATTTTAAACACAGGTTAAGGGTTAGCCAGTCTTTATTGATTTACCAGAATTCGACTACATATAGTGTTTCTATGTTTCTCCGATCAAATGTACAAAGTATATGGTTTACGTTTAGAAATATATCACTTGTTATAGATCGTCACACTGTCTTGTATAACATTAACATTATTTCTAATACGCTAGTACGATATACTTTACTCTATTAAGAAAGGAAGAGTAAGCGTTTAAAAAAAAGTAGAGGATAACGGCAATACTCTTTACAACGTGTTTCTCAGATCGTCTAGCTTATTAGATTACTAATGTACATTAGCTGGTTCCCAAAAAGTCAGCACGATCAATTGTACACCGCATGTAACGTTCCAGCGAGACTTCAAATTACCGCCACAACAATACAATAGTACAAAATATAGGCACAGTATAAAGATGCAATCCTACTGAGTATAGTTTAGTTAGGGGAAGCAACTCGCACATTGTGTGCGAGTTGAGTGTCTCCGTGCATGAAGTTGCGAACTCCTGGCCTTGCCTGAGTCCTTCAGGTAGAGCAAAGGAGGGATGCAAGGGCATGCTAAATAATAAGGTAGTATGTAAGTTAGTAATTTAAGGTAGGTAGTGTATAAGATTTTGTATTAATAATTTGGGTGAATTTAAAAATAATAGAATAAGTGACACCCGTATACAATAGGGATAGTAGCTAGAGTATTGAATAAAATAAAAAAATTACGTTATATAAGAAAATATGCACAAGTACGCTAGCTTCAGATGTCATATTACATTCTGCGTGCAATATCACCCACGTGCTGTGATATTATTGTGATGATAAAATTATACTCTAATCCTACTCCAGAATCTGAATATCACATTTATTATGTTAGTTATGAGAAATCCCAAGTACGAGTAGTTACAGTTGATCATTCAAGGCATTATACAAGGCAAACGCAGTGCTGGTAGGAAAATAACATCATCATGGGTGAAGAACTTATGCTAGTGGTATAATAAAAGCACCCGTTCATTGGCCAGAGCTGCTGTGTTGAAGGTTCAAATTGCACTGATGATCGCCGACCTTCATAAGAAGATGGCACCCTGAAAGAAGAATGTTAGTTAGTAGTTACTGCTAAATAAAAGTGAAGAAGCCTTAGTGTACTTACTCACAGAAATGAATGAAGTAAACAGCCAGAATGTGAGTCTATACTCATAATCCTATTTGTCGTTAATATTTTGATTTTGTATTCTTAAAAGTACATATTTTTCTGACTGGCAACTATGCAGCACGAGATAAATATATGCAGGTGACGTCAATGGTGATCCGTGCTATTCTCTAATAGTTCGTCTATGCGCTCGTCGACGAGCTCACTGATGTCAATACTTTATGAGATTCTTGTTCACAAGGTTGTTTTTCCAACGTTTCTTGTCATCTCGTCATTTGTTTCACCGATATTGTTAAAGATGCAACGATGTTGGCTCTCAGAGAATCGCACGGCAGGTGAAGATGTCGTAGTCTGTATTTCAAATATGAATTATAAAATCATAAAAATCTCTTGACACACTTCCTAGTGTGATAAAAAGAAAAACATGAACAAAAATGATTAAAATAATCAAAACAGTAAGTAATGTTTATGAAATATAACGCAGAATAATTCCCTTATATTCAAGCAAGTTCCTGGGAAACGTGAAGGAATAAATACACGAATTCAAAATAAATTTCCAGGTAGCGGATCTCAGGAAGCTTTAAATATTACTGTGATGGACGGAAGACGAAGTGTGATTAATTCGCCACTCAGACCCGAGTCCCGTCTAATTGCCTGCTCTACGAATTTCAGTAAAAATAACACAAAAAGCTTTGAAAATCAAAAGTCACCTTGAAACGAACGAGGATGATTCTGTGTCGTTTGATTAATGGCGATGTTTGTACTCTACAAATATCTACGTTATTGAAGAACGAAAATACAGGTTTGCCCACTAAAAAATACAACAAGCCTCTTACAGTAATAATATTTATAAAAACATCTTTTTTCTCGCCGCGTATAACACCAAAAAGAGTAATAGAGTGCCAAATCGGGAATCCAAGCATTAATTATTGAGCAACCCTTTGGCCAGCAGCATTAGGCAGCGTACCCATGCTTACATACAGCATTGCCGTTGAATTACATTGCAAACTCGTTGATACAAATTGATACGGCTTACGTATAGATAAGATATATTTATAATATAGCACCCTGATCCTTATTATTACAATTACTTTTATAGGTACAGTCGCCTGCAATAAGATGTATACATTCCATAATTTTCAAAACTATGATACAGTACTAGATTGTATAACAATGTAGATAAGGATTATTCTAAACAGTTCAATAATATAAATAACTTCATTTTAGAATAATTTTGATGTAAATTTTAATGAATTTGAATGCTGAGGCACTTTTGAAAATTGTGAAATGTATACATCTTATTGCAGGCGACTGTACCTACGTTCCTTCCATGTACATATCATAAGGAGAAGAATTTATAAACAGCGGTAAGAGTTACTGTACCTTACGTAACTCTTTGTAATAACTTTCATAACCTGGTCGACTTCACCAAGTTTACGTTTATTACCCGATTCTTACCGATTTAACTTTGAATTTCTAGGAGCGCAGTATTCTCAGTCAAATCAAACGCGTTCATCAAGCGTTGAATTGAAAAGCAGTCATTAGTTCGTGCAATCGGCTGTTCACGGGGCGGAGCACTGAAGAGATTCTTGCTTGAAACACGACAGGCTTGCCTTTATGTACACAACGAGAAACAATGGCTCCACGAAATTCCCTAGTTTCTTTAACAAGGTCTTGGATGACAGCCAAAACAACGAACTTTATTTAAGGCTAGATTTAGATTCGACGCAATATAAGCATTTCAAATGTTTTTATAGTTTGGATGTTAGTATAAGAAATTGGATTGGGTCTTAAATGTAGGTTAGGTACTTTAAAATAAATAGTAAGTAAAAGTAAAAGTACTTACCTATCATTTGGAGAATCTTAGGCTTAATAACATTTTATTTATAGTAATTTATGGAAAACAAGCAATGTATTTAAGTTAATAAGTGTCTTGGAACTTTGGATAAAGTAAACACATAACAGATTGAAGATTTTTTGTAATTTCGCTTTGATAAATTGAGAGGAAATCGTTGTTGGCTCCAAACGTTCTCTATTGTTTGAGAAAACGCTATTTCATGTTTAAATGGGCCAAATATGAAATTATCTGCACAAAATACACATAAATGTTAGTAAGTTAGTGTCGAGACACTTCCGCAGGTCGACAGTTGGTTTTGCTTCCTCGGGGGAGCGCCGTCAAAGTTCGGCCGCGGTAAATCTTGCACAGACTTGGTTACATTGGACCCTTGCGCATTGTTCACTATTGAAGCAGATATACTCAAAGGACAAATACACACAACTGTCATAGTTTACTTAATCAAGTAAAGGGTAAAAGACTCGTACAACAAATAAGCCACTAATTTATCTGTCACTCTTTATTATTAGTCTATAAACACACAAGAAAGTAACATGTGTATTAAAGGAAAACGGAATATAAAGTGACAGAAACAAGTACAATTTGAAAAATTTTAAAACGACTTTCATTCAATTTAGTTATTGGAGTGGAACTCAAAAGCCACCAGATTTCAAACAAAAAAAAGAACTTTGAGAATCGAAAATCGAACAGTTATGAAGTAACAAACATAAAACAAGTACAATCTGAAAAATTTAATACCAACTTCCATTCTATTCAGTTTTTGGAGTGTAACTCAAAAACTACCGGACCGATTAGATGAAATTTAAATGGGAAGCACCAGCTCATAACTTACTTCATACCTCATGGTAACAAACATAAAAAAATACAGTCGAATTGAGTACCTCCTCCTTTTTGGAAGTCGGTAGAAAATACAGTCGAATTGAGTATCTCCTCCTTTTTGGAAGTCGGTAGAAAAAGTAAGGCATCAATTTTTTGCATGTTACTAAGTATGTCGTTAAAGCTTTACTTTTACGGTAAGCACTGTAAGTACATGATAATAAAACAGCTACTCGAGTGTCGTAAACGAGAAAATATGAATATTTTATGTCACTTGATTAAACATTCCTCCATATATACACCAACGAAAACACAAGAGCGTATAAAATTAAGAAAAGTGTAAATGTAATTTATACATGTGCTTAGGCTAGTAAAATTAAAACTCGTTATTGATTTTGGATAGAATAGGATATAATACATATTAGTGTGATAAGATTAAGACATTATATTCAAATTATTTATAAACTTTTTCGATGATCACTGTTCAAAAACAAAACCGGATATTATTTTTCTTAAAAAGTTGACAAAGCAAACAATTACACGAAAGCTGTTTAAAAGCTTTCATGTTTAAGGTAACTCGCTCGGTGGGATTACACGCATATTTTTTGTAATCTAATTGATCAGTGGAAATGGATTGATAGGTAAGTACCTAATTATGTATTTATAATTATTGGCCGAGTAAAATCGACTGGTATGATGGCGCATTTGGTAGCAACTCATGCTTTTAAGCCGCTAATCCGAGCTACGATTGCCGGTCATGTGAAACATTTGTGTGCATGAACATTGTGTTTGACCTGTATCTGTGTGTTATGATATAGGTTTGTATATCATTCATCAGGTCACTGTGGTAGATAATATAATGTGGAAAAATAAATTAATATGACAAATCTAATCAACGACACCAATACGAGTATGTACTTCTTTGAAGCGATTATAGCCCCTGCAGGGGTCAGCCGCCGATGAGACTGTTAAAGTAACATCTGCATCATGTTGGTAAGACATTTCTGGTGTTCACCTGGCTAGATACCTACCCTTTTCATTTTGAGGTCTCGAGGGGTAAATATGTCGCTCATCGCCTAACAGTGTGATCGCTAGTCTAGGTCTAGCGTGATACCATCTTCGACCGTATCATCATTGACCATAAAGTAAAATATTGGTCAAAAGTCTATTTTCTACCAACTTAGCTCTGCGCAATTGTAACTCACACCAAAATACGACCCTATGTGTGCGGGTTTTCCATACTTGATACGCACAAAATAATTAGTGATACAAACGTTTTCCAAAGTATGTACATATACGTCGCCACGTGACTGTCACCATATTATTACGTTAATAAGCAGGTACTCGGCTCGTTCATTAAACGTTAGCCCGCATCTAGGTAATGAGGTCGCGGAGATATTGAGAGACGTCAAAAGTGCCATCAGTCCCATGCAAATATTACAGTTCCGTAGAAAGTAATCTCTTAGCCCGTCCTCACGTGTTATATTCAGCAAGCGTGGCTAATTTGCAGCCTGCACCGGGCTTGAGGCTACACTAGAGGTGATACACAGAATATGAGTTTCCTACTGTTCACGCCAGAATCATGAATACCTGAATGGCAGCGTCATGGAGTAGTGTGCGGGGGCGTACTCAAGCCTGTTTGTAACCAGAACTATTTTTATGCTATATAATTAACCTTACATCATAATCTCATGTATACATCCACTGAGTGTGGATGTATACATGAATCTTAAATTAATTCCAGAACCCCTCCATACCTGGACGGGTCATAGAATTAAAATTGAAATTAAAAGAAACAAAGAGGAAGTAAAAAGGAGCAGACGCGACAATAATCTGGAGACGACGACTTATTCAAATTCTTTACGAAACTGTGGAGATAATGATCGCATAAGTACGTTTACTTTACTCGTGTTAATGTTTAAAATTTATATTGTTATTGACGAAGGTTGAAAAATATTAAGAAAAAGTAATAATCTAAACCTTTTGGACGAAATCAATTAAACATGCCTTAGGACATGATAATTTGGGAAGTTCTTAAATTGTCACCAGTTTGCGCTACTGTAAATTTCAACAATCTCCTATTCCTATCCCTTTCAATTCTCCTAATTAAAACTAGGATCAATAGATCCTAGTTTTAATTAGGAGATAAATTCGGACAAAATTAATGTACAAAACAGTTGGACACATGGAGTTATAACAGCACAGCACGCACGTTTAGTGAGTACTTCCACTGGAACATTTTCGTAAGAATAAAATTATTATATGCCAAGTATAATCATACTCGTAATCAATCCAGTACTTTACGGATGTAAGTGGCCAAAATCTCCCATTTATTATATTCCTTTCGAATTATAATAGTTGAAACTATCGTTGCGTTCGAATAGGCCATCCGTGAGCGTTTTAGCGTTATTTTCGCTAGGGGCGTTCGAATTGGGAATCTGTGGGTGAAAATGTCGTTCATATCTCTTTTTGTTCAGCGTTCGGAAAGCTAAATTTTTGCTACCAAAAAGTGTAAACTCTGACCCACGTCCGGAGCATGGTTGTTTGTGATCGTTTTTTGACAGCTATGTATTTGACATCATAATCATGCGATTTTAGGTCTTATGAATCTCAGTTGAGCGTTCGAATAGGGTGTGGGCAAAAGTGGCAAAAATAACGTTTTTGAGCTTTACGAACGCTATAACGAAAGAGCCATCAATGACAACGCCACCAATGCCCTCATAAGCTAAACGGACGCACCTTATCAGATTATTTTTGTAGTATACAGTACATGAACTTGACCATAGCGTTTGACAGATCCTCATCTACAACAGCGCCGCCATATTGCCTGATGTTTGTTTTTCGATAATAAAACTTCCTCATTAAAAGATAAAATGGCGTGGTCATAGCCTATACAAAAAGTAAACTGACTGCCACCTATCCACTAATTATTTTTTGTTGGGAATCAACCATTATCTGTGAAGTTGTCAACTTTAAGCTTTACTTCTATTTTCCAGTGCAGCACCGGGCCTCAAGCTTTTAGCCCGCCTTCCTTCCTGCTGTTTACGCGCCACAGACCTAAACGAGGGCACTCCGCCTTAATGACGACCACTGCCATTTCGGTAACGACGAGTGACATAATCATCCCGCTTCTGAATAACGTGTCGTGTGAAAATTTAATTAAAGGGAAACGCAAATTAATACAAGCCGTACGTTAGATCCGCGACTGTTCATCCGTCGCTTTATTCAGGCATTCTTCGCAATTATTATTCCCGTATGATATACATAAAAGTAAAGTAGTCATGCAAACAAAGTAAAACAGTTAAGAAGATCATGGTGAAACTTAGATATTTTGGCATAACTTAGTATCAAACTACTATTCTACATATGTAATTTTATTATTTTATATGAACCCAACATTACACTTTTATATTTATACATGGAATGGAAATGATTTCACCGTAATATTCATCAGGCTACTGGAAACGAGAAATTGTCTTTGATTTCGTAGCGTGGTAGATAGCGTAGGTGGTGTGACTATAGGCAAAGTAAGTAAATGTATAAGTAGAACGTATTCCCTACTAGCGTTGATTCACGCAGGTTTGGCGCGAGACGCGTGTAGGGATGTCGACATCGCCACTAAACATGTACACATCGCATCTATATTTTGGTGGTAGCATACCTCCGCAACAGAAACAATGACATTTTAAAACTGCCAACCCCGACCGCCCTGCCGGCACTCAGGTAATGATTGACGGCAAGCGTCCTACGCCCCCACCAACCGCCTCACTTTTATTGCCTATTTATAGCGATGACGTTCTACTTACTCGGGTCCGCGCTAAGTACTTTGCTATTGGACCAAATATCAATTAAACTATCTTCACTTTGATCTATATTTCAGTGGTGGCATAACGACCGACCTCCGATAGAGCGCTTGAAGCGATTAGCTTAGCTTCCGCAATAAAGCGGAACTTGCGGCTTTGTTCTACGAGTATGACATCTCATACGAGTACATAGTTGCACGACAAACGCCAGGCCTTTATAATAACATGGCATTTAATGTTAATACATGTAGAGAATATATCTATATCTATCTATATGTATAAGAATCAACCCCTTTTGTCCTGGTCACGCTATAAGCTGAGAACGGCTTTACCGATTTCATTCATCGTTTTTTTTAAACAATTTCTAATACTTCGTAGAACGTTCTTACATGTAAAAGAAAAGAAAAGACGGGAGGTTATGGGCAGGCTGATGGCCGACCCTATACGCGAACGAAGTCACGGGCAGTCGCTAGTCTATATATTATATAAAAATTAACCCCTATTTTTCCTGGTCTCGCTAACTTGAGAGTCTACTACGCGAACGAAGTTGCGGGCAGTCGCTAGTTTAAAATAAAATCTAATATTCACATTTTAAAGCTATCTAATATTATCCAATACATTCACTTACAACCTTGATCCGTCGTTTTAATTGCCAGATTAAACGTTTATATGGACCACTAGAGTTATTATATTTACAAGTTAAGAGTGTATAGTTTATAGTGTTAAGAGTGTAAATTATTAACTACAGAGTCCCAAAACGCTTTACTATATCATTATTTTACGAGATGTTTCATTTTTATTACGTGTTATGGTTTGTACGTGTGTTAGTATGTTTGATGTACAGTACATTACAGTGTCAATATGTATATAAGTATGTATTTAGCATGTATACGATAGTACTGGCTCTGCGCTTAGTTTGGGACCTTAAAAGACTTTGTGTCGACGTTGTCCCATAATGTAATTAAGTCTTAAATGTGGTTTTACAGTGACACTTTTATAAGCGCGGTTGGTAAGTGTCGTGGGCCACGAGCTTTGCGTATCTAGGATCGTTACACACCAACACGCGCTGATGGTCCGCGCTGACGGCAGTATTTCGCGCTTACCACCCACCCGCGCGGATGGTAAGCGTCACTGTAAAACCAGCCTTAGAGGTGATGACGTAGAATGTGTACGTCTCCTCATATATTAGAGTTAGTGTTTCAGACAAAAGCATATTACTGGTTACTTGGAGCTTTAAACTTATTCGAGCTCAGAATCATTACTCATTACCATAGGTCACCAAAATAACATACGAGTACATTCGCGCTATCAATACTCAAGTTAAAATCACATATCCGTATAAAATTCCACTCGTTTCCCGGAGATGTAAACAGAGAACATTGAATTTTGACTAGCTACGATTTTGGTTTTCTACAGTTAGTTTGGGTGTCCTAACCTGGCAGGAAGGGCCAGTACGTGTCCAGTTTGACGGTAATAAGCTGTCGCTGAGAGAAAACCTCGATCCAACACTCCAATTCACGATCGCCTTGTATACTTCTTTATCTTTTCACTCCACACTTAACACTTTCTATAATTGTCAACGATAATTTAAAACATCGTATTTAATTGAACCAAATATTCTCCTGCCCGAATAAATCATCATTGCAATAGAATAGAACCAATACAATAAGTAGTGCTAAGTGTAGTAGAACTTAGTGCACTATAAGGCCCACTTGCGGGACGTTTTGGTAAATAGGTTTTAACCACAGATATATTATTACACTCGTATGTACAATAGATAAGATTTGTATATTGTATTTATATTATATTAATTGAATTATGTGAATTTACGCATAATATAATTTTTATTACAAGTAGACGGAAGTGTTGGAAGGGGAAGACCTAGGCGAACGTTCCGAAATCAGATTGAAGACGTTCTGAAAAAAGGCCAGTTCAAAACTACCCTAAAGCGACGCTTATGTATGAAAGGATTGATGAGTATAGATGAAGCGGAAGAGATATGTCAGGATCGTAGTAAGTGGAAATCCGTGGTCTCTGCCTACCTAATATGTCCTTACCTTTAGGCGCTCTCATATTTTTTGGGCTTTTGCAGCTAATTATCACACAATTTAGTTTTCGCGGCCGTCCGACTGCAACACTGCAACAGATGCGCGGGAACTGTAAGTAGCGGCAGCCAACCTTGACGCTTGGTCGGGGTTCGAACACTGGAAGTACACGCATTAACATGTTAATGTTATTATGTTTGTTAACATCCCAAGCTACACATTAAGTATATAATAAAATAATTAATATATGTATATAATTTTTATATAAATTATTTAATAGCTAAGTTTTCCTCACGTTAATATAACATAAAATTACCCTTGTGATACAATAATACCCACTAAAAAGATCTAACTTGATTTTGGGTGGATATATGAACCCAGTTGTGAGATAAAAGCTTTGTATAGCAAACTTTTTAATGCAAAGTGAAATAAGTTTTTGGTTGTGGTTTGATAGATTATTCCAGCCGTGCAATTCTGTAGGTAATGACTCGTCGACGAGCTCACCGGTGTCAAATACTTTGAGATATCGCCCTTGTACATAAGGTTGTTTTTTCAATGTTTCTGGTCATCTCTTCATTTGTTTCACGTATGTTGTCAAAGATGCAACGATGTTTCCTCTTAGAGAATTGCACGCAGTTCTGGAAAATAAGTATCAAGTCTTCTTTGGTGTAAATATTTTGTCAGTAAATTTTTTATCTAGAACATTCTGAGGTTGTTGAATTCAAATGTTTTTTCTGATCGGCGGTTTGTAATGAAATTCAATTAAACCTGTAGGTACAGTATATATCTATCTAATATATCTAATACCTTTCAACGAGCAATTCTTGTATATATGTACCTGTATATATATATAATATGAATATCGGAAACAACTCCAACGATTTTCCGTTGTATTTTCCATGTTTTTAGGCAATTTAAAACTGCAACAATAACTTGTTTTACCCACACATAACCACTAAGGATACTTGACAATAGATGGCGTTGTAAAGCAACGCTAAGCCAAAAACAGGCCAGGTATCTCAAAAAGGCTGAACAAAGCTGGGCATCCGGGTACTAATCATTATATGAATAGCATATTAGTCCTCATTCTCTAAGCTCTTTGAAACAAAGCAATCGTGCAACATGTTTTAAAACATCATACATTAGCTTTATTTTATTAAGCAGTAAAAGCTAAGTTGTGTGCGTTGGTAGAGGCGCCGGCATCATATTACGTCTCGGGCGGCTTATATCGAAACGCTTCCCATCCGAATCAGTTGAAGCTTACAACTCAATTTCCTTTAGCAAATCCTGGATCAGCGCGACGTAGCTCCTCGGCTATTTTACGAATACGAAAAATTCATTATTCGGGTAATCAATGTTCGATGTAACGTAAGCATGGTGATATTGACTTGAAGCCAGATTTATTTGAGATGATATTCTCTTGGCTGTGTGACTAATATTGTTTTGTTTTGTTATGGACAAATTTTTACCCGCCAAAAAAGAGTGAAGTTTCTAAATTTACTATATCAACCACCTGCCCGTAAGGATTTATATAAAAGGAATGTGTACAATATGTGCATAACTCTATATAATTATTTACCAGATGAAATCAAAGCATTGGATGGAAATCTGTTTAAACGTAAATTATCAGATTGGTTTCTTTCGAATTGTTTTTATAATGTACATGAATTTCGGGATTATTGTGTTCGACTTTTTTAGAGTATTAGATATAGAAAATTTGCACGTCTGCTAGCAGACAGAATACATTGTGACCTATATTTTATAAGATCTCGACTTTGTACATGTGTTCTAGCAAATAAATTATTTGATTTGATTTGATATAGTCTGCAAATTCAATCGTTCAATTGAAATTTAATCCAGGAACTTTATTGTACATGTTATTATAAATTTCCTAGAGTTCTTAGAATAAAGTTTGCTGTACGCTACAACATTGATGACACATAGCGCTGAAAGTTTTTTGGTCGCATCCTTAATATGCCCAATAATCTATCTATCGTCGGTTTGCCTTACTAGAGATAGATATTTGACACTTTTTGTATGGACGTTATGTCAAATTTCTATCGGTAGTAAGGAAAACCATGGATAGATAGATTATTGGGATCCCCCATAAGATGTATCTCAAAAGTGCGCATTGTACAGGAGAGCCACTATCGTGCGTAGTAGTATGGCAAATGAATTTTAAGACTATATACATATAACAAAGTGATTCCCACGGATATTGTAGATGACCGAGCAACCTAAGATACCTCAGTACGTTAATAAAAGGTATCCCAAAATTAACGCAAGATTTGAATTAAAAAGAAAATACATTTTTTGTCTTTTGACCCTTATTTTTTTATTGAATCATAAAGTACATGGGTAAGAGTTATTTATGGAAAAACAGATCGGGAAAATAGCCTCAACGGCTTTGCATGCACATATGCACTCGTTTGTCGAAATTTTCCATGACCATTTTGCATAGAAGTGGCTGAATTTTGTTGATGCAGCGTTGAATCTCCTTTAATCCATGGATCAGTGATTTCAAATAACATCCAAAAGTCCACTTCAAACTCAACTGACTTGTTGTTTAACTGGTGGCTCACGGTACACACTTTTCATGCAATATAAACCATTCATGAATTCTTCTTGAACCTCCTGAAATTTTCCGTTTTCTTTACTTTTCTGATTACACATTTTTGCTATGTGGCAGATTTTCTTGTATACATGACACTTGGCTTTACTTAACCTGCATTTGTGATATAAGTGGTTACCTCCACATCTGTAGCAATTCAATTTCTTTAATTTCTCATCTTATATCACATTTACTTTATTGGTTCCACATCATTGCTCATATTTGAACTTCTTTGTTTAGGAAACATTCTCAAAGCACTTTTATGATTTTGAGGTATATTTCCCTCGTCTCTGCTTGTAAAGCCATCTCTACTGCTATACCATATGTAAGGTTCATTTTTGATAGCAAGTCTTCTTGTTATTTACTGTCAATGACACCACACACCAACCTATCTCGTAATGTCCTCTTTAAATCCACAAAACTACAGTATCTCGTCATTTTATTGAGTATTGCAATGTCTTGATTCACTTTTGCACTGATTTCGCATATGGAATTTGTATGATTCTACAATTATTTTGGCCGTGGTTAAAAATGATTTTTAAGTTTTTCATCAATGTCTACTAAACTAACCTGGCTTAAAGTTTTTGGAAAGACCAAATATTTCAGTAATTGATATAATTATATATTAATATAATATAATTGATATAATAATAGAATTCATTGCCACAAGATGCGAATAATAACGCTTTTTTATTTATAACCTCAGTTACACCATGTGCTTGTAAGAAAAAAATACAATCAACATTATTCATATTAAAAGTCTTCAATCTTTATATCACCCATTGTGTCACAACGCTTTTTACCCTATATTTTTCACTTTTTCACCATAAATTCGTATTTTCCTTAGTTGCCAATAAACTGTACTTACTAGGCTATTGCAGACTGCCACTTGGGGGTAGACTATTTTCCATTATACGAGTAGGTCCAAATTCATTATTTGCACTACCCACATACTTAACAGGTACTTATTTAAAAAACAAACAGTTACACATAATACAATAGATAAAATGAGTAAACGTTGAGACATGAGATCGATGTTATAGGAACCAGTCACGCCGGTCCGAATGATCGCGCTACGTGGTTGTAAAACGGCATTTTATAATAGCTAATAATGTGTAAAAACATATCAACTGAGGGCAGCAGATCATGAAGAAAGACACTATTATAAAATTGATACAGATCTAAACACACACAAGCATATTTTTAATATTCAGTAGAGTTATACTTAAAATGCAACGTGTTATTGACACTCGGATGTTCGTGCTCTTCCGACATTGAAGTCGTGCCGGGACGTTCGCTATGAAGTCTCATAGCAATTTAAGCTGCAGAATAAATATCAATTTCTACAGCAGCCTAGGGATGTACAGTGAATCTTTCGATGGAAATCTCGCTAGTAAAAGCTTTAGGCTAGCTTAAATACTTCTCGAGAATTACCTTAAAATGTAAGTAAATGTGCTGGGGTTTCAACAATTTGAAATTGCGGTGCCTAAAATGTACAGAAACGTTTTTACAAATATTTGATCCAATTAGTGCATGTGTCACAGTTTATGGCATACTGACACTTAAACAAACGAACTATCGATAGTAATCGCCTGTCACAACGGTTTTGGCGTAGGACTAATCATGACTCATATTAGAATGACAAAATTGTTTCCAATACGTTTTATAAATACTAGGTATACATAATTTATTTGGAAACTGAATTTATTTTGGAAGGCACTAGGTGAAATTATTGTGCAAATGGGAATAACTACTAATGTCTTTGGGGGACTAACGAAATACTGGGCAGGTGTGTAAGTGTTAGAGAAAATATGTGAACAGGTAATCCGAACCAAGTATGTATACTTAAAGTAGGTACTTGACAAAATATTTGTGGATAGTATGAAAATGTGATTTCGTACAAAATTTTTTTCGTGGTATATAATATATTTATTTTATATTTACCCTCGTTACCTATAAATTTCTGCCATCTAATCGGAAGATCATTCCAACTTTTGCGATAGAACTCAGGGTGTCAGTGGGCCTAGCACGAATAACTACGGAAGTGTAACAAAACGTGTCGTTCACGCGAAACAGTACAAACTGTCATTTATCTAGGACAAACGAAATAAGTGAGAATCACTCAAAAACCAATGTTTCGGGGTGACGAGCAGGCAGTTGTGTTACGCAAAAACTACAGTTCTTATCTCTGGGTCGCTCACTGTTATGGCAAATGGAATGCTTACCATTCACATGTCTTGCCCACATCTATATTTAATTGCAAAAAGAAACCCATAAAAAAGCGTATGCTCTATTACCAAAATTCAGGTAATACTACGTTTGTATGAAAAACCTGCAGCTTATATCGTATTAAATCACGACGTGGCGCTCAATATCAACGAACAACTACTTGTATGATAAAAATAATATCGATATTTACTCGTAACATCCCTATAAAAGAATGAAATAGCGCATATTGCTGCCTAAGTACGTGTATGTCACATATCAATTCTTATTGTATCCGTATACAGTCTTCGGAAGTGCGCGTAGGACCCGTTACGATTCCCTGTAGACCATAATGGAATATAATATATCGTAGGAATGTAATTACTCGTAGTAAATTTTTTATAATTATTAAAGGGATTTTTTGAATATTGCAAGATATAGTTTTATTTACATGTCACATTCTTACAAATTATAATCAGACTGGTAGCCGGAGTTGTTAGCCTGTCGAGTTTCTCTTGAATACGAGATTAGCGATGACGATGGTGAGTGCGCATTAGAATTACATTAACTCCGATATGTTTCATTATCTAACGACCAGATGTCTGGCAATCCGGCATCATTAAACGATAGGCTTATATAGACGATATCACCCATCAATCAAATTATTTATTTGTTAAAAATGTTTTTACTCTTAGCATGTAAGGTCTTATAAAGATAGGTATCTCATACATGTTTTGCCTAGCAGGGCATACAAATATATAAAATTTATTATAAATAAAGTCATAATTACAGTTATAGCATTAAGTTACTTAATATTAATTATTTAAAATATAATATTAATAATGGTTATGATAATATAAAATGTGTGCATAAAATTGCATAAGCAAGCGAAGTCTTGTATTGTCGCGTCTGTAACGACTAACTACGTCAGCTAGACGTTGAAATAGTTCTGGATTCTCTTTAACAAACGTTACAATATCGAGAATATACTTAGAGCGAATTTTGTATATTGCGAAGGCAATGTGAATTGTTTATATTTTCATCATTACGCACGTTTTCCTTCAACATTCTTACGCGCTCTGTTAAGGAATGAATTCTTTTCCTAAGGTTTTATTTCTAGATAAATTCAATTCTGAAGGATCTTCAAATCGCGAATGACCAGGTATTTTCTTAGCTTGTGTCCTACATCTTAGATCACATCATCTAACGATAAAGGAATAATTAGTGATATTTCCGCGGGTAAAAATGCTTATTGCAGATGCAGGGTGCATCAAAAAACTCTTCCACCCGTGTTTCACCTCCACGCGAGGCATCCTCAGGCGCCGTTGACTCGAGTCGAGTTTTTGGTGAGTGAGTTGCATGTGTGTTGCTTATTCTATATATGTATATATAATCTATATACTTCATACATGCGTTTTATTATTAAAAAGCGACCCGCCCCGTTTCGCACGGGTGCAATGCTGATACTAAATATACTACAACCCACCTAAGAATTAGAAATATACCATCGCAGACTTTTTTGTAGACCTTTTTAAGGTGTACAATACTGTAGTACATTATTTTGAGGGTCAATATCTTGTAGGGTTTTCAATGTAAGCGCAAAAAAATGAGTTTAATTACGATAACACATTAGAATCCTCAAAAATTATCAGTGTTTCTCTTATATATTATACATAAACCTTCCTTTAGAATCACATTATTTATTTAATAAAACCGAATCAAAATCCGTTGGGTAGTTTAAAGGTCTAAGCATTCATAGGGACAGGCAGACAGCGGGGTGTGACTTTTTTATACTATGTAGTGATCACATCATCCTTTAACATTAGGCGAGATTATGCATCATAAGATCGGGAAACCCGTTTCCAAATTTGCTTGCGTCTAGTTAATAAAATTGTTTCCTTATTTGAGTAAAGAACCCCACACTGGGTAAAATACTACGCGCACGGTCCTTAGTAAATTGTTATGGTCGTAACGCACCAACCGATGCGAAACCGACTAGCTTCAACAAACATAACGTGAAATTAGTGTTGTAACGCACGGGAGACGTTATGCTTATGACAGACGGTACTGCAAACTCACTGCACACGGTAATTGTATGCGACATGTGGAATGATCTATCAACGGAGATCTTACTAAGCGCAGTGTAACAAGAATGATAGTGTATAAACTGATAGTGTATGAGGTCTTATTATCTTTATAATAAACATATTTTTAAGGAAAACCTGCAAATTAAATAATAATAAAAGATTTGAAACGTCCATTTAACTCAACGTTCCCTGTGAAAGAGTTCAAACACACTAAAAGCTTGTGTTAAAAAAGTTACTACTACCGTCTACAGTACTATTACGTCGACACATTAGTGCAACGCGAAAATGTGCATAAGTCATATCATTAAGATATACAATATAAACTATGAGTTGTCTATGCCACAGATTACTAGATAAATGATAGTTTGTACTGTGTACGTCAACGATACGATTACTAGATTGTTTAGTTATACTAGATAAATGATAATGTGTTCTGTTTACGTCAACGATACGATTACTAGATTTTCTATTTTACTACATAAATGATAGTTTGTACTGTGTGCGTCAAGGATACGATTACTAGATATTCTAGTTTACTACATAAATGATATTTTGTACTGTGTACGTCAACGATACGATTACTAGATATTCTAGTAGTACTAAATAAATGATAATATGTACTGTGTACGTCAAAGATACGATTACTAGATTTTCTAGTTTACTACATAAATGATAGTTTGTACTGTGTACGTCAACGATACCATTACTAGTTTTCTAGTTGTACTAGATAAATGATAATGTGTACTGTGTACGTCAAAGATACGATTACTAGATTTTCTAGTTTACTACATAAATGATAGTTTGTACTGTGTACGTCAACGATACGATTACTAGTTTTCTAGTTGTACTAGATAAATGATAATGATGTGTACTGTGTACGTCAACGATACGATTACTAGATTGTCTAGTTATACTAGATAAATGATAATGTGTTCTGTGTACGTCAACGATACGATTACCAGATTTTTTAGTTGTACTAGATAAATGATAATATTGTGTACTGTGCACGTTAATGATACGATTACTAGAATTTCTGGTTTACTACATAAATGATAGTTTGTACTGTGTACGTCAACGATACGATTACTAGATTTTCTAGTTGTACTAGATAAATGATAATGTGTGCTGTGTACTTCAACGATATGATTACTATATTTTATAGTTGTACTAGATAAATGATAATGTGTACTGTGTACGTCAAAGATACGATTACTAGGTTTTCTAGTTTTACAACAATGTTTTTATTTTTACTTGTTAACACGAACTAATTGAATAAACATATAAATTGAATTTTCTTATTGTCTTAGATTTTTTTAATTCTTTCGTTATTAGTTTTTTAGAATTTGTCATAGTTGTGCAATGTAAAGCGCTACTAGTAACTAGGTATTTTGTTACTACGAGCCTACGTCTACTCGGAAATATCTTAGCTACTCGAATTGAGTTGGTTTTATTACATGCTATATTTATTAGAGGAAAGTAACCAAATATGAAATAGTATCCCTAATTTGGAATACCGGCATTTCTCGCCAGGAGCTGCAATCGTCTATCTCTTTCAATTACTATACACGCGTACAGGTTTCGATGTGTGCGTCGAGCGAGTCCTTTTTCCGTGGTGAGAGCGTTTTATTTTGTCGCTGGTAGAAAACTTTCTCAGGTTTTTATTTAGTATTTTTCGTAAAGATATTGCAAATAGTATTGTATTTATAGCTTCTTTGTATTGTATACATGATTGTTTGAAAGTGTTAAAGCAATTTTATAGGCTAAGTTTTTATGTATAAATGTATGAATATAAGTTTAAATTAGTTATAAATTCCAAATGTGGACAGGTCATAGGGTCCAAATATGGACTACGAAAACCTGGATCAAATGTCTCATGTGCGGTCTCTGGGTACATATTGATTGCGCTGGTGCAGAGTTCGACACCTGGATTTGTGAATTTCGCAAACAATTTAAGTTAAGTTTAATTTGACCAAAGTTCCTAAAAAGTATGATACAATAAATTCCAGGTTGATTTCTGATAGTTTTTCTAGTGTTCCATATTTGGGGTATATATTCCATTATTAGATACCTTTATGTTGATTTTGTTTTTGAGAAATTTTAGAGCCATACTTAATAATGATAATACAAGACTGTTACTATGTAAAAACTAAATATATGATTGTTTATGATTACCATTAAAAGTTTTTGATTCTTTATATTTGTTTCATTTATGCCTAAAAACAAAACGGTATTTCATATTTGGTTACTTTCCTCTATTAAATAAATAGCTTGTGAGGAGGCTACAATTTTTTTTATTCGTGATAGCACTGACGGAGCCTTCGATTACAAGTTTGAATTATCAAAATTTGAGTTAATTTAAGTCATCATTGGTGATAGGTATTGACGAAAGATATGATTATGCTTTCTTATGGTATAGCTATCACAGATTTTTATAGACATGTTAAAGCTGGAGTAGTAACAGATTTGGCTCATTTACAGTTTTATTACCGTATCGAAAATATTAATGACAAGATTAAAAGAAAGTTTCACCTATCTGTTATAATTGGAAAAGTTTAGATAACTTTAATAGTTTATTAAAAAACTTAAAGATCTTCTGACTCCTGTTCTGCTTGGTACTTAACGTAATCAAAATGTATGAAAACCCGCAACTTTCAAACTGTCCCTCGCTAAACGCTGCAAGTATCTAAACGATTGTTAAACTTTAGTAATAAATGGTGGAACAATCATTTTAATGGAACTCAGTGGCAGTATTACTACTGAGATATTACTTTACGAGTGAATAGTGGTTTGTGCGAAGATACTTTGGCTAGTTATAGTAACGGCAAAGTAATCTATACGCAATATTCTCTAGTATATATATATTTATATGTAGAGTAGAAGTAAACATTTTACAACAAGACAATAATAGTATTATTCTCTTTTAGATACATTTGGTATCGTAAGTCTCATGTCATCTAATTGAATGTGAAAAGTATGGTTCTAAGTTTTGAAGGACAGTGATTAACAAGTACAATTAGAAAAAATGTAGACCGACTTCCATTCTATTCAGTTATTTGAATTTATCTCAAAAACTACTGGACCATACGGGAAGCACCAGCTTTCAAACAAAAAATAATTTTAAGCATCGGTTCATCCAGTTGAAAGTTATGGGGTAACAAACAAAAAAAAACATACAGTCGAATTGAGTACCTCCTCCTTTTTTTGGAAGTCTGTAGAAAATAGATAACATTATCAACAAATACCAAATATTATTGTCATCACAACTAATAAATAATTTTCCATAGAATATTTGATGAAACTAGTAAAGAAAAGCTTAAATTAACTCAAATTTTGTTATTTCAAACTTGTAATCGACGGCTCCGTTAGTTCAGTTGGAGTGAACAGCTTTCTCATCGTGGGGTCCCGGGTTCGATCCCTGGTCGGATTGTTTGTTGTTGGGTCTTTGCTATTGTGATAAGTTATTATGTGTCCATGCATTTTTTTCTTTACTTTGAGGTAGAAATGAATGTTAGTACATTTTTTATCATTTAAAAACATCACTATAGGAAATATCACTATAATTTCTATTAACAATTTTAATACGTTTACTTATATACTTACGTATATTAATACGTTTTAATATTAAAATAGTCCAGGTTTTGTCAACTGAAAAAGGAAGGCAGGTGAAAATCCTCACTGATTTACACATTCCTGTCATTTCCTTCCATTTCGTTTCTCCGCTCTACACGGGCTTTCAGCGGGCTGAGGACACTACAAACGGCTTTCCTCTTAGTCGAATACAATTACAGGACTACTAAATAAACGCTGACAGGATAGACGTGTCAGCTATGGATCTAAGCGTGTACATTTCAGTACTTACGTACAAGGCGTTTGTTCATGGATTTCGACAGACTGACTGCAGCCTCATACAATTTACACCAATACGACAAACTAACAGAGCACTTCCAGCTTTGATCTAGGGTTGGAAACCGATACCGGCTTGTATCAATTTCGAACTTCCAGGTTCTGGAAATTTCTAGTATAATGTAGTACAGTTCTCACCATAACTGGTATGAAATTACGGTGTACCATTTTTAAGGATTTTTCTGCAACATTAGTAATCATCAAACGATAAGTTTTATTGCGAAATATTTTATAAACTACATAATAAAGAAAAGACACTTAAAATGTTATTCATATGTTTAACTTTAATTAACTTAAAAAGTTTTGTATTTTGTTACTTAATATCAATTCCAAGCGGAGCTCCCTATACAACACAATGAAAATGATGATTTTAATTTGATAAGTATCATTGCATTGTATGGATTTACTGGTGCAGGATTCTGTACCTGAGTACTGTATTGACTGGCCGGTTGGCGCAGTTGCTAGCAGCCCTGCCTTCTGAGCCGCTGGTCCCGGGTTTGATTTCCGGACAGGTCAAACATTTGTGTGCATGAATATGTATGTTTGAGCTGTATCTGGGTGTGTATATGTATATAAGTATGTATGTCAGTCATCAGGTTACCATAGTACAGGTTCTGCCTAGTTTGGGAACTGAAGACCTTTGTGTGCGGATGTTATACAAAAAAATAAATGTTAAATGTATCTGAGGCAGCAATAGTAAACCACTATTCCATTTCTAATTTTAAGTTGAGAAACCCTTTTGTTATGCGTTGTCATCGAGTTTTGAGGCCCTAGTACAAACATTTGCGTAAGTGTAACGGTGTCGTTGACGTATACAATACAAACTCTCATTTGTTGATTTAAATGGTGCTTGGAGGTATTTACATAATTAATATAGTTAAAATCAGATGTTCCAGTAAATAGTTAAAATATATATATAATATATAATAGTGTAGTCTTAGTGTAGTCTAAATAACAGCTTTATACTAAATGAATATGAAAGTATATATAGTGCTGTAAACGCTTTTTTTAATTTCTGTCTTTATGCTTAACTGTTTGTTACTGCTAATCGTCAAAACGGCTGACCCGATTATTAAGGGACTTCCACTGGCTGATAGCTATGAGGAATAACTTAGATCTTTGTTTTAGAGACATCGCATCCCGCGAAGCCTTACAAGCGTACCGCGGAACTATTTAAGTTATTTTGAGCTATCAGCAAAGAAAAAAACAGATATTAATTAAAATGCGAGGTCGAACAAACGACATACTTAACAACAATAGTCAAATATTTCTCGGTACATCTATATCTACAGTAAATTAACATGGCAATAAACCTTTGTTACGTTAACATACTCTGAGGATAATATTGAATTAATTTACTGTATCTTCTATCTATATATATAAAAATTAACCCCCATTTCTTCTGGTCATGCTATAACTTGAGAACGGATAGAACAAACTGACTAATTCTTTTTACTGTGTTAATTATTGTCAGTAGAAGGTTCGTATGAAAGAAAAACCAAGAAAAGACTTGAGGATATGGTGAGGCCGAGGGCCGAGCCTACTACGCGAATTAAGTCGCGGGTAGTCGCTAGTAGAAAATAAATTAACTTGAGAGAGAATACTTATTAACCGTTTTGTGTGAGTTATTATTGTTTTGACATTTATGGCCACACTAATATTTTAAAAACGAAAGTTTGCGAGTGTACAAATGTGTTTGTATATGGTTTTTACTTCTTCACGCTCAAACGGCTCTACCAATTTAAATTAAATTGGATAATTAGATCGATGAGGCACTGGATTAACAAATAGAATACTTTCATTATCATCGTCAATCATCCGTCACCACGCGGATATGACCGCGGGGTGCAGCTAGTAACATATAAAACGTCACCTCTCACTTACAAGTTTAACTAAAGAAGTATGGCAAACCTCTGTGTGCCTTGAGTACCCTACATAGACGGACCCACGAGAAATAAAACTATTCAAAACCAGTAGTCCTTAGTAAGAGTAAAATATTATAAATGTGGTACTATATTTTTTTAAGTTGGGTTTAAGAGTTATCAGCAATGATATTTTTTCTAGGTTAGGTTAGATAGGCAGAATTTGTTAGTTAAAATATCTGACTGGGTTTTTCAAAATAAATCTATCGTAATAAAGAAACGGGTGCTTGGCATTAGGTATCGTTATCGTAGATATGGATGCAACTACTTATATTTTATGTGGTAACATGATAAAACTAACTTGAGAAATGGCAAATGTGCAAAATGTATGAGTCCAACAACAAAGGAAATAACTATTGGTGTCACTTTGTCACGTCATTCACTCTTGGCAGAATACGAGTACACGTAGTATACTAAGAAGTAAGAAAGTTGTATACTATCCTATAGTCTATGAACTGAATAACGTTTCGTTATTGCCCACAAGCATCATCTGCGTATTAATTTTATTGTTTAACATTTAGGTTTTCTCATTTTTCCCAAGTGCTAATTAGATATAAATATATGAATTATTGCATCTACTAATAATAAATACATCTGGATTAGTTTCATCCTCCGTGGTTTTCATTTCCACTGCGTACCCAGTTGACCATTCTCCTTTCAATTATTAACACCAAGCACCAATGACCGTGGATCGAAATATTTTTTTGCGTGATTTCAAACTTAAATGACCTGACTTGACCCACATATCTTGCACGTAGGTATATTAGTATACACACGCCCTATACTTATTCTCTTTATCCATAACATATAATTATATAACAAGTTTTACCCATATACTGTTATAAATGTTGCAATTCAAATTGGAATAATTAAACTAGTCTCAGAAATTAATTAGATGTATATTTGTACCGATTGAATTTAGTACGTTATCCCGTAATAATGCAGCAGATTTTGCCTGAGGGTTACAGTTAATGTCAGCTATTAATTAATTTTACACTAAATGTTTGGTAAATTAACCATTATTGTGATGCAAATACTTATTCAATTGTTTATTTGGCACAATCGAGTTATGCATAAATCATCAAACTAATAATTGAAAGACTTAGCCTATTTTGAATCCCTAATTGTACCTAAACGGCCTTATTAATAAACTTGGCTTAGACCCGGAGTAGTTAAAACATCTATCTGTCAATTTTTCGCTTGCAGTAAATGTCACGCGTGAAAGCAAGACAAAGCATGTTTACGCAACGTTTATTAATAAAGGCCTATGATTCTTGCAGCAGACTAATTTAATCGATACAAATATAGAAACATAGAAATGGGCATTCTACTCGATTTACAATTGGAGAAGGTAATTGTAAAACAATACACACAGGTTTGACATGACACGTATAAAATTAAAGTACCTAGGTGCATTTTTTAAAGTGATTGTACTATCTGGTTTTAAGTGGCTGGAGTTCGTCAACTGCGCTGCGCCCATAACCTTGAGATATTAAGCTATGCCAAGTCTCATGTGCCCGTCATTTCACCGGCACCCATTTCCTTCCAACCAAACCCAGTAATGCGAACATTATTGCTTCGCAATAGAAATAGGTATGGTGGCAGTACTAGCGACTACCCGGGACTTCTTTCGCATAATAGGCTTGGCATTCGGCCTTGCCAAATTTTTATGTAAGTACCTTCTACGGAGTATTAGAAAACATTAAATAACATTAATGGAATCAGCAAAGCCGTTCTCAAGTTATAGCGTGAACAGGAAAAATAGGGATTCATTTACTCAAACCTCAGTCGGTCCAGTAGAGTCTTTTGACCCTTTTACGAAACAGGATCGATAAAAAAGTGTTTGTGTGAAATGTCAATTTTCTTGCTAACTGTATTTGTTTTTCCAAATTCTGTAAATGCAGCTCAGAATACCTTAAAAATTATGGATATTAGGGTTATGGCCTTTACTGTCCTGTCTCAAAAATACATCATGTACATACGAGTAGATTGATTACAACATAATATCATTTATTGATAAAAACAATGATTACAAACACTTAACAAGAAAGCACTGTAGAAAATAATATTATTTCTCATTTTAAGCTCTCCTAAAGAAAACCTTTTAGGTCATTAAACTTTTATAGTACGAGTGCCCTACTTTCATCTACACAATTAAAAAAGCGAAAAGGCTGAAACGCTGAATTCGTGTGAAAGCCAGCCCTTACTCGGAAGGGTGAAATTAACCACGGAACACTCAGACCCTTTAATTTCTCATTGTACACAGCCAACGACCGATAGGGATCCCTTCTACAACGACATTTCAATACTACGGTTATTTTATTAGCTACGTCTAATCTTTCCGTTCAATTAATTAGAAAGAGGCGGTTTTAAGGTTTGATTGGATAGAAAAATGTTTATAGTGTTCATTTTAATAATTTAACACTTATTATACAAGAATAATTTGAAAAATTTGAAACCGACTTCCATTCTATTCAGTTATTGGAGTGTAACTTAAACCTACTAAACCAAATTGATGAAATTGAAATGGGACCACACGGGAAGCACTAGCTTTCAAACTAAAAATTAATTTTGAAAATCAGTTCACCCAGTCGAAAGTTATGAGGTAAGAAACATAAAAAAATATACAGTCAAATTGAGTACCTCCTCCTTTTTTTGAAGTCAGTAGAAAAACGTTTATGCCAAACTTACCTATAGGAAACATTCTAAACCTGGTAGTTTTTGGTATTTTAGTACTACTTAGGAATTCTATACACATCCCGTAATGAAAATTGCAAGTTTGCCTCACAATCTTTAAGGCGAAAACCACTAAGATGTTCTATTGTTGAAAACAAAAAACCACTTGACATATTTTATTTGCACACTTAATTGCTTAAATTATATTCGTACTCTATTCACGTACTTTTTGTCGCAAACTCAAACTCAAAGTCAAAGTCAAAGTCAAAATCATTTATTCAATTTATGCATCAAAGACGCACTTACAAAAACCATTTGACATATTTTATTTGCATACTTAATTGCTTAAGTTAAATTCGTACTCTATTCACGTACTTTTTGTCGCAAACTCAAAGTCAAAGTCAAAATCATTCATTCAATTTAGGCATCAAAGACGAACTCATGAAAGTCAATTTTTCATTATAATGTACTTTTAAGACTACCGCCGCGTTCCAAAATATATAGAGCCTGCCGAGAAGAAGCGGCAAGACGCTCGGGACCATTAATTTTATATAGGTACATGTTTTTACAATGTTTTTACTTAGGTACTACAAATATTAGCTCCAGTGTGTTGCTTTACAAAAGAGAACATTATAATGGTATCAGTAGGGCAAGACACGCTACACTTTGACATCTTAGTACACGAGTAGATAGATCCTGGAGTGATCAGTCCCAAGCTGTTTTATCCTCCAAGTAATCCGAAATTTTGTAATAACCTTTTTGACAGAGTTTAGTTTTAATTGTATTTTAAACTTATTAATAGGCAAATCTCGGATAACATTGGGAACTTTATTATAGAGTCCTATACATTGTCCCATAAAAGAATGACTTATTCTGTGGAGACGCGTTACATGTACGGATAGCTTGTGCTTATTTTGCGTGTTGATGAAATGAGCATCACTCCTTTTATCGAAACTGCTAATGTTTTTCTTTACATATATAAGATTTTCTTAGATAAACTAAGAGACAACAGTTAGAATGTTTATGTCTTTAAACTTCTGTCTAAGGGAAACTCTGGGAGCTAAACTGTAGATCGCTCGTATAGCCCTTTTTTGCAGTATAAAAATAGAATTAATATCTGCAGAACATCCCCAGAGCAGTATGCCATAAGTCATAACGCTATGGAAATAACTAAAATAAACTATTCTAGTTGTGTCTACATCAGTTAAGAGCTTAATTTTTTTAACAGCATAAGTCGCTGAACTGAGCCTGCTAGACAACTTTTTAAAGTGGGGACCCCATTGCAATTTAGCGTCTATAGTAATTCCTAAAAAGACCGTTGACTCCACAAGGTTCAACCCTGTTCCATTCAATTGTATATTGGATTCTACTTGTCTCACGTTTGGTGTCGAGAACTTTATACAATTAGTTTTCTTCTCATTGAGGAGAAGATTATTTGTATTAAACCAATTCACATCTTTAGCCAATGCATTTTTAACATCGTCATAGTTTAATAACTGCCTTTTAATTTTAAATAACAGTGAAGTGTCATCTGCAAACAATACAATCTCGTAATTCTTCTCTACATAATAGGGTAAGTCATTAATATAGATTAAAAACAAGAACGGCCCTAGTATTGAACCTTGTGGAACGCCCATTGAGATTATAGAGACGGGCGATTTTTTACCATTTATGTCAACCCTTTGAATTCTATCGTTTAAATATGAAGTCAAAAGGTTGAGAGCCATGTTCCTAATACCGTAGTGTTGTAATTTCCTGACAAATATATCATGTCAGACGCAGTCAAATGCCTTAGATAAGTCACAAAAAACACCTAAGACATCCTGCGAGTTCTCCCAGGCATCAAACACATCTTTTATAAGTTCTATACCTGCGTCTATAGTAGACTTTTCTATTCGGGTCCTTTTTTACGCATACATGTCTTTAAAGCAAACTCATCACCAACAACATTTTAAGTTTAGGTGTTAAAATCGCATGTAGGTACTAAAAGTAATATTTAATAAAACTATATTTTCGTCATAAAAGTAGTACCTGATGGTTACTACACACCTTGAAATGCTTTAGTTTCTTCAATCATTCACCAATCAGATTAAATGTTACTAATTGTTTTTTTGGTATAACTTGTTTAATATAGGTAAATAATAAGATGCTTTTTTAGATCAATTCAATACCATATCAATATATAATTAGAAATGGCAAAAGCAATAACTAACATGTCTTGATAATCTAATAAATGTATGATCGACAAAATGACGAAATATCCTTAAAAATTGACAATCGTCTTCTTGAATGTTAAAACTTGACATTAGAAAACGTTTTAATTAACATTATAATTTATTCATATCAAATGTTGACAAAATACTTAATTAGGATACGCTATTAAATAAATTTGGCTCATTAGAAAAACGTAAGATTTCCTGTTAACAACACCTTTGAGAACGTTCTCGCCGATGGAATAAATCAACTCCATCCAGGTTCCATTGAAGATATTTTTACAAAAATAAAAGTATCTAAAATCATTGAAATTCTCTTGTGAATTCAGTTTTTAAAAAAAGGTAAGATTTCGTTTTTAAAATTTAAATTTATATATAGAATATTTGAAAGTGTGCACGCTGATTATTTTGTACAACCAAACAACTTCGCTACCATATCGCCCAATGAAATTGTTTGTTTTAAGAGCGACATTTACGTTGTTTGAAGACTTCGCATCGCATTTTTTTCAATTAACTAATTACACACTACAGACACTATTGTCCTGTACACTATGGTCATTTTAAAACTTATGGATTAATTAAAATTGCATCGCACTTTAAATGCTTTGCGTGTTAAGTGCAATTGAAGAACCAAAATTTCATAGTAGTGCTTGGGCAGGATAAGCTCGTACAAATGCCATAAACTGCAGAACTGCGTAGGTAACTAAACGCACGATCAGAGCGAGCGAAGTGAGTGTACAAATCTAGCGGCCGGCGAAACGGTAGAAGCTGGTTAGCCTTATTTAATATTAAAGCGTCTTAAAGTCTTTCTTCAGTTGCAAATTTAGCTTTACGCGAAATAAAATTGTAGTCTATATCTAGTAAAATGGTAATAAAAACCTAATATACATATTTTGATAATAAATATGCAAAATCATTGCAATATGGAAAAGTTAGGGTGATTAGAATGCACTTAAATAGTAAACCATTATGAATTCACAGTTTATGAAATAACACTAGCAATTTACGAGTAGTAGGTACATTGTAAAATGGCAGCGTGGCCATGCTGTTTTCTTTATCGTGTATCCTCTAGATCTCATATTATTTAGATCCAGTTACGAAAACAAAACTTTATTTAAACAAACCAAACTTTCAAAAACACTCACATTACAGCAGCAGCTTCGTTCGCCTTCTATTTAAAGTAGGGGTCTTAATCATAATGTTCTGCGTCCGCATTTCGGAATAGTATATTAGTATCAAAATAAAACGGCATAAAAAGCGTTGTTGTGTTTGTTGTCAATAAAAATAAATAGGTAGCTCGTCCAATGTGGTCGTGTTAGGCGTTAAATTGAACGGCGCGGCGGCCGTTACGGCTAATTGAGTGTATGCCCATTAGGGGACAAGTCGCGGGGAGACGATTGACTAAAGGGTTCTTTCTATTTTATACGAAATTAAAGCTAATGTGGCGTATAGCATCGCAACTGGGTAGGCCAAATAGATTGTGTATTAAGTAACTATATAGCTACTACTACTAAATAATCATTCACGCGTGTATGTGGTGTCTGTGTTAGATTATATATGCGTCGTTGTGGCTGTATATATGTAAGTATATAGTCAGGCACATACACACATAAATCCTCGCCATATACACCCAACAGATGTGTGGAAGATGCTAAAGTATAGTAGCAACACTACGGCTTACATCGTCGATCCACTCCTCACAGGGTGCTCCACAACTACAGTTTTCGGTTCGTAATATCTAACATCAACTCATCTGCCTTAACGTCTATTGGTTTGCGGCAGATATGACCAGCCCTGACCTACTCGTATATTGGTGACCTTTGTTTTATGACGAATAACTGCGTTCCGAATACTATATCTCTTAGAGAAATACCGAGCTATTTCGATTGCTTGCTGAGTGACTTTAAATTTGTGTGGGCATATTAGTCGTACGACATCTCGTCGTCAGCCCCGTCCTCGGGCTGGCTCGATATTTAATTACAGGTAGGACGCACTGATCTGCGACTGATGGATATATGGTTTGGGACTGTCCAAGGCTCTGGAGTAATGGATATGAGATCTCAAATATCTTGTTGTCCCAATATCGTAAACTGTAATTTTCCACGTTTTCACAATCTAAGGGACCAGATTTATATGTGTTATAGTAATATTTACCGTTGTATTTGCTAATAATAATATTATACTATATGACATTAAAATTAGTAAAAACGATGTAATGGCTTCATATTAACTATATAGTTCATTAGATTTTCACAAGAATTAATATAAATTATACTTATAACCCTAAACGATTTTGCGTTTTTATATTCTCTGAATTCACGTTAGCATTACTAATTTGACTATCTCCTCTATAATTTGTATTTTAGAAACTTATAAAATATAATTAGAGTTTTTATGTACGAATATGGCGAAGTATAATTCCATTAAGCTTATTATTATTTAAATAAGTATTTCATTGCATTATGCCTTATTCATTTTGTGATGCTATTCTTCAAATTTTGGGCAACTGATACATCTTATAGAGTGAAGCTCAGTACCATGCCGTGCTTGTCTGGAAGAGATTGCTCTAAGCGATAGAACCGCCCATTTCCACCCTTAATTATAAGTTTTTAAGTTTTGCTTAATGTTTTCTAGACCAAATTATCTTGTGTCTTTTTTGTATATTTTTTCTGTACTGTTATGCTGCAATAAAGAATTTAACTCTCTATATATCATGCTGTCCACAATCATAAAGTCTAAATGTCTTCGTATGCTGTATGTATGTATGCTGTTACTGTCGTGATGGGCGTGGTGCTAATTAAGCAATTTAAGCAGTCTTGCCTATCTTAGGTACTATGTATCTACCCTTAACCCTTTGCGTCCCAGAGACGTACATATACGCCAGTTTCATTCATAAATCTTTTGTTTTAATTATCACTGTATAGGAATGATTAATGTACTGCATGGTACTCTACTATGTCTAAACTGTCTGCATGCCTCGAGGATGTTCCGGGACAACAATTCAACTAACTACTTAACGTGCCCACCAAAGCACACTCAGACAGTCAAAAATGTATCTAACGGTCACCCATGCGAAATGTAACCAAAATAAGCGAAACAATCAACTAAAGTAATTACTTAAATAATACGCTTAGCAAATAGGTAAAACTTCTTTGGAGGATTCAACCGTCATACATATAAACACTTTCTTCTCCAGAGCGTACACATTATCTAATAAATCGTATAATATAAGTGAGTTGCGGAAAAACCTCTAATTAGTGGCAAGGAATCAGGAGGGATCGCATATCCCGGGATTTAGAAGTCGATAAACAGTTGAGTCGGTCAGTATTCGATGTTACTTTTGTACACATTAGTCAGTGCTTAAGGCTTCACGACGGCTGAAGTTTTTACACAAAGATTCTGAAGAAGATATATGTAAATAGGACCTAATCATTGAACTCATAACTAACAGATTTCGTAATTTCTCTTGGATTATCAAAAAATTGAGACGCATTGCAAACAATGACCTACTTGCATTTCGGTTATAGAATATACCTGTATATCTGTATGGGGAGGCACGCATAAAACCCACCTCTTGCAAAGAGAAAGAGCGCAAAGATCCATTTTAAAAGTTATGTTGTATAAGCCATTTAGATATCCCACAACGCAAATATATAATGAAAGTAGATAACACACTTAACTAAGATTTACTTTATTAAGAAAACATAAAACAATACCCTATCAAGAAACATAATCTACAAAAAGAAGAAAAGGAAAGATATGCATCAATTTAATACCACGTACAACTTATCTTCGACGTCAAACCACGTATATGTCTAACTTTATGTATAATAAAATCAATAAAAATTTAGATATTGATAATGAAAATGAATGATATGTTTACAAGGATTTCGAATTTTTCCACTCTCTCTCTCTCTCTCTCTCACACACACACACACACACACACACATTATTTATATTAATTCACATGAAAACTGACTATAAAAATCATATGAAGAACTTAACTTGCAAAAGCAAAAGATACACAGCCTAGGTAGAACAAACTACCAAGGAAGATTTTTTCTCACTGCAATGAGAAATGTCCGCATCTATACACTTACACCGTAGGTACTTAAGCTTTACGAAATATAAAAAAAAACATTCCCGGTCTTCAAATTTCAGTTTTCTAAACGTTCTTTCCTAATTTCAGGAAAGTAACTATAGTGGTCAAACACAAAGGTGGATTTCTAAAGAAGATGTAATCTGTAGGCGGTTTCACAATATTGTAAGTAAATACTGTTTAAACATTCAAAATGTATAAAAGTCAGGGAAAATCAACACAAAATTATCACCAGTTATGATTTTAGGCTTTCAGTTAATAGTCCGTATATCTGTTAAACATATTCCAGCAACATAACTTTAAAATTAATTTCAAACATGCAGAATTGAAATGAATATGAAGCATCTACAGTCCCTTGCAGCTGTAAAAGTATCATGTTGTTAATCAATACAATTTAAAAATACAATCAATTAAGTATACCGCATATCGCCAGTTATTCATTATTTGAGATACTATATTCGTACATTATATATGATACTATAATAGATATACTTAACTGGAGTTAAAAAATACGATATTTTTTATCGTATAAATGGTGATAGTATATAGAAGTGTCAAACTTGTCGCGAAATTCCTAAAAACCAGCAGGCAAGTTAATCTCACGCAAAGGATAACAAAGCCTGAACGAAAACGGATAAAACTAGAAATTGGTTTAATTAATTTTATACCTATTCAACGTTTAGTTTCCGAGGGAATGCAATAACCTTATTGATTATTATACACTATCAGAAGTTTGTATACTGTTCGACACTGCGCTAATACCCCTAATACTCAGTGAGCTCGCAGATCCGAAGGAAGAAAGCTGCACGACTTTGCTTGAGCGCTAGTATCATTTAAATCCTAAGTCATTCATAAGTATCATTTGAAAAGTAAGAGTACACTTTAATTTATAGTTTAAACTAGCTGGTGCCCGCGACTTCGTCTGCGCAGTATTAGTACTTCGTATAGCTTTTTATCTTCTCCAATGCCATAACTATCTTTATACCAAAATTTCATAAAATATTTACATGATCAAACGCAATGGCTATAATAGTATTAGTAAATTTAAATAGGTACCTACTTAGTAAATCAATCAGTAAACACTAATAATAATATACAGTAATAAAATACGAATATACAAATATAAAATTAATCACAATGGAACAAAACTGTCATTACATTTCATCACCCTTGGCGCTATTTGTGTTACATTTCATCACACTTGACGGTCATCGAGCACGTCTAGTGTATCGAGCTGTCAAAATGATTTGATTTTGACTAAACTATCAGAAACTGACAAAACTTTGACAGAACTGTCATCATTACGATCTTGTCGTAGGCGGAGATCTTGTTATTTTGTCTATGCTGTGCCCAAGAATATTACGCTATTTTACCCGAGTGGTGATGGATGATGATGATGATGATGATGAAAAGTAGCCTATGTGCTATTCCAGACTATAATCTATCTCTGTGCCAAATTTTAACCAGATCTGTTCAGCCGTTATTGAGTAACATACGTCCATTTATCCATCCATCCATCCAATCATCCATCCATCCATCCATCCAAACTTTCACGTATATAATATTAGTGGGATAATACATAAGACACATGAATGGCTAGAATACAAAATTATTTAAAAATGGCTTGCAACATTTCTGGTAGTTTACCTGCGTCCATTATGGATATGTTGGATCTACATTATTATTATTATTATATCTATATTATTAAATGGAATTTGTAATATACAAAATTAATGGTATAAAATACGTCTATATTCGTTTTGTATTTAAATATACATTTTAGAAGCGATCATTTGTGTATACATATATAAATATCGTTTTTAATAATGGATTTCCGCAAAGCAACGTCTGAATCAACATTATATATATAAATACCTATATAGGTGTATATATATATTATAGGTCATTATTATATTACATATCAATTTTACACGCCTTGCCGTAACGATAATTCAATAGGGATAATATTTGTCTAAGGTGATTTCTAAGAATGTTTGCTCATGTCCCGCAGCCTGAAGTGGTCTTTATCTTAGGGTAAAATGTAGAGGTGCAGTGCCGATCATATATTGGTATAATAATGCATGTTTTGGTACATAATTCACTTAGATCCTGGAGTCATCATAATTATCTAAGCCGTAGCGTAGGACGTCCACTGCTAAACATAGGCCTTCCCTGATCCTGTAGTGGGACATAATATTGCTTGACGTTCAAAAATTTCACAATCATGTATAACGGAGTAGCCTGACAGAACAGACCTGATAACTGATAAAACATTGAATTTCACATTCTATGTGAAACGAATTACCTTAAGAATAATTTATTAATTTCAATAAAGCTTTCCATTGTCCGCGGCTCGGAACAATACCTAATCAGAATTATAATGTCGGTGTGAATTTGCAGTATTTTATTATTTCAAATGTTTCTTTTGTATGATTGGAGATTTTGGAGATTGAGATAGAACTTTTCGTCGTGTTTCAGTGATACCGTATCTTATACCAGTCGTACCGTAGCATATTTTGCTATCTAGAACCTATGTGCTTAATTTAGCAAATGTTATAAAAATACAGTTTAACATTTTCTGCTCTACGTATGATGAATTAATCAAATGTACAATTGCGTTATTTTAAATATTTTTCAGTTAGTCTTGCTTTGAGGGTTTTGTGTATCACAACTTCGCCAAATTGTCACGTAAAATAATAAACTATCAAACTAAAATAATGCATTGAAGATATTTGACCGGATTTGTCTTCCGACTTCCAAAAAGGAGAAAGTACTCAATTTGACTGTATATATTCTTTTTTTTATATATGTAAGTTACCTAATAACTTTCGACTGGGTGAACCGATTCCCAAAATTATTTTTTTGTTTAAAAGCTGGTGCTTTCCGTGTTGTACCATGTAATTTTTTTAATATTCGATTTAGTAGTTTCTGAGTTACACTCCAATAACTGATTTTTACCAAAATAATAGAATGAAAGTCGGAATATTTTTTTTTCAAATTGCACTTATTTTACAAAAAAATATGTATTTTCATTATTCGGTACAAAATCAAAATTGACTGTCACAGTAAAGTTATTCATCTCTCTCTACCACCGTGAACTTCAGCGTCTTTATTAAAATCTTTCTCCCATTTTTCTGTGATATTTTCTCGCAAGCACCACTAAATGAATCAAAAAAGCCATAGCGTTTGCCTTCTCTTTTTAGATCTTCAAGGTTTTTTTTATATTATGTCATAAGATGTTCATTACACGCTGGCCTGTGGTTTTATTATAAAATTCCGGACGCCTGCAAAGTAAGGTACTTGCATGATAAGGCTTCTTTTCAAACGTTTTAAATTTGTAAAAATTAAGCGTCGTGCAATGCTGCATGTGCCTATGGCAAATGTAAAGATACTCGTTATTGTTAAATTTCAATATTCGTTACATTTCAATACCGATGAATATTCCTGGATAACAAGGGTCGATTCTCACCTCAGGTCATCTTTCGATGTAGGTAACATCGCGATGAACCTTGCTTTCCATGAAATCATTCTTTAATAAATTATATTATACAGTTTAATAATGACGTTCTTGGAAAAAACAGACAGCAGCGACGTAAACATAAGGTTTTCTGGAACAAATAGTATGTGAATATAACAAGAATGTATAATGTTAAAGAATTGAATTTTAATGTCCGAAATTGCAAATTGTTTAAATTTCTGAAACTATTATTATAAAATTAGTATTTTTTTAAGACGTGCTAAATTATGTGTGTTATGTATTATACATTTAAAGGTTTGACTATATACCTAAAACGTAATTTAAATATTTGTATTCCTGTTTAGGTAGAATATTTGAAATATGTTGTATTAAACCTACATAATATGACAAATAAATAGTTATTGATTTGATTTGAAATCCACAGCATTGTGGTAGGGCGCTTAAGGTTCCCGCCCGGCTCTAACACCCTCAAGTATGAAATTCTGTCGCTAATCACCTGACAGTATGTTACGGCAGCTGTTCTTGAGAGCCAGATGCTATTTGAGGTCAAAAATAAGCCTACCAAATGTAAACAAACTAAAACTATGGCTTACTCGTATGTGGAACGTGATATTCTCCCATAAAACGCTACTATAAGATACATCGGTTAAGAGTTCATACCTTTTTTAAACTGATAAGAGACAGATACGTATGTCGTGCGCCTGGTGGTAAGCGCCACGACATGATATTGCTGTTTTGCCCAGAATTAAGATTTGCGTGGTGCAGAAATACTATTGCATCCTGAGATATTAAGATAGAGATATAGTCTCTTAAACATCCACTAATTAATTAAAGTTAAAAAAAATATGATGAAGCATCTGACTATCTGGCACTGCGGTGGAACCATGTGGTACTTATTGTGGTCTCTTGCATAAGGCCTTCCACTTGTAGGTAGCATTCCATCCTAACACCTAAGTAATTCTGATGGCGATAACATTCCTAAATTATTGGAACTGGACAATGGACATAGATGTTAAGTAGATGAAGTAATAATACTACGATTAATAATATAATATAGTAATAATACTAATAATATATAACATTACCACAGGGGCGGCTTTGTGGCGAGCCGTCGGTGAGTGGCGACACCGTGGACCCTGATTCTTCCTGGGGCTAAATGAGACCCCTGACCCCCGGCTTGCCTTAATTGGCTGTCTGGGGGTGGAGACGCAAGAGCAAGTAACAAAAATCTCCCAAGGGTGAAAGAGTTAAAGGGTATAACGCCGGTAGTAGCGCTCTAATGAACCCGCAGCACACCTCTCGAATCCCTTTAGCCTTGCACAACAAAGTTGCCCCTTTTGTCACCATTGATGGTGGCAAGTCCCCACCTGCCTAAATATTTTAATATGAGACTAAAATTGGCAGGTGCCGTAATAGTCCATAGCCATCTATCTTCCTAACATTTATAAGTTCATAACAATAGTCTTAGTATTTAGCCCATATTTGTAATAGATAATCCATGTCACCGTCATCCTAAATTCTGTTTTATACACTTTTGTATATTTTATACCAAACAGGCCTCTAAATGTTGGCTATAACCCCACTTATGCCTCTGTCTTTAGAAAGGATAACAAAGCCGTGAATTTTTTTAACTAATAATATAATATAGTTATAATACTAATAATATTAAATAATGAAGTAGTAATACTCCTCCTTGAGACTAAAATCGTTATTGGAAAAATAAACTCTTATAGGATCACTTACTGCCCGTTTGAGTTTTTATTGTTTATTAAGAATGCATGATAGAATTTCTTAAAATATTAGTCTCAGATCAAAATTTATTTGCACTTACCCCATTGTCCAGTGGTTTTAGTATTTATTAGTTTCAGTCTCATCAATAACCTATATTTACTAAGTTTTGCTTCCATTGATAGGTAGTATTATTTGAAAGCGCCACATATAAGCAGTTATTTTTGTTCAATCTTATTTAAAGATAAAATAACTTCACCACTAAGAAAACAATTATTAAACTTGGACAGATTCTAACTATGCACTTAGATAAAGCAGTACAATATGCAATTTTCTTTTAGTATCTACCTACTTTTATTTAAATTAAGTTTGAAGCTAATTCCCAGTGTGCTCTATTATAATTGTCTGGGGCGTTACGACCGGGCCCGAGCTTGAGAATAGGGCTGGCATAGAGCCACTCTTTATAGGATTATGTGGAATAACTTCAGACAGCACAAATAGTGGCCACAAACAACGATACTACTGAAATCAGGAAAATACTGTCAAGGGGTATTAAAACCCCAGTATTTACATAAATATATGGGTTTATTATCTAAGCAATCAGTTTCTAAAAACTACTTAACTTTGAAAAAATTAAGAACTTGTTTGGTTACACTGGTAGATTCACCGTTAAAAGATAATTTATTTAACATATACCTACCATTTTTCAAAAGATATATTTACATATAATTAAACAAATTTTCAAAAATTAATGAGAAATTTCAGTGGAGGGCCGTGCGCAGAGGTCACGCAGCAATCTGTAGTCGCCTATACTTAGCGACTGCTTATTGCCGCGCAGTTTCAGATCATCATAGGACGTATATAGGACTGCTGAACATATGCCACCTCCACTAATTTTCAAAAGGACTTTATCATGTCGTTAGTCCACCTTGTCGGTGGACGATCTACGCTGCACTTGCCGGTCCGTGGTCTCCACTCCAGAACCCTCCAGCCCCATCAGCCATCTGTTCATGTGGCATGTCCACTGCCACTTCAACTGGCTTATCTTCTGGGCTATGTCGGTGACTTTAGTTCGTCTACGTATCTCCTCATTTCTGATTCGATTACGTAGAGAAACCCCGAGCATAGCCCTCCCCATAGCTCGTTGCATGATTTTGAGCTTGTTTATGTGGCTCATAGTAAGAGACCACGTTTCAGTGCCATATGTCATCACTGGTAACACACATTCGCCAAAGACCCTTGTCTTGAGGCACTGGTGTATTTTTGACAAGAAGAATTTTTGAAGTTTTCGGAACGCTGCCCAGCACAGTTGGATTCGACAATTGACCTCTTTCTTGAAGCTGGATCTGCCTAGTTTGACTGTCTGTCCTAAGTAGATGTATTCGTCAACAACTTCGAGAACTGCGTTCCCAACTGATATTGAGGTAGGCACAACATGGGCATTAGACATAATTTTTGTTTTGTCCATGTTCATCTCAAGGCCTACCGATCGATCTTCGAGCTACTGAGGTTTTCCATGGATTCTGCCATACAATATCATCGGCAAATCGAAGGTGAGTGATGTATTCGCCGTTGATGTTGATGCCAAGTCCTTGCCATTCCAGAAGCTTGATGGCGTCTTCCAATGCAGCGGTGAACAGTTTTGGAGATATTACATTGCCTTGTCTCACGCCTCTTTGCAATGGAATTTCCTTCGAACTGTGCTCCTGTACTCGGACTGACATGTTGGTGTTATTGTACAAGCACTTCAACACTTCGATATACCGAGTAACATATGTTATTTAGATTAAATACATTGCTATTATTAGTTAGATCATAACTATTTAGTGTGTATTGCAAATTTCAAAATGGACAAAGACTTCGAACAAAGAATTTGTCTTAAATTTTGCGTCACCAATAGAATTTCGTATTTGGAGTCACTGAAAACGTTATTGAATGCTTCTGGTGCATCGACTTTATAAAAACACGTGCTTATGTGGGGTATAAACCGTTTAAAAGCGGTCGAGATATGATGGCAGACTAGCCTCGCCCTGGTAGGCCATCAAAATCTTCTATTAAAGTTAACATCGCATGAAAAACCTCGACTGAAAAACCTCGTTCAAGTTAAAGAGAGGTAGCAGCTGAACTTTCTATGTATGTCGACTCAATCCGTACCATTTTTAATAATCACTTTGGTATAAAACATGTTGCCGCTCGGCTAGTCTCAAATGACCTGAATTTTTGCCAAAAACTCAATCGCACAAGAGTCGATGAGTACATGCTAGAACGAGTCAACTCCGACCCAACATTCATGCGACGCATTGTTACTGATGACGAGACGTGGGTTCACAAGTTTGACATGCAAATTAGCCAACAAGTTTCGGTGCCTTCCAACTGAACCGAATCCGAAAAAACCACGGCAAAGTCGATCAAAAGTCATGTTGACTGTTTTCTTTGACTATCGCGGTGTTGTGCACTCGAAATTCTAGCCGGAAGGTCAAACGGTAAATACAAAATATTATTTACGAGTTATGCGGCGTTCGAAAGAGCGAATTCGACCAAAACGTCCAAACTTATGGAAAGACAAGTTCAATTTGAAAAAATAATACGGACTTCCATTCAATTCAGTTATTGGAGTGTATCTCAAAAACCCGATTTCGGAAAGGACCGAATTTGATGAAATTTAAATGGGACCACACGGGACGCACCAGCCTTCAAACAAAAAGAATTTTAAGAATCGGTTCACCCAGTCGAAAGTTATGTATGTATGGTAATAAACATAAAAAAACATACAGTCGAATTGAGTACCTCCGCCTTTTTTTGGAAGTCGGTAGAAAACTCTTGGATTATGCACCACGATAGTGCTGCGCCTTCGCACAAGGCTATCATTGTAAACGAATTTTTGATCAAAAATTCAACAATTTATGAGTTATCTGCGTAACAGTTGCCCTAAACAAACAACAGTTTGTACTGTTGCACGTAAACTATACAATTACGTTACTCACGCGTTCACTCTCTCTATTCGTGCTAGGTCTACCGATTTACGACATAGCTCGTTCCAAAACACATACCCGAAGCAACAAATTGTGTACTTCAACAGATATTTTATAATTATGCGCAGTGATAGTCGGCCTGTGTACTAAGTAAAAGTTACTAAGTACGTATAAATGTATTTTCGTTTTAGTTAATTCAATCTCCAAACTCCAACGGCAATAATCCCTAATACTATTTCCTGACTCCATCAAATTAGGGTATTTACGGAAAAAGTCCCTTTTTCCTTTGGCAACCCTAAGCTTAGGGTATTTCGGCACAGCGGTGTGCCGTAACCTCAATACTTACGTACTATTGTAACTACATACGTATACCTACCATTTGCGGTGTTTGTTGATTGCTTGGTGGGCAAACAAACAGCTCCGCTAATAAAACTCGGCTCGAATACTCACATTTTATTCAGCTAATAAAAATTACAAAAAAATATTTGATTGAAACGAAAATGTGAAACTAAATCCTGGAAATCCAAGCTTATATGTCATGTACATACTCGTAGTGCCTGCCGCGAATCTTTATGTGATAGTTCATTTTCAAGTTATTTATTTGGCCTCTTTATTATTATAATGTTTATTAACGAGTAGGAATTACGTCTTTCAGTTCGCTATCCAACAATAATATTTGCACATTAAATCCTCTACTTTTCGATACATTTTTTATTTACCAAATTAAAAGTACATACATATTTGAAGTAATATAACATAGCATTCATAAACCACATAGGTTTGTACATAACGCTATTGTTTAGTCTGCAAACTTGTCAATATATGTTTAATAAACAACAATCTGAACTCATACACTGAACTATTATGTATATACGAGTATAACGTGAGATATCATAAAGTTCATAACAGGTTCTAATATAATTCGTACTGCTGTCTCCTGGTAGGCGTGCCCAGGTCGACGTTTTCAATTCCTCACGTGAGTGTTTTGCCGGTTAATAATATCTAATATCTATATATAAAACTCACGAGTATTTCAATACAAAAATAAATCATTTCCCAAATTTTTCAAGGGTACTTACCAGTATATTACAGGATACCTTATAGTAATTTGAATAGGCCTTACAAACATAAACCTGTCTCTAAGAATACTAGTACAAACTTCAGCGTAGTTTGATTAAGGACGAGGTGTGTCAGAGGGTTCACCGAGGATGAATTCTAGGGCCCTTCAGTCTGCCCTAAGGCCATGATAGCGCACGCTTCCCCGCCCGCCAGGCAAGGGCTAATGCGATACGTATGCTCGCTACGCCTTCAAGGGTTATTTTATGTTAAAGTACGCTTTAAACCGGCGGAGAGTTCTCGTTAGTCGTTGCAAAAGATTGGCGTTGCGAGTACTGTTGAATGCTGTCTGTCAGCTTGAAGAGTAATTCACTATGTGAATGTGAAATGTGAATCTTGTAAATTCGATAGGGTCGTGTTCACAGCTCGCTTATCTATACATCTATAATTTTAATGTTATAACGAGGGAAAATTTGTTGTTTGTTTGAATTGAATAGGCTGCGAAACCACTAGAGTGATTTGAAAAAAAAATCACCATTTAAAGTCTACATTATCGCTGATGAACATAGGCTATATGATATTTTAAAAAATGTAGGTATCCGTATAAAAACTTCGATAAGGTAACCCAAGGCGTGAAAATAATAACAAAAATATCCTTATATCGCGAAAGCTGGGGAAGCTATTAGCAATAGAGCAAAGTAATGTACTACCTTTTTATAGAAGACGTCAAAGCAATACCATATGTCTGACATTTAAATTTTTGTCAAAATAAATACTTTTACATGTTAAAATATGCGATTGTATCGCGTCCTTATATCGCGTACGCTGTGGAAACTATAGACAATAGAAAAAAGTTATGTACTACAGTTTTATAGAGGACATTGATGTCTACAAAAAAGCTTCTGTCAGAAGTGCCATATGTCTAACTATTATAGTTATGTCACAATAATTACTTTTTCACGATAAAATATGCAATAGTAACGTTGGTTATTTCAAATATAAGCCACATTATACGAACCTTGGTATTTAATCCTAATAATAAAAGAAGTAAGATTTTATTGTTTGTTTGTTTGTTTGTAATGGGAACGCAAAAACTATTTGACCGATTCAAAGAAATCTTAGAAAGCTAGAAATAGAAAGAGAGAAAACTACATTTTTCCTGAGTAACATAAGCTATACTTGATTCATCATCATCATCATCATCATCATCATCTATCACCACGCGAGTAAAACCGCGGAGCACAGCTAGTATATTATAGTTACGTATGATACTAGTACGGTAAGTTATTTTTACAAACAATTAGACGTCGAGGGCGTAAAACCACTACTATTATAGTACCTATACCAATATAGTGTAGACTAAAGTAATATAGTAAATACCAATATCCCTACGTGTGTCATACCATACAACTACGAGTATTGTCAACATATTTGCTAAGTTACAAAATATTTTTCATCTGGCGCTATTTATTTTATTTTTGCCGTCATAACTGCAGCTAATACTTTTGCACGAAATCAAATGTCGTTTCAAAAATACATGTAATTTTATATGTAGCTTTTTTACACACATGTTTTATATACGAACAAAGTAACTAATATAAAATAAATCTACCTATTAAAATAAAACTAATTTACTTAAATATTTTAGGTAACTTAAATATTATAGATAAAAAACAGTATTCAAATCCCTGTCTACGGGTAGAGTGCCCAAAAAGCTGGCAACGTTTCCTCGTTGAATAGCCAGGCTGATACGTTGCCCGAGGTAAGTACCAGCACTTAGGTCATCTATAAATTTATATATGTATGTATGTATGTAATTATGTTCTTACACTTTTTTAGTCTATGTAATTAAGTCCGGTAATTAATCTAAGTTCATTACATATTGGTTTATGAGTATTTTCAACATCAAATACATCGACCACAATGAGGACGGCTTTCAATTCACTCGTAATTCATTGAAATAAGTCATCAAAACATTTTCAGAGAACGATTGAGTGTTTCCTTGAGTTTTCCATAATATCAAATTATTGTAACTCTACAGAATTTATCCAAAACTCTATATACATCTATATGTGTAACTCATTTAATAGCGCTCTCGCGATTTCGGAGATAGGATACCATGATGGATGGATGGATGAATGGAATATGAAAATGGCGAATGGATGAGGCTCCATTCGCAAAAGCACGTAGCACAATAAGATAGTTCTCATATATTTTGTCTCAATTTACATCTTTAATATTAAAGTGAGATAAACGTATTGAGCAAAAGCCAAATGTTTCCAAAGATATTCGATAATTCAGTCTTTTTAATCTGGTCTTATTATTATTAATGGGAAACTTATTGGTAAAATTATTACATATTTATATTGAAATAAAAAACCGTAAACATATGCAAGACGCCTTACAACGGAGTATGTGGTAAAAGAGGTACCTACATAGGTGATAGTACCTATTTTTACGGCACACTCCGTTGTATGGTGAGTAATTTTACATTTTCGAACAAATGTGTTGATCATCTACTTTGAGCTTGGATCAAAAGGTATCTATTTTGTAACAGGCTATATAACACGTATTCAAATCAAACTCAAAAACATGGCGATCGTGGATTAAAGTTAGACCAGAGGGAATCCCAAGAAAGTAATTTAATTTTAATTTCTATGAAATTAAAAAATATATATATTGAGGTAACTAAATATACTCACATCTCATTAATTGAGAACGAGTGTAACTCATAAGAATTTGAAACTTTAATGGTAGTTAAGTAATCTTTCCATGCCAGAAGGTTTTTACTTTTTTAATATCATGGCTATGTTAAACAAGATTGTGAAACAATGATAAATAATAATAAATATAATAAATAATAAACAACAATACTACTACTAACTAGGCCACTAAGATCTTCTGTAGCACTTTTTTTATTACATCTGTATTTCTATTCGAATATTATTGCGTTTTGGGTAAAGAGAGGCTTATTTAAGTTCCACACAAAGACGCTTACTTGTGACGACAACGTATTATGTATATTCAATATTTAATAATAATATATATTATTATTTTTATTCAACAAATAACAGTAGATTAAGTATTTTCCTAAGTATTACGTGGTAGTTATTAGTACAGATATAATTTAATGTACTTAGCTATAAACACTTAGGATGGTCGTTAGTAGCTGTAGGTACTAGGATTCTCTGTGTTACAACTACTACGATTCCAACATCTGAAGAGGAAGAAGTACAAGTTTAACACATATTAAATATGGGTTCCTACGTAGAAAGAAGCATACAAATTTCTAATTAATATACTTACACAAAAAAAACACAAAAAAATACAATATTAATATTAAATATTTTTCGCAACAGGTTATAAACGAAGGATTATACCTTCTTCTTATTATTCTTATTCTGATTGGGGGCGCTAAGTCCCGCTCTGACGTCCCGCTTGGGGTGTATTGTGCATTTCCCCCGCCAGCTACCCTATCCATCCCAACTCCTTTATATAACGGAGTATGACCCTGGGTCGCTGGCACAACTGCTCCAGTGATATTTGAGGTGTTAAAACTGATGATGATATAGAACTATAGTGAGTCTCTAGTAGACCGGTAGTGTTCCGTATATTTTCCGTAGCCGTGCACTCCAACAGCACGTGCTTCACGGTCTCGTTCTGCTGCAAACATCCTCTGCACAGTGTTATATAGACTATCTGTTGCACCAGTTTTATATAGATGGTAGTTGAGATTGCAGTGACCTGTGATAATGCCTACCATTAGGCAGAGGTCCTGTCGATGAAGTTTCAACAAATTATTAGTTGTGTATCTGTTCAAGGTTGGAAACATAGATGTTGCTTGTTTGCAGTCCTTTTTGTTATCCCAAATGTGTTGTTGTTCTTTTTCAGTATAGCGACGGAGTAGATTTCGTATTTTCATCGCTGATGGTTTGCAAAGATCATTTACATCTCCACTTACCTGTTTCTTTGTTGAATTTTTAGCAAGCTGCTTTCGCATTTCCTGGGCATGAGCCATGCTCTTTTGTCCATGCTACCACTATCTTGTACTTGTTTGATAGTTTTTGTAGAGTCGCGTTACACTCGGCAATCACTCTTGACCTGGTTACCGGCCTTCTGAGTGCATCGATGACCGCCGCACTATCCAGAGTGAATGCGATTAGATTTCTTCTCACAGATGATGATATTGTGCCCACCTCGTCTATATATGGTATAGCTTTTGCTGCTAACAGTAGGCCCATAGCCCCTGCTTGTGCTGGTGATATGGTCTTATTTAAGGCATTTGAGTCTGATATACCAAGTTCTGGCGAGAAATATCCACAACCAGCTCCCGCTTTATTTTTTGCCCCATCCGTAAACATGTTGTATGACGGAGAACAACCATCCAAAGCAGTCTTCTCAGTGACCAGCACGTACTTTCTCTCATCAAGGTGCATGCTGACTATCCTGTCAGTGCCTTGTGATGATTCTGGGATTATGCCTTGCATGGTTTCAGAGTTATCGACACATGATAAGTAAGAAACTCAACCTTAAATTGAACCAACTTAATCCCAACCATTATGTTAGGTATTGGGATGATTAATGCAAAAACTCACCGATGGGATTAAGATATTACAAGCGCTTCTGAGTGCAGGCAGTTGCCGAGCTGGCCAGCCGACCGGTCACTTGAGTAAATATGTCATGTATTCCTTTCTTCGTTATAGAGGCTTCCTCATGCTTCATATAAAACAGGGAAATCTTGAGCCTTTTGATTTTTTTGATTGATAAAAAAACCGTTGGGTTTCGTTTTTTCGTGGTAGTAAAAAAGTGAATGATCGATTTGATCGCCTGTCAGCCGAGCTAGGGATGGGACATTGTGAAGGAAGGAAACTAAAATAGGGAGGTGATTATCGGTGGTTTTAGTCGACTTTAACACATTATTTTATGTAGATACTTACATTACAAAGAAGGTTACCCGTTTAAAAACAATTTTAAATTGAACACCACAAATGCAAGTTAATTTGCAATACTAAATGGAATTCTGAACAGTCGGAAGTAACTATTGGTGAAACTATCTTTTAATTTATGCAGAGTAAATTTAGTCGCTGAGTTTATTCTGCTGCGGTGAAGGCAGGTGCGGACTGCCCCCGGCTCTGTAATTAACAAAACAAAGGCTTTTCACTACGTTAACAGTACTTGATGTTACTGCCTGCATTATTTTAAGGCGCAAATTCTTCTGGTTAAGCGCTAACTTTGCGAATTTGTGGTGTTTACGCTCCAACGCCTTTGTAACTGGTTTGGAAATATTGGTTAGTAGTGTGGTTTTAATTATAAGTTGGTGAATTAAACTGAAGACCTGTTATAAGTACATATATAATAATAATAATAATAATATTTATTTCCAACTTACTAAGTATTACTTACTAATAGCCTATGTACTTAGGTTACAAATATATGCTAGAGTACACCATAAACATTTATTTTACTTATATAATACTGAAATAATTAAAAGGTAATACTTACTATATTTTATACGAAATTAAGTATTACTTTAAACACACTTAAGAGAGAGAAAAAAAATAATACTTAAGCACCATGCTTATTACACAATATGTACCTACCACAAAAGAAAAGAGAAGTATATAAAATGAAACCTGCTAATGCAATGCTAGTGCATATATATGCACTTGAAACTCATTAAGTGCGTGTTTGGTAACGTTGAGTTAGGCACTTTTGTAATAATATTAATGTGCATATAATCAGCATATTATGATCAGATCTCTTGCAGCAGAGCTTCTTTTCTTCGCCTTTTGTCGCATAAAGTATGATCAGCTGCCAGCCCCATGAGACACACACATCCAATACAAATAATTGGTAGTTGGTACCGATGTCTTATATGTCTTAATTCAAAAGTACGAAGGTCGTCTTTGAAAATGCGATGTTCTCCGGTCACCATCAAATTAGTTGCTGCAGCACGGGTAGAACAAGACGGCAAGCTACAAGCGCTTCTCTTTCACGAGAACAATTCTTAGAATCCATTACTCGCATTTCTTATTACGAGTTTTCCAAATACGTGAATAATATACAAATACAATACATAACTCTTTATTGCGTACCACACAAAAACAGTAAAAAATACAGTAGGTAAATTAACTAATTAATCTACTAACAAGTAAGAATATTAGATCTATGCTGATAATATATCCCCTCATGTGTCGATGTCATTATAACAATAAAATTTCTATTGTGTCTGGCCGTGTGACTTTTGATGGAATAATTGACGGTGCTATCGCTAATTTAATCTCTTACAGACGGACAACCATTGAATGGACATGACAAAAATGAAAAGTTTAGACGGTGGTGTGCAACAATATATATACACACATCAACATGGTCTAGGGATGTATAAAACTTTTTTAAATAACTTAAAAAGTACTGGCCTTACAAAAAAAACTATTGATGACAGATTATAAAAACATTAAGTTCCTTTTTTAAATTCAAATTTGTATATATCGGCGCAACTACAACAGTTCGTCGAGAATAATTAAGTTTAATCATTTGATTACCCTAAAAATAGTTTATAAATCATCAGTTGATTATTTTTGAGTTGATTACGATGTAAAATTAATGTTATGATTGTAATTTCAATACTTTACCAACAAACTTGTAAACTCGTGCACGTGCGCCGAGTCCTATAAGTACGGCCGCACTGTAGGCGCTCGTCTCAGTCGCTCTCGAGTCGCCGTACAGTACGGACCTCTTTGTGACGTTGTTACGCTGCTCGTTGAATATACGAAGCTTATAAAAGTACTCGTGAAGTTTTACTTCGAGGACCCAAAAATGAGTGATCATCATGAAAACAACAATTGTGACGTCAGCAATGCTGACGTCACACTTTTTAAAAACACTCCGGAGGTGCTTTCTCCGTCATCAGAAGTGGGATCAGAACAAGCTCTGGTTCCAACCACATCCTCATCGACTTCGGTTCAACCTGTCACGACTGGAACAGCGCAGGGCAGTACCAGGCTGATAGGCCCTGCCTCATTGAACACTTCAGGAGTACCAGCAAACAACTTTAATACCATGCAGCCCATCACAACGGGAATTACCACAGACATGACGTCCACACCAATCGCTGCGGGAGATGATCTCGTACCACTGCCAGATAGATCCACAAGTGAACCCTGAGATACCGTGGGGACGCCTTGTGGAACTATGGGTAGACACGTATACACCACAGATTCTAAATTAATAAGGCAGTGCACTTAAGATGTCTTAGTGTACTGTTGTAATCTACAAAAATGTCTGGAGAGTGATACCTCTGAGCTAACCATGGGTTACCCTTGAGCTAGCCACGGATCCTTGATGCATCCACAGTGAACCATGAGATACCGTGGGGACGCCTTGTGGAACTATGGGTAGACACGTATACACCACAGATTCTAAATTAATAAGGCAGTGCACTTAAGATGTCTTAGTGTACTGTTGTAATCTACAAAAATGTCTGGAGAGTGATACCTCTGAGCTAACCATGTGTTACCCTTGAGCTAGCCACGGATCCTTGATGCATCCACAGTGAACCATGAGATACCGTGGGGACGCCTTGTGGAACTATGGGTAGACACGTATACACCACAGATTCTAAATTAATAAGGCAGTGCACTTAAGATGTCTTAGTGTACTGTTGTAATCTACAAAAATGTCTGGAGAGTGATACCTCTGAGCTAACCATGTGTTACCTTTGAGCTAACCACGGATCCTTGATGCATCCACAGTGAACCCTGAGATACCGTGGGGACGCCTTGTGGAACTATGGGTAGACACGTATACACCACAGATTCTAAATTAATAAGGCAGTGCACGATGTCTTTGTGTACTGTTTACTAATCAAAAGACTCCTAAGGTTACATAACAGTTGTGTTAATGTAACAAACAAGATAAAGCAACGTAAGTTGTTTACAGACTCACTACTCAGAGAATATCTCATTCTTTGCAGGCCAGCCATAATTAACAGCAGTCTGCGAGAGTTAACGAGTCAACAAGGCTGGTGCAGAGCGCGCACCGCCTGTCAGTATGGTCGTATCGACGCGGATACAAAAATTAGCCAACAATAATTAGTCAACGTGTAAAACGACAACATGCTGTTGCCTTTATGAGCATGAGAACCACGGAAGCCGAGAGTCGGTACCACTCCTACGAGTTGGAGACACTGGCAGTGGTACGAGCCATAAAACACTTTCGCCAGTATCTATATGGGCGAAAATTCACCGTGATAACGGATTGCAACGCATTAAAAGCGTCAAAACACAAAAAGGACCTTCTGCCAAGGATTCATCGCTGTCGCAATCCAGTTGAGCTTGCAGTCAATGTTATGACAAGAGACTTGAACTGGCTCAAAATTGAACAGCGACGGGATGAAGAACTGCGTCCGGTAATGGACAGTCTCAGTGACAATAACCCAGTGGAAGACTATGTGTTAGAGGACAACGTTTTAAAAAAGGAACGTCAATGATCCTGTCTTCGGTCAGCAGCTCAGTACCGTCGTTCCCAAATCATTTCAATGGAGCATTATAAACTCATTTCACACTGCACTAAAACACCCTGGCTGGGAAAAGACACTGCAGAAGATCAGAGAAACCTATTGGTTCAACAAAATGAGTTCCATTATCCGAAAGATTTGTGGATAACTGTGTTGTATGCCGAACATCTAAAGGAAGATCCGGGGCCATTCAAGCCCAGTTACACCCCATACAAAAACCAACGGCCGCCTTCCAAGTTATTCATATGGACATAACAGGGAAGCTGGGCACTCCAGATGATCAACAATACGTCATAGTCACCATTGACGCTTTTTCAAAGTACGTTTTACTGTACTTCAGTACCAACAAAAACCCACACAGCACATTGGCCGCTCTAGAACGCACTGTGCATCTATTTGGTGCGCCGCTTCAAATAATAGTGGATGGAGGAAGAGAGTTCCTTGGCGAATTCAAGGACTACTGTGACGCCATCGGAATAAATATCCATGCTATCGCTCCAGGAGTCAGCCGAGCGAATGGCTAAGTTGAAAGAGTCGTTGCAACCCTCAAAAATGCTTTGGTAATGATTAAAAATTACGAAGCAGAGCAGTGGCACACTGTACTCGAGGAACTTCAGCTGGCAATGAACTGTACAACCCACTGAGTCACCGGTGTTGCTCCACTGACACTTATTACGCAACGAAAGCACTGTGTACCTCCTGAGCTTCTCAACCTGGTGGATATTGACAACGAAACCGTTGATATTAAAGCGCTCACTCAACAGGTGCAACAGAAAATGATTCGTTGTAGCGAACAAGACAGACAACGCTTCAACCTACACAAAGCCAAAATCCATCATTTTCAAAAAGGAGACTACATATTGGTGAAAAATAATCCTCGAAACCAAACCTCGCTTGACCTTAAATACAGCGAACCATATGAAGTTTGTAGAATACTGGATAATGACTGATATCTGGTAAAGAAAGTTGTCGGTAGAGGACGACCTCGCAAGATTGCCCATGATCAGCTGCGCCGCGCTCCGCAACCTGGGGATCAGTTGACCGTATCGGCGGGAAACGAATCATCTATTCAACGAGATCCCACTGCAGAATCAAATGAGCCCATTCCGTCGACCTCACGAGAAGGGCTGCAAGTACAGCCAACACGACTCGAACCAAGATGACCCATCAGAATAAATGGTCTACGAGAATCCAAATAATCTACGAGAATCCATAACAATCTACGAGAACCAACGAGGCTGGTGCAGAGCGCGCACCGCCTGTCAGTATGGCCGTATCGGCGCAACTACAACAGTTCGTCGAGAATAATTAAGTTTAATCATTTGATTACCCTAAAAATAGTTTATAAATCATCAGTTGATTATTTTTGAGTTGATTACGATGTAAAATTAATGTTATGATTGTAATTTCAATACTTTACCAACAAACTTGTAAACTCGTGCACGTGCGCCGAGTCCTATAAGTACGGCCGCACTGTAGGCGCTCGTCTCAGTCGCTCTCGAGTCGCCGTACAGTACGGACCTCTTTGTGACGTTGTTACGCTGCTCGTTGAATATACGAAGCTTATAAAAGTACTCGTGAAGTTTTACTTCGAGGACCCAAAAATGAGTGATCATCATGAAAACAACAATTGTGACGTCAGCAATGCTGACGTCACACTTTTTAAAAACACTCCGGAGGTGCTTTCTCCGTCATATATAAAAGGTTTTATTTTAAGATAAAATTCGCATTCATTGAATTTCTTCCAAAGAAGTAAATCTTCACGAACTTCTTACTTAATTAAAACTCCATAAATTTCTATAAATCTTTGACAAACGCATCTCCGGTGTTCATTTAATCATGCCACGTAGACACTTGACCAGGAACGAAATGTTAAGAGCAGTGGGCATGATTCAAGGTGGTGCTACCCAAATTGCGGTTTCTGAAGCCATGAAGACCAGTCAGAGCGTTATATCCAGGCTTTGGTCACGTTCTCGTGTCACGGGGGAAGTACTGGAACGGCACAGAGGACCTCAACGCATTACAACACGTGTACAGGACCGACTCATAGTAAATGCTGCACGAAGTCAACCAAATGTAACGGCGATGCAATTGGTTCAAAGGAGAGAGTATGGTTTGCTGGTAAGCGGTCAAACTTTGAGAAGACGACTGCATAAAGTTAACCTACGCGCTCGTAGGCCACTTCGGGTACCAGCGCTAAGGAGAGGCAATTGAGGCAGAAGATTACAAAGGTCTATTGCACACGAAAACTGGAACCATTCTTAATGGTCACTTGTGCTTTTCACTGATGAATCCAGGTTTGGATTTCATCCTGATTCGCGAAGAGTACGCGTTTGGAGAGAACCTGGACGTTGGAATCGACTGCAGCACCCACGACAAGTTCATGCATATCAAGGAGGCACGATTATGGTTTGGGCAGGAATTCGTCTCGGCGGTAGAACGGACCTTGTTGTTGTTGAATGTTGGCTAACATGGCCGATTGATATTTGAATGCTACAGGGTTAAATATCAGGGGTTTCATTGAAATGTATTACCCGTATAACCTGTAACGGAAAAGTAGACGAAATAAGGTTTTCGATACGAGCCTTTGTTTTATTTAACCCGCAGTATTTGATGTCAAATGATTATTCAGAACTTCGCAAACACGTATAGGTGTCTGAACTGTACCGCGCTACAACTTAAAATATATTTTCAGTAAACATGTGTCGTAACCGCTGTTAGGTTTTTATTGCTTAATCATTCGTGATTTTAACTTCACATAACCGCATAGTGCTTAAAATATCTCAAAAATGCTAAACGTTTTGTGAATACAAAAGTATATTCGCTTTTTATGTTCAATATGCATATGCGTATAAATTATACATGATTTTTATTTACTCCATCGCACTAGTGCGTCATTAAACTTGAGGCAGGTTTACTGCCGAAAACCGAAGGCATGGGTGTAATGGGGCTGAGGGTGTAGTGACCAAGTAAGCTTGCTTGTATCATGATGGTATATTCGCATTAGGATTTTTGTGTTAAATAACCCATTTGCTGCAGTAGCGCTGCAGAGACAAGTTATCCTAAAACGTATTATCCAATAATTATATCAGTACAATAGTGTTCGCGTAGAACTCAACCATTAATCTTGTCAAACGAGAATGAAGTGGTCAGACGTAACCCTCATTTCTCAAACCAAACCAACGACTAATTAATTACCTTGAAATTTCCTATCTATGCAAATGGAATATTCTCTAAAAAATGTTTGTTTAGGCCAGACTTTGTCATTATTACGATGATGAAGCTGAATAATTTCCTTTTTTTAATAAATGTTTTATATACTGTGTAAGCATGATTGATGAATTTTATTGTTTTGTTTAGTAGATGGTGCTTGGGCGGATTGAGCGCCAGAGGGAGTATAAAAAGACAATTTACAACTATATACTGAACTAGTAAAGCCTGTTGTAATGTAACGGCAATGTTTAAAATCAAGACATCTAAATATTTTATGCTGGTAACACGTTCAATATTTGGACATTTACAAGTTTTACTATCACTACCACTACATGAGTGAATTATAAGCGATCGTGGGTTTAGTTCAGGTAATGCATGATTGATAATTTTAAATTCCACATATTTTGTTTTTGTCGTGTTTAGTGTTAACAGATTCAGTTTCATCCATTTAGTTACCTTTTCCATTCCTACCTGCGCATGATCATACACTTCCTTCCATGTATTCGAATTAAACACTATAGCTGTGTCGTCGGCAAAAGTAAATATGCGTGCGTTACCCAGAGGTAACATACAGAGGTCGTTAATATATATTAGGAACAGGGACGGACCTAATACGCTTCCCTGAGGAACACCAAAAGATACTTCATATAAGTCACTGTGCTGTCCAACAAGTTTCACTCGTTGTTTTCTATTCGATAAGTATGATCTAAAGCAGTCCAATACTATACCGCGAATACCTAATCGCTCAAGTTTAGATAGAAGTATTGGGCGTGATACAGTGTCAAACGCCTTTGCTAGATCGATGAAGACGCCGATGCATTTATGGCCCTTATCTAGTTGTCCTGAGACAAGGTTAACCAGAGATACCACTGCGTCCTCCGTCGAACTGCCAACACGAAACCCATATTGGTTTTCTGATAACATGCCATTTTTCTCCAGAAAATGAAGAAGCCATTTGTTTATGATTTTCTCCTGCTAGCGTTGATTCACGCAGGTTTAGCGCGAGACGTGTGTAGGGATGTCAACATCGCAATCTTCTATCAAATCTTCAGCCGATCTCTTTTCTTGGTAGCCTACGTACACACCAGAAAACAATGACATTTTAAACCTGCCAAACCCAAACACTGCCGGCACTCGCGTAATAATCGCCGGCAAGCGTTCTCCGCCCCACCGCACCGCCTCTTCTCACTTTTGTGACCTATTTATCTCGAAGGCGTTTTTTTATTAAATTACTCCAGATGCCAGAACTATAAATGCCTAATGTAAACATTACGATGAGTTGACAGCTACTACTTTCCAATAATTCATTACTAGCTAATAACGATGAAGCGCAGATATCTTGCTAGGTTGCATGTACCTACCTACTAAGAGTAGACTGTCTTTCTTCAGATTGACTCACAGCTCTGATTTTAGATCTCTAGCCTATATACATAGTTTGACTACACGGGGAAGATAATATAATATATTAACTAGGAATAGAAGTTCTTAAGGTAAATGTAACATAGCTTTAGGACTAAGAAGTAAAAGGATACCCAAATTTGTACTTTTATAAATGGTTTGCTTGCTAAGTAACTAGTAACATCTGGTAATTCAGTTTTGACTGAGGAAATAATACTATATCTTCATTCAATAGTCCTAATTAATATAATCACAGCTATATTATTAGTATGCAATAAAAGTAATGAATCTGTTTAATATGAACTAGCTTCCTTTATATATTTATAATTCATAGTATAAATATTTAGCAGTTCATGGGAATAATACAATTGTTTTTACTTTTACTACCCATTGTTTTTATAATACATTTGATTTATTTTTCCCAAAATTTCTAGTTAATAAGTATGAAATGATCATAACCATTTTCCTTAATTGTGTACTTCACTCTGAATAGTTCAATCAATCAATCTTTTCTTGTTTACTGATAGCTTTATATATAGGATATATTTGACGGAGAAAACTCTGGATCTTTTTTTGGTTTACAAGACTTCTCACGGAACTGCTTTGCTTATCCATGTATGATAAGACTTACGACATACGTATATCTCTTTTTACGGGATTGCTATATTTAGAGTACATATTATGCTTGACATGTCATTTACTGAACCATTCTAGGTAATGTGATTATATTTTAAATTATATTAATTATATAAGTATTGGTTAGTTTGTTTTATTATATTATTATTTATTATAATGATTGACTTTATTTTGCCGAGTACATTTATAGTAGGAAGATATCTTTGTAATTTCAAGATGTAATAAATTTTGTTAACTTTAATGTTGTAAGGTCTGTTAATATACCTATAATAGGGATTTGCCGTAGGTTATAGAGGTTCTATTATTATTTAGAAGCTAGGGTCTTGGTATGTTCAATCCAAGTCTTGCATTCTTGAAATGTTTACCCTTATGTGTACCCTTTACAATGACATTAATGCTCACCATCATGCCAAGACCTACCTCTGATTACCCAAATTTAGTCAGGCCTTAGTATGTCCACTTGGTATGTGTTTTCTTCGATAAGTCACTATCATGTTACTATCACTTATTTAGTTTACCTCAGCATTATTATTTGGCATAAGCAAATGTTTTGATAAAAATCAATAATGGTTGTTGGCTCTAAATATTACATTTTTAATTCTCATGCTAGAACCCGAATAGACAAAAAAGCCTAATAGACTAAAATCCTGACCCCAATTCCTAATAAGTACATACATAAGTTTTATTAATTATTATATTATGTAAGTGCCTTAGCTTCAATAAGTTATTTCTTTTGAATTAGTAATTTTATAACCCATTTCAGGCAAGCATTAATTTATTATTTACTTTAAACTTAAAGATTATATCTTTAGTTTAGAAGTTAACATACTTATTGATTATATTGTCTTGACGAATCCGTTATTGAAAACTGCATCAACAAAACAGTGATAGGAATCACAAACGCGCGAATATATATTTGACGACGTTATATGATTCCGATCTAACCATCACAAAAGTTAATAAAAAACCGGTAAATAAAATAATTATCTACAGAGTTCTATGGTAATCGTAAGTAATATTGTTCCGGTGATTTATTATATGACAAAATTACTCTGGTTTGAGAGGGTCATCTATTATTCTGTTAGGTAATAAGATAAGATAAGAATTAAAAGTAACCCTCTTGTAAAAAAAGTAAGTCTGGCAGCGTTTCTCGCGATCGGACTCCCTGGGCGAAAGGGCATCAGAGGACTGGTGATAAAACGTATAAAAGTAAAAGTAAACAAAAATTAAAACCCAAAAGGTAAAGGACTAAAAACTGTCAGTTTTGGCGGCAAATGTAAAAATATATATTTAGTAACATATTTCAATTGTAGTTCTAAATATTTTATAAAGTCCGAGGGGAGAGATGTCCTAATTTATTTAATTTAATGTTAACCCTTAGTTATGTTAGCTGCTCTAAAATTCCAACACATCTCTGGGGCCCTGTAACCCGATGCCCTTATCGATACACAAATTTACCTTTCTCGTTATAAACTTAGATGGTACAAGTTACATTTTTAAACTTTTCCTTTGTGATAGTTTTTTAATTAATCTTTCCTATACCGTGATAATTATAACAAAAGATTTATGAATGAAACTAAGGTGTAGTACATCTCTGGGACTCAAAAGGTTATATTATTCACAATTTCTTAAACTGAAAAAGGAAAACAAAAAATGTGATGTGATAGAAAGTATAATATAATAAGCTATACTAATTGTATTTTGAATATAACATGTTATTGAACTACAACTAGAAAACTTGTAAATCAAATCATCAATGTTATAATTATTATATAATGTGCCCCTACTAACGCCAACTGTACCTACTTACTTTAATATTATGTCAGACTTTTCCATGTGTTTTTGACTTTGTGTAGAAGCCGTGGTAGAAGTTTCAAACGTTAGTTTTAACATTCGACACCAGGTAATGTTCTCATCAATATTGAACCGACACAATGCGACCATTCCAGTTTATGTAGTCAGTCTGTTCTACGAGTTCTGTCTGTTCTCGTGTGACACGATTGTTTTCAAATCCTAACTTTCAGATTCTATTCACAGCTACCACGAAAATATAAAGGAAATGCGCGGATTCAAAATAATATAGTTTTCTTTTGTAACATATTGCAATAACAATTAGATGTGGACCCATGTGTGTACACAAAACTTAACCTATAACGCTGATAATAAAATTTATCAAAATTGTAATCTGCTGAATGATTGAAGCAGCATTTATTTGAGTATAATTAATTCTACGCCGATGACTAAATATACAAGATACTAATAACTGAACATGAAATGCGTGAAAACTATAAACGTGTAAATATCATATCTAAATCAAATACTCCCTTATATACCCGACGTTATTGAAGTTGATTTCAGACATGACTAAAACATCTAAGGAAGTTTGATCTTAATCAGCCCATTATGTTATCACTGCTGGAACTTGAGCCTTCCTCTCGAAGAGAGGAGTTGGCCATAATCCACAAAGCGAGCCTAGTGTGGCCTGGTGGACAGGCTAGTGGCCAACTCATGCCGAAGTTTTCAGGTTGCCCAAAGGCCTTCGACATAGGCTAACGACAATCGGGAACGACGGGTTAACGTGCCCTACGAAGCACGTGCGTACAGTTGAATAATGCCACTATAACGGTCAATCATCCAACTTCTGACCGCAGCAAGCGTTAAAAATTTAAAAGCAAATAAAGAGTTGTTTATCGAATTATACACTTAAGTATTCTTGTTCTAGTAATAGAGTATGCCAGTCCACAATATACATATAATAATATCTGCCTCAGTCTGCTAATTGAATCTGAACAGGCTCTGTGTTAGGCCGAGCGATACTGGCGATGGCAAACGCATACGGCAATTATTTCCATTGACTTATGTAAATTAGCTTGTTGGGTAACGGTAGAGCTGCAGGTTCTCTACAGAGCACAGACAATGCATTACACGTGCAATACAGCCCAGAACATTGGGTTCGTATATAAGTTATACAGCAAGAACATGCTGTTGTGGACAGTCTCGTGCCTACCTTGTTGACAGCCTCTGTATGAGTGTTTTCACTGATTTTGTTTTCATTGCTTTAGATTAGTTTTGAAATGCTACTCCCGTACTGACATAAGTGCACCTATGTGAGTACGGGAGTTTTAAGTATTAATTTTAAACTACCAATAATTTACTGTTCCGTATGGATTATTTGAAGATTTAGATGAATATCGTTATTAGTCATATCTGAGTGAGGAATTTAATTTTGTTGTAACAGGAAAATGTCAGTGAAGTACTTGCATAAACTTACACAAGTAATGGGCCCAAAGTAAACGAACATAACAAACGTGTTTATGTTTGTATTGGTAATCCACTGAGTCAGAAAAATAAGGGACAGCCCCACTCTGACAAGGGACGTCCTCTTAGTCGAGGACTGACAAGTCAAATTTATATTACGCCATTTTACCTCTTCTCTTAATAAAAATACTGTTTTTGAGTGCAAAAAGGCACTTTTATTATTGTGTTGTGTCGTATCGAAAAGGAAATCGTACAAATGAAATGGGGTTCGTGTAACTCACAGTCGAAAAATACCTACTATTCTGATAAATAGTTTTGACATCTTTCGGGAGAGATTCATTTGAAGGACACTGTAGCAAGTGAAATTGGATTTGACAGGTTTATCTCGGAGTGAAAAGAACTTTGCGTCTGTATTTAAATTCAGACGCACTGCTACTATCACGGGCAGGCGTTACGGTTATTATCTGACGAACGACTTACCCGTATCATTACTTAGTAAACAAATTAATTAGCTGATTATAAACTTCATAAAACACTAGCTGAGCTGTGGAAACACGTGCTACATCACGTGAATACGAAATGTAGGTAATGTTTAGAACTCGGCTTACTGACTTTGCATTAAAACAAAACACACTTCATTCTAAAAGTTTAAAAGTAAAAAAATTGAATGAAATTTTCTCCGTTATATGGCATAACGGAAAAAAATTCATGAAATGTTTACAGTCGATTAGGAAGTAAAACAGAAACGCAGGCTACCGCTACGAAGAAATAATAAGTAAGGGACAGCAACTGCGTAATAAAATTACCCAACAAAAGTCGTGCTCATGTATTCAAAGATGTTCAAATACTTTACAGATCGAGATGGTAAATACCATGCAAAATAAAATCAGTCTATTTTCGATTTAATTTAGGATGTATGTTTTTTTCAGAACTAAATATTGAAATGAACAATAATGTGTTTTGCTTATTATGTTTTACTCTCGTTTTCTTGCCGATTCAGTGCGGCAAAATAAGTGCCTAGCTGCACTTAAGCTAGAAAAACATGTGTATGACTGACTGTGAAAAACAGCATAGTGATACTCCGTTAATTTTGACGTACCTGTTTTTTTTTAATAATATGATATTTTATAAACTCATATTTATCTAGGCATGGGTCGTACCGATGAAACATCACCATCTATAAGAGATACTACAGACAATGACCAATAAACGATTACCTACAGTTGGTATGTAATGTAGGTAACTATAGCATTAAAAAAACAGTCCATTGTTTGGTCAAATTACAGCACGTTTAGTTTTTCAATGTAATGAAATTCACCTTCTGCAAATTTTGAAGTAGTTTAGCTGAGTTGCTAATTAATCTGTCAGTAGTATTAACACACGTCTGCATAATACGTATGTTACGCATTCTCTTCCTTTGAGGCAGTGGTTCGCCTCTGCCGGTAGGTAGATTTGCCGCTGGTATCAGAGAAGACGGTAACTGGTATTGCAGTGCTGGCCACATGTCTCTTTGGGGGCCTTGGGTGAACACTCCAGCCCTGCGCTGGTATGGGGCACTCAAAACGAGACTCTGCTTGAGCTCTAGCTTCCATTTGGCCCAATTGTTGCTGTTGTTGTTGTTGTATTTGCTGTTGTTGCTGTTGTTGTTGGAGCTAATGGGGCAGTACTTGACGACGTTGGTCTTGCTGCATGTACTGCGGCCTTTGCTGACTCTTTTGGCACGTCTGTGGTCTTATTTGGGCCATTTCCGCGCATTGGGCGTGTTGGTCGATATGTTGGTCCCGCTGGTGTTGTTGGGTGCGTTGTTGCCGTACTCGTTGTTCTTGGTTTGGAAGGGGTGCTCTCGGGTACCCTGAACCTTAATCCCCCTCTTTCTAGCCTCTCTCAGGTAGTGGGTGCACCTTCGGCTGTTTGATACATGCTTGCCCTTGCAATTGGTGCATTTGGGCGGTTGAGATGCAGTTTTCGCACAGTCGGCTGCAAAATGCTCCTCCGTGCATTTGACACAGCGCGGGGGGCGGTGACAGCCTCCTGAAGCGTGCCCGAACGCCTGGCATCTGTGGCGTTGGGGTACCGATCCGGTCTTTGGAACCCATCTTTCCACCATGACGTTGGGGATGTTTAACAGCTCGTTTAACTGAAACTTCGTCCGCATGGAATAAGATTATTGCGATCCCTTGAGAACTAGCTGTGCGATCAAGATATAAAATATCTCATATGTTATTACTAAGCTGTAATATATGCTACTACAATCTAAATTTCCTCGAAATCTGTTCAGTCATTTTGTCACGAAGAACGACCGATCCTCAAGATTCACTCACGTACAAACTTTCGAATCTATAATAAATACCTATATAATAATAATATAATTGTGCTGATAGTATGATTTTCATTTTGTTTCAAATTATTTTCCACATGCTTGGAATACCTTCCTATTTCAATGTACCTCAATCTTCAATAACTACTTTTTCAGTACGAAAAGCTGAGCATCTGGGAATACTAACTGGTAAGCTGCCGTTTTAATTAATATAATAAATACTAGTACATACATACAAACTAGGGAAGTACAAAAATAAAGGTACAGCGAGAAATATAAGTTTAACAAAGTTATGAAACAATATTATAAAAGGATTTTTGCAATTTTCAACACTCAACTATCGGGATTTAAATAAATATTTACAGTGAGAATTTGGCAAAGCTTTCGGATATAAATTGGATATTTGAATACATGCACGAACTTGAAAGGGATGCAAACAGAGTTGTTTTGGGTTTAAATAATCCTACCAAGTAAGTAAAATGCACTCTAGCTGTCGTAGATAATAACATATCAAACGTATGTGAGAGATGAGATAAGGCTTCGTTGGCTGTTGATTTTTCTTCAGTAATTCATCATTGACACCTGTAACAGGATTTTGTATAAATCTTTCTCGAGCTCCTCAGTTTTATTAAAATCGTATACCGAAGCATAGATTTAAATGTACCAAAAATACGAATAATAACATTTAGTTGTTATTTAATCTTAAATTAAATAACTAATTTTTTGCTGATAATTAACGTACGCTTTGAGGAAAATATTAGCGTCTGACAGATTAATGGAAAAACTAGGTATAAATAGATGTAAAGTTCTTAAAGTACAAACACCGGGCACTTGCTAAACGCTCGTTATTAATTATTTTATATATAGAATGTACCTATACATATTTGTCATTAGGTATTTATATAAATGCTTATTTCACTAAACTTTTTCATTAAAATAACTCGCACAAAATCCATTTCATGTAAACAAACTCAAAGTACTTAAGTATCTAGTTTCTCTAAAGAACGCCAGACTACAATATCGATCTACAACTTAAATGAAAATACTTCTGTAAATGTTGAGTGAATGTTTATTCACTTAACAACATTTACTGAAGTATGATACAACTTTACAACAAAATTGCATAGTGTAATTACTTGACAAGAGATTAGCGGAAATAATGTATTTCAAAATAGATTGTACTAGTATCTGCGCGTGACTTCGTCCGCGTGTAATAAGGTTATCGTGATATCGAGTTGAGTCGGAATCAAAAGAAAAAAAATCAAAATCCTGAGTACATAACATGTCCAAATTTCATCCAAATCCGTTTAGACGTTTTTGCGTGATAAAAAACAAACCTCTATACTATCACATTCATAATATCAATACTTTGGTCTCTTTGGTTTCCAAACTTTCACATTCATAATATCGATCCTTTGGAGGAAATTGTAATTCTTGATTTGCCTTACGGAATCAACTTATGTTATACAATACCTACGTAAGTTTTCGTTGTTAAGCAGCTTAATATTTGTTTTCAGTTGATTTTTATTTAAACTTAACTTAATTTTACTAAGTTAATAACTAGTTGGTGCATTTTACTTCACTAATGTTAAGTCACTTTTAACTTTAGAGCTTCATTCCTGCTTGATACCTTCTTCTTTAAGAATTAATTTTATTCACGTTACTTGTTTGAAAAAATCTGACGAAAAACGTTTCATTCCACTGGCCGTAATTGACAGTTTGCTTATAGATGACTTGGTCAGAAATGGGTGGCTACCGACTGAATTTTTATTGTGATCTATCATGTTGTGCATGACAATATATTCTAAAAGTATGATTTCTATGGCATCAACGAAGCCCACCACAATAGCATAGACATAAATTTACACTCCGTTTAAAATCCATTCAAAAAGTGTGAATACACAAATACATTTTAATCTTAATATGGTCTGAGTTTAAGTGTCAGCCTTTGAGTGCCTCTGGAACTGGATACGATAAACGCAACAACGTTGTCCGTATCACGCAGACTACGTTTAAAATAACATAATAAAAACACAGAAATAGAAACCTTTTTTCCAACCACCTATTAATAATGAAAAGTTTGTATAATTATCTATGTTGAGCTATAATTATTATAAAACGATGATTAGGTGTCCAAATTGGTATCTTGCTTGTTTAGATTTTGTTTTGTGAATTTACTTCTCAATGCTCATGTTTAACAAGCACAAGATATTGTTCGTGCTTTGGAGTTGGATACATTGTCCTTTAGGTACGTTATGAACCAAAGTTCGTACAACTTTGTTACATAAAGTAATCATATACGTGGACCAATTGAAATAATTTTAGGTACTTGTAAAAACATCTTATTTTCTTCAACCAAACTCTTAGAAAGGTTTAAAATGTACCTTTATGCCTTACCTATAAGTGCAATAATACCTATAGCATTGTGTTATTTTCCGTTATTGTCCGAGCGAGCGAAGGGTCTCTGCTTTAAATAGCCAAATTGACCATCATCTATCCGTTACGTTGTATGTTGGTTTTACTGTTTAGGACGCATTTTTTTAACTAATCTTATAATTGACATTATCAGATTTATCAAAAAGATTTAACCAAGACCGTAACATATCCATCAAAATCGGTAATTTAATTTCTAAAAATACATTTTATAAAAGTTTAGGTAGCCGATACGGAAAAGTTGGTAAAGTTGGCATTCTCAATGGAAGTTATTGTAAAGTCACCTTTAAGAGAAAAGCTTTTGAATCGATTGTCGGAGATCGTAGTGTGTCGGCATTGTTTTCGAGAGCCACCGATCTAACTTTCCTCATTACGGCCATCAACTGTGTTGTTGACGCAATTACGAAGGGTATACACATACATTGTATCAGTCGCGCGCGCGCATCCCTATGCGACGGTCGCGTTTTAGAAATTCGTTAGAAAACTCGCAAAAGTAAAAACAAAATGACTAACGTTATAAAGTGTAATAAGTGCAACATAGTGATTGACGAAATGCTATCGTATATTCAAAACAAGGTGTCGGTTATAGACGAGGAATCACTGGTGCGCATCTGTGCGTCTTCGTTCTCCAGTGAAGAGATCAAAAAATCTAAAACACTTCTCTTTGATTCGATCCCAACGGACAAGCGTAAAATTGAACGAAAAAACAAGGGCAAGGAGGAGCGTGACCTAGCAGACATCATAAATCTGTTCAAATCTGTGGAGCCCGACATCATGCCAGTGTTTGTCGCCCGGCAGCTGGACAAACTGCCGCCGATTCTCATGGATCACCTCGATTGTTCTAAGCTGCTTAAGGACATTCACACCATGAAAACCGAAATTGCAGATATTAAGTCTACTTATGCGACGCTCGATGCTGTGAAACAATTAAATACTGAAATACTTCGATTGAAAAACGACTCTTTTCCACCAGCGTCAGCTTTTAAGGTGAATACAAAAAGAGGTGCATGGTTGGACAGTGGCCCTATGGGGCTCTCGCATGACTTTTACAATGACGTGTCTTCGATAAACGAGTCATTCATTAACAATAATAATGTATCGTCAGACAAAGTTTCGCCGCCACTAAATTATCGTGAATTGAGGGTAGAAGAAGATAAGTCAACCGAACGTGAAATAAATGAGTGTCAACGACCGTTGGGCCACGGACAGACCAGCGCGGCCGCCGGTATGAGCGCGGGGGGCGCACACCTGCCGCTCGAGCCGCCGGTGACTCAGGAGGCGGTTACTCAAACCGGTTTGACAGCTTGCTCAGTGGCGGCGGTGAGGTCAGAGACGCCTGGCTCACGTATAGCGGATCAGCTGACTGCCGCCGTAGATAAGGCCAATGACAGTGGCGCGACAAAACAATATGCATCGGAACGATTGCTGCCGCGTGTTACTACATCGGATGAAAATAAAAATACTGAAGAATGGCAGAAGGTAACACATTATAGAAAACAACCGAAATATCGATTCTTGGGTAAGACCGGTGTAGCCAGAGATTTACAATGCACTTTCAGAGCGGCAGAGAGAAAAATTCCAATGTTCATAACCAACATAGATAGTACTGCAACGGAGACCGATATAATAAAATATATTCGTAATAAAACACAGGAAACTGTGTCATTGGAAAAAATTAACATGAAACTTGATAGAGATCATAAGGCATATACATTTCTGATATTAGAGTCTAATTTGCCGATATATATGAATGAAAAATTGTGGCCTGCAGGTGTCATATTTCGACGTTTCATGAACTTTAACAAAAGAAAGACGAGTGGCGTAAATTGTGCCAGTGGCCTTGATAAACAAAATAATGGATAGTCACTCATATCGTTTCGCTAGTTTCAACTGCAAGAATGTGAAACGCTCCATCGACAGCGTCAGAAACCTGTGTAGTACGTGTGACGTAGTATGCCTTCAAGAGACATGGTTGATGCCGCATGATATACCCTACGTTGGAACGATCGACAGTGGTTTCGGTTATACAGCTACTTCTGCAATGGATGATTCACGAATTATCGGTTACGGTCAGGGCCGGAATTTTGGCGGCGTAGCTTTGTTATACAGATATTCGTCGTTCCAACAGGTATCTGTTTTGCGATGTGAAAATCCACGTATTTGCGGCATTAAAATTGTAACGTGCGACAGTTCCGTAATCGTGATGAGTGTTTACATGCCTACAAATTCTACTGCTAATTTACCGGAGTTTACAGACTGTCTAAGTGCGATGAGCGCTATTGTTGAGGAGTATGGTGGTGAATCTGTATTTATTTTAGGTGACTTCAATGCTGACCCGAGTGAGTTGTTCTACAGTGAACTTTTAAATATATGTCATGAGCAAAGTTGGAAATGTATTGACGTAGATATGCTAGGGAGGGACTCTGGTACTTTTACTTTTATCAGTGAAGTACACGGGACTGGTAGCTGGCTGGATCACTGTATTGTAACTCACTCGGCGAAGCAAACTGTTGTTGATGTACATGTACAGTATGACACTCTATGGTCGGACCACTACCCACTTATAATAGAATGTAATTTAGATGTGCTAACCTCGAAAGTCCCGCCTAAGGTTTGTATTAATAAAGATGTAGTGTGGGGTATGCGAAGTGAGGAACAGGTTACCATGTATGCCAGGGAGTGTCATGAGAATTTGAAAGCAATTGATTTTCCTTCCGAATGTAGTAACTGTGCTGATTGTTTTTGCAATGACCCAGATCACAGGCGTATTCTGGAAAATCTTCACTCTGATATTGTGAACGCACTTCGTGATGCGGCGGTGGTGAGTCGAGGAAGCACGCGGAAGGGCGGGGTTGGTTCACGCATAGTGGGGTGGAACAAGCACGTCGGCGAGGCTCACAGAATGGCCAGGTCCACATTTATGGAATGGGTATTGTGTGGTAGGCCTAAGTCTGGCCTTATTTATAAGGAAATGTGTGAATGCAGAAGAGTGTTCAAGTCTCGACTAAAGTGGTGCCAGAATCATCAGGACCAGATAAGAATGGACGCTCTTGCTGAAAAACATTCCAAGGGTGACTTCCGCGGATTTTGGAAGAGCACTGGTAAATTAAATGTACGACCTGGCCTTCCTGTTTGTGTCGATGGTGTCAATGACCCAAAGGAGATTGCAAATGTGTTCAAAGACCATTTTTCTGTGAAATCTCCGCTTGGTCCGGCGGGTAAGGTGCTCAATGATGACATGAACAGTCAAGTTGTAGGAACTGCCTTCCTGGCTAAAGACGTAACTAAAGCCATAAGGCTTATTTCGCGAGGAAAGTCCCCGGGTCACGATGGACTCAGCATTGAGCACCTGCAGCACGCCGGACCGCACATTTCTAGGGTCTTGGCTATGTTTTACTCGCTGTGCGTGAGTCACTCCTATTTGCCAGCCAATTTCATGAAAACGGTGGTAGTGCCTGTAGTGAAAAATAAAACCGGTGACCTTACCGATAAAAGTAACTACAGGCCTATTTCTCTTGCCACAGTTATAGCTAAAGTGTTTGACGGTTTGCTTAACACACAGTTAAATAGGTACGTAACACTGCACGATAACCAGTTCGGGTTTCGTCCTGGGCTGTCTACTGAGAGTGCTATACTGTGTTTAAAGCATACCGTCAAATACTACACAGACCGTAAGACTCCTGTGTATGCGTGCTTCCTCGACCTGTCCAGGGCATTCGACCTGGTGTCATATGATCGTCTTTGGGACAAGCTGAGGAGCTTAAATTTGCCATACGAGCTCATCAGCGTGTTCCAATACTGGTATGCGCATCAGTTCAACAGTGTCAGATGGGCGGGCGCAATGTCGGACGCGTATCAGCTTGAATGCGGTGTTAGGCAAGGTGGATTAACATCTCCAACTCTGTTCAACTTGTATGTGAACGAGCTGATCGTTGCTCTCAGCAGTCAGCATGTCGGCTGCCACATTGACGGTGTGTGTGTCAATAATTTGAGTTACGCAGACGACATGGTGCTGCTGAGCGCATCGGTCTGCGGCCTGAGGAAGCTGATTCGGACTTGTGAAGAATATGCGTGTGGCCATGGCTTGAAATATAATGTTACAAAGAGCCAATGCATGGTATTTGAGACCAGAAGTGCAAAGTGTCCCGAGAATATACCACCTGTTTTTCTGAGTGGTGTTCCCCTGGAAAGGGTAGATCAATTCAAATACCTGGGGCATATTGTCACAACTGGTCTCAAGGATCATGCAGATATTGAGCGGGAGCGGAGGACCCTGTCTGTGCGAGCGAACATGATAGCCCGCAGGTTTGCACGATGTTCTAATGAGGTTAAGGTTACGCTCTTTAGAGCGTACTGTACATCGCTCTACACGTGCAGCCTATGGGCTAATTACACTGTAAAGCATTACAGCGCCCTCCGCGTCCAGTATAACAACGCGTTCAGGGCGGTGATGGGGCTGCCCCGGTTCTGCAGCGCTTCGGGTATGTTCGCGGAGGCGCGAACAGATTGTTTCCACGCGACCATGCGCAAGCGAGGCGCGTCCTTGGTGCGCAGAGTGCGGGCCAGCTCCAACACCGTCCTGGCGATGATTGCCACTAGACTAGATTGTGCTTTCGTTCGGCATTGCTGCAACAGGCATGTCGCAGTGCCAATGCCGAAGAGGGGGTACTAGTCCCAGTGGCTTTCCTGGACATGACCAATTATATTTTTACTAAACTGACTAGACTATAGAATAGAATATTAAATTTACTATTTAAATTAATTGAATTTTTTTTATATTTAATGACATTTTATTTCTGATGACAACTATTTATTTTGATGTATTGATTTTATTTGTGACTTATTTGTGTGTGAAATGTAATCTGAATGTTATAAATTGTCTACTGTTTTGCTGTGTATGGGTTAGAAGTACCTGAAATAAATGAATTTAATTAATTAATTAATTAATTGTTATATCCGTTAAAAGACTATGATATAAAAACAAAAAGTCTAGATTTTAACAATATCTTATCTTACCAATAGTGTGAGTCCGCTCGTGACCACGATCAATGCAACTTGATCGAAACGTCGAGGTAAATAAATACTATTACTAACGCGATTAAGCCCCGTTAATATAATATAAATAAATATCTTTAAAGTAATCGTTTCTTTTACAATAATGAGACGAGATAGGAAAATGTCGTGCGCATCATGGTAAGCACCACGTTTGCCCATTACTATTGGAGTCCAGCTCGATTTAAAACTGGTGTACTACGTGGTCCTGTTTTTCGCTCGTCACTCATAGACGTTGGTTTATTGAGCCTAGTAATTTCACTTGCTACGAGTACAATGCCCTTCACACCCTAACACAGTAACACTTGCGTGCTATTGCTTTGCAGTAGAATATTGCACTGCGGTGGTACCAACCGAGACGGCCTTATGTACAAGAGGCCTACTATCTAGTAAGTCAGGTTTCCTCGCCTCTTACGATTCGCATCCCAACGGCGGAGGGAATATACTTTCAGTAGTTGCCTTTAATACTATATAATTACCAAACATTTTTATTCTTAACAAATAGCACTTTACCATGAACGCATAATACAACATGCAGGCACCGACTACAATAACAGTCGAGAAACTCACCACATTCACTAAATGTACCTTTAAAAGACTTCCACAAAAATATATTAGCATTCGCTGTGGTCATTCAATAAAATCTTGACAAAGAAGAGTTTACAAATTGTTGTTTCATATCGCTCGCAAGTTGACGCCATAACAGAAAGCTCTAATGACAAAAGTTTGACCGCTCTGCTCACTGTGGAACAATACCTACGTACAATGGCTTCTCCATGTACAATCAATCCAAAGTAAGTAGGTATTTAACATTATATAAAGGAATAGGTATGTATTAGTTATTTGGTATCAATGATACAAACTACTAAGTATTGTATCTGTGAAAGTGTTTGTTTAAATGCGTGAAAACAATAAACGTGTAAATATCATATCTAAATCAAATACTCCCTTATATACCCGACGTTATTGAAGTTGATTTCAGACATGACTAAAACATCTAAGGAAGTTTGATCTTAATCAGCCCATTATGTTATCACTGCTGGAACTTGAGCCTTCCTCTCGAAGAGAGGAGTTGGCCATAATCCACGAAGCGAGCCTAGTGTGGCTTGGTGGACAGGCTAGTGGCCAACTCATGCCGAAGTTTTCAGGTTGCCCAAAGGCCTTCGACATAGGCTAACGACAATCGGGAACGACGGGTTAACGTGCCCTACGAAGCACGTGCGTACAGTTGAATAATGCCACTATAACGGTCAATCATCCAACTAAAATTTAAAAGTCATGTAAATTAATGCTAGTAATAAAGAGTTGTTTATCGAATTATACATTTAAGTATTCTTGTTCTAGTAATAGAGTATGCCAGTCCACAATATACATATAATAATATCTGCCTCAGTCTGCTAATTGAATCTGAACAGGCTCTGTGTTAGGCCGAGCGATACTGGCGATGGCAAACGCATACGGCAATTGTTTCCATTGACTTATGTAAATTAGCTTGTAGGGTAACGGTAGAGCTGCAGGTTCTCTACAGAGCACAGACAATGCATTACACGTGCAATACAGCCCAGAACATTGGGTTCGTATATAAGTTATACAGCAAGAGCATGCTGCTGTGGACAGTCTCGTGCCTACCTTGTTGACAGACTCTGTATGAGTGTTTTCACTGATTTTGTTTTCATTGCTTTAGATTAGTTTTGAAATGCTACTCCCGTACTGACATAAGTGCAACTATGTGAGTACGGGAGTTTTAAGTATTAATTTTAAACTACCAATAATTTACTGTTCCGTATGGATTATTTGAAGATTTAGATGAATAGCGTTATTAGTCATATCTGAGTGAGGAATTTAATTTTGTTGTAACAGGTAAATGTCACAATGGTCAATGAAGCACTTGCATAAACTTACACAAGTAATGGGCCCAAAGTAAACGAACATCACAAACGTGTTTATGTTTGTATTGGTAATCCACTGAGTCAGAAAAATAAGGGACAGCCCCACTCTGACAAGGGACCTCCTCTTAGTCGAGGACTGACAAGTCAAATTTATATCACGCCATTTTACCTCTTCTCTTAATAAAAATACTGTTTTGAGTGCAAAAAGGCACTTTTATTATTGTGTTGTGTCGTATCGAAAAGGAAATCGTACAAATGAAATGGGGTTCGTGTAACTCACAGTCGAAAAATACCTACTATTCTGATAAATAGTTTTGACAGTTTTTTTCTTTTGGGAGAGATTCATTTGAAGGACACTGTAGCAAGTGAAATTGGATTTGACAGGTTTATCTCGGAGTGAAAAGAACTTTGCGTCTGTATTTAAATTCAGACGCACTGCTACTATCACGTGTAAGTGGCGTGCAATTGGAGAGGCCTATGTCCAGCAGTGGACTGCTACAGGCTGATGATGATGATGATGATGCAAAATAAAATCAGTCTATTTTCGATTTAATTTAGGATGTATGTATTTCTTCAGAACTATAAATATTGAAATGCAACAGCAATGTGTTTTGCTTATTATGTTTTATTGTCGTTTTCTTGCCGATTCAATGCGGCAAAATAAGTGCCTAGCTGCAATTAAGCTAGAAAAACATGTGTATGACTGACTGTGAAAAACAGCATAGTGATACTCCGTTAATTTTGACGAAAAAAATTATAGATAAAAAAAAATATGGAACATGTTACACAAAACTGCAGTACCTACCAATTTCTACAGTAAGTACCTGCTTTTTTTTAATAATATGTTATTTTATAAACTATCATATTTATCTAGGCATGGTTCGTACCGATGAAACATCACCATCTAAAGAGATACTACAGACAATGAACAATAAACGATTACCTACATTTGATATGTAATGTAGGTAACTATAGTATTAAAAAAACAGTTCATTGTTCTGTCAAATTACAGAACGTTTAGTTTTTCAATGTAATGATATTCACCTTCTGCAAATTTTGAAGTAGTTTAGCTGAGTTGCTAATTAATCTGTCAGTAGTATCAACACAGTGTTTTTCTAAAATAATTGGTCATGAAAGTATTCTGCGATCACTACAAAACACCCACCAGGCAAATAACGACTGTAATTTTTTTTAGGTAACATGTATAAGGGTAAATTTTTTCGTAATTTCTCTTTACAACATTGCTATATCTCTTCTTATGTCTTCTAGAGAAAAACTTAATAAATTAATCATATTTTGCGGGACATAGTGTTTCAAAAAAAATATTATTGAAATGGTCCAGTCCACATGTTGCATAACATCATCCACGCCGCTATGACTCGGCTGTCATAGTAGACGTTGCAGCACGCGTGTGAACCAATCCCTGTTTTCCTTATGAATTTAAACCAATCACCGAACATCTCTATTTGTAACCTCGGAAGTAATTCGTATTTGGAATAAGATTGTAATTGTACGTCGTTTCAGTTTGAAGGGCCACTTAACAAAGTACGTTGCATATACAGAAAGGCCACTTTTTGTGTGGAATTTGTTCTGAATTATGCTTCCTGACATTATTTCTTCGTAGGGCTACCGGGTAAAAAATGCCATGAAAAACAAAAGACATGAAATATTAAGCTGTTTATGATATAAAAATATATATTTAGTAGGTATATAAACTAGATATTGAACATGACTTCGTCCGCATGGAAAAAGATTATTGCGATCCCTTGAAAACTAGCTGTGTGATCAAGATAGAAAATATCGCATATGTTATTACTAAGCTGTAATATATGCTACTACAATCTAAATTTCCTCGAAATCTGTTCAGACATATTGTCACGAAGAACGACCTCAAGATTCACTCACGTACAAACTTTCGAATCTATAATATATAATAATAATATAATTGTGCTGATAGTATGATATTTATTTTGCTTCAAATGATTTTCCACATGCTTGGAATACCTTCCTATTTCAATGTACCTCAATCTTCAATAACTACTTTTTCAGTACGAAAAGCTGGGCATCTGGGAATACTAACTGGTAAACTGCCGTTTTAAATAATAATAATAATAATAAATACTAGTGCATACATACAAACTAGGAAAGTACAAAAATAAAGGTACAGCGAGAAATATAAGTTTAACAAAGTTATGAAACAATATTATAAAAGGATTTTTGCAATTTTCAACACTCAACTATCGGGATTTAAATAAATATTTACAGTGAGAATTTGGCAAAGCTTTCAGATATAAATTGGATATTTGAATACATGCACGAACTTGAAAGGGATGCAAACAGAGTTGTTTTGGGTTCAAATAATCCTACCAAGTTAGTAAAATGCACTCTAGCTGTCGTAGATAATAACATATCAAACGTATGTGAGAGATGAGATAAGGCTTCGTTGGCTGTTGGTTTTTCTTCAGTTATTCATCGTTGACACCTGTAACAGGATTTTGTATAAATCTTTCTCGAGCTCCTCAGTTTTATTAAAATCGTATACCGAAGCATAGATTTAAATGTACCAAAAATACGAATAATAACATTTAGTTGTTATTTAATCTTAAATTAAATAACTTATTTTTGCTGATAATTAACGTACGCTTTGAGGAAAATATTAGCGTCTGACAGATTAATGGAAAAAATAGGTATAAATAGATATAAAGTTCTTAAAGTACAAACACTGGGCACTTACTAAACGCTCGTTATTAATTATTTTATATATAGAATGTACCTTTACATATTTGTTATTAGGTATTTATATAAATGCTGCTTATTTCACTAAACTTTTTCATTAAAATAACTCGCACAAAATCAATTTCATGTATACGAACTCAAAGTACTTAAGTATCTAGTTTCTCTAAAGAACGCCAGACTACAATATCGATCTACAACTTAAATGAAAATACTTCAGTAAATGTTGAGTGAATGTTTATTCACTTAACAACATTTACTGAAGTATGATGCAACTTTACAACAAAATTGCATAGTGTAATTACTTGACAAGAGATTAGCGGAAAAAATGTATTTCAAAATATATTGTACTAGTATCTGCACGTGACTTCGTCCGCGTGTAATAAAGTTATCGTGATCCCCGAGTAGAGTCGGAATCAAAAGAAAAAAAATCAAAATCCTGAGTACAAAACATGTCCAAATTTCATCCAAATCACATTCATAATATCGACCCTTTGGAGGAAATTGTAATTCTTGATTTGCCTTACGGAATCAACTTATGTTATACAATACCTACGTAAGTTTCCGTTGTTAAGCAGCTTGACCTTTGTTTTCAGTTGATTTTTATTTAAACTTAACTTAATTTTACTAAGTTAATAACTAGTTGGTGCATTTTACTTCACTAATGTTAAGTCACTTTTAACTTTAGAGCTTCATTCCTGCTTGATACCTTCCTCTTTAAGAATTAATTTTATTCACGTTACTTGTTTGAAAAAATCTGACGAAAAACGTTTCATTTCACTGGCCGTAATTGACAGTTTGCTTATAGATGACTTGGTCAGAAATGGGTGGCTACCGACTGAATTTTTATTGTGATCTATCATGTTGTGCATGACAATATATTCTAAAAGTATGATTTCTATGGCATCAACGAAGCCCACCACAATAGTATAGACATAAATTTACACTCCGTTTAAAATCCGTTCAAAAAGTGTGAATACACAAATACATTTTAATCTTATGGTCTGAGTTTAAGTGTCAGCCTTTGAGTGCCTCTGGAACTGGATACGATAAACGCAACAACGTTGTCCGTATCACGCAGACTACGTTAAAAATAACATAATAAAAACACAGAAATAGAAACCTTTTTTCCAACCACCTATTAATAATGAAAAGTTTGTATAATTATCTATGTTGAGCTATAATTGTTATAAAACGATGATTAGGTGTCCAAATTGGTATCTTGCTTGTTTAGATTTTGTTTTGTGAATTTACTTCTCAATGCTCATGTTTAACAAGCACAAGATATTATTCGTGCTTTGAAGTTGGATACATTGTCCTTTAGGTACGTTATGAACCAAAGTTCGTACAACTTTGTTACATAAAGTAATCATATACGTGGACCAATTGAAATAATTTTAGGTACTTGTAAAAACATCTTATTTTCTTCAACCAAACTCTTAGAAAGGTTTAAAATGTACCTTTATGCCTTACCTATAAGTGCAATAATACCTATAGCATTGTGTTATTTTCCGTTATTGTCCGAGCGAGCGAAGGGTCTCTGTTTTAAATAGCCAAATTGACCATCATTTATCCGTTACGTTGTATGTTGGTTTTACTGTTTAGGACGCATTTTTTTAACTAATCTTCTAATTGACATTATCAGATTTATCAAAAAGATTTAACCAAGACCGTAACATATCCATCAAAATCGGTAATTTAATTTCTAAAAATACATTTTATAAAAGTTTAGGTAGCCGATACGGAAAAGTTGGTAAAGTTGGCATTCTCAATGGAAGTTATTGTAAAGTCACCTTTAAGAGAAAAGCTTTTGAATCGATTGTCGGAGATCGTAGTGTGTCGGCATTGTTTTCGAGAGCCACCGATCTAACTTTCCTCATTACGGCTATCAACTGTGTTGTTGACGCAATTACGAAGGGTATACACATACATTGTTATATCCGTTAAAAGACTATGATATAAAAACAAAAAGTCTAGATTTTAACAATATCTTATCTTATCAATAGTGTGAGTCCACTCGTGACCACGATCAATGCAACTTGATCGAAACGTCGAGGTAAATAAATACTATTAATAATAAAACCGCAGGGGCGGCTTTGTGGCGAGCCGTCGGTGAGTGGCGACACCGTGGACTCTGATTCTCCCTGGGGCTAAATGAGACCCCTGACCCCCGGCTTGCCTTAATTGGCCGTCTGGGGGTGGAGACGCAAGAGCAAGTAACAAAAAGCTCCAAGGGTGGAAGTGTTAAAGGGCATAACGCCGGTAGTAGCGCTTCAGTGAAACCGCAGCACACCTCTCGACACCCTTTAGTCAGCCACACCAACGTTGCCCTTTCTGTCACCATTCATGGTGGCCTTTATGGGGGGCCCGTTTAGTGGGTGGCAAGTCACCACCTGCCCAAAAATTTTAAAATGAGACTGAATTTGGCAGGTGCCGTAGTCTCTTCCATAGCCCACTATCTTTTTATCACTAATAAAATCATTTCAATAACCTTGTCATTTTACCCATTTTTATAATAGATATACCATGTGACCATCCATCCAAAAGTTTCTGGTTTTTTTTATACTACTTTGTATTTTTTATACCAAACAGGCCTCTAAGTGTTGGCTACAGCCCCACTTATGCCTTTGTAAAGGACCGGATGAAATCCGTGATTTATTTTGAATAAAAGGAATAATAATAATAATAATAAATTTCTTTATTCACCATAGTTTTAGGTACACTAACAACATAACAACATTACAGGTAACATAGGCACTATATGTAATAACTAGCTTTATAAGAGGAAACAAAATATAGGAACGAGTGTTACATGCTATTTTAGTAGCTGACCACAGTTTTTAAACTAGTCAGGTATTATGTTGTACATAGGTAATACTAGATCCCACACTAGGATTCCCTGTGGATGCTAGTCTCTTCCTGTTGTTACAAGAACTGTGATGTAGGTACCACAGTCACCCAGATACAAAAAGCAATTTAAAATACCGCTACCTACTTAAAAAATTTAAAATCTAAACATTTGAAATAAAAGATATGAAACAATCATCAAGAGTAAAAAAAACTAAAATTATCTCCTGTAGTATACGTAGCCTATCTTCAGTTAATTTTGAAGTAAGTTGATGCATCACTCTTCAATTCAATTCTTTATGAAGGAAACAAAACAAACCCCAAGTATTAATAGGTAGTTATTCGTTTGCCAATTACTATTGGAGTCCAGCTCGATTTAAAACTGTTGTACTACGTGGTCCTGTTTTTTGCTCGTCACTTCTAGACGTTGGTTTATTGAGCCTAGTCATTTCACTTGCTACGAGTACAATGCCCTTCACACCCTAACACAGTAACACTTGCGTGCTATTGCTTTGCAGTAGAATATTGCACTGCGGTGGTACCAACCGAGACGGCCTCATGTACAAGAGGCCTACTATCTAGTAAGTCAGGTTTCCTCGCCTCTTACGATTTGCATCCCAACGGCGGAGGGAATATACTTTCCGTAGTTGCCTTTTATACTATATAATTACCAAACATTTTTATTCTTAACAAATAGCACTTTACCATGAACGCATAATACAACATGCAGGCACCGACTACAATAACAGTCGAGAAACTCACCACATTAACTAAATGTACCTTTAAAAGACTTCCACAAAAATATATTAGCATTCGCTGTGGTCATTCAATAAAATCTTGACAAAGAAGAGTTTACAAATTGTTGTTTCATATCGCTCGCAAGTTGACGCCATAACAGAAAGCTCTAATGACAAAAGTTTGACCGCTCTGCTCACTGTGGAACAATACCTACGTACAATGGCTTCTCCATGTACAATCAATCCAAAGTAAGTAGGTATTTAACATTATATAAAGGAATAGGTATGTATTCGTTATTTGGTATCAATGATACAAACTACTAAGTATTGTATCTGTGAAAGTGTTTGTTTAAATGTAAGATCGAGACAGAGATTGAACAGTGAGAAAGTGTATCTATGTCTCTTCTTATTCGTTTCTTATTCGTTTTGGGGGCGATGAGGCCTGCACTGACGTCCCGCTTGGGGTGTTTTGTGCATTCCCCCCTGCCAGCATTTACTCAAGCCAACCTAACTCCTTCACATAGCGGAGTATGGCCTTGGGTCGCTGGCACAACTGCTCCAGTGTAGTTTGAGGTGTTGTATGAACAAACGTCGACGATGCTGTTGCATCTTGCGTTCTGGAGTGGACCTCCAGTAATCCTGTTTTTGCTCTAATATCTTTCGTAGCCCTGCAGTGCAGCAGCACATGCTCCACAGTCTCGTCTTTCTGCAGACAGCCTATACATAGTGGGCTGTCCGTAGCTCCAATCTTGTGCAACTGGTAATTTAGATTACAGTGACCAGTGATGATGCCCACCATTAGGCGAAGGTCTTGACGTTGTAATCCTAGTAATTTGTTCGTAGTATTTTAGTTTAGGATTGGAAACATGGATTTCGCATGTTTACAGTCCTTCCTGTCATCCCAATAGTTTTGGTGTTTTCTTTCTGTGTAGCGACTCAGGAGATTCCGCACTTCCATTGCTGAGGGTCTGCAGAGTTCCATTTCCTCAGTGCTACCCTGCTTTTTGGCTCCTTCTTTGGCTAGTATGTCTGCCCTTTTGTTACCAGCACAAAGGCCATCTATGTCTCTTGCCGCTTACAATACTCAAACCAAATTTTTCGTTGACTGAAACGCTGAATCAAGGAAATCGCTGGTAATATTTCCTTGCGCTAAATACATTCATACTCCTCTCCCAAAAGTAAGGCCTGTTTCCCATCAGTTTAGAAACGGGTAAAAGGACGTTAATGATATTTAGTGTATTTTTTTTTAATTTATATATATTTATTAATAAGTGGACTGGTACGTTTTATACATTTGCCATTCTTCAAGGTAATTACGTCAATACTTAGAAGAATGAAAAAAGAAAGAAAAGAAAATATATTTATTCATGACATACACGCAACATAACATTCCAATATAATATACCTACAAACATAATTAGCATATGATATGAAATGTTGCGTAATATCATGAATTTAGGTTCTGACTCATCATTTAGCTAAGATCATTAGACCTTAGTTACTGATTTTCAGTCGGAATGTCTGAGTCTGTCATTAAAGCAGTCTTACTCGTAGGTTAAGTTCTAGTAATAAGTAAGTGAGGGTATAACCCCTCACCCGTCCATTATGATGCTTATATTATGATCTAGGCTCTGATGATGAAACTTATACAATTTCTAATCTCTATGAAAAGACTGTAGTCTCCTTGGCGGCAGCAACCACAGCCGTAGCAGCAGTGACAGCGGTAGCTACCAACTCACTGATTTTACTCATTTCCGCCATGCAGCTAATGCGATGTCGGAACCCATCAGCACTCAAGACAAAGATGAAGCCATCCCGGCTCTAGTCGTTCGAGACTCCGATTTTTTGACACGCGGCCATGAATATATCTTGCCATGACTTTGTTAAGAATTCAAATATCGTAATGCCATAACCCATGAGATTGGTCTTATTTGGCCATATTTTGGCACGTAGTGATATGTCTCGTAGCTTCAAGACTATAGGCCTAGGTCGATCTAAAGAGGAAGATTTACCCATTCAGTGACAGCGGCTGTCTTTTATTTAGTCCTGGTCTCGGTCATCCTCCTGTACCCTACTGCCCGTGCCCCACTAGTTTAGGAACAGTTAAATATATTTCGATGATATTTGGTGTATTGTTTATTTAATATATACATATTGATTTTGTAAATCCGTACGTTATATACAATAGCTGTTTTTTAAGGTACCTAATTATGCTAATACTTATAATAACATCAAACGAGCTTTCCACTCAAGTCAGAGTTCGGCTACAGTCATTTAAATAAATCCGTCATTAAATCAGTCCTAAGTTATGTTCTAGTTCTAAAGCGCTAATGCATAAAAAAGCTGTTTCTTAAGTTTAAAATGTCAAAAACAAAACTAAACTTTTGTCTAGACACTGATGATGAATGTTATAGCACTGTTTTGTGGTTATAGTATATCTATTCAGCCTTGGAAAGTGTCATAGCAAGTTTTTAAAACATATTTTTGAAAAATACTTCGTTGCTCTTGCTGGGAAAAGTAGGTCATGGTTTATTCAATGTGCGGATGGAAAGTTGCTTTTATTTCCCTTAGGAGTTAGGTGAAGTAAAAGCCTGATATTTTCTTACTGACAATATAAAGATTTCTTTTCATTATCTATTGTAATCTCACCATTTTAAATTATCGCGATATAAGGTTTAGTTATGTATATAGAGCTTCAAAAGGAGAAAAGCAAAGCGAAAATCGCATCTTCTCTTCGTTGGACAGATCCAAGGCAAGTATCTTGGGATAAGTATAGGGATCAACGAAATGTGTTTCGTACTTATGGATACCATTTTGTTTCAGTGTTGACGGCACTGATATAAATTGTACTTCAACCGCGCTTAAAGCTTGACGAGCGTGCGTGAGCGCAGCAACTGCCGCAACAACAGCCGCTACCACAACAGCAGCAAAAGGGAGCATTCCATCTTACCTCAGTGTAAATCAGTATAATGAAAATGATACATCTCATTAACACTCCAACTTATGTTCAAGCAGGTATGTAGTGCGTCTCCTAAACTCCTTAGTGACGACACGAGCTAGTCACAGTTGACACAGACCTTCAAACTTCAAAGTTAAGTTGTGGAAGTGTACCTACTGTGTTTCCCTGAGGCATAGTTAATGTCAATGTCAAACTGTGCAAAAAATACCAACAAATCGATTATGAGACGTTTATGTGCCGGCGGTATTGTTTCAAGCTCGACGGAAGTCGATCTAACTTTCCTCATTAGAACCATCAGTTGTGGCGTCTGTGTTGACGCGATGTTTTACGCTATTTCAGTTATATAGGACAAAGAAAATACATATTGGAAAATGTATCGATGAAACAACAAAAATGATTCAGCGACAGTATACTCGACAGCCCTTTTTACGCGACTACGGTGAAACCGTAAAAAAGAGGCCAATGTGTTTGACTTGTACACGTATGTAAATAATGTAAGTCTGTTTCTATGTGCTCGTAACTACTCAACGGCTTTGCCGATTTTGATAAATGATATGCCATTAGATTCGTATTGATGGCGCGAGTGTCACCATGGTAAAATGCCTGTAATGTTAACATAGTAGAATTTATGCGCTTTAATATGCAGGCTAATTATTTCCGTAGTGCAGTATTCAACTTTTACTTTATTTTTATTTTCTTGTTAATTTGTTAATTTTAATATAATTACCTTAATGTAATTGATAATTTAATGCAATAATCATATTAAATAATTAATAAACAAACAAATACTAAAATTGTTGCCTCTGTTGTGTGGTGGAGTAGTGAGTGGACTTCCACAGGTTTGGTAGGTGCGAGCACACCCTGAAGCACTACTGTGAAGCTACCTTAGTCGTTCGTTTTTACTTAATGCCGTCAACATTTTTATTGCGCTCAATTCACTTTCTGCGCCGTCGGCGACGAGGGATGCAGCCAATATTTATATTAACTGTTAGCTAAATTATCAACGCTATTTAAATTGAAAACGTGTTACGCATACGAAGTGCATTTAAATTGTAGGAAGCTTTGAAATTGATTATGCGAATGAAGCAAAATATAATTTACCCGGGAATAAGGCCGGGAGGCTTGCAACTAGTTTCGAAGGACGAGCCGCACAATTCGTTAATTGAATTCTCAAGAGTATATCAGTCCCTGGGTGGTTTTAATCAAGTACTTATATACAAGGCGTTAGGACTATTCTGCGAGTGTATTTTTTTGTATCCGAGCCTACTAAGCGATCGAAGTCGTGGCAGTCGCTAGTTTTAAATCGCTCTGACATATACTGTCTAGCAGACAGACCAGCAGACGAATAATTGCACGCTGCACGCTTAGGTAAGCTCTGGTAGTCGCAGAATCATATAAGAATACTCGTGAACTTACAGAAGTCCTAAGTAAGAATTCTCGTGTAATTCGGAGGGTTTGGTATTTATACGTGACGATATCTCAATAATGTTAAAATGAAGTTGGCTTCTCTTCATTTCTTGTCTATGGTAATATGAGTGGACACTATGCAAACGAGTTAAACTACAAAATACATTTATGGGATAAAATCAAAATAGCAAAAGGACTGTAGTCGTTTGTACGGACCTCTTGGCTTGCCATGAAAAAACATCATAAGTCAAACGTTATATGTTATATGCACAATAACTGACCGCGATACGAGTTACCTGTTTTTATATTCTAAGTTTCACTTACAGAATACAGATTATTTTCAAAATGCAACATTTTATGCTTCAAATATTATCATCTCGCTTTACACTTCGCTTACCTGCCCTTCTACAGCAACCCATAGTACAGTGACCCATAGTATATGTATTAATGTATAAAAAATTTCATGATTTATACATACAAACTACAAATTTATTTCTATCACGAAAACCTAACTCTATTACCCCCCTCAATAATTATGTTAATAAGGTTCAGATAATATCAAATATCTAATCATGATAATCAAATAGCAATTGCCGTGAAGGTAACTGATACCTACCCGCTTTAATAGAATCTAATTCCATTAGGTAAATTTATTCATGGTAAACCGAGCTTTCCCAGCTGCTGCCTCTGCAAAAAGTTTTAATAGTTATTATAACTTATTTAACGTATCCGAGTCTCTCACAGTCCCTGAGTAGTTGCAAAGGATATACGCCCTATAATGATGTCGAGATACCTTTTCCGTTGATTGAGGGAGTTATGTAACTTATTTAGCTGTAATTAAGTTATGCTAGTTTACCCTTGAGGGCTCTCATGCAAAAAGATGATTACTTGTTACTTTGATTGGGGTCGAGTCTGAAGGGTTATTCTATATAGGCCGTATTCGCGACAAACCCCAATCAGTAAATACGAACAATAATGGTTGGTATAAGGTTGTATGAAACATGAAAGTTGGACGTTTGAGCTCAGTTCGTATATTTGCTTTATTGTTAAATGATATTTATAAACGTAATTCGTTTTAGATAAATAGCCGATTTCGTTGATTCAGTGTCTAGATATATTGAATCCATGTGTTTTTCATAACTTATTTAATATATATATTATATTGACAGCCTAGTGGCCGTCAGTGGATTCCAGGAAATCCATTGTTTCTTAGGCCATGCGACTAGTGGGCCTAGAGAACTTCGTAAGTGTAAAGTTACTTTTTTTCACGTGAAACAGTACAAGCTGACATTTATCTAGGGCAACTGTGACCCAGATAACTCATAGATTCCACACCCAAATGTGATGTGTTAACGTTTTGGATACGAAACTACTTTTTCTAAAATTATTTTAGCTACGCCCTCAGGCTGGTTATAAAGAATCACAGCCCACGTGTGACATTGATAAGGCTTATATTGGTTGTTTTATTTCTATAACTTATTTATTATTTCAGATGTGAGATGTGTTAGGCATGAGATATATTTTTTTACTTGACAAACTAGTTTGACCACAATCTCACTTGATGGTCAGTGATAATGCAGTCGAGTGTGGTAGTACGATAGGATGGCGACTGGTTAACAAAAAAGCTACTGGAACACACTGTTTGGTGCTTAGTGACAGATTATCAATCTGAAAGGTGGCCATCTTTCTAACACCAGAATGTGCCCCACCACCATCCTGTGGACGTCATCAGCATGTTCCCTTCACTGAAAGCACAAGTTCGAGTCAGAGATCGATCCAGCGGTCATTTGCGGCCGATCCGCGTTACCATTCGGCTATCGTCACATCAAAGTAACTATCTAATAATAATCTCACTTCATTAAGTATCCTACGTACGTTTTGTATTGAAACAGACGATTAAAATAATAATTTGCATCAACATTCAGGTTCATTAAAACGCTAACCTTCGCTAAGCCGACGATTGTAGCTAATCAAGACTGTATCCAGTAGATAAGCACTTACGTAATACTTCCCTTTGCTTTTTTTTGTAATTAGGTACAGACAGTACCAGGACTAAAAAAGTTAATATGTACTTATAATTTTTTGGCATTCTTTTATTTTTTTAAGGTTTGTAATATACTTTCGTATCATCTCACATTATATTTAGGGGGATAATGTAAGTAATATAATTTCGTATCATCTCACATTATATTTAGGGGGATAATGTAAGTAATATATATTCGTATCATCTCACATTATATTTAGGGGGATAATGTAAGTAATATAATTTCGTATCATCTCACATTATATTTAGGGGATAATGTAAGTAATATAATTTCGTATCATCTCACATTATATTTAGGGCGATAATGTAAGTAATATAATTTCGTATCATCTCACATTATATTTAGGGGGATAATGTAAGTAATATATATTCGTATCATCTCACATTATATTTAGGGGGATAATGTACGTAATATAATTTCGTATCATCTCACATTAAATCCTTATTGTAATGTTACTTTTTCGATATTAACCTAATTTTAAAATTTAGTATACAGGGGCCCTGTATAAAACAGTTGAAAAGGTTTCCGAGATTCAGATTATATATAAATATACAAGAATTGCGCGTTAAAAGTATTAGATAGTTTGATTAGTTACTTATTTATTTATCCAAAAACTTACATCTATCATTACAGGTAATAAACAGCGTAGCTGGTCTGAGGCTAAAGAAAGAAGAAACTACTTATTCATGCTTTAAAATAGCATTGAAACTTAAACTTACGACAGTACAGTCGTAAGTGTTGTCTAGCTCTCCGAGCTCTCTCGTAGTTTTCGAGTAGAAGAGTAGTAAATACTATTATTATTTCTGTATAACAGTGGCATTGTGTAACGTACGTTTATATAGGGCGTCAATAATAATACCTGCGATTAAAAAAAACAAACAAATAAAAGAAAGCAATATAAATAATACATAAGAATAAACATTGCAAGACTTCAAAATTGAGCATTTATGTATATAATAAAGAAAAATAGTATGCCAAGTTTAGTTTTAATATCAGTCATAAGCTTAAGAAGAATGAGTATGTGCACATACTTACATACAGACATATAATTAAAACTTTAGATTACACTGTTAACTTCGATATCAGTAGTAGTAATGGTTACCAGAATAAATATATAATTCCTATTGAGTATTCTATGACAAAGGTAGCAGAGGTATTAAAAGAACCTGATTCCTTTTCCGCATTGATAAAGAATCAGCAGACACGGTCAGGGGAAACTTCCTCGTTCTCGCCCCGCGAGCTGCAAACAAATTCTAAAACATACTCACGTAGCTCATTTCCTTGGTAATGGAGTTATATTCCGCGGCACAATTTTCAATTTCCTAACCTCCTTTAGCATTCGGTACTACCTCCGCCTTTTTTTCTCTCGCAGCAAATTGTATTTTTCGGATAAAGAACTTGGCCCTTCTTAAAGATTTCTTCTTTAATTTTAGGCGTGGGAAGATTTGGGGATTTAAATGTTGGTTATTAAGAAATGATTCTTATATTATTAGATATATCTTTTGTGGTTAAATAGTTACGGAATTAATTATGAATCGTATAAATATTCAAATAAGTGCATTATTCAAATAGTAAGTATGACGCGTTGACAGTATTTTTAAATATTAGATGTAGAAGTGTAGATTGGATTTAATCTAAATATATTTACATAACTTTAATAACGTGCGATATTGTAATTCAACTGTTATTGTTGTACTATTACCAAAATGTTCTGGTAATGTACTTGTATTATACCTGGTAATTTATAAGTTTGGATGGATGGTTTGTTACCCACCCAAAACTTTACCATAAACACTGCGAGCATGGATTGTCGATAGGATAAAATTTGACAGTAATTATCAGCTACAGAAAGCCCATCATATAGCTGTCGCAGCTAGACACAAAGTCATCATCATCATCATCTCAGCCGTAGGACGTCCACTGCTGAACATAGGCCTCCCCCATGATTTTCCAAAAGGACCGGTTGGAAGCGGCCTGCATCCAACGTCGTCCTGTGACCTTCATCAGGTTGTCTGTCCACCGTGTCGGTGGACGACCTACGCTGCGCTTGCCGGTCCGTGGTCTCCACTCCAGAGACACAAAGTACTATAGATAAAATCAGTTTATCGAACCGACCATCTATGCTCTCACTACTGTCTGGTAAACACAGGGAATAGTAATTTTAAATGCGCGACGACTATAATTTTATTATGAATATATATGTATATTTTCAACATTCATATAAGTGGAAACTCTCAGAATGAACACAGGCTCTTATCGCAAAAATCAAGATGAGAAAATAATCAGTATGACGAATCAAATTGCATGCCAATGGCAGAGGAGGCCACCAGCACCATTCTCGCCTTAATTAAATAAAAAAGGTTGTTTTAAATCCTGCAAAATTCTTTCGCCTTTCACAAATTTCATGGCCAAGCGTATCATATTTTATCCCGTATCGAAAAGTTGAAAATTAATAACTCGCCCCTTCTTATCTCTTCGCTAAAAAGAAACTTTATTAAATATTTTGTAACCAACACTGTCGCGTCAGCTTTTTAGGGAGAGCGTAGGTTGACGATCTTGGCATTTTCAATTTAATGGCGTTGATAACAAGATTTAAATATACTATACTTTCGAAAACCACACTAATATAATCATAGAATATTAATAAATTGATTTTTATAAGAGTGCGTTTTATGTCGAAATTATAATTGAATATGATATACTATGCTTGATCCACGAGATACGAAACCACATAAATAAAATTGTACAAGTTATTAATGGCTATTTGAAGATTATTGATTTATTGAAATATTGAAAGGGTATTGATGATTTATGTTAGTTACAGAAATAAAAAAATATAAATGTCAAAACATTTGGGCTATCTATTACTGCACTGTCTGGGAGATTCAGTTCTGCTGCACATGCGGTACGTAAAATAAGAGAACTAACAGACCTTTCTACGGCGCTGTTAGTATATTTTGCATATATCCACAGCATAATGTCATGTGGGATATTGCTATGGGGTTCAGCGGCTGATATAGTGACCATCTTTATCCTACAAAAACGAGCTATTCGAGCTATATACGAAATAGGTCCCCGTGAATCTTTGAGAGATTTATTTAAAGAAATAATAAATTAACTTTGCCTTCCTTATATGTATTTAAAAATATAATGTATGTTCGTAAATATTTACATAAATACAGGTTAAATAGTTTTAGACTTGCGAAGACTAATAGGTTCGCAGACATAAAATAATCATTTCTAGAAAATTGTGTGCGGTTTTACAATAAAATCCCAAAACACATAACTAAGCTCACAGAGGGAAAATTCAAGTTGACTGTAAAAAACGTTTTAATAAAAAAAGCATTTAACCAATTTCGACATTATATAGAAGAAAAAGATGCTTGGAATACTCCACTTCTGGCAAGCTGTCATTCTGCCACCCATAAAATTTAATATAAGTAGTACCTAGTACCTAAGTGGAAACATTGTAAACATCTATATAAAAATAATGGCCCACAGCTACGAATAATAATAAGTCGCCCACAGTTTCTTGCCGCTTGTTCTCGGTAGGCTCTACATATTTTGGAACGCGGTGGTAGAGTCTTTAAAGTACATTATGTTGAAAAATGTACGTTCATAATTGCGTCTTTGATGCCCAAATTGAATAAATGATTTTAAATTTGAAATATAAAATTAGGAAATTATAGATTTATGAAAAGGGCACTTTTGAACTATGTGTTCAAAAGTGACCTCTTTGTGCACGGGCAACGGCATTAAACCATTTACTATTTTATATTTTTAAAGCATTATCATCAGATACATTTAAGAACTAAAATATTGGAGAATATGCCAAAAGTTAATTATTGTTAATATGTCGTGAAGATTACGGTCGTTTTTTAGTGTATACGTGAATAACTGATAAATTAACCATTATGTAATATCTTTGATAATCGTATTTAGACTAAACAATTAAAAGTCTTATCCTAAAAGTCATGTTTCATACTTCCGTGATATTACTTCGACTCGTCACTTGGTAACATAAAAATTAATAAAACCCCTTAGCATTGTACACTTACAGTGTTGGGGATGAATTTCATTCCTATCTAGCTATGTACATTAACTAAGCCAGTAATGGCCGACTCGACTTGCATTTCAAATGAGCCGAAAGTGTATGCTTTTTGATAAGCTTTTAAAATGTTACTCGAAGTTTTATACCGAATTTAAAATTTAGAAACGATAAAAAACTGAGTGACATACACAAACAGTTAAGTTGAATTTATCGAATCAGCAAGCACGATAATGTAAGTACAATGTACTTCTACTACTACAATTGATTATGTATATATATGAATTAAATGCCGTTTAAATAGCATTCGAACCCATTAACCCCGTTGGACAGTTCAGTTGATGGTAATCTTGATTTCGAAGCGCAGAGACCCAGGTTCGATCCCTGGACGGGGACAATATTTGTGTGATGAGCAGAAATGTCTGTCAAACTGTCCAATAGATGTCGCTCCGTCCCCGCAAGACGGTTAGTCAAATAAAGAGTTAAAATTCGATCCTCGGACCAGATTCTCGGTGGCCTAGTTGGTCAATGGCGTCTGACACGGAGAGTCAGAAGACGCGGGTTCGAATCCCGTCCGAGGATGGAATTTTTCTCTCTATAAATTTCAATGTATGAGCAGAAATGTTTGTTTTTGGGTCTTGGACGTTTGTGTGTTCATGGCTCCTGCGACACAGGGAATCCTATTGTGGGGTGTATGAGTATGTAAGCGTTATTTATCAAACCTTATCATCGATATAAGGCTAAAATGCACGAATAGTTTTATCAGCCTCATCAGCAAGTTAATAATATAAATGGATGAGAAGTCAAGAAAGGAGAGGAAATAAGTGCATAAGATGAGAAGTACTGGGAAATTTCATTAAATCAAGAGTTGAGCTCTTGAATATAACCTTTTAAACACTTGTTTTCATATTTTCCAAGGGTGTATAGTAACACTAACAATATAGCACACCTTCTGCAAATAACATGCCTAAATTTGAAAACGACATAGTGGAAATTGCGTCAGTAAATATAAATAATTTTACTGAAACCCACTAATTCAAATAATTTTGTAAATTATATGCACGGAGACTAAAGAATAAGTATTAAGTGGTATAAAAAAATCGCATACCGCCTGTAACTTTTGTAGCAACTAATATTATTACGGCTACAGACTTGTTTTTGCCACTCATATAATTATTTGGCTGTGGAGTTGTTGCGAACTCGGAAAACCAAATGTTTTTATCTCAAACTTTGTTATTGAAGTTGACATTTTTGCTTTGAAAAACGTCGTGGAGAGAATAGATTTAAATTAAAAGGCGTATGTATGAAAACATTAATGATCATATTATTTTATCTACTAGTTATAAAAACTGTATGCTCTTCTGCATAAACACAAGACACGAAACGAAATATGTTATATTCATATTTCTTGTATTTTGATCGTTTAGTTAGATCACTTGGTAGTGACTCTGCCTTTTATAGCGCGGGATTGCATGTTCGATCCCTGACAAGGCACATATTTGTGTGATGATATATGTTTTTTCTCCAGTCTTAGAAGTTTGGGATGATAAAAGCTATCACAGGGAATCTAAGTGCGGATGAATAATCTAATAATTATTAATCATAGTCTTATAAGTTATAATAAGTGTGTAAACATGACTAACGTTACGTTATCGTATGTTCCATATAATCTGTGTTTACTTTTTCAACCAGCCAGTAAATAGCCAAAATGTTGCCGAAAATTAAGGAACAGGCGGTAATTTTTCTAATAGTCACGAACATAATAAGACATAAGGAAAACCGTCAAGATATTTCTACAACATGTGTAGTGTAGGTATGTGTTAACATCACTTTATTTATCCACGTTGACAGAATCAGAGACATTTTGGAGATTTTCGATTTGCCGCTACGAAGGCGGCTGATGCGATTGATTGACTCCACGGCTTCTACACGTAACGTTTTCCATTTATATGAAGATCTCAACTTTCTGTAAGAAATTCATATGGGAATCCCTTCAAGTTGTCGGAGATAACTTGTCCCTTATACTTATGGATGAGTATGATACGCAAAATTTACTTTTTTCGGGTTACATTTTATCACTTCTCAAGTTGGTCGAAGTTTAGCTGATGGATGCTTTTTTGTGGTTATAACACAAAACGAAGTTACAAACATAGAAGTTAGATTCACTGTTACATTTACTACTTTGCAATTTTATAAAGTAAAGAAGGATGTTCACAAGACTACATACATTTTTAATGCATTTCCTCCAAATTTTGACCCAATGAAACTTAATTAACGGAAAAAATATCCATTGTGCTGATTCATTACGGTTTTTATTTCTAGATAATTTCAATTAGTGCCAAGAATTGCAGAAAATGCCATACAATGGATATAATTTTCTTTTTGTTTCTCTCTTCGGAAAGTCTCTTCTCTCTCTAGTTCAATTATTAAGTCAGATATAATATACCTACATAGAAAGCTGACTAAAAGTTTCCACAAATAAACACTGACATTAAATACATCTTAAGTATAGCAAGTACATGTGACATACTCTCATTGGTTTCGCATTTTTAAAAGTGATTTGTTTAGTATTTGCAATTTTAGAAGAAAAAAAAAATACACATCCTCTGACGCGATTCGAGCTTGCGTCTTCTGACAATTCGTTTTTAACTCTCTAGTCGATTTAAATCGTCATATGGCAACGGAAAATAAAGTACTTGTTTAGTTGGCAAATCACAATCTTGTGTTATTTACGTTGGCCAGATGAGAAGCAAAGCCTGATCATGCGACAATTCTGCGATTGTCGTCGTGAGCTTAGCATCCTGCCGTGCGATTCTGTAATTATTCAAACCATCATCACTGATGTCAAATTCTTTATGAGATATCGCCGTTGTACATAAGGTTGCATTTCCAACGTTTCTTGTCATCTCTTCATTTGTTTCACGGATGTTGTCAAAGATGCAACGAAGTTTGCTGTTAGAGAATTAGCTGTAAAGTTCTACGTGCGACTTCACTAATAAGATGACTTACCTAATAGTATCGCTTTTCAGATATGTAAAACAGACAATAGTATAAATATTAATAATAACATCTTGCTTTGCATCAGATAATGCATTGCGAGACACATACGTGATAGTCCAGTCTAGTTACATTACCATGCGTGATAATATTCAACTCAAGGCATAAGATAGCGCGTTATCATTGTCTGCAAATTGTATCAATTGAGGCTACCAAAATTCTGATTTAGTAGCTTTGTTAAGTCTGGTATAAATTAGCAATATTAAGATATACGTCAGCTAAGCTTTAGTAGTGTTTTCATTATCTAATACTTTAGCAATTCTTGCATATAATACCTAAATAATCTGGATCTCGGAAACGGTTTCAGCGATTTTCTTGAAATTTAGTATGCATGGGGTTTCGGGAGCGATAAATCGATCTAGCTACGTTTCATTTTTAAAAATCGTCATTTTATCCGTGTTTTCAGGCAATGGTAAACAACAGTATTTTCGCTGCGTTCAAACAAGGTGGCGTAATAGTCGCATTGCAAAATCCTGAATCACGGTGACAAGATTCTTACGAAACATGTGTTGCTATTATGTGTTCGTATCTAAATCGAGTAGAGCTCGGTCACCCAAGTACCTTCAGTTATGTGACAATGCGTTGGTGATAATCGAGAATCACTGCCTAGTCAAATTAACTCAAAAGATGGCATCTTGCGCAACAGTTGTATGACATCGATTAGCAATCTCGAAAACCCAACCTAATCCTTCCTATACCATGATAATTAAAACAAAAGATTTATGAATAAAACTGACGTATATATACGTCTCTGGGACCCAAAGGGTTAATCTACCATGTGATAATACGGGAAAGTGTTGCTTTTTTGCTTTTTTTATGGCGATCTTCATGTCCACCAATCGCAGTCCTAACGTAGAGCTGTAACAGCCGTGCGATTCTCTTATGATTAGTAGATGTGCTCGTCGACGAGCTCACCGATGTCAAATACTTTATGAGATATCGCTCTTGTACACAAGGTAGTTTTTCCAACGTTTCTTGTCATGTCGTCATTTGTTTCACGGATGTTGTCAAAGATGCGACGATGTTTGCTCTTAGAGAATCGCACGGCAGGTTTGCGTGTCAGTTGTCACCCGCAAGGCTATTATGTATCTCAGTTGCTAACAAATGTTGATTGAAATCTTGAAAAATGGCCGCTCTATGCCAGTTTTGGCAACTCTAGTAAGCAAAACTGTTAATAAATTGATGACTGGAGCTGACAAAAGTGACATAGAGCCGCCATTTTATTCGATTTCAATGAACGTTTGTTAGCAACTGAGATAAATAATAGCTGTGTCAACATTTATTGTCGGTTCGTGCATCCACTAATTTCACTTGCTATAACGCACTTCATAGCCTAACACTACTTGCACACTATAGTACTATTTGGAGAGAGAATTCCGTATAAGGTGGTGAGACTTAGAACGCGGAGTATTGTTGTAAAGGCTACCAGGAAGCCACTAGTGTGAATACCAACTACCAACCTACTTCGTAGAATTATGATATTCATTTAGCATGAGTTTCATCCCTAAATCCTGCCGGTGAGTTATAATTAACACCATTAAGGTCAATTTACATAGCAAGTAGGTATGATTTGAGCCTTCAAAATGCATTGCTTTGATTAATGTAATCGTATAATTAACGATTTCACATTGAATAGTAATCAGTGGTAAATGAAATAGCCGGTATACTGAGCTATAAATCAATCTACGTAAATTGGCTATTCCGTGGATAATAGGACTGAATCCCTTGGAAAAGGATTACTGCGATTTATATTTCGTACAGATTGCAATCATTTAGTATTAAGTACAGCAGTTATGTGAAGAGTGACCACTTATATTATCTACCTACTAGTTTGGGGGTATGAAGGAACTCCACATGTTGTATCTTAGCTGTACCAATCAGGTGCAATTTTAATTGTAAGTACACTCTTCTACAATTCCGTCCATTTTAATTAGACCGTATTTGTGAGCGGAGTATAACAGCTGCGGTGGTGATTTAAGTATACCACTATCCATAATCTATCTATATTATTATTATAAAGAGGAAATATTTGTATCTAAGTATGTTTGTAACGAATTGGCTCAAAAAGTACTGGACCGATTTCAAAAATTCTTTCACCATTGGAAAGCTACATTCACCCTGATTAACATAGGTTATATAAGATTCATCATCATCACCATCATCCATCACCGCGTGGGTGCAATGGAACCGCGGAGAACAGCTAGTAATATTATAAAACACGTTATAGTAACTCTGTCCCTCTGTGTCTCTGTCTGTTTGTTACCATCAGGCCTAAACAGCTGAATGTATCGTAATGAAATTTGAACCTTGCAAAATCCTTTTATAGATTATAGCACGGGGAAGAATATAGAAATACTTTCAACATCATCATTCATCACCACGCGTGTTATACCGCGGGACGCATCTAGTATTCTTTTATATAACCTACTGTGTTAAGGTTAAACGGCACTGTTGTAAATCAGGTTACTATAGCGGAATGGGAACAGCTACGTCGCAGGGTGACGATCGTTATCTGACTCGCGCTGTAACGGTGCATGGGCAACTTCAGACTTACCATCAAGTGATGAAATTAAAGTTTATCAAGACGTATGTATTTTACTGTGTTATGGTTTCCCAATTAACTAAATTTAATTTTCAAATTCAATTTCAATTTGGTCCGAGTGGAGTATCGCGATGGCCTAGTAGCAGTAGTTCGGTTGTTAGTTAGTTGTTGTTATTCCTTTTGAATCGGGATAAAACTAGCCTATGTCACAATCCGTGATTAGGATTAATTATGATCTATATGCTTGCCAAAGGGTATAGCAGGATGGTCTTTTGAAAAATGCTCCCAAAGCCTGGACTTCTATACTATGACTAAACGATGCCTTATATATGATGTGTACAATGTTTAAAATTTCAATTGTGTGTATGAGTGGTACAAAGCGTTCAAACGCGGTAGAGATGTGATGAAAGATTTGCCTCGCTCTGGTAGGCCATCAATGTCTTCAACTGAAGTTAACATCGCAAAAGTGAAGGAAATACTGACTGAAAATCTTCGTTCAAGTTTTAAAGAGATGCCCGCTGAACTTTCTGTGTCTAAGGGTCGATCCGTACCATTATATATTATATATTATATATAATATATTATATATATTTATATATAATATTTTATTATATTATATATATATATATATATATATATATATATATATATATATATATATATATATATTATATATATTATATATGCGTTTAAAAATGTTTTGTTGATAGGACAATTCGTTGGCGTAAATGTATAGTTTCTGAAGGAGCATACTTTGAAGGTGACACATTTGGATGAATAACTAACTATATGGGCCTTACTTATATCTTTAACTTTAAATGACGTTATTTCCTTCTATACTGTAAATGACATTATTGCGCACAGCAAAACTGTTGCCGTACTAAGTGACATTATTTAAATTTAAGCAGCGTTTATAAGTAAGGACTTATGTGTATTATTGATCTTTTCCCTGTAATTTCTAGACAGAGTAGTACCTTGTCAGTGCCACTAAGTATTACAGATGTAAATAAAAACTTAAACACAGTAGAAACACAAACATTTGCAGAGCAAATATTTGAAGATATTAATTGCGGGATAGAACCAGTACCTAGTCTTTGCTTTGTATTAATGTTCGTACGAACGCTTAGCAAATACAAATAGGCGCTTGCTATTATTCAGCGATGATTACGCTGGCGAGACGCCAGACAGCATCCATTCTCTCGTATAAGGTTAGGAAATCTCTTAAATACTATGCTGAATTAATACGACATGCGTAATGCGATAATTTGGGCTCATTTCGTGTTGAAACTGGTGGTCGGTAACGTTTCTGCAACATGCGGACTGGTAAAATTTAATTTTGATCGTATATACAAATACGTTGTAGTACGTATCTACTCAATGCGGTTTAAGCTCAGAATAGCTATTCAAACCGCATTTATGACTACAGGTGAGAGTCTTGCATTTGAACTATGCTACATCTAGATTGATAGATAAATATCTCTTTATTGAATAGCTTACAAGTACAATTTGTAAAATTTTATACCAACTTCCATTCTATTCAGTTATTGGAGTGTAACTCGAAAACTACTGAACCGAATTTGATCAAATTTAAATGGGACCACACGGGAACGTTACAAACAAAAAAATAATTTTGAGAACCGGTTCACCCAGTCCAAAGTTATGAGGTTACAAACATAAAAAAAAGAGTCGAATTGTGGCTCCTTATTGGAAGTCGGTAGAAAATTAGGATTAATACAAATATATAGATTAGAATAGTATAGCTTTAGGCGGTCTTATCGCTCAGAGCGATCTCTTTTTTGATTAGTAGGTTGTAGACAACCTTTGAATGAAAAGAAAAAAGGGCACAAAACGGGTGGTTGTGCACAAATGCATGTAATTAAGTGGGTCAAAAAATCAGTAATGATAAAAAAGGAAATAAATAAATGAAAGATGTACTCTCCTGTAAATATGATACTCATTACACTTAGGTACGTTAAATAAGAAAATTAATAAAAAAAAACACATTAAATATTACCTATATAATTATTTGCCCTGACAAACTTATTGATTCACCGATGAAGAGCCTTAAATCATTTTTATTTATTTCATAACCATTGTACTATAAGCCATAAACTTAAAATCACTAAACGCTTTGTGAGTTTTAGGTGTTGTCTGAAACACCCAGCCAGCCCTGATCCTTCATAAATGCACGGCGTCAGCTCGAGAAATTTGACGGTGTTCAGTACACGCGCTATAACGCTCTATAACCCTGTTGGTGCGACAAACAAATGGCTTGTCGAAACTTCCAACCTGTGCCATGTTGGCGCGGAAGCAATCTAGCATTTATCAACGCTAATAACTTTCATTTTTCGTGTGAAGTTTCTAATCTCCCGATCGATCATCTTAGGTTTCCGTGCAAACTATGAGACGCTATTACTAAACCTATGCTGTCCGTTTGTCTTTCTGTCTGACTGCATGTCCGTAATACGTACTCTAGAAAGCTGTATAATTTGAACTGTAACAGATAGCCTGTTCAAAAATTAAGAAAAGATGTGTTATAACGGATATCCCCCAAATAATAAAAATAATTAGTAAAAATACAGCAGACCCCATACAAGAAAATAGTAAATTCAATGTTCTTTGTAAAAAATCTATTAGATAGAACAAACACTACACATTATTGCAGTAAAACTCTTTGTGATCTTTCTTTCTCTTTCTATTACTATCGCGAAGCAGTAATGTTCGTAATATTGTGTTCTGGTTTGAATGGTATGGGTATGCCGGCGAAATTACAGGCACATAAGACTAAACGTAATGTCTAAGGGTTACTAGGGCCTCGTAGAGCCGAAACTGAAAGGGCAAAAAACACTAAGTGGAAATGTATAAATTGGGCAGTACTCATGATCAATACATAAAACAAATATATTGTGTACTGGCACTGCGCACTGTACGGAAGTATCGGTGAGCGAGTTTGATTCTTCCTTGACCTTTTATTTGAAGTTGTAAGAGTTGATTTCTCTTTGAGCACTACACTGTATTGTAGCTGTAGTTCGTGGAGCACGGGCGACTACTTTTATTGTATAAGTTATTACACTATCATGGTCACAAACATTATAAATATTCAAATTACCAACGGGATAGTTACCATGTATATTAAATAAAATAAAATAAATGACAATTAAATGAAATGATTTTAACTCATAGAAAATATACATGGTAACTATCCCGTTCATAATTTAAATATTTGTAAGATTTTATAATGACTAATATTAAAAGTGTTAATATTAGTAATTAACTCGTATTTATATTAAACATATTATACGTCAGTTTTAATGACAAATATCACATTATAGTAGCAGCATGTCAAAAAAAATTGTTAAAGCAATCGTTGCTTAGACATCGGTGTCGTCACTAGCTATCAAGGGAATATTCCGTGATGTATAACTTTTACAGAACAGCTGTGCGTTGAAAGAAATTCAGAAAGTCACTTTCAATTGTATTTATTTAATGTTGAAAATAAATAACATTTGTCTGTTCAAATCTCAAGCGAACTAATGGATACAACGTGACTGTAATTCTAATACGACCCGAAGCCAGAAAATAAATAATTTCTAGACATCAAGTTGTTGTGCAAACATAAATCAAAATGTTTTAATGACCGACGTTTCAATTCTCAAATATCAATGCGGGTCGCGTTTCAGTGGTCGTTACACGTAGAAAAGTTTATTACGTTGATTCTCCTACACTGTTAGAACGTTTGTTGCAGATACGTTTAAAAATTTGTTTCGAAACCTACTATAATATTATAAACGCGAAAGTTTGCATGTATGGATGTTTGTTACTCTTTCACGCAAAATCTACTGAATGGATTTTATTGAAATTTGGTATGTAGAAAGAGGCGCTGGAATAATATATAGGAATTTTTTTCATCAACATCATCATCATAGTAACTAATAAAAAGGAAATGCACACCAACGTCTATGTCTATAATTTCTTGATTATTGTGCATAATTAGTGTTTGAATTTAAAATTACATTAAAATGTATCACCGGTATTAAAATCAGCCTATAATTGGACAATATATTCATCTATCGTAAGAGATAAGGAGTCCACAACATTGTGATTCCGACGGCGCATTCTGCCTAATACCACCACTATGTGGAACCAGCTGCCACTTGAGGTGTTTCCGAACAGATACGACTTGTGAGCCTTCAAGAAAAGATCCTTTTCCTTGCTCTAAGGCCGGCAAGCCTTGGACCTTGAGACCTCTGGTATTGCGGATGTCAGTGAGTGACAGTTTTTAACTTGAACTTTTTCAGAAGGTTTATCTATTAAACAAAAATAAACTGACATTAATTCTATTATCGAAGATACAAACTCAAAATATTCATACCCAATATATTTGTGATAATTATTATTTTAAAAAATAAACGGGTCCGATCTTGATCAAATTTAAATGGGACCATATGATACCAACTATCATAATATATAATCATTATAATCGGTTCACTTTCAAAAAGTTCTGAACACATGTAAGAACAGTCGAATTAAGAACCTGCTCTATTTTGGAAGTCGGTTGAAAACCGTGCTCGTCAGTTTCCTAATTAATAACACATACATATAATTACTCATCATACTCGTAATCTGTTTCAACATTAAATTTTTCATTTTATTTTAATGGGATAGGTTAGCAAACGAGCAAGCGGCTCACCAGATGGTAAGTGATACCGTCGCCCACGGACATCCGCAATACCAGAAGTCACGAGGATGCATTGCACCTTTGAGGAAGGAACATAGGAAGGAAGAGATAGAAAGGGAGAGGGTGGAGGGGGAGGGGGAAGGAAAACTCCCACAGACCGACTGAAACTCATTAGCAACCTTGTTTAACCAAGTTACTTCACCTCGGTGTTAGGTATGTGGGAGTGTGGTACTTCCCCGGCCGTGCCACGGCCTTTTCGGGGTTACAGCGTGGCACTACCATCAAAATAATCATCCTTGACCAAACTTCATCATTGATTTGAAATAACTACGAAACAAAGTTCATATTTGGGTAGTTGTTTACTTGTACGATAATGCAGTTCATTATAAAACATTAAGAACACAGGTTTTAGTAGCACTTACGCTGTAAGCCGTACTACGAGTGTTTATCTGCAACCTAGATTACATAAACATCACACCTTTACATTCTCAAATATTTAAGCAGAGGTATTTAATATCAATATTTAGACGGCACCGTTAGCGCAGGTGGTATTTTGCTCTACCTCCAAAGCGTGGTGTCCTAGGGTCGATCTCCGACCGGAACAAATGGTGTGATGGCAAAAAATGTTTGTTGTTCTGTCGTGAATGTTGTAATGTGCTATTATCTACTTGTGTCCATGACTGTATGATACACGGGGGTAAACGTTAACTTTTCTCTCAGTTTATCTATGAAAATATAATGTATGTAAAGAAAAACATTAGCAGTTTTGATAAAAGGAGTGATGCTCATTCCATCAATACGCGAAATAAGCACAAGCTATCCGTACATGTAACGCGTCTCCACAGAATAAGTCATTCTTTTATGGGACAATGTATACGATTCTATAATAAAGTTCCCAATGTTATCCGAGATTTGCCTATTAATAAGTTTAAAATTTCTATTAAAACTAAACTCTGTCAAAAAGGTTATTACAAAATTTTGGATTACTTGGAGGATAAAACAGCTTGGGACTGATCACTCAAGGATCCATCTACTCGTGTACTAAGATGTCAAAGTATAGCGTGCCTTGCCCTACTGATACCATTATTATGTTCTCTTTTGTAAGGCAACACACTGGAGCTAATATTTGTAGTACCTGAGTAAAAATATTTTTAAAATATCTATATAAAAAGAATGGCCCCGAGTTTCTTGCCGCTTCTTCTCGGTAGGCTCTATATATTTTGGAACACGGCGGTAGTCTTTTAAGAACATTATAATGTAAAATTGACGTTCATAAGTGCGTCTTTGATGCTTAATTTGAACAAATGATATTGACTTTGACTAACCAATAAAAATCATAGTCTAATTCATAGAAATAAAACTACCTTTATGTAATACTAGGAGTGGCTATTGCCATCTTACCTCTAAGTAGGATTTCATAATCATCAATGCGAGAGTTTGCGTAACAGTCCCATTCGCTGTGTACCGTATGTAAATTACAATGAGAAAGCCTTTTAGAAACCCGATGTTATTTTGATCTTCATTTTAATACTTCTACGCATATATACGCTGAGTCAGAATGACACGTGTAAAAGTAATTAATACTCCGTAATCGTAGCTATAATTTTAATATCAAGCTTCACGTTTGACGGCACAAGTAGAGAGATTTTAATACTCGATGTCAGCTCCGCTTGGCATTGTGGGGTATGATGGCTCACAGTTAATAAAGAGATTGTGGCTTCCTCTTTGCATACACGCGTTACGATGTTACCCGTGCGAGTCACGTCTCGTCTTTTTGAATAACGTGACAAAGTAGGGAGTTTTCATGATGCTTGCTAAAATTTATTTACACAATTTAGTCTGTGAACAAGATGTTACCAAGTTAATAATCTTTAACAGACTTTTAAATACGTCTTATATTTGACAATCTGGCCCACTAGCGACTTTGCTCGCACGGCCTATGACAAGGCCACAGATATGAATTCACCTCTGAAGGGTACAATTTCGTAAAACCCTTTCATAGCGTCATCAATGTGTTTCATATGTCATCACTAGAACGACAAAGCACACACTGCCGTGCGAGTCTCTAAGAGCAAACATCGTTGCATCGTTGACATCATTCATGAAACGAATGACGAGATGACAAGAAACGTTGGAAAATCAAGTTTGTGCACAAGTGCGATATCTCATAAAGTATTTGACATCGGTGAGCTCGTCGACGAGCACATTGACGAATCATTAGAGAATCGCACGGCAGATTACATTTGATCACTGTGTGTTTTGTTTTGAGTCTTTTGTCTTGAGGTAGGTACTGAAGTATTTTGGACGAGAAGACTTCGCGAAGTTACTGGAACATGTTTAACCTGAGTTGGATTCTACGATTGACTTCTTTCTTGATCTTGATTAATGCCTTTAAACGTCGCGCTGACATCTTTCATCGATTTGCCATGACTAAAATATCTTCAAGAAACCGAAGGTTATGTACTCGCCCTTGATGTTGATACAAGATGTTTTCAGTGCCAAAAAAAGTATGCACATTATAAGTTAACTACCTGATAATCTAGTATTTATTGTAGGTACAAAATAAATATATTACCGTCAAACCCTAAACTAAGCTCTAGGCCTCTATCTTGGGGCCCGAATGCAAGGTTAAAATAAACAGCATAAATAAATTATATACGAAACTTGTGAGAGTGAAATGGCAGTAAAAACAAATACGAGTAATTAGCTTATAGCTTATATCGTTATGTCTAAGAGGCGACATATATTATTATTATTTGACATATTTCACGGGTTTCACCCGGTCCTTTACGTAGGCATAAGTGGGGCTGTAGCCAACACTTAGAGGTCCGTTTGGTATAAAAATACAATGTAGTATGAAAACAGAAACATTTTGGATGGATTGGATATGGTTACATGGTATATCTATTACAAAAATGGGTAAAATGGCATGGTTATTGATATGTACTTATTAGTGGTACGGGAGATAGTGGGCTATGGATGAGACTACGGCACCTCCAATTTCAGTGTCATCTTTAAATATTTAGGCAGGTGGTGACTTGCCACCCACTAAACCCCCCCATAAGATCAATGGTGACAAAAGGGGCAACGTTGGATGGCTGAAGGGTGTTGAGAGGTGTGCTGCGGTTTCACTAGAGGGCTACTACCGGCGTTATGCCCTTTAACACTTCCACCCTTGGAGCTTTTTGTTTCTTGCTCTTGCGTCTCCACCCCCGGACGGTAAATTAAGGCAAGCCGGGGGTCAGGGGTCTCATTTAGCCCCAGGAAGAATCAGGGTCCACAGTGTCGCCACTCACCGACGGCTCGCCACAAGGCCGCTCCCGCGGTTTTTTTTTTTATTATGGTGCGAATTTATATGCGAGTCAGAGTGAATGTGTGTGGATGTGTGTAGGCGAGTTTGTGTGAGTGTGACAGTGTGCTTATCCGAGTGTGTGTGTATTTTTGTAAGTGCAATATGATGTGATCAAGATTAAGTATTCGATATCAATGTAAGAGAATTGAAGCAACCATTCCTTTAATTAATGATGCCGTATCCTTGGCATTCAAGGAGCTTGAAGAAGTCTTCCAATGCAGCGGTGAACGGTATTGGAGATATTATACGTCTACCTATCTCACACCTCTTTGCAATAGAATTGCCTTCAAACTTAGTTGCTGTACCAGGACCGACATGTGGACGTATTGTGCAAACACTTCAATACTTCGATATAACAGTAGTCAATATATCTGTCTGTAATGCCCACGTCTCGATCGAATCAAAGGCGCTCTCATAGTCCACAAACGCTAGCATGGAGATAATTTATAAGTACTCTTCGGTCTTCTGGAGCGTGTGGGTGCGGTCTATGGTACTTATAGTCTTTCCGGAAACCAGCTTGTTGGGGAGGCTATAAGTCATGTAACATGCGATTAGATTACTTTCGAACCTTATGTGACCGGAATGAAACCTTACAATGAGAGGATTTGCACGTGTAAGGGTCTGATCAGACAGAGCGCGGTCAACACGTTCACGCGGTCAGCTTTGCGTTCGTTGTGTTGTATTACGTTACATTGATATACCCCACAGTCTCCCCACAGTTGACAGATGAGGTCAGAACGCCTCCTGTTTGGTTATATTTATGTAACGTAATACAATACAACGAACGCAAAGCTGACCGCGTGAACGCGTTGAACGCGCTCTGCTGAACAGACCCTAGTTCTCTATTAGGTATGACTTACGAACCGTTTCACATATAAATTCCAAAACAGCAACGAGACATATGGCACAATTTATTTACACAGGTTTTAGTCAATTGACAAGAAGATAAAAAGTTACAATTCCCTAGCAGTCTTAACAAATATAACTTTTAATTGGTTTGTAAAATGTATGCTAAGTTTAAACAAATCTGTGCTAAGAACCTCTTTACATTAATATACTCCAAAATAGCTACCAGAAACTGATTGTGCGCGTACTAATTTCGAGAAAGTGAAAAGTTTTTGTGAAATTCAATTATAACCGTAGACGGGTTCTATATCCTGTCTATAATGGCTTTGAATTTAAGATTAAGTGACAATTACCAAAAGAATATTACGCAATATGGGCTAACTCTGAGCTCTTACTTTTTAACGACAAATAAAAGAGATTATATTCTGATCGTAAGCTACGGTCTTCGGTATGAATAGTAATCTTACTTCATATTTTTTTATTAGTATATACATATACGTACCTACGTAGGTACGTTACGTATTACGTAATTATTAATATGCATATGGTGTATATTAATACGAGTATTAAGTTTGTTATGATACTTAACTGATATAATTGTGAAAGTGATGTTATTTGTTTGTTTGTTTTTGAATTTAATTGAAATGTGGCGAGGAGTTAGATTATATCCCGGTTAAGGACATATAATACTTTTCATCTTATGCATCGTCATCGTTCATCACCAAGCGGGTGAAACCGTGGGGCCCCGCCAGTAGTACATATATCATAGTAATTTAGTACATATTTAATAGGTATTTCCAATAGTATGTAAGGATGTAACTAAAATATTTACAGAACGCAACTAAAATATTCTGTGATAAATAAACAAAGACCTTGTAGAAATCTCTTTGCGAGCCTTAGTGTCATGGATAAGTGGTAGTTATTATAGTTTCCCGCGTTTTGTGATAGTCCTTTTACCATAAACCATCATAAAACGCGCAATGAAAGTTAACGATGGATTTTGTATGTATATTGTAAAAATATTAAACTTTTTTTCTACTATGTATACCTACTGCGTGTACTGTGGTGACACTCCTACAAAATAAATCAAGCAATGGTTTTATTTAAGTTTCCTACAGTCACTTATAACTTTGTCATGTCACCGTCTTGTCTAAGTCACGTTTGAGTAAAGCAGTGGATGCATTACTAAAACTTTCGAGAGGCGAGTTACGTGAACTCAAAAAGCAACAAGTACAATATGAAAAATTTCATACCGACTTTCATTCTATTCAGTTATTGGAGTGTAACTCAAAAACTACTGGACCGAATTTGATGAAATTTATCGGTTCACCCTATCGAAAGTTATGAGGTAACAAAAATAAAATATATATACAGTCGAATTGAGTACCTCCTTCTTTTTGGAAGTCGGTAGATGAATCATGATTTTGTGCAATTTGTCTACAGTCCTGAATCGTTACGAACACAACAGTAAACAATCTACCAATATTACTAATGAAAGTGCGAAAAACACACATCATTATTGGACCTTTCCTGCTATTGCCTTATTTAACTTTACTATCAAAATATAATTAAAAATGTCGACATTATTTACCATGATCAATTATTAAACAGTTGAAACAATGTCCGCATGTTTTGCATATAAAACAGAGGTTTAATTTAGACGGTGGATTAGTTACGAGTTACAGCTTCATTAAATTGACTTATGGTTTGGATATCAATATAACTATACAGTCTAGTATGGATAATCTAACGTGTGGGTTCCTGTGATTAGGTAGGCTTGTTACTTCAGGTATGGATTAAATTGAGTGAACATTCTCATTATATGCCACCCACCTACTCTACATACGATTACCTATGTATTAATTTACTTATAATTGAATAGCCCATAGTAAAGTTATTAGATGTAAACTAAGAGAAAGTTGTATGTATATATTTTTTGGATGCCTTGCTGCTATTTTTTTGAATGTAAGTAGAATTGAGGCTATCAGCTCAAACCCACAATTTACGTTGGTTACGGTTCTGGTCTTCAAGGGTCGATTTCATTATAACAACGAAATTTCTATTGTGTCTGGCCGTGCGACCTTTGATGCAATATGTTCTTAACAATATAAATGTTCAGTGCAATAGTCAAGTAAGCCACCTTTTTGTATCCAAAAACAGATGGCGCTAGAAACATAGTTTTGCACGGTCCGTTACAATCAAGTACTATGGTGCAAGAGTAGTGTAAGCCTCAAGAGGACCCCAAAAAACTGAATCTTGCTTGCTGTACTTTTAAACAAAAATTGTAACTACAAAAAAAGCAATCATGTATTCTGATCAATGCGGAGGACAGAATAGAAACATAAAGTTATTGTTGTTCTGTCAGTATGTGGTATCTCATCCGGACTTTACTATTGAAGACATAGATCATCCATTTTTGGTCAGTGGGCATTTATACTTATCATGCGACCAAGATTTTGGCCAAATAGAGAAGAATTGACATTCTTATTATTTTAAATGTTTCTTTTTTGCGAGCCGTTTTAATTACTTCAAGCCAGTTCTCTGGAATGTACGAGTATATTTCTTTGAAATTTTTTTTATTCTTCTCTATTTGGCCAAAATCTTGGTCAAATAGTCAAATGGTATGGCAGGGATTTTTTATCCTCTAAATCTTAGGAAAAAAATATAACAAACCGAAAAATTTCGCTTGATCATAACAAGGTAGAAAAGTGGTTGAAAATTCAGTGGTTGAAATTCCATAAACTTCATCAATTTTCATTTTTCTACAAGTATTCTAATAAAGAAGAAGTCCTCTTTAAGGAAGTCAGTGTAAAAAGCGGCAATCAGTGACCATAGCACACCTACACTAGAAGCACTGGAAAAACCAACCATCGCTGAAAAAAAGAAGAAAGATTTCCTTGAATTGTTGCAGTTCATACAGCCGTTCATCACACTTTCTATAACAATCAAAGGCCCACTTGCACGTTTGCTCGGGTTGAAAAAATAAGTCTACGAGTTTGTAAACTTGCTTTAGCCATATCAATTTTTAATTCTCATTTTGCCTTGCACGACTATAAAATATCACCGGTTTTGCTATACTGACATTTGAAATCTTTAGGTTGGAACATTGAATTGTCTTTGCGCTTAAAACAAAAGTGAAACTTATATCTATCTCTTTGGCACTACAGTACAATGTATATAGACTTTCTTGTTTATCCTTTGTTGTATGAAATTTGACGACTTTTTATTATATACTATATGTATTGTCTCGTGTCATTTCGTCCAAAGAGTACAGCAGAATGTAACCTCAATTTCTTTTGACACAAAACTTCGCTAAACCTAGTTAAAGACTTAACCCTCCCACATTGCTGGGTTAAATATCAATAAATAACCTTAGATTTACTCCTAACCTTTAATGGTGCAAGATAAATTAATTATAAAACCCCGTTTTAGCAGTTGACTCTGAGTTATTGAAGCTAACTCTGGAACGTGCAAGTGGGCCTTAATAGTTCAAACAGTGTCACGTCACAGATGTAGCGTATTATGATGAGACAGAATAACCCTTGATGTGCTATTTTGATTGTGTTCTTATTAAATTTGTCTTTATTTGTTGTAACCTGCATGTCTCATGTAAGCAGAAAGGCTCTAAAGATCAATGTTAAAGCTTTGCATTATATCGTAACTAATATTTTTGTTACCTTTAGCACTTTATTTATGATAATATTTTTTCATTTAAAACTGACCTCCATTCTATTATATCCGATGTTGATGATAAATTATTATCAAAAAGTAATGGTCTGATCTTGATCAAATTTAAATGAGGCCACTTAAGAAGCACCAGCTATCAAATAAAAAAAAACAACAAAATCAGTTCAATTATATAATATATGAGGTACCTACATAAAATGATATACATAAAAACATAAAATAATTTCAAGTCGATTAAAATTGTTTTATGCTGCACCAGTGACTACCAGTGTGTTGTGTTTTATATCTTATATTTGTAATATTCTAGTATACAGGTTGTTTGGTAGAGGGACCGACAAACCAAATGAGCGTGTTCGGGGGACCACTTGGAGAATACAAGTTGGGCAAAAAAATCCCCGACACCCCAATTTTTTTTAACTTTGTTTTTGTGAATTTTCTCGTTTTCTCCAATATTGTACCTATTTACCACCATAACATTTGTAAAGTATGTTTTAGACCGGATGTTTTTACTTGAATTTGGTCTCTTGGAAAATAATGGTGGTAAATAGGTACAATTTCGGAGAAAAAGGGAATAATCACAAAAAAAAGTTAAACATATTGGGGGGTTGGGGATTTTTTTTGGCCAACTTGTATTCTCCAAGTGGTCCCCCGAACACGCTCATTTGGTTTGTCGGTCCCTCTACCAAACATCCTATATATTAGGCAAAAAATTGTGAAACGTCTTCCAAATCCACACTTTTTAAGTATATTAATAATATAGGTACCTGATTCTGCATTTTTTTTATCGAGGTCTTGGGTATATAAGAGGCTGAATTTTGTAGCGCAGGCGATTATAATATTATTTTCAAAGAAATTCTTTCTATATTTGCATCAGCCCGCATAAAGTTGCTCAGTAAGAAAACTAAATCGCGTTAGCTGCTAAGCAGATGTTGACATTTTGTGATAATTTATGTATCGAACAAGGAGAGATTAGTTACGACCAGATGTACATTAAATTTCGCCAATGTACCAAAACACGATCTTCGGAAATACGAAAGGCATTACAGGCGTGAAACGATGCTGAATTATCGAAGCAATTTGCGCCGGTGTCGATCATCGGCGTTATCTTAACGAAATTCTGTCGAGTATGCGTCACGCGGAGCCAGCCAATTCTCTTCAAGCGGCTATAATATATAGCTAAAGAAAATTATCTATACGTGAAAACTAGAACATATACGGACTTGTTCGTTTATTAGGCGATATGAGGGTTTAATTTCGATATCTTGCCAACAACCAGGTAAACTGGTTGCGTCAATTACGTGGCAGGCGAAAGTAGTATATTAAATACTAGCTGCTCTCCGCGGTTTCACCTGCGCGGTGATAGATGATGAGGATAATGAATCTTATATAGCCTATGTTACTCAGGGTGAATGTAGCTTTCCAATGGTAAAAGAATTTTTGAAATTGGTCCAGTACTTTTTGAGCCAATTCGTTACAAACATACATACAAATCTTCCCTCTTTATAATATTATAGATAATACATATTATATATATAGATAATAGATAGACAGATATAGTATAGATAGTATGAAAGGCTCCGTTGGCTCAGCTGGTAGTAAATCTTCTCACAACCGGGGTCCTCCTTTAGTTAGTTGGTAGAAACCCTGCCGTCGGAGCGCGGGGTCCAAGGGTCGCTGACCGAAGTGTTTGATGTGATATGTGTGTTGACCAGAAGAAACTCCTGCGACACAGGAAACCTAGTTTCTTTTTATGTCATTTATTACGGAACAAGCACGACGACCATCTGCGACCTTATTCACTATTATCTTTCTATTATCTTCGACCTTATTCATGCACGTAACGCAGCACACTACTAATACTTTCAAGGAATAATGTAAAAGTTTTAAGTCGGAACCCTGCCATAATAGACGCATTACGTCAAAAGTGACGAGCTGCACTGTACCCATCACCCTGAGATAACCGGCAATCACACCCATTGCAAAATGCTAACATTACTGATTCATGGTATGGTTGCATTGCAGTACTTCTCCTGACAAACTCGATCACAAAGTATTCCACTGCTCTTGAAAACATTGCGGGGAAATGATTTTTTTGTAGTTAGTGCAAATCAAGTTATAAGGAATAAAGTTTATTTGGGAGTGTTTGTAAATATTATTATTATTATTATATTTGGTTTTACGTTAACTTCTTGCTACACAACATATTACCAAAAAAGACATTCATTTCTAATCTTCCCGTATTTCTCCAATACTCTATTCTCTTCAATATCACCACAGTAGATACAATAAATACTTCATGGACTGAACTCCAAGCTGAATGAAATAACAGTGAAAACTTTTTTGACGCCTGAATTAAATAGACAATGAAATATTCAGCTGCACATTTTGTGAGCCGATTTTATGGCTCTCGATTTTCCGCTCCCACATATGAAATGTGTTGATGTTGTACAAAAATAACAATAACAATACATACGTGCTTAAAAAAGATATGACGGACATGATGATTTTAATTATCGATAGAGATTGTATGTGGTTAAATGGTTTTCATGTTATACGCACGTGAAGCTTAATACCAGCGTAACAAGGTTTATCAGCGTAATGAGGTTTTAACCGTCACTTCACGAATTTAATTTAAATATGGGTAGGTAGATGGTATATACAGTATTGATAATTGTATATTAAATGTATCCACGTTTGTTTTATGTACAAAAAAGCGTTATCTATCTATCTATATTTATCAGCTGATGATAGGTATAGGAATAGACCGCAGATTTCCACTATCTAAGTAACTAACCTACTAAACTAGTTGTTCTGCAAACAGTAGACCGCGCGAGCACATACATTGTCTTATTGTAGAGGCAGTTTTTCGCAGCAATTCAGAAGCTAATTTTCGCGGAAACTACTGGAGCAATTATGTCCAACTTCGAAATTCCTCTTTAAAATCGCCGGCGACAAAAACATATTAAATCATAGATCATGCATACCAAGATTCGTCAAGTTTGGTTTAATAATGCGACCTGTGAAGGAAGACCAAAGAACAACCTAACCTAAATGAATAAACAGACAGATGAATGTCAATTTGCCCAGTTAAAGCAAAGAGGCTTCGCGAGCGTCGCTCGGTCATTACTTATTGAAAAATCAAAAAGCTTAAAGCTCAGTGTCTACGTGTTCGTTCAGTTCGTTCCACAGCTAAAGTGTAGTGTCTTGCCAGAGCCTACTGCACAGTATATAAGGCACTATAATTTAATTTATTGACTTCCATTTAATTCCCAAAGTCGCTATCTAGTTTACATCATGGCTACGTATCATCAATACTGTCATATGGACTTCTCCTGTGGGGCAACTCTGTAGATATTGGCAAGGCGTTTGTTGTTTAGAAGAAATGCGTAAGGGCAGTTTGGGGATCTTGGCCTACCGATAGCTGTCAACCAATTTTCAATACTCTGAAAATTCTCCCATTACCTAGCATGTACATTAAAGAAGTTTGCATGTTTGTAAAATACCACCCCGATTACTTTGACAGGCAATCGGATATTGTAAAACGAACATATAGAAATTTAGACAAACTTTATTTGCCAATGTGTAATTTAGATATTTAAAAAAAATATAATGCTTTCAAAATTTATAATAAGTTATCCTTAGATATAAAGACGTTATATAAAAATAAATTCAAACAAAAGTTAAACTCTTGGTTACTGAAAAATATTTTTATAGTATTAATGAATATTTGAAGTTTAAATAATTGGATGACATTTAATTTATTTTAATAATGTAATTTTGACAAACTCATTTCATTTATAATTGACATTTTATTAAGTAGTGACTTCAGTAGAGAATATTATATTATTGTAATGTTGATAACGAATTGGATAGGAATATTAATATTGCACACCTCTACAGGGGTAGGTTGTAAGGACCATTTGAATGATTCATAATTGTTATACCTGTACCTACCTACAATTTGCAATTAAGAAATTTGAATTTGAACGAACTCTCAATAGTAATAACAACTTCCGTATCCGTAGAGAACTCGACTGTACTGATACCATTAGACAGCAAATTTTAGGCCAGTAAAAATAACCGTTTTTTGGTCAACCTCGCCACGGTATAATTATCTATCCAGTATTCTGTCTTACTAGATAGTTATACCTACGCACCTCGATGTTGGTGTGCACTCGGCGTGCAGCTAGTCGCGAATGCGCCACTGTGACAACCGAACGGTGTGATAGTTTTGTAAGGCGTCCATTACACGCTAGGTTATTCGTCAATCAAAACCATCAGGCAGGAATTACGAATGATTGACCGTGAGTGATGGAATTTAATCGACATTACACGGTCACTCTGATTGATCGTCAGTCAGACTCGATATTTCATACGACCGTTTTCAATATTCTATCTATCCACAGTTTTTCTTACCATTGATAGAAATTTGACATAACGTCCATACAAACAGTGTCAAATATCTATCTCTAGTAAGGTTAACCGGCGATAGATAGGTTATTGAAAACGGCCGATAGTGAATACACGGTTTCCACTGATGACAACAAATTTTGATTGCGCTATCAACTAAAAACGAGTGAAAAAAAACGTTGGATGAAAGAAACGCTTCTAAAAAGGGAACAATATAGCAATTTAAACTTGTTGGCCAATATACGGGAGTTGGAAGAAGACAAAGATTACGCAAACCACTTCCGCATGAAAGCTGCGTGTTTCGATAATGTTTTGTTCTTGGTAACACAATATATAAAAAAAAAACAATTAGTACGTGCAGGATTAGTGGTATCCCATAACTCAGAAATAGTCTCATGTTAAAATAAAATCCTTTTCTGGTTTTAAAACATTAGAAGGAAGCGCTGGTGATTGGCTGCGCGATCTCGCAGGCCCAGCTGGCGCCGCTTGTTCGTCGCTTTGGTCGTATTCCGCGACCGACTCAATCGCTGCCCGCACGCTGACTGACGGATGATTGACGAAACACCATTACACGGTCACTCAAAACGCATGATTGATGGTTGCATGACGAAAAATTCAAAATATTATTCATATGATCGTCAATCACCGTCATGCAACCATCAGTCAGCGCATTAGACGATAGGTTAGTCGTCGGGCAAAGCTTTGACCAGTGGTTAACTGACAGCAAAACCTATCGTGTATAGGTCGCCTTACTGCTTACAAAAACATCACACCGTTCGTGCCTACGATTTGTGAATATTTGATTGAAATAAGTACAAGTACTTACTTTGAACTTATAGAGTTGTGATATTATTGGCTGCTTGATTTGTTTGATTCTACAGTATCGCACACAGATCATTTTTAAATTACCTGGAAACTATAAAATATGTTTATATACTAGTCGCAAATATTTTTATGTCTCATCTGTGTGTGTATATGGGTGTTTTCTACACTTCTACACTAATATTAATAAGAGGAAAAATTTGTTTGTTTGTCTTGAATAGGCTCTGAAACTACTGGACTGATTTCAAAAATTATTTCACCATTAGAATCCTAATTATCCTTGATGAACATAGGCTATAGGATATTTTCAAAAAATTAGGGATTGGTATGAAAACTTTGAGAATGTAACCCAAGGTGTTAAAATAATACCCAAAAGAATCCTTATATCGCAACTAGAGCAAAGTGATGTTTTATAGAAGACGTCAATGTCTCTACAAAATGTTTGCAATACCATGGGTGCGTCCCCATGAAGTGTCCCCGTGAAGTCATAATCGATTTCAGCACTGTGATCGCCATTCCGACTCAACAAAAGCGCGACAACGTAGACTCATATGATGTCATGGATAACGTCATTTTGCGATTTCAACGACCACGCTGCAAACTCAAATAACCGTGAGCAGTCCGTCAAATAGATCGAATCGAAACGATCGAAATCGAAACGACAGCTCGTTAATGTGCGCGTGATGCATTAGCTATCTTCTGTCTGTGTATACGTGTATTCCAAACCGTGAGCAACGTGAGCATGGTTTCAACCCATTTCTAATGGCTGATAGATCTTATCAGTCAAAAGCGCGATATTGAATCTGAATGGAAAATAGTGATAATATCGCCAAAATCAGTTTTGACGCCACTCGGAAAGCACCACATATATGTCTGACTTTTAAAGTTATGTCAAAATAAATACATTTTTACGTAACATACGCAATTGTATCGCCGAAAAGGCTAAGGCTAAGGCTTTCACACTATCGACAACAGAGCAAGTCTTATACGTACTACAGTTTTATAGAAGACATTAATATCTACAAAAAAGTCTGCAGAGCCATATGTCTAACTATTACAGTTATGTCACAATAACTACTTGTTCACGTTTTAAAATAAGCAATTAGTTTTTAATCCTAATAATAAAAAAGAAATATTTCGTTCAACATCATGTTTGTAATGGTTTGTAATAAATAACTACTTGTTCACGTTTTAAAATAAGCAATTGATTTTTAATCCTAATAATAAAAAAGAAATATTTCGTTCAACATCATGACGCAAAAATTACTTAACCGTTCAAACAATTCCTTCAGCAGTAGAAATCTACACTTTGCCTGAGTAGTATACGCTATATTTGATTCATCATCATCATCAGCTATCACCGTGCAGGTGAAACCGCGGAGCGCAGCTAGTTTTTAAACTAATCTACTAAGTAATCAAAAATACAATATCTTTTTTTATTGAACACTTTAATAAATCACAACAAAATTATTATTTTTTAAATTAAAAATATAATACCATTACAAATTTAGAAACTCTAGTAAGTAGATGAAAATTATATATATAACCTCCTCCTTTTTTGAAGTCGGTTAAAAATACTGTTCTCGGGCAGCCCTTGCGCGCGTTTACATACCGCACGGTAGGTACTTAAATCAAGGACAAGCCCGAGTCACAATAATGGATAGATAATATTACCATGACCTTGCACTAAATTTCCGATCCATTTTTTGTTTTTATAAGATTTAGGGTCATTTACTGAACATAAAATCAGAAAATGCTGACAGATCCAGGTGGAGCTTCAAGTGGTATCTTTATTGGCATTTTTTAAATATATTATTTGATACTTAAATTCTATTTTACTGGCCTATTTTGTGCTCGATGATGTTGGGCTATATGCAAAGTCAAATTTACACTTTCAGCCGTAGTTCATTCTAGAGTCATTAGCACACTATTAACGTTGATTGTTTTCAATCTCCAATATCATTTAACGAGTTTATGCTTAAAAATGTTTGATAATAAGGAGGCTATAGTGTTTCATTATATCTTTATAACCATCGTATTTTGTTTACTTATGTTGTAATGGAATTATGGGCCCAGAAGTATCTATTACCGCCACTGCGCCGTGCCTGAACTAATATGACCAATGTCTCGGGGCGATGATTGCAGTGCACTGCCGCAAGATTTTAAATCTAAACTCTTTGTGGCATTGCATTTGTCATTCAATTGAATATATACATGTATTATTTACCACTGTTAAAAAAATACGGAAATTCCGGAGCTTTTGAGTAGTAACGAACATCCACCCCATTAGCCGGTTGAATGGTGGTTCGCCATATTTGGCCAATAATACCTACAATAGATTTCGCAGAAATCTACCTACTTTTCCAGGAACTGCAACGTGTGTGGTTAATAATTATAGTGTGATTTAGGTACATTACGTAATCTGTTCATAATCGGTTTGTTATCACTTATCGATTAGGTACTTACTTTTTAGAAATACGAGTCGGGAGAGTTTCATCGCCTTATCTACACGCAGCAGCCGTGCAAATATAAATCTAAAAAATTGATACCAATTTATATGTTAAACATTCGCCTGAACGAGATATTTCGCCCGTCTCGTACGTTCTCTGCCTGATTCGTTATTTCAGAGTGAAGTCAAATTACGGGGTAGATTAAAGACTTATTCGACGTGAATAATTTGTAATTCCGTGGAGCTTTCTAAATCCAAATACTTAGCGTCTGGTAGGAATAAACGAGTATTATTTTTTTAAGTTAACCAGGATGTTGTAGTAGAGCGCCCAGCATAAAGGCCTATTCTGACCTGAGCGTTATCTACCGCTGTGGGTAGCGAAAAATACCACGCGGAACTCGATGGGTAAATAGTATGAAGTCCCATAACTGCAGCGAAACTTGTACCGCCTAGTGAGACGGTATTTTCTCTTGTTTGGCGAAACTATTCCGCCTCCCCGCTAACCGTTGCAAACGAATATCTCTACCGCGCGCGGTAGATATATCCACTTTGGTGTGAACAGTGACATTAACGCATACCCTTTCGGATTCCTCTATCGCTCGCGGTAGCGAATAACGCCCAGGTTTGAATAGGCCTTCATCCAGGATTGTTCCATGCCTTCACAGGATGATCGTAAAATGCTACTAAAGGAAAACGGGTGAAATAAACAGTAAGCTAATGATGCGTAGTAGGGTATTACTTCATATTGGGCTCACAATTGGGCTCGTTACTATATTAAAACTCTTAGAAAGGAATGAGTGTGTTTACTACCAACGAGGATTCCCAAGGATTGAGGCAAGTTACCATAAACCAAAACTCAAAACCTTAACTATATACCTAATATGTTAAATGAGAAAAATGCACATCCTCGGACGGGATTCGAACCCGCATCTTCTGACTCTCCGTGTCAGACGCCGAGAATCTGATCCGAGCATCGAATATTAACTCTCTATTTGACTAACCGTCTTGCGGGGACGGAGCGACATCTATTGGACAGTTAACAGTACCATCCAACCGAAAGAAGCATTATTTAGAAATACTTGAACTTTCGCATTGACATCGCAACCCTTGTGATTTCAATGTTTCAGATCGCTTAAGCAGGCGTTAGTGCTTTGAAAAGTAATACTATAAAAATATAAGTTGGAAAGACATATTATACCCGCCATGTCTTACATACATACAAGCTAGCATAGGACTAGTAACATGATGACCAGTGTTAGTGTTGATCACAACAATCAAAATAAATATAAAAGCAAATGTGTACAGTCACTATAGACATTGACAGGACTAGATATTGAGAATCAAACTGATCTACGAGTATATCCTCCACATGTATGTCGTAAATGACGACTAAAGGATAAGATGACAATCCATTTGGTCACTTTGTGGGTGTTGGGATTCCGTTGGAATTGTTATTTATGTAGCATAACTAGCCCATGATACACCTCACGGACCCTGTACAGGTCCGCGGATAGACTAAGTAACTCAGTCCTGACTACCAAGTCAGTACCATGATCTTGTTATAAACAAAAAAAATATAGTCGGATCTATCTGATCAATATTATGTAAGTAATATTTATAATTCTATTTTTATAATTATATAATTATATTTTTTTATATTTATCTTATTAAAAATGACCCATGGTTGTTGAGCATTTTAATTTGAAGTTTAAAAAATATCAGTATGAAAATTTTGTAGGTATACGTTATAGGGTTGAATGTCTATTGATCAATGGCGTTGGATGAAACAGCTGGCGTGAAGATTAATCATCATTAGAGTTACATACTCAATATAGACCGAAAACTAGATGAAAAGTGGCCATTCCGATTTGATGAAATAGCCTTGGAAAGTGTAGTTTAAACCACCTATTGCTGTAAAATATAACCTTTGATAAGACAGCTCTCATTGAACATTATTAATGGTTAAGCTTGTATAAGATACCATTTACTTAATACGTAGGTAAACAATTCAATCAGCTTGTATAAGATACCACTTACTTAATACGTAGGTAAACAATTCAATCAGCTTGTATAAGATACCATTTACTGAATACGTAGGTAAACAATTCAATCAGCTTGTATAAGATACCACTTACTAAATACGTAGGTAAACAATTCAATCAGCTTGTATAAGATACCACTTACTAAACACGTAGGTAAACAATTCAATCAGCTTGTATAAGATACCACTTACTTAATACGTAGGTAAACAATTCAATCAGCTTGTATAAGATACCACTTACTTAATACGTAGGTAAACAATTCAATCAGCTTGTATAAGATACCATTTACTGAATACGTAGGTAAACAATTCAATCAGCTTGTATAAGATACCACTTACTAAATACGTAGGTAAACAATTCAATCAGCTTGTATAAGATACCACTTACTAAATACGTAGGTAAACAATTCAATCAGCTTGTATAAGATACCACTTACTAAATACGTAGGTAAACAATTCAATCAGCTTGTATAAGATACCACTTACTAAATACGTAGGTAAACAATTCAATCAGCTTGTATAAGATACCACTTACTTAATACGTAGGTAAACAATTCAATCAGCTTGTATAAGATACCATTTACTGAATACGTAGGTAAACAATTCAATCAGCTTGTATAAGATACCACTTACTAAATACGTAGGTAAACAATTCAATCAGCTTGTATAAGATACCACTTACTTAATACGTAGGTAAACAATTCAATCAGCTTGTATAAGATACCATTTACTGAATACGTAGGTAAACAATTCAATCAGCTTGTATAAGATACCACTTACTAAATACGTAGGTAAACAATTCAATCAGCTTGTATAAGATACCACTTACTAAATACGTAGGTAAACAATTCAATCAGCTTGTATAAGATACCACTTACTTAATACGTAGGTAAACTAAATTTCGTAATATTACACTCCTTTTCGACTACCCCGAAAATATACACGTTGAGTCTAAAATCGTCTGCTACCACGCGTATAAACTTGGGATAAATAAGTGCTTATCAACCGAGACTTGTCTTGACTCCTGACATATTGCAGAACTTGTTTGCATTAAAAGCGGTAAATCTCGTAAAGTTTTACTGGGAACGGTAGAGTTGGGATAAAGCTGGAACATATATTTTAGTTTATTTTATTACAAAACTATGATTTCCCCGTATATATGATATTTATCTATATGAACATAGAATTCGCCCTATTTACGTAATGTCTATGAAATGATTAGTTTTCACCAAAAAATGCGAAAGTGAGTTATTTGTTTATTTGTTTAATTTTACGCACGCATTCACGCCTTAAGGGCTAAACAGATCGTAATGCAATTAGACAAGGAGATAGATTATATCCCGGGAACGGACATGTGATAGCTACGTTTCATCATCATCATCATCATCCATCACCACGCGGGTGAAACCGAAGGTCGCAGCTACTATGTATATAATACTTTAAATGTTTAGAAAGATGTTTGTTACTCAGTCATTCAAAACGGCTGAACGAATTAAGACGTAATTTAGCAAGTAAGATGCGGTACATAGGACTACTTTTCATCGTCAACTATCACGATACGGGTGAAACCGTGGGGCGGAACTAGTATAATATAAATGGCGTTTACAAATTCAAAGCTTCTGCAAATTTCTAGGGTTCACTTCCGTTAACTGAATCAATCGTACGGGATAGAATATTTGCAACGTGAGCGAATTCAATATTCATTGTTTTAACTGACATTGGGTTTCCAAGTGCAAAATTATTATATTATGATATCATATCAAGTTTAGTTTAGCGCTATGATAGGTTACGTATGATAGGTTTCCATGTTACATGAGACCACTTTTTCTGTAATGAATGCGATAAAGAACTTGCTTGGGTGTCCCTTCAAGAATGTAAAAGCGTGATGGTAGACAAAGATTATAGCACTAATAATATGTAGACCTAAGACAACCACTGGGGCCCAAGTCTCTTAGCTATGGAGCTAACGCCACACTACTGCGATGCATCTGCGACTGAGCTGCCTTTCATGTCAGCTAGTCTGTTAGACTTAGCTCTAGCTCTCAATCGCAGTTGTATATCAATTGCATCGCTGTCATATGGCTGTGCTACGGCTAGCGAATGTTGCCACTCAAATAAGAACGAAAACTTTAATCATTTAAGGCGCGCTCGTACCCTGATTAAAGAAAAAGCAGAATTTTTAAACACCTAGTGACAGTAGACAGTAACGAGACAGATCGACAGTATATAATGAAAAAAATGCAAAAGTTAGAAAAGGAATAGAAAAAGAGTAATAACCGAATAAAATTCATAAATATAACTCTGTTTCAGCAGAAAAAAATCCTGAATAGGTCCACAAAAATAAACTTTCACGTCCAAACCCTCAGAATTTTCAGCGATAACACTATATTTTTTTTAGGTAATACTTAGCCAACATATAGTACTAAAGTAATACCCAGCAGTTTTTTCAATTGTGTTAGTATATATCGAAAAATATAAAGTAAACGTACAAAATTAACGCATTTTCGCATTACATCGTCCAATCTAACAAGCGATTTTCAACCTTACGTAAAGCATCGTAAATTAATTTTAAATTGGGGTTGAACCGCGTCTTAAGGATCAATACAGTGGTTTTCTATCAAACACTATAAATAAATAAATTTTTAATAACATTGCTATCTAAAAACCTTCAAGTATTTGATATTTAAATGAAAAAAATCGAATACGCTTAAAATAATCTATATTTTTTTTGCTTCAAAAAACAAACGTCAGGAAATACTGATGTAAGCCATTATAGCAACGCAATCGCAACACAATAGTTTACAACATACCATAATAATTAAGTCAAAAACTATCGATAGCAAGCCGCCTACGAAAACTCTCAAAAACATTCGGTTTTTCATACAATTGAGTTGTGATAAAGCGGTTCAATAGATAAGAGACTTGACCCTGGACTTATGACCCTCCAAAGTACGGATACGCTTAGTTATATTACAAAGGTCCCTAGAGGTTACATATCAAAGTAGTGACCACAATAAAGTTTGAATAGCTGTCTCTCGTGACATTCTCCACCTATACCTTCACCTACATTCTTTATCTATTTACATCGCCTGCCGCTGCCGCGGCACGCTCGCTTCACTCGCTTGACGCGCGCGTTCTGTAGTCACGAGTACCTAACACTCCTTGCTACGGTCGTCGTCGTACCTATTCACGACTTTGCCCTAGACTAGTCATGAAAACTGTATACTTTGTTTAAACACAAAATAATATAGTACATTAAGGAAACTTAGAAGTTACTTAGAAGTATAAAAAAGGCGTTTAGGAAACAAGTTTCCAAACTTAGGTTTCCTTAACGGCCGAAGGTGTTCAAAAACTAAAACTTGACTGAAAATTCGCACCCTAAAAAGCATGAAGCAAGAGAATATTCCATGTGAAACTGGTATGTACAAACTATTTAATATTTATACTCTATTGCATAAAAACTTACACCTGATATATTTTATTGTGTTAAATACAAATTCATGGTGATATTCGGAGGAAAGTCGTGATCATATGTCATATACAATAAAAAATAATACATTAATAAGGCAAATTGTTATTTGACCATCGCTTTCTCTGCATTGATAGTAGATTAGTAGCCAAGGGCTGTAAGGCATCAATTGCAGCCCGAAATATTTAGGCGCACGAGCGCAGCGAGCGCCTATAGTTCGAGGGTGCAATTGGTGCTTACACCCGAGCTAACTACACTGCTTTACATCTCGATTGTGAGGTAAGTAGAAAAAAACTGGCATTACAAAAATAAAATTGATGACTATTATACTCATACGAAGACAAGGCTGAATAGCGAAGCGACCTCTTTTGTCATTGGGCTGAATACATGATGTCTATTGCCAGTATGATGGTTAGATGTACGCGAACTTTTTGAAAGAGTGCAGTGTTTCTTTTTTAAATTACTTACCGCTTTTTTAGCTTTCTAGCTACATTATTACCCTAGAGCGCTAATTGGTCACCTACAAGCCCCATTTGGGGGTAATAATTATTACCCTAGAGCGCTAATTGGTCACTTACAAGCCCCATTTGAGGGTAATAAGGACCTACTTACCGAATATGAGATATGTAAATACATTAAATTAAATAAAGTGTAAGTTGTTTATACAATAGAGCAGCAGAACTATTTGTGAATGAGTTCGTCTAGGATAGTACTGCCACCACACCTTTTCTACGTGAATAGTTTTTATTGAATAATTTTGTACATAAAAGTTTCAGATGGGAATATTTTCTTATTTCAAGTCTATAAAGAATTTTAGAGCGCGATTTCAGTAGTAGGGTTTTAGTGTTTAAACTTATTTTTTATGCTATTACGTTATTATTATGTATGCTACTATTTATGTAAGTTTTTAAATCTTTAATGCCTCTTCCACTTCTTTAGCACCACTTTGCTTGCGCCTAGCAACGTGAAGGCTGTGAACCTAATTTGATGAAACGTAGACTAAAACCTTGCCAAATCAGATAAGAGTACTTCTCCAAAATGGAAGCTGCGTTTACTAAGCGTCGTCGCTTAGCCTGAAAATTCTATTAATTTTTTTGTGCTATTAGCACAGCTACGACAAAGTTTTCTTTGTAGCTGTAATTACTTGGGCACGGTGTATTTACTAACTTAATTGTATCTTTCAGAATCTCCTAATATGAAGTAATATTATTAAAGATTATTTTTGGACTAATGCAAACTTCTTTCTACATTAGTGTTGTTATACTGATTCATATATATAAAACAAGTACAATTTGAAAATTTAATACCGACTTCCATTCTGTTCAGTTATTGGAGTGTATCTCAAAAACTTCTGGACTAAATCTCAAAATTCTTTTTTGTCTCATTTAAATTTCATCATATTTGGTCCAGAAGTTTTTGAGTTACACTCCAATAACTGAATAGAATGGAACTCGGTATAATTTTTTTTTTAATTGTGTTGTTTTACCTTTATTTCAACCATCATCATCAGGTGGCAAATATTTTTAAAACCAACTTGAAATTTCTTATCGTTGGCTCTGTTATGCTGCTTGGGATTTTATCTTCAATACGCGCACATTTCCCTGTAAAAAGTCTGAAACTAAATCTAACTAAAGACCAATCTATCTACTCTGACTGAAACACTTGCATTTATAACATTAGCGTGATGTAAGCGCAGTAAGTGCCGTTTTCAATATTCTATCTATCCATAGTTTACCTTACCACCGATAGAAATATGACATAACGACCATACAAATCGTGTCAAATATCTATCTCTAGTAAGGTAAACCGACGATAGATATGTTATTGAAAACGGCTGTTAGTCATTACAACGACCCCCTTATGGAGGACCCCAATAATCTATCTATCCATAGTTTACCTTACCACCGATAGAAATATGACATAACGACCATACAAATAGTGTCTTTTGCGTGAGTGTGTGAACTAACTTACCTTTATATATATTTGTTTAATTTATTATAATTAGAACGAATGTCAAAATGTTTTTATTACCTAACTAGCTGCGCTGCGCGGTTTCACCCGCTTGGTAATGGATGATAATGATGAATCGAATATAGCGGCAGGCATAATGTAGCTTTCTACTGAACGTGAAATAATTTGTTGAATTGGTTAAGTAGTTTTTGCGTTTATCCAATACAAACAATCAAATCTTTCCTCGTTATTATTAGAGTAGGGCTAATCTTCTGGGCTATGTCAGTGACTTTAGCCCAGAAGATTAGCCAGTTAAAGTGGCAGTGGGCAGGGCACATAGCACGCAGAACAGATGGCCGATAGGGCCGGAAGGTTCTGGAATGGAGACCACGGACCGGCAAGCGCAGCGGTAGGTCGTCCACCGACACGGTGGACAGACGACCTGATAAAAGTCGCAGGACGACGTTGGATGCAGGCTGCTTCCAACCGGTCCTTTTGGAAAATTATGGAGGAGACCTATGTTCAGCAGTGGACTTCCTACGGCTAAGATGATGATGATTAGAGTAGATAAGGATTAATACCAAGGTATGAATAATGTGGCCTAGTTTGTACCGGCGTTAATAATGCATATTTTAAAATGGAAAAGTAGTAATTGTCACATAACTGTAATAGTTAGATATATACTATCTAAAATTAAGATAGTTAAATATATAGTATCTTAACTTTTTGTACATATTTATGTACTTTATAAACAGGTGTACATTACTTCGCACTATTATTAATAGTTTCTACAGCGTACGCAATATAAACACTTTTTTGGTTATTTTTCCCATCTTTCGTTAGTTAACGACATTAACGAAATTTTTATACGGTTCCCTAATTATATGAAAATATTATAGCCTATGTTCATCAGTGATCATGTAGGATTCTAACGGTGAAATATTTTTTCAAATCGGTCTACTAGTTTCCGAGCCTATTAAATTCGAAGAAACAAACAAATCTTTGTTTGACAGGCCGGTTGGCGCAGTTGGTAGCACCCCTGCCTTCTGAGCCGCTGGCCCCGGGTTCGATCCCCGGATAGGTCAAACATTTGTGTGCATGAACATGTCTGTTTGATCTGTGTCTGGGTGTTTACATGTATATAAGTATGTAATATCATAGGTATATAAGTATGTAAAGTAATAATCAGTCATCAGGTTACCATAGTACAGGCTCTGCCTAATTTGGGACCTGAAGACCGCGTGTGGATGTTGTCCCATATTATTATTTTATTATTATTATTTGTTTTTATAATATTAGTGTAGATGTGGATGTAGATTACTAAATCCTAGTTCCTTCTTATAAAATACATTTTCCGTAGTATCATTTAGTTCGCAACTGCGAGGACGTTTAGAAATGGTCCGTATGAATATTTATGAATTCGAATGTACTCAGTCGAGACCGCAGCCAAATTATAGCCAAAGTTGCGAGTCTCATCAATTAGCAGGTGACTACTTGCACTTCCTTCCGTTACCTGATAACTAATGCAGATTGTCTAATGTGCCAACTATAACAATAATAATAATAATAATAATAACCGCAGGGGCGGCCTTGTGGCGAGCCGTCGGTGAGTGGCGACACCGTGTACCCTGATTCTCCCTGGGGCTAAATGAGACCCCTGACCCCCGGCTTGCCTTAATTGGTCGTCTGGGGGTGGAGACGCAAGAGCAAGAAACAAAAAGCTCCAAGGGTGGAAGTGTTAAAGGGCATAACGCCGGTAGTAGCGCTCTAGTGAAACCGCAGCACACCTCTCGACACTCTTTAGTCATCCACACCAACGTTGCCCCTTTTGTCACCATTCATGGTGGCCTTTATGGGGGGCCCGTTTAGTGGGTGGCAAGTCACCACCTGCCTAAATATTTTAACATGAGACTAAAATTGGCAGGTGCCGTAGTCTCTTCCATAGTCCACTATCTTCCTTATCACTAATAAGTTCATCTTAATAGCCTGGCGATTTTACCCATATTTGTAATAGTTATAAGTACCATGTTACCCTTCATCCAACATTTTTTCTGTTTTTTATACTCCTTTGTATTTTTATACCAAACAGGCCTCTAAGTGTTGGCTACAGCCCCACTTATGCCTTTGTAAAGGACCGGATGAAATCCGAGATTTTGTTTTGAATAAAAGAAATAATAATAATAATAATAAAACATGTTTATTGCCACAACAAAGTACATTTATAAAACAACACTAAATAATTTATTCTTAGGCAATAGGGGTATGCTCAGCACTGTGCTGCGTAGACAATAAAATTGATCTATGCAAGGCTGATTTTCAGCATACTCCTTTTTCTCGAAGAAAGGTGTTACTCGAGGAATATTTGAGAGTAGCAGGTTATAATGATCATTCAGTAAAAACCAGTTCCCAACAAGTTGAGTTTTACCGAATGTCAATATATTACTAAGTATTCCTATTTAGCAGCTGAAATATTTAATATTAATTTCATACATAATCCGATTATATGTCTGCCTTGTCACAAGGCTTGAATCTGCAATTATATTGCCTAACTGATGCCACACTTTACAAATATCTTATTACTGAAGGCAAACATTGTAACAGTAGTACATATCAATTATAAAATTATAGTAATAATAGTAATAATAATAAATAAAAATGAAAATGATTACTTCAAACATAGATGCATGATTTAGCATGGTTTTGACGTGTAGTTTTGTGTGTGACTGTGTGTGTGTGTGTGTGTGTGTGTGTGTGTGTGTGTGTGTGTGTGTGTGTGTGTATATTTATGACTGTGCTATTTGATTCTAAAGGTTGCTTCAAAATTCATTTTTTGACGTTCTAGTTGTAGTAGTTTATATTTTTGTTTAAAAGTACTGAAACTTGTTTTAACCTTCATAGGAGGTGGAATATACCCTTGAAGCTAACGGTCTTGTGTTTAGGAAGAGAAAGCATAAGCAGAGACTTAGCACGGGTATTATATGTGTGAATGTCTTTTATCCATATCAGTTTCTCAAACAGGTACTCTGGTCTTTTGTTCCAAACAACTGAGTTGTTACCATTTTACTAAATAAGTACATCAACAAAAGTTGAGCTTCTTTAGCTAAATGTACCCTAGTGTAAAGGCTTTATTTAGCTTTTTATCCGACTTTTTAACCCACTTACTTACGTGAGTGATTCCCGTTGTTCATGTTAAATAAGGGTTCAACTCCTTATGTTTCTGATTTGGGGTATGCTTTTGATGTGAACGTTGTCACACTGGTGTAGCAAAACGGTGTGACCCCGAGTCCTCCATGAAAACGTGGGTTAAATAATAATGTATTAATCAGCCCAATCATGAGTGTAACATCGATCTTACCTACACTGTATTGATAACCTTGCAAGAATTGTGCCAATAAATGAAATAGCAGTAGCTTTAGAAATATATCTACAAGTCCTGAAAGGTCAGTTCGTTCTGCAAGGTTACACACGTAGAGGTTCCAGTCAGCTTTTGGCTTTGAGGGAGACTAGAACTAGATATTGAATGCCTTATGAGCTTTGATCTCGTCGTCAGGGCGAAAGTACTCGATAAACCAATACCCTCGGTTAGTTAGAAATTCACAAAAATGAAAACATCATATCATGGGTCAGGACTTCAGGCATTTAATTAATGATAAGTTGGCGGGCGATTCCTCGGTTCCAAATCTATTATTCTATTTTATAGCAATTTTCATCCTCCCTCCGCTAGATCTTAAATCGAAATTTGCTTGACCCGCCAATCTAATCTTTTTTTTATTTTTTAATTGTACACATCCGCTGGCCAATCAAAATGAGGCTTAATACGAAAATATAGAAAGGTATATAAAAAAGACTTTAAAGAAATGAGTGTTCCATGAGTATATTACAGTCATACAGTCTTAATTACAAGATTGCTTGCTTATACGATAACCTAGTACCGGGCGAGAGGCCATGGTATATACCAGTTATGAAAAAATTAAGGAAATAGTTATTTGTGCAACAAGAGAGCAAAGTCGTTATTTGCTGTGAATGCTGATTTTCAATCCTGAGCAAGCGAAGGATTCAACGATTGAATCACGAGCGTAACCAGTGTAATCGGTAGTAAGGAAAACCGTGGATAGATAGATTATTGGGATCCTCCTTTAAACAGGTGCTTACATAAACATAGGTCGTTCAGTGATGTGGGTATCATTCACGTCACAATATGTACGTATAGCATATACCTAATTATAAAATTTATGAGTCATAAATTACAGTATTTAGACTGCCGAAACCCGACAGACATATTGAATCCTAAGACCAACTTATCAAAGTGACTGCGACTTGGCATTGACTTTTTAAAATATTGTTAGAAATCGGTACAAGCACGATACGTACCTACCTTTTTTTAAATTAGTAATACGGGATTACTCACGTAATATTTATCGGATAGGTTCTCAGTGCTAAGCGAGACGTCTTCGACGCGGGCGTCCCAAATACTCAAATCTCAATCCGGCAAATACTACGTAAGTAATCCCATATTTCAATTAAAAATTAGTGAAAACGACGTTTGTTTTTATAACAAATTAAGTGGTCCGCAAAACAGATGAATTTTCTCACTAGTAACTGCCCTGTTCCCGTAACCCCGAGACATTAAGTTGTTAAGTCTCATGTGCCTGTCATATCGCCGGCACCTTGAAACCAAAACAGAGTAGGTATCGCGTAGGTACATGGTTGAAAAAGTAAAGTAAAGGATAGTTGACTATTTGATAAAAATATTACTGGATGCAACCATAAACATTTGCATAGTTAACTGTGGAATGGCAAATGTACAACCTTAAGAGTCTACTTATAAAAGGAAAAGACGACCAGGGGGGCAACTCTACTATTTCACAACGTTCAACAATTCATTCCGCTGCAACTGCAGTTCGACTCCAGTAGCCGTTCGATAATTACCTACCCAAAAAACTTTCTACTATTTCTGTGGATAAATTGGAATGTAACGGCACGTAAACGTATCGTAAACGCTTTTATATAACAGATAAATATTAAACACTAATATGAAGTAGCGTCGTGTTCATGATCTATCGCTTATCACTTTAATGTAAAACGTTATTCGATCGCTGGCGTCAATAGAAACGTAACTGCAGCTGCACTGTTTTTCAATAGCTGAATAAGAATGTGTGTAAATCAGCTACGGTTCGATTGCAGCTGGAACAAATTTAGTTAATGGAATCGACCCCCAGGACCGATGTTGTATGTCTCTACCAAAACACGGAAGCGCTAGGTTAATTTTGCCATTACTGCTCACTAGCGGTCACCCATCCTATTAGTGAGCACTGCATGTTTTACAGCTTACAATGACTAGACACGCGATACGATTATAACCTGTATAGAAATATTTATACTAAGTTTGTAGCGCACAAACAGGTTATACTCTACGGCCGGTAAACAGGTAATTAACCGAACAATATTTTTAGGTCTTCATCAAGTACAATGTAAAGCGGCACTTGTGTGATAATTTATCGCTCTAATATAGACATATTAGGGTTACCCCTTTCATTAAGGGCCGGCGTAATTGTTCAAATATTAAACATGTCCCGCAGGTGAAATTATCTGTGCCCCGGAAATAAAATGACATGGTTACACACGAACAAAGTTTTATAAATATACTAGCGATCGCCCACTCCTTGGTTCATGTAAACATAAAGTTTCCAATTTTTATTTCTAGTTCAGAGGTTACCTGTGATAAAATAACAAACAAACAATTTCAGACTTTTCTGTATCGTCAACACTTTAGGTACTGATAGTGTTACCATGTCTCTCGGAAACTTCCCGTTGATTAAGGATAGAATAAAATCAAATCAAATATTTTTTTGCAAAGTCACACATGTACAAAGTCTTATAAAATATAGGTCACAATGTATTATGTCTGCTGGCAGACGTGCAAATTTTCTATAACTAATACTGTCTATATATTCAAAGAATTCGAAAACAATAATCCCGAAATTCCTGTACATTATAAAAACAATTCAAAAGAAGCCAATCTGATAGTTTGCTTTTAAACAGATTTCCATCCAAGGCCTTGATTTCATCTGGTAAATAATAATTATATAGAGTTATGCACATATTGTACACATTCCTTTTATATAAATCCTTACGGGCAGGTGGTTAATAAAGTAAATTTACAAACTTCACTCTTTGGCGGGTAAAAACTAGTCCACGTTTTTAAAAAAATCAGGCTGTTGTTTCACTAAGGCACAAACATCTCTAATATACATACACGGTAGAGGAAGTATGTTACATACTTTAAAAAGCGGTCGGTAGAAAGGCGGTAGAAATCCTAATCCTGGACATGCTGTTGCTCTGTGAGGTAACAAACATACTTAAACACGCACATACTTTCACATTTACTATACTAGTAGAATTATTTACGTTTCCATGTTGCGCTAATTAATATTAACGAACGTATGGAAAGTGCGAGAGAATGAGAAATTATCATCTCTGAACAATAAGATACATTCGAAGCGCAATTATTACGCTTCAAATCTGCCGCCTAGACGTACGGCAAATAGCGAACTAATTGAAAAACGTTCCCATTGACACGTTTCTGACACACAGTATTGGCGTGTGTATGACATAACTATATTTTATCTCCACCGCTGGTGGAACTTTGCTATGGAGGCATTTGTGCCGGCAGCCACTGACAGGCCTATTACCGGCTACGCTTCGGGCGGAACTGTCAGTGTGCTGTATCGAGACAGTGATATAATTGCAAGAGGCACTGAAATATTATTAAATACCCACGTACAGCACCCAAACAGACATACTTTATTAATAACCGTTGAATATATCAACGAAAGTAGTATTGTAATAATAATTCTTCACATCTCTCATATTCGGTAAGTAGGTTTTTATAACCCCCAAATAGGGCTTGTAGGTGACCAATTAGCGCTCTAGGGTAAAAATGTAGCTAGAAAAGCCCTAGGGCGGTAAGTAATTAAAAAAAAACACTTCACTCTTTCAAAAAGTTCGCGTACATCTAACCATCATACTGGCAATAGACATCATGCATTCAGCCCAATGACAAAAGAGGTCGCTTCGCCATTCAGCCTTGTTTTCGTATAAGTATAAACGCCATCAGTTTTATTTTGGTAATGCCGGTTTTTTTCTACTTACCTCACAATCGAGATGTAAAGCAGAGTAGTTAGCTCGGGTGTAAGCATCAATTGCACCCTCGAACTATAGGCGCCCTCGCTGCGCTCGTGCGCCTTAATATATCGGGCTGCAATTGATGCCTTACAGCCCTTGGCTACTATAAGCTACTATTATTGGGCTTAGACTTAAATAGCAGATTTATTGTGTTTTAAATACAGGACTAGGTTTCTAAACTTTAGTACATTTTCTAGGACTATTCATTAAAAAGTATACAAAACACAAAACAACGTAATGTAGAAGTGGTAGGCACATTTGATGCACAAACGTGCAGTGGCTTATGTCTTGCCTTTATCACGAACACTGCTCCCCGTACCTAGGTAGGTAAGTACTTATTATAAATATAACCTAATATAAGTAACTAACAATGTTAGTCACGAATACAATGTTGTATGAATGTGTTTTATGTAATTAGAAACAATGCCATGATTCCATGAAAAAAAATCACTGGTATCGGACAATGTTAAGAGGTAGAAAAGAGTTTTCTCTTTTAGCATGGAAAGTACTAGCTATGCAATCCTCTTAAGTACGCAATTTATTATCGCTGTCACTCTGATGTCTGTCCGTCTGTCGGTCCGTATGTCACGTCTGGCTCCTACATGGAATAAGTTACAGGCTGCAAATTTGGATATTTCGCGTAGAATATCAACCTCTTTTATTCTATGTATATAGACGTGTGACAGCACGTGACACGTGGTTTGTCTTTGTCTAGAGCTCATTGAAATAAGCTTTAAAATTATACTACTTAATAATTTTATAAGATAAGTATTATCTTTTAAAATAAAAAAAAGTTACTCACATCTAAGTTGTCAGTTTTTGACCTTTAAACTATACTATATAGTAGGATTTTAATGCAATAACAACTGCTTAACGTGACCTAACTTTGCAATTTGAGAGAAAAGAATAACATGAAGTATGCCACGGTTATTCAAAAGGTGCAGTTGTCATGTGCCGTCTGAAGATGTAATTTTTTCTCTCTAAAATTGAACCGTTGGGTTTTTGAAATTTCTATATTACAACGCCATTTATTGCTATTAAACCAACACTGCAAACGCAATGTCAATATAGTTTGAATGATATTATTTAGAAAAACCAGCTATTTCTAGTAACATGTATAATATTTAACTAATCCTTTATAGCAAAACCCGGTGGCACTCGTTAGGTTTATTTATTGTATAAATTTAAAATTCTTGGAGGCACTGTATCGGATCTATGAAGGCTCGAAGGAAAATTTCATATATCTACATAAATAAAAAATTTAATGCCGTTCGTTGGTAAAAGCAAGGGCTGGGCCATTAGGAATAAAAAATGCAATGTTAATAATACTACAAAAGTTTGACTATGTTCAAGTTTAATAAACTTGGTACAAATTAAATTACTTTATATATACTGCAACTACGTAAGGTTTGTAATTCTACAGAAATCATATATAACATCAGTGTTTTCAATACACTCACAAAGAATTTCGTATGCATATTTGAGTAAATAAATCATCGATAGATACGTCATCGTCCTATCGAACATGTTCACTTACTTTCCCATATCCTGTTTCCACCCTATGCAAATAGCGCATATTGCGAATAACCTTTCGATGACGAGGCCTAATAAAACGTGCTACATGGAAACCGAACAATAATTGTCAGTAGCTAGTCGAATATCAATAGCGTTGTAACATTTTGTCTCTATCCCAACTTGGGTTAAATAAAACGTCCCGTAAAGATATTGATTCAATTGTCAGCGATACCTGAACGGTGCGTATTGTTTTTGCCTCGCTATTGTTCAGAAAACAATAGTCGTAAACGGTGTTTCCATTCCGGCGAGATATTATTTGAGGGTAGGTCTGCAGACGCGTGAGTGCAAACACGGCTCGCTCCAGGAAGGTATTTGTCGCGCTGCCTTGTCGCTCCTTCCTTTCATCGTTATGATTAATGACACGTTATTTTTCATTGAAACAGCTGCTGCGTATTTTTTCTACTTTCAAGTCTTCTGTTCCATGACGTGTACCTATTAGTCACGCTCTGAAACGCTTGCGATGTGGATTTTAAATCGGTTTTTTTCCCTTTATCTTCGACATTTGAACGCTCCGTCCGGTTTCAGTTGACTTTTTGTGTCCCGTCATTACGCTTCCTCCGTCTATTTGTTGTCCTTATTTGGGAACCCTAAGCTTTACAAAGTTATGTAGGTACCATCATTAAATAAGCATATAATTGCTGCAAAATTCTATTTGTCTTAATTCATTGCTCTGATTGAACTGTGAAAATTCATATGAATTTTTTGGATTCTGATATTGAATGTGCAGAGACTGGCATATTCCCCTTTCAAAGAGTCAATGAAATCTGCGATGAAAACTATAAAATATTTTTCGTATCACTTCAAACACGAGAACTTTATTTGAACGCAAAGTTTTTCAAAACAAAGTTTTCCTTGTAGTTTCTCGTCTTTCTAGCCCAAGCTTCGCACAAAGGCACAAATGAATGTCTAGGACTTTTATCGCGAGTGGAGAGTAACCGCGGGCATTGTCTCGTCAACCGGATATGACATTCACTGCTTCCCCCGCACAAAGTTAGAGCAACCATAACTTTTATATAGCAAACCTTCAGGAAACTGTTCTGACGTCTTTCTTTTATGACAAAAACAAATGAAGATTGCTTACCTTCGGGGTACTTGTGCCTATTGTAGCGACATTTCTGTGTATGACTCGGAACTGTGATAACCAGATTCGGAATATGTAATGCCTCTAACATAAGTGATATGTTTGTTTTGTCAGCGCACTTTGTTCATACTCTTATCTTACTGGCCTTGGAGTAACTAACCAGATAAATCGAGTTAGGATTATGGACATTTGATTTTATTTCATAAATAAACAGGAGACATTTTTGACAGATTAATATCAGCACGAAATCAATAATAAAAATAATCTTGCTGAATCTAGCTCAATTCTCGTGCAATATTATACAGACATCGATGAGATGATGTCGACGCGGTACTTGACGATCGTCGCCAGTTTCTTTCATTTCCGCCGCGAGAGGAAGCTTTCAACTCTTCCTGACCGTAATGGACTAAGGCATAATATTATCTATGTAACTTTATATTGTAAAAAACTTATCAGATAGATGATGGAATTGGTTTTATCTCGATATGTAATAACATTATTGTGTGAAAGATAAAGACTTATTTATACATGAGTATCATGGTACGTATATAAGTAGAAAAATCAATCATACGATAAAGTAACTAAATAACTATAGTTAATAATTATGTTCTCAGGATCGCATTTCTTCATCATAAAAAAAAGATTTTGTAAGTTGCTTTGTTGCGGGCTCCTTTAAGTAAATATATATATGATATTTGCCATGCACTCGCACATCTATCTTATCCAAGAAAATTACTAAAAATAAATTAAATAAATTAAATCGTTTATTATTTACAAGCAGTGTTCCGCGGTTCCACCTGCTTGAAAAATGCTTACCCTATAAGATCATTATTATCGGATCGGATTGGATAGATATATATATATAGTGTTTGGATATTCTAGGCAACAAAATTGTAATATACTTACTCGTATACAACATCGTATAAATTTTACAAACCGCTACAACCCTTTCAGTGTAAAAAACACACACATAAACACATTAATGTTCTACTACACACATTTACATACTTATACTGCCATTTTACATGCTATACCCTTATACATGATCATATTAATAGTATATAATATGATCCTTGATGCAATATAGGACCTCATGCTAGCACTGTGTGCCATCTACACTCTCACATTACAATCGATAAACACTTCATTGATTTTTTATTACTGCGTGATATTTGGGTGTGTTGTAATGGTTCCAAATATATAGTAAAGCGGGTTCAATAATAACAACATTCTTCGAACACCCACAAAGTTAATGACATGGAATCCTAGGGACTATTTCAGCCAGCGCGAATAGCAAACGGTCCCAAAGCTCGAATTTCACAAATTGCTGTGGTAACATCGAGCACTAAATACATATTATATTGAGCGAGTCTACTTGGCTATAAAAAGGCTTCATCTTAACTAGCCTCCTGAGACAAAACGTAATTTCACGTATATACTCTGAAGAGTATGTATGATTCAATACAGTAAGTCAAAGTAGACACTTTAAGCATTTAGCATCATTGAATATAACTTGTTAAAGTCGGTACCATGATAGTTCGAAAGTACCATAATATTGCGTGCATGGTACCGACTTCGACAAGTTATCTCACACTTTTTAGTGTAGAAGTCGGTTCCATTTTTTATAAAAAAAAAAATTTCACCCTTCTTAGAGACCTTGCTACTTACGGGATACACTGTCAATGATGATATCATTAAGATAGGCGGAACACTTTTTAGTTAGCGAAGTATAACTCAACAACTGCTTGACCGAATTTGATGAAATTTATATAAGACCACCACGGAAGTAAACTCTATCAAACACAAAAATAAAACATCAAAATCGTTTCATAAACGACGAAGTTATCCGCGAACACACATAAAAACAATATATATACCTACGGTCTGATTGAGAAACCGCCTACTTTTTTTGAAGTCGGTTAAAAAGATAATTTTGCAAACCGCTTTGAAACACTAAAACCTCCACTAAATATTAAATAACTAAGACTTAGTAGAAAAAGAAGTAGAAAGTGTATTTTCATAATACAGTAGCTTTATTATCTTAACTTCGTTGTTCGACGGTAACCTAAAGAACACTCAGTTCGTACTCGTAATTATGGTGTTATATTCTTGGCAACGGAACTGGAAGTGTTATTAATATCGAGTAGAAGTTGATAAAAACTCTACACAACAAACTCCTTAATGCTATCTATTGTGTACTTAGCATAATTTTATGTATATATGCACTACGCTTGCCCATGCCAGTTGCAGTGCTACCCAGAGCTTTTAACTGTACTTTCCTCTTGTTAAGTTTACGTACATTTCTTGTTAAGTTTCTTTTGTCCAGTTATTTCAGTTGCTACAGTGCCTTACTAACTTACTACACACCCTTTTTTTCCGGGGAAATCCTTGAAGGATATGACACTTAACTGAGGGATGCAAGTGGTTATGTGAGAGTCCGTATACCCATCGTCCGCGGTCCTGATAGCGTTGACCCTCTATATGGGGTACCATTAGTTTTTGAGGTAGAGGTTGAGGCAACATCGCCTCCTCGTCCTAGAGGGACGCTCGGAAACACCATGCGTGCCATCTCGAGGTTAGTGTAAGCCGGCACGGCCGGTACGGCGGCCGCCTGTTCTTTACTCCCTGACTCAAGACTTAATGCTAGTGCACAAGGCATATTTGGGATCTGCAGTGCCAACCTATACGATCTCATGTATATTATATATTATATTATGACTGATATACATATTTATATACATATACACACCCAGACACAGCTCAAACAGACATGTTCATGCACACAAATGTTTGACCTGTCCGGGGATCGAACCCGGGACCAGCGGCTCAGAAGGCAGGGGTGCTACCAACTGCGCCAACCGGCCTGTCTATATAGGTCTACCATCTAGGAAATCGAGTTTCCTTTCCTTTCACTGACTGTCTGATTTACGAGTATCAACGCAGAGCCTGAGCTGCTAAGTTCTAGCAGTAGCGCTTTTCTTTATAATAAAAGTAAAAAAAAATTATTAATTATCAATTGACAAATTTAATTAATACCCGAACGACACACAATTTACGAACTCAATCCCAAACGTGAATGTTTTTTAACTTAATGTTTACCAAACACATTATCATTTCAAAGAAAAAAAAATTTCCTTACATATATTACTAAATGTGATTGTATTAGTATCCTTATCTTTATTCATCAAAGTGCATCTTGACTACAAACTGCCACACTACAAGTCCATAAGCTAGAGAAGAGCTCGATATTCGTATCCTAAAGCCAGACAGTTCAACTGCAAACAGCACTAAACTTTATCAATTTTACGTCAAAAACAAACAAAACACTACACAAGATAACTTTTGAAGTGCAGTAAATTAATTAGACTTTGCTGTGTTTAATTTAAAGAAGTCTGGATAAATACTTTGAAAACTCTTGGACGGGTGCATTGTTAAGAACTTCAGGAACTCAACTTTGTGTTTATATTCAAAAGTGCATTAACTACTCATAACTTCCAACTTGGTTACTTCATAGTTCACAAAGGTATTGTAACAAGTCTCTCTTTAAGTTCTTGTTCAGTAGAAAGGCAATTTTGTATGGTTTCCGCACGAGTTCATTTGCATTCTTCCATATATACGAGTAGATGAAAAGCCTATATTAAAACCCGTAGTCAAAATTAAAGTTTAACATTTAATTTTTGAAGCGCTCGTAGCTGAGCTCGACTTGGCGATCTTAAGCGAGCAACAAGTTAAGCAACACTTGCTGCGGTCAGGACTTGGATGGGTGACCGCTAGTGGCATTATTCAACTGAGCGCTTCCGTGCTTGTTTGTCTTAGAACAGTCGTAAGACTATGTCGAAGGCCTTGGGCGGCCTGAAAACTTCGACATGCGTAGGCCACTAACCTATCCACCATCAAGGGCTCGCGTGGTGGATGACCCAACTCCTCTCTCTGACAGGATGGCTTTTTTGTTCCCAGCAATGGGAAAAAAATGGTTCTGATTATGATTTAATTTTTATGATATGATTAGTTAAATCACTTTACCTGCTTAACGTACTACGTTTAAAATCAAATAGAGAGTAAAAATTCGAAGCTCGGCCGGTATGCTCTGGTAGCCTAGTAGTCATGGCATCTGGCACGGATTGTCGCAAAAACCGGGTTCGATTCCCGTCCGAGAATGTGTATTTTTCACTATAAAATTGCAATGTTTAAATAAAACAGAAACGTAAACTTTTTATATTTACATTGCCGTTTACCCTTATATAATATTTTTTGCACAATAACTACCTACTTGCAGAAAACCATTACCTACGTATTTAAAAAATATACGAAACCGACTTTCACTAGACTACAAGATAATACAAAATACATTAAAAAAGTGCTAGAGTTAGTAACGTTTTCTTTGGACGTATCCTCAACATAAAAGGCGGCTTGAAAGACACCCGTAAACATCTCTGTTCCCGGCTTAAAACTTGACAGTTTCACACTGTTTGCAACAAAATGTCCCAGTGCTGGAACACGGGTCTACTTCTCACAGAAAGAAGTATGGGTAACTAGATAAATATATATATATTATATAGTATGAATAACTTACAGAAAAAGATATTCGCGTCGTTAACGCCAACAATTGTAAATCGAGGCTCGCTTAGTTTTACAAATTGTGAGTTACGGCACCATTGTACCTGTAAGAACATTGTAGAAGAATGATATTTGCGTGGGCGCGACACCATATAGGTGCGACCAAATGTATATAAAAAAGAACATTTGTTTTACGCGGTTCGGTTAGGATACACGTTTTTGTACACGTAATTGGTCGTGTGTGGACCCGCTCAGTTTGCAAATAGGTTAGCGGCCAACTTTGGTGTCAGATTTTTCGGACTACTCGAACGACAGAAGTCTTAGTAAATATCCAGCACCGACGGTTGAAAACAGCATTATCAGTCACCCTCCATGTAGTAACCTCTGGTCTCTACTGACAAGCTCCGCTACGAGCGGCTCAATCTATAAATATCATCCGACTGTCGCAAAAATACAATGCTTAATAGCGACCAGAGGAGTAACCAGGAGGTTTAAAATTGTGACGTTACATAAACATGTCTTACTCAGTGCAACACAGCCTTGCGGCACAGAATAAGTAATAGTACTCGGTTCTTGCGTTCTACTCTTGGTATAGGTATATATGTTATCCATTCTCTACTATGTTAATAGATTTTTGGCTTGGGATTAAACAATTATTTTTTAAGAAAAAGTGTTTGTTTGAATCCAGAGCGAAGCGAAGGATTCTAGAGTAGAATCCTGGCCGTAGCGAAGGTTTCAAAGTAAGTCACTCGAGTTTCGAGGTGTAAACTCTGCTTTTTAGTACCGTCCATGAGGTAAGTGCATATTATTAATAATGAATAGCACGTGTATATATTTGCATACATATAAACATATTTACTTACATTGATATACGTACAATATTGAGCAAGCTTTTACTATACGAACGAAGGCGGGAATGGATTTCGCGTATTTTACTTCTACTTTGTTTATCACACCTTTTTTACTGTATGTTACCTACTTCTGTTCTTACAATGTTAGTTCAAATTTCTTTGGTAATTAGAACAATTATATACAAATATCCACATTCCAAATTCAAATCGCTTCTAGTCCCTAGGGATTAAAAAGCTACATTGTTCCCTGTTTACGGGGAACAAACTAGCCATTTTCGAATACATAATTAGGTAAGTAGTGTTTCGTGTAGAGATACAATAAACATGGTTTCCATTTAAATTAAATGATTACTTATATAATTAAGTGTACATACTCGCACCCCTGCACTAGGATTCCCTGTGTCGCGGGAGGCATGGAAGCAATCAATATCACGTCACAACATCCAAGACCAGAAAAAATTAATTATACTGCCCACGACACAAATATTTGTTCCGTCCAGGGATGGAACCTGGGTCCTACGCTTATAAAGTAGAGTTACCAACTGAGCTATAGTCTGACTGCAATCTCTGTAATGCGCACTAGGTGTGACAGACTGACCAGTTACGATGGTATAATCCGCGCAGCCCGTGGTAGCGAATACTAAGGCGCGGTACAGCGGTTGCGGTCAGCCATGCGATTCTCTAATGATTCGTCGATGCGCTCGTCGACGAGCTCCCCGATGTCAAATACTTTATGAGATTTCGCCCTTGTACACAAGATGGTTTTTCCTACGTTTCTTGTCATCTCGTCATTTGTTTCACGGACGTTGTCAAAGATGCAACGATGTTTTCTCTTACAGAATCGCACGGCAGACTATAACAGAGCCGTTTACTTCTAACAGTCGTCATAACTCAAGTAAAGGTTAATCACAAAGCAACCCTTGTTAGTTCTAGGTTAATGTCGCGTGTGTTTTAATTTACAGTTTTAATGGCAGTATATAAGAAAAATACGAACATTGAAATTTTCGTTAAATATCTTTTACACCATTTTTAGTGGCCCTTGCTACTACGCTAACTAATAGAATAAATAATAATAATAATAGAATAGAATAAAATAATAATAATAGAATAAAAAACATAAACTATGCTAACGGGATCATTTCCGGGACATTTACCGTCAATGATGATATCATCAAGATAGGTGTGACACTTTTCAGATATTGGAGTATAACTAAAAACTGCTTGACTAAATTTGATGAAATGTAAGTGGGACCACCTCGGAAGTATACTACCAAACATAAAATAATTTGAGAATCGATCCACAAATGGGGAAGAAATCGTTGAAAAAACAAAAAATACGAAACTATATGTGACGTCCTTCTTTTTTTAAGTCGGTTTAAAAACATGAATATTGTAATAGACCCGCACGTGCTAAGTGACCTATTTCTTATATAGTACTAATACTTCCCTTATGCTTATCACAGCTGCAAAATTCTTGAAATCTCAGCTATCAAGGACTCGTCCACGGAAGTAATCGTGTCTTATCTTTGTTCACCATTTACCAAAGATACCCTGCGTATTGTCGTTCTTAAGAATATCTCTTATTGATTTGGCTGTCAGAATTTTATCAACCAAAGGTTAAAGACAAGAGTTTAACATTAATTTAAATATGGATTTGTAGAGGTCGACCTTTCAGTTAAGAACGATTATCTGATGTCTGCCTGATAAGTAAATCCCGGAAATTGACTAACGGCTGACGCAATCAACTCTGCTTGCGGGTCAAGACCAGACCTGTCAGTCACCTGCAGTGTATGTGTCCTCTCTGAGCCGGAACTGAGTTAGCCAGTCTTTTAGCAAAATGTCAGGACTTCGTTAACTGATCGTTAAAAATTATCATGTGTGTCAGGACTCTTGTCTACTGACTTGATAGTATTAAACCATCAATTCAATTATCATTTGTCAGGAGTACATCGACTGACCTTTCACATTTGTCAGAACATGTTGACTGATCTTTAGTTATAAATATATTGTATGATTACCTACAAAATCAGAGATCGCACCTTCGTCATATAAGACGGCATTCGACTCTTTTGTTACACGAGATAATGACAGGGACAAATCACATAAATTGATAACAGCAAATAGATTTAATCTCAATTAGCTTATTGTCCGTTAGGTATGAAATGTAAGTATGTGACCATAACTTCTCTAACTCAAAGGAAATCAACACCTATTTTATATTTCATAAATATTATTATACCGTGACCTTCTACGAGCACATATCAATAATAGTGAATAGTTATGCCTAAAGACTTCTAAACCTGGTAAATATTATAAAACTGTACTACGTCAATTACAGGATACGTTACTCTGGATCCAAGATATTTCCTAACTGTCTTTGCCTTAATTAAGGGGTTAGGGGGTAGTGATTATTCAAAAACAAGATAAGTTTCAGGAATTTACTTTCAGATTAAAATTTATATTAATTCAAGAGTTTGATTCTACAGTTACCCACACGTTTCACAAGCAAGTTTGTAGGATACCAAGGAAAAACGTGGAAAAAACCTTGGCCACTCTTTTCATATGATTTCGATATTATAAATATACATAAAATTTAGAACAATAGATCTATATCTAAGAGCTGGAAAGAACACACACACGAATAGTAATATCACGGCGAATTTAGATCGTAATTGTGACTAAACCAAAATATAAAGTAAAAATATAAACCAAAATATAATAAGGTATTATAAAAGTAAAATTCTATTGATGAAATTGGAATTTGGACGATCTAAATTCTCCGTCTAGATTTAAAATTAACTTAACTTATAAAAGGCCCCCCCCTGGACGAAGATTCACGATCCACTACACGTCACTGCACTTTATACTGTAATCACTTCCTTAGTGGAGCCTGGTGTCTCCTCTCGACTCTCGAGTAAGAATGTCGCGGCCTCTCACGCCCCCAGCTCTCACGAACAGCGGCAAGCCATCATAGCCGCGAAAGGCCCTGATTGGTTACACCCAGCCGAAGCAATACTGATCTATGTGATTGGATAATGGATAGCGCGTCGTATCGTCCACTCACGTGGTCAAATAATGGCGGGCTCGATTTTTGGCGCCATTTAGTTCTGTAACACAACATTTACAAGTGTATATAACATGTGTTTGATGATTACATACGCCCTTAGCTTGGCATTTACCATAATCTCAGATCCAGGTATTTAAAGTGGCAATCTTTCCATATATTGCTATTGTGACAAGCCGCATCTCTTCTACATGAGAGCAGTTTATTTATAAGCTAACTCGCAGATAAATCGTTACCTATGTTATAGTTTAACTACGCTATAATTGATCTATGCTCAATAAAGATCATTATCCTTTAACATGCAACAAATGGTGTATTTTTGTAAAGTCACACGGCTTGCGTCATAAACATGTTTCAAATATCGTTCCAAAACGGTCCTCCATTGTTCTATTTCCGAATAGGGTTTCTCTATTGTAGATAATTCTTTTTAGACAGCGTATTGCATTTTATGACTGACCAGATGCTAGTTCCTTTGAAACGCGGGATTTCTTGCTTAAGTTATCTTTCACAAGAATCAAAAAAAAATATAATTGCCTTCCACATGTACCACTACAATATCATTGCTGCTAATTTACTGCTTTATGTTTTTATAAAGGGTAATCAATTAGCATCCTGTTAAGGGCATATTCTGTTCATCAAAACAAACAACTTTTGTTATAGAACTTTTCCCAAAACTAAACAAATTTCCCGAAAAAAGTTTTTGTGATTCTCTCTTACACTTCATAACATTAAGCCATACATGTAGTTAAGAGGATTGCATAGCTAGCACTTTCCATGCTAAAAGAGAAAACTCTTTTCTACCTCTTCACATTGTCCGATTTCAGTGATTTTCATGTAATCATGAATTGTTTACTATGCCCGTACGTTTTGATTTTTTCAGTTTTTTTAAGTTCTAAAAAAGGAAATTTATAGAACTTTGAAATACTGAAAAAATCAAAACGTACGGGCATAGTAAACAATGCCATGACTCCATGAAAAATAAATCACTGAAATCGGGCAATGTTAAGAGGTAGAAAAGAGTTTTCTCTTTTAGCATGTAACTGTGAAAGTACTAGCTATGAAATTCTCTTAAGACGCGCTCATACCCTGATAATAGTAAAAAGCAGAATTTTTAAACACCTAGTGTAACGAAACAGATCGATAATATATTATGAAAAAAATACTAAGGCTAGAAAAGGAATAGAAAAAAAGTAATAACCGAATAGAATTCATAAATATAACTCTCTTTCTGCAGAAAAAAATCCTGAATAGGTCCACAAAAATAAACTTTCACATCGAAACTCTCAGAATTTTCAGCAATAACACTATATTGTTTTTTAAGTAATACATAGCCAACATATAGTACTAAAGTTATAACCAGCAGTTTTTTCGATTCTGTTAGTATATATCGAAAAGTATAAAGAAAACGTACAAAATTTACGCATTTTCGCATTACATCGTCCAATCTAACATGCGATTTTCAACCTTACGTAAAGCATCGTAGATTATTTTAAAAATTGGGGTTGGACCGCGCCTTAACAGCGCGCCGTATCGTAGCACAGCTACGACGACCTTGACTTGCGCGGGTGGAAGTTGCCGCCCGCCCGCCGCCGGCCGGGGCTTGTCGGCATTGCGCGCGCGCTTTTTACATAGTGTTAATTATGTTTAGACCGGTCAAATAGATTTTTTAAGTTTTGGTTGGAAGAAAAAAAGTCAGAATTTTTGAAAGTCGTAGAACAAAAGATGTTTATTTTAATGTACAGATTGATTACCAGTACCACCCCTGTAGAGCCGAAGTTGACAGTTGCGTGACGAACAGCCGTGCGATTATAATTTTTAAACTTTCGCGATTTGAACACATAGTTATATTATATTAACGGGGCTTAATCGCGTTAGTAATAGTATTTATTTACCTAGACGTTTCGATCAAGTTGCATTCATTGATCGTGGTTCAGTCCGCTCGTGACCACGATCAATGCAACTTGATCGAAACGTCGAGGTAAATAAATACTATTACTAACGCGATTAAGCCCCGTTAATATAATATAACTATAGCCGTGCGATTCTTGAATGATTCGTCGATGCGCTCGTCGACGAGCTCACCGATGTCAAATACTTTATGAGATATCACTCTTGTACATAAGGTTGTTTTACCAACGTTTCTTGTCATCTTATCATATGTTTCACGGATGTTGTCAAAGATGCAACAATGTTTGCTCTTAGAGAAACGCACGGCAGATAATAGCTGGATTGGGTTAAATGTATTAACCGTAGCGACACCACTGTTCTTTTTTTGTACAGAGTCTACGCAAAAGTTGTTATCTGGTTTTGCAGTAGGAACCTTACTATAACCAACTACCTACATACAGACCTATTCAGACCTGAGCGTTATTCGCTACCGCTGTGGGTAGCGAAAAATACCACGCGGAACACCATAGGTAAATAGTATGAAGTTCCATAACTGCAGCGAAACTTGTACCGCCTAGTGAGGCGGTATTTTCTCTTGTTTGGCGAAACTAGTTCCACCAGGGGACGCGGGAGCAAGTAGCGAGAGCGACATGCTTCCTGCCCTCACCCCGCTAACCGTTGCCAACGGATATCTCTACCGCACGCGGTAGCGATATCCACTCTGGTGTGAACAGCGAAATCAACGCATTACCTTTCGGATTTCTCTATCGCTCGCAGTAGCGAATAACGCCCAGGTCTAAATAGGCCTTACCTACTGATATTGACTTGTGGATCAAACCGATTTCACGTTTCGAAGTTTAATGATTTTGCAACCTCAATTTTCAATCTTCAACTAGGAAGTAAACAACTAACCATATTGACAGGCATTATGGTGAACGAGTTTAACCAAAGCGTGAAGGAAGTTTAATTGAAATAATGTTCAAACTCTAACGCGCTACAAAGTTACTGTGACGCATTTACCAAAAGTTAATAAAAATATTACACACATCATGTACTTAATGTATAGGGATGTCTCTTAATGTTTCGATAGATAACGATAAAACAAAATTACTAGGTACAACTAGTAAGTTTAGACACATTTGAAAGAATTCTTCTATTTTATAGATTTTATATTTTTATATTTTATATATTTAATTATTGTTCATTAAAAGTAAATTTATTTTTTGATAAGACCGCCTATTGTGACACTTTTAATTTTAAGTATTTAGTTGTGAAGTATTTTTGATTGTATTTTCATTTTATTCTTATATCTTTATTTGTAACATATTGTGGCGTTTCAATAAAGAGTTAATCTATCTATCTATCTATATACTCGTACTAATAGTAGTGTTCATGGTGATTCACATTACCTATGGTAACGTGGGCAGTTGTCTTGAAGATCATTGACATTTTGAAATAAACTTGGCGAAAGCTCGGCCTTTGACCTCGCTATAAAGGCTTCTATTTCCTCGTGGGCTCAAAACTCTGCCTCGCTTCGCTTAGAAGCACATCTTTAAACAAGCAATTCTTGTATATGTATAATCTGAATCTTCAACGATTTTCATGACAATTAGTATGCAGGGGTTCTGGGGCCATAAATCCATCTAGCTAGGTTTATTTTTTTGACTAGTCGTAAGTATTATGTATTATGTTTTCAGGCAATAAAAAACTGCTACAACAAACTGTTTTACCGACACATCAACACTAAAGCTATTTAACAATAGATGGCGTTGTTAAGCAACACTGAGCTAATGCGTGTTTGGTTTGAGTTTAGACCAAGAAAATCCTTTACTCCTAAATAATTACTCCACGAAGCGACTCGTCTCAAGAACACCTTGAAGAAATCGTCATCAAACTCAAACAGGTCCGGTTTCGCAAAAAAACGAGCTAAACTCGGTCATCTAGATATGTACTACTTTTTTATACGCACACACACAAAATAAATTAAAAATTGTATAGATTTAGATGAGTTATAAGAAAAACGCGGCGGTAGGCTTTAAAGTACATTATAATGAAAAATTGACGTTCATAAGTGCTTCTTTGATGCCTAAATTGAATAAATGATTTTGAGTTTGAGTTTGAGTTTGATCTATTTTACAAACACAAAGTCATCAATTATTTGTTTTTAATTAATTTACTGTTAACTGTTATATAATCTATTATTAGAAATATCCCTTCTTTTTCTCATCTGAATGCTGTTAAATCCAAACTAAGAAGAAAGTAATCATTGTAATACAAACTTCCCACCTAGTGTTGCCCCCTTTTAAAATAAACAAATTTTGTAATTTTGTACTACTTTTTTTATAAAATGTTATTACATTTACCCTGCACTATGATTTCCAGTATTGCGGAGTGAACACACACAATAACAAATCACAAAATCCAAGACCCTCCAACAAGCATTTCTGCTCATCAGGCAAATATTTGCCCCAGGCAGGGATCGAACCTGGGACCCCGCATTTCGAAGGCAGGACCAACTTAGCAAACGGAGCCGTCAAATCAAATACAAAGGTTTAACAAAATGCAACGGATACAGTCGAATTCTATCGAGCCAAGGGATATCCAGGCTAGACTAAAAGTTTAACAGGAAATGTCAAGCAAAGTTTACTTAGATCTCATAAGACTATAGACTCACTAATAAGCGTCAATCTAGAATAAGGGCTTAAGTACCTACTTTTTCAATAGTGTAAAAAAAAAAATTCATATGATAACGGGATTTACTCACGTAAAAAAGTCAGATCTTTCCGACTATAGTTTCAACCACATCCGGTGGTATTTTTCAAGGAGAGTGCAGAACGCTCGCGATTGCGTCTCGCCTCGCACTGTGAGTGTAAAAAAACAAAAACTGCATTGCAGTAAACACATTATTGTTAGAACTAATAGAAAAGACAGTCGATAGTGAGAATACAAATGAAGTAGTTAACATTTGTAACATTGCCTTGCACTGCTGCGCATTTATAACCCATTTGTATTTTAACCATTCCTTTTTCCATTTAGAATTATCACCTCTATACAGGATGTATTCTTCGCTTCCAGTTAAAGCAATGTAAGTAAATATCTATTAGTAGAACGTCTTCCCTACTAGCGTTAATTCACACAGGTTTAGCGCGAGACGCGTGTAGGTGTGTCAACATCGCCACAAAACAAGTGCACATAGTATCTACGTTTTAAGATTCGGTGTGTCTAAAATAAATACTTATAGCCCAAGTTACTCTTTATAATGCATAAAGATCTAGCTAGAGAGATAGATGCCAATCCGTGCGCTAGATACAAAGCCTGGTGTCGCAAGCAGCGGCCGTATTCCGCAATTCAACGTATTCTGTTATCTTCAATAAGTTCATTATCCATTGCGGTATTAAGCTTAACGTTTGAATATTCGTAAGTACAGAGCAAGCATTGTAAAATGTTTACATGCAATATAGCGACCGGCGTTCAGTCACATAACACAAAAGTGTGAACAACCGCGAGCAATGTGTTCTGTTTTTGGGCGTATTGCTGCGATACTGGCCCTGTCCCCTTTTCATATCTCCTTTGATTCTGTGATGTTATAATGATACAAGAAGTAAATTTTATTTGATCTATGATTAGCTATATATAGCTGATAATCCTTTCAAAAATCAGTCCGTCCGTTTCCCAGATTAGCCGTCAAGTTATGGCCCATTAAAAACTATACGAGTTCATTAACATATAGAATCTCGTTAGCCACAGTAATATTTAATTGATATTTTTCTTGATATTTTTTGTGGTTTAATCAATTATAGCATAAATATACACTTACTATAAATTTAACACACATACTACCAAATAATTAGAAAAAGGTTGTAGTAAATATTTTCTCGCGCACTCGTTTAAAGTTTATAAAACTATATGCAAATGTGTTGCAATAAAGAAACAGTAAGTATTAAGACAAGCATTCTCAAAGATCCGAATCGGGTGCGTTCACTAAGCGGCAAAAAGACACATACATATTCATTCCATTGCAAATTGAAAAAGCAAAATGATGCAAGTCGATTACAATGTAGTTGCACGTGTAATTTCCCCGCATTGCGTTAAATTAAGTGAGATTTATTGTACAAACGTTTATTAATTTAGATGTGAGACATTATTTATGGTAATTGCGCGCGCGGTTGTCCATTTTAGTTGGCGAATAGTTCAATCAGATAGGGGTCGATCACGTAGAGCCTTTAGTAGGTACCGCAATAGATACCAACTAATGGGCGGCTATGAAGTGAACGCAATGGGTGAAGTAATGTGCTCTTAAATGTTACGAGACACAAGAAAATTGTAATAGGCTGTTACCAGTAGAATTAAGGAGTTGTACTGGTACAACAGTGGTCTTATGAAAGTCATTTTAATAACTGTTTTTTTTTTCATAACACTATTCCAGGAAATCGCTAGCCTGAAAGCGCGTCTTGACTAGTTAATTAGTTAGGTAGATTTATAACTAGATCGTATTCTACTAGAATTTTATTAATATAGTAAGGCGCGACTTTGTAAAATCCGCTCAAAATAAAACTATATTGAAACTAAAAACTTTCTTTGATAAAACGTGCCTAGTAATTGTATATATTTTTATCTTACTTTAGGAGCCGATTCCGTATTCTGAACGTTATTTAAATCTAAAGTTTAGCTAGGAATAATTTAAGGAAAGAAAGGTCCTAATTTTTGTTTAAATTTTTTTATGATAATACCGTGGTTATAAATCACCATGCCGCCTAAAATTATAAAAAAAAACTACTTTGTCACTTTTGCTGTGATATAGTTTTGTACAGCATAACTATCTTAAGTGATGACTATGATATCATTGCTAACTAGCTGCGCTCCGTGGTTACACTCGTGTGGTGACGGATGATGATGATGAATCAAAATATTAAGCCTGTGCAAAATAAAATATACAAATCTTTCCTCTTTATAATATTATTATAGATGTAATAGTAACATTATAGTTATCTCTGGCTTATTTCACAAAATGTTCAGATTTCAAAGTAAAATATAAAATAAAAATCATATTCTATCAAATTAGTCGCCAGGATTCGTTGCCTTTTCTGTATAGTGTTTATTATTTTAGTAACAGTAATAGTCGAAAATTAAGTGTAATATTTATAAAATAGTATGTATACTAACTCTTCCCAGGCCAGGCCTGTACAGATCTGTATAAATCACTAGTTACTAACAGGCTGCGTCACCAACGTACTCGTACTGTGCAACTTCATCTACGTAAAATAAAATGATCGTGATCCCTCAAGAATTAACCAGAATATATAATAAAAAGCATAATATTTTGTTATTTCGACGATGCGAGCCATCTCCATTCCAAATTTTATACATATCCGATCAGCCGTTTCTGTGTGAAGGTTTCACAAACATAAAATCTTTCACATTTATAATGCATAATGGTTTATTGATACAACTATACGAGTAAGACTCATAATATAAGAGCAGTTAATTCAACTGTTACACGACTCCTCTAAAACGATTTTTCACGCTAGTCCAAGTACAACTGCAGTTCGCGGTGTGCTTTAAATCTACAGCAAAACTAATGAAACTATAAAGTATACCATTTTTTAACTACTACCTACGTACTTACTTCAAGTAAAAATACCCGCAGGACTGGAAAATAGACGCGAACATTTTTTAAAGGTAATAAATATCTCGAGGTAGCATTTCGCTCGTGTTCTTTCACGTTCATTTTTAGATTTGTCCGTCGTTTTGAAAATGACACATTAATTTGACAGGGGGTGGGATAAGAGGAGCACTTGCTTTCTGGCGTAATCTCTCTCCCCCTAGTTTAATTTCTGACTCAGTTACCACGTTCCATGCTTTTATAAGTCTATAACGTTTTCAAAGCTCCAAGGGAGCCAAATATGCAAAACTAGTTTATTGAATAAAACGAACACAATTTCTGGCCGGAAACTTTGCTGTAGAGCAGCTGTTTTACGCTTGCTATAAGCATTATATTGTTATAAATGTTTCAGATTCATATTGTGGAAAATAACTGCCAGCGTGATTTTAGTCTATGACTCCAGAATACCGTTCAGGCACTTTTTCTACTTCACTTAAGTAGCAGTGTTATACTACTAGCTGCGCTCCGTGGTTTCACCCGCGTGGTGATGGATTCTGATGATGATGAATCAACATATATAGCCTATATTCATCAATAATAATGTAGGATTCTTATGGTGAAATTATTTTTCATATCGGTCCAGTAGTTCCGGAGCATATTCAATTTAAACGAACAAACAAATCTTTCCGCTATTTAATATTAAGTATAGATATTGCAAATGTATGCAATTACAGAACTTGAGTTTATTTTTGCTTTTATTATTAAATTGAGAAGGCCTGGCGTACTTTCCATTGTATTTCAATGATGGTTCTTTGCAGCGAGGATACAATAATAATACATAAGTTAAGGTTGTCTGGAAGAGATCGCTTTAAACGATAAGACCGCCCATTGTACCTAGCTATATTTGTAATCTGTTTTTAAGTTGATTTTGGTGTCAATAAAGTGCTATTGTATTGTATTGTATAATAATACAACGAATACTGTCGAAATTTTGCTTTACCAACAGTAGAGCGAAAGGCGAACAAAATGCATTTTTATATTAAAAATTGTTGATGGTTATGCTTTTTGTATCAAATCAGCCTAACTACACTAACAGAAACCAAAGATTTAGGCGTATACTTTGACTTGTAACTTTCATTTGAATCCCACTATGAAGACTTAATAAAAAGTAACTAGCTACTTGGATATTCGCTACGAATCACAAGATCTTTTTACTAAGCTGAAAATTCTACCATATTTATATCTGAGTCTAAGATAAGTCACAGAACACCGCTTAAACGTAACTCACTAAGTACCTACGTACTTAGTATAGAGGGATTCCAACCCCGATGTGCAAAAGTTATATGCCGCAGTAGTGGCTGAAGTTTTCTTAGTATAATTTTCGTGTTTTTTTTTTAAGTAAACGAAAGCTTATAAATGTAAGTTAAGGTTGCCCTCGCCAACTTTAATTGATTTCAACGCAGTATCTACAGTATTTCCACATACATTTATATACAGTACCTATTTACTGTATACTACTATTAATAACTCACTATGTGTCGGTCATTAATAGTAGATTATGCACCAAAGGAGTAAAGCAGTGTCTTACGTCATGAGCGGAATATTGAACCCTGAGTATAACGGGGACTCTTGGGTGTATCCCTGAGCGCAACGAGGGGCCCGCCCAAGACGAAGACAGGCTTTATCCTCGAGGCGCTTACTCTACTTTTCCTACCTACTGCGAGACAGTAAACCTCAGAGCTTGAAAATAGCAGTTATATACCTATATAGTTAAAAGTAAAATACATTAATAGTTAATAAACATATTGGACACATTTGGAGTAGGAACATTTTATGGAAAACACTGTTCTAGACTTTCGCGGTTGTTAACTAAGTTGTAATTAGTACTCACGAGATGTAGACAACGATTTAGTTGCTTTTGGAGCTCCCGGTATTTCGGTGCAGTTACATGCACCACGTTCAAAATTATAACATTTTATGGAAGTTCTTAAAATAACACCAAAAACTAGATATGCCAAAAAGTGGCTAACTAGGCAACACTGCCCTATTGTACAATCGCGCCTTTTTTTTTTTTGTATGCTGTCTCCGTACTATGAGTTTTCCTACATCTAAAGTTCCAAATTCAAATCACTTTACACCCAAGGAAGTTTCATACAAAATTACATCCCCGCGCATGTAATTCTTTGCTTTACGTTGATATTGCGTGATATGTAATGGGACATCTTCGAGCAGGTGGTATAAAAATACATTTTTGCATCATATATTCAAATGAGATAGATACAGTTAGTTTTGTAGGCCTATTATGTACTCAGTAGCTAACAAATGTTGATTGAAATCGAAAAATATATGGCGGCTCTATGTCACTTTTGTCAGCTCCAGTAATCAACTTACTATATAACATTTTTGCTTACTGGAGTTGTCAAAACTGGCATAGAGCTGCCATTTACCAAGATTTCAGTCAACATTTGTTAGCAACTAAGATACTAACATAATAGCCCTACTGGAGGCCAATTCTGTTATGTTCAACAATCTATACCGCTGCAACTGCAGTTCTACTCCGGTTGTCGTTCGATACTTTGACAAAAAGCCATTCTACAATTTCTGTTGACAAATTAGATTGTAGCGTCACATAAACATAACGTAAACGCTGCTTTTTAATAAATTTATAAAAGACACAACTATATACGAATATGAGTTAACAACGCGTTCATGATCTATCGAGTTAGCAGAGTATAAAGTTATGATCTATCGCTGGCGTCAACAGAAACGTAACTGCAGCTGGACTGCTTTTTGATAGCAGATAAGAAAACGCATAAAAGTCACCGTTCAGCTACGGTTCGATTGCAATTTACTCGTAGTTAATGGAATCGACCCCCTGGTATTGACCAATTTCGCCAAAATGTAAGTTACACTTATGTACTGCAAGTTATAACACTAATAAACAGAGTATTAAATTAAGCTTGTAATACAGTTTTTTTTAGTAGCAACAAAGAGGTTTTATGCCGCCGAAAATCCGTACCTATATAATATTAAAATAAATCAATGTGTACGTCCTTAATTAAGTCCAAATATTTATTACAATTAAACATTATCAGATTATTAATATTTCACAATAAAATGTTATAAAATATTTGCATTTTATCATTTAAAATTATAATTTGAAGTAAGCTGTATGTTCACTCACCTTACAGTTGGCGCGTGAAAAACAAAATTGCGCGCCATGACCTTTAATTTTATAAAAAAAAATGTAATGGTCGTTGTGTGGTAAAAGCAATATATGTTTGTTTTTTCCTTGCAAACGTGTTCGAAAACATCGTATGAAACGCCTGAGCTCTACTCATATGTAGGTACCATAATATACTAATTTTGTCTTCTGACAGCTATATTTAAGCTAAATTTAAATCCATTTTGCCTGCCCAGGTCATTAGAGTTATATAAACTCTCATGTGTCATCACAGAAAAAAACTATGTTACATAATAAAAAGAGATTTTCGACTTGTAAATCCTAATAAATTTATCCAGCATAATGAAGTTTTTAACCGAAAAATGGACTGCAATTGAAATACCAGCAGGAAATAAACCTCAGTAGCAAGGATCTTCATCACGGACGATATCGCCTAATGTCCTCGTACATGAAGTTGTATAAATTGACGTTATCGCCGCAAGTAACGAGAGTTCCATTCATGCCGAGCAGTCAGACAGGAGTCATACCTCACACTGGATGTTAGCAAACCAAATCGCGTGATATGAGCTGCATTTATAAATTACCGTTGTTAGTCTCTTTGTACAACAGTCTCTATGTGGCATTATTCTCTAGTTTCGAAAGTCGACCCTATACAGAAACTAATCATATTGTATTTTTTTACATAATTTGGATAAATATGCAAGATATTATTTTTTACGTCATTTGGGGGCAAGATATGCGCCTGATATTTGCCCATGACAGTTGAAGTAACACCCAGAGTTTAATCTCTAGTTTTGCATGGCACTGCACTGCGCTTGTCACCCCGAGACATTGACTTTTGAGTCTCTTTAGGCCAGTAATTAATCTGGCTATACAATGCCAGTACATAACACTTATGCTTGCGCACTATTGCTTTGCGGCATAAAATTTGGCACTAAAGTGGTGCCTACCATGACGGCTTCTTGCACAATAGGCCTACCGCTTAGTTAGGTTGGGTTTCCTAGCCTCTTACGGTTCGCAATCCCGACGGCGGATGAAATATTCTACTCAGTCACTTGGTAGAAAAATATATTCTAGAATAAAAACTCTAATAGTATCCACTTGATACTTGTAATAAATACTAGTTTTATATGCCAAAGTCACGTTAGCATGAGAATCTAAATACTGAGTATATTGAAAACCGTCGCGGGAATACATAAATAAAAGATACACTGAGCCGCAAAGAAAGCGGTTTAAAAAATGCTAAAACTAAATTAGAGTTTACTTTATTTAAATAAATGATAGTCTAACAATAAAAATTTAATCATCCAATAATTTAATAATCGTATCTATATTAAACTATTACTGTTTACTTCATTTCGAAAAAAGTGCTACGGCATCAATAAGCAATTTTCATACATTTACGTATGTACTCGTATTTTGTAATGCCACCTAGCTGTCAATACATCTGTTATACGGTTTGCTGGCAATACAAAATACCAATTCACTTTCTATGTAGCCTAATGCGCGGGTTACACGAGGCCAGTTTTTCAAGCCAGGATAGCGAGTCAGTTTTCTACTAAACTGTCCTAGCTTGTTGACCTGGTTTGGAACATGCTAGTTCCGTTTACATGAGGCTTCATTATTTTAAGCTAGTACTATTGCAGTAACTGAGGTGACCATGCGTCCAACTTGAATTGTGCCAATTCGCACTAGATGAAGTAGAAGATGAATTACAAAAACGAGTGTGTACAAGACCGTGGATTTTAAGAAGAGATTTATTTATTTATTTATTTATTTATTTATTTATTTATTCTTAATTCGTTGCTTGCTGCATTTACAGTATGAAACCAAAGCATGCAGCAAGCCCGTTTTACATATTTACCTTAAATTTAGTTAAGCTACAAAGACACATAACTGCTTAAAAAATTTATGCATAAGCTTACAAACGTACGTCTTGTAAAAAACAAATCAACATCAGGTTCCTGAGCAATCAGAGAGTTCAGCAAATTGAGAGCATGAGACGTGGGAGCGTATTGAGCGGTCCGCGTACGCACTAGTGGTGGTGCGAGTAAACGTCGTACGCGCCGGAGCGGTGCCAACCGGTTCGACGTGAACAGTGAACAGCGAGCCAGTGCACTCGAGTTGTCTATTTTACCGTTGAATACTAAATAGTAGTGCGTCAATAATGCGCACTTACGTCTCAACTGTAACATGTGCTCACCTACCATACCGGTGACGAACAAAGACGGATATAAGTAAGGATAATATCCGTACATTTTTTTGTACAGATAACGCATAAATTTCTTTTGCACCCGTTCTAGCATAGCTGTATATTTTTTCTCGTGGGGATCCCACACAAGCGAGTTGTATTCTAGTTTACTACGAACAAATGCATAGTACAACGTAATTATAGCATTTCTATCATGAAATCTGGATGTTTGGCGCATAACGAATCCTAGAGATTTCGAGGCTTTGTTGCATACGTTGATTATGTGCTGATTAAATGTTAGTTCCATATCTAAGGACACTCCCAAGTCGCGGATTTGTGTGACGCGATCCAGGTGGACACCGGATATGTGGTAGTTAAAGTGAATTGGAGCGCGTGCACGAGTAAATGTCATGATCTTGCACTTAGACATGTTAAATTCTAACTGATTAGATTCACTCCAATTCACTACGCTATCGATATCCCTCTGCAACGCCTCACAGTCCTCCGTACTACCTATACGTAGATGAACGTGGATCACCTGCTTTACTTTTGGAAGCATTTCGCAATGAATTTTTGGGCGAGTATGATGATGACGCGAGTTCCATGATTTTTATTCACCCAAAAAGAGCTCAACGCACCTAAAGAAGTTTTCACTTCAATAGACAAAACGTGCGGTTCCTGCTTACTAGCCAACTGAAAACTAGCTTCGCCGGACACATGAAGCTAGTACACAAGCCAGGATAGTAAAATCAGTGGTGGTGCAACTAGCCTAAAAATAGAACTCCATCTTATTAAAAACTGTCCTGGCTTGTAAACTAGCTAGCTAGTAAACTGACTTACTAGCTTAGAAATGAAGCTAGTTCTGCCTATACGAAGCCAGAAGTACAAGCTTGCTAGCTTACTGACACTAGCTTGCTATCCTGGCTTGTAAAACTAGCCTCGTGTAACCCTTGCATAATGTATGATAGCTATGTTTCCAATTAAATTTTTAATATTCTTGGGTAGTTACTAACTGACCCGTGCGATGGCTATAAGCTCACGCTCGCGTACTCCATTACCGACTTATTTTCACTTTAATAGATAATACGTTTTACTCCGTAACTGGTCTACCCAGGATCAAATTAAAAACTTCACCAGTATGTAAATGGGTAATAACTCCAATTTCATGATACTTGAAATGTAATGATAATAGATATTGCTACGATATCGCTATTGCTCGTACTTATTTTATTAAATACAGTACAGTACAGTAACGATACAGTTTCGTTTTAAAACATTTTTTTATGAATGCGTAGAATGTACTTTTTTATTTTACTTAAATAATAAGTAACCATAAGCAAGTAAGCAAAGCCGTCAGTTAACTTCAAAAAAACACACGCTTTGATTGAAACTACGTGGTAGCTGATCTGAAGTCAAACGAACCATCCTGCTAATCATAATTGCATCAAATCAAGCATGTGGATTAGTCGTAATGCATAGGTCTGCCTACTGCCAGCTTGTATTTTGTTTGATAGCTCGGATTCTATTTATCTATTTATATCGAATGAGATTTATATGATAAAAAAATTTCGGCAGTTAATATGATACTGTTTTTATTTATTGTATTAATTTGCAAGCACTAACGTCTGCTTAACAAAAGCCCGTGTCTTCTAACTCAGCGTAATATGAGTTAAAATCCGTACCATAGTGGTAGTGGTAGTCGGCTTGACCACGAGACACTCGACCAATAATGCACTAATTTAGCTCTGTTTTATCATCGAATCGGTACCTACAAAGTGGCCATCGATCAAACAGCTTGCGGTAAAGCTTAGCAAAATTGTTATTTTATTTTACCTAAGTAGATCACCACTCCAGAATATTCAAGTTATATCGCGTTGCATTTCCAAACATATAAATTGTATTTAACCGATTTTAACTTACGCAATAAGCCGAGTATGTAGGACTCGACGGATTTCACGACGTTTTAATCAAATATAAATCGAAGGAGTGCAGTGCATGCAAACCTTTACTTAACACTGGCAGTGTTGGAAAAGTAGTGTAAAAAGGTGTAAAAATAGCCGTTGTTTGGTCAACCTCACGCTAAATTTCCGTTCCAATATTTATTTTTATAAGGATTAGGTACTACACTTACTGAGCCGAGTCACAAAATGCTGACAGATCAAGGTGGAGCTTCAAGCACCATCTTGAAAAGAAGTTTTTGGCCAATATCTCAGAAACTATGCTCTTTACGGCAAAAAATTTTCAGATCATTATTGTAGAGAATAAAACTTCGCATCTTTTATTGTCTGTAATTTTTTTGTAAAATGTTTGCGATTTATGGCCTATTTGAAATGACATTTTATTGATTAACCCTTTCTATACCATGATAATTAAAACAAAAGATTTATAAATGAAACGCACGTAAATTTACGTCTCTCGTAAAGGTCCATCCACTATGGTTTAAGAGATATCGGCCGAGATAGAAAAAATGGGTCATAAATCGTAATAGGCAATAAATTATTTTAAATGTTATACTTTACAATAATGGTCTCAATAACTTTTGCCCTAAAATTCATAGTTTCCAAGATATCGGCCAAAAACTTTTTTTCAAGATGGCTCTTGTAGCTCCACCTGGATCTGTCAGCATTTGTGATTTTATGCTCAGTAAGTGATCCTATCCTAATAAAAAAAATAATTCGGGAATTTAGTGCGACGTTGAATTCTATTTTTACTGGCCTAGTAGATACGTCACTCATGAATGTCTGAAAACTTTTCGTTCGTGATCGTCGAATGTCGCACGGTCGGATTTCATTGTGGTTTTGTAATGGTTTGAGTTTGGGCGTGTGGGTCGGGCATCGGCGGTAGCGGCGGTCGTTTAAACGCATTTAGGAATAGTTTAGATAGGAATCACTGCATGGTGAACATTCCGTGGAATAATTGTTTCAAGGCAATGTTTTGATCTTTTAACTTTATTATATTTTTTTTTATATCAACGCAATTGACCTGACCCGGCACTATGCGGCCGTTCTACAGCACCAAATCAAAGTTCCAAAATAGGGGGAGTTTCTGAATTTATCTAATTTGTTTGTATCTTACGCGATTTCTGCGATAATTGTGAACCGATTTTATTGTTCTTGTTTTGTTGGACTGATTATGTCTAGTAGGCGGTCCTATTATATTTTATCAATGTCGATCAAATGGTTTTTAGTTAAGGACAATTATAGAACCAAACTGTACATCTGATGACATCATTTTAGTGTTATGATACTGAAATAATGTAAATCACAATTTCGTACTTCAGAAGTGGAAATCAGTTATCTTTTTTAAATTGTATATCATATTTTATTCGTATTTATAAATTATTTAAAAGGGTCTTAATCATCATTTCAAAATGCTATTTAAAAAAAAGAATAGAACTCTTATCTAACTCTATACTCTCGACAGACATTACTATACCGCACACATACACAAACTTGTGGGTGTACCCACACACGCAGCCGGTCATATATGTATAAAATATAGAGTATGCTACACCTATGTTACAATCAACACCCATATAACAGACATGGTGCGTGTGTTTTCGTTGAAGGAGTGTTTACTCGCAATGCTCGAACGGGGCCCAATATCCTGTCCTCGGCGTCCCTTTGCAAATTAGCTCATCCCAAACTCTAATACATTTATCGCAAATTCGGAGCTGTAGTTTACTTTTAGAATAATTAACTTTAACTTTACCTCGTTTAATTTTGTCAGGTGAATGACCACCTATAGAACTCGATGTCACCGTGACTGAGTAATTTCGATGTAATTTTGATATTTTTAACAGAGATATGGTTGCGTGGACTGAACGATAATTATAACGAAAAGAGCCAACTAATAAAGCCACGTATTAAAAGTTAATTGCTCACTTTTAATTACATGCCTTATAAGTGGAAATGGGAGCATGACGCAGCTACTTATTTCTTATATCTACACTAATATTATAAAGAGGAAAAATGTGTATTTTTGAGTGTGTGTATGTTTGTTATGCATAAACTCAAAAACTATCTGTGCCGATTTTAAAAATTCTTTCACAATTGCAATGCTACATTCACCCTGAGTAGTATAGGCTATATTTGGTTCATCAACATCATCATCATCCATCACCACGCGGGTGAAATCGCGGAGCGCAGCTAGTTGTTTATTAATTTAATATTAGTTAAATTTTAATATTTAATCTTTTCCCTTGATAAAAAGTGATTTAGGAAAAAAAATTATGTGACATAATATGTTAGTTCTATAATATTGTTATGTATTATTCTCAAGCTAGCGTCTAGCGTGGTAAAAGAGGAGACATACAATAATTCAGTAGCTCATTTCAGTTAAGGGGTTGTGGTGAAGCCACAGAAATAAGTCAATAGAAAATAACTTCTTGTTTGCACAGATAGGAGTGTTTGTTTCGCTTTGCTGTTATTGGCTACTATATATTCTCTTAGGTACTATACAGGAATCACGTAAGGCGCTTAGTGTAGCGCTTTCACCGTCGTATTACTAGCTTGCATTTAAAGGCTGATTGAACTGGAAATACAATATTTACAAGAAAATAAACGTAAGCGTATAAATACTCTGTCTATCGGTAGTGACCCTGCCTTTGAAGCGAGAGGTCCTGGGTTGATCCTTGGCAGAAGCCAATGTTCATGTGATAAGTAGAAATGTTTGTTCTCGGGTTCTGAAAGCTTAAGGTGTTGTCCATTCATAACGTCGATAAAAATGAGGGGTTTTGAAGCAGTTTATCTCATAAGCAGGGATTCACAAAAAATAACATGACTTTTCTAAGACTTTTAAGTATTTATTAAATATTAAAACCGACTTCACTCACGTAATTAGCCGACGTTATCGACCTAGGTTTCGGGCATATCCATGGGCATGTGTTCACTTTTAAGTACACATTAATGGAATTAAAGACGTATTTTAACATACTACTCTAGTATGTTAAAATACGTTTTTTAATATTCAAAAAAATCAAAAGTAAAATTTAATTACACCTTTAAAACAGTTTTTCTCACACAATTTGCTAAAACACATATGTCATGAAGCACATATAACATAGCAATTATGTTAATATTACACACACACACACACACACACACACACACACACACACACACTGACGGATACTGTTTTTCTTGAATAGTGAACATTATATATTTTTGATGAATTTTATACGTTTTACGAGATGCGCTTTCTTGAATTCAAGTGAAAGAAATTGAAAGAGTTCAAGCTCTGAACTGCCAGCGCCTTAAGATGTAATGTATGTGTCCATACTTCCCGCGACACAGAGAATACTTTCTACTGCAGAAGTATGAGTGTATGAACGTTAAAATTGTATAGTTTAATATTATACCAATCACATACAATAGTGTACAATTTTATAATATCTTAAATTCTAATCATTTTTAACAAAATTTTATACATAAATATCGGAACTAAAAAGAATGGCTACTACTTACTTTAGGGGCGGAACGATGCCACAGGCAACCGCAACATAATCATTGAATTAAATCAGTACCGTAAGCATGTCAAGGGGCAACAACCTATAACTCACAAGTGGAGAGCGTCTCGCGGCCCATAACATTCAATCGTCCGCACGAGGGGAGAATTTTGATGACCTGAAGGAAAACTTTCCGACGGAACACTCTGTATAAATCCGCGGAGTCATGTTGGGATTCCCTAAATCGCCTCTTTTATTTATTACGAGGCTACTACACTAGGCGGCCGTTTAGGCACTGACGTCGCGCTACCTCCCTACGTGATACTTTTTCACGGGCGGATGATGGACGGGTGGCGTAAGTCTCTATTTAGAGCCTGTTGGCGACATTATTTTTCATGTCGCTACATTATTTCGGTGTTTTATCTTTAATGTACAGTGCCGATACTATATACTTTATTTGTTTTTCTTCCCTATTGTAAAATTGAAATGAAATGTTAAACTAAAAGTATAGACTTGCTTTATGATTTCTGCACTAAGTTATTGCAAGACTTGACTTTAAAACAATTAAAGATTGTATACTAAAACTTAAACCCATATGGCTTTTAGAGGATTTTTAACAAACAAGGCTGACCGTGTAATGGTACAGTAATAATCTCTTAGACACTTGCCTGTATAATAGTTGCATAAATACATTATTATTTAGTTCACCATCAAAACCTGTCTCTATATTTGTCTGCAATATTCAATCCATGTCCTATCAAAACTCGATCAAAACACTATTTCAAAGCGTAAACACATCTGACTATCGACTTTAAATAAAGTAACGTACATGCAAGTTCTCGTAGGTACAATAAATCCATAGTTCCGCGCGTTATTCAAGTCATGTATCTCATCGGTCTTCCTTCTACTGGCCATTTCGTGTTTACGCTTTTATTGGTCCCGTTCCTTTTTGTCTGTTTACATTGGACACAGAAAATAAAACGTGTATTTTCCTCGTTACTTACATTTTAAGAAAATTTCTGCTTAATGTAATTCCATATCAAAAGCGATGGAATGTAATATCCCAAAATGAAGATAAATAAGAGTATCGCAAACGGTACTCTGCTCTACATAAGCTATTGAAAAACTGGTAATAGTTGTTTGATGAAAGGCTCCGTACATTTGGAGCAGCGCATATTCACTCGATCCAAGCCATCTCTATTGAACATTGGGTTCACATGTTGCAGCAAAAAAGGCTCGCGTCAAAAGCCCTTAATGTAATTGGCAAGTGCTCCTGAGCTCTTACTGGCGTTAAAATAATTCCTGTGGAGAGACGGAAATGACGTCATAGCCACGCCGGTAGTGGCTGAGCTGCGGTGCGTCCTTCCGCTGGCCGCTCTCTCGAGCCTCTTAGCTGCCTTTCATGTAACATACTATGAGAAAATTATGCGGACCTATTTCGTTCAAATGAACTACGTGATTATTGAGAGAACTAGTTGCAATTTTAAAATATACTACCTGAGTAGTTATTCTATAACGCTGAAACATATGACGAGTATATCACAAATTCTTTGCTCTACAGTTTATCCCGTGTTATTTATGTCTGCGAAGTTTCCAATTTACTAAGAAGGTTGACAATTTGTTTCCGTCAATCTATTTGTAGAATTCTGTGTAAGTAGATAAAATAGAATTTTAAAATTGTATTTTATCTACTTATTACAGTGGTAATTTAAAGTTTTGTTGGAATAAGAATAGGATAGAGCATTCCCATAATTTTAAAATGTTTAATAAGAATAAGTCTTGCATGAGGAATAGGTTGCTCTTCGGAACGTACCAGTTGAGTATTGTAAGCTTATCTTCAATAAACAAAAAATCATCTTCAAAAAAGCAAAGCTTCATTAAACAACTAATAAAAAAAATGCCAGGGTAAATATGCATCAGATATTTTAGGATGAATAGAATAAAAATAAGCAAAATAAGAGAAGAATGATGTGTTTAATTTTATATAACAGAAATCCGTGTGAAAAAGTTCAGATTTACTTTAAGCATCGTATATTCAATTATTATCAACGTAAAACGACTGATCTTCAATTTTCACACGTCAAAAAAGCAAATTAATTTTAGAAGCACAAATTCATGTAATCTATTAAATTCATCAAAATGGCACGCCAATTTATGAATATAGCATGTCAGGGTGAAGATAAGTGCTGTATCCGATCGAAGTTAAAAGAGCGAGTAGGATTGTACGATCTTTGGAATCGCGTAATGGACGAAAACGACATAGCGAGTACAAACCGCCGTTTGTCACATCCCTAATGGTGCGGAAAATCGCAAAAGTCCCGCTTTCTAACAACGCCGAAGTAAAATCGATAGATTGAAACCGAATAACGCATCATATATTACACTCACTTGAGTTTGCATAAAACTCCTTTGAGTTTAGGTTCGCTGTGAAGTTGCTCGCTGATCTCGCCACTTCAGACAGGTACACAGTCTAACGTGTTAGTGTACAAGTATTTGCTTTATACCTAGACCAGATTTAGATCCTAACTCTTGTTCAACGTTGAACTTGGATCGTACTGAGAATAGTTTTATAATATCACAGCTTTACAAAACATCGTACGTTTCTCAAAGCATAAAGATACATTTAGTATGGGTATCTATACAAAGATGAGGAAAATATTGACAATATTTCCGTGGCTTTAGATTTATGTACAAAGTATACCTACCAAAAACATACATAATGTGTGTTCCATAAATACGGTACACTGAGTTTACTGAACGTATTATTCAACTTATATCTACGTATGTATAGTGACATAGACGGGTTTGTATACGTTACACCACAAAAGCATAGCGAGCGCTAAGATTATACGCCTGATTAAATATTTTCGCTCCAATGCAAATAAAGGGAAGGAAAAATTCTGCGAACATTTCTATTGTACGCTATTATGTCACAGAAGGCATAGATGTGTATTCACCTAGATATAATATTATTTCAGCAAACTTGGTTAAGTATAAATAGCTACATATACCTAACGTAAGTAGACACACAAAGAACAAAGGGCACAGAACAAGGGCGTCGCGTCGAATTCACCAAGTGCCCTCATCGAGGTGCTTCTGATATGATTTTGATTTGGTCGCCCGAAATTATAGAAACGTTCATTATACATTATATTTATTGTAATAATTATATATTTATTCTTATAATTCATGAGATGTATGTACGCGCTCCTAGCAGAGCTTGACTTGGCGATCTTAACCGATCATTAAGTTAAGCAATGCTTGCTTCAGTCAGGAGTTGGATGGGTGAGCGCTAGCATTATTCAACTGAGCGTTTCCGTGCTTCGGAGGGCATGTTAAGCCGTCGGTCCGGGTTAAAATGTCTTAGGACAAGGTTCAGATGACCTGAAAACTTCGACGTTGGTTGGCCACTAACCTACCCACCAAGCGCCACTGGGCCCGCGTGGTGGATTATGGCCCAACACTCCTCTCTCTGTGAGGAAGGCTCGAGTTTCAGAAGTGGTATCATAATGGGCTGGCTCATAATTATTCTATAATAGCGGCTAACACTCGAGTAATATTTACCGATCATTTCCGAACTTATTTGAAGTTCGTCTGGGAATCACTGTGCACAGCGGTCAACACACACAGGCAGAAGCCCGGTCGACAGATCGGAGACAATTTCCGATAAATATCATGCGAGTTACTTAAGGAATAATTATGGACACAACTCGTTATAGTTTACTATCTCGAAGCTACTGGCACAGTTGCTTTAGTTAGCATATGGGTTCTAAACTCCATATAAATTTTAGAACATGATTGTTTTCATTAATAAAATTATGGACCTGTTTATTAAATGTAGTATGGATTTGAATGTCATGGATGGTTACGTAGTGTATCTTATACAGCTATAACTGCCAATGATACTGATAGTTGTCTACTGATCACAAACCCACACGAGATGTGCAAGTTTCTGCTTTTTATCAAATACACTGGGCCACAAAGAAGCGGGACGGTTATAAAATGCGATTAAATTTAAAATATTTAAGCAATCATGTTTTAAACTAAAAACTAAATCAAATCTGAAGGAAAAATAACAAAACAGGTCTTACTTCTTCTTAATTCTAAATGATAAACATTAATTTAGTTTTTATTTTAAACAGCGATAAATACTGAAAAATACGAGATTACTCACGTAATATTTATCGGATCGGTCAGACTATAGTTTCGACTACATCCCGTAGACTTTTTCAAGGAGTGTTCAGGACGCCCACGTTGATGACGTCTCGCATATCACAATCCCGTATTTTTCAGTTAAAATGAGTGAACACTACGTTAGTTTTTATAACAAATACTAGCATAAGTAGAAATAAACGTAATTACATATTTATAAGCTTTCTCTGCGGTCCAGTTTATAATTTTATCACGAAATAGAATCAATGCCAACAAAACTACCTATTTATACCATTGGCATGTATGATTTTTTATGCCCACGTCTTTTACACGATACACAATAGAGGAGTAGTAGTGACGTAATAGTGAGACGTTCGTAATCGACTTAGGTCATTTCTTGTCAATTACATTAGCCATTCTTTTAAATACCATTAAATGATGAGACGTGCAAGACCTGCACCTGATGGTAAGTATTACGCTGGCTCGTGGTAGTTGCAGTATCGCCCAAAGCTTAGAACTATTTTGCGTTGCATTGCATTATGCTAATCACCCCGAGCCTTTAATTTTCTTTCGCCCTGTAAATTTACTTGCTACAGTCCTCTTCTATAACAGTCATATCAAAATCAAAATAAAATCATTTATTATTTATAGGTCTACAGGGACACACACAAATTGTCATTTTACATTTGTTTTTTTATTTTCTAAATCTACAATAGGATCGTAGCGCGGGCACGACTGACAAGATCCGGCAAGAAACTCAACGGGATTGTCTTTTTACTTTTTTTATCGCCACTTACTTAATGTATTTAGCTCCAGTATGTTGCCTTATTAAAGAGACCATAATCAGTAGGGCAAACCACGCTACACTTTGACATGATAATACACGAGTAGGTAGTTCCTGGAGTGATCAGTCCCAAGCTGTTTTATAATAAAAGTAATCCGAAATTATGTAATAACCTTTTTAACAGAGTTTTTAACAATAGTAATTTTACACTTATTAATAGGCAAATCTCCGATTACATTAGAAAGTTTATTATATAATCGTATACATTGTCCCATAAAAGGATATAGGCAGAAAATATAGCCAAGCATTTTGACCACGTATTGCCTCGACTAGTCAGTATGAAAGACCTTTAAATATACGAGTACGATGTGCGCCCGGCCCTCACAGCCCAACCACAAAAGGCTTCAAACATATATATCCACAATGAATACCACTATAACCACGCTTGAAAATGCTTAAATCCTCCGCCGATTAGGTCGCAGCACCAGCTCTATTTACAGTTCTGGGAAGATGTGACGGCGCAAGGGTATCTACACAACAAAGCAGCTCGTGTTACCATCTTCTCAGAATGAGATTTATTCCATCAGGTATGTCTATTGTCGCGCTCGGGCCCTTTCAGATCGAAAACTGCTGCGGAGTAGGCGCTGGTAAAGTCCACCGTATGATATCATGGCTGGCGTAGCGTGAATTATGTAGTAGTACGACTCTGTAATCAGAACAGATTCAGATTCAGATTCAGATTTATTTATTGTTAGACTGTGTTACATATAGTTCTTAAATATTATAAATAGTACCAACAGCTAGGTCCATTCGGACATACAATAATAATGTGCTTATATCTAATACATATTTATAGTCATTTAATTATTAGGGCATGAATAATGATATATAGTAGGCATGAATAAAACAATAATAATCTAAATAAAATTACATATCATCAAATTTAGAATCTATCTATAACAAAGTCAGTCACTTTGTAATATAGTTTTTGTGAAAGAAAATTAAACAACAAGTAATATAAAACAAAGCAGTGACACTCTCCGATTTTAATATTGTTTCTGGCAAATGATTGTATGGCTATTGGAGTGCACGGCTACAGCCAGTACTACACCATAACTAATTGAGGATCACTATAGCTCTAGCTAGGAGTAGTTGTGCCAGTGGCCCATGGTCATACTCCGTTAATATTTACTTTTTATATACATCTATACAGTGTCTCAAGACTTAAGAGTCTTCGACCAATGTGTGTTACCAGTGATGACTTATGGCACTGAAACGTGGTCTCTTACTATGGGCCTCATAGATAAGCTTAAAGTCGCACAACGAGCTATGGAAAGGGCTATGCTCGGGGTTTCTCTTCGTGATCGAATCAGAAATGAGAAGATCCGTAGAAGAACGAAAGTCACCGACATAGCCCAGAAGATTAGCCAGCTGAAGTGGCAGTGGGCAGGGCACATGACACGCAGAACAGATGGCCGATGGGGCCAAAAGGTTCTGGAGTGGAGACCACGGACCGGCAAGCGCAGCGTAGGTCATCCACCGACACGGTGGACAGACGACCTGATGAAGGTCGCAGGACGACGTTGGATGCAGGCCGCTTCCAACCGGTCCTTTTGGAAAATCATGGGGGAGGCTTATGTTCAGTAGTGGACGTCCTACGGCTGAAATGATGATGATATACATCTATACATAATTAAAGAGTTGGGATGGCTTTGGTAAAGGCTACCGGGGACAATACACAATAAACCCTAAACGTGACGTCAGACCTAGTGCTGCCGATCAGATTAAGAATAAGAAAATAAGAACTCTTTGTTTGTTTGTCCGGGGAGGTAGTCCCGCGATATCTATTACTACAGCAATGCAGTAATGTTCGCATTACTGCTGACTATGAGACATTAAGTTGTTAAGTCACATATGCCTGTATTTTCACCGACTCCCATAACCTTCAAAACGGAACACAGCAGTAATGCGCTGGAATGCTATTACACCAGGAGAGATTTAGATTAACACCAGGTGGTCATCTTGCTTGTTCCGTAACCTAATCACAGTTAATAACCTTACACTTTTTAGCAAAGTAGATCATAATGACCGGTATATTGAATGTCCTTAATTGTTGTTTTTTATCAATTATGAATATTCAAACGTAGCGTTTGAACATCCACAATGGCCTAATTCAACAATTTTAACTCCACAATGGCCTATAATTATTTATTTAAATGTAATTTAAAAACGCTCCGGAAGTGCAAGCTGACCTAAATACGTGACATCTCACAATAAAAGGGTAGGTGAGACTTATTAATGTAACATTATATTGCACGGAAATCCCGGACGCAAAAAGTGGACCTTTTTGCCTGTCCAAATGACAACAGTAAAGCTGGGCGAAGAATTTTTGGGTAGGGGTTAACGAAAATCTCAGGGGAGTTCACATTTACTCTGTCTTACCTACCGAGGTAATGTAATTTCCACTGCTTTTGGCAGAAGTCTCGCCTTTGTCATTTAACATACTTCGTTCTTATGACATCTTGCTGTTTAAATAACTTCACCTCGATTGTTTAGAAGTGAGTCAACTAATTGAAGTACATTGTAGCTTATAAGAGTAGAGACAAGATGGGTTAAAAATGAATGGGCAGCCTAGCCCGAAAATTGCGCAAGAGTAACGTAATCGTATCGTTTACGCCGCGTATACAGTTCTAACTATAATTTATCTATTATGAAAACTAACGTGGTTTGTACACATTTTTAATATGAAAAAACGGGATTTACTCACGTACAAAAAGTCAGATCTTTCCGACTATAGTTTCAACCACATCCTCACACCTCGCACTGTGAGGCGAGACGCAATTGCGAGCGTTCTGCACTCTCCTTGAAAAAGACCACCGGATGTGGTTGAAACTATAGTCGGAAAGATCTGACTTTTTGTACGTGAGTAAATCCCGTTTTTCATATTAAAAATAATTTATCTAGTACGACTGTGGCACTTATAGTATATGTACTTTACGTCAATGATGCGATGACTTTATCATACTTATAATGTTGAGTGTACATTGCATAAACAAACAACCTTTAAACAATTTGAGTCCTGACTCTACCTACTTAATTTCAAAGCATTATTTTGCAGGCGAGCATTTCCCAACGAACAATTATGAGAAAAATTTCAAAGGAAATTCAGTTGGGTAAAATAGGTCGAGCGGATAATCAAGCAAAACAAGCTTATTCATAACATTCGACGAATACGATTGACAAGTAATAAGTTTCAACAAAGTTAAGTATATAATATTCAGCAGGCTTTAGTGCTTTTAAAGTCAGTTGCGGTATCTATGTTCTTAAAAGTTTGAAAAAGCTGTTCCGTAGGTAGGCTATGAAGAGACCTAAGGTTCTAAGAAGACCGTCTATACATTTCGGTGCAAGACATAACTTCCCCATAAGACGATTTAATAAGGATAATTAGATAGATCATTACGACGTTTGGAGCATTGTTTCAGTAACATAGTTGACTAGAGTTTTTGGTCCAGAAAACCAAAACGAATCATGCCCGAGTCCGTTGATCTTTTTAGTTTATTTGAATCTTATTATAAAAAGTTGTTTGGAAGAGATCGCTTTAAGCGATAAGACCGCCTAATGTTACACTGATCTAAGCTGTATAACTGCATGATTGTTTAATTTTAAGGTGTTCAATAAAAATAATATCTATCTATCTATCTCATTTGACTTTATATTCCACTTGCGGCTAACGACTACTAAGCTGCTGGAACTTTTATAGGTATTAATTAAAAAACCAATTAATCTTGTCAATAAGTTTTTATAACGACAATAGTTAAGTGTCATTATTAAACTCATAGTTCCCAGTTAACAGATGGAACTGTTCCATTTCCTCCCATATGGATGCCATCTAAACTGACTCATGTCGCATATGACAAAAATAAGCCTCTTTATATAAGATCATGCATTACTACTATCAAGTAGTAATGCATGATTAGTGACATAGGGGTTCTAACCCTCCTTTGAGTGATTATCATCAGCGTGAATGTTTTAAATGTTTATCGGGACTTATCACGTATTATTTAATATATGTACCTTTCGCTCGACGTTTCGACCATGTTACAATGGCCGTGGTCACGAGCTGACTGAAAACTGCGGGTGAGTCCGGCGAGAAGAGCGGGTGTTTTGTTCTCCTACCCTCACTTGATCTTGAACTTGAAAAATCGCAGGGTTGTCACTACGACACACAACACTGACTGTATCGGTAAATGTTCTACAAACCGCGGTGTAGGTATACACCGCGGTTTGTACACTTGCTCACTACGGGATTCCACGACGCCGCTAACCTAAATCTATCTTCCTGGTTGAAATTGCGATGTTTTCTAAACAATTCAACCAATCATCGCAAATTCAACCGGGAAGATGGATTTAGGTTAGCGGCGTCGTGGAATCTCGTAGTGAGCAAGTGTACAAACCGCGGTGTTGGTACTAGGACATTTTTATTTATAAATTACTATCAGCGTGAATGTCTTAAAAACAATAATACATTCATATATTTACTTATTATCATTCTTGAATTATTCTCTACCACATTATTAAACTCAAAATGCTCCGTTCTAATATCCAAGTATGATCCCATGATAGAGTGAAAGTGTCCGTGTGGCTACGCGACCATTGTTGAAAAAATTTTATGAGAAGACATACAAAAACTGAAGTAATACTTATTTTTGGATCTGAACGAAAGTATTATTGTTAAATTCATAACACACTACTTAATATTTAATCACAATATTCGTATCGGAAAATATATGACCACAAATATTTATGTTAGTTCGGCGGTTTTTATGAGTGAAATAGGTCTAACTTCTGGCCAGAAGCCGAGATTACACACAATATAATATGAAATAAATCTTTTCAATAAAAGCTCTCGATCGTCCAAGAGCTTTTATTAAAAACATATAATATAGATTTTTTTCGGTTCACAATCGAACCAGCGATGATGTAGGTACGTCCATGAAAAATGTCTCCACTCAGCCGAAATGAGGGTCACTAGAATAGGTTAGAGAATGAATAGATATCCGACATAAAGGGAAGAGTTCCAAAATGGCGAATCCGTGATGACTATTTGACGTACTTAGATAGGACTCTCTGAAGATATGGATTTTAACAAAGATCGTTTTAAACGTTAGATGTGCGATATTCTTAGTTAATGTTAAAAGAGTTTAACGTTGCATCTAATTTACTACAAGCTATATATGTGACAACATCCACACAAGTTCTTTATGTCTACTACAACAGAGCCTGCAATACCATAGCGACTATAGTACAGGCTCTGCCCGCCTCATGACTGATAAACACGTAAAAATATAATAATAATTTATAATATTATTATTATTTTATTATTTATTAATATATACACACAAATAAACAAAAAAAAACATCCGGGGGATTCGAACCCATGGCCAGCAGCTCAGAAGGCAGGGTTGCTACCGACTCCGGAAACCAGCCGGTAAAATCTAAGGCTAAAGTCCGGCTTAAGATTCCAGGACTGTTCCATATACCCTCTGAGTGGTGAATGATCGTAAAAAGTGACTGAGGGTTTGTGCCGAGTGAGGAGCATGCCCTCGTGATTTTCATAAAGACTTTACGGACTACTGACTGCTATCTCACTTGATGGTACGTGATGATGCGGTCGAAGGTGGTATCACAGTTGATCTGGAATGATGACTGGCTCTCAAGTACAGGTGCTTCAACATTCTACTATATACCTACTATAGAATATACTAGGTATTTCGTGACAGGAATTTTAACATACGGGCCCTACCACCATGCTGTGGATTCCATCACGATGTTCACTATGGTTAATGAGCTTTTACCTTGAGCTGTGATGACTTTAAAGTGTGTAGGGTGTTGCTGTACATTAGACGTATAACAGTGCTGTATCTTTACCATGCTAACGCCCTTTATTAACCGAAAGGTTACACTCCAACGAATTCATCTCCAAGGAGAATTGGCGTCAGGCAGCGGCCACAAATCCATGTCTTTTGATTGAATGTGGGAGTTTTGGCAGATTTACGATTCGTCATACAGCTGAGACATATTGTGAGTTTTATATTTCGACTGAGCCCGATACGACTCAGAACCGTTTAGGTTAGATAAAATTGTGTGCAGCGTGCGATGTTACCGACAACCTCTCTTATACGACTGTCGTAAAAGTCAGGGATCTTTTTACACGTTTTATTTAACCCTCCTCGTATGAAAGTAGTTTTTTTTTATTTATATTACGACTAGCAAGTTACTAATCCAGTGGATTACGCAACGATCTATTCACTAAAGACTACAGTGTCAGGCCAAACTCTAAAGCTCATGAAAATTGTTTAATTGTTTTTTAAGATTTTATTTTGTGTTAAACACACAGGTGAGGTTATATATGGGCCTATATATGGTTATATATAATAGTTAAAAATGTATTGCTTATTGTGTTTCCAATCGAAAACCTTTTATATTTGACCTGTTATTGTACAGTAAGCTTACTACGTTTGAGTTATAAAATAGGTTATGATGAATAATAATTGTATGCTTACATTCTTGTCCATCTGCAGTGAATGGGTCAGCCCATATATAATCCCAGTATAAATATTGTAGTGTAATAGCGGTTGTAGACCATACGAAATAGCATTAACAAATTACATGTATCGGTCAATTCGTACGTATTGTGATCACAGTAAGTGTCAGCTATCTCATTTTATGAAATATCTGGCCTTTAATGTGTATAGTAACCTACTCGTACATCTAGAAAATAAAAAAATTACATCGTTTCCTACACTACACAAAACTCTCAAAAGCCTACTCGTAACATACACACACCTATTCTGAAAGTAAATTGAAATTGTCGAGCTCACACTATAAACCAAAAAAGTCCTATCTTTAACTTTCTCCCACGCGTAGATTTAGCCAAGAACTAATAAAATAATTTCGCGCGACTTCAGAATTATGATATGAACTCCATATAATTTATGAGATAATGGGAAAAACCGCAGGGGAAGGGTAGTGTAAATATAATATTCGCGGGTAGGTATTAAGTCGTGCGGTAATACGGCGCGTTCGATCTCAGTTATTACGTCGTAAATCTGGAGGCAGGCGGATCGCTGTCGCCTGTCGATTATCACACGGAGACGCACTTGAAAACAGTGCCTAATCATTAAACACACGAAATAGTATGATTTCCATCTATATAATAGCGAATAGCGGAATATTTAGTAAATAATAATAACACTCCCTAGTCGTAAGTTCTGTTGTATTTATCTTGGCAGTCGATTTTTATAAATAAATATTGTTAAACCATAAATTATCGCATGATGGTAAGGCATTTTGTGCTAGAATCTTCTTATTAGGTTCTACCACAGCACCATTTAGTCTGCTTCTAATATTATTATCCTCTGAATGAATGAGCTTTTAGAATTTATATTTCTGGTTTAGGAGCACAGTATCACGCAACACCAGGCTTGCCTTCTGCACTGCACGACACATGAGCGGGTGTAAAGCTTACTATCAAATTGATGAATTGATGACTTTCGTCTCAGATAATAATACGAATAATACAACTTGATAATAATAATAAGTTATATTGTTACGTATTTGTATACGTTTAGTCCTATCTAAACGGTACTTTATTATAACACAGCTAATGCTACGCTGCTACGCTACGCTGCTACGCCACGGTACGGACCGAGAAATCGCATTGCACTATTGATGCAAATGTGTTTTATATATATTTGTGTACGCTGCGTTTTAGGCTAAACTGCTTTATTACGGGACATACATGTTCATATTTTAAAAAAAGACACGAAAATATTTTTTAAGTCTCTTCATCGCTGTCAAAAATACTTCAAAATATTAAATTCTTAACTTTTGGAATATCAGAGGCCAAAATTTCTTCCTCCAATTTTCTTCATTTTCAGAAGCTCTCTGAACATCATTTTCAGAACATGTAAATTTATAACGGATAGTCAACAAGCTAGCATGCCATTTTTCTGTAACATTATTACGAACCGAAAGTCGGGTCTGCAAATTTGTGACGTCAAAAAATAGTAAAAGTATGCTCTTATTAAAATCATAAAAATGCCTACACCCTACGCATGTTCTAGTTTCACTCACAAACTCCACACCAAGTTTGCAGTGAATTTAAGGAGTTTAGAATTAGATGTATACTTAAAATACACTACCTCCAAGGACATTGTAAGACCTTTCACGTCCTAGAATACAGTACAAACCTGGAATGTATTCCTAGTCCCACTTGTGATCAAAATCAAAGTTTATCGTATCTAACAAGTTTTAATTGAGCTAGGTAGATAGGTTTACTAACATTTCTGAAAGCTACTAAATATTTCATAATCTTTGATACTACGTAGCTAACTATGATGTAAGTAGAGCAGGCGTGTTTTACCGCACTCCCAAATTACTAGCGATAGCGATCTTTGGAAAATTGAACGCCTATAGCAGCCATGGCAGTAGACGACTTATGGTCGAGATGTGATCGCTAAGGGTGCCGTAAAGATTTTAACGATTGTCAAACCGTGCTTATAAAGACGATAAAATAAGCATTGACATAACAAATTAGTGGTTTTACATTGTTTCTGTATTTTGCTGAAATTTCCCTAAACAATATAAGGTTTGCTAATATAGATACCTACAGAATTAATTACAATTTAATTTAAATGAAACTATATATCTACTCAAGTAAAACTTTTGATATACACAGAATTAGGTATAACAAACAGATGTAACATTACAATTATATGCACGTAGGCAAGTTTCCGTGAATTATAAAAAAAAACAATTGCAGCAAATGTATACTCGTACCTGCATCTCAAAACATTCAATCCCATGTGACCAATGTCCGCTAAAAGCTTCTAATTTGAATCGTTCAAAAATACGCGTGCAGAATACATCCCTTAGGTAATCGGATAGCGGCTTTCAACGAAAATTTTAGTCTCTATTATAAATTGATCTCGAGTTTGTGGTGCCTCTCCGCAGAGACGCGATTTTGTTTTCTTTATGTTTGTCGTGAAGAGCATAATGGTTACAGATAAATCATTCTGCATATATGGGGTAGGTTAACGGCGCTTTTGATAACTCTTCTCTTATAATAACTATTACAAAGAAATAAAGTAAAATCAGATATAAATTTATGCAACAAAACAACTGGAGACATAAAGAACATATGTTTATCATGTAGTATGAGCAGGAAAAAACTGAAATTGATTTGATACGGGTAATGCCTAAAGTTTGAACCTTTTAAAATTAATCTATTAGCTAAACCTAGGCATAGCCGTGTTCGCTTCGCGGTACCCAATCTATTTGTGTAAAGTCCAAATAAATTAATTTGAATTCTGCGTTAATGTGTACATTTAATGCTGGCTGGATAAATGAAGAGCAATGTTTCTGTTTATAACTTGGGTAGTATTTTAAAAGATTTGAATGCAACCATTACGAGGGGTATCTGGTCAGATTATTATCTATAAATATGCTAAGACAAGCAAAGGCTCTTCCTTGCATCGTTAGGTTACCGATGACTACAATAACGCGCAAGTCGAGCGAGTGAAAGGAGCATATGTGCAAGATTCAAAGGCATGAATGCCGCACAATGTTCAACCGAATGATAGCGTTCCATTAAGCGTTCCTTTCATATTAGAATAGATGGCGAATGAGCTCCAAAGGGTTGTCAGATGGTCGTATTCGTCTGGACAATTTGGTTCCACCCGTCATCGCATGCAACTCCCGAGTAAATCTTCCTTAGAAGTGATTGTTTTACATGAGGTTAAAAAAACCTTATACTCGTAAAATAAACATAAACTATAGTAATTATTTTTAGGTCCTCTAGACGTATGACGTACTCGTAGCTAGAAAATCTATTAAATACTGTGTCTATGTAAAAAGAGAGGCGTGAAGATATTCAGGTAAGTATTTTAGGTAAATCAACTTCAAAAAAATCACAAACTTTTGAACCTTTAGCCTTTGGGTTTGCCTGATATCTTTACTAACTAAAGGAAAAAAAACCTTTACCGAAGTTAAATTTTACTGTCTAATTAGAAACAACGCCTAAAAATAAACATAATTCTTAAATGTAGTTGATCTTAGAATTGTTACTTCATTACTTAGATCATTCATTACTTAACTTCATATTAGTAACATTAATCACTACTAATATTAATACTGAACATTAATATTAGTAGTGATTAATGTTAGCAATTCATTGTTTTAGAAAATTGTTTAATTTACATTTCATGATGTAGAGTGATGATCTACGAATTATTTCTTCGTAGGTGATGATTCAAATATTAAAATCGTCATACATATAAATATAAATGAGATGTGTTATAATACAAATATATTATTTCTCCAAGCAACAGTCTCTAAATCCCACTAGTTTGAAACTTGGTCGAAACATTTCAGCTTACCGACTTGCCAACCCTAGCTCTGGCAACCAACAAGAGTTTTACTAACCACATACATAGAAGTGCTATTGAACGGCTGGCGTGTTGAAGACATCAAAAAAACGTCAATAACTTAAATAAATAACTGAATAAAAGTATTCAATCATAATAGTTTAATACTTTACGAGTACTTAAGAATAACAGTGGTACAAAAGCAATAATCACTATGCGATAATTAGCATCGCATACTATACTGCCTTTATATTATACTAGCTGCAATCCGCGGTTTAACCCGCGTGGTCAACACCACGCGGGTGGATGATGATGATGATGATGAAAGTATCCTATGTGTCCAAATCAAGTCAATCAAGTCCAATCCAAAGCCTCATCTACCTCCATATCAACTTACATCAAAATTGGCCTAGCCTTTTGAGCGTGAAAGAGCAACAAACATCCATGCATCCATCCATCCATCCAAACTTTCACATTTATAATATAATATTATATATAGTATGTAAGCTTCAATGTCCTAGAACATTTTGCAAAAATATGTGTGCTATGAAATCCAACCTATGACATATAAATTAGAACTTTGCTTATTACAACTAAAACTACCGTTTAACTACGAGTATGTAACTGTATCAAAATATCAACCAAAAATTCTAAATGGTCCTAATATTTTACCAAATTTAGTAAAAATACCTATATATTTTCTCTATACCTATAGATTTATTGAACTAAGACATAATCCGTACCTCCTTGACTGTAAAGCTGATAAGCGACTTACCCGAAAGCTTATTACAGTCTCGTTTGACAAATTCACTTAGATTTTGTTCATGACGCTTGCTTCCGCCAAGTTTTCAATTCTGTTACTCTCAGTCCCAACTCCCACTTTATAGCAGTGTTGGCAGATTTAAAGGGGCTTTCGCGAAATTGGTAGTGTTTTAGAGTTTTGGGTAAATCTTGTATGATTCGCAACTTTGACCTTTTTACTTTGTACATACCAAAAAATATTAAAAGTGTATAAGCAATCGCGGTATTAGTGACAAAATATATAAAAATCATGAAAGCACCTGTGGTATCACCACCAATACACCGCATATTAATGCAAAATCGAAAATGCTGTTCAATAGCATAATAATATCTAAAATTCTTATGCTTATTGTTAACAAATTACAAACATACAACTTAACGTAAGCATTGTTTGTCTAAATGGAAGTTAATAAAGAAGCAGAAGATTTAATGGTACCTAATATCTAAACGCGTCTCTGTTTATTTCAACGTGAATGTGTCTGAATGCCGATAAATTACTAAAAAATGACAAAACAAAAAATCTATGGGTCGTCAAGATTTGAAACTTCATACAAAAATATTTAATTTAAAAAACGAAATTCATCAATATTTTACGTTAACTTACTCATTCGATACATTGAATTGTAAATGCATATTATTGAACAAATCGAACACATATTTGTATATTCTTATTTAAAAAACTAACATAATTGTAATAATTATAAATAATTTTAGTACTAGTATCTGCTCGCAACTTCGTTCGCATGCAATAAGGTTACCCTCGAGAACTACCCGTTGAGTCGGGATAAAAAGTAGCATATGTGTTAATCCCAGGTTAAAACCCTCTACACTTCATTTTCTTTCAAAGCCCTTATTTGCAGAGCAACAAACATCCATACATCCAAACTTTCACATTTATTATATTCGTTTGATGCGTGATTAATAAAAGTACTCATTTTATAGTGACATTCCAAAACTTAACACAGGTTTTGATATAACGGACTTTTTGAGAGTAAAATGTGTAAATTTATTTTGACCAGGATTCCTTAGTCCCTACCTGGCAACACCGGTAACCACGTAGTAACGAACATTGTAAACACGTCGGAAATAGATTTCGCCCCGAGATAGGCACAATTTAATTTAAGGCGCAACGTATACAGGTAAAGGAAAGCGTATTAAGCGCTCCTGTTCATAATAACAGGAGATTGAAAAAAGTTTCCTTTGGAATAGGTTCGTTTTATATCAAAAAGTAATCTCCTACGCCACTAAATTAATTTACAAGTCTGATAAATTAGCCATAATTGAATATGATTGCTAGGTAGGTACTTACTTTTGAGCTTCGTGGTACTTTTAAGTTTTATGTTATATATTAAAATAATTATTATTTGTTATTGCAAGTATTTTTTATGATTACTATTTGTCATATAATTACTATTTGTTTGTCTTAGTTTTATTTAATAGGGTAGTTGACACCGTCAAAAATAAATTACAATCTAATGTTAACATAATAGTCGTTGGAGCAAATAACTCAAATAATTTAACAAATTATTTATTATGAATTGGATTTACTTTATTTTGAACAAACAGATGAGTTGATTTTTGATTGAATTTTTAGAAGTGATTGATTTTCTTGTAGTCACGGACCTCAAACGGATGTAACGGCGGAAATAATGTCATAAGGGCAAAAACAAACCTGTGGCATGATAGTGTCGTGCATTATCAACAGATTGAGTATCAAGCAAGTGATGAAATCATCTAATATCATTGCTTTAAAACTAAATACATATTAGATCAAAGGACAAATGTAGTATAAACACGGTTAGCCGCAACCACAAATACTAATAAGTTTTTTACATATTTTTTTTTGTATTAATTAAATACCGAAGTTTATAATAATATTCAATAGTAAATTCGTTTTTCTTGTTATTATTTTTGTTACATATTTATGGCTTTCAGATTTTTTCTATTTTATCAATGAAAAAGGATTTTGACAAACAGACAGACGAACAGTGACCGTAGCACAAATAATTTGAGAAAAAGTGTTCGTATATAACAATAGGTTACGTTACACTTATGCAGTCATTCGTGCTAGGCCCATTGACGGACAACAAAGTCATCAGGCTTCATTTTTCCTTTTGAGATGGATGAAAAGTTGTGCGGCTAAAATGTAGGTTTATTTTTGTAACTGCAGCGTTATAAACTTTTTTTCAAAAGGTAGTAAGAGTTTGGTCAACTCTGGTCTAAGAAATAAGTAATGTCTAAGAAATAACTGTTATAAGTCACGTCGATACATTAAATACTAAAACTTGCCAACACGATTGACGAAAAAAATACAGAAAAATAATGTTTCATGATTTTATTTACTTTCCTGACACTCTTACACCATTCTGAACATCAACGGTTAATAATCCACCACCATTACACGTCAAAACTTGAGAATAAACACTTAAAAAATCTTAATCGTCATTGTTGGTTTTTTCCCGCCATCTCCATGTTCAAGCAAGCAACCTCCAAAGCAAGAAAGCAAAACGTATTAGAATCACAACACTGTTTGTTTTTGCCAGTTTTGTTTTTAGTGCCGTCATGCGACGTATAGGCCGCCATTGAATAATGTTTTAGCGCCAGTTTTAAAAGTTGAAATTCAAACTTCGTTTTTTTAGTTTAGGGTTATTTTAAAAAAGGTTATTGGAAATTGCTAGGTGTGTATTTCGGTGTTCTGAGTAATTTAACATACATTAACAAGTACAATTTGAAAATATTTACTACCGACTTCCATTCTATTCAGTTATTGGAGTGTAACTCAAAAACTACTGGACCAAATTTGATGAAATTTAAATGGGACCACACGGGAAGCACCTATAAAGCAAATTTTGTCAGAAGTGCAAGAGTTCAGGAGGTCAGATAGTTTACCACCAGATTTCCAATACCAAAATACGTCATATTGAAAGCCTAGTAATTGTTGTAAGATCCTCTGGATACCTCGTCCTTGTTGATCTGCAAGAACTATTACTCTTTGTCTTGAATCCAGGTTTTCCGTATTTATCTCAAGGCCAGGCACTATTTTACAGAATGTCTTGGATTGTAGAGTCGGCAATGCAGTGCCCATACGTTCGTTTGGTATAGTTACAACAGTATCATCTGCTATCGCCACGTCTTCTGTCACATACGTTCTAGAACTTTCATTATCAGTGCTGGCAGTCATTTCCTCATGTTGATCCATCCTAGAAGTTTCTGCAAATCTATGTAGTTCTTCTATAATATTTTGGTTGTCAATTTTCTCAATTTTGTGATTCTCCTTACAAGATTTTTAATTTTTCTTCTCTGCCTTTTCATTCTGTTCTTGTGATTAATAAAAAATTTAGTCTTTTTCAGACACTCTAATGCTGTCTTGATTATCAAAATATGCTATATAAAGCTTTCAAACAATAAAAGAATTTTGAGAATCGGTTTACCCTATCGAAAGTAATGAGAAAAAAAAACAGTCGAATTGAGTACCTCCTCCTTTTTTGAAGTCGGTAAAAAAAGATGGTAAAAATAAAAGTAATAATATAAAGGTAAAAATTTGTAAACTCGTACGTTTGTACATTTGCACGTCCTCAATTTAATAGCTAAAGTTGCATCAAGTGTGTTCTACTTAAGTAGGCAGACTCAAGTCGCAGTCACACAAATATGTATGTAATTTAAGGCGCTGTCAGTTCAGAGCTCCAATTCCTTAAATTTTATTCACTTGAAATCAAGCAAGCGCATCTCGTAAAATGTACAACAAATCATAAAAAATAATGTACACTATTAAATAAAAACAGTATCCACCAGTGTATGTGTATTAGAAATAGCTATTTTTATAATTTGTGTTACATGGCAAATAATATTGTGAATAAAGAGCAAAACTGTTACAAAGGTGAAATTAAGTGGTATGTTTGAATTTTTGTAATGTAAACATATTGCTACTTACGGGATGAAAACCGTGGTACTTATTTTAATAAGATCCCGATATTTCGACACTGTTGCAAGCGCCATGATCGCGGGACGACTGGAGAATGCGGGTGGGTGCATGGATGAAATAACATTAAGAGCAGACATATCTGTCTACCCTTTTTCTCTGTCTTTTGTAACGTGCACTATTGTTTTTATTGTACTCTATATAGTATGTTAAAATATGTTTTTAAGCCCGTCAATGTGTACTTTAAAGTCTTAGAAACTATATATTATTTTAGTTTTATTTTAGTATTTTTAGTATATTCAAGCAAATGCTTATGAGATTGCTTCAAAACCCTCATTTTCATCGACGTTGTGAATTGACAGCACCTTAAGTCGCTGTCTAATAGAATATATACAATAAAACATAACTAAAACTTCCTGAGTCGATTGACGAGGAAACACAAACATTTCACGACTTTGCCTACACTCATGCACCATTACGAACACTTAACGGCAAATAATCTACCACTATTACACACCAGAAGTCTAAGAAACTCAATCAACGATAAACATTGGTGTTTTTCCCGCTATCAGTAATTTTATTATTATGATTTGTTATGAATTGAGATCTCTTTGTTAGGATTCCGTACAAGACCGAACCCTATCACTAAGCCTATGTTGTCAGTCTGTCTCGCTCCCTTCCCTACATTAGAAAGGCAAAAACATCTTAACCATAATTAGTAGACCATTATTCACAGAATGTAATATGTTATTAAAATGGAAATCCTAATAAATATTAAAAAAACTTCCAAGATTAACGCTTCGTAACGTACGAAAACGATTTATTGAAAATCCCACTGCCCATCCAAGTTATAACCGCAAATAGGGATGCTGAACCATTGCTTACGTTTTGCCATAGTATGTAGGTAGGTAATGTTAATTCCAAAATATTCGAATCATATGTATGCTTATTTTTCAATTAGACACTTCCAATAAAGGCATTTATGAAACAAAAACCCGTTATAGAATGCCCAACATATAACCAACTAGCTACAGTCCACGACTTAGTCCACGTGGAATAAGGTTGTTGCAATTCCCAGGAACTACCCCACAATTAAAAGCTTGTTAGTAAGTACTTACATACTTCTTATTTTATAATAAATATGTGATAGGCACCTATAGGCAGCTTATCTATCTATGCAACATATAACCCTATAAGCATATGATTGTACACTACATTCCCTATAGCTTCCCTCTCCCTTGTGATGGGGGAAAATAAAAGCACGCAGTAATGGCGCCTTTCAAAGGATAACTTGACCTGATCTGATACGAGACCCCCACTGACCAGGAAGGGATACGAGTACGTAAAAGTTTTCATTGTACTTATACATATAATGTATACATACGAGAGTGTATCTCGGTTTATCCTGTGGTTATCCGAGGTCATTCGTCAAATACATAAAGGTAGTAGGGTGCTCTCTACTGAGGTATTTAACATAATTACTATACCACGTATGCATGGAGGACTAAATTAAATGTGTTAAAAACAGCGGAGACTGACTTAACTTGCCCTACGAATCATAAAAAAGTTTTAACTAAAACTGGCGCTAGCAGTCACCTATCATATTCATGACCGCGCACTTCTATCCTAGTTAAACAGCTAAGAACAAGGCACGCTCTGCTGTAAGAGCTTCATGATAAGTAGAAGGCCTTCCTACAATTGTATATATACACAAAGTTCATACCTACTAAATTCAGCTCATTGACGACGAAAATTATGTATTTAGGCACGTTTTCATGTGCCGTGATGGAATGAATCGCTCGTTTCGCCCCATTCATACGGGTCCAGTTAAAGCGATCCTGATTGCTTATACCACTACGCAAATTGTCACGTAATTTCACTGCATTGCATGCATTTCGCTTGTAAACTCATATCCTCAGTTGGTACGGTGATTGCTAGATTTGTTGGCTAATGTTGCAAGAAATTATTATTGCACGGTTTAAAAACCATCATACAAGTAATAAATGCTACGTAGCTACGTAGTATAGCACCTACGATATACGATACGATAGCTACGTGCTTAATACCTCCATAATTATATACACTCGTAGTACCTAGTTGCCAAGAAAATGTAAAATGATGCAGTTATGAAAAAATGTTATGGCGGTGGCGCAAAAAAATCCGAGTATGGCAATTCATTTTGTTTAATTTCATAGTTATGTGTTACTTTGAGTTTTGAGTTGATTAATAGTAATTGAAATATGTTATAGTGAAACTGTGTAGACACGTTAGTGGTTTTTAGATCTCAAGTTTGTTGTCATTTTCGGACTTACAATATTTTAAGCTTTAAAATACAAAATATTATAATGATTCCTTTAAAATACAATATAAAATGTAAGCCAGTACAACAATTATTATTAAGTTATTACATATTCGAGTCTTATTTAGATTATATAATATTATTCAAATATTTTCATCACAATATTATATAGGCTTTTAGTAAAGTAAAGTGTGTCTGTATGTTACTTCTTCACGCTTAAATAGCTAAACCAATTTTGATGAAATTTGATGTGAAGGTAGATAAGGAACGGGATTAACACAAGATAATTTTCATCATCATCATACATCACCACGCAGGTGCAACCGCGGGGCGCAGCTAGTTTCATGACAATACTTTGATTCTAATAAGTCAAACAATTCCTTTTCAAACGCTGCTATCTATATGTTGTCTCCGATTCTAGCATTGATTTATAAATAGTTGGACCATTACCCAAAATAGATTTTTAATGTAAAGTTGTTCCACGACAAGGCATAAAAAATATTTTTATCGCAATGTTTTTAGAAATGCATCCACCAATTTAATGGAACGTGACTTGGACAAGACAGGCACTTAATGATAGACTAGTTATCTGATATCGCCCTTGTACACAAGGTTGTTTTTTCCAACGTTTCTTGTCATCTCGTCATTTGTTTCACGGAAGTTGTCAAAGATGCTACGCTGCTTGCTCTCTTAGAGCAACGCAAATCACACGGCAGCTGTGCGATTCTCCGTGAAACAAATGACGAGATGAGAAGAAACGTTGGGAAAACAACTTCGTGTACAAAGGCGATATCTCATAAAGTGTTCAACATCGGTGAGCTCGTCGACGAGCACATCGACGAATCATTGGAGAATCCCGCGAATTGGATCTGACAGCCGACTAAGTACTTGAATAAAATCTCACTCAAAATATTTAACTAAATGACTTGAGGAATGACAAATATGTACTAAAAAGGAATAAAAAATAAAAGAAGTGTTCCATACGTTTTTCTGTATTAGTATTGTGGAATATGCTATAGTAATAGTTTATATTAATGATTTCTTAGGCTTCCGCGATACTTATACATTAGAAACAAACAACTTTAAAAGGATTAAACCCCGTATAATTTTATATTTTTTTATCCCGACGTTTTGAACAATTTTCAGTGAACATGGTCACGGCACGGGTAGACTGTCTACCCGTGACCATGTTCAAAGTTTAAGTTGATGTCAAATGATTCGAATGTGTTTACTTACATCACATTTAAGTATTAACTAAGTAATTTAAGTTTAAAAAAGAGATAACACTTAAAAAATCTAGTGGCACTTATATGTTCTGAAACTTACTGATTAAATATGTATGTTATTTACTTTAACTTTGCTAGATACTTAGAAAGTAGATGTCTGTCAAACTTAACTTACATACAGAACTATTAGAATTTACAAGTATTGGCTCCAACTTTACCAAGAAACTTCACGGTTGACGTCGGTCCGGTAAATCGGTAGCCAATTCAATCTCAAAGATTTACCGCCTACAAAAAATCCAACCGAATGACCGACAGGGTTGCCATCCGACTATAAAATATCCTATCGTATGGCGGGCCCTCCCACCGAAACTTTCTTGATTCAGCACGTAAACCGACGGTATATTTTGTTTAAGAAAATCTTAGACAACCAACATGATTCAAAGTCGGTAAAATAGCTAACACCGAGCACAAGAATATAAAACTCTAAACTAAAAAATCTTTGAGAAATTACTTAAAAATGTCATAGTGACAATTTTATATTAAATCTGTTTTGTTTTTTGTTTTGTTCTGTAACGCAGAATTTATTCACTTGTCCTTCTTTTTCACAATGATACGTAATTCTTTGTTTCATTTCTAATAGAAAGCACTTTTACGTTTATTTTGTAATAAAAATACTAACAGCCGTAGAAAAATATAAATCAGGAAATTTCTTGAATGCAATGCGAATGATTTTCTTAAATGTACATTATCTAACTACAATCGAAGCTGATGGCAATATTTTATAAGTTATAACTTATATGACATGTACAAAAACAAATGGTTTTTAGCTTTTACTCAAAAAGGCAGCCCTGTGAGTGCTAGCGGATACAATTCAAATGCAAGCAGATGTGCGCAGTTTGTAAAATTCACTACAGATTCCATAAATCAACTGTTTTGCTGTACGTGTCTCAATCGAACAATTCGTATGATTCGCGGCGAATCAAAATGAGTCAGTATGTGGCCAGATTTATCCTACACGTAATATGCTAGTGTAAACATACAATACATACACTTCTAGTGTATAATATTATACGCATGCGATAACGCGTGGTGTGGGAGGGCGACACAAGTTGCTATTAAAATAGCACACACTCATACTCCTCTATGGCGGATTATATTTTAATAAACTACGTGCGGTAAACCTTTTATGCAAGTGTCTTTTTTGTGAGTGCTAGATATTTTGCATCGAAACTATGGTGCGAAAGCATATCATCATCTCAGCCGTAGGACATCCACTGCTGAACATATGCCTCCCCCATGATTTTCCAAAAGGACCGGTTGGAAGCGGCCTGCATCCAACGTCGTCCTGCGACCTTCATCAGGTCGTCTGTCCACCGTGTCGGTGGATGACCTACGCTGCGCTTGCCGGTCCATGGTCTCCACTCCAGAACCTTTCGGCCCCATCGGCCATCTGTTCTGCGTGCCATGTGCCCTGCCCACTGCCGCTTCAACTGGCTAATCTTCTGGGCTATGTCGGTGAATTTCGTTCTTCTACGGATCTCCTCATTTCTGACTCGATCACGTAGAGAAACCCCGAGCATAGCCCTCTCCATAGCTCGTTGTGCGACTTTGAGCTTATCAATGAGGCCCATAGTAAGAGACCACGTTTCAGTGCCATAAGTCATCACTGGTAACACACATTGATCGAAGACTCTTGTCTTGAGCATATACTACTTTGTTAATGTTTAAAGGCGTTGTAGCAAGCGAAGTTACTGGGGCCGATAGGCATAAAAAAACGTTACCTATACGGACGTGCCAATCACAGTGAAATGCCGCTCAAATCTTTCAGCTATAATATTTAAGCCAAACTGCAACTGTCTCAGCCAAGTCTATTTGTCTGGCTTCGTCTTACATTTACAATCGGGCAAACAACTTCCCTGTCCCGTCACTAATATACCGACCTAAACACGCGGTAGCGTGTCAAGCCAAGTTCAAGCTAATATAACTGACGAGCTGCACCGTGTGTAACACGAACCATTTAGAGCCACTTTGACCCCCTTATATCTCAAAAACTATGTCATAAAAACATGTCAAATTTGGCTCATGTATTGAGATTTGCGAGATACATATGTGCTCCAAATTTCATTAACATACCTTAAGTCGTTATTTAGATATTAACGTCCAAAATTCATCATTTTTATTACTGACTGAACTAGATTAAACTAGATCAAAACTCTAACCCAGTTCCGGATTACATAGAAAGTTCAAATATGGCATACATATAGGTAGTTAGGTGAATACAAAGGAATAAATCAGAAACTAGTAATTTTTTATAATGTTATTATATTATTTCAATTAATTGATTCTATTAGGAAATCTTACTTATAGCGCCTGTAATGTGAGAACTAGCAATCAAAATTGATGACACCCAGTCTTCGTGTGGATCTTAAGGTCTTTACGTGAATATATTATAACGAGTGGAATAGCACCCTTAATTTGTGTTTAATCCAAATATAGCTAGTTTTTATTTCTCTGACATAACTACTTCTAACTAAGAGTCTAGTTGACTTTCGTATTTATTACGATCGTATGTTAAGAGTCTATATTTAGAAGTGTAAAATCATTACTTTTAAATAATTAAATACATCCACGGTATTTAAAAAGTCGATCAAATGAATTACTCAAAAAAATTTGTATAATTCATTGCTAACTTATGGCATAGAAGATATCATCGCGATAAAATAAGTGCACGTGTAATGTTGCGAGAAACAAAGATGCCAGTAAGGGGACTGGTAAACGAATTTATTGGAATTGAGTAATATTACAATACAATTTAAGCATAATTTAATTTAGGAACTAGAACGGGTCAAGACCAATTTTCAGTTATTATGTAATATATATATTCGCACGGAATAATTCCCTATCTGCTTAGCATATGCTATTACTATCCACAAGTATAAGAACTAGCCAAGTCAGACCTTAGGCTACAATATATAATCCTTAGTTCTAAGAAGAAATTATATGTTATGTAGTTATAAATTATTTTATGATGTTATAAATAAATTTTAGGCCTGACCATTGAACTTGGCGCCCATTTAGATCTCATTTCTTTTGTCGTTGAAGCGTTGACTTCAACCGAGGCAATGATAATATTGAACTTGGCACTCATTTCAGACTTAACCATGATACGATATAAGTAAAGTTTGAATATTAACTTTTTTTTGCTAAAATGTATAGACTATAAGATGACTGTGCTAGTTTTTTACAAATAAATCCTATAGGGCTTTGCCATTTTAAATTGTCATGTATTTATAGGCCTAAATATTTTGTTGTCATCATTGTTTCGACAATTTGTCTACTGTATTCAATAGGGATACTGAGAATGTGATTAGTTTTAAGCTATTGCATAGCTTCTATCGCGGGCCTTGAGCGTGGAGACCGAATCCAGAAATTCCATAACGAAAATAACCTAACACTCCGACTCCATCTATCGATGAATAGCAGAACTTTTAATGACTTTTTGAAATATCACGCTTGTCTCTTAAGTTCAGCAGCTCGCCTCTAGATGGCATTGGTTAAATAATTATAATTGCATAAGTTGATTTGGCATCTATCGATGAATAGCAGAACTTTTAATGAATTTTTGAAATATCACATATATATATATATATATATATATAAATATATATATATATATATATATATATATAAAAAATAAGCCAACAAATTATAAATGTCACTGATCATTGTCAAAAATCTAACTGTTTCAGTTTGGTCGCCACAACTCGCCCGAAGCACTCGTATTCTATAGTTATATCGATAAACATACAACAAAAGTTGATATCATGGTACGTGTTGGAGGTTAGGGCTCTAGAGATTCAAACTTTTGAGTGTATTTCGAACTATTGGATGGCATGCCACAGTTTGGTTTTTGTCAAAGGCTAGAAATGGTAGCACAAGCTTAGAATAGCAACCGGGTCTCAAGGACACCCGTTCATACATAACCAGTTAGAAGCTTGGCACCAGACTTTTTAATCCTGAAGTTGATGGCTAGGCATGACAGCAGTAGATACTATTTAACCCACATGCTGAGAATTTATTTTAGATGATACTCCATTCCGTTCATCGAAAGCTCAAACCCAGGGCAGGTTTCAAGGTCACTACCATCGTTATATCGGCAGACAACTTTGGGTGATTATCCCTTCAAAACGTATATAATAAGAGCTGATTTGGGACTTTCATTTAAAAAGTATATATTTATTGTTATCGTTGACATTGTAATCGTATTCAGATTAATCAAGTTCGTATTGTCTGTTGTCCTCAATTTATATATTGTTTCGAAAGATTTTTTCAGTAGGTATTACGAGCTTATCCATTGCTTCTTTGGTCTAATGATTTATACAGCATATTACCCATTGGGCCACAGAATTACGTAGAATTTATGAGTATGTTATTATGTTCGGGTACGTCTATGATAAAAACGTTGACGTTTGAAGAGAGAATAAGAAGGGTGAAAGAGAGGGTCGGCCCCCCTAGATAGGGCCTCTGGCTTGAGTTTTCGGCGAAACATCGTGATAAAAGCCACAGGATAATGGTAGGAAACTTTACGGTACCCACCTTACTAGCTTAACGATACTACTAGCTTACCTTAAGGGTTAAAATTCTGCCACGAAGCACCTAACGGTGTATTCCGGCAGTTGTGTTTGAGAACCAGTCGCCTTTTTAGATCCACAAAGTGATCACTACCACTAACCATTATAAAAAAAATTACGGATTCCATTCAAACCCCGCGTTATTCTAGCTGTGAACGGAAGCTCAACCCACTTTATAAATGAAAAATCTCACAGGAACAAAAAACATAGTGCGGCTTAAAATGTATTTTATAAAGTATTAACTGCGCCTCGCAGTTCCACCCACGCGGTGATGAATGATGATGATGAATCAAATATAGCGTAGCATATAGCAGGCATAATATAGCTTTCTACTGGGGAAAGATTTTTTTGAGCCGGTTATGTAGCTTTTGCGTTTATCTGTTACAAACAAACTATCAAGTCTTTCCTCTTTATTATAAGAGTGTAGATAAGGATTAACGTCAAGGTACGAATAATGTGGCCTAGTTTGTACCGGCGTTAATATTGTATATTTTAACATGGAAAAATAGTTATTGTGACATAAATGTAATAGTAATGGACATATTATGCAGAAGTGGAAACTGATTCCAGGGTTTAAAATGCTGATTTTACTGACTGCAAGCATCTAAAATACTGGCTATTTACTGACCAAACCTCAAAAGGTGCTGACCCTCCGTCGGCCAATTGACCATTTAAATAAGCAGGTGTTAGTTATGTATTTATGCGTATGTAATATACTATAAACACTCACAAACTTTGTACGTAAGAAAAATATAATGTTTAGTCTCTTTTTTGAAGAGGTACACAAATGTTGGAAGAGCAATGAGAGCTGTCCCAAAATACTTCAATTAAATAAAACCTTAACTTTATATTCTTCACAGACAAGACAACTTTAACGCTGCTTCACTAAAAAAGAGTCATTTTTATGAAATTGTGGCCATAGATTACTGACTTTGCTTGCAATTTTTCCAAAAACCTTGACTTTTACTGACCTTAGTCAAAAACTGACTTTTAATGAGTTTACTTAGTATTTTTCATCCCTGCATATGGTATCCCATACTTATTTTTAGGCATTGATTTTTTGTATAAAAAAATAGTACTTACATCACTTTGCTATATTGTGAATAGTTTACGCAGTGTACGCGATATAAGGATTTTTCAGCGTTACTATTGCATATTTTAAAATGAAAAAGCAGTTATTGTGACATAATTAGGCAAAAGGTATATGGCATATGGTATCGCGGACTTTATCATAGATTTTACTGTTAGACACGTTTTCTACAATATTGCAGTAGATACATCACTTTTCTCTATTGTCAATAATTTAGGCAGCGTACGCGTTATAAGGATTTTTCACACCTTGGATTTTTCATACAGATCCCTAACTTTTTTGAGAATATTATTTATCCTATATTACTTAGTGATAATGTAGCTTTCAAGCGGCCATAAGTATTTTTGAAATTGGTCCTACATACAAAGGTCCGGTCGCTACATACAAATACAAACATACTACTATCCAAAAATACAATTTTTTGCTCTTTACAATATTAGTGTAGAAATGTATATGTATGCAAATCCGTACAAATTATACACACGACAAGTTCTCACTAACGTCTCAATTTCTATTATCCAGAAATTCCAGAAACGGTACACAATTAAACTTCAATCAGCTTATTTCTCTCATCCCAGTTCCAGAAAATTATCTAATATAGGGTCTCTTCAATCGATTTCTCGTAGCTCAGAGATCTTGCCCAACGGATGAGAAGGGATTTAGCAAATGCCTTTCAGAACGGAGTAATCAGGAAATAAGTTTTCAAAAGCGCATTTTATTTTTAGCCTGTCCTCGTCCCTCTTGAAATTAGCTTTTAGGCGGACAACATAGGTTTAAAATGTATTTGGAAGTTGCGGTTCTTTTTTTGGAATAGCCTTTTATGGATTTAGTTAACGCTTTTAAGTTTTGCAGTGGCTCTTATGGCATTAGAACCTTTATGAACAGCAACTCGCGTTAGGAATAACTAACTAGTTTATTATTTGAATTTATGGCAAGGATAGACATATCATTCTTGATGTTAAGGACAGTCAATAATGTGATAATTATTGTATTATATATAGGTAATAATATTATATTATGAACAACAATTATTTTGATAGTTATAATGAGACATTTATTATTTAATGAAATGTTAAATTATTTTATAACACTTAAATATACAACACTTACATGGATATTTTTTATATTAAATATATATAATATATTTTATATATATCAAAAGTATACATGTACTGACTAAAGCCAGTAAAGTACAAACATTACACCCTAACCCCTTGGATGGCGATTCGCCATATTTACCAATAATACAATAGAATTCGCAGAAATCTACCTACTTTTCCAGGCACTGCAACGTGTGTAGTTAATGATAGTTTTTCATGTTTGATCTCTGTAGAAAAGTATATTAACTTAACAAGTACTACAATTTGAAAAATTTGAAAGCAAGTTCCATTCTATTCAGTTATTGGAATGTAACTCAAAAACCTTTGTACCGAATTTTATTAAATTTAAATGGAACCATACGGGAAGCACCAGCTTTCAAACAAATAAAGAATTTTGAGAATTGGTTTTCTCAGTCGAAAGTTATGTGGTAACAAACCTAAAAAAAGCATACAGTCGAATTGAGTACCGCCTCCTTTTTGGAAGTCGGTAGAAAAGGGTAAATATCTGAGTGAACCTATGTCAAATGTAAGTATATGTTGTATTCCTTAAAATAATACAGTTCTTCGCACCACCTGCTAAAATAAATAAAATAAAATAATAAATCCAGTAGACAGTAGACAGAAGCATTTCGTCAGACCTTTCCATTTAAGGTTGGAGCAATCACTCCCTAAGAGTTTAAAAGATTTTAAGCCCGCGCTTAACTGTAAGCAATTAGTTTAAGAAACAAAATTAAGTTTTGGTCCCCTGCAAGAGAAGCGGGATCACAATTAATCTTTAGCACTTAAGACACAGCGTTTGTTTGTAGAAACTCAAAACGTTTCGCGACTATAAATATAGCGTGAGTTGCACGTTGCAACCGACACGTGGATATATGTGAATTGTGATATATATACCCGTATACCTAAGTAATAAGTAGCTTTCTACTTCTCCTAAAACTGCAGCTTTCACAGGCGTAGGCTTAATCGTGGTTTGACAATACTTTTCTATAACGTATAATACCCTTTGAAATTTGACCGCAGTTTCACCTGATGGAAAGTGATGACGTAGTACTTTACAACTCCCAAATTATTGCGAAATGTTATAATTGCTAACGTATTGCGTCCGGGTGGATGTTAGTTACTCATTTTTTATATATAAGTGGACACGTTAGTTTATCATTTTTCGAGTTATTATATATTATTATATAACGATAAGCCAAATATGTTATCTTTATACGAGTATGTCAAAATTAACGATAAGGTATAGTAAAAATAACTGTATATAATCCTGTATATAATTATTAAGAATCCTCTCCATGCAAGGTTGCCTGTAAGATATTGATATAGCGATAAGGCAGCCAATTATCCAATCTACTGTAGCGCTTTTTATTGTATTATGTTTTTCTTTTATGATTGGTTATCAATAAAGAATTTTTGTATTCTATTGTATACATACATATATAAATATATACACACTGTATGTACTAGTAACCCGCCAGCGGCTTCGCTTGTTGAAAAACTGAATTCAACCCCTTAGGGGTGAAATTTCCAAAAATCCTTATTGTGTAGGTATATCTTTTATACAAGTATGCATATAAACGGATATATTTTATTACTACAATACAATTATATGTATGCCTGATAACTCGAGTAAGGCCCGTGTTCGCCAACACATGTTTAAACTGTAAACGGTCGTTTAATTCTTAAACGACCGTTTAGCAATATTTTGCTGTTCACCAAGCAGTAACCATTGATTTAGTTCCGTAACCGGCTGTTTAAGTTAAACGATGTCTTCGACCTTGTTTAACCATTGGTTATTGTTTATTAACGTGGAAATGTCAGATGCTCTGAATTATATCTTTGAAGAAAATAATGTGTTCGATGACTTTGAAGATATTGAGCGAATTTTACGGGCACCCCGTATTTTACAAAGTGGACACAATTATTTAGAAGAAACTGACGTAAAAGCATTCGTTACAAGATTTCGTTTATACAAACATAGGGCCTTGGGATTACTTGATTTAATTGAAAGAAAGTTGTAATATAATGTCATCCATAATCACTTCAATAAAACTCACATGAATTTTAGATTTAAATTACCACGAAACAACTCTGACGCCAACAATACAAACACATGGAACTTTGAATCGAACTTTGATATTACCATAAAAAGGTGCTTAATTAGAAATACATACAACTTGGTAACATACCATCGACTTGTCACGCATTACATTTTGTAGTATATTAATATTACCTTACCATATTTGAATGTAGCTCGGGTAAATGTAAATGGTACAAGATACGCTACCATCTTTTCAAAGTAGTATTATACCATTCATTCATTTACGACTCATACGTCCAAAAACGCTCGATTAGATAAACGTTCGCTTTAAAAAGATGGTGAACACTAAAAAAACGCGACACGTTTAAACAACTGTTTAAGTTTCAGGGGGCGATTAGGTAATCAATGGTTAAGTTCTAGTTGGTGAACTCCAGCCTAAGTGTTTATTGCTTATGTATCATGTTTATTTTACTACACCTCTGTCCTTCTTACTTATTTAACAATATCTTTCTATCCAGATGTTGTCAGGAAGAGATCTCGTTTAGCTATAAGACCACCCATCGTACCTGTACTTTAATATATTCTTTGTAAACATTTATTTTTGGTGTTAATAATACGTTATTGTGTTGTATTGTATTGAAGAGATTCTCTTCTACATTCATATTACGGACAGCAATAGCCATTTATTAAGTCGTCCTTTCCCCATATATTCTTATCTTCTATACGTGTATCTTAAGGGAGGTGTGATAAATACATAGTAGACTGCCTCATCAGGTAAGATAGTGGTCAAACGTCGATTTTTAAAAAATAATAAAAATAGTCATAAGTTACTTTAATCTCGGAAAACGATCTTGAAAGTAGAGATTTTCCGGTCGAGCAGACCCATGGCGCGCAGCGTCCTATAAACATCATATTTTGTTTGTACAGCAATGGTCCTGTAAAAGTTGCAAAAATAGAAAAAGGAGTAAACATAGAAAACCGCTTTTCAGTAATCAATAAGTATATAGGTGCTACATATTATAGAAATAATATGTAGCACCTATATACTTATATTATATAATGTTCAGTTGCAATCGTGGATTCAGGGCAACTGCAACTTTTGGGTCTTAAACATTTAAAAGTACATACCTCGGACGGAATTCGAACCCGCGTCTTCTGACTCTCCGTGTCAGACGCCATTGACCAACTACACAGACCATATAACCACTTGACTGCGTGTAGTTCAATTTCTTCTAAGAACACAAGTCACCACTGCGGATCGGGGGGCTACGTACAAAAAAGGATTTTGATTGGCCGGCTCAAAATGTAGCTCTACTCATAGTACCTTAATAGTGTTGTGGTACAGCATTATGTAATCACCTTAGTTGTCGATAAAGTTCACTACAAATTATCGTTTACCTTAACTGTACAAAGATCTGAAATATGTATGTTAGTATTAAGCAAATAAAGTTATGTAAAAAAAACTTCTATTAATGAAATTATCTTAATAATTCATTCGATGTTTCACGGTGAAACAGAACACATTGATCTGAGTATGTATATTTTGCGTTTTAAAAATAGTTATCACTGTCTGTTTATCGTACTCTTACTGATTATTCAGTATGTAAGTACTTACTTAATACCACCATCAAATAATTATATATTTTTTACCACAGTAAAACAACATTGTTATAATTTTAAAATAGTTTTAATTGTGCAAAGTATCCAAAGCCTTTACACAAAATGTGATTAAGTAATGATTTTAAACAAACAATTAGATTATATTTACATACTTTTTCGGCACTGTATATTATACAGTCATTAGGATACAAGGATACAACACCTCATTCTATACAATACTGGATTTGTACGACCGTAAAATTTGTCAATGTGCGGACGAGACCTACAAATTATATATATTTTTAACCGACTCGCACTTTTTACTTTTAGAAGCCGGTTCAATGTTATTGTTAAAAATAACTATGTGTGTATATCTAAATCATATAAAAAGATGCCAGCTGGGCAGAGAAGAAGTAGTAGAATTATCCAATTAGTCAAACTAAATAGTCACTTAAAGAGGCACAGAGTAGGTGCTAGGTATAGTGATTTTATTTAAAAATATATTAAGTATATGTCCATAGTACTTCATTTTAAGACCATTATTATTATTTTTCATATTACACTCGGTTTTTTTTCGCGTGTTTATTTACATAATTATTAGATAAGATATATAAATATTGAAATTTATAGAGATAAAAATTCCATCCTCGGACGGGATTCGAACCCGCGTCTTCTGACTCTCCGTGTCAGACGCCATTGACCAACTAGGCCACCGAGGTTCTGGTCCGAGCATAGAATTTTAACTCTCTATTTGACGAACCATCTTGCGGGGACGGAGCGACATCCATTGGACAGTTTAACAGTATCATCCAACCGAAAGAAGCATTATTTAGAAATACTTAAACTTTCGTATTGACATCGCAGCCCTTGTAATTGTTGTTGTTAAAATTTCAATGTTTGAGATCGCTAATGCAGGCGTTAGTGCTTATAAAATTAATAGTATAACGATATATAAATGTTACTACATAATTGATGATAACGTGGAGGTAAAAATAAATATAAATAAAACACCGAATATTTAATTGTATTTTTATGCACTCTTAATATAATGAATATATTGTATAGAAGAATTATTTTCCTCACAGTCAATATATACAATCGACAAATTGCAAGTTAATATTGGAGTAACGCACTAATTTACACGTGCCAGTGAATAAAAGAGACGGCGTTATCTACAACTGCAAAGAACAGTACGGGATGGCAAAAGACATCAACGCGTTCCCATATTTTTTTATTTTTCAGTCACTGTTTAATTACTTCATTTGTGTATTTTGTTTTCTTCCAATAAATAATAAACTAAAATTATCTGTGAAATGTAATTCCATCCTTTGCATACCTGGATGTCTACCTGTTTTTTCGGTACCACTTTACTGAACTATAAGGCATAATTGAATTTGATTTAAATTTTTTTCATCCGCTTGTTCTCCACGCTCAGTCAAACTGGTACTGACGTGTTGGTTCGATACGTTAGCTTTTTATTGTCATAGTCTTGGCAGCTGAGGGGAAGCCGTATGAGCAGTCAAGTGGTTATATGGTCTGTGACCAACTAGGACAGTTTAAGAGTACCATAGTAGACGCGGGTTCGAATCCCGTCCGAGGATGGAATTTTTCTCTCTATAAATTTCAATGTTTGAGATCGCTGAAGCAGGCGTTAGTGCTTTAAAAAAGTTATACTAAAAAAATTACAAGGGCTGCTATGTCAATACGAAAGTTTCAAGTATTTCTAAATAATGCTTCTTTCGGTTGGATGGTACTGTTAAACTGTCCAATAGATGTCGCTCCGTCCCCGCAAGACAGTTAGTCAAATAGAGAGTTAAAATTCGATGCTCGGACCAGAACCTCGGTGGCCTAGTTGGTCAATGGCGTCTGACACGGAGAGTCAGAAGACGCGGGTTCGAATCCCGTCCGAGGGTGGAATTTTTCTCTCCATAAATTTCAATGTTTGAGATCGCTAAAGCAGGCGTTAGTGCTTTAAAAAAGTAATACTATTTAAAAGTACTTTATATGTATTGTATGTTGCAAACAAAACAGTCTGTAACGATTCACCTGTTCAACAATAGAGTGTTATTTGTTTATCCACAGGTTAATATATATATTATTTTTCCACAAGTTTACCTTATCAGTACTTTTTCTATATCTACCTACGAATTCCCCCGCCCTGCGTAATGAGCTTAATATATTTATCCTCATTAAAATAAGTTGATACACATTTCCCTTAGGTAATTCATTTTACGAAATTTCCTCGATAACACTTTGTCAAAAGGACGCGGCGTGTTTCGTCGCCGAAAGGGCTGAGTCCTAAAGAGTGTCAAGGGAAAACATCAAGTTAGGGGACGGCTCTGAATTTTCTACAATTCCATCCCTAGTCCTAATCGCCTACCGTCCACGGAGGTACCTATTTCAACAATTTCGCTTGCGGCAGGGAATAATTTTCGTAATGTTGTTACCCTGCTTTCTATTCTAAAGACAAGAAATACTTTGTTTAGTTTAATACTTTTTAATTAATAGAGGTATGTATAGATTGCATTGTAAAGAAACAATGAAAATGTATCATTAACTGGTGGTTAATGTCAAGACAAAATTAGCAATAAACAGTAACGATAGGAGTTTCATTTGAAAAGTAGAAAAAAGTCATAAAATCGAAATCTATTAGTAAATGGAATATTGGTTGATTGAACAATGTTCAAATTGAAAAACAGTATGTAATTTCTTATTTATCGGTGCGTGTTTAAACGTGTACGGTTATAGCACTTTTGAATATAATGCGTTATAATATTTTTTTTATCTAAGGGATTATGTACCTACCTAATGTATAAGGAAGTATGTTTACATATGCGTTTACTTTCTTTAATAACTGAATAATTACGTTCGTACGTACGGAATTAAGTTTACGAATAAAAATAACACTAAGCTTATCAATTGAGCTTCTCGTAGGTAGGTAGTTATGCGTGTTGTGGGTGACATGAAAAGTGCGTATAAAATAAGCACGCGATCATCTTTTTTTTTGTACCAAATATCCATCAATTTCCGCGTTGATCCTCGTCACCTCCAAACATATACATATTTCTAAGTGTAGAAAAATATATATGTGTAAATGATTCAAACTTCAGACGGGCTGAAGAATTGTATATCCCCTATCATGTATATGCAACATTAAATTTTATAAGTACTTACAGATCAAGGTCAAACATTTTATATAACACAACTATATGTATGGTTTTTCTAAGTTTCGGTGTACTCAGAGTTATATAAGTACCTTATACTTTAAGAAAACTAGGTAATCAATAAAATTATACTATACGTAATAAGTTAACACAATTTACTTCTTGTTAATTTAATCTTATAGTGTAAGTACTCTAGTCTTTAAACGAAGCTCTGAACAAATTCTGACTAATCTTCGACATTAGTCGGAGAAATGATGACGTAATCGAATGTTTATCTATCTTTGTCGAAATACTATTCATATACGGAATAAATTGCTCATAATGAACAGACTCAGACACAGACCCATCGGCTGCCATGGTAAATAGATAACATTCAGTACACATTGTATTACTTTTATTTCACATCCCCGATGGATGGAAACTATCCATAAAGCGGGAGATAACAAAGGAAAAATAAATCGGTACAATTTTGCTAACAAATGTGGGTAAGCGATGTTCCAATCTTATGTTTGGTCTGACATTCGGAATAAGGGATTTCTCAAACTTAGTATTATAGGCATTCAACGTTGAATTAGTTTGGAGTTCAGATAAAGCTAAAGCTGAAGCTGAAAGCTAAGATAAAGCTGAGCATAGCTGAGTTATATATATTATGGCCGCGACATAAAAGTCTCTACGTCCCAAATGTCAACAAAATTCGCTCAATTTTAAGAGGATTGCATAGCTAGTACTTGTCCACACTAGAGGAAAAAACTCTTTTCTACCTCTTAACATGTTACGATTTCAGTGATTTTTTTTCGTGCAATCGACACATTGTTTGCTATGCCCCTATGTATTGATTTTTTCAGTATTTCAAAAATATAAATTTTATTTTATAAAACCTAAAAAAACTGAAATAATCAAAACGTCCCGTACGTTTTGATTATTATATATAGCAAATAACATATAAACATAGTAAATAATGTGTTGATTGCATGATGAAAAATCACTAAAATCGGAACATGTTAACAGGTAGTGTGGACTAGTACTAGCTATGCAATCCTCTTAATGAGTTGAGTTGTGGGAGGAATAGCGCTTATAGCTCGTAGCTGCGAAGCCTTTTTAGTAGGTACTAAAGTATCCTTCAGTACAAATATATACAATAATTAAGAATAAAGAAGTTCTTTGCACACTTCATTTAACATTTTACTTGCATTTCTTTTCAAATGCATGGCAAATACTGTTATTGTAAATACAGTTCAACCTTTCTTCACAACATGAATCTCATAATCATGAATTTAAACAAGTAAATAAAGTTGTTTGAAGTCTAAAAAAGGAAACAGTCAGATAGACAGACAACATTTTTAATTTTTTTATTGTTATTATATCTAAGCTTTCAATTACAGGTAACGTTGGTGTTAATGTCAAAAAGTCCGTAATTAGACATTCATGTGCATTAAGTAAAAAGCTTTTATTTTTAAATTAAAAATAGACACTTCAGTTGTATTTATTTTTATAGATTCATGGTGGTAAACAGTGCCACCTCTTCATATAGGGGTGTTTGCAGCGCCGGCACTGCACTACGTAATTTTTTTCTTCTGCCCCAGACTTCACTTACTGCAGTATCCTTCACACTCAGTAATGTTTACACGCTACGAGAATGTCCACTATAATGGATTACTGCTGCAGAGGCCAACCTATAGGCCAAAGCTTAATCATTTACTGTAGTAATCATTTTTGATGCTCATTTGTTTAATGTGATTACGGATGGCTTAAGGAAAATGTTGATTGATCATTTATAACTGCGACGGATGTCTATAATTTCCGGTTCACATTATTCCAGTCCAGGATTCCAAATTTTCTTCTGTCATTCACATTGCTAATGTGTGTTCAAAATCATCTTCTGATTTGAGCTGTTGCAAAAACATTATTGAACCTCCTTTTTAATTTCTTTTGAATTCTTTTTTCACTACATCAGTTACTTCTAACAGTAATAATTGAAAAGATTTAAAACATCTTAACTTTTTTTCTAAACTCCTTTCTTGAAAGCATTGTCACTATAATGTTACCGATCTAACAGCTCTTGAATGACTGGAATAATGTGGATGATTTTATCCAGTCCAACACTGGACTGGATAACTAGCTGGATTACTGGACTGGAATAATGTGAACCGGGCATAATAGGTACGTCTTTTGTATTCCCTTTACTAACACAAGCTATGTTTTCGTGTGGTAGGTACCTACTTTACTTAAATATCTGCCTGGCTTGAATTTATTCTACGCTGAATAGAACGGGGACTGCCAATAACGCGTCTTTTTTCATCCATGGGGTATCTAATGTGATATCCCGTTATTAAATATCGCTTAATATTTTTCCCGAGGTTTACGCCGAAGAATAATGATGTAGTGCGAATAGAAAAGGTTCCCGCCGCGGATTTTCAGGATAATAAAGGGGTACCAGAGGGTGTTCAGCGTCAGCTTTTACCAAGATAAACTACCCTTTTATTATGAATTTTATAAACTGAGTTTTCAGTTCGGTATAATATACTTTAGCAGTCCAGTTTCAACGTTCAACGGAACTATCTGAATATACTAAATTTTATATTTTATGAACATATCATTTTATTCATTACATAGCATAACGATTGCTCATTCTTGAATTAGTCAGCAGACATTTACAGTCGCCTACAATAAGATGTAAGCTAATAGATGCTATAGCTGTCAAAAGTGTTATTTATATTATATTACTGCTTAATATAATTCTTATACTATATTACGAGTATATTTTTTAAAGGTTTTAATGTATCGTAGCTTCGAACTTTGTGGTATGTAAACATATTATTGCAGGCGAATGTACCTATACACACTCAGACTTCCCAACCAACATGATTTTAGAGTTTGAATCTGTGACTCATCACGGCTTTATTTATATAATAATATATAATATAATAATATAATATCATCATTCACGTCACCGTGTAGATAAACAGCAAAGCTAATTTATAACAAATTTGTACTATGCAATATGATTGTATGATCTATATCAATTGCGATTCTTACTTACATCATTTATATCTACGCTTATATCGTATTTTCTTTACTTTCAAATTTCGAATTATTATAAACTTCAAAACGATTTTATGTTGACGTACTTTATAAACACAATTAAGATAATTAAAACACAATTAACTAGGTTCAAATTATATCACTTTCACTCTAACAAAATAAGTACAATGTGTTTTTTGTATAATTGTCCTCGTACTATTGTATGTTTGCCATTCCTCAAATTATTTAGGTATCTATATGTACCGGAAATTTATAATAAGTATAACAAAATATCAATATCATAATCGACTCAGCCGTAGGACGTCCACTGCTGAACATATGCCTCCCCATAAATTTCCAAAAGGACCGGTTCGAAGCGGCCTGCATCCAACGTCGTCTTGCGACCTTTATCAGGTCGTTTGTCCACCGTGTCGGTGGCCAACCTACGTTGCGCTTACCGGTCCGTGTTCTCCATTCCAGAACCTTCCGGCCCGATCGGCCATCTGTTCTGCGTGCTATGTGTCCTGCCCACTGCCACTTTAACAGGCTAATCTTCTAGGCTATGTCGGTGACTTCCGTTCTTCTACGGATCTCCTTATTTCTGATTCGATCACGTAGAGAAACCCCGAGCATAGCCCTGTCCATAGATCGTTGTGCGACTTTGAGCTTACTTATGAGGTTCATAGTAAGGTACCACGTTTCAGTGCCATAAGTCGTCACTAGTAACACACATTGGCCGAAGACTCTTTTCTTGAGCCACTGGGGTATTTTTGACGAGAAGACTTCGCGAAGTTTCCGGAACGCTGACCAGCCGAGTTGGATTCGACGATTGATCTCTTTCTTAAAGTTGGAGCTGCCTAGTTTGACTGTCTGCCCCAGATGTACTCGTCAACAAATTCGAGAACTGAGTTCCCAACTGGTATTGGGGTAGGCACAACATGGGCATTAGACATAATGTTCATTTCAAGGCCTAACCGTTGGGAAACTCGTTGTAGGCCTTCGATGGAGACAATAACATATGTTAATGTTAACATGTTATTGTATATACATTTGCATCAAGGGTAATTTTTATTCAATTAGCTATAAAATTATTTATCCATATGAATCATATGAAAAAAACACTCGACTTATTACTGTTTTATAAAAAATTAGGACATTATACATTTTTAATGGAACTAAAAGCGGCGATCCCTGCGGTAGAACTGTCCCTCTGCTTGCAGGCTAGTACTAATATTAAATCATTAAGAATTTGAATGATTTGATTTGATTTTAATGCATGTATTGCATTGGAAAAAATATCATGTAAAATATCCAGAATTGTACAAATTGGTAAGTAAATTTAATGTTTAATATATTAATTTTTTTTAAATGTTGTACTGGATTATTTGATTATCTCGCAATTGTAGTGAAAAGTGCGGTGTAACACACGGCGATAAAATTATAACACGTTTTCTATTTATTCCTTCGTATATAATGGGTAATTTTAGTCCCTTGTCAACCAATGTACAACTACGAATACTTTTCAGTAACTAAAGTGACAAGAGAGCATGTAATTCACCCAAAGACCTTACACTTAGAAACGTTAGTAAGTGTAAGCTCTTTGAATTCACCAGTTACTAAGCGTCATGCATGATCATGACAATTGTGTTGCATTGGCAATTTGCCATTCGGAGCTAAACTGCAATTATGTTTTAGAGTCGACTGCGATCATCACCCAAAGGCAGTAGATCTTCAGTCTCAATAACTCATATTAACGTACGTGTAAATATATATACTTTAGTAGATAAAAATCTTCAACAAATAAAATATCTTGTCATATTAAGTTTTATCGGGCTATTTTCAAACATTTGAGCTTGTTTGTTTAGCTGTAGTTTTAACTGACAGAAAAACCAGGAATTACGACTATACGAAGTGATCCTTATTCAAAAAATGTATAAGAAACATTTAATAGTCTCTCATTAGGTGAACTTTTTTATAATACTTTCAACCAAGGGCCATTAATATAAATACTATCTTTCAACTCATACGAACAACGAGCGACATCTGCCGAGGCGAAATAATAACGCAACTGCATGAAACAAGGCTCTCTGCAGGTTCAAGACGAAACATTTTTGTGGTGAGGTATTTGGGTAGTTTTCAGGGTCTCTCGCGTGCTTCGTTTGGGGTTAGTTCACAAAAAAACCACAAGAGGGTGCTTATAACAATAATGATTATTAAGTAAGACTTTATGAAAATAATAATTAGAAGTACTTCAATAAAAGGTGGATGATTTTTCCATTTTATGTTCAAGGTAATAAAAATATATTAAACTGACTGATATTTTTGACACAAGTAAGTTTTTAACACATTTTGAATAAATATTAGTAGCAATTCCTATGCATGATTTCATGCTTTAATCTTTACCTACTAAATAATATCTACGAGCGTTAACGTCACAAAATATTTCCGAGTTTAGAATATTATTATTATCTGCCAAGAAAATCAATATGGTGAGTTACAGTCTCCCTGTTTTCAATGGACCAATTTTTAACAAACCCTATCAAGTGAGGTGGCAAAATAAAAATACATATGAGAATATTTCGAAATTATACGAAACTGATAAAAAAATTAACAATGTAACTAACAATCATAATGCATCAAAGGTCGCACGGCCAGACACAATAGAAATTGCATTGTTAAAATGACATCGGCCCTTGAAGGGTTAACCAAATATCTTGAGTAATTCAACCAAGTAATTATACATTACAATAATAATAATAAATATATAATTAATATTATATTTTAATATATATTAATAAATATATTATTTAATAATATCAATATTTATGCAAAATCCCACACATGACTTATAGTTGGTGTTAATCAGATAACATACGGATATGATTAACATTAGACGAACGAATTGCCCAACTCATAATTTACTAGAATTTAAAAACATCCTTCTTTTTTTCAACAGTCGGTTCAGTTTTATTTTCTGCTTTATTATTTTTCACACTATAAGTGTGAAAAAAGCTACAAATATGAGATTGTGAGAAAATATAACATCTGGATTGGAGGCATCATTGGTTTGCTTTGATCACCAGTTTGTTAAGGTCACTTTGAATAAAAAAAATATTGATTAACTCCTGATTAAGAATAAGTACTTACTTAACATTGAATATTAAACCTTAAGAACACATTTTTAAGAGAATTTACTATAACACGTTTATATCTTTCAGAAAACCATCAGATGTGTAGGTAGGTAAACACCATATCATGTGATATAGTAAGTAAGAGATAAAGTATCTACTTTTGCCATCTTACATCTTAATCAGCTGCTACGTCGATAACGTAGAATAATCGTCACTCCTTTAACAAGGAATTGTACGGATACATTTGTACTGTATTTCATTTATGGGAAATGAAAACCTTAACGTGAAGTTGACGTCATGAAATATAAGTAAATAACATTTATCCATGTCCTCTACCATGGTTTATTATAATCATAGTCTGAAATTTTGATGTACTTATACAATGTGTTGGTGGGTACCGAAAGTTTGTAAACAACCTATACATAAGTATTTATATATTTATAAGTACTTAATTACTGTTTATTGATTTAGTATCTCGCATGGCAAAAAAGGAAACACAAACATTAATAGTTTGGGTACATAATAATCAGACGAAGATCTAATGCAGGTTTGAGGACTAAAATGTAGCACAAGGTCCAACCCAATTCATTCAGTAGGAACACCAGCATTATTCCTAATACCTACCAAGCAATCGTTGTAATAGCACCATTAATATTCTACAGCAATACAATTTCAAGTAGGGTTATCATCTATAAACTAGCTTGACACGAGGTGGTATCGAACCTTTTAGTCGTTTATTCATAGGTGCATATCACAATCCACAGGACTTCACAGGACACAGGACAGAGTCTTCGACCAGTGTGTTACCAGTGATGACTTATGGCACTGGAACGTGGTCTCTTACTATGGGCCTCATAACCAAGCTCAAAGTTGCACAACAAGCTGTGGAGAGGGCTTTCTCTACGTGATCGAATCAGATATGAGGTAATTCGCAAAAGAACGTAAGTCACCGACACAGCCCAGAAGATTAGCCAGAAGATTATTAGTTAAAGTGGCAGTGGGCAGGGCACATAGCACGCAGAACAGATGGCCGATGGGGCCGGAAGGTTCTGGAATGGAGACCACGGACCGGCAAGCGCAGCGTAGGTCGTCCATCGTCACGGTGGACAGACGACCTGATAAAGGTCGCAGGACGAAGTTGGATGCAGGCCGCTTCCAACCGCTACTTTTCAGCAGTGGACGTTCTACGGCTGAGATGATGATGATAATGACACAAGTTGGTATCGAATCTTTTAGTAGTTTATTCATAGGTGCATATCACACTCCACATGACACCGCTAAGGTGTACGGTACTGTGGTTTTTAACTATGAACATAGATAAATTGTATGTTAGAATTAATTTATCTATGCTGTGACTAAGCCCGCACTGAGACGCATTGTCAGTGTGTTGTATACAACTCAAAGTTTTACAGTCAAAGTTAAAAACCACATTACTGCACACCGCAGCAGTGTCAGGTGCAGTGTGATATGCGCCTTAAATAGCTAGAATGTAAGTAAATATAAATCGAATAATGATTAATCTTAAGAATGTTTGCAATAGCTAGCAGATGCGTTAAGTCGTTGACGGGTGCTGGTTTCAAAGACCAGTCTTATAGGAATTATAACCTTAATCAGTTGTTGTTAAATATAGATTTAGTGAAAAACATATAGGTTTAGTCTATGTTCCCCCATTGGTATGCTACGATATCTATCTATACTTATCAATGATCTTTGTGTATAGAAGGTCATTGATAGTTACGAGTATATATAAAAATGAACCCCTATTTCTCGTGGTCACGCTATAATTCGAGAACGGATAGAACAATCTCCTATTTTAGTTGTTTTAATTATTGTCAGGAGAAGGTTCTTATAAATTCAAGAAAAGATGGGAGGTTATAGCGAGGCCGAAAATTGCACGCAATGCAGAGTCTGGGAAGATACAAAGTTATCAGTTGTTTAAAAATAAATCTTAAAAATAGGTTTAATAGCAATAATATTCCACGCATAACGGATTAAATATTTGGTTATTCAAACATTTAATTCGTTATATGAAGAATATCATTGTGGAAATAATGATTTCAATATGAACGAGAATGACCACTCATAACTGATATCATAATCATGAGGATTACATATTGGAGTCCTTGCAAAACTTAATATTCTATAAATTTTGGCTGCTAATTGCGAATAAAGTAATAATGAAGAACAGATAAAGATGAAATAGAAGAATAAGTCTACATAGAGAAGTGACAACCCTATAGTTGCAACCTTTACTCAATGCGGGAAAGCTTCCAAAAGTTTGGTGCCAATAAAATATAATTATTGAAATAAACTTTTACTTTTTCATGGTAAAAAGTAAGTAAGGTCCCATAATTTGTATCCATTAGTACCATTACTTACATGCTACAGAAGCAAATATGTGGTTTAACATACTAATAGGTACTACTAAATTCTTGTCTAGGGAACAGATATACCCGTATAGTATATTTGTACCCTAGATTCTCATATGCTAAACAAAAGGTAATACGTGTAAGGTACTTATGAAAGTACCCAACATACAAATATAATAATAAACATTTAATAAACAATATGTTACACAAAATATTCCACGTTGAAAAACCAAGTACCCATTCAACCTTATGACATAAAAAATAACATCAATGTGTAGATGGTCCGATCGGACTAACCTCGGGGTATCGGGGAGAGATTTTATACAACTCGTTCAGTAGCCGAACAGATAACTTAAACTCTAAGCCATGTATCATATCATTATGACTTATTTATTTACTTTATGCTTAAACAGACAGTGTTGAATACTAGGTTTTTAGTAGAATTTCAAAGTCGAACACGCTGTAATGGTTTGTAGCAAAGATAAGCTTATTTCGCTTAAAACATTACAAGTTCCGGTGACTCAGGCTGCGAGTGTACATGTCATGCACACGCCATGGTTCGAGTCCCAGCCAGTCTTTTGGGTTTTTAAACTTTATCGTTTGTTTTTGTTTTCTATAATGTGAGTCAGTAAAACTTTTTAGGCCTTATATTTTTTTTATTTTTACGATGTCAAATTTTTATTTCATAAATGTCAATATACATAAATAAGTCACTAATTACATAAATAAACAAACACAACAGTAAAAAAAAACAATTAAATAACCCACCCCGTACTGTACCCGGTGCAAAGGTGCCCATGACGCTGGCTGCATTTCCGCGCTGGATGGCTATGGCTAACCTTTGCACCAGGAACGAGCCGGAGCGGGAGTCGCCGGTTTTCTCCTTTATTTATTTTGTAATTGTTATATTATAGGATTTTCCTTGGCAATATGATAGGCGATAGGCTCGTGATTGGAGTCACCTAGGTATACGTAACGAGTTAATAATTGAACAAATAAGAATGTAACATGTATATTTTTATTTTAGCAAAACTACTCATATGGAGTTTTACAGTAAATTTCAGAAATAATTACATGGAAAAAAATATCTGGTGCGATTCACTCAAATTGGTAAAAATAACGTTAATTAGAATAAAGCAATATATGTTATTTTAAATACAACATAAAATATCGTCACGTCTATAATATATCGTTGGTAGCTATATAGCCTGACATGGCTCCTACAAGGTTAAAGGGATAAGCAGCGGTGTTTTAAACTCCTAGGTAAGATTCGCGCACTGTTCCAGACCCCAATCGAGAATTTCTTTGTCCAACCCGGGATCAAACCCAGGACATCGAGATTCCAAACCGGCGCTTCCACCACTACGCCAAGACCAAGCTAACAAAGCCGCTGGCGGATCAGCTACAATGAAGAAAAGCAAAAGGAAAAACAGAGTTTTACCATGTTTCTCTGTGGTTTAGTTCCGCACAAGACTACACGTGCTGGACCCTATAATCAAGCCTGCGTCACATTTTTTTTTGAACTGCAGTATGTACCTATCTAGTTTACATTATTTCTACTATGTGTCATAATTATATATACTAATGATGTCAACAACCAGACAACAGAATACATACAAGCGTCAAACTTGGTATGATTATAGTTCATGCTCCTTAATAAAAAATGTAGGTATAATAAATACCGGACCACGCAAGTCAGGTTTAAGTTGGGCCTTATTAATTGCAATTTTTGTTTGTTAAATACAATACATAAAATGGTGGTACGGAACCTTCGTTTTATTCCTAACCTTAGATGCACAAGATAATTTAACTAACTGACAAGTATACCTAACTAGTAGAGTACCTATATGCAGACTCTTACTCGCTGTTTAGAGCACTTTATAATACACTCTACATGGTAGAGCCGATGTAGAGCAATAACTTGATTGTATTGCGAATTAAATAAAAACTTTTAATAGAGTTCAACCACGAAAGGCTTCTCGGTAAAACATATTACGCACTAAGGTATACCTACGTAATAAATCTTCAAACCAAAAGAAATAATGTCGTTATTATTTTCTTGCTGAAGTTTGAAACAAATAAAAAAAAACAAGTTGCAAACTCGGTACAATTTCAACCATCAGGTGGCAAGGACTTCCCAACCTCGGCATGTACTTCAAAACAAATGCAATGAATACACACAAATGTAAGGTCAAAAGTTAGATTGTGCGATTATAAAGGTTTAAAAATCAATGACGTAAAGCAATACGGGAGTGAAATTGTAATTGCAGCGGTTGCAGCGCTTTCAGCGCGTAGACATAAAAGAGCTCAGTCACGTTCTAGAGAGCTGCTTTGCTAAAAGTGGTCGATATATTACTAAAACCACAGAACATTTGTATAAAATATTTATTTTATTTTAATTTACAGGAAAACAAACAGGTTAGAATTAAATAGTAATACAGAAATAGTTGCAAACCTTAAGCCAAAGACAGTTTTTACATTTAGAAAAATATTTATAATATTAGTTGCAAAAATGATAATAGGGAATATTTTTGTGCATGTACGAGTATATAAACTTTAAGAGGAATAGTGCGATCAGTTGCAAAACATAAACGAGTGGTAGGTAGTATTCGTTTTGGGCGGTAAGTAAATTAGTGTGGAAGCAAAATATGAATTTAATCTTAGAATTCCAGTACTAAAAGTACTCAATTTATTAATAGGCAATAATGTGGCTGAAACGGCAGTTAGGTAAATAGTGGCCAGTGAGCGGCATAGCGTGCGTTGGTTATACTTTCTGCGCAAAACAAGTTTGTTGAGGCATCGGGCTGTGACTGGGAATAGCTCAGAAGAGCAAAGCCTTCAAGTTAGGTCTTTTTAGGGCCGACAATGTGTAGGTTATTTCGAAAACATAAATCACAGAATCATAGTGTGATTTATGTTTATTTCTTATACTTTTCTACCGACTTCCAAAAAAAGGAGGAGGTGCGACTGGGTGTACCGATTCTAAAAAATATTTTAATCTATCTAAATCTAAGAATAATTTTAAATTTTTGTTTGAAAGCTGGTGCTTCCCGTGTGGTCCCATTTAAATTTCATCAAATTCGGTTCAGTAGTTTTTGAGTTACTCTCAAATAACTGAATACAATGGAAGTCGCTATTAACTCAAATTGCACTTGTTCTTTTAATACATTACATACCATACACATTTTACTGCTCAATCCATTATTCTTGGTCTCATGTTTTTATGTAATAACCACCTCTTTTTATAAATACTTTTTGCTACTCCGTCTACATACTTTGTTTACGATATTTAGTCCGGCCAACTTGTTATGGGCATGTATTTTTTCAAATTATATATTCTTGTCTACCGAAAGTACATTAAACAGTTGTTGCAACAACAATTACTCTACAGCATTACATAGAAGAGAGGATAAAGAGATAGAGAGTAACAGTAGATAGAAACAAAATCAAGTCTCAGTTTATATACATGGGTACGTTTCATCAGTACTCTCATATGGTATTTTATTCTGGGGTAATGCGGTAACTCTTGAAAAAGCTTTTTAACCGACTTTAATAAGGAGGAAGTTTTTCATTTCGATCGTATATATATTTTGTATATGTGTTGGCAGATAACTTCGTAGCTTATGAACCGATTTTGATGATTCTTTTTTTGTTTGATAGAGTATACTTTCTAATTATTAATTCGGTCTTGCAGTTTTTAAGTTACACTCCAATAACTGAAAAGCGTTTCGCCTATTTTGGTGATTTAATGATATTATCATTGACGGTGAATAGTAGTATAAGATAAGTAGTCAAGGGTCACTTAAAAGGGTAGAATTTTTTTCACCAAAAATGGAAGCGTATTTTTTTATAAAAATATGTGTTAGCCTGTTTAATGGACAGTTCGAAACGATTATTTAAAATGAATAAAAATTTCATGGACAATTGTAAACCTTAAAATGGACTGAATGATGAATGGACATGAAGGAGGTATGTCTTTTTATTCGACGATATCCAGTACATATTATGAAACATGCGGATATTGTTACAAGAAAAGTAACTGTCAGAAATCAATTCAGATTGTACATGTCACAACGTAAACTTCTAGTTTTTAAAATAAACTCATACGTTAAAAACAACATTAGAAATTATTTTTTGTCATTACGTTTAATTAGTTAATTAATTTCCATTTTGAAGATTTAAACGCATAACTTAAAAACTACCGCTCAGATTTCGATGAGAGCCCGGAGCTGCCAACTATAATATAATAGTATAATAATAAACTCCTTCGATCAATTGAAATAACGAAGGATAAACAGATATATTATCAGGGTCGAGTATTGTCATCACAGACTATAGGATACTACGTATATTGACATGTATGTAATTTTGTGAAATAAACCCTGAGGTATCTTTTACCACACCCCTAATAATTAAAAATGTAACACATATTTTTGATTTTTTACAAATATACATGTTTCTTGTTATTGCTACCAATATAATATGTTACATCAAATAATATTGAAATAGAATAATGCAGGATTTTTCCTATATATGAATACAATTTAATAGAATGTAGGTACTTAACCATATTATGTTCACAACATATTTTTGGGGCTACATTTGTAAACCACATTCTGACAAATAAATGAATTTGTATTTTCAGAGCAGACAAAAGAAATATTTAGTTAATACACACATAGATTACTTTACATTGCCTTGAAAAAGCGTCAATACTGCTGGAATCGCTGAAACGCACCAAGCAAGCGATGGCAGCGCCCCTCGGATTCAGTTCGGTTTCAAGAGTAAACAGCGACGGGCGTACCTAATTTGCGATACTCTGAAATAAGCCTTTAGAACGTTCCAAACCGCTCTATCCACGTGATGGGATTGCAAAAAAGTGTTTATTCTCTTTAGTGATCACAAATCTCGGAAAAGGTAAGCTGTAGAAACCAAATTTTATGTATTTAAAGTCTGTTGAATAAAGAGCAGACACAGTCTCCATGCACTCGCGTAAATGTCAACGTAAAGGCAGTGTACATTACTAAAATAACTTGCGATCTCCTATATATATATATATATATATATATATATATTACTTTAGGAAATTAAATAATTCATCAAATAAGTGTCTCCAATTGATGATGTAGACCTGTCATTGCGGCTGTCTGGCATTGGTAAATCGATAGTGTTGACATGATGATCCCATAAAAATGAATCTTTCAACACGAATTGAGTAAGAGATTTTTTTAATTATTGATATAATTAATTACCCCCTCATGTTAGGTTGCTTAAACATATATATTTATATAATTAGTTCATGTGTCCCGAGACTCCGTGCGTTTAAAAATGTCCAAAGAATAATCCTTTTTAACGTTATTTTTTTTTATACTATGTGTTAAGCCAGTAACTAACTGAACCTATATTAAGTATACCAAATATCATTAGAAGACGATTAGCTGTTCCAGCAGCGATTTGTTACTACTACTACTACTAACTACTTACTAACTTTGATAATAACACATATTTTTGAATTTATAATAATTGCGAATTGCACTTATATATGATAGATAAACTCTTTATATGCTCTCTGTATGCCATATTTCACAGCAACATCTTACTGACCGCTGGTAATTATAATAACGGTGTCGCTTTTAGGGGCATTGACGTTGTTTCAAAAATCATAATCGTTTATTATATATTATTATTTATTTTTCGTATGGGTTAAATATTTATTTACATACTAGTGGTTGCTGCAAGACAAGCTAAATATTTGGCAGAAATTAATGGCGTTCTATAATTGAATCACGTGGAGGGCCACCCCTAAATCGATTCTGTGACATTGCGGTACATATACTAAAAACGTATAAAATCTTACCCTAATTTGCAATAAAGATAGATACAATTGTACCTACATATATAATAAAACTTGGATTTGATTTTATATGGGTACCTTCTTAAGTAAAAATAATTATTTACTGTAAAGGGACATCTCACAATTATGACTCTTCGATTAAGCCTATATTATATGTCTTTTTTAACAAGTAGAAAACAATGCTCAGTGGTCTCTAATTGTCTACAACCGACACAATAGAATTGGTGTCACATTCGATATTGACTCGAACAAGTGAAATTGATAAAATTTGACTAGTTACTCGATATCATGCGCCACCAAATCAAATGGTTGGTTTGGGAACTAACTGTAGACGAGTTGGTATCGAATTTTAGTCGAAAACTAAGGACAGATGATTCAAATAGTGTTATAGTTGTTTTCTAGAAATAATTAATTGAAATACGCAAAAATTCCACACATTGATTTTCGTCGAGTTGGGCTTGATATCTAACGTTATCGTATCGTTGACGTATTCAGAAGATACTACGAGTTATCTGTGCCACTATTGTACTAGATAAATGACAGTTTGTACTAAATACGTTAACGATGCAATTACGTTACACTTAAACAGATTTTCGTGCTCGGCCCACTGTAGAAAAATATTAGCCATTTAAAAACCAAACGTCTAAAAAAACACATGATTACGAGTACATTTAAGACAGACGTCACAGAATGCGCGATGCTAGTCTGTGAATAGTGTATATTGTATAATTCCCCGCCCGCTGCGTGTCCTGTAAATATCTCTCTTATCATTTCATGTGCTCTCCATGGCGACGATGCGTGGGTGGAAGATTAATATTGCTGTATAATGTATATAAGTATAAGATAGAACGAACATTTAACTTTTATATATAAACTTGCTTATTTAGAATTTCGTACGGTTGATGATTATGGTATCTATGTGATACTTAGACGGCATATTTCAAGCATTTTTTGATAATGAATTATTATTTATATACACTATGGTTTATTAATTGTTTTCTCGTAAATTTAGCTTATGAAACTTCCGAGTATCCTCTTGCAAGTACTTAGTCCTAAGATTAATTAATTACTCAGTTAATTAGTTTTAAACGAACCTCAATATTACTTCGTAAAACCAGCTGGGCTATTATGTATCTCAGTTGCTAACAAATGTGGATTGGAATCTAAAAAAATGGCCGCTCTATGTCACTTTTGTCAGCTTCAGTGATCAAATTACTAACATTTTTGCTTACTGGAGTTGCCAGAACTGACACAAAGTCGCCATTTTTCAAGATTTCAATCAACATTTGTTAGCAACTGAGATACATAATAGCCCTGCTGGGCTATAATTATCATGAACAAATAACAATCATGATCACGGATGAACCGTGATCATGGCGCTTGTAACAGTGCCGAAATATTGGAAACTCTCAGAAAATATACATGGGAATTATCACGTTGATAATTTGAATACTTCTAATGTTTGTGACCATGATAGTTTAAAAACTTATATCTAATAGGTACTGCCTAAATTAATTAACTAATGTATGCAGTAGACATGCAGTCGAGATGAAACATTGTAAATAATTATACTCTACCAACCAGCCAACCGCTTTGCAGTGGCTCTTCTAATGTATTTACTCGATTTGAAATTAACTAGTAAGTAAACAGCTTACTGAAAACATTATTTATAACATCTGTATCCTTGTATATAAATAAAGGCGATAAAATACAAATATAGTCGATAAAACAAAATAAAGCGATACAAAACGAACTTATACGCATGATACCGTGAAAGGTTTCTGAATCAACCCAAATTGAAGGATGGAAGAAGGTTCATTGAAGAGCTTCGACGGTCAATATGTTATTTATGTGCAGGCTGAAAGTGTCAGAGCGTAGCTACTGAATATATACACACTACGTGTATCTGACTATATTTTTAAAATTTTTCAATACAGCAATACTGACTAATAAATTTCATATACATCGTATGTATACGTAACTAAGTCGGCATCATACATATTTTAACACACTATTATCATAACTACACTCATACACATGTCGAATCCCTACCTACTTTTGAACTACGAGTATCATGGTACTGACTTGGACAAATTAGGTATTTCACACTTTTTAGTGTTGAAGTCGGTTCAGTTTCTTTAGTTAGTTTTTTAGTTACCGTTGCTACTAACGGGATCGTTTCATTTACCGTCAACAACGATGTCATCAAGACAGGCGAAACACTTTTCAATTATAAGATTGTAACTCAAAAACTGCTTGACCGAATTTGATGAAATTTAAATGGGACTATCTTCGAAGTACACTCTACCATAAAAAATACGTACATAATACTAATTATACAAATATATAATACATAAAATAAAAAAAATGTACGCCTCCGACTTGACCTCCTAATTTTATTTTGGAAGTTTGTTCAAAATTTTCAACCGGCGTAGAACCGAAGTTCAATAATTATATAACTTGCCTCTTATGAATATTATAAATTCACCTGCGTGTAATACGGCGAAAGTTTTTTTTTTTGAGAGTTAGTCACTCAATTGAATCTATTTATGTTTAGGGTACGACGGGGCTAGTACACCATATTGGGAAAATCATCCCCTAAATCAACATTGAATATTAAAATAAAAAAATGTAAATAGGTACGAGTATCTATAAATAGAATTAAAAAAGTAAAGACGTATCTAAAAAACCTATTTAGTCTTTTTTGTCACAAGATCTTTTTTTTTTACTGATTATGCAAACCGTCAAAAGTTAAATCTTGAGGCGTGGGCAAAACACGTTTGAACCACGGTTATAGTTTACTTTACCTGTCCTTTAGTCGACACTCAAGAGCTCAAGCCTGAGAGAGTACAGGTACTCTTTTAGGTATATCTATATTTTTAGGCATATATAGCATCTATCATCATAGAATCGAGAAAAATAATGGTACTATTTTACAACTAAATAAATTTACCGATACGGTGAAACATACCGAATATGACTGAGTAATACCCCATAAATTAGAAACTCTTTATACGGCAAATTACTGTGAAAAGACGACGTATTTGTTTATATTTGTTGTGTAAATACTACTACAAGTACTTTCAAAGACAGTTCTGTTATCTTTCATGCAAATATTAGATGATATTATATCTAGACTACAAATACCGCCATATCAGAGTGTGCTGTAGGCACTTATTGTTTCATTTGAGTTAGACCACCCGCGTTAGGTATATCCCCTGAAAACCGCACACGTCACAGAAAGGCCTCACACGTGAATTTGTTTTGTGAAATGTATACATACATAAAATTACGTCTGTTACCCGTAGGGGCAGGCAGAGACCACAGATATCCACTTGCTACGATCACTACACCACTGACACACCTCTTTCGCTTCATCCACATGAATCAACCATTTCGGACATGAGCGTCGGTTTAGGGTACTTTTGAACTGTTTCTTCAGAACGTCATGAATCTGCTTTTGGAAGGTTCGAATAACAGCCGTTTTCAATATTCTATCTATCCATAGTTTTCCTTACTACTGATAGAAATTTGACATAACGTCGATATAAATAGTGTCAAATATCTATCTCTAGTAAGGTAATCCGACGATAGATAGGATATTGAAAACGGCCGTAAGCCGCTGCCGGGTCAGCTAGTAATATTATAAACGCGAAAGTTTGTGAGTATGGATGTATGGATGTGTGGATGTTTGTTAATCTTTCACGCTCAAACAGCGGGGCCAATTTTGATGAAATTTGGTATGGAGGTAGATGAGGCAATGGATTAACACATTGAATACTTTCATCATCATCATCATCACCATCCATCATAATAAAGATAATAAGCTACTCGTACCTAGTACTAATCCTGTGCAGACGAAGTCGCGGCCACCAGCTAGTAAGTATTATAAAAGCGAAAGTATGGACGATTGTTACTCAATCATGTAAAAACGGCTAAACGGATTTGAATTAAATTTGGATTGGAGATTGTTTGTATCCGAGATTAGCACATGCGCTACATTTTACCCCGATCTAAAGGGTAGTTCCAGAGAAACCACGATTACCTTATTCCACCCGAACATAATCGCGAGCGGATACAAGTAAATCATAAACGATTAACTGCACCCGCTGATTCACTCGCGTGATCTACGACTATCACAAAGGAACTATATGCATATAAAGTAGTTCACTTTTCACGTCAAATTAAAGGCTCTAACACCTACGAAGAAATAATATCAGGAAGAGTAACTGCCTCAAAAAAATAACCTAATTAAAGTCGTGCTAAATCAATAACTTCGTTCACGCCGCTATGACTCATCTGTCATAGTAGACGTTGCAGGCGCGTGGACCAATCCCTGCTTTCCTTCTGAAATTTAAACCAATCACCGAACATGTCTATTTGTAACCTCAGAAGTAATTCGTATTTGGAATCATACGTCGTTTTGGTTTGAAGGACCGCTTTTTGTGTGGAATTTGTTCTGAGTTGCTACCTGACATTATTTCCTCGTAGTCTAACACTCTTCTTCTGGCGCATCGCAGGCCGCTGGCGCGGCACGCTCGCTTCTCTCGCTCAGCTCGCGCGTTTTAGTCAAAAGAGACCAAACACTCCTACTCGCTTTGCTCGTCATGGTACCTATATATGACATTTCTTAGACTAGTCATAAAAACTGAATACTATTTAACAAGCATCATTTGTTAACGGAATTATAACAAAATGTGTAGTATGTCAAATCATCATTATATCGAAAAAATATATGATACTTGTACAGTATGTAACATTAGTAGTATATAAAATTATAGTATTACAGTTGATCGATATATCAAGTGTTGGTATAGATTCTAAATTTTATAACTATAACGTATATCAAATAAAATTATATCAACCGTCCGGATGATTTTAAAAAAAAATCAGTGAAGGATATTAAAATAAAAATTTGAAAAAAGAATTTCGGATAACAGTGACGCATCCCTTGCCATGTTTCGGAGTAAAAGATTGTTCCATTTTGAAATTACACGACAGATACAAGTTTACCATGTTACTTATTTGGCCGCTATACCACGACAGATATGGATTTTTATACAACTTTTGCCGGCCGCTGCTCGCATGTATTAGACAAGTACAGCTATTTCGGTTTATCTCGAAGATGGTTTTAAGAATAACGCTCTCATTTCTAAGTATGTTTCAGAAAACACGCATACTTAACCTCGTCATCACATTATCAGCCTCATATCATTCCATCAGTCCACTAAGTCATAGGAATCTCTTCAGTATTTCGGCGCTCTTGATCAGACTGTACACTTCTGTCCACCCAAGCCACGATCCCTACCATTTTAGATACCCATCGTAAATATAGTGTGTAATATTACGGATCAACTAGATCAACAAAACATGAAGCGAGCGCCAAACTTAACACATTATTTTTGCCGTGGATATACGAAGATTCTCAAAACATTGAGCCATAATGAACCCAGGTCAAGATTGCTACGAGTATAAGATTCTCTGGTTGATTCTCCTTTTTTTTTTCTTTTTTTTTTTTGACGCTGGGAATAATGCATTACGCATCCCCCCCCATTGGGGATAGGGGTAGTATGTGGGACTCCCCGGTTCAACCGGTATACCCACTAAACTAACCCAGCGGCACTCCGGCTTCGTCTGTGTGGAGGAGGACTGGGAAGTTGGCGGAGCCTCTACGTTCAGTCCCCCACCGACGACCGCCCGCTTTTACAGCGGGGCCTGCACGCCCCTCCCACCACGAGGGGCCAGGGAATGACCAGGAGTGCTCGGCCATTCCCGCCCGACGGAGGTGGTGAATAGGTGCAATGCGAGAGAAGGCGCCCCCGCGCCTAACTCTCGCTATTCACCACTGGGAGGTAGAAGGCGCAATCGCCTTCTTCCGCCCCTTCTTCGTCTACGCAGTGGCGCCGCAAGGGGGTCTTCCTCTCTTGCGCGCTCTGCCGCCTCCTTTTGGGACATCACGTCTTCGCAAAAGGAGGCGACGCTACCCAGTTCCCCTCACTCTCCAGCATGGCGCTGACAACGCTGGGGAGCGAGAGGTCCGGCCCGACTACGGCAACCAAGCTGTGGCGCAGCTCGGACCACGACGGACACACCTCGAGGGTGTGCTGCGCCGTGTCCTCCGCCGCGCCACAATCATGGCATGTCGGTGTTTCCTCCCTTCCGATCCGGTGCAGGTATGATCCGAAGCATCCGTGCCCGGATAACACCTGCACCAGACGGAATGAGAGGAAACCGTGGGACCGCCCGAGCCAGTCTTGTAGGACCGGCCCGAGAGCGTCCAACGTGCGGCGACCAAAAGTGGCGGTGGCGAGGTCCTCCGTCCAATGATGGACGACTGCGTCCCTAGCCTCACGCCGGACAGCCAGCCGCTCCTCCAAGGTGGGGCGCTCCCCGAGCGCCTTACGCCTCGCCGTCCACTCGTACACTTTGGCGAGCACCTCTGCCTGGAGCTCCCAAGGAGGGGTGCCAGCCAAAGCGCACGCCGCCGCGAAGCCCACCGACCGGTAGGCCCTCGCCACCCGCAGTGCAATGGACCTTTGGGGCCTGCGGAGTGTAGTGGCGTTCTCCCTCTTTTGAAGGGAGTCAGCCCAGATAGGAGCCCCGTAAAGGGCCATACTCTTCAAGATGCCAGCGTACAAGAGCCGGCACCGCGCTTTGGGCCCCCCCAAGTTTGGAAGGAGCCAAGAGAGGGCGCCCGCGACCTTTAGCAGGCGCGTCGACAGCCCGCTGAAGTGCGGGCCGAAGCGCCACCTGCTGTCGAGCACTAGGCCCAGATATTTCATCTGGGCTTTCACCTCGATCCTGACCCCCTCCACGATAATGTGGGCGTCAGGGGGAATGCGCTGCCGAGGCCCGTGGAAAAACACGGCCTCGGTCTTATGCAGTGCCACCTTCAAGCCTAGGCGGCGGATCCTTCCCGCGATCAGGGATCCGCCGGCCGAGGCCAGACTCTCCGCCTCCCTGAAGTTTCTCCCCCGGGCAGTGAGTAGAGTGTCATCCGCATAGCAGATGACACTCGTGCCACGGAGGAGATTTCCCCGCAGGAGCCAGTCGAGTCCGATGTTCCACAAGAGAGGTCCTAAGACAGACCCCTGTGGAACACCCGACCCTGCACCATACCGGCGAAGCTGGCCCGAGCGGTCCACAAGGAGGACGGCTCGGTCGTCCAGATAGTCGGCCAGAAGCCTCCGCAGGTACTGAGGCACACCATGGTAGCGGAGTGCCTCCAAGATTGTCGAGTGGGGGACGGAGTTGAAGGCGTTGGCTATGTCAAATGACACAGCCAAAACTCCGTCTCTTGCCCCGACAGCCTCCTGCACTTGGCCCTTGAGTAGGGCCAGCGCGTCTACAGTCGAACGCCCACTTCGGAAACCAAAATAGGCGTTCGACAGGTCCGGTCCGTGCCTGCGCAGGTGGCCATTCAGCCGCTTGGCGACGATCCCCTCGAACATTTTACCGACCTCATCGAGCAGAACGATGGGCCAGTATGCCAAAGGGGAGTCCGCTGGGCGTCCCTCCTTTCGGAGTAGGCACAGCTGCCCTTCCTTCCAAGGTTTCGGGAACCTCCCAGACGTGAAACAAGATCTGAAGAGGTCCCGAAATCTCTCCTCCATCTGGGAAGCGGCGAGGGCCACCACCCTTGCAGGAATGCCGTCCGGTCCAGGGGCTATCCTCTTGGTGCGGAGGCGGAGGGCCTCCTCTTCAAATTCCGCTGCCGTGGGTGGAGGTGCCTCCTCCTCCTCATCCTCTGGCATCTCCGTCCCCCGAGGGGGTTCCATCACTGGTGGAGTAAAGTTGGTCCCGGACGGAAACAGAGACCGAACCACCCCATCCAGCAATGTCGGCTCTAGGGTCTCCGTCAGCGGGGGACCAAATGAGCGCAGTTTGTTCCGCGCCGCCTTATATGGTCTCCCATACGGGTCTTTGTCTAGACCTTCCAGCATCTCGGCTCTCGCCGCGTCCTCGGCGGCGGCAATTGCTGACTTGAGGACCCTCTTTGCATCTACGTAAGCAGCGTAGAGAAGGACCTCGTTGGCCTCATCTCGTCGGCTGCGTCGTCGACTCCGCGTGTAGGCCCTTCTTGCTGCCACACAGGCGGCCCGGAGCCCCGCGAGTTCCTCCGTCCACCAATAGACGGCACGACGGGGAGGTCGGCGGCGAGACCGTGGCATGCTGGCGTTGCACACCTCGGTCAGGGACTCCCTCAGTTGGAGCGCTGCGGAGTCCACGTCCAGGCCTTTGAGAGGAGAAACGAGCCAGTCCTGGACAAACGCCGCCTCAATAGCCGCCTCACGGTCCAGGCGAGTGAAAGCCCACCGTGGAAAAGGGGAAGGGCCTGAGGGGACCATTCTCCGGGGGCTCTGGGTGGAGATGTCGAACCGCACATATCGGTGGTCCGACAAGGTCTCCACCATCTCCACCCGCCAGTTCACGACGCGGGCGGCTAGAACGGGGGTAGCGAACTAGACGTCCGCCACTGACCCTCCCTGTTGCCGCACACACGTCTGGACCGTCCCTCTGTTGAGGAGGGAGACACCGGACGAGGCCGCCCAGTATTCAACGGCGCGGCCCCGGACGTTGCAAGAAGCGGCTGGGTTACCCCAGACCGTAGACTTGGCATTTAAGTCACCCAGTACGACGACCTGGCGTGGCGCCACCCTACCGACCACTGCGGTGAGGATTTCGAGAAATATCTCGAAATCCGAGAGAGGGCGGTTTGGGGAGAAATATACGCCTACAAAGGCTATATCCCCCCACGCGGCGGCCACATATCCCGGTCCCCTCTCTAAGAGCGAGAGGGGTGGGGAGTCTGTGGAAGACCGCGATACCACTGCCACCAAACCATCCTGATCACCCAGCCAACGACTAGGGATCGAGTATGGCTCGGCAACCACCGCCACGTCCACCAACCACTCAGCCATGGACTGGATGAGCAGGCCTGGGCTGCTTTGCAGTGGTTGATGTTCGCCTGGAGAATGCGATGGTCAACCCTATCCATCATTCGGACATCGCACCCCCCTCATCAACCACCGGAGTTCCCGATTCAGGGACGGCGGTAGCTGCGGTAGGCCTGGTCAGCGCCTGCGCTTTGCCCTTCTTAGGGGGAGGTTCCTCCCTTTCATGACGTGGTTCGCCGGGCGGCCACTGGAGGCACACACCGCGCAGCGTGGCGTTGTGGCCGTGCAGGAGGCGGACCTGTGCCACTCCTTACCACAGCGGTAGCAGCTGTCCGTCCTATCCACCTCGGACGGACAGAGGGCCCGCGTGTGCCCGACTCCAAAGCACCTGAAGCAGCGTAGAGGCTGATCTTCAAGCGCTCGGACTCTGCAGGAGCTGAAGCCGACCGGCAGCCTTCCCTTCGCGAGGGCGGCTTTAACCGCAGTGACTGGGCACTCGAGGCGGATGGTGCCCATGCCACCACGGCCAGGCCGGATGCCCCGACCTTGCACCGCTGCGATGTCGCAGCCCCCAATAGCTGCAACCACCGCCACCACTTCCTCTTTGGTGACCGAGTCATCCAAATCGGTTACCTCCAAGGTGGCAGACTTTACGGGCCTGACCACCTTAGCCACGTCCGCTATGACCTCTTTCAACTTGGTTGCAAAGGGGTCCACGTTAGCGCCGCCCTTAGCCCCCGGAAACTCGAAGATTCGAGCCCCGGCTTGGGTCCGACGGCACGTAACTGCTCCGATCCCCAGTTGTGTGGAATCGGCGTTAGCACGAGCCCGCTTCAGGACGGACTCGTACGTCTCTCCTCGGTCCGCAGCCTCAGCGGTGAGCGTCACCACAACGGCCGCGGTCTTGGGGGGCACCAGAGTTTTAGGCTTCCTCCTACCGGTGGGCGCTTTTTTGGCTGCAGGGGCAGCGGAAGTGAGCTCCGAGGTCGGCTTTTTCCCCTTTCCCTTACCCTTTCCCTTGCCGGTCGCCTAAGACGAGCATGGAAGGGTGGTCGTGGGGGTGGCTAGAGGGTTGGCCGTTCCCGCCTTTTTCTTGGCCTTGCCCTTTCCCTTCCTAACCACCTCCGTCCACGGTTGGTTGGACGGGGTGGAGGAAGGTAGAAGGGTGTCCTCCTTTCGGGAGGAAGGCCCGTTCGACCTCTTGTCCGATGCGAGTGGCGGTCGGAGGCGTTTCTCCGGCAAGAGCCTGTCTTCGATGCCAGCGAAGCAGGCTCTCGTGAAGGCCCTTTCCTCCATGACAACCTTGTCTTGTGCAGCTGACTGACCTCCGACTGCAGGCGGTCAACTTTCGCCTGTAGTAGCTGCGTGTCTTCGGTGGAGGTGCGTTGCACCAGCTCTCGAATTATGCCGCGCATACTCGCGGCTCGGCACTTTAGGGACTTCTGAAAAGTCCCTTTTAGGTTGGAGGACTTAGAGGCAACCTCCAATATCTCCTCCTCGTCCTCCTGCGCCATGCGCTCCAACTCGACCAGGGAGTGGTCCGAGTAAACTACGGTGGACGCGCCGTACCCAGACTTGGCCCGCGCGGTGCGCGCCTGCTGCTCCTTAGCGGCAACATTCTCCTCTAGGTCTTGCTGGAGCTGTACCCGGCGAGCCAGGTTAAGCTGGCGTTGCGCGTCTGCGAGACCCACGTCGTGGGTGTCTGCAACGACAGTAGAAGGCTTTTTAGCCTTTACCTTTTTTGGATTACTCCTCGTGGAGTCTGAGGAGCAAGACCCGGTCTTTAAGAAGGCCCGCTTCTGCACTTGATGGCGGTCTTTCGCCAACGAAGCATCCGAGTCAAATGCGACGGACTCGTTGTCGGAGTCCGAGAACTCGTCCGCCCTAGCAAACAGGCTAGCCACGGATGGTGCGCGGCTAGCCTCCGACGCCGACGTGAGGTCGTCGACATGGCCCTGAGAAGGGCCTTTTGGTTGGCCCTCAGAAAGGCCTTTAGGTTGGCCCTCAGAAGGGCCTTTTGGTTGGCCCTCAGAAGGGCCTTTTAGGAAACGCCCGGAGGCGTCCCGCGCTTGTTTTTTGGGCATATTAGCCTTCGCCAGTGTCGTAGACAACCCGCAATGAGATCTACGACGCACAGTGCACTTTAGCGGAGCCCAGTCTGCCACTCCGTTACGGTGGTCAGACCTGGGTCGTTTCCAGGGGACTTATTTATGAGGCCCATAGTAAGAGACCACGTTTCAGTGCCATAAGTCATCACTGGTAACACACATTGGTCGAAGACTCTTGTCTTGAGGTACTGAGGTATTTTAGACGCGAAGACTTCGCGAAATCCGGAACGCTGCCTAGCCGAGTTGGATTCGACGATTGATCTCTTTCTCGAAGTTGGACCTGCCTAGTTTAACTGTCTGTCCGAGGTAGATGTATTCGTCAACAACTTTGAGAACTGAGTTCCCAACTGATATTGAACATGTTGAACTGGGTTGAGACAACATGGGCATTAGACATATTTTCGTCTTGTCCATGTTCATCTTAAGTCCATTGGGAAACTCGATGGAAGCCTTCGAGTATTGTACTGAGGTCTTCCATGGATTCTGCCATGACTACAATATCGTCGGCAAATCGAAGGTGAGTGATGTACTTGCCATTGATATTGATGCCAAGTCCTTGCCATTCCAAGAGCTTGAAAGCGTCTTCCAATGCAGCGGTAAACAGTTTCAGAGATATAACGTCTCCCTGTATCACGCCTCTGTGCAATGGAATTGCCTTCAAACTTTGCTCCTGTACTCGGACTGACATGTTGGCGTTTTAGTACAAACACTTCAGCACTTCAATATACCGATAGTCAATACGGCACCACTGGAGAGACTCAAGCACTGCCCAGGTCTCGATCGAATCAAAGGCCTTCTCATAGTCCACAAAAGCTAAACAAAGGGGCAAGTTATACTCTTCGGTCTTCTGTATAACTTGCTGTAGCGTGTGGATGTGGTATATGGTACTATAGCCTTTTAAGAAACCGGCTTGTTCCGGAGGCTAAAAATTATCAAACCTGTGACTAAGACGGTTCGTTATGACCTTCGAAAACAGCTAATAAACATAGCTCAAACGCGAGATGGGTTTGTAATTCTTACGTAAAGTGTTGTCACCTTTCTTGAAAAACAGCACCACCACGCTTTCGTTCCATGCTTCTGGCGTTGAACCTTCGAGTAAGACGGTATTAAAGAGCTTCTGAAGGACTTTAAGTACCGGTGTTCCATCCGCTTTCAGAAGCTCAGATGTGATGCCGTTGGCACCCGGCGTCTTCTTGTTCTTAAGCTGTTTCAAGGCCATTCTAATCTCGTACAGGCTGATGTACGGGACATCTTCGGTATAATGTCGGGTCAGCTTGGCTCTTGGGTCTTTGGCCGAGCTGATAACAGGTTTAGCGACTGAGGTGTATAACTGTCTATAGAACCTCTCGACCTCCATCAACACTTCTGCTTTGGTCGACGCTACACTGCCGTCTTCTCGCTTCAGCTTCGTCAACTGGCTTTGCCCAATAGACATGTTTCTTGCAAATACTTTGGAACCCTTTTTCCGCTTTATGGTCTCTTTAATACGGTTTGCATTAAAGGTCCGGATGTCGTGTCGCAAGGACTTCAATATTTGTCTATTGAGCAGCCTATATGCTTCCTGGCTGCCGGGGACTGGGGGCCTGGTTCATTTTGTAAAATCCATTGGGGGTTTTTGTACTCTATATACGATACGAAACTCGCCACGCTTGGCAGGCGGGTTGGCGAGCTTAGTTATTTTTGTGTTTAACTGGGAAGTTGCTGCTGCCCACCTTCTGTTTGTTATCCCTTAGCCGCCTTCTACAGCACCCACAGGTGGAGTTGGCTCAGTGTTATTAGCCGGCACCCCGCGGCGAGTTTACTGCACGGAGGTTAAGTGTTATTACAATAAACTTTACTTTATACAAAAGATGGTTTCTTAGAGTCAGTAATTTTAGCGTTGACTTATAGAATGCCTGTTATTATGGTAAACGTAGTTGTAGCACAAGTACAAGAAGTAGATAGTAAACTTTTTTTTTTATCTTAATTAGTATCATCTCAGCCGTAGGACGTCCACTGATTAAAATAGTCGTCCTCATACATTTTAAAAGGGACGGTTGGAAGCAGCCTGCTTGATAAAATAAGTAAACACAACATGTAGCGTGAATAGGGTAGGTACTTGGTAGGAGAAAGCCTTTAATGGCGATCGTATTCTATGACCGAATCGTAGAAATTTCAAATCAAGATTATCCTAAGCCGGCTTAGGGTACTACTAGTAGTGTTAGTCTAAATAAAAAGCAATGGTATCAACTAATGGTAGCCTAACCACGCATGTAAGAGGAGTATCTACATTATAAACAGGAAAATACTACCTATACGCTATAAGTATTATGTAGTCATCACTCTCAAAGCTCATCCGGCCCGGTAAAGGCATTATTGTGCATGATCATGTGATAAATAATTTATAGGAACTTTACTACACACACAGACACGGATAGTAACATCTCTTTAGCACCTACTTAAAGCAATTTAAATTAGCACGTCCTTGTGTCGCATCACATCTTACAGAAAATTGTAATTTCCTTGCAGAAGGAGCTAATTATTATATAGTATACTTGCCTAGTGAAGGTTTTTAGACTTTCAACGAAAAATTTAGAATAGTGTAGTGGTCGAGCTTTAGCACGTTGGGCTAAAAATGTGTCTATTAGGTGATTGAGACTTTCAGACACACATGACAGCCGGGTTATAGTAAGTGTTCTGACTGCCCATCGCTATATATATATCTGGCCGATATAGACGCAGAGTTCTGCGTCTATATAAGCCAAATCTTTAGTTTTTTTAAACTTTTTTTGTGAAGAGTAGGGCAAATCGTGCACTTGATATCTAATCTCACACCTGCCTATTGCAGCGTAGCCTAGGTTTCATGCTGAAGTGTTACAGTCTCTGTCCTACGTCCTTGAACCGCTCCCTTACTTACACCATAGAGAATCTAACCATACGTTACGGACACTTGTATCTGTACTAAGATTCTTTCGGCCCATAAACAATTAGCATATATTATGAAAGTACGTAAGTCCCATTTTTGAGCGGGGAAATGTTGTGCGTAACCCCCGCAAATACCGCTTCGCAGGAGGTGGCCAGTGTCTGCCACTATCACTACCAGTTTCCACTGAAAGCGTGTATCGTTGAGGGCCTTATGCAGCATAATTAGCCAAATGAAGGAAGTAGGGATTTGTATTTTAAGTATATAGTTTTCTTAGAGAATTTACAAAACCGAAACAAAAATCTATGAAATGCTTAATTAAGATAACTCATACAAGGCCGTGTTATGACCGGAAAAATTTTTTTTATAAGATTTCTCCACGATTAACGTAGTAAGAAAGAGACGGACCTTTTGCTAACGGCGAACCTCAACGGAACGGGGACATGTATGGCAGACAATAGATTTTGTATGGAATTCAAGCCTTTCTTTGAAACAACGGCCCAGTAAGGCGACGTGTATTTTAATCCTATAGGTCGGGTTTTATCGACTATTATAGTTCGCATCTCTTTAAGCGAGGGGAAATTGTTTAAATCTGCCATGAAGCATTTAATATCATGGTTCAAAGATATCTGCAGCAACGCGATGGGATCATTGCTAGGAGTTATTCATTATTTATTCCCTCTGGAGTCTTGCGCTCAAACCAAAAACAATTAATAACCATACTCGTATAGATGTCTTAAACACCGCGTAGAAAATTGTTTAGCACTTTCATGTCTCTGCGATAACTTGGACAAAATTCTTGCGTATGTACGGATGTCCGGCTGAGAATGGTTTCGAATGTCGGTTGAGAAATGCGACCTGTAGAGGGGAACCTCTACTGGTTGTATTTCTCAACCGATTCTCGTAAAATTTTGTGAGCAAGTTCGATAACTATATAGATTTTTGTTTATTCAATTTTGAAGTTTACAGTTATAAATGAATTTCTTAGCAAAAAGAGGGAAACTAAGTCAACTTTCTAACGGTCTTGCCCGGCCCCCGCAGCAATGTTTCGAGATCGCTGTTGTGGCGGTAATTTACGGTAGGCTTATGGCATTGATTTGACATTTTTTATCTGGATGTATTACTGACATCCAGCTGTAGTATATCGTTTTTTCAATGCATTTTTAATTTTTTTAAGTTGTGCGGTGAATATTTATTGAGTTTAAGCTATGCAAAGACCATACTCGCGAGTTCCACAGCTCACAGCGCCACTAGTAATATCGGACATTACGGTGGTGCCTATACCACCCAAAAGAAACGTGTACAAGAGCTCTACCGTCTATAGCCTGTTCAAACTACCAGGAGAAATACCGGGATAATGAAAATCTCAGTGAATAGTCACCTACGAATATGGGTGTGGATGTTCAGTGAATAGGGTTGTGGTAAATAGGTTCTTACGTATGTTATGTACATCACCTTGCTTACCCTCAACAAAAAAGCTGATGCAGCGATGCCCACACACCGCAGCATCGTGGATCACCGGGAAGCTACAGTTGGAATCGATCGCCGAAACCGCTAACACCGACCACAGTAATTCAAATTATTTATCGTGATTAAAATAAATTTAATTTTTAAAAAGTGGCCACATAAGTCGCAGAAAGAATCTATAGCTTTAATTTCTTCTGAACAATTTACCATTTCAAGTAACTTTCAACAATAACTATGATAATATTGGACTTCCAATATTATTCCAGCTAATGACATGCGATAGATACCTCGAAGCGTTTTAAGATTTCGTATCTCAAAAGGAAAAAGGTGAGCAAGTTGACAACAGTTAAGGTTTTCTTTTTGCGATTAAACTAACAGTTGCATATAATTTTATTGAAACTCACGTTTATTATAATTTTGTACTAATAAAAATCTCGCTCGTCGTTGCGTCCCACCTCGCACAGTGCACAGTGAGGTGAGCTCATCGACGAGCTCACCGATGTTAAATACTTTATGAGATATCGCCCTTGTACATAAGGTTGTTTTTCCAACGTTTCTTGCCATCTCGTAATTTTTTCACGGATGTTGTCAAAGATGTAACGATGTTTGCTCTTAGAGAATCGCACGGCAGATTCTGAGGAAGGCTTCCAGACGAAGCTGAAACAATTGTCGATCGTGATATAGACATCGCGTAAGTCTCACGTTAATCCCGTTTTGTAAGTACAAAACTATCATTTGCAGTTGGCAAATTTGCCGTGATGTATGGGAGAACAGTTTTCAACTAAGTAAGTACATAGGTAGTAAAATTTGTCCTTATTCCCAATCCGACGTATTTTTTCGTTGTTTGTACATAACTCTCAGTGCATTTGTCCAAGTTATTTATGAACCACGTAGGTATAACTTTTTACTGGATCATTCAATATTTTTGATTATTTGTTTGCTGGAGTGGCTTTGTTTAATAAAATTCATCGGCGTCGGTTGAAAAGTTTTTCATTTAAGCTCAATAATGAAAAACAGCATTTGATTATCTACTCAGTTGATCTTTGTGTTGTCAGCGTAGTTATGTAGCAACTAATTAGTATTGTAAGGGAAGGGCGGGCAAGATGGATAGGGCGGGCAAGACGGATACTCGGGATATTGTGAGAACGCGGCAGAATGTTCTGATGCAGACGTAGTAACAGCGTTGCCTCGGTGACAGCCACCTCTCTCGCTCAATATTCGCGGGCCACTCGGGCGCACCGGTTGTCGGCGAGCATATTGAAGTTTTCTGTTCCAAACATTCCATGTTTTCAAGGTAAGTATCAGTGAGTATTTAAACTATGTTCGTGTTTATTTGGATGTCATGTTAATTTTACCGTTTGATACGTATTGAACATGCTTGGAATGGATTGTCGTTCATTGTTATTAGTTTTTGAGGTAATCATTTTTTACTTCACCGAAACGAAAGCGGGCAAGATGGATCATGTTATTTTAGCTATATTCATCTTGCCCGCCAATTACTAAAAATAATTTAATATATTTTAATGTCTTTCAGAAGGTTTACATGACTAACTCAACATGTATCGTGATCTTCAGAAACCCTCAACCAAGCTATGACAGAAGCAAAAACTTAATATATGCGTTAAGCTTCTCCCAAATATGGTATTTCATATGTGACGTTATATAGGCATATTTCATAGATTACATTCTTCAATCCACAAGAAGTTACTAGAGGAATACGTTCAGATAGTATATTCACTTTTATATGGTTTGACGAGGGTAGAATCCATAATCCTTACAGCTAGCAGGAAAGTTTGCGAAAGTCAAAAATAAGGGAACGATATTTAATTAAAAATACTATTTCTATTCAGCAACCTCAAACCTATAAAAAGCCTTCGTCCGGTAAAATATCAAACGACCTCTCGACGTCCCAGAAGAACACTACGAAGAGGAAGACTATAATCTGAACCAGAAAACTCTACTCGAGGAAAACTCTGACCGGCCTACTTACTTATGCACAATCTGCAAAACCGTATCAAACTTCCATAGCTGAAGCTTTGATAGTATTCGGGATGTTGGAAGTGGACACATGCTCTCTGGTCGTCCTATCTAAGTTATGGCTTGTACTTTTACGACGAGTGCGATGACTGAAAGGAACATTATACCCATGATCCATCTTACCTACCCTATGCGGGTTTTTAGTTTCATACAAAGATTAACTATATTAAAAGCAGTTTCTTCTTATCATATCCATCCTGCCCCCTACGTATTTCATTCTTTTCAAAAATGGAATAGATAAATTTTTAAATACTATACAAAAAAAATAATGTTCATCGTCATCACAACAAATCTAGAGCATCAGCAGTTATATTATAATTTACTTTGAATATACCACATGAGAGCAAGGACCCACCTTGGTCTTGTATAATCAAGAATATGTACATATTAAACTTACATATTTTAATACAGTGAAAGAAAAGACTATGATAAAAGCATCTATCTATATTAATGTTAGCAACACGACTCACTTTCTTAATCTCCGGGGGTTATAAACATTCTACGTGGGTTGACGGAGTCGTCTGGATGATACCTCTAGAGAAATATGGAAAGAAAATATTAACAATAATATATAATAATATAAATCATACATAGAATTGAAGCGGAAAAACACCTCATACATGCTAGTAATATATCTTATATACAGATATATTTAACAAACCAAAAAAGGGGTAGGTTCTCTAGTCTACCCACAGGTATATTTTTTATTTATGACACGCATAGCTTTTCACTGGATCTTTTTCTTACTGAAAAATCGGGAGTACTCACGTAATAATTGTCGGATAGGTCCTACTATTTTTACTGGATCATTTAATTTTAATTCGTTTGGTCGGGTATTAATCTTGTCTGAGGGAAATTTCAGTAAACGTTTACGTTTTTCTGTTATCCTGAATATTAGACTAAACATTTCTAGATGATATATATCATTATAGTTTTGTGCGTAGATAAGTGGCATATAATAATTGTGGGCACATATAATTAAATGTTAATGTATGAAAAAGACTGTTGAATCAACGGTTATAAATCGTCATTCGTTGTCTGCAAAATGTTCATAATTTTTAGTGGATTACAGTTTCGTTTTTTATTTATTGAATTACTTGATTTCTTTTTGAATTCAAGATAACGGGGAGTTTTCCATTACGTAGAAATTTGCCAAAGACAATGTGATAATCCATCAAAGGTCATTGGTCATCATGCGGCCAGACACAATAGAAATTTCATTGTTATAATATAACGACTCTTGAAGGGATAAGACATCTACAGGCTTGATCAGATTTATTAAACTGCATAGACTAAAATATATACTAGGAAAGTTAACAGGGAGAATACTAAAATAATGTAAGTAGGTACTCAGTTTACTTAATTTAACATAGTAAATTATTTAAGTATTATCCAACCGTAAAATAGTTTTTCAAACACTTACCTTTAGTATGGATATCGCAACCCTTCGAAATTCGGCTTCTCAAGCTGTTCAATTGAAGTCACTCCCTCCCCATACGACGGTTAAAATCAGATAGAAAGTTAAAATTCGATGCTCGGACCTCGAGCCTCGGTGGCCTAGTGGTCTTGGCGTCTGACACGGATGGTCGAAAGACGCGGGTTCGAATCCCGTCCGAGGATGTGTATTTTTCTCTCTAAAACTGCAAAGTTTGGTCTCGCTAAGAAAGCGTTTAGTTCTTTAAAATTTATAGATAAGACTTTTCTATATGCAGACAGTCTATCTAGACATAAAACAAATAAATTTGATATTCGTAGTTGTAAATACATGAAACAAGAGTATATTTTCATGCGCTATTCGACGGACAGCAGGTTTTAGTAGTCGATGCATACGTGTCTTCATAATGGATACTATAGGTAGTAATTGTTGATAGTGATCTAAAATCTCTGTAATGTCTTGAATGTGTGTGTACAAGCTTCCTGCGATATATGTGATACTAGTACTAGTACAGATATGATGATCGTTGTTACGTTATTTAGTAGTTTTTATATCTATGAATATATAAACACATCAACATGGTCTAGGGATATATAAAACTTTTTTAAATAACTTAAAAAGAACTGGCCTTACAAATAAACCATTGATGACAGATTATAAAAACATTATTAAGTTCCTTTTTTTAAATTAAAATTTGTATATAAAAGGTTTTGTTTTAAGATTAAATTCGCATTCATTGAATTTCTTCCAAAGAAGTAAATCTTCACGAACTTCTCACTTAATTAAAACTCTATAAATTTCTATAAATCTTTGTCAAACGCATCTCCGGTGTTCATTTACTCATGCCACCTAGACGCTTGACCAGGAACGAAATGTTAAGAGCAGTGGGCATGATTCAGGATGGCGCTACCCAAATTGCGGTTTCTGAAGACATTAGGACCAGTCAGAGCGTTATATCCAGGCTTTGGTCACGTTATCGTGTCACGGGGGAAGTAGCGGAACGGCACAAAGGATCTCAACGCATTACAACACGTGTACAGGACCGATTCATAGTAAATGCTGCACGAAGTCAACCAAATGTAACGGCGATGCAATTGGTTCAAAGGCTACAGAGAGTATGGTTTGCTGGTAAGCGGTCAAACTTTGAGAAGACGACTGCATGAAGTCAACCTACGTGCTCGTAGGCCACTTCGGGTACCAGCGCTAAGGAGAGGCAATCGAGGAAGAAGATTACAATGGGCTATTGCATACGAAAACTGGAACCATTCTCAATGGTCACTTGTGCTTTTCACTGATGAATGCAGGTTTTGATTTCATCTTGATTCGCGAAGAGTACGCGTTTGGAGAGAACCTGGACGTTGGAATCGACTGCAGCACCAACAACAAGTTCATGCATATCAACGTGGCACGATTATGCTTTGGGCAGGAATTCGTCTCGACGGTAGAACGGACCTCGTTTGGATACAAGGCAATATGACTACTCTAAAATACCGAGATAAGGTGCTAGAGCCTGTAATCTTGCCCCACAGACAGCAAATGGGACAAAATTTCCAGCTAATGCACGACAATGCCCGTCCACATACGAAGCGTATCGTTACAAGTTGGTTACAAAAGCATGATATCCAAGCTTTACACTGGCCGGTGTCAACCCCCTGACTAAAATTCTATTGAGGATGCCTGGGATATGCGTCAGAGAAGAGCTCTTAGGAATTTCCTTGAAGATATTGTGCATGAAAACCAGCTTTTCTTGCATCTTAGCAGGACTTGGGACAGTATTCCACAACAGGATATTGATACCCTTGTTTTGAGTATGCAGAACCGCTGCAGATGTGTCAGGAGAGTCTTAGGTGGATCTACAGATTATTAATTTTAAGTTTTCAACAATTTTATTAAAAAAAGTTGTATTGTTTAGGTTTTGATGTTTCAAAAATAAAGTTAAGATTGAAATTTTTTCTGAGTTTTTCCACTTTTTCTAAGTTTTTTTTAAATTTAACCTTATCTTAAAGTTTATTATCAGATTAGATAGGCTATTAAACAAGGTTTATTTTAATGTGTAGGTGTCTAACAAAAAGTTAATAGAATTTTAGTTATTTAGGTTTAATTGAAATATCCCTAGACCATGTTGTGTGTGTATATGCAGTTTTTGTCACTAAAATCGATGACATGGTTCCTAAGCACGATTTTTGTATGTGTTATAATTTCAGACTTTTCCATACTGACCTACTAAATGTCCCAACCTGTATAATATAGCATGTCTTATAGTAATTCCATTTCTAAACTTCAGCAGTTAGTTTTTTATTGTCATTAAAAATACTTAGTATATAAATAAATACTATTTAAAAACTACGGTATTTAAGTTTTACATGAAAGTAGCTGATTTGTACATTTACAAATGACAATTCCAGTGATTTGCATTTGTTAACTATTTGTCTTGGCTTTAAGAATATGATTTGAAGCAACATCCTTTACTCAATATTACAAGACCAGCTAATATTCTATATACCTACCATAGTTATTTATTTCGCCATCTAGTTACTTAAGTATAAAATTTTATTAAAATTCAGATTTATATCTTGATGCAAGAATTAACTTTAGAAACGGGATATGTACCATGTATTGTATTTAATTTTAGCTCTCGATATTTCGGCACAGTTGCATGCGCTATGTTTACGAGTAAACTGCAAGTTCAGTTTACATTACATGGTAAATATCTCGTTTCAAAAGTTATTTTTTGCATTAGTGACCATGTCAGTTTAAAAACTTATTTCTTAATTTTGATATCCTTTATCTATATACCTATTAGTATCTCTACACTTTTTATATTCTTGATCTGTAGTGATCCATTTCGCAAAACATATAAGTCTTTTCAAATAAAAGCACACCTCCGTTGTCTACCCATGTCCATGTCTACCCAGAATATTTGTGTCCTTTCTTTTTTGCGATTATAAAATACAGTTCTGAGACTATTGCTACATTAAATTATCGTAGGAAGGCTACGTACATTCAACTATTAACATTCAAAGCTTAGTCGTCAATGTACGCAATGAATGACGTAAACATCGTGACTTGGCCAAGAACTGTGCTCGTAGTGGCATCGCATCGCGCAGCGGCAATCGATCGGTTGCGCGCGCACCTCCGCCATCCTCTCTTCAGTAAAGAGCTAAGACTCCAGTCGAATATCAAATTCGACAGAAATGTACCAAACTCGTGCTAAGTGACCAACGATATAGCAATTGCTAGAACCAGTGACATTTAACATTAGGAACTACTCAAAGGTCAGTGGTAGATGTACAACCCTTAGATTTGGTAAGTGCCTGAAAGATTCGGTTCTGCCATGATGGTTTACTTTTCTCGTTGAGTTTATAAAGCTATTTCCTCAACATCGCGGCGATAGCCTACGCCTACGCCTGTTTTATTTTTGAAAGAAATTTGCCTTGCACAATTAAGGTCTATTAGCCTTGTAGACATTTTAGACACAAAATAGTATTTTTCATCTTCCTGTTTTCCCTAGGCTAATCTATGTATAGAACCCACGTACATAATATTATAAATGGTGACCTACTTGCATAGGTATATCTAAGCACAATGCTAAACCGTATCAACTTATGTTTATGTATTTGATAGCAGGTTACTTTTGATGTCATATTTTTCAATATTAGCTGCTCTACAGCTTTTATACTTATTGAAAAATATGAACAATTCATGAAACCCCTTGGTTGGCTACATTATTACGATTACATTTTAAAAAGAATTATTGGCTGTGTTATTCATCGTTGGCAGTCTGAGAAGAGGGAAGTCGTTTTCATGAGCAATATGAAATTCTAGGTCAAGTATCCCGTACAGTCGATATTACGACAGATATCAGACTTCAACTTTAATAACTAGAGGATAGGTTCTATTTTCGCATGAAGTTATTTGGTCCGCGGGGGTGTGAAAACCTTCCGATTTACAAAAAGGAAGTCTCTATGGATTGCAACAGTCCATTGTAACAAATTATATTTAAAAAATATTTGGAAAGGTTGACTACTATGGATTTTTCCAATATTTATAGCTTTGGGGTGTAACCTTCATAAAATATAATTAGAATCCTCAGTTGTTTGAAAGACGCCCACAAGATTAAATAGAAAGGTATGTAAAGTATGAAATGCACGAACATTTTAAATTATTTCCAAATTTGTGGCCAAGTTATTTATTATTAGGGAAGTTAATGGTTACTATCGAAAGTATGGTATGTTTTATAATCGATTATTATAGATTAAAGTCTTTTAATTTGTTCGTAAAGCTCGATGACATGTAGGTATATAGGTACATACTTTGTAAATCTCAAAAATACACACAAAATCAACATAACGTATAAATAAAGGTAATTTGATAAATAACAATTGCATAAATAAAAACAAAATATCGAAAATTACGTAATACTACGACAAATGAAGCTGAAATTGGTTTGGAATTGCTAAAAAGGTATGTAGTATAAGGAGAGTAGATGTCAGAAATTTATGAAATGTTCTAATTATGGGGATGCAATACTTGTCTATGATTCTTATATTTATAAACGAAGTGACACGAAAATCTGGACTTGGTTTGATTCTTTTAATTTTTTCAAATTCGACCAAATACATCTTTGAAATCTTTATATATAAAGCAATTTTTTTAATTTACTGCATGGTCGTCTGGAAGAGATCGCTCTGAGCGATAAGGCCGCCCATCGTAACACTTAATTTAAAGTTTTTCATTGTTGTGTTTGATTTTCTATAATAATATCCCATTTCTTTGTTAGTTATACTTTATGATGTGGTGCAGCAATAAAGAGATTATCTATCTATCTATCTATCTATCTACTTATTATCGTACTACTGCGCCTTCACTTTAATGTTTATAAAGGGGTCAGAAAAGACAATTTAGATTTCAATGTAATTTTATAGACCCCATAACGAATCCAAACATTCTTTCGGAGAATTGTGTAGGCTCTTTTATTTTGTTTTTTTACTTTTATATTATATGATTCTTGAATCATATGACGTATTACTTTTATGTATGATAATCATATTATTGTGTAATTAAATAATGATTGCTGATCATTACGATCAATATACACTATGTGTAGTGTACAGTAGCTAATTAAGGTATTTTTCCGAGCAAACGTGACTGAAAGCTACCCATCATAGACACCGACTAGTTAGGTGTTATTAGGTACGAGTATATTACATCTATCTTCATTTATTATTTATTTTAGTTGGTATTCATTAATTCAAAATATACTTAGATCCTATAAACTTTTATTCCCTCTCGCGTATTGTTTTTTTAACGTCTTTTTTCCAAACGCGTGAGTAGGCTTTCTTCAAACACAGCGCTAACATTAATAGTATATTAATCATATACGAGTAGCATGTGTTTGGGAAGACTAATTACGAATCGGCTTTGATTTAGTCGTTTCTGTAGCAGGGAGTTTAAAGTTGCAGTGTGAGCCACGGGGAAGTTGATCTTATCGACACGTTTGTACCTTGATATAGAATACTTTGGCCAAGGCTTAAAGGAGATTAATCGTAATAGCGTTCCGAAATATTATACTCGTATTCTAGATCGGTTTATTTTGACCGTATACTTACACTGTAACGGTCAAGACACATAGAACAGCAACCTACATAATCTTGGCACAAGATGATGTAGACTGCTCTCCTATGTGGAACTTGTTATTCTAGTCGTTAAGGCTTCCATATTAAATAAAATGAGTAACACAGAACCCCGTTAAAGATTTTCACTCGTTGCGTATCCTCCAAGGATGGGGGAATGAAATGGATGTGTATGTGTTTTATTCTGCCTTGAATATGTATCATAGAAAACCCCAATGTTTGGCGATATTGGAGGCTCTGAAACCTAAACATCAACTTCTTTTGTGGGTGGCTTGTGTGTGTTTGCCACAAATCTGCCACTGTAGCATAGGTAGAGCAGACAACAAACTGTAGAGAATGATCGGGCACTTTTATGACAATCCTGAAAGCTAGTACTCGACTTGAAAAAGAAATGTATGCATATTATATACCAGTGGTGCTCATACTTTTTCTTAAGGAGATCGACCTAGCAAAAATAAATGACCAAGAGATCATTTTAACCATATACCCTACCAAATATATACCAAGAAAAAAATGCATAAGTAAAACTAGGTACATCGGATTTGAGTGCAAAGTGTCAAATCTGTATAAAATTTTTAATCATCTAATATTAAAAAATAAATTTAAACATTAGTGATACAATATTAAAAATGAAAAAATATTATGCTGATGTGGAAGCGTGACATTGGTGGTCCTCCGCAAAATATTTGTAGTTTACTCGTAGCATTCATTTCAGGTATTTCACTCATTTCATATTTCATTCTGATTATTATACTCACTTCGTGTTTCTGGACATTGTTTTTTTTTCATTAGCAAAAAGCTACAGTTTAAAGGTCGATCACTAATAATTTTACCTTTCCTCGGCGATCGACCGTATGGGCACCTCAGTTAATATGTAGTAATATGCCTGTTTTCTTTGTACAGTCAGCGCAAATGAGAACAGTGTCACAGACAGTGTCGTGGTGTAACGGTGAACTAACATTTAGAGTTTTGTATGGCAGCCCAATCCGTCCGTCACGTAATTGTCCAGTGTGTACTTAAATTTGATAAAACTAAAAAAACAGTTTATATACAGAAATTTTATTCAGATTTTGTAACAGAAAATTAGCCCACGCGACCTTAACTCCTAGTACATTTCTCTTGCGCAGACTTTAGTATTTTCCATGGACTCAATTAAAAAACTAAAGATAAATTAAATTAAATCTTTAAAATGAAGGGTTTTATGCAAATATCAGAGTAGGTATTAACTTATAATATTTTGTGGTTCGATGTTAGATAGCCTAAAGTTCAAGTTTGTTTACTTAGCCGATCGTTATTATTATTATTAACAATAATATTATATATAAGATCATTACAGAAAGAACAAACCTGGTATTTATACCAAAAGCTGGTATTACCTTCTTATGATACTCATTGCTCTCTACTAATTGTTAAGTTAGCGGACATGCGGCCGTGTTGTATGATATAAGTATGTGGTATAAGGGCAACGAATTTGTATACTACGTAACCAATATCAAAAACCTTGTATAAAGGTCCCTTGGTTAATTAAATTGAAATATTCTTTTTTTAGTTTTTTCTACCGACTTCCAAAAATAGGGGGAGGTACTCAATTCGACTGTATATTTTTTTTTATATACACATTACCTCATTATGTTCGACTGGGTGAACCGATTCTCAAAACTCTTTTTGTTTGAAAGCTGGTGCTTCCCGTGTACTCCCATTTAAATTTCATCAAATTCGGGCCAGTATATGAATATATGAATAGAATGGAAGTCGGTATTAATTTTTTTAAATTGTACTTGTTTTCTCTTATTTCTATAACGGCAACAGTAGGGGCTTATGTCTCTTTTGTGACAGATGAGATTTGACGATTATATACTATCAACCTATCTACTCTATAACATTGGGCTTGAAAAGGGTACATACCTAAATTCCATCCCGTGCTTGCTTGACCCTTCTAATATGATTTAGGTTTTGATATTTTTGGATAAAACCTTTGACCCTTCTTAACTCCGATTTCGGAACGATCAGACTTCTACGTAGTAAGCAGATTTTCATTCAAATATTCTTAAATATACCTTTATAACTGTAAAATATAAAATGGATACGCTGTGCCAATATTAGCAACCTTGTGTTACCTGACAATTAAGGACGAGGATACGTAGGGTTAAGAAAATCGGAAGGTTTAGTATTTACCAAACGCGAAGCAGCCAGTCAGTATGTATAGCACAAATTTAATAAAGTTTAGAATTTTGTTTGACAAGATATTTACTTTAGATAGTTCTAGGCAAGTTTTTACGATCCCAAATCATCTACCACGACCTTATTCTGATTAAAGTGATGCAAGCGCAATGAAACTAACCTTTCTAGTAACGAGGCAATGAGAGAACCGCAATAAAGAATCACCAATGAATGGGCGTCAGCATTCCTTTTAGTACAAGAATAAGCGACAACAATTGCAGTATCGAAGACTCATTTGAGCTATGTTGAAGGATATAATATGGCTGTCTGTAAAGTCGGTTTACGGACCATAATTTTACGTGATACGTGACAAGCCGAACGCTTAGGCTGATCGTGCGTCTAGTACTCACCTCGCGTCTCACAGTAACGTGACTATGAGTCATGCTTTTTCGTGGGGCATCTGGCGTTCATCGATTTAAAAACACGTTATCACGTCAAAAATACTACTTGTATTAATCCTGGGTATAAAGCTATCTCTAATCCAAAACTTCATCCAAATCTGCCGATCCGTTCCAGCATGAAGTGAAAAAATATGCGTATTTACTCAATCACATCCTCACTCACTCCCTCACTTTTAATTACAATATTGGTATGACTTACCTTACTTTGTCTTTATTACAGATAATGTCCCCTCTTCTGGGAGCGCTACTCCGGTGGCGCCGTGAGGCAGCCGCCGCAGAAAGTGCTGCTGAAGAGATGGCGTCCACCACTGAGAACATTGGTAAGTTGTAACATCAACAGTGATTGGACGTGCACACCACACCGCCCCTCCGCCCTCGCTTCAAAGACAATAGTACACATTTCCTAAATCGTTGTTTGCCGACTAGTTAACCCTCCTGCGGTATTGTTCACGTTACCTTCGGTGTATGTTGATGCTATGCAATAGAACTCAATAGGTAAGTATCATAATAAAAGTGTGTAGGTACTTCACTTCTAACTCGATTCTGTATCTATGGTAATTTATTTTAGCAAAATAATACGACCTATCAATTATGTTTATATTTCAATTTTTACACTAATAGATTAGTTTTCAATTCGGTTTAAATAGTGCGTATTTTGTTGGCACTAAAATCATTGCATTGAGTTTAAGCAACATAATGCAAAGATTCAATATCTCACTCCTGACTGTTATGTAACTTAAAAATATATCTAACTGTCACTGTCAGGCTGTTGATTACCTATAGGTGTTATGCCGGCGGCAGCATTTTACAGGCGAATCCAGAAACTGTGCGTCGCAATTTTAATTCATATATTGAGCTAAAGGTAAATATGCCATTTTATATCAAATTTACATTAAAAACTGATATGTGTACACTAGCATATTTTTTAGTATAGTGTACACTAATATTTGGCCTAGACTCCATATAATTTAAAAACCATACGTATAATATATCTGTAAGCATACATTAGGTAACATTATTGTCCAATTGCTGCCTAGAGTGGTACAAATAAGTAGCGAATAGGACGATTCTGCCAGTCACGAGCTTTTACGATGAAAATCACAAAAGCTTTCACCTTGTAAACAAGACTCTTAATTAAATGCAAAGTATTTTGACTCTAATTACGATCTCAGTTGCAAAGCCCAGAATTAAGTCGGCTACAAGAAACCAATTATGACTACCATGTTGTAGGTATATTTTAAGGCAGGTATTAGAACTGCTAAGAGATTGAGGAGGATTAGTTAAACCGTGGAAACATTATTTTGTGTAGTCTGACACGGTAAATCAATAATAATATATCTCTGAGATCTCAATGTGTTTCAAAATTCGCAAAGGCATTATACAATCATGTATTACCTATATTGGTTTTAGTTCCTAATTTTAAGAATTTATTCGTTAGATCAAGAAAAAGATAAGACATTAGTATGTCTTATTATCTTATCTACTTAATATATGTATTATTATGCTCATATTTTGTAGCGAGACCGAAATCTTTATGATTTGAAATTATAGTTTTTCAGAGTCTAGTTGTTTTTTGATATGATATAAAATTAATCAATTAATATTAAATTAATATTAAATTAATATTAAATTAATATTAAATTAATATTAAATTAATATTAAATTAATATTAAATTAATCAATTAATATTAAATTACCTAGATTTAAAACTAATGTCAGGAATATAGTATTTAAGGCCTATGATGAAAGTATTTAAAATTGTTTGTTTGCCTCTTTTTATTGTTATTATTAAAATACATAACTAGTTACTGCTTAACAATCAACCATGTTGTGTACACATATTTAGGAACATAGTCTAGATCTATATTGTACTATTTAATTTTAACCATTTATTGACTGTATTCTGTTTTGTGTGCCAATAAATAAATATAAAATAAAAAAATAAAATCATAAAAATACCTGCACGAATGTACCTATATAACATCTTCTTGTATTTTATTTACAATTTAATTATATACATATATATATAATATAATTTAATAACATTATCTACTAACATTAAATCACCCAGTCGTTAATCATGAAGGGAAGGTTGCTACCTAGTTTACCTCATTTTCTACCTTCTCGATTGTCATACATGAAATAACGGTAGCAATTTAATTCGCATAAGCGAATTAAATTGCTACCGTTATAAGTTTTTGTGTTTGCATAAGCAAACACAAAAACTAAACTAGCGAACTAAGATCTAATTTTTATAAAATTATGTATTAACAATAAGAACACTGAACGTTTGATACTAGTAAATATATTCGATAACTACTGGTAATTACAAATTCAAGGATGGTGCCGTCTCAGAATATCGATACAAAAAGGTGTCGCTCCGCTCGTTGCATTCGTTTATAAAGCCGTTACTTTATCCCCTCCAAAACGCCTTCTCGAGTTGTCCGCGTAGGCCGCCAGGTGGCGTTTTTAGTTCGCAACTCGTCCACCAACGGCAGCACTAGTAACTTCCTTTGAAAAATCAGCAATGTTGCCAACATATGGTAGTTTTTATTCTGATCGAACTAAAATGCAAATTCGTATAGCACCAACAAAATACAGTCCTTAAACCTGACATTTCTCTTCAATTGTAGGAATGTTCACGCAGTTTAGTCATCATGTAACTTGGTGTAAAACTACCCGCAATTTAATAGAATACTAATATTTTTAGATTTTTCATTTTAAAAATTGAATTAATGTTTAATTAAATTTTTAGTTTCTATTTAATTTTTGAAGCAGTAGATTTTAGTAAGAACAGAATAAGAACTATCATAGTTTAGATAATCTTAGATTTTAGGTCGTTAGTTTAGTTTAGTGTTCTGTACAAATAATTGTTACCAGTAACGTCAACTATAAAATTCTCACGGGTGTATGTTGAGTTTTGTACTTGATTACAATTAATAATAACTATAAATTGGTCACAGCTGAGTCTGGGTCCCCAATCTCACCATCGGGCACCACACTGCCTACCACCACTCAAGAATCGTTCAGCGAGCAGACGGCAGACTTCGCGCGGAATATGAACTTGGAATACTGGCAACTCGTTGCCATTTTAGTCGGTACGTAATTTTTAATTTTGTTAGTTTTTTTTCATGTTTTTTTTCATAACCTTGATTTACGCATTTATATATTGATTTATAATTAAGTTTTATCAGGTAGATGCGTTTTAAGGATTTTCATATATCCTATTAGAACTAGGTAATGAAAAGAGCAAAACATGTTAGTGGTCAATATCTGTTACATGCAAAAATATTAGGTACCTCTAGTGTCAAGATACAGAGAGGAAATCGGGGAATAAGTTTGAATGGGGCAGTCACCAAACACGTACCTAGTAACTAGACACTGATCTGTGATAGTTGATATTCCTTTATAATTACATTTCTTTATAATATACTAGCTGCGCCCCTAAGTTACACCCGCGTCGTGCTGGATGATGTTGATGAAAAGTATAGTATCCTATGTGTTACGTAATCCATAGTGCCTCATCTACCTCCACCAAATTTCATCTAAATTAGTCCAGCGATTTGTTAAGTGTGAAAAAGTAACAAGCATACGAACACTCACAAACTGTCACTTTTATAATATTAGTGTGATGTATTATACCTACATTACATTACAGTGGTACCTACAAATAAGCTTGAATAACACAACAGCAATCTAGCTTATTGTTAGCTATCTGGGCAGTTTAGATAGTATACAAATCAAAGAAGTAGACTCACTCAAGATTACGTGAAAGATATTAATAATCAATTTGTGTATTCGCAGGAGTTGGCGTCGTAGTGCTTGGAGTATGTTTTTGCTGCATCAGGCGGTGTTTCCGCAAGAGACGTTCCAAGGATGGCAAAAAGGGCATGAAGGGTGTCGATCTCAAATCCGTCCAGCTCCTAGGTTCAGCATACAAGGAAAAGGTAACGTTTCGTATATTTTGTTATACATTTCCATGAGAGATTATTATCTTTTAGTTTCAGTTCTTTGTTTAAAAAACTTGCTCTTCAATTCACTTGTTTAATAGCAACGGGATCACAAACTTTCACTAAAAATAACATTTATGAAACGAAACTTCAAACAAAAGAGAATCATAAATATGTATCGAAAACCCAACCAATACTTTTGGAAATGATATTATGTAAGGATTTTATTATTCATAAGCCTGTTTCAGATAATACGGACTTGATTATTCACTGAAAAGGTTTCAGAAACAGCAGCAGGAATGTAACACGTTAAATCTTTAGAGTATCCGTTTATCAATAAGAAATTATATAATATTCATGTAAAATTTGCCGCGGGACGTGCATGTAGGTTCAGCCTGACATGGAGGAGCTCACGGAGAATGCAGAGGAGCCAGATGATGGAGACTCCAAGAAGGAAGAACAGAAGTTAGGGAAACTCCAGTACAAGGTTGGTAAAGTATAATTCTACAAAACAACGGAGGATGACGACCCACTAGACGCACTGTGCTTGCAACACCAGACACGAGGTGACAACAAATCATTTTACAAACACTATTAAATTATTGTTATTGTTATTACACAACCATTTTATCTCCATTTAGCACATATATGTAGCAGCATAATCTACCTTATGTTAGTCGTCACAACTATCAGCACGTAGAGGTCCTCATTCTTCGTCTCATCTTAGCACATTGTATTGTAGAATATGTAGCCATGTCATTGTTTACTTCACGGCTCGTTAAGCCATTTACGACCTAAACAGATCGTAAAGTACGATTTCAATCACAGCCAATTATACTTTCATTTAGCATATCATGAGTTCCAGCTACGAGTAGTAAGTGCTAATTGTACTCACCAAGTACGTTAATAATATGTTTATGGTTTGCAGCTCGAATATGACTTTAACAGCAACAGTCTGTCTGTGACCGTGATTCAAGCCGAAGACCTGCCTGCTCTTGATATGGGGGGCACGTCTGATCCCTACGTGAAAGTGTATCTTCTTCCCGACAAGAAGAAGAAGTTCGAGACGAAAGTCCATCGAAAAACTTTGAGCCCAGTTTTCAACGAGCAGTTCGTATTCAAGGCAAGTAGGCAAAACTGTATCGAATGATATTTATATGAGATTGGTTCTTATTAAACATGTACCTATTTATGTATCCAGAATGTGCCGTATGCTGATGCCATGAACAAAACTCTAGTGTTTGCGATCTTCGACTTCGATCGCTTTTCGAAACACGACCAGATTGGTGAAGTGAAGGTACCGTTGTGCCAGGTGGACCTGGCGCAGACCATCGAGGAGTGGCGTGAACTACAGAGCGTGGAGGGCGAAGGCGGTCAGGTGCGATCACACTCACACACCATAAGCTCCAGTTACCAACCGCCTTGAAAACGCCCAGTCAAATGTAAAAATGTAAATTTTGAGGTCATCAAGCACAGAAGCTGATGACTCCACATGCTTTTCAGTAACTTCGTATTTACAAACATTTTAGCTATCAGGAAAATCACTCATGTTAAAGACTGTGTAATATAATCCAAGCTTTAAGTTTCAGCACTCAACACATCTAGCTTAGATGTGAACGCCTTAGCTTAGATAATACTCATGTTTTTACTTTACTAGCTAAGAACTACCAGAGGATTAAAGTCTCAAGACAAAGATGTAAGAAGTCTGGCATATGCTCCACGATTAAACAAATCATCATTGTTTTTTAGCTGGTCCATAAAAATCTTGTTACAATACGACGAACAATAGTGCAGTTATTCAGTGTTGCACAAAATTCTAATTGGTAACGTTAACTACGAGTACATATAGTTAACCGAACACCCAGGTCACATCAACAAACATGTCGATTTACTTATACATAATTTAGGTATTTTATTATATAGTTTTAACTGAAGCAGGCACATAAAATGTCATATTACTACTTATTACAGGATAATAACAACAAGAACATACTATTTTTCCTTTTTTTCTTAGCTTAGGCTAGACTGGCAAAACACACTTACTATACAATACCAAACTCATACAAACTTTCACATTTACATATTTAGTAAGTACCTACAATACTTTATCAGATCCCATCATTGTTAGATTTGTGTTTTGGCAGAAAAGCATTATTTTTAATATCATACTATTCTTTCAAGTAATATGAAACTATAATATATATTACTAATGTTTTGCTGGTTAGACCAAGCTCGAAGTCATCCCTTCTTATGCGTAGCTTCCGTTTGTAAAAATGTAAACGGCAATAGTCGTTATTCAAATGCCAAAAAACTCGTATTTATTGAAAGAATGGTTTACATTTTTGAAATTTTACTGCACTTTTTTGGAGTAGAGGAACCTTGACCATGTTAGATTGTCGATAAATGATATCAATTGTCTATTTCATTACGTCACAACATGAAACGTGCATATCAAAGACAACTCTGTAAGGTATTGCACAGGAGTCAAGGCGCCTCAATATATTGGATTGAGTATTTATTTTTCTGACAAAAATTAATTTCGACAGCAAAAATGTATTTACTTGGTTTTTCTCTTTTTCTCCATATTTTCTCTGCTCTGCTTGGCTGTGTTTGATTGTGTCCTGAACAATCTTGCATGCCGCTTCAAAAACGAAATGATCATTCACGTAAGTATTATTTTGAGACACATCGGAATTACTAATACATTGGAAGTTTTGATTCGTAACAGCGTCGTAACTATTGCACGAGTGGTTAATTTTTATATTAACCTGATTATGTTTAAGATACATAATATAATAACAACTGTTTATCAAAAACCTGCATTTAAAACTGGTAGGGTCCACAGTTAAAATATAATACCAACCCGTATTCTGACACAAGAAAATATCACCATGACCTATATTTATCATTCCGTCTTACCATTTTCTTTATTTTTTATTTTATGTTTATCCATGCAACACTATTTTTTATATGCGGCTGGGGAATGTTGCATGCTCGTCATTATTTTGTGTGTCTGTGTGTATTACGAGTACTCTGACTTGACATTTCGGTTACCACTAAACTTTGCATACTATATATTATTTTATTATCTTCTCGAAATTATAATTCGATGACGAAACGACAAGTCAGGGAGCTTAGTCTTTGTAATTGGCTATACAGATGTATGTGAGACGACACTATTTGAATAGTACATTGGTTCGTAAAATTCTCATCAACTTTGTCAAAAATTTTGCTCTGTTTAAAACGTTCGTCGACAGTACGAACAGTTTTCAAAGAAACTGAAGTTTTATAGACTTCATGCGTAGACTATTCTTCCAAATTTGTCATATTTTTCTCATTGAACTACGAGCCTGTTCGCCATTATTGCATACTCATAACGTAACTAGATATTTTTGCATTGAGTAACTACTTGAGTCTACTAACTAAACATATTGTAAGTGTTACAGGTTCCCCTAGACGACTGATCCCCAACAATATACGTTAAACCTTTTTGAACCAATGTACGAGTATATTCCTGCATGACGTTATTTTCTAATAAAACACGTGAGCATCTAGATTGAAGAAGAGCAACGTCCGGACTTTCACTGCACTGTCACTAACAGTCAATATCATAGATTAGAGTATGTATACTGGTCAATATGGACATTGCATCACGCCGTTTTATATCGCCCACACAACTTTCCATATTCTCAGTAAAATACGTTAAAATAATTATGTCCAAAAAGTTGAATCTCTTACAGACTTTAGAAATGAAAAAGCCAATGAAAAAGCCTTCCAAATACCAGTCGCTGCGGCCCAGTGTATTAAACATTATTTTTGAATGTGAAAATTTAAAATATTTACGCAATTCATTTTGGTGGCGATGAGGACTACACTGACGTCCCGTTTGGGGTGCTTTGTGCATTACGCAATTCTTTTAAAATAAAAGTTAGTCAAAGTTTATTTCATTCAAATATAGGAAGGATTGGCACATGCCAAACCTGCCAATTAATATATTAACATCCCAGTGGAATGTGTAAAAATTGCATATTTGACACCGTATCGAAATTTCGCCATTTAAAAAATATATAAAAAAATATTTGCTAAGAAAATAATTAGGTTCGTCCCATATTTTAATAAAATAAATTTTAATTTAGTATGTATCTTAAAAGGATTAATCAAATAGTTTGATAACTGACCCGCTTTCTTTGAGGCCCAGTGAACAAAAGGATAAAAGCATTTAGTCGTTAGAATATATCTTGCAGATGACAATTACGAAAATGTTTATGCTGTTATTGTAATCACAGAGTACTTTTGTATATACGGAAAATTATAATCTAAGCTGATGAAGAGAGAATATGAGAAAGTTACGAAAGAGAAGAAAAGCACACAATACAAGTCATAGTCCGCTTTCAACTTAACTCACTTTGTTTATTCGTCTTCAATATTAACAGTAACTGTTTAGTGGGATGTATTTGTTTAACAGCACTCCCTATATATGTTTAGATATATGTACATAAATATAGAAACAGGTCTGTTGAAGATTCTCAACCTTTTTTTCCATTATTCAGCCTTTATTATACCTTTTTTCCCATAACTACTAGTAGTACTACAGATATATATTGTTGTATAATCTTTAACAGACTTGTCATCCGGTGTTGTTCTATACATTGATGTCTGCGTTTCTGGCAGATAATTGCGATCTGTTTCTTAAATGGTTTTATGTTTTTTACAATGTTAATATTTTACAGGGTTTGAGTCAGGTTCTAGGTTCCCTTATTAGGTTATATTTTAGGTTCCGATTAGGCTAGTGTTTCAAGTAACTTTAATACCATGATGATCTGAGCTGGGTGTCACAAATTTTTATAATTGGCTTCATTTCGGCAACAGATCGTAATATTCAACAATTCTTATCTTCATAATACAACTAACTATTATGTTCTACATATATATTGCGGCGGGAAATGCTTTATTTTAGGTTCTCTATGAATATAGCTGTATTTATATATTTTTTGGGCGTTTATAGTTACAACAGTTTATATGTATCATGTTTAATTTTATATTTATTAGATGAAATGACATGTGCTAAAACGTTATATGTAACGCAATGAAAGTGTTCGTCTAATGTGCGTATGTTTAGTAGCAATACCCATTTGTGAGGCTACAATGTTAACTGTTTTTTCGGGCTATGCCTTCCAAGCACGATGTTCACCATAGACATTCAGTTTATGTTACTTGTTATTCGATGTATTGATATTGATATATTTAATGAACATAACATCAAAACCATGAGCTGAGTGCCTTTGGCAATATCAATCGTAAATTATTTGCTTCTATAGGTGATTACACGGTGCTATTGTTATGTTCTTTTTTTTTATTTGGTGTTACGAGATTTTGCGTGCCCCCGACCTACCCTAAGCCGCGTTATTTATGGCCCGTATTATTTATGTTTTATAAAAACGCTTTTCAAACCCGTTCTCAGAACGCTGTATTCCTCACACGATCGATCCTTTCTATCTTTCATACTCACATTAAATAAAATTAATAGAAAAACGAAGCAGTTCACTTAGAATGATTTCAAAATTTCAAACAGTAGCATGAGTTTAAATTGTACAATCACAACAACCTAAATATACATAATAGCAATATACTTCTACGCAGTGCTAACGTAAATAAACACATATGATCATGATTAACAATTATTAGATAACGATAAGGAGAACATATTTGATTATGTCCAACAAACATAACCTAATGTAAATATATGAAAATTGCAGGATAACAAGTTGGGCGACATATGTTTCTCGTTACGTTACGTACCGACTGCTGGAAAATTAACTGTGGTAATATTGGAGGCCAAGAACCTGAAGAAGATGGACGTGGGCGGCTTATCAGGTAAAGTATTACTCAGGGCTATACTCAACTTCGTGGAGCCATACTTATTTATCTAACACTTATTTCTAAATTCCACAGGTTTAAGGGTATTTTATATCTTATTTCTTCTTTACAAAGTGTTTAAAGCTATGGTCCTGTACTCAATTTATATATACCTACCTATATATTCCGTCCCATTGTGCATGTTTATTTTGAATTTATTTTCACAATTCACATATACCTACATACATTCATTAGTCTAAGACGTATCTTTAAGTATGTAGATTTGATTTGATTATTTTACATCAGCTAATTTTCTTAACATTTATATTTAACACACATGCATAAAGTAAGTACCAAACATATCCTCTATCAATAATAAAATATTTTTTTAATTGTTTTTCAATAATGCCCGAAAATTGTTACGTTATCTACTAAATAAAAGACAGGACATACGTCTTTCATGAAATACTTAGTCTAATTTTATATCTTGAAATACGGTCCCATCCGGTAGAAAGTAGTTTTGGCGTGCATGTAGCTTTTATACATATTAGGTATAATGTTTAAGTATAACTAGAAGTCAAAGAAGAACAGCGTCGATAAATATTGTTTCTCCCACTTCCTTTTTATGTCCACAAAGATGTTTTTTACGAAAACGGTTAGATAGAGCTACAAATATCTACAACTACTTTCCGCTGTCTGCCGGATGGAACCATAATTTTCATTCAACTGAGCTTGTACTTGTTATAGGTCAAAAAACTCAAACGATATTTACGTCCATAGTAAACGATTTAATTTTCGGTTAATGGCTTTAACTACGGCAGTTATATGTTTTTCATTGCTTTAGCCCAAGGTTCCTCAAACTTTCGCCTCTACTAATGAAATCCTAAAAAGAAAATAAATAAATTGAATGTCTAAGATTGGTTTAAATTACAATTAAAGGTAACAAATAAAGTGCCAAAATAAATATCATGTTGATGGGTGTGCTAGTTTTTTTGTCGCAATTGGAGTCATTTTTATGAGTTATTTTGGTATGGTTATCTTAATCTAAATGGTTACCTTAATTCTGACTCGATATCAAGTCGATTTCTGGATTTAGTTTTTAAGACCAGATGTGAAAACTACTCTCACATAAGAACGAGTATGTTGTAACAAAGGTAACAAGAAATTCACTGCATTGCCTGAGAGTTCGGGATACTCTACCTGTCTAGCTGCCCAAAAATCTATCAAAGACATCCTTTTTAAATTAGCTTGAAGACTTTCATCTATACAGACATTTCTAATAATGACTCCTGTTGCTTAACACTTAAACTAGAATTTATGCTCTGATTCGTGACCGCAAATGGGTTACGAATCCAGCCATCTTTAGCAATATCATTATCCGGAAATAGGGCGGCGCGGCGCGCGAGAGCTAGCGGTAGCGACGAATTCATTCGCGCGCGCGTCACCGTGTGTGTCGCATGTTTCTGCCTCATCAAGCCACCATTACGTATATCTTGTCGCGAAGTCCCTGCTTTGTACTGTAGGTACTACTGTACCCCACTTTTAGAAACCTTGCTTTAGACGACCAAATTCCAAATTGAATAGATATTCATTAAAAAGTTATGAACGACAAATAATACCGAACTGATTTAACGAATTATTTCTTTCGTATTTTTTGCATTATAGAAGTTACTAAGCACAAATTGTAAAACTTAAGAAAGAAAAAATACATATTCTCGGCGGGATTCTTACCTGCGCCTCCTGACAATCCGGTAACATGTATTTATTGTCTCATAAATTACATAACTTTCTTTAACTAAACAGGCGTTTAAAACTATATATTCAAGTCTTCAAAACAATCAATAAATGTTTATATTTAGATAAAAAAATAAAATTACCAATTATAAATATAAAAATAGTAACTATAACTTAACTATAGTATTTATAGTTTAAAAAAACATTGGTCTTGTAAATCAAGATATGATTTTTTTCTTTAACAACTTCAAAGAAAAAGATACCTATTTATCTATAATCTCCATAATTATAATTTTTATTAAACTATTCTTTGAAATTACTTACATATTTTTATCGTTAATTATATTTTCAATTTCTATTAATAATATTATTAATTCACCCATTATTCAGTACTTAGCTATAATAATTATAAGCTCTAATATACTTACTTTATATAAAATATAATATTACCTACATATATCATTTTTGATATCACGTTAACCATTGTTTTGCCGACATTGTACTGCACAAATGACTTACACGCTTAAATCAATTCCCTATTATATTTCATATAATATTTGTAGATATATCTTTGAGAAAATGTGTAAATAGGAATAGCTACGTACCTACATATAGTAATTATAATTTGTATTTTTTCCATATCCTACGTCTACGGTGGCCGACAACAGATCCGTACGTAAAGATAGCACTCATGCAAAACGGCAAACGTCTCAAGAAGAAGAAAACGAGCATCAAGAAATGTACACTGAATCCCTATTACAACGAGTCATTTACTTTTGAAGTACCATTCGAACAAATACAGGTGCGAGCCGAGATATATACAAAATTCGATGTTGCAGCGCACGGCTTTGACAACTCGAATGAAGAAAGCCTCAAAAACTTCCAAAAATTATCGATGCCCATATCGATATTTGAGTCTTCTTCAGTCCAAATTGTCTATTCTGTGCGCGACTTGATGTTGTTTATTAAATGTTGTCAGTATACATTGGTGGTAGGCACACCACTTGCATCCAAGCCTATCCTGATCCTAAGCATTCATTTATTTTCTGTTCAGTATTTCGGTGCTCTACTAACAGTAAAACATTGTTTAATTTTCTGTTAACGTTGATCATTTGTAAAATTAAATATCATTCTTCTGTAGTTTTGATGTCATTTTAAATGCATTGATATAACTACCAAACCATGTTATCTAGCAAAGATTAATTAGAATATTTTTTCGTCTTGCGTTTCTTGTCTTTGTTGTATGGTTTGTAGTATGATAAAACTTTCATTAGATTCCTTTTGGTGTGTTGGCTTTTATCCTCTGACGCTTTCTTCTCATCTTTCTCTTGTCCGATCTCTATCCAAGTACCCGTCATCATCTATTATATTGCATAAAGCCAATATTGTTAAATTTTTCAAAAGAAGGATGTTGATCTTCGTTTGTAACTTGGTGTTTCGAATGAAGATTTTCATTTTTGTTGACCGTTATAATTTTATTGGCTTTAATCAGTATGTTACCCATATCCTGCAACTAAGTGGTGTTCAACGATCTCCCCTCGTGACTGCATTGCAATTTGGTGACTTCAAATTGTAATTACTTATGGTTTAAGGAATCCAGTTCCCTCGTTCTTCTTCTGTAACTCTATTGATTCAGTTGAATTAGTTATTATTTTCTGTTTATCTTATGCCACGTATATATACGCTTAGACCCTTATACTTTAATTACCTGAGGTATGTATCCAATTACTCTTACTGTGTTTATTATTTAAACAATTCTGCATATCTGTGATGCGCTACATTGCATGTTGGCATGTCTTGACCATATAACTGCTTTGCGTTGTCTATATGTACACTAATATAATAAAGAGATAGTCTGTTCGGAATGAGAGCTGTCGCGAGTGAGCGCGGAGTAGTGTTTATCAACCTTTATTGATGTTTAGTAAGCAACCTAAAGCGAGTCTGTTCTATTTTTTTTTTGTTAACTCGCGGTACTATTAGACATTAAAGACGCAGCACGTGGCGCTGTGTAGTAGGGTCGACGTCATTAATTCTATAAGAATTAGTTTTCTACTCATTAGATAGTAACCCTATTAAATATTAACTGATTTCGGTTCAGTGTTTTAATATGTTAAAGTTTTCCCATTATGCATGTTGCTCACGTTAGGCGCTTTAACGAAACCGCGCTTATTTAGTATTCATTAACTAAGTGTCGAGCACACACACTGTAAACTGTTTAATAAAATTTTACTATTTCAATACAATATGTAAGTATAATAAATTTAGATCTGTAATACTACAAATTAAAAGATTAGTTTTGTCGGTTGTTCGTCTTCTTTCACGCTAAAGCTACTGAACCGATTTTGATGAAAATTTACACAGTGATATATACCTCGTAGCTCGGAAAAGAGCATACCTTACTCATTAGAAATTAATTACATAAAAATCCATTAAATCAGGTTTATGCTTAGAGCCTAGCGCACTTCACATCACAGCTTACGAGTATAATCTACAAATAGCCTAATTGTATATTTGTATAGAGTATTTCCTTAGAGTACTTGTATACCTACAGATATGCATTGCCTAGAAGCAATATGATATTATGCAAGGAGTTTGCTTCGTTAGTTCACTTTTTGACCACGACGGCTCTCTTTCGGAGCAAACTATAGGTTATTTGATTTGATGATGTAGATTGTATTAGCTATACATGTTAGCATGATGTTATCTGAAACCACTGGTCTTATTCTGAAAAATATTTCACAGAGAGAGAGCTGTGCAGTTGTGCATCTCTCTTTGTGTAGTTATCCCTGAGTGACATCTGGTTTTGATAAAAGGAGATGATGAGTGACAATTTGTGACGTAATAAAAAACAATAGAATGGCGAGTTTCTTGAAAGTCGCTGCTTCTATGCCGTATTCTATCATGCTGTAGATTACGTATCTACTAATTACTGCGCATAAATTAACTTGTAGCCTGTATAGCTGACAGATTTGGCTGTTAGGCATACAGGTTGCCAGGCAAACTACACACAAGGGTGTTCAGCCTTACACTCAGTAGAATAGAACTTTACAAACCATATAAAGGTTTTTAATAAACGGGTTATTTGAATACACCCACTTATTATAAGAGTAAACGTTAGAAACGGGATATTTACCATGTATTGTATTTATAGTGAGCTCTCGATATTTATCTCGATCTCGGAACGCAAGAAACGTGAAAGGAAGAGGGTAGACCGTTTCGTCTGCTCATAACAATACCTACCCGCAGATACTTTAGTATACTCGTGAACATGGCACATGCAACTGTGCCGAAATATCAAGAGCTCACTATAAATACAATGCATGGTAAATATCCCGTTTCTAACGTTAATTCTTGCATTAGTGACCATGTCAGTTTAAAAACTTATACCCACTTAGTAGTACATTCACATAGGTAATAAGCTAAGCTTGATACAGTATAATATATTCTGCAAATCAAACTTATAGTTTCTAGTCGCTTGAAATATAAACGATCCTGGCATCTATTGCATTAGAAATAACGAAATCACAGGTGTTGATACTATGATTCATTTTCCAATACTTCGCTTACCACTCTACTTGTATTTGAATTTCTCACCTTCAGACTACCACGATTTCAAGAATTATCATGCGAAAAGTCTTAGCACAAACGCACAACTTTATCACGACATAAACTTAGCATAACATTAGTTTCCTCTATTACATACACTAGAGATCTCCATTCAGAGCTTTGTAAATCTCATCCAAGACTACCATCGCGTACACCAAATTTAAATCATCGTTTGATCCTTGATTTCTATTGTTGTTTTTTACTAAAATGTGAATTGCGCTTCAGAAAGTGAATCTAGTGGTAACCGTGGTGGACTACGATCGCATTGGCACGTCGGAACCTATCGGCAAGGTGGTACTTGGCTACAACGCGTCTGGCACCGAGCTGCGTCACTGGTCTGATATGCTGGCCAGTCCGAGGCGCCCGATCGCCCAGTGGCATACCCTAAAGGATCCCGAAGATGGAGAGAAGAAAGATTAGATGGAACGCTGAAGTAAGTGAGCATCGTAGTATATTGTGATACACAAAACGCGTGGAGACCTTAATAAATGCATGGCTCACTCATATAGTGAGCATGGCATTATATGCGTGACAAATGCATTATTTTGTTATTTATTAATTACCTAAGTATTAATTGATGTTTGTTTTTCGCTGACCGATAATGATTTGAAAAACATATAACTATTTGTTGCATGTTTGCCCAGCAACAAAACAAAAAACGTAAGAGCACTTAAAAATATATTTTAAAAAATATCGATAATTCTGTTAATAACTTTATAATCCCTCTTAACGCACGTGTATTATTTAACAGTTAAATAATAGTTAAATTTTAATTATTCAGGTTCAATGTTCACAAATTTAGCTATTTCAGAATCCATTCATAAACAGCCCATTTTGTTCCCACTGCTGGGACTAGAGCCTCCTCTCAGAGAGAGGAGTTGGGCCATAATCCACCCCGCGGGCCCGGTGCGGCTTGGTGGATTGGTTAGTGGCCAACCCACGTCGTAGTTTTCAGGCCGCCCGAAGGCCTTACATAGACTAACGACTGTTCTCCTAATACAAACAAGCGGGACTGACGACTTAACGTGCCCTCCGAAGCACGGAAGCGCTCAGTTGAATAATGCCACTAGCGATCACCCATCCAAGTCCTGACCGCAGCAAGTGTTGCTTAACTTGTTGATCGATTAAGATCGCCATGTCAAGCTCCGCTACGAGCGCTTCAACGCGCAGAACCCATTGTTCTCAAGTTAGATATATTATGTTTTAGAATTGGTAATTGACAATAATATATACGAGATGAGACGACATAATATAATTTTTGTATTAGCTTCCTTCCATAACATATGAGTCTTCTTTACTTAGGTGTTATTGTGTATTAATAGTGAATTAACTTTTAAGTATCTGTTGATGCATTTTTATAGGACATTTCAAAAATTGTACTTTTGCTTCTATATTTATCTAGAGAAAGTATAAGTCAATTAAGAGGAGTTTCGAACTCAGCTTATAGTTGATGCCCTTTTACTTATAATATTATAATGAAAACTTGAATAAATTACATAAGTCACATACAGACAGCCAAAAGAAAATAATTATTTAAAAGAAATTCTGCCTCACCCAGCTGTTTCATATAAGTACTTAGATTACATCCAATCTATTGGAAATCTTGGAAATGTATCTAGTTTATATAGTATAGATCATAGGTAACATTTGCTTATTTTCATGGTTTCAGTGAGAAAGCAGTATTGAAAATACGAGTACGAAGAACAGATGACCAGCATATTCGTATGAACAAAATTTGTGTTACTTTTGTGCTTAAAACTAAACGACTCTGGCTTGACTTTATTACACAAAAAAAGCTTATTTAGTGTTTATCAAATATTATTTAAAAGGCTATTCATAATTTCTTTTTATATTTTTAACCTAAGTTATTTACGTTTACCTAATAATTAAATCAAGTAGGTTATACTTTTGTGTTAATTGTTTGTATAGGGATCTGGTCAAACGTTTGGTTTAGGCAACGGATGACCGAAATGCTGGCGCCTACTTTAGGCAATAATAGCAATGCCATCCAGCGTCGCAATGCTGCCAGCATTTTGGCCACCTTTCCCCTACCTTATAGATTAGTTTTTATTTATACTTTTAAGATTCTGTAAATATTTTTAGGCCTTTTTTTGTTTTTTTGATTTGAGAGAATCATAATGATTATGCTTATGCGTAGTGTATTCATGTTGGTTATACTTACTACTTAATGTTGAAATGTGAATTATGTCTGCGTATTTATTTATAATAAAAAATGCCAAGGTCGGACGAGAATTTCCACATTAAGTTTATGTTACATAAGTTTACAAAAAAATAGGATTTTATTTTTAAGTTTAATGTTTAGTAATCCCCAGTGTTATTTTAAGTATATGGAGCATTTGGTATCCATGATACAGGGATCTGTATCTGTATAGGTGTAGAGAGTATTTATGAAAATAAATACTGAGTATTATCTCTTATCAAGTGTTTATCGTACCTATTTTCATAAATATTCTTAAAAACAAATTTGATAATTTGTTTATATTGTAGGTATTTTTCTATGTACCTATTTCTTTTCTTTACTGTCCAGTTTTCTTAAGAAAAAATCTAGTGTTGTACGTCTATACTTTCTTCTTGATATAAATACTCGAATGTTGTTTGATTGTTATACGAGCAACAATTGATTGGGCAATATAATGTGTGAGGAGTGTGTAGTGTTAATACGTATAGTTGAAATTCGTTTTCTATCTACAAGTTCAGCTCTTGTAGGATCGGCGAAAAATCAATTTATTTTCATAATGTTTATGAAATTAATAGAGAAAATTTTTGGTTTAGGTTCAATGTTTGATGAAGTGTTATTACTTACAATAATTTATATAGAAGCGATTGTTGTGTCTAACGTTACCATAAAGACCTTATCTGTCGTCTACCTATTTAAATACCTATCTATCGCTATGTAAATAAGTTGGATCCTGTTAAAATTACGACATTCTATTTTACTATTTATAAGTGTTGAAGTATTGATATCCATTTATTACATTATAACTCAAATTGTGTTCCTCCTGGGATGAGATATAATTATTTTTAATAGGGAATGTTATTTTTTTAACGTCCAATATTTTTATTTGACGGCTCAGTTTTGTGCGATAAGCAGAAACATTTGTTCTCGGTTCTTGGATGTTTGTGAAGAGTTAATGTGTGTGTCCTTCAACGCAGGGACTAGTAGTGTGTGCGTGTGTGTGAGTGTGTGTATTATGGTTATTATTATTATATCTTTGCTGCTATTCTCTTTTTAGGAGGAACATTAGGCCTATTGCATAGGTATCTTAATATATTATTTAGGCATGACAACATTCCTAATTGAAATTTAATTTGTGTCCTTAGTTAAGTCCATCGTTTTCTATTTTGTTAATGTCATAAATAAAGAAACGATGTAGGCATAATTTGGTGTCATTGAATCGAAGCTAGTCAAATATATAATCACAAAAAGACTACTTACAAGATAATAAAACTCATAAGTATCATATCATACTGCGATTGATTTTACCCATTGTCATCTAATAATCAAGCATTTGTAATAAAATAAATAAATGTAGTCAGTGTTAGTATTCCAAATGATCTTTGCGTATGAAGTACTTAATCTTCGTAAGTATTTAATGCTTGACTGTTGTTGATCTCAAACATATATGTTATTGTGTATATACTTACCTATTATAATCACATGTTATAAACTTCACAAACACGTAATATGTATATATTTGTAGGCCTGTACTGCAGAAGGACACTCAGTAGTGGATGGAGATTTGGCAGTTAATGCCAGCACTTGCTCAGAGGGCATAAGCATGAAAATTTGCGTAAGTATAAACGTAACCGTACTGTTGATGTATACAGTACAAACTATCGTTTATCTAGCACAACTGTAGCACAGATAACTCATAGTTTGTACTGTATACGTCAACGATACTATTACGATACACTTACGTAATTTTTTGTGCTCACTGTGCACGAATAACTGCGTAAGTGTAACGTAAAGTGTCGTTCACTTGAAACAGTATAACTGTAATTTATCTAGGAGCCACTGTGACACAGATAATTTATAGTTGGTAAGCTGAAGAGTGACGCGTTGATGCTTACGATACGAAAACTTTTTCGCAAATGTATTGTGCTACGGCCTCTGATCTGCTCTCGATCAGAGATTAACTACTAAGAATCCTCCTGATATTAAAGGCTATAGAAAGTTACGGAGACAGGCTTCATGTAGTTAAATGCACCAACACGAGTATGTAGGGATAGTATTGTGGTTCATGTACTGTATCTTACATTCATTTTAATGAATAATGTAACATAGGTTGTAATTATAACAAACTGCAACAGATTCATGTTCAGTTATAAATGGTATTATACACATCCTTCTCTAGTTTTAGGTTCTTACTAAACAAATTTACATAAATTTATTGGAAATTTATCAGGATTATTTGATTGAATCATCTACCATCAACTTTCACCATAAACTGTATGAGAAAATGTTGGGGCTAGAATTGGTCTCCTTTGGCTGTTTGCTATTTCTACATTGAATTAACCCTAACTCAAACTCTAGAATTTTGGAAATATGAAGGAAATGTTTTGCAACACAGAATTTTGTGTAAATTAATTGCATATATACTAGCTCTTTATTTCTAAGGTCACTCCAGGGTGATATTATGAAATTATATTATATTGTTCTTTTATATTGTAGAATGTCAGAAGTTTTATAAAAAAGTGAACCTTATTTTAATATGAAAGTTCTATATTGACTCATTGAGTTAATAGTAAGTGGGACTATGGAAATGCCATTATGTGAACTGCTTTGAGTCTGTTGCAAAACCACTCAAATGTATAATCTCAGATCGTAAGAACGGTCAAGCCTCAGTAGAATTGACAATATAGACATTCCAGATGCTATTTAATATAACATTTTATAATATTAATAAGAAACCCCACGAAATATGTGAATAATCACTAGCGTAAGGTAAGGTTAAAATTAACTTCCGTGGAAAACTTACATCACAGAATGGTAAAAACAATTGCATAAAATATAAAATGACACAAACATATGTTTTTTTTTAAATCCACCCTTGCTTCTATGTTCAACATTACAGAAAAAAATATTATTGTATAATTATTAAGATACCAGATTTACCAACAGAATATTTGTTTCACATGTTCTAATGTCATAATTAATGTTACCATATTATTCTCATAAAAAAAGAAGCCATAAAAAAACATAACTGTCACATTCATATAAGCATATAAATATCATTAACATGCTATATCAAGTAAGTTTCAATACCTATGAGATAAATTGTGTCATTTATATTTTATAAATTGATTAGAATGCAATGTTTAAATCTTTAAAATATTAAAATGGAATTTATATTAAATGTATACATTGACATGATAATTTGGTTATTATTATTGACAATGCATAAATTCATGTTAGTCCCGTTTTATTATAACAAAATTGTATGAGCGTGAGTTTCAATAACAATGCAGGATGAATAAAAGAAGTTGTTTTTTAATACCAGTCTAAAACATTTACATATTATATAATACATTGGGTAAACTTTACTATTTGCAAAATATCTTAAAAACATTGAAAAATATATGCAAATGTCAAAAGAAACAGGATATTCATATTACAATATGTTAATAGGCTTTCTAATGCCTAATGATCTAATAATACTTATGTATTAGTATCTTTATTGAATAAAGACATGATGTGTATGTATTTAAAACAATTAGCACTTACATCTATTATTGATCCTGTATTCTGTTCTGAAGATTCAAAAAAGGTCAAAAAATAACAGCATGGACGAATCTAATAAATCAACACTAAGATTGCATTAATTTTGTATTACAACTGACCAATACATTGTAGGTGTTTGTCGAAGCAAGACATAATTATTCCAGTTTTAAATGTCACTTGTAACTTGAAATATTAATGTTTAGTACCTGCACATCATACAAGCTGTTGCAGGATGTGTTGTGCTGTTGTAATTATTGATCTTTGCTGTCACATTCTTTACTAAACTTAAAAATGTTTATACCCTAAACCTACACTCCTATAGGTAGTCAGGTAACAAGAATGCAGGGTGTATCTGTATTTCATTGCCATGATGCACCAGAATAGTTGTCAAAGTTCCATCAACAAATGGTTATCATAGATTGTTGTATATATACCTATCTCAGAATTTGATTATCTAAATTGTCATATCACTCGCCATTTAAAAAATCATTGTCTGATTAAAAAATTGTGGTATGTGTTTATTCACTTTTTATTTCAAAATGTTAGACATTTTACTTTTATTAAGTATAACACTTATTTATTTAAATAGTTTATTATAGTAAATGAATTATGTAAACTATAAAGAATGTCTATAATACATTAATTACATAGATATTTCGTTTCATTTGTCTCTAAACATGTTTAAGACCACATTGTTAATAGGTAACTCATTTAATAAGTATCCAATAGTAGATCACAATTACTTACATACTAGTTTTATTTCATATTTTTAAGCCATTGTACAGCTTGTAACCTCCCTAGTCTTAAATCACTTATGGTCCCAAACTAAAAAATGTATATGACTGAAAAAGTCGTACTACTTATTATTAAAGTCTAATAATAGTGAATGGTAGGCAGCTGCCTTTACAGCTAGGATTATGCACTACAATCATAATAAGTCGCAATTTTGATCTGATATCAAATTGATTACTTTCAAGTCAACTAATTGTCGTCATAATACCTTCTTTTCATGGCTCTATACTTCTTTAGCTTGTAAAGAGCTTCGATTTCCTTGACGACAAACTCGCCGTGTTTTATCATGATCTTTATCTTCTCAGGGTCAGTTTCGTCGCTGTTTTTTGAAAACACCTTGTGTAATCTCTTCCTAAACATGTCATAGCCTTGAGGCCATTCCCGGCCTAAGTACAGAAGCTGCAAAAGAGAAAATATAATAAAGTTAGATACAAATTACAAGAAACTCCCTTAAGATTTGCATGGAATTTTAAAGTTCTCGTAATAAGTTTACAAGGTATTACATCGGTACGTACGTTTTTATATAAACTTATCACTACTTTCCTGTGTGGTTGTGACATTTTAAATAATATTAATGTTTTAGAATGTATCTATTATAAGTGATTCAAAACAAAGTTCATAGTCCAACAAACGAAACATGTAACTTTCATTCAATGACATTTTACGTGCAATCAGGGTTGCCAGATGAGATTTTCTAATTTTCGCCATATAACCAAAAATATTTTGCCAAAATGATACTATTTCACAAATACATTGTCATACATGATTAAAAAATTGCTTTTTTCAAATCTTTGCTATAGTCATAATGAGTAAGAAAATTAATATTTGTTTTTTTACATTTACGTGATGATGCTGATCGTACATTAGTCATTAATAAACGTATATAAAGTGCTCTGCAAATCAACCTGGACTAATATAAGACTAATATAACCTGGGGTGGAGCATGGACCAACGTATATGCTGGCTTTGGAACGTGCACTACTAAAGATAGCAACATGCAAGCCACTCGTGTTTTCTATCGTTGATTTGTATAAGGACTGTGTATTTTTAACAGTTCGCCAGCTTTTTCTTATACTTTCTTATACCTAAACAGAAACAATCAACTTTTCTCAGATGTAAGATAAATGTCCTCTACTAAACGTAGAAAGAACGGAAATTATAATACAAAGTCGGCAAAACATCACAAACAGTTCTTTATTACATTTTATATGTATAATAAGGCGACTCTGCTTATACCCAATTTATCGAAATTGAAAGAGAACCCACAAGAAAAATTAATAAAGGTGTACCACAGAGTACGTAGAAATGAAGCAATGGAAAGATGAAATGAATAAACGAATGAGTGTGCTATGCGCGAGTTAAACACTTATTCCTTTTTATTAGATATTGACTGACTTCGGAAGTGCGATCGTATCACATAATATAATAAGATATTTCATTTGAGGCATGCGATGTATCATTTACTATCATTATCGCCATATTTTTGCCCGTTAAAATCTTTTTCGCCAATTAATTCGTAAAGGAATTTATTTCGCCAAAATCTCGCCAAGAACAATTTTTTTCGCCAGAATGGCGTAAAAATACACTAATATGGCATCACTGCGTGCAATTAAAAAGAAAGAAAAATTGTAATAATAATTAATTAAGCCGTGTACATTTTTTATGTCATGCATACAAAAGCGAGATAGCAATTTACAATATTATCAGTTCAGGCAAGGATAGAGTCCGTTTCACGAAAGAAGTCTCGCGGAAAATTAGTGGAACTAAATAAATATGTACTAAATATTTCATTGATGTACGACAACTAGCGCCACGTCTATGGGACTTCTTTTGTGAAACGGACTCTAAACATATTTGATTTACTTCTTCTTCTTCAAACATATTTCATTTAAATTGACAAATATTAACGAAGTTGACGTTGACAATTGACATACCATTAATTTTGAAGCTTGTGAAGGATAGCCAACATACGGAGTGCTAACAAATAAAATATTTTCTTTTGTATTAAATGCGGACTCGTACGTTTCCAATTCACGCGCTCATTTACCTTTTTGCGTAGCGAGCAACACACGCTAATGTGATAATTTGCAATTTTGATATTTTTACAATTTTTATTAGTTCATGGTCCAGATAATAAAAACTAACTCCCGATTATAGTTCCAATAAAAGGGTATACCTACTAATAATATATTTTGTTCGGGGTTCGTACCTATATTAGACGTGAGTTCGTTTAGCTTATGACAAAGATAACTGGCTTGTGAGGGCATTGGTGGCGTTGTCATTGATGGCCCTTTTGCTAAAGCGTTCGTAAAGCTCGAAAACGTTATTTTTGCCAATTTTGCCCACACGAACGCTCAACTGAGCCTAAGACCTAAAATCACATGATTATGCTGTCAAATACATAACTGTCAAAAAACGATCACAAACAACCATGCTCAAATGCTCGTGGGTCTAAAATTGCACTTTTTGGTGGCAAAAAATCCTCTTTTTTAGCTTTCCAAACGCTGAACAAAAAGAGACATAAACGACATTTTCACCCACAGGTTCCCAATTCGAACGCCCCATGTGAGCGTTTTTAACAACAATAACAGGGCATGGAATCCGGGCTAAAACAGAACCGAGTACTCTATAGTTTATTCATTTAGGTCGAATAGCATATCCTAAGGTGTGAGTGAAACAAAACATGGCTGTTTGTTTTATTTATTTTTGAACGTGACACAAGCAAAAAATTAGCAATGTCAAATGGTTGACTTTGGTCATCTTATAATACTAACAAATACAAAAGTTCTATCGAATACGTCAAAATACTTTAAGTCGGCTATCAACATAATTTTGTAGTTTTATTTTAATCCCATACTTCGCTACGAAGAAATAATAGTCAGGAAGCATAAATCGGAACAAATTCCACACAAAAAGTGGCCATTCCAATCAAAACAACGTATGATTCCAAATACAAATTACTTCCGAGGTTACAAATAGACATGTTCGGTGATTGGTTTAAATTCAGAAGGAAAGCAGGGATTGGTTTACGCGCGTGCTGCAACGTCTACAATGACAGCAGAGTCACAGCGGCGTGGACGATGTTATGCAACAAGTGGACTGGACCAACTTAATAATAAATCAATCGTAAATCTCGTATGTCTCGCAAAATATGGTTAATTTATTAAGTTTTTGTCTAGAAGACATTAGAAGAGATTCTTCGCAATGTAGTAAAGAAAGATTATAAAACATTTTACAAAAAAAAAATAAGTCGTTATTTGCCAGCTGGATGTTTTTCAGTGGTCACAGAATACCTTCATTATCAATTTAGAAAATTCAATCAATTTATAGAATTACTTTAGAAAAGCACTGTGTTGATATTACTGACAAATTGATTAGGAACTCAGCTAAACCACTTTAAAATTTGCAGAGGGTTAATTTTCTTTTGCTTGAAAATCTAAACGTGCTTTGATTTGACCAAACAATGAACTGTTTTTTATACTATATAGTTACCTATATTACATACCAACTGTAGGCAATGGTTTATTGTTCATTGTCTGTAGTATCTCTTTAGAGCGTAAACGCTTTGGAAGCGCCAATTCGCGTTTTTGCCGAGTGTTTGAAGGGTCACATAATAATGATTGATATAGTATATTATGTCAATTATTCTTACCTGATGTAATAGAACATTATTTGATTAACAAGTTCAAGTTCCATAGACTACGTTTAGAAATCGTTTATTAGTTTGTTGTTGCCGAGCGGTTTCTACACACATACGTTTTAAAAATCAATCATAAAACCGGTAGCGCCAGTCACGAATCGTCAGACGCGGCTGAGGCCTCTTAGAGAGAGGTCAGTCAGAGGACGTATCGCTCTGACGCCCGCACTTACACAACTAAATATTAGTGCGCTCAAAACTTCCTGATGCTTATTGAGGTAACATTTCTAAGTGGGATTCTAACAAATCATTTTATATGACATCTAATGCATCAAAGGTCAGACACAATATAAATTTCATTGTTATAATGACATCGACCCTTGAGGGGCTAGTATTTTACTATTAACCAAATTTCTTATGCTTATACTTGGTATCCAGGAATCCATGCTGGAGCCGGAAACTGGTAGCAGAAACTATGTGATGGTTAATAGTAGACAGTAGTAGTTTGGGATCGTACGAATCGTCTTCGCGATACCTTTTTTCTAGCTGGTGACCAGGACCTGATGCTGGATCCAGAAACTGGTAGCAGGAACTATTTGATGGTTGTTTTATTTGCTATTCTCATCTCTTGTTGGTAGGTACATGAGTTAAATCTAACTTTTTTCTAGTCTATGCTCTTGTAGATAACATGTACTTGATTAATAATTATCATATTATGTTAATTAATGTCGATATTAAAAATAAAATGTGTCCTGCGTGATATTTTATTTCACCTTTTTGACCTACGTCTATTTGTGACATAAAAACCAAAGTAGATAAAAAAAGATCCAAATATTAATGCGCACTATTTTGCTCAAGCGGTAAGGCCACTGCCGCAGGGCGCGCTAGTAAGTAACTCGCTAATGTAAAATACATAAACTCGCGCAGCTGATGTTGATGTTTCTTCGGGACAAATCATCAAACATATTATCTATAATTTTATTCTTTTCAGTCAAAGTTAACGTAGTATAACTATGCTGGTTTTCACAGGCAGTCATACTCTTGTTTTTCTAGCTTAATTGCAGCTAGGCACTTATTTTGCCGCATTGAGTCGACAAGCAAGCGAGAATAAAACATAACAAGCAAAACCATTGCACATTACATACATTTCAATATTTAGTTCTGAAGAAAAAAATACATCCTAAATTAAATAAAAATGGACTGACTTTATTTTGCATAGTATTGACCATCTCGATTTGTTAACGTATTTGAACATCTTTGAATAATTATAATTTTGCTATCATTTACTTGTAAAAATGATCCCTGGACATTTAAATCGTGTATTGTTTCTGCACCACTTCACAACAAATGCTGGCATGATGATTCACAACTGTAGTTCACAATGATAAAAATGAAAATGTACGCGAAGATTTGAAGTGTGCTCGCTTACAAGAAAAATGTCCGACTGATGACGCACTGAACACGACTTTTAAGCCCCGCCTACTTGAACACGACTTTCGTTGGGTCATTTTTTTAACGCAGTTACAGTTCCTGACTATTATTTCTTCGTAGATACTTCGAGAAAAAAAAAATGAGGATGGATCGTCACTATCCAAATATTAACTTGTGACAACCTGCATGATAAAGAAACAAAACGGTATTATATATCTTTTTCCTACGCATTAACACCGTAAGTAAAAAAGATAGGCATATGCCTTAGATTAATCATTAGTCTCGCTCTCGCTTTGACTAGATACCGCGCTATTTAAAAACAACAGCTCCGTGAATGCGGCAACTCAATATTGTAGTGTGTGTAATGCTAATTGGGAGGATGCTTGAGAGTGTGCGCGAAGAATTGTGTTGCTAGCTACTAAACTGTCACCCAATTAATGGGAAAATATTGTATGTTGTGGTTAAGTATGTATGTTACTGGTTATAAATGTAGTTCAGAAAAATACATTAGCCTCGTGTATAATGAGAAACTTAGCTTACTTATATCATAATATACTATTATTTAACTATGTATTTAGATATTTATATGAGAAGACAAATAACAAGTATTTAGTAATAATAAATAAATTATAGGACGTATTAGCAACCATTTGGCATAGGTTTGATGTTTGCTATAGCACTCATTCTTCGAGATCTCGTGCTTGCTCTACCAGTCATTTTGTTTTACCTCGGGTTTCAGGCACAAAAATAATAACAAAGAACAAACCAACGAAACAAATGGCACCGAACAGCCAGAACGTACCGGCTGGACCGATAGCATCGAGGATATTTTGAAATGTTTTTGTTACTGTGAATGTGCACAACCAGTTAGATGCGGTGCAGATTGAAGCGGCATTACCCCGTATCTTTGCCGGTAAAATTTCCCCCATCATCAACCACGGTTTAGGACCGAACGCTAATGAAAACCCTAATAAATATATCATTAGACTAGCTAACGGTAACCAACCTAATGTCGAGACGTCCAATTTTAAATTTGTCTGGACGTAGAAAAACGAACCCAATACAACTAGTCACGGTCATAGTTACTGACAATATGTACAGCAACACTTTCCTTCCAGCCCTGTCAATGATTCCCGTAGCTAAAAAAGTTGACACGATCTATAGTGCTTTCTATTTCCATTCCACCAGTCAGTAATTTTGGTCCTACCTTTTGTACGTAACGTCTTAGGCTAATTTACAACGAATAGCTGCGTAGAAACAAAAAAATTAATAAAACAATAATCATATAGGCATAGTAAAACCTACATGTACCTAATTATGTACAGGTTAATGGACAGTCTAAACATTATTCATCATCATCATCTCAGCCGTAGGACGTCCACTATAATTTTCCAAAAGGACCGGTTATAAGCGGCCTGCATCCAACGTTATCCTGCGACCTTTATCAGGTCGTTTGTCCACCGTGGCCCCATCGGCCATCTGTTCTGCGTGCTATGTGCTCTGCCCACTGCCACTTTTACTGGCTAATCTTCTGAGGTATGTCGGTGACTTTCGTTCTTCTACGGATCTCCTCATTTCTGATTCGATCACGTAGAGAAACCCCGAGTATAGCCCTCTCCATAGCTCGTTGTGCGACTTTGAGCTTACTTATGAGGCCCATAGTAAGAGACCACGATTCAGTGCCATAAGTCATCACTGGTAACACACATTGGTCTTGAGGCACTGAGATATTTTAGACGAGAAGACTTCGCGAAATTTCTGGAACGCTGCCTAGCCGATTTGGAAAATCATTATTATTAATTAAATATCACATTCAACTAACTTGTACTACTTTACGATACTATTTGCCTTTTGGAATTTAAACATTTCTGCAAATTTTCTCTATTCTCTCTATATTTCTATCTCTATTATAATAGTTGATCGCGCCAAAGGCGCGACGTCACCTCGAGGAATGCTCCCCGCCCGCGCGTCCCGCCACCGCTGTCCTGCAGCTGTCAAACTAGAAGCAGGTGGCTGAAGGGCAGCGGAAACTGTCACCTTTTCGGCGCCGTCGCGTCCGCACGGCGTAATCGGCAACCGTCATCAGCATAAACCCTTCGCGTTACGCGTCAGCCCAGAGTGACCTTTAGGGTGTGTTCGGCACGGCCACACACCACCTCCTAAATCAGCCCGTGTTTACGCGTAAACCAGTGCACAACCAATAGAACAATACCAGGACTTTATATCCACAAGTGAACAACAGTTCTTCAGCCCCTTCAGCACGACGTCGACAGCAAGACGCCTCCACAGAGGAACTCAGCGGAGGAGCGCGGATATCCGGCAACATATTTTCTTTCGCTGCCGGATAAAAGAACCAGTGCTATGACCCCCTAATTCCTTTAATACAGTCCATTAAATCTCCCCTTATATAAACTACTTCTTATTGATTTAATTTAAATCCCTTCCGTCATACAAATCACCTACTTAACTCAGGTATTTGCTTATCAAGCTAAAATCGCCGAGTTATTAGAAGCTTCTAGAAAAGTGAACCGGCCGGGCGATTTGCTAGACGATATTGACCCGTCCAGGCACCTTTATCGTTGTTCGTTTGACACTCACGCGCCACAGAATAAACCACAGTACTGCTGATAATCGCGTTTGACAACAAGCATTCGTGACTAATTAACGACGGCCGGTAAATTGCAAGCAGCGGTGATTAAGAAATACGCTCCGATACGATTGTTTATTAATTGTTTGCAAGAAAGTCTAATTGAAAATCTTGGGCTAGGTACTAGTACCTACCTACGCCAGGTACTTGTTGATTTTAATTATAAAATTATACTAAGTACTGTTAGAAGAGCTACTTGTGCTCGTGATTATCATGAAATAATTAATGTAAGTTAATTGTTTACATTTAAGAGATCAGCACAAACGTCTTAGGGTTCCGTACAGAATCTACGTAAATAACATAACGAAATTTACGGATTATAATTAATTAATTAAGTAATTAAACCCTCAGCTCACATAAGGTTTGGTACACGCGTTAATAATTTAGGCGTTATTTTAACCGACTTCCGAAAAAAGGAGGTGCGGAATTTCACCTACGATTAAATATTTTAATATTTTTATTTCTTTTTATTTTTTCTTGCGTCCTTGTGCCTGACTTCGCCTTCGACGTTAACGATGCCTTCAAAATCACAGGTAGCCAGGTTTAGGGAGGAACAGATCGCTATTGTTAAGCTTAATTTGGAAGCGTTATCATTGAAGGCAAGCAAATCCAGGCATTATAGCCCAGAATTCGATGCCAGAGCATCTGGCGTAAGAGTGACTCGTGATAAATTCGACGCGGCGTATTACATTATATTAGACACCGAAGATTTATCAGACGAATAGGAAAAATTCTACATCGAGCAGTATGAAAGGACAATAGACGCCTACTACGAGATTCTCGTTGTAGAATTAGAACAAAAAACATGGTCATCAACTCCCAATGACGATGTAAAAACTGCGCCACATACGGTAAACTTGGTCATCCCCCTAACTGAGTTACCAAGGTTTACCTTACAACCCGCGCGCCTTTCGCCGTCAGCTCAGCAGGTATCGAACCCGCAGCCACAGTGCTATGCGCAGGTTTCGAACCTGCACCCTCTCAGCTCCGCGCCTTTACCCGCGCGCTTCTTACCATCAGCTCAGCAGGTATCGAACCTGCAGCCACCGCACTATGCGCAGGTTTCGAACCTGCAACCTCTCAGCTCAGCGACTATACCCGCGCGCTTCTCGCCCCCACCTGCGAAGGTATCGAACCCACAGCCTCTGTGCTATGCGCAGGTTTCGAACCTGCACCCTCTGAGCTCTGCGCCTATACCCGCGCGCTTCTCGCCCCCACTTCAGCAGGTTTCGAACCCGCAACCTCCGCGCTATGCGCAGGGTTCGAACCAAAGACCTTTCAGCTCCGCGCCAAGACACAAACAGGGATCGAACGCGCAACCTCGCTATGGTGACAACCATTGCTACCCATGGTGTAATGTAAAGGGTCACAAGCCTCGGGTATGTACCCGATACTACGCACCACCAGTGCACTTATTGCCGGTACAACAGCGCGAGTTGCCACGGCGCCGTCCCTCACCTGATACGGGCCAGATGGTGTACTCCCGTCGTACTCCACCGCGCACTACCTCGCGTTCTTCACCGCCGCCTAGGCAATGACTAGGACGGCACATTCAGCACATATCCACTCAGCCCACAAAGAATCAGCACATATCCACTCAGCCCACAAAGAATCAGCACATATCAGCTCAGCTCATAGCTAATCAGCACAAATCTCAGCACGCAGATAATCAGCACACATTTTACCTGCCCACAATTATTCAGCACACACACACAACACGACGACAAACTGTCGTCGCAAACACCTTAAGTCAGCCAGGCGCGGACATTCTGCACTCACCCTTACGCCAGCATTTCTGGACGTTATCAGCTCGTCGCATTATGCGACATCGAGTATACAAATGTATACATTGTTTACAGCCCACTCTCTTTTGACCCCGCGGAATTCGAATTACTCACCGCGGGTCATGTCCTTATAAAACGTCAGCTCAACGCCCTACCTGAGTATTCGGTAGGAGGACGAGCCATTTCTGCACACAAAAAGGTTCAAGCTCGTCCTATCCTTATCCCAACACCTTTGGCGATCCTGGTCCAAACCCTACCTGCACACCATCCAAACCCGCTCCAAACGGACTCCCCGATCCAGCCCACCTCAAGTCGGGGAACTGGTACTGATAGTGGACGACCAGGTGCCGTCTCTACACTGGCGCATGAGCCACAAGACGACCCCATGAAGGGATGGCGTCACCCGAGTGGTGGAACTCAAGATCGCCCACCTGACTGTCGATTGACCACCACACCACACCTTCGCCGCGTGGGGAATATGATCGCGCCAAAGGCGCGACGTCACCTCAAGGAATGCTCCCCGCCCACGCGTCCCGCCGCCGTTGTCCTGCAGCTGTCAAACTAGAAGCAGGCGGCTGAAGGGCGGCGGAAACAGTCACCTTTTCGGCGCCGTCGCGTCCGCACGGCGTAATCGGCAACCGTCATCAGTATAAACCCTTCGCGTTACGCGTCAGCCCAGAGTGACCTTTAGGGTGTGTTTGGCACGGCCACACACCACCTCCTAAATCAGCCCGTGTTTACGCGTAAACCAGTGCACAACCAATAGAACAATACCAGGACTTTATATCCACAAGTGAACAACAGTTCTTCAGCCCCTTCAGCACGACGTCGACAGCAAGACGCCTCCACAGAGGAACTCAGGTCACCGACGCCCATCAGATCCAGAGTCTCCCGACATCCCGACTGGAACCCAGGTACCTACAAACCTTCCCTAACTAGCGTATGGTTGCAGCAATCTGCTTAACCAATAGTATATATGTGAAGAATACCGAAAAGAGAATTTGATTCAGCTAGTGGTTAAGAAGTGAACAGGTACTTGGATAGCCGAATCATTTAATTTTATGTCTAGCACCGTTGTTTACTCCTCACGTAATTATATGCAGCTAGAGAGTAAAAGTTTAAAGTTAAACAGAATTTCTTGAGTTCGTTAGTATACTTTGGTTTGGTATATTTAGTAGTAAAATATAATAACAATAAATTCACATTATAAAAATCTAAACCATAGGTACTTGATTCTTATATTATACGGCAACACTGGATGGCGTTTAAGGTTACTGTTATTTTATGTTGAAATTTTGAAATTATATGGTATTTACTGATCGTATGTGATCCCAGTGTATTTCTTATTTCTTGTTATATTATTTTTACACATTTTCACTTTGCAAACAGGCTTTTTACTTTGGATTACAACCAAAATTACAAAAAAACACTCGAGTACGCCGAATTCGGCGTAGTATTAGGTGCCGCATTTTGCAAGTACGCCGGCGGTATCTAGTCTAAGCGCACGCGCGGCGACTGATCATTAATCTAAGGCATATGCATATCATTTGTGATTTTAGCCCGGCTTCCATGCCCTGTTATTGTTCCGAGGTTTTTAGCGTTATTTTCGCTAAAAACGATCACAAAGAGCCTATTCGAACGCACTATAGGTGAAACAATATTAAAGTTTACTTATTTTGCCACAATTATGTAATCAAAACTGTATCAAAAATTATTCAGGTGTATAAATTCAAATACTTAGAACATAATTATTTATTATTAGTCTCCTAAGTCTGTTTTGTAATCTACATCTGATTATGAAATATAGTCATTGTCCGAGAATTCAGCATCATCTGAATGATAGGTATCGGTGTCGGAACTAAATATTTTATATCCATTATTTTATATTTTATTATTTTATATAATACTAGTATATTGCAAGATGTTGTTACCTTTTCTATCGTGAAATAAAATACACGATTATAAGTTAACCATTAAGTAGGTATGACTTTTATTCACACCTACTAATGATCAACGGACATAATCTACACTAATATTATAAAGAGGAAAAATTTGTTTGTTTGTTTGTTTGAATTGAATAGACTCCGAAACTACTGGACTGATTTGAAAAATTATTTCACCATTAGAATCTTTTTTTTTGGCCCGGGGAAATCCTTTATGGATACTACCTATCACGGGGAGGCAGGTTGTTATGTGGGAGCCCGTATACCTACCAAAACCCCCGGGGTGTTCCGTCACTGCCGCTATTGGCGGGAACGCGGGACAGATTTCGCACACGACCGCGAACTCGCCGTGGTTTTTCGTTGCTGGACCCCTCTCTTCGCGGCACGCCAGAACACATGGCGCGCCGAAACTGCCTCGGAGACCAAACCCTGTTGAATAATGAATAAACCTTATTAGCAATAATGCATATAAAATCTCTTTAATGTTCATAGATAAAATGTATCAGTGACAATATTGAAGTAGAGTGTTAAAATAATGAAAGATTGAGAAGGGTAAAATTTTATGTTGTATACACTTCTATATCTATCTATGCTGATGAAATTGCAAGACTTGCTTTCAGTGGTAAAGGGCACGGAGGTGGTGTCATAAAAGGAACTAAAATATTGGTTGAAAAAAGATGCGAAGGCTCAGGGTCTTATAGTGACTGAAAGTGCAATGGTACATGTACACCTGCGAGACAGCTGCTCAAATGTGGAGAAAATTACTGAGCGTGTACGAACAACAGTCGAGTACAAGTGTTCATTGGTTTCAACAACGTTTTTTTAATTACAAGTTCAATTTATTACAAATTCATTCATGTCAACGTTTCTCTCCAAGTTACAAGAGGTAAAAGGTCAACTAAAAGAAGTCAAGGAGGAAATATCAGAAAAGTTTGTGAAGACTGAAGTGTTGATGTCGTTACCAGAGAAATATAGCCATTTTGTGTCGGCTTGGGAGTCGGTAGATCCTACGAGACAAAATTACGATGACTTAGTTGCAAGACTACTGGTGGAGGAAGAAAGGATGAAATCAAAAAGTGGTGAGGATAAAGTGGAAACTGTTCACGAAAGAATGAAAGGACAACGCTGAAGAAAGGAAGTGTTTTAAATGCTGTTGCTTTGGACATTTAATTAAAGAGTGCAGGAGTAAAAAGGACACTCGGAAGTGTCATAAAACTGGAAAATTAAAACATCAGTGTTCAAAACGTGAAAACAAACAAAGTGACCAAAAGAAAAAGAGCAATGCGTTCCCAGTTAAAGCGATGACGATTGAAGGTAATAACGAGTCTAAAAACCGTCTTGCTAAAAAATATCAACTAGGGACGATAAGCGAGTGGATTGTTGACAGTGGCGCCTAGTGAACACATGACGTACGATCGCAACCTGTTTACATCAGCGTCATTCAGTGAATTGTCAAATCGGTGTGTTGTTGTTGATGACGGTCGGAAATTACTAGTAATTGGAGTTGGCGAAATAGAATTCGTGGATACTATGTTAAGCAGCGTGTTATTTATACCGGAGTTAAAAATGAATCTTTTATCGGTATTGAGCACTACCAATAGAGGTTATTCAGTGGACCTAACGAAGGACATGTTGGAACTATTTGAAATGAACCAAAGAGTTGCATATTTCTAAGATACCTCATTGTTTGATAGGCCACTATTTTTTTTGTCAGAATTTATATGATTTATTGTTGTTGTCAAAAATAATTTCTTTGTCTTCGTATTTTTATTCTTGTTTATTAATAAGTAATGTTATAAAATACTTTTAATCTGGAGTTATTATGTTTTTATTATACTTGAGCATACTCTGAAACTTCTGGTTATGGGCCCAGAGCCGTAAGTACTAAAACTCCAGGATTCATATGTAGCATTTATTAATATCGAAACAAACAAAATATGGAAGGAGATTCATGTAAAACTACTCCTAATCTTGTTTATTCAAGTAATGCTTCTCATGTCATGACAACTAGACCAACTTTTCAAAAATTAGAAGGTCGTTGTAATTATACAACATGGGCATTTTCTATGGAAATGATGCTTATAGATTGTGTATTATGGGATTGCGTAAAACAAGTACCTTTAGAGAATAGCTCTCAAGAAATTCTACACCGTGATTACAGAGCTCGCTCAAAAATTGGTCTTTGTTGCCATGAAAGAGTTTTTTCAAAGATTATTGGCTGTAAATCTGCATTTGAAGCATGGAATAATCTAAAGAAGGCTTATGCCGATGGTGGTCTTGTAAGAAAGCTGACTTTAATGAAAAAACTATTAAATACTCGCTATATTGACAACATGGAAAGCTATATCAACGACATAATGTCAACACATCAACAGCTTGAGCAAATTAATCAGAAAATTGACGACAACTTTCTTGGAATTATACTGCTTTGTGGCCTACCCGAAAAATTTAAGCCACTTGTTATGGCATTGGAGCATTCTGGTTCAGAACTTACTTCAGATAAAGTAGTAACTGCACTTTTAAAGGAAGATAGCCGAGATTTGGCTAGTTGCAGTAATTCTACTAATGATTCTGCTTTAGTGTCGTTAAATAAACAGTACCATAGAGACTTTAAGAAAATATTTTGTAGTTACTGTCGTAAGCCAGGACATATTAAAATTAATTGCAGGGTTCTTAAAGCTAAATCAAATAAAGAAAAGGCTGCAATGTGCGAGGTAACACTGATAGTCAATTCACAACCTGTAAGTAGAAATACATGTAATAATTTAAATAAATCAGTTATGGTTCAACCTGAAATAAATAACTCCTCGGTTGATAAGTCACTACTTGTGTGTGACTGGTATATTGATTCTGGTGCTACAAGTCATATGACAAATGGGCGCGATTGGCTTAATGATACTAAACCCATCAAAAAACAAGTTAGGGTAGCAAATGACCAAATTATTCTTTCAGATGCTATTGGTACCGTACAATTAAATGCTTCTTCTAATATTACCGTCGTCTGCATGTTCCAGACTTGTCAACGAACCTGCTTTCAGTGAACTCATTGGTAAAGGGAGGCAATGTTGTTATTTTCTCATCGTCTGGAGGAAACATTTTGGATGCTCAATCTTGTAAGGTTTTTGGAAAAGTTTTGCATACAGCCTCAAATGTCAATGGTATGTACAAGCTTGATTTACCTATTGACAAAGCTAATCTTACTGAAACAAAAGTGAACTCGGCAGACTTGTGGCATAAACGCTTGGGTCACTTAAACTCTAGGTCTATGGAGTTACTCCGTCTTCACTTAGCTATTGGTATGAAGTATGATCGTCCTAACTGTTCAATTAAAGATAATTGTGTTGCTTGCGTTGAAGGAAAACTTGCAAAGAAACCTTTTAAATCGTCTGATTCAAGGGCGACTCATATTTTAGAATTAATTCATCATAGTGACGTTTGCGGACCTATGAGTACCCCATTTTTCGGAGGTGCTTTATATTTCGTTACTTTTACGGATGATTTTTCTAGAAAAATGTTTTATATACCTAATGAAACAAAAGTCAGAACTAACTGAAAAATTTTGCTAATTCAAGAAATTTGTTGAAAATCAAACTAACAAAAAAATTAAAGTTCTTCGTTCTTGTAATGGTGGTGAATACCTAAATAATAACTTGAAAGAAATTTTAAAAGAATCTGGTATACTTCATCAGACAACTATACCATATAATCCTGAACAAAATGGCATATCAGAAAGAACAAATAGTACTCTTGAAAGTATAAAAGTGAATAGTACTCAGAAAGAACAAATAAAACTCTTGTAGAAAAAGCTAGATCTATGCTCTCCGAATCAGGTCTACCTAAAAATTATTGGGGTGAAGCTATTAATACTGCAACATATTTAAAAAATCGCTCCCCTACCAAAGCCATAAGAGGCAAAACACCAGAAGAAGCGTGGACTAATAAGAAAGTTGATCTGTCACATTTGCGTGTTTTTGGATGCAAAGCCTATGCTCACATTCCAAAAATTCTTAGAAAGAAATTTGATACTAAGGCAAATATGTGCATTACATATTTTTGTTGGCTACTGCACTGAAACAAGTGGTTATAGAGTAATAGATCCTAACAACCCAAAATATATTATCAAGACAAGGTATGTCAAATTTTTCAAAAATTATTTTTTATTCAAAGCAAAATCACGTGAAACTGTAACGGAAACTAAAGTTGGAACACAAATAATTGAACCAGTTCCTATCATGATTGAACAAAATGATGCTACATCATCTGAAGGAGAAGTTAACGTAACTCCTGAATGTGAAAAAATAACTAGTATTATCAATACTGATTACCTCAGGAAGGTTTTAACCAGGAAAGTGAAGTAAACATACCTGATCGTCATACCCAAGAAGGGGAAGACGAATTGGAAGATGAATTTCAGGATTCTAACCAGGAAATTATACAAGAAACTTCTGAAAGGCAAGAGCAACCTGAAAGAAGATATCCATTAAAAAACAGAACTCCAAGAAATTGGTCAGATGATATACTTTTGTATAAAATCACAGAAGATGGTACACCGTCAACATATAAGGAAGCTATCACTTCTTACGATAGAGAAAAATGGCTTGAAACTCTTCAAAGTGCAAACGAATCACTCGTTAAACATGAAGCTTGGACCCTAGTAGATAAACCTAAAGATAGGAAAATAATTCGTAGCAAATGGGTATTCAAGATAAAAAAGGATGCTAATGGAGATATCGTACGTTACAAAGCGCGCCAAAGGTTTTACACAAACATATGGTATAGATTACGACGAAACTTTCGCACCCGTTACACGCTTGTCAACCGTAAGAATATTATTGGCTTTTGCGGCACAATGGAATATTTCCATGGATCAAATAGATGTAGAAACTGCCTTTCTTAATGGTGATATAGAAGAAGAAATATTTATGGTGTTCCATACCTAAGGGTTTCACGAAAGATTGTGACAAGGAGAAGGTATGCCAGTTAAATAAACCAATTTACGGTCTCAAACAAGCGCCTAGGCAATGGAATTTGAAACTAAATAGTGCTATGATGCAACTGAATATGAATAGATCAGAATATGATCATTGTTTATACCATAAAATCGAGTGAAATTGCATTTTGATTGTCGCAATCTTTGTTGATGATCTTTGCATGCTCAGCAATAGTATTGATATGAAAGAATATAAAACAATTCTTTAAAGTCAAGGACTTAGGTACCTTGAAACATTTCTTAGGCATGAGGATCATGAAGGAAGATAGTGGAATAACTGTTGATCAAGAGGAATATATTAAAAAGGTTCTTGTTAATTTTTCTATGACTGACGCAAAACCAGCTAGTACTCCTGCTGATTTGAGCCTAAAATTAGTATATCCTTCTAATGAAGAAAAAGAGACAGCAGAGCATTTGCCTTATCAAAGGTTAATTGGTTTCTTAATGTACCTGTCAGTAGAACAATACCAGAGATAACACACGCTGTTAGTGTACTTAGCCAATTCAATAATAACTTTGGGACAGTTCACTGGAATGCAGCCAAAAGAGTTCTTCGTTATTTAAAGGGAACAATGCATATTAAACTCCATTTCCAGAAAACAAATACTTTCAAACTCTGTGAATATGCTGATAGAGACTACGGTGCATGTCTAAATGATCGAAGATCGTATACTGGCTATGTGTTCTACCAAAATGGACCCATATCGTGGGAGTCTCGTAAGCAACGGACAGTAGCTTTATCTACAATCGAAGCTGAATACATGGCACTTAGTGATGCGTGTAAGGAAGCAACTTACGTCAAAAACTTATTAGAAGAAGTATTTAATTTAACTGATAGTGTCTGCATTTACAGTGATAATCAAGGAGCTCAAATGCTCATTAAAAATAACGTACATCATTCGTGTACCAAACACATTGACATGAGACATCATTTTTTAAGAGACCTTGTGGACAGTAGAACAATTTCAATTGAATATGTTCCCACAAATGAAATAAAAGCAGATATCCTGACGAAGTTTTTACTACAGCATAGACATCTGTGTTTAACGAAAGGTTTAAGTTTAGTTTAACTTTCAATGGCCTAATGTCTATCTAGAAGTAGGGGAAGTGTTGGAACTATTTGAAATGAACCAAAGAGTTGCATACTTCTAAGATACCTTATTGTTTGATAGGCCACTATTTTTATGTCAGAATTTATATGATTTATTGTTGTTGTCAAAAATAATATTTGTCTTCGTATTTTTATTCTTGTTTATTAATTAGTAACGTTATAATAAAATACTTTTAATCTGGAGTTATTATGTGTTTATTACACTTGAGCATACTCTAAAACTTTTGGACAAATGTCTGATAAAGAAAGATGGTGTTTTATGTGCGACGGGATGCAAAGAAGACAATTTCTATGTCATACATTTTCCTAAGAATGATGATCAATGCGCAGTAGTGTCGCTAGGTGAGTGGCATGAGAGATTGTGTCACAACATGGAATATATAAAAATAATACTCGCTAATAATAATCTCACTTTTACTGATGACAAAAGCAATGTGTCGAGTGTATCAAGGGAAAGGCACAGATTACCTTTTAAAGAAAGTACATACTATTCAACGCAACCTTTAGAGCTGGTTCATGCAGATTTCTGCGGGCTATTAGAACTAGCATCACTTGGTGGAGCAAAGTACTTTTTGTTGATTAATGATGATTACAGTAAATACCGTTTTGTTTATTTCATGAAAAAGAAGTCAGAGGTCATACAAAAAGTAAAGATGTTTATCCAGACAGCTGAGAGGGAAACGGGCTGTGTATTAAAAGTGTTAAGGTCAGACAATGGTGGAGAGTTTTTTTTAATAGAGAAATGACAGAATTATTCAAGAGCAAGGGTATACAACACCAAACCACTGTTCCTTGTACTCCTGAACAGAACAGTCAGGCCAAGAGGGATATGAGATCATTTGTGGAAGGTGCTAGAACGATGTTGATTGCCAAGATTCTGAGCAAAGAGCTGTGGGCTGAAGCAATACATACTGTGGCTTATGTCTTAACTCGTCCGCATCAGGACAAAAAACAACAATAGATTTATGAATGAAACTTGCCTCGAATGAGGGTTACTTAACAGATTAAACAGAACAAGCAGAAGTAGAACAATTGATAAGACTCCTTACCAAGTGTGGACTGGACGAGACTACGAGTATGATGTAAGTAAACTAAATAGGATATTTGGGACATAGGTAGGATACATATCCCAAAAGAAAAGAGATGTAGATTAGACCCCAAAACCAAAGGAGGAATATTTTGTCGGCTATGAAAGTACAAAAGGCTTCCGGATATTTTATGAGAAGGAAAGAATAGTGCAAGTAAAACGAGATGTTGTATTCATGAAACCAAATGTAGCAACATCTAAAGAAGATAAAAATATGACTGCAGTGGAAGAAGTTGTTTATCTGGATTTGACTGGCAAAGAGGATACTATGGATGAAAGTTCTAAAGCCGGAACTGAGTGTATACAGGAACAGACAGATGTACAACAGACCGGAATGGAGAGTGAAAATGATAGTAATGGAAATGAAAATTTTGAATCACCTGATGAGTCTGAGGAACAAATAAAGACAAGAAGTGGGAAAATAGTGAAGAAACCGGCTTGGTTATATGACTACTTAAGACTAGTTGCCACAGAAGTAGAACCTACAAGCTAAAGATCAGCACTGGAAAGTCATGATGCTGATAGCTGGAAAAGAGCTATTGATAACGAATTAGATCAATTAAAACATAATTGTACCTGGACATTAGTAGAAAAAGTCCCATATGGACAGGAAATCATAAGTACTAAGTGGGTATTAAAATTGAAGAAAGATCAAAAAGGTGAAACTATTTACAAAGCTAGACTAGTGGCAAGGGGGTTCCAACAGAGCGATAAATTTATCTCAGCTGGTTGGTTTAAACTAAGCTATTTGACCAAAAGTCTGGGATCCCAAATAACATCGGATCACTTGACCCGATTGTATATCCGTCGTAAAATCGATTTCATTAGCTGTAGATTCTCGGCCTAAAGTAAAATGTTATTTGGGATCCTAGACTTTTGGTCGAATGGCTTAGTTTAAACCAACCACTTGAGATAAATTTATTTCAAACGTCTCGCAGAACAGCACTCTCTAATTGTGCTGCTCGCGTCAAGCCGTCGTGTCCATGATTTCACACTTCTCCGGTTGATGCATCTTACTTTAAGGTCAATTCAGACCTTATTATTTTACATCCTACTTTTGGTTCCAAGACTGACATCTATATATACTCATCGACAGTCATCGTGGAAGATATGTACACACAAATAAGTCAATTTCCCTAGTCTGGTGAATGCGGAAGTTAAAAGATGTGTCGGCAACTCGCAAGAACAATACTGACATTAATAACCCGTGGCCAGGTCAAACCAGCATCCAGGACCGTAATAGGCGGTTGAGTCAAGACTATTCTTAAAGAAGCAGGCGTGGTGGTCTCACCAGGTAGCACCCGGAGTACCTCAGCATCTCTTAATTGGCTAGAGAATCACAATATTGACGAAATAATGGCCGAAGGGAACTGGCGTGTCCCTAACAGATTTGCAGATATCTACTCTGCCGAGATCAAACAATCTCGAACACAAAATAATTTATCCGATACATTTGAAGCGATATAGTCAATCAGAGACCAACTCCAAGAAATTTTAGTTTCTTCTTGTTTATGGAAATGGTAATTTGGTTGATTGTTTTCAATTTTGTATTTTGTAATTCACATACAACATGTACTTAAAAGAGCACGAATAACTGTCAGCAACTTCTTTTTCATTCATACTCAAAATTAGGTAATCCTAGATTATAACATAATAATATATAAACTTTTTGCATCATTTTCACACTTTGGCATCTCTTTAGAGCTTGCCAACAGGCGCTAATAAACACATCTAACTTTAATAGGTCTAAAATAACAGTTCGAAGCATATAATATATTTTTAACCTAAAAAAAAACAATTATTATATGCGAAACCTTATTCTAGACCTATATTTTTAATTCTGCCTGGTGGACTCGTATCTGTCACCTTATAGAGTGATTCGGTGAAGAGAGCGCCTGCCGCTCGGGCAAGATCGAGTCTATCCCCTCCATCAGGGGAAAGATGAGGTCGTGACGTCATGTCCAGAGGTGATGCAGTCTCACTTTAATCATCATCATCATCATCTCAGCCGTAGGACGTCCACTGCTGAACATATGCCTCCCCAATGATTTTCCAAAAGGACCGGTTGGAAGCGGCCTGCATCCAACGTCGTCCTGCGACCTTTATCAGGTCGTCTGTCCACCGTGTCGATGGACGACCTATGATGCGCTTGCCGGTCCGTGGTCTCCACTCCAGAACCTTTCGACCCCATCAGCCATCAGTTCTGCGTGCTATGTGCCCTGCCCACTGCCACTTCAACTGGATAATCTTCTGGGCTATGTCGGTGACTTTCGTTCTTCTACGGATCTCCTCATTTCTGATTCAATCACGTAGAGAAACCCCGAGCATAGCCCTCTCCATAGCTCGTTGTGCGACTTTGAGCTTATCTATGAGGCCCAAAGTAAGAGACCACGTTTCAGTGCCATAAGTTATCACTGGTAACACACATTGGTCGAAGACTCTTGTCTTGAGGCACTGAGGTATTTTTGTTGAGAAGACTTCGCGAAGTTTCCGGTACGCTGCCCAGCCGAGTTGGATTCGACGATTGACCTCTTTCTCGAAGTTAGACCTGCCTTTTTTTTTTTTTTTTTTGTCCCGGGGAAATCCTTTATGGATACCACCTACCACGGGGAGGGAGGTGGTTATGTGGGAGTCCGTATACCCACCAAAACCCCGGGGTGTTCCGTCACTGCCGTCTTCGGCGGGAACGCGGGACAGATTTTCCACACGACCGCGAACCCGCCGTGGCTGTCCGTTGCCGGACCCTTCTCTTCGCGGCACGCCAGAACACATGGCGCGCCGCAACTGCCTCGGAGACCAAACTCGCCAACAATGGGCGCCAGACTTCCCCGTGTCTGGACGCCCTAGGTCTCCCTGCGGTGGGTCGGATATGTAGCCCCACCGCCTGCTACGTCAGCCACAAGGGATAGCCCCCCCGCGACCCCACCTCCTCGAGCCTGCGCCAAAGCGCCCGGGCCCCACCTCCTCGAGCCTGCGCCAAAGCGCCCGGGCCCCACCTCCTCGAGTCTGCGCCAAAGCGCCCGGACCCCGCCACTCCTATGTGGACTTGGCGGCCAAAGCCCATAGGAGCGGCCCGCCTGAGCCGGCCAGCGCACCCCAACGCCGGCGCGGCCCCTGGGTTCCTCTTGGCTTCACCGTGGTGTACCTAGCCACGGTTACTGAGCCCCCCCGCCACGTCAATGCGAGAACCCTTCGGGGGGGAAGTTAGACCTGCCTAGTTTGACTGTCTGTCCCAGGTAGATGTACTCGTCAACAACTTCGAGAACTGAGATCCCAACTGATATTTGGGGTAGGTACAACATGGGCATTAGACATAATTATCGTCTTGTCCACGTTCCTCTTACGACCTACCCGTCTCTTGCAAACACTTTGGAGCCTTTTTCCGCTCTATCGTCTCTTTAATACGGTTTGTATTAAAGATCTGAATGTCGTGCCGCAAGGACTTCCATATTCGTCTATTGAGCAGCCTATATGCTTTAGCATCATTCAAAGACTGCAGTTTCAATGAGCGTCGTTCAGCCATGAGGTTGAGGGTATCGTTGGAGAGTTTCTGTGGCCTATCTGTACGGTGGGGTTTAAAGTATTTGGAACCCACTGTATGGATAGTTTCTACTAACCTGTTATTGATCTCGTCCACTGAAGCGATGTTCTCAAGGCAATCAAAGCGATTCGATAGCTCAAGTTGAAAGCTTTTGGGGTCTTGAATACGGGCACGAGTGGGTCGAAGCGTAGACTTCATCAGACGAGACCTCTCAAGTTTGATATTAATATTCACCGTGTCTCTTACCATTCGGTGATCACTACCGGTTTTAACCCTGTTGATCACGGAGACATCAGTGAATATTTGCCTTTTGGTAGTCATAATGAAGTCAATCTCATTTCTTGTGGAACCGTCGGGACTCAGCCAGGTCCATTTCCTGTGAGGTGGCTTCTGAAAGAAAGAGTTCATCACAAAGAGTCCCTCTTTCTCGAGGAAGTCGGCCAACCTCTGTCCCCTACGATTCCGTTGCCCATAGCCAAATTGCCCCACTTTCAACTCATCCTCGCTTCTCTTACCCAACTTCGCGTTGAAGTCCCCCAACTAGAAAGTGCGTTTCAGAGGTATGTATGGCCCGACTAATGTCCTCATACATATACTTCACCTCATCATCTGGGTGCGACTTCGTTGGTGCGTATACCTGAATGACCTTCAGCGAATATCGTTTGGATACTCTTGAGTATTAGGTATACTACCCTATTGGAAACGCTATCGATCGTAACTATGTTGTTAGTAAGGGACTTGTGGACAAGAAAACCGACACCACCTTGGGACTGTTGGTCGCCCTCCCGGTAGTAGAATAGGTTAAAACACTTAGCCGTAATATTTTATTTATTTTAAAATTTCGGATCTCAATTGGATTTTCTTTATTAGATTTTGACTGGGTTAACAGACCAATACTGGGATAAAAGTTTGTTTACAGATGATTGTAAAACCAACTTTTATCCACTCAGTTTATCAGTGAATTGACAAGATCAAGACAAGACAAATATAAAACAGGACTAAGATTGATTCTTGTGATACTCGGCATGAAATTTATATGGAGGTAGATGAGGCTCTCGATTAGCACATAGGACACTTTTCAACATCATCATCATCATCCATCACTATGCGGGTGTAACCGCGGGGTGCAGCTACCTTAATAAAGTGGTTTAATATAATACTTACGCCACGATTGTGTAATGTGTGTAATTATAATGATGATAAAAAAAGGAGCATTATTTTCCATGGTATCTATGTTCACCACTGCGAACCCCCATATCTTCAGAAGTATCGGCAAATATACAATATTCAAAATGTGCAAATCCCTCCAGCGTGAAGGAATAACAAATACACAGACATACCAATTGTGTAAAAACTAGGGAGCCTTGAAGAAAAGAGCCTATTCCTTTCTTAAAGGCCGGCAACGCATCCTCGAGACCTCTGGTATTGTGGATGTCCGTGGGCGACGGTGATCACTTAACATGAAGTGAGCCGCTTGCTCGTTTGCCCACCTATACCATAATAATGTGTAACTGGATCTTGGATGGAAACCTAAATAACATCACTCGGGAAATTAAACGGGTCTAGTGGTATCACTAATTCTGGTTTGCATACTATCAGAAAAACCTCTATAAAAATCTCTATAAAACTATTATAAAATACTTCAAAAGAAATGTTAGTGCTTATTTATGCATAAAGGGAGACCGTGGCCTCCTTTATGATACATATTATCGTCTAATTTTTTTAATCTAATCGCACAAAACGGTATTTTTGATTTTTGATCATACTCAGTATCCACACGGAGTGACACACAGTGCCGACTGATTTTGAATTAGACAACTAAAACCAAGTATCCCTGCTAGGGGTACATTTTTTGCTTCAATAATTTTGACGTCATCTAGAGACGTAATTTAGGCATCTAGAGACTATATATCTATGGTAAAAATATATATTATATAACCTCAGATTGCAAATTGGGCGACAAGAGCACAGACAATTATAATTATGTACTACGGACAAGAGCTTGCAGGCATTTCTGGCAACACTGGTAGTTGGCGGTAATGACCATGATTTCAAATTTCCGTTGCTATCGTAACGTGACAAGTTTGCTTGCATAAATATAATAAAGAGAAAAATTATTGGAGAAAAGTAATCTTGGTTGGTATAGATTTATTTTCTCATATTTTGACGTAAATAATAGTTTTCTGTCTTTTGTCAGTTTGTGGTTTTCAATAAAGTGTCTACCTACTGTCAAAGACTACAATGTTTACTGTCAGAGAATATTCAGGATTAGGTATAAAGAAAGTAACGTTACTAGATTTATATTACGAGTACATTAGCGCTTCTCTCTATCAATTCAATCTGCATAACGTGAACAATAATAACCTACAACTGTGTGTATTTTTATAGATGCCGTTGCCGTAGGCTATTTGAGCTTGAAGTATGTCTGACGCGGATTTCGCTTTTGGAGAGGGTAAGTTCTCGCCTGCCCCCAAGAGATTTAACTTCGTAACGTAATTAAAAAACTTCAACGAGCTTATATCGCGTATCATTTTATGTATGTTCCGCCTAACATATTTTAAAATGAATACGTTCCCGAAGCACGCGTAGTCAAAGATTACAATAAATACTGGGTTCGCGTAGTCACACAGTGTCCAGAGGTCATGCAGTATTATGCATTAGTGGGCTTTGGGATTTTTTAAGTTTGATCAGTGGATTACAAGCAGGTGGTACTTGCCAACCATCATCTACATACTAAGATGGTTTAGGGTTCCGTACCCAAAAGGTTAAAACCCCCTGATCACGTTAGGAGATCTAGTTTGCGGCCCGGCCAGAAAGCGCCGGTAATAAAAGTAATAAAAAAAGAAAAAAAAAGACGTGTGGCACTCGGAGACTGCTGCGGTAAAGCTATTGCATAGCTGTTTTTATCAACTTATGCAATTATAATTATTTAACCAATGCCATCTAGAGGCGAGTTGCTGAACTAAAGAGACAAGCGTGATATTTTAAAAAGTCATTAAAAGTGCTGCTATTCATCGATAGATGGAGTCGGAGTGGGGGGTGTTAGGTTATTTTCGTTACGGAATTTCAGGATTCGGTCTCCACGCTCAAGGCCCGCGATAGAAGCTATGCAATAGCTTAAAAGTAAAACAGGACCCTATTAGGTACCTCATTACTAAGACTTCGCTGTCCGTCCGGTCCGTCTGTCTGTCCGTCTGCCAGCAGGCTGTATCTCATGAACCGTGCTAGGTGACAGGTGACATTTTCACAGATTATGTATTTCTGTTGTCGCTCTATCAACAAATATCATAAAACAGAATAAAATATTTATGTATGGGGGCTTCCATACAAGAAACGTGGTTTTTGCTCGTTTTTCGGCAACAGGTAGGTAGACGCTTGAAATACTTAGTTACTAGCTGCGCCCCTTGGTTTCACCCGCGTGGTGATGGATGATGATGATAATGAATCAATTATAGCGTATGTTACTCAGGCATAGCTCTACTGAATGTTATCCGAGATTTGCCTATTAATAAGTTTAAAATTACTATTAAAACTAAACTCTGTCAAATAGGTTATTACAAAATTTCGGATTACTTGGAGGATAAAACAGCTTGGGACTGATCACTCCAGGATCTATCTACTCTTGTACTAAGATGTCAAAGTGTAGCGTGTCTTGCCCTACTGATACCATTATTATGTTCTCTTTTGTAAGGCAACACACTTGAGCTAATATTTGTAGTACCTACCTAAGTAAAAACATTGTAAAAACATCTATAAGTATAAAAAGAATGGCCCCGAGTTTCTTGCCGCTTCTTCTCGGTATAGGCTCTATATATTTTGGAACGCGGGGGTAGTCTTTAAAGTACATTTAATGAAAAATTGACTTTGATGCCTAAATTGAATAAATGATTTTGACTTTGACTTTGACTTTGACTGAGGCCGTAGCACAAACAATTTGCGATAAAGTAGTTGTATTGCAAGCGTCATCGCGTCACGCTTCGGCCCACAAACTATGAGTTATCTGTGTCACAGTTGCCCTAGATAAAGGACAGTTTGTACAGAGGCCGTAGCACAAACAATTTGCGATAAAGTAGTTGTATTGCAAGCGTCATCGCGTCACGCTTCGGCCCACAAACTATGAGTTATCTGTGTCACAGTTGCCCTAGATAAAGGACAGTTTGTACAGACGCCGTAGCACAAACAATTTGCGAAAAAAAATTCGTATCGAAAGCGTCAACATGTCACGCTTCGACATATATATAAAAATGATCCCCTATTTACATTTATAACTTGAGAACGGATGGAACAATCTAGCAAATTATTTTTTGTTGTGTTAATTACCTGTCAGGAGAAGGTTCTTATGAAAAAAAAAACAAGAAAAGATGAGAGGTTATAGCGAGGCCGAAGGCCGAACGATGCTATTACGCGAACGAAATCGCGGGCAGGCGCTAGTACTAAGATACAAATAATGTGGCTTTGTATATTGCATATGGAAAAGTAATTGTTGTGACATAACTGTAAGAGTTACACATATGGTACCGCACTCTTTTCTGTAGATGTTGATGTCTTCTATAAAACTGTAGTACATCACTTTGCTCTATTGTCAATAGTTTCCGCAGCGTACGCAATATGAGGATATTGTTACTTTTTTATACCCTTTTATTATCGATTTCATACGGATCAGCGATGATGTAGGATAGGTACTAAAGGTAAAAGAATTTTTCAAAACGGTCCAGCAGTTTCGAAGCCCATACAATTAAAAAAAAAACAAACAAAAATGTTACCTCTATATAATATCAGCAGTGCAAGTACGTAAGGGTCGTTAAATTTATCGAGTCACTAAGACCGATTTATTTAACGAATCGTATCGCACGTTGCAAGTATGGAAGTCATGTCGGCAACTCTTATCGACGGCTTACTATCGTCAAATTATCTATTACAGTATATTGATTATTACGATTTGGCAACTTCGAACCAGACTGATTTTGCACAGATTACTGAAATCATACATGTACATGCAAAATTAAATAAGTATTTGATAATAATTACGTCTAACGGCCGGTCCCAATAATCTATCTATCACCGGTTTACCTTACTAGAGATAGATATTTGACACTATTTGTATGGACGTTATGTGAAATTGCTATCGATAGTAAGGTAAACCGTGGATAGATAGATTATTGGGAGGTGCCTTTAGTGAACAGTTTTCATGATTTTTTAAACAGGTTCACAGAATATCATATTTTGTGGAATACAACTAGATTGGTCTATACCTACTACTAATACTAATATACTTACCTAGGTTAGGTAGGTATATAATAACATTATAAGCGGAAAGATTTGTTTGTTTGAATTGAATAGGGTCCGAAATACTGGATAGAAAATTTAAAAATTCTTTCACCAGGAACAATAGGCTATACATTTTATTTCATCATTATCATCATCCATCACCACGCGGGTGCAACAGCGGAGCGCAGCTAGTCAGAAATAAACAAAGTAGGTGTTACTATCCGCACAAAACTTGAACCAAAATGGCGGTCATCCGCGCAGATACAATTATGGACAATGTGATAGACGAATACTCCGTCGTCGTTAAAAATTAACTGAAAATAAAATTTCATAAAATCTTCGATTTCGATCTTCGATGTCTACTCAGTTAACAATTTTCTGTAATTTTGCAATTACTTACAGAAGAAATAGTGGAGGAAGAACAAGTTAAAGTTGAAGAAGAGGTTCAACAAGAGGAAGAAGTTGAAGCAGAGTCAATCCTTACTGAATATGACCCTGACGAGTTCTATTCTGGTGCTGTGAACACTTTAGACTCTACCATACCTTTGGATCTATTTGAATTTGAGTATCCTTTTCAAATGTCTAAGGCGTACCACGTTGTCTAATTCTGAAACTTTTTTGTCATGCGAAGAATCGCGAAACGATATTTAATAATACGTATTATAACTTACTTAGGCAAATCAGATCAATGGAATTGACGATGATGTCAGTGATGTTCTGCAATTCTGCATCAATGTATACTATATAGATACCATTGAATTGTACCACTTGCTACAGAACTGCAATCGTTATTAGCAGCGTTTCGTCCTTTGATAGCAGATAAAACCGTCGATATGACGAATGTGTCCCCTAGCGTTTACATAAGAATTTCAGGAGAAGCTCGTCTGTAGTTCGGGTCTGAGTGTGTACCGCGCAAGTACTAAGTAGATTGCATAGGTCAATGCACGAAACCGCAAAGCCAATGACCAACATAAGGGAGGCGCCCATTATAGAGCAGCATACCTAAGTATCGAAGAGAACATCTACAATTTAACGTAGGTACAGTCAGTACCGAAAATAAGCATTCTTACTATCCCGCTAACTACAAGCCAATCTCAGTCATGTCCATAGTAACAAACGGGTATTGAGTACTGGTATAGGTACCCAAAACTTCTACTCGTATATTTGTATAATATAAATATCTACTAATCTATCTAATATAAATAAATATCTAAATTGATTATTTCATCGATATACGTACCTACTTACGCTCGCAGGATAATCCTATTAATATTAAAAAAAATGTATTTAAATTCCCGTGAATTTGACACATAATAAACTATTATTAACAACAATAACGTAAGGTCGTATACGTCGGTCGGATATATCGAGCATATCGGATGGTCTTCTTCAAGACAAGTGTGCAGCGGCGTCTTCTAGCTGCAGGAACTATGCCTGCCGAGGGCTCGCAGACGCGTAGACGTCTTCGATCCCTAACGTGGTTAATGATACTCGTAGTTAAAAGTGTAAATGTGAATGTTTTAATGTTTGTTACTCAATCACGTTAAAATGGCTGAACTGATTTTGATGAAAGATAGTTTTACCGAGGTTTAGGCTATTTTTATCCCGATAATAGGCAGTTCCCGAGGGATCGTGAATAAGAACCTTATTCACAAAGTCACGCGTAAACTAATGCTTAATATTGAACGCTGTGTTTCGGTTGCTCCTGAACGTACAGACATTCATATGGCTACAACTGCCACAAATATTTCAACCTGTGCGCGTGCGACGAGACGGTAGTATGCTGGACTGCAGGAAGCATCATCACCTTTATGGATGTCAACACGAAGCAGACATGGTTCCGAAGGAGCACGACTGGTGGCACTGTAGGGAGTATCACAGTAAGTCATGCATATCAAACTTATTTTATAAATATGTTTTCGAAACTTCCTAAAGTCTACATATTTAGATATTAATTTAATAAGAAACAAAACTTTTATTTATCATAATATTTATTTAAATAAAAAATTGAACACGTTTAAGGCGGGGTTTTATAGCGGGGTACCTACGCCATTTAAGAAAAGACATACAAGCATAAACCTAAACAGGTGCACGCGCGAAGGTCACATAAAAGACAAATTGCGATTTATTGCGAATGTATACAAACGCATGTCTGCGTCCATCCTATTCATCCTTTGGGAAATTTCGGAACACTCAGTTTGTGAGAAACTCGTTAGCATGCCTTAAATTTCACCATTTTCTTGTTTTAGTCCTACAGACAGGATCCAAACTATAGGATCGCCATAGCGGAGGCCAAAGAGGGCGAACGTGACCCTCTGATCATCCTTTACACTTGGCCTCAGATGGAGATCGATTGTGTTTTGCGGGACGGAACTGCCAATGCCTATTCAATTCTTGATTTTAGGTAAGATTACAGAAGTATAGACTAAACAGTTTAAGATAATTGTTAAAGATAATGATGTTAATGAGGATGGCGGGAAAACTCACAATTGTTATCATTGATTTTCTTAAGTTTTTCTACATAATATAAGCTTCTGTTTCATCGTCATGTGCTTATGAGTTTTACTTATACCTAAGTGTTGGATCACTAATCTTCATAAAAAATCAGTCAATTCTTCATAATTGTGCACGAGTCTTCACTATAAATAGTACAAAATCACGAATATTTGTTTTTGTATTTTTTCCCATAATCGCTTTAGTACTTTTTTATGATGCATATCTGATGTAGTTGGTTAACCCGCCAGCGGCTCGCTCTAAGGCGCTCAGAAGTTGACTCAGAGTCTTTCGTTGCGCTTGGGTTTCAATATGACGCGTGTGGCGCTTCATCCCATTTGTTCATAATCTACCAATATTAATCAATCCTATTTTGTCGTTTTACAGTCCAGACGGCGAACTCCTAGCCTCTGTAGGCAAGGAGCCAGACTACAATTTAACAATTTGGAACTGGAAGCGTCATAAGATTCTCCTGCGCACCAGCGCCTTCACTTTTGACGTCAATGCAGTCATGTTCTCGCCATATTGCCCTGGACAGCTGACTACTGCAGGTTTGTCAAGATATAACTTCATTCATAGAAAAACACATATATATATACTAACAGATCATGCAAACTAACTACATATTTCATTATACTTAATATACAATGACTAAAAAGAAGTAGTATTCGAGTGATGTTTGTGAGATACCTAATAATAGAGCTGGTCGCTCGGAGAAGTCAGCGTATATAAAAGCGGGAGAGGATCGGGGAGTGAAACGAGCGTAATAATTGTGGGACGACGCCCAACCGGTCGCTGGCCGCTTGGCCGTCCAAATGCCACTGAAGTGATAGGGTTGAAAAAGACTTATGTTAACTTCAGATCAAGAGCCAGCATAAGGTAGCCCAAGATAGGCAATTATGGAGGCTCTTATTGTCCAAGTACAAGACTCATTTTGGGTCATTGTGCCATAAGTTAAGTAGTTTTCATAAGTAATGCATAATGTTTGAAAAGTACCAGCGAGGATATTGAAAGTTAGAATTAGTGAGTATCTTTACTTTCCATGAGAACAGAGTGCTATATCTATTGAATTGCTTGTAAAGCTTCATCCGACCGATAGAAGAGCTTTTATTGATGCCATCCCAACCTGGCTCAATTTTATTTGTACAGTTTAAAATCACTAAAGCTTGCTTCACAAAATCATCTTTGAATTTTTTCGTGAGTTACCTATATGTCAGACGGGATACAAAAACGCGTCTTCTCTTCTGACTAGCTACGAGTATGTCAACTCTCTACAAATTTCGCAAGTATCGCATTGAATTTTTTCGTTAATTTTAAAGTTATTTGTAGGCGCAGCCCATATAAAATTTTGGAAAATGGCCGAGACATTCACTGGACTGAAGTTGAAAGGCGAACTTGGCAGATTTGGCAAAACTGAGATTTGCGATGTGCTTGGCGTTTTTCCAATGCCGGATGAAAAGGTTTACATTTATATGTGTACTATTTGCAGATATTTAGCGCTATCCTATATGTAAGTGTATTCATTTACCAAATTTCTCATTACATACCTATATCTACTTTTACCTGCCTTACTCTGTCTCTTGGCATTAGGGGTTTCTAGTGTGTTTTTATTTTGTATTCTTCCTATTAGCATTTTATACGGGAGGGAGGGTGGTGCACACCCCCAAATAGGCCAAAATCATTGTTTTCTTTTCAGCGGAAGTGTCACTAAATATTTTTTAATATATTTTTTTGATAATGGATTTCCGCAAAGTAACGCCTGAATCAATAAATTATCCAAAATATTACAAACTCTATATGCACCTATACCAATTACGAGTATGTCTGACAGACGTAAAGGGATCAAGATGCAACGGCAAAAGGATTTGAGTGGCTTAACGAACCGCCGCTATTTCGTTTTTTTTTTCGAATATAAATAGAAGTTTCAGAGTATGCTCAAGTGTAATAAACACATAATAACTCCAGAATAAAAGTATTTTATTATAACATTACTAATTAATAAACAAGAATAAAAAATACGAAGACATAGATATGATTGATTGTTGATCCAAATGGCGGCAGGTCGATATGCCAGCTTCCATACAAAAAGGTTCAAACCCCTTTGGAATGGGCTTATTTTAGATCCAGGCCGTTTTATTAGATACTTCTGCCTATCTACCTATCTGCGGCCCGCGGGAAACGAACTCTCTCAAGGGAACATACAAAATTACCTTGTATGCATGTGTTATTCCAGGGCATTAAATTAATTATTATCTATTTTAAATTTCATAGAAATTCGTTGAGCTGTTTTAGTGTCAAGAAGTCACAATCACGTACACTCAATGTGTCACTCACTCGCTAGCTTTCGCATATTTATAATTGACTGTGCGAGCGAAGGGTCTCAGTTTCGGGATTGGCCAAAAAATGCTTTTGTCTATCTGTCTGTCTGTTCTCGCCTATAGGTCGCATTTTCAACCGGTTTCTACGAAAACTGGCATATAAGTTCCTTGATTTATATATTTTATTTATTTATATATTTTTGATTAGGGGAGAAAGGGGGGAAGTTTGATGTAGCCATAATTAACGACGGATTTCAATGAAATCTGAGATACACACTAAGGAATTTATTCAATACAAGATATTGGCACAAACATTCCAAAAGGGGGCGTGGAGGGATAGCCTATTGATGTGATAGGTGAGGATGGGTCAACTTAGTGGGTGTATTAGTTTCAAAACTCTGAAATGGCTTTGCTGAGCCAGGGGAGGGGTTTATAATGGGGCTGCGAGGTCTACTGTTCTCACAGAACTATCCGTGTGGTTTTGTTGAACTGCTGTTCTCGTGTTTATAGGTGTTGTCTGGTTGCGAATGGGGCAATATCTTGGTTTGGGAAGCGGGACTCGTCAAGCTAGAAGTGACACAGCGTGGAAGGAAAGCTTGCCACTCAGCTCCTGTGGTAATAATTCTTAAAATTCCATCCCTTTCTCAGACAAATTTATTCAAACATCTTCTTAAAATGATTAGCTTTTTAAATTTCGACTTATTCCTGATTCCCTTTTCTCCTTTTTTACTATCAGGTGTAGAAACTGAAATCTAGTAGTTTCGATGCTAAGGACCATGGCTGCCCATGATTGCATCAGTGCCACCCAGAACAATTGAAAGCTGAACTTGAGCCTGGCATTGCACTAACCTCATTGCCCATTTATTTTAGTAGAGAGGGAGAAATACCTTGGGGTCAAATGTTTATGTATCATGCTAGTGGTCACCCCTAGTGTCATAGTTCAGTTCAGAATGCCTCCGAAATGACTTAGCAACTGTTGTCCTAAGATAAGAACCAGGAATGAAGGAATAAGGCCCTTGATTAAGCCACAGAATAACTAACACGAATCTAGGATGGTTTCAGTTACAATTGATTAAAATGCTACTAGCAGTGACCCATCTCAAGTCGTGACAGCAGCTACTATTGCTCGACCTATTCGATCGCATCGAGGCAAGACTTTGTTTTTCGAGACAAACGAGACAATTTTCATGAACCCTTACGGCCATTTAGTAGTTATCTATAAATTTAAAGTTATATTATACATATGTACCTACCCAACGAAGATGTGTACCCACATACTTACTTAATATTGATATCTAGCTGTGCTCCGCGGTTTCATCCGCGTGGTGATGGAGTATGATGATGATGAATAAAATATAGCGTATGTTACTCAGGCATGATGTAGCTTTCAACTGGTGAAAGAATTGTTTGAATCGGTTAATTAGTTTATGCGTTTAGCCATTACAAACACACAAACAATCAAATCTGTCATCTTTACAATTAGAGTAGATAAGGATTAATACCAAGGCACGAATGTGACCTAAATTGTACCGACGTCAATATTGCATATATTAACATGAAAAAGCTATTGTGACATAACTGGCATAGTAAGACAAATGGTATTGCATTCTTTTTTGTAGATATTGATGTCCTCTATAAAACTATAGTGCATCACTTTGCTCTATTATCAATAGTTTTCGTACCTAGCGTACGCGATATAAGGATTTTTGACGTTACTATATTGCATATTTTAAACATGGAAAAGTAGTTACTGTGACATAACTGCAATAGTTAGACATATGGTATGGCAATTTTTTTTGTAGGATATTGATGTCCTCTATTAAAACTGTAGTGCATCACTTTGCTCTATTGGCAATAGTTTCAGCAGCATACGCGATATAAGTATTTTTTTCTTTCAGTTATTAAGTTTACATACGGCTCCCTAACTTTTTTTGAAAATATAATGCTTATCAGGGATAATGTTAGATTCTAATGGCCAAAGAATTTTTTTAATCGGTCTTGTAATTTCGGAGCCAATTCAAACAAACATTGATCTTTCATCATTATAATATTAGTGTAGATAATTATTTAAATTAATTACCTTACCTTTATATATTGATTTATATAAATATCTGAGGTCTACTTATTTTATCAAGTAGATACTGCGAGCACCCACATCAGACTTATAAAACCGTTCCTATTCGCTGAGGGCTAAAACAGATTATTTCAGATAATCACACAATTAATCGTCATAAACTTATGCCCCAGATTCAGTTCATGCTTAGTCCAGCAGGCGATGAAGTAACGACAATAGCTCGAGACGGCTACGTGCGAGCCTGGTATTGGGACACTGTGGACCAAGCTGACCCACCTGAAGATGATCCTTATGTCGAGCTGAATCCTGTTGCCGAGACTTACGTACGTAAACTTTCTCCCTGAGTTTACGTAAGTTGAACCAAAATGGTGGTTGTCCGCGCAGGTACAATGAAATTTTATAGACGAATACTTACTCTGCGGTAAATAAAATAAATATCAAATTTCATAAAAATAATCTCGGATGTCCTTAAATCATCGTATTTCTCGAACAAAGTGTTGTGGGAAGTTAACGTTAGGTATTATTAAATAGAACAATTAATGGAATACTAATGCTAATCACTATTATTCATGGGCATAAGACCTACATAGGCACTTTTTAAGTGACATTCTAATACTTGGGCAAAGAGTTGCGATTTCATCTTCTATGTCATTTGAAGAATCCAACTCAGAATCACTGGTATCAAAATCTCCGACTGGGTTATAAATTCTTTCCATATAATCTACGACGTGGTCTCTTTTAACGTAAGCTTCTTCGATTGTATTGACGCTATATAATAATTAGTATAATCCTTTATATTGTTTTCTCTTAAAATAATATTTTATACGTTAAAAACAATTCCACTCAACTGTCTTCTCAAAGTTGGTTGTGGCCTTGTTATTTTATGGAAATTAAATTCAATGGTCGCACATATGACAGATATGTAAATTTCGTAGAACTGAAACCTTTTTGCGCGATTGTGGGGCGGAGTGTGATTATTTGTTGCCTCGTTGCTATGGTTACGGACGGCCCCTCGCACCGCACCTCATACCGCACTTCGATTGAGACCCGAAAATGTATTCTACGCATAGTTCAATTTACGTGCCGCGATTTGTACCATGGTTGAAGTTATCTGTAAGTCTGGTACTGGAAATGGTAAACCTTATTTTTAGTAGTGCGGATAGGCGAGAGTGCAGGGAACAGGTAAAGTAGGCTATTCTACTCCCGCGTCTTACCTGATAGCTGCCCAAGACGCGGCCCAACAGTTCTGGCCAGACTATGACACAAATAACATAAATCCTAATTTATATTCGGGTATATGTCTACGAAAAAATATGCGGACGCGCTAATCACTTTTTGTGTAAGAGTTGATATGCTTTCTCTATAAGAAAGACTTGCAGATGTGATATGGACCTATACTTTTTTGGATATTTTTCAGGTACCTGGATGTCAAATTATGTCTTTGAAACACCAGAAGGATATGTTCTGGTACGCTCAAGTAAGTTCAGTATCTGTCATGGCAACATTAAAATATGCAGAATATAATGCGTATTTCATAAAAATTCATAAGCACGGATTTTACCAGAAAGTTTTCGTTACGTGCTAATTTAAACAATTCAACAGCACCTAGCATTTCTTCGTGCCACGATTAAACAAGTTACATTATTACGGTGTGTACTAAAATAATTGTTTACGTTACTATACGAAATATTGACGATTGGTGCATTTGTTTGCAACCCTACCTTCAGAGTCGCTGGTCCCGGGTTCGATCCCTGGACAGGTCAAATATTTGTATACATGAACATGTCTGTGTGTATATGTACTCGTATATTAAGTATGCATATCTGTCATCAGATTATCATATCATACCGTGCCGTAGTAAAGGCTCTGCCTATTCTAGGGTCTGAAGACCTTGTGTGGATGTAAAAAGTAATATAGCAAACATTGTACTTACTTAATTTTTTTCTCAAGTGTTTCGGCTAGGACTAATAATTAGATATGTATTAAAATAACGTTGCAGGATGGCAATGGTGGTATATGGGTGACAGAACTCGAGATAGACAAAATAGAGTGCAATCATCGCAAGATGATGACTTGTCACGCCGGAGGTGTGGTGGCAATGGCTGCTCTAAGGACCCATCCCATACTGATCACTGCGGGAGAAGATGGCGCCATCATGGCTTTCAACACGGAAACCCATATCCTATTAGCAAGATATACGTTTCCTACTGCGGTAACGTGTTTACTATATCCTCCAGTTGATGTAAGTGGGAAAGTTTAAAAATTATAAGTATAGAAATAGTAATTATAATATATTGATATTCAAATTTTATATAAAAGGAAGATGTTCCCAAGTCGACGCGTATACCTATATTTTTTTATTGTTTATTGCAATTGTTTATGTATAACATAAACTGAGCTATAACACAAACGTGCATAAAAAATTAAATAAGTAAGGAAAGTAACCAAATATGGAATAGTATCCCTAATTTGGAATACCGGCATTTATCGTAAACAAATATTCCTAAACGCCAGGAGCTGCGATCGTCTATCTCTTTCAATCACTTTACGCGTGTATAGGTTTCGACGTGTCAGTCGAGCGAGTCATTTGTCCATGGTGAGAGCGTTTTGTTTTGTCGCTGTGAGAAAACATGTTTGTTTGAAAGTGTTAAAGCAATTTTATAGGCTAGTTTGTTATGTATAACTGTATGAATATAAATTTAAATTAGTTATAAATTCCAAATATGGACAGGCCATAGGGTCCAACTATGGACTATGGAAACCTGGATCAAATGTCTCATGTGCGGGCTCTGGGCACATGTTGATTGCGCTGGTGCAGAGTTCTACACCTGGATTTGTGATTTACGCAAATAATTTAAGTTAAATTTAATTTCACCAAAGTTCCTAAAAAGTATGATACAATAAATTCCAGGTTGATTTTTGATTCTTTTTCTAGTGTTCCATATTTGGGGTACCTATTCCATTATTAGATACCTTTATGACGATTTTGTTTTTGAGAAATTTTAGATCCATACTTAATAATGATAATACAAGATTGTTACCATATAAAAACTAAATATATGATTGTTTATAATTACCTTAAAAGTTTTTGATTTTTTATATTTGTTTAATTTATGCCTAAAAACAAAACGGTATTCCATATTTGGTTACTTTCCCTTACTGCTTGTTATATGCGAAGTAAACAGAGCAATTTCATTTTAACATAGTAATACAGTTATTTTTTTAGTAACAACCAGGAGGTTTTTCTCCACTTCAAGCCCATATATACATTTTTGGAATAAATAAATGTGTACCGTGTCCTTAAATAAGCCAAACAAACATTTATTATTATGAAATTGTTGATGTTTCACAGTAATTTGTTATAAAATATCAAATTACTTTAATTTTATCCCTCAAAATTATAGTTTCGAAATAGGCTCACTCACCTAGCTTTTGGCGCGTGTTATAAAAAATATTCCCATGCGGGCCATTTCCCTTTATTTTTTATATTTTGTTTTTAGCGTTTCTGTCGTTGTGTAAACTTATCAATATAAGTTTGCTTTTTCCTCGCAAATATTTATTTATTTTCTTAACTTACAATGTTATACTTAATATGTTGAAATACATCGTATGAAGCTTGTAAGCTCTGCTCAATTGTATCATAATATATACTAAGTATAATAACACATTTTAGTCGTAGATGTAGCACCAGCAACACAATTATAGGATGGATTTCATTAATAATATCGTAGGTTGTTTTATCACCCAGAATTGTAATTTACAAAGTTGCAAAAAAGTTGCGTCTCTAAATAAGCAAAACTGACTTTTGCTCATTAGTTTTAAGCAGGAAAGGCTTCCTTTTCAACAGACCATCAAAATGAGGAAGTTCTCGAGTATACTTTTTTTTAATGATCACGCATATTTTTTTACAGATAATTCCTATTTTGATATATTTTTTTTTGTTTAGTAGAGCATACTTTCGAGGTGATCCCACTTAAATGTAATCAAATTCGTACAAAGCGGCTTTTGAGTTGCACTTCAATAACTGAAAAGTGTTTCGCCGATCTTGATGATATCGTAATTGAGGGTGAATCACAATCGTTCCTTTTTCGGTATAATATTTTTTGAACCTTTTAGTTGAAAATAAATATATCAGCTACTAGCTGCGCCCCGCGGTTTCACCCACGTGGTGATGGATGATGATGATAAAAAGTATCATATGTGCTTCCCCGGGATATAATATAGGTATAACCTTGCCAAATTTTATTCCGATCTTTTCAGCCGTTTAAGCGTTATAAGGTAACAAACAGACAGCAAGAATAAGTTATAAAACACTGTTTTAAACTATCACGGTTGTTCTCTAAGGTTATATGGTTATTAACGGGATATTTACCGTGATACTCATTCCACAACCTTACCACGGTAAATATCCCGTTAATAACCATATAACTTTAAAGAATAAGTTATGTATATATTTATTCTAAAATAAAAGTTCCCTAATTTACTCCTTATAACAGCAGTTATCTGCCAGAGAAAGTCCCGTTAAAATCGGTGCAGCCGATTCAGAGATTAGCTGGAACCAACAGACAAAAAAATAAAAATAAATTTTTTATGTTAGTACCGTATATACTTTCAATTTGGTTGGTTTTTATTTATCTGTATAGATGAGTAAATACTTTATTCTTAGTAGTCAACCAGTAAATCAATCCGTAAAAACTAATAATAAGATACAGTACGTACATACATACCTATATAAAATTAATCACCATGGAAAAAAACTGTCATTACATTTAATCACCCTTGACGGCCGCCGGGCACGTCTAGTGTATCGAGCTGTCAAAATGATAGTTTGCTTTTGACTTAGCTATCAGAAACTGACATAAACTTTGCAGAACTGTCATCATTACGATCTTGACGTAGGCGGAGATCTTATTATTTTGTCTATGCTGTGCCCAAGAATGTTACGCTTTTTCACCGCCGTGGTGATGGATGCTGCTGATAATGATGATGAAAAGATCCTATGTGTTAATCCAGCGCCTCATCTACCTCCATACCAAATTTCATCAAAATTGGCCCCGCCGTTTGAGTGTGAAAGAGTAACAAACATCCACACATCCATACATCCATACTCACAAACTTTCGCGTATAGAATAGATTAGTAACACGTAAGATCGTGAAGGTATTTAAGTATAAACAGAATAAAAATGCTTGACAACTATGAATTTTAGGTGGACGAAACCTCACGCATTATAATTGTTGGGTTTGCGGATGGTATAATGCGAACGCTACTCTTCCACCCAGAACGACTTGTAGCTCAGACCGTCATGTTAGATGTTCGCGTGCATTCCAATACATCCATCCACAGTGAGGAGTCTGATAACGCTGACGTCATGGATTTAATATCGGTAATACTATTTTCAGTATGAATTTCTTTTTTATGTAGTTATCTGTATATTTCAAATAAATCATTAAATATTTTTTCAAATATCTTTATATGCAATATACTCAGTTCTTTGCAATTTATTTTTGCCATGTATTTGTTAATATTATATTCTTGGGTCATACGCCTGACTGCATTTTCCCTAAATTTCAATAGCTCATAATAGGTCTTTCAAAATTAATTCACATACCTACATACTTATTTAAATAAATAAGGATTTTAAAAACTATCGTAACTTGGTGCACTCACTTGAGGATTGCACCAATCATGTAGGTTTAGCATAAATCTAACATAGAAGGCCTTATACGAAACATTCTCGGACTTGAAACGAAACAATATATTCAAATTAGTGCAGTCGGTATGTTTTGTAGCAATAATTCTATGGTCTGCTGTTGTTACACTAACCCCCAGTTTCTAGAACGTTTGTCAAAGCCTTGATTAGTAGACCAACTAATACTAAACGCTCATTGGTCAATGGTATTATATGACGCGATGTGTGACCAATCAGCGGCCAGTAGGTATTTCTTAAGCCGGGTCCGTTGCGCCTTGTTTTCGTGTTTGCAAACAGAATAACATTGTTTATCTATTGCTAACCAAATAGGGGCGTGGTCTAACACTTTTGTTAGCAAAAACACAATTACGTGTTTGCCGAGACGAATGGATAACATCCCCCGCGTTCACCTGCGGGAAGGGGAAATGACGCATTTTGTGTTCGCGCTCAGTAGAGCAAGACGTCATTACCGTTCGAAGATTGTAAATACCGCTCGAAGGTTGCAGGTAGAGTCGGACCAGGAATCTATTTCTGTTTCTTATTTAGAGAACTAAATCTACTATTGCTTTAACAGCTTCCACGTCTTCTTCGTCGGAACTCATTATAGAAATGAAACAAAAACAATAACAACAATAGGCGCAGCGGACTAGCGGTTTTGCTAACTTATTTTGATAACATATTTTGTTAGAAAATGGGCGCTGCGGACGCTTAGCTTATAAAACTTTGACAAACGTTTCAGAAACCGGAGATAAGTAACTAAGTACGAGTACTTATCGTAATTGTGCTTTATTTATTTTAACTCTTACAGATACTAAAACCTCATTCAAAAGCTTTAACCCAAATAACAATAAATGAGCAAAGAACTCTTCTGGTGACTTGTGGCAATGACAACACAATATTTATGTACAAGCTGAAAGTGGACATGCCTTTTGTGTTGGAACGAATTGGGTTTATAGAGACCCCTAATAATATAGCGTATATGACGTGGAAACCAGAAGAGGTAAGGGATATGAAATTGGTATACATATAATCTATAAAGAAAATAGCTGCAACCAGCACCTTTGCCCTTAGTGCTATGGCTGGACGACCACCTTTAGCCAGTATAACGATATTAGATTAAGTTTAAAAACAGGGAAAGGAGAACATTATTTTCAGCCGGAAGACGTCCACTACTGGACATAGGCCTACCCATAGAGCGCCTTGGAACGGCTACTTGTCTCCTGCATCCAGTAGCTCCCCACGCTTTTGACGAGGTCGTCCGTCCACCTAGGAGTACCAAGCTAGGACAAAACTGTAGTAATATTGACTGTGAATCGTTACTCTAGTATCGTACGTACCGTCTACAGGCAATATTTACCTATAATTATGTATCGTGTAAGTTGACGAACTGAACTCAACACAACCTGACAGGTATAGATGAAGCTATATGTACAACGACATATCTGCAGTCTTACATGATATTATAACCTACAACGTTGTGGGTGATTAGGGTTTGTGTCTTTTATATTGGGGTTTAGATGATATGGACAAGTGTCTTATATTTTTCTAGGAACGAGTCCTACTTTTATGCGGTCAAGTAGGATTCATAATGGAAGCTGTGTTACCAGATATAGCAGTCCGAAAATACTCCGATATTACAACGTTCAAGCTTGATTTCGTTTCATATAAAGAAACTCTTGTGAAGAAACAGTTGTAAGTAGAAAGAAGAAATAGATAGCACGTAGGTAACGAATAAATATTGTTTGCGATGTACGTAATTTTGCGATATCGTTCCTTTTTACGATTCAAACAAATTTGATATAGGTAGTACAAACATAAATCAATTAATGTGCACAATTCTCCACGCTATTGTTTTGAATCGTACCCCGAGCTGCTTGAGCGATCAACTTAAGAGTGAAACGTAGGCCAAACGGGTGACAGAATTGCCACGCGTATTACACATACTTAGAATTACTTTGCAAGAGTAGTACAACAATCAACACAGACAACCTTTTGCATCTGCAAATGGGTAAATATCGATAGAGTGGGAATCATAATAGCGATAGGACAGTTACTGATTTATTTTTAGGATAATTCACCTTCTAACCCATTCTGGCTGAATTTACAGATATCACTTTTTTGATACGACGATCACCGGACAGGTCAAACATTTGTGTGCATGAGCATGTCTGTTTGAGCTGTGTCTAGGTGTATGTAGGTATATAAGTATGTTTATCATGTTGACATAGTACAGTCTCTGCCTAGTTTGGGACCTGAAGACTTTTGTATGGATGTTGTCCCATATTATTATTATTCACTTTATTTATTTCCTTTCCTTAAAATTACTATTTTACAATATTTCTATAATAAATAAAAACATTATAAAAAACCTAATCCTACGAGTAGATTGTCATCGGCAGTGGGGCATGGCCCAAACTGCCGGTGGTTAAGACTGCAGACAGAGGAACCTCCTGACAATACGTGCCGTGTCAAGGAGTAGCGAGAGCCTCTTAAGATGTTGGTCGAGGCTTTTTGCTATAAAGCCGTTTGCTGAAACCAATATTGGGACAATTGTTGATAAATCAACACCCCACATGGTCACCTCATGAGCCAAGTCAAGGTACTTGCTAAGCTTGTCCTTCTTGGCCTTCACGAGGTTCTCATCATGAGGAATGGTGACGGCAACAAGCATTACCCGGCGCTGAGATCGATCGATCACCACGATGTCAGGCTTATTGGCAACAATTATCCTGTCCGTGATTGTAGATCGAAACAGTTCTTGAGAACAGTCACCTATCACAAGAAAGAAAAGAGATAACCTATGTGAGAATGTTTGTTATAACAGCATGCGCCACCGACCTTTCCCGGAGGAGGAAGATCTCGCCAGTATAGACGAAGAAGCTCTAAAAGCCAAGGAAGAGGCAGAACAAAATCAAGGCGACGATGACGATGAAACTTGGATTGGAGAAATAGAACTCGGTAAGAAGAATCTGTATATTATGTGTCTTCTCTATACAATAGTTATAGGTAGTGTAACGGCAAACTAATTGCTACGATCACTCACTGACAATTCACGGCATTAGTATTGTTGTGTAAACTGTGGTATCATAATGGTACCAGATATTATCTTTACAATTTTAGAGAGAAATGCACATCCTCGAACGGGATTCGAATCCGGGTCTTCCGACAATCCGTGTCAGATTCCATGAACACCGAGGCTCACCGTCCAAACATCGAATTTTAACTCACTATTTGATTTTAACCGTCGTGTGGGGACAGAGCGACATCTATTTAACAGCTTGACAGCATTATCCAACCGAAAGAAAAGTTTTTTTAAAGTATAACTCTCGTATTAATGTCGCAACCCTTCATAATTTTTATTAAATGTTTTTTAAAGCCCTAACGCCTGCTTAGAGATACCATTTGTTACTCTTTATCGCTAAACCCACTTAACGGATCTGTATGAAATTCGGAATGGATATAGTCTCATAGGTCTTTGTTCTTAGTCAACGGGGAGTTCCCGAAGAATCACAGTAACTTTATTGTACGAAGAGGAAGTCATGGGATACCGTTTTGTATTTCTAGCCGGGAACTTCTGTATGAGTGAATTACCAATAGTTTGCTAATACGAAATCACTAATTGATCAATATAAACTACAAGCTGTTGACTTCGTTTAAAGTTGCATGTTTAATTCCAATGCACACGAAAATCTATATGCCAATGTTTTAAACTTGTATTGAAATATTTCCAGTTGAAAGCGAAAGCATGTTAGGCACGGCCATCACATGGGCGGAATACTGTGAAGAGGGTATTTGGGTTGTCCAGCAAGGGACTGGATGTTTGCTATTGATTAAGCCTGGCGGGAACAAGATTCTGAAATACGCGCCATTCCCGGGGGCTTGGTGCGATGATATCACTTCTCTGAAGTTTGTGTAAGTACATGTGGCTTGTTAAACCTGTGTATACTATATACTATATCAGTTCTCGCTTGACCGTCACTGACTTAACACAGTATCAGTTAAAAGTAGTAGTGCGATAACTACCCTCATTATGGTGAAGTGTCATAGTTGTAATAAAGTGTTAACAGGAATGCAGTCGATGCCGAAAAGTGGTGCATACCACTAATGTATGCACTGGTTTAAGTGCCAAACAACTATCTGCACTAAGAGTCGCTGAAAACCTTGAATGGACTTGCAACGACTGCAGTTTGAACTCGTCGCGTAGGAAGTCATTTGTGACTATCGCTGACTGCGAGGAGGAGGAAGACGAAGATATCAACTCAACGAGCGACAATGTCGATGTAAAGAAGCTTCTACAGGAGCTGAGGAAGGAAGTTACCAATATCATTATGCAAGAAATGCGGTCAGTTACCAATTCAGTGCAGTACTGCAGTGAGAAGGTAGATGAATTCGCAGAGTCTATGCATTCTCTGACAGGCCGCATTAAGGACCTTGAAAAGAAGCAAGTTCATCTAGAAAACCGGAATAAGTATCTCGAGCTCAAGTTAGAAGCAATGGAGCAGCGAAGTAATGAAATTGAACAGCAGTTACTCGAAGGTCACGTCGAAATAGCAGGTATTCCGGAGTCCAGCGATATAGACCTAACTAAACACATTGAGAAAGTCGCGCTTCTTCTAAACTTATCAAAAGATGACATCATCTCCGTCAAACGCCTCGGAGCTCGTAAAACGGGACCCGTCTCAGTTCTCGTGAAATTACGCCACGAGTCTACCCGCCAAGCGCTTTTATCTGCTGCTCGGGGTGCTACAATTTTGGCCCGCGATATCGTACCTAACTTACCAGGACCGCTGAATACCGAAAAGGTATACATACGTGAAGCGCTTACTCCGTACCACAAGAATTTGCTGTGGCAAGCCAAACAAGATCTGAAGGGTGCCTACAAGTTCATTTGGTTCAGAGAAGGACGAGTACTAGTGCGTAAAAGCGAAAAAGAGAAGGTGTACCAGCTTAGGTCGAAAAGTGACATCAAATCGTTATTAACTAATAGTAACAATCCATAAGTAGGTATAGATTACTTCGTTAAATTCATAAGAACCGTAACCTACCTATTGCGTGCTATTATTATGGCATTATTTGACGATACAAACTTAAAAGAACTGCGCGACTGTGTTAATTACAACACATATCAAAAGCATGTACCAAAGAGTCGTCACAATCTGTCATTTGTACATGTTAATATAAGGTCAATAATTAAGAACTTTTGTCACATTGAACACCTTATTTGTGTATCAAATTTTTCAATTGATGTTCTTGTCATCACAGAACCAAACATATCGGATAATGTTCGTTCACTTTATAATATAAAAGGTTATACAATGTACACAGAACTACGAAAATGGCGGAAAGGAGGTGGTATAATTGTTTACGTTAATAACAAACACAAATTCACCCAACACAAAATTACTTCACTTCATTTCGAGAGCTTACTAGGAAAAATAACCACAACTTCCTACTCAGTAGCACTGTGTGCAGTGTATAAACCACCAGACACTAACAAAAATCTATTCGTTTCTGAAATTGATAACATGCTTGGTAAATACAGCACTAATACTGATTTAGTTTTGCTAGGAGACTGTAACATTAACTTAAAACCTACGATTGCTATTGATATAAACATACAGAAGGCATACATTGATGTAATGAGCGTGCACGGTCTATTATGCGGTATCTCCGACTACACGAGAATTGAAACACTAAAATTAAAAAATAGAACTATTGTAACAAAAAGCTGCATTGATCATATATTTGTGAGATCTCGCATGAGAGACGCGTTCACAGCCGCGCTCGGCACTAAACTAGCCGACCACCGAGTGACTGCGCTCACGCTTGCTCTTATCAGTGACTCCCATATACAGGATGCCCCGGCTTACGTAACGCGATACGATAATAACAAATTATACAACCTCTTAGAGGAAATAGACTGGAATGCTACTAAAAATATGAATCAACCCGATGAAATTTATAGATACATAAACCATAACATTAATAACTGTTACGAGCAATCTCAGTATAAACAGAGCACAGGTTCTTCAAAGCGAAATATTTACAAATGGGTTAATAAAATATTACAAAATTATGTCAGTATAGAGATGAGCTGTATTCACAATGGATCAAAGACACTGGTAACAAAGAACTTAGGGCTAAGTATAATAAAATAAGAAACAAAACGAATAAATTAGTACACAAGACAAGGAACAAATACTTTAAATCAGAAATAAACAAGTATAGAACGGATAATAAAAAACTCTGGCAGATAATAAATAATATGACAGGAAGAATTACGCATTCAATTGACGATGTAATAATGAAAGCTTTTAGTTTAAACGGATGCAACAAAACAATAGCAGATAATTTTGCCCGCGAATTTAAAAATAATGTTTTATCCATTATACCAAATTGTAGTAACAAATTATTAAATGAAAATGACTACGGTCAGCCCCTTGATAAATCTATATTTTTTCCTAAAGCTACAAACTCAGATGTGCTCAAAATTATTAAAAGTTTGAACCCACACAAAGCTCCAGGAGCTGATGGCATTAGAGCCTGTGATATTATACGTTTATCTAATCGAATAATAGACACTTTAACTAGGTTGATAAACACTAGCATTCTGACTGGAAGATATCCGAGGGAGCTTAAGACTGGAATTGTGAGACCCATACATAAAGTAGGTAGTACGCAAGACTACTCGAAGTATCGTCCTATAACGATACTCCCGGTCCTAGACAAAATAGTCGAAAAGTATGTATCGAAAGTCATCCAAAACTTCTATTCATGCCATAACGTATTATGCTCACAGCAATATGGTTTCCAACCAAAAAAAAGTACATCACTTCTGTTGTCCCGATTCACGGATGATATTAACAGCTATCTTAATGACAACAAACATATACTTCTTATTTTTATTGACTACAGTAAAGCGTTCGACACTTTGAGACATGACTTATTAATAAAACGATTAGACAGCAGCGGCATACGCGGAAACCTATTGGAATGGTGCAAGGACTATCTCCATGACCGTAGATATCAGGTAAGGGTCGGTACAGCGTACAGTGATAGTGTTTCCGTCTCAGAAGGAACCGCACAAGGGTCTGTTCTAGGTCCACTGCACTACTTGACCTATGTATATGACCTAAATAACGTACTTAAACACTGCAAAATGTATCAGTTTGCGGACGATACCTGCCTGGTAGCTGCGAACAGAGACATATTCGTCGCACAAAGAGAAATCCAATTTGATTTTACAGCGATATGCAAATGGTCACATGACTCGGGACTTGTCCTCAACGCCGCAAAGACAAAAGTCATGCATGTGCATTCGAGCCATAATCCCAATCCTTGTAAAGAAGGGGTAAAGATTGTAGCCCACAGTCATGACTGCTTACATAACTGTTTTGTCCCATGTACTGCTACCTGCGAAATTATAGAACAGGTAACGGAATTTACGTACTTGGGTCTTGTCATTGATGATAGGTTCAACTGGGCAAAACACATTGATAGGACTTGTAATAGATTGCGAGCGGTCTTGGCCAAATTGTATGTCTTAAAAAACAGAGTGCCGTTTGACATTTTACTAACAATATACAAAGCCTTAGTCGAAAATATTATTGCTTACGGTTTAAGTAGTTATGGACGTACACACAAAACCTATCTCGATGAAATCTATAAATTACAATATAGACTCTTAAAACTAATAGTACCTGCAAAAATTAAGGACAAATATAAAGACGCTTCTGAGGAACTTTTTAAGTATTGTGGTATATTACCCATTTATAAAAAGGTTGAATTTGTATTAATTTTAGAACAATACTTTAGGTGTGAACTTCAGATACCTAAAACACATAGAATAGTTACCAGAAGCATTACAAACAATATCCTACAAATACCCATTTTCAAAAACTTTTATGGCAAACGTACTACTCAATATATCATTCCTAAACTCTTAAACAAACTTCCTTCTGAATTAAAAAATGAAATAACAAATAAAAATATTAATCATGTGTTAAAAAAATATTATTTCTAATGTCAAACAAAAAACTCGTACGATTGTAAAAGCAGGAGCATTCTGTATCTGTTGCGAATGCACGACGAACACGAGTGACACTGCTGAACGCCGGTAAACATGGGAGGGGATGGTACTTGCTCGGCAACAGAGCGGAATCTAATACTTTGTGAGCAGGATAACAATACGTGAAGATAATTCTTTAAGTTCTAAGACAAGTGGAATGTTATTATAAGTTGTTATACGCATTACTCAAGCTGTGAAGTGAGCGCGCGACGCAATGTTACTCGTTTTGTTTTGTGTAATGACTATAGGTATTTACTTGCTATATTTATGTATTCGAGAACACTACTGTCTAGACAAATCTTACATAGATTTTAAGACGGTATCATTCAAACTGATGTGTATTTCTTTGTGATGTATAATAAATAAATAATAATAATACACTAGCTTATATATTTCAGCTTCTTATCTCGTGTGAAGGGGTTCCTGAGAAATTGCTATACATACTTATTCTACGCGGACGAAGTTGCATGATATCAGCAACTAGTTTAAAAAAACATTGTATGTGTTCTGACTAGGTATAAGCTATCTATGCTTTCATCGTGAAGATGTAGCGGGCAAGTTTTACAAACTTTCGCATTTACACTATCTAACAATCAATACTTTATTGATATTATTAGGCAGGTAGCATAATCCATTGCCTTAGATTTTTAATAGTAAATGTTTGGGGTCGATATCTATTTTTTAGACTAATCTGTACCTATAATAAAGAGGCCCAAAAAGTCTGTAGGTACTACGAAGAAAAATAAAAAAAATGTGGGTCGAAAGACACAAAATTACCTACTGAGCAAGAATTTAACGTTTTTGAAAAAAAAAAATCTGCCTGTGAAACCCAATAACTGTCCGACCCGGGTATGAACCCAGGACCTGGAATTGGAAAGCGGCGTTTTCTCCACAAGACCAATCTAGTGAAGCCGCTCGCTCTACTAGTTTATAAAATGAACTAGTACCTAATAGATATTCTCATATATTTTTATTCTCCTTTATTTGTCTAATCGTTCTGATATCACTATTACCAGTTGTGAAGGCCGGTATCTGATAATTGGAACAAACACGGGCTACATACGCGTGGTAAGAATGCCAACCGAAGAGGAAGACACTGCAGAGCATCATCACATGACTTGGATGCTAGCTCAGCAGAAACTGATGAAGATGTTGAAAGGCAGAAGATTAGCCAAAGAGGAGGTAAGTAGGTAACAGTTGCTAAGGGTATTGTGATATTGCGAAATATGGCTTGTATGTTTAATAAAAAAAACATATACTTAACATAGTACAATGCATAACTGGCACTAGTAAGTAGAGTTATTAAGTCTTCTTTATTAGTATATCAAAAACGGAGTCTTTTACTCCTTTAGGTGAAACATATGATTTTTTATAAAATAGTTGCTTTAGGGTCTTGGTGCGTTATGTACCTATATAAAAGGACCCAACTACCAAATAGTACAATCCACAATCCGAGGATATTACAATGTGAACATTGTAATTTTACTATGTCCTTACAAAATTATTATGTATGTATGAAGTGCTAACTATTTTCATCAACAGAAATTCAGAACGTATTCAGCGTATTCTTCCAACGTTTTTTTATAACAATCGGTGACGAGACGAGGCGAGCGACTGTCCCCTGATGCTAAGCGTCACGCTTACCCTTTAGCTCCATTCAGAATTTTAAATTACAAGAGTTTAAAAATACCTGAATGGCAATGTACTGCGCTCGTCGCCCTGACATATAAGATGTTAAATCTCTTGCTTGAGTCTCTCCAGCGGTGCCGTATTGACTATCGGTATATGGAAGTGTTGAAGTGCTTGTACAATAACGCAAACATGTCAGTCCGAGTACAGGAGCAGAAGTCGAAGGCAATTCCATTACAAAGAGGCGTGAAACAGGGAGACGTTATATCTCCGAAACTGTTCACCACTGCATTGGAAGACGCCTTCAAGCTTCTGGAATGACAAGGACTCGGCATCAACATCAACGGGGAATACATCACTCACTTTCGATTTGCCGACGATCTTCGACGAAACACAGTAATGCATGCTCACTAAAGCTTTACGGTTGAATAACTGGCAAAAGCCACGAATTCTGAATCTTGGAAAAGCCCTAACACAAAAAATTATAATGATGAGAAACAACAGTACTCACAAATCATGGATTGCAAGCTGTACAATTGCTACTAGATATTAAAATCGTTTCTTAGCTTTTTGAGAGGCGGCTCATTTTATCGTAGAATATGTCTACTCTATCACGACTTTAGTACAAGCTTACTAAAAACCTACATTCATGTTCCACTTGGTCCTGAGTCTGGCTATAAAACTAATGTTTTTGTTAATTTTCAGAAACAACCAACTCCGCGTATTGATTTCGAAGACAACTACTATTTGCCGATGCACGATCGTTACACCGGCGCTGTGACCTGTCTGACATTCAACGCTGATGGACAGTAGGTTTCTTAATCTTACCTCCATATTCCATAAGCCATTTAGTTGCAAGTCTCGACTTGAGTCTAGATTTGACAATAAATGCCATACACCGTTTAGACAGTACATACACAGTACTAATCTGTCTTGATTTTTTGCCCTCAAGTCTAAGCTTTGGTTATGCTATTGGGAACTATTTCTATTGAGATTAATGTTATAAGCTCTTACGTATAATATTCCGCCCTTATTTCAAGAGTCTAGGAATCTTTACGTTGCTCTCCATATTGCATGTTGGTATAACCCTGGATATTTTCCCCGCGCACTCCTGAGCATGCATACAATAGCTGCAACAGAACTAAGCTAACACAGAACAAACTAGCGCCAGTTCAGAGATCTCTGACAAAATCCTCCACACTATCACTTATCATGTGTTCGACTGTGCATAACAAGCTGCTAGAGCACGTCTCAGCAGATGTCAGCCTGCAGCGCTTTTAAAAGCCCGGCTGAAGTGATGGCTCATCGAGCATACTTTTTATACTTATGACGAATTTTAAAAGTACAATAATAAGTGAGGCTGACATTTATGTACGTATAATTTATTATTGAATTATGTAGTATCACTATTATTTATCACATTATTACGATTTTTGAGATTGTTTATTTAAATTTAAAATATAATATTATTAAGGTACCTACGTCTATTTCACATGTGGTGATTATTAGTATTATTATTATCATATATTTGTATTTTGTTCATTTTATTATTGATATTATTATTAAGACATTAATGTGCGTACTTATTATGTATATATCTCTTTGACATATAAATTAAAATTTTTGAATAAATTATTATGATTAATATTATATACGGAATTTGTAAAATAAGGAACCTGTCTCTCACAATTTTCCATTGCTTACAGGCGTTTATATACAAGTGGTCTAGATGGTAATATATTTTCCTACGCGATCAACTTTGACGAACTTTTATTCCCAATTCCAGAAACTCCAGTCATCGAGGAATTGCCTGTAAGTACCTACCGATTGTCCAAGATAAAAATATAACGCTTTTATTCAATTTGAAATTCATTTGCATGATTTGACTTATGCAGAAAATAAAGAAGGCAAAAGAGATAAGCACAGTAGAGGGAGAGCTGATGTCTCACGAAGAACTTAAGCAAAAGGAAGAGTACGACAAAATGATGGCGATCGCTAACGCTCACAAGAAGCAAGTTCGGGACCAACTTGCCGAACTTACAGCGGAATACAGCAAAATTATAAAAGCGTAAATTGGTTCTTCCTATTTAATTTTACAAGATTTGGTAGTCACGTTATCGTCACTGCCTCGTGTATGCCTTGTTTGCATTTCCTTGAATTGTTAAATAACTGTAGAATTTGTTTAAAAGGAGACGTTGTTTCACTGATACTACTGTAACAGACACTAGTTGAGCTGTCAGATGTTATCTGATTTAGTCATCTTGTTAAGTTGTGAATCAATGTTTTGTAGGAATCGATTGCTACCAGTGTCCCAACAAATAGACGTAACCATCGACCCTCGGCCTTTGGAAGTCCAGGAAAAGGAACTGGACGAAGCCAAAGAATTAACAAAGAGGAAGCTTGCTCATCAGTTGGAGGCTTCAGACTTAGCGTTTCATAAGATGTACCATAGAAACATTATACAGTGTGACGTTTTCCCTTTCACATTAAAAGCTATCAGGTTGGTATTGCGAAACGTACTTAAGTAAATCGATTAATACACACGTAGTGAAAGATTATATCTATCCATATCAAAATGACAACATATTATCAGAATATGAAGACATTAGAGAGTAATATTTTTTTCCTCATATCTTTTCATTGTCTAAAGAATTATAAGTATTAATTAGTGAAATGACTATGTTTATTTTCCCAGAGATCCAGAGGTGATGATAAGGCCGTTACGTCAGAAAAATCTCTCACACGAATTTTACGCTCAACTAGAAGAGGTGTACCAAAAAATGGCCGAAGCCGCTTTAAAAGGAAGGTATGACAGTCGTTAAGCTGTATCGAAGGCCTTCGGGCGGCCTGAAAACTTCGACATGGGTTGGCCACTGGCTCCACTGGTGTACTATATACATGGTGGATTATAGCCCATATCCTCTCTCTGGGAGCAAGGTTCGAGTCCCAGCTGTAGGAACATAATGGACTGATTATGAAAATGGAATTGCCTGTGTGTAATTTATAAATAACAGCTCTTCACTAAATGCATAATATGAACATTTTAACATTTTTTATACCGAGAAATAGTATTATTTACTTTGTTGTTTCTGCCTGTTGGTCCCTACTACCTTCCGAAACTGCTGGACCGATTTTAATTGAAGTTTCTCATGTTATAAGGTAACTTAAGGTATTTTTATTCTCGAGGCGCCGTTACCAGCAAATAGAACTAGTCTTAAGTATAAAAATACATTTACTTACATGTCCAATTCTTTGTCGCTTCCTATAGCTGAAACAGAATGGAATAATAATTTCTCAAGAGAATCCATGCACTCAATCAATGCATCTAGGTTATTTTCAAGTGATGAGGAAGAGTTATTTTCAAGTTAGTTTTTAATACTAATTACGGTTGTATAAATAGAAGAGTTTTCGGCCTACTCTGCGTTACGCCTACCCATCAATAGTTGTTATGTTACCCAAAACTTTAAGCTGCAGGTTAGCGTGGCATATTTGCGTATCATTTTCGCACATCGATCTAAAATAAATTGGTTGCTGCAATGCACTTGAAACCGCGCCAGTGAAAATGTTCGGGATATAGTATTTGTGTTGCTTAGAAACTTGTTCTTCTATTAATATAAATTTTAATATTCATGCTAACAAAAGGAATATGAACCTGTTGGAGCTAGCTGATGCGGAGCTCAAGTAAGTCTTATAATAAATTGCACGATGATTGTATGCAAAAGGCACATTTTTAAAGTTCAGATAAAAGACGGCGGAGTGTGTTATTACGTGCACGCGTCCCTGTTTGCGTGTATGTCTTTGGTTTTAGCAATTTAGTTCCAAAATGGTCCAATTCTGATTCATTGTTTTCTGTAATTCCGGCCTTTTATAATATCGTTTTAGTTGAGTTTGATGAAAATCGATGGAGCAACTAGATCTATGAGATCTTTCATCTTCTATAAAAGGAGAATGTATGGTTCTAATAGAAATTCGATTTTGAGCCCATTTATTTTATGAGTACCGCTCTCTTCTCACAATGATCCGCATGCCTTGTGTGAGATTTTTCACGTCTGATTTCTACTATATAGCACCAAAGCACGTACTTACCTACACGTATCGCTTAATAATACATACTTAAAATCGTTTGACATACAGACTATTTTCTGTTCTGTGCAACTACGCAAACGCGGAGAGTGTAGACAGATGTCAAAAACTCACTTTAGTTACACAGGTCCTAAAACCTCTCCTGTGATTGTGCACACTGATACAATAAAAATATCGCATTAGAGCTCAAATGTATAGTTTTCTAGAGCAGTTCTTATGTTGTTACCGTTCAGGCCACCAAAATCCACTGAAGCCCGCTATGGCATATATGATGTCGGTTATAATACAAAAATAAAAGTTATGCATAATTTTATTATTTGACCTATAAAAGAAATGTCTTTTATAGGTCAAATAATAAAATTATTCCTTAACTACATACGGAATGGTAGAATGCTATTACATACTTATTACCTATCAAGTTTTAAGCGATATTATATTTCATTTAAAAATAATACGAAATTACAGGCGAACTGAATCTACTGTCCGTAAAATGGGAGTCAGGAAAACCTCTTGGGGTCCACCAAGAGTAGCGTCATTCCTTCTGGGCCTACCACCGAAGCCGCCACACCCACTGAAGAAAGCACTAAGGAACTACCGCCAACGACTGCAACGCCACCACTTACAATTCATTGAGGTACCTCTCTAAAAAAATACCAGCATTTAAGAACAAGCAATATGGGGGAGGCATATGTTCAGCAGTGGACGTCCTACGGCTGAGATGATGATGATGAAGAAGAACAAGCAATGAGCGCTTTAACAGCATAGAGAAGTTTTAAACATAGATACTTTTAGTCCTTTCATTGCAAATGCAGAAACGCTATTACGAGGGCATAACTTGACCTCGAAATCTTCACGCTCGCAGCTCGAAGGTCATGAAGAGTAAGAGTGCAGTCCAATTTTTTGTAATGAAACTTATCAGATTTGGTATTTAATAGATTTAATGCGCTTTAGAAAATTCCTATAACAAAAAAAATTCGTTATGATATATCATATACCTACTTATATTGTTCTCAATATACAAAATGTACAATATCTATTCGTAATGCGTAACAGTTTGTCCAATGTTATAATTGTTATATCATAACTTACTATCATGGTAAAACACGTTAAGAAATCAGTGTGTTTGTATTTGTAAATGCCGGATAGTGACGTGAAATACATACGTTCATTACAGCTCTGCTCCTGAATGTGCAGCTGATATAGAAGTTACACTGTGTGTAGAGTTGGTGATGTAGTGCTCCATAAAGGTGCTAGTGTTTGTGCAGATGATGAAGACGCTGCCCCATGGCGACAATTTGACAAAGCTGCAGTCCGTGGATTAAATACATGATAAAAAAGCAGTCGTAAACTCTTAAAAATATGGTCTTGCATTGACTATAATATTACTGAAATCTTTAACCCGGGTTATATAGTTATATATAGTTATCTTATAACAGATAAGCTACCTACCGTCAGTATTCTCATAAATCATTCTCTGAGTTTTAAATTAACTGCCACACCTTATTATTTAATGGGATTTGGGATGAAGATGCATTTGCAAGGAAGCCGTACCTAAGTTCTAGAATATTGCAAATAAAATTAAAATGTTGTCTTCTGCTTTGCCTCCCCCGCCCGCTCAGGGCTAGCTTATTACCACAATAAGTATTGTATGGTCTACTTACTGAATGCCGTATCCCCAGTGGCAAGAGCACCTCTCTCGCAAGCCCGACCCTAACGCTATGCCTCCCGGTGCAGCTGAAGCCCTCAGGGAAGCAGAGGCTACTATCGGAAATAGACTGCTGAAGACTCAAGCGGACTACGTCGCTTCACCCGGTCACAATACGCAGCTACGCGTCTGTATGACAAGGAAAGAAGTTAGTATACTCTAATATACGAATATAAATCAGTAGTTTGCCTCGAAGTAAATCCTCACGATATACCGATTTTATATGTTTACAAATCTTTGATCAGAAAAGTCTTTGATTTTAATCGAGAGCTATTCAATATGTCGAGATTTATTTATTTTAGGCTCTAACTGTGAGGCTAAAAACAAAACAAAGGCCCTTTAATGAAATTAGCCAAATAAAATAAATTCAAAATTTCCACTCACCCTTTTATACGTAACACATTATTGATATACAATCCCTAACCGGTTTCGAACATAATTATACATCCACACATCAAAAAAAGTTTGTGATCACTAGCATACGCTGTTTTTTTTTAATTGAACTTAATCAACAATTTATTATTAAAATGTTTATATTTAATATAATATAACTCCTCGCGGCAACGGTTTCCTCCCTTGGCTCAAACACATGGTGATCCTCTTGGGCATGCTGAGTCTAATTATCCAGCATTTCTTGGGGTGACCTGTCCCATTCTTAAATAGCGGCTTCCCTGAGCTCTGGCACTGTTTGGAGCCGTGGCTGACGGTTCCAAATAGCTTATGAGCAGCCCACGCGTGCTCTATTGGGTTTAAGTCAGGCGAGCCGGCAGGCCAGTCTAAACTTGTGATGTCGGAGAGCAGCATTGACTCGTTGAGCTCGATGGGCGGGCGCATTATAATCGACCACTACAAATTGGTGCCCATGGTTTACTCTGAATGGTCTAACAATTCCATCAATAGCAACTAAAAATACGAAGAAACCATAATATAATCTACCGTAACAAAAAAGATTTCGATATTTCAAACTGATCGCAAACTTTTTTTGATGTGAGTTGACTTCTTTTTATTCTGTTTGACTTCTTTTTATGACAGTTAGTATAATTGTCCACAAGTTGTCGTCTAAAAAACACACAGTGATTTTTTAACTTTAAAAAATCAACAACAACAAAAGGCTTGGGGAGCTTGCTTCGCTCTACCTTCTTACTAACGCCTAACAAGTAATTTAAATGTAAAATTCCGGTCCTCGTTTTACCTTCTTATTCTTAATGAGCTTACCCTTGTTCTCCAGTAACATAGAGAGATGAAACATAGATTATAATTGAATACGTTCCAGCGACTGAGCATAGATATTATTTAATGTGGATGTAATGCATAAAAATCCGTCAAGTAGCTATAATTAATTTCCTGCAAAATTCTAACTTTCGTCCTCTATTCCGGAAGAACCCTTTCGTATTTTGGGATAAAAAATATCCTATATGTTAATACATAATATTAGCTAATATTGTGTCAAGGTATATTAAAATATGTTTAGAGTTAGTCTTAGTTTTAGAGTTATGCGTGTACAACACACAGGCAAAAATTGTGACCATATCGATGAAATAGTTTACCTTGATTATAATTTTCGGAAAAGTATTGAATGAAATTGAAATTGATCTCATTTCCAGTTTTATTATAAGTACAGATTTGGAGATTTGGCGCGAACGCGGAAAGTCAACGTTTTTCCATTGTATTATTTATCAAAACTTATCCTTTTTTTAGTGTTAATGTTTAAAATTGGTGGCGTTTTTCTCATTAAGTGCTGTTTTACGTGCATGAGTGTAGGCAAGTGATATCATGTGGTGAAACGTGTTTTTCCGTGTTGTTTCCAAAACTCCATAGAAGCTGATGGTAAAGTTGCCACCACTTTACTAAAGCATGACTTAGACTGACTGGACCATGACTGAGTGACATTTTGGACTCAGACTCTGACTGACTACGACTAATATCACCAGAATATTCTACTAAAGCTTTGTAATACAAATAACTTGACACTGGCAAATGCACGAGAAGTGCGGGACCATAACCCTCTAAGGAGGGAAAACGAAAAAAAAAAGTACAGATTTTTATCTTCCATTTGGAAGTATTAAGGGTGCTGGTAATATTACAGGCATGAGTTAAGCTATGTTAGTACTGCTAGTTCTTTTTTCTTTATAACTGGACTGGTACTTTTATACCTACATTTGCTATTTCTCAAGTTAATTATGTCAATACCTACTTATAGTTGTATGTCAGTCACGATGCATTACTAACTTTCTATGGCGAAAAAAAAATTTTTTTGCAGTTTGCCTACATTTATGCACTACTTATTACAAACACGTCGCGGTTTATAATTCATCGACACTCAAAGAAACGAAAATCTAGGGCAACTAAACACAATCAACGATAGCCATTGCTGGGTGTTTCCCGCCCGCACCTCAAGTTATTCCGAAAAACAATTGAGCATTGTAACTTTTGTTTTTCGTAAATGACACTAATGATTCTTACATTAAAATGTTACCGACAGATATACGACAACAAGCGTGCGTTCAACGTGAAAGTTTTAGAATTGCGTGAACACAAGGTACAACTAGTTGAAATCATGAAGTCTATAGGCGACAGACTCGCTGAGATCAGAGTGGAGATACCCCCGAAACTGGCCAAAGCTCCGCCGCTGATACCGGTCATCGATGATGAATTGGAGTTTCCGGAGAAGAATCTAGAAGTAAGTAAATATTCCCTAAAACTCCATTCGGTTTTGATTATGCTCTTCGCAGTCAATATAAGGTTTTCCAGAAGCGGTATAAGTAAACAGTTGAGTTTTAAATATCGAAGTGATAGCCGAAAAGTTGTTGAGTATTAATATGGTAAGTTAACTTTTAATTTACATCTCTCATATTATGTAAGTAGGTCCTTATTACCCCCAAATGGGGCTTGTAGGTGACCAATTAGCGCTCTGGGGTAATAATGTAGCTAGAAAAGCCCTAGGGCGGTAAGTAATTTAAAAATACACTTTACTCTTTCAAAAAGTTCGCATACATCTAACCACCATACTGGCAATAGACATCATGCATTCAGCCCAATGGCAAAAGAGGTCGCTTCGCTATTCAGCCTTGTCTTCGTATGAGTATAATAGTCATCAATATCTCGGGCTGCAATTGATGCCTTACAACCCTTGGCTACTAATCTACTATTATGGAAAAATCTTGGTGTTCACCGACACGTTTTGGAAAAAAGTTATATATTATGCAGCTAGTGTTATAGCAGTACGTTATAAAAGTAGACAGACGTTACATATTATACATATTTACAGATTACCTCCATACTATTTAAGAAGTTTTAGTTATCGCATCGCGCAATCTATAATATCGCTATATAACTAAAATAGTTTTTATTTTTGTTACATAGTTCCAACAATAAAGATTCGAGTGTTCCATGCACATGCACATGGATGTCATAAAAGCTGACTAAGATAGAGGATGGTAATAAACTCGCGTTTAGTACCTATTAAGAATAGCGGTTTGAGATAATACCAAAACATGACTGGGAAATATAGACGTTTATGCAATGATCTTATATTAAAAAGAGGTAGATGTGGTACTCACGTATAAATACGACGGAACCATATAATGCTATCAGTCATAGAATGATGGTAAAATATGTTCTTGTATGCGTGAAAGTTGGGACAACATTGACTTCGCGTCAGTTCTGACATAACGAATCTACGTCTTTTTAATATAAGATCATTGCGTTCATGCTCCTCCGCCAATGTAAATGTGACGTCATAGTATAGTTTATGTTTTTTTAATCATTAATGCGTTGTTTAGATTAAACCGGAGCCGATCTCCAAACAAATTCAAGCGAGGAGTGGTAGTAAGAAGTCTACCGTTCAAGATCGCAGCAGAACTACGACGTACCCGCAACCGCGAGTCAAAACACCGAAGGTGCCGCGTTTTGTGCCACTCGCAGGTATGAATAGGTACTTTTTTGCTATTGCAAGAACATATCCCCAAATACAACTAAATTGTATGTAAATGCAACTTCGAAGAGTTCAGTAGCTATACTTATTCCCCTATGTGTCAAAAAGCCTGCAATACTATAAAACTCTTCGGAATTCATCGTTCACCATGGTTCACCAGGTTATTCGCAGCTATAAGTAGTTAAACCATGGGTATTTTTCTTCCCTGGGCAGTGGACGGTGGAGGCCATCCGCCCGGTCCTTCGGGGGTGGGTGAAGTGACGTTTCGGGTCGCTCACTTTCCGATTGGTGCAGGTGCTTTCCGGGCATGGTTGTTTCGGAAAGTACGTGCACCAAATCGCAAGGCAGGAGGCGATCCCAGCCTGTCACGAATGCGGGGCGCCGGAGGATACGGCGCTCCATACGCTGGAAGTGTGTGCTGCATGAGGCTCGCAGCGGCACACACTCTCAGCGATAATAGGCGGAGATCTCTCGCTGCCGAGCGTGGTTAACTCGATGCTCGGCAGCGAGAGATCGTGGCAGGCGGTGGCCACCTTCTGCGAAGCAGTGATAGCGCAGAAGGAGGCCGCGGAGCGGGTTCGGGAGAATGACGTTCGAGCTGACCCACTCCGGCGCAGGCGAACGGGGGTACGGAGGAGGCAGTTTGCTCGCCTCCTCCCTCCTCCGTAGTGGGGTCACTGGTGAAGAGTCGGGGGACTCTTCGTCGGCTTGCACGACCCCACACGTCTGAGGAGCACCCCTTAGCAGGCGCTGAGGCCTGGTTAAGATCAATCCGGGCCTACCGCTGGGGCGAGATTGTGAATGCCAGCGCAACCCAATCTCGCACCATCTAGCGGAGGACTGCTCACGGGGGGTTTTAGTGGGTCTGAGCCCCACATACCCCCTTCCGTCTACCCCCGTAGCGGAAAGGAAGTGGACGCCCTTTCCCCGCCCCTAAAAAAAAAAAAATAAAGGGTATTTTTCTTGCCGTAGTTTTTTTTTGCTTCCGGTGGTTCACCTCATTCTGTTTGACTAGTTCTATGCCTTACAAAACGCCCTACGTTTTTTCTTCTTCCATGGCCATCCAAGTGGGATTTAGACATTTTTATAACACTTTTAGTCTGGGCGTATCTACGAGTACTAAAGTAGGCTGGCATGATCGTAATCCTTATTTTGGAAACCTTCTGTATAATATCTGATATCAGACGCTTCACTCGAATGAATGTTCACTAGAGTGAATGCCTAATTTTTCTTTCATTCCATGTTCATACGGCATAGTTGGAATAACAAAGAAAAGAACATTCATTCCAATGAAGTCATCTTGATATTAGTTTAATATGTGATAACTTTTCGACGTGACATTCGTCTGCGAACCGGACTCTAGACAAAATGGCCGAACTTTGTGATATTTCTCTTTTGTTCAGACTGCTCTGCTCATTTTCAATCAGAGTGGAAGTGAACGATGTCAAATGCTAATATCCAACATCGTTGAATCTGTTCATTAATGAATTCATTCAGCATCTTGTTTCAGTTCAATTGTGTTTAGACATTTCATTTCAAGTGACAGGTACCGAATGAAAGGCGAAAATGAATGAAAAATGGTCAGACGCTTCACTCGAATGAATGTTACCTACCTAGTATTGTTGTATCTATTGCATGCTGTACACGCAGGTTGACCGCAGGGCAAAGGGCACTGAAATCATGTTTGTGACTGTGACCTATGAATATCAAAATAACAGGTATACAGAACGGTGAGATGACAATGGATACACTGAAATATAATGAATAACACATCCATATATTTGTGTTTTGTTATTGATTTTGTTCTGCGCAGTAGGTTATTGGATGGACGACCCACATGGGAAATGTGAAACTGAAACCAGTCCCTATTGATATGAAAATAAATGACACTCGCATTATTTTAATACCTACCAAAGTTAATTTGTTTTCAATCTGTCAAGAATACATGGATTCTTTATATTGTTTTACGGAGGATTTATTCGGTTCCCCACTAAAAATTAAACGTTGCTTTTGTTGAATAAAAGCCGATGAGATTTTTATCATTTTGTTTTTGTTTCTCTTCTCTTCTCTGTTCATAGTATAGTAAGTTATCTTGTCTTATACTTATAATAGATTTACCATGTTCTTATAATTTTTAATTTTATAAATATGTATTTATAAACAAATTTTATAATAGAAGATAATTATGAAAACCTATTTTTATATGATAAATTATGTATGTATGCGATTTTATTAATAATTCATCGTATAGTCGTTCACTATAAGACTAGGATTTTGGTAGCATTACTTTTGCCTACCTTAATAACATATATACAGGTTGTCCCAAAACTCATCGATAACCTGGTACCGGGCGAGAGACCAAGGTATACCAGTTATGAACCAATTAGGAAAAAAATCTCAATTTTTTTCCTACATGGAGTGTCAAAGTTAACGGACAATGATACAATTTAATTTTATTTGTGGTTTACAAATAAAATAAATTAAGTTTATATTTTTAAAACAAAACTTACATTCGTTTTTTTGTGGTTTATACATAAAATAAGTTAAGTTTTAAAATAACTCGTCATAAGTTATTTTACTTAGTTGACAAAGTGTTATTATTTTGATTTGTGGTTGCGATTAATAGCACTGTTATTTGAGATCCCTAAAAAAATCACTGTTTGAAAGTTTGATCAATGTTTTTTAACAAATAATCCATTAGTGTACTAATTTTGTGGCTTCTCGTGTCAAACGCCGCCGAAGCTTCCGTTAGAGCAACGAATTTTACTCTAGTTGTGTTTAACCGTCGTGTTGTTAACCGCAGGCGTTAGAGCTGGAATAATCATACTCGTATATTAAAATATAACAATGTATATGTCAATCTGAGGTACATCCCTATTTTCTAGAAACCCGGCCGTTATCTGCCACTTGGGAAGTTCTGAAATCGCGGCCGGACGTAGAGAACACTCCGATTGAGAACGAAATCCGCGAGAGACGTATACAAAGGTATTATTATTTTTATTAAGGTATTATTTGCACGTCTGCCAGCAGACAAATTACATTGTGACCTATATTTTATAAGATCTCCACTTTGTGCATGTGTTCTAGCAAATAGATTATTTGATTTGAAATCACTTGATATTGTCAATAAATTGATGTTCCCATTTTTTTTTACATCTACACAAGTTCTACAGGTTCCTACTAGGTAGAACCTGTTCTATGGTAACCTGATGACTGATATATATACATATATACATACATATACAAACCCAAACACAGGTCAAACAGACATAGGTATTCTTCATGCACATGCACAAATGTTTAACCTGTCCACCTAGCCAGAAAGCCTGGCTCAGAACGCAGTACACTTCCTACTGCGCCAACCGGCATGTGTCGCATTTTTAAGCATACCTACATTTCGGCTGCCAGCTGGTTTTTTGAACCATATATATTATATTCCATAGGTAATACTAGTCTTTATTTTTCTCAACTAGGCTATAGTAACTCCACTCATTTATTCGTTCCATGTCTAGTGTGCGTTGTAGTATATTGTAAATAAAATTATTTAAAGGATTATTAAGGTACCAACTTTTTTTCTTACTACCAGAAACGTTCTCTCTACACCTGCTCTAGGGGGCGTATTCCATAAGTCAATTGAATCTAGGCTTGAGTACGCACAGAACCGAGTAAATTTAAAGAAATAATTAATGATAATAATAATTAAATAATATTAAATGAGTTAATTATAATATTAAGCTAATTTATAGTTCATTTATTTTTAACAGCTTAATGTCAATCTTTTTTAAATCTATGTATGTATAAAACAAAAAATAATAATAAATAATACATACCCTATATACATTATACTATATAGACTTCTTTGCCACTTACATAATAAATATTTGTGTCCGTTAGTTCTTCAAACAAATAGAAAGCTTGCTCGATGAGCCACACTTTTGATCTATTTGTTATCTGCCAAAACTTCATTCAAGTCGAGATTCACAACTGAACGTCTTTCAGAAATGGAGGTCTCCGAGTGATATGTGTTATTACTTATTTCCTTTATTATTCCCCTATTTCTTATTATTATATTTATTCAAGACGGGGGAACTCGTTCACCTAATTAAAAACATCTGCATTTGTTTTTGTATTATTAACTCTTCAAGGGTCGATGTCATTATACCAATGAAATTTCTATTGTGTCTGGCCGTGCGACCTTTGATGCAATATTGGTGTGATAAAACTCTACATTTCAGACATCTTTATGAACAAGACATGTTGCTGGCAGACGCATCAGTGTCGATTCAACAGTTCGATGCTCGTCTGAGACATTTGCAGAGAGAACGCATACGTGTTCAGGTAAATCGATGTTTATGTTAGATACTATACTAGCTGACTGTATATTTACAAAACTAATATAAAAATGGAGTAAGGCAGTTAAGGCGAGTCCCAGAGCTAATGGACCTTCAGTATCTGGTTCGGGGCGGCCGGCGGCAGTCGACAGTCGCCTCTGGCACTGCCGACTGCCACGTGACAACTGCACACGGCCCTTTTCCGAAAATTCTAACGATTTTGTAATATATAAAAATAGGTCTTAAAAATAAATTTTTAACGATTAGTCCATTAGTCTAACCCAAATTTCAAAATGCGTAGTTCATGTGGAACATGGAATCAGTATTTTTTCACAAACTCAGTAGTTTTTAGAAACTGATTTCTTATCTACTAAATACGATTAATAACTTTTGAGACGTGCAATATGTATATCAAATGTTGGAGATTGTCATTGCACTTGAAATATCGCGAAAATAGCTTCTAAGCATTAGAGGTCTGCCCAGCATTTATTGATAGCTGCCGGGGCTGCCTCGCTTATTCTTGAGGCAGCAAAACCGTGTTCTTTTTTTTCTTTTTCTGCTGCTAGGGGCAAATGAGTCGGGAGCCTTAACCCCTACACGCTCACCATGGACTTTTGCAATATACGGGGTCTCCGCTCTAACCTGACCGCTGTGAATAATTTATGTTATATGATTGTAGGAGAAGAACCAACTGCTCGAACTACATCTGTATCAACTGCACAGAGAGATGAACGTCCTAAATCGGTTTGAAGCTCACGAGGACCGACTGGCGGAGCGTGTGTACACGAAACTTATGCAGGTATGTACTTATTAGCAGATACTCGAACAAACACTATATTATTTACTCTATTAAAATATTTTTTGCATTATACGAGTATGCTATCATCATGACATGTACGATGACATGCAGTGGCATATTTCGTATAGTAACATAAATTATGTTATTATATGGATGATTATCCATATAATAACATAATTTACTGACAAAAGTTGACAGCTGTCAGTATGAGACTACTAAATAGCGGCGCGAGAGCCGCGGTGCGTGCGCGGGCGCAGGAGCGGTATGTGGTAAGGGGGTGCACTCGGTACTGGTAGTGTCACACTCTAGATTCCTTAGCACTTTCAGAGTTGAGGTAGCATTAAGAATAGGTGCCCAGGCTGGCGGAAGAGCCCATCGCTGTTAAAATTTGGGTGAGGGGTGATCTCGATGGCCTCGCGTACTTTACGAAGCACAAAAACCTTGTCTCTTGCTAGTACGGAGGCTTTGTCGTAACGTTGGTAACGTCGGCTAATTACGTGAGTAAAGTCGGTTTTGATATTAAAAAATATGTATTAAACTCACGAGAATTTTCAAACTAAAATAAAAAATGTTTATAAATTATAGGACACATACAGATTACCATTTCAAATTAACATGAGTACTTGAGGGCAAGTCTAGCGACTACGTAGAGACTATGTGTATTGTGAAATATCGTTCTGTAGAATAATATTCTTTATTTATTGTTGTTGTATATAAGGTTGTGATATGTTATGAATAAATGTGTTTCTTAGGTTCTTTAGTTCTTACCAAAAATTATAAAAGTATCGTTACGAATGTGATGGCCAACCCTATTGTTGGTTGAGGACTGTGCTAAGCGTGACTATTAAGTTTCACTACGTATCTACTTATTATTAGCTCGACGGTCATGACTTGTATTGTGAAACTTACTTCGACTCACTGGACTAATAATAACCTACCTTTAAAATATACACATATATGAGAGAGACTTGATAGTTTATTAAGATTTACGGTTTTATTAAATAGGCCCCGGGTTGTAATTTTAACATAATATTTATGAATTTTAATTTTAATTAAGTATTTTAGACCAAATCTGTCAAAGAACTCTTGGCTTTTGTTAATTCAAAATTGCAGGACAAACTGTACAATTTATTGTTTCAATTCCAACTCACATAAATGTCGCACAACTTTTAAGCTTAAAGATCTCAGTCGCACTATAGCTATCATGGGTTCCTTACAAACAGGCGGCAACTTACATTTCACATTTTACTGATGACGATCGCTACTCGTGAGAAACCCTCTTATACGACCGTGGGTGAGGCGCCACTCAAAATCGACACTATATTTACGGGATATATAGCACCCTCAATTAATGAAAACCATACTTATTAAATTTTTGGTACCTACTGTTATATTAATGTTGGTAATCTACCCTCCAGCCTCTGAAACGTTTATCAAAGTTTGATCAGCTTACAAGACGGAATACTGACCGCTGATTGGTCACATATCGTGTCATAGAATACCATTGACCAATGAGCGTTTAGTATTTAGTTGGTCAACTAATCAAGTTTTTGACAAAAATATTCCACAAATACGCTGTCGTGAATCTAGGCTTGATTGCCTACAGATATGAGTAAATTGTGTACCTATGGCATTTACATTCCAGACGATAGGTATTCACATCTAAACGTCATTCTGGAATACCGACCAAAAACTTTTGAACGTGTTATAGATAGACACAATAAAGAGGCAAATAGTCATTAATAATGACTCATTCTATGTAACTTTAGCTCAACGTAAGTGAAGTATTTGTTTACTACATCAGACGGTACAACAATGTATTTTTTTTTATTAATAATAGGCTCCACGGACTCCAGGGTCCGTACCATTTTTATTTGCAAATGTATTACATCTAGATATAATTAAAAAAGAAATAACAATACATACTTAAGTAAGGGACATAAAGGATTGTATTACTTAAGGGCTATGTAATTTTTGAGTTTGCATCAGCATTCCGAGCAGACCGTTCTCCGTAGACAACACCCGTTCACGAGTTGACGCATGTGGCAGCCATCGCCTTCCTCAACCATATTTGAGGGAAGATGGCGATCCGCCACACGACGACATCGCCTGCTGACACCTTTTCGTGAGCGTGTCTTTTACTTTTACTTTTTGTGACTCTTGTCACTTAGGTTCTCTCCCGTACTGTACAGAAGCAGGGCCTCAATTACCACTCCGTTTCGGTCCCTGATGACCAAATGACAATAATGTATGTAACAGGTGCGAGGAGTCCAGGACCAGATCATAGACTGCGAGCATCGCATAGAAGAACATCACGGCAACAAAGAGACTATGAACATAGCTTGTGAGGAAGTACAGAGGCAGTTTAAAAAACTAGTTCAAGACAACAAGTTCGCCGATTTCCTACGACGGATCTTCAAGAAGAAGTATCGCCCGCCAAGGGAACATGATGACGACGGTAAGGACGTAAACCTATGATATTCTGGTTATAAGCCATACACTTTAAAAAATCCATAAGATATAAGACCTAGCGCGTGAAAAATGTATTGTTAAATTTGGTAACCTAAGTTTTTCTTCTTTTGTAAGTACTTGTTTTCTTACAGTGTACGAAAGGATGTGTCGCATGAGAGCAAAGTGACTTGATTTTTTGAGTTAACATTAGAAACGGGATATTTACGGTGTAATCCATTTTTTTTTGTGTTCGCGATATTACGGCAATGTTACAAGCGCTATGCTCACAAGTACAGTAGGTACAGCTGATGTATATGCGGATGGGCGACACTAAGAACAAACAAAACCATTTACCTCTTAACTTAACTCTTTCTGTTGGGTTTTATGCGTACAGCGTCCTACCACTGGCACACAAATCACTCTCATCTATGTTTTGTCCACGACACACGAAAACGGTATCGAGAACTCCCACAAAATGGATGGAAAAACAAATGGCAACTTTTGCAAGAGTTAACATTAGAGACCTTAAAAACTTACAAAGTGACTTGTGTTTCGTTTTGTCTTCGAACTCTTCATTACGCTTATCATTATCTGAGTTACTCTAGAAGCTATACTTTTACTATTCTTGAAAGACGCTCAGGGGCCTTACTATGAGCTCTTAAAGCGGGACTTCTAGACAACTGCCCGGTTTATTTGTACCATGACAACTTTAAAGCAGGCCTGCTCAGGCATACTATTTATAAACCGCAGAAAAACCGTTCACCTGTTTTTTTGTATGGACTCTCGTTAACATGTCGCTCTTAATCCACTCAGTTTATCAGTTTACAAACGTCTAGGCGTCTGCAATGTTGCTTATAGTAAATTGTTAGAACGCCAGAGACAATATTATCCGTTGACCTTTGAGAAAACAATATTCAAACAGTTCACCTAAATGACCATCATGGTATGATTTCATTCAAAACTGTTTATGTCAGGTTTAAGAACTGCACGGAACCTGCATGGTTTTTACAAAGCTGATAGTAAGGCCCCGGTTGTGAATCTCGACTTGACTGGAGATTCGTTATAGCCATACAATTTTACTCAGATCTATACTATAGAACTATTCCTACTAGGTATTATATATTGTATTCCTAGATACTATAGAATTATTCCTGTGCGCAGTTTTGGAATACGGCCCATATAGTCCTTTTCTTCCCCGGCATTCAAAACATTTATTTATTTATATATAACATATCGAACACAATCGAACTTCTCTTCGAAATCTTAATACTCAATAGTGTTAATAAAACGACTCTTTAATCTGAAGTATCTTCTATTTGAAGAATCATCGGAGTCCGAAGAATCGTCATCGTCCAGTGAAGAAGAAGATGAAGGCAGTATTGACAGTCGCGACATTGGCCCCATCCGACTTGACCCTAACATCTGTCCCGATGGTTGTGACAAAGAAGTTTTCGAAAAAACTTATGAGCTAAGGAATGAAAGGTGAATCGTTTTACAAAGTAAATTTGTCCATTAAAAGTGGGCAAGACAATATGGGTGATCAGAAATTCAGAATATTGGCCCATACTCATCCCTACAAAATCCCTGTTAAAGTCTGTTCAAAGATACAATCTATTCCTAGAAACAAACATAATAAATTAATCTATACTAATATAATAAAGAGGAAAGATTTGTATCTATGTTTGGCCTAACGAATTGGCTCAATAAGTACTACCGATTTCAAAAATTCTTTCACCATTGGAAAGCTAAATTCACCTTGAGTAACATAGGCTATATAAGATTCATCATCATCATCATCAACCATCACCGCGCGAGCAGCTAGTAATTAATAAATTAAGAGTAGTAGAACTCTTTGTGAACGGTTCTTGAAGTACAGCCACCATAACTATTTCTACCGTGAACAAGTGATGTTCGCAATACCATGTTCTGGTTTGAATGTTATGGGTGCCGGCGAAATTAAAGGCACATGAGACTTAACAACTTAATGTCTCAGTGTTACTGGCGCAGTACTGTTCGTCACTCGTGACGGAATGCTTGTGTTATAGGCAGAGGTTACCACTTAGGTGGGCCTCGTGCTTGTACCGTAACCTAATGATATAAAAAATACTTTTGTGGCACAGACATAAGCTGGAGCAAGATATGATGGAACAAGATCGCTTCGTGGAGCTACTACGTAAGGATATCGACGCTCTCAATAAAATCAAACGGAAACTGTCTGTTCAACTAGACAGCAGGAAGAATGATCTGAGAGAGTTTATGGTTAGTAACATTGCTTTGAAAATAACTTTACGCGTATTACGTGTAGTTATTATTATCATCATCATCATCATCATCAGCCTGTAGCAGTCCACTGCTGGACATAGGCCTCTCCAATTGCACGCCACTTAGGTCTATCTTGGGCTTCTCGCATCCAGTTTTTGCCAGCCGTCTTGCGCAGATCGTCACTCCACCGTGCCTCAGGACGTCCTACACTACGTTTGCCGAGACGCGGTCTCCACTCTAGAACTCGTTTACCCCAACGGTTGTCGGTTCTACGGCTAATATGGCCAGCCCACTGCCACTTCAGCTTGCTGATCCGGTGGGCTATGTCGATGACCTTGGTTCTCTGACGGATCACTTCATTTCTGATGCGATCCCTCAGAGAAACACCGAGCATAGCCCTTTCCATAGCCCGCTGAGCGACCTTGAGCTTGTGGACCATTCGAGCCGTCAGTGTCCACGTTTCGGCTCCATATGTCATGACGGGTAGGACGCACTGATTGAAGACTTTCGTCTTCAGGCAGTTATTATTAGTTACAAGCCAATTAATGGTATTGTTTTACTTGTGTATACACTAAACTAAAATTATCTAAGCTATGTTAGTTCTTATTGTGTTAATACTAAGATTCGTGTAAAACTTAGAATGATAATTCATAAAATATGATTATTCTATTAAAATGTGGGTAGTTTTAAACCAGTTTAGACTAGTTTAGAGGGCACGAACTTACATAGCGACTAAATTTGCACTAAACATACCCACAATTAAACAGAAACGGCAAATTTAAGTATTGTCACTTGCAAGCATTGCAAGCACAATTTGGACTTTAGTATGAACAGAATAAGAACTGCCATATTTTACTAAAAATAGATTGTAGTTCGCTAGTTTAGTTTGGTGTTCTCTGAACAAGCTAATTACTAGGTACACATCGCATCTACGTTTTGTTGTTAGCATAGCTACGCAACAGAACAATGATATTTAAAATCTGATGCCAACCCCGACCGCTCTGCCGGCATTCACGTAATAATTGCCGGCAAGCATCCTCCGCCCCCAAAAAATGGGAGGGAAGGCGGTGGGTGGGGACCCATTTTTTCTCCTATTTATCGCGATGACGCTCTACTTACTCGGGGCCGCGCGGTCTAAGTACTTTGTTATAGGTATGTATTGTGTTCAATACTGTAGCTTGTTAACCCTTTTTCGATCACTCATATAATATAATTATGTAATTAGTGTATGTTGTGGTGTTAGTGTGACGTCACTTGCCGGTCTATACGAAACCCTAGCGCTGGTTGATAACCGGCATTATGCTAAGTAGTCAGTATGCTGGGTCAGTTTGTAACTGAAAACTATACAATTTATTATTATAAGTATTGGTCAATTAAATGTAGTCAGTTCTCAGTCGCAAATGAAACTCTATTCTATTCTAAATACAATTTTGAAATTCCAGTTAGAGAAGCAAAGTTGCATGAACGACGTGGACCAAGTAATTATACTGCGCTACGACCAGATACGCGCCTCTGCGTTGAGTGCATGTACCGGACCGGAGGGGCTTGCCAAGACTGTTGTCTTCCCAGAACAACAACTCACCAGGCTGAGGAAAAGGGTCTTGGAACTCCAGGATGAGATAAGGCAGCAAAAGCTAAGGCAGAAGTAAGACATAAGTGTACTCTATGTAATAAACTACGTTCAGGAAAGGGCAGATAGGTACCTAATATTAGTATTTATAGTTCCAAGTTTAAGAGAGAAAAATTCACATCCTCGGACGGGATTCGAACCCGCGTCTTCCGACAATCCGTGTCAGACACCATGACCACTAGGTTGCTCAAAGCTGTCATCTTGGATTTATGCGACTGATCAAGATAAAAAGTTTATAGATGGAAGCTCCGGTTTTCCATGAAATGTCGTATATACGACATTTCATGGAAATCTGTACGGTTTTAAGTTATGCGTGAGCATACAGACAGTTTTTTTTTAAAAACATATTCTTCAGTAGGTAATTTTTCGTCTTCGGTAGGTAATCTTTCTTTTTTTTATTTTTCGTCCTAGAATAGACTTTTTGGCCTCTACTCCTTTATTATATATGTAAAGATATGTTAGTTAAGTATATACATTAGACCGTGGCTTCATTCGCGTGGTTTATTATAGCGGATAATGAGTATTTTTAAATCCTGTAGATATTGAAGAAAAAGATACAGGGAAAGTAAACTGGGAACTACAGTACAAGTTTAATATTTCCATGTACCTTTGTTTCTTACCTGTTACTTTGAATGATTTACTGATGAAATTCAAAGTTATTAACCTACACATATAACAAAGTTACATTATTGTAATAATTGCAGAATAAACCGTACCCACCTCTTCCGCATGAACATCGACCTTCGCGCGATGGAAAACTCAGCGCAAGACCTTCGTGCAAAGATGCGGGACGTTCTGACGCGCAAGTTGGGGAAGCCGCGTCGGGTCGACAAGACCCTCGATGATCTCCTGAGGCAGATGGCAAGACGGCACAAGTTCTCTGCCACTTTGGGGGCAATGCCACAAATCATGACGCAACTGAAGACCTGGCAGGTGAATCTATACAAATAAACAATAAAAACAATTTAGTTTGCGTAAAATACACGATAGACAACAAGTAGTTAAATTCGGGAAGCCGCGTCGGGTCGACAGACCCTCGATGATCTCCTGGGGCAGGTGGCGAGACGACACAAATTCTCTGCCACTTTGGGGGCAATGCCACAAATCATGACACTACTGAAGACTTGGCAGTTGAATCTATACAAATAAACAATAATAACAATTTAGTTTGCGTAAAATACACGATAGACAATAAGTAGTTTTAAATTCGGGAAGCCGCGTCGGGTCGACAGACCCTCGATGATCTCCTGAGGCAGAAGACGGCACAAGTTCTCTGCCACTTTGGGGGCAATGCCACAAATCATGACACAACTGAAGACCTGGCAGGTGAATCTATACAAATAAACAATAAAAACAATTTAGTTTGCGTAAAATACACGATAGACAACAAGTAGTTAAATTCGGGAAGCCGCGTCGGGTCGACAGACCCTCGATGATCTCCTGGGGCAGGTGGCAAGACTACGCAAATTCTCTGCCACTTTGGAGGCAATGCCACAAAACATGACGCTACTGAAGACCTGGCAGGTGAATCTATACAAATAAACAATAAAAACAATTTAGTTTGCGTAAAATAAACGATAGACAATAAGTAGTTTTAAATTCGGGAAGCCGCGTCGGGTCGACAGACCCTCGATGATCTCCTGAGGCAGAAGACGGCACAAGTTCTCTGCCACTTTGGGGGCAATGCCACAAATCATGACACTACTGAAGACTTGGCAGTTGAATCTATACAAATAAACAATAATAACAATTTAGTTTGCGTAAAATACACGATAGACAATAAGTAGTTTTAAATTCGGGAAGCCGCGTCGGGTCGACAGACCCTCGATGATCTCCTGAGGCAGAAGACGGCACAAGTTCTCTGCCACTTTGGGGGCAATGCCACAAATCATGACACAACTGAAGACCTGGCAGGTGAATCTATACAAATAAACAATAAAAACAATTTAGTTTGCGTAAAATACACGATAGAAAATAAGTAGATAAATTCGGGAAGCCGCGTCGGGTCGACAGACCCTCCATGATCTCCTGGGGCAGGTGGCAAGACTACGCAAATTCTCTGCCACTTTGGGGGCAATGCCACAAATCATGACACTACTGAAGACTTGGCAGGTGAATCTATACAAATAAACAATTAATAACAATTTAGTTTGCGTAAAATAAACGATAGACAATAAGTAGTTTTAAATTCGGGAAGCCGCGTCGGGTCGACAGACCCTCGATGATCTCCTGGGGCAGGTGGCAAGACTACGCAAATTCTCTGCCACTTTGGGGGCAATGCCACAAATCATGACACTACTGAAGACTTGGCAGGTGAATCTATACAAATAAACAATAATAACAATTTAGTTTGCGTAAAATACACGATAGACAATAAGTAGTTTTAAATTCGGGAAGCCGCGTCGGGTCGACAGACCCTCGATGATCTCCTGAGGCAGGTGGCGAGGTGGTGGTGGTTCTCTGCCACTTTTGCTCTCTTGACACCGGTTGTCTTCTGCCACGGTGGTGCACACTGCATCTCTACCATATCCATTTTTCTAGTGTAAGTGTCACTTATTATTTATTTTAATATTGTTTTTAAATGTAACGCCTGAATCAATAAGTTATCTTGAGTTATCGTACATTTTGCTGCAGTGTATAATATTACAGATTATTATTAGAAACAGAAATATTTTAACGCTAAAATCTTTAAAAATTGCATAACCATATTTTCAAAATACATGAGCGTAAATGAAACAAATTAATAAAACGTCAAACTAATAAAGTACATGCATAAAAGTTACAACACATTTTGTGCACATTCGGTAGTTCCTAGACTGCAGAAAAGGATTTCGCTAATAACAACTATTTGGGTTTTTTAATAAATCTACTTGTAGGTACTGGTGCATGTACTTTTAATAATACTGAAGTTCATCAAACCTATTATTTCCTTAGCACCTGCACTCATGTAGCTAAGGATTTGGTTTTTTAAACTCATTCGCCTTAAGATTTCCGTTGCTAAAGTACTGATATCAGTACTTTAGCATATGTTAGTAAATAATCTACTTTATTAGGTTTCGTTTCGTCGCAAGTTGCTATGAATCACCTTTTTTAATTATGGATACGTACGTGGTTTATACGCATTCTTAATATTTGAAACGTGCACTTCCGTAAATAAGTTAGATCTTTCCAACCATATCCGGTGGTCAACTATAGTTAGAAAGATCTAACTTTCACACTTAAGTGATTCCCGTTTCTCATATTAAAACTTATAATAATATTAATAAATAATACTTTATTAATAATAATAAATACTAATTCTAGTAATAATTTATTCCTTTTCATAGGATTTTTCATCCAAGTGACTTTTTAATTCAGGAACGAACCAGTACACTGGAAAAGAAATATCTAGAGAACCTCCAGCACTACTCTGACCAACTTCGACTGGCTGCGGCGTTGCAAGCTGATGTTCTACCCCAAAAGGTAATAACAGTTACTGCATACAAATTTTTAATAGTACGCTAAACGACGCTTTTGGAGAAAGCCGAAACAATTGTCGATCGTGATATGGATAAATGTTTAACGAGTTAGTTTCATGTTAATAAGGTTTTATTATTACTGGAGTTTTAATAACATAATAACGTTGCATTGTATGGCTTAACCCTTTGAGGATTGCGTAATAATAGTACATTATGGTACAAGTCTTAGTGTGTAATGTTGGTGATTACCGCTGAGGCGCCATTGACCGAGGACAGTAATCAATAGTACAGACGTGTATCATACGACGTTTTTCAATACACTTGTGAAGAAAATAATACTAAAAAAACATTTTCTTCATAATGTCTACTTGTAGACATTTTAATTAATAGATAACTGTAATTTAACAGTGAAAACGAATTATGGAAAAAAAATCGCAATGGCAGGAAAAAATAATTTATTATTTTTTATATTATTAATTTATTAATAATTAGTTTCCTATGCGCGCCCATTGCGATCAGCCAGACTAAAGGGGTGAGGTATTTTTTATTTTCCGCGCATAGGGTTTGCGCCTATTCTGCCACGTACAAAATGGGGAATTTAAAGTTTTCTTTTATTACAGAGAAAACAAAAGTTATATTTGAGTGAACGTTTTATTTATTAAACACGTACGAGTTAAAATTATCTATTTAAATAAGAAGTTGCATGAAGTGAGCAAACTATAGGAACATTAATTTATTTGTTCCATTGAACACGATCTTTTTTTTTGATAAAAACTTTTTATAAAACAAATCACCTCAACCAATAAAATTTAAAAAAATATTAATTTTTTTTTTTATATTAATAAAAGATTAATAGCAATGAAAAAGTCACAGTTTGATTATGGGTGTCATTATGTGCCTAATTGTGGTGACCATAGAGCCACTTTATGAGCAAGTGTGTTGAAAAAATAATTTGCCGCCTAAACTACGAAAAAACCCCGCAAATTTTAATATAAAAAAATTGCGCATATTTGCAGTAATTTAATAGTAGTAAATCAACTATTTAACCTATTTATATCTGTTGTTAACGGCATAAATTTATACTGTTTATCCAGTACATCTACTTACTTTTATTTTATTAATTACGCTATCTGTTTCCTTTTAGTCAACCCTTAAGAGTAAAGTCAACCCACGATTTCATTAAAACGGGACAAGCGGCTAAAAAACAATTGAAATAAAGACCAATTATATCTCTTAAGCACATGTAAAAGGAGGATCTATACATACAAACACAACAATAGTTTATTTATTAGTAAACTTAAAAACACAAATTGTCATATTCTGTAACACTAACCAAATAGAGATCAAAATCAAAACCCTCTTCGTAATCAAAACAATATGGCGGCCTTTATCAAATTACGAGAATTGTTTAAAAAACCATACATATGAGGATTTCAAAGCTTTTTCTTATGTTTTTCCTCATATATGCACCACCATATATACAATACCTATATGACCATATATTTTGATACCACAAGTGTAAATAAAAACATATAAGTACATGTACTTCATCATCATCGTCTCATCCGTAGGACGTCAACTGCTGAAGATATGCCTCCCCCATAAGTTTCCAAAAGGACCGGTTGGAAGCGGCCTGCATCCAACGTCATCCTGCGACCTTTATCAGGTTGTCTGTCCACCGTGTCGGTGGACGACCTACGCTGCGCTTGCCGGTCCGTGGTCCCTACCCACTGCCACTTTACTGGCTACACGTATCTACTTAGGTATTAATTATGTTGATATTGCAGCCTCAAAAAGACCCTAAACTGATGCCAGGCGGGTACGCACCGGAGCAGTATCAACGTGACGTTGTGCGCCTGCGCATCGTCCGCGCTCAACAGTTGGAACAAATAAAGGTCTGACGCCTTTTTTTGAAAATTATATCTCTACTACCATCTACGCCTGCTTATATTACATCGGTACCAACTTAACAATAACTTTGTCTAAAATTAAAAGAGTTAAGAGTTTTAAAAAACTCTGTATAATTATTATTATTATTGTTTTAATGTATTTAAGTATAACTAGCTCAATATGGCTAAATATGGCAAAAATGCTCACTATTGAAGGAGTACAACTCTATCACAAGATACCTTCGAAAATTTAAAGAACTAACTCATATAGTGCATTTAAGACCCAACTAACTCAATCACTGATCATTCAGTTTTATGTAAATGAATGCATTGGTTAGGTGCGCCCACTATATGTGTTACTTAATTATATAAAAGACAGCATGACGATTCTATAGTTTTTATTTATGTTTGAGCGCTGTTCAAAAGTAAGTGACTGTAATGTCTTATTGGGAATAAATATCTTTAAACCTAAATCTAAATCAATAGGTATCTACTTAATAGTCAAAAAAATAAATTAATGACAAACATATTATTGTATCCATGGTTAGGCACTTGAAGAAGAAATCACAGGCCTTCGTCTAAAGCCGCTATCGAATAGAACGCCACCGCCCAGCCCGCCGCGGTCATCGTCCGGGGATGAAGAAATATATCTGCCTTTAGTGCCGCGGAATATAAGACATAGGAGAAAGAAATACTTCCCCGTGTAAGTTGAATAAAACACCTTTCTTTTTGTTTTTTGTTTTTTAATGCCAAAAGTAGGCCTATAGACTTTAGCAACGCCAAGGGCGTTGCCAACGCGCTGCCGACCTCTAAAAAGAATAGAAGGAGTGAGGATGGAAGGGCGGGTGGAAGGGAGGGAGAATTAGAGGGAAAGGGGGGATTGGGCCTCCGGAACTTTAGTATGCAGGGGTTTTTGTGCGATAAATCGATGTAGCTCATTTTTAGAATTCGTTGTTTTATCCGTGTTTTCAGGCAATGAAAAACTGCTACAAGAAACTGTTTTACAGACACATCAACACTAAAGCTACTTGACAATAGATGGCGTTGTTAAGCAACATTAAGCCAAAAACAGGTCAGGTTTCTCAAAAACTCATCCAGGTACTATAGATACTATGGATTATAACATCCAGGTATATGGGATAACATCCACAAAAAGTTTTCAGGTACCAAACCAGGCAGAGCTGGTGTACCTACTATGGTAACCTGATGACTGATATACAAACTAGCTGCGCCCCGCGGTTTCACCCGTGTGATGAAGTATGATGAAAAGTATCATATGTGTATTCCAGCTCCTCATCTATCTACATAACAAATTCCATCCGTATCCGTTCAGCCGTTCGTGGCGTGATTAATTAACAAACCTCCATCCATCCAAATAAGTCACCTTATTATTAGTATTGGTAAGGCTAACACAAAAAGTTTTCAGGTACCAAACTAGGCTGAGCTGGTGTACCTACTATGGTAACCTGATGACTGATATACAAACTAGCTGCGCCCTGCGGTTACACCCGCGTGGATGATGATGATGATGATGATAAGGATGATTAAAAGTATCCTATATTTTAATACATCGCCTCATCTAAGTATGTACATAGTAAATATTAATTTACGATAAATTAATCATCGTCATCATCTCAGCCGTCGGACGTCCACTGCTGAACATAGGTATGCCTCCCCCATTCTAATAATCCATCTAAATTAATATTCATACTTATTAGCCGTTTAAGCTTGAAGAAGTAACATAGATACAAACACACTTACACACTTCTGTATGTGTAATATTAGTGTGAAATCGTAAATTATCTTGTAACAGAACTCCTTTAGGCTCTACCATGACGTTAGTCCACGACGTCAACGTGATGAAGCTCTTGTACGACTGCTTGGACGCGATGCGCGTGACCAGGGACGATGCCGATGTGTTGCTCAAAGAGCTCTCTGCTGAGTTGCCTGATGTCATCGCTGGGTATGTTTTCTACTATATTTATAGGTATTCTACATTATCCGAATTTTTGACGGTTATCAGTAGCAATTTGCTTTTGCAAAACACCAAACTAAACTGGTGAACTAAAATCAGGTTTTTTGTAAATTATAGCACTTCTCTTTTCATGCTAAAGTTCAAATTTGTATAACGCTTGCAAGTGGCCGTACTTAAATTTGACATTTCTATTGAATTGTGGGTATGTTAAACATCTGTATTCTGTGTTTTAAACGCATATTTAGCCGTCATGTAACTTCGTGCTGTCTAAACTAGTCTAAACTAGTCTAAACTGATGTAAAACTACCCAAATAATAGAAAAGAATAATCATATTTTTGGAACTGTCATTCTAAGTGTTACACGAATGTGGATTTTAGATTGAACAGAATAAGAACTACCTACGATAGATTTTATATCGCTAGTTTAGTTTGGATCGCTGCGCTAGCGAATTGCAACCATTACTTCTAACTACGTACTATTAAGCTCCGAATATAAAAACTGGGTTTTAAACGCTAGTTGTATTTATTTTTTAAAAACATTTTCTATATTTTAAAGTTTTGCGTCCTTGAGACGTAAATATACGTCAGTTTCATTCATAGATCTTTTGTTTTAATTATCACGGTTTATGAAGGATTAAAGTATAATAATGTCTACATTGAATTAATGATGTTTACTTTGGTTTCTCTACAAATTATATGAGTGACTTATGAAATTGTCGTTTTTATATGCGGCTAGATTTTGTCCGTAAATTCTGCATGGAATATAAGTTTACCGCAATCTCTCAGCATCTATAGCAGACAGGTATCGTCTAGTCTTGACCATGTTGGCCGAAAAGGGATCGAAAGTCGTGATAAAAATATTACTAAATATAATATATAGTATATAGTTATATAGGTATAGTGTAGCGTATACGCGTTTAAATTTGTTTATTATCAATTATAATCAGCCCATTTTGTTCCCACTGCTGGGACTAGAGCCTTCCTCTCAGAGAGTAGTTGGGACATAACCCACCACGCGGGTCCAGTGCGGATTGGTGAATAGGTTAGTGGCACACCTATGTAGAAGTTTTCAGGCCGCCCGAAGGCCTTCGACATAGCCTAACGACTGTTGTCCTAAGACACACAACCGGGACAGACGGCTTAACGTGCCCTCCAAAGCACGGAAACGCTCAGTTGAATAATGCCACTAGCGGTCACCCATCCAAGTCCTGACCGCAGCAAGTGTTGCTTAACTTGTTGATCAGTTAAGATCGCCAAGTCGAGTTCCGCTACGAGCGCTTCGCTTATTTTCAATATTGAAAATAAACAACTCTAAACGGATTCATTCTGATTTGGATTCAAATGGACCGATTTGGTTTCTTTCTCTGTTGATTTACCTACTAATGTGTGCTTTTACAGAACTAAGTCTCGGTTCCAAGTTGTAGATGCGCTTGTGAAGAAATGGCTTCTCAAATACGGAGGAGATCCTAGCCAGTACAAGAAACAGACTAAGGCGTTTGACGCTCTCGCTGTTCTGGCCGATCGGCTCATCCGGCAACATGTGCGTTACCTTTTGTTTAAGTACCATTCAAGTTTTCCATTACTTCAAAATGTTAGTTTTTAAGTGAAAGTTTCTTTAGACGCGTTGAGCACTTTTTGAGTTAACAAAAATCATGGAGCTCGCGTCGTCGTCACCGAACGTTTCCAGTTACTTCGTTTTTACTTCTATCAGCAGTTCCCAAAGACTGCCCGATTTTTTTTTATTTTAAGCACTGTTACAAGCAAATTGCGCGCCTGATACTTAGCATCACGCTTGTTCAGTACGATTGTGAATTTAAACTAAAACAATAACCCCGTATGACAATGCACTGTCATCGTCGATAAGATAAGCTGTTAAATCTCTTGTCCTGTAATTTTACTGAAATTATTGGCCTTCAAACCGTGACACAGTTATGTTTCCTCAGTACTGCTTAGCGGTTGAATAACTGGCAAAGATGTGATGATTCAGACTCTGCAAAAGTCCTGCCTCTGTATAAAATGTAACACACACAGAAACTGGCATACAATTTGGACCTAACTACTGCTTCCCGGGAAGTAATAAAAATTCTGTGTTATTTGTAGCCAAAGGTTCATCCCTCAACAACTAGGCCAAAAACGGCTATGAAATCCATAACGTAGAATAGGTAAACAAGGTAGGGCGCGTGCAAGGTAGGGAGACGGAGGTGAATGAATACTTGGCGTGGCGAATGCAGACCGCATTGCCCCCAACGAACTACAAGATAGCATACGTCTAATACGGCTGTAAAAAAAATTGGTTAAATAAAAAAAATATAAAAAAATTACTTTCTAAAAAGTTATAAGCGATTTAAACTTTATACATTGCCATGTGAATCCTGGCTAGGTACATATGCACTCCGTTCAGTATTAGGTACTACACATTTTTCGTGACACACTGTATAACTTAAATAATTAATAAATAAATTAAATTTTTACTCCAACGTTATTTCTAAAAACGATAGGTAGAAACAATGGAAGGTGCTTCGGCCGAAGCGCACCGAGTGATGGAGTCACTCGAGGAGGCTCTCAAAGACGTATCCGGGCCAACTGAGCCCCTTCACATCCGGCTCGGTCCTGCACTAGCCGCATTGTTCATCACAACAGACACTGTTGACATGGGTACGTCGCGTAGTATGTAGTGGTAATGTATGTACACTTATGTATGCTAAAGGATCTGAGTCTCTGAGATATATATCCGGGCTTACAAAGCCTTTTCACAACTAACTCGGTACCACAGAATAAATAATTTATTGGTACTGTAGACTTACGATATACTGAACATATATATACTAAGGCTTGACAATAACAGGTCATTTACATCACTGACATTAATAGGTATTTTAGATATTGCATTTGAACTGAGTAGCCTGCTGCCGTAGGGCTAGCACGAATGATATGCGAAAATATACTTATAAATTCTGCGCTACAAAGGAAGTCCTATAGAACTCGTACATTAATGATACATTACATACAAGTGAGTTCCTCTTATTTTCTGCGGGACATGATACGTGGCGCGGACTCTACCTACCTTGTTATCTCTGATGAATAAATAACGTACCAACCTTAAGATTTTGTATTTCAACTCTCAGGTACCAACCTACCATACTTATTTAAAAAGTTGGATTAGGTACTACACAGTCGCTATTTTAATTAGGTAAGTACTCACAGCATATTTTTTTGTTGCAAGGATGCGTCACTTATATGAACAGCGAGCATAGATCTCACAGTAAACTTGTAGTGTCGAAAAACTGACTTTTACAATTTTACCTTGTCTCTAATATGGATCTAGATGCGATAGCTATATCACGGGCTGTCTTTTACTGATGTTTTTCTATACTTTATCCTCTCGATAGTCCATGCTTACACGTTAGTCTATGTTAGTACTAGTTTTAAGAAATGGTTTGGCAGCGACAAATAGCAGCTTGCTATATATCTTAGAAATGTGTTTTATAGTTACCCTTATTGTTTCTTAGTCTTAGAACCTAATTTGACCTATATTGATTTTGTTAATCAGAGAGTGAAGAGACCATGACTGCTCTGGTGAACTCTCTTATTGACGAAGACCGCCCGCTGACCGTGGAATCTATAGAGCGTATCGACGTCACTCATGTCATGGATGATATTAAAGGTAAAGCATATACATTTAGAAAACACACAGGTATATTTGGAACGAGAAAATGTTGTAAAGGATTTATGTTTGCTATAAACTTACATTTTGTTAATAATGCGAACATACACTCGTAATAATAGAGCTATGAGGCTGATTGTTTATAAAAACCACTCAAAAGTTTAACAATGCTAGTTGTACGATATAAAAAAAAATGATGATTGTAACATGTAAATAATAAAAATATATTAGGTATATAATAAAAATCAATCGCTGTTCGTTAGTCTCGAAAACGGGTTGACCGATTTGAATAATTGTTTTTTTATTTTGTGCACTTCAATACAGGGGGGCTTAGGAATAAAAAAACATAATTCATCACCGCGTAGGTAAAACAGAGAAGCATAGCTAGTTAGGTATATAAGTATTGTCTTGTAAATGTGAAAGTAATATTACACTAATCCGGTATTCTGAATTTGTATCAGATTGCGGAGTCACAGCACCAGAAGAAGCCATGAAGGAAATAATTCAACTCGCCATAGAGTGCCTACGAGCGCAACTAGTAGGACCAGAAGAGGCAGAACAACTGGAACTAGAAGTCGAGAAGGCAATGTCGGTGGAGGCTGTAAGATCGGCAAGAGCTTCTAGATCGGACGATGAAAAGTCAACGAGGACGTCGAGATCGGACGATGGAAAGACAGCGAGGTCATCGAAATCGACAGAGGATACCAAGTCCAAAGGAACGGTCAAATCAGCAAGTGTAATAATGAAGTCGACGGGATCGATAAAGTCCGCCCAGTCTGTGCAGTCAGTTGACGCGGTAAAGTCACCCGAGGTTGTAAAGCCGTCTGAGGAGGCAAATTTACCCGAAGTGGTAAAGTCGGCCGAAGTAGTGAAGTCGCCCGAGGTTGTAAAGTCGCCTGAGCCGGTGAAGTCTTCAGAAACAATGACCTTTCCAGATGCGGTAAGATTTTAAACTACTTTATTTTCATTCATTTCAAGCATACGATTCTGCGCTTCAATTGCAATATTGGTGTCAGTTGTAGGTATGTATAAACCTGTATTGTGTGCATTTTACATTGTCATAAATCAGTTCACGCAATCTGTTAACTATAGTAGATTGTTAACCGAGGGTCGAAAGAATCAATTCCCGAGACGACGACTATAGTCCGAGTAGGAATTGATTCTTTTACCCGTGTTAAACACTCTACTTTTCGTTTCGAATATGAGGAAAATAAAACTAGTTGTTTATCTAAACTATTTATTGATAATATATAATAATATTAGTAGTACCTATTTAAAATTAATTGTCAAATTAGGACAATTCGTGAAATTAAAAATTTTGGTTTGGAATGTTTATGCTGTTTGATATATTATGACAAATTTGGCTGTTCTGGATATCTGTAAAAGTAGGAGACTCTGGTATTTTATCAGACGATGGATTCCATGGCGGATACTCCCTGGAAGTTGTCGGCTGGGCGAATTGGGGCGTATTTTTATAGTTTTAAGTTTATTCGGTTGAAATTTTAGTTTTATTTTGGACTGAATCCTCAATGGTAGCCTTCGGCGACTGTGCTGGATTTCCAGCCTCCATGTCTTTTTAAGATTGTCATGTTTGCTCCAGAATCGGCTAAAAGTGTTGCTGACGTTCGTCTATAACAATGTCCGGTATACCTGAGATTTTATTTTTACCAATCACTTGTTTATAGTATTTTCCTTCCTGATAGTTGAGAAAAAATGGTCTGTAGTTAGTTCGTTCCACTAGGTCTCATTTTTTGTTATTTCTTTTCTATTTGTGTAAACTCTTCTTGTACTACAAACGAGCGCTCAATTTCTATGATAGACTTTCAATGTCCTTAATTGTCAAATATGTGAGTTCACTGCTTTGCGGCTTATTCCGCTCAAAGAAGTTTATTTAAGTTCACACAGGCTGTTTAGAAAGTCACATGGCCGCAGCGTTTTTTTTATTTTATTTGTTTTTTTACATACAACTCTTCATAGCTGACAGCAGTTCTATTTTTAAAGTTCATTCCGGCCCTTAGGTGGGAAGTAAGTTGTATGAGTTTTTCCCTCTCTATGGAGGGAAGCAGCATTTTCCACCCAATAATCAGATCAAAACAACACTACTTTCCGAGTATGAGAAATGAAAAAATATTTCAGTGTGCGGTTTAAAATGTCTAATCCATGATGATACCGAGGTATTTCATAAGATCAGTCCCTGAAATTAAATAGCATGTTTATATTAGCACGTTATTATGTAGCCACGTACAAACATCAATTAAGCCCTTTAAAACTTCTTACAAAAAAAGAAAAACATTAAAAATTTGCCATGCAAATCATCCACCTACATGCTAAATGTTACAGAGATCATTTATGTAAATACGAAAAACAGCGTAGGGCCTATAACTCGTCCTTGTGGATTACCGTATGTAACAGTGTGCTTGTCGCCAAAATAATAGTTGATATTGACTCATTATTCTCCGTTACTTAGGTAGGTTCTGAATAATTTTAAGGGTACCCCTCTTACCCTGATCTATTCTAATTTCACTAAAATGTGGGGTATTTTTGTGGCCAGGGCTAAGGTCTGCACCCGCTTAACTCTTCCTTGTATATATGCGGGTTCTAAATCAAACTCGAGATTCAAACGGCTCGCCCAATCAGAGCACAGCAAATTTACCTAGAATTACCATCGGCTAACCGCCGACGAGCGCTCCGGATGTTGTGGTCAAAGACTACAATGAGGTTGTGGTGTGTGATAAGATAAGAATAATAAGTTAGCCCTATCTGTACCAGATAGCCGTCTAAAGTCTGTCCACGTCAGTTGTCAGACTTTGCGTATGTCAATATTAATGTCGCCTATCAGATTTTGCCTATATCAAAGGTTAAAAATCTTGTGTCAATATTACTTGTAAGATTTTTTATGTCACTGTTAAAGTTAGATTTTTATTACTTTTATGTTTTGACTCCAGCCTTTAGTAGCCTTTTAGCCAGTGTTAGGTTTCGGAAATTTTTAAATTTAAATATAATCGGTTCAAAAGTTATATAATCTCAGTCAAGAATAAGACAAAATCGTATTGCTTATGTCACTGTCACTGATTGTTAATGCTACTACCAAAGACGCTCTAATGGAGCATCGCCGCATCGATCGCTTTTTTATTTACCTGCATTTTACAGTTGTGAATATCTCTATACATTTAGTAGGGTTGAATGTAGAATAACGGTCGTAAAATAGTGAACATTTGGTAATCAAGATGGGTTGGTATTAGAATTGGATGACAGAGAGACAGATTATGGATAGGGCCCTCGCTCGACGACGAAAGCACAGCCGCGCCCCGAGTGGAATACTCCACGTATTCCACTCGGGGCGCGGCGGTAAATTAGAGATTATGATATAAATAAGCCTTATCATCATCTGCTTAGATGCAAATAACCAGTAATGCTTGGGCAAGGAGTCAGTATTTACAACTTCAGGATTTTTGTTTGCTGTGTGAGATAACAGCTATTGATGTTACGAAAATTCCTAACTATGCTGCTACATGATACATTCTGGAGGTAGATTTAATCTATCCTACGCATTTACATAATTCACGCAATGGTTTTTCCTTTTGCCCTGAAAACTGCATGCCTAACTTAAAACAGGTTATTTATGTTGGCCTTGTTCAAAAAAATATCCATCGAGTTTTAGCCTTCAGCTAAAGTCATTGGTTAAAGGGTAACATTAAATGATCACTGCAATGAAAACGAACGCAAAAAATGTATCGAGAAAGATTTTTATAAACTGATAAGCAACCCGGTTTTAGAAAATCGATGGAGAACGTAGTTATCTACGTTCTCCATCATATACATAATATGCAAAATCTACTTTGACTTTGACATACGAAAAATCTGACAAGTGACATTAACATAAGCTATCTGGTATTAATAATGATAATAATAACACCACCTGCCTAAATATTTTAACATGAGACTAAAATTGGCAGGTGCCGTAGTCTCTTCCATAGCCCACTATCTTCCTTATAAGTTCATCTCAATAGCCTGGCCATTTTACCCATATTTGTAATAGTTACGAGTATAAGTACCATGTTACCCTTCATCCAACATTTTTTCTGTTTTTTATACTCCTTTGTATTTTTATAACAAACAGGCCTCTAAGTGTTGGCTACAGCCCCACTTATGCCTTTGTAAAGGACCGGATGAAATCCGAGATTTTGTTTTGAATAAAAGAAATAATAATAATAATAATAAACCCGCAGGGGCGGCCTTGTGGCGAGCCGTCGGTGAGTGGCGACACCGTGGACCCTGATTCTCCCTGGGGCTAAATTAGACCCCTGACCCCCGGCTTGCCTTAATTGGCCGTCCGGGGGTGGAGATGCAAGAGCAAGTAACAAAAAGCTCCATGGGTGGAAGTGTTAAAGGGCATAACGCCGGTAGTAGCGCTCTAGTGAAACCGCAGCACACCTCTCGACACTCTTTAGCCATCCACACCAACGTTGCCCCTTTTGTCACCACTCATGGTGGCCTTTATGGGGGGCCCGTTTAGTGGATGGCAAGTCACCACCTGCCTAAATATTTTAACATGAGACTAAAATTGGCAGGTGCCGTAGTCTCTTCTATAGCCCACTATCTTCCTTATCACCAATAAGTTCATCTCAATAGCCTGGCCATTTTACCCATATTTGTAATAGTTATAAGTACCATGTTACCCTACATCCAACATTTTTTCTGTTTTTTATACTCCTTTGTATTTTTATACCAAACAGGCCTCTAAGTGTTGGCTACAGCCCCACTTATGCCTTTGTAAAGGACCGGATGAAATCCGAGATTTTGTTTTGAATAAAAGAAATAATAATAATCTTTATTGGAGGCTTAAATCCCATAATTTTAAAATACGGTAAGACAAAAGACATTATAAACAAATTATAAACTAACACTAAAACTATTAAAAATAAAATATCTGAAGTAGGCATGTATAGGTACCTACTTCGGTCAGGTCAGCTTATTAAATAACATAATACTGTTACATGTCATTATTTATTTTTGTCCTTTTTATAGTTTCCGTCCAGGTGAACAGAAACCCAGTGCTAATTCTATTGATAGTGCTAAGTTATAGATAGATACTTATCACATATCACAACATCCGGAGCGCTCGCCGGCGGTTAGTTGATGGTAATTATAGGTAAATTTACTGTGCTCTGATTGGGCGAGCCGTTTGAGCCTCGAGGTTGAGTTAGAACCCGCATATATACTATACTACCGTCATTCCTGCTCTCAATCAACGGTTCAGACTCGTAATGTGCGGCCGTAAATATTAAATAATTTTATGACTGTACCAAATTACAGATATCAGTAAAATCGGATCGAAGAGATGACGATGATAAATCTGGTCGGACCACACGCTTCCTGTCGGCCCCTGAACTATTGAAAGGGGACGAAGAGAAAAGACCACAGGACTCTTCTACTACTGGAAATTCTACTGAAACAAAAGACACATAACCTTATTTCCTCATAACATGCACTGTTAGGTCTTTAGACTCTATTTAAAAAAAATCTTTTAATTTAGTTATTTTCAAATTAAGTAATTTAAAAGAATAATATATATTCAATTTTATGTCTGTAACGTATCGTAGTAGATATTTTGAGTTTTTGAGTTAATTATTATACTATGTATGTATACCTACCGCGCACTTAAGTTTAACGTGTGTTAAGATCCAGCGGAAGCTGTAGTGATTTAATGTGTTTGATTCATATAAACGAATAAATATTTTAGTAAACACCTATCTACTTTTATTTTCTTACAACCCGCCCGACGTTTCGGACACTTCAGTCAACATGGTCACGGGTACACTGGATGACAGTTGTTTATCGTAAAGTTAAGAATTTTTTATATAGCTACCGCCTATCATATTTTAATCAAAACGTTTCTGATGCACGCAGTAGTCCCTCAGTATCCCAGAGATCTTGCCGTATTGTGGTTTGTGTTTTGATCACTGGATCCCAAGCAGGTGGTACCTGCCAATCATCATCTCTATTGAATTTTGGGTGTTTAATTTCTATGGCCTATGTTAACATTCTCGGCACATAGCGGTTCTTCCAAGCTAGAATTTGTGACACGAACCGGATGTAGTAGTTGGGCTTCTCCAGAACATGCTCATATACTGCAGACTTGGTCTAACGTCTGTTCTTCATGTCAGCTGTATGTTATTTAATGCGTACACCAATGCTCCTCCAATGCTCTGAACCTCGCCTTTTTTCCCCCCGGCCCACAATGGTGAGGTTTTTGGAAGAAAGCAATCGTATGATCTCTGCACTTGTTTGCTCCCTGTGGCAAAAAAATAATTGCCAAGAGTGCTTCAGTTATGACAGTTACACCCTACCATACCATTCATTAAACCACTCGGATAATAAGAAAACCCCACATAAATTGTAAAACTTATTTTATATTTTATCACAAATACTTGACTTGCAATACTTGCAAGAGAAATAAGGTTGAGATTAGACCTTTAGGCGTTGGCCACAATCCAGTCGGAGTAGAAGGAAACACGCGCGTTGACGCCGGGGTATACGGGGTCGGCGCAGCGGTAGCCCCACGACGTCACACCCACCAGCACGTCGCCTTGGTAAGCCAGGGGACCGCCAGAGTCACCTTGGCAAGCGTCCTGGTATAAAAGTTACATTGTGTCAAATCGACGTAGCTATACAATCTCTATTAAATTACCTTCCCCTCCTGTAAAATGTCAAAAAAACGCGGTTTCTAGCAAATGGCACTTTAATGCACCTATGCAGTGTTATTTGAATTTTAATCTTATCCTTTCATTATTAAGGGCAAAATAGACATGTTTTAGGTACGTGGACGGAAGAGTGACATATCGTTTTACATTATGTGCAGACTAACATATTACTGCATTTTAATTGGCGGTGCACTACGCACTACTAAACGTAAATTCGAATGGTAATAATATTTAACATAACACCAACTGTGTTCGGTCACATTTTTTCTAGACTAATTTGATCTTTGATATTGATACATGATTGAGGTCTACAATATCATCAAGGGTACATTTTAGTTCAGAAATGATATAATCGTCAATACTGCCAGTTAAGAAAGACCGATCTCCTGAAGCGATATTTCAAACTAAGCACGTGAAATATTAATTATGGCAGTTCAGGAAGCACGACAAAACAAAAAAGTTTGATTTGTACGAGTAAATACCGACATAGTAGAGCCTGTGCAATAAGAGAAGCACCCTAGGAACTGAATCCCCGTAGCGTTTTAATTTTATAGCATTAAAATTAAAATGAGGCCACGGGGGTAATAAAAAAGGTATGTAGGTATGTATTTATATGAAAAAGTTAAATAAAATTGCTGCTAATTTTATCGAGTCGAAGGTCATACTTGACTGTTGCGTGACGGGAGAGATAATTGCAGGATTGGGCTCTCATATAAAGTCTGAATGCAAGTTCACCGTAACGCCACGACAGTTCTCTTTTTGCACAGACTATACCTATCTACGAGTATATTTACGGCGGTGTGTAGTAGGTTTCCTACCTTGCCACCGACGTCGAGGATACCCGCGCACAGCATGCCGTCGCTAACATCCGGCCAATTCTGGAAGCCGGGCTGAGTCTTCAGGAACGCGTAGCGTGCGGCGCAAAGCTCCTGGTTGATTATGTTCACGTCCACATGCTGCAGCTGCTCCGGGTATGAGCCTCCGCTCTGGAGAGGAAATATACATTTTAAGTCAGAAATGCAGAACGTCAAATTAATATCAAATTATCTACTACATTAATCGTATTCGTATATTTCTTATATATATTCGAGAATTATTTTGACAACATTCGACGGATAAAATGAACTAAGAGTTGCTCAGACGGATCGCTCGGTGGCCAAGCGGTCATAGCGTTATGCCCTCATGATGTGTGTGAGTGATGTGTATTTTTCTCTCTAAAATTACAAAGTAAATAGGAACTTGCTTCTTTCCTTTTAATATTTGGACTCGTACTGTTGTACAATTGCCATTCCTCAAAACATATTCAGTTAAAAGTATAGTTGCATCAAGCGAGATTTTTATTCAGGTAGTCGGAGGCAAGGCATACTCACATAAAAGTATGTCATTAAGTCACTGTCCTGTCTAAGTTAGAATCCAGTAATGCGGTGGATGTATTATTAAAACTTTCTAGAAGATTGATGAGAACACAATTTATTCATGATTTTGTACAATTTTGCGTCACGAATACGTAACAGTTAATAACTTGCCACTATTCGTCAAAATTCGTAGCAACACAAATGTAGGTAAAATAAACAAAACTACTGACAGGAATTGTTGGCCCTTTTCCCGCCTAATCCGCTCTCTTATCATTGTAACTGTAGGTAAAAGAGGTTTTAATCACAGTGGGTAATTTAATCTAAATCAGTCACGGATATGATAAATAAATAGATATGGATAATATTTTGGCGGAACTTACGTATAACAGTGTGTTAAAAACCTAGTCCTAAGCCTAACTACTAATAATGCGAAATTGAGTTTGTTTGTTGGTTTGTTACATTACGCTTTCACGCAAATGGCTGAACGGATCGTATTCAAAATTTAGCAAGGAGATAGATTATGATCCGGAGAAGGACATAGGTTACTTTTCATCATCCAATCACCACTCTGGGACCACAATCCAAAACCACGGGACGCAGCTAGCTCTGGTATAAATTCGAAACTTACACTGCATTTTTTTCATGCAGCCTTTAGATAGAACGTCGACTAAGTGAACACGAATAGTGTCAGTAAGTATACTGTTTATTTACAAATAATCAATCACTCTATGGCTTACAAAGTTATGCGACAAGATCTTGGTTATATGGACAGGATCGGATAAGATGAGATCAATACTTACAGTAAGAGAACCCCATCCGATAGCGGTGACCACAGCTCCGTCAGCTATCTGGTAGTTAGTTCCGGCAACTCGCGCGGGCTGAACTGTGCTGGAGAAAACGGCGGGGGTCGCCAAACGAATAATAGCCACGTCGTTGTCTAGTACTGGGTTATCATAACGCTCATGCAAAATGATCTGTAGCACGGCATGCACGGTGCCACCGCTCGAAGCGAACGAGGTGCCGAGACGTACGCGCCAGACGCTTGGAGAATCACCTCTGCAAAAACAATAACAAACTTATATCCGTCGGTGGCGGATCTTTTGTGATCGACAGTTGGGATTCTAAATGCCACTTTTATCCTTCTAGTAAAAATCGGAATCGGAGCACTCATAGCTCGTGTGTAGCGTCGTGCCAAAGACAAGTCTTCAGTTGTATTGTTTGTAACGAAAATGTTCACATTACAGTTTGCTACAGCAGCCCGCGGTTTCACCGCGGTGTGAATAATGTTAATGGTGAAAAGTTTCCTATGTGGTGGAGATCTCTCTCTACCGAACGTGGTAAACTCCATCCTCGGCAGCGAGAGATCGTGGCAGGCAGTGGCGATAGTGAATGCTAGCGCGATCCCATCGCACCCCATCTTAGCGAAGGACTGCTCACGGGGGTTTTTAGTAGGCCCCACATTCGCCTTCCGTCACCCCCGTGTCAGAAGGGAAAGGGCATAGCATTATCCCCCTCAAAAAAATGGTTGTCTGTAAAGTCGGTTTACGGACGATAATTTTACGTGATAACGTCATAAGACGAGACAAACGCTAAGGCCAATCGTGCCTCTCTATCTCGCTTGCTCATGCGGAACGTGACAATGAGTCATACTTTTCTTGCGTGCCGACGTTCATCGATTTATAAGACGTTATCACGTCAAAAAAGTGACGTTTTTCATGATTGAGTACCAAACATCCATACATTCGTATTTCTAATATTAGAGTAGGCTAGATATATATCGAAGGATAGTTGGTACTTTGTTAACTAACTTTTGCATCTGGAAAAAAATTCTAAATATTTAACAATACACCAGCTATGTACTAAAAAACTAGCCTTCTATATTATGTAGGTATAACAAAAGGTAGAAAATTTGTCAAGATGCGGATATTAAAACCAGTTTGTCTTTCCAAAACCCCTAACAATTTTCAACGTGTTATCAACAGATCTACGATGATGGAACATGAAATGTTTGTAATTTAACAATTATAAATAGTAATATTCATATTAGTAACGGGATTAGTAACCATATATATTTGATTTGATAGTAGTTGTCCCTGATAGTAGTAGTAGTACTGTTGCAAGCGGCATGTTAACGGACGAAATAAACTGAGAATTTGCGGGTGGGTGAATGTTTATGAGCACACGAAACGGTCTGCACTTTTCCGTACTCGTTTATCACGCGAGGCACTGTTGTTGGCACTGTATTTTTTGTCTTATCACAGACACACAACACTGACTATCAGCTCGAACTTCCGGACCATTATTTTTTGGTTTTTATTTACACAAACGTAAAAACTTATCTATATTGATATTATTAAGAGGAAAGATTTGTATGTTTGTGTGTATAAACTCAAAACATACTGGACCAATTACTAAAAATTTTTTACCATCATAATGCTACATTATCCCTGAATAACGTCGGCTATATATATTTTAATTATCATCATCAACCATCACCGCGCGGGTGAAAACGCGGAGCACAGCCTAGTATTACATATAAGTAAGTAGACTAAAAAATAACAACTCAGTACTCACTCATAGCAGTGAGCAGCCGACAGCACAACGGTGTTGGTGATCAGAGAACCCCCGCACCACTGCATCCACCAGCCGCTAAATATTGCGTACTGCATGTTGGACATGTACGGGTATTGGTTCACAGTGGTGGGAGAACCACCCACGATGCGGGTCATAGACCTCGGTACCGCTAGATTCGGAAATAGTTATTCATTTTAAAAGTATATAAACATATATATATATATAGTTACTATAGGTATAGGTATAGGTGGTTACAGGAGGATCCGTTAGAACCTTGATCTTAGAACACTTCCTGTTTTTGTTTTACCTAATACTAAATATCGTAGAGGTAGCGGTCTACCTCTACCTCAATCATCCTCAAAAACTTGAAAAACATGGGAGTTCTTACTTCTTTTTCGACGTTAGTATCTCCGACTTCCATAAAAGGATTTTATATTGACTTTGTTGGACATAATGAGAGCTCCATGTTTGTCTTATGGAAATTGTATCACCATGGAAGGAAAGAAATTAAAGTAATTCTCAATAGAAAATAATATTTGCGTATGTATACAACACATGATAATATAGTTTCAAACACGTAAAGGAATTCCATAATTCAGCAGTGGAAGTCGGTTTCATAATTTCGTAAGTACTTATTACCTACTACTCTATATCTAGGTATCCCTACACAGCATTTGGGAATTTTTGGATCTAATTAATATTAAATGGTTTGTATGAAAGATCATGTGGATCCCCTGATGATTGAATTGAGGTGGTGGAACTCACCATATTGTAAAGTTTATAATCAACATTTAAACCTATTCATAGAAATATAATAATAATAAATATTTATATTGAGTATGTAGTTAAATAAGCAACAATATCATAAGCATTAGCAAAGTACTTACCAAAAGCAGTGCCCAAAAGGGCTAATAGAATTAGAACACGCATCGTTGGGTCGCACGCAAGAAACTTTGTGTAACTACCGCCAGAATGATCCGTTGTTTAAATAGTGGCCTTATCGTAATTACTTCATAATTAATATGAATCAAAAAGATACTACCGGATTAAAGTATAAGTCTACATCAGGTAGGCCGTTTATCTTTGGCATATTGTACTTTGGCGTATTACCTACGCGCTTGATCAAAACAATACAAAAAGGGTTATTACAACAAAACGACAGGAACAATATTCCAGTAATACGTTATTTATATAGCAATATAGAGAGCAATTATTAAAACCAGACATTGAATACGGTTTTATCACTTCACTATCACTATCATCAATATCACTACATAGTATAAAACAAAGTCGCTGTCTGTCCGTCCCTATGTATGCTTAAATCTTCAAAACTAAGCAACGGATTTTGAAGCGCTTTTTTTATAGATAGGGTGGTTCAAGAGGAAGGTTTATATGTATGATACTTGCATAATATTGTAGAGAAACACTGGTGAATTTACAGGTTTCTAATGTGATGTCGTAAATAAACACTTTTTTTGCGCTTACATTGCAAACGCTGACTGAACCGCACGAGATAAATCAAAATATTGTACTACGGTATTGTACACCTTAAAAAGGTCAACAAAAAAGTCGGCGATGGTATATGTCTATCTCTTAAGGATAACCCACAATAACCATTTTTTATCCTTTACTTTTTACGTGAAAAAATGGCTTATTTAGGAAGTTATTTTAAGCGATACAGCATTAATCCTTATCCATTTAAGTACCTTAAATAAATTGTCCATTCAATATAGATCAATATGGCCCTTTACATTTCATTCTGTACTAGGTAGGTATATTATTTTGTATCAGCATTGCACCCGTGCGAAGCCGGGGCGGGTCGCTAGTTAAGTCATATTATTCACATACTCATACATGGCCGATGTGGCCGGAAGGTTCTGGAGTGGAGACCACGGACCGGCAAGCGCAGCGTAGGTCGTCCATCGTCACGGTGGACAGACGACCTGATAAAGGTCGCAGGACGACGTTGGATGCAGGCATTTCGTGCCATGCCTACATTACAGAGGCCGCAGCACAAATAATTTGCGAAAAAGTATTCGTATGGTAAGCGTCAACGGATCACGATTCGGCGTACAAACTATGAGTTATCTGTGTTACAATTGTCCTAGAAAATGTCAGTTTGTAGTGTTAGACATGTTACGTTACACTTACGCAAAGGTTCGTGCTAGGCATACTACATACTGGATGCAGTTTGCAGCGTTTTAGTCGCAAACTTATTCAGTCGTCGGTAGTTCACAGCGCTAGCACACGCGCAATTTTATCCAGCTCCTCAATAATTAATAGTACTATTGTTTTCGATGGCTACGACAGTCGATCGCTCATATGGAGACGCAGTTCTCAGTCGAGTTGTTGACTTTGTTTTCGATTATAACGCAAAGTCAGCCAGCCGACAGTTAGCTGCAACCTATTTTCCTACGGCGACCGTTCCCTTATCGACTGCATGTACTCATACGTGGTTATACCACAATTGTACACCAACTCAACAACTTGTCTCAGACAAAAGAAGAAGCTTCCAACGACACCTCATTTGTCAAATTATGATAAGTAGTTTAGAACTTATAAGAGAACAGATGAAAATACATTCATATATACCGGTGAAATACATAACCCTTTCTTTTACTTCGGCGTAGTCGGGTAATAATAGCATACCGAACTCGTCAAATTAACTAATTAACACAAAATATGGTACCTACTTCAGGTAAATAATTAAAAGACATTATTTTGGTACATAACTATACTATAATTGGAATGTCCATTTTAAATAATTTACACATGAAAAATTAACTACTTATACAAAAAGTTCAAGCTACGTGAAACATAATCAAATTATCAAAAAGTATATGGAGGTTAACAATAATTGCTTTGGTTACGTAATAAAAGTAATGTACTTACATATATGTCGTACAATTTTGTAAATAATATGTGAAAGCCACCGAGGATTGTGTAAAGACATTGGAGCCAGAGTTTACCAATTTTCCATATAATTTACGAAGTTAACCACATTTATTCCAGATACCAAAAAACCAGCATCAAATCTCTTCAGATGTATTAATTATCCATACATAGTCCAGGGGCTGTCACTTCAAATCATCCAACAATGACAAAATAGATCAAAAACATAACGTAAAGTTATAATATAAACATCTTACCATACTCACAAACCAGACTAACCTTACATCAATGAGAAAATAATCATTTAGAAATTAATAACTTAAATACTTAAAATATGGTGGGAATATTTAATATACACGAAAAAAATACTTTGATACCTACTAGCGACTAATACATAAGCCTACAATAGCAAAAATATTGTATCACCTTAGAGTTTCGCAGGTTTTCTACTTTACTTTAAATTGCGATGTAAAAATAATTTCTTTGAGTGGTACTTAATGATAGTAAACCTAAAAAAATATCTAAATTATACAAAACTATCTGTTCTATCAAATCACGTCGAGATGCTGTTTCAATGAACCAATGGAGCTGCTGAATCATTAAAAAACATTTTATCATATAAAAATATACCTAAATTTAGTGGATTGTATGTTTTTTTTATTGACGCTCCTATCGTAAATCCCATTTAATGCCTTCATAAACCATAGATACTTTGCATTAAGGCAGTATCATAGTAAATAATACCTTATAATATATACCAATATAGATGTATAATATTAACATTATGAAAAGCATGTGACATCATATCATTCATGAATTCAGTTTTTAAAAGCGTCAGACAACGGTAGCAGATTGCCTGTTTCTTCTGGCGTATTTAAAAAATCTTACACTTATGGCACTAATGCATTTCATATATCTACGATTTCTGAACGCACGTGGGATACACGTCAAAGGTGTAAATAAGTTTGTGTGCAAATGCAACTTGGTTAGGTGTTATGGTAGGAAAAACTACGAGATACCATATCGATAAACAAAACAGAAAGTAAGTAAATCGCTTATGTATGTAGTACGTATAACGCATCACGTGCGTGACACGCACACCTTGTGAAAAGATATTACGGTTAACCAAAGTGTTATAATACCATTCATTCATACTTCGTATTATCGTCAATATACTTACAAAGCTACCTTAATAAACAAGGTACAATTAATCAAATCAAATGTACATAAAAAATATACATTCATGTTTATGGTTCTGAGTAATGTAGTGATATTACAAATATTTTTTTATGTACTCAAAGTACACAAAACGAAAATAAAATAATAAAAGTGCTGTTCCTAAAGTGTAGAAAAGATACAACAAAAGAAGGCCGTCACAACTACTTTTTGTAACAAAAATTAGAAACCGACCACCATATACCAGATCTTGATCAAATTTAAATGTACGGACCACATAAGAAGCACCAGCTTTCAAATAAAAAAACATCATCAAAATCGGTTTGATTTGCACTCACCTGGGCTACTAGGCCAGGTGACAGCCTAGTTTGGAAATGACCTTAACTTTGGAATGGCTGTCACCTTATACCGGGCAACAAAAAGGTGTAGTAATACTAAAACCACACATCCAAAAGCTTGCACACAATTGGGACCTAACTACTGCGTCCCAGGAAGTAGTAACGAGTCCGAGTACCGAGAAAGTTTTTTCATATACTTAAGCCGGTTCATCCCTGAAAAACTAGGCCAAAGATGGCAATGCTCTCCAGAACGTAGGTAACTACGTAACCCGTTGACTCGCGATTCGCTATATTTGGCCAATAATAATTTCGCAGAAATCAACCTACTTTTCCAGGATCTGCACGGTGTGTGGTTAACAGGTTAGGGGCCTTCTAGGGGGTGCGCGATGAATGAATAGGTGGAGTAGGGATCGCAGAGCCCATTGACCCTTTTTGCATTGATATAAGCAATTTAAATGTTTATACATTACCTTGTCAATCCTGACTAGGTACGTACATAAGCATACTTTTCAGTGTTACTAAACCATTTGTTACACACTGTATAATACTATTATATATCAGGGAACGTTTCCTGCAGTCTGCTTAATGACGAAATGAACAAAACTGTGTAACCAATTTAAGAAGCATCTAAAAAGTAAATATGGGTCACATATTAACACTATAGGTATAAGTAAAAATATTAGTTCCCATTCTTTTAGTATCTAGCTATCTCAACGACCATTTCAATAAATATTAGATAATGCCTAAACGATATCTATCCTAATAAAGCTCTCATGTATATTATTACGATTAAATTAAATTTAAATTATACGAAACTTACATACACATAAATATAATAAACGAATGTTACAAAGAAAATTCCTAAATGAGTAGTTTTCTAGTGTCACAACATGTATCAAGATTGTGGTCAGTACTAGTGAGCTGTCAACAAAAATCGACGACAAGTATCTTGATATCGACAATGCGTAAATCTCTCGTTAAACCCATTTTATTATTACGAATTAAAGTGAGTTTTAATAACCTTATATAGACAATTGTTCAGCATTTTTATTTAATTCGGGCTGTAACAATAGCAAGTTGGAACATTTGAAAGTTATTCTTGTTATATTTAAATTGGATATGATCCAATACATATACGTAAATAAATTCTGCAGGCTTACATTATTGTCACCAAAATCGTCCACAAATATTTCAGGTATCATTTTATCTTTTCAATCGCTGCAGAAACGTTTCGTGTATTTCGTAAAAATAATTCTCTTTAAATAGTTCAATATATTCAAACTAAATACTCAGACAAAAAAATAAAAAAGTAGGTAATATGGCTATGTTTTGGAACTAATTAATTCTATGATTTTATTTTTATTACATTTAAATGTCTGCAAAAAAACAATATTGATGGTTTTTTATTTACTTTTTTAGATATTTTTATAAATCTGTATTTTATAACAAAAAAATACATTCCATAAAATGGTAAAGACAATTAATGCTGTGTGAAAACCCATTTTTTGTAAAATTTCTTCAGAAACAAAAAATATAAACAGTTAAATATTTGAATGATACATTATTCTGCTACCCACATTCAAATAACAGATCAGTACATCAGACTTCTGATTTATAATTGGACTTTATTGGAATGACGAGTTTTTTATTTAGTATTACATAAAGTTTATGCTAAACAAATGCTGCATTTGTGTATATTTATTTGCACATTTTTTTTTTAAATGATCGGAAAGCTACTTAATTCTTACTGTCACAAATTTAAGATAATTTCTAAGACAATATAATTATACGAAACCTGTCATACATTTACTTCGTTTTTTTTCGTATTTTATAAGATATTATATCATATTTTTATATGAATAATAACGCTACTATAATGTCAGCTCGATAGAAATGAGAACGTCAGTAAATACTTGTCCATACACGCTATAACAAACGAACATTAGCGCTAACAAACAAACGTCGCTAAACATTCCGAAACATTTCTAAACATATATACATCAAAAAGTACCGAATAAAAATAACAAACTGTTATCATCGTGTTTTGAAAAGTTGTTCGACAGAAGGCAACTGGGATATGTCCATGAGATGAACCAAGTGAGAAAGTATTATTAACACGCCGATCGCATTGAACGAATTCTAATAAAATATACTTATATCATCAAATCAAACGGTGCTTAACGTATTACTTCGATAGTTGATAGTAGTGAGGCAGTATGCATTTATATTTATGTGGTGTTTTGTTTGGCTTAGTGATATTTTTTAAAAAACTCTCACTTATGAATCTCGACTCGAGTGAAGATTTGACAGTAAATGCCATACAAACTTTTTTTTTACTAAACTTTACTAACATCGGTACCTATAGATCTATATCTATATACTATACTCATGAATGAGCGTACATCTGGTATGTAATATAGGCCAAAGACTCATTAGCGTTTATTTATACTCATCCCATTTTGTTCTCATAATCAGAATCCAAACCGCGATCCTGCTTTTAGTAAGTTTACTGCCACTCGGTTATTCATACCTTACGAACTTGTTTTACGTTTGAATTTTACGATCCTTGTATTCGAAATAACTAGGACTGTCCTGAGTCTGATAGGCGTTGGTACATCTACCAAATGTTTTATGATAACTTATAATTATTCACTTTTCTCTCAGCGTCCTTCCCTTGGTTCATAACATCTACACTACAATACAACAATAACAATTCAATACGGCGTTTGTGTACGGTAACGCCAAAACAAACGCTTCTCTAGAAGCTAAGAAAAGGCACATAATTCATAAGATACAGCGCGTAATGTCATAAACTTTACTTAAGTATATTATTTTTTCATAAGACAATTTTAAATTGGTGTTTTCGTTTCATATATTGCTTAGAGTCTAAAGCCGCCATTTTATTATAAAACATACATATATCTTTCATTTTTAATAAATATTTAACTTTCAATCCAATACATTAACGTCATCACTAATTCGCTACAATTATATGTGTAGGTACATGATTATATGTGTTCTTAAAAAACGAAGATATATTTGGTACATTATATTATATAAGTTCCTAAAAACCCAAGATATTTAGATAATAAAATGAAAATTGGTAGGTATATATTTTGAGCTGATAAGAAATATAATTTTATGAACATGGTATACAGGTTGGTAATTTGAAATAGATCAGTAAGTTACTTTAGTCGTTGTTAGTGGACCATACCAGAACCTTGGAGGTATTTTCACAAGTGTTAGCGAATTCTGAAAAATGCCCCAGTCTCGAAGACGAGTAAGTGATTTTCTGGCATATTTAATTTTAAACCGCCTAACGATCCTGTTTTGTCAAATAATCAAAATATTAAATATCCAAATAAATCAAACTACGTTATATAACCAGCAGAAATTAGGCCTCGGAAGATACAGAAAATTTCAGGCAATTTGTTATAAAAGAGACATTGAAGCTAGCTTTTGAGGAAAACTTGGTAAACACTTACCATGATTCTATAACATTTTACGCGTCATAAAAACGTAGTGATATATTGTTTTTATACCTTCACTGTTACCTACTAATTGCATGCCAACAAATTATTTGTCTGCAAGTACAAAATTTGTAATCACAACAAATTATTTAATAATTTGGTGGCATGTTAAGGTTTTCCTGTAGCTACAATGGTTAACGTAGCATCCATTACTGCTGTTACTCAAATAACCATCCTGTGTAACGATGAGCCCAGTAACCATATGGAAACAACACTCTATGTAGATGCAGTAGCCTTGCGAAATGATTATGGCAATAAATTAGACATCAAATTCAACAATGTATCATAATTAATGTTATCATTCTCGATATATTGTAGGTGTATATGACAGATTAATATCTAGACCTAATTATACGAAGATAAATGGATTAGCGATACTACCTATAATGTTTATAATTATCGCAAGCTACAGTTATTTTATTTTTATTGTAATTAGGGATTCCCCATGTTTTAGCATTAAACGTGCACCATTAATCGAGGCTAATGATCGATCGACTTTATTAAGATTACGCTATAGCAATCACACGTATACATAAGAACGTCATACCGCTCTTTACTTGTAGTTTCAGTATTGTAACACGAATAAATAATAATTGACAAAGTTATAGTATTGCTCATTGATAATCAAGTGTAAAAAATCGAAATATAAATTGTCAGTCAATATGAAAACGTTTTAGAAAGGTTCATTTCATGTAAACCTGTATAAAAATGTAAATCGCAAAATATCATAAGAACAACACTTGGTTTGGATACGTTTGCAGAAAGCTGTACTGCGCATTGTACCATTGTTTGATACTCTCTCAACGTTATTTTTTATTTTACTGTAAGTAGGTACTTTAAATGTAAACTATAAATAAACAATACCATAGAGTATATCGGTTGTAGATTAGAGTGTCACTGTCTGTCAACAGTTCGTTTCAGCCATTGCGTGAAGTGACGTAACTGCCAAACCGCACGCGCCGATTCCTCCCGTAACCGGATGTTGTGGCGACGGAGGCGACGAACCTGCAATATTCAGTGTTAGAGCTGATATACACGGACTGCTCGAGCAGTTAGCCAGTGATCAACTGCCATTGGTATTAACTGTTCAACAAGTCACAATTTCAATTCAGGGGCGGAAAGCGCGTGCGACGTGGAATAAAGAGCACGGGCGGAGGTAACTGCGCGAGAGAGTCGAGAGCTCGAGCAGAGAGTGTATGCCTGGCGACAGCTTGACCACCAACCGCCCGAAGCATTTGCAACTGCTCGTGCAGTTTCGTGTACAACCCGGTCACAATATCTGTGCACCTGACCTCGTGACGTCATATCGGCGGTCTGGGTACGGTGTGAAAAAAAATTTTTTTGAGAAATATCGAGGTAAAAAAAAATTACTAACCTTTTCAAATCAATTTATTATTGATGAAGGGTTTGTTATTAAAAAACAATAATTTTGATGGTCTAAAGGTATGGTGTACTGTTTATTTGCTTTCTCCGATTCAAAAAACTTGAGCACTTTCAAGACTAAATTTCTTGATTCGCTGAGTATTGTTTTTCCCATGACTTCAGTTTAACAGCTACAACAATTTTAATAACAACCAAACCAGTCCAAACTTAACAGTAAACAGTCTAAACTTAACAATAAATGTTTAAAAAAAACAAAACAACAACAAAGCGAAAATATCAAAATTATCGGGACGTGTATCGACAACGAAGATGCTAACCGTACTGTCGCACCGGGGAGTGCACGGAGAGGTGACAGGGGAAGCGGGAGAGGCGCCGCATTCCAGCGAGGTGCACAGATATTCTGACCGGGTTGTATATGTGTACGTAGACGACTGCAGTTCACTGTGCAGTCGCAGCTTGAAGCAGTCCGTGCTGACTGCTTCAAGCTGCTCCTGTATCTGGTGCGTTAGTAAAACAATGCTATACAGTAAAAGGTCCTTATGCGCGCTTCCTTCATTCGCGTTTTCACTATTCGCGGATTAAAAAAATGCGACCCAATTCCTATATTCGCAGCTAAAAAAATATTTATTCGCGGATCTAATAAGTACATACATAATAATAAAAGGATTCCAATAGGTTACCCCAATTTGGCCAAGGTCCAACCCAATATCCTTTGTAAATGCCGTCAAATGGACTAATAAAAAAGTAAAATAGATCTAATTACAACTCTCCCTAAACTATATTCTTAAATGGTAGGGCTTTGTCATAAGCCTCCGCCGCAATCGGTGTTTTTGAGAATGTAAACAAACAGAATGGAAGCAACCTTATTACTCAATGAATAAAGTATATTTTTTTATGTTGCTGTTCCGTTCTATGGTAAAAGCCGCTTTGCGTGTTTTATTGTTTCGTTCGTCTTTCACATTCGTTACAAAAATTGTGATCGAGTAACACGTCTCCATCGCTCTTTTTCTAAATAATGTCAACTAAAAAAAATTAGAAACTAGTTTCCACACGAACAAAATTTGTGTTACCCTAAGTGAAAATAGAAATGCTTGATCGTTTACGCCTTCGAGAGTCATTTGCATCCATATCACGCTCATTCAATGTCAACGCATCAACTGTAAGATCGAAAAAAAATCCGAAGATTTAAGGTCGTCTGTAGCTTCAACTTCACTGTCAGCGAAAATTGTTCGTAAAAACTTTAAATTAAAATCAAATTCATTTTAATAAATATTGTTTTTTTTTTATTTTGTCACCTAGGAACGTATCCCCTATAATCCCATACAAATTACCATTCCGTATTCACGGTTTCTGTATTCGCGGCATATTTATGAAACGTATACCCCGCGAATAAGGAGCTTTTACTGTACTAATGTTGGGATGCTATATAAACAACTAAATTGTTTTAGGTCCGTGTCGTAGATTTATTATTTGTACAGATACAACTATAATTATAGAGGGTAGTAACCAAAACCGTCCGGTTCTAGATAAAGAAACCTTATGTATTTCAGTTTAAAAAAGAGGAGTACAAAAAAGACTGCAAAGATAAATTAAATCCTCGGTGTGTGGTCATAGGGTCTGGCATGGTTATTCAGAACCCATTGAGTACGAATTCCGTCCGAGGATATAGTTATACTAACTAAAATAATGCAAAAGAAATTAACTGTTTTGGTTGCACGTTACATTTTATAGTAGTAGTAGTAGAAGAGTTTTAGTAATAAGCTGTTAAAGGTAACGAATCGTGTTCGTATTATTTTTAGTGGTAACAGGATCCGGGTTTCAGTTTGGACAATTTGGGGTAATTTATAATTTAATTTTCATTATTTTGAAATTTTGCACTGGTGCATTTGTGTGTATCTGACAACACTAACAGTGTAGTGGTTCAGTTATCTAGAGAACCAGCTCGACTTGTACAAAATAGCTCTTCTCTCCGCCTTCAGCTTTAGTAGATTCAAGGCTGCATGACCCTGCCTTTGCCTTCGCCAGCTCCCACGGGGCTCCCACACTCTGTATATACGTAACTCTGTGTGTACTACGTAACTCGCTGGACTTGTAATTTAGAATACTGTTGTAATTGAATGGTTACTGATACTGGTTTCATCTAGCAAATGTATGATGAATGACGTATGCCGCCGTCGTATTGTTCGGTGAGGTCACGCTCGCCGTGTGCGCCTGTGTGTTAGTTAGACTAGTTGGAGAGTTGGTGGTATGCCCGCGCGGGGTACTGACCTCCTCCTCGAGCTGGTGGCGGTGGCGCACGGCGGCGAGCGCGTCCGCCTCGAGCGCAGCGACGCGAGCGCCGAGTCCGCATAAGCACGACGTCGTATTGTTCGGTGACGTCACGCTCGCCGTGTGCGCCTGTGTGTTAGCGGGGCTTGTCGTCTGGACTGCTTCTGTCGTCTGTCGACAAAGTTTTAAGGTTTGGTCAAACAGCGGACAGGGCGGGACGGCGACGCGTCGCTGACTATTATGTATCTCAGTTGCTAACAAATGTTGATTGAAATCTTGAAAACTGGCGGCTCTATGTCAGTTTTGACAACTCCAGTAAGCAAAAATGTAAGAAGTTGATGACTGGAGCTGACAAAAGTGACATAGAGTCGCCATTTTTCAAGATTTCGATCAACGTTAGCAACTGAGATATACATAATAGCCCTACCATATGATTATTAATGCATTACAAATGTCCTAACATCAAATTCTCAAGAAAATTTAATATCATGCCTGCTCATTACAACATTAATAAGATAAATCCTAATAAACGATGTCAAGTGTATTCGAGATCTGGGTGTTATAATTGACTCCAGACTCGATTTCAGGGATTAATATAGATTATATATCCAAAAAAAAAACGTTTAGCAAGTTTCGTTCTTCGACAAAGTAAATAACGTTTTAATTATTACGTGAGATTCCTCTTAGAATATTGCAGCCAGTTTTGAGTCCAGTTTGGAGTCCCTCGTACGCAGTACATATACATCGACTTGAAAGACTTCATAAACATTTCTTTATCATCTTTCTTACGCCAACAATCTTTGCCGCAGCCTGACGTCTTACGATTCTAGACTTTCACAAATACACAGCACTAGAATACACAAGAATGCCGACGAAACGTAGCTGATCTCGTATTCTGTATAAATTAATCAATGCAAAGATTGATAGTTCGGAATTGCTCAAAAAAGTTACAATTAGTTATTCCGCGTTCTAGTAACCGTCTCCTTAATAGAAAAAAGTTTGGCCTCCTTTCTTGCCGCATTAATTATGTTGAGAGTTATCTATGCGTCGTATGTGTTCATCTTATAACAAAGTGTGTAGTAACAATAACTAAACATCAAATAGATGTTTAATCGCGGATTAACACACACGATATAAAACACAAGACTAGTTTTAACGGATATGGATAAAATTTTGACTAGCTGCAGCTTACTCGAGATAATTTTATTTTTATCTTTACACGTTCGCTTCGGTTACTTAGTATGCTAAGGCAAAAACTAAATATATTATACGTACTGCGCTGACTTCGGACCAGCAGTCGTTGGTGGGTTCACTGGCGATCCCATCCAGAACAGGATCAGCATTTTCTATCGATGGGTACTGCGTTTCTTCACAAATCTACAAATTACAATCGAAACATTATTTACACTTACATTATTTATACTATGATGGATAAACCTGTCAAGGTGCTGCTAAAATTGTGTAGTTACTATGCAGAATTTCTCCAAAATAAAATGCATTGGCTTTTGTTATTAACTTCCTTCACAATTTAAAATTAAAAAAAAATCTAGTTCTATTTCAGATATACGCATAAACTATTGTTTCCTCCGCAGCTAACTTGTCAAACTAGCCGCAGTCACTCTTTGTCGGCTTTTCAATTAACTCAATATATTTTTTAGGTAGTAGTAATAGCCAGGCAGCACTAGAAAGTGTCGTACCATCATATTGATGATACCAAATATACTTATTTATAGCTTATATACTTTTATCTACACTAATGTTGTAACATTCTACTTATGTTTCCAATACTTGACTTATAATTACTACTGTTATAGAACAGACAACAAAACACTCAATTTAAGCAATTTCACATGATGGTATAATATCCACATCGATATCGTAAAATATCATTATAACATCAATAAAACGCGACCAATTAACGTGGCGAGCCTTATGTCAAAATCCTCATACAAGTTGTATAAAATTTTGATATTAGGCTGGCTTTTGAAAACAGTTGGGTTATACGTGAAAACTTCGTCGTAACTACTAAACTTACATACACAAAACTCTTTGGTAAGATCTTGTGCCAATTAAATAAAAAAAGAACAGCGCGCGCTCGCTCCTGATTGGCCCTGCGCGCGCAGCTGCATTTTAATGGCGGCAAGTTCACTGTGACAATAAATACGCGTGAATTTAATGTTTGTTTTGGTTTTAAAATACAAATTAAAAGTTAAAAATGGATAGCGACGATGATATTTGTACGCCTCCGGATATTCTAGAATTGGCAACAAAAGTAACTCACAATCTTTTGCCAGAAAAATCTAGAAAATTATATGAAAAAGAATATAATAACTTTTTGGCATGGAAGACCGAAAAGAAAACTACATCATTTTCTGAAAATGTCATTCTTGCGTATCTCAAAGACCTCTCCGACAAATTCAAACCATCTTCTATGTGGGCTAAATATTCTATGCTCAAGTCCACACTGAGTATCTACAACAATATTGATATCACGAAGTATTCAAAGGTCATAGCGTTCCTGAAACGCAGTTCAGAAGGACACAAGGAAAAAAAGTCCTTGACGTTTACATCAGGTCAAATAAAGATGTTCCTGGAAGATTCACCAGATATTTTGTATCTTTTTGAAAAGGTAAGTGTATTTTAGTTCTGTTATTTAATCTACCTAGTAATTACGTACTACACACGCAAGTTATCTTGACACTCCGTTTAAGCGCTTTGTGTATAAATTTGGTAGTAGGTACCTACACTTTACTACTTCATAAATCATAGTTTTTGCCTTGGCTATGTACCTCAAGCTTATTATATCGTTTATTGTTACAGGTTGCACTAATCTTCGGCATAATGGGGGCATGCCGAAGGCAAGAGCTATACAACATCCAGTTCGATGAAGTCTCTAACATAGACGACAGTACAATCATGGTGAAAGTTTCGAAAACAAAAACGAAAATAGATCGTTCTTTCGTTGTGATGGGCAACTGCTATGCCGTATGTAAAAAATACATGGAACTTCGACCCACCCCCTGTCGAAACCCTGCCTTTTTCTTGAGCTATAGATCGGGGGAGTGCGTCGATCAAAGAATTGGTATTAATAAATTTGGTGCTCTGGGAAAAACTATCGCAAGTTTTTTGAATCTGCCTAACCCAGCGTTGTACAAGGGGCATTGCTTCCGGCGCACCTCGGCGACCCTTCTCATAGATAGCGGTGGTGATTTGACCGCACTGAAACGACACGGGGGTGGAAGTCTTCTACTGTGGCTGAAAGCTACATTGATGAGTCTTTAATGAATAAAATTCAAGTCTCAAATACGATCTTGAACAGTATAGAAAACAAGACGAATGAAGTAATTATAAATATTCCGACTCCGTCTACGAGCTCTACTGCTTGCCCCGCGACCGCTACAGCTGCTGGATCAATAATTAACATTAACTTTCAAAATTGTACCATCCAAAATTATAAATAAACTATTGTCAGCTTTTACTCTTGTTGTTTGATTAATTGCATTAGTGAAGATAAAGTAGTGTATGCAACTGCATATAACACGGGTATTAAAACACGAGTGTGAGTTATACACATAGTATATAGTACATAATAGTAACGAGTGTTTTAATACCCTTCATTATATGACAGTTGCATAAACTACTAATATAGATATGACTTTAGACAATATAATTGCACAGAATAAATAATAGTATTAAGTACAGAAAGATCACTGCCATAGAAAACACGTGATATATACGAAATCTACTACTAAAATGTCAATCAACGTACGTTGGTAATAAGAAGTAATAATAAAGTAGAGAATGCTTACAGAATCGACACCAAAGTGTAAACACCGCTTTTAGTTTTTTTTTCTAACATATAACCTTATATTATTGTGTAACTTGTCCAGTTACCTGCAGCATAGCTCTAGTAGCGGTGTGCACTAGCGCGGCCCAGTCGAGCGCCGCGGCGTCCGGCAGCGGCAGGGGTGCGGGGGGACTCACAGCGGGGACGGGAGCAGGCGCGGGCGGGGTTGCCACTGTCGCGCTGTTACTTCGCACTGGTTGTCCCAACTCCGCGTCCATTAGTCGCATTAGCTCTTCCTGTCGGTGTCATATTATCCTTAAATCGTCTGTATTCTAATTAACTCATATACTATGCGCCTCCAACGTGTTATAGTGGTGGATTATTAAGCATTGAGTGTTCGTAATAGTGCTAGAGTGTAGGCAAAGTGAACAAAATCCTGAAACGCTGTTTTGTGTCAATCACCTTAGAAAATTTAAGCAATGTATCTTACCACATCTCATACATCTCCCACAATAGATAGAAAACACTTTATTGAAACACCACATTAATCACTTAATATTAAAAAGTACAATTCTTTAACATAGGTTTAACAATGGGCGGTCTTATCGCTCAGAGCGATCTCTTCCAGATAACCCATTCTCAGAAGAGTATCAAATATAACATGGACGGTAACAATACAAAAAATAGGTACTTACACTATAAATATCTACACATATTACTAAATATATAAATACATAAATAATATACTTGTATTATAAATATATATAATAATAAAGTGTATAAAAGTAAACAATATAGCATCTGACAGTTAGGATAGTTTAGGACATGTTTGTCGTTCATGTCAATAAAACAAGTAAACGTTTAGAAATACAAAAACATAATAAGTAGTTACATAATTTTAAAAAGAAAAGTGCATGACCAACAATTTTATAAATATATATATTTAAGTGAAAGATAAAGGTTTTTAACCTGATCTTTTAAACTGTTTATTGAGGTAGCACGCTGTATTTCTAATGGAAGAGAATTCCACAAGCGGGACGGCTTCAACAGTAAATGAGGAGTTTTAAAATCTGGTTATGTGTACAGGCGTTTTCACCTTAAGATTCTCTGATGACCGTAATAACAATATATTAGAAGTGTGCAAGAATGGTTACTAGTTTAGTTTATTTTACTTAGATCTGTGTTTCTATGAATTTCGACGTATAATAATTGAAATTTATAGAGAGAAAAATTCCATCCTCGGACGGGATTCGAACCCGTGTCTTCTGACTAGAGACGTCTCGACGACTAAGTCAGAAGACGCGGGTTCGAATCCCGTCCGAGGATGGAATTTTTCTCTCTATAAATTTCAATGTTTGAGATCGCTAAAGCAGGCGTTAGTGCTTTAAAACGTAATACGTATAATAATAGTGAATGATTAACTGTTGCGTAGTCGTGACGCCGCAAAAGGGTACAAAAATCACGAAACGGCATTATTGTGTCATGTCTCCTCATCAATCGCCCTGGAAAGTTTAAGTAATACATCCACCGCATTACTAGAACAGAGTTAGACAGGGCAATAACTTAATGACAGACATATTTATGTCACTGTGACCTGACGACTTGAATATAAATCTTAATTTTTGAACCTAATTTATTGACTATTTGACTTGAGGAATGCCAAATGTGCAAAAGCAGGAGTCCACTTAACATGGAAAGAAAGCTTTTCGACTCTAGAAGCTTTTTTGGGATGCTTCTCTATAATCCTAAATATACCTCTAGAATCTAGAGCAGCGGTTCTTAACCGGTGGTCCGCAGACCACTGATGGTCCTTGGAAACATCCAAAGTGGTCCGAGAAGCCATCCAAATTTAAAAATACATTAGACGCAGTAGTGAATCTTCTTTGAATGAATTGAGTGAATATTTTTTGAAAAAGGCTTTTTTCTTTCATAAAGATTCGACTAATAGCTATACGTTACCTAACGTTGTTTTTTTTTTATTTAATATATATATACCAGCAGGGGTTCTCGGGGTTTTTGATAATTAAAACAAGCCCTGAAATCGGTTGGATACCAGTGCCGACATGCGTTTGGCTTTAAGTAGCACTGACCGCTGAACTAAAGAATCAGAAGTAAGTAAGGAGTATGCAATCACAAAAATGCAATTAAAATAATAAAATTATACATACTTATTTTGTTTTTATGTTATATAAATCGACAAATATTTATATACTTACTTTGAACAATTGTATGAATATTTTAGTTATATGAATAACCCTATACTCATTCACATTTACTGTATATTACCTCCAAACAGCTGGTAAGACAGACATTTTGCGAAATGGTCCCTTGTCAATATAAGGTTAAGAACGACTTATCTAGAGGTATAGGTAGGTTGGGAATCTAGAGGTATATGTAGCCTCTAGTATCTGGAGGTATATGTAGAGTGCGGCGGGGGTAGGGTACTTACGGTGAGTGATGAGGTGTTGGCGGAGGCACGCTTGGTGCGGGAGTGGCGCGGGGAGGGCGCGGCGTCGTCGTGCGAGCTGCGGCGACGCACAACGCCTTCCGCTACCGGCGACGGCTGCGGCGAGCGACGTCCGCTGCGACCCGACCCGCCTATATTTATTTATTAAACAATCAACATCTATTGTAACTTACGATAACAAGTAAAATTAAATTAAAACCCCAAACACAAAAGAATAATGAAACTTGTCATAGATGGATAACACTTTATTGATACACCACTGTTGGCGACCTCCACCGCTATTAACTTTTTTAGCCTATATGTTCTAAAATTATATTTAAATTTAATAACAATAGAATTATTGAACTGTAATGTAAACATATTGTCAGTCGAAAGAAAATAAATGAACAGTCTACACGAACAACCCAGTTACCTTATTTTATATCCTTATTAACCACATTTATGACTTAATATTAGAAAAAAAACTAGGTGTAACAACTAGCGGTCATATCGCTCAGTGCCATCTCCTCCAAACAACCCATTTGCAGAGCAGTATCAAATAACACATGGATGGTAATAATACAACTCCAAAAAGCTTGGTGTGCTAAACCGATCCAAGCAGTACTTTAGCCCGTGACAACGGCTTGCGCTTTACAAAGCACAAGTCAGTCCGCATATGGAGTTCTGCTCACATCTATCACATGTGTCAGGATAATTGTAAATATTCAAATACCTGAAAGAATCTTGTCTTGCAGTCACGTAGTTTTTATACATATACGCCCTCTAAGAAATATCTCTATACATCTAAGAAATTTAATGAGAGAGAAAACCTCGGCGGGAAGCTTCATCCAGATTTTGGTTGTACGCGGAATAAATGTTCTTGAGAACCGTTGCGTAGTCGAGCTAGGTAGCTCAAGGTAATGAGGGTGAACATCCCACCGATGGCGAGCAGTGCGGTGGTGAAAGGGAGGCGTTGGCATCAGATCAAACAGTTCCTCCGAACACTCGCCGTTGTACAGACGGTAGAATACGCAGGGATGCAGTTTCTCCGAAGACTAACTGATTCCATATCGTATGTAAGTAGGGAATTGTCAACGATACAAATGTCATCTGCATAGCAATGAATATTCTCAATAGACATGCACTGGTCATTGATATGCAGTATAAACAGTGTCGGCAACAGCACACAGCCTTGTGGCACACCAGCGTTGATAGATGTGGTGGTTGAGCAGCAACCGTCGACGACGACTTTAATGCTGCGCCCACCAAGAAAGCTGGATAGCCAGTTGCAGAATTCCACAGGTATCCCGTATGAAGACAGCTTCGGCAGAAGTGTCCGATGCCAGACCCGATCGAATACCTTGGCGATGTGAAAGCTTTTTATTATGACATTTTTTTTTGCCACTTTGATTAACTTTTGATTTCAAGTTGCAGAGAAGTACCAAAAGGTCACCAGTCGAACGACTGTGGCGAAACCATATTGCCGGTCGTTGAGAAGTGTAGAATTCTCCAGATTGTGTAGGTAACCCAGAAGCTATTCGTTGATAATTCGCTCCATCACCTTTGAAAGCAGAGAATTTACCGATACAGGCCTGTAGTTGGACGGATCTGTCCTAATACCCTTTTTCGGGATAGGATGAACTAGGGAGACTTTCCACGAAGACGGGACATAGCCAGTACGGTAAGAGAGGATGAAGAGACGGACGAGTCAAAACTGGAGACAGCTCAGGAAACATCCTGAGCTGTCTCCAGTGTGTCTTTAGCACGATTGCAGGTATACCGTCTGGCCTGGACGACTTCTTGACATCGAGGGAGCTAAGAGCTCTACGAACCGCTTTCGGTATATGCTGTGTAAAGCGGACCTCCTTCATAGAGCTACCACACCGTGCGATAGTAGACGGGGCAGCTCCCCCGTCGTCAAGTGTCGAATTGGATGCAAAGATGTTGCCCAGTTCGGCTTTATCAATTGCAATTGGTTGTCGGTTGTGCTCAGAGATGGAAAGGATGGCCGACAGAAGTTACCCTCGATAGCTTTGGCGAGTGACCAAAATGCCCGCGTTCTAAAAGGAAAGCTAGCTAGTCGTTCGCCAATTCTACCGATGTGCTCACTTTGTTCTTGCAAGCCTTTTTTTGAGTCTTCTTTTAAAATCGGAAGTTTTAGGATCCCGATAGTATTTGGCTGCTTTCCATGTTTCATAAACTGTCTGTTTTTGGCCAACAGCTGTACGAAACATGCCAGGGGAAGGAATAAATAAAAAAGAGCACATCACTTTCTGTGTCCGATAGCGGGCGGGTCCGCGGGCTCTTTGATAACTACTGCAACTGCTGGCTATTTCGACACGTGGACAGTAACCTGCCTTGCCACTGGATCTGGCGAGCACGCTGAGCTTTTAGACTTCCGCAATACCGCTAACGCGATGACTCACATCGTCGGCCCCCAACATAAAAAATAGACCCCTGGTGGTCTGTACAAAATTGATTGCAAGACTAAAGTCAGAACGCCTGTTAAAGAAATACTTGCATTTATGCGTGACATTCGTGACTAATATAAGGATTCCAATTAACTCTATACAAATCTGATATGTCTGTCCGTAAGTATGTCATAGAAATACATTTGGTTTTATTGACTTAACACAAATATTTAAGGAACACATTTCTTGGTCGGTAATGGCAAAGTGGTCTTACCGGTGCCGTACCCGGAACTATCGGAGCGCGGCGGCGAGTGTCCCCGCTCGTAGGCCCGCCGCGGCCGGCCCGGATGCTGCGCGTCCGCTCGGCCCAACGGGGCCCACTCCTCTAGTACTGCGTCGCACTGGCATTTGGAGCTCGATGCAAACGTCACTGTCACCTGACAAACGCAACCACTGCTACTTTATTTTATTTTACATTTATGTATGTATTCTTGGAGAACAAACGGTTTATAAAATCTAACCCTTAAACAAGCAATTCTTGTATACATACGAGGGTGAATCAAAAAGTTCTTAGAAGTGCATATATATGAAACCTTTTTGGATCAAGTTCGATATTCAAATTAAAGAGTGTCTATCACACTATATTTATGCAGACTGTCACTTGTTTTTGTCAGTTCGTTCGCATGTAATAAATTTTTTTGTGCAACGAGTTGCTAAAAAGTCAAAATTATGGATAAAAGTGAGTTACGTGCGGTGATAAAATATCTCAGTTTGAAAAAAATGTCTACGAAGGAAATTTTTTTGGACATTCAGCAGACATTAGGGGGTGATGCTGTACCCTATTCTATGGTTGCGTACTGGGTGGCTGAATTTAAAAGAGGTAGATCAAGCTGTAAAGATGACCCGCGTTCTGGGCGGCCTTCAACCTCCGTTACAGAAGAAAATGTCAAAAAGGTTGAGAATCTGGTTTTGGAAGACAGAAGAATGACTATAAAACATATAGCTGAGATCCTAAAGATATCTTTTGGTAGCGTTTAATCCATTTTAATTGATTCACTGGGGTTCAAAAAAGTGTCTGCAAGATGGGTGCCACGAATGTTAACCGACGAAAACAAAAAGCGACGTTTGGAAATTTCCAAGCGTAATCTCGAAATGTTCCAGCGTGATTCGGATAATTTTTGCCGTCGTCTTGTCACCATGGATGAAACGTGGGTCCACCATTTTGATCCTGAAACTAAAAGACAAAGCATGTCTTGGAAACGACCATCCTCTCCATCCATTAAGAAATTTCGAGTTGCTCCTACCGCTGGCAAAGCTATGGCCTCTGTGTTCTGGGATAGTGAAGGAATCCTTTTTATTGATTACATGCCAAAAGGCCAGACGATTACTGGACCCTATTATGCAAATTTAATCCCGAAAGTGCGTGAAGCGATTAAAGAAAAACGTCGTGGAAAACTGTCGTTGGGCGTGTTGTTCCTTCAAGATAACGCTCCTGCTCATCGATCGGAAGTTGCGCTCAACGCAATCCGCTGTGCTGGCTTCAATCTCCTTGACCACCCACCATATTCTCCGGACTTAGCCCCAAGTGATTTTCACTTATTTCCAAAATTAAAAGAGGAAATTCGTGGAACAAAATTTCACGATAATGACGCGGTTATAGCTGCCGTAGAGGACTTTTTCGAGAGTCAAGAAAATATTTTTTTTTCACAAGGAATAAGGAAGTTAGAAACGCGTTATTCTAAATGCATTGCATTGGAGGGAGATTATGTAGAAAAATAAAATATTATTATTTAAATCTTTGCATTTTTTAATATTGATTCCAAGAATTTTATGATTCACCCTCGTATATATTTATATATATTTCTGTTCCCCGCTGTCGCACCAATTACATATAAAATTCGTACATTTCACGCACAACTCATTATTTCAATAAGAATTTTATCATACTAAACTTGTCGACATATTCAACATGAGGCAAAATTATTTTTATTCAATCATTAAAACAAAACTTTTTTCCTAAAAAGTAACTCATATGGCTTTGTTTGATTTATTGTTTTAGATATATTTATAATTTTAAAGTGTATAGTACTAATTTGGTACGTAGGTATTCTAAATTTGTTTATTTACAAAATAACTGTGTTTTAGACTACGAATAATAATAAGTCAGGAACAGTAACTCCGTTAAAAAAATGACCCAACAAAATTCGTGTTCAAGTAGGCGGGGCTTAAAAGTCGTGTTCAGTACGTCATCAGTCGGACATTTTTCTTGCAAGCGAGCACACGTGAAATCTTCGCATACATTTTAATTTTTATCATTATGAACTACAGCTGTGAATCATCATGCCAGCATGTGTTGTGAAGTGGTGTAGGATCCATACAAGATTAAAATGTCCAGGAATCACTTTTATTAGTACGTAGTAGCAAAATTATATTTATATCCAAAGATGTTCAAATACGTATACAAACCGAGATGGTCAATACTATGCAAAATAAAGTCAGTCTATTTTTGTTTAATGTATATTTTTTTACAGAACTGAATATTGAAATTTAACAGCAATGTATTTTGCTTATTTTGTTTTATTTTCATTGCCGTGCCGATCCAATGCAGTAAAATCAATGCCTCTCTGCACTTAAGCTAGAAAGACAAGAGTATGACTAGATGCCTGTGAAAACCAGCATTATAATATACTTACTCCGTTCATTTTGAAGTAAAAAAATAAAAAAGTAAATTGAAAGATATTGTATATGTACCATGTTACACAAAACTGCAGATCCTCCCAGTTTGTACAGTAAGTACTACTGTTTTTTAGTTATATTATTATGTATATCAAATCTTATATTAAGCATTTTAACGCTGATGATTCGTCCCGAAAAAAAATCAACATCTCTAAAAAATACTACAGAAAATGAACAATTAACAGTAATAACCGATTACCTACAGTTGCATAATATAGCATTAAAAAATAGTTCATTGTTTGGTTGAATTATGTAAGTACGTTTAACTTTTCAAGCTAATGAAAATTCACCCTCTGCAAATTTTGAAGTGGTTTAATTGAGTTGCTCATAAATCTGTCAGTAATATCAACACAATGATTTTCTAAAATAATTGATAATGAAGCTATTCTGCGACCACTGAAAAACGTCCACCAGACAAATAACGAATATCTATCCTATCCTACTTCCTACTTATATCCCACTAATATCATACTCGTAAATGTGAAAGTGTGGATGGCTGGATGGATGGATGGACGATTTTAATGTTTGTTACTCAATCACGGCAGAACGGCTAAACGGATCTGATTGAAATTTGTCACAGAGATAGATTATAGTCTGGAATAGCACATAGGCTAATTTTCATCATCATTATGAATGATGATGAAAATCACCGTCTCACCCACGCAGGTGAAACGGCCTAATATTCTTGGGTACAGTATAGACAAAATAACAAGATCTCCACCGACGCCAAGATCGTAATGATGACTTAATTTCTGTCAATAGAGTTCTGTCAAAGTTGTGTCAGTTTCTGATAGATTATATAGTGCGTTCGAATAGCCCCAAGTTGAAGAAAATAACGCTAAAACGCTCACAATGGCGTTCGAATTAGAAATTTGTGGGTGAAAATGTCGTTTAGGGCTCTTTTTGTCCACCGTACGCAAAGCTAACAAATTGTTATTTATGCCACCGAAAACCGGAGTTATTAATTTTATATTTGTATGTACTCGTAATTCCTGTCTTTTATTATTAGTGTTTACTGATTGATACACTTAGTATTTATTTTTTCTCTTGGATTTCTATTATAACAATGGCGTTTGACCATGTACATATTTTATGATATTTTGGTATTTTTAGATGGATGTCTGGTCAGGGTGAGGCCTTGGAGAAGATAATAAGCTACTCGAAGTACTAACCCTGCGCAGGCGTAGTCGCGGGCACCAGCTAGTTAAATATATTTTAAGTTATTTAATCTCACTTTACTACATTGTGGAAAAAGAGTCTCTTCTAATTACTTCTAGACGAAAACTTAATATTTTGCGGGACATAAAGTTCACTGAATTTTAAAAAGTAACCGATATAAAAAAACAAATAAAAAACATTGTGTATTTTATTGACTTGGTCCAATCCACTTGTTGCATTACATCGTCCACGCCGCTACGACTCAGTTGTCATAAGTAGACGTTGCAGCACGGGCGTGGACCAATCCCTGCTTTCCTTCTGAATTTAAACCAATCACCGAACATGTCTATTTGTAACCTCGGAAGTAATTCGTATTTGAAATTATACGTCGCTTTGGTTTGAAGGGCCACTTTTTTGTGGAATTTGTTCTGAATTATGCTTCCTGACTTATTATTATTCGTAGGTTTTAGAAGTGATGAACTGTAAGGCCAGGTGTTGTTGGTCTCCTCTACATGGTTATATATATTTGGGCTGTTTGTTCGTCCAATTAAATAAAAATAAAATATAATCTGGATCTCGGAAACGGCTCAAAAGATTTTCATGAAATTTGGTAATCTAGTATGCAGGGGTTTCGAGGGCGATAAATCGCTCTAGTTAGGTTTAATTTTTACAAAACGTCGTTTTATCCTAGCTTTCTGGCAATGAAAAACTGATACACTTAACTGTTTTACCGACACAGCAACACTAAAGCTACTTGACAATAGATGGGGTTGTTAAGCAACACTAAGCCAATGGATGTTTGGTTTGAGGTTAGACAAAGATCATCAATTGTTTACTTACGAGCAAAGCTTGTTCTTCCACATACTTATTCAATATTAGGGATAATAACACAAACACATCTAATGTACATGTTCTATAGTTTCCAGAATTGTTCTTATATCTCTTAGTAGGTTTGGGCCGCGCGCAGTGAAGATACTAAATTCTAAAGAAGAAATAATATCAGGAAGCATAACTCAGAACAAATTCCACACAAAAAGTGGTCCTTCAAACCAAAACGACGTATGATTTCAAATACGAATTACTTCCGAGGTTACAAACCGACGTGTTCGGTGATTGGTTTACATTTCAGAAGGAAAGCAGGGATTTGTCCACGCGCGTACTGCAGCGTCTACTATGACAGCTGAGTCATAGCGGCGTGAACGATGTTATTCATTAAGCACGACTTTTAATGGGTAATTTTTTTAAGGCAGTTACTCTTCCTGATATTATTTCTTCGTAGACTAAAAGTAACATTTTTCCGGCATAAACAAAGGTCATTGTTATTTTCCCGGCTAAAACACTACAGGTCGCGTCATGTAAAAAGAACGCTAGCGGTTAGGCTGCGCAGTAGGCGATTAATCGTTCTATTTGGTGGTATGAGATGTAGCGCGGGGTGGGCGGGTCACGCGCCGCATGCTTGCCGGAGCGCTATTGGTTCGTCGGTCGACCTTTGTGTGTACCCATGCGCAAACCCACCCCTCCACTATCTACCAGCGTTCTTTTCACATGACGCGACCTATACTTCTATGCAAACATTAATCAGCTCGCTTCTGTGGTTCTAACTCCACCAATATAACGTAATTGTATCGTTAACGTTTACAGTACACGTATCAGCTACAGTTGTACTAGATCAATGACAGTTTCTACTGCATACGTCTACTATACGATTACGTTACACTTACGCAAATTGACGTGCTAGACACTTTGGAGATTATAAATGTCAAAAAGAACAAACAAACCGAAACCGAAAAATCCACTTTCGCATTTATAAGTCAGTAGCTTGCATTTTTAAGAGCAGAAGAAGTTTTTATGAACGAGTTCGTCCGGGGAAGTACTGCCACGGCTATTTGTACCATGAAGCAGAAATGTTCGCATTACTGTGTTCCGGTTTGATGGGTATGATTGCCGGTGGAATTACAGGCACATGACATTTAACAACTTAATATCTCAGGGCAATGGGTGCGGTGCAGTTCGTCACTCGTGACGTAATTCATTCTAGTATTTTTTTGTAATGAAATTCTTAGCAAATAAAATTATACTTTTTTAAAGCATCCCTCTGGGCTGGAGCACTTAATTGCCTCATGCTTTTTCCGTAACCCATTGACATGTAATGATAATATAATTTATTATATTTATATACATAATAACATAGTGACAAATTAAGAAGTTTTAAAAAGAGTGACTGAAAAAGAAAGTTAAAATATAGATAATAATGTAATAAATAGAGGAAAAATGATTGGCCACCTGTTACGACATGACAACTTTAGAAAGAATTTAATTGAAGGGAAAATAGAAGGAAAGCGAGGAAGTGGTAGGCCACGGATACGCTACATGAGCCAAATAAAAGAACACGTAATTGTCATGTCGTACAAGGAGGTAAAAGAAGGTCGTCTTAAATAGATCGAGATGGAGGAGATTCCATCAGCTGCACCGACAAGAGTCTACCTCTTAAGTGCCCCGGAGACAGTCATTCGCAATTGTCAATCTTTACGTCATTGAAGTACCAAATGACCGTTTACAGAGTCAATTGATGCCATTGTTATTCGCGAGCTACGTGATTGACAGATTGGCTAATGACGGAAGTTTTGCATGAAGCCCATTGACAATCACAGGATTTGACAGGCCGGTTGGCGCAGTTGGTAGCACCCCTGCCTTCTGAGCCGCTGGTCCCGGGTTCGATCCCCGGACAGGTCAAACATTTGTGTGCATGAACATGTCTGTTTGATCTGTGTCTGGGTGTGTATATGTATATAAGTATGTATATCAGTCATCAGGTTACCATAGTACAGGCTATGCCTAGTTTGGGACCTGAAGTGTGTGGATGTTGAATCACAAATGACGTAATCAATAGAACGTCTCGTTGTGCGATTGATAGATTTCAGTCATTCGCTCGCTAGTCTAGAAAGAAACATGGCGGATGTGAATTGGACATCATCGTTAGTCTACCTTTCCTACTGGTCAGAAAGTAAATGTGGGCGAGCAATGCACGATTCGTATGAAACCCCATCATTCGCACCTTCTTTAGAAACGGCCAACGACGGAAATATTGACAATTGCGAATGACTGTCTCCGGGGCACTTGAAGTTATAACAATAATATTTGACATAAAACAAAAGCTGTTGTAGATGATTAGTGAAGCTGGGGGTTTATATAGAATACCGTAACGGGCTCGGAGGTCTTCAGCAGATCGACGAGTTGTTCGTGATGCAGCGCCACTACGGCCGCGCGACACACCTCCAGCAGGCGAGCGCCGCGCCGCATCCCCGCGCGCGCCGCGCATCCCCCGCCCTCCACACCCGTCACCAGCCCGTCCGGCTGCACATGGAAACCTAACGCAACACACACACACATACACCTACTACAATATGAGTAGTACGGAAATACACCTACATACGCAATTTCATTTTATCCCTATGACATGAATTTGTTAATGGGAAATGAACTGGGTCAAAGAATCAATTAGGGTCAGCTCGCAAATACCACGTAAACCCACTTTCGATCCGCGAGCGTTGTGGTCGCGGTGTGAGCGTTTACGGTGACGTCATCGATAACGTATAGAGTTCGCTCAGTTGCTCACGATATTCGTGGGCTTGTAAGGGAATGGGTTTGCGAACGCCGCGAGTGATTTCGGAACGTAGCCTAAGTGGGTAGTTGTGTCTCGCGTAGTAAATGTTGTCTATTCTGTCTTGTTCGCCGTGGAGTGGCGAATATGGGTTTTATCATAATAAAAACTTTTGCCAATGTTTAATATTATTAAAATAATATTGTTTATCTCTAATGGGTTTCCTCAAATACTAAAGTTGGGTACCTATTTTATTTGTTAACTGCTTTTATGGCTATACTCAGTCTTATTAGGTAGGTACTAACCATAGCCAGGAGAGTAACTTCAGAGACCGTAGCACAAACTATTTGCAAACAAGTATTCCTATGGTAAATGTCAACGGGTCACGCTTCGACGCAGAAAATATGAGTTATCTGTGTCACAGTTACCTTATATACATGATTGTTTGTACTGTTTAACGTGAAAGACACGTTACGTTACGCTTACGCAGTTGTTCATCCTAAGCCCACAGGAAGATCAACGACAACCATGTCTGGCCTGTTGTTACTATTAATTCACACTTTTCTACCGACGATTTCCAAAAAAAGGAGGAGGTACTCAATTCGACTGTTTTTTTTATGTTGGTTTACCCAATCGAAAGTAATGAGACTTTCGATTGGGTAAACCCTATTCTCGAAATTCTTTTTTGTTTGACAGCTGGTGTTTCCCGTGTAGTCCCATTTCATCAAATTCGGTTCAGTAGATTTTGAGTAACACTCCAATAACTGAATACAATAGAAGTTGGTATTAAATTTTTGCACTTTTTGGTGTTCAAGTCGGTTCCATTAAAAGCAAAATTTAAAAATAAAAATTCAAATAAAAAACACCATTTTCTGTGATCCTTGCTCGATTGTCATTCAATGTGAATGATTATATCATCAAAATAGGCGGTGCACTTTTCAGTTATTGGAGTGTAACTCAAAAACTACTTGGCCGAATTTGATGAAATTTAAATGGGACGACTTCGGAAGTATACTCTACCAAACAAAAAACAAATTGAGAATCGGTCCACAAATGGAGGAGAAATCGGCTTACATACACAAAAAATACATACAAACTCCACTTTTTTTTAAGTCTGTTAAAAAACGTATTTTTTTTACTTTAATGATCATTTATCTATTCCAACCCACCCCATTCAATATTGTGCACTAATGAACAAAGACCTTAGATATATAAGGTCGTTACCTAGTTGTTGCGCGGCGCCCCGCTCTAGCGTGATCTCTTGCAACGCTCCGGCGTGGGGCGGAGAGACGGCGGCGAGACGTCGCAGCACCGTGTCCCCCGCACCCCGCACACGCACCGATTCCCCGCGGTGGTAGAAGACGCGCGTCCATCCGCCGCTTACCACCCAACCTGGAAATGTTAACACCCAACTTACATAAACATTGTACACTATGTATAACGGATGATGATGATGAAAAGTGTTACGCGTTAAATTTGATAGAAAGTCGTTCTCAAGTTATGGCACGACAAAGGGAAATATGAATTTATTTATAAGTACACTAGCGACTATTGATCCCTTAAAGAAATTATCAAAAACCCTGAAGTACCACTTAATGCTAAGAACAAAATATTTGCTTCATGCATTTTACCTATCATGACATATGGATGTCAAACATGGAGCCTTACGAATCAAAATATACACAAATTTAAGGCCTTTCAACACAATATGGAACGAAGCATGCTTAACGTCAAGTTAATAGATAAAATAAATCTGAAAACATTACGAAATAAAACAAAAATTAACGACTTAACATACTGCATAAGGAAACTAAAATGGAGATGGACAGGTCATATGAAGGCCAAGGTTGTAACTGAATGGTGTCCAAGACAAAAAAAAATAGAAAGGCAGCGTCTTAGATATTCGGAAAGTAGCTGCATGGAGTTACTCAGAAGAGGATGACAAATTCTTTCACTAGTAGAAATCTACATTATGCCTGAGTAATATACGCCTTGATTCATCATAACCATCATCCTATATATCCGATAAAGACCGCCCGCGAAACAAACTGAAAAAAAAACAAACTAATCATTTGACCGATTTCCTTTCGTTGTTGAAGCGACTAGATATGTCAGGTTTCGCGAGCAATAGTTTTACGACGGTGACGACTGAATAAATGGGAATGCGAAAGAGATTGGTATCAATTTGCTTAAAATTACGCTTTAAACCATCGTGTAATAAATATCATGTTAAACTATAATATAAGGTCCAAGAACCCCAAGGAAATATTTGAATGACTTAGGTACAGAAAATCTACAATTAAAAAAATTCTATATAAATTTAAATAGGTATAAAAATAAATTGACAGAATGGCTTGATGGTTTTAATAATAGTGTGTATGTAATGTCAGATTGAGGAATTGTGAAAGTCGTTACTGCAACAAGTAGTTACTATATAATGGGGTATTTAATTCTAATGTAGATGTACTGTATAGTCAGTAAAAATGTGAATGAGAATGCTGAAAAGAATATTTGCTCGGGTAAATATTAAGCGTGAAAAATTAACAAACATATACATCTACTCACAAAATATGCCGTTTTATAATATTAGTATGAATAGTGTAACGCTCATACTCACCAAGCAAACTATTCGTAGGTAACACCAGGATTATTTGCCGTGTACTGTCTTCTACTAGCACTATACTGTCCGCCGACACGCCCATGATGCAGTCGAAAAGGTTACCACCCGCACCTTCATCCTGTACTTGGACCTGTAGAGAAACGAAACATTCTTCAAGGAATTCAAAGATTGAAATGTGTTTATTTCTTATGGGTCTTAAAAACGCAACCAAGTTCTAATGTGAAAGACAACGATTTTTGTTGATGTTTATTTGCGTTATGATTAACTGAAAAAAAACATCGTAGTTTCGAATAAATACAGTAATTTCATAGAATAATTTGCTAAATAAACATAATAACATAAATGTTTAACAAGTAAGCTAATACATTATATTAGCTTACTTGTTAAGCATTTAAGGCACAAAATAAATGCGTTAGAACTATTTGCAAACTGAAAGTTGTGAACTCTTTATAAAACAGGATAATGACATTACGTTCTGTGTACTGTACAGTTTTTTTCGTGATAATTAACATTTATTTAACACCTACAGAAGTGACAGACATTGTAATAGTCCGCTTATCCCGTTAACCAGTCAGCTTTTACAAATACATGTGCGTTGTGTATGGTTTCGAGGATATAGAAACATTAAACAAAAGAAATAAAATTAAACGTTTCTTTTGACAAAACTTATTGCAGTCTAAATAACTATCTAACAGAAAAATATGTCGTGACTTTTTAATCTATTGTACTTTATTATAAGACATCACAACGATAATTTCTTTTCTTATGATAACCTCCCATCTTTGCTTGGCTTTTCTTTCATAAGAACCTTCTCTTGACAATAATTAACACAACAAAAAAGAATTAGCGAGATTGTTCCATCCGTTCTCAAGTTATAGCGTGACCAAGAGAAACAGGGGTTCATTTTTATATAGACTAGCTGCGCCCCGCGGTTTCACCCGCGTGGTATTCGATGATGATAAAAAGTACCACCCAAATCGAAAAATACAACATTATAAAAATTGGTCCAGCCGTAATTCGAGAGTTATAAATGGTGCAACTAACTCGAACTTGTTTAATATACCTGCAAAGATTAATTTTAACTATTAATAACATTTTAACTTGCAATCTTTAACTTCATGATGAATTGCATACCTCATTGGTTAAATATGGGTTTCATATGGGTTGTACATTTTAATAAATAAATATAACAAAACAAATCTTATCGTTAATTTCTTTCTGTCTACCCCATAGTTTAGACTGGATATTGCGTTTCATTATTCCTTATTTTGGATTATTGTTCATTATTCCTTACACGAAGTACTATTTCAAAACCATATACTCCGAAACCAATACGTGTACGTCAAAAATGGAGCATAAGTACGAGTAGTACTTACGTGAAAACACAGTGCACCGCCCACAAGCATGTCGTTCGTACAGTTGTCTACTCGACCCAAGACTATGTTGTTGTTTGTGGAGCTGCCGCTTTTCATTAGCAGTGATGAGAATATTGCTGCAAAAGTACAAATTCAATCGTCTTCATTGTATTTCCACTACGATCACCTGCGTCAAAATGGGCCCAACTTCCGCACTAAGGACAGTGGGCCCAGCACGAAGCTGCGGTAAGTGTAACGTAACGTATCGTTCAAGTAAAACAGAACAAACTTTCATTTATCTAGGGCAGTGGTTCTTAACTGGTGGTCCGCGCACCATGGGTGGTCCCTGGAGCATCCAAAGTGGTCCGCGAAGACATCCAAATTGAAAGATACTTTCGAAACACGAATTAATCTTTATTAAGATTTTTGGCTTCAAATGGCCATCATTTTCACAAATATTCGAGAAATACTGATACTGAGAACTGAACCAAGGTTTCAGAAGTGAATAAGAGGTATGGAGTCACAAAAATAGCATTAAAATAATATACATAACTACTTATCTCTGTAATATAGAAAGTTGGTCAAACATTTTTATACTGTTGGCTTTGAACAAATAGACTGAACAACCCTTTATTCGTTAACATTTAATTTTACTGTATTATTACCTCTGAACAGTTGGTGGTCCATGACTGTACAGAAATTTTATAAAAAGGTCCCTCTTCACTAAAACGTTAAGAACCACTGATCTAGAACAATACTGAGACAAAGATAACTCATACTTTTTGTTCTACGCCGAAGTATAACACGTTGACGCTTACGGTACGAATACTTTTTTGCAAATTGTTTATGCTACGGCCTCTGGTCCCCCATGCGTTGTATACGCTGCAGGCTAATACAAAGATAATGCTTTTAGTTATAGTTGAGCTGTGACAACCGAAACATATCAAATCAGAACAAAAACTACGTAATGCATATAAAATATAACTATAAAAAATAAGTAAAAACAGAATTCAAGCGTCTGCAATGGCAACATCCCAACGTCTGCCAGCTTTAGGTATCTGTTCTAACACCTGCTCCGTGGTAAAGCACGTTGTTTTGGGATAGTATGAAGGAAATCCATCTATCCTTGTCTACGCAAACATGCCTAACTGACTGCCTGCAGAACAGTAGCGTGGGAGCCCTATCAGCTCAATAAGCCTTCATAACTAATATTTAATTAATGTTATAAAAGCGAAAGTTTGTGAGTATGTACTACTGTGTGTTAATGTGTAATTTGCGTGAATCAACGCTAGTAGGGAAAACGTTCTACTTATAGATATTTACTTAATTTTTCTTTTTGTATCAATAATTTACGAGTCTGAGAGTAGAACTGTCAAAAAGTAACGAGTCGTAAACAGAGCAATCCGTTCCTGGATATAGAAACCCGGAGTTAGTAATGCATCCACCACTTTACTAAAACGTGACCAGACACACTTATAGACGTGCCTAAATAACATACCTATTTATATAACTGTGCCTTGATTCTGGAATTAAAATCTCACTTAATGCATCTTTATGTATTAACATAATTAACTTAAGAATGGCAAATGTAACGTCCGATTCGACCTATGAAGTGAAAAAAAATCGAACTACTTACAAAACTTTTGTCCGGTCTCCACTGTGGTGGCTGTGACGTAATTCTTAGCTAAATCCTTCAGGTACTCTTGTCGCGTCCGCGTCGCCATTGTACTAAACTTTGGTGATTGTATAGCTGCATTTTCGCCGTTTATGACCTATAAATTAACATATGATGAGTTATAATATCATTCACACTAAAAATTATATAACGTAAAACTTGTTGTTTTGCGTAAAACAAAATTTAATTACAACCTTGGGCCTTCAGACATCAAGTTAACTCAATCTCAAGGCCAGCATAATATAGCTGGTCTAGCAATATTATGGGTCTTATGGACACAGTGGCCACCGCATGCTTCGGAAACGCTTTGATTAAACATTTTAGGCAGTAAATAAAATATTTCATAAATCTATAATGATGATTATCGCGATATTCGGTTAGTTTAGCCATAGGTATTGAGCGTTGATTTGACCCGAGTATTCAAATGCCACTCAGTATGTCGCGATAATTATCAAAATAATTAGCGCGTTGTTTATTGCGATGATGGGCATTGACATTGAACTATGATTTGACCTGAGTATTAAGGGTGATCACTGAATTTATCGCGATAATTATCAGAATAACTAACTCGTTGTTTATGGCAATGGTGGGCCTTGATGTTGAACGTTGACGTGGTCCCCGGCCATGCTGTCTACACAAGACTATAATCACTGAAAAGTATTTGAACCGTCGTCGGGATTAAAATAATTAAAAATATTCCGCGATTAAGACAAATTGGTCAATTTCAATGTAGGTATAGTAATCGCGAAAATCTAATAAATCTATAATAATTTATTATAATAAAGTACGTAACATCAAACAATAATCCATTACCATTTGGTAATGCAATTTAAAAAGAAATCACATCAATACCGAGTTGAATCATGTAACTTGTTCCAGTAATAGGTTAGTGATGAAATGTACAAATTCAAATTCACTGTTTTCCTTCCTTACAAAACTACACAATATTACAATTAATAATTACTGTTTATTTCAAAACATAGCCATATTATAGTAGGAGTAAAGTAGGAGTAGTACAATAGTAATCATAGTAGAATTGCAGAGTAAGGGATGGGTACTAAGCTACGTTTGCAGTCTACCCGTTTTTTTAAGGGTAGGCTACAAAGAAATAATGTCAGGAAGCATAATTCAGAACAAATTCCACACAAAAAGTGGCCCTTCAAACCAAAACCACGTATGATTCCAAATACAAAATACTTCCGAGGTTACAAATATACATGTTCGGTGATTGGTTTAAATTCAGAAGGAAAGCAGGGATTTGTCCACGCGCGTGCTTCAACATCTACTATGACAGCTGAGTCATAGCGGCGTGAACGATGTTATTGATTTAGCACGACTTTTATTGGGTAATTTTTTTACGGCAGTTACTCTTCCTGATATTATTTCTTCGTAGGTGGTACGGCTTTTGCTGAGTCCGTCTGTGAAAGTAACTTTGCCAATTATTCAACCATCAAGCAGTAGTGTGCAAGCATTACTGAGTGTTATTGGAGGGCAATGTTTCCAGCGGAATCAGAGGGCAACAGAACTAACACCTTATATCTCAGGATGACAAGCACTGTATCTTGCCATGCAACTCTTGTAGTTTAAAATTCTAAATGGCACTGAACTATTATTGGCAAGATTGACGCTTAACATCAGGCGAGCGACCTGCTCCTTTCGCATAAACCAATGCAGGAATTTCATAGTTATTTCGTTTTACTATTTATTAATGTAAGAGGCCAACACACTCTCGTACCAAGCTTTAGTGTGATTCGCCATATTTGGCCAATAATACAATAGATTTCGCAGAAATCAACCTACTTATCCAGGAACTGCAACGTGTGTGGTTTGTTTTTTTGTGATTAGGTTGAAAGATACTTTAACAAGTAGCTTGTCCAATGTAATTATTCGTCCAACAGACCTTTGGATACTCTATTGAAACCTTCTGGGAGCATGCATAAGGGCATGTTCCTACTATGTCGTAACGATTAATTTATCGTTAATATTAATTATATTATGAAACTGTATCGTTTCCCGGCATTTGTGACGACAACGACAGTTAATCGCGTCGTCCTATGTGTGAACACCTCCATTTAAATAAATAAACCACGATACTAAAAACGACTCGATTATCTGTCGTCACGACAAAGTGGGAACGCGCCCACAGTTACGGTTACTATTACACACAATTACAACTTGCTCTTCTCAGCATTTGTTTGTATACAATTGTTATTACTTAGATAATATTAGATGAACTAACCTTGCTTAAAAGTAAATCATTAAACGCTTCTCCCTTCGGGTAGATCGCGCCGTCTTTGATGGGCGGTCCGAACAAAGGTACCTCTTTGGCACGACTCACTGCTATACTGTAATGGGTATTCTCTGTACACGGATCTATCGCTCGCACTACCACAAAAACATGCTGGAATTGCGACCGTATATTCCGCGGCGTGAAGGGCCCCGCTCCTGGCTCTTGGAACACAATGGTCACTATATCGTTGCCTATGTGTCTCTTCCTCAACAACTGTTGTCTGTTGTTGGGCGTGTACGGCAGCATAGTGGACACGTGAAACATGATCTCGCAACCTTGATGCGTCGCGAAAACAGAATACAACCCGGTCGAATCAGTCTTGTTGTCTAAACCAGCTTTATATTTATCGAAGTCCTTTAATCTCACTGTATGGCCGAGCATTTGGAGGAATTCTACAAACGCTGGACCCGCTTCTTGATTGTTGTACATTTCTTCCTCTGTAGATTGTCCACTTTTGCAGTACATGACGCCGACTTTGTAGTGTCGAGTGACGCACTGCTCGTCTAGACGTAGTAATTGCTCTTCGGCACCGCTATTGGGTATTCCAAGCCTGGTAAAACACATTATCATAATTAGATTACAATAATAATTAGAAATTAAGTACGAATCTCTTAAGACGCTGAAACAGCAAACTTTTAGGTATTTGAGGGGGTGAAGCACTGGCCGTGACAAGACAAGCGTGCGTCTATAAACACAATAACTTTTTCGCCGTTTAAATTTGTTTTAAAACATAAGAAGCCACGACGGTAAAAAAAGTATAGATAGTTCTTTAATTTAATAAATTATCTTGTTTCTGTTTACAAAATATGTAGTAGTTGTCGCTCAAAATATTGAGAAATGCAAAACGAAAGATTGTTCTGTCATTAAATTTGCGTTTTATTTCTTTAATACGCCAGATAGATAATGTGCAATATTATATTATGTCTTTTTTTAAGCTCATCACTATGAATATTATTATTATTTTCAAGTTTTATCAGTAACTAGTATGTCTAAACATTGCAACGAAAAACATAGCGTTTTACGGATTTTTGGTTTTGGGCAGCGGCTTATCTTCGGTAAATATTTGGGTATGTGAGTGTTGGGCATTATTTTAATACTCAGTAATATAAGTGTCCATAATCCGATATGTACCTATAACAATTAAGGTTTCCCGTACCTGGTTTCAATATGACTAGTTTGTATGTGTAATAAGAATAGTAGTAATTGGCCTATGATTTCAAAAAACTTTAAACTTTAATAAAATTTGCATATTGTTACAATGCTCTAAAATTTGTATTCCTTAATGGCACATAAACCTTATCAAGCCTAAATAGTGTGCAACATAAATTGGGTCCGATCCATTCCAAAGAATTAATACTTTAATGTCTATAGTGATAAATGGATCTGTATGAATATATAATAATATAGAAACCTCAGACAACTGAGCTGCAATTCAGGCGCGACATACTCCAGTACGTCTTTAGTGTTATACGTCGAGCTGTTGTTAGAAGGTTTGGCCGTGGGCAAGGCGTCTTCCAACACTGATCCTCGCAATGTGAGAAGCTCCGAGGTGCGCACAATCATTCGGAACTGCCAGGCCAGTTGTGAAGCTGGTGCGGATGCGTCTCCGCCGCCACCACGTCGCAGCTCAACCCGCTCCTTTTTGATGGAAATAGCTACTGGACCCAGGTTTTCATCCATTCCGAACCAGTTGTGGTGGTCTGAAAAGAACCATAATAAGCTATTTGACTTTATCAATATAATTATGGGCTATAGCCATACTCAAATATTACATTCCTTAATTATCTATAAATTTTATTTAGAATGAAATTAAATGGATTAAGTACATTTACACTAGTAATATAAAGAGGAAAGATTGGATTGTTTGTAGTTTGTAATGGATGAACTCAAAAACTACTTAACAGATTTTTAAAAACCTTCATCATCGCGTACATGATTCCGGAGTAACATGAGCTATATTTTATTACCACTGAAATTGTTATCCCACGGGACACGGGGGGACAGGCTGAGACTAAGATATTTTTAAGGCGAAACGGAGTTCGCGGGCATAGCTAGTTTATTATAAACGTAAACGTTGGGCATTGGTCGCCTTAACAAAACGATTAAGTTTCGATAAGAACACCACACGTTAGACAGTCTGTATTACTTCACCTAGCTCATAAAGAGTCCTGGCTTTTAGGCTGTTTAGAGCTCATTTGGGTGCAATTATAAGACCAGCAGCTATTATGTATCTCAGTTGCAATCAATAGTTGATTGAAATCTAAAAGAATGGCCGCTTCTCACTTTTGCCAGCTCCAGTCTTTAACTTCCTAACATTTTTGCTTACTGTTGTCAAAACTGACATAGAGCCGCCATTTTCCAAGATTTCAATCAACATTTGATTGTAACTCAGATACGTACCTAATTGCCCTGCAGTATTTTTGGCGCCAAATATATGTCTTGATCCCGGCTCATGACAGGATTTGTTTATTGATATCTTTGATTTGATATCTACCATGCAACGACGGACAGTTAGACCAACCACTCTACTACTAATCGAACACATGATTAAGAAATATACTAACCCTGTTTATAGAAATAAGTTCTATAATATGATGCTCCCAGATCCTGGCTTTCGATAGGCATGGGTGCCACTGATCGTGCAAAAGGGCATCCGTTCCTCCAATGAGTTTGTCCGGGAGGGAACTCTAGCATGGATATGCCATAGGCAGCGCGCGGTCTGTGCCACCCGCCCGCCTGGCCGCCGATAGCACCGCGAGCTGTGCGCCAACACAGCGATACGCATCGCTCTTCCTCGCCTGTAATGTTCATACCAAAATGAAGCCTTTAACTGTGATTAATCAAGTTAAAATAAGTCCCCAGTTTTGTAACTAGGGACTTGCTTGTGCAAAAGTTTACCTGCCTCTATAAATACTATTGGGCTGGTATTTATTTGCGATCAATGTATTTTGTTTTGCTTCGACACATTTATACATATAGTCCTCTTACATGGTATTTATGTTTTAATTATTTTTTTGTTATATAATCCATCAAAGGTCATTGGTCATCATGCGGCCAGACACAATAGAAATTTCATTGTTATAATATAACGACTCTTGAAGGGATAAGCATATATTTCCACTCTGAGGAATTAAATATATATATTTGTGTCTAAATAAAAGTAAATGCCTGCCTTCTTTTGCAAAACATTTAAACATTATTAATAGGACAATATGTTTATATTACTTTCATTAATTTCAATTTAATAGAGTAGCACAATATAAAATTACCTAGTTAAAATTAACAAAATACAAATTTTACTATTCTACATTAGGGAACAAAAACATTCTGAGGTGGAGTTTAGCAATTTTATCATTCTTGACATTCTTTCCAACACCAGTAACATTGATTACATACAAGTAAATTAAAAACACAATAAAAAAAATGTTACAATAATATTCTGGGATGCAAGGGAGCTCCATAACACCATTGAAGGAGTTTCTGAAGGAATAAATCTCTGTGCTAATTTACAAAAATACAAAATTCGTCAATTACAACAAAAGCTTTCGCAATAATATCTAGCTATGTACAGTAGAACCTTGATAATCCGAACCCTCAATTATCCGAATGATGACTCAGTTTATCCGAACACTCAATTATCTGACCGTTGTAGGCGCGAAAAATAAATTGTTGCTTGGTGCGCACTGCGTTGGCGCTTCGCAGCATGCTGATATGCAACGACGCATATCAGGCGTGTTTGAAACAAGTTTTCTTTTATTAAGCGTTGCTAACCCGCATATGGACTCCTGGCGCAATTTTAATATATTTTTTACAATACGAAAATCGAATATCGAATGCCAAATTGTTCCTTTTTTCCACTATAGTATGTAATTTCTTTTGTCCATACTATGATTTCAATTATCTCAAGTTTTGTTCATACAAACTAGTGTTGGTTCGAATTGGTTCGGATAATCGAGGGTCTACTGTTGCATACATTTAAATAACGTCATTGTATATGGCGCAAAGCAGTTTTGTACTGCACATTACTAAATGTCGTATTTAAATGTATGCAACGTTTATAAGTAAGGTATTAATTGCAATCAAACAATCACTATAAGGACATAAAAAGTAGGTGCACAACAAAAAAGGTGCAAACTCAAACGGCTGGTGTTCAGGCGAGTTTATCTTGTTTCCCGTCCTTTGGTCTTTATGGCAATGTTTGGTGTTGTGATGCGATTACCCTCCACTGTAGATATTACGATAACCATTATACAAGTTAAAAGACTAGGCAAGCTTCGCTATGGGCATCAGTAAGATCCAAAATGTATTATTTAGGATATACCCTAGTGCAATGGTACCAAGGCTGATGCAGCATGCTCTGTATCACAGAATAAAAGGATTAAGACTCAAAAAGGAGATGGTTTGCTACAAGTCTTATTCAGTCAGTGGCGTAAGGCAGCCCACGGAAAGTAGTTTGGCTACGTCTACACATGTACAATCGCGTTAGGCGACTTAGGTCTAAAATGATAATTGTCAAAGTATAATAATGTCCATTGTTAAATAAAAGTCAAGGTATAAAAATGACAATAATGACAATTGTCTGGGTTAGGCGATTTAGGTCTATAATGATAATTACTATTGTCAAGGTATAATAATGTACATTGTTAAATAAAAGTCAAGGTATAAAAATGACAATAATGACAATTGTCTGGGTTAGGCGATTTAGGTCTATAATAATAATTACTATTGTCAAGGTATAATAATGTACATTGTTAAATAAAAGTCAAGGTATAAAAATGACAATAATGACAATTGTCTGGGTTAGGCGATTTAGGTCTATAATAATAATTAATATTGTCAAGGTATAATAATGTACATTGTTAAATAAAAGTCAAGGTATAAAAATGACAATAATTATAATTTTATCAGTAGAAACATGTCTTTAAATAAAACTGTCCATCTATACTAATATTATGAAGAGGAAAGATTTGTATGTATATTTGTAGTATACTAACATTACGAAGAGGAAGTGTTTGTAATGAATCGGCTCAAAAAGTACTGGACCGATTTCAAAAATTCTTTCACAATTGAAAAGCTATATTCACCCTGAGTAACATAGGCTATATAAGATTCATCATCATCATCCATCACCGCCCGGGTGAAACCGCGGAGAGCAGCTAGTATTAAATAAAGTCTAAGCCGATATATGGCCTTACAAAAAATACTATTGACTAAGTAGAAAAAAGTCCATTCAAAAATTACTATTAAGATATTATTTATTCAAACACAGAGTATATACCCAATTACTGTAATTGATTTCAATGAAATTTGGTTTAAGGATAGAACAGAGACCTGAGCTCCCAACTATAAACTTTTTATCTTGAAAGATTGATTGATGTTTGATTTCTCAATGCTACACGGTCTCATATAAAACTGGGGTCTCGATTGATAATAGTTAAGAGTGTAACATGTTTTTTTTAAATTTTTAGCAAATTTTTCTACTTGATTAATTGCTCATGACTGAGGATCGTGACCACCATGAATGGCCTTCTGGACTATGTTTCTCCAAGTGTTGCGGCAATCGACTTGATCGTTTGCAAATATGCCTACCCATATTTAAGTGTGCAGTCAAGTTCAGAAATTATTATAATGGAAAAATATTTCTGGTGCAATTCACATAAAACTATGTAAAAATGAACTTTAACGAAAATGATGCAATATATGTTATTATTAAACACAACATAAACAATCGTCAAGCCGGTTATATTTTTGGTCCCTTGTGTGTAATAGAAGGCGAGTATTTTGCCATCTTCGGGACAATTTTCCGGACTACTACTGAGAATTTATTTTCAGAAAATGCCAATAACTGTTTAACCCGGGGATCGAACCCAGGACCCCGTGATTCCAAAACGGCGTTTCTACCACTATACCAAGACCAAACGAGCGAAGCCGCTGGCGGGTCAGCTAGTACGAAATATATTTACAAAGTTTGACAAATAAGTAAACTACTCCGTTAGGGTTAATACAAATAGTTATATGTTTCAGATTGAAATATTATTAATTTTCATACTATAGAATCTACTTTTTTAATAATTTGTAGGGGTTAAAATTCTATTATAAATAGATTAATATTAATTAGTTCATAATTTTTCTTCTATTTACAATACAAGCATTCTCACTTAACCCGTTGACTTGCGATTCGCCAATTTGGCCAGTAATGTTTATTTATTTATTTGGGTTTTGGGCGCGCAGCACTACGCTGATGTGCCCATACCACATTGCTTCGAATTTTTTTATTTAACAGTTTATATAATGTCCACGATGTTTAAAGTCCACTGGTGCACTGATCACAGGTTAGCAAGAGACCCCTTAGTTTTCTACAACCAGCCATCAAGCCCGTTTTTGAAGTTGTTCACTGATTTAGCACTGACCTCGGGCAACCTATTCCAGCTGTGAACCACTCTGTTGCTGAGGATGTGATGCCCCTGTGATGTGATGATATTGGCAGAATCTCGCTGGATTCTCTGGTTGTGGTGCTATGCTCGAGCATAAGCATTTAAACCACTCGTCTAAATCAGGGAGGTTATAGTATCCATTCAATATTTTAAAGGTCTATATTAAATCCCCACGTAACCTCCTTTCTACTAAGGTGGCGAGGCGCAGGGTTTTCACGCTGCTCATAGGTGCTGCGGCGCAAGGCTGGTGTAATTTTTCTAGGAGATCAATGTCCTTTCGGAAGTATGGGCTCCAGACTTCAAACCAATATTCCAACAGTGGCCTGACGTAGGTCTTATATATCTTAATGAATATTTCGATAGTAATAATACAATAGATTTAGCAGAAATCAACCTACTTTTCCAGGTACTGCAACCTGTGTGGTTAAAACAATGTAATTTATATAATATTATGTCGTTTTGTACTTCGTCATTTTTAAGCTAAATTAAAGTAAAGGTAAAGGTTAATCATTTTAATTTTTTTTAAAGTACTTAGTTATTTTTATAATTCCCCCCCGAAGGTTTCCGCCTTGTCGTGGCGGGGGGCTCAGTAGCCGTGGCTTGGGTCACCACGGTGAAGCTAAGAGAAACCAATGGGCTTGCCAGTGATAGCCGATTGCTAGCGGGCCCGAGAAGGGACCCGCTCCTATGGGCTTTGCCCTCCAAGTCCACATGGGAGCGGTTACTGTAGGTTGCGGTGGTGTCCGGGCGCCACTGCGGCTGAGGCGGGCTGCGGTGTCGTATGGGCGGCACCACGGCTGAGAGTTAGAGGCCGCGGCAGGAGAGGAGTGCCGGTATTACGGTGAGCCGCTCTCCCTGCCTTTCGCGGCCTTGACGGGGCCGCCACCGTTAGATGGCGGACGCGGTAGGATCGCATGGGAAGAGGACTGTCGGTATTGAGAAGCGCTGTCCCTATCCTCTGCGGCCGAAGTAGCAGGCGGTGGGGCTACTCACCTGACCCATCGTAGGGGGACTTAGGGCGCCCAGACTCGGGGGAATCTGGCGTCCATTTGCGGGTTTGGTCCCCCGAGGCAGTTGCGGCACGCCTAGTGTTCTGGCGTGCTGCAAGAGAGAAGGGTCCGGCAACGGACAGCCGCGGCGGGTTCACGGTCGTGTGCGAAATCTGTCCCGCGTTCCCGCCAAAAGCGGCAGTGACGGAACACCGCAGAGGTTTGGTGGGTATGCTGCCCTTCTGGCAGACTCCCACATAACCACCGTGCTACCCCCGGGGCCAGTGGTATCCATAAAGGATTACTCTGCGTAAAAAAAGCGTAAAGAAAAAAAAAATATACTTCGACATTTTATAATAATACAAATTTGTAACTTTTGAAATGCAACTCATTGTTTTATATTCTAAAGCATACTATTATCCAATAATTTTTTAAATTTACTTTTACTTGCACTTTTCTATAATATGGCTTTTGTGGCTGTGGGGTGGGCGTGAATTCACCAGATACAATAGACTATGATTGGTAAGAAAAACCATTTTTATAATAATATAATAGATTTTTAGATTATTTTAGATTAATATATTTTCCTATTGTTATGATGTTAGGATATGAAAAATAAGAGTAGGGGCTAAGGTACATACTGTGTTACCAACACAATAAATGCAAGATATACTTCCCTAATAATAGGTAATAACTTTTCATGCAAATACAACAACATCAAGTCAAACAAACTAAACAGTTCACATGTTCAACAAAACAAGAGAACAAAGAAACAATTACCTTAAGCAAACCTGGTCTTTGACTGTGAACATATTGAAATGCATGAAAAAACGTGGTATTTGTACATCACAAAGTAATTGCAGCTGAGTGTACAATGTTAACGCATGACTTCACAAGCAAACACTGTTGTAATTATTGCATTTCATTAAACTATTTTTCAATGGATGTACAAAATTTTCACCATGTTTTAAGTGCAATCAGTAGTTTATTTTTCATAGGTACTTCAAGAATCATTGATGTTTACATGAAAATATAGCCCAATAAAATGTATTAAACCTCGGAGTACATGGTTGCATACAACAACATTTAGGAATGACTAGGCCTCATTGCAATTAATGCATTGAAGAAATTGTTTAGAATTGCTATGTATACCCACTTGGCAAGGTAGAAGTAGAAGCAAAGTCTAAGGTTGTATCCATCAAGACCAAAATCCTTAATTTTTTTTGTTAAGAAAATAATATTTATGTTAATTTCGATTATATTCCTAAAACATTGGCTTTGTCTTATCTAAATGTTTACTATGTTTTATCCCTATTTAATTCAGGTAGTTCCTGAATGGTTATGTTATCTTATTTTACTGACTCTATTTACTCGTACTTTACTTTTTTAAGCCACAAGCATATATTATGTCTATATTGAAAATTAATCTATGTATTTTCTGCCTAATTTATGCGAGCTTATTATGTAATATTTAGCCCCAAGTTTGGGCTAAATATGTTGGGGCCTCCAACACAATCAAAATCATACTAATAATATAAATTGAGTTATATATCTCCTGTGTGAGTGTGTGTTATTTTCTACCAACTTACAAAATGGAGGAGGTACTCAATTTGGCTGTATTTTTTTATGTTTGTTACCTCATAACTTTCGATTGGGTGAACCGATTCTCTGATTGAAAGGTGGTGCTTCACGTGTGGTCCAATTAAAATTTCATCAAATCAATCAAATTCGGTCAAGTAGTTTTTAAATTACACTCCAATAACATACATTTTTCAAATTGTACTTGTTATGTGTGTTGTTATGATATTATGTTTGTCAAAACCTGGTACTAAAATGGCATAAATAATTTGTATGTGTTAAGGTATAAAAATACTCTCTATAACAATAATTAAAATAACACAGGATACTTTTGATCCTGGTACATTATATCCATATAAAATGATGTACAAAATAAATAGCTTCATAATCACAAAGATCATATGTTTATTACATGGGCACTCACAATAGACTGTCCTGTGCTGTAATTATATGTAGCTGTATGTTTCTAGAAATATCAAACAAATTGCTATCCTGACATAAGAAAAAATTTAAACAGGTACAGTAATTATACACCTTCTATACTTCAATAATTTAGGAAACAAAATAGAAAATGTTAACTTTAGACTTTACATTAACTAAAACCTAAAACAAATTAATTAATTGATATTTTATGGCAGCAGGTTTTCCTACTGTGAATAAGCCATTTAAGTACTTTTAGCATAAAACTAAAAGGTAAACTTACACAAACAGGTATAAAAATGTATGAAATGCATCGGATAATCCATTTAAATTGATGATTCATACCCAAAGAATGTTATATATCACCTAAACAGACATGTGCAAAACAAGGTAATTTCACATGTTCTCCGAGCTATAGATATAAATAATTCAATGCTTTGAGAACAATGTCAAGTCTGAGAGTAGTATTTGTATGTCACCTGATTCACATAGTATGACATAATACTCACATAAGGAGAATTCGATTAGCAATGAGGGCATTGGTGGCGTTGCCATTGTTGGCTCTTTTGTTAGTGTTTGTAAAGCTCAAAAAATTATGTTGCTACTTTTGCCCACACCCTACTCGAACTCTAAGACGAGCATAAGACCTAAAATTACACAATTATGGTGTCAATTACATAGTTGTCAAAAATTGGTCCCAAATAACCATGTGCTGGACGTATGTCAAAAATTGCAGTTTATGGTTGCAAAAATTACTATTTTTTAACTTTGAGAGCTCTGAACGAAAAGAGTCCGAAACAACATTTTTGCCCACAGTTTCCCAGTTTGAATGCCCTTGTGAGCATTTTTAGCATTATTTTACCTAACTGGGGGCTATTCGAAAACTACTATTTGTAGCAAGTTATATAGTAGTATTGAAAACCCCTGACTATACATTAGCTGCTATTGGTAGGCTCCATTTCTTTTATTGTAAATTTGTACCAGCCTATCATGGCTAATGTAACTAACTCATGACGAAAGGTCTAAAAATAATGATGATATAACTCATACTTAGGTTTAGACTTTTAAGGTATAGGAAGCTTTAGCAGTGCAATAAATGATTCTATATCTGAGCCACTTTCTTAAATCAAAAATAACTCACCACCAATTTCATTTCTAAAGAATGGACAGCTTTCAAGAAGTTCATTTGATCGTCCATCTCCTGTATCAGGTATGGCATCTTCCCCTGGAGGCAGACCACGGGTAGCTAGAGATGCAGCTGAGGCTCCTGTAGTAGTGTTTCGTCGGCGGCTTAGAAGTGCACCACGGATTTCAGCTGCATAGCTTAAGTTAGCCATTAGTGACTGACAGTCATAGTGAGCAAACTGCTTCCTCTTTGATACATCACTCATCACAGAGAGTGAAGAATCGTCGAGCTGCTGTCGGGAGACGGCAGTTCCCGCCCCGCCCCAGAGCTTGTTGAGTTTGAGTCGCGATTTAGGGCTGGCGCTAGCTCTGGGTGGTGGCCCGTCGGCGTGGTCGCTGTTTATTACATCCACAAGGCGCTCACCAGTGCGGCCCAGCCCCGGTGGTTTGTCTGGCACAGATACGCTGCTAAAGTTATGCACCATTGCGGGCAGCCGATCGCTGCCACCACCTATCACGTCGATAGAACCGTGGCTCCCATACTCTCGACGCAACCCGTTTCCGGACGGATGCTCGGCGTATATCAAGTCGAGGCTTGAGTTGCTACGGTAAATAACATCTCTGGCTTCCTTTCTTCTGTTTTCTGGAGCATTCATGGCATTATTTTGTCGAGTCTATCGTGTCTATTTCATCTTCGATACCACAATAAAATTGTGAATAAGATTAAACAAGCACTGATTGTTTAAACTAAAAGCATATACACAAGGTGCAATTGCAGGAAGTTTTAAGGGAAGTCTGACCGAAGAAGTTGAACTTGACTTTTAATTCTAATGTACGAAAATCCATTGCAAGTCAAATATTTACACTCGGAAAATCATATGTCGTCTGGTACGTTACGAAAGAGTGACTAATAAATACTCTAACATTTACGTTCCGAATAGATGTTGTGTAGGTTATAAGCACGGAACAACAGAAGAATCTACCTACACTACATACATGAAACGAGAACTTTTATAATGAAAGCACAAAAACATAAAGGTATTTTTCGAAGATGACCATAGCATAGATGACAATCATAGATTAATCAGACTTAAAATACAATAGGGAAGAGACGGGACATCATAGACAATAAAAAGAAAGCGTCAAAACGGGGCTACCTCCGAAGCCAACCTGACGAACTTAACAGTTCTGCCAACATTAGGGATAAAATAGGTATGTGCACCCTTTTTATACGAAATTTATCGATATCGATTCCATAACTACTAGTTACTACTACTAGCTATAACATTCTGCAGCCCTCGCATCTACACTTTTCAAACCTTTTCTGAAAAATGTTTGTTATATTCTTTGGATACTTATTATTACTATTGTGCTGTTTGTTGTCAAATGATTTTCATGTTAGTATTATCTGTTATAAAAAGCTTCCTAAACACATCATTAAATTATTTTGAATTTTAACCGACTTCCAAAATAGCGGGTTCAATGTTACACGCTTTTGATTGTAATTTATTCTATTTTTTTATCTAGACAAATGTGAAAACTGAAATAAATAGAGAACATCTATAATGAAGAGCATACCCAATGTTATTATAAGAAAAATATGAAAAGTGTAAATTGAGAGGACCGCAGAATGTAAGAGGCCAACAAAATTTCGTCAAAACAAGAAAAATGCCATAGTGTAATCGAGATTCAACTTATTTTTGGAACTTAAATTTGATAATTATTAGCTAACTCATTATTTATTTATATTTTAAGTTGTTATGGTAATGAAATATCTCAATAACTATATGGGACACTTGAATTAAATTTGGTTCCAGCAGGTTATAATACCACATTCATGTAACATAAGTATATTTGCAATATTTTTCTTCATTTGGTGACTTTTAAACGAATTCTCTGCAACTTTGAAGATAGTATGCCATTTCCAAAAGTAGCTTGAGATAGGAAGAATGAAAATCCTGTTGATGAAAAAATCTTTTTTCATTCGAAAGAGTGTACTCCCGAGGTGGCCCATTATCAAGTCAGGATCTGATAATGGAGTCAGGAGGTAGATAGTGAAACTCTGCAACGGCGAAATGCAAAAAAAACAATATTTTTTTTAATTGATTTAATTTTAATATAGCCTGTTCTATACTCCATCGTGACATAGCTGCTGCACCCAGGGTTGAATTTCGGCGAGGGAAGTTTTTCGATCGGTATATACACTAAGATTCGTTGCCAGTACATTTGACCCATTTTTGACACCTTTAATAATACATATACAATTTTAAAAAAATGAAACCGACTTCCGTTCTATTCAGTTATTGCAGTGTAACTCAAAAACTCCCGAATTTGATGAAATTTAAATAGAAAGCACCAGCTTTCAAAAAAAAATATTTGAAAATCGGTTTACCTAGTCAAACGTTATGAGGTAAACATAAAAAATACATTTGAATTGAGTACCTCCTCCTATGTGGAAGTCGGTAGAAAACCTTCGATATTGATATTTACGTTATTTCAGGCCACGCAAAGGAAAATTGGATACAAAACAGAGCTAACTAACTGATTTAGAGCTCATAGAGTGAAAAAATTAAAAAAAAAATTACCTCTTAGTTCAACTTTAAGTGATTTAAAAAAATAGCAATTCTGGAGGTAATATGCATTCAAAAACTTCTCTATTTATTAATTATTACAATGACATACTAAGTTGGTATAAAACTTACCAGCTTGTTGAATAAATGAGGCAGAAGGGAAAATTCAAACAACAGAAATAACTTATTTAATATAATTTTTTCTCGAACACAGCTCCTCTATTATGAATACACGCCCGGCATCTACGGCGTATTTCTTTTGTAGTCGTGTTCAGCGTCATTTCTACTTTCATTTTTGAAAAAGCGTCCCCAATACTCGTCACCAATTCTTCTTTTGTGTTTATTTTAACTTCGTACACCAACTCTTTAGCACGTCCCCAGACATAAAAATCGAGCGGTGTTAGGTCTGGGGAACGTGCGGGCCATTCAATTGGGCCACCTCTCCCAATCCATGAATTGGGGAAAACGTTGTCTAGGTACTCGCGAATTATGTTCCGGTAGTGAGCCGGGCAGCCGTCATGTTGAAATACAACTGCCCGGTCATCTTCAAAAATCGGCAGGTAACTCATTAATTCCGGTATGTCATTCATAAAAAAATCTAGGTAATTTTCCCCCTTCAGTGTATCTGGGAGATAATAGGGTCTTATGAGGTCTCTCCCAATGACACCTGCCCATACGTTGACCGAAAACTTATGCTGGTGTGAGGCCTCTCTAGTCGCGAGGATTTTGCGATTCCCATTTGTGGAGATTATGTTGGTTAAAGATCGTCTCGATCTCTCGTGAATTTAGATTCATCCGTCCAGATAATGGTCTTCTGGAATTCGTCATTATCTACGTCCGTATGTAGAAGAAAACGGCGAAACCGCAAACGCCGCTCTTAGTCCCTTTCTACTAAACCTGAAACCAAAACAAAACCGTTTGAGAACATGAGATGAGAAACTTGTACGGCAATTATTATTATTGTAGAGTTCGATACACCACCGAAGTCATAATAAAAAAATTACAATCCACTATTCAAGAGAATTTGAGCAAAGCCCATTGTCCAGTAAACAGGTACAAACATTTGTAATTTCGTCATGTTTATGCAAGGTTCGTATTTTAAATGAGCAATGAGCATCTGACGCGTGAGATATTATCTAGGTCATTGTCTTTCTCTCGTTTGAAAAGTCATAAGAGTGAGAGTGATCAAAATAATCTCAAGCGTCAGAATCTAGAACACAGTTTAGAGTTAATGTCATAAATTAAATTTACCTTGCACCGGAGTGTAGTGAAAAGGATGCCTTCCGTCTGCATTGACTACTGACCAAACTTTCCATGTCGAAACTCCCAAGTCACGGGCCACTTTTCTAATGCTGGTGGTGGGATCCACATCGAACTCTTGTAGAATACTTTCATCTACAACAACACGATGCTGTCTAGCATTGAGTCGTGGTTCCCTAAAATGTAGGGTGCCGGTTTCCCGCAGTCTCCGGAAAGTATTTGAGAATGTGGTGTGATGTGGTACATGTCTGTTGGGATGCGACTCTCTGTACATTCTTTGGGCTGCACGTGAGTTCCCATCAGCTCGGCCATAGGCAAAAACCATGTCGGCGTATTCTTCGTTACTAAACTCCGTCATGTCGGCGCAGAAAGAATCAGCAACAACAGTCAACGTCAACAAAAACAACAGTAACAACGGTAACAGTCAACAACGGTAGCAGACAACAACGGTAACAGATAACAACGGTAACAGTCAACAAAGGTAACAATTTAACAAATCAAAACAGAAAACAGAAACCGTGGGGTTATTCGTACACGCGTCAAACAGTGATAGCAGTCAAAGCTCGACTGATTACACTGATTTTATTGGTTAGACAACTGGTAGCTTAAAGCCTTAGCACGCCGCCTCTGCATTCTTGGAGAGACGGAGAAAGAAGAACTAATAACAATGGTTTTATACCTGCTCGTCGTACTTGGTCCCTTACTTTACGTAGATGACACATTTTTTTATTTCTAGAGTTGTTACTTAGAATCTTATTTTAACTCAATAAGCAGGTAAGTATTATTCCAATTTAGTATGTCGTTGTAATAAGTGATAAATAGAGAAGTTTTTAAACGCATATTACCCCCAGAATCACTAGTGGTTTTTTTTTAGATCATTGTGAAAATTGAACTATGAGGTAAAATTTATTTCATTATTTCACTCTATGAGCTCTAAATCAGTTAGTTAGCTCAGTTTTGTATCTAATTTTGCTTTGCGTGGCCTGAAGGTGTATTAAAGACCAAATTCAAGTAAAAACATCCGGTCTAAAACAGATTTAACAAATGTTATGGTGGTAAATAGGTACAATTTCGGTGAAAACATATAAACTTTTTTACGTTTTCACCGAAAAAAATTTTTTGCCAACTTGTATTCTCCAACTGGACCCCCGAACACGCTCATTTGATTTGTCGGACCCTCTACCAAACACCCTGTATATAGCAAAACTCAAGAATATAGCTATATTTTATATAATTATACTATACATTACCACAAAATATATACATAACTATACATACTATACATATACCATTGAATTATTATAACAAAGATACTAAGTAGGTTTGCAGTTAGTTATTTCGCGAAGTAAAATGCTTTGACACGATGTTTGATGATGTCCAGAGAAGGCGCGCATCTAATTTCGTAGGGTAAAGTGCTCCATAAACGAACAGCTTCAACACAAAAGGAGGAACCAATAAAGTCATGCGGTGTATCGGGGTACTTAATATTAAGTTCTCTGATGATCGTAAAGAAAAAGAGCTTCCAACATGTAAAAATTCAACATTTTCCTGAAGATAGCGTGGGTATGAGGGATTTAAAACTATACTATAAAGTAGGGACAATATATGAGCATTCCGGCGACAACGATGGGAAGCCACTTGAGTTTAGTTAGGAATTCAGAGACATGGTTATATTTGCAAAGGCCAAATATAAACCGTATGCAGAACTTTGTAAAATTTGTTAAACTTATTGTATAGTCTGTTGCATATCATTAAGGCTATTTCGGACTTTTCTGATCAAATAACCTTAAAACACTCAGCCGTGATATTTTTTTTATTTTAAAATTTTAACTCCAAATTGGATTTTATTAGTCTCTTCGCTGGTTACGAGACCTATATTGGGATAAAAGTTTGTTTACAGATGATTGTTAAACCAACTTTTATCCACTCAGTTTATCAATGAGTTAACAAGATCAAGTCAAATACAAAACAGGACTTAGATTGAACCTTGTGGTACTCCGCACGAAATTTGATATGGAGGTAGATGAGGCGCTGGATATGCACATAGGATACTTGTCATCATCATCATGCATCACTATGCGGGTGTAACGCGTGGCGCAGCTAGTATTTAATAAAGTGGTTTTAATAGAATACTGTATACCCCGTGATTGTGTAATGAGTAGTAATTATAATGATGATGAAAAAAGGAGCATAGGTGTTTATTTGTGGTATCTATATAAACCACTGCGAACCCCCATATCTTCAAAGTATCGGCCAATATTGTTCAAAATGCGCAAATCCCTCCAGCGTGAAGGAGTAACAAATACACAGATATACCAACACATATAAGAGATTTTGCATTAATGCAATGATACAGAAGCTACAGCTATGTAATGTCAATGTTTACGAACGCCACACAACACTCAAATGTATTAACATTAAATTCGTTAGTTTTGTAGAGATATTATATTATATTATGGAGATATATTGATTACCCGATGATTCAGGTAAAAGATTTCGTATGGCAAGATAGAACCATAAGTATTGTTTTGTAATATTGTCAGATCTGGCAGGATGGCCAACCTCAAAAAAATATTTATTGCTTCACTTTTAAATATCATTTGTATGGAAACTATCCTTCTGGACCTATGAAATAGTGCGAATTCTGTGGTGCGTAAATCATCTAGAAACTAAATAGTACACGTGTTAAAACTTATACAGAACATATAAAACTAAAATTTAAAAAATCTGATAAAATATTGATATGCTAAAATTTTACGAGTGTAATGTTTATATGAGTAAATACTTCCCATAGTAGATCAATCAGATAATACTGGAGGTCGGGGTCTCATTTAGCCTCAGGGAGAATCAGGGTTCACGGTGTCGCCACTCGCCGATGGCTCGCCACAAAGCTGCCCCTGCGTTATTAATTAATTATATTATTCTTATATTCATTTCTGATATATGTTTTTGAAATATGAAATAAATTGTGTGGTATACATTACATCGGAGTGTAATAGTGAAAAAGGTTAGGAAACTTTTTCTATAATCATATAGTATAGGATCCCGATATACAACGACCTTCACCAAGATTTTGACTATGCGAGCCACGCTTAGTCATGAATGACTGATCTTGAGCTGATACTAAAATTGGAAGTATCCCAAAATTGCAAAAAAAAGGCATTAATATTATTTTTTACATATAAATTTTGAAAACCCCTACAATGTCACCAACATTTTAAACGTAATAAAAGTTTTAATATCTACAGAGAATTATTAATTTCGATATTACCTTAAATTCAAAAATGTGATACTGATGCCATTTTATTTTTATTTTAACAGATTTACCTAAATGCAATTTATTTAATTAAAGAATTGTTATGAAGAATCAGCGTTTTCTTTACTTAATCTATATATATTTAGACCTGGGGCCTTACTATCAGCTTTGTAAAAACCATGCAAGTTCCGTGCAGTTCTTAAACCTGCAATAAACAGTTTTTAATGCAATCATACCATGATGCTCATTTAGGTGAACTGTTTGAATATTGTTTTCTCAAAAGTGAACGGATAATATTGTCTCTGGCAGTCTAACAATTCACTTTAACCAACATTGCAGACGCCTTTATGTTTGTAAGTTGATAAGCTGAGTAGATATAGAGCGTCATGTTAACGAGAGTCCATACAAAAAAACAGGTGAACGGTATTTCTGCGGTTCTTGAATAGTAGGCATGGGCAGGCCTGCTGTTACGTTGTCATGGTATGAATAAGCCGGTCAGTTTTCTAGAAATCCTGCTTTAAGAGCTCATAGTAAGGCCCCAGGTCATTCTTCTCCATTTCAGCAGTTAAGTCCTCAAACTGTTTATTTCCTAATTTTGAACTAGTGCTAGTAGAACACTAAAGTGTTCCTACCATCGAATATTTACCCTACAAATTGGGGTATTTTAAGCAGAAAGTACTTAGGAACAATTAATTCCAAAAAGGCATTTTTAAAACAAACTTCTTTTAAACATTTTATAAAATGAGTTTTAAAAATTCGTACGTGTGCTAAAAGTGTATTCATCGAAAATAAGTATCGTATGTACGTGTTGGATCATTTCAAGAGCAACACTAAGCCTTAAGTTGGTCTAATAAATAGCTTAATTAATTAGGTACACTATTTACTAGAGAAAAACTTGGCAATTTTATTTTAAAGAAATTAATTTTCGGCTGTTTTCCGAAAGATTTGGTAAAATCAAAATCAGTGTATGGTATCCCTATCTCTGACGCAACAAGATGGCGTGTTGTGGTTGACTTGCGTATAGTTTTGTTGTGATATATCCGTGTTAATGCTATAAAAATGAATAAAACTATAAAGAGTGAAGTGCGAAAACTATTGTTTTGTATGATTTCGAAATATGAAGAGAAAAAGCTTGTGAAACAAGCCGTATTGCGAGAAAAACAGGATTGTTTACGTACTGTGACTGATTTTTTAGGTTAGTACGGTCAAAATGTCTTGATATTTTTTTATTTTAAATAAGTACATATTAGTTTTAGTTACTTTAGATAATGTTATTGTTCTTTTACAGATAGTCTCGAGGATAATGCACGAACTGCTGAAGTAAAACAAGCAATTGAAAAGGTCACAGATTTAGATCAAAAAGATATGATGAAATCGCAGAACCAGTACTTAGAAGAACTATCTTCACTCACCGGTAAGTTTTCACTCAACGTTAATCTTAGACTAGTTTTGTAATACTTGTGTATTTTCTATTATTTCTTAGTTATGAGACTCACGATAATTGACATTTTATTTTATTCTTTTTACAGATGTAAGTGTTATTACATTGAAGAGAATTAAAAAAGAAGGTGCGGTGAACGAAGGGGTCTGGAGGACTCCAGGTAAAAAACGACCTCGAAAAGACGAAAAAGTGTCGAACCTAAATAGTTTCGATATGGATGTTATTCGTAATAAAGTAAACGAATTTTACTGTGTGAGGAAACAAGTACCAACATTAAGATCTTTGTTGGTAGAGTTAAAAGAAAGTATAGAATTTGGTGGATGTCGTGAAACTCTCCGTCACATATTATTAGCCAACGGTTAAGAATTTAAGAAAAACAAAAATGAACGTTCATTATTAATTGAACGATATGATATAAATGCTATAGAACTCATATGGAGTCTAGCAAAAAGAAATGTGGGAAGCAAAAATGTAAGCCGAACTCCAAAAGAGTTCGAGGATCTCATAAAACAATCTTTTGAGTGTATTACAGCAGATGATTGGAAAAAAATGACAGACCATGTCATTCATGTGGAAGACAAGTATAAAAGAAGAGATCATATAACTGAAAATAATTTAGAAAGCTTCATCATCAATTTAAGAGACAGCAGCGACTCCAGTGATTCTGACGATTCACTCCATGTTGAATTTTTAGATTCAGATTTTGATTATAGTGATTAAAAAACAGTATAAAAATATATGGTGTTGTTTTCTTTGATACATACTTACATAGATTTACAAAAATTTAAACTCATGATAATATTGATACTCATGATAGTATTTGATAGCCTTTTTTTGATAGTTTTTTCAGTATCAACTTTCATTAGCCAGACTCTACCTCATATCATAATATTTATGACTGTCAATGCAAATGTGATTGACTATCATGTATGAATAGTAAGAATAGTAATGATTTGAATGGAGTTCTGCTATCCTATTTACAAAACCCTAAAACAAAAAAGGAGGACTTACATAGGTATTTCTGTAAGGTATATACCTTACCTAGATAAGTCTCGGTATGGTCTATACCTTACCTAGACCTACCTACTTTGCTTGCTTCAGATATACCTATGTAAGTCCTCCCTTTTTTAGAGTTTTGAAAATAATATAGGTAGGTAGGTTATTGGATTACTTACCAATCCTCGTTCAGTAGAAATTAAGCCATAACTAATCTTTTTCGTCCAGATTTTATTCCACTAATAATCCGTGTGAGAAAGAGATGATAAACGGATATGGCTCGTCTGGCCGCCATCAGTCTTGGCGTGAATTCCATACATTTATTTTGACGTACTGAGTTTCGTAAAACAAAAATTCTGATTTATCCACAGACAACTAATGTACTATTTATCTATGTTTTTCTGATTTGTTTTGTTCTAATGTAATATTTTGCTTCTATTATAAATTACCTTTACATGGTAAATACAGTTTATAGATAAATAGTTCGGGTTGTGATACACATACAATTCCACAAAAGTTTCTGCTTGTGTGACTACCATGGGTAAGGATAGCTAAAGTACATGATATTGCTAAAAACCGGTCTTCTACCTCAAATAGAAAATAAGATTATTCTGTTCTGACCAAACTAATCAAGCGGGGTAACAAGATAAAAATCCCTTAAAATTATATAAAAAAAAATTAAATATGAAAACACCAAAACTTTATTGAAGTACGATATTTACCGAAAATCACACAAAAAGTGTTTTTTATTTTTGCTACAGACATATCTTTATGTCGCGGTACGTCCGTCGAGTTGAGGGGGGGGGGGATACTACCCCCCCTTCAAAGAAAAAACCCTTTTCGAAATTTTTAAATTATTAATTCTGTGGAAGTTATATATCCTTATCAAGGTGTTGGTTAGCCTACAACGTCCCTTGAGGGGGTAGGGGGGACCGAGCAAACGAAAAAACTGAGGAACCTCCCCTTTTCGAGTTTTTTAAATTTATAATTCTGAGAAAGTTATATATCCTTATTGAGGTGTAAGTTAGCCTAATTCTGGCGTGTGGTCACCATTCAACCCAACGCTCCCCCCTCATTTCACTCGTCGTTACACCTATTGTGACTTTGCTCTGACTAGATACTCCGCTATTGTGAAATATATGTGTGCATAAAACTATTGAAATTACTACAAAATATAATTATTTACGTAAATTTTTGTAAAATAAAATGTTACCGAACTTAACCATACGTAAAACGAAACGCTCAATGGCGAGTATTCTATATGATTTTTGGTAGGTATTGACGTAAAAATTATAATGTTTTTCTTAAAAACTTCGCATCTCTGCATGTTGAAACTTGGCTTGTGTGCTTATAATAATGTAACATTTCTGTAAAAAAAAAATATCAGCCCCGGATAATACCTGTACCAGACAGATGGAATGAGAGGAAACCGACCGACCGCTCTAGCCAGTCATGTAGGACTTTTTTTTTTTTTTTTGAGGAGGGAAATGCTGTGCCTTTCCCTTCCGCCATGGGGGTGACGGGGGGCGTGTGGGGCTCAGACCCACTAAAACCCCCCTGTGAGCAGTCCTCCGCCAAGGTGGGGCGAGACAGGGTTGCGCTGGCAGTCACCATCTCGCTCCAGCGGTAGGCCCGGATTGATCTTAACCGGGCCTCAGCGCCTGTGAAGGGATGACCTTGCTCACCAAGGTCACCCCTAGACGTGTGGGGCCGTGCAAACCGGCGAAGAGTCCCCTGACTATTCGCCAGTAACCCCACTACGGAGGAGGGAGGAGACGTGCAAACAGTCTCCTCCGTTCCCCTGGTCTTCTGCGCCGGAGCGGGTCAGCTCGGACATCGTTCTCCCTGATCCGCTCCGCGGCCTCCTTCTGCGTCATCACCGTTTCGCAGAAGGTAGCCACCGCCTGCCACGATCTCTCGCTGCTGAGCATGGAGAACACCACGCTCGGCAGGGAGAGATCTCCGCCTATTTCCGCTGAAAGCGTGTGCCGCTGCGGGCCCCATGCAGCACACACTTCCAGTGTGTGGTGCGCCGTATCCTCCGGCGCACCGCACGCGTGGCAGGCTGGAGTCGCCTCCCGTCTTGCGATTTGGTGCACGTACTTTCCGAAGCATCCATGTCCGCACCTGCACCAATCGGAAGGTCAGCGACCCGAAAGGTTGTTTCACCCACCTCTGAAGGACCAGACAGATGGCCTCCACCGTCCACTGCCCAGGAACCGGCGGAGCCAGGTCCTCTTCCCACCGCCGCAATAGAGTGGCTCGCGCCTGCCGTCGCATGCGTGTGACTTCCTCCCAGTTTGGGGCTGCTCCTTGGAATCTCCTCGCCGCCACGAAGTGGTAGACTTCGGCAAGGATTTCCGCCTGCAGCTCCCATGGTGGATCACTGGCCAGCACGCATGCCGCCGTCCATGACACCGTCCGGTATCCGCGAATCGCCCTAGTCGCAATGCTCGCTGCGGACGTCGCAGCAAGCTCCGATTATTGCGACCGAGGGTGTCTACCCAAACTGGTGCCCCGTAAAGGGCCATACTCCGGATCACTCCGGAGTACAGTCGGCGGCAGTTGGCGTTCGGACCACCCACGTTGGGCAGCAGCCTTCCCAACGCGGCTGCAGCTCTCACGACTCTTGGGGCCAGTTGGGCAAAATGGCTCCCAAAAGTCCACCTCCCATCCAGGCTGAGGCCCAGATATTTCATCCTTGCCCCAACCGAGTCTTGTAGGACTGGTCCAAGAGCGTCCAACGTACGGCGGCCAAAAGTGGCGGTGGCGAGGTCCTCCGTCCAATGATGGACGACTGCGTCCCTAGCCATGTCGCACTGCAGTAAGGGTAATGTCGCACTGTCGTTACTCAACCCTTCTGCATTAGCACGGTAAATAATATTACCGTGACGACGTTGTCCACTCAGCGAAAGCCTGATATCGAATAGTGGTGGCATTTATGACAGGCGGGCGACTAATGACAATATTACAGCGAGTTAATTAACTTGTAACCACTATGTCTAGTGTCTAACCACTATGTCGCGCGCCCACCAAGACTATTACAGAACATCAATTCCTGAGTAACATGGTAGTCCATAACTGGAACAGATTACCAGAAGAAGTAGTTACTGCCACTACTTTCAATTCCTTTAAAAATAAACTCGATAACTGGTTACGTACAAATGAAATCAAATAACAATGAACAAACTCGAACATTAGTGGAAAAACTTTCAACATTGTGTGTTATAGACACATCAGCAGTCATGCTGCTTGTCTATAAATAAATAAATACTTCCGAGGTGGCTCCATTTAAATTTCATCAAATTATATCCAGCAGTTTTTGAGTTACACTCCAATAACTGAAAAGCGTTTTGCATAATTTGATGATATTATTGTTGACGGTGAATGACAATCAATCAACCTAACCTAAACCAGGGCTTAGCTACAATCATTCATAACTTTGTTTTTAATCAGATATTTTTTTTATTTTCCTTGCATAACCGACTTCATACACTGTTAGTATATAAAACTATCTATGTCTGAGATTGAACAAAAAATGGCAGGCAATCCTGCAAACATTAATAAAAAAATGTGTTTTCAAGGATAAATGATGTATTGTTCCTAGCCAGTAATTGGAGAAAAAGAATATTCAGAAACACACCTTTTGAAATTATTAGCAAAACATAATGGCTGACCGCCAGCCGTGACGGTGTCGCGGCCGGGGCTGCTGCACGCGCATTTGCCTGTTTGTATGCTCTGTACTATCTTGGAAACAAATTACCATGGTATCAAGTTATAGTGGTGTTTGGTTGTACAAGCAATTCAAAAACGATGCCGCACTTTTTTTTTTATTTTGACCAAGGATGATAAGAGTAAATAAATAAAAAACAGATTACAAGTGATTAAAAAACTCACGACCTTGTTGCTTGGTTACAATGGCGCCCAACATGGGGCCAATGTAACCTACCTGCCTAGAGCGGCTCGGAGATTAACATAAATGCAAGAAGGTTTTTGGCGATTAATTTCCAGAGCAAGGTCGTGAGTTACACTATGCACAAACTTTTATCTATAGCAATAAAAGTCTCAATGGGTTAAATTTATTTGTTACCTTTTTCTCTTTTAGATCCGCATATGAAAATAGATACAGAACAAAATGGGGCTACAACACACCCAATATATCTTATACAACTGAATCCTCATCTCCAAGCAGATTCGCAGGCTATTCCCCTGCATATATTGGAAAATGTAAGTTTTAAAATAATTTATTCAGTTGTAAAAAGGTCAGTGAGGATGTGAGTGAATGAATTTGTTTGTTGCTTGTTCAGTTCTAATTTTCTTTCCCCAAAACATTATTCTACTTATTACACACATTTAATGACATGACCCCATCGTTACTGAACATCAGCAGGGCTATTACGTTTCTCAGTTTCAATAAAATGTTGATAGAAATCTAAAAAAAATGGCGCTATAATTTCGGTTTTGTCAGTTCCAGTCAGCGACTTACTAACATTTCTGCTTACTTGACTTGTTAAAACTGTCATAAAACCGCTAGTTTTCAATATTTTGTTTAACTTTAAATTGTAACTGAGATACGTAATTGCCCTGCAGGTGATATAGTGATCAAACGCATGTACGTCTTATATCAACGCCTTTATTAATTGAAAGCATGATTAAAACTAAACTTCCAATTCAGGCCAGCTGTTCTCTGAGAATTACGAGTATAATAAGATATATTCAAATTCAAATTCAAATTTAAATTATTTATTTGTGATACACAGGTAAGACAGGATCTTAAAATAGATTATTGTAGGTACATGCTGTGATCTGCTTTAAGCGTACAAATGTTAAATTATAAAAACCTAGGAGTAAATAAATATATGGATTAGTAAAATTAAAACATTGTAGAATTTGTAAAGATTAAATTAAATTGGTAAATTGTCATTAAATTAAACTGTTCACGCACCTTCGCGATTCGAAGGAGCGGATGGAAAATGAAAAGCTCAGTGGGATAGTTCGTCGAAATGCACGTCCGACTCACCAGTATTTAGCTCCAGTCCTGCCAAGGACGGCGCCGTCCACAATAATGTCCTTTGATGAGCAACACACAACACCACACAATGTAATTTTAAATATCCTTTTGACAACATTCATCGACGATGCGTAGGTCGAGACTGGTGCGCGAACCCAATGGCCGGTGGCAGTATCCACAAAACTACCCTCACTGGCATTAATAAATATCGAGCGATTTATTGGGTCACCTACCCACGCAAACTGTTGAGGTTTCTATTCCAAAATATTGAAAGGCTCCAACATTCCGCCCACCAAAATACACGTATTTTCTATGAGAATTAACATTTTAAGTGAACAAAACGAGAAGCCCAGATAAGCAGGCGTGCTAATATTCTAACCTAAGTAATGACGCGAAGTTCCTATGAGCGAGCGCGGCCTAAACTATAACTACAATGCATCGCGAAGCTCCGATGAGCGAGCGCGAACTATAACTAAATGCGAGACTACAAATTAATCATTTATAGGTAAAGGGCAAAGCTTTACCAAAGGTCTTTGTAAAAGACCTGTCTGAGTTTTTACAGTCGCAACGCGACATACATTATCTCTTGCACGATGCAATTGAACGATACGTCCAAGCGACCAATTAAGAGGTTTAAGTTGTTCATCTTTGATCAAAACTAGCGATCCTAATTTAGGTTCCGAAGAGTCCGTTAGCCATTTTGCACGTTGATTCAAAGTATGTAAATATTCCATATGCCATCGTTTCCAGAAATCATGATGAAGTCTCTGCACCAGTTGCCAACGATTCAAACATGTGAGTTTGACACTTGAGATATCAGGTTCTGGAAGAGATGTCAAAGGTTCAAGAGTGAGGAAATGACCAGGGGTCAAGACCGACAAATCATTAGGATCGGATCCCATTTCACACAAGGGACGAGAGTTTAATACTGCTTCGATTTGTGTAGTCACCGTCAAGAACTCCTCGTAAGTTAGGATCTGATTGCCAATGACGCGAGCTAAGTGGGTTTTGATACAACCAATGTTAGCCTCCCACAATCCACCAAAATGCGCTGCTGCGGGGGGATTGAATGAAAACTCAATAGCTTCATTAGCAGCAGCTTGCTGCACCAGAGGTAACAAACTATTATAAGCACCAACAAAATTCGTGCCTTGATCACAGTGTATGCGCTGACACCGTCCGCGGCGTGCCACGAACCTACGGAGTGCGCCAAGAAATGCTTCACTTGTCAAACCGATGACGAGTTCAATATGAACTGCTTTAGTTGCGAAGCAGATGAACAAACAAATGTATGTCTTGAAAGTCCTTGATCCCCGAAAACGAACAATATGAGTGGGAAAAGGACCAGCAAAATCTATACCAATAATTAAGAATGGTTTCACTTGGGAAACTCGAAGTTTGGGTAAGTCTGACATACGAGGTATAATAGGTTTTGGATTAGTGCGATAACAAGGTATGCACTTCGACAAACGACTGCGAATAGCACGACGTGAGGACAATATCCAGAAGTTTTGAGCAAGTAAGAAACTAAGCGTACGCAATCCAGGATGCAAATTATCATTATGACATTGGTCGATAATGAGCGAAGTAACACGATGCTGACGAGGCAATAGCAAAGGATGTTTACAGTCGTAGGCCAACTCCGAGTGAGCCAAGCGACCGCCCACCCTGAGAAGACCATCATCATCAAGGAAAGGATGCAGCTTCTGTAAGGGTTTTGGCAATGGCAATCCTTTTTTCAAGTTTGTGATTTCGTGTGAAAATGACGAATTTTGAGTGACTTTGACGAGTGCAAACAACGATTGCTTCAACTCGGAAGCGACAAGATGACCAGACCGACGAGTAGATCGGTTTCGGCAATTATGTGGAAAGCGGAGCACGTATCCCACGATGCGCTGAACCTTGCTCAGGCTCGAATGCCTTTCCAAGAATTCATCCAATTTATCGACAGCAACAAAAAGCGAAATGAGCGTGTCACGTTGTTCTTCGACCGATTCAGGAGGTTCCTCGGAACGAGTTGCGTTAGGCCACTCCTTGGCATCCAAAAGCAGCCAAGGTGGTCCATGCCACCACAATGGATGATCGAGAAGCTCTCGAATCGTAACACCACGTGACGCGCAGTCCGATGGATTAGTTAGTCCATTTGTATGACGCCAATGCGCAGGTGGAACTCGGTCTTGAACATGACTTACGCGGTTGCTCACGTACGTCTTCCACCGAGATGATGGCGATTTGAGCCAAGCCAGAACTACCATAGAATCTGACCAGCAAAAGATGTCATTGAAGTTCAGCTTGCCGGCGAAAACTTCCTTGACGTGTGCGACAAGATCTGCCAATAGAAGTGCTGCGCAAAGTTCTAGCCGAGGAATCGATATTTTCTTCAAAGGAGCAACCTTTGATCGAGCGATGACGAGATGAGTAGTGACTCGATTGTCACCGTACTCACAGCGAAAGTACACAACAGCAGCGTACCCGAGCTCAGAAGCGTCGCAGTAGCCGTGTATATCAAGTTTGATTGATTCCAGTCCCGGTATGAAACGAGGGATCACAAGAGATGAAAGGGAACTGAATTCCGAGCGATAACGAGACCAGGTCTCTGCAATGTGATTAGGAGCAAGTTCATCCCAATCCAAACCAAGATTCCAGAGTTTCTGGATAATGCATTTGAATGCAATAGTGAGTGGCGTGAGAAAGCCAAGTGGATCAAATATACGGGCCAGTTCCGAGAGAATGTTTCGCTTAGTACACTGTTCATGTAGCGGGGTAACAGTGAACGAGAATCCGTCTTCGATGGGGTTCCACTCTAGACCGAGAACCTTGACGGAGTGACAAGATTCAGAGTCGAATGACAACGAGTTGTCATGACGATGATCAGGGGGAACGTTTTCGAGTAGAGAACGACAGTTAGATGCCCATTTTCTGAGCTCGAAACATCCTTTTCGAAGTATATTATTAACCTGGCTCATTAGCTCGCGAGTTGAGTCTAATGAGTGCGAGCCAGTTACCACGTCATCAACGTAGACATCATTAGTAAGCGCATCGACAGCGAGAGGACTACCGACTCCTTCATCGCGAGCCACCTGTAAGATGGTACGAAGTGCTAAGAAACTCGATGATGCCATGCCGTATGTTACAGTGTTGAGACGATACTCAACCACAGGTTCGTCAGGCGAGAAACGAAATAGAATGCGCTGACAGTCTCGATCAACGTCAGCGACCAGTATCTGTCTATACATCTGCCTTATGTCGGCAGTGAATACGACCGAATGCAAACGAAAGCGAAGAAGAATCGAACCAATGTCCGATTGTAAACGGGGACCAACGAGTAACTGCTCATTCAGCGCAGCCCCACCGGCTGGCCGTGCTGTGGCGTCAAATACCACGCGAAGCGGACTCGTGGTGCTACTCGGTTTCAGCACACAGTGGTGCGGAATATAATATGAATGGCCCGAACCCGATTGGTCGGCTACATCCATATGCCGAGACGAGATATAGTCCTTCATAAATTTATTGTAACCCTCGCGCAACTGAGGATTACGTGAAAGACGTTTTTCGAGGGCGAACAAACGACGAAGTGCCATAGGGCGCGAGTCACCGAGATTAGGTTCCGGTGACTTGAAAGGTAAACGCACGACATACCTTCCATCCACGGTTCTGGTGTGAGTCGTATCGAATATACGCTCGCACAAGACTTCCTCTTCGGATAGAGGTGACGATTTGGGAAGTTCATCAATTTCCCAAAATTTACGAACTTGCGAATCTAAACTATCCAATGAACAAAACAGTGACGAGGTTTTGGAAGGAAAATGTGCACGTGATATTTTTCCCATCACTACCCAACCAAGCTTGGTGTTGAAAGCCACGGGTCCATCAGGGCCGGAATCGCAGCGTTCACCGAGGAAAATTTGGCAGAAGATGTCAACCCCCACCAAAGCATCAATATGCGCGGGCACGTTGTATTCAGGATCAGCCAACTCAATATTCCGAAGTTGTGGCCACTGAGCGATATCGATTCTATCAGTGGGCATTTGACTACAAATTTTAGGTATGACTAGAGCATCGACTTCAATGTCAGGAGATCGGTCTCCACAGCGCATGCGATACGTGGTGGATTCAACTGCGATCGATGATGATTGACCGATGCCTTCTACTGAAGTCGTAGTCTTCCTCAATATAAGACCAAGGCGATGTGCACATTTCTTTGTAATGAAGTTCGATTGACTACCACTATCAATGACGACGCGAATTTTACGATAAGTGCCGAAGTTATCAAGAACTTCGACCGAAGCTGTGGCTAATAACGAAGTGTGTGTGGCGGGCTCCATACCAGCCACCAAAGTGACAGTCTGTTGACTGTGCTCGAGACATGACGATTGTGCAGCGGTGGCAGGTTGTGCCACATCCATCATAGCATCCGAAGCGATAAGTGTTGCCGGCGAGGTGATTTGCAATTTATCGAAATGTAAAGTTGTGTGATGAGGCAAACCACACTTTGAACAACGACCATTTGATTTACAGTTTTTTAACAAGTGACCTTTGTTAAGGCAATTAATACAACAATGGTTTTCTTTAACAACAGTGTATCGATCTCGAGGGCTATGATTGCGATATGTGGGACAGTTCCACAACGTATGATTAGACTTGCACAAAATGCAAGTGTCACTCGATTGTGGCAGCGAGTTAACAACGAAGGCCTTGGTATGCGCTTGGTGACGCGGCGAGTAAGCCCCGGTGCGCGGCTGCGCAGGCGGTGCAGGCGCGACGCGCGCGACCGCTCCAGCAGCGGCGGCGCGCGGCGCTCGTGCGCCCTCGGGCTCGGCCAACTCCAACGCTTGACCAGCCTTGTTCAAATATTCCAACAACGAATTAAACGAAGGGATGTCTTTGCTCTCATTTTGTAGCTCGAAGCGGCGACGTGTATCAAGATCGAGTTTGTTTATCAGCAAATAAAACAATGGAAAGTCCCAGTCCTTGACTGGCAACCTTAAATTTTTCAAAACAGCAATATTTTCTTTGAAGGTGTCAACAAGACGACGCAACTCACTAGGGGAACTTGACTTCAAAGTCACCTTTTGTAATTCTTCCCAGTAACGAAAAGCTAACTTACGCTTGCATTGATAACGATCAATAAGTGCCTCATACGCATCTAAATAATTGTTTTCCGAAAGCGGAAAACCTTTTAGCAGCTGCAAGGGTTCACCGGAAAGAAGAGATATCAAAATTGAAAATCTTTCTATATTGGATAGTTTTCTATTTTGATGTACCATCGTGTTGTACATATCATAAAAGGTACTCCATGTTGTGATATCACCATTGAAATTTAATAAATTTAGTCGCGGAAGTTTAACTGATAAGTCAGTTCTATTCGATTCTAGTTCCGGTCCAGGTCTAGTCGTGGACGCGGAAGTGAGTGACGAATGAATTTCAATAATTTGAAAATATTTGTTGTCTACCTCTTGTCGAATGCCATCCTCTTCATCAAGTGATGAGGTATCCGAAATTTCTGAACAAATTTTTAAATGATGTGATTCGAAACTAGCGCAATGATTTTCGAGTCGAGTGTACCGTGATAAGAAAATAGGTAGTCGGGAGATATCATCTTTAGCTTCTAAGGCGGCTGATAAACAATCATCAATACGTTTGACAGCAATTTCACGTTTCAGTTCTAAGTTACGTTTAACTGCAGCTTTCGACATTGTAAATAAACAAACTACACAAGACAAAATAAAATTTAACTGTATAAAATAAACAAATAAATTTGCAGTGGACTGTACTTAAGTGATTTGCAATTTCTTACGAAATTACGAAAGTGAAATAAACAAAATGCTGCAATAAGGTTAGGTATTTATTTACCTTCAAAACAAACACTTATCAACGATTTGAAATGCTATTATTATAAATAACCGAATAACGGAATACCAATATGTATTTAAATAATGAATTTAAAAGAGTAAATAATTAATTATAATATACGATGAAAATAACGATAATTATTTTCACTCCATAACCATAATGATAACGAAACGTTTGTCTACTATGATGCACCTAGCCGCGTGCACGAATATAATCCGACCAAATATAACGATGCAAAGTGGCGTACGAATTTTAACGCGTCAATGACCAACTTAATTCGTTCGTTCTATAATGACAATCGTTCAACCGCATGATACAAAATACGAATATTTGCTTGAAATAATGACGAAATAACAAAAATATGATTAAAGTGAGTCTCAACCTATCAAATAAGAATATTTAAAGGCTATTTCCTACGAAAGAATGCGAGATCCAACAATGAATCGCGATTACGAATTTCCGTAATGGCAACGGGTGTGATAATTATTTTAAAAACCGAATGCTTTAACCAATATTTACCACCGAATAAGCTAGAATGTTGCGAAATATTGATAAATAAGCGCAGATCCGAGTGATTTGCCTATTATATACCAATATTATGAGCGAGCGAGATTATAATAAATGAGCGTAGAAAACGATATTCCTACCTACCATTTACTATTTAAAACGAAATATAGCGACTGAATTTACTATCGACAGTTTGCGTGTTACGTCACTCCTGGTGATGAGACAGGGCTGCTGTCCTCACCACAAGGAGGATCCCGGTTCGAAAGGGCCAATGTTCACGCACCTTCGCGATTCGAAGGAGCGGATGGAAAATGAAAAGCTCAGTGGGATAGTTCGTCGAAATGCACGTCCGACTCACCAGTATTTAGCTCCAGTCCTGCCAAGGACGGCGCCGTCCACAATAATGTCCTTTGATGAGCAACACACAACACCACACAATGTAATTTTAAATATCCTTTTGACAACATTCATCGACGATGCGTAGGTCGAGACTGGTGCGCGAACCCAATGGCCGGTGGCAGTATCCACAAAACTACCCTCACTGGCATTAATAAATATCGAGCGATTTATTGGGTCACCTACCCACGCAAACTGTTGAGGTTTCTATTCCAAAATATTGAAAGGCTCCAACATAAACGATGTCAATAATATATGGCTAGTTTGTCAATAATTACATCACAGCTTAAAAAATATCTCGCTGTTCAAATTTTTTTTTTTTTTGGGACCCAGTAGTTTTTATTATTGTATTCAACCCGACATTGACGGTCAAAATAAATAAATTAGTCATTGTAATTGCAGATAATCTTTCAAAGAATAAAATGTATGGTCAACCAAGTATAAGAAAAATTTTTGATTAAATTCGTTTATATGCTTCGAATCTTTTATATATTTTGGAACTTTATTGTATATTTTTGGCGCCATAGCAAGGACACTTTTCGCATACAAAGCAGTTTTATAATTAAAGTCATCAATGGAATACAGATGAGTACGATTTCGGGATCTAGTCACAGTTTTGTAAAAGGCAGGATGTTGCTTGACAAAAAGAGCTACCTCGTATATGTACAATGAAGGAAGAGTTAGTATTTTCAAATTTTTAAAGTGAGAAAGACAGCTTTCATTGCTTTTTAAGCCACACATAGCGCGGATGCATCTTTTTTGACATCTAAACACACGGTCCCAATTTGTTGCATTACCCCAAAAAATTATTCCATACCTTAATCTAGAAGCAACATATCCATGGTATGAGATCAGTAATGTGGAAAGACTAACTTTCTTTGATAGCATGTAAAGACTGTATGATGATTGAGAGAGTTTTTTACATACGAACTCTATGTGATTTTGCCATTTTAAATTGTTGTCAATGTGCAGACCAAGAAATTTGGTGGCTTTTGTTGGTTCAACTATCTTTCCATCATATTTAATATCAGTAGTTAGTGTGTGGTTAGTCCTCTGCTTAAATTGCATTATTTTGGTCTTTTCTATGTTTATGTTTAAATTATTGTTTTCCATCCAGTTTATTATTAATTTTGTTTTCGTCATTGAAAACCACTGTGCAATCATCTGCAAACAAATTGTTGACTGATTTGGGAATATCATTTATGTAGATTAAGAACAGCAATGGTCCCATAATACTACCTTGAGGTACTCCAAAATAAACGGATCTAGGAGTTGATTTGAAATTAGTTTCCTCTTTACTTTTAGTGCAGATTCTATTAATGCTGGTGATCTGCGTTCTGTTGCTTAGATACGATTTCAGCAAATCCAAGGCAATTCCCCTGACACCATAGATTTCAAGTTTCTTAAACAATATTCTATGATCCACGAAATCAAAAGCTTTTGACATATCCATATAAAGAGCGTAGACAGGTTTTCTTGCATCTATTCTAGGATACAACATACTTAAAAACTCATAAATTGCTGATGTAGTAGACATATTTTTGCGGAAACCTTTTTGCTCCTTTGTGAAGATGTCGTTTCTGTCAAAGTATTTATACAAGTTATTATATATAATTTTCTCAAAGATATTTGAAATAACCGGAATCAAAGCTATTGGCCTGTAGTTTTTCATAAAGCGTTTGTCGTCTTTTTTAAAAATGGGTTTTACTATCGTGGTTTTTAATATTGATGGAAAAACACCTTGCTCTAGACATAAATTAACAATGTAAGACAGTATAGGGGCAATGATTTCAGAAACTTGCTTGAGGACTAGTACGCATATGTCATCATAGCCTGTAGTTTTGGTATTTTTTAAATCTTTTATAATATTGTTTATTTCAGATGGATCAGTAGGATTTATGTAAATGGAGTGAAGTGCATTATGGGTGCAAGTCTCCATTCTGAGATTATTAGTTATTTTATTATGTTTAACCGAATCCATAAAGTAATTATTGAATGATTCTGCTATCTCTTGAGGGGCTGTAATAGTATTATCATCAACAACTAGTTCCGAAATGTTTTCTGTGGGAAATTTGGGTTTTTGATTATTGATAACATTCCAAGAGGCTCTACACTTATTAATAGATTTTAAAATATAGTCATTGTTTTGTGATTTTTGTGTCAATTTTATAATTTTGTTGAATCTAGTTGAATAGGCTTTAAATTTTGCTTTATCGTTAGGACTTTTCGATAGTCTATATTTCCAAAGAAGGGAGCGTTTGTACTTACTGCATTTTTTTATGCCATTTGATAACCATTTAGGTTGATTCTTAGTTTTATTTTTTATCTTTATGGTAGGAAAACACAAGTCGTAAAACAATTTGAAAAGATTAAAGAAAAAGTTAAAGGCATCATTTGCGTGGACGTATTCAAAAACATCACAGAAGTTGAGCTGACTAATACACTCTTTAAACTTTATAAGATTTTCTTTAGAATAATCTCGTTTGAAGGAGAACCAGTGGTCAAATTTGCAAGTTTTTTTAACAGGGCAATTTAAAATTTGAGCTTTGTGGTCTGATACACCAAGTTCTAAAAGTTCACAGGTTGCACCTCGTATGTTATGAAATATGTTGTCAATACATGAGCCACTACTTGGCCGAGTGGGTTCCTTAATTGATACTTTTAGATTAAAACTTAGTAGAAGTTGTTCAAGTTCAATAACATATTTATTAGATTTCAAGAGATCTATATTAAAGTCACCACAGATAGCGACGTTTTTATTAATGTTATTAGTTAGATTGATTAATATGTCATTAAAATTGTTAAAAAATATGTCAAGATAATTTGAGGAATTTTTATTCTTAGGAACTCTGTAAAGACACAGTACGATTAAGTTATGGTCCAATAGTTCAATAGCACAACATTCCAAAACATTGGGGATGTTGTACTTTTGTATGGAATTCAAAACATTAAATTTGAGGTTATGTTTTACTAGAATACATGCTCCTCCTCTGCGTTTATTACGAGAAGAATGTGTAGCTAAAATATAGTTCGGGATATTAAGGAGCTTTTTGTCTTCACACGTCATATTGTGTTCAGTGAAACACAGGACATCCATAACTTTGCCTGTTGCTGCAAGATCATCTAAGCAAATGATAAGTAAGTCCGATTTAGAGATTAGCCCAGATATATTTTGGTGTAATAAATTTAAATGTTTATACACGAAAAAGCTCCTTGCGGTTGGAACCTGTACGATTAAAGTTGACGCTGAATGAAAGAGGCGTCTGAGTATGATTGAATTCAATGTCAGTTTGAGTGCTCTTATTATTTACACAGCTACTCGTAGATTTAACACTATTAGCCAGGTCAGATTTAAATTTACAGTTATTTGAAACATCAGTTGTGATAGTTGAAGAGTTGGCTGTGGTAGTTAAGATATTAGTACAACAGATGTTACCTCTTGACTTATAATAAAAACGCAACAATTCTCTTAATATGTGACGACATATATAGACAGAAAAGTGTTTATGACTGGGCTTAAATCTAGAGAAGTTCATATCAACAAATGTTTCGTTAGTGTAATTATCACATATATTACGTAACTCATAATTTAACTGCCGTTCTTTTAGGTATTTACTATAGGAATTTTCACAGATAATTATATTAGGTTTTTTTGAACTTTCAATCCAGGACATAAGCCTATCTCGCACAGTAGTAAGGTTGTTGTCATTAGTAAATCCGATTATAATCACATAGTCGTTACTCGAAAGATTTAGTATTTCAGAAGTGCAAGAGTTCAGGAGGTCAGATAGTTTACCACCAGATTTCCAATAACAAAATACGTCATATTGAAAGCCTAGTAATTGTTGTAAGATCCTCTGGACACCTCGTCCTTGTTGATCTGCAAGAACTATTACTCTTTGTCTTGAATCCAGGTTTTCCGTATTTATCTCAAGGCCAGGCAGTATTTTACAGAATGTCTTGGATTGTAGAGTCGGCAATGCAGTGCCCATACGTTTGTTTGGTATAGTTACAACAGTATCGTCTGCTAACGCCACGTCTTCTGTCACATACGTTCTAGAACTTTCATTATCAGTGCTGGTAGTCATTTCCTCATGTTGATCCATACTAGAAGTCTCTGCAAATCTATGTAGTTCTTCTATAATATTTTGGTTGTCAATTTTCAATTTTGTGATTCTCCTTAAAAGATTTTTAATTTTTCTTCTCTGCCTTTTCATTCTGTTCTTGTGATTAATAAGAAATTTAGTCTTTTTTAAAGACACTCTAATGCTGTCTTAATTATCAAAATTTGTTTGAGTTGATTGATTTGTGCAAGTAATTTTTGAATAGGAGTCATTTTCCCGATCTGACATAAATCCTCTTACTTTACGAACAATAGGGGAAGTGATCGATTCCATAGAATGTTCTGTCATACCAAGTCTCTTTAATAATGCAATAGTTTTGGCAGATTTTTCAGCTACATTTGTCAGCTCTGTATTTTTCATATTTAAATTTTCTATTTCCGCATCAGCTGAAGCTAATTTTAGTTTTAAGTTCGAAATTTGTTCTTCATACTCGTAAGCTGACGTGTGGTCATTGCCTGTCATGGCAGGTAGGCTCATCATCGAGCAATCTAATATTGAGCTTAAGTCAGGGTCCCCGTCAAGTTGACGCCTTATTGGGCTAATTTTTCGTGGTGTTATTTTTTTGTATAGTGGTGTTGATCGTTTGTCTCTGTGCGTGATGTTCTGATCATCCATAATGATTTCAAATAATTTCTAATAAAAAAGGTAAAAAGTTAAACAAATGACGCTCAATACTACTGGGCCAGTCAAACTTAGTGAGCAACGTCGAATTTAATCTATCGTTGGTGATCTTTAAATAGGTTTTATTTAATTGTTATAGTGAGTGGGTAACTTTCAAAATAATCCACTGGGAGTTAACAATTTTACACTTTTGTCCACATTTAATCACTGTTTATTCATTCCTTTGAATGTGAATTAGGCTAACTTGACTACACACTATATTTTGTCTGTTTTATATTACGAGTAAGTTGCACAGTGAATTTGGTTATGAACTGTAAAGTCACCGAGGTTTTCACTGTAGTTATAATATTACTAGAAATACGACACACCGAAGACACCGATTTACTAACGATCACACATGTTATTTTACTTCTGATCTTTCAATTTGTACACATTTTAGCATTTAAGATATCATTAAAGTATTATTAAAACACAACGAAACGCGGAGTTATATGTTAACTCTGGCGGATACCCCCAGATGTGTCAAGTGTGACGAACTTAGAGGTTGTGACGCTGTCCAACATTTTCTTCAGTAAAATTAGGTAACCCAGTAAAAAGGTATGTAAGACTATAAATAAAAAAGTTATACCTGTTACCGGAACACCTCTGTTTTGAAAGTCGATCAATTTTCGTGATAGGCCCACGGCAGACTGAATAAATAGTTACATCAACATAGCAACTATTAAATAAATGCAATAGAATATATACCTACACACATAATAATTAATAATAATATATCCACATATATATTATTATACATAAATATTAATAATAATATATAATAAATAATCTTTTCAAAAATTTCCAGATACTTGAAGGCGTCTTCCAATGCAGTGGTGAACAGTTTCGGAGATATAACGTCTCCCTGTCTCACGCCTCTTTGCAATGGAATTGCCTTCGAACTCTGCTCCTGTACTCGGACTGACATGTAGGCGTTTTTGTACAAACACTTCAGCACTTCAATATACCGATAGTCAATACGGCACCGCTGGAGAGACTCAAGCACTGCCCACGTCTCGATCGAATCAAAGGCTTTCTCATAGTCCACAAACGCTAGACAAAGAGGCAAGTTATACTCTTCGGTCTTCTGTATAACTTGCCGTAGCGTGTGGATTTGGTCTATGGTACTTTAGCCTTTTCGGAAACCGGCTTGTTCCGGAGGCTGGAATTCATCAAACCTGCGACTGAGACGGTTCATTATGACCTTCGAAAACAGCTTATAAACATGGCTCAAAAGCGAGATGGGTCTGTAATTTTTAAGTAAAGTGTTGTCACCTTTCTTAAAGAACAGCACCACCACGCTTTTGTTCCATGCTTCTGGCGTTGAACCTTCGAGTAAGACGGTATTAAAGAGCTTCTGAAGGACTTTAAGTACCGGTGTTCCACCCGCTCTCAGAAGCTCAGATGTGATACCGTCGTCACCAGGCGCCTTGTTGTTCTTAAGCTGTTTCAAGGCCATTCTAATCTCGTACAGGCTGATGTCCGGGATATCTTCGGTATAATGTCGGGTCAGCTTGGCTCTTGGGTCTTTGACCGAGCTGCTAACAGGTTTAGCGACCGAGGTGTATAACTGTCCGTAGAAACTCTCGACCTCTCCTAACACTTCCGCTTTGGTCGACGCTACACTGCCGTCTCCTCTCTTCAGCTTCGTCAACTGGCTTTGCCCAATAGACATGTCTCTTGCAAACACTTTGGAGCCTTTTTTCCGCTCTATCGTCTCTTTAATACGGTTTGTATTAAAGATCCGGATGTCGTGTCGCAAGGACTTCCATATTCGTCTATTGAGCAGCCTATATGCTTCAGCATCATTCGAAGACTGCAATTTCAATGAGCGTCGTTCAGCCATGAGGTTGAGGGTATCGTTGGAGAGTTTCTGTGGCCTATCTGTACGGTGGGGTTTAAAGTACTTGGAACCCACTGTATGGACAGTTTCTACTAACCTGTTATTGATCTCGTCCACTGAAGCGATGTTCTCAAGGCAATCGAAGCGATTGGATAGCTCACGTTGAAAGCTCTCGGGGTCTTGAATACGGGCACGAGTGGGTCGGAGCGTAGACTTCATCAGACGAGACCTCTCCAGTTTGACATTAATATTCACCGTGCCTCTTACCATTCGGTGATCACTACCGGTTTTAACCCTGTTGATCACGGAGACATCAGTGAATATTTGCCTTTTGGTGGTCATAATGAAGTCAATCTCATTTCTCGTGGAACCATCGGGACTCAGCCAGGTCCATTTCCTGTGAGGTGGCTTCTGAAAGAAAGAGTTCATCATAAAGAGTCCCTCTTTCTCCAGGAAGTCGGCCAACCTCTGTCCCCTACGGTTCCGTTGTCCATAGCCAAATTGCCCCACTTTCGACTCATCCTCGCTTCTCTTACCCAACTTCGCGTTGAAGTCCCCCATAACAACTAGAAAGTGCGTTTCAGAGGTATGTATGGCCCGACTAATGTCCTCATACATATCCTCCACCTCATCATCCGGGTGCGACTTCGTCGGTGCGTATACCTAAATGACCTTCAGCGAATATCGTTTGGATACTCTGAGTTAATACTCAGGTATACGACCCTATTGGAAACGCTATCGATCTTAACTATGTTGTTAGTAAGGGACTTGTGGACGAGAAAACCGACACCACCTTGGGACTGTTGGTCGCCCTCCCGGTGATAGAGTAGGTTACCTGATTTTAGGGTTATCGTGTCCTCACCCGCTCTACGGACTTCAGATAACCCCACAATGTCCCAGTGTAGCTTACTCATTTCTTCTTCCAGCTCATATATCTTCTCGTCTGTCCTCATCGTGCGTATGTTGTGTGTTACCAGGGCCAGTCGTCGTCGTTGGGGTTGGTAGCCGGGCGTCTGCCGGGGATTCTTAGCACCCCCTGCCCCACCGTTACCGTGGCCGCTACCGTAGCCAAGAATAGCGGGGCTGCCGGGGACTGGGGGCCTAGTTCTTTTTGTCCAATCCATAAGAGGTTTTTGCCAATACTCGCCACGCTTGGCAGGCGGGTTGGCGAGCGCAGTTTGTGTGTGTTTGACTGGGAAGGTGCTGCTGCCCACCTTCTGATTTGTTATCCCTTAGCCGCTTTCTACGGCACCCACGGGTAGAGTTGGGGGGGTGCTATTCTAAGCCGGCACCGCCACGGCAAATCAAAATTGAACATACAATAAATTAAATAATAGTTTTAGTAAATAATCGAAATCTAACAATTGTAATTTATTTTATGTCAACATTACTTAGGATATTAGTGTAATTATATTCAATGTCAAATATGTAATAATAAAATTATGAGTATAAATTCAAACCATATAATTAATCAATCACCAATTCCTTAACATTGTCTTTAAAAAGTCATTTACATTATATTAATGTTTCTTTATTAGATAATTGAATACTTTCTCGTTAAACATGCTGATACCTCCCGAATCCAATATTGCTCCTAAATACGTATTTTACAATAATTTTAGCATACATTAGATGATTAATATTTACAAAACCATATAATTTAATGATGGTATATGACGCTGTTTTTTTACTCGGAAATGAAGAGTTATTTTTACACTTTTGGAAAACGCACTTCATCATCTTTACAGGTCATCGCCAGATAACGAACATCTGAAATCTGAATGCAATTGCTTTGTATTTGGAATATCATTGCAACTTGAACACTGAACACCTTTACCTACGAAAAGTTACTCTATATTTTGCAACCCATAAAAATCAACATAAAATAAATATTTTATGTTGATTTTTCTATCCATTCGTCTTACACCCAAAATCATACTCGATCGGTAACGACACATTAGGCAGTATATTACTGCATTTTTATTTTGGTAAATGATGGGTTGCGTTATGCGCAATTTAGGGATTTTATAAGTTTGTAGAAAATAAATTCCTTGAACTACAGTTGAATCAACTGAATAGTGTAGGTATAGAAAGTTACCAACTGCTAAAACAATTTTATACATTAAATTTGTATTGATGGCATGACTACAGAATCTTAACATATGTATGGCACTTAATTGACCAGGCTATTATTAGATATTATAAAGTTAAGCAGCCTATTTCTGTTTGTTAAAGGATCTTGCATTACTACCATTGCTGCAGCAAAAACATGACCAGCCTTTACTACTTATTGGTAAGAGAGCCTTAATTATAACTCTAATTACTATTCCTACTACTCCGCCATGTAAAGGAGTTAGGCTGGCTTGAGTAAATGCTGGCAGGGGGGAATGCACAAAACACCCCAAGTGGGACGTCAGTGCAGGCCTCATCGCCCCCAAAAAAGAATAAGAAAAGAATAAGAATACTATTCCTACATTAATTTTAGATATAAAAAAAACTCCAACCAACCATACAATTTCCCGCGTTTTTGGCAAGCGAAAACACGTCCACACATTTTACATACCCAAGTAGTACGCGGATACTGTTCGTTTTACAAAGATTCATCGTTATTTGTGTAATGCAGTAACAGAATAAATAATAGTTCTAGTGCAGTACCTAAATATCTTAATTTGCACCATCCTATGACTATATTATGTAGAGACTTACTGAGGGGTCGCCCACTATAGACGCGGGCAACATGACCCTCAAAAGGTTCATGTTACATTTGAAAATTGTTTGTCTTTCAGAGTCAACTAAAGTGCCATATGTATACCAGGAAAAAGAACATGGAAATACTCTTTCAAAGGACCCATTCAACACATCAATGCCAGTCACTTCAACCACCATTAAAAATAGTGGGCTATATCTAACGGATGATTATTTATTACAAGGTAGTGCCAAGGAATGTATTCAAAACATTTTAGTAACTCCAGAGCCACTGCCCAATTGCGGAAATAATGACGCGCCTGATCAGACATTGGCAAAACTTGACAAAGGAGCAAATAATTTAAATATAGATGTAATTAACACTGCGAAAACATATCGTTCAAACCAGAAGATCAAAAATTATGGTGAGTCGAAAATTTAAATATTATTGACTATCTTATGATCTGTGTATATTTTTGGATATTTGTTTTTTTACAAGATGCGCTTTATTCGGGTACGGAAAACCATTGCCATTCGCCAAAAAAATAAGTAACAAAATATTATTCCATCTCTAAGTGAATTGTCTATAATGCATCAAAGGTCGCACGGCCAGACACAATAGAAATTTCATTGTTATAATGACATCGACCCTTGAAGGGATATTATTCTTATGAGAAATTCATAAGTCGTTAATTTTCGGGGTTCCACTTTCCACGTAGCCCAGAAATTAAGGGGAAGAAAGCTGACTGTTTGAAAATGATGTGGAAATTATGGGTGGTATACACAATTCCGAGCTGAGTTCAGTTTTTATCTAAACATCTATATGGTTGACATCTATATAACGTCGGCTAATTACGCGAGTAAAGTCGGTTTTGATATTAAATAAATCTATATTGTTTTTTCCAGTTCACATATCTGATGTTAAAGCACCACCACGAGCAATTGCTGTTTTACCTGCCGCCTTGCAAATTAGACGGAGCTTGATCTCACCCCGAAGGACTTTATCTTTTGGTGTTCGATTTGGGCCTGTCCAAGGTAATTTTTAATAATTTGCTCTATACAACGAGAAAACTCACCAATAGGACAATATACTTTTTAGGTATTGTTTTGACGGTTTAATTTACGTGGTAGGTATTGTCGAGTATCTCGACCGGTCACTCACACGTGCTCCATGAAGAAAAAGGCTAAAATAATATTTAAAAAACAGGACATACGTCCAAATGAATAAAATATCCGGCTTGGTTTATGTAATATCTATAAGTCGATATTTTCTAGCACAAGACAAAGAATTTTCAGACATCGATAAAAATAGAAAAATTAAAATTTTAAATTAATTTTGTTTAATTCAATTTTATATAAAAAAGTAGAAAATAGAAAAATTTTAGATATCGATAATTTTTACTATACTTAAGACTATACTAAAAAGTATCGATATCTGAAATACTCGATAAAAGTTATTTCTCATCATCATCACCATCATCTCAGCCGTAGGACGACCTCTGCTGAACATATGCATCTCCCATTAATTTAAAAGCAAAAAATAAAGAACTGGTTGGAAGCGGCCTGCGTCCAACGTCGCCCTGCAGGGCAGGAAAATTATCTACTAATAGTTTTCAATCATTTATCAAATCCAATACTTTCAAGCATTCCGCTCAATGATCATCATACCAAAATAACAATAATTATAAAGAAAGTATGTAAAATAATAAAAAAGACAGGTATACATAAACATCGATTTTAAATGTTTCAGGCATCCGTAAAAATATTACACGGTCAGAAGCTCAAACTTTACTCTCAAGCAGCTTCACACCCGTTTTTTTATTGCATCAAAATGAGGACTATGTTACGCATATTGATGTGTCTGATAAAGGTATGATTTTTCAAGTGTTTTGTTATTTGTGTCACGTTTAGGAATAATGATAAAGAACAATATAGGATACCTAAACAATTGCTAGGTCTTACATTGTTGTGCGAATTTCACAAACAAACAATGTTGGTACCTATGTATGCGAGTAAGTAATGTTGAAAATTATACTATTAAAGTGAGTTGTTTTGTTATAAAATAACGCTTGCGTACCCCCCTATCATCTCATCACCCTAGACCTAAAAAGACAACTAGCTATCAAGACAAGCATCTGACATTATGTTCAGTGGGCCTAGCACAAAAATGTGCGTAAGTGTAACGTAGTCGCAGTGTTGACGTATACAATACAACTTCTCATTTATTTAGCGCAACTGTGGCACAGATAACTCATAGTTTGTACTGTATAAGTCAAGGATACGATTATGTTATACTACGCAAATTTTCGTGCTTGGCCCACTGAACATACTGTTAGATGCTTCTTATTAGGTTTAAAAGTTTGAGGGCGGTGTCAACCACCCAGGAAAGCACTAGTTAGTAAGAGTCGTACCACCATATTGTGAATATTATCACAATGTTACCATAATTCAATGAAGGTCGATGACCCTTATTGGGGTCCGACCATTACCTATCAGCATTTCAATATGCTTGTTATCATTACGTCATCATCATCGTTAGCATGCAGTATGAGTCCACTGCTGGACTTAGAGACCTCTCCAAAGGCACGCCACTGAGCCCGATCTTCGACTCTTCTCATCCAGCTGCTACCACTCACTTTGCGTATGTCTTCGCTCCACTAGCACTAACACTAGCCGGAGGACGTCCAACACTACGTTTGTCGAGTCGCGGTCTCCACTCAAGATGACGTCTACCCCAGCGAATATCTGTTCTTCAGTCTTTATCACCAGCCCACTGCCACTTTAGTTTGCTAATTCTGTGGGCTATGTTGGTTACCTTAGTTCTCTGTGGGATCACTTCATTCCAAATATGATCCTTCAGAGAAACTCCAAGTATTTATTTATTATTATTTATTTATTTATTTTTAGGAAGACTATCGACTATATAATAATAACTTGTACATTTTCGTAGGTAACATAAAGTCATTTAAAAGTCTCCGATTTCGCGACGAGAAGAACCGACGAAGTTTTTGAAATGCTGCCCAGTATCTGTTAGTTTCCTTCTCAGAGTTATTTTTACCATTTTACCATCATTACTTATTTGCTTTAAAAATATGTCTTACCTTACACAGATAAATCGAATTGGATGGGCTTATTGCCCTTTGGTGATCACACCCCTGTAACATCATCCACATCAGCAAATGTTTGGCTATATGAAGATAATAATGAACTATACGGCATCACAACGCAGCCTATATGCGCAAGGAGGCCTCTAAGGCTCGGCTACAGCAAGAAATATGTCGAGGACCACGATATACCGCCTGGACCACCTGTATTGGATCTTGAAGAGGGTAACCATAAGCTTCTGGTTATTATAACTAAAATGCTAAAATGTGTATAAAGTATTAATTTAACTGCGTTTGTCCACAATGCTATCGGCTGTCCAATTACGTATCTCAGTTGCGGTTCAAATCAATATGTTGATAGGAATCCAAATGTCAAAAAAAATTAAAAAGATCATCAAAGATCATGCCACCTATTTGCTTGATTTCTTCTTTGAGCGATACTTAAAATCTGTTGCAGATAATGCTATTTCATCCAGGGTCATGTGTATAGTTGAGTGCATGAGACTTCCCCTCCGTAACTCGTGTTTAACTAGTTCAGGGAGACGCACAATTATTTGTATCGAAAGTATAATATATGCCCGAAAAAAAACGATTAGTATTGCTTTGACTCGGGCATTTTATTAGCAGACGGTACAAGCATGAGGCGCACCTGGTGGTAAGTGGTGACCTCTGCCTATAACAAATTCATTTCGTCATAACACAAGAGCCCTACTATGTTACCAATTTTTGTAATAGATATACCATATCACTGGCTTAATTTTCAATAATCGTACCTCTATTTGGTCGAATTTTGTATAAGGAAGAAAAACTGTTTAATTACATTAGGCTGAGCGCACATTGGAGTCACGACAGTTTCAAGACAGAATAGACAAGTCTGTCTTAAAAATAAAACCAAATTATTATGCCTATGACACGTCGCACATCTAAACGAAACTGTTTTGACTATGAGACGTTTTGTTTGAAGTGTGCGCGTCTTCATAATTTTCTACCGACTTCCAAAAAAAGAAGGAGGTGCTCAATTCGACTTAATGTTTGGAACCTCATAACTTTCGATTGGGTGGACCGATTCTCAAAATTATTTTTTTGTTTGAAAGCTGGTGCTTACCATTAAAATTTCATCAAATTCGGTCCAGTAGTTTTTGAGTTATACTCCAAAAACTCAAATTGTGTAAAGTAATAGTCTGTCTTAAAATTATCGTGACTCAAGTCTGCGCTCAGCCTTAATAACAATAAAAACGTAGGCAAACATATTTATTTACATTAAAATATTAAAGGTTTGTGTGTTTGTTGTAATTATGATTCCACTATTACTATTGTTAGTTATTTAGTGATGAACGTAATTTCGCCGGCACATTGCGAACATTAGTGCTTTGCGATATAAATAGGTATAATGGCAGTACTTCCCCGGATCACGATAATATATATTACCGTGCCCGGATGAACCTGCCTCGCAGTTTTACTGCTCCGATGCTCTGATCCCATGCATGACTCGAAAGAGATAATTGAACTTGACTAACGAAAGTATTTTGATATTGTTTTGTATTTCCATCAGTGCATCCTGTGCAATGGTGGTGCAACGAATGTAATCGGGCTATGCAGTCTGCCGCGATGTTGCTACGACATGCCGTTTATCATAAGGTACGTATTACAACGAGATATTAAAAGTTAATTTCGATCAGTGACTATATACATAATACTTGTCTTATATGAAAGCGTATATAAAAATGAGTAGTACCTAATACTAAAAGTTGTATGAGTATGGGAGTCCTGTAGGTGGTAACTAACCATAGCCGATGTAACCGTTCTATTACCCTATTTTGCGTTTATTTAGTTATTACTACCGAAATTGTTACTAGCTGCCATTCTACAATCTGCTTTGTAAACTATATTAACTGTTTTTGTCTTTGCTACCACAGGCAATCCATAAACCCTAATGATAACAAAATCGGGAGATACAGTTTCGAATGTATCCTATACATCCAAAATTAAATTATACCACTGGATAGCTAAAGGATCAAAGAATTCATTATGATAAACGAGAACAGTGATGCACCGCGCGGGGTGGAGGGGGAAGCGCCAACATATTTTGAGGTTATTTTGTTGCATATCGTGCAATTAGTATCACTTTTGACTCTGAGAAACGTATTCACGTACAACACACGGCCGTGTACATGATACAGCCACACCCCATTTTTATTAATACTTGATCTTCATTCAAGTATTATTGTATTGTATACTATTCAAACTGTAGAAAGTGAAAAAACTGGGCCAATATGATAGCTATGTAACGTGGTAAGGATCGCAGTGCAATGGCGTTCAGAATTTATCACACAATTTTACACTACAATTTAGGGTTTAATTCCTTCGGTCCGCGCCGAAGTATACGCGTTAGCATAGTTACTGAACATGCCTCGTGTGGCACAGCACAGCATGATCCGACAGGCTTCTATACATCTAACTAAACTACTTCTACTAAGTTTTCAACGCTTTTTTGGACTGTGGGGGCTAGGAGCAAGGAGCCCACCGAATTTTCAAAGACCTGTTTGGCCGTCTGGTGGAATTAAGACATGAATATGTAAGGGGAAAAGGAAATGCTTATTAAATGCGACAGTTTGCACTGGCACGCCGCTCGCTACTCCTCGCCGCCTCCTCAGTGGTCTCTAGAAATCCGCACGCGTCGATTATGCCGTCGGCAATTTTCATGCGTTATAATTGTCACCCTTATGTCTGTGTAAATTATTGTACAGAGACACTGAACGAAGTTGGTGAACATCTGTGTTTGCTTTAAGCTTCTACAATATAGGAGAATACACATACGCGGTCTTGTACGCTTCGGGATATAGCTAGCTAGAGGTATCTTATATCTAAATGGAATGCTGGCCTGTATCTTGCTCAAAGATTTAAGTACTGCTAATTGCTATACAACGTGACAATGCTGCCTTCATTTTGGGAACATTGCCCACCGGTAGCGATTTATTAGACTAGGTTATTTTATTTTTGGTTTCGATTCGTATTTTTGCGTTTGTTGTTTTAAGTAAGTGAAATATGTTTTATCTAATATGAATTTGACGGCTCTGTTAACTAGCAACCTTGCCTTTTAAGCGCGGGGTCCCAGGGTTCGATCCTTGACCAGAGCAAATATTTGCGTGATGAGCAAATATGCTTGTTCTCGGATCTTGTATTTGTGTGTGTCAATGCCTCCCGCGACATAGGGAATCCTAGTGCGGCGGTATGAGCGTGTAAATATTGTTATTATTAATGGCTATTTTCTATATCCTATCTAGTGACGGTAGACCTACTAGAAATATACATTTGACGCTATTAGTATGGAAATTACGTCATATTTCTATCTCTAGTAAGGCAAATCGTTGATATATAGAAGACTAGCTGTGCCCCGCGGTTGCACCCCCGTGGTGTAGGATGATGAAAATTCATATGTGTTATTCCAGCAAGTTCATCCAAATCTGTTCAGCCAGTCTGGCATGGTTGAGTAACAAACCTCCATTCAAATATTCGCATTTATAATATTAAGTAATAAGTAAGATATAAATTGACCGTAAATCATTAGGGTGGTTTTATCTTGCATCTTTAAATTCGTCACGCATTGCCACTGTTTACATTTTGTAAATTTTGTTTTGCTAGGACTACATAAGCTCAAACCGGTCATTCTACCGCTGTCGACATTGCAGACGCCATTTTGGCCGATTATGCTCGTAAGTATCCAGTTTCTTTGTTTCCCCGAATGATTTGCACCATTAATGTTATCGTCAAATCGCCAAAACTGATTTGACGGAACTTGAACGTTAACGCTAGATGGCGCAACTCACCCTGAGACTGTTTTATGTTATTCTAACGTACGATGACTTTACAATTCACATATACGACTGGATCAGTTGCCGCTTTTGAGTGGGCTTTGAGTTTTATGCAAGATTCTTGGCACATTCTGTCTTTTATGGTAATAATGTTCTTTAATCTAATTTTACAGCATAAAATTGACAGATGAGTTGCTCTTGAATTGTTCTTTACCTACTATGCGAGTAAAAAAACTAATTTAACGACCTATTTACTAACTTTTACATATAATAAAGAGTATTAAAAGAGATGGTTATGGACCGACTTCCCGCTGTACTAAAAAATATCTATACTTTTTTAAATCTGCTTAAGTTGGTATAAACTATACCATCCAATTTTAAACCTCAATAAAAAAAATATTTTTATAATAATTCACTATTCGTTGATCTTAAGTAAACGAGTTCAAAAAAACCTTTTTACTACATACCAAACACAGTAAATTACCACTAAACTAGGTTCACTGAAATATACAATTATTACTTTATTAAGAGATACTTGCAGCGACATTAATTCACTATAAACAATACCTATATAATCAAATTGTGCATTATAGACATGACCATTTTTCGCTATAACTAAAATCCTATCAAAGTTCGTACCTCAAATTAAATAGTTGTCTAATGTAGTAAAATAATCGTTTTTATTGTGTACAGATTAAAGATTACTGAGGGATATAGACGTAGTACTTATTCTGTGCAATAGAGCTACATAACCCAATACATATCAACCTTTATGCAAAGATACCTAATCAAATTTTTGAAGACCGCCATTTTTTCATATGGAAGTTTTCACGCATATAATATGTTAACGTTTTTGTTACAGATTGAAGCGCCATATGTCAAGTAGTTGCTTGAAAAAACCTCAAGTTGCACCGTAAGTCGTTAAATTATTGTTATGTTCGTGTTTTAATTGCCAGTTATACTTAAGGCCTTGCACTGCATGTCACTAAAATTCGTTAGCCGCACATCAAACTTTAAGCATGGTTATATTTCTGTCTTTTGTTTGGGCATTGATAGACACAGAATGAGGCTTAACACTATTTCATTTAGTGAAAATCATGCATGACATACGAGACTTACTTACACAAAAATTGCCGCTTGAATACATAGTTGCAGAGTGCGTGTACGTACAACAAATCCCCATTACAAGCTCTGAGACATTAATGGAGATTTGTAGAACAATTCAAATATCTGTTGTTACAGCTTGATCTCAAGCTAGATGTGACGAAAACTTTGGTAGTTGCGAATTTGCAGTCTAAGCACTGAACTACAACTGCGTTGTGCCAATTAGTATACTAATTTTGACTAGAAAAGGAGTGCATGGGCTTTCAAACCAAGCGAATGATTTTTGTACTTTCCGGATGGTATGTTCTGTCGTAGCACATAACCAGCGAGGCTATTATGTAGTCTTAATTGCAATCAAATTTTGATTAAAACCTTCAAAAATGGCAACTTCTGTAAGCAAAAATGTCAGTAAGTTAATGACTGGAGTTAACAGAAGTAACAGAGACGCCATGTTTTTAGATTTCAATTAAGAGATCATTGCAATTCTGTGATACTAAACAGCCCTGCAGGACCATACACCACACTACAATATTGAAATAAAGAGATCACTAATAGACCACATATCATTCGTCCCCTTTCCGGAATGTATTTCCTTATTCTGTTCAGTAAGGTAGTTTAAACACGCGATCCTGGCTTTGTTACATTGTTTCTCAAACTTAATTTTATTAATACCAGTCCTAGGTTTCCTGCATCCATTTCTATTGGTGTCTCGATCTCATTAACAGAAATTTTTCGTCATAGTATATCACAAAACTTTGCGTACCTACCTACTTGAATGTTGCGGTAACTAGTATTTTTTATTTCAAGACACTGTTCTAGACTTTCGCGGTTGTTAACTACATTATAATTAGTACTCACGGGATGTACATCACGATTAGGCAGGTTTTGGAGTTCCCGATATTTCGGCGCATTTACATGCACCATGTTCACTGGTAGACTGAAGATGCGGGTGGATGGGAAAAGTTCGAAGTTATTAAGAGCAGACAAAACGGTCTACCCTTTTTCTCACTCTTTTACTACGGATACCACTGGCCCTCGAACAAGCAAAATACCGGGAACTCCAAAACCTGCCTAATCGTGGTGTAGGTACATCCCGTGAGTACTAATTATAATGTTTTTTATTTTATTTTGCTATAATAGGACTCAGTTTCAGTCGAATCTTGGTTGACTTACTTTAACGCTTCCAATGAATCTTCCATGATGTATCCGGCTGTATGTATGTATCAATCGATATCGAAAGCAAAAATATGGCGAAAGCATGTCCAGGGGAACGCCTCAAAGATCGATCCTGGATCCCACCCTTTTCTCAATTTATACAGCAGATATGCCTCATCACATCAAAGTATACGAAAGATACACAGCATGCATACATACATAAATACAGCCGAATGCATTATAGAATGCACTGGAAACGTTGAAGTGAGTCAACCAAGATTCGACTGAAACTGATTCCTAATATAGCAAAATTAAAAATAAATTCTAGTTACAAACATCTAAGCTGTACGCTCTGTTTTTTACCTTTAAGGTTTTCGGGCGAACCCATCCTAGTATATATGTATGTATGTATGTATAGTATGAAAGATTAGCGATAAGTATAATAATAACTTAATCTGTCCGCATCAGGACAAAAAATAACAATAGATTTATGAATGAAACTTGCCTCTAGGCTTGAGGCTTGCTGATTCGGACAGATTAAGATCTAGGAAATCAAATGATCTGTAAAAGTCTAACACGAAAACACTGTCAAGTGCGCAATTTGATGGTGATCAGTTGCAGATCAGAACATCAGAAACTTGCAATCAAACCGCCCACGGGAAGCGAGACTTGACCATACCGAGCCTGGCTTGACATGTGGGTGTAGCAAGAATAAATGCCTAAGTTTAACGTAACGTGTCGTTTACGTCAAACAGTACAAACTGTAATTTATGTAGGACAACTGTGGCACAGATAACTCGCAGTTAGTACGCCGAAACGAGACGCTTTGACGCTTATGATACGAATACTATTTCGCAAATTATAAGGCTTCTGGCTGGCACAGTCCTGATACTGTGTCTGCGTGCCATAGTGCGCGTGTACGTGCGCTTGCACTTACGAGTACATACCTACTGCGTTCAGCACCGCTCTATGCAGTCGTAGTATATGTATACATACTGCTGACTATATAGAACCTCTAGTAATTCTTTGAACAAATATTACAGAGAGAAAAATCAGCAATCAACTGAAACGATACAAAGCAATGAACCAGATATCAGTTCTGTACTTGAAGACAACAGAATACCCTCGGACGAAAGTTTCCAGAACTTCACCAACAGTCTTGATTTCTCTACGAACCTTTTCGACACAGACCGAATCGCAGGCCTCGATATATCAAACAATTCGAGAGCCGATAGCGAATTGAATCCTTATTCCATTGGATTTAGAGATGAGACTGGACTCGGCAGTGATTTGGGATTCACAAAGTTATCGACAGCTCTTGAAAATGTTCAAAGCGGTGAGGTAAATGTTAAAAATATATACTTTTTCGTCGTCGATATCGAAACATTTAATTGTTGCAATTTTCTTTCTTTTTTCAATTTATTTGTCTGAGTGATTTGTTAGCTATTTGCAGCCATAAATGTTTATACAGCGACTGCGAAATATTTACAGAATTACAAATGTGGAAGTGTATGTATGTCTGTATGTGTTAATCAGAAACGGCTGAACAAGTTTTAGTATATTTTTGGTATGTACGTGTAAATACTGTAGATCCTGGAATAGCATATGCAACACGTTTTATATTCTTGTACACTCAGGTATAACGGGATTGTCAACGTCTTGTACTAATAAAATTATTACAGCAATATACTTATTTCATGATCAGAACAAAAACATTTGCGAGTGAGTTTCGTTAAAAGAGAATACAAATACTAAGTCAGCGTATCCATGTTTATTAAGATGTCTTCTGTGATTCAATTACCGATAAATTGACCAAATTGAACTCATAAACCCTCTTCATATGCTATTAGTCCATCGATACTATTACTTTTACAATCCGTGTATTCCATATTATAATTATATTTTACAGACTGACCATGTACCAAAGGAGCCGCTATCGGATATGTGCACATACTGTAATCAAGTTTTAGTTAAGGGAAACAAAACCAAACATTTGAGGTAAAATAGATGTATTTACAATATAGTCTCACTTCGCGTTAAACTGAATACAATACCGATACGAGGGCTGCACTAAAAGTATCGGGAATGGAATATTTCCACTGTTCCTGTCATATTAAAATCTTTTTAATTGAAAACTCCTTGGTTTTAAAAATCGAATACCATTTATTTATTTAAAAAAAGATTCTCGGTCTTGTCACAAGGTTTTGTCAAACGTTTAGTCGTTGAGAAAATGGAATTGACTCGAGAAAATTCAAGAGCGATGATTTATTATGATGATAATTTATCGCTGGTTTGCTGAATTTCAACGTGGACGTGTCAAGCTCAGTGATGATCCTCGTCAAGGTCGTCCAAAAACTGCAGTCACCCAAGAAAACGTTGATGCTGTGCGTAAGCTGAATAAGGAAGATCGACATGTGACATACCGCGAAATTCAGGCAACTTTAGACATTGGCATCAGTCAAATACAAATAATCTTGCATGAACAATTAGGTGTAAAAAAGTTGTTTTCCCGATGGATACCGCATTCGCTCTGTGAAGAGCAAAAAGCGGCTCGCGTTACTTGGTGCATCAAAACTCTCGAAAGATTCCACGCAGGATCCTCAAATGCTGTATACAACATCGTATCAGGTGACGAATCCTGGATATACGCGTACGAACCCGAAACAAAAAAACCTGTCACGAGTTTGGATTTTTCGAAAATGAGTTGAAGCCAACAAAAATTGTTCGTTCACGGAGTGTTGCAAAAAAAATGGTGGCCACGTTTGTCTCCAAAACCGGCCATGTTACGACTATTCCTCTTGAGGGACAAAGATCGGTTAATGCAGCATGGTATGCTAGCATTTGTTTGCCACAGGTCGTTTTTGAACTCCGTAAAGAGAACTGCAACCGCCGCATCATCCTCCATCACGACAATGCGAGTTCTCACACCGCGCTCAGAACAAAAGAGTTTTTAGAGCAAGAAAACATATAATTATTAGACCATCCGCCGTACAGCCCCAACCTAAGCCCTAATGATTTCTATACTTTTCCTAAAATAAAGAATAAATTGCGTGGACAGAGATTTTCATCACCTGAAGAAGCTGTGGACGCCTACAAAACGGCCATTTTGGAGACCCCAACTTCCGAATGGAATGGTTGCTTCAATGATTGGTTCCATCGTATGGAAAAATGTGTCAAATTTCGCGGAGAATACTTCGAAAAGCAATAAATACATTTTTAAATAGTAATGTTGTGTCACTTCCTTGATTCCCGAAATTTTCAGTGCCGCCCTCGTATACACCCTTTTGACTTCAAAAACGTTGAGCTTGAATGTTCGGATGTATGTTCACTGATTTTTCCGTCAATTGTGGATCGATATTGAATATTATTAGACAATTGCCAAATAAGATATGCCTCCAAGTTGACCCCATTTAATTTCACCACAATCGGTTGAAACTCTCGAGTTATGCTCAATAATATAAAGATGTTGCGTATGAGGTAAGATGTTATAATTTCACCCGTAGAAGTAGCACTTCAGCAAATAAGTCGGTTTCGTATTTGTTACATTATCGCATTTATTATATAGGATGATTCATTTGGAAGTACTTTTTTTAAAACGAATTGTTTGTTAATTAAAACAAATTTATTGGGTAATTTTTATTATGACACTAAAGAATTCTATACATTTATTTTTTAAAGATTATTGCTTACATATGTTGGCCATAACTCCGGTTAACATAGTCCATTCTGCCGTTCCAATTTTCGATGACGCGTCCGAGCATTTCGATTGGTATTTGGCGAATAACGTTAGTTCCTGATGTTGGCTTCCAGTTGCTCCAGATGTGTTCTATTTGGTCCTGTGTTATTTCATAATTAATTTGACTTTTAAACTTTTCGATGGTATAGCGAATCGTACGTTCGGTAGGCCGATTATGTTGACCATAAGTTTCTCTAAGTGCACGAAACACATTCCTCGCAGCGCAGAACGCTGATTTTCGTAATATAGTTGAATAATTTGTAGACGTTGTGCAGGGCTAAGTCTTTCTATAATGAAATGTCAAACTATACCTACTGAACAAAAATACCATAAAAGGTTACCACGAGTCACGCTTCAAATTCCATAGACAAAACAGTACCTCTAAATTAATCACCCGATCGATACTATCAAGTGAGTACACTGAACGTACCTACAGAAAACTATGCGACTGATCGAAAGCCCATAGCATGCTCATGATTTATTGACTCAAGTTTTATTGAACGCAGCCAGAGGGCTGTCATACATTTGCATTGCTGTGTTACTTTTTGTTTTAGTCTTTGGTTTTTCTCAACCAATATCCCTCTGAAATGTAAGCGTGGATTCGCAAATAAAACAAAAAATAATATCAGAGTAAGTGTTTCATCGGCCTGTTTATATCTTTACAGTGGCGTCATTCAGTACTTCAAAGCTGAAGTATTGCATAGCTTTCCCTTCACTCGTCACTAATTGGTTTTCGAGCTTCGTTTGTCCAGCAATTTATACTTGCCGCAGCACTCTTTAAGCCCTTACTAAATATCACTATATTGCTTCCTAGACACTGCAGTGGTACCATCCGTAAGGTGACGGTTGACTTTACGGTTGGTATCATGTAAAGGAGGCCTAATAAGTTGTGGTTTTTTATCTCTTACAATTCGCTTCCCGTCGATAGAATTAATTTAATGTTTAACCATTTTAGTTCTAATGTTCAATACATTAATTTCTTTCAGCAAATGTCCTTCAAGATTGATATGCGAATGTGGGCGTGTATTCAGACACAAAAAAAGCTTAACGCGACACATGCACAAATGCCATAATAATGAGAATCAGGAGAAACAGGTAAGTAAATAAACATTGAATATTTTATAAGAGGGCCTGCATAAGTGACGCATATTTTGCTTAATTTTGTTCCCCTTAGTGACATCTCCGGACCCCTTCTCGTCGAAAAGAATGGTGACATTCTTCGTCTGGTTAAATGTCAAGTGACATTTTCCCCGTCAGTGACACTGGAATTAGCGTCACGTGGCTTATGGAAATCTCTGAACTGGTATTGGTGTTGCGCGCGGGCGAGGGCACGCAAGAGAAGTTTGAGCCTTAATCATTTTTGCTTCACATTTGTCACTTGATATTAAAAAAAAGTATAAGGAGTTTCCTCAAATAATGAAGTTTCCTGTCATTTCGGATATTTCCGTACAGATATAGATCGTGATATATACGAACGACGCCAGTGAAAATATAAGCTAAGGCCAAGTTTTATGTATTTATTCTTATCATAAGCCCGACCCGCACTTAGACACGTTTTGATATTTGTGTCTTATTTACATACAATAACGCTATAATTTTACCAAGTTTAATATGTTGTATGTATTGCTTTTATAACGTTAAAACAAAAAACAACATTGAAAAAAATACACGTTGCTTTTGTGAGTACCTACCTTGTTTATTTTTATGTTTTAGATTTTTGATTATTTGTTGGCATATCCACCATATTCATATTATTTTCTGATACATTTGAAATGTTTACCTACCACGGTTGAAAAGATCGAGTATTTTAAAAGGTAGGATAAACAGAGCGGCGGAGAGCGTAGACTTACTAATTTATAAGGTCCAGCCTTTATTATGAGTGTGTAGAATAGAATATTAGAAGCCTAAATGACCTAAAAATCTTATAAAAATTAAAGTGAACGAAATTCGAAGGTATTCATCCATTGTGTACAGGTTTTAAAGTCTATAAATAACTAGGTAACTACATACGAATTGCTTAATGTTTTCAATGCCAGATATTTTATTTCTAACACTGTTGTAATATACAGTTAACCCCTGTTAACCCCTTGACTAGGCGGTTGGCGCAGTTGGTAGCGTCCCTGTCTTCTGAGGCGTTGGTCCCAGTTTCAATCCCCGGATAGGTCAAACATTTATGCGCATGAACATGTCTGTTTAACTTGCGTATGGGTGTATATGCATATAAGTATGTATATCAGTCATCAGGTAACTATAGTATATGCTCTGCCTAGCTTGGGACATGAAGAAGACATTGTGTGGTTGTTGTAAAAAAACATGCAACATAGTTACTGTGTTTGTTACAGAGTAGTGCAACTAGTTTAATGTACATATATTGATATTTGTTTATGATTGCAGGTGCAGGTCAATAGGAAACCAGAAGCGAACGAAAAAGATATGGCTTATAAATGTCAAGAGTGTCCACTCGGTTTCAAAGTAAGTTCCATGCATAGCCTATAATAGTTCCGATATTATTATTATTATTATAATAGGACTGCGTCGGTCCAATTGAAAAAAAGCTTATTTAAGTGTGTGTTAAGATTCCCATATTTCCTGCACTTGTATACATGTATGTGAAAAATTATAGAATAGCCATAATTGCTCAATAACTATGAATCTGTTTCAGCGTCGAGGCATGCTAGTGAACCACTTATGGCGCGTCCACAAGATTATCTCGACAATGCCGGTGGAGAAAAAAGTCCGCCACTATCCTTGTACCATTTGCTCCAAGATATATCGCAGTGCAACCAAACGAGACGGGCATGTACGGGCGCATCATCCAGGTCAATATTCACTATACGTACCTATGTTTACTGTACATACATAGATAGGCCTCCAATATCCATTCTAAGGCCGATATTCGAGGAAAATATCCTTGTAACTCCAAGATATATCGCAGCGCAAACAAATACGACAGGTGCATCACCCAGGTCAATGTTCACAATATGTATGTTACTGTACTTAAAGATAGATAATCGAGGAATAATTTCATTTTTGATTATCCTTGTAACGGTTGCTCCAAGATATATCGCAGTGCAACCAAACGAGACGAGCATGCACGGGCGCATCATCCAGGTCTATATTCACTATACGTATGTTACTGTACTTAAATATATTATTATATAGATAGGCCTCCATTCTATGGTTGGTATTCGATGAAAATATATTTGCAACACTTGCTCCAAGATATATCGCAGCGCAAACAAATACGACACGCATGTACGGGTGCATCATCCAGGTCTATATTCAACGTATGTTACTGTACTTATAGATAGTTAGGATATGTAAATAGTTGTGAACCTTGACTTTAGTGGAGATATGGCAGTAAATGCTGTACAAAATATACATCTGTAATCACGTCTGGGTTCACAACTGAGCGTACTTCTGGAATATTGGAACTTCTATGTAACAGATTATAATGATAATTTATGTTAACAGATCGACGTGAAATGATAAAAAATATCGAAAACAGCATATCCACTACATTCGCAAATCTGTAACCCTCCACGCATTTAACTACTCAAATAGAGCCTGTAAAAATACGTAACTAATATTATTATTATCTAAATTTTATTCGTTCGTTTATTTATGCGCCGGTGGTCGAGGTAACGGCCTAAGCCAAAGATTATTACAAAGATACACTATCTTTATTAGGCCAGCAAAGTAGGCTAGCTGCCTAGGTTAACAAAATAAAATCGCTGGAAAAGCAAAAGCAGATTACATAAATGTTTTAAGGTTTATTTGTGATAATTAAGGCAGGGTGGTTGTTACACCAAAGCATAGTCTTAGCGGTTAAACCAGTAATAGTATATCATGTAACTGTATGTTTATGTCATTTGTTTCATTTCTAGTCGCCGTGTAGATAGTAAAAACTTTCAAGTTTTCCATTATCATGGAATTGTATTTCCTTGCTCACTGGAATCCCCCTGTACATTAACCTCATAACAACCCCTTCTGGGAGAACAATTATGTCATAATTATACTTTAAGACCGGCTAGGACTCGCGTGATATTTACCGCAAAATAGTCTCCTGCCAGTTTCGAAGTTACTTGAAGTTCTTCGTCTTAAAATATAATTATGAATATTACTCTCGATAGTTTTCTGTCATTCAATCAAAGAGCGAGTAGGAGATAATAATGAATGGCTGGCGTGTGGTACAGGTGTAGATAAACCCCTTAGACAATGGATCGAAGGCGGCGTGAAATCGTGCCAGCCCGCTTCGTGCACCGAGTGTCCGCGACAGTACGCCTCGCGCGCTAAGCTGTTGCAACACGTGCGTCACCAACACCCGCATTTGGTTAGTGCACAGTCAATTTAGTCAGCTTTATGAATAAAAAACCCATACGTATCTAATAATTTTGGATAATTTCATATATGTTATGAAAAAGCACACACAAATTTGATTTACAAGCTTATAGCTATATTTGTGTTAGTGTGTATGTCTGTACGTAAATTTCTAGGCGTGTATTGTTATCCTTACTTTTTAAAGATTATTTAAAAATGATATTTTTGCCGAATCAATAAGGTTTTTTTTAGTCTAGCTTTGAATAATATATAATAATACATAACATTCCTTCGTGTAGGTGGTGGATGATTGTTCCACACTTTTGATGCGCTATATTTGAAAGAACCTATTGGTATGTTTCGATCGCGAGTTTAGTTTGTGAATGTCTTTGGTCCAAGTCAACTTTTCGAAGAGGTATTCTGGCTTCTCTTGACTCCAAATAACTTTTGTGTCATGCATGCTAAGTGAAATTCTCTTCCATTCTTCCATTCTTCATATTCAGTATATTATGCTTGACAAGGTAAGGAGTAACATGCTTTTTCCTGGGTATAGTAAAACAGAACCCGGCGCACGCGTTTTGGATCCGCTGAATGGCACAAAGAGTTCTTCTGCTTCTAGTTCTTATAGGATCTCTCAAGTTAACCAATATGGCAGCTATATACCGCAAAATAATTCCAAAGAAATAATAGAATACCAAATCCTGTCGAAAAGCCAATCTGCAGTGCACTTGGAAAAATATATAGAAGTCACAAGACTACGTTTAATGTCGACATCCAAACGGAGATCCTTGGGGGATGCCTAAGTTCAGCAGTGACATCCTTCGTCTGAGATGATATGAATACTGAAAGTTTGTTCATTTGTAGTTATATCAAAAAAACATTTAAGCCTCAAACTTGGTATTTTTATAGTGCAAACTCTAAAATCATAAAAAATAAGTAAAACAAAATAATAAATACCGGCCAAGTGCATGTTGATAAATACGCGCATATAGGTATACATGGCACAAATGTTTTGTGAGGCGGTATGGCGTTAGAGACCCCATAGTGCGCAAGTCTGACTGGCGATTTGTCGGTATTTTTATGTACATTTCGTAACAATTTATTTATTTGCAGGCTAAAATGATGAAAAATCAAGCGACGAAGAAGCTACATTCAAAGTCCAAACATCAAGTAAGCAATCCCCTGTTCCAGCTCACTAGTATAATATAATGTATTCGCAAAATGTTAGCAAGGAGTTTAAAGTTTAAAATATACCTACAATTATAATTAATTATTAAATATCAGCTTTTTGTAATTTGTAGAAATAATGGTGTTTAAAGGACCATACAGACTCACGCCGAGAAACCCCGAGAACGCCCGAGAAGCGTGAATGTGAGAGTTTTCTATACGTTTCGTTCTCGTGTTCGGCTGTTCTCCGATCGGTGTCGATATTTCTGTCCGCTTCAAGGGTTTCTCGAGACAGAAAAGATAAATCAGAAAACATTCTTTTTCGTTCTCAGTACAAACTAAGAAGCGGAATCGAGTGCATGTGTTTATAAATTAGAATTGTTCATAGAAAAAAAATATATGGAATACAAAATACCGGCATTATAAAGACCTCAATCAGGATTCACGGAGTATATACCTATATTTTTTATCTTTGCCCGTTGTTTAGTTTTAATAAGGTTATTATATATGTTAATACACGAATAACAAAGGCTGCTGCACAGTCGTCCATCACGGGTGGAAGCGAGAACAATAAGTGAAAAACATGGTGAGAGTGGACAGTTTTAACTTGGCGAGATTTCTCGACGTGAGTCAGTAGGCCCTATTACACTAGTATGGGACGAGACAGGTAATATTTTGCTGGTAAGCCTTACGCCTGGTTGAACTGTTGTATCATGATTAGGTTATAAAATACACTAAAAATACCATTATTATAATAAAAGTAAAATAATGTTGGCAAAAAGTTTGTCCATGCTGCACGCCATGTTATGTGTATAAGTTTCTCTTTTATTGACATATGATTAAACAAGGAGTTTTTACACTCCACAACAGAGCAAAAGCTCTTTGTTATATTATTCTATTATCATGATTATGCTATCACATTTTAGTTTATATCCTTAATATTTTGGTATATTTTTGCACATACATTCAATACATCATTTGACACATATGCGAAAATGTAATTTAAGACTCGTCCCGGTGTAAGGGGTCAATGGTCTTGATTATGTCCGACTAACATTCCCACGACATTCAGCCAAAATAATTATATCGGTAATAACATGTTTAACGCGCTTGTCTAAAATTGTACTAATCTCGTGGTGTCTGTGAACCTAGCACAACAATTTCCAGAATCTCAAAAAATTTTCGGAGTTCTAGTAGCATCCCCAATAGTTCTATAGCTCCTGATAGTTATTTTGAATAGTTCACCTATTTTTGACATGAAAAAACGAATTTAAAAAATGAGATGTTAACTTCGCATGCCGTCACCCAGCATCTCAACAATTTTCAATTATTAGACCACAAATATGGTTGAAAATACAGAGTTCTATCGACTGCCGACTTTCCAACAATAGTTCTGGTAAAAAACATTAAAAAAAACTTTTTTTTAAATGAGATGCTAACTTCACACACAATCTTTTAGCATCTCAAGAGTTCTGAGAAGTTAGATCACAAATATGCTTAAAAATAAATAGTTCTATTCATTTTAGGGCGTAAAACAATAATTGCACACTAAAAAGTAGAGTAATATTTTTTTCAATAAAATCGTTAAGTCTTGAGATGCTCCACTATAGCTTGAAGTTCTACGTAGCATCTCAGGCGTTCTTGACTCCAGGCGCACTAATATGACTGAAAATGCATAGTTCTGCAGCCACAAAGTCATACAGCCATAGTTCTAGACATAAACTTGAAAAAATGCAAAAAAAAATTGTTAAGTCATGAGATGCTGCGCTATAGCTGGCAGTTCTACATAGCATCTCAGGCGTTCCCGACTCCAGGAACACTAATACGATTGAAACTGTAAATATCTGCAGCCACAAGCTTATACAGCCATAGTTCTAGTCATAAATATGAAAAAAAATGTCAAATAAATCATTAAGCCCTGAGATGCTGCACTATAGCAGGCAGTTCTACGTAGCATCTCGGGCGTTCTCGACTCCAGGAGCACAAATACGATTGAAACCGTACGGTTCTGCAGCCACAAGGTCATACAGCCGTAGTTCTAGTCATAAATTTGAAAAAAAATGTCAATAAAATCATTAAGTCCTGAGATGCTGCACTATAGCAGGCAGTTCTACGTAGCATCTCAGGCGTTCTCTACTCCAGGACCACTAATACGGTTTAAACTGTACAGTTCTGCAGCCACGAGGTCATACAGCAATAGTTCTAGTCATAAATTTGAAAAAAAATGACAAAAAAATCATTAAGCCCTGAGATGCTGCACTATAGCAGGCAGTTCTACATAGTATCTCAGGCGTTCTCGACTCCAGGAACACTAATTCGATTGAAACTGCAAAGTTCTGCAGCCACAAGCTTATACAGCCATAGTTTTAGTCATAAATTTGAAAAAAAATGTCAATAAAATCATTAAGTCCTGAGATGCTGCACTATAGCAGGCAGTTCTACGTAGCATCTCAGGCGTTCTCGACTCCAGGAGCACAAATACGATAGAAACCGTACAGTTCTGCAGCCACAAGGTCATACAGCCGTAGTTCTAGTCATAAACTTGAAAAATATGTAAAAAAAAATTGTTAAGTCTTGAGATGCTGCGCTATAGCAGGCAGTTCTACGTAGCATCTCAGGCGTTCTCGACTCCAGGAGCACTAATACGATTGAAACTGCAAAGTTCTGCAGCCACAAGCTTATACAGCCATAGTTCTAGTCATAAATTTGAAAAAAAATGTCAAAAAAATCATTAAGCCCTGAGATACTGCACTATAGCAGGCCGTCCTACGTAGCATCTCAGGCGTTCTCGACTCCAGGAGGACTAATACGATTGAAACTGTACAGTTCTGCAACTACAAGGTCATGGAGCCATAGTTCTAGTCATAAACTTGAAATAAATGTTAAAAAAATCATTAAGCCCTGAGATGCTGCACTATAGCAAACAGTTCTACGTAGCATCTCAGGCGTTCTCGACTCCAGGAGCACAAATACGATAGAAACCGTACAGTTCTGCAGCCACAAGGTCATACAGCCGTAGTTCTAGTCATAAACTTGAAAAATATGTAAAAAAAATTTGTTAAGTCTTGAGATGCTGCGCTATAGCAGGCAGTTCTACGTAGCATCTCAGGCGTTCTCGACTTCAGGAGCACTAATACGATTGAAACTGCAAAGTTCTGCAGCCACAAGCTTATACAGCCATAGTTCTAGTCATAAATTTGCAAAAAAATGTCAAAAAAATCATTAAGCTCTGAGATACTGCACTATAGCAGGCCGTTCTACGTAGCATCTCAGGCGTTCTCGACTCCAGGAGGACTAATACGATTGAAACTGTACAGTTCTGCAACTACAAGGTCATGGAGCCATAGTTCTAGTCAAAAACTTGAAATAAATGCAAAAAAAAAGTTAAGTCTTGAGATGCTGCGCTATAGCTGGCAGTTCTACGTAGCATCTCAGGCGTTCTCGACTCCAGGAGCACTAATACCATTGAAACTGCAAAGTTCTGCAGCCACAAGCTCATACAGCCATAGTTCTAGTCATAAACTTAAAAAAGAATTTTAAAAAATTGTTAAGTCTTGAGATGCTGCGCTATAGCTGGCAGTTCTACGTAGCATCTCAGGCGTTCTCGACTCCAGGAGCACTAATACCATTGAAACTGCAAAGTTCTGCAGCCACAAGCTCATACAGCCATAGTTCTAGTCATTAACTTAAAAAAGAATTTTAAAAAATTGTTAAGTCTTGAGATGCTGCGCTATAGCTGGCAGTTCTACGTAGCATCTCAGGCGCTCTCGACTCCAGGAGCACTAATACGATTAAAACTGTACAGTTCTGCAGCCACAAGGTCATACAGCAATAGTTCTAGTCATAAACTTGAAAAAAATGTCAAAAAAGTCATCAAGCCCTGAGATGCTGCACTATAGCAGGCAGTTCTACGTAGCATCTCAGGCGTTCTCGACTCCAGGAGCACTAATACGATTGAAACCGTACAGTTCTGCAGCTACATGGTCATACAGCCATAGTTCTAGTCATAAACTTGAAATAAATGCAAAAAAAAAAGTTAAGTCTTGAGATGCTGCGCTATAGCTGGCAGTTCTACTAGAGATTCACATGACAGCATCGAAAAAGAAATACGTAGTCAAAGGTCAGAATCTTCAACGCGCAAAGTAGTTACTACGCTATGACCGAACATATTTAATATCGGAAGAAAATAGCTAGAGGGATTATTGCGAACGAAATTATTTATATAATTAATAACGAGAAACATAGCTTAGAATGCTTACACTTTTTATTTACTACATATACACGCATATTATGTGTGTATACTATACCTATAGGTTGGTTTATTTTGATATCGTTTTGATTTATATTTTGATAAATCCATCGAACTAGAGAGGTAAATTTCAGATATTGTCCAGTACCTACATTTGCCGATTTTTAAGAACCTTTTATGTACTATATAATTTGGGATGGCCATCAAACGGTAATATTATTTATATCACCGTGGTCATACTGTATATTATGCGCTGCGCACGTTTCTAGCTTTTTAGTTTCTAGATTTTTTTGAATTTTTTTTCAAATTTTTGCATCAGCATCTCAAGACTTAACCATTTTTTAATTCTTTTTTAAGTTAATGACTAGAACTATGGCTGTATGACCTTGTGGCTGCAGAACTTTGCATTTTCAGTCGTATTAGTGCTCCTGGAGTCGAGAACGCCTGAGATGCTACGTAGAACTGCCTGCTATAGTGCAGCATCTCAGGGCTTGATGACTTTTATGACATTTTTTTTCAAGTTTATGACTAGAACTATTGCTGTATGACCTTGTGGCTGCAGAACTGTACAGTTTTAATCGTATTAGTGCTCCTGGAGTCGAGAGCGCCTGAGATGCTACGTAGAACTGCCAGCTATAGCGCAGCATCTCAAGACATAACTTTTTTTTACATATTTTTCAAGTTTATGACTAGAACTACGGCTGTATGACCTTGTAGCTACAGAGCTGTACGGTTTCAATCGCATTAGTGCTCCTGGAGTCGAGAACGCCTGAGATGCTACGTAGAACTGCCAGCTATAGCGCAGCATCTCAAGACTTAACCATTTTTTAATTCTTTATTTATTATTTATTTATTTATTTCGGTAATTCAACAGCGTTTACAATTAACATGTACACTTAATATAAAAACTTAAAATATGGCCAAAACAGAATTACTCAAATTAAAAACAATTTACAGAAAAGTAATAATAATACGACAAAATATGTATAAAGGAAAAAGACAAGACACAGGCACAGGTCTTATTACAATTACAGTGAGAATAGCAAGAATAGCAGGTATGTTTGTGAGTTATGTGTGTGTGTGTGTGTGTGTGTGTGTGTGTGTGTGTGTGTGTGTGTGTGCGCGTGAGAGAGGGTGTGTGTAAAAATATTAATCGCAATGAAGCAGTCTTATTTGTTTTTTTAATGATGATTTTGAGGAAAAAAATAAATCCAGGCTAGAAAAATGTTTATTGTACATGTTTGTAGGTACAAGCGGCGCGACATAACACCGAATTCTGAGCATAATTAGTGCTGACTAGTGGGACGTCCAATAACTGCGTATGTCGAGTACGCCGAGGTGGTACCTGAAAAGCTAGACTTGATAGAAGTTCGGAGCAGTCAATTTTGCTGGTTAATATATCGTGCAATAGTATAATGTCATACTGCTTGCGTCTTTGTTCTAGAGATTCCATGTTAAAGTGCTTACATGCTTTAGAATAGGTCTCAAAAGATCTATAGTTCTTATAACTCAAACATTTTATAAACTGTTTTTGTAGTGATTCAATTCTTTGAATGTGCACTATATAACTTGGGGACCAGATGCTATAACCATACTCCAATATACTTCGCACGTAAGTAAATTACAATACTTTGATGCATTCAATGCTGTTAAAAGTGTTACATACTCGTTTTATGAATCCAAGTTGTTTATAAGCTTTGTTAATAATGGTGTCTATGTGCTCAACCAGTGTCAATTTTGAGTCTAATATTATGCCAAGATCTCTCACGGAGTTTACTTTATTTATAGGAGTTTCATTGATTTGATAGGTATACCTTATAGGGTTAATTTTTCGAGTAAAAGATATCTGCAAACATTTTTCAGTGTTAACAGTTATCCTATTCATCAAATAGAAACGACTCAGATTATTTAAGTCTTCTTGAATTTTTAGACAGTCATCGATGTTTTTGACTTTTAAGAAGACTTTTTTATCATCGGCGAACATAATGAACTTTGAGTTTTGAAAATAGTTTCCTACATCAAAAAGATATGCGTTGTATAAAAGAGGACCCATGGTTGAACCTTTTTTAAGTTAATGACTACAACTATGGCTGTATGACCTTGTGGCTGCAGAACTTTGCATTTTCAGTCGTATTAGTGCTCCTGGAGTCGAGAACGCCTGAGATGCTACGTAGAACTGCCTGCTATAGTGCAGCATCTCAGGGCTTAATGATTTTTTAGACATTTTTTTCAAGTTTATGACTAGAACTATTGCTGTATGACCTTGTGGCTGCAGAACTGTACAGTTTTAATCGTATTAGTGCTCCTGGAGTCGAGAACGCCTGAGATGCTACGTAGAACTGCCTGCTATAGCGCAGCATCTCAGGGCTTAATGATTTATTAGACATTTTTTTCAAGTTTATGACTAGAACTATTGCTGTATGACCTTGTGGCTGCAGAACTGTACAGTTTTAATCGTATTAGTGCTCCTGGAGTCGAGAACGCCTGAGATGCTACGTAGAACTGCCTGCTATAGCGCAGCATCTCAGGGCTTAATGATTTTTTAGACATTTTTTTCAAGTTTATGACTAGAACTATGGCTGTATGACCTTGTGGCTGCAGAACTGTACAGTTTTAATCGTATTAGTGCTCCTGGAGTCGAGAACGCCTGAGATGCTACGTAGAACTGCCTGCTATAGTGCAGCATCTCAGGGCTTGATGACTTTTTTGACATTTTTTTCAAGTTTATGACTAGAACTATTGCTGTATGACCTTGTGGCTGCAGAACTGTACAGTTTTAATCGTATTAGTGCTCCTGGAGTCGAGAGCGCCTGAGATGCTACGTAGAACTGCCAGCTATAGCGCAGCATCTCAAGACTTAACAATTTTTTAAAATTCTTTTTTAAGTTTATGACTAGAACTATGGCTGTATGAGCTTGTGGCTGCAGAACTTTGCAGTTTCAATGGTATTAGTGCTCCTGGAGTCGAGAACGCCTGAGATGCTACGTAGAACTGCCAGCTATAGCGCAGCATCTCAAGACTTAACAATTTTTTAAAATTCTTTTTTAAGTTTATGACTAGAACTATGGCTGTATGAGCTTGTGGCTGCAGAACTTTGCAGTTTCAATGGTATTAGTGCTCCTGGAGTCGAGAACGCCTGAGATGCTACGTAGAACTGCCAGCTATAGCGCAGCATCTCAAGACTTAACTTTTTTTTTGCATTTATTTCAAGTTTTTGACTAGAACTATGGCTCCATGACCTTGTAGTTGCAGAACTGTACAGTTTCAATCGTATTAGTCCTCCTGGAGTCGAGAACGCCTGAGATGCTACGTAGAACGGCCTGCTATAGCGCAGCATCTCAAGACATAACTTTTTTTTTCATTTATTTCAAGTTTATGACCAAAACTATGGCTGTATGACCTTGTAGCTGCAGAACTGTACGGTTTCAATCGTATTAGTGCTCCTGGAGTCGAGAACGCCTGAGATGCTACGTAGAACTGCCAGCTATAGCGCAGCATCTCAAGACATAACTTTTTTTTTTTCATTTATTTCAAATTTATGACTAGAACTATGGCTGTATAAGCTTGTGGCTGCAGATATTTACAGTTTCAATCGTATTAGTGCTCCTGGAGTCGAGAACGCCTGAGATGCTATGTAGAACTGCCAGCTATAGCGCAGCATCTCAAGACTTAACAATTTTTTTTTTTGCATTTTTTCAAGTTTATGTCTAGAACTATGGCTGTATGACCTTGTGGCTGCAGAACTTTGCATTTTCAGTCATATTAGTGCGCCTGGAGTTAAGAACGCCTGAGTTACTACGTAGAACTTCAAGCTATAGTGGAGCATCTCAAGACTTAACGATTTTATTGAAAAAAATATTACTCTACTTTTTAGTGTGCAATTATTGCTTTACGCCCTAAAATGAATAGAACTATTTATTTTTAAGCATATTTGTGATCTAACTTCTCAGAACTCTAGAGATGCTAAAAGATTGTGTGTGAAGTTAGCATCTCATTTAAAAAAAAAGTTTTTTTTAATGTTTTTTACCAGAACTATTGTTGGAAAGTCGGCAGTCGATAGAACTCTGTATTTTCAACCATATTTGTGGTCTAATAATTGAAAATTGTTGAGATGCTGGGTGACGGCATGCGAAGTTAACATCTCATTTTTTAAATTCGATTTTTCATGTCAAGAATAGGTGAACTATTCAAAATAACTATCAGGAACTATAGAACTATTGGGGATGCTACTAGAACTCCGAAAAATTTTTGAGATTCTGGAAATTGTTATGCTAGGTTCACAGACACCTTGAATACGTGCTAATACTTTTATATTTATTTCGCACAATCAAATGATTAAATTTTAATGGTAAAGGAGTCCATAGTTTACTAGTAAATTTCACTGGGAATTCGAATATGATATACATTCATTGAATTATATTTGCCCATAATTGAATAAAAATGCTTTTCCCCACGAAGGACGTAAGAACAATTGAAAAATTTAGGGAATGTTGCCGATTTTTTTTCTATCGAGCCAAGTTTGCTCAATCGTGTATTGGCTCCCATACTTCATTAGAACGAATTCAATTTATACTAGGTTTTTTCGAAATTCGGTTATTAGGTTTATACCCATTTGCGTCCCAGAGACGTAAATATACGTCATTCTAAATTCGTAAAACTTTTGTTTTAATTATCACGCTATAGGAAGGATTAAGCGTCGAAAAATTAAGTTTTCGCGAAGTCAAATCATGAAATTTGATCGTAATCTACACTTATTTCGCCTTATTAACTAAAGTCTCACTTAAAGAAACAAAGCACTGAATTAACACACATATAGAATACTTTTATCATCGTTATCAACCATCACCATGCGGGTGTAACCGCGGGGCGCAGCTAGTCCTAACTTATTATTAAAAATGCGAAAGTAAGCTTTTCTGTTTGTTACGCTTTCATGCCTAAGCGGCTGAACGAATCGTAATGAAATTTAGCAAGGAGGTAGATTATATCCCGGGAAAGAACATATAATACTTTTCAGCATCATCATCATCAGCAGCTAGTAATAGATAAGCTTCTTATTTATCTGTTCCTACCTTAGTTTATAAACAAACTCACTAGAATCGTAGGTAATAAGAGCAAATAGTGTCGGTGAATATCTATAAATAGTTAAATATATTGTGGGCATTATGTTATATATGCAAACTAAAGTATTGTCATAATTCAATGCTTTATTCTCTACCATAAAATAAAAAAAAATTATATGAACCAAGTTAGCAGCTTGGACAACATGTTTCCTAACTGTCACTCTGGTGTAAAATGAGTAATATGGCGCATTCAGTGTTTTATTTTGGAGCAGCCGAGATAGACAACATACAAATAGTTAAAAAAAATTTGTGGCTTTTCAATCGATAACAAAGTTCACGTTGATTATGATAAAAAAATATATTTAACATACATATTTGGCTCAGATACAGTTTTATTATTATGTAGTTAAACCAAAACAGAAAAATAAAACTAAAGCATTATTTGCAGACAGTGATAATGTTTACTTACACACTCATACCCTCACACCCGCATTAGGCTTCCTCGTGTCGCAGGAGGCATGGACAAACACATCACAATATCCAAGACTTGAGAATAAACATTTCTGCTCATCACACAAATATTAATCCCCTCCGCCAGGGATCGAACCTGGGACCCGCGCTTCGAAGGCACGGTCACTACCTACTAAGCTAACGGAGCTATTAAACAAGTCTGGATTTTACATAATGATACCAATATTACAAACATGAATGATTGTATGTTTGTTTTGCATTTGCAATCACGCAAAAGCGGTGAATGTTATTAGAAGCCGATACAAACACGAGACCCACCTGGCGTATACATGATAATTAACAACTTAATGTCTCTGGGTTACGGGCGCAGTGCAGTTTGCCACTTGTGACGGAATGCATCTGTTCTCGGTATATGTTACCACTTAACATCAGGTGGGTCTCATACTTGTACAGGCTTCCGGAGATCTTTATTCCACTCCACACAGATGAAGTTGTGCGCATATACTAGTATAAATATTGTAAATATATGTTTCTGTTTGATGATTAACTTGTCACATATTTAGAACAATTCTTATTAATATTACATGCTAACTGTCTGACCAGCGACTTTGCGCAACCCCAATGATGACTTTATACTAAAATTACATACACAATAATAAATGATTTTCATAAGCATTTTTAAGTGTATCAGGATTGTGGCAGTTTTTAATAACTTGAACTTGGGAAACTTGCTTAGATTACAGAAGAGTAAGCCTTTATTGAGACAAATGAGAAATGCTATGCTTTGTTTTAAATGGATGGTAAGTTTCTCATTTATTACACCAGTACAAAATGTAAGTGATCCCTTTAGCTTAGTTAAGAATAGTGATAAAGTACTTTACCTTACTAATGTTTCCTCTGCTTGTTACATGCATTTTTTTCATTGTAAATGTCATGATGATGAGCAAAATTTATCCATGCCTTCATGTATCCTCCATGCAGACAACAAACTGTTTTAACCAACATTCACTCCAACAGAGCCAATTGCCATTGAAGAGCTATTGAGTAGGTACCTGATAAATCATACAATTTTAATTACTAAGTTTTGAAGTGGATAATTTCCATAGTAGAACTGTAACACAATGTGTTTGTTATGAATGCTAGTGGCTTCAACTGGAATGTAGTCTAAAGCAATGTTCAGTATAGTCTGTTTAAGTATAAAAATATATTTAAAAATATATATAAAATATATTTAAAAATATTAAAAAGACTAAAATAAAAACAAAAGTATTTTGTGGTCATGCTATTTCACCCCTACACCTACTGAACTTTTGTTTCCTGTGCGATAGTAAGTTAAGTGGATAAGTTTAGGTGGACCCCGTTACAGAATAGCATTCTATTTTCACATACCCAATTTATACTTTATAAAACATAATATAGTCATATTTTTCATCATCTAAAAGATTTATCTACTCTACATATCATGTCGACATTATATCACTTAAATTAAATTAGTAAAGAATATGATTTAAAAAATATAGTCTTGCATCTCAAATGTATACTTATAACAGCTGGACCTCTTTAATCCGAACCCCTCTATAATCCGAATGCCATACTGCCCTGCTCCTTCACTCTCCATCTCGCCAGTGCTTAGCGAACGTCGAGTGGTGGTGTCGTGCGCATTTGTTTGTTGTTGATGAGATTGGGCAGAGGTAGCAGTCTACAGTCTATAGGTAGTATTATCATATTAAAGGTTACTTATTATCATCAATGTTTCATCACCGCATGGGTAAAACCACAGGGCGCAACTAGTATAGATTATCCTAGATATATTCTTATTCAGTAATCTGTGGTATAGCATACTTGTTTGATTATCGTTAAATCACACCTCGTTCCGTTTTGAAGACATATTTAAACTTTGTCGCGTGAACTATAAATTGTTTTATGCATTTAAGAAATAACAGCATAAGAATATTAATAAACTTGCATAATATTAAATATCAATGTAGTTTCAAATTCAAATTTATGTTGATATCGAAAATTTCAAAACTACCATTTTGTTTAGGGTTGCCATGCCAGAAACAAAAAAACTACTATTAAACTGCTACCAAAAATTGTACACCATTAAGAACAAAATCAAGTACATTTTTTTTGTAACCTGATGTTTTATATAATAAAAACTTTACCTAACAAAAACTTATAGACCATGGTCATAAAAAAGAATACATGTTCAGATGAGTTACCTGTATATAAAACTAACATAACCACAATTTTGGAGTTACTTCGTATCAGACCAACGAGAAATTTGTGAACTATTTTCCAACTACTTTAGCTCAGTTTTTGAGCCTTCTACATATTATTATTATACTTTTTATTCCCTACACAATCAAACAAAATGTTTTAAGTTACTTATCCTTCACGCGGGAACTAGTCTACGAGTAGTGACTAGTATGACGAGTACTGAACTAGTAACTACGATTGGACGAAATGGTGACAATAATATTTTTATTACTACAAACGTCAATAAAATTCTTTATGACTACAGGCTCAAAGATCCTTGTTTAGAAAGAAGTCAAGCGGTAGTCGGAGAGTTCGGGGTCTTACTTGACGACTTACGAGACGTTCACATTTATAGACCATTATGACTACACTAGCTGCACTCGGCGGTTTCACCCACGTGGTAGTAGATGATGATGATGAATCAAATACAGCGTATGTTACTCCGGCATAATGTAACTACTGGTGAAGAATTTTTTGAATCGATTAAGTAGTTATCACAAAGAAACGAACAATCAAATCTTTACTCCTTATTATTAAAGTAGATAATAATATGTTTTATGTCATAAATATTAGCACCGTCAGACAAAATTGCTATCGTATTAAATTTAAATACTTTGTTCATTATAGTGGTCAACCAGAGAATCGATCAGTAACTTACAAAATTACGATCTTGACGTAGGCGGAGATCTTGTTATTTTGTCTACGCTGTGCCTAAGAATATTCCGCTTTTTTACCCGCGTGGTGACGGGTGATGATGATTAAAAAAATATCCTATGTGATAATCCAGCGCCTCATCTACCGCCGTACCAAGTTTTATTAAATTGGCAAAGCCATTTGAGCGTGAACGAGCAACAAACATCCATCTATCCAACCATCTAACCATTAACATTTATAATATTAGTGGGATAATTTTATAAACGCACAAACATTTTAGGTTTTATCTATCGGATTGCTAAAGATTTTAAAAATCCATATAGTTTCTTGGACGTTTATTTCTCATTGATCTGTAGTACACTGGAGTATAACTCTCGTCATTTGGTCACCTTTCTATGTCGTTCATAAAAAGGTATAGAACGGGTATAAAATAAATGTTTAAGCATATTATGTTCCAAACCGGGTATCAAAGGAAAACTTTCCTCGTATTCTGGAAGGTTGGCCAAATATGAAATGCAAACCCATTAAACTCGGCGATTAACGCCATACATTTATTATATGGTCAGACGTCGCTGACCAAATTGTTAAACGTTGCACAGTTAATGATCTGGCAGGTCATGAAATAGTAAACTGTCAATAGTTTACTATTTAATAAAATGATTGACTAAGTTATTCATGATATGTTCAATTTTATGATTCTGTAATGCTAGTCTCGACATACACGACACAGGTACCTACACATATTTAAGAACGTAGTCTGGATCTAAAATTTGTCATATAACTTTTAATCATTTATTGACTGTTTTCGTTTTGTGTGCCAATAAATGATTAAAATAAAAGTAGTAGAATAGACAGCACTCATATGGAACTAAAAACTATTTGGTATTATTACTGCTGGTTGAAATTTTAAAACTACTAAGTTTCCAATAATGAACATTGCAACCCAGGTAGCCCAGCGTATTTCGCCGACTCTCTTTTACTAATAGCAATGTCTCGTTTACTCTAAAAAAACCCGATTATACACATGTAAAGTTTCGTGTATGCAAGACATGCAAGTCCTTGTTCGGAAGTTGCCCCCCCCCCCCCCCTGATATTATGCCCCATACAGCATGCACATCACTAATGTTAACATTTAGAAGGTTTTTCTTCTATGTTGGTACTATTGACTGTCAGCGCTAAAGAAAACGAAAGTTTGCTACAGTCTAAACATTGTATACAATATCTCTAAAAATGAATCTATGGAAGTTCGGACTCTAACTAGTATTATATGCTCTTTGGTCCAGTCTTCCGAAACTGCCTATAATTTTAGAAATGTATGGAAATTGTATACGCACTTCTACCAACGTAAGAAAAAATATGATAAAAACTCACGCAATTAGCGATAATTATTTTATCATAAATGTAATTTGTTGAGCACAATTGTGTTTAAAAACATTTTTTTATTATATTGTTCAGTAGTGTACCACTACCGAACAATATAATAAGAATGATGTAATAATGCTAGCTAGTAATTTTTTAGTTTTAAGGAATATTTGCGTCTGTCATAGTAGTTTTAGGGAAATTCATAGTAGAAACACTGTCTGCTGTCAAAAAACTCAAAAAATAACATTTGAGCGGTTTTTATGTGCGATTTTGTGATTCGAGGCGAATTTTCTGTATTTTTGTTTTTTCTGAGTTTTCTGTTTACATCGAGTCGAGTGGGCATCTGCTCCTCTTCTGTATCCGGATCGTGCCGTTGAATTGAGATAGTGACTCTGCTTGTGTTGTGAGACAGTGACTCTGAAATATAAATCTGTGTGGAACTGATAAAATGGTTCGAAGCAGTCACAGAAAGTGTGAAATCTGTGGAAGACAGGAGATCAGAAGAGATCCGGAGAAGGGATCTCTTTTTTTTCTATATTTCCGATTGATGAATACCGGTCAGTACATAACCAAGTATCTACTAATATATGAGTCAGTAACAACATAAACTGTCGCGCGCAGCGCGAGTTGCCGTGAACGAATTTCTAACGAGTTGACCTCCGGAGCATCCATATCCGGGTGTAACCTCAACAGGGGATAGCAAAATGATCGGCTTTGTTGTTGGAGCATATGGGCAGGACTATGGGGATGATGGAGGTCCTCGTGGGGAACACCCCATGTCCAGCTGGTGTCATTCCTGGGGTAAACTGTACTGACCAGGAACCCAATGAAAGAGATAACTTGTATAAATATACGCAATATCTAATGTAAAGGGAAGACCCGGGCGCAGTAAACACGGTACTGCGCTCTGACTGGAGCCATAGTCGATCAAAGGGTAACTGAACGGACCCTTGTATGAGGCAAAGCCTCCTAGCACCAAATGTTGCCTAAATTGCGTGTGTTAGTGGTCGACTCATTGTTTCATCCACGTGTTCTTCTTTATATTCTTTGTCGTGTGTTTATTTTAGTATGATTATTTACCGGGCACACACAGTCATCTTGCTATGACATAGGAAGCGCAACATCAACTTCACAATTTATTCAGTGCGCTAGCCACACAAAAGTGTAATTAGGTAGCAGTGCATAGTTTTAAATATATCAACATTTATGTACCCTGAATTCACAAAAAACCTTGAATGAATGAATATTTGTTTGCTTTAGTTTTGGGTACAATATTGCATAGTTGTTAAAGCACATAATACAGGTCCAACAAAACTCTACCTAAACGGCGTGCAAATGTTTTATACAAGATTTATTCTAATGAGTTTTTTAGAATCTACACAAAAATAATAAAAAAATTAAACAGGCAGTAAATTATAAATAATACGAACTGATTTTAGATATAATAATTAAGAATGTCAATTGATATAATTGTTTGAAAAGTTACTTCTGTCAATTAATACAATTAAATGTCAAACCTTAATAATATAATTACCTATGTTAGATTTTTATCATCTAAGAAGTCCTTTATAGAGTAATAACATTTTTTCAATAAGAAGTCAAATAATTTCTTTTTAAAAGGATTTAGGTCAATTCCCTTGATATTGTACAAAGAAAAGATATTGTGGTAAAGTATTGTACACTCTAATCGCCATACAACTGGCATTCCGTTTGGTATGCTGTAACCGTTGAATCGGCGTGTATAACTTGTAAGGATGTCTATCTACTATGACAAGCTCTTTTTATGACCTCACAGTGTTTTTCGAATAGGTGCGGATTTTTTTTTACGTACACATAAATCTCGTAGATGTACAATGAAAGCACAGGAAGAATCTTAAGTTCTTTAAAAAGTGGTACACAGCTATCCAAATATTGCACCCCACATAGGGATCGTATGCATTTCTTTTGCGCAATCAACACCCTGTCCGCCTCAACGGAGAATCCCCACAGTATAATGCCATATCTTAAACTTGAAGAGACATAGCCATGATAGGCAGTCAAGGCTGCTTCCTTTGTCGTTATTTGTCTTAGTCGGTACATTACATATACAAATCTATCCAATTTTGAACACAAACTGTTAACATGGGATTTCCAGTTACAATATTTATCGAACGTTATGCCAAGGAACAAAGTTTCAATTACATTGTTTATTATGTTATTTCGATAAGCAATATTAACATTATTTGGTACGCTATTGTAGGCTTGAAATTCAACAAAATTAGTTTTTTTATTTATTTATTTATTGATACACCAACAAAGCAACCACTAAGACAATAACTAACAAAAATAATTTTAAAAGTTCACACATGAAAAGTGGCACTTCAATTATAGGTATAAACAACGAGCCAGATATACACTTAGACAACAATTTAGAGATTTTAATACAATCATGAAAATGTGTTTTGAAATTTGAATTATTTAATATTTGTAATTGAACCTTATAATAATTTAACTGTAGAGATAAATAATTAATAATGATATTTTGAAGAGATTTTAGACCTATTGAATAATTTGTAGAAGACTTGATTTGAAATCAAATAAGCGGCCTGAAAAAACATCTATATTAATTTGTTTTTTCAAACCACGTATATCAGGAGAGTCTATTTTAACATTATGAAATTTATTGTAATTGCTTACAATCCTGTTCATTGGAGAATATTGCCCAAGGTTGGTACGTGCAATACTATTAACAAAAGGTTTACATTTATTACATTGTCTTTGTTGCCTCCTAGGAATATTTAAACTTAATTTAGATAGAAGGTAAGGAGCGTCCGTTAGATTTTTAACTAATTTAAAGAGAAACATGCTGTCCAACAGTGTCCTACGAGAATGAAGCGATTTCATACCGAAATGTTTAAGACGTGCCTCATATGATGGTCGTTTTTTGGCCAAGTTACAGCTGAAAGACAAGTGCCAAAGGAAACGTTTTTGTACGCTCTCCAACCGTTTGTTATAGACATCGTACATTCCACACCACACTACAGTATTCTAAGGTGCTACGGACGAGGGCATTGTAAATTGCGATTTTAGTGTCGGGTTTTTTGAAGGCCTTGCAATTGCGCAAAACCAATCCCAAAGTTCTGAAGCTTTTCTGCGACACGGTATCGATGTGTAAATTGAACCTTAATTTTTTGTCAATGATGACTCCAAGATCTTGTACTCCACTTCAGCCATAGGTATAGAATTAATGTGATATGTTCTTGACAACTTAGTGTTCTTTCTAGTAAAGCGTATGACGTGACATTTATCGATGTTTAGACTCATTCCATTTACTTGGCACCACATTACTAACCTGTCTAGGTCAGATTGAAGCAATTGAGCTTCACCGATTGAGTTGACCTGTCTAAAAAATTTAAGGTCGTCAGCAAACATGCATGACCTAGAGTGCTCAAAACATTTATAAATGTCATTAATAAATAAGTTGAAAAACAAAGGCCCAAAATGGGAACCTTGAGGAACCCCTGACAACGTTGCAAAGGATTTCGACGAGTAACCGCCCACAACAACCCTCGATTTCCTGTTTGAAAGGTAAGACATGCACCAATTCAAGAAAGCGCCATCAATCCCAGACAAATAAAGTTTACGAATAAGAAGATTGTTATTTACTTTGTCAAAGGCCTTGCTAAAGTCAGTGTAAATAGCGTCTATTGAATGGCCACGATCAACTCCTTCAGCAAGGTCCTCGACAAAGGATGTCAAGTTGGTAGCCGTAGATCGCGCCTTGATAAATCCATGCTGATCTGGTGTTATAATATGTCTCAAGTGCCATGCCAGAATTGGACATACCAACAATTCAAAAACTTTGGCAAAGACAGGAATCAGGGATATTGGCCTGTAGTTCGTCACGTCCCTGAGATCACCACTCTTAAACAGTGGCAGGACAAGAGAGTCCTTGCAGACCTCAGGGAATACACCAGTGTCGAGAGATTTATTTATTATAATTGATAGAGGCAATGCTAAAGCACTGGCACATTTGATAGCAAATATTGAAGGTATCCCATCAGAGCCCGCTCCCTTAAAAGCATCAAGTCTTTTTAACACCCGGTAAATTTGAGTAGTTGTAACTGAAAAGCCTGTTAAAGTGGTTGTGGCAGAAGGTACTTGGGAAGCTTTGGGGACAGAGATATTGTCTGTATTGTAGACTGAAGAGAATTGTTCAGCAAACATATCACAAATATCCGGTCCATTGTCTACAACCTTATCAGCTGAACACATCTGTGCCGGGTAGTCAGAACTAATCCCTCTTATATGTTTAACGTAGCTCAAAATTAATTTAGGGTTTGATTTTAACGAGGATTCTAAATTTTCTAAATATTGATTATAATTTGCATTATGCAGAGAATTGCAACGATCTCTTAAAATTTCGAAAGTGAGACAATCGCGAGGGTTTCCATATTTACGATACTTACTTCTATATTTATATTTTTCTTTCAGACTCAATTCAATTTCAATTTTCATTTCAGTCAATGCAGCCGAAAACCAAACGGGGTACTTATTTTTATTATGAGGCTTAAATTTAGGAACATGTTTAGTTATTAATGATCTGAGTGTGACATAAAAAACCTTAACCATATCGTCAACAGTCGCACATCTTTCAAAGTTATCTGCCCAATTAACACTATCTAGATCACTAACAATTTTTTCATAGTCAGCTCTATGGCAATGGAATCTGCCATCGCATTTAGGTGGTAGTTTTACAGAGTATTCGATCGCTACATTAAACATTAAAGGGGGTGCGATATATCTATTTTAATGAGTGGATATGAGCAGACTGTGACTTGCGGGATCGTAACGGAGCTGAGTACAAGATCTAGTATATTTCGTTTTACGTTTTTATGAGAGTTATATTGAGCTAAGTTATTAAGTGCCATGAAGTCTACTAACAATTTATGAAGTTAGCTGTTAGACACAACTAGCGCCAGTTCTTGTGTGTTACTAGTATAACGCCACTGTAAGTTACTTAAATTAAAATCGCCGAGAAGGATGGTCTTCCCATCATGTTTGGCTAATAAATTGTTTGCATGGCTTGTGAAATGCTCAAGGATATGTAGTTGAGTGGGAGGGGGTAAATAAACAGTGCAGATCAATAAGTACTCCAATTTGTTATTTGTTCCACGCAATTCCACTTTAACCCATAGATCCTCACAGTCCGAATCATTTTCACATATGCGCGATATAATTTCAAATGCTTTGCGACTGCAATTAAAACGCCACCACCTTCTTATTTAGCGTGGAAACCACTATTTTCGCGGTCGCGCCTGTAAAGTACGTAACGATCATCAATCAATTCATTGTCCGAGACACTGCCGTTCAGCCATGTTTCTACTAACACTATTACATCATAGTTCGAACAAACAGTATTTTTAAATAATTCGGAAGTTTTGGTTCTTAGACCCCTTACATTCTGAAAATAAAAACTTAAATTCTTTAACATGCCCTTAAGTAACATTAGTCAAATATAGCGTTATTATGACAACCGATTCAATAAATCTAAATTTTTCACATAAACATAGTTGGATTCCTGAGTTTTTCTCATGAAAATGCGACCATCACGCACCCACACATATTTGTACTGTAGTTCCTTCGCTTTACTACGTGCAGCAGCGTGGAGTTTTTTATTCTCGAGCGTGAGGTGTTCGGCGACATATATGGCAGATTTTTTATTACCTCCGATCCCTAAATGGCTGGCGTTAAATTTGTCATCCTTGTTGAGCTTATTAAACTTGGCGGTAGCAGCGAGAAACTCGTCCCGTATACGTGGGCTACTGAACTTGACTAATATGGAGCGTGGACGCGGACTCTTGGTGTCTAATTTTTCCAATCTGGAGCAATAGTGTATGTTGCTTTCACTGACTGGACATTTTATAGTTTTAGCAAGTTGATGAATTGTGCTTAAAAGGTTTTCATCCTTATGCTAAGGAACGCACTGAATTTCTATATTTGACGAGCGGGAAGTTTGGTCCAACTGGGCCAACCGCGACGAGAGTACCTGATTATCGGCACGCAATGCTTCCCACTCTGTTTTCATAGTACGCAATGTATCCGACTGTACCGTGTGTTCGGACTTCAGTTTTTCCAGTTCAGTGTTGAAGTAAGACATCGAGGTTTCGAGAGATAACATAGCGTTCCGAACGTCTTGTAACTGAGGGCTAAAATTATTCATAAAAGTATTCTGAAGCTCTTCACGAATAATATCGCGGATGTTGGTAGCTGAGAGGCAAGAGCAGTTGGGGACCGCCGACGCCGCCGCCGTCATCCGTGAATGGGGCTTAGTACGTACTGTGACAAACTCACGTTGTGGAGAGAGGACGGCACGAACCGGGGTGTTAGAGTTGTCACCACCTCTGCGATCTTTGCTGTGACACACTACGCATATCCAGTTTGCCTTCGATTCACTCGACATTAAATCGAAATCATTACGTGTAAGGTTCAAGCAATCTATGTGGTAATTGGCCTCACAGCGAGTGCAGATCAAAAAAGTACCATTATTGAGTTCTTGTAAGCAGCCAGCGCATATTACGTTCACCTTATCAGTCATATCGACGTAAACAATGCACAGAGAAAACAACGAAACGTCTAACCGACACCCACAGCGAAGCGTAGAAAGTCTTCGCTAAGAAGGGCTTAAGCGCCGTGCAGATCGCGTCACTTACGCGTTTAGATCGGCTCCTCCAGTGGAACAAGATGAAGAAGCATTAATTTTGCTTTGTGATTATTAAATTCTTGATTTACGATGATTCCACTCAATTTAGCACTGTAACTTGTAATAGTATGTGGTTATGTGACATGTATTTACTACTAAACACTGTATTTTAAGATTAACACTGACTATTTACTGAATTTTAAGAATAAAATTGAACGAACAAAATATTATCACTGTTGCCACTTCGTGCGTTTTTCTACAACTCAAACCTAAGTTGCCACTTTTGCCCACACTCTATTCGTACTCTCAACTGAGCATAAGACCTAAAATCGCATGATTATGCTGTCAAATACATAGCTGTCAAAAAACAATCACAAACAACCATGCTCCAAACGTGGGTCAAAAATTGCACATTTTGGTGGCAAAAATACCTTTTTTTCAGCTTTCCGAAAGCTGAACAAAATGTTACATGAACAACATTTTCACACGCACATTCCCAATTCGAACGCCCTTTGTGAGCGTTTTTAGCGTTATTTTCGCTAAAAACGCTCAGAAGGGACCTATTTGAACGCACTAGTAATAGAGTGCTATAAAGTTAAACAGTTCATGTTTTAGTCCTGTTTAAGAATCTCAATTTTCTCTCTAAAGCTTTGGGCTACTATATAGGTATCAACCCATAGACTCATCAGTCGCCATATTTGGCCAATAATACGATTATATGATTAAGAAGAAAACAGTATTATTCCTATTGTAAATAGGGTGTTGAGCAGTTATAAGGCTTTGAATGATGAGAACCAGATAGGTGATATATTTAATAGTCTTTAAATTTGGTTTGTAGATATTTGGTTTCTAATTTACCATTGATGATTGATGACCAAGATGCCTTGTGTGTTGCCTAGTTGACAAACATTAACAAATTTTTTTAAATGTTTGAAATAGAACTATATTTTTTATATAATATAAATATGTTCCAGCTGTAAAGGGTAGGTATGCGCTGTTGGCAATGAGGATCTGATATATTTACCAATTGAAAAGCTCCATCAACTGCGTTATGTATGCGGTGATCATTTTGAAAAGAATGATTGGAATAAAAAAGGAAACCGGCTCAAGAGACATGCTGTTCCGAAACTGAAGCTTTCTGCACCACCATTGTCAAGCAGTCAACTTGTTGACTTCCCCCTTCATGTAAAACAGAAAGAAAATGGTAAGCGTGTAGTTGTAATTGTTTAGGTTAGGTTAGGTACATTATTTTATATCATTTTATTTGGGGGGCTTACAGTTATAATTACAATATAGGATAAGAAGTTGCTTAACAAAAGCCATTAACAAGCCTCCACAGATAATTAAAACATATTCAAAACATATGTAGATGCTAAACTTAACAAATGATTAAGCAACTAGATGATAAGCATACCTACATAGCCGCTCAATTACCAAATTAGAATAGGTTAGAAATCACACGGAAATGCAACATGCCAGATTTGCAAGATGTTAATTTTTAGTGTGACCTACTGTAACCAAGACCTGTAACCCGTTAAATGGCGATTCGCCATATTTGGCCAATAATACAATAGATTTCACAGAAATCTATCTACTTTTTCAGGAACTGCAATGTGTGTGGTTCTATTGTACGCTTTAAACATCAACTTGGCGCTTTGCACACAAGTTCTTTGGAGGCATTTGACACTGCGGTGGCAGCATCCAAGACAGGCTCTCACAAGAGAACTACCAATAAAATAAATTCTAAAATTCTTCATTATGGCTGAATATCCATCAGTACTAGCATTATTATAGAGATATCTATCAATTACCTACTAATGAAGAATTCCTTCCTTACAGTACCCTTACCATCAGCAGTTATGCCCTCAACCAGCAATGATCAAGCGTCCATTAACATACTACAGCTACTGCCTTCAGAGGCTGGGTCATATCCATCCCAGAGAAGTAAGTTTCAAGATTACTTTCCTATAATTAACCGACTTTAAAAAAGGAGGAGGTTATATGTTGTGTGTAAGTATTTTTTTGTGTATGATGGCCGATTTCTCCCCCATTAGAAGACCGATTCTCAAAATTATCTTTTTGTTTGGTAGAGTACACTTCCGAAGTGGTCCCATTAAAATTTTATCAAATTCGGTCAAGCACTTTTTGTGTTACACAACAAGTATTTTGATGACATCATCATTTACGGTGAATGACAATCGATCCATTAGCAAGGGTCACTAAAATAGGTAATTTTTTTTTTACCAAAAATGGAACCTACTTCAACACCAAAAAGTGTGAAACAACTTGTCGAAGTCGGTACCTGGCGCACTATTGTGATAAAAGGTACTTTGAACTATTATGGTACCGACTTCAACAAGTTATTTCACAGTTTTTGGTGTTGAAGTCTGTTCTGTTATTTGGTAGGTAATTTGTTTTATGCTAAGTACAAAGACAAGTCATTCTATTGATGGTACGCGCAATATTTGCCTATCGCAGTTGTACGTAAAACTAAAATACTAAATGTCTCGAAGGTAGAGCACTCGTATTTTTGTCCAATATGTCAACAAACAGGTTTAAAAATGTTTTTATAATGGAGAATAGCTAATGCTCAACATTAACAAACCCAGTAAAAGTTTTTGATGTTAGGTTTCATCAGATTAGTTCCCAAATATTTGATTTGATTATCTGACGTTTTCTATTTTAGTACCAAGGCCTGCCTGCAAACCTGTCGTAGAGCTATCAACAAGTCACCAGGACATGCACATTATATCACATAGCGAGACGTCTGCTCCCAATCCAAGTGATAACAACAAGATCAGAAAGAGAAAATCCTAAGAAAACTTAGGTAAATATAATTTATTTTAATTTGTTTCCAGTAGTGAAAGCATTGGTGGACAATATACTGGTCCAACAATAATGGGGCAGCAAAAATGTGATATATGCCCATGATTACCACAAAATATCCTGCACCGATTTGTTGTGTTTACTTGATAGTGTAAATCTTTAAACATAAAAATGAACCCTTATTTTTTCTGGTCACACTATAACTTATGAACGGATGGAACAATCTCGCTAATTCTTTTTTTGTTGCGTTAATTATTACCGGAGAAGGTTATAATGTAAGAAAAAGCAAGAGTAAAGTTCACCTAAATGAGCGTCATGGTATGATTTCATTCAAAATTGTATATGTCAAGTTTAAGAACTGCACGGAACTTGCACGGTTTTTACGAAGCGGATAGTAAGGCCCCTGGTATGGAGCTGACCAAACTCATAGACAGCTGACAATTTACTAGTTACTCATTATGTAGTTAATTAAGTTTATGTAATTTGATTTCAGAATTATCTCCGCTGAAGAAGAGGCTGCTGGAACAATTAAAAAGAACAAAATGCATATTAGCATCTCTGAGGAAGTCCGCTAACCTAGTAGAAAAAATAAAATCGCCAGAACTTAAAGAAATTTTAATCGCGGCATTAAAAATCAGAATAGAAAGCCCAGAGGAAGACGGTGGACAACAAAGAACAAAATTTCGGCCCTCGCAATTTATAAGAGGTCGCCAAATTCCCATAAATACAGGGATTAACAAAGCTGTTCTTGAGCATTTAAGAAAACTTTCGGATACAGAAGAACCTAACAACAAAATATGTGTGCTTGCCTTCGACGAGATCGCATTAAAACCGTGATTAATATATAACCAAGCTACAAACTATGTAGAAGGTTACACAGACTATGGCATTCCAGAAGAGCGAGGTCCTGAATTGGCTGATCATGCCCTTGTATTTTTGCTACAAGGACTACGAAAGAAATTTAAACAGCCCTTAGCATTTTATTTTGTAAAAGGGACAGTCAGCTCTCAAAAACTTGCCTTAATCATAAAAGAGATAGTAAAATGTGTTGAAGAAGTGGGGCATCGAGTTCTCGCCACAGTTTGTGATCAAGGTCCAACAATTTGGACCTTGTGGAGTCAACGGTCTTTCAACGGTCTTTTTAGGAATTACTATAGACGCTAAATTGCAATGGGGTCCCCACATAAAAAAATTGTCTAGTAGGCTCAGTTCAGCGGCTTATGCTGTCAAAAAAATTAGACTATTAACTGATGTAGACACAGCTAGAATAGTTTATTTTAGTTATTTCCATAGAGTTATGACTTATGGCCTACTGCTCTGGGGATGTTCTGCAGATATTAATTCCATTTTTATACTGCAAAAAAGGGCTATACTAGCGATCTACAGTTTAGCTCCCAGAGTTTCCCTTAGACAGAAGTTTAAAGACATAAACATTCTAACTGTTATCTCTCAGTTTATCTATGAAATCTAATGTATGTAAAGAAAAACATTAGCAGTTTTGATAAAAGAAGTGATGCTCATTCCATCAACACGCGAAATAAGCACAAGCTATCCGTACATTTAACGCGTCTCCACAGAATAAGTCATTCTTTTATGGGACAATGTATACGATTCTATAATAAAGTTCCCAATGTTATCCGAGATTTGCCTATTAATAAGTTTAAAATTACTCTTGGAACTAAACTCTGTCAAAAAGGTTATTACAAAATTTCGGATTACTTGGAGGATAAAACAGCTTGGGACTGATCACTCCAGGATCTATCTACTCGTGTACTAAGATGTCAAAGTGTAGCATGTCTTGCCCTACTGATACCATTATTATGTTCTCTTTTGTAAGGCAACACACTGGAGCTAATATTTGTAGTACTTACCTAAGTAAAAACATTGTAAAAACATCTATATAAAAAGAATGGCCCCGAGTTTCTTGCCGCTTCTTCTCGGTAGGCTCTATATATTTTGGAACGCGGCGGTAGTCTTTAAAGTACATTATAATGAAAAATTGACGTTTATAAGTGCGTCTTTGATGCCTAAATTGAATAAATGATTTTGACTTTGACTTTGAACAAACATGGGAGCACTGAAGATTTTAAAATCCGACCCTAAAAAGGCAGAAAACGCCATGAATACTTTTTGGGTAGGCAAACAGAAAGTGTACACCCTATATGACGTGTCACACCTATATGACGTGCCACACCTCTTTAAATCAATAAGAAACAACTTTTTTAATAATGGGACGATGGTGATGGACGGGAAAAAGGCAAAATGGGAACACCTTCAACAAGTAGAAGCAAAAAACAACTCGCTGTTATATCTAAGTAAGATATCCGCTATGCACATACAACCCAAATTAAATAAAAAATGCGAGTTAAATATGCGGCGAAAATGTTGAGCCGTACTGTTTCTGCTGTTTTAAAACTGATGGCTGAGGCGGAAAAAAATGAGGAAAAATCGAAAGAAATGATGGAATCTGGTGAAGTAGTCCTTGACCTGGACAGGCTATTTGATGCCTCAAATGGTCCATCTGGCCCACAAGACATTAAAAAAAAATAGGGAAAATGTCACGTCAAAGACAAATCATCTGAAAACATGGACTGAATTTAGAACAAAATTAAGAACAGTAAAGTTTTTAAAAGCATCCAGTGTTGAAGGCAAAAATGTTAAATGCATTGAAGGTTAATGTATTGCATGACACTTAGGTGCTTACAATACATTTGGAATGAGGTGCACAAGTTGGGATTCAAATATTTAAATTTAAGACAGCTAAACCAAGACAGTTTGGAAAACCTATTCGGAGCTATCCGCCAGCACAATCCCACAGATAGTAATCTCACTTGTGCATCTTTTGTTACAGCTTTACGGACTTCAATTATCTCCGGAATTACAAGCTCCAACAGCCGTAATTCTAACTGCCAAAGAGACGCCAACAAGCTACTAACTGATCTTAACCATTATATAGATCTACAGAAAGATGAACTGGAAGAAATCAATGAAGCCGAAGAAAATGATACTCTTAATCAGGACGTACTTGTTTTGAACTATCGAATTTAAATATACCAGATTTTATACCTATAACTCAATACTGCCATTTTAGTTATAAATTTTTGTGTGTTCTTTACTTCGAAAGCCCTTGTTACTGAGCTTTTTTGTTTGCGTCATCTAGATCTTGTTATTTTAAAGAAAGTGACAAATTTATTCGTTTGCATTGTCTGCGAACCAATAACTGTCCTAAACGACGAAACAAAATATCGAAAATAACACTTTTGTGTTTCTCGCATGTGAACCAGGAATGGTCATAATTTGCATAAAATCATGTCATTGCCAGAAGGCACACATTGGGGTGGTGTAGGAATGGCAAGACTTCTGCTTCAAAAACGGTAACTGATATTAGCACAGTCTTACATAAATTTAGTGCTGGATAACATAACGATTTTTTTTCCTCCCACCACTCCCGCAGTTTGATGTAAGAATACATTTGACTTTCTATATCATGTATTTGTAAGTATGATTGACATTTAGCACACGGGCGGGATTTTAACGTATATGCTAAATAACCAGCAAGGTAAACTGTAGGTTGGCCTTCGATGTTGATTAAATTGTTTTCAATTCTTTCATCATCACATTCTGGAAAATCTGGTATATTTAAATTCGATAGTTCAAAACAAGTTAGATCCTGATTAAGAGTATCATTTTCTTCGGCTTCATTGATTTCTTCCAGTTCATCTTTCTGTAGATCTATATAATGGTTAAGATCAGTTAGTAGCTTGTTGGCGTCTCTTTGGCAGTTAGAATTACGGCTGTTGGAGCTTGTAATTCCGGAGATAATTGAAGTCCGTAAAGCTGTAACAAAAGATGCACAAGTGAGATTACTATCTGTGGGATTGTGCTGGCGGATAGCTCCGAATAGGTTTTCCAAACTGTCTTGGTTTAGCTGTCTTAAATTTAAATATTTGAATCCCAACTTGTGCACCTCATTCCAAATGTATTGTAAGCACCTAAGTGTCATGCAATACATTAACCTTCAATGCATTTAACATTTTTGCCTTCAACACTGGATGCTTTTAAAAACTTTACTGTTCTTAATTTTTTTCTAAATTCAGTCCATGTTTTCAGATGATTTGTCTTTGACGTGACATTTTCCCTATTTTTTTTTTTAATGTCTTGTGGGCCACATGGACCATTTGAGGCATCAAATAGCCTGTCCAGGTCAAAGACTACTTCACCAGTTTCCATCATTTCTTTAGATTTTTCCTCATTGTTTTCCGCCTCAGCCATCAGTTTTAAAACAGCAGAAACAGTACGGCTCAACATTTGCGCCGCATACTTAACTCGCATTTTTTATTTAAATTTGGGTTGTATGTGTGTAGCGGATATCTTACTTAGATATAACAACGAGTTGTTTTTTGCTTCTACTTGTTGAAGGTGTTCCCATTTTGCCTTTTTCCCGTCCATCACCATCGTCCCATTATTAAAAAAGTTGTTTCTTATTGGTTTAAAGAGGTGTGGCACGTCATATAGGGTGTACACTTTCTGTTTGCCTACCCAAAAGTATTCATGGCGTTTTCTGCCTTTTTAGGGTCGGATTTTAAAATCTTCAGTGCTCCCATGTTTGTTGGACCTTGATCACAAACTGTGGCGAGAACTTGATGCCCCACTTCTTCAACACATTTTACTATCTCTTTTATGATTAAGGCAAGTTTTTGAGAGCTGACTGTCCCTTTTACAAAATAAAATGCTAAGGGCTGTTTAAATTTCTTTCGTAGTCCTTGTAGCCAAAATACAAGGACATGATCAGTCAATTCAGGACCTCGCTCTTCTGGAATGCCATAGTCTGTGTAACCTTCTACATAGTCTGTAGCTTGGTTATATATTAATCGCGGTTTTAATGCGATCTCGTCGAAGGCAAGCACACCTATTTTGTTGTTAGGTTCTTCTGTATTCGAAAGTTTTCTTAAATGCTCAATAACAGCTTTGTTAATCCCTGTATTTATGAGAATTTTTTTTAAAAGTACCTGCAGAGTCCTTTCATTTGGTAATGACATTAGCTGTTGAAGACAACGATAGGTTTTTGGCGACCTCTTATAAATTGCGAGGGCCGAAATTTTGTTCTTTGTTGTCCACCGTCTTCCTCTGGGCTTTCTATTCTGATTTTTTAATGCCGCGATTACAATTTTTTTTAAGTTGTGGCGATTTTATCTGCAATATTAGAATCCTATTGATTTCTCTGCATATGTTAACAATTAAATTACTTTAGCGTTAAGCCACCGTAATTCAATAATATCATTCCATAATTTTGTTACACTATGTATGCCTATTTAGTAATATGTCCAGATTGTAAGATCTGATCAGGTTTTGATTGTCTTTGTCAAAAATATGTTTGTGGCACACTGTGCATGAAATATAGATAGTGAAATGTATGGTACTGAAAAAGCGAATATTATATTCAAATTACGCCAATACGTACCGTAAAAAAACGAAGTATTACACAATTGTAATTGTAAATGTTAACTTAAAATTAAGTAATCATGTGTCAAATCTCTTATTAAGTCAAGATTGAGTTGCAGGAACGCTAATTAGGCACTTTGTTTTATTTTAATTTAATCTGTCACACATTATTTTAATCTGTGATCAGTTAACATAGCAATCAAATTTTAACAATAATCTCTGGTTAACTCATAATTTGGGTTTCTGAACGAATGATTAAGCTCGAATGCCTTGTCAAACTGCTGTCTAATAACTAATCTACCGCCGTCTTATTATGGTTGAAGGTTTAAACCCTTAACCCACTTGACTCTGGCAGATGCATTAGTCATGCAAAGCCAAATCCTCCAGAACGGAGGAAAAGAAAAAAAAAAGGTTTAAACCTCAATTTACTAAGTCTCGACTTTTGGTTTAGACTCGGTCTGAGAAACATCCGTATTATGGTCGCCGAAACTTTTTATTCTGTGGCCGAACTATCGAAGGATCACATAGTCTCGAGTTTTCCCACAGATAAGATATTTTGTTAATTCATTTTCATTACTATTCATTCAAAACGATCCTATTTACTCATCCATACTTTTTACATGTACTTAAAGTTAAAAAATAAATAAAGAGAATGTATGAAACAATACATAATTCCTAAACGACAATCCGGATAAATAAATTCTAGCTTGGTAGCAGGCTATAAATACCTTAAAATGTCAAGGAAATTTAAGCGATATACAAACCTAATAGTTAGTTAGTTATACCTAAATCTACGAAGCAACGAAATAAATGTAACGGAACGTATACGTTTTCCTTAACAAAATTTTTGATTTATTTATGAAGTTATTTAAACAACTTTTCTATCGGCATACCTACAAATATATTATTTTTAATTAATCTTGGTTTGTTAATTTTTCAAATTCTGCAAAGAAATGTAAAAAAAAAGGTGCGAGAATTAAAGAGAGGAAGAAAAAGTGAGTCAATAAACACATCGTTTAACATTGACGAAAGTAAAATGTCTGCTGTAACCAACTCTCTGACTCGATTCATATTTTACGTCAGGTCAGGATCATATGCGACAACTTGTAATGCTAGCAGCACAGTCTAATTCGTATCACTAATTAGAGGACGAAGGACAGACTTATCTTTTCTGTTGAGAGTTGAGTTCTATTGAGAACAAGATGAAAGCTCAACTCGGGCAGAAATAAAAAAACCAGAACTAGTGAAATGAGATGGCAGACTTTCTCTAATATCTTGGAAAATAACAACGGGCATGAAGTGTTTCCGAAGTTAAAATCAAAGAGCATATAATAATAGTTGAAATAGTAAAAGATGAATATGTCATCATATTGGAATATGTCAACAGGGCACAACCATGCATGGATGTTCCATATTCTCACTTACCTACAGTTGGTTGCTGCAGATCAAACCTGTGTAGGTATATGGGTGTCTAAGATCCTAATCTCATTGAATGTGATTTCAGTGCTCCTACCTAATGCAGAACACTACAGCACTGGTACTATATAGGAAAGGTTGACCTCAATGAGGCCACCTAAAGTGTGATTGAAGTGGCCAAAGTACCTACTTTGATTCATGTAGAAGTAGAGTATCTGTTTATGAAGACATTGATACCTAATAGAATTACAATAGGTATTTACTTTATTTGTGTACATATTTTTCACTTAAATATTTATTATGGTTAATAATTTTGAGACCATAGTGTTTATAATAATAAACAATTATTATGTATACAAAAGCGTATTTTGTTTCTGTTATTTACCATATAATTTGTTTTGGCTAAGCTCACAACTATAAATATTAAAATATGTCTTGTACACTTGATGCTACATGTTTATTATTAAATATAAAGTTCTTATTAATTTCTTATGCTCTTCTATTAAGATGCAAACATGATTTATTACAAGTGGGAGTGCAGATGCCCTTTCACCTGTTAAATAGTTAGATTTAATCAACACTTATTAAGCTATTATAGGCACCTAGCATTTGAGGCCTAACTTACGGGTATCACTACAGTTCCCTGTTTATATTTCATATTCAAACTGGCTAAAACTTGTAATTAGGTTTTAAGTATGTAGATAGATGAAGCAAATAATCATTGTGTGTAAACTTCAGTTGCTCCTAAAGGAGCAACTTAAAAGATTAATAAGATCTTAAATGTTAAGTTAACTATACTTATTAATATTATTAATTAATTATGAACTAATTAAGACGAGAACTGGGTTCTCTAACCTTCACAAATGAGTAAACACAAGAAAATAGTCATGTCTTTATTTATTTATTTCAAACTGAATCAAAAGAACCTGAGTAAGTAATTAATTATTTCTCAACTTAGTCTACTTGTAGGCATAAACACATCTCCCAAGGTAACTGGAACTTTAACACATTTACAGAATTGGAATTAGGCTCTCCTATAATCTGTCTCAATTATTATTGAGCCAGGTTCGATAAATATTAATACAGTGCAGCAGCAGTAGGTAAATAACACATTAATTCACCTGTATGACAGCAACAATTACTGTATGAATGTGTTCAATTGTTTTCTCCAAATTCTTCAAATTCTTGTCATAGCGAAGTAGCCCAAGTCTTTGTCAAGCCTTCTATTATTGTCCCATAGTCTTTTTGCAGTAATTATTTATAGATAGCTGCATAATACCATACAGATTCTAGTATCACATTGTATCTGAAATAAAAATAATGTTTTATAGGTACATGGTATGGAATTATTGTTAGTAAGTCACTAATCTTGTAAGAAAAATGTTGTTATCATTGAGCCAGGTTCGATGAATTGAATACACAGTGAGTGCAGCACCAATTCATTACACAAAAAATCATCAAGTAAGACAGCAGCAACTCTAGTAATGTGTTGCATTGCTGTCTAGCACTTTCTCCTTCAATAAATGGAAATGGTGTTTCGTCCAATTTCTTGTCAAAGCAAAGTTGCTTAAGTAGCTATCCTAATATCTAGTCCTAGTCTTTTTGCAGTATTGGTTTATAGATAGCTGCGAATAGGTACCATACAGATTACTAGTATCACATTTTAACTTTATACATGGTACCTATGGAGCTTTTGTAAGTAGGTAAGGATGTAAGAAACATTTTGTTGGTATACCTACATACATAATGCAATGTGTAGATATCCATTTCTCTGATTTTTACTCGGATGAAAACAATACCTAACAGATCTTGAGTGGATAAGTAAAATACACCTACTTACAACTTTATACATTGTTCAATGAAATGAAAACCACAGAACTCACCCTATTTACATACCTTATTTACCTCGGGGCTGCTCAGGTCGCCTTTTAAGAAATTTACAATCTTTCTGGGGTGTGGTTATGTCTGTAAATTTTGTAAGGAAACTCCTCTTCGTCAAATTCCTTTCTCAACAACAAATGCATCAATGTTATGCTAATCCGGTCGGTAGATATATCACGTCACGTCGCAGTAAAAAAATTGTAATGTCTTCGATTCTTTCCTTATTTATAAATTATATATATATATATCCATTTTCAAGCCAGTAAAGAATTTTCAGCAATACAAAATGTACAATGCAACACAAAATGAAAAACACAAACATAACCTCAACTCTCGCTGTCAATTTTACGTCAAAGTCGAAGTGGCGGTAAAAAACCACAGTTTAAACTAGGCCGGGACCTGGTTTGGCGATGTTGCTTTATAAAAGTCTCGTTTATGAAATAAACCTGTGACGCTAATAACGTTTACGGGTTTACTGTCGAGTATATCGCTAGAGTTGGTTTAAACCTGCAACCATTATAAGGCGGGCCAGGTCGGACGATTACCTACCTACTATTTTGTTTTGTTAGTCGAACAACTTCAATCCATAATTTGCTGTTTTGTTGAGATATATAACCACTTCTACTATCCATAACTTACTATTTTATTTTCCTGCAAAGAATTAAAACGGAACCGTCAAGTTCATCTTACTTTGTGAACATAACCTACGAAAGATTTCATATTTAGTAGTAGTCAGAAATTATACAGGTACTAGGATCCTTGATCCTAGTACCTGTATAATTTCTGACAGGTAAAATATCAAAGAAAAATGTTTTTCATCTATTCTTACATACAAACATAACTTTATGACTAAGAAATAAACCTATATTTGTAAATTTTTGTTGTAGGCGATGGCTTCTTCCCTGTCATCTTTATCATTGACTAGTAGCAGTGAAGATGACCACACCAAATGAGCAATCTGACGAGGTTAGTGAATAATTTTATTTCATACCTACTTTATAATTTCTTGGTTTCTACCCATTTTCTTTAGTATCACAATTTACCTGTAAGATTAAATCAGAAATAAGCAAAAATGTTTACAAGTTAGTGTCACTGTAACCAAGTAGAAGTGGCAGCATACATACCTATGTTAATTGTTAACATGGCCATTATCGGATGATATTTTAATAAGTTTAGAATTCTAGGAATCCTTACTTTCGTTGTCTGTCTGTCTGTCCCTCTAGAGCCTTCTTGTTAGGAATACGTGCGGATATCAAGTAGAGCTCTATTTATATTGGTTTTACTCAATAAAACTGGAATAGTACAATCCCCTCGAGATTACAAGTTTTATTCGATCATATATAGTTTTATTTTTGAATTGTTTCATCACTATCTGTAAACCACTATGGAATGTCAAATCATTTAGCATTATGCTGAGAATAGTCCTATTTGATAAAACCAATTACGTATCTTCCTAGAGTATACAATAGAAGTACCTACCAAAAGTATGGCTTTTTATAATATTTCAGATGCTTACAAGCCCAGTTCTGGACATATCTGGATCAAGCTCTATACTTGAACCTATAGCAAGTACATCTGGGATGTCACAGCCTCTATTAGAAAATGTGGGTCTCCTTAATATAAACCAGCCAAAAGCAAGGATATTTACTAAGGTGCCGGTACCACTACAAGGTGGTTTACTAAAGGACTGTGAAATTGTTCCTCCAATAAATATTGAGAATCAATTGGAACCTTCTGCCATGCAAAAATCTACCAAGCAATCGGACTTAAGCAGGAAAAATAAGTACCTATTTGAAAAGTGCAGAAAACACATGAAAAAAGTTTATAGACTGCAAAGAAATTGAATAACAAATCATTTATCAACAAGATTTTTAAAAGTAATTCAGTAAACTCTCTCATGAAAAGTCAGATATCACAGATATCAACTTTTGCATTATTATTGCAAGGGGAAATGAGAAACTATAAGAAAGCAGGTAAAGGCCGCAGATGGGATACAAATTCAAAAATTGTAGCACTGAGACTCTTCAAAAGGTCTAAACATGTTATAAATTATTAAGAAGAATGGTATGCCTGCCAGCTCCAAGCACATTAAAATGTCTGTTAAACAAATTTCAACTCACTGTTGGAATAAATGAGCAGATCTTCAAAGTTTTGAAGAAAAAAGTAAAAGAAAATGAGGAGCAGTTTGAAAATGAGCATGTATTAATGTTTGACGAAATGTCAATAAAAAAACACTTGTATTACAACCCCAAGATGTTTACACAGACTACAGCTCTGAGGCGTAATATATATAACTGCAGTGGTACCGGACGGTAGACGGACACTAACCTTAGATTCTAGAGCCAGGAGTATAGAGTCTAGAATACTAGATGAAATAGGCTGTAGAGATTTGTATAAAAATCACCTGATACGGTCACTGGGTGTATCGCTTTTTTTGAATTTTTCAAAATTATATGTAAACTTTGTAAGCAGTTAGTTAAAGCATTTTCTTTTTTGTAATTTTTAAGATTTAAGATTTTATTTTATTGTGAGAAAAAATAAATATTTTATATTTTCAGGAGAGTTATCAACAGGAGCAACAACAACTGCAAATGTCATTGCATAAATAGACAAACTGTTTGACAGTGTGAATGCCTACACTCCAGATCTGAGAAGAGGGAAACCGCTCGCCACCAACATGCAGAATAATAGTATGCACATAGAATACTATAAAGAAATGAAAGATTTTTTCAAAAAAATTAAATTCCTTGGATGCAGAAGAACACCCCCATCTCAGGAAGGATGGGTTTGGTCATTGAACGGGCTGGAACGGGTTTGAAGAAACTTACATAATAAGTATAAGGACATTAAAAGTTTAGCAACTAGAAGATTTCAACTAGAAAATTTATTCGGGTGCATTAGAGGCAACTGTGGAGCCAACGCAAATCCAACTGCTGGACAGTTTGTTGCAGGGCTTAAAACTGCAATCTTAAGCAACTTGTCCCACATTGTTGTAGGAAACTGCGAAAAGGATGAAAATGATGTTTACATATCAAACTATAAAACATTGTTGACACCAACCACAGACATATGCAATAAAAATGCCATTGAGGCAGAACCTGCTATAGAATGTAACATTCACTACACGTTTGAAGAGGTAATTAAAGAAAATAGTGGTGAAACGCAGGCATGTGCAAGGCTTTATTATTAAAAACAACCCAAATAATAAGTGCCAACAATGTAAAAAATAGTTGTGTCTGAGACACAATTGGATGAACACATTTTTATTGACTTTAAAGAGTATGACGATATAAAAAAGTCGCTAATGTATGCCTCTAAGCAATTGATTGCGTGTGTAGAAAGTGGTGCAACAATCATTAATACATATTTAGAAAACGAAGCATATAAAAAAATATAAAGAAAAATGTTAAATACATCCTAACAGAATCAATAGATTTCAGTTTCCTCAGCAATTGTGCAGACCACTATGAGTGTAATATAAATTATATGATAAACAGTATATTTTTTATCTGTATTAAAAGGTTTTGCATCTTGAGAAATCGGCAGTTCACAGAAGAGTCTACTAAATCTGCTCTCAGGAGAAAAATAGATATTCTTCAACACAAATAAATGTTGTCAAGGTACACATTTCCATGTAATACCATGTAGTAACAGCTAGTACTATATTCTATAGCAAAGCATTTCGGCTAAGGTGATAAATACAAACATTGTTAGCTTAATACTTTTATTTTTATATTTTTTCTTATTTCGCAATTTTAATAAAAATGTTGTAGCTTTATTAAGACTGTTAAAGTTGTTTAAACATCTTAAGTTAAAGAATAAAAAGAAAGCTTTTGTATGGAATTTAGTACAATCATTGGGAGGTGGACTTCATTTCTCATATTGGTTCCTAAACTAGTTTTCATATTTCCAACGGCTTAGGAACCAATACAAGTAATGGGGTCTATCTTTATATTATATAAGAATCAAAAGTCCTGAATGATTGACTGACAGACAACACGTAACCTAAACCGCTGATAGTAGAAACTTGAAATCTTGGAGAATGTTTTTGTCTTGGTGGATATAGGTAGGTGGTGGTATTAAGAAAGAGTATTTCGATATTCAAGCCCTAATAATAATGGGTGAAGACGTTTGTATGAAAGTAATTTGTTTTTGAACTTTGTATTCAAATAGTTAATTTAAAATAAAAAATTGTGTTCCTTAATTTTACACATAAGTAGTGGGCGATAGCCATGAACATAGCTCTATATTGTTAAAATAATTCAAATCTTTAAAAAATTACGCGGATGAAGTCCCGGGCAAAAGTTAGTTAGTGATAAAAATCAAGACAATGAGCAGTCAAATTTGCGATTGCTGCGAAAAGCTTATAACTTCCAGGCACAGGTTGGACCATGCACTAAATTATTTTGTGCAACATTCGAACACATCTACGTTTATGAATAAGTTTAAGAATTTCTATATTAATTAATTGTTTTATAATAAAAACAAACCCAGACTTTAACCACTTGTTAAAATAAGCACCTAAATCATTTTATATTATTTACGTACTTACCTAGAATAAAAAGATTTAATTCAATTTCATAACTGATTCGTTTGTAATAAACAATGTTTACAAGATTGTTTCCAAGAGCATATTCATCAATAAAGTCTTCTTAGTACCATAATTGCTTTTCATTTAATGTACCTACTAGCTTTCACTTATATAAAGCTTGTAAAATATAATATTAGACCCTAAATTAAAAGTAGAAACGGAATTAATATCCCGCATGTGAGATGTTGAATCACGACATCTATGTCGTACCCTCTAAACTTTTTACTAAAACTTGAAATCTACATCCCACTTCTTTTAATGAAGTCGGCGTTCTTCCCCCCGGTAATATTGTTCTGTGATCATGGTGTTATCATTTAGAAGAAAAGTATAGATCCTATTATCATTGCATAACAAATCAAAAAATGGCTCTTTTTCAGTCATATATTTAGGCAAATATACAAACCATAAGAGTCTACTTTATAATTGTAAAAACAATATTTTATTCATTGATTAGTGTGACAAATAAAAGAATACACCACCATTTCCGCTAGTCAAACATGGCGGCAACCATGTGAACTGAAGTACTTCCGCGAGTCCAAGAACAAATAAAAGAATACACCACCATTTCCGCTAGTAAAACATGGCGGTAACCACGTGAACTGAAGTACTTCCGCGAGTCCAAACACCAACAGCCAATGAAGAGCGTGGCATTGTCCCGCCAAGAAAATGGCGGCGGTGAAGGGAAATCCCAGCGGAAGACATCGCTATGAGTTTATAAAAGGTGGCGCGCAGAGCGGTCGTGGCTCACTCTGCCTTCAACCGTCGACGAGTCAACATCTCCGAGTTCGTTATTGCGGTGAGTCAATCCTTGTCGTGATTTTGTATAGTGTAGTAGGCTATTTTAATCTCCAACAATATATATATATATATATATATATACAAGGTTACTGCTAATTAACTGGCGATACGCGACAGGCGTGTTGGGTATCGATAACAAAAACTAAAAAAAATGAAAAAAAAAAAAAAAATTAAGTTTTTTTTTTCAACTTGTCTTTGAGTTATCAATGAGATAATAAGCGATACACAATACTGTATGGTGCTTAGAATCACTAACAAAACAATAAAAAAGAATAATCACTAAGTAAAAGCATCAGCTGTTTTGAATTAAAGACGCTCGCGCACCCACCCGCTCCGTTGCGATCGCTTAGTGATTGAAACGGCGGCCGCCGCTTGATATAACCAGCGAGGTTCGAAGTGCAGCGCGCCGCGGAGCAGCGGCGGCGATGTCGCATGTCAGTGTGCTCCGACGTCCATCCATCTTTTGTTTTAGCTACCTAATCTATCCATGAAATTTCATGTCCATCACTCTCTTGGTAAGCGTTACATCCTATCTGCTCATAACAAGCCAAAGGCAATCCCGACATGTAGGTATCTACCTAACTTATTCATCATTAAACTTCTGTTGTCCCCAATAAATAATCTAATCACACCTTTTGTCAAACGACCACTTTTACACTAAAAATAAAACAATTTTAAAAGCGTGATATTCAAAATGTGGAATAACAATGTTCATTATTCATTACCTACATTGAGCTACGATACACAGGTCAATGATTACCTACCATATTATTATACCATAAAAAAACTAAAAAAAAACTAAAAAAAAAAAAACTAAAAAAAATGAAAAAAAAAATTTTTTTTTCATTTTTTTTAGTTTTTGTTATCGATACCCATCACGCCTGTCGCGTATCGCCAGTTAATTAGCAGTAACCTTGTATATATATATATAGGTATATATATATAGGTATCGTCTTGTCAGAGTCAGCCAGATGGCAAAATACTTAGAAATGTGTACTAAGGATTATTATAAGCTAAGTATATTTCTGTGTAATCTGCTTACTGTAACGTTACTTTTGTGCAATTTGTCTACGTTCGAATAGAGCGTTCCAATGTTACTGATATGGTGTTTATGTAGGCTTTAATGTAATTGTTACTTAACATCTTGTAAATTCAGTTGAATGTAATTGGTATAGATTTGAGTTTCAAGTTATGGAATACATGTGCATAATCTGGTTTTATTGTTTTATTGTAATGGGTGTTACATTTTCAGAAGTGGGATTTACACGTCGCAACCGATCCCCTGGTCTACCGAATTGGAATCACTAATGGATCCCCGCGGCCGGTCTCGGGGGCCAAGACTCTGAGTGCAGCTCTGGCACCGTGGCAGCCGTCGACATCGAAACCGCCGGGACCTTGGAGTCGTGTACAGCGAGTAGCTTGGGATGAATCTGGTAAGTGCAATCCATCTTTTTGTAACTTAACGCACTGTTTCTATTCTAGGTGTGCATTGTTAATTTAATTTTACCACTCTGTTTTAAGTATGGGATAATAGTATACATAGGTATGAGATACTATATCTGATCTGATGAGGTATCGTGTCTTGTATCATAGATCGACTGCCTTTACATCGTAGGACTATGCAGTGCTTTAGACACGTAATGAGCTGTGGAAAATAAGAACTCGCTTCGAATAGCTAAAATATTAACGCTATCCGCGATAGTTATCTTTAAAGTGGCTGTATATGTACGTACTAATATGGAGACTTGTTTACGTTAGTGATTGTCACAGCTACTAAACACCACGAAAAGGAAAGTTAGGTGCCATATTTATATCGATCGCAAGTTAGTGGATTGACTCGCGGCATGGGTCTGGAGGTGTATAATAGGCTTCCTGAGGACGTTGTTTTGTTATAGCTGACGCCTTTCATATATTTATGGGCCAGTGTGACGGAACCAACCTTGAATAGGTATTCCGCACATTCACAAATAAATCCGTACGGCTAAATATGAGAATAATTATTAAAGGAATCTTGTAAATTATTGTAAAATAGAAACGAAGTAGAGAAAATTCCATACAAAATGAATCAACTGTCAACCATTTTTAAGTTATATTTGCGCCTCGAAATGAAGGAAAGCTTCAAAGTAAAGGTATCGAATCTATTAGTTATACCCACTATATGTAATAATAAATAACGTTACACAATAATATAAGATTTTGCCCACAATATTCGGATAATGGGGTATTCTAGATTTTGAGAGAAGTAGGATAATGTCGGTAGGAGGAAACAATAGATTTACGCATTATTAGGCGTCAACTATCTATACATGCGTTTAGATATCTAGTTATGTAAAGCTAAGAAAACATAAGTTGCTTAGATGTACAACAAATATTTAAATTAGACAGACGACGGGTCGGTTGGCGAGTCAGGACCGATTTTTGTAGGAGTATGAGAATTCCGCTCAATCACGCATTAATATATACAAGAAACTTCATAAGTATCATAATAAAGAATTTAAATAAAAACCAAACATAATATCTAACCTATTTAAACATTAGTAACAGAAACTTGTCGTTTTAGGGGATGAATCTCTATATTCACCTTAACATCACCCTAAAGTCATACAGTATAGTATTTAGTTACAATATCGATTTGTAAAACTAACTAACAAATTAAGCGGAATAAATAATTGGAGTAATTGGAACTTTTAAATAAACAAGGAAAAAGTTTCTTTCGAACAAACTAAATAATAAATTAATTCGTTATGCCTAGTCTAGATTCTTCACAAAAACGAACAAAAAAAAGTAAATAGGGATACCAGCGGTCAAAGAAAGAAATGCATGATGGAAATTCGGGGTGAAATGAGACTTTTAATACAGTTTTATAGCAGTGGCAACATTTAGAGCAGGAAGGAAACCGCGGCAGAGCGAGACCGCGTCGAAAAAGTTTACCTATTGATAAAAACGGCACCGTACTCGGTGACATTAAAAATTACACTATTAGGTATTTACCCCGTACCCCGCTCACAGCCTGGCTATTTCGATAGTCGTGATGGGTGCTTAGGTAGGTACACAATTAGCACTAGGTACACGGGAGGTTGCTCCTCCACTAATTATGAGCTTAGCTGTTAGACAGGGAGCTACCTGTGGAAACTCTGTGCTCTCAATCTTGTCTTTGCTAAGAGAAGATTTGCCTTACTGTACTTAGCGTGTGGTGTACGCTTAAAAGTAAATGTGGGGAAGACGCGGGCTAAGATTTTTTTACCTGTAGATGAGTTGTCAACTCCCCATTTTTACTAGACGAATGCAAGGTAATTGCCGTAGTTGCTACCAGTCTTGCACTTCCAAGCGTCCGGTAAATACGTCACCGCTAATCGTGTTTTTTAGGAAAAAGTTGTGGACAAAATCAGAGAGTTGAAATACATAGGATAGTTATATGGGAACAACACTGCTCTAAAAACTAACTAGAATTTACCTGTTTACATACCTATGCACATGCCTTCATATGTCTTTAGAGACTGCACTTATTATACAGGCTTTGTGAGAGATAAGAAAAATGTTTCATTTCACGCATAAGTATGGCTATTTTGATTGAAATAGAAAATATCGTCATTTTGTTTTATCTTGGGCGACTGTTGCCTCAATGAAATGGATGAGCGAGATATGTGGATAGTTTTGTGTGAGAGTGAAAGAGATCTCAGCGCAATGGTGATCGGAACGTCTCGTGGCGACCATTACATGACTGTGTAAGGGGAAACTAGGGTCGATTTACTTTGTATAAAAATGCATTGTGATTGCTACATTTAAAAAAAATATCTTATCAGAATAATTTTCTTTTAGTCATAGTAAGTATATATTTAAACCTATGTATTCGTGTAATACAGTTAATACAGATTTGATTTAGAAACTTTTTTAAAAGTTCGTATACATTATACTCACAAAAATAATCTAAAGTGCAAACCTGATGAGACAAAAAAGAAATAAATTGAGTTTGTTCGAAAGAATTTAAAATTGTAATTAAATATTTTATTACGATAAAACCAATGTGTTTTCATTTCTAAAAAATATATCGAAAATTTGATCTGTCCAACTGGAATTTTTTTAATCACAATTCGCACATTAAATATTTTTCGTACCACATACACAACCATACACTGTGTACGGTAACTATGGAAAAATGACTACACTCCCACTAACAATTTTTAATACGACCTATTAGTGTCTGTTTTGCCCTACTCTCCCCTTTCACAGCAACATCACACCAGCGGGCGCTCTGGCCAATCAACTACATAGTAGCTAATAACACCGTAACACAAATTGCATAATTATCTCTTTCTAACAGATATGACGCATAATATTTGAATATTCTTTCCTTGTCATTACAAACTGCATATACATGTGCATAGGTATGTAAACAGGTAAATTCTAGTTAGTTTTCAGAGCTGTGTTGTTCCTATATAACTACTCTTATGTATTTCAACTCTCTGGCGGGCCCCTAGTTTGGAAATACCTAGGAGATATTAGGGACTAGGTAGAAGGTACACTCTTTAAAAAGTTATATTAGGCGCGAAGAAAGACTAAACGGGAATCAAAACCATACATAAATACCTACTTACTAGGGAAAAACTAAATAAGTACCTACTAGGAACTAAACTAACTACTAGATAGGACAAATAGTTCCGGAGGTTTGATCAGCTCATACCTAACATAAACTATCGTAACCAGTAAATAAATCATGATGTATTAAATTGGTTGTATGGACGAGCAAAAGCAGTTCCATGGTGTGTGGGTGTCCATTTCAGAGAAAGGTGGAAATTCTGCTTACCGCAGACATCTAATTAAATACCTACATTAATATCAAGAGATACTGATATTTTACTACTAAATTCATTGTAGTTATGTTTGAGCTAGATTAGGCTTTACGGACAATTTGGTTCTTACGAAATTCTAAGAGCAAAACAAGTAATTTATATTACGCAAAATACTTGAAAAGGTAAAAATACCTGAATTAAATCTTAAACGAATCCGCGTAAGAGAATATCAAATAAGAGAAAAATTATGAATACATACTATGTAACAGAAGTAAAAATATTACCAAACATTAAAAAAAATATATGCAGAGCTAGGATAGTATTTAGGAGTTTCGTGCTAAAAGCTACGGACTTAGGGAAAGAAACATAAAATGTATGAGGAAGTAGGTATATGAATAAGGGGGATAATATGGCCATATTATAACTCACTTTTAGAAGGGGACTTTGGTATAATTGGTGAATGTTGGTAACCGCAAAGAGTACTCTTAAGCCAGCCCAAGCCGGTCGTCAGCCCGGGGGTACCAAAGTTCCTTTTCTTTAGGAATAATAGACTTCACATTCCAAAGTATAAATAAAAAAATAATAATAAAAAAAATATCTTAATAAAACTAATCTAATATTTCTAAGGAAATTATCTGTACAAACAAATTACTAGGTTTTAGGAAATAATATAGTTATACATAATAAATTGTCTAAAAGGGAGGCGATATGCTAAACTCGCGTAACAACTATCTAATGTATAGACATTTTTCACGGATTTAACTTGTGACGTCGACATATCTTATTATAACCAGTACTAGGAAACAACAGATAAGCTACAATTGAATATATCGAAATTTTTATCGCAATTTGTAGTAAAAGCAAACAAAAAATTATAAGGAACCGCTATAGGTAGGTATATAAAATCAATAGATGTACCATCAAAGATATTTTGATATTTCAAATCCACAATATTAACTCTGATCAATTATATTAGTACCGCGCTAATGGTAGGTAGATATAGATGCGTAATTATATGTAAGTACCGATCAGTGAAGAGTTCGATTTGTTAATATCTCACACAGCCTTTAACGTTCCAGGGTTACGGACTACGTCTATACGCAGGGTCTCTGTAGGTAGCCACTAGACGAAATCATAGCCAAATCAGAATACCGACTCACAGATTCTTAAGCTAGTATTTAATCAACATTTGGAACTAGGTATTACTTTAGCCAGCTGACGATTATTAGAATCAATTTATTTAATGTAACTCCGTTAATATCTATTATCAAAATCTTTAAATGCCAATAAAACTAATGGAACAAGCTCGGTAATTCCGGCAGTAAGTTATGAACATCCAGGAGTTTAGGCGTCAGGTGAAGGGAGGTTAAACCCTATTCATATGATGTAGGTACCGCGTTGACTCGAATTGAGTTAGAAAATTACAGTTAGTTAACATATGAATGAAGTGGTTGCTACGCTCAGGGTTCAGGTAATTAAGTTAGGTCAGCGATAGTTAGTAGGTATTAGAGGTGGGTCATTACAAGTAGTTTACAAAATATATAGATAGATAGATAGTTTAAGATTTAAGAAAAAAGAAGAAAAAAAAGAATATAGAGGGGGGTTACAATTTGGTAGTGCCGTGACAAGGATTAGTCGTTTAGAGATGTTTAGGTAAATTAATTGACACATTAGGTACTTATTACAACTGATAGGCACTGCCGTACAAAAGTTCGAAAGTGGCGAGAGATTCTTCTAAATTAAAATTAATGATTGTCTTATTTAGGAAGTATGTAAGTAAGTAATAAGAATTTGGTTAAAAAGCTAGTTACGGAATCGGAGTCGGTACAATTTGTTGACGTGAAATGGAAAAAAGGCATTGTGTGAAATATCTAACCCGTCGCGCGTCGAGTATACACCATGTAGGTACTTATACATACGAAACAGTGCTTGGCCATGGCGCGCAAACATAACATGTATTAACGGTTGATTTAATGCGGAAATAAAGTACTGTTATTTATTCTGTGACCAATTTCATCGGATATGAAATGGCCGTTTTGGAATAGAAAATGATTAGATTTTAAACTACTGCCAAAAAACGACCTCTTACGAAAAACAACGGAACTAAAATAGCTAGCCTCATCAGGTGAAATATCAACAATCGGCGAATATATGTGTTAGTATTGTGGGGGTTAGATAGATGGCGCGGCTAGCTGCATCGAATGGATGACATGATCTTTAGTTAGGTAAACTAGCATTACCATGCCTTTTGATGTTAGTTTTATAAGCATTAGACAGATGGCGCGAAAAATATCTTTAAATGCTGGGGGCTGTAGTTGAGAAAGTGAGGTACATGGGTTTTGGATAGGTGACGCTGTGAGAAGAAACTTGGGATTAAATCATTATAAAACATACGTATTTGTAGACAACTAATAAATAAACAAGTTAACTACACCGGCCATATTTAATTAAAGGATTAAAACAATAGTATACGAGAGGTTATTGTATAAAACTAGTGAGGTTAAAAGGTCTGGGGGGTGATATCTCATTTTATACATAAAATAAATTACTCTGTACCTACTTATTTACTGCTACTGAATGAAACGCGTTCTTAGTGTATGTAATCTTAAAACAAAATATCAATTCAAAATTAGAAAGAGATATAAATAATGTTGAATGGTATCAAAATAAATACTCAAGTAGTGGCTTTATAAAAGTTAACTTGGAGTAGAAGTTACCTAGGCGGCTCACAGATGGCGGTGTGGCTTTTTATAACATGATAGTGGTTGCCAAGTGAACGGAAGCCAACCGCCATAGTTCAAATATTAGTAAACGGTGTCAAGAGTATGTAGAAAATTGTAGGCTTGCGTGAAGTATATATTTAGAGGGAAAAGGGATCTAATAATGTACTTGTTTTGTTGACATTAATTAAATCACTCATTATATTAATAATACATTTAAATTAAATCAAATACCTGTTAATTTATTTCAGTAAATCAAGGATTTTTGTTCAATAAGAAAATAGGAAAGGGCAATCGATATAGCGTTTTATAGTACGTATCTTATCTTAGCGAAATTATGCAATGACCTCTGATTTAGGATATTCAATTCAAACTATACTATACTAGTGAATACGCGTCATGACATATCGAATACATGCGGTGTGAAAATAGAGAGATATAATAAATCGCTCATGATAATGTTCTGTGATTTCGGGGTTTATTAGGTTTTAAAGTTTAACAGACTTAATATATCTTACTTACATAAATCATATATAATTTTGTTTAAATGAAAATTGTTTCACTTTGATGATATCAGCCGAATAATATGCCAATCTGAAATAAACAGTTGTAAGTATAGGTTATCGCTCTCGTTATATCGTACTAAGACTTGACACGATTGTCTATTAGGTACCTACGCGAAAGTAGGCGCATCCGCTATTTAGTAACGTTTACGTATAGCTTACTATATTCCTATATTCAGTATTCGTGATATATTTTGTGAATATTTGATTAGAACAAGTACATGCAACGTTTTCAATAAGTAAATGTGTTTATTTTATTCTGAGTAAAATACCTGGATTAATAAACTAAAATGTAATTTTAATGAACCTTTCTTAAAGCATTCACAACTAGTACTATAATTCAATTTTGCCGTGATAAACGAATAAGGTAGGTTCATATTGGATTATATTCGTATGAAGGTGTATGTGAGTGTGGTACATATCTAGAATGGGTCATAGGATAATTATAAATTATTATTGAAATTAAAATATTGTATAATAGTTATATTAAAATAGTTTATGGTAAATTGATATTAACGCGGGGTTAGCATTATTAATGACAAATCAATTGTTAGATATAGTAGTAAGTATTCATATAAGATAATGACAAATAAGATCTTAAATCAAAATTGAATACCTAGGAAATTACCTAAATTAAAAAAAAAATGGAATAAATATCTAAATATTGTTATCAAACCTAAATTGTTTATTTTTTTCTATAACAGATTATTTAAAAGAGTAATTACGTGTCTGCGAAGTTAGTATTTGTGAGGTTCAAGTCAAAATTTCTTAGGATACATATATTAAATAAAACTAGCTCAGTTAAAATTGAAGGTTACGTCAATTGCGCGCGCGTTATATGAAACCTTAAAAATATAGTCTGCAATCGTGAAATAAGTATTTAGTCGGAAGTTAGGGGTTAGTCATTTAAGAAGTCATAAGTTATTGTAAAACGCATAATTCTGGTTTACTTAAATTGCTTGATAGGTATCAATGAAATAAATGGATATGAGATTTAAGGGGTTGTTTAGTTAAATACATAGAAACCGCGTTATTGGTAGGTACACAAAATTAATTTGAGAAGGTAAAATCTAGCAATTAAAACAAGTAGGTACAAGGTCTGTATAGGCAGGGGTTAGCACTAAAATAAATTGCTTCCAGAGGACTTAGTGTGCTGACGGGAATAAATCAATAAATGTATTAAGTATACTGGATTAAGATATATTAGACGATGGCAATTGAGGTGGGATTGAAAAAATAAAGTAGGATAAGTGTATTAACATTAAAATAATTTTGTCGAGAACATAAATTACTAGCTGCGGTTCGCGGTTTCACCCGCGTGGTGATGTATGTTATTGAGAATGGATCAAATATAGCGTAGGTATGTTCCTGAGACATAATGTAGCTTTACATATTATTATACTCGTGAAATGATTGTTTAAATCGGAAAAGTAGATTCACGTGTACCCATAATCTAAAATGAAATAAACCCTCATATATCTTTCCTTTTACTATCAGAGTAGTAATAGTTATGTTGACGTCCTCTCTATGGAACTGGGGGCGATTCAACTATTTCACAAGTTCAACAATCCACTCCGCTGCAACTGCGGTTCGACTCCGGTTGTAGTTCGATAATTACCCGAAATGCCATCCTACTATTCCTGCGGACATTAGGACGTGACGTCACGTAATTGTATCGTAAACGCTACGGCATAATTTAATAGATAAATAGTAAACACTAATAGGAGTTAGCGTGGTGTACCTGGTCTATTGAGTAATCGTAATATAAAATACTACTCGATCGCTGGCGTCAATAGAAGCGAAACTGTAGTTGTGACTGTTTTCTTATAGCAGCTTAAGAATGTGTGTAAATCGGCTACGGTTCGAATCCAGTAGCAACAAATTAAGTTAGTGGAATTGGCCCCTGTCATCACTATGCTCTAATGCCAAATAGCGTAGACTTATATTAGTTGTATATAATATGGTCAACAGATTCCGTTCCGCAGCATACGCGATATATGGACTAATTGTTATTCTTTTCCACACTTCAGGTTACGTTATCGAAGTTTTCATACGGAATTCTAACCTTTTTGATATTATTATATAGCCTATGGTCATAGGGAAACAAGTAGGATCCGAATGGCGAAAAAAAATAATCTCTCATCGGTCCAGTAGTTTTGGGGTCTGTTTAATACAAAGAAACAAACAAATAAATCTTCGCTACTTATGATATTATAGTGTAAATAAGCAGAGTTAAAATTGGCAGGTAAGAAGAATAAAAAATGAAAAAGAAATTCATAGTAGTTGGCTAATAGAACTATAATATGCAACAAAATTATACTTAGAATCCAAATTACCTAATACTAGCTACGCTCTACAGTTGCATTCGCGCGGTGTTGTGTTACATAATATTTGTACAGGTATAATATAGATTTATACAGATGAAATTGACAGGTGCCGTAGTCTCATCTATAGCCCATTATCTCCCTTATCACTAATCATTAGATTTCATATCAATAGCCATACCATTTAACCATTTTCTACAGACTTCCAAAAAAGGAGGAGGTAGTCAATGAGACTTAGTTTTCATACTTTTGGCATTTTGGTGGACCATTCGAGCCCTTCATACTTATTAAATCATTTCATTCAATAATTCAAATTAACTTTATTGATTCATTCATCCCCAAGTAAATTACTAATTATTACTCGTAACATTCTAGTCCCCTTTGTTATCATTCTTCATCAATCGCTGATTCACGCAACTCTAACAATTCAACAAACTCGTCAAGTATGAAATTTGAACATTGAAACCAATAATTCTTAACTTTTATTAACCCATATTTCAAATTGAAATATAGTTTAACTCAATAACTTTAAGGTTTGTCACGAAATCGAATATTTTATCATGACTGTAATAAACTAACAATGCTGTTTTAAACCTCTTCTAAGACTGCCTAATTCATATCTATCTCTAAATGTCTTATTTTGCAAGTTTTTCATTGTATATGAAATTACCGTACATAACCAATGTACCCTATTGATATAGGAGGTGAGCGTTATAACATTAATTGTCCCTTATTCTTTAAAGAACTTCCTCAGGACGAAACTACTTTCTACTTACCAAAACCAACAGAGGTGGCAGTGTGCTTAAACATGGATGGACCTCTGATGCAACGCCCTCCTTTGATGCAATATTGTACGAATGGGATCGCATATATATATGCGATCAAAACATAAATCTAAGGAACAATTTTCATAAAAATCCACCTGTATAAATCTATATTATACCTGTACAAATATTATGTAACACAACACCGCGCGAATGCAACTGTAGAGCGTAGCTAGTATTAGGTAATTTGGATTCTAAGTATAATTTTGTTGCATATTCCCTATAGTTCTATTAGCCAACTACTATGAATTTCTTTTTCATGTTTTATTCTTCTTACCCGCCAATTTTAAGTCTGCTTATTTACACTATAATATCATAAGTAGGGAAGATTTATTTGTTTGTTTCTTTGTATTAAACAGACTCCAAAACTACTGGACCGATGAGAGATTTTTTTTCGCCATTCGGATCCTACTTGTTTCCCTATGACCATAGGCTATATAATATTATCAAAAAGGTTAGAATTCCGTATGAAAACTTCGATAACGTAACCTGAAGTGTGGAAAAGAATAACAATTAGTCCATATATCGCGTATGCTGCGGAACGGAATCTATTGACCATATTATATACAACTAATATAAGTCTACGCTATTTGGCAATAGAGTATAGTGATGACAGGGGCCAATTCCACTAACTTAATTTGTTGCTACTAGATTCGAACCGTAGCCGATTTACACACATTCTTAAGCTGCTATAAGAAAACAGTCACAACTACAGTTTCGCTTCTATTGACGCCAGCGATCGAGTAGTATTTTATATTACGATTACTCAATAGACCAGGTACGCCACGCTAACTCCTATTAGTGTTTACTATTTATCTATTAAATTATGCCTTAGCGTTTACGATACAATTACGTGACGTCACGTCCCAATGTCCGCAGGAATAGTAGGATGGCATTTCGGGTAATTATCGAACTACAACCGGAGTCGAACCGCAGTTGCAGCGGAGTGGATTGTTGAACTTGTGAAATAGTTGAATCGCCCCCCAGTTACATAGAGAGAATGTCAACATAACTATTACTACTCTGATAGTAAAAGGAAAGATATATGAGGGTTTATTTCATTTTAGATTATGGGTACACGTGAATCTACTTTTCCGATTTAAACAATCATTTCACGAGTATAATAATATGTAAAGCTACATTATGTCTCAGTAACATACCTACGCTATATTTGATCCATTCTCAATAACATACATCACCACGCGGGTGAAACCGCGAACCGCAGCTAGTAATTTATGTTCTCGACAAAATTATTTTAATGTTAATACACTTATCCTACTTTATTTTTTCAATCCCACCTCAATTGCCATCGTCTAATATATCTTAATCCAGTATACTTAATACATTTATTGATTTAATCCCGTCAGCACACTAAGTCCTCTGGAAGCATTTTATTTTAGTGCTAACCCCCGCCTATACAGACCTTGTACCTACTTGTTTTAATTGCTAGATTTTACCTTCTCAAATTAATTTTGTGTACCAATAACGCGTTTTCTATGTATTTAACTAAACAACCTCTTAAATCTCATATCCATTTATTTCATTGATACCTATCAAGCAATTTAAGTAAACCAGAATTATGCGTTTTACAATAACTTATGACTTCTTAAATGACTAATCCCTAGGAGCGTGAGCCTCGGTTTGGCGCGTGGTAGGCGCTGCAGGTGGCGCGGGTGCAGTGCTCATGATCTCTGTTTTCGGGTGTTTGTCACGCATTTTCGGACTGAACCGTACTGCGTTTCAACCTCAAAAATGCGTTTGATACCTTGTAATGAAAAAAACATTACATAAAATATACTTTTATTCTTCATAAATTACAAATTATTGACTCCAAAAAAAGTTGATAATTTCGCCCAGCCGCCATCTTCGATTTCAGTTTTGTTAGCACTATCGGCATCAACGCCCTCGAAAATCATAAACTACACCCAGTACGATATAGTTCACAATAATATAATAATCTATTGCAGCCGCCATCTGAGATTTGTATTTTGTGTTATGTTTTACGAATTTATTAAGTTTTATGATCGATCATACAAAAACACTATTACAATTTTAAAACACATAGCAGTCAGTCAAGTGTGACATTTCATATTTTAGATCATATAAAAAAAGGTTATGATGTAAAAATAGTTTGTAACACTCACTACTGACTGCACCGCGAGAACAGCTTAGGGGTCTCGTCGATGCGCATGTTTGCCACTGGGCCGTTTCCGTACTGTTCTATATATCTACAGTGACGGTGTCGCCACTCACCGACGGCTCGCCACAAAGCCGCCCCTGCGGTATTATTATTTCTTTTTTTTTCTCTTATTTTATCCAGTTTTTACAAAGACATAAGTGGGGTTGTAGCCAACCCTTAGAGGCATGTTTGGTATAAAATGTACAATGTAGTACATAAACAGCATTTGAAATGAAGGTGAAATGGTACCTATAGCTATTGCTAAAATTAGTAACATAGTAGGGCTTTAGATACGAACTCTTAAATCATAAAAGAAATGGCTATTGACGAGACTACGGTACCTGCCAGTTTCAGTCTCATTTTAACTACATTTAACGAAAATAAACAATACATTATACAATTACCTACGCAGTCTATCTCTCACCTAACTACACAACTTTAATTTATTTTAATCACACCTATCCTCGCATACACTATTTTTCACAGATATACCTGAGATATGTTATATTATTTGTATATTGCTTCAGATTTTTTTTAATTATTGTTTAGTATTTAAGTATTATTCCTTTTGCACAAAGTCAGCATACATTCTATAATTATTATAACATTATTTTAAAAAAATTATAAAATCCATGTAAAGATCATTGGAGTATTTATAAAGATAGGGACTGAATCTCACGACACAGGCCATCCTAGTGTGGGATTCAGTGATCATCACCCAACTTACGAGTACTATATTATAATATATAAGACAAAAGATGTAATCTATTTTGTAAGTAATTAGCATATAAGTTTTATTTCCTAATTAACGTTTCTAGTTTCCTAATTTCCTAATATATATTTAGGGGGCCACTAAACGGGCCCCCACAAGGGCCACCATCAATGGTGACAAAAGGGGCAACATTAGTGTGGATGGCTAAAGGGTGTCGAGAGGTGTGCTGCGGTTTCACTAGAGCACTACTACCGGCGTTATGCCATTTAACACTTTCAACCTTGGAGCTTTTCGTTACTTACTTTAGTATTATTATCCTTTCTTAACCAAAACAACTTTACCTGCGTGGGTACGGGTAAAAGATGGATCACCAATAGACATTTAGATCACCACATGTCAACCTTTTTAGGTATGCAACAATAATTATGCTTACCTATTGTGAAACTACCAATAGTAATTATAAAGACTCAAACTTTAGATTTGGTTTACTATTAAAGTTGTTAGAGGTATAATTGACAATCTTTATTGTGTTATCCTCTAGCAATAACGATGTTTCATCTTCTTAGCATTTGCTGAGTCATTCCACTCGTACCTGTATAGGTATGTATACCATATTCCCGCTCTCCGCTTGCATAAAGATGCGTTCTAAGCGGCCTGTAAGGAAGAATCCGCCGATTGGAACACATTGAATTAAGAATAAAAATTATATCTATTGTATGTACTGTTAGTACTTTCCTTTTTCAATGGTTCTCATAGACAATGCTTGGCAGAATGCTTGCTTGTTTTTTTGAATTGAATAAACTCTGGAACTACTAGACCGGATTGAAATATAATGTCACCTTTACAATCCTACATTAACCCTGATCATCACGCGGGTGGAACCGCGGAGGACAGCTAGTCGCAACAACAATTTTATCTCGAATAAAACCGCCGTTACGTTTGCGCCAACAAAACGCACGTAAAAGTAAACCTCATTGTCACGTTCCGCCTGAGCCGAGCGTGCAAGCGAGGGCGCGGAACAAGCAATAGAGAGGCACGATCAGCCTAAGCATTCGGCTTGTCTTATGACGTTATCACGTACCGAATTTATAGACAACCATATTTTTTGTATATTTGTACGAATACCAAGATATATTGTCGTCTGTGTTCGCACAGACTAACAATTTGTACAAAGACCACATTTTGCAATGTATGTTTTTTATGTACAAAACAAGAGCCGTGTTCTGCCAAGCATTTTCTATGAGAACCACATACAATAGATATAATTTTTATTCATAATTCAATGTATTCCAATCGGCGGATTCTTCCTTACAGGCCGCTTAGAACGCATCTTTATGCAAGCGGAGAGCGGGAATGTGGTATACATACCTATACAGGTACGAGTGGAATGACTCAGCAAATGCTAAGAAGATGAAACATCGTTATTGCTAGAGGATAACATAATAAAGATTGTCAATTATACCTCGAACAACTTTAATAGTAAACCAAATCTAAAGTTTGAGTCTTTATAATTACTATTGGAAGTTTCACAATAGGTAAGCATTATTATTTTTGCATACCTAAAAAGGTTGACATGTGGTGATCTAAATGTCTATTGGTGATTTGTCTTTTACCCGTACCCACGCAGGTAAAGTTGTTTTGGTTTAGAAAGGATAATAATACTAAGTAACGAAAAGCTCCAAGGGTGGAAGTGTTAAATGGCATAACGCCGGTAGTAGTGCTCTAGTGAAACCGCAGCACACCTCTCTACACCCTTTAGCCATCCACACTAATGTTGCCCCTTTTGTCACCATTGATGGTGGCCCTTGTGGGGGCCCGTTTAGTGGCCCCCTAAATATATATTTGGAAATTAATTAGGAAACTAGAAAACGTTTATTAGGAAATAAAACTTATGCTAATTACTTACAAAATAGATTACATTTTATGGCTTATATATTATAATATAGTTCTCGTAAGTTGGGTGATGATCACTGAATCCCACACTAGGATGGCCTGTGTTGTGAGATTCAGTCCCTTCCTTTATAATTACTCCAATGATCTTTACATGGATTTTATAATTTTTTTAAAAGATGGTTATAATAATTATAGAATGTATGCTGACTTTGTACAAAAGGAAACTGTACTTAAACTGTAAACTTGTACTTGAACTGTACTTAAATACTAAACAATAATTAAAAAAATCTGAAGCAATACATAAATAATATAACATATCTCAGGTATATCTGTGAAAAATAGTGTATGCGAGGATAGGTGTGATTAAAATAAAAAAAGTTGTGTAGTTAGGTGAGAGATAGACTGCGTAGGTAATTGTATAATGTATTGTTTATTTTCGTTAAAAAAATAGGTAATGATATGTTGTGAATTTAAGTTAATAAATATAATCTGAAATGTGTATACAATATTGTTAATTTATATTTCATGTGACTTACCGAATGTAACAATCATTGTTATAATGGTGAATAAATTTCTGATTCTGATTCTGATATAAATAATATTTTAAAATGTGACAAACTGGCAGGTACCGTAGTCTCGTCAATAGCCATTTCTTTTATGATTTAAGAGTTCATATCTATAGCCCCACTATGTTACTAATTTTAGCAATAGCTATACCATTTCACCTTCATTTCAAATGCTGTTTACGTAGGTACTACATTGACCCCACTTATGTCTTTGTAAAAACTGGATAAAATACGAGAAAAAAAAGAAATAATAATACCGCAGGGGCGGCTTTGTGGCGAGCCGTCGGTGAGTGGAGACACCGTCACAGTAGATATATAGAACAGTACGGAAACTACCTTCAATCGTTCGAAACGGCCCAGTGGCAAACATGCGCATCGACGAGACCCCTAAGCGGTTCTCGCGGTGCAGTCAGTAGTGAGTGTTACAAACTATTTTTACATCATAACCTTTTTCATATGATCTAAAATATGAAATGTCACACTTGACTGACTGCTATGTGTTTTAAAATTGTAATAGTGTTTTTGTATGATCCATCATAAAACTTAATAAATTCGTAAAACATAACACAAAATACAAATCTCAGATGGCGGCTGCAATAGATTATTATATTGTGAACTATATCGTATTGGGTGTAGTTTTTATGATTTTCGAGGGCGTTGATGCTGATAGTGCTAACAAAACTGAAATCAAAGATGGCGGCTGGGCGAAATTATCAATTTTTTTGGAGTCAATAATTTGTAATTTATGAAGAATAAAAGTATTTTTTATGTAATGTTTTTTTAATTACAAGGTATCAAACGCATTTATGAAGTTGAAACGCAGTACGGTTCAGTCCAAAAATGCGTAACAAACACCCGAAAACAGAGTTCATGAGCACTGCACCCGCGCCACCTGCAGCGCCTACCACGCGCCAAACCGAGGCTCACGTACGCTCCCGCCAAAACTTGTAAAAGGTTATGCCATAATGATAAGTTAGTGTAGTAAACCTACAAAAAATCCTAAGATCTACAAGTAGTTGTGTGTCAATACTAAACAGTTTTCCGTATTTTAAACTATCAAGATTAACCGACGCCATGATACACCTACATACATTTTATTAGTAAACTAGAATTAACTAGATTTAATGTCTACAGCAGAACAACGAATGTTTTTATTAAAAAAAAAACAATACTTGAAAACATTAAAAGTGAGAACCCTATGGCTTCAATGGGGCATAGATAATTATTTGATCAACAAGGCTTAGTTTCCACACTGTTGCATCTTTATCCTGTGACACCGTAGACCATGATTCTCCCTGGGGCTAAATGAGACCCCTTACCCCGGCTTGCTTTAATTGGCCGTCTGGGGGTGGAGACGCAAGAGCAAGTAAAAAGATCCATGGTGGTGGAAATGTTACAGGGCATGACTTCGGTAGTAGCGTTCTAGTGAAACCGCAGCAAACCTCTCTACACCCTTTTGCCATCCACGCCAACGTTGCCCCTTTTGTTACCATTGATGATGGCTCTTATGGGGGGCCCATTAAGTGGGTGGCAAGTCACCTAAATATTTTAAGATGAGACTGAAATTGACAGGTGCCGTAGTCTCGTCTATAGCCCATTATCTCCCTCATCACTAATCATTAGATTTCATATCAATAGCCATACCATTTAACCATTTTCTACAGACTTCAAAAAAAAGGAGGAGGTAGTCAGTGAGACTGTATTATTATTTTTATGTTTGTTACCTCATAACTTTCGACTGGGTTTACCAATTCTCAATTTTTGTGTTTGAAAGCTGGTCCTTCCCGTGTGGTCCCATTTAAATTACTACGAATTTGGTCTAGTAGTTTTAGAGAGATATACTCCAATAACTGAATAGAATGGAATTCGATATAAAATTTTTCAAATTTTACTTGTAATATACTCGTAGGTTACCATGTAACTATCCATCCAAAATGTTTGTTTTTAAACTACTTTGTTTTTTTAATACCAAACAGGCCTCGAAGTGTTGGCTACAGCCCCACTTATGCCTTTGTAATGGACCGGATAAAACCCTATTTTTGCACGTGGTCTTTTTAAACATTAAGATTGCAATACAAAGTGATGGCATGTTTTATAATTAATTGAACATCGTAATTAACTTAAACGATTTTGAATATAATTATATTATTAATATTAATTGGCTAAATTTACTTTAAGCAATTTCAAAAGTATGAATTTATGTTTTATAAATCAATTCAAATAAATCAATTTAACAAATCTAATCTAATTGTTATAGACTAATTTTTATTGTCTAATTATTGAATCCGCGCCGATATATATATATATATATATATATTGTTAGAGACGAAAATAGCCTAGTAGACCGAAAAGTATAAAAGGCGGCGCGCAGAGCGGTCGTGGCTCACTCTGCCTTCAACCGTCGACGAGTCAACATCTCTGAGTTCGTTATTGTGGTGACGTCAATCCTTGTCGTGATTTTGTATATGCGCTGAGCGGCCGCCCAAACTGGCTGCTGCGCTGAGCAACAGCCCGTGCTTCTGCGCTGAGCGGCCGCCCAAGCCGCTGTCCCGAGCAGTTGTCTGCTGGAAGTCAAGTCCGGAGTAATCGACACCAAAGATTACCTTGTGTGGTGTATGCAAAGGTGATATCGTAAGTTTGTTGAGACATTCGACAGTTAATCTTCACAAATTGATATCACGCGCTAGTTGTCTTTGGTATGCATTAATAAAGAAAAATATCACTAAACTGTGCAAGTGAGATCTTAGTAAAGTATGTAAGGCATAGAATCTTTTTCTTTGTTTTCATTGCATTGTGTGGTGCGGGTGATGGAAGTCCAGAATTTTATCGTAGTACGTCGACAGATACTAACGCATTCATTTGTTTTTCAGCTGTCCCGAGCAGGTATCCTGAGCGGCTGCCCAAACTGCTGCGCTGGGCTGCTGCGCTGAGCTGCTGCGCTGAGCATCTGTCCGTGCTTCTGCGCTGAGCGGCCGCCCAAGCCGCTGTTCCGAGCAGTTTTCTGCTAAAGTCAAGTCCAGAGTAATCGACACCAAAGATTACCTTGTGTGGTGTATGCAAAGGTGGTATCGTAAGTTTGTTGAGATATTCGACAGTTAATCTTCACAAATTGATATTTCGTGCTAGTTGTCTTTGGTATGCATTAATAAAGAAAAATGTCACTAAACTGTGCGAGTGAGATCTTGGTAAAGTATAATAATAATATAATAATAATAATAATAAAAATAAAACCGCAGGGGCGGCTTTGTGGCGAGCCGTCGGTGAGTGGCGACACCGCGGACCCTGATTCTCCCTGGGGCTAAATGAGACCCCTGACCCCCAGCTTGCCTTAATTGGCCGTCTGGGGGTGGAGACGTAAGAGCAAGTAACAAAAAGCTCCAAGGGTGGAAGTGTTAAAGGGCATAACGCCGGTAGTAGCGCTCTAGTGAAACCGCAGCACACCTCTCGACACCCTTTAGCCATCCACACCAACGTTGCCCCTTTTGTCACCATTGATGGTGGCTCCTATGGGGGGCCCGTTTAGTGGGTGGCAAGTCACCACCTGCCTAAATATTTTAAATGAGACTGAAATTGGCAGGTGCCGTAGTCTCGTCCATAGCCTACTATTACCCTTATCATTAATAAGATCATACCAATAGCCTTGCCATTTTACCCATTTTTATAATAGATATACCATGTAACCATCCATCCAAAATGTTTCTGTTTTTATACTACATTGTATTTTTATACCAAACGGGCCTCTAAGTGTTGGCTACAGCCCCACTTATGCCTATGTAAAGGGCCGGGTTAAACCCGTGAAATTTTTTGAATAAAAATAATAATAATAATAATAATAAAACCGCAGGGGCGGCTTTGTGGCGAGCCGTCGGTGAGTGGCGACACCGCGGACCCTGATTCTCCCTGGGGCTAAATGAGACCCCTGACCCCCAGCTTGCCTTAATTGGCCGTCTGGGGGTGGAGACGTAAGAGCAAGTAACAAAAAGCTCCAAGGGTGGAAGTGTTAAAGGGCATAACGCCGGTAGTAGCGCTCTAGTGAAACCGCAGCACACCTCTCGACACCCTTTAGCCATCCACACCAACGTTGCCCCTTTTGTCACCATTGATGGTGGCTCCTATGGGGGGCCCGTTTAGTGGGTGGCAAGTCACCACCTGCCTAAATATTTTAAATGAGACTGAAATTGGCAGGTGCCGTAGTCTCGTCCATAGCCTACTATTACCCTTATCATTAATAAGATCATACCAATAGCCTTGCCATTTTACCCATTTTTATAATAGATATACCATGTAACCATCCATCCAAAATGTTTCTGTTTTTATACTACATTGTATTTTTATACCAAACGGGCCTCTAAGTGTTGGCTACAGCCCCACTTATGCCTATGTAAAGGGCCGGGTTAAACCCGTGAAATTTTTTGAATAAAAATAATAATAATAATAAATCTTTATTCATTACCTTAGAGCTAAGATGGACATCATGTTCCTAATTCTAATCCAATCTAGTTATATATTACACTATGCCTGAACTAGGTAAACCTGTGTATATAAGGCATACGTAAGTATGTAAGGCATGGAATGTTTTTCTTTGTTTTTATTGCATTGTGTGGTGCGGGTGATGGAAGTCCAGAAATTTATCGTAGTACGTCGACAGATATTAACACACTCATTTGTTTTTCAGCTGTCCCGAGCAGGTATCCTGAGCGGCTGCCCAAACTGCTGCGCTGGGCTACTGCGCTGAGCAACTGCCCGTGATTCTGCGCTGAGCGGCCGGCCAAGCCGCTGTCCCGAGCAGTTGTCTGCTGGAAGTCAAGTCCGGAGTAATCGACACCAAAGATAACCTTGTGTGGTGTCATGCAAAGGTGGTATCGTAAGTTTGTTGAGACATTCGACAGTTAATCTTCACAAATTGATATTTCGTGCTAGTTGTCTTTGGTATGCATTAATAAAGTAAAATGTCACTAAACTGTGCGAGTGAGATCTTGGTAAAGTATAATAATATAATAATAATAATAATAATAATAAGTGTTAAAGGGCATAACGCCGGTAGTAGCGCTCTAGTGAAACCGCAGCACACCTCTCAACACCCTTCAGATATCCACACCAACGTTGCCCCTTTTGTCACCATTGATGGTGGCTCTTATGGGGGGCCCGTTTAGTGGGTGGCAAGTCACCACCTGCCTAAATATTTTAAGATGAGACTGAAATTGGCAGGTGCCGTAGTCTCGTCCATAGCCCACTATCTCCCGTTCCACTAATAAGTACATATCAATAGCCATGCCCATTTTACCCATTTTTGTAAAAGATATACCATGTAACCATCCATCCAAAATGTTTCTGTTTTTATACTACATTGTATTTTTATACCAAACGGGCCTCTAAGTGTTGGCTACAGCCCCACTTATGCCTATGTAAAGGACCGGGTGAAACCCGTGAAATATGTCGTATAATAATAATAATAATAATAATAATAAATCTTTATTCATTACCTTAGAGCTAAGATGGACATCATGTTCCTAATTCTAATCCAATCTAGTTATATATTACACTATGCCTGAACTAGGTAAACCTGTGTATATAAGGCATACGTTAGTATGTAAGGCATGGCATGTTTTTCTTTGTTTTTTATTGCATTGTGTGGTGCGGGTGATGGAAGTCCAGAATTTTATCGTAGTACGTCGACAGATATTAACACATTCATTTGTTTTTCAGCTGTCCCGAGCAGGTATCCTGAGTGGCTGCCTAAACTGCTGAGCTGGGCTGCTGCGTTGAGCAACTGCCCGTGCTTCTGCGCTGAGCGGCCGCCCAAGCCGCTGTCCCGAGCAGTTGTCTGCTGGAAGTCAAGTCCGGAGTAATCGACACCAAAGATTACCTTGTGTGGTGTATGCAAAGGTGGTATCGTAAGTTTGTTGAGACATTCGACAGTTAATCTTCACAAATTGATATTTCGTGCTAGTTGTCTTTGGTATGCATTAATTAAGAGAAATGTCACTAAACTGTGCGAGTGAGATCTTGGTAAAGTATAATACTATAATAATAATAATAATAAATCTTTATTTATTACCTTAGAGCTAAGATGGACATCATGTTCCTAATTCTAATCCAATCTAGTTATATATTACACTATGCCTGAACTAGGTAAACCTGTGTATATAAGGCATACGTAAGTATGTAAGGCATGGCATGTTTTTCTTTGTTTTCATTGCATTGTGTGGTGCGGGTGATGGAAGTCAAGAATTTTATCGTAGTACGTCGACACATACTAACGCATTCATTTGTTTTTCAGCTGTCCCGAGCAGATATCCTGAGCGGCTGCCCAAACTGCTGCGCTGGGCTACTGCGTTGAGCAACTGCCCGTGCTTCTGCGCTGAGCGGCCGGCCAAGCCGCTGTCCTGAGCAGTTGTCTGCTGGAAGTCAAGTCCGGAGTAATCGACACCAAAGATAACCTTGTGTGGTGTCATGCAAAGGTGGTATCGTAAGTTTGTTGAGACATTCGACAGTTAATCTTCACAAATTGATATTTCGTGCTAGTTGTCTTTGGTATGCATTAATTAAGAAAAATGTCACTAAACTGTGCGAGTGAGAACTTGGTTAAGTATAATAATAATAATAATAATAATAATAAATCTTTATTCATTACCTTAGAGCTAAGATGGACATCATGTTCCTAATTCTAATCCAATCTAGTTATATATTACACTATGCCTGAACTAGGTAAACCTGTGTATATAAGGCATACGTAAGTATGTAAGGCATGGCATGTTTTTCTTTGTTTTCATTCCATTGTGTGGTGCGGGTGATGGAAGTCCAGAATTTTGTCGTAGTACGTCGACAGATATTAACACATTCATTTGTTTTTCAGCTGTCCCGAGCAGGTATCCTGAGCGGCTGCCCAAACTGCTGCGCTGGGCTGCTGCGCTGAGCAACTGCCCGTGCTTCTGCCTTGAGCGGCTGCCCAAGCCGCTGTCCCGAGCAGTTGTCTGCTGGAAGTCAAGTCCGGAGTAATCGACACCAAAGATTACCTTGTGTGGTGTATGCAAAGGTGGTATCGTAAGTTTGTTGAGACATTCGACAGTTAATCTTCACAAATTGATATCACGCGCTAGTTGTCTTTGGTATGCATTAATAAAGAAAAATATCACTAAACTGTGCGAGTGAGATCTTGGTAAAGTATGTAAGGCATGGCATGTTTTTCTTTGTTTTTATTGCATTGTGTGGTGCGGGTGATGGAAGTCCAGAAATTTATCGTAGTACGTCGACAGATATTAACACATTCATTTGTTTTTCAGCTGTCCCGAGCAGGTATCCTGAGCGGCTGCCCAAACTGCTGCGCTGGGCTACTGCGCTGAGCAACTGCCCGTGATTCTGCGCTGAGCGGCCGGCCAAGCCGCTGTCCCGAGCAGTTGTCTGCTGGAAGTCAAGTCCGGAGTAATCGACACCAAAGATAACCTTGTGTGGTGTCATGCAAAGGTGGTATCGTAAGTTTGTTGAGACATTCGACAGTTAATCTTCACAAATTGATATTTCGTGCTAGTTGTCTTTGGTATGTATTAATAAAGTAAAATGTCACTAAACTGTGCGAGTGAGAACTTCGTAAAGTATAATAATAATATAATAATAATAATAATAATAAATCTTTATTCATTACCTTAGAGCTAAGATGGACATCATGTTCCTAATTCTAATCCAATCTAGTTATATATTACACTATGCCTGAACTAGGTAAACCTGTGTATATAAGGCATACGTAAGTATGTAAGGCATGGCATGTTTTTCTTTGTTTTTTTATTGCATTGTCTGGTGCGGGTGATGGAAGTCCAGAATTTTATCGTAGTACGTCGACAGATATTAACACATTCATTTGTTTTTCAGCTGTCCCGAGCAGGTATCCTGAGTGGCTGCCTAAACTGCTGCGCTGGGCTGCTGCGCTGAACAACTGCCCAGTTAATCTTCACAAATTGATATCACGCGCTAGTTGTCTTTGGTATGCATTAATAAAGTAAAATGTCACTAAACTGTGCGAGTGAGATCTTGGTAAAGTATAATAATATAATAATAATAATAATAATAAGTGTTAAAGGGCATAACGCCGGTAGTAGCGCTCTAGTGAAACCGCAGCACACCTCTCAACACCCTTCAGATATCCACACCAACGTTGCCCCTTTTGTCACCATTGATGGTGGCTCTTATGGGGGGCCCGTTTAGTGGGTGGCAAGTCACCACCTGCCTAAATATTTTAAGATGAGACTGAAATTGGCAGGTGCCGTAGTCTCGTCCATAGCCCACTATCTCCCGTTCCACTAATAAGTACATATCAATAGCCATGCCCATTTTACCCATTTTTGTAAAAGATATACCATGTAACCATACATCCAAAATGTTTCTGTTTTTATACTACATTGTATTTTTATACCAAACGGGCCTCTAAGTGTTGGCTACAGCCCCACTTATGCCTATGTAAAGGACCGGGTGAAACCCGTGAAATATGTCGTATAATAATAATAATAATAATAATAATAAATCTTTATTCATTACCTTAGAGCTAAGATGGACATCATGTTCCTAATTCTAATCCAATCTAGTTATATATTACACTATGCCTGAACTAGGTAAACCTGTGTATATAAGGCATACGTTAGTATGTAAGGCATGGCATGTTTTTCTTTGTTTTTTATTGCATTGTGTGGTGCGGGTGATGGAAGTCCAGAATTTTATCGTAGTACGTCGACAGATATTAACACATTCATTTGTTTTTCAGCTGTCCCGAGCAGGTATCCTGAGCGGCTGCCCAAACTGCTGCGCTGGGCTACTGCGCTGAGCAACTGCCCTTGATTCTGCGCTGAGCGGCCGGCCAAGCCGCTGTCCCGAGCAGTTGTCTGCTGGAAGTCAAGTCCGGAGTAATCGACACCAAAGATAACCTTGTGTGGTGTCATGCAAAGGTGGTATCGTAAGTTTGTTGAGACATTCGACAGTTAATCTTCACAAATTGATATTTCGTGCTAGTTGTCTTTGGTATGCATTAATAAAGTAAAATGTCACTAAACTGTGCGAGTGAGATCTTGGTAAAGTATAATAATAATAATAATAATAATAATAAATCTTTATTCATTACCTTAGAGCTAAGATGGACATCATGTTCCTAATTCTAATCCAATCTAGTTATATATTACACTATGCCTGAACTAGGTAAACCTGTGTATATAAGGCATACGTAAGTATGTAAGGCATGGCATGTTTTTCTTTGTTTTCATTGCATTGTGTGGTGCGGGTGATGGAAGTCCAGAATTTTATCGTAGTACGTCGACAGATATTAACACATTCATTTGTTTTTCAGCTGTCCCGAGCAGGTATCCTGAGCGGCTGCCCAAACTGCTGCGCTGGGCTGCTGCGCTGAGCAACTGCCCGTGCTTCTGCCTTGAGCGGCTGCCCAAGCCGCTGTCCCGAGCAGTTGTCTGCTGGAAGTCAAGTCCGGAGTAATCGACACCAAAGATTACCTTGTGTGGTGTATGCAAAGGTGGTATCGTAAGTTTGTTGAGATATTCGACAGTTAATCTTCACAAATTGATATCACGCGCTAGTTGTCTTTGGTATGCATTAATAAAGAAAAATATCACTAAACTGTGCGAGTGAGATCTTGGTAAAGTATGTAAGGCATGGCATGTTTTTCTTTGTTTTTATTGCATTGTGTGGTGCGGGTGATGGAAGTCCAGAAATTTATCGTAGTACGTCGACAGATATTAACACATTCATTTGTTTTTCAGCTGTCCCGAGCAGATATCCTGAGCGGCTGCCCAAACTGCTGCGCTGGGCTACTGCGTTGAGCAACTGCCCGTGCTTCTGCGCTGAGCGGCCGGCCAAGCCGCTGTCCTGAGCAGTTGTCTGCTGGAAGTCAAGTCCGGAGTAATCGACACCAAAGATAACCTTGTGTGGTGTCATGCAAAGGTGGTATCGTAAGTTTGTTGAGACATTCGACAGTTAATCTTCACAAATTGATATCACGCGCTAGTTGTCTTTGGTATGCATTAATAAAGAAAAATATCACTAAACTGTGCGAGAGAGATCTTGGTAATGTATGTAAGGCATGGCATGTTTTTCTTTGTTTTTATTGCATTGTGTGGTGCGGGTGATGGAAGTCCAGAATTTTATCGTAGTACGTCGACAGATATTAACACATTCATTTGTTTTTCAGCTGTCCCGAGCAGGTATCCTGAGCGGCTGCCCAAACTGCTGCGCTGGGCTGCTGCGCTGAGCAACTGCCCGTGCTTCTGCGCTGAGCGGCCGGCCAAGCCGCTGTCCCGAGCAGTTTTCTGCTGGAAGTCAAGTCCGGAGTAATCGACACCAAAGATTACCTTGTGTGGTGTCATGCAAAGGTGGTATCGTGAGTTTTTTGAGACATTCGACAGTTAATCTTCACAATTTGATACCACGCGCTAGTTGTCTTTGGTATGCATTTATAAAGAAAAAAATCACTAAACTGTGCGAGTGAGATCTTGGTAAAGTATGTAAGGCATGGAATGTTTTTCTTTGTTTTTATTGCATTGTGTGGTGCGGGTGAAACACACTCATTTGTTTTTCAGCTGTCCCGAGCAGGTATCCTGAGCGGCTGCCCAAACTGCTGCGCTGGGCTACTGCGCTGAGCAACTGCCCGTGATTCTGCGCTGAGCGGCCGGCCAAGCCGCTGTCCCGAGCAGTTGTCTGCTGGAAGTCAAGTCCGGAGTAATCGACACCAAAGATAACCTTGTGTGGTGTCATGCAAAGGTGGTATCGTAAGTTTGTTGAGACATTCGACAGTTAATCTACACAAATTGATATTTCGTGCTAGTTGTCTTTGGTATGCATTAATAAAGTAAAATGTCACTAAACTGTGCGAGTGAGATCTTGGTAAAGTATAATAATATAATAATAATAATAATAATAATAAGTGTTAAAGGGCATAACGCCGGTAGTAGCGCTTCAGTGAAACCGCAGCACACCTCTCGACACCCTTTAGCCAGCCACACCAACGTTGCCCTTTCTGTCACCATTCATGGTGGCCTTTATGGGGGGCCCGTTTAGTGGGTGGCAAGTCACCACCTGCCCAAAATATTTAAAATGAGACTGAATTTGGCAGGTGCCGTAGTCTCTTCCATAGCCCACTATCTTTTTATCACTAATAAAATCATTTCAATAGCCTTGTCATTTTACCCATTTTTATAATAGATATACCATGTCACAATCCATCCATAAGTTTCTGTTTTTTTATACTACTTTGTATTTTTATACCAAACAGGCCTCTAAGTGTTGGCTACAGCCCCACTTATGCCTTTGTAAAGGACCGGATGAAATCCGTGATTTATTTTGAATAAAAGGAATAATAATAATAATAATAATAATAATAAATCTTTATTCATTACCTTAGAGCTAAGATGGACATCATGTTCCTAATTCTAATCCAATCTAGTTATATATTACACTATGCCTGAACTAGGTAAACCTGTGTATATAAGGCATACGTTAGTATGTAAGGCATGGCATGTTTTTCTTTGTTTTTTATTGCATTGTGTGGTGCGGGTGATGGAAGTCCAGAATTTTATCGTAGTACGTAGACAGATATTAACACATTCATTTGTTTTTCAGCTGTCCCGAGCAGGTATCCTGAGTGGCTGCCTAAACTGCTGAGCTGGGCTGCTGCGCTGAGCAACTGCCCGTGCTTCTGCGCTGAGCGGCCGCCCAAGCCGCTGTCCCGAGCAGTTGTCTGCTGGAAGTCAAGTCCGGAGTAATCGACACCAAAGATTACCTTGTGTGGTGTATGCAAAGGTGGTATCGTAAGTTTGTTGAGACATTCGACAGTTAATCTTCACAAATTGATATTTCGTGCTAGTTGTCTTTGGTATGCATTAATTAAGAGAAATGTCACTAAACTGTGCGAGTGAGATCTTGGTAAAGTATAATAATATAATAATAATAATAATAAATCTTTATTCATTACCTTAGAGCTAAGATGGACATCATGTTCCTAATTCTAATCCAATCTAGTTATATATTACACTATGCCTGAACTAGGTAAACCTGTGTATATAAGGCATACGTAAGTATGTAAGGCATGGCATGTTTTTCTTTGTTTTCATTGCATTGTGTGGTGCGGGTGATGGAAGTCAAGAATTTTATCGTAGTACGTCGACACATACCAACGCATTCATTTGTTTTTCAGCTGTCCCGAGCAGATATCCTGAGCGGCTGCCCAAACTGCTGCGCTGGGCTACTGCGTTGAGCAACTGCCCGTGCTTCTGCGCTGAGCGGCCGGCCAAGCCGCTGTCCTGAGCAGTTGTCTGCTGGAAGTCAAGTCCGGAGTAATCGACACCAAAGATAACCTTGTGTGGTGTCATGCAAAGGTGGTATCGTAAGTTTGTTGAGACATTCGACAGTTAATCTTCACAAATTGATATTTCGTGCTAGTTGTCTTTGGTATGCATTAATTAAGAAAAATGTCACTAAACTGTGCGAGTGAGAACTTGGTAAAGTATAATAATAATAATAATAATAATAATAAATCTTTATTCATTACCTTAGAGCTAAGATGGACATCATGTTCCTAATTCTAATCCAATCTAGTTATATATTACACTATGCCTGAACTAGGTAAACCTGTGTATATAAGGCATACGTAAGTATGTAAGGCATGGCATGTTTTTCTTTGTTTTCATTGCATTGTGTGGTGCGGGTGATGGAAGTCCAGAATTTTATCGTAGTACGTCGACAGATATTAACACATTCATTTGTTTTTCAGCTGTCCCGAGCAGGTATCCTGAGCGGCTGCCCAAACTGCTGCGCTGGGCTGCTGCGCTGAGCAACTGCCCGTGCTTCTGCCTTGAGCGGCTGCCCAAGCCGCTGTCCCGAGCAGTTTTCTGCTGGAAGTCAAGTCCGGAGTAATCGACACCAAAGATTACCTTGTGTGGTGTCATGCAAAGGTGGTATCGTGAGTTTTTTGAGACATTCGACAGTTAATCTTCACAATTTGATACCACGCGCTAGTTGTCTTTGGTATGCATTTATAAAGAAAAAAATCACTAAACTGTGCGAGTGAGATCTTGGTAAAGTATGTAAGGCATGGAATGTTTTTCTTTGTTTTTATTGCATTGTGTGGTGCGGGTGATGGAAGTCCAGAAATTTATCGTAGTATGTCGACAGATATTAACACACTCATTTGTTTTTCAGCTGTCCCGAGCAGGTATCCTGAGCGGCTGCCCAAACTGCTGCGCTGGGCTACTGCGCTGAGCAACTGCCCGTGATTCTGCGCTGAGCGGCCGGCCAAGCCGCTGTCCCGAGCAGTTGTCTGCTGGAAGTCAAGTCCGGAGTAATCGACACCAAAGATAACCTTGTGTGGTGTCATGCAAAGGTGGTATCGTAAGTTTGTTGAGACATTCGACAGTTAATCTTCACAAATTGATATTTCGTGCTAGTTGTCTTTGGTATGCATTAATAAAGTAAAATGTCACTAAACTGTGCGAGTGAGATCTTGGTAAAGTATAATAATATAATAATAATAATAATAATAATAATAATAATAAGTGTTAAAGGGCATAACGCCGGTAGTAGCGCTCTAGTGAAACCGCAGCACACCTCTCAACACCCTTCAGATATCCACACCAACGTTGCCCCTTTTGTCACCATTGATGGTGGCTCTTATGGGGGGCCCGTTTAGTGGGTGGCAAGTCACCACCTGCCTAAATATTTTAAGATGAGACTGAAATTGGCAGGTGCCGTAGTCTCGTCCATAGCCCACTATCTCCCGTTCCACTAATAAGTACATATCAATAGCCATGCCCATTTTACCCATTTTTGTAAAAGATATACCATGTAACCATCCATCCAAAATGTTTCTGTTTTTATACTACATTGTATTTTTATACCAAACGGGCCTCTAAGTGTTGGCTACAGCCCCACTTATGCCTATGTAAAGGGCCGGGTTAAACCCGTGAAATTTTTTGAATAAAAATAATAATAATAATAATAAATCTTTATTCATTACCTTAGAGCTAAGATGGACATCATGTTCCTAATTCTAATCCAATCTAGTTATATATTACACTATGCCTGAACTAGGTAAACCTGTGTATATAAGGCATACGTTAGTATGTAAGGCATGGCATGTTTTTCTTTGTTTTTTATTGCATTGTGTGGTGCGGGTGATGGAAGTCCAGAATTTTATCGTAGTACGTCGACAGATATTAACACATTCATTTGTTTTTCAGCTGTCCCGAGCAGGTATCCTGAGTGGCTGCCTAAACTGCTGAGCTGGGCTGCTGCGCTGAGCAACTGCCCGTGCTTCTGCGCTGAGCGGCCGCCCAAGCCGCTGTCCCGAGCAGTTGTCTGCTGGAAGTCAAGTCCGGAGTAATCGACACCAAAGATTACCTTGTGTGGTGTATGCAAAGGTGGTATCGTAAGTTTGTTGAGACATTCGACAGTTAATCTTCACAAATTGATATTTCGTGCTAGTTGTCTTTGGTATGCATTAATTAAGAGAAATGTCACTAAACTGTGCGAGTGAGATCTTGGTAAAGTATAATAATATAATAATAATAATAATAAATCTTTATTCATTACCTTAGAGCTAAGATGGACATCATGTTCCTAATTCTAATCCAATCTAGTTATATATTACACTATGCCTGAACTAGGTAAACCTGTGTATATAAGGCATACGTAAGTATGTAAGGCATGGCATGTTTTTCTTTGTTTTCATTGCATTGTGTGGTGCGGGTGATGGAAGTCAAGAATTTTATCGTAGTACGTCGACACATACTAACGCATTCATTTGTTTTTCAGCTGTCCCGAGCAGATATCCTGAGCGGCTGCCCAAACTGCTGCGCTGGGCTACTGCGTTGAGCAACTGCCCGTGCTTCTGCGCTGAGCGGCCGGCCAAGCCGCTGTCCTGAGCAGTTGTCTGCTGGAAGTCAAGTCCGGAGTAATCGACACCAAAGATAACCTTGTGTGGTGTCATGCAAAGGTGGTATCGTAAGTTTGTTGAGACATTCGACAGTTAATCTTCACAAATTGATATTTCGTGCTAGTTGTCTTTGGTATGCATTCATTAAGAAAAATGTCACTAAACTGTGCGAGTGAGAACTTGGTAAAGTATAATAATAATAATAATAATAATAATAATAAATCTTTATTCATTACCTTAGAGCTAAGATGGACATCATGTTCCTAATTCTAATCCAATCTAGTTATATATTACACTATGCCTGAACTAGGTAAACCTGTGTATATAAGGCATACGTAAGTATGTAAGGCATGGCATGTTTTTCTTTGTTTTCATTGCATTGTGTGGTGCGGGTGATGGAAGTCCAGAATTTTATCGTAGTACGTCGACAGATATTAACACATTCATTTGTTTTTCAGCTGTCCCGAGCAGGTATCCTGAGCGGCTGCCCAAACTGCTGCGCTGGGCTGCTGCGCTGAGCAACTGCCCGTGCTTCTGCCTTGAGCGGCTGCCCAAGCCGCTGTCCCGAGCAGTTGTCTGCTGGAAGTCAAGTCCGGAGTAATCGACACCAAAGATTACCTTGTGTGGTGTATGCAAAGGTGGTATCGTAAGTTTGTTGAGACATTCGACAGTTAATCTTCACAAATTGATATCACGCGCTAGTTGTCTTTGGTATGCATTAATAAAGAAAAATATCACTAAACTGTGCGAGTGAGATCTTGGTAAAGTATGTAAGGCATGGCATGTTTTTCTTTGTTTTTATTGCATTGTGTGGTGCGGGTGATGGAAGTCCAGAAATTTATCGTAGTACGTCGACAGATATTAACACATTCATTTGTTTTTCAGCTGTCCCGAGCAGGTATCCTGAGCGGCTGCCCAAACTGCTGCGCTGGGCTACTGCGCTGAGCAACTGCCCGTGATTCTGCGCTGAGCGGCCGGCCAAGCCGCTGTCCCGAGCAGTTGTCTGCTGGAAGTCAAGTCCGGAGTAATCGACACCAAAGATAACCTTGTGTGGTGTCATGCAAAGGTGGTATCGTAAGTTTGTTGAGACATTCGACAGTTAATCTTCACAAATTGATATTTCGTGCTAGTTGTCTTTGGTATGCATTAATAAAGTAAAATGTCACTAAACTGTGCGAGTGAGAACTTCGTAAAGTATAATAATAATATAATAATAATAATAATAATAAATCTTTATTCATTACCTTAGAGCTAAGATGGACATCATGTTCCTAATTCTAATCCAATCTAGTTATATATTACACTATGCCTGAACTAGGTAAACCTGTGTATATAAGGCATACGTAAGTATGTAAGGCATGGCATGTTTTTCTTTGTTTTTTATTGCATTGTCTGGTGCGGGTGATGGAAGTCCAGAATTTTATCGTAGTACGTCGACAGATATTAACACATTCATTTGCTTTTCAGCTGTCCCGAGCAGGTATCCTGAGTGGCTGCCTAAACTGCTGCGCTGGGCTGCTGCGCTGAACAACTGCCCAGTTAATCTTCACAAATTGATATCACGCGCTAGTTGTCTTTGGTATGCATTAATAAAGAAAAATATCACTAAACTGTGCGAGTGAGATCTTGGTAAAGTATGTAAGGCATGGCATGTTTTTCTTTGTTTTCATTGCATTGTGTGGTGCGGGTGATGGAAGTCAAGAATTTTATCGTAGTACGTAGACAGATATTAACACATTCATTTGTTTTTCAGCTGTCCCGAGCAGGTATCCTGAGCGGCTGCCCAAACTGCTGCGCTGGGCTGCTGCGCTGAGCAACTGCCCGTGCTTCTACGCTGAGCGGCCGCCCAAGCCGCTGTCCCGAGCAGTTGTCTGCTGGAAGTCAAGTCCAGAGTAATCGACACCAAAGATTACCTTGTGTGGTGTATGCAAAGGTGGTATCGTAAGTTTGTTGAGACATTCGACAGTTAATCTTCACAAATTGATATTTCGTGCTAGTTGTCTTTGGTATGCATTAATAAAGAAAAATGTCACTAAACTGTGCGAGTGAGAACTTGGTAAAGTATAATAATAATAATAATAATAATAATAATAATAATAATAATAAATGAGGAGTATCGAACCCCCCGTGACACGAGTGCATCGAGCGACGAGAGCGGGCCTCAGTCACCATCGCCGCCACCACCAACTGCGCGACGAGGGCGACCACCGCTGCCGGCATGCTTGGGGCCTGCGGGACAACCTGTTCTGCGCCCGGCCCCCGCTACCGGTGGTGTAGTGCGCCGCATGCGATGGACTCCGTCAATAAATGAGAACTGCATGCGCGCCTACTATGGGGCTACAAATGGAGGAAGCAACCTGACTGCGTATCGTGATCGTATGTTGTCTCTGTTTCAGACCCTTGAACCGACTTTGGCTGTATCTGCACAACGACTATCGGATCAGGTACGGGCTATTCATCGATGTAAAATGTTGGACCAGCCTGTACTTGATCGGCTGCGCCTGGAGACACTACCTATTCATGCAAGCTCGTCCTCGACACGGGACCCGTCTGTCATAGGGTCGATATCGGTTCCGGTATCGACGACTATACGACCGGATACTGTAGTCGACGAGGAAGATTGCCTGAATATGACCGTAAGTACCCAGGCGAATGAGCAACTGAGGAGGGCTTTGGATGACGCGATTTTTACATATAGATTCACACTTAGCTCTAGGCCGCGCTTACCTCGTCTACCCACGAATAGACGTAACCTAGCGTTAATGGGAGCCTTAAATGCTTTGCTAGCGCCGTATTTACGCGATAGCAAAGATTTAACTGATACTCACTCGATCCTGTATTGTGGGGCAATTGCGGCATGTCGCGTTGCTCGTGTCAAATTTCCGGACACTGACCGAACACCGCGAACTGCTTCAAGTGTTCCTGCGTGGCAAATACGGATCGAGAGACGTATCACTACATTTAGGACTCTCATTGCAAAGCTAATCTGCTTCAGCAGGGGCAACAATCGCCCTCGAATCATGCGCTTTGTGAACCAAGCTTTTGCTGGGACTAGCATTAGACCCCAGGAATATATGTCTTGTGTCACGGAGCGCATAGATTTTTTGAAACAGAAAATCTATGCGTGGGCAAACCGCATTCGCCGCTACAGAGAACGTGTGGATAGATACCTACAAAATCGCCTTTTCCAAAGCGACCAAAGAAAGGTATACAGAAAATGGGAAGGAAAAGACCAATGTGTGAGTGATGGGCGGCTGCCGGATGCTGACACCATGACAAGCTTCTGGCGTGGCATCTGGTCACTACCCATTGAACACACGGAGGACAATTGGATGACGGTTGTCGAACGCTCATGTGAATCCATCGAACCCATGGAGGCTGTGAACATCAGCCCCATAGACGTAAGTTGTGCTATTCGTAAGGCCCCGAACTGGAAAAGCCCTGGACCAGACGGATTGCACAACTTTTGGATAAAATGGATTCGATGCTCACATGAGTGCTTGGCAATACAGTACCAAGAAGCCCTTCAACATGGTTCCCTCCCCAGTTTCTTGACAACTGGTGTCACCTTTTTGCTCTATAAGTCCGGTAGTACCGCGGAAGCGAAGAACTACAGACCCATCACGTGCTTGCCAACGCTATACAAGCTCCTTACATCTATTCTGCGAACAAAAATTAATTCGCACATTGTTGCGAACAACATTTTGGCTCCTGCTCAGAATGGATGTCGGGTTGGGTCCCGTGGTACTAAAGAGCTCCTCCTCACAGACATGACCATATGTCAACAAGTCCGGCGAAAAAGGGGGGTTCTATCGACTGCCTGGATTGACTATAAGAAGGCCTATGATTCAGTGCCTCATTCATGGCTAGAGAGGGTATTAGAGTTGTATAAAATCAATGCAACTCTGAGATCATTCTTAAGCACATGCATGAGACATTGGACCACAGTCCTTTGTCAACCGGTAGGTCGAGGGAGCGTCCCTAGTTCACAGGACTACATAAGGATTGAACGAGGCATATTCCAGGGCGACAGTCTCAGTCCTTTGTGGTTTTGCCTAGCGTTGAATCCTCTCAGCACTTTGTTGGTGGATTCAAGACTGGGCTACCGACTTCGTAAAGATGGTGAGATAATTTCTCATCTGCTGTATATGGATGATCTCAAGCTGTTTGCACCGAAGCACCAAGACCTGATGAACCTTCTGAAAATTACTGAAACTTTCAGTAGTGCCATCAGGATGGAGTTCGGAGTAGATAAGTGTGCGGTCATGCATGTGCAACGGGGGAAGGTTGTAAATTCTTCAAATTTACAACTTTCTGAGACAATTACTCTCAGATGTCTATCTGAAGTTGAAACCTATAAGTATCTTGGTATGTCACAGTCATTGGGTATCATGGATAGAGACATTAAGCAGACAGTGAAGGAGCGTTTCTTCTACCGCTTAACAAAAGTTCTTAATAGTCTTTTGTCGGGCGGAAACAAGACGCGCGCCTTCAATGGTTGGGTGATGCCCCTACTCATATACTCCTTTGGCATACTAAGATGGACTCAGACCGAACTTGACGCCCTGGATAGGAGGGTCCGTCAAATGCTTACAAAACATCGCATGCTACATCCACGCTCGTCTGTTATGAGGCTGTACATCCCACGGAAAGGGGGAGGTCGTGGCTTCCTCAATGCCAAGAACCTCCATAACTGTGAGGTGTCCAGTCTCAGAGAGTATTTCCGTAACACCGAGTGTGGGATACATCGCGATGTCATAGCAGTTGATAGGAGCCTCACGCCTCTCTCCTTGGCAAACGAGAACTGGCGTAAACCAGTTGTGCTAAGCATCGAAGACCGAAGAGACGTATGGAAGGGCAAAGAGCTGCACGGACGATTCTACAAGGCCCTAACAGGACCTGATGTAGACCAGCTCGCGTCAGTGAACTGGCTACGTTTCGGTGATCTGTTTGGTGAAACCGAGGGTTTTGTCTGTGCAATTGCTGACGAAGTTATCAAGACGAATAACTACCGGAAATATATTCTGAAAGACGGTACGGTCGACATTTGTCGGGCATGCCGCCGTCCTGGAGAGTCACTCAGACATATTATTTCCGGTTGTTCACATCTTGCTAATGGAGAGTACTTGCACAGACATAACCAAGTAGCCAGGATTATTCACCAGCAACTTGCACTTCAATACGGCCTTATTGAGTCTGAGGTGCCGTACTATAAGTACGCACCTACGCCTGTTCTTGAAAACGGTCGTGCTACGCTCTATTGGGATCGATCTATAATCACGGACAGGACTGTTGTTGCTAATAAGCCTGACATCGTGGTGATCGATCGATCTCAGCGCCGGGTAATGCTTGTTGACGTCACCATTCCTCATGATGAGAATCTCATGAAGGCCGAGAAGGACAAGCTCAGGAAGTACCTTGACTTAGCTCACGAGGTGACCGCCATGTGGGATGTTGACGAGACGATCATTGTTCCGATAGTGGTTTCAGCAAACGGCCTTATAGCAAAAAGCCTCGACCAACATCTTAAGAGGCTCTCGCTAGACGGTTGGATCAAGAGCCAGATACAGAAGGCAGTACTCCTTGACACGGCACGTATTGTCAGGAGGTTCCTCAGTCTGCAGCCCTAACCACCGGTAGTTTGGGTCATGCTCCACTGCCGATGGCAATCTAGGATTAGGTTTTTTATAATGTTTTTATTTTATATAGAAATATTGTAAAAAATGTAATTTTAAGAAAAATAAATAAATAATGTGAATAATAATAATAATAATAATAAATCTTTATTCATTACCTTAGAGCTAAGATGGACATCATGTTCCTAATTCTAATCCAATCTAGTTATATATTACACTATGCCTGAACTAGGTAAACCTGTGTATATAAGGCATACGTAAGTATGTAAGGCATGGCATGTTTTTCTTTGTTTTCATTGCATTGTGTGGTGCGGGTGATGGAAGTCAAGAATTTTATCGTAATACGTCGACAGATACTAACGCATTCATTTGTTTTTCAGCTGTCCCGAGCAGGTATCCTGAGCGGTTGCCCAAACTGCTGCATTGGGCTGCTGCGCTGAGCTGCTGCGCTGAGCATCTGCCCGTGCTTCTGCGCTGAGCGGCCGCCCAAGCCGCTGTTCCGAGCAGTTGTCTGCTGGAAGTCAAGTCCAGAGTAATCGACACCAAAGATTACCTTGTGTGGTGTATGCTAAGGTGGTATCGTAAGTTTGTTGAGACATTCGACAGTTAATCTTCACAAATTGATATTTCGTGCTAGTTGTCTTTGGTATGCATTAATAAAGAAAAATGTCACTAAACTGTGCGAGTGAGAACTTGGTAAAGTATAATAATAATATTAATAATAATAATAATAATAATAATTAATCTTTATTCATTACCTTAGAGCTAAGATGGACATCATGTTCCTAATTCTAATCCAATCTAGTTATATATTACACTATGCCTGAACTAGGTAAACCTGTGTATTTAAGGCATACGTAAGTATGTAAGGCATGGCATGTTTTTCTTTGTTTTTTATTGCATTGTGTGGTGCGGGTGATGGAAGTCCAGAATTTTATCGTTGTACGTCGACAGATATTAACACATTCATTTGTTTTTCAGCTGTCCCGAGCAGGTATCCTGAGTGGCTGCCTAAACTGCTGCGCTGGGCTGCTGCGCTAAGTAACTGCCCGTGCTTCTGCGCTGAGCGGCCGCCCAAGCCGCTGTCCCGAGCAGTTGTCTGCTGGAAGTCAAGTCCGGAGTAATCGACACCAAAGATTACCTTGTGTGGTGTATGCAAAGGTGGTATCGTAAGTTTGTTGAGACATTCGACAGTTAATCTTCACAAATTGATATCACGCGCTAGTTGTCTTTGGTATGCATTAATAAAGAAAAATATCACTAAACTGTGCGAGTGAGATCTTGGTAAAGTATGTAAGGCATGGCATGTTTTTCTTTGTTTTCATTGCATTGTGTGGTGCGGGTGATGGAAGTCAAGAATTTAATCGTAGTACGTAGACAGATATTAACACATTCATTTGTTTTTCAGCTGTCCCGAGCAGGTATCCTGAGCGGCTGCCCAAACTGCTGCGCTGGGCTGCTGCGCTGAGCAACTGCCCGTGCTTCTGCGCTGAGCGGCCGCCCAAGCCGCTGTCCCGAGCAGTTGTCTGCTGGAAGTCAAGTCCGGAGTAATCGACACCAAAGATTACCTTGTGTGGTGTATGCAAAGGCGGTATCGTAAGTTTGTTGAGACATTCGACAGTTAATCTTCACAAATTGATATTTCGTGCTAGTTGTCTTTGGTATGCATTAATAAAGAAAAATGTCACTAAACTGTGCGAGTGAGAACTTGGTAAAGTATAATAATAATAATAATAATAATAATAATAAATCTTTATTCATTACCTTAGAGCTAAGATGGACATCATGTTCCTAATTCTAATCCAATCTAGTTATATATTACACTATGCCTGAACTAGGTAAACCTGTGTATATAAGGCATACGTAAGTATGTAAGGCATGGCATGTTTTTCTTTGTTTTCATTGCATTGTGTGGTGCGGGTGATGGAAGTCCAAAATTTTATCGTAGTACGTCGACAGATATTAACACATTCATTTGTTTTTCAGCTGTCCCGAGCAGGTATCCTGAGTGGCTGCCTAAACTGCTGCGCTGGGCTGCTGCGCTGAGCAACTGCCCGTGCTTCTGCGCTTAGCGGCCGCCCAAGCCGCTGTCCCGAGCAGTTGTCTGCTGGAAGTCAAGTCCGGAGTAATCGACACCAAAGATTACCTTGTGTGGTGTATGCAAAGGTGGTATCGTAAGTTTGTTGAGACATTCGACAGTTAATCTTCACAAATTGATATTTCGTGCTAGTTGTCTTTGGTATGCATTAATTAAGAGAAATGTCACTAAACTGTGCGAGTGAGATCTTGGTAAAGTATAATAATATAATAATAATAATAATAAATCTTTATTCATTACCTTAGAGCTAAGATGGACATCATGTTCCTAATTCTAATCCAATCTAGTTATATATTACACTATGCCTGAACTAGGTAAACCTGTGTATATAAGGCATACGTAAGTATGTAAGGCATGGCATGTTTTTCTTTGTTTTCATTGCATTGTGTGGTGCGGGTGATGGAAGTCCAAAATTGTATCGTAGTACGTCGACAGATACTAACGCATACATTTGTTTTTCAGCTGTCCCGAGCAGGTATCCTGAGCGGCTGCCCAAACTGCTGCGCTGGGCTGCTGCGCTGAGCATCTGCCCGTGCTTCTGCGCTGAGCGGCCGCCCAAGCCGCTGTTCCGAGCAGTGTTCTGCTGGAAGTCAAGTCCAGAGTAATCGACACCAAAGATTACCTTGTGTGGTGTATGCAAAGGTGGTATCGTGAGTTTGTTGGGACATTCGACAGTTAATCTTCACAAATTAATATCACGCGCTAGTTGTCTTTGGTATGCATTAATAAAGAAAAATATCACTAAACTGTGCGAGTGAGATCTTGGTAAAGTATGTAAGGCATGGCATGTTTTTCTTTGTTTTCATTGCATTGTGTGGTGCGGGTGATGGAAGTCAAGAATTTTATCGTAGTACGTCGACAGATACTAACGCATTCATTTGTTTTTCAGCTGTCCCGAGCAGGTATCCTGAGCGGCTGCCCAAACTGCTGCATTGGGCTGCTGCGCTGAGCTGCTGCGCTGAGCATCTGCCCGTGCTTCTGCGCTGAGCGGCCGCCCAAGCCGCTGTTCCGAGCAGTTGTCTGCTGAAAGTCAAGTCCAGAGTAATCGACACCAAAGATTACCTTGTGTGGTGTATGCTAAGGTGGTATCGTAAGTTTGTTGAGACATTCGACAGTTAATCTTCACAAATTGATATTTCGTGCTAGTTGTCTTTGGTATGCATTAATAAAGAAAAATGTCACTAAACTGTGCGAGTGAGAACTTGGTAAAGTATAATAATAATAATAATAATAATAATAATAAATCTTTATTCATTACCTTAGAGCTAAGATGGACATCATGTTCCTAATTCTAATCCAATCTAGTTATATATTACACTATGCCTGAACTAGGTAAACCTGTGTATATAAGGCATACGTTAGTATGTAAGGCATGGCATGTTTTTCTTTGTTTTCATTGCATTGTGTGGTGCGGGTGATGGAAGTCAAGAATTTTATCGTAGTACGTAGACAGATATTAACACATTCATTTGTTTTTCAGCTGTCCCGAGCAGGTATCCTGAGCGGCTGCCCAAACTGCTGCGCTGGGCTGCTGCGCTGAGCAACTGCCCGTGCTTCTGCGCTGAGCGGCCGCCCAAGCCGCTGTCCCGAGCAGTTGTCTGCTGGAAGTCAAGTCCGGAGTAATCGACACCAAAGATTACCTTGTGTGGTGTATGCAAAGGCGGTATCGTAAGTTTGTTGAGACATTCGACAGTTAATCTTCACAAATTGATATTTCGTGCTAGTTGTCTTTGGTATGCATTAATAAAGAAAAATGTCACTAAACTGTGCGAGTGAGAACTTGGTAAAGTACAATAATAATAATAATAATAATAATAAATCTTTATTCATTACCTTAGAGCTAAGATGGACATCATGTTCCTAATTCTAATCCAATCTAGTTATATATTACACTATGCCTGAACTAGGTAAACCTGTGTATATAAGGCATACGTAAGTATGTAAGGCATGGCATGTTTTTCTTTGTTTTCATTGCATTGTGTGGTGCGGGTGATGGAAGTCCAAAATTGTATCGTAGTACGTCGACAGATACTAACGCATACATTTGTTTTTCAGCTGTCCCGAGCAGGTATCCTGAGCGGCTGCCCAAACTGCTGCGCTGGGCTGCTGCGGTGAGCATCTGCCCGTGCTTCTGCGCTGAGCGGCCGCCCAAGCCGCTGTTCCGAGCAGTGTTCTGCTGGAAGTCAAGTCCAGAGTAATCGACACCAAAGATTACCTTGTGTGGTGTATGCAAAGTTGGTATCGTGAGTTTGTTGGGACATTCGACAGTTAATCTTCACAAATTGATATCACGCGCTAGTTGTCTTTGGTATGCATTAATAAAGAAAAATATCACTAAACTGTGCGAGTGAGATCTTGGTAAAGTATGTAAGGCATGGCATGTTTTTCTTTGTTTTCATTGCATTGTGTGGTGCGGGTGATGGAAGTCAAGAATTTTATCGTAGTACGTCGACAGATACTAACGCATTCATTTGTTTTTCAGCTGTCCCGAGCAGGTATCCTGAACGGCTGCCCAAACTGCTGCATTGGGCTGCTGCGCTGAGCTGCTGCGCTGAGCATCTGCCCGTGCTTCTGCGCTGAGCGGCCGCCCAAGCCGCTGTTCCGAGCAGTTGTCTGCTGAAAGTCAAGTCCAGAGTAATCGACACCAAAGATTACCTTGTGTGGTGTATGCTAAGGTGGTATCGTAAGTTTGTTGAGACATTCGACAGTTAATCTTCACAAATTGATATTTCGTGCTAGTTGTCTTTGGTATGCATTAATAAAGAAAAATGTCACTAAACTGTGCGAGTGAGAACTTGGTAAAGTATAATAATAATAAATCTTTATTCATTACCTTAGAGCTAAGATGGACATCATGTTCCTAATTCTAATCCAATCTAGTTATATATTACACTATGCCTGAACTAGGTAAACCTGTGTATATAAGGCATACGTAAGTATGTAAGGCATGGCATGTTTTTCTTTGTTTTTTATTGCATTGTGTGGTGCGGGTGATGGAAGTCCAGAATTTTATCGTAGTACGTCGACAGATATTAACACATTCATTTGTTTTTCAGCTGTCCCGAGCAGGTATCCTGAGTGGCTGCCTAAACTGCTGCGCTGGGCTGCTGCTCTAAGCAACTGCCCGTGCTTCTGCGCTGAGCGGCCGCCCAAGCCGCTGTCCCGAGCAGTTGTCTGCTGGAAGTCAAGTCCGGAGTAATCGACACCAAAGATTACCTTGTGTGGTGTATGCAAAGGTGGTATCGTAAGTTTGTTGAGACATTCGACAGTTAATCTTCACAAATTGATATCACGCGCTAGTTGTCTTTAGTATGCATTAATAAAGAAAAATATCACTAAACTGTGCGAGTGAGATCTTGGTAAAGTATGTAAGACATGGCATGTTTTTCTTTGTTTTCATTGCATTGTGTGGTGCGGGTGATGGAAGTCCAGAATTTTATCGTAGTACGTCGACAGATATTAACACATTCATTTGTTTTTCAGCTGTCCCGAGCAGGTATCCTGAGCGGCTGCCCAAACTGCTGCGCTGGGCTGCTGCGCTGAGCTACTGCCTGTGCTTCTGCCTTGAGCGGCTGCCCAAGCCGCTGTCCCGAGCAGTTGTCTGCTGGAAGTCAAGTCCGGAGTAATCGACACCAAAGATTACCTTGTGTGGTGTATGCTAAGGTGGTATCGTAAGTTTGTTGAGACATTCGACAGTTAATCTTCACAAATTGATATTTCGTGCTAGTTGTCTTTGGTATGCATTAATTAAGAAAAATGTCACTAAACTGTGCGAGTGAGATCTTGGTAAAGTATAATAATAATAATATAATAATAATAATAATAATAATAAATCTTTATTCATTACCTTAGAGCTAAGATGGACATCATGTTCCTAATTCTAATCCAATCTAGTTATATATTACACTATGCCTGAACTAGGTAAACATGTGTATATAAGGCATACGTAAGTATGTAAGGCATGGCATGTTTTTCTTTGTTTTTTATTGCATTGTGTGGTGCGGGTGATGGAAGTCCAGAATTTTATCGTAGTACGTCGACAGATATTAACACATTCATTTGTTTTTCAGCTGTCCCGAGCAGGTATCCTGAGTGGCTGCCTAAACTGCTGCGCTGGGCTGCTGCGCTGAGCAACTGCCCGTGCTTCTGCGCTGAGCGGCCGCCCAAGCCGCTGTCCCGAGCAGTTGTCTGCTGGAAGTCAAGTCCGGAGTAATCGACACCAAAGGTTACCTTGTGTGGTGTCATGCAAAGGTGGTATCGTAAGTTTGTTGAGACATTCGACAGTTAATCTTCACAAATTAATATCACGCGCTAGTTGTCTTTGGTATGCATTAATAAAGAAAAATATCACTAAACTGTGCGAGTGAGATCTTGGTAAAGTATGTAAGGCATGGCATGTTTTTCTTTGTTTTTATTGCATTGTGTGGTGCGGGTGATGGAAGTCCAGAAATTTATCGTAGTACGTCGACAGATATTAATACATTCATTTGTTTTTCAGCTGTCCCGAGCAGGTATCCTGAGCGGCTGCCCAAACTGCTGCGCTGGGCTACTGCGCTGAGCAACTGCCCGTGCTTCTGCGCTGAGCGGCCGGCCAAGCCGCTGTCCCGAGCAGTTGTCTGCTGGAAGTCAAGTCCGGAGTAATCGACACCAAAGATTACCTTGTGTGGTGTCATGCAAAGGTGGTATCGTAAGTTTGTTGAGACATTCGACAGTTAATCTTCACAAATTGATATTTCGTGCTAGTTGTCTTTGGTATGCATTAATTAAGAAAAATGTCACTAAACTGTGCTAGTGAGAACTTGGTAAAGTATAATAATAATTATAATAATAATAATAATAATAAATCTTTATTCATTACCTTAGAGCTAAGATGGACATCATGTTCCTAATTCTAATCCAATCTAGTTATATATAACACTATGCCTGAACTAGGTAAACCTGTGTATATAAGGCATACGTAAGTATGTAAGGCATGGCATGTTTTTCTTTGTTTTTTATTGCATTGTGTGGTGCGGGTGATGGAAGTCCAGAATTTTATCGTAGTACGTCGACAGATATTAACACATTCATTTGTTTTTCAGCTGTCCCGAGCAGGTATCCTGAGTGGCTGCCTAAACTGCTGCGCTGGGCTACTGCGCTGAGCAACTGCCCGTGCTTCTGCGCTGAGCGGCCGCCCAAGCCGCTGTCCCGAGCAGTTGTCTGCTGGAAGTCAAGTCCGGAGTAATCGACACCAAAGATTACCTTGTGTGGTGTATGCAAAGGTGGTATCGTAAGTTTGTTGAGACATTCGACAGTTAATCTTCACAAATTGATATCACGCGCTAGTTGTCTTTGGTATGCATTAATAAAGAAAAATATCACTAAACTGTGCGAGTGAGATCTTGGTAAAGTATGTAAGGCATGGCATGTTTTTCTTTGTTTTTTATTGCATTGTGTGGAGCGGGTGATGGAAGTCCAGAATTTTATCGTAGTACGTCGACAGATATTGACACATTCATTTGTTTTTCAGCTGTCCCGAGCAGGTATCCTGAGCGGCTGCCCAAACTGCTGCGCTGGGCTGCTGCGCTGGGCTGCTGCGCTGAGCAACTGCCCGTGCTTCTGCGCTGAGCGGCCGGCCAAGCCGCTGTCCCGAGCAGTTGTCTGGTGGAAGTCAAGTCCGGAGTAATCGACACCAAAGATAACCTTGTGTGGTGTCATGCAAAGGTGGTATCGTAAGTTTGTTGAGACATTCGACAGTTAATCTTCACAAATTGATATTTCGTGCTAGTTGTCTTTGGTATGCATTAATTAAGAAAAATGTCACTAAACTGTGCGAGTGAGATCTTGGTAAAGTATAATAATAATAATAATAATTAATAATAAACCCGCAGGGGCGGCCTTGTGGCGAGCCGTCGGTGAGAGGCGACACCGTGGACCCTGATTCTCCCTGGGGCTAAATTAGACCCCTGACCCCCGGCTTGCCTTAATTGGCCGTCCGGGGGTGGAGACGCAAGAGCAAGTAACAAAAAGCTCCAAGAAAGGAAGTGTTAAAGGGCATAACGCCGGTAGTAGCGCTTCAGTGAAACCGCAGCACACCTCTCGACACCCTTTAGCCATCCACACCAACGTTGCCCCTTTTGTTACCACTTGTGGTGGCCTTTATGGGGGGCCCGTTTAGTGGATGGCAAGTCACCACCTGCCTAAATATTTTAACATGAGACTAAAATTGGCAGGTGCCGTAGTCTCTTCCATAGCCCACTATCTTCCTTATCACTAATAAGTTCATCTCAATAGCCTGGCCATTTTACCCATTTTTGTAATAGTTATAAGTACCATGTTACCCTTCATCCAACATTCTTTCTGTTTTTGATACTCTGCATTTTTATACCAAACAGGCCTCTAAGTGTTGGCTACAGCCCCACTTATGCCTATGTAAAGGGCCGGGTTAAACCCGTGAAACTTTTTTAACAAATAATAATAATAATAATATAATAATAATAATAATAAATCTTTATTCATTACCTTAGAGCTAAGATGGACATCATGTTCCTAATTCTAATCCAATCTAGTTATATATTACACTATGCCTGAACTAGGTAAACCTGTGTATATAAGGCATACGTAAGTATGTAAGGCATGGCATGTTTTTCTTTGTTTTTATTGCATTGTGTGGTGCGGGTGATGGAAGTCCAGAATTTTATCGTAGTACGTCGACAGATATTAACACATTCATTTGTTTTTCAGCTGTCCCGAGCAGGTATCCTGAGCGGCTGCCCAAACTGCTGCGCTGGGCTGCTGCGCTGAGCAACTGCCCGTGCTTCTGCGCTGAGCGGCCGCCCAAGCCGCTGTCCCAAACAGTTGTCTGCTGGAAGTCAAGTCCGGAGTAATCGACACCAAAGATTACCTTGTGTGGTGTCATGCAAAAGTGGTATCGTAAGTTTGTTGAGACATTCGACAGTTAATCTTCACAAATTGATATCACGCGCTAGTTATCTTTGGTATGCATTAATAAAGAAAAATATCACTTAACTGTGCGAGTGAGATCTTGGTAAAGTATGTAAGGCATGGCATGTTTTTCTTTGTTTTTATTGCATTGTGTGGTACGGATGATAAAAGTCCAGAATTTTATCGTAGTACGTCGACAGATATTAACACATCTATTTGTTTTTCAGCTGTACCGAGCAGGTATCCTGAGCGGCTGCCCAAACTGCTGCGCTGGGCTGCTGCACTGAGCTGCTGCGCTGAGCAACTGCCCGTGCTTCTGCGCTGAGCGGCCGCCAAAGCCGCTGTCCCGAGCAGTTGACTGCTGGAAGTCAAGTCCGGAGTAATCGACACCAAAGATTACGTTGTGTGGTGTTTGCAAAGGTGGTATCGTAAGTTTGTTGAGACATTCGACAGTTAATCTTTACAAATTGATATTTCGTGCTTGTTGTCTTTGGTATGCATTAATAAAGAAAAATGTCACTAAACTGTGCGAGTGAGATCTTGGTAAAGTATGTAAGGCATGGAATGTTTTTCTTTGTTTTCATTGCATAGCGTGGTGCGGGTGATGGAAGTCCAGAATTTTATCGTAGTACGTAGACAGATATTAACACATTCATTTGTTTTTCAGCTTTTCCGAGCAGGTATCCTAAACTGCTGCGCTGTGCTGCTGCGCTGAGCAACTGCCCGTGTTTCTGCGCTGAGCTGCCGCCCAAGCCGCTGTCCCGAGCAGTTGTCTGCTGGAAGTAAAGTCCGGAGTAATCGACACCAAAGATTACCTTGTGTGGTGTATGCAAAGGTGGTATCGTAAGTTTGTTGAGACATTCGACAGTTAATCTTCACAAATTGATATCACGCGCTAGTTGTCTTTGGTATGCATTAATAAAGAAAAATATCATTAAACTGTGCGAGTGAGATCTTGGTAAAGTATGTAAGGCATGGCATGTTTTTCTTTGTTTTCATTGCATTGTGTGGTGCGGGTGATGGAAGTCAAGTATTTTATCGATGTACGTCGACAGATACTAACGCATTCATTTGTTTTTCAGCTGTCCCCAGCAGGTATCCTGAGCGGCTGCCCAAACTGCTGCGCTGGGCTGCTGCGCTGAGCATCTGCCCGTGCTTCTGCGCTGAGCGGCCGCCATAGCCGCTGTTCCGAGCAGTTGTCTGCTGGAAGTAAAGTCCGGAGTAATCGACACCAAAGATTACCTTGTGTGGTGTATGCAAAGGTGGTATCGTAAGTTTGTTGAGACATTCGACAGTTAATCTTCACAAATTGATATCACGCGCTAGTTGTCTTTGGTATGCATTAATAAAGTAAAATATCACTAAACTGTGCGAGTGAGATCTTGGTAAAGTATGTAAGGCATGGCATGTTTTTCTTTGTTTTCATTGCATTGTGTGGTGCGGGTGATGGAAGTCAAGTATTTTATCGTAGTACGTCGACAGATACTAACGCATTCATTTGTTTTTCAGCTGTCCCCAGCAGGTATCCTGAGCGGCTGCCCAAACTGCTGCGCTGGGCTGCTGCGCTGAGCATCTGCCCGTGCTTCTGCGCTGAGCGGCCGCCATAGCCGCTGTTCCGAGCAGTTGTCTGCTGGAAGTAAAGTCCGGAGTAATCGACACCAAAGATTACCTTGTGTGGTGTATGCAAAGGTGGTATCGTAAGTTTGTTGAGACATTCGACAGTTAATCTTCACAAATTGATATCACGCGCTAGTTGTCTTTGGTATGCATTAATAAAGAAAAATATCACTAAACTGTGCGAGTAAGATCTTGGTAAAGTATGTAAGGCATGGAATGTTTTTCTTTGTTTTTTATTGCATTGTGTGGTGCGGGTGATGGAAGTCCAGAATTTTATCGTAGTACGTCGACAGATATTAACACATTCATTTGTTTTTCAGCTGTCCCGAGCAGGTATCCTGAGTGGCTGCCTAAACTGCTGCGCTGGGCTGCTGCGCTGAGCATCTGCCCGTGCTTCTGCGCTGAGCGGCCGCCATAGCCGCTGTTCCGAGCAGTTGTCTGCTGGAAGTAAAGTCCGGAGTAATCGACACCAAAGATTACCTTGTGTGGTGTATGCAAAGGTGGTATCGTAAGTTTGTTGAGACATTCGACAGTTAATCTTCACAAATTGATATCACGCGCTAGTTGTCTTTGGTATGCATTAATAAAGTAAAATATCACTAAACTGTGCGAGTGAGATCTTGGTAAAGTATGTAAGGCATGGCATGTTTTTCTTTGTTTTCATTGCATTGTGTGGTGCGGGTGATGGAAGTCAAGTATTTTATCGTAGTACGTCGACAGATACTAACGCATTCATTTGTTTTTCAGCTGTCCCCAGCAGGTATCCTGAGCGGCTGCCCAAACTGCTGCGCTGCCCGTGCTTCTGCGCTGAGCGGCCGGCCAAGCCGCTGTCCCGAGCAGTTGTCTGCTGGAAGTCAAGTCCGGAGTAATCGACCCCAAAGATAACCTTGTGTGGTGTCATGCAAAGGTGGTATCGTAAGTTTGTTGAGACATTCGACAGTTAATCTACACAAATTGATATTTCGTGCTAGTTGTCTTCGGTATGCATTAATAAAGAAAAATGTCACTAAACTGTGCGAGTGAGAACTTGGTAAAGTATAATAATAATATAATAATAAATCTTTATTCATTACCTTAGAGCTAAGATGGACATCATGTTCCTAATTCTAATCCAATCTAGTTATATATTACACTATGCCTGAACTAGGTAAACCTGTGTTTACCCTGCTTGATGTCTTGCGGGTTAGGTGATCAATGATTTATATTTACTGCCACTCATTTTTCATTCATGCCCATACTTAAGTGTAGGGTATTCATGAACTGGTATTTTTCCGGAATATCTCCAATATGGTCGGAATACGTTCATCGACGTTTTTCTCCCCTCCAACGTCCCATTCACACGGAGAGCGTTAAAAGGGACACATAGCTAGTACTTGAAAGTAAAAAGGCAACTTTATAGTAAACTAACTACTCGTATAACTATATATATTACTATGTATAACTCGTATAATAAGGCATACGTAAGTATGCAAGGCATGGCATGTTTTTCTTTGTTTTTATTGCATTGTGTGGTGCGGGTGATGGAAGTCCAGAATTTTATCGTAGTACGTCGACAGATATTAACACATTCATTTGTTTTTCAGCTGTCCCGAGCAGGTATCCTGAGTGGCTGCCTAAACTGCTGCGCTGGGCTGCTGCGCTGAGCAACTGCCCGTGCTTCGGCGCTGAGCGGACGCCCAAGCCGCTGTCCCGAGCAGTTGTCTGCTGGAAGTCAAGTCCGGAGTAATCGACACCAAAGATAACCTTGTGTGGTGTCATGCAAAGGTGGTATCGTAAGTTTGTTTAGACATTCGACAGTTAATCTTCACTAATTGATATCACGCGCTAGTTATCTTTGGTATGCATTATTAAGAAAAATATCACTAAACTGTGCGAGTGAGATCTTGGTAAAGTATGTAAGGCATGGCATGTTTTTCTTTGTTTTTATTGCATTGTGTGGTGCGGATGATGGAAGTCCAGAATTTTATCGTAGTACGTCGACAGATATTAACACATCTATTTGTTTTTCAGCTGTACCGAGCAGGTATCCTGAGCGGCTGCCCAAACTGCTGCGCTGGGCTGCTGCACTGAGCTGCTGCGCTGAGCAACTGCCCGTGCTTCTGCGCTGAGCGGCCGCCAAAGCCGCTGTCCCGAGCAGTTGTCTGCTGGAAGTCAAGTCCGGAGTAATCGACACCAAAGATTACCTTGTGTGGTGTTTGCAAAGGTGGTATCGTAAGTTTGTTGAGACATTCGACAGTTAATCTTTACAAATTGATATTTCGTGCTTGTTGTCTTTGGTATGCATTAATAAAGAAAAATGTCACTAAACTGTGCGAGTGAGATCTTGGTAAAGTATGTAAGGCATGGCATGTTTTTCTTTGTTTTTTATTGCATTGTGTGGTGCGGGTGATGGAAGTCCAGAATTTTATCGTAGTACGTCGACAGATATTAACACATTCATTTGTTTTTCAGCTGTCCCGAGCAGGTATCCTGAGTGGCTGCCTAAACTGCTGCGCTGGGCTGCTGCGCTGAGCAACTGCCCGTGCTTCTGCGCTGAGCGGCCGCCCAAGCCGCTGTCCCAAGCAGTTGTCTGCTGGAAGTCAAGTCCGGAGTAATCGACACCAAAGATTACCTTGTGTGGTGTATGCAAAGGTGGTATCGTAAGTTTGTTGAGACATTCGACAGTTAATCTTCACAAATTGATATCACGCGCTAGTTGTCTTTGGTATGCATTAATAAAGAAAAATATCACTAAACTGTGCGAGTGAGATCTTGGTAAAGTATGTAAGGCATGGCATGTTTTTCTTTGTTTTCATTGCATTGTGTGGTGCGGGTTATGGAAGTCCAGAATTTTATCGTAGTACGTCGATAGATATTAACACATTCATTTGTTTTTCAGCTGTCCCGAGCAGGTATCCTGAGCGGCTGCCCATACTGCTGCGCTGGGCTGCTGCGCTGAGCAACTGCCCGTGCTTCTGCCTTGAGCGGCTGCCCAAGCCGCTGTCCAGAGTAATCGACACCAAAGATTACCTTGTGTGGTGTATGCTAAGGTGGTATCGTAAGTTTGTTGAGACATTCGACAGTTAATCTTCACAAATTGATATTTCGTGCTAGTTGTCTTTGGTATGCATTAAGAAAAATGTCACTAAACTGTGCGAGTGAGATCTTGGTAAAGTATAATAATAATAATATAATAATTATAATAATAATAAATCTTTATTCATTACCTTAGAGCTAAGATGGACATCATGTTCCTAATTCTAATCCAATCTAGTTATATATTACACTATGCCTGAACTAGGTAAACCTGTGTATATAAGGCATACGTAAGTATGTAAGGCATGGCATGTTTTTCTTTGTTTTTATTGCATTGTGTGGTGCGGATGATGGAAGTCCAGAATTTTATCGTAGTACGTCGACAGATATTAACACATCTATTTGTTTTTCAGCTGTACCGAGCAGGTATCCTGAGCGGCTGCCCAAACTGCTGCGCTGGGCTGCTGCACTGAGCTGCTGCGCTGAGCAACTGCCCGTGCTTCTGCGCTGAGCGGCCGCCAAAGCCGCTGTCCCGAGCAGTTGTCTGCTGGAAGTCAAGTCCGGAGTAATCGACACCAAAGATTACCTTGTGTGGTGTTTGCAAAGGTGGTATCGTAAGTTTGTTGAGACATTCGACAGTTAATCTTTACAAATTGATATTTCGTGCTTGTTGTCTTTGGTATGCATTAATAAAGAAAAATGTCACTAAACTGTGCGAGTGAGATCTTGGTAAAGTATGTAAGGCATGGAATGTTTTTCTTTGTTTTCATTGCATAGCGTGGTGCGGGTGATGCAAGTCCAGAATTGTATCGTAGTACGTAGACAGATATTAACACATTCATTTGTTTTTCAGCTTTTCCGAGCAGGTATCCTGAGCGGCTGCCCAAACTGCTGCGCTGTGCTGCTGCGCTGAGCAACTGCCCGTGTTTCTGCGCTGAGCTGCCGCCCAAGCCGCTGTCCCGAGCAGTTGTCTGCTGGAAGTCAAGTCCTGAGTAATCGACACCAAAGATTACCTTGTGTGGTGTCATGCAAAGGTGGTATCGTAAGTTTGTTGAGACATTCGACAGTTAATCTTCACAAATTGATATCACGCGCTAGTTGTCTTTGGTATGCATTAATAAAGAAAAATATCACTACACTGTGCGAGTGAGATCTTGGTAAAGTATGTAAGGCATGGCATGTTTTTCTTTGTTTTCATTGCATTGTGTGGTGCGGGTGATGGAAGTCAAGAATTTTATCGTAGTACGTCGACAGATACTAACGCATTCATTTGTTTTTCAGCTGTCCCGAGCAGGTATCCTGAGCGGCTGCCCAAACTGCTGCGCTGGGCTGCTGCGCTGAGCTGCTGCGCTGAGCATCTGCCCGTGCTTCTGCGCTGAGCGGCCGCCCAAGCCGCTGTTCCGAGCAGTTGTCTGCTGGAAGTCAAGTCCAGAGTAATCGACACCAAAGATTACCTTGTGTGGTGTATGCTAAGGTGGTATCGTAAGTTTGTTGAGACATTCGACAGTTAATCTTCACAAATTGATATTCCGTGCTAGTTGTCTTTGGTATGCATTAATTAAGAAAAATGTCACTAAACTGTGCGAGTGAGATCTTGGTTAAGTATAATAATAATAATATAATAATAATAATAATAATAATACCGCAGGGGCGGCTTTGTGGCGAGCCGTCGGTGAGTGGCGACACCGTGGACCCTGATTCTCCCTGGGGCTAAATGATACCCCTGACCCCCGGCTTGCCTTTATTGGCTGTCTGGGGGTGGAGACGCAAGAGCAAGTAACAAAAAGCTCCAAGGGTGGAAGTGTTAAAGGGCATAACGCCGGTAGTAGCGCTCTAGTGAAACCGCAGCACACCTCTCGACACCCTTTAGCCATTCACACCAACGTTGCCCCTTTTGTCACCATTGATGGTGGCTTTTATGGGGGGCCCGTTTAGTGAGTGGCAAGTCACCACCTGCCTAAATATTTTAAGATGAGACTGAAATTGGCAGGTGCCGTAGTCTCGACCATAGCCCACTATCTCCCGTATCACTAATAAGTACATTTCAATAACCATGCCATTTTACCCATTTTTGTAATAGATAACCTGTAACCTTCCATCCAAAATGTTTCTGTTTTTATACTACATTGTATTTTTATATCAAACAGGCCTCTAAGTGTTGGCTACAGCCCCACTTATGCCTTTGTAAAGGACCGGGTGAAACCCGTGAAATTGGTTGAATAATAATAATAAATCTTTATTCATTACCTTAGAGCTAAGATGGACATCATGTTCCTAATTCTAATCCAATCTAGTTATATATTACACTATGCCTGAACTAGGTAAACATGTGTATATAAGGCATACGTAAGTATGTAAGGCATGGCATGTTTTTCTTTGTTTTCATTGCATTGTGTGGTGCGGGTGATGGAAGTCCAGAATTTTATCGTAGTACGTCGACAGATATTAACACATTCATTTGTTTTTCAGCTGTCCCGAGCAGGTATCCTGAGCGGCTGCCCAAACTGCTGCGCTGGGCTGCTGCGCTGAGCAACTGCCCGTGCTTCTGCCTTGAGCGGCTGCCCAAGCCGCTGTCCCGAGCAGTTGTCTGCTGGAAGTCAAGTCCGGAGTAATCGACACCAAAGATTACCTTGTGTGGTGTCATGCAAAGGTGGTATCGTAAGTTTGTTGAGACATTCGACAGTTAATCTTCACAAATTGATATCACGCACTAGTTGTCTTTGGTATGCATTAATAAAGAAAAATATCACTAAACTGTGCGAGTGAGATCTTGGTAAAGTATGTAAGGCATGGCATGTTTTTCTTTGTTTTCATTGCATTGTGTGGTGCGGGTGATGGAAGTCCAGAATTTTATCGTAGTACGTCGACAGATATTAACACATTCATTTGTTTTTCAGCTGTCCCGAGCAGGTATCCTGAGCGGCTGCCCAAACTGCTGCGCTGGGCTGCTGCGCTGAGCAACTGCCCGTGCTTCTGCGCTGAGCGGCCGGCCAAGCCGCTGTCCCGAGCAGTTGTCTGCTGGAAGTCAAGTCCGGAGTAATCGACACCAAAGATTACCTTGTGTGGTGTATGCAAAGGTGGTATCGTAAGTTTGTTGAGACATTCGACAGTTAATCTTCACAAATTGATATCACGCGCTAGTTGTCTTTGGTATGCATTAATAAAGAAAAATATCACTAAACTGTGCGAGTGAGATCTTGGTAAAGTATGTAAGGCATGGCATGTTTTTCTTTGTGTTCATTGCATTGTGTGGTGCGGGTGATGGAAGTCCAGAATTTTATCGTAGTACGTCGACAGATATTAACACATTCATTTGTTTTTCAGCTGTCCCGAGCAGGTATCCTGAGCGGCTGCCCAAACTGCTGCGCTGGGCTGCTGCGCTGAGCAACTGCCCGTGCTTCTGCGCTGAGCGGCCGCCCAAGCCGCTGTCCCGAGCAGTTGTCTGCTGGAAGTCAAGTCCGGAGTAATCGACACCAAAGATTACCTTGTGTGGTGTCATGCAAAGGTGGTATCGTAAGTTTGTTGAGACATTCGACAGTTAATCTTCATAAATTGATATCACGCGCTAGTTGTCTTTGGTATGCATTTATAAAGAAAAATATCACTAAACTGTGCGAGTGAGATCTTGGTAAAGTATGTAAGGCATGGCATGTTTTTCTTTGTTTTTATTGCATTGTGTGGTACGGGTGATGGAAGTCCAGAATTTTATCGTAGTACGTCGACAGATATTAGCACATTATTATTTTTTTCAGCTGTCCCGAGCAGGTATCCTGAGCGGCTGCCCAAACTGCTGCGCTGTGCTGCTGCGCTGAGCAACTGCCCGTGTTTCTGCGCTGAGCTGCCGCCCAAGCCGCTGTCCCGAGCAGTTGTCTGCTGGAAGTCAAGTCCTGAGTAATCGACACCAAAGATTACCTTGTGTGGTGTCATGCAAAGGTGGTATCGTAAGTTTGTTAAGACATTCGACAGTTAATCTTCACAAATTGATATCACGCGCTAGTTGTCTTTGGTATGCATTAATAAAGAAAAATATCACTAAACTGTGCGAGTGAGATCTTGGTAAAGTATAATAATAATATAATAATAAATCTTTATTCATTACCTTAGAGCTAAGATGGACATCATGTTCCTAATTCTAATCCAATCTAGTTATATATTACACTATGCCTGAACTAGGTAAACCTGTGTTTACTATGCTGGATGTCTTGCGGGTTAGGTGATCAATGATTTATATTTACTGCCACTCATTTTTCATTCATGCCCATACTTAAGTGTAGGGTATTCATGAACTGGTATTTTTCCGGAATATCTCCAATATGGTCGGAATACGTTCATCGACGTTTTTCTCCCCTCCAACGTCCCATTCACACGGAGAGCGTTAAAAGGGACACATAGCTAGTACTTGAAAGTAAAAAGGCAACTTTATAGTAAACTAACTACTCGTATAACTATATATATTACTATGTATAACTCGTATAATAAGGCATACGTAAGTATGCAAGGCATGGCATGTTTTTCTTTGTTTTTATTGCATTGTGTGGTGCGGGTGATGGAAGTCCAGAATTTTTAATCGTAGTACGTCGACAGATATTAACACATTCATTTGTTTTTCAGCTGTCCCGAGCAGGTATCCTGAGTGGCTGCCTAAACTGCTGCGCTGGGCTGCTGCGCTGAGCAACTGCGCTGAGCGGACGCCCAAGCCGCTGTCCCAAGCAGTTGTCTGCTGGAAGTCAAGTCCAGAGTAATCGACACCAAAGATTACCTTGTGTGGTGTATGCAAAGGTGGTATCGTAAGTTTGTTGAGACATTCGACAGTTAATCTTCACAAATTGATATCACGCGCTAGTTGTCTTTGTTATGCATTAATAAAGAAAAATATCACTAAACTGTGCGAGTGAGATCTTGGTAAAGTATGTAAGGCATGGCATGTTTTTCTTTGTTTTTATTGCATTGTGTGGTGCGGATGATAAAAGTCCAGAATTTTATCGTAGTACGTCGACAGATATTAACACATCTATTTGTTTTTCAGCTGTCCGGAGCAGGTATCCTGAGTGGCTGCCCCAACTGCTGCGCTGGGCTGCTGCGCTGAGCTGCTGCGCTGAGCTGCTGCGCTGAGCTGCTGCGTTGAGCATCTGCTTATGCTTCTGTGCTGAGCGGCTGCCCAAGCCGCTGTTCCGAGCAGTTGTCTGCTGGAAGTCAAGTCCGGAGTAATCGACACCAAAGATTACCTTGTCTGGTGTCATGCAAAGGTGGTATCGTGAGTTTGTTGAGACATTCGACAGTTAATCTTTAGAAATTGATATCACGCGCTAGTTGTCGTTGGTATGCATTATTAAAGAAATATATCACTAAACTGTGCGAGTGAGAACTTGGTAAAGTATGTAAGGCATGGAATGTTTTTCTTTGTTTTCATTGCATTGAGTGGTGCGGGTGATGGAAGTCCAGAATTTTATCGTAGTACGTCGACAGATATTAACACATTCATTTGTTTTTCAGCTGTCCCGAGCAGGTATCCTGAGCGGCTGCCCAAACTGCTGCGCTGTGCTGCTGCGCTGAGCAACTGCCCGTGTTTCTGTGCTGAGCTGCCGCCCAAGCCGCTGTCCCGAGCAGTTGTCTGCTGGAAGTCAAGTCCTGAGTAATCGACACCAAAGATTACCTTGTGTGGTGTCATGCAAAGGTGGTATCGTAAGTTTGTTGAGACATTCGACAGTTAATCTTCACAAATTGATATCACGCGCTAGTTGTCGTTGGTATGCATTATCAAAGAAAAATATCACTAAACTGTGCGAGTGAGATCTTGGTAAAGTATGTAAGGCATGGCATGTTTTTCTTTGTTTTTATTGCATTGTGTGGTGCGGATGATAAAAGTCCAGAATTTTATCGTAGTACGTCGACAGATATTAACACATCTATTTGTTTTTCAGCTGTCCGGAGCAGGTATCCTGAGTGGCTGCCCAAACTGCTGCGCTGGGCTGCTGCGCTGAGCTGCTGCGCTGGGCTGCTGCACTGAGCTGCTGCGCTGAGCAACTGCCCGTGCTTCTGCGCTGAGCGGCCGCCAAAGCCGCTGTCCCGAGCAGTTGTCTGCTGGAAGTCAAGTCCTGAGTAATCGACACCAAAGATTACCTTGTGTGGTGTCATGCAAAGGTGGTATCGTAAGTTTGTTGAGACATTCGACAGTTAATCTTCACAAATTGATATCACGCGCTAGTTGTCTTTGGTATGCATTAATAAAGAAAAATATCACTAAACTGTGCGAGTAAGATCTTGGTAAAGTATGTAAGGCATGGAATGTTTTTCTTTGTTTTCGTTGCATTGTGTGGTGCGGGTGATGGAAGTCCAGAATTTTATCGTAGTACGTCGACAGATATTAACACATTCATTTGTTTTCAGCTGTCCAGAGCAGGTTTTCTGAGCGGCTGCCCAAACTGCTGCGCTGGGCTGCTGCGCTGAGCATCTGCCCGTGCTTCTGCGCTGAGCGGCCGCCATAGCCGCTGTTCCGAGCAGTTGTCTGCTGGAAGTCAAGTCCGGAGTAATCGACACCAAAGATTACCTTGTGTGGTGTATGCAAAGGTGGTATCGTGAGTTTGTTTAGACATTCGACAGTTAATCTTCACAAATTGATATCACGCGCTATTTGTCTTTGGCATGCATTAATTAAGAAAAATATCACTAAACTGTGCGAGTGAGATTTTGGTTAAGTATGTAAGGCATGGAATGTGTTTCTTTGTTTTCATTGCATTGTGTGGTGCGGGTGATGGAAGTCCAGAATTTTATTGAAGTACGTCGACAGATATTAACATATTCATTTGTTTTTCAGCTGTCCCGTGCAGGTATCTTGAATGGCTGCCCAAACTGCTGCGCTGGGCTGCTGCGCTGAGCAACTGACCGTGCTTCTGCGCTGAGCGGTCGCCCAAGCTGCTGGTCCGAGCAGTGCTAAAAGTCAAGTCCTTGTTCTTCCTTAATTTCGGATACAAAGTTACAAACATACTATGTGTCATTCTATCATTAAGAATTGGATGTACTAAATACATTCTATTTTCCCTCCGTTTCTGTCTCTTCCAGCGACGGTAAGCTAACCACATTGAGACCGCTTCGTTCAACTCCATGTTTCGTACTGAATTCCTCCCCAAATGCTCGCGCGTTGGTACGCACTGAACTGTCTAAGTGTTATAGCTAATAAATACTTAGGGAAGATTATAATTCTATACTAATATTATAAAGAGGAAAGATTTGTTTGTTTGAATTGAATAAGTAGTATCCAAAACTAGTGGAGCAATTTGAAAAATTCTTGCATCATTGGAATCCTACATTATGCCTGATGAATAAGTATAGGGTATAAGTTCTGATTCATCATCATTCGGGTTAAGCCGTGGAACGCAGCTAGTGTGTTATATGATCTACCATTGTAGATCATATAAATAATTTATCAATTAATTCAATTTGATTTAAATTTATGTGATGAACATTGATGTTTGTTCTGGGTCTGGGTGTTTCTCTATAGGCATAAGTATGTATTTACAAACAAAAAATACTCTATCAGTAATCTGGCTCAAGCTTTGCTTAGTTTAGGGCCAGGTGGTGCTGTGTGAAATGTCCATATTTATTAATTATTAGGTCGTCCTACCTTATGAAAATTACCATTGGGGGAAAATAGCTAGGTACATACCAGTTTGTATTTAATCTCCGGTTTGATAATTTAGAATTTCATTGAATAAAGTATATGCTGTACCTGCTATTTCTAGTTAGTAGGTACATGGCGCAAATAAACAACCAACAATATGTCTTGTCTCTTACAATTTTCTATTTGCCTGTAATAGCAGCGTAGCATACACATTACATCTCGATTGTTACATACCTACAATGAAACATTTTTAGTTTTACAGCCAGCATGTCCTACTGGAAGACTGTATAATGTAGGTTTTAAATAGTGGGACACATTAAGAATCTATTTCCTAATGAGTAACACTGTGATGTACTGGCTTCACTGGTTTTTTTTAAATTAATGCATTTTTAGTAGGCAATAATGAATTGAATGTGGGTTACATAACATAATTCTAGCCTAGCCTGGTACAGTTAGGTGAACTATGTAGGTGGACCACGGGCAATGACTGATAGTTATGTAACTCAAAAAGCCTATGAATAAAAGTCATAATAAGTAGGTATAATACTTACCTATGCAATTTTATTCTAAAAGTGTACTAACAATGAACAATTCAAATAAACGGTCTTATCCAAAGGTATTTATTAAAATGGTACCTACATAAATAAGCTAATCAAAATTGCTTTGTCAAATATAAAAAATATATAGAAATCTTTACTCCTGGTAATCCTGGTCATACACATTTGTATCTGAATTTAAATGTAATGTTTTCCATAGATTTATAAGTTTATGTACAATTCTTATAGGTTACCATTTTCACATTTAATTTCTCACAACAATAAACATGTTCTGTCTACAATTTCATTAATCATCGGACACATTTAGATCAACATTAGACTGCAGGTAATATTTCTTATTGTCTTCTTTTCTTTTGCTTTTTCATATTCAGCATGAGGCCTGTAGAACATTATCATTTTATATTAAATTTATAGGTGATGCTGTAAAGTGCAAGGCATTCTATGTGAAGAACTAAGGGCTGTATTCCACTAAGATGCTCAGTTGTGGATCTCCTCTAGTGTGGAGATTTGACAGTAAATACCGTAATTGACTCAGATCTATAATTGAGGTTGGATTCATTACTAAACGTATTTTAGGAATACGGCCCTAACAAACAGCTTCTTTATTAATAAGGTGCATTTTTCTTCTAAAACCTTACTAATACCAGCTAGTCCAGCATCAGAATTGCGCCATGGTTTTTTACATCTACCTATGGTGAAAATACAAGCAGGCTGAATTTACATTTCTTGTTGTTGTTTCTATTCAACTGGCGAACATGACTTCTACATCACTATTATGTTGATTGATGATGTTCTTAAAGTTAACTTTAAGAACAACATACTAATTAACTTACTTAATAGGCTGAAAATTGCTGAAAAGTGAAAACAGAACGTATTGTACAGCCCGTATTCCATGTACATGGCCTCGGAATATCTGGCTGTGCAATACGGGTCGTACAATCCAGCCTGAACAAAAACGGTACGGAGTGACAATGCACAGCCAGGAATGTACAGCCCGGAATTTATGTACATGGCTTCGAAATGATGGGTCTTGCAATACGGGGCGTACAATACGGGTCGTACATTATTTGGGCGTGCAATACTGGCTGTACAATATAGTGACTCAACCAGACCAGTCGAAAGAGGAACTGTCAGCTACGTATAATGAAAATAAATTCGAAAATAATGGACTTCACAGTAAGTAAAAAGTAAATTGAGCTTATTTTATTGGTTTATATTGACGTCATACGCTCTCCTTCTTACGTAAGTTGATAGAAAAAGACAACATAATACGTGTGAAGCTAGTTCTTAGATAATGCCAACATAAAGAAATAACCAAATCGACACGAGACCCGCTAACGAGTATTGAATTGTCGAAAGCACCTTTTTAACGACTCATGGTGCAAATTAAATCAGCTCTCAATCGACGATCGTGTAGAGCACACGCTTTTCACTTGTTTTTGTAGGTTTACCGGGAATTGTTATAGTTATTTCACTTTCAGTTAGATGACACTAAATACAAGTTCATATATTTTAATATTTTTTACAATGAAAATATGTTACCAATTATGTTACATTTATTTAATTATTATATCTATTATTTATTTAATGTATTTAGGAAAAATAATATTGTTAGATGCAATGCACTAATTATTGTGTGGTTCCAAGAAAACTTATGCGAGAAACGGAACGTAACCACATGTCAAACATTATTAGTGATGTTTCTATGAAGCTTCGTAAGAAAGAATCGATTAACGTTGGTCAAAACAGTTGAAGATGTCAGATTTAGTCCACTTAGCAAGGCTAAGTTCATATAAAGTTGCATATGAACTGTTGTAAGTTATGTCTGCAAGTCTGCAACGTCTATGCAATAACGAAAACAAGTCCTAGCGAGCTTGAAAGTACCTGACATTTAAGAGTTTACTGAAACATTATTTTTGGAAGTTGTTATAAGTTATTGTAACCTTTAAGTATACCAATCATTACCCTACTTACAATATAAAATTTAAGATATGGTGTTTATGCAACGTTGTAGAAATATCCGAGCAAGCTTTCAATTGCTCGGACATAGATTTGTTTTAAACGTTGCTAAAAACGTTGAAACATAACGTAGATTTTTCAGTTGCACAAACATGTGCAGAAGTGACAGGTTCAAGTAACGCATTTAATCTAAATTCAAGTTGCAGCAATGAGTCTGTAAGGTTCATGTTTAGTGGGATGTTTAACAGTACTAAATACCATTCTGTGACTGGGTATCACCAAAAAGGGTAAACCAAAGACACAGGGTTCACCCAAGAGCCCTAAATGTTACGATTTTTAACGGCTGGCCTGTCTCGCTGCGTGACAAACGGTGAATTTATTACTACTTATTATGGTTTTCCTACGAAATATGTTAAAAAAATAATACATGCGATATAAGATTTTAATCTGAGTTCGCGATGATGTATTGGTTGTTTAAATTGAAATAATGCCGGATATATCACTCCTTTCTAGTTAGTACAAAGTTACTACAGGCAACAATGGAGTTTGTTCCATCATAGTTCCACATCATCTACAATAATGCCGACCGCGCGCGTTGACTTCACCGTCTACGTTTACGTTTTACTTCATAACTTAGTTCCCTGATGTCGGAGAAGGAAAATTTAAATGCCAAATTATAGGTAAAATTATAGGCTACCGAATTCCGAACAGTAACGAAGCCAGATTTGTTTTATATACTAAAATGCAACATCTATCTTCTAGTTCGAAAGTATCTTATTATCACAATATTGCGTGCGTGGTACAGACTTCGACAAGATATTTCACATTAAAATGTGAAATATAGTGTGTAGAAGTATATATAGTATAGTGTGTAGAAGTAGGTACTGTTTTTTGATAAAAAAAATCACTAATTTTAGTGGCCTTGCTACTTACGGGATACACCGTTAATGATGATATCATCAAGATAGGCGAAACTCTTTTTAGTTATTGAAGTATAACCCAAAAACTGCTTGGCCGAATTTGATGCAACTTATATGGTACCACCACGGAAGTATACTCTATGAAACAAAAAAAAACATTAAAATCGGTTCATAAACGAGGAATTATCCGCGAACACACAAACGTCAGCACTGCTGACATCACTTATATTGATGAGAGTTAGAGATTATAGAGATGGCTATGCTTAGAGGTAATCCGTAGGAGAATTAAGGTCAGCGACATAGCTCTCAAAATTTGCAAGTAGAAGTGGCAATGGGCAGGCCACATCGCTCGGAGAACTGATAACCGGCCCCCCGCTAGGTGGACCGACGACCTCGTTAAAACCGCGGGGAATCGCTGGATGCAGGAAGCGAGTAGCCGGTCCAAGTGGCGTTCTATGGGGGAGGCCTATTTTCAGTAGTGGACGTGTTCTGGTTGATAATGATGAAAACTTTTGTTAGACCAATGCTTAAGTTCAATTATGGTCATGCCATATTAAAATTATCTGTTTAAATTACGAACACAATCATATAAAACGATGTATTTTACGTAATTTACTCGATGGGGCATCTATTCTTATTAGCATTTAATGGTGCGGCACCTATCCTTATGAAGACATATATCCTCAAATTGTTATGCAAAAAGTTCAACAAAATCTGCAACTGTTAGGTCACCAAAAACTAGTTCTAATGTTATACAAAATATCAAACTAGCTATATACATAGAGATAATAACACAATTTATTTTTAAATTGGTTGGCCTATATCCTCATATTACCTACTCTACTGATGAAAATACTTGGATACATATTTCACAAGTTTAAACAGGTCTAGAACCAGTGTAAGCGACACTGCGATTACACAAGTGCAATTTGAAAAATTTAATACCGACTTCCATTCCATTACTTTGGTAAAAATCAGTTATTGGAGTGTAACTCAAAAACTACTCGAACGAGTTTGACGAAATTTAAATGGGACCACACGGGAATAAGCACCAGCTTACAAACAAAATAAGAATTGTGAGAATCTGTCCACCCAATCGAAAGTTATGAGGTAACAAACATAAAAAAACAGTCGAATTAAGTACCTCCTCCTTTCTTGGAAGTCGGTAGAAAAGAGTAATTGTGCCTAAGTGGTGACAAGAGATAAAAATTACTTCTAAAAAATTATTATTAACTTGCAGTAAATTTGGCAACGTCGCGCTTACGTGTAACAGTTATTAACAGTGTTAACACTTATTTCTGTTACTTATATTCCTGTTACAGTTTTGAAAGTGTTTTGGGTTAACATATTTAAAAACACATTTATAAGTGTTACATATTTGTTTCTGTTATCAATTCATACTGTAACAGATATAATTCTGTAACATTTTAAAAGGTGTTTTTAAGTCCCTGTTCATGTTACACCGGGCTGTTTTGGAGTATTATTTGCACGACTATATCGGTGTTATGTGGTTTTTGTCAGCTAGTGATTTCATCTGTCGATAGACTTGACGCTTAAGTACCTAAATATGCAATTTTCATAATTTGAATTGGCAGCTATTGCAATTGACATCTATGACGAAGTATTGGAAAAACGAAGCGAAACTACTAAAAGAAGATGGGGTGTACATCCAAAAATGAGAAAACGAGAAGCAGAAGGAGAATTTGCTTTAATTTACAAAGAATTAATAGATGACGAGAGCTAGTTTTATGATTATTTTAGAATGTCTAAAGAATTCTTCACTTTTTTACTTGAAAAAGTAAAACCAGACCTAACCAAAAAATTACAAGATTTCAAAAGCCTATATCTCCCATCGAACGGTGAGCAGTCTGCTTTAGGTTAATAATAAATTGATATGTAAAAAATCACATAGTATTTGAAAATGAAGGAGCTATTTAGAAAAAAAATACCCGTCTAACTACCAGCTCCGATGGGTGGTTGTGAGACGGGTAGATTTTTCTAAATACTTAATTTTCAAATTTCAATAATCAAAATTGCATTGTAAATGCAAAAACGTAAATATTTAAATATTTCACATAGTATTTATTCAGTAATTACGCGTTTGCCGTGAACTCTGAAAATTAAGTGACGTATTGTACGTTACGTTCTGCACTTTATGAATAACGCGCGCAATTATAAAAAAAATCATCAGACTAGCAAACTCACAGTAGACGAATTGAGGGAATCAGAGCTAGGTATGGGCAGGTTAGCCCAGATGGAATCATTTGCTATTGAATATAATTTAATTTTTCAATCGAAACCATTAAAATGTAATTGCAGTCTATCAAAATTGAATGTATTTATTGATGCCAAAAATATTATTCATGTAGGTGGAAGAATGGCGAACAGTTCCGAATTCAGCTACGATAAGAAGCATCCTATATTACTTTGCGCACATCACAAATACACAGGTCTGTTGTTCCGTCACGAGCACAATCGCTTATTCCACGCGGCTCCTCAGGCACTTCTATATGACATTCGACAGCAATGGTGGCCTATCGGAGGAATCAATCTTGCGCGAAAGACCGTGCATGAGTGTATAACTTGTAGACGTTTTAAGGGCAAGATCCTTACTCCTCTGATGGGTAACTTACCTAAACAAAGGTTAAATCCCACTTATCCATTTTTATGCTGCGGAGTAGACTATATGGGACCAATGATCATGTTGAATCGCAAGGGTAGAGGCGCTAAAACTATAAAGGTCTGCTTTATTTATTTGTTTTCTGACGCGAGCTATACATCTTGAGCTTGTTAGTGACCTGTCGTCAGAGGCATACATTTTGGTTGTCAAGCGGTTTATATCAAAATTAAATAATTAAATCTAACGAAATCTTTTCCGACAATGGAAGGAATTTCGTTGGTGCGAAAACGAATTTTCAAGGTAGGTATTTGGCTAACTGTTCGGCAGACATATCTGAATATGCAGCTAGCCAATCAATTAAATTCAATTTTTTGCCCAGATATAGTCCTCATTTCGGTGGTCTGTGGGAGTCTGGAGTAAGGTCTAACAAGCACCATTTACGTCGTGCTCTCGGTAACGCTTACCTCATCTTTGAGGAGTTTACCACCGTTTTGACACAGGTTGATGCCATTTTAAACTCCCGTCCCCTTTCACCCAATCTTGATGACTTTCTTCCACAAGTCCCGGCTTCTTTCTGATTGGTCGACCATTTATACTGTGCCAGTCTACCAATATATTTATTTATTTATTTATTTAATCTTAGGAAGACTATCGACTAATACAATTGATTGATACTTCTTATAGTAACACAGAGTCATTTTAAGTCTCCACTGATAGCGCTAAAATAGATACTAAATTGAGCTTATAATGTAAAAGGATAATATACATATACGATATGATAGAATACTGATTCTACAAAAATCTACAATTACATAATATTAATAATGATATGGAATAAATGCAACAATCTATTTAAATTACTTAGTCAATTAGGAATTGTTAAGAAAATATTCGCTTAGCTGTTTCTTCATAGAAAAAATACTAGAGTGAAAAATGTCAAGTTCAAAGTTATTCTCTCTATGCAACTTGTTGAAGGTTTTACACACACGATATATAACACTGTTCTGCCTATAGTTCGTTGAAACTGAAGGAAGATAAAAGAGCGGGTTTGTGCGGAAGGACCTAGAAGGTACGTAAAACTTGAGCAAATTAAGCAAATCAGGACACTCAATAGATTAGGTGATAATCTTTTTCAACAAAATTATATTAGAAATGGCACGTCGAGCATGAAGCGGAAGGAAATGATGCTTTACACATGACTTTAAGTAATCATTCTCAGTACTTTTGGTGCGATAATTTATATGGCGAATAAATTTTCGCTGAATGCTTTCTAGGCGGTCTATGTAAACAGAATACATAGGGTTCCAAATTTGCGAGGCATATTCTAGGTGACATCGTACATACGTACTATAAAGAATTTTAACAGTTTTTACGTTCTTAAAATCTGATGATGCCCTCATTATGAATCTTAAAGATTTAGAAGCCTTTCTGACAATAGTGGAGATGTGATCTTGGTAGATTAATTTGGAATCATCCATCACGCCTAGATTTTTCATCACCGACACACGGTTAAGAGTTTCAGCTTTAAGACGATAGTTAAAATGTAAAGGATTCTTTTTACGTGAAAACGACATAACAGTACACTTGCTTGCATTGAGATCTGACATATTCTGAGCACAGTAGTGTAACATTTCATTTAACATTATCGCTGTAATAAGCATACTTGATAAGGAATGTATTCCTTAATAAGGTATTGTAAATAAGACAGAGCATTCACTTATTATTTTACATTTTATTTAATAATTTACTAATCACTATACTTCGCATTTAATACTATTTCTCTCTGTTCAACAATGTTAAACCACAAGTATAAACTATTCTAATTATTTATTTAAAGTATAACAACTTATCCCTTTAAATAAAGATTTTAGTCAACTTGTGCTCAGATTTTATAGTTGTTCCGACATAAATTCGACGCTCAACGTTTCCTAGTGTTCACCTCGGCTAACGACAACAGACTGGCAGCTTTCCTTTTTTTTTTTTTTTTTTATTTTTTATTTTTTTTTAGGACGGACTAATGCTGTTTGCCTCTACCGGCATTTACAGCGTCACCGGGCGGTTGGCGAGCGCAGATGGCACTCAGCCAGATGCGGGCGCAGAGGGCGCACCGCCTAAGGCGAGCGTTGAAGACGCTTCGCCGCAAGGAGAAGAGTAGGCGACTTGCTCAAGGGCACCACTAAGGTACGGACCTCGGCTTGGGCCGTCGCCAGGAGAGAGGGGAGTAGGAGAGAATCGCCCCGGTACATAAGTGTACCGTTGAAAGTGGGCCCTATGAATGTTAACTCTACGACTATTTGGAGAGAATCTAACCAAGACATAACTTTTGCCTCGAGCTCAGCGGCGAGCTCGGTGTTTGACTGTGTTTACCACTAAATCATAACCTTGTGTACCTCGCCTCCCCCCATTTCCGCGACATGGGTCCACACCGCGACCAGGATCGTCGCGTTGTGCACTCATGACTGTACTTTGGGTGGGGCTACAATAAGAAACTTGAGTACCTCGCCCACAGCCGTTACCTGGGCCGGAGTCTACATCGAGGCCGAGGCCGCGGTGTAGACTCCTGCCCGTACCGTGTCTGGGACTACATAGAAAACCAGTGTTACCTCGTCCACAGCCATTTATTTGCTGGGCCGGAGGATACATCGCGACCGGGGCCGCGGTGTATACTCCCACCCGCACCGTGGCTGGGACTACAATCATGTGTGTGTGGAATACCTCGACTGCGACTGGGGCTGCGAAGAAGATCTCGGCCGGAGCCTACAATGCGATCGGGATCACAGCCCTGGTCGGGTCTACAACCATTACCGGGGTTCCCTTGGGACGACGCTAAAGCTGCCGAAGTAACGGCTGCGATGGGGTCGTCCGGGAGGCCGCTTTCCGCCACGCTTACTACTTTTATAACAATATTTTAGCGGTAGAACAACTCTCCTACCATGATCGTCAACAATGCCACCTTGCGGTGAATTTAGAAAACATCTGCGAGTCAAATACATTCCATTTATCTAATAATACAACAATTTTGCTAATTTTAACCTACTGAAATTAATTTGTCTATAATGTATGTTTTTTTATAGTGAAATAATTATATATTGTTAACATTCGTCCATCCTGACATAACCAGCACGTTCTCGTGCTAAGTAATGGACGAAAACAACACACCCTAATCAGCCATATATAAACAATCATAATTGAATTATGTGTTATAATAATTGTATTAATATATTTTAACGATCATTATTCAACGAGTAGACATAATTTTAAATAATGATACCATCTCTTAAGCCATTTATCCAATTTTATTAAAATTATTATCAGAGGAACTTTCAATGTCAGTACCTAGTAGATCTAAAAACAAGCCACAGGTAAGTTCTACGTTCATAAAGACATATAATGCTAATCCTTTTCCATGTTATAAGTGTATCTCCTACTTTATACCTATAATTTAGTCATCTTGATCTTCATAAAGGCTTCGTTGTACTCCATTCCTGGATGTAAACCTCTTCCTTTTTTCCATTCCTGTCGATCTTGTTTCGTCCAATCCCGGCTTCCAGTCTGGGCATCCAGTCCCGGTCTGCGTGTCTCCTGATGTCGTCAACCCAGCGCTGCGGTGGGTAGCCTTGCCCTCTTGTGTCAGTCCAGTGTCTCAAGAACTCACACCCTTCGACTCGCACCCGTTCTCACCATAACGTGTCATGTCCACTGTTTCTTCGCTTTTGCGACCATCATGTCACCCACTCTAGTTATGCTTCTTATCCATTCATTTCGTTTCCGGTCGCGCAAGGCGAACACAAGCATAGCTCTCTCCATTCCTTTCAATGCAACCCTGAACTTCTCAGCCGACTTCTTGCGATTAAATCTTTTTACTTGACAGTGGTGTGGCAACAGCGTTGAGAACATTTATCCGGAATACAACTTATTTCTTTCTTTCTTTACATGTTTTTATATCATGATACTACTCTCAAAATCAAAATCAAATCAATTATTCTGTAAAGCCCTACGGGGGCACTTACTTATTGTCATCTTATTTAATTTTTTTTGTTTAAATCTACAACTGGATCGGAACGCGACCACGACTGAGAAGATCGGGTAAGAAACTCGGCGAGCTTGTCTTTTACATATTTAAATTTTATGCCAATTAACTAATGTATTTACCAATTGTCCGTTTATTTTTGCCTTATAAAAGAGACCATAATAATAGTATCAGTAGGGCAGACACGCTACACTTACACAAGACATCGTAATAAACAAGTACATAGATACTTATCCTCCAAGTAATCCAAAATTTTGTAATAACCATTTTGACAGAGTTTACTTTTAACAGTAATTTTAAACTTATTAATAGGCAAATCTCAGATAATATGGTTGAAACTGAAAGACTAATGGAGGAAATATTTCCATCAAGTAACATAGACGCTGACATATCTTGAGGCAGAGAAATATAGTTCGAGGTACTAGCAATGGGATTGAGAAATGTTGGGTAAAAATAGTCTGAGAAAAGGTTACAAATGTCATTTCCTGAGCTAGCTGTTTTATTGCCCAACAACATTGTATTAGGTATAAGATTGGATTGCGATCGCGATTTGAAATAAGTCCAAAAATACTTTGGGTTATTTTTTATTGAATTTTCAACATTAGAAATATACAAATTATAACATTTAGTTTCTATTACTTTAGAATAACAAATCGAGTTTTTGTCTGCTATCATACCATAGCGTTTGTACTTACGAATGTGTTTAAATTTTTCTCTTAATACTTTTATAAGTGCTGGGGAGTACCATGGAGGAAACGTTTTGTTACGAATAATCTTGGATGGAACTTATTTATTGCGCAATCGCTCGATAGTATCATAAAGAAAGGCCACTGCTTCGTCTAAAGACTTACAACACAATTCCGATTGCCAATCAGTAGTGTCCAACACACTATTAAATGCATCAAAATCAGCTCGGTTATAGCAATATTTAATACGTGGAGGCGGTATTAGGGATGTCTCAAACCAAATATTCACAACAACACCCAGGGCGCTATGGTAGGGGTCCAATGGTACTAAAGCATCACTAATGTTATGAACAAGAACATCCAAATTTGAATATATAAGATCGAGTAATCTACCTTGACAGTTAAGTACTTACGTGATTAAACTGATGTAAATCTACAAGACTAATCTCATCAATAAAGTCACATTCGTTACTACCAAATACGTGCATAGGTTCAAGGTATCCGGAACCTGGAACAATGGCCCACTGAATAGAACTCATGTTAAAGTCACCCATCACTAGTAGGTTGTCTGATGGATTGGCAGTAACAACTTCTCTTAACTTCGTTAAGAAATTTGTCAACTGTTGCGAAAAGGTCAGCCCCATATTTTGTTCGCAGAGATAAATAACACACACGTGTAGTTTATTTTTACGTAGTGAAAAAGATAGCCAGAGGTCTTCAGCAGTGGAACAATACTCAGGTCGCGGGGAAACGTTTAAGTCCTTGTGAGTAGCTAGTAACACACCCCCTTCCTTTGTCTGTTTTTTTTTATTTTTTTTATGTTATAATTACGATCGCGACGCCAAAAAATAAAATCGTTGGTAAATAGCTCAGAATCTGAAATACTATCAATCAGCCATGTTTCCGTTAAGGATATTACTTTGTAATCGTTGAGTAATAAATTACGCCTAAATACTTGTGTTTTAGTACACAAGCCGCGTACATTTTGATAATAAAAGTATAGTTTATACTTATCCATAAGTGATATGTTGCAACAGCATAATGAAAGTAAATATAAACGTATCATACGATCGAGTCTCAGCCGAGATATTCGGCTGTACCGCGTAAATTAAGGTTTTAAAGTAATATATACAAATATTGTATGATAGTATCGTACTTAAAGTTATATACCTATAGAATTGGACAAAGGTGTTATAATTATCTGGGAACATACATATATAAACAACTGAACAAGAAACTAAATATTATCAAGGACACGAAACATGTTTGTAAAAAGAAAATAAAAGACTACCTACTTTCACTAGACTATACTAGCACAGAAAAACTGCTTAGAATAAAAATATAGCAGCAGTAACATGTCCTCCTAAACATGCTGTACTGCAGTAATATTTAGTTCTAACTAAAGCCACAGTAATTCAAAGATACTACATGTTCACTAACCACCCAATCTAAATCTTATTCACAGTATTTCACCTTCCACAACAAACGGAAGCCTAATATATATAAGACGTACTATAACATGAGCCCAGCAAGACACATGTATATAACAACACACATAAAAACACTATCTACAAATAACACAGCGATTGTTGCACGTCAATTCTTAAACCCTCTAGAAGTAAACTAAGCCCTCACAGACTCAGGGTATCCTACCGTGAGGGCTAGGACGACACTAACGTTACAACAAATACTCATATTTACGAGAACATCTGAACTGTGTATTTATTACTTATCCACCTTATTTGTTCCACCTTGCATGTTAGTTTATAAGTATCCTTAATGTAACTATGAAACTATGTTTTAAATGAATAAAATATTATTATTTATTTGTCATATTTCACGGGTTTCACCCGGTCCTTTACATAGGCATAAGTGGGGCTGTAGCCAACACTTAGAGGCCCTTATATTTATATTATTATTATTATTATTATTATTATTATACCTAGTAGTATATGAGCATAGGTACTTAAAACGGTTAATAATAGTAGCCCACCAAGAAACACAAAACGCCCAAGGTATATTATTATTATTATTATAAAGCCTTTATACCGATAGTAAGGTAACATATAAATATTTGTCTTAAACTAAAGAAACGAGTTGCTAACTCCCCCTATCGGTGTGTCCTTTTGGACAAAAGATTCTTCCAACTGGGACCATTTGCCCCTATCCCCCGCCACTCATGTCCACACGCTTCCTGCTACGTCTTTTATGTCGTCTATTATATCTATTAGTATATGAGTATAGGTGCTTAAAACCGCTCATAATAATAGGTAATGTCCAGAGAATAACCCCTAGACAAATTAGTAAGCCAAAATAATAGCATACCGAGAACTGTAAGGCAGTCTATCATAAAATGTACTACGAGTAAAATCTGTAGGTAAAAATGCAATGTAAACAAGCTATGCGCGTCGCGTAGCCACAAAGCATACGAAATGCTATTGTGAATTATTCTCTTTGCAAGGTATATAATATAAGTATGTATAACCAGTAATATAGATGTTACAAACGGCGTCGGCAAAAACAGTTTACCCATCGTGCGTGAGATAACAAGATAATAGCTTTGAAGAAACAGCTGTTGCGTATAAATAACAGTAGTATGTGAGTGCAATCTGCAATAAGTACAGTAAACAGATAAAGAATAATAATGGATAATTAACTCTTATATGAACTAAAGGGTAGTTGATTGATATGTGCGTATTGCACTTGTAAGAATACCGACAATTGAGTAACTCATAAATTAAATTAATTTGTTTAAATCCGCTTCGGAATTAACCATGACGTGAGAAGTGTCGTTCTTCCGCACGTGTATTTATATGCGGAATGATACGACGGCCAATATAATTGACCGCTACAAACGAGTTCAGCAGCTGCGACACCATTTCTGGGCAAGATGGGCTAAGGAATACGTCTCTGAACTCCAGACTCTAAGCAAGTGGAAGGAGGACACTTACGAAACTTTGAAACCAAACACAATGGTGGTTATCCAAGACGAAAACCTTCCTGCATCAAGATGGCATTTAGGTCGCGTCGTCTGGACCATAACAGGCAAGGACGGCATACTTGGTACTTGGTACTTGGTGGGCTGGCTCTTTTCCGCAACCAGGCCGCTGTGGCGCGGCCCATTTTGCGTGATAGCTGGGTGACGCTAATCAGTCCAGCCACCCGGTGTCGCCCAGGAAAGCCAGCAGCTCCTTCAGCTTGGCGCAGGCTTCGCACACTGTCCTCGGCGAGCCGAGGTTTGCTGCCCTTTGTGCCGCCACGCTCCTGCATTCGATGAGCAGATGCGCAGCTGTTTCTTCCGCCTCCGTGCAGCCTCTGCATATGGGACTGTCTGTAACACCTAGATTAAACAGGTGTTTGTTTGAGGAGCAATGACCGGTCATAATTCCGACGATATGTCGTACATTATTTCTTTTAAGATTGAGGAGTTTTCTGGAGAATTTCAGATGCTGGTCCTTAGTTTTTTTGCGAATCCATGCACGAATTAGACTGAAAGGTAGGGGGATCATTGGTTCTGGTCCTGCACACGTCATTCCGGAACCTCTCCTAGCTAGCTCATCAGCCGCATCGTTACCTCTGGAATCGCTGTGCCCCTTTATCCATTGGAGTGTTACATTATTGTTATGTAAAGTTATATGATTATTAACGGGATATTTACCGTGGTAAGGTTGTGGAATGAGCTCCCGATATTTCGGCGCAGTTACATGCACCATGTTCACGGGAAGACTGAAGAATGCGGGTGGTTGGTCAAAAAGTTAACCTTACCACGGTAAATATCCCGTTAATAATCATATAACTTTAGAGAACAACCGTGATAGTTTAAAACAGTGTTTTATTATTGTTATGGTTACTACAAGGACGGCATATCCCGCGTTGCAGACATCCAGACAACGTCAGGCGTCGTGAGGTGTGCCTTTACCAAGATTTGTCCCCTGCTCAATGAAGAAGAAGCATGAACTCGACATTGGAGCAGAGCTTCCAAGGCCGGGGGCATGTTACGTATCCAAATCGTCGTAGTCCAACACTGTGTAAATGTCATAGTAAACGTCACACTAATGTGTCAATGTCAAAAAAGTACGTTAGAGCGTCGTTAGAAAATCGCGCATCATCATCGATCTGTATCATATTGAAAGTAATTAAATCCTACAAATTTGATTCTACAAGCTGTTTTTGTTCTCATTCGGTATAAGAAGTCTTACCACCCAGCGACCCAGCCGTTAGTGTTGTTTATTCTGTATACTTCCTACTTGCATTTTGTGCAGGAGGGAGGGTGGTGCACACTGCATCTCAGCCATAAGCATTATTTCCAGCGGAAGTATCGCTAAATATTTCTTTTAATATCGTTTTTAAAATGGATTTCCGCAAAGTAACGCCGGAATAAATAAATTATATAATAGTTCTATTATAGGTGATTTCGGACAGAATATAATACTATAAAGTTGGCAAAAACATTACTACTCAACATTAGGCTGGTGTAGGCTTTATTAAATGCACATTTCTGAAACGCTTGCTATCGAATACTTTCTTCCATCAATAGCAAATAACCGAGCATCAAACAGTTTTTGATTAAACTCGTACATTTTCAATAGAAATCTCTTACGAAGTCGCTAGCGAGCATAATCGCTACTGCCTCGTGGTAAAAGTACAGTAATTATTATTTTAAATACACTAAAAATGTGTTTTAACGGTTTGTCGTTTTTATCCTTCATTCACGCTTGAACTAGTGAACCGATTCTGATGTCTGAAATCTGGTATAAATAGCCTTACGGTCTGCACTCATTTGCACATTGCATCGATTAAACCTTGACGTCATTTCTTAAAAGAAATTCTTTAGGTAGTTTTCACCCGTTCAAATACTTATATGAGTGATATATATCTTAACAAATACGCAGGTATATGTAATGATTACCTGCATGGAACTGCACAAAATTGGCCTTTTTGATTTTGCTATTTTATCCGCAGTTTAATCGATGAGTCTTAGTTTAAATCATATTTATCTATTACTTCGTAATATGAGTGGCAGTTAAACTATGAGTATGAATTTAAACAGTCAAGGGAGGTCAGCTAAACTGAAAACACACAAACACCAGAGGCGGAGGCATGCCGGAGACGGTTTTTCTGTATTGTTTGAATTAGTATCAAGACTGCACACACAATTACTTCACACCGCTCCGAATTGTGTATGCAGTATAACAATACAGAAAACCATCTCCGGCTTGCCTTATGCTCATAAAATACGAGATAAATTACCTATTTCTGTCAGGGGTGGCGGCGAGGCCAGCGGCGGTACGATTGCGTTTCCCCAGTGGAGATGTGGCCAGTGAACGGAAAAGGGGAGTAGTCGGTGTGAGGGCTTGCTTGCGGGCAGATAGCTTGTTGTGGCGTTCCTGTAACTAAACCATTAAATTCTTTAAATTAGCTACCATACGGGGACAATACAAAAAACCTAATGATAACAAAATCGTGGGATACAAATTGGCGTTGTAGTTTCAAATCTATACTATACACCTAAAATTAAATTATAATCAAGGATCAAGGAATTCATTGTGATAAACGATAATAGTGACGCATCGCGAGGGGTGGAGGGGGAAGCGCTGCCATTTTGAGTTTATTTTGCTGCGTATGGAGATTTGCAATTAGTACTTATAACTTTTGACTCGGAGAAATGTGTTCACATACAACACACGGCAGTTTGCATGACCACACTCCATTTTTTTAATTAATTGATGGTCAGTGATAGTGCGGCCAACAATGATACTCGTATTATAGTGTGATAAAATTACTGGACACAAATTAACTATTAAAAAATCATCATCAGAAATTAATAAAGCAAATTTCATCAAAATCCGTTCAACCGCAATTAATATATTAACCCTTTGCCTACCAGAGAAGTAAATTTACTTGGGTTTCATTCATAAATCTTCTGTTTTAATTAGCACGGTATAGGAAGGGTTAAATACAGAGAAACTTTCACTTTCATAATATTTACGTTTGTTCTGTGTAAACTTAGAATCCAATTTGATAGATAAAACAAAACATATGCATTTATCCAAAGTAGAAAAGAGATAAACATCTTACATGTAGTTGCTATTTCTGTTTCACTAATCAAATCAGAACCTTGAGCCGAAACTAATGGAGTGTTAACTTCTTACTAGTACATAGTGGTGTAGTGCATCACCTGTTCACCAACAATTATATGGATCCGAATAGGTACATCAGCGTCTTTACTTTTACATACTCATAATTGATTTATTTATTTCAGTGACTGCATGTTTGCATAAATGTCAATGCGGCACCTAACCATACGTTTATGCGAAACAACGTGTTTACTGAATACATTACTCGTATCTTAAAACATCCATCCTCGTCTATACCAATATTATAAACAGGAAAGATTTGTTTGTTTGAATTGAATAAACTCCGGAACTACTAAACCGGATTGAAATATAATGTCACCTTTACAATCCTACATTAACCCTGATCATCACGCGGGTGGAACCGCGGAGGACAGCTAGTCGCAACAACAATTTTATCTCGAATAAAACCGCCGTTACGTTTGCGCCAAAACGCACGTAAAAGTAAGCCTCATTGTCACGTTCCGCCTGAGCCGAGCGTGCAAGCGAGAGCGCGGAACAAGCAATAGAGAGGCACGATCAGCCTAAGCAGTCGGCTTGTCTTATGACGTTATCACGTACCGAATTTATAGACAACCATATTTTTTGTATATTTGTACGAATACCAAGATATATTGTCGTCTGTGTTCGCACAGACTAACAATTTGTACAAAGACCACATTTTGTAATGTAGGTATGTTTTTTATGTACAAAACAAGAGCCGTGTTCTGCCAAGCATTTCCTATGAGAACCATTGAAAAAGGAAAGTACTAACAGTACATACAATAGATATAATTTTTATTCTTAATTCAATGTGTTCCAATCGGCGGATTCTTCCTTACAGGCCGCTTAGAACGCATCTTTATGCAAGCGGAGAGCGGGAATATGGTATACATACCTATACAGGTACGAGTGGAATGACTCAGCAAATGCTAAGAAGATGAAACATCGTTATTGCTAGAGGATAACACAATAAAGATTGTCAATTATACCTCGAACAACTTTAATAGTAAACCAAATCTAAAGTTTGAGTCTTTATAATTACTATTGGTAGTTTCACAATAGGTAAGCATAATTATTTTTGCATACCTAAAAAGGTTGACATGTGGTGATCTAAATGTCTATTGGTGATCCATCTTTTACCCGTACCCACGCAGGTAAAGTTGTTTTGGTTTAGAAAGGATAATAATACTAAAGTAAGTAACGAAAAGCTCCAAGGGTGAAAGTGTTAAATGGCATAACGCCGGTAGTAGTGCTCTAGTGAAACCGCAGCACACCTCTCGACACCCTTTAGCCATCCACACTAATGTTGCCCCTTTTGTCACCATTGATGGTGGCCCTTGTGGGGGCCCGTTTAGTGGCCCCCTAAATATATATTAGGAAATTAGGAAACTAGGAAACGTTTATTAGGAAATAAAACTTATGCTAATTACTTACAAAATAGATTACATCTTTTGGCTTATATATTATAATATAGTACTCGTAAGTTGGGTGATGATCACTGAATTCCACACTAGGATGGCCTGTGTCGTGAGATTCAGTCCCTTCCTTTATAATTACTCCAATGATCTTTACATGGATTTTTTAATTTGTTTAAAAGAATGTTATAATAATTATAGAATGTATGCTGACTTTGTGCAAAAGGAATAATACTTAAATACTAAACAATAATTAAAAAAAATCTGAAGCAATACATAAATAATATAACATATCTCAGGTATATCTGTGAAAAATAGTGTATGTGAGGATAGGTGTGATTAAAATAAAATAAAGTTGTGTAGTTAGGTGAGAGATAGACTGCGTAGGTAATTGTATAATGTATTGTTTATTTTCGTTAAATGTAGTTAAAATGAGACTGAAACTGGCAGGTACCGTAGTCTCGTCAATAGCCATTTCTTTTATGATTTAAGAGTTCGTATCTATAGCCCTACTATGTTACTAATTTTAGCAATAGCTATAGGTACCATTTCACCTTCATTTCAAATGCTGTTTATGTACTACATTGTACATTTTATACCAAACATGCCTCTAAGTGTTGGCTACAACCCCACTTATGTCTTTGTAAAAACTGGATAACATACGAGAAAAAAAAAGAAATAATAATACCGCAGGGGCGGCTTTGTGGCGAGCCGTCGGTGAGTGGAGACACCGTCACAGTAGATATATAGAACAGTAAGGAAACTACCTTCGATCGTTCGAAACGGCCCAGTGGCAAACATGCGCATCGACGAGACCCCTAAGCGGTTCTCGCGGTGCAGTCAGTAGTGAGTGTTACAAACTATTTTTACATCATAACCTTTTTTATATGATCTAAAATATGAAATGTCACACTTGACTGACTGCTATGTGTTTTAAAATTGTAATAGTGTTTTTGTATGATCGATCATAAAACTTAATAAATTCGTAAAACATAACACAAAATACAAATCTCAGATGGCGGCTGCAATAGATTATTATATTATTGTGAACGATATCGTACTGGGTGTCGTTTTTATGGTTTTCGAGGGTGTCGAAGGCGATAGTGCTGACAAAATCGAAATCCAATCAGGCGTTTGCGCGAAATCATAAAATTCATCGTCATGAGTCGATAGTGCTAACAAAACTGAAATCGAAGATGGCGGCTGGGCGAAATTATCAACTTTTTTTGGAGTCAATAATTTGTAAATTATGAAGAATAAAAGTATTTTTTATGTAATGTTTTTTTTCAATTACAAGGTATCAAACGCATTTTTGAGGTTGAAACGCAGTACGGTTCAGTCCGAAAATTCATGACAAACACCCGAAAACAGAGTTCATTAGCACTGCACCCGCGCCACCTGCAGCGCCTACCACGCGCCCAACCGAGGCTCACGTACGCTCTTGCCAAAACTTGTAAAAGGTTATGCCATAATGATAAGTTAGTGTAGTAAACCTACAAAAAATCCTAAGATCTACAAGTAGTTGTGTGTCAATACTAAACAGTTTTCCGTATTTTAAACTATCAAGATTAACCGACGCCATGATACACCTAAATACATTTTATCAGTAAACTAGAATTAACTAGATTTAATGTCTACAGCAGAACAACGAATGTTTTATTTAAAAAAAACAATACTTTAAAACATTATAAGTGAGAACCTATGGCTTCAATGGGGCATAGATAATTATTTGATCAACTAGGCTTAGTTTCCATACTGTTGCATCTTTATACTGTGACACCGTGGACTCTGATTCTCCCTGGGGCTAAATGAGATCCCTGACCCCGGCTTGCTTTAATTGGCCGTCTGGGGGTGGAGACGCAAGAGCAAGTAACAAAAAGTTCCAAGGGTGGAAATGTTACAGGGCATGACGCCGGTAGTAGCGTTCTAGTGAAACCGCAGCAAACCTCTCGACACCCTTTTGCCATCCACGCCAACGTTGCCCCTTTTGTTACCATTGATGATGGCTCTTATGGGGGGCCCATTTAGTGGGTGGCAAGTCACCTAAATATTTTAAGATGAGACTGAAATTGACAGGTGCCGTAGTCTCGTCTATAGCCCATTATCTCCCTTATCACTAATCATTAGATTTCATATCAATAGCCTTACCATTTAACCATTTTCTACAGACTTCCAGAAAAAGGAGGAGGTAGTCAATGAGACTGTATTATTATTTTTATGTTTGTTACCTCATAACTTTCGACTGGGTGAACCAATTCTCAATTTTTTTGTTTGAAAGCTGGTCCTTCCCGTGTGGTCCCATTTAAATTTCTACGAATTTGGTCTAGTAGTTTTGGAGATATACTCCAATAACTGAATAGAATGGAAGTCGATATTATTTTTTTTTTAAATTTACTTATAATATACTCGTAGGTTACCATGTAACTATCCATCCAAAATGTTTCTGTTTTTAAACTACTTTGTTTTTTTAATACCAAACAGGCCTCGAAGTGTTGGCTACAGCCCCACTTATGCCTTTGTAAAGGACCGGATGAAATCCTATTTTTGCATGTGGTCGTTTTAAACATTAAGATTGCAATACAAAGTGATGGCATGCGATTTATAATTAATTGTACATCGTAATAAACTTAAATCATTTTGAGAATAATTAAATTATTAATTTTTATTGGAATAATTTAACTGTAAGCAATTTCAAAAGTATGAATCTGTTTTATAAATCAATTCAAATAATCAATTTAACAAATCTAATTGTTATATACTAATTATTATTGGCTAATTATTGTGTCTGCACCAATACGGCCATACTGACATGTGGTGCGCGCTCTGCACCAGCCTTGTTGACTCGTTAACTCTCGCAGACTGCTGTTAATTATCGCTGTCCTGCAAAGAATGAAATATTCTCTGAGTAGTGAGTCTATAAACAGCTTACGTTGCTTTATCATGTTTGTTACATTAACACAACTGTTAAGTAAACTTAGGAGTCTTGGCGATTAGTAACCTCTCGAAGATTCTATAGCTGCATCAACAAACAAAACACCTATCCTTGCACAATAAAATAGTTTTTACATTACAAAATGTTACAATTTGATAATCGAAACGTTTTAAATTATTTTAAAAGCTATTAGCATGTGTAAATCTATTTTTAACACGTGATAAATCAATGACACATGCTTTCACTTTAGATATGCAACTCTCTAACAAAAAGAATATATCAAAAATAATCTGCATCTAATCATAAGCAATATTAATCCCTTACTCTAATGTTTTTAAACGCAATCTATTACCCAATCACAATAAACAAATCCGATTTGATTTTGAGTTCATTCCAGACTCGTGTTTCCGATCTTTATATGTTTTGAAGTGTGCAAGCCCGCCGACACTGCCATTCCGACAGGCGCGGGCGCGTGCTCTGCGCCTGCCTGTGTTGTGATGTTTGATTCCTGAATTAAAGAAAGCGTTTTTCTTTCAAGTAGGTATCATTAAGCAACCCATGTTGCTTATTTTTATTAAGTTTATTGTTACTACAACAGTACACAAAGACGTCGTGCACTGCCTTATTAATTTAGAATCTGTGGTGTATACGTGTCTACCCATAGTTCCACAAGGCGTCCCTACGGTATCTCAGGGTTCACTTGTGGATGCATCAAGGATCCGTGGTTAGCTCAAGGGTAACACGTGGTTAGCTCAAGGGTAACACATGGTTAGCTCAGAGGTATCACTCCAGACATTTTACTTTTGTAGATTAGAACAGTACACTAAGACATCTTAAGTGCACTGCCTTATTAATTTAGAATCTGGTGTATACGTGTCTACCCATAGTTCCACAAGGCGTCCCCACGGTATCTCAGAGGTCACTTGTGGATGCATCAAGGATCCGTGGCTCTAGCTCAAGGGTAACACATGGTTTGGCTCAGAGGTATCACTCTCTGTTGCGGCGGTGGACGGAGGACCTGGCTCCACCAGTCTCTGGGCAGTGGACGGTGGAGGCCATCCGCCCAGTCCTCAAGAGGTGGGTGAGGCGACGATACGGTTCGCTGACCTTCCGATTGGTGCAGGTGCTTTCCGGACACGGATGTTTCGGAAAGTACCCAGCCTGCCACGAGTGTGGGGCGCCGGAAGATACAGCGCAACACACGCTGGAAGTGTGTGCTGCATGGGGCCCGCAGCGGCACACGCTTTCAGCGGAAATAGACGGAGATCTCTCCCTGCCGAGCGTGGTAATCTCCATGCTCGGCAGCGAGAGATCGTGGCAGGCGGTGGCCACCTTCTGCGAAGCGGTGATGGCGCAGAAGGAGGCTGCAGAGCGGATCAGGGAGAACAATGTCCGAGCTGATCCACTCCGGCGCAGACGACCGGGAGAACGGAGGAGACGGTTCGCACGTCTCCTCCCTCCCCCGTAGTGGGGTCACTGGCGAAGAGTCGGGGGACTCTTCGTCGGCTTGCACGGCTCTACACGTCTAGGGGGTGACCTTGGTGAGCAAGGTCATCCCTTCACAGGCGCTGAGGCCCAGTTAAGATCAATCCGGGCCTACCGCTGGGGCGAGATGGTGATTGCCAGCGCGACCCTGTCTCGCCCCACCTTGGCGGAGGACTGCTCACGGGGGGGTTTTAGTGGGTCTGGGCCCCACAATCCCCTTTCCGTCACTCCGTCACTCGTGGTGCTCATCTTATTGACCCAGTAGGTTTTTCTTCCAACCTGGGTGCTTGAGTGTGGTGTAGAAGGAGTTAATTAAACTCCATTGGAAGGAATTCGGTACTACAGTTCGCAGCTGTTGGGCGAATATCGGGTCTAGGACGTGCTTCTTTAGTACGCCTTCTTCCAAGTTAAAACCTTCCACTGGATTGTTGTCAATCAGGTTATTCAGTATTGGCCGATCCAGCAGCGATGGGTACTCCTGGAAGGTATACTTCTTGATTGTAAGATGCCAGTCCCATTGATGTGAATGGTACCCCTACGGAAGCTGGTATTTCCGCAGCAATTGGTGTATACGTCGTGCCTGTGGTAATTCCCGTTGTGATGGGCTGCACGGTGTTAAAGTTGTTTGCTGGTTCTCCTGAAGTGTTCAATGAGGCAGGGTCTATCAGCCTGGTACTGCCCTGCGCTGTTCCAGTCGTGACAGGTTGAACCGAAGTCGATGAGGATGTGGTTAGGATCAGAGCTTGTTCTGATCCCACTTCTGATGACGGAGAAGAGACCTTCATGATGTTTTTTTTTAAATAATAAGTGACGTCAGCACTGCTGACGTCACTTATATTCTGTTCCAAATGAAACTACACAAATCACTGATAGGTTTCGTATATTCGACTGGTAGCGTAACGACGTCCCAGAGAGGTCCGTACTGTGCGGCGGCTCGAACATAGAAATAATGTATCCTAACGGAAAGAAACTCAATTGCTTGAAAAGATAATGCATACAAGTAGCACACTAAAAAATAATAAAGTTTATTTGTGACTAAAAATTAACACAAAAAATAAATATTTATAACAAGAAACAAGAATATAGCCACAAACGGACCCCAACTCAGCATGATGCCGGCGGGTAACCAGTGCTAGTCTTCCGTTGGAGCCGTTTGGTATTGTCGCGATACCGGCACATACACAGCACAACACTACAGGACAAAGTTAAATAAAAACTACTGTTACTGTAATCTATAATTGAAGACACTGGTATTTATATGTAGTTATTATATTATTTAGTACTTATTTTAAGCTTCCATAATATATCTATATATATCTATATCTAACGCTAATCTATTGTGACAAATAAAAGAATACACCACCATTTCCGCTAGTCAAACATGGCGGCAACCACGTGAACTGAAGTACTTCCGCGAGTCCAAGAACAAATAAAAGAATACACCACCATTTCCGCTAGTCAAACATGGCGGCAACAACGTGAACTGAAGTACTTCCGCGAGTCCAAGATGTAGGGCATCACGTGGTTTGATGTAGCCTCCAACAGCCAATGAAGAGCATGGCATTGTCCCGCCAAGAAAATGGCGGCGGAGAAGGAAAATCCCATCTGAAGACATCGCTAGTCAGTCGCTGATAGAGTCTTGTCAGAGTCAGCCAGATGGCAAAATATTTAGAAATGTGTATTAAGGCTGATAATTATAAGCTAAGTATATTTCTGTGTAATCTGCTTACTGTAACGTAACTTTTGTGAAATTTGTCTACGTTCGAATAGAACTTTCCAATGTTACTGATATGGTGTTTATGTAGGCTTAATGTAATTGTTACTTAACTAATGTAAGCATCTTGTAAATTCAGTTGAATGTAATTGGTATAGATTTGAGTTTCAAGTTATGGAATAATGTGCATAATCTGGTTTTATTTTTTTATTGTAATGGGTGTTACATTTTCAGAAGTGGGATACACCCGTCGCAACCGATCCCCTGGTCTACCGAATTGGGATCACTAATGGATCACCGCGGCTGGTCTCGGGGGCCGAGACTCTGAGTGCAGCTCTGGCACCGTGGCAGCCGGCGACATCGGAACCACCGGAACGAGTCGTGTACAGCGAGTAGCCTGGAATGAATCTGGTAGGATCAATCCATATTTTTGTAACGTAACGTCAAAAGCCAATATACTGGAAACGGAAGGAAACTAACGCACTGTTTCTATTCTAAGTGTGCATTGTTCATTTAATTTTACCACTAATTGTTAAGTATGAGATAATAGTATACAAAGGTATGAGATACTATCTGGAGGTATCGTGTCTTGTATCATATAGATATATAGACAGAACGACTGCCTTTACATCGTAGGACTATGCAGTGCTTTAGACACGTAATGAGCAGTGGAAAATTAAAACTCTCTTCGAATAGCTAAAATATTAACGCTAACCGCGAGAGGTTAACTCTAACGTACGAATATGGAGACTTGTTTACGTTAGTGATTGTCACAGCTAATAAACACCACGAAAAGGAAAGTTAGCTGTCATATATCGATCGCAAGTTAGGTCAGAATGGATTGACTCGCGGCATGGGTCTGGAGGTGTATAATAGGCTTCCTGAGGACGTTGTTTTGTTATAGCTGGCACCCTTCATATATGTATGGGCCAGCCAAATCATTAATGCACAATTTAGGTTAAGTTGCTCGAGCATGGAAAATACTATACGCTTTTGCTTTGCCGCGTCTATTGGCACATTTACTGATACTAAGGGCAATGTGTATGTCTAAAGCGACGATCGTTCTACCGTATTTGTCGCCTTACATCTGTGTTTGGATTGATGTACCGCTGGAGGCAGCAACTGTGCTCTCGGTCAAGTCGCGCTCGTGTTAGGATGGCGTTGAGATCGTATTCACTCGTCGGTTTATTACTTCCTAGTCAAGACTCTGCGGGAAATCGTATAGGTGTAGCAGATGAAAGGAGGGAACATTTCGTTATGAACGTTGACACCACAAAAATTAAATGTGGTTTTAAGGATTCACAGGTTTTTCAGCAAGCACAGTTGATCTAAGAGTAACTGGTGAGGTGGAGATTAAAATGGAAACGATGGAGTTCAACAACTAAAAAGATTGCCGTTTCTGCAGTTGTCCAGCTATTTTATTCTTAAGGTATTCCTCGTAAAGTGTGCACTCTGGCCAAGATACTCGCGTCTCTGCGTCTCGCGAAGGTGGTACTCGCGTCGGGATCGTCACTTCAAATTGTTTTGCAGAGCAGGTGCTAAACAAGTTCACATCGACGCGAGAAGTAAAGGTTTGGCTGATATTGTTCTACGGGTACGGAATGGCGAACTTAATCTTCTACTGCTTGTTTCAGTAGCAGGGAATATATATACCACTCGTATGAGCTCGAGGCGTTCGATCGTAGAATCTATTAAGAGGTTAGGGATGGATTTGTTTGGTAATCGTTTTAGGTGTTGCGGATTGTGCAGCTGTCAGATACAACATTGTCGCTAGGGATTTGCTGCCCGTATGGCTAGATGATGGTTTTTTCGGTACTGGTGGTTTACTGACCATGTATCAACATGACCATGGCCCTCGGTTACAGTGGAGTCTGCACTAGTAGTTGATAAACATTGTCAGACTGGATGTATGCCTTAAACTAAAGTACAATTGGGTAATGACCAGGAGGTTAGTAAAAGCACGTGCACGTTAAAAGATGGCGAGAGAAAGATGGAGAGAATAAAGCAGTGAGGAACGGCGAAGAGTGATTTGTGGTACTTAAATATAATATTTTGGGGTGGTCTCTGACTGCTTAGAACATCTAGGTTCGGGACATTGCGATCAAATAATCAGCCATGGTTTATTGGTATGACCTGCACATATGCATGTATGTGAGCACTTATTTGGACTGTCTAAAAGTCAATATGGTCGTCCTGAAGGCAAATCCCATCCTATTGAAGGGTTTCAAAGCTGATGCATGCTGTGCGCCTTGATCCTTGAGTACCCTTTTGTAGGAGCCGTTCAGGAATCGGTTGAGTAATCATGGGTTATCATATTGTTGATTCGGTTTTAATTGGGGTTCACATGGGCTATTCCAGTCAATCAAGAGTTAAAGCCCATGAGGTCTATAACCTCACAAAATATACTGTTTCTTTATCCAGTAGAGAATATATCTGATCTTGGATATTTTGGATTTGGTTTTGATTTCGATTTTTATAATGGGTTTTGCTTCCAGAGTAAAGGTTGGGAAAACATTATCATTACGGTAGCATGTTCACGTGCCAATGTCCAGGTCAAATGATGAAATCTGACTGTTTGAATGATTTAATGATTGTTGAAGGTTAAAGGGAATGGGATGCTATTATCCCCAACAATACTTGGGATATGAATAATCATTAAACTTTTCAATTAGTTACTCGCCCTAAAAATTGAAGTTAGCGGGTCAATAAATAAGATTTCGGAACGAATAATTTTGATAGAGAAAGCGGTGTAGAAGATATGAAAAACGAAGTTTCAGTTAGTTTAAATGAATCCTCTGGTCATATGCGCAAGTATTTTATAATGAACGAAATGCAATGTTAATAATTATGTCGATGTAGGGAAGTGGCTAAAGGAGAGATATAGTGAACCTTGCAGGGTTGCGAAGATGATGTGTAATGATGGGTACATGTTCTCTCTTATAGTCTGAGATAAGGGATGTACTGAGGGAATTTTAACTCTAGTTAGTCTATTGTTCAATAACTAGGTTTAACTTGGGTTAAACTCTGATTAAATTAACAGCCAATGAAGGCCTAGATTTGTTATGAATATAGTTATTAATATGTTAAATATTGGATTAGATAAATATGCATATGATAAAAGAAAATATTACTTTGGATATGATATCATGAAATATTTTGGGCATATTAGTGCGTTACTTTGGACATGATATCATGAAATATTTGGGCATATTAGTGCATTACTTTGGACATGATAATATCATGAAATATTTTGTGCATATTAGTGCATTACTTTGGACATGCTGATATCATGAAATATTTGGGCATATTAGTGCATTACTTTGGACATGATAATATCATGAAATATTTGGGCATATCACTGCATTACTTTGGACATGATGATATCATGAAATATTTTGGGCATATTAGTGCATTACTTTGGACATAATGATATCACCACGACACATGGGTGCAAGGACATTGCACAAATTATTGGACATTTTCATGTATCATATTGGATATCATAAGACATAAATGAAAATTGAAAAATATTGAATATTTAATGGAATACTCGTATATTAAATATTTTAATTTTGAATTTAATATATCCTACATTTTATATAATGATATAAAATGATAGATATAAATGTATATTGTAAATGTATATTAAGATTTAGGTTCAAAAGACAGTGTAAGTTCTAACGAAAAGTTGCGATTTATAGCTCGATACAAAGACTTGGAAAAGTATCGAATGCAAGTGGATGATTTTTTTACTATATTATAAGCAGCAAGCACGCATTGAAGGAAGAAAAACGCTCATCCTCAGAACTAGAAAAGAATTACGAAAAATTCATGGATATATGTTTTATTCCATACAAGTCATGCACAGTTCTTTGATTGAAACCCAGCAAGATTCCAATGCACTAAATCAATCTACTTGCACTCAACGTGAAAACGAGTTTCACCTACCTAAAATCAACTTGAGTAGGTTTTCAGGTTCTCACACTGACTGGCCTAATTTCATCTCTATTTTCAAAAGTCTAATTCATGACAATCAGCGACTGTCTCCAGTTCAAAAACTGTATTATTTACTAGGCGTACTTGATAAAGAACCCTCTCTAATAAAACACCTTCCCATCTCAGAGGAAAAATATAGTGTTGCTTACAACTTACTAATGGAGCGCTATGACAACAAGACGATTATTGCAGATAAACATGTGGAAGCCATTCTCAGTTTACCTAACTTAACACAAGTCAATTCTAAAACACTATCCAAATTCATAAACACCATAAAAGAAAATACACATGCCTTGTCAGCCTTGAAGTTTGATGTAAACTCATGGAGTTTTTTGCTTCTGCATATAATTTAGAAAAAAATACCTGTTGATGTGCGGGGTAAGTTTGAGTCAAACATTCAGGATTCTTTGGCTATACCAACATTTGCAGACTTACTGAAGTTTCTTGAAAGTCAGCTCCGCATACTTGAGAACATTGCCAGTACTTCATTGAAAGTTACTTCTAACTCTTTAAATGTAGTCAACGCAGAACAATAACTTAGTTTAAATTCATGCCCAGTTTGCACCGAACCTCATGTAATTTATTATTGCCAATAATTTAATTCTATCAGTCCTTACCAACGAAAGCAATTTGTTATAGAACACAAACTTTGTTTTAATTGTTTAAGAACACATCATGTATCTAAATGTTTATCAAAGAGTGTATGCCAAGTATGTCGTGGGCGACACCATACAAAGCTTCACATCTCTGATACATCGAATAAATCAGTAAAGGGTGCCAGTAACACTGAAACTGCCGTGTCAACTAGTTCCACGGTCCAATCTTTTCATAGTGAAAATAGTGGATCCACAATAGTTTTAGGAACTGCACTTGTCAGGTTACAGGATATCAATGGGCATTTCCATTCAGCTCGTGCTCTCATTGAGAGCGGGTGGTAGACCGATACTTTTAGTCCTCCAGAAGTTATTCAATTCTGTCATCTTCGAAGGCAAAACACCGGAAACGTGGCACAAGAGCGTGGTGGTGCTGTTCTTCAAAAAAGGTGATAAAAACTTATTGAAGAGTTATAGGCCCATATCGCTCTTGAGCCACGTGTACAAGCTGTTTTCGAGAGTCATCACGAACCGTCTCGCACGCAGGTTTGATGAGTACCAGCCTCCCGAACAAGCCGGTTTCCGAAGAGGCTTTAGCACCGTAGACCATATTCATACACTACGGCAGATTATACAGAAGACCGAAGAGTATAATCAGCCACTGTGTCTAGCGTTTGTGGATTACGAGAAAGCCTTCGATTCTATCGAGAAAAGGGCCATACTGCAGTCCTTGCAGCGATGCCAAATTGACTATAGGTATATCGAAGCGTTGAAGTGTTTATACAGCAAGGCCACTATGTCAGTCCGATTACAGGACCAGAGTACGGAACAAATTCCATTGCAGAGAGGTGTGAGACAGGGACACGTCATCTCTCCGAAACTGTTCACTAACGCATTGGAGGGAGGATGTTTTCAAACTTTTGGACTGGAAAGGATGTGGCATCAACATTAATGGCGAATACATCACTAACCTTCGTTTTGCCGATGATATAGTTATAATGGCGGAGTCGCTCGAGGATATCGGCACCATGCTCAACGACCTCAGTAGAGTTTCCCAACAGGTTGGTCTTAAGATGAACATGGATAAGGCGAAAATCATGTCCAATGTCCATGTTCCACCTATACCGGTAATTGTTGGAAACGATACACTCGAAGTTGTAGACGAGTACGTCTACCTGGGACAGACTGTCCAATTAGGTAGGTCCAACTTCGACAAGGAGGTCGCACGAAGAATCCAGCTCGGATGGGCAGCGTTCGGGAAACTTCGATCCATCTTTTCGTCCACAATACCTCAGAGCCTGAAAACCAAGGTTTTCAACCAGTGTGTATTGCCAGTGATGACTTATGGCACTGAGACGTGGTCCCTTACTGTGGGCCTCATTAACAAACTTGAAGTCTGTCGAGTAATGAAGAGGGCTATGCTTGGGGTTTCCCTACGTGATAAGATCCAAAATGAGGAGATCCGTAGGAGAACTAAGGTCACCGACATAGCTCTCAAAATTAACAAGTTGAAGTGGCAATGGGCAGGCCACATCGCTCGCAGAACTGATAACCGATGGGGAAGAAAGGTTCTCGAGTGGCGACCACGCACCGGAAGGCGTAGTGTAGGCCGGCCCCCCGCTAGGTGGACCGACGACCTCATAAAAACCGCGGGGAATCGCTGGATGCAGGAAGCGAGTAGCCGGTCCAAGTGGCGTTCTATGGGGGAGGCATATGTTCAGCAGTGGACGTCTTCCGGCTGATAATGATGATGATGAAATGATGATGCTTACTGTAACGTAACTTTTGTGAAATTTGTCTACGTTTGAATAGAACTTTCCAATGTTACTGATATGGTGTTTATGTAGGCTTTAATGTAATTGTTACTTAACTAATGTTAGCATCTTGTAAATTCAGTTGAATGTAATTGGTATAGATTTGAGTTTCAAGTTATGGAATACATGTGCATAATCTGGTTTTATTGTTTTATTGTAATGGGTGTTACACTATATAACACTCGTATCATGTTTATGAGTTTCCTCTTGAATTTGATGTGCAGTAATAATTATCTTTAGTTTAGATCTAAAAGTTGTAACATTCTGCAGGTTCCTCTTGCGGTAGTGGGATATTGTTCCAGCATTTACTAGCTGCATACCGGAAACTGCCTATAAAGGCGGCTGTGCTGTGACGTTGTGTGGATAGGACTGGTGCACATAAACGAGTCTCTTGGGATCTGCGACTGGATATCCAATTCAGTTTCTCATAGAGATAGTAAGGCTGATTATATTTAATTACACCAAACAATAAACATGCTAGGTGTAGTTTACGTCGATATTTCATTTTGAGAATGGAATGTTTGTTGTGGTATGGGGTCACATGAGCTCTTGGCGGAATATCAAAACAAAAACGCGCACAAGCATTTTGGACCCTTTGTATAAGTTTCTGTGTACGCGCTAGTATTCGAGGGCCAACAACCACGTCCATATAGTTCAATTTGGATAAAACCAGAGACTCCACGAGTTGGATGCGCAAATATTATTTTATGTAGGGTCTCATCCTATACAACATTTTTAATTTATAAAAGCAATTTTGTATTGACTTGGCCACATGTTTTTCGTAATGCAAATTGCAACCCATGAGCAAGCCTAAATTACGAGCTTCGTAAACACGTTCTATAGGCTTACCCATAAGCATAACGCTAACTGACTGTTTAATTTGCGCAAGCTGAGGTTTGCTTCCAAATATTATGTACTTAGTTTTAAGGGGATTAAGTAGTAGACAATTTAAATCGGACCAACGGGCTATACTTGCAAGATCTTCATTTAATTTAGCTATGATACTATCAATCTCGGATGGCTTGCATGAAATATATAACTGTGAGTCATCGGCGTAGAAATGAAACTTGCAATGTTTTATACAGTTTCGCATATCAGCTGAATATAAAATAAAAAGGATCGGTCCTGAAATTGATCCTTGAGGTACTCCTCTTGTCAACGCAATTTTAGTAGATATTAAATTCGTTCCGTCATTTCGCTTAAGTTTCACATACTGGAAACGATTTGTAAGATAGCTGTTGAACCCCTGTACTGCTTCACTGTCAAAACCATAATACCGCAACATTGACATCAGAAGATCTATATTTAAACTATCGAACGCCCTAGAATAGTCCAGCATTACTAGGATTGTGCACATGCCTGCATCTTGGGCACAAAGTATGTTGTCCGTCACATCAAGCAATCCTGTAACTGTTCCGCGTCCTTTCCTGAACCCAGACTGTTCCTTTAGTAAAATATTGTTTGATTCAAGAAACTCCGTGAGTTGCCAGCATACGGCCTTTTCAAGGATCTTCGACAAACATGGCAGTATACTGATTGGTCTAAGGTCTTTCAGTTCAACTGGATTTAAGATCTTAGGAATGGGTCGTACAATGGCAGACTTCCAAGTTTCAGGAAAAGTAGACGTGTTAAAAGAGTGATTTATTATCTCCTTTATTAAATCTAATGAATGTGGAAATGTCATTATTAACATATCCAGGCTAATCGCATCACAACCTTCCGCGTTTGATTTAAGGCTTTTAATTATTCTTATGAGTTTATCTAAACTTACAGTATTTATGTGAAATACTGCATTACTATAACGGTGATGTTCAAAATATGTAAGTTGTGAAATACTTACGCTTGTTGGGCCTGGAACGTTTAAAAAATGCTTATTAATAATTTCCGGGTCATCATAAAAACTGGGTAATTCAAAGGTAATAGAGTATTTTTAAGGTTTCTCCAAAGTAGCTTAGGGTCGTGTAATTTATTGTTAATATTATATTTAAAATAAGCACACTTTTCAAAATATATTGCTTGGTTAACGGAAGTTTTTAAAGATTTGTAGTAATTTTTGAATCATTTCTTTTCTTATGATATACTGAACAAGCTTCATCTCGTAATTTCATCATTGTTTTAATAGTTTCTGTTATCCAGGGATAAGATCTTTCTTTGATAACGACTGTTTTTATGGGTGCATGTAGGTCAAACAAAGATACAATACAGTGATTAAATGCGGTAACCATGACGTTAACGTCATTTAAAGATGGTATAAGGTGCAGGTTTTTCGTGTTTGATATTAAAATCGCAAATTAAAAGGCAGTGTCCAAAAAGAGTACCAACGTGCTCCATTACAATTTTTTTTGAACGTAAATCGGTACATACAACGTCAATAAGAGACTGACTAGTCTCCGTAAAATGCGTTGGCTCGTTGACTAATTGAGATAAATGAAAACATGTCAGAAAGCTGTTAAATTGTAATGTCTTACTATCATCTTTGCATAATAGATTAATATTAAAATCTCCTAAAAGTATTAAATGATCATAGTTGGGAAGGGAGCTTATAGTATCTGACAGTGCATTAAAAAATAAATCAATATTTGTCCAGTTTGGGCGATATGCAGTACCTATAGCAACCTTTATTCCATCAAGAGTCATAATGAGCCACATTTGCTCAACATACTTGTGAAGCGGGTCCACCGGGTGAGGCCAGGTGCGAACCCGAACATGCCGCTTCATATAGAAGCCCACTCCACCGCCCCGCGAGCGCTCGCCTCGCGGCCGCGGCGTGTGACGTAAGCGGTACCCGGGCAGCGCAGGGGCACGCCCCTCCTCGCCCGTTCTCAGCCAAGTCTCGTTGATAGCTAATACATCGATTTCATTACGTGTCACCGACGCTATGAAGTTATCATGATTCGTACCGAGGGAACCTGCATTGTACAAACCTATTTTAATACTATTGTTAATCATTATGAAATCCTAAGTAATCGCCGTACAAATATATGACTGCACTTACGACAGTTATTAAATTAAAATGATAATTATATAAATAAAAAAATTGGTCAGATATTAATTTATTACAAACAATGTAGATTATACATGGTAAAAGTATATAGCTTATTTTTAGTTTCTTACAGATTATAAATAAAAGCAAATAAAATAAATAAAATCTAAAAGTGCTGTGCATATTATGTCGTTCATTTAAATCAAGGTTTAATATTTTAATTAACTGTATACAGAAATATGTTAGCAAATTAAGTCTGATGGCGAAACGATACACTAAGTCCTCAAACAGCATCAACTCCAAAAACCCGACTAAAATCCATCTCCGACCGGATAGGGAACACCGGCTTTCCGTCAGCCTGTCGGGTATATAGCCGGCCTCTCTTCGTCCAACAGTAACGCCACTGCCGCTTGCGACATTCCTCCCGGACCTTGTAAAACCGCTAGCGGTTCAACCTTGTTAGCCGTTCATTGACGTATATGCGCCTCGGTGGTCCAAGTAACCCGATATCCGTCGTGGTGAAGTTGCGGCGCACACGCGCGGCTTGCAACAACTCGTCGCGTATATGACGGCGCGCAAGCCGCACAACAATGCGACGCGGGCGCGAGCCCTCCCTTCCCGCACCGCCACCACTGGAGCCGCTCGCCTCGATCGCTCCGACGCGCTCGGCAAACACCACGTCTCGATCGTCCAGTGTGACACCTAACTTTACGGCCAATAGAGTAACGGCATGCAACACGTTTTCTCCTTTTTCTTCTGGCAATTGACCGATGTCGAGATCGGAGAGAAGAGCATCCTGATCTCGGTCATTTAGTTCCGATCTGAGTTGGACCACGGTGTTTTGAAGGTCCTTGACCTCGGCACTCGGTACAGATGCTGCCGCCACCACCATAGCCTTTTTTCTAGCCCGTTGATTCGATCCCCCATTCTCGCCATGGCTGCTCGTAATTCCTTACGAAATTCCCGCTCTTCCGCCATATACTCGGCAAGCTCAAGTCTCATCGCCTTCACGTCAGGGTCTCCGATGACGACGGGACTTGGTTGCGATTTTGGCTGCAGTGGTGGGCTTGCAACGGAAAGAGCCTCAGATGCCGCCAGCAACGACCGCAGAACGAGAGTGTCGCGGATACCCTTTGCGGGAGTGCAACTGTTGTCTCCCTTACGTTGTTTATTCGTACATTCGGGACATTTCCAGGATTTTTTTATTACAGAGTCTTCGGAAATCGCCACACACGCCTTGTGAAACATATTAGGGCAGGTCGAACAGGTGGCGGCCCCTGACGGTGACAAAAATTTTCCGCAAGCCGCACACTTTCCCATTGCTAGTTTGGTGTATATCCGATAAGGTTCGATGTGTAATGCTAGCGTCACTAGCGTCCCCCCTTTGTGCGTGTCTGTGAACCTAGCATAACAATTTCCAGAATCTCAAAATTTTTTCGGAGTTCTAGTAGCATCCCCAATAGTTCTATAGTTCCTGATAGTTATTTTGAAAAGTTCACCTATTTTTGACATGAAAAATCGAATTTAAAAAATGAGATTATAACTTCGCATGCCGTCACCCAGCATCTCAACAATTTTCAATTATTAGACCACAAATATGGTTGAAAATACAGAGTTCTATCGACTGCCGACTTTCCAACAATAGTTCTGGTAAAAAAACATAAAAAAAATCATTTTTTTTAAATGAGATGCTAACTTCACACACAATCTTTTAGCATCTCAAGAGTTCTATCACAAATTAGATCACAAATATGCCTAAAAATAAATAGTTCATTTTAGGGCGTAAAGCAATAATGTTCAAATGTTTAATCAGTTTATGACTAGAACTATTGCTGTATGACCTTGTGGCTGCAGAACTGTACAGTTTAAATCGCATTAGTGCTCCTGGAGTCGAGAACGCCTGAGATGCTACGTAGAACTGCCTGCTATAGAGCAGCATCTCAAGACTTAACGATTATATTTAAATTTTTTTCAAGTTTATGTCTAGCTGTACAGTTTCAATCGTATTTGTTCACCTGGGAGTCGAAAACTCCTGAGATGTTATGTAGAACTGCAAGCTATAGTGCAGCATCTTCAACACGAACGATATTATTGAAAAAAATATTACTTTGTTTTTTACATACATACATACATAAAATCACGCCTCTTTCCCGTAGGGGTAGGCAGAGACCACGGTTTTCCACTTACTACGATCCTGACATATCTCTTTCGCTTCATCTATACTCATCAATCCTTTCATACATAAGCGTCGGTTTAGGGTACTTATGACCTGGCCTTTTTTCAGAACGTCTTCAATCTGATTTCGGAACGTTCGCCTAGGTCTTCCCCTTCCAACACTTCCGTTTACTTGTCCCATGTATACCTGTTTAGTCATTCTCATTTCATTCATTCTCTCCACATGTCCAAACCATCTTAACATACCTTTCTCGATTTTTGTCACTACACCCTCATTCACACTACATCGTTCCCTTATCACACTATTCCTTATCCTGTCACTCCGTTTCACTCCAATCATGCTCCTCAATGCTCTCATCTCCACAGCATTTATTATACTTTCATGCTTTTCTGCCACACCCAACTTTCACTACCATACATCAGTGTCGGAACCAACACTCCCCCATGAACAGCCAGACGAGCCTTTTTAGACACCTTCTGACTGTTCATAAAAGCGTGCAATGCTCCGTTTACCATGTTTCCAGCGTTCACTCTCCTTTCTATATCACTTTCACACTCACCATCTTTTGTAAACATGGATCCCAAGTATACAAACTCTTTCACTTGTTCCACTTTTTCACCCCCAATCACAATATTGCAATTGGTCACTCTATCATCTCGTTCAAACACCATCACTTTCGTCTTACTTACATTTATTTTTATTCCCTTTCTTTCTAAAGCCTCTTGCATAACATTTACCATCTCCTGCAACTCTTTTACCGACGACGCAAGTATCACTTGGTCATCAGCGTAGAGAAGACATTTGATGAGTAACTCGTTCATTTAATCCACATTCACTGTCTTTCAGGTTTGTCAAACAATTATCCATGAATAAGTTGAACAGCCACGGTGACGCTACACATCCTTGACTAACACCTTTTTCGATGTTAAACCAATCAGTGTATGTCCCATTTATCCTAACGCAAGCACTGGAATCCTTATAGAGGGATTTCAGCGCTTGGATCAGGTTACTATTCAGCCCATGCATAGACAACGCTGACCACAGTTCATGCCTACTCACCCTATCATAAGCCTTTTCTAAATCTACGAAAGCGCAATAGACCTTTTGGCTTTTCGCCAAGCATTTTTCGGCTATACATCGTAAAGAAAAGACCTGATCCGTACATCCCATTCCCTTTCTAAACCCTGCTTGTGCATCCCACACTTTCTCATCTGTCTCTTTTATCACTCGTTCAATCAATACTTTCGCATATAGTTTACCGACAACGCTGAGGAGGCTGATTCCGCGATAATTCTTGCAGTCTTGTTGCGACCCTTTTCCTTTATAAAGCGGCACAATCACAGCCTTCCAGCCACCAGTCACCTGGTATACGGCCGCTCCTCCAACACATATTAAAAAGGCGGTGCAACAGACTAGCTACTATGCCTCGCCCAGCCTTCAGCATCTCGACTGACACTCTATCATATCCTGCAGCCTTTCCTAATTTCATACCCTTTAACGCTTTCAAAGTTTCATCCATACCTATTTCATTTTCATCATCATTCATATAGGTTTCCGGAACCTGGTCCAGTGTTCCCTCTCTTTCAAATAAATTTTCAAAATATTCTTTCCATCTTTTCAACACACATTCTTCTCCTTTTATCATGCTTCCATCATGACCCCTGATTTGATTAAGCTCTGAGTTTGTGTTTTTGCCTCGAGCTGTTCTTATGGATTTCCAGAAAAATTTAACATTTGACTGAAAATCATCAGAAAGCCTTTTGTCAAACATATCCTTTCGTTCATCTTTCTTTCTGCACACAACTTCTTTAACTATATTTTTCAATCTCTTATAATCCTTTCTTGCTTTACGTACATCATCATGCGTTGCCATTTGTACCTTTTGGTTAGCTTTTGTTGCTAAGTAATCCAGCCATGCTTTTTTCTTTTCATCCACAGCCTTTTGCACTTCTTGATCCATCCACACGTTCCTTTGCATTTTTCCTTTTCGCCTTTTAGAAATTCCACACACATTGATGGCAACGTCTACCACTCCTTCCTTAAATTTCATCCACAATTCTTCAATTTCACTTATCTCTTCCAAACCATCAAGCCTTTCTTGCAGCTTAATAACATACTGATTTGCAACATCCTTCTCTTGCAAATTTTCAACTTTCACTCGTTCCAAACAATTCACACTTGTTGGTGCACGCACTCGGTGTCGCCATCGATTAAAAAGGCCATTTACACGTGTTACCACCAAGTAGTAGTCTGAATGGATGCCGACTCCGCGGTACGCCCGAGTGTCTAATATTTTCATCCTCAGCCTTTCATCCACAATCACAAAGTCAATCATACTTCTTGAATAACCTTCTTCCCTTGTATACAAATGGATCTTTTTGTGGTCAAACATTGTGTTTGTCACGCAGAGATTCCATTCCAGACACAAATCTAGCAAACTTATTCCATTCTCATTCACTCGTTCATCCCCAAAAGCACCAAGAACCCTTTCATATCCATCTCGCTTTATTCCTACCCATCCATTAAAATCTCCTAACAATACAATCCTTTCATTATCTTTACATATTTTTAAAATATCATGCATACTGTCCCAAAACTCCTCTCTTTCTTTTTGGGCTTTTGGGGACCCCCTCGAACCCATGTCCGTCGGTGCATAGACACCGACCACAAAAAGTCGAGTAAGTCCAACTTTTAGCCTCACCCAGAGAAGTCTTGGGCTCACGCATTCATACTCGATCATACATTCATTCATTCGTGCAGAAAGGATCACACCAACGCCCTGACAGGCTCTGTTGGTCACAGGTACTCCCGACCACAGTGCTGTATAGGAACTATGTTTGGTGGTGTTACATCCTTTCCGTTTCGTCTCATTCACACACAAAACATCTATATGTCTCTTATGCATCATCTGGCATACTTCATCCACTTTACTATTCATTCCACCTCTTACATTCATCGTAGCAAAGCGGCTCTTCGTGGGCCGCTTTCCGCCCCCGCGAGGAACGAGACGTGATGGGTGGCGAACCTCATCGCCGCCATTTGGGATTTTGTTGTAAAAATAGAAATCCATGCGGTTCCCACGAGCAGCAAGGGAAAAAATAGGTTCATCCTGACAGAGCCCCGCATGCCAGGATAAGGCTAGCCGATTTCTGGGTTCGCCAGGTCCTAGGGCAATTTGGCACGCTTGAAACTAGGCACGCCCCTAGCCACGCATCCATAGGCACGGCAGACCCCGGATTAACGGAGAGGGACGGAAAAGGGGAAATGGAAAGGATTAGTGACGAGGAAAGGATGTCTATGAGTTTGGGTAGGAAATAGGTATGTAGGATACTACTACCTTGGAAGGGTATTGGTAGAGGTAGTAGCAGCTAGGACGCCGTGGTCCATACAAACAAGTACAATTTGAAAAATGTAATACCGACTTTCATTCTATTCAGTTATTAGAGTGTATCTCAAAAGTACTGGAGCGAACATGATGAATTTTAAATAGGACCACACGGGAATCACCAGCTTTCAAACAAAAATAATAATATTGAGAATCGGTTCACCCTATCGAAAGTTATGAGGTAACAAACATAAAAAAACTACCCTACCTCTTCCTTTTTGGAAGTCGGTAGATAAATATGATGGCACCTTAGAATAAACTAAATGTTGAAGTACAGAAGGCTTACTTTCGAACGTCGACAAATTTCACAGTATACGTCGTGTTATAACTAAGTAACATATGAATTTTTTTTATTATATAAAAATGACTAGTACAGTTCTCGTGAGATCTTATTTCGCGTCTCCGTATGCTTTTGTCATAACGATGCGTCTGTCTGTCTGCCTCTTGGATTTATAGTGTGCAATTTTCTTTTTAGTGTGCAATTATTGCTTTAACGCCCTAAAATGAATAGAACTATTTATTTATAAGCATATTTGTAATCTATCTTCTCAGAACTCCTGAGATGCTTCAAGATGGTGTGTGAAGTTAGCATCCCATTTAAAAAAAATGGCTTTTTTATGTTTTTCACTAGAACTATTGTTGGAATGTCGACAGTCGATAGAACTCTGTATTTTCAACCATTTTTGTGGTCTAATAATTGAAAATTGTTGAGATGCTGGGTGACGGAATGCGAAGTTAACATCTCATTTTTTAAATTCGATTTTTCATGTCAAAAATAGGTTAACTATTCAAAATAACTATCAGGAACTATAGAACTATTGGGGATGCTATTAGAACTCCGAAAAAAATTTGAGATTCTGGAAATTGTTATGCTAGGTTCACAGACACAATCTCGTGCCACTGAAAAACTATAAAATAAAACTTGATTGCAGAGCAACCATACACGCGCAAAACCAACACAGGAGAAAATCAACTGCAATTCAAATTCCAGGAATATGTTGAGCTGGAGCTTTGCCTGATACACCAATAATTTGTGATATGTTGAGGTTGAACTGTCTAGTTGTTTTATTAATTTTGTGATATATTTAGGTTATAAGTAGGTAATGATAATAACTGATGTGATTTATACCACCGAAATGATCATAGTGAATATGTATAGTGTATTATGTCATAAGTTTAATAGAGGTACTCGAAAGTAGCATCAGAGGCCGTAGCACAAACAATTTGCGTAAGTTTTCGTATAGTTAGCGTTTACGCGTCATGCTTCTACGTACAAATTATGAGTTGTCTGTGTCCCAGTTTCATGTGAACGATACGTTACGTTACACGTACGCAATTATTCGTGCTAGGCTAGTCTGCCCTTACACAAATCTTTGGAGCTAAAAGAAGATAGATAGATAGATAGATAATTCTTTATTGTTACACCACTTAATATACAAAAATAACATAAAAGTAAAAGAAAGCTTAAAATAAAGTGTTACAATGGGCGGCCTTATCACTAATAGTGATCTCTTCCAGGCAACCTTAGGATGGAGAGGAAATACAGGAATAACAAGACGGGGCGTAATATAAAGATAAAGGTACAATCAAATCAAGACAATAATACATTACTAAATCAAATTAATAATAAATTATAAACAAGAAAAGAAAAATATCTACTAACACTTAAAAATACACTAATACATATTGAAATATATATAAACATATAATTAATTCATTGATATACTTACATAATATATATATGTATATATATATATATATATATATATATATATATACTACAATACAATATACTTCCATACATATATTTATACATTAATTCTTTGATGTATTATAATCAAAACCCAAGTTCACACGGGTTAAACTAATTGGCGAGATAGAAAGTTTTTACTTGGCTTGGCTTTAAGAAGGGGTTGTGAGAAGGGATGCAAGATATTACTATGGTAGTGGGTAATATGAAAGCCGATTGATGGAATGGTAGATACATAATAAATTATGAATGGAAGAAAATATGATTGGATTGTGCGGTACGATATGAACGAAATAGGTGGGAATGCTGTGATGACGGCTGACAGACAAGAGAAGAAGAAAAATACATACTGCATCGACACCAAATAATTGGGAATTAGACAGAAACAAGAAAAAGTGATATGTATATGTTATAAAATAAATTGAAATGGGTATTTATTATTTTAAGTGTAAAAACTACAATCAAATCAAGACAATAATACATTACTAAATCAAATTAATAATAAATTATAAACAAGAAAAGAAAAATATCTACTATATAATTAATTCATTGATATACTTACATAATATATATACTACAATACAATATACTTCCATACAATATTTATACATTAATTCTTTGATGTATTATAATCAAAACCCAAGTTCATACGGGTTAAACTAATTGGCGAGATAGAAAGTTTTTACTTGGCTTGGCTTTAAGAAGGGGTTGTGAGAAGGGATGCAAGATATTACTATGGTAGTGGGTAATATGAAAGCCGATTGATGGAATGGTAGATACATAATAAATTATGAATGGAAGAAAATATGATTGGATTGTGCGGTACGATATGAACGAAATAGGTGGGAATGCTGTGATGACGGCTGACAGACAAGAGAAGAAGAAAAATACATACTGCATCGACACCAAATAATTGGGAATTAGACAGGAACAAGAAAAAGTGATATGTATATGTTATAAAATAAATTGAAATGGGTATTTATTATTTTAAGTGTAAAAACTGAATAAAAATATTAAACTGCTTGATTACAAAAAACCCTTATAATTATTGTTTTAAATTATTGACAATAGTACTAGATTTAATAATTTGTTTGTAACAATATTAACTCTTTGAAACATGTGAATCCCAGTACAATTCATTTATGATCGAAACCAAGGGCTATAGGCCTCAAGAAGGTGTTTATAAATAAGGGAATATACTACCCATTGCATTTATATTCTATGGATAACTAGCCGATCCGCTCACGATGATCTATATGATAGGGTACACTGCCACAAAACTATAGTGCAAAAAATTTGTTATAAGGCAGGATTTCTACCGACTTCCAAAAAAGGAGGAGGTACTCAATTCGACTGTATTTTTTTAAAATATTTGTTGCCTCATAACTTTCGTTTGGGCGGACCGATTTTTAAAATTGTTTTTATTTTTTATTCATTTATTATTTTTGTTTAAAAGCTGGTGCTTCCCGTGTGGTCCCATTTAAATTTCATCAAATTCGGTCCAGTAGTTTTTGAGTTACACTCCAATAACTGATTTTTACCAAAGTAATGGAACGGAAGTCGGTATTAAATTTTTAAATTGCACTTGTTAAAATATACTGTAGACTCGAGAGGAGTCAAGAGTTTAGATCTAGATGTACCTAATACGGCAGTGTTTAATTTAAAAGCAACACTATGGTTGTTCCCATCAATGAGTACCACTTGGTTTGTCTCTCATTGTAAGAGCAGAATAAAATCCGACCTAAAGATGTCATACATTATATTATATGACAAGTACGATTTGAAAAATGTAATACCGACATTCTATTCAGTTATTGGAGTGTATCTCAAAAACTTCTGGACCGAATTTGATGAAATTTAAATGGGACCACACGGGAAGCACCAGCTTTCAAACAAAAAGAATTTTGAGAATCGGATCACCCAGTCGAAAGTTATGAAGTAACAAACATTAAAAAAAAACAGTCACATTGAGTACCTCCCCCTTTTTTTGGAAGTCGGTAGAAAATATAAATTATTTCTGCGGATATCTTAGTTAAGTTGCTATTCAAGCATAACAGGCTCTAAATTGTAATAGTAACATTTTATTCGTAAAATTACACCTGCATTTGCTGATTGTACAGAAGTCCGAAGAGTATTATCGCTTTAGCATTTGTGAACTATATGTTACACTTGCGATTTGCCGACAATTATGAGTACAAATTTTGGACGACCTAGCTGGCTCTTCCAGGAGGTTGCATTTTTTCTATGGAACATGACGTAATAGAACAATTTGAGACAATATAGTCCCTATTTGTACTATAGAGTCCCCATTGTATTCAGTCCCCATGGGCCTTCAGTTGAAACCAACTTAGATAAAACCAAGATATTATAATGTTCAATACACATGTTATTGTTCTCTAGGTTGACAAAAAGTACCTATCTATATTAATTATCTTAAGGTTGGCCACCTTGCGTTTACTCCGTGAGGGGAGGCCGTCTTGATGGATAGATACCGTAAAAACCGAGGATACCCGATGTGGTAGGCATCTTATGCAAGAGGCCGTTTTGGCTGGTACCACTACAGTGTCAGATGTTCTGCCTTATGTGTGTATCTAAACATAATAAAGCTTTTCAGAAGTTGAGTACGAAGTAATTAAAAAATCAGTGAACTTAGTCATAGCCTTATTTAAGTTTAGCGAGTATAATTTTCTCTAAGCACATGTCTACCAAAACCTATGCCAAAACTAAAAAAGACAATCTAAGGTTCTTATCATCCCAATGACGCCTACAGCAAATCTCTGTATAGGCTAGTATGCGGTTTAATATTGTGCTCCATAGTTCTGAAAGATGCGATTTCGGACAGGCGTTGTATTTGCTTCACCGAGAGAAATGGAGGAGTGCCGGTTTTCCAATCTCCAGATGGCGTTGGATTGCAATGAGGAATTATGGTGAGTTGCACTTTCAGTGAGAGGAGATCCGCTGATTTACCTTTCTCTATTCCTAATTTCTGTTGAAGTAAATAAAAATTTAATTGTCTGTTAAATGTTTGTTCTGGTTAACCACCAAAACGACTGGACCGATTTTGACGGGACTTTCACTGGCAGATAGCTTATGCTATAAGGAGTAGTTTTGTTTTAGTGACGTGGCGCCGGATCCCGAGAGGCCACAGGAACAAACCCACGGTCGTGTCAGCTAGTCTAGTACGAGTACTACCTAGATATTTTTGTAAATATTAAATACTATTCGTTGGTAAGCAAATAACAGCTGGACCAATTTGAATATTCTTTGAAGTGTTGGTAATGGTCTGACGTGTTTAGGGAAATAAATATTGGAAAACCTAAATACAGATGTTGGGGGAAGAAAATTTGCAACTCCGGTAAATTCAGGAAACTGACAGTGTCTTTTAGGTAGGATACAAACATACATATGTATGATGTTCATATGTATGGATACATTGTATATGACAACAGTCCGTTTAAAATAAATAGGTACCTAGGTGAAATATACACAGTACCTATCTAGTATTATTCATATAAAAAGGATCAACCAATTGCCTTACATTACTTATCTACGAAAATTTAATAAATATATACCTACGATATACGATACGTCGTATAAATAGGATTACCTCCTACCTGCTGAAAATTCAAATGAATATAATCAAACAGAAATGTTTATCAGGCTTTGATGATTTTCGGTATCAACAGTTGAATATAAACATAAAAAACCCATTAAAAACTCATTTCAAATGCCGAGGACTTACAAAACGCATCCAAAAAAAAATTAAATGATCTATTGAACTGGTATATCAAGAATGTTATTGTTTGTTTGTTATGACGCACCCATCTAATCTTGTTTTTATCGTGTCCTGCTTAACCGCATGAGTAAGAGAGACAGTAACTCGATATCAGGACTTGCGTTGTAGGTACATGCAGATGGAGACCGGCCAGCCAGTTTCCCGCAGTGTATATACGTAAATTGCTCTGCATACATGACCGCAATGTTTTGAAATCGATTGGATGTAGTTTTGGTTTAGCATTTGCAGTATAAAGAAAGTTAACGACCGTGCCAGCAGTGTTTTGTTACCGAACACGTATTGATTTTGCGCGTACGAAATGTCAATGGAGTACACGAGTGGTATCTCCGTGTTTAATTAAATTTTTAGTAGATAGATAATGCCTGGCCAACCCATGGGATGTGTGCATTGTGTCAATATGGATTATGACGCCGAAGAGGGATTGATACCCAGAGATTTTATTGAATACGACTTCGCGGAAGATGCCATGGATTTTGAGGTTAGTAACTTGTTATTATTATCATTTTATTTGTAGACGCCCCCAGATCGCTACATGTATATATGTATAGGTACCTACCGACCTTAAGTATAGTCTTTGGTAAAATAAAAACCATATATGTAATGGGAACACTAAAGTTGTTTCTAATTAGGTAGTAAACAATTTATTAGGTACTTCTGTATCTACTTAAGACGTAGCTAGTATTAAAACTGAACATCATAATGTGTGAGTAGATAACATAAATATAAGTTTATGTAGTACATTTTAAATATTGCACATTATATTGAAAAGGTACCTACGTATTAATGAAATTAATAACCATTTCATCTTTGATTAAGGTAGGGTATTCAACTAAATTAGATATGAAATCAAATGAAGGAAAAAAATATCACTAGGTATCTAAGTACATATAATATAATAAGACACGGTTTAAGTCTTATCTTAATGTTATTTTATTTCCAACTCCGCTAATGTCCCTCAACATTTGTTGTTCAGTTAACAAATACATTTTAATATGTTTCACAGTACATAATATGTTATGTATAGGTACCTACTTACCTACCTATATATTATTCTATAATACGTAAAAAATACGTAAACTATTTAATTTGCAAATAAAATAAGTAAAACATAGACGTATCCTCAGTATTACCACAGAATTCATAACCTGACCAAGGTATTCTGTGGTATGTACTACTCATTTTAAGTGGGTAAATCTGTAGCACCTTTTGTTTTATTTAACCATTTAGTACCATTTTGCCATATTCTTAAACTTATGTAATGTAGGTAAATTCAGCCTACCTATTTTATTAGAAACTCTTACAAAGTGTCGAGCTTTAGGATAGGGAAGGATAGAAGTGCTCTTTGACCTTAACTAACAGCTGTCTAGCGATAGCTTACAGAGTCTACCAACTAGTATTTTTATATTATCTTTGAGTCCACACCACCCACAGACTGGTATGGTGTGTACAATCAAGTTCATTCAATTATTTTGAGTCTGTGTCATCTGAGTGAGTCACTGGCCAGAAAGAGACGCAGCATTGATGACGAAATCAAAACAAACAGTGGGCAAAAGTTTTTTTGCTCCTCACTCGCCTCGCTCGGAATCGGAAGTTTTGAAGTTGATAGTAAGCTAGACAGACGTATGTTGAGGTGCGGAATCAGCACGCATATTCGAGAGGATATTTACGAATAATGAAGTTTCGAATGCCACTAGATTGAGTAGTCTAGAACTACTCGCGTTGTGACCGTGTACTTCAGTGCTTTTTGTGAAAATGGTTTGTTTACGTGGGAAATGCGGGTGCGGTGCATTCTGCCGCAGGCTATTTTGCCGGGCTCGACAGACAGAAAGCGACAGTGAAGAAAACCTCCATGTTTCTTTGGTAACTAATTTATTTTAACATTTAGTATATTCGTTTTGAAAAATTAGGGTAGTAAGTACCTAGTACTAGCACATTACTGATTAGCTACATAAACTTCCAGGTCCAGCAGTTTTTCTTTACACTTTAGCAGTTGTTTTAAGTAGGAATAGCTACCTATATATATATTTATGTTAATAATTTTAACGTAACGTAACGTTAGTTTTAACGTAGTGTCAATTTGAGAAAAAAATTAAACAATAATAGTTAATAAGTATTCGTAGCAAGTAGTAGTCGTAGTTTTGTTGTTGTTTTACGTAGTGAAGGACTATAGTAGGTAGGTAGGTATGTCTTCTGTAGTAGTGGTAGTGGGTACTATAAAATATTAAAACTTAATGCAATTTATTGATAAGACGGGCAAGTCGTGCACCTAATGTTAAGCACTATGCTTGTCTATGACTGTTGTCTATGTATGTTGCAGTGCCGCCCATAGCTTACAACTGTACTTAAGCGTGGCACTGTACTGTACTGAGCTTGTCACCCCGAGGCGTTAGTTTTGAGTCGCTTTCGTCCAGTAAAAAAACAGTAAAGTAGGTAGGTAGGTAATGTTTGCGCATGATTGCTTCGCGGCAGAATATTTGGCACTGCAGTGGTAAGTAGGTACTAACCAAGACGGCCTCTTGTACAAGAGACCTAACACGTAGTAGGTAGGTCGGGTCCCGCCTCTTATGATTCGCGTCCCCGAAGGCGGAGAAAATGTTCTACGCCGTCCCCTCTTGAGAAAAACCTACACTGTGCAAGTATCGTAATGATTAAAACTTACTTAAATAAAAAAAAAATTAGTTTTAACTTAAAACCGTTTTTTATAATATTGATTTACTTAACGCAAATAACACTTGTTTTATTCAGTTCAATTCAACGCAAACTTCTTAGCAGTTAAATTATTAACTGCTAGGAAGAAGTTAAACAAAGAGTAACTTTATTTAATTTGTATAAAGATAACAAAAACATAGAGTAATTATTGGGTTGCAATAAGTATTCATGTTGCGTTTAGAGTTTTTGCTGGACACGAGACGACTAACGAATGCACTGTGCATTTTTGATTTAATTGATTTCGTAGTGGATATATCGACTCGAAAAATAAACCACAAGGGACTAAGGTAAATAACAATGACATAAACAAAATAGGTGGTAATTGAAGTTGATCCTTATCAAACAATGAAGGCATTGGTCATGGCAAACCATGACCAATGCCTTCATTGTTTACTTAAGATTAATATTGACTCATTGTAAATCGGTAAAATAAAAAAGTCTAGGAAGTAGGTGTCATTAAGTAGGTGTACCACCTACCTAATGACTTAAGGTATGTGCATAATAGAGCACTCGTTTTAGCTTGTCTTGATTTTAAGTTTTTGGGAATATTTTTGACATGCGATAAAAACTGGATTCATTAAGATAATCGCAAGCGAAAAACATAATAGCTGCAACCAGATCAAACACCGGAACATTATCTAAACTAAATATGTAGGAAGACTAGGAAGCGAGACAAAGTTATTGGTGATCATTTGATGTCGTGCATCATTCACTAGCAAGTTCATTGTTCAATCAAGTGTAATCCGGTGTACCAATAAGGGTAGACTTATAATAGTTGTGCAAAACTTCGAACAAGGCTGGTGAATCTCTCGGAGAAACAACCCCGACTCATTAATTTATCTTTGCCATTATGCTCCATGATAACAGACAAACTGTTTTAACTTCCAAATTTTGTTGTAAATTTGTGGTTTCAATATTGTTAGATAATAATAATAATTTGCTATACCAAACAGCCCTCTAAGTGTTGGCTACAGCCCCACTTATGCCTCTGTAAAGGGCCGGATTAAATCCGTGTTTTTTTTTAATAAAAGGAATAATAATAATAATATGGGACAACATTCACACAAAGGTCTTCAGGTCCCAAACTAGGCATAGACTGTACTATGGTAACCTGATGACTGATATTACATACTTTTATATATGATATTAAATACTTACGAGTATATACATATAAACACCCAGACACCGATCAAACATACATGTTCATGCACACAAATGTTTGACCTGTCCGGGGATCGAACTCGGGATAGATCTGCATATAGATCTGTTGGAAACCATAGTCCATACGTCACCCTCCGCAATCCTCAGACTCAGCCCTAACTGTTGAGATACTTACCACGTTTGTCCCAATTTGAGTAATTGTCTGCCTATTAGCAAAGATATTGATATCTTTCAATGTCTTTGTTTATTACTTATTTTGGTGTACCTAGGAACTAAAATACAGACCTATCTACCTCAGGAAATTTAAATAAACTCCCTACGAGTAGTAAGGTGTCGTAACTATTCGTAAACCTAAATTGTCTCTCGTCAAATCAAAGTTTTTCTCACATTGTATAAATAGATAAACAACAAAAAAGTTGTTAGCGATTTTAACCACAAATCAGTAAACTTACATACAGATACAGATGTCCTAATCACGACACAGAATATAGCAGTAGTACCGACTACGTATCCCGGTGCAAGAATATAATTCTGGATCACCGACACGTATTTTATTTTCGTCTATGCTACGGCCAGAATATAGGAGTTAGTGATGTCACCGCACATTTTGTTTGATCTTGGAATTACCAGTAGCTTTTGTTTCCCTTGAAATATCAGTGGCTTACGGAAAATGGTACAGAAAAATAAATTGCTTTTGTCGTGTACTTTGGTCGTTGCTGCTGATTATAATGTAACCTACTTACTTTATAACTTAACCTGAATAAAATTATGTAGTTATGACTGTACTTGAAAACAAATATCAGCACAATTTCATTAGTATTGATTCGCTTGTGACACTTAACTAAAATTCTATGAACTACGGTAGTTCTTATTATGTTAATACTATAATCCACATTCGCGTAACACTTAGAATGATATTCTAAACATATGATTATTTTATTCATATGTGGGTAGTTTTAAATGAGTTTAGACTAGTTTAGAGAGCACGAACTTGCATGACGATTAAATTTGCACTGAACATACCCACAAATAAATAGAAACAGCATATTTAAGAATTGTCACTTGCAAGCATTATACGATGAACAGAATTAGAACTACCAAGTTACTAAAAATAGATTTTAATTCCTAGCGAATTTAGTTTGGTGTTCTGACAAGCAAGAATTTGAATTGAATACTACCATTGTCTCATTTCCGAATATTCTATCTCCAAATTCCTATTTTCTATTACGTGATTATGGTACTTGTAACATCTAGCATGTGATGCTGGACTTTTTTTAAACTGTACCGCAGGAAACCAGTGCAATTTTGTTATTAACCACACATGTTGCATTTCCTGGAATCGTAGTATGTTTTCTGAGCAAAACTATTGAATTAATAACCAAATATGGCGAGTCCACAGGAACCACATTTATGGCTTAATATTATAAAATAAAATAAAAAACAATGCTAAAAACTAGGTGTTGTACCCATTCGCAGAGGAGTATCAACCAACACCCATGTGTTATTTGATACTTCTTACTGTTTTTGTTACGTTTGTTCTTGTCTGACTTACCGTATGGACGGTAACAATACAAAAACAGTAAACACACTATAAATACATAAAATGACATACGTACTTTATAGGTGTATAATATACAGTGCTTAATCGATTTGGTAGTAAAGCTTGCTTAGTCGTAACTTCATCGATCCGTAAAGTCAGTAAGTAGGGCAACCTGGTGCCAACAGCACTGGAACTGTGATCGATGGAAGCAGACACGCAACCATTACAAAGGTACACCACTAACCACCCGATAAACCCGATAAAAAACATACAGCTATACACAACTACATGCATAAGGTCGTTTTACATAACTACAAAAGGTGCTAGACCTTTTATAACGAGTATTTGATTAATTCGTCGCATTAGCAGTCGGCCGGTAGCGGTCTCCATTATAGTAGCGCCTTATTAAATAAACCCTGGCACCAATTTGACCAAAGCCATACTTACCTTCGATGACCTCATGCTGGTGAATCAGTCTTACACATTGCGGGGCAAGCCATCTTGAACAGTTTTTCGATTACATCGTGTACTCCGTGACCTCAATGATATCAAATTTAATTAGATTTTACTTTGCCTACAGACCCTACAGTCATTGGCTGTGTGGCCATATTTTATTAAATATTGTTTTGATATCTATTAAATCTGCGCTTGGCCACGCTCACCCCTGATGGTAAGCGATGGTGTAGCCGTGGATGGGACACGTCGATCTAGAAACAATGTGTTCATCTAGCCTTGAAGATAATTTGAGTTTAGTTCTCAGGAAAAACAGAAAACGGCAAGGAATTCCATTCTGTGTGCCTTAATATAGCTATGACTATTCAAACAAGTAACGCGCCGCGTTACGATATCTTCAAGGAGTCTTAGTAAAATTGTATGAGTTTACGATCATTCCATGAAGATACGCAACATAATTTAACTTATATATTATTGCAAGAACTCAATAATAAATACAGAACAACCTACCTAAATTTATGCATACAGCATTCATCTAAAGAGTTGATTAAACTTTGCTGTTATCGTCTTATCAATTGAAATATCGGCAATATGTTTAAAACTAACATATTTTACAGACTTGCCTGTATCTTACCTTACCGGTTTTATTATTAAAACATCAGATAACGTGCGTCCTAAAGATAACTTATAGAAAACCGTCTAACGTCAAATAGATTAAATATTTGTAGGTTTATTAGATAGACGTTTAATAAATATATTGAGTAGATAGTTAAGTTATCAAATGAAATATTCTAAAATTTTGCCGTATCGGTGTCCGTATTTGATCGTTTGATTTTCTGAACGCAGCTACTAAACAATCTCACAAAATGTATTCAAATTAAAACATTCCTGAAATAAAGCTGGACAAGTGAAAATCGCGCTCGCACACAATGTGTTCCGTACGTATTTATCCTGAGCGAAACACACACTTTAGTTGGCCACTGTTTGCTTTATTTTTATGCTTCATAGCGTGCACTATAAACATAAAAACTCTTGTATGTATTACTGTTTTTAACAAAGAGTAAAAACAAAAATCGTTGAAAAACACGTTCATTTTATAGAGACCTTTTAAAATATTTTTGTACTGTGCCATAAGAACACTATGTAAAATGTGATACGGCTACTAATACTGTGGGAAACATACAGCCTTTTTTAGGTAGGACAGACAGACAGGCAGACATGGACCACGTAGGCTTATATGGCAAGTCTCGTACGGAACCCTAAAAAGACTCAAGTTTACAATAATAATACTTTGAGCTTTACAAAAGTTACATGAAATTAAAAAAATGCTAAGTTTGCTCAAAATAGTGCGATACTTCCTCGTGTAGGTAATTTCATTAATTAACCTACTCGTATCTATATGTACTTATAATAATTTAATTTCACGTTATGTTTTAGAATCAGTTGGCGGAAGCAAGAGAAGTGAAGTTCATACAAATTTTGACAGAACCATTGTCTGTAGGATCACACATAATTTGCAGAGGAACGCCATGTGAAGACTTACCCTGGTAAGAACTGGTATGAATTCATTTAAAACTTTTAATTTCGTAGTAATATAATTTGTGTTTTTGATGCCGTAGGTACTATTCTAGGCGTTTAGAATTTTATTGTACTTGTCATATATCCTCCTACATGAATGATGAATCGTTAGGGCAGTTGACCTGACGGGTGACCCTGCTTTTGAAGCACGGGGGCACTGGAGCTAATTCTACTATTTCACAACGTTCAACAATCTATCCTGCTGCAACTACAGTGGCCCAAGTGCGAACATTTACTAAAGTGTAACGTTTTTGTATCGTTGACGTATACAGTACAAACTATGTGTTATTTATCTGTACTGAATACGTCATCGATACGATTACACTTTAGCAAATATTCGTGCTCGGGCCACTGTTCGACTCCAGCAGGGCTATTATGTATCTCAGTTGCTAACAAATGTTGATTGAAATCTTAAAAAATGGCCGCTTTATTCAGTTGTGACAACTCCAGTAAGCAACACTGTTAGTAAGTTGATGACTGGAGCAGACAAAAGTGACATAGAGCCGCCATTTTATAAGATTTCAATCAACATTTGTTAGCAACTAAGATACATAATAACCCTACGGTTGTCATTAAATAATTACCCAAAAGGGTAAGGTCTTGAATCGAGTCGCCTGAATTTCGGGGGGGAGGGGGTGGGGGGGAGGGAGGGGAAACAATGTTGGATTTGTCACTAATTTCGACCTAACCGGACTGACTTGGACTCCGGGTGGGCTCCCGCCAGAAGCTCTAGCGGTCGCCCCTGAACGTTGCTTCGCCGCATGAAGTCGAGTTGAGCGAAGGGGGGAGCTGGCGAGCGAAGCGAGCCGGCGACCTCCGTAGCGAAAGGAAGAAGAACGTTCAGGACCTCCCTTGAGCTTCTGGCTCCCGCATTATTTATAAACACTCTAGGGGTAGTAGCCACAAGAATAGGTGGAGTCGGGGTGCTCTGTGTCGGTTTTCTGACTACTTTCAACCTAACCGGTCTGAGTTGGTCTCTGGGTGGGTAAGGGAGGAAAATAATTTTCACAAAACTATGTAGGAGTATTTATTTTATTTTGTAAACATAGTTAAATCACAAACCTCAAAAATAGCGATCAAAACGTTTCGTTTCACGAACATAAACATAGCAGACGTTCAAATTTATGCAATATTTCCTGATATTGCGTTCCGTTTCACGCATCCGCATGTTTTTCGTGTGAAATTACAGAAACTTTAAATATTAATTTAAAATACTTTCGCGTAACTCCGGCAGCCAAAATCGAATTGGGAGGGTCAAGACAAAGCCCCTTGACCATTCCACAGTAGCAGAATCCTCAAATTCAGGCGACTCGATTCAAGACCCGACCCTTACTGCGCATGGGTACTGTCGCGCCATGTGACAGAGAGAGACAAGAGTCCCTCGTCTTCGATGTGACAGAGAGAGACAAGAGTCCTTCGTCCCTCTAGCCACCCTGTGATACCCAATTTTTGACTTCTGCGCATTAACGGTCAAAGCCAAACTCTCGCCGCGCGATCTGTACCTACTATTGAAAAATTGGAACGTAACGTAACGTAAACTTTATAATTATGCTTATAATAAATGCATATAAAACACTACTAATACGAACATGAGTTAGCGTAACGTTCATGATCTATCTTGTTAATAGAATATAAAGTTTTGATCAATCGCTGACGTCAACAGAAACGTAACTGCAGCTGGACTGTTTTTCAATCCAGAAAACGAATAAAAATCAAAGTTCAGATACGGTTCGATTGCAATTTATTTAGTGGATCGGGGCCCCCTGGTTTGATCTCTGTGTTTTGAATGTTTGTTATGTGATCATGTGTGTCCATGCCTCCCGCGACCCATTGGAATCCTAGAGCGGGGATATGAGCGTGTAAATGTTACTAAAGAAATATTATATAAATGCCTTAATTTTTTTTTAGTAATAAATATAAAAGAGGTATGTATTACCCTTCCTATACCGTGATAATTAAAACAAAAAAAATTAATGAAACTATATTTATATTTATGTATATTTATATATACGTATATTTACGTCTCTGGGACGCAAAGGGTTAAAAACACTTTGGTGTATAAAATTAAAAAAAATGACATGTAAAGGCACTCAATAACATATGAACAACAACGATTTGAAACGAATGACCTCAACTGTGCTGCTATATGCGAACCAAAGTAAAGGTCGAAGGAAGATTCATTAAAATTATTCATATAGGTATCGCTAGAAAAGGTATGTTACGCCCAACAGGTACCAGGAAATATAAAATTAGTCACATTCTTACTATATTATTACTATTAAAGTACGATACGGTTTTGAATTTTGATGCGATTGTGCCCAGTGGCCTAAGCACGAACATGTGCTATAGTGTAACGTTTACGTATCATTGACGTTTAAAGTACAAACTATCACTTATCTCGTCCAACTGTGGCACAGATAACTCATCGTTTGTACTGTAAACGTCCACGATACGATAACGTTACACTTCAGCAAATGTTCGTGCTCGGGCCACAGGTAAAACAAGGGTTGAACGGCGATTAGACGGCCACGGCACAGTATACTCGTAAATATAGAGAAACAGTACGGAAACTACCTACAAACATTCGAAATGGCTAACTCACACAAGAATGCACATCGACGAGACCCCTAAGTGGTTGTCGCGGTGCTGTCAGTAGTGAGGCCGCGTCAAGACGCGTGGTCACGTATAAGTTTCATCATCATCATCATCATCTCAGCCGTAGGACGTCCACTGCTGAACGTACGCCTCCTACACAAATTTTCAAAAGGACCGGTTGGAAGCGGCCTGCATCCAACGTCGTCCTGCTACCTTTATCAGGTCTTCAGTCCACCTCGTCAGTGGACGACCTACGCTGCGCTTGCCGGTCCGTGGTCTCCACTCTAAAACCTTCCGGCCCCACTGGCCATCTGTTCTGCGTGCTATGTAGCCTGCCCACTGCCACTTCAACTGGCTTATCTTCTGGGCTATGTCGGTGACTTCAGTTCGTCTACGGATCTTCTCATTTCTGATTCGATCACGTAGAGAAACCCCGAGCATAGCCCTTTCCATAGCTCGTTGTGCGACTTTGAGCTTGCTTATGAGGCCCATACGACCTCGTTTCAGTGCCATATGTCATCACTGGTAACACAGTAGTCAAAGACTCTTGTCTTGAGGCACTGAGGTATTTTTGACGAGAAGACATCGCGAAGTTTCCGGAACGCTGCCCAGCCGAGTTGGATTCGACGATTGACCTCTTTCTCAAAGTTGGGCCTTCCTTGTTTGACTGTCTGTCCCAGGTAGATGTATTCGTCAACAACTTCGAGAACTGAGTTTCCAACTGATATCGGGGTAGGCACAACATGGGCATTAGACATAGTTTTCGTCTTGTCCATGTTCATCTTAAGGCCTACCCGTTGGGAAACTCGATGGAGGCCTTCGAGCATTGTACTGAGGTCTTCCATGGATTCTGCCATGATTACAATATCGTCGGAAAATCGAAGGTGAGTGATGTATTCGCCGTTGATGTTGATGCCGAGTCCTTGCCATTCCAGAAGCTTGAAGGCGTCTTCCAATGCAGTGGTGAACAGTTTCGGAGATATAACGTCTCTCTGTCTCACGCCTCCTTGCAATGGAATTGCCTTCGAACTCTGCTCCTGTACTCGGACTGACATGTTGGCGTTTTTGTACAATGATGACCAATGACCTTTGACCTTTGATGGAATGATTTGCCGTAGCGTGTGGATGTGGTCTATGGTACTACAGCCTTTTCGGCAACCGGCTTGTTCCGAAGGCTGGACTTAATCGAACCTGCGACTGAGACGGTTCGTGATGACCTTTGAAAACAGCTAAGCTTGGCTCTTGGGTCTTTGGCCGAGCTGCTAACAGGTTTAGCGACCAAAGAGTATAAACGTCCGTAAAAACTCTCGATATAAGTTTATTTCCGCTTAACTGGGCTTAGTTTCCATACTGTTGCATCTTTATACTATGGCCACGGAATCGATCCCCACATCGGGCTTCCGCTTTCGGTGAAGGTAACATCGTGATGAAATCCACAGCACATATAGGGAACTTCTGGTGTCCACCTAGCTAGTGCCCTCAAATTTGAATTAAAATTTTCCGGCAGCTGTCTTAGAGCCAGTCGCTCTTCTAGGTCTAGTGTGAACCAACTTCGACCGCATCATCACTGACCATCGAGCAAGATTAGTGGGCAAACACTTAATAAAATTTCCTAATTAAAACCATAATATGTCATTTCATATATATTTATACTTACGACGACAGGTATATCAGTTGCATACTGTTTTGATGTCGCACCTCTAGGCTAGGGGATAAATGCACGTTGTTTCAATACGAAACGAATCTAAAGCTATTCGCTATGACCATTCGTGCACGGCCCTTTACGATACTTGTATCTACAAAGAACGATGGTAACATTGTATAGACTAATAGATAATTCCTTGAAGATATCGTAATTCAGCGCGTTTACTGTTTTCTTCGCCTTCAGGTTAGATATAATGTAGATATTTAACACAATTATATCAATGGGCTAGAAAAAATTGTACATTTTAAGAGTATCTGCTGCTGAACTAGGCTCATCACCTGTATTTCAGCATACAGCGCTCCTCCCCTTATATCAGACTGCTACTAGTCTTTACTTTAGTATTTTAAATTAATATTACTATAAAATAAACCTCATACAAGCGATTTCTTAAACTACTTTGTAAGACCGTGCCTTTTTTTGTTTCAGTGAATTTATGAGTGTGTGAGTGTGAGAGAGTGTGTGGATTGGAAGGATATGGCTCCTGACTGAGCGAAATACAATTGTTTGAGTTGAATTAGAATTAATTATTACAGGTTCTCAGTAAACATTGGCTGCGGTGACACAGAGAGTGGAAGAGGAGATGTGACAGTACATTTTAACGTGCGACTACCGCAGTGCTATGTGGTACGGAACACTAAAAAGCATGACAAATGGGGACTCGAAGAAACCACTGCATATAGGTAAGTGCTACAGAACGGACGAATGACTATAACGGTCCGGTCCGACCCCGGTATTGAGCCCAAGACCTCTAATAAATCAATCAACCTCTAATCCCAAAGCGGTGCTCCTACCACTACACAAAGACCTGGTGATAAGATCGCGTTTACTTTATGTTATTTTCTACCGATTTCCAAAAAGGAGGAGGTACTCAATTGGACTGTTTTGTTTTTATTTTGTTACCTCATAACTTTCGATTGGGTGAACCGATTCTCAAAATTCTTTGCTGCTGAATGCTGGTGCTTCCCGTGTGGTCCCATTTAAATTTCATCAAATTCAGTAGTTTTTGAGTTACACTTCAATAACTGAATACAACGGAAGTCGGTATTAAATTTTTCAAATTGCACTTGTTATCCCGACGTAACGAACACTGTTCGGTGATCACGGGTAGACTCTTAGAACATCAAGACAGGGTAGACAAGATAATAGTAGTTGTGAAAATTATTGTTATCTACCTTTAAGGAAACATCTCTTAGTTTATATACTTATATGGTAGTAGGGTTTGGGGATTCCCGACAATTTCAAAATCCCGGGACACGAGACAGATCAAAGTCCCGGGAATTCCCAGGACATCGAACTTAAGCAAAAAAATGTTTTTGGTTTTTCAAGAGGGGTAATCCTTTATTGAATAATATTAATTTTGTTAGATTCTGGTGAAACGTATCAAAAAAAGACCTTTTTTGTATAAATGAACATTTATTAAACAGAAAGTTAAATCTTTATAACCTTAACGTTAATTTCAGTTTAATAATTGCCTTTGTTTATACTTATATTTTACTTACACACAGATTCACGTTTAAAAAGGTTAAATAGGTAAGTTATAAAACGAACTTAGTTAAAATGCATACTTTTACTCATTTAGAATTAGTAATTCTAGTCTCATCATTGGAAATTGAATTAAAACATAATCCAATCATAACGAATTTGTTAATTCTCATAATTGCAGTTTTTTTTCCTCTGGTCTGCCGCTTCACCTGCTGAGCGTCGGCATTTCTACATTAACGGCCTTATTAATAAACTTGTTTACTACAACCCGGGGTAGTTAAAACATCTATCTGTCAATTTTTCGCTTGCAGTAAATGTCACGCGTGAAAGCAAGACAAAGCATGTTACGCCTAACCTATGTTTACGCAACGTTTATTAATAAAGGCATTAACGTATATGACGTATATGTTTAATGTAGAAATCTAGTAACTCAAAAAGTATAAATATTAGAAAAAGAAGTTTTAAACAAAAGTTGTAGAGTATAAACTGATATTTAAAAATATCAGTAATTCTTACTACTATACTTCTTACAAATTTTATTCATTAATCCAATATTTTAAGAGTAATCAGGCAAGGTAAAAAATCTGGTTCTTAAATAAGCCATAAATCGTAAACGGTAAGTTTTACAAAAAAGTTTACGGGCAATAAAAGATGCATAATTTTATTCTCTACAATAATGGTTTCATAACTATTGCCCTTAGTCCATAGTTTCCGAGATATCAGCTTAAAACTTTTTTCAAGATAGCGCTAGAAACTCCACCTCGATCTGTCAGCATTTTGTGATTTTCTAATCACTAAGTAACCCTAAACCTTAAAAAAGGTGGATCGGAAATTGAGTGCGAAATTGACAAATAAAATCGGCTATTTTTACTGGCCTAGATAATCTTTTCTCGTCTCGAGTCTCAACCCAAAATTCCAGGGATTCGAGACAACTAACATTACAAAAAGTCCCGCGACCCAAACCCTAGGGTAAAAACCGGATAGTAACCCTATACTTTTCGAAAAAGCTCTATTACTAAAAAATATGCACTTCCTACTAGTAATGTAACATGTATATCAATAGATAGGTCTTTTGTGTAAACATTATTAGTATAGGTTCGAGTGAATCCTGTTTTATTTGACCTCTGAAAAAGAGGATAGTTGCCTACTGTACCGGATACTTGCGTAACGATAAAAATGTTTCGTGGGATAGTTGCCTCGTGCAGGGAGAGACGCCTCTCTATGATTTTTATAAGACAAAAGTAAATTAATATCATTTCCAGATTTAGTCTTTATTAGTTTTAGTCTCTACTATGATCCATATTTAAGTAACCTAATCAAAATTACAAAATAAAATTAATGTTATAATGTTCTAACTAAACCATCCAAAAACAACCATAATAGTAGGTAATGTAAAAACTTTAACGGTAAAGATAACTTTGGCATTAGCAATAATAAGTCAATTAGGTCAGTTAAAAACATCAAATGAATATAAAATTATTTGTCTCGTTAAAGAATTCACATTTGCGGATAGTTGCCCATAGAGCAACTATCTACTTTTGTAGATAGCGCATCTATACTTTTTGCTACTGATACTTGCCCTTTTTATTTACATAATAAATATAAACTATTCAACAATAAAACCTATTATACAGTGTAGTTTAATCTCTAATACATACACATAAACAAAATTTTTACTAAAATTACAATCAGTACAAATAATATTCAACAGAAACTACCTACCTACTTACCAATATAATTTGGACGCCTTTTAAAGTTTCGCCGCGGAAGGTTTTACACAGACAAAACGCTTGCACCTATACCACCAGCTGATATGGTATATGGGATAATGGTATATGGGATGGGCGCTTCTAATTACCTACACTAAAACGTTAATGCCACCAACGGCCCTAACAAAGCGTATTTAAAACTGCAGCATGTATCCCACCTACCCGGTTTTCCCCTATATGGTAGATAGATACAAATCTTTTATTTAAATGTACCTTATTTTAAATAATGATCGTATTTTTTTTTATGTTTATGATAGACACTTGTATTGTATGGATGTTAAGTCAAATTTTTATCTGTAGTAAGGAAAAGTGATGATTTTAGAACCGGCTATACATCATCTATGTATGTTGCAAGCAAGGTACAGTCAGTTATGTTTTGCACATTACTTAGCTACAACCACAGAATTCACTCTATTTGCATAGATACCTATATCCAACAACTTACTTTTCAAATAAACTAGTCCAGTCAACTGTACCGTCATTAGCGCTTATGTACTCAGCGTTGTTTGGCGCGACTAAATACCATTAGAGTTGTTAGGTTGTTGCCAGTGACGATAAAAAAAACCACGACTGTTTGTTACCGTACATTTCACGCAGGGCTAAATAAGTGTCAAGGTGAGTCGTTCACATTCTTTCACACCGGTCCTCAGACAATAAAGGTACTTGCTGTACCTACTCGTATTAGTACGTCTCTGGGGAATTATTCAACATTGCCATATATTTCCCGCAACATTGCGTTGTTTGGTGTTTGTGTTATTTATTAGACGCTATTACACCTACCTACCTGCTTGTCTTGTGCGCAACAAAGTGCGTAACATATCTGAATTCTCAAATCACGGTCGTATAATGTATATGCGTAGGCTGTATTGTTCTGAAAAGTGACGGAATAAAGAACTGGAAATCTTTGCATTCGACATGGATAGTTATAGCATTCCATTAGGCTGGCATTGTGCCAGTTTTCATACACTGATTATCAGCAATATATAGAATGGTCTATTAGACATTACAGACTATTAGACATGCGGTTTACGTAAATAAATATATTGCCAGCAAATTAACTAAATAAAACATTACAGAATTTATTTTCCTTTTACAAAAAGTTTGGGGTTCATCTTGTTACCTATAAAACAGATCATTATTATTAACTTATGGTTATCGTTGGAGATCTTCATGTCTTGATTTTACATCAACTTTCCTTCGGTAGGTACTTTTATTTGGTACTTACTCACATTATTTTATTAAATTTAATCTTGTGTATTACTCAATATTTTACTGATTTCTTACATTTGCATTTTCAGTTGGTAATAGTTATTTATTTTAAAAATATTTACAAATAATGAATTCACTAATGTTCACAAAGATTCTTGTATCACACTGTTTTAGACTTTCGCGGTTGTTAACTACATTATACTTAGTAGTCACGGGATGTACACCACGATTTCCAAGGTTTTGTAGTTACCTATATTTCGGCACAGTTACAGTCTACCCGTGAACATGGTGCACACGTGCCTGAATCACACAGTAAATATTTACTCATGTCAATAACTTCAGAGCATTGATTCCGCTGTGTATCTTCTATCGCATATACTTAGCTACAATGAAGAGTGTAAAGTCTAAAGAATTATCCGACCTATATAATAAGGTTGTAAAATACCGGCGTCGCGGTTTTATCAACGCACGAGTCGCACACGCCAGCAAATTCATCAAACCAGGGGCGAGAGTATCTAATGATGAGCAATAAATAGGTTTGGTGCGCTTCCAGTGTTACAAACTAATATCCATATTGGTGAATGTGATGGCTTTCCATCAAGCGGCCCGTCTGCTTGATTGCCACCTATAAAAAATAACCACCAGACTTACACCTTAAGATCTCGAATCAAGTAGCATCATCAAATCAATCACTCAATACATACTTGACTTTAAGAAGTCAAGTATTGCGTCAGTCAAGACATGACTTTAAATATCTAGATTTAGTTTTCTTTTATAGATTTTTACAGCAGATTTAGACTTGAGTGACTCAATATTCCGACTAAATACTATCGTATAATTTATGATGAAATGAAGGGTGCAATCAATCAATTCGTATAACTCCGAATCATAGTAATCATTGACCTGTAATTATTTTTCCAATTATTCTCCTTCGAGGACGCTACATTAATGATGAAACATTTGGTACCCGTGTATTACAAAATTTAATACAAGTGTATGTAACACCACGCCAACACAGTTTACTGACCTTTCCTTAGAGACGTATCTATATGTACCAAATTTAGGACACTTATTTCTTCACGTACGCCACAAAATATTCGACTTTAATATTTCGTGCACTGAGTCATTTTTGTTCACAAAATTTGACAATATGAATGACGCAGTAAGTATAACGTTCCTATTAGTAGGTAAGTTAACAAAGTAGAGTAACTTACAATAATAGGTATACTTACAATAATAGTTGTATTAACAACTAGACTGTTTCAGGAAAATGTACCAAACAAAAGCTTATAACTACAAAAATCAGATAAAAAATTCAGTTTATTGTAACATGTTTTTTATTAATAAGTATAAGACAGTGTTATTTATTTTGAATTGTTATTTAAATACTTTCTTTTGCAATTAGTTTTGTTAATTGTTTCATTGGAAATTCAATGTGTCTCCATATTAGTTACCTATCTTGACAGTAGGTAGGTATTATAGCCCTATCCTACCATTCCATGATCCTATATCATTCGTGTGGTTAATACAACGAAACCTAACTCAATCTACAAAGAATATACAAGAGTCATTTACCAAATCCTATACCCGTTTAGGCTGTCAGCCTAAGGAATATCCTACTTAATATTATAAACGCGAAAGTTTGTATGTATTTAATGTTTGTTACTCTTTCACACGTAAAAACTACTCAATGGATTGTAATGAAGTTTGGTATGTAGATAGATGAGGCCATGGAATAACACATAGGATACTTTTTCATCATCATGGTCACCCATCACCACGCGGGTTAAACCGCGAGACGCTATACTAGTAAAACATCATCATATCAACGTAATTATGTATCTACATAGGTATACTATAAAAACATAGCTCTATTTCGGACACTTGGGTATCAAATTAAAGCGACATAAAGTAAATAGAGTTTTGAGAGTTGTAGTTAATACTATTATTTGCTTCTTTGTTTTCAGATCATTTCCCTTTAAAATTGGGCGGCCATTCACAATAGAAGTTTTAGTAGAGGAGAAAGAAACCCTATGGGCAGTAGATGGCGAACACTACGCCAATTACGCGCACAGGAACCCTAGCGTGTTGGCCGCGAACTGGGTCCAAGTGACGGGAATTAGAGATGCAACGTTGCAGGTCCAGAAGACTGATGTGTACCCTACTTTAGCTCCTGGCTTTGATGAGGTTAGCAAACTTTAGTCAACTCGTACTAACCATAACCAGACCATTATGTCCCCATGCCGGGATTTGGGGCTATACGTCTCAGAGTGAGAAAGAGAGTGTGCAGTCATCCACTATACGTTTTCAGTGGTGAAGGGATAGGCTAAGAGATGAGAACACCAAGGCAAGTTTCACTGCGATAGCCGTGTGGCCATATTGAGTGTATAAAGTATTAAAGTGGCCATACATTCCGAATGCCTCATAGGTGTGATTTTCATCGATTATTACTCGCGTTTTTGTTCTCACGTTCTCTTCTTAAGGGGTTTTTGTCTCGAATTGAATTTTTCATCCATATTACAAAATCGTCGTATCTATAAATTGCTATACTTTCTACTTCTCTAATTAAAATACATTATTGACCGAGCGAGCGCAAAGCGTCTCTGCGATTGCTTGGGCAAATATGCCTTCGTAATGTCCTGATGTCCGGCGGCTGTCGGATTCTTAGATTCGATAATTATATGTATACTTGTGTATATAATTTTATTGCCGATTCAGTTTTTGGAATTCTTTCAAAATGAATAATAATAATATTACGTAAAAATAAAATAATTAATTATACTACATAGATCTTGCCCTTTTTAGTAGGCATTTTTAGTTTTGTTTTAAGGTGCGCGATGAATATTTATTCAGTTTTTAAGCTATGCAAAGACATAAAGACATACCTACTCGCGAGGCCTATAGCTCACAGTCACTATTATTTTTTGGGGGATAGGTTGGTAAACGAGCAAGCGCCTCACCTGATGGTAAGTGATCTGTGATACTGTCGTGGAGATCCGCAATACCAGATTCGAGCTCTCGAGGATGCGTTACCGACCTTAGAGGAAGGAAGATAGGAAAGAAGAGATAGTAGGGTCGAGGGTGGATTGGGAGAGGGAAGGATAGGGGGCGGGGGGAAGGGGGAATCGGGCCTCCGGAAAGTCCCACAAACCGACTGAATCGCAACAGTAAGCTATGTTACTTCACCTCGGTGTTATGTGGGAGTGTGGTACTTCCCCGGTCGTGCCGGCCCATCCGGCTGTGGGGTTATAGCGTGGCACTACCACCAAATAAACTAACCACTAGTATAATATATGTACGAAAATAGTCTTCATATTACAAGTATTAGATACTAAGACACATCATGCAATAATTGCAAGGCTAGAACAATTGGATGGATAACAAATTATTAGTCATCTATCTAATTGGTGTAGCAATAAGTAAATTTATATGCACATTTTAATCTTGTCGAGGCAGTTTAAGCAATTCGGTTTGAAAACTGTTTGCTTTAGGGTAGATAAAGTAAGTACGTAAATGTATCAAACTATTCCAATTTTAACGTTATCAAGCAAAGTTCAATAACATCCAAGTTTGTTGTTATGTGGACTTGAATGTACCGAAGATACGTTATAAACTTGTGCAAAACTATTGTAATTTTATTATGAAGGTTAATAATATGCATAAGGAAGGTAATATAACTAAAAAATCTAAATTACGTTTTAGCCACGCAACTCCAGAATGAATCGGCATGTGAAAATGAAATCATTAGTATTGTTCTTTTGCTTTGCTTAACTGGAAATAGGTACCTAACAAGCATCTGCATAATTATTATTTAATTTAAACTATAGTATTAGCAGGTACTACTGTTCGATACAACTACTTTGTGTAGGTACCGAATATCTCAGAACAACGCGCTACGGTAATGATATCATGTGTAAAACCGGTATTTTATTTGAATAAACCTACTTTGTTATTTAAATATTTTTCCCAATGCCATTAATGTTTTTGTAAAAAGAATTAATTAATTTGTTCATTATATGAGCTTAACATTTTAATCAGTAATCCCGCGCGCAGTGATAAAGAAAAATAATATAAATAATACTTCAAATTGTATTTCACAATAAATTATTATTTGATTAGCAAGACAACTGAAAACAGAAATTAAGATTTATATCATTATTAAAAGTTAGAAGATCTCAGTTCCCGGCGGAATCCTAGATATATCATCCCATATGATGATCGTCAAGGCGACTACGGGGAACTGTAAGTTTATCTGTAGAAAGGTCTTGCTTAGGCGCGAACAGGGCTCTAATAACCCGAAAGGTACTGAGTATAAGTACTACGAACGAGTTCCTATAGAGGGTTGTGATCAGGTAGGCTGGTCATAAAACTAAGTGAAAACCTATAAATATGTGCATGCTAAATCCACCCACCCACCAACCTCAAATGTGAGATAAGGATAGGAAGAGGACTATGATTTGGAGTTGAAGGAAACGGGGCTTCTTCTTAAGAACGAGGAGTACGGACCACCACTCGAGCCCAGAGCGGGTTGGCTAGTAGTTTATGTATAGGTAGGTCGTATGTATTTGTTAGTATATAATCACGTGCTCTGGGGTGGGGTTGCAACTATATATAACAGGCAAACATGGCGCTTACGTCCAGGCACTCGACTTGTCCATCTTATCGCTTAGTGACACAAACTATTTGTTACTTCATACTTCTAAAGATCTTTTTTATACGATACTAACGACTGCCCGCAAACTTCATTCGCGTAGTAGGTTCGGCCTTCGGCCTCGCCATAATCTCCCGTCTTTTCTTGATGTTTTTTAATGTAAGAACCTTCTACGAAGTATTGGAAAACATTTAAAAAAAGTTGAATCAAATTGGTTTTGGTTCTCAAGTTATAGCGTGAACATGAGAAATAGGGGTTCATCTTTATATACTCGTATATATATAGATACTAGCGAAAGCCCACAACACGACCTCGTTCACGTAGTAGGCTCGGCCTCCGGCCTCGCCATAATCTCCCACCTTTTCTTGATTTCTCTTTCATGCGATGACCAGGGGAAATAGAAGTACATTTATATATTATATATATATATATATATATATACGAGTATATATATATATATATATATATATATATATATATATCCATATATTATAATAGGTTACATTTTCGAACTTTCTGCGCAATTTCTTAATTTTATGTAATGTAGGATCCTTCTACGAATTATTAGAAAATATTTAAAAAAAGATCAACGAAATTGGATAAGCCGTTCTCAAGTTAACGTGACCAGGAGAAGTAGGGGTTCATTTTTATATAAGTAAATAGATTACGTTGTACTATGTATGTTTATTCTGTTTTGTTTAACTTTTAATTGGTTTGCAGGTACCGCTAAGGCCTAGTATAGATAGCCTAGCGGAGGGCAGCGAGCCGAGTTGGAGGCCCAATGTGATAGCCTTGTTGAAGAATGGAGTGCCTGAAGGGCACCAGTTAGTTATTTATGGAAGGTAACTAAAACTGATGTTAATTTAGATTTACATCTCTCATATTTGGTAAGTAGGTCCTTATTACCCCCAAATGGGGCTTGTAGTTGACCAATTAGCGCTCTAGGGTAATAATGTAGCTAGAAAAGCCCTAGGGCGGTAAGTAATTAAAAAACAACACTTCACTCTTTCAAAAAGTTCGCGTACATCTAACCATCATACTAGCAATAGACATCATGAATTCAGCCCAATGACAAAAGAGGTCGCTTCGCTATTCAGCCTTCGTATGAGTATAATATTCATCAAGTCAATAGATGTAAAGCAGAGTAGTTAGCTCGGGGGTAAGCATCAATTGCTCCACAATTTACAATTAAATATCTCGGGCTGCAATTGATGCCTTACAGCCCTTGGCTACTAATCTACTATTCATGCCTTCTAATGTACTCAATGGCCCCATTGTTTTCTTTATTTTTGTTAATTAAAGACTATGATGACTATACTATTACCTTATACACTTTGTAGTGACCTTGCTACTTACGGGCACACCGTCAAAGATGATATCATCAAATAAATCAACACTTTCAGTTTTTGGAGTGTACCTCAAAAACTGCTTGACCGAATTTGATGATTTATATGGGACCACCACGGAAGTATACTATATCAAACAAAAAAAGTATCATCAAAGTTATCCGCGAACACACATAAAAAATAATATACATCGAATTAAGAAACCTCCTTTTTTATAGTCGGTTAAAAATAAAATTATATATGATCAATGATGTAAGGTGTAAAAATTTGTACGTACTTACCTTATCATTACTGGTCGGTTGGCGCAGTGGGTAGATCTCTACCTTCTCAGTCGCTGGTCCCGGATTCGATTCCCGGACAGGTCTAATATTTGTGTGTATGAACATGCCTGTTTTACCTGTGTCTGGGTGTTTATATGTACCTATGTATGTATATCGGGCGTCAGGCTACCATAGAACATGCTCTGCCTAATTTAGGACCTGAAGGCCTCGTGTGGAATGTTGCAACATATTATTTTACCTACAGTAATTATCATAGATATATTATTTTCTTTTTCAAATTACACATACATTTTTGGAATAATGATTTTAGACCCCATTCAGATCGAATTTTCAGCACAAATGAAAGATGTAGGTAACGTTAGTGAGCTCTGTTAAGTTATTTCGGATTTTGTTGTAAAAAAGCTCACAGTTTTCTAAGAAGGACTTATTTATCTTCAGTAGTCGGTATACCAGAAAGTTGCCAGAAAGTCACTCAGTTTTGGATCTCGAATTAGAGAAGGTTTGACGGGCTTGAGTACAGATCTCAGTAAATATTGTCTGGCATTTACTGTCAAATCGCCACTAAGTTGAGATTCACAACTGATTATATTTCTGGAATACGGCTCTAGTGTTATAAGTGCTGTGGCCCGAACACGAACATTTGCTAAAGTGTAACGTTATCGTATCGTTGACGTATACAATACAAACTATGAGTTATCTGTGCCACAGTTGTACTAGATAAATGATAGTTTGTACTGTAAACGTCAACGATACATACACGTTACACTTCAGCAAATGTTCGTGCTCGGGCCACTGATGACAGTTTAACTTAAATTTATATATTATTTTAAGATCATACATTAATTTAAAATAAATACAAGGATTTCTCTCAAAGATACGTAGGAATCTATTTCGTAATTGACCGAGCGAGCGTTTTTTTCGTCATACAGGCAACTGTCACCCGCACCATGCTACAGCGCAAATAGTGCAGGTTTTAAATACATCTTCCTGTGTACCTGTGACGAAGCTTGTCATGCATGTACTACTATTTCATATAACTTTTCCTAAAAAGAGAGGAAGTTTGCTGCGGCGCTGTTTACGGACCGATTTTGATAAAATTTGGTATACACATTAGGTACCTGACTTTCAAGATATATTTAGAACTAGCTGCGCCCCGCGGTTTCACCCGCGTGGTGATGGATGATGATGATGATGATGATGAAAAGTATCCTATGTGTTAATCCAGCGCCTCATCTACCCCCATACCAAATTTCATCAACATTAGCCCCCCCGTTTGTGCGTGAAAGAGTAACAAACATCCATACATCCATACATACAAACTTTCACGTTTATAATATTAATAGGATATGATCATAATTGGCCAAATGGTTTCCGAGACAGTAAGTTGTGAAGTACTGCGAAAAATTGCCGCTGAGGCCGCTGATTAAACTATAATATGTGCTCGCGAGGTCTACTGTTAGCAGAACTACTAGTTATAGGTAATAGTTCGAATAGTACATACGTTTTTTACATAAGAGTGAAGACGGTATTTATAAGAAGCGAATTATTACCGTTTGTCCCCCTAAGGGGACAGAGTAGGGAGACAGATGGGCATATTCCAGTATCCCACAGTAATATTTGTATGCAATGTTTAATTCCAGACTGCGTCCAGTGTTACATTCGTTCGCCATCGACCTGATGGATGAGGCGCGCGAGTGGCCGCGGCCGAACGTGCACGTGCACGTAAACGTGCGCGCGCACTTCGAGTCGCACCGCGACCGGCAGCTCGTCGTGCTAAACTCCTGGTTCGGAGAGTGGGGGCTGGAGCGGCGGCAGCGCACGGCGAAGCTTATACCTGGCACGCATGTAAGAACATCGTGCCAATTCGCTTATTCAAAACACCAAACTAAACGAATGAACTAAAATCTAAAATTCTCTAAACTATGCTAAGTCTATTCAAACTTAATTTCAAGATTTGTATAATATGATTTTAAAAGTACTAATACCTGCTTAGCTATACCGAACATTGTAATTTTAGAGAGAATAATTCACATCCTCTGACGGGATTCGAACCCGCATCTTCCGACAATCCATGTCAGACGCCATGACCAACTAGGCCACGGGAAAGAGGGCTATGGAGACTGAACAACATCTATTGAACAGCTTGACAGCATTACCCATATATCCGTCCCAATGCGACGGTTAAAATCAAATAGAGAGTTAAAATTCGATGCTCGGACCTCGTACCTCGGTGGCCTAGTTGGCCATGGCATCTGACACGGATTGTTGGACGATGCGGGTATCAACTCCCGTCCGAGAATGTGAAATTTTATCTCTAAAATCCATTTTTTTATTTAAATATACAAACATTTAGAATGAAAATTCGAAAAATGTAATTATTATATTCAATTGTGGGTACCTAGTCCACATTATAGATCAGTTTAGCCTAGTATAGATAACACGAAATTACGTGACGATCAAATCTGAATTAAACATACCCACAATCGAACAGAAATGTTAAATTACAGATCTGTCATTCGCAACCGTTATACTAATTTGGATTTTAGTTTAGTAAATTTAGTAGTTAGTTTAGTAGTAAATTTTATAGTTAAATACCACATGGGCTGCGAGAAGCACCTAATGATATATACCTAATACACATTACACAGTGTAGGTATCTACTTGTGTATATCACGTACATCTTATAGTACATCATAGCCACTAGGCAGGTTAAGTTTTAAATGCATAGTTGCATACTATAATATAATATTTCTAATTATTTCAGGTAACATTCAGAATAGTTCGAAGTCCAGGAGAATGGTCGGTATACGCCGAGGGCATACTCATAGGAGAGTTCGAGTATCGAGCATCACCTCAAGGTGTGAAGTCAGTTCGGATTCGAGGAGACCTTTACCCAGAAAACATATACCTTTGTCCTGCTACTAGCTCACCGATACGAGAAGATAGCTGAAACACTACATAAAAATCATATTTCAAAAGAAATCTGTTAATGTTCTGAATTGTTCTGGCTTTAGAAACTCATTCAAGGCTTAAGCGACCTTTTAACGGTGGTTTAGTATATGTGCTAGAGATGCATTGTCTAATATACGATTTAAATCATGTATTTTAACCGCCGATTAAAATGTTTTATAATTGTGATACATACGAAAACGCTTTGTGTGAATAGGTTGCATTATATAAATGGGATTGAATCGATCTGGTACGTGTTTGCGTGTCATCTTGTTGAACGGTTAGATATTTTCATATGGACCATGTTTTGCGTCCAAAAAACATTACTTTGGTACAAACACTGATGACATTTTGGTTTATATATGCAACAAAGTAAGTCTAAGTAGTTTTGATCATTGTGTACATATTTCAAATTGGAAACTATTAAGTTTACTGCAATTTACTGGTAAAGGTTATAAGCACTTGTCTTGGACGATAACGGATGAATATTAGGTGTATTGTAACGAGTTTGTGAAATCTATAATGCGTGTACTCAAAACTATTGCAATTATTATTTTAGAGATAAGAAAAGCACATTGTGTCCAGACAATATTTTAGCTACAAGCATTTAATAAGCATTATTATTACAGTTTTAAATTAGACAGTTTTATGTCAATGGTATAGCCACTTCCCACTTTATCAATACGAAAGTCATCTTATAGGTATGTTATATAATATCTTATAGGCTATAAATGAAGGTGTATAGAACGGCACGATTAACAATTAAATGCGCTGTGCAGTATTTTTTACGAAAACGATGTAATATTTTATGTGTTTAGGAGACGGTATAAGTACGAGGGCCATCTAGTGTTAAGTTGTAATCTCTAATTATTATAACAGATGAATTTCGACACAAGTGACGAACTGCACTGCGTCTGTGACCCTGAGACATTGATTTATTAGACACTAGCTGCTCTTCGCGGTTTCACCCACGCGGTGATGGATGATGATGATGAATCTTATATAGCCTATGTTACTAATGGTGAATGTAGCTTTCCAATGGTGAAAGAATTTTTGAAATCAGTCCAGTACTTTTTGAGCCAATTCGTTACAAACATACATACAAATCTTTCCTCTTTATAATATTAGTATGATATGAGACAAGTTAGTAGAACTCATCTGCCGGTAATCGTCCATATAGTGTACATGCGCAGTAGTTATTACTTACTATCTTGCTTGTGCCTAAATTTAAACCGCAGTACTATACTGGCTAGTCGATTGGCAGTTGTTAAAAAATAAGAGTGTCGATACAGTGGGAACAGGCTTTTAAATATAATACAAGGAGTCTCTTTATACGATTCTTATTATTTTATATAATGTTATCAGAATGAAATAATTGTTACGACGAGTTTTCGATAACGAGTTAGTATTTATATATAAATAGCTACTCAAGTATTTTAAGACGAGTATATTTTGTTGTATATAATTTTAAATGTGTTGCGAAACTTGTTGCGAGCGTAAATAAACGAGTGCATAAATTCTTATGTAGTTTAAAGTACTTGTTTATGTATTAAAAATATTTATTATGTTATATAACTTTATATTATTTTTCCTCTTCAAAACCCAAATTACAGATCAATTACCTTAATACAATTTATGTTATATTTTATCTAGGCGTGCAGTCTCTGCTTTAGAATGAGATGTTATTACCTAAAATCTAACGCTAAAACATGTTTGCATACAACGGACGGCTTAATCAGAGTCCGTTATGTAAAGTACTTACTTTAACAATGCAATCTATCAAAATGCGCGAAATGTTATGTTTTCATCATTTACTACTGGAACCAAAAACTCAGTAAAAAAAATCAATTTAATGCCTTATATAGGTAGTCCGTCCACATTTGTTTTTATAATGTTTCATGAAAGTGACTCTTTCGCCTGATGGAAAGGGAAGATGGAATCAATAATATATATATATTCGATTGTCATGCCATTTATTTTGAAAATTTCCTGATGATAGTGTTATATTTGACGGGGGGATAGTTCTGGTAGTACCAATTGATCGCTTCATTTTTGTACGGGCGTCCAAGGCTGAAATAATATAATTGAATTATTCGACTAACTATTTCTATCTATGTTGCATTGCAACAGAAGATAGTTAGGTTCGAGGTTAGATTAGCTGCAAAGTCTTATGTCTGAGCTGACCCGTTCCTGCGCAGACGAAACGGTGGTTAGGCCATATATACCTACATATATATATATGTATCCTGGCATCAACTACACGAACTGATATAAGATGAAGATAAAAATATAAATTAGATATATGTTGCGAATAGAAGTATTATTAACATATTCGGGAGCATCCCAAATTAGTTGTTAGGTGTACCTATCCCAGCATCTCGGTCAAAATTGCATAAATACGCATATTAATCATGAACACTGATAACCGTAGGGAAGCTGAGTTTTTCATCCCTCTATTTAGTGGTAATAACAATAGAGGCTGTACGCAAAAGTTTGTTCGCTGTAAGTATTGGTTGGATTCATGAAAAAAGATGTGACGTGATCGAGACATGTAGTTATATATTTTCAGTATACTTATACTACACCTACCGTATTCCCGCTAATTGAGTCCTACCTAGGCTGAATGCGACATTGTCTTTACTCTCGAAGAAACTTATTCTTTAGAGAAACAGACAATATAATTGCATATTTCTCGATACGATACTGTTTCTTTTTTTTTTCGTCAGCATAAAGCCCCACAGTATGTACATGAACGGTAGTTTCTTTCCCATTCAAAGCTGTATACTATTGAGGCGAAAGTCCCCTTGGTCCGAGGCTGTGGACCATGGTCTTGCGCCCCTTCTATGCAAACAGCCTATAACTATAAAAAAGTACGAACCACAGAAAAAAATATACTAACTCATCCATTGACTCTTTGATCTCTTTGTAAGAAAGTGTAGCTGAAAGATCTGGATAATATTTCCATCTCTTTTGTGCCGGATCCTTCGCCCCGGGCACCTGATAAATAGTACGTCCCTGACAATCCCGGCAGTGGTCACCAACCGGCATCTGCGTAGGGATGAGTAACATCACATAAGAGTGCATTAAACGTGAAAAGCATAACCCCTGTTCCTATTACGTACGTACTTGGATTTTTCAGCTTGCTTTTTGGACATCTACTAATTAAGTAAAAAAACTGGCCAAGTGCGACTCGGACTCGCGCACGAAGAATTACGTAAGTACGATTATCTATAAATCTCCCATACAACAGACATGATTGTTTGCCGTTTTTATAGATAATGGTACGGAACCATACGTGCGCGTGTTGGCCGGTTATTAAGTATTTGTTGTTATAGCGCCAACAGAAATACATCATCTGTGGAAATTTCAACTGTCTAACCATCACGGTTCATGAGATACAGCCTGGTGACATATGGACAGACAGACAGCAGAGTCTTAGTAATAGGGTCCTGTTTTACCATTTGGGTACGGAACCCAAAGAAACTGTGAAGTCTAAAACAAAACTAAAAACCCCGTTTAGAGACATCTCAACATAGGTACAAGGTAAAAGCTCGACCCTTTTACTACTCGTAAATTAAAAGGGGTAAGTAAGCTCCCTTCTATACTACGAAAATCAACAGTGCTCTAAAGCGCAGGAGTTTATTCTGCAAGAGGTTATTTTATAGCTAGTCATTAGGGCCTTTAACCTCTCTTTCAACTAGGTACATTGTGAAAAGTGAGGGCATACCGTTTTTTGATTATTAGGCTGCTTCAGTCCATCGCAAGCATGCGTCCGTCGGTATTTTACGCAGTCTAGATCATACTGATATGAACGAGGAAACACATCTTGATGGGCTGTTAGCAATAACAAACAAGAAAACAAATTAAAAGTGTACAACCTAACCCCTAACTACGAAACTTAGGTATACCCGCACATAAAACCCTTCTTTTCGGCTTTGGTGTAAGTAGTCACTCTCCGCGTCTCTGTCTGTATAATTTGGTAACTCGTAAATCACGCAACGGATTTTGATACGGTTTTCACCATCAGATGTTTTGTTACGAAAGGTTAAGAGGATTACATAGCTAGTACTTTCAGTACTAAAAGAGAAAACTCTTTTCTACCTCTTAACACTGTCCGATTTCAGTGATTTCTTTTTTCAGTTCAATTCAGTTTTGATTTTTTCAGTATTTCAAAGTACTATAAATTTCCCTGTTTAGAATTTTAAAAGAACTGAAAAAATCAAAACGTACGGGCATAGTAAACAATGTGTTGATTACATGAAAAAATAACTGAAATCGGACAATGTTCAGAGGTAGAAAAGAGTTTTCTCTTTTAGTACGGAAAGTACTAGCTATGTAATCCTCTTAATACATACATACAGAATAACTAATAGTAGTTACGGGCGTATCGGAGGCGGGAGTTGGCTAGTGTCGTATGTGTAAGTTTTTATTACACAATAAGTATGCTAGAGTATCATAACTGCTCAGGTGGTCGTGGTATTAGGCATATATGTTTCTCTTAGCTCTTTGTTAGGGGCTCACGAATACCTCTTCTACTAAGTACATGAGCCAATGCAAAACGACAACATTTTACTATTTATTAAGGTGTCCAAATGTATTAAAATAGAACAGTCAACAGGTGGTAGAACACAAGCAGAGACAGCCTAGGTGAGTAAGTACCAAAGCATACCAGATCAATATCTGGTATGCTTCGGAACATCAAACTGTAGTAGATACTTAAGTACTAAAGCTAATTTAGTAAATGCGTTTTTTGTCTACTTTTTTACGTTATTACTGAGATTTTCAGATCGTATTGATTTCTAGCGAGGTAAGCGTAGTTGGTGAGCGATGCATAACGATAGATATCCAGGCGAGTTACCAGTGCTACTGTTGTGGGCGGGCGCGGCGTTTAACAGCATATTTAAATAATATGCTCGTCTTTTCACTATGACATTATTATTTTTCCATGACATTTATATGAATGTGTTTATATCCAATTAACTATTGATTTAATTTATATATAATATATTTATTTTTTATAATTTATTTTATAATTTATATATAATATGATTAATTATTGACTGCACACAGGTAGTTAATATAAGTTACACACTGTATTGCTACATAGTTTATATTGTACTGAATAACTGATGTGTATAGATGTAGGTATACCAATAAATTAATCTGAATCACTTGATAACATTCAAAAACTGTTTATATATATATATATATATATATATATATATATATATATCTGTACATATAGCAAGAATAATTTGCGAAAAAGTACGTAGTGTATGTATGTACTTTTTGGGTAGTAGCGCCACGCTGTAACCCCACATGTAGCCGAATGGGCCGGCACGACCGGAGAAGTACCACACTCCCACATTACACCGAGGTGAAGTAACATAACTTGCTATTACCCATTCTATCTTTTCCTTCGATCCTATTATCCTTCCTCAAAGGTTGGCAACGCATCCTCGAGACCTCTGGTATTGCGGATGTTCGTGGGCGACGGTATCAGTTACCATCAGGTGAGCCGCTTGCTCGTTTGTCAACCTATCCCATAATAAAAAAATACCTAATAAGTATTTGTGTTTTGTTGAGTATAAGAAAGAGTTGATCATAAAGAGTAGACTGCTGGAAGAGAAGGTGCTGCCGCCCTTCCAGCCTTCAGATTGTTATCCCTTAGCCGCCTTCTACGGTACCAACGGGTAGAGTTAGGGGGTACTGTTCTAAGCCGCCAGCCCGCGGCAATATACCTTCGGAACTTACGGAAATTATTATAATCTACCTTCTTACTTAGTATTTTTCAACCAACTTACAAAAAAGAAGTATTTTATCAAGTCGAGGTGTATATTTTTTATGTATAATCACGAAAATCTTTTTGCAGTGTAGTCCGATTTTAATAATTCTTTTTTTGTTTGCTAGAGTATACGTCTGAGGTAGTGTCATATAAATTTTATCAAATTCGTTCAATCGATTTTTGGGTTACAGTTTAATAACTGAAACTGTCCGCATCTCAATGATGTCAATTACGATATCATCGAGGTAGGTGAAACACTTTTCAGTTATTGGATTGTAACTCAAAAACCGATTGTCTGGACTAACACAATACACATATATACAAAACAATATACATAAAAAATACACCTCGATTTGATTAAATACTCCTGTTTTTGGAAGTGGGTGGAAAATATATGATCTACAATAAATATATGACATATATACTCGTAGATACTCGTATATAGTCTCAAATAGGGCGAATTCTGTGATCCGTAACTTGCACATTTAACTGAATGTATATGATGCCTATATAAATACCTAATTTTAAGTTTGCACCTATGACGAATTTTCCTAGAACCGCTAATAAAAAAAACAATGAAAAATATTATTTATGTCGCACAACTTTTTTCGCTCTAAGTCACTATACATAAAAACAAACTACGAGTATTCCAACTTATTTGAATTCTTCTAATTAACGGCCTGTTAAAGTTTATACCTAGGTAATATTTAACACGAATCCGTAGGTTCTAGAAACGGTGCAAACCGGGGAGATAGGTACTCCTAGCTGTGTTTCCAAAAGAATTTACTACTGTCAGAATTATTTCCATACTTTGTACTAATTTGACTGGATTATAATCATTGATACTTGTAACGGAGCGCCGCTTAGTATTTGAACAGTGGGCCGAGTGTAATCGTACCGTTGACAGTACAAACTGTGAGATACCAGCACATTTGTACTAGTTTAGATAAGTGGTAGTTTGTACTGCATACGATTACGATACATTTACGCAAATGTTCATGTTAGGTCTACAGTTTTAGACAAAGTTAAGTATTTTCTTACGTGGGTGCACCATGACAGTGCTCATTCCGTAATTACAGTGGGCATCGTGAAGTGTATACGCATTAGCTCCAGGCTTGTCTACCCAGAAAGCTTTGTCCTTCGCCACCATTTTCTCAATCACCGCATCAGGTAGTTCATCGATCGTAGGCCTAATGACAGAATAGGCGTGGGTAAGTACATTAGAAGACCACAACGCAACCAATGGATACTAATCACAGATTACCTATAGGTACTTTGGTAGATAGGTACGTATACTTGCATCATTAGGTTTGTAAAATATACGTTATAGGTATCCTCCTGAGGCCTGGTGTCGTATATTTAATACAAATAAAAAAGCATTAAAATTAAAATTAAAATTAACTTTATCCGTAATAACTACATGCTATATCTACTTACCGCTTGGTGGTCGACTGTTGACAAGATATGACTATATATACTTTTGCAATAATATGGCAGATAAAGTACTTACAATGGCTGCCCATCGTCGTACCTCTGATAGGAAACCTTAAAATACTTATAATTAAAATCTTCAAGTTATCGTGATTGTTTTTATTACTACTTATCATCTATTTTGATGATAGTCTCTTGAACTGAAATGTTATTTAGTTATTTTGTACATGTTATGTTCTCGTACTGGCGACATGTATTTTAATGTCGTACAGGTATTTGTATGTCATTTCATTCAAAGCGCAAAACCCAAATCAAACTGGTACCTGCTGAAACTACGTCAACACAAAGGAGATCATTTAGATTTAGTAGATTATGCTGAATAGAAACAAACAGAAACGGTGCAGGAAACCAAACTGCAAATACTTAGGTACATTACAACAGCTTTTTGCAACAAATGTGAAATATTTCTATGCAGCACTAAGAAACGCAATTGTTTCCTGAAATTTTATAAATATTTTATTTTGTGTTTACTGAATATGTAAAAATATCTTTTTTAAGTATTTTATTTTTTCATAAAAGTGTTCCTTTTATAAGTTTAGCTAGATAACGTAGCTAATCTGTTGTTTTTAATTTTAAACAACATGATTTACTACATTTTTTTAAATTATTTTTTACAACATGAGACATGGTTATTTATGCTATATATACAAAAAAATCTTTGATATTTGATTCTTATTTCTTGGGCCTCAGGAGAGTATATGTTATCGTCCAACACCGACGCTCCGTCGCTTCTAGGTTTGACTCGACCAACCTACGATCTTACATAAACTATTACCTACGGTGGTTTTTTTATATCTAAAAACGGACCAAATTGTCAAAAAGTAAAAAGTCAAACCGGGGTTAGTCAATTTCGAGCTTTGCCTGACCTAGAAGCCACTACATGTTTAAGTGTAGGTATGTCGGTGATTGATAGAATTAGAAACCTATTGAAAATCGTGGGAAAAGTACATAAAGCAATAAAAAACCGAAACCTTGGAGGAACTTCTGCAAGCTCCTTGGTAAGGGGCTGCAGGAACTTCGCAATTGTCACCTGTGTCAAGCGTGGTGGTCTACCTGGAGTCAAATCCTCGTGTGTTGCGACCGTTTCAGATACTTTGTCAATGGCATATCTGAAAACATAACAATAAGTATAACATATAGATAGATTAGCTCTTTATTGGAAAACTATACAATCTTCTACACATAATCTGTAGAGTTAAAAAAGTCGATAAAATGGAAATGCTTACAAAAAACTTATCAGGAGTGTTAGAGATAAGCAATACAAAGGTCATAATCATTCATTTTTAAATTACATATTTCTGTCTGGATGTTTGTGACCTTAGGTCAACTCAAGAACCATTGGCACAGAATAAATAATAGTACTATATAGGTACTTGGACATTATTGGATTACGTTTCCCCCCTTACCTAATGCAAATATTTCTTTATGTAAAAAAAATCTTTTTAGAATCGCACTAATATTACAACTAACGTCTAAAGACGAAAGTTTGTGTCGTTTGTTACTTCTTCACGCTCAAATGCTAGACCAATTTTGATTAAATTTGCTTTGGAGGTAGATGAGGCACTGGATTTCGGTACACATACGAGTAGGATCACTTTTCATCATCATGGTCCTCATCCATCACCATGGCGGGTGTAACCGCAGGTGCTGCTAGTATTTTATAACTCTTGAACTACTAAAAGGAATTGATGTGTAATTATTAGCATTGCTGATTTTTGTAATAAAAAAGACATTTTAATTTTAAATATGACGTCAGGAATTTAATAAAAAAATGTTAAATTTTTAACATTTAACAACTCTTGTTTCACTTAATATAAATTGATGTTGTATATTCCCAGTTACTTGCTGATTATTTTCTTAAAAATAAGTTAACTTCTGTTAAATTAAGCGTCGGGGAACCGAGATATTATGTATATAAAAAACCGGCCAAGTGTGAGTAAGACTCGCGTAATGTGGGTTCCTTACAGCGAACTTGTAGATAAATAGTTTACCCATTGAAGACTTTTTTCCGACTGACGTAAGTTTGTCGTTCGATTCCTATAGAATAGACACTGTTATTGCATCAACCGCAAATAATAAGTTCGTAACAGTAGGCATATTGCCTTTTTTTAAATAAACTAGATAAGTATTACGGTTTTCATTTTTTTTCCTTTATGTGTGCTCTAAAACATTGCTTCTTGCCATATTTCATGATTCTAGATCAACGCGAAGTGCCCTATAGGTTGATTCCCTTTTGAAATTGCAAAGTATGCCAAAGATACGACATAAATGTTCATATCTTTTGGTCGCGTTTACATACAAAGCAAGATCAACTACGGATGCCGGTGTGCAGTTAATGACGTATGTCTTAAAGGCTTGGGAGAGTTCACATGATGCTATTGGTGTTTTATGTGATCTCTCTAAAGCATTTGATTGTGTGGAACACCGTATACTGATTCGAAAGCTTTTCCATTATGTTATTCGTGGAGCTGCGCTTGATGTCATCGAGTCATATTTATCTGACAGGATGCAAAAGGTTGGCATAAATTGCCTGTAACATCTTCGGAATCTATAATTAATTGGTGTTCCACAAGGGTCCATTTTAGGGCCTTTTTTGTTCTTAGTATACTTTAACGACTTGCCACTTATGGCCAAGGATCTTTGTGATATTGTTTTATTTGTGTAGGACACATCTCTGATTTTCAAAGTACATAGGAAAGATAGCATACTAATTCAAGTAAACAACGCTCTATCTAGTATCTTTAATACATTAATTTTTATCCTAAGCGTTGTGCTCTACATATTTTAGTACATGTACCGAAGAGAAGTACTCTGGACGCCTGACAAAGTGCAGTACATTATAATGAAAACGTGACGTTCATAAGTGCGTCTTTGATGCCTAATGGCCTATTCAAACCTGGGCGTTATTCGCTACCGCGAGCGATAGAGACATCCGAAAGGATATGCGTTAATTTCACTGTTCACACCAAAGCGGATATATCTACTGCTTGGCAACGGGTAGCGGGGCGGCAGAACTAGTTTCGCCAAACAAGAGAAAATACCGCCTCACTAGGCGGTACAAGTTTCGCTGCAGTTATGGAACTTCATACTATTTACCCATCGAGATCCGCGTGATATTTTTCGCTACCCACAGCGGTAGCGAATAACGCTCAGGTCTGAATAGACCTTAAATTGAATAAATAATTTTAATATATTTTAATTTTAATTTATACCTATAATTATATATATAATATTATATAATTATGTATTTTATTTATAATTAATTTTTATAAATAAATTTGATTTTTACAGCTTAAGAGATCGGCGTATACCCGAGTATTTGATATAAATTCCATTTATATACCTCTACCTACTTGTTGCTAAAAAATGGGTCTTGAAAGACAGACGGACAAACCCTTTTTCCTTTTGAGGTACGGTACCCAAAAAACAGCTCAAATATTTTTAGATTACATTCTTTATGTATGACCTCTGCGACTTGTATTGAGTGTCGAATTTGAATATTGTTCTTATTTATGTTGTTTAGAGTAATCACTGGAGTGGAACAGTTTTGATTCTCTTGAGCTTGATTCTCTAAGTTTCTCAGCTAAGAGAGAAAATCGGGGAGGCAATAATGTACAACCATAATAATGCACAGCCAAATTAAGTACAGCCAATAATGCACGACCAATAATTCATGTACTTACATGGATTTGAAATACAGGTCGGCTTTTACTGGCCGCGTTTTATTGCCTGTACAAAATCGGTCCGTGTTGATAATGCATGCAGCATATTGAATGCGTTTTATTGCCTGGACATTATTTGGTCGCAAATTATTGGCAGTGCATTATAGGGACTCTGAAATCAAAATCATAAAAAAAGACATCAACTGTCACTTTGATAGCTGTTTTAGCCAAGACCTATATCGATGTTATTTTCGAGTAAGATGTAGGTACTCACTCAAGTGTGAAATCAAAATCATAAAATACGATATCAGCGGTCACTGTGACAGCTGTCAAAGCTAATACCTAAATCAGTGTTATTTTCCAGTCTAATGGAAATTTGCCATTTTTTCACAAAGATTTAGGAAAAAGGAAGAAGTTTCATCTAGAATTGATTGAACAGATATTGGCCAGTAGTATTTGGGTAATGAAAATTCTCCTATGTTACTTACTACTAGAGCAGTTTGTTGTAACATGGGTAAAAAAATACCCAAGGTATAGTAACATGGGTAACGAATCCTCTTGAAATACATACTGAACAGAATTTGAAGAGGGCCAAAAGTCATTGACTCTGAAATGAAGGTCACTGATCTTGAGTGAGTTCGTTGACCCCTAAAGAAGTTTGATTTGCCCCAAAAGATAAACAAAAATATCTTTCGCACCCAAGGTTACACACCGAGATAATATCTTTATACATATTCATACTATTACTGATTATGTGTCTGATTATAAAATATATAATAAATACTAATTGTTAATTACTTACCATTAACAATTAGTATTTATTTAATTATTATAGTTAGTTCCTTACTATAAAACACTTGTTAAACAACGAACATTAGACAATAGCAGTAAGCTAGTAGAAAATATGATACTCGTACTAACTTTTCTGGATCATAACCACTGAATTTATTGACATTGCTCGGTGGGTCTTGAGGGTGGCACCGTCGTCGGTTGGTTTCCATGAGCAATAGCAATATCCTAATATATGCAATTTACATTAAAATTTAAAGTTTACATTAATAATTAACTGCCAGATTCAAATATTAGTATTTATTAATTATGCATTTTATTATGGTTTGTCTGTGATTATGGTATCTATGATTATTCATAGATAAACTTAAATAATACCTCTACGAAGAGGTTAATTTTAAAAATACATAGGTAACCTTTTTTCTATGTGCATATTGTGCATAACTAATAAAAAGTTTATAGGCAGGAGAAAAGGCGATATGTTCAACATTTTTTGGACCAGCTAGCCTAACTAAAGAGAACAAGTCTTCAAAATTAAAATTATTTTAACATAATCGTATACCTACCTGGTATAATGTAATTATGTAAATGTTTCAGAATAACATTTATATTATGGGTCTAAATTGACGATTTATGCACTATCCACTCAAAACGTAAATTAAACCTTCATAGGACCTACCCATCATATTTCAAAGTGAATCTTTTATACCCGAGACCGATAACATTAGAAAATTTAAAAAAGCATGCGTTTGATTGTTTGACATTCAATTGTTTTTGCATTCAGTTTTTAACTTGAAGATTTGAAGATGGCAACAGCGACAATCGTAGTGATCTTCGAATTCGAGACCCTACGTGGGACTAACGCAGCAGAAACTGCTCGAAATGTCAATGCTGTGTTTGCTGAGGATACGGCTAACGAACGCACTGTGCGTTTTTGGTTTTACCGCTTTCGTAGTGGAAACTTTGACTTAAAGAATGAACCATGAGGCAGACCAGCCACCTAAGTAAATAACGATGAATTCAAGGAGATTGTGAAAACCGATCCGTCTTAGCCTAACTAGGAATTAGCGGCATGGGTTGATGTTAGCAAATCCACAATACCCATTTGAACCAAATCAGTAAAATAAAAAAAACTTGAAATATTTGTAGGGTTAGGTCCACAAAATGATCCCTTGAGGTAATATGATTCCCTATGGTTTACAGAACACTACTAACGCCATCTTTCTAATTTAAGTACATACGTCTTCCCCGTATCCCGCTCAGTGCCTCTACAAAGTATCAAGGCGGTGTTTATATCCCTATTAAGAAAACTAAAAAGGAAAAGGAGTCGGCAAAAGACAAAAATCAATACAAGAAAATAATGTATTAAAAACCATGAAGTAAAATGCAGAAACACTAAAAACAAAGAATAAAGAGAGCAAGGTATAGTTACAATTCAGAATCTTTAGTAAATGCTGAGTGCATGTTCTGCACAGAACCTTATTCAAAAGACGCCATTGTGGGAAGCATAGAAATAATGTATCGGTGGGAAGGCTGGGCTCTTTGCATAAAATGTCATAAATGGTGACAAGAAGTAGCAAGTGCCGGGCAAGGTTTTATGTGGGATTTTGCGTAGCTCATATTCGGAAATACCTAAAAACAAGTCTTAGTCCAATTGTTTAATGGATAATAAGACTGAAGATTTTATAACTGTTTATCTATTAAATAATTTGTTTAATGAATATGACTGTTGGTTTTTGCAGTTTCAATCGTATTAGTGCTCCTGGAGTCGAAAACGCTTGAGATGCTACGTAGAACTGCAAGCTATAGTGCAGCATCTCAAGACTTTACGATTTTATTTACATTTTTTCAAGTTAATGACTAGAACAATGGCTGTATGGCCTTGTGGCTACAGAACTGTGCAATTTCAATCGTATTAGTGCTCGTGGAGTCGAAAACGTCTGAGATTCTACGTAGGACAGAACTGCAAGCTATAGTGCAGCATCACAAGATTTGACGATTTATAATGAATTATTTTCGTTTTTAGGATGCAATTTTTTACTTTAACGCCCTAAAATAAATAGAACTATTTATTTTCAACCATATTTGGGATCTAACTTTTCAGAACTCCTGAGATGCTAAGAGATGGTGTGTGAGGTTAGCATCTTCTATCGCGGGCCTTGAGCGTGGAGACCGAATCCAGAAATTCCGTAACGAAAATAACCTAACACCACTCCGACTCCATTTATCGATGAATAGCAGAACTTTTAATGACTTTTTGAAATATCACGCTTGTCTCTTTAGTTCAGCAACTCGCCTCTAGATGGCATTTGTTAAATAATTATAATTGCATAAGTTGATTTGGCATCTATCGATTCATAGCAGAACTTTTAATGACTTTTTGAAATATCACGCTTGGCTCTTTAGTTCAGCAACTCGCCTCTAGATGGCATTGGTTAAATAATTATAATTGCATAAGTTGATAAAAACAGCTATGCAATAGCTTTGCCGCGGCAGTCTCCGAGTGCCACACGTCTGTTTTTATTGTAATTCGCTAGAACTATTGTTGGAACGCCGGCAGTCGATAGAACTCTGTATTATACTATTACTACTGGATACTGGATGTCGGCATGGGAAGTTGACATCTTATTTTTTAAATTCGATTTCACTTGTCTGTAAAAAAAAAGGAATAATATGGTGAACTATTCAAAATAACTATCACGAACTATATAACTATTGGGGATGCTACTAGAACTGCGAAAAAAAGAGATTCTGTAAATTGTTATGCTAGGTTCACAGACACATTATACGCATACAAATTATTTGTGACAAAAGACTTGATTATGGTGAGATAGTTTAATGAAACCATATTTAGATTGATAAGTTATTGTTAGCTTCGTACTCGAGAAAGTTTAAGTTAAGTATTTATTTTTACTATTTTTACTATAAGAATTTCAGTTGGTAGGATAATAGATAATAATAATAATAGAGACTAATTGCTTTTAATTTCGAGAACGTTGTGTTTGTATATTTTTATTTTGATAAATAATTAAACATTTCTTGCTTAATTTGTGTATTTTTTCACATGTATGAATCTGCCCCATAGCCTGTATGAGAGTGCCCCGCATGTGGGGTACATTCATACATTTCTAAACATTTTTTTAAACTTTTATAAAAAGTCTCACATGTGTATTTACACAAATGACATGTTTTTGATACAAAGTCAGATAGTTAGAGTACCAGTTTTTAATGAATCTATACAGATATTGATGCCAGAGAAAACTCTATAAGACGAAATAGAAAAACTGTATGAGGCTGCCCCACCTTCCCCTATACTGTTTTTTGGCTGATGATTTTTGTCATAAAAAAGCAGAAATAATGAAAATATATGCCTTATATTTTAATTCGAATCCTAGGAGGGGCAGAATGATCCTTAGGATCATTTTCACCCAATTTCAGGGATAATTTTAGGCACCCAGGTGTATATAATGATCCGTTATCCGTTCCGACAAATCTTATAATATTATGAAATTTATAAAAAACTAAAAATATTCGTTTGCATAAAGGTCAGCACTGAAATTATTCATCCAAAACTTCTTCAACCTTTTCCTTAACCCTTATATTTTGGACACAGTAAAACTTTTTCATTAGGGGGATTCTTTTTATTTTACCTACCTTATGATTTGACTGATTTCCAGAGAGAAGCGCGTGTTAAAGCTTGCCTTACCTTGTTAAACAGATAAAGAAATGAATGGATTTTGGATCAAATTGTGACGTGGTAAAAAGTAAATTATTCTTTACTACGATAATCACATGCAAACAAAGCAATGGGTAATCCCAGGTCAAACGCCACAACAATCCTCTAAAGCTAAGCTTACTCATAGACAGCTTGTACACGTTTCGTGGTCTCTTCATGGTGTAATTCACTATAGCTTCCTTTAGCTTCCTTAGATCTGGTCAGGCATTAAAAGCAGAAGTCTACTGCGCAGTTCGCCTTGCAATGATGGCAAAACTCACAATAAAGCAGCATCGACTTGTCCATCAGTCCTCACCATTATTGCTTCATAATATCGCAAGACCTCACACTGCTCGTCACTCAGTTTTAACACTACAAGACCTGCAGTTAGAAACCATCCGCCATGATTAAGACTTGCCGGAGCTCACCCCAACCGACTACCTTTTACTTAGCGATTTGGACAATTTTTTTCACGGAAATTTGTTTTTTTCTCAAGGTGAAGTACAAAACACTTTCATAAAGTTTGTGTAGTCCAGGTCTCCCCAGAGTTCTATGGCAAAGCTTTGAATGATGTTCAGATTAGATGGCAGAAATGTATAGATAACAAGGGTAAATACTTTGCTTAACTAAATATTTTATCCTACAAGAAAATGATTCAATTTTTCAGTACGAAATGGCAATTTCATAAGTTAAACTCTAATATTAAGTAGGGAATGTTGGATTGCCTCGCCGTTTCTATTATTTTTTCCCTCCAAGGTAGACCTTATATTATTTTTTTATGTATTAATTCTTTACATCGACTTTTTTATGAGGACGTTGACTTTTTGTGTACGGCTGTGATCCATTTTGAACTCTGGAAATCATAATAAAAACAACGGATAAGAAAATAATTATTAATTAAAACCTCAGGACTGAAAAGGTTAATAGGTAAAACTCCTACGAAAAAATTATGTCAAGAAGCATAACTCAGAACAAATTCCACACAAAAAGTGGTCCTCCAAAGCAAAACGACGTATGATTCTAAATACGAATTACTTCCGAGGTTACAAATAGACATGTTCGGTGATTGGTTTAAATATCAGAAGGAAAGCAGGAATTGATCCACGCGCGTGTTGTAACGTCTACTATGACAGCTGAGTCATAGGGGCGTGAACGATGTTATTGATTTAGCACGACATTTATTGGGCCATTTTTTAAGGCAGTCCTCTTCCTCCTGATATTAATTCTGATATTATTTCTTCGTAGGGTAACTCTCTGAATCATGATCCACTGAGCCCTATGATGAAATGATACGTTGTTTCCCGAGACACTTTATTTGATAAATCGCATATATCCATATATGTTCTTAATCTAATTCACTGGCTGCTTACTGTCTCTCTTAGTATATAACTTAGTCCAAAGATAATATAAACACTACGTTTTGTCAATCATAAATATGAGAAAAAACAACACACTATTATTTTCAAACCTTATTCAGGAAAAAAATACCTACTTACATAAAAAATGTGTCAAAAGAAATTGGTACTTACCATAGATTATGCTATGTATAATTGAGACTTACGCCAAAGACCTTACACTTACTAACTAGAATGTGCACTATGGCGAAACTACCGGTCCGCGTGAGAGGAATCCCGTTGGTAGTGTGTCCCTTTCTAATATGGTGACCATGACCAAACAGAATACAGGACAAATTGCATGTAAAATCGTTTGTATCCTGATATATTGATGCTAACTAACTACTCTACATACACATAGGTACCTATTTTATGTAAGTAAAAAAACAACCAAACATGGTGAGTATATTTTTTTGGAATCTACATCACTTACCCTAGACGTGGGTTAAGGGTCTGAACTTCTAAAGTACAAGATGTCTCATAAGAAAGTTTATATGTATTTAGCTTACTGCGTGAATGTTTCAGAAACACATCTCAATATTCCGCCGAAATCAACGCTACGCCAATACTTGTCTGGCCCTTTATCATATTGTTTGCCAGCTTTGATGGCCATTGCATCAAAAATTAAAGCGACGTGCATTTCACCCTTTTTAGCCTTATTTATCGAGAATTCCATCATTTCTGCCATAAAATCCAGGTCGCATTTATGCGTCGCCAATATCCTTCGCAGAGTTGCAGGGCGATGTAAAGGGATACGATTCTTCAAAAATTAATAGGCTTTACCCGAATAATCATATAATAATAAATAAACTGTTTAATTTTATTTCAATATTTATTGGACGTGTTAGATTTTGTCGTATTTAATCTTGTGTGAATGTTTTCGAAATTATGTTGGAAAATCTGTTCGACTTCAGAAAAACTATCACATTATTTTATAATTTATAGGTACCTAATAAACATTTTAGGTTGTCAAGAGTTGTGTAACGTCTTTTCAGGCGTTGTTGTAAGACTTTGACATCTCGACGTAATTTATTTTTACATGGTGAGGCTGTAGTTGCAGCAGATGCTGTTTGTGTGCAAACACTTTCCGTAGTAATTATCTTATTTCTGCCACCCTCTTGCAGTTTTATAAATAAGTTATGAATTTGCCGTTTTTGTGACACTCTGACGGTGACCGGTACATCTCCAATTTAAGACAGTCGAACAGAAGTATCTACCTACGTACTATGGGGATACTATGGAATTGCAAAAAATCTTAGATGAACAATATTCATGGTTAGGGCGGTTCTCCTCAAAATGTTATTTTGGCAAAAAAAAACTAAGATATTTTAAACCTAGGTATATACGTTACATTTTGTATGGACATAATTCGTTTGTTGATATAGAACACTTAACCCATTTATAACGACCGATTGTTATAAAGATCAAAAAATATACTGGGGAATACCCTCAATTTAAAAATAATAACGAGCGGATAATTTTTGCTTATTGTATACCAATCGCCGCAGTGATCGTTTGACAGTGTTTCGGTGCATAGAAAATTATCTTGTGATCAAAATCTTGAAGTGATTTTGTATTTTAGTTCGTATTAGCGTAATTAACTTTCACTATGTCTTCAAAACGGTAAGTGTTTACAAATTAACTTGTGATTGAAAATGATTTTATGCACGTTTATTATAAATTTATATCCTGTCTAACAAAACTGTGAATTAAAATTTGATCTTGTCATATCTTTTAAATAAAAAAAATGATGTTATATTTGATGATCGTTTTAACGATCGGTCGTAATTTAGGGATATATTTTTGACTTTCAGACCCAGGAATACCAAACCATTGTCTCTCAATGAAATCGTTGACGAGTTGGAACAATTAGATGATGATGCCCCATTTCCAAGAAATATAACTATTTTACCACCAGATAACGCGAATGCTGATGTCACAGATGAAAATTCTGGTGATGAGGAGTTTGTAACTCTGAACAATCTTCCAGGTTTGATATAGATGTCATATAAATCTTTACGTTATTTTCTCATGCCAGTTTTTATTTTTTTATTTCTGTCTAGGTTCGCAGCTAAGAGCTCCTGCTGAGACAGAATACATGTGTTCCGAAAGTGACGAGGACAGTGTACCCTTGTCTTCCTTAGCAAAAAGAAGTCGAACTACCGAAGAACCCCTCATAGTGGAAGGTCGTCAACCTGAGCCATCTACATCTAACTCAGCTCCAGCTATTAGCAGCACGTCAGCCGTTCCTTTTGTTGACACAACCGTACCAAAAACTCAAAATTATACTTGGAGAAATCGCCATAATTCTCACGACCGACCACAATGGCAAGAAAACTATGGGCCAAGACACCTTCAAACGCCCATGTATTACTTTGACTGTATGTTTGATGACTCAGTTATCGAATTATTGGTCAAATATACAAATATTTATGCGATTCAAAAGAATAAAGTGGGCAATGTGACAACGAGTGAAATGAAGTGTTTCCTTGCTATACTTCTTTACAGTGGATATATCGTAGTTCCCCGAAGATACATGTACTGGGAGAAATCATCAGACACTGATTTTTGTATTATATATAACGCCATGTCGAGGGATAGATTTACATTTATCATGACTCACCTCCACTGTTGTGACAATACTCAGATAACTACTGAGTGTGACAAATTTGCAAAGTTGAGACCGCTTTTCAATATCCTAAACGATATATTCCTGAATATGGCTCCTTTAGAAGAAATGTATAGCATAGACGAGGCTATGGTACCTTATTATGGAGGACACAGCTGTAAACAATTTATACGTGGAAAACCGATTAGATGGGGATATAAGTTCTGGGCTGGAGCGACTAGATTGGGATACGTACTATGGTTTGATCCGTACCTAGGCCATGCAGCAATTATTCCACCGGCTTATAGGCAGTTAGGTATGGGAGCTGGTGTGATTTTGCGTTTTGCTGATCATTTACAATATCGTCACCCAGGTGTGCCTTGTCACTTATTCTTTGACAATTTCTTTTCTTCTATTCCACTCTTTCACGAATTGAGTAACAGAGGACTCAAAGCCACTGGAACGATTCGCGAGGACCGTACAAAAAAGTGTTCTTTGCCGTCCAATAAAGAACTCAAGAAGACAGAAAGAGGCACATTCAAGTATAAGTCTAGCCAACCAGAGAATATTTTGGTTTGCAAATGGAATGATAATAGTGTGGTGTCAGTAGCATCCAATTCAGAAAACATCGAGCCCTTACATAAAGCTAAACGGTTCTCGCAGCAGCAGAAAAAATATATATACATTGATCAGCCTGCAATTATAAAAAGCTACAATGAAAACATGGGGGGAGTTGATAGGTCCGACCAAAACATTGGTCTTAATCGTACATCTATCCGTGGCAAGAAATGGTATTTCTCATTGTTTTGTCACTGCTTGGACATGGCGACTCACAATGCGTGGCAACTTTATAAAACTAATGGAGGAGAGTACGATCATCTCACATTCCGGAGGACTATCGCCAGAGGTATCTTGGAAACGTATAAAAAAATGAGAAACGCGGTCCTTGTCCCACTCCTAGAACTTACAGAGAAACTTCACGCTACGATAGAGTTGATCATCTAGTAGAGTACAACGACTATCAGCTTCGATGTTCGCTTTGCAAAAAAAATACAAACTTCACCTGTCAAAAATGTAAAATCCACTTGCACCCTAAAACATGTTTTGTTGCTTACCATACTCCTACATAGACTTGTTTGTTAATTAACTTTTTCATTGTAATAACTGTGTTTCTTTAATTTAAAATAGGATACAATCGATAAAGTGGTAGTTATATGAGCGTTAACCTACCTGCCTATTACTACTGATCGTTAAAACGATCCGCATTTTCCGAGCTTTCCTGAAACCTCAGATTTTTTTTGGTATTTTTCCATGTTTACCATATGCATCAAGGTAACAATACTAAAAAATGACTGTGATTCGAGATAAAAAAAAGTTTCAGTAACAACTGGGTTCTATAAGGCATACGGAACCGGGCCTTAGTTTTAGAAAAAATAACATTTTTTCAAATGAGTTTTTTTATTTTTTTTAATTAAATTATGACATTAAAAATACATTTGTTTACTAACTAGCACCTTTTAACCTCGTAAAGGTTTGTCGCAGTACTAGGTCCTCTTAAATAACAGGTTTATTAATTTGTAAAAACAGAGTAAACAATTAAAAAAGTGTAACTACCTAAATACCTACATAATAACTAAGTACCATGATAAGTTGTTGGCACAATGATAATTTGTGATTACAATGACATTAGTGCGGAGAAAAATGATGCAATGATGCAAATAATGACCACTGATGACACGATGATATCTCTAAGTGGAGTTAAAATGTACAGAAATAGTAACTTTAAGGCCAGACCAGACCAGACCCGAGCTGAACTTTTGTCACTATACACTCCAAGCAATTATTTTATAATATTTTTATAAACATACATATAAAAGATGTGTTTCGGAATAAGTAGTCATTTAGATATGGGATCAGAAATAAATAAGTTTTTATCCTTTTTTTAATAATAAAATAAAGTAAAAAATTACTGAGGTTTTCATTGTATCTATTTCTACATACTTTCAATCACATAGTTAAGAATTACGAACAAAATTAGAATCACTTAATCACATTAGAATCAAATAAAGTCGCCCAATATTGTGTTACTCAGAAATTACGTTTTGTGGGGGTAGTGCCACGCTGTAAAACCCATGTGTTACAGCCGACTGGGCTGACACGACCAGGGAAGTACCACACTCCCTCATAACACCGCCGCGAAGTAAGCTTGTTATTGCGTTTCAGTTGATCTGTGGTAGTTTCCGTAGGCCCAATTCCGCTTCCCCCCTTTCCCTTCTCCTAACACCTCCCCCACCCCCCTCCACCCTTACCCCTTCTAATATGACATATATGATAGCACAGTTAATAGAGATTTTACTCCAGATGGTACCAGCTGCGATGCAGCTGGAGAATTCTTCTCCGGGCATCTATCCTCGGGATGAGCCTGGAGATGGATGCTGGGGTTGCCCTGGGTATTCTGGAGAATTCAGGCTTATAATTATTTGACGTCTAATCTGATTGAAATAATGTCAGATAAGATGTCAAATAACTCTCCGACCCTCATTTCCAATTTAACCTTCCTATACTCGCGCCAATTTTCGTAACACCATATTCGCGCATGGTGTCACAGACCGACAATTCGTACCCTACAACATATTTTTTTACGATGAAGCCTCAAAAAATATAAAAAATATTTTAATGTTTAGAACATAATGAAACCAAATAGTATGAATAATAGGTACTTAATTTATGAATTATTTTACTGACTTTCAGTCTATCACAAATCAGTTTTTGAAATTGAGATTTTATACCTAAGTAGGAAAAAAGAAATAAAATCTATACTTATATTTAACAACAAAATAAAGTTAGTAGTAAATAACATATCAAAGGACATATTTATCTAAGTTTGGCTTCGTTTTGACCCTCACCATAACAATCAGGGTATACGGTTAGCACAGCGGTCCGTTTTGCGATATTTTTGCTCACAGTTCTAACGTCTAGCTAAGCCGGTCCGAGACAAATATCGCGATTTTGACAGCTCGTGGCACTGTAAGCGTGTTGATAAATCGGACCAGAGTTGTAGCAATAACAGTGTGTAATGTGAAGGTTAACTATGTGGTGTGTGGATTAAAAATAAATAATGGAATGGATGGACCGACTTTTACAACTATTACATCAAAAACAAGGAACACCAGTAAAGACATTGTAGAAATAAACAAACACCTGTCACTTATGACAGAACGCTCACGACGATTATGGTGTAGAGCATGGTTCATGTAATCGTAAATATGGCGGCAGTTAAGACGTCATCGATGACGTAGCGTGGGCCATCGTAATCACGCTCACGGTTAAAGGGACCGACTGTTATCGCGCTAATATCGATTATGGCTCAATCAAAGCTGAAACGCTCGGCGTGCACTAAAATGAAGCTAGCAACAAATCCAGCAGCTAACATGGAACTCGACTTTGGATTTTCGTGCATATAAATAATAACTAAAATGTGTTTTGTCGGTCTCACAGACCAACGCGCGAGTATAGGAACGTTAAGTCAACTGATTTTGGCGATAATAATATTATCACTGTTCTTCATTCCGATTCAATATCGCGCTTTTGTCTGGTGAGATCTGTCAGCCATTCGGAATGGGTTGAAATCACGCTCACATTGCTCACAGTATATATATATATGTATATATATATATATGTGTGTATATACTGTGAGATTAGTTAATCTGTAAAGACAAAACGCAGGTGGTAGATCCAATTTTGGACGGTCGTCGATCACTGACACTTAAACATACACTGTATCTAAAACTAATGCGTCCTGAACATCGGTGTCCATTCGACCCACCCGCAACCATTGGTCCGACCCATCCACAACCCTTGGTGCGGCCCGGAAATCAGCGTCCCTTCCACCAGTGGACGCAATGGGTGGACCAGCCATCAGTAGGCATAAGATAACTGGCACTATGATAGAACCGTCAGGTACTATATGAAACCGTACTGTGAGAGAGATGCAGAGTGGCGCCATCTCTGGTATAACTCTGGAAGCGTGCACTGTTCGCTGATTGGTCGGTTGGTTGTTTAGCACTTAGTCATCGTCTGACAAAGGCAGGGGGGGGGGGAGGACACGTTCGGAGGCTCTGAGGAGCTCACTTTGGGTTTGGTCGTGGCAGCGTTCGCTACTAAGTGGAATACCTTGTCACCAAGTTATTCAAGTTGATCTCTAAACACTATGCGCTGTAATAATAAATCTCAGTGTGACGTAAAAAGCAGACTCATTGTACATGTGATATCTCATTCTCCTAACCCGCTTAATCCACGCCTAGGCACGAAATTGGAGCATGCCATCCTATAAAGATCCTGATACTGTGACTTTATTTTTATTTTCATATTAATAAATAAAGACTGAAACACACGGATTTCTATTTATTTACAAAAATATAAGCAAATATGTAAATCAAAATGTACATTTACCGATATCGATTATTACGTTCTTTAGGGCATCACTAACTTGTTAGTCGTCGAGCTGTCATAAAAACATTAATAAAATCGACAAAGTATAATCTAACATTTTTATAAATGTGGGTTGGCAACACGGTTACTACTTCCTGCCTAATGAGCATAAGCAACTCACTACTTAAGATCTTAAAGAAGTGTTGGTTGAACCTTTGACAATGATTTTTAACAGCAGTATGGGGACTGGAATATTTTCGGGTTACTTGGAAGAAGGCATTGGTCTGCCCAATTCACAAAAGTGGACCCAAAAATATAATAGATAATTACCGGCCTATTTCACTATTGTGCACTTTTTCTAAGTTACTTGAAAAGCTCGTAAATAACAGGCTAGTGAAGTTCATTGAAACTCGGAATCTTATTTCTGATAGACAGTTTGGATTCCGTAGAGGGAAATCTACTGAAGATGCTGTATCCTTACTAACATCCATAGTGTCATCACGTTTAAATGAGAAAAAGTGCTGCGTATGCGTATTTCTTGATTTAGCTAAAGCCTTTGACACTGTCTCTGTTTTGATTCTATTAAAAAAGCTGGAGAGCATGGGCATACGTGAAGCACTTTAAACTGGTTCAGCAGCTACCTCAAAGAGCGAAGATTGTGTGTAAGGGTTGGATCTGCTAATAGTGGGTTAGAAACTGTTTACTTTGGAGTTCCACAAGGGAGCATCTTAGTGCCAACGTTGTTCATACTGTATATCAACGACATACATGAACTCTCAATAGCAAACGCTAATATTTTGTGCTATGCTGATGATACAGCGGTTTTATTTAACGGGACAACATGGGAAGAGGCTCACTCGGCTGCTGAATTGGGAATGTCTAAGATACAGAACTGGTTACTATATAATCTTCTAACATTGAACACAAAAAAAAGACCTTGTACACCTGTTTTCATAAAACTTTGACTTCCGCTCCGACATTGTCTAGTATTAGAATACACACCTGCAACGGCATCAGTGCTTTATGTAACTGTGAACAACTCAAAAGGGTTAAGGAAACAAAGTACCTTGGTGTTGTAGTGGACGAAAATCTTTCATTTAAATCGCATATTCACATGTTGTCCGATTCAGATTGATTTGATCAGAAAAATTATCAATGTCATGAGGCAACTCCGTGATGTGGCAAGTTTTAACCTCGGGGTGCTCGTTGCGTTGCGTAGCGCTCGTTGAGTAAACGAGAGCATACCGTGTACACGCTCACGGTGTCATTTGAACTCCTCGTGTGGCAATAGATAATCAATTAATTATTTATTTCAGGTAATAAAATCCATTGCTTACATATTATAATATTTAACATCATAAATTAAATAGAATCAATTATTAAATTAAAATGTGTCAAATCCAATTAAATTAAATTTAACTTAGTCGAACCAAAATAAATTAAATTAAACTAAATCAAAATAGAATAAATGAAAGAAAAGAAAATTATACCAAGATCAATTTAAACATAATGATGGAATGATTAGATTTAACCAATGACCTTCTATACACAGGACTTACCACGCCATACAGGAACTAAGCTGAAACATGGCACATACCCTTAACTTCACCATATGAAGCTTCAATTGCTCTGTTCATACATTGCTGCTCTCACTCTAGTCCTTTCAAATGCACTTGGTCTATTAGATCATTCCATCTATTAGGTCATTAAACAGTTGAAGCTTCATATGTTGATTTTAGGAGCTAAGTTGAACAGAGACTACAGTGGAGTAGCAACGGATTTTTTTTGAGAGGCAGGTATAAGAAATGATTTCGTAATAAGTGAGTGTTTTAGTAAATGAGATTTTGATAAATTAGGACCATACTAGAAATGAAACTCCTTTTTATGGTTACATCATATTCATCAAAGAATTCCTTCTTATTCTAGACTCCAGTAGGTTTCGTATTAATTTCATTATGTGGCACGAATCTAAGAAAACAGCAACTCTATAGTCATTGTTTGGGTGCTGAAACTTGTACTCGTGTTCGTTGTTGTCGAGGTTACAGCCAAGCACTATCATGCAATTGATGTTGGATTTGCATCCGTCGAAGGTCAACGATACAGTTTGACAGCTTTATGGCATGTTTGTAAAGCGTGTTGATTATATGTGCTTTCATAGCTCCAGTTAAGCTTGGAAAAAATAGACAATGTGCAAAGTCCAGCTCTGATTAATTAAACTACAAGAAGTACAAAGGTCTGACTAGCCTTTTGGTCTGCATCATTCATACCAGTACCCAACAAGGTCTTCGTATTTTGCGCCGATCCACATCCTATGCTGTCGTATAGACATTTCAGCAGTAATGAGCGAACCATATCAGTAATTCCGATGATTCTTTAGAGTTATCAGTTAATATATTAAAAGCCTCATCGGCGAAACTTGGTTCTGCATTCAATTTCTTAAACCACCTTAACAATGTACTAGGATGTGGAAGGCTCTTGTTAAAAATTCTTCTCAAATATTGATATGCTGCAGTAGAGTATAATTAACAGTGAGTGAATTTTCGAAGGGCTGGCGGATATGTGGAAAAAGGTTTTCGCACATTAGCCGATAGTATTTTCATAATGTTTTCATCATTGTTTTCAGTAACTCTTTCTTTATCATTACTAAGAGAGTTATCGATCAGTCGTCTATTTTCTAAGTCTTGAACGATTTCATCCAAGGATTAATTTGCTTTAACCACACACGTTGCTGTTCCTGGAAAAGTAAAAATAGTAAATAATCCTCGCGAGACAGTCTGAGACCATTTCATTTGACTCGGGCGCAAAAAACCGACACGCTTCCAAGAGCCAACAAGCGCAGCGAGTCGCGACGCGATGCGGCGAGTGAACCACAGACAATACATACATAGAGCGAACTGTCTACACGCTCGTACTCGGTCTGCCTCGGGGTGTGTCGAAGACGTGTAAACGCGCCATTACAAAGTACCTTTTGGGTGGATGTTATTCAAAATTTAAAATTATCTCTCTCTTTTGACATGATGCTGGCTATGGCATGATGCTGATGCGCTCAAAAATTGCAATTATAAAAAAAATCCTTGAATTAATAAAAAATAATATATAAATTAATAAATAAAAATAGTAGTAAAATATATAAATAATTAATGATTATTTGATAGCTCCTTTGTAATTTATTATATATTTTATATTTTTAATGTGTAATAAATTATTTGATATTTATTAACAAATTTAAATTTTTATCAAATTCCTGTATATGACAGTCATATAGTCTGATTAATCTATGACAGTTATTACTCATCTCCCGGCAAACGGGGTGAATGGGCACCCAAGACCTTGCACTTACTAACTAGACTGTGCACTATGGCGAAAATACCGGTCCGCGTGAGAGGGCTCCCGTTGGATACACATTTAGACAAGTAGGTAGGTTAGGTACCAACTTAGTAGGTATTAAGAACTACACTCATATTTAAGCGCTATGGTAATTATACTATAAATAAAAACTAATATTGTAGAAAATATTGCAATTTTATAAAGAACAATTTTAATATTATAATCAGTTCTAACTAATGATAATGAGGGTTAATCACAATTATTCACATATATTATTCATACATAAACAAAATTTGTAGTAGTGATGAAAATACTCAAATAGAAAATAATAATCTTCTTATTAAAATTAAGATTTTACTAAGCATAAAACTAAGAAATAAATGAATATTATTCATATCAACTACTAGGTAACTACTTTGGAAATAGTTCTTATAATAGGTAGGTCTTTAAATTGACTCTATAAATTAAGTGGCAGCCCTGCTCCGATTGTCTCTTTACTGTCTCGTTGACATACCTACTGCTTCGTCCCATTTTATTAAACATCTCGTCCCTTTTTACCTCTCAATCTTACTTAACAGCCTCCGATACATGCCGTATAATCTCCTAAGTTTTAAATAAATACATAGGTAGTTGTAATAAAATATTATTTTTTAATAAAAGAGGGTAGGTATGTAATTGTACATACTTTACGATGTACAGATTCCGAAAGAAACTCCAACTTCGGAGATAACATTTTTTTAACTTCTTATCAACAAAAACAATATACATCATGCATCTTCAACACCGGCCTGTTCTAAAAAGTTAAAATTAAAATTACTAAGGTAATTTAATTTCACTTCCGATTTTTTCCCTATTCTCCCCTCAATCCCTAATCACCCCGTTTGAAGGTATTGTTTTCATACGCTTCGCGCTTTTAAACATTGCTTTATGCTTATAGTCACAATTTAACATGTAAATTGTAATGTAATGTAGGTAATTTAGCTATTGAACACTTGGGAGGGTCGAGAATTCGACCGAGAATTTGATAGTGGTATAGTTGGTACTAGGATTCCCGTGTTAGTGTTACAGCTATTAGGATTCCAGTTTCCACAAAGTACTACAAACGAAATAGTATTACGATTCCATATTTCCATTCCAATCTCTACACAATAACAAGTTTGAAATTTCGTGAATAGAATGGTTAAATACTCAGATTATAAAACAAAATCTGAGGTTAAATAATAATAATATAGTATAATTATTCTGTAATGTGCTGAAATTTCGTGAATAGAATGGTTAAATAATAATAATATAGTATAATTATTCTGTAATGTGCTGTGCTTGTGTCTGGCTCTATGGTGTGTGGGTTTTTGCATGTTTCTTGTTCAACAATCTGTGGTTGGTTCTTGAGTTTGACCTTCTCAAGGTGACCGATATCGTTAGCCGGTTTCCAGTCAGGGTTGCGAGATTCCGGCGAGTGCACGGCTCGATCCCGATTTAGTTTGAAATTGTGTAGACAAGATGAGCGTACAAACGGATTCGGATAAACGTAAGCAGATCTCTGTAAGAGGTATTGTTGCTGTGGAGAATGTTACCGAAGTGAAGAAGGCGTTCAACCGTCACGTCCATTATACCCTGGTGAAGGACAGGAATGTTGCGACTCCGAGGGATTATTACTTCGCCCTGGCCCACACTGTCAGGGACCATCTCGTCTCAAGGTGGATCAGGACTCAGCAATATTACTATGAAAAAGATCCCAAGGTAAAAATAAAACATGCCAATTTCTGGAGTATATAACTAAAATTTTCTAGTAAAGCTAGTTTTATTACCATTTGTCGACATTAATATTGACAGGAAACTAGGCCTTATAAAATGTGATAATTTTATATAGGTACATATATTGCTGTATACATTATTTAAAAAGAAAAAAGTATCTATGCATGTTTGCCATAACGGATACAATATTATGTTACTAGTACCTAAAGATTTAAAGATGACTATCAATTAAATTTGATTGCACTAACTATGGTAATTTATTTTATTCATTCATGTATTATATACCCTAATATTTAAAGATGACTTCATCAATTATATTTCATTCCACTAATCATGGTAGTTTTAGTACTAGTAACTTGTATAGGTATGTGTTAACCAATCACGTTGCAGTTCCTGGAAAAGTAAGTTGATATCTGCGAAATCTATTGTATTATTGGCCAAATATGGCGAATCGCGAGTCAATGGGTTAAGCAAACAAGCATAATATTTACCTTTTTCTTTTCAAATAATGTATGCAGTATATTCAACACATTTACATAATATACCAGTTGCCTACTAACAGTTTTGTTTTGTAGTCTGATGAATTTTGCATGTATTTATCTATTATAATAAAATTATTAACATGAAATTAAAAAAAATAAGTTAAAAGGACCTATGTGCTTTCTTCAATGATAAGTATAATATTTCTTATTTCCTTAGCGAGTTTACTACCTCTCCCTGGAGTATTATATGGGCCGTTCGCTCCAAAACACCATGATCAATCTTGGCATCCAGGGGACTGTTGATGAGGCTCTCTACCAACTTGGTCTGGATATTGAAGAGCTTGAGGAATTGGAGGAAGATGCAGGTCTTGGAAATGGAGGCTTGGGCCGTCTAGCTGCATGTTTCTTGGACTCTATGGCTACTCTGGGATTGGCTGCTTATGGTTATGGTAAGTCACATAATATTGTCAATAAACTTACATAAAATCTATGATAAACACTAATCTTGGAGGATGAAAACGTAAAAATATACTACACTATTCAACATTTGCTTCTGAGACATCTGCTTTGAACCTAAAACAAATTTTCGAAAAAAGTTATGACAGACAAATTGCTAAACTTACATTTTGTATAAATGTGCCTAAAATAAAATATTTTAGTGTTTCTGAATGAGTGCTCATAAGATTAATCTTATCTTGATATATTTTAATAAAGACTAGCCTGTTTTGTAGCCAACTGCCATGAAGCCAAAACGACGGTTATGTGTTTGACCTGTATGTATGTCCGTTCCTATGTCCACTCGTAACTATGCAATGACTAAACCAATTCTGATAGATGTACGTCATTAGATTTGTCTTGATGGAGCGAGTGGCACTGGGTACCAAAACCCAAAAGGAGGCTGGTTTTTATGCGCTTTACTTAATAGATTGATACCACCACAGTGCCAGATATTTTGCCGAGTTTGCATAAAGATAAATAAGCTGTATTGTGTGTAGTGTGATGCACACAATATAGCTTATTTATGGGTACATGTAGCCTATTTATGGGTATAGAGTAAAAGCCATGGAGTTTATAATTAATAATCATTATCTTCCATTGCTGGTTTTTTTATGCAAGCAAGACAAGATGGTAAATCCTGCACCTTGCTGGTAAGCTCTATGAAAGGTGCAGTGTCACCTAAAACCTAGAAATTTTGCATGATACTGCAATGTGGTCGTCAGCCCGTGACATCGGGGGTTTGGTCTCTTTCGCCGATAATTCTTTTTTTTTCATTCATGTGGCAGTAGGTCATCCTTAACTATGTTTGCCTTAATATCTCCTAGATAATTTGTCTACTCCAACATTCGTCAATTCCTCAGGAAATATGGCAAGCATATTGCCACTGATGTGGTAATATGCTTGCATGCCATGCCAAGCTGAAGCTTGTTAATTTGTTGAGCTAAATCAAATACTTGGTTCTTGCTGCATAACTTCATTTCGAATGATTAAAAATGTTCGCCGTTAGGCAGTGTGGTATAGAAAACATGTAGAAGTGAAGCTTTGACGAAGTTTTTGAAATACTGCCCTGTCCAACTGGATTATTTTGTCGGCTTATTTCTATCCAATTGGAACATTGGTTCATGGTAGACCTATACCTGGAAATATTCAAACATATGCCTATTGCTGATAGCAATCGCTTCTGAATTAATAAAATAGCTAGTTCCTCTAGTAGTAGATCCTCCTGGGCATGCTGAGAATCAAGTTATCCAGCATTTCTTAGGGTAACCTGTTCCATTCTTGAATTGCGGCTTCCCTGAGCTCTGGCACTGTCTGGGGACGTGGCTGACGGTTCCAAACAGTTCACTTAATCCTTCCTATACCGTGATAATTAAAACAAAAGATTTATGAACGAAACCAACGTATATATACGTCTCTGGGACGCAAAGGGTAAAGAGCATCCCACGCGCGCTCTATTGTGGTTAAGTCACACGAGCCAGCAGGCAAGTCTAACCTGTGATGTGATTCTCGGAGAGCAGCATTGACTCGATGGGCGCATTATCATCGACCAGTACAAATCGGTGCCCATGGTTTACTCGAACCGGAATGGGCTGACAATTGCATAAATACCGTAACAAAAAAAAATGTGATTTTTAAAAGTGTTCACAACCTTTTTTGTTTCGTGTATGTCAGTACATTTTGAATCCAACGATGTAGGCATATTATTATCTTCCGATGTATTATTGACCAGCCTCTACCCTCCGTTATCCGTTATTTAGCATGTTTTTTGTATTTGAACACTAAAATTGCGACGTCATAAAGACATCTCAATACGAGGTATGTGGCCAGTCAATTGCTGTAGAATCTAGAGTATAGAAGACTTTATGATAAAGTTTATAACATAGAGAAACTTCTCTCTATATCTGATTTCTGCCAAACTACATGTATATATTCTGTAGTACCAAATTCTTTCAGGACTCTGCCTGTTCAGGTGAAAGTCTCCTTACTAATAATTCACCTACGAGACGACGGTTGTGCCATTGGTTATCATGAGTTGCGTCAAGTAGAATCCAACGAAGAGATTAGGCCAATTATAGTTGTTTGAACGTCGAATGTTATGTCCTGCGTCGCACCAGCTTCCTGATCTTCTACTGATGAAGGCCCCTGTGGTCAGACTGGGTCGGCGGTTGTTCTCGTTGCGTGTCTATAAGCCGATGAAAGGTACAATTCTGCGCCCATATTCTTCCGGGTTCCTAACTACGTTTTGGAAGTTCTCAAGAAAGTCAATTATGTGTACCAAGGAAGCAAATTTGTATTACACTTTAATAATGAACATATCTGGTTTTTTGATCCCAGAGTTATAAATCTAGCAAGTTAGGGCGGAGCGTAGACTTCATCACACGGGACCCTTGCTTTTAATTAATATCCAGTCACTGTCGTACAAGTCTGTGGTTGCTGATGACGGAGAAGTATCTTATTCTTGTCTGTCACGATGATATCAATCTGATTTGTAGTAAATGACAGTGTCGGACTGTCGAAGCTAAACTAAGTCCACTTTCTCCGCGGTTACTACTTAGAGATAATAATATACAGAAGATGTGGAAATATCTCATTTTTATTTATACTCATCTTTGTTATTCAAAATTGGGTATACTATTTATAAATTTTCTTTAATCAAACTTATTATGCTGCCAATTAGTAGACTTGTTATTGTTCATGTCATGATAACACACGAACATAATAAGGGGTCCGCGAGAAAGCAATACACCAGCTTAAATGCTGAAATATTCGATCTCGTAAAGAGTATGTTGCTGTGGATTAGCTGTACGATGGGGAAAGAAGCCGACTGAGGGTTATTGGACCAATATAATTTCTAAGGAAGCAGCTTCAGGTAGACAATCAGTCACGAAAATCAAGAAAATCTTATAACATTAAGAAGAGAAGAGTAGAAAATATAATTGACCAAACCCGCGTAGTTGAAATAAGGGTAGAGAGATAGTTACGATGCAAACTAATTAATATTTCATCTATAACATTAATGAATTACAACATTTTTATTGAACATAATTTCTAAGCACCTTTTTGCATTTTCTTAAAGAAAAGAAGAAATGTAAACTTTATTTGTAGCCTTGTTATTACAAGTTGCTCATAATTCTATAAAACAAATTGGTAACTAAAGACTAAGTAGGGTTTTTTCATAATACGTGGTCATCCGCTGGGTATAGATAGACACAGGTACGGTAATATTTGAGGGTCATTCTGTAGTAGAAATACTTTACATTACCTCTCGCAAGTTTAGTATGACTACGAACTAATTTGAAACGCTTGTCAACGTCAGCCCTGGCTTCAGGCCAATAAAAACGTGTTTACTAAATAGAATACTCTGAAAAAATGTGAATGTTTATATAACCAAGTGCGACTTGTACTTTTAATTACGTTCTAATGTGGCCACGATGAATGTCAACATAATAAACACACAATGCAATTGCACACGTTGTCATGGCTATTATAAGATTTTAGTTCAATCTGCTTCAATTTATTTTATCGAGTACCTAGTTTAATACTCTCTCATTGTTGCTCATATTCATATAGCACAGTTTGAACATTAGTTAACAGCCCGGGCCGTAATATTGATTCTAATCTATAATTTCCACTCCGTTTACGTCGTAAGAATGTGCCATTATTACTACTACTAGCTGGTGCCCGCGACTACGTCTGCGCAGAATTAGTAGTTCGAGTAGTTTATTATCTTTTCGAAGACCATATCTATCTTTATACCAAAATGTCATAAAATATGTTCATGATCAAACGCAATTGCTATTACAGTATTATATGAATAAATTTAAATACTCAGTCTATCAATCAGTAAACACTTATAATAAAATACAGGACTTACGTACATACAAATATAGAATTAATCACCATGGAAAAAACTGTCATTACATTTCATCACTCTTGACCGTTGCCGAGCACGTCTAGTGTATCGAGCTGTCAAAGATGTTGACTAAGCTATCAGAAACTGACACAAACTTTGACAGAACTGTCATCATTACGCCACAGATTACTGAATAAGAACAGATACTTCACTCAGTAGAAAATTTCCAATACCTATTACGATAATAGCCTACTCCCTCGCGTCAACAACCACTGTATGCTAAAATGCGCCTAAATGCTCAAGCGTACAGCAGTGATTGCTTCGCACCGCGCGATTCCACAGTAATCGCAGGGCTGCCTCTTCGATAAAATTAAATTAACATAACTTTTTATCTATGTTATTGAGAACTGTGAATATGTTCTGACTTTTATGTGGCAGTTAAATTTTTTTATCATTTATAAAATATTTAACCAACTTAAAAAAAAGGAGGTGATCTGACATACAGGCCAAACTGAGATGTTTGACTTGTATGGTTTGTAGGTATGTATGTTTGTGCGCGATAATCTCGCGTTTGGCTAAACCGATATCGATGCGGTTTTCAGAAAAGGATTTGTTACATTTAGGAGAACGTTTTAAAATAAGTATAATACTTCTTAGTTTGATGATGATCTTCGGAGATGTTCACTAGAAATGAAAAAAAAAAGCCTTAAAAAAAGAGAACCGACTTCAAATAAAGCACTAAGCCGTAAGTTATTTTATTAACGAGTGTAACACTCTCACACAAAAATACATAAACACTGCAGTAGTCGAAAGTTTTCACGCGAAAAGTCGATGGCGTTCAAAATAAAAAAATATATCTAGTTACTAGTTGTACATATCTAGGTGTATTGTACTACTACCAATTATCACGAATCAAATTTATTAAGATTAATTAATTTGATTCGTTTTCTCGCAACAAGTCACCTTACAACAGACGCGGCCTGTTCAAAGGTTTTCATCGGGCGTAAGAAAAAGAACTCTCGCTACACAGACTTAAAGCGCATTTTGATTCGTTAAGAGCGCGTCAAGGACTTGTAGGCACATTTTTTGAAGGTCACGTCCGTGCTTTGCAATGTTTTATGAACATTATTGCAGTTGTTAGTTTAGCAGTTTATATTCGAATGTTTTCTTTCGAAGAGTGCATCTTCTGTACCTTGTACTATTAATTATTCTGTGGTATAACGTTTCTATGCAACAAAATTATGTAAATCTGTGTCTGAAAGGCAAGCTAATGCTTAGTATATACCTATTAAACTGTCAAATTCTAAGTGGATACCGGTGTCCGCACACCTACTGTCTTTTAATTATGTCTCTAATGACGGTATGTGAATGGAAAAAAATTTAAACGACAAAAACTAGTAATAATTTATCACTTACCATTCTTCATTGACAGGTAAATGGAAAAATGTTAGGTGTTTATCCCTTCTTTTGCTTGATTTACACCCATCTACAGCACATAAGGCACCACACGGCATCGTAATACGCGTACGAACGAACAGCACTATTAAAATTGAACGGCGTGCGCGCGCTTCGCTTGCGAAAACCGCACTGAATTTGAACCGCCGGCGGACCGAGACCGCTCGGCTGGGCGGTAGGCAGTTATAGCGCGCAAGTACATGGAGTGACGGAGGCCTGATTACGCTCTTGACTTAGGCGGAGATCTTATTATTTTGTCTCTGCTGTGCCCAAGCATATTACGCCTTTTCACCCATGTGGTGGTGGGGTGATGAAGATGATGATGAAAAGTATCCTATGATCCAGCGCCTCATCTACCCCATTCCAAATTTCATCAAAATTGCCCCCGCCGCCGCGCCGTTTGACCGTGAAAGAGTCCATTCTCACAAACTTTCACGTTTATAATATTAGTAGGATTAGCGACAAACATTTAGTTAAGTTTTATTTTACTACGTTACTTTACAAGCAAACGAGTAGTAGGTTATAGTACGGTATCTAATACCTTCCACAACAAGCACCAAGGTTAGCGAAATCAGCCAACATCCGCCTAAATTGGTTATTTCTGTTATGAGAGCATAATTTGGCTGAAGAAATCAAATGCATTCAAGTCCATTTACTCGGCGCACAACACAACTGACCAACCAATTGAAATACAATGTACAGGACAGTTAAGAACGTTTTTGTAGATGAGGAGTTTTGTTATACGCGTTATTTATAACGTAGCTAGATGATCTTTTTCAAAACCTTTTATCAAGCAATCAGTGTGATGACGTTTAATGATGTTTCATGTTACGAAGAAATTAACCTACAGCTATACTATATGCTGCTTCCCTTTATTTAACTGTGATGTACAACTGCGTGTCCACACCGGCCCTTGAGAACCATAACTTTGTGGCGAATTTAGTGAGATGTAATATAGTATTACTTTTTTAAAGCACTAACGCAGCGATCTCAAACATTGAAATTTATAGAGAGAAAAATTCCATCCTCGGACGGGATTCGAACCCGCGTCTTCTGACTCTCCGTGTCAGACGCCATTGACCAACTAGGCCACCGAGAATCTGGACCGAGCATCGAATTTTAACTCTCTATTTGACTAACCGTCTTGCGGGGACGGAGTGACATCTATTGGACAGTTTAACAGTACCAAAAAAAAATTAAAAAAAAAAATTATGTAATATAGTTCAGTCAAACTAGGGTAAGGTATGGAAATAATTCTGACAGTAGGAAATTCTTCTGGAATCGTTAGGAAACACATCTAGGAGTATCTCCCCAGTTTGCACCGTTTCTAGTACCTACGGAACCATGTTAAATGTTAGGTATAAACTTTAACAGGCCGTTAATTAGAAGAATTTAAAGAAGTTGGAATAGTTTATTGTATTTATGAATATAGGCTTCCATAATGTATAATGACTTGATGTAAAAAGTCGTGCGACTTACAGAATATTTGTCATTGTTTTGATTTTATTTGCGGCTATAAGAAAATTCCGACATAGGTGCAAACTTAAAATTAGGTATTTATAAGCATCATAAACATTCAGATTAATTTGCACCAATGTGCAAGTTACGGATCATATCTTTCAACCAACTTCCAAAGACAGGATTATTTTACCAAGTCGAGGTGTATATTTTTTATGTATAATCACGCACAACTTTTTACAGAGTAGTCCGATTTAAATAATTATGTTTTTGTTTGGTAGAGTATACGTTCAAGGTGGGCTGGACAATCGGGATTTGAGTTACAATCCAATAACTGAAAAGTGTTTCACCTACCTTGATGATATCAATTATGATATCACTTATTATTTTATAACAATTTTCAGTTACTAGATAGTAACTCAAAAATCTCGGAATTGATTTGTTTAGTAGGTTTAGACGTTCTAGTTATTGGAATCGCAAGCATTGCATTGACTCGGTGAGGAGTAGAAGGCTGAAGTTCTAGAGACACATAGTTTGTATCCATTACCTGGACCTTTCGCCGAGTTTAAAGGTATCAAGTTGCTGATGCTATTCTCGAAGAATCGCTATTATAACAAACCTCAGCTTCGGTTTAAGTAGCCTTCCAGATATAGTTGGTAAGGTGTGAACCTGGATTCAGTAGATATGTTGCAGTCAAAACTCTACCAGTCAAAAAGTATTTTGTACTTTTGACAAGCAAAATCATTTAAAAGTACTCGGTCAGTACTAGATTTAGCCTAATTCTGGCGCTTCACGGGCAACTTATCCGCAAGATAGCCGATAGCAAAGTCGACCAATTTTGAAAATTTTAAATTCATAGTTTAACAAATAGTCTTAATTCTAAAAACTTGGGGCAGTTGTGTCATTATTTTTGACTGTGGTTCTAGAAATGTTATTTAGGGTTACGATTCCAAAGTTTAATAGAACAAAAATAATATAAATTTACCACAATAACCGAAAAATGGTTACAGTTTGACCAAATTTGTAAGTTTTTCTTAAATGCCCATAATTTCCAAACTGCATGGGATAGATTTTTTTTCTGATTTTTCACATGAAGGTTACAATCAATCCTGTCACCCCGTTTCGGCTTGACGTTGAGTTCTGGGACACCCTGTATACAAATATTTGGTATTTTTGTTTGGAATGTTATAAATATAACATTTCAAACAAAAATACGAAATATTACATTAATTACTAATAGGTAACCAACACCAACAGTCCATTTTTGTTTTGGTTAGTATTGCCTAACACACCTGAAATTACGCCAAAACTTACTAGATAATCCTCCAGGATACTCGTATAAATAAATAATCGACTTTGGCAAAATTTTATACATTATACTTTTCGTATTACATTGTACATACGTGCATGATTATAATTGCTTTTTTGCGATGAGTCTAAAGACAAATAAGAAACAATGTCCAATTGTCACATTTTTGTTTATTATCACAGCACATGTGCTATGAACATGATAAGCGTTAATTGCAATTTGCTATTTGGCAGGTATCAGGTACGAATACGGTATTTTCGCACAGAAGATAGAGAACGGCGAGCAACAAGAGGAGCCCGATGATTGGCTGCGTTATGGAAACCCTTGGGAGAAGGCGCGCCCGGAGTTTATGCTGCCTGTTAATTTCTATGGAAAAGTGGTGGACACTCCGCAGGGAAAGAAATGGGTCGACACTCAGGTCAGTGCCATAAACATATCGCTTATTTTATACTCCTAAGCGATAAGGCGGGTAATGTCGTGCACCTGATTTTGAACTCTATGTCTAACCCTGACAGATTCAGTGCCAAGCTGAAGTTATGAATGCACTGCGCACGTTACACAGTAACATAGGTTGACGAGTCAGATTCGTCCAATATATTTATTCGCTATCCTCCAAACACTGAGACAGTTATGCTTGCGCATTATTGGTATTTGAGTATCTCTAGGCGTTTACATATAATTTTGTAAATCAATTATGGAACCCGATCTTCATGCTCGACCATTCAGCAATCCCAGGGACACTTTGCAAGTCACGTTGGCGGACCATATTTCGCAAACGGTGGATGTTAACAAAAAAAAAAATTAGCTACATTCCAATAGACATATTCAATGAAAACACGTAAGGAGTTCAGTGGTTTATAAATTCATTCGATTTACATCGCATGTATGGCTGCTACCTCATATACCAAATTTAAAGATTATTTAAACTTTAAAATTGAGATCTATTATGTAAGCCATTATTTTGCATCATTCAATCTGTAGAAGTTCATAATCAAGAACGAAAACGGATGGAGAGAATGATCTTTAAAGGATCAATTTTACTGTTTAACCCTGATAAGCATCCCAATTAAATTATCTTTAGTTTTGTTCATTCTGTGTTCAGATATAATGATAATAATATTTGCAAAGTGTTATTAAAAAAAAATGACGGAAACAAATACGCAAAACTTTGAAAATTCTTTTATTTTTAAACGAGTACTAAAATTTTACTTTATACTCTTATAATGTGCGTATGTATATTTATACGCTTTGCATTTGTGTCAACCGTTGCAAAAATAACTTTCATCGGATTAAGCACTCGAATAATAAAGCGGGCTTTAAAAGTCTCTTGTAGAATTATACCTTCATTACTTAAAACGATTTTAATTTTAGAATCGCATAAATTTAAAATGACGTTCATTTGACTTGCTTAAATTCGTTCGTATGTTTGTCTTTTTAGTTTATAGTGTTTATTCATCTCCATCTTATCAACATCCGATGGAGCTGAAATTCGTCATATGTAATTTTCGGTGATAATACAATATTATGGTACAATCGAGAGTCTGACGATGGAGCTGGAAGTTGGCCATAAGAACTCAAGTACACAGCATAACCCCATCGACTTATTCTGATAAGCTTAAATACCAATTATATTCCATGAAAACTTTTCTGGAAGTTCGTATGATAATCGGCAATATCATTTGAATGTCAAAATCTCTCGCGCAAAATATTCAATTCATCGTATAAAAAATAAGCGGAAAGCGAAAAACGGTAGGCTATTATGTATCTCAGTTGCTAACAAATGTTGATTGAAAACCAAAAAATGGCGGCTCTATGTCAATTTTGACAACTCCAGTAAACAAACATGTTAATAAGTTGATGACTGGAGCTGAGCAGGTCCAACCGAAAATCACTAAGTTATCACTCTAAAGTTGCATGTTACAAGAGTAGGCGTGGGTAATAGTCTAGTAATAGGAATATGTCTACAATATTGAGACAGATAAGAGTTTGCTAGGTAAAGGTTATCGCAATGTTTTTTAGTCTTTATCACATCGCTTATCTTCCAATTTCAGATAGGGAATATGCATTAACATCAAATCATCAATATAAAACATGTTCCACATCTAAGTAATTTATTGAATTATTTATGTAGGTAGTTACTATGTCATTCATTCATTATTAGATACTGGCTAGGCTCCGCGGTTTTACCTTCGTGGTGATGGATGATAAATCAAAATATAGCCTATGTTCATCAGGGCTAATGTAGTATTCTAATTGTGAAATAATTTTTTAAATCAGTCCAGTATGATTCAGAGCCTATTCAATTCAAACAAACAAACAAATCTATCCTCTTTATAATGTTAATTAGTTATGTAGATAGGTTGTATCATCACGATAGGCGTACAGAATAGGCACAAGAGGCAATGGTGCAAGCATTACCAGACTGATATGTCAACAAATCTTGTCAATGAAGGTTCACGGAGTTCACGATTGTGGACCATTATGCATCGGAGTTTAAACAAACTCAGATAAACTGAATACGCATAATTAATGCACTTGTTATTTCCATAGTATTAACTCACTACTCTAATAGTTTCCAGTTCACTTATAATTAGTTACTGCAATACATTGACGCAGTAGGTGCTACCTACCTAATAACCTAATAATTGATACATTTATCATGAATGAACTTAATAGCTTCTTCTGCCAAAGTATATATCAATGGAATGTATATTTGCAGGTAGTGTTTGCCATGCCCTACGACAATCCTATTCCTGGATACAACAATAACGTCGTGAACACCTTGCGTCTGTGGTCTGCTAAAAGCCCTATTGATTTCAACCTTAGCTTTTGTAAGTATTAATTTAAGAAGCGTAAATAGAATAATATTTCCGACTCTATATTAATTTGGTACTCGATTCAACTTTTCAGTCAACTCTGGTGACTACATCCAGGCGGTGCTAGATCGTAACGTCGCCGAAAACATTTCTCGTGTCCTCTACCCCAACGACAACTTTTTCGAAGGCAAAGAACTTCGTCTCCGTCAAGAGTACTTCATGTGTGCCGCCACCCTCCAAGACATCATCAGAAGGTTCAAATCATCCAAGTTCGGTAGCCGCGAAGCCGTCCGGACTACTTTTGAGAGCCTACCGGATAAAGTCGCCATTCAACTCAACGATACCCACCCTGCTCTCGCTATTCCTGAACTGCTGAGAATTCTAATCGATCAAGAGAAGCTTTCTTTCGATGAAGCTTGGGATCTGGTGGTTAAATGCTGCGCATACACCAACCATACTGTGTTGCCCGAGGCTCTGGAGAGATGGCCATGCTCAATGTTGGAGAACTGTCTCCCGAGGCACATGCAGCTTATCTACCACATAAACTTCCTGCATCTCCAGGAGGTTCAGAAGCGTTGGCCGGGTGATATGGACCGCCAGCGTCGCATGTCTCTTATTGAAGAGGAGGGCGATAAGCGAGTGAACATGGCACATCTCTGCATCGTCGGCTCACACGCCGTCAACGGTGTTGCGGCCATTCACTCTGATATTCTCAAAGCCACCGTGTTCCGTGATTTCTTCGAGATGTGGCCTGAGAAGTTCCAAAACAAGACTAACGGCATCACTCCTCGCCGTTGGCTGTTACTCTGCAACCCCGGCCTGTCCGATCTGATTTCCGACAAGATCGGTGAAGACTGGACCGTGCATCTGGAGAAGCTCGAGGGTTTGAAGCGTTGGGCTAAAGACCCTGCGTTCCAGCGCGCTGTCATGAAGGTCAAACAGGAGAATAAGCTGAGGTTGGCCAGTTTGATCGAGAGAGACACGGGAGTGAAGATCAATGCGGCGTCGATGTTCGACGTGCAAGTGAAACGTATCCACGAATACAAGCGTCAGCTCTTGAACATTTTGCACGTGATTACTCTGTACAATCGCATTAAGCGCGATCCCACCGCCTCGGTCACTCCGAGGACCGTCATGATCGGAGGCAAAGCTGCCCCTGGATACTACATCGCTAAGCAGATTATAGCCCTGGCTTGCGCAGTCGGCAACACTGTGAACAATGACCCGGATGTGGGTGACAAGCTGAAGTTGATATTCCTAGAGAACTACCGCGTGACTCTCGCTGAGCGCATCATGCCCGCTGCTGACCTCAGTGAGCAGGTTAGTTTTTCTTTTACAATATTGTTCAGTATAACTTATAAGACTATGACCCAGATTTTATAAAGTATAAACAGGTTTTTCAAGAGATAAAACCTATTTATATTGACAGTTTTACACCTCAGACTAGTTTTACACATAAGGAGTGTAAGGTCAAAATAAATCCATTAAAATAATGTACTCATTTACCAGAGGTCAACCTTCAGACAGAGATAAAACCATTACGAACTGACATTGAGTCAGATATATTTTGGTTTCAATGGGATTAGGACAATCCATCTGCATTGTTTTATTCACATAATGCCAAGTAGATTGCCTTGATGCATTTGTATTAATTTGTCGGGTGTTATGCTTCATTTGCTCTTTTAGTACCGTTCAGTCTCACTAATTGCCCATGATACCAATAAGCTGCAACTTTGCTTGTGAGAAATCGTCTTGCGAATTAGATACGAAACTTCCTTGGGGTGTAAGGTTAGTTGACAAACAAATAATGTTTATTATTTAGATTAATTACTTACAATAATAGAAAACAACAATGCAACATATTTATTCTTGCTTATTAGATTTCACATGTAAAACGAGCATATGTAGAACATACTCGTAGTACTGGTTCTTAACTTTGAATGAAAACATGAATTAAGATATCTCTGAACTGGTTTAGTTTGTATTTGGGTCCCATATGTAAAAAATCAAAAACATTTATAATTCATTGAACACGCTATATGTACATGTATACATACCATTACTTTTTTAAACTATCACGGTTGTTCTCTAAAGTTATATGATTATTAACGGGATATTTACCGTGGTAAGGTTGTGGAGTGGGTCTTCCCGTGAACATGGTGCATGTAACTGCGCCGAAATATCGGGAGCTCACTCCACAACCTTACCACGGTAAATATCCCGTTAATAATCATATTACTTTATACCATTACTTTCCTTGGAACTTCGTACGAGTATAAGCGCCCACATTTCAGCAATATTTTTGACGTGATAACGTCTTTTAAACCGATGAACGCCGGCTGCATCCACGAAAATGCTTGACTCATCGTCACGTTACACCTGAGCGTTCGGCGGTCTTATGACGTTATCACGTAAAAGTATCGTCCTTAAACCGACTTTGGAAAAAATGGTCGTCATACAACCATTTTGTTGGTGTCTGTCATGTAATTGTGCCCAAGCCTTCATTACTATTTTATTTGTTGGTGGACTTTTAAAATATCTAAATGGACAGTACTGTGGTATAAATAAAAAGAAATAAAGTACAAATCTATCAAAAAGTGTTTCACTATCTCTCGGTATATTGTTGTCACCTGGTTATTTCTGCAGATCTCAACCGCCGGCACAGAGGCTTCCGGCACTGGCAATATGAAGTTCATGTTAAACGGTGCGCTTACTATCGGCACTATGGACGGCGCCAACGTCGAGATGGCAGAGGAAGCCGGGGAAAGTAACCTCTTCATTTTCGGCATGAGGGTAGATGATGTTAACGCTTTGCAGACACGCGGGTAAATATCCATTTACATATAAACCTTCGGGCCTTCTTCTTAGAGAGATGAGTAAGGGCCGTACTCTACCACCGGGGCTTATTTATAGTGGATATGGTAGTGAGCAGCTTCCTTAGTGTAGAGTGTTTTAAGACCGTCCGAATACCTCCGATATTTTTTATGCAATTGACACGTCGTGCGTCTTTTTATGTCAACCGGTGACGACATAAAATTTCAGCGCTATTCAAAATTTTAAAAATCACAAGAGTTCTGCCTCCCGCATGGCAATGCACTATGCTTATAAACCTGAGATGTAAGAGGTTAAATCTCTTGTCCTGTAATTTCGCTGGAGTAATTACCAAAGTCATGTCAAAATCATTTATTCAAAGCATCAAAGATGCACTTATGAACGTCAATTTTCATTATTATGTACTTTAAAGGCTCTACCGCCGCGTTCCAAAATATATAGAACCTACCGAGAAGAAGCGACAAGAAACACGGGACCATTCTTTTTATATAGATGTTTACAATGAATTTCTACTTAGGTACTACTAGTATTACAGGTGGCAGAGAGACAGCTTGCCAGAAGTGGAGTATTCCAAGCATCTTTGTCTTGTATATAATGTCGGACTTTATAATATGCTCTTTTTATTACAACATTATTTACAGTCAACTTGAATTTTCCCTCTATGAGCTCAGTTATATACTCGTATATTGGGATTTTTTTGTCAAAACGCACACAATTTCCTAGGAATGACTTATTAGTCTTCGCAAGTCTAAAACTATCCAACCACTATAGCTCAGTTGAAGACGAGAAGAAATGGTTGTTATTCCATGCGCGATGTGCTAGCGAGTTTTTACTAATTTGACGTCCAGTTTTGAGGAGTGTTTGCAGCACTATGGTGCTCATCTGACTGATGTTATTTAAAATTTCCCAAATGTCCCACTTTAATTTAAATGTAAATTTGTTTGTGTACTATTTTTGCTTATTTTTAATGATTTTTTCAAATCCTCCAAAGTTTCGGGCCCATCCTATATAATCAATTATAACTTAACTACGTACACCCACTTGTAATACTGCCTTATGTAGTCGAAATTGTAATGTTATGTCTATTAAACATTTTTAACAATATTCCAGTGACGATCAGGGAGCTCCCATATAAATATTTTAAATTGAAATTACACCAGTGGCTGACTGAAAACTGTTTCTATACAATCAAAGAATTTATGAAGTTTAAAAAGTGACTATTTTATTGATATTATATTGTAATATAGGTATATTATGCATTTGAATTTAATTATAGTTTTTGGTTGGATGTGATAGCTGTAATTATAATTGTTTGACTAATAGTGGCTAAGATATTGTAACATTATAGGCCTGACATCTGTTATCTTTAAGTTTTATAATTATTTGACATTAAATTAAAATTTAATTATCATATTATCATAAAAATTTATATTATTTTATTTAATTAACTTAATTCCAATTGCATTCTATTAATTTATAAACATTTAAACTGTATTTTTTTCTGCCATTGTAATGTATTTAATTTTTGTATGCCAGTTATTGGTGAAGCATGCTGAACCTATCTAATACCTTAACAACTTTATTGTACCATGTTTCGTGCAAATAAACAAATTTCAATTTAAATTTCAACTTGAAGGCATAGGCAGTTTCATTCAACGTCATTGTCTGGAAAATATGAATAAAACACAAGTGTATTACGTTTCCAGTTACAACGCATATGATTACTATGAACGCAATCCCGAATTGCGCCAGTGCATCGAACAAATCCGCAGCGGTTTCTTCTCCCCGGGCAACCCGGGACACTTCTCGCACATTGCCGACGTGCTGTTGCATCACGATCGCTTCTTGCATCTCGCCGACTTTGATGCTTACATCGAGGCACAGGATAAAGTCTCTGAGGTGTACCAGGTATGTTACCAACACATATACGTAAAGTAACTACAAGGGACTCAGTGTCTTTGGTTTTCCGGATGAGAAGAGTAAATAAAATTATAATATACTTATTTGTAACTAGCTGCATCCCTCATGGTGATGGATAATGATGAAAGTTAACTATGTGTTAGTCCAGCGCCTCATCTGCCTGAAAATTGTACCAACCGTTTGAGTGTGAAGAAGTAACAAACATACAAACACACTTATAAACTTTCGCCTTTATAATAACTATTAGTGTGAAGCGTGACAATAACATTGCTACCATTTTTTTATAATGCACAAAGTAACCAAGAAATTTTTTACAATGTGAACTTTTGCTAGATACAAAAGAGCGCTGGTCTTCTGTTGAGGCCGGTTTGTGACGTCACAAATGTATATGATAACTCAACAGTTTCCAAACAAATATAATTACTGTTTGATGACCACAAATTCTAAATAGAAAAACCACAATTATAAATGGAAAGATTTTTCCTTCTATTCTTATGTATTGTATCACGAGCGCCTCTGCTTCGCGCCGATTGACACATCTAGGCACAGGAGAAACTCTCTGATATACCATAATATACCAAGTTAGGAAAGAAACAACCTGCTACAAACCTAAACACAGTACGAGTAATAAATTATATGCTTGCATAGTAATATATGCACTGAATCTAAGCATTACTACTTAGATTCAGTGTATATGTCGTAGGATAATTTGATACTTCGAATCTTCGCGGAAATCCTAGGGGTTTTGCGAAAACGCGGATAATTAGACATAGGCGAAAAATTATCAAATCTTACTGGACAAAGTCAGGATTTTTGCAAAAAGTGCGAAAAGTGCTTAATACCTAAAATTAACGTAAACCAGTCTAAGGCAAAGTCACAAATAGGTACGACGACGAGCGAAGCGAGGAGGAGTGTTAGGTTACTTGTGACCACAACGCGCGAGCCGAGCGAGCGCAGCGAGCGTGCGCTGTTCGCAAAAATCCTGACTTTGTCCAGTAATTAAGATAAGATAATTTTTCGCCTATGTCTAATTATCCGCGTTTTCGCAAAACCCCTAGGATTTTCGCGAAGATTCGAATTATCAAATTATCCTACGACATATATATTACTATGTAAGCATGTAACAGGGTCTTGGCAGTTTTGCAATTTTGTAGCTAGATCTAGCATCTTTTGGGGCCTATTTAGCTACCTGAATAAAAATTGTTAAATATTTTTTAACTACTGAAGATATCCATACATTTTAGCGCCTCTTGGCATAATTTTGCGTAAAACTGGCATTTTAAAAAAAAAAGCAACTTCTTTATTTGATATAATATTTGATACAAATTTTGGATATTTGCAGTATATTTAATAATACACGATAGTTAGGAGACTATGTCGTTCGCCAGGCATTGAACTATACTTTATTTCAGACATTGATACATTTAAAAATCTTCTGCCGTGGCGTCCTCTGATTGGTCTTTAGAAGGTTTGATTTTTATAGAATCGTTTGAAAAGAAATAATCTGGCTGTGTAAGATCTTCATCTTCTATCTGCTTCGGTTCTCGTCTGCATTCTTATCCATTTGCATCCAGCAACGAAGGAAAACTATCTTTTTTCCGTCTCATCACGGAATAAACCTGATTTGTGCGTCATTCCATCAATATTTGTGACTGTAATATATAATGCGCATTGGGCTCAATCTAGCAATGTTTCCAGGATCAGACGAAGTGGGCCGAGATGGTGATCATGAACATTGCGTCCTCGGGCAAATTCTCATCCGACCGCACCATTGCAGAGTACGCTCGTCAGATCTGGGGCGTAGAGCCCTCTTGGGAGAAACTGCCCGCCCCGCATGAAACTTAAATGCTACTCATCGACTTCCAAGCTTAGCCACCCATGTCCGAATGTTACGTAAGCATTGTTACTTGCAATAGTAGTTAGCTGACAAGGAATATGGTACGTCGGGAAAACTAAATGGTTCAACAGGATGTCCTGTGTGTATCAAATTGTTAGGAACCTTTATAAAATGTTCAATGTGCATCTTAATGAAAATGAATTGAAATACATTTATGAATGAAATGAAATACTTTTATTTGACATACAAACACACAGAGACCTAACAGTAATTAATAATCCATTAAAACTAATACAACATAAACACAGGCATCTCGCTGCATTCAATGCTTCCCACAAAGTCTTTCCCGTAGTACCATATTATTTGCTACTAAGTGTAGTTAGCTGTATTTTAATGGTATATTTTTTGTTGTGTAGACGTAGAAAGCGATTGATTGGATATAATTTGTATACAAGGTTTTAGCGATTTAACTAAATATGTATAAATATTTATTTTAATATACCTACTTCAGAATGTATTTATTATATTCATGTATTAATTTTAAAAAGATTCTGATATTTTACTGCAGATGTTACTGACTGCAGACTGCACACGTGTTATTTAAATAAATTAATGTAAACTATCTTTTCGTATGTCATGTCATGCGCATGCGTCAATTATCTTCTAAATTAAGATAATACATTCTTTCTGGATCATTTATTCATTCCGAAATGAATAACACACAATAATTATTATGATAGTGTATATCATAAATCGCATAATATCATAAGCCACCTAAATATTAAAAAGTGCAACAAAAATATTAAAAATCAAAATGTTTAAATAGCTATTGTTATGTGGTCTGGTTTAATAAACATAATAGTGAGATGTTTATAATATAAAAAATAAATAAATGATATGTAATAAATGTTGATATTATGTCATGTGAATCATAAGTTCCTAAAAGATATTTTTCGTCAGCTTTACATGTCTCAGAGTCAGTAGTTGGCAAACACGTGTACTACGAATTTATTTTTTGTGCCATAATCATTTTAATTCGGGGTTTCTTCTCACAGTATAGCGGTTACCACATGTTGGAAAACTGACTCATCTTTATTTATACAATTTAACCACAGATCTGTGTGAAGGGATAATAAGATTATAGAAATTAGATTGATTGTTTTATTTATAAGATTATTTCTACAAACATAAGACAAGTTATTGTGTTATTATACCTATTAATCATTACCTATTTATATTTTTAATAAACTATGTAATCATGTATGATGTTTTATGTCTACCTACCTTTTATTTTACGTTACTAATTATGTAGTACTATTAGCTGACCCGAGGGTTCGCTGGCTGAAAAATTTCCAAAAATTCTTCCATATTGGATGCGTGTATGAATCAGTCCGTCAGTCAGGACAACTAATTATATCATCATCATCATCATGAAGGCCTTGTATTCCATTCTTGGATGTAGGCCTCTTCCCTTTTTTCCATTCCTGGCGATCTTGTGCCCGGTGCATCCAGTCCCGGCCTGCGTGTCGCCTGATGTCGTCAACCCAGCGCTGCGGTGGGCGGCCTCGCCCTCCTGTCAGCCCCGGGTCTCTACTCAAGAACTCGCCTCACCTATCGACTTGCATCCATTCTCGTAATGTGTCCTGCCCATGTCCACTTTTTCTTCGCTATTGCGACCATTATGTCACCCACTCTGGTCTTGCTTCTTATCCATTCATTTCGTTTCCGGTCGTGCAAGGTGATACCGAGCATAGCCCTCTCCATTACTCTCTGCGCGACCCTGAACTTCTCAGCTGATTTCTTAGTTAGTGACATGATTTTTGTGCCATATGTGAGCACGGGCATGACACACTGTTCAAAATCTTTCACTTTGAGATGGAGAGGTAATTTGGCACGTAGAGTTTCCTTGTTGGCTCCGAATGCTGACCAGGCTTGAGAGATTCGTCGTTCAACCTCCGCAGTCTGATTCTCAAAGTCAAGAGTTAGTTTATGTCTCAAGTAAGCATATTCATTGACCATGTGCATCCGGAAGCTGATAACTTTTGACGTCAGGGACAAGTAATTACATATAAATAGATAAATACTGAAATGTATATTTTGGCTATTAAATATTAATCCTATATTTCCTTAATAATATCAAAGAAAGATAGGAATATTAACTATTATTCCTATATATCTTATACTTGAAGCGCTCGCAGCGGAGCTTGACTTGGCGATCTTAAGCGATCAACAAGTTAAGCAACGCTTGCTGCGCTCAGAAGTTGAATGGGTAACTGCTAGTGGCATTATTCAACTGAGCGCTTCTGTGCTTCGGAAGGCACGTTAAGCCGTCGGTCCCGGTTGTTTGTCTTTGGACAACAGCAGTTGTTTCGTATATGTCAAAGGACTTCAGGCGGCCTGAATACTTCGACATGGGTTGGCCACTAGCCTATCCCCCAAGCTATACTGGGCCCGCTTGGTGAATTATAGCCCAGCTCCTCTCTAAGAGGAAGGCTTGAGTCCCAGCAGTGGGATCATAATGGGCTGATAATGTATTAATCCTATCGACAATCCATGCTCGCAGTGCAGGTAAAGTAAAACAGAGGAGGAGGTAAGAATTAGCTGGTACATCACACCTTCCAAGATAAAATATTTTCTAAATGGATGTCGCAAATACGAAAACGGGATGACAAAGCGGACATTGAACGCTTTGTCATCCCGTAGTTTATGGAATCCTTTAGTACTACGAGTCTTCAGTAGGTACCTGTAGATAGCAAAGTATCCACAGGACGAGCTTTCGATTCAATAAAAGCGGTGGCATCGCAAATGAGCGAGACGCGTAGTCCTTTGTCACACGCACACGAGTAAAAAGAAACGCTTCGAAACATACTAAATATTACATAATCTGTGTCCCAAAAGCACGATCGCATCGAATATCCTGCGGCCTGCGCGCGCACTCCGTGTCCTGCAACCTATCTTATCGTTCGACCAGATACTGGGTATATCCATCCCTTTCGTTCGGCTGAATGTCATCGTCCCGCGTCCGTTTATATTATATCTAGCGCGTGCAACTCATACCGCGTCTGATCCTCGGGCGAGTCGGTTGTTGCCGCTCGTCGTCTCGTGTGTGTTGTGCGTTCAGTGTAGTGGGTGCTGCGCTGAGCCGTCGCTCCCGTCTCGCAGGTAAACATCTAGCCATTGTGTACCCAAACTTTACATTTCAATGTCCTTTTGTGTCACAAAAGGTCTTCGCGAATAATGCCGGCGAATGCGCGACGATCGATAACGATGTTGTCTTGCCCGGGTGGGTAGACTCGCAGTATCGCCTCTAGTCTTGTCCCTTCCTGATACTATATTTATAGAGGATGTTTTCATAATAACTTGACTTACACGGTAGTGTGTAATTATTTTGGCTATCATATCAATTGACGTATATATCTACTTTAGTACCATAGACGCGCCTTTAAATCAAGTGCGATGTGCTAAAGCTGTCTCACCAATAGCGAAATAAATATCCTTTAACTCAGACCTGAAATTAATTGAAATTTTAATAGTTTTATTATATGGTGAGACGGATCTTGTCTATATACCTCTATATTATACTTAATATTAGTTCTATATCGCTAAATAATATATTACACTGCTGGTGGGTGGCGGATATTGAGAAATAGCGGTTGGACATACATTTCGCAATTATCGATCTGACACAGCCATTAAAAACCAAAACTTTACTGCATGCAAAGCTTTAATGTAATTATAACAAAAATGATAAATGCAAATGCAGTAGATGAGTATATCTACTTATTACAGTTAGTACCTAATTAGTAGACATGTATAGGATAAATATATATAGCGAATATAGGGGAAGACCTAGGCGAACGTTCCGAAATCAGATTGAAGACGTTCTGAAAAAAGGCCAGGTCAAAAGTACCCTAAACCGACGCTTATGTATGAAAGGATTGATGAGTATAGATGAAGCGAAAGAGATATGTCAGGATCGTAGTAAGTGGAAATCCGTGGTCTCTGCCTACCCCTACGGGAAAAAGGCGTGATTTTATGTATGTATAGGATAAAATAACGATGTGAACTGAGTAAAGTATAGCAAGAACGCTTCTAGACAAGCTACGCAGAACTGACTAATCAATGATTCATTCATTCTTAGAGCACATGGTACCTAAAGCTACTACAAGCACTAAATGCTACTTGCGATGCCCTTGCTTTGTCGTTGTCATTTCCTCAATATTCTTGAATAAATTTTAGAAACCAATAATAATATCTCATACACCGAAGAGTACGTAATCTACAATTCATTAAAAAAAAAAAACAATTTTCATGAATGACTTAACTAACAATACTAGAAATACTACAATATTATAAATAGTTTAGGTTAATAAAGTGTATATTTTGTTAGTTTTCAACAATGAAGGTGTCTCTAATAACAAACCTCAAAACGTTGAACTTTCGTTCTTCAAAACGCGGTGGTGTGAGTCTTTGTAAAACATTCATGACGGAAAAACTGTAAGTATTTAATATAATTATAATCTAATCATGAGACGGGCGAGTCGTGCACCTAGGGGTAAAACCACGCCCTGGCGCCTGCGCATGACATTTGCAGACCTAACCAGTGCTTTAGGTTGAAGATTTGCGTGGATTTGATATCATCCTACGTTTTTGTTATTCTTGGCACGTCGGTGCCAGGACGGACTTTTGCAGTAGGAAGAGTCCTACAACCTGGTACAGGAGTACTATTAAGAAAAAACACTGTTCGTCAAACCATCAGCTAATACGTAATGTTCAGAACGTTAAAGCGTTTCTGGAATAACTAATGCGTAGTAATGGCCGTAATACCACAGTCTATGTAAAGTAGTATGAAATCCACGACCTTTTTAAATTAGTCACAATGAGTTGTGGCTATTTTTACAAGTGCCACAAACCGAGTATTCTGTTCTGGAGGATTGATGGGATTGTAACTCGATGTGAGCGTTTTTCGAATCTTAATCTTTATAGTTGGCTTCATTAGGTACTGATGATTGTCCCTTTTTTGGTTTGAAATACTTGAGTCCACTCAAGTCTTCCAAAACCGTGTTTGACGATCTTCTTTCATCTTTGACTGTCTTTGGCTTGACTCAGAACTGTGTCAGGAGGGAGTTCAGAGGTCCTCAGACGCCTTCATATGATCAGACCAGAGCTAGGTTATCTATCGGTCTCATGGTCCATGGTCTCTTCCTCTCAATCTTTTTCATAACAGCCATATCAGACAATTTATATTGTACTAGCGACTGCCCGCGACTTCGTTCGCGTAGAGGGCTCGGCCGTCGGCTTCGCCATAACCTCCCATCTTCTCTTGATCTTTCATTCATAAGATAAGAACATTAATTAACAGAACAAAAACATAACTAACTACCTATCGAATTTATTGTTTCATTCGTTCACGCGTGATGCGATGAGCGAGGGAAGTAGGGATTCATTTTTAGGGCTCGGTACCCAAAGGGTAAAACGGGATACCTACTAAGACTCCGTTGTCCGTCTGTCTGTCACCAAGCTGTATCTCATGAACCGTGATAGTTAGGATGAAAGACAAACTTAAAAATTTTTGATAAAGCGGTTCAGCTTTTATTCGTAAATCTATTGATGACTACGAAAATACGTCCTCAAGGGGGATAAAACCCCTTTACCTAACCAGGTTTATATCAATTTGACATAAGCGCGAAAAATGAAAGGTAGATTGGATATAGAAACCGGTCGTAATTCACATAGGTTGATATAAATTAAACATGGATTGCATTCTGTGGAAACAAAACAAGAACCAAGATTACCTTAGTCGTATCTAGTGTTATTATAAATAGCTCTGCTATAAATAACACGAGGATTCCAAGAGCGACCTAAGTATAGCAAACCTAGGTATCTCTAGACCAGGCTTTCTAGATTAGTGTTAACTTTCGCTCCGTGCTAGAAAAACCGGTCCTGCCATAATGTTTTGCATACTGCACAAACAGTATCTGGACAGGTTAAGGTCACCACAAGGTATCAGTCCGGTCATATAGTAGGATAAATACAGTTATAAAATATTCACTATATTTTTCAAAAAGCGTGAAAGGCCCTCATCAAAAAATTTGTGAGTTTGAGTTTTTGATGAAAACTTAAAGCTCTTCAATATTTTTTTATGAATATATAATTTCCCAATTCGTAAAGCGTATTCCTGAAGATAAACGCACAGGCTTATTGCCATAACGCGTCTTATGCCAATAGCGTAGACAATTAGGGTCTTAATTCTGTGGAAGTAATATCAAACGGCAAACGAACGTGCCAAAAATTCCAGCTTCGGATGAAATATTAAAATACTTGCCAGTTTATTCAACATTGTGCTAAATTAAAATTATTTGAAATCATCTGGAGACTCTAAAATATTAAAACCTAAAATGTTAAATGCGTGATTTCGGTAGAGACGGGCAGACCCCTGCCCTCCTGGCGCATCGACCTTTCCCCATTTACACATAATAATATAAGAGGGTGACAATCCATACGGAACTATTCTGGGATAACTCTTAATGCAACAAAGTTTTTTTGCTGGCGTAGCCTCTGTTAGACATACAAGTTCTAAAATATTTACTGCTTTTCAAAATCACAATTTGGTCTTGTCCGTTCATATTGCTTTAGATAATATACATATATGTATATATTTGTATAGATTCCAAATGCCTAGATTATGCTTATTGTTTGAAAATCTCAATGATTTTTTCGTAGATTTTGAGGATCTTATAAAATTTGAGGAAATGAAACACACACGTTCTTTCAAGGGTACTCTTTATAGATCTCAACACGCGGTCCTCGATTGGTCCCAATTAGATGACAAACTAGGTAGTAAGTAGGTCTCTTCTGTAAGAGAGGTGAGCAAATGAGCATTACCACACTTGTCATATGCTTAGCCGTAGTACATTTTGTGTAAGTATACCAGTATTGTAAACAAGACGACATTATTGGATAACTTTGTGTAGAGAACTAACAGCGCCACGCGGTTTCACCCGCGTGGTGATGGATGGTGATGATGATGATGAAAAGTATCTGTGCTTCTCCGGGATATATTCTATAACCTTACCAAATTTAATTACGATCGGTTCAGCCGTTTTAGCGTGATAAGGTAACAAACAGACAGACAGTTTTATATATATATATATATATTTTTTTCTAAAATAAAAGTAGCCTTAGTTACTCCTTATAACATCGCCTATCTACCAGTGAAAGTCACGTTAAAATCGGTCCAGACGTTTCAGAGATTAGCCGAAACAGACAGAGTGAAAAACAGACTAATAAAAAAAATAAAAAAATGTTTTTTATGTTGTACCGTTTATATTTTCATATGTACTTTTTGAAAAATGTTGAATTAAAAACAGACTCTTCAATTTTATTTATTAACCGACTTCAAAAAAAGAGGAGGTTATATGTTCGTGTGTATGTATTTTTTAATGTGTTTGTTAGCCGATTTCTTCATTGTTCATTTGTAGACCGATTCTCAAAGTTCTTTTTTTATTTGGTAGAGTATACTTCTGAGGTGGTCCCGTTTAAATTTCATCAAATTTGGTCAAGCAGTTTATGAGTTACATGCCAAAAACTGAAGTATTGATATATCTCGATGATATAATCATTGATAATCGATCCCGTAAGTAGCGGGTTACTAAATATGGTGAAAAAAAATGGAACCAACTTCAACCCACTTTTTGGCGTTGAAGTCGGTTCCATTTTTTTGGTAAATTGATTTTTCTGTATTGCTATATATTATGTCTCGTGAGAGCGCAGGAACGCAGGAGCTAAGCAAAACTTGAACTTTAGAGCCCACTCTGCGCTTAACATCAACTTGGTCTACCTCATTAGATACTTACTATAAAAAATATTATACCTGCTGATAAATTTCGCTGCCCTTGTAAACTCTTTGTATGAAGTCAGTCACACTTCATTGCTGGGGGATTTTTTCTATAATTGAACACATGGTGGTTTTGTACAAAGAACTGGGTTTCGGCAGGTGCAGACGCACAAAATGAATACGACCAGTTTTTCTGAGAGTTTGCAGGTAGAGGGACCGCTTTCGTGTTGTTTTTTATCTTGTTAGAACTCGTTACATTTCCTGGATTAAATATTATGAAATTACGAGTATATGTATTGTAGTAAATCATCATAATATTCATTAATCATTATTAAGTAATTTAAATAACGTTTTGGAACAATAACAACGAAGGTTCAAAACCTTTCCTCAGAATTGTATGTGCCTTGTGCTGCAATATTTTTGTCCATTGAAGCTTAAACGTTTCAGACATATGCAATCAAGCAGAAGTCTGAAACAAACAAAAAATTGTGCGCTGTGAGCGACGATAACTTATATAATATGCTCTCTGTTGAAATCTGTATTTATATATAAGGCCTCCTGCACAAAGAGATCCTTTCCTACCATTTCGCTTGCCGCTTAACGTTTATTTATTCTTGTGCCTTGTGGCAAACGTCCGCAACGTAGCATCCTGCTTGCGTACGATGATTCTGGATGTGAGGATGGGATGGGTGACTACAAAAATACGGAATTTGCCATCTTCCAAGAGGGAGGGGGGAAGGGGCCTGCAGCTCCCAGACGGGTGGTAGGCACGGTGGAATGGGCGAGATATCGATTTACTCAACGCAAGAATTGAAAAAATATCTAACAACGTGTAGGTATATAAATTCGGAAGTGAGGTGGTTTGTACCTTGCTGGTACAAAAGCTATTCAATATACTCAAATTGCTGTACCACTATGAATGTGCTGACAGGCTTGTTTTTAAATTACGTGATGCTTTTTTTGTTAAAATCTAGACTAGCGTATGTTTCCACTTTTTGACTTAGGCTAAATGCCAAGTTATAATATGTTTAAACTAAAAAGGGAAGCGTATTATTAATCGGTGCTTAAAAGGTTGATCTTTAGAAATGCCAATATTTTGGTTCAGAATAGTTAGCAATGTAATGCACATATTCAAGCATTGATTCCATGAGATAAGATTGCATTTATCTATGACGTAACGATAAAAAACTACCTAGCAATTGATAATATGTATCCTTTTCGGACTTACTATAGATTGAACTGTCATTCATCCGAAACATCCGTTGTAGAGTCCGTCCTGATTCATCGTACTCGTAACATTGCAATCTGAGACGTGAGAATTATAGGTAGGTACCTACCTAGACCTACGTTTGTTGGGTGGTACTCGATCTTGGGAGTCATCTGCAATCTATACCATAATATTAACCAGTAACAGACATTCACATTGGATCTCTATGTGTAGTTAAATTTTAATTTGAATAGACAGTTTAGAAAAATACTTTGTTATCGGGTTCGGGCAACAGACCTCCAATTTAATTTTTCAAAATAATTTACGTTAGTGTGATACCGATCAACTTATCCAAACGCTTACTCGTAAATCCAAACACGAACGTGCCGTGGCCATTTCTGGATAATGGAGCCCGAAATAGTTTTCCGTCACTCGCGCATGAGGTTACTCGGTAGGCTCGGTACTTGCTTTGGTATGTTAGGAACACACATTAAATATATTATGGCATGCGCTACTGGAGTCGGATGTGATATGAGACGGAAATCGACAATGCATTGGCAGGAATTAGTAACAGTAGGTAATAGCTTTCCCCTTTGCTTTCGGATGCTCTTATAGCTCGCGCATGAGGCTTGTATTGAATAGGGCGCTATAGAAGTGATATGCTATAGGTACTTACGTGCACCAAAAACTTAATGATGTCGACGTATCACTAATTTACACATATTATCGATGCCTACGATACACGTATGTATGGTATGTAAGTGAACGTTCTATCACCTTTGTCATAGAATCTCAATAGGAAATTCTGCTTACCTGGACCATATACGGAATACATATTGCAGCCACTAGGCAAGACGCCAAACGAGACAAAAGTTAGATTTTTTAAGTTTATAGGTACCTACTTTCGTGCAATACTGATGTCAAACTAGTAAGATTGAACTGTTCGAATGTTGAACCTTGCATTCTAGTTGTGTTACTGTCCATAAGATGGGTTATGCTTCTATGTTTTCACTCGCATGGTCATAAACTTTGTATAAGATTTGAAAAATTAATGTGACCAAATATTCAATAATATTTTAATACATCGTAATTAATTTTATTAAAGCACTAAACAGTATACAGACCAGTAACTTTTGCAATTTTTAGTGAGAATATACGAAACTGAAATGCTATAATTATGAGATACAAATTAATAAGACATAAAATGAGATTGTAAGCAAGTATTAAAAGAAATACCTACTTACTTAAACAAGCCTTGCCACCGATTTGAGGGTATCGTTTATTCTGTGACACGTGGCCCGCGAAAGGATGCAATTCCTGGAAGCACGACTTGACTGGTTGTCTTAGATTTGGATTATATGTACGTTTAAGAAGTTATTTTAAATTATAACATCTGGAGTATGAGGATTTTGCGTATGACAATGACATCACCACAATTTGTAAACGGTCGGTAAGTGGCCGTGACTAAGCCTTTAGATAGAACTTCAGTATTAAATGTATTCGTTCTAAACGTTATAATATAAACCAAAATAAATTATAAGAAGTACAGTTTTAAAAATTTAATACTGACTGCCATTCTATTCAGTTATGGGAGTGTAACTCAAAAAAGTAGGTACTAGACCGAATACGATGAAATTTAAATGGGACCACACAGGAAGCACCAGCATTCAAACAAAAAATAATTTTCTGAATCGGTTCACCCTATCGAAAGGTAACAAGCATAAAAAAATACAGTCGAATTAAGTACCTTTTTGGAAATCTGTAGAAAAGTGGGGAAATCCGATTTACTATACCGTTGGTACCACGGCAGTGCCAGATATTGTCGCGACGCGACGTAATAGTGCGCAAGTATGGGGTGTGAAAGGCAATAAAGCAAGTGAAACTACTGTTTCTATATGACGACCACAGTGCAGTGCTACGCTAAACTTTAGTTCTAAGCTCAGGGTGCAAGTGACAGTAACTATTATAAAAAAGCGACTGAATAAGTAAAGTAATAACGTATCACAGTAATTTATTTAAACAGCTACATTATTTACATACGCTATTACTGGCTTTTTTATTAAGTTTACAACTCCAGTCACACAAAAACCATAGCGATACCTACTCACACACGCGTAACGTTTCTGCGTGTAATTTCATTGGGCTACTAGGTAATCCCATTATTTAATGCCTCGCGTGAGCCAGTAATTACTTAAATTTCCCCTTTTGAAATAAATTGGTAGAGAGGGATAGCAAACATCGGAAGGGGAGTCTAACCCTCCATTCTCCAGCCTAACAATACTGTGTGCTTCAGCCACATAAAAAGTTTAACTGTCCCGTTTGAAGTTCGACAGAAAACAAGTCTTTACTCTTAATTTATGGTACAAAACCACAATTTCCTCCGGAAAACATTTTAAGTGCGTTGACTACAAAGACTTGGTCTTTGTTTCTATTACACAGTACCTACATTGCATGCAACCTTGACTACGATCCACACGTAACGTAATTTATTACTTATTACACAGAACATTAGCGTCTTCAGGCCTAACGGCCCAGGTTTCATTTATAATGTTTTAAATTAATTACAGTCACTGGAACTAAACAACTTTAAACGGATTAAGTGGCGTTTTTAATATTATTTTATTCTGACGTTTCGATTACGTTTCAGTGAACATGGTCAAGGTCCGTTTGAAATTATTTAATTTCAATGTATAAGAATCGCGAATAAAAGCCTAATAATAAATCATATTTACAGACACATTAAACATAGGCCCGATTTGAACCTGCGGATTTTGGCTTGTCGGGCATCCATTTAAACCTCTGAGGTCCTGCTCCAACTGTCGAATTATCGAATATTTAATTATATATAAATTATTTATTGGTTTGCTACGTTGTTACAACATACTTAGATGAGAGAGCGACCTTAGGATTAATGAAATATAAACTAAGATGTATACGGAGTAAACAGGCCGGAGCAGAATCTTGGCGACCTAGTTTGTAAAACATCTGGCTGAGCTGCCGGAAAAGGAAGACAGTAAACAGCTTTAAATGTTAAAATTTTGCGTAGCATAGATTATGGAGCTATATTACCTATTGTAAAGATCAGTGTTATAAAAATCATTAAAATTGATATGGTAACTTTAGTTTCGTCTTATGTTAATGTATTTTTTGCGTTGAAGCCTTCTTAGGCTGACATGGTGAATTACTTGTACATACTCCACTCTCTGAAAGCTTAATGTGCGGATCTTTATGCGCGTTCTTACACAAACTGATGTCGTAAAGCGTAATGGCGGTACCTTTTGAGAAATCGTAATACATTGGTAAGACATTTATAAAGTATAATATGTAATGATCCTAACAGCCAAATCATAGAATAAATTATAGGATTTCGTTATTAGTGTATGATGTGTTCTATTGTTTGTTACAGATTCGGGCAAAGCCCGCCGCATCGCGGCGCATCGAGTTTTTAATTTTGTTCCTGTAAAGTTATCGACTTGAGTTGCTAGTGACGAACCTAGTGATATCAGTGAAGTGACAAGTGACTGTGAATATGGCGCTAACCGGATTTACCGCCCTCGTGGCACTGGCTGCTTTAGGTAAATACCATTTTACATGTTGTAAATAAATATGTTATCATTCTACGCAGACTTTATTAGCTCCATGTAACTGCTCGCTCTTTTAAACTATACTGTAGAGTTTGCACTTTGTTGTAGAGTAAATGAGTTCATTAGATTTGGAAGACACTAAGTATATTTATCATTCAAATATTATTGTGTACCCGCAAAAGTGTATGTAAGATTAGCCTCTTTTCATATATTGTTGGGAAGTACATCGTAAAAGGTATACGCCCGTGACGGATTTCACATTTCTAACATGGTGTGCTCTTTGGACCTTCGACCTTCATGCTAGGTTACCCTTCTCAGCGTGCTACTTTTGTCAAAGTAGATACAGCCAGCTACACTGGAGACCCTTGTGACCTTTAACAAAAGGTACGATTTTATATACCTCGAATATAAAATCAATAACTAACTTTCAGGCCTTGATTTCGTCTGTTTGGAAAAATAACATGAAAAAAACAGTAGCCTTCGTGAATTTCATGTTTAACTGAAAAAAGTATCATACTATGCAGTTCTAAAAACTGCTTCAGTAGTAGATTGTGAATAAGTAATAAATACCTACATATATGGTTGCTCGTAAGCAAGAAGCATTCTATATGAAATCGATGGCCACATATTTCTGTGTTCAGTTTTCTCTAAGGGGATAGGGATAGCTCGCGAAGGGTGGAGAACGAACACGTGATGTCACGGGTCGATACAGGCAGCGACCGGGCAACGAACTAATATTTGCACGTCACAAATGTTCACAACGTGGTTCTAATCTCTATGGCACACACTTTTCGTGGTTCATAAATCTGCGAAGTGTGATGACGTCCTGTCTGAGTTATTTGTTTGTCTGTGAAAAGGTGAAGGTTCAGGAAATATGTATTCGCGTTTAGATTATTATAATAATGTTAAATTGTTTCACTCATGTATTCACATAATCTTTCATTCATTATCTTTCTTTGCTTAGGCGCTGTTGGAAAAATATCTTTAACAATAAACTAGGTATAATTGTTTATGAAACCAAGTGATGGGTCTCGCAAGTCCAAGGCATACCTACCTCTTACCCATTTATTGAAAAGTGGAGGCTAACTTATCAATGACTACAGAACACAATATAAACAGAATATAAACATCATTCAGTTCTATCTTTCTACGCTAAAATCGTCGCTAAAATTATTTTAATAACTGAAGTTTCCTGATCTCGAAGCCGGAAGCCGTGTTTCCAATCTCTTTCGTACTTCGATCTCTTCAAATATTTACTTTGCTAAATCAGATAACGATAAGTGTTTAAAATTAGAGTCTAGGTATTCTATATCAACTATTTGACGTTCAATTTTCGTCTGCCGCTGTCAGTAAACTTTGGAATCGATTGTTTGTATCGTTTGTTAGACCTCTGGTGTAAAGGAGTTCAAAGTAAATATGTAATTATTTTTGGTGTCTAAAAATAGGAGTATGTAACATAAGTAATTATTTCAGTATTTTCAGACAGTGATGCTGTTCCAAAATTTAACATTAGAAACGGAATATTTAACGTGTAATCCATTTTGTTTGAGTTCCCAAGATTTCGGCAGTGTTGCCAACGCCATGATCACGAACAAAACAGAAAAGTAGTAGGTAGTTTAAAAAACTTATAGTGATGCTGTTTTTAAGCACTACACCTGCCCATAACAGTGTCAGTGACACCCTTAGCTACTAACTAACTGAAAATTTGCGTGTCGGTCGGCATTGCGGTCGTTGATGCAAGCAAGACATTAGGTTTTGACTATCATTCGCCAGGTTACTTCACCTGATACTGTGCCTTTTACACCCTAACCCAGTAATGCTTGCGCATTATTGCTGCATGGAATATCTGACCCTACTGAGCAAGAGGCTTGCATAATAGACCTACCATTATAGTAAGTTAGATTTCCTCGTCTATAACGGTTCACGTCCTGAGGGCGGAGGAAATATTCTTGAACTTTGTCCACTCATCTACTAGGTATTTAGGAAAACTTAGGTGTTTTCTATTGAGTTATATTTTGTCCAAATACACATAAGGTAATGTTGCCGGACTTATCTATTTCTATTAGCGGATCTGTTTTTATAATTAATATCTATACCGGAGGTGAGTATTCACCAGTATAAGTACTCGTTATGAACATGAACAAGGAATGGGGAATTCTACATTTAGAGAATTCAATGTTTTGAGATTTTCTAACATTTAGAAAACAACAAAAGGAATTGAACGTAGCGTTGATTCAACCATCTGGATTTGAAGGCTCGACATTCTCAATTCCCTTTCCATGAACTAATAAAGCATTTTTTCTTCTGATTATACAACATGAAATTTCATTCAATACTAGAGTGGCTATATTCGCTTGTATGAAGCAGTCTAGCAGTGTTACAGTGGCCAGTACTATATATTCGTGGTAAATATCGTTGGAAATCGCGTGGGCGAGGTCGTCAGGTTCAGCCTGAGAGTCTACGAGCTAGGTTTCGTCGGTAACTATATTGTATTCTGTTGATGTGTACAAGCACCAGAACGTTGGCCTTTCGACGCGTCTACCGAAGGTCGCGGCCGTGACTCATTGCAATTTTCGATGTTCATGTGTCTTGGTAGATGCGGAGCTGTTAACTTTGCTAATCCAGATGTATTACTGTTTTACAATATTTATAGTACTCGTAGTTTTTTAACATCTTTATCCGTTTCTTCTCTCTGTTAGGAAATTTAAAAGTTCTTTAATTATACTGTAATCATTGCACCTACTTAATTAACAGTAGGTAAGTAGTATTACTTAGCTACGCACCTAATTATACTAAGGTCGGTTTTTCACTAGCAATTTACTCTTCTACTGTGTTCTGTTTTGTTAAAACAGATTAATAACATGAATTGAAACCACCAGCCTAACAATTCTGACCTACATATGCATTATCAACCTTGGTTTACATCATAGTAGTAGGTAGAAGCGGTACTTTTAAACATATCCACCTAGTTTCAACTGCATTAACTGCGTCAATGACTTAACCTGATCCCGATTTTAAGGGCTTATTAATAGACTATGGAATGGATGTCGACATGCGGACACGAAATTTAACACAAGTATCTACAGAAAATAAACCAAAATAGCTGCGCCCTGAAAATAATTCTTCCAGATAATAGGACTTTTTTCGGACAAAAGTAGGCTATGTCGGATAAACAGAATTAGTGTAAAAACAGTGGCTAGCTTTAACAAAAGTTCCGTGTGTGTTTTCGTGTAGCGGTGGGTAATGTTTTCATAAGGCTTACCTTTCGGTTCTAATATAAACGGCACGAGCCGCAATGTTTGTTATTCGACCATTCGGTAGATATTTTAAATTTCCATTACGAAAAATACTAAGCCAATGTTATCATAGTAACCATAAACAATAAACACGCAGTTTCGCGTGACTAGCCACAGGCTGGTTGAGCCGTTTAACCACGATACTTTATTGTAATTTCAGGGATTTTTCTAATATGTCTCTTTATGGACTGTAAGCAGACTCATTAAAATAAAATAAAAATACCTTTTCAATTTGTGACACCGAGATTTCGTGAGTAGATTTCTTGATGGAAACATAACTTATCCAAGTTAGTTTTCTTGTCTATCACTAAATTAGTGTACTAGGGGTTCGTATATAAATTTTTACCATTTTTACATGGCGAGAGATCTTTTGGATAATGTTTGCAAGGTAGCGTTGTCGTAAAAGCCGACTAAGAGATAGAATGGCATGATAACTTAGACCATAGCTGGTGGGATGTGCGACTCTTAACACTTTCGCCAATTGTAGGTACAGACGTGTTAAGGCGTGATGGTATATAAAATATTATAGATTAGTAAGTTTTTAAAAGTTATAATATGTTTTAAGAAGTATTCCGTGAGAGGTATTTCGTTTACCGTGACGTTGAGATTCAAATCATTCAAATCTTTTGTGCTAGTGGCTGTCTTTGTGGGTACCAACGTTTAGTGCCATTATTCACTCTGTACCTCCGTAGTGCCTGATATTCATTACTTTTTAACCGGCTTCAAGAAATGAGGAGGTTAAATGTCCGTGTGTATGTTTTTTTTGTGTAGGTTAACCGATTTATCTTCCATTTGTAGACCAATTCTCAAAATTCTTAGGGAGAGTATTATACTTCCGAGGTGGTCCCATTTAAATTTCATCAAATTCGGTCAAGCAGTTTTTGAGTTACATTCCAAAAACTGGTAAGTGTCACGCTTATATTGACGATATCATTGACAGTGAATGACAATCGATCCCGTAAGTAGCAAGGGTCACTAAAATGCGTAAAAAATATTGTTTACCAAAAACGCACGGCCATGCGCACAATATTGTGATAATAGCTACCTATGAACTATCATGGTACCGACTTCGACAAGTTATTTCACACTCTTTGGTATTGAAGTCGGTTAAATTTTTTTGGTATTTTTTTTGCAAAGAAACTTGGTGAGAATATGAGCAAGGCGAACGACAGATGTTAAACGTCACGCCTGCGCATAACAGTTCAGTGCAATTCAGAATTTTAAATTACAACCATCGAGCAAAGATTACTACTACTACGTAGTAATAATTTCTCAAAGACTACAACAGTTCAAAACCCTGCACGGCAATGCACTGCGCTCGTACTCTGAGATATAATCGTAAGATGCTAATCTCTTGCCTCGTAATTTCACTGGAATTATGGCTCTTCAAACCGAATCACAGTAAAGTTTGCGCACTACAGACACGGTTGAATAACAAAGGTGTGGAAATTCCCCAAGCAGACACTCCAAAAGTTATATCACTACTGGGGAATGATACTCAACATCCTATGTCTGGGGGTGCCAAGCTCAATGCAATGTCATACAAAAGTTCAGTTCCTTCTAAGTTATGGACAGCACTGCAACTGTATGCATAGGCTGGCGTTGTAATTACCATCAGACACACGACGTGCCTGTCTCGTCACTTGTTTTTTATAGCTTTAAGGCGCTGTCAGCTCTGCGCTTGGCTATACGTTCAATTTCCTTTACTTGAAATCAAGCAAGTGCATCTCGTAAAAACGTACAAAAATTATAAAAAATAATGTGCTCTCTTAAATAAAAAATGTATCCGTCAATGTATGTGTATTAAAAATTGCCATTTTATGATACCTATGTGTTTGATGACAAATAAAATGGTGAATAAAGAGAAAAACTGTTTTAAAGGTGATATTAAGAGTTTTTTTTATATACTGTAGTATGTTAAAATATGTTTTTAATTCCGTCAATGTGTAGGTACTTAGAAGTCTTAGATATGTCACATTTTTTTAAATTTTAAATTGAATCGCAGCCTATGAGATAAACTGCTTTAAAAACCCTCATTTGATCGACATCATGATATGACAGCACCGTAAAGAGACGAGCAAGATAGTGTTTAATGATATACACAATATATATCGCTTTATCTAACAATAAAAGATCAACCAGATTAGTATTAGAGTAGATGTCCCACGGGCCACCGAATTGAAACGACCTCGGTTTCGGTGGCATGCGGCTACGCATTCCGCCCACTGTTTACAATCAAACTGATATCATGTATCTGTTTGTGCCTTATGCAACATGTACACATATGGCGGAAACCACAGCTGCACTATGACACCGGCGGCACGACCACAATGCGTAGGTGCTTAGTGCAAGCTTAAGGTGGTTGGTTTCATCCAGATATAAAGAAAATGACAAATTTAGAAAGTTTTGTAGCTAGTTTAAGTTACTTTTGTAACTACATGATTATTAAGTTTGTGATATCCAATGAGCATTATTCACACAATCTTCTTAAAGGTTTTTTTACATTCGTCCCTCCGATTAAATTTTATATTAATAAAAATCCCACTTTAAGAGGCCGCCTAACGCTAGTGAAACTCAAACAGGGGTAGTAGTAAAACACTAGTAAAACGCATACATCGCGAAATATAAGTAAACAGATGCAACATACTCGTAATATAGAACATTTTAAGAAGAATGACGATAAACAATCTTATAATAATTTTAGACAGTCGTAAATTACACATTCTTGACTATATAAAGTTAAACTGTTTATTAATTTCGTGCTTTAGGTGACACAAACCACCTTAACGTCATTACAAGTTATCATGTAACACATTGCACGGCAACGGCGACGTAAATCTGCATTGTCCTGGAGCTAACAAAAACATTCTCTACTTACATGTAACAACGACACGTTCTCTTGAGTTTTTTTAAGGTACTGTTTGTTAGCTAATTTGGTAGTCAAATTGACTAACAAACCATACCCATCGTCAGATAAAGATATGGAGTGCAAACTAAAAATCGGCTTTGTATTTATACTGGCAAAGTAAGCATGATTATCAAATCCATAGTTAATTCTCCCAAGCCAATCCAAATTCTTCTAATATTTACTATTACGAAATTTTCAAAGTGGTATTATTTATTATTGTGTAGGCGCAACGCCTCAAGAGATAAATTACGAAAGGTCCGACGGAACTGGACAGTTAAAATATTAAAGTCTATACATTTAGATTTATTATTTTGATAAATTCTTTTGAAGGATTGCAATAGACTAGCTGTGCCTTGTGGCTTCACCAGCGCGGAATGAGAATATACCACCGAACCAATACAAACCATTATTGGGATAAGAAGTAGCATACACGTATGTGTTAATCCACCGTATACCTACGGACCGGTTGCCTGAGCTCTGAGGAAGAAATAAATGAAATTAAAAATATTTATTTCAAAAATATTTATTGCCAAAAAACATAGTAACAAACAAAAACACTATGACCTTTATTAATAAACGTTGCGTAAACCCATATTAGGCATAACATGCTTACCACGGTGAAGCTAAGAGGAACCAATGGGCCTGCCAGTGATAGCCGATAGCTGGCGGACCCGAGGTGGGACCGCTCCTATAGGCTTTGCCCTCCAAGTCCACACGGGAGCGGTCACTGTAGGTAGCGGTGGTGTATGGGCGCCACTGCAACTGAGGTGGGCTGCGGTGTCGTATGGGCGGCACCGCGGCTGAGAGTTAGAGCCCGCGGCGGGAGAGGAGTGACGGTGTTACGGTCAGCCGCTCTCCCTGTCTTCCGCGGCCTTGACGGGGCCGCCACCGTTAGATGGCGGACGCGGTGGGGTCGCAGGGGAAGAGGGCTGTCGGTATTGAGAGGCGCCGCTGTCCCTATCCTCTGCGGCCGAAGTAGCAGGCGGTGGGGCAACTCACCTGACCCATCGTAGGGGGACTTAGGGCGCCCAGACTCGGGGGAGTCTGGGGTCCATTTGCGGGCTTGGTCCCCGTGGCGGTTACGGCACGCCAAGTGTTCTGGCGTGCTGCAAGAGAGAAGGGTCCGGCAACGGACAGCCGCGGCGGGTTCGCGGTCGTGTGCGAAATCTGTCCCGCGTTCCCGCCAAAAGCGGCAGTGACGGAACACCGCAGAGGTTTGGTGGGTATGCTGCCCTTCTGGCAGAGACTACCACATAACCACCGTGCTCCCCCGGGGCCGGTGGTATCCATAAAGGATTACTCTGCGTAAAAAAAAAGGCGTAACATGCTTTGTCTTGCTTTCACGCGTGACATTTACTGCAAGCGAAAAATTGACAGATAGATGTTGTAACTACTCCGGGTCTAAGCCAAGTTTATTAATAAGGCCGTATATTTATATATCGGGATTTAACCTTAATAACTGTTTTAAGGCAATAGGAGTACGCTCAGCACTGAACTGTGTTAGCATTTCGCTAACACAAGGCTGGTTTTCAGCGCAATCCTTTGCTCGAACATAGATCTTTTAATCGAGAGTACAGACAAGCGGGTACAATAACACTTAATATTAAATAACATTAGAACAGCGTATAACATACGTTTACAACTGATTGTAAAGCAAGGTTTCAATATCTATCATAGATTTATAGATAGCCATAATCTGTTAAGAAATTCTTACACATAGTACTAAAAATAATCGTACAACAATTGAATCGCTGGAGGAACGAAGTGTTAGGGTGCGATGTGGTGTGTGAGGGTGTGTGTGATAGAGAAAAAGAGATCAGGGCTCATTGAAACCAGAATACCTTAAAAAAATCTCAGGTCATGAAGGATTGGTGCGAGAGCGTTATTCTATCCCAGATATGACTTAACTGAAGCCGCGTTGCCCAGGAGGGGCTGTCCATCAGAGAGCAGTGGTGGCCGGGTGCTCTCAGACGCAGGTGCAAGCAAGACTCAGGCTCAGGGTCCAGCACAACAGGGCAGCGTTGAGGTAGAGAAGCATGGGTTCAGGCTCGAGGTATAGCAGCATGAGGCAGCGTCGAGGGTAGAGATGCCAGGTGCCGGTTCAGATTTCTCTCTGGGAGAAAACCCCTGAAATGCGCCCGAGGGCCAGGCAGCGAATAGGTCATGTTGGACTGTCGAACACCAGTAGAGTTGTAGAGCTTCCGGGACGCACAGATGGACAGTCTAGTTAAGTTTCGGAAATAGGTGTGGCAGCCAGTACCTTGCAAAAGGATGGCATAGTAAGGTCCAGAAGGGTCAAGAACAAAAGTAGCATTATTTTGAAAATATAAAATAAAATTATACCTGAAGGGCTAAGGAGACGTGATGCAGTCCATGCCGACAGTTAATGGAATAAAGCAATTGCTATACAAGTACACAAATAACAAGTGCCTGGAGTCAATGAATGGTATAAATAAAAAAATAACAAATTATATGTAAATACAATCAAGATAAATCTAGCGGCTAGGTTAAGAAACGAGTTAGATTAACCACACACGTTGCAGTTCCTGGAAAGGTAGGTTGATTTCTGTGAAATCTATTGTATTATTGGTCAAATATGGCGATTCGCGAGTCAACGGGTTAAATGGTAAAATGTTGATTACATTATAATTTTGAATATTCGTTGAAAATAATTTGAACTACGTGCCAAACCGTTACGATCTGACACGACATCAAATCGTCAAAAAAATATAAGATTTTACAAACAAGTAATTTTACAGAACAGTTATGAGAGAAACACGCTGTAAATTAGGCAAATGCATTGCTAAAGGACATCATAAAAAACATTTATGTGGCAGAAAAAATACCGTTATTTAGGGGCCGAGCAAATAGAACAAAGTTACTAACGAATTATAGGTTATTACGACACAATAAAAAAAGAGTTGAAAACAATGTACATTGCACACGTTACAGAGATTGAAAGATGGAAAAAGGAGTTCTATCAGTTTGAGAAGACCGTTAAGGACGAAGTCTTTGACCAAGTGTACAAGAAGTGTACAAGAGCCCGTCACCATATTACAAACTCCAGAATCGTCTCAGCATTTCACGGAAACAACTTACTTTTTAAGTGTCGGAGTTTTAAAATATATTTAACAGCAGCAGCGCTTATTCGTTTTTTTTTGCAATCAGCATGAAATAAAGACAATGAAGATGCACATGTAGAAGACATTGCAAATGTGGAATGATTCGTGAGATAATTATAAAAAAATGTTCTGTCTCGTCTATGAAAGAGTTTGGCCAAAAAATCTCGAGTCAATACAATATTACATATTGTTTAATATATTATCGTATAATATTTTTGTCATACAATGGCATAAAGCAACCTTCTGAATGATTCGCTACACTACCCTATTCCAAATTCAAAATTAACTTATTATTTCCTTTTAGCCGTAGAAGTAACAAACATATTATTATACACTCACTCACTCACAAACATTCGCATTTACAATATCAGTGTGACTTTGGTCGGACAAAGATTGATTTTACTCTGGAAAGAGTTACCTAGGTATATATCTTAAATAATAATCTTTAAAGGCTGCAACATTATGCAACCACAGGATCATAAAAGAGATTAACTTCCTGTGTACCAAGATACAACTGAAATTCAGATCTGTACAGCTTAGTCCACAATGTGGCAAGCCGTTGTGAAACAAAGATAAGGATAGCATGATGATAATACCACACGGTAGCTGGGAGAGCCAGGAATTCTGGCGGGTGAACGACCGCGGTTTATGGTTCGAAACAATGAAGTCATAACTTCACACCGCACCAACAAATTAAATGCTGATAGGTTAATTGGATATGCTGAAAGTGTATGCTATTTTAAGGTATCTTGGCTACTTAACTTTTATCGAATGATTTGTTTATTTTCATACAAAGTCCACTGTTGTAGAAGAAATTCTGATTAGATATTTATGAACGAAGAAATAATCGTAAATTCTACGATTGCTTGCTGTTCTGTTGTAACGCCAGACCCATTCATATAGCGATAGAGAATTAGATAACCACACGAATCTGTAATTTTGATTAAGGTACAGAATAAATGATAGGTAGTACACATTATGGGCTACAATATCTACTTCCAGTACTTATATTCTGTATCCATTTATGTACGTATTTAACCCATACAATCTCGCAATTATAGTTAGAGATTCAAAATTTGAATAGATATAGGTAACTACAAATACGTAAGAACATATTACGCAACCGTTAACACCCGTTAAGGATTCCGTTGATTGTTTCTAAATTAGGAATTCAAACCATATCAACATGTGACGCGCATCACCGTTGGTTTTTGTAATACTTAACACGAACTCAAGACTTGTGAAAGTGAAAAAAAAAGTGAAGTGAAGAAAAAGTGACTGGAATGCTCTGGTAAATTAGTTCGTTAAATGTATTACTTTCAGAAGAGTGCGAGAGGTAAAGTGAAGACGTTACATAACAAGTTTTGACAGTAATTCTTTGCTGCATGCTTATATTCAATGTCACCACGATGCATTATAGTCAAATTTGTCTCGCCTGTTTCGATTTTCTAGACTGTCACAAAATGGAAAAAGACAATGTTTCTAAGTTTGTAGTTGTGTTGAACAGAAATTGTATTGCAGTGCACGTTCATTTTAATTACCACGACTTGCTCCTTTTGAATCGTCATTATTCTATTGTGTGGTAATATTGTAGTGTGTATTAAAACTGAACATGAAGATACAAACGGTCAAGTCAATTCATAAATCTTAATTTGCTGTTATGAAATCTTCCAGTAGGCTGATCCCTTCATATTTCATATATTCATATAATTTTTCTCTCTTGTCGGAGGTTGTTAATATGACATGTGCTTTTGTTAGGATTTGAATTGTCATAATTTCTACCTTTTGATTTGGTCTTCACTTATCAGAGATGCAATATAATATTGTACTTCTCAAATGTAGAGTAAATTATTACACGACTATGTGAGTTTGTTATCTAGGATCCAAATTAATACTTTTTTCTGTTTAGAAGGCATTGATATTTACTTGTCAGATTTGCTATAAAATTATGATGAAAAAAAATGATTCAGTTATGTTGATTTCAGTTGTATTGCATCTTAGACAAAAACAGGGTACCCCTTAACGGGGAAAATTGTGTGAACTCGGACCTTTACACAATCTCTTCGTAATCTGAAGGTGCAAACAAGGACGATTTGCCGGACAATAATAGCGGCGGCCAGTGCAGTGGTTATGTACTCGTATATATGTAGAGTGTGACCCGACAATGTTGCTCTATGTCTCAGTAACTTTTGGCTAGGTTTGTAGGTATACGATTACGGCAATCATAAATAGTTGCCCGCCCCTTAGGATCCGAATACACTCTCTCTCTCCTCTCTGTGGTCTTTTCCACATGACTGACAATCGTGGTCATCGGTGGACGTGGATGGTGTACACCGAGACCTTATGATCTGCTTCCATCTATTGAATGGATATATCCATTACGTCTCTGACAACTGAGCAAAACTCGATTGAGGAAGGATGTTTTAATTGGTCGCTCCATCTGGTTGGCGGGGTCTTTTGCCCTCCGTATTCCCACTACGATATGTCTTTCAAGGCTCTCGTTACCTCTGCTAACTATGTGGCCAAAGTAGGTCAGTATGCGCTGTTGGCAGATTATGGAGAGACGAATCAGGATACCAAGCTGTGAAAGGATCGATGCATTGGTGCGTTTGGCGAATCGAATGTATCGAATAATATATCGAATCTGAATACACACATTGACTGAATATATAAAAATACTTTGAGATTATAATTTATTTTCTGGTCGATGGTCTTCTAGGAACGTTATCATCTAACTATATATTGCAGTAGAACTGTTTGTGAATGAGTTCGCGCGGGGAAGTACTGCCACCATACCTATTTCTACCGCAGAGTTATGTTCGCAATACTGTGTTATGGTTTGAATGGTATGGGTGCCGGCGCAATTACATTACGCACATGAGAGGCAGATGACCATTTACCACCAGGTGCCCACCTCTTGATTGTACCGTCTCCTAATAAATAACATAAAAAACAGTTTTAAGGTACCTGTCTGCCCTTAATGTCCCGTCTTAAAAATCCATCCTGTATAGTAGACCATTGAAACGTAGGACACTGACCTATTGCAAACAAAAATGTTGATAAAAAATATTTGTACACAAACACAACTCTATCAGCTGTTTCGCTAAACGCTACTTGTTATCGCTATCGTATAATTTCTACCATATGATATTTATTAGATTAGTGTGAAAACAAGCAGTGTAATGAAGTAAAAATACTACAATTGAAATATGGAATTCATATGGTTGTGCCATTTTCATCATATATTCTCTATATCTATATACACACGTATAGATAAGACTAAAAGATTTAGAAACATATGTACCTATATATTTTAGCAACATTATGAATATAAATGACGCTTTGCTAAAGTTATTATCAAAGTGACCTAAATATAATGGCACGTTCTCTGTGCCATTGCACATGATTTGTAGATTGTATAATGTATGGATTTGAATCTGGTGCATACTGGATATAATAAATCTCGGGAAAAACTGCTGTGATAATGTTAACGTAGGTGTTTGTTTGTCTGTATATCTGTGCACACTTCGCAGAGTAGTTCGATTTCGATATGGTTTTTATTGTATGAAAGCGTGTTATGTGAGACTATTCTTATTCTTAGTTCTTATGAATCTAGTCTATCTTCTCTAATCTATCTTCTTAGTTCTAGCTATGTTTATTTGAAATCATTGCAGCCAACTCCCAAGACTTTCATCTTCAGTCACATTCTTTGAGGGATCTATATAGGGTAGAATGACACTTCGTATTGGAGCTTAGGTAAATTCAGTTTTTTTAGAGCTGTACCCAAATCATAACCTTGGGGTCATCCAATGATCCAATGATCCAATGGGTAAGCAGTGCTAAGAACCAGTATACAATATTAACGACAAAATATTTTTTTAAACCAGTCAGACTAAACATCTGACTCGCTTTTACGTCTTTATTACTAGGTACTGTTCGAAATCTACACGACGAGATATTAAAAACAAGTTTGCATTAAATTAAGACTGGTTCCTTTGTATGAACTAAACCATATACAATTTTAATATTTTCCGGTAGTTATATGTTTACCTGATGACGTACCATGTCTGCCCATGACAGTTGCAGGTTGCAGTGGCATCCAGAACTTTAGTATCAAATTTTCCTCTGGACGCACTACTCTGTCACTGGGCTCATCTATGCACTTTATTAGTTTTGTAAGAACCGTGAGAAAACCAAGATATACCTGTATAAAATCTCAAACTTGCATAGGCCTGAAATATAATATCAAATAAAATAATAAAATATAATGCAATACTTATAGACTGTATTAAAGTACCTGTGTATTAAAGTTATTATAGTCCCCAGTGCATAGAAATCATAGCAAGTGGCATGATAAATAAATCTTTTCGCCTCGGTCCATCAAGTCGATCAGGTTGGGAGCGCATCTGTCCCCCAGCCGACCAATCAAGAGCGTGCGTCGCTACACATCTGTCCCGCACGCAGCACGCCCTCGAGTTTTTATTCCTTTTGTTGCTATTTTTTGTATACGCCGCGTCGAGTCGCTGTTTTGTCGGAAGCTTTTTAATTTTCGGCCGTTTTATTCGAATGAATGGCTTATCTCAATTATGAGGTTATTAAAGAGCTGTATTTTTAGTTTATTTTTTATACTTAATCTGATTTTAGGAGATCATTCGAAACAGCGATGGTTTAGGCACTGTTTATTTTCCTAATCTTTATTAATGTCGATCCAGGGATGAGGTTCCACAGTAAACATCGTTCGTATACATATTACGTACTTCGTCATTGCATAGGTCATAGGTTTATCTCGTTGAGAATGAGTAGCATAAAACACTATCTACGCTGATTGTTGGAAAACACAGCAAGAAATACTGACACACTACACATCTATATATTAATATTATAAAGAGGAAATAACTGTATTTTGTATGTTTGTAACGAATAAATAAACTCAAAAACTACATTACCGAATTCAAAAACCTTTTCACCATTAGAATGCTACATTATGCCTGAATATAGGCTATAGCATATATGTAGAGCGCAGCTTAGTATATTATATGTATAGGATTCATGCTGTAGACTGATCATTCAAGCTTTTCTTTTCATACTTGACATCTGTCCCGTTCACTTGCTAGACCTCGGGCCCTGCATGTATAAGTGTAAGTAGTTTCTAAATGGTCCTGTTTCCAATCTACTTCATACCTACCACTACCGTGGGGTGATGGAGGAAGTCAAAAGTCAAGGTCAAAATCATGTATTCAATTTAGGCATCAAAGACACACTTGTTAACGTTGTTATTCATTATAATGTCCTTTAAAGACTCTACCGCCGCGTTCCAAAATATATAGAGCCTACCGAGAAGAAGCGGCCAGAAACTCGGGGCCATTCTTTTTATATAGATTTTTACAACGTTTCTACTTAGGTACCTATTACTAATATTAGTAGTATTTTATGGGTGGCAAATAACAACTTGCCAGAAGTGGAGTATTTCAAGCATCTTCGTCTTCTACATAATGTCGGACTTTATATTATGCTTTTTTTATTAAAACGTTTTTCAACTTGAAATTTTCCTCTGGGAGCTCAGTCATGTGTTTTGGGATTAAAAAAGCACACATTTTCCTAGGCACGACTTATTAGTCTTAGCAAGTCTAAATCTAGGTACAGCTATCATATTAATTTGTATTCCTAGTAATTAAAGGGGTACTGATCTCTAAGTCTTTAACTTATATTTATGTAAATTTTTACGAACATACATTTTATTTGCAAATAAATATATGGAAGGCAAAGTTAATATATTGATATCTTAAAATAAATTTCCCAAAGATTCGTTGGGACCCATTTCGTATATATACTCGTAGCAATTGTTTTTGTAGTCAGGAATACGTGGAAAGTAAAAGGCCTTTCGCGCAACATACCGTCTTGTTTGGTATCACTGCAGTGCCTGATATTATGTCCCGAAGCAGCGTTGTGCAAGTACTTATAGGCACTTACGTTTCTTCTTCTATACATATAAATTATTTGGCTTCGCCCGTCCCGCTCATCACCGCGCCGTTTCCGCCAAATATAATAAGTATTTATTGTAATTGACCAAAATTATCTTATAGTAGGTAATTAATTTTATAGTAGTATTATATGTTACTAAATGGATGGCATTATTATTTATTCTTAATATCATCCTAATAGGTGTAAATAATTAGATATAAAAAAATAAGAAAAAAATAATTATTACATCTCTTAAATTAAACAATATTATTTTAAAGTTAATGTTAAATAAACACCTTATAATTAACAAAAACTTAAATTTATATCGTGTCTTTGAAAAAAAAACTATTCCAAACCGTAATTTTCGAAGGCGTTTACTGGTTCGCACTGTGAGACACAAAAATGGCATCACCCTGGCGCGTCTGTGTTTGTACACTCACACATACACGGCAACGGCACACGTTCACTTTAGTGCAAAGCACTATATAATTGCACCGGAAGCCAAGTTAACACGCTAAGTAGTAGCTTCATAAAAGCTTCGAACATTGAGGTCACTAATTAGTAGCAGCTAGTGTCGTTACTTAGACATAGGTACCTACTTATTTATATTTTGTGGTGTCGCGCTTCATCTCGTTTACTGAGTCTAATATGAGAGATGATGAATCAAATACATTACCTACCACTTCACTTACCAAAACCACGATATCTCCCAAAATTGTAGACATATTGCTCTTTTAGCGTTAGCGTTTAGTAGCGTATATAAATAGTATGCTATATGTAGAATAATTAATATTTTCTACAGACTTCCAAAAAGGAGGTACTCGATTCGACTGTTTTTTTTAATGTTTGTTACCTCATAGCTTTCGACTGGGTGAACCGATTCTCAAAATTATTTTTTGAAAGCGGGCGCTTTTCGTGTGGTCCCATTTAAATTTCATCAAATTCTGTCCAGTAGTTTTTGAGTTACACTCCAGTATAACTGAATAGAATGGAAGTCGGTATCGAATTTTTCAAATTGTACTAATTGTAACAAACTAAAAAAGAATTTTGAAAATCGTTTCACCCAGTCGACAGTTATGAGGTAACAAACATAAAAAAACATACCGTCGAATTGTGTACGTCCACCTTTTTTTGGATGTCGGTAGAAAAGCACCCTAACTTCAAATGAGAAGAATTTATTGAAACACTACGTGACTTATGTAACTTCATTTAGTTACTGTGCAGCTCACGATGTGTCTAAACCAGGCCTCAAAGTTTGCGCGAGCTACGGGTATACCATACCACATGTTTAACGTGGGCAGTAAATTTGGAATTGTACCATTATAATTGAGTTTATTATATCTGTTTTTTTTCTCCTTTCGTGGATAGGTAGTAAAGTTGAGTTTGTTTTTGTTTTTTTTTAAAACAGAATAAATAATAAATACGTAATATTAATGTATAAAAATATTATGAAGTAATCGATAAAACCTAAATAAATCGTTCGTTTATCGAGATGTTTAAACTGAACTGTTAGCGAATCTATTAGCTTTTCACTCGACCAAAACGGACAGCGTTGGTAGACTAAAAGATTTCGAGTCTGTGCTATTCTCAAGAAAACTCTATTTTTATCTTTATACATTATGAATGATGAAACTCTGTCCTTTACAAATACACCAATTATATGTAATTTTGTGTCTAATTTAGTAAACAGTAATAATGTAAGCAGAATTATTTTTTATTACGGATAGGATGTTAGTAATAAAATACATAAAAAATAGTTAAGTATGCTACTTCTTAACTTAAGTAGAGCGGTTCTTAATTTTTAACTTCATAAAAACGGTATATTTGCGATGCTATACTAGCAAAACAAAGTAAATAATGATAATGTACTTTTTTTATATCCTACCGTCTGCGCCACACGTCGTGAGTCACGGCGCACTTGCTCCGTATTATTTTTCAGAGCTTCATTACAAACTGGGTCGAGAGCTCGTAAGCTGACGCGCAAAGGGTTGCGAGACTCGTAAGCCTGTTCCTACTACCCTCGAGTGCAAAACTACATAGTAGCATGTTCTCAGCATGTTATTAATTCAAAGGCGAAACTGGGTCGACACTTTTTAAGATGTATCAGAAAAAAAACTTTAATAGTTCCGGATATCAAAATCTGTGATTAGATTAGCCGTCGATTGGAGAAAATGTTTATTTAGGTTATTAACACATATCTAACACAATGAAATACAATGACATAGCAGAGATTGTAATAACTGGAAACTATAGTTTTATATATTTATTAAAGAAGCACCAACACTCATTCTAGGAGAAATATTATTTTTGCTATTATTCTGATACACTTACCTTGACAGCAGTTTACAACATTTACGCCTTACGCATCGGTCGATGTTAGTTTCATTCTGTTGTTCTAAGCGTAAATAGGGTGCCAAGTGATTAGAAATATAAATTCTATTCTATAAATTCTTCAAAGATTAGGATATTTGTGATGATACAATAAGTACACATTTAGTTTATGAACAATTCCAACTTAACGAATAAATGGAGTACATATACATACTGACTTCATCGAGCATAGTGTGTTGTTCATCTACCGACTTCCAAAAAGGAGGAGGTACTCAATTCGAATGTATTTTTTATGTTTGTTACTTCATAACTATCGACTGGGTGAACCGATTCTCAAAATTCTTTTTTTGTTTGTAATCTATGGTGCTTCCCGTGTGGTCCCATGTAAATTTCATAAAATTCGGTGCAGTACTTCTTGAGTTACACTCTAATAACTGAATAGAATGGAAGTCGGTATAACATTTTTCAAATTGTACTTGTTTATAATTATAAAGAATAGCTGCGCTCCGCGGTTTCACCCGTGTGGTGATTGATGATTATGATGATGATTATGATGATGATGAATAAGTATCCTATATGTTACTGCATCGCCTCATCCATACCATATTTCATTAAAATCCATTTAGTAATTTTTGCGTGACATAGTAACAAACATCCATAATTGCCCATTCTGTAACTGTAAAGTATTAAAATGGATACAGTTATCTGTATGTGTATTATCCGTAAGAGATACACATAATGCCATCGCAGACTTTTCTTTAGACCTTTATAAGATACACAATTCCACCATACATCATTTTGTTATATCTGAAAGGGTTTAGGCATGGTTTTCGTTGAAAGCTTCCAGACGGCTTATTTTTCCGACACTTAACACAAACATAATTATATTTTAGCCAATGTATATAAAAACTTGACAAATTATATACTAAAACCTTCCTCGAGAACCACTCTATCCATTGGTGAAAAGAACATGAAAATCGGTGTAGTATTTTTGAGTTTATCGCGAACATACCGACAGACAGACGCGGTGGAGGATTTTGTTTTATAATATGTAGTAATTGACTCTTTTCGCATTCATTAGGAAGTCAAGCGTGACTTTATATCCGAAAACTCAATAGTAGAAGGAATATCCTAGGTGTTTAATTAAACAATATACAGTTTGAACAATTTTGATATATTGAAGATATACCTAGACCCGAAGGTGTCGATAAATTATTACCCAATAAATATAAAGATTAAAAACTAGCGGTATATACGGTACTTTAAGCAGTATCCTCTAACTTCTATCAAACAAGTAGTTGCACCTTCCATCATCAGCTCAGCAACATGAGATGATGAGTACCTAATACTTGAATAGGAAATACGAGTATATAAAATAAATTAAGCGTTCCTATTAAATTTGAGGGTCGCCCTTGATATTTCTGGTATCACATCATCAGATTCTGACTGTTGAAAAACTACAAACAGCCGCTAGCATAAAGCATATTTGGTCAGTTAGAGGTGAAATATCAGACTGTTTTACCATATTACTTAGGGATACGTCTTAAAATAAATGTAAAGGTAACGTTACACCGTTTAGTATACACACTGCCAGATACCTTTTTTTTATAAAAGATCAAGTCAGTTTTGAGTTTTCGATAAGGAGGTTGTTAAAATATTAAAAGTTAATGTTTTAACTGTTTTTGCATTTTTCGTTTCCATATCTACCATTTACTACGTTGTGTACTCTGGCTAGTTATTCTTACATCTGTCCAACAAAAAGAAACAGCAAGCATGTATTTTCTATCTAAATGCGAGGAATAAAGGGCATAACGTAAGCATTTTAACATCTCATATGTTACAACTGTCATAATTAAAATTAAAAATAATTAAGTCATTTAATTTTTTTATTGCAGGGTCAGTACTATGCGAGGACGAAACCATTGGCCCGATATTTATGAAAGAACCCCCGAACCGAGTTGACTTCAGCAATACAACTGGCGCCACTGTCGAATGCGCTGCTCGCGGCTCTCCTACTCCTGACGTTATCTGGGTGCGCGCTGATGGGACTGCTGTTGGAGACGTTCCTGGACTGCGACAGGTAAGCCCTATTCACCATATTTCAATTATCAATTTAAGGCCTTATGTATAAAGATCTCTAAAAAGTTCGATTTTATTGACTATTTTACACCACCTCCAAAAAGATCGTCTTCTTCATACTTATACCATAAACATGCCGGATTAAACTTTGTATAGAGTACCGTAGGATTATGCATCCTGTTTTTTTACTTTTCTGTCGAAAATTTATAATAATTATAATAAAAGTTATAATATTATTTTTTTAATAACATTTATAAAATTAATATTTTAAGAGAGTTTTCACTATGGTAAGCAACATAGAAATATTTGTACCATAGTTTAAAAAAATAATGTTTGTAATGCTTAATTAAAACTGGTGTAAGTAATGATTAGGTATTCAATGATCACCATACGATCGTTGCAGCAGCGAAAAATACTTTTCACTACCATATGCCGTAAAATACGAGTATTACTTAAAGTCTTTAATACCTGGCAAAAAATGTAAACAAACCTATCTCATCCACAATAATTTTCGAATATCCACAGAAAAATCACAAATTAGACACTCACGATAGTCCCTAGATATAGAAGAAACATTAACGCTACTATTTACACACGGATATCAACAAAATTAATCCCAATTACACTCACTCTTTTAAATATTTGATGGGTGGCGAAATAAGATTTTTTTCCATTATTCATTTTAAACATTGTTGTGTAGTAAAAAGTTATGAAACTGGATTAGGACGGGCAAATAGACGAAAAAAATTAAGGTTCGTTGTTATTTTTTAGTGGAATTGATTTGCGTTCGGCCCTTGCATTGCTAGGCATTGTTTTTATACCTGATTTGCTGCCTTTTAAACTCTGTTTTGCCACAAAGGAATTTGTGTGTTTTACCAGATGTTAGGGTCTTTAGCTGACCATGCAATGGTACTACTGAACCAAAAACCTATATTTCTAATACTAGAGTCACTAGCATGATGCAAGAGGCGCGCAGATATATGATTAAAAAGTTTAAGATTATGTGACAATGCAACTCATAAGAACGTGTATAAGAGATGCGCTATAACATCAGCAAACGACTTGTACGCTTGTTAACACAGCCCATCATTGCAGGTGCAAGCAAACGGAAACTTGCTTTTCCCACCTTTCCGCGCCGAGGACTACCGGCAAGAGGTCCACGCTCAGGTTTACGCTTGCTTGGCCAGAAATGGTGTCGGAACCATCCATTCCCGTGACGTCAACGTACGAGCCGGTAAGTTAACCCATTTGTAGAAGTTGGAAGAGACAATCAACTACTACGACACTTCGTGACAGTAAAAAAAGTAATAGCCCGTGACACCCCCACTGCTGGTGATCGAGGCTTCCTCCCAGTAATAGGAGAATGCGGCCGTATTTCATCATAGGGTATAATGCCGCTTGGTGGCCAGTGGACAGCCTAGTGTCGAAGTTTTGAGGCCGCCCGCATGCCTCCGGCATACCCTAACAACTGTTGGCCTAAGACAAACAACCGGAACCGACGGGCTATCATACCCTCCGAAGCACGGAAGCGCTCATTTATAAATGCCAATAGAGGTTACCCATTTGAGTCGCGACCGCAGCAAGCAATCCTGCTGAGAAAGACAAGACAAGCTCCGCTGCGATTGCTTAATTATTTGTTTTATTTTATTTCTTTATTTCTTTTGACATTACTAGTACAGTAATATAAACCAAAGTAGGCACCGGATTATTTCGAGTCACGCTCAAAGGCCGACTAAGGCTAAACTCATACTGGCGCAGAGTCGAAGCGTCATGCATTTCGCCTAAAGCCTAATATTCATCTCGATTTCCCATTATTAAGTACAAATTAGTGTTATGCAAAAAAAAAAAATCAAGCGTCGAGGCGCAACGATGCGCGCTTTCGCGTGTCGATGTTGGTGTTGTAGGTGGAAAGCAAACGCGTCGCGACGCTTCGCCTCTGCGCCAGTGTCAGTTGACCCTTAACGAATTAAATAGTTACGTTATTAAGATGAATTTTTACCCAGTTCACTATATATGTGGTAGCTCTAATCAAAATAATGATGAAAATAATATTGCAGTGGAAAAAGAAACAATGGTTGTCAGCGAACGTATATTAAATCCAGGCCAGGTTTAGTTTAGCTGAAATAATTAATCAGACATGCAGTTCTGTATTGATTTTCTATGAAACATAGTCTGACCTAGCTTGGTAGCCATTTTTTGTTCCGCTAGAATATTTTATGAAATAATGAGATGACACTATTTTCACACTCATCATAAAAATCAGGAAGCTATTGAGTGAGTGGGTTTGTATATTTCTTATGTCTCTACGTTGGAACAGTTTTTGGGTGAAATTTGTAAATAATGGACATGCTTACACATAGATATATTATAGGTACGTAATTTCTTCTTACCAGACATTTACCGTCTGTATAGAATGTGTACTTACTTAATTTTTCATATATAAATTTTGTGTAATATGTGATCACAGTAACTATTCTACTTCGCTAATACTCAGTGTTTACACATTATATCGTGTTTACATGTTATTTGTGAGTATACCTGTAATTTGCTATTAACTTTAATAGCTATTTTTTTATTATATGATTTTTAAAGCACTAACGCCTGCTTAGCGAGACCAAACTTTGCAAATTTATAGAGACATATAGGTACATCCTCGGACGGGATTCGAACCCGAGTCTTTCTACAATAGTATAATTATTGTTTTTTTACGGTGGGATATCAACGACTATACCAACACGTTTTTTTAACGTAATAATGTCGTAATAAATTCAAACAAGAGCTAATACACCATGCATAAATTAGCTAACAGGACCTTTTGGTACCAATAACGTCTATTCGCCAGGCTGATTGCCAATTTGCCATTCAATCTGCAAGTATCTAGCCTAATCGCGCCTAGAGCTAAGAGGAGGCAGTAATGTACGACCACTGGAATGCACAGCCAAGTATTGCACAACCCGTATTGTACAGCCCGTATTCCGTATATACATGGCCTCGGAATATTTGGCTGTGCAATACGAGTCGTACAATCCAGCCTGAAAAAAATGGGACGGGGAGACAATGTACAGCCAAGAATGTACGGCCCGGAATCCGTGTACATGGCATCGAAATGATGGGCTGTGCAATACGGAGCGTATATTACGGGTCGTACATTATTTTATTGCGCTATACTGGCTGTACAATATAGACTCGAGCCAAGGTCCGCTCGCCGGCAATCCACTCCACTTACAATGATCTGTTGCATCCTATTGTATACATATATCGGCTACAGTCTTTTGCTGACGTTACACACCACTCACAATATTATTTGATTAGTATATCAAACTTATGATGTATATCGTATTATATTTGCATTGCAATAATGCTTAAATTTACTATATACCTACTATATATGTTTTGGTGAACTTGGGTCTTATTAATATATTTTTTACTAGCTGCGCTCCGCGGATTTACCGGCGTGGTGATGGATGATGATGATGAATCAAAATATATATATATTCACCAGGGAAACTTTAGGATTCTAATGTCGAAATATTTTTTCGAATCGGTCCCATAGTTGCAGAGCTATTCAATTTAAACAAAAAAACAGATCTTTCCTATTTATAATATTAGTATAGATATATTATATTTAAATGAAAGACCATAAAGCAATCGGTTGAAAAAATATATCAAAAGATGGCACTGATCTTTCAATAAAGTTATAATGATAGAGATTAAGCACCAACTAAACAATCTAAATCTCTGTCCACGACCATTATAAACGTGTAAATATAAACATGTCATCTCAGGCAAGGCGATAATATATTCAGCTGAGGTTCCCTCTGTTGACTTATGACCTACGATCGTTTGTTACTTGATATGGTTTGCTGACAGACTTATTTACCACTATCAAACGTATTTTACAGATAACAGTTTTGATAACATCACGTCATAACACACAGCTCACACGTACTCATAAAATATATGATTATATGAGTAATCCTCTACGGTAGCTTGTGTCTTTTATTCTCTATTGAAGCTTTTTAAGTACCATGTTGAGATGAATAAAATGGTTGATTGGCCATCATAGGGCGCTGCCCTTTATGACTCGGGGCCAAACAGGGTCAATTAAATAAAGCTACTTACAGCCGTAACGTACATAAGTTGTAGCATTAGAGTAAATTCAGAGTCTGTATTGAGGATTTTTTTCATTGGACAGGAGAACTTAGATCTACGAGTATGACAAATTCTTGTATAAATTTTAAAGGACGAAAGGGGATTTGAGAGGAAACATTAATAGGACTGTCTCGCTTTATGGTCTTCTGTCATATATAAGATGTCTCTTCCAAATTATACATTAATCATTAATATATTTTTTTAAATTGTTTATTATGCTTTTGTATATAACTTGTGTGTCTTTTCAGATTTTTGTAATTTTGAAAACTGGTAAACATCGGACCAGCACAGTTGATAAATGTCCCAATTTGTTTTTTTTTTAAGTTGTCGCTCAGCAATATGACACTGATGTCAACAAGGAGTACGTTATCAGGGGAAACAGCATCTTATTAAAATGTCAGGTTCCGTCGTTTGTCTCCGATTTCGTTCAAGTTGTTTCTTGGCATACCGATGATGAAGACTTCCTTCCCGGAGAAAACTACGGTTAATTCTGACACATTTCTGGCCAACACAAATCCACATCCTATTCTCCTGTATGATAGTCACGCAATTTTCACAGTGGTACAGCAACAGTACGAATCGGAAGTGAACAACGAATACGTGATTCGTGGTAACTCCGCTATTCTCAAGTGCTCTATTCCGTCGTTCGTTGCGGATTTCGTGACGGTCGTGTCATGGCACGACGAATCTGGCAGCGCTTTTATTCTTGGTGAACCCAAGGACGGAGATGGTACCACTCACATTTCATAGCTCTAGCCACTTATCTAACCATTTCCTTTGCCTATCCTATGTCATATGAATGATATCAGATCTGTATATATTCCAGTTGTAACTCAATACTACGAAGCTGAAGTAGTCTCTGAGTATGTCATAAGAGGCAACGCAGCTATACTCAAATGTAACATACCTTCCTTCGTTGCTGACTTTGTCAAAGTAGAAGCATGGATCGATTCAGACGGCGGCGAATATTTACCTACCGATAATATCGGTATTTCAATTTATAATAATTATTAAAGCAATGTTATTCCTCGATCCCAATTCCTTATCTCATGTAAATGTGTTAGAACTCAACATACTCGTGTACTGTTTTCAGTTGTAAATCAATTCTATGAAGCCGAAATTCTAACGGAATATGTTATACGAGGGAACGCCGCGGTTTTGAAATGTTCAATACCTTCTTTCGTCGCGGACTTTGTAAAGGTAGAGGCGTGGATCGACGAGGAAGGAACAGACATTACTCATTCGAACGATCTCGGTATCAATAGCCTCGCTAAACAATATGTCCCGTTCCCGTACCTTCTAAGTAAATGTACCCATACCTCGGACCTGTTGTTCCTAACTAAGTACGTAATTGTTATTCCTCAGTCGTGTCACAGTATTACGTGACTGAAGCCGAAAACGAATACGTGATTAGAGGGAATGCTGCCATTGTTCGCTGCAAGATTCCATCTTTTGTTAGTGACTTCGTTTATGTGGAATCCTGGATTATGGAGGATGGTCAAATTCTAACGATAAACAATACAAACACTGCCCAGGGTACTCCTCTACACACATAATTTTATATAATTTTTCGGACGAATTTTTCCTTTCCCATCCATCATTACTTATCTAAACGATTTCTCAAAATTGGTAGAGTTCAATTTTCTTGGTTATTCTGAATAGTGGTATCGCAGCCTTTTGAAGCCGAAGCTGACAATGAATATGTAATTCGTGGCAACGCAGCAATCATGAAATGTGAAGTCCCTAGTTTCGTGTCTGACTTTGTATACGTCGAAATGTGGATGGACAGTGAAGGCGGCACATACTACCCTGGCAATGGCGAGGGTAACTAATAAACCTGTAGTCTAGTATGACCAAGATCCTAAATCCTCCGTTGCATATTATTTGTGCAGCTGTCCTCCAGGAATACGAGGCTAGAGTCAACGACGAGTTTGTATTACGGGGAAACACGGCCATTATCAAATGCATCGTGCCTTCCTTTGTTGCTGATTTCGTTCATGTTGTGTCTTGGATTATGGACAACGATACCGTCTCAGCAGATGAAATCCGAACAAAAATCCCGACTCCGGTAGTAACACTTATTTGCTAGAGTTATCCTATTAATCCTCTGCGTCCCTCTCACGTTGTATATCCTTTCTTTATATAGGTATTCATTTCATATTGTTTCTTTAGTGGTACATCAGAATTACGAACCTCGTGTTACCGATGAAGATGTTCTTCGCGGCAATTCAGTCATCATTAAGTGTTCAATCCCATCGTTCGTGGCAGATTATGTACAGGTCGTGGAATGGGTGGCCAATGAAGACTCCCTCTCTACGCTTTCGTTCAACGGCTCCGAGGACAATTACGGTAATCGAGAGTACCGCGCGGTCCAAATTGTTCCTATCCGCACTCCGAGTCCCCGAGTTAAATTGAATGGTCGTACTCGTTTCCACACAAATTTAATGTCTCTAACTAACGTCGTATAAACTTTCAGCTGTGAATCAATTCTACGAGTCGCAAGTTTACGATATCTACGTTATTCGAGGCAATGCTGCCGTGTTCAAATGTCATATTCCATCCTTTGTCTCCGACCATGTGCTAGTTATATCTTGGCACGATAGTGATGGCGGAGAGTACGCTCTTAATGACAATTACGGTACAAATTAATAGAGTATGAAATAGATATTACCTTCCTGTTACGTCCCCTCCTAATGTATGTAGAGTCATAAGTATTATTACGCATATGAAAAGGCGGATATTTGGTTCGATTTTAGTTGTATCGCAGGCATACACCGTCAACTTAGTAGATGAAAATGTTTTACGAGGAAACGCTGCCATCATGAAGTGTCTAATTCCAAGTTTCGTGACCGAATATGTGTCCGTAGCCTCTTGGATTGTTTTCGATGGAGATAATGAATCTGAAATCAAAAGTGACGATGCGGTTAACAATGATGGTACTTAATTCCAAACGTTTAGAAGTTCAGCTTCCATATCCTTATTCCATTTCCATAAAGTTGCTATAGTTCTTCAACAGAGTATGTTACTTCGAATCGTATTTAGTTGTGTTGAATACTAAATCCTTAATCTTATCTTTTCGTTTTTAGTCGTGTCGCAGGCGTATACCATCCATTTGGTTGAAGAAAATATTCTTCGAGGGAACGCCGTGGTTTTAAAGTGTTTGATTCCAAGTTTCGTAACCGAATATGTATTTGTAGCGTCGTGGATAATATCTGAAGGGGAAGATGAAGTAGAAATAAAAAGTAATGGTCCTGTAAGCAATGAGGGTATGCAAAAGTCGCAGATCAATTTGGTTCTATCTAGATTCGAGAACATCCTTTTCCATTCCTTTACCAATTTACTCTTGGAAAGTCTATTGAAGAAAGATTCAATGTTACTGACATTGAATCTTTCTTCTTATATATATTTTACAGTGGTATCTCAAGCTTACACCGTAAATATTTTGGAAGAAAGCGTATTACGAGGAAACGCAGTTGTACTGAAATGTCATATCTCGACTTTTGTTACTGAGTACGTGACCGTATCATCTTGGATAATTTCTGAGGGAAACATAGATGAATTGGATATTAAAGCAGATTCTAATGACATGGGTATTTTGTGATTGTATTTCTTGAGTGTTTTATAGATGATCGCCTCCTCATCCTCTCCTTAGATATTTTTTAAAAACAATTCCTCATATCGCTAACATATTATAAATAAATATTTCAGTGGTGTCTCAAGCGTATACAGTTAATTTGATGGAAGAAAACGTATTGCGTGGGAACTCGGCTGTAGTCAAATGCCATATACCCAGTTTTGTAACAGAATATGTTACTGTATCATCTTGGATAATTTCTGAAGATGACGTAGATGAAATGGAAATTAAGATTGACGAATCTTTCAGTTTAGGTATTTGATGTATAAGTCTAATTGAACTTCCGAAGTCCTTTCACTTCCTGTCACTTCCTTTTATACTCTTTGTTATAATAATTGAAACAGATATACAGAATTTCGCTACAGGTTGATATAAATCCGTAATAAGTATTTTTCTGGTTTGCCAAAGCCAAGCTTATAAGAATACAATATTTCAAGTCGATTATGCTTAGGAACCTTTTGTTTCAGTTGTATCTCAATCTTATACCGTAAATCTTTGGGAAGAAAACGTATTACGGGGAAATGCCGCTATACTCAAGTGTCACATTCCAAGTTTTGTTACGGAATATGTTTCTATCACTTCCTGGATTATATCAGAAGGGGAAGTCGAGGAAGAAGAGATAAATTTAGATTCAGATTTTAATTTAGGTACACGCGTTGAAGTCACACACACACAATTACTGTTCCTTACTTCCTCCCTATTTCCACTTTCTGTTTATAAAGGTTACTTCAGTTACTGGTACTAGTATATGTATATCCTGCGTTTATAGGTAGAGATCTATGGTTGTGATCTATCGCTAATAATGTTTGAGTCACTAAGATTGTATTATTGCGATTCCAGTCGTGTCTCAGGCGTATGATGTAAAGTTTTGGGAAGAATACGTGTTGCGCGGTAATGCAGCGATCTTGAAATGCCAGATCCCAAGTTTCGTTTCCGAATACGTCTCTGTGAATTCTTGGATTATTTCTGAAGATGAAAAAGAGGAAGAAATTAAGCTAGAATCTTCAGTTAATTTAGGTACCAGATTTAATCGTTATTTGGTTTTGTGTTTTATCTGGATTCTTTATGTCAATTCAAAAAATCCTTTCTACGAATCCTCTTTCCTCAGTCTCTTCCTAGTTAATATAAATGTTTAAAAAACGTTTCATAGATTTTTTACCGGGGCTTTCATCGAAATCACGAAATTGCCCGTCCATACATCTTAAACTAACGGATGTATGTATTACACACTCACGTAAAACCATATTGTTTCAGTCGTTGCTCAGTCGTACGCCGTTAATCTGATGGAAGAGTACGTTTTAAGGGGAAATAGCGCTATTTTGAAATGTCACATTCCAAGCTTTGTCTCAGAGTACGTTATCGTCATCTCTTGGATCATCAGTGAAGACAATGAAGAAGTTGAAATCAAACTTGAATCAGCTCAAACTTATAACGGTAGGAATATTTCTTCGGCTATGGCTTTATGCCAATACAGCGTTGATCGAGTTCGTATTCCATTCATCGATATTTTTTTGAATATTAATAGACACGTTACTGTAAGTCATAGGTCACGCGCTTGTTTAGGGTTTTGTTGCCTTGAATCTTGTTCCTGAATTATGGGTTCCCGTCGCTCCATGGGCCTTACGGCCTACCTTCATCCTGTTTTCCTTCTTCCTTAGGCTAATGCATGCAATGAATTTGTAAGTAAACCGCAACCTTATGTTGTGTTGCTGTACTGGATTTAATTCGTTTTGTTTTTTATCGAATTACTTGTACGTTAAATTATTTTGTAAATTTTCAGAGGGAAAATACTTAGTGCTTCCATCTGGAGAGTTACATATTAGAGATGTTGGACCAGAGGACGGTTACAAATCATACCAATGTCGCACTAAGCATAGACTTACCGGTGAAACTAGATTATCAGCTACCAAAGGACGATTAGTCATCACGGGTAAGTTATCTATTCACATATATTCTTATTATAAATCCATCATGCGCGATCAATTCATTTACTTCAAATTTCCAAGTTATAAATTATATATACAAAAGCTATCATATACGCTTACTATTACTAGTCACTTTAATATATATCGGCATTGCTTTTAAAAGATTATACCTACATAATAGAAATGAATTTATAGCGTTTTCGTTCACGTAGGTATCCCAAAGTGATACTGGATACGTTAATTAGATTTTATGCTAATTGTATTTAAAACAGTAATCTCACATATAATTAAAAGTATTTAAATTCACTCTGTAAATCTTTATTTTGGCCATTAACTTGAACCACAAACAAAACGCAAGAGACCTTGAGTTTTGTCAAAATTTCTTGCTAAGTATTTCTTAAACAACCGCATGTTATCACATTTGGATACATTTTGTTTTAGAACATTCTCAAATACAGAATTATCCATCCATTCTTGTGAACACTAATTATTTGAAACACCAACCACCAGATACCCATATGGTGTGTTTTAAAACCTATTTATTACAAATTGTTTTTGAGAATGTTCTTGCATTAATTATGATATCGTTGGTGTTATAATCGAAATACAAGAAATATAGATAAATAATGCGATACTTTTTTAAATTTACTTGTTTTTGATTTCAGTTGTTATAAATACAAATTATATATTGATGAACATTTTAGGATATTCGGTGTTGTGTATTTCTAGCTTATCTATATGTCTTGTATTCATTAAGTTTAAAGACAAAACTGGTTACTGGTTGTGTCTTCAAATTTTATTTATATTCAACTTGCCTGAATGTTGGGATAGGGTACCCTGCAGAGCCTTGACCGCGTGATTCTATCAAGTATTTATTTACACGCAGAGAACAGTAGGGGCATATCAGGACCTGTATGTCTACTAAGTTCCTTTAAATTGGTGTCGCTATGTTCGTGAACCCGCCTTCTCCCAACATGCGCAGAGCCAGTGGGTCGGGTGCCACCCAAGTTTCCTAGTGCGCAGACCACCAGTGGCTTCCAGTTTAACCAGTCCATCAGCATCGCAATGCTGTGCCCAGCGCAGGCATTCCCTGCTCCCATCTACCGGTAAGATACTCTACATTAACGCTGTTTTGCGTAATTTCTCAGAGCCGATAGGCCGCGTACCACCTTAATTTTCTACAACACAAGTGGGAGCAATGTACGTCACCATGGCAGGTGCTTCGTTTACATTGCAGTGTCCTGCTCAAGCGTTCCCTGTTCCCCTATTCAGGTAGGATATGACTCATTTGTATCAATAAACATATTACAATTTCTAGAACCAGTCGGCCGCGTGCCTCCCAAATTCGCCACAGTTCTGACTGGCACTATGTTTGAAGTTACGATGGGTGAAGCTTACGCTTTGCAGTGTCCTGCTCAGGCTTTCCCGACCCCACTATTCAGGTAAATTCTTGATCTTATTAAATTTGGTATTAACACTGCTTCTGTAGAGCCTGTAGGACGCGTGCCACCGAAATTAGCTTCAGTTGTGATGGGCACAATGATTGGAGTAAAGAAAGCCCAGTTATTTGCGCTTCAATGTCCAGCACAGGCGTTCTCAGTCCCTATTTTCAGGTAATGTTGATTGTTTTAAATTCACGTTTTCACAACGTCACGTCATACTTCAACTGAGTAATTTTAATACAAAACCATTGAACCACGTAGACTTTTATACCACACAAAGTATTTAAAAAAAAACCCTAAACTCAATACTGTGTCCCAGTCCATCTTTCCCTGCTCTAATGTTTGGGTAAGACTTCCATTAAAACTTGATTTCATTTAAAAATGAATATGTTCATTTCGTAGAGCCGATGGGAAGAGTGTCACCAAAGTTTCCGACTGGAGATATAAGTAGGACATTTGTTGCGAAAATGAAGGATGGAGTCCCGTTACTTTGTCCTGCGCAAGGGTTCCCTGCTCCAACATTTAGGTACCTACTTATCCAAATTAACCAATATAGTACTAGTATCTCACTGTTTCACGAACAGAACCCATGGGCAAGGTATCACCGAAGTTTCCGTCCATGGAAACCGGACGCAGCTTTACTTTTTCTTCCAACTCGTGCCTGACAATGCTTTGTCCGGCTCAAGCGTTTCCTACTCCAATGTTCAGGTATATTACTTGTTCAAATTTCTTTCTTTAGAGCCTGTTGGACGGGTGCCACCGAAATTCCCGTCAATGGATAATTCGAGAGGTTTCAGCGTAATGCATAACAGTAGTTTGACTATGTTATGTCCGGCTCAGGCATTCCCAGTCCCACTGTTCAGGTAATATAAAAGGTTAACAATTTGCTCGCGATTGTATTCTGTCATGATTCTTTTATCGAATAAATCGGTTACAGCGGTCTAAGCACATTTGCTTCATAATAATAATATTTCTTCAGAGCCAGTGGGGCGCGTTTCACCTAAATTCCCATCTATGGATAGCTCGAGAAGTTTCAGTGTAATGTCAAATAACAGTCTGACGATACTATGTCCGGCGCAGGCTTTCCCAGTCCCACTGTTCAGGTAAATAGAACTCTTGCTCATAGTTATTAGAATTAGTTATTTTCGTCTATAGAGCCGGTGGGTCGAGTTTCACCTAAGTTCACCACAGGTGACAAAAGTCGTGCATTTGATGCCTCCGGGGGTGAAAGTGTCACTTTACTCTGTCCTGCTCAAGCGTTCCCTGCCCCAGCTTTCAGGTATTTTATTTCTTTAAACACATTTTTTTTTCATAGATCCTATGGGTAGCGCAGCTCCAAAAGTTGCAACAAAAATGATCGATATCACGGAGTCTTCCTTCAATAACACAGTTACCTTATTATGTCCGGCCCAAGCTTATCCCGTTCCAATGTTCAGGTAAATAGTTAAAACTTCTTTTGATTTTTTCTTTGAGTCACTGACGAATAAACATAAAATGTTTTGGCCTGTATTTATGTGTAAAGCCTCTTTTTTCATAAATAGTTCGTAGGAAGATGGCACCCAAAATTTCCAACAATCGATAGCGTTAGAAGGTTCAGTGCGTATTTCAATGTTAGTGTGACTACTACGTCCCGTACAGGCTTTTCCACTTCCTGTGTCAATTTTGTTGATATGAGACTCTTGTTCTTTTAGAACCCATAAATAGCACTCCACCGAAAGTCCCGACAAAAACTATCGAGTTCGTGGAGTTCAAAATGGCATCCAGCGTTACGTTGTTATGTCTGGCTCAAGCGTTTCCGGTTCCAGTGTTTAGGTGAGTTTCAAACTCAATAATATCCACGCGTTTGTTCTAGAGCCTGTCGGCCTGAAAGCCCCTACATTCTCTACGGATTTCAAAATGGCGTGGTATGTTAAGGACGTTCAACAAGGCTTTGCATTGCTTTGTCCGGCGCAGGGATATCCTGCCCCCATGATCAGGTATTTCACCTTTTCTATTGCTTTTAGAACCAATCGGCTCCAAAAGTCCTTCGTTTTCTAGCGGTTCAAAGTTAGCTTGGTTTGAGATTCACGCTGAGCAGAATTTCGCGTTAACATGTCCAGCCCAGGGATTTCCTGTTCCAATGTTTAGGTAAGATTATTATTATATCTCTTATGTATAAACATTTTCAGAGCCCATCGGTTCGAAGTCACCAATATTTACCACCGATAATAAGTTAGCATGGTTTGTGAGACAAAATGGCCACAGCTTAGCATTACTTTGCAGAGCGCAGGGATACCCTGTTCCTATGTTCAGGTACTTTGAACAAATACATAATTGACATTGCTTATGTTTAATTCTAGAACCCATTGGATCAAAATCACCTACTTTTTCAACTGATAATAAATTTTCTTGGTATGAGCGCCATGCCGGACAAAGCCTAAATATCCTGTGTCCAGCACAAGCATTTCCAGTTCCAATATTCAGGTGAATTTAATGAATGTACAATTTAAAATTATAGAACCCGTTGGCTCAAAGTCCCCTACATTCTCGAACGACGTTCAATTTTCCGGTATTACCCGTAGGAACGGTCAAGATTTTGCACTCTTGTGTCAAGCACAAGCATTCCCTGTTCCAATATTCAGGTAAGCGCTCTTCTAATTTATGAATGTATTTATCATCCAGTCAAAAGCACATTTCACACGCATAGTTTTTCTTGGAGTGTAAAAGTACAACTCTTACCAAAATAACGAAGCAACCTTTAGTTCTCGTGGCCTAGTACACATAAAGTTATATTTCTTTGGCTCAGAACCGGTAACAGCGAGAGCCCCAGCATTTGCGACCACTGCATCTTCTTACAATTATGATATTGAGATACATTCTGGCGGTTCGATGCTTTGTCAAGCCCAGGGTTACCCTCAACCAATTTTCAGGTAGGTCGTTTTTAATGTATAGGTATATTTTTGTAGAACCAGTTGGAGCAAAAGCACCATCGTTTTCTTCTGAATCTAAGGGCAGCATTTTTGTAAAAGAAGTAGAACAAAGTTTTGCTTTACTATGCCAGGCGCAGGCGTTCCCTACTCCTATATTTAGGTAAGTGGGCTATAAGAATATTTAAATACTCCTATGGGTTGATGCTCTGTCAAGTGCTGGGGTACCCTCATCTAAATTAAAATACAGGTTAGATTTTTTGTACCATGTTTCTTGCTTCTTTTAGAACCAGTGGGAGCTAAAGCGCCATCATTTTCGAGTGATTCCAAAGGCAGTATTTTCATTAGAGAGATAGGTCAAGGTTTCGCATTACTCTGCCAGGCGCAGGCATTCCCAACTCCAATTTTTAGGTAAGTAAATTGCATATAACCCTGTACAGATGTACTTAAATACTAGCAGGTCCACCGGCGGTTTCGTTCACGTCGTATATACATATATGCACGATAACGCGCCACAGTACTAAATACTGGGCACTACAGCAAGAAGTTTCGTATGTCTGGTCGTTTTTCATTAGTCAAAACCTATGAGCTAAAATCGAAATGCCTATTAGCCAAACTATCGACCAATTCCATGAATAAGCTTAATATACAGGCATATTGTTGCTATTAAAGCAACAGCAGACCATATAATTTAAAGGTATAACATAATCGTCTCTTGGGAGTGACCACTCTTGATCTGGAAGATTACTTATTTATTACATGCATTACGTTACTATAAAATTAAACTTGGTGTTTCGCCGTTCTCATAAAATCTAGTTGAATTTACACTGCTCATTCGCGCTACCCTTAATCATTGCAGTTTTTTAAACGTCGCCGTAACGTCTTAATATGCAACCAAACTCGACGTTGCTGGGCCATTTCTATCACAAGATCCATTTTATTTTACAGTACTCATTAAGATACCCTCAATATTTAAATTTTAGAAAACTCACTTTATCTCGTTTCTAAACTGCTAAACTCGACGCCTTTCGCTCTTACAAGGAGTGAGATGCAGTTGACATTTCAGTTTTGCAGAAAATTATATTTGACTTAATTTGATGAAACAATGATTATATCTCCCGTAGCACAACACACGTTTTTATTATTTCGGTAAACATAATTAAAATCCATACAGGAGGGTACAAGCAGATAGACACAAAAGTTTAAGAAAAAAAATTAGGGTGGAATAAAATATAATCACTATATCTCTATGTCTTTTTCTTGGGCGGGTAGTCACCTAACAAACAACAACTCTAAGTTGTGAAACTATATTAAGAGTATAAAAATAGTAATACAGTGTAAATAAGTTTAATTCTCATGTATTATTAAAGTGTGAATTACAATACCTGCCGGATAGTGTTTTCCTTACAAACACACAACAAATCACATTTATATCACACATTTTTTGTTTTGAACCTACATTACCAAACAAAATGGAGGCCATCAAAGAAAACATTCATCAAATGAATAAAACTTTTAACTTAAAGTTAGCAGAATTTGAGGAAAGGCAACTGAAAATCTCTTTGCCTTCTCCTGATACTGCAGGTCTTGCTGCAGAGTTTTCTGCCTTCAAGGCTTTTGTCCTTAGTGCTCTTCGCACATTGCAAGCTCAGGTGGAGATCATGGCACGCAGCAACGACAACTTGGAGATGCACAACCGGCGTAAAGTTCTCTTGCTCCATGGAGTCCCCGAAAACAAGACCAATATTGCAGCAGTCATCACAGAGACAATAGTTCATAAACTGAAGGTGAATGAATTCAAGCCAGAACATATAAGTCACTGCTACAGAATGGGCCGATCATCAGCGTCACACAAAGCCCGGCCTATATTGTTTAAAATCAGTGATTTCTCAATGCGGAGCAAAATCTGGGCAGCAAAGAAAAATCTCAAAAGTTCAGGTATCACATTGTCTGAATTTCTAACGAAGCCACGACACGACGCATTTATGTTGGCGCGAGATAGATTTGGCATCTCTAAGTGTTGGACCCACCAGGGGTCTATTTTTGTGTTGGGGGCCGATGAAGTCAGGCATCGCGTTAGCTGTGTTGCGGAAGTCGAAAAGCTCAGTGAGCCCGTCAGACCCAGTGGCAAGGCTTCTGTCGACGCGTCGAAACAGCCAGCAGGTGCAGTAATTATCAAAGAGCCCGCGGGCGCCACAACAAAAGCCAGGCGCGCAGCTAGCGGACACAGAAAGTGATGTGCATTTTTTTGTATCCATTCCTTCACCCGGTGTGTTTTGTACAGTTAGGTATGTGTAGAATAATTATTTTTCTTTATTTCAAACTGCCTGGGTACCCACTTATTTTGATTACTCGCGATTAGTGCTAAAAAATTATCAATGTTTACATTATTGGTACTCTTTCTTCTTCTTCTTTGAAATTTTAACGTATGGTATGGTATGGTACTCTTTGTTTTAGGGTCTAATGAAACCAAAGATAATAAATAATCACAGACTCATAATCTCTAACGTCACAGACTAGTCATGTCACATGACTATGTCACAATCCAAACAGGATACTACGTATGACTCTGTTTACTCTTTGTACGCGGGTGATATAGATTGATCTTATTCATTTCAACACAAAATTATTTAATTTAATCTTGTTTTGCAGTCATGTTTTTATTTTTATTTTTTATTTTTTTAATTTATTTATGTATGTCCTAAACTGTACTGTAGTTTAAATAAAGTAATACTCAGGGCAATAAATGTACTCTATGTAGAAAAGATCCGTTGTCTAAGGTGTGTTGTGTTGCTTTACCTTTATATTTTCGTACTGAAGTCCGGCAAGTAAAGTATATATTAATATAACTAGCGCATAGTTAATCTAAGATTAGTTTAAGTTTAAGTATATATTTATATCTAAGCATATTTATATCCAATTTATTATATTATTTATTTATATAATGTTAAACTTATGGAATGAAAGCAATGACAGTGATGACTACTTATCTGTCTCTTCTTCTCGTAACGATAGTAGTAGTAGTGGTAGTGAAGATAGTTTTTTAAGTATCCCCTCACTCTCAGAAACATTGGCATCGAAATTCTCTGATGTACCTAAGAATTTAAATATTGTTCATATTAATGCGCAAAGTATTCCGGCTCATTTTTCTGACATGCTGACGTCTCTCAACAACACAAACATACATGCTATTCTAGTCTCCGAATCTTGGCTAAACCCGTCTCTTCCCTCCATATCCTATACTTTACCTGGCTTTAATCTCATTCGCAATGACCGGACGGGTAGTGTTGGTGGAGGAGTCGCTATTTATCTTCGTGCACATATTCCCTTTTCCGTTATTAGTACGTCCGCCCAACCAACACCCCCAAACGCTGGTGAACACCTTTTTATTGAAGTCCTTCTCTCACACTCTAAAATTTTACTCGGAGTCTACTACAGCAATTCTCCACACAACAACTACTTCTCTTCATTTGAAAATATCATAGTAGACCTCAGTCCTTCCTATAGTCACACCATAATTATGGGTGACTTCAATACTTGTCTCATAAAACGTGATTATCGGTCCCTTTCTTTCGAAACCCTTGTTAAATCTTGCAACATGCATATTCTCCCCCTTTGTGCTACTCACAATTTCCCAAATTCAACTCCATCTCTACTTGACCTCATTTTGGTTTCATCGTTAGATCATGTTGCTAAGCATGGCCAGTGTTCGGCTGATGCCTTTTCCTATCATGATTTAGTTTTCTTATCATACAAGATCCGTCCTCCTAAAGCTAAACCTACAGTTATCCTGCAGCGTAATTTTAGTGGTATGAACCGAGATGCATTTATTAATGACGCAAAAAATATTGATTGGTCTCTGGTTATAGGTGCTGAGAATGTAGATGAGCAATTAGCTATTTTTAATACTGTCCTAACACAACTTTATGATGTGCATGCCCCTTTTAGGTCTATAAAAATTAAACATGTACCTGCGCCTTGGTTAACCGATGACATCAAAACCCTTAAAAATAAAAAAGCTGCTGCCAAAACTAAGTATAAAATTCGTCCAAATGAGGTGAGCAAGTCCAAATATATCAAGCTTCGTAATCGTTGCAATGTGGTATGCAGGGATGCCCAACGCCGCCATATCTATGAATCTGTACAAGATGAGGATCCGGCGAAAGTTTGGAAGTTCCTCAGAACATTAGGAGTTGGAAAATCTCGTCAAGAATCAATTCCCAATAACTTAGATATAAATTCCCTAAATCGGCACTTTTCTTCACCACCTAATAATATTCCGACAAAAGCCCATACTTTACATTTTCTTTCTAACACTATAACTCCAAATTGTTCTCCTTTTGTTTTTACTAAATTTTCCGTTTGTGATGTTAAAAAAAGCATACTTTCCATTACTTCTAATGCCGTTGGCGTGGATGGGATCAGTCGTAACATGCTGATACCCATTCTTGATATAATTCTCCCTGTCCTGTGCCATATTTTTAATTTTTCTATTTCTAGTGGCGACTTTCCTGCTTTGTGGAAGGACGCTCAAATTATCCCTCTCCCTAAAAAAACTAATCCTAAATGTTTTTCGGAATACCGTCCAATATCTATACTTCCTTTCCTATCCAAAGTACTTGAACGGCTAGTTCACAATCAGATGAACACTTTCCTTGCACAAAATAACTTGCTAAACCCTCTTCAATCTGGTTTTCGTCAAGGGCACAGTACGGTTACTGCACTTGTTAAAATAACTGACGATATTCGTTTAGGTATGGAAAATGGTCAGCTAACTGTGCTGGCTCTCTTAGACTTTAGCAATGCTTTTAACGTTGTGGATTTGGATATCCTCTTAGCAATCCTCCGCTCTAATAATATATCTCCAACAGTTATTGATTGGTTTCAATCTTACCTTTACGGTCGTCGACAGCGGATTCGCCTCGATGATTCTTATTCTTCATGGTGTAACACAACAGCTGGTGTGCCTCAGGGTGGCGTGTTATCTCCTTTACTTTTTGCTGTTTTTATAAATTCAATTTCCCAAAATATTTCTTGTTCCTACCACCTATATGCAGATGATTTTCAGTTATACTCACAGGCTCCACTACTTAAACTGAGTGAAGCAGTTGATCATGTAAATGAAAACATGCATCAGGTATTACAATGGAGTAAAGTTTATGGCCTGATAGTCAACCCCCTTAAAACCCAAGTAATAGTTGTAGGCAGTTCACGAATGATTTGCAGAGTTAACTGGGACACATTGCCGCGAGTGGTTTTCGACGGGGTCACTATTCCTTATAGTCAAACGGTAAAAAATCTTGGTGTAACTATAGATCAATGTTTTACATGGGGTCCTCATCTAACTCTGACCAGCCGGAAGATGTTTGCATCTGCAGGTGCCTTACGTAGACTACGTAATTTTCTTCCTACTACCACTAAGATAGCGCTTGCACAATCTCTTTTACTACCTGTGCTCGATTATGCAGACGTCAGCTATCTTGATATCTCGGAGGATCAGCTAAATAAACTTGAGCGTCTTCAAAACTTTTGTATTAGGTTCGTATTCGGCTTGCGCAAATATGACCATGTTTCAGAATTTCGTACTAAGCTCAAGTGGCTTCCCATACGCTATCGTCGGAATGCTCACATATTGTCTCTTCTTTATACAATTCTCTTCAATCCCTTTTCCCCACTCTACCTTAAGGAGCGTTTCGAATTCTTGCACACTTCTCATATGTTATCATTACGGTCATCAGAGTATCTTCAGCTAAAAACGCCTGAACACAGAACCAGTTTTTATTACTCCTCATTTGCTGTTAAAGCCGTCCGTTTGTGGAATTCTCTTCCACTGGAAATACAGCGTGCTACGTCACTTCAAACTTTCAAAGATCAGGTTAAAAATTTATATCTTTCACTCTAACTCTTACTCACTAATTGTTATCTAATTTTCATGATTTTGTATTTCTAATCGTTTATTTATTTGTTATTTTTTATATTTCTTTTAAATTTTTATTTGTGTTTACATGTACATGTCAAGATGCTTTAGTGTTTACATATATATTACATATATATATATATATATTTATATAATTTTTATTAGTATATTTAATATAGCATTTATGTATTTATAGTGTGTTTACTGTTTTTTGTATTGTTACCGTCCATCTTTTATTGTATACCTATTCCTCTGCTAGTGGGTTGTCTGGAAGAGATCGCTCTGAGCGATAAGACCGCCCATTGTTGCACCTAGTTTTTAGGCATTGTTTTTTTATTTTATTGTCTAATATTAAGTCATAAATGTGGTGTCTCAATAAAGTGTTATCTATCTATCTATCTATCTATCTATGTCTGCACATTACCTATTTAGGACCTATTGAATATAGGTTATTGAAGCATTTCCCGTTTTTGATAGAGGTTTCATCAAGTGCAAAAGTGCCATATTCAGCTACATTATAATAAAAGATCTTTCATCTTTACGCCATGCTGTATTTTTATAGAACCCGTCGGAGCAAAGGCACCTTCTTTTTCCACTGAATCTAAGAGCAGCACCTTCGTTAAAGAAGTAGGACAAGGGTTTGCATTACTATGTCAGGCTCAGGCATCTCCTACTCCTATCTTTAGGTAAGTCAGATTTAATTTTCTTTTATTGTTTGCTACAGAGCCTGTCGGTTCGAAACCACCAACCTTCTCAACTGACTTTACGTTGTCAGCTGTAACAAGACATTTGGGTCAAAGTTTTGCAATGATGTGCCAAGCTCAAGCTACCCCAATACCAATATTCAGGCAAGTGTTTCCAAAACCTGTATCCTCATTTCTAACTGTTGTCAATTTTGTATCGTTTTGCGCAGAGCCAGTTGGATCAAAGGCTCCTTCTTTTTCTACTGAGTCTGCCCTTTCATCTTTAAAGAGACATCAAGGTCAAGGTTTTGCATTGCTCTGCCAAGCTCAAGCTTTTCCAGTACCAATATTCAGGCAAGTTTTATTTTATAATTGGAATATACGTTATAGAACCTGTTGGCGCAAAATCTCCGACGTTTTCTTCTGAATCAATGGGAAGCATATTTCGAAAACGTGCTGGTCAAGGTTTTGCCCTTCTTTGTCAAGCACAAAGCTATCCAGCCCCGATATTCAGGCAAGTGCCATTTGTATTTTATTTTTCCCGCAGAACCAGTCGCCTCAAAAGCTCCAACTTTTTCGACGGACGCTCGTAGTACAACTTTCGTTCGAACTGTCGGTCAAACTTTTGGATTATTATGTCAGGCTCAAGCTTATCCCGTTGCTTTATTCAGGCAAGTTAATAATTTATTGATTTGTTATTAATTGAGATACCTATAATTGTAACGTTTAGAACCGATCGGCAGCGCGGCCCCAAGTATCACAGTTACACCAAAAGCTGCGGTACATTACCCTCAAAAATCGGCACTGGCTATTCTGTGCCCAGCGCAAGGATTTCCGGTACCATTATCAAGGTAGGTTTAGGTCACTCCTAATTGGAACCAAAGAAAAATCTGTTTGGAGGTAGTTCCTCTACAGCATCACACCTTTCCAAAACGTATAAATATTCAGGCAAGTTTGTGATAGATTCGTCTTTGTTATACTGCACTACAAAAACATCCTATCGTGTTGTAAATTTTCTTTAGAGCCAATTGGAAGCGCTGCACCAAGTATATCAATGACTAAGGGCGCTGTGCACTACTTACAAAACACTTCACTGGCCATGCTGTGCCCAGCCCAAGGTTTCCCTGTTCCAATAACACGGTATGTTTTCTTGTCTATTATACTAATGAACATCCATCTAAAGAGGTTGAACACGACTTCGACGCCAGTATTCTTGGGTAAGTTTTAAGATATTTATCAGCTCTTACCTACCTGACTTATCTCATCATCATGGTAATACTTAAACGGAAGACCTAGGGTAAAGTTATATTATTCGACATCGCCTCGTCTCCTGCGGCCTTATTGTTTTTAAGGTGCTGTCACAGTTAGGCACTGTTTAAGAGTAGTCTCTGTTATTACAGAACCAACCAATAAGATCGCTCCGCGGAAAGATTATACTAAGAACTTTGAAGGTTGGGAAGTTTTCGTCGTGTCTCAAAACGACGTGGCTTATCTAACGTGCCAAGTGGCTGCTTATCCCGCACCCATTTTTAGGTAGGTGCAGTACATAGACGGTTTTGTATTCCAGAACCCACGGGTAGGACAGGACCTAAGGTGACAGGTGACGGGCTCAATCGACAAGTAGGTCGCGAGAGCGCAAGCCTCGCGCTTCTTTGCGAGGCCCAAGCTTTCCCCGCCCCCCTCATGAGGTACGGCTAGAACTCGATCACGGCCGGCCGGCGGCACCTCACGCATTCATTCTTCACGTAGTAATACCATATCACCTCAATGTACTGATGTGCGTTGTTATTGCAGTCTAGCGGCGGCCGCCCCGCCACGTGACATGAAGGCGTGATGATCCGCGGCCGGCCGCGCGCCTCTACCTATTACGCTCCCCAGCCAAAGTAACGATTGAGCGGCGCAGACACCTGTTGGTAAGTGTCAGGGTGTTCTTGCTTTCATTCAGGCGCTTTAATCTTTACTTTGTGCTTTGAATTTTTATAATATATTGTGATCGGCTCCAGCCCGGTTATTTGGTAGCTTTCTGTTGAACCCATTGCTAGCTTGTCGTTTGTTTTTTTGTAATATGCTAATCCAGTGTAGGGGGTGCTATAATTTCTGGTGATTAACTAATATATTTTTAGGAATGCACGTCATCCTTGTTTGTTCATCGTATAGTTTATCTTTTCCTTTATATGAGCCTACAAACTGTTTGTCTGCAAAGCTGTCTAGTGATCGTCTACAAGAATATCCAATTTAATTGGGACAAACTGGAACCATTCCCTGTCTTAGTCAAGCGTTTTCTATTCCTTTTTTAAGGTAGTTTGGCCTTTTTGGAAAACGATAAAGTAGTATCTCTATTGCTATTAAATATTACACAACAAAACCATCAACCCTTTGAAATGTTGTCTCATTTTTGTAAAAGTCTGTTGTCTTGACATTGAAATTAACTTTTTGATTAGGTTGCAATGGTAATATTCTGAACGAGTTCTCTTTTGTTGCAGATGGTACAAGTTTATTGAAGGCACCACCAGGAAACAGCCAGTTACTCTTGATGACAGAGTGAAACAAGTATCAGGAACCCTGATTATTAAAGAGGCTAAAGTAGAGGACTCTGGGAAATATCTGTGCGTCGTGAACAACTCAGTAGGAGGTATGTTATACATATAGTAGGTAGTAAAATTTCATCTTCTTGTCAGGAGTGAATAGGCATCTTCCAGCAAAGCCTTCTACGTCATCGACCTCATCGTCACTTAAAATCAGATGAGATAGCGGTCGAACGCAAGCTTCTTAGAGCATGCAAAATCATTTATCAACCAAAAGAGTGTCTGCCTATTTGTTAGTCTCCGGTCCAACTGCTGGATCCAAAATAGACTGAAGCTGTTCGTGATAGAACTTATTTAAAACAAAAAAATAGCAACATGCCAGCCTTGACTTCGTAAGAAATTATTATTACTGACGCCGTTAGAGTATCTGTCTGCATACAATAAGCAATATAAATATGTTTATTTACTGAATTGAAAACAATCCTCTATAATAAAATTAGAATAAGTGTATATAGTAAGAAATAAATTAGGTTGTCCCGCTCTTATTCAAGCAATATTTATTTGCAAACGAAAGCTTGCAAACTCATCAGGACATTCTAGCAGATGATATTTTCCACAACGTTTTCTTCAATAATCATAAAAAAATTAACGTTTTAGGTGAATCCGTCGAAACTGTACTTACCGTAACTGCCCCGTTAAAAGCAACAGTTGAGCCGGCGACACAGACTGTTGACTTCGGACGCCCCGCTGTGTTCACCTGCCGATACGAAGGGAACCCCGTTAAGACTATCACTTGGCTCAAGGATGGCAAGGACATGAAACACCATGATGCTATGCTTAGGTAAGATAAAACCGTAATTTGTAGGAATCGGACTAAACTTAGCAATAATGTTTCTCTTTTTCAAATGCTTTATATAACGACCTTAAATAACGATACTAATTGGAGGAGTAACATTTTTGATTAGGTCAGTTTTAATGATATGCGAAATATGACAACTGCACTGGTCTTAACGTGGCCTCTGAAGTCCGGAAGATTTCAGTCAAAATGCCTCCGTCAGTTACACACTGACGAGGCTTACTTCGCTAGGAGTGTTTCTGTATGCTCTTCATCATCATCATCATCTCAGCCGTAGGACGTCCACTGATGAACATAGACCTCCCCACAAATTTCCAAACGGACCGGTTGGAAGCGGCCTGCATCCAACGTCGTCCTGCTACCTTTATCAGGTCGTCAGTCCACCTTGTCGGTGGACGACCTACGCTGTATGCTCTTGTTACATCATCATTCTAGTTAGTTTCCAAAGTTTAGACCTTAATAGTTATTTAAGGTCTAAACTTGGTACCTACTGAATACAAACTTCGGCCGCTCGCGTTCAATGCTCGTTTTGGTGTAGAACTTTATAGATTGGTTTAGCATTTTGGTGTTATAATGACGAATTTCCTTTCTCAGAATTGAATCCGTCAAAAAGGAAGACAAGGGAATGTACCAATGCTTTATTAGAAACGACCAGGAAAGTGCCGGCGCGAGCGCTGAATTGAAACTTGGAGGACGATGTATGTATAATTTATGTGATAAAGAATACCGATGTAAAAAAATAATTTAGAAAGTCAAGATTCTTGGCGGACAAGTCGTTCGTCAGACGCAGACCTGTAAAGTGCTGTGCTTTTCATTAATGATTGTGTAGTAATGAAGGAACCGTTCTTATAGCGTTTCCAAGTGGAGTCACAAATGTCCTGTCCGGCTTCTGTTCTGTGCTATTTAAGTGGAAATACTATGGTCACAGATTATACTGCTAGTTAATCACGTCTTAGACATGTTATCCATACAATACAATACTATTCCCCGATTTCCTCTCTGGATGTTGATTCTAGTGACTATACTTTTCATGTGATATAGTTATTTGCCACTGCTTTATAAGCTTCAATATACATATAGCTGCATACATAATAAAAGTGTAGGCACTTATAAATCTGGGGGCATAGTGAGGAAATTGGAGAATAATTGTATTCCGGGCTAAACACCTAAGATGTATGTACTTTATAACAGTTAAAATTAAAATACTCCGTTAGCGAAATCAGAAATCTCGACAATCCTTCTATACAGATTCCCACACTGATGGCTACTGACAAAGATGACATTGAGTAAGAAATCTCATTGCAAACATTTTCAGTCGAACCACCACTGATTCGCCACAGCTTCGGCGAGCAGACGTTCCGTTCCGGACCTTCTCTTCGTCTGAAATGCGTCGCATCTGGCAACCCCACACCTGACATCGCTTGGTTACTCGACGGAGAGAAGATGTCCAGTGGAGAACGTCTGCAAATCGGACAGTTCGTCACTGCCGATGGGAACGTCGAGTCGCATCTCAATATCTCGTCTGTGCACACCAACGATGGGGGGCTTTACACGTGCATCGCTTCTAGCAAGGTATTTTTTTCGCTTCGTGATATTGTTAATTGGGCTTTACACGTGCATCGTTTCTAGCAATAGTATATTATGCAATTAGTCAATAAAGGACGGATTTAAAGCGAGGGTCATATATGAATCACGAGTATGTAAAGGATTCTAACGACTGAATCACGACCGCAGGTAGTGCTTCGTGATGATTGAATCACGAGCGTAGCGAGTTATTCAAGTGTTAGAATCCTGAGCGATGCGAGTGATATATGGCCCTCGATATAAATCTGTTTTATTCAAGAGTTGCATACTATACTTTATACCATGACTACGAGAAAAAGAAATAATTTAAGGGAAAATAGACATTTAATGAAGAAAAAAGCAAGGTTAAATTAATTTAATAAAAGGCTTTACACGTGCATCACTTCTAGCGAGGTATTATTTGATTTGTACTATTGATAATTGGACGCTTGCGATGTGCACAATTACTAAATAAAATTATATCTCAAGGGATGACTTGATCTCGGACATTAACTCTCAACAGCGATGAGAGAGGAGAGAAACAGACTGGAGTCTATTTTTCAAGCCGTTTGATAGTCGTATAGGTACCATCAGTTAAAAACAATTAAGAGAGATTAATTAGTTTTTCTGCTCCAGTTCTTTGGTGGCCACAATGGCGTTTGACATGCTTTAGAACGCGCAAATGAGTCAGAAGACGAGCGAGTCTTGTTCTTGAAGAAAATGTTTCCATCCACTTAATTTAATTATTTAATTACTTGATTTTTTTAAAGCACTAACACCTTCGTTGTGAGACCAAACATTGCAGTTTTAGTGAGAAAAGTACACATCTTCGGATGAAATTCGAACCCACGTCTTCCGACAAACCGTGTCAAACGCGATGACCACTAGGCCACCGAGGCACGCCGTCCGAGCATCGAATTTCAAATCCGTATTTGATTTTAACCGTCGTTGTATGAATCGTACGAGGATGTGTATTTTGCTCATCAATTTGCAATGTTTAATTATTTTATTTAGAAACTTTAGGTTCTGTTAAGCAGCAGGCTTAAAAAATAATATTATTGATTTAGGTCGGCAGCGCTTCCCACTCGTCTCGCGTCAACATCTACGGCCTCCCGTACGTGCGTCCGATGAAGAAGCGACCGGTCGTCGCCGGTGATACGCTTATCGCTCACTGCCCTGTTGCGGGTTACCCCATCGACTCTATTGTTTGGGAACGTGATGGACGGTAATATATCCTGTTTTTATTGTATACAATTAAGGTCTGTTACTTTGGGACTCGATATCAATCGCGATGTGCGCACAGCCATTCCCTTTCAGGCCCCAAAATCGTGAGCGAGCACGTCGCACAACGCTCGACGATGGAAGGTGGTTTTTTGCCGTCATTGCAAACTGTAACTAGAAATTTATAGGATCCGTTCGATTTAATTAACAGATAGTTTGGCGCGCATTTGCGACCGATTTAGCGTTCCATTCGGGTTGGGCATTATAAGCATAGATCCAAAAGGGAACGGCAAACCGGGGCGCAACAGTCGTGAGCGTTGACAGCGCTTACCTTTTCTTACTAGACGGTTAAGTAAGGCTTGCAACCAAACCTGAACGGCGGCGTGCCTGCTGGCCGGTGATCCCCCCTGGGAGCTCCAAGCGGAGATCCCCGCTGAAGTATATCACTTCGTGGCAGCGAGGAGATCCCATGGAGACGCTCCAATAAGAGAAAAAGTTACACGTATGCGGTGGCAGGCGCGGGCCGCCTTGTTGCGGCGATGGACGGAGGACCTGGCTCCACCAGTCACTCGGCACTCGGCGATTCGGTTCGCTGACCTTCCGATTGGTGCAGGTGCTTTCCGGACACGGATGTTTCGGAAAGTACGTGCACCGAATCGAGAGACGGGAGGCGACCCCAGCCTGCCACGAGTGTGGGGCGCACGAAAGTAACAGCGCACCACACGCTGGAAGTGTGTGCTGCATGGGGCCCGCAGCGGCACACGTTTTCAGCGGAAATAGACGGAGATCGTGGCAGGCGGTGGCTACCTTCTGCGGTGATGGTGCAGAAGAAGGCCGCGGAGCGGATCAGGGAGAACGATGTCCGAGCAGATCCGCTCCGGCGCAGACGGCCGGGGGAACGGAGACGGAGGAATGGGAAGGAGACGGTTTGCACGTCTCTTCCCTCCTCCGTAGTGGGGTCACTGTCGAAGAGTCGGGGGTCACGTCTAGGGGGTGAACTTGGTGGACAAGGTCATCCCTTCTCAGGCGCTGAGGGCCGGTTAAGATCTAGATAACTATGCGGGGCAACTGTAGTTTTCACTTTGAGACATTAGTATTTGGCTTTTGATTGAGCGTCATTCGTCCAGTAATTTCACTTCTTACAGTACCCTTCACAGTCTAACGAATTAACACTTATGTACTACTGCTTCGTGGAAAGGTATCTGTCATTACGGTGGAACCTTGCACAAGAGGGCTACGGCCTAGTAAGTTGGGTTTCCTCGTGTTTTACCATTCGCATCCTAAAAGCAAAGAGAAAATTCGTACTTTGCATAAATAGAGAATATCTATAAATAAGTCATATGACTGTCGATTTATCAATACTTCACAAAAAGCCGTACACTTAGCCAATGTAGAAAAAATAGCAAATAACTGCTAGAAAATATCATCCAATGGATCCTTTCATTAATCAAAACTACAAACTTTGTCCTGTGTTACTTTAATCTTGAGCACAGCATAAGAAGTCTTATGTATAGCCAAAACATCTCAGGGAAAAATCGACTGAGTACTGTTTATTATTCTCATCCCATACTACTTACTTGACGGTTAGCTCAGTTGGTAGCGTCCATGCCTTCGAAGCGAAGGTTCTTAGGTTCCTGGTCGGGCAAATATGTGTATGATAAGCAAAAGTGATTCTTCTCGTGTCTTGGATGTTGTCATGTATCGTGATACATACATGGACTCCAAGTGTAATTCATATAAGACGCTTGTATGAAATCACATAAATTTCCAATTTCCAGGGTCCTGCCAATCAACCGCAAACAAAAGGTCTTCCCCAACGGCACTCTCGTCATCGAGAATGTTGAGCGCACCAGTGACGAAGCCACCTACACGTGTGTCGCCAAAAACTCCCAGGGATATACTGCCAAAGGAACTCTTGAATTGCAAGTTATGGGTAAGTGGTGATCGCACTATCATTTTCCCTGTATGATTTTGAGTGAAAATACATAAATTAATGTGAATCTAAAATTAATGTAATTCTTTAATTAGCGTAAATCTATAATTAATGTAAATCGCATCAATAGTTGCAATTAGTTTGCAACTTCTAGTGCATTATAACTTTTTGTAAATGAGTTAGTTCGGGGAGTACTGCCACCATACCTACCTATTACTACCGCATAGCAGTAATGTTTGCAATACTGTGTTCTGGTTGGAAGGGTATAGTTGCCGGCGAAATTACAGGCAAATGAGACTTAACAACTTAATGCCTAATGGTTACGGGCGTAGGCAGTACGTAACTTGTGACGAATTGCATCTGTTTTAGGCTGAGGTTACTACTTAACACTAGAAATCATTTTAAAAACACCAATGCGTTAGGTTGATTAAATTCTAGGATTTGTATACTAATTACAAAAGTGTATTCACACAAGTGAATAGCATCTTGAATGTTGTTTTTTCACTCAAAATCTAATGTAACTACAATGTTGTTCTTAGATGAAGTTCTTAAAGTGACAATAATTAAGAATATTTTTGTATATAAATTGGCTTAAGTAAACGAGTACTTCGTGCGTAAAGAAATATTTTAAAGATGAAGTAATAGAAAAGGTTATTACCTATGTAAAGTCATAAAAAAACCCCACACCAATATATACAAGTAATAATTAACAAGTACTATGTAGAATGAGTGTGTTTGTTACCTTTAGCTGAAACTCTTCTCGGGTCTTCAAGGAGTAACGCACTAGTTACTTTTTGACCTGGATAGTAATTAATCGCGAGGGTGCAGCTAACAAAACTATAAATAAATGTCATGCCACCTTTGCAGTAAATCAAGTAAAAGGTATAATAAATAAAAAATATTTAAATAGTAATTATATATATATTATAAGATTCCAGTTTCTTCTGAACACAAAAAATTAAATAACTTACTCCGTTTTTAAACGATGTTATAGTTTATCAGTTATATGTGAAGTTGATTAAAAAAATAAGTATTCTGACACTAAAAGTTATTACCATTTTTTCGTATTGTAATAAAACCATGATAAACTACGACATTGTTGTTACATATTTGATTGTAGTGTACTAATGATTTTTATTTCAGATTTATAAAGTTTACTAGGAATAGGTATTTAAATATTGCCCAACCATGTTATGATGTTTATGCCCGCCAAAGCTACATCGTTTGCCACACACGTTCCTTGCACTACCGCTTAGTCTAAGTAACGTGAGTTTTCACACAGTGCCCCCTCAAATGTTACCTTTCGAGTTTGGGGAGGAACCGGCAAACGCCGGAGACATGGCTTCCATATCCTGCGCAGTGAGCAAAGGAGACCAACCTCTAAACATATCCTGGATATTCAACGGACGACTCATAAACCTTCAAAATGACCTGGGAATAATAATCACATCCATTAATAAGAAAACATCGATACTGAACATAGACTCAGTAAGTGGGGTACACAGAGGCACCTACTATTGTGTGGCGGCAAACCCAGCCGGCTCGACTAATCACAGTGCTGTTCTTGAAGTCAACGGTACAATCCCAGATAACCATCAGCTTGCTTTTCTTTCGGTTTTGTAAACTGTCTTCCCAAATTCCTTTCGATCCCTCTATTAATATATAATCTCATCTCAGTACCGCCGCAAATCTTACCCTTTGAATTCGGTGAAGAAATCCTGAACGAAGGTGAAACTGCGTCGGTAACGTGCGTGATGAGCAAGGGCGATATCCCGGTTCGTTTCAAGTGGTTTTTTAACGGGGAGGAGATCAAGCCGCAGAACGCTCTCGGCATCGTCATCACCAGCATCAGCAAGAAAACTTCAATTCTAAACATAGAGCCAGTGAGCTCGGTTCATCGAGGCTCTTATACTTGCGAGATCAAAAACGACGCTGGCCAAACAAATCATACCACACTCCTTAGCGTCAATGGTTCGCTTTCACCCTAATTAGTTATTTTACTTTTGTAGCACCTAACGCTTTTATACCACTACAGTACCTCCTCAAATCTCACCCTTCGAATTTGGCGATGAGCCCGCGAACGCCGGAGATACTGCGTCGGTTCAGTGCGTTATGAATAAGGGAGACTTACCAGCTAACTTCTCATGGAGCTTGAACGGAAGAATGATATCTAAAGACAACAGCATGGGAATAGCGATCGGCAGTATGAGTCGCAAAATGTCTATTCTCAACATTGACTCTGTAAACGGCACACATAGAGGCGTGTACGTTTGCCATGTCGAAAATTATGCCGGTCATGTAAATCACAGTGCTACGTTGGAAGTTAATGGTTATTTTCACATTTGACCTATTTGTAGAACTCTTCTTAGTTTCAATTTGTGTGAAAGTTATTAATAGTAATTTCCTGGAACAGTTTTACCCCAAATCCATCCCTTTACCTTCGGAGAAGAGCCAGCCAACGCGGGGGACACAGTCGGTGTTCAATGTATGGTTACAAAAGGCGACGCGCCTGTCAATATCACGTGGCTTTTAAATGGACAGCTCGCTCAAACAGTTCCTGGTATAACCGTGTTTAAGATCGGGCATAAGTCAAGCAGTCTTTCAATAGAAGGGGTTGCTTCTATCCATTCAGGAGTCTATACTTGTTCCGTCACCAATCAAGCTGGTCATGCTAACTATACTTCCGAGTTAGCCATTAATGGTACATTTAACTACAATATATCGTTTCTTTACGCTTGCTTATACACTTTTTATTAGTTGATTTGATATATTTGAATTGTAAAACTAATACCCCTTTCCTACACTTTTTGATAACTGTTTCATGCACTGATTCGGTACTTTTTCCATTTCCATCCATCGCCCTTAGAGCTAAATTTCTTAGTTATTTTATAGATTAATGAAAGTAATGTTTTCGTAGTGGTGCCTCAGGTGACGCCGTTTGATTTCGGGGAAGGTATCCTCAACGCGGGAGATACAGTGTCTTTAACGTGCACAGTGGTTAAAGGCGACTTGCCGCTACAAATACACTGGCAATTGAATAATCATATCTTGAATTCGGGCAACGGCATATATATCAATAGGAATGGCAAGAGAATATCCGTCTTGAGCATTGAAAATGTTCAGCATGAGCATATCGGGAATTATACTTGTATAGCAGGAAATCAGGCGGGTCACAGTAGCCACAGCGCAATTCTCAATGTGAACGGTACTTAAATAACATATATTCAAAATATGCTTTGCTTTTTTTAAATATATTTTAGTTGTGTAGTGTTGTTTCTAATCTCATCCCAGGGAGTGCTCCACCAAATAACTAATCAGCCGGAAAAATGTACTTATTCTTCACACAGAAAATAACTTCCTAATACTTAGTCCTACGAAAGCTTGATGTCGTGTTCAGGCAAGAAATGAGTTACGTTAATTTGTAATTCTAAATGTCTCTATAGTGGCGCCACAAATAACACCGTTTGACTTCGGAGAAGATATCCTTAACGCTGGCGATACCGTGTCCACGATATGCACAGTAGGAAAGGGCGATTTACCTTTGAAAATTCATTGGGTGCTCAACAATCGTGAACTGAACTCGGGAAACAATGTGCTCATAAGTAGAAGTGGAAAGAGAATATCTCTTTTGAGCATAGAAAACGTACAGCACGATCATATCGGAAACTATACTTGCATCGCTGAAAATGAAGCCGGCCTCAGTAGTCACATAGCAGTGCTCAAAGTCAATGGTACTTAAATTGTTGTGACAAAACATATTCCTCACATTAATGCTTTAGTTTCATGCACGTTCCTTTGACTTTTGTTGTTGTTGATTCCTGTCCAATGCTGTCATTTATATAATACGCCAGTATAGTATTAAAAATAGGTTATCATTATTTATATATGATCATCATTATGTTAGCCGTAGAACATCCATTGCTGAAAATATTCCTCTTCCATAAATTTCCAAAGGAGCGGTTGGAAGCGGGATGAATCCAATGTCGTCCCGCGACTTTTGTCGGTCCTTTTGTCCAACTTGTCGGTGGGCGACCTACGCTGCGCTTGCCAGCCCATGGTCTCCACTCCAGAAACTTCCATCTCCATACCCTATCTTTTATTTTATTAAATATAATCGTATATATTAAAATTCTGATGGCAACGCATCCTGTTTCTAGTAATACCTCAAATTGCGCCATTTGACTTCGGAGAAGATGTTCTCAACGCCGGTGAAACTTTGTCGACAACATGTACAGTAGGGAAGGGGGATCTACCTTTGAAAATACATTGGATGTTAAACGGTCGAGATCTGAGTTCGGGAAACAACGTGTTTATTAGCAGAAGCGGGAAAAGAATATCTCTTTTGAGTATTGAGAACGTCCAGCACGAACATATTGGAAACTATACGTGTATCGCTGAAAATGACGCGGGCCGCAGTAGTCACAGCGCAGTACTTAGTGTCAATGGTACTAATAATCACGTCACATATATAACAATAATAATCACGATAAATTACACATTTATTACCTTTATATTTTTTTTCCGCATGTGCCGTTTGGTTTTATAGATTTGTCCTATCCGCCTCTATTCTATAGATAGATTTGTTTTTGGGGACATCATAACTCATTTACAGTAGGCATAGGCTTAGGATACACAGGGTATCACTAACTAAAACCTTGCTGATCTCTCTATAGTGGTGCCACAGATAACACCATTTGACGTCGGAGAAGATATCCTCAATGCTGGCGACACTGTATCGATAACATGTACCGTCGGAAAAGGTGATCTGCCTCTGAAAATACATTGGGCATTAAACGATAAGGATCTGAATTCTGGGAACAGTGTCCTTATAAACAGAAGCGGGAAGAGAATATCTCTTTTGAGCATTGAGAACGTCCAACACGAACATATTGGAACCTACACTTGTATCGCTGAGAATGCAGCGGGCCGCAGCACCCATAGTGCAGTCCTCAGTGTCAATGGTAGTTTAATTTCCATATCCTTGTGATGCGCTATATTTGTTTCGCATGCGACTCGTATTCCTTGTAGATTTTCCAATCCTACGCCTAATACAATAACTTAAACAAACCATCATCAATAGCAGGGTAGACTGTATTCACAGTAGGCATAGGTACATATTGCGTAATAAAGCCGTATGCATATAATTATCAAATTTATAGTGGTGCCACAGATAACTCCATTTGACTTTGGAGAAGACATCTTGAATGCTGGAGATACTGTGTCGCTTATCTGCACGGTCGGTAAAGGCGACTTGCCTCTGAAAATACATTGGCAATTAAATGATCTTAATCTGGATTCGGGAAACAGTGTCTCAATAAACCGAAACGGAAAGAGAATATCAGTCTTGAGCATAGAAAATGTTCAACACGAGCACATCGGAAATTATACTTGCATTGCGGAAAATCAAGCGGGTCTCAGCAGCCACAGCGCTGTTCTCAACGTTAACGGTATATTCATTGTGTTATAATCATTTTACATTGTGCTTGTGCTTTGCTGCTTTTACAAGTAATTATTTTATCCTTCTGGAAATCCCAAAAATCACGGAAAGTTAAACAAAGACTTGTTTGTCATTCCTCAACTTACATACACTCACGCGATCAATCGATTCAGAAAAATTCTATACAGGTAATGTGTGTGGCAAATTAAAGATAAAAAGGCAGTGATAGAAGTATTACGCTTAACTAAAGTCTAACCTGAAGCAAATCTGTTGGTTAATCTTATTCAAATCGTTTAGTTTCACCACAAGTTTCACCATTCGACTTCGGCACTGAACCTTTGAACGATCAAGACTTGGTGGTTGCGATGTGCGCTGTTACAAAAGGAGACATGCCTCTTGACATTAAGTGGTATTTCGACGGTAATGTTATTAGCTCTGGAAGTGACGGTGTCACTCTCACCAATGGTAAACGAACAAGTCAGCTGACCATAGAATCTGTGACTCATCACAATCAGGGAAACTACACGTGCGTAGTGAAGAATCAAGCAGGCACAGCAAACCATACAGCTAATCTTGTTGTCAATGGTACTTTCGCTAAACTACCTATCTACCCACATTATTTTTTATTGCTCAATAATACACACCTGCCTAATGTTTCGCTTTTGTGCTGACTCCCATATCCTTTCTAAGTCCCTCCACAGATAATGCCATTCGAATTCGGCGATGAACCTGTAAACGCCCAAGAAATGGTTTTAATCACATGTACGGTCAGCAAAGGAGATCTTCCTCTAAAAATAGAATGGTATTTCAATGGCAGCACATTGAAATCTGGTGATATTGGAGTAAACCTACTGAATACAAAGCGCACTAGCCAGCTAAGCATTGAATCTGTTACCCACCAGAACCAGGGAGATTATTCTTGCGTGGTCAGAAACGATGCAGGCCATACGAATCACACTACTCGGCTTTTTGTGAATGGTATTAAAAGCGAAAGTTTTTTTGTAGAATAGTATTTTATACGGATAGTTTTTATCATCACCGATCTTCGTTAAAATATTCTATTCCACAGATAATTTTATTTGCGTCATATATTTTATTTATTTTTGATCCTATCCATCCTTGTATCTTTGGCGGGCAATAAAAGAGGGTATGACACGCTTATCGACAATAGTGGAATGAATTTTGAAATTGTGGCATTAAATGAAAAGCATATTTCAGTGGAACCCATTATAGCGTCATTTGAATTTGACGAATCGGTGTTTTATGGCGAGGGAGTTCAAGTTATGTGCCACGCTACAAAAGGGGACAAACCTTTAACATTCAAATGGACTTTTAATGGCGGAGATGTGAGTTCACTGCCTGGGTTGAACATCATGAATGTCGGGGACATGGGGTCTGTCCTTATAATACCATCGGTGACGGCTCAACATGCTGGAAATTACACGTGCACTGCCTCCAATGTTGTCGCCAGAGCTAGCCACCACGCCACGCTCAATGTTCAGGGTATACGATCCCGGTCTATACACTGTGCTTTTCTGTTTTGTTTTATCTTTCCCATCCCTGTGCAGTCCTACCTATAGGTCCTTAAGAATGATGCTTAATTTGGTTGTCTTTTCAGTGGCACCAATGATATCCTCGTTCGAATTCGATGAAGCTATTTTCTATGGCGAAAGCATACAAGTCATGTGTCACGTTCAAAAAGGCGATCTGCCATTAGTTCTAATATGGTCATTTGAAAACCAACCTATCAATAGCAATGATGCAGTCACAATTACTAAAGTAGGACCCAGAAGCTCAATATTGGCTATCCCGTCTGTAACCGGAAAACACTCCGGAAACTACACATGCACAGCTTCAAATATTGTAGCGAGCACAAACCACACAGCTGTTTTAAACGTTCAGGGTATCTACACTTTTTTTGTGTGTTTTTAGTTTTTATTATGATTATTTTTTAACTTATCCTCACCAGTTCCACCTCACATCGTCCCATTTACGGCTGAAGAGTCAGTTTTTGCCGGGGAATCAATTCAGTTGGCTTGTCACGTATCTAAAGGCGATGCTCCTCTAAGTATCACTTGGAGTTTTCATGGGGAGGAGCTTTCCTCACATCAAGGCATCACTACCATGAAGATTGGCCAGAGAACATCGTTGCTGACGATATCTAGCGCGACAGCCAGTCACAGCGGCGAATACTCGTGCAATGCCGTCAATCATGCCGGCCTCGCCAGTCACTCGGCAACCATAAATGTTCATGGTATTCTACAATCCGATTGTCGCCCTGCCTATATAACTAACGCTGCACGCTTAGCTCCGCATTAATTTTGGCTATCTGTATTAACAGTATTGCCATACATCGTACCCTTCGAAGCGGACGAGTCGGTGTTTTCCGGTGAATCAGTTCAGCTTAACTGCCATGTATCGAAAGGAGACTTACCTCTTGATATTAAGTGGCATTTTCATGGGTTCGAAAATACTTCATCGCATCTCGGCATCATGACAACAAAAATGACATCACGTACTTCGTTCCTTTCTATCGCTGCGGCGACCGCCAGCCACAGTGGCAACTACACCTGCGTAGCTACCAACAAAGCTGGCTCAACTAATCATTCCACTGCCCTTAACGTTCATGGTCAGTTTAAGTCACTCATCATAATCATGCTGTTACTTTGTTGTTTTAAGCGATCCGATGCTATGTCATGTCATAAGAATCTGCATGAATTCTTCTGACATGTCATAAGCAGCGCACGCTTCTGAAATTATTGTTTCATATCTTTTGGTTTTCGTCTTTTATATATTTTTGTTTAATACAGTTACACCGAACATTTTGCCATTCGACGTTGATCAAGCTTTATTTTCTGGAGAATCTGTTCAAATGATGTGTCACATATCAAAAGGAGATACACCATTGGAAGTATATTGGCAATTCAACAGTCAACCCTTATCCCAAGAGCTAGGATCATCTACGAGAGTAGGAGACCGATCTTCCGTGCTAATACTGCCTGCTGTTACCGGCGCACATAGCGGGAACTTTACATGCATAGCTAAAAATCGTGCTGGCATGACATCTTATACTACAATACTCAAAATTATTGGTATATAACCATGAAACAAGATAGGCTTGCGTAATTGCATTTTTTGTTTTATCCTTCCTATATCCTGTAGAATTTAATTTTATATACTTAACTTTGTTTTCGGGTTCAAGTGGTTCCTTACATTATTCCGTTCGAAGTGGAAGAATCAATATTTGCTGGTGAATCGGTGCATCTTACGTGTCATGTGTCGAAAGGGGATCGACCACTACAGATATCATGGAGTTTCCAAGGTCAAGAAATACCTTACCACAACAAAATGGGGATAACGACAACCAAATTAGGAGATAAGGCTTCTGTATTGAGCATTCCGACTGCAATGGGCCACCATAGTGGGAACTACACATGCACTGCCAGTAACCGAGCTGGTCGCGCTTACCACTCCGCTCTTGTCTATATTCATGGTACTCGAACTACCTTCTCCCAATAGATCCTATTAAAAGAATTAATATTTAGATGTTTGCACGTTTAGAATAATTTAGATTTTTCCTTGTTTGTGATCAGTTCTTCCCCACATAATGCCATTCGAGATCGAAGAGTCTGTGTATTACGGCGAACCTGTCCAAATGACCTGCCATGCCAGCAAAGGAGATGGACCCATGTCAGTAACTTGGACTTTCGAAGGCAAAGATTTATCTACCCATATGGATATTGAGACAATGAAACTCACGGGCCGGACATCATTTTTGTCCATAGCATCTGTAACAGATGCCCATAGTGGAAATTACACATGTATCGCCAAGAATAGAGCTGGCGAAGACAGATACTCTACAACACTCAATGTGAAGGGTATATAATTGTTAGTTATCGCAGCATGCGCCTTGTAACTTACTTTAAGTATTTCTTTACTCAGTCGTTCCTCACATCAAACCTTTTGAATTGGATGAAGCAGTTTTTGCTGGTGGATCTGTACATCTCGACTGCCACGTCTCGAAGGGCGATGTTCCTTTAAATATTATATGGAGTTTTCAAGGACGTCCCGTTACCCGTAGAATGGGCATTCAAACCACATTGTTAAGCGAACGCGTCTCTGTTCTCGATATTCCAAACGCTATGGGAGCTAATAGTGGCAACTACACATGCACAGCGACAAACAAGGCAGGCGCTACCAGTCACACGGCTATCCTTGACGTTATTGGTACTGATTAATTGAATGTAATATCCCCAACGATGCTTGCTTTCTGTTTAGTTCCTCCCGTTGTCCAACCCTTCTCTTTCGGGGAAGTCGCAATGAATTCTGGGCAAGTCGTTACCACTCCATGTTCGGTTGTCGAGGGCGATCATCCCCTTCAACTAAGATGGCTTTTCGATGGGGAACCTATAAAGCCCCGTTCCGGAGTAACCGTCTTCAATATCGGAGAAAGAAGTGCTATACTAAGTATTGCATCGGTAGCTCACAACCACGCCGGGAATTATACATGCGTTGCGGAAAATGCTGCAGGCATCGCATCTCACACATCAGTGTTAATCATTAACGGTGCTTAATAATCAAGTTTAAACTATATGAATGAATACAGTTTAAGTTTACCTTAGTTTTTTGGTTATTTGCTGTCGAACAAAGTCATAGTATATTATTTAACTAATAATTCCAGTTCCTCCTAACATTCTACCCTTCACATTTGGCGAGAAGCCTGCAAACGTTGGAGAGTACTTACAAGCGGCATGTACAGTAAATTTTGGCGATCTACCTCTTACCATTTCCTGGACGTTTAATAGTACGCTCATATCGCAGAGAACTAACGATTATGTCATGAGTAATTCTAAACGAAGTAGCATCCTTATAATAGAAACTGTGGACGCGAAACATGCCGGACCTTACGCATGTGTCGCCGAAAATCGAGCAGGCCGTAATACGTATTCAACTGATCTAATCGTTTATGGTTAGTTGATTATGATATTAGTAGATTTCTGATATTATGTCATTTAGTTAAATATTTGTTTCAGTTCCTCCTAAGATTGCACCATTCATTGCCGGTCCAGAACCGGCTTTTCTCGGTGATTACTTTGCACTTCAATGCATTATAACACACGGCGACCAACCGGTCCGTATTACGTGGACGTTTAATAATAAATCGGCCCAATCCGTCCCTGGAATCCGCGTCAGTAACATCGATCGAAGAAGTAGTGTTCTCACCATAGAATCTGTAGACGCGAACCACGCGGGAGTTTACAATTGTACTGCAAGTAACACAGCTGGCATCGGATCACATACCACCGAATTAGTCGTAAAGGGTGCGAATGATAAATGTCTCATGGACTTGAGCTTCCCAATTATCTTTGTCATCATTATTTTTTTCCGTTTCTTGCTTCATTATCTAAGTAATTTATTGTCCTAGTTCCACCGTTAATAATGCCGTTCAGTTTTGGCGATGTGCCGGTCAACCCGGGAGACACTGCAGTAGTGAACTGCGTCGCAACCAAAGGTGACCAACCTCTCGAGATTTCATGGACATTCAGCAGCGAAACGATAGATTCGAGACTACAACGAGACATCACGACGACGCCACTAGGCCCCCGCGCATCAGTTCTCACCATCAACTCTGTGAGCGCCAACCATCAAGGGAACTATACGTGCATCGCGCAGAATGCGGCCGGTAGATCCGAACATGCGGCCACCCTCGTCGTAAACGGCACGTCAATTTACATAATTCTACGCTGCAATATATTAACGGGGACTAACATCACATAAACGCACTTCAAAGAACCAACCCACTACCGTCACAATACTTTCTTCAATCTCACCAGTCGCTAACATTGCTTGCCACCAATCTAAATTTAACCCAACTTTCTGTGGTTGTTTCCAGTACTGCCCCGTATAGTTCCATTCGCGTTCGAGACACCACTGTACGCAGGGCAGGCCACTCAAGTCACTTGTTTGGTATCCCAGGGTGATATGCCTCTCAATATTCAGTGGTACTTTGAAGGGCAGCCCTTGACGCAGAAAGCTGGAGTATCGGCAACTAAAATTGCGCAGAGAGCTTCATTGCTTCTGATTGACCCAGCGGGATGGTCGCACAGCGGCTCGTACGCCTGTATTGCGCGGAATTCCGCTGGCTTGTCCAACTATACGGCATCGCTAGAAGTCCATGGTATACCACCCGCATATCTGTACCTTCACTACTAGCACGGTTAGCTTTGCCTAGTTTCGATATTGTACCTATGCTTAAAATATTCAGTTGTCCTCGATATATAGGACCCTGTGTAAAACAGCTTACGATCACTTAGATAATCAAAATGATATAACCAACATTAATGAGGAATATTAGTTTTATCTATAGTGTTAAATCTTATCGTAAATATTAACGTTACGGGAGACTTAGGGATTCTAATCATCAGTGACAAAGCTAGGACTTGTTAGGAACCGGCTGCGGCTATCATCGACGATCCCATTTTCCCTCTCCTAGCATTTATGTTATTTGCCACCTCTTCCTTTCCTTGGGTTCCTCTCTTTATTTTTCTTTCATTATATAATTTGCAAATTACTTTTCTTTAACTGCGCTATTGCTTGGCTTGAGCCTACTAATATTTATGTTGAAGTGATAAATGCCGGATTAATTATTTATGTACTTTTTATACAAAGATTGCAAGTAATTTTTGTACGTTTTGAAAGTAGGTATCAAATGTATGGTTTTACAACGTTTCTAAATCATTTTTGTAATGATTTCAACACAATATTAGTATACTTGCATTGCTTATATTATTTCTAGTGAGCTTGGTTATTATTGTTATTTTCCGTCCCGTTTATATTTTGTTATTTGTAGTTTGGGATGCTTTGGTGTTTTATTTGCATTTTTTTGAATAATGGAAGTTTCCATAACGACTCTTCTCGACGACGGCGCGGCGTCAAGAATCTATACTTATATACTTTTATGAAGAAGTAAATACAAATATTCATTCGTAGCATATGTCGTTATATAAACTTCATTAAATGTGTTTTTACTAGTTGAAATGGAATAAATGACAAAAAATATTTGTATATATCACCGTTGAAAATTCTGTAAATTAACACGTAAGTTAATATGTGAAAAGATTATTGCAATTGTTTTTATCGAAATCCGGACGGGATTTATTCCGTTTCACTGCGTAACTACAAAAATCCCAAAAATATCTACAGCACTTTTCTATCGATAAATTAATTATCAATTGTTCATTATAAATTCAATGTGCTGCAGAAACTGTCTTTAGTTGAAGTCATATAATGCCTGCCCATAGATACCGAGTATTAAATAAATTTCCATTCCAAATTGCATTGTTCAAAGACTATTGATCATTAAAGTTCAAATCCCATCCGATAATTTGTGGACACTTTACCGTTGTTGTAACATTGATGATGTTTTCAGTGCCCCCACGCTGGATTCTTGAACCTACCGATAAAGCATTTGCTCAAGGCTCTGAGGCTAAAGTCGAATGTAAAGCCGATGGCTTCCCCAAGCCCCAAGTAACGTGGAAGAGGGCTGAAGGTACATAAATCCACCTAAAATTTAGTTAAAATCAAAACAATGTTAAACTAATTATTCTGTACTCTTAATTGTGATTTGGAAGTTTTTGATATATTTTTCTGTTTTAGGGGATACGCCTGGTGATTACAAAGATCTTAAGCCTAACAACCCTAATGTAAAAGTAGAGGACGGAACTCTGGCCATAAGCAATATTCAAAAGACGAATGAGGGTTATTATCTTTGCGAAGCCGTAAACGGAATCGGATCTGGACTGTCAGCAGTTATTCTTATCAGTGTTCAAGGTATGTACATATTTTTTTTAATTTATATATTTTTTATCTATATATAATATGTGATTAATGCTTTTAGCCCCACCTCAATTCGAAATTAAGATGAGGAATCAGACTGCTCGCAGAAGCGAATCTGCCGTTTTGCAGTGCCAAGCCAAAGGAGAAAAAGTTAGTATTAACCAATAAAAGCTACTCATAATATTTTGGAACTCGAAACAAGTATTATGTTTGTATTTTTCTTCAATATATCTACTTGTACATATCTACTTAATCACAAAACTATACAATTTTCAGCCGATTGGAATTATCTGGAACATGAACAACAAGCGCCTCGAGTCTAAATCCGACCCAAGATACACGATTCGCGAAGAGATTTTGCCAGGAGGAGTAGTATCTGACCTTAGTATCCGAAGAACAGAACGATCTGACAGCGCCCTTTTCACTTGCGTCGCCACTAATGCTTTTGGATCTGATGATACTAGCATTAACATGATCATTCAAGGTACGTACATTTTTTCCTACTTATGTAATACTGATAACAGTCTTATATGCGTCCCGCAATATGTACCACTATAACGCAACGACATAACATAATCATCATTATCAGCCGGAAGACGTCCACTGCTGAGCATATGTTCAGGCATATGTCTCCCCCATAGAACGGCACTTGGACCGGCTACTCGCTTTCTGCATCCAGCGATTCCCAGCGGTTTTGACGAAGTCGTCCTCTAATAATATAATAATATTTCACATTATTGATCTAATTTAATTAGTTTAATACAGTCAATACGGTTGTGCAACAAAACAAGATTGTAGTTTTACCAATGTGAATAAAAATATTTTCTGAGGAGAACTACATATTATATTTTTTTTTTTTTTTTTGCAGAGGTACCCGAAGCACCATATGGCTTGAAAGTCTTAGACAAATCTGGAAGGACTGTGCAGCTTTCTTGGGCCGCTCCTTACGATGGAAACTCACCGATTAAGAAGTTCCTTATTGAGTACAAACGCGCTAAGGGCAACTGGGAAAAGGATATCGACAGGTCAGCAGCATAATCACATCCACCATTCATTCAGAGAATAATCGAAAACTTAGAGGGTCATCTGTAATGCAGAATCTATATAGCAAAAAATGTTCACCTTAAAATTCTGCTTACTATTATTGTTGTCCAGATTAAACAAAGCAATGTAGTCGTGTTAAGTGATATTTCTGTCAAAAATATACACGCCACGACGTTTTGTTTAGGTGTGTAAAAAGTTATGTGGTAATGTTGGTGCAGTGGCTTCAAAACTTGTTCGTCTATCGCGAAGGTTTTTCCCGCACTGACACGCAAGATTTTTAAAATTTAGGAAGGTTAAAAACAACGGCTAATGTTTTTAATATTTACACTGTAGCCTCGTTTAGTATTTTGCTTTGACAGGTATACATAGGTATAAGGTTATGGGCCACGTAAAGGTAAAGATGCTGCACACAAACGCAATTTGGCCTTGGAAATGGGTCTAGTAATCTTCACATCTTCCGTTCTTTACAATGATAAAGGATTCATTAAGGTTTTGTATTTCCAGGGTTCTCGTTCCCGGAGACACAACCGAAGCCGGCGTATTCAGCCTCCGTCCTGCAACAGCTTACCACATCCGCATCGTCGCTGAGAATGAACTAGGAACCTCTGAGCCTTCGGAAACTGTTACCATAATTACCGCCGAAGAAGCCCCCACTGGTCCACCACAAGACGTTAAGGTTGATGCTGTTGACAAACATACTCTGAGGGTCACCTGGAAGCCTCCCCCACCTCAAGACTGGAACGGTGAACTCCAAGGGTAATGCAATATTGCGTAATGTAATCAAACACTGTGTTTTTTTTTTCAATAAAAAATTGCTATTTGTAATGACTATTTTCGATTGATTATGGTTTTGTTTTTCAGATACTATGTCGGATATAAACTGGCCTCAAGCAACAAGTCTTACGTATTCGAAACCGTTGACATCTCTAAGGAATCTGGCAAAGAGCATCATCTGGACATCCTTAACCTCAAGTTAGTCCTTCTTCCTGTATGAATTAAAATATTCCCATCATTAAATGTGCATCTTGTATTTGAGTATCTAATTTCTCTTCTTCCAGGACTTATACTCAGTACGCAATGGTAGTCCAAGTATTCAACAAAATGGGATCAGGTCCAGTATCCGCCGAAGTCAAGGCTTATACTGCTGAAGGAGCACCCTCCGCCCCACCTCAGGATGTACTCTGCACTACTCTCACTGCTCAAACAATTCGTGTTTCGTGGGTTTCCCCTCCGCTTGCCTCCGCTAACGGACTCATCAAGGCTTATAAAGTAATATACGGACCCAGCGATACTTGGTATGGTGAGTAACTAAACTATTTATGAGATTAGTCAACTATTCCACACAACTTGTATTTTACACAATGTATTGTAATAAGATGTATTGTTTGCATTAGCCCGTTTCACCTTCGTTTAAATCTAGTCGAACGAGGGGCCGCTTCCACTAACTAAATTGCAATCGAACCGTAGCTAAATGTTGACTTTTGATTAATTTTCTTATTGTAAAAGCCAAGTCCAGCTGCAGTTACATTTCCATTGACGTCAGCGACCGATCAAATCTTTATATTTTGCTAATTCGATAGATCATGATCGCGACGCGATAATTATCGAACGAAAACCGGAGTCGGAACTGTAGTTCCAGCGAGATAGATTGTTGAAAGTTGTGAAATAATAGAGTTGGCTTCCTCTGTATGATGATGTATTCCTGACTGTATGGTATTGAACTGGAGTTAGTACCTATAGATTTCATCTATACATGGGTTCGGTATATTAAGTACATGACACAAATAATTTGACTCTATCTCCATCACGATTATCTCCCACCTTTATTCAACATTAAGTTTGTAATTATTGTCTAGTATTACTAAACAATAATATAAAATAAGTAAGTAATAAAGACATAAAAAATATAATTCTTTACATTTATGTATCATAAATTATTGTGTAGTATAATAAATAAATGAGTTCTTTATTATTATTATTATTATCATGCAGACGAGAAGACAAAGGACACCAAGATCACCGCCAGCAGCGAAACAATCCTCCACGGACTCAAGAAATTCACTAATTATTCGATGGAAGTGCTTGCGACGACTAACGGCGGCGATGGCGTGCGGGCCGCTCCTATCCACTGCCAGACCGAACAAGACGGTACGTTGAAATTAGGGATGCATCAGATGCGAAAGTTTGTGTGTGTGTGAATGTTCTGTAACTACAAAATTAATTTTGATCAAATTTAAAATGTTGATAGTTTAGGTTCTAGAATAACATATAGGCTTCTATATATAGGCTAACATATAGGTTCTAGAATAACAGGGTGGTAATATAAATAATAGCTTCTTATTATTAAAATAATATTTCTTAGTTTTCATGAAAAATTTGCTTCTTGCTATTCAAATTCATTATCTCTAGGTAATATCGTTCTACATGATTCATAATACACACATGTTATAAGTACAACATAATTATTGATAATTCCAATCCACAACACATTAATTCCATGAAACATTTTGTACTTTCGCCAAACTGTTTAACGGTTATCATTAGGTAGTGCTTCCTAAAGTACTAGGATTACTAGGAAGTACTTTAAAATATAACATACTTTCACCCACAACAGTAGCGTATATATTAATTGCTTTCTAATTTCCAGTGCCCGAAGCCCCACGTGCTGTGAAAGCCCTGGTCATGGGACAGGATTCCATACTTGTGTCTTGGAGACCCCCAGCGCAACCCAACGGCGTGGTTACTCATTACAATGTCTACACTCAAGCTCAGAACGCCGAGCCTCATCCTAGCAAGGTACTGTCATAAAACAAATTTGGTACATTTATTATCTGTCACTGTCCAATATTTCTATTGCTGGTTTCGATTAGGCACAAGTACGTTAGTAATTTGAATGTAAAACCCCTTAAAGTTATGACAGCGCTATCAGAGAAAAATCAATTCACTATAAAAGGAAAAAAACATTTGAATTGAAGATAAATATGCTCTGAATAGCCACTGCCACTAGCACCACTTAATGCCACTGTATCTAAATCAAAGTATAATAAAACTTGCCAAATATAGTACGTTACTGCAGCGGCCAGCAAAAGAGGCGTTGATGGACGAACGTGTAGATGTGGGCCGAGGCGAAGCCGAGTTAATACCTGGTTGTGGCCAAGGCTGGTATAGTACTATACTCAAATATTGCGCGGAAATTAAAACTTCTTTTCAAAATCAATGAATAACGAACTACAATATTTTTTCCCGCGTTACAGAGTTAATTTTATTACGTGTGTGTGCCTCTTTTGCTTGCCGCTTCAGTTATGTACTATAGCTATGGTTCTAGCATTGAATATACTCCTAAAACAAATGACATAGTTAACAAATGATTGCATAAATAAAAAGTAAATAGGTATGGCAAATAAAGTTAACAAGCATTACATTCTGGAGTTATATGTGATGGGAAACCGCGAAGCAGATTCCCAATCATACTATTATTTAAGGAAATGTTGATATTTACTGATATTTACTAAATAAGTAGTGCAATAAAGTGTCGTCTATCTATCTGCACCTTAAAACATCACCGTGTTTCTGGGCAGTAGGCGTAAACAAAATAGAAGTCTCACTAATAGTAAGCAAAGGAAGTGTGGGTATTGAATCTTATATCTCAAACCTATATATGTTAGAATATATGCCGTGGAATTAAGTCAGTTGAGTTGCGTGCGTAAGGAATATCCGGCTCGAAGGACCAAACACTTGTGCGATACAACATAGGGTGGTGAGGCTCTAGATTTATTTGTTTTCTGCTGGTTTATCGTGCGTTGACGCTATCAATTTATGGTGTTTTTGGCGTAGGTACCAGCTTCTCAAACCAGCTACTCAGCAACCGAGCTCAAGGCAGGCCGCTACGACTTCTGGGTCACTGCATCTACCATCATCGGCGAAGGCCAGCCCTCAGCGACCGCTTCTTGCAGCCCTAATGATAAAGGTATTCGATTCGTTGTTATACAAATAATCATAAGTGGATAATTTCCATTCAAGTTCTCTTATTGAATAAGTATTGATTTTATATAAAATTATTTACATTACCGTCTCATTGAAGACTTGACATCTTTATAACTTTGCTTAGATTATGTGTAAATTATATTATTATTTAATATCTGTATTAACATGTAAAGAAATTCTTAAATACTATCCGTAATTTTCTTCTTTATTTAAAAGTTTCCTTCATAATTTCCAGTTCCCGCCAAAATCGCTTCGTTTGACGAATCCTTCACCGCCACGTATAAGGAAGACGTAAAACTGCCCTGCCTCGCCGTCGGTGTACCTCCTCCTAATATCTTGTGGAAGGTAAATAACGCTGTTAAATCATTGTTATTAGTTCTGTAAATTTACCCTTTATTTACATTATATTAGATATCCGTTCACAGTAATAAAAGTTAAATCCATACCTCCAGCACGGTTAGCGTACAGGGGTCCGATTCTACTAACTATAATCAAATGATAGTTCAACGATGGGTTTAATAAGTTTTATTTTCTTATTTTGCTATTGAGAAGCAGCCCAGCTGTTTGTCAATGTCGGATTGTCAGTGTCGTCAAAATGTTCAGGAGTTACGTTTCTATTGATGTGAGCGATCGATCAATACTTATCAATAGATCATTGACGACGGTAACTCATATTAGTAAGATAACATTACGTTTCGATATGTCTATAGAAATAGTAGTATGGCTTTTTGGGTTATTGCCGAACGACTAATTACAGATGCAGCAGGATATATACTGTTGAATGCTGTGAAATTGTAGAATTGGTTTTGTTGCTGATGTTGCATGACGAAAGTTACAAGAGCAGTTCCATGGAACTGCTCTTGTAACTTTAATTATACTGTGAGTGTCAAGCAGCACCTGTCGCCCCAAGAAAATATTCAGTGACCGTGGTTTTCTCCTGATCTCCACTGAGTGACCAGTAGACAAAGGCATACAAGATTTTATAGCTTGTATCTAACAAAACCCACATAAACGAGACACAAAACTCCCACAAAAAATAAACTCTTATTTTTTGTGGGAGTAAAGTATATCATTGCGACTTTACAAGCACGCTTTAGCACGGGGCTATATGTTGTGCTCCAGGACGTATGTTAAGTATGCCGCATCAAATGAACTCTTTCTGATTCTGCTACAAAAACAAAAGAGCAGGTTTTTTAGTCTCCAGGTAGTGGTTGACTGCCACTAGGAAACGAGACTCATGATTTGCATACACACATCTACACATGCATTCCATTCCATTCAATACGATTCGTATTTTGTAGTACTCGTATATGCAGTAAGCCTTGTGGATTCTATGGAGTACCTATTATCGCAGCCTGATTTTGTAGATGTAAAAATGCTATATGATCTGTCCACGCAGTCATAAAAATACTTTGTACTGGATAAGCTTATTTTGTTGTTGTATTTTTTTTATTAATTTTCATCATGGTTATGGAACAAGGGCGGTGTTTGGTACCAACGTTATTCTATAGAGCAACACCTTGTAACGTCACTTGACATTTGTAGTGTCACTTTGGATTTGACACTTGTCTTTGAAACGCTCTTCTTGTCTACCGCTTTGTCGATTTTAAGCTTCCACTGCCAGAGTTTGCAGACTAATTTGATCTGGCATTCTACAGGCGGCATATTATTAAAATATTGTAGTAACGGAGTATTATCTCAGCCTGATTCTGAAGATGTCAAAAAGCTATATGATCTTTACTAGGTAGTCAAAAACGCTTAGTACTGGATAAGCTTATTTTTTTAAATTAAGTTTTATTAAGATTATGGAACTCAAAGGTGACATATTCCTGTAGTAATAGTATACACCCGGTAAAAATAAATACTGGAAAAAGGGATAAAGAAGTTTGTCTTCCATGTAATACTACAATTTCCATCTGCAAATTCTGCAATATATTATTTATGTTTAGGTAAAAGGCCAGAACCTTGAGGCGTCGGAACGCGTCCGTCAGTTGCCCGAAGGGTCGTTACAGATCGCGGGCGTGGCTCGCGAGGACGCCGGCGAGTATTCGTGTCACGTCGACAATCAGTTCGGGACGGACACTGTTACACACACGCTCTCTGTACTCGGTAAGGTTACATTATGTTACAATAGTACATGCATGCTCTCATTTTGTATTTTTACGTAGTTACCCGTCTGATCAAAATTCGTCTAATGATTTGGTACTGTAGGATAATATTTGTATTAGCTAATTTAAAATGAGATAGACAATTTATCGTCGCCAATATAATTATTTCTCCATCTCAATAGAAAGAATCTACCAAGAGCAAAGACCGTAAGTTCTTTTTATGTAAGCGTCACAGTTTCAGTGCGACCCAGATCTAAGCTTTATGGTGTGTCACCAAAAACAATTTTCATCCTAGCTGCTCCCCGCGATTTCATCCACGTGGTGGTGGATGATAATGATGACGATAATGAAGAAAAGTGTCCCATGTCCTTCCCCGTAATATGATCTATCTCCTTGGTAAGTTCTCGTTCCCAACTTATGGCGTACGGTACTCAATGGCGTGATTAAAGATTCACTTATATTATATAGATAGATTACCAGTTTTGAGTTATCGAAGTTATGAGTTCTTCAAAACTCGCCATTCAAAAACCTTTATATGTCGTATCGTTTAGCGCCCCCCTTCCCACCACTGCTGAGCATTGCATCATCCTCGGTATCGTCTCTGACTCTCCGACTGAAGCCTTCTCCCGACGTGGACCAGTCGCCGGCCGCTGGACACACCATCCACTACAAGCAAGAATTCGGGGACTGGGAGACTGTTCAGGTAACACACGATAGCATAATCAGCCCATTACGTGCCCACTGCTAAGTCACTGGCCTCCATCTCGCTAGGTCAGTTTTATTGGCTACTAAGTTACTGACTTTTTAACAGAGTTTTTAGATCGCCCGAAACAATCCCAAACGACGTCTTTCGAACCGACGACATATCGCTTTCTCTGAAGCTCGGGTGCGCTACGAAGTGATGATAGATAACTAAGTATACCTCAACCAGCTGATGGTTCAGGTTTACTTAACCTATTTGGGCTACTCACGATTACGCAAGCTCCACTACGGACACTTCGTGATATTCACATTATTTTGTCTATTCTGGTTTCAGCCCCGGACCTAAGATTGTTTCGAACCGGGGCAGAAACATGATAGTGGCACCCCTCTCTAGCGTTTCTGAATTACTTAAAAAACTCACAATTTGAACTCTTTATTCTCAACTTTTTTCTTATGGGTCGACGGTAAGCCACCTTCCTGGCCACCGTATACTAGGCGCTTTGTGGAGCAAGTTTTTTACTTTTTAGTCGTACTATATTATGATTTGGCACCCTTTGAACCTCCCGCCCGAAGCAAGTGCCCGGTTTGCCCAATAGATCCGGGGCCGTCTTACATATTTGCACTGCAAACACAGCAGATTACAACGTTTAGTGTGACTGTAATGTGGTATAGCTATTTAGACAGTACTGTTGTATAATTAGGGGTATTAAAACTAGAGTAGCATGAACAAAAGGTTCCATAGCAGCACCATCACAGTGTTTCCATGATTATGTCACACGAGTGATTGAGTACCAAATGATGTGCAGTTTATACAACTTTGTCTATATCCATGATGCGAATCCTACGTACAATGGTTCTAGAAACACAACCAATCTAATAATATTCTTGTTAATGCTATATATTGAAAATGGGTAATTTTCAGATACCAAGCACCACCGATACCTACACTTTGGAGAACCTCTTCTGCGGATCCAGATATCAACTCTACGTTACGGCTTACAATGGGTAACTTAATCTAAGATAGACTATGCGCAGTTTTATATATCACTAACAAAATGAGTAATGAGAGACAAAGTTAAAGAAAATACCCTTTGCCGTAGAACTCATCAGAAAGGACAGGTTGTACACCTCATATACAAAAAGTCTTCATTGTTGCCGTTGAGGGTTTAATTTAATTCGCTCGCTTGAATGTTTGAATAAGTGAATCATTTTTGTAGTGTTAAAATGCAGCCATAGTGTAAAGCACTCTATTCTATTATATAGTTATACTTATGTGTTAGCGTTATATAATGTATTGGAAATAAAAAACATGTCACCTGGAAAATTATTCTAGTTATGTATGTTTTGACGAGAACAATCGCATAGTCGGATTTTCTGTCTCCTCAGTTTTAACTGTGTTGTTTGAAAGCAAGTGACGACACTAAGGTGAATGTTTAAAAATATATTTATTTATTTATTTTATTATTCTTGCTCACATAGGTATATGATACAGACAGTTCTTATAAAAGGTCATTTAGTAAATTATATGTACCCTGTAAGGGCGTTGCTAGGTTATTTACATTATTAAATATGCATGCAGGTTAGTATAGGTACTTTCTAGTCTATATGAACAGGGCTCATTAGTAAAATACTTGTCAGAGTTGGTTAGGTAGTCCTATGTATTCACAAACATTGTATAAACTATATTAAGATATTAAATTGTTCAATTGCCCATTATCATCATCATGCATATTATATATAATTTATAATCAGATTTATTGTTTATCGTTGTTAAATTCGTCAACGGTATAGTATGCTTTTTTAGTAGGAATATTTTCAATTTTTTACCATAAATGTGATTTTTAGTTTCGGCTTTAATATCATTTGGGAAATTATTATATATGGCTAAAGATTTATTATTTATCGTTAGAAAGTTGTCGTAGGTAAGATAAGCATGTCTTTGTTCCTTCTGGAATACTTCTGGTTTGATTCTAACTCTATAATGGAGGATCCCTATAATCTATCTATCCACAGTTTTCCTTACTACCGATAGAACTTTGACATAACGTTCATACAAATAGTGTCAAATATCTAACTCTAGTAAGGTAAACCGGCGATAGATAGATTATTGGGACGGGCCGTAAGTCACATCAAACTGTTAAACTTAAATATCTATAAATGCATGACGTTTACCATCAGTCAAAAGATTTACCCGTCTCGTCGCTCTTATATAATATACCAGCGACTGCCCGCGACTTGGTTCGCGTAGTAAGCTTGGCCTCGCCATAATCTCGTCTTTTCTTAGATTTTCTTTCATAAGATCCTTCTCCTGGCAATAATTAACACAACAAAAAAGAATTAGCGAGGTTGTTTCATTCGTTCTCAAATTATAGAGTGAATTAGGGGTTCATTTATTTTTTTATGTAAAAAAAGATGTATCGGATCATCCGATTTAATTATTATTTGTTTAATAAATTATAAACCTCCAAGTCGTTTTCATTAAAGTGAGACTTTAATTTAACAACGTCAGTTAAAAGACTTGTATTCAATAATAGAGAATTACTAAGTAGATAGTTCTTTTATTTAATAAATTAACTCTTGTATAAATTTAATCTTAATTAAAATTTAATAAATAATTGATGTCATGCCTAATAATAAATTAGTATAATAGCCCTCCTTGCATCGTACATGGAGCAAATTACCCTGCGACACAAGCAGCGTTTCCTCGCTGAATCGCTATAGCCAGTCTTTGCACCAGGTACGACCCAGAACGGGAGTTAAGACCTCTATCCCTCAATCGGCGGTTTAATTACTAAGTTATATTTAATAAGACAATTTGATATCATATATTTGATTGGTGGTATTCGTTGTGGTATTTTAAAAGGATTACTTGTGTACCGTAGAATCGGCACCGGCGAAGCTTCAGACGTGGTGACCGCGCGCACCCGCGGCTCTAAGCCCCCAGTACCGCGCGCCGCAGACTTTATCGAAGTCGGAAGCTCTTCGGTCACGCTACATCTCAAACAATGGCTCGATGGTGGATGCCCCATGAGCCACTTCGTCGTCGAGAATAAGAAGAAGTGAGTAGCTCTCTTCCTTTCTACCCGAAATTCACCAATAAAGCCATCGTCATATTTTATTGTTATCTTCCAAAAGCTCTTTATTGACGTGATAACGTCTTATAAATCGATGAAAGATGAAACGCACGCACGTAAATTTATGACTCTTACCAAGTTTCGCCTAAGCCCAGCGTGCAAGCGAGAACGCGGAACAAGCGATAGAGAGGCACGATTGGCCTAAGCGTTCGGCTTGTCTTGTGACGTTATTGCGTAAAATTATAGTCTGCAAACCGACTTTCAAGACAACCATTTTTTTTATTTCGTATAACTCTTTCTTAGTTGTGCCTATATTTTTAGTTAATCAATTGCGTTGATCACTGTTTTATAAGTAATTTAATGAATTTTGTTAGGCATTATCTGATTGCTATATGTTCACAGTGTGCTTAGACTTATACATTTATAATCTAAACATCTACACAAGGAATCGAAACGGCCTCAACTCATTTAGGTCCTTAAACTATTTATTACGACGTTATCGATGTTTATGTCTATGTTAGGAAAGCTATTCAATACTTTCGGAGTAAAATAATAAAATTAAAGTCTTTTGAAACGGTCTTTTACGATATTTACTTAATAAAATTAGGCCACCATCCAAGCTAAACACACAAAATAGAAAGATTTTGTCATTTTGGTTTAACTATTTACTATTTTTTATATTGCCACTCACTTTAGAAAAATATTTGATTTATGAATGCAAACAGGTAAAAGAAGGGTTGGAATAAAATCAGACTTCATGAACCTTTATTTTTACAGAGGTGCAGCCGAATGGAACCAAATCTCAAATAACGTGAAACCTGGTGGAAATTTTGTCGTTCTCGGTTAGTATTGGATTCAGTACGAGTATAACGCTTAAGTAAATATTCCCAAACCCAGTTTACTAAACTCTGTGGTACAATTTCCATAGATCTTGAACCTGCGACATGGTACGTGCTTAGAATTTCCGCCCACAACAACGCCGGATTCAACGTTGCTGAATATGAATTCGCCACTCTCACCATGACTGGAGGTAAGCTCCCTCAATCATTCATCGACTCTCTATGACGTCATCGAAATCCTCGATAAGGTTTAAGCTAATTCTTTCATATTATTTCTACCAAGTTTCTCTAATAATACCAAGCGGAAAATTTCAGTAAATGATTTATGTCTTATAAATCATGAATACCGTCACTTAAAACGGGTCTAGACGAGTATACATTTTTATAATTTTATTTGAAATTGTTAAATTTTAAATTTATTATAGGGTTGATGGGGCTAGTTGTAACTTATTTGTGAAAATGCTGATATTTTAAAATATTTCAAGTATTTCTTAATTAGATATACTAAATATATAGATGTAGTATAGATATTATATTCTTTTTTCTACAAATTTAAAGGAATCAAAATGAGACTTGAATTTAGCACAGGGATATATATATTTTTCTAAAACCAATCTTTTGTTACAATTTACCCTGTATTAGAGTCAAGTCGTATCAACTAGCCGCTAGTTCCCCTATACAAATTGCGAAACTATAAGAAATTATTAAGTTTCAGTGTTTCAATTGGTTAAGATCAAATACGTAGTTAGTAATTATCTCGCTAGAGAATATATATCTGTATATACGTACCTGAAATGCATCGCCTTATTTTCCAATGAGTTTCCGTTTGCCATTCTAGAAAGCCAAATAACAGCAGGCTTGCATTTCAGGTACGATCGCGCCCGCCCGAGAAGTCGGCGGCGGCGGCTCGCTTACCCCGGAACAGACGCTCAAGATAATCCTCTCGCACCTTAATCTTATCGTGCCCGTCGTCGCGGCGATATTAGTCATCATTATCGCTATTGTCGTGGTTTGCGTAGTCCGCGGAGCCAGGGACCATCACAAAGGTACTAGACTTAACAAAACCTTTAACGATATAGGAACGATTGCTCCTCTACCCGGAAATGGTGATGGCGAAAAGGAGCTTCCCCCCTGGATCAAAGCGTGGCTGGAACCAGAAGTCCTAGTGCCGATCCTGGCCACGATCGTGGTGTTCATCGTAGGCGTGGTCGTCATCTGCCTGACCCTCGCTCGTAGGAACAGCCCGCACCGCCTGCGAGGTCAGAAGGACGTGTATTGTATGTATGGTGCATGACACCGCTTTTTTATTATTTTAACCGATTCGTGTCATTTTTCTCTTATACTTTTTTCACGTCGTGTTTAACGATATCAACCATAGATGTCCATGTTTGAATAGTTTTCTGTCAAAATTCATATTTCAATTTTGTTTGCTACTGTCATACGTTTTCACTAGAACCCCCTATCCCTACATGTGTTGTGTGTCCCTTGTTTTTCCTAAAATAAAGACAGTAATGGATAACAAGGTAATAAGATTAATATTTACATATGATTACATGTAGACTTAAAATATAGAATCTAATTTAGCATTCACTATTTATAATACAAGCCAAACAAAAAAATAAGATAAGAGAAATTACGTATATCTAGTAGCGAAACTGCACAAGTTAAAAATTAACATCCTAAAAGTCAGCGCCGTCTGACTCAGGGTGTTACCATCGACGCGTAGCGTAGCGTATCTACCTAGCCAATTATATGTATGCTTCTGCTATGATTATTATTATTATAGAGAGGGCGTATATGTGCCAATGAAACAACAAAGTATATCGTTGCTACTACCGAAACCATACAACATATTTATTGCTCGGTGTGTTTCGAAAGTTAGGCCATATACTAATTCGTAACAACATAGGTAGGCAGACAAGTAGACTAGATATTAACAACTAATTTTATTATAAACCTACTCACATATTAAACTTTCATTTAAGGTTTTATAAGAAAAAGAAAGAAAAGAATGTGGACTTTATCATGAATGTTTTAAACATTCGAGTCGCCAATTAGAAAGGGAGGGCACTATTGACGAATGTAACACATTAAATTCTTTGTCATAAAAACTAACGTGGTTTTCACTCATTTTTACGTTTAAATGCGGGATTACTCACGTAACATTTATCGGATAGGTCTATATTTTCGACCACATTCGGTAGTCTTTTTCAAGGAGTGTTCGGGACGCCCGCGTCGATGACGTCTCACTTAGCACTGTCGTCGAAACTATAGTTGGAACTAACAGATAAATATTACGTGAGTAAATCCGTAGTTCTAAGTAAAAATATTAAATTTTGTTTTCAAGAAATATGTATCACATTATACTTACGAGTAATTGATTGGTCTCCTTTTTTTACAACTGATATCAGTATCGTTTACACATTTTTTCATCGTAGTTATAACACTAATATTGTAAAAGCGAAAGTTGGTGAGTGTGTAAGCGTGTTTGTACGTTTGTTACTTCTTCACGCTCAAATTGCTGGACTAACTTTGATGAAATTTGGTATGGAGGTAGATCAGGTGCTGGATTCACACAGGATACTTTTCATTATCAATATCCATCACCACGCGGGTGTAACCGTGGGCGCAGCTAGTAAGAAGTATAACTCGTTTAATAAGAGATTAAATACTTATTATCGATCGTGGTTCTTGACGAAGATATTTTCACTTATAGGTATATTGTGGTAAGCTTCACTTAACCTATAGTGTTTGATTTATGTCAATCGGTTCATAAATAAAAAAAAAGTCATTGAAATTTAAAGAATAACTATCGCCACTACACCAAGACTAAGCGATCGAAACCGCCGACGGGTCAACTAGTACTGATATATAAAATGCCATTTGTTAGACGACGCTGTGTACAACGCATCGCAAGCGGCTATGGGCGGCGGCGGCGGTACTTTGGACAAGCGCGGTGGTCTGCGCGACGAACTCGGATACATCGCTCCTCCCAACCGCAAGCTGCCTCCCGTCCCCGGGTCTAACTACAACACCTGCGACCGCGTCAAGCGACAGGCTGTCATCAGTGAGTAACGCCAACTTTATACATAACCGACATATCGAGACACTATAACTAGCCACTATACTATATGTATGTATACACTATGATATGTGTGTGTTGCTGTGAAGATTAGTATATTATAAATTGTCATCTATGATCTTATGTCATAAGAAAGCGGCTACACAACGAGAGCGATCTTATCATGAGAAAAATAACATTACGAACTACCTAGCCACGACTGGAAGAATAAACCATCTCTAATCTATATATCTACATATAAAAACTGTAACTTTGCTAAATCTGTACATTAAATATTTTTCGAGAATTATAATCGAGGTATATATACTATTTAGGAATAGAACGCCATTTGTGCACTTTGTAATTATTTTCCAAAGATTATGATAATTACAGTATTTAGAAAAATGATGAAATATCGTCTGTAATACATTTTTCAGTCGGTTTGCCTTAATGTGTACTTAAGGTAATTCCGTTCCAGAAGTTTTATGTAACGTCAGCATCATATATAACATAGGTATAACTTAATAAATTAAGCCATCATGGCAGTAACAGCGAGTGAAGTTCGGAAATATAAAAATTAATGGACGGTACGAGGTGTGTCATCGGTGATTGGTTGTAGCATAATGTCACGCAACTGTCGCATAAATGTAAGTAAAGACAAACGTTTACGGTTTGATAAATACAAATAGAATTTGAGGTAATTTGTTTAAGACCCTAAGCAAATTGGTGTGGGCCAAGAGGGTTGAGGGATACTTTTATTATTTATTTACTTTATTTGTAGTTTAATAGACCTCTTGCTTTATTATCCATTTCATATTTGCACGATTTTTACCCTCTCTTAAATTATGCCAAATGAAATGCTTTTTACGTTTAGATATTAGTGTATATGTCCGGTGAAGGCAACTTTAATACGTGTTGTCCAACGTTTCAGAGTTAAAAGCTGCAGCTAAGAACACCTAGTAATAGTCATACCAGTTTTACATTCCACACATAATACATACTTAATATAAAATACTTAATATCACATTATAATTTTTAAAAAATCAAGTAATTTCATTACTCAAACGTACATATTTTATTTTAGCTGCAACTTTTAAACATTTACTCCATGTTACTTCAATATCTTATTTTTTATAAGGAAGAGATTTACACTCATGAAAATATTTTATGTTAGTTTTATTGGATGGAAATATGGAGGCTTGTCTCTTTATTTTAGTTTTAAGCATCAGCGCTTCTTGTATCATCTTATATTTCTTGGTAAACGGCATACAAGACTGCCACATCCACATGGGCAGGTATAGCCATTCAGTCATTCATTCATTCATTCAATTCAGTAATTAGTCCTATAAGAACAGAATACAGTATCATTCTCAAACAAAATGAGAAAGCAATAGATGTCTTGCGCCCTATTGAAATGCCACGCACCGTTTTTCAACTGTTTTTCATCCAGCTGTGGGCCTAGCACGAATAACTGCGTAAGTGTATTGTAACGTGCCGTTCACGTAAATCATACAAATTGTCATGTATCTAGGGCAACTGTGACGCAGATAACTCGTAGTTTGTACGCCGAAGCGTGATCCGTTCACGCTTACGATACGAATACTTTTTCGCAAATTGTTTGTGATACGGCCTCTGGAAGTCTCGGTGTGTCGAATGTTTTTATTTAAATAAATATAACATAAAACAGTCAGGTCATCCTTAAAATATGGCACGTATAAATTACATATAAATTAAACCACTCTGCGAGTACTGCGGGTGGTTTTCGGATATCATTGAATCATATTTAGGAGTGTGTCATACCAAATATAGTCCACACTTTTTCTATTAGAATCAAATAAGACTCATAACCGAGCAACTTATGATCTTTTTTCTAAGATTATTGAGTACTAGCTAGGAATTCTTAGGTAGCCGTTATACATTGCCCAAAAAGTTGTAACCACATTATGCTCGAAATAATATTGAATGAGATAAAAGTGCATATATATAATTTGAAAGAGAGTTCAGAAATGGCATTGGAGGGATCCCCCCTCCTCCCCGGCCGGGCAGTAAGCTATTGGTTTCTTGTTCATGCTTAGAAAGTTACTTCTATTGTATTTATTAGTCTGAGAGTAGAAACATAGTGAGATGATACTTGAGCGTTTGAACGCTAGGCGCATGCGTAACCCAGTAGTATGGTCCAGTGGGTGCGCACTCGACCTGGGACCCGCGGCGTCATCACTACGAACGCGTGCGTCGGCCCAGGCTGCATCGCACCGGCTCCGGCGAAACTATCTCTACAGGTCAGTCCACAGATATATTTGTACAATAGATAATGCAAATGATACGTACCGTGTCCGAACCCCGACCAAGGTTGGCCGCCGCTACTTATACTTCGCAAGCGTCTGTCTGTTGCAGCCGGACAGCCGCGAAAACTAATTTGCGTTATAACTAACTGCAACAGCCTAAAAATTTCGAGCCCCCAACGGCAAGGACATATTTCCTGTCACCGGGTAAGTTATTTGTAAATTATATTATACGTAAATTCACACATAATTGAATTCATTGAAAAGTCGGCGCGCTTAGTTTGGATACAAATCGTGATACTTGCGTTATCTATTGTACATAAATATATATCTGTGGGTCAGTCGCTTGGCTTCACTTGCAAGGCTTTATGTATTGTTTGTAAGAAATTATTGGCGACATATGAAGAAGATTGGGATTCGTATTTATATGTGCCTGTATCAAACCAGCGCGACCAAAGAAGATCGGTCGTCTGGGTACCCACTGAGAATGAAAACCACGGAGAACGAAACTATGCCAAATTTAATTATTATTGGTGCAATTAATTTATATTTTTATATTTAATTAGCAGTTGGGAAAAATGAGAAAACCTAAATAGAAAACAATAAAATGAATACGCAGAAGATGCTTGTGGGCAATAACGAAACGTTAACGTTCATAGACTATAGGATAATATACAACTTTCTTGATACTACGTATATTCTGCTAAAAGAGTGGAAATGACATTACAAAGTGACACCAATAGTTATTTTCTTTGTTGTTGGACTCATAAATTTAGCACATTTGCCATTTCTCAAGTTAGTTTTATCATGTCATCACATAAAATATAAGTAGTTGCATCCATATCTACGATAACAATACCTAATGCCAAGCACCCGTTTCTCTATTACGATAGATTTCTTTTGAAAAACCCAGTCAGATATTTTAAGCTAACGAATTCTACCTATCTAACCTAACCTAGAAAAAATATCAATGCTGATAACTTTTAAACCCCAACTTAAAAAAATATGGTACAATTTTATAATATCTTAGTCTTACTAAGGACTACTGGTTTTGCATGGTTTTCTTTCTCGTGGGTCCGTCTATGTAGGGTACCCAAAACACAGAGGTTTGCCATTCTTCTTTAGGGTCACTCGCACGACTTTCCTATGGAATAATATTCGAGGAGTGCTTCCCACAGAATATCGCCGTCTTGCACAACATTAGCTAAATATACCTAACTATCGTTACGATGATTGCTCTCGCGTAACTACTTATGTAGGTATAGTAGGAAATTCAAATATTTAGCTATTTTTCGTTTTGTAGCTAGACAGATTATTTAATTTGTAATTTTAATATGAAAGCGGCAACGTGCGTATTACCGTTTTTCATATTCATCATATTAGTCTGGTATTAATTTTGTGTCGAACAACACCTTTTTGCTGTTAAAATAAAAATCTAATTCTTGAACATTAAAATTGAAGTTTCTCCGATAAATACCTACGTAATCTATTATTGCAGTGGTGTAAAAATTATACTATTACCTACAAAATACAATGTGAACTTCAAATCGCGCAAGTCTCAATATTAAATGGAATAAATAATTAGGTACTCGCCTGTACGACTAAATAAAAAAAACCATTAAATATTGAAGTTCCCGCTAAAAGATTTACGACTTTACGTAGAAATCCTTCCTATATCGTGAATTATCACGATATAGGAAGGATTAAGCAGAATTTATAAATATTTTGTTTTAATTATAAAACAAAATATTTATGAATGAAACTGACGTAGGTATATTTACGACTCTGGGACGCAAAGGGTTTATTTTAAATGACATTATTTAGTACTGCACTCAGCAAGATTGGTGTGCGCAGTGCTAAATATTTTTTATCGTGCGATTTGTCCATCGTCTGAATATGGCGCTTTAAATAAAAAAACTCGTTCGATTTCTGTCTGTTATTTGAAAACTTTTAGAGACATGCGTTATAACGCTGTTTATATTTAGTAGGTGTAGTACGGCCTTATATGGCCTTAAATCAAATGGAGTTTGAGAGCCGCCTGTTACACAAAGAATATGGAATGCAGATCTTAGTGAATGAAAGCATGAGTTTCAATCAGTACCTTAGTATGTAATTTTAATCGTCCTGTCACGCACGCAGTACACAAGTTCACAGCTGTTACTAACCTGCTACCAAGTAAGTATATCTACGAGTGTGTAAGGTTAATTAGATGTTAACATTGAAACTGTTTTGAGTTCGTATATAACCCCTTGTTCTTTTTTGTGGCCTTGTTTTCTAACCCAGTTTATTACTTGCGTTTTGTTTGATTTTATTTGTAAGTGTATGTATCCCGTACCTATACCATCCAATTATATTTGGTACTTACCATAAATATGTAGGTAAAATGTATGTAATCAAACACAGATACCTTATTATCTTATTAATAGGAGCGTATAGCGCGTATTTGTCCATACTAAAAGATATATTCTTTCATAGTATTGTCCGATTTCAGCGATTGTTTTGATGTAATCAACACATTGCATTGTTTACTGGGCTCATGCGTTTTGATTTTTCCAGTTTGTTAAAGTACCTACTAAAATATGTACATAACATGAAAAAAAAATCACTGAAATCGGGTAATATTATGGGATAGAAAATAGTTATTTCTTTTAGTTTGGATAAGTACAAGCTATGCGTCCCGCATAATAGATAGAACAAGTGTTGTCGCCATAGCTGCATCGTCGTAAAAACTTTTAAATATTCCATGTTTGTATCTTTAAGTTTAAAATATAAAATGTTTCGCCAATAGAAATTGCTATACATAAACATAGAAAGTTAATATATTGTGATGTAAGTGCGATTAGTGTCAAGAATGATTATACTAGATCACATTTTGATCATATATGTTTAAGTTACGGCTAAAAGCGTAAGTCTGGCTATACCCAGGTTTAAACACTTAAAACAAGGTGAGACCGGTTGCAGTTGGTTAAACTTACGTTTGTCACATTTATGGGTGAATACTAGGTATAGTCTTCATCGGAAGGCTTCAACTAATATATCCACTCCTCGATGGCTTAAACTACAGGTAAAATAACTAAGCAAATTTCACATATTACATTTTATTATATTACATTTGAAACAAAACAAATTCAATATATAATATAAATATATATATTTGACGGCCCGTTAACTATGCAGTGCGAGCATGGATTGTCGAGATAAAATAAAATCATCGGTAAAAGACAGCCCGCCATGTGGCTATCGCAGCTAGATAGCTGATAAAAGTCGGTTTATCGACTCGTCAAGTTTATCGTAAGATCCATGCTTCGAAGCGCCGGCATAAATATATGTGTGATGAGCAGAAATGTGTGTGATGTGGAAATGTATGTATCGATGCCTCTCGCGACACGATATTCTAGTGCGGAGGTACATAGCAACCTCATTCCCGCTTCGGTTTATTCTAATACACACATACCTTTGCTCTGAAAATATACTCCGCATACGATATACCCACGTTTAACCAATGCAACCGGCCGCACCTAATTTTAGCCATTAAACCTAGGTGTAACCCCACTTCGGGCTTAGCCGTAATTTATTTGTAATGTTTTTACTATGATAGTTTTAAAACTTATATATTCTTAGTAGGTATGTATAAGTACATTAGTAAATATAAAATAAAGACCTTTATTTTATATTTACTAATGTACTTACGTTCTGTCACAGAAGTGACAACTTAAACTAGTGTAGCGCTGTGGGTTAGAGTGAGAGAGGATCCGTGAGAGAAAGGGAAGCGAAACAGGAAGTAGTCATTTCAAAAATATTCTTCAGTCTCATCAATTAATTCAATTAGGCGTCGACGACCGCAACTACCACGCTGGTCATATATGAAGTATTGAATGGTATTCTGTTGCACAGGTATGGAAGACGAGATCTGCCCGTACGCGACCTTCCATCTGCTCGGCTTCCGTGAAGAGATGGACCCGACCAAGGCGCTGGCTTTCCCGCACCACCACCCGCACGCGGGCACCCTGGCGCACCCGCACCCGCACCACCCAGCGCACTCCCGCGCCGGATCACAGAGCATGGTAAATTACAACTACTAGCTAACGTCAAACTAAGTCAAGCTAATTTAAGTGCTAAGCGAGACGTCATCGACGCGGGCGTCTCGAACACTCCTTGAAAAAAGACCACCGAATGTGATTGAGACTATAGTCGGATCTATCCGATAAGTATTACGTGAGTATTCCCGTATTGTTAAGTAAAAATGTGAAAACCATGTTACTTTTTATAACAATAAAAAAATCAAACTACTCGTAGCATAATCATTCATTGAAACTAGTCGCAAATAGCAGTCCACCTTTCTTTAAAAGCAGCCTATTATCTCACGAAACAACAGTGAGCAATCATTATACTGTGTGCAAGTGAAATTACTGAGCGAATGAGACTTAGAAACTAATGTTATAGTCGTAGGGTGACCACGTGATCAGCACAGTGCAATACCATGCAAAACTTCAGTTCTGTACTGTGGGTGGTACTATAGCTGGTATTCAAATTTTCTAAAGATTTTTAGACGCCGCATTATGAAAATTGAAAACAGTATTATGTACTCGTATCATAACATTTCTTCGTCTCATTCGTTATAGCCGCTCAGTTATATAATAAGTCTCACCATGTGAGCAAGTTTCCGAGCACACAATAATAGTAGTCTTTATGACTATTATGGAGAGAAGGAACTTCTGAAGTCGTTTTTTGATCCAACATAAAAAGATTAGTAATTTAGAAATTCAGTTCATAGATGATTATACTCAAAGGCAGTAAGATAATTTAGTTTTTGTTTCTCATTAGTTTTCACTATGGAAGAAGTTTCTGTTTTATAGGAAGCAATGGTAGTTATTGTTCAAAATATGAATAGGTTTTTTTGTATTGTAGCCCCGTGCCAACAGCCGCTACGCCCGCAAGAACTCTCAAGGAGGCCAGAGTGCCATCTACTCCACCGCCCCCGAGTACGACGACCCCGCTACTTGCGCTGAAGAGGACCAATACGTAAGGGGACATTTACTTCTATTCTAACTGTCCGCTACCATCATCGAAGTAATATAATCCAGAAGATATCGCTCTGAGCGATAAAACCCCTATTATGTTTTTTTTAATTTCGGGAGGAGGAAATCCTTTATGGATACCGCAGAAAGCAGTATCTCTGAGGTTATGACCGGCTCCACCGGCGGGGATGGGAGTGCCAGTGCGTACGGACTAAAACCTTCTCACTCTTTCCACACACTATAGACACTAGGTCCGTACCCTTAGAATATAAAACGTTTTTCCTAAGTATCTAAAGAATGGAACAGGGTTGGACCTTGTGGAATCAACGGTCTTTTTAGGAATTACTATAGACGCTAAATTGCAATGGGGTCCCCACATAAAAAAATTGTCTAGTAGGCTCAGTTCAGCGGCTTATGGTGTTAAAAAAATTAGACTATTAACTGATGTAGACACAGCTAGAATAGTTTATTTTAGTTATTTCCATAGCGTTATGACTTATGGCATACTGCTCTGGGGATGTTCTGCAGATATTAATTCCATTTTTATACTGCAAAAAAGGGTATACGAGCGATCTACAGTTTAGCTCCCAGAGTTTCCCTTAGACAGAAGTTTAAAGACGCAAACATTCTAACTGTTGTCTCTCAGTTTATCTATGAAAATCTAATGTATGTAAAGAAAAACATTAGCAGTTTTGATAAAAGGAGTGATGCTCATTCCATCAACACGCGAAATAAGCACAAGCTATCCGTTCATGTAACGCGTCTCCACAGAATAAGTCATTCTTTTATGGGACAATGTATACGATTCTATAATAAAGTTCCCAATGTTATCCGAGATTTGCCTATTAATAAGTTTAAAATTACTATTAAAACCAAACTCGGTCAAAAAGGTTATTACAAAATTTCGGATTACTTGGAGGAGAAAACAGCTTGGGACTGATCACTCCAGGATCTATCTCTCGTATATATACTCGTGTACTAAGATGTCAAAGTGTAGCGTGTCTTGCCCTTCTGATACCATTATTATGTTCTCTTTTGTAAGGCAACACACTGGAGCTAATATTTGTAGTACCTAAGTAAAAACATCTATATAAAAAGAATGGTCCCGAGTTTCTTGCCGCTTCTTCTCGGTAGGCTCTATATATTTTGGAACGCGGCGGTAGTCTTTAAAGTACATTATAATGAAAAATTGACGTTCATAAGTGCGTCTTTGATGCCTAAATTGAATAAATGATTTGAAAAAAAATGTCGAAGTCGGGATAGTGTCGACATAAATTAACTGTCAAACGCAATACCAACCCCGACCCTAGTATAAGCTTAGGTACTATAAGCACAGAATAAGTAATAGTAAGTACTGATCAGATTTCTTTTGTGGTTTGCCGGTAGAGTGATAGTTTTCTACTATTAATTATTATGGCCACCTTCAACTCACTTCAGGCAGTTGAAACTGTTAACAATATTATTTTTAGTGAACAACTAAACATAAATAGCCAACTTACGAATGAAAGACTCATTCCTAGTGTATTTTGTCACATAATTCCGCCAGTAATACCGTGTAGTGTAAGGTTTTAACATCAAGTAACCAATACTCTGAATTTGCATAACAAGGAGGTAGTCTGTCTTCTAAACTACTTGCTGTAAAACTCTTCAATGTGCAACTGTCATTTACAGTGACAATGACAGCTAGGTTAATAACTGGACACACATGGCATGGAAACATGCATATTTAAGTTTTTATTGGAATGCGACATTGCCATTCCCTTGTTTCTGAATAAATATCGTATAGTTATGTGAATGATATAACGAGTTTATTGGGAAGAAAATATTCCGTCACTATAAATGCCAATTGGAAAAAGTATTTAGTATAATGACGAAATAAGATATAAGAATATTTTATTAGTAACACTGCTAGTGTTTTTTATTTTTAGTTATATGACTTTTTGGCACTTTGTGGTCTTTCATTAATAGTCCTATTCGTGTTTTCAGCGCGCCCGTTATTCTCGACCGATGTATGCGTGCGGCCCCGAGTACGATGAGCCCGCGTGCTGCGCCCCCGAGGACGAACAATACACCGGCGCCTACGGAACCCCCTACTCCGATCACTACGGATCTCGTCCCAGCATTGGTTAGTACTGTTAGACCGGTATTATGACATGATAATTCTGGACCCCTTGCTCAAAGTCTCACTAAATTTTGATACTTCCTGCAAATGAGCCTTACATATCACTTCTCGTTTAACTAATTAACTTTGCAACCATCGATAAAAAGTGTTGACTATTTTGTCACTTCGAACTTTGCCGGCAACGAACGGAAAGCGTTTGATCCATTTATCTAAACTTTCTCTAATTATTTGCCTACAACAACCACACAAAATGTATCAGTTGTGCTATTTGCTGAAGGGTCCATTTCATTACTTTTGTTCTAAAGTAAAAACGTAATTTGGTCTATATCACCTGTCAAACAAAAGACAGAAATACAACGATGTTTTCATTTTATTTATTGCTAAAAAGATTTAGTAAAACGCTACAAGTTAACCATTAAGATCAGAAAACAAACAAAAGCTGCAACCTGCATAAAACCTGTTGCAAATATACAAATTCAGAGTTTCCACGCATACTTCATTAGAAAACATTTTCATTATTTTCATCCCTTTACTCTTTATCTGGCTTGGCCTTAATATAAATCCGTAAAATTCATATAATTTCTGATAACAGAAATACTAGAAGCAAAATTCACGCTATTCTCATAGAAGCAAATCTAATGGCGTAGTACTTAGTATACAGACATATATGTATAATAGATAACGCAAGTATCACGATTTGTATAATATTGAAACCAACCGTGGCAACTTTTTAATGAATGAATTACGAGAATTTACGCATAATATGATTTAAAAATAACTTACCTGTGATAGGAAATATGTCCTTACTTTTGGGGGTTCGAAATGTATGGACTGTTGCAGTTAATTATCACGCAATTTAGTTTTCGCGAGTGTCCGGATGCAACAACAGACACTGTGCGGACTGTAAGTAGCGGCGGCCACCTTGACGCTTGGTCGGGGTTCGGACACGGGAAGTAGACGCATTTGCGTTATCTATTGTAGATACATATATATCTGTGACTTAGTAGGGATTGCATGAATATCTGTGTCACATAATAATCACTCATTTGTAAAACGTTGCACGTGATCACCAGTAGCGTTACATAACCGAGTGTTGCGATCAGTGATTTCGGCAGGTACCCGCAAATGCGGCTCGCCCGAGCCTCCCCCGCCACCACCGCGTAACGCCAACACCGAAAACAACTGCTCATCCTCTTTCAACGAGAGCAAGGACTCCAACGAAATCTCCGAAGCCGAATGCGACCAACCACGTAACTACCCCGGTAAGATTAATCTACTAATTTGTTAACCAAACTTGCCATCTTAGATACTTATCTTTTTTATCAAATGCCAATAGTATACGATATATATACATCGTATACTTCATAAGAATAATTTAAATCAATGTTTTTTGATTTGCTCAGCAATAAGTCAAAATGAGATATATCTTTAACAAGTTAATTTTTTAGTTAACGAACGCCTGGTTCACATTTGTACTAAGTGTAACCTACTAAGTACTAAGTATATATAAGTAACCAGCAGGGCAATCACGTATCTCAGTTACACTCCAATGTTGATTGAAATGTTGAAAAATGGCGGTTCTATGTCAGTTTAGGCAACTCCAGTAAGCAAAAGTGTAAGTAGAAAGTTTATGACTGGAGCTGACAAAAGCCGTAACTTTTTTAGATTTCAATAAACATTAGATTGCAATTAATATACATAATAGCCCTGCTACGGTTTTGATAATCTTAGCTGGCATTAACTGATCTGACAGAATCGGTTAGAATGTAACAATTAATCCAAAAATAATGTTGGTAATTAAATTAAAATACTCAAAACATACAGAAACTGATGAGGAATTTATTTTCATAACCCCCATCACTAAATGTAATAAGATTTTAGATATTTGATTCTTTATGAAAGTAAAATTGTAACTAATATTTCCTATTATTATATATATAATTACGTTATTCCTACAATCTCCTATCAATCTAACTAAAGTGTCATTAAAAACTAGGAACTCGTGTTTTACATTTACACATGTTAGTGTTAACTCTCGCCTTAGCAAAGGTTCGAGTTCCTGACAAAAGGGACAAACCTTCAAAGATAACAAATAGTAAAATAATAAACTTTAAAGGAAGTTCTCAGTGTCAAAAAAGCGAACAACCACCAACAAGCTATCAAATAGTGGCTTCTTTTACGTAAAGCAATTATAATAATTATTATGCAAAATGCTTAATGGATACCGAAATATTCCGCTTGTGAAATGCGCTTACAATTATAAAACCAGCCACTTCTTCTGACAGGGACACTATCAAAACATTCTTAGATTCCATCAATGAAACATTCATAATAGAAATCGTACATACTTTTATGCGCTTAACTGATTATTTAATGTCACTGGAACGGAGCAAACCCGACGATTTATAACTTGAGTTTGAGAAACTGTCAAACGTTATAAATGTGACGGTTTAACTGGTTAGGTTAGCGCAAAAAAGGACGGTTTTCATTTTGTAATCTTATAGTATTCATGTTTATAACAATTTGAAATTAATAAACCAATTGGTCCACGCACACTGGGTGTCACCTGAACAGAAGACGGTAAAATTTTGAATCGAGTTATTTTGATTCTTTTTATGTTATTAATTTTTGTGACTGACAGCATGCAAAAGGTTTCAGTTATAACAAATTGGAAAAGTAAAGGCTTCATGATTATATTTTCTTGCAATTGGCTTAATCTTTTTATTTTTCAAAATTCTTGTAATCGTATTACTTGACAAAATTAAGAATGCTGTAAGTGGCCCGTTTATTGAATAATAGTACTTGAAATATAGCATTAGAACTATTACCATTAGTTTTGTCAGGTACTTACATTTAATTACTTCCACATTGGTAATGTTATTTGATTAATTACACGATAATTAGGTCTCTTTTTATTTATGTGCTTAGACGTGATCGTGTTAACAAAATTTTCATTCTTTGAACTGTTTCTGTAGATTTTTGTACTTACGTGTTTTTGGAGATACGCACTCTTGTACAATATCCAAATGTAAGCTGCAGATAATTCATAGCCTCATCTTGTATAGTATACCAACTGTCCTCGTTAATACCGCTATCTTTTAAAATGCAGATGTTTTGTATATTGTACTCTAGTGTGTGGTAGAGGGCAGGCGGCTCTGGTCTCGTGGATAGTGTAGAGCGCGTCGTGACTTGTGTGTTGTTGCAGTCAGGGCCCACAATGCCAAGGACGGTATGCACAGCGAGGAAATGAGGAAACTCATTGACAGGTCAGTCTCAGTAGGGTTTTCATAATTGCACATACAAAGTACACAGTACACACTGTTCTCATGGCGTCATGTGTCATTGTTCACCATTGTTTGCTACCAATGGATATAACACCAAACACACATTTGATTGAACTTGTCTGTTTTAATCATTAATACCACTGTAAGACTAGACTTTAAACAGAACTATTCAATTACCAGACTAAATATGTGATTGCACTGAGATGTATTTGTTATCATATTAATGGTGTTTGTTAAATTTCAAATAATCTAACATCGGAACCTAAACCGAGTCCTTGTGTGCGCGCTGGCACGAGAGTACAGTGTCATAGACAATGTGATAAAGGCATTTGGTAGTCAGTGCTCGTAATAAAGCATGTGTTATGTTCTGCATCCGTCTACAGGAAACAGTAAGTCCAAGTATGTCAAAAATTTACTTACTCAATGTTTACCCCCTTCGTTTGCCTGTTATTTATGTTACATTATTAACCTTTGTGGCTAACACTTCTAATCTTTATGCACCTGATTTACCTACATGACATATTTGTGTTGCTGAAAATATGGTAAGGCAATTTACTTTTAACGCGGCTGCTAATTTTATTTTCTTAATAAGTTGCCGTAAACAAGGCATGGATACTCACTCCTCCCTTATATCTTTACCCGTTTACTTTTGGCTATTAGCTAAAAAAATAAGCTAGTCGCCCAATCCATATGTACATAGCTGATCCTATACTTCTATAGAACTTAGAACCTCCTTGCCTGGCACAATTTGCTGCAGTGCTCGCTACCTTTCATTATAGAAAAATAAACACTATTTTCCCGACTTGAAATAAAAAATCCTCACCGACCTCATCATATGTTTGATCAAAAGCATATTTAAAACACGTATGGGGCCCTTTTGAGTAATGTGATTGTGTTTTCAGACCAGAAGCAACCACCCCAATCCCCCAGCAAGCAGTCCACGGGCGGGGGGGACTCACAGCCTACGATACTGTGGCAGTGTAACTTGTAAAGAGTGACCGCGCCATCTCTCGACACACTAAATTCGCTCCCACGTTTAATCATTTGTTTCGGACCATTATCATCTTGCTGATGCAAAAATGACGCTTACTCTATATTCATCTACTGCTTCTTTCATTGGCAAACTTCTTCTCGATAATTTCAAGCACTTAATGCAATCAGCAAGGTGGTAATAATTGTGCCAAAATTACATTTGGTTTCCCGTTTGTGTGTCGCCAGTTTGTGTTGCTATTTTCTTTAAAATTATCCCAACCAAGTTGGCTGGATTTTGTCTTTGTATTATTATTTAAACGCGCACTTCTGTGCCATTGAACGTTACTCATTGCTTTTGTATATTTGTAGTAAATTTGCCGAGTTGGGTTTCTGTACAAATTAGTCTACCTTTTCTTCCTATCCAGTAGTCGACCCAAGATGCGTCACTCTCTAGTGTTACCATATGAAAATCTGAAAACTATGGTTGTGGTAGATATTTCAAATTAATATTTGATTCATAGGTAAAATGTGGCGTATAACTAACCTGTCCTTCTCTTGTAACTACTCCCATCTTGCGCCCTCAACTCTGGCATTGTTTACTACAAGTTTATCATTAAGTTCTCTTATTTGTTTGGCTTAATTTAAATAAAGTTTTGACGGAGTTGCTGGTATTTGGGGTGATTATAAAATCGATTTAAATTAAGCTCAACATGTATGTAATATTGTGATATTTTGTATTTTTACCCCTTTTTAATTTTTTATATGAAGTAACACTTAACGTAAACGTTATTTATACCGGTGTACTCCTAGAATTATCCCCTTTATACACTAGTGTTTTAGATAACCATTCAACCTGCGGGTTGTTACGATGCTTCCTTTTCATGTTACTGACTTTTGTAATGCTTATTATGTATTTTACTTTTGCCAAGTCTTATTTTAAAACATGAATTTGTTTGAATTTGCATTTAAGCGTAACTATTTAGCGTAAGTTTAGGATAATCATATAAATATTCTTACTCTTAAACAAACTATGTAACCCGTAGCTAGTTAGTAACACAAGTTACTGAATATAAATTAAGTAATATTCGATGCTAATCATGCTTAGAATAACTTAACATTCAAATCTGTGCATCGCAAGTGTGCGTTAACGAAATAAGATGCCATAATAATAAAGTTACCTAACGTATCTACAGTAACATCTAACTGACATCAATAAAGGATAAAATGGATATATTGATAACACGGAATTTAAAACCTTTGAAATATATATTGTATTGTAGCGTGTTAAGGTGCATTTTTAATAATCATATTCGTAATTTTTCTCCTTCTATGTATTATGCGATAAGAGTTAGGCACTAATGTGTCATTTTCTAGATGTTTCCATTTTCTATGTTGTGCATTGTCGTGTAAGCTTGGCAACGTAGGCTTGTAGTTAGGTATTGGAGACTTCCTAGCAACAGATATCTTCTCTTGACCTTCCAATTAGAAAAACAAGAATGAAATTAAATTAGATTAAAATTTAATGTGAACAAATTTTAAATCTTTATCGATGTAATGAAATATTCGCTAATGGAGTAAATATATTCTTATTCGTATAACTTGGAATAATTGGCACCAATGGAATTTAATAATTAAGTTTTGGATGTTTTGCTAATGTAGTAGTGCGTTTCGTTTGCTGCTAGTTGAAGGTAAGTTTATGATTATAACTTACAATGAGACATCGCTAACTGCAACTAACTAACTGTACCAAAGTGTTTGATTTGTGTTAATAAACTTACTCAAAAGTGAACCGTAATAGTGTTGTTTTATTTTTGAACTAGAACCGATCCTCTATTTCATTGGATTAGGTAACAAGTCAACATACAAACTTTTACACGACTTAAAAAAGAGGTAGTTCTATGTACGACTCTAAGATAAGAGAATTTATTGATTACTCTAGCTAGAGGTACACGTGAAACCTGTATGTTTTTTTATGTTCCTATCTCCACGTTTGTTGATAGACTTTGAAAAAGTTCTCATTTAATAAGGTATGGCTCCAAGCTGGTCCTATTTAAATTTCATCACAATCAGTTGAAACATCCTTAACCTTCCTATACTCGCGTACGGTGTTACAGACCGATAGTTCGTACCCCTACCACATATATATTTTTACTATGAAGCCCGAATGACATAATATTTTAAAGTTTAGGATATAATGAAACAAAATAGTATGAAAAATAATTTATTAATTATTGTACTGACTTTCAGTCTATCACAAATCAGTCTTTGAATTTGAGATTCTTTGCATAAGAATTAGAAAAACAGGAATAAAATCTGCACTTCTGTTTCAAAATAAAATTAACTTCTAAATAGCAATAAACAACATATCAAAGGACATATTTATCTATGTTTGGCTTAGTTTTGAACCTCACCATAACAATCAGGGTATACGATTATATAGGCACAAAAAGTTGCACCTACATGCACTTCGCATGAACGCGCGGCGTGCACTAAAATGAAATCGGCAACAAATCCGGCATCTAGCAAGGAACTCGACTTAGGATTTTCGTACTTATAATTACGAAAATGTGTTTCGTCGGTCTCACAGACCAACGCGCGAGTATAGGAAGGTTAAGTGATCAAAATATTAAGTATCATGTGAAAAGTGAGGCGATATTACAGTTTCACCCGTAGAGCAGCCTGTCAGTACTGAAGTCGGTATCTTATTTTAAAAATAATCAGTTTTGTTCAAGTGATTAATGTAATAATGGTTTTAACATAGCGAATAAATATTTCTATAATAATAAAAGCATTGTTTCTAAGGAGGAGAAGTATGTTTATTTATACATAGACGTAAATTATAAATAGTAACACTAACATTGCGGCGTGGTCGGGATCTACGCGGAGGCTGCCTTTACGATCTCCTCGGCGACTTCCACTGCGATCGCTGCCTCGGCTTTAGCCTGCAGACAATCAATCATACGTATATCACCTTCTAGAGATAAGTTTTAATTCAAGTTTCGCTAAAAAATCTGCCTTTACATGTAAATATTGGCCTAACCTTTGATAATCGGAGATTGAAGTTACACCTTTTGTTAGCAAAAGACCTACTTCTTAATATGACAATGGTAGCAATTCGGTTAATCAGAATACCACTAAACCAACGAACTAAGATCTATTTTAGTAAAATAAGGATCTGTTCATCCTAAAGTCCAAATTCGTATAACGGTTGCGAATGGCAGTCCCTAAATTACCCATTTCTATTTAATTGTGGGAATCTTAAGTGCAAATTTGGTTGTCCTATTTCGTGCTCTTTAAACTAGTCTAAAACCACCCACAATCGAATAGAATAGTCATATTTTTTTAGAACTTGTGGAACGGAATATGACTTCCATAGTTAAGATAATCTACCGACTTCCAAAAAAAAGAAGACACTCAATTCGACTGATTTTTTTGGTTATCATAACTTTCGACTCATAACTTTACTAACTAACTCATAACTTTCGATAGTGTGAACCGATTCTCAAAATTCTTTTTTTGTTTGAAAGCTGGTGCCATTTAATTTTTGTCAAATTCGGTCCTGTACTTTTGTAGTTACACTCCAATAACTGAATACAATGGAAGTCTGTATTAAATTTTTCAAGTTCTATTTGTTTTTGTTTAGTATTCTGCACAAGCGAATTGCTATCAATATCTCATAAAGACCAATTCATGGTCAAAAGCAGTTTCGTCTTTCTGGTATAAAAAGCTACACTATAGTTTCGCCAAGCACAAGTCTTCCAAGGTATACAAGGTGCTAAAGTACAATAATTTTCCTTCAGAAACAACCTCCTAGCAAACAACTAGCTGTTATCAAGACGCTTGATTTTAGAAAATCATTTGGGACGAAGCCCATAGAAAAAACCAACAGTCACCTTTATATTTGTTTACATGGATTTTGTCTTTTTAGCTTTAACATCCCTACGTGCTTCAAATTCCGTATGCACTCTTGTTTACTGGTACAACTTTTACTTTTACTGGTAAAGTTGCAGATTATAAAAAAATCAATACAAAATTATGTTCAATTATGTAGTTAAGGAACACATGTTTCTTTATTTTTACTTACACCGTAAGTAAAAATAAAAATAATTTAACTAACCTGTTCATTACCGGCTGAACTGAACTCAGACTGAGCTTTGCTGAGGGCTTCCTGCGCCGCGCTGCGATCCAGATTTTCCAAGGGGTGTGCTTCCTCAGCCAATACCTGAAACGGAACATACATTACTTAGTGAGTCCATTAACTATGCAAACATGGCTATTCGAACATCTCAGCTCAACAAGCTTGATTGGAATACGACACGACCTAATTATTTTTATTTTAGTGATGAATGGGAAACCGAATTTGTAAACGTTAGGTTAATAAGATAATATAAGGTATAATATTCGAGATCCAAAGGTAGTATCGGTACGGTGTCGAAATAATCTTACGAAACAGTGGGCCTAGCACGAATAACTGCGCAAGTGTAACGTAACGTGTCGTTCACGTGAAACAGTACAAACTGTCATTTATCTAGGGCAACTGTGACACAGTTACCTCATAGTTTGTACGCTGAATCGTGACGCATTGACGTTTGCGATACTAATACTTTTTTGAAATTGTTTGTGCTACGGCCTCAGAGAAATGAAAACATAACTTATTGGAATTAAGAAATCGGAAAAAGCCCACGATTATAACTTTTTTGGTTTTCTGGATAGACTTGGTAATTACGTCTTTTATATAAGGTATGTCGAATACCTTTTTGAGTCGAGAGATTTGAAGCAGCTAATTTCATAACGTAATCATCATCATCTCAGCCGTAGGACGTCCACTGCTGATCATATGCCTTCCTCATAATTTTCCAAAAGGACCGGTTGGAACCGGCCTGCATGCAACGTCATCCTGCGACCTTTATCAGGTCATCTGCCCACCGAGTCAGTGGACGACCTACGCTGCGCTTACCGGTCCATGGTCTCCATTCCAGAACCTTTCGGCCCCATCGGCCATCTGTTCTGCGTGCTATGTGCCTTGCCCAGTGCCACTTTAACTGGCTAATCTTCTGGACTATGTCGGTGACTTTCGTTCTACGGATCTCCTCATTTCTGATTCGATCACGTAGAGAAACCCCGAGCATAGCCCTCTCCATAGCTCGTTGTGCGACTTTGAGCTTATCTATGAGACCCATAGTAAGAGACCACGTTTCAGTGCCATAAGTCATCACTGGTAACACACATTAGTCGAAAACTCTTGTCTTGAGGCACTGAGGTATTTTTGACGAGAAGACTTCGCGAAATTTCCGGAACGCTGCCCAGCTGAGTTGGATTCGACGATTGACCTCGAATTTGGAATTTACCTAGTTTAACTGTCTGTCCAGGTAGATGTATACGTCAACAGCTTCGTGAACTGAGTTTCCAACTGGTATTGGGGTAATTAGAGTTTGAAAACTATCGTGAGTATCACACATTACACTAATATAAAGATACCGGCTTCACTCACTTGGTATTATGTCGGTTTAAGTCCGACGACGCGCCGGTAGCTGAGGGCCGAAACGCGCAGTGCGCGACGCGATCTCCAAGCGTGAACACTCCCTGAAGAAGAACGTCTTACACGTTCGAAACGTCGTCGGACTTAAACCGACATAATACCAAGTGAGTGAAGTCGGTATCTTTATATTAGTATGATATTGGGGTAGGCACAACATAGGCATTAGACATAAGTTTCGTCTTGTCTATGTTAATCTTAAGGCCTACCCGTTGGGAAACTCGATGGAGGTCTTCGAGCATTGTACTGAGGTCTTCCATGGATTCTGCCATGACTACAATCTCGTCGGCAAATAGAAGGTGAGTGATGTACTCGCCGTTGATATTGATGCCAAGTCCTTGCCATTCCAAGAGCTTGAAGGTGTCTTCCAATGCAGCGGTAAACAGTTTCGGAGGTATAACGTCTCCCTACATCACGCCTCTTTGCAATGGAATTGCCTTCGAACTCTGCTCCTGTACTCGGACTGACATGTTGGCGTTTTTGTACAAACACTTCAGCACTTCAATATACCGATATTCAATACGGCAACACTGGAGAGACTCAAGCACTGCCTACGTCTCGATCGAATCAAAAGCCTTCTCATAGTTCACAAACGATAAACAATAAGGCAAGTTATACTCTTCGGTCTACTGTATAACTTGCCGTAGCATGTGGATGTAGTCTATGGTACTATAGCGTTTTCGGAAACCGGCTTGTTCCGGAGGATGGAATTCATCAAACCTGCGACTGAGGCGGTTCGTTATGACCTTCGAAAACAGCTTATAAACATGGCTCAAAAGCGAAATGGGTCTGTAATTCTTAAGTAAAGTGTTGTCACCTTTCTTGAATAACAGCACCACCACGCTTTTGTTCCATGCTTCTGGCGTTGAACCTTCGAGTAAGACGGTATTAAGAGCTTCTGAAGGACTTTAAGTACCGGTGTTCCACCCGCTTTCAGAAGCTCCGATGTGATACCGTCGTCACCCGGCGCCTTGTTGTTCTTAAGCTGTTTCAAGGTCATTCTAATCTCGAACAGGCCGATGTCCAGGATATCTTCGGTATAATGTCGGGTCAGCTTGGCTCTTGGGTTTAGCGACCGAAGTATAACTGTCCGTAGAAACTCTCTACCTCTCTTAACACTTCTGCTTTGGTCGACGCTACACTGCCGTCTTCTCTCTTCAACTTCGTCAACTGGTTTTGCCCAATAGACTTGTCTCTTGTAAACACTTTGGAGCCCTTGTTCCGCTCTATCGTCTCTTTAATACGATTAGTATTAAAGATGCGGATGTCGTGTCGCAAGGACTTCCATATTCGTCTATTGAGCAGCCTATATGCTTCAGCATCATCCGAAGACTGCAGCTTTAAGGTGCGTCGTTTAGTCATGAGGTTGAGGGTATCGTTGGAGAGTTTCTGTGGCCTATCTGTACGGTGAGGTATAGAGAACTTGGAACCCACTGTATGGACAGTTTCTACTAACCTGTGATTGATCTCGTCCACTGAAGCGATGTTCTCAAGGCAATCGAAGCGATTGGACAGCTCAAGTTAAAAGCTCTCGGGTTCTTGAATATGGGCACGAGTAGGTCGGAGCGTAGACTTCAACATGAGACCTCTCAAAATTGACATTGATATTCAATGTGCCTCTTACCATTCGGTGATCACTACCGGTTTTCACCCTGTGGATCACGGAGACATCAGTGAATATATGTCTCTCGGTGGTCATAATGAAGTCAATCTCATTTCTCGTGGAACCATCGGCACTCAGTGTTCATCATAAAGAGTCCCTCTTTCTCTAGGAAGTCGGCCAACTTCTGTCTCCTACGGTTCCGTTGTCCATAGCCAAATTGCCCCACTTTCAACTCATCCTCGCTTCTCTTACCCAACTTCGCGTTGAAGTCCCCCAAAGCAACTAGAAAGTACGTTTCAGAGGTATGTATGGCCCGACTATAGTCCTTCAAATCTAACAGATACCGTTTGACGTTTCATACTCTTCAAGACGAAATGACTTTGTACAGGCATAACTCGCACAATTTCAATAACTTTCACCGTAAATCAATGGAAATATGACCTTGTTGCAAGGTTACGTAGTCTGGTGCTTTTTTTTGTTTTTTAAGTAGTGTTGCAACTCTTCGAATTGTCTTTTTTACGAATAATCGGTAAAAATTTACGTATAATCGAACTTATTGATAACTATTGTGAAAGCCTAAGAAATAATTATTGATAAATTATTAATTAGCTGCGCTCCGCAGTTTCACCCGCGTGGTGATGGATGATGATGATCAAATATAGCGTACGTTACTCAGACATAATGTAGATTTCGATTCGTGAATATTTTTTTTATTTCTTAAGTACTTTATGCGTTTAAAAATTACAAACAAAGAATCAAATCTTACCTCTATTATTCGAGTAGATAAGACTTAATATCAAGGTACGATTAATGTGTCTTAATTTGTACCAGCGTTACTATTGCATATTTTAACAAACAAAAAATAATTGTGATATAACTGTAATCGTTATACATATGGGATCACTAACTTTTTTGTAGATTTTCATGTCATCTATAAAACTATACATCACTTTGCTCTATTGTCAATAGTTTCCGCAGCATGCGCGATACGAGTATAAGGTTTATTTGGGTATTTTTTTCACGCTCTTGGGTTACTTTATCGAAGGTTTCATACGGATCCCTAACTTTTTGAAAATATGTGTTTATATAGGTGGTGATATAATAAATAATGCGGGTGATTTGATATCGCGAAGGTGTTTTAGCTCTTGAAAGTCAAGTATTGAGAACTATAATGCCGAATTGGGTAAAATTTTAATCAATAATTTCTAAATCCTCATACACTTCGATGAAATAATTATTTTTTGTAGTAGTACTATGTAATGTACCTACCTGTTTTCTTTCAATAAATAGTAATAACACGTTTAGATAGTAATTACAGACACGTAATAACTCTACTTTAAATTATTGTTGTTTGTTTGTATATGTGTCTTCTATCCATACATACCACATTCATCGTGCGCCGCGATTTCAAAAATAAAACTAAAACTGCGGCCGGTCGATATGCCAGCTTGCATACAAAAAGTTTCAAACCTTTTATATCGATATCTCTTAAGAATCGGATATTTTAGTAACCGATTTTTTGACCCAACCCTATTTTACAATCTGTCTAAACTGTCAAACGGTATCTATTAGATTTGAAGGACTATAATGTCCTCATACATATCCTCCACCTCATCATCCGGGTGCGACTTCGTCGGTGTGTATACCTGAATGACCTTCATCGAATATCGTTTGGATACTCTGAGTATTAGGTATACGACCCTATTGGAAACGCTATCAATCGTAGAGAGTATGAGAGTGGGAAAGTGAGGAGGAAGAGAGAAAGGAGGGAGAAGAGGGAGAGTCAGGCTAAGTTAGAGAAAGAGAAGGAGGAGAGAAAGAGAGAGAGGGATGAAAAACACCAGCCGTAAAAGCCAAAAGAAGGCATCCGACCAAGGTCTCAGAATCGTCACACCTGAGTGTGTTGACGAGCCTGAAACCGAACGGAGGCCTCTGGGCAGAGGCGCCTCAAAAAGGAGGCGCGACTCCTCTGATGAGGACTTGGGGGGTGACGAGAAGAGGTTGCGTCAGAGAACCTCTGCCACCCCACCCACCCCTGCATTATTAGCGCAGCCCTCAACAAGCCGCGCGCACCAACACTTGAATATAACATTGTCGTCATCGGAGGGCGAGCCCGCCAACATTACGGCGGACTCCGTCGATGACAGCGATGCGGAGCCGAGCCTGCTCCGCCGAGCCAACACCAACTCGACCTCATACGCAGCGATCGAGTCGGTACAAATGGACGCAGCACCAATTCCATCACCACCGGCTGAAGCAGCGCGCTCATATGCAGCGACGCTAGCTTCGCCGGCAGCTTCAAGGCCTGTCTCCCCCGTGTTGAGCCAGGCCCCTGCAGCTACAACCACCGCGTTACCGAAGAGCTACCCGCCGATCATTATTGAATCGCTGCCGGAATGGGTAAGCATCTTCGACAGATTAAAGTGTAAACTAGGTCACCCGCTGAGCGTGAAGCCCATAGGCAAGGGCTTCCGCTTTTCATGCAAATCAGAGGACGAGTTTAGGGCGGTGCAGCGCGCCCTAACAGAAGCTGCAGCAATTGACAAGCGGGTCGCGTGGCATTGCTACGCGGTAGCCGCCGACCTGCCCACCAAGATCGCCATAAAGGGCCTCCCCTATGGCGTAGACCCGACCATTATCGTCGCGGAGCTCGAGGCAAAGGGCTTCGCGACGAAGTACGTCAAGGAGATTCTGCCGAGAAGGGGCAGCAAAGGAGGACCGACGTACTACGTCCTCCTAGATAGACTTAGTAATGTTGACAAGCAGAGACTATACGCGATAAGCGAACTACTAAATATACCGAACATCTGCCTTGAAGGGTGGGTACCGCGTGCCGGAACGGTCCCACAGTGCCACAGGTGTCAGATGTTCGGTCACGCGTCGGGAGGGTGTCATCGCCCCCCGAAATGTGTCAAGTGCGCGGGTGAACATTTCGCGGCCGAGTGTAACCGCGACCCTACACAACCACCAAAGTGCGCCAATTGTAAGGGCCGGCACGTTGCCTGCAGTCGCACGTGCCCGCACTACCTTCGGGAGGCCAGGAGGAGGGGGCTAAAGGTCCAGGGTCCACCCGTCAACCAAAACCAGCGCGCGCAGGCGGTGCGCGCGCCACAAACAGACCAGCAAAAGCCGATAGTGGTAGCGCCTCGTGCGGTAATCGAACCGGCACGCACTGAGCGCACCACTACGCCAACCGGTACAACGCCCAACACCTTCGCTAGCGCCCGCGGCCAACCTCCCTACGGGTAGAGACGAGCCGCTGCCGCAGCGCAGGCGCCGAAAGCGAACGCGGTGTAGCCGCGGGAAAAAGCAGAAAGAAGAAGAAGAAGAACCAAGGGCGGCCTCAACACCCAAACCGCCCACGACGGCGGCAACCAAATCAATGCCAATAGGGCCGACAGAGGGCGGGCGCGGGCATCATACGCCTGCGTTCGTACCACCTCAAGTCGAACGAAGACAGTCGGTCGACCATCAACAACACCAAAAACAGCAGCAGCAGCAGCAGCAAGACAACAATAGTCACCCCGCGCATCCGGCGGGGACCGCGTCAGTACCTGTGCCTAGGCGCGAGCAACAGAGGCAACAAATCGAAACAGAGGTCGGTCATGATCCGTGGGTGATCATCCTGGGGATCCTGACCGACCTACTGCTAACACTAGCGGCAGGCGCTGACCTGAAGGAGGCAGCCGGAAGAGGACTCGCGGCACTCGCTAGAGTCCAGTACGGCAGCAGATAAAACACAAAGTAATTGAGACGTAGGTGTAAATTGCCTACATAGGCGAAATACACCTACTGTCCAAGAGCGGGATAGAAGATGAAACAGTAAATGAGAAAAAAATTACCTACAAGAGGTAAAAATCACAAACCTTCTAACTAGGTACTAAACATTAAGGTATAGGGAAACAGAACGATGACTTGACGAAAAGGCGCGCAGTACCCCCGTGAGTTGTGATGGCAAACAAGTGCCACCTCCGGGTGGAATAGCGCGCCATACAAGGTGTAAAGCACAGTCTTTATGTGCATACATAATCTGCGTAGTGATGTCACGATTGACACACTACGCAGCCAAACGAGTTACCGGGTAGTAGTGGCCACCCGAGGTCCGGCAGGGGTAAGGAGCTTATGCTCGACACCCCCCTCCAGCCCCCCCCTAGTGGTTGAAGATTACGTCAGCAGCAGCTATCAATCGTAACTATGTTGTTAGTAAGGGACTTGTGGACGAGAAAACCGACACCACCTTGGGACTGTTGGTCGCGCTCCCGGTAGTAGAGCAGGTTACCTAATTTTAGAGTTATCGTGTCCACATCGGCTCTTCGGACTTCTGATAAACCTACGATGTCCCAGTGTACTCATTTTTTATTCCAGCTCATAGATCTTCTCGTCTGTCCTCATCGTGTGTATGTTGCGTGTTACCAGGACCAGTCGTCGTCGTTGGGGCGGTAGTCGGGCGTCTGCCGGAGATTCTTAGCACCCCCTGCCCCACAGTTACCGTGTGGCCGCTACCGTAGCCAAGAATAGCGGGGCTGCCGGGGACTGGGGGCCTGGTTCCATTTGTGTCAATCATTGGGGGGTTTTGCTGTGTTAATCATTGGGGGGGTTTTGCATAACGTAATGGTTATAACAAATCAAGATTTAAAAAATCATAAGATTTATCTCTTAAAGATTAGTGTATTAGTGTTAAAAAACTAGGTAGGTTATATTAAACTTAAAAAATAATATATCTCGCTATATAAACAAAAGCCCTCACTTAATAAGCGAAATGTCAAGGTGCCACTCTTTACCTGACCCAGAAAGACTGCACCTTGGTTGGAAATAAGCCGCATTCAGATGAGGATGAAGGGACACTTCCGGATCAGGTATACCATGGTACCCCGGTATTTTCTTAATGTTCTCCATTTTATCTATATATCAAATTGCACTGGTTTTATCCGTCTCAACCACAGTTGGACAAATGCCTCCCAGTGAGATTTTCTGTAAGGTGAAGGGACTAAAGAAAATTTTACTTCAACTTTTGACTTTTGTTTTGAGGCACTGAGGTATTTCGAACAACGAAATGTTCTTTCTCGAAATTGGATTGTTTGCCCTAAGAATACGTACTCGTCAACTATTTCGAGAACTTTCGAAAGTCTCCAGCTAATACTGGACCATCTAACTTTGAATACCTACATAATTAATTACTTTATTTTTTTAATTATGTTTTTTTTTTACTTCAACAAGGCAATGCAGCCAGTTTTCTAGGGACCCTTCCGCACGCTGGTGTTGTAGACGGTGTTTTTGCTTTGTAATAATATTATAAACTAGGTTTATATGTGCTACAAGCTGAAAATATGTTACTTTGAATAACAAAATACAAGTTAAACAATTGTATACCTGGACAGAGGAGTCATCGTTGACTGTGACCGTGCCAGATGAGACAAAGATCTTAGTCTGTTTGCCGTCGTTTTCGAGCACCGTCACTACACCAGGACGGAGTACAGCTGCAAACAAAATTATAACATTGGAATCATCATCAGTCGGCACATTTTCAATGCCATATTATTAAATGACTATACCGATCGTCCACGATAAATAACGTTGGTTTGTTCCATGTAGAAAACTGAGTTGGGCCATTAGGAATCACCTCTCAGCTCTTCAACTTAGTGATAGACAATATAACTAAGAACATACACTCGCTACTGTTGTGGATTATATATGCTATATGCAGATGATATAGTTTTGGCTGCTGTATATCTACAAGGACAACATGTACACGCTTTAATAGGTACCACTGTAGGGCCAGAAATTCATCCTTGAAGTGGCATTGTGAAAGGACTACTGTGTTGAAGGACACTGACGCAAGTGAAATTGCTAGGAGAGTACATGAAATGCCCTTTCAACAGGAACAAATCCGGAAATGATATACTGTATTGGGTGAACAGAATTTAATTAGGTACCGAATTAGCCTCTATGCTCACTACTACTACTACTGCTAATGTAGACGCTGATATATACCCCAGGATAAATGTTGCGTGGCAAAAGTGGCAGACATGCGTGGAACCAAAGGTCAAGTGTACACAACTGAAATTCAACCAGCGCTATTATACACACACGGTTTGCTGGGCAGTCAAAAAGGCACATGAATAACAGGTATACCAATGTAATGAAAACTGGGTTGGGTGAGATGTGTGTCCAGATTGGATAAAGTACCCAATATATGACGTAGCTTTAAAGTTTGGTTAGTGAGCGTGAGAGATTAAATGATAACATACCACACCACATGAAACCGTATCAGAAAACTGCAGCAAGCTTGTTGAATGTCTGTTAAGTATCACTCCTGCCCATGAAAGTGCCTGATTACGATAGCTCAAATGAAACTAGGGAATTACTTTTCCACATCCATTTATTGTTCACCAACTTTTAAATTTCGCGGCATGTATACAACAAACGTAAACCAAACGCCACCGCGATGCAGGAAATGTTGCCGAACGGGTGGCGCCATCTCTTGACAAAGATCTGCATAAATCTATTTCTTTCGTACTAGGTATAATACAATTTTTATATAATATAATTATACTATAATGTTACTACTTTAACACTTTCATTTACTACTTTGACATTCCGCCCACCAAGGACAGAATGTCCTTTAAAACCGCCCACCGTGATAAGGTTTATTCACGCAATCCTGTGAGTACCAATAAATCTAAGTATACTATAAATAACAGATATTAAACTATTACTATTAACAAAGTTACTAAAATTAATTATTCAGTAACGGGCAAAATGCAGAGTTTTGAAGTAGGTCGTTTAATAATCGACTTTTTACATTTTAGCGAGACAACTCTTGTCAACCCATCTGACCCAGGGTGTTTATCAATAATTCTACCATAAACCCATCTACTAGGTGGTAAATCATCCTCCTTCACCAAAACGATGTCCCCTACTTGAGGCTCAGGAACTTTATGAGCCCATTTATAGCGGTGCATGAGATGTGCCAAATATTCGTTTGACCATCTTCGCCAAAAGTTCTGAAGCATCACTTGCGTCATTTGCCATCTTTTCAACGAGCTTATGTTACATGTTTCGTAATTTACTTCAGGCACAGTCACAAGAGGTTCCCCTATTAGAAAATGTCCCGGAGTAAGGGGATTGAATTCCCCCGGTTCATTGTGAACAATTGATAATGGACGTGAGTTCAGGCACGCCTCTATTTGATGTAAAAGGGTAGTCATCTCTTCAAACGTCAATGTTGACTCGCCTATTACGCGTCTAATATGGTACTTGGTTGATTTGATCCCCCCCTCCCACAACCCTCCGAAATTAGGTGCCCTAGGTGGTATAAAATGCCAAGTACATCCCTGAAGTGCTAAACCAGCAGCTACTTCTTCAATCATGAATGATCTTTCCGCTTTGAACAAATCCTGTAACTCCTTTGCGGCTGCTACAAAATTCGAGCCGTTATCGCTATATAAATTAGCACACTGGCCACGCCGTGCCACAAAACGTTTAAAGGCCTCCAAAAAACCTCTGGAAGTTAGATCGCTAACAACTTCTATATGTACAGCCTTTGTAACCATACATACGAATAGACATATGTATCCCTTATATGCCTTGTGTCCTCTGCCCTTTGCAGTTCTCAACATTATTGGCCCTGCATAATCAACTCCACTGTTGAGAAATGCTCTAGCTGGCGTAACTCTCACTGAAGGCAAAGATCCCATTAGTTGATTTTGTAGTTTAGCCTTGTGGCGAACACAGGTTATACATTTACGGACGTGATATTTTACCAGGTTTTTCACTCTAATAATCCAGTACGCTGAGCGTAAATAATTAAGCATCAATTGTACATCTCCGTGTAATGTTTTTTGATGTGCCTCGCTAACTATCAGTTTTGACAGAGCCGATTTGGGTGATAGTATGATTGGATGTTTGACACTCTCAGTTTCTTGAGACTTTGATATTCGGCCACCCACCCTAAGCAATCCCTTCTCATCAAGGAATGGAGTAAGTGATAGAAGTTTGGAGTGTTTTGTGTAGACTTGTCCACATACTTTAATTTCGTCTATTTCTTGTTTAAAATCTGCAGCTTGAGATAACTTAATACAAGTATTTAAAGCCTCGTCTAATTCCCGTGTGTTTAAAAATCTTCCATTGGTTTGTCCCTGACACATTGGTAAATTGATTCTTTTTGTGAGGAATCGTCTACAATACGCGACCACTCGAACTAGTTTCCTTAGTGACGAATACATTTCCAGAATTGATTCATCCACAACACCAACATGAACTTTTAATGATTCTTCTTCATGTGTATCATTGTTCTTCAATTTATTGTACGTGACCTCTTTTTCCCATAAAAACATAGGGCCGAATTTCCACATGTCATGTTGAACCAGTTCAACTGGTCGAATACCCCTAGACGCACAATCTGCGGGGTTGTCTTTGGTAGATACATGTGACCACTGCGACGATTCAATGGTTGTATGAATCTCTGACACCCTGTTCGCAACAAACGTCTTCCAGTTACTGGCATGTTTATTGAGCCAGGCTAGCACTACTGTTGAATCCGTCCACGCTCTAACTCTATTTTTTGGAATATTCAACACGTTAGATATCTCAACCAACAACTTAGCCAGCAAAACCGCACCACAAAGTTCCAACCGCGGTATGCTCACTTGCTTCACAGGGGCTACTCTGGTTTTTGCTCCAACTAGACTGACATGTACCTGTCCTGTTGCATTTATTATCCTTATATAGGCCACCGACGAGTAAGCAGCATTTGAAGCATCTGAAAAACCGTGTAATTCGACAATCACATCATCAGATTTCGTGTGCAGCCACCTGGGAATACAAAACTCAGTCAGCTGAGTCAAATCATTGCGGTAAGTATACCAATCTTCTAATATCTCACGTGGTGGTTCCTCATCCCATCCAGTTCCTGCTATCCACAAACGCTGTATGAATATCTTTGCTTTTATAACGCATGGTGCTATCCATCCAAGTGGGTCAAATAGACGTGCAACATCAGATATAATCTTTCTTTTAGTTACAGGTGTGGACATAGGCGGCAGCTTCACCGAGTACTGAAATTCGTCGCGGCTTTTGTTCCAGGTAAGTCCCAGAATTTTAATTATATTGTCCATTTTAAACTCCATGTCTTTATTTTCCTTGTCTTCTACGCTTTCTATTTCATTTATTACCTGTTTATCCGAAACCTCTATCAGCTCCTTTTTGTTACTCGACCATTTTTGTAAAATAAATCCCCCTTCTTTTAGTAATGCATCCATTTCTTTTATAAGTTTTCTACCTTCTTTGACTGTTTGGCAGCCACTCATTAAATCATCCATGTAGAATTCTTTTGGCACCCTTTCTGCTGCTATTGGATATTGTTCTTTGTGATCTATAGCAACTTGATTAAGAGTCCTCACAGCCAAATATGGGGCTGAAGCAGTACCAAATGTGACGGTAAGTAGTTTATAGTCACGTAATTCATCGTCCGGTTGATTCCTCCATACTATTCGTTGATAGTCGCAATCCTCATCTGCCACTTTAATCATACGGTACATCTTCACTATATCTGCTACTAAACATACAGGATATTTTCTCCAATTCATAATCAAATGTCGCAAATCGGGCTGAAGTGTGGGTCCAACCATCAATGTTTCGTTTAATGAAACCTTTTTGTTATTTTTACAGGATGCATCAAAAACTACTCTTACCTTTGAAGTGGATTTATCTTCCCTTATAACAGCATGGTGGGGTAAGTAAACCGCATGTTCCCTTTTCTCGTCAGGTTCCTGCACCAGCACCATGTGATTCAACTGTAGGTACTCATTTATGACACCTGTATATCTTTCTTGCAGCAAAGTGTCATTAGCCAATGTTCTTTCTAGGGTTTTAAACCTTTTTATCGAAATTGCACGTGAATCTCCATTCTTGCAGGCTGGATCTTCATCGCGAAATGGCAACTTCACCACGTACCTCCCGTCTTCAGCGCGACGTGTTGTAGCGGTATAGAAGTCTTCACACCTTTTTTCTTCCTCGGTTAATATTTTTGAAACCAATAAAGGCTCCGATTCCAATTCCCAGAAGCGTTTTAATTCGTTGTCTTCAACATGTGTGTGCAACACTGTTGTATTGTTTTCACCTATTCCTGATCTTACTGGTCCAGATAATATCCAACCAAGAGTGGTGGACTGCGCTACAGGATATCCAATTGGACCTCGTAATAAACCCTCTTTCAATATCTGGCAGTAAACTTCTGCTCCTAATAGTATATCTATCCTATTTGGCAGATCATATGCGGGATCAGCCAAACATAACCCGTGTAAGTTGACCCATTCTTCTAAGGGCACTTTGCTCCCTGGAATATATGTAGTAATGTTTCTTAATACGTATGCCTCCAACTCCATTTCAAATTTTGGATCGACTCTCGATTTTATTTTAATTCTCACTATGTGCCTTGATGTCATAGAAGATGCGTCACCACCTAAACCTGATATGACACTGTTAATAGGAATCCTTTTTAATCCTAATCTTTGAACGGTGTCTTCAGTAACAAATGAAGCTTGAGATCCCTGATCCAGTAAAGCTCTAATGACTTGATATTCACCTGTTCTAGCCTCAGCTTCTATTAAAGCTGTCGCTAATAACACCTGTTTGTATATCTTGCTCTTGGCACAACATGCCACCATATGATTTGCAGCTGCTATTGGCGTGTTCTCGTTCTGTGAATTATTTGGCACATGACTTGTCTCGCTAACTTCCCTTAATCTTACAACTGCTTGACCTGAATTCCCTGAATTAACAGCTGAAGTTGAGACACCTTTTGGGTGAAGTAAGGAATGATGCCTTTTCTTACAAACTTTACAATTAGTAGGGGATTGGCAAAATCTTACACCGTGGTTACTACCCAAACAGTTATAACATATTCTTTTGTTTGTGACAAACTCCCGTCTTCTTTCATAATCTTGATTCGCAAACTTCTTACAAAAACATAATTTATGCTCCTCTTCGCAAAACTCGCATAAGATTTTAGTTACATTAGTAGCATGTAAAGCCTTAGCATAGTTAACATTCTGACCAGTAGGCAACCTTCCATAAGACGTACTTGGTTTGTTGACATATTTAGGTTCAATAAATTCTAAAGCACGATACCTACTTATTAGAAATTCCTTAAATTGACCAAAGGTGGGCAAGGAATCTGAAGTCACGCTCATTGTAACATTGAGCTCCCACTGCTTTCGAGACTCGGGATCTAATTTTAGTGAAAGCAGATGTATTACAATGATATCCCAAGTAGAAACGTCAATACCTATATTTGCTAAGGCATTCAAACAATCTGCAGAAGTATCTATTAGTTCTTTCAGAAAACTTGCCGACTCAGAAGTCGCATTCTTTTGGCTAAGAAAACGTTTTAAAATACAGTGTGACAGATATTTTTTATTACTATAACGGTCCTCTATGGTCTTCCAGCATTGCTCATAGTTGGCATCAGAAACTGGTATATACCGAATCAGTTGCTCTGCTTCGCCAGTTAAAAAACCTTTTAAGTATTGCATCCTTTGCACATTATCCAAGGAGTCATTATTGTGGATCATTGATATAAATAAATCCCGGAAAGTGATCCACTCTGTATATTTACCCGAAAACGATGGAATACTTATTTTAGGCAATTTCACTTGATTTGACTTATGTGCATTTCCGTCACTACTATGGAATGTAACAGGACCCTTACAATTAAACAAACCATTCTTAAGCTCACACTGATAATCAGTAAATTCTTCTTCAGTCTTATCGTAAATTTCGCTTATTGTATATGATTCCCTTTTTAACAATTTAGGATCATGTTGCTGTAATAAATTCTTATGACCTTGCCTAAATTCAGACCACAACTGCTCTAGTGCCTCCAATCTACTTTCTATGTAATCCTTAGTTAGGCGCTCCTTGGGCTACTTTTTAAAGTTCATTCGAGCTTTAAAAATACGCTTTGATAAATCGTCTTGGTAGCTTAGTAAACATTCCATTGTAGTCATTTTGTACACTAAACAACAATTAATACAAACAATAATATAAAGTGATGATGATAATAATATTCCAGACACTTAATCAGAAATACACAGAAAATATTCAATCAAAACCGTTTGAAAATTTTCCAAGTCTTCAGATAGAGAAAATATAACATAACATAACATTAGAAACTTAAACGAAATGTTTATATCCCGAAAAAATACAAATTCATTATCTAAAATTTTACAAGTCTTAAAATATTTTTGAAAAAAATTACAAGTGTTTAGAAACCGTTCCAGCCTGGACGAAATCGGGCATGGATTCCCCGTACCTACGTTTTATCGCTTATTATTCTAAGTCCTAATGCTAACGTTAATAACCACAAATAAATTGTTCTATGTTAATAATTTTTCTAGGTCTCTTCACACGAATTCGCCTACTCAATAAATTTTAAATGTACTCACGGTTGCACTTCACACTCACGCACACATGCACCAATAACCTCTTGATATGTCGTGTGTGACATACAATCCGCTCCTCTCCCTTGTCCTCCTGACCTGCCGGCTGATGTAGCTGCTCCCACAGCTTTGCCACCCAAGCTCAGCTCGGCTTGATGACGGTCGACGTTCCGGTGGGCCGCGTACCACTGGCAGCTTCGCCTGCTCCAAGCACTACTCTGTGCTATATGGCCTCGCGCCAATCTTCGTTCCACGTACTCTGGTGTCTGCAGCGATCCACTGCGAGTACGGGCTCTGTAGTCCTCAGCGACCACAGTGAACTCCAGCTAACTGGCCGATGATCCGAACCGACTCGTAGGACCAATGATTACGATAGCTCAAATGAAACTAGGGAATTACTTTTCCACATCCATTTATTGTTCACCAACTTTTAAATTTCGCGGCATGTATACAACAAACGTAAACCAAACGCCACCGCGATGCAGGAAATGTTGCCGAACGGGTGGCGCCATCTCTTGACAAAGATCTGCATAAATCTATTTCTTTCGTACTAGGTATAATACAATTTTTATATAATATAATTATACTATAATGTTACTACTTTAACACTTTCATTTACTACTTTGACAGTGCCATATACCCAGAGTCTTAAGTTTATAGTTCGGTATGGCACTGCACAGTGCATGCGCTTCCAACAATTATATTGTTTTGTATTCCGCGAGGCCTACGTATAATAGTATTTCCAAATGAGAAATGGCAGCCAAGGAATTAGGTCGTTTTTTAACTCAATAATTTCAAACATACACAAGCCTTTTGAAAAATTATGCGTTTGTTGCTGAGTTTCGAAATATATACGAGGTCTAAAAACATAATTATAATTGGGATGAGAATACCCAGTCAAAACGACACTACTACAACTTGCTCGCTCCAAGCATCTAATAGGGATGCACCTAATGTTTATTCTAAGGGTTAGTCTAGGGTTAGGGTTAGGGGTTAAATTGTACTATTTCATTGATACTACTAATTACGACCATGAAGAACCACCACATTAGTAACAGAAAATTTAAATCACACTCACTTTAATAACTCAATCATTTTAAATGTTATGGGCCTTACTTATAAACGCTGCTTAACTTTAAATGACGTTATTTAGTAGTGCGCACTACAAAATTGTTCTGCGCCGTACTAGGTGACGTTATTTAACTTGCAGTTTATAAGTAAAGCCGTATAAACATAATTTCTCTCGTGTGCTACAATGGGTGAAGCCGTACATTCATTCTGTCTCTAGATAATAATACAGGCAATAGTCTGAAAATTAATAAAATACTACTCACCAAGTGTGGGCACATGCTTGGGCAGAATACCAAATGCTCCGCTGAATGAGGGCACGTCCACTTGTTTTACAACAACTTTGTCGTAAAACACCTAAAAGAACAATAAGTATAATGACAACAGCTATTTTATAAACATTAATAACAACTGCCCACTTCGATTTCGGCCTTCAGCTTCGCCATAACCTCCCATCTTTACTTGATTTTTCTTTCAACTTGAAACTTCTCCTGACAATAATTAACAGAACAACAGAAGAATTACAGAAATTGTTCCATCCTTTCACTCATGATGCGACGACCAAGGGAAATCGAGAATATTTTTTTGTACATATAACTGACAAACTAATTTAGTGTTTTAAAATGCAATGAATTTATTATTGTTCACAGAATGGTAACAAATCCGCGCGCACAATGGAGTTTGCCTAGCCAATGCATAAATATTAAGCTATTGAATGCTTGCATTGCATTGGTTAAATTCAGGCAAAAATTTAAAACCCCTTTAAATTCTACGACACATTTCATGATGAAGACAAGTACATTGGTTCACGGGTGGATCATCTCGCTCTGTATTCAAAACCTTTGCAGATGTTCTGACCACCACCCTTTCCATGGCTTGCTGAGATACTAGTAGACCAGCCATACTGTCAGTCCCACAAAATTGAGGGATTAAGCAAAGCGTAAAAAAAATTCAACAGTATCTACAGATTTATCACTAACACACTGTGACACTCTGGTAGTAGATGACTTAGTGGAAACACATGTTTTTTTTTTCAAAACAAAAGAGATTTGTTTGTATGAAGCAAGCAAGGGAGGTGTGCAATGTGTGTGAGATGTGGCTGGGCTAAGCAAGCATGTTATGTAATTAAATAGTCTGCTATATGTATATCCTTGCACTGCTCAGGTTCTGCACCTGTTTGACACATTAGACATTACCACAACATTGTCACAGAAGGTTCTTTTAATTTTTAGATCATATACCTTCAAGAGTTGATGTTATTATAACAATGAAATTTCTATTGTGTATGGCCGCGTGAAATTGATAATATAGATTTATGAATAATATGTGGCCTGCTAGACCTGTCGTAAGTGGAGAGTGAAGCTATAATATATAGGCTGTTCAATAGATGTCGCTCCGTCCCCGTAAGACGGTTAGTCAGATAGAGAGTTGAAATTCGATGTTCGGATCCGAACCTCGGTGGCCTAGTTGGTCAATGGCGTCTGACACGGAGAGTCAGAAGGCGCGGGTTCGATCGAATCCCGTCCGAGACTGAATTTTTCTTTCTATAAATTTCAATGTTTGAGATCGCTAAAGCAGGCGTTAGTGCTTTAAAAAGTAATACTATATAAATCACAAGGGTTGCTAAGTATTTCTATATAATGCTTCTTTCGGTTGGATAGTAGTGTCAAAGCTGTTCAACAGATGTCACTCCGTCCTCGTAAGACGGTTAGTCAGATAGAGAGTTAAAATTCTATGCTCAGACCCGAACCTTGGTGGCCTAGTTGGACAATGGCGTCTGACACAGAGAGTCAGAAGACGCGGGTTCGAATGCCGTCCGAGGATGTGAATCTTCTCTCTATAACTTTCAATAAATAGGCAAGAGATCGCTCTGCGCTCAGAGATGCCGCGCTGTAAGACCACCCATTCTGACACTTATTTTTAAGTTTTACATTGTTGACTAATGTTTTTCTATTATATTATCCTATTTCTTTGTTTGTTATACTTTATAATGTGGTGTTGCAATAAAGAGTTTATCTATCTTGGCAAAATTTTAGATGTCATGTTCAATTGTTTACTAAAATCTTTATGGATCAAGAACTGAAGACTCATTTCTTTTTTGCACTCAGTTGCTGATAATTTTGAAATTTTCAATGAGCCAGTTTAGAATAATGTGAATTACAAGAAACCTTCAAATATTTATTATCTGTTTTCATAATAATTCAGTAATATAGTGAAACAAAGCTTGCAAAAGGTTTATGACCGAAGGCTGCCACTAAGCTCTTGGTGCACACATAACAACTAATAGTTGAACTCTAGCTGTATACCTCATAATTAACAGCATGTCTGTGAGTTTTGCAACAAACAATGCAACTACTTACTATACGAAATTACCTTGCCTACACTGCAATGATGTTTTCCGGTGACCTTATTTATTAAGTTTGCTTGGTAAGGTTTGTATATTGTAGGCCTTCAAATTTAATAATAAAAACTTTATATTGGGTAAAAATCAATTGAACAATACTTAAAAGTAACGCCATTATAAGATTATTTTGTATTAAAAAATACACACATTATTTGTTTTTTTATTTCATTTGACATGCCTAGTGACTCATGCTGCTGTACAATATACTTACTTATCTTGCCTAAATAAGTTTTTATCGAGGTCTATAAAATTCTTGGTTTATTTATTTATTTATTTTTATTGTTTGCCAGAAACAATATTAGAAACGGACAACTTTTGCCTTAAACATGAAAATCTGTAGTAGGTACATTAGTTGATTATCATGTATATTATAGTGATTTTACTTATTAGATTTAACCCGTCCGAATCAGCAAGACTCATTCCAGGCAAGTTTCATTCATAAATCTATTGTTATTTTTTGTCCTGATGCGGACGAGTTAATAACACACTGTTATATTATTGATTTATTTTAATAGTTACATATAAATCAGGGCATGGGAACCCTGTGCTCTTGCCACCAAACTGGTTATGGATCAGCAATGCCTAATGGAATAGTGTCTCACAACAAGTTTCGATTTAGCATGCAAAGGTAAGAGTAGGCTAATTTTATACCTAAACATTACTTTTATTCCCTCATCATTAAAAGCAAAAGGTCAAACTAGCTTAATACCTAAACTGCATAATATCTGATTTGTAATTTACCTAAATTGATTTAAGTCTTAGTAGCAATAGACCTGAAATGTTTGCTTTGCTAATTACCTCAACCTTATTATGGCTAAGTAGCAGTATGGCTAAAATGCACAATAACAGTTTATCAATTTACCTACATCGTAGGATCGTGAGGATCTTTTGAATCCTAAATATTTGGCACGCAGGTTAGTCCCATTTGACAGTGCATATTAAACAAACGGCGCATTGCAACTTGAATGCCCTGTCTCAGTCGGCCGCCAAGCCCCACATGTGTGGGCACATAAATTTGGCTATTTTAGAGAATTTGAATATTTATTTATAAAGGCAAATTACGTTTTAGACACTGTACAACTTGAGTAGGTAAACTGAATTTAAAGTATAATCACAATCATGCATTTTGCGTCTTAGGTATTTCAAATTTTAGGCAATATGAGATTAATATATTTAACTTCTCAGGCATATTACTCTATAGACATTTGTGTTAGACATTTTGCTACAACGGCTAAAAGCATTATAGATGACTCGCTCATGAGGGCTTTTATTTGATACTGATTCTTCAGATTCTTTTGTCTACTATTAGTTATTCTGTGGTGTGACTCAATACACACCAAAAAAATAAATTTCTATGATGGACACAGACAACATTACTAACCTTATTACCAGCCGCAAATGTAAGCGCCATATCATCGCCTTTAACAGCATCGGCATAGGTACGGACCTGGAACCTCCTAGTTGCTGTCCTGAGCACCCCACGGAATGCAAATGCCATTCTGAAAATAAGTATTAAATAAAATATGTATTTTAAATTTAGGACTTAATAATTTTTACATTGAAGGGTTTAAATGCATACCATAAAGGTTTTTTTAAAGTTTAATCTAGATACCTTAGGTACCTATTGATATTTCAACAGCAGTAAAATATATACCTAAGTGTATTAAAAATATTAATAGCCACATTTTATTAGAAATTCAACCATCTGTTGGTCAGTCAGAACACGTCACAATCATGTACTCTGGCACACAAATTATAGGAGTGAGGAAGAAGGTAGACCGTTTGGTCTGCTCATTAAATAACTTCGAACTTTATTTCACCTTCAGGGTGCTATGTGCTATCAAACAGAGAGCGGTCACGCGTTCACGCGGTCAGTTTTGCGTTCGTTGTGTTCTATTACGTTACATAGATATACAGTATACTCTACCTACCTCCGTGCCCAGTAAAAATATAACCTATAAAATCAGCTGAAGGTAACGTTTTTCATGGCGGTAATACTGAATACATCGATGTTAAAACCCGTATTTAATACATTTAAAACCAAATTGAGAGCGTGACTATGAAAATTCGTACATAATATGGTAATATTCGCCCCAAAACAAATGTAGATTATGTAATAACTGTGACACAATATTTTTCCATTAACACTGAATTAAAACTTTACTTTCTTCGCCATTAATTAGAATAACATATTATGCATTCTTACTTTTGTAGTTTAAGGTTCTTGACGATAAATTAAAATTTTAGGATGCAAAAGTAGCAAAACTCTCCTCCAATCCTTTTCATAGATAAATCAGACCCCATATATAGAATAGTACTCTGTGATCAGACCCATAGAATAATAAATACTCCAAGGAGAAGAATGACGACTACATAAACAAAATAGGAGACAATGAGATTGTACCGCCATCTCTTGAAGACCCCCATTAGTAGTTAAATGAACTGTAAATACCATGCTTATAACAGGGCTAAAAATTATATAGTAACATGTTGTATACACAACAGATAGGACAGCTCGACGTATCTGGCAATACTTAAGAAGTTTACTGGTATTCAACACGATTTGGAGGGTGGTAGTCGTAAATTTTCAGTAGGTATGCCTTCCTACTTACTTAAAATTTTATACTGTATTTAATTTAATACTGTATAAATTTTATACTGTATGAAAGGAACTTAAATAATAAAACGTACGCCGGCAAAGCATTCCACAATTTACTTACACGACAGAGGTAGGAACTGCCAAACTTTTGGTTCGTCGTAAGAAGTTTTGAACAGTATATGGATGCAATGCTAGGCCAGTAGCTCTACCATGAGTTGGCAACGTAAAACGTCATCGATAGCCGATACTCGCTAGCGTCTACACGATCGTCGATTGCGAGCTGATTTAATTGGCACCATGAGTCGTTAAAAAGGTGCTTTCGACAATTCGATACTCGTTAGCGGGTCTCGTGTCGATTTGGTTATTTCTTTATGTTGGCATTATCTAAGAACTAGCTTCACACGTATTATGTTGTCTTTTTCTATCAACGTACTTAAGAAGGAGAGCGTATGACGTCAATATAAACCAACAAAATAAAATAAGCTTAATTTACTTATTACTTACTGTGAAGTCCATTACTTTCGAATTTATATTCATTATACGTAGCTGACAGCTCCTCTTTCGACTGGTATTTGCAGAGAAGAAGAAAAAGAGAAAATTGTATGAAGAAGATATTTATTTTGTTTTGTAACAAGTACATGGTACAATAAATAGTACCTATATTAAAACTAGTTAAGTGTTTCTTTTTAAATCAAGAAATGGCGAGAATGAGCCCATCTAAATGTTTTTATGCTGGTGGAGTTCATGGAACTAGTAAGTACTAGTAACTTAGCCCGATTTAGTTTATTGATCAATTTTCTTACATTATTTCTACAACGATCTCTACTGTACTGTTGCTTTCTAATCATACACGACGACGATGTGAAAAATAAAGTAACAGGGATTATTGTATTGTGATTCTCTCAGACATACTAACCATACATAACCTCCATACGTACTTGTGTAAAAACATAATAATAACGTTAATTCCTACAATAACATAGGCCTTAGCCTTCGCTTCTTAATCTGGGAGATAAAGTAAACCTATAATAATAGTCATCACCTACATGAGTTACTTACATGTATTTTGTTTTAAAATTACAAATTACGTTCCTTGTATACTTAATACTTACTTATACTTTACAGGAAATGGAGACCTTAGCAAGCCTGCTAATGGACCACTAGAGCTACTGGTACCACATCCTTTTCAAGCCGCAGGAGGACCCAGCCTCACAATCGAAACTTGCAAAGCAGGCATTTGTGAAAGCTGACAATGAATGGCAGGTTTTCCAGCAAGATGCAGAGACAGCTTGATTTGAGGGACGGAGTTAGGAGAAAAACTAACTGATGTTATTGGAAAACGATAATTGTGTTGAAGTTGGCCTTCCTCAAATGTTTCCACAACTACCTATACATATTAGTTTTAATTAGATAATTACTAATAGATGATTAGTAAACAATAAAACAAGTAAACTCATACTCATATTGTATTAAATAGGTACATGACGAGCCACCATGTTACTCTACCTTCCTAGCTAGACCCTACCTTTGAACAGAGGGTTGCCAGGTTTGATCCCTGGCAATGACAGACATATTTGGCCCGGAAATTAATGTTTTTCACAAGTGACCATGCCTTCCATGACACAGGGGAATTCTAATGGGGGTATGAGTGTGAATGTTATTATGATCCTAGTTTTAAAAACACCCATAGTAAATTATCTGATATTATTGTAAATAAAAAGCAGATAAATCATTTCTATACATGTTTGTAGCTTGTTAAATATAATCATTGTACCTGAATGATGTGATAGTAAAGATTAAGTTGATATATGATTCCTATATGCTTTAAAGTAGGTGAAATAAAAGACATACATACTACATAAGTAAGACTAATTTTTTTGGTGAGTAGGCCATGATGTGGGCCACTCAGTTTGTTTCTGAACTATTCTGTAAGTTGTATGTTGAAATAAAACGTTTTGAATACAAAAAAATGTTAGAACTGGCCACTGAAATTATTATAAGCAAATAGGTTTCGAGGTAATTTGAGTTGATGTTGTCAGATTCTGAAGTAAGTTATTAAAAATATGTCACTCGATCAAGTCTCTTTAAGTAATTTAAATAACAAATATTGTTTTACGACTTTATTTTAGATTTTGTCGATCGGGACTTTCTGGTAAATTACATTGAACCTTGTATATGTAAAGTAAGTAATAATATTATGCCATAATTATTGATTGGTGTGGATGTGGGGTATTTAGAACCTTCTGGGTATCGAAACTTGTACATATTGTAGTTTTATCTTGTATATGTAAATTTTGATGATATTTAAACCGCTTGTAAGACTCATGTTTTTCTTTAATATGCTTTTCTATTTTTCCTTTATCTGCTTCTATTTTTTGTTCATAATGTTTACTACAACAAATAAGACACTTATCTTTTTTAGGCACGTGAAATTATTGTTATACGAGTTTTTAACCAGGTCCAAAATACTTGAAAAGACATTCCTTTAATTGCGCTCTGATCACATTCGTTTTCTACCAATTTCCAAAAAGGCGGAGGTACTCAATTTGACTGTATTTTTTATGTTGCCTCATAATTTTGGACTGAGACTTTAATTTTTATTTTTTTTTTGTTTAAAAGCTGGTGCTTTCCATGTTAATTTTAATGTTAATTTTAATTCCATTGTTACGTGGGACCACCCACGTAAATTTTATCAAACACGGTGCAGTAGTTTTTAAGTTACTCTCCAATAACTGATTTTTACCAAAGTAATAGAATGGAAGTCGGTATTAAATTTTTCAAATTTACTTGTTGTAAATACGATGTAAATTACTCACGTTTTGAACTTCTTCAGGTAGATATAATCGGTTAGAGTCTTTTCTGCAATAATGCGATGGCACCTTTGGCAAGCTTTCGACGCGAGCGCGTGTTATAATGGCATTAAATCCTATTAGTCAACATTTAACAGCTGTATTAAATAGCTTGACCGTTATTTGAAAACCTTATTAAACATGAGATAAGCGACATTCGTTTCCGAGTCGATCAAGCGAGTTCTTTCGTCCGTCCAATCATCGTTTTTACACTTTTTAGTATCCACCGTCTGACGTCACGTCCTACCGCCATCATGGTAGTCGAATTGGTTATGTTCAGTTCGATTTTCCTTCATTAGCGTCCCGTTTCTTGGCTGGTGAAGTTGGTCCCTAGGACTCTCACCAATAGATCTAGCAAGCGAGAATTAGTAAATTATAAAGTTGAAACCTTATAATTCATACGAAGGTACGTATAACGATTTTTCTTTGTCTTAACGGTGTTACCGTTCGATTTTTAAAAAATATTTTTAGCTTTCAGATTCCATTTTATCTAGATAAACCTGTGTAAAATGGATGACAATCCGTCCACTAGGACCGAGGAAGGATGCGCTGTGCCACTTTTGGATTGAAGAAAAAGAAAAGCAGTGTCAAGATCAAGCTCTTCATCATCTGACTCGAGTCGGTCGTCTTCGACATCCAGCTCTTCATCGGGTGAAAAACGTAAGAAACGTCCCAAAGACAAAAAGCGCAAACGTCGCCGCCATCGTAGAAACAGTAAGTTTGATGTACTTCTCACTGAAATAAGCAATCTAAAGCGAAAAATTGACTCGAAAAGTGTTGATAATTGTGACACAGAAAAAGACAATTACGTCAGCCTTGACGTGAGCGACGGCTGGTCCAGTTGTGCGCACGATCAAGCCTCTCCGTATAGCAGCTCGGAGAGCCGCTCAGTACAGCAGCTCGGAGAGCCACTCAGGACAGCAGCTCGGAGAGCTGCACGGCGCAGCAGCTTGGGCCATCGTCAGTCAGATATTCTTCTATAACACACAAAAAGTATCACGGTAGCGTCTTAAAACATTAGCATTACTTTCTTCAGTGTGACAACTAATAAGATTCAATGATTTATGAGCATGAGCTATAAATAAAAAAAGCTAGCTCCTATGCCACTGGCGCAGGCATGTATGTACATAAGCGTCCATGGCAAAGGTTCTTGTAGCAATGCCTATTCAAAACAAATAGCTTCAGACATAAAAAACAATAGGTGAGTAATAGTTTAAAATAAATGAATGTTTTAATATCTGTCGACGTACTACGATAAAATTCTGGACTTCCATCACCCGCACCACACTATGCAATGAAAACAAAGAAAAACATTCCATGCCTTACATACATCTCACTCGCATAGTTTAGTGATATCTTTCATTATTAATGCATATCAAATACAGCTTCTCGTAGAGCCTCTCCGGATAGCAGCTCGGAGAGCCGCTCAGGACAGCAGCTTAGGCCATCGTCAGTCAGATATTCTTCTATAACACACAAAAAGTATCACGGTAGCGTCTTATCCCATAACATATTAGCACTGAAAGATAAGCGATGCCTTTTAGAAATGTCATTTCTACATAATGCGATTCACGGTGTAATCGACAGCCCTGAGCTCACTCAGCAGGTTCTGTGGCTCAGCGCGCCATCCATCCACACTAGGCACACTCCATTGTTTAGTCTCCCACGCGCACGTACTAACTATTATCAAAATTCTATTATATATAGAGGTCAAAATGTTTATAACAAACGTTTCAGCTCAGTTGATATTTTCCACAGTCAAAAAATTAAGTTTAAAAACAGTATTATCGGCATTATTAAGAACAGTACATAGAACATAACACATAGCCTATCATATAGACACACGCACACACACACACATACTCACACACACACACGCACTCACACACACACAAACGCGCGATCCCTCACGCACGCATGAAACGCTAAGTCTTACGCTGTAATTAAGCGTACGGCGCAGCAAGTGTATCTTATGAGCAGTACCTACTATAATCATATTGATCTTTGTGTAAAAATCACGATTACCATTTTTTATTTTTTATTTTTATGTAATTCCGTGTAACAAAATTGTAAAGTCTCTTTAATCTGAGGTACTGAAAATGCTCTATTTGTAATATTTATAAAAAGTAAATCCGTAATTGGATGTAAGTTACAACTAAGAAGCGTATTTAAGATATTTTTAAGATCTGTGGATTTTGTAATTAAATAAATAAATAAATTAATGCATACAAAAGACAGCTTCTCGGAGAGCCTCTCCGGATAGCAGCTCGGAGAGCCGCTCAGTACAGCAGCTCGGAGAGCCACTCAAGACAGCAGCTCGGAGAGCTGCACGGCGCAGCAGCTTGGGCCATCGTCAGTCAGATATTCTTCTATAACACACAAAAAGTATCACGGTAGCGTCTTAAAACATTAGCATTACTTTCTTCAGTGTGACAACTAATAAGGTTCAATGATTTATGAGCATGAGCTATAAATAAAAAAAGCTAGCTCCTATCCCACCGGCGCAGGCATGTTTGTACATAAGCGTCCATGGCAAAGGTTCTTGTTGCAATGCCTATTCAAAACAAATAGCTTCAGACATAAAAAACAATAGGTGAGTAATAGTTAAAAATAAATGAATGTGTTACTATCTGTCGACGTACTACGATAAAATTCTGGACTTCGATCACCCGCACCACACTATGCAATGAAAACAAAGAAAAACATTCCATGCCTTACATACATCTCACTCGCATAGTTTAGTGATATCTTTCATTATTAATGCATACCAAAGACAGCTTCTCGGAGAGCCTCTCCGGATAGCAGCTCGGAGAGCCGCTCAGGACAGCAGCTCGGAGAGCCACTCAGGACAGCAGCTCGGAGAGCCACTCAGGGCAGCGGCTCGGAAAGCTGCACAGCGCAGCAGCTTGAGCCATCGTCAGTCAGATATTCTTCTATAACACACAAAAAGTATCACGGTAGCGTCTTAAAACACTAGCATTACTTTCTTCAGTGTGACAACTAATAAGATTCAATGATTTATGAGCATGAGCTATAAATAAAAAAGGCTAGCTCCTGTGCCACCGGCGCAGGCATGTATGTACATAAGCGTCCATGGCAAAGGTTCTTGTAGCAATGCCTATTCAAAACAAATAGCTTCAGACATAAAAAACAATAGGTGAGTAATAGTTAAAAACAAATGAATGTGTTAATATCTGTCGACGTACTACGATAAAATTCTGGACTTCCGTCACCCTCACCACACTATGCAATGAAAACAAAGAAAAACATTCCATGTCTTACGAGTACATACATCTCACTCGCACAGTTTAGTGATATTTTTCTTTATTAATGCATACCAAAGACAGCTCAGTACAGCAGCTCGGAGAGCCACTCAGGACAGCAGCTCGGAGAGTAAAATAAATTAGGGAGAGTAAATAATATAAAATATTTAGGTAAATATTAACTATGTACTATATATAACTATTAACAGTAACAAAACGAAATTCTTTTGTTTTTAATTAAGGCACTTGGCTCAGTACATCATTGAGCGAAAGACCAATAACATCAATGAACCAACTTCCCTGTTCTGGGCGCCATTGTAATAATAAAATTTCCTCCGTCCACTTTACGCATATTTTTAATTAATCGAGGTTAGATTACAAAATTCATTAACGTTGGTTGCTTGAGTTATCTATCTTAATTCTATCTTAAAGCTAGATACAATACTCGGTCTCCAGAGTGAGTACCTATACAATTTAGTTATAATACCTTGGTTCTAATTTAAACGTCGACACTCCAATATCTAGGAACAAAGTCGATACTTAAGGTTTTCCGGAAAAGGTGATGGCACCAGCAGAGGTAGTCCCCCGGGGTAATGTGGAAGAACGTGCACCAATGTAGAGGCAGGTGACGAAATAGAGAAGAAGTAGAAGAAGAAGGTGTCCTGCAAGTTCTTGCCAGCCCTGGAATTGAGGTAATACCAGACATTAGGTACACATAAGGTACGTGATGTGGTATTATCCGTAGTAGCTTCAGCCACACTTCTAGTTCTTTTGAAATACAGTATACAAACTAAATTCGTAGCATTCGACCGACGACACTATATAAGTTATAGAAGGGTAAGGACGACAGCAGGCTAGTTATTTCTATTACCTACAATAATTATATTCAAAATACAGATTTCTTTTACAATAATACTTAAATCATTACAACAATGTCGGCTTTAAGAAGGACTAAATAGCATATGAGAGCGCGTCGACGGGCTAAATGGCGGTATAACGAAATGCAAGAATTTATTTATTTAAAGGTAACTTTTTACTAAAACATATTAACGCATGGATTTTACAACAGGAAGCACTAAATAACTCAGGAAAACGTTAGAGCATGGTTACTTGGCCATTTAGTAGCTTAAGTACACTTATATAACAAAAAGTAAGAATTTATCTAAAATGTAACTTTTCACTAAATATAAAGTTATTTAAGCCTGGATTTTACATCAGGAAGCACCAGATAGCTTATGAGAACGTTATAGCATGATTACTTAGCCATTTAGATGCTTAAGTACACTAATATAACAAAAGGTAAGAATTTATCTAAACTGTGACTTTTCACTAAATATAAAGCTATTTAAGCATGGATTTCACATCAGGAAGCACCAGATAGCTTATGAAAACGTTATAGCATGATTACTTAGCCATTTAGATGCTTAAGTACACTAAAATAACAAAAGATAAGAATTTATCTAAAATGTGACTTTTCACTAAATATGAAGTTATTTAAGCCTGGATTTCACATCAGGAAGCACCAGATAGCTTATGAGAACGTTATAGCATGATTACTTAGCCATTTAGATGCTTAAGTACACCAATATAAAAAAAGGTAGGAATTTATCTAAAATGTAATGTTTCACTAAATATACAGCTATTTAAGCCTGGATTTCACATCAGGAAGCACCAGATAGCTCATAAGAACGTTAAAACATGATTACTTGCATGATGCTTAAGTACACTAATATAACAAAAAGTAAGAATTTATACCTTATACCGACTATAGATTAGACTATTAGACTAACAAAATTTCCAACGTGAATTCATAACCAAACGAAAAGAGTAATAGGTGGGGTAGGTACCTGGTACTATCCTAGGGTAGATCTGCAGCTTGATCCACACCTTCTCCTTTGTTGTGGGGAACAAGTCCTGGAAAAGCCAAACTTAGGAAGTCAGAAACTGTCGATAACCTCAAAATAAAATCGCGGTACGTGACTCGTTCAGTTAAAATTACGGTTAGAAATAGTAACTTTTCTTACCAATTATTAGAGCCGGAGCCCAGTTGAAGTAAATTGCATGACCGAGCTCATCTTAGTGCGAAATAACGCAATAGGCGTAGTTGAACCCTGAAAAAATACGTTATCAGATGATGATCACTTTGCAGAGTTATTAGAAAGTCTCATGAAATTAGACCAATCCTTCAAGGGTTATTGAAACTCACCAAATTAGTAGTCGGCGACTGCTTCAATCTGAAAATTTAGCAGCGGCCAAAAAAAATTTGGAACCTCCCGTGGCTATCATAAGTGTACGGTCCACGTAGGTTAGAATGATCCCCTCCTCTTGCAATAATATTGCCAGTCGATGAATTACTTTTTGCCAATTTATATATTAATGGCAACACCTTAGGTAAAGGTGATTCCAAACGAAGGCCAAATTATATAACGATTTTACGGTGTTACAGTGAGTAATAGTTAAAAACAAATGATTGTGTTAATATCTGTCGACGTACTACGACAAAATTCTGGACTTCCATCACCCGCACCACACTATGCAATGAAAACAAATAAAAACAATCCATGCCTTACATACATCTCACTCGCACAGTTTAGTGATATTTTTCTTTATTAATGCATACCAAAGACAGCTTCTCGGAGAGCCTCTCCGGATAGCAGCTCGGAGAGCCGCTCAGTACAGCAGCTCGGAGAACCACTCAGGACAGCAGCTCGGAGAGCTGCACGGCGTAGCAGCTTGGGCCATCGTCTGTCAGATATTCTTCTATAACACACAAAAAGTATCACGGTAGCGTCTTAAAACATTAGCATTACTTTCATCAGTGTGACAACTAATAAGATTCAATGATTTATGAGCATAAGCTATAAATAAAAAAGGCTAGCTCCTGTGCCACCGGCGCAGTCATGTATGTACATAAGCGTCCATGCCAAAGGTTCTTGTAGCAATGCCTATTCAAAACAAATAGCTTCAGACATAAAAAACAATAGGTGAGTAATAGTTAAAAATAAATGAATGTGTTAATATCTGTCGACGTACTAAGATAAAATTCTGGACTTCCATCACCCGCACCACACTATGCAATAAAAACAAAGAAAAACATTCCATGCCTTACATACATCTCACTCGCACAGTTTAGTGATATTTTTCATTATTAATGCATACCAAAGACAGCTTCTCGGAGAGCCTCTCCGGATAGCAGCTCGGAGAGCCGCTCAGGACAGCAGCTCGGAGAGCCACTCAGGACAGCAGCTTAGAGAGCCACTCAGGACAGCGGCTCGGAAAGCTGCACGGCGCAGCAGCTTTGGCCATCGTCAGTCAGATATTCTTCTATAACACACAAAAAGTATCACGGTAGCGTCTTAAAACATAAGCATTACTTTCTTCAGTGTGACAACTAATAAGAATCAATGATTAATAAATAAAAAAAAAACTCACATGAGCTATAAATAAATAACGCTAGCTCCTGTGCCACCGGCGCAGGCATGAATGTACATAAGCGTCCATGGCAAAGGTTCTTGTAGCAATGCCTATTCAAAACAAATAGCTTCAGACATAAAAAATAATATGTAAGTAATAGTTAAAAACAAATGAATGTGTTAATATCTGTCGACGTACTACGATTAAATTCTGGACTTCCATCACCTGCACCACACTATGCAATAAAAACAAAGAAAAACATTCCATGCCTTACGTACATCACACTCGTTATACCGTGATACTTTTTGTGTGTTATAGAAGAATATCTGACTGACGACGGCCCAAGCTGTTGCGCTGTGCAGCTCTCCGAGCTGTTGTCCTGAGTGGCTCTCCGAGCTGCTGTCCTGAGCGGCTCTCCGAGCTGCTATCCGGAGAGACTCCAAGAAGCTGTCTTTGGTATGCATTAATAAAGAAAAATATCACTGAACTGTGCGAGTGAGATGTACGTAAGGCATGGAATGTTTTTCTTTGTTTTCATTGCATAATGTGGTGCGGGTGATGGAAGTCCAGAATTTAATCGTAGTACGTCGACAGATATTAACACATTCATTTGTTTTTAACTATTACTTACCTATTGTTTTTTATGCCTGAAGCTATTTGTTTTGAATAGGCATGGCTACAAGAACCTTTGCCATAGACGCTTATGAACATACATGCCTGCGCCGGTGGGATAGGAGCTAGCTTTTTTTATTTATAGCTCATGCTCATAAATCATTGAATCTTATCAGTTGTCACACTGAAGAAAGTAATGCTAATGTTTTAAGACGCTACCGTGATACTTTTTGTGTGTTATAGAAGAATATCTGACTGACGATGGCCCAAGCTGCTGCGCCGTGCATCTCTCCGAGCTGCTGTCCTGAGTGGCTCTCCGAGCTGCTGTCCTGAGCGGCTCTCCGAGCTGCTATCCGGAGAGACTACAAGAAGCTGTCTTTGGTATGCATTAATGAAGAAAAATATCACTGAACTGTACGAGTGAGATGTATGTAAGGCATGGAATGTTTTTCTTTGTTTTCATTGCATAATGTGGTGCGGGTGATGGAAGTCCAGAATTTAATAGTAGTACGTCGACAGATATTAACACATTCATTTGTTTTTAACTATTACTTACCTATTGTTTTTTATGCCTGAAGCTTTTTTTTTTAAATAGGCATTGCTACAAGATCCTTTGCCATGGACGCTTATGTACATACATGCCTGCGCCGGTGGGATAGGAGCTAGCTTTTTTTATTTATAGCTCATGCTCATAAATCATTGAATCTTATCAGTTGTCACACTGAAGAAAGTAATGCTAATGTTTTAAGACGCTACCGTGATACTTTTTGTGTGTTATAGAAGAATATCTGACTGACGATGGCCCAAGCTGCTGCGCCGTGCAGCTCTCCGAGCTGCTGTCCTGAGTGGCTCTCCGAGCTGCTGTCCTGAGCGGCTCTCCGAGCTGCTATCCGGAGAGACTCCAAGAAGCTGTCTTTGGTATGCATTAATAAAGAAAAATATCACTGAACTGTGCGAGTGAGATGTACGTAAGGCATGGAATGTTTTTCTTTGTTTTCATTGCATAATGTGGTGCGGGTGATGGAAGTCCAGAATTTAATCGTAGTACGTCGACAGATATTAACACGTTCATTTGTTTTTAACTATTACTTACATATTGTTTTTTATGTCTGAAGCTATTTGTTTTGAATAGGCATTGCTACAAGATCCTTTGCCATGGACGCTTATGTACATACATGCCTGCGCCGGTGGCACAGGAGCTAGCGTTTTTTATTTATAGCTCATGCTCATAAATCATTGAATCTTATTAGTTGTCACACTGAAGAAGGTAATGCTAATGTTTTAAGACGCTACCGTGATACTTTTTGTGTGTTATAGAAGAATATCTGACTGACGATGGCCCAAGCTGCTGCGCCGTGCAGCTCTCCGAGCTGCTGTCCTGAGTGGCTCTCCGAGCTGCTATCCGGAGAGACTCCAAGAAGCTGTCTTTGGTATGCATTAATAAAGAAAAGTATCACTGAACAGTGCGTTTTACCATTCGTAAAGCTAAAAAATAAAAATCGTGCTTTCGGTTCAAGAAAAATTTACATAACTATATTTTGACATATATTATTACATCGTTTCTAAGCAACTAAAAACAAATTCATAAAAAAAAGAAAATTACAAAGAGTATCAAAAAGTTTGGCACAGTCGTGCACATTCTCCCCCCTTTTCATAAGAGGACGATCTTCTTCTGGGGCCGGCGTAATATCCCAGCGGAGGTCCGTACGTCTACCACCCGTACAACGTCATCACGACCAGGGAAAGTAGCAGTAATCACTCCCCGTGGCCATGTACCTCGTGGTAGATCTCCATCTGCGATTAAGACTAGGCTTCCAATTCGGGCTACCGTTTCTGTGGTTCCTCGTACGCGCCTTGGAGCAAGATTTGGTAAGTACTCGCGTACCCGACGCCTCCAAAAAATGATCGGCCAGCCGAACAGCTCTGCGCCAGCCACTTCTGCTGCACAAGTCTGCCTCACTCACTTGGGCTGGGATGGAGCGGCCAGATGAGCTTCCAAGCAAAAAATGAAAGGGCGTGAGGGCTTCTGGATCAGCTGGGTCCGGTGAAACATGAGTTAGCGGTCGCGAGTTGACCAAGGCTTCAGCTTCCATTAAGAGTGTTGCCAATACTTCATTCGTTGGTGTTCGGTCTCGAAGCGTGACTTTGAGTGCTGTTTTAACAGTTTTTATTAGGCGTTCCCAAGCCTATGAATGGTGCAGATGGCGGCACGAATTTCCATTCAATCTTATTATTGGCCGCATATTCAAGGACTGCTTCACTATACAGTTCACGTAAAATTCGGTTAGTACCCACAAAGGCTGTGCCATTGTCTGAGAAGATTTGACTTGGCGTCCCTCTTCGGGCGATGAAGCGGCGAAGACACATTATAGCACTATCGGTGGAGATGCTGTGCACTACCTCTAGGTGTATAGCTCTCGACGTCATGCAGGTAAAGAGAGCGACCCATCGTTTCTCATGTCTACGCCCGACAGTAGTCAACAAAGGCCCAAAATAGTCTAATCCCACGAATGTGAAGGGTCGTTTACTGTGTGCGAGTCGAGCTTCCGGTAAATCTTCCATAGCAGGTTGTACAGGGTTTCTACGCACTAGTTTGCATAACTGGCAATGTCGTACAATCATCCTGACAGCATTTCTCAGGCTTAAAATCCAATACTGCTGCCGAAGTTCGTTGATGACCGTTTCCGTGTTGGCATGTGCAAACTTTATATGGAAGTGTGAGATTAAGAGACGTACAGCAGGGTCTTTTCCATCTAATAATATAGGCTGGGTATTGGTTGTGACATCAACGGTAATAGCAGCTCGTCCTCGTGCGTATAATAGGATGGCTGGAGTAAGGCTCACGAGTCTGCTTTTCGGCGGAATGGGTCGTCCACGATGAAGGCAAACTACTTCTTTTCGAAAAGTGATGTCTTGACTCTTTCGTAATATGTGGACCTCCGCGTTTTGAAGGGCTTGTGCTGTAAGTGGTTGAAGGGAAGGGGAAGTAGTGCATGGCTTTGAGCTACGTTGAGGAAGAATAAAATTATTAGAAACCCCCTTCACCCTGGTGATGCATGCAGCGATGAAATGATGAGCTCTAGCAGTTGCCCTCACCAACCTGAGCCATGAACTAAAATGGGTCGGATCAGCAGCAATTGGTAGCGGCAACTCTACTATATTATTACAATTGCATGTAACGTCATTAATCAATGGGTTCGACAATGATGGTGATTTAGTGACACGTGCGGATGGCTTTAATTCTTTATCTTTTGAGTTTTCTATATTCTCATATCCTGCTATCTCCTTTGGCCATTCTGTCGAAGGAGATAACAAAAATGAGGGCCCACACTTCCAACGCGACTCCATAGTTAGTATGCTACGATTCACACGTGTCGCATCATCAGCGACATTGAGGGCGGTGGGGACCCAGCGCCATTCAGACTGCGCAGAGCTTTCCCGAATTTCTCCGACTCGATTAGTTACGTAAGGCTTATACTTTCGAGCGTCACTACGCAACCAACCTAAAACAGTCATGGAGTCGCACCAGAAGTAGCGGTGGTGAGGTTTGTGACGATGAGCGTCAGATATGAAAGTTGCGAGACGAGTTGCTATTAATGCTCCTTGCAACTCCAGGCGTGGTATGGAAGTTGGTTTTAGAGGGGCGACCCGAGCCCTACTACAAACAAGAGCTAAACTTACTTTACCATGAAAGTCAGTAATCCGCCAATACGCGACGGCGACGTACGCTGATTCACTCGCTGACTCATTCAACTGACTTCAAGTTCTCAAACCATTCGTTCCATACCTTCGAATCAACTTCGCTAAACTTTTCGTCCCAGTCCAGACCTTTACGCCACAAGTTTTGGAAAAGAATACGGCCCTTTATTACGACTGACATTAAAATACCCAAAGGGTCGTAGATGCGCATAACTTGTTTTAACGATTGACGTTTAGTGATTGGAGCTGAAGAATCAGATGATATTCCAAAGCTAAATTTTAACTCGTCAAGAGCACGTTGCCAGATCAGACCTAGCGTACGATTCACAGCGTCCTTACATAGCTCTATACCCTTGCCAGACACCACATCGGATAGTAATTCTACTGGCATCTGGGCCAAAGCTGGTGGATTATTCGTTAGCCAACCTCGCATTTCGAACCCTCCGCGTTTATGTATCGTCACAATTTCACTAGCTAGACGAGCTGCATGATTCAAACTATCAACACTACAGATGAAATCATCCATGTACATATTGCTTTTGATAAGCTCTACGGCCTCGGGGAAATCATCACGGAACTCTGATGCGTTGAGATTCATAATGTAGATCGCTGTCGATGGGCTAGAACATGCGCCAAATATCATCGAAGACATGCGATATACCTTTATGGGACCGGAAGGATTGTCGCCCCAAAGAAATCTTTGCGCATCTCTATCTTTCTGGATAATTTTTACTTGTGGAAACATTTCCTTAATATCTGCTGTGAGAGCGATCCTTCCTTCCCTAAAACGCATTAGAATTCCAAGCAAGGATTGCAAGAAATCAGGCCCGGGCAATAATATGGAGTTCAACGAGACCCCTCGTGATTGCGCCGCAGCATCATGCACGACACGTAACTTGCCGGGCTTGTTGGGATTTGTCACACCAAAGTGTGGCAGATACCAACAAACACCCTTCGGAATTAAACCGGTACATTCTTCGGCGTAACCTTTGTTTAAAATATCGTGGATATTTTTTCGATATTGTTCTGCAAAATCAGGTTCTTTCAATATCTTAGTCTCGAGACTCCTAAACCTAGATAGCGCCAACGGATAGCTATTTGGCACCATTAGACTGTCCGCCTTCCAGAGAAGACCTACTTCGAAATGCCCATCTGGAAGTCGGTGAGCCGTGCGTTCAAGGATTTCAAGTGCGCGTTGGTCATCAGTGCTACGCGCCTCGTGTTTAGATATTCCTATCGCGTCCAACTTATATTGCTCTTTAATCAGTTGATCGAGTTCGTGTTTGGGATTGTCAGGTTCGATTAATTGTACATGGCATATTGTTTCGACCGGTCTGCTTTTGCTACTTGCGAAGCCGAATAGAACCCAACCTAATGCCGTCTGTATCGCCACAGGTTGTGACTTAGTCTCTTTCCTCGTGGCAGTCGCTATGGACAGGTGCCAATTATCGATGCCTATAATTAACATAGGCGTAGCGTTTTCGTAGCACAAATAATTACCTATGTCAGTTAGATGTGGGTACGTACGTAAGACATCGCGGCTAACTGATTATATAATATGGGACAACATCCACACAAAGGTCTTCAGGTCCCAAATTAGGCAGAGCCTGTACTATGGTAATCTGATGACTGATATACATACTTAAATACATATTACACACCCAGACACAGATCAAACAGACATGTTCATGCACACAAATGTTTGACCTGTCCGGGGATCGAACCCGGGACCAGCGGCTCAGAAGGCAGGGGTGCTACCAACTGCGCCAACCGGCCTGTCAACTGATTGTTTGCATGCTATGCCTAAATCACTGATTGAACGCGCTCTACGTACTGAGAAGATTTCATTTGCGTGTCGTCCTTTTATCTGGAAATCTACATACTTCACAGCCGTCCCTCGATTTAAACCTCCAACGCAGTCTAAATATATGTGACTTTCCGGGCCGTCGGCGCCGATACGAGTGGAGATTTCAGAATCGATAAACGTGGATGTAGAACCGTCGTCCAATAGCGCAAAAGTGTCTACACTTCCTAAGGGCCCTGATACTGTCACTGCAACTATCTTCAAGAGAGGGCGGAGAGTAGGGCTAACATCCAGCACGCTCAGTGAATCTGACGTCGCGGTGGTGTGCGCGGCTACCTCTCTAGCCGTATTATGTCCCGAAGAGCTCGAAGTTGTTGCGGCGGAAGCCTGGAAGGAAGAAGTGTTAGACGTGGAAGCTACATTTTCGTCTACGTGAGCCGTAGTTGTAGGAATAAAATCAGGATCGTGCTATGATGTTTACGATTACAGTCGTCTACTTCGCACTTTTCTTTATTCTTATTACACAACCTAAAAACATGAGGACCTTTTTTCAAGCAACGATAACAGACCTTATATTTTTTTATAAAATGCCATCTGTCGCTTACTGTCATTGACTTGAAAATCATAGACTAAAATATATACTAGGAAATTGAAAATGTCACAAACTGATATGTCATGAGGTTGTTTACAACAAAGACATGAAATATTTTTGTGAATGTTTGTTCATTTTTTATAGTTTTAGTCGACGGGTTGCATTGCTCGTGTGGAATAGAATGAGATTCCGACACAGCATGAGCACGTTCCCGTGGCACGTTACCATAAGTCTCAGTCATATCGCCAAACCTTGCGTGTAAATCCACCTCACGTGCTAGGAACTCGGACAGCATCTCAACCCTCGCACTACTGGATGTAGGGCCGTAGGTGGTATACGCTGCTGCGTAGTCAATCCACCGTGTGCGTAACAAGAGGGGCAACTTGTTTATCAGTGCCGAGAACAATTCTGGGGAATGTAGATAATCAGTTTCGTTCAACAATTTAACTACTTCTACACAATTACGTACATGCGAAGAAAACACAGACAATTCCTTTAATTCGTTATTAATCTTAGGTAAGGCGCGAATTGTCGCGACCTCTCGTAAAACGATTTGCTCTGGACGGCCGAAACGCCGATCCAATTCTTGCATGACTACACCAGGTTGTAGAGCCGTGGCTAGAAGTACACTCACGGCTTCACGCGCCACCCCTTTCAAAGTCACACTAAGACGAGCTAGATTTTCGAGCTAGATTTTCAGAGGGCGTGAACGTACTTGCCGAGTCATTATAAGATCGTTTGAACACTAACCAATCCAGAGGCGATTTTCCGTCAAACGTTGGGAGGTTGATGTTTACTTTTTGACGATTGCTATTTAAAGGTAGCATTTTATTGACTAAGCGATCGAAAGCAGAGACGAGCCGGTGCACTGGTTCTACGTCTTCTTGCCGCTGATGGATTGAAGAAGGCACCAAATCGTAGTCGTCTCGCTGAATGCTGCTCTTTGACGTCAACGGCTGTTTTTTTCCTGAAGTATCATTACGGACATCGTTATAGCGCGATGTTGAAGCCTGTGGAAAGTTGACATTTTTAATACCAAGATCAAGTACTGTCTGTGGATCATTATTTATTTGGTTACTATGTTTGTCACCCGCTAAAGTGTGCTGGTTATACGTATTACTTGGCAAAACTACACTACTTTCATTACCTTTTTCCAACCAGTCTCTAATACTACCTCTGCTGCGACCGCTTCGAGTGCCGTGCTCACTAGTTTCAGCCTCAATTGCAGCCAGTTCAGCCTGGTGTTCCAGCTCGGCAGCACTTTTTTCGAGCTGCAACCTTTTAGCAGCCAACTGCGCTTGCAACTCTACTTCTTGCGCAGCCAACTGCGCTTTCAGCTCCACTTCTTGCGCAGCCATCTCCATTCGTGTGAGGTTACGGGCGTGCTGTGCCTCTGCTGCAACCTTCCTTGCAGTGACCGTCGCTGTAGAGCGGCTCGTGCGCGATAAAATAGAGTGCGTCCGCGAGGGGCTGGGCGCAGCCGTACCTTCTGCAGTGGGCACATTACTCACTCTGCTCTTCATTAACAATTGGAGAAGTGTGCTCGGGATGAAATGATCCTACTAATTGAGAAGTGTCGGCAGCTGGGGGTGGTATCAAACGGGATTGGCTGCGTGTGACAACCATTGCAATTACAAAATAAATTAATTCCTATTTATATAAGTAACAATTATATGAGCACTGTTTCCATAAGTGATTCAAATGCTATGGTAGAAGGACCACTATTTTACCGTTCGTAAAGCTAAACAATAAAAATCGTGCTTTCGGTTCAAGAAAAATTTACATAACTATATTTTGACATATTATATCGTTTCTAAGCAACTAAAAACAAATTCATAAAAAAAGAAAATTACAAAGAGTATCAAAAAGTTTGGCACAGTCGTGCACAGTGCGAGTGAGATTTATGTAAGGCATGGAATGTTTTTCTTTGTTTTCATTGCATAATGTGGTGCGGGTGATGGAAGTCCAGAATTTAATCGTAGTACGTCGACAGATATTAACACATTCATTTGTTTTAAACTATTACTTACATATTGTTTTTTATGTCTGAAGCTATTTGTTTTGAATAGGCATTGCTACAAGAACCTTTGCCATGGACGCTTATGTACATACATGCCTGCGCCGGTGGCACAGGAGCTAGCGTTTTTTATTTATAGCTCATGCTCATAAATCGTTGAATCTTATTAGTTGTCACACTGAAGAAAGTAATGCTAATGTTTTAAGACGCTACCGTGATACTTTTTGTGTGTTATAGAAGAATATCTGACTGACGATGGCCCAAGCTGCTGCGCCGTGCAGCTCTCCGAGCTGCTGTCCTGAGTGGCTCATCGAGCTCCTGTCCTGAGCGGCTCTCCGAGCTGCTATCCGGAGAGGCTCTCCGAAAAGCTGTCTTTGGTATGCATTTATAAAGAAAAATATCACTAAACTGTGCGAGTGAGATGTATGTAAGGCATGGAATGTTTTTCTTTGTTTTCATTGCATAGTGTGGTGCGGGTGATGGAAGTCCAGAATTTAATCGTAGTACGTCGACAGATATTAACACATTCATTAGTTTTTAATTATTATTTACCTATTGTTTTTTATGTCTGAAGCTATTTGTTTTGAATCGGCATTGCTACAAGAACCTTTGCCTTGGACGCTTATGTACATACATGCCTTCGCCGGTGGCACAAGAGCTAGCGTTTTTTATTTAAAGCTCATGCTCATAAATCATTGAATCTTATCAGTTGTCACACTGAAGAAAGTAATGCTAATGTTTTAAGACGCTACCGTGATACTTTTTGTGTGTTATAGAAGAATATCTTACTGACGACGGCCCAAGCTGCTGCGCCGTGCAGCTCTCCGAGCTGCTGTCCTGAGTGGCTCATCGAGCTGCTGCCCTGAGCGGCTCTCCGAGCTGCTATCCGGAGAGGCTCTCCGAGAAGCTGTATTTGGTATGCATTAATAAAGAATAATATCACTAAACTGTGCGAGTGAGATGAACGTAAGGCATGGAATGATTTTCTTTGTTTTCATTGCATAGTGTGGTGCGGGTGATGGAAGTCCAGAATTTTATCGTAGTACGTTGACAGATATTAACACATTTTTTTTTAACTATGACTTACCTATTGTTTTTTTATGCCTAAAGCTATTTGTTTTGAATAGGCATTGCTACAAGAACCTTTGCCATGGACGCTTATGTACATACATGCCTGCGCCGGTGGCATAGGAGCTAGCCTTTATTATTTGTAGCTCATGCTCATAAATCATTGAATCTTATCAGTTGTCACACTGAAGAAAGTAATGCTAATGTTTTAAGACGCTACCGTGATACTTTTTGTGTGTTATTGAAGAATATCTGACGGACGATGGCCCAAGCTGCTGCGCCGTGCAGCTCTCCGAGCTGCTGTCCTGAGTGGCTCTCCGAGCTGCTGTCCTGAGCGGCTCTCCGAGCTGCTATCCGGAGAGACTCCAAGAAGCTGTCTTTGCTATGCATTAATAAAGAAAAATATCACTGAACTGTGCGAGTAAGATATGAAAAGGCATGGAATGTTTTTCTTTGTTTTCAATTCATAATGTGGTGCGGGTGATGGAAGTCCAGAATTTAATCGTAGTACGTCGACAGATATTAACACATTCATTTGTTTTTAACTATGAATTACCTATTGTTTTTTATGCCTGAAGCTATTTGTTTTGAATAGGCATTGCTACAAGAACCTTTGCCATAGACGCTTATGTACATACATGCCTGCGCCGGTGGGATAGGAGCTAGCTTTTTTTTTTATAGCTCATGCTCATAAATCATTGAATCTTATCAGTTGTCACACTGAAGAAAGTAATGCTAATGTTTTAAGACGCTACCGTGATACTTTTTGTGTGTTATAGAAGAATATCTGACTGACAATGGCCCAAGCTGCTGCGCCGTGCAGCTCTCCGAGCTGCTGTCCTGAGTGGCTCTCCGAGCTGCTGTCCTGAGCTACTCTCCGAGCTGCTATCCGGAGAGACTCCAAGAAGCTGTCTTTGGTATGCATTATTAAAGAAAAATATCACTGAACTGTGCGAGTGAGATGTACGTAAGGCATGGAATGTTTTTCTTTGTTTTCATTGCATAATGTGGTGCGGGTGATGGAAGTCCAGAATTTAATCGTAGTACGTCGACAGATATTAACACATTCATTTGTTTTTAACTATTACTTACATATTGTTTTTTATGTCTGAAGCTATTTGTTTTGAATAGGCATTGCTACAAGAACCTTTGCCATGGACGCTTATGTACATACATGCCTGCGCCGGTGGCACAGGAGCTAGCTTTTTTTATTTATAGCTCATGCTCATAAATCATTGAATCTTATCAGTTGTCACACTGAAGAAAGTAATGCTAATGTTTTAAGACGCTACCGTGATACTTTTTGTGTGTTATAGAAGAATATCTGACTGACGATGGCCCAAGCTGCTGCGCCGTGCAGCTCTCCGAGCTGCTGTCCTGAGTGGCTCTTCGAGCTGCTGTCCTGAGCTGCTATCCGGAGAGACTCCAAGAAGCTGTCTTTGGTATGCATTAATAAAGAAAAATATCACTGAACTGTGCGAGTGAGATGTATGTAAGGCATGGAATGTTTTTCTTTGTTTTCATTGCATAATGTGGTGCGGGTGATGGAAGTCCAGAATTTAATCGTAGTACGTCGACAGATATTAACACATTCATTTGTTTTTAACTATTACTTACATATTGTTTTTTATGCCTGAAGCTCTTTGTTTTGAATAGGCATTGCTACAAGAACCTTTGCCATAGACGCTTATGTACATACATGCCTGCGCTGGTGGGATAGGAGCTAGCTTTTTTTATTTATACCTCATGCTCATAAATCATTGAATATTATCAGTTGTCACACTGAAGAAAGTAATGCTTATGTTTTAAGACGCTACCGTGATACTTTTTGTGTGTTATAGAAGAATATCTGACTGACGATGGCCCATGCTGCTGCGCCGTGCAGCTCTCCTAGCTGATGTCCTGAGTAGCTCTCCGAGCTGCTGTCCTGAGCTACTCTCCGAGCTGCTATCCGGAGAGACTCCAAGAAGCTGTCTTTGGTATGCATTAATAAAGAAAAATATCACTGAACTGTGCGAGTGAGATGTACGTAAGGCATGGAATGTTTTTCTTTGTTTTCATTGCATAAAGTGGTGCGGGTGATGGAAGTCCAGAATTTAATCGTAGTACGTCGACAGATATTAACACATTAATTTGTTTTTAACTATTACTTACATATTGTTTTTTATGTCTGAAGCTATTTGTTTTGAATAGGCATTGCTACAAGAATCTTTGCCATGGAAGCTTATGTACAAACATGCCTGCGCCAGTGGCATAGGAGCTAGCTTTTTTTATTTATAGCTCATGCTCATAAATCATTGAATCTTATCAGTTGTCACACTGAAGAAAGTAATGCTAATGTTTTAAGACGCTACCGTGATACTTATTGTGTGTTATAGAAGAATATCTGACTGACGATGGCCCAAGCTGCTGCGCCGTGCAGCTCTCCGAGCTGCTGTCCTGAGTGGCTCATCGAGCTGCTGTCCTGAGCGGCTCTCCGAGCTGCTATCCGGAGAGACTCCAAGAAGCTGTCTTTGGTATGCATTAATAAAGAAAAATATCACTGAACTGTGCGAGTGAGATGTATGTAAGGCATGGAATGTTTTTCTTTGTTTTCATTGCATAATGTGGTGCGGGTGATGGAAGTCCAGAATTTAATCGTAGTACGTCGATAGATATTAACACATTCGTTTGTTTTTAACTATTACTTACCTATTGTTTTTTATGCCTGAAGCTATTTGTTTTGAATAGGCATTGCTACAAGAACCTTTGCCATGGACGCTTATGTACATACATGCCTGCGCCGGTGGCACAGGAGCTAGCGTTTTTTATTTATAGCTCATGCTCATAAATCATTGAATCTTATCAGTTGTCACACTGAAGAAAGTAATGCTAATGTTTTAAGACGCTACCGTGATACTTTTTGTGTGTTACAGAAGAATATCTGACTGACGATGGCCCAAGCTGCTGCGCCGTGCAGCTCTCCGAGCTGCTGTCCTGAGTGGCTCATCGAGCTCCTGTCCTGAGCGGCTCTCCGAGCTGCTATCCGGAGAGGCTCTCCGAAAAGCTGTCTTTGGTATGCATTTATAAAGAAAAATATCACTAAACTGTGCGAGTGAGATGTATGTTAGGCATGGAATGTTTTTCTTTGTTTTCATTGCAAAGTGTGGTACGGGTGATGGAAGTCCAGAATTTAATCGTAGTACGTTGACAGATATTAACACATTCATTTGTTTTTAAATATTACTTACCTATTGTTTTTTATGTCTGAAGCTATTTGTTTTGAATAGGCATTGCTACAAGAATCTTTGCCTTGGACGCTTATGTACATACATGCCTTCGCCGGTGGCACAAGAGCTAGCGTTTTTTATTTATAGCTCATGCTCATAAATCATTGAATCTTATCAGTTGTCACACTGAAGAAAGTAATGCTAATGTTTTAAGACGCTACCGTGATACTTTTTGTGTGTTATAGAAGAATATCTTACTGACGACGGCCCAAGCTGCTGCGCCGTGCAGCTCTCCGAGCTGCTGTCCTGAGTGGCTCATCGAGCTGCTGCCCTGAGCGGCTCTCCGAGCTGCTATCCGGAGAGGCTCTCCGAGAAGCTGTATTTGGTATGCATTAATAAAGAATAATATCACTAAACTGGGCGAGTGAGATGAACGTAAGGCATGGAATGTTTTTCTTTGTTTTCATTGCATAGTGTGGTGCGGTTGGTGGAAGTCCAGAATTTTATCGTAGTACGTTGACAGATATTAACACATTTATTTTTTAACTATTACTTACATATTGTTTTTTATGTCTGAAGCTATTTGTTTTGAATAGGCATTGCTACAAGAACCTTTGCCATGGACGCTTATGTACATACATGCCTGCGCCGGTGGCACAGGAGCTAGCGTTTTTTATTTATAGCTCATGCTCATAAATCATTGAATCTTATCAGTTGTCACACTAAAGAAAGTAATGCTTATGTTTTAAGACGCTACCGTGATACTTTTTGTGTGTTATAGAAGAATATCTGACGGACGATGGCCCAAGCTGCTGCGCCGTGCAGCTCTCCGAGCTGCTGTCCTGAGTGGCTCTCCGAGCTGCTGTCCTGAGCGGCTCTCCGAGCTGCTATCCGGAGAGACTCCAAGAAGCTGTCTTTGGTATGCATTAATAAAGAAAAATATCACTGAACTGTGCGAGTAAGATATGTAAGGCATGGAATGTTTTTCTTTGTTTTCATTGCATAATGTGGTGCGGGTGATGGAAGTCCAGAATTTGATCGTAGTACGTCGACAGATATTAACACATTCATTTGTTTTTAACCATTACTTACCTATTGTTTTTTATGCCTGAAGCTCTTTGTTTTGAATAGGCATTGCTACAAGAACCTTTGCCATAGACGCTTATGTACATACATGCCTGCGCCGGTGGGATAGGAGCTAGCAGTTTTTATTTATACCTCATGCTCATAAATCATTGAATCTTATCAGTTGTCACACTGAAGAAAGTAATGCTAATGTTTTAAGACGCTACCGTGATACTTTTTGTGTGTTATAGAAGAATATCTGACTGACGATGGCCCAAGCTGCTGCGCCGTGCAGCTCTCCGGGCTGCTGTCCTGAGTAGCTCTCCGAGCTGCTGTCCTGAGCTACTCTCCGAGCTGCTATCCGGAGAGACTCCAAGAAGCTGTCTTTGGTATGCATTAATAAAGAAAAATATCACTGAACTGTGCGAGTGAGATGTACGTAAGGCATGGAATGTTTTTCTTTGTTTTCATTGCATAATGTGGTGCGGGTGATGGAAGTCCAGAATTTAATCGTAGTACGTCGACAGATATTATTACATTCATTTGTTTTTAACTATTACTTACATATTGTTTTTATGTCTGAAGCTATTTGTTTTGAATAGGCATTGCTACAAGAACCTTTGCCATGGACGCTTATGTACATACATGCCTGCGCCGGTGGCACAGGAGCTAGCGTTTTTTATTTATAGCTCATGCTCATAAATCATTGAATCTTATTAGTTGTCACACTGAAGAAAGTAATGCTAATGTTTTAAGACGCTACCGTGATACTTTTTGTGTGTTATAGAAGAATATCTGACTGACGATGGCCCAAGCTGCTGCGCGTTCAGCTCTCCGAGCTGCTGTCCTGAGTGGCTCTCCGAGCTGCTGTCCTGAGCGACTCTCCGAGCTGCTATCCGGAAAGACTCCAACAAGCTGTCTTTGGTATGCATTAATAAAGAATAATACCACTGAACTGTGCGAGTGAGATGAACGTAAGGCATGGAATGTTTTTCTTTGTTTTCATTGAATAATGTGGTGCGGGTGATGGAAGTCCAGAATTTAATCGTAGAACGTCGACAGATATTAACACATTCATTTGTTTTTAACTATTACTTACATATTGTTTTTTATGTCTGAAGCTATTTGTTTTAATAGGCATTGCTACAAGAACCTTTGCCATGGACGCTTATGTACATACATGCCTGCGCCGGTGGCATAGGAGCTAGCTTTTTTTATTTTTATTTCATGCTCATAAATCATTGAATCTTATCAGTTGTCACACTGAAGAAAGTAATGCTAATGTTTTAAGACGCTACCGTGATACTTTTTGTGTGTTATAGAAGAATATCTGACTGACAATGGCCCAAGCTGCTGCGCCGTGCAGCTCTCCGAGCTGCTGTCCTGAGTAGCTCATCGAGCTGCTGTCCTGAGCGGCTCTCCGAGCTGCTATCCGGAGAGGCATTCCGAGAAGCTGTCTTTGGTATGCATTAATAAAGAAAAATATCACTAAACTGTGCGAGTGAGATGTATGTAAGGCATGGAATGTTTTTCTTTGTTTTCATTGCATAATGTGGTGCGGGTGATGGAAGTCCAGAATTTAATCGTAGTACGTCGACAGATATTAACACATTCATTTGTTTTTAACCCTGACTTACCTATTGTTTTTTATGCCTGAAGCTCTTTGTTTTGAATAGGCATTGCTACAAGAACCTTTGCCATAGACGCTTATGTACATACATGCCTGCGCCGGTGGGATAGGAGCTAGCTTTTTTTATTTATACCTCATGATCATAAATCATTGAATATTATCAGTTGTCACACTGAAGAAAGTAATGCTAATGTTTTAAGACGCTACCGTGATACTTTTTGTGTGTTATAGAAGAACATCTGACTGACGATGGCCCAAGCTGCTGCGCCGTGCAGCTCTCCGAGCTGCTGTCTTGAGTAGCTCTCCAAGCTGCTGTCCTGAGCTACTCTCCGAGCTGCTATCCGGAGAGACTCCAAGAAGCTGTCTTTGGTATGCATTAATAAAGAAAAATATCACTGAACTGTGCGAGTGAGATGTATGTAAGGCATGGAATGTTTTTCTTTGTTTTCATTGCATAATGTGGTGCGGGTGATGGAAGTCCAGAATTTAATCGTAGTACGTCGATAGATATTAACACATTCGTTTGTTTTTAACTATTACTTACCTATTGTTTTTTATGCCTGAAGCTATTTGTTTTGAATAGGCATTGCTACAAGAACCTTTGCCATGGACGCTTATGTACATACATGCCTGCGCCGGTGGCACAGGAGCTAGCGTTTTTTATTTATAGCTCATGCTCATAAATCATTGAATCTTATCAGTTGTCACACTGAAGAAAGTAATGCTAATGTTTTAAGACGCTACCGTGATACTTTTTGTGTGTTATAGAAGAATATCTTACTGACGACGGCCCAAGCTGCTGCGCCGTGCAGCTCTCCGAGCTGCTGTCCTGAGTGGCTCATCGAGCTGCTGCCCTGAGCGGCTCTCCGAGCTGCTATCCGGAGAGGCTCTCCGAGAAGCTGTATTTGGTATGCATTAATAAAGAATAATATCACTAAACTGGGCGAGTGAGATGAACGTAAGGCATGGAATGTTTTTCTTTGTTTTCATTGCATAGTGTGGTGCGGTTGATGGAAGTCCAGAATTTTATCGTAGTACGTTGACAGATATTAACACATTTATTTTTTAACTATTACTTACATATTGTTTTTTATGTCTGAAGCTATTTGTTTTGAATAGGCATTGCTACAAGAACCTTTGCCATGGACGCTTATGTACATACATGCCTGCGCCGGTGGCACAGGAGCTAGCGTTTTTTATTTATAGCTCATGCTCATAAATCATTGAATCTTATCAGTTGTCACACTGAAGAAAGTAATGCTAATGTTTTAAGACGCTACCGTGATACTTTTTGTGTGTTATAGAAGAATATCTGACGGACGATGGCCCAAGCTGTTGCGCCGTGCAGCTCTCCGAGCTGCTGTCCTGAGTGGCTCTCCGAGCTGCTGTCCTGAGCGGCTCTCCGAGCTGCTATCCGGAGAGACTCCAAGAAGCTGTCTTTGGTATGCATTTATAAAGAAAAATATCACTGAACTGTGCGAGTAAGATATGTAAGGCATGGAATGTTTTTCTTTGTTTTCATTGCATAATGTGGTGCGGGTGATGGAAGTCCAGAATTTGATCGTAGTACGTCGACAGATATTAACACATTCATTTGTTTTTAACCATGACTTACCTATTGTTTTTTATGACTGAAGCTCTTTGTTTTGAATAGGAATTGCTACAAGAACCTTTGCCATAGACGCTTATGTACATACATGCCTGCGCCGGTGGCACAGGAGCTAGCGTTTTTTATTTATAGCTCATGCTCATAAATCATTGAATATTATCAGTTGTCACACTGAAGAAAGTAATGCTAATGTTTTAAGACGCTACCGTGATACTTTTTGTGTGTTATAGAAGAATATCTGACTGACGATGGCCCAAGCTGCTGCGCCGTGCAGCTCTCCGAGCTGCTGTCCTGAGTAGCTCTCCGAGCTGCTGTCCTGAGCTACTCTCCGAGCTGCTATCCGGAGAGACTCCAAGAAGCTGTCTTTGGTATGCATTAATAAAGAAAAATATCACTGAACTGTGCGAGTGAGATGTACGTAAGGCATGGAATGTTTTTCTTTGTTTTCATTGCATAATGTGGTGCGGGTGATGGAAGTCCAGAATTTAATCGTAGTACGTCGACAGATATTATTACATTCATTTGTTTTTAACTATTACTTACATATTGTTTTTATGTCTGAAGCTATTTGTTTTGAATAGGCATTGCTACAAGAACCTTTGCCATGGACGCTTATGTACATACATGCCTGCGCCGGTGGCACAGGAGCTAGCGTTTTTTATTTATAGCTCATGCTCATAAATCATTGAATCTTATTAGTTGTCACACTGAAGAAAGTAATGCTAATGTTTTAAGACGCTACCGTGATACTTTTTGTGTGTTATAGAAGAATATCTGACTGACAATGGCCCAAGCTGCTGCGCCGTGCAGCTCTCCGAGCTGCTGTCCTGAGTAGCTCATCGAGCTGCTGTCCTGAGCGGCTCTCCGAGCTGCTATCCGGAGAGGCATTCCGAGAAGCTGTCTTTGGTATGCATTAATAAAGAAAAATATCACTAAACTGTGCGAGTGAGATGTATGTAAGGCATGGAATGTTTTTCTTTGTTTTCATTGCATAGTGTGGTGTGGGTAATGGAAGTCCAGAATTTAATCGTAGTACGTCGACAGATATTAACACATTCATTAGTTTTTAATTATTATTTACCTATTGTTTTTTATGTCTGAAGCTATTTGTTTTGAATAGGCATTGCTACAAGAACCTTTGCCATGGACGCTTATGTACATACATGCCTGCGCCGGTGGCATAGGAGCTAGCGTTTTTTATTTTTATTTCATGCTCATAAATCATTGAATCTTATCAGTTGTCACACTGAAGAAAGTAATGCTAATGTTTTAAGACGCTACCGTGATACTTTTTGTGTGTTATAGAAGAATATCTGACTGACAATGGCCCAAGCTGCTGCGCCGTGCAGCTCTCCGAGCTGCTGTCCTGAGTAGCTCATCGAGCTGCTGTCCTGAGCGGCTCTCCGAGCTGCTATCCGGAGAGGCATTCCGAGAAGCTGTCTTTGGTATGCATTAATAAAGAAAAATATCACTAAACTGTGCGAGTGAGATGTATGTAAGGCATGGAATGTTTTTCTTTGTTTTCATTGCATAGTGTGGTGTGGGTAATGGAAGTCCAGAATTTAATCGTAGTACGTCGACAGATATTAACACATTCATTAGTTTTTAATTATTATTTACCTATTGTTTTTTATGTCTGAAGCTATTTGTTTTGAATAGGCATTGCTACAAGAACCTTTGCCATGGACGCTTATGTACATACATGCCTGCGCCGGTGGCATAGGAGCTAGCGTTTTTTATTTATAGCTCATGCTCATAAATCATTGAATCTTATCAGTTGTCACACTGAAGAAAGTAATGCTAAGGTTTTAAGACGCTACCGTGATACTTTTCGTGTGTTATAGAAGAATATCTGACGGACGATGGCCCAAGCTGCTGCGCCGTGCAGCTCTCCGAGCTGCTGTACTGAGTGGCTCTCCGAGCTGCTGTCCTGAGCTACTCTCCGAGCTGCTATCCGGAGAGACTCTAAGAAGATGTTTTTGGTATGCATTAATAAAGAAAAATATCACTGAACTGTGCGAGTGAGACGTATGTAAGGCATGGAATGTTTTTCTTTGTTTTCATTGCATAATGTGGTGCGGGTGATGAAAGTCCAGAATTAAATCGTAGAACGTCGACAGATATTAACACATTCATTTGTTTACACGTTCATCGCCATGGTGGGTCAAAATGACCGGCACTTGATCTACCCATTGGGGCCATGGGGGGTCAAAATGACCGGCACGCCAGACCCTACTTTGCGAAGCCCGTTCGCGCCGCAGAATGCAAAAGCTGTGTATTCAATCATACAATATGACCGGCGCGGCCCCAATGAACACCTGTAACTACTTGGTTTTTTGATTTTTTGATGGCATACCTATTTTTAGAACTTAGAGAAAAAAGTTAAAGAATTGGTAATATGGTCCCGTTTTATTTATTTTATTTTATTTTATTTATATTATTTTATATATTTTATATTATTTTATTTTATTTAATTTTATTTTATTTTACGTGTCTACGAGCATAACGCACGTTGTCTCATCGATCGAACGCTCGATACGCTGACCGGCATTGTGACCGGCACGGCCTGAATGTAATAATTATTCCGTTTAGGCCACGCCGGGTCGTTATGACCGGCACTTAAAAAAAACCTAAAATAAAGCCAAAATAACCAAATGTCACTGTAAAACTTGTATAAATGAACAAATAGAACTGAAAATAATCATAAAAACCAATGACATTTTTTTATGATTTTGTAAAATATTAGTCGGCGATGAACGTGTTAACTATTACTTACATATTGTTTTTAATGTCTGAAGCTTTTTGTTTTGAATAGGCATTGCTACAAGAACCTTTGCCATGGACGCTTATGTACATACATGCCTGCGCCGGTGGCACAGGAGCTAGCGTTTTTTATTTAAAGCTCATGCTCATAAATCATTGAATCTTATCAGTTGTCACACTGAAGAAAGTAATGCTAATATTTTAAGACGCTACCGTGATACTTTTTGTGTGTTATAGAAGAATATCTGACTGACGATGGCCCAAGCTGCTGCGCCGTGCAGCTCTCCGAGCTGCTGTCCTGAGTGGCTCTCCGAGCTGCTGTCCTGAGCGGCTCTCCGAGCTGCTATCCGGAGAGACTCCAAGAAGCTGTCTTTGGTATGCATTAATAAAGAAAAATATCACTGAACTGTGCGAGTGAGATGTACGTAAGGCATGGAATGTTTTTCTTTGTTTTCATTGCATAATGTGGTGCGGATGATGGAAGTCCAGAATTTAATCGTAGTACGTCGACAGATATTAACACATTCATTTGTTTTTAACCCTGACTTACCTATTGTTTTTTATGCCTGAAGCTCTTTGTTTTGAATAGGCATTGCTACAAGAACCTTTGCCATAGACGCTTATGTACAAACATGCCTGCGCCGGTGGGATAGGAGCTAGCTTTTTTTATTTATACCTCATGATCATAAATCATTGAATATTATCAGTTGTCACACTGAAGAAAGTAATGCTAATGTTTTAAGACGCTACCGTGATACTTTTTGTGTGTTATAGAAGAACATCTGACTGACGATGGCCCAAGCTGCTGCGCCGTGCAGCTCTCCGAGCTGCTGTCTTGAGTAGCTCTCCAAGCTGCTGTCCTGAGCTACTCTCCGAGCTGCTATCCGGAGAGACTCCAAGAAGCTGTCTTTGGTATGCATTAATAAAGAAAAATATCACTGAACTGTGCGAGTGAGATGTACGTAAGGCATGGAATGTTTTTCTTTGTTTTCATTGCATTATGTGGTGCGGGTGATGGAAGTCCAGAATTTAATCGTAGTACGTCGACAGATATTAACACATTCATTTGTTTTTAACTATTACTTACATATTGTTTTTTATGTCTGAAGCTATTTGTTTTAATAGGCATTGCTACAAGAACCTTTGCCATGGACGCTTATGTACATACATGCCTGCGCCGGTGGCACAGGAGCTAGCGTTTTTTATTTATAGCTCATGCTCATAAATCATTGAATCTTATCAGTTGTCACACTGAAGAAAGTAATGCTAATGTTTTAAGACGCTACCGTGATACTTTTTGTGTGTTATAGAAGAATATCTGACGGACGATGGCCCAAGCTGTTGCGCCGTGCAGCTCTCCGAGCTGCTGTCCTGAGTGGCTCTCCGAGCTGCTGTCCTGAGCGGCTCTCCGAGCTGCTATCCGGAGAGACTCCAAGAAGCTGTCTTTGGTATGCATTAATAAAGAAAAATATCACTGAACTGTGCGAGAAAGATATGTAAGGCATGGAATGTTTTTCTTTGATTTCAATTCATAATGTGGTGCGGGTGATGGAAGTCCAGAATTTAATCGTAGTACGTCGACAGATATTAACACATTCATTTGTTTTTAACTATGAATTACCTATTGTTTTTTATGCCTGAAGCTATTTGTTTTGAATAGGCATTGCTACAAGAACCTTTGCCATAGACGCTTATGTACATACATGCCTGCGCCGGTGGGATAGGAGCTAGCTTTTTTATTTATAGCTGATGCTCATAAATCATTGAATCCTATCAGTTGTCACACTGAAGAAAGTAATGCTAATGTTTTAAGACGCTACCGTGATACTTTTTGTGTGTTATAGAAGAATATCTGACTGACAATGGCCCAAGCTGCTGCGCCGTGCAGCTCTCCGAGCTGCTGTCCTGAGTGGCTCTCCGAGCTGCTGTCCTGAGCTACTCTCCGAGCTGCTATCCGGAGAGACTCCAAGAAGCTGTCTTTGGTATGCATTATTAAAGAAAAATATCACTGAACTTTGCGAGTGAGATGTACGTAAGGCATGGAATGTTTTTCTTTGTTTTCATTGCATAATGTGGTGCGGGTGATGGAAGTTCAGAATTTAATCGTAGTACGTCGACAGATATTAACACATTCATTTGTTTTTAACTATTAATTACATATTGTTTTTTATGTCTGAAGCTATTTGTTTTGAATAGGCATTGCTACAAGAACCTTTGCTATAGACGCTTTTGTACAAACATGCCTGCGCCGGTGGGGTAGGAGCTAGCTTTTTTTATTTATAGCTCATGCTCATAAATCATTGAATCTTATCAGTTGTCACACTGAAGAAAGTAATGCTAATGTTTTAAGACGCTACCGTGATACTTTTTGTGTGTTATAGAAGAATATCTGACTGACAATGGCCCAAGCTGCTGCGCCGTGCAGCTCTCCGAGCTGCTGTCCTGAGTGGCTCTCCGAGCTGCTGTCCTGAGCTACTCTCCGAGCTGCTATCCGGAGAGACTCCAAGAAGCTGTCTTTGGTATGCATTATTAAAGAAAAATCTCACTGAACTGTGCGAGTGAGATGTACGTAAGGCATGGAATGTTTTTCTTTGTTTTCATTGCATAATGTGGTGCGGGTGATGGAAGTCCAGAATTTAATCGTAGTACGTCGACAGATATTAACACATTCATTTGTTTTTAACGATTACTTACATATTGTTTTTTATGTCTGAAGCTATTTGTTTTGAATAGGCATTGCTACAAGAACCTTTGCCATGGACGCTTATGTACATACATGCCTGCGCCGGTGGCACAGGAGCTAGCTTTTTTTATTTATAGCTCATGCTCATAAATCATTGAATCTTATCAGTTGTCACACTGAAGAAAGTAATGCTAATGTTTTAAGACGCTACCGTGATACTTTTTGTGTGTTATAGAAGAATATCTGACTAACGATGGCCCAAGCTGCTGCGCCGTGCAGCTCTCCGAGCTGCTGTCCTGAGTAGCTCTCCGAGCTGCTGTCCTGAGCTACTCTCCGAGCTGCTATCCGGAGAGACTCCAAGAAGCTGTCTTTGGTATGCATTAATAAAGAAAAATATCACTGAACTGTGCGAGTGAGATGTACGTAAGGCATGGAATGTTTTTCTTTGTTTTCATTGCATAATGTGGTGCGGGTGATGGAAGTCCAGAATTTAATCGTAGTACGTCGACAGATATTATTACATTCATTTGTTTTTAACTATTACTTACATATTGTTTTTATGTCTGAAGCTATTTGTTTTGAATAGGCATTGCTACAAGAACCTTTGCCATGGACGCTTATGTACATACATGCCTGCGCCGGTGGCACAGGAGCTAGCGTTTTTTATTTATAGCTCATGCTCATAAATCATTGAATCTTATTAGTTGTCACACTGAAGAAAGTAATGCTAATGTTTTAAGACGCTACCGTGATACTTTTTGTGTGTTATAGAAGAATATCTGACTGACGATGGCCCAAGCTGCTGCGCGTTCAGCTCTCCGAGCTGCTGTCCTGAGTGGCTCTCCGAGCTGCTGTCCTGAGCGACTCTCCGAGCTGCTATCCGGAAAGACTCCAACAAGCTGTCTTTGGTATGCATTAATAAAGAATAATATCACTGAACTGTGCGAGTGAGATGAACGTAAGGCATGGAATGTTTTTCTTTGTTTTCATTGAATAATGTGGTGCGGGTGATGGAAGTCCAGAATGTAATCGTAGAACGTCGACAGATATTAACACATTCATTTGTTTTTAACTATTACTTACATATTGTTTTTTATGTCTGAAGCTATTTGTTTTAATAGGCATTGCTACAAGAACCTTTGCCATGGACGCTTATGTACATACATGCCTGCGCCGGTGGCATAGGAGCTAGCTTTTTTTATTTTTATTTCATGCTCATAAATCATTGAATCTTATCAGTTGTCACACTGAAGAAAGTAATGCTAATGTTTTAAGACGCTACCGTGATACTTTTTGTGTGTTATAGAAGAATATCTGACGGACGATGGCCCAAGCTGTTGCGCCGTGCAGCTCTCCAAGCTGCTGTCCTGAGTGGCTCTCCGAGCTGCTGTCCTGAGCGGCTCTCCGAGCTGCTATCCGGAGAGACTCCAAGAAGCTGTCTTTGGTATGCATTAATAAAGAAAAATATCACTGAACTGTGCGAGAAAGATATGTAAGGCATGGAATGTTTTTCTTTGATTTCAATTCATAATGTGGTGCGGGTGATGGAAGTCCAGAATTTAATCGTAGTACGTCGACAGATATTAACACATTCATTTGTTTTTAACTATGAATTACCTATTGTTTTTTATGCCTGAAGCTATTTGTTTTGAATAGGCATTGCTACAAGAACCTTTGCCATAGACGCTTATGTACATACATGCCTGCGCCGGTGGGATAGGAGCTAGCTTTTTTATTTATAGCTCATGCTCATAAATTATTGAATCCTATCAGTTGTCACACTGAAGAAAGTAATGCTAATATTTTAAGACGCTACCGTGATACTTTTTGTGTGTTATAGAAGAATATCTGACTGACGATGGCCCAAGCTGCTGCGCCGTGCAGCTCTCCGAGCTGCTGTCCTGAGTGGCTCTCCGAGCTGCTGTCCTGAGCGGCTCTCCGAGCTGCTATCCGGAGAGACTCCAAGAAGCTGTCTTTGGTATGCATTAATAAAGAAAAATATCACTGAACTGTGCGAGTGAGATGTACGTAAGGCATGGAATGTTTTTCTTTGTTTTCATTGCATAATGTGGTGCGGATGATGGAAGTCCAGAATTTAATCGTAGTACGTCGACAGATATTAACACATTCATTTGTTTTTAACCCTGACTTACCTATTGTTTTTTATGCCTGAAGCTCTTTGTTTTGAATAGGCATTGCTACAAGAACCTTTGCCATAGACGCTTATGTACAAACATGCCTGCGCCGGTGGGATAGGAGCTAGCTTTTTTTATTTATACCTCATGATCATAAATCATTGAATATTATCAGTTGTCACACTGAAGAAAGTAATGCTAATGTTTTAAGACGCTACCGTGATACTTTTTGTGTGTTATAGAAGAACATCTGACTGACGATGGCCCAAGCTGCTGCGCCGTGCAGCTCTCCGAGCTGCTGTCTTGAGTAGCTCTCCAAGCTGCTGTCCTGAGCTACTCTCCGAGCTGCTATCCGGAGAGACTCCAAGAAGCTGTCTTTGGTATGCATTAATAAAGAAAAATATCACTGAACTGTGCGAGTGAGATGTACGTAAGGCATGGAATGTTTTTCTTTGTTTTCATTGCATTATGTGGTGCGGGTGATGGAAGTCCAGAATTTAATCGTAGTACGTCGACAGATATTAACACATTCATTTGTTTTTAACTATTACTTACATATTGTTTTTTATGTCTGAAGCTATTTGTTTTAATAGGCATTGCTACAAGAACCTTTGCCATGGACGCTTATGTACATACATGCCTGCGCCGGTGGCACAGGAGCTAGCGTTTTTTATTTATAGCTCATGCTCATAAATCATTGAATCTTATCAGTTGTCACACTGAAGAAAGTAATGCTAATGTTTTAAGACGCTACCGCGATACTTTTTGTGTGTTATAGAAGAATATCTGACGGACGATGGCCCAAGCTGTTGCGCCGTGCAGCTCTCCGAGCTGCTGTCCTGAGTGGCTCTCCGAGCTGCTGTCCTGAGCGGCTCTCCGAGCTGCTATCCGGAGAGACTCCAAGAAGCTGTCTTTGGTATGCATTAATAAAGAAAAATATCACTGAACTGTGCGAGAAAGATATGTAAGGCATGGAATGTTTTTCTTTGATTTCAATTCATAATGTGGTGCGGGTGATGGAAGTCCAGAATTTAATCGTAGTACGTCGACAGATATTAACACATTCATTTGTTTTTAACTATGAATTACCTATTGTTTTTTATGCCTGAAGCTATTTGTTTTGAATAGGCATTGCTACAAGAACCTTTGCCATAGACGCTTATGTACATACATGCCTGCGCCGGTGGGATAGGAGCTAGCTTTTTTATTTATAGCTCATGCTCATAAATCATTGAATCCTATCAGTTGTCACACTGAAGAAAGTAATGCTAATGTTTTAAGACGCTACCGTGATACTTTTTGTGTGTTATAGAAGAATATCTGACTGACAATGGCCCAAGCTGCTGCGCCGTGCAGCTCTCCGAGCTGCTGTCCTGAGTGGCTCTCCGAGCTGCTGTCCTGAGCTACTCTCCGAGCTGCTATCCGGAGAGACTCCAAGAAGCTGTCTTTGGTATGCATTATTAAAGAAAAATATCACTGAACTTTGCGAGTGAGATGTACGTAAGGCATGGAATGTTTTTCTTTGTTTTCATTGCATAATGTGGTGCGGGTGATGGAAGTCCAGAATTTAATCGTAGTACGTCGACAGATATTATTACATTCATTTGTTTTTAACGATTACTTACATATTGTTTTTTATGTCTGAAGCTATTTGTTTTGAATAGGCATTGCTACAAGAACCTTTGCTATAGACGCTTTTGTACAAACATGCCTGCGCCGGTGGGGTAGGAGCTAGCTTTTTTTATTTATAGCTCATGCTCATAAATCATTGAATCTTATCAGTTGTCACACTGAAGAAAGTAATGCTAATGTTTTAAGACGCTACCGTGATACTTTTTGTGTGTTATAGAAGAATATCTGACTGACAATGGCCCAAGCTGCTGCGCCGTGCAGCTCTCCGAGCTGCTGTCCTGAGTGGCTCTCCGAGCTGCTGTCCTGAGCTACTCTCCGAGCTGCTATCCGGAGAGACTCCAAGAAGCTGTCTTTGGTATGCATTATTAAAGAAAAATATCACTGAACTGTGCGAGTGAGATGTACGTAAGGCATGGAATGTTTTTCTTTGTTTTCATTGCATAATGTGGTGCGGGTGATGGAAGTCCAGAATTTAATCGTAGTACGTCGACAGATATTAACACATTCATTTGTTTTTAACGATTACTTACATATTGTTTTTTATGTCTGAAGCTATTTGTTTTGAATAGGCATTGCTACAAGAACCTTTGCCATGGACGCTTATGTACATACATGCCTGCGCCGGTGGCACAGGAGCTAGCTTTTTTTATTTATAGCTCATGCTCATAAATCATTGAATCTTATCAGTTGTCACACTGAAGAAAGTAATGCTAATGTTTTAAGACGCTACCGTGATACTTTTTGTGTGTTATAGAAGAATATCTGACTAACGATGGCCCAAGCTGCTGCGCCGTGCAGCTCTCCGAGCTGCTGTCCTGAGTAGCTCTCCGAGCTGCTGTCCTGAGCTACTCTCCGAGCTGCTATCCGGAGAGACTCCAAGAAGCTGTCTTTGGTATGCATTAATAAAGAAAAATATCACTGAACTGTGCGAGTGAGATGTACGTAAGGCATGGAATGTTTTTCTTTGTTTTCATTGCATAATGTGGTGCGGGTGATGGAAGTCCAGAATTTAATCGTAGTACGTCGACAGATATTATTACATTCATTTGTTTTTAACTATTACTTACATATTGTTTTTATGTCTGAAGCTATTTGTTTTGAATAGGCATTGCTACAAGAACCTTTGCCATGGACGCTTATGTACATACATGCCTGCGCCGGTGGCACAGGAGCTAGCGTTTTTTATTTATAGCTCATGCTCATAAATCATTGAATCTTATTAGTTGTCACACTGAAGAAAGTAATGCTAATGTTTTAAGACGCTACCGTGATACTTTTTGTGTGTTATAGAAGAATATCTGACTGACGATGGCCCAAGCTGCTGCGCGTTCAGCTCTCCGAGCTGCTGTCCTGAGTGGCTCTCCGAGCTGCTGTCCTGAGCGACTCTCCGAGCTGCTATCCGGAAAGACTCCAACAAGCTGTCTTTGGTATGCATTAATAAAGAATAATATCACTGAACTGTGCGAGTGAGATGAACGTAAGGCATGGAATGTTTTTCTTTGTTTTCATTGAATAATGTGGTGCGGGTGATGGAAGTCCAGAATGTAATCGTAGAACGTCGACAGATATTAACACATTCATTTGTTTTTAACTATTACTTACATATTGTTTTTTATGTCTGAAGCTATTTGTTTTAATAGGCATTGCTACAAGAACCTTTGCCATGGACGCTTATGTACATACATGCCTGCGCCGGTGGCATAGGAGCTAGCTTTTTTTATTTTTATTTCATGCTCATAAATCATTGAATCTTATCAGTTGTCACACTGAAGAAAGTAATGCTAATGTTTTAAGACGCTACCGTGATACTTTTTGTGTGTTATAGAAGAATATCTGACGGACGATGGCCCAAGCTGTTGCGCCGTGCAGCTCTCCAAGCTGCTGTCCTGAGTGGCTCTCCGAGCTGCTGTCCTGAGCGGCTCTCCGAGCTGCTATCCGGAGAGACTCCAAGAAGCTGTCTTTGGTATGCATTAATAAAGAAAAATATCACTGAACTGTGCGAGAAAGATATGTAAGGCATGGAATGTTTTTCTTTGATTTCAATTCATAATGTGGTGCGGGTGATGGAAGTCCAGAATTTAATCGTAGTACGTCGACAGATATTAACACATTCATTTGTTTTTAACTATGAATTACCTATTGTTTTTTATGCCTGAAGCTATTTGTTTTGAATAGGCATTGCTACAAGAACCTTTGCCATAGACGCTTATGTACATACATGCCTGCGCCGGTGGGATAGGAGCTAGCTTTTTTATTTATAGCTCATGCTCATAAATTATTGAATCCTATCAGTTGTCACACTGAAGAAAGTAATGCTAATGTTTTAAGACGCTACCGTGATACTTTTTGTGTGTTATAGAAGAATATCTGACTGACAATGGCCCAAGCTGCTGCGCCGTGCAGCTCTCCGAGCTGCTGTCCTGAGTGGCTCTCCGAGCTGCTGTCCTGAGCTACTCTCCGAGCTGCTATCCGGAGAGACTCCAAGAAGCTGTCTTTGGTATGCATTATTAAAGAAAAATATCACTGAACTTTGCGAGTGAGATGTACGTAAGGCATGGAATGTTTTTCTTTGTTTTCATTGCATAATGTGGTGCGGGTGATGGAAGTCCAGAATTTAATCGTAGTACGTCGACAGATATTAACACATTCATTTGTTTTTAACTATTAATTACATATTGTTTTTTATGTCTGAAGCTATTTGTTTTGAATAGGCATTGCTACAAGAACCTTTGCTATAGACGCTTTTGTACAAACATGCCTGCGCCGGTGGGGTAGGAGCTAGCTTTTTTTATTTATAGCTCATGCTCATAAATCATTGAATCTTATCAGTTGTCACACTGAAGAAAGTAATGCTAATGTTTTAAGACGCTACCGTGATACTTTTTGTGTGTTATAGAAGAATATCTGACTGACAATGGCCCAAGCTGCTGCGCCGTGCAGCTCTCCGAGCTGCTGTCCTGAGTGGCTCTCCGAGCTGCTGTCCTGAGCTACTCTCCGAGCTGCTATCCGGAGAGACTCCAAGAAGCTGTCTTTGGTATGCATTATTAAAGAAAAATATCACTGAACTGTGCGAGTGAGATGTACGTAAGGCATGGAATGTTTTTCTTTGTTTTCATTGCATAATGTGGTGCGGGTGATGGAAGTCCAGAATTTAATCGTAGTACGTCGACAGATATTAACACATTCATTTGTTTTTAACTATTACTTACATATTGTTTTTTATGTCTGAAGCTATTTGTTTTGAATAGGCATTGCTACAAGAACCTTTGCCATGGACGCTTATGTACATACATGCCTGCGCCGGTGGCACAGGAGCTAGCGTTTTTTATTTATAGCTCATGCTCATAAATCATTGAATCTTATCAGTTGTCACACTGAAGAAAGTAATGCTAATGTTTTAAGACGCTACCGTGATACTTTTTGTGTGTTATAGAAAAATATCTGACGGACGATGGCCCAAGCTGCTGCGCCGTGCAGCTCTCCGAGCTGCTGTCCTGATTGGGTCTCAAAGCTGCTGTCCTGAGCTACTCTCCGAGCTGCTATCCGGAGAGACTCCAAGAAGCTGTCTTTGGAATGCATTATTAAAGAAAAATATCACTGAACTGTGCGAGTGAGATGTACGTAAGGCATGGAATGTTTTTCTTTGTTTTCATTGCATAATGTGGTGCGGGTGATGGAAGTCCAGAATTTAATCATAGTACGTCGACAGATATTAACACATTCATTTGTTTTTAACTATTACTTACATATTGTTTTTGATGTCTGAAGCTATTTCTTTTGAATAGGCATTGCTACAAGAACCTTTGCTATAGACGCTTATGTACATACATGCCTGCGCCGGTGGGATAGGAGCTAGCTTTTTTTATTTATACCTCATGCTTATAAATCATTGAATATTATCAGTTGTCACACTGAAGAAAGTAATGCTAATGTTTTAAGACGCTACCGTGATACTTTTTGTGTGTTATAGAAGAATATCTGACTGACGATGGCCCAAGCTGCTGCGCCGTGCAGCTCTCCGAGCTGCTGTCCTGAGTAGCTCTCCGAGCTGCTGTCCTGAGCTACTCTCCGAGCTGCTATCCGGAGAGACTCCAAGAAGCTGTCTTTGGTATGCATTAATAAAGAAAAATATCACTGAACTGTGCGAGTGAGATGTACGTAAGGCATGGAATGTTTTTCTCTGTTTTCATTGCATAATGTGGTGCGGGTGATGGAAGTCCAGAATTTAATCGTAGTACGTCGACAGATATTATTACATTCATTTGTTTTTAACTATTACTTACATATTGTTTTTATGTCTGAAGCTATTTGTTTTGAATAGGCATTGCTACAAGAACCTTTGCCATGGACGCTTATGTACATACATGCCTGCGCCGGTGGCACAGGAGCTAGCTTTTTTTATTTATAGCTCATGCTCATAAATCCTTGAATCTTATCAGTTGTCACACTGAAGAAAGTAATGCTAATATTTTAAGACGCTACCGTGATACTTTTTGTGTGTTATAGAAGAATATCTGACTGACGATGGCCCAAGCTGCTGCGCCGTGCAGCTCTCCGAGCTGCTGTCCTGAGTGGCTCTCCGAGCTGCTGTCCTGAGCGGCTCTCCGAGCTGCTATCCGGAGAGACTCCAAGAAGCTGTCTTTGGTATGCATTAATAAAGAAAAATATCACTGAACTGTGCGAGTGAGATGTACGTAAGGCATGGAATGTTTTTCTTTGTTTTCATTGCATAATGTGGTGCGGGTGATGGAAGTCCAGAATTTAATCGTAGTACGTCGACAGATATTAACACATTCATTTGTTTTTAACCCTGACTTACCTATTGTTTTTTATGCCTGAAGCTCTTTGTTTTGAATAGGCATTGCTACAAGAACCTTTGCCATAGACGCTTATGTACATACATGCCTGCGCCGGTGGGATAGGAGCTAGCTTTTTTTATTTATACCTCATGATCATAAATCATTGAATATTATCAGTTGTCACACTGAAGAAAGTAATGCTAATGTTTTAAGACGCTACCGTGATACTTTTTGTGTGTTATAGAAGAACATCTGACTGACGATGGCCCAAGCTGCTGCGCCGTGCAGCTCTCCGAGCTGCTGTCTTGAGTAGCTCTCCAAGCTGCTGTCCTGAGCTACTCTCCGAGCTGCTATCCGGAGAGACTCCAAGAAGCTGTCTTTAGTATGCATTAATAAAGAAAAATATCACTGAACTGTGCGAGTGAGATGTACGTAAGGCATGGAATGTTTTTCTTTGTTTTCATTGCATAATGTGGTGCGGGTGATGGAAGTCCAGAATTTAATCGTAGTACGTCGACAGATATTAACACATTCATTTGTTTTTAACTATTACTTACATATTGTTTTTTATGTCTGAAGCTATTTGATTTGAATAGGCATTGCTACAAGAACCTTTGCCATGGACGCTTATGTACATACATGCCTGCGCCGGTGGCACAGGAGCTAGCGTTTTTTATTTATAGCTCATGCTCATAAATCATTGAATCTTATTAGTTGTCACACTGAAGAAAGTAATGCTAATGTTTTAAGACGCTACCGTGATACTTTTTGTGTGTTATAGAAGAATATCTGACTGACGATGACCCAAGCTGCTGCGCGTTCAGCTCTCCGAGCTGCTGTCCTGAGTGGCTCTCCGAGCTGCTGTCCTGAGCGACTCTCCGAGCTGCTATCCGGAAAGACTCCAAGAAGCTGTCTTTGATATGCATTAATAAAGAAAAATATCACTAAACTGTGCGAGTGAGATGTATGTAAGGCATGGAATGTTTTTCTTTGTTTTCATTGAATAATGTGGTGCGGGTGATGGAAGTCCAGAATTTAATCGTAGAACGTCGACAGATATTAACACATTCATTTGTTTTTAACTATTACTTACATATTGTTTTTTATGTCTGAAGCTATTTGTTTTAATAGGCATTGCTACAAGAACCTTTGCCATGGACGCTTATGTACATACATGCCTGCGCCGGTGGCATAGGAGCTAGCTTTTTTTATTTATAGCTCATGCTCGTAAATCATTGAATCTTATCAGTGGTCACACTGAAGAAAGTAATGCTAATGTTTTAAGACGCTACCGTGATACTTTTTGTGTGTTATAGAAGAATATCTGACTGACAATGGCCCAAGCTGCTGCGCCGTGCAGCTCTCCGAGCTGCTGTCCTGAGTGGCTCATCGAGCTGCTGTCCTGAGCGGCTCTCCGAGCTGCTATCCGGAGAGGCATTCCGAGAAGCTGTCTTTGGTATGCATTAATAAAGAAAAATATCACTAAACTGTGCGAGTGAGATGTAAGTAAGGCATGGAATGTTTTTCTTTGTTTTCATTGCATAGTGTGGTGTGGGTGATGGAAGTCCAGAATTTAATCGAAGTACGTCGACAGATTCATTAGTTTTTAATAATTATTTACCTATTGTTTTTTTATGTCTGAAGCTATTTGTTTTGAATAGGCATTGCTACAAGAACCTTTGCCATGGACGCTTATGTACATACATGCCTGCGCCGGTGGCACAGGAGCTAGCGTTTTTTATTTATAGCTCATGCTCATAAATCATTGAATCTTATCAGTTGTCACACTGAAGAAAGTAATGCTAATGTTTTAAGACGCTACCGTGATAATTTTTCTGTGTTATAGAAGAATATCTGACGGACGATGGCCCAAGCTGCTGCGCCGTGCAGCTCTCCGAGCTGCTGTCCTGAGTGGGTCTCAAAGCTGCTGTCCTGAGCTACTCTCCGAGCTGCTATCCCGAGAGACTCTAAGAAGCTGTCTTTGGAATGCATTATTAAAGAAAAATATCACTGAACTGTGCGAGTGAGATGTACGTAAGGCATGGAATGTTTTTCTTTGTTTTCATTGCATAATGTGGTGCGGGTGATGGAAGTCCAGAATTTAATCGTAGTACGTCGACAGATATTAACACATTCATTTGTTTTTAACCCTGACTTACCTATTGTTTTTTATGCCTGAAGCTCTTTGTTTTGAATAGGCATTGCTACAAGAACCTTTGCCATAGACGCTTATGTACATACATGCCTGCGCCGGTGGGATAGGAGCTAGCTTTTTTTATTTATACCTCATGATCATAAATCATTGAATATTATCAGTTGTCACACTGAAGAAAGTAATGCTAATGTTTTAAGACGCTACCGTGATACTTTTTGTGTGTTATAGAAGAACATCTGACTGACGATGGCCCAAGCTGCTGCGCCGTGCAGCTCTCCGAGCTGCTGTACTGAGTGGCTCTCCGAGCTGCTGTCCTGAGCTACTCTCCGAGCTGCTATCCGGAAAGACTCTAAGAAGCTGTTTTTGGTATGCATTAATAAAGAAAAATATCACTGAACTGTGCGAGTGAGATGTTTGTAAGGCATGGAATGTTTTTCTTTGTTTTCATTGCATAATGTGGTGCGGGTGATGAAAGTCCAGAATTAAATCGTAGAACGTCGACAGATATTAACACATTCATTTGTTTTTAACTATTACTTACATATTGTTTTTAATGTCTGAAGCTTTTTGTTTTGAATAGGCATTGCTACAAGAACCTTTGCCATGGACGCTTATGTACATACATGCCTGCGCCGGTGGCACAGGAGCTAGCGTTTTTTATTTAAAGCTCATGCTCATAAATCATTGAATCTTATCGGTTGTCACACTGAAGAAAGTAATGCTAATGTTTTAAGACGCTACCGTGATAATTTTTGTGTGTTATAGAAGAATATCTGACGGACGATGGCCCAAGCTGCTGCGCCGTGCAGCTCTCCGAGCTGCTGTCCTGAGTGGCTCTCCGAGCTGCTGACCTGAGCGGCTCTCCGAGCTGCTATCCGGAGAGACTCCAAGAAGCTGTCTTTGGTATGCATTAATAAAGAAAAACATCACTGAACTGTGCGAGTGAGATGTATGTAAGGCATGGAATAATTTTCTTTGTTTTCATTGCATAATGTGGTGCGGGTGATGGAAGTCCAGAAATTAATCGTAGTACGTCGACAGATATTAACACATTCATTTGTTTTTAACTATGACTTACATATTGTTTTTTATGCCTGAAGCTATTTGTTTTGAATAGGCATTGCTACAAGAACCTTTGCTATAGACGCTTATGTACATACATGCCTGCGCCGGTGGGATAGGAGCTAGCTTTTTTTATTTATAGCTCATGCTCATAAATCATTGAATCTTATCAGTTGTCACACTGAAGAAAGTAATGCTAATGTTTTAAGACGCTACCGTGATACTTTTTGTGTGTTATAGAAGAATATCTGACTGACGATGGCCCAAGCTGCTGCGCGTTCAGCTCTCCGAGCTGCTATCCTGAGTGGCTCTCCGAGCTGCTGTCCTGAGCGACTCTCCGAGCTGCTATCCGGAAAGACTCCAAGAAGCTGTCTTTGGTATGCATTAATAAAGAAAAATATCACTAAACTGTGCGAGTGAGATGTATGTAAGGCATGGAATGTTTTTCTTTGTTTTCATTGAATAATGTGGTGCGGGTGATGGAAGTCCAGAATTTAATCGTAGAACGTCGACAGATATTAACACATTCATTTGTTTTTAACTATTACTTACATATTGTATTTTTATGTCTGAAGCTATTTGTTTTAATAGGCATTGCTACAAGAACCTTTGCCATGGACGCTTATGTACATACATGCCTGCGCCGGTGGCATAGGAGCTAGCTTTTTTTATTTATAGCTCATGCTCATAAATCATTGAATCTTATCAGTTGTCACACTGAAGAAAGTAATGCTAATGTTTTAAGACGCTACCGTGATACTTTTTGTGTGTTATAGAAGAATATCTGACTGACAATGGCCCAAGCTGCTGCGCCGTGCAGCTCTCCGAGCTGCTGTCCTGAGTGGCTCTCCGAGCTGCTGTCCTGAGCGGCTCTCCGAGCTGCTATCCGGAGAGACTCCAAGAAGCTGTCTTTGGTATGCATTAATAAAGAAAAATATCACTGAACTGTGCGAGTGAGATGTACGTAAGGCATGGAATGTTTTTCTTTGTTTTCATTGCATAATGTGGTGCGGGTGATGGAAGTCCAGAATTTAATCGTAGTACATCGACAGATTTATTTATTTATTTATTTATTGGAAAACCAACAGCTTTTTACACTATAAATATACAATGGAAAAACGATGGGAAGCCAATTATAGGTTCTCACGAGTAGAAATAGATTATTATAAGTTAAACATGTGCAAACACAAAGAAAGGTTTAGGTAACAAAAAAATTGAAGATAAAATAAAATAAGAATAACAAGGTAAGTAGGCAATAATTAAAAATAAAGTACACAAAATATAAAATATTAGCCCGACATCTTACGATTGTTGACCGTCTGCTAGGAAAAACTCACTGCTTAGTTGCCGCCTCGCCGAGGAAGCGCTGGTTTGCACCAGCGCTTCCTCGGCTAATAAGTCAAGGTCAGTGCGTTTGCTCAGTTTGTTAAAGTTGTCGCTTGCTCGCCATAAATACGAGTTCTGTCTATAGTTTGTTGACACTAAAGGAATGTGTAATGGTTTATAGAATCTGGTTGTCTTAAAAGGAACGTTTAGTTTGATTTTACATGTGAGGTCTGGGCAATCAATGGTATTATTTGAAATGTTAAGAAGATATACGACGTCTGCGATTTCGCGTCTTTTTGAAAGAGGTAGAAGATGAAATTGTCTACAAAGGTTAAAGTACTTATCGGACGAGTAAGGAATTCGAAGACGATAGCAAAGGTATTTTAGAAATTTGATCTGGATTCGTTCGATTCTTGAGGTGTACTTATCATACCGGGGGTTCCAGATTTGAGATGCGTACTCCAGGTTGCTCCGACCAAAAGTGCAATAAAGGATTTTAAATGTTTTAGCTCGCTTGAAGTCCCCAGAAGTACGCATGATGAACCCTAAAGCTCGTGATGCTTTGGCGACAATAGACTTAATATGAGCATCGAAAAGAAGTTTTGAGTCATGAACCACCCCGAGATCTCTAACTACACTGCTTTTTTGGAGTAGCTGGCCTTTCAATGTGTATGATGATGGTATTACCAGTTAATTACGGGTGAAAGTTACTACTGTACATTTAGAGGGGTTAAGGTCCAGCTTATTAAGTGAGCAGTAAGCATCAAGGCGTAATAGGTCAGCTTGAAGGTTCATGATATCTTCAGTTGATTCAATAGAACTAAATATCTTCGTATCGTCGGCAAAGCATAATAGTTGACTGTCGTGAAAACATGTAGAGATATCGTTGACAAAAATTAAAAAAAGAAGTGGTCCAAGCAGGGAACCTTGTGGGACTCCGCTAGATATATGAACCCATCCAGATATATAGTTGTTGACCACAACAGCTTGAGATCGGTTATCTATATACGAAGAGAACCACCTGAGGAGGTCGCCTCTTATGCCGACGCGTTCAAGCTTGGATATTAGTAGCCTGTGGTCTATCCTATCGAAACACTTGCTGTAGTCAGTGCAGACTACGTCAACTTGATGGCCCTTGTCCATAGCATCAGTTAAGTATTCATTAAACAGAACCAGGTTGGAGACTGTTGAGCGGCTTTTTAAGAACCCATGTTGAGCAGGACTGAAAGAGGTTCGCAGCGCAGAGTAAACCTGTTCATAGATTATTCTCTCAAAGACTTTGGCTATGATGCATAACTTGGAGATCGGTCTATAGTTGCTGACCTCAGTCTTTGATCCTTTTTTGTGAACTGGGGTCACGAAAGCCGATTTCCAGACACTGGGGAAGATACACGCGGAGAGTGATTTTTGAAAGAGGATGGTGATTGGAACGGCTAGAGTAACGGCGCAGTTAACTAATAATATGGCGCTGACATGATCTGGGCCAGCCGATTTTGATGGGTCTAGTTTTAAGAGGTGTTTGGCAACGTTATCTATGTCAATGTTAATTTTATAAATATCGGAAACCTGCGATGCTAATGATTCATTAGAAGTGTTAACATCAGGACTATTATCACGGCATAGGAAAGTTGAGTTGAAATATCTAGAAAAGACATCGCAAATTGCTTCTCCAGTTTCCGCCACTGTGTCTTGATACTTCAGGCAGTTAGGGATACCACCTGACTTGGAACGTGATTTGATAAATGACCAAAACTGCTTAGGGTTCTTTTCAATGGAATCCTCTATCGTTACCAAAGATTTCCTATAGCATTGATTTTCCAGGCACTTAACTCTGTCACGTAACAGTTTGTAGGTCTCTAAATTCGCCTTGTTTTTGTAGATTCTGTATTTAGAAAGGTACTTAGACTTTTCTTTAATTAGTTTTTTAAGCGCCGGTGTATACCAATTGGGATATGATCTATTATTAACATGTTTTGAAGGTATATATTTATTTTTCAAACGTTCAAGCACCTTATAGAAAAAATCGACGGCACTTTCGAGTGAACAGGAGGATAGTTCTTTCTCCCAGTCAATTTCATTTAACTCCGAATGTAATGAATCATAGTCACCCTTATTATAAAGATACTTTAGGTACGTTTTAGGCTTCAATTTAGGCAAATCGAGGAAATTAACATTAATTATGAGGGCCTTATGGTACGGATCAATTGTTACTAGTGGCTCCTCACATTCAGACACTGAGATGGCGTCATTTGACAATGCTAGGTCAAGAATCTTACCATAAACATTTCGAACAGCATTGTATTGGCGAAGGTCGCAGGTAGACAGGTCATCAATGAGAAGGTGCTCGTCGCTACTAGACATATTTGAGGGATTCAGTGATAAGTCGTTGCCAGATAGCCAATTTATTTCACTTAAATTAAAGTCACCAAGCACGATAAACTTGTCTGACGGGTTTGATAGAACTATATTAGAAAGCTGAGATAAAAATGATTGTAACTGTATAGAGAAGGAGAAGCCCAAGTTTTGTTTGCATAAATAAATACTACATATATGAATATTCATAGGAGGTCTATCCTTGTGCCTCACTAAGATAGTGACCCATATGTCTTCCGCGGATGACTGATAGGTGGGCTGTGACGTCACATGAATATCTTTCCGCACAGCTATGAGAACGCCCCCTCCTTTCGATTGTCCAGTCATATTAATATCACGATCTCGCCGAAATACTGTGTATTTTGTACAATCAAAAAGCTCTGAATCACTCACACTATCTAATAACCAAGTTTCAGTGATTGCAATGATATGATACGAAGATAGGCAATGATTGCGATAGAAGCTAGTTGTTTTGGAACGAAGTCCGCGAACATTCTGATAGTATATCTTCAACATGGTATCTGTGTCATCCATTTTTATTTACAAGAATTAGCAACTGTCTAATAACATTGTATCGAAAATAAAATAATAACAAACTACCATCAAACACACACATATCACTAATCACAGACTGATTTGAAATTATTAAAATAAAAACAGGGTAGAAAAGCATTCGGCCGAACAAGTGACAACGCAAACAAAAAGTTATAATAAGTAATAGCGGTGCAAAATTAGCTCTTAAAGGTAATAGCAGAGACATTACTGCATCATAAGCCGTGCGCATTAACGCATCGTTGTAGACTCTTATCTGTTGAGGACAATAGCGACCCGGCTGAGCGACGGGCAAAGCAGTGGTTACAAACCTTTTAGACGTGGGATTTAAATTATAGTTATAGCTACTAAGAAAGTCGAGCTTAAGATTATGACTTATTTTACTGGACCAGTTTTTAACTTCGTAAAAACAGATTACGTAATCTTGTTTAAATCCAGCTCCCTGTTGATGATGAACGCCGGCGATGTGTCGTTTTTCCGAATATGTATCTTCCCATACTTCACCCATACATAGTTGAACTGCTTTTCCTTTGCGAGTGATTTAGCTTTGTTTAAAAGGTTTTTAGACTCCGCATTGAGATGGTCATTCACGAAAATCCGCTGGCTCGAACTGGAGAAGCCGACGTCAGCTGCTGACAAGGTCTTATACGCTCGCGCTGATGCCACAAATTCCTCCTTCACGTAGCGGTTGATAAAACTTACAACAATGGCCTTCTCCTTGGAGCCGTGAAGTGGAATCCTATGCACGTAATTAATCTGCGCTTTCGGGAAGGTGTAATTGGTCACTTTACCGATCGCTTCGACGACAGCGAATAGATTTTCGTCTTTTTTGAGCGGGACACCCTTTATCTCCACATTATTTAAGCGGGATCTCTGCTCACAAGCCGACAACTGAGACTTGACAGATACTATCTCTGTTTCCCATGAGCTAACGGTTTCGCGAATTAGTTCAATACTAGTCAACCGATTTTCCATGTCGGTAACTCTGGTAGCAATACCATCAACTTTGCTGTTAGTGAAGTCACAGCTAGATTTTAATTCTTTTATTTCATCTTTAATGGATTTGATGTCCTCAATGAGAGTCGGCAGGCAAATCAGCTGCCTCGTTACGTCGCGAATTTCCGTGAGTACTGCTTCCAACGAAGCTGGCTCTGAAGTAGTAGCGGGAACAGGGGACGAGGATTTGCAAGCCAAGCATTTCCAGGCCGCTCTTCTATCGTTACCCAATTTCCTCCATCCAATCTCCGACACTTGAGCACAGCCGTAGTCTAAGTGCTTCTTGCATGTTCCACACTGGACTCCATCATTAAACGCCCCACCACACGCTGAGCACTTCATTACATAATACAAAAACAGACCAAAGGTTTACGATATATGACTAGCGGAAATATTCCACAACGCTACTCAATACGCGTGTTGATCTAGCGAGTGTTCGCACTGGACTGATATTAACACATTCATTTGTTTTTAACTATTACTTACATATTGTTTTTTATGTCTGAAGCTATTTGTTTTGAATAGGCATTGCTACAAGAACCTTTGCCATGGACGCTTATGTACATACATGCCTGCGCCGGTGGCACAGGAGCTAGCGTTTTTTATTTATAGCTCATGCTCATAAATCATTGAATCTTATTAGTTGTCACACTGAAGAAAGTAATGCTAATGTTTTAAGACGCTACCGTGATACTTTTTGTGTGTTATAGAAGAATATCTTACTGACGACGGCCCAAGCTGCTGCGCCGTGCAGCTCTCCGAGCTGCTGTCCTGAGTGGCTCATCGAGCTGCTGCCCTGAGCGGCTCTCCGAGCTGCTATCCGGAGAGACTCTCCGAGAAGCTGTATTTGGTATGCATTAATAAAGAATAATATCACTAAACTGTGCGAGTGAGATGAACGTAAGGCATGGAATGTTTTTCTTTGTTTTCATTGCATAGTGTGGTGCGGGTGATGGAAGTCCAGAATTTTATCGTAGTACGTTGACAGATATTAACACATTTATTTGTTTTTTACTATTACTTACCTATTGTTTTTTTATGCCTAAAGCTATTTATTTTGAATAGGCATTGCTACAAGAACCTTTGCCATGGACGCTTTTGTACATACATGCCTGCGCCGGTGGCACAGGAGCTGACGTTTTTTATTTAAAGCTCATGCTCATAAATCATTGAATCTTATCGGTTGTCACACTGAAGAAAGTAATGCTAATGTTTTAAGACGCTACCGTAATAATTTTTCTGTGTTATAGAAGAATATCTGACGGACGATGGCCCAAGCTGCTGCGCCGTGCAGCTCTCCGAGCTGCTGTCCTGAGTGGCTCATCGAACTGCTGCCCTGAGCGGCTCTCCGAGCTGCTATCCGGAGAGGCTCTCCGAGAAGCTGTATTTGGTATGCATTAATAAAGAATAATATCACTAAACTGTGCGAGTGAGATGAACGTAAGGCATGGAATGTTTTTCTTTGTTTTCATTGCATAGTGTAGTGCGGTTGATGGAAGTCCAGAATTTTATCGTAGTACGTTGACAGATATTAACACATTTATTTTTTAACTATTACTTACATATTGTTTTTTTATGTCTGAAGCTATTTGTTTTGAATAGGCATTGCTACAAGAACCTTTGCCATAGACGGTATCACGGTAGCGTCTTAAAACATTAGCATTACTTTCTTCAGTGTGACAACTGATAAGATTCAATGATTTATGAGCATGAGCTATAAATAAAAAACGCTAGCTCCTGTGCCAACGGCGCAGGCATGTATGTACATAAGCGTCCATGGCAAAGGTTCTTGTAGCAATGCCTATTCAAAACAAATAGCTTAAGACATAAAAAACAATATGTAAGTAATAGTTAAAAACAAATGAATGTGTTAATATCTGTCGACGTACTACGATTAAATTCTGGACTTCCATCACCCGCACCACATTATGCAATGAAAACAAAGAAAAACATTCAATGTCTTACATACATCTCACTCGCACAGTTTAGTGATATTTTTCTTTATTAATGCATACCAAAGACAGCTTCTCGGAGAGCCTCTCCGGATAGCAGCTCGGAGAGCCGCTCAGGACAGCAGCTCGATGAGCCACTAAGGACAGCAGCTCGGAGAGCTGCACGGCGCAGCAGCTTGGGCCATCGTCCGTCAGATATTCTTCTATAACACACAAAAAGTATCACGGTAGCGTCTTAAAACATTAGCATTACTTTCTTCAGTGTGACAACTGATAAGATTCAATGATTTATAAGCATGAGCTATAAATAAAAAACGCTAGCTCCTGTGCCACCGGCGCAGGCATGTATGTACATAAGCGTCCATGGCAAAGGTTCTTGTAGCAATGCCTATTCAAAACAAATAGCTTCAGGCATAAAAAACAATAGATAAGTAATAGTTAAAAACCAATGAATGTGTTAATATCTATCGACGTACTACGATTAAATTCTGGACTTCCATCACCCGCACCACATTATGCAATGAAAACAAAGAAAAACATTCCATGCCTTACATACATCTCACTCGCACAGTTTAGTGATATTTTTTTTTATTAATGCATACCAAAGACAGCTTCTTAGAGTCTCTCCGGATAGCAGCTCGGAGAGCCGCTCAGGACAGCAGCTCGGAGAGCCACTCAGGACAGCAGCTCGGAGAGCTGCACGGCGCAGCAGCTTGGGCCATCGGCCGTCAGATATTCTTCTATAACACACAAAAAGTATCACGGTAGCGTCTTAAAACATTAGCATTACTTTCTTCAGTGTGACAACTGATAAGATTCAATGATTTATGAGCATGAGCTATAAATAAAAAACGCTAGCTCCTGTGCCACCGGCGCAGGCATGTATGTACATAAGCGTCCATGGCAAAGGTTCTTGTAGCAATGCCTATTCAAAACAAATAGCTTCAGACATAAAAAACAATATGTAAGTAATAGTTAAAAACAAATGAACGTGTTAATATCTGTCGACGTACTACGATTAAATTCTGGACTTCCATCACCCGCACCACATTATGCAATGAAAACAAAGAAAAACATTCCATGCCTTACGTACATCTCACTCGCACAGTTCAGTGATATTTTTCTTTATTAATGCATACCAAAGACAGCTTCTTGGAGTCTCTCCGGATAGCAGCTCGGAGAGCCGCTCAGGACAGCAGCTCGGAGAGCCACTCAGGACAGCAGCTCGGAGAGCTGCACGGCGCAGCAGCTTGGGCCATCGTCAGTCAGATATTCTTCTATAACACACAAAAAGTATCACGGTAGCGTCTTAAAACATTAGCATTACTTTCTTCAGTGTGACAACTGATAAGATTCAATGATTTATGAGCATGAGCTATAAATAAAAAAAGCTAGCTCCTATCCCACCGGCGCAGGCATGTATGTACATAAGCGTCCATGGCAAAGGTTCTTGTAGCAATGCCTATTCAAAACAAATAGCTTCAGGCATAAAAAACAATAGGTAAGTATTAGTTAAAAACAAATGAATGTGTTAATATCTGTCAACGTACTACGATAAAATTCTGGACTTCCACCACCCACACCACACTATGCAATGAAAACAAAGAAAAACATTCAATGCCTTACATACATCTCACTCGCACAGTTTAGTGATATTTTTCTTTATTAATGCATACCAAAGACAGCTTCTCGGAGAGCCTCTCCGGATAGCAGCTCGGAGAGCCGCTCAGGACAGCAGCTCGATGAGCCATTCAGGACAACAGCTCGGAGAGCTGCACGGCGCAGCAGCTTGGGCCATCGTCAGTCAGATATTCTTCTATAACACACAAAAAGTATCACGGTAGCGTCTTAAAACATAAGCATTACTTTCTTCAGTGTGACAACTGATAAGATTCAATGATTTATGAGCATGAGCTATAAATAAAAAACGCTAGCTCCTGTGCCACCTGCGCAGGCATGTATGTACATAAGCGTCCTTGGCAAAGGTTCTTGTAGCAATGCCTATTCAAAACAAATAGCTTCAGGCATAAAAAACAATAGGTAAGTAATAGTTAAAAACTAATGAATGTGTTAATATCTGTCAACGTACTACGATAAAATTCTGGACTTCCATCACCCGCACCACACTATGCAATGAAAACAAAGAACAACATTCCATGCCTTACATACATCTCACTCGCACAGTTTAGTGATATTATTCTTTATTAATGCATACCAAAGACAGCTTCTCGGAGAGCCTCACCGGATAGCAGTTCGGAGAGCCGCTCAGGACAGCAGTTTGGAGAGCCACTCAGGACAGCAACTCAGAGAGCTGCACGGCGCAGCAGCTTGGCCCGTCGTCAGTCAGATATTCTTCTATAACACACAAAAAGTATCACGGTAGCGTCTTAAAACATTAGCATTACTTTCTTCAGTGTGACAACTGATAAGATTCAATGATTTATGAGCATGAGCTATAAATAAAAAACGCTAGCTCCTGTGCCACCGGCGCAGGCATGTATGTACATAAGCGTCCATGGCAAAGGTTCTTGTAGCAATGCCTATTCAAAACAAATAGCTTCAGGCATAAAAAACAATAGGTAAGTGATAGTTAAAAACAAATGAATGTGTTAATATCTGTCAACGTACTACGATAAAATTCTGGACTTCCATCACCCGCACCTTACTATGCAATGAAAACAAAAAACAACATTCCATGCCTTACATACATCTCACTCGCACAGTTTAGTGATATTATTCTTTATTAATGCATACCAAAGACAGCTTCTCGGAGAGCCTCACCGGATAGCAGTTCGGAGAGCCGCTCAGGACAGCAGTTTGGAGAGCCACTCAGGACAGCAACTCAGAGAGCTGCACGGCGCAGCAGCTTGGCCCGTCGTCAGTCAGATATTCTTCTATAACACACAAAAAGTATCACGGTAGCGTCTTAAAACATAAGCATTACTTTCTTCAGTGTGACAACTGATAAGATTCAATGATTTATGAGCATGAGCTATAAATAAAAAAAGCTAGCTCCTATCCCCACGGCGCAGGCATGTATGTACATAAGCGTCTATGGCAAAGGTTCTTGTAGCAATGCCTATTCAAAACAAATAGCTTCAGGCATAAAAAACAATAGGTAAGTAATAGTTAAAAACAAATGAATGTGTTAATATCTGTCAACGTACTACGATAAAATTCTGGACTTCCATCACCCGCACCACATTATGCAATGAAAACAAAGAAAAACATTCCATGCCTTACATACATCTCACTCGCACAGTTCAGTGATATTTATTCTTTATTAATGCATACCAAAGACAGCTTCTTGGAGTCTCTCCGGATAGCAGCTCGGAGAGGCGCTCAGGACAGCAGCTCGGAGAGCCACTCAGGACAGCAGCTCGGAGAGCCACTCAGGACAGCAGCTCGGAGAGCCACTCAGGACAGCAGCTCGGAGAGTTGCACGGCGCAGCAGCTTGGGCCATCGTCCGTCAGATATTCTTCTATAACACACAAAAAGTATCACGGTAGCGTCTTAAAACATTACCATTACTTTCTTCAGTGTGACAACTGATAAGATTCAATGATTTATGAGCATGAGCTATGAATAAAAAACGCTAGCTCCTGTGCCACCGGCGCAGGCATGTATGTACATAAGCGTCCATGGCAAAGGTTTTTGTAGCAATGCCTATTCAAACAAATAGCTTCAGGCATAAAAAACAATAGGTAAGTGATAGTTAAAAACAAATGAATGTGTTAATATTTGTCATCGTACTACGATAAAATTCTGGACTTCCATCACCCGCACCTTACTATGCAATGAAAACAAAGAAAAACATTCCATGCCTTACATACATCTCACTCGCACAGTTAAGTAATATTTTTCTTTATTAATGCATACCAAAGACAGCTTCTCGGAGCCTCTCCGGATAGCAGCTCGGAGAGCCACTCAGGATAGCAGCTCGGAGAGCCACTCAGGACAGCAGCTCGGAGAGCTGCACGGCGCAGCAGCTTGGGCCATCGTCCGTTAGATATTCTTCTATAACACACAAAAAGTATCACGGTAGCGTCTTAAAACATTAGCATTACTTTCTTCAGTGTGACAACTGATAAGATTCAATGATTTATGAGCATGAGCTATAAATAAAAAACGCTAGCTCCTGTGCCACCGGCGCAGGCATGTATGTACAAAAGCGTCCATGGCAAAGGTTCTTGTAGCAATGCCTATTCAAAACAAATAGCTTCAGGCATAAAAACAATAGGTAAATAATAATTAAAAACTAATGAATGTGTTAATATCTGTCCACGTACTACGATAAAATTCTGGACTTCCATCACCCGCACCACACTATGCAAAGAAAACAAAGAAAAACATTCCATGCCTTACATACATCTCACTCGCACAGTTTAGTGATATTATTCTTTATTAATGCATACCAAAGACAGCTTCTCGGAGAGCCTCTCCGGATAGCAGCTCGGAGAGCCGCTCAGGACAGCAGCTCGGAGAGCCACTCAGGACAGCAGCTCGGAGAGCTGCACGGCGCAGCAGCTTGGGCCATCGTCAGTCAGATATTCTTCACACAAAAAGTATCACGGTAGCGTCTTAAAACATTATTATTACTTTCTTCAGTGTGACAACTGATAAGATTCAATGATTTATGAGCATAAGCTATAAATAAAAAAAAGCTATCTCCTATCCCACCGGCGCAGGCATGTATGTACATAAGCGTCTATGGCAAAGGTTCTTGTAGCAATGCCTATTAAAAAAAAATAGCTTCAGACATAAAAAACAATATGTAAGTAATAGTTAAAAACAAATGAATGTGTTAATATCTGTCAACGTACTACGATTAAATTCTGGACTTCCATCACCCGCACCACACTATGCAATGAAAACAAAGAACAACATTCCATGCCTTACATACATCTCACTCGCACAGTTTAGTGATATTATTCTTTATTAATGCATACCAAAGACAGCTTCTCGGAGAGCCTCTCCGGATAGCAGCTCGGAGAGCCGCTCAGGACAGCAGCTCGATGAGCCACTCTGGACAGCAGCTCGGTGAGCTGCACAGCGCAGCAGCTTGGGCCATCGTCAGTCAGATATTCTTCTATAACACACAAAAAGTATCATGGTAGCGTCTTAAAACATTAGCATTACTTTATTTAGTGTGACAACTGATAAGATTCAATGATTTATGAGCATGAGCTATAAATAAAAAAAGCTAGCTCCTATGCCACCGGCGCAGGCATGTATGTACATAAGCGTCCATGGCAAAGGTTCTTGTAGCAATGCCTATTCAAAACAAATAGCTTCAGGCATAAAAAACAATAGGTAAGTAATAGTTAAAAACAAATGAATGTGTTAATATCTGTCAACGTACTACGATTATATTCTGGACTTCCATCACCCACACCACACTTTGCAATGAAAACAAAGAAAATAATTCCATGCCTTACATACATCTCACTCGCACAGTTTAGTGATATTATTCTTTATTAATGCATACCAAAGACAGCTTCTCGGAGAGCCTCACCGGATAGCAGCTCGGAGAGCCGCTCAGGACAGCAGTTTGGAGAGCCGCTCAGGACAGCAGTTTGGAGAGCCACTCAGGACAGCAACTCAGAGAGCTGCACGGCGCAGCAGCTTGGGCCGTCGTCAGTCAGATATTCTTCTATAACACACAAAAATTATCACGGAAGCGTCTTAAAACATTAGCATTACTTTCTGCAGTGTGACAACTGACAAGATTCAATGATTTATGAGCATGAACTATAAATAAAAAACGCTGGCTCCTGTGCCACCGGCGCAGGCATGTATGTACATAAGCGTCCATGGCAAAGGTTCTTGTAGCAATGCCTATTCAAAACAAATAGCTTCAGGCATAAAAAACAATAGGTAAGTAATAGTTAAAAACAAATGAATGTGTTAATATCTGTCGACGTACTACGATTATATTCTGGACTTCCACCACCCACACCACACTATGCAATGAAAACAAAGAAAAACATTCCATGCCTTACATACATCTCACTCGCACAGTTTAGTGATATTATTCTTTATTAATGCATACCAAAGACAGCTTCTCGGAGAGCCTCTCCGGATAGCAGCTCGGAGAGCCGCTCAGGACAGCAGCTCGATGAGCCATTCAGGACAACAGCTCGGAGAGCTGCACGGCGCAGCAGCTTGGGCCATCGTCAGTCAGATATTCTTCTATAACACACAAAAAAGTATCACGGTAGCGTCTTAAAACATTAGCATTACTTTCTTCAGTGTGACAACTGATAAGATTCAATGATTTATGAGCATGAGCTATAAATAAAAAAAGCTAGCTCCTATGCCACCGGCGCAGGCATGTTTGTACATAAGCGTCCATGGCAAAGGTTCTTGTAGCAATGCCTATTTAAAACAAATAGCTTCAGGCATAAAAAACAATAGGTAAGTAATAGTTAAAAACAAATGAATGTGTTAATATCTGTCAACGTACTACGATAAAATTCTGGACTTCCATCACCCGCACCACACTATGCAATGAAAACAAAGAACAACATTCCATGCCTTACATACATCTCACTCGCACAGTTTAGTGATATTATTCTTTATTAATGCATACCAAAGACAGCTTCTCGGAGAGCCTCTCCGGATAGCAGCTCGGAGAGCCGCTCAGGACAGCAGCTCGATGAGCCACTCTGGACAGCAGCTCGGTGAGCTGCACAGCGCAGCAGCTTGGGCCATCGTCAGTCAGATATTCTTCTATAACACACAAAAAGTATCATGGTAGCGTCTTAAAACATTAGCATTACTTTCTTCAGTGTGACAACTGATAAGATTCAATGATTTATGAGCATGAGCTATAAATAAAAAAAGCTAGCTCCTATGCCACCGGCGCAGGCATGTTTGTACATAAGCGTCCATGGCAAAGGTTCTTGTAGCAACGCCTATTTAAAACAAATAGCTTCAGGCATAAAAAACAATAGGTAAGTAATAGTTAAAAACTAATGAATGTGTTAATATCTGTCAACGTACTACGATAAAATTCTGGACTTCCATCACCCACACCACACTTTGCAATGAAAACAAAGAAAATAATTCCATGCCTTACATACATCTCACTCGCACAGTTTAGTGATATTATTCTTTATTAATGCATACCAAAGACAGCTTCTCGGAGAGCCTCACCGGATAGCAGCTCGGAGAGCCGCTCAGGACAGCAGTTTGGAGAGCCGCTCAGGACAGCAGTTTGGAGAGCCACTCAGGACAGCAACTCAGAGAGCTGCACGGCGCAGCAGCTTGGGCCGTCGTCAGTCAGATATTCTTCTATAACACACAAAAAGTATCACGGTAGCGTCTTAAAACATTAGCATTACTTTCTTCAGTGTGACAACTGATAAGATTCAATGACTTATGAGCATGAGCTATAAATAAAAAACGCTAGCTTCTGTGCCACCGGCGCAGGCATGTATGTACATAAGCGTCCATGGCAAAGGTTCTTGTAGCAATGCCTATTCAAAACAAATAGCTTCAGGCATAAAAAACAATAGGTAAGTAATAGTTAAAAACAAATGAATGTGTTAATATCTGTCAACGTACTACGATAAAATTCTAGACTTCCATCACCCGCACGTCACTATGCAATGAAAACAAAGAACAACATTCCATGCCTTACATACATCTCACTCGTACAGTTTAGTTATATTATTCTTTATTAATGCATACCAAAGACAGCTTCTCGGAGAGCCTCTCCGGATAGCAGCTCGGAGAGCCGCTCAGGACAGCAGCTCAGAGAGCCACTCAGGACAGCAGCTCAGATTGCTGCACGGCGCAGCAGCTTGGGCCATCGTCAGTCAGATATTCTTCTATAACACACAAAAATTATCACGGAAGCGTCTTAAAACATTAGCATTACTTTCTGCAGTGTGACAACTGATAAGATTCAATGATTTATGAGCATGAGCTATAAATAAAAAACGCTAGCTCCTGTGCCACCGGCGCAGGCATGTATGTATATAAGCGTCCATGGCAAAGGTTCTTGTAGCAATGCCTATTCAAAACAAATAGCTTCAGGCATAAAAACAATAGGTAAATAATAATTAAAAACTAATGAATGTGTTAATATCTGTCGACGTACTACGATTATATTCTGGACTTCCACCACCCACACCACACTATGCAATGAAAACAAAGAAAAACATTCCATGCCTTACATACATCTCACTCGCACAGTTTAGTGATATTATTCTTTATTAATGCATACCAAAGACAGCTTCTCGGAGAGCCTCTCCGGATAGCAGCTCGGAGAGCCGCTCAGGACAGCAGCTCGATGAGCCACTCTGGACAGCAGCTCGGTGAGCTGCACAGCGCAGCAGCTTGGGCCATCGTCAGTCAGATATTCTTCTATAACACACAAAAAGTATCATGGTAGCGTCTTAAAACATTAGCATTACTTTCTTCAGTGTGACAACTGATAAGATTCAATGATTTATGAGCATGAGATATAAATAAAAAAAGCTAGCTCCTATGCCACCGGCGCAGGCATGTTTGTACATAAGCGTCCATGGCAAAGGTTCTTGTAGCAACGCCTATTTAAAACAAATAGCTTCAGGCATAAAAAACAATAGGTAAGTAATAGTTAAAAACTAATGAATGTGTTAATATTTGTCATCGTACTACGATAAAATTCTGGACTTCCATCACCCGCACCTTACTATGCAATGAAAACAAAGAAAAACATTCCATGCCTTACATACATCTCACTCGCACAGTTAAGTAATATTTTTCTTTATTAATGCATACCAAAGACAGCTTCTCGGAGCCTCTCCGGATAGCAGCTCGGAGAGCCACTCAGGATAGCAGCTCGGAGAGCCACTCAGGACAGCAGCTCGGAGAGCTGCACGGCGCAGCAGCTTGGGCCATCGTCCGTTAGATATTCTTCTATAACACACAAAAAGTATCACGGTAGCGTCTTAAAACATTAGCATTACTTTCTTCAGTGTGACAACTGATAAGATTCAATGATTTATGAGCATGAGCTATAAATAAAAAACGCTAGCTCCTGTGCCACCGGCGCAGGCATGTATGTACAAAAGCGTCCATGGCAAAGGTTCTTGTAGCAATGCCTATTCAAAACAAATAGCTTCAGGCATAAAAACAATAGGTAAATAATAATTAAAAACTAATGAATGTGTTAATATCTGTCCACGTACTACGATAAAATTCTGGACTTCCATCACCCGCACCACACTATGCAAAGAAAACAAAGAAAAAAAACATTCCATGCCTTACATACATCTCACTGGCACAGTTTAGTGATATTATTCTTTATTAATGCATACCAAAGACAGCTTCTCGGAGAGCCTCTCCGGATAGCAGCTCGGAGAGCCGCTCAGGACAGCAGCTCGGAGAGCCACTCAGGACAGCAGCTCGGAGAGCTGCACGGCGCAGCAGCTTGGGCCATCGTCAGTCAGATATTCTTCACACAAAAAGTATCACGGTAGCGTCTTAAAACATTATTATTACTTTCTTCAGTGTGACAACTGATAAGATTCAATGATTTATGAGCATAAGCTATAAATAAAAAAAAGCTATCTCCTATCCCACCGGCGCAGGCATGTATGTACATAAGCGTCTATGGCAAAGGTTCTTGTAGCAATGCCTATTAAAAAAAAATAGCTTCAGACATAAAAAACAATATGTAAGTAATAGTTAAAAACAAATGAATGTGTTAATATCTGTCAACGTACTACGATTAAATTCTGGACTTCCATCACCCGCACCACACTATGCAATGAAAACAAAGAACAACATTCCATGCCTTACATACATCTCACTCGCACAGTTTAGTGATATTATTCTTTATTAATGCATACCAAAGACAGCTTCTCGGAGAGCCTCTCCGGATAGCAGCTCGGAGAGCCGCTCAGGACAGCAGCTCGATGAGCCACTCTGGACAGCAGCTCGGTGAGCTGCACAGCGCAGCAGCTTGGGCCATCGTCAGTCAGATATTCTTCTATAACACACAAAAAGTATCATGGTAGCGTCTTAAAACATTAGCATTACTTTATTTAGTGTGACAACTGATAAGATTCAATGATTTATGAGCATGAGCTATAAATAAAAAAAGCTAGCTCCTATGCCACCGGCGCAGGCATGTATGTACATAAGCGTCCATGGCAAAGGTTCTTGTAGCAATGCCTATTCAAAACAAATAGCTTCAGGCATAAAAAACAATAGGTAAGTAATAGTTAAAAACAAATGAATGTGTTAATATCTGTCAACGTACTACGATTATATTCTGGACTTCCATCACCCACACCACACTTTGCAATGAAAACAAAGAAAATAATTCCATGCCTTACATACATCTCACTCGCACAGTTTAGTGATATTATTCTTTATTAATGCATACCAAAGACAGCTTCTCGGAGAGCCTCACCGGATAGCAGCTCGGAGAGCCGCTCAGGACAGCAGTTTGGAGAGCCGCTCAGGACAGCAGTTTGGAGAGCCACTCAGGACAGCAACTCAGAGAGCTGCACGGCGCAGCAGCTTGGGCCGTCGTCAGTCAGATATTCTTCTATAACACACAAAAATTATCACGGAAGCGTCTTAAAACATTAGCATTACTTTCTTCAGTGTGACAACTGATAAGATTCAATGATTTATGAGCATGAACTATAAATAAAAAACGCTGGCTCCTGTGCCACCGGCGCAGGCATGTATGTACATAAGCGTCCATGGCAAAGGTTCTTGTAGCAATGCCTATTCAAAACAAATAGCTTCAGGCATAAAAAACAATAGGTAAGTAATAGTTAAAAACAAATGAATGTGTTAATATCTGTCGACGTACTACGATTATATTCTGGACTTCCACCACCCACACCACACTATGCAATGAAAACAAAGAAAAACATTCCATGCCTTACATACATCTCACTCGCACAGTTTAGTGATATTATTCTTTATTAATGCATACCAAAGACAGCTTCTCGGAGAGCCTCTCCGGATAGCAGCTCGGAGAGCCGCTCAGGACAGCAGCTCGATGAGCCATTCAGGACAACAGCTCGGAGAGCTGCACGGCGCAGCAGCTTGGGCCATCGTCAGTCAGATATTCTTCTATAACACACAAAAAAGTATCACGGTAGCGTCTTAAAACATTAGCATTACTTTCTTCAGTGTGACAACTGATAAGATTCAATGATTTATGAGCATGAGCTATAAATAAAAAAAGCTAGCTCCTATGCCACCGGCGCAGGCATGTTTGTACATAAGCGTCCATGGCAAAGGTTCTTGTAGCAATGCCTATTTAAAACAAATAGCTTCAGGCATAAAAAACAATAGGTAAGTAATAGTTAAAAACAAATGAATGTGTTAATATCTGTCAACGTACTACGATAAAATTCTGGACTTCCATCACCCGCACCACACTATGCAATGAAAACAAAGAACAACATTCCATGCCTTACATACATCTCACTCGCACAGTTTAGTGATATTATTCTTTATTAATGCATACCAAAGACAGCTTCTCGGAGAGCCTCTCCGGATAGCAGCTCGGAGAGCCGCTCAGGACAGCAGCTCGATGAGCCACTCTGGACAGCAGCTCGGTGAGCTGCACAGCGCAGCAGCTTGGGCCATCGTCAGTCAGATATTCTTCTATAACACACAAAAAGTATCATGGTAGCGTCTTAAAACATTAGCATTACTTTCTTCAGTGTGACAACTGATAAGATTCAATGATTTATGAGCATGAGCTATAAATAAAAAACGCTAGCTCCTGTGCCACCGGCGCAGGCATGTATGTACATAAGCGTCCATGGCAAAGGTTCTTGTAGCAACGCCTATTTAAAACAAATAGCTTCAGGCATAAAAAACAATAGGTAAGTAATAGTTAAAAACTAATGAATGTGTTAATATCTGTCAACGTACTACGATAAAATTCTGGACTTCCATCACCCACACCACACTTTGCAATGAAAACAAAGAAAATAATTCCATGCCTTACATACATCTCACTCGCACAGTTTAGTGATATTATTCTTTATTAATGCATACCAAAGACAGCTTCTCGGAGAGCCTCACCGGATAGCAGCTCGGAGAGCCGCTCAGGACAGCAGTTTGGAGAGCCGCTCAGGACAGCAGTTTGGAGAGCCACTCAGGACAGCAACTCAGAGAGCTGCACGGCGCAGCAGCTTGGGCCGTCGTCAGTCAGATATTCTTCTATAACACACAAAAAGTATCACGGTAGCGTCTTAAAACATTAGCATTACTTTCTTCAGTGTGACAACTGATAAGATTCAATGACTTATGAGCATGAGCTATAAATAAAAAACGCTAGCTTCTGTGCCACCGGCGCAGGCATGTATGTACATAAGCGTCCATGGCAAAGGTTCTTGTAGCAATGCCTATTCAAAACAAATAGCTTCAGGCATAAAAAACAATAGGTAAGTAATAGTTAAAAACAAATGAATGTGTTAATATCTGTCAACGTACTACGATAAAATTCTAGACTTCCATCACCCGCACGTCACTATGCAATGAAAACAAAGAACAACATTCCATGTCTTACATACATCTCACTCGTACAGTTTAGTTATATTATTCTTTATTAATGCATACCAAAGACAGCTTCTCGGAGAGCCTCTCCGGATAGCAGCTCGGAGAGCCGCTCAGGACAGCAGCTCAGAGAGCCACTCAGGACAGCAGCTCAGATTGCTGCACGGCGCAGCAGCTTGGGCCATCGTCAGTCAGATATTCTTCTATAACACACAAAAATTATCACGGAAGCGTCTTAAAACATTAGCATTACTTTCTGCAGTGTGACAACTGATAAGATTCAATGATTTATGAGCATGAGCTATAAATAAAAAACGCTAGCTCCTGTGCCACCGGCGCAGGCATGTATGTATATAAGCGTCCATGGCAAAGGTTCTTGTAGCAATGCCTATTCAAAACAAATAGCTTCAGGCATAAAAACAATAGGTAAATAATAATTAAAAACTAATGAATGTGTTAATATCTGTCGACGTACTACGATTATATTCTGGACTTCCACCACCCACACCACACTATGCAATGAAAACAAAGAAAAACATTCCATGCCTTACATACATATCACTCGCACAGTTTAGTGATATTATTCTTTATTAATGCATACCAAAGACAGCTTCTCGGAGAGCCTCTCCGGATAGCAGCTCGGAGAGCCGCTCAGGACAGCAGCTCGATGAGCCATTCAGGACAACAGCTCGGAGAGCTGCACGGCGCAGCAGCTTGGGCCATCGTCAGTCAGATATTCTTCTATAACACACAAAAAAAATCACGGTAGCGTCTTAAAACATTAGCATTACTTTCTTCAGTGTGACAACTGATAAGATTCAATGATTTATGAGCATGAGCTATAAACAAAAAACGCTAGCTCCTGTGCCACCTGCGCAGGCATGTATGTACATAAGCGTCCATGGCAAAGGTTCTTGTAGCAATGCCTATTCAAAACAAATAGCTTCAGGCATGAAAAACAATAGGTAAGTAATAGTTAAAAACAAATGAATATGTTAATATCTGTTAACGTACTACGATACAATTCTGGACTTCCATCACCCGCACCACACTATGCAATGAAAACAAAGAACAACATTCCATGCCTTACATACATCTCACTCGCACAGTTTAGTGATATTATTCTTTATTAATGCATACCAAAGACAGCTTCTCGGAGAGCCTCTCCGGATAGCAGCTCGGAGAGCCGCTCAGGACAGCAGCTCGATGAGCCACTCTGGACAGCAGCTCGGTGAGCTGCACAGCGCAGCAGCTTGGGCCATCGTCAGTCAGATATTCTTCTATAACACACAAAAAGTATCATGGTAGCGTCTTAAAACATTAGCATTACTTTCTTCAGTGTGACAACTGATAAGATTCAATGATTTATGAGCATGAGCTATAAATAAAAAAAGCTAGCTCCTATGCCACCGGCGCAGGCATGTTTGTACATAAGCGTCCATGGCAAAGGTTCTTGTAGCAACGCCTATTTAAAACAAATAGCTTCAGGCATAAAAAACAATAGGTAAGTAATAGTTAAAAACTAATGAATGTGTTAATATCTGTCAACGTACTACGATAAAATTCTGGACTTCCATCACCCACACCACACTTTGCAATGAAAACAAAGAAAATAATTCCATGCCTTACATACATCTCACTCGCACAGTTTAGTGATATTATTCTTTATTAATGCATACCAAAGACTGCTTCTCGGAGAGCCTCACCGGATAGCAGCTCGGAGAGCCGCTCAGGACAGCAGTTTGGAGAGCCGCTCAGGACAGCAGTTTGGAGAGCCACTCAGGACAGCAACTCAGAGAGCTGCACGGCGCAGCAGCTTGGGCCGTCGTCAGTCAGATATTCTTCTATAACACACAAAAAGTATCACGGTAGCGTCTTAAAACATTAGCATTACTTTCTTCAGTGTGACAACTGATAAGATTCAATGACTTATGAGCATGAGCTATAAATAAAAAACGCTAGCTTCTGTGCCACCGGCGCAGGCATGTATGTACATAAGCGTCCATGGCAAAGGTTCTTGTAGCAATGCCTATTCAAAACAAATAGCTTCAGGCATAAAAAACAATAGGTAAGTAATAGTTAAAAACAAATGAATGTGTTAATATCTGTCAACGTACTACGATAAAATTCTAGACTTCCATCACCCGCACGTCACTATGCAATGAAAACAAAGAACAACATTCCATGCCTTACATACATCTCACTCGTACAGTTTAGTTATATTATTCTTTATTAATGCATACCAAAGACAGCTTCTCGGAGAGCCTCGCCGGATAGCAGCTCGGAGAGCCGCTTAGGACAGCAGCTCAGAGAGCCACTCAGGACAGCAGCTCAGAGAGCTGCACGGCGCAGCAGCTTGGGCCATCGTCAGTCAGATATTCTTCTATAACACACAAAAATTATCACGGAAGCGTCTTAAAACATTAGCATTACTTTCTGCAGTGTGACAACTGATAAGATTCAATGATTTATGAGCATGAGCTATAAATAAAAAACGCTAGCTCCTGTGCCACCGGCGCAGGCATGTATGTATATAAGCGTCCATGGCAAAGGTTCTTGTAGCAATGCCTATTCAAAACAAATAGCTTCAGGCATAAAAACAATAGGTAAATAATAATTAAAAACTAATGAATGTGTTAATATCTGTCGACGTACTACGATTATATTCTGGACTTCCACCACCCACACCACACTATGCAATGAAAACAAAGAAAAACATTCCATGCCTTACATACATATCACTCGCACAGTTTAGTGATATTATTCTTTATTAATGCATACCAAAGACAGCTTCTCGGAGAGCCTCTCCGGATAGCAGCTCGGAGAGCCGCTCAGGACAGCAGCTCGATGAGCCATTCAGGACAACAGCTCGGAGAGCTGCACGGCGCAGCAGCTTGGGCCATCGTCAGTCAGATATTCTTCTATAACACACAAAAAGTATCACGGTAGCGTCTTAAAACATTAGCATTACTTTCTTCAGTGTGACAACTGATAAGATTCAATGATTTATGAGCATGAGCTATAAACAAAAAACGCTAGCTCCTGTGCCACCTGCGCAGGCATGTATGTACATAAGCGTCCATGGCAAAGGTTCTTGTAGCAATGCCTATTCAAAACAAATAGCTTCAGGCATGAAAAACAATAGGTAAGTAATAGTTAAAAACAAATGAATATGTTAATATCTGTTAACGTACTACGATACAATTCTGGACTTCCATCACCCGCACCACACTATGCAATGAAAACAAAGAACAACATTCCATGCCTTACATACATCTCACTCGCACAGTTTAGTGATATTATTCTTTATTAATGCATACCAAAGACAGCTTCTCGGAGAGCCTCTCCGGATAGCAGCTCGGAGAGCCGCTCAGGACAGCAGCTCGATGAGCCACTCAGGACAACAGCTCGGAGAGCTGCACGGCGCAGCAGCTTGGGCCATCGTCAGTCAGATATTCTTCTATAACACACAAAAAGTATCATGGTAGCGTCTTAAAACATTAGCATTACTTTCTTCAGTGTGACAACTGATAAGATTCAATGATTTATGAGCACGAGCTATAAATAAAAAAAGCTAGCTCCTATGCCACCGGCGCAGGCATGTATGTACATAAGCGTCCATGGCAAAGGTTCTTGTAGCAATGCCTATTAAAAACAAATAGCTTCAGGCATAAAAAACAATAGGTAAGTGATAGTTAAAAACAAATGAATGTGTTAATATCTGTCAACGTACTACGATAAAATTCTGGACTTTCATCACCCACACCACACTTTGCAATGAAAACAAAGAAAATAATTCCATGCCTTACATACATCTCACTCGCACAGTTAAGTGATATTATTCTTTATTAATGCATACCAAAGACAGCTTCTCGGAGAGCCTCACCGGATAGCAGCTCGGAGAGCCGCTCAGGACAGCAGTTTGGAGAGCCACTCAGGACAGCAACTCAGAGAGCTGCACGGCGCAGCAGCTTGGGCCGTCGTCAGTCAGATATTCTTCTATAACACACAAAAAATATCACGGTAGCGTCTTAAAACATTAGCATTACTTTCTTCAGTGTGACAACTGATAAGATTCAATGATTTATGAGCATGAGCTATAAATAAAAAACGCTAGCTCCTGTGCCACCGGCGCAGGCATGTATGTACATAAGCGTCCATGGCAAAGGTTCTTGTAGCAATGCCTATTAAAAATAAATAGCTTCAGGCATAAAAAACAATAGGTAAGTGATAGTTAAAAACAAATGAATGTGTTAATATCTGTCAACGTACTACGATAAAATTCTGGACTTTCATCACCCACACCACACTTTGCAATGAAAACAAAGAAAATAATTCCATGCCTTACATACATCTCACTCGCACAGTTAAGTGATATTATTCTTTATTAATGCATACCAAAGACAGCTTCTCGGAGAGCCTCTCCGGATAGCAGCTCGGAGAGCCGCTAAGGACAGCAGCTCAGAGAGCCACTCAGGACAGCAGCTCGGATAGCTGCACGGCGCAGCAGCTTGGGCCATCGTCAGTCAGATATTCTTCTATAACACACAAAAAGTATCACGGTAGCGTCTTAAAACATTAGCATTACTTTCTGCAGTGTGACAACTGATAAGATTCAATGATTTATGAGCATGAGCTATAAATAAAAAACGCTAGCTCCTGTGCCACCGGCGCAGGCATGTATGTACATAAGCGTCCATGGCAAAGGTTCTTGTAGCAATGCCTATTCAAAACAAATAGCTTCAGACATAAAAAACAATAGGTAAATAATAATTAAAAACTAATGAATGTGTTAATATCTGTCGACGTACTACGATAACATTCTGGACTTCCATCATCCGCACCACACTATGCAATGAAAACAAAGAAAAACATTCCATGCCTTACATACATCTCACTCGCACAGTTTAGTAATATTTTTCTTTATTAATGCATACCAAAGACAGCTTCTCGGAGCCTCTTCGGATAGCAGCTCGGAGAGCCACTCAGGACAGCAGCTCAAAGAGCCACTCAGGACAGCAGCTCGGAGAGCCACTCAGGACAGCAGCTCGGAGAGCTGCACGGCGCAGCAGCTTGGGCCATCGTCAGTCAGATATTCTTCTATAACACACAAAAAGTATCACGGTAGCGTCTTAAAACATTAGCATTACTTTCTTCAGTGTGACAACTGATAAGATTCAATGATTTATGAGCATGAGCTATAAACAAAAAACGCTAGCTCCTGTGCCACCTGCGCAGGCATGTATGTACATAAGCGTCCATGGCAAAGGTTCTTGTAGCAATGCCTATTCAAAACAAATAGCTTCAGGCATAAAAAACAATAGGTAAGTAATAGTTAAAAACAAATGAATGTGTTAATATCTGTCAACGTACTTCGATAAAATTCTGGACTTCCATCACCCGCACCACACTATGCAATGAAAACACAGAACAACATTCCATGCCTTACATACATCTCACTCGCACAGTTTAGTGATATTATTCTTTATTAATGCATACCAAAGACAGCTTCTCGGAGAGCCTTTTGCGGATAGCAGCTCGGAGAGCCGCTCAGGACAGCAGCTCGATGAGCCACTCAGGACAGCAGCTCGGAGAGCTGCACGGCGCAGCAGCTTGGGCCATCGTCAGTCAGATATTCTTCTATAACACACAAAAAGTATCATGGTAGCGTCTTAAAACATTAGCATTACTTTCTTCAGTGTGACAACTGATAAGATTCAATGATTTATGAGCATGAGCTATAAATAAAAAACGCTAGCTCCTGTGCCACCGGCGCAGGCATGTATGTACATAAGCGTCCATGGCAAAGGTTCTTGTAGCAATGCCTATTAAAAACAAATAGCTTCAGGCATAAAAAACAATAGGTAAGTGATAGTTAAAAACAAATGAATGTGTTAATATCTGTCAACGTACTACGATAAAATTCTGGACTTTCATCACCCACACCACACTTTGCAATGAAAACAAAGAAAATAATTCCATGCCTTACATACATCTCACTCGCACAGTTAAGTGATATTATTCTTTATTAATGCATACCAAAGACAGCTTCTCGGAGAGCCTCACCGGATAGCAGCTCGGAGAGCCGCTCAGGACAGCAGTTTGGAGAGCCACTCAGGACAGCAACTCAGAGAGCTGCACGGCGCAGCAGCTTGGGCCGTCGTCAGTCAGATATTCTTCTATAACACACAAAAAATATCACGGTAGCGTCTTAAAACATTAGCATTACTTTCTTCAGTGTGACAACTGATAAGATTCAATGATTTATGAGCATGAGCTATAAATAAAAAACGCTAGCTCCTGTGCCACCGGCGCAGGCATGTATGTACATAAGCGTCCATGGCAAAGGTTCTTGTAGCAATGCCTATTAAAAACAAATAGCTTCAGGCATAAAAAACAATAGGTAAGTGATAGTTAAAAACAAATGAATGTGTTAATATCTGTCAACGTACTACGATAAAATTCTGGACTTCCATCACCCGCACCACACTATGCAATGAAAACAAAGAACAACATTCCATGCCTTACATACATCTCACTCGCACAGTTTAGTGATGTTATTCTTTATTAATGCATACCAAAGACAGCTTCTCGGAGAGCCTCTCCGGATAGCAGCTCGGAGAGCCGCTATGGACAGCAGCTCAGAGAGCCACTCAGGACAGCAGCTCGGATAGCTGCACGGCGCAGCAGCTTGGGCCATCGTCAGTCAGATATTCTTCTATAACACACAAAAAGTATCACGGTAGCGTCTTAAAACATTAGCATTACTTTCTGCAGTGTGACAACTGATAAGATTCAATGATTTATGAGCATGAGCTATAAATAAAAAACGCTAGCTCCTGTGCCACCGGCGCAGGCATGTATGTACATAAGCGTCCATGGCAAAGGTTCTTGTAGCAATGCCTATTCAAAACAAATAGCTTCAGACATAAAAAACAATAGGTAAATAATAATTAAAAACTAATGAATGTGTTAATATCTGTCGACGTACTACGATAACATTCTGGACTTCCATCATCCGCACCACACTATGCAATGAAAACAAAGAAAAACATTCCATGCCTTACATACATCTCACTCGCACAGTTTAGTAATATTTTTCTTTATTAATGCATACCAAAGACAGCTTCTCGGAGCCTCTTCGGATAGCAGCTCGGAGAGCCACTCAGGACAGCAGCTCAAAGAGCCACTCAGGACAGCAGCTCGGAGAGCCACTCAGGACAGCAGCTCGGAGAGCTGCACGGCGCAGCAGCTTGGGCCATCGTCAGTCAGATATTCTTCTATAACACACAAAAAGTATCACGGTAGCGTCTTAAAACATTAGCATTACTTTCTTCAGTGTGACAACTGATAAGATTCAATGATTTATGAGCATGAGCTATAAATAAAAAACGCTAGCTCCTGTGCCACCGGCGCAGGCATGTATGTACATAAGCGTCCATGGCAAAGGTTCTTGTAGCAATGCCTATTAAAAACAAATAGCTTCAGGCATAAAAAACAATAGGTAAGTGATAGTTAAAAACAAATGAATGTGTTAATATCTGTCAACGTACTACGATAAAATTCTGGACTTTCATCACCCACACCACACTTTGCAATGAAAAAAAAGAAAATAATTCCATGCCTTACATACATCTCACTCGCACAGTTAAGTGATATTATTCTTTATTAATGCATACCAAAGACAGCTTCTCGGAGAGCCTCACCGGATAGCAGCTCGGAGAGCCGCTCAGGACAGCAGTTTGGAGAGCCACTCAGGACAGCAACTCAGAGAGCTGCACGGCGCAGCAGCTTGGGCCGTCGTCAGTCAGATATTCTTCTATAACACACAAAAAATATCACGGTAGCGTCTTAAAACATTAGCATTACTTTCTTCAGTGTGACAACTGATAAGATTCAATGATTTATGAGCATGAGCTATAAATAAAAAACGCTAGCTCCTGTGCCACCGGCGCAGGCATGTATGTACATAAGCGTCCATGGCAAAGGTTCTTGTAGCAATGCCTATTAAAAACAAATAGCTTCAGGCATAAAAAACAATAGGTAAGTGATAGTTAAAAACAAATGAATGTGTTAATATCTGTCAACGTACTACGATAAAATTCTGGACTTCCATCACCCGCACCACACTATGCAATGAAAACAAAGAACAACATTCCATGCCTTACATACATCTCACTCGCACAGTTTAGTGATGTTATTCTTTATTAATGCATACCAAAGACAGCTTCTCGGAGAGCCTCTCCGGATAGCAGCTCGGAGAGCCGCTAAGGACAGCAGCTCAGAGAGCCACTCAGGACAGCAGCTCGGATAGCTGCACGGCGCAGCAGCTTGGGCCATCGTCAGTCAGATATTCTTCTATAACACACAAAAAGTATCACGGTAGCGTCTTAAAACATTAGCATTACTTTCTGCAGTGTGACAACTGATAAGATTCAATGATTTATGAGCATGAGCTATAAATAAAAAACGCTAGCTCCTGTGCCACCGGCGCAGGCATGTATGTACATAAGCGTCCATGGCAAAGGTTCTTGTAGCAATGCCTATTCAAAACAAATAGCTTCAGACATAAAAAACAATAGGTAAATAATAATTAAAAACTAATGAATGTGTTAATATCTGTCGACGTACTACGATAACATTCTGGACTTCCATCATCCGCACCACACTATGCAATGAAAACAAAGAAAAACATTCCATGCCTTACATACATCTCACTCGCACAGTTTAGTAATATTTTTCTTTATTAATGCATACCAAAGACAGCTTCTCGGAGCCTCTTCGGATAGCAGCTCGGAGAGCCACTCAGGACAGCAGCTCAAAGAGCCACTCAGGACAGCAGCTCGGAGAGCCACTCAGGACAGCAGCTCGGAGAGCTGCACGGCGCAGCAGCTTGGGCCATCGTCAGTCAGATATTCTTCTATAACACACAAAAAGTATCACGGTAGCGTCTTAAAACATTAGCATAGTTCTTCAGTGTGACAACTGATAAGATTCAATGATTTATGAGCATGAGCTATAAATAAAAAACGCTAGCTCCTGTGCCACCGGCGCAGGCATGTATGTACATAAGCGTCCATGGCAAAGGTTCTTGTAGCAATGCCTATTAAAAACAAATAGCTTCAGGCATAAAAAACAATAGGTAAGTGATAGTTAAAAACAAATGAATGTGTTAATATCTGTCAACGTACTACGATAAAATTCTGGACTTTCATCACCCACACCACACTTTGCAATGAAAAAAAAGAAAATAATTCCATGCCTTACATACATCTCACTCGCACAGTTAAGTGATATTATTCTTTATTAATGCATACCAAAGACAGCTTCTCGGAGAGCCTCACCGGATAGCAGCTCGGAGAGCCGCTCAGGACAGCAGTTTGGAGAGCCACTCAGGACAGCAACTCAGAGAGCTGCACGGCGCAGCAGCTTGGGCCGTCGTCAGTCAGATATTCTTCTATAACACACAAAAAATATCACGGTAGCGTCTTAAAACATTAGCATTACTTTCTTCAGTGTGACAACTGATAAGATTCAATGATTTATAAGCATGAGCTATAAATAAAAAACGCTAGCTCCTGTGCCACCGGCGCAGGCATGTATGTACATAAGCGTCCATGGCAAAGGTTCTTGTAGCAATGCCTATTTAAAACAAATAGCTTCAGGCATAAAAAACAATAGGTAAGTAATAGTTAAAAACAAATGAATGTGTTAATATCTGTCAACGTACTACGATAAAATTCTGGACTTTCATCACCCACACCACACTTTGCAATGAAAACAAAGAAAATAATTCCATGCCTTACATACATCTCACTCGCACAGTTAAGTGATATTATTCTTTATTAATGCATACCAAAGACAGCTTCTCGGAGAGCCTCACCGGATAGCAGCTCGGAGAGCCGCTCAGGACAGCAGTTTGGAGAGCCACTCAGGCTAGCAACTCAGAGAGCTGCACGGCGCAGCAGCTTAGGCCGTCGTCAGTCAGATATTCTTCTATAACACACAAAAAGTATCACAGTAGCGTCTTAAAACATTAGCATTACTTTCTTCAGTGTGACAACTGATAAGATTCAATGATTTATGAGCATGAGCTATAAATAAAAAACGCTAGCTCCTGTGCCAACGGCGCAGGCATGTATGTACATAAGCGTCCATGGCAGAAGTTCTTGTAGCAATGCCTATTCAAAACAAATAGCTTCAGGCATAAAAAACAATAGGTAAGTGATAGTTAAAAACCAATGAATGTGTTAATATCTGTCATCGTAATACGATAAAATTCTGGACTTCCATCACCTGCACCACACTATGCAATGAAAACAAAGAAAAACATTCCATGCCTTACATACATCTCACTCGCACAGTTTAGTGATATTATTCTTTATTAATGCATACCAAAGACAGCTTCTCGGAGAGCCTCACCGGATAGCAGCTCGGAGAGCCGCTCAGGACAGCAGCTCGGAGAGCCACTCAGGACAGCAGCTCGGAGAGCTGCACGGCTTAGCAGCTTGGGCCATCGTCAGTCAGATATTCTTCTATAACACACAAAAATTATCACGGTAGCGTCTTAAAACATAAGCATTACTTTCTTCAGTGTGACAACTGATAAGATTCAATGATTTATGAGCATGAGCTATAAATAAAAAAAGCTAGCTCCTATCCCACCGGCGCAGGCATGTATGTACATAAGCGTCTATGGCAAAGGTTCGTGTAGCAATGCCTATTCAAAACAAATAGCTTCAGACATAAAAAACAATAGGTAAATAATAATTAAAAACTAATGAATGTGTTAATATCTGTCGACGTACTACGATAAAGTTCTGGACTTCCATCACCTGCACCACACTATGCAATGAAAACAAAGAAAAACATTCCATGCCTTACATACATCTCACTCGCACAGTTTAGTGATATTATTCTTTATTAATGCATACCAAAGACAGCTTCTTGGAGTCTCTCCGGATAGCAGCTCGGAGAGGCGCTCAGGACAGCAGCTCGGAGAGCCGCTCAGGACAGCAGTTTGGAGAGCCACTCAGGACAGCAACTCAGAGAGCTGCACGGCGCAGCAGCTTGGGCCGTCGTCAGTCAGATATTCTTCTATAACACACAAAAAGTATCACGGTAGCGTCTTAAAACATTAGCATTACTTTCTTCAGTGTGACAACTGATAAGATTCAATGATTTATGAGCATGAGCTATAAATAAAAAACGCTAGCTCCTGTGCCAACGGCGCAGGCATGTATGTACATAAGCGTCCATGGCAGAAGTTCTTGTAGCAATGCCTATTCAAAACAAATAGCTTCAGGCATAAAAAACAATAGGTAAGTGATAGTTAAAAACAAATGAATGTGTTAATATCTATCATCGTACTACGATAAAATTCTGGACTTCCATCAGCTGCACCACACTATGCAATGAAAACAAAGAAAAACATTCCATGCCTTACATACATCTCACTCGCACAGTTTAGTGATATTATTCTTTATTAATGCATACCAAAGACAGCTTCTCGGAGAGCCTCACCGGATAGCAGCTCGGAGAGGCGCTCAGGACAGCAGCTCGGAGAGCCACTCAGGGCAGCAGCTCGGAGAGCTACTCAGGACAGCAGCTCGGAGAGCTGCACGGCGCAGCAGCTTGGGCCATCGTCCGTCAGATATTCTTCTATAACACACAAAAAGTATCACGGTAGTGTCTTAAAACATTAGCATTACTTTCTTCAGTGTGACAACTGATAAGATTCAATGATTTATGAGCATGAGCTATAAATAAAAAACGCTAGCTCCTGTGCCACCGGCGCAGGCATGTGTGTACATAAGCGTCCATGGCAAAGGTTCTTGTAGCAATGCCTATTCAAAACAAATAGCTTCAGACATAAAAAACAATAGGTAAATAATAATTAAAAACTAATGAATGTGTTAATATCTGTCGACGTTCTACGATAAAATTCTGGACTTCCATCACCCGCACCACACTATGCAATAAAAACAAAGAAAAACATTCCATGCCTTACATACATCTCACTCGCACAGTTTAGTAATATTTTTCTTTATTAATGCATACTAAAGACAGCTTCTCGGAGCCTCTCCGGATAGCAGCTCGGCAAGCCACTCAGGACAGCAGCTCGGAGAGCCACTCAGGACAGCAGCTCGGAGAGCTGCACGGCACAGCAGCTTGGCCCATCGTCAGTCAGATATTCTTCTATAACACACAAAAAGTATCACGGTAGCGTCTTAAAACATTAGCATTACTTTCTTCAGTGTGACAACTGATAAGATTCAATGATTTATGAGCATGAGCTATAAATAAAAAACGCTAGCTCCTGTGCCACCGGCGCAGGCATGTATGTACATAAGCGTCCATGGCAAAGGTTCTTGTAGCAATGCCTATTCAAAACAAATAGCTTCAGACATAAAAAACAATAGGTAAGTGATAGTTAAAAACAAATGAATGTGTTAATATCTGTCGACGTACTACGATAAAATTCTGGACTTCCATCACCTGCACCACACTATGCAATGAAAACAAAGAAAAACATTCCATGCCTTTCATACATCTCACTCGCACAGTTTAGTGATATTATTCTTTATAAATGCATAACAAAGACAGCTTCTCGGAGAGCCTCACCGGATAGCAGCTCGGAGAGCCGCTCAGGACAGCAGCTCGGAGAGCCACTCAGGACAGCAGCTCGGAGAGCCACTCAGGACAGCAGCTCGGAGAGCTGCACGGCGCAGCAGCTTGGGCCATCGTCCGTCAGATATTCTTCTATAACACACAAAAAGTATCACGGTAGCGACTTAAAACATTAGCATTACTTTCTTCAGTGTGACAACTGATAAGATTCAATGATTTATGAGCATGAGCTATAAATAAAAAACGCTAGCTCCTGTGCCACCGGCGCAGGCATGTATGTACATAAGCGTCCATGGCAAAGGTTCTTGTAGCAATGCCTATTCAAAAAAAATAGCTTCAGACATAAAAAACAATAGGTAAAAAAATTTAAAAACTAATGAATGTGTTAATATCTGTCGACGTACTACGATTAAATTCTGGACTTCCATTACCTGCACCACACTATGCAATGAAAACAAAGAAAAACATTCCATGCCTTACATACATCTCACTCGCACAGTTTAGTGATATTATTCTTTATTAATGCATACCAAAGACAGCTTCTTGAAGTCTCTCCGGATAGCAGCTCGGAGAGCCGCTAAGGACAGCAGTTCGGAGTGCCACTCAGGACAGCAGCTCGGAGAGCCACTCAGGACAGCAGCTCGGAGAGCTGCACGGAGCAGCAGCTTGGGCCATCGTCCGTCAGATATTCTTCTATAATACACAAAAAGTATCACGGTAGCGTCTTAAAACATTAGCATGACTTTCTTCAGTGTGACAACTGATAAGATTCAATGATTTATGAGCATGAGCTATAAAAAAAAACGCTAGCTCCTGTGCCACCAGCGCAGGCATGTATGTACATAAGCGTCCATGGCAAAGGTTCTTGTAGCAATGCCTATTCAAAACAAATAGCTTCAGACATAAAAAACAATAGGTAAATAATAATTAAAAACTAATGAATGTGTTAATATCTGTCGACGTACTACGATAAAATTCTGGACTTCCATCACCCGCACCACACTATGCAATGAAAACAAAGAAAAACATTCCATGCCTTACATACATCTCACTCGCACAGTTTAGTGATATTATTCTTTATTAATGCATACCAAAGACAGCTTCTCGGAGAGCCTCACCGGATAGCAGCTCGGAGAGCCGCTCAGGACAGCAGCTCGGAGAGCCACTCAGGACAGCAGCTCGGAGAGCTGCACGGCGCAGCAGCTTGGGCCATCGTCAGTCAGATATTCTTCTATAACACACAAAAATTATCACGGTAGCGTCTTAAAACATAAGCATTACTTTCTTCAGTGTGACAACTGATAAGATTCAATGATTTATGAGCATGAGCTATAAATAAAAAAAGCTAGCTCCTATCCCACCGGCGCAGGCATGTATGTACATAAGCGTCTATGGCAAAGGTTCTTGTAGCAATGCCTATTCAAAACAAATAGCTTCAGACATAAAAAACAATAGGTAAATAATAATTAAAAACTAATGAATGTGTTAATATCTGTCGACGTACTACGATAAAGTTCTGGACTTCCATCACCTGCACCACACTATGCAATGAAAACAAAGAAAAACATTCCATGCCTTACATACATCTCACTCGCACAGTTTAGTGATATTATTCTTTATTAATGCATACCAAAGACAGCTTCTTGGAGTCTCTCCGGATAGCAGCTCGGAGAGGCGCTCAGGACAGCAGCTCGGAGAGCCGCTCAGGACAGCAGTTTGGAGAGCCACTCAGGACAGCAACTCAGAGAGCTGCACGGCGCAGCAGCTTGGGCCGTCGTCAGTCAGATATTCTTCTATAACACACAAAAAGTATCACGGTAGCGTCTTAAAACATTAGCATTACTTTCTTCAGTGTGACAACTGATAAGATTCAATGATTTATGAGCATGAGCTATAAATAAAAAACCCTAGCTCCTGTGCCAACGGCGCAGGCATGTATGTACATAAGCGTCCATGGCAGAAGTTCTTGTAGCAATGCCTATTCAAAACAAATAGCTTCAGGCATAAAAAACAATAGGTAAGTGATAGTTAAAAACAAATGAATGTGTTAATATCTGTCATCGTACTACGATAAAATTCTGGACTTCCATCAGCTGCACCACACTATGCAATGAAAACAAAGAAAAACATTCCATGCCTTACATACATCTCACTCGCACAGTTTAGTGATATTATTCTTTATTAATGCATACCAAAGACAGCTTCTCGGAGAGCCTCACCGGATAGCAGCTCGGAGAGCCGCTCAGGACAGCAGCTCGGAGAGCCACTCAGGACAGCAGCTCGGAGAGCTGCACGGCGCAGCAGCTTGGGCCATCGTCAGTCAGATATTCTTCTATAACACACAAAAATTATCACGGTAGCGTCTTAAAACATAAGCATTACTTTCTTCAGTGTGACAACTGATAAGATTCAATGATTTATGAGCATGAGCTATAAATAAAAAAAGCTAGCTCCTATCCCACCGGCGCAGGCATGTATGTACATAAGCGTCTATGGCAAAGGTTCTTGTAGCAATGCCTATTCAAAACAAATAGCTTCAGACATAAAAAACAATAGGTAAATAATAATTAAAAACTAATGAATGTGTTAATATCTGTCGACGTACTACGATAAAATTCTGGACTTCCATCACCCGCACCACACTATGCAATGAAAACAAAGAAAAACATTCCATGCCTTACATACATCTCACTCGCACAGTTTAGTAATATTTTTCTTTATTAATGCATACTAAAGACAGCTTCTCGGAGCCTCTCCGGATAGCAGCTCGGCGAGCCACTCAGGACAGCAGCTCGGAGAGCCACTCAGGACAGCAGCTCGGAGAGCTGCACGGCGCAGCAGCTTGGCCCATCGTCAGTCAGATATTCTTCTATAACACACAAAAAGTATCACGGTAGCGTCTTAAAACATTAGCATTACTTTCTTCAGTGTGACAACTGATAAGATTCAATGATTTATGAGCATGAGCTATAAATAAAAAACGCTAGCTCCTGTGCCACCGGCGCAGGCATGTATGTACATAAGCGTCCATGGCAAAGGTTCTTGTAGCAATGCCTATTCAAAACAAATAGCTTCAGACATAAAAAACAATAGGTAAGTGATAGTTAAAAACAAATGAATGTGTTAATATCTGTCGACGTACTACGATTAAATTCTGGACTTCCATTACCTGCACCACACTATGCAATGAAAACAAAGAAAAACATTCCATGCCTTACATACATCTCACTCGCACAGTTTAGTGATATTATTCTTTATTAATGCATACCAAAGACAGCTTCTTGAAGTCTCTCCGGATAGCAGCTCGGAGAGCCGCTAAGGACAGCAGTTCGGAGTGCCACTCAGGACAGCAGCTCGGAGAGCCACTCAGGACAGCAGCTCGGAGAGCTGCACGGCGCAGCAGCTTGGGCCATCGTCCGTCAGATATTCTTCTATAACACACAAAAAGTATCACGGTAGCGTCTTAAAACATTAGCATGACTTTCTTCAGTGTGACAACTGATAAGATTCAATGATTTATGAGCATGAGCTATAAAAAAAAACGCTAGCTCCTGTGCCACCAGCGCAGGCATGTATGTACATAAGCGTCCATGGCAAAGGTTCTTGTAGCAATGCCTATTCAAAACAAATAGCTTCAGACATAAAAAACAATAGGTAAATAATAATTAAAAACTAATGAATGTGTTAATATCTGTCGACGTACTACGATAAAATTCTGGACTTCCATCACCCGCACCACACTATGCAATGAAAACAAAGAAAAACATTCCATGCCTTACATACATCTCACTCGCAAAGTTTAGTGATATTATTCTTTATTAATGCATACCAAAGACAGCTTCTCGGAGAGCCTCACCGGATAGCAGCTCGGAGAGGCGCTCAGGACAGCAGCTCGGAGAGCCACTCAGGACAGCAACTCAGAGAGCTGCACGGCGCAGCAGCTTGGGCCGTCGTCAGTCAGATATTCTTCTATAACACACAAAAAGTATCACGGTAGCGTCTTAAAACATTAGCATTACTTTCTTCAGTGTGACAACTGATAAGATTCAATGATTTATGAGCATGAGCTATAAATAAAAAACGCTAGCTCCTGTGCCACCGGCGCAGTTATGTATGTACATAAGCGTCCATGGCAAAGGTTCTTGTAGCAATGCCTATTCAAAACAAATAGCTTTAGACATAAAAAACAATAGGTAAGTGATAGTTAAAAACAAATGAATGTGTTAATATCTGTCAACGTACTACGATAAAATTCTGGACTTCCATCACCCGCACCACACTAAGCAATGAAAACAAAGAAAAACATTCCATGCCTTACATACATCTCACTCGCACAGTTTAGTGATATTATTCTTTATAAATGCATACCAAAGACAGCTTCTCGGAGAGCCTCACCGGATAGCAGCTCGGAGAGCCGCTCAGGACAGCAGCTCGGAGAGCCACTCAGGACAGCAGCTCGGAGAGCTGCACGGCGCAGCAGCTTGGGCCATCGTCAGTCAGATATTCTTCACACAAAAAGTATCATAGTAGCGTCTTTAAACATTATTATTACTTTCTTCAGTGTGACAACTGATAAGATTCAATGATTTATGAGCATAAGCCATAAATAAAAAAAAGCTATCTCCTATCCCACCGGCGCAGGCATGTATGTACATAAGCGTCTATGGCAAAGGTTCTTGTAGCAATGCCTATTCAAAAAAAATAGCTTCAGACATAAAAAACAATATGTAAGTAATAGTTAAAAACAAATGAATGTGTTAATATCTGTCGACGTACTACGATTAAATTCTGGACTTCCATCACCCGCACCAAATTATGCAATAAAAACAAAAAAAAACATTCCATGCCTTACGTACATCTCACTCGCACAGTTCAGTGATATTTTTCTTTATTAATGCATACCAAAGACAGCTTCTTGGAGTCTCTTCGGATAGCAGCTCGGAGAGCCGCTAAGGACAGCAGCTCGGAGAGCTACTCAGGACAGCAGCTCGGAGAGCTGCACGGCGCAGCAGCTTGGGCCATCGTTAGTCAGATATTCTTCTATAACACACAAAAAGTATCACGGTAGCGTCTCAAAACATTAGCATTACATTCTTCAGTGTGACAACTGATAAGATTCAATGATTTATGAGCATGAGCTATAAATAAAAAACGCTAGCTCCTGTGCCACCGGCGCAGGCATGTATGAACATAAGCGTCCATGGCAGAGGTTCTTGTAGCAATGCCTATTCAAAACAAATAGCTTCAGACATAAAAAACAATATGTAAGTAATAGTTAAAAACAAATGAATGTGTTAATATCTGTCGACGTACTACGATTAAATTCTGGACTTCCATCACCCGCACCACATTATGCAATGAAAACAACGAAAAACATTCCATGCCTTACATACATCTCACTCGCACAGTTTAGTGATATTTTTCTTTATTAATGCATACCAAAGACAGCTTCTTGGAGTCTCTCCGGATAGCAGCTCGGATAGCTGCTCAGGACAGCAGCTCGGAGAGACACTCAGGACAGCAGCTCGGAGAGCTACGCGGCGCAGCAGCTTGGGCCATCTTCAGTCAGATATTCTTCTATAACACAAAAAAAGTATTACGCTAGCGTCTTAAAACATTAGCATTACTTTCTTCAGTGTGACAACTAATACGATTCAATGATTTATGAGCATGAGCTATAAATAAAAAACGCTAGCTCCTGTGCCACCGGCGCAGGCATGTATGTACATTAGCGTCCATGGCAAAGGTTCTTGTAGCAATGCCTATTCAAAACAAATAGCTTCAGACATAAAAAACAATATGTAAGTAATAGTTAAAAACAAATGAATGTGTTAATATCTGTCGACGTACTACGATTAAATTCTAGACTTCCATCACCCGCACCACATTATGCAATGAAAACAAAGAAAAACATTCCATGCCTTACGTACATCTCACTCGCACAGCTCAGTGATATTTTTCTTTATTAACGCATACCATAGACAGCTTCTTGGAGTCTCTCCGGATAGCAGCTCGGAGAGCCGCTAAGGACAGCAGCTCGGAGAGCTACTCAAGACAGCAGCTCGGAGAGCTGCACGGCGCAGCAGCTTGGGACATCGTCAGTCAGATATTCTTCTATAACACACAAAAAGTATTACGCTAGCGTCTTAAAACATTAGCATTACATTCTTCAGTGTGACAACTGATAAGATTTAATGATTTATGAGCATGAGCTATAAATAAAAAACGCTAGCTCCTGTGCCACCAGCGCAGGCATGTATGAACATAAGCGTCCATGGCAAAGGTTCTTGTAGCAATGCCTATTCAAAACAAATAGCTTCAGACATAAAAAACAATTTGTAAGTAATAGTTAAAAACAAATGAATGTGTTAATATCTGTCGACGTACTACGAATAAATTCTGGACTTCCATCACCCGCACCACATTATGCAATGAAAACAAAGAAAAACATTCCATGCCTTACGTTCATCTCACTCGCACAGCTCAGTGATATTTTTCTTTATTAACGCATACCAAAGACAGCTTCTTGGAGTCTCTCCGGATAGCAGCTCGGAGAGCCGCTAAGGACAGCAGCTCGGAGAGCTACTCAAGACAGCAGCTCGGAGAGCTGCACGGCGCAGCAGCTTGGGCCATCGTCAGTCAGATATTCTTCTATAACACACAAAAAGTATTACGGTAGCGTCTTAAAACATTAGCATTACATTCTTCAGTGTGACAACTGATAAGATTTAATGATTTATGAGCATAAGCTATAAATAAAAAACGCTAGCTCCTGTGCCACCGGCGCAGGCATGAATGAACATAAGCGTCCATGGCAAAGGTTCTTGTAGCAATGCCTATTCAAAACAAATAGCTTCAGACATAAAAAACAATTTGTAAGTAATAGTTAAAAACAAATGAATGTGTTAATATCTGTCGACGTACTACGAATAAATTCTAGACTTCCATCACCCGCACCACATTATGCAATGAAAACAACGAAAAACATTCCATGCCTTACATACATCTCACTCGCACAGTTTAGTGATTTTTTTCTTTATTAATGCATACCAAAGACAGCTTCTTGGAGTCTCTCCGGATAGCAGCTCGGAGAGCCACTCAGGACAGCAGCTCGATGAGCCACTCAGGACAGCAGCTTGGAGAGCTGCACAGCGCAGCAGCTTGGGCCATCTTCAGTCAGATATTCTTCTATAACACAAAAAAAGTATTACGCTAGCGTCTTAAAACATTAGCATTACTTTCTTCAGTGGGACAACTAATACGATTCAATGATTTATGAGCATGAGCTATAAATAAAAAACGCTAGCTCCTGTGCCACCGGCGCAGGCATGTATGTACATAAGCGTCCATGGCAAAGGTTCTTGTAGCAATGCCTATTCAAAACAAATAGCTTCAGACATAAAAAACAATATGTAAGTAATAGTTAAAAACAAATGAATGTGTTAATATCTGTCGACGTACTACGATTAAATTCTAGACTTCCATCACCCGCACCACATTATGCAATGAAAACAAAGAAAAACATTCCATGCCTTACGTACATCTCACTCGCAAAGTTCAGTGATATTTTTCTTTAATAATGCATACCAAAGACAGCTTCTTGGAGTCTCTCCGGATAGCAGCTCGGAGAGTAGCTCAGGACAGCAGCTCGGAGAGCCACTCAGGACAGCAGCTCGGAGAGCTGCACGGCGCAGCAGCTTGGGCCATTGTCAGTCAGATATTCTTCTATAACACACAAAAAGTATTACGCTAGCGTCTTAAAACATTAGCATTACATTCTTCAGTGTGACAACTGATAAGATTTAATGATTTATGAGCATGAGCTATAAATAAAAAACGCTAGCTCCTGTGCCACCGGCGCAGGCATGTATGAACATAAGCGTCCATGGCAAAGGTTCTTGTAGCAATGCCTATTCAAAACAAATAGCTTCAGACATAAAAAACAATTTGTAAGTAATAGTTAAAAACAAATGAATGTGTTAATATCTGTCGACGTACTACGAATAAATTCTAGACTTCCATCACCCGCACCACATTATGCAATGAAAACAACGAAAAACATTCCATGCCTTACATACATCTCACTCGCACAGTTTAGTGATTTTTTTCTTTATTAATGCATACCAAAGACAGCTTCTTGGAGTCTCTCCGGATAGCAGCTCGGAGAGCCACTCAGGACAGCAGCTCGATGAGCCAATCAGGACAGCAGCTTGGAGAGCTGCACAGCGCAGCAGCTTGGGCCATCGTTAGTCAGATATTCTTCTGTAACACACAAAAAGTATCACGTTAGCGTCTTAAAACATTAGCATTACTTTCTTCAGTGTGACAACTGATAAGATTCAATGATTTATGAGCATGAGCTATAAATAAAAAAGCTAGCTCCTATCCCACCCGCGCAGGCATGTATGTACAAAAGCGTCTATGGCAAAGGTTCTTGTAGCAATGCCTATTCAAAACAAATAGCTTCAGGCATAAAAAACAATAGGTAAGTAATGAGAAAAACAAATGAATGTGTTAATATCTGTCAACGTACTACGATAAAATTCTGGACTTCCATCACCCACACCACACTATGCAATGAAAACAAAGAAAAACATTCCATGCCTTACATACATCTCACTTGCACAGTTACGTGATATTATTCTTTATTAATGCATACCAAAGACAGCTTCTTGGAGTCTCTCTGGATAGCAGCTCGGAGAGCCGCTCAGGACAGCAGCTCGGAGAGCCACTCAGGACAGCAGCTCGGAGAGCTGCACGGCGCAGCAGCTTGGGCCATCGTCAGTCAGATATTCTTCTGTAACACACAAAAAGTATCACGGTAGCGTCTTAAAACATTAGCATTACTTTCTTCAGTGTGACAACTGATAAGATTCAATGATTTATGAGCATGAACAATAAGTAAAAAACGCTAGCTCCTGTGCCACCGGCGCAGGCATGTATGTACATAAGCGTCCATGGCAAAGGTTCTTGTAGCAATGCCTATTCAAAACAAATAGCTTCAGACATAAAAAACAATATGTAAGTAATAGTTAAAAACAAATGAATGTGTTAATTTCTGTCGACGTACTACGATTAAATTCTGGACTTCCATCACCCACACCACACTATGCAAAGAAAACAAAGAACAACATTCCATGCCTTACATACATCTCACTCGTACAGTTTAGTGATATTATTCTTTATTAATGCATACCAAAGACAGCTTCTCGGAGAGCCTCTCCGGATAGCAGCTCGGAGAGCCGCTCAGGACAGCAGCTCATAGAGCCACTTAGGACAGCAACTCGGAGAGCTGCACGGCGCAGCAGCTTGGGCCATCGTCAGTCAGATATTCTTCTATAACACACAAAAATTATCACGGTAGCGTCTTAAAATATTAGCATTACTTTCTGCAGTGTGACAACTGATAAGATTCAATGATTTATGAGCATGAGCTATAAATAAAAAACGCTAGCTCCTGTGCCACTGGCGCAGGCATGTATGTACAAAAGCGTCTATGGCAAAGGTTCTTGTAGCAATGCCTATTCAAAACAAATAGCTTCAGGCATAAAAAACAATAGGTAAGTAATAGTTAAAAACAAATGAATGTGTTAATATCTGTCAACGTACTACGATAAAACTCTGGACTTCCATCACCCGCACCACATTATGCAATGAAAACAAAGAAAAACATTCCATGCCTTACATACATCTCACTTGCACAGTTTAGTGATATTATTCTTTATTAATGCATACCAAAGACAGCTTCTTGGAGTCTCTCCGGATAGCAGCTCGAAGAGCCGCTCAGGACAGCAGCTCGATGAGCCACTCAGGACAGCAGCTTGAAGAGCTGCACAGCGCAGCAGCTTGGGCCATCGTTAGTCATATATTCTTCTGTAACACACAAAAAGTATCACGGTAGCGTCTTAAAACATTAGCATTACTTTCTTCAGTGTGACAACTGATAAGATTCAATGATTTATAAGCATGAGCTATAAATAAAAAAGCTAGCTCCTATCCCACCCGCGCAGGCATGTATGTACAAAAGCGTCTATGGCAAAGGTTCTTGTAGCAATGCCTATTCAAAACAAATAGCTTCAGGCATAAAAAACAATAAGTAAGTAATAGTTAAAAACAAATGAATGTGTTAATATCTGTCAACGTACTACGATAAAATTCTGGAAATCCATCACCCGCACCACATTATGCAATGAAAACAAAGAAAAACATTCCATGCCTTACATACATCTCACTAGCACAGTTTAGTGATATTATTCTTTATTAATGCATACAAAAGACAGCTTCTTGGAGTCTCTCCGGATAGCAGCTCGGAGAGCCGCTCAGGACAGCAGCTCGGAGAGCCGCTCAGGACAGCAGCTCGGAGAGCCGCTCAGGACAGCAGCTCGGAGAGCCACTCAGGACAGCAGCTCGGAGAGCTGCACGGCGCAGCAGCTTGGGCCATCGTCAGTCAGATATTCTTCTATAACACACAAAAAGTATCACGGTAGCGTCTTAAAACATTAGTATTACTTTCTTCAGTGTGACAACTGATAAGATTCAATGATTTATGAGCATGAGCTATAAATAAAAAACGCTAGCTCCTGTGCCACCGGCGCAGGCATGTATGTACATAAGCGTCCATGGCAAAGGTTCTTGTAGCAATGCCTATTCAAAACAAATAGCTTCAGACACAAAAAACAATATGTAAGTAATAGTTAAAAACAAATGAATGTGTTAATATCTGTCGACGTACTACGAATAAATTCTGGACTTCCATCACCCACACCACACTATGCAATGAAAACAAAGAAAAACATTCCATGCCTTACATACATCTCACTCGCACAGTTTAGTGATATTTTTCTTTATTAATAAATACCAAAGACAGCTTCTTGGAGTCTCTCCGGATAGCAGCTCGGAGAGCCGCTCAGGACAGCAGCTCGATGAGCCACTCAGGACAGCAGCTTGGAGAGCTGCACAGCGCAGCAGCTTGGGCCATCGTTAGTCAGATATTCTTCTATAACACACAAAAGTATCACGGTAGCATCTTAAAACATTAGCATTACTTTCTTCAGTGTGACAACTGATAAGATTCAATGATTTATGAGCATTAGCTATAAATAAAAAAGCTAGCTCCTAACCCACCGGCGCAGGCATGTATGTTTATAAGCGTCCATGGCAAAGGTTCTTGTAGCAATGCCTATTCAAAACAAATAGCTTCAGACATAAAAAACAATATGTAAGTATTAGTTAAAAACAAATGAATGTGTTAATATCTGTCGACGTACTACGATTAAATTCTGGACTTCCATTACCCACACCACACTATGCAATGAAAACAAAGAAAAACATTCCATGCCTTACATACATTTCACTTGCACAGTTTAGTGATATTATTCTTTATTAATGCATACCAAGGACAGCTTCTTGGAGTCTCTCCGGATAGCAGCTCGGAGAGCCGCTCAGGACAGCAGCTCGGAGAGCTGCACGGCGCAGCAGCTTGGGCCATCGTCAGTCAGATATTCTTCTATAACACACAAAAAGTATCACGGTAGCGTCTTAAAACATTAGCATTACTTTCTTCAGTGTGACAACTGATAAGATTCAATGATTTAAGAGCATGAGCTATGAATAAAAAACGCTAGCTCCTGTGCCACCGGCGCAGGCATGTATGTACATAAGCGTCCATGGCAAAGGTTCTTGTAGCAATGCCTATTCAAAACAAATAGCTTCAGACATAAAAATCAATATGTAAGTAATAGTTAAAAACAAATATATGTGTTAATATCTGTCGACGTACTACGATTAAATTCTGGACTTCCATCACCCACACCACACTATGCAATGAAAACAAAGAAAAACATTCCATGCCTTACATACATCTCACTCGCACAGTTTAGTGATATTTTTCTTTATTAATGCATACCAAAGACAGCTTCTTGGAGTCTCTCCGGATAGCAGCTCGGAGAGCCGCTCAGGGCAGCAGCTCGATAAGCCACTCAGGACAGCAGCTCGGAGAGCTGCACGGAGCAGCAGCTTGGGCCGTCGTCAGTCAGATACTCTTCTATAACACACAAAAAGTATCACGGTAGCGTCTTAAAACATTAGCATTACTTTCTTCATTGTGACAACTGATAAGATTCAATGATTTATGAGCATGAGCTATAAATAAAAAAAAGGTAGCTCCTATCCCACCGGCGCAGGCATGTATGTACATAAGCGTCTATGGCAAAGGTTCTTGTAGCAATGCCTATTCAAAACAAATAGCTTCAGGCATAAAAAAACAATAGGTAACTAATAGTTAAAAACAAATGAATGTGTTATAATATCTGTCAACGTACTACGATTAAATTCTGGACTTCCATCACCCGCACCACATTATGCAATGAAAACAAAGAAAATCATTCCATGCCTTACATACATCTCACTCGCACAGTTTAATGATATTATTCATTATTAATGCATACCAAATACAGCTTCTCGGAGAGCCTCTCCAGATAGCAGCTCGAAAAGCCGCTCAGGACAGCAGCTCGAAGAGCCACTCAGGACAGCGGCTCGGAAAGCTGCACGGCCTAGCAGCTTGGACCATCGTCGATCAGATATTCTTCTATAACACACAAAAAGTACCACGGTAGCGTCTTAAAACATTAGCATTACTTTCTTCAGTGTGACAACTGATAAGATTCAATGATTTATGAGCATGAGCTATGAATCAAAAACGTTAGCTCCTGTGCCACCGGCGCAGGCATGTATGTACATAAGCGTCCATGGCAAAGGTTCTTGTAGCAATGCCTATTCAAAACAAATAGCTTCAGACATAAAAATCAATATGTAAGTAATAGTTAAAAACAAATAAATGTGTTAATATCTGTCGACGTACTACGATTAAATTCTGGACTTCCATTACCTACACCACACTATGCAATGAAAACAAAGAAAAACATTCCATGACTTACATACATCTCACTTGCACAGTTTAGTGATAATATTCTTTATTAATGCATACCAAAGACAGCTTCTTGGAGTCTCTCCGGAAAGCAGCTCGGAGAGCCGCTTAGGACAGCAGCTCGAAAAGCCACTCAGGACAGCAGCTCGGAGAGCTGCACGGCGCAGCAGCTTGGGCCATCGTTAGTCAGATATTCTTCTGTAACACACAAAAAGTATCACGGTAGCGTCTTAAAACATTAGCATTACTTTCTTCAGTGTGACAACTGATAAGATTCAATGATTTATGAGCATGAGCTATAAATAAAAAACGCTAGCTCCTGTGCCACCGGCGCAGGCATGTATGTACATAAGCGTCCATGGCAAAGGTTCTTGTAGCAATGCCTATTTAAAACAAATAGCTTCAGACATAAAAAACAATATGTAAGTAATAGTTAAAAACAAATGAATGTGTTAATATCTGACAACGTACTACGATAAAATTCTGGACTTCCATCACCCGCACCACACTTTGCAATGAAAACAAAAAAAAACATTCCATGCCTTACATACATCTCACTTGCACAGTTTAGTGATATTATTCTTTATTAATGCATACCAAAGACAGCTTCTTGGAATCTCTCCGGATAGCAGCTCGGAGAGCCGCTCAGGACAGCAGCTCGGAGAATTGCACGGCGCAGCAGCTTGGGCTATCGTCAGTCAGATATTCTTCTATAACATACAAAAAGTATCACGGTAGCGTCTTAAAACATTAGCATTACTTTCTTCAGTGTGACAACTGATAAGATTCAATGAATTATGAGCATGAGCTATGAATAAAAAACGCTAGCTCCTGTGCCACCGGCGCAGGCATGTATGTACATAAGCGTCCATGGCAAAGGTTCTTGTAGCAATGCCTATTCAAAACAAATAGCTTCAGACATAAAAATCAATATGTAAGTAATAGTTAAAAACAAATAAATGTGTTAATATCTGTCGACGTACTACGATTAAATTCTGGACTTCCATTACCTACACCACACTATGCAATGAAAACAAAGAAAAACATTCCATGCCTTACATACATCTCACTTGCACAGTTTAGTGATATTATTCTTTATTAATGCATACCAAAGACAGCTTCTTGGAGTCTCTCCGGATAGCAGCTCGAAGAGCCGCTCAGGACAGCAGCTCGATGAGCCACTCAGGACAGCAGCTTGGAGAGCTGCACAGCGCAGCAGCTTGGGCCATCGTTAGTCAGATATTCTTCTGTAACACACAAAAAGTATCACGGTAGCGTCTTAAAACATTAGCATTACTTTCTTCAGTGTGACAACTGATAAGATTCAATGATTTATGAGCATGAGCTATAAATAAAAAAGCTAGCTCCTATCCCACCCGCGCAGGCATGTATGTACAAAAGCGTCTATGGCAAAGGTTCTTGTAGCAATGCCTATTCAAAACAAATAGCTTCAGGCATAAAAAACAATAGGTAAGTAATAGTTAAAAACAAATGAATGTGTTAATATCTGTCAACGTACTACGATGAAATTCTGGACTTCTATCACCCGCACCACATTATGCAATTAAAACAAAGAAAAATATTCCATGCCTTACATACATCTCACTTGCACAGTTTAGTGATATTATTCTTTATTAATGCATACCAAAGACAGCTTCTTGGAGTCTCTCCGGATAGCAGCTCGGAGAGCCGCTCAGGACAGCAGCTCGGAGAGCCACTCAGGACAGCAGCTCGGAGAGCTGCACGGCGCAGCAGCTTGGGCCATCGTCAGTCAGATATTCTTCTATAACACACAAAAAGTATCACGGTAGCGTCTTAAAACATTAGCATTACTTTCTTCAGTGTGACAACTGATAAGATTCAATGATTTATGAGCATGAGCTATAAATAAAAAACGCTAGCTCCTGTGCCAACGGCGCAGGCATGTATGTACATAAGCGTCCATGGCAAAGGTTCTTGTAGCAATGCCTATTCAAAACAAATAGCTTCAGACATAAAAAACAATATGTAAGTATTAGTTAAAAACAAATGAATGTGTTAATATCTGTCGACGTACTACGATTAAATTCTGGACTTCCATCACCCACACCACACTATGCAATGAAAACAAAGAAAAACATTCCATGCCTTACATACATCTCACTCGCACAGTTTAGTGATATTTTTCTTTATTAATGCATACCAAAGACAGCTTCTTGGAGTCTCTCCGGATAGCAGCTCGGAGAGCCGCTCAGGGCAGCAGCTCGATAAGCCACTCAGGACAGCAGCTCGGAGAGCTGCACGGCGCAGCAGCTTGGGCCGTCGTCAGTCAGATACTCTTCTATAACACACAAAAAGTATCACGGTAGCGTCTTAAAACATTAGCATTACTTTCTTCAGTGTGACAACTGATAAGATTCAATGATTTATGAGCATGAGCTATAAATAAAAAACGCTAGCTCCTGTGCCAACGGCGCAGGCATGTATGTACATAAGCGTCCATGGCAAAGGTTCTTGTAGCAATGCCTATTCAAAACAAATAGCTTCAGACATAAAAAACAATAGGTAAATAATAATTAAAAACTAATGAATGTGTTAATATCTGTCGACGTACTACGATTAAATTATGGACTTCCATCACCCATACCACACTATGCAATGAAAACAAAGAAAAACATTCCATGCCTTACATACATCTCACTCGCACAGTTTAGTGATATTTTTCTTTATTAATGCATACCAAAGACAGCTTCTTGGAGTCTCTCCGGATAGCAGCTCGGAGAGCCGCTCAGGACAGCAGCTCGATGAGCCACTCAGGACAGCAGCTTGGAGAGCTGCACAGCGCAGCAGCTTGGGCCATCGTTAGTAAGATATTCTTCTGTAACACACAAAAAGTATCAGGGTAGCGTCTTAAAACATTAGCATTACTTTCTTCAGTGTGACAACTGATAAGATTCAATGATTTATGAGCATAAGCTATAAATTATAAACGCTAGCTCCTGTGCCACCGGCGCAGGCATGTATGTACATAAGCGTCCATGGCAAAGGTTCTTGTAGCAATGCCTATTCAAAACAAATAGCTTCAGACATAAAAAAACAATATGTAAGTAATAGTTAAAAACAAATGAATGTGTTAATATCTGTCAACGTACTACGATAAAATTCTGGACTTCCATCACCCGCACCACACTATGCAATGAAAACAAAGAAAAACATTCCATGCCCTACATACATCTCACTCGCACAGTTTAGTGATATTATTCTTTATTAATGCATACCAAAGACAGCTTCTTGAAGTCTCTCCGGATAGCAGCTCGGAGAGCCGCTCAGGACAGCAGCTCTGAGAGCCACTCAGGACAGCAGCTCGGAGAATTGCACGGCGCAGCAGCTTGGGCTATCGTCAGTCAGATATTCTTCTATAACACAATAAGTATTACGGTAGCGTCTTAAAACATTAGCATTACTTTCTTCAGTGTGACAACTGATAAGATTCAATGATTTATGAGCATGAGCTATAAATAAAAAACGCTAGCTCCTGTGCCACCGGCGCAGGCATGTATGTACATAAGCGTCCATGGCAAAGGTTCTTGTAGCAATGCCTATTCAAAACAAATAGCTTCAGGCATAAAAAACAATAGGTAAGTAATAGTTAAAAACAAATGAATGTGTTAATATCTGTCAACGTACTACGATAAAATTTTGGACTTCCATCACCCGCACCACACTATGCAATGAAATTAAAGAAAAACATTCCATGCCTTACATACATCTCACTTGCACAGTTTAGTGATATTATACTTTATTAATGCATACCAAAGAGAGCTTCTTGGAGTCTCTCCGGATAGCAGTTCGGAGAGCCGCTCAGGACAGCAGCTCGGAGAGCCACTCAGGACAGCAGCTCGGAGAGCTGCACGGCGCAGCAGCTTGGGCTATCGTCAGTCAGATATTCTTCTATAGCACACAAAAAGTATCACGGTAGCGTCTTAAAACATTAGCATTACTTTCTTCAGTGTGACAACTGATAAGATTCAATGATTTATGAGCATGAGCTATAAATAAAAAACGCTAGCTCCTGTGCCACCGGCGCAGGCATGTATGTACATAAGCGTCCATGGCAAAGGTTCTTGTAGCAATGCCTATTCAAAACAAATAGCTTCAGGCATAAAAAACAATAGGTAAGTAATAGTTAAAAACAAATGAATGTGTTAATATCTGTCAACGTACTAAGATAAAATTCTGGACTTCCATCACCCGCACTACACTATGCAATGAAAACAAAGAAAAACATTCCATGCCTTACATACATCTCACTCGCACAGTTTAGTGATATTATTCTTTATTAATGCATACCAAAGACAGCTTCTCGGAGAGCCTCTCCGGATAGCAGCTCAGAGAGCCGCTCAGGACAGCAGCTTGATGAGCCACTCAGGACAGCAGCTCGGAGAGCTGCACGGCGCAGCAGCTTGGGCCATCGTCAGTCAGATATTTTTCTATAACTCACAAAAAGTATCACGGTAGCGTCTTAAAACAATAGCATTACTTTCTTCAGTGTGACAACTGATAAGATTCAATGATTTAAGAGCATGAGCTATAAATAAAAAACGCTAGCTCCTGTGCCACCTGCGCAGGCATGTATGTACATAAGCGTCCATGGCAAAGGTTCTTGTAGCGATACCTATTCAAAACAAATAGCTTCAGGCATAAAAAACAATTGGTAAGTAATAGTTAAAAACAAATGAATGTGTTAATATCTGTCAACGTACTAAGATAAAATTCTGGACTTCCATCACCCGCACCACACTATGCAATGAAAACAAAGAAAAACAATCCATGCCTTACATACATCTCACTCGCACAGTTTAGTAATATTATTCTTTATTAATGCATACCAAAGACAGCTTCTCGGAAAGCCTCTCCGGATAGCAGCTCGGAGAGCCGCTCAGGACAGCAGCTCGATGAGCCACTTAGGACAGCAGCTCGGAGAGCTGCACGGCGCAGCAGCTTGGGCCATCGTCAGTCAGATATTCTTCTATAACACACAAAAAGTATCACGGTAGCGTCTTAAAACATTAGCATTACTTTCTTCAGTGTGACAACTGATTAGATTCAATGATTTATGAGCATAAGCTATAAATAAAAAACGCTAGCTCCTATGCCACCGGCGCAGGCATATTTGTACATAAGCGTCCATGGCAAAGGTTCTTGTAGCAATGCCTATTCAAAACAAATAGCTTTTGACATAAAAAACAATAGGTAAATAATAATTAAAAACTAATAAATGTGTTAATATCTGTCGACGTACTACGATAAAATTCTGGACTTCCATCACCCGCACCACAATATGCAATGAAAACAAAGATAAACATTCTATGCCTTACATACATCTCACTCGCACAGTTTAGTAATATTTTTCTTTATTAATGCATACCAAAGACAGCTTCTCGGAGCCTCTCCGGATAGCAGCTCGGAGAGCCGCTCAGGGCAGCAGCTCGATAAGCCACTCAGGACAGCAGCTCGGAGAGCTGCACGGCGCAGCAGCTTGGGCCGTCGTCAGTCAGATACTCTTCTATAACACACAAAAAGTATCACGGTAGCGTCTTAAAACATTAGCATTACTTTCTTCATTGTGACAACTGATAAGATTCAATGATTTATGAGCATGAGCTATAAATAAAAAAAAGGTAGCTCCTATCCCACCGGCGCAGGCATGTATGTACATAAGCGTCTATGGCAAAGGTTCTTGTAGCAATGCCTATTCAAAACAATTAGCTTCAGGCATAAAAAACAATAGGTAAGTAATAGTTAAAAACAAATGAATGTGTTATAATATCTGTCAACGTACAACGATTAAATTCTGGACTTCCATCACCCGCACCACATTATGCAATGAAAACAAAGAAAAACATTCCATGCCTTACATACATCTCACTCGCACAGTTTAATGATATTATTCTTTATTAATGCATACCAAATACAGCTTCTCGGAGAGCCTCTCCAGATAGCAGCTCGAAAAGCCGCTCAGGACAGCAGCTCGGAGAGCCACTCAGGACAGCAACTCGGAGAGCCACTCAGGACAGCGGCTCGGAAAGCTGCACGGCCTAGCAGCTTGGGCCATCGTCAGTCAGATATTCTTCTATAACACGCAAAAAGTACCACGGTAGCGTCTTAAAACATTAGCATTACTTTCTTCAGTGTGACAACTGATAAGATTCAATGATTTATGAGCATGAGCTATAAATAAAAATCGCTAGCTCTTGTGCCACCGGCGCAGGCATGTTTGTACATGAGCGTCCATGGCAAAGGTTCTTGTGGCAATGCCTATTTAAAACTTCTATTTAAAGCTTCAGACATAAAAAACAATTGGTAAATAATAATTAAAAACTAATGAATGTGTTAATATCTGTCAACGTACTACGATTAAATTCTGGACTTCCATCACCCACACCACACTATGCAATGAAAACAAAGAAAAACATTCTATGCCTTACATACATCTCACTCGCACAGTCTTATGATATTTTTCTTTATTAATGCATACCAAAGACAGCTTCTTGGAGTCTCTCCGGATAGCAGTTCGGAGAGCCACTCAGGACAGCAGCTCGGAGAGCTGCACGGCGCAGCAGCTTGGGCCATCGTCAGTCAGATATTCTTCTATAACACACAAAAAGTATCACGGTAGCGTCTTAAAATATTAGCATTACTTACTTCAGTGTGACATTTGATAAGATTCAATGATTTATGAGCATGAGCTATAAATAAAAAACGCTAGCTCCTGTGCCACCTGCGCAGGCATGTATGTACATAAGCGTCCATGGCAAAGGTTCTTGTAGCAATGCCTATTCAAAACAAATAGCGTCAGGCATAAAAAACAATAGGTAAGTAATAGTTAAAAACAAATGAATCTGTTAATATATGTCAACGTACTACGATAAAATTCTGGACTTCCATCACCCGCACCACACTATGCAATGAAAACAAAGAACAACATTCCATGCCTTACATACATCTCACTCGCACAGATTAGTGATATTATTCTTTATGAATGCATACCAAAGACAGCTTCTCGGAGAGCCTCTCCGGATAGCAGCTCGGAGAGCCGCTCAGGACAGCAGCTCGATGAGCTACTCAGGACAGCAGCTCGGAGAGCTGCACGGCGCAGCAGCTTGGGCCATCGTCAGTCAGATATTCTTCTATAACACACAAAAAGTATCACGGTAGCGTCTTAAAACATTAGCATTACTTTCTTCAGTGTGACAACTAATAAAATTTAATGATTTATGAGCATGAGCTATAAATAAAAAACGCTAGCTCCTATGCCACCGGCGCAGGCATGTATGTACATAAGCGTCCATGGCAAAGGTTTTTGTAGCAATGCCTATTCAAAACAAATAGCTTCAGACATAAAAAACAATAGGTAAATATGTATTATAAACTAATGAATGTGTTTATATCTGTCGACGTACTACGATAAATGTCTGGACTTCCATCACCCGCACCACACTATGCAATGAAAACAAAGAAAAACATTCCATGCCTTACATACATCTCACTCGCACAGTTTAGTGATATTATTCTTTATTAATGCATACCAAAGACAGCTCCTTGGAGAGCCTCACCGGATAGCAGCTCGGAGAGCCGCTCAGGACAGCAGCTCGATGAGCCACTCAGGACAGCAGCTCGGAGAGCTGCACGGCGCAGCAGCTTGGGCCATCGTCAGTCAGATATTCTTCTATAACACACAAAAAGTATCACGGTAGCGTCTTAAAACATTAGCATTACTATCTTCAGTGTGACAACTGATAAGATTCAATGACTTATGAGCATGAGCTATAAATAAAAAACGCTAGCTCCTGTGCCACCGGCGCAGGCATGTATGTACATAAGCGTCCATGGCAAAGGTTTTTGTAGCAATGCCTATTCATAACAAATAGCTTCAGACATAAAAAACAATAGATAAATAATAATTAAAAACTAATGAATGTGTTAATATCTGTCGACGTACTACGATAAAATTCTGGACTTCCATCACCCGCACCACACTATGCAATGAAAACAAAGAAAAACATTCCATGCCTTACATACATCTCACTCGCACAGTTTAGTAATATTTTTCTTTATTAATGCATACCAAAGACAGCTTCTCGGAGCCTCTCCGGATAGCAGCTCGGAGAGCCGCTCAGGGCAGCAGCTCGATGAGCCACTCAGGACAGCAGCTCGGAGAGCTGCACGGCGCAGCAGCTTGGGCCGTCGTCAGTCAGATATTCTTCTATAACACACAAAAAGTATCACGGTAGCGCCTTAAAACATTAGCATTACTATCTTCAGTGTGACAACTGATAAGATTCAATGACTTATGAGCATGAGCTATAAATAAAAAACGCTAGCTCCTGTGCCACCTGCGCAGGCATGAATGTACATAAGCGTCCATGGCAAAGGTTTTTGTAGCAATGCCTATTCAAAACAAATAGCTTCAGACATAAAAAACAATAGGTAAGTGATAGTTAAAAACACATGAATGTGTTAATATCTATCAACGTACTACGATAAAATTCTGGACTTCCATCACCCGCACCACACTATGCAATGAAAACAAAGAAAAACATTCCATGCCTTACATACATCTCACTCGCACAGTTTACTAATATTTTTCTTTATTAATGCATACCAAAGACAGCTTCTCGGAGCCTCTCTGGATAGCAGCTCGGAGAGCCGTTCAGAGCAGTAGCTCGATGAGCCACTCAGGACAGCAGCTCGAAGAGCTGCACGGCGCAGCAGCTTGGGCCGTCGTAAGTCAGATATTCTTCTATAACACACAAAAAGTATCACGGTAGCGTCTTAAAACATTAGCATTACTATCTTCAGTGTGACAACTGATAAGATTCAATGACTTATGAGCATGAGCTATAAATAAAAAACGCTAGCTCCTGTGCCACCTGCGCAGGCATGAATGTACATAAGCGTCCATGGCAAAGGTTCTTGTAGCAATGCCTATTCAAAACAAATAGCTTCAGACATAAAAAACAATAGGTAAGTGATAGTTAAAAACAAATGAATGTGTTAATATCTATCAACGTACTACGATAAAATTCTGGACTTCCATCACCCGCACCACAATATGCAATGAAAACAAAGATAAACATTCTATGCCTTACATACATCTCACTCGCACAGTTTAGTAATATTTTTCTTTATTAATGCATACCAAAGACAGCTTCTCGGAGCCTCTCCGGATAGCAGCTCGGAGAGCCGCTCAGGGCAGCAGCTCGATGAGCCACTCAGGACAGCAGCTCGGAGAGCTGCACGGCGCAGCAGCTTGGGCCGTCGTCAGTCAGATATTCTTCTATAACACACAAAAAGTATCACGGTAGCGTCTTAAAACATTAGCATTACTATCTTCAGTGTGACAACTGATAAGATTCAATGACTTATGAGCATGAGCTATAAATAAAAAACGCTAGCTCCTGTGCCACCTGCGCAGGCATGAATGTACATAAGCGTCCATGGCAAAGGTTCTTGTAGCAATGCCTATTCAAAACAAATAGCTTCAGACATAAAAAACAATAGGTAAGTGATAGTTAAAAACAAATGAATGTGTTAATATCTATCAACGTACTACGATAAAATTCTGGACTTCCATCACCCGCACCACACTATGCAATGAAAACAAAGAAAAACATTCCATGCCTTACATACATCTCACTCGCACAGTTTAGTGATATTTTTCTTTATAAATGCATACCAAAGACAGCTTCTCGGAGAGCCTCTCCGGATAGCAGCTCGAAAAGCCGCTCAGGACAGCAGCTCGGAGAGCCACTCAGGACAGCAACTCGGAGAGCCACTCAGGACAGCGGCTCGGAAAGCTGCACGGCCTAGCAGCTTGGGCCATCGTCAGTCAGATATTCTTCTATAACACGCAAAAAGTACCACGGTAGCGTCTTAAAACATTAGCATTACTTTCTTCAGTGTGACAACTGATAAGATTCAATGATTTATGAGCATGAGCTATAAATAAAAATCGCTAGCTCTTGTGCCACCGGCGCAGGCATGTTTGTACATGAGCGTCCATGGCAAAGGTTCTTGTGGCAATGCCTATTTAAAACTTCTATTTAAAGCTTCAGACATAAAAAACAATTGGTAAATAATAATTAAAAACTAATGAATGTGTTAATATCTGTCAACGTACTACGATTAAATTCTGGACTTCCATCACCCACACCACACTATGCAATGAAAACAAAGAAAAACATTCTATGCCTTACATACATCTCACTCGCACAGTCTTATGATATTTTTCTTTATTAATGCATACCAAAGACAGCTTCTTGGAGTCTCTCCGGATAGCAGTTCGGAGAGCCACTCAGGACAGCAGCTCGGAGAGCTGCACGGCGCAGCAGCTTGGGCCATCGTCAGTCAGATATTCTTCTATAACACACAAAAAGTATCACGGTAGCGTCTTAAAATATTAGCATTACTTACTTCAGTGTGACATTTGATAAGATTCAATGATTTATGAGCATGAGCTATAAATAAAAAACGCTAGCTCCTGTGCCACCTGCGCAGGCATGTATGTACATAAGCGTCCATGGCAAAGGTTCTTGTAGCAATGCCTATTCAAAACAAATAGCGTCAGGCATAAAAAACAATAGGTAAGTAATAGTTAAAAACAAATGAATCTGTTAATATATGTCAACGTACTACGATAAAATTCTGGACTTCCATCACCCGCACCACACTATGCAATGAAAACAAAGAACAACATTCCATGCCTTACATACATCTCACTCGCACAGATTAGTGATATTATTCTTTATGAATGCATACCAAAGACAGCTTCTCGGAGAGCCTCTCCGGATAGCAGCTCGGAGAGCCGCTCAGGACAGCAGCTCGATGAGCTACTCAGGACAGCAGCTCGGAGAGCTGCACGGCGCAGCAGCTTGGGCCATCGTCAGTCAGATATTCTTCTATAACACACAAAAAGTATCACGGTAGCGTCTTAAAACATTAGCATTACTTTCTTCAGTGTGACAACTAATAAAATTTAATGATTTATGAGCATGAGCTATAAATAAAAAACGCTAGCTCCTATGCCACCGGCGCAGGCATGTATGTACATAAGCGTCCATGGCAAAGGTTTTTGTAGCAATGCCTATTCAAAACAAATAGCTTCAGACATAAAAAACAATAGGTAAATATGTATTATAAACTAATGAATGTGTTTATATCTGTCGACGTACTACGATAAATGTCTGGACTTCCATCACCCGCACCACACTATGCAATGAAAACAAAGAAAAACATTCCATGCCTTACATACATCTCACTCGCACAGTTTAGTGATATTATTCTTTATTAATGCATACCAAAGACAGCTCCTTGGAGAGCCTCACCGGATAGCAGCTCGGAGAGCCGCTCAGGACAGCAGCTCGATGAGCCACTCAGGACAGCAGCTCGGAGAGCTGCACGGCGCAGCAGCTTGGGCCATCGTCAGTCAGATATTCTTCTATAACACACAAAAAGTATCACGGTAGCGTCTTAAAACATTAGCATTACTATCTTCAGTGTGACAACTGATAAGATTCAATGACTTATGAGCATGAGCTATAAATAAAAAACGCTAGCTCCTGTGCCACCGGCGCAGGCATGTATGTACATAAGCGTCCATGGCAAAGGTTTTTGTAGCAATGCCTATTCATAACAAATAGCTTCAGACATAAAAAACAATAGATAAATAATAATTAAAAACTAATGAATGTGTTAATATCTGTCGACGTACTACGATAAAATTCTGGACTTCCATCACCCGCACCACACTATGCAATGAAAACAAAGAAAAACATTCCATGCCTTACATACATCTCACTCGCACAGTTTAGTAATATTTTTCTTTATTAATGCATACCAAAGACAGCTTCTCGGAGCCTCTCCGGATAGCAGCTCGGAGAGCCGCTCAGGGCAGCAGCTCGATGAGCCACTCAGGACAGCAGCTCGGAGAGCTGCACGGCGCAGCAGCTTGGGCCGTCGTCAGTCAGATATTCTTCTATAACACACAAAAAGTATCACGGTAGCGCCTTAAAACATTAGCATTACTATCTTCAGTGTGACAACTGATAAGATTCAATGACTTATGAGCATGAGCTATAAATAAAAAACGCTAGCTCCTGTGCCACCTGCGCAGGCATGAATGTACATAAGCGTCCATGGCAAAGGTTTTTGTAGCAATGCCTATTCAAAACAAATAGCTTCAGACATAAAAAACAATAGGTAAGTGATAGTTAAAAACACATGAATGTGTTAATATCTATCAACGTACTACGATAAAATTCTGGACTTCCATCACCCGCACCACACTATGCAATGAAAACAAAGAAAAACATTCCATGCCTTACATACATCTCACTCGCACAGTTTACTAATATTTTTCTTTATTAATGCATACCAAAGACAGCTTCTCGGAGCCTCTCTGGATAGCAGCTCGGAGAGCCGTTCAGAGCAGTAGCTCGATGAGCCACTCAGGACAGCAGCTCGAAGAGCTGCACGGCGCAGCAGCTTGGGCCGTCGTAAGTCAGATATTCTTCTATAACACACAAAAAGTATCACGGTAGCGTCTTAAAACATTAGCATTACTATCTTCAGTGTGACAACTGATAAGATTCAATGACTTATGAGCATGAGCTATAAATAAAAAACGCTAGCTCCTGTGCCACCTGCGCAGGCATGAATGTACATAAGCGTCCATGGCAAAGGTTCTTGTAGCAATGCCTATTCAAAACAAATAGCTTCAGACATAAAAAACAATAGGTAAGTGATAGTTAAAAACAAATGAATGTGTTAATATCTATCAACGTACTACGATAAAATTCTGGACTTCCATCACCCGCACCACACTATGCAATGAAAACAAAGAAAAACATTCCATGCCTTACATACATCTCACTCGCACAGTTTAGTAATATTTTTCTTTATTAATGCATACCAAAGACAGCTTCTCGGAGCCTCTCCGGATAGCAGCTCGGAGAGCCGCTCAGGGCAGCAGCTCGATGAGCCACTCAGGACAGCAGCTCGGAGAGCTGCACGGCGCAGCAGCTTGGGCCGTCGTCAGTCAGATATTCTTCTATAACACACAAAAAGTATCACGGTAGCGTCTTAAAACATTAGCATTACTATCTTCAGTGTGACAACTGATAAGATTCAATGACTTATGAGCATGAGCTATAAATAAAAAACGCTAGCTCCTGTGCCACCTGCGCAGGCATGAATGTACATAAGCGTCCATGGCAAAGGTTCTTGTAGCAATGCCTATTCAAAACAAATAGCTTCAGACATAAAAAACAATAGGTAAGTGATAGTTAAAAACAAATGAATGTGTTAATATCTATCAACGTACTACGATAAAATTCTGGACTTCCATCACCCGCACCACACTATGCAATGAAAACAAAGAAAAACATTCCATGCCTTACATACATCTCACTCGCACAGTTTAGTGATATTTTTCTTTATAAATGCATACCAAAGACAGCTTCTCGGAGAGCCTCTCCGGATAGCAGCTCGGAGAGCTGCTCAGGACAGCAGCTCGATGAGCCACTCAGGACAACAGCTCGGAGAGCTGCACGGCGCAGCAGCTTGGGCCATCGTCAGTCAGATATTCTTCTATAACACACAAAGCGTATCACGGTAGCGTCTTAAAACATTAGCATTACTTTCTTTAGTGTGACAACTGATAAGATTCAATGATTTATGAGCATGAGCTACAAATAATAAAGGTTAGCTCCTATGCCACCGGCGCAGGCATGTTTGTACATAAGCGTCCATGGCAAAGGTTCTTGTAGCAATGCCTATTTAAAACAAATAGCTTCAGGCATAAAAAACAATAGGTAAGTGACAGTTAAAAACAAATGAATGTGTTAATATCTGTCGACGTACTACGATTAAATTCTGGACTTCCATCACCCGCACCACATTAGGCAATGAAAACAAAGAAAAACTTTCCATGCCTTACATACATCTCACTCACACTGTTCAGTGATATTATTCTTTATAAATACATACCAAAGACAGCTTCTTGGAGTCTCTCCGGATAGCAGCTCGGAGAGCCGCTCAGGACAGCAACTCGGAAAGCCGCTCAGGACAGCAGCTCGGAGAGCCACTCAGGCAGCAGCTCGGAGAGCTGCACGGCGCAGCAGCTTGGGCCATCGTCAGTCAGATATTCTTCTATAACACACAAAAAGTATCACGGTAGCGTCTTAAAACATTAGCATTACTTTCTTCAGTGTGACAACTAATAAGATTTAGTGATTTATAAGCTTGAGCTATAAATAAAAAAAGCTAGCTCCTGTGCCACCGGCGCAGGCATGTATGTACATAAGCGTCCATGGCAAAGGTTCTTGTAGCAATGCCTATTCAAAACAAATAGCTTCAGACATAAAAAACAATAGGTAAATAATAATTAAAAACTAATGAATGTGTTAATATCTGTCGACGTACTACGATAAAATTCTGGACTTCCATCACCCGCACCACACTATGCAATTAAAACAAAGAAAAACATTCCATGCCTTACATACATCTCACTCGCACAGTTTAGTAATATTTTTCTTTATTAATGCATACCAAAGACAGCTTCTCGGAGCCTCTCCGGATAGCAGCTCGGAGAGCCGCTCAGGGCAGCAGCTCGATGAGCCACTCAGGACAGCAGCTCGGAGAGCTGCACGGCGCAGCAGCTTGGGCCGTCGTCAGTCAGATATTCTTCTATAACACACAAAAAGTATCACGGTAGCGTCTTAAAACATTAGCATTACTATCTTCAGTGTGACAACTGATAAGATTCAATGACTTATGAGCATGAGCTATAAATAAAAAACGCTAGCTCCTGTGCCACCTGCGCAGGCATGAATGTACATAAGCGTCCATGGCAAAGGTTCTTGTAGCAATGCCTATTCAAAACAAATAGCTTCAGACATAAAAAACAATAGGTAAGTGATAGTTAAAAACAAATGAATGTGTTAATATCTGTCAACGTACTACGATAAAATTCTGGACTTTCATCACCCGCACCACACTATGCAATGAAAACAAAGAAAAACATTCCATGCCTTACATACATCTCACTCGCACAGTTTAGTGATATTATTCTTTATTAATGCATACCAAAGACAGCTTCTCGGAGAGCCTCACCGGATAGCAGCTCGGAGAGCCGCTCAGGACAGCAGCTCGAAAAGCCACTCAGGACAGCAGCTCGGAGAGCTGCACGGCGCAGCAGCTTGGGCCATCGTCAGTCAGATATTCTTCACACAAAAAGTATCACGGTAGCGTCTTAAAACATTATTATTACTTTCTTCAGTGTGACAACTGATAAGATTCAATGATTTATGAGCTTAAGCTATAAATAAAAAAAGCTATCTCCTATCCCACCGGCGCAGGCATGTATGTACATAAGCGTCTATGGCAAAGGTTCTTGTAGCAATGCCTATTCAAAACAGATAGCTTCAGGCATAAAAAAACATTAGGTAAGTAATAGTTAAAAACAAATGAATGTGTTAATATCTGTCGACGTACTACGATTAAATTCTGGACTTCCATCACCCGCACCACATTAGGCAATGAAAACAAAGAAAAACATTCCATGCCTTACATACATCTCACTCACACTGTTCAGTGATATTATTCTTTATAAATACATACCAAAGACAGCTTCTTGGAGTCTCTCCGGATAGCAGCTCGGAGAGCCGCTCAGGACAGCAGCTCGGAAAGCCGCTCAGGACAGCAGCTCGGAGAGCCACTCAGGCAGCAGCTCGGAGAGCTGCACGGCGCAGCAGCTTGGGCCATCGTCAGTCAGATATTCTTCTATAACACACAAAAAGTATCACGGTAGCGTCTTAAAACATTAGCATTACTTTCTTCAGTGTGACAACTAACAAGATTTAGTGATTTATAAGCTTGAGCTATAAATAAAAAAAGCTAGCTCCTGTGCCACCGGCGCAGGCATGTATGTACATAAGCGTCCATGGCAAAGGTTCTTGTAGCAATGCCTATTCAAAAAAAATAGCTTCAGACATAAAAAACAATATGTAAGTAATAGTTAAAAACAAATGAATGTGTTAATGTCTGTCGACGTACTACGATTAAATTCTGGACTTCCATCACCCACACCACACTATGCAATGAAAACAAAGAAAAACATTCCATGCCTTACATACATCTCACTTGCACAGTTTAGTGATATTATTCTTTATTAAGCTTCTTGGAGTCTCTCCGGATAGCAGCTCGGAGAGCCGCTCAGGACAGCAGCTCGGAGAGCCACTCAGGACAGCAGCTCGGAGAGCTGCACGGCGCAGCAGCTTGGGCCATCGTCAGTCAGATATTCTTCTATAACCCACAAAAAGTATCACGGTAGCGTCTTAAAACATTATTATTACTTTCTTCAGTGTGACAACTGATAAGATTCAATGATTTATGAGCATAAGCTATAAATAAAAAAAGCTATCTCCTATCCCACTGGCGCAGGCATGTATGTACATAAGCGTCTATGGCAAAGTTTCTTGTAGCAATGCCTATTCAAAACAGATAGCTTCAGACATAAAAATCAATATGTAAGTAATAGTTAAAAACAAATGAATGTGTTAATATCTGTCGACGTACTACGATTAAATTCTGGACTTCCATCACCCGCACCAGATTATGCAATGAAAACAAAGAAAAACATTCCATGCCTTACGTACATCTCACTCGCACAGCTCAGTGATATTTTTCTTTATTAACGCATACCAAAGACAGCTTCTTGGAGTCTCTCCGGATAGCAGCTCGGAGAGCCGCTCAGGACAGCAGCTCGGAGAGCCACTCAGGACAGCAGCTCGGAGAGCTGCACGGCGCAGCAGCTTGGGCCATCGTCAGTCAGATATTCTTCACACAAAAAGTATCACGGTAGCGTCTTAAAACATTATTATTACTTTCTTCAGTGTGACAACTGATAAGATTCAATGATTTATGAGCATAAGCTATAAATAAAAAAAGCTATCTCCTATCCCACCGGCACAGGCATGTATGTACATAAGCGTCTATGGCAAAGGTTCTTGTAGCAATGCCTATTCAAAACAGATAGCTTCAGGCATAAAAAACATTAGGTAAGTAATAGTTAAAAACAAATGAATGTGTTAATATCTGTCGACGTACTACGATTAAATTCTGGACTTCCATCACCCGCACCACATTATGCAATGAAAACAAAGAAAAACATTCCATGCCTTACATACATCTCACTCACACTGTTCAGTGATATTATTCTTTATTAATGCATACCAAAGACAGCTTTTTGGAGTCTCTCCGGATAGCAGCTCGGAGAGCCGCTCAGGACAGCAGCTCGGAGAGCCGCTCAGGACAGCAGCTCGGAGAGCCACTCAGGACAGCAGCTCGGAGAGCTGCACGGCGCAGCAGCTTGGGCCATCGTCAGTCAGATATTCTTCTATAACACACAAAAAGTATCACGGTAGCGTCTTAAAACATTAGCATTACTTTCTTCAGTGTGACAACTAATAAGATTCAGTGATTTATAAGCTTGAGCTATAAATAAAAAAAGCTAGCTCCTGTGCCACCGGCGCAGGCATGTATGTACAAAAGCGTCCATGGCAAAGGTTCTTGTAGCAATGCCTTTTCAAAAAAATAGCTTCAGACATAAAAAACAATATGTAAGTAATAGTTAAAAACAAATGAATGTGTTAATATCTGTCGACGTACTACGATTAAATTCTGGACTTCCATCACCCGCACCAAATTATGCAATGAAAAATAAGAAAAACATTCCATGCCTTACGTACATCTCACTCGCACAGTTCAGTGATATTTTTCTTTATTAATGCATACCAAAGACAGCTTCTTGGAGTCTCTCCGGATAGCAGCTCGGATAGCCGCACAGGACAGCAGCTCGGAGAGCCACTCAGGACAGCAGCTCGGAGAGCTACGCGGCGCAGCAGCTTGGGCCATCGTCAGTCAGATATTCCTGTGTCCTTCAGTGTGACAACTAATAAGATTCAATGATTTATGAGCATGAGCTTTAAATAAAAAACGCTAGCTCCTGTGCCACCGGCGCAGTTATTTATGTACATAAGCGTCCATGGCAAAGGTTCTTGTAGCAATGCCTATTCAAAACAAATAGCTTCAGACATAAAAAACAATATGTAAGTAATAGTTAAAAACAAATGAATGTGTTAATATCTGTCGACGTACTACGATAAAATTCTGGACTTCCATCACCCACACCACACTATGCAATGAAAACAAAGAAAAACATTCCATGCCTTACATACATCTCACTTGCACAGTTTAGTGATATTATTCTTTATTAATGCATACCAAAGACAGCTTCTTGGAGTCTCTCCGGATAGCAGCTCGGAAAGCCGCTCAGGACAGCAGCTCGGAGAGCCAGTCAGGACAGCAGCTCGGAGAGCTGCACGGCGCAGCAGCTTGGGCCATCGTCAGTCAGATATTCTTCTATAACACACAAAAAGTATCACGGTAGCGTCTTAAAACATTATTATTACTTTCTTCAGTGTGACAACTGATAAGATTCAATGATTTATGAGCATAAGCTATAAATTAAAAAAGCTATCTCCTATCCCACCGGCGCAGGCATGTATGTACATAAGCGTCTATAGCAAAGTTTCTTGTAGCAATGCCTATTCAAAACAGATAGCTTCAGACATAAAAATCAATATGTAAGTAATAGTTAAAAACAAATGAATGTGTTAATATCTGTCGACGTACTACGATTAAATTCTGGACTTCCATCACCCGCACCAAATTATGCAATGAAAACAAAGAAAAACATTCCATGCCTTACGTACATCTCACTCGCACAGCTCAGTGATATTTTTCTTTATTAACGCATACCAAAGACAGCTTCTTGGAGTCTCTCCGGATAGCAGCTCGGAGAGCCGCTCAGGACAGAAGCTCGGAGAGCCACTTAGGACAGCAGCTCGGAGAGCTGCACGGCGCAGCAGCTTGGGCCATCGTCAGTCAGATATTCTTCACACAAAAAGTATCACGGTAGCGTCTTAAAACATTATTATTACTTTCTTCAGTGTGACAACTGATAAGATTCAATGATTTATGAGCATAAGCTATAAATAAAAAAAGCTATCTCCTATCCCACCGGCGCAGGCATGTATGTACATAAGCGTCTATGGCAAAGGTTCTTGTAGCAATGCCTATTCAAAAAAAATAGCTTCAGACATAAAAAACAATATGTAAGTAATAGTTAAAAACAAATGAATGTGTTAATATCTGTCGACGTACTACGATAAAATTCTGGACTACCATCACCCGCACCACATTATGCAATGGAAACAAAGAAAAACATTCCATGCCTTACATACATTTCACTCACACTGTTCAGTGATATTATTCTTTATTAATGCATACCAAAGACAGCTTTTTGGAGTCTCTCCGGATAGCAGCTCGGAGAGCCGCTCAGGACAGCAGCTCGGAGAGCCGCTCAGGACAGCAGCTCGGAGAGCCACTCAGGACAGCAGCTCGGAGAGCTGCACGGCGCAGCAGCTTGGGCCATCGTCAGTCAGATATTCTTCTATAACACACAAAAAGTATCACGGTAGCGTCTTAAAACATTAGCATTACTTTCTTCAGTGTGACAACTAATAAGATTCAGTGATTTATAAGCTTGAGCTATAAATTAAAAAAGCTAGCTCCTGTGCCACCGGCGCAGGCATGTATGTACATAAGCGTCCATGGCAAAGGTTCTTGTAGCAATGCCTATTCAAAAAAAATAGCTTCAGACATAAAAAACAATATGTAAGTAATAGTTAAAAACAAATGAATGTGTTAATATCTGTCGACGTACTACGATAAAATTCTGGACTACCATCACCCGCAACACATTATGCAATGAAAACAAAGAAAAACATTCCATGCCTTACATACATCTCACTTGCACAGTTTAGTGATATTATTCTTTATTAATGCATACCAAAGACAGCTTCTTGGAGTCTCTCCGGATAGCAGCTCGGAGAGCCGCTCAGGACAGCAGCTCGGAGAGCCACTCAGGACAGCAGCTCGGAGAGCTGCACGGCGCAGCAGCTTGGGCCATCGTCAGTCAGATATTCTTCTATAACACACAAAAAGTATCACGGTAGCGTCTTAAAACATTAGCATTACTTTCTTCAGTGTGACAACTTTTTCCTAAAGCTACAAACTCAGATGTGCTCAAAATGATTAAAAGTTTGAATCCACACAAAGCTCCAGGAGCTGATGGCATTAGAGCCTGTGATATTATACGTTTATCTAATCGAATAATAGACACTTTAACTAGGTTGATAAACACTAGCATTCTGACTGGAAGATATCCGAGGGAGCTTAAGACTGGAATTGTGAGACCCATACATAAAGTAGGTAGTACGCAAGACTACTCGAAGTATCGTCCTATAACGATACTCCCGGTCCTAGACAAAATAGTCGAAAAGTATGTATCGAAAGTCATCCAAAACTTCTATTCATGCCATAACGTATTATGCTCACAGCAATATGGTTTCCAACCAAAAAAAAGTACATCACTTCTGTTGTCCCGATTCACGGATGATATTAACAGCTATCTTAATGACAAAAAACATATACTTCTTATTTTTATTGACTACAGTAAAGCGTTCGACACTTTGAGACATGACTTATTAATAAAACGATTAGACAGCAGCGGCATACGCGGAAACATATTGGAATGGTGCAAGGACTATCTCCATGACCGTAGATATCAGGTAAGGGTCGGTACAGCGTACAGTGATAGTGTTTCCGTCTCAGAAGGAACCGCGCAAGGGTCTGTTCTAGGTCCACTGCACTACTTGACCTATGTAAATGACCTAAATAACGTACTTAAACACTGCAAAATGTATCAGTTTGCGGACGATACCTGCCTGGTAGCTGCGAACAGAGACATATTCGTCGCACAAAGAGAAATCCAATTTGATTTTACAGCGATATGCAAATGGTCACATGACTCGGGACTTGTCCTCAACGCCGCAAAGACAAAAGTCATGCATGTGCATTCGAGCCATAATCCCAATCCTTGTAAAGAAGGGGTAAAGATTGTAGCCCACAGTCATGACTGCTTACATAACTGTTTTGTCCCATGTACTGCTACCTGCGAAATTATAGAGCAGGTAACGGAATTTACGTACTTGGGTCTTGTCATTGATGATAGGTTCAACTGGGCAAAACACATTGATAGGACTTGTAATAGATTGCGAGCGGTCTTGGCCAAATTGTATGTCTTAAAAAACAGAGTGCCGTTTGACATTTTACTAACAATATACAAAGCCTTAGTCGAAAATATTATTGCTTACGGTTTAAGTAGTTATGGACGTACACACAAAACCTATCTCGATGAAATCTATAAATTACAATATAGACTCTTAAAACTAATAGTACCTGCAAAAATTAAGGACAAATATAAAGACGCTTCTGAGGAACTTTTTAAGTATTGTGGTATATTACCCATTTATAAAAAGGTTGAATTTGTATTAATTTTAGAACAATACTTTAGGTGTGAACTTCAGATACCTAAAACACATAGAATAGTTACCAGAAGCATTACAAACAATATCCTACAAATACCCATTTTCAAAAACTTTTATGGCAAACGTACTACTCAATATATCATTCCTAAACTCTTAAACAAACTTCCTTCTGAATTAAAAAATGAAATAACAAATAAAAATATTAATCACGTGTTAAAAAAATATTATTTCTAATGTCAAACAAAAAACTCGTACGATTGTAAAAGCAGGAGCATCCTGTATCTGTTGCGAATGCACGACGAACACGAGTGACACTGCTGAACGCCGGTAAACATGGGAGGGGATGGTACTTGCTCGGCAACAGAACGGAATCTAATACTTTGTGAGCAGGATAACAATACGTGAAGATAACTCTTTAAGTTCTAAGACGAGTGGAATGTTATTATAAGTTGTTATACGCATTACTCAAGCTGTGAAAAGAGCGCGCGACGCAATGTTACTCGTTTTGTTTTGTGTAATGACTATAGGTATTTACTTGCTATATTTATGTATTCGAGAACACTACTGTCTAGACAAATCTTACATAGATTTTAAGACGGTATCATTCAAACTGATGTGTATTTCTTTGTGATGTATAATAAATAAATAAAATAAATAAATAACTGATAAGATTCAATGATTTATGAGCATGAACTATAAATAAAAAACGCTAGCTCCTGTGCCACCGGCGCAGGCATGTATGTACATAAGCGTCCATGGCAAAGGTTCTTGTAGCAATGCCTATTCAAAACAAATAGCTTCAGACATAAAAAACAATATGTAAGTAATAGTTAAAAACAAATGAATGTGTTAATATCTGTCGACGTACTACGATTAAATTCTGGACTTCCATCACCCACACCACACTATGCAATGAAAACAAAGAAAAACATTCCATGCCTTACATACATCTCACTCGCACAGTTTAGTGATATTTTTCTTTATTAATGCATACCAAAGACAGCTTCTTGGAGTCTCTCCGGATAGCAGCTCGGAGAGCCGCTCAGGACTGCAGCTCGATGAGCCACTCAGGACAGCAGCTTGGAGAGCTGCACAGCGCAGCAGCTTGGGCCATCGTTAGTCAGATATTCTTCTGTAACACACAAAAAGTATCACGGTAGCGTCTTAAAACATTAGCATTACTTTCTTCAGTGTGACAACTGATAAGATTCAATGATTTATGAGCATGAGCTATAAATAAAATAGCTAGCTCCTATCCCACCGGCGCAGGCATGTATGTACAAAAGCGTCTATGGCAAAGGTTCTTGTAGCAATGCCTATTCAAAACAAATAGCTTCAGGCATAAAAAACAATAGGTAAGTAATAGTTAAAAACAAATGAATGTGTTAATATCTGTCAACGTACTACGATAAAATTCTGAACTTCCATCACCCGCACCACATTATGCAATGAAAACAAAGAAAAACATTCCATGCCTTACATACATCTCAATTGCACAGTTTAGTGATATTATTCTTTATTAATGCATACCAAAGACAGCTTCTTGGAGTCTCTCCGGATAGCAGCTCGAAGAGCCGCTCAGGACAGCAGCTCGATGAGCCACTCAGGACAGCAGCTTGGAGAGCTGCACAGCGCAGCAGCTTGGGCCATCGTTAGTCAGATATTCTTCTGTAACACACAAAAAGTATCACGGTAGCGTCTTAAAACATTAGCATTACTTTCTTCAGTGTGACAACTGATAAGATTCAATGATTTATGAGCATGAGCTATAAATAAAAAAGCTAGCTCCTATCCCACCCGCGCAGGCATGTATGTACAAAAGCGTCTATGGCAAAGGTTCTTGTAGCAATGCCTATTCAAAACAAATAGCTTCAGGCATAAAAAACAATAGGTAAGTAATAGTTAAAAACAAATGAATGTGTTAATATCTGTCAATGTACTACGATAAAATTCTGGACTTCCATCACCCGCACCACATTATGCAATGAAAACAAAGAAAAACATTCCATGCCTTACATACATCTCACTTGCACAGTTTAGTGATATTATTCTTTATTAATGCATACCAAAGACAGCTTCTTGGAGTCTCTCCGGATAGCAGCTCGAAGAGCCGCTCAGGACAGCAGCTCGGAGAGCCACTCAGGACAGCAGCTCGGAGAGCCACTCAGGACAGCAGCTCGGAGAGCTGCACGGCGCAGCAGCTTGGGCCATCGTCAGTCAGATATTCTTCTATAACACACAAAAAGTATCACGGTAGCGTCTTAAAACATTAGCATTACTTTCTTCAGTGTGACAACTGATACGATTCAATGATTTATGAGCATGAGCTATAAATAAAAAAGCTAGCTCCTATCCCACCCGCGCAGGCATGTATGTACAAAAGCGTCTATGGCAAAGGTTCTTGTAGCAATGCCTATTCAAAACAAATAGCTTCAGACATAAAAATCAATATGTAAGTAATAGTTAAAAACAAATGAATGTGTTAATATCTGTCGACGTACTACGATTAAATTCTGGACTTCCATCACCCGCACCACATTATGCAATGAAAACAAAGAAAAACATTCCATGCCTTACGTACATCTCACTCGCACAGCTCAGTGATATTTTTCTTTATTAACGCATACCAAAGACAGCTTCTTGGAGTCTCTCCGGATAGCAGCTCGGAGAGCCGCTCAGGACAGCAGCTCGGAGAGCTACTCAGGACAGCAGCTCGGAGAGCTGCACGGCGCAGCAGCTTGGGCCATCGTCAGTCAGATATTCTTCACACAAAAAGTATCACGGTAGCGTCTTAAAACATTATTATTACTTTCTTCAGTGTGACAACTGATAAGATTCAATGATTTATGAGCATAAGCTATAAATAAAAAAAGCTATCTCCTATCCCACCGGCGCAGGCATGTATGTACATAAGCGTCTATGGCAAAGGTTCTTGTAGCAATGCCTATTCAAAAAAAATAGCTTCAGACATAAAAAACAATATGTAAGTAATAGTTAAAAACAAATGAATGTGTTAAAATCTGTCGACGTACTACGATAAAATTCTGGACTACCATCACCCGCACCACATTATGCAATGAAAACAAAGAAAAACATTCCATGCCTTACATACATCTCACTCACACTGTTCAGTGATATTATTCTTTATTAATGCATACCAAAGACAGCTTTTTGGAGTCTCTCCGGATAGCAGCTAGGAGAGCCGCTCAGGACAGCAGCTCGGAGAGCCGCTCAGGACAGCAGCTCGGAGAGCCACTCAGGACAGCAGCTCGGAGAGCTGCACGGCGCAGCAGCTTGGGCCATCGTCAGTCAGATATTCTTCTATAACACACAAAAAGTATCACGGTAGCGTCTTAAAACATTAGCATTACTTTCTTCAGTGTGACAACTAATAAGATTCAGTGATTTATAAGCTTGAGCTATAAATTAAAAAAGCTAGCTCCTGTGCCACCGGCGCAGGCATGTATGTACATAAGCGTCCATGGCAAAGGTTCTTGTAGCAATGCCTATTCAAAAAAAATAGCTTCAGACATAAAAAACAATATGTAAGTAATAGTTAAAAACAAATGAATGTGTTAATATCTGTCAACGTACTACGATTAAATTCTGGACTTCCATCACCCGCACCACACTATGCAATGAAAACAAAGAAAAACATTCCATGCCTTACATACATCTCACTTGCACAGTTTAGTGATATTATTCTTTATTAATGCATACCAAAGACAGCTTCTTGGAGTCTCTCCGGATAGCAGCTCGGAGAGCCGCTCAGGACAGCAGCTCGGAGAGCCACTCAGGACAGCAGCTCGGAGAGCTGCACGGCGCAGCAGCTTGGGCCATCGTCAGTCAGATATTCTTCTATAACACACAAAAAGTATCACGGTAGCGTCTTAAAACATTAGCATTACTTTCTTCAGTGTGACAACTGATAAGATTCAATGATTTATGAGCATGAACTATAAATAAAAAACGCTAGCTCCTGTGCCACCGGCGCAGGCATGTATGTACATAAGCGTCCATGGCAAAGGTTCTTGTAGCAATGCCTATTCAAAACAAATAGCTTCAGACATAAAAAACAATATGTAAGTAATAGTTAAAAACAAATGAATGTGTTAATATCTGTCGACGTACTACGATTAAATTCTGGACTTCCATCACCCACACCACACTATGCAATGAAAACAAAGAAAAACATTCCATGCCTTACATACATCTCACTCGCACAGTTTAGTGATATTTTTCTTTATTAATGCATACCAAAGACAGCTTCTTGGAGTCTCTCCGGATAGCAGCTCGGAGAGCCGCTCAGGACAGCAGCTCGATGAGCCACTCAGGACAGCAGCTTGGAGAGCTGCACAGCGCAGCAGCTTGGGCCATCGTTAGTCAGATATTCTTCTGTAACACACAAAAAGTATCACGGTAGCGTCTTAAAACATTAGCATTACTTTCTTCAGTGTGACAACTGATAAGATTCAATGATTTATGAGCATGAGCTATAAATAAAATAGCTAGCTCCTATCCCACTCGCGCAGGCATGTATGTACAAAAGCGTCTATGGCAAAGGTTCTTGTAGCAATGCCTATTCAAAACAAATAGCTTCAGACATAAAAAACAATATGTAAGTAATAGTTAAAAACAAATGAATGTGTTAATATCTGTCGACGTACTACGATTAAATTCTGGACTTCCATCACCCACACCACACTATGCAATGAAAACAAAAAAAAACATTCCATGCCTTACATACATCTCACTCGCACAGTTAAGTGATATTTTTCTTTATTAATGCATACCAAAGACAGCTTCTTGAAGTCTCTCCGGATAGCAGATCGGAGAGCCGCTCAGGACAGAAGCTCGGAGAGCCACTCAGGACAGCAGCTCGGAGAGCCACTCAGGACAGCAGCTCGGAGAGCTGCACGGCGCAGCAGCTTGGGCCATCGTCAGTCAGATATTCTTCTATAACACACAAAAAGTATTACGGTAGCGTCTTAAAACATTAGCATTACATTCTTCAGTGTGACAACTGATAAGATTCAATGATTTATGAGCATGAGCTATAAATAAAAAACGCTAGCTCCTGTGCCACCGGCGCAGGCATGTATGAACATAAGCGTCCATGGCAAAGGTTCTTGTAGCAATGCCTATTCAAAACAAATAGCTTCAGACATAAAAAACAATTTGTAAGTAATAGTTAAAAACAAATGAATGTGTTATTATCTGTCGACGTACTACGAATAAATTCTGGACTTCCATCACAAAAGTATCACGGTAGCGTCTTAAAACATTAGCATTACTTTCTTCAGTGTGACAACTGATAAGATTCAATGATTTATGAGCATGAGCTATAAATAAAATAGCTAGCTCCTATCCCACCGGCGCAGGCATGTATATACAAAAGCGTCTATGGCAAAGGTTCTTGTAGCAATGCCTATTCAAAACAAATAGCTTCAGGCATAAAAAACAATAGGTAAGTAATAGTTAAAAACAAATGAATGTGTTAATATCTGTCAACGTACTACGATAAAATTCTGGACTTCCATCACCCGCACCACATTATGCAATGAAAACAAAGAAAAACATTCCATGCCTTACATACATCTCACTTGCACAGTTTAGTGATATTTTTCTTTATTAATGCATACCAAAGACAGCTTCTTGGAGTCTCTCCGGATAGCAGCTCGGATAGCCGCTCAGGACAGCAACTCGGAGAGCCACTCAGGACAGCAGCTCGGAGAGCTACGCGGCGCAGCAGCTTGGGCCATCGTCAGTCAGATATTCTTCTATAACACACAAAAAGTATTACGGTAGTGTCTTAAAACATTAGCATTACTTTCTTCAGTGTGACAACTAATAAGATTCAATGATTTATGAGCATGAGCTATAAATAAAAAACGCTAGCTCCTGTGCCACCGGCGCAGGCATGTATGTACATAAGCGTCCATGGCAAAGGTTCTTGTAGCAATGCCTATTCAAAACAAATAGCTTCAGACATAAAAAACAATATGTAAGTAATAGTTAAAAACAAATGAATGTGTTAATATCTGTCGACGTACTACGATAAAATTTTGGACTTCCATCACCCACACCACACTATGCAATGAAAACAAAGAAAAACATTCCATGTCTTACATACATCTCACTTAACAGTTTAGTGATATTATTCTTTATTAATGCATACCAAAGACAGCTTCTTGGAGTCTCTCCGGATAGCAGCTCGGAGAGCCGCTCAGGACAGCAGCTCGGAGAGCCACTCAGGACAGCAGCTCGGAGAGCTGCACGGCGCAGCAGCTTGGGCCATCGTCAGTCAGATATTCTTCTATAACACACAAAAAGTATCACGGTAGCGTCTTAAAACATTATTATTACTTTCTTCAGTGTGACAACTGATAAGATTCAATGATTTATGAGCATAAGCTATAAATAAAAAAAGCTATCTCCTATCCCACCGGCGCAGGTATGTATGTACATAAGCGTCTATGGCAAAGATTCTTGTAGCAATGCCTATTCAAAACAGATAGCTTCAGACATAAAAATCAATATGTAAGTAATAGTTAAAAACAAATGAATGTGTTAATATCTGTCGACGTACTACGATTAAATTCTGGACTTCCATCACCCGCACCATATTATGCAATGAAAACAAAGAAAAACATTCCATGCCTTACGTACATCTCACTCGCACAGCTCAGTGATATTTTTCTTTATTAACGCATACCAAAGACAGCTTCTTGGAGTCTCTCCGGATAGCAGCTCGGAGAGCCGCTCAGGACAGCAGCTCGGAGAGCCACTCAGGACAGCAGCTCGGAGAGCTGCACGGCGCAGCAGCTTGGGCCATCGTCAGTCAGATATTCTTCACACAAAAAGTATCACGGTAGCGTCTTAAAACATTATTATTACTTTCTTCAGTGTGACAACTGATAAGATTCAATGATTTATGAGCATAAGCTATAAATAAAAAAAGCTATCTCCTATCCCACCGGCGCAGGCATGTATGTACATAAGCGTCTATGGCAAAGGTTCTTGTAGCAATGCCTATTCAAAAAAAATAGCTTCAGACATAAAAAACAATATGTAAGTAATAGTTAAAAACAAATGAATGTGTTAATATCTGTCGACGTACTACGATAAAATTCTGGACTACCATCACCCGCACCACATTATGCAATGGAAACAAAGAAAAACATTCCATGCCTTACATACATCTCACTCACACTGTTCAGTGATATTATTCTTTATTAATGCATACCAAAGACAGCTTTTTGGAGTCTCTCCGGATAGCAGCTCGGAGAGCCGCTCAGGACAGCAGCTCGGAGAGCCGCTCAGGACAGCAGCTCGGAGAGCCACTCAGGACAGCAGCTCGGAGAGCTGCACGGCGCAGCAGCTTGGGCCATCGTCAGTCAGATATTCTTCTATAACACACAAAAAGTATCACGGTAGCGTCTTAAAACATTAGCATTACTTTCTTCAGTGTGACAACTAATAAGATTCAGTGATTTATAAGCTTGAGCTATAAATTAAAAAAGCTAGCTCCTGTGCCACCGGCGCAGGCATGTATGTACATAAGCGTCCATGGCAAAGGTTCTTGTAGCAATGCCTATTCAAAAAAAATAGCTTCAGACATAAAAAACAATATGTAAGTAATAGTTAAAAACAAATGAATGTGTTAATATCTGTCGACGTACTACGATAAAATTCTGGACTACCATCACCCGCACCACATTATGCAATGAAAACAAAGAAAAACATTCCATGCCTTACGTACATCTCACTCGCACAGTTCAGTGATATTTTTCTTTATTAATGCATACCAAAGACAGCTTCTTGGAGTCTCTCCGGATAGCAGCTCAGAGAGCCGCTAAGGACAGCAGCTCGGAGAGCTACTCAGGACAGCAGCTCGGAGAGCTGCACGGCGCAGCAGCTTGGGCCATCGTCAGTCAGATATTCTTCTATAACACACAAAAAGTATCACGGTAGCGTCTTAAAACATTAGCATTACATTCTTCAGTGTGACAACTGAAAAGATTCAATGATTTATGAGCATGAGCTATAAATAAAAAACTCTAGCTCCTGTGCCACCGGCGCAGTTATGTATGTACATAAGCGTCCATGGCAAAGGTTCTTGTAGCAATGCCTATTCAAAACAAAAAGCTTCAGACATAAAAAACAATAGGTAAATAATAATTAAAAACTAATGAATGTGTTAATATCTGTCGACGTACTACGATAAAATTCTGGACTTCCATCACCCGCACCACACTATGCAATGAAAACAAAGAAAATCATTCCATGCCTTACATACATCTCACTCGCACAGTTTAGTAATATTTTTCTTTATTATGGCATACCAAAGACAGCTTCTCGGAGCCTCTCCGGATAGCAGCTCGGAGAGCCGCTCAGGGCAGCAGCTCGATGAGCCACTCAGGACAGCAGCTCGGAGAGCTGCACGGCGCAGCAGCTTGGGCCGTCGTCAGTCAGATATTCTTCTATTACACACAATAAGTATCACGGTAGCGTCTTAAAACATTAGCATTACTATCTTCAGTGTGACAACTGATAAGATTCAATGACTTATGAGCATGAGCTATAAATAAAAAACGCTAGCTCCTGTGCCACCTGCGCAGGCATGTATGTACATAAGCGTCCATGGCAAAGGTTCTTGTAGCAATGCCTATTCAAAACAAATAGCTTCAGACATAAAAAACAATATGTAAGTAATAGTTAAAAACAAATGAATGTGTTAATATCTGTCGACGTACTACGATTAAATTCTGGACTTCCATCACCCGCACCATATTATGCAATGAAAACAAAGAAAAACATTCCATGCCTTACATACATCTCACTTGCACAGTTTAGTGATATTATTCTTTATTAATGCATACCAAAGACAGCTTCTTGGAGTCTCTCCGGATAGCAGCTCGGAGAGCCGCTCAGGACAGCAGCTCGGAGAGCCACTCAGGACAGCAGCTCGGAGAGCTGCACGGCGCAGCAGCTTGGGCCATCGTCAGTCAGATATTCTTCTATAACACACAAAAAGTATCACGGTAGCGTCTTAAAACATTAGCATTACTTTCTTCAGTGTGACAACTGATAAGATTCAATGATTTATGAGCATGAACTATAAATAAAAAACGCTAGCTCCTGTGCCACCGGCGCAGGCATGTATGTACATAAGCGTCCATGGCAAAGGTTCTTGTAGCAATGCCTATTCAAAACAAATAGCTTCAGACATAAAAAACAATATGTAAGTAATAGTTAAAAACAAATGAATGTGTTAATATCTGTCGACGTACTACGATTAAATTCTGGACTTCCATCACCCACACCACACTATGCAATGAAAACAAAGAAAAACATTCCATGCCTTACATACATCTCACTTGCACAGTTTAGTGATATTATTCTTTATTAATGCATACCAAAGACAGCTTCTTGGAGTCTCTCCGGATAGCATTTCGAAGAGCCGCTCAGGACAGCAGCTCGATGAGCCACTCAGGACAGCAGCTTGGAGAGCTGCACAGCGCAGCAGCTTGGGCCATCGTTAGTCAGATATTCTTCTGTAACACACAAAAAGTATCACGGTAGCGTCTTAAAACATTAGCATTACTTTCTTCAGTGTGACAACTGATAAGATTCAATGATTTATGAGCATGAGCTATAAATAAAAAAGCTAGCTCCTATCCCACCCGCGCAGGCATGTATGTACAAAAGCGTCTATGGCAAAGGTTCTTGTAGCAATGCCTATTCAAAACAAATAGCTTCAGGCATAAAAAACAATAGGTAAGTAATAGTTAAAAACAAATGAATGTGGTAATATCTGTCAACGTACTACGATAAAATTCTGGACTTCCATCACCCGCACCACATTATGCAATGAAAACAAAGAAAAACATTCCATGCCTTACATACATCTCACTTGCACAGTTTAGTGATATTATTCTTTATTAATGCATACCAAAGACAGCTTCTTGGAGTCTCTCCGGATAGCAGCTCGGAGAGCCGCTCAGGACAGCAGCTCGGAGAGCCACTCAGGACAGCAGCTCGGAGAGCCACTCAGGACAGCAGCTCGGAGAGCTGCACGGCGCAGCAGCTTGGGCCATCGTCAGTCAGATATTCTTCTATAACACACAAAAAGTATCACGGTAGCGTCTTAAAACATTAGCATTACTTTCTTCAGTGTGACAACTGATACGATTCAATGATTTATGAGCATGAGCTATAAATAAAAAAGCTAGCTCCTATCCCACCCGCGCTGGCATGTATGTACAAAAGCGTCTATGGCAAAGGTTCTTGTAGCAATGCCTATTCAAAACAAATAGCTTTAGACATAAAAAACAATATGTAAGTAATACTTAAAAACAAATGAATGTGTTAATATCTGTCGACGTACTACGATTAAATTCTGGACTTCCATCACCCACTCCACACTATGCAATGAAAACAAAAAAAAACATTCCATGCCCTACATACATCTCACTCGCACAGTTTAGTGATATTTTTCTTTATTAATGCATACCAAAGACAGCTTCTTGGAGTCTCTCCGGACAGCAGCTCGGAGAGCCGCTCAGGACAGCAGCTCGATGAGCCACTCAGGACAGCAGCTTGGAGAGCTGCACAGCGCAGCAGCTTGGGCCATCGTTAGTCAGATATTCTTCTGTAACACACAAAAAGTATCACGGTAGCGTCTTAAAACATTAGCATTACTTTCTTCAGTGTGACAACTAATAAGATTCAATGATTTATGAGCATGAGCTATAAATAAAAAAGCTAACTCCTATCCCACCGGCGCAGGCATGTATGTACATAAGCGTCCATGGCAAAGGTTCTTGTAGCAATGCCTATTCAAAACAAATAGCTTCAGACATAAAAAAACAATATGTAAGTAATAGTTAAAAACAAATGAATGTGTTAATATCTGTCGACGTACTACGATTAAATTCTGGACTTCCATCACCCACACCACACTATGCAATGAAAACAAAAAAAAAACATTCCATGCCTTACATACATCTCACTTGCACAGTTTAGTGATATTATTCTTTATTAATGCATACCAAAGACAGCTTCTTGGAGTCTCTCCGGATAGCAGCTCGGAGAGCCGCTTAGGACAGCTACTCAGGACAGCAGCTCGGAGAGCTGCACGGCGCAGCAGCTTGGGCCATCGTCAGTCAGATATTCTTCTATAACACACAAAAAGTATTACGGTAGCGTCTTAAAACATTAGCATTACATTCTTCAGTGTGACAACTGATAAGATTCAATGATTTATGAGCATGAGCTATAAATAAAAAACGCTAGCTCCTGTGCCACCGGCGCAGGCATGTATGAACATAAGCGTCCATGGCAAAGGTTCTTGTAGCAATGCCTATTCAAAACAAATAGCTTCAGACATAAAAAACAATTTGTAAGTAATAGTTAAAAACAAATGAATGTGTTATTATCTGTCGACGTACTACGAATAAATTCTGGACTTCCATCACCCGCACCACATTATGCAATGAAAACAACGAAAAACATTCCATGCCTTACATACATCTCACTCGCACAGTTTAGTGATATTATTCTTTATTAATGCATACCAAAGACAGCTTCTTGGAGTCTCTCCGGATAGCAGCTCGGAGAGCCGCTCAGGACAGCAGCTCGGAGAGCCACTCAGGACAGCAGCTCGGAGAGCTGCACGGCGCAGCAGCTTGGGCCATCGTCAGTCAGATATTCTTCTATAACACACAAAAAGTATCACGGTAGCGTCTTAAAACATTAGCATTACTTTCTTCAGTGTGACAACTGATAAGATTCAATGATTTATGGGCATGAGCTATAAATAAAAAACGCTAGCTCCTATCCCACCCGCGCAGGCATGTATGTACAAAAGCGTCTATGGCAAAGGTTCTTGTAGCAATGCCTATTCAAAACAAATAGCTTCAGGCATTAAAAACAATAGGTAAGTAATAGTTAAAAACAAATGAATGTGTGAATATCTGTCAACGTACTACAATAAAATTCTGGACTTCCATCACCCGCACCACACTATGCAATGAAAACAAAGAAAAACATTCCATGCCTTACATACATCTCACTCGCACAGTTTAGTGATATTTTTCTTTATAAATGCATACCAAAGACAGCTTCTCGGAGAGCCTCTCCGGATAGCAGCTCGGAGAGCTGCTCAGGACAGCAGCTCGATGAGCCACTCAGGACAACAGCTCGGAGAGCTGCACGGCGCAGCAGCTTGGGCCATCGTCAGTCAGATATTCTTCTATAACACACAAAGCGTATCACGGTAGCGTCTTAAAACATTAGCATTACTTTCTTCAGTGTGACAACTGATAAGATTCAATGATTTATGAGCATGAGCTACAAATAAAAAACGCTAGCTCCTATCCCACCCGCGCAGGCATGTATGTACAAAAGCGTCTATGGCAAAGGTTCTTGTAGCAATGCCTATTCAAAACAAATAGCTTCAGGCATTAAAAACAATAGGTAAGTGACAGTTAAAAACAAATGAATGTGTTAATATCTGTCAACGTACTACGATAAAATTCTGGACTTCCATCACCCACACCTTACTATGCAATGAAAACAAAGAAAAACATTCCATGCCTTACATACATCTCACTTGCACAGTTTAGTGATATTATTCTTTATTAATGCATACCAAAGACAGCTTCTTGGCGTCTCTCCGGATAGCAGCTCGGAGAGCCGCTCAGGACAGCAGCTCGGAGAGCCACTCAGGACAGCAGCTCGGAGAGCTGCACGGCGCAGCAGCTTGGGCCATCGTCAGTCAGATATTCTTCTATAACACACAAAAAGTATCAGGGTAGCGTCTTAAAACATTATTATTACTTTCTTCAGTGTGACAACTGATAAGATTCAATGATTTATGAGCATAAGCTATAAATAAAAAAAGCTATCTCCTATCCCACCGGCGCAGGTATGTATGTACATAAGCGTCTATGGCAAAGTTTCTTGTAGCAATGCCTATTCAAAACAGATAGCTTCAGACATAAAAATCAATATGTAAGTAATAGTTAAAAACAAATGAATGTGTTAATATCTGTCGACGTACTACGATTAAATTCTGGACTTCCATCACCCGCACCACATTATTCAATGAAAACAAAGAAAAACATTCCATGCCTTACGTACATCTCACTCGCACAGCTCAGTGATATTTTTCTTTATTAACGCATACCAAAGACAGCTTCTTGGAGTCTCTCCGGATAGCAGCTCGGAGAGCCGCTCAGGACAGCAGCTCGGAGAGCCACTCAGGACAGCAGCTCGGAGAGCTGCACGGCGCAGCAGCTTGGGCCATCGTCAGTCAGATATTCTTCACACAAAAAGTATCACGGTAGCGTCTTAAAACATTATTATTACTTTCTTCAGTGTGACAACTGATAAGATTCAATGATTTATGAGCATAAGCTATAAATAAAAAAAGCTATCTCCTATCCCACCGGCGCAGGCATGTATGTACATAAGCGTCTATGGCAAAGGTTCTTGTAGCAATGCCTATTCAAAAAAAATAGCTTCAGACATAAAAAACAATATGTAAGTAATAGTTAAAAACAAATGAATGTGTTAATATCTGTCGACGTACTACGATAAAATTCTGGACTACCATCACCCGCACCACATTATGCAATGGAAACAAAGAAAAACATTCCATGCCTTACATACATTTCACTCACACTGTTCAGTGATATTATTCTTTATTAATGCATACCAAAGACAGCTTTTTGGAGTCTCTCCGGATAGCAGCTCGGAGAGCCGCTCAGGACAGCAGCTCGGAGAGCCGCTCAGGACAGCAGCTCGGAGAGCCACTCAGGACAGCAGCTCGGAGAGCTGCACGGCGCAGCAGCTTGGGCCATCGTCAGTCAGATATTCTTCTATAAAACACAAAAAGTATCACGGTAGCGTCTTAAAACATTAGCATTACTTTCTTCAGTGTGACAACTAATAAGATTCAGTGATTTATAAGCTTGAGCTATAAATTAAAAAAGCTAGCTCCTGTGCCACCGGCGCAGGCATGTATGTACATAAGCGTCCATGGCAAAGGTTCTTGTAGCAATGCCTATTCAAAAAAAATAGCTTCAGACATAAAAAACAATATGTAAGTAATAGTTAAAAACAAATGAATGTGTTAATATCTGTCGACGTACTACGATAAAATTCTGGACTACCATCACCCGCACCACATTATGCAATGAAAACAAAGAAAAACTTTCATGCCTTACGTACATCTCACTCGCACAGTTCAGTGATATTTTTCTTTATTAATGCATACCAAAGACAGCTTCTTGGAGTCTCTCCGGATAGCAGCTCGGAGAGCCGCTAAGGACAGCAGCTCGGAGAGCTACTCAGGACAGCAGCTCGGAGAGCTGCACGGCGCAGCAGCTTGGGCCATCGTCAGTCAGATATTCTTCTATAACACACAAAAAGTATCACGGTAGCGTCTCAAAACATTAGCATTACATTCTTCAGTGTGACAACTGATAAGATTCAATGATTTATGAGCATGAGCTATAAATAAAAAACTCTAGCTCCTGTGCCACCGGCGCAGTTATGTATGTACATAAGCGTCCATGGCAAAGGTTCTTGTAGCAATGCCTATTCAAAACAAAAAGCTTCAGACATAAAAAACAATAGGTAAATAATAATTAAAAACTAATGAATGTGTTAATATCTGTCGACGTACTACGATAAAATTCTGGACTTCCATCACCCGCACCACATTATGCAATGGAAACAAAGAAAAACATTCCATGCCTTACATACATCTCACTCACACTGTTCAGTGATATTATTCTTTATTAATGCATACCAAAGACAGCTTCTTGGAGTCTCTCCGGATAGCAGCTCGGAGGGCCGCTAAGGACAGCTACTCAGGACAGCAGCTCGGAGAGCTGCACGGCGCAGCAGCTTGGGCCATCGTCAGTCAGATATTCTTCTATAACACACAAAAAGTATTACGGTAGCGTCTTAAAACATTAGCATTACATTCTTCAGTGTGACAACTGATAAGATTCAATGATTTATGAGCATGAGCTATAAATAAAAAACGCTAGCTCCTGTGCCACCGGCGCAGGCATGTATGAACATAAGCGTCCATGGCAAAGGTTCTTGTAGCAATGCCTATTCAAAACAAATAGCTTCAGACATAAAAAACAATTTGTAAGTAATAGTTAAAAACAAATGAATGTGTTATTATCTGTCGACGTACTACGAATAAATTCTGGACTTCCATCACCCGCACCACACTTTGCAATGAATACAAAGAAAAACATTCCATGCCTTACATACATCTCACTCGCACAGTTTAGTAATATTTTTCTTTATTATGGCATACCAAAGACAGCTTCTCGGAGCCTCTCCGGATAGCAGCTCGGAGAGCCGCTCAGGGCAGCAGCTCGATGAGCCACTGAGGACAGCAGCTCGGAGAGCTGCACGGCGCAGCAGCTTGGGCCGTCGTCAGTCAGATATTCTTCTATTACACACAATAAGTATCACGGTAGCGTCTTAAAACATTAGCATTACTATCTTCAGTGTGACAACTGATAAGATTCAATGACTTATGAGCATGAGCTATAAATAAAAAACGCTAGCTCCTGTGCCACCTGCGCAGGCATGTATGTACATAAGCGTCCATGGCAAAGGTTCTTGTAGCAATGCCTATTCAAAACAAATAGCTTCAGACATAAAAAACAATAGGTAAGTGATAGTTAAAAACAAATGAATGTGTTAATATCTATCAACGTACTACGATAAAATTCTGGAATTCCATCACCCGCACCACACTATGCAATGAAAACAAAGAAAAACATTCCATGCCTTACATACATCTCACTCGCACAGTTTAGTGATATTTTTCTTTATAAATGCATACCAAAGACAGCTTCTCGGAGAGCCTCTCCGGATAGCAGCTCGGAGAGCTGCTCAGGACAGCAGCTCGATGAGCCACTCAGGACAACAGCTCGGAGAGCTGCACGGCGCAGCAGCTTGGGCCATCGTCAGTCAGATATTCTTCTATAACACACAAAGCGTATCACGGTAGCGTCTTAAAACATTAGCATTACTTTCTTCAGTGTGACAACTGATAAGATTCAATGATTTATGAGCATGAGCTACAAATAATAAAGGTTAGCTCCTATGCCACCGGCGCAGGCATGTTTGTACATAAGCGTCCATGGCAAAGGTTCTTGTAGCAATGCCTATTTAAAACAAATAGCTTCAGGCATAAAAAACAATAGGTAAGTGACAGTTAAAAACAAATGAATGTGTTAATATCTGTCAACGTACTACGATAAAATTCTGGACTTCCATCACCCACACCTTACTATGCAATGAAAACAAAGAAAAACATTCCATGCCTTACATACATCTCACTTGCACAGTTTAGTGATATTATTCTTTATTAATGCATACCAAAGACAGCTTCTTGGAGTCTCTCCGGATAGCAGCTCGGAGAGCCGCTCAGGACAGCAGCTCGGAGAGCCACTCAGGACAGCAGCTCGGAGAGCTGCACGGCGCAGCAGCTTGGGCCATCGTCAGTCAGATATTCTTCTATAACACACAAAAAGTATCAGGGTAGCGTCTTAAAACATTATTATTACTTTCTTCAGTGTGACAACTGATAAGATTCAATGATTTATGAGCATAAGCTATAAATAAAAAAAGCTATCTCCTATCCCACCGGCGCAGGTATGTATGTACATAAGCGTCTATGGCAAAGTTTCTTGTAGCAATGCCTATTCAAAACAGATAGCTTCAGACATAAAAATCAATATGTAAGTAATAGTTAAAAACAGATGAATGTGTTAATATCTGTCGACGTACTACGATTAAATTCTGGACTTCCATCACCCGCACCACATTATTCAATGAAAACAAAGAAAAACATTCCATGCCTTACGTACATCTCACTCGCACAGCTCAGTGATATTTTTCTTTATTAACGCATACCAAAGACAGCTTCTTGGAGTCTCTCCGGATAGCAGCTCGGAGAGCCGCTCAGGACAGCAGCTCGGAGAGCCACTCAGGACAGCAGCTCGGAGAGCTGCACGGCGCAGCAGCTTGGGCCATCGTCAGTCAGATATTCTTCACACAAAAAGTATCACGGTAGCGTCTTAAAACATTATTATTACTTTCTTCAGTGTGACAACTGATAAGATTCAATGATTTATGAGCATAAGCTATAAATAAAAAAAGCTATCTCCTATCCCACCGGCGCAGGCATGTATGTACATAAGCGTCTATGGCAAAGGTTCTTGTAGCAATGCCTATTCAAAAAAAATAGCTTCAGACATAAAAAACAATATGTAAGTAATATTTAAAAACAAATGAATGTGTTAATATCTGTCGACGTACTACGATTAAATTCTGGACTTCCATCACCCGCACCACATTATTCAATGAAAACAAAGAAAAACATTCCATGCCTTACGTACATCTCACTCGCACAGCTCAGTGATATTTTTCTTTATTAACGCATACCAAAGACAGCTTCTTGGAGTCTCTCCGGATAGCAGCTCGGAGAGCCGCTCAGGACAGCAGCTCGGAGAGCCACTCAGGACAGCAGCTCGGAGAGCTGCACGGCGCAGCAGCTTGGGCCATCGTCAGTCAGATATTCTTCACACAAAAAGTATCACGGTAGCGTCTTAAAACATTATTATTACTTTCTTCAGTGTGACAACTGATAAGATTCAATGATTTATGAGCATAAGCTATAAATAAAAAAAGCTATCTCCTATCCCACCGGCGCAGGCATGTATGTACATAAGCGTCTATGGCAAAGGTTCTTGTAGCAATGCCTATTCAAAAAAAATAGCTTCAGACATAAAAAACAATATGTAAGTAATAGTTAAAAACAAATGAATGTGTTAATATCTGTCGACGTACTACGATAAAATTCTGGACTACCATCACCCGCACCACATTATGCAATGGAAACAAAGAAAAACATTCCATGCCTTACATACATTTCACTCACACTGTTCAGTGATATTATTCTTTATTAATGCATACCAAAGACAGCTTTTTGGAGTCTCTCCGGATAGCAGCTCGGAGAGCCGCTCAGGACAGCAGCTCGGAGAGCCGCTCAGGACAGCAGCTCGGAGAGCCACTCAGGACAGCAGCTCGGAGAGCTGCACGGCGCAGCAGCTTGGGCCATCGTCAGTCAGATATTCTTCTATAACACACAAAAAGTATCACGGTAGCGTCTTAAAACATTAGCATTACTTTCTTCAGTGTGACAACTAATAAGATTCAGTGATTTATAAGCTTGAGCTATAAATTAAAAAAGCTAGCTCCTGTGCCACCGGCGCAGGCATGTATGTACATAAGCGTCCATGGCAAAGGTTCTTGTAGCAATGCCTATTCAAAAAAAATAGCTTCAGACATAAAAAACAATATGTAAGTAATAGTTAAAAACAAATGAATGTGTTAATATCTGTCGACGTACTACGATAAAATTCTGGACTACCATCACCCGCACCACATTATGCAATGAAAACAAAGAAAAACATTCCATGCCTTACGTACATCTCACTCGCACAGTTCAGTGATATTTTTCTTTATTAATGCATACCAAAGACAGCTTCTTGGAGTCTCTCCGGATAGCAGCTCGGAGAGCCGCTAAGGACAGCAGCTCGGAGAGCTACTCAGGACAGCAGCTCGGAGAGCTGCACGGCGCAGCAGCTTGGGCCATCGTCAGTCAGATATTCTTCTATAACACACAAAAAGTATCACGGTAGCGTCTCAAAACATTAGCATTACATTCTTCAGTGTGACAGCTGATAAGATTCAATGATTTATGAGCATGAGCTATAAATAAAAAACTCTAGCTCCTGTGCCACCGGCGCAGTTATGTATGTACATAAGCGTCCATGGCAAAGGTTCTTGTAGCAATGCCTATTCAAAACAAAAAGCTTCAGACATAAAAAACAATAGGTAAATAATAATTAAAAACTAATGAATGTGTTAATATCTGTCGACGTACTACGATAAAATTCTGGACTTCCATCACCCGCACCACATTATGCAATGGAAACAAAGAAAAACATTCCATGCCTTACATACATCTCACTCACACTGTTCAGTGATATTATTCTTTATTAATGCATACCAAAGACAGCTTCTTGGAGTCTCTCCGGATAGCAGCTCGGAGAGCCGCTAAGGACAGCTACTCAGGACAGCAGCTCGGAGAGCTGCACGGCGCAGCAGCTTGGGCCATCGTCAGTCAGATATTCTTCTATAACACACAAAAAGTATTACGGTAGCGTCTTAAAACATTAGCATTACATTCTTCAGTGTGACAACTGATAAGATTCAATGATTTATGAGCATGAGCTATAAATAAAAAACACTAGCTCCTGTGCCACCGGCGCAGGCATGTATGAACATAAGCGTCCATGGCAAAGGTTCTTGTAGCAATGCCTATACAAAACAAATAGCTTCAGACATAAAAAACAATTTGTAAGTAATAGTTAAAAACAAATGAACGTGTTATTATCTGTCGACGTACTACGAATAAATTCTGGACTTCCATCACCCGCACCACATTATGCAATGAAAACAACGAAAAACATTCCATGCCTTACATACATCTCACTCGCACAGTTTAGTGATATTATTCTTTATTAATGCATACCAAAGACAGCTTCTTGGAGTCTCTCCGTATAGCAGCTCGGAGAGCCGCTCAGGACAGCAGCTCGATGAGCCACTCAGGACAGCAGCTTGGAGAGCTGCACAGCGCAGCAGCTTGGGCCATCGTTAGTCAGATATTCTTCTGTAACACACAAAAAGTATCACGGTAGCGTCTTAAAACATTAGCATTACTTTCTTCAGTGTGACAACTGATAAGATTCAATGATTTATGGCCATGAGCTATAAATAAAAAACGCTAGCTCCTATCCCACCCGCGCAGGCATGTATGTACAAAAGCGTCTATGGCAAAGGTTCTTGTAGCAATGCCTATTCAAAACAAATAGCTTCAGGCATTAAAAACAATAGGTAAGTAATAGTTAAAAACAAATGAATGTGTGAATATCTGTCAACGTACTACAATAAAATTCTGGACTTCCATCACCCGCACCACACTTTGCAATGAATACAAAGAAAAACATTCCATGCCTTACATACATCTCACTCGCGCAGTTTAGTAATATTTTTCTTTATTATGGCATACCAAAGACAGCTTCTCGGAGCCTCTCCGGATAGCAGCTCGGAGAGCCGCTCAGGGCAGCAGCTCGATGAGCCACTCAGGACAGCAGCTCGGAGAGCTGCACGGCGCAGCAGCTTGGGCCGTCGTCAGTCAGATATTCTTCTATTACACACAATAAGTATCACGGTAGCGTCTTAAAACATTAGCATTACTATCTTCAGTGTGACAACTGATAAGATTCAATGACTTATGAGCATGAGCTATAAATAAAAAACGCTAGCTCCTGTGCCACCTGCGCAGGCATGTATGTACATAAGCGTCCATGGCAAAGGTTCTTGTAGCAATGCCTATTCAAAACAAATAGCTTCAGACATAAAAAACAATAGGTAAGTGATAGTTAAAAACAAATGAATGTGTTAATATCTATCAACGTACTACGATAAAATTCTGGAATTCCATCACCCGCACCACACTATGCAATGAAAACAAAGAAAAACATTCCATGCCTTACATACATCTCACTCGCACAGTTTAGTGATATTTTTCTTTATAAATGCATACCAAAGACAGCTTCTCGGAGAGCCTCTCCGGATAGCAGCTCGGAGAGCTGCTCAAGACAGCAGCTCGATGAGCCACTCAGGACAACAGCTCGGAGAGCTGCACGGCGCAGCAGCTTGGGCCATCGTCAGTCAGATATTCTTCTATAACACACAAAGCGTATCACGGTAGCGTCTTAAAACATTAGCATTACTTTCTTCAGTGTGACAACTGATAAGATTCAATGATTTATGAGCATGAGCTACAAATAATAAAGGTTAGCTCCTATGCCACCGGCGCAGGCATGTTTGTACATAAGCGTCCATGGCAAAGGTTCTTGTAGCAATGCCTATTTAAAACAAATAGCTTCAGGCATAAAAAACAATAGGTAAGTGACAGTTAAAAACAAATGAATGTGTTAATATCTGTCAACGTACTACGATAAAATTCTGGACTTCCATCACCCACACCTTACTATGCAATGAAAACAAAGAAAAACATTCCATGCCTTACATACATCTCACTTGCACAGTTTAGTGATATTATTCTTTATTAATGCATACCAAAGACAGCTTCTTGGAGTCTCTCCGGATAGCAGCTCGGAGAGCCGCTCAGGACAGCAGCTCGGAGAGCCACTCAGGACAGCAGCTCGGAGAGCTGCACGGCGCAGCAGCTTGGGCCATCGTCAGTCAGATATTCTTCTATAACACACAAAAAGTATCACGGTAGCGTCTTAAAACATTATTATTACTTTCTTCAGTGTGACAACTGATAAGATTCAATGATTTATGAGCATAAGCCATAAATAAAAAAAGCTATCTCCTATCCCACCGGCGCAGGTATGTATGTACATAAGCGTCTATGGCAAAGTTTCTTGTAGCAATGCCTATTCAAAACAGATAGCTTCAGACATAAAAATCAATATGTAAGTAATAGTTAAAAACAAATGAATGTGTTAATATCTGTCGACGTACTACGATTAAATTCTGGACTTCCATCACCCGCACCACATTATGCAATGAAAACAAAGAAAAACATTCCATGCCTTACGTACATCTCACTCGCACAGCTCAGTGATATTTTTCTTTATTAACGCATACCAAAGACAGCTTCTTGGAGTCTCTCCGGATAGCAGCTCGGAGAGCCGCTCAGGACAGCAGCTCGGAGAGCCACTCAGGACAGCAGCTCGGAGAGCTGCACGGCGCAGCAGCTTGGGCCATCGTCAGTCAGATATTCTTCACACAAAAAGTATCACGGTAGCGTCTTAAAACATTATTATTACTTTCTTCAGTGTGACAACTGATAAGATTCAATGATTTATGAGCATAAGCTATAAATAAAAAAAGCTATCTCCTATCCCACCGGCGCAGGCATGTATGTACATAAGCGTCTATGGCAAAGGTTCTTGTAGCAATGCCTATTCAAAAAAAATAGCTTCAGACATAAAAAACAATATGTAAGTAAAAGTTAAAAACAAATGAATGTGTTAATATCTGTCGATGTACTACGATAAAATTCTGGACTACCATCACCCGCACCACATTATGCAATGGAAACAAAGAAAAACATTCCATGCCTTACATACATCTCACTCACACTGTTCAGTGATATTATTCTTTATTAATGCATACCAAAGACAGCTTTTTGGAGTCTCTCCGGATAGCAGCTCGGAGAGCCGCTCAGGACAGCAGCTCGGAGAGCCGCTCAGGACAGCAGCTCGGAGAGCCACTCAGGACAGCAGCTCGGAGAGCTGCACGGCGCAGCAGCTTGGGCTATCGTCAGTCAGATATTCTTCTATAACACACAAAAAGTATCACGGTAGCGTCTTAAAACATTAGCATTACTTTCTTCAGTGTGACAACTAATAAGATTCAGTGATTTATAAGCTTGAGCTATAAATTAAAAAAGCTAGCTCCTGTGCCACCGGCGCAGGCATGTATGTACATAAGCGTCCATGGCAAAGGTTCTTGTAGCAATGCCTATTCAAAAAAAATAGCTTCAGACATAAAAAACAATATGTAAGTAATAGTTAAAAACAAATGAATGTGTTAATATCTGTCGACGTACTACGATAAAATTCTGGACTACCATCACCCGCACCACATTATGCAATGAAAACAAAGAAAAACATTCCATGCCTTACATACATCTCACTCGCACAGTTTAGTAATATTATTCTTTATTAATGCATACCAAAGACAGCTTCTTGGAGTCTCTCCGGATAGCAGCTCGGAGAGCCGCTCAGGACAGCAGCTCGGAGAGCCACTCAGGACAGCAGCTCGGAGAGCTGCACGGCGCAGCAGCTTGGGCCATCGTCAGTCAGATATTCTTCTATAACACACAAAAAGTATCACGGTAGCGTCTTAAAACATTAGCATTACTTTCTTCAGTGTGACAACTGATAAGATTCAATGATTTATGAGCATGAACTATAAATAAAAACGCTAGCTCCTGTGCCACCGGCGCAGGCATGTATGTACATAAACGTCCATGGCAAAGGTTCTTGTAGCAATGCCTATTCAAAACAAATAGCTTCAGACATAAAAAACAATATGTAAGTAATAGTTAAAAACAAATGAATGTGTTAATATCTGTCGACGTACTACGATTAAATTCTGGACTTCCATCACCCACACTACACTATGCAATGAAAACAAAGAAAAACATTCCATGCCTTACATACATCTCACTCGCACAGTTTAGTGATATTTTTCTTTATTAATGCATACCAAAGACAGCTTCTTGGAGTCTCTCCGGATAGCAGCTCGGAGAGCCGCTCAGGACAGCAGCTCGATGAGCCACTCAGGACAGCAGCTTGGAGAGCTGCACAGCGCAGCAGCTTGGGCCATCGTTAGTCAGATATTCTTCTGTAACACACAAAAAGTACCACGGTAGCGTCTTAAAACATTAGCATTACTTTCTTCAGTGTGACAACTGATAAGATTCAATGATTTATGAGCATGAGCTATAAATAAAAAAGCTAGCTCCTATCCCACCGGCGCAGGCATGTATGTACAAAAGCGTCTATGGCAAAGGTTCTTGTAGCAATGCCTATTCAAAACAAATAGCTTCAGGCATAAAAAACAATAGGTAAGTAATAGTTAAAAACAAATGAATGTGTTAATATCTGTCAACGTACTACGATAAAATTCTGGACTTCCATCACCCGCACCACATTATGCAATGAAAACAAAGAAAAACATTCCATGCCTTACATACATCTCACTTGCACAGTTTAGTGATATTATTCTTTATTAATGCATACCAAAGACAGCTTCTTGGAGTCTCTCCGGATAGCAGCTCGAAGAGCCGCTCAGGACAGCAGCTCGATGAGCCACTCAGGACAGCAGCTTGGAGAGCTGCACAGCGCAGCAGCTTGGGCCATCGTTAGTCAGATATTCTTCTGTAACACACAAAAAGTACCACGGTAGCGTCTTAAAACATTAGCATTACTTTCTTCAGTGTGACAACTGATAAGATTCAATGATTTATGAGCATGAGCTATAAATAAAAAAGCTAGCTCCTATCCCACCGGCGCAGGCATGTATGTACAAAAGCGTCTATGGCAAAGGTTCTTGTAGCAATGCCTATTCAAAACAAATAGCTTCAGGCATAAAAAACAATAGGTAAGTAATAGTTAAAAACAAATGAATGTGTTAATATCTGTCAACGTACTACGATAAAATTCTGGACTTCCATCACCCGCACCACATTATGCAATGAAAACAAAGAAAAACATTCCATGCCTTACATACATCTCACTTGCACAGTTTAGTGATATTATTCTTTATTAATGCATACCAAAGACAGCTTCTTGGAGTCTCTCCGGATAGCAGCTCGAAGAGCCGCTCAGGACAGCAGCTCGATGAGCCACTCAGGACAGCAGCTTGGAGAGCTGCACAGCGCAGCAGCTTGGGCCATCGTTAGTCAGATATTCTTCTGTAACACACAAAAAGTATCACGGTAGCATCTTAAAACATTAGCATTACTTTCTTCAGTGTGACAACTGATAAGATTCAATGATTTATGAGCATGAGCTACAAATAATAAAGGTTAGCTCCTATGCCACCGGCGCAGGCATGTTTGTACATAAGCGTCCATGGCAAAGGTTCTTGTAGCAATGCCTATTTAAAACAAATAGCTTCAGGCATAAAAAACAATAGGTAAGTGACAGTTAAAAACAAATGAATGTGTTAATATCTGTCGACGTACTACGATAAAATTCTGGACTACCATCACCCGCACCACATTATGCAATGAAAACAAAGAAAAACATTCCATGCCTTACATACATCTCACTCGCACAGTTTAGTAATATTTTTCTTTATTATGGCATACCAAAGACAGCTTCTCGGAGCCTCTCCGGATAGCAGCTCGGAGAGCCGCTCAGGGCAGCAGCTTGATGAGCCACTCAGGACAGCAGCTCGGAGAGCTGCACGGCGCAGCAGCTTGGGCCGTCGTCAGTCAGATATTCTTCTATTACACACAATAAGTATCACGGTAGCGTCTTAAAACATTAGCATTACTATCTTTAGTGTGACAACTGATAAGATTCAATGACTTATGAGCATGAGCTATAAATAAAAAACGCTAGCTCCTGTGCCACCTGCGCAGGCATGTATGTACATAAGCGTCCATGGCAAAGGTTCTTGTAGCAATGCCTATTTAAAACAAATAGCTTCAGACATAAAAAACAATTTGTAAGTAATAGTTAAAAACAAATGAATGTGTTAATATCTGTCGACGTACTACGATTAAATTCTGGACTTCCATCACCCGCACCACATTATGCAATGAAAACAAAGAAAAACATTCCATGCCTTACGTACATCTCACTCGCACAGCTCAGTGATATTTTTCTTTATTAACGCATACCAAAGACAGCTTCTTGGAGTCTCTCCGGATAGCAGCTCGGAGAGCCGCTCAGGACAGCAGCTCGGAGAGCCACTCAGGACAGCAGCTCGGAGAGCTGCACGGCGCAGCAGCTTGGGCCATCGTCAGTCAGATATTCTTCACACAAAAAGTATCACGGTAGCGTCTTAAAACATTATTATTACTTTCTTCAGTGTGACAACTGATAAGATTCAATGATTTATGAGCATAAGCTATAAATAAAAAAAGCTATCTCCTATCCCACCGGCGCAGGCATGTATGTACATAAGCGTCTATGGCAAAGGTTCTTGTAGCAATGCCTATTCAAAAAAAATAGCTTCAGACATAAAAAACAATATGTAAGTAAAAGTTAAAAACAAATGAATGTGTTAATATCTATCGACGTACTACGATAAAATTCTGGACTACCATCACCCGCACCACATTATGCAATGGAAACAAAGAAAAACATTCCATGCCTTACATACATCTCACTCACACTGTTCAGTGATATTATTCTTTATTAATGCATACCAAAGACAGCTTTTTGGAGTCTCTCCGGATAGCAGCTCGGAGAGCCGCTCAGGACAGCAGCTCGGAGAGCCGCTCAGGACAGCAGCTCGGAGAGCCACTCAGGACAGCAGCTCGGAGAGCTGCACGGCGCAGCAGCTTGGGCTATCGTCAGTCAGATATTCTTCTATAACACACAAAAAGTATCACGGTAGCGTCTTAAAACATTAGCATTACTTTCTTCAGTGTGACAACTAATAAGATTCAGTGATTTATAAGCTTGAGCTATAAATTAAAAAAGCTAGCTCCTGTGCCACCGGCGCAGGCATGTATGTACATAAGCGTCCATGGCAAAGGTTCTTGTAGCAATGCCTATTCAAAAAAAATAGCTTCAGACATAAAAAACAATATGTAAGTAATAGTTAAAAACAAATGAATGTGTTAATATCTGTCGACGTACTACGATAAAATTCTGGACTACCATCACCCGCACCACATTATGCAATGAAAACAAAGAAAAACATTCCATGCCTTACATACATCTCACTCGCACAGTTTAGTAATATTTTTCTTTATTATGGCATACCAAAGACAGCTTCTCGGAGCCTCTCCGGATAGCAGCTCGGAGAGCCGCTCAGGGCAGCAGCTTGATGAGCCACTCAGGACAGCAGCTCGGAGAGCTGCACGGCGCAGCAGCTTGGGCCGTCGTCAGTCAGATATTCTTCTATTACACACAATAAGTATCACGGTAGCGTCTTAAAACATTAGCATTACTATCTTTAGTGTGACAACTGATAAGATTCAATGACTTATGAGCATGAGCTATAAATAAAAAACGCTAGCTCCTGTGCCACCTGCGCAGGCATGTATGTACATAAGCGTCCATGGCAAAGGTTCTTGTAGCAATGCCTATTCAAAACAAATAGCTTCAGACATAAAAAACAATATGTAAGTAATAGTTAAAAACAAATGAATGTGTTAATATCTGTCGACGTACTACGATTAAATTCTGGACTTCCATCACCCACACCACACTATGCAATGAAAACAAAAAAAAAACATTCCATGCCTTACATACATCTCACTTGCACAGTTTAGTGATATTATTCTTTATTAATGCATACCAAAGACAGCTTCTTGGAGTCTCTCCGGATAGCAGCTCGGAGAGCCGCTAAGGACAGCAGCTTGGAGAGCTACTCAGGACAGCAGCTCGGAGAGCTGCACGGCGCAGCAGCTTGGGCCATCGTCAGTCAGATATTCTTCTATAACACACAAAAAGTATTACGGTAGCGTCTTAAAACATTAGCATTACATTCTTCAGTGTGACAACTGATAAGATTCAATGATTTATGAGCATGAGCTATAAATAAAAAACGCTAGCTCCTGTGCCACCGGCGCAGGCATGTATGAACATAAGCGTCCATGGCAAAGGTTCTTGTAGCAATGCCTATTTAAAACAAATAGCTTCAGACATAAAAAACAATTTGTAAGTAATAGTTAAAAACAAATGAATGTGTTATTATCTGTCGACGTACTACGAATAAATTCTGGACTTCCATCACCCGCACCACATTATGCAATGAAAACAACGAAAAACATTCCATGCCTTACATACATCTCACTCGCACAGTTAAGTGATATTTTTCTTTATTAATGCATACCAAAGACAGCTTCTTGGAGTCTCTCCGGATAGCAGCTCGGAGAGCCGCTCAGGACAGCAGCTCGATGAGCCACTCAGGACAGCAGCTTGGAGAGCTGCACAGCGCAGCAGCTTGGGCCATCGTTAGTCAGATATTCTTCTGTAACACACAAAAAGTATCACGGTAGCGTCTTAAAACATTAGCATTACTTTCTTCAGTGTGACAACTGATAAGATTCAATGATTTATGGCCATGAGCTATAAATAAAAAACGCTAGCTCCTATCCCACCCGCGCAGGCATGTATGTACAAAAGCGTCTATGGCAAAGGTTCTTGTAGCAATGCCTATTCAAAACAAATAGCTTCAGGCATAAAAAACAATAGGTAAGTAATAGTTAAAAACAAATGAATGTGTTAATATCTGTCAACGTACTACGATAAAATTCTGGACTTCCATCACCCGCACCACATTATGCAATGAAAACAAAGAAAAACATTCCATGCCTTACATACATCTCACTTGCACAGTTTAGTGATATTATTCTTTATTAATGCATACCAAAGACAGCTTCTTGGAGTCTCTCCGGATAGCAGCTCGGAGAGCCGCTCAGGACAGCAGCTCGGAGAGCCACTCAGGACAGCAGCTCGGAGAGCTGCACGGCGCAGCAGCTTGGGCCATCGTCAGTCAGATATTCTTCTATAACACACAAAAAGTATCACGGTAGCGTCTTAAAACATTAGCATTACTTTCTTCAGTGTGACAACTGATAAGATTCAATGATTTATGAGCATGAACTATAAATAAAAACGCTAGCTCCTGTGCCACCGGCGCAGGCATGTATGTACATAAGCGTCCATGGCAAAGGTTCTTGTAGCAATGCCTATTCAAAACAAATAGCTTCAGACATAAAAAACAATATGTAAGTAATAGTTAAAAACAAATGAATGTGTTAATATCTGTCGACGTACTACGATTAAATTCTGGACTTCCATCACCCACACCACACTATGCAATGAAAACAAAGAAAAACATTCCATGCCTTACATACATCTCACTCGCACAGTTTAGTGATATTTTTCTTTATTAATGCATACCAAAGACAGCTTCTTGGAGTCTCTCCGGATAGCAGCTCGGAGAGCCGCTCAGGACAGCAGCTCGATGAGCCACTCAGGACAGCAGCTTGGAGAGCTGCACAGCGCAGCAGCTTGGGCCATCGTTAGTCAGATATTCTTCTGTAACACACAAAAAGTACCACGGTAGCGTCTTAAAACATTAGCATTACTTTCTTCAGTGTGACAACTGATAAGATTCAATGATTTATGAGCATGAGCTATAAATAAAAAAGCTAGCTCCTATCCCACCGGCGCAGGCATGTATGTACAAAAGCGTCTATGGCAAAGGTTCTTGTAGCAATGCCTATTCAAAACAAATAGCTTCAGGCATAAAAAACAATAGGTAAGTAATAGTTAAAAACAAATGAATGTGTTAATATCTGTCGACGTACTACGATTAAATTCTGGACTTCCATTACCCACACCACACTATGCAATGAAAATAAAAAAAAACATTCCATGCCTTACATACATCTCACTCGCACAGTTTAGTGATATTTTTCTTTATTAATGCATACCAAAGACAGCTTCTTGGAGTCTCTCCGGATAGCAGCTCGGAGAGCCGCTCAGGACAGCAGCTCGATGAGCCACTCAGGACAGCAGCTTGGAGAGCTGCACAGCGCAGCAGCTTGGGCCATCGTTAGTCAGATATTCTTCTGTAACACACAAAAAGTATCACGGTAGCGTCTTAAAACATTAGCATTACTTTCTTCAGTGTGACAACTGATAAGATTCAATGATTTATGGCCATGAGCTATAAATAAAAAACGCTAGCTCCTATCCCACCCGCGCAGGCATGTATGTACAAAAGCGTCTATGGCAAAGGTTCTTGTAGCAATGCCTATTCAAAACAAATAGCTTCAGGCATAAAAAACAATAGGTAAGTAATAGTTAAAAACAAATGAATGTGTTTATATCTGTCAACGTACTACGACAAAATTCTGGACTTCCATCACCCGCACCACATTATGCAATGAAAACAAAGAAAAACATTCCATGCCTTACATACATCTCACTTGCACAGTTTAGTGATATTATTCTTTATTAATGCATACCAAAGACAGCTTCTTGGAGTCTCTCCGGATAGCAGCTCGGAGAGCCGCTCAGAACAGCAGCTCGGAGAGCCACTCAGGACAGCAGCTCGGAGAGCTGCACGGCGCAGCAGCTTGGGCCATCGTCAGTCAGATATTCTTCTATAACACACAAAAAGTATCACGGTAGCGTCTTAAAACATTAGCATTACTTTCTTCAGTGTGACAACTGATAAGATTCAATGATTTATGAGCATGAACTATAAATAAAAAACGCTAGCTCCTGTGCCACCGGCGCAGGCATGTATGTACATAAGCGTCCATGGCAAAGGTTCTTGTAGCAATGCCTATTCAAAACAAATAGCTTCAGACATAAAAAACAATATGTAAGTAATAGTTAAAAACAAATGAATGTGTTAATATCTGTCGACGTACTACGATTAAATTATGGACTTCCATCACCCACACCACACTATGCAATAAAAACAAAGAAAAACATTCCATGCCTTACATATATCTCACTCGCACAGTTTAGTGATATTTTTCTTTATTAATGCATACCAAAGACAGCTTCTTGGAGTCTCTCCGGATAGCAGCTCGGAGAGCCGCTCAGGACAGCAGCTCGATGAGCCACTCAGGACAGCAGCTTGGAGATCTGCACAGCGCAGCAGCTTGGGCCATCGTTAGTCAGATATTCTTCTGTAACACACAAAAAGTATCACGGTAGCGTCTTAAAACATTAGCATTACTTTCTTCAGTGTGACAACTGATAAGATTCAATGATTTATGAGCATGAGCTATAAATAAAATAGCTAGCTCCTATCCCACCGGCGCAGGCATGTATGTACAAAAGCGTCTATGGCAAAGGTTCTTGTAGCAATGCCTATTCAAAACAAATAGCTTCAGGCATAAAAAACAATAGGTAAGTAATAGTTAAAAACAAATGAATGTGTTAATATCTGTCAACGTACTACGATAAAATTCTGGACTTCCATCACCCGCACCACATTATGCAATGAAAACAAAGAAAAACATTCCATGCCTTACATACATCTCACTTGCACAGTTTAGTGATATTTTTCTTTATTAATGCATACCAAAGACAGCTTCTTGGAGTCTCTCCGGATAGCAGCTCGGAGAGCCGCTAAGGACAGCAGCTCGGAGAGCTACTCAGGACAGCAGCTCGGAGAGCTGCACGGCGCAGCAGCTTGGGCCATCGTCAGTCAGATATTCTTCTATTACACACAATAAGTATCACGGTAGCGTCTCAAAACATTAGCATTACTATCTTCAGTGTGACAACTGATAAGATTCAATGACTTATGAGCATGAGCTATAAATAAAAAACGCTAGCTCCTGTGCCACCTGCGCAGGCATGTATGTACATAAGCGTCCATGGCAAAGGTTCTTGTAGCAATGCCTATTCAAAACAAATAGCTTCAGACATAAAAAACAATATGTAAGTAATAGTTAAAAACAAATGAATGTGTTAATATCTGTCGACGTACTACGATTAAATTCTGGACTTCCATCACCCACACCACACTATGCAATGAAAACAAAAAAAAAACATTCCATGCCTTACATACATCTCACTTGCACAGTTTAGTGATATTATTCTTTATTAATGCATACCAAAGACAGCTTCTTGGAGTCTCTCCGGATAGCAGCTCGGAGAGCCGCTAAGGACAGCAGCTTGGAGAGCTACTCAGGACAGCAGCTCGGAGAGCTGCACGGCGCAGCAGCCTGGGCCATCGTCAGTCAGATATTCTTCTATAACACACAAAAAGTATTACGGTAGCGTCTTAAAACATTAGCATTACATTCTTCAGTGTGACAACTGATAAGATTCAATGATTTATGAGCATGAGCTATAAATAAAAAACGCTAGCTCCTGTGCCACCGGCGCAGGCATGTATGAACATAAGCGTCCATGGCAAAGGTTCTTGTAGCAATGCCTATTTAAAACAAATAGCTTCAGACATAAAAAACAATTTGTAAGTAATAGTTAAAAACAAATGAATGTGTTATTATCTGTCGACGTACTACGAATAAATTCTGGACTTCCATCACCCGCACCACATTATGCAATGAAAACAACGAAAAACATTCCATGCCTTACATACATCTCACTCGCACAGATAAGTGATATTTTTCTTTATTAATGCATACCAAAGACAGCTTCTTGGAGTCTCTCCGGATAGCAGCTCGGAGAGCCGCTCAGGACAGCAGCTCGATGAGCCACTCAGGACAGCAGCTTGGAGAGCTGCACAGCGCAGCAGCTTGGGCCATCGTTAGTCAGATATTCTTCTGTAACACACAAAAAGTATCACGGTAGCGTCTTAAAACATTAGCATTACTTTCTTCAGTGTGACAACTGATAAGATTCAATGATTTATGGCCATGAGCTATAAATAAAAAACGCTAGCTCTTATCCCACCCGCGCAGGCATGTATGTACAAAAGCGTCTATGGCAAAGGTTCTTGTAGCAATGCCTATTCAAAACAAATAGCTTCAGGCATAAAAAACAATAGGTAAGTAATAGTTAAAAACAAATGAATGTGTTAATATCTGTCAACGTACTACGATAAAATTCTGGACTTCCATCACCCGCACCACATTATGCAATGAAAACAAAGAAAAACATTCCATGCCTTACATACATCTCACTTGCACAGTTTAGTGATATTATTCTTTATTAATGCATACCAAAGACAGCTTCTTGGAGTCTCTCCGGATAGCAGCTCGGAGAGCCGCTCAGGACAGCAGCTCGGAGAGCCACTCAGGACAGCAGCTCGGAGAGCTGCACGGCGCAGCAGCTTGGGCCATCGTCAGTCAGATATTCTTCTATAACACACAAAAAGTATCACGGTAGCGTCTTAAAACATTAGCATTACTTTCTTCAGTGTGACAACTGATAAGATTCAATGATTTATGAGCATGAACTATAAATAAAAAACGCTAGCTCCTGTGCCACCGGCGCAGGCATGTATGTACATAAGCGTCCATGGCAAAGGTTCTTGTAGCAATGCCTATTCAAAACAAATAGCTTCAGACATAAAAAACAATATGTAAGTAATAGTTAAAAACAAATGAATGTGTTAATATCTGTCGACGTACTACGATTAAATTCTGGACTTCCATCACCCACACCACACTATGCAATGAAAACAAAGAAAAACATTCCATGCCTTACATACATCTCACTCGCACAGTTTAGTGATATTTTTCTTTATTAATGCATACCAAAGACAGCTTCTTGGAGTCTCTCCGGATAGCAGCTCGGAGAGCCGCTCAGGACAGCAGCTCGATGAGCCACTCAGGACAGCAGCTTGGAGAGCTGCACAGCGCAGCAGCTTGGGCCATCGTTAGTCAGATATTCTTCTGTAACACACAAAAAGTACCACGGTAGCGTCTTAAAACATTAGCATTACTTTCTTCAGTGTGACAACTGATAAGATTCAATGATTTATGAGCATGAGCTATAAATAAAATAGCTAGCTCCTATCCCACCGGCGCAGGCATGTATGTACAAAAGCGTCTATGGCAAAGGTTCTTGTAGCAATGCCTATTCAAAACAAATAGCTTCAGGCATAAAAAACAATAGGTAAGTAATAGTTAAAAACAAATGAATGTGTTAATATCTGTCAACGTACTACGATAAAATTCTGAACTTCCATCACCCGCACCACATTATGCAATGAAAACAAAGAAAAACATTCCATGCCTTACATACATCTCACTTGCACAGTTTAGTGATATTATTCTTTATTAATGCATACCAAAGACAGCTTCTTGGAGTCTCTCCGGATAGCAGCTCGAAGAGCCGCTCAGGACAGCAGCTCGATGAGCCACTCAGGACAGCAGCTTGGAGAGCTGCACAGCGCAGCAGCTTGGGCCATCGTTAGTCAGATATTCTTCTGTAACACACAAAAAGTATCACGGTAGCGTCTTAAAACATTAGCATTACTTTCTTCAGTGTGACAACTGATAAGATTCAATGATTTATGAGCATGAGCTATAAATAAAAAAGCTAGCTCCTATCCCACCCGCGCAGGCATGTATGTACAAAAGCGTCTATGGCAAAGGTTCTTGTAGCAATGCCTATTCAAAACAAATAGCTTCAGGCATAAAAAACAATAGGAAAGTAATAGTTAAAAACAAATGAATGTGGTAATATCTGTCAACGTACTACGATAAAATTCTGGACTTCCATCACCCGCACCACATTATGCAATGAAAACAAAGAAAAACATTCCATGCCTTACATACATCTCACTTGCACAGTTTAGTGATATTATTCTTTATTAATGCATACCAAAGACAGCTTCTTGGAGTCTCTCCGGATAGCAGCTCGGAGAGCCGCTCAGGACAGCAGCTCGGAGAGCCACTCAGGACAGCAGCTCGGAGAGCCACTCAGGACAGCAGCTCGGAGAGCTGCACGGCGCAGCAGCTTGGGCCATCGTCAGTCAGATATTCTTCTATAACACACAAAAAGTATCACGGTAGCGTCTTAAAACATTAGCATTACTTTCTTCAGTGTGACAACTGATAAGATTCAATGATTTATGAGCATGAGCTATAAATAAAAAAGATAGCTCCTATCCCACCCGCGCTGGCATGTATGTACAAAAGCGTCTATGGCAAAGGTTCTTGTAGCAATGCCTATTCAAAACAAATAGCTTCAGACATAAAAAACAATATGTAAGTAATACTTAAAAACAAATGAATGTGTTAATATCTGTCGACGTACTACGATTAAATTCTGGACTTCCATCACCCACACCACACTATGCAATGAAAACAAAAAAAAACATTCCATGCCTTACATACATCTCACTCGCACAGTTTAGTGATATTTTTCTTTATTAATGCATACCAAAGACAGCTTCTTGGAGTCTCTCCGGATAGCAGCTCGGAGAGCCGCTCAGGACAGCAGCTCGATGAGCCACTCAGGACAGCAGCTTGGAGAGCTGCACAGCGCAGCAGCTTGGGCCATCGTTAGTCAGATATTCTTCTGTAACACACAAAAAGTATCACGGTAGCGTCTTAAAACATTAGCATTACTTTCTTCAGTGTGACAACTAATAAGATTCAATGATTTATGAGCATGAGCTATAAATAAAAAAGCTAACTCCTATCCCACCGGCGCAGGCATGTATGTACATAAGCGTCCATGGCAAAGGTTCTTGTAGCAATGCCTATTCAAAACAAATAGCTTCAGACATAAAAAAACAATATGTAAGTAATAGTTAAAAACAAATGAATGTGTTAATATCTGTCGACGTACTACGATTAAATTCTGGACTTCCATCACCCACACCACACTATGCAATGAAAACAAAAAAAAAACATTCCATGCCTTACATACATCTCACTTGCACAGTTTAGTGATATTATTCTTTATTAATGCATACCAAAGACAGCTTCTTGGAGTCTCTCCGGATAGCAGCTCGGAGAGCCGCTAAGGACAGCTACTCAGGACAGCAGCTCGGAGAGCTGCACGGCGCAGCAGCTTGGGCCATCGTCAGTCAGATATTCTTCTATAACACACAAAAAGTATTACGGTAGCGTCTTAAAACATTAGCATTACATTCTTCAGTGTGACAACTGATAAGATTCAATGATTTATGAGCATGAGCTATAAATAAAAAACGCTAGCTCCTGTGCCACCGGCGCAGGCATGTATGAACATAAGCGTCCATGGCAAAGGTTCTTGTAGCAATGCCTATTCAAAACAAATAGCTTCAGACATAAAAAACAATTTGTAAGTAATAGTTAAAAACAAATGAATGTGTTATTATCTGTCGACGTACTACGAATAAATTCTGGACTTCCATCACCCGCACCACATTATGCAATGAAAACAACGAAAAACATTCCATGCCTTACATACATCTCACTCGCACAGTTTAGTGATATTATTCTTTATTAATGCATACCAAAGACAGCTTCTTGGAGTCTCTCCGGATAGCAGCTCGGAGAGCCGCTCAGGACAGCAGCTCGATGAGCCACTCAGGACAGCAGCTTGGAGAGCTGCACAGCGCAGCAGCTTGGGCCATCGTTAGTCAGATATTCTTCTGTAACACACAAAAAGTATCACGGTAGCGTCTTAAAACATTAGCATTACTTTCTTCAGTGTGACAACTGATAAGATTCAATGATTTATGAGCATGAGCTATAAATAAAAAAGCTAGCTCCTATCCCACCCGCGCAGGCATGTATGTACAAAAGCGTCTATGGCAAAGGTTCTTGTAGCAATGCCTATTCAAAACAAATAGCTTCAGGCATAAAAAACAATAGGTAAGTAATAGTTAAAAACAAATGAATGTGTTTATATCTGTCAACGTACTACGATAAAATTCTGGACTTCCATCACCCGCACCACATTATGCAATGAAAACAAAGAAAAACATTCCATGCCTTACATACATCTCACTTGCACAGTTTAGTGATATTATTCTTTATTAATGCATACCAAAGACAGCTTCTTGGAGTCTCTCCGGATAGCAGCTCGGATAGCAGCTCGGAGAGCCGCTCAGGACAGCAGCTCGGAGAGCCACTCAGGACAGCAGCTCGGAGAGCTGCACGGCGCAGCAGCTTGGGCCATCGTCAGTCAGATATTCTTCTATAACACACAAAAAGTATCACGGTAGCGTCTTAAAACATTAGCATTACTTTCTTCAGTGTGACAACTGATAAGATTCATTGATTTATGAGCATGAACTATAAATAAAAAACGCTAGCTCCTGTGCCACCGGCGCAGGCATGTATGTACATAAGCGTCCATGGCAAAGGTTCTTGTAGCAATGCCTATTCAAAACAAATAGCTTCAGACATAAAAAACAATATGTAAGTAATAGTTAAAAACAAATGAATGTGTTAATATCTGTCGACGTACTACGATTAAATTATGGACTTCCATCACCCACACCACACTATGCAATAAAAACAAAGAAAAACATTCCATGCCTTACATACATCTCACTCGCACAGTTTAGTGATATTTTTCTTTATTAATGCATACCAAAGACAGCTTCTTGGAGTCTCTCCGGATAGCAGCTCGGAGAGCCGCTCAGGACAGCAGCTCGATGAGCCACTCAGGACAGCAGCTTGGAGAGCTGCACAGCGCAGCAGCTTGGGCCATCGTTAGTCAGATATTCTTCTGTAACACACAAAAAGTATCACGGTAGCGTCTTAAAACATTAGCATTACTTTCTTCAGTGTGACAACTGATAAGATTCAATGATTTATGAGCATGAGCTATAAATAAAAAAACTAGCTCCTATCCCACCGGCGCAGGCATGTATGTACAAAAGCGTCTATGGCAAAGGTTCTTGTAGCAATGCCTATTCAAAACAAATAGCTTCAGGCATAAAAAACAATAGGTAAGTAATAGTTAAAAACAAATGAATGTGTTAATATCTATCAACGTACTACGATAAAATTCTGGACTTCCATCACCCGCACCACATTATGCAATGAAAACAAAGATAAACATTCCATGCCTTACATACATCTCACTTGCACAGTTTAGTGATATTATTCTTTATTAATGCATACCAAAGACAGCTTCTTGGAGTCTCTCCGGATAGCAGCTCGAAGAGCCGCTCAGGACAGCAGCTCGATGAGCCACTCAGGACAGCAGCTTGGAGAGCTGCACAGCGCAGCAGCTTGGGCCATCGTCAGTCAGATATTCTTCTGTAACACACAAAAAGTATCACGGTAGCGTCTTAAAACATTAGCATTACTTTCTTCAGTGTGACAACTGATAAGATTCAATGATTTATGAGCATGAGCTATAAATAAAAAAGCTAGCTCCTATCTCACCGGCGCAGGCATGTATGTACATAAGCGTCTATGGCAAAGGTTCTTGTAGCAATGCCTATTCAAAACAAATAGCTTCAGGCATAAAAAACAATAGGTAAGTAATAGTTAAAAACAAATGAATGTGTTAATATCTGTCAACGTACTACGATAAAATTCTGGACTTCCATCACCCGCACCACATTATGCAATGAAAACAAAGAAAAACATTCCATGCCTTACATACATCTCACTTGCACAGTTTAGTGATATTATTCTTTATTAATGCATACCAAAGACAGCTTCTTGGAGTCTCTCCGGATAGCAGCTCGGAGAGCCGCTCAGGACAGCAGCTCGGAGAGCCACTCAGGACAGCAGCTCGGAGAGCCACTCAGGACAGCAGCTCGGAGCAGCTTAAGAGCTGCACGGCGCAGCAGCTTGGGCCATCGTCAGTCAGATATTCTTCTATAACACACAAAAAGTAACACGGTAGCGTCTTAAAACATTAGCATTACTTTCTTCAGTGTGACAACTGATAAGATTCAATGATTTATGAGCATGGGCTATAAATAAAAAAGCTAACTCCTATCCCACCGGCGCAGGCATGTATGTACATAAGCGTCCATGGCAAAGGTTCTTGTAGCAATGCCTATTCAAAACAAATAGCTTCAGACATAAAAAAACAATATGTAAGTAATAGTTAAAAACAAATGAATGTGTTAATATCTGTCGACGTACTACGATTAAATTCTGGACTTCCATCACCCGCACCACACTATGCAATGAAAACAAAAAAAAAACATTCCATGCCTTACATACATCTCACTTGCACAGTTTAGTGATATTATTCTTTATTAATGCATACCAAAGACAGCTTCTTGGAGTCTCTCCGGATAGCAGCTCGGAGAGCCGCTAAGGACAGCTACTCAGGACAGCAGCTCGGAGAGCTGCACGGCGCAGCAGCTTGGGCCATCGTCAGTCAGATATTCTTCTATAACACACAAAAAGTATTACGGTAGCGTCTTAAAACATTAGCATTACATTCTTCAGTGTGACAACTGATAAGATTCAATGATTTATGAGCATGAGCTATAAATAAAAAACGCTAGCTCCTGTGCCACCGGCGCAGGCATGTATGAACATAAGCGTCCATGGCAAAGGTTCTTGTAGCAATGCCTATTCAAAACAAATAGCTCCAGACATAAAAAACAATTTGTAAGTAATAGTTAAAAACAAATGAATGTGTTATTATCTGTCGACGTACTACGAATAAATTCTGGACTTCCATCACCCGCACCACATTATGCAATGAAAACAACGAAAAACATTCCATGCCTTACATACATCTCACTCGCACAGTTAAGTGATATTTTTCTTTATTAATGCATACCAAAGACAGCTTCTTGGAGTCTCTCCGGATAGCAGCTCGGAGAGCCGCTCAGGACAGCAGCTCGATGAGCCACTCAGGACAGCAGCTTGGAGAGCTGCACAGCGCAGCAGCTTGGGCCATCGTTAGTCAGATATTCTTCTGTAACACACAAAAAGTATCACGGTAGCGTCTTAAAACATTGGCATTACTTTCTTCAGTGTGACAACTGATAAGATTCAATGATTTATGGGCATTAGCTATAAATAAAAAACGCTAGCTCCTATCCCACCCGCGCAGGCATGTATGTACAAAAGCGTCTATGGCAAAGGTTCTTGTAGCAATGCCTATTCAAAACAAATAGCTTCAGGCATAAAAAACAATATGTAAGTAATAGTTAAAAACAAATGAATGTGTTAATATCTGTCGACGTACTACGATTAAATTCTGGACTTCCATCACCCACACCACACTATGCAATGAAAACAAAGAAAAACATTCCATGCCTTACATACATCTCACTTGCACAGTTTAGTGATATTATTCTTTATTAATGCATACCAAAGACAGCTTCTTGGAGTCTCTCCGGATAGCAGCTCGGAGAGCCGCTCAGGACAGCAGCTCGGAGAGCCACTCAGGACAGCAGCTCGGAGAGCTGCACGGCGCAGCAGCTTGGGCCATCGTCAGTCAGATATTCTTCTATAACACACAAAAAGTATCACGGTAGCGTCTTAAAACATTAGCATTACTTTCTTCAGTGTGACAACTGATAAGATTCAATGATTTATGAGCATGAGCTATAAATAAAAAAGCTAGCTCCTATCTCACCGGCGCAGGCATGTATGTACATAAGCGTCTATGGCAAAGGTTCTTGTAGCAATGCCTATTCAAAACAAATAGCTTCAGGCATAAAAAACAATAGGTAAGTAATAGTTAAAAACAAATGAATGTGTTAATATCTGTCAACGTACTACGATAAAATTCTGGACTTCCATCACCCGCACCACATTATGCAATGAAAACAAAGAAAAACATTCCATGCCTTACATACATCTCACTTGCACAGTTTAGTGATATTATTCTTTATTAATGCATACCAAAGACAGCTTCTTGGAGTCTCTCCGGATAGCAGCTCGGAGAGCCGCTCAGGACAGCAGCTCGGAGAGCCACTCAGGACAGCAGCTCGGAGAGCCACTCAGGACAGCAGCTCGGAGCAGCTTAAGAGCTGCACGGCGCAGCAGCTTGGGCCATCGTCAGTCAGATATTCTTCTATAACACACAAAAAGTAACACGGTAGCGTCTTAAAACATTAGCATTACTTTCTTCAGTGTGACAACTGATAAGATTCAATGATTTATGAGCATGGGCTATAAATAAAAAAGCTAACTCCTATCCCACCGGCGCAGGCATGTATGTACATAAGCGTCCATGGCAAAGGTTCTTGTAGCAATGCCTATTCAAAACAAATAGCTTCAGACATAAAAAAACAATATGTAAGTAATAGTTAAAAACAAATGAATGTGTTAATATCTGTCGACGTACTACGATTAAATTCTGGACTTCCATCACCCGCACCACACTATGCAATGAAAACAAAAAAAAAACATTCCATGCCTTACATACATCTCACTTGCACAGTTTAGTGATATTATTCTTTATTAATGCATACCAAAGACAGCTTCTTGGAGTCTCTCCGGATAGCAGCTCGGAGAGCCGCTAAGGACAGCTACTCAGGACAGCAGCTCGGAGCAGCTTAAGAGCTGCACGGCGCAGCAGCTTGGGCCATCGTCAGTCAGATATTCTTCTATAACACACAAAAAGTAACACGGTAGCGTCTTAAAACATTAGCATTACTTTCTTCAGTGTGACAACTGATAAGATTCAATGATTTATGAGCATGGGCTATAAATAAAAAAGCTAACTCCTATCCCACCGGCGCAGGCATGTATGTACATAAGCGTCCATGGCAAAGGTTCTTGTAGCAATGCCTATTCAAAACAAATAGCTTCAGACATAAAAAAACAATATGTAAGTAATAGTTAAAAACAAATGAATGTGTTAATATCTGTCGACGTACTACGATTAAATTCTGGACTTCCATCACCCGCACCACACTATGCAATGAAAACAAAAAAAAAACATTCCATGCCTTACATACATCTCACTTGCACAGTTTAGTGATATTATTCTTTATTAATGCATACCAAAGACAGCTTCTTGGAGTCTCTCCGGATAGCAGCTCGGAGAGCCGCTAAGGACAGCTACTCAGGACAGCAGCTCGGAGAGCTGCACGGCGCAGCAGCTTGGGCCATCGTCAGTCAGATATTCTTCTATAACACACAAAAAGTATTACGGTAGCGTCTTAAAACATTAGCATTACATTCTTCAGTGTGACAACTGATAAGATTCAATGATTTATGAGCATGAGCTATAAATAAAAAACGCTAGCTCCTGTGCCACCGGCGCAGGCATGTATGAACATAAGCGTCCATGGCAAAGGTTCTTGTAGCAATGCCTATTCAAAACAAATAGCTCCAGACATAAAAAACAATTTGTAAGTAATAGTTAAAAACAAATGAATGTGTTATTATCTGTCGACGTACTACGAATAAATTCTGGACTTCCATCACCCGCACCACATTATGCAATGAAAACAACGAAAAACATTCCATGCCTTACATACATCTCACTCGCACAGTTAAGTGATATTTTTCTTTATTAATGCATACCAAAGACAGCTTCTTGGAGTCTCTCCGGATAGCAGCTCGGAGAGCCGCTCAGGACAGCAGCTCGATGAGCCACTCAGGACAGCAGCTTGGAGAGCTGCACAGCGCAGCAGCTTGGGCCATCGTTAGTCAGATATTCTTCTGTAACACACAAAAAGTATCACGGTAGCGTCTTAAAACATTGGCATTACTTTCTTCAGTGTGACAACTGATAAGATTCAATGATTTATGGGCATTAGCTATAAATAAAAAACGCTAGCTCCTATCCCACCCGCGCAGGCATGTATGTACAAAAGCGTCTATGGCAAAGGTTCTTGTAGCAATGCCTATTCAAAACAAATAGCTTCAGGCATAAAAAACAATATGTAAGTAATAGTTAAAAACAAATGAATGTGTTAATATCTGTCGACGTACTACGATTAAATTCTGGACTTCCATCACCCACACCACACTATGCAATGAAAACAAAGAAAAACATTCCATGCCTTACATACATCTCACTTGCACAGTTTAGTGATATTATTCTTTATTAATGCATACCAAAGACAGCTTCTTGGAGTCTCTCCGGATAGCAGCTCGGAGAGCCGCTCAGGACAGCAGCTCGGAGAGCCACTCAGGACAGCAGCTCGGAGAGCTGCACGGCGCAGCAGCTTGGGCCATCGTCAGTCAGATATTCTTCTATAACACACAAAAAGTATCACGGTAGCGTCTTAAAACATTAGCATTACTTTCTTCAGTGTGACAACTGATAAGATTCAATGATTTATGAGCATGTACTATAAATAAAAAACGCTAGCTCCTGTGCCACCGGCGCAGGCATGTATGTACATAAGCGTCCATGGCAAAGGTTCTTGTAGCAATGCCTATTCAAAACAAATAGCTTCAGACATAAAAAACAATATGTAAGTAATAGTTAAAAACAAATGAATGTGTAAATACTGTCGACGTACTACGATTAAATTCTGGACTTCCATCACCCACACCACACTATGCAATAAAAACAAAGAAAAACATTCCATGCCTTACATACATCTCACTCGCACAGTTTAGTGATATTTTTCTTTATTAATGCATACCAAAGACAGCTTCTTGGAGTCTCTCCGGATAGCAGCTAGGAGAGCCGCTCAGGACAGCAGCTCGATGAGCCACTCAGGACAGCAGCTTGGAGAGCTGCACAGCGCAGCAGCTTGGGCCATCGTTAGTCAGATATTCTTCTGTAACACACAAAAAGTATCACGGTAGCGTCTTAAAACATTAGCATTACTTTCTTCAGTGTGACAACTGATAAGATTCAATGATTTATGAGCATGAGCTATAAATAAAATAGCTAGCTCCTATCCCACCGGCGCAGGCATGTATGTACAAAAGCGTCTATGGCAAAGGTTCTTGTAGCAATGCCTATTCAAAACAAATAGCTTCAGGCATAAAAAACAATAGGTAAGTAATAGTTAAAAACAAATGAATGTGTTAATATCTGTCAACGTACTACGATAAAATTCTGGACTTCCATCACCCGCACCACATTATGCAATGAAAACAAAGAAAAACATTCCATGCCTTACATACATCTCACTTGCACAGTTTAGTGATATTATTCTTTATTAATGCATACCAAAGACAGCTTCTTGGAGTCTCTCCGGATAGCAGCTCGATGAGCCACTCAGGACAGCAGCTTGGAGAGCTGCACAGCGCAGCAGCTTGGGCCATCGTTAGTCAGATATTCTTCTGTAACACACAAAAAGTATCACGGTAGCGTCTTAAAACATTAGCATTACTTTCTTCAGTGTGACAACTGATAAGATTCAATGATTTATGAGCATGAGCTATAAATAAAAAAGCTAGCTCCTATCCCACCCGCGCAGGCATGTATGTACAAAAGCGTCTATGGCAAAGGTTCTTGTAGCAATGCCTATTCAAAACAAATAGCTTCAGGCATAAAAAACAATAGGTAAGTAATAGTTAAAAACAAATGAATGTGTTAATATCTGTCGACGTACTACGATTAAATTCTGGACTTCCATCACCCACACCACACTATGCAATGAAAACAAAAAAAAAACATTCCATGCCTTACATACATCTCACTTGCACAGTTTAGTGATATTATTCTTTATTAATGCATACCAAAGACAGCTTCTTGGAGTCTCTCCGGATAGCAGCTCGGAGAGCCGCTAAGGACAGCTACTCAGGACAGCAGCTCGGAGAGCTGCACGGCGCAGCAGCTTGGGCCATCGTCAGTCAGATATTCTTCTATAACACACAAAAAGTATTACGGTAGCGTCTTAAAACATTAGCATTACATTCTTCAGTGTGACAACTGATAAGATTCAATGATTTATGAGCATGAGCTATAAATAAAAAACGCTAGCTCCTGTGCCACCGGCGCAGGCATGTATGAAAATAAGCGTCCATGGCAAAGGTTCTTGTAGCAATGCCTATTCAAAACAAATAGCTCCAGACATAAAAAACAATATGTAAGTAATAGTTAAAAACAAATGAATGTGTTATTATCTGTCGACGTACTACGAATAAATTCTGGACTTCCATCACCCGCACCACATTATGCAATGAAAACAACGAAAAACATTCCATGCCTTACATACATCTCACTCGCACAGTTAAGTGATATTTTTCTTTATTAATGCATACCAAAGACAGCTTCTTGGAGTCTCTCCGGATAGCAGCTCGGAGAGCCGCTCAGGACAGCAGCTCGATGAGCTACTCAGGACAGCAGCTTGGAGAGCTGCACAGCGCAGCAGCTTGGGCCATCGTTAGTCAGATATTCTTCTGTAACACACAAAAAGTATCACGGTAGCGTCTTAAAACATTGGCATTACTTTCTTCAGTGTGACAACTGATAAGATTCAATGATTTATGGGCATTAGCTATAAATAAAAAACGCTAGCTCCTATCCCACCCGCGCAGGCATGTATGTACAAAAGCGTCTATGGCAAAGGTTCTTGTAGCAATGCCTATTCAAAACAAATAGCTTCAGGCATAAAAAACAATAGGTAAGTAATAGTTAAAAACAAATGAATGTGTTAATATCTGTCAACGTACTACGATAAAATTCTGGACTTCCATCACCCGCACCACATTATGCAATGAAAACAAAGAAAAACATTCCATGCCTTACATACATCTCACTTGCACAGTTTAGTGATATTATTCTTTATTAATGCATACCAAAGACAGCTTCTTGGAGTCTCTCCGGATAGCAGCTCGATGAGCCACTCAGGACAGCAGCTTGGAGAGCTGCACAGCGCAGCAGCTTGGGCCATCGTTAGTCAGATATTCTTCTGTAACACACAAAAAGTATCACGGTAGCGTCTTAAAACATTAGCATTACTTTCTTCAGTGTGACAACTGATAAGATTCAATGATTTATGAGCATGAGCTATATATAAAAAAGCTAGCTCCTATCCCACCCGCGCAGGCATGTATGTACAAAAGCGTCTATGGCAAAGGTTCTTGTAGCAATGCCTATTCAAAACAAATAGCTTCATGCATAAAAAACAATAGGTAAGTAATAGTTAAAAACAAATGAATGTGTTAATATCTGTCAACGTACTACGATAAAATTCTGGACTTCCATCACCCGCACCACATTATGCAATGAAAACAAAGAAAAACATTCCATGCCTTACATACATCTCACTAGCACAGTTTAGTGATATTATTCTTTATTAATGCATACCAAAGACAGCTTCTTGGAGTCTCTCCGGATAGCAGCTCGGAGAGCCGCTCAGGACAGCAGCTCGATGAGCCACTCAGGACAGCAGCTTGGAGAGCTGCACAGCGCAGCAGCTTGGGCCATCGTCAGTCAGATATTCTTCTGTAACACACAAAAAGTATCACGGTAGCGTCTTAAAACATTAGCATTACTTTCTTCAGTGTGACAACTGATAAGATTCAATGATTTATGAGCATGAGCTATAAATAAAAAAGCTAGCTCCTATCTCACCGGCGCAGGCATGTATGTACATAAGCGTCTATGGCAAAGGTTCTTGTAGCAATGCCTATTCAAAACAAATAGCTTCAGGCATAAAAAACAATAGGTAAGTTATAGTTAAAAACAAATGAATGTGTTAATATCTGTCAACGTACTACGATAAAATTCTGGACTTCCATCACCCGCACCACATTATGCAATGAAATCAAAGAAAAACATTCCATGCCTTACATACATCTCACTTGCACAGTTTAGTGATATTATTCTTTATTAATGCATACCAAAGACAGCTTCTTGGAGTCTTTCCGGATAGCAGCTCGGAGAGCCGCTCAGGACAGCTACTCAGGACAGCAGCTCGGAGAGCTGCACGGCGCAGCAGCTTGGGCCAACGTCAGTCAGATATTCTTCTATAACACACAAAAAGTATTACGGTAGCGTCTTAAAACATTAGCATTACATTCTTCAGTGTGACAACTGATAAGATTCAATGATTTATGAGCATGAGCTATAAATAAAAAACGCTAGCTCCTGTGCCACCGGCGCAGGCATGTATGAACATAAGCGTCCATGGCAAAGGTTCTTGTAGCAATGCCTATTCAAAACAAATAGCTTCAGACATAAAAAACAATATGTAAGTAATAGTTAAAAACAAATGAATGTGTTAATATCTGTCGACGTACTACGATTAAATTCTGGACTTCCATCACCCACACCACACTATGCAATAAAAACAAAGAAAAACATTCCATGCCTTACATACATCTCACTCGCACAGTTTAGTGATATTTTTCTTTATTAATGCATACCAAAGACAGCTTCTTGGAGTCTCTCCGGATAGCAGCTCGGAGAGCCGCTCAGGACAGCAGCTCGATGAGCCACTCAGGACAGCAGCTTGGAGAGCTGCACAGCGCAGCAGCTTTGGCCATCGTTAGTCAGATATTCTTCTGTAACACACAAAAAGTATCACGTTAGCGTCTTAAAACATTAGCATTACTTTCTTCAGTGTGACAACTGATAAGATTCAATGATTTATGAGCATGAGCTATAAATAAAATAGCTAGCTCCTATCCCACCGGCGCAGGCATGTATGTACAAAAGCGTCTATGGCAAAGGTTCTTGTAGCAATGCCTATTCAAAACAAATAGCTTCAGGCATAAAAAACAATAGGTAAGTAATAGTTAAAAACAAATGAATGTGTTAATATCTGTCAACGTACTACGATAAATTTCTGGACTTCCATCACCCGCACCACATTATGCAATGAAAACAAAGAAAAACATTCCATGCCTTACATACATCTCACTTGCACAGTTTAGTGATATTATTCTTTATTAATGCATACCAAAGACTGCTTCTTGGAGTCTCTCCGGATAGCAGCTCGAAGAGCCGCTCAGGACAGCAGCTCGATGAGCCACTCAGGACAGCAGCTTGGAGAGCTGCACAGCGCAGCAGCTTGGGCCATCGTTAGTCAGATATTCTTCTGTAACACACAAAAAGTATCACGGTAGCGTCTTAAAACATTAGCATTACTTTCTTCAGTGTGACAACTGATAAGATTCAATGATTTATGAGCATGAGCTATAAATAAAAAAGCTAGCTCCTATCCCACCCGCGCAGGCATGTATGTACAAAAGCGTCTATGGCAAAGGTTCTTGTAGCAATGCCTATTCAAAACAAATAGCTTCAGGCATAAAAAACAATAGGTAAGTAATAGTTAAAAACAAATGAATGTGTTAATATCTGTCAACGTACTACGATAAAATTCTGGGCTTCCATCACCCGCACCACATTATGCAATGAAAACAAAGATAAACATTCCATGCCTTACATACATCTCACTAGCACAGTTTAGTGATATTATTCTTTATTAATGCATACCAAAGACAGCTTCTTGGAGTCTCTCCGGATAGCAGCTCGGAGAGCCGCTCAGGACAGCAGCTCGATGAGCCACTCAGGACAGCAGCTTGGAGAGCTGCACAGCGCAGCAGCTTGGGCCATCGTCAGTCAGATATTCTTCTGTAACACACAAAAAGTATCACGGTAGCGTCTTAAAACATTAGCATTACTTTCTTCAGTGTGACAACTAATAAGATTCAGTGATTTATAAGCATGAGCTATAAATAAAAAAGCTAGCTCCTATCCCACCCGCGCAGGCATGTATGTACAAAAGCGTCTATGGCAAAGGTTCTTGTAGCAATGCCTATTCAAAACAAATAGCTTCAGGCATAAAAAACAATAGGTAAGTAATAGTTAAAAACAAATGAATGTGTTTATATCTGTCAACGTACTACGATAAAATTCTGGACTTTCATCACCCGCACCACATTATGCAATGAAAACAAAGAAAAACATTCCATGCCTTACATACATCTCACTTGCACAGTTTAGTGATATTATTCTTTATTAATGCATTCCAAAGACAGCTTCTTGGAGTCTCTCCGGATAGCAGCTCGGAGAGCCGCTTAGGACAGCTACTCAGGACAGCAGCTCGGAGAGCTGCACGGCGCAGCAGCTTGGGCCATCGTCAGTCAGATATTCTTCTATAACACACAAATAGTATTACGGTAGCGTCTTAAAACATTAGCATTACATTCTTCAGTGTGACAACTGATAAGATTCAATGATTTATGAGCATGAGCTATAAATAAAAAACGCTAGCTCCTGTGCCACCGGCGCAGGCATGTATGAACATAAGCGTCCATCGCAAAGGTTCTTGTAGCAATGCCTATTCAAAACAAATAGCTTCAGACATAAAAAACAATTTGTAAGTAATAGTTAAAAACAAATGAATGTGTTATTATCTGTCGACGTACTACGAATAAATTCTGGACTTCCATCACCCGCACCACATTATGCAATGAAAACAACGAAAAACATTCCATGCCTTACATACATCTCACTCGCACAGTTAAGTGATATTTTTCTTTATTAATGCATACCAAAGACAGCTTCTTGGAGTCTCTCCGGATAGCAGCTCGGAGAGCCGCTCAGGACAGCAGCTCGATAAGCCACTCAGGACAGCAGCTTGGAGAGCTGCACAGCGCAGCAGCTTGGGCCATCGTTAGTCAGATATTCTTCTGTAACACACAAAAAGTATCACGGTAGCGTCTTAAAACATTAGCATTACTTTCTTCAGTGTGACAACTGATAAGATTCAATGATTTATGGGCATTAGCTATAAATAAAAAACGCTAGCTCCTATCCCACCCGCGCAGGCATGTATGTACAAAAGCGTCTATGGCAAAGGTTCTTGTAGCAATGCCTATTCAAAACAAATAGCTTCAGGCATAAAAAACAATAGGTATGTAATAGTTAAAAACAAATGAATGTGTTAATATCTGTCAACGTACTACGATAAAATTCTGGACTTCCATCACCCGCACCACATTATGCAATGAAAACAAAGAAAAACATTCCATGCCTTACATACATCTCACTTGCACAGTTTAGTGATATTATTCTTTATTAATGCATACCAAAGACAGCTTCTTAGAGTCTCTCCGGATAGCAGCTCGGAGAGCCGCTCAGGACAGCAGCTCGGAGAGCCACTCAGGACAGCAGCTCGGCGAGCTGCACGGCGCAGCAGCTTGGGCCATCGTCAGTCAGATATTCTTCTATAACACACAAAAAGTATCACGGTAGCGTCTTAAAACATTAGCATTACTTTCTTCAGTGTGACAACTGATAAGATTCAATGATTTATGAGCATGAACTATAAATAAAAAACGCTAGCTCCTGTGCCACCGGCGCAGGCATGTATGTACATAAGCGTCCATGGCAAAGGTTCTTGTAGCAATGCCTATTCAAAACAAATAGCTTCAGACATAAAAAACAATATGTAAGTAATAGTTAAAAACAAATGAATGTGTTAATATCTGTCGACGTACTACGATTAAATTCTGGACTTCCATCACCCACACCACACTATGCAATGAAAACAAAGAAAAACATTCCATGCCTTACATACATCTCACTTGCACAGTTTAGTGATATTATTCTTTATTAATGCATACCAAAGACAGCTTCTTAGAGTCTCTCCGGATAGCAGCTCGGAGAGCCGCTCAGGACAGCAGCTCGGAGAGCCACTCAGGACAGCAGCTCGGCGAGCTGCACGGCGCAGCAGCTTGGGCCATCGTCAGTCAGATATTCTTCTATAACACACAAAAAGTATCACGGTAGCGTCTTAAAACATTAGCATTACTTTCTTCAGTGTGACAACTGATAAGATTCAATGATTTATGAGCATGAACTATAAATAAAAAACGCTAGCTCCTGTGCCACCGGCGCAGGCATGTATGTACATAAGCGTCCATGGCAAAGGTTCTTGTAGCAATGCCTATTCAAAACAAATAGCTTCAGACATAAAAAACAATATGTAAGTAATAGTTAAAAACAAATGAATGTGTTAATATCTGTCGACGTACTACGATTAAATTCTGGACTTCCATCACCCACACCACACTATGCAATGAAAACAAAGAAAAACATTCCATGCCTTACATACATCTCACTTGCACAGTTTAGTGATATTATTCTTTATTAATGCATACCAAAGACAGCTTCTTGGAGTCTCTCCGGATAGCAGCTCGGAGAGCCGCTCAGGACAGCAGCTCGGAGAGCCACTCAGGACAGCAGCTCGGAGAGCTGCACGGCGCAGCAGCTTGGGCCATCGTCAGTCAGATATTCTTCTATAACACACAAAAAGTATCACGGTAGCGTCTTAAAACATTAGCATTACTTTCTTCAGTGTGACAACTGATAAGATTCAATGATTTATGAGCATGTACTATAAATAAAAAACGCTAGCTCCTGTGCCACCGGCGCAGGCATGTATGTACATAAGCGTCCATGGCAAAGGTTCTTGTAGCAATGCCTATTCAAAACAAATAGCTTCAGACATAAAAAACAATATGTAAGTAATAGTTAAAAACAAATGAATGTGTAAATACTGTCGACGTACTACGATTAAATTCTGGACTTCCATCACCCACACCACACTATGCAATAAAAACAAAGAAAAACATTCCATGCCTTACATACATCTCACTCGCACAGTTTAGTGATATTTTTCTTTATTAATGCATACCAAAGACAGCTTCTTGGAGTCTCTCCGGATAGCAGCTAGGAGAGCCGCTCAGGACAGCAGCTCGATGAGCCACTCAGGACAGCAGCTTGGAGAGCTGCACAGCGCAGCAGCTTGGGCCATCGTTAGTCAGATATTCTTCTGTAACACACAAAAAGTATCACGGTAGCGTCTTAAAACATTAGCATTACTTTCTTCAGTGTGACAACTGATAAGATTCAATGATTTATGAGCATGAGCTATAAATAAAATAGCTAGCTCCTATCCCACCGGCGCAGGCATGTATGTACAATAGCGTCTATGGCAAAGGTTCTTGTAGCAATGCCTATTCAAAACAAATAGCTTCAGGCATAAAAAACAATAGGTAAGTAATAGTTAAAAACAAATGAATGTGTTAATATCTGTCAACGTACTACGATAAAATTCTGGACTTCCATCACCCGCACCACATTATGCAATGAAAACAAAGAAAAACATTCCATGCCTTACATACATCTCACTTGCACAGTTTAGTGATATTATTCTTTATTAATGCATACCAAAGACAGCTTCTTGGAGTCTCTCCGGATAGCAGCTCGATGAGCCACTCAGGACAGCAGCTTGGAGAGCTGCACAGCGCAGCAGCTTGGGCCATCGTTAGTCAGATATTCTTCTGTAACACACAAAAAGTATCACGGTAGCGTCTTAAAACATTAGCATTACTTTCTTCAGTGTGACAACTGATAAGATTCAATGATTTATGAGCATGAGCTATAAATAAAAAAGCTAGCTCCTATCCCACCCGCGCAGGCATGTATGTACAAAAGCGTCTATGGCAAAGGTTCTTGTAGCAATGCCTATTCAAAACAAATAGCTTCAGGCATAAAAAACAATAGGTAAGTAATAGTTAAAAACAAATGAATGTGTTAATATCTGTCGACGTACTACGATTAAATTCTGGACTTCCATCACCCACACCACACTATGCAATGAAAACAAAAAAAAAACATTCCATGCCTTACATACATCTCACTTGCACAGTTTAGTGATATTATTCTTTATTAATGCATACCAAAGACAGCTTCTTGGAGTCTCTCCGGATAGCAGCTCGGAGAGCCGCTAAGGACAGCTACTCAGGACAGCAGCTCGGAGAGCTGCACGGCGCAGCAGCTTGGGCCATCGTCAGTCAGATATTCTTCTATAACACACAAAAAGTATTACGGTAGCGTCTTAAAACATTAGCATTACATTCTTCAGTGTGACAACTGATAAGATTCAATGATTTATGAGCATGAGCTATAAATAAAAAACGCTAGCTCCTGTGCCACCGGCGCAGGCATGTATGAAAATAAGCGTCCATGGCAAAGGTTCTTGTAGCAATGCCTATTCAAAACAAATAGCTCCAGACATAAAAAACAATATGTAAGTAATAGTTAAAAACAAATGAATGTGTTATTATCTGTCGACGTACTACGAATAAATTCTGGACTTCCATCACCCGCACCACATTATGCAATGAAAACAACGAAAAACATTCCATGCCTTACATACATCTCACTCGCACAGTTAAGTGATATTTTTCTTTATTAATGCATACCAAAGACAGCTTCTTGGAGTCTCTCCGGATAGCAGCTCGGAGAGCCGCTCAGGACAGCAGCTCGATGAGCTACTCAGGACAGCAGCTTGGAGAGCTGCACAGCGCAGCAGCTTGGGCCATCGTTAGTCAGATATTCTTCTGTAACACACAAAAAGTATCACGGTAGCGTCTTAAAACATTGGCATTACTTTCTTCAGTGTGACAACTGATAAGATTCAATGATTTATGGGCATTAGCTATAAATAAAAAACGCTAGCTCCTATCCCACCCGCGCAGGCATGTATGTACAAAAGCGTCTATGGCAAAGGTTCTTGTAGCAATGCCTATTCAAAACAAATAGCTTCAGGCATAAAAAACAATAGGTAAGTAATAGTTAAAAACAAATGAATGTGTTAATATCTGTCAACGTACTACGATAAAATTCTGGACTTCCATCACCCGCACCACATTATGCAATGAAAACAAAGAAAAACATTCCATGCCTTACATACATCTCACTTGCACAGTTTAGTGATATTATTCTTTATTAATGCATACCAAAGACAGCTTCTTGGAGTCTCTCCGGATAGCAGCTCGATGAGCCACTCAGGACAGCAGCTTGGAGAGCTGCACAGCGCAGCAGCTTGGGCCATCGTTAGTCAGATATTCTTCTGTAACACACAAAAAGTATCACGGTAGCGTCTTAAAACATTAGCATTACTTTCTTCAGTGTGACAACTGATAAGATTCAATGATTTATGAGCATGAGCTATATATAAAAAAGCTAGCTCCTATCCCACCCGCGCAGGCATGTATGTACAAAAGCGTCTATGGCAAAGGTTCTTGTAGCAATGCCTATTCAAAACAAATAGCTTCATGCATAAAAAACAATAGGTAAGTAATAGTTAAAAACAAATGAATGTGTTAATATCTGTCAACGTACTACGATAAAATTCTGGACTTCCATCACCCGCACCACATTATGCAATGAAAACAAAGAAAAACATTCCATGCCTTACATACATCTCACTAGCACAGTTTAGTGATATTATTCTTTATTAATGCATACCAAAGACAGCTTCTTGGAGTCTCTCCGGATAGCAGCTCGGAGAGCCGCTCAGGACAGCAGCTCGATGAGCCACTCAGGACAGCAGCTTGGAGAGCTGCACAGCGCAGCAGCTTGGGCCATCGTCAGTCAGATATTCTTCTGTAACACACAAAAAGTATCACGGTAGCGTCTTAAAACATTAGCATTACTTTCTTCAGTGTGACAACTGATAAGATTCAATGATTTATGAGCATGAGCTATAAATAAAAAAGCTAGCTCCTATCTCACCGGCGCAGGCATGTATGTACATAAGCGTCTATGGCAAAGGTTCTTGTAGCAATGCCTATTCAAAACAAATAGCTTCAGGCATAAAAAACAATAGGTAAGTTATAGTTAAAAACAAATGAATGTGTTAATATCTGTCAACGTACTACGATAAAATTCTGGACTTCCATCACCCGCACCACATTATGCAATGAAATCAAAGAAAAACATTCCATGCCTTACATACATCTCACTTGCACAGTTTAGTGATATTATTCTTTATTAATGCATACCAAAGACAGCTTCTTGGAGTCTTTCCGGATAGCAGCTCGGAGAGCCGCTCAGGACAGCTACTCAGGACAGCAGCTCGGAGAGCTGCACGGCGCAGCAGCTTGGGCCAACGTCAGTCAGATATTCTTCTATAACACACAAAAAGTATTACGGTAGCGTCTTAAAACATTAGCATTACATTCTTCAGTGTGACAACTGATAAGATTCAATGATTTATGAGCATGAGCTATAAATAAAAAACGCTAGCTCCTGTGCCACCGGCGCAGGCATGTATGAACATAAGCGTCCATGGCAAAGGTTCTTGTAGCAATGCCTATTCAAAACAAATAGCTTCAGACATAAAAAACAATATGTAAGTAATAGTTAAAAACAAATGAATGTGTTAATATCTGTCGACGTACTACGATTAAATTCTGGACTTCCATCACCCACACCACACTATGCAATAAAAACAAAGAAAAACATTCCATGCCTTACATACATCTCACTCGCACAGTTTAGTGATATTTTTCTTTATTAATGCATACCAAAGACAGCTTCTTGGAGTCTCTCCGGATAGCAGCTCGGAGAGCCGCTCAGGACAGCAGCTCGATGAGCCACTCAGGACAGCAGCTTGGAGAGCTGCACAGCGCAGCAGCTTGGGCCATCGTTAGTCAGATATTCTTCTGTAACACACAAAAAGTATCACGGTAGCGTCTTAAAACATTAGCATTACTTTCTTCAGTGTGACAACTGATAAGATTCAATGATTTATGAGCATGAGCTATAAATAAAATAGCTAGCTCCTATCCCACCGGCGCAGGCATGTATGTACAAAAGCGTCTATGGCAAAGGTTCTTGTAGCAATGCCTATTCAAAACAAATAGCTTCAGGCATAAAAAACAATAGGTAAGTAATAGTTAAAAACAAATGAATGTGTTAATATCTGTCAACGTACTACGATAAATTTCTGGACTTCCATCACCCGCACCACATTATGCAATGAAAACAAAGAAAAACATTCCATGCCTTACATACATCTCACTTGCACAGTTTAGTGATATTATTCTTTATTAATGCATACCAAAGACTGCTTCTTGGAGTCTCTCCGGATAGCAGCTCGAAGAGCCGCTCAGGACAGCAGCTCGATGAGCCACTCAGGACAGCAGCTTGGAGAGCTGCACAGCGCAGCAGCTTGGGCCATCGTTAGTCAGATATTCTTCTGTAACACACAAAAAGTATCACGGTAGCGTCTTAAAACATTAGCATTACTTTCTTCAGTGTGACAACTGATAAGATTCAATGATTTATGAGCATGAGCTATAAATAAAAAAGCTAGCTCCTATCCCACCCGCGCAGGCATGTATGTACAAAAGCGTCTATGGCAAAGGTTCTTGTAGCAATGCCTATTCAAAACAAATAGCTTCAGGCATAAAAAACAATAGGTAAGTAATAGTTAAAAACAAATGAATGTGTTAATATCTGTCAACGTACTACGATAAAATTCTGGGCTTCCATCACCCGCACCACATTATGCAATGAAAACAAAGATAAACATTCCATGCCTTACATACATCTCACTAGCACAGTTTAGTGATATTATTCTTTATTAATGCATACCAAAGACAGCTTCTTGGAGTCTCTCCGGATAGCAGCTCGGAGAGCCGCTCAGGACAGCAGCTCGATGAGCCACTCAGGACAGCAGCTTGGAGAGCTGCACAGCGCAGCAGCTTGGGCCATCGTCAGTCAGATATTCTTCTGTAACACACAAAAAGTATCACGGTAGCGTCTTAAAACATTAGCATTACTTTCTTCAGTGTGACAACTAATAAGATTCAGTGATTTATAAGCATGAGCTATAAATAAAAAAGCTAGCTCCTATCCCACCCGCGCAGGCATGTATGTACAAAAGCGTCTATGGCAAAGGTTCTTGTAGCAATGCCTATTCAAAACAAATAGCTTCAGGCATAAAAAACAATAGGTAAGTAATAGTTAAAAACAAATGAATGTGTTTATATCTGTCAACGTACTACGATAAAATTCTGGACTTTCATCACCCGCACCACATTATGCAATGAAAACAAAGAAAAACATTCCATGCCTTACATACATCTCACTTGCACAGTTTAGTGATATTATTCTTTATTAATGCATTCCAAAGACAGCTTCTTGGAGTCTCTCCGGATAGCAGCTCGGAGAGCCGCTTAGGACAGCTACTCAGGACAGCAGCTCGGAGAGCTGCACGGCGCAGCAGCTTGGGCCATCGTCAGTCAGATATTCTTCTATAACACACAAATAGTATTACGGTAGCGTCTTAAAACATTAGCATTACATTCTTCAGTGTGACAACTGATAAGATTCAATGATTTATGAGCATGAGCTATAAATAAAAAACGCTAGCTCCTGTGCCACCGGCGCAGGCATGTATGAACATAAGCGTCCATCGCAAAGGTTCTTGTAGCAATGCCTATTCAAAACAAATAGCTTCAGACATAAAAAACAATTTGTAAGTAATAGTTAAAAACAAATGAATGTGTTATTATCTGTCGACGTACTACGAATAAATTCTGGACTTCCATCACCCGCACCACATTATGCAATGAAAACAACGAAAAACATTCCATGCCTTACATACATCTCACTCGCACAGTTAAGTGATATTTTTCTTTATTAATGCATACCAAAGACAGCTTCTTGGAGTCTCTCCGGATAGCAGCTCGGAGAGCCGCTCAGGACAGCAGCTCGATAAGCCACTCAGGACAGCAGCTTGGAGAGCTGCACAGCGCAGCAGCTTGGGCCATCGTTAGTCAGATATTCTTCTGTAACACACAAAAAGTATCACGGTAGCGTCTTAAAACATTAGCATTACTTTCTTCAGTGTGACAACTGATAAGATTCAATGATTTATGGGCATTAGCTATAAATAAAAAACGCTAGCTCCTATCCCACCCGCGCAGGCATGTATGTACAAAAGCGTCTATGGCAAAGGTTCTTGTAGCAATGCCTATTCAAAACAAATAGCTTCAGGCATAAAAAACAATAGGTATGTAATAGTTAAAAACAAATGAATGTGTTAATATCTGTCAACGTACTACGATAAAATTCTGGACTTCCATCACCCGCACCACATTATGCAATGAAAACAAAGAAAAACATTCCATGCCTTACATACATCTCACTTGCACAGTTTAGTGATATTATTCTTTATTAATGCATACCAAAGACAGCTTCTTAGAGTCTCTCCGGATAGCAGCTCGGAGAGCCGCTCAGGACAGCAGCTCGGAGAGCCACTCAGGACAGCAGCTCGGCGAGCTGCACGGCGCAGCAGCTTGGGCCATCGTCAGTCAGATATTCTTCTATAACACACAAAAAGTATCACGGTAGCGTCTTAAAACATTAGCATTACTTTCTTCAGTGTGACAACTGATAAGATTCAATGATTTATGAGCATGAACTATAAATAAAAAACGCTAGCTCCTGTGCCACCGGCGCAGGCATGTATGTACATAAGCGTCCATGGCAAAGGTTCTTGTAGCAATGCCTATTCAAAACAAATAGCTTCAGACATAAAAAACAATATGTAAGTAATAGTTAAAAACAAATGAATGTGTTAATATCTGTCGACGTACTACGATTAAATTCTGGACTTCCATCACCCACACCACACTATGCAATGAAAACAAAGAAAAACATTCCATGCCTTACATACATCTCACTTGCACAGTTTAGTGATATTATTCTTTATTAATGCATACCAAAGACAGCTTCTTGGAGTCTCTCCGGATAGCAGCTCGAAGAGCCGCTCAGGACAGCAGCTCGATGAGCCACTCAGGACAGCAGCTTGGAGAGCTGCACAGCGCAGCAGCTTGGGCCATCGTTAGTCAGATATTCTTCTGTAACACACAAAAAGTATCACTGTAGCGTCTTAAAACATTAGCATTACTTTCTTCAGTGTGACAACTGATAAGATTCAAGGATTTATGAGCATGAGCTATAAATAAAATAGCTAGCTCCTATCCCACCGGCGCAGGCATGTATGTACAAAAGCGTCTATGGCAAAGGTTCTTGTAGCAATGCCTATTCAAAACAAATAGCTTCAGGCATAAAAAACAATAGGTAAGTAATAGTTAAAAACAAATGAATGTGTTAATATCTGTCAACGTACTACGATAAAACTCTGGACTTCCATCACCCGCACCACATTATGCAATGAAAACAAAGAAAAACATTCCATGCCTTACATACATCTCACTTGCACAGTTTATTGATATTATTTTTTATTAATGCATACCAAAGACAGCTTCTTGGAGTCTCTCCGGATAGCAGATCGGAGAGCCGCTCAGGACAGAAGCTCGGAGAGCCACTCAGGACAGCAGCTCGGAGAGCCACTCAGGACAGCAGCTCGGAGAGCTGCACGGCGCAGCAGCTTGGGCCATCGTCAGTCAGATATTCTTCTATAACACACAAAAAGTATCACGGTAGCGTCTTAAAACATTAGCATTACTTTCTTCAGTGTGACAACTGATACGATTCAATGATTTATGAGCATGGGCTATAAATAAAAAAGCTAACTCCTATCCCACCCGCGCAGGCATGTATGTACAAAAGCGTCTATGGCAAAGGTTCTTGTAGCAATGCCTATTCAAAACAAATAGCTTCAGACATAAAAAACAATATGTAAGTAATAGTTAAAAACAAATGAATGTGTTAATATCTGTCGACGTACTACGATTAAATTCTGGACTTCCATCACCCACACCACACTATGCAATGAAAACAAAAAAAAAACATTCCATGCCTTACATACATCTCACTTGCACAGTTTAGTGATATTATTCTTTAATTAATGCATACCAAAGACAGCTTCTTGGAGTCTCTCCGGATAGCAGCTCGGAGAGCCGCTCAGGACAGCAGCTCGGAGAGCCACTCAGGACAGCAGCTCGGAGAGCTGCACGGCGCAGCAGCTTGGGCCATCGTCAGTCAGATATTCTTCTATAACACACAAAAAGTATCACGGTAGCGTCTTAAAACATAAGCATTACTTTCTTCAGTGTGACAACTGATAAGATTCAATGATTTATGAGCATGAGCTATAAATAAAAACGCTAGCTCCTGTGCCACCGGCGCAGGCATGTATGTACATAAGCGTCCATGGCAAAGGTTCTTGTAGCAATGCCTATTCAAAACAAATAGCTTCAGACATAAAAAACAATATGTAAGTAATAGTTAAAAACAAATGAATGTGTTAATATCTGTCGACGTACTACGATTAAATTCTGGACTTCCATTACCCACACCACACTATGCAATGAAAACAAAGAAAAACATTCCATGCCTTACATACATCTCACTTGCACAGTTTAGTGATATTATTCTTTATTAATGCATACCAAAGACAGCTTCTTGGAGTCTCTCCGGATAGCAGCTCGGAGAGCCGCTAAGGACAGCAGCTCGGAGAGCTACTCAGGACAGCAGCTCGGAGAGCTGCGCGGCACAGCAGCTTGGGCCATTGTCAGTCAGATATTCTTCTATAACACACAAAAAGTATTACGGTAGCGTCTTAAAACATTAGCATTACTTTCTTCAGTGTGACAACTAATAAGATTCAATGATTTATGAGCATGAGCTATAAATAAAAAACGCTAGCTCCTGTGCCACCGGCGCAGGCATGTATGTACATAAGCTTCCATGGCAAAGGTTCTTGTAGCAATGCCTATTCAAAACAAATAGCTTCAGACATAAAAAACAATATGTAAGTAATAGTTAAAAACAAATGAATGTGTTAATATCTGTCGACGTACTACGATTAAATTCTGGACTTCCATCACCCACACCACACTATGCATTAAAAACAAAGAAAAACATTCCATGCCTTACATACATCTCACTTGCACAGTTTAGTGATATTATTCTTTATTAATGCATACCAAAGACAGCTTCTTGGAGTCTCTCCGGATAGCAGCTCGGAGAGCCGCTCAGGACAGCAGCTCGATGAGCCACTCAGGACAGCAGCTTGGAGAGCTGCACAGCGCAGCAGCTTGGGCCATCGTTAGTCAGATATTCTTCTGCAACACACAAAAAGTATCACGGTAGCGTCTTAAAACATTAGCATTACTTTCTTCAGTGTGACAACTGATAAGATTCAATGATTTATGAGCATGAGCTATAAATAAAAAACGCTAGCTCCTGTGCCACCGGCGCAGGCATGTATGTACATAAGCTTCCATGGCAAAGGTTCTTGTAGCAATGCCTATTCAAAACAAATAGCTTCAGGCATAAAAAACAATATGTAAGTAATAGTTAAAAACAAATGAATGTGTTAATATCTGTCGACGTACTACGATTAAATTCTGGATTTCCATCACCCGCACCATATTATGCAATGAAAACAACGAAAAACATTCCATGCCTTACATACATCTCACTCGCACAGTTTAGTGATATTATTCTTTATTAATGCATACCAAAGACAGCTTCTTGGAGTCTCTCCGGATAGCAGCTCGGATAGCCGCTCAGGACAGCAGCTCGGAGAGCCACTCAGGACAGCAGCTCGGAGAGCTACGCGGCGCAGCAGCTTGGGCCATCGTCAGTCAGATATTCTTCTATAACACACAAAAAGTATTACGGTAGCGTCTTAAAACATTAGCATTACATTCTTCAGTGTGACAACTGATAAGATTCAATGATTTATGAGCATGAGCTATAAATAAAAAACGCTAGCTCCTGTGCCACCGGCGCAGGCATGTATGTACATAAGCGTCGATGGCAAAGGTTCTTGTAGCAATGCCTATTCAAAACAAATAGCTTCAGACATAAAAAACAATATGTAAGTAATAGTTAAAAACAAATGAATGTGTTATTATCTGTCGACGTACTACGAATAAATTCTGGACTTCCATCACAAAAGTATCACGGTAGCGTCTTAAAACATTAGCATTACTTTCTTCAGTGTGACAACTGATAAGATTCAATGATTTATGAGCATGAGCTATAAATAAAATAGCTAGCTCCTATCCCACCGGCGCAGGCATGTATGTACAAAAGCGTCTATGGCAAAGGTTCTTGTAGCAATGCCTATTCAAAACAAATAGCTTCAGGCATAAAAAACAATAGGTAAGTAATAGTTAAAAACAAATGAATGTGTTAATATCTGTCAACGTACTACGATAAAATTCTGGACTTCCATCACCCGCACCACATTATGCAATGAAAACAAAAAAAACATTCCATGCCTTACATACATCTCACTTGCACAGTTTAGTGATATTATTCTTTATTAATGCATACCAAAGACAGCTTCTTGGAGTCTCTCCGGATAGCAGCTCGAAGAGCCGCTCAGGACAGCAGCTCGATGAGCCACTCAGGACAGCAGCTTGGAGAGCTGCACAGCGCAGCAGCTTGGGCCATCGTTAGTCAGATATTCTTCTGTAACACACAAAAAGTATCACGGTAGCGTCTTAAAACATTAGCATTACTTTCTTCAGTGTGACAACTGATAAGATTCAATGATTTATGAGCATGAGCTATAAATAAAAAAGCTAGCTCCTATCCCACCCGCGCAGGCATGTATGTACAAAAGCGTCTATGGCAAAGGTTCTTGTAGCAATGCCTATTCAAAACAAATAGCTTCAGGCATAAAAAACAATAGGTAAGTAATAGTTAAAAACAAATGAATGTGTTAATATCTGTCAACGTACTACGATAAAATTCTGGACTTCCATCACCCGCACCACATTATGCAATGAAAACAAAGAAAAACATTCCATGCCTTACATACATCTCACTTGCACAGTTTAGTGATATTATTCTTTATTAATGCATACCAAAGACAGCTTCTTGGAGTCTCTCCGGATAGCAGCTCGGAGAGCCGCTCAAGACAGCAGCTCGGAGAGCCACTCAGGACAGCAGCTCGGAGAGCCACTCAGGACAGCAGCTCGGAGAGCTGCACGGCGCAGCAGCTTGGGCCATCGTTAGTCAGATATTCTTCTGTAACACACAAAAAGTATCACGGTAGCATCTTAAAACATTAGCATTACTTTCTTCAGTGTGACAACTGATAAGATTCAATGATTTATGAGCATGAGCTATAAATAAAAAAGCTAACTCCTATCCCACCGGCGCAGGCATGTATGTACATAAGCGTCCATGGCAAAGGTTCTTGTAGCAATGCCTATTCAAAACAAATAGCTTCAGACATAAAAAAACAATATGTAAGTAATAGTTAAAAACAAATGAATGTGTTAATATCTGTCGACGTACTACGATTAAATTCTGGACTTCCATCACCCACACCACACTATGCAATGAAAACAAAAAAAAACATTCCATGCCTTACATACCTACATCTCACTTGCACAGTTTAGTGATATTATTCTTTATTAATGCATACCAAAGACAGCTTCTTGGAGTCTCTCCGGATAGCAGTTTGGAGAGCCGCTCAGGACAGCAGCTCGGAGAGCCACTCAGGACAGCAGCTCGGAGAGCTGCACGGCGCAGCAGCTTGGGCCATCGTCAGTCAGATATTCTTCTATAACACACAAAAAGTATCACGGTAGCGTCTTAAAACATTAGCATTACTTTCTTCAGTGTGACAACTGATAAGATTCAATGATTTATGAGCATGAGCTATAAATAAAAACGCTAGCTCCTGTGCCACCGGCGCAGGCATGTATGTACATAAGCGTCCATGGCAAAGGTTCTTGTAGCAATGCCTATTCAAAACAAATAGCTTCAGACATAAAAAACAATATGTAAGTAATAGTTAAAAACAAATGAATGTGTTAATATCTGTCGACGTACTACGATTAAATTCTGGACTTCCATCACCCACACCACACTATGCAATGAAAACAAAAAAAAAAACATTCCATGCCTTACATACATCTCACTTGCACAGTTTAGTGATATTATTCTTTATTAATGCATACCAAAGACAGCTTCTTGGAGTCTCTCCGGATAGCAGCTCGGAGAGCCGCTCAGGACAGCAGCTCGATGAGCCACTCAGGACAGCAGCTTGGAGAGCTGCACAGCGCAGCAGCTTGGGCCATCGTTAGTCAGATATTCTTCTGTAACACACAAAAAGTATCACGGTAGCGTCTTAAAACATTAGCATTACTTTCTTCAGTGTGACAACTGATAAGATTCAATGATTTATAAAAAAAAAAATTATATATATATATATATTACATATACAAAATCACGACAAGGAATGACTCACCGCAATAACGAACTCGGAGATGTTGACTCGTCGACGGTTGAAGGCAGAGTGAGCCACGACCGCTCTACGCGCCGCTTTTTATACTTTTCGGTCTACTAGGTTATTTTCGTCTCCAACACTATATATATATTATATATATAGATATATATATATATATATAATGTATGTAATGTACATATATATATATATATAATGTATGTAATGTATATGACATATACATATATATATCTATACAAAATCACGACAAGGATTGACTCACCGCAATAACGAACTCTGAGATGTTGACTCGTCGACGGTTGAAGGCAGAGTGAGCCACGACCGCTCTACGCGCCGCTTTTTATACTTTTTGGTCTACTAGGCTATTTTCGTTTCCAACACTATATATATATATATATATATATATATATCGGCGCGGATACAATAATTTGCCAACAATAATTAGTCTTTAACAATTAGATTTGTTAAATTGATATATTTGAATTGATTTATAAAACTTAGATTCATACTTTTGAAATTGTTTACAGTAAATTATTCCAGTTAAAATTAATAATATAATTATTCTCAGAATGATTTAAGTTTATTAAGATGTACAATTAATTATAAAACATGCCATCACCTTGTATTGCAATCTTAATGTTTAAAACGACCACGTGCAAGTACGCCGTAACCTATAAAAGCGGTCGCACTGGCGACGGGATGGCCAAAGAGCATATAATACTAGTTAGAGTCCGAACTTCCATAGATTCATTTTTACAGATATTGTATACAATGTTTAGACAACTGTAGCAAACTTTCGTTTTCTTTAGCGCTGACAGTCAATAGTACCAACATAGAATAAAAACCTTATAAATACTCGTATTAACATTAGTGATGTGCATGCTGTATGGGGCATAATATCGATGCTAGTGGTGTGCCTACGATACTATTTATCGATATTGACCCATACCACTATAAATAATGGAACTATTAAATTCAGAATTTTATTATATTTTTATTAATAAAAAGCATCTTCATGTACTCATATTATGATTTATTTAGTTTATTAGTACTATACTTCTATTGGAGTTTAAAATACAGTAACAGTAAGGTAAATGCTCTTAACATCATTTTAGCAGTGCAAGCACGGTACTTTGTCGCTCGTTAAATTCGACACGACATCGACAGAATCGATTTTAATAATTATAAACATCATCATTGATATGTAGATCGATAAATTCGACACTTCGACGTAGACAGAATCGATTTTATTAATTTCTAGCAACTGCCCGCAACATCGTTCGCGTATTTACGTGGCCTTCGGCCTCGCCATGACCATGACCCATCTTATCTTGATTTTTCTTTCATAAGAACCTTCTCCTGACAATTAATGAACAGAACAAAAAAAATTGCGAAATTGTTCCATTCGTTCAAGCATAATGCGATGACCAAGGAAAATATAAATTAATTTATATATAAACTAGCGACTGCTCGCAACATCGTTCGCGTAGTAGCGCGGCCTTCGGCGTCACCATAACCTCAATTTTTTCTTGATTTGTCTTTCACAGGAACCTTCTCCTGACAATAATTAACACAACAAAAACAGAATTAGCGAAATCTTTCTATCCATTCACGCGTTATGTATATAGATAAATGTAACATTTTACAATATTTAAAAGTTAAAAGTTCTTTTATCGATCTTATATATATCTATATATCTATATATATCGAATTTATCAATCGACAAAATACCGTACTCTCACTGCAGTACCGATACTACCGATTTAACAAACTATTACCCATTATATTACATATCAAACCTGAAATATGACATAATTGTAATTTTAAACGTTTAGTTAAATACAACAAAATTAGTGGTAACAGACCACTGTTTCTGTTGTGTTGTATTTGACTTGAAAATTACAGTAGTAATAGACCATTGATTATGTTGTCTACATCGAACAAAATCAATAACACTTAAATTTAACATTAAAGAAACTCTAACTAGCTTCACTCCAGTCATTTATGGTTAGTTAAAAAACTAATTAAACTTAGGAATGATAAAAAATGCCAATAATTCTAATCTGATGGCTTATTTTAAAAAATTTCCACCTCGTCATCAAGTTAACGATTATAATTACAATTGTGTAATACTTCGTTTTTTTACGGTACATATTGGCGTAATTTGAATATAACATTCGCTTTTTCAGTATACATTTCACTATCTAAGTTTTCATGCACAGTGTGCCACAAACATATGTTTGACAAAGACAATAATCACCTGATCAGATCTTAAAATCTGGACATATTACTAAATAGACATACATAGTGTAACAAAATTATGGAATGATATTATTGAATTACGGTGGCTTAATGCTAAAGTAATTTAATTGTTTACATATTCAGAGAAATCATAAGGACTCTAATATTGCAGCTAAAATCGCCAGAACTTAAAGATAGTAATCGCGGCATTAAAAAATCAGAATAGAAAGCTCAGAGGAAGACGGTGGACAACAAAGAACAAAATTTCTGCCTTCGCAATTTATAAGAGGTCGCCAAAAACCTATCGTTGTCTTCAACAGCTAATGCCTTTACCAAATGAGGACTCTGCAGGTATTTTTAAACAAAATTCCCATAAATACAGGGATTAACAAAGCTGTTCTTGAGCATTTAAGAAAACTTTCGGATACAGAAGAAACTAACAACAAAATATGTGTGCTTGCCTTCGACGAGATCGCATTAAAACCGCGATTAATATATAACCAAGCTACAGACTATGTAGAAGGTTACACAGACTATGGCATTCCAGAAGAGTGAGGTCCTGAATTGGCTGATCATGCCCTTGTATTTTTGCTACAAGGACTACGAAAGAAATTTAAACAGCCCTTAGCATTTTATTTTGTAAAAGGGACAGTCAGCTCTCAAAAACTTGCCTTAATCATAAAAGAGATAGTAAAATGTGTTGAAGAAGTGGGGCATCGAGTTCTCGCCACAGTTTGTGATCAAGGTCCAACAAACATGGGAGCACTGAAGATTTTAAATAAAAAGGCAGAAAACGCCATGAATACTTTTTGGGTAGGCAAACAGAAAGTGTACACCCTATATGACGTGCCACACCTCTTTAAATCAATAATAAACCACTTTTTTAATAATGGGACGATGGTGATGGACGGGAAAAAGGCAAAATGGGAACACCTTCAACAAGTAGACGCAAAAAACAACTCGCTGTTATATCTAAGTAAGATATCCGCTATACACATACAACCCAAATTTAAATCAAAAATGCGAGTTAAGTATGCGGCGCAAATGTTGAGCCGTACTGTTTCTGCTGTTTTAAAACTGATGGCTGAGGCGGAAAAATATGAGGAAAAATCTAAAGAAATGATGGAAACTGGTGAAGTAGTCTTTGACCTGGACAGGCTATTTGATGCCTCGAATGGTCCATCTGGCCCACAAGACATTAAAAAAAATCAGGGAAAATGTCACGTCAAAGACAAATCATCTGAAAACATGGACTGAATTTAGAAAAAAAATTAAGAACAGTAAAGTTTATAAAGCAACCGGTGTTGAAGCAAAAAATATTAAATGCATTGAAGATTATTGCATGACACTTAGCTGCTTACAAGACATTTGGAATGAGGTGCACAAGTTGGGATTCAAATATTTAAATTTAAGACAGGTAAACCAAGATAGTTTGGAAAACCTATTCGGAGCTATCCGCCAGCACAATCCCACAGATAGGAATCCCACTTGTGCATCTTTTGTTACAGCTTTACGGGCTTCAATTATCTCCGGAATTACAAGCTCCAACAGCCGTAACTCTAACTGCCAAAGAGACGCCAACAAGCTACTAACTGATCATAACCATTATATAGATCTACAGAAAGATGAACTGGAAGAAATCAATGAAGCCGAAGAAAATGATACTCTTAATCAGGATCTAACTTGTTTTAAACTATCGAATTTAAATATACCAGATTTTCCAGAATGTGATGATGAAAGAATTGAAAACAACTTAATCAACATCGAAGGTCAACCTACAGTTTACCTTGCTGGTTATTTAGCATATACGTTAAAATCCCGCCCGTGTGCTAAATGTCAATCATGCTTACAAACACATGATATAGAAAGTCAAATGTATTCTTACATCAAACTGCGGGAGTAGTGGGAGGAAAAAAAATCACTGTTTTAAACTATCACGGTTGTTCACTAAAGTTATATGATTATTAACGGGATATTTACCGTGGTAAGGTTGTGGAATGAGCTCCCGATATTTCGGCGCAGTTACATGCACCATGATCACGAGAAGACTGTCATTCCACAACCTTACCACGGTAAATATCCCGTTAATAATCATATAACTTTTTTTGGAAAAAAAAATCGTTATGTTATCCATCACTAACTTTATGTAAGACTGTGCAAATATCAGTTACCTTTTTTGAAGCAGAAGTCTTGCCATTCCTACACCACCCCAATGTGTGCCTTCTGGCAATGACATTATTTTATGCAAATTATGACCATTCCTGGTTCACATACGAGGAACACAAAAGTGTTGTTTTCGATATTTTGTTTCGTCGTTTAGGACAGTTATTGGTTCGCAGACTATGCAAACGAATAAATTTGTCACTTTCTTTAAAAGAACAAGATCTAGATGACGCAAACAAAAAAGCTCAGCAACAAGGGCTTTCGAAGTAAAGAACACACAAAAATGTATAACTAAAATGGCAGTATTGAGTTATAGGTATATATACATTTACATTTTATTGTTTGATAAAAACAAATGTACGCAATACGCGATATAATCCGTTTTTAGTTGTTTAATTTTATTGTTTATGAATCGCGAAAGCCTATGAAATGATTACTAAATTAGCACTAAATGTACCCGAAACTGAACAGAAAGGGCAAATTTAAGATTTGTCAGTTGCAAATGTTACGAATTTGGAATTAATTGTGAACTGGAAAAGAACTACCATAATAATTATGGTAGTTCTAGTAAACTATTTACTAAAAATAGATTTTAGTTCGCTAGTTTGGTTTGGTGTTCTGGACAAGCGAATTTTTACCAGTATTACTGTTGATTGAATTAAATTACGGTGGCTTAATGCTAAAGTAATTTAATTGTTTACATATGCAGAGAAATCAATAGGATTCTAATATTGCAGCTCACGGAAACGAAAACTTAACAACATGGTAGAAGACATATAGTCATGTATACATTATTTGAAATAAACATTATGCTCAGATTGTATCCACCCTACCATGAGAGGATTCTCATGAGAGAAATATGATTTATTGAATTTAGTGGCTATGTGATCTAACGCAAATCTGCGAAATAAAAACATTCGTGACTTTATCAAACAATAAAATATAAATGTATATATAGCTATAACTCAATACTGCCATTTTAGATATAATTTTTTGTGTGTTCTTTACTTCGAAAGCCCTTGTTGCTGAGCTTTTTGTTTGCGTCATCTAGATCTTGTTCTTTTAAAGAAAGTGACAAATTTATTCGTTTGCATTGTCTGCGAACCAATAACTGTCCTAAACGACGAAACAAAATATCGAAAACAACACTTTTGTGTTCCTCGCATGTGAACCAAGAATGGTCATAATTTGCATAAAATAATGTCATTGCCAGAAGGCACACATTGGGGTGGTGTAGGAATGGCAAGACTTCTGCTTCAAAAACGGTAACTGATATTTGCACAGTCTTACATAAATTTAGTGATGGATAACATAACGATTTTTTTTCCTCCCACCACTCCCGTAGTTTGATGTAAGAATACATTTGACTTTCTATATCATGTGTTTGTAAGCATGATTGACATTTAGCACACGGGCGGGATTTTAACGTATATGCTAAATAACCAGCAAGGTAAACTGTAGGTTGACCTTCGATGTTGATTAAGTTGTTTTCAATTCTTTCATCATCACATTCTGGAAAATCTGGTATATTTAAATTCGATAGTTTAAAACAAGTTAGATCCTGATTAAGAGTATCATTTTCTTCGGCTTCATTGATTTCTTCCAGTTCATCTTTCTGTAGATCTATATAATGGTTATGATCAGTTAGTAGCTTGTTGGCGTCTCTTTGGCAGTTAGAGTTACGGCTGTTGGAGCTTGTAATTCCGGAGATAATTGAAGCCCGTAAAGCTGTAACAAAAGATGCACAAGTGGGATTCCTATCTGTGGGATTGTGCTGGCGGATAGCTCCGAATAGGTTTTCCAAACTATCTTGGTTTAACTGTCTTAAATTTAAATATTTGAATCCCAACTTGTGCACCTCATTCCAAATGTCTTGTAAGCAGCTAAGTGTCATGCAATAACCTTCAATGCATTTAATATTTTTTGCTTCAACACCGGTTGCTTTATAAACTTTACTGTTCTTAATTTTTTTTCTAAATTCAGTCCATGTTTTCAGATGATTTGTCTTTGACGTGACATTTTCCCTGATTTTTTTTAATGTCTTGTGGGCCAGATGGACCATTTGAGGCATCAAATAGCCTGTCCAGGTCAAGGACTACTTCACCAGTTTCCATCATTTCTTTAGATTTTTCCTCATTTTTTTCCGCCTCAGCCATCAGTTTTAAAACAGCAGAAACAGTACGGCTCAACATTTGCGCCGCATACTTAACTCGCATTTTTGAATTAAATTTGGGTTGTATGTGTATAGCGGATATCTTACTTAGATATAACAGCGAGTTGTTTTTTGCGTCTACTTGTTGAAGGTGTTCCCATTTTGCCTTTTTCCCGTCCATCACCATCGTCCCATTATTAAAAAAGTGGTTTCTTATTGATTTAAAGAGGTGTGGCACGTCATATAGGGTGTACACTTTCTGTTTGCCTACCCAAAAAGTATTCAAGGCGTTTTCTGCCTTTTTATTTAAAATCTTCAGTGCTCCCATGTTTGTTGGACCTTGATCACAAACTGTGGCGAGAACTCGATGCCCCACTTCTTCAACACATTTTACTATCTCTTTTATGATTAAGGCAAGTTTTTGAGAGCTGACTCTCCCTTTTACAAAATAAATTGCTAAGGGCTGTTTAAATTTCTTTCCTAGTCCTTGTAACAAAAATACAAGGGCATGATCAGCCAATTCAGGACCTCGCTCTTCTGGAATGCCATAGTCTGTGTAACCTTCTACATAGTCTGTAGTTTGGTTATATATTAATCGCGGTTTTAATGCGATCTCGTCGAAGGCAAGCACACATATTTTGTTGTTAGGTTTTTCTGTATCCGAAAGTTTTCTTAAATGCTCAAGAACAGCTTTGTTAATCCCTGTATTTATGGCAATTTTGTTTAAAAATACCTGCAACGATAGGTTTTTGGCGACCTCTTATAAATTGCGAGGGCCGAAATTTTGTTCTTTGTTGTCCACCGTCTTCCTCTGGGCTTTCTATTCTGATTTTTTAATGCCGCGATTACAATTTCTTTAAGTTCTGGCGATTTTATTTTTTCTACTAGGTTAGCGGACTTCCTCAGAGATGCTAATGTGCATTTTGTTCTTTGCAATTGTTCCAGCAGCCTCTTCTTCCGCGGAGATAATTCTGAAATCAAATTACATAAACTTAATTAACTACATAATGAGTAACTAGTAAATTGTCAGCTTTCTATGAGTTTGGTCAGCTCAATACCAGGGGCCTTACTATCCATGCAACCATGCAAGTTCCGTGCAGTTCTTAAACTTGACATATACAATTTTGAATGAAATCATACCATGACGCTCATTTAGGTGAACTTTACTCTTGCTTTTTCTTACATTATAACCTTCTCCGGTGATAATTAATGCAACAAAAAAAGAATTAGCGAGATTGTTCCATCCGTTCATAAGTTATAGTGTGACCAGAAAAAATAGGGGTTCATTTTTATGTTTAAAGATTTACACTATAAAGTAAACATAACAAATTGGTGCAGGATATTTTGTGTTAATCATGGGCATATAACACATTTTTGCTGCTCCATTATTGTTGGACCAATATATTGTCCACCAATGCTTTCACTACCGGAAAAAAATTTAAATAAATTATATTTACCTAAGTTTTCTTCGGATTTTCTCTTTCTGATCTTGTTGTTATCACTTTGATTGGGACCAGACGTTTCGCTATGTGATATAATGTGCATGTCCTGGTGACTTGTTGATAGCTCTACGACAGGTTTGCAGGCAGGCCTTGGTACTAAAATAGTAAACGTCAGATAATCAAATCAAATATTTGGAAACTAATCTGATGAATCCTAACATCAAAAACTTCTACTGGGTTTGTTAATGTTGAGCATTAGCTATTCTCCATTATAAAAACATTTTTAAACCTGTTTGTTGACGTATTTGACAAAAATACGAGTGCTCTACCTTCAAGACATTTAGTATTTTAGTTTTACGTACAACTGCGATAGGCAAATATTGCGCGTACCATCAATTGAATGACTTGTCTTTGTACTTAGCATAAAACAAATTACCTACCAAATAATAGATTAGACTTCAACACCAAAAACTGTGAAATAACTTGTTGAAGTCGGTACCATGATAGTTCAAAGTACCTTTTATCACAATATTGCGCGCATGGTACCGACTTCGACAAGTTGTTTCACACTTTTTGGTGTTAAAGTTGGTTCCATTTTTGGTAAAAAAAATTTACCTATTTTAGTGACCCTTACTAATGGATCGATTGTCATTCACCGTAAATGATGATATCATCAAAATAGGCGAAATACTCGTCAGTTATTGGAGTGTAACACAAAAACTGCTTGACCGAATTTGATAAAATTTTAATGGGACCACTTCGGAAGTGTACTCTACCAAACAAAAAAATAATTTTGAGAATCGGTCTTCTAATGGGGGAGAAATCGGCCATCATACACAAAAAAATACTTACACACAAACATATAACCTCCTCCTTTTTTAAAGTCGGTTAAATATAGGAAAGTGATCTTGAAACTTACTTCTCTGGGATGGATATGACCCAGCCTCTGAAGGCAGGAGCTGTAGTATGTTAATGGACGCTTGATCATTGCTGGTTGAGGGCATAACTGCTGATGGTAAGGGTACTGTAAAGAAGGAATTCTTCATTAGTAGGTAATTGATAGATATCTCTATAATAATGCTAGTACTGATGGATTTTCAGCCATAATGAAGAATTTTAGGTTTTTTTTTATTGGCAGGTCTCTAGTGAGAGCCTGTCTTGGATGCTGCCACCGAAGTGTCAAATGCCTCCAAAGAACTTGTGTGCAAAGCGCCAAGTTGATGTTTAAAGCATACAAAAAAAACCACACACATTGCAGTTCCTGGAAAAGTAGGTAGATTTCTGCGAAATCTATTGTATGATTGGCCAAATATGGCGAATCGCCGTTTAACGGGTTACAGGTCTTTGTTACAGTAGGTAACACTAAAAATTAACATCTTGCAAATCTGGCATGTTTCATTTCCGTGTGATTTCTAACCTATTCTAATTTGGTAATTGAGCGGCTATGTAGGTATGCTTATCATGTAGTTGCTTAATCATTTGTTAAGTTTAGCATCTACATATGTTTTGAATATGTTTTAATTATCTGTGGAGGCTTGTTATTGGCTTTTGTTAAGCAACTTCTTAACCTTTATTGTAATTATAACTGTAAGCCCCCCAAATAAAATGATATAAAATAATGTAACCTAACCTAAACAATTACAACTACACACTTACCATTTTCTTTCTGTTTTACATGAAGGGGGAAGTCAACAAGTTGACTGCTTGACAATGGTGGTTCTTATTCTTATTCTTATTCTCTATTCCTATCTACAAACCAAATTTAAAGACTATTAAATATATCACCTATCTGGTTCTCATCATTCAAAGCCTTATAACTGCGCAACACCCTATTTCATCATCATCATCATCTCAGCCGTAGGACGTCCACTGCTGAACATAGGCCTCCCCCATGATTTTCCAAAAGGACCGGTTGGAAGCGGCCTGCATCCAACCGTCCTGCGACCTTCATCAGGTCGTCTGTCCACCGTGTCGGTGGACGACCTACGCTGCGCTTGCCGGTCCGTGGTCTCCACTCCAGAACCTTTCGGCCCCATCGGCCATCTGTTCTGCGTGCTATGTGCCCTGCCCACTGCCACTTCTGGCTGGCTAATCTTCTGGGCTATGTCGGTGACTTTCGTTCTTCTACGGATCTCCTCATTTCTGATTCGATCACGTAGAGAAACCCCGAGCATAGCCCTCTCCATAGCTCGTTGTGCGACTTTGAGCTTGTCTATGAGGCCCATAGTAAGAGACCACGTTTCAGTGCCATAAGTCATCACTGGTAACACACATTGGTCGAAGACTCTTGTCTTGAGGCACTGAGGTATTTTTGACGAGAAGACTTCGCGAAGTTTCCGGAACGCTGCCCAGCCGAGTTGGATTCGACGATTGACCTCTTTCTCGAAGTTGGACCTGCCTAGTTTGACTGTCTGTCCCAGGTAGATGTACTCGTCAACAACGTTGAGAACTGAGTTCCCAACTGATATTGGGGTAGGTACAACATGGGCATTAGACATAATTTTCGTCTTATCCATTCACACCCTATTTACAATAGGAATAATACTGTTTTCTTCTTAATCTATTGTATTATTGGCCAAATATGGCGACTGGTGAGTCTACGGGTTGATACCTATATAGTAGCCCAAAGCTTTAGAGAGAAAATTGAGATTCTTAAACAGAACTAAAACCTGAACTGTTTAACTTTATAGCACTCTATTACTAGTGCGTTCAAATAGGTCCCATCTGAGCGTTTTTAGCGAAAATAACGCTAAAAACGCTCACAAGGGGCGTTCGAATTGGGAATCTGCGTGTGAAAATGTTGTTCATGTATCTATTTGTTCAGCTTTCCGAAAGCTGAAAAAAAGGTATTTTTGCCACCAAAATGTGCAATTTTTGACCCACGTTCGGAGCATGGTTGTTTGTGATCGTTTTTTGACAGCTATGTATTTGACAGCATAATCATGCGATTTTAGGTCTTATGCTCAGTTGAGAGTTCGAATAGAGTGTGGGCAAAAGTGGCAAAAATAATGTTTTTGAGCTTTACAAATGCTTTAATAAAAGAGCCATCAATGACAACGCCACCAATGCCCTAAAAGCTAAACGAATGCACCTTACACTTTACAAAATACTACATAGATATGTGTTCGAGGAAGATGTCTTTACCTATCTTGCCTCTTATTTTTAAAAAACAAATTTCTAGTGCGACTGCTGCGTATCAGTCTGAATTGAAGGAACTTTTGAAACTGTCAAGCAAGAGATAATTACATTCTTCAAACCATTGCCTAAGCCTTAAGTTAATTAAGCAAAATGTAAAAAACTTCAATGAAATTGATTTCTTATATATATTTTTTTTATTTTGTCACCTAGGAACGTATCCCCTATAATCCCATATAAATTACCATTCCATATTCACAATTTCTGTATTCGCGGCATATTTATGGAACCCCGCGAATAAGGAGCTTATACTGTATATGTATCTAAGTATGTAGAATATCAGTCATTAGGTTACCATAGTACAGGCTCTGCCTAGTTTGGGACCTGAAGACCTTTGTGTGAATGTTGTCCCATATTATTAATAGTTCTACAGCTTAGTGCTCAGTAAATTCATGGATACAAAACAGCCTACAAACCTCAGTAATGTTTGCACACTATTGCTGCACATGTTGCATGTCACCTGGCAATACCCCCGCAGTACATGTAGGTATGTGATTGCTTGTTTATAACAATTGCTTAATCAAAATAAAATTGTTTATTCTGTATAGGCCTACGCAGGCAAAATTTTTTTTTTCTTAAATCTACAACCGATTCAGAATGCAACCACAACTGAGAAGATCCGGCAAGAATTAGTGGGCTTGTCTTTTTTATCACTAATTACTTAATATATTTAACAGATGTTATAATTATTATTATATTGCTGTAATGATTGAATTTCTTACAAATGTGGGTGACTTGCAACATAACTGCTATACAAGCATTTTAAAATGAGACATATAAGATTATTCTACCTGAGAGTAGGTCAACACCTGCATACTGACAGATTAACCCGTCCGCATCAGCGCAAAAAATAACAATAGATTTATGAATGAAACTTAACTCGAATGAGTCTTGCTGATTCGGACAGATTAAAGTATTTCCAACATGCCTTGATAGTAATTACTATCCTACATCAAGGTTTTTTGCGAATTCAGGGTACATAAATGTTGATATATTTAAAACTATGCACTGCTACCGGAGAGCTGCGTGCGAAGAGAGCTTTTCCAGGGCTAATTACACTTCGGAGAGAGCCCACCCCGGCATGCCACCAGTGCGGCTGCGTCGAGGACACCGCCCAGCACGCGCTGGAGTCATGCCCAGGAGGAGCGGGACCGCGGCGATCCCTGATCGCGGTTGTAGGATCCGATCTCTCCTTGTCGGCCATTATTACGAAGATGGTCGGTGACGAGAGGTCATGGGAAGCAGTGGCCTCATTCTGCGAAATTATTGTTTCGCAGAGGGAGGCGGAGGAGCGGGAGAGGGAGAGAAACCCTCTCTCTCATCCGCTCCGGAGGGCGCGGACACGGAGGCGAGTCAATCGAGCTCGCACTCCGTCTCCGCTCCGAGGACCTGGGGCATCGGCTGCGGGGACGGCTGGTGCCCCCCATCAGGGTTAGGTCCTCACGAGGTGTGGATGTACCCTGTGTTCCGGGGCATCTCACGAGGCGGAAATGGGGTGGGCTCTTTACACCCACCCCAGAGGCTGGGCCTGCGTAGGCGGGCAGCGACGTCGGTGGGGGCTGTGGCTGAATGCACGAGCGGGCCCGCGCCTCCTGCCACCTGTCGACAACGGAGGAACAACGCAGAGGTTTGGTGGGTAGGTCGCCCTTCTGGCGGAGACTCCCACACGCGCACCAGCTCTACCCAGAGCTGGTGACCAGGGTATAAAATCTTCCTCTGCGATAAAAAAAAAAGGCTAATTACACTTATGTGTGACTAGCGCACTGAATAAATTGTGAAGTTGATATTATTACTGACTCATATATTAGTAGATATTAGGTTATGTACTGACCGGTTTTCATCAATCGGAAATTTAGAAGAAAAAGAGATCCCTTCTCCGGATCTCTTCTGATCTCCTGTCTTCCACAGATTTCACACTTTCTGTGACTGCTTCCAACCATTTTATCAGTTCCACACAGATTTAGATTTCAGAATCACTGTCTCACAACACAAGCAAAGTCACTGTTTCACAACACAAGCAGAGTCACTATCTCAATTCAACGGCACGATCCGGATACAGAGGAGGAGCAGATGCCCACTCGACTCGATGTAAACAGAAAACACATAAAAAACAAAAATACAGAAAATTCGCCTCGAATCACAAAATCGCACATAAAAACCGCTCAACCAAAGAGAATATAACGCTACGCTCAACTGTTATTTTTGAGTTTTTTGACAGCAGACAGTGTTTCTACTATGAATTTCCCTAAAACTACCAGTCTTCCGAAACTGCCTATAATTTTAGAAATGTATGGAAATTGTATACGCACTTCTACCAACGTAAGAAAAATAAAATAAATAATGCCATATGATAAAAACTCAGACAATTAGCAATAATTATTTTATCATAAATATAATTTGTTGAGCACAATTGTGTTTAAAAACATTTTTTTATCATATTGTTCAGTAGTGTACCACTACCGAACAATATAATAAGAATGATGTTATAATGATAGCTAGTAATTTCATCAATATACAGTAATTTAAATAGAACAACCATAATAATTTAAAATCACATAAGTGTCTCATATCTATAACAATAATCATAAACCAAGACAAATTATAGATAATAAGTCATAGAAGGGTTCCAAACCCGATATTAATATCTTCTCTCCGCTACCGCTGCTGCATGGGCGTATATAAGGGAGGTCTTTAGGGGGTCCAGACCCATTAGCATATGACATCATTAAAATCGCTGAATATTGATGACGGATAATATAATCTGTGGCAAAAATATGAGCACGCGTCGAGACATTTAACTATCTATTTATGCCATGGCTATGTATAATAAACCTCATAATTTAGCTTTCCGTAAAGCATTTTATACCATTGTAGGAGTTTGCCACGGATTCCAAAATCTACCAACTTAGAAATAAGTCTTCTGATAATCACTCGGTCAAAACTTTTTCATAATTTATGTAGATAGCATCTTTCGGCTGCCTCGAGTCCCAAGTAAATCAAGTACCTAAGTGAGTAAGTAAATTGAGGCCGCGCGCTCCAAGTACTTTGCTGTCGGGCAAAACTTTCAGCAACTTTTTAGTGATTGTAAACTATTGTATTGGTCATACTTACCATCATTTAATGAAGAAGACACTGATACTTTAGTTAGATGAAAGTTGCTGCCTCATATACATAAATAGCTTAAAAAAAGGGTTATACAGGCTACATACACTAACATTTCTTAAAAATATTATTATATATATTTTATGTATTTTTATATTATTATATATATTTTATTATTTTATATTTTTATGTACTTAAAGTATGTACCTAACTATTGTTTGTATGCAGTTTAAGTTAAATAGATTTTTAGTTTTACCTGCGGATTCCCCCTATGTGAAAGCTATTGCTACGTCTCTGCGCTGCTGGGACTTGTCTCTCGCAGCAATGCCGGAGGTAAGGGCAGACAAACCTGGCAGCCAGGATGGTGTTGGAGCTGGTCCCAATCCTGCGTACAATAGACGCGTCACGTAACTGCATGGTCTAATGAAAGCATGCAGTGTGTGCGTCCGGGAACATACCTAGACTGAGGCGCTGCAGAATCAAGGCAGCCTCAACAGCATCCTGAAAGCACAGTTGTTCACAACGCGGAGGTCACTATACCTATTTTTACTATAATCAGCCCACAAGTCGCACGTGTAGAGGGATGAACAGAATGCTCTAAAGAGCTCTCTTCACATTTCGCTGAAAACATGGGCAATGTTTCCAGCTGTAGCGAAACACAGTAATGTTTGCACACTCCTGATTTACGGTTGAATAACTGCCGAAGGTGAGGTGCTACTCCATGTGAACTCTGCAATAAAGTCTTACCACTACATTAATTGCCTACTTAAAGCCTTACCCTTTCCAGCACTGTTGAATTAGTTCGCAAAACATCATCAGTAGTCCAGATAACTCCCCATTGTGGAGACATGCTGGAACTGTGAATGAATCCAGGGCAATCCTGGATGTAAAAACACATAAATCACTCTGAGTATGCAAAGATATACGAGCTTACTTATAAACATTGCGGTACTTTATATAACGTATTTTTCTGTTCTTAATTATCACGGTATATGATTAATAAACGCTGCATATATTTAACATTTTGCGTTTAGTACGGCGCAAAATAGTTTTGTAGGGCACAGTACTAAATAACAGGTTCAAAGCAGTAAAGCTCTTTGAGAGTTCATCGGGGGGTAGAACTGCCACCATACCTATTTCTACCGCGAAGCAGTTATTTTCGGTTGATAGATATGGGTGCTGGCGAAATTACAGGCACATGACACGTTACAACTTAACGTCTCTGAGTTAAGTGGACGGGGACGGTCATTCGCAATTGTTAATTTTACGTCATTGACCGTTTCAATTGATGGTGCGAATAATGGAGCTTCATACGACGCGTCAATTGCTCGCCCACATTTACTTTCTGGCCAGTATGAAAGGTAGACAAACGAAGATTTCGAATTCACATGCGCATCTGCAATGATGGAAGTTTTGATTCAAGCCCATTGGCAATCGCGAATCACGTAATCAATTGAACGACTCGTTGTGCAATTAACAGATTATGGTCATTCTCTCGCTAGTCCAGAAACATTGCGGATGTGAATTCGACATCATCGTTCGTCTACCTTTCAGACTGGCCAGAAAGTAAATGCGACGAGCAATTGACACGACGTATGAAGCTCCATCATTCAATGACGTAAAAATTGACAATTGCTAATGACCGTCTCCGGGGTACTTTACGTGCACAGTGCAGTTAGTTTCTTGTGAACGGATCTGTTGTAGCTGCGTAGGTTCCCACTTATCAGGTGGCTCTCGTGGTTGTACCGTCTCTTAAAAGAAAAGATTGATGAATGAAACGGACGTAAATGTACGTATCTGGCACGCAAAGGGTTAAGTAAGGTCGATATTTATTTGTCAATAAAAACATATCTCGTATAAACAATGTCGTTAAATAAAAGACATGAAGAAGATATCAGAATGTTACAAATGAAAGAAATATGATGTGTTGGCCGAAGGCCGATAGGCAAGTATACTTATACAAAAAATACTATAGACGGACACCAGGGGTTCCGAACGACAGAGAGAGACACACCTCGAGGGTCTACAACACGCACCATAGCTGTGGCTAGTAGCACTGTAGATGAAGCTACACCCCGTAATGGTCCTTGTGTTTTATTTGCAGCATCATGCATCGAGCATAACGATACCCCTGCCTGAGGCGAAACCTCCACTTCATAATCACTAACTCCCAACAGCTCCGGGTTACCATCACAAGAATCTTCTGCAATGAATACTGGCAGTGATGTACTTGACTTTTCACTTGGAAAATGTAATAATGTATTGTGCGTTTTTACTTGACATACACTGCAACCTATTTTGGACTTACATGCGGGGGACCGATGATGAAAGCTCAAACAATTAACACATGCATTATGTTTCTTTACAATGTTATATCTTTCCTTAGATGAGACTTTAAGAAACTCGGTACATTTTGAAAAACAACTATGATTCGTAGAGTTACACAAGGGACAAACTGTACCCTCGTTTGCAGTAACAAAGGAGCTAGTATTTCTTCCAGGAACAGGCACTGACTTGGAGATCATTGACACTCGAGTATTATTCCATTTTAACAAACTCCTCTCACTCGCATTGGACCCCGAACCTGTCCTTTCTAAAATCTTAGCTTGTTCTTTGACAAACTTTACAAATTGGCTATACACCGGTATTTGTACACTACGCACTGAATTTTCAAATAATCGCGCGGTTTCGTTATCTACCTTTTTTATTGAAATATATAGATACATAAAATCTAGTTTACTTGCAATATCTAATTTTTCATAAGCTGCCACCGATACAGAAAATTTGTCAATAAATGCATTAAGTCCATCAACGGATGGCACCTGCATTTTCTTCAAATTGAAGATTTCATCCATACAGGCCGTAGCCAATGAACGGACATCCTGATCTACAAGATTACTGTAAATTAGCTCATAGTTATCACCCGCGGGTGAAATTCCAGCGATTGCTTCAAGCGCTTTTCCAGAGAGCTGACCGCATAAGTAAAATACTTTTTCAGACTTAATGAGATTATTATTATTATTATTATTAATTGTGCTATTAAAACACTCGATAAACATTGGCCATGTCTTCCTATCGTTGTCTAATTGTGGTAACTTTATAGGGGGTAATTTTATTTGCGGAGATTTAAATTTGTTCAAACTCGCTTTCGTCAACTGTTCGCTTTGCAGTACGTTTTACTTTATTTTGCACATATACATCTAAGGTTTCAAAGGCTTCCCACATTTTTAAACATGGTTCATACTTCGGATCCGCTTCCATTTGCAACATATTCCACTCTTCTAATTTGGCAATAAATTCTGACCGAAGTGTTGATATATTAAAAGTTGACACTAAAAATTGTTTCTCTACTGCCTCACTTTCCATACCTATAGCTAGGTCGTACAATCCTTGCATTTTCGCAAAGTATGATTGCAAGGAAGCCTCACTAAATTTAATTTTCATCCTTAACTTTCTTTCCTCTGCCATTGTTACAAATACACAACAAGCAAACTGTCGTATCGGTTACACGTACTAAATATGTCAACAATGAACAGCTGACCATGTAAACAAACTTCACGAAATGTCAAACCGGTAGTAGAAAACGTCGTAATTCGAACTTTCTATTCTATGGTTATACAAGTATAACAACTAAAGCAAACGAACGAAAATATTTCACAGTTTGCTCGCCAGAAGGCGCACGAGTGGAGTGAACATTATGCATTAACCCGTTCTCCTGACGTCACAACCGGCGTTCGTCAACAATGGACGTACAGTCGGGGACGTTCGGTCAACCTCGTACTTGTAACGTTATAATGACGAACGTAATAGCGGACAGAACAATTAATAATTAATGTAGGTAGAAAAAAATTCCATAAATGTAGGTAAATTTTCGAACTCTTACTTTAAATAAAGTTGTGAGTTATCGCAAATGCACTAAATACTTCCGTTATCAACTAATTATAGTTATGTTATGATTTGTATACCGGAATTACTTAGCAGTTAGGCACTGTTGTGACAACAAATCCCGTTATCTAATTCGACTTGTACCGGTACCTACCTAATGCCTGCGAAATGGCTTAGTAATTATTCTCGTTACTTGTTCAAATGCCTTCATTGGATTGAAACTAATAAACAAAGATAATACATTACATACAACAGGTATATCTAGGGAACTTAGTGATGTACCAGATACGTTTTTTAACAAGGAAATTGGGTTTTTATGTAGTGGACTGTATTTAGTATATGGTATGAATAAAATATATATAACATATACTAGTTTTAACTAGATCAAATTAATCTGGGCTTCGAAGAACCAAACTATGTGTTGGCCGAAGGCCGATAGGCAAGTATACCTATACAAAAAATACTAAAGACGGACACCAGGGGTTCCGAACAGATGTGGTTGGCAGGGCTCCCTAACAAGGCAAGAAAGGCATAGAGTAAGCTCACTCAACTGGCGAAGTGGAGGGTTTATAAGAGCCACGCAGCTTCCTTGTTTGTCCCAGCGCTGGGCACACAGACAATCCGTAGACAAAGAGTCCCACATTCACGCACCAACGTCTTGCACACAATTGTTCCTGATTCTGCTACAGTAACTTCTGGTCTTTCGCGGTCGATTACGTGAACCAACGATACGAACTCGCGATAGGATCCTTTGGAAGATTTTTAGGTTTTTTTGATTCAATGGCGGTTAGTACACGCCACGACGCAATTCACACGACTCCTTCGTCGTTCATTCAAGCAGCGCGTATGCGCAGCTCGTAGGATCGTTTCCATCCAACCCTTTCCGTTCGCGCGCTCGATTTGAATGACAGTTTGAGTGAGCTAATTTGCACACAATGCTTACAATGGTAAGAATTCCTCACAACCACAACTATATACGGCCCAAACATATGAATTTGACATGAAAAAAATTAAATTATTAATAAAAAAAAATTGACATGTTTCGGCCCAAATGACCAGGCTTTTATTTACCCTTAGGCCCTGAAACCGTGACTTCGCATGCACTATTAATCTAGCATCATTGCATCATACCCTACATATATCAACCATTGACCGAGACAAAATAATAAAACTAAATGCGCTGTGAAGTAAAGGACTCCTTGATTAAACAATACATTTAGATTTTTTTAAAAGCGCACGCAAATCAAACACTGACTTGTCACGAATCAGTCGGTGGTCGAGCGAGCGGTACGTGAGTGAGCTGTAGGTCTTCCATGAGTTTACAACATTGACACCAAATCGATGCTCGGTATCGACTGCCGATAAAATTATGAATTGAAGAACAGTGCCACCTTGCAGTCAGTTGTAGAACTAAAATTGATAGCGAGTACGCCAATCACAAGCTTAATAGGGATGCGACATCTAGTATCGACTATAAATGACATTTATGTTGCCACCTCATGTTAGAGCTCCTGGCAACAGCTCAGCTCACCACGCGATGACACACGTATATCGATCGATAAAACTTTGGAACTTGATATTAAAGACAGTCGTAGCCAAAGTTATGATAATGCTAGCAATATGTGTGTATATTTCGCCCCAAAAGAAAAGACCAAATGATCTAGAAAAAGTTTTGAGATGGCTGCAGTAATTTAACTTTAATATAATTTTATGCAACTTTCTCCGTTTGGTAGCTGTAAAGTAAACGCAAACTTATAAACTGTTTTATCTATCAATGACGTCAGTCTTTTAAAAAGAACCTTGTTGAAAAAACTTTTACCAAAATATGTAACCGACTTCTACACCAAAAAGTGTGAAATAACTTGTTGCAGCCGGTGCCATGATAGTTCAAAAGTAGGTATCTATTATCACAATATTGTTCGCATGGTACCGACTTCGACAAGATCTTTCACACTTTTTTGGTGTAGAAGTCGGCTCCATATATTAAAAAAAAAAACACCATTTTCCCCCAATCGACAATCGACCCGGTCATTAGGTCATTAGTGACCCTGCTACTTACGGGGTCGAATGTCAATGATGATATCAGCAAGTAGGCTTAAATATTTTTCTGTTCGGCCGAATTTGATGAAATTTAAATGGGACTAGCTTGGATGTAGTCAATTTTTATTAAAATCGGTCGGCAAACTTCTGCTATTTTTAGGAAAGGTACCCACCCCATCAAAATCACCGACGACAAAGAATTATATTAAATAGTAGAACATGCATACCAAGTTTCGTAAAGATTGGTTGAAAAATGTGACATGTACAGGAAGACGTAAATACAACCTAACAAACATACGGACAGGTGAAAGTTAATTTGGCCAGTTAAAGCAGACGCTTCGCTCGCTGGGTCGATTGTACTATCTGCGCCTCGCGGTGTAACCCGTGGGTGATGTATGACGATAATGTTGATGTTGAAAAGTATTCTATGTGTTATTCCAGTGCCTCATCATTCAACATACTAAATTTCATTATAATTAGTAAAAAAATTGATGAATATAAAGCTTTTGAGGTTTGCCACTCCACCGTCACTATGACAAAGTTGTACTTACGGATTGTCCAGCTCCAACAATCCGATATCATTGTATATCTTCGAGGGTATGAACTCAGGATGTATGATGTTTCTTTTCACTTTGTGTATCTTCTTCGCTTCGATTACAGTCCTGTTCAATACGTTTAGGGCTACGTACGATACTGAACCTCTGGGAAATAACATGATTGAAAATATGTAAGAAATAAACGTCAGAAAATATACGAGTACATACTTTGTAATTTTAAAGAGACAATACACATCCTCGGATGGGATTCGAACTCAGTTTATCTATAAAAATCTAATGTATGTAAAGAAAAACATGAACCGTTTTGAAAAAATGAGTGCTCATTCCATCAAAACGCAGAATAAGCACAAGCTATCCGTACATGTAACGCGTCCCCACAGAATAAGTCATTCTTTTATGGGACAATGTATACTATTCTATGATAAACTTCCCAATGTTATCCGAGATTTCCCTATTAATAAGTTTAAAATTACTATTAAAACTAAACTCTTTCAAAAAGGTTATTACGAAATTTCGCATTACTTGGAGGATAAAACAGCTTAGGAATAATCACTCCAGGATCACCTACTCGTGTATTACGATGTCAAAGTGTAGCGTGTCTTGCCCTTCTGATACCATTATTATAGTTTCTTTTATAGGGCAACACACTGGAGCTAAAATCAATGATCATTTGTTAAATATATTAAGTAAGTGGTGATAAATCATATGTAAAAAGACAAGCCCGCTGAATTTCTTTCCGGATCTTCACAGTCGTGGTCGCGTTCCGATCCGGTTGTAGATTTAAGAAACAATAAATGTTATATGACAATTTGTAAGTGTCCCCGTAGGCCTATTCAGAATAAATGATTTAGAATAGAATATAATAGAAGAGAATAGACTTTTTTATGGCAAAACACATACAAAAACATTTCGTAGTAACGCATAAATCCAAACAATAATCACAAAAACAATAAAATAAATGATTTTTGCAGCATTCTGCCACAAATCGGCTCCAACTCAACATAGTGCTGATCGTAAACAACCAGCGTTGGTCTTCCGTTGAGGCCGGTAGGTGACGTCACGCATGGTTACACATAGTACTTACTATAATATATACAAGAAACAATTTGCAAAACACACCTAGTAGAAGAAGTTAAATTATAATGAAATATTTAACAGAAATAATAGAATACAATATACAGTGACATAATAAGTGTAATAATTGTTCAAGGTGAGAACTAAAATTATTTTAGACAACGCTTGTGTCATTTTTTTTAGTTTCCTGGCTTTTTTGATGGATGTTGAGAATGTTTTAATTGATATTTAAAACTATTTAAACATTGCAGGTTTCTCATTGGCGGTGGGATGTTATTCCAACACTTGGACGCGGCGTAGCGGAAACTTCCTCTGAAAGCAGTTGAGCTACGCCGTTCCGTTACGAGCTGTATTGCGCATTCACGGGATCGAGAACCACTGCGGCTCGACCTCCAGGACAGTTTGTCATACAGATACATCGGTGCACGGTATTTTATAACATTAAAAAGAAGACATGCTAAATGTAGCTTACGACGATGCCTTAATTTCAAAATTGAATGTCTATTTAAATATGGTATCACGTGTGCCCTTAACGAAATATCAAAGCAGAAACGAGCGCACGCGTTCTGGACACGTTGTAAAAGTTTTTGCGTTTTAGTAAATAACCGTGGGCCAAAAACTGTATCCATATAGTTTAATTTTGATAGTATTAGCGATTCCACCAGTTGAACACGTAGCTCTATCTTTAGGTACGGTTTCATTTTATATAAAACTTTGAGTTTGTAAAAACAACTTTTGACAGCATTCGCAATATGTTTTTCATAACGTAGATCACTGTCCATTAATAATCCCAGATTGCGTGCTTCAAATACCCGCTCGATGGGTTCACGCATGAGCGTGACACTGTTCGACGGGTTTAGGTTCTGAAGGTGATGTTTATATCCGAAAATTAGGTATTTTGTTTTCATTGGGTTGAGCAGAAGACAATTATTTTTAGCCCATGACGCTATCTTGGAGAGATCCTCGTTAAGTTTGTGAATAGCTTCATCAATGTCGATCGGTTTAAAAGATATATACACCTGGATATCATCAGCATAAATGTGAAATTGACAGTTTGTAATATGCGATATGATGTCAGCCAAATATAATATAAAAATGATCGGTCCCAAAATGGATCCTTGGGGCACCCCTCGGTTTACCGCCATTTTATCCGACATCAGTGATGTACCATCTGCTCGATTGAGTTTCACATATTAGTAACGATTATTAAGGTAACTATTAAACCAATGTAACGCGTTACAATCGAATCCGTAATAACTCAATTTGGACATTAAGAGATTTATATTTAAAGAATCAAATGCCCGGGAAAAATCTAGCAACACTAAGAGAGTACACATACCTTTGTCTTGTGCAGTAAGTATGTTGTCGGTTACGTCTAGTAGAGCTGTTGCAGTGCTCCGCCCTTTTCTAAAACCAGACTGCATATCTGGCAAAATATTATTTTTTTAAAGTAAATCGGTTAATTGTGTACTTACCACTTTTTCCATAATTTTAGATAAACATGGAAGAATGCTTATAGGTCTTATAGGATTTAAAAGATCTTCTTTTAAATCTACTGGATTTGAGTGTTTTTGTAATGGTCGCACAATTGCAACTTTCCAAATATCAGGAAAAGTACACTCGCAAATAGACGTATTTATTAAAGATTGTATAAAGTCAACTGTGTGCGGGAACGTCATTAAAATCATGTCAAAGTATTTTTATTAACGTGTCAAGACCAACTGGTTCTATATGAAAGACTGCTCCACTAAACCTATGAAACTCGAAGTACGACAAATGAGAAATTGAAACTTCTGAAATACCACTTTTAAATTTAGAAAGTGATTATTTATAGCGTTAGGATCGTCGAAAAATAGAGGTAATTCAGTGTTATTTTTAGGCAGTAAAGTGTTTTTTGATTCTTCCAAAGCATTTTAGGGTCATGTATTTTGTTATTAATATTATGTTTAAAATAAGCTGCTTTTTCGTAGAAGAGTGCTTGGTTTACTGCTGATTTTAAGCTCTTGTAGTATTTTTTTCTAATATCAGTCTCATTTTTATGATAATCTTTCGCAGCTTCATCACGCAGTTCCATCATAAGCTTTATGGTGTCGGTAATCCATGGGTAGGAGCGATTTTTGATGATGACTGACGTGATAGGTGCATGAAGATCAAAAAGCGCCACAATACAGTGATTAAAAACAGCCAACATTTCGTTAATATCATAATAATGCCGGGATATTATGCCGTCCCAATATATATTTTGCAAGTCAATATTAAAATTTTCTAGACATATATTTTTCTTTGCTCTATATGTTAAACAAAGCGGAGTTAATTTTTCACATTTTATATTGAATTCACATACTACAAGGCAGTGACCAAAAAGTGTTCCTACATGCTCTAAGCTTATCTTTTGTGAAGACAAGTCTGTACAGACCACATCAATTAACGTCTGACTAGTTTTAGTAAAATGAGTTGGCTCCGTGACTAACTGCTTCAGATTAAAGCATGATAGAAACGTAGTAAACTTTACTGTGTTACTATCGTTTGTATGTAAAAAAATTCCTATATATTCCTATATAATTCTTCCTATAAATTCCTATATAATATTAAAATCTCCTAATAATATCAAATGATCATAAGCAGGAATAGAGCTGATGGAATCTGTAATAGCATCAAAAAATAGGTCTACTTGAACCCAGGGCGGGCGGTACGCCGTTCCAATCATAAGCTTTTTTCCGTTAAGGGTCAGTGTGAGCCACATTTGTTCCACTGTCCTATGAAGTGGGTCCACAGGGGGGTACCATGTCCGTACGGTGGTACCCCGCCTTATGTAAAAACCGACGCCGCCACCACGCGAGCGGGACTCGCACGGTCGCGGAGTATTTCTCAGTCTGTATCCTGGAATCGAAGGCGCACGACCTTCCTCCCCCGCGTGGACCCAGGTCTCAGTCAGTGCTAATATGTCTAACTCATTGCGGATAACTGACGCTATTGTGTTGTCATGATTTTTGCCAAGAGAACCTGCATTGAACAAACCTAGTCGTAGACGTTTGTTACCCATAATGATAATAGTAGGTATAAATATTCATAATGTTTACAGGACAGTGAACCAGTGCTTTTCAATAAGAGCGACTAATATAGCTCGTTCTATAACTGACATAAGCGTTGTCCATAACAAAATTTCTCGTTATGCAATGATCTAATTTAAATATTATGTTTATAAAGAAAAAGTTATAAGTATATGATAATGAAATAATTAAAATAATGATAATAACTAGTAGTGTGTGTTTTTGCGTATTATATAAGCTGGTACATAAAGAAATATACAAATATAATTTGCCTAAATTAATAAAATTGTTTGATTTGATAGTATACACAAGTAATAACATATTATGTGAGCAGATAAAAAACAACAACCATATTGACCTGTCAAACATTACCAGCATGAAAAACACGGGCAAAGTCAGCGTCCGCGCGTATGCAGATAACCGGTTTTCCATCGCTTTGCCGAGCGAAAATGCGTCCTTTTTTAGTCCACTAGTAGCGCCACTGTCTCTTGCGGCATTCCTCGCGCACTCTGTGGAACAGCTGGCGGTTAGTCCGCGTCAACCTCTCGTTTACGAAAACTCTCTGCGGTGCCCCAGCCAGACCAATATCGACTGTGGTGAGGGTTTGCCGCACACGCGCAGCGCGCAACAACTCCTCCCGCTGGCGGCGACGTGCAAGTCGCACCACAACACGACGCGGACGCCCTCTGCCGGCGATGTTATTTGTGCCGCTTGTTTCTATTACCCCAACTCGCTCTGCAAAAATAATGTCCTGCTCCTCAATTGTAACCCCCAACTTAGCAGCAAGAACGATGACAGTATGTATAATATTTTCTCCTTGTTCTTCTGGTAGATGGCCGATATCCAGGTCCGTTTGTAATGCCTCTTGGTCCCGTTCATTAAGTTCCGACTTAAGCTGCACGACAGTCTGCTGTAGCTTCGCAACCTCTTCCATATTAAACGCCATATTTTTATTCTCTAGAGTTACGAGTCTTTCCTCAAACCTGTCCATCCGCAGCCCCATTGCCGCCAAAGATGTCCGGATCTCATGTCAGAACTCGCGTTGCTCAGCCATATATGCAGCGAGCTCACGGCGCATGTCTCTTAATTCCTGCGAGTTTGAAACTCCCGCCTGCTGAACGATATGTGTTGTGGGAATATTAAGCAAAGGTTCGTTCTGGGCGGAGCTAAGGATGGGCATTGCGTCGCAGGAGGCGAGGGGGATTTCGGCGTCACAGATGTTTTTTACTGGAGTCGAGCTATTTTCATTTTTCCGCTGTGACTTTTTACAATCCGGACAAATCCAGTCTTTTGTTATTGTCTTATTATCTGGGATTGACACGCTCCCTTTATGATAGACACATGTTCAAGTTTAACAAGAGGTGGCCCCTGCTGTGGTAAGAAATTTCCCGCAAGCAGAACACTTCGGCATGATAGGGATCAAGGTATTGCTAGTATTTGGGTCACCAAGTTAATTTACACAGTATACGCTAGATGGCGCAGAATCAGAACGTTCGAATCGTCACAACCGGCACACTTCTTGTTATCGTTTTATTATCTACCCGATAGCGAGAAGTCAATTTCTAATTTTTCTTAATATAACTTTGCGTATTTCTCACTGTCCGAGTATGTTTATTAGACACAAACACTAACACAGCCTTTCCACAATAAGTATCACAGTATGTTGTCACTATTACGTCGAAGTATACCGTATTAATATTTTTTTGGTCGTAAACTAGCGCGAGCGTATGTTGACGTGAAGCCGTCCGTGACGTCACTCCCATTTGAACTTGTGTCTCCCGGCAATGTGTGTCAGACGCCATGACCGCTAGACCACAGAGGCATCCCGTCCGTGCATGGAACTTTAAGTCTCTATCTGATTTTAACCGTCGTATGGGGACGGATGGTCTCGCTAAGCAGGCGATAGTGCTTTAAGGATCAATACCTAGGGTCTTACTCCCACCTCTTAAAGTATTCTTATTTAAACGTTACGATTAAATTTGGTACCACCACGTCAATATAGCAAGCTTAAAATAATAATGGATTACAATAAACGTTTTGATGACGTATTATCAAATAGTGCACTCAACTCGCGTAATTTGCAACTGCGTTAGTGTTCTGTTCGGGTTGCGCATTATAGGTATTGATCCTGGTACGCACCATTATTTTGATTTCGGCTAAAAAAGGAACGCGCCGTAAATAGTATTGAAGTAATATAGTACAGTACAAGTATATATGTACGACCGTTTAGTGTCGGTGGGAGTACGATAGTAAGTATGATTATTCTAAGCTTATTTCAAAACGTTCCTAATTTATGATAGGTTCGTAAAAGGTAGGCCCCTTGGATGCCGAGTTTAGCTCATAAGCTAGTTTTTTTAAAGATATTAATTTACATACCTACTTAGAATAGCTACATAAAGAAGGTAGGTTTCCAAACAACGCGCGCTTCAAATTTGGTCTGTGTGCCTTGTCACACAGACGCAAATATAGATATTAATAATAATATTAAATTTAGTGCACAATATTGAATGGAGTTTAGAATCGATAACTGGTCATTATAGTGAAAGAAAAAACATACATGTGGTTATCAAAAAGTACATGATATTTGATTATACATTAAAACATTACGTATATATTTTTATATTTTATTAGAGTAGTATAGTACTCTAGTATTATCCTTGATTAACTAACAGCGTAGCCGGGGTTTTGTTAAAGGGCTTAGCAGAGGTCAACCTGGTACACAATTAGTGTTTTTTCAAATTATTTATGATGATGGATTTAATAATTGTACATCGTCTTTGGAGTGGGCATCAGAGGCTGTAGCATAAACAATTTGCGAAACAGCAAACTATGAGTTATCTGTGTCACAGTTGCCCTTGATAAATGACAGTTTGTACTGTTTCACGTGAACGACACGTTACGTTACATTAACGCGGTTATTCGTGCTAGGCCTAGAGGTTAACTGGGTAAGGCCAGGCTAACTCATGCTTCTAGGTATCTGGACACGCCAATGCGAGAAACCCACAAGTCCCACATCTGATTTTTGTTGAAAACTCCTACAATATTTTTTGTGGTAGTGGCACGCTGCAACCCCACAGCCGAATGGGCCGGCACGACCGGAGAAGTCTCACACTCCCACATACACCGACGTGAAGTAACAGAGCTTGCTATTGCGTTTCGTCGGTTTGTGGGAGGTTCCGGTGGCCCGATTAGCCCCTTACCCGTTCTCCCTCTCCTTCCCCCTCCCCCTCCACCCTCACCCCTTTTATCTCCTCCTTCCTATCATCCTTCCTCAAAGGTCGGCAACGCATGCTCGAGACCTCTGGTATTGCGCATGTCTTTGGGCGACGATATCACTTACCATCAGGTGAGCTGCTTGCTCGTTTGCCAACCTATCCCATAAGAAATAAAAAAAGCTTACTCGTCTCTGCTAGCGATGCAATGGCCTGCGCTTATTCAGTAATCTGTGCCTGCGCTGAGAACAAATCTGTCGCTAATGAGTGCTCCTCCGCAGAGGAATGCAAGGGTCCTGACGTCATCTCCATATCCGAGAAGAGCCTGTAAATTAGTTTTCACTTAACTTAAAGTCACAAGTATATAATAATTATCTTCTATGCTACATAGTTCATCGTAGACCGCATCATCAGGTGAGATATAAATTAATCTCCGTCACTTAAATGATGATAGATATAAGGTCTACTACCTACCTGTGTTTCCTATTTTTGTCTGTCCATATCTTTTTACGCATTCGCTTAGCTGGTCCATGCGAATAACTTAGAATAATTTAGTGATTTTAGCAGTAGGTACATTAAAATTAGTACTCACGGGATGTACACCACGATTAGGCAGGTTTCGGAGTTACCGATATTTCGGCACAGTTACATGCACCACGTTCACGGGTAGACTGAATATGCGGGTGGATTGAAAAAAGTTCAAAGTTATTAAGAGCAGACAAAATGGTCTACCCTCTTTCTCACTCATTTACTACGGATACCACTGGACCTCGAACTCGATTGTAAGTCTCGACAATACACACTAACTGCATCACTGCGACAGTGATACAGTTAGTGTGTATTGTCAGCAAAAGTCTAAAACAGTGTGATTTTAGTAGTGTCCCCTCTTCCTCAATTTGTCCTCCTCAATTTCTTTGTGAAAGTAAACTTAGAATTGAGATTGCAATTTTTGAACTGAATTGAAATTTAAATTCTATTCATTGTTTTGGTGCGATTAACCATACGACATTATACAACTGTTAATTTTATTTATTAAAGTTAAAGTGTTAATCTTATTGATCTAAAAACTACTAAAATTTTCTAAATAAATAAAAAACCAAACTAAATATGAAACAAGAAATTATTTTCATTATGACTGATTATTTATTATGATAGATGTAATAATCTACCTACTCTACTTACCTAGGAAAATTCATCCGCATGGACTTTCTCAGAAACAAAACATTTAGATTTAATTTTTTTATATTGTGTTATTATTTAACACGTGACTGTCCCTTTTGACTTGTGTCGATGTAGGAATGTGGCACATTAAAAATGTGTCAAAATAGTATTGTGTCAATACGGTGCTTAATCCTATGATTTTACTAGCTGGTGCCCGCGACTTCGTCTGCTCAGGATTAGTACTTCTTATTATCTTCTGCAAGGCCATATCTATCTTTATACCAAAATGTCATAACATATTTACATGGTCAAACACAATTGCTATAATAGTATTATATGAATAAATTGAGATACTAAGTAAATCAATCAGTAAACATTTAAAATAAAATACAGTACCTTTGTACATACAAATATAAAATTTATCACCATGGAAAAAAACCTTTCACTACATTTTATCACCCTTTACGTTTACCGAGGACGGCTAGTGTATCAACTATCGACTGTCAAAATGATAGCTGCATTTGGATAAGCTATCAGAAACTGACACAAACTTTGACAGAACTGTCATCATTACGATCTTGACGTAGGTGGAGATCTTGTTATGTTGTCTATGGTGTACCCAAGAATATTACGTTGTTTCACCCGCGTGGTGATGGATGATGATGATGGAATGTATCCAATGTGTTAATCCAGCCCCTCATCTACCTCCATACCAATGTCCATCAAAACTGGCGCCACCGTTTAAACGTGAAAAACTCACAAACTTTCGCGTTTATAATATTAGTAGGATAAAACCGATTACGGATTCAACCAACAAAACCTTTAAAATTGTAAGGCATCAAATATAGAACTACCTCTCTAAATAAAAAAGCCAAGAGGAGATTTGTCTTGGAGTTTTGGTTTCTAGTTGCTCCGGTCAACTACGTAACGGACGTGGTCTAAAAACATATTATTTCAACTCCCTAGCAAGACCCATATGGTTATAACAAATAAAATACTTAAGAATAATTTCACAAATTATAAGTTCAGACAGAACAGAGATTTGTTATGAAACTGAATTAAAACTGTTAGAAATATTTATGTTTCAATAATATTTTGAAGGTGTAACTGACGCAGTAAAGTCGCATATCACAACTCTACCGCATATTACACTAATATACACTCTAACGCACACTATACTGTAAGTCAAAGTACTACGCACTTCGTTATAAAACACTATAACACTAGTAGTTCTGCGAAGAGACCTCACGAGCACATAGTCTTAGGAGCGGCAATTTATCGCAGTACTTCACAAACACTTCACAGCTGTCTCGGAAACCACTTGACCAATTAAGCTAATCCTGTAAATTCAAACTGAGTACCTAATGTGTATATACAATTTTATCACACCATCCTATTAATATTATAAACGTGAAAGTTTGTATGTATGGATGTATGGATGTTTGTTACTCTTTCACGCACAAACGGGGGGGCTAATGTTGATGAAATTTGGTATGGGGGTAGATGAGGCGCTGGATTAACACATAGGATACTTTTCATCATCATCATCATCATCATCCATCACCACGCGGGTGAAACCGCGGGGCGCAGCTAGTATAATCTAAATTAATAACTAAGACTTAATGTTGTGTGTTAATGATTCGATTTAATTTTGTTTTCTTGATCTTCTATTTTATCATTAACTGTACTGTCTCCTGGTAACTTTCGCACCAGAGCCCCGAGATACAAGCCCTGTGCTTAGTTTGGGGCCCACTGATGTACTTCTAAACTTTTACTTTTTTTTTAAACTTTTGTGTACTGATATACTTGAATAGGTAAAAATACCTGAATTCTATCTTAAAGGAATCCGCGTAAGAGAGTAACAAATAAGAAAAAAATTATGAATACATACTATGTAACAAAAGTAAAAATATTACCAAACATTAAAATAAATATATGCAGAGCTAGGATAGTATTTAGGAGTTTCGTGCTAAAAGCTACGGACTTAGGGAAAGAAACATAAAATGTATGAGGAAGTAGGTATATGAATAAGGGGGATAATATGGCCATATTATAACTCACTTTTAGAAGGGGACTTTGGTATAATTGGTGAATGTTGGTAACCGCAAAGAGAACTCTTAAGCCAGCCCAAGCCGGTCGTCAGCCCGGGGGTATCAAAGTTCCTTTTCTTTAGGAATAATAGACTTCACATTCCAAAGAATAAATAAAAATTAAAAAAAAATATATCTTAATAAAACTAATCTAATATTTCTAAGGAAATTATCTGTACAAACAAATTACTAGATTTTAGGAAATAATATAGTTATACATAATAAATTGTCTAAAAGGGAGGCGATATGCTAAACTCCCGTAACAACTATCTAATGTATAGGCATTTTTCACGGATTTAACTTATGACGTCGACATATCTTATTATAACCAGTACTAGGAAACAACAGATAAGCTACAATTGAATATATCGAAATTTTTATCGCAATTTGTAGTAAAAGCAAACAAAAATTTATAAGGAACCGCTATAGGTATATAAAGTCAATAGATGTACCATCAAAGATATTTAGATATTTCAAATCCACAATATTAACTCTGATTAATTATATTAGTACCGCGCTAATGGTAGGTAGATATAGATCATGCGTAATTATAGGTAAGTACCGATTAGTGAAGAGTTCGATTTGTTAATAACTCACACAGCCTTTAACGTTCCAGGGTTACGGACTACGTCTATACGCAGGGTCTCTGTAGGTAGCCACTAGACGAAATCATAGCCAAATCAGAATACCGACTCACATATTCTTAAGCTAGTATTTAATCAACATTTGGAACTAGGTACTACTTTAGTCAGCCGACGATTATTAGAATCAATTTATTTAATGTAACTCCGTTAATATCTATTATCAAAATCTTTAAATGCCAATAAAACTAATGGAACCAGCTCAGTATAGTTCCGGTAAAGCAGTAAGTTATGAACATCCAGGAGTTTAGGCGTCAGGTAGGTGAAGGGAAGTTAAAACCTATTCATATGATGTAGGTACCGCGTTGACTCGAATTGAGTTAGAAAATATATGAATGAAGTGGTTGCTACGCTCAGGGCTCAGGTAATTAAGTTAGGTCAGCGATAGTTAGTAGGTATTTGAGGTGGGTCATTACAAGTAGTTATTATAGAGTACAAAATATATAGGTAATAGATAGTTTAAGACAGGTTAAGATATAACAAAGAAAAAAGAATTCAGAGTAAAGAGTGGGGGGGGGGGGGGGGTTACAATTGGTAGTGCCGTGAACAAGGATTAGAGTCGTTTAGAGATGTGTATGTAAATTAATTATTGACACATTAGGTACTCATTACAACTGATAGGTAGGTACTGCCGTGCAAAAGTTCGAAAGTGGAGAGAGATTCTTCTAAATTGTAATTAATGATTGTCTTATTTAGCAAATATGTAAGTAAGTAATAAGAAGTTGGCTAAAAAGCTATTTACGAGAATCTGAGTCGGTACAATTTGTTGACGTGAAATGGAAAAAAGGCATTGTGTGAAATACCTAACCCGTCGCGCGTCAAGTATACGCCATGTAGGTACTTATACATATGAAACAATGCTAGGCCATGTCGCGCGTAAACATAACATTTATTAACGATTGATTAAATGCGGAAATAAAGTACTGTTATTTATTCTGTGACCAATTTCATCGGATATGAAATGGCCGTTTTGGAATAGAAAAGGATTGGATTTTAAACTACTGTCAAAAAACGGCCTCTTACGAAAAACAACGGAACTAAGATAGCTAGCCTCATCAGGTATAGGTCATATCAACAATTGGCGAATATATGTATTAGAACTATGGGGGTTAGATAGATGGCGCGGCTAGCTGTATCGAATGGATGACATGATCTTCAGTAAGGTAAACTAGCATTACCATGCCTTTTGATGTTAGTTTTATAAGCATTAGATAGATGGCGCGAAAAATATCTTTAATTGCGGGGGGCTGTAGTTGAGAAATTGAGGTACATGGGTTTTGGATAGGTAGCGCTGTGAGAAGAAACTTGGGATTAAATAATTATAAAACATGCGTATTTGTAAACAACTAATAAATAAGTAAGTAAATTGCGCCGGCCATATTTAATTAGGATTAAAACAATAGTATACGAGAGGTTATTGTATAAAACTAGTGAGGTTAAAAGGTCTGGGGGTGATATCTCATTTTATACATAAAATAAATTACTCTGTACCTACTTATTTACTGCCACTGGATGAAACACGTTCTTAGTGTATGTAATCTTAAAACAAAATATCAATTTAAAATTAGAACGAGATACCTATACATAATGTTAAATGGTATCAAAATAAATACTCAAGTAGTGGCTTTATAACAGTTAACTTGGAGTAGAAGTTACCTAGGCGGCTCACAGATGGCAGTGTGGCTTTTTATAACATGAAAGTGGTTGCCAAGTAAACGGAAGCCAACCGCCATAGTTCAAATATTAGTAAACGGTGTCAAAAGTATGTCGAAAATTTTAGGCTTGCGTGAAGAGGGAAGAGCAAGGAATATTTAACTCTCTACCGAGAGAAGAAGTGTTACTGCCATACAGACATAATGTGAATTACACTGATACTATTAGCGCAACAGAATCCGCACGGAATGCTAAGAAACTAACTTTAGCGCGAATTTTAAATATCCACCCTATGCTTTTCTATTTTCATTTATTTTTTTACCTATCAATTCAGTCTGCGGATGGAACAATGTTAAAACATAATTTCGCCTCATGAAGTAGGCAGAACCTTATTAAGTGAGTAAGTATGTACTTATGTTATAGAAATAAAACAATTTTTAAGAACATTTATGTATTTATTTCATAAATTTATTAAAGTTTAACTAAGTAATGGACAAAAGTTTAAAAATATCAAATGTAATAAATTATTTGTTGGAGGCAAGGTGTCCAAAATGCTGGCTGCATTTCCACTTTGAATAGCTATGCAAATTTTCTTTGCAAAATATGAGCCAGCATTCTGTTCACCTGACGCTTCAACCAAACGTTTGGCCAAGCCCTGAAAATTTTGTACGCGCCACTTAGAGAAACTTTCTACCCCAAACGGCACAAATGTGTAACCTCCAGCGAGATTGGCATATTTGCATCGTTTAAAGGTTTCGGCATTTTCACTTTGTCTGTCTGGAAGTCTGGACTGTCAGCATTTAATGCATCAAACAGCTGGACGAATTTGCTCAAAAGTGTAGCTGTGGCGAAGACTTCTGAATGAAGTTCATCTGAAATTAAACAAAACAATAGAAGTTTAAGTACCTGCTACATATCAATTTGAATAAGCTAATATAGGGCTTTTAATTGAATTAAAGGTATTTTTATATAGTTCTACATGAAACCAACAGATTAGTCTGTAGAAACAATTGTATTATTTATAAAATATTCGTAGATTTGATTTTTTATTGATTTATTTTAAACACATATCTACTACTATTGCTTTACTAAAACGTAATGTAGGCAGGACAGTGACTTAATGATAGATGTGTGTACGTGACTAAGTCTTTACTCACGACTATGTCAATAAAAATCATGCATCATTGAAACTATAAATATCGACATATACATGTTAACTTGTGAAATGGCAAATGTTCAACACGTAATATACAATACAATACAATACAAAAACTCTTTATTTGCACCAAAGTAAATACAACATAAGGAAACAACTTAAATAGTAGGCACAAATGGGCGGTCTTATCGCTAAAAGCGATCTCTTCCAGACAACCTTTGGATGGATAGCGATTACTTGATTGACATGGACGGTGGTGCAACATCACGAAGAAATATATTATTACCTAGTATTACATGAAACAGATGTAACACTAGATAATACTAGGTAAAAGGGTAAAATTCAAATTAATAAAAATACACTTAAATATAACAATACTTACACTTACCTACACGTAATAATAATATAATACATATATTATACTATAAACATACATGAACATATATACTTACACATACATAAATATCAATAATATAAACTACTACACTTATAAAGGAAAAATAAATGTGCAATATCTGTTACGTATGAAAGCTATATTTATGCTTCTGTGCCTCCACCATAGAGTTTTAAAATCTCAAACCCTTATTAGAATATTCTGTCGTTCTTTCGTTCTTTCACTTCACTTACATCTGGTCGTGTTCCTTTGAGAGCCAAAATCGATCGCGTCGTTCGCATAGCCGCCCAACCGTTACCTTTCAAACTCGCAATTATCATAACTGAGCTCGGTACATCATGGATTACGTCACAGCTCACGCTCACGCCACGACTACAACACACGGGATGGAAGGTTTTGGACTTGCGGTCGTTGTGAGCTGTTACTGTCAAAATATCAAATAGGTTTATGATTCATTCGATTTAATTGAGAGAAAATATGACGCGCTTTTTGCGACTGTGTGAGTGTTCTATTTGGGTTGGGCATTATAGGTATTCATCCTAAAGGAAACACGAAACCGGGGCACGACAGTCGTATGTATTGGCGGTGTTTACTGGAATGCACTATTAGGGTCGATTTCGGCTTAAAAAGGAACACGCCGTAAATAATATTGAAGTAATATTGTTCAACCATTTTGTGTTGGTACGATAGTAAGTATGATTATTTTAAGCTTATTACAAGATGCTCCTGATTTATGATAGTTTCGTAAAAGGTGGGAGTAGGCCCCGTTGTGTAATCCATCAGCCCACAAGCAATAGTAATTACATTACTGCAATCTGACTAAAGAAAGATAGGAAATATGGTAGACGAAGGTACAGGCATATAGTACCTATATGATCTCATATAGGTATCACATGGAGATCAAAGTTAAATTACATGTTTTTAACCAACTGTAATAATAATACCTACTGTAGAATTAAAAACGAGAGTAGGTACCTAACTATGCTATTAGTTATTCAATATAAGCAAGATAAAGCATATATGAGCATACAAATATATATGATTAACATACCGTTCAACATTCGTTTTACCAGGCTTAGGGAAACGGTGAAATGAGACCACACCATCTTGAACAGGAGTTGCTCCACATTTTGCACATTTTCTGTACATGTCCGTAGAAATACTTAGATTTTATAAGTTTTTAAACTATCACGATCACTTTTGCAAGAGACAACATTAGAAAAGGGATATTTACCGTGTAATCCATTTTATTTGAGTTGGCGATTTATATTCCCGACAACATGGATTACACGGTAAATATCCCGTTCCTAATGTTACTAATACTTGGATAGTTCTGCGGAAGCTTAAATTAAAGGACCCTACTTTCATTTAAGCTTCCGCAGAACTATCCAAGTATAACATGAAATATCCACGAAAATACGAAATATCAGCAATTTAAAACTAATTTATAACGTAAATGTTCAAATTGAATTTGATCAATTTGCTGACATACAATTCGAGTGTTGCAAGATGAATATAAAAATTGGAGCAAGTTTTATAATATTGTTTTTAACAAAAAATGTTTGTTAAAAACTCTTAAAATTTAAAAAATCTTAATAGTTAAAATGTCTTATTTCATGTATTTTGTACTACAAAAAAAAAGGTAAAAGAATAAAACATATTATGAAACGATTGGTGGCAGTAAAATATGTATTTTATTAAAAATAGTACGGAATAAATTTTTATGGAACGAATTAGCTTCCCTATAAATGTCTAAATTTTATCGCTGTAGCAGTACATACAATTCCGCTACACACATCAAAATTTTGCTCGTGTGTGCAATGGTAAAATCTCGTACATACAGGATACCTCCCCTTGGGGAAAAGGGATATAATAATGTACTTACTTGTTTTGTTGACATGAATTAAATCACTCATTATATATAATATTATATATATTATAATAATACATTTAAATTAAATCAAATACCAGTTAATTTATTTTAGTAAATCAAGGACTTTTGTTGAATAAGAAAATAGGAAAGGGCAATCGATATAGCGTTTTATAGTACGTATCTTATCGTAGCGAAATTATGCAATGACTTCTGATTTAGGATATTCAATTCAAACTATATACTAGTGAATACGCGTCATGACATATCGAATACATGCGGCGTGAAAATAGAGAGAGATAATAAATCGCTCATGATAATGTTCTGTGATTTCGGGGTTTATTAGGTTTTAAAGGTAACAGACTTAATATACTTACATAAATCATATATAATTTTGTTTAAATGAATATTGTTTCACTTTGATGATATCAGCCGAATAATATGCCAATCTGAAATAAACAGTTGTAAGTATAGGTTATCGCTCTCGTTATATCGTACTATTACTTGACACGATCGTCTATTAGGTACCTACACTACGCGAAAGTAGGCGCATCCGCTATTAATGGAGGATCCCAATAATCTATCTATCGGCGGTTTTCCTTACTACCGATAGAAATTTGACATAACATCCGTACAAATAGTGTCAAATATCTAACTCTAGTAAGGTAAACCGGCGATAGATAGATTATTGGGACCGGCCGTTAGTAACGTTTACGTATAGCTTTCTATAGTCCTATAAGTATTCAGTATTCGTGCATTTTATGAATATTTGATTAGAACAAGTACCTACAAGTACATCGTTTTCAATATGTATAGGTGTTTATTTTATTCCACTGAGTAAAATACCTGGATTAATAAACTTACATTGGTTATTGATTTTACATATTTAAGAAATAAAAACTAGTTAATGCGTACCTACATACTACATAAGTAAAACTAATGTTTTTGGTGAGTAGGCCATGATGTAGGCCACTCAGTTTTTTCTGAACTATTCTGTAAGTTGTGTTGAAATAAAATGTTTTGAATACAAATAAAGATGTTATTTATTATCACTAAATATTATTACTTATTCTCCAAGCTAATTGATCATGCAGTGTCTTATACACTATCGGTTCACTGCAATTATTGCTTTCCTCACCACTTCTCCACGTTCGTAGGATTCTATGAAAGAAAGAAATTTTGATAGTGTGTACATGAATTTGTGAGTAAGAGATATTGCAGAGACCATAAGGAATATTTTTGCTAGAGAAACATGACTACATAGTACAAAGAATAACCCCTATAATTACAGTAATTTCACAATCATATTTTCCACAACACATTTTACAGCTAATCCTTTTCTTTCAAATGTCAGTTAAAGAAGATATTTAAAGCATGTTTTAAAAACCTCCACACAGCTAACCTATTCAAACTGAAATGTTGAACAATAATAATTTTCCTAGCAGTAAAATTTCTGGGAAAAAAGACTATTGTTTTATTGCTATTTATGGGTGAAAGCCAAAATATTGACGCATTTGCTCAATCCAAAATTTCCCAACAATTTTTCTTAAAAACCATGTGTGATAGAATTTTACAAAAATTGCCACTGCATTAAATGGTTATTTGCCCTGCATACCCTATTCAAAGTAATATAGAATAATACCTAATTGCAGACTTGATAAAATAATTTCTCCACAAAACTGGAATAAATAACGTAAAATATGGCATATAATTTGGATAGGGTGAACTTTGAGGGTAATTCAATACAACTTCTACGTAATTTATGGACTGAATATCAAATTATACAACAGTAGAGTATAATCGGCAACTATTTTCATGTTTACTGTGTAAGGAAATAACACATTAATGCATATTTTCACTGTTTTTGATAATTTAATGTGATTTCGACGATTTCTAAGGTGAGTTTTGTGTTTTGACTATGATTTAAAGTGCTTTAGGTACAAAACAGTATGAGTTTTTGTTTAGTGTTTATTTAAATGCGATTTCAAGTGTAGTTTCGGAGTAATCAATTGTTATTTACTGTGCTACCGAACAATTGTGATACGTTTGTGTTACTTTTGTGTCACTAGTTGCACAATTTCTATGTCACCACAATTCGGTATGTAAAGTTTTTTTTTGGTATTTTTTTTATATTTTTATTTCGTAGATTAGGTCATTATAAGAAACTAATTTCAATATTTTTGTTTTATATTCAGTAGTTATTTTATAATATTTTTTTGAAAATTTGAATCCTATGACGTCACTTTTTTGCACAAATATGTAGTTGCGTTGAGGAGCCAAGAAAAGCACGCGAGTAAAAAAAAAGAAACTAGAACACTTGACAGTGACACCTACTAATTCGTAAGTCTCTATTCAATCAAAACAAAAGTGCAAAAAAGTGACGTCATTTAGAGGTCAATGAGAGTCGAATTATTTCATCGTTTTTTGTTAAAATAAATGGCATCTTATCGTTTTAAAAGGTCAGAGTAGAAAAATAAGGGTTTGTAACATAAAATCTCGAAATGGTTTCGGAATTGGCATAGGTTAATTTTTTTTTGCATACCGAATTGTGCTACCATATTAAGTCGGGATTACACTAAGAAGTTTAGCATTTGAGGAAATTAATAGTGCTACATATTTGGATATTTTTTATTTAATGAATATTCTGGTGGTAGTTAGCAACAAGCCCACATATCGTGTTTCAACGCGCACAACGCAACCAGCATGCTGTGTTTTTAACAGACTCCAAAAAAGGTTCTCAGTTTGACCTGTATGTATGTTTGTTCGTGATTTTTTCGCGTTTGGCTGGACCGATTTTGATGTGGTTTTCAGAAAAGTATTTGTTACACTTAGGAGAATGTTTTGGTATATTAAACGCCTTAAAATAAAAAGGCGGTTCTCAGTTTTACCCGTATGTATATTGCTTGGCCGTGATTATCTCGCGGTTGGCTAAAACGATTTTTATGCGGTTTCCAGAAAAGTATTTTTTACAGTTAGGAGGTTTTTGTATTTTTAACCGACTTCAATAAAAGAGGTTAAACAGTTTGGCCTTGCAATCCGAAAATTCGGCTGAAATTGCTTTTCGGATAGTAGCGAATAGTGGCATGAGATAAAATGAGACATAAAAATTAAGTTATTTATTTTTTACTTTCAGATGCCACTTTCGGCAGCCGAAAAGTCCAAACGATACAGAGAAAGGTTAAAGCAAGAGAATCCTGAAAAATTGAAAAAGATACAAAAAAAGAATTTAGAAAGGACTAAAAAATTTTACAAAGCCAAGACAGCTGTTTTAACAGAAGAACAGAAAGAAGAACGAAGGAAAAAATGGAGGCAATTTAATGAACATAGAAATGTTCCAAAACAAACAAGCACTGATCAGACTATTCAGAGTAACGCTTCGCAAGATGGAGCGCCCCAAAATACGGCCTGGAAAGAATCCACTGCAAGGAATATCCAAAGAAGAGTTGAACGCAATTTGCGGAAAGAAAATACAGAGCTTCGTAAAAGTGTACTCACTCTACAAAGGGGTTATAAGAGACTTTTTAGACATTTTAAAGTACAACAACTACGTTTAAATAAAATGGAAGAATATTATGAACTCCTTACCAAAAAGCTACATGCAGCACCTAACAGTGCACATGGTGACTTACTCCTAGAAGAGATCACGCCTACTTCTAATATACACCTAGAAGAGATCACGCCTGCTTCTTATATAGGTCAAGAAGAGATCACGCCGCTAAAAAGAACTGACCATTTCATAAATGAAAATATGATCGGCGTTGAAACCCCTAAAAAAGAGAGCGTAAAAAAGGTTGTACTTGCCCACAATGTCCTGACGGAGGCACTGAAAAATCAATACTCAACTCTAGCCAATAAAGATAAAAATAAACTAAAAATATAGTTAGTAGCGATTTAGTAAAAAATACAAATTGAAGACTGCGTTGTCAGGTGTTTTGGGATTAAAGACTGGCATCAAGAAATGTAAGATAAGACCTAAAAGTAACGTTCTCCGAAACAAAATAACTGCATTTTACCACCAAGATGACGTGAGCCGTGCTAGCGCTGGGAAAAAAAAATGCGTAACATTAAAAAAATGCAAGAAACAAAAACGCTACTTGCTAGATACATTAAGCAAATTGCACGAAAAGTATACAAGCGAAGTTGGTCCAGTAAGTTTGACTACTTTTAAAAGGTACAGACCCTTTTATATAGTTCCACCTCGGATTGACTCGGACTTGGAGACTTGCGTTTGCTTAAAGCACGCCAATATGCAATTTATGGCTAATGCGCTTAAATCTTGTGGCGTTATAAACACAAAAGATCTCAATGATATTATCTCAAAAAACGTATGTGAAACACAGAACAAGGATTGTAAGTACGGCACGTGTGACATTTGCTCATATAAATCTGTAGATCAGACTGAAAGGGATGGAACAATTTCTTGGAAGATGTACATCCTTAAAGACCACGAGTATACTGATCATAAAGGCATTACAAAAAAAACAAAAAAGATGGTGAAAGAAGATAAGGAGGGCACAGTGAAAGAATTGATACAATTATTTAATTCTGAGATGAAAAAATTCAAGACACATACATTTAACCTTGTCCAGTACCAGCAATACAAAAAATGCATAAAAAACCTGGAATCAAATGAAATTGCCATACACATAGACTTTTCCGAAAACTGGATTTGCAAACTCAATCTACAAGTACAGGCCATGCATTATGGATCCTCCAAAACTCAAATTACTTTGCACACAGGAGTTTTTTATCTCAAAGATACGGAAAAACCAGTCTCATTCTTCTCAATTTCCCCCAATAATTCACATAATCCTGAGGCAATCTGGGCTCACCTCAACCCAGTTTTAAAGTACATAAAACTTCATTATCCAGAAGTAGATACCATCCATTTCTTTTCAGATGGACTAACATCAAAATATCGTCAAAAAAAAAACTTTTTTCTTGTTAGTACTAACATCTTCGAATATGGATTTTCCAATGCTACCTGGTCTTTCTTTGAGGCTTCTCATGGAAAGGGGGCCGCCGATGGTATCGGAGGGGCAGTGAAAAATAAGTTGGACTTCACAGTTGCACATGGAACTGATATTCCGGATGCAGAGACAGCATACGACGTCCTAAAAGAAACAGAAACAGCAGTTAAAATGTTTTATGTTGGTGCTGAAAATCATACCCCTACCCTCCAACATCGTAACCAAGCTTACTCCACTACAAGAAACTATGAAGTTACATGAAGTGGTACTGATAGATAAACATATTATATTAAAATATAGAGTACTATCTTGCTTCTGCCAGAATTTAAAAGGTAATTGCGAATGCTTTAGCCCAAAATCACACAAATTTGAAATCAACGCAAGACCGAAAATACAAAGCGTAGATACAGACTATGAGTTGCAACTGGATGAGAATACTGGACTTCTAAGGAAAGAAAAAAAACAGATTGACGAAAATGGAGAAAGCGAGCAAGTAGAAGACGAAGATGTGTTAAACTTTATCGAGAAAGAAGAAGTATACAACAATGTGGAACTTAATGACTCATTAGTACAATTCACCGAAAAAGAGGTGCAAAAATTTTGTAATACAAATGACGAAAACTATCTGAAAAGAAAGCATACTGGATATGAATTATCAGATACTAAATTAAAAAGACCCAAAAAGAACCGATACTACAGCTCTGAGGAGTACAGTGATGACTATTCCATTCATGACAGTTCCACTGAAGACTTAGACTACCTTGAAAAAGATTTAAAGAACCTTGAAGATGAGACAATGGGAATGAAGTATCTAAACCCCGACATTGACATGTGTTCTAAACAAGACAGCAATACCGAAATGGAAATCACCAAAGATTCATACATACTTGTAAGATTCAAATTGGAAAAGAGTAAATATTTCCTTGGACAAGTCCTTCAATTGTACGGGAAATCTTTTTGCAAAGTGAAAATTTTAAGACACAAAAGAAATGGGAAATTTGCTTGGCCGATAAATGATGACATGTCAATTGTAGAAAATACAGATATTGTGCAAGTTTTATCAAATCCGATCTCAGAACGACGTGGTATTAAAACATTTGATCTCACAATGGTGACATATAAAATAAATTAATAAAAAAAATCTTTAAAAATCCAACTTAATAAATTGAAATAAAAAATAATAAAGTAACCAGACTTCATCAACCTATGCAACAGGATACGGACTAAATAATGTTTTGAAGTCGGTGCCCTTTGGTGATTGGTGTGCTATAGCAGCAACACCAAAACATCATATGTAGTACCTGTCCTGTTGCATTATCTATTTTATGTTGACTGAGATCTCATACAATTGGAGTTTAATTTCAATTTTTTAACGTTATAACCAAACTACACATATCCAATGCATCATATCTTTGATTTCAATTAGATTTTGTAAAAAATATTAACCAGGAACATGTTTGTTTTAACTGGCTGTAAGTTAAACGTCTTTTGCATAAAACAATCTAACATTAAATTCGCTTTTATTTGTTCCTGGTTAATATTTTCCTACAACATCTAATTAAAAGCTTCGATAATGATACATTGGATTATGTGTAGAAAGTTTGGTGCATCTATTGTGTCACTGCAGCACAACATTTTTTGTCACTATTGTGTCATTTGCGTCATTATTTTGGCTTTCACCCTTATAGTGATTCGCTTGTGCATACACTAAACTAAATTTCTCTAAACTATGGTAGTTCTTATTATGTTATAATAAATTCCACATTTGTGTTACACTTACAATGATAATTATAAACATAAGATTATTCTATTCAAATATGGGTAGTTTTACATCAGTTAGACTGGTTTAGAGAGCACGAACTTACATGACGGTTAAATTTGCACTAAACATATCCACAATTAAACAGAAATGGCAAATTTAAGAATTGTCACTTGCAAACATTATATGAATTTGGAAATAAACATGAACAGATTATAATTAACAGAACAGATGATAATTTACTAAAAACAGATTTTAGTTCGCTAATTTAGTTTGGTGTTCTTAACAAGCGAATTACTACCAATTACCTGGATAACTTCCTGCAATAATATTAGTGCTCATCTTTTAAGCTTGGTGTAAATATTTCAATATGTCTTCCATCAACACATCCAATTACCCTTGGGATTATAAATTTGCTATTAAATCTGAAAACAGAGTGTCTGATAAAAATAGTCAATAGAAATTTCATTATATATAAAAATATAGTAAGCTACCGTGTTTTATAACATTCCTATCCTCTTTTGTGTTTGGAAACTTGATGATTGTATTTAAGATGTTTAGGTACATGGTTTAGTTAGAGCAACAGTGATTTTTTCTATTTAGATACACTGATCTCTTATTCTTATTCGTTTTGGGGGTGATGAGGCCTGCACTAACGTCCCGCTTGGGGTGTTTTGTGCATTCCACCCTGCCAACATTTACTCAAGCCAGCCTAACTTCTTCACATAGAGGAGTAAGGCCTTGGGGCGCTAGCACAACTGCTGCAATGTAGTTTGAGATGTTGTATGAACAACCGTCGATGATGCTGATGATGCATCATGCATTCTGGAGTGGACCTCCAGTAATCCTGTTTTTGCTCTAATATCTTCCATAGCCCTGCAGTGCAGCAACACAGTCTGCACAGTCTTGTCCTTCTGCAGACAGTCTCCAGATAGTGGGCTGTCCGTAGCTCCGCTCTTGTGCAACTGGTAATTTAGATTACTGTGATCAGTGATAATGCCCACCATTAGGCGAAGGTCCTGACGTTGTCATAGTAATTTGTTCGTAGTATTTTTGTTTAGGATTGGAAACATGGATTTCGCATGTTTACAGTCCTTCCTGTCATCCCAACAGTTTTGGTGTTTTCTTACTGTGTAGCTACTCAGGAGATTCTGCCCACTGCTCTCCTCGGAGTATTAATTATTCTGACACTGCCTGCTGGGAAAAATGATTTGCTGCTTCAAATACTTTTTGGGTGGTCCCCATGCCGTGCATAGAACAGCAATGCAAATAAAACCTGTAATGCAAAAATAAAAAAATAATATACCTATCTGGGTTTATAATAAAATAATAATAAATAGCCTGTAGTTTAATTTGTAAGTTGTTAGCATAACCTCAAATATATAAAAAATAAATATGTTTACAGCTTACCTTAGACCCTAGTGACTCTTTGTGATGGTATTAAATCTGTTGAATCCACAATTAAATGTCTTCAAAAGCTTACACAGGTAAGACACTTTTAGTAAGTCTTTAAAGCTTTCTTCACTAAGGTTATTTAGTGGACATCCAACTTGTTTTCTCATTTCCGCTTGAAATTGGGAATTCTCGTCGCTGATCTTCATTTTCAGCTGCTGTCACCATATTCAAAGCCAAATAAGTTATTCCTGTCATTTTTATCTTAATACAAATAAAATTATTTGATTATGTAAGTATTTTGAATTGAAACTCGATAGGTTATTTTCCCTTTCACGCGATTCCATACCTCAAAATTCTCGTGAGTGGCGTAGTCGCTAACGTCTATCGAAATTTTCGAAGGGGATTGTCAAATTAATGACTTATGGTACCGTTTAAGTGAAAATCCAAGCAAATCGCGTATCGACATCGATTGTCGCTATCGACTCACGATTCGTTTTCGAAGCGACTGTTAATAAAATAAACTTGTGGTGCCGATTTTAGTTCTACAAGTGACCGCAAGGTGGCACTGTTCTTTTTTCATACAAATTTTCAATACAGTCGCTAGCGAGCATCGATTGGTGTCAATATTGTCAACTCATGGTACAATACATGGTTTAGAGCTCTTTACGGTTGTTGCACTGAAAAACCGCAGACATCGACAGTTTTTTTACGCGCGAAACCGGCGTCGCTCTTTATGTGGTTTTTTACGTCTAGCGATGGAATGCTTTTGAGTAGGATGATTCCACTTACCTTTTCTAAAAGCTATTGAATCAAGCTATAAAACTGGCTATAAATGTTTTTTATTGTGTTTTTATTTTATTTTACATACCTTTCATTTGACAAAAAGTTGTAAAATAGTTTTATTTTCGAAAATAAATGTTTTTCTAACAAAAATAACTTGTTTTATTTACTAGTTTTTAAGTTTCTACAGTAAACATAATATGTTATTTCTAAAATAAAACTAAAATGTATATCCTTTCATAGTAATATTTTGAGTTTTTTACGATGAAACATACCCACGAAAATTACGATAAACAGAAATTGGACGCGTCAGTGCCGTTCTTTCTAAATCCTTTTGTGACTAGGTTTTTAGCATTAGGCTTTATATTTATATGGTGTCCGATAGAAAATATATTCAGGATTTAGTTTTACATTATATCAGGTAAGATAATTCAAAAAAAATAATCTTATGAAGCAAAATGTCGGCAATGGTAGAAAATTCATGACAAAATCCGAAGATTTTTATTCTCCAAAAAATGCTATTATAAAACGCGTTTTCTGTTCATAAAATACTTTCTACAAAACGCCGCTGAATAGACCTTTCTAAGAAGGTATCACACTTATACACCCATAGAACAAAAACTCCTTACAAATGATACTTGAATTGAAATGGCCTTGCGTCATCACATCAACAGTGCGCTCTGGTAGACTGAACTTCGTCGGGTTTTATGACCTCACTTTTGTTTCAAAATGGTGGCATGTATTGTTTCATTCGAACGAGTCGTTCAGTCTGACGTCATTCAATAAGAAAGCTTTTGGAAAGAGACCCTAATATTATCGAAATAAGGCTTACAAGAAACAAATGCCGAGCGGTGTATAGGTGTGAGCCATATGGCTCAGCTCGATGTTTAGGAACATTTCGTACTGTGCCATATGGCACAGCTCGATGGCAAAAAGTTAAATAAAAAAGTCAAGACAGAATTGCCGTGGTCCGTTTTGCGATAATTTTGCTCACAGTGATATCGTCTACCAAAGCTGGTCCGAGACAAATATCGCGATTTTGACAGCTCGTGGCACTGTAAGCGTGTTGTTAATTCGGACCAGAATTGTAGCAATAACGAACCATTTGCGCGCGAAAAACAAATTCATAAAAATATCGTGCATAGTGTGAAGGTTAACTATGTGGTGTGTGGATTAAAAAGAAATAATGTAATGGATGGACCGACTTTTACAACTTTTACATCAAAAAGAAAGGACACCAGTAAAGACATTGTAGAAATATACAAACACCTGTCACTTTTGACAGAACGCTCACGACGATTATGGTGTAGAGCTTCGATCATATATATGATCGAAGGTGTAGAGCATGGTTCATGTAATCGTCAATATGGCGGCACTTAAGACGTCATCGATGACGTAGCGTGGTCCATCGTAATCACGCTCACGGTGAAAGGGACCTACTGTTATCGCGCTAATATCGATTATGGCATTTATGGCTCAATTGGGACCGCACAAAGAATGTTGTGAACAGAGCAGTGAGGCCGGTTTTCTATGCATGTAGTGCGTGAATCGGTGTTGCCATGATAATTTAAATTACCCCATAAAAATAACGTTATCAAATTATTAACGTTATAAATTTAATAAAGTTATAACGTTATTAGTTTTAATATAATAATAGGGTTCCTATATTAGGTGTCGGTAAAAAGTAGTGGCATTGGGTAGTGAAAGAGAAAAGACAAAGAGTTTCAGAAATAAAATTACTCGGTGTAACTGCTAGTTTTATTTAAAACCTTTATGCTGAATTAATTTTTTGTACGCTTGTCGTTTACTTTGCACTGATTTAGAAATACTTTCTAATTTAGCAATATGGTGGAATCTAATGTTTAAGTATTTCTCATAATTCTAATTACACACCGTATTAAATTAAGTTTATGTTCCTGCCCAACAAATTCATGTTTTGACTCTAAATTGAGAAAAATCTGATTGTTTCCAATTAATTTCTTTAATATGTTCAAGACTATAGTTTGGTGTTGATTTTCTGCGGTAATTGCAATATTTTCATTCAATAATTTTCGAACAACTGCTTCACAAGTGACACAAATGTCAAAAAGATCCTTAGACGGGAAGCGAAGACCGCCTTTGTTTTTTAAACTAATGAGCTTGTGAAAATAAAGTTTCTCATCAGTCTGCAAGGCATCTTAACATTTAGATAGCTTTATATATATATATATATATATATATATTATTTAGACTTAGCATTTTATGGTTTTAACAAGATAGTGCACTGTACTTCCAGATATGTAACCAATTATAATTTTTCCGTAGTCATAATAACATAAATTATCATGTAAACAACTGGCCCAATCAAATGATTCATTAACAATTTCATTAAGAACTTGCAACGAAGAATTTTCAATGGTTTCTTCTTTTTCTTAGTGTCTATACGACGATGAAGTGCTATTTATAATTTTAGTTGTTGAAGTGCAATAAAGTATTGCTATGTGTTCTAAAGGAACACAATTACTTTTTGTAAGACATTTTAATTCTAAATGACATAGTATTTTTTTGTAGCTTGCTTTAAACTGTCTTACGTTAGGGTTATCGTTGAACCCTCCATGCATCCTAATAGACGTAACTAAAATCTCCAAATGATCCTGGCTTAATTTATAAGTAGATAAAAAAAAACAGCCTTTTTTCATTTTCTATGTACTTCGTATAAAGCGCTTTTAAACTTTCAATATTTATTAATGTACCTATAAATCCTGCTTTGCATTTTTCTTCTACGACTGGTTTATAAAATCGCGTGATGACAAAGACTGGTCGACCATCTCGTATAACTTTCCGCATACTAACTACACACAACAACATTCAATATATATAATATATACACCCTAAAAACAAAAGACTTCAATAGAAATATGGTTTAATTTTACAAAAATACATAACCGCCTTCAATATGTACGAAATTGAAAATCCAGTGTGAAATTAATGCGAATACATATTAAAGGTATCAGGTTTCCAACAAACAAATAATTGTTCAAATCAGTTTATAAATAACGGACTTATGAGGTAACAAGTATTTAAAACAATAGAACCTAATTGCGAACCTACTCCTTTTAGATGTCGGTTGAAAATAAACTAAAAATAAAAAAAAAGAATTGCCTATTTTTTTTAATTGTTGCAAAGTTGAAAGCAATTCAAACGACGGAACCGGTTTTGTGTAAAGATATTGCGTCGAGTGTCATACAATATTATATTTAAAGAAAAGTCTAATTGAGAACCTTCTTTAACTTCTTTTTTGAAGTCGGTTAAAACACGTTGATAAACTATTATAAAAACGTACCCGTATTAACGTAACATATATACTAAATATTAAGATTACCCAATAATAAGGTAAACCTTACAGGCTTTACCATGGCAACACTTTCTATGTTCCAAGCAATAACCTTTATTTTTATTTATTTAAAATATTGGTTTCCAAGTTACTTACCGGTGAAATGTGATTCCATCCTTCTTTTTATATTTTGATGTTTGTTTTATACACCGTTTCACGACACAATTCGGCATTTTGACTGGTAAATTTGTTGATTTACTTTACGTGTTGCTTGCACGCGCAGCGATAGTTCGACTGACGAGTCAAGGTCAAGGCGTAGTTTCGTTGTGCGTGTGTGTGTGTAATTGTGTATGTACACGGCGAGGTGTAGTTTTACCGGCTTCACTTTTCTGTTCACAACATTCTGTCTTGACTTTTTTATTTTGGCTGAGTGGTAGAGCTACAGAACGAGAAGTTCGGGTTCGGAATGGTGAGGGAGCAATAGGATTAAAACGCTCTTCAGAACATTCGCCATCAAACAACCGGTAAAAACGCTTAGAGAAGCTATAGTTCTACGGATTTATAGGGTTCTAGGTGTTGAGTGACTTCAGTGTCTCCAATAATACGGACAGTCTCTCGTCACGTCGTCTCGTCTCAGTCGACGTTGCAGTCTATCGTGACTTTATTAGCGTTCGCACTGTCGTCGATTCTGAATCTCGCAATATGTTTAGATCTTGTTTGTAGTGTTTCCCATTTAGGGCAGTAAACGTGGAGGACGAAACAAGATGCATTGAAGTTCATAGAGTTTTTTTTGTAATCCGCTTAAATACATAAAGAATGACGGGAAAAAGCGCCCAACAATGGCTATCATTGATTTTGTATTCAAGTACTGTGTTTAAATCACTAAATAAACTGTTTTTTGGACAACCTGAGATGCCAAACCATACAACTGAAATTGGTTTTGAAGATGTAAACTGTGACCTTATCTTTGTAGAAGTAACCCAAAAAGGCGTAATCCGAAAATAAAAACTCAATAAGATTATGTCTCGGGCTACGTGTTGCAAAAATTACACATTAAAACATGCAACACTTTGTAACGGAACAGGCTCTGGATGAGGATTCCGTCACGATTCACAAATATAGAGACATAAAAAGTATCTTGGTATGAGCAAATATTGATGAAATTTAGACAATCAAAAGTAGAAGAAACCGTTAATGTGTGATATTGAGATTAAGATGTTTAGTCGGGTGTTTCTTATAGCAAGACTATACTTATTGAAAATGATAAGCAGCATAGAATATTTAAACTAACAAGATATATGTATTAACCATATAAATCGATTGTTCAGATAGAACTGATAAGTTACTTCAAGTTAAAGGAAACGTTGAGTAATCCTTTAAATACATAAAAGTTACAAGCAAAATTAATAAAATTACCATGAAAATAAGCAGCATTGATATTTCTAACCATACAAAGTTATGTGAGGAACACATTTTCGTTGTGTGTCCGAGTATTTGAGTTTGCTTCATCAAAATGAACCCTAAAACAAATGAGTATTGACGCCGATCTGAAGCCGATAGAAAGGGCTTTGATTGGATCTACGTACCTCTGATCGGCGTCATACGAAATTCAAAATATGTGTTGTCATGAGCGGATTTTGATGAGAATTTGAAATTAGAATAGGAATGCGCTGGAGGGCAGAGATTGGCTGAGGTGGATCTGAAGCCGTTTTGACGCCGATAGAAAGGGCATTGATTGGATACCTATCGGCCTCAAATCGGCGTCACTGTCAAGTTTGAGAAAGTATATAAGCAGTAGAAAGACCGAGAAAATGCTTATTAAATTCTCGAACTTCCGTGAGGTAATATATTCTGCTACGGACATGGTTCCGGACGTGGGTTGGATACCTCACGGTGACAACTAAGATCCACCTCGATAGGGAACGCCCAATCCTTAGAGTTGGACACTTTTGGGAGCGAGCCAACAATCGCTTTAACCTATTGCAATGGGTACGATTAACTGCTCCTCACTTCGATTGGAAAGAATATTCCAGTGGAAGTGTCTTCTATTTATTATATGTATTTATTTCCTCTCATACTAGAACGTCGCTCTGCAGCCTTCCATAGCTTCGGCTATAGCGGTATAGTCGCGCGACTATTTCCGTGCGTGGAGTTGGACACCCTAGGGGCCATAGGTTCGATTCTCGGCTTGGCACCGAACTTTAGAGGCTAGTTAGGGATCAAACTTGAGCCATCCTATCAGGGGGATGAAAGCTCATGCGCAATTAACTTTGGGGGGTTTGTTGGGGACTTACACACACTTTAGCAGTCTAGGAATTTATTTAGGACCGAAGTAGGTCTAGGAAATAGTATTTTTGCTTTCCGGGTTATACATTAGCTTCGTGATGGTTCAATCGGGAACAAATAAGTAAATTCACGAGCTAGTAGTATCTACCACTAGAGACGTAGGTTTCAATAATGAATTCGTCATATCAATACAATCTATTAGTATGCTAGACTTAGAAACTAAAGACTAACTACGAAATAAAAATGACAAAATAAATGTATTTTTAATCAGTAAAGTAAGGAATACAGAAATATTTGCCTGCAAAGGAATATAGAAATATTAGTTCAAACGAAATGTAATGTATTTGTTGCAATAATATGTTATATATTTGCTAATGAATCGAGTTTGGGCTAGATTGTCAACTCTGATTCTAGCATGAGAATGCGGTAATAAATTATAGCAATTGAATTATTTGCTGAAAGTATCAAATGTAATATTTAGAATCAAATGATAATTCATAATGATAAATAATAATATTAAGAAGAGATAAATAAGATTACAATCGCTTATAGACGCAAACTCTACATTTGGAAAACTACCAAACGGACTTAGTAAGGCCTTACTAATTTTGGGGGTAAATAGAAGAGGTTCTTGGCATGATGGAGAACATTTGTGTCACAGTAAAGAGCAGCTCTTAATCCAGCATTCAAGTTGTAAGCCTTGAACATGCCAAGAATCGTACTTCCTAAATCATAATAAATCTAGAATTCTACGGCAAATCTAAAAAAAAACAAACTAATTACTTACAATATGAAAATTAATAAAATATATTATATCTTTAAATTGTAGAGATATCTATCACTATATCTATACTATATATCAATAATTTACTCGGCAAAGTAAAGCTAACTATTATAATAATCATCATAATAAATATATGGCTGCTAGTATTGAGCTAACCAATACAACAAAGATTCTGCTAATACTTAAGTATTTAAAATAATTGCTTTTCCTACAATGGTTCAATAGATGGCATGTCATGTAAAACACTAGTAATCTAAGTATAGCAATCTCGTATAAAAAGGAGATTTATGTATGTGGTAAATCTTATCAAACTTGGTCAAGCAATGCAGCACCTTGAGAATTCTTGTAAACCACAAACAAGGGTCTAGAGATTTCTCTAAGTCACTGATATTATTTCCCATATATTGCTTCAGTAAACAAGTAAATGATTAAACTTGAACAATTGAACTATTCAGGGAATAGTGGCTGATAATATTTATCTAAAGGAATTGGATAATCAGCGTAGTAGCTACTGATCACAAAAGATTTCTAAAGCGCATATAAAGCGAGGTTTTACTTTACTTTTGTTATTTATTTCCTAGCAGTTTTCATAAACGAAACAAATAGTATATATTATAGAGACATTTAGTCTATAAGAGATTATATCAATCTTATCAACAGCTAAACATAGCAACAAACATAAATATATAAAGAAAGTTAGTTATATAATTAACAGGTTTATAACTGTTATTAATAATAACGAAAATCATGGGTATATCTGATATTATTTAATGGAGTTGTTTATATATTATTTTACTAATCAAAACTGATTTATCATATTTAACAGATATTTTTGCAAGCTAATAATTATATAGTAAAACTTGCAAATATCCTACTGTTTCTATGTTCTATGGTCAAATAACATAGACCTTAAATTCAGAAACTTATATTGATGATTTATATCTTCCACGATTAGAAGTCAAATCAAGTACATAAGCTAGATATCTAGGATCAGCTCAGTCAGTCAGTCTGTAAGAACTAAGTATTTGCAATCTAGTATGTTCATCGCAATTTTCGTTATCAGCTAGCAGTTCAGTAATGTAGTAGTAAGTTATCCATCGTAATATCAGAATACCTAGGCGTTGCTATTGGTTTCTCTAGGCATCTATAGTTCTGAATAGTTTTCTCTGTTTCAATTCTTTCCGAAAAGAGCAAGGTTACAGCAGCGGTACACAGTGTTAGGGTCCTCCTAGACTAGACGATCTTTGGCCAAAAACAAAACGAATTAGATTAAAAAAATAAAATTTCTTGTTACAGTACCCAGACCGCCGATATGACGTCACGAGGTTGTTACAATATGGTAATGCCGTTACCAGGATTGGAATAACGTTACTACGGAAGTTTTACTAGGAATTAGTTGCGGTCAACCGCACAATTTGTTGGCGTGAAATGGATAGGATTTTATTGAAACAGAGATGCTATTGCAATAGGTGATTTTTAAAGGGCTAAATAGGTAGTCAACAGATACTATAATGAGGTGATGAGTTGTTGTTCTAGGCTACAGTAGTAGATTTCTACAATAAACTAAGAAATAAATAAGCCGGATATGCAATTTTAGGAATATTACTAAAATACTGATTACTACGAAGCGCTTAAATGATATTCAGGGAAAGATAAGTTGTATGCAAGTTTCATGTATGTAAAGTCTGCAACTATCTTTGTCATTTACGTGTACCCCATAGTCGATCTCTAGAATCCAGAAGTACACTTATCATTCGAAAGGCAGATTGCGTGTTGTGTTTACGACTAGGATACTCTCCTGGAAGCACACGGTAAATAGTCAGTATCGAACTCTACTCAAAGTGACCCGAAGGTTTTAAGAACACTTTTAGTATCGAACGACTTATGAAACTCACTTGGGAGCCAAGAATTGCGTTATAGAGTACTGAAAGAGTTCTTGTATAGTGTTAGGAAAGGAAGAAAGTTTCTAACATGTTGAAAGTGCCGTCGCTGCATTTGCATCACAAGGATTACATTTGTAACCAGCAAAATACAGCGCAGATCGTGGACATGTCTGTATATAATCGGTGTTTGTTATGTTCGGAAGTATTAAGAATATAAAAATGTGTGAATATTAATAAATGGCTTACCTTTTTGTTCGATGAAATTTATGGTAATTAAATGGTAGTAAAGTCAACTACACAACAGGTAATAAAGTCTACATACGTAATTACTTCTATTGCATTTGCGAAGGAAATAAATAGGATTACAATAAAATGCAAAGTTGCGCAACTTTAATTGAGCGATGATAAGTCTTGTTAGAAGTTTTGTTGAAATATGTTTAGTCGTAACATTGGGGGGTTGAATTTCCCATTCAGATGCTTAGCGTTGTGAAAATTCTTATAGACAAGTCAAATGGTTGTATAGTTATTCGTAAAGGTTAAATAAATCAACGATATGCAGATTTAATAGACAAACATAGTAAGCGCCGAATTTAAGTATAAAAAACTAATATTATAGCTAGGTAGTGATGAGTCTTCGGAATGAAGCTGGTAAAGTTTTGACAATGTAGGCAGGCTGAAGAGGAGCGCCGGATATCAGAAGCTTTGGGGCGAAGCGGCTGGTCGAGTAGTGCGTCTTGACGAGATCTGCAAATATAATAGGGAAAATTAGGGAATAGTGAGCAAAGCCGGGTTATCTATCTAAACTTAAAATAATGGGGAAAAAAAACAAACATTATGTAAATCAAAGTGAATAAGGAAACTTTTGTTTAGGGCACAATAATAATTGTTTGAATGTTAATAGTTATGTATGTATATATGTTATTATGTAACATAAATGTCATGTAAGTAGTACGCGCAAAGTATATACACAACCTTAAATTTTAATCTGAACTCAGTATACATCGTGAATTTCGGTTTGTGAATAATAGTAGAAACTATGTAAGAGTTTATGCCATTTAACATTAAATATAAAAAACCGGTTCCATGCCATGAAAATCGTAGGAATCGTGGAACTCATTTAATCAAGTAAGAGTTAATCAAGTATTGCAGAACAACAGAGCAACAAGTGATTATCAAGTATTGCAGAACAACAGACAAATATACAAATGATCATTTTATATATTACTAGTTGCGGTCGTGGATGTACCCGCATGGAGATAGCTGATGATGGTGGTGATGATAAAAGTTATCCATGCGTAAATCTAGTATCATCTATTTTTATACCAAATCTCATCAAAATTAGTCCAGCTAGGACTGATGTAATAAACATTCATTCAGACATACCAGCATTTGCGTTTATAATACTAGTACCTAGGTACCTTTTTAGGATAATGATGAGGAAGAGTATCTTATAATATGTAAATTCAAAGCTTCATCTACTTCCGTATCAAATTTCATTAAAATTGGCGCAGCCGTTTAAGTGGGATGGTGAAGCAAACATTAACTCTTACATACGAACGTCGTGTTTGTAATATTAGTACCTAGGGAATATTATTAGGATACTAAGTAAATAGCGAAACTTACATACCTATCAATCAATCATGAGTAGGTTACGTGAGTTGCAGAGCTTGTCAGGTTTCACTGTGGTCTATAACAACACCACAGTCGGTAGGCAGGGATCTAGAATTCATGGAAAACTATAAAATATACATAAACATATAACGAGTAAAATCTAGAGTCAGTTATTTCATCAATAATCTAAAACTGACCGAAGGTTGTATATATATCAGGGCACGTAGTAATATGCGAAAACAATGGTAGCTTTGTGCACAGCAATTAGGTACATATCTTAATATTGCTATTGAATAAATAAACAAAGGTAGAAAAAGAAATATGTTAGCAATAATAAAATCAATCAAAATGACATGACAATCAACATTTAGGTTACCTAGGCTACAGAACTTTACAGAAAGGTAAACACAAAAGAGTTCTTTCTAAAAGCAAAGAAACTTTTTGATTATGGCACTGAGGGCTTTCTGTCATCGTGTAAAGAGAATATAAACACTACGTTTTACTATAATATCACGTAAAGAAGAGTTCTGGTGATGAATGCCTAGGTATTTTATAGATGTTTATTGGAATCTATATAAAAGGGAGGTGTTTATGGTATATGGTGGGTATGCAACTAGGAAATCAATGTTAGTCATGTTGTTTGGATTATTTGCCTGCAAAGAGTTTGACGACATAGCTAGGTAATGTAATATGAAATGTTCAGTTGTAACAAAATACGATACGTGACATGGTAATTTCTATGTAGGTATAATCTGTAGGAGGGTTGTAGATATGAACAGGGAAAAAGGATGTTTGGTTTGAGCAAAGCAGAGATGAACAAGTCCAAATAGCACTATACATACATACCTTGCCAGATAGCTGGAGTGTAGTTTCGTAGGAATATATACACCTATGTATATAATAGTATGTAGGTATAACTAGTTGTTGAATATCAATCGGAGTTGTTAGCAAATGTATCGTGCATGCGCTGCCTGCATTTGTTCGCAAATTGAAGTGATTTCGTCATGGACACTGCAAAGATAAACGTAAATAAATAGAGTTACAGTATAATTGAAATTAGAGTACAGCGAACGTGCATAGAATTTGCGAAAATCATATTTTTGACGTGAACTTTATTTCCTTTATTTTGACAGCGACATATTTAACTATCTGTCATAAGCACATACGTGTATATCCAAAGAGTTCGTAACAAATAGAAATCATGTTCAAGGTTTAATATACCTATAATTTAAATGTTAAAGTTATATACTCGTATTATTATAGATATAATAAACGGTATGATTAGGTATAAGATGGAATAAGAACTTACCTGTGTCAATAAATGTCCATAGCTTTTTAGATTCTGTGATCAGGATGTCTATAAAAGCGCAAACGTAATAACAATACTTTGTAGATATTTGAGGTTTATATTTTATTTAGTGAACAAAAAAACGAAGTATTAAAAGATAATCACAAATTTAGGGTCGTTATATAGTAGTGAAATTTGGGTAGTGGTAATAAAAAAAAATTGTAATGCGACCGCAAAGTGGTTGTAAAATAGCACGGAGCGTCTTCGTTAAGACTTAAAATTTCGTACTGGGATACTTTGAGTGATATCTTTCCGTAATGCGTTACAAAGACATTGGCAGATATAGTGTAGTTATGATAATGACGTGATGATTATAAATTTTAAACAAAGTCAAACACATTATCACACATGACAAAGTTTAAGGATTTCTGTACATTAATAGCCGAGACGCATACATTAGAGCAGGGATATTCGAGGACCGGAAAAACAGTCGTGTTGATTTTTGCTTTGAAATTCATGGAAGATGTAGCTAGGGAAATGACATGGAGATTTGGAGAAATTTGAGTAACCACGCAGTGACAGCACAGGGTACACATGATCTCGTAATAGCAAATATGTGGATAGAGAAACAGAAATAGAAATAGAAGAGATCTTCGGAATATTACAAAAGATATGAAAAATAAATTTAAACTGCGGTTCACTAATTAATTATTTGCAAGTAACCAAGGTTTGATGCAAATGAATTACGAAGGTTGTAGAAGATGGGGGTTGGAAATGACAAAAACAAATGGAAATAAACATAACTATGTTTTTTGCTTGTACATTTGAAATTAAAGTAAATATAAATTCCGTTTAGAGTCTTCAGTTTATTATGTACAGATCAAACTATAAAAAATAACTTTTTAGTTATAGACCGTTATCAATCTAGTTATATTTCAGCAAACGTCGAGCATAGAAATATTCAAAATATCTTGTTTGTTTCATTTGTTGGTTTATAGAAACATAAATAAAATTCTATTTTATATCCTTGTAATCGGTAGGATTTCGGAAATTTAATAGGTATTACATCTATATCTTTCTAATCGATAACTTTCGGGAAAAAATAATAGGTAGCAAATTACATTAATACTCAGTATACCTACATCGCAAGTTCTAGTTACGGGATACCACTAGTTTACTAGTTCCTCTGAGACCTAAACCTATTAAAAACCTATTATTACCTAAACCTATTATTAGTCTTCACCTATTGTATGAGTGTTCTAATTCACGGCGTGTCGTTAGTTTGGTTGATAGATAACTATAGTCCGAAGAAAGGGGAAAATGGGGAAAGCTGAGCACAGGGGTGTGTTGGACTGTTTATTATATTGTAGTGACTATGGAGCTGCTAGTATTAGAGTGTTATTATTGATTAGCGTAATAAATTGTAATTTATGGATTACATTAAAGAAAAGACCAAATAGTTATCGGTAGTAGAGATCAGGAAATGGAATAAAAAAGAGAGAGACATTCGTGTGTTTGACGTTTGCGTATAATATTGACAACAAGCGATAGGTGGCAATAATAAAAGCAAAAGAAAAGGTTAATAGAATTTTGTTTATGTTTATAGGGCGTTTCCCTGCTAACTAAATAAACAGTCGTAACGAGTTTCATTTATATAGTTATGAGTAGCATGTAGAGGAAGAAGTTATAGGGCTATTGTAGGTATATCTTGTTGGAACGAAGTATCTATAATTGACAGATTACCTTCATAATTAGTCGGGTTTAATTTGTATCGAACAGGAAAGGGGTGATGCAATTGTTCATGGAAAGGAATAATGTCAGAAATTTAGGAAGGTACCTATCATAGGGATACATTATTAATAACCTAGTTTCAAAACCGAAAATCAAAAGTTATAGCAGAAGGAAAATACTGTGCAGCTATTTCTAGAGTCACGTTTTTGAGCAGTTACCTTTGAGTAAAAATTTTGGTACATATATAACTAAAAAAAAATTATGTAAGGAGGTACATAGTTATGTAGACCACAATGGAGATGACATGAAAACATGTTTGGAGGATTGCGGTAGACAGTACATGTAAAAGCGAATGATTTGATTAGAGTTAGGTTTGTAGAGTTGTTATTTTATTCAGACTGATCTACTGAGCTGATTTTGAAGATGCTCTGTGCGCCAATGAAGATTAATGATAGAAAGACACAATGTTATCTTAGGTGAATACGTTGGTTAAATAAGTTATAGAAAGGATTTGTAAAAACAGGATTGTTATTGTCGTTGATATATTATAATAATATAAGATATAATAGTAATCAGATAGTTAAGAGTTTTATAAAAATCGGTTTCAGGAATTGATTGATAATTAAATGATATTTAACATTATTATTAAAAAATTATTAGTTAATAAAAAGTACTGCATTTTGCAACTGTGAAATTGAATGAATTAAGTTACAGAATAACAAATACAAGGAAAACAAAAATAATGGTAATATTAGGAATCACAATTTTAAGGATTCTTTTCAAATGAAGTGGGTACATGGAAAGCGTTAGGAAAATAAAAAAATAAAAAAATACCAAGGTACAGCAATATTTAATAAAGCTTTATTACAATATTTAATAAAACTGTATTATAATTTAACAAAGATGTTACAATCATTTGTTATAAAGCGGGCGTAGTCCTCATCGGGGCGGGTTTTTGTTGCAGCTTTATCTATTTCTTTTTAACATAGAATTTAAAAAAAATATGGTATTGAAAATAGGGATTATAAAAATAAAAGTCTGAAGTTTCATTTGGTAAATACTATTTATTGTGAGAACTTATTCGTAGACTCCAGACAAAAGGATTGAAGGTTTATTTAGGCAGTATGCAGGGCAATGTAAGAGAAGAAAGATTTAAGCTATAATTAAAGGGATGGGAAGAGATGAAAGAAGTAAGGGCCCAGGGAGAGATGTGAGTGAAAGAGTTTAGCATATTATCATGTTGAGGGCCTCTATGAATCGACAATACCGACTGGAGTCGATTTGTTAAGTTTTGTTTTCAGACAGACACACACTATTCAACGAATGATTTATGGAGTACAAATTGGAGATAGGTTTAGGTCAGAAGACACCACATCAGTATTTACAACTGAATTATTCCATAAAGAGTTCGTACTTTACAGGTAGCCAATGTTTAGCCATTACACTTACATTCACCGAGTTATTAGGCGGTTGCTTGTTTGGTTTGATTTGAAGAGGAATGTATCAGCCATGGAGAATTATTGCTTGTTAGCTATTAACGAGATCTGGAGTAATAAAGGGTGGCGTAGGTTCTACTCCACATACTCGATCCCAAACGAAAAATTGGTTTGGGTGGTAGCACGTACGCTGAATTATTCGAATTGATTAGGTGCACAATTTGGCACAATACTAGTTCCCTTTCGTTATTTCAGATTGTCCTTGTGAGAAGTCATTTTTACTCATGGAGGAGACATTAAGATCGGATATATCAACCCTTACAGTAAATTTATTTTTAACTCGGTCTTTTAAATACACTCCACTAGTGAGTTCACGTACTCACAATCTTGTTTGAAAACGAATTTTAACAAATTAGAATAAGCACACGTTCAGTTTTGGTGGGACTATATTTGTGAAGTTGAATATATGGAGGATGGGAAAATTTCCTTCGGTAAATTATGAGAACCTGCGTAAATTTTGGGGGTTGGCTGTAACGGAACAGGCTCTGGATGAGGATTCCGTCACGATTCACAAATATAGAGACATAAAAAGTATCTTGGTATGAGCAAATATTGATGAAATTTAGACAATCAAAAGTAGAAGAAACCGTTAATGTGTGATATTGAGATTAAGATGTTTAGTCGGGTGTTTCTTATAGCAAGACTATACTTATTGAAAATGATAAGCAGCATAGAATATTTAAACTAACAAGATATATGTATTAACCATATAAATCGATTGTTCAGATAGAACTGATAAGTTACTTCAAGTTAAAGGAAACGTTGAGTAATCCTTTAAATACATAAAAGTTACAAGCAAAATTAATAAAATTACCATGAAAATAAGCAGCATTGATATTTCTAACCATACAAAGTTATGTGAGGAACACATTTTCGTTGTGTGTCCGAGTATTTGAGTTTGCTTCATCAAAATGAACCCTAAAACAAATGAGTATTGACGCCGATCTGAAGCCGATAGAAAGGGCTTTGATTGGATCTACGTACCTCTGATCGGCGTCATACGAAATTCAAAATATGTGTTGTCATGAGCGGATTTTGATGAGAATTTGAAATTAGAATAGGAATGCGCTGGAGGGCAGAGATTGGCTGAGGTGGATCTGAAGCCGTTTTGACGCCGATAGAAAGGGCATTGATTGGATACCTATCGGCCTCAAATCGGCGTCACTGTCAAGTTTGAGAAAGTATATAAGCAGTAGAAAGACCGAGAAAATGCTTATTAAATTCTCGAACTTCCGTGAGGTAATATATTCTGCTACGGACATGGTTCCGGACGTGGGTTGGATACCTCACGGTGACAACTAAGATCCACCTCGATAGGGAACGCCCAATCCTTAGAGTTGGACACTTTTGGGAGCGAGCCAACAATCGCTTTAACCTATTGCAATGGGTACGATTAACTGCTCCTCACTTCGATTGGAAAGAATATTCCAGTGGAAGTGTCTTCTATTTATTATATGTATTTATTTCCTCTCATACTAGAACGTCGCTCTGCAGCCTTCCATAGCTTCGGCTATAGCGGTATAGTCGCGCGACTATTTCCGTGCGTGGAGTTGGACACCCTAGGGGCCATAGGTTCGATTCTCGGCTTGGCACCGAACTTTAGAGGCTAGTTAGGGATCAAACTTGAGCCATCCTATCAGGGGGATGAAAGCTCATGCGCAATTAACTTTGGGGGGTTTGTTGGGGACTTACACACACTTTAGCAGTCTAGGAATTTATTTAGGACCGAAGTAGGTCTAGGAAATAGTATTTTTGCTTTCCGGGTTATACATTAGCTTCGTGATGGTTCAATCGGGAACAAATAAGTAAATTCACGAGCTAGTAGTATCTACCACTAGAGACGTAGGTTTCAATAATGAATTCGTCATATCAATACAATCTATTAGTATGCTAGACTTAGAAACTAAAGACTAACTACGAAATAAAAATGACAAAATAAATGTATTTTTAATCAGTAAAGTAAGGAATACAGAAATATTTGCCTGCAAAGGAATATAGAAATATTAGTTCAAACGAAATGTAATGTATTTGTTGCAATAATATGTTATATATTTGCTAATGAATCGAGTTTGGGCTAGATTGTCAACTCTGATTCTAGCATGAGAATGCGGTAATAAATTATAGCAATTGAATTATTTGCTGAAAGTATCAAATGTAATATTTAGAATCAAATGATAATTCATAATGATAAATAATAATATTAAGAAGAGATAAATAAGATTACAATCGCTTATAGACGCAAACTCTACATTTGGAAAACTACCAAACGGACTTAGTAAGGCCTTACTAATTTTGGGGGTAAATAGAAGAGGTTCTTGGCATGATGGAGAACATTTGTGTCACAGTAAAGAGCAGCTCTTAATCCAGCATTCAAGTTGTAAGCCTTGAACATGCCAAGAATCGTACTTCCTAAATCATAATAAATCTAGAATTCTACGGCAAATCTAAAAAAAAACAAACTAATTACTTACAATATGAAAATTAATAAAATATATTATATCTTTAAATTGTAGAGATATCTATCACTATATCTATACTATATATCAATAATTTACTCGGCAAAGTAAAGCTAACTATTATAATAATCATCATAATAAATATATGGCTGCTAGTATTGAGCTAACCAATACAACAAAGATTCTGCTAATACTTAAGTATTTAAAATAATTGCTTTTCCTACAATGGTTCAATAGATGGCATGTCATGTAAAACACTAGTAATCTAAGTATAGCAATCTCGTATAAAAAGGAGATTTATGTATGTGGTAAATCTTATCAAACTTGGTCAAGCAATGCAGCACCTTGAGAATTCTTGTAAACCACAAACAAGGGTCTAGAGATTTCTCTAAGTCACTGATATTATTTCCCATATATTGCTTCAGTAAACAAGTAAATGATTAAACTTGAACAATTGAACTATTCAGGGAATAGTGGCTGATAATATTTATCTAAAGGAATTGGATAATCAGCGTAGTAGCTACTGATCACAAAAGATTTCTAAAGCGCATATAAAGCGAGGTTTTACTTTACTTTTGTTATTTATTTCCTAGCAGTTTTCATAAACGAAACAAATAGTATATATTATAGAGACATTTAGTCTATAAGAGATTATATCAATCTTATCAACAGCTAAACATAGCAACAAACATAAATATATAAAGAAAGTTAGTTATATAATTAACAGGTTTATAACTGTTATTAATAATAACGAAAATCATGGGTATATCTGATATTATTTAATGGAGTTGTTTATATATTATTTTACTAATCAAAACTGATTTATCATATTTAACAGATATTTTTGCAAGCTAATAATTATATAGTAAAACTTGCAAATATCCTACTGTTTCTATGTTCTATGGTCAAATAACATAGACCTTAAATTCAGAAACTTATATTGATGATTTATATCTTCCACGATTAGAAGTCAAATCAAGTACATAAGCTAGATATCTAGGATCAGCTCAGTCAGTCAGTCTGTAAGAACTAAGTATTTGCAATCTAGTATGTTCATCGCAATTTTCGTTATCAGCTAGCAGTTCAGTAATGTAGTAGTAAGTTATCCATCGTAATATCAGAATACCTAGGCGTTGCTATTGGTTTCTCTAGGCATCTATAGTTCTGAATAGTTTTCTCTGTTTCAATTCTTTCCGAAAAGAGCAAGGTTACAGCAGCGGTACACAGTGTTAGGGTCCTCCTAGACTAGACGATCATTGGCCAATACGATTTATTAAATTAAAAATAGGGGGGGGGGGGGGGGTTGTTACAACTTGCAAATAATGCTTTTACAGCAACGAAGAAAGCGTGCATATAAGAGAGTATTTTAAAAATAAAAAATTGTTAAAACTGGCCACTGAAATTATTATAAGCAAATAGGTTTCGAATAATTCGAGTTGATGTTGTCAGATTCTGAAGTAAGTTATTAAAAATGTGTCACTCGATCAAGTTTCTTATGTATATTTCTCCAAATATAATTTATAACGTAGTTAATATAGTTTCCATCACAAGCTTCCACTAATACGCGTGCACTAACAGGTTATGTGCGCAGCAATTGTAAAAAATGGAAAATTTAACGACAATGTTTCAAATCGGGCTACTTGAAGGAAAAGTCAATTGGTCAACTTGGAGGTATAAAATATGCATTCTTCTAAAAAGCATAAACGATGCTATGGATGTGGTCGAAGCAAAACTTAGGAGACCTGAACAAATGCAAGTTGGAGCAGGTGACGAAGATGTCAATAAGTACAAATGTGAACTCATCAGATTTGTAAAAACGGACAGCAGTGCTCTACTCCTTCTTACAACAAACATGAGTAAAGACACACTACGAAAAGTCATGCGATTTACGAGCGCCTACGAGGTATGGCTAGAACTACATAGACTGTTTGGAGGTACTTCGGAAGACAAGTCATATAATCTGTGTATGACATTTTTCGGATTAAAAAGAGACCCAGATGATGATATAGCGACATATACGTGTTAGTTGAAAAATATTTGGACTGAACTGAATCAAGAGTTATACAATGAGAGTAAAGAGTTACCGCAGCTTTTGTTGGTTTGTAAAATTCTGGATACGCTCGGTGAAGAATATATCTCTTTTCGAAGCAGCTGGCTCTTAATATCTAAAACAGAAAGAACTGTAGAAAATCTTACTACCCACTTATGTGCGTATGATAGAGCTTTGTCAAGTAAGCACGTACCTGACCAAGAAGCTATGTCAGCTAATACGAAAACGCAGAAGCACATCAAGAACAACGCGAAGGATAAGAAGCTTAAATGCAATTATTGCTCTGAAATTAGTCATCGTGTTAGAAAGTGCCAAAAGTGGATCAGCGAAGGTCGACCACCGAAGAGTGATAATCCTAATCGTACCAGGGAAGGTGCCAACATGACTTTGATGTCTGTAAACACAGTACAGGCAATGACGGCGGTTTTTTCGGCAGAATGCGACAGAAATAATTGGTATGTCAATAATGGCGCTACGAGTCACATCACCAACCGAGGCGATCTATTTCAAAGTTTCGAGAATTTCCATGAATATTCTACTGTCACAACAGCGAATGGAAATACGATTCAAGCAAAAGGAAAAGGATCAATTATAATTAAAGAAAAACGTTAAAGGTTAAATCGTACCGATAACTCTTCAAGATGTGTGGTATGTTCCATCAATTCAAAAGAACTTATTCTCTGTCCTTGCTACTCACGACAAAAACGCACAAAGTGAATGCTCTTCAAGTCCAAATAAATGCAGCATGTCTATTAATGGAGAACTCAAACTGATTGGCGAACGATGTCACAGAGGTGGACTGTACAAACTTAACGTCACAAATGTACAACCATTTAGAAAACTAGAAGTGTTTATGACATCACAAACTCAATTATATCATGAGAGACTCGGCCATCAAAATAATAGACACGTAAGAGCTCTTGTCAAACGTGAACTAGGAATTGACCTACCAGTTGAACGTGAACTCTGTGTAGGCTGCGTATATGGAAAATCTCATAGATTGAAATTTGGAACGAGAGAAAGAGCCTTAGAAACAGGCGAAATAATACACAGCGATGTATGCGGACCATTTCCGAATTCGATTTCGAAATATCGGTATTTTTTATTATTCCAAGACCTGTGTCTAAATTAAAATGCACAGTTCTGGCCCAAATGTTATGTCAATAAAAATATTCAATAAAATACCAAACGACTTAAAGGCTGAAGATTATACGAGCTTTAGATACGTCTTCTTTTTGAAAGAGAAGTCAGAGGTAAGTAAATATTTAGAACAGATGATCGTTGAAGCAAAAACAAATGGCCATGTTATCAAAACTATTCTCAGCGATTCGGCATATTTTCGGCATAATTCAGCGGAGAGTTTGATAACCAAAAGGTAAAATATAATCTGGCTAGACATGGTATAAAACAGAGAATAACAATGCCGTACACACCAGAACAGGACGGTTCCATTGAGAAAGAAAATTGAACGCTAGTCGAGACTGCTAGATCGCTTATGTATGCTAATGAGACGCTGCCACAATACCTATGGGCAGAACTTGTGAATGCAGCAGCATACATATTAAATAGAACTGGTCCAACACGTGTAGATGGGAAAACACCCTATAAACTCTGGTTTGGAAAGAAGGTGAATATAAAACAATTGCACATCATTGGTAGCACGTGTTATGTTCATATTCCGAAACAAAAGAGAAGGAAATTAAACAAGAAGGCTGTTAAAGGCACTTTAGTTGGATACGATGAAGACGGATATCGTATATGGGTTGCAGAAGGTAACAATAATCGCCTTGTTAGATCACGAGACGTAAAATTTGACGAGAAACCATTATCAAAATTAAATACGAAGGATAATGACAAGGACAGCACTGAACGTGATGACAAAATCATAAATGAGTATGATATTAAAGTGTCATCAGATTGTATACCTGTGGAACCGACTATTGAAGTTGAGTTTGACAGTCATCATAACATAACTGATGAAAGACAAGACTATCGATTGAGAGATGAAAGTTACATAGGACCGTTTGAAGGAGAGAATATAGTTGAAGATGAAGATGTCGTTGACACATTTGAAGACGAATACGAAAATCAAGTCAATGAACCTGAGCACGAGTTTCTTGATACCGAAGAAGAACCCGCACCTTCGGGGTATTATGATGTACGTGACAGATCTACTCTTCAACGTCTAGCAAAGCTCGACGGCTATGTAAATTCAGTACTCATGAGTACTATGGCTGAACCACAGTCGTATAAGGAAGCCATAAACAGTTACGAAAGACAGGAGTGGGTAAATGCAATGAAAAACGAACTCAAATCGTTACAAGAACACGGTACATGGACTTTACAGGTCCTACCGACAGGAAGGAAAGCGATACCTTGTAAATGGGTCTTTAAAGTCAAGAGGAACTGTGACGGGTCAATTGGGTGATACAAAGCACGATTAGTAGCCAAAGGTTTTCGACAAAGCAAAGGAATTGACTACGAGGAAACATACAGTCCTTTTTTTTTGTCCCGGGGAATTCCTTTATGGATACCACCTACCACGGGGGGTAGGTGGTTATGTGGGAGTCCGTATACCCACCAAAACCCTGGGGTGTTCCGTCACTGCCGCTTTTGGCGTGAACGCGGGACAGATTTTCCACACGACCGCGAACCCGCCGCGGCTGTCCGTTGCCGGACCCTTCTCTTCGCGGCACGCCAGAACACATGGCGCGCCGAAACTACCTCGGAGACCAAACCCGCCAACAATGAGCGCCAGACTTCCCCGTGTCTCCCTGCGGTGGGTCGGATACGTAGCCCCACCGCCTGCTACGTCAGCCACAGGGGATAATCCCTAGCGACCCCACCTCCTTGAGTCTGCGCCGAGCGCCCGGGCCCCCTTCCTCGAGCCTGCGCCAAAGCGCCCGGGCCCCACCTCCTCGAGCCTGCACCAAAGTGCCCGGGCCCCCCTCCTCGAGCCTGCGCCAAAGCTCCCGGGCCCCACCTCCTCGAGTCTGTGCCAAAGCGCCCGGACCCCGCCACTCCTATGTGAACTTGGCGGCCAAAGCCCATAGGAGCGGCCCCGCCTGAGCCGGCCAGCGTACCCCTACGCCGGCGTGGCCCCTGGGTTCCTCTTGGCTTCACCGTGGTACTCCGAGCCACGGCTACTGAGCCCCCCCGCCACGTCAATGCGGGAACCCTTCGGGGGGGAAACATACAGTCCTATGGCAAGAATGCCAACTATACGCTCTCTAATTAGTGTGGCTGCTAGTGAGAAAATGTACTTGACCCAATTCGACGTGACTACAGCATTCCTCTACGGCAAACTTACGGAAGAGATGTACATGACTCAACCCGAAGGTTTCGAAGATGGTTCAAACAAAGTATGTCGCCTTAAACGAAGCTTATATGGCTTGAAACAAGCTCCACGTTGCTATTGTGTTCATGGAATTTTACTTGAGCTTGGTTTAAAACAAAGCATTGCGGATCCCTGCCTAAATATGAAAGGGACTTGGTGAGGCGAAAGGCGACTGACCTGTGGGTTTCCTAAGGCAGCAGCCTGGGTGCGTGGTCTATGAGCTCGGTGTGTGGTTTCGTCCTCAGAGGTTTCTCAGCTCAAATCCATAGGGTCTTCGTCCAGTTGTTTCCTCTCCTCGCCGACTTCCTCGTCCGGGACGCGCACAGAGCACGCGCAGGTGAAGCAGGCTTCCAGGTGGTACCACCCACCAGGTAAATATCCAAAGAATTCGTACAAATAAGCACTCGGACCAACCGACGGCACTGGTCTTTGTGACGAGAGGCTCCGCGATGGTCACTTCAACTTGATGGAGGAAATAAAATGGCGATATACGCGATGGCGCACCTTGTGCTGGACTCAGGCGGTCCAGAAGACAGAGGATGCGCACTCTCGAGCGGATACGTGTGTCGCGCTCAATGGCTTGTCTATCACTTCCTTGACGTCGGAAGGAATACCAACACAGCGGAAACATCCGAATGCATCGCAATTCTACCAACACCAACATACCAGTTAAAGTCTAGTTTGTTTGTGCATGGTCACGTGACAGTATCAATGCGCTAAGCGCGCGAACTCCAAAGTGATTGTAATTAAAGCACGGAAAGTATATTAAACATTATATAAGAAACTGGCTCTGTACGAACCATACCGCTCACCTTAAAAGAAGGTAACTTCTTTTAACCTAACTACTCACTACACTTACTACAATCACTACTCAATAAGCTCAACTCTAACAAAAACTTAATAAAACTAAGTGGTAGGCACTTATAAGAAAAAGGTACCTAACCTTTGTACCTACATCAACTACTCAATGGGAAGCTTACAAACCTTTGCAACTGCACGCTTGTATAATGATTTGCCGGCTTGTAAGGTCACTACTCTAACTTTATTATCGGTACCGGGATGAAGGGCATGTACACGAGCTAACTTCCACCTTAGAGGAGGAAGGTTATCATCGCACATAACGACAATATCGCCTACACGGATGGGAGCTCCCATCCGTGTAGGCGACTCTCTGTACGAACCATACCGCTCACCTTAAAAGAAGGTAACTTCTTTTAACCTAACTACTCACTACACTTACTACAATCACTACTCAATAAGCTCAACTCTAACTAAAACTTAATAAAACTAAGTGGTAGGCACTTATAAGAAAAAGGTACCTAACCTTTGTACCTACATCAACTACTCAATGGGAAGCTTACAAACCTTTGCAACTGCACGCTTGTATAATGATTTGCCGGCTTGTAAGGTCACTACTCTAACTTTATTATCGGTACCGGGATGAAGGGCATGTACACGAGCTAACTTCCACCTTAGAGGAGGAAGGTTATCATCGCACATAACGACAATATCGCCTACACGGATGGGAGCTCCGATATCCGTGTACCATTTGCTACGTTGTTGAATCTCATGTAAGTACTCGCGGCTCCATCGCTTCCAAAAATGTTGAATACATTGTTGTACCCATCGCCACCTAGGCAGCCTATCGGGGTTCGATTCCGTTAGAGGAACATCCGGAAGGGCCGTCAAAGGACCGCCTACTAAAAAATGGGCCGGAGTTAAGGGCGGCGGATCAGTTGCGTCTGCACTCAGAACACAGAGCGGCCGCGAGTTGATCACGGCTTCGATTTGACACAGTAATGTGTGAATCTCGTCATAAGTCTGTACTCGCGTACCTACAACACGATAAAGGTGTCTCTTGGCTCCCTTCACCTGTTTCAGGGTTTGAGAATTCAACGAAGCTTGAACTGAATCGTTTCTCAAAAACTCGTACAACTCTCGTAAGTAATTGTTACACCCAACAAAGTTTCTCCCGCCATCAGAATATAGATCGGTAATTAGGCCTCTGCGGGAGGTGAATCGCCGCAAGGGCGCCAGAAATCCCTCCGTTGTACAATCGCTCACTAATTCAATGTGTACCGCCTTAACACTTATATCTACAAAAATAGCAACCCATGCTTTAATGACCTTTGCATTTCTAACTTTATTAGCTCGCACAGAGAAGGGTCCAGCATAGTCCACGGTCGTCCATACAAAAAGACGTTGTGGTTGAACTCGCACGGTGGGCATCGGTGCCATAGCGGGGCGCGACGGGACCGGCCGCGCACGGAAGCAGCGTACACAGAGGAATATCTGTTTACGTATAATGTCTCGACTCGATAAGATCCAATACTTACGGAAGAGTAGGTATTGAATAGTTTGAGTACCGGCATGTAGGTGCATAACATGGGCATCTTCAATAATTATACTAGTTTAACGATGTTTTTAGGTAAAATCAGCTGATGTTTCGACTCGTAAGGAAGTAACGATTTGTGTAAACGTCCTCTGACACGTAAGAACTTCGACTCATCAATGAATGGATCAAGACGTTTCAGTTGATTTGTTGGTCGTTGACCTCTCGATATGTTTTGAAAGTCCTCTTGAAAAACTCGATGTTGTACCAAATAAATCAATCTGTTTAGAGAAAAGTTATACTCGTGGACTGTTATGTACTTTGGATGAGAACATTTATCATTCTTAACTCGCGATTTTAGTATATGGTAAAACCGAAACAAATAGGATGTGACTCGAACTAATTTACCTAAAGTTGAATATTTATCAATAATCTCAATTTCTTCTACTTGAGTTGCGGGTAACGACACATCTCCTCGATCGTACTAGGGATGTGCTTCGATTTAGGCCACGCAGTGGGTTCCTCGCGAAGCCACGGTGGACCGTGAAACCATAAATCATTCTTTAAGAATTGCGAAGGTAATTGACCTCTAGAAGGCGCGTCACTCGGATTAAGGGCCGATGGGACGTACCCGAAACGACAATATGGAATTCTAGTAAGAATCTCACTTGTTCGATTGGAAACAAACGTCTTCCACTCATACGGCGGTGATCGAAGCCACGCCAGCACTACGCGTATGACTCATCAATACGGACATGGTCGCGGTAGGTATTTTGCACCTTCTCGATGAGCCTAGATAACAACACGGCTACCATAAGCTCAAGACGAGGTATGGACAGACACGGTGATATCGGGGCGACTCGCGTTTTCGCGAGGAAAAGGAATGTCCGAACCAGTTTTGTGTCATCGTCTGTAAGACGGACGTACACGCATCCGGCCAGAGCACGCTCACTAGCGTCACAGAAACCGTGAATCTGAACTCTGTTCAACGGGAAAAATACCTGACGAGGTATTGACAACTGCGATAAGAGAGGTAGCTCTTGAACGAAGGCCGTCCAAGCATTAACAATATCGAGCGGAGGTCGTTCGTCCCACGAAACTCCCCGGATCCACAAAAGTTGCATGAGGCATTTGGCAAAGACCGTAACTGGTGAAATCCAACCCGTTCGATCATATATCTTTGCAATTTGTGAAAGAATAGTCCTCTTGGAAATGAAATTTGAGGTACATGTGCACACCAAATGTAAAATGGTCCGCTTGGGGCTTCCACTGAAGCCCTAAGACCTTAGTTTGGTTGTCCTTCTCCATGGGAGCGAAGAACACCTCCTCCTGCCGCTCACCATGAACAACTGGCGCCTGCACTGCGACAAGTAGTGCTGGCGAGTTGCTATGCCACTTATGTAACTCAAACCCGGCTGATTTACAAATACCTATCAACTCCTGATGCAGTAATAATGCACTCTCCTCATCTCTTACAGTACAACACACATCATCGACAAACATTTGGTCCAACAAAACCTTGGACGCAAGTGGGAAAGACTCTGCTTCGTCTAGGGCCAACTGCCGCATAGTACGAAGCGCTAAGTACGGCGACGACGCTACTCCAAACGTTACCGTACACAAACGATAATCTCGTATAGGTTCGCTCGGCGAAGTGCGCCACAAAATTATTTGAAGGTCGCGATCGGATTCACGAACATTTATATTCAAATACATTTGCCTCATGTCGGCTAAAAGCGCGATATTATGCAATCGAAATTTTAAAAGAATGTCAACAATGTCCTGGTGAAGTTTAGGACCTGTCAAAAGGACGTCATTCAAAGAAGTACCGTTTGAACTGGGACATCCCGCATCAAACACGACACGAACGCGAGTAGTAGTAGATGACTCTTTAGTCACGCATTGGTGAGGAATGTAGTATGTACTACCAGCAGATGGAGGGTCGATAACCGGCTCCATGTGCTTTAACACCAAATACTCCTGTAAACACGCATGATACTCTGCCTTGAGACTCGGGTTCCGCTCCAAACGATGCTCCAGTTTGTGGAACCGAGCAAGGGCAATGTCACGTGACTCGCCGAGAGGAGGGCCATCAGGTTTACGGGGTAAAGCAACTGTATACCTCCCTGTGACGTCACGAGACTGTGTACTCTCGAAAATGGACTCGCATAGACGTTCCTCGGGGGTAAGTACCTTCACTTCAGGCACTGACTCAAGTTCCCAGTATTTTTTCAAGTCGTTTCCGCTGTCATCGGAAAATGAGCTAAAGCAAGCTTGAACTGGGGACGGAGTCGGAGAATCGAACGCTTGCTTTCCCAACAACACGTAGCCGAATACGCTATTGATAGCGATCGGTGAATCTGGACCTCCGGTGATTACGTTACCTTACAATACCTCTGATAAGATATCTGCTCCTAAGATCATATCAATCTGTTGAGGTAAGTAATACGAAGGATCCGCTAGTTTTAAATGTCGAATGTGGGGCCATCCGCAAGTAGGTAGCTGGACGTTCGGCATTTGTGAATGTGTGAGCTTTGGTAAAATCAGCGCGTCAATAGGTATTGACGGCTGCAGCTCATCTCTGGGTGTGACGTTAAAAGACACAGCCCCTCTCGGGCGAATGGGGGCATTATCCCCAATGCCAAATATTGGCGTATTGACGTGGTGCCGCTTGAGCCCTAACTTACGCGCGCTAGCTTCAGTTATAAACGTTGCCTGCGATCCGGTATCTAGCATGCACCGGACTGTTGACAACTTCTCCGAACCAACATATACATTGACGAGTACAGTCGCAAGCAATACCATCCTAGTGGGAACTGAGCGCGCAATGGACGACGTGCAATGTGTTTGTGCTGCTGCGCTCGCTATCGCGTTATTTTGAGGTAGTGAGGACTCGATACATTTATCGGAAACTGACACACTCTTGTCACTCGGAACTTCATTTTTAGTTTTAAAGCAAATTGAAGTATGGTGATTTTTGGAACACGACCGACATACAAACTTCGAAGTACACTGTGACACAGTGTGCGACCTGCCTAAGCAATTAAAACATACATCTCTTTTCTTAATAAACTCGTAACGCTCCTGGGGTGACCAACTCGTAAATTTACTACATTTCGGCAACGAATGTTGACCATCGCAACACAAACATTTGTTATCTCTGCTCTCAGGACGTGAGGTTCGAGACTCGTTTGAACTCGGAGACTTATCAGTGTTCGAAGTGTGAACACTAAGCGTTGGGTACGTTTGTTTTTGATTCGCTGACGACACGTTACCGCGTGACTGAGGAATTTTCAAACTACCCACATTTTGATATTTTGTATCACCGGAATCGACAATTTCGCTCGCTACTAAATCCTTTTCTAAGAAATGAATCAACGACTCGACATTAGGTATCTCGGAAGGTTTATTCAATGACAATTCGAAACGTTTGCGAATGGAAGTGGGTATTTTACGTAGTAAAATGTGCAATAACAAGAAACTCCACTCTTTAGTGGGAAAACTCATTAGACTTCGAGTGCTTTGATATTTTCTAGATATACGTTCAAAATATTACGCACACCTGCGGTAATACTTCTCTCAGAACACGACTCAACATCAAAAATGCGATAAAGATGTTTGGAAGCGATTGCTCGTTTGTTTGAATATCTAGATATTAAGATGTCTAATGCTACCGAATAGTTTTCATCCGTGATAGGTATCGACTTTATTAGGTTATATGGCTCATTTTTTAAGGTAAGTAGTAAATACCTAAACTTCTCTGACTCTGTGTAGCTCTCATGGTTATGTACCACTGATCGAAATAAATCATGGTACGAGGTCCACTCGGTGTTCTCGCCGGAAAATGATGGTAATGGTAAAACAGGCAATTTATTTATGTGACAATGACCATGATTAGATTGCATCGAACTATTTAGTAACACTGCTTTACTCATGCGCCTGCCCTCATCATCCTTTCGCTTATGCTCGTCTAAATGACTTTGAATAGCGTAGTATTGATCATTAAACTTATTTCGAAAACTTAACTGCTCGTCTCGATCAAAGGTTTGCAATTTTAACAACGACTTCTCAATTTTAGTTTGTAATTTCATGAAATTCCTATGAATTTGTTGAATGTCTCTCGCTCTAATTCTAAATTGTTGCTCATCCTTCTCATGATACTCTAAAATACGTTTGACTTCGTCAAGTATAATTTCTCGCTCGTAAATATCTTGTTCCGCCATATTGTAGGTCGAGATCCGGCTCGAAGGACCAAAAATATGGTGAGGTGACTGACCTGTGGGTTTCCTAAGGCAGCAGCCTGGGTGCGTGGTCTATGAGCTCGGTGTGTGGTTTCGTCCTCAGAGGTTTCTCAGCTCAAATCCATAGGGTCTTCGTCCAGTTGTTTCCTCTCCTCGCCGACTTCCTCGTCCGGGACGTGCACAGAGCACGCGCAGGTGAAGCAGGCTTCCAGGTGGTACCACCCACCAGGTAAACATCCAAAGAGTTCGTACAAATAAGCACTCGGACCAACCGACGGCACTGGTCTTTGTGACGAGAGGCTCCGCGATGGTCACTCCAACTTGATGGAGGAAATAAAATGGCGATATACGCGATGGCGCACCTTGTGCTGGACTCGGGCGGTCCAGAAGACAGAGGATGCGCACTCTCGAGCGGATACGTGTGTCGCGCTCAATGGCTTGTCTATCACTTCCTTGACGTCGGAAGGAATACCAACACAGCGGAAACATCCGAATGCATCGCAATTCTACCAACACCCAACATACCAGTTAAAGTCTAGTTTGTTTGTGCATGGTCACGTGACAGTATCAATGCGCTAAGCGCGCGAACTCCAAAGTGATTGTAATTAAAGCACGGAAAGTATATTAAACATTATATAAGAAACTGGCTCTGTACGAACCAGGACTGGTAATGAAAAGATCCTGCTGACACTGTATGTTGATGATGGTCTCGTAGCTGCGTCGAGTCCGAGATTAGCGAATGAATTTCTACACGATCTGGGTAAAAGGTTAAAGATTACGAAGAACCCTGGCACATTCTATCTAGGAATGGAAATTCAACAGTACAGTAGTGGAAAAATTGTTCTCAAGCATGAGACATATACAAAGAAAATATTAGACCGATTCAATATGAACAATTGTAATCCTATTACGACGCCAATTGATAAAGAATCAGGGAGATATTTAGATGATTCTGTAGAGTCTGAAAACTTTCCATTCAGAGAAGCTGTAGGCGCCTTGGCCTATTTGATTTGATTTGGCACGCGCCCTGACATTGCATACGCAGTAGGAGCGGCGTCGCGTAAACTAGAGAACCCTACAAAAGCAGATTGGCTCAGAGTGAAACGAATTTTACGATACCTTAGAGGCACGAGTTCACATTGTATTCATTTTAAGCCAAATTATCTACCAGGCGTTCTGGAAGCTTTCAGTGATGCAGACCACGGGGGTAATGTAGCGACAGGTCGTTCAACAACTGGTGTTGTTTGCCGCTACGCAGGTGGGACCATATCTTCCGTAGCTATTTCGACAACTGATGCGGAGTTGGTTGCTGCAAGCGAAGCTGCTTGAGAACTTGTGTGGGTTACGAGGTTATTGAAGGAAATGACTTCGCTAAAATGTATCCCTACACTTAGTGTTGACAATGAAGCCTAGTGCGCCTACAGCAGTTCGTTTGGCTCACAACCCGGAGTTTCATAAGCGCTCGAAACACATTCGAATCAGGCACTTCTTCGTAAGAGAGCTTGTACTTAAAAATCAGATTCAAGTAAAGGGAGTCAGTACTGTAATCCAGCTCGCAGATATTATGACGAAAGGATTACCTAGGCCGAGATTTACTGGCCTGAGGGAAGCGCTCGGAATTGTGATTGCTCCGCCTATTACTTAAAGAATATTCAATGAGGGAGAGTGTTAGAACTGGCCACTGAAATTATTATAAGCAAATAGGTTTCGAATAATTTGAGTTGATGTTGTCAGATTCTGAAGTAAGTTATTAAAAATGTGTCACACGATCAAGTCTCGTTTTTCTTATGTATATTTCTCCAAATATAATTTATAACGTAGTTAATATAGTTTCCATCACAAAATTCCACCAATACGCGTGCTCTTACAAAATTGCGATCATATCCTACAATTTCCCTTACAAAATGTTTTTCATAAATGCAAGATGTGGTCATCAGTATTCTACATAAAGGCAGTAAAAAGATAAATATAAGAATTATATAAAAACTATATTCATTGATGTAAAAAAATACAATTTTATGAAGTGTGCTGTTCACAGAACAGATATCATAGAAAAATTAGAAAACTTGTCAATCAATATATTCATTTACAATTGGTGTAAAGATACAAACAAAATTTTAAGTGGGAACAGATCTGATTATCACCAAGATGATACAGTCAAAAAATTAGCTTTGGCGTATGGCAAAAATAAGTACAAAATTTAGTTTTTATATTTAACAATTAACTATTAGCCAAAATGTATAGTTATAAATATTTGATTCTTATATAATTATGTAATTGAAACAAAGCATTTTGACTATTATAGTTCAACTAATGTTAACAACCTTAGTAAAGTGAGGTTACTTAAAACGACTATTCGATAATGTATACTTTATATTTCACAAGAACGTGTATAACATTTAATCAAATATATTTTACTTTAAAGTTAGGGCTACAAGTAATAGTTTAATGAAAACCCGAAAAGAGTAAGCACAAAGGTAAGGCGCGTTCCGTCGCTCGAGCAAAAGTGGCGGCATAGACTAAAATATATACTAGGAAAGAGACTGGTATCTTCTACCTTTTTTGTGGTATATATACATTTAAAGCTTTTCCATACCAAGGATAGATGGCGCTGGCGATGACTATATATATATATATATATATATATATATATATATATATATATATATATATATATATATATAGTCATAAAAGAAATACTGAGCCCACGTATGTAACGTATGCAACGCATTATTACATCTAGATAGACTCTGGAATTTGAATGAAAACAGTTTGATCAGAAACATACTAATCATATGCAACGTTGTTTTACTGTTTTCATACAAAATTAAGAGTCTAGATGTTATAATGCGTTACGTACGTTGCATACGTGGGCTCAGTTTACTATCGCTACTATAGAATTATACACTAGGCTGTGTTTTGACATGGTAACAATAAATTTGGTACATTTGCTGGAATACATTAACCAGTCAAATCGATATTCCAGGAAATGGACTGCCCATGGAACAACCGATTACCTGGAATTAGTGGTCAAGATATTATTGTACCTACATTGACATGTACACGAAAAATTGCTTTAAGCGTGAAAAGAGAGTTCTGTCAAAACACAGTTAATAAAAGATATTTTCTATTTTACTGCATTATAATAACGACCATTAAAGAAAAGGACAATAAATTGGACATCAATGATTTATTACAAATTTATTGATTATACATTTAAAACGCTTAAGGCCATAAAACAAAATTGTAGTTCCTTCTAGAATAAAAATTAAAGCTTTTGAAACAACTATGAAATCAGAATATAACATTAACATCAAGATTTTCAGACACATTTGTAATATCATATAATAAGAACATATTCAACGGCGTTTACAGTATATCTCTACACATGATCCCATGTAATAACATGATTCCATCTCTCTCATACTATGTGGGGAGCACCGTTGCGATACCAGTAGGCCTAGACAAGATGCCATCGCTTCATAGCGATTCTCTTTCTCCAGTCGCTAACGCTTCAGCGTTTGCGCTAGGAGATTGGTAGACAACGTCACGCGTTCGCGGCGAACGCTCATTCTCTTCGTTCGTGCGCTAAAAGTTTATAATGCTCTATGGTTAGCGTAGCAAAATATCAACTGACATTCCCGCTGCTAACTTGACCCGCGAAAAATGTGTGTTTTGAACTATCTTCAAGTATTGTGTGAAGTGTTTTGTGACAAAAAGTAAGTAATTGTGTTATATAAATAATAATTTGTACTTACGAGTACATACTAGCTTTAAAATAATATTGTTGCTTTAAATTTCAGTTTACTTTTGGCCAATGGAACCCAAGCGCGAGCAAGTGCGGAATAATTCAGGATAACACTTGAATTTATGGAGAGGTATGTCTTTTGTTTAATATAACTTTTGAAATTAACGATGTTTGTGTTATTTAAAGTTCACAAGAAGTTATGTAGAAGTAATTATTAGACTAGATATGTGCATAACAAATGTTATAAAGGCACCATTCTTGTCCTTACTATAAGCCGCCGTACATAATATAAACAATTTCGTCATCATTTTAAGCACACTACTTTTGTTGTTCTCGTTTTTTGTAGGAATGGAGATATAGCTAGGCCCCATTCAGAGGGGCTCAAGGTCGCTTCAGAGCCGATGGTATGGTAATTCTGTTGGTTGTGGTGTTTAAGGAAACCTATAAATGAAAAAATGTTGGTAGCATATCAAAATCTGTTTAGTCTGGCTGAAAAAAATAATTAAAGAAAGCTCTGCAAATAAGAAGGCATGCAGCCGGTGGCACTGGTGGTGATCCCAGCAGCAGACTTGCAGTTATGGCATTGCCTGCACTAGCTGGTAAAGCAGATATTGTAGAACGAGGCATTAGTTGATTGTTATTAAATTATACGAGTACAAACTTTGTTAGCTCGGCTTTGTTAAATCGGATGTTGTGCCGATGGGCTTGATAATCAATCTATTTGTTTTCTTATCTTAATATAAGAATACGAAAACTGATTATTAAACCATTTTTTCATAATGTTGTATTAGTTATGAACAAAATCATTAAATATACACAAGAATATTTTTGCTAAAACCATACTCAGTACAACGTTTACCATGTACCTTAATTTAAGGCAACTTGTAAAAAAGGGTATCGGTGAAATATGTACTAATAATGATGATATCTATCCAAAATGTTTCTGTTTCTTAAACTACTTTGTATTTTTTATACCAAACAGGCATCTAAGATGTTGGCTACAGTCCTACTTATGTCTTTGTAAAAAACCGGATGAAATCCGTGAATTTTTGAATAATGTTAAAATCTTTATTTGTTATCATAGATATACCTACATTATACATTTTTATTTTTTTTAGAGATATTTTTACAACAGCACCATTACCACCACAGCCACCGCCACAAGTAGAAGCCGAATTGCTATCGCTACGGGCGACGGCTTCGGCAGAGTATATAGTCGTCAAAGCGAGCCTCCAACTTCACCATAAACATCCACCTACTCGTACCAACCATCACCGCAACACTCAAATCACACACCGTGCTCAGCAGGGAAGAAGAAAACGGGCAAAAACACCATCATTCGACTTTGTGTCGAAACGAGAAACTCGCTCGTCTGATGTTAAGCGTCACATAACAGTTTAATGTCTTTTTGTAATTTCTGTATATTTGGGTACGCAATAAAAAGTATTTGTATTGTAATGTTTTACAGAGTTCAAATAAATTATAAAAGGTTTTAGTGCACTAGGTACCTATATGTTTCAATGTTTAGAAATAGCGAGACGGATAAAAGTAAGTTAAAATAATATGCTCGTATTGTTGGTTCTCGCCTGCCTTCTAAGCCATATTTCTTTATTACGCGCAGCCCACATCAATTTTAAAGCATGCATCTTGAATAAATCGCAAAAATAATAGATACAAAACACCACTTCGTTCGTCAGCTGACTAAAAGACGCCATTTTGTAGCGTTATCTGCAGGGTATCGGAGACCGCTAACCTAGCGATCAAACGAATAGAATAGATGGCGTTGTCGCTTGTCAACATGGCGTGTTGTCTAGGACTTTGTATGGACTAGCGTCTGACGGAATAGAAACGGTAGCGTTTCGTTTTAACGAAGAGATAAATGTTGTACATTGTCTACCAATTGTCTATTCCTTTTCGATGATCACGTGATATATCGCTTCCTTATGTCAATCCCATACATTTTTTAACTTTTCTCTTAGCGGTAGCGCTTGGAGAATGTTACTTTGTCTAGGCCCACAGGTATTCTGCCTCTATTTAGCATGCAAACACAGTGAGTATTTAGATTTATAGGATATCGTAGCAGACAAAATCACTAAAAATCACTGCGGTGACTAAAAAAAAATATTTCATGTTTAGTAATCTCATTTCTACCTGAAAAAAAAAGGTAACTGTTTATGAAGGGCAGTATAAAATATCCATTAAATTTATAATTAGCAGAACATTACCTTGGAACCCTTCGTGCACGAGTCCGACTCGCACTTGAGATTATAATCTTTGCTTGAGCATTGTTTATATACTATTCTCAGTTGAACTAGTTTCAAACCGATACACAATCAACGATTTGTTTTTTTCTACGGAACAATCTGTTTTCGCTTAAATTTGATTACATTGACAATATTGGTGCCGTTCTACACAGAATTTGATAACGAACCAGTTGACTCAACAGCAGCTTCGCTCGCTTGGTCTTGGTGTAGTGATTGAAGCACCTTTTTGGAATTTCAGGGTCCTGGATTGTCCATTTATACTAAAACTGGATAATTACGTATTTATCGTTCTCTAGATTTTGATTGTTTTAGTGCACATGACTAGTAGGTAACGAGAAAAGTTACCAATGTGTTACGTTATAATACTACACTTAAATAACGTGTTACATTTGACTCTCATCGCTGATGACTGATGCTAGTTTCATCTCTCATCCATGCCGCCTTAATGCGGCACATCGTGCGTGATTTAAGAACATTTTATAGAATACCTGGCTTAGTTAGGTTAGGATTGGATGGACGACGGGCTTTGTTTTTTCATAACCCACATTCATAATCATTATAATAATAATAAAATAAAGGGATCTATAATAATATAAGAGATTGTCACTCTCTATTAATCAAATAACTATGATGGTTATATCGTAACAAAATGTTTGATTGGCCGCTTGGCGCAGTTGGTAGTGACCCTGCCTCCTGAGCCGCTGGTCCCAGGTTCAATCCCTAAACAGATCAAATATTTATGTTCATGTACATTGTACTGTTTGAGATGCGTCTGGGTACGTCTATAAAAAAGTATAAAAGCATTAGCACTAAACATGAAGCTTGAATTTCAATGTCATAACATTATATAAGACATATATACTGGTCAGAGATGGACCCGGGGGCCCCGCGCTTCGATGGCAGGGTATCTACCAACTGAGCTAACGGAGCTGACATAAGACCTCATGTCTCAGAGTGATGAATGCAGTGCAGTATCACATATAATGATGACATTGCGGTGGGCCTAACACGAATAACTGCGTTAGTGTAACACATTCACGTGAAACATTTATCTTCTTATCATCACAACTGTCATTTATCTAGGGCAACTGTGACACAGATAACTCATAGATTGTACGCCGAAGCGTAACGCATTGACGCTTACGATACGAATACTTTTTCGCAAATTGTTTGTATTTATTGATATATGAAAACACCGGTCGAGTGCGAGTTGGAGTCACGCAGTGATGGGGATAATCCTTACATTAAGAAAACGTTAAAGATTATTACTGTAACTCTGTGGAAGGCCTCATATAACTTTCCTGGTCCATCTTAGAATTAGTTATTGCATCAACAGCAAATAATAACTTTGTAATGGTCAATTCGCTTTTTGTTATCAGCAGTCCTATATTAAATTGTGTTGATTTGCAATGAGTTTGAGTTTGGCATAGCTTTACATTGTCGTCCATCAAGTTGGGGGTTGACAATTTTTTATACAAAAATAATACATTATTATAAGCACACATGCAAAGTTTTAACATATTGCGGAGTCACATATTTTTGGAGAAAAATATTGAAAGTCAATTATTTTTGGAACATTTATGTCACCCATCATCATCATCCCTACCAGAGAATTATATATATTCTACATATTGTAAGTAATAAAGAAAAGGGGGGATACTCCTTCTACTTATTTCCCCGATAGCTTGCATAGTTTCATGTATTTGATAGAGTTTTAATTTTTCACTGCTTCGACAAGAATTGTATCCCAACACTGCTGCGTTATATTTCCTTATCAAGGTGTAGGTTACTCTAATTATTGTGTTGCGTTGTTTAACCCTTGTACAACCCTTTAACCTAACGCTCCTCCTCGCTTCGCACGTCGTCGTACTTATCGTGACTTTGATCTGACTAGATACTCTGCTACGTTCTGTAGGAGTAACTTTTGTCGAATATATTATGTTCTGTCGAAGCAATGAACAAAATGAAGGCTTAACGTTTCTATCCACGCACTTTGACACTGCATTTGCCAAAGTCTACAAGAAATCAAAGATAATTACGTTTCATTTCATGAATTCGTAAATGTTTACGGCTTAGCTTTCCGTGGACTTCTGTCGAGTTGGGAGTTATATATTTTTTTAACAGAATGGATACATTAATAGAAGTACACACAAAGTTTCAACGCGTAATTTATGAGAAAAAAAATATTGATGATCAATTATTTTTACAATATATGTATATATGTCAATTCCTACCACTCATTATATATAATTCTTGTCATGCAACGTTTCGTTTTACCTATTGTTAAGTTGTCATACGTTCGGTAACATTTTATTTTATATAAGTAAATTTATGGAATGAATTATATTTTGTACTCATTTCAATAGTTATCAAGCACACGTATATTTGACAGTTTGTATATATGTATTAAATTACAGCATTATCAGTACGAGATTTAAAATTAAAATGTGTAGTGTTTACAGTATTTCCCCGGTTTGTGGAACGAAACTAAAAACTGACGCCGTTTTGTATTGCCATACCACACTATTGTCAGTCATAGTTAGTGTCGTGATGTTCTGTAGGGATAGTAATAAAGGAAACTTCACAGACTGGCACATCGAATATTCTTGGAGGAGATAAATAAAAATAGTGCATAAAGATGTTTTCAAATAATAAAACAATACTATTGTATTGATTTGATTTATTCTTTGAAAACATCAATTTAATAAATTTTATACACATATTTGTGTATAAAATAAAATGGGTTAGGTTCAACTTACTCGTATATCACAGAACCCAATTGATTGACCCCGACTCTACCTGGTACTAGTATGTCGTACCCCTAGAGTGTTGAGTGGTGCGTTGGGAGAGCCACTTGCGCCCGCTGTAATCATCTTCTCCGCAGCTTCAGCTTGTGGGACCAGCCACAGCTGCTCCGGCTTATCCGATGCCTGTGGTTTGTAATGCAAGGGCGTAGTGGCTGCTCTTCCCGCAGCGCCGGGGACGTTGCAATCTAATAATAAATACAGAAATCTTTCTGAATCAGTCCCCTATATTTTTATGATGAAGAGAGTCGCCCTCCTTGGCCTTCAAAGGGCCCGTGTTTATTACACTTATATGTTTTTTTTATCATTAAAATGAGGAAAATTTCTTCAGAATTCAAAATGAAATAATCTGAAAAGGAGAGGGTCCGCAACTTTTCCTTAAAGGGGGGGGGGGGGGGGGGTATTGTACACTTACCCCTTCCACTCTCCATCACCCTTTCCTACTCAATTCTACGGACGTCGATGGAAAGTTGTAATGAAGAAAGAAATTATTTCACATATTTCAACGTATCTCCGGCAGCGAATATTGCTGCAAGGCCCTTGGTACGAACCCCCTTGACTACCCCAAATTTCCAGTTTACTCAAATTTGAAGGACTTAATATAAGAGATCAAACCCAATTTTGATGAAATCTTTTTATTTAAATCTTATAAGTTAATTAAGTACGAGTACCTAAGTAATAGCGTGATTTACACAAATTAGATGTGTGTACACACACGCATGCAGTTTTCGCCCACATAGAATTTATATATAGGTAGCTATAAATAATATGCTGGTACATGTCAAGGAATACATATAAAATACGTTAACTTTTTACCATCTTTATGTCCTTGCATTCTGGTACACGATTTACTATGAGGACAATCACTGAATCTGGTCTCCAGCAAAACAAATCACCACAAGTTCTTTGCAACAGTTACCACATGGAGCCAACCTCGGTTCTTAAAAGGAATAATATACTCCGAGCAGCCGTACCGTACAGTACAATACAACTATAACAATTATTAACACATGGATTAATTTGTGGATTAATTGGACGTATATAAAATTTGTGATTTTTTTTTTTTTTTTTTTGTGGCAATTGTCAACATGACATTTGTGCCAGTTTCACGTCAAAAAAAAACAAAAAACATCCTAAAACGAATTTGAGCAAACTATGAACCAGAATAGGCTTATTTTGTATGAAAAAATGAAAATATACACATATAACAATAAAAAAGAATAATAACTTAAAGAAAACTTATTCGAACATAAACAAACAACATTAAAAACAAATAAATATGTACAAAGTTATAAACGAATGTTATTGATAGTGAGAAAGTGAACGAAAACTTTATATATATCAATATTAGTAGATGATAAAAGTTCAGGAATATGAGTCGGAAATGAGACTTTTAATGATATGAGAGAATTGTAGAAAAAAACATTATCATACAATGGACAGGAGAAGAATATATGATTGAGATCCCCCTCATCCAGGCCACATTCACATATAGAGGAATCTTTCACATGAATCTTTTTTAAATGTGAAGGTGAGCAACAATGACCAAGCCTCATGCGAATTAAGGTCGACGTATAAATCTTACCGAAGTACCACCGCGAAAACCAAGGTTTACTTGGTATTTCTGGTTGGATCTTAGCAAAACCAGAACCTTTGGATAAGCTAGTTGTTCTCCAGTATGTAGACCATGACTTATAAAGAAAACTTTTAGGGAGGCAGATAAGGTCAACGCTATAATTAATAAACGGGACCTTATCACCACAAGAAACCGCTTCTTTGGCCGCTTTATCAGCACGTTCATTACCAGAAAGACCAAGGTGTCCTGGTATCCAAGCAAGAACCACTTCTAGTCCTTTATCAATACAATCAGATAAAGATTTTTTAATTTCGAGAACAATGGGGTGAAATTTAGAGTGAAAAGGGTTAGACAGAAGGGATTGAAGCGAGCTACGAGAATCTGAAAAAATTATGGTCTGACGAAGTTTGAAGAGAAGGATATATTTTACCGCCTCAAGAATTGCTAGACATTCACCTGTAAAAACAGAGGACTCAGGAGGGCATTTTATCTTTTGAACAATATCAAACTGGGAGTGAAATACACCACAACCAACACATCCAACCTGAGACAATTTTGAGGCATCCGTAAAAATGGTATGCCATCCACGCCAATTCCTGAGCAAGAGCTCTTGAAAATACTTATCAGCGTAGAGGTCCCCCTTACAGATACCAAAGTCCAAAATTATTTCCGGCTGCGATATTATAACAAAGTAATTAATATTATAAGTCGATAGTTTAGTAGACCGATACGTGGGATCCTTAAGCAATTTAAAGTTTGAATAACTTTTCAAAAGAAGCGGATGTTTTTTAAAAGTCCAAAAACGGGAAGTGTAAACATATTGTTTGAGAAGTTGGAGTTTAGGAATGAGAGGGTGATTAGAGAAATGAATAGAACGGAAGAAGAATCTATTAGCTAGGAATTGACGACGAAGATGAAGAGGAGGGTCCACACACTCCACCTGAAGAGCGTTAATTGGAGATGATTTCATAGCACCAGTAATAATCCGGAGTGATTTGGATTGAATTAGATCAAGTTTGGTAAGATCTTGCTTACGTGCAGGTTCCAGCAAGAAGGAACCATAATCCAAGACACTACGTATAATGGCATTATATAGTAATTTAAGATTAAAAGGGTGGGCACCCCACCACACCCCAGACAAACACCGTAATATGTTAATATTCCTCTCACACTTATTTGAAATGTATTCACAATGCTGACGACCACATAGTTTACTGTCCAACCAGAGACCTAAAAATTTAACCGACTCCTTTACTGGAATTCTGCACTCACTAATAGAGATATTTAAATCAGGAGGATTTCTTTTACGAGAAAACAGAACGATATTACTCTTTGTAGGAGATAAATCTAGACCATTTTTTTGAAGCCAGTCATTTAAACATTCAAGGGAATGGGAAATACACTTACTAGCCACATCAATTTTGTGATGAGAGCTGTAGACAAGTATGTCATCAGCGTATTGAAGGATACGACTTAGACCAACAGAGGATTCCAGATCATACGTGTATACATTATATAGCCCCGCCAAATGACCCTATTAGAAGTAATAGAAGAATCACTGCAACGGAGATATACATATCTCTCTGAAAGAAGATTCATAATAAAATTGCCTAATTTAGCTGGAATTCTCAATCGATTTAGTTTATTTTTAAGAAGGGGAAGTTGGACACTATCATAGGCTGCGGAAATATCTAGGAAAGCTGCTATAATAGATTCATTGCGCGTAAATGAAAGTCGTATGTCAGTCGTAAAAATGGCAAGGCTGTCCATAGTGCTCTTGCCTTTTCTAAAACCGTATTGAGACTTAGCGAGTATTTCATTGCTCTCAAGAAACCACTCAAGGCGGTTCTTAATCAAATGCTCCGCAATTTTAGTCAAGACTGAAGAGAGAGCGATAGGACGGTAAGAGTTAGGTTCCAACGGATCTTTATTAGGTTTCGGAATAGGAATAATATATTGAGACTTCCAAGAAACTGGAACAAATCCGGTTGCAAAAATTGTGTTAACCAAAGTTAAATAATAGTTCTGAAGGCGAACATTAGCTTTAGAAACAAAGGAATATGGTATGCCGTCAATACCCGGAGCAGAATCTTTAACGGATTTCAAAATGTTTTTCAACTCATTAAGTGTAAACGGTTGATCGAGGGGATCATTAGAAAAGGGATTAGAAAGAGATGGTAATTCTGAATGATGGGGACAATAATGAGGGGCCAATTTGTCCATAAATTCATCAGCCCAAACTTGGGAAGGGCAACAACTACGATAAGGAACACATTGAGACCGACGATACCTATGTATTTTCTTCCAGATAAGAGATGAAGGAGTATTGGGGCCTATGCTGGAGCAAAATGACTTCCAACCATTACGTTTTTTATCATGAAAGAGACGCTTGGATTTTGCGATCATTTTATTCAATTCAATAAAATTATCACGGGTCATAGACAGACAAAAGATAGCTTCTGCATCATTACGAGATCTAACGGCTTCAGAGCAATCCTTATCCCACCATGGAGGAGAAGGAACTTTGTCTGGATGAGATTTCTTAACCGGGAAAGTCAAATCAGCACATTCTACTAGAGATCGTACTAACATCTCAGAACAGGTAATAATGTTAGAGGAATTTATAAGAGGTAAAGTTAAGGCTTTGGAATCAGTACGATCATTGAACACATCCCAGCTCGAACTGTTATTGTCAATTATATATTTAAGAAGCGGAGAATTGATTGAAGCAGGACGGGAATGTTTTTGCAAGATTCGTAAAAGAATTGGGAAATGGTCACTACCATGAGTAGACGGGAGAACACACCAAGACATTAGTGACGCGAGCTCAGGAGAGCATAAAGAAAGATCCACTGCACTAGTAAACTCATTAGGACGAGTCATGTGATTTTGATTTTGTGATTTTATTTATTTTAGATATAATTCAAATATAAATGTCAAAAATTTTCTGAAATCTCTCTGGTAAAATAAGGTTGTCCTCAGACAGCCGGAATGCCTCTCTGGATTCATAATCTTAATTCACATTAATAATTCAGAAAGCCCAGAATATCATACAAACAAAATCAGTATACTCCACACACATTCTGATTTTTTCAGATTATTATATTTTTAGATCGATCTGTAAGAATGATACTGAGATTTGGGGTCGGAATATTTAAGATTATGAATTCATAACGCGCGTATTCTCTTCGCGTATTATACATTTTAATAGAGTGGCACACAAATACTGAAATCAGATTATGAATAGGGTAAAACCGGGCTATCCCGCAGTGGTAATGTAAAACGCTGCTGAATAACTATTTGACTGACTTTTAAATGAATATGACACTGTATGAAGGTATTGATTCAAACAAAAATAAAACCGTACATATTGATTAAAATTATCCCACCTACTTTAGTGTTTATGCTTTTTTTGTAAGTCTTTCTTCAGTGGAAATGGCTCTTCTCATGTGTGTTTCTTCTTTTGGATTTTGTTCCGCAGCAAACATAGTAATCTAACTAATATTATAAATGTGAAAGTTTAGATGGATGGATGCATGCAGGGTTGTTTGTTACTCAATCACAGTAGAACGGCAGAGCGGATCTGGCTGAAATTTGGCACAGTGATAGATTATAGTCTGGAGTAGCACATAGGCTACTTTTCATCATCATAATCATCATTATCATCATCTATCACCAGGCATTGTGCACAGCATAGATAAAATAACAAGATCGTAATTTTATTTACGACTTATTTTCTGTCAAAGAGTTTCTTATAGCTTAGTCAAAACCACGCTTTTTGAAAGCTCGAAACGCTGGACGAGCTCGGCGATAGAGGTGGGATGTCATCCATCCTTGTTGTTTAGCCAACTGTAGTCAAGTCTAGAGTCTTGGTCTAGAGTGAATCACCCGCAATACTTACATGTTATTTTTAAACACAACATAACAAATAGTTTCACCTATAAATATCCTCCAAGGGATATGCAGCGGCGCGGTAATATCAGTCTAGCGGTCTTGAGTGAATTGATACTTTTGCCCTTGGGTATATCCTCGAAGGGTTAATCAGCGGTATTTTCATCGCCTACGTTTCGCCATTATATGTTTTGGTCACGTGACCATGTAACAGGGGGCGAGCCTATTGCCATCTACGGGGCACTGTTCTAGTCACCGGACTGTTATTGAGAATATCTTTCTTTCTCAGAAAAACACAATAACTGTCCAACCCGGGGATCGAACCTTTGACCTCGAGGTTCCGAAACGGCAATTCTACCACTACACCAAGACCAAGCGAGCGAAGCCGCTGGCGGGTCAGCCAGTTCATCGTATGATGCCACTGCACTGACTAAGTATCTGTCAGGGTACTGTTGTAATTTTCTCGCCGTAATGTGTTACTGACTCTCCTTTACTCTGTTCACATATAAGAATGAATCCAGTATTTGCCTTTGCATTTCTTTTTTTTTATTAAGTACCTAAAGCCAAAAGTAATGCGATTAGTGTTCATTCCTCTTCCATAAAGACGGGTGCATGTGCCGGGAACCACGAGCACGAGACTACTGATCAATCTGATTTTTTTAAGATATGTGAGGCAAGACGCCGGAATTAAGATTATGAATTCTAGATTATGTATCCAGAGAGCTATTCCGGCTGTCTGAGACCAGCTTAAATAGTAAAACGAAGTGTTTTTATTCTCTTTGGTATATATAATTTTTCTTTACAATTGCGTTGCACTCGTACGTTTCTCTATTTGCCATTCCTCAAGTTCATCGGTGTTACCCTATGTGGAAACACATTTTTTATAATTGTTTTTCCTGTGGCTATATTGACGAGCAAATAGTTTTCCGCACCAAATGTAGATAGCAGTAGTTTCCATACAAAAAGTCTGAGCAAGTCCAAATATTCTAAGAGAGCCCGGCATGAGTGGCGGCATGGCGCGGCGGTGGCCCTGATGATCCGTCATTACAGATGGGAAACTCGGTCCATGCCTTCGTTCAGCAACGCCATCTGTCTACCGCCCGCAACAACTTTACTCGGTGTTGCCAACACGGCCCTCCTGCGTCGTGCATGTCCTCAGGCACGCCATGAAGACAGGTGTCATCATCACTCTCAACTAAGAAGCACGAACATCTGAAAACACATGCCCCGTTTTAATGGTTTGTCAAACAAATAACAAAGTATAGCTCGGTCTATCATGATCACAAGCTTCGCAAACAGGGGCTCGAGTTGCGGGTTTTCCTTCTTATTCCTTTTGACATAGGAATTTTCACTTATCCGCAACCCGAATTCCCATCCATGACTTTACCGAATCCGAATCATACTACTAATAAAAAAAACATTACAGATCACTTAACAAGGGCCCTTTAGACTTAGGAGCCTTTGTAAACTATTCTGCAATCTTGATTTATGTACTGAATCACCCAAAATTAGTGTTTTTCTTTAGACTTAGAAAAACACTGTAATTGTTGTTTAATCTCACTCCCTTAATCCGAGGTAGTGCCTGGTCCAGTTCACTTTCCTTTAGTCTTAGGAAAGGACTACGTCAGCTCACCACCACGATTCTGGCGAGGAACAATACAATCTTTTTGGGTTATCCAGTATAAGTCGGATGAATAGAACCTTAGGCTGATACTTCTACACATTAATAATGTTACCTTTACTACAATAAATTTAATTACCTTGCCAACACGAGTTTTCTTTATAATTGTTAAAGTGGTGCATCAATCAATCTTCCAGTTATCAATATTTATCCACGGTTTAATATTTTCTGCAGCAGCTACCCCATTATAGGTTCTACTACTTCTTTCACTACCCCGCATGTCTTTGACTTGGTATCTATCTTTCCCAAGGCATTTTGTTATTTGAAAGGGAACCCCTTGAACTTAGGCAATAACTTCTTACTTCGTCCGTCATTTGTTTGGCTTTGTATCTTAATAAGCACTAAATCTCCCTCTTTATAAAGCTTTGCTTTAGCGTGACATTGATCGTATTTTTCTTTTTGAATCTTCGCACTTTTTTCTATATTTTCGATAGCACTTTTACGCAACTTGGTCACATCCGTGCTGTGCTCAATATCGTATTCAATATCTGGTCCAAAGCTATCCTTATGCGTACGTAGTCTATATCCGAACATAATCTCACATGGGACTGCTTTAATAGTTTTGTGATATGTACTATTAATTGCCTGTTGTAATGGCGTAATACAATTATCCCAACTATCTTCATCCAAATCTGCACCCATAGTTTTCATCGCATCTAAAATAGTTCGGTTGAATCTTTCGACTTGGCCGTTAGATCATGGCATACCTGTGGCCACCGTATGCAGGCGAATATTCTTACTACTGCAAAACTCTTTAAATCTTTTTGAAGTAAAGGCAGAACCGGCATCCGTGACAAGTCTACGAGGGTTACCGAATATCTTAGCTATACCTTCAAGTTCGTTAATTACGTTACTGCTGTCCGTATTTGCTACCGTTGATATAAAAACAAATTTAGTGAATGCATCTACGGCAACTAACAGGTACTTATTTTGGTTTTGGGTTTCTACAAAAGGACCCAGGTGATCCAAATGAACCGTGTGGAATGGCTGTGCGTATTTGGGCAGTGGATATAGTTCACCTTCCCGTGGGCCACCTTTGTTTTTGTAATAAACACAGTTAAGACAGTTTTTGATATACTTTTTAACTATGTGTCTCATTCGAGGGAACCAATATCGACTAGCAATTCGTTCTACTGTTTTATCAATGGAAAAATGGCCGAGGTCGTCGTGGTTATATTTGAGTATTTGCCATATGCACCTTTTAGGCACTACCCATCGACGACCTTGGCTTGTACGTCGGTACACTTTATTACCCAGAAGTTCGTATTTGTTGAATATGTCTTTGTGTTCACTTTCTTCACCCGATTCCAAAGCTTGTCTAATCGTTACTATTTTCGGATCTTGATGCTGAACTGAGAGCAACCAATCTGCCTCCGTAATAGACATAATAATTTCTGCTTCAGACTTTTTACCAGAACCTAAAGGATTCCTACTAAATGCGTCCACGTGTTGCATACGAGTACCTTCTCTGTGAACGATGTCATAGGAAAATTCTTGTGTGTATAACACCCACCGCCAAATTCTGGGTATTATGTCCCTTTTTGTTAACGCGTAACGCACCGCACTACAATCTGTTACTATGCGAAAATTTGCCCCCAACAAGTAGTGTCTAAATTTTTCTAAAGATTGCACGATTGCTAACAGTTCGAGCTCAAAAGAATGGTATTTCTTTTCATCGTCGGTAGTCTGGCGACTATAATAGTGAATTGGTTTTTCACCATTATCCGTAACCTGCATCAAAATACCGGCAATACCATCTCTGCTTGCATCGGTGTATAGTACGCTTTCTCGGGTAGGATCGAATAATGTCAAAACATCGTCTGAGGTTAGTGTGCCTCTTAAAACAGCGAAGGCATGTTCTTCAGCTGGGCCCCAAACCCAAGGACTGTCTTTTTTCAGTAATTTAGTAAGCGGACTAGAAAGCAGAGCACAGTTTTTTATGAACTTGCGAAAATAACTGATGAGGCCAAGAAATTGACGGAGTTGATGGACTGTTTTGGGAACCGGAAATTCCTTAACTGCTTTGACTTTGTTTTCACAAGGTTTTAAGCCCTCAGAATTTACTCTATAACCCAGGAACTCTATTTCAGTTTTTAAGAAATGGCACTTTTTTAGGTTAAGTGTAAGACCATTTTTCTTAAAGATTTCCAGCACCTTTTCGAGAAGGTGAAGGTTTTCTTCGGCTGTTTTACTAATTATCAGTATATCATGGCATCGGGTATTTGTCCTTTGTAGTATCTTTGTTTAACGCGCGGTAATCTATGCACAATCGTTTTTCTCCGTTCTTTTTATCTACAAGCAGAGCTGGGCTCGCATATTCGGATATACTTTCACGAACAATACCATTCTCCAAGAGTTCGTTAACCATACTTCTTACAATTTTCCTATTAGAATGTGACGTCCTATACGGCCTACACTGCACAGGTTTGTTGTCATGCAAATTTATTACCATTTCATGACCTTACCTTTCCTAGTTGTTTTATGTTTGTAGCTATGCATTGCTGATAGTTGCTAAAAAGATTGATCAGCATGTCGCGGTGAGAATCCGTATCAAACTCAAAATTATGATCAACAAGTATATTGCAGAAATCTTCAAAATGTGTTATCGTTTGAAAAGTAAGCGTTTCACCAATTCGCGAATACATTAAATCGGATCGTTCAGTTACGTTACGTCCTATTAAAATATCACACCCCGACAGTTCATTAAAAATGTACATTTCAACATCGTTTATATTTACAGAGTCTAATTTTATGCCTACTCGTACTAGCTCTGTAACGATCTTTGAGTTACTTTTGGAAAATCCATGTATTGTAATTGGAGAACTTAAGGGAATCCTTTGGAGATTAAATTGTTCTACCATATGGGATGTTATTATAGAACAGCTACTACCCGCGTCTATAAATGCTTCACGAACAAAACCGTTTATTTCTATCTTCTTGCAAAACTTATCTTTTGCATTAGGAAGATGTACTAGTTTGGTTTCCTGACTGCCCTTCTGTTCTGGTTTATCGATTTTTGAATTCTTATCTGATAGCATACACCTTCCGAATGGCCCCTTTTACCACAAAACTCACATTTTACAGTACATTGAAATCGTTTGTGATTACCACCGCAATTAAAACATTCTATCGGTTTGCGTTGAATTGTATTTGGTTGACTAGCTACAGACCCGGTTGTCGTCGTTGCTGTGGAAGTTTGTGGAGCTGAACTTTGAACAATAGACGAAATCTTAACATTGTCACGAGTATTGTTGAGATTAACTGTTTGTTTGCTAATTTTTGCTTTGTAAACGCGGCTGTGCAAAAATCCAGCTAAACTGTCACACGATTTGTAATTGCTAGCTTCTACTGACGCTGTAATGTTGCTATCACCGATATTCCCTAATATTATCGATATTATATCACTCTCCGTAAAATTTAAGCACAAACTATCAATTTTTGACTTTTGTTCAAAAAAGTAATCGTACAGTGAATGGTTGTCGACAGGTTTTCGTTCAACAATCTCCCTCAGCAGATCAAACATATTCCTCTTTACTGTAAACGTATGAGATAGTTTTTCTTTCCAATCTTTCCATAACCAAGTTGTCCACATGTGATCATTGCGCAGTAAAGACTCGTACCATATTTTAGCTGAACCTTTGAGCTTATTTAAAGCTTGATAACGTATCACGCTATCGCTCCATGAAAAAGTAGATGCGTATGATTCTATCACGTTTAACCACGAAATTACATTATCAGTAAGCGGGTCGAAATCAGGGATCATATTATGCAAAACTGTACTGTTTGTACTCACAGTTCCGGTATCGTTTGCCTTAGATACCTTTATCCTTTTTCGGGGTGCCAGCGGGGGTGTCCTCGAACCACTACTGTTGCTGGAACTCGTACTGCTGCTTGATGATGATCGAGTGCGCTTTGCCTTGTGCCTACGCTTACCATTGCGTCTTTTTCCCATAATTGGCCTTTAATTTAAATACTTTTGGGGCGTGAGAAAAGCTATGCTCACTTCTGATGTTAACAACCTTAGTAAAGTGAGGTTACTTAAACGACTATTTGATAATGTATACTTTATATTTCACAAGAACGTGTATAACATTTAATCAAATATATTTTACTTTAAAGTTAGGGCTACAAGTAATAGTTTAATGAAAACCCGAAAAGAGTAAGCACAAAGATGTGGCGCGTTCCATCGCTCGAGCAAAAGTGGCGGCATGGCGCGGCGGTGGCCCTGATGATCCGTCATTACAGATGGGAAACTCGGTCCATGCCTTCGTTCAGCAACGCCATCTGTCCACTGCCCGCAACAACTTTACTCGGTGTTGCCAACACTAAGGAAAAAATAAAGATGAATGAAACCTGTAGGTAAGTAAAATTAGTAAAATTAGTAAAGGTATAGTAGATCCAACCGTTTATCCTCTTTTTGACAGCACCAATAGAACGTAACATGACGATGTTACGCAAAAGTTAACTTATAAATGCGAGGTTTTAAAAATATGACAACTGCTTAAATTTGCTCCTTGATCCCGTATAATAATCATCTTTCACAAAATGAGTCCATAAGTGCAGTAGTTTTTTTATAAATTCCATAAAATAACAAACGTTTTTAAAAAATTACGTTCTATGGCTATCAACATAGTGATGTTACGAAGTTACGATTGAGATATCGATATTGTTTATGAACTATTTTTACACGGGTGTTTTCCGTTCTCGGCACATAATATCGGATTTATTTTTATGTAAAACCGTTATATTGATGCGCCTCAGGAAAACATACAGCATTATTTGAAGACGTGTTTATCTCCTGGTGTATATCCAAAAAAGAACAAGGTTATGATGACTATGATGATTACAAGTACAAGTCATACTTGACGAAGCTGTTACCGGTTAAATCTGGGATGGCCAGCGAGCAACACGGAAGGGAGTAGGCATACACAGCGTTTCCCCTCTGTCAAAGTACAAGTCCGCATGGACCATGGAGTTTGATAATATACTGTGGGGTGAGGGCGGGGCTAGATTTGTGAATGGTGCTTTATTTTTTATGTGTTAGTGATTTGGTTGTGTGAGTATGATCGGCAATGGATCGGTACAGGTATGTTTTGTATGTAATAGTGCGGCTTTGCGCTAGTGTGCAACTTCCCCTCCCGCAAGAAATGACAGAAAGATTTGAACAATATTTTTTAGCTAAGGCCTTCCGTGTTGCTCGCTGGGGATGGCAGACATTAAAGTCTGCCGTTTGGTACCAGAAAATAGTAAAGTTTGAGCAACCCCAATTCCAATTTAAGCAAACGAAATCTAATCTTTTATTTTTATTTATTTATTAATCAAAATCAGATTCATCGTTGCTGTCACTCGAGCTATTGCCGACATTTATAATTAATTGTTGACTCATATAATCTATCGCCACGTGTTTATCCCAATCTGCCATTATAGTTTCTTGTGTTTTTTGAATTACATTTTGCCAGCTTTCCGCAGTTACTTTCACACATGCATTTTTTAATAAATTTACCATTTTGTTTGCCGTGAATGGGGGTTTTGTGTTATTTCTAGCAGCGTGTCCTTTAACTTGAGCCCATATTAATTCAATGGCATTGTATTGACAATGATAGGGTGGAAGTCTAAGAACCCAATGACCATGTTCTGCAGCTATTTCGTCGATCACATATCGTTTTGGGAAGTGTTTTTTTGTTCGTAATATATTTAGTAATTGTACTTTTAGTAAGGAGTTATCAACATTTTCACCATGTCGTTGAAGCCAGTCAATGATTACTTGTTTTTTGTCGGCCTGGGTCGGCATTTTATCAATTTGGCGTGAGTGATAGGATGCGTTATCCATAATAATAACTGACGGTTCTTCCAATGATTGTACCATTTCCTTAAACCAACTTTCGTAAACCTCAGAATTCATTTCTTCGTGGTACTCAACTGTTTTTTTGGATTTAAAGGCCAACAAAGCATCTGGCATGAATCCTTTCACAGACCCTGCATGGCAAATGATTAGACGTTCTCCTTTTCCCATCGGTACTGAGGTAGTGGAAGCAGCGGTGTCATCAGTCCAGCTCTTAGACACTGTGTGGTTCGCATTCAGCCAAGTTTCGTCAGTGAAAACAACATTTGACCAATCTGTAATTTTTTTGGCTTCGCTCAAAAATTCGCAACGAGCAAAAGCTACGTCGCGACGCTCCATCAATATTTTGCGTTTGTCCGATTTTTTATAAGTAAATCCAATTTCATTCAAGACCTTTACCAATGACGATTTTTGACCTCGGAACAAATCACATTCACGCAAAGAAGCAACAAGTTTTTTAAGTGTTGGAACTTCTTTACGTAAGTAATAGTTATATATATGACGGCGTATAGCGTCTGCGTCAAAGTTGTCAACCGAAGTCACACGACGTGGTTGGCGTTTTTTCTTCGGCGTACGAAGCTTATTCTCCTGCATGCCGCTTGTTCCGTAGGCTTCGGTAGTAATTTTTGTAATCGTAGATGCACTAATACCTAACGCGGCCGCAACGCGCTCTCTCACTTGCGACAATGGTAAAAGCGGGCCGCCATTTTGATACTCTGCTTCAAAGTAATTACGAAGCTTGATCACCATTTCTCTCGTCTGTCCTTTCAGCACTGATCCTTTCGGCATTTTATAGTTCCAATATAAAACTCAGCAAATAATTACTAGCACGGGCGTCTTGTTGCGAGTGACAGTGACAAATACAAAACGGCGGTGGACCATTGAGTTTTACTACCTTGATAAAATACTACTGCTTACCCATAGACAAAAAAATTGGCAGTCATAGGAATTGCCGATAGAAGTGAAAACTTATAACTCAGAATTTGATAGCTTACCTTGGAAACTACACGGGTGTAACCGGACGGCGTGGCCTCGCCATCTGGGCATGGCCATCTAGAAATGCGTCAGCATTTCCCATTGGCTGATGCGTTTCTAGATGGCCATGCCATGACGGCCTGTCCACGCCCTTTCAACATTCCCCATTGGCTGACGTATTTCTAGATGGCCAATAGCCATGGTCATGGCGCCATTCCTAGGACTATTCTCTTTCCGCACAGACTCGATAGAAAAATGAATCGAAATCGTGTCCACTATAATCACTTGGTCACAACACTTTAACTGACAAATTAGATCTGTCAAAAAGAGGATAAACGGTTGGATCTACTATAGTAATTAAAATTAATATTATAGTCACAGAATAACTGATAAGGTATGGCCAACGAAAGCTGTCCAAAAAAAAGGCGGGAATTTTAAAAAATCAAGAGCTGTTAACCCTGGCTATACACTGCATAAACGGAGTTGATACTATTTATTTTTCAGCAAGTTCATTTTTTTCGAGTTGTAAAAATTTTGTTTTGTTAGCAACTGTTGTTGAAATTTTCGAATGTATTATGAAGAATATCAAATAATAGATAATATTTAATTCGGTCTTTTTATTATTTTCAAATAATCCATTATTTATGTACAGTCGAGGACCCCGAGGAGCCGTACAAATATAGGAGCTATGAGTCATAGTTAAAATCGGATTCCAAAAACTCTACACCTGATATTGAATCAGCTTCATTGCTTTCTTCGCTGCTACTGCTACTGTCCCCAACATGTATTATGAATGGTTCAAGTTCGTTTTCAGTAATACGGTCCCTTAATTTGTACTGATTTTCCACATTTAGTACATGATCAGTGTACTTCTTCTAGTCATCAGCAGTTATGGATAGAAAACATTCTTTTATTAAATTTTGCATTTCAGACCCTGGTATTCCTATATTTTTGCTTGCTACTTTTCCCTTCGCTTGACTCCATACAAGCTCAATAGTATTGAGGTCGCAATGATACGGTGGCAGCAACAAAATTTCGTGATTGTGGATATGACTGTCTTTTTTTAGAAGCACTTCTGCTTCGTAAACAACGGCAGGTTAATTATCTTTCACCAAACACATTATAGTATATATAATATGCAGAGGTAGTTGCAGTGAGTATAGAGCACATCCATACGATATATTACCATTTAATACACATTTACTAGATCAAATAAATAAACGAATATTTTACATAGCTACTGACTTTTTATTATTTTTTGACACACACAATCAACAACTAGGTTGTCAAGGAAACAATATACTTATAAAAACACATTATCTATGACACTCCCCCTCACGATGACCTTGGGTGCTATACTGAGCACAGGTCTGAGTGACTCCTATCATTTTAAGCAACTTCAATAGCCTTGGTTGCGGTAAGGCCTTAGTTAGAAAATCAGCTTCCATATTATCTGTGCCCACGTAATGGATAGTTACCAGTTTTCTTTGGACACAGTCCCTCACAAAATGCTCTTTGATACTGATGTGTTTTGATCTCTTTCCAGTCATTAAATTGGTGGCTAACTTCTGTGCAGCCTGATTGTCATTATAAATTGGAACTGCCTGCTGTGATACTCCAATGTCCTCTAGTAAATACTTCAAATGCAGGGCTTCCTTCGTGGCCTCTGTCAACGCCATGTATTCAGCTTCTGCTGTTGATAAAGCAACAACTCTTTGTTTCTTTGTTTCATAACTGATTAGACCACCACCATACTTGAAAATATAGCCTGTATACGAGCGGCGGTCAAGGGTACATGCTGCCCAATCTGCATCTGCCATACCTATAAGTGGCAATCCTGTTTTCTTGTATCTTAATGAGATATTCTTCGTCCCCTTAAGGTAACGTATAATCCTTTTTGCAGCTTGCCAGTGACTTTTATCGTAACAGTTATTATATTGACTTAAATAGCTAACTGCGAACATAATATCTGGTCTTGTTGCTACTGCCAGATACATTAATGATCCAATAAGCTTTTGATATGGATAGTTAACTTTTTCTTTTTCATCTAAGCTTTTCTCTAATTTTAGAGCTGGTTCCATAGGCGTCATAACTGGCTTACATTCTTCCATGTTAAAACTTTTTATCAAATTTTCAATATAACTTTCTTGTGATAACGTCATTTCTCCCCCTACATGGGAGAATCGTATGCCTAGACAATGATGAAGTGAACCCATATCACGTAATTCAAATGCTTTCTGCAATTTTGCCTTAACTTCCTTGAACAAATTTTCTGACTTATAGGCCAGTATTAAATCGTCGACATATATGTTGGCAAATAACTTCTCACCTTGTATTTCCAAGATGTACAAACAAGGATCAGCTGTGGAATTTTTGAATCCGATTTCCAGCATTTTTGTATGTAACTTTAAGAACCATTGTCGTCCTGCTTGTTTCAATCCGTAAATGGCTTTATTTAATTGACATATCCCGTCACTTTTGTATCTGTTCATATCTAGTAACATTTCTTTTGCTCGTCTAACTACTTCATTTTCTTTTCCACATGCAGTTATAATTTTCAAGTATTTATCCAAGTTTTTCGGCTTTTTCATATAAATTTTTTCATCTATATCACCGTTTAAAAATGCTGTACACACATCAAGTTGGGATAATTTCATGTCATTTTCTATCGCATAAGCAATCAATAATCTTATGGTACTCATTTTCGCTACTGGCGCGAATGTTTCCGTGTAATCGATCCCTTCTTTTTGATTGTAACCTCGTGCCACAAGTCGTGCCTATCGCCGATCTATTTCTCCAAGTTCATTGTACTTATATTTTAGGATCATTTTACTGTCAATCAAATTTTTACTTTCACTCCTGTGTACAATTTTCCAAGTATTATTTTTAAGATGCGATTCTATCTCGCTTAAAATAGCGTCATCCCATTCATCACTATTTTCATCTATTTCACACAAAAATGATTGTTCAGCATCCATCTCATAATCTTTGTGCCATACTGGTGGGTTTCTTTTTCGCTTTCTAGTAATGGAATTCGTCGCATCCATTTCATCTATTTCATTATCTGAACATATTTCATTTTCTATTTCATCTGTTTCTGCGGTAGCATCTTCGAATATTTCATCATTATTTAGTTCATGTTCTTGTTCAACAATTACTGATCTATTCAATCCTTCTATGTTTTCGACATATTCTTCTTTTGGAAAAAGTATCACTTCTATATCATTGTTGGCATGTATCTGCTCTTCTTCTTCTTCATCTTTTTCATAAAACATCTTTTCCAAAAAATTTACGTCTCGGCTAATCATTATATTCTCGGTTTTTGGATTGAAAATTCTAAAAGCTTTATGATTTTCAGAATATCCTAAGAATATACCAGCTGTTGCTCTGGCTTCAAATTTTCCGTATTTTTTATTTTTGTTTAAAACAAACGCCTTCATCCCAAAAATATGAAAATGCCTCACAGATGGGATTCTTTTTACCCATTTTTCAAATGGAGTCGCATTATTAATGCTGCTGCAAGGGCTACGGTTTGCTATATAGTTGGCTGTATTAATTGCTTCAGCCCAAAATGCTTCTTCCATATTAGCGTCAATTAACATGCATCTTGCTTTATCAAGTAATATTCTGTTTTTTCTCTCAGCCAAACCATTTTGTTCTGGCGTGTACGGTGCTGAAAGTCTTCTTTTAATGCCATTTTCTTTTAAATATTTGTCAAATTCATTATTAATATATTCAGTCCCATTGTCACTTTGCAAACATATTAGCTTTTGTTTGGTAAATCTCTCAACTTCATTTTTAAATTCTTTGAATTTTGATAGGGCTTCGTTTTTAGTTTTCATAGTATATACCCTTGTATATCTTGAAAAATCATCAATAAATGTGATGAAGTATTTTGAACCTCCTTTCGATGGTTGTCTCATCGGTCCACAAACATCGGTATGAACAATTTGTAACAATTCATTAGTCCGTTCTTCATTTTTATGTACATTGAACGGCAGTTTAGGTGCCTTGCCTTTGGCACATACTTCACAGTCTTTAACTGTATCATTTTTATTAAAATCTAAACCTTCCATTTTCTTCTGATCCATAGCTATTCTCATTTGTCCTTCATTAAGATGAGCTAGCTTCCTGTGCCATTGCTGCATTTTGTTTGTTTCACAATAGTTCACATTTTCCCTTATGTTTTCTTTGACATAATATAAACCGTCTTCATTTCTTTCTGCTTTTAACAATAGTTCACCATTTCGCATCACGGTTGCAATTTTTTGTTTAAATAGAACTGTTGCACCCTTGTCTGTCATTTTTCCTACTGACATTAAGTTTGTAGTTAGTGACGGAACATACAACGCTTCACTCAGTTGTAAATCAGGTTTTTCCTTAATATTAAGCTTTACATTACCACGACCTTCAATTTGTGTAGTGCAGTTCTCAGATGCTAACTTTAAAGATTTACTATCTTCTTTTTCTAGGTTACTAAATCGGTTTTTGTCATGTGTCATATGTGACGTGCAGCCACTGTCAATACACCACTTATTTACCTTTTCTTGACTATGACTTGTATTTAGACATGTCTCATCTGAACAATATAGGGTCACATTACCTTTATCATGTTTATTACCTTGGTCTACTTTCGACCAACATTCATTCGCTTTATGTCCTTTTTTCTTACATTTAAAACATTCTACAACATATTTTTTGTCTCTCTTTCGCTGTTTACTATACATTACTTCATGTTCAGAGTTCCCTTCATTTGTACTAGCTATGTTTCTTCTTGCTTCAGCTTCTTCTATAATTTTTATTTTTAAGTTATCTGGACTTGGTAGATCATCCCTGGATTCTATAGCAATACGAAAATTTTCGAAAGATTGAGGTAAACTATATAGCATCATAATGCTAAGTAGGTCTTTATTAATTGTTATGTCCATGTCTGCTAACTTATCGACTATGTCCATAAACATATTCAAATGTTCTACTATGCTATTACCATCTTTCATTTTTCTCAATATCAATTCTTTCAAAAGACTTGCTTTCCGTGCAGGGCCTTTGCTATAGTAAATACTCTCAAGTGTGTCCCATACATCTTTACTAGTTTCACATTTCTTTACTTGTTTCAACTCACTTGGTGAGATTATTAGAAATAATTCTGCCAGTGCTAAACCATCTTTTTCTAAATATTTATTTAGTTCATCGCCTTCAATAGTTGGCTTCTTTATAGCCTGCGAAACATAATTCCAGAGACCTAGTTTCAACAAGAGAGCTTTTGCATGGATTCGCCATGTATCATAATTTTCTCTCCTTAACGGCTCAATATGTACGTGATGACTCATTTTTACTTACGTGAGTGGCCCATAACCTATAGTATATATAATATGCAGAGGTAGTTGCAGTGAGTATAGAGCACATCCATACGATATATTACCATTTAATACACATTTACTAGATCAAATAAATAAACGAATATTTTACATAGCTACTGACTTTTTATTATTTTTTGACACACACAATCAACAACTAGGTTGTCAAGGAAACAATATACTTATAAAAACACATTATCTATGACACACATTAATTCAGCTTTGGTGTGATATTCTTCAAAATGAATATTATTTTCTTGAAGCCATATTCGGAGATTAGCTTTAGAATCAGACATAGTAGGGGGTTTGTTTACTTGTTTCACATGGTAACTTGCATTGTCCATCACGATTACACTAGGTTTAGTGAGATTAGGTATCAACATTTCCTCAAACCATTTCATAAAGTTGGTAGCATTCATATCATCATGGTAGTCAGCTGATTTGGATTTTGTGCTGAATACCAATAATGCACCTGGCACAAACCCTTCCTCCGATCCGACATGCACAATAATATGTCTTTTTCCTGATGATATATTAGTAGTGACACCGCTTGTTGAAGGTCCTTGCCATGATTTTTTAACTTTATAGTTCTGATGTACATATGTCTCATCAAGGTAAATAATCTGTTTACCTTCTAGCCTCTTTTTATGTATTGTCCTCAAGAATCTATGTCTCCATGCCGCAATTTCATATTTTTCTGTAAGTAAAGCCCGTTCATTTTTATTGTTTTGAAACTCAAACCCGTTCTTGTGTAAATTTTTTCTAAGGGTTTCACGGCATCCCTTAAATTCAATTGCTTCCCTCAGCTCATTGTGCAGGCTTCTCAGTGTTGGGACTTGTTTTCTAACTCCATAAAATTCGTTTATTTTGTTTCTTATAGCTGAAATATAAAAATTATCCAAATTGGAAACTGTTGCTGAATGTGGACGATTTTTCCCCGGAGTATTCCACTGTCCTTGATTTTTAGGCCCTTCAATTTTAATTCTTCTTAGAGTCTTCACCCTGACATCTGAAGATAACAAATACAATAAATTATGTATGTAACAGTATATTATTAATTATCAGTCATTAAAGTCAAAAACCATAATAATATACAAAGACATTATTACAAAACCATAATATTATATTATTTAATTTAGCCATCCATACATTGTCATAAATTTATATAACTCTTCGAAGTAACTGTTAAAATCTATAATTTCTAAAGTAATACCTGTCATTGAAGATATCTTTTCTAAATAATGTGTTTCAGAAGTCGCCATTTCATTTTTTTCGAGAGTTTTCAATTTCTTTACTGCTTCCACAATTTTAAGTTTTGTCTCCTCGTTGTTAATACTTCCTGAAAAGTAGATACACCATGAAAAATATTGCGATTTGTCTTAAATAGTCTAAAAGTATCAAAATGATTCATTAGAAATTCAATAAACTAACCTGAAAGTGAAAGGATTGAATCCAGTCGTAGTATTTTCTCTGCAGATTTCTGATTTAAATCACTTTTTATGTCTTTAATTTTGTCAATCATAGTAAATAGAAGCTTCCTCGTCGAACTTTTAATTGTTCTCGGCATTATTTTAAACAAAATCAATGAAAATATGATGCACATAAACCAACGTAAACAGAAGATGACTCAAGTACGAAACGTCAAAGTGTCAATTTTGACAGTCTTAAATTATTGCCATATCAAAACTTCTGAAAATAATACGTAGACAGCTTTCGTTGGCCAGACTCTAGTTTAGAGTTTTCATAACAAATCAATAGAAGGCACTGCGTGCGATAATGCTGGAATGACAACTCTATCTCCAGTATACAAATCTTCTCTATGAACACCAATCACCAATTCACCATACGTAGTACAATATTTGTCTGTGCAATTCACCATGGCCAATATTAGTGCATTCGAATAGATACCATGTGAGCAATTTAGCGAAAATAACGCTAAAAACGCTCACAAGGGGCGTATATATAATATAGTTAATATTATATATATATATATAATAGGGAATCTGTAGGTGAAAATGTTGTTCATGCCTCTTTTTGTTCAGCGTTCGGAAAGCTAAAAAAGAGATATTATTGCCACCAAAAAGTTTGCAATTTTCGATCCACGTTCGGAGCATGGTTGTTTGTGATCGTTATTTGACAGCATAATCATGCGATTTTAGGTCTTATGCTCAGTTGAGCGTTCGAATAGGGTGTGGGCAAAAGTGACAAAAGTGTCAAAAATAACGTTTTTGAGCTTTACGAACGCTTTAACAAAAGAGCCATCAATGACAACGCCACCAATGCCCTCATAAGCTAAACGAACGCACCTTATGTACATATACTTCCTAACCTGTGTTTGATCACAGATGATGTAGTCATAGATTAATCAATATCAATGTCTGATTAATCGATGGTATTATATATGACCATGGTTGGGGATTCGGCGAAATTCGGCGAGAACATAGAGTAAATTATATATAATTAGAGGCGAGAATTATTTTCTTTGTCGGCGAGGCGAGTTTTTCTATTCTATTCTTCCAGTCTGTACTATAATCCATTCCAGTTCCGTGCCGAGCCGAGCTCCTAAGTAGTCCTAGTAAACGTATTGATTTGAAATCGGTGTACTTGTACTGTTTGTATTCTACCTATTACCACATTTAATAGGTAAACAACTCATCATCTCATCCAGTGAAAGCTCGAAGCCCCGGGTTTGAGACCTGGCAGATGTAAACATTTGTATGATGAGAATGTGTTCTTTGATAGGAATCCTAGAAATGTAAATATCCTTATATCAAATTCTTCCTGGGGAAAACATTTGTGGTTAATGTGGTTTATTTACAGGCCTTTGGCCGTAGTATGAGAGTGTACCCACAATTATATGATGAAGATTCCATAGCGCGAGTGTACCTCTGATGATGAAACCATTGTCATTATATACTTTTCTAAACTTTAATTTTAAAATCTATGCATCCTTCTTGAATGGAAGTAGTTAAGCAGTTTAAAGGTGCGTTCGTTTAGCTCATGAGGGCATTGGTGGCGTTGTCATTGATGCCTCTTTTGTTAAAGCATTCGGAAAGCTCAAAAACGTTATTTTTGTCACTTTTGCCCATACCCTATTCGAACGCTCAACTGAGCATAAGACCTAAAATCACATGATTATGCTGTCAAATACATAGCTGTCAAATAACGATCACAAACAACCATGCTCCGGATGTGGGTCAAAAATGGCATGCATTTTTTGGTGGCAACAATTCCTCTTTTTAGCTTTCCAAACGCTGAACAAAAAGAGGCATGAAAAACATTTTCACCCACAGATTCCCAAGTCGAATGCCCCTTGTAAGCGTTTTTAGCGTTATTTTCGCCAAAAACGATCAGAAGTGACCTATTCAAACGCACTATATGTGTAGGCATGATTTTGTTGCTTACTTTTGTATTTCTTACAGTGACAGCACACAAACCTTAGTAAGAGTAGAAGAATTTTGTCAGTTCATATGAGTCTGCTCATACTAAAATGAATCTCAAAGACATAGATTTGGTAAAATTATCAAAGCTTACATCCCAACAAATTGATCAATATACATGTATTGAATGGTAAGTTACTTTATATTTTATATTTCTCCTAGAATCAACCAACAATTATTCCCTACTCCTGGTCTCATAAACCCAGTGTAGGCATTCTGTATAATAAAATTCCACAAATCTTTGTCTGTTTTGTTCCAGTGAATAAATTGTATCTATTTACGATTATGGAATGGACTAAGATAGATTGCTAATGCTCATAGAGCCTTATAAGCAGAAACCTAGGCTTTGAAATCCTAAAGATGCTGAATACAATATAAAAAAAAGTTAACAAAATAGACAATTGCTTTAATTTCATTTCATCATAATCAGCTCATTATGTTTTTACTGCTAGGATTCGAGGTTTCTCTCGAACAAGGTGGGCCATAATCCACCACGCGGGTTTGGTGGATAGGCTAGTGGCCAACCCATGTCTAAGTTTTCCAGCTGCTTGAAGGCCTTCGATACATAGCCTAATGACTGTTGTCCTAAGACAAACAACCGGGACCGATGGATTAATGTGCCCTCCGAAACATGGAAGCACTCAAATAAACAATGCCACTAGCGGTCACTCATCCAATCTTGACCACAACAATTGTTGCAACTTGTTGATCACTTCATCGTTGATTGTAACATCGGTTAAAATCGCTAAGTCAAGCTCTGCTGGGAGTGCTTCCACTCAACACACACAATTTCATTTAACAACCATATAAAATCCTTGTAAAATTAATCAATTTACTTATTGTAATCCAGCTCTTTTTGTAAGTCGTTCAGTAGTTAGGTTCCATCATACAGTTTTTTATAAAATAACGACTTAATCCACCAGCGCCACTGTTATCTTCCATGATCACTAAAATACAACACGAGTCAAGCAATGAGAGTAGAGGCGTTTTACTCCTTGAATATGAAGTTTAAACATGGCAAATTATATGCTACATACCTATAGCTATAGTACACAACTCACACAACGACATTAACTACACTGACAAGATTAAAAGAAATCGAAGTTATATTAATTCTAGTTGTCAGAAAGGGATCAACATATTATTAACAACGTTCGCCTGTGGCCGACCATTCGACCGCCAATGACAGCCTCGTTCTCTCTGTCGGTCGCTACTTGTCTCGTTCGCGTAAGTGGCGAAGCGGCAACCTCGCAGGTTTTAATTTAGATTAAAATACAATTTTTGATAGATAAAATAGAAAAACAATACTTAAAATGAAAAGATACATCATTCTTGTTTTTACACTCGTCCCAGTAGTTCTGCAGTTTCTGAACACACAAGAAGGCATTTTTCCTAAATGTTGAATACGCGCTGCGTTGTTGCCAGACAGGCTGGAACAAAGTCGACTAGACAATTAGCTTGTGTTGATGTCGCCAAGCCGAGCGCAGTAAGACGTATCTACCTCCATTTATATATAACATCATTGGAGTCAGCTTCGCCGTGGTTCGCTGATTGTCGACGAACTTCAATACGTTCTTTTAGTGTGGACACAACAGCGAAAGCAAGCGAGCGTGCGATACTGATCGGCAAATCCCACTCGTTAGCATTCGCTCGGTCTCATTCGCTTGGTCTGTACGCGGCATTATGCCGAAAGCAAGCGATCGAGACCGAACGAATTTTAACGAGTGGGATTAGCCGATCAGTATCGCACGCTCGCTTGCTTTCGCTGTTGTGTCCACACTAAAAGAACGTATTGAAGTTCGTCGACAATCGGCGAACCACGGCGAAGCTTGACTCCAATGATGTTATATATAAATGGAGGTAGATACGTCTTACTGCGCTCGGCTTGGCGACATCAACACAAGCTAATTGTCTAGTCAACTTTGTTCCAGCCTGTCTGGCAACAACGCAGCGCGGATTCAACATTTAGGAAAAAATGCCTTCTTGTGTGTTCAGAAATTGCAGAACTACTGGGACGAGTGTAAAAACAAGAATGATGTATCTTTTCATTTTTAAGTATTTACTGTTTTTCTATTTTATCTATCAAAAATGGAAAATCAAAAAGTTGTATTTTAATCTATAGACAGAATACATGGTCTTTCGAGCCAGGGGAGGCAAGTGTCCGGATACCCTACCATCTATTGAGCTGAACGGTACCGCTATACCAAGGTTGCACAGTTTAAGTATCTCGGGCATATTGTCGTGTAGTGTATTGTAGAGGGAGGGTTAGTTAGGGCTAATATGATAGCCCGCAGGTTTGCTCGGTGTTCAAGGGATGTCAAAATAACTCTTTTTACGGATTTTGTACGTCCTTTTACACTTGCGCCCTGTGGGTGTCATATACGCAAAAACAGTACAGCGCTCTCCGTGTGGAATATAATAATGCTTTTAGGGTGGTGATGGGGTTGCCTCGGAGATGCAACGCATCAGGGATGTTTGCAGATTGGGGCGTTGATTGCTTTTACGCCGCCATGCGCCAGCGATGCACATCCCTGGTGCTCAGAATCCAAGCCAGCCCCAGCAGCATCCTAAAAGTATTCTCCAACAGATTTGACATGAATCGTTGTCACAGGATTCATGTACTGGCTAATTGTTTGTAGGTATGCTAAAATGTTTTAATAATATTAAATTTTGCTCAGTTAATTTTTGTAATAATATTATAATTTAATAATAATAATGAATGTGTTATAACTGTGAAATGACAAATGATAATAATTATTAATTGAATTGTGTATGAATGCATATGACTTGGAAAATTAGTCGAAATAAATGGTTTTGATTTGATTAAACTAAATTAAATCCTGCGACGTTGCCGCTTCGCCACTTACGCGAACGAGACAATCAGCGAGCGACAGAGAGAACGAGGCTGTCATTGGCGGTCGAATGGTCGGCCACAGGCGAACGTTGTTAATAATATGTTGATCCCTTTCTGACAACTAGAATCAATATATCTTCGTGTTCTTTAATCTTGTCAGTGTAGTTAATGTCGTTCTGCGAGTTGTGTACTATCGCTATATGTAGCATAAAATTTGCCATGTTTAAACTTCATATTCAAGGAGTAAAACGCCTCTACAGTTAATCTCATTGCTCACGTCGTCAAAAGTAAAAAAAAAAGTCAAAATCATTTATTCAATTTAGGCATCAAAGACGCACTTATGAACGTCAACTTTTCATTATAATGTCGAACTTAATAGTAAGCTTTTTTTTATTAAAACGTTTTTTATAGTCAACTTGAATTTGCCCTCTGTGAGCTCAGTTATGTACCTACTTTGGGATTTTATTGTAAAAACGCACACAATTTCCTAGGAATAACTTATTAGTCTTCGCAAGTCTAAAACTAGGTTGTATTTTAATGATCATGGATGAAAACGGTGGAGCTGGTGGATGAAGCTGTTCTTTAAAAAAATTGTATAATGGAACCCAACTATTGAACGACTTACAAAAAGAGCTGGATTACAATAAATAAATTGATTTATTTTACAAGGATTTTATGTGGTTGATAAATGAAATTGTGTGTGTTGAGTGGAAGCGCTCGCAGCGGAGCTTGACTTAGCGATTTTAACCGATGAAGCGATCAATAAGTTAAACAACAATTACTGTGGTCAAGACTTGGATGGGTGTCAGCTAAAGGCATTGTTTATCTGAGCGCTTCCGTGTTTCGGAGGGCACGTTAATCCATCGGTCCCGGTTGTTTGTCTTAGGACAACAGTCGTTAGGCTATGTATCGAAGGCCTTCCAGCGGCCGGAAAACTTCGACATGGGTTGGCCACTAGCCTATCCACCAAGCCGCACTGAGCCCGCGTGGTGGATTACGGCCCATTCATCTCCGAGAGAAAGCTCGAGTCCTAGCAGTGGAAACATAATGGGCTGATAATGATGAAATGAAATTAAAGCAATCGTCGATTTTGTTTACTTTTTTATGTTGTATTCAGCATGTTTAGAATTTCAAAACCTCGGTTTCTGCTTATAGAGCTCTATTAGCATTAGCAATCTATCTTAGTCCATTCCATAATCGTAAATAGATACAATTTATTCGCTGGAACGAAGCGACCGTCGCGTGCAACCGCCGCAACCGAATGAGCATTCGCTCGTCCGTCCACACCGCGGCCGTACGTTCGTTCCATTTCTCTTTCATGTACCGACACCCGCCGGAGCTCGGACGAAGGCGAGCGAAGGCCCTCGTTTGGCTTCGCTTGCTTACGGCATGCCGTCCACACTGATTCGTTTGCGCTCGCTCGTTACCCTTCGCTCGCTCTCGTTCGCTTGGTCTGTACGCGGCAGTTTTCACCCAGCAAAATTTGATTCAAAGTTGGAAGGACAGATATACTGAGGCCGTAGCAGAAACAATTTACGAAAATGTATTCGTATGGTAAACGTCAACGTGTCAAGCTTTGGTGTACAAACTATGAGTGTAGTCAGAGCTATTCTAGATAAATGACAGTTTGTACTGTATCACGTGAACGACATGTTACGTAACGTTTACGCAGTTATTCGTGCTAGAGGTCCAGGGGCCTTGCTATAGGCTCTTAAAGCAATACTTCTAGAAAACTGCCCGGCTTAATCGTACCATGACAACGTTATAGCAGGCCTGCCCAGGCCTACTATTCAAGAACTGAAGAAAAACCGTTCACCTGGTTTTTGTATGGAGTCTCGTTAACATGTCGCTCTAAATCCGCTTAGTTTATCACCTTACAAACGTCTAGGTGTCCGCAAGGTTGGTCATAATAAATTTGTTAGAATGCCAGAGACAACATTATTCGTTAACCTTTGAGAAAACAATGTTCAAAGAGAGAGAATGTTCGCTAAATGAGCGTCATGGTATGATTTTATTCAAAACAGTTTATGCCAGGTTTAAGAATGTGCATGTACATTTAATGTACATGCACATTCTTATAGAATGTACATTTTGCAGTAATTCAGTTACTGCAAAATGTAAGTCAGCTTTATAAAAAGCATGCAAGTTCCGTGCAGTGGCCCGAGCACGAACATTTGCTATGAGTTATCTGTGTCCCAGTTGTACTAGATAAATGATAGTTTGTACTGAATACGTCAACGATACGATAACGTTACACTTTAGCAAATGTTCGAGCTCGGGCCACTCCACGGAACTTGCATGTTTTTTATAAAGCTGACTTACATTTTGCAGTAATTCAACAATACTTAACTAGTAGGTCTGCGAACAGTAGCCTTCATGAGCATAAACATTATTTTGATATTATCAAACCAACCGGTAGATGGCGCCACATCAAACTTTCCTCGTGTTAGAAATATATTTCCCCTTACAAAACCCCGCTTATCGCGGAATGAGCATCTAGGTATACCATATTTCGCCAAGATTTGTTGAAAAATACGACCTGTACGGGAGTAGCAACATCCGGGCAGTTCAAAGCAAATTTGTCGAGTATGGCAGAAACTTCTTTCGCTTCGCTCAATCAGTCAATTAAACTGGGAAAAATACCACTATTTTAGATTTAATACACTGACCAAAAGGTGCAATTATGTTGGAGTAGGTAGGTATATATAATAAAACGTACCTACTTGTAGGTAAATTATCATTTAGAATAAATAACGTCTAGAGCCTAGCGACAACTTAAGTACCAAGAGGCCATTTGTTCATAGCTTTCAAACCCTAACAAGGTAATGCCGTCTCAACTAATTTAGCTTATGAGACCGTCAAATAACTTATCCTTATATCCTAATTACACTAATATTATAAAGGCGAACGTTTGTGAGTGTGTACACTATACAGACAAATAAACACTATGCTGCTGTCCACTAAGGTGGATGCTTGGAGAAGATTCCTAATAATCATAATATATATGTAATGAAATAAAGATTCAAATCAAACTTAATACAATTGAAATTATATGATAAAGTTTTAAATTAGGCACCTAGTTACTTGTACCTAATTGTTGCTCCCAGATTCCCAGAATCAGTGTGCAGAACCTAGGTAGGTTGCACTATGAAATAGTTTTGTGCTGTAGTTTTACCACGGATGACGCAATAGTATATGGTGACATAAAATACTGGGTATATAAGATGTAAATAACCCATAAGAATGCATTGTTCGTAAAATTGTTTGTAATGTCGATTGTTAACTCGAAAACTGCCAATATAATTACCTAACTGGAATTCTACAATACTAAAAATCTTTCGCATTTGGAAGTTAAACGGAGTTCACGAGGACAGCAGCAAGTGTTATTAACAAGTATAGTTAGGTATTTCAGGAGTTATTTAATGTATCTGGTTCTGAAGCATACAGCATATTCAATATTTGTAAAGTTATTTTTTATGATTACAGTTGCAAATATTACATAGCTCCTGAGGTCGCAGCTTGCGGGCACACTTTGTGTCACTGTTGCTGGCGGAATCGTCGCTCGTGCCCTCATTGTGCCAAGCCACTTGAACGTTCTAGTTTAAGACATAACCAGCCAGTCCAGAAGAGAACGGAACATGTCCAGGAACTGGGGGAAGCTTTTGAAAAACTTTTTAACATAAACCGTAAGTAATTTTTACGATTCCCTAACTCCAGTATGGAGCGCGGCAGAATACCTCGGATATGGAAATAGCATTTACAAAAGTTCAATGATTTTAAAAATTTAATTTTATGTCATTTTTTACGTATTTAAATGTGAAAATGCCTTTGTCCAGCTGTAGACTTCCTGCTACGATGATGATAATGATAAAGCATTAGTTGGACATTTGTGAATGAATGGTGGTTTCAAATCACAAAGAAATTATGCATATCTTCAGTGTGACAAAGTTTGAAATCGAAGTGAGCGTCAAGTTTTTATTTTTTTGGCCTTAGGCAATTGGTAAATAGAGAACTTTTTATTTTGCACACAATATTGCACAGAGTGACAAATGATGGTCTTATAGCTTATAGCTATATTTTCGAGAGAACTGACTTTTCTGAGTTTGTGTTTGGATTATAGAAGCCTGGTATGAATAATTGAAATATTTATTCCGAAATAGAAAGTCAAATAGCTTGGTGTCTCTTAAATGAGATAAACCTATTCTCCTTCGTACAGGAGTATTTCAGTACAAAAAAATAAATATAAATACCCTAATCTACTTCTAAACTTTGGACTGCAGCTCTCAAGCAGCAGTCCAAAGTCTATGGGTAATCATATGAGATTTGCTATTACAATGTTTCTTTTGCTTAGAAGTTACATATAAAAAGAATAAATAAGTGACACCATTCGTATAAATCATACCTTTAACTGACATACGGGCAGAAAAGATGCTATAATAGACTTTCTGTCTTCTGTGTGTAGACCCTGAGAAACCAATAAGAATATATATGATCTAGGAATGAAATAATTATTACCTCATTCTCAGGAAATGCAATGAATTTATTTTTTAATAATTTAATAATACATTTATGTTTATATTTCCATATTAGTAAAGGAAATTAATATGTAACTATTGATGGTGTATATTTGTAGCTGTATCACCTTATGAAACAATTGGAAAATATGTTTTCATCGTAAAAACAATAGCTTATTTCATTTTATATTTTTTGATTTGATAGCGTTTTAGCATTAGAATTATACAAGTTTTTTGACTTAAACAAAAAGGATTACACGGCAAATATCCCGTATGTAATGTTTACACTAAATACACCCTATGCTCCTGTAAACACATGCTTGTAGTACTAGCTATGTACTATACATGAAGTCATATTTAATAATAATTATTTTTTTACAGTGAATGAATTCTTAATGGACACAGAGGATCTGGAATCCGAAAATGATTCGAATAAAAATGTAAAAGATTGGTTAGCAAGCTCACAAAACCATTTTTCGGCACCACCTCAGAGTTCTGAAAAATCATCTCAAGAAACTCAACATCCTAATACTATGAATGTATCTTCAAATAAAATTCGGATACACACAAAAACTGACAAGACTAAAAGTCCCGATAAAGTTGTCCTTGTCTCAATACCACAAGATGATTGGGACAAGATTGAACCTATGCCTGATACTGAAGATATTAATAAAAATAAGGAGAATGTTGTAGGTCCAATGGATATTGAGCCATTTAACGTGGAAGATAATGAGTACACAGTAGCCCATCCGCGACGAAGTTCTAGGAAAAAAGAAATTAAGCCGGCCGATGCATACAATAAAACAGTCAACAGTCAGCAGAACAGTTCATTAGAAAAGAAAAGTTCTAAAAACTCGAGTGGTGAAAACGATAAAAAATCTAATAAAACTAAACAGAATTGGAGTAGTGTGAAAAAAATGAAAAAAGAATTCAGTAAAATAAGTAAACAGAACACAAAGAATAAATTAAATGTTTCGATTGAAATGTGCCGAAAGGCACAAAGTAATTCTAAGGGGAATCTTGCAGCACCAAAAGCTCGTTCTCAGGTATATGACATAGACGAAAATACCCCTAAACATTTCAACATCGAAAATAATATGGTGGGAAAAGTTATGGAACAAAATGGTGATGTTGAGGATAAAACCACTAATGCAAATGCCTCTCCTCTTTGTGATGCAAATAAAGTTGAAAATGATAAAAATCTAATTACTAATGAATGTAGTCTCCCGGTTGCTTTTAAAAATGATGATCAATGTGCAAGTACAAAAAATACAGACAGTCAGGAAAAAAATCTAGAAATTGTAAACTCTTCAAAACTTGAGGAAAACTCTGTTAAAATGCCATTTTATAAGCGAAGTGCCCTACTCCCAAAGAGTGTTGAAGCAAATAACATTAAAACTGTAAGTCACAATGTTGATTCAAGCTCTACAAATGATGACATTGAAATAACTATCAAAGTAGGTAATACAATCACAAATATATTAATTAAAAAGAAAAATGACATAGATTTGAAGGTCAAAACTGATCGTGAAATCCAAACATCTTTAGGACCACACGATATATCTGTAAAAAATGATACTTCATCACATAACACTAAAACGCAAAATATTTTAATTAATGTTGGAGGAAATCAGAATTATAATGTTGAACATCAATCAAAAATAATTATTCCAAATATAGAAACACACGAAAAGGCTGCTGTTTCCGTTAAAACTGTATCAGATAAAAAAAATACGGATTCAGCTGACACAGCTACAGCTCAGTTTGAGATAACTGAAAGTGTTGAAAAGGAATTATCCAAGATAATGGAATGTGTCGGTGAGCCAGTTCAATTCAAAAATACTCCTATTGTTGGAGAAAACCCTTCTCAAACTAAACAATCAGAAAAGCTAGCAACCAATCCCAGTGAATTAGAGTATTTAAATGATTTAGATATATTTGAAAGTGAATCTGTAAAAGAGTCAGATGTACAATTACTCAAACATACGGAACAGGCCCCGTCAGAAATATTGTTATGTACAGTCAAAACTAAAAATAAAACTCAGAATATTACTGCAAAACGAAACAGAGATTCATATAGAGACATATTGCCAAAGTCCAAAAAAGCTAAGGTGGATATTGATAATAGCGTTCTGGCAAGTGAGACTATACATCCGCATAAAGCAAATCAAAACCAATCTGAGAGTGAGCCTATGAACTATGAAGCGATAATGGGTACTGTGTTCGCTTCCATTGATGCTGACATAGAAGAAAATATCCAAAGCCAAAATATTCACATGGAAATTGAACTTCCCATTGGAAATAATAAGCAACAAGCAACGCAACAAGTAGCTATGACTAGTAATGAAATCAATTATTCTGCAAAAGTAGTTAATGAGGATTGTAATCAGAAAGATAGCGAAAATGTGTTTTCTGTTTGTGTTACTCAGAAAGAGGACGAAAATGTAGATGGAGCACCAACTAACAAAATGGTATGTTAACTTACTTTCAGTGTTAGTACTCATGACGGTCCCACAATTATCATAAGCAATTATTCCTCAGGGGTAATTTGGGTGAACCAGTTCAATTTCTGTCTCGTGCTTGAACTCTCAATAAAGGTATACAATGTGAGTAAAATCACTGTATGTCTAGCGCATATTCTATTGCCCGCCAGGGTAGTTACCATATTCAAGATTGAACACTTATCACAAGATGCTGGATCATACACCTTACACACATCGTAAAGGATAAATCACAGTGCTATTTACAGAATAAAACACCAGAGGGCATTGCGGTCTGAGCACAAGTACTGTATTCTTATATACATGTATACAGTTAAAGTTCACTTTCACGTGAATACCTCATCGAGCTATCAATTTGCTTATGTATCTAAATAATATTTCAGGTGCCTCAAAATGTTCCCCAGCCGAACATGGAAGATTTTTTAACACCTGTGATGTGCCGCAACCTTGAATCTACAGAGAAGGTCATTATTGAAAATGAGTTCGACGTGATAAATGATGATGACTCTGACAAAAGCATTGTTGAGGAGACTCCTCAGAAGTATGTATTTTGCCAGTTTGGAAAATATTTGAATGTCTTTCATTTGAAATATATTTATACACTTAAATTTTTTAAATATTATACTAATAAAACGAGAATGTCAATTCGTTCGACGCAAATAGCCTGCCCATAACTGCTCATCCAGTAAATTCCTTGTAATAGAGTTTTAAGGATACTTTATATCTACTATTAAATATTATGTAGTAAAATATAATATTTCATAAGGAAATTTCTTTGCGACTCCATTCATAGTTTATTATTTTATGATTGAACTGATACTTAAATTAACCGAGCCATCTATATCTGTACTCCGCCGAAAGCTAGCATTTAGCGAATGCCTACAATTCACTGGGTGACACTTAGGGGTGACATACTAGCTTGTAGTAGAACCTCTGACATGAATTCGTCTTGGTGTCCACTTTAATGGCGAATATTCTGCCTCCAACCACCATTGGCGGATTCTTATAACTAATTAAAAATCTTCAAATTGTAAGTTAAATCTCAATATAATATTATGTATGAGATGATTAAAAAATGTTTCAGGGACTCTTCTTTTACAAAAAAAAGACTTAAAAGCAATGGAGCCAACAAAGATATTAATATAACTCAACCGGTCGAACTATCACAACCTAAAAGAGTAATATCTATAATATCAGATAAGAAAACATCAGAATCAGCTAATGAAAAGAATTCTATTATCACTTTAACGGACACATCTGCAGAACATAAGAGTAATAAATACTTAACAATCATCGAAGCTGAGAATAAAAAGTCGATGGAGACACCTTTGTCTATAGATAAATTTGTCCATGAAATCATACATAAATCAACTCCGTTTGCCAAGAAGTCATTGAATTTCGATACAGAAAATACAGACAATCATGATCCTGAGCAAACAATCTGTCCTACAAATCACGAAGTGGCGAGAACCACCCAAGAAAAAGAGTTTTTGAGAAAAGCTTTTGAGAGATCTCCATCACTCTCGTTCAAACCTCTTGGACTGAGAAGCTTGGTGCTTCGAAATAAGAAATATTGCATCGCAGGGTCGTGTTTAACACCGCCTCAAATCCAAAAGTTGAAGTTATTGTGTACTCGACATAAGCTTACATACTCAAACAAGTTTTGTGATGACTTAACACATTTGGTAGTAGGTGTGGATGAGGAAAACCGGTCACAGCGGTAAGTGTCTCAAATAGTGCGCTTGTGCAGAATTGCTCTTATACATACTTTTATGTTTTACAAACTGCGCCCTGAGGTTACGCCCGCGTGGTGATGGATGATGATGATGATAATGAAAAGTATACTATGTGTTAATCCAGGGCCTCATCTACCTCCATACAAAATTTAATCAAAATTAATTCGGTCGTTTTCGCCTTTAATTTCACCACCTTAAGCAGTGTATTTTTTTATAAATACAATAAACTTTTTTTAATCGTGAGTAAATACATTTTTTTTTAATTATAAACCTATTCCGCGGCTAAGAACCATTGTGCTATTGAACGCACGACGACGCCAGTTTACAGTCGTTACTTTACAGAAATCTATATTAAAGTTATATTAATAGAAATATTTAGCGACACTTCCGCTGGAAAGAAAATCAACGGTAGTTAGTGCAATGTAAGCGATGCCAACAATCTGTGCACAGCAAAAATAATTGTAGTTGGTCGTATAAGTGCGTCAAGTACGCCGGTGCACACAAAACTACCTCATGCACAGTGAGAGACAACACCCCTGCAGTGTGTACCTTGCAGAGGCACAGGCACCCAGCTAGCTACAAAGGTTGTCAAGCGTGTGTCTACCAATAATACATGCTCCACTCTACTGACCCAAGCTGATAGAACACGAGACACTACACATACAAGAAAATACCTAACCGCAAAAGAGAGTCTAAGAGCTATACAGTGAAGCTGTCAAAGGTTGGAAAAATAACAACACAGCCACTATATTTAAAACAGATACTACTTCTAAAATAGGCAATGTACTAGTAGATCAAGGAATAGATCTTAGAAATGCACAATCAAACTAAAACATGTGTCAGAGATCAGACTCAATAGATGGAAATAAACCGATAAAAAGAACAAACCCAAGACCCAAAGTGACAATAGATCTCGTAAAACATATTTTAGTAATAAAATAGAAAACGAGGACAACCAATCCCAAAAACAGAGGCTAAGCCTAGAAGCGCTAATGAAACAGACTGAAAGAATTTATCAACTCGTAACACAGCTGGGAACAATGATGAATCTTATCATGACACTCATGTTCTTACTAAAGATTGCTACCTGGAACATGAATGGAATGGCGCTAAGCAAACTAGAGTTAGAAACATTGATAAAAACCAATAAAGTGGACATAGCCTTAATATCATACATACGTGAACATAGGCCTCCCCCACAGATTTCCAAAAGGACCGGAAGATGCCTGCGTCCAACGTCGTCCTCCTACCTTTATCAATCAGTCCACCTTGTCCACCACGACCTAAGCTGCGCTTGCCGGTCAGTGGTCTCCACTCCAGAACCTTCCAGCTCCATCGGCCTTCTGTTCTGCGTGCTATGTGACCTGCTCACTGCCATTTCAACTGGATTATCTTCCGGTCTATGTCGCTGACTTTAGTTCGTTTAACGGATCTCCTCATTTCTGATTCCATCACGTAGAGAAACCCCGAGCCTAGCCCTCTCCATAGCTCGTTGTGCGAGTTTGAGCTTGCTTATGAGGCCCATTGTAAGAGACTACGTTTCAATGCCATGTCATCACTGGTAACACATATTGGCCATAATTCTTGTATTGAGGCACTGAGGTATTTTTGACAAGACGACTTCGCGAAGTTTCCGGAACGCTGCCCAGCCAAGTTGGATTCGACGATTGACCTCTTTATCGAAGTTGGACCTGCCTAGTTTGACTGACTGTCCCAGGTAGATGTATTCGTCAACAACTTCGAGAACTGAGTTCCCAACAGATATTGGAGTAGGCACAACATGGTCATTAGACATAATTTTCGTCTTGTCCATCTTATTCTTAAGGCCTACCCGCGAAACTCGATGGAGCCCTTCGAGCATTGTACTGAGGTTTTACATGGATTCTGCCATGACTACAATATCGTCGGCAAATCGAAGGTGAGTGATGAGTTCGCCGTTGAAGTTGATGCTGAGTCGTTGCCATTTTAGAAGCTTGAAAGCGTCTTCCAATGTAGCGGGGAACATTTTCAGAGATATTACATTTTCCTGTCTCATGCCTCTTTGCAATGGAATTGCCTGCGAACTCTGCTCGTGTACACGGACTGACATGTTGGCGTTATACAAACACTTAACACTTCGATATACCGATAGTCAATGCGGCACCGCTCGAGAGACTCAAACACTGCCCACGTCTCGATCGAATCAAAGGCCTTCTCATAGTCTGCAAACGCTAAACAGAGAGGCAAGTTATACTCTTCGGTCTTCTGCATAACTTACCGTAGCGTGTGGATGAGGTCTTTGATACTACAGCCTTTCAACACTAAAACCCATCACACACGACTAAGATAATATATATTATAGCGTCGAATATAAAAGTTATGTTAACTTAACCCACCACACACGGCGCAGATACTATAATACAGGCTGTTTGGTAGAGGGACCTACATACCAAATGAGCGTGTTCGGGGGCCCACTTGGAGAATACAAGTTGGCCAAAAAAAATCCCAGACCCCCCAATTTTTTTTAACTTTTTTTTGTTAATTGTCCCTTTTTCTCCGAAATCGTACCTATTTACCACCATAACATTTGTAAAATCTGTTTAAGACAGGATGTTTTTAGTTGAATTTGGTCTCTATACACCTTCAGGCCAAGCAAAGCAAAATTGGATACCTGGATTTTGTTTTTAGTTGAATTTGGTCTCTATACACCTTCAGGCCAATCCAATTCAAAATCCAGGCCGTTCGAATATCGGTGGCATCTTAAGCTACTCTAAGGTAAAATATTATAGTATATTCACCGTGTGTGGTCGCTCATTGAATTATATGGTCAGCGATATGTCCGAATCTGCTCTAAGATAATTTATATTTTATAGTATCTTCATCGTGTGTGATGGGCTTAAAGCAGGAAATCAGCAACAATAGCTTCAAATACAAAGAACGACTGAACAAGCACATATCGCTCCAATATAAACCATCTTGGAACTTATCTGATTATGGCATGAGCCGATGGCAAATTTTAAGAAAGGAAATTTAAAAAAATACCAAAAAAACTTGCTGTAAAATTGCTTTCGGTAGGGTTGCAGCAGATTATACACTTAACTTATTATTCTGTATACTTCCTACATGCATTTATTGCGGGAGGGAGGCAGGTGCATATACTGCAACCCTGCTATAATTTCCATTTATTTGTGGTAGTGTCACGCTGCAACCCCACAGCCGAATGGGCCGGCGCGAGCGGAGAAGTACCACATTCCCACATAACACCAACGTGAAGTAACATAACTTGCTATTGCGTTTTGTCGGTTTGTGGGAGGTTCTGGAGGCTCGATCCCCCCCTTCCCCATTAAAAAAAAATTGGAATAATCCAGCGGAATTGTCACTAAATATTTCTATGAATATTACGAAGTAAACACTTCTTTAAGCGCGTTGAGCGCTTTTTGGGTGAAGAAAAATCATGGAACTCGCGTCATCGTCACCGTCATCGAACGCTTTGTCATAGATAATGTAGTTGTGAAGTAAAACTTAGATAATGGTTTCCATGACTACCTATTGTTGTTGATTATGTGTCTTACAAATAATTCGCGAATGTAATGCTTTTTGGGTGTAGAAAAATCAAGGAACTCGCGTCATCGTCACCGTCACCGATAGCTTTGTCATAGGTAATATACGAGTAGTTTTGAAGTGAAAACTTCTTTAGGCGCGATAATGGTTTCCATGACTATACCTTGTTGATTGTGTGTCGGGGTTTTCGAGCATAACAGATGCTCAAAAAATTATAAAAGTTTAATATGTGTCAAGCTTAACATTATGTATTAATGATATTTAATTTCAGTATGGATAAAAGGCATGAATTTCAGAGGTCTAACTAAAATTTAAATAAAAAGCTTAACAATTAGGCCAAGTTATTGGAACTGAGCAAGGCGGCAATGAGCTTCCCTTGCCACCAAGTTTAATTTTAAATTATACAGGTGTCCCGAAATTCAAGGATAACCTGATACCGGGCGAGAGGCCACGGTATACCAGTTCAAAAAAAACCAAATGGGCCATCTTTTGAAATAATTTGCCAAGAGTGGTGTGGTACATTTCTTTTTCCAACATGGAGTGTCAAAGTTAACTGACAATAATTTTGTAAACGATAACTTGTCAAAACTTAATTTTACTTTACTTAGTTAACAATGTTTATTATATTGATATGTGGTTGCGATTTGAGCACTGTTATTTGAGATTACATTAGTAAAAACATCACTGTAAAATTGTGAAAACCGTTTAAAACATTTTTTATTATCGCTTGGCTAAGTGACCTGGCCTTTTTTCCCTTTTTTTTCTGAACTGGTATACCTTGGCCTCTCTCGCATGGTACCAGGTTATCGTTGAGTTTCGGGATACCCTATATAATTAATTTGTATGTTAAATTATAAATGTTTACAGGTCTGTAAAATATATGTGTGCATTGGCGTCATCAAAATGGATAGTTTCCTATGAATGGGTTGTGATGTGCTTACAATCGAAGGAGATAATCGACGAGGTAATAAAATATAAGTGTTTTAGAAAACTCTTCCTGATATAACGGGCTTGCCAGGATTAGTTGCAATGCTCCCTAAAAATAATGCTTCCTAGTTTCGACCTGGCTCCCCACCGTCTATAAGAAGCAACTTATGTGTAGAGAACACGCCACCGACGTGCTAACTAGATAATAATCTGTGGTCAATGATATTCCTCATTAAGACATTATGTAAATACAAATATAAAATAGTACTTAGTATACAACTAGTAAGGTATACTAGTTGTATATAAAATAGTAATTTTTTTGCCTAGGGAGCAAACAACTATATTTAAGGGGAGAGTATTTCTTTGAATCCAGAGCGAAGCGAAGGATTCTACAGTAAGCAGAGTCTTAAATAGAATCCTGAGTGTGGCGAGTGATTCAAAGTAAGTCACTCGAGCTTATAATAGTGTTGGCTCCGAGGTGGAAACTCTACATTTATCACCCTCTATGAGAAAGTAAATGAGAAAGTAAGTGCAACTTATTAATATGAATAGTTACGTACAAAACAAACAAAAATAAAGAACAATGAGACATAAAATAGACATAATTAGAGACTATGTTTATATTTGAACAATGGAATGCATCGTAATAATTTTATTTCATTGTCATTACTTGTCATAAATGTACGTATAACTAAAATTCGAATTCGAATAAGCAATTAATATACGAACTAAGGCGGAACGTATTTCGCGTGTATTTTTACTTCTTCGCAGACTTTCTTTACTTTACCTGCGCCCGATACCTACTTGCGTTCGTACAATGTGTACAATGTGTTTAATGATTTTTTTTCTTTGGTGATTAGAACATCTATTTACAATAACCACATTCAACATTCAAATCACTTTTAGTCCCTAGGGATTAAAAAGATATTTGGTTCCCTGTTTATGAGGAACAAACTAGCCCTTTACGAATAGATGTGATATAAAACATGATATGAAATATCTACAATTTAGTATCTACATATACAAACCCACTACTTCTCCATTGGCGTAACCTGAGTTTTGTTATGGGGGATGTTATACACCACCCACCTTTAGGGCTATTGCCCTACACAGGTTTATTTATTTATTTAGGCACACAAAACAGAACATTGGTTATCTGGGGGAGGCCGGGCCCGCTCAAGCCCGTACCTGGCTACGCCAATGTACTCATGTCATTGTGCACGAGTGTGTGTGTATGATGCGGGTCACGAAACAAAATAACACATTGCAATTGATATCTTGTCTCTAAAATTTTTACTAGTTAACAGAAAATATTATACGAAATAATGGCCACTGCTTTGATTGTTTTTTGTTGTTTTTCAGCAAAATTATGAAGCTCTTGATAACACGGGAGAGCCGGGCCCCATGCGATCTCGAATCGCCACCAGGAAACTGTTCCAGGGCTTCACATTTTTCTGTGTGGGGCCATTTAGTGTGCTAGACACAGATACTTTGAAGGTAAATGACTGGCCGGTTGGTGCAGTTGGTAGCTCCCCTGCCTTCTGAACCGCTGGTCTCGGGTTAGCTCCCCGGACTCAAACATTTGTGTGCATGAACATGTCTATTGACCTGCGTCTGGGTGTGTATATAAATAAGTATGTATATTAGTCACCAGGTTACCATAGTACAGGCTCTGCCTAGTTTGGGACCTGAAGATCTTTGTGTGTGGATGTTGTCCCATATTTATAATTATAATAAAGGAGTAGAGGCCAAAGTCTTACTTGGAAGAAAAGATCAGACAAGACGTAAAATTACTGAACTGAAAAAGAATATGACGTTTTTGAAAAAAATGTCTGTCTGTCTGTGTGCTCACGCATAACTTTAAAAATACCGCGCAGATTTCGATAAAATTTGGTATAGAAAAGAACCTGAACATATTTTTTTATGACCGACTTAAAAAAAGGGAGAGAGAGGTGGTTTCTCAATTTGATTGTATATCTTTTATGTGTATTCGCGGATAACTTCGTCGTTTATGAGCCGAATTTGATGGTTTATAGAATGGATGAATTTTATTGGATTAATTAAAATTTAAAATTTTATTAAAAATTTAAATTATAAAAAATTTCCGATCTCAAGGGTGGCACCAGGATAAGGAAACCAAAATCTGATTGATAATGGCATTCCAGAGAAATCGAGGGGAACTTTTGAAAATCGTAGGCAACTAATGCATTTGTAAATTATTACTTTATGGTATTTTAAATCAGTACTATTTAAAGAAGGTCTGGAGTCGATCTGATGATGGAGCCGAAACACAGTTGAGGGAACTACTCAACGATTCACAGCAATTACTTGGTGCCTGGGCTTGATTAATTTATATTGATGAGAACTATACACCTAGATGGGTTGTGACTGTCATTAGGGGTCTGATGATGACGACGAAGGACAGTCAAAGGAACTCCTCAACGTTTTACAGTAGCTACCTTGTGCTTGGACTTAATTCATTTCCACTGATGAGAACTTTGCACCCATATGGGTTATAAGTCCAGCAGTACACTCCAAAAACTGAAAAGTGTTTCGCCTATTTTGTTTTGACGATATCATTGACAATCGATCCCGTAATTAGCACGGGTCACTAAAATAGGCATTTTTTTTTGTAATAGAACCGACTTCTACACCAATATGTGTGAAATAACTTGTACCTTGTAAGTTTGATCTCTCTACACACGGTCTCATATAAAACTAGGGTCTCGATGAAGAGGTCGGCGCGCATGAACTAAGGCACGGCTAAAAATCTACGCCATAACAATAAATTAAAACCAGCACACCAGTGCGTGTATTACTAGGGGGAGGGTAGGTGGAAGTTTTAGTTTTTGTAATACTACCCCTAGAGTACTTTATACTATAAATAATTTAACTTGACTACCCAAAATGATGGAGTTGTTATGTATGTAAGACATGGTATACATTGTATTATTACAGAACCTCCATTCATAGACGCTAATTGTTTGATCTGTAAAGTTGGCAATGACATGGCTATAGTATCTATTTATCGTTCGCCCTCTCAAGACAATATTTCAAAGTTTATAAATAGTCTTGACGTTGTCCTTGCAAGTCTTAGTAACACTAAAAATGTCATTCTAATTGGCGATATGAATATAAATATCTCTCAGAATAGTAAAGATCCTAAAACAAACGAATATCTCAACTTAACGGCATCCTATGGCTTTCTTCCAGCACATACACTTCCCACTAGGGAACAAAACTGCATCGATCATTGTATTTTAAAAACAAATCGACCTTCAATTACCATGGTGCTAGATTCTTTTGTAACCGATCATCGCCCAATACTCCTAGTAATTGATCACAAAACTGAATGTTCATCTCCTAAATCTACCACAAAATACATTAATTACTCCGCCATTATCGCTGAAGTAAACATAACTGATTTCTACGAGATTCTTAAACTTACAGATATAAACTCAGCTACAGATTGTTTTATCTTCAAAGTCATGGATATTATAAATAGAAACACGCGTGAAATTAAGTTGACTAGGAAACAAAGAACGATAAAGCCATGGATTACTCCAGGCTTACTACGCTGTATGCGAAACCGAGATCGGCTCCATATGAAATCAAAACAAGCTCCTACTAACGAAACACTTCAACTTACTTACAAAAGATACCGAAATTTTTGCAACCGTCTTCTTCGCAAACTAAAAAGAGAGTATGAGCGAAATGAATTCATAAAAGCTAAAAATAATCCTAAGGCTACGTGGAATACAATCAAGAATATAACAAATACGCATCGAAAGTCTTCACCACCTACTGAACTACTGCACCTTGCGCCATGTCCTAAACAAGCTGTAAATGCAGTGAATGTATTTTTCTCTCACATCGGACAAAATCTAGCCACTAACATTCAAGCAGCACAATATAACCAAAATAATAGATTTCCCATGGTACGCTCCCAATGCAATTCTTTTGTGATACTTGAGACTGATGAAGCCGAAGTTGATCGTATCATCTTAAACCTACGGTCTGACTGCGCTGTCGGATGGGATGGTATACCATCAAAAATATTAAATGTCTGTCGAACTGTGCTGGTCCCACCTATAGCCCACATTTGTAATCTTTCCATAAATACAGGCACATTTCCTAAGAGTTTTAAAAAAGCTATTGTTCACCCAATATACAAAAGCGGAAATAGAGAGACTATTAATAATTACAGGCCAATTTCTGTACTTTCAGCGCTCTCCAAAATTTTAGAAAGAATCCTTAATAACCGATTAGTGAACTTTTTAGAATCGCAAAATATTCTGTCACACAATCAATTTGGTTTTAGGAAAAACAAATCTTCAGAAGATGCCACTTTAAACTTGACTGACTTTATTGCAACAAAATTAGATCAAAGAGAAAAATGCTTGGGTATCTTTCTAGACATATCCAAAGCTTTTGATACCGTCTCTATTCCCAAGCTTTTGGACAAAATGGAAGGTTACGGTATTCGCGGTATTGCATTAAACATCTTTAAGGAATATCTTAATGAACGTACCCAATGTGTTAGAATATATAACACACTTAGTGACGAAGAAAATATCTCTTTTGGTGTTCCCCAAGGTTCTATTCTCGGTCCGACCCTTTTTACTTTGTATCTGAACGATCTTTGTCAACTCCAAATACCCCACTGTCGTATTATAACATACGCTGACGATACCGCTCTACTGATAGATGCTAGTACATGGGATGACTGTAAAATACGAGCAGAACACGCATTATCAATTGTCATGGCCTGGCTCAACCAGAATCTGCTGACCCTAAACATTAGCAAAACCCAATTTATAACTTTCTACACAAATTACTTTATGAAGCCCGACCCTTCTTTCACAATAAAAGCTCATACATGTCTAGCTCAAAATTCATCTCCGTTCAATTGCAATTGTCCCTCTGTATTAAAATCTTCTAGTGTTAAGTACCTTGGATTGCATATAGATGAATCCCTTAATTGGCAAATACAAATTGATCAATTAGTGTCAAGAGTCAGGCGATTGATTTACATATTTAAATTAATCAGACATACAGCAAACACTAAAGTTTTAAAATTAGTCTATAGTTCGCTATGTGAATCAATAATTTCCTACTGTAACACAATATGGGGAGGTGCATGTAAAACTTCTTTTATAGAGCTGGAAAGGGCTCAACGAGCAGTCTTAAAAGTTATGTTAAATAAACCCTATAAGTATCCCACCACTCAACTTTACACTGATGCAAAGGCACTTACTGTTCGGCAATTGTACGTTCATCGCACTATCGTTAGAAAGCATTTATCCCTAGGCATGGATGCAAATACCATGACAAAACGACGATGGAAGGACAGAATATGTCCTGTTGAAAGACGAAGAACGAATTTGCTCGGTCGCCAGTACCGTGTATTAAGCTCACGCCTATACAATACTGCAAATAGAAATACACATATATACACACTCTCTAAATTTGAATGCAAAAAAAAGGTTCAAATTTGGCTTTTAAAATTAAACTACCAGCAAACAGAAGCACTGCTTTCTACCATCAAGTAGATATGTAGATATCAAATCTTCTCTTCCTTGTAAATACAACTATTTAATAACAAACTATAAATTCGCCACATGTAATATTATTTATTGCACTAAACATGATTTTAACTTACTATGCACTCTACTCACAAATACACACACACACTCGAATCGAATACATATATACACATACTTACTTTAAGAATTTGATTACGGCCTACTGCACACATGCATAATATCTATTAAGTATTATCACCTACACATGCTCTTACTTACAAACTCCCTGTTTTGAAGTAAGATCGTAGGTATCCTGCTACTTATTTTATTGTTGCAATACTTTGCACAATAGTTGTGTGCTTGCCTAATTATATTATTATGTAAACGCTGTACTTGCGTCCAAATTTGGAGGAATCCTCGCTGTTTCTGAAAATACAGACTTATTCCTTATTAAGTCTAGTTTCGGAAACAACAGTTTCCAATGTATATACTACATATACCTACAGCTTAGTATTAATCTCTGTATGTGCAAATTAGATAAGAACAAATGTATATGTATGGTTTGATAAATAAAGATTATTATTATTATTATTATATTATTAATTAAATATATGTTATTTTCAAATCCCGCATAACAAATCGCCACGACTACATCCTTGAAGGGGTAGGCAGGCTCCTACGTTTCGCCAGAGGAATAATATTTTTTGGCCCATGTAATAGGAGGTGAGCCTTTTGCCATTTATGGGGCACTGTTCCAGACTCCAGACTACTATTGAGAATTTCTTTGTCAGAAAAACCCAATAACGGTCTGACCCGGGTATTAAACCCAGGACCTCGCAATCCTAAAGCGCGCTTCCACCACTACACCAAGACCAAACGAGCAAAGCCGCTGGCGGGTCAGCTAGTATTAAATTCGTTGTCATTATTTCGTAACGTATAGTTGTTCCTGACTTAAAGACCTCTGACTCAAATCAGTCGGGAAAGTCTTACTAAAACAAAAATTTGGGCATAAGTCAACTTTAAAAAAAGTTACGTTTTGAGTTATGTGTTTAATGGTAACAATTAATAACAACTGTTAAAATACACACGCCTAAAGTCTGGCAAGCGTTTTGGGAATTCAAGAAACGCGTGTGCTATACTGTTTTGTTAATTTACTGTTTGAATGCTACGAGAAAAAAAGCTGAATAATATTGTTGTTTTACTGTTAAAATAACATCGAGTCGAAGTTCACACACTTGACAGTTGCGTGCCAGACCGATAAAGATTAATATATAGGGCTGCGATATAAAAATCTGAATGTTCAATGTAACACCATGATTCCCTCTTTGGTCAGAGATATTTGTCTTAAGGTGCTGTCATATCACGATGTCGATAAAAATGAGGGTTTTAAAGCAGTCAATCTTATAAGCAGCGATTAATTTCAAACTACAAAAAATAATGTGACATAATACTTTTAATAAGAATAATACTTTTAATTTTTTTAGGTACACACATTGACGGAATTAAAAACATATTTTAACATACTAGAGTACATTAAAAAAATTCAACCACTTCAATTCACCTTTAAAACAGTTTTTCTCTTTATTCACTATTATATTTGTTATGAAACACATATCATAAAATAGCAATATTAATACACATACATTGACCAATTAATTTTTTAATTAAGAGTGCACATTATTTTTTATGTTTTTTTTACGTTTTTACGAGATGCGCTTGCTTGATTTCAAGTAAAGGAAAATGAAGCGCAGAGCTGACAGCGCTTTAAGATAAAATTCGTTTTAATATTTATTACTTAACTAAGTCCAATCCCGCTACTATCTGTCCGTCACGCAATTAGAAACATAGTCTCGAGTCCTGTAGCAGACGTATGTCACGTCGACAAATGCTCACATATTAAACTAATACCAAGACGCACGACTTCATTCGACCACATACTGAATTATAATAGAAGGGGAATGTTTATGTCATTTCAGTATTTCGTGTGTACGTGAAACGAGAGAAAAATGAAGCACTCGAGTGAAGCGTCTGATATCACCTTTACATGTGTCATTACTTTCTGACTTTAAAATAATAGTATGTTAGTCGTAATCCATAAACATTACTTTATCATACTGCAACGTTTCAGCGACAGAGGAATTATTGCTGTAGTCAAATCCCTCAATGATTGGACTAGTTATATGAGCATTGACTTGACACATTGATTGACGCAGTATGCGCTCGAATTTTAGAGGGTGACAGAGTTAAAAATGTTCGTACTTTTAATAAAATGATATATATTAACCACTATGATGAATGGCAGAATATAGTGATACTATAAAATCTATGTATGTAACAGCAACTAAACCTATATTCAAATAAACGCTTGAATGATTAATTGATTGATTTTTTTAGGCTATTCTAGAGGCGGCTGGCGGCCGAGTGGCCAAGGAAATACAGGAGGTTAGAGTGGGCGAGGGTAAGGCACCCGCTATGTTACTAGCGGAGCCCGAGGACACGCAAGATAATCGATTTACTTGTAAGTACATATAAAAAAACTATTACTTATATCAAATATTTACTTTACTATTTTTAAATCACTAATGCGTGCTTAGTGTAATCAAACTGCAATTTTAAAGAGAACTTTCTTATATCTTGAATAACAACATTGGTATTTGAATAATTTAACAAACATGAATTAAAGTACGCATAGATCACCACACTTGAGTAGTAGGAAAACCAAACATACCCAACAAAACTTATCATTCGTTTAGTTGTACATTAGCAACGAGCTGTTTGTCGATCATTGCTTTTTAGCGCATGTAGGTACTCCCAGTCTGCTGGGTGGACGAAGGCTGACAGACTGACTTAGGCTCAATTGATCGGGTTCAGTTACAATTGTGAACTCAGACCTTAATGGTGTAAATAAAATAATAATATGAGACTACACATCCACAGGTCTCCCAAACTAGGCAGTGCCTGTATTATTGGTAACTTGCTGCACACAAATATTTGACCTGTCCGGGGATCGAACCAAGGACCAGCGGCTCGGAAAGCAGGGACCTACCAACTGCGCCATCCGGCCAGACATCGTACCTACCTACCATACTGAATAAAGCGTAATTGGTGCTCTGATGTTCCCACATCTTTTTCAGATCTTACAATGGAGCAGAGCATCGTGCCTGTAAACTACGAGTGGGTGCTGAACTGTCTCGGATGCTACACCCTGGGCTCCATCCAAGAGCTACTGCTGTGCCCCTCCACACTCCTACCCAAGGGCACAGATAGCTGGCCACGAGTATTGCTATCCTGTGACGATGAATAATTCGATTTTGACATGTATAAGTTATCTTATGTTGAAAGTGATACATATTTTTATTATTCTTCATATATTATTGTAAATTAATATTAAAGCAATACAATTGTTTATGTAATAAGTATTTTATTTATCATATTATAGTATCATGAAATGCATCAAACTAATATTATAAATGCGAAAGTTTAAGAAAGTAAGTCCCGTCGCCTGTCGATAAGCTATATCGAGGTCATTTTCAAAGCTGACAAAACAATCGTTGAAATCGATTAAATAAACGATCTCAAAGGTAATTTTACAGTTCCATGCTAGGGTTACCGTTATAATCGTAAAAAAATATCTAGTTTGTCTACCGATCGCTTAAGTTTGTCACTTGCATTGATTGACAAAATATTGATATAGCCAGTTGTTTCGAAGTACAGTAAAAGCTCCTTATTCGCGCTTCCTTCATTCGCGTTTTCACTATTCTCGGATTAAAAAAATGCGACCCAATTCTTATATACGCGGCTAAAAAATTCTTTATTCGCGGATCTAATAAGTACCTACCTACATACATAATAATAAAAGGATGCCAATAGATTAGCCAAGGTCCAACCCAATATCCTTTGTAGATGCCGTCAAGTGGACTAATAAAACAAGTAGGTACAATTTGAAAAATTTTATACCGACTTCCATTCTATTCAGTTATTGGAGTGTATCTCAAAAACTACTGGACCGAATTTGATGCAAATGGGACAACACGAGAAGCACCAGCTTACAAACAAAAAAAGAATTTTGAGAATCGGTCCAACCCAGTCGAGTAACAAACATAAAAAAACAGTCGAATTGCGTACTTTCTCCTTTTTTTCGAAGTCGATAGAAAAGTAAAATAGATCTTATTACAACTTTGTCTAAACTATGTTCTTAAATGACAGGACTTTGACATAAGCTGCCTCCGCCGCGATCGGTGTTTTTGAGAATGTAAACAAACAGAATGAAAGCAACCTTATTACTTATTGAATAAAGTATATATTTAAATGTTGCTGTTCCGTTCTATGGTAAAAGCCGCTTTGCGTGTTTTACTGTTTCGTCTTTCACAATATTCGTTACAAAAATTGTGATCGAGTAACCGCTCCACCGCTCTTTTTCTAATTAATAATGTCAACTAAAAAAAACAGAAACTGGTTTCCACACGAATAAAATTTGTGATACCCTAAGTGCAAATAGAAAAGCTTGATCGTTTACACCTTGGAGAGTCATTTGCATCCATATCACGCTCATTCAATGTCAACGCATCAACTGTAAGATCGAAAAAAATCCGAAGATTTAATCATAGAGTAAATTATATATATGTAGAGATTTAATAAGGTCGTCTGCAACTTAAACTTCACTGTCAGCGAAAATGTTTCGTGAAAACTTTAAATTAAAATTAAATTGATTTTAATAAATTGTTTCTTTTTTATTTTGTCACCTAGGAACGTATCCCCTATAATCCCATACAAATTACCATTCCGTATTCACGGTTTCTGTATTCGCGGCATATTTATGGAACATATACCCCGCGAATAAGGAACTGTATGACGAATTCAATATTCAAATTTATCGATCGGCAAGTTCGGTACATGCTCTGCAGCTTACCCTCGTTGTATATATGCACACCCACCGCTATTGCCAAAAACGACCGTCAAGCCGGCTTGTTGCGCATTTTCTTAACTGAAAGCAAGTTGTATGAGATTTCCGAACAGAAAAGGACATTCCTTTTAAACCCAAGTCGCTGGTAACTGGAATGTCGCCTATCTTCGTTGCAGTGATGTAGCTATATCCCGTTCTTGGCGACTGAGATGTTAATTGGCTTTTCTAATTCCTTAAAGTTTCGCGCCAATTCTTCACTATTAATCAATGATCCGACGCTCCAGAGTCTAAAACAAAGTTAATTTCGTTTTGTTCTTTGTGTCATGTTACAACTTCCAATCATAAAAGCTAATCCTAATAAAAGCTAAGCTAAGGATCTTGAGAATCCGTGATATTTACTGTTTGAAATGTTCTATGATTTTGTTCACGAGAGTATGACTTTGTTGATTGAACCTTTTCTTATACACACATCAACATGGTCTAAGGATATTTCAATTAAACCTAAATAACTAAAATTCTATTATTTTTTTGTTGAGACATCTACACATTCAAATAAACCTTGTTTAATAGCCTATCTAATCTGATAATAAACTTTTAGATAAAGTTAAATTTAAAAAAAAAAACTTAGAAGAAGAGGAAAAACTCAGACAAAACATCAATCTTAACTTTATTTTTGAAACATCAAAACCTAAACAAAAAACTATTTTTATTATAAAAATGGTTGAAAACTTAAAATTAATAATCTGTGGATCCACCTAAGACTCTCCTGACACATCTGCAGCGGTTCTGCATAATCAAAACAAGGGTGTCAATATCCTGTTGTGGAATACTGTCCCAAGTCCTGCTAAGATGCAAGAAAAGCTGGTTTTCATGCACAATATCTGCAGAGAAATTCCTAAGAGCTCTTCTCTGAAGCATATCCCAGGCATGCTCAATAGGATTTAAGTAAGGGGATTGTGCAGGCCAGTGTAAAGTTTGGATATCATGCTGTTGCTGTAACCAACTTGTAACGATACGCGCCGTATGTGGACGGGCGTTGTCATGCATTAGCTGGAAATTTTTGTCTCATTTGCTGTCTGTGGGGCAAGATTACAGGGTCTAGCACCTCATCTCGGTATTTTAGAGCAGTCATATTGCCTTGTATCCAAACGAGGTCCCTTCTACCGCCGAGACGAATTCCTGCCCAAACCATAATCGTTCCACCTTGATATGCATGAACTTGTTGTGGTGAACATGAACGTCCAGGTTCTCTCCAAACGCGTACCCTTCGCGAATCAGGATGAAATCCAAACCTGGATTCATCAGTGAAAACCACAAGTGACCATTGAGAATGGTTCCAGTTTTCGTGTACAATAGCCCATTGTAATTTTCTTCCTCGATTGCCTCTCTTTAGCGCTGGTACCCGAAGTGGCCTACGAGCACGTAGGTTGACTTCATGCAGTCGTCTTCTCAAAGTTTGACGCTTACCAGCAAACCATACTCTCTCTGTAGCTTTTGAACCAATTGCATCGTCGTTACATTTGGTTGACTTCGTGCAGCATTTACTATGAATCGGACCTGTACACGTGTTGTAATGCGTTGAGGTCCTCTGTGCCGTTCCACCACTTCCCCCGTGACACGATAACGTGACTAAAGCCTGGATATAACGCTCTGACTGGTCCTCATGACTTCAGAAACCGCAATTTGGGTAGCGCCAGCTTGAATCATGCCCACTGCTCTTAACATTTCATTCCTGGTCAAGTGTCTACGTGGCATGATTAAATGAACACCGGAGATGCGTTTGACAAAGATTTATAGAAATTTATGGAGTTTTAATTAAGTAAGAAGTTCGTGAAGATTTACTTCTTTGGAAGAAATTCAATGAATGCGAATTTCATCTTAACACACAACAAAACCTATTACATATACAAATTTGAAAAAAGGAACTTAATAATGTTTTTATAATCTGTCATTAATAGTTTTTTTGTAAGGCCAGTACTTTTAAAGTTATTTAAAAAAGTTTTATATATCCCTAGACCATGTGTATGTGTGTAGTAGCAACCCTTTTTCGCGCGAACTTTTCTTCCACAGCAATAGCATTTAATATTCCTATCATTGTTTTTCTGCTTGAATGGGATTTTATAAGGCTGTCCTCGATTTGGGTTTCTTCTTTCTCTTCTTTATAATTCCTGAAATACGTTTTTGAACCACACCTTAAGAACTTTCAAGCTTGTGTCACGTCTTTCGTTAACTCTTTCTGTCCCGGAGACGTAAATATACGTCAGTATCATTCATAAATATTTTTATGTCCGAGGACATATTTTTTTCTCTCTGAAATTACAATTTTTGGTACCTATCGCTGAGCAGGCGTAAAAATCATACTTTAAAAATATTAATTTATTCTCAGGTTATATACAGTTGTCTTCTTGCCAAATTTCAGCGAGATCCGTTCAGCCGTTCAGGCGTGAAAGCATAACAAACTGATTTTCTCATTTTGTAATATTTCAGCTGAGCTCCGCGGTTTCACCCGCGTGGTGATGGATGATGATGATGAAAAGTACCCTATATCATTTCCGCGGACATAACCTATCTTCTTGCCAAATTTCATCGAGGTCTGTTCAGCAGTTTAAGCGCGAAAGCATAACAAACAAACTCACTTTCGCATTTTGTAATATTTCAGCTGAGCTCCGCGGTTTCACCCGCGTGGTGATGGATGATGATGATGAAAAGTACCTACCCTATGTCATTTCCGCGGACATAACCTATCTTCTTGCCAAATTTCATCGAGATCTGTTCAGCAGTTTAAGCACAAATACGTAACAAACAAACTTGCTTTCCCATTTATATTATTAGGATAGTATGGATAGTGTGATAGTATTAAACGTAGATTCTTGTATATGTCGCAATAGGTAAATTCTCAGTTTAAAAATAATTAAGAGTAGGACCTGTAAATTTACCAGTTAATAAAGAACTTGGTTAGTAGGTCTCAGTTGCTTCTAGTATTAGTTACTATACGAGACCAACCAAAGAGAATATAACACTTCGTTTTGGTGGTGACGTTATCAACTAGCATCATTTCATCATGCTTCATTGTTTTTTGTTGATATCACTATATTGACCCCTAACAACCTTCAGGGTCCATCGTCTCGCTTATTCACACAACATGCAACATACGATCACAACTATGAATCGTGTTCGCATCGTATAGACGTATACGTGTTTCTGTTGAATGTGCCGGTGACGTCACGTGACGTGGTCTTACTATCGCGCCACTTTTGATATCCAATCCACGGTGCTACACGGCCGACGAGTTCACCGCTCTAAAAACGTCCCAAGTGAACACCACGCACGCTACTCAGTCAGAGCAGGCAGTATAGACAGTAGAAAGGTCCGATTGTCGCCGACACGTGAACCTCTCGGCCACGCTGCCGCTCGGTGTGATTCACTATACAGATTGCATAAAATTAATAAAAATATGCGTTACTATAAAACACTGTAAACATTGTTTAATGCTGCATTCAAACATTGATTTCGCGTGTGAACATTGACTATTGACTCAAAATTAAACGTGTAATTATTAAGTGAAATAATTTATTACGTTTGGATTTTCCTAATTTTGGTAAGTTCAAAATTGTTTTTTTTATTTATTTATTAAGCTCTAAGTTTCAAAATCAAGTAATTACTACGTAATATTTTTTGTTTTGAGTTGCTTGAGTTTAGATAGATAATTTAGCCGGTGTGAATTGAGGTCAAAGAAAGGTCTTCTTACAACGCTATTATTTTTATAGATTACTAATGATTGCCCGCGACTTCGTTCGCGTAGAAGGCTTGGCCTTCGGCCTCTCCACAGCCATCTTTATTTGGTTTTTCTTTCTTAAGAACCTTCTCCTGACAATAATTAATACAACAAAAAGCACATTAATCATACTTATTTTCTTAGAAGCTAAGATACCTAGATAGGTACCATGCTCTTTATTTAAAACAGCACTAGGTAATTGACCCGCCCGCGGCTTTGCTCGTAAAGCCTTCGGGATTCGGATTCTTTTTTTCGCATAACGTTTTTTGTCCTAGCTGATTTGGCCTACCAAGTTACGCATATTTCTTTGTGTCATAATTATAGTCTGACATAAATATTTTTTGGCATACTATTTCAGTACCTAAGCATTAAGTAAATAAAGTTCAGACTAATAGTTTTTGACCTTATTTAGATTTGCATAAAGTTATAAGGCATATTGTTTATTCGTCTAATAGTTATTAGTCATAAAGATGGTTATGGTACACACTGGCTGGTGTACCTTTGAATTCGGCTTTGAGGCGGCCTTCGATGCGCCAGAATTAGGCTATCCTCGATATATAAGGATATAATATAACGCAGCACTTTTGAAATAAAATACTTGGCAAATATATGTCCTGTCGAAGCAATGACTTGTCGATATACATTTTTTCGAAGTAAGCAACTTTTCAAAGTTTTCAACTTAACGAAACTCAAAGGTAGGTACATCCCACACAATTCCCAAAACTTTATTTTCCCTAATATATCATTATGCGTAAGTAGTATTTTTGGGCTTTATAATAGTATGCTTAACAATTTGTATGCTTAAATAGTTAGGCCTTAAATATTGTGCCAAATGATTATTGTGCGTAACTAATTACCTACCTACCTATTGCAGTAGATTTCTGCCATGGTCGTTTTTAAAGCAATAATAGTCCATCTAGAGTCTAGAGTTTGGATCTTAGAAGCATATAGGTATGGCATTTACCCGGCATTTAAAGTTAAAACTAAGGGCGTTTCGCCCTTAGTTTTAACTTAACTTAACTTTAAATGCTACAATTGAGATCCACTGCGCATCAAGAAAGCAACAAGAAATCCTCTCCTTTTACCACGTTACCCTTTTAAAAACGAAATACGGCGCTGTCGTTAGTGTCCATCATTGAGATATCTTTCCTGACCCTCACAAGCTTAGATACATCTAGAACTTTCAAATCGGTGAAGGGAGTTCTCCGTTCCTAAATCCATGATAGAAGCTGATATTTTTGTTTTTACTTTTGTTGGCTCACAATCACAGTGTGTTTTTATTGTAACCACAGTGTCTATATACCTAACAGGATATTTATCAAATGTTTTTAAAGACTAAACTTTATAAGTTTGCTATTTACCGCCACTGTACTTACCTACTTGTTTGTGTTAGTTCATTAGGTCGGAATAGATTTCCCCATATATGATTTCCATCCTTAATGATTTCCACAAAATTAACGCCAAATTCCAGTCATTAATTCATTTCTACCCGACCACGGCGAAAAATAGATACATACATACATACTACAAAACATAACCCTTATAGTTATTATTTAAGGAGTAGGAATTGATTCTCTTACCCGTGTTCAACACTCTACTTTTCATTTCGAATATGAGGAAAAAAAACTAGTTGTTTATCTAAACTATTTATGATAATATATAATAATATTAGTAGTACCTATTTAAAATTAATTGTCAAATTAGGACAATTCGTGAAATTAAAAGTTACGAGTACATTTTTGTTTGGAATGTTTATGCTGTTTGATATATTATTACAAATTTGGCTGTTCTGGATATCTGTAAAAGTAGGAGACTCTGGTATTTCATCAGACGATGGATTCCATGGCGAATACTCCCTGGAAGTTGTCAGCTGAGGCGAATTGGGCTTATTTTTATAGTGTCAGTTAATTTTGTTGAAATTTTAGTTTTATTTTGGACTGATTCCTCAATGTAAATGAAATAATTGGCCTTGACTTTCAATGTCCTTAATTGTCAAATTTGTGAATTCACTGCTTCTGCAAGCGCCGCTTATATACCGATTATCAATACCACTTGTGAAAAACGTGTAATTTTTTTGTATTTGTGTAATAAATACTTTCGTTTTTAGAATAAATCCATAAATACTTTTTATGCTTTACACTAAGTGTACTCTTGAGCATTGAATATCGGCTCCATAGCGTAGAAGGCTGTAGTTTGCTACACAGTCACTGAGCTAAACAAACATACTTATGTAACATAAAAATCAATGTACACAGTCCATTAAAATATGTAAGAAATACACTTTCGGAAAACGATTTTATATTCTTCTCTGCTCCCCACTTCATAAAATCATTGTATGTGTTATCTAATAATTAATCTTAATCATTGTATATCTTTCTTTTGAGATTTCTGGCAAAAGATTTTCAATAACACACTTACACTTATGGATACTATTTTAATACTATTTTTTTACTTACACAATTTGCCTCGTCTTAAATTGAATCTGGTGTCAACATTTCAGAATCGCTTGAACTCATTTTTAATATTCAATCTAAGCATAAAAGATTATTACCTATTTTTTTGAATTCCGTCACAGATGCTTAACAGATTAGTATCCCGCCAATTTTATGTCGACTTTTTAAATTTGGAACTCGAGGAGGAGGTTAGTAAACAACAAGACAGCAGGTTTCAATGAACATTTATTAAGAAGAAAAAAATGTGTATTTAATTAAAATTAATAGTAAAATTATTACAATTTGTAAGAGATATGGTCACGTTCTTTTTAGGAATATTTATAGTTTGAATATGAATTTGTGATGATAAGACTTGAGTTTGAGTGACTTGAGGTTCTTGCATCGTAAATGGCGGCAGTTGACTGGTACTATTTTCTTCATTAAAAAATGGCTCAGATGATGTGCTTTGACGTGGTGATTTCAAGTTTATATTTTCTGTTATTGTAGAAGTAATTTTGCTTTTGTTTGCCATCGAATCTTCGATATAACCTTCGGCCACTTTGCTGGACTTCCAGCCGCCGTGCCTTTTTAACAGAGTGAGGTTGGCTCCCGAATCAGCCAATAGAGTCGTTGATGTTCTGCGAAAGCAATGCCCGGTGTATAACTCTACGTTACTCAGTTTTAAATATGTGGCTATTTGCTTTGGCATGCCTGTAAATTTGTTTTTTCCTATTACTTGTCTGTGGCATTTTCCTTTACTGTAATTAAGAAAAAAACGATTTGTATCCACGTTTTCAGGCCGAAGAGCTTGATATTTTTCAACATAATTTGCAAATTCTTCATGCACAACAAATGACCGGTCAATTTTAGTTTTCGTGTTAGGCAGTTTTATGAGTAGTAATTTGTTATGTTTTTCTACATTTTCTATTGTCAAGTTTGTCAATTCCACGGTTCTGCAGGCTCCCGATATCCCAAAAATTAGAACAACCTGTAAAAAAGACATAAGTTGTATTAAAGGCACCAAATTCGCATAGTATTTTTGTGAAATATTTTGGTAACTTATTAAAAAGGGCAAGTAAATACGTAGGTACCTTTATTGCTAAATAAATTTCATCCGGAGCTTCATTTAAGAATTTCTGTACTTCTTCTGCAGTAAATACCTTAGATTTTTTGCTTTTAAAGCCGTCAGACTGCCTTTTCAAGAAAGCAGTAAGCTTAGAAAAATCTTTCAAATTCACGTCATGTTTTGTCATCATTGTAGATTTTAGCATGGAATAAAAGCACCATACACTGGAAGGTTGTAGCCTCTTAGATAATTCATCAAAATATGATATAAAAACACTTTCAGAAAGAGATTTCACTTTTTTTTCTGACCGCCATTTCATAAATTCGTCGTATGCCTTTACATATCTTTCTTTCGAGTTCGGCGGTAATATATTTTCGACAACTGTTTTTGCCCTTTCTTTAATAAAATCGGGCGTTAGATCTATGTCTTCGTCACTAGACATGTTTAAAACTTTTGAAAAAGAAATCAATCAAGAAAATTAATTATTTTCGCGATGCTTTCGCGCCTACTAGTAGACTGCCTTTTTTTTTCACGCACGCAAGCGCGTCAAATCTTGCTGGCCAGTTTGATTTTTAAATCGATTCCATCTAACATACGATGTGGAAACAAATAGTTCCATATTTAAAATAAAATCTTTATAAAATAAATTGTCTAGATTCCGATTCGAGTAATTAATCGATACCGAGAAAAAAAATATTCTTCGTGCAGTATGAGTATGACAGTTCTTTTTTCAAATTCCAAAACCTATGCTGTAATGATAGTCATACACCCCGGCATTCAGGGGTGTAAGGGTGTACTTCCAGAGCAAGAGATATGTAAAACTCTTCACAGCTGACAGCAGTTCTATTTTTACAGACAGACTTGACATAAGAGACACCGACACAGATGATATAGGTAGCTGCTAGAGATTATTCTGTATAAAATTAATATCTCCTGTACAATATTAGTAAAAGCAACGCGTAAATAATGACATCTTAATATATATTTTACTAGCTGATCCGCTAGTGGCTTCGCTCGTGTGGTCTCGCGTACGCATACGGTTAATTACCTACAGTTTTTTAACTATCCCACGGGAACTCTATAAGTAGTATATAATAATTTATATAATTATGTATATAATTTATATCTGTAAGCGCTCAGCCGTCTGGTGCCATGGCTCGACTTAAAATCCTGATAAGGAAAATTAAAAAATGTGATAGGTTGCTGTTTGAAAAAGACCGGACATTACACTATTGGAAATTATATCACTGTAGGAATTCTGTATCAAAGTGGAACGGCTATCTACTTCATAGTACCTACGTAATTTACCGGGATCAAAAGTATCCTATATGTTAACCAGGGGTATATTTAAATCAGTCCAGTCGTTTCGGAGATTAGCCCATACAAACAGACAGAGAAACATAAAAAATTGAAAAAATCTAAATAATTTCAATTTCACTCCTTACATCCCCCCGGTTTTTAGCATTGTTTTCATTGTACAGAAATTAGACCTCTACAGTTTGATTATAGTATGTATATCCCTTGAGTAGTCGCGCACATAACTCAGATAGATAGATATATAGATTGTACAGAAATTCTACCTCTACAGTTTTATTATATGTATAATACTTAGATATAGATTACAATAGTATCTACTTAATTATTTTAGTAGTAGGTACATGGTACATGTCGTGTTTGTTTGATTTAAATTTAATTAATTATTACAATTGTTTGGCTTTTCGACCGTGATTATTATAATGAACTATCGATACTTTCATCAGCCTGCATTTAGCTGCTGGGTTGACGAACCCATTACCCTTAACTACACTGTGCTGGGACACTGAATAACTAAGAGCTGGGGATTAGTTTGTGTGGTCTGCTCGTACACTTACGGTGACCATGATTTTAATTATGGGGAAGGAAGGAAGATTAGAAACAATTTAGTAGATATCTCACGATTTGACCTTTATATGCGTTGTTAATATAAATTAAGTATGTACCTAGGTACTTACCTTTTTAATACGTAATTAATAAACACAGAATGATGCAAAAGGCCAGGGCCAAGCATTGGATAGGCTTTGACCACGGAATTTTATTATTCTGTGGTTCTAGGGAAGTTCAAATTTGTTAAAGTTTGGACTACTCATTAATATTCCGAGTTTGCGACCTTGAGCGATTGCCGTTCGCGCGCATATCAAAAACCAGTTTTCGAGACTATCTCCTCTGTAGTAGCAGGTAGGTACTATTATTTATTCGGTGTTTCCAGCATCGTATATCTACTCAGCGCTACAGAGCGAATTTTTGTGTAGTGGTATTATCTAGAAAATGCAACGACGGTCGATCATGTGACTGGTGGGAAACTTTGTAAAGTAAAAATAAAGTGTCGCAAAACCATAGATCAGACATCAGCAGCCATACTATATAAAAACCATGCAAGGGACATTTAGCAAGGGATTAAGTTACCTACTAAATATATTATATTAAATATATATATAAAGTAATTATCAAAAGAATGTGCGTTTGTGAAGGTGTGTGTATGCGTACTTATATGGTGTGTATCAGTATGTTCCTGTTCTAGAGACGACCATTTATATTATAGTATTATGATTATTATATTAATGTAATATAGAATATTTATATAATCTCTATTTTACCCAAGTAGATACATATTTATGTTGTATAATGTAGGTTAGTGTGTATGTTATGTAATTAGGTATTTTAAGTAATTTTAATTGTTTATTACAGTTTATCATTCAAATACCTATTCATTAACTGAATAGTAGCATTTTAAAAGTTGTAAATGTTTTAATTGTTTAATACATTCTTTATCTTTGACTGCATTTTTTATTATTTCAGGTAAGTGATTGTATAGTTTTATGGACATGTGCAATGGCCCAGATGATAAGAGTTTAAGCCGGGAAGGTGGTGCCACTAGTTGTTTTTACGGCTATGTCTTAGAGAATATTTTGTGGGTATATCATCAGCGAATAGGACACATGGTTCTTCCATGATTTTTTGGCATTTCATTGATTTATATCAAAAAAAGAAGACAACCAATGACACTGCCTTGTGGAATGGATGCGTTCACTGCTCTACTGTCAGATCTTACTAATTTTTTTCGCTAGTCATTGAATTAGAATATTCGACTTCTAATTGTTGTCTATTTGTTAGGTACGATGTAAACCATTTATCAGGGGTGCCGCGGATTCCTATGCTTTATAATTTATTTAAGAGTATGTTAAATTGGACTTTATCGTATGCCTTAGACATATCAAGTAAGATACCGATCGCGTATTTTAGATCATTGATAATTTTGAGTATTTCTTGTATATATTTGTAAACTGCTAGTGTTGTTGAATAGCCTGGGCAGGCCTGCTATAACGTTGTCATGGTACCTACGATTAAGCCGGGCAGTTTTGCTTTAAGAGCTTATAGTAAGGCCCCAGATAACGGTCGATGATCAGCGTAGAAAAATTTTATCATCAAATACTACAATGGATACTGGGTGATCAATCGTTAGGATACAGGTTCGAAATTTTGCATTATTTAGTCATTACTGTCGCAAGTCCATAATATACCTACCAGACATAAGATGATGGTTGATAGGTAGGTACCTACCTACTGTGGCCGATTCGAAATTTTGCATGAAAATTGTCGCAAGGTCATACCAGACATCAGAGTTTACAAAATCCGTAAAAGATTTCCGATGAATACTAAAAAATTAAGTTCATTTGTTACCTATGTTTAAGTTTTTAGGTCAGTATTTCCTCGGGCCTTGACATGACATATTGTAAGGGAGGAAGTGAGAGGATATTAGCCGTAAAGTGTTCTTGATGGTGTACAAAATATTATGCAAAGTGTACAAAACTAAGACACGTGGTTGTTTTGCTGTCAAGCTCCTCTGAAATTTTTAGATACCTATTCATTCACCGCTAAGAACGTAACATAGACAAGACAGTGAGTTAGGTAGTGGAAAACTTCTATGTGACTGCCACAGAATTCGCCCTATATAAGTAATTAATTATACTCGTATTTATGGTGACTGCTATGTGTGACTGTGAATTTACTCCAACTAATTGAATGTAAGGTCATGTTTCTTTATTAATGTAAGGATTATCTCATTTATGTATTTTCACTTGTAAATCTCCTAGGTTGAGTACTACGAGTATCATGAATAGTGAAACAAATGTAATTAGTTTTAGATGTATTTAGCATGAGTCGGTTATTTTGTAGCCATTCTCCTACTTGAGCTATAGGTACCAGTCTCAGCACTCCGTTTCGCGCTTTGCCATGTTTTCTCATAAAAAAATACAGCCGTATCATCAGCGTAAGAAAATATTTCAGCATCTGTTATCCTAGGCTCACACAGGTCATTTATATAGATTAAAAAGAGAGTCGGACCCAAAAAGCTCCCTTGGAAAAAGCCGTGTGTTACCACTGTATCCTCACTAAGGTATTTGTCTACTCTGACTCTCTGTTTCCTATTGCTAAAGTAATCATTGAATATTTCTTGTTGTTAGCGCCTAATTCCTATTTTCGACAGTTTGTTCAATAAGATGGGTACCGACACAGTATCAAAAGCTTTTTTATGTCAAAAAATACAGCGAGACATTTTTTACTCTTCCCATAGATCAGTTATTTTAGCTTTTCCTTGTTGGAAGCCAAATTGGGAGGTGATATTATTTAATGTTTGTCCAAATACTGTAAGAGCCGTATATTTAGCAATTTTTCAAGGACTTTCGATATTGCCGCTAAGTCTGTGATTGGTTTATAGTTAATTATACCACTAAAATCTCCTGCTTTATACACGGGAGTGATAATGGATTGCTTAAGAGAGATGGGGAACACTCCCTGCCCAAAACAATAAGCTGCCTTACTCTTTCAAAAGTTTAGAAGTGATGTTATCCCATCCTGGAGCTCTATCAGATTTAAGGTTCATTGAGATTCTATCAACTTCATCGTAATCTGCGTGCAACAATACAAATGAGTTACATTGTGAAGAAGTTTCAGTATTTGTGTTTATTAAGCAAGCTCCTTCATCATCATCATCTCAGCCGTAGGACGTCCACTGCTGAACATAGGCATCCTCCATGATTTTCCAAAAGGACCGCTTGGAAGCGGCCTGCATCCAACGTCGTCCTGCGACCTTGCTCAGGTCGTCTGTCCACCGTGTCGGTGGATGACCTACTGCACTTGCCGGTCCGTGGTACTGAGGTCTTCCATGGATTCTGCCATGACTACAATATCGTCGGCAAATCGAAGGTGAGTGATGTATTAGCCGTTAATATTGATGCCAAGTCCTTGCCATTCCAGAAGCTTGAAGGCGTCTTCCAATGTAGCGGTGAACAGTTTCGGAGATATAACGTCTCCCTGTCTCACGCCTCTTTGCAATGGAATTGCCTTCGAACTCTGCTCCTGTACTCGGACTGACATGTAGGCGTTTTGGTACAAACACTTCAGCACTTCAATATAACGATAGTCAATACGGCACCGCTGGAGAGACTCAAGCACTGCCCACGTCTCGATCGAATCAAAGGCTTTCTCATAGTCCACAAACGCTAAACAAAGAGGCAAGTTATACTCTTCGGTCTTCTGTATAACTTGCCGTAGCGTGTGGATGTGGTCTATGGTACTATAGCCTTTTCGGAAACCGGCTTGTTCCGGAGGCTGGAATTCATCAAACCTGCGACTGAGACGGTTCGTTATGACCTTCGAAAACAGCTTATAAACATGGCTCAAAAGCGAGATGAGTCTGTAATTTTTAAGTAAAGTGTTGTCACCTTTCTTGAAGAACAGCACCACCACGCTTTTGTTCCATGCTTCTGGCGTTGAACCTTCGAGTAAGACGGTATTAAAGAGCTTCTGAAGGACTTTAAGTACCGGTGTTCCACCCGCTTTCAGAAGCTCAGATGTGATACCGTCGTCACCAGGCGCCTTGTTGTTCTTAAGCTGTTTCAAGGCCATTCTAATCTCGTACAGGCTGATGTCCGGGATATCTTCGGTATAATGTCGGGTCAGCTTGGCTCTTGGGTCTTTGACCGAGCTGCTAACAGGTTTAGCGACCGAGGTGTATAGCTGTCCGTAGAAACTCTTTACCTCTTCTAATACTTCTGCTTTGGTCGACGCTACACTGCCGTCTTCTCTCTTCAGCTTTGTCAACTGGCTTTGCCCAATAGACATGTCTCTTGCAAACATTTTGAAGCCTTTTTTCCGCACTATCGTCTCTTTAATACGGTTTGTATTAAAGATCCGGATGTCGTGTCGCAAGGCCTTCCATATTCGTCTATTGAGCAGCCTATATGCTTCAGCATCATCCGAAGACTGCAGTTTCAGTGAGCGTCGTTCAGCCATGAGGTTGAGGGTATCGTTGGAGAGTTTATGTGGCCTATCTGTACGGTGGGGTTTAAAGTATTTGGAACCCACTGCATGGACAGTTTCTACTAACCTGTTATTGATCTCGTCCACTGAAGCGATGTTCTCAAGGCAATCGAAGCGATTGGATAGCTCAAGTTGAAAGCTCTCGGGGTCTTGAATACGGGCACGAGTGGGTCGGAGCGTAGACTTAATCAGACGAGACCTCTTCAGTTTGACATTAATATTCACCGTGCCTCTTACCATTCGGTGATCACTACCGGTTTTAACCCTGTTGATCACGGAAACATCAGTGAATATTTGCCTTTTGGTGGTCATAATGAAGTCAATCTCATTTCTCGTGGACCCATCGGGACTCAGCCAGGTCCATTTCCTGTGAGGTGGCTTCTGAAAGAAAGAGTTCATCATAAAGAGTCCCTCGTTCTCCAGGAAGTCGGCCAACCTCTGTCCCCTACGGTTCCGTAGTACTCATCCTCGCTTCTCTTACCCAACTTCGCGTCTCTTACCCAACTTTCTAGTTATGGGGGACTACAGTCCCCCATAACAACTAGAAAGTGCGTTTCAGAGGTATGTATGGCCCGACTAATGTCCTCATACATATCCTCCACCTCATCATCCGGGTGCGACTTCGTCGGTGCGTATACCTGAATGACCTTCAGCGAATATCGTTTGGATACTCTGAGTATTAGATATACGACCCTATTGGAAACGCTATCGACCGTAACTATGTTGTTAGTAAAGGACTTGTGGACGAGAAAACCGACACCACCTTGGGACTGTTGTTAGCAAGCTCCTTACGAATATTTTAAAGTAGTATTAATGAAATTTGTGGAATTGACAGGAGACGATTTAATATTCAAAAACTCAGAGTTTTGATTTCGTTTGTTTGTATAAATAATGTTTTTAATATTTTTCTTTAATAATTTATTATTATTTATTGATTTTTCTACTTCATTTTCACGTTTTCTTTTTAGCTATTTTATCAATTTATTACATACCGTATCGTTTGTAGCATTTTTTTATGCATAGGATTCTTATGATTTATGACGATATCGAGACAATACGGGTTGGTCATTCTATGCATTGGAACCAAAGGGACCGGCAAACCGAGGCGCGACAGTTGTGAGCGTTGGAGGCGCTTACCGTACGTACCGTTAACAGGGGTGTAGAATCAAACCTGACTACGTACACAATTTTTCAAAACTGACTTTTTAATAGGAATATTTTTATTTCGAGAATTCTTCATTCACAAAAAAATCGCTTGGTATCTAACTTGGCTCAGTTCGCTAATATGTTGAATCAAAAAATGGGTTTAGAATCAAACTCTGTTATACCATAAAAGTTCAGTATTCAAACTAGCTATGTCCACGGCAGCCAATAGGAGCTCACTATTCGAAGTAAAACGGCATTTGTCTGTGATTAACTCGTTTGTATTTAGTCATTTAAAGAATAACTTCTTTTTTTCATGCGAAAAGTATAGTTTTTAGCAAGATGAATTGATATTTTGATAATGATATTTTTCTTTCACCTCTCAATAAAAATCAAGCACGGAAACTGACTGCACAGCCAGATAAGCGGAAGGCAAACAAGGCGAAAACATTGGATAAATTTGGGTTTTGCCAGAGCTGTATCCCAGGCCGAACTGAGTAACCCAGGGTCATGTTGCGGCTACGTGACTATTTTTACATGCTAACGATAAGATTGTAAGATTATATTGAGACTAAAGCCTGTATTATTTCAACTACTTGGTTATCAAAAATATTATACAAAAAATGAATTAATAGACGATGTATGAAAGTGTGTTATTACATATTAATGATGCCATAGCGAGTGAACCGATTAATAAAGTTTCGTATAGAACTTAACTCATTTAGGATTTCCGTTGTGATCACGGGTTCAATTCTAGAATGGGACGAATGTTTGCCCAATCTAGACTTAATGCGCTTCGAGCCTGGATGTTGTGATATTTACTTATTAATTTTGATGATTTCATCTAGAGTAGCGAGATGATAAATATAAACATTTTAGGTATTAAAAAAATAGTTTTATAATAAACTTTATTAAAATCCTAGTACCCTAGGTCTCTAGTTTCTGACTGCAGCCCCTTGGTTATTTTGGTATCAAACTTGGTAAAGTCCGAAAAGGTTGGAATTACACATGGCATTCCAATGTTTGGAATCAGAAATGGTTACAGCCAATAATTTTCATCAATTTATTCTAATTTATTGATTTAAAGGTATATTGGAAATAGTATCATTAGAACCAGTGAGTTTTTCTCTATGGATTTAGGGTAAGTACTTGGTATTCGGGTTTTGTAAACAAAACTAAGAAGTTTTTTTACATTTTGCAAAATAAACTTCAATGGACGTAGTCAATTTTGTTTCTACGCCCCTGTAATATACGATAGGAAGGGATGATGTTTAGTCTATGCAAAAAGTGGCGTTTCGTGAACGTTTTTAGCCAAAATAACGCTAAAAACGCTCATAATGGGCGTTCGAATTGGGAATCTGTGGGCTACGAATAATAATAAGTCAGGAACAGTAACTGCGTTAAAAAAATGACCCAACAAAAGTCGTGTTCAAGTAGGCGGGGCTTAAAAGTCGTGTTCAGTACGTCATCAGTCGGACATTTTTCTTGCAAGCGAGCACACGTAAAATCTTCGCATACATTTTAATTTTTTTCATTGTGAACTGCAGCTGTGAATCATCATGCCAGCATGTGTTGTGAAGTGGTGCAGGATCCATACAAGATTAAAATGTCCAGGAATCACTTTTATTAGTAAGTAGTAGCAAAATTATAATTATATTTAAAGATGTACAAATACGTATACAAACCGAGATGGTGAATACTATGCAAAATAAAGTCAGTCTATTTTTGTTTAATGTATATTTTTTAACAGAACTGTATATTGAAATGTAACAGCAATGTATTTTGCTTATTTAGTTTTAGCTTAGTTTTATTTTCATTTCCTTGCCGATCCAGTGCAGTAAAATAAATGCCTCTCTGAACTTAAGCTAGAAAGACAAGAGTATGACTAGACGCCTGTGAAAACCAGCATTATATACCTACTCCGTTAATTTTGAAGAAAAAAATAAAAAACAAATTGAAAAAAATTGTATGTGTACCATGTTACACAAAACTGCAGTACCTCCCAGTCTGTGCAGTTAGTACCTACTGTTTTTTTGGTTATGTTATTATGTATATCAAATCTTATATTAAGTAAACTTATCATTTTTACGCTGATGATTCGTCCTAAAAAAACATCTTCATCTCTAAAAAAATACTATAGAAAATGAACAATTAACAGTAATAGCCGATTACCTACAGTTGCATAGTATAGCATTAAAAAAATAGTTCATTGCTTGGTTGAATTACGTAAGTACGTTTAATTTTTCAAACTAATGAAAATTCACCCTTTGCAAATACTGAAGTAGTTTACTTGAGTTGCTCATAAATCTGTCAGTAATATTAACACAATGCTTTTCTAAAATGATTGATAATGAAGGTATTCTGGGACCATTGAAAAACGTCCACCAGGCAAATAACGAATATCCTATCCTACTTCCTACTTATATCCCACTAATATCACAAATGATGTGAAAGTTTGGATGGATGGATGGATGGATGATTTTAATGAATGTTTGTTACTCAATAACGGCATAACTGCTGAACAGATCTGATTGAAATTTGTCACAGAGATAGATTATAGTCTGGAATAGCACATAGGCAAATTTTCATCATCATTATCATCTTTCACCACGCGGGTGAAACGGCCTAATATTTTTGGGTACAGCATAGACAAAATAACTAGATCTCCGCCGACGCCAAGATCATAATGATGACTTTCTTTCTGTCAATAGAGTTCTGTCAAAGTTGTGTCAGTTTCTGATAGATTATATAGTGCGTTCGAGTAGCCCCAAGTTGGCGAAAAATAACGCTAAAAACGCTCACAATGGCGTTCGAATTGGGAATTTGTGGGTGAAAATGTCGTTCACCGTTCGCAAAGCTAAAAAAGAGTTATTTATGCCACCGAAAAGTACAATTATTAACCCACGTCCGGAGCTGCGGTTGTTTTGGATCGTTTTTTGACAACTATCTATTTGACAGCACAATCGTGCGATTTTAGGTCTTATGCACGGTTTAGCGTTCGAGTAGAGTGTGGGAATAGCGGCAATAATAACGATTTTGACCTTTACGAATGCTTTAACAAAAGAGCCAACAATTGCAACGTCACCAATGCTCTCATTGCTAAACGAACGTACCTCAAGTCAAAAGCACGCAATGATTTTGCCAGCTCGATACACTAGACGTGCTCGGCGATAGAGTTGGCATGTCATCCGTCTTTGTTGTTCAGCCGACTGTAGTCGAGCGATTCCGCCATCACGACGGAGGTGAAACATCAATCTAGCGGTCTTGAGTGAATCACCCGCAATACTTACATGTTATTTTTTAACACAACATAACAAATGGTTTCGCCTTTATATCCTCGAAGGGGTAAGCAGCGGTGTTTTCAACGCCTACATTTAAGTTTGTTTTGTTTTGTTAAGATTGTGTCGCTCGCTATTATTTTGACAGCTCGATACACTAGGCTCAAGGGGGATGAACTGTAACACAAATACCGTCAAGGGTGATGAAATGAAATGACAGTTTTTTTAATGGTGATATATTTGTATGTACTCGTAAGTCTAACGTTAACTAACGTTAACGTAACGTTTAACCCACGTAACGTTTTTGAGCTTTACGAACGCTTTAATAAAAAAGCCATCAATGACTACGCCACCAATGCCCTTATAAGCTAAACGAACGCACCTAGTCTATCATCTATCTGAGAGAGAAAGAGAGAACTGAAAATTTGTGTTGCCGTTCTAGAGACTTTATCGCTAGATCTAGCGGTATTCATGAGTGGTTAGGGGCAAAAAAAGTTCAGTTAGCGACAAAAAATATTTAGAGACTTCTAGCTAGTTTTGAGCCGTCGCATATGCGACTTCTTTTTTCGAAAATATTTGAAGAAGAATGTGTTTTTTAAGACCAACAATACACTTGAACGACCATAAACATCCGGTTTGGCACACTTTTTTTATTGCGTTCCTTTAAACAGTGATCCTGTTAGTTTCTGGGCAAAAAAGTAGCTGCATACAAAAATGCTATAGGAATAAATTTATTTAATGATTTATATGATTTTGCTATCACAATATTGTCACTTCCGCACTTAAATGTTGAAATAGAAAGAGTTTTTAGCACCATGAATATTGTAAAGAGCAAACTCCGAAATAAAATTTAAGAAAAAACTTTAAACTCCATTCTACTCATTAGAAACCAACTAAAAAATAAAGATTGCTCGAGTTACGATCTGCCAGATGAAGTAATTAATCAAGTAGGAAAACCAATAGGTACCCAAAGTAAGTGGTGTAGGCATTGGAGAAGCTCCACTTCCAGTGCCAGCGATACTGAATATTCGGTTGACATTATGTTTTGATTTTGAAATATAGGTAATAAATTATGTAATACTTAGAAAACGTAACAGTTTCAGATTTTGTATCATCCAGAACATTTGTTGTGATTTTTGGAATAAATATTTTGATTTTGTTACTTTTTGCGAATAATGAAAATATTTGCCTAAATTAAACGATCGGCGCCCTCTAAAAACCCCAAGTTATGTGATGCCGACTTCTATATTAGACTTTAGCGTCATCGATACGGTTGAGCGACTTCTGGCGGAATTTTTCATATTACTAGGGACTTTTTATATTGTAGACCGGCAACAGTGCTGAAATTGCGACTGATAGTGCGTTCGAATAGGCTCATTGTAATCGTTTTTAGCGAAAATAACGCTAAAAACACTCACAAGGGGCGTTTGAATTGGGAATCTGTGGGTTTATAAACTTCAATGGACGTAGTCAATTTTGTTTCTACGCCCCTGTAATATAGGATAGGACGGGATCATGTTTAGTTTATGCTAAAAGCATATAAAACTATTGCTAAGAGTCTATCCACAATTCACAGAGCATAATATGAGCATAATATATAGTGCGTTCGAATAGGCTATTCGTGAGCGTTTTTAGCCAAAATAACGCTAAAAACGCTCACAATGGGCGTTCGAATTAGGAATCTGTGGGTGAAAATGTCGTTCATGTCTCTTTTTGTTCAGCGTTAAGAAAGCTAAAAAAGAGGAATTATTGCCACCAAAAAGTGCAATTTTTGGCCCACGTCCGGAGCATAGTTGTTTGTGATCGTATATTTATACTATAACGATATGACAGCTATGTATTTGACAGCATAATCTAATAAAATTAGGTCTTATGCTCAGGGGCCTTACTATCAGCTTCGTAAAAACCATGCAAGTTCCGTGCAGTTCTTAAACCTGTCATAAACAGTTTTGAATGAAATCATACCATGACGCTCATTTAGGTGAACTGTTTGAATATTGTTTTCTCAAAGGTGAACGGATATATTGTCTCTGGCATTCTAATAATTTACTATATCCAACATTGCAGACGCCTAGACGTTTGTAAGATAATAAACTGAGTGGATTTAAAGCGACATGTTACCGAGAGTCCAAACAAAAAAAAAACAGGTGCACGGTTTTTCTACGGTTCTTGAATACATGGCAGGTAATCTTCTAAGATAAAATCCGAACCTTCTTGTCTATGGTTCACATATCCTAAATGACAGCAGTTCCTCTTCTTCTTCCTTGTTTCGACTCTACCTCGTCTGGCGCCACAGATTTCTATCCTGTGGTGTGGCTTTTGTGTTAACCGCTTTTTCTATTGTTTATTTTGTTCCAGTAAAGTTTTGGTTGATTTATTCTTAGAAACATTATTAACATAAAGTTAATACCTAATAGTGCCATGGAACGGACATCGGCAGAATTGCAATAAGCAAAAGCGCCATAATAAGCAACGACGTCAAGTCGAATTTATCCAAGGATTTACTTCCGTAACATATCCACACAAATCCTGAATATGGATAATGCTGTTTTGTAGACTGAGCTCGTAGACGAGAGGACGTTAATTTTTATATGTTTCCTAAATCAGATGTGGTTACAGTGCATCAATTGTGATAGGCTGTGAAGTCTAATCTTCGAAGAACTTTGCACACAGTTTGCATCACAAAACCATTTGAAGAGATTTTCATCCATGAAGCAGGACAGATCTCGTTTTCGACCCGACGCTTATCTACATTGATTCCTGCTAGTGAGGTAGTCCTCAATCTGCTGCTATCAACCCCCAATAAAACAGGTATGAATAATGTGTACAAATTTGTTTTCACTACACTGTATATTGACTTGGCAGTCATTATCTGTAACAAACTACGATTATTATGCTAGCTAATTATCGATTTTATAAAGTCTTTTATATTAAAGTATATATCTTCTTTATTAATGCTTCCAAAATGATCATAACAAATCTTAGTTAGTCTGCATACTTATGATGATTAATTTTTTCACCTTCAAATAAAGATATAATATCCAAGAGTCACCGATCATTTTTCCTGCCACCAAACAATCTCCGTTTGTTTTTATCTTCTACTGTTAATAGCGACATATTACAAAAGCCATTAAAAATAGAAGAAGTGACTTTATTTTGAAGTATGTTGATATTTACTAAAATTGCAATACCACTCTATAAAACTATCTATAAACACATTTATTAAAAAAAAACTTTGTGAAATTTTTAATGTACTCGTAGACTATAAATTCATTAAACCCCATGATTGTTATGTTACTACTGTGCTATGTGATTTTTATAGTATAATATAAATTATAAATAATATTTCAGGTAGTCTCAGCTTTAGCCATGAATACATACAACAAGACAACAAGATCCATTGCACCTACTGCGTACCAGAAGTTTTAGAGAAACTACTCATAAGTCAACACTGGTATGTTTTTTTTTTCTATTGGTCTAGATCTGGCTAGTCGACTGAGAAGTCTAAGGTGGCATAACACTAGAATAGAACTGGCTATCAAAGAAAGATGCCGGCATGCAATGTTAAGTGCTTAGTGACTGGTGGTAGCTAGCCAGGTGGACACAAAATGTGCACTACATGCTGCTGAACTCTGTAACCGTGCTCTAGGGATTGAAACCCATAATGTAATTGATGGCTGACCCTTGTTACCCATGTGCTATCATCGTTTCAAATGTATTATAATATGCTTTCACATAACTATCAGTCTTAGTACCACAGGACATCACTTGGTGGGCCTTATTTACTGCCTTGGTTTCCAAATAAAAATCTATAGACGCAATAATTTCGCAATTTGTGTGTCTCTGTGAGACAATGATAATTGCACTTTGTTATGTAGTTTGATCAGGGGCTTAATATAAGCTCTTAAAGCAGGACTTCTAGAAAACTGCCTTGCTTAATCATACCATGGAACCCTATAGCAGGCCTCCCCAGGCCTACTGTTCAAGACCCGTAGATAAACCATTCACCTGTTTTTTTGTTTGGGCTGATGTCATTAAGATACTTTAAATCCGCTCAAATTATCAGCTTACAAACGTCTAGGCATCTGCAATGTTGGTTATAGTAAATTGTTCGAAAGCCAGAGACAGTATTATCCATTAATTTTTGTAGAAATCAATGATCAAACAGTTTACCTAAATGAGCGTCATGGTATGATTTAATTCAAAACTGTTTAAGCCAGGTTTAAGAACTGCACGGAACTTGCATGGTTTTTACAAAGCTTATAGTAAAGCCCCAGACTGACACTATTAATTTGAAGAATCATAGAGATTATAAATTTGAATTTTTGTATTATCTTTTCAGATAATTTGCACACCTCTATTTACCAAGAGAGGACCCCCCTGTGAGCTCTATCTCTGCAGGCTACACAAAGAAGTTGTTGCTGATGGCTTTCTTATGTTAACTCTAAGCTGATTGATGAGCAGTATCCAGATTGCAACATAAAAGTTTGCATCAGTTGCAATTAGTACCTTTTAATAAAAATAAACATAATTAAGTATGTGATTTTCTTTCTATAACAATCCCTAAATTTCCTTAATCCTTTTAAATGCCCAAATATATATATAAAAACTAAAACTATTGAAAAATACCACCTATATACGGGACGGATAGGTGGCAAATATATTTTAAGCTGAAGGTGAAAATTAAAAAATTAAATTAAAAAAAATAGAGCTGTCATACATGATATGTGAGCTCAGCCAGTAAGGTCGAAATTCGGTCTATGGGAGTGCCCCGTCTGATGCGTTAGCATCTGTTAGTCTGTGCTTGAATAGTAGGCCTGGGCACTGGGCAGGCCTGCTTTAAAGTCGTCATGGTACCAATAAACCGTGCAGTTGTTTAGAAGGCCTGCTTTAAGAGCTCATAGTAAGGCCCCATTTGAGCGTTCGAATAGTGTATGGGCAAAAGTGGCAAAAATAACGTTTTTGACCTTTATGAACGTTTTAACAAAAGAGCCATCAATGACATGACAACACAACGCCACCAATTCCCTCATAAGCTAAACGAACGCACCTACGCTAGTTTGTGTGAAAATGAAAAACTATGCTGAAAAGTGAAAACATCTGACCTCTGACCATTTATTCATAATATTACATATTATCCTTCATCCTATTTGTCGCAATCGCAAACATTGGTTGTCGTGCTGAAACTGAGGCTCGGGAGTCTCGGGACAGCCATGGATTTTGAGAGCGAAGTTGTGGAGTGTGCAGAAAGGTAACATAAACAAGATCGGTGTTGTATTTTATGTAGATGAAGTGGATCGGATAGGATTACAAATGTGGCTTTGGATTTTGTGGATTAAGGTGGTATTATCTGTTGTTTCCAGTGTGGAAAAACGCAAGATAATGGCTCCAAACGCATCTGACGTCAACGGTGTATTATTTGAAAACGATGCGGCGACCCCTGACATGGCTCTTCCTACCCCTCCCGTACAACAAGCTGATAACCGACCAAAGCAACTGGTGTGGAGGAACATTCTTCTGTTCGCATATCTGCATATAGCGGCATTGTATGGAGGATACCTCTTTCTGTTCTCCGCTAAGTGGCAGACAGATGTATTTGGTAAGTGCGTATTTCGCGGATTTTTTCGTTATAGGTACATCTCCAATGAAGGGAAGATCAGGGTTGGGTTCCTGAATTTGAGGTTCACTGTAGAGAAGGGAGGGTTGAGGGGGACTGAGGATATATTTGAAGTGTCTCAAAGTTGCTGCAGTGGTGTCAGAGTATTTGTAATAATATTTACAAGTTTTATATCAACTAAAGAAAAGAATGTATGTGACTCAAATCTAAGGTTATTTTATTTCCATGATGTCTCATACAGATCTATACAAGAGGGTAGTAGGCTAAAAGGGAGTGAAGTGACAGGAATCTCTTGCTTATTCGATAAATTGTATTGTCATGAGGGGGTTTCTATACAGTGGAGGAGGTAGAAACCTGTAGCTTACCCTCCTTACTAAAGTTGGAATGTTAAAAAATACAGTTTAATATTACAATATGAAATAAATCGAGAAACAATAATCAGCAACTAGTGCTGGTGGAGAGAGGGTAGGGGCGACACAAACTCCCTAACTTCACCTCATGTTAGACTTACCGAAGATGAAAATAGTATAGAGGTTATTTGTAGGTAGATATATTTGGCACAGTGTAAATAATTAGGTGATAAGATAGCTGTGAGCATTTAGTGCAAGGAAAGTTTTCAATAGGTATGTATATACATAAATGATTGATAGATGGATGATATTAAAGATAATGAAAATGATAAGATCTGAAATGCTGTTTAGTTCATCATTATATATTATATCATCCAACAATGAATTAAGACACTAATATATCAAAGTCAAAAACATTTATTCAATTTAGGCATCAAAGAAGCACTTATGAGTGTCAATTATTCATATATCAATAGGATCAAGAATCTATCAGTGCTCGAAGAGTGGATATTTTACTCTCATTATAGGAATACCTACAATATAAGTGTGGACATGTCCAACGAAATGTTGTTTATTTACAAGTAAACAAATTATTTAGGTAAAATATTTTAAAAAGCATATTAATATGCCTTTTGGCAAAGTGGGTTAAGGACTTATCTTAACTAACAAATATTGTCCTTACTGGGACTGCTTAAAATGCAACAGCCGCCCAAGTAGTCACTAATTTGAACAGTTAGAACACCTTGGCAAACTCCACCAAAAGCACTTCAATGAGGCTAATCTCATAGTCAGGTTTTACAACATCCATGTTTGTGGTTTTTTTAAAGTATTAAGTGATGGTGAGTGCCATGCCTGCCCATGTAGTTATAGGGTACTGAGAGCTTTAAGCTATAGTTTTGTTGTAGGCTCAAATTATGCCAGTTTCATTAATATTCAGTGTGTATCCAGATCCTAAAGATTTTATGTTAATGGCTTATATATTGTTTACCTGCTATTTATACTTTTGTTCACAGCCTACATACTATATGTAATGTCCGGATTGGGCATAACTGCAGGTGCTCATCGTCTCTGGGCTCACAAGTCCTACAAGGCAAAGTGGCCGCTGAGAGTTATCCTGGTTTTCTTCAATACAATCGCATTCCAGGTAAGTGCTTAAAGATAATATACCCTTTCTCATCACCTGCCCCTATACCACAAAAGTAATGTATTACATAGAGAATTTTAAATTTATTTTTGATAAAATAATAGAATGCATAAAAGAATGAACACTTCCTGCAGCGAACAATGCATGTCTGTGCACCATACCCCTCAGTTCTCAGAGTTCAGTTTCAGTTACATTGACTGATTACATCTTTGTATATGTGTTATTTGTGTAACAAAACACATAACACTGTTTCAGCATGCAATTTGCACATAATTATTTATCAATTTCACTATATGCTGTGTCAAGAGTGTGCTTATCATCTCAGCTGTAGGGCACCCACTGCAAGCTAATCCCTGGGTTGTGTTGGTCATATTTTATAGTTATATACAGTATTATAATGGTAGAGAAGTGGTCCAACTATTTGAATGTAAATATAATAGTATTACTATACATACAACTACTTATACCTACTTATTCATAACATTTTCTGAGTGAACCATGAAACAAAATTTTTCATGCTTGATTTGTTGCATTTGCAAGAGATTTAGTTTCAGTAGGTATAACATCAGCATATAAAGATTAGCAAGTTTGACACTTGTGGCTCATCCATGTTTTTTTTTAGATTAGTGGGATGAAGATTATAGATAAGATAGATAAGATTTATTTATTGGCCTTATAACTGCATTTGTACAACACTACAACAAACACTAGGCAAGTCAGTACTGTACAGTATGACCAAAATCTGGGTTTTAAGTTGGCTTTTTTTGAACGAGTTTGTCAACAGTAACTATCTCCTTAATAATGTAAATAAAATTATTTCAAATTGTGTTTGGTGCTCAATTACCGTTTGTACCATATCAGGTAAGTAATACTTTGCCTGATCAGTAATGCCTTACCTGATATGGTACAAGCTTACCTTACTAATAAGTTGTATAGTATGAAAGTAGTGGTATAGTGACTTTTTATGTTATTAGGAGACGGTACAAGCACGAGGCTCACCTGGTGTTAAGTGGTAACCTGTGCCTTAAACAGATGCAATTCGTCACAAGTGACGTACTGCCTACGCCCGTAACTCTGAGACATTAAGTTGTTAAGTCTCATTTGCCTGTAATTTCGCCGGCAACTATACCCTTCCAACCAGAACACAGTATTGCAAACATTACTGCTTTGCGGTAGACATAGCTAACAATGTAAATTAATAAATTATTTCCTTTATCTATCTACTTATCTATAAATAAATATGAATCTCTATTTGCGTTGATCATCACATTACGCGTGCACGAATGGACCATTTCGCAATTTTTTTTGTTGTGTTTATTATTATCAGAAGAAGGTACTTCTGATGAGAGGTTAAGGCGAGGCTGAAGGCCGACGCGACTACGCGAACGAAGTCGCAGGCAGTCGCTAGTCTATTATATTTTACTGATTGCCTAAGTCGTTAGGTTTACTACTCTGTCCACAAATTGTAGGCAAATACCCAAATTATAGCCATTGCATGCTTCAAGTATCATCAACTGTAATCAAAAGCAATTATGGCAGTACAACTTTTTGTATCTATGTTAAGCTTCCTTTCCACAAGATATACCTAATGTCTGCAGAACCTACGAGACTCATGTCAGGTCATCTTCTTTTTGATTCTATGATCAGAATCTAATATACAGGTGACTAAACTATACTTTGTAAACCGTTGCCTTGCAGAGCCCGTAGCACGAATAATATGCGAAAAAGTGTTAGTATCGTAAGCTTCCACGCGTCACGCTTCGTACAAACTATGAGTTATCTGTGCAACAGTTGCCCTAGAATCCCTAGATACGTTATGTTACACTTACGCAGTTATTCGTGCTAGGCCCACAGGACTCGTTTGCACATGTCTTGGGCTTTATTTTAAACGCCCATCAAAAGTGTTGGGTTAGGTTAATTATATTATTATTAAGAATAAACATTTTACGACCGGAAACGGGTACTCTATAGCGAACAGGGCCGCGTCCGCGAGCCTATACTAATAAAAAATCTAGACAAGATGGTGAACCTTTATGGATAAATGTACCATTTTATTTAATGAGGTCATGATGTACCGACATATAATTTTGAATAAGTGATTAGAAAGATAACATAATAAAACTATTGACGCAAAACTCTTCATTTACTACCAACAAATACATGTTGCACTGCAGTAATACATGTAGGCTACAGTAATGCATGTAGCTCGCGTTCGTTCGTGATACTTCATCCTAAGAATCCTCATCATCATCATCATCATCATCATCATCAGCCTGTAGCAGTCCACTGCTGGACATATGCCTCTCCAATTGCACGCCACTTAGGCACACACTACTAATCCTACTTCCTACTAATATTATAAATGCGATAGTTTGTGAGTATGGATGTATGGATGTTTGTTACTCTTTCACGCAAACGAGCCAATTTTCATGAAATTTGGTATGGAGGTAGATGATCGATGGCGCTGGAGTAACACATAGGATACTTTTCATCATCATCCATCACCACGCGAGTGAAAAAGTGTAATATTGTTGGTCACAGCATAGACAAAATAACAAGATCTCGGTCTACGTCAAGATCGTAATGATGACAGTTCTGTCAGTTTTTGTCAGTTTCTGATAGTTTAGTCAAAGCCCGCTATCATTTTGACAGCTCAATACACTAGACGTGCTCGGCGACCGTCACGGGTGATGAAATGTAACACAAATATCGTCAAGGGTTATGAAATGGTAATGACAGTTTTTTCCATAGTATTTACTTTTATATTTTGTATGTGCGTAGGTACTGTATTTTATTATTAGTGTTTACTGATTGATTTAATCAGTACTTAAACTTACTCATATAGCTAACTATGTAAATATTTTATGAAATTTTGGTATTAAGATAGATATGGCTTTGGAGAAGATAATAAGCTACTCGAAGTACTAATCCTGCGCAGACGACGACGCGGGCACTAGCTAGTATATTCATAGTGCACTTAATAACCTTGAACTATAATGCAAACTGTTTCGATAAGTGACGTGCCCAAAATATTTTATCTCGTGCCATTGGTTCGTCATCCCTGATCTAGACCATGCGAAGTTAGTGATAACTAAATAACATATTTATTAATGATTCTTTGACGAATTCTGTGAGAAGCGACTGCCGCGACTTTCGCGTAGTAAGCTCGGCCTTCGACCTGTCATATAACCTCCCGTCTTCTCTTGGTTTTTCTTTGATAAGATCCTTCTCCTGACCAAACGTTGGTCCACCGTTGTGGGCACGATAGGCATGCCCACAGTGCTTTGCCATGGAGGGTTTTGAAGTGTTGTACCTAGTTCAAAATCCTGAATGGCACTGTCTGTTATGGGCAAGCGTGACGCTTAACATCAGACGAGCGACCTGATATTATATCTATCATGAGAGAGTTCATGCTCCGACTCGCACATGGCCGATTTTCGGGTGGATGTGACCACAATTGTTCTCATGTTATGCGTGACCAGGTGAAATAGGGGTTCATTTTTATATTTATGGATTCAATTTTAAAACTATAGTGGTGCAATGTATAAGGTTAAAGGATGTGATAATCTTTGACCATTGTCTTATGTAAATACATGATGAATGTTTAGAAAGAAAAAACATCCCAACTCGGTTCCGCGTAAACAGTGACCGTTTTTGTAAATATGTAATTACGTAAATGGGGCTTTGTGACGCATTTTCTGTTTGATTATCGATATCGGTGCTTGCGGTTTTTATTTCTTTGTAGAAACCACAAGTAGGTATTTAGATTGGTAGATATATCTAATTTACATAAACATGCTTAGAGTCCATTGGTGTTCGACATCGCGTCGTCAGTTATCAACCGACATGCAAAAGAAGGAGGTTCTCAAGTCGCCGCTTATAATTTTTTAATTTTATGTATAACTTTTGACAGAGTAGTCCGATTTTGATAATTGTTTTTGGTTTAGTAGAGTATACTTCCGAGGTGGTCCCATTTATATTTCATCAAATTCGGTCAAGCAGTTTTTGAGTTCAACTCCAATAACTGAAAAGTGTTTCGTCTATCTTGTTAATATCTTATTGACGGTGAATGACAATCGATCCGCTAAGTATCATTCAATCAAAAAATGGAACCGACTTCAACACTAAAAAGTGTGAAGTGACTTGTCCATAAATCGGTTTAATTTTTTAATAAAAAAAAAAATCTGTTGTTGCGTTGAACGCCTTTTTGAACAATACCAATCCGGTTATTCCATAATGACGTCAATATAAATCCCTAGTTAGTACAATAACAATACAGAAATATAATGTAATAAGTTGTATTTTGTATATAATACGGAATACCTAATAAATCGAGTTGATATGAAATTTACTAAACTTTGACTACGATTACCGATTGTTTCCCTACACTGCAACTCGTTGAGCTTAGACACTATCCGCCTTATTTTTAAAACATGGACTAAAGATCTCTCTCAAAGAAGTTTCGAGTATAAGCCTAAGAAGCAGTCCAATTACAATTAAAAATAATTTACGATTCATAAGGTAACGTAAGGTTGAACACTGCATAGCAGATTCGACAGTGTGCATCACAATGCAAAGATGCATTAATTTTGTACGTTTTCTTTATATTTTTCGATATACTAATACAATTAAAAAAGTACTGTGTAACATTTTCATGCTATACCTTTTAGCTATGTATTACCTAACTAAACAAATATATAAAATTCTAAGAGTTCGTTCCTTCCTATCCTTTTTAAGGATCTTTTCTGCGCCAAATACAATAACGACTTTCATGCTATTCAGTTATTGGAGTGTAACTCAAAAACTACTAGACCGAATTTGATGATATTAAATGGGTCCACACGGGAAGCACCAGCTTTCAAACCTAAAAATAATTTTGAGAATCGGTTCACCCTATCAAAAGTTATGAGGTTACAAACAAAAAAATACAGTCGAATTGAGTACCTCCTCCTTTTTGGAAGTCGGTAGAAAAGTGAGTATTTATGGAATTAGTATATTAGTGGAAATTTAACAGATATTTATAATATCTGTTAAATTTCCTTTTCTGTTCCTTTTCTGACCAAACATTTAGTTTATAGAAAATTATCTGTCTGGTTCGTTACATTAGACGTTTAAAGATTCTGCTTTTTACTATTATCAGGATACCAACACGCCGTAAATTTTCTTTATTAAATTCCCTAAAACCACAGTTTAATCTCGGGACTATCTTTAGTTCACGTTTTATAATAAGATGGGTTGCGTTTACTAGAAAAATATAAAGTTTGATAAAAATCAAATGCAATTCAAATACCCCATTTTTGTATTCAGTATTAACAATTTTAACACTGCTACCAACACTTGTTCAGATTCAACGAGATATAACTCTAGGCAAAATTATAATTGGGCCTCTCTACGCTTACTGTTATCGTGCAGCGTGCTCATGAGGCGATGCCAATTATTATTGGTTATTAATTGGCTTTTTCGTAAATTCTAATTACTAATAAGTTCGTTACGTTGGAATTAATAAGAACGCCAACCAATCACATGTATGTCCTGATATGTGTCAAGATTATCAGTCTCTAGGGAAAAACATTTCTTTTGATTATTCAAATGAAATTTCCTTTATGAATTCCTTTATGCCTTTTAACCATCACATTACATATTGTGGTATAGTTATAAGTTACTAGTATCATCTCTCGACTTCGTTCGCGTGGAATAAAGGTTATCGCGATAACTCTGGAACTATACGTTGAAAAAGAATAAAAAGTAGCATAATGTAAACCCGGGTATACAAACCATCTCCACTCCAAATTTCATACAAATCCGTCCACCCGTTTTTACGTGTAGCAAATATCCATACATCTAAAATTTCACATTTATTACTGCGTTCCGCGGTTTCGCGTTCCGCGCGGTGATGGATGATGATGATGAAAAGTATCCTATGTCCTTCCCGGGATATAATCTATCTCTTTGCCAATTTTCATCGAGATTCGTTCCGCTGTTTAGCCATGAAAGGGTTACAAACAAACGAAACTCAGTTACGCATTTATACAGGGTGTTTGGTAGAGGGACCGACAAACCAAATGAGCGTGTTCGGGGGCCCACTTGGAGAATACAAGTTGGCCAAAAAAAAATCCCCGACACCCCAATTTTTTTTTAACTTTTTTTATGAATTTCCTCGTTTTCTTCAATATTGTACCTATTTACCACCATAACATTTGTAAAGTATGTTTTAGACCGGATGTTTTTAGTTTTGGTTAGTAGTGGTAAATAGGTACAATTTCGGAGAAAAAGGGAAAAATCACAAAAAAAAGTTAAACATATTGGGGGGTCGGGGATTTTTTTTGGCCAACTTGTATTCTCCAAGTGGGCCCCCGAACACGCTCATTTGGTTTGTCGGTCCCTCTACCAAACACCCTATATAGTAGGAAGTGTGATAACTATCTATCTATTCCATTTCTTGGCTGGTACTCATCACACTGAAAAACCTAGTTTGAGTGCCAACTTAAACTCACGTGTCTATTATTATAGTGTTGTCAAATTTATCACTAGATGTAACTAAATTTACTCTGTGATTTAACATAATATATCAGCTTACGGGTTACTATGATGGTAATATATAGGTAATTCTATAACTATGTGCAATTGTGTACCTACTTTAGCTTGACTAAATAATAGACAACATATTTACTTTATTCATAATCTAAGTTTTAAATGAACAAATATTACCTTATTATATTATATTATCTTATTACTTCGAAATGTCTTTGATTATTAATCAAGCCCTTATTGTTTAGGACTCTGCCATCGACTGGGCCCGTGACCACCGCATGCACCACAAGTACTCGGAGACTGATGCCGACCCCCACAACGCTACTCGCGGCTTTTTCTTTTCCCACATCGGCTGGCTGCTCGTCAGGAAGCACCCTGACCTTAAGAAGAAGGGCAAGGGTCTCGACCTGAGTGACCTGTATGCTGACCCCATCCTTATGTTCCAAAAGAAGTAAGTATTAGTACTGATACACATTTGTATTACTACGTATATAAAATTACTCATAGTTTTGTCGAATAAAAAATATAAACTTACAATACTTAAGCGGGAAAAGAGCGTTTTCCAAGCAGCCATCGTGTGCTTTTTTACTTTTACATTTTTTTTACTTTGTCGTCAGCCCGAACCTAAGGGTTTTTATATGAGAATGGTTTTACAAATTAGTCAATTACTGTTTACTTTCATAATCATTAATTGATTCGTCACTTGAACTCGTCATTTTCAACATATTCATCTCCAAACTTAACAAGAAATTAGTAAAGTTGCGGCCTTTTTTGTTTTAAATCTAAGTAAGTACTCTTTTGATCATTACTCATCAGTTGATAAAAGATAAGCGTGTGTATTTTTTTGATAAAATTAATGGTATACTTAAAAGCCCCTTATAATAACTATGATATAGTCTGCCTGTGAATCAAACCTTAAAAAAATCTGTACTTTTTTGGCGATAGAACCTCCAGGAAAAGATCCAGGCTTAGAATTCCACTTCAATATATCTTACACTAGCTGCTCTCCGCGGTTTCACCCGCGAGGTGATGGATGATGATGACGATGAATCAAAATAAATAGCCTATGTTACTCAGGGTGAATGTAGCTTTCCAATGGAGAAAGAATCTTTGAAATGTGCCCAGTAGTTTTTGAGTTTATTCATTACAAACATACACACACACACACAAAATACAGATTTTTCCTCTTTATAATATTAGTGTAGAAGTGTAGATTAAAGGTACATACGTACAATAGAACATTACTGTTTCTCGATGAGATAAGTAGAAACCACTGTTTACCTCTTACCACGATTATACTACATTACTATCTCTTCTTTTATAAACCTTTTTCACATTCTTACTTGTGCAGAACAGTAGAGAGTATGTTCACCCAAGCGTGTACCAACTGTCCGATCAAGCTAGCCTTAATAGTTTATCAATACATTTCTGTTATTTCAGATACTACCTGATACTAATGCCGCTCGCCTGTTTCGTGATGCCGTCCGTGATCCCCGTGTACTGTTGGGGCGAGTCGTGGCTCAACGCCTTTTTCGTCGCAGCCATGTTCCGGTACGCTTTCATCCTGAACGTGACTTGGCTGGTCAATTCCGCGGCGCACAAGTGGGGCGACAAACCTTACGATAAAAGCATCAAGCCCTCCGAAAACATGTCAGTCGCACTCTTCGCTCTCGGAGAAGGGTTCCATAACTATCACCACACATTCCCCTGGGACTACAAAACCGCTGAACTCGGAAACCAAAAGCTGAACTTCACGACGTCATTCATCAATTTCTTCGCTAAACTTGGCTGGGCTTACGACCTGAAGACCGTTTCGGACGAGATCGTACAGAACAGGGTCAAGCGCACCGGCGATGGAACTCACCAGCTTTGGGGCTGGGGAGACAAGAACCTCGCTCAGGAAGACATTGCTGCCGCTATCAGAATCAACCCTAAAGATGATTAGATTCGGACAAACGAGTCCAGTTAGTGAGTTAAACTCGAATTGCAGCTTGAATACTTCCAAAGCACTAAGTATATCTATTTTCTTACAAACAATAATATAAAGTATGTTCTGCTTCCATTGTAATAACATTCTATTAAAATAACTACTAAGATGTATTCTTAGCTTATTATAAAAACTTTTATTATATTGTTCTTCACGTTACTAATGTAACTTTGTTTCATAATTATGTCGTAAGTAAATATGTTATTCTTTGCATAGTGTCTAAACATTCATAGAATGGTTAATCGCTTCGCTTATATTCGTAAGTTATGTAGTAAAGATTGTTAAGGCACGTTTTTTAATACAATGTTCGCTTAATAGTATAACGATTCACGATGGAACCGTGCATTTTTTCCATAGATTAATTGGTCATATCCCAAATGATCTACGGAAATCCGACGAATTATGCGTTTATAATGATTTTAGTAAGTGGAAGATTTGCAAAAAAGCTACCGTCACACCTACGGACCATCCTTGCAAATTTGTATGGAATTACCTATATAAAAAATTTAAAATTACCTATATATAACCTCGTACGTGTGTAAAAGTCATATTTAAAAAAAAAATGCATACATCATGTAAAAAAGACGCTCGTTCTAGTTTTCACAGGAGCTGCCATAGAGAAAATGAAGAAATGAAGAGAAATCTAATATATTTTGACAACCACGCGCTTATGATACATTAGTGTGGCAGCAGGTTTAAACAGTAAATTAAATTACAATATATTTAGTTTTTAGTGTGGTTTGTTGAAATAGCAGGTCAATGATGCAAATAGTTATTATTTGCAAAAAACTTCTACAAAGCATTTATTTAATGTAGCTAGTTTTAATGATTTTTGTAAATCTTCCACTGTTACGCTTGTAGGATTAAAATGAAACGACTCGAATGCTACTTAGTAGCAAAATAGTTCTGATATATTTTCGAATTCGTATCTATTAGCAATGTCATACAATGTTTACTATAACTTGTGTGTTCGAGTTATACAGTTCAGAACACATTTGCATCGGTGCAAACTAGAAATTCAAACGAATTACTAAGAATATGAATAAGTAGATGACGTCACGTGAAAAAATATTATGTACTTGAAATTTGAATTTATTTAAGTAGATGAAGAAAACGTAAAAATTATATGTATTTATGTACCACGACTATGTGATATAATAACAAACAGTACATGTTGTATCAGTATTATTCGTAGACGGGCTTATGTTTAATTTAACTTGTATTTATAACTTTGTTTAAGCTGTATGAAATATAACTTAATTACAAAAGCGACGCAGATGCGGGTAGTTCGAGTAAAAGAATCCAATAACTAAGTATTTTGCACGTAAATTCACGCAGCTTATATGATATACCTTCTGTGCACAGATTACATTATAACAGATATGTTAGACTCCAAACTTTGAATAATAATCCCAACCAGAGCACATGGCATTTGGGAAATTTGACTTAACATAAAAAGAAGAAACCCATACTTTAAAAACTCAGAGCCGAACACAGGGCAGTTTTGCTCGAGTTCTATGTATTGTTACACAAAGCATATGTCTACACAAACTTGACTACTGCACTCTTTTCTCCAGACACTCATGTTGCACTTTTTTTTAATATGTACTGTAAACGTTCTAATAAACTAATGAACGTGATATAAAACTTTTACGAATTATCGCACACATGTGCATCTTATGAACGTAATCGTCGACTATAATTAAAGCTCATGTTAATTGTACGATACGTAATTAATTGTTTTTTTTAACACTAAATTACGGTTTCTCGTCACCAATCGGTAATGTATTGAAATTAATTTTATCTGAATTTTCATGTTCGTCATGATCATAATGCCCATGGCATAGTGTCCCAAGGTATCTGTGATCTTGAGAACATTTAAAAAACTTATTTCCACTAAAAAATAAAGTAAAACTAAAAAGAGACTTACTTTGTCATCGAGTAACGCATGCTCCATCGGTATCTCGAAATATCTCACAGACGACTGTTGACTGCTTTTGTGTGCGAATGAATTGCATTGTAAGTATGGAGTTCCGTATCCGTTATATAAGTGATCTGTGTTAGCTGTCTAAATAACCTATCTGCCACGAACAACCAAATATGCGTTCGCTGCCACGAATCGAACAAAATATGCGAACTTTCGCAAACGTAATTTCCATATAAATTCGATAGCATCTCGTGCAACGAGATAACGATACTTTAAAACAATGTTGTATTTTTCTTCCAGTAATAGGGCTTTCGTTTAAAATCTTCCTTTATAATGCCAGTGAAATTGTTTCACATTTCTACTAACCCTTTATTCAGTGTTGTGTTACTAAGTTTTAAATATCTTAGATATTTAGAGTATCATACATACCATACATGGTAAAAAATGTCTTTTTTTATTTATATTATGTTTAGAGAGACTGATGTGAAAGGGATTTGTGATATTTAGAAAGAATGAAAATTCTGTATAAAGGAGATGTGAAAAGATCTAAAAGGATGGAACTATGGAATGGTAATTATCTTTTGGATTTTTTTTCTGTGTATCGTATCTTGGCGTTGATAACTGAATCGAAAATGTTTATTTAACAGTTTGTATTTAGTTTGATATCAAGGAAAACAATCTTTGATATACCCTCAAACTTAGTGTAGTATGCACACACTATAGATCACAGTAACTAAAGAAATTAAGAGAATAAAATATGTAAGGTTACCTTATTTATTATCTATTAGTGCGTTCGAATAGACCCCTTGTGAGCGTTTTAGCGAAAATAACGCTAAAAACGCTCACAAGGGGTGTTCGAATTGCGAATCTGTGGGTGAAAATGTCGTTCATATCTTTATCTTTTTGTTCAGCGTTCGGAAAGCTAAAAAAGAGGTATTTTTGCCGTTTTTGACCCACGCCCGGAGCATAGTATTTGTGATCGTTTTTTGACAGCATAATCATGCTATTTCTTAGGTCTTATACTCAGTTGATCGTTCGAATAGGGTGTGCGCAAAAGTGGCAAAAATAAAGTTTTTGAGCTTTACGAACGCTTTCACAAAAGAGCCATCAAGGACAACGCCACCAATGCACTGAAAGCTAAACGAATGCACCTTATATTAGGTACATGTTTAACTGAACGTCAGGTTCATTATGAACACTCCTACAGTGTCTTTTTGCATTTAATCATTGGAAGATGTTTTCCTCGATAATTTTTAATATAATTAGTTCTATGTATTTGACACCAGTCTTGTATGTATCATTAACTTTTCAGTAGTTCACTTGAAATTAAAGTACCGTATATGTCATTAAATTGGAGTTTTATTTATATTTTACACATGCTTTTTAGTTAATCAAATAGCGATTGAACGTGTAATAAATCTCAGAGATGTTTATTGTAAAGTTAGTGAAGGTTAAAGTATTGCTATAGCCGTTGCAAATCAGAAATAGTTTAGTGTAACGTAATCGTATCGTTGACATATATAGTTCTAACTATTAGTTATCTGTGCCACAGTTGTACTGTTTATAGTTAAGTGATGGTTTGTACTTTATGCGTCAACGATACGATTAAGTTGCAGTTGCACAAGTTTTGGTGCTAGGTCCACACTCCAGTTAATCTGTGGGTGCCACAATTAGGGACCTATTCTTAAATTCCACAGAACAGTATTTTATTATTTCATTCTTGACGATAGACCGACCGCCGAATCGAGATCGTAAGTATATGAATTGTAGCATTACGCTTGGACATGCTTGTGTGGATGAAAAAATAACTTACTACTCTGTGCTTTATAGTAAAAGATTTGTGTTTTATGTGTTGTTTTCAGTGCACAGTCAACATCAATACTCCTTGAAGATACACACTAATATATAACTAGATTGACAATGAAAATTTGAAATTAGCATGAACGTGGTTATATTTGTAGATAGTTATAGACTTGTTTTTTATTCTAATGAAGGTAGAAAGCTGCGCATTTTTGACCCATCCCTACCTCCATTGTTAGGGATAAAAATGGAATTTCACGGAATTTGATTCCTTGCTAAAACTAAAATATCACTGTAATGACAAATAGGTACAAACAAACGTCAAGCTAGCTTTAGCTAGAGTTTAACAAACTGTAAAGTCACAGCGCAGTTCCTTCACTTGTTCTGAGACACGTGTGTCAGGTCATTTCGCATCATATGCTTTCCTCGTGGAAGATGTCCTGCTCATCGCATTTGTCCGGTAGACAGACGAAAAACTCGATTAAGTTCATAATAGGACCCCTCGAAAACGGGTTCAGGTAACGGCCCCTCTTATCCCTCAGGTACGGGTATCTCTTGTAGTTGAACATTTCATTCGTAGTCAAATTCATGCAGGCGTGGAGAATCTGCAATAATAAACGGCACACATGAATGTTGTATACTAGTGCAGGTAGTACTTTGTGCAGGGGCTATACATGCACTCCAATCATCAGAGAACTGGAACTGGAAAAGGCGGGCATTGGATCGTGCGCGCTTGCCTACTCGTACCACAGACCAGTGATAGTCACCCTAAATTTTTCGCGGCATTGTAATATCCTGTCGCGTTTCGAGACATACACATTTATCTCTCATTTATCATCTAAGTAGCCGGGTTAAGTGATTTTTGGTGACAAAACTTATGATTTAGGATCACCCCCATGTTGGTGAAGTATTCACTTCTGTCGGCAGTCACTATGAATGTCTATTTTAGCCTCATTTGTAAGAATAGTAAGGTAATACGATAGGAATAATTAATTATTTATTCTTAATAAGTAATCGCTGCTTCAAGGCAGATTTGGCTGCGATGGTACCTATAATGACTTAATAAGGTAATGAATGAAATGGTATAAACAAATATTACTATAATTATAGAGAGAAAAATTCACACTGGATTCGAATTCGCGTCTTCCGAAAATCCATGTCATGTGCCATGACCTCATGTCTCGGCGGCCTAGTGGCTGATATGGCGTCTGACACGGATTGTCGCAAGATGCGGGTTCGAATCCGAGGATGTAATTTTTTCTCTCTAAAATTGTAATACATGATCTCCCTAAGTAGGCGTTAGTGCTTTAAAAATCATATAATATACATTTAGTTTTAAACTAAGCTTAAAAATGTAATCGTACCTAAGTATTATGTCACTGGTAGTTATTTATGGAATTATGAATCACTAATTTAAAAATATGTAAGACACGTAAATACAAACACGCTACATAACTGTCCAAGGTCAAAGCGGAAGGTAGCATACCTCCTTATCGTTATATAAGTATATGTAAAAAATATGAATAAACCCCTTCGAGCGTGCAATATCTTGGAGCTATTTGCCGATGTACGAGGGTGAATCAAAAAATTCTTGGAATCAATATTAAAAAATGCAAAGATTTAAATAATAATATTTTATTTTTCTACATAATCTCCCTCCAATGCAATGCATTTAGAATAACGCGTTTCTAACTTCCTTATTCCTTGTGAAAAAAAAATATTTTCTTGACTCTCGAAAAAGTCTTCTACGGCAGCTATAACCGCGTCATTATCGTGAAATTTTGTTCCACGAATTTCCTCTTTTAATTTTGGAAATAAGTGAAAATCACTTGGGGCTAAGTCCGGAGAATATGGTGGGTGGTCAAGGAGATTGAAGCCAGCACAGCGGATTGCGTTGAGCGCAACTTCCGATCGATGAGCAGGAGCGTTATCTTGAAGGAACAACACGCCCAACGACAGTTTTCCACGACGTTTTTCTTTAATCGCTTCACGCACTTTCGGGATTAAATTTGCATAATAGGGTCCAGTAATCGTCTGGCCTTTTGGCATGTAATCAATAAAAAGGATTCCTTCACTATCCCAGAACACAGAGGCCATAACTTAGCCAGCGGTAGGAGCAACTCGAAATTTCTTAATGGATGGAGAGGATGGTCGTTTCCAAGACATGCTTTGTCTTTTAGTTTCAGGATCAAAATGGTGGACCCACGTTTCATCCATGGTGACAAGACGACGGCAAAAGTTATCCGAATCACGCTGGAACATTTCGAGATTACGCTTGGAAATTTCCAAACGTCGCTTTTTGTTTTCGTCGGTTAACATTCGTGGCACCCATCTTGCAGACCCTTTTTTGAACCCCAGTGAATCAATTAAAATGGATTGAACGCTACCAAAAGATATCTTTAGGATCTCAGCTATATGTTTTATAGTCATTCTTCTGTCTTCCAAAACCAGATTCTCAACCTTTTTGACATTTTCTTCTGTAACGGAGGTTGAAGGCCGCCCAGAACGCGGGTCATCTTTACAGCTTGATCTACCTCTTTTAAATTCAGCCACCCAGTACGCAACCGTAGAATAGGGTACAGCATCACCCCCTAATGTCTGCTGAATGTCCAAAAAAATTTCCTTCGTAGACATTTTTTTCAAACTGAGATATTTTATCACCGCACGTAACTCACTTTTATCCATAATTTTGACTTTTTAGCAACTCGTTGCACAAAAAAATTTATTACATGCGAACGAACTGACAAAAACAAGTGACAGTCTGCATAAATATAGTGTGATAGACACTCTTTAATTTGAATATCGAACTTGATCCAAAAAGGTTTCATATATATGCACTTCTAAGAACTTTTTGATTCACCCTCGTATATTGATGCATTAACCTTATGAACCATGCAAATTGCAATTACTCGTACCTAATCTTTACGATTAATTACGCTATGCTGTATGACCCATTACGTTTTTATGACGTAAGTACTTTGAGAAATTATTTACTTACATATTATTAGATTGCATAGACTGTTTTTCGATATGTGTAGATGTTATACTTACCTAGATAAAATATTGCATAGTAACAGAGAAATTTTTTAATGAGAGCGAGCTATTAAAGTACTTGTTTAATTGTATACAAACAAGAAAACAAACTTTATACTCAAGACACATATAATGATGTATATATCAAATACCTAATATAAAAATAAATCTTTTCTGAAATGTGACACAGTTAACTGTGTCACATTATTGATCGTATACGAGCGGACATACCTATATCTCAAACAAATGACCCTCCTTTTGGGCTTCGCCATAGTCAGATAAACACCACTCACATTCGAATAACTCCACTGTGCCTATATAGCTAGGGCGCGGCGGAATGTTTCGTGACACAGATCTCTAGTGACATATTATTTTTAATATACCTAACACTGTTAGTGTAGGGTATCCCGCCCCTTCTTCCAGAGTCATGACTAGGTATCTGTGACTAGGTATGTGAACCTATGGATTTTATGTGCCAGTCAGATATGTGAGTAGTTCGAAACGCCACCATCGCCAGTGGGCCTAGCACAAGCAACTCCGTAAGTGTAACGTAACGTGTCGTTTACGTGAAATAGTAAAAAGTATTATATACAGATAACTCATAGTCTAGCGTTATGACTTATGGCATACTGCTCTGGGGATGTTCTGCAGATCTTAATTTTATTCTCATACTGCGTTAAAGGGCAATACGAGCTAATCGGAGCTATTCGCTGAGATACGCTGAGAGCGAATCTACAGTTTGTCTCTCAGAGTTTCCCTTGGACAGAAGTTTAAATATAATAAACATTCTAAGTCTCTCAGTTTATCTATAAAAATTGAATGTATGTCAAGAAAAACGAGAACAGTTTTGAAAAAAGGAGTGACGCTCATTCTATCAACACGCGGAATAAGCACAAGCTATCCGTACATGTATTGCGTCTCCACAGAATAAGTCATTCTTTTATAGGACAATGTATACGGTTCTTTAATAAACATCCCAATGTTATCCGAGATTTGCCTATTAAAACTTATTAAAGTTTACATTACAATTAAAACCAAACTCTGTCAAAAAGGTTATTACAAACTTTCGAATTATTTGGAGGATAAAACAGCTTGGGACTGATCACTCCAGCAACTACCTACTCGTGTATTAAGATGACAAAGTGTAGCGTGTCTTGCGGCTTGCTCTACTGATACCATTATTATGGTATAAATAAACATTTGTTATATATATTAAGTAGGTAAGTGGCGATAAAAAAAAATTTGAATATACAAGCCCCTGAGTTTCTTGCCGGATCTTCTTAGTCGTGGTCGCATTCCGATCCAGTTGTAGATTTAAGAAATAACAAAAATCTAATATGACAATTTGTAAGTGCCCCCGTAGGCTTATACATCCGGTTGTAGATTTAAGAAATAACAAAAATCTAATATGACAATTTGTAAGTGCCCCCGTAGGCCTATACAGAATAAATGATTTGATATTTTATTTTATGAGGAAATATTCAACAGGAAACTATGGGAACACATCCACAAAGGTCTAAGAAACTATGAGTACCTACTCCAACTTCAAATTCTTAAAATTATCCAGCGTTATGGATGAATTCGGGGTTTCTTTATTTGTTCGTCTTCATCAGATCGTCAAAATAGTGAGCATTAAAAACTAAACATTTGAACTCAAAAATTCAAACACAATTTCTCACTTATAGCAAGTAATATTTTTTTAACGCTGGCTAAAGTCGAATCTCTAAGTAGGAAATTTCTAAAAGACTGGTCTTTGCCTTGGAAGATCAGAGACCTGGTGCGTACTTTGCCCAAAATGGAAGTGTATGAAACTGCAGATTTCGGAGACGGCTGTACCCACAGAAAAGAGAGTCTGTCCTCCATTGATTTGTTGCTGAACCGATATAAGTCAAACAAACCAACCGCATGCCAAAAACACGCTTGTTTTTAAAAGCTTTTGGAACTGCGATGCCTCAAACATACATACATCGGCAGATACTAACACCTATACATCTGATGTAAGAGTCGGTGAATAAAAAAATATTACAAAGTGTGAAGAGAAAAATATGCAGAAAACTCTGATAGTAAGTACTACAGATTAACTCTGAGATTCCAAGTATCAAAACTATACATTATAATTAAAATAAAATCTTACAGAAGTGCAGGTAAGTATCCATCCCAGCGCGCAGAACGTAATTGCTTCCAGGAGGCCCAGCACATACAACAAGCCGAACCCTTCCAAGAGTAGGCAGTAGCAGGCGAAGTAGATGGAAAGCGTGCAGTTGATGGCCACGCTCATCACAAACAAGAAGAACCACATCCGGTTCCGGACGCCGACGCAGTTGTAGATGAAAGGGCAGTGGTGGTCGAAGTAAGCGACGCAGCGCTTGCAAATGCGGCAGTGCTTGGCCCTGCGAATTAGATTGATATTACGATAACAGTCCAAGAAAATACATTGTATTCGTTCGATGAATTTAAAAAAAAAAACTGATTTGGATTACAAAAAACTAACGACCTTACTTATAAACGCTGCTTAAATTAAAATAACATCACTAGGTAGGTACGGCGTAGAACAATTTTGTACCTAGTACGAACTACGAGTACTAAATAACGTCATTTAAAGTTAAGCAGCGTTTATAAGTAAGGCCCTTAATCTTCGCAAAAATATGTCATGGACACTAAGGTTATTATAATTTTAGTTTTATTATTTCGAATTTGGAATTCTAAAGATAATTTCTAGACTAGACTTCACTCGACTAGACAAGACTGAAAGATATCGATTCTCACTCTAGCCAGTAAAATTAGTAATTTCATAGCATAGGTAAAGGCCTAATAATAGGTAAACCTAATATGAGAATGGATTTATTTTCTTACCCTATTATACGAGTATTCTAGCTTTTTGAATAATTAACACTGTTTGCACGTCAACAACTTAAACCTCATAACTTCTTTACGAAATTTGTGGTCAACGAAGTTGGCCTCACATTTATTGTAATCTAGAATTTAAACATTTATATATAATTTACCTCAGATTATAAACCTTTTGTTTTATAATCTGAGTAATTTACATTGTGAAACTGTTAGTTGGTCTTTAAAAATAAATTAAACTAAAAAAAAGGAGGCAGCAGTGGCATAATGCGAATTTTCGAAAAGTCAACCTTAAGTCGATGGCTGTAACTTGAATTTAAATAAAATGGTCAAGTCATGTACAGTTGTATAGTTCACTATTGCAAATGTATTTGTATCTAGATTAGCAAGAAAAGGAACGATACCACCACTGCAATATTATATAATATTACCTATATACTATATTACCTGCAACAGGTACCTACCTACTTATATAATTAATTGCATTGTATCGTATACACAGTCATGTTTAGTATGAAACTCTAAATAATGCTATTTAAGTAGACCCATTTCCGCTTTAATCGAAAATCACTCCATTCAGGCAGATACCGTATCTTCATTAGAAACCAGCGTGTAGGTAATATTTAGCACACGGCACTTAATCACTATGAAAATAGCAGCAATTTATTGACAAAAATAGTACTTACATAATAACATACCTATGCGGTAGGTAGGTACCTACATAGCGTGACTTATCCTAAGATTTTTATTAAAGCGTGAAGTAGACTTTTTCAATATGTTCGATACAAACGAATAGCATGAGATAAGTGAAAGTATAAAGTAACGTTGGTTCAAAATTCCGCAGACAGATTTTGAGACACATATTTGCATATATTCATGCGAAGACGAGCGTTAACGACCGACGCCCTGGTACAACTACATTTGTATGTAAATTTCGTATATTTCCATTCACAAAACATGGCGGCTATATATAAGTATATTTAGTGTATTTCATTAAATTAGTTCCTAGATGGGGAAATCCAGCCACAACAAGCGCAACATTAATAGGCGCATATGCTTATGTAGTGCTTTTTGTAAAAAATACTAAATATCTATATATATAGTATAAGTATATATATAATATAAGTTCTACCTACTTATATTATATATATAAGTAGGTTACTACCTACTTATTTATATAATATAAGTATACCTACCTACCTACTTAGTATTTTTACAAAAAGCGCCAGATATTAAAAAATTACTTGCTACAGTATAGCAAGACGCTATATACTTTATGAAAATTTTATATTAGTATTCCACTTGCCAAATATCTTTGTCCAATGTAGGTACCTCTTGTTTTTGTTCTTGTTCTAAATGGGGACGATAAGTCCTGCACTGACGTCCCGCTTGGGGTGTATTGTGCATTTCCTCCGCCAGCTACCCGAGACAACCCACCTCCTTTATATAACGGAGTATGGCCTTGGGTCGCTGGAACAACTGCTCCAGTGATGTTAACCGATGATAATCTACGAGTAGGACTATACTGATCTTCGTACCTCGTACCTTCGTTTAGGTACCTCGTTTCATAAAATAATTTAGATGACTTCATCTAATTTGTACTAGCAACACCTGTATTAGATCATAGATTGTGATAGCTGCAAATAAAATTTCGTGGACATTCCAATGACGAAAGTTTTGTTCAAATGCTTATGCAATTAATGTATTTTCATACAGGCTGCTCGAAAATGTCCAATTACATATCAGGTAATCTCGACGTAAAACAAGGCATTTACAGCTCCGGGGTTGTATGAAACTCCCATGGGCGTAAAGTAATTTGGATTTGGAACGTTAGTTAAACTTTTAGTACGGAGTAGATACGGGCATTGTGAAGAGAGTTTATTCAAAAATCGAACCGGCCACCACAGAAAGTTACAGAAAAAATAAACAAAGTGTAAATATGTAATGAATGTGGAACAAAACACGGTGTTTGGTGTTATTTTAACAACTTCCATAAATAAAATGTTATAGTGGTGCATGTAACTGTGCCGAAAGTTCGGGAGCTCCAAAAGCAACTAAACTGTGGTCTACATCCCGTGAGTACTAATAACTTGGTTAACAATCGCCATTGTCTCAACAGCCATAAACAGCTTCCATAAAATATTCCTTCCAAAAATATTACACTGTTCCTATTTGTTAAAAATATTCACTGGATAACTGGACAGATGTGTCCAGTTTCAATATTAACTATTAATTTATTTTACATTTATCTAAATAGCAGCTGTTTTATATAACTCTGAGTCTTTATTGTCTCGTAGGTATGAAAGGATAAGCCTGTCTTCACCTTGGGCGGCTTGCACCCCTCGCATCACTCAGGACTCTGCATAACTTAACTACCTCGCTTCGGTCGGGAATTAAACTTTGATTCCCTCGCTGCGCTCAGAGATTAACCCTAGAGTCCCCATTACACTCAGGGTTCAATATGCCGCCCGTAACGTAAGACACTGCTTTACTCCCTCGGTGCGTAATCTACTGTTAATCCTATTTTTGTGACTGCAAACTCATTATTAACTTCTGAATCCTTAGTTCATATTCATATTCATTTATTGGTAAAAAATATTTACACGTCGATCACTAAACTTACTCACAATGTACATCACAGATGTAACAGCCAAAATATTATATCATATTAATGAATACATGTCAAGTATATTAATAATTATTTCATGCCGAAATATAACAAAAACATAAATTGTCAATAAAAAAGTGAAAAATAATTAAAATAGTATGTCAATAAAATAAAGTACAAATAATTAAAATGCAAAGTCAATAGAACGTACAAAGAATTGTATACAATAAATTTACGTCATCTTCAGTTTAGTCATGTCATCGAACTTGTAGAAAGCCTGCTCGATAAGCCAATTTTTTAGCTTGCGCTTAAACGCTTAAACTCGTGGGGGACTCTCGCACTTCATGCGGCAGCCGATTGTAAATGATCGGCGCAGTCGCATGCACTAGTTTAGATGTCTTAGCGAGTCGGACGGGCACGTAGCGTATGCGGTGCGCATGTCGCGGCGCCACGTCGTAGTCCGCGCGCGTGTCTCCAAAGTGCGAATATTCCTCTGGATAGTCTCTGGCGTACATAGCCGCCTGGAAACACACCAGACTCGGGACGGTAAGTATCCCCATGGACCGGAATACGGCAGTGCCGATGTGTCTTCCGACACTCGTACTATTGCACTTACGGCTCTTTTCTGCATTTTAAAGACGCGCTCCCACTCTGCAGCGCGTCCCTAAAGCTCGATGCCGTACTGAAGTAACGAGTGCACAGCAGCAAAGTAACATTGCCGAACCATGGGGTACGTACGGTAAGAGCGCGGACACACGACACAGCGCGAAACAGGCGCAGCCCATCTTACTACATATTTTATCTATGTGGTCATCCCAGACCAACGGCCTATCAAGCTGGAAACCCAAGAAGGCGGTAGATTGCACTTGTTCCATTCCAACATCACCGATTACAATTTTCAGTGGTCTGTAGTTGCGGCCAGCTAAGTTGAAATGGACAAAGTGGGTTTTACTACTGTTGAGCATCAAACCGTTGCTTTGAAAGCAGTTATGTAGTTCGATAGTCACCTTGTTAAGTTTCTGCTCAAGTTCATCCACTGCTGCTGCTGTGACTGTAGCGGCGACGTCATCTGCATACATGAGGACGTACCCGTCCTTAATAAACTGGGGCAAATCATTAAGGAGGAGGGAGATCATGATATTTGAGAGCGAGGAGCCCTGCGCAACTCCAATAACCGTCTTTAGCAGCCGTGACTTCACTCTACCTCCGTCTCCAACTACCATTTGCTAGCGGTCCATTATGAAGTCTGTAAGCAGATTTAGTGCGGCACCATTTATTCCATAGTGTTTCATTTTAGCCGCTAGAATATCATGATCAGCTAAATCGAAGGCTTTTGACAGGTCACAAAAGATGATAGCAACCTGTTGCAAACCCTCTCGAGTACACGTCGGGTCACCTCCCCAGCCAGCAAAGTCGTGGATCTACCGCTCCGATATGCGTACTGCCTGTCTGCCACTCTGTCAAAAAATCTGTCAATCTCGTACTGAGGCCGTTTTCAAAAATTTTTGCTAGCCCAGGAATGATTGACACCGGCCTATAGGTAGCTATTTATATTTTCTGGGTTTCCTTTTCCTTTGTACAACGGTGTGACTTTCACATGTTTCAAAGCTGAGGGATACCTGCCTTCGGTAATGCATTTATAAAAGAGACGTGATAAAATTGGAGCAAGCGGTTCAGTACTACAAATCGAAACGGATGTCGGCATTAGCATCCACTGATTACAGTGCATGTTTTAAGTAAAAGTGTCGAGAATCCCTGCTTGCATATGTTGATGAAAACAAAGATATGTAACTTATAGCTATTACTCCAATCTTTGTAAAAGAAATTGCCTTTTGATGCGAAACATCTTCAGTATTAATTCCTGTTTCGAATGTATCTGTAAATTTGCACGCTTCGCAGACCCTTCAGATGCTTCCATTACCGCCAGTGGTCTGCGGACCACCGGTCAAGAACCGCTGTGCTATGTGCATTTCTCAGGTCTATGAAAGTAAGAAACTTTTATGAACTTGCAATCGGCCTTATCTCATGCACCTAATGGAAAGTGCAGATACCAAAATATACCTAATTACACATGTCCTACTTGAGTGCAATAATACCTTATTAGTATAATGTAAAAATAAGTATAACAATACCCTTAACTAGCTTCCTCCCAGTAGTATATACATTTAACAAGCAATCAATCCACGAGACAACACACCACTGTATTGCTTAAGACTCTTCTACGCTGAAATAAGTAAATAATCCACAACTAACCTTAGTGGCCTCAGGCACCGACAAGTATGACAGAGTCGTGAGAGTATCGCATTCCTCTTCTTCCACTTATCGTAGTACGGTATCTGCCTTATCGCTCGGTAGTAAGTCTCCGAATTCTGCGGTATGTATCCGGGGTCACGTCGATTGGCGATCACCCAGCTCAGCCACATTATACCGTTCCAGTACAAGAAACAATAGTGAGAGAGACGCAGAGTGTTCCACGTTAAAGGTATACATCTGATCACATACATTGGATATCCCCAGAGCAATACAGAAATTAAAAAGAACAGCAAAGGTCCTTTAGAGTCTCCCGCGCCGCCGAATAGCAAGGCCCAAAGCTCGGAGAGAGGCGGCATCCAGTGGGACTTCCGTTTCATTTCTTTTGTGAGTAATTTTACAACTTCAGCGTGTCGATGGCTTTGTGCAAGCATTAGCGGGGTCTTGCCGTTTTTGTCGCGGGGCTCTAGTTCGGCTTTTACCTGAAATTTACATTAAATAGTTATAAATGTATTAACTACTATCTACAAGTATTACGTGAGTAATCCCGTATTTCTCAGTAAAAATGAGTGAAAACCAGGTATGTTTTTATAACAAAAGTACTATCTAATCTACACTACTACATGATCTAATTAATTTACTGTTAATTATAATCTATTTCATTATGTTAAACCGTTGTATGTAATTTTTTATAAAGAAATATACAAGCATTTTATTTTTTACAGATTTTTATAAAAGGAGCAGGTTCTTAATTCATCTGAATTATTTTATAATTGTATGTTACTTCATAACTTTATAGATTATACCTAGTGAACCGATTTTGATAATGCACTTTCATTCGAAACAACTCGTGATTTTCATGTGTCCCCTTTAAATTTGATCAAGATTTGACTAGTATTTTTTTGACAATAATTTTTCATCAACAATTAGATATAATAGAGCTCCGTTTCATAAAGTAGTTATTATATATTAACATAGATTAATAAATATACTTAATCTATGATATTAATTACAATATTTACCTTCTCACACAGCAGTCGTACGCAAGTCAAGTTCCCCGAGAGACAGGCTAAATGGAGTGGCGTCGACCCGAAATTGTCTGTGCAGTGCAATGGAACTCCAGAGTATATCAGGAGCCGAACCAAATCCGCATGCCCTTTGTACGCAGCCCAGTGCAGGGCGGTGTCTCCGTTTATATCGGAGAGTCTTGTCGCAGCCCCCATGCCCAGGAGGTAAGCCGCGGTGGCGGTCTTGCCGTACATGCATGCTGTCATTAGAGGTGTCAAACCTGGGAAAAATTATCTTTTGAAATTCTGTACCACGAATCGTTAGCAGTCGAGGTCTTTACGAACGTTATCAGCTACTGCGTTAAAATGCACTATATACCTACTTATAAGGGGAATGAATTACATTTAAAAAAACCCATTAGGTCAGAAATTATAGGCATAATTAAAATTATAGGCATGTTTAGAATAATTATAGGCATAACGTTGGAATTTTTTCTATGAGATAGGTTGGCAAACGAGCAGGTGGATCATCTGATGGTAAGTGATCACCGTCGCCCCCGCGGATATCCGCAATACCAGAGGTCTCGAGGATGCGTTGCCGGTATTTGTGGAAGGAATAAACTCCTAAAACCGGTTCGGAAATAACGTAAATAGAAATTACGTAGATAAGTAAAGTCGGGTTTGATGTATGTATTGGGAGAACGTCTATACCAACATGTCTTCACCGATGTATTTTCAAAGCGAAGGGTTTGATAATGCATAAAATATGTATTATTTATTAATATTTGGAAAATCAACAAATCAAATCCATAGCAAGTAAGAAAATTAAAAGAAAGCCATTTACGGGTTTTCACAGATAGCAACTTGAATAATATCAAGCGAAGTCAAGTAACTCAATATATTTTCTAATTATTGAATATCTCAGATAAATATGAAAGGTAACCTTTAAAATCAGCTGCATTAACCGCCACTCCAGACTGCAGTAGAACTTGGACCACGGACGCGTGACCCTTGCGACACGCCCAGTGGATTGGTCTTGGACCCTGCCATAAACATTACTATTATTTTCTAAGTGCGCATGGAGAACGAGCAACATATTTTGACTTTCCTGATGAGATCATATTATAAGGTATTACATATTTGTGATATAAGTATGTTTATATATTAGTAAAAGTAGTGGTAACTTTAAAAGACTTTTGCAGAGTTCGCCTGGGGCAGTACCACACGTTTGCCAGTTATTCAACCGTGAAGCAGTAGTGTGCAAATATTACTATGTTTCTGTTTTTTTGAATGGAATGTTTCCCATGAAATTACAGGGATTTGACATCTTATATCTAAGGGTTACGCAGGTAATTTCACATTATTTGAAATATTTAGTCCACATTATAATAAGGCGGTTGAAGTTTTAAATTCTGAATGGCACGAATGAACAGCAGGCCTACCGGCGTCACTTATTACGATTTATTTTAGGTCGGCAAATACTTTTTCGTACCATGACAGCATAACATAATAGTACGGGAGCCCACGACCAACATTTTTGTCTCATAGCAACCGCATCAAATTGATAGATTCGATCATCCTGAACCTGAAAATACCAATATCGGTCATATTTCGCGTAGCGTCCTAACCGAGTTTCAAAAAATCTCAATAAAATTTTACCGAACAGTTTTTAGTTATCCCGGCAGCCATACGAAAGGCTACAAAACGTAGGTATTTATCTGGGTTGCTATGATACAGGTCGGCAAAATATTTTGACATTTTCAAATATGCTCTCGGGCTACATGCTACGCGAAATATGCAAAATATCTGAAAACAAACTTTTTCGTCATAAAATTATAAAATCTATGTATACATTTTCAACATCAGATTATGCTATAATACCAACTGCCTTATTCTGACACAGCACGCAGTTGCTACACTTTTGACCGTTGCTGCACACCTAGTGTGGTTCAGATTCATATCATCTGACGATTTAATAGTTTTGGCGGTATTGCTATGATACACGGTTTTAGTCTGCTCTCGTACTATAATGACAACTGACAGCGCAGAAACGGAAAGTACCTAAGCAGAACAATTCATTTGCCGACCAAAAACAGCCGTGCGATTCTCATCGTTGCATCTTTGACAACAACCGTGAAACAAATGACGAGATGGCAAGAATCGTTGGAAAAACAACCTTAAGTACAAGGGCGATATCTCATAAAGTATTTGACATCGGTGATATTGTCGACGAGCGCATCGACGAATTATTACAGAATCGCACGGCAGATCGCAATAAGTGACACTGGTAGGCCCGCTGTTATCAGTTATGGACGTCAGGTTTGACATCAGGGAGCGAAATACTCGTCTAGTCAACGACGGAAATAAAAAAATACGAGGTAAATCGTTCACTTTTTAGCGATCGTCACGACTGTCCATGATAAGTAGTTGCAGTGCGGTCGAGATCTTTAAACTTATACTGCACTACGCTTGTCACTTCGATGCAAATGTGACTTGTGATTAAGAACTACGAGAACTTATGCAAATATTTATTTATAGATATGATTAAGTAAGTGTAAATAATTAGACGTTATACGAGAAAGATTATTGAAACATTTTGTAACTAGATGGTACGTTTTGCAACCTCCACAACGTAAATGTATCATTTTTGCTTACACAGCTGCGGATCCCAATCATTGAGCGGTTGTAAGTGAGTGTGGATTAAAATGTTACGGTTTATTTTTCTTTTCACTTTATTAACAAGTAATAGCTGTGCAAGATAATAATATAAAATAAAAAAATAAAATAAAAGGTGTTGGTCTGGTGCTAAGCGCGTCTATGAAATTCGCAGTGTAGGCCAGAGCTATAGGGTAGGTAGGCTAGCTTATCTATATGTTATATCTACTTAAAACATCTTCGAGGACTTACATTTCTATGAGGAGAGCGTAAATGCGCTGCATGTCGCCCTTAAACATATTATTGTGGTTGATTGTTCATTAATTTTATACTAGTAGTAAAGTGATGGTGCCCACCATCACAGCGTCACAGTATGCTACCCTACCCTATGCTACAGAATTGGTGGGCACCAAGACGGGCATTTTCTGAGTGATTTACGCTTACCAATGTAAATTACCTTCATCTATATAATAACACAGAATAACTATTATAGTAAACCGCAATCCTTGCTTTGGATGTGACGGCAAAATAATAATACACATTAAAAAAAGGTTGCGAAGACTTTAAAAAATCGTAATCTTTTTTTACGATAAATTATTATATGATTTTTTCGTCTTTTTAGATTCTTTATTTATAAAAGAAAAAGTTCGGGCGTTCTCTGGGTTTGAAGTTAGCACTCAGACCATTCGGAATTGCTTGCACCAGACTAGATTGCTTTTCTCCGAGAATACGACATCACAAAGTAAGACTGGCCTGCCGGCTCGCCTGACTTAAGCCGTGGGATGCTCTTAAGCGGACTGTTTGCAACCGTCAGCCACGTCCCAAGACAGTACCAGAGCTCACGGAAGCCGCTATTCAAGAATGGGACAGGTTACCCCAAGAAATTCTGGATAACTTGATTCTCAGCATGCCCTGGAGGATCACCGCATGTGTTCGAGCCAGAAGGAGAAGGAGTTATGTTGAATATAAATCTTTTGTTGATTAAATTCAATTTAAAACATATATCAGCTTATGCAAGTGATCACAAACTTTTTTGATGTGTGTACGTCACTACCTAATACGTCCTAATAGTGAAAAGAACCTCTACAATAGAGTAATCAATAAGTATCAATTTTATTATTTTAACACCTTTAGTTAATTATTTTCGCAAACTACTTCTTGAGGCTTGTAAATCTGTATGACAAATAAATAAAAAAAAATTATGTTGTAATGTTATATGTAATGTAAAAATAACAGCTTTTTAATAAATGCACTATGTATATCTATGCAAATATAATATTACGGTAAAGTTATATGATTATTAACGGGATATTTACCGTGGTAAGTTTGTGGAATGAGCTCCCGATATTTCGGCGCAGTTACTTGCACCATGTTCACGGGAAGACTGAAGAATGCGGGTGGTTGGTCAAAAAGTTTAAAAGTTAGGTGCAGACATAACGATGTACCCTCTTTCTTAGTCTTTTGCTACGGTTATCACTGGAACTCGAACTCGATCCTAAGTCCCGACAAAACACACTCACTGTATCACTGCGTATAGTATTTTGAACACATTTTGAACATTTTAACTTTTTGACCAACCACCCGCATTATTCAGTCTTCCCGTGAACATGGTGCATCTAACTGCGCCGAAATATCGGGAGCTCATTCCACAACCTTACCACGGTAAATATCTCGTTAATAATCATATAACTTTAGAGAACAACCGTGATAGTTTAAAACAGAATATTACGGTAGTTAAACAAAATAAAACAATTCTAAAATTGCTGTCTGTCTGTGTATGTTTGTTCCGGCTAATATCCAAAACTGCCAACCCGACTTTAATAGGAATTTCACTGGCAGATAGCTGTTATAAGGGGTAACTTAGATTACTTTTGTCATCAGTAGGTCTACCATGAGTTTACAATATTGAGACCAATCGATGCTCGATATCGACTGCCGCGAAAAATGTATGAAAAAAAGCAGTGCCACCTCGCGGTCAACTGTAGAACTAAAATTGACAGCGAGTACGCCAATCGCAAGCTTAATAGGTAGGCGAGATCGAGTATCGACTATAGTTGACATTTATGTTGCCAACTCATGGTAGAGGTACCTACAGGTGTCATCTCGCGGGTGAAACTGCGAGGCACAAACAAACTGTAGTTATAACTTATAATTTACAAAGACATTAGATCTATACGAGATTTAATTATGTTGCTACGAAGTTATTTTTGAAAAATGAAGGCAAGATAATGACCTGTGTCCCAAGGCACGAGAGGTCTATAGGTGCCCCTCGTTCCACCAGGTACCGCATGACGGCCACGCTGCCATCCAGCGCCGCCCAGTGGGCCGGAGTATAACCATGCTGGTCCCTCGCGCTTAGTACTTCTACACCTAATTTTTCAACGAGCCTCTCGATCTCTGATACTTCACTGTGGAAAAAATAAGAAAGTGTGAGAGTATGTAGAAATATTGGTATATAATAATAATGATAAACGTCGATACAAAACAAAGTGTGAAAAATAACTCATTGACATAATTCAAGTGTTCTATTTCTCAACATAGCTGGAGAAATAAGATGAAAGATAAGGCGGTGCCCAAATATACCTTTAAGGCTCGTAAGGTTGTCTTCATTATTTATATATTAAGGCTAAGAAGCAGTCTTGATTGGTACTACAGCAGTGCCAGGTGTTCTGCCGTGGAGCAGTAGTACTCAAGCATCCTGTGTTAAAGGTTTAAAGGGCATTTTATCGATTGATAAAATGATAAGATATTATTGGGCGAATAATACTCAAACGAAATATCTCTTAAATTCTAAATGCCCTTAAAACACAGTTCACACTTGGGTCCAAAGTAATGTAGAAGTTATCAAACGCTGTGCGATAAACTTTGTGTCTATATAATAAAATAATATCTTCTAAAGTGTACCCAAATCATAAAACAAACATGTTACCCAGATCGAACAGCCTCAAAGATAAGCTGATGCAGGTCAGAGTGATGATACAGGCTGGTGATTGCTCGGGGGGGTGCAGCCGGCGCGTCTGGTGACATCGGAGAGCATGGTGGCAGGGGCTCTTCTGCCGCCATTGTGCATGGGGGCGGCTGCGGCAGCGCCCAGACGCCGCGGGCCGCCCCTGGGCTCGGGTACACCTGATAAGGGGATACTTGAAAACAACTCCTTAAGGACGTTCAAAATACCCATGTTGCAATAAAAATAAGTTCAAAAACTAAAACCAGACTACTAAAAATCATGCTCTGAAAAGTATGAAACAAGAAAATATTCACATCTGAAATTGTTACCTACAAACTATTCGATATGTAAGTAGGAACTTATCGCGTATTAAATAAAATTATAGTTTATTGTATTTAATAGTTTAATACATACCTATTCGTATACGTAGTGGTGTTCAGAGGACAACCGTGGTCGTATAATGCTACTTTGCAGAATGCATTGTTTTGCTACGGTAGATGGCAAACGACCGCACCACTATGAATAGGTACTTAAGTATTAATATAATATTATTAATACAATAAAATATTTATTCCATATAAGTTGTTTATTTAATAAACGATTCATTATCGAATAGATTGTACATAACAATTTATCTCGAAAAACGGTACGCTTGGCAATAATATTGATTTATTAATTGAATTAATAATATTGGTAGGTATACAAACATATCTACTTTAATTTTAAAATTATTGTTCTATGATACCACTGAAAATGGAGAAGGGTTTAAAAAAACTTTGACTTTGTGCCGCCTAGAGGGCACCAGATTCAATTTAAAGTGACGACGCCAGCCTTAAACCAGCCGACAAACGACGTTTCCAACGACACCTCATTTGTCAAATTATGATTATGAGTTTAAAGGTTACGAGGGAACAGATGATACATGCATACACACATACATGTCAAACACATGCCGTGGTCGGGTAAAATTATAATAAAATATGATGATTTTTCATTGAGAACTCACAGGTATTGCCGTTTGAGAGATCACAGCCAAAACAACGGTTCAACCAATAAACGTCAATACAAAAATTCAAGTGAATTGATTATGAATTGAACTGTTCCATATGCTCTCATATGGATTCCGTAAAGCCGACTATGGAATAGGATGGCATTAAATTCTTAGTTGGAAGGTTATCAAGAGTATATGACTAGCAAAAAATATTTACCGCTAAAGACAACTAGGACTCAGGGCAGTTGCCTATACAGAATATGAAGGTTAAATGTTGTCCTTGCAATTTGCCTCGTCTGTTGGTTGCTAAAGATGGTATTAACAGTAGAAGCACTATGTCTGCGACATATACTCTAACCGACTAATTATTATCATCACATCACACGGTACACCACTTGCGGGCATTTTCAATATAACCATAATAATCTTATCTATCCATCGTTTTCTACCGACTTCCAAAAAGGAGGAGGTACTTAATTCGACTGTATTTTTTTTATGTTTGTTACCTCATAACTTTTGTAAGGGTGAACCGATTCTCAAATTTTGAAAAAAAAAAGTTTTAAAGCTGGTGCTTCCCGTGTGGTCCCATTTAAATTTCATTCAAATTCGGTCGAGTAGGTCTTGAGTTACACTCCAATAACTGAATAGAATGGAAGTCGGTATTAAATTATTCAAATTGTACTTGTTCTCACTGAAGATCTATTATCTATAATTTGATAGGCTACGCGTTTCTTAAATGTATCGAAGGGTAGCTAGACCTATCCCTATTTATGTATTGTTAGTATCATTACTTAAATAATACTACCTGCCACGCTGGTCTTAGAGTTGTGGTGGAAGCGTCGCCGCGTCGCTTTGGAATCTCGAGGTCCTAGGTTCGATCCCCGGGTCTGTTTTTCTAACATATAAATTCTCAATAGCAGTCCAGAGTAATTGACGTTCATAAATGCGTTTTGATGTCTAAATAGATTTTTTTTGCTTTTGAGTATGGAACAGTGCCCGTAGATGGCAATAGGCTCTCCTCCATTGAGTTAGAACTCAATGCTCTCCTCCTAATACACGGTACCAAAAAAAGCGTGTTTAAAACACCTCTGCCTACCCCTTCGACGATATACCTACAGGTGTGAAGATTTGTTAGGTTGTTTTTAAAAATAACATGCTTGGTTTATATTCACCAAGTTTTGAGTAAATCGCACCAGTTTTTTTTGTAGGTATTCTCATATTCTTTACTGTACACAAAACACAGATACAGTGGAGGCATTAGATAAAGGCATGTACATAGGCGAGCTAAACCCTAAAGATAGATATATGTATAATAATAGGTATTATAAATTACTGAACTTTACTGCATTGCAATATACGTTTTTAAATTATCACGGTCACTTTTGGAAGAGCTAACAATTAGATACGGGATATTTACCGTGTAATCATTTTTGTTTGAGTTCCCGATACTGCAGCACTTTATTGTTGTGCTTGCAGTCTATAGACTGCAAGCCATAGGCCACCAGGGCTTTAAATTGAAATAAGCTTCGCCATTACTGAGTATTCGAAGTTGTTGTCTTTAACACGGGCACTCCGATTTTATAGAGAAATGTTTTTTCAAAATTTAAGTTTGCTTTTTAGCTATCTAATAGAGAAAACTAAATAAAATCCGCCAAGTATAGTTAATGTTAAACTACAAAATGTTAAATTTCATTTTCTATTCCGGAAGAACCCTTTCGTTTTATGGGATAAAAGTATCCTGTATGCTAAACCATATCATTTGTCAGTCAAATTATCACTGTTTCAGAGTGATGCGCGTACAACAGACAGGCTAATATTATAAAAAGAAGATTTTACCTCTATATCGACAGAACTGAATACACCTCGATTAAATTATAATCAAATGCCTATTTAATGTACAGACTTGGCTCAATTACAGATTTACTAAATGTTTATATAGGTAGATGAAGATAAATTTGAAGCCGACTTCCATTCTAATAAGATAGCTACTCTAAAGACCCGATGTTGATGATATAAAACAAATAGCGCTGAATCAATTTTGATAAAATGTGTATGACCTACCAAACAAAAGAAAAATCAACAAAATCAACTTATAAGGGCCACAGTACACTAGCTACTTTTAGCATCGGCGATCGGCGATTTTGCGACTGTATCGATGCTGCATCGCGATTTCGCAACTTCCTGCGTTCGGACGCGGTATCGGAATCGCGTGTTTTAGCGACTGCTCCGATGCTGGATCGGCTCGGCTGTAGTGTTGTCGATCGATAGTCGACTATCGACAGTTTGCCGATTTGCAATGATATTGCAGTATGGTATTCTGTAATCTATGGTATTGTTTACAAATGACAAGACTGTAGTAATAGGTAACAGTCTGTCAGTCAAACTGAGTCGTATTCGGCAAACGCTAAATCGATGCGACCGGTATCTGTATGTGTGCGGAGTGTAGCGTCCAACCGCCGCGCTGTGTCGCGCTTCCGAAAAGTGACTCAAATGAGCGATGTGCATTGTCTGGTCGCAGTATTTAGCTTCTAAGAAGGTAGTTGCCGATCACTGATGCTAAAAGTAGCTAGTGTGCTGTGGCCCTAACTGGCGGAGTAATCGCGTATCAAACATACAAAAGACAGTTGATCTCTCGACTGGAAGAAGGAAAAGAAAGAGGCACCTCAGCCTCTTCCTTTTTTGAAGTCGGTTAAATAGCTAACGTTTCCGTGCTTTAACGATAGATAGGACCTCGGTGGTTTTGACCATTAGATATATAAATAGTGCTTTGCGTCAATACGGTTGAATCTAGCACAACGACTTCTTAGCTTCTTGCCAGCTTTGTAGGTCAGTTTAATAGCCCAGCAGTGCATGTACCGAACTTACCGATCGATAAATTCGAATCTTGATTTCTGGCTTGATGGCTATATCGATCTTTTGTCGATCATTGCAAGTAAGTAACAAAATTAAGAGATCGGTAGACAAATTTGATAAGCTTTTACGATTATAACGATAACCCTAGCATGGAACTGTTAAATTACGTTTGAGATCGTCTATTTAATCGATTTTAACTATTGTTTTGTCAGCTTTGAAAATTACTTCGATATAGCTTATCGACAGGCGACGGGAATGGGGATATTCATTATTTGTAAATATTATAAACGCGAAAGTTTGTATTTATGGATGAATGGATGTTTGTTATTCTCTTACGCTCAAACGGCAGGCCCAATTTTGATAAAATTTGTCATGGGGCGCTGAATAAATTTAACAAAGGATAATTTTCATCAACATCGTCATCATCCATCACCATGCGCTTGTAACCGCGGGGCGCAGCTAGTAGTCAATAAAAATAGTCTTCGGCCTTCTTTTGATCGTAGAAGAGCGAAAGCTCATAGAAATCTTCAAATGATAGAAGGACGCATTGCGGAATGCAAACAATTCGTAATAATCGATATACTGTCGATAATTTGACGATCGTATAAGTCGTCGATATTACTTCCATACTTGCTAAGGGCGATACGATTTTTTATCGATCTTAGCGACTCGGCAAATTTAACGAGTATTACGGTACTTGCACTGCTGGCTATATAGTATATATACCTAGTCATATAGTATAGCAGAGAGTCGTCTAATAAGCTACCTACGCTTAAACAGACCTACATCTAAAATAAAACCCGAGGAATAATAATATAAAAATACCTACTAATCAGACTTCGAATTTCCATAAAAGTGACACTTTTATAACTAATATAATCTCATAAATATTATTTTGTACTATTACTGTGGAAAACATGGATCCAACGTAAAGTTATGTTGGTTATACATTAAAAACACTTCTCTTCACAACCTCCTTTTTGGAAGTATGTTAAATAATTAAGAATCATATTTACAAGTTGGCGAGTTACTGAATCAAATTAAATGTAAATTGTAATAAAAATATTCATCTGCCGAATATAGGGTAGTAACTGCGCTGCGTGGGACTGCGGATATCCATCCATTTAGCTCGCGTCACAGATTACCTTAAAGTTAGTTCTACATAAGGCAATTTGGATCTATCGTGACCTACTTTACGAGTAAACACACTAATAACGCTGTAATTAGTAGTGGTTACAGATGTTAAGCTCTAAGGTTTACAATTGCGTGAATTGGTACCTAATATAATGATAATAGTGAGTACGTGGCCGTATTGTACCGTACCTTGCTACTCACGGTGAGGCCGACGCCTCCCGTCGCTGATGGACCCTCGGCGTCCGCCAGGGCCGCGAGTGCACTGAGAAACAATACCCCCACAATTTATTATCCTAGAAACAAACACTATTTATTTTTCTACACAGGAGACCCAAAACGTTGCGTGACACGATAGCGTTACCGCATTATTGATTCTTTCCCGCATGCGCGTTATGAGCCCACGATTCGCGGTTTCATTTTTATTTAAATTGGCGCATTGCTTGTAGAAAGTTATTAAACTTCTGCAAACTTCTATTCGCATAAACTTCTATCAGAATGCGTGTCAATAGGTGTCTATGTTGTGCATGTGGTTACTGGGAAAGTTGCAAGCTATCGCATTACCTAAAGAATAGAGTTAAGTTTGCAATATTTCCTAACCGCCTAAATGGTGCACTGCAGTATTATGACCAGAGGGCATTCTTATCGTAAAATCGCTACGATCTAAGAGATTACCCAATTTTAATGAAGGGAGCTAGTTTTCAGAAATTCTAATTGATAAAGTATTTCAACCGAATCGATTCTTTGAACAATTTTATCTGCAAGATATCACTGTATGTAAGGATACTCAATCTAAATCACTTGATGTTTGGAGTTTCTCGTATACATTTATACCTATTCTTCAATATAAAATGACGTAACTTTTTTACGTTAAATTTATTTTACTAATTTCGCGATGTTCAGTCCACGTGGCACGCGTTTAGGACAAAATATATAGTTAGAGTATTATTTGTATAATAGATATTATTTCGAATTATACTATACGTGCATGATCATTACCTAACCACACATATTATACTTTGGTAACTACACATGCACAATATTGTTATATATTTTGGCTGCCTTTCTGATGCCAACCTCCTTGAGAATCCTCGTTGGTACTATACCTGTTACTTTTCGGTCTACTACACATTGATGTGAGTAGTGGAATGCTGCTCATTCGGCGCGTTTTTTCCAATAGTCACCTTATATGATCGTCCAATTGGAGAATATGGGAGTCCTACATTCTTTGGCCAAAAAAAGTAAGGCACTTGATGTCAGATTGAAATCTCTCTGTAGGTGGGCTGGCTAGTAACCATCAAACATGAAAATCTGTCACTGTACAGATAGCACCTAATGATGTTCTGAAAGAAGCTGTATTTGAGATCCAGTTGCCATTGTAGGTGCGACCTTGAGCATTATTACTTTATTTATTACACTGTTGTAAGTGAGAAAGTGGTTAAAAGTTAGCTGACCACACATTTATAAGGTAAATCTGTAAAATGTGGCATAGTAAAAATGCCATTAAAATCTGTTCAGTAGTTTCGAGTTACAGTATCACCTAGAGCTTCGAAATTAAGTTTTGTGTGGCATTGCTCTGCGCTCGGCAACTCAATATATTTTACCTAGTTATTTTACTTTTACTGTACCATATTCGTTTTGCGGATGAATATCAGGCTCTGAAGTGGTACCAACCAAGATACCCTCTTGCAAAGAAGGCCTTATATCTATTAAGTCAGGATTGCTCACATTTCAATTTGAAGGCAATATTCTTGAACTCAGCCCCTCACTTAGGATGATGGATGATATGCAAACAGAATTACAATTAGTTTATTCTCTTTTCAATTACATAGTACTCCTGCAATTCTAGTAGTTTTATGAAACTAATTGTAATGAGAAGACTTTTACTTCAACCCTTAGTAAAGTTATAAAATTAAATACATTAATCCTTCCCATACCGTGATAATTAAAACAAAAGATTTATGAATGATACTGACATATATTTATGTCACTGGGAAGCAAAGGGTAACTAGATGAAATAATGTTTATAAATCCGATTTTTAGTTAGGTAATTAAAACACATTTTAAAATTGTGAAAATGAACTTTAATTCAGCAAATTTTATACTAAATGTATAAATATGATATAATCTAGATTTCGTTTTCACTACCTAAATAGACATCATTGTTATAAAAAGTGTACAACTAAAACTAGTAGCTGATTAAACATCTCAAAGTGGCTTATCAATTAGTAAGATCTTGTAAAAGCACTTTCATTCAATTGGTTTTATTATACTTAAATAATAGATAAAAATAATGAAAGCATACAGCTCACAACTGATGTTGAACTTCCAAACAGCAATCATTTTCAAATACAAATCTTAACTTCTAGTAAACTTGAAACATTTAACGAGCAAACCGAATAAATTATTATTCATAAACAAACTTAACAACAATGTCGATAGCTCAAAGTAATATAATCATTTTCAACAAGAGTCAAACGACCACTCACTTAAAAGTTAAAGTGTACACGGAATCAAGTTAAGATATTTTAGATACAATATGCAGTGTCTGTTATGCCAATCAATAAAAAGGTATTATTTTGCCTATGTCTTACTGTATTGATATTGTAAAGTTTAATTAAGTCTTATACTCTGCATTATCTCTTTTGAGTCTTGAAACTCACTGAGAGCGGCTGCCCATGGAGGACATAACCATTCAGTGCTTGTATTGCCATCGCCGCCTGGTCATAATTTCTCATGGTAACAAAACCAAATCCTTTACTCTTATTAGTCTGATGATCCTTAATTATCTTAACAGATACAATAGCACCATAAGGACCAAACAGCTGCCAAAGAATCAACTCCTCCACTTCAGGAGCAATATTATATATATAAATGGACCATGTGCTCGGAGAATTATGATCCCCTAAAGCATTAAAATGATTGATCCAATGATAAGGCTTCACAAGAACATTCTTAGCAAAAGTATTATTGTTATTGTTTTTATGTTTATTAGGATTACTTTTATTGGCATACTTAACTGTAAGGGGATGTAGAAAACCGGGTGGTGTAGTGCCATTAATATTTTGCATGGCTCTTTCTGCTTCATATTGGTGTTCATATAAAACGAAGGCTATACCGGCAGCTATACGAGAATTAACTATTTTACCGAATTGTGCGAATAGTCCATGTAAATCCTGCAAGGTCAGTTCATTCGGCAGGTTACACACGTAGAGGTTCCAGTCCGCTTCTGGCTTCGAGGGAGGCTTCAACTCTGGGTTTAAAAGAGCGTGGGATACCTTCAACGTCTTGTTCTGCATTAGGAGTCCATTGAACGCCTTACGCGCTTTGATTGCGTCGTCAGGACGAGAGTACTCGACAAACCCATACCCTCGGTTTGCTATCAATTTACAACTTTCCAGTTTACCCATCGTCGAAAAAAGTGAAAACATCATATCCTGGGTCATGACTTCAGGTATGTAATTGACGATAAGTTTGGTGGGCGATTCATCGGGTCCAAATTCACTATTTCCATGACAATTACCGTCTTGACACGATTCCGACATTTTTTAATTTGTTGTCGGTGAATGACATTTCACGTACTGGCAGAGAGAAGATAAAAATGTTTCCGTCATCAGTAGAAATAAATAGTTGCCACACTGAAATTATATAAAAAAAGCTAGAAATATATACCAAGCTTAAGGTGTTAGAGCACGCGTATTGGTGGAAGCTTGTGATGGAAACTATATTAACTACGTTATAAATTATATTTGATGAAATATACATAAGAAAAACGAGACTTGATCGAGTGACACATTTTTAATAACTTCCTTCAGAATCTGACAACATCAACTCAAATTATTCGAAACCTATTTGCTTATAATAATTTCAGTGGCCAGTTCTAACACTCTCCCTCATTGAATATTCTTTAAGTAATAGGCGGAGCAATCACAATTCCAAGCGCTTCCCTCAGGCCAGTAAATCTCGGCCTAGGTAATCCTTTCGTCATAATATCTGCGAGCTGGATTACAGTACTGACTCTCATTACCAGAATCTCATTTTCAAGTACAAGCTCTCTTACGAAGAAGTGCCTGATTCGAATGTGTTTCGAGCGCTTATGAAACTCCGGGTTGTGAGCCAAACGAACTGCTGCTTCATTGTCAACACTAAGTGTAGGGATACATTTTAGCGAAGTCATTTCCTTCAATAACCTCGTAAGCCACACAAGTTCTCGAGCAGCTTCGCTTGCAGCAACCAACTCCGCTTCAGTTGTCGAAATAGCTACGGAAGCTTGTCTTTGGCTCAGCCAAGATATGGTCCCACCTGCGTAGCGGCAAACAACACCAGTTGTTGAACGACCTGTCGCTACATCACCTCCATGGTCTGCATCACTGAAAGCTTCCAGAACGCCTGGTAGATAATTTGGCTTAAAATGAATACCATGTGAACTCGTGCCTCTAAGGTATCGCAAAATTCGTTTCACCCTGAGCCAATCTGCTTTTGTAGGGTTCTCTAGTTTACGCGACGCCACTCCTACTGCGTATGCAATGTCAGGGCGCGTGCCAACCATCAAATAGGCCAAGGCGCCTACAGCTTCTCTGTATGGAAAGTTTTCAGACTCTACAGAATCATCTAAATCTCTCCCTGATTCTTTATCAATTGGCGTCGTTATAGGATTACAATTGTTCATATTGAATCGTTCTAATATTTTCTTTGTATGTCTCTTGCTTGAGAACAATTTTTCCACTACTGTACTGTTGAATTTCCATTCCTAGGTAGAATGTGGCAGGATTCTTCGTAATCTTTAACCTTTTACCCAGATCGTGTAGAAATTCATTCGCTAATCTCGAACTCGACGCAGCTACGAGACCATCATCAACATACAGTGTCAGCAAGATCTTTTCATTACCAGTCCCTTTCATATATAGGCAGGGATCCGCAATGCTTTGTTTGAAACCAAGCTCAAGTAAAATTCCATGAACACAATAGTTCCAGCAACGTGGAGCTTGTTTCAAGCCATATAAGCTTCGTTTAAGGCGACATACTTTGTTTGAACCATCTTCGAAACCTTCGGGTTGAGTCATGTACATCTCTTCCGTAAGTTTGCCGTAGAGGAATGCTGTAGTCACGTCGAATTGGGTCAAATACATTTTCTCACTAGCAGCCACACTAATTAGAGAGCGTATAGTTGACATTCTTGCCACAGGACTGTATGTTTCCTCGTAGTCAATTCCTTTTCTTTGTCGAAAACCTTTGGCTACTAATCGTGCTTTGTATCTCCCAATTGACCCGTCACAGTTCCTCTTGACTTTAAAGACCCATTTACAAGGTATCGCTTTCCTTCCTGTCGGTAGGTCCTGTAATGTCCATGTACCGTGTTCTTGTAACGATTTGAGTTCGTTTTTCATAGCATTTACCCACTCCTGCCTTTCGTTACTGTTTATGGCTTCCTTATAAGACTGCGGTTCAGCCATAGTACTCATGAGTATTGAATTTACATAGCCGTCGAGCTTTGCTGGACGTTGAAGAGTAGATCTGTCACGTAAATCATAATACCTCGAAGGCGCGGGTTCTTCTTCGGTATCAAGAAACTCGTCCTCAGGTTCATTGACTTGATTTTCGTATTCGTTTTCAAATGCATCAACGACATCTTCATCTTCAACTATATTCTCTCCCTCAAACGGTCGTATGTAACTTTCATCTCTCAATCGATAGTCTTGTCTTTCATCAGTTCTGTTATGATGATTGTCAAACTCAACTTCAATAGTCGGTTCCACAGGTATACAATCTGATAACACTTTAATATCATACTCATTTATGATTTTGTCATTTTCAGTGCTGTCCTTGTCATTATCCTTCGTATTTAATTTTGATAATGGTTTCTCGTCAAATTTTACGTCTCGTGATCTAACAAGGCGATTATTGTTACCTTCTGCAACCCATATACGATATCCGTCTTCATCATATCCAACTAAAATGCCTTTGACAGCCTTCTTGTTTAATTTCCTTCTCTTTTGTTTCGGAATATGAACATAACACGTGCTACCAATGATGCGCAATTGTTTTATGTTCACCTTCTTTCCAAACCAGAGTTCATAGGGCGTTTTCCCATCTACACGTGTTGGACCAGTTCTATTTAATATATATGCTGCTGCGTTCACAAGTTCTGCCCATAGGTATTGTGGCAGCGTCTCATTAGCATACATAAGCGATCTAGCAGTCTCGACTAGTGTTCGATTTTCTTTCTCACTGGAACCGTTCTGTTCTGGTGTGTATGGCATTGTTAGTCTCTGTTTTATACCATGTCTAGCCAGAATATCTTTTACCTTTTGGTTATCAAACTCTCCGCCGTTATCGCTGAGGATAGTTTTAATAACGTGGCCATTTGTTTTTGCTTCAGCGATCATCTGTTCTAAATATTTACTTACCTCTGACTTCTCTTTCAGAAAGTAGACGTATCTAAAGCTCGTATAATCGTCTTTGAATAGCAAAAAATACCGATATTTCGAAATCGAATTCGGAAATGGTCCGCATACATCGCTGTGTATTATTTCGCCTGCTTCTAAGGCTCTTTCTCTCGTTCCAAATTTCAATCTATGAGATTTTCCATATACGCAGCCTTCACAGAGTTCACGTTCAACTGGTAGCTCAATTCCTAGTTCACGTTTGACAAGAGCTCTTACGTGTCTGTTATTTTGATGGCCGAGTCTCTCATGATATAACTGAGTTTGTGATGTCATAAAAACTTCTAGTTTTCTAAATGGTTGTACATTCGTGACGTTAAGTTTGTACAGTCCACCTCTGCGACATCGTACGCCAATCAGTTTTAGTTCTCCATTAATAGACATGCTGCATTTATTTGGACTTGAAGAGAATTCACTTTGTGGGTTTTTGTCGTGAGTAGCAAGGACAGAGAATAAGTTCTTTTGAATTGATGGAACATACCACACATCTTGAAGAGTTATCGGTACGATTTTACCTTTAACGTTCGCTTCAATTATAATTGATCCTTTTCCTTTCGCTTGAATCGTATTTCCATTCGCTGTTGTGACAGTAGAATATTCATGGAAATTCTCGAAACTTTGAAATAGATCGCCTCGGTTGGTGATGTGACTCGTAGCTCCATTATCGACATACCAATTATTTCTGTCGCATTCTGCCGAAAAAACCGCCGTCATTGCCTGTACTGTGTTTACAGACATCAAAGTCATGTTGGCACCTTCCTTGGTACGATTAGGATTATCACTCTTCGGTGGTCGACCGTTGCTGATCCACTTTTGGCAATTTCTAACACGATGACCAATCTCGGAGCAATAATTGCATTTAAGCTTCTTATCCTTTGCGTTGTTCTTGATGTGCTTCTGCGTTTTCGTATTAGCTGACATAGCTTCTTGTTCAGGTACGTGCTTACTTGACAAAGCTCTTTCATACGCACATAAGTGGCTAGTAAGATTTTCTACAGTTCTCTCTGTTTTAGGTATTAAGAGCCAGCTGCTTCGAAATGAGAAATATTCTTCACCGAGCGTATCCAGAATTTTACAAACCAACAAAAGTTGCGGTAACTCTTTACTCTCATTGTATAACTCTTGATTCAGTTCAGTCCAAATATTTTTCAACTTACACATATGTGTTGCTATATCATCATCTGGGTCTCTTTTCAATCCGAAAAATGTCATACACAGATTATATGACTTGTCTTCCGACGTACCTCCAAACAGTCTGTGTAGTTCTAGCCATACCTCGTAGGCGCTCGTAAATCGCATGACTTTTCGTAGTGTGTCTTCACTCATGTTCGTTGTAAGAAGGAGTAGAGCGCTGCTGTCCGCTTTTACAAATCTGACGAGTTCACATTTGTACTTATTGACATCTACGTCACCTGCTCCAACTTGCACTTGTTCAGGTCTCCTAAGTTTTCCTTCGACTACATCCATAGCATCATTTATGCTTTTTAGAAGAATGCATATTTTATACCTCCAAGTTGACCAATTGACTTTTCCTTCAAGTAGTCCGATTTGAAACTTTGTCGTTAAATTTTCCATTTTTTACTATTGCTGCGCACATAACCTGTTAGAGCACGCGTATTGGTGGAAGCTTGTGATGGAAACTATATTAACTACGTTATAAATTATATTTGATGAAATATACATAAGAAAAACGAGACTTGATCGAGTGACACATTTTTAATAACTTCCTTCAGAATCTGACAACATCAACTCAAATTATTCGAAACCTATTTGCTTATAATAATTTCAGTGGCCAGTTCTAACATAAGGCACAGCTTAAGGTGAGGCCTGAGACCTGCACAGATTTTGAATGAAGAGTAGGTAATGATAGATAGATAGGTACCTAAATAATAGATAAACTCTTTAGTGCAACACCACAGCGCAGAAAAATAACACACAAAAAATCAAAGAAGATATTTTTCGTAATGCACTTTATGACTTTTTTTTCTTAAATACGAGTAGAGTGGTAAGGTAGAACAAGAACAGAAAAAGATTAGTAGCTGCAAGAACGGTTAGGTAATATCAATGATGTTAATATAAACTGAGGTAGATACGCCTTACTGCGCTTGGCTTGGCGACATCAACACGAGCTACGTGTCTTGAGTCAGCGTTATCAGATTGGGGTTTTTTTTCCCCATTTTGGAGAAAATATGGCATTTGGAGAAGTATTGGAGAAATCATATCTTTGGGGAAATATTTGGCAAAGAAATTTCCGACATTGGGGAAATTTGTGGTTGACTATTTCTGAACGAAGTCTTGTATATAGATCTAGGGTACGTTCCGTTTGATCGCCAACGATCACCGACAGCAGGATATATTAACACGAACGCCGGGTGATCAAACCGAACGCTCTCCTGTAAATTTTCCAGCGCAAAAATAAATATTGGTCGACCATAAACATAAACCCAATATCACTAATTCGTTCGTTCGTCATTCGTTCTGTGAGAACAAGCAGACCAAGCCGAAAGGCTGACAGTGAATCCACCGATGAATTTTGGGGTGAAGTTTTATCCTCATATAAAAATGCTGCTGTGGAAATAATGTTTCCTCACATAGTAAAATTATTAGCCACGTCCATGATGAGTTTCGCTGCTGCTCGTCAATGCGAGTGTAGAAAGAGCTTTCTCAATAATTATTCTCAAAATTAATGTATAAAAAAACAGGCTGCTGACTAAAACGGCAGGAATCATTATGAGTTTATATCATAATTAGAATTTGAGCCTACTTCTAAATTCCGAAAATGTTTCCTCTGCTCGAGACGATGACGAATTATTTAGTCCCATTGAAAACATAAATAAATGATACTTAGAATGTATGGTATATTTATTAGTAAATTTCGTCAAATTAAATTTGGGGAATTTTTCTAAAAATAGTTTTTTGTACACTAACAAAAATAGTTAGTATTTTGGGGAAAACTAGTTTTGAATCTGGGGAAATCCGAGAAATCTCATCTGGCAACCCTGTCTTGAGTGAACTTAGTTCCAGCTTGTGCAAGGAATATTTAACTCTCTACTAAAGACTACAATGAATACTGGGTTCTCTCTACCGAGAGAGCCAGGAGCCTGTCTGGCAACGACGCAGCACGTGTACTACATTTAGGAAAAAATGCCTTCTTATGTGTTCAGAAACTGCAGAATATATACTGGAACAAGTGTAAAAAACAAGAATGATGTATCTTTTCATTTGTAAGTATTGTTTTTCTATGTTATTCATCAAAAATGGAAAATCAAAAATTTTATTTTAATTTCAAATAACTCCTGCGACGTTGCCGCTTCGCCACCCACGAGAACGAGACAAGTAGCGAGCGACAGAGAGAACGAGTCTGTCATTGGCGGTCGAATGGTCTTTCACAGGCGAACGTTGTTAATAATATACTGATCCCTTTCTGACATCTAGGATTCATATATCTTCGTGCTCTTTTAATTTTGTCAATGTAGTTAATGTCGTGGTGCGAGTTGGTACTTTAGCTATAGGTAGGTTAGGTATAGCATAAAATTTGCCATATTTATACTTCATATTCAAGGAGTAAAACGCCTCTATTAGTCAATCTCATTGGGTAATATACGGTTAAAATATTTACCAACTCATGTTTTGGTTTTTATGTTTGTTTTTGGCTCAACACATGGTGTGTAACCTAGTATCACCGTGATACGTTGTAGGTTGGATGCCAAGACGCGAGCTCAGCTGCGCTTTGCTCTCGCATTACCCTTCGTGTTTACTTTTTTATTACAATCAAGAATATGTGTGACACTAAAAATATATAAATATATATATAATCCCAAGACCTAATTTGTTTAAATATTGAGCCTTAAAAAGCCTTAAAATTTTGACCCTCAGTTTTTGCAATAAAACCGCCACTAGCGGCAGTTACAGTAGTGAGCCCGGTTCTAGGATAGTTTTCACAAAATTTACTACAGCCACAGATTAAATAAAGGTTTTTTTAGTGATAGTACAACTAACAATTATCATCGTACAAACATATTATGACTTTATGCTTGGATTGGAAGATATTGGAAGTAAATTGTTAGACAGTAAATTGATTTCATGAGTACCGTGGCAGATAACACAAAAGTACGAACATGTAAACATAAGAAAAGGACCAGATTCAGGAAAAAAGCAAACCTAAAAGTAAGTTTAACTATATGAATAAAAGTTAACCTCCCGCCCGGAGTACCTATTGATTTTGACAAATTTAGGATTTGATCTAACGGTCTTGCAAAATAAACTAAATAAGTAAAAAATTATACAGTGACATCACATAACTATGTTATATATTTGTATTTTGAAGACATCCGCGCAAGTTTAAACGTGCAGAAAGTAGTTTTATTACTTAAAATTCTGTATCTAAAAGCTGAGCAGACTTAACAACACTGTAGTTTATTATGTTTTATTTATTGATGTATGTATAACGCGCCATATCGATGCTCGTTTCTTGACTAAAACATCTTGCTGTAGATAATCAGAACACTTAAAATATAACTTACAAAATCAGGCATCGGTAAATCGTGCCTGTAGTTTTTTATATGCATGTGATCTGTGAATTGTTGGAAAAAAACTAACCTAAAACTAAGTTTAAACTATATGAGTAAAATAATTGAATTTTGTAGCATTAACCACCCAAATTAAGTGGGTAAGTTAAATTAATCCAGGTGACTTTTTTTCCTAGGCATCATGAATACATCTGAAATTGGTTGAGTGCTAGTTTCTGTCTCTTACCGGTATACGCTAATGAAACTCTATTTGATACTTACTCTGAGTATGTAGCTTTACTTCTGATGGTATCTGTATTCTGGGGCTATTCTATTCTATTCTATTATCCGTGACGCGGGAGTGGCCAGCAATGCGCCAGGATTATGATGAAGGTAAACATTTAGAATCGTGGCGCCTGAATTCGGGGGGAGAGAGGGAGGGGGGGGGGGGTTCGGGTAGTGCCCCCCCGCAAACCTCACCCGCCGGAGACCATTAGTTTTCGAGTTATGTTTGTTTAAGTATTTAGAGGTTAAGTACTGCATTTCGATCTACTACCACCCCCGCGTCGGCTCTGCAATCCGACAAGACTGCTTGAAATCGGGGTGCTATGATTCGGTTCTGTCAAGGACTTCGACCTATTCTAACTAACTATAACTAACCTATAGGTATGTCACAGACTACTACTGATTAGATAGCTACTGATATACTATTGTGCACAAATTTGGAACAAAAGTAGTTTGATGAAGCGCTCGCCGGCCGCTGCCGCGGCACGCTCGCTACGCTCGCTCGGCTTGCGCCTGGTGGCTCACAGTTCTAACCTAACCTATAGGTTTGTCACAGACAAGTGACATTGCCAATTCATTAGGTACTAATATACTATTGTGCACACATTCCTATTAGTATGGGTCTGATAATTAAAATTGAAAAACAATTTGTTATTTTTAGAACTTATATTTTATAGACATAATTTATAGCATTTATAATTTCGATGAATGGGTCTTTTTTATTTTTAGTCACATTTCTTCTCCATAAATACTCTATGATGGAGTTAGTGAAATTTTCAGTATTATTTTAATTGTCTTTTTTAAAATAACGCTTCACTGCTCTCCATTGGGACTCGATGCGTTGAGATGAGTCCCATCACTACTTACAAAAGGATTGTCCGGGTCAGAGTGATTCACCTTTTTATGGATGTAACCATTTTCTGCCAGACAATCATATGCTCTCCAGCAGTCAGTGTGGATGGTGGTGCCTTCTTCCACATGTTTTTTAATTAAAGGCACCAGCACTTCAGCAGAGCGTACATTGTCTGGGCACACTTCTTATCGAAGATCCTCTGACCCGTCTTCAATCATTCCGAGGACCCAATGTCCCTCTATGTGGCGTCCTCGGTTAAACTTCCTCTTTCCAAATTTTGATTCATCTATTTGTACAGTTCTTCCAGGTCCTCCAATCTTGCCAACATATTCATTTCTTTCAAGTTGGTAAATAACTACACACTCTCGACAGTTGTTGTACTAATCACTTAATGTTGAAGTACTGTTGTTTCTCTTCTTTTAGAGGGTCTTCGTTTCTTGCCGAGTCAAAAGTCCATTTGTGGGCAAATGCATATATGAGATAAAATACATGTCTTATGTCGATCTTGCCATTTTCAAAAAATGTCCCAGTGTTTCGGCATATTTTCCCTTTTTGTTTGCACTGGCCTTTGGTGCACACCCAAGCCCCAAACGATTTGTTTGTTTTCGATAAACGCATAGGGGTGCGATGCGTGCGGCACATTTTTTGGCGTTGCACCATGTTGTTTTCTTAAGCGAATTTTAGACACTGGTCAATGGTTCCCAATTCGCGCACAACTTTGGGTAGGCTCCACATTTGTACAACTTCCTCCGTGTACAAATGCCGGTCCGAAACGGGTCCGTCATCTACAAAGTCCGCCCTTGATGAAAGTCCAGGCACAGGAGACGCCATCGCGATGACTAATGAGCACGTAGAGCTGGTACCAGTTATCAAATCTTCCAAAGGCAATCGCAGTGTCCAGTGAGCAAGCAGTAAGCAAGAATGACGCGAGTATTCCGACAGTGACATTACGCTATCTTCGATGTTTGCGTTCCGTTTCAAGAACTTACATACAACGTACATGTCAAAAAAGGCTAAAAGTTACCTAGAAACGTTTCGTTTTACGCATTAATGTCATTTATGTCACCTGTCACTATCAAAATTACGGTGTTTTATTGAAACTTTAAAAAACTATTTAGACTATTTTGGCGTGTCTCCGGCAGCTAAAATGTTGTAAATACGCTTTATACAAACCCCTTCAACCCACCCACAGATATACCTCTACTTCCGACATGATATACTTGTCAGGAAATTACAACACTACGGTATTAGGGACATGGCTCTCAACCTTTTGACTTCATATTTAAATGGTAGAATTCAAAGGGTTGACATAAATGGTAAAAAATCGCCCGGCTCTATAATCTCAATGGGCGTTCCACAAGGTTCAATACTAGGGCCGTTCTTGTTTTTAATCTATATTAATGACTTACCTTATTATGTAGAGAAGAATAACGAGATTGTATTGTTTGCAGATGACACTTCACTGTTATTTAAAATTAAAAGGCAGTTACTAAACTATGACGATGTTAACAATGCATTAGCTAAAGTTGTGAATTGGTTCAATACAAATAATCTTCTCCTCAATGAGAAGAAAACTAATTGTATAAAATTCTCGACACCAAATGTGAGACAAGTAGAATCCAATATACAATTGAATGGAACAGGGTTGGACCTTGTGGAGTCAACAGTCTTTTTAGGAATTACTATAGACGCTAAATTGCAATGGGGTCCCCACATTAAAAAATTGTCTAGTAGGCTCAGTTCAGCAGCTTATGCTGTTAAAAAAATTAGACTATTAACTGATGTAGACACAGCTAGAATAGTTTATTTTAGTTATTTCCATAGCGTTATGACTTATGGCATACTGCTCTGGGGATGTTCTACAGATATTAATTCTATTTTTATACTGCAAAAAAGGGCTATACGAGCAATCTACAGTTTGGCTCCCAGAGTTTCCCTTAGACAGAAATTTAAAGACATAAACATTCTAACTGTTGTCTCTCAGTTTATCTATGAAAATCTAATGTATGTAAAGAAAAACATTAGCAGTTTTGATAAAAGGAGTGATGCTCATTCCATCAACACGCGAAATAAGCACAAGCTATCCGTACATGTAACGCGTCTCCACAGAATAAGTCATTCTTTTATGGGACAATGTATACGATTTTATAATAAAGTTCCCAATGTTATCCGAGATTTGCCTATTAATAAGTTTAAAATTGCTATTAAAACTAAACTCTGTCAAAAAGGTTATTACAAAATTTCGGATTACTTGGAGGATAAAACAGCTTGGGACTGATCACTCCAGGATCTATCTACTCGTGTACTAAGATGTCAAAGTGTAGCGTGTCTTGCCCTACTGATACCATTATTATGTTCTCTTTTGTAAGGCAACACACTGGAGCTAATATTTGTAGTACCTAAGTAAAAACATTGTAAAAACATCTATATAAAAAGAATGGCCCCGAGTTTCTTGCCGCTTCTTCTCGGTTGGCTCTATGTATTTTGGAACGCGGCGGTAGGCTTTAAAGTACATTTTAATGAAAAATTGACGTTCATAAGTGCGTCTTTGATGCCTAAATTGAATAAATGATTTTGACTTTGACTTTGACTTGACAGTTTTTGTTTCACCAAATTCAGGGGTCACGATTCTAAAGCCAACCCAAATAATCGTTCCCAGTTTGAATAGTATTATTACTGTTTATTGAAAGTTTACATACTACTTGGAGCACGAGAAAACTACTACTATAATTAATTATTTAAAACATAAATGGTGTAACATCTTCAGGATCTATAATTAAAACGGGTGTTTCACAAGGGTCCATTTTAGGGCCTTTTTTGTTCTTAGTATACATTAACGACTTGCCACTTATGGCCAAGGATCTTTGTGATATTGTTTTATTTGCGGATGACGCATCTCTGATTTTTAAAGTAGATAGGAAATATAGCACACTAATTCAAGTAAACAACGCTCTATTTAGTATCTCTAAATGGTTCTTAACTAATAATTTACTTCTGAATTCAAAAAAGACAAAATGTTTGAGTTTTCTTTGCCTACTGTTCCATATTTGGAGTCCAACGTTACGCTTGATGGAGTTAAACTCGCAGTGGACAAGGCAACAGTCTTCCTAGGCATTAAAATTGACGCAATATTACAATGGGGTCCTCATATAAATGCCCTGTCTGGGAGACTCAGTTCTGCTGCATATGCAGTACGTAAAATAAGAGAGCTAACAGATGCTTCTACGGCGCGGTTAGTGTATTTTGCATATTTCCACAGCGTAATGCCATATGGGATATTGCTATGGGGTTCAGCGGCTGATATAGAGACCATATTTATCCTTCAGAAACGTGCTATTAGAGCTATATACGAAATGGGTCCCCGTGAATGTTTGAGAGATTTATTTAAAGAAATCAATATATTAATGTTGCCTTCCTTATATGTGTTTGAAAGTATAATGTATGTTCGTAAAAATTTACATAAATATAAGTTAAATGGTGATCACCACACTTTTAATACCAGAAATACAAATAGGATAGCTGTACCTAGTTTTAGACTTACGAAGACTAATAAGTCATTCCTAGGAAATTGTGTGCGTTTTTACAATAAAATCCCAAAGCACATAACTGAGCTCACAGAGGGCAAATTCAAGTTGACTGTAAAAAACGTTTTAATAATAAAAGCTTACTATAAAGTTCGACATTATATAGAAGATAAAGATGCTTGGAATACTCCACTTCTGGCAAGCTGTCTCTCTGCCACCCATAAAATGTAATATTTGTAGTACCTAAGTAGAAACATTGTAAACATCTATATAAAAAGAATGGTCCCGAGTTTCTTGCCGCTTCTTCTCGGTGGGATCTATATATTTTGGAACGCGGCGGTAGAGTCTTTAAAGTACATTATGAAAAGTTGACATTCATAAGTGCGTTTTTGATGCCTTAATTGAATAAATGATTTTGACTTTGACTTTTTGGAAATTAGTGAGGGAGGCATTTGTTCAGCAGTAGACGTCCTACGGCTGAGATGATGTAGATGAGTTTTTTAATTTTTGTAGCGTGATATATGTGTTTTCGTGCCTTCAATTTACTGAACTCGTCAATAACTTCTGTGAAATCGATTTCTTTTGAAATTGATCTGATTCAAATATCTTTGTAATGAAATATAATATATTTTATATAATCTCATTCGGTAATATTCGAATTATGAAATGAAATACAGACTTTTATTGGCATATTTTATTTACATACTTCTTTAAGAAAATTAAATTAAAGCATTATTCTCCTAACAAAACAATGCTTTAAACAACCTAAGTATAATTAGGTATTAAAACACTCGTGTAATCTTATTTAGAAACTCGCCTGCGGCTCGTTTCAAAAAACTACACTCATGTTTTAATACCATCTATTATATGACAGTTGCATAAACTACTATTAAATGAGACCAATGTTTATTTTTCGACGTAAATAGCGCCATGTATTCACGAAGAAACAGGTTTAAACTAGTTCAGTTTGTTGACAAGCGCAGGGCGCGCGCTGCGCTTACCCGTACATAGAGATGGGAATTCCCCCAGCGTATTGGAAGCGTTCAAAAAAGTTAAAAGAACATTAGTACCGCGTAAATATGCTAGATGGCTGTAGTGTTTTGATCTTGATGAAATTATGTAGAGTACTAATTAGTAAGCACATTTTTAAAGTCTCGTTTAGGACTTGATCAGGAGAACGCGGAGGCATTTGGGGCCCCCCAAAGACCGGGGGCCCGGGGCGGGCCGCCCCTTCCGCCCCCCTGTTAGTCCGCCACTGATCGCTTGTCCCAATTTTGTCCACATATCACAATAAAGTAAATTGGCCTCTTATGATCGCCCTGAATTGAAGCCATGTTGTTCATAAATTATTAGGTACTCTTTCCTTGGTCGGAAAAGAGCGATCTTAGTTTGTCGGCAATATTTTGCTTGCTTTGCTTATGCTTTGCATGGCTTATGGGGCGGGAGTTACGGGAGTTTAGACAAGATATATATTGATTTATATAATATTTAAGGGCAATGATAACGTCATAAGACAAGCCGAACGCTTAGGCCGATCGTGCCTCTCTATCGCTTGGTTCGCGCTCTCGCTTGCACGGTCGGCCCAGGCGGAACGTGATAATGAGTCATACTTTTTTTTACGTGCAGCCAGTGTTCATCGATTTATTAGACGTAATCACGTTAAAAAAGCTTATTGCTTGCTCATAACTGCACTACATGTTTGTAATAGAATAGCAGCTATTTTATCTATGGCAGAGTAATCATAAAAATTTTGGTGAGGGCTTTTTGTACTAGGTGCGCTGAAAAAGTTCATAGTCTATACAATCATCAATTCTCGGGGATTTTGATTGGTGTGACTGGTACATGTGGTGGCTCTCTTACTCTGTTCTAACTGTCGGCAAAGTAAATAAATCGGAGCCGCGCGCTCCAAATACTTTGCTGTCGGGCAAAAATTTCAGCAACTTTTTAATGATTGTAAATTATTGAATTGGCCATACTTATCATCATTTAATGTAGGAGACACTGATACTTTAGATAAAAGTTGCTGCCTCATCTATATACTTATTTGAAAATGAACCCCTATTTCTCATGGTCCTGCTTTAACTTAAGAACGGCTTATCCGATTTCATTAATTTTTTTATGTTTTCTAATACTTCAAAAGATTAAGAAAAGATGGGAGGTTATGGCGAGGCCAAAGGCCGAGCCTACTACTCGAACGAAGTCGCGGGCATTCGCTAGTATAACTATAAAAAGATTTATGCCCGCTACCTACATATACTAACATTTCTTAAAATTGTATTTTAATGTACTACTCATAGGTAAGTAACTATTGTTCGTATGCAGTTGATTTAAGCGTTTAGGTTTTTAATTTTTACCTTTCCCCCTCAAGCGACGCCCCAACTCAGCCACAAAATTTTTAGCATATGATCCCTACGAACCTGCAGTCTCGACGGCAAACGGGACGAGCTCGTACGCAGACGCCACTCACGCGTAGGTACCATTTGTATTTTATTATTGTATTACTTTTTTAAAGCTCCTACGCCTGCTTGCCATACGAAACATTGCAATTACAAAAAAGAAAAATTTACATCCTTGGACGAGATTCGAATCCGCGTCTTCCGACAATCCGCCATGACAAACTAGGCCACCGAGTTTTGAGGTTCGTGCATCGAATTTTAACTATTGAACAGCTTTGACAGCAATATCTAACCGAATCATTTTACAAATACTTAACTTCCGTATTGATTTCACAACCCTTTATAATTTTTATAGTAGGCATTACTTTTTAAAGCCCTAACGCCTGCTTAGCGATACGAAACATTTCAATTTTTAGAGAGGAAAGAAAAGATTGTCGGAATATGCGAGTTCGAATCCCGTCAGAGGATGTGAATTTTTCTCTCTAAAAATTACAAAATATGATTACACTTATTAATAATAGACAGAATTCGACGAAAACAAAAACACTTCAGATTTGCACCTTTATAATATATTAATTATTATAACTTTGAGTTAAATGACATCATATCGATAAAAATAAATCACAAACATCAAATAAAAATATAAAAAGCAAAATTTCTAAACAAGTACATTACATCTGCATATATGTAAAGCATTTTTATGTTATTAGATATTTGTTTGTTGGTAACACCTATTTATACCCAGTTATGTAAGAATAATTTGTATCACCATCACCTACTTAGCTATTGTAAATAAAAAGTAGGTAGTAGGTAAGTAACCCCCAATATAAGTTTTTAGACCTTTAGGTAACTATAAGATAAATAAAATCTTTTAGGCACTTCTAATAGTTTGGTTTATTTTTACACATGAACAAGTTTAATGTCTATAAACATAATTTACTTGGTTGGAAGTAAATAAACCAATTTAGATACAATGACTCTTTAACAATGTTTAACATCATTTTCATCTCTGTAGCAATTTGTGATTCTATACCTATTCGATAGCCGTTACATAAACACAAATTGGCGGTTATATTCATTATCTGACTATATATGTCGTACATTTATTATTCTAAGAGAATAGCGAGAGTTTTTCGCACACAGATTACTATCAAAACATAATTTTTGCCTAACCTCGACGTTTCGATCGAATTGCATCGACATTTCTTAAACGGTATTTATTTCAGGTACGGCACAGCACTATCTAATATAATAAATTGTATTCTTTTATACTTATTTTATTTTCTTGTATACTTAGTTCAGATCTTGTGCAAGGTGAAAAAAATTAATTTGACGATGTAAAAAGCATAACAGATACCTATATATCTGTTATGCTTTATAAAATGCATGATATATTATAAAATGCATTTTAACACCTTTTTATTAAACAATAAACACAAATAAAAATACCTACAGGTACATATTGGTTAGATATATTTAAATTATAATACATTATTTACGTGTAGGAATGTAAAATAATCACTTTTAGATTCGGTACCTACGTTTAAAACACGTCTGCTACGTATCACCTTTTTTACAGCCGATAATAGTTTACTTACTTTTAACACAGAATATAACTTTATCTAAGATTAAATTAAACTCTTTGGGGTTTTCTTAATATAAAATAAAAACATACGTATTTTATGATCACATCTACTACGCATTTTTATGACCCTTTTAGGAGTTTAACATCACACATGTATTTTCATACTTTGATCGGAAAACATTCACCAAGGCTGCTTAAAATATTCCTACTTAGACTGTTTTTAAAGTTTTATAACAGTAAAAACCCGCAGAAAGTGTGATATTAAATGTGGTTTACTTCAATTACATTTAGCGTTTAGAGAAATTTTATCATTTGATTGTTTCGTGACGCAGACGCCCTGGAATAAGTTAAGCGAATCAACAACAACTCTCTTGTTGACAACACCCAGAGTGCTCGAATCATATGCGGCTCAAATTATAGAAAATTTTGTTTGCTTAGCAAAAGTGTAGATCAAAAATACCTGAAAAACGCTTGCCAAAAGTACTTTATAAAAAAACTAAAACAAGAGCCAGAATTTCGCAGTTTTTCGAGCACCATGGGAGTAGCACAAGGTTTTCAGGGTTGCAATTTTCGGTGTCAACTACTCTCAGAGGACCTAAAACATATAAAAAATCGTAGATACGTGCGCGTTTGCTATGTTTGATGAAGGTAATTACTGGACTTTACAAGGTGTTTTCACAATTAACGGTTTAGTTGTGGTACTATTCGAACAATATTATAGGTACCGATAGGCGTTTAGAACTTTAGATACAAATTACACTCTGAATTTGCGTAATTTAAGCGACGAAAAATTAATTTAACAAAAAGGTGTAGGAATACTGTATTTGTACCTAACTACTGCGTCCCAGGAAGTAGTAAAAATTCCGAGTTATGAGTAACCAAAGTTTCTCTTACTCAAGCAGATTCAGCCATCAAAAACTAGAGCAAAGACGGCAATTACCTACAGAACGTAGGCAAAAACGAGAGGCCTTGGCAAATTGAGGCCAGGGCGGGGGTGCGGCGCGAGGAGTGGGCGCAAATAGGGTAGGGGGACGGAGGTGAATGAATAGGTGGCGTGGGGATCGCAGAGCGCATTGACCCGAGCGAAATTTGTAAAAAAAAAATTATAAGTGAATTAAGTTTTGATACTTTGTCATGTGAATCCTGAATTGGTACATATGCACACATCTCTGCAATTCTACACCTTTTTTGTTACACGTTGGTTACTTACGTAAAAATTTAAATACTATGTATACGGCTAAATTAATTGTGTAAGTGTTGAAATTCTAAGTACCTATTCGTTTATGCATCTTTTTGTCGCTGTTCGTGAATTTTCCGACCATTTTATACGTATACATTTTAGGACCAATGTTGAGGGTGCAAAAACATTGAACATTTGATTAGGTACTTCAAGATAAAAAAAAAAATTTGGAAGTCGGTATTCAGTAATTGAATTTAACTACTTGTTGACATTAAAAAAATAGCAAACATGGCGGAAAAGTTTGCTAATTAAATCACGAATGTGAAGAGGTCTAAGAGACATGGATGTCCAAAACAAAATTCTTGAATAATTAACAATAAATTATTGGCTTCAAGTGCCAGTCAATAAAGTTTTTTAAACCATCGAATAATTCGCATATATTACTGTTATTATAACTTAAAGCTCATACTATAGTTATGCAGAAATTTATCATTACACTGTATTAATGTACTTATTTGATTAGTAATACTTTTGGCCTAACAAGATTAACCAATTCTACAGTAGCCATGTGCCAGTTTAACTGTTATTTATTTGTGGCAGAATCTTTACTAAGAGTCCGTCCTGGTGGGTATTACGATAGTGTTAAAGAGGGACTACTTTCTAAGAGGTCTCCGAGTTATAAGCGCATGCAATAGCTCGTTTGAGCGAACCATTTCTGGCTGGTATAGCACCTGCCATCAACAAATTGACCGTGCCGTCACTTGATACTTTTTATTTTGAGAAATACATTCATCACATGAATCCGAGATGGACGGGCTTCTTTTGTACGGTAAAACGAATCCACTTTTTTTTTCGACTTGTCGTAGGTACATATATTTGTTCATTACATGGAAACTAAAATTATTTCGACACGAAAGTTGTGCGTACGACAGCGCACTTTTACATTACAGTATATACCTCCCAATTAAAATCAGAGGTAGTATAAAATCAACTAAGATTTAAATCTTATTTCACAAAACAACTTTTAAAAGCTAAATATAGTCGTCTACAATTTGGATAAGTATACTTACATGTAAACTGACTATTAAAAAAAGCCGCTATCAATAACATAAAGCAATAAATAAATAAACTATCAAATTGGACAATAATAATTGTATACTCATATACAAAGGTCCGCCACTACGTACAATTATTGTCGCGATCAATAAATAACATCTTTGGTATTCCATAATATATGTCGTCACTTGTTTAAGATGTAACATGGTGATATAAATTTACAACGCTAGCGTAAGTACCGAATACGAAGCCGGTGATTCCGAATATAATGATAGCGATGTCTTTCCAAAGTTTCCAGTTGTGTTGGCCCAGTTGGTCGGGCCATAAGGTCATTATTTCAATGATTGGCGGGAAGATAAGAGCTAATGCGGAACTGCTGAATGCGCCGACCAGCGAAATAATTCCGCTCAGGTTCGGAATTATAGCTGCAGCCGAAACTGAAATATAAAAGCGGCTTTTTATAATGAAAAACGACCGGTCTAAGCGGTTGATCAGATTTTTATGAAATTTGGTACAAGACAAGTTACATAGTTCATATCAACAGAATTTACAAGTTGATATATGTATGTTTAAGCCAAATGGAGTTGTAAAAAGATAAAAAAGTGAATATTATCCCATTTATACTTATATGTGTGACACACAATTTAAAAAATTCAGCAGGCCTAGACAAAATTCAAGCAGGCGTATTTCCGCATACGCTACAGACAAAAATGTGTTTATGAACTTAGCGCGACGTCACGTGACTTTTCCACAAGTAATGTCAACGCCATACATTTTGAAGTTGTCGTTTGGCGTTAACGATAACAGAAACTTCTTTTGTCTAGGCCTGCAGAACACAAATGATTGTGTCCATCAATAACCGGTGAAATTTTAAAATGCTTAGGCTTAGGTACTTTTACATTTGTATATTTTTAGGATTGCCAAACGCTACGATTTCCCTCTGTCTATCTGTCTTATATTTAAAAAGTATCTTCTAGTCGCCATAGGCCAGTTCAAATGTCCACAGATGTTTTAATATTATGGCGCTGGATATCCTGACAAATAATATACATAACCCCATAAAATATAAAAAGTAATTGGGGTGTTCCACATACAAAAAAAAAATGGGGTTTCCGACGTTTTTTAAGTTGTAAAAAAATCTGTAGAAATGCAAAAGTTAAAAAAAAATATACTCAAGTCAGGCTAGTGTACTAAAGATAATAAACAAAACAAAATCAAACATTTTAATCAATACACAAAATATGAAAAATCATGCTACCAGATGTAAGCAACCACGTCAAAAAATTGTACCTACTCGTACATCGCGAGGTCGGACGCAGCACTCATTAATGAGTTCGTTATGATAAAGCACCTATTTGTTCTAACGATACAATAAAATTATTTCGTGCAGTCGCTTAATTTGTTTGCCCGAATGTTTCAAACTTGATAACCCAACGACCGAGCGGTACATTTTTAGGACAGGTTCTTTTTATCGTTTGTTTATTTTGTGAGTGTTTCGGAGAATACAAAGTATATAATTTGAAACCAACTTTTACAACTGAAAAAATTAAGACCAGATGTTACAAGAAAAATAATTATCAAAGAAAAATATTGTTCAGATCTTGATGGGACCACAAATAACAAAAGAAAGATCAAAGTAGGATCACTTTAAAAAAGTACTGAGACACACATAAAAAAGAGAGTTGAATTGAGAACCTCATTCTTTTTGTGAGTCAGTTGATAAACTTACACGTCAGCGTTATGAGGACGACTCGGGTCAGCCCTTCTCCGTACTTCAGAGCTTCTTCCGATGTTAGTTTAGATTTGACAAAAGGCCACACAATGCTCATGGGCACGTAGAACTGGAGACCGTAAGAGAGGAAGATAGCCGCCGCCATAACAGCTCGAACACTTAGCGCTAACCTGAAATGTGTAAATAATAGAGAAGTCAGTGGTACAGCGATATCGGAGTAGTGGCCTAGAGAATGTAAAAGGTCGGACGGCGGGTCTCCTAGATAGGCAAGCGATAATGCCACGCATGTATAGGTATTATTTACTGGAACGACCATAATGGAAAAGAACAGGGACAGTTGAAAATAACGTTTTATTTCGCCTTCTATGGATGGACTAGAGTTAAAATTTGAATGAACATATACCTAAGTATATATCTCGGATAATTATGTCGGACAAACTATGTGGGATAGTAGGTAATAAAAGATAGATAAAGATAGTAAAATTTCTAAAACACTTATAATAAATATAGGAAATATGATCCCCGATGAAGGTGTGGGACGCAGTTAGTGAATAATAAATCATTATGACACATGTCAACATACTTTTATTGTGTTAATCGCTTTTTATCCCAGAGGTCGTAGCAGGAATGATTTGCGAATATTGGCCACCCGAGTGACTGGATAAGTACGAACTATCTAAACATGGCGGTTATTATCCTATGTTAACCTATCCAGCGAATTATCAAAGTAAAAGGTCGTACCAAAATGTATTTACTTAGCTCGTATGTAATCGACACTTGAATAATAATGTTTGTTTTTATTTTAATCCAGTTTATATTAAAAAACGAAGTAATTTCTTAATTGCTAAAAATAACCAAAATCTATCCAGCCAGGTATCAAAGTAAAGGTCGTACCAAAATAGCATGTATAGCTAAATATTAGAAAATAAATTGAAATAAAAATGTTTGTTTTTATTATAATCCAGTTTACAATAAACAAAAAACTAACTGATTCCTTAATTGCAAAAAATATCCAAAACCTATTCAGCGAGGCATCAAAAGTAAAGGTCGTACCAAACTATAATGCATGTGTACCTAACTAAATATTAATAACTGGATTTCATTAAAATATTAATTAATACAAACTATTATTTATCTAATACAACCGTGGCACAGATAACTCATAGTTTGTACTGAATACGTCAACGATACGATTACGTTACACGTACACCTAGGCCCACTGATGCTAAAAACTGATTGACTTTAACGTGATACTTACAATGAATTCGGTAGATTGAGAGTAATACTGCCAGCAACATCCTCCCCGTACTTCAAATATCCGAAAAATCCGATAGACGTATACAGGGCTGCCACTATAACCATGCCTGTGTTCAACACTCCATTCCAACCCCCGAAGGCTTCGGGTGTTTTCATGTTATTTTCCAGAGGCAAAACCTGCAATATCAACATTTGGTTGTAGAAGCAGAAATACATGAAATATTTAATTTAATTTGTATTAATAGTATTCTTTAAGCTGTTTATCTGCTATAGAAAAATCTCTGTAGGACTAAGAAAAAAATGCCTGGGGATCCTGCTGGTAGGAATAAACCAGTCGCAACGCAAATAAACGTATCGTTTCCAAATAAGTTAATTACCTACTCGTCGTAGGTTCCCATATATTTTTTATCATTTCCTTCAAAGAATGGCCCATCATTTTATCACTGCAATGCACAATTGTGAAGTTGTATAAACACAGTGCCTAGCAGGACTTTGCAATTATGTACATATTTAAAATCAATAAGGAGCGTGTCATACCACTTGGATACAAAAAGAATAGTTCGTATCGTAACATCGGTCAAAGTTAGAATAAGTGCTAGTATCTACATTTCCAAAATTAAACTAAACATTACCTACCTATTGTTATATTATAAAGTTGAAGAAATTGTAGTGCAATTCTATAACAGCGCCTATCACGACTTTGCAATTATGTATTTAGAATCAATAAGGAGCGTGTCATACCACTTGGATACAAAAAGAATAGTTCGTATCGTAACATCGGTCAAATTTAGAATAAGTGCTAGTATCTACCTTTCCGAAATTAAACTAAACATTACCTACCTATTGTTATATTATAAAGTTGAAGAAATTGTAGTGCAATTCTATAACAGCGCCTATCATGACTTTGCAATTATGTATTTAGAATCAATAAGGAGCGTGTCATACCACTTGGATACAAAAAGAATAGTTCGTATCGTAACATCGGTCAAAGTTAGAATAAGTGCTAGTATCTACCTTTCCGAAATTAAACTAAACATTACCTACCTATTGTTATATTATAAAGTTGAAGAAATTGTAGTGCAATTCTATAAAAGCGCCTATCATGACTTTGCAATTATGTATTTAGAATCAATAAGGAGCCTGTCATACCACTTGGATACAAAAAGAATAGTTCGTATCGTAACATCGGTCAAAGTTAGAATAAGTGCTAGTATCTACCTTTCCGAAATTAAACTAAACATTACCTACCTATTGTTATATTATAAAGTTGAAGAAATTGTAGTGCAATTCTATAACAGCGCCTATCATGACTTTGCAATTATGTATTTAGAATCAATAAGGAGCGTGTCATACCACTTGGATACAAAAAGAATAGTTCGTATCGTAACATCGGTCAAAGTTAGAATAAGTGCTAGTATCTACCTTTCCGAAATTAAACTAAACATTACCTACCTATTGTTATATTATAAAGTTGAAGAAATTGTAGTGCAATTCTATAACAGCGCCTATCATGACTTTGCAATTATGTATTTAGAATCAATAAGGAGCCTGTCATACCACTTGAATACAAAAAGGATAGTTCAAAATATCGGTCAAAGTTAGTCTTTACAGAGCCACAACTGTGTAGGATCTTGTGTAGTATCTCTGTGTAGGAGTTCTTCATGAGTATAAATAACGAGAAGCTAAGATTATAATGGATTAGTTAAAATTGATTCTTCTTATTATTTTCTTAATTTCTATTAGTTCTATCTCTATTTATTTCTATTTCTATTGGGGCAAGGACATGATCTGTGCCCGGGATCGAACTCTTTTTTTTTTAATATAGAGTCCACAGACTCCAGGGTCCGTACCTTTTTTCAACTTTTGGGATTTCCAAAACTTACGATTAATTTATGACATTCAACAAATCCACATACATGGGGAACATATTAAACTAACTAACTATTTACTATATTATATACTAAATTTATTAACTAATACATATAACTAAATTTATTATTACTATTAAGATTATTCTGAGTTGGTGTAAGCATTCACAGCAGACCAGTGTCCGCGCTCGGGGATCGATCTCTCTAGAGAAAACATTATTATTAATATTATTGTCATATTCTTAAAGTAAAAGTAGCATAATCGTTTTGGATTTTGATTACTACAATTCTTTGTCGATCGGAGAAAACACAAGCCTGGCGGTTAAATACAAAAAATTAGTGCCGATTAAAAGCCGATTAATTAATGCATAAATCTCCTGTTAATAACATATCTATATACCTACTCCAGGCAAGAAAATGTTATGCAAAAAGTTTAGGTGGTAATGTAGATACGTAGTGTACCTACACATTTTAATAAAACCCAGTGTTATCGGCGATGATATGGCCATGTGGAGCGCGTGTCATGTATGAATATTTTATTAGACATAATAAAACGTGATCATAAATAATATTTAAAAGGGCCAAATGACCATGATAATGGTTAAGGTTTTGAGAGAATAATTAATGACGATCAATATTATTTAAGATATGCAAATTATTCTACCTAAAGGCGGGATAAAAACAGACAGATTATTTAGACGCAATATAATATTATGGTACTTATATAATTTTAGTGTTAAGCTCAAGGTTTGTATTCTTTTGTATAGGCTTATTTTATACATAGGATGCCATTAATAATTATCAAAGAACACTTATCTGCACATATACTTAGTTATGCTTCTTTGACATCTCCTTACACACATATAATACACATTTCTCTGGATCTTATACACTCATACTACATAAAACATACATACATGCCTTTCTTATGTCAGCTGTTATCACAACGCTATCGATCAAATTAATTTTTATTAGTTAGTTTTAATAGGAGGTTATGACACAACGAATATCCTTAAAACTATCTCGTTTCTACCTGTGGGCCTAGTAGGTACGAATAACTGCCTAAGTGTAACGTATCTTGTCGTTCACGTGAAATAGTAAAAACTGTCAATTATCTAGGATAACTGTGACACAGACAAGTCATAGTTTGTACGCCGAAGTGTGACGCGTTGACGCTTACGATACGAATTCTTTTTCGCAAATTATTACTATTATTTATTAGAAACTTACAACTATTTAACAGGGATAGCCCTAATACGTAGAGTAGTAGGTACCTGCCAATTAAATTACGATTACAAATAATGGTTAATTAAAATCTATTATTATTCTTCTATTACATTAATTGTTTGTGCTACGGCCTCTGAGTTCCACCTCAAATAAGAAGCAACATTATCGAAAGCTACACATGTTTCTAACATGGCAGTGGTCTATCTATATTAAAAAAATACAGGCGCTAGTGAAAAGATCCAGAAAGAAAATTGTTGAATACATTTGTATAGAGAAGACACATGAGATGGATTAACTAACAATCTTCGGTCCTTGACTAATTCTCTTAAATAATACCAAGTTAAGGCCTATTAAAACCTGGGCGTTATTCACTACCGCGAGCGATAGAGAAATCCGAAAGGGTATGCGTGAATTTCACTTTTCACACCAAAGCGGATATCGCTACCGCGCGCGGTAGAGATATTCGTTGGCAACGGTTAGCGGGGCGGCGGAACTAGCTTTGCCAAACAAGAGAAAATACCGCCTCACTAGGCGGTACAAGTTTCGCTGCAGTTATGGAACTTCATACTATTTACCCATCGAGTTCCGCGTGGTATTTTTCGCTACCCACAGCGGTAGCGAATAACGCTCAGGTCTGAATAGGCCTTAATTCAATTAAACAGGTATGGAAACAAAAGTACAATGTAATATCCACCATTATTATCATTACTACATCACACAAATTTTATTAGTAAATTTAAGAAAACAGAGCCACTGAATAAGTAATGTTGTTGTTGTTGTTATATTATGGCGTTAAGAGTGTTTAATAAAATCCCAGAATCATTAAAATTCCTTCCACTCCCAAAATTCAAAGTCAAACTTTTCAGATGGTTAATTGATTGTAGCTTTTATCAAATTAATCATTTCTTTTCACATAATGACCATAAATATAGCCCATCCTAATATCAAACATTATAGTATAATTTTAGTTTATCATTAAAATAGTAGTATAGAGTATAGTACCTACAGTGTCGTGTATTATAAACATATTAGTTGGTTTTTCCTAGTTAACTTAGAATTTTAATGTATATTACCTTAAATTTAATATAATTTTAGATTAAGATTTTAATTTTCGCATGCCAAATAGGCAAAAGTTGTGTTGTACTAAACATTATAGCTATAAGATCTTTCATTGTAACCACAATTTAAAGCGAAATAAATGACTTGAATTTGAACAGGGCACTATGAATATATTTTTTAATCGTAGATAGCTATGGTAGCTAGAGTCGCTAACACCTCGAATTATATCAGAAGTTGTACAGTTTTTTGTCATCTACTCTAATCTATTATAAGGAGGTACATTTTGTAAGAGTTTGTGAGATTGTAAAGCAATCTCTTGAACGACTGAATACTAATTCTTCGCCAGTAGAAAGCTACATCATTCCCGAGTGACATGTTATATATTTGGTTGTGATTAATATATTTTTAAATTCCGAACTATTATAACTAATATTATTAATTTATTTTTATTTTATTTTCATAGGAAAACTTACAGCCTATATACATTGTAGGTACAACAACATTCTTGTGAATAAACTGGGCCAATTACAAGTTTTCACATTTAGGTATACATTACTAATATGATTGCGTAGCAGTATAATAAGCAGTGTAATACTAAGAGAAATTAGGATAATAAAGAGAAGTTAAGTTTGAGAATCAAAAAATTCAAGAGCCAAGTGCTTTCGCATAGATCGCACACTGTCGAAGAAAACGTCGAACTCATTATTTTCTAAATATTTGTTAACAAATGTTGAAGTTCTTATAAAAAAAGTATTCTTCATGTAATTTGTCTTAAAAGAGGGGATAGCAAAAAAATATTATAATATTATAAATGCGAAAGAGTGTGTTTGTTGTTACGCTTTCAGACCTAAACGGCTGAACGGATCCCGATGAAATTTGGCAAGGAAATAGATTACATCCCGGGGAGGAACATAGGTAGGATACTTTTCATCATCATCGTTATCGATCACCACGAGGGTGAAAACGCGGAGCGCAGCTAGTGTAATATAACATGGTGAGCTTGCCAGGGATGATTTCATGAATTCGGTTGACAGATTCTTTGAATCTGTGTACCTATTACATGGTACTTCTACGGTCAAATAAAAAAATGAACGAAATATCACAGATTAATGTTATTACAATAGTTATTGCTACTGTTGCTGTTGCTTAGTGCATCTTACTTTAAGCTAGCTATTAATTTTGATACGACCTAGTTAGCTACATATACATTACAAATATAAAACCAAATAAACACTCCCACACCTATGATACAATTGATGGGCACATGCAGTCATTATAAATAAATATTGAATGCATATTTCATATGATTCATTTGACGGCTGTGTTAGCTCAGTTGGTTCTATGCCTAGGCGGGCAAATATTGGTGGGTGGTATGAGCAGAAATGTTTGTTCTCGGGTCTTGGATGTTGTTATTGTGTGTATGCCTTTTGCGGTATATGGACTCCTAGTGCGGGGGTATTAGTGTGTAAACGTTAACATTACATACTTACTAGTTAATCACTACATAGTATAAAACAAAGCCGCTTCCCGCTGTCTGTCTATCCCTATGTATGCTTAGACCTTTAACTCTTAGTACCGCGATAATTAAAACAAAAGATTTATGAATGAAACTTACGTAAATTTACGTCTCTGGTACGCAAAGGGTTAAAACTACGCAACGGATTTTGATGCTATTTTTTTAAATAGATAGAATGATTCAAGAGGAAGGATTACTTGTATAATACATACATGCATAATACAGTGGAAAACACTAATACTTTTATAGGTTTCTATATGTGGTGTCGTAAATAAACACATTTTTTGCGCTCGCATTGCAAACGCCGGCTGAACCATACGAGATAGATCAAAATAATGTACCACAGTATTGTACACATTAAAAAGGTCTACAAAAAAGTATTAAGTAGTCCGCGATTGTATATATGTCTATTTCTTAGGTGGGTTGTAGTATATTTAGTATCAGCATTGCACCCGTGCGAAGCCGGGGCGGGCCGCTAGTTAATATATATAAAATAACTAAATTTATCTACGAATACACTATACGCTTGGAGATAATAATTAGCCTATGCAGGTACTCATCGTCCTACATATTACCCGCTCGACCGTTACGGTGTGGCGTCGTAAGTGCTCAACATAATGCAAGCGTACCCTTGGGAGAAAGCTAGTCAGCTTAATAGCCTATGGTACTCAATGATAATCTATAGCTCCCTATTACCTGTTGCAAGAATTTTCTGAGTATAAGTATATAGTTCCGGAGATTTTCTACTATTAGTATTAGTATGTATTACTATACTTACTATTACTTAATTACTATTGGCCTTACTTATAAACGCTGCTTAACCTTAAAATATGTTATTTGGTAGTGCGTATAGGAAAATTGTTCTGCGCCGTACTAAATGACATTTAAATATCAGCACCGTTTAAAGTGCTGTTATTATTAGTTTAAAGTAGTATACCTACTAGTACTAGTAATAGTAATATTTATATACAGTAATTATCCGCTAATAATATAGTAAAACATTATAATTATAGTTATTATATTATTAGCGGATAATTACTATACTATTACTATACAATACTATTTGGTACTATTATATTGATTTAGGCTATAGATAAATATAAAATAAAACTTACCACTCCGATTCCTTCAAATGCATAAATAGCGGTGCCGAAATACAGTGGTAACTGGTGCAAAGTAGCAAAAGACTTCACTTTGTTTGTGTTTTGCAAATCTTGCAATATATAGTAGAATGTTATCACTAGCCCCCAAGCGGTCATTATTGAAGCTAGCAATGACACTGGGGTCAAATACTTTAGATTCTTCACCATAGCGAGGGCCACTATAAGTGGAAACAATAAGACTAAATAAGCATAGATGCTCATGTCTATATGGAAAAAGCGCATTGTATCCCGTAAGTTAGTTGCCACAAACAAGAAGTATACACAGCAGAATCCCAGTTGTGTTAATACCAGAAACACATTTACTATATTCCTGAAACAATAGATAAACATTCAATTAGAATAATGTATGTAGATATGTATTACACATGCAAATAATGTTTATGCCGTATAATACATGCATTTACAGGCCCCTCCTCTCCGTTGGTCACTCTGAGCAAGTGAACTTGGCCCCGCGATCCATGGGGTCCCCTAATTCTTGACAGTTCGCCAACCAATAACCGGTATAATTAATATTATATTTATCGATAAAAACTACAATATTTATCAATAATAAAAATAATATTTATCGGTATTAACTATAATATTAATCCTGTACTACAATAAAATTTACCTAAATACTCGTATTAGGACATTAATGATAGAACAATTATGAAATACTATAATTTTGCCTATCTATTATTTTTGATTCACACGACTAATGTTAAAATCAGAAAAATGTCCAAAGACTCTTGTTTAAAAATTTGCCTACTTTTAAGGTTTATTTTTATGAACAATATGCAAAAAGAAAATTTGCACGGTTTTTCCTGTTTGGGATTATTATACAAATTAGGCACGTTATACCTATTATAAACTGGCCCTTCGCATTAACATTCTTAAATGGCATAAATATTGATTTATTTTAGTATCTGTTGCAAAATTTGTGCTCGAGACGCCATCTTTTTTCTTCTTCTTGTGATTTCCGAAGGTTATACGTTTGACTGCTAGCACATTGATAATGACTAAATTATAAAAGGATCGTGTTTTTTTTATTTTAACGCTCAATATAAAAATATGAACAATTACAAGCTTCGTTTATAAAATTATATTAACACTAGTTTGTGCGCGCGCCTTTGCGTGAAATAAGGTATCGCAATCCCTGGGGAACCACCCATTGAATCGGGATAAGTATCCTATGTGTTAATCCTGGGTACAAACTATCTCTATTTTAAATGTCATCCAAATCCGTTCAGCCGATGTTGCGTCATTGAGCACACATCCAAACATACAAAATTTGACATTCAAAATATTGTTGTATGATTTTTAAATCTGAGTTGTCCTATTATGTATTACTACAGAATAAGTAATAGTATTAATACCAGACAGAGAGCGGTCACGCGTTTAAGCGTTCACGCGGTCAGTTTTGCGTTCGTTGTGTTGTATTCCACAGTCTACTCACAGTTGACCGACGCGGTCAGAACGCCTCCTGTTTGGGTATATCTATGTAACGTAATACAACACAACCACAGTCTTGTTATTACTAAGCTGAACACTACTAGGTGAATATTATTAATACTTTGACACCGAACGCAAAACTGACCGCTCTCTGTGTGATAGCACCCTAAGGGTGTCGTATTGGCATGTTTTACTCGTAGTACAAGTTGGTCCTATAACTTGATTCTGAAATGCCATAGCCTTGTCAATGCCTATTAATTTTCCAATTATGCATTATGCAAAACTTAAACGTTAAAACATCAGAAGTGTTGAGAAGATTTATTTATGTATATAATTGCACTTAACGAAGATTCTGAAAAAACAATACCCACAACCTTTATTTATACAAAAACATGCGCATTTGTCGTTCGTGATATTGACGACGCGTATGTCTCGTATTAGTACCTAAATAAATTATAATAAACTTGAGTTTTAATCAACAACCTGAACCAAAACGAATAAACGAACATGTTTAAAGCTGAGTTTTGCTGCTATCGATAATTTAGTATGTCTTATTAGCACGTTTCATCACAAATACCATCACATCTATAATTACGTTAAAATATTTCGAATTTTCTCACTTAGAAAGAAGTGGGACAGCGCCTGAGCCATAGTTTAGTGGGTACTGCGAAAATTCCACTGCAATTTATTTTAAGGTTTTTTGGCATTTAGATTTTTGTTAACTACCTACTTACATGCTCAGAGTTATTTTTGTGTATTTAGTTAGCGGCGTTAATTTTTTTTTTTTTTTTTCAATTTCAATTTGTAGTTTGTTGTAATTTTTAGTAGGTATATACACTTCGGTCTAAAGTTTAATTCAAATTTGTGCGATATAAATCATATTTTGAGACTATGTTACTGAATTCGAAAAACAAACTTTAAAATATTTGCTGCAATAGCAACCTAGAAATTTGTTCCATTCAAATACCTAAATAAAAAATTATACAAGGCCATATTCACGCTAATACGTTATACTCGTACGTTACATATCGCATAAGACCGTTTGTATGGAAAATTCGACGCGACGAATTGGCCGCTCTTATTAGACTTATTTTCATTAATTTTTTTTGAGTTTAATTGACAGGCCGGTTGGCGCAGTTGGTAGTACCCCTGCCTTCTGAGCCGCTGGTCCCGGGTTCGATCCCCGGACAGGTCAAACATTTTGTGTGCATGAACATGTCTGTTTGATCTGTGTCTGGGTGTGTACATGTATTTAAGTATGTATATCAGTCATCAGGTTACCATAGTACAGGCGATGCCTAGTTTGGGACCTGAAGACTTTTGTGTGGATGTTGTCCCATATAAAAAAAAAATATGTCGTAGAATGCCGACATTAATGAAAATAAGTCGCATAGCATATAAGCACAACGACAAAATGCGAAAAGAAGTAGAAAATCTATAAGAGATAGAAGAAAACGATAAATAAAAGCATCAAACTTTGGTGTGTATAAAGTGCAATCTCAAAGTATGAAAATAAAATAGCAAAAGCGAAAACTCGACTACTGAACAAATCACGCTCTAAAGAATGAATCTGTAAACATGAAAGTGGTATGAAACAGTAAAATATTCTCACCTGAAATTGTTATGTACAAACTATTCTATATTAAATTGGTTATAAACAACTGACATGTAATACATACTTTGTTTTTCATAGGTACATATTGTGGTTAATTTATTTATTCAGACTTTACTTTGCGGAAATCCATTATCAAAAACGACATTAACAGAAATATTTAATGACACTTCAACTAGAAAAAAATGCGCTCAGTTGCGGTATGCACCACCCTCCCTCCTGCATAAAATACATATAGATAAGCAACACACAAAACAACCTAATCAACCAAAAACGATTCGACACGTGTTTCGCCTCTACACGAGGCATCCTCAGGAGATGTTGACACGTCAAGCGTAGACCGACAGGCTAGTGAACATCTCCTATGAAGGAGATGTTATCCTCTGCAAACGACTATGAAGTTGTTTTCAGAGGATAACCTACCGCAACAAAACAATACATTAAACAAAAAAAAATACGGCCACGGTTATCCTCTGACACAATTATATGAACACGGAAATTATAAATCCTGTTGATGACTCATGAACGTAATTTCTTCTAAAATGCTTAATTATACGTTATTTTAGATGAGAATATTTTCTAATTTCATATATTGGTACGTTTTAAAACGTGATTTTACAGTAGTTGGGTTTTAGCACAGATTACAGAACGTCATAACATAAGGGTTTTAATTCATGAACAAATTTTTTACATTTTATGTATAGAAGATCGATCACACATGCCCACGCATATTAAAGTTGATGCAATGCCACGAATATTTTCATTTTGCCAAGACCTGCGGTATACTGCACTGCGATCGTCACCCTAATTCCTGCGTGTTGTGTGTACACAGTACACACACCTAGTACCTACTATATAAACTATTAACTATTGTGTCAAAAGACGGATAATTTAATAACGAACGAGGTGTTCCGACGACCGTAGTGCAGTTCCGTGGTGAAACTTTTATTTTTTTTTAAAAAGATTAAATATCTGAGTTACACTGCAGTATGTGGGCAGAGCGTGGCGCTTAGTATATGCTAACGTCTGGCCAAATGAACAAAAACACATTGAAAAAGCAAGAGTTTAAGATTGTTTTGCGTTCATCATCATATCTATAGCCCGATCAACCAGAACTGGAATAGTATGGACAGAGATCACAGAATACTGTGATCTCTGTCCACAGTACTTACATAATTATCTACTGTGTGCCTATAATATCAGATAAAACTTATAGTCCGACAAATAGGTTAGAGTGCTTTATCTACAAAGGTATTCAATAATTATTAATGTGTGCATAATTATGAGTTAATTAATGTTGATTTAGGACGCAGGAATGTTTACAACTGCTTGCAAACAGGAAAGTTTTCACATTATGATATTGACTACAAATAGGTATGAACAAGTAAATATGTACGATAAAAAGTTGTAAATTTCCTTTGTTTGTCATTATCAGTAATTTTGAAATGTAATACTTAAAGGACGCTTTAAGAATTAACACATTTACGACCATGTAATCAGTTATAACATTGTTGCGACGTACTTTGAAAACTATCCGATTTTTTATTACATTGGTATGCACTTACCTACCTACATATGTACTCGTATATACGTTATAAAAATATTTTATGTTCACCATTTTAAGAACCAAATGTGCCCCTTTCGTGCGGTGCATATAAAATATAAAGCGTAAGGCAAAGAGATGCATATTCGAACACCCACTCTTGGAATTGCAAGGGGATTCAAAATAAACTAGACGGTGGGGCGTTTAAATGTCGATTTTGACCTAGCAATTGCAACAAAATGTTGTGATATTTCATCATCATCATCATCTCAGCCGTAAGACGTCCACTGCTGAACATAAGCCTCCCCCACAAATTTCCAAAAGGACCGATTGGAAGCGGCCTGCATCCAACGTCTGTCCACCTTGTCGGTGGACGACCTACGCTGCACTTGCCGGTCCGTGGTCTCCACTCTAGAACCTTTCGGCCCCATCGGCCATCCGTTCTGTGTGCTATGTGGACTGCCCACTGCCACTTCAACTGGCTTATCTTTTGGGCTATGTCGGTGACTTTAGTTCGTCTACGAATCTCCGCATTTCTGATTCGATCACGTAGAGAAACCCCGAGATTAGCCCTCTTCATAGCTCGTTGTGCGACTTTCAGCTTGCTTATGAGGCCCAATTGTAAAATCATTCGCTACGCTCGGTATTCAATTATAGACTACTTCGCTAGTTCACGATTTAAAGTTAGCACTCGAAGCAAAAACTAACTTAGTTCACTTGTTGAACAATAGTTATTTGTCACGATCTAGGCACAAGACATAACATTGCTCTCGTGCGAAACATACCTACAACTTTTCACCGCCACCAGCGAGAAAAGTGTTATAGGTCATAGGTAAAACAAAGAGTACTAATTTACCTTGTTTTTGATAATACCATAAAATATGACAATAGCACAGTCTCAGAATAAGTTTTAGCAAATAAATGCTGACCGCTACGTAGGTATACATGGTACCAACCTACGTGACTCGCCTGTCCGGGACAGTGTTATGTCAACTTACCTCATTCTTGATTCAATCCTACAAAGACAGTCTAAACAGGTCATTTAGATTTTCTGTTATACGATATAAAAACGGTAAATATGTGGATCTTCCAACCGTGACTGTTTACGTCGCGGCTGTCATGACAAGTAGTCAGAACATGACGCACTAATTGAAGACTTTCGTCTTTAGACTTTGTTGAATAGAAATGCAAAGATAAACTACTACTTTCTTTTCTATATCAACTTTGTAGACAGTGTCGGTAAAAACAACCAGTTCTATTGTGATATATTTATTACACATGATCTTGGTTTTGTCCAAACTAAACCAGCTTTCCAACAACTTCGAGGACATTGCCGTTAACCACAACCGGCTCTATGTAGGTGGTAGCTCCATACATGTTGATTTTCTCTAATAAGTTCATGTGGAGACCATAAATAATGTTCTTAGATATTAATATGATGTGTATAGAGGTTGAAAAAACTAATTTTGATGAAATTAAAGGCATTTTCATAGTTGAATAGTGTCAAAAGTCTATAGGTGCTAGCCCACCTTTGAGATTTCAGTTGACGGTGTATTCATCAACTGAAATCTTAAAGGTGGGCTAGCTAGCACCTATAATTTGTCGCACCTATGTGATAATATTCTTTTCGAAGCCCGACCTATTCAGGTGGCTTTAAACCTGGGCTGGAACCCATTTTAAAGTAAAAGGATCACAATAATTTTGCTCCATGCCCTTAAAGTATTCTCTTTTTTATGGAATAGGTTGGCAAACGAGCAGGCGGCTCACCTGATTGTAAGTGATCACCGTCGCCCACTGACATCCGCAATACCATCAGGTCTCGAGGATGAGTTGCCGGTCTTTAAGGAAGGAATAGGCTCTCTTCTTGAAGGCTCCCAAGTCGTATCGGTTCGGAAATACCTCAAATTGCAGCTGGTACCTCATAGTGGTATTCTCAGAAAAGAGGACAGAATAAAAGACCTCCCGATTCTCTGTTAAAGCAGGAGCTGCTTCCAGAAAATGAGGTCGGACATTAAGGTGGTTATTATTCGTAGAGTCATCGTGCTACTAATAGACGATTCGTGATAATACTTGAGAACTAGCAGAGGTGGCTCAGGAAAGAAATGGGACAATAATCTTTTAAAGTAAAAACATCACTAAACTGCTCCAGATTGTTAAAGTTTTTTCAGAAAAAGAGGACAGCTGGTCAATTCTACTAAATTACAACGTTTAACAATCTATCCAGCTGCAACTGCAGTTCGACTCCGTTGTCGTTCGAAAATTAGTAATAATTTCCCAAGAAGCCATTCTACTATTTCTATAGACAAATGAGAACGTAACGTCATCTTAAACACTACTTTATCATATATACGAGTAAACATATAATAAAAATTTAACGGATCGCTGTGTGTACGTGGAAGATATATGAGAAAAATATAGAAACATAAAATAGAATGAAAAAAATGTAGTTAAAATTTTTGTGTGTCTGTTTATCTGTCTGTGCGTTTGTGCACGCTAATTTCAGAAACGGCTTATCCGATTTGGATGTGGTTTTCACCTATATATTGTGATAAGCTTCTTCTTCTTAACATATAGTGTTTGTTTCATGTCAATCGGTTCATAAATAAAAATGGTATTGAATAATAAAGGTTACTTTTATTTTAAAGCCGCCGTATCCCGCGAGGCCAAGCGAGCGAAAACGCTCGGGGGTCAGCTAGTATTAAATATATATTAAATGCTATTCGATATGAATGTGAGATAGCGCCACGTTCATGATCTATCTAGTTAGCAGAATATAAAGTTTTGATCGATAGCTAACGTCAAAAGAAACGTAACTGCACCTAGACTATTTTTCAATAGCAGAATAGGAAAACGTATAAAAGTTATGGTTCAGCCAGGGTTCGATTGCAATTGAATTACTGCAATCGGCCCTCAGATCTTTGAAAGAGTCAAAGCAGGAAATGCTTTCAGAAGCTGAGTCTCAATTCCGTCCCAGCCAGGATATTCACTATTTTTTTCTATTTCATAAGCTGTCTAAGAAGATCTTTTATGAGGCTAAATTTAAATAACTTATTAACATATATGCTGTTCTACGTCGATTTACAATTTTTTACTAAAGAGTAAGTTTGTTGGTATGTCGGTTGGTCCTTTTTTGACGCAGCAACGGAACAATTTATCGACGTGATTTTTTGCAATAAAGGCGCGGTCCAACCCCAATTTTAAAATAATCTACGATGCTTTACGTAAGGTTGAAAATCGCTTGTTAGATTGGACGATGTAATGCGAAAATGCGTAAATTTTGTACGTTTTCTTTATATTTTTCGATATATACTAACAGAATCGAAAAAACTGCTGGTTATAACTTTAGTACTATACGTTGGCTATGTATAACATAAAAAAATATAGTGTTATTCTGAGAGTTTCGACGTGAAAGTTTATTTTTGTGGACCTATTCAGGATTTTTTTCTGCAGAAAGAGAGTTATAATTATGAATTCTATTCGGTTATTACTTTTTTCCTATCCCTTTTCTAACCTTAGTATTTTTTTTCATAATATATTATCGATCTGTTTCGTTACACTAGGTGTTTAAAAATTCTGCTTTTTACTATTATCAGGATACGAGCGCGTCTTAAGTTAATGTTTTTTGAAGAAGTTAATGGCCCGGAGAGTAATATCGGATACTTTGATAAAATCCGTTAAACACGAAGTCGCGGATAAAAACTGTTAGCCAATAAATTATAGAACATATTTTAGAGTCTACATTCCATACCCAAAACGCGGTTCAAGGAACCAACATCGTTTTGATACGTGCTGTATATATAAATAATACTAGTCACTGTCCGCGACTTCGTTCGCGTAGTAGGCTTGTCCTCCGGCCTTGCCGTAACCTCCCATCCTTTCTAGCTTTTTCTTTCATAAGAACCTCCTGACTATAGTGAACACAACAAAAAAGAATTAGCGAGATTGTTCCATTCGTTCTCAAGTTATAGCGTGACCAGGAGTTTATTCAAATAGTTCATTTTTAAATATATATATATATATATATATATATATATATATATATATATATATATATATATATATAGAGATTATTGCATTGAGTGATATCATATAGATATTAGAGCGTCCAAGATAAATAACTTCCATACAATTTTGTAAAAGTAAGTACTTAAAAAGTACTTTTAGGCAAGTACTTACGTTTTGTTTTGTCCTATCTTTAAAATATATAGGTATATTCAATAGGCAATCCTTAGATACTTATAATCTAACCATATTCCATATTCATACGTGTAAGTGTATGTATGTGTTATAAGTAGGTATCTACTTAACTGGTTTTTTAGGGTTACTTGTTCAAATTATGTAATCGAAGTTCTTTATATTATATTCAGTCAGAACCATACACATAACAAGGACAAAAGATAATCAAACTTTAAACCTGCATCTATGATTATTGATTGGCGTTATATTAATAGTTACGCGATTTTATAATCTTTATATAATACTTAACATAAAAAAGTCATTAAAAGATTCTCTAAACCCGCCTAATTTTCCAGTTGTGACCATGCAAAAACCAATTTGATTTACATGTATTTTATCTGATTTTATTAGAGTTACTAAGTTGTTTATTATATAATAATTTACCTCATTTTGAATTTTTGGAGTATTGTACCATTGCAGTCATTTACACTATTATTTAATAATATACTATCGTCATAATTACGGACGCGATGAAAGAGTTTTTAATATCTGTGCAGACAGACGACAGACTAATTATTTTTAAATCTTAAGGGGGGGCTTTATACGGGGTTATTAACAACATAACATACATTATATTAATAAATATACATCATACGAATTTTATAAAGAGGAAAGATTTGTATGTATGTTTGTAACGAATTGGCTCAAGAAGTACTGGACCGATTTCAAAAGTTCTTTCACCATTGGAAAGCTACATTCACCCTGAGTAACATAGGCTATATAAGATTCATCATCACCATCCATCACCGCGCGGGTGAAACCGCGGAAGAGCAGCTAGTAACATATATTATACGTGCACAATAATAATTAAAAATGATTTGAAATCACTATGTACGTATTTTATTTATGAAGTTTATGATAATTTTTGAAAGCAACACCTACGTACTTATTGCATATTATAAACTTCACCCATTTAAGTAAGAACAAAAAAAAACACATTTTGGACGATTCTTAAAATACTGAACCAAAATGCGCAGGGTCAACTCGAACTTGGCATTTATTTCGTTACAAGTAGAACTGGTTTTGATTTTTGGTAGGTGTATATTAGATACAAAATAAATTGTTTTTTTGGTTAACGATACCTACTTATAACATATCATTAAGTTTCATGAATATTTTATAGGTCATTAACTGTAGCGAATTAAATACCAAATGCGAAATTGAAGCAAGTTAGAACATTTTAAATATTTTTGGCATTACCTACAGATTAAATGACAAATCAGTTATTACTGGTTGACGTTACTGGTACTATTTAGCTTTAGGATTTTTTTTTATGAGTAATTGAAAATATATTTTTGTATTTATTATGTATATACTTAGTATTTTGAATCATTCAGAAAACATAATTTTATGCGAGCTAGAATCCAGAACTATTCTTGTCATTGCCTACAAAAGAAAACTGCAACTATAGTATCTAATCTCTAATCATATGGAATAAATTGTAAATAATAAGAAATTAAAAATGAAGTTAACAAACACGGGTAATATCTCGTTTCAAAAGAATGAAACGAAGGAAAAAATAAATGTACGATAAATATATCGATTCGATTGCGCTGAACTTTAGAAATTATTTTTGATTATTTTAATTATTTATCATTATTAGTCAGTTTGTATCCAATACGCCGCAGTGCCATGTCATGATATAATCCAGTAGTGTATGAGCACTATTGTGTTGAAAATTGTAGCAGGGGCAATGACTGGGCGGTTGAAAGTTAAAAACCAATGTGTCAGTGACGGGCGCAATACTTACAACTTTCAAGCCAGAAAAAATATTGGTCTGGTATACCACAGCAACAGCTGTCGTGCGTGATCATAATGCCAGGCACACTATAAGTAACTTATTATCTTAAAGTACAACAAAATGAATGAAATCCACAATCAACAAGCTAACTTTATAAACGGCTAACAAAAACATAACCCGCCAAAAATTCTTAAATTGTCAACTTCACAAGCTAAGTATGCTAATTAAAAGGCAATAAGACCGGTGGAACATTTCGAGAATAATAAAAAGAACAAAGCACTTAAATGACGTTGCCGATAAAATTAAAAAATCAAGTTGGAAGTGGACCAGACATATTATGAGGACAAACAGAGAAAAAATAACCAATGACATCATGGAATCGAACCACAGAAGGTCGAAGGACATTTTAAACAAATTGGTTGCTAAAAATAAGATATTAAATTACTTCAGTTTTATTATTCATTTTTCAATGCCACATGCATTGAAAAATGTATATGTATGTATATAATCTCAAATAGAGCGTTTCCCAAGCAGTCAAATCGTGCAGAAAGTGCCACTTTTCCGCAATATGACTTTTTAGTTTAAGTTTTTTTTTATTTTCGAAAGCCCGAACCAACAAGTTTTTATTATTTGAAAGACATTTTACACTCGATCGCCACGCTCGCACGTGTATAAAAAGGACACTATTCGGAAATCAGCTACTTTCCGCACTTATAACAAAAACAGCTATTATATTATTTTATTATATCGACGTCTGTGAAATTTTGCTTCTCCTCCCTTATATGATCGCTATTTAAAAATGGCCGTAACATCAATCATAAAGTAATTGTTACCTCATTTTCTTAGAATACGGCCTCAGTGCCACTGGACCTGAAGCGAATGCGTCTTCAACAACTTCAGAAAAGTTCAAAGCTGGTCGCTGACTTCGGATGCACAGTTCATGCGAACACTGGACTAGCATGTGCATGCAGTGTGTGCATATTGCTCCCATGAATAGCGTGCCAAATACACCTGTCATGGGAAACCAACGAAATCATGTCAATACACAGTTAAAATAATGAATCAAATTGTTGTATCTATATATATATCTATAACTAGCTGACCCGCCAGCGGCTTCGATCGCTTGGCCTCGCGTGATACGGGAAATTTCAGTTTTTTAACTATCCCACGGGAACTCTTTAATTTACCAGGATGAAAAGTATCATTTATGCTGACCAGGGATATAAGCTACCACCTTACAAAATGTGATTTAAATCGGTCCAATCGTTTCGGAGATTAGCCCGTACAAACAGACAGATAAACAGAGAAACAAAAATTAGAAAAAAAAAGAGTTCTAAAATCACTCCCTTAAAAGCAAATGAGTTATCACCCTTGAATAAAATTACACTACTATTATCATAATAAATTTAAATGAACTGAACTGTTTTACTGAATCAATGAAAAAAATACAATTGGTACTTAGAGTAGGTTAAGTAAGGTTTTGTAATTTTTAACAACTAGCAGATATATTATGGTATAATTTAATTGTTAAGGCTGTTAGTAGATACCTATATTAATCATCCTTACCTAACTTCTTTAAATAAATATGCACCTACCTACATAAAGTATATGTTTTTTATGAAGCTCATGCCATGTAAGTTATAATTATTATTATGATAACATCATTCACACTTTGTTAGTTTTATAATAATGTTTTATAATTAATATAATAAGAATTATTATATTAATTATAAACTTTATTTTTTTCATTTATTTTACTTTATTCATTATAAACTTAACAAACACATAACTCATAATATTTATTGTATAAGTTATAAATCCTTGGAAGTCATTAGCACCCAAACTAGAATTACTTACTCTGTGATATGACATGCCAATTAATATTAGGTAATTTAGGTATACAAACAAGTTAGTAGGTATAGTTAGCTAAGTAGTTATGTTATAATAGGGTTCCTTGTTTCTGTTGAATGAAATTGAACAAAAAAATTAGGCAGGTAAGACCTGGCATTAAATTGTTACGGCTCCATAACATCAGCAAATATTACCTTGACATAGATATGTTTGTAAATTGATAGGTGGTTTACTAGGGAGTAATTCATAAAGTCCTCTACCCTGTAGGACTAGTGTCTACTTAGTAATATTACTTATTCTGTGCCCCTACTTACTACTAGAAGGCACTTTTTCAGGAAACAAATAAGAATCTAGTTTATTTTACTTTGAGATTTTTAGGTAGAAAAGCATTTAAGATGTAAACAATAGTTTAAAATTTATATATAGGTATGAATAGATATAATATTTCTTAGTTTTTTTACTCAGTCTTAAACTCTCCTTCTTGAGTAGACTAGGTCCTAACTGGGCCAGTTTAGAAATAATTATAATTAATAATATGAAAATAAAAATTATTAATATAGTTAATATCTCTATATATATATATATATATATATATATATATATATATATAGCATCACTAGCTAGCGTCTTATTCAATCTAAAAATTAGCATTTGTCTTTTTTCGAATATTTTGTTTCTCTGTCTGTTTGTCCATTCGTTTGTACGGGCTAATCTCCAAAATGACAGGACCAATTTAAATGAAATTTTGTATGGTGGTAGCTTATATCCCTGGTCAACATATAGTATAGGGCACTTTTGATGCTGGTAAATTAAAGAGTGCCTGTGGGATAGTTACAAAAATATAATTAACCGTATACCGCAAGATACGCGAGCAAAACTACTGGCGGGCAAGCTAGTCATAAATAAGGTAGGTCTAGGTACCTATAGGTTTCTTTTTTTAAGGTAAGTAGGCAGCTTAAATTATTGAACCTAATATTTATATTATAACCACCGGCTTTTACGTAAAGAATAGCTATTTTTATACATGTATGATACACAGGACTGGTCTCTGCACTAGGTATGTGATGGTATCTTTAAGTTTAACACAAACTTACCAAATATAAGGCCGGCATTTTTGAAGGCATCTGGCATAGCCAGGATACCTGTCCCAATATTGCCTTTCAGCAGATGAATCATGGTATCGAAGTTGGACGTGGGGTGTTCCAGACATCTTTCTGAAGCAGGGTGATATTCAGCACCTTTAGGCTTGTCGTGACTCAGCACTGGATTGATCTCCAATTCCACACCATGAACTTCATTGTGATCAGTTGGTGTATTAGGCCCAATGAGAAGTGGTTGCTTTTCATCATTCATTATTTCTTGTAACCGATCCTCAGGTTTCTTTTATTTTTTTATCGATAATGTCGAGACATTCACGTCACCTCGCTCGAGCCACAATAAGATAATAAAATGGAAGTATTATTGACGTCGAGATAGATAGGAATTTGGAGCAGCAATGCGAAAAATTTCAATATAAATACAATTCAAGATACCAACCACAACTGTTTTATCACTTGGAAATTCTCCGCTCATTCTCATTGATTTCGATTTTTCTTCTCCCCCCAACACCCCTCACTCCCTGCCCCGCCCCGTAGCAGCCACTTGAATGGATTTATCAACCAATCCTGACACAAACACAATTCATAATAACAACGTTTTATCTCAGTTACACTGTTTGTTAGTTTATATAGCGGTCTCGTTCTTATGCTACACGGTGGACTTGACGATTGACTTTTAACAGCTGATTGCAGTAGGACTTTTTGTAATCTGTGGCAGTATGCCGATCACATGCCAAGTCAACATACCCGTTATGCTCCGTTCCGAATTGAAAAGAACTGTCTCATCCGACGGCCACAGTGTTTTCACCCGTGTTTTATAACAACAATTATAGTCAGTAGTGTTCACTGCACAACATCGCAGCTGTGGTCTATATCAGTCGATTTTAAAATAGTTTGCTTTATCGGAAGAGTAAAAAACAACGCACATTTACAATAAAGTATTATACACAGTAAATTGAAAATGTACAAAAGTACAGACAAGAAAGCTTGACTACTTAAATATTAGGTGCTGATAACATGAAAAGTATAATTTAAAGATTTTTTTTGTAGGCTATAAAGATACATTTCTTGCTCACAATGGCTCCCTGTGCTGCCATCTACCATATATATCGCGATTTTGACAGCTCTTAAATCGGTAAGCGTGTTAGTCAATCGTACCGGAATTGTAGCCATAACGTACAACCATTCGCGCGCGAAAACCAAGTGCATACAATAAATTATAAATAAGTAGTGAAGGTGAACTATGTGGTGTGTGTGGATTAAAGAGAAATAATTGATGGGGAATTTAATACACTTGATATTGAAGAAGATTCGAGTGATGAGAATCTAGACATAATGACAGTAACGATAAGCGGAGGAAAGTGATGATGCAGAGGTGGTTACAGTACTTTTTGTTTTAAGATCAGGTGTGAGCAATAAAGAAATGATCCTGCCATACATTGAGTTCTCATTTATACTGACTTGCACACTCATTTTGTCATCACAAAGCCACTTTTATATCAAAAACAAGGGACAATACAGATAACTTGGAGAAAACTTTGTAGAAATAAATAAACATCTGTCACTTGAGACAGAACGCTCACGACAATTTTGGTGTAGAGCATGGTTCAAGTAATCGTCAATACGGCCTCAGTTAAGATATCATCGTATTCACTCACGCTCACGGGAAAGGGACCGACTGTTATCGTGCTAATATCCATTTTGGCTTGATTCGGACCATAGAGTACGAGTAGATTGACAACGAAGAGTACGCCAAAGACCTTACAATTTTATTGTAAGTGTACGGGTACGGGGTGTAATTTTGGGGTACGCTGTCTGCTGTAGCACAGGTTACAGAAGGGTGGTACACTGGCAGCATTGGCAACACCGAAAAAGTATATAAAAAGTCACAAAAAGCGTTGCCAGGATGTTACTTTTTTTAACATTTTGCGTTACTTTTGACCCTCGCAGTTACACGACTCAAAATTTTACTTATAAGACTTAATAAAATTATTTACTATTTATGCCGCTGAACTCAGTGGCATAGAATATTATTACAATAATTTTAATTTTGTTTAGGATTTTAAATGACGCATACAGTGCAATAAACAAAACACAATGGACATTATAATTTTTTACTATCTGTTTTAATTTGATTATGACAATGTAAATTTATTTTTTATATTTCAAATCAATTTTAAAATATACATAAATTATGTAGAATTTACAGGATTTGACATATAAATAATTAATAGTACTATACTATTATTATATTATATAAACTAGTAATAGAAATACTATATAATAGTAGAATAGTAATAAATAGTATAATTCTAGTGAATAGTTCGTTCTCGTTCAGTAGTGGGAATTAATTGTTAATCATTCTTCGTTCTCGAATTACACAAGTTTACTCACAAACTAACAGATGCTAAAATAGTCTAGTAAATTAAGGTCTCAGAAAATATAGTGTAGTCACAAGCAGGTCGTTTCCCACATAAAATATAACGTGTATCTTTTCTTTTGAATATGTAAATTTTTGAGCTCTCCTGTCTCTGTCTCATGTTGTATTTGACCATCTGCCACTGGCCCATAGATTATATTAATCAGACTACACTGGCCTGCAGCGTTGCCATCCGTATGGTAATTACCGTATTTGTACGGTAATTTTATACCTTGTACGGTAGTTTATTACCGTACGACAAACGTACGGTAATTTTGAGATCTAGCTTTAAAATTGACAAAATGTACGGTAATTTTGCACATAATACACACACCTTCACAGATAAAAAAAGAGTATCTATGGACTTTAGTTTGAACGAGTGTGTAGCATACCCCGCTAAGAATAAAAAATGAACGGCCCTTTTCTATCCGTTTCGTTTGACGCACATTCCAAATATGAAAGCCGAAAACTTTTTGCTTGTTGATTTTCATTAATAAACCCACCAATCACGACACTGCGTGGTATGAAATGTTTTCGCAATCACAAACTTTATCATCCTCCATCCATATGATTTGAACCTCTGTTCAAATCATAGATAAATACTCTTTACACGCTGTGCGGAAAACAAAAAGTGTTGCATTGATTTAATATCATCGAAAAGCATTGCATTCATGAAAATTATAAAAATTATTTGTAGCAAAATCAACTAACAGCTTAAAATATTGAGACGGAATCTTACTTATCCGACAATGCAGTCGTATTTTCAGAAACTAAATTGTTTTATTTGCACATTCTCGACGCTCACCCATACATCTAGATAAAACTTGAATTTTAGTGATTCATATCATACTCGTATTTAACACTGATCAAGTCCGCATACTTTTGTTCATAACTGACGTGAACACCTAAAAGTCTCCCGCAGTATGTTTAAAAGGCCACAATAAAACCACGCATATCTAAGACCTGAATGTGAGTATTATTAGCTGTTGATTTAAAAAAAATTAGGCGTACGGTAATTTTGGGGAACATGTACGTAATTATGGATGGCAACTCAGGTTGGCAACACTGCTGGCCTGGCAACAGTGGCAACACTGGTCGCAAAGTCACAAACTAAAATAAAATAAATGACGCACCGTCGTGATCCCCTACTTGTAAGTTTGTTTATCTGCTAAACCTGCCTCCATAATTTTAGGATAGTATGGGAAATGCAGGTAGTAATCAGCCCAAAGAATGGCAGAGAGACTCTGTAACCAAGGCTCCGGACGCTGGACCATCCTCTCCCACCAAAGAAGGAGAGGCGTTTACCTTCGATAAGAAGATCGACGATGACCGCATTGGACGAGATGATGACAATAACATTGAAGATGGAGCTCCCTACTATACCAAAGCAGTGCCAGAAAGTGAGGTGGAGTACACAGGACCTCGTCCAAGGTCCAATACATTGACCGAGAGTTCCAAGTCTATTGAAGAAATCAAGGTCTTACCTACTGTTTTCAAGTGGGAAGGAGGTGGCAAGCAGGTTAGTTCCCTTCAGCAATTGATTGCTTCTATTCATAAACTAGTAGTGAGACTATAAACAATTACGTGATCTGCATGTGATTTAAGTACCTACTGAAAATGTATAGTATAAACCCCTGAAAGGGCAGACATGTGAAATGACATGAGTAACTCAACTCCAGATATCATTCAATTGTTAACTTTAACTGTTACTATTTATTTATAAATTTAATTATTATTTCATATAAAGTAGTAGGTATATAACATCTTTGAAAATTCCCATTTAGGCTGGTGTTTTCCTTGATTTTACTATCTTTCTAGTATTAGTTATATATATTGAAATAGTTATTTAGGTTATCAAACGCAAGTATAGATCAGGATTATTAACCTTAGTTCATACATATAATCTTCAAATCAAAGGTATTCATCAGTGGAACATTTACCGATTGGAAGACAATACCCATGGTAAAGTCTCATGGAGACTTTGTGACTATAATTGACCTGCCTGAAGGCGAACACCAGTATAAATATTTCGTAGATGGGGAATGGCGCCATGACCCATCAGTGGTAAGGATACTTAATTTAGTATTTCATTTTATTTATTAGTTTTTCTTTCTTCTTCTCTATCTTTTTGTATAATAAGTACCTAATTCACACTTTATCTTATATGATAGAATTATCTTGTTCACAAAAGATATTTCCTAAATCATTATGGGACATAGTGGTGCCTTGCACATGTAATGAAGTGCTAACTGACAAGATGGGCATGTTGTCCACCTGATGGAAAGGGTCACACCTAGTCATCACTGTTACAGTGTTCCCCAGAGCTTTTAAGCTTCAAAGTTATGTACAGCATTGCACGGCACTTTCCTTGCACTAGTCCAATAAATACAAAAGATTATTGTGGAAACAATTGCCGCAACTAAATAGCCTGTGCATTACATTAATGTGTATATCAGTAGTGTTGCCCTATATTACAGTACATTTTGGCCAAAATAATCACTTGTGTAAGAGTTCTATTATGCATATAACACAAATATAGGCACATAGTTATTTAGATTATTGAAACTATTATTTACCCACTTCTACTATAAAGCTGTTATTCATAAGGGAGACAGTTAAAGCAAATTATCTTAGTTCATTAACATTCAACCACCTTGAAAAGTATGTTTGCGAACATTTACACTTTATTGATATATTTAGTACTGTTTTTACAGAAGGTAATAGATAATGGAATGGGATCAAAGAATAATTTAGTATCTGTGAAGATGTCAGACTTCGAGGTGTTCCAAGCTCTGGCTAAAGACAGTGAAGGCATCCATAGCAGTGCGCAAACTGAATATTCTCAGGTACTTATATACATCTATTTTATTTTGTTATCAAGTGACAAGGACCTGATGTTAAGCAGTTCATGTTACTCAAGGTAGCAGGCGACGTTGGATGCAGGCCGCTTCTAACCGGTACTTTAGGGAAATTTAGGGAGGAGGGATATTTTCAGCAGTGGACGTCCTACAGCTGAGATGATGATGATGAATGAAATATCGAAGTGCCAACAAGAGTCACTAAAATTCTTAATCTTATTGGCCCATTCATTTTGTTTGTATGCACACTATTGTTTGGCAGCAATAATAATACGGGACAACATCCACACAAGGGCTTCAGGTCCCAAATTAGGCAGAGCCTGTACTATGATAACCTGATGACTGATATAAATCCTTATATACATATACACTCACAGACATGTTCAAGCACACAAATGTTTAACCTGTGCGGGGATCAATCCCAGGATCAGTAGCCTAATAGTTGATACCAACTATGCTAACTGGCACAAGTCTGACATTAGATTACTGGTAACATTTGCTACCTACTCTATGCCACAGTCATGTCATGTTAACCATGAATAAAACTATTTTGCTGTTTTTACTTAATTAATATATCAAGATTTTGATGTATGAAACAGATAAAGTAAAAAAAAACATTTTACCTCATAAAAATTGTCAACAATAGTTAAACCCAATAAATAAGAAAAAAATGAGATTTAACACAGTAACATGGTTATATTCGCCACAAGACGCAGCGAAGAAAAATTTCATTATAATACTGGTAAGTATAAAGCACTGCAGAAAAGATGAACTTTCACACGATTATGCTGTTAGGAAAACTATCTTTTCGACCTTATGCATTGTAAATATTATTAAAAGTGTGGCAGACTTAACATCCTTCAATATGACCATCTGTGAGTTCATATTCAATACCCTCTAAAGTCTGAACAGTTGATCTCTCGAAATTTTTAAAAGTTATACTTCTCTTTCGTATCGGAAAAAAAATGCATATACAAACAAATGTTATCTCTTTTTAGTAGTTGTACATGCATGGTTCCGTTATTACTAGCCTGTGGGTTGGTACTTTATAATGGCCTATTTATAATTCTGCACGCTCCTCTGTTATGATTTAGGGTTTTAATTTCCTATTCATAAAACACTGGTGCTTTATTGTGTAAATATACATTACATTTATTTATTTATTATAAAGGAAGGAATTAAAAGGAAGACCAACAGCCATTTGATATATACCTAATAGTTACAAAATAGAGACAAAGGGCCAATTACAGGTCCTCACGGATATAAACATAATGGATAACAATGTGAACTTCGCCTGGAAACATAATGTGAACTATACAAACCAAAATAATAATTCAAAGTCAAAGTCAAGCCCTTTATTGAGACACTACAGTTACAATAATAATTAATAGAGTAAACATTTATAGTATTGTTAATAGAGACAAAGGGCCAATTACAGGTCCTCACGGATATAAACATAATGGATAACAATGTGAACTTCGCCTGGAAACATAATGTGAACTATACAAACCAAAATAATAATTCAAAGTCAAAGTCAAGCCCTTTATTGAGACACTACAGTTACAATAATAATTAATAGAGTAAACATTTATAGTATTGTTATTACTCAAATCAAAAAATAAGCAACATCAGTCTGTGTCTGTTTACCGTTTGGCAAAGGCCTCCCCCATCAACTTCCAGTATTTCCTTTCCTGTGCTAGTCTTGTCCATTGCTTGCCAGCCATCTTTACAATCTCGTCTTCACACCTTTTATACTGTCTGCCCCTTTTCCTATTTTTACCTCTAGGGTACCAAGTTGTAACTGATTTGCACCACTTGTCGGGGCCTCTTACCATGTGACCTCTCCAACTCCACTTAAACTTTTTAATTTTTTCACTTATTTCAGTGACATTAGTTTTTTCTCTGATGTATGAGTTTTTTATTTTATCTTTTCTTGTAATTCCTAACATACTTCTTTCCATAGAATGCTGACAGGTCATCAATTTGTTGAGCTGTATTTTTGTGAGTGCCCATGTTTGACATCCATAGGTCAGTATTGGAGGTAGAATGCAGGACTCGAATACTTACTTTAATGTGTAAATGCTTATCCTTCATTATCTCCTTCAAGCTCCAGTATCTCCTCCATGCATTTGTTACCCTTCTTTCAACCTCTTTTGTCATCTTCTCTTTGGTTGATATTACCTGACCCAGATAAATATACTCATCTACATATTCTATTGTTTGGTTATTAACTCTGATTTCAATTTTTTCATTCAATATCATGACTTTTGTTTTTTTTTATATTCATTTCCAAACCCACCTTTTTGCTTTCAAGTACTAAATCTGTAAGCATGACTTGTAGTTCATTTGAAGTGTTTGCGAACAACACTAGGTCATCTGCAAAACGTAAGTGGGAGAGAAGAGAACCATTTAAGTTTATGCCTTGCTTGGACCAATCCATGTTTCTGAAAATTCTCATTAGGCGATTCAGAATAACTTTAGAAAACAACTTGTATATGTTAGACATTATGCTTATAGGCCGATAATTACTGATATTATCCTGGTCTCCTTTCTTGTATAGTAATATAATAGTTGATTCCATCCACTGTTTGGGAATTGATTAAGTTTGAATTATTTCATTGAATAACTGAGTTAGCGTAGGTGTCAGGGTTTTTTTTGTTATTATCAGTATTTCATTAGAGATATTATCAGGTCCCAAGGATTTTTCAGTTTTCAGAGACTCCATTGCCCATTCCGCTTCCCTAATCAATATACTGGGTATCTCTTCATTTCCAGTAAGTTGGGTTGCTGCGATTTTTTTTTGCTCGATATAAATTCTCGTAGAAATCTGTGGCAGTCTTTATTATATCTGGTCTTTTTGTACTGGTTTGCTCTTGTTTATTATTTAGCTTTGTTATCCATTCCTTCATATCTATTAAGCCTTTTTGCGCTTTTTGAATTCCTTCTGTCTTTATGATGCAATTTTCAATTATCCTCATTCTTCTTGCTTTCCTGTCATCCCTAATAGATTTATTAATAGCTTTGCTAAGGAATGATATTCTTTTTCTATTTTATTTATTTTTTATCACTTTAACTTGGATCATTTTGATAACTTGGATGAAAAATAATGACACACACTTTTCTTTAATACAACTTGGTGATATGAGGTGAATGATATTGCTTCTCTCAGCTAGAAAGTTTTTAGTTTTCTCTGACAATGTGTTGTATTTATCTTTTGCGGTTGGTTTTGCTGATAGCGATTGTAAAATCTCTTGTAAGTAAATATATTTTTCTTGAACTGAGAGGTGATCAGATTGCTGGTTATATTTAACAATTTTGGAGTTCAAGTCTGATATTATCATCTTAGTATTTTCTTCTGTAATATCTGGCAAAGTAGATCTAATTTTATTTCTAGATTTTTTCAAAGGTTTCATCTGTATATCAGCCCTAACCATCCTGTGGTTGGTGTTGAAGTTAAGTTTATTTATTACAGCAAAATTACTGAAAAGATTTTCTTTGTTGGATAGAATGAAATCAACTTCATTTTTATATAATCCATCAGGCGATACCCAAGTCCATGTCCGATTTTTTCTTTTCTTGTAGAGTGTATTTAGTATTTTAAGTTTATTTTCAAAAGCAAAATTAACCAGCCGTTCTCCATTTTTACTTCTTTTTTTACCAGTTGCATGTGCACCAATTATCATTTCTTTACCATATTTTCTTTGTCCAATTTGAGAGTTGAAATCACCCATTACTATCAGATTGGCGTATGAATATTTTTTAATTGTTTCGTTTAGGTCTGAGTAATATTTGTCCAAGACTTCTGGTTTTGCCTGTTCTGTTGCTGAATATACCTGAATGACAGTACATTTATCAATGCTGTGTGGCATGTTATAAAGGTTTAGGACCGCTATCCTTTCTGATATTTCAGTTATTTCCTGCCGTTTCTCGTTTATAATATAGCATATAATTATCATATTCCTCCATGGAATCGCCAAGTCTTCGGACCTCGCTTAGGCCGATTATGTCCCATTTAATGCTTTTGAGAGCGTTTATCAGTTCTATCAAATTAGTTGATAGAACAGATAACTGAATCTAAAATAAAATATAATGTAATTAATTGATTTATAATGTTATACCTTTAACAATATACAAAAACAATAATATGAGATGATGTTAAGTAACCAAGATTATTCAAAGAACTCTCTGCTCATCAGCTGTCTAGCCAATCCGATACTTGTACATTGACTGTATTGTATACTCAAATGTGCAAAAGTTAAATATTATTGATTGTAACATCATTTGTCTCCAGCATACATAGTTACTAGCCACTACATATTTTTTCATTGTCACAATAATTCTTGTTTGCTTTATTGCTGCAGACTGGGCTAGATCAAACATTTAGTAAAACTAAATTGTATTTATTGTAAAATGTCTATATTAATTTTTTATTGTTAAATATTTTCAGGAAATTCCTCAATCAAAACCATGGGAAAAAGTATCTGGACCGCCAATATTACCCCCACATCTCTTGCAAGTTATACTTAATAAGGACACTCCACTTTCAGTAAGTATCTGCAATTAAACCATAATATACTCGTATTATAATATATAAGGCCTTTGATAATTAGTGCACAATACTGAGTGGGGTGGCTTGCAAACGATAACTGATCAAGAAAGTGAAAAAGAAACATATTAACCCATATTCAATGCTCCACGGCTAAGAATCATTGTGCGACTGAACGCACGACGGCGCCGCTACATCAACAGTAACTACGCGAGACATACCTACCCACTTAAAATAGTTACAAGAATATACGAACCTACTTACTCTCGAATGTTTGTCACAGCTGATGTCTAAGCCTATACCTATGTGTTGTGTTTAGTTTATAATAATAATAAAAAAATGTGCTTTCTTTCATTTTCAGTGAGATTTATCGATTCCAAACCACCCTGTTCAATATTGTGCACTAATTATCAAAGACATTATATATGCCATAAGCATTGACCTACCTGAATGGCATCGACAGAGGGGTAGGATAGGATATCGATAAGCTTGCTAATAGGGGTATTACATTATCGTTTTTCTCGTTTTGTGATCTGACGAAAAACATGACGAGGGTATAGATAAACATCTGTCAATATTATTAAATGAGACGTATGTGTATGGGTCTGTAGAATTTAAGAAATTACTAATAGTAGAAATGTATATTTTGCTGGTTTAAAAATCATATTTACAACGTTTTATATTAATATTAAAAAGTTTAATAATATGCCGCATCACGGATTTTTGAACCTGTCTAAAAAGGTATCTGTCACTTTCAGCACTATATTATAAGGTATACCTACAAATATCTCTTCTTAGGAACTATGTCGCCTTTATTAGGGACAAGAAAAATTGTATGTATGATTTAAAAAAAACTTGTAAGTACTTAGTTTGGGAATCTGCAGTGATTCATGGCCCTCGATATAAATCCGTTTTATTCAAGATTTGCATACTATAATTTATACCATGACTAAGAGAAAACGAAATAAATTAAGCGAAAATAGACATTTAATGAAGAAATAAGGAAGGTTAAATTAATTAAAATACACATTAAAATTAGAACTATTACTAAAATACAGTAATAAATTACAGCCTTTATCCTCCTAAACTCTTTGTCGAAAATGTCGACCAATCAAAGCTTTAAAGTTATTTGCACAAGGAGTGTGTATGGAGTATTTATTGCGCAAGGAGTTTTTATAGCTTTGAGATGGAGGTCGAATATATTGTGGTGTTCTAAATTTAAACACCAAAATTTTCAATTTATGATTCAAATTTATTTTATTTTATTCACTGTTTTCAGTGGATAAAATAAGCTTTTTAGAGTGGGAATGGTATAAATACGCATTATATGGATTATGCCTTATTAAATTAAATTATATATATTTAATTTTACAGTGCGAGCCAACATTATTACCAGAACCAAACCACGTGATGTTGAATCATCTGTACGCATTGTCCATAAAAGATGGCGTCATGGTACTCTCGGCAACGCATCGATACAGAAAGAAGTATGTCACCACACTGCTCTACAAGCCTATTTAAGTATTAAATAATGCAAACATTATAGTCAGTTTATCACTACATTGTTTTAATATTGCAAAAAGCTTATGCGATTAATTAATAAAATTATTCAAATGAGCTTTCTGATCTGTTGATACATAAAGAATGGTATAATCAATTAAGTTTTAGTAGCTGCTGATAGGACTTATGGTACAAATGTTTTACTTATATATATTTATTTATTTGTGGAAATTAAAAAGTGCTCCAAAGATTAGTCTAGCATACTTATAGAATGTGCCGTTTACACTTTAATATGAATCAACAGGTAAAGAAGTGTTCAATAGGGAGCGAAGCCTCGTAGAGCCTGTATCCAGTCTGAAAGGTCATAAAGAAGATTATTTCAGAAGGTTAACTATTTGGAATGAATTGCCTTTGGTATAACTTATGAGAAAACATCAGAGTGCCACCTCTTACCAACCCGGAAAGGAAGGCAGTCAAGTTCTGAAATTACCTTTAGATCTTTCTGACCTGATACATGGTCTATTAGACCTGGCTCCGTCGACTACAATACCTGTCTATTCATATTATAATCTACCTATAAGTCATATCAGCCGGTTCACCTACTATCAGTAATTTTAAAGTAGATCTTCGACCTACGAATAATTGTTCGTGTGAGAGAGAAATTTGTACAAATGCAGTCATGCAATATAGAGCGTGGCTTTGAGTCCATCGACTTAGAAACAAATGTTCCACGGATTTAGTGTTAAGTTCACTAAAAGGTGTAGGAGTCGTTACGCCGTTGCTGAAATGGTACAAACGCTATGGGACCACCAAAAAACATCCGAAAAATTGTCTTGTATTTTTTACAGTACAACAAGGGATTTAAATAAATTAACTTCATAGTATACGAGATATTAATTTATTTAAATCCCTTGTTGCCATCACAAGTCACCACCATACAAAAACAATCCTCTACCGATACAACAGTGCGAACATGGATCCACGATAAACTTGTCACGTCTTAAACAGATTTTTGAGTGTATATATCTTGTTTTTAGTATAAATCTAGCCGAGACAGCTATATCGCGGACTATCTTTTACCGATAATCACTGCCAACCTGTATCCTATCGACATTTATACTCGCACTGCTGGTTATAAGATTATGTAGGTACCTACTTATCTCAAAAACGTATTCCAAAACATAATGGTTATAGTATGTGTTTTGGAAACGCCAAACACGCAAAGTATTTGAGGTTATTTTAAGCTCTCATAACTTTGTCGCAATCGTGTTTGTTGAGGAAAAATAAAAATCTGCCGCTGTAATCAGTTGTATTTTGGAACCAGTTAGAGTTTCGAATAGAAGAAAAAGATGCTCAGGAAAAAGCGCTAAAAATATGAAGCATCAAAACTCATAATTAACGCAACTATGGCATTACAAGAGTAAAATTTAACTTCGATTTTCTAGCCTTAAAGTTTTCGCCTGACATACGTCAGTTCCATTGATTTCCCGCGCTGGAATTTTATGCAATAAAGTATCATATATATAATAAACTATTATGGAATATAATTATTTTATTATATATCTTTACTTTCACACCCTGATTTCTTTAGTTATTCAGCCTGGGCCATTTCGATTGGTCAGTATGGACAAGTTTCACTTTGTTCAAATACCACCAGGTTACATTCCCGACCTGAGTACATTTTTTTAAAATCTGTGAATGCAGTATACCTTTTCACTAAAATCGATGACATGGTTGCTACGAAAAGATCTTTGTATGTCTAGTTTCAGACTTGCCCACACTGAGAGATCTAAATGGCCCACGTATATATGTATAGTTTAACAATAAGTACTTTTTGTATTGTGTGTATTACAAATAAATCCACATCTTTTCACTGTACTCTAATAGGACTGGATGACAAGATGGTTGTCTCTTGTTTACAATAGACTCTGATCTTCAAATATGACGCCGGTAAACTAACTCAAGGGGTTACAAAGACTTATTTATGGAAAGTGTCCTTATTTAATATGTGTTGTTGTCATTGCGATACAGCTCGATATAAGTACTTATTTATTGTGAATTATAATCGCTACGAATATGGCAATTATATTTGCTTTCAAACTTGTTGACTATTGTAACTTTAATTATAAGGAGGTTATTAAATTTATTATGTAAATGTAGTAATTAGGTAGCGTTTTGTGTTGTTTTCACTATGCGACAAATAATTGTAAGGCGATAGCGCGCTACAGTATATAAATAAACTATCTGGCTCGCTTGGCATTGTGTAAATTACACTAAGTATCTTTAACATGTGTGCCTAAAGTGGTACATACGTTTTACCAATTGTTTCGTGATTTTTCTCTTTATATATGATGTACATTGCTTCTCTCCAAAGTTCATGATTCTAAGTCAACTGGAAGTACTCTATAAGTAGGTTTTGATTCCCTTTGAATACGTAAAATATGCAACATCGTAACTTTTGATCGAGTTGACTAAAACTTTGATTTTAACTCCTGAACTCCGCGGGTCTACATTCTCTAATGTAGACCCGCGAATTTGATATAAATTGCAACGATTCAACTCTACGCGTTCATGAGAACAAAAATCTTCACAGACAGACGGACAACAATGTGACCACGTAAGATTTCCTTTTGAGGTACGAAACCCTAAACATGAACCAGAGTGGAAGCGAAAATATTAAATTATTTAATCCCCTTTTTATCGACATCTCGCGCAGCAGTAAACTAAGGTACCATCTAAGTTCTAGTTCTTAACTATTAGTTCCTGTGTCTGCCTTAATACTGAACGATGTCGAACAATGTGTAAGGGCTCTAACTGTTTGCCTGTTCTGCCTTTGTGATTACTGGATGTGACAGCTGTTGCATAGTGAACTATCGTTTTTAATTAATATTTGGTGTTGTTTTTTTATTTTTTAAATTAGATGTATAAATAGTCAAATAAAAGTATTACGTTGCAATATATTTACTATTATAATTATAGTTAATTAATTAACTGTGATTTTAGAAATGGAAAATATGTATTATAGCCATAAAAGTTGACACATTTGATTGTAAATAAAGTTACATATTGCATAAGAGTTTTTTTATATGTCCAACGTATTCAATTCTTCACTGTGAGTTTTCATTGTATATGGCCCGCATAGTAGAAAGCGGTTTACATGCATATACATAAATAGTTTTAATGTTTGCATACATTGGGAAACACTACCAAAAGCCATCGAGACTTATTTACGTGGATAAATAAATCGGATAGAACGAGCTTTCCTATGGAATCTTATGAATCGGGAATAATAGGATAAAACGATATTTTTTTAACGCTTTACTTCTTCCATAATATATTAAGTACAGCCAGAGTGAAAAAATATAAATGAGAGTACTTGCCTGGTCTAGTCATTTTTAGCCTCTGAAACATCTTGAGTCAAGCCTCTATAAAAGGGCCAGATATTGGTGCGTTGACCTCTATTATTGAGACTGATGCTACTTGTCTGTAACTTTATAAAAGACAGTCTAGCACGTATGGACACCTGCCAGCTGTTATTTATGACCTTGTTAAATTTCTCGTTTGAACTTATATGACAATAAGTAATTATATAGTTATAGTAGTGTAATATACTACTACTTACTATATTTAGTAGTATACGTAAGTTTATGTTTTTCAAAAAATGTTTGCCCTTACTTTTATTTTTAGTAGATGTTGCGTACTACCTTACAGTTGCTAGAAAAGGTTCGGAAACATCTACGCAGTGTCTAAAAGAAAAAAAAACAAGTTTTTTAAACTCGACGGTTTATGATCAGAAGGACAACATAAAACCTAATGTTTTTTTAGTAGAGGTGTGCAAGATTTTCATTTTCATCTTTTCGTGTGAATCTTAAACTTCTAATAAACAAGTAAATTTATACTATAGAACTTTTTCCACTGATATTGGCAAAATTGTGGTTACGCTGCACAAGCCATACAAACAAGAAGGAAAAGAAGACTTTTTCCATTTTGGCGCTATTTCGTACATACGAATTTGAGTAATATTTTGTTGGATAAAACTAGTAGCAAAAATGTCATGAGATTAAAATAGCAAGTGTAAAAGTAGTGTATGCAACTGCATATAATTAGGTATTATATGACAGTTGCATAAACTACTATTATGTGAATGAGAAAGGCCATTCTTTTACCTCTATATAATATAAGAACTCGGTTTAGTGAGAAACCTCTATACTTACGTGAAAAAGAGATTTCGGTCCGTTAAGCTCACGTATCCATGTATCAACATCAACATCGTCCGTCGCCACGCAGGTGAAACCACGGAGCGTAACTAGTTTTAGTAATAAACAGTGTAATTGAAAAGCATGTAAGCCCTCCAATCACACAAATTTTTGTAGTTAATTTACTATTATTAGTAATAAAATAAGGTAAGAAAAAGATCAGAATGAAACTTATTATTTTTATACTTATATAGTATTTAGGGATGCTATTAAAAATAAAATATTCTATGTGAAAGGAAAATGAAATATCCCTTAAAATATATAATTTATTACGATAACGAGATCTTAAGATTGATAAGGTTATAAAATAAAAATAAACATTATTGTAATAAAACAAGTAAAAACTCTATTATCTTAAACAATTATATCTTACAAATCAAGACTGGCATAAGCCAGTAAATTACCTACATTTTTTCACCTAAATTATTGCTTCAGTTGATACAGAAACGCTACATTTACTAGTACTTACTTAATAAGGTCAAACATATTATTTCAAAAGATCATTGTTAGACAACCTAAACACGTTTTAAAATGAGATTTTGACAAAGTACAAGTAATGAGAACAAAAATAAAAATCACGTGCTAAGGCCTATTTAATAAAAAATTTTATGTCTTAAGTTTAGTGCAAATAAAACAACTCCCGCTGTAAATGCAATCTTGTGGAGATTCTCTTACGTCGACATCGAACTGACCTGTTTGTGCCGCATTTAAGTGTAATAATACATCAACACGCATTTACGTTGGAAACAATATTGTAGCAAACTTTTGTTATGTAACATTGAGCGAATAAGTCATTAGAAGTGTTAAGGTGTAGGTACTTATAGGGAACTATTTCGGCGATTACAGCATACTAAGCCATAAAGTACTAATACCACGGTAATATTATTAATATGACCGTGCTCAAACACAGCAACATTGTTGGTGTAACTAAACTATACATAAAAGTACACACGGTCATTTTTTCATACCCGTTTCGTGATAAAGAAAAACGAGGTCAAGTAGGCTGCATTTATGGTAGCCTGGTACTTTAGGCTATATTAGTATAGAAGAGTATTAGGCTACTAAGTACGTATTATTGTAATTGCCGGATTCATTGTTACAGTTACATACTATTCATATCGTCTGAGACATGAATCTTGTGCCATCTCAGTGACATATTCTATGAAATTAAATATAAAAAAAAATCACTGGAGTATCAAGAAGTACAATAATTGATGGTAAACATTGTATGAATGAATTAAACTGTACAAAAATATCGCCGAAATAATTTCCCATTTAAGCACCCTTAGATCTATTTCAATTACATATATTGTCCAATCTCTTATTTTTTCGGGTTACACGTTAATACAATGATACGTGATTACGATATGTATTTAAAATAATTATATTACTGAAACAACTAACTGGTAACTGATGATTTTCTTAGTATTTTTTTAATAATAGTAAATAACATTAATTTCTTTTAGAGTATTATACCATCGCATAAATGGGAAATAAAATATTTCATACGTTAAATAATTACAAAAAAAAAAAAATACATTGGTTAGGCTTGGGTCATAAATACAACCGCGGGCCGAGTGGTCTAGGCTACTGGTACCATCTTATAGAACATGGCTTCAATTCGAAGTATTATAATTTACATATTTCTAAATAATTAAATAATACTTGTCTAATGGCAAAACTAAATGCTTATTTGTCAGTAGTGACTTCTAGAAGAGGAACTTTGTCTTTTGATTCCGCCTCGTTGGCACTAACATTATTCACTGGATTTTGGAAATACATTGCCACAGCAACACTGACTAGACATATCGATATAATAGTATACCACGTAATTAATATATTAAATAGTATATAGCAAACTACAGCCGTAATTATAAGTTCTAGAGCGCTCGCGTAAGTTTTTAAAATTGAATTCAAGTTCTTCAAGAAGAAACTCGTAACTATACCTACAATAGCACTATTTACTATGATTAAGATTACATATGTATCGTTTAAAGAGCTAAAGTCTTCGAAAATTGTACCTAATTCACCTTTGCACATGAGTATCACCAAATTACATACGACTGAGTCAAGGTACATGAAAACATTTTGTAAGAATATATCGACGCTCGATCCCTGCGTTTTAAGAAGGTATTCATTGTATGTGCCCGCTAAGCAAGAACAAAAGTTCTGGAAGTTAATTGACAGGAAATAAATGTTAAATATTCGCGACCATAAGTCAGTTGAGTCTGTGGACTTAGTCGAGGCAGAGTCGAAGTTTTTTAGCATACATCCAAATGTCAATATTCCAAGGGATACCCACTGCATGAACGCCAAGTTCTTCTTGAACAGGAACTGAAAAAAAAAAGATTTATAATTTATTATCCAATTTAATACGTTTAACCGCTGAGCACAACCAATATGCGAAAAGTATTCGTGATTTATGATGATGATCATAAGCTTCAACGCGTCACGCTTCAGCGTACAAACTATGAGTTGTCTGTTGCCTTAGATATAAATGACAGTTTGCACTGTTTCACGAGAATAACACGTTACGTTATATTTACGCTGTTATTGGTGCTAGGACCACTGGTATAGAGCTATGAAACGGTGTCAATACGAGTTCAAAATAATAACAATGTTTTTTATAGTATCATGTGACGAGACGGGCAAGTCGTGTCTCTGTAGGTAAGCAACATGCCTGGCCATAACAGCCAACCTAAGATGAAGCTGAAGTTTTGCGTGACATTGTAGTACACTCTTACCCACTGTGCATACACACTAAAAACCAATGAATCGGGATGACGAGCTCAGATAATTCACGCCACGCCAAAATTCATCTTACTGCTTTAGGTGGCTATGTAACTGTCATGGACAGGTGTGAATATATAAAAAGGTTCATACAAACAAACAAGAAAGTTCATCCATACGTGCTAGTCGTAGTGCTGGTAATTCAATTAAACATTGGTTTAACAACAGTGGAAACAACCACTCAATTCGTCAAATATCATATTTTCGAGATATTTAGTATATTGTATTTTCCGAAGTCTCGGAAAATATTTTTTACCAAAAAATGTAACTGAGTTCACCACTAAAAAGTGAGAAATAACTTGTTGAAGTCGGTACCACGATAGTTCAAAAGTACCTATTATCACAATAAACAAAGCCGGTTCCGGTTTTGGTAAAAAGAAAATGTAGTGAAGTCGGTTTCATTGTTTGGTAAAAATAATTGTTCACCATTTTTAGTATTCTTGCTACTTCGGGATCGATTGTCATTCACCGTGAATAAAGATATCGCCAAGATAGGCGAAACACTTTTTAGCTAAGTATGGGAGTGTAACTCAAAAACAGCTTAAGCGTATTTGATGAAATTTAGATGGAACCACCTCGGAAGGGGTTTGTATCCACGGATCCCGGGATCAGACTGCATTAGTCTGACAGCTGTCATCCGAAATGAAGTTCTCCGCAAGATCTATCACTTTTGTTAATAAACTAGTGGTCTAAGATCAATATTTTCCGTGTCACTGCTATTTCAAGTTTGACAGCTGCCATCCGAAATAAAGATCTCCGCAAGATCTATCACGTTTCTTCATAAACTTGTGTCTTAGATTAATATTTGCTGAGGTAAGGCCATTTTTACTTTGACAAGCCAAGAGCTACATTCAATAAATATAGACCAATGACATGAAAAGGTAGATGCCAGTCATGTACAGAGGTTAATCAGATTGCCTTGAGAAAGAAAGGCGAAAACGGCATCAGATACACAGACAAAAGTAAACTTTTAAATAAAAATACGTATCATACCTGAAACAGTAAGGCAGTAAGCACCACTCTGAACTGCAGCAATATGTAGTACGAGGTCGGATCATAATGGGATAAGTTGATAAATGCCAAGTTGTTGTAGAAACAGTACAACAGCGACGGTATGAAGTATAAGTACAACAGCTTCTGATTTACAATAACGGCCTTGATGAGGTGAGGCTTGTTCCTGGAATTATAGAATGTTTCGTTAGACTCAAATTGTTTATCTAGGTAGGTATGTATAAATATTATGACTGACTGATCCTTTAATGCAGAGCCATCATCATAGATCCATTAACTACTAGGAGCAAAACACACTTTAAATTTTGGCAGTATATGCCTTTTATATTATTGCATCCACTAAAATAATATTTTTGACAATATGACCTGAAACGGGTGAATTCAATTTATTTCTGCGGATTTGTAACCGTTACACCAAGCCGCAAGGTCAGCTATAGTCTACACTAAAATATTATAAAGAGCAAAGATTTGACTGTAATGGATAAACTCATTTATTTGATTGTTACTTAAAAACAGATTGACCAAAAAGAATTGTCAAAATCGGACAACTTTTTAAAATGATGCGTTCATACATAAAAATAAAATATATAAGTACGCATCAAATTGAGAACCTCCTCCTTTTTTGGAAGTCGGTTGAAAACTATAAAAACACTTGTGGAAAGGTATAAAATTCCGGAATAACATGAGCTATATTTGAAAATTGTATTCCGCGGGATAGACGGGCCGGGCCAAAGATATTATTAAAGCAAAACGGAGTTCGCGGGGACAGCTAGTTACTAATAAAATAGGTCTGAATTTCCTGTAACATACGTGAGATTGGATGGCATCAGTGAATACACAGCGATATACATATACCTATTGTAGGTACCTACCGAGTATGTTGGTATAACTGTGATGTATGTCGGTCTATACTCTACAAGCGGCAAATATAGGGGCCGAACAACCAAATTGCTATTAACAGTTACAAGACTGACACGATTAAAATAATAAGTCTGGCCTGAGGGGGTACTCCCCGTTTATATAGGACCACGCAATGAATAAACAGGCCACGTACATGGCCATGCCTTACGAACTATTAGTGAATCTGTGGCCGTGCGTCATACCGATAACTAATAGAAACAGTTTGTTAAAAAACATGCGACATTAATGGGTGTTATGCTACAATGTAACGTCACAATTCGTCGTGTGTAAAACCGATGTATAAATGAATTGATATCAAACTTTTGAACAATTTTCCGACTGCAATTTAACAAACGCCAATGTTGACAGAATCTATAAACCGATCTTTTTTCAGTTACCACGAGATTCCATTGTACTTCTACATTTTAACGCTTTGGTGATTCGGGAAACGATGTTAAAAAAACTATAAACGTGTTTTTTTTTCTGTTATCATTAGATTGCATTGGGGTTTTTGGGAAGTACCTACTATAAATAATGTTGCAGAAAATGTCACCAGGTTATACCCGTATAATTATGTATACGTCTACAACAGCCAGAAAGGCTTCATAGCATTGCGTTGAGGCAAAGAATAAGTAATAATACTGGTTGAGGAGACCATAAGGTATACAGATATACCTACACCTATATAAAAATGAACCCCTATTTCTCCTGGTAACGCTATAACTTGAGAACGGATGGAACAATCTCGTGGGCAGTCGCTACATTATATAATATTTTACAGGTTGACCTGAGCTCATATTTACAACATAAGATATGTTTAAAAAGCAACAAATATTTACGACCCAAATAAAACTTCATAAAAAAATAACAATTGAAAGTTCCTCCTACGTGCAGTTCCTGGAAAAGTAGTTGATTTCCGCGAAATCTGTTGTATTATTGGCCAAATATGGCGAATCGCGAGTCACCGGGTTAATTTAACTAACTTTACTGCCATAATAGGCAGCACCTAAGCACGAAGAAATTTATTATTTCTTCGAGCTAGTCATTATTATTAATAACTAGCTGATCCGTCCGCATGTCACTCGCGTCGCGGAGTCTACAGGATACGATGGATACCTCAGAACTACATTGGTCACAATGGCTGCGACATGGTCCTTTTTAAAGCATCACTACACCTTCAAGAGTTAAGTTCTAGACATTATATGGTACAAAAAATTACAACTTATAATACTAATTATTATATAAATATAGTTAAATATTAATGAGAGCCGTAAAGATAAGAGATATATAAAGATTTATTTATTTTTCATAAGCAGGTGAAAACAAATGGTAGCGAGACAGATTGTTACGAAATTACGTAAAATTTCAGTTTTCATCATTGAAATAAAGAAATGTTTATACATATAGTTTATGTTATGAAAACCAATACTGTAGCATTTGTTTTCATAGAAATATGAGCCTTAAACGCGGACGCGACTTCCGTTCTCATTGAACTTATCAACATGCCAAATTTCATCAAACTCCACTTCGTAGTTTACGCGTCATACGTGCTCTATGACCATATTTAGAGTAATCTTTCATACCTATTACCCTTACTCGTAAAATTATTTTTCAAATAAATACTAACGTTTACACATTATATTAGTGCACTCATACATTCTAAAATAAAATGTCCTATATAGTAAGATGTATTCGTGCGAAGTTTTATGTAGGTAGTTGGTGAATGATACGTGCGTAGATCGTCACACGATTATATAAACACTTTTCTTTAAATTGCGGTTCCGTTAAACATTTACCTTTGTTTTTGCAGTATACAATATTTTTTAAACTTTAGTCTGTTCTTCGTAAGGCCATTTTCGTCCACAGTTGGAAATGTCTCTCTTAATGTACACAGTGCTCGCGGTCTTCAGATATCTCATCAAGTTACTACCGGCCTCTTTCCGTAGGTCGTGTCTCCAACTGGCTACCACAGGACATCCTACACTATCTTTGCCTAATCGTGCCTCCGCTTAAGAACTCATCTGTTCGAGTGGTTATTGTTTTTTCGGAAAACTTTTGGTTAAATCTAAGATGTCATATCCTGTTATATCAAGAAGTTGGGATAGTTTGGGTAAATGCTAGCGGGGGATAAGATGCATGCATAAGAATAAGTCGGTTATTTTGGTGCTCTGTCAGTTACCAAGTTTGAATTTGTTTAGCAGGAGAATCTATAGTACACGCTTGCTATATTACGTTGAGCGACCTTAAATTTGTGGGCTAGTTAGTCCCACCGTGAGTGATCAATTTCCAGATCCGTAAGTAGTAGAACGCCCTAATTAAAGAGTTTTAGGAGCAAACTAAAACAAATCTGTGAGTTTCACTATGTAGATTGTAGACGATTTTGGTAAAAATGCCTCCCGGCACATATTCTTGCTGAAACGGTTACAAAAAAAACCCTGCATAGATGAGCTTTGAGGATTCACTGTTATTTTTTCGTGTTTTCGTAAAAATATGGCCTGATTACCCCTTTTGCCGAACAATAACTTTACCCCGAGTGTCCCGCGGCCGCCTTTTATGCAGTTCCTCTGGATCGTCACTGGCCCATAACAATAATTTTGCTTATTTACTGATGCGCTTAGCATAAAATGCGCCTCATCAGAAAATATTAATATTCGTGTTTGAGTGAGTTCGTCATGAGTCTGCACGAGAGCGTCCCGCACGCAGTGGTTGCTGTCTCGCGGCACACCAGGACCTACACCTACTACGCCGACGACGAAGAAGACGCCATCAGCCGTTTCGTGCGGCGTGCGGTGTCTGCGTCACCAAATGCTATCCGCGACTACAACTTGCAGATGTGACGGAGGCCCTGGGACGGGTGGAGAAAGCCGATAAAAATTAGTTATTAAAAAATATATTAGACAAGTACGGCTTTAGTATTATGTATGCGTGTATACCTTGAGCATTCACGCTCACTAAAAGGCTTCTTCTCGCGGCGGCGTCGTGTGGCGGGTCGTCCTCTTCCCTCAAATATGGTTGAGGAGGGCGATGGCTGGCACACACGTGTCAAGCTCGTGAACGGGCGCTGCTTGCGCCCGTTCATATGCTCTCGGTATGTACGATATTTAGAAATTAGTTAAGTCTATTTGTGTACAAAAAAAAACGGCAAAATTCCCCTCTGGCCTCTTTTTAAATTGTATGTGCCCCTCAGGCTTAGAAATAAAAAATAACAAAAATTTGAGCCCTTCATGCTCTTATCGTATTGTGCCCTTCAGGCTAAGTAAGTTTTCAAAGTGCACTTCAGGCCTTCACAAATGTATGATGTAAGTTTAGTTAAGAAAAAACAAAAATGTCCTCCTGTATTCCGTTACTAATTGTAAAAAAAATTATAAGTTTAAAATATAAATGTAAGCAATGCCACAGACCCATTGAGTCTGTGAACAAAAGCAATAATAATAAAAAAAAAACGTGTTTTCGTAACGTCGACGACAAGGAATGTTTTGCAGCTGGTTTTTTAAATAATCTTTTCGTTACTATTGCTATATTATGCATGTTTATAAAATCTGGGTACTTAAATATATATACATATATATGTATATGATGAGAACGGCTTTACCGATTTAATTCATCTATGTTTTCTAATACTGCGTAGAAGGTTTTACATTAAAAAAAATCAATATATATATATATATATATATATATATATATATATATATATATATATATAGACGGAGAAAGCACCTCCGGAGTGTTTTTAAAAAGTGTGACGTCAGCATTGCTGACGTCACAATTGTTGTTTTCATGATGATCACTCATTTTTGGGTCCTCGAAGTAAAACTTCACAAGTACTTTTATAAGCTTCGTATATTCAACGAGCAGCGTAACAACGTCACAAAGAGGTCCGTACTGTACGGCGACTCGAGAGCGACTGAGACGAGCGCCTACCGTGCGGCCGTATTTATAGGACTCGGCGCACGTGCACGAGTTTACAAGTTTGTTGGTAAAGTATTGAAATTACAATCATAACATTAATTTTACATCGTAATCAACTCAAAAATAATCAACTGATGATTTATAAACTATTTTTAGGGCAATCAAATGATTAAACTTAATTATTCTCGACGAACTGTTGTAGTTGCGCCGATACGGCCATTCTGACAGGCGGTGCGTGCTCTGCACCAGCCTGATTGTGTATCTGAAACAACGAAATGGTTTTCTTCTGAGTTTGGTATCTGTAAGCAATTTGTGTTGCTTAGTGTTAATGAGTGTTGTAAAAATATTTAGAAGTGTTTTTAGGATAGTTGTGGGTACTCGTGGATACTCGTGGATACTCGTGGATACTCGTGGGTACTCGTGGATACTCGTGGATACTCGTGGATACTCGTGGATACTCGTGGCGACATTTTATTTTTGTAGATACAACAGTACACTAAGACATCTTAAGTGCACTGCCTTATTAATTTAGAATCTGTGGTGTATACGTGTCTACCCATAGTTCCACGAGGCGTCCCCACAGTATCTCAGGGTTCACTTGTGGATGCATCAAGGACCCGTGGTTAGCTCAAGGGTAACACATGGTTAGCTCAGAGGTATCACTCTCCAGACATTTTATTTTTGTAGATTACAACAGTACACTAAGACATCTTAAGTGCACTGCCTTATTAATTTAGAATCTGTGGTGTATACGTGTCTACCCATAGTTCCACAAGGCGTCCCCACAGTATCTCAGGGTTCACTTGTGGATGCATCAAGGATCCGTGGTTAGCTCAAGGGTAACACATGGTTTAGCTCAGAGGTATCACTCTCCAGACATTTTATTCTTGTAGATTCTAGTTGAAAATATCGTGAAACATAATGAATGTTATACTTGCCGGTTTTAATCCGATGATGCGTGTTCGTCGTCGTGAGTTATCTGGACTGACTGGCCAGCTTGAGATGTGGATCACACTTAATCAGGGGCGGTTGCAACGTTGTTTTGCAGTGTATCGAGATCATATCCATCATTTGCATCATAAACTGGGGAGGGCATCCGACTATATGAGTAGTTGGATGCATATTCGTTGTGTGGGACGATCCAGCAGCGATAGGTACCCCTGAAAGGTATACTTCTTGATTGTAAGATGTGGGTCCCATTGACATGAATGGTATCCCGACGGAAGCTGGTATTCCCGCAGCGATTGGTGTAGACGTCATGCCTGTGGTAATTCCCGTTGTGATGGGCTGCACGGTATTAAAGTTGTTTGCTGGTACTCCTGAAGTGTTCAATGAGGCAGGGCCTATCAGCCTGGTACTGCCCTGCGCTGTTCCAGTCGTGACAGGTTGAACCGAAGTCGATGAGGATGTGGTTGGGACCAGAGCTTGTTCTGATCCCACTTCTGATGACGGAGAAAGCACCTCCAGAGTGTTTTTAAAAAGTGTGACGTCAGCATTGCTGACGTCACAATTGTTGTTTTCATGATGATCACTCATTTTTGGGTCCTCGAAGTAAAACTTCACAAGTACTTTTATAAGCTTCGTATATTCAACGAGCAGCGTAACAACGTCACAAAGAGGTCCGTACCGTACGGCGACTCGAGAGCGACTGAGACGAGCGCCTACAGTGCGGCCGTACTTATAGGACTCGGCGCACGTGCACGAGTTTACAAGTTTGTTGGTAAAGTATTGAAATTACAATCATAACATTAATTTTACATCGTAATCAACTCAAAAATAATCAACTGATGATTTATAAACTATTTTTAGGGCAATCAAATGATTAAACTTAATTATTCTCGACGAACTGTTGTAGCTGCGCCGATATATATATATATATATATATATATATATATATATATATATATATATATATATATATATATATATATATATATAAATGAACTTTCTCCTGGTCACGCTATAACTTGAGAACGGCTTTATCGATTTTATTCATCTTTTTTTATATGTTTTCTAATTCTTCGTAGATGGTTCTTACATTAAAAATATAATAAAAGTTTGGAGGTAATGGGGAAGACCGAAGGCCGAGCCTACTACACGAACGAAGTCGCGGGCAGTCGTTAGTATATATGAATCAGTCAGACAGGACAAGTAATATATATATATTACTTGTCCTGTCTGACTGATTCATATACGCAGAGCCAATCCCACTAGGGGCAACATGGCAGTAGACGCCTTTTATGGTGTAAGCATCTACTAAGAATAGTTTTTGGATGTTTCACCTGTAATGATTGAATTTATTTCTGTGATGTAATGCGAGCGAAGCCGCAGCTAGTTACTAATAAAATTGGCCTGCGATTTTTTTTATGATTTATTATATACATACTTATATAAATGTACACACCCAGACGCAGGCCCAACGGATATGTTCATGCACACAAATGTTTGACCTGTGCGGGGATCGAACCCGGGACCAGCGGCTCAGAAGGCAAGGGTGCTACCAATTGCGCCAACCGGCCAGTCAAAAGTAATAAGTAATGTTTGTTCAGTTTCTGAAACACATACGAAACTGATAGTAGCTACAGTGCAGGTACAGAAGGTAGTATGTCTCAAGCACACTTTAGTTTATAGAGCATTGTGCTGCGAAACAATGAGCTATATTAGTGACTTACATATACAAGTGTAGGATAATGATCAAACTATGTACAACATTCATACCTATCTATAATATTTCCTTCGAACTAACGTAGGGCCCCCCACCATGGGGAGCCCATAGTTCAAAGAACGTCAGTGCGACGCACGCTTTTGCGAAAATATTTTTAGGTTCATTGGTTCGAGAGTACATTGTATCGAAAACCAACTGATCGATAGCCACTCCCATCATTCATATTTTATTCGGACATATGACATCGTGAGTGTCCACGTCTAAGTCCCTCTGTGTTAATTCAGGGTTCAACCAAAGCTCTTTGGGCAAAATCTGACCCGGGTTGAGACAGTTTCTCTACGAAACCAAAAAAGGTTAACGTTGCACTTATTTTTATGTATTTGTGGAACAATGGAATAAAATGTAAAAGAAAATTATTTTAAAATATATCAGCAATATCAGCATACCTATTTTAATATCTACTTGCGAAACATGATTGCAGGTTTCGAAATTGCCGCAGCGCTCATCAACGGTACTCTGCGTCCATACGAGGACAGCATATACGGCGAGCAATTCATAAATATTATTAATGAAAATATAAATATAAGAAACTAGCTGGTGCCAGCGACTTTGTCTGCGCAGGGTTAGTACTTCGTGTAGCTATTCTCCAAGGCCATAACTATCTTTGTACGAAAATGACATAAAATATTTACATGGTCCAACGCAATTGCTATAATAGTATAGTAAATTATAACACAAACGGCCTTACTTATAAACGTTGCTTAAATTTAAATATCGTCACTTAGTACGGCGCAGAAAATTGTTCCTTTGCGCAGTACTAAATAACGTCATTTAAAGTTAAGCAGCGTTTATAAGTAAGGCCGTTGGTATATCAATCAGTAAATACTAATAATAAAATACAGTACCTACGTGCATACAAATATAAAATTAAACACAATGAAAAAGAACTGTCATTATATTTCATCACTCTTGACGGTCATCGAGCACGTCTTGTGTATCGAGCTGTCAAAATGATAGCGTGCTTTTGACTAAACTATCAGTAACTGACTGAACTGTCATCATTACATCTTGTCGTAAGCGGCGATCTTGTTATTTTGTCTATGCTGTGCCCAAGAATATTACGCTTTTTCACCCGCGTGGTGATTGATGATGATGATGATGAAAAGTAGCCTATGTGCTATTCCAGACTATAATCTATCTCTGTGCCAAATTTCATCCAGATCCGTTCAGCCGTTTTTGAATAACAAACATCCATTTATCCATCCAAACTTTCACATTTATTATACCTAATAATATATTAGTGGGATGAGTTGGAGGATTACGTGAGCGAGCACAATCTAAACAGGCAAACTGTAGCCATCATTTCAATTGATGCAAGTGTGCTTTAGATAACTTCTCACAGCTAACATAGGAAGATTTGAAGGTTCAACGAATTTCCAAAATCGTGAACGAATGTCTCACGATTTTGTATGTAAATAGGTAATTTACGTTGGGCACTATTTATCTAAGGATAGTTAGATCATATGTACGTTCACAAACACATGCGACCAAATGGTTTGTATATTGTCGAACTCTACCGGCACACATGAACTTGTTAACAACTAAATAATTAATGTTAATACGAGGAAGAATGCAGTCGCGACATTGCCGGGAAGGAAATACTACAGCTACATTGGTGAACCCAACAAGACAGGGTAGAGAGAGTATCGAAGGTTACTACCCTTCTTGTAATAACAGCCGCCGCGCCATTGGATGCTGCGCGCATATAGTCAGTGTAGTAGGTATATTTTTTGGCTTTGGCCAGACATAAAGAGCAAATAGATGCGCCTGCGGAGTTTTTAGGCAATACAATTATTCCTGCAGACTTGACCATGTTGAACATTATTATAATTTTTATTTTTACTATTGAGCATATCTTTATTTGAGGATACTGTATATTATTGTGTATACAGTTTCGCTATGTATTAAATTTACTCTACCTGAACCAAAATGAATTTGACGTGTAAACAAGTTTATGAATAAATGAGTATTTGAACATTTGAATAAAACTTAAAAACTTTTCTAAACTTGTTTAATTTTTTTAACTCATTGTTCCTAACAAGAAACCAATAAAAATTCTCGTAAACTTTAATATTTAATTTTTGTTTGTTATGTTTTGGTTCAATCACATGTGCGTTAAAGTGACATTAGTTAACTAGAGACGTTTATCTGAAAATATCTTACCTTGTTTCTTTTCTGTAGCTCTTGGGTATATGTTCTATATTAAGTTGCCCAATGACCTTTCCATCATTGTGATCCATACCAACCAATTTACCTATATCACTAATGTAAATGTCGAAATCATACAAATAACTGTGATATTGAAGCATAATATGTAACATTCCATGAACTATGTATGTTATGTGGCCTTCTACTAACAATGTTAATAGCATCACAAAACAAATACATTTTAAATATTTTAGTGGTTTTACTGGTTTGGCAACATGGTTATTTGGCCATGACATGATAAAAGCTATTATTTATTACTACACAACACTTATAGTTCAAGCTTTTGTAGCACAGTTTGCCTGTACTTGTAAAAGTGTTCAAAAAGGTTATGCAAATATTGCTTATTTAATGCTTATTGTATATCCTGTCCTAGATACCAATGTATCATCATTATCAGCCGGAAGACGTCCACTGCTGAACATACGCCTCTTCCATAGAACGCCACTTGGACTGGTTACTAGCTTCCTGCATCCAGCGATTCCCCGCGGTTTTGACGAGGTCGTCGGTCCACCTAGCGGGGGGCCGGCCTACACATCATGTTCCGGTGCGTGGTCGCCACTCGAGAACCTTTCTTCCCCATCGGTTATCAGTTCTGCGAGCGATATGGCCTGCCACTTCAACTTGCTAATTTTGAGAGCTATGTCGGTGACTTTAGTTCTCCTACGGATCTGCGCATTTCGGATCTTATCACACAGGGAAACCCCTAGCATAGCTCCATTGCTTGTTGAGCAACTTTAAGCTTGTTAATGAGGCCCACAGTAAGGGACCACATCTCAGTGCCATAAGTCATCACTGGCAACACACACTGGTTGAAAACCTTGGTTTTCAGGCTCTGAGGTATTGGGGATGAAATATGGATCGAAGCTTCCCGAAAGCTGCCCATCCAAGCTGCATTCTTTGTGCGACCTTCTTGTTGAAGTTGGACCTACCTAATTGGAGAGTCAGTCCCAGGTAGACATACTCGTTTACAATTTAGAGTGTATCATTTCCAACAATTACCGGTATAGGTAGAACATGGACATTGGACATGATTTTCGTCGTATCCATGTTTATCTCAAGACCAACCTGTTGGCAAACTCTACTGAGGTTGTTGACTCATGTATACTAGTTGTAAAATGTAAGAAAATATAAAAACAGAATATGTACTACAAAAAAATTTTAAACTTACTCTCTCCGGATTGTGTATAGTACCGCTGAAGCCACAAGTTTCAATAACTCTGACAGAAATACTACAAGGGTTGTGTTATAGTCATATCCACCATTATCTGTTTTTGATGCAGTTACAAAAACACCTGCAATTTTACAATGAATCTAGAAATAACTATTATTATTACTAGTTGTTTACTACTAAGTACTATTCTATATTATTTTAATCCCACTGTTGCTGATTTGTAGAATTCAATTGTTTCAAACATCCGTGCAGGCATTACACCTTTGAAGATTAGGTTGGGGTGTAAGGGACCATCCTACCAAATATCAGCTAAGAAATTGTAAAAGGAAATCAATAAGTCATTCACCTGTCATTTTAAAAACAACATAAATTACATACTACAATATTTTATAGTCATCTAGAGTACCTTTGTGTGTAAACTACGAACATAGATTTTATCATTCAATATACTTAATCACTGATGAATGTTGAAATTGATAAGCAGTGTGCAGCATATGCACAAATTATAGATAAACTTACTGTTGATGCAATTGAGCTATACCTAACACTGAAATTATCTCTAGACAAACCATTTATAGATACATTTCCTTTTACATATATATATTATCAGAATCTAAACAACAATAAAAATAAGTAAACATAATTAGCAATATATAAATACTCACTTTCCAAATGTTCTACATTGCGTTTTTTTGTATTGAAATGCCTCCCCTAATATTTAATTAATTTTAAATAATTTTTAATTAATTCCCTAATTTTTACAGTATGTGCATACAGTGTATCAAATCTTTATATTTAAAAAAATAATAACTTACCTTGGAATACAAAAAGTATAATGTACAATGCAAACACGACGAAAGCTCCTTTATTAGGAAATAGCTTAGTTAATTTCATTTTCATTTATTTATTTTATTAATAATCCAAGTCATTCATTTGGTACCCAACTACTTTTATTTAACGATGGAGCTTGAGGTTTATTTATTTTATAAAAACGTTACCTACATCTTTTCGTACACTTTGACAAATGAAAAAAACAAGGAATATTTAACTCTCTACCGAGAGGAAAAAAAACAAACAAACAACAAAGCTGCTGCCTGGCCTGCTCACGGGGGTTTCACCATAGATTAATCAGAATATATCTAAAGATAGTTGGAAATCACTAAAGCAAAGAACGAGACGTTAGCGGGAAGTTTATTTTTTTAAGTGCCATCCACTTTGACGGATCTTAAGGTGCGTTCGTTTAGCTATAAGGGCATTGGTGGCGTTGTCATTGATGGCTCTTTTGTTACAGCGTTCGTAAAGCTCAAAAACGTTATTTTTGCCACTTTTTCCCACACCCTATTCGAACGCTCAACAGAGCATAAGACCTAAAATCACATGATTCTGCTATCATATTTGATAGCAGAAGAAGAAAGAAGTGTTTGTGATCGTTACTTGACAGCTATATATTCATAGCTGTCAAATAACGATCACAAACAAACATGCTCCGGACGTGGGTCAAAAATTGCACTTTTTGGTGGCAAAAATACCGTCGCCAAAAATAGTGTCGTTCATGCCTCATTTTGTTCAGCGTTCCGAAAGCAAAAAAAGAGGATTTTTTGCCACCAAAAAGTGCAATTTTTGACCCACGTCTGGAGCCTGGTTGTTTGTGATCGTTATTTGACAGCTATGTATTGGACAGCATAATCATGCGATTTTAGGTCTTATGCTCAGTCGAGCGTTCGAATAGGGTATGGGCAAAAATAACGTTTTTGAGCTTTCCGAACGCTTTAACAAAAGAGCCATCAATGACAAACCCCACCAATGCCCTCATAAGCTAAGCGAACGCACATCATGTGTGACATTAGTAACGTGGAACGCATTAGTAACGTAGAAGACGAGCGCACCGATATCGATATCGATAAATATGGATGTCCTGTTTGATATCGAGGTAGCATAAAGCGTTCCTATCTAATCTATTAAAATATTGTTATGTAAACCAAAGTTTATGAAATTAAAATCAAGTTTAAGATAATTTGATCAATTACTAAAGTACTATGTTTAATTATCGTGTTTCCATTCCTATAATTTATGCTTATACACAAATGTTGTTTAACTTCATTGTACGTTGTCGGTGAGCAAAGATACTCAATCCCGCCGCATGTGTCAATTCAATGTTTCATGAATAACGGGTGTTAACAGTATTATGGCTACAGAAGGTAAAGTTGCAAGCATAACTTCGAACGACTGGAGAGATCGCAGCCGGCACACGTTACGGGTATGAGTTTAACATACATAGAGAAATTAGATGGAAACTCATTTTACAATACACTGAAATGCATGATCGAGTTGTATCTTATCCATGGCGACCTGTGGGAGTACACTCATACGAAACTGGTAAACTATGATAAGGCATAAATAGAGACCAAAAAGCAAGAGCGAGGGTATGTTTGATGATATAATCACATTGCCTGGTTCACGTGAGATATGCAAAAATAGCAAAGGAGTCATGGTAAGTTTTAAGGTCAGCTTTTGAAGATAAAGGTCTAAACAACTGCTGCAGACTTTTGTCAAAGCTAGAAGGCTTAACGAAATATGTTCAACCAATGAGACTTGCAATGGAAAACTCAAATATGTATGGTTGCATCAGATAAAGGTAAGTTTTCAGGTGCTAAAGAAGGAGTTCCAGGTTCGCGGTATGCTGATATGGATGCAGGTAAGGTTTCATGGTTTTGCCAACTTGTCGAGGGTTGAGGAGCTGATTCTGTTTCAGGAGGAGTATTTGCAATACTATGAGGAGCTACGAAAGGAGAAGGATCTGCGGATACAAGAAGGTCTGCGGGATTAGGAGAAGCTACAATAACGGGTGGATCTTCGGATACAAGAGGTTCTGCGGAAATAGGAGGATACAGGGGACTGAAATCATAGTCTCTCACATCAACTGGACTAAAGTCTCATGTAATTAGGTCATCAAGAGTTTCTTGGCGAATTTCAGGAATTTGTAATTCTGGTGAAATATCGACCAGAGGGCTCAGGTGAGTTTCGTTAGCCGGAATTGGAGTTTCGTTAGGCGGAGTTGGAATTAGTTATTTTTATTTTCAGGAAAGATGGGGTTGACAGGATATCTTGATAGAGCGTCGGCTGCAGAATTCAATTTACCCTTGCGATAATTTTGTATTCATATTCTTCTAGTTTTAGCCGCCAACGTTGTAGTTTGCTGCTGGGGTCTTTATGATTAAAAAGCCATTTTAATGGTCTATGGTCGGTTATGATTAGGAATTTATTCCCGTAAAGGTAGGGACGGAATGTTTTACAGCCGTAAAGGATTACTAGCAACTCCTTTTCAGTAGTGCTATAATTAGATTCACTCTAATTGAGAGTACGTGACGCGAAGGCTACAGGTTGATCTTTACCGATTGGGCCTTGGGAGAGAACAGCACCTACGGCGTAGTTAGATGCGTCGCAGGTAACTATGAAAGGTTTAGAGAAGTTAGGATAAATGAGTAGGGGCGCGGTTGTCAAATTACCTTTTAAAGTGTCAAAGGCAAGTTGTTGTTGATTTTCCCATATGAAGAGGGTTTACTTTTTAAGGAGACTGGTAAGGGCTTTAGCAGTTTTGGAAAAGTCAGGAATAAAACGGTGATAGTAGGAAACAAGACCAAGAAATGGTTTGATATCGTTTGCAGATTTTGGTACTGGAAATTCGACAAAGGCTTTAATTTTGTCAGGATTTGGCTTGACGCCTTGTTCAGTGATAACATGACCAAGGTAACAGATTTCTCGTCGTAGAAACTCACACTTATCTGGTTGTAATTTTAGTTTAAAGTCTCGCATTCTTTGAAAAATGGATCTAAGGTTTAAGATGGGAACCGGATATCATATGCATAACAGACAATCTCATCTAAATACACGAAACATCGAATGCCTTGGAGCCCTCAAAATAGGGCGGAATTCATTAATCTCTGAAAGGTGGAAGGGGCGTTTTTAAGTCCAAAAGGCATTCGCAAGAATTGGAAATGTCCCTCTGGGACGGTGAATGCTGTTTTTACTTTGTCAGCTTCATTTAACAATATCTGATGAAAACCAGATGCGAGGTCTAAGGTAGAGAAATATTTACTATTGCCAAGTTGATCTAAGATCTCTGTGATCTGTGGTATCGGGTAGTATCACCAATTGTGACGTCATTAAGCTTCCTGTAGTCTATTGTTATTATTATTAGTTGGAGGCGTATCGCGAGGGCTGCATTATCTAATGAAAGGGCATCGTCTTCAACCACGACCACTCTGTCAAGAGTGAACGACTAAGAAGAAGAGTCTATTACTACTCGCCACTTTTGTGTATTGGAAGCGTCGAGTTTTTTTGGAACAACCCATATCAGTGATGACCAAGGAGCATCGGAAGGCTCTATAATATTTTGCTTCAGCATTTTATTAACTTGATTTCGAACTTCGGCTTTGTGAATTTCTGGGAATCGGTAAGTTTTCGTGTGAATTGGTATTTCAGTTGTTGTTTTTATATCGTGTTTTAAGGCATTTGTATAAGACAGATCTTCTCCAGGAAGATGAAAAATATCAGAAAACTCGGAACACAATTAAAAGAGAGCTTCCTTTTCTTCACTAATTAGATAAGAGACGCGCAATTGTTTTAGTACTTCTTCTGTTCGTGTGGCGCAGTCGATTGAAGGATGTATATGGTTTACGGAAGCATCCGGATGTTCTTCGAATTTGAAGGTGTTAATTGGGGTAAGTGTTAGGTTAAGATTTGATTTGTTACAGGTTCTTCAGAGGTATTTACCACGGATATATGTATTCTGTTATTTTCTTTAACTCGAACTACTATATAGTTTTACTATAGGGTTTTAGAGAGTTTCTGATCAAGAACCATTCCTTCTTTTATTTCAGGTTTCTGGACTGAACATTCAACTATAGATTCTGTTCTTGCAAGTATTAAGTATGCAGGGTCATGGAAATGTTATTTCAGGGATGATTTCCCAATATGGAGAGAATTATTAGTATAATCGATGTTGCAGCTAAGCGCGTTGAGCATGTCAGAGCCTATAATGCCGTCATATGGTAAGTGAATTTTGTCGATAACGTGAAATTGATGTAATATGCTGGATTTAGGTAATCGCAGTTTAAGTTGAAAGTGACCACGGGTTTGGATAGATTCTTCTGATGAATCAATGCTTTTTAATTGTATTCTTTCTTTTACTAGCTTAGGATGTTTTGTCATACAAGCATGTTTCAACAGACTTACTGAGGATTCTGAGTCTACAAGGAGGGATAATGGAATATCTGACACGGTATATTCACTGAGTACATGAGGTAAAAACATTATTGCAGGGTTATTCGTGACCTCGAATACCTGCCTCAGAGGATTTGAGCAGCTTGGAGCTCTGCGCGGTTACAGTGGGTTTTGGCAGGTCAGCACTCTGCACGGATACAGTGGATTTTGGCAGGTTGGCGTTCTGCACATATACTTTTTTTTTTTGAAGTGACAGGAAATATCCTTTCACTGAACTGGATTTTGAGAAATTCTTTGAGTTGTAACCGATTGGCAAACTCTTTAACAGAACAGGCGGTTTGTGCCTTGACCTGCAATTGGCATAGAATATATTTGAATAGTATATCTTTTTGAGACTCTGATTCTAGTTCGTAGGCGTTGTTGCAGTTTACCAAAAAGGAGTTCAATGTTTCCCTAGACCCGTCAAAAGGTTTTATAAATTTAAGTAATGTAGAAAGGTCTAGTTCTAATTTATTTGCTGAATTATTTTTCTTTTTAGATCTTGTAGTAGGGCCAGAAGGAGGGCCAAAACCATCGTCCTCCGAGTCGGTAACTGCTATTTCCGGGTTTTCAAATTTCGGACTTGGAGCTCTACTCTCAGACACTTTACGTTAATTTAATCAAATCCTAAAAATAAAATTAACAATAGCTAAAACAATAAAAGGTTAAAGTATATTAAGAGCAGCAGTAAAAAGTTTGATATTCGCAATAACCAAGAATCACTCACATGAATACGGACAGAGCGATAAGGAACTTGATCATTTCATCAAGGTTCTCGCTCGGTAAGCGGTGAAATGTAGCCTCGCCGGATGTAGATAAGAGTCGTGCGTCGAGCCGTCAATTCTGATGGGGCTCGTTGCTCGTCGGATGGTCAATACCGGTCACAGCACTAAGTTGTGCGTGACAGACTAGTTGTTCCGGAAGAAGACCGGCTACAGCACGGACAGTGCGCAGTGGTGGGCCTTACACAAAACTGGGATGTAGGTAGATGACCCGGGCCAACACTCAGCACACTATATTCTTATCCGGATATGCACAGTAGAGTTTATCACTTCCACGCACACAGGACACACAGATTTCACTCGCGTAATACTTGAAACGGACGGAGACGGTACCGGGGACTTTTTAAAATCCCTTTACGCTGCCACCAAATGTTATGAGACTTCGGGGTTGAGCCTTTTTAAAAAAAGAAATAAAATACAAAATAGATTTTAAGACAACCAACGGATTTGGATGTTGGATGAAGACTGACTGGATGGATGGGTGTCTGAGGTAATACGACATATGAAATGATGATTAGAGGAAAATGAAAAAGGAGGGAGTAAGCAGAAAGGGGTGCATATAGTATATATAACAGTACGGTTAATTTGTCATACGATCGGTACATTTTATTTTATATATATTTACGTAAATAATTATATTTTGTAGTAAGTTCAATAGTTTTCATGCACACATATATTTCACAGTAGCGGAGTACGGAGTATTTAGTAAGAACAAAGTCACAATAGGTGCGACGACGAGCGAAGCGAGGAGGAGCGGTAGGTTGAATGGTGACCACACAACGCGCAAGCCGAGCGAGCGCAACGAGCGCGCCGCGGCAGCAGCTGGCAAAGCGCCAGAATTAGGCTAACTTACACCTCAATAAGGTTATATAACTTACTCAGAATTATAAATTTAAAACCTCAAAAGGGCTCCTCAGTTTTTCAACTCTCAACTCGACGGACGTTAATGGAAAGTCGTATCGCGTACAGCGTTACAAAACATAAAATATAAAATTAACAAATGTAACTAGCAATAAGATTAGAAAATAAGCATGGAAAAACAATAATAATAATAATAGTAAAATAACACAACTTATTTTTATTTATAATACATATATGATAGTAATTCTGAGTACAACATACTTTCCATGGAACATCTTTACCGCGAATATTTTAATCTTGGATTCTTTTTGTTGTGTGTTAATATAACTGATTAAAAGCCTTAAATTCGTGAAATTGTAATTGTAAGTACCATTGTTAAAAGATATAATATGCTAAATGTCGCAACATATTATGCTGTGAAATGTGTTTGCTTTCACATTTTTGATACTTTAGTTCAAACTACCCACGATACTTACTCATGCACAGTAAACGTTTCCATGGGTGGTTAATCAAATACTATTATACGATTAGTCAGATATGATCGAGCGGCAATGTTTTGTCTTATATAAGTTGTATGCAACACGAGAGGTATTGATCATTATGATTGACACAGTTCTTACAGCATGCGCGCTGTTAGCGTCATTTTGGCTAGGGCAACAGCGAGCATCTTGCCGCGCACAGCGTCTGCTGGGGTGGGGCCATGAGAATGCTGTTGACGCTGGACGCTGCGTCCAGCGTGGCGACTGCGAGCTTGGTGTCCTGAGCAGCTGTCCTGAGCAGCTGTACCAGCTGCTGTCCTGAGCGGCTCCCCAAGCTGCTGTCCTGAGCAGCTCTCCGAGCTGCTGTCCTGAGCGGCTCTCCAAGCTGCTGTCCTGAGCGGCTCTCCGAGCTGCTGTCCCGAGCGGCTCTTTGAGCTGCTGTCCTGAGCGGCTCTCCGAGCTGCTGTCCTGAGCGGCTCTCCGAGTTGCTGTCCTGAGCGGATCTTCGAGCTGCTGTCCTGAGCGGCTCTCTGAGTTGCTGTCCTGAGCAGCTGTCCCGAGCCGCTACGCTAAGCTGCTGTCCCGAGCAGTATCCTGAGCGGCTGCCCGAGTCTGCTGGAAGTCAAGTCCGGAGTAATCAACACCTAACGATTACCTTGTGTGGTGTCATGCAAAGGTGGTATCATGGTATCATGAGTTTGTTAAGACATTCGACAGTTAATCTTCACAAATTTATATCACACGACACGCGTCTTTGGTATGCATTCATAAATAAAAATATCACTAAACTGTGTGAGTGAGATCTTGGCAAAATGTAAGGCGTGGAATATATTTCATTGTTTTCATTAAATAGTGTGGTGCGAGTGATGGAAGTCTAGAATTTTCTCGTAGTACGTCGACATATCGTAACACAATCATTTGTTTTTAACTATTGCTCACCTATTGTTTTTTTATGTCTGAAGCTATTTGTTTTGAATAGGCATTGCTACAAGAACCTTTGCCTATGGACGCTTAAGTACATTCATGCCTGCGCCGGTGGCACAGGAGCTAGCCTTTTTATTTAGAGCTCATGCTCATAAATCATTGAATCTTAATAGTTGTAAGAAAGTAATACTAATGTTTTAAGACGCTAACGTGATACTTTTTGTGTGTTATAGAAGACGATCTGACTGACGATGGCCCAAGCTGCTGCGCCGTGCAGCTTTCCGAGTCGCTGCGCTGTGCGGCTTTACGAGCCGCTGCGCTGTGCGGCTTTCCAAGCCGGTGCGCTGACTGACTGCCTGAGCTGGTGCGCTGATGCGCGTCTGATGCTGTCTGAGCCGCTGTCCAAGGCGCTGCACTGACTGGCACCTATGGCTAAGACAACGCTTCACGTAGTGCCTCTGTCTTATGCCTGGATTGGAGTTGGCTGGATGGCTAAGACAACGCTTCACGTAGTGCCTCTGTCTTATGCATGGATTGGAGTGGGCTGGATGGCTAAGACATCGCTTCACGTAGTGCCTCTGTCTTGCCGCTCTTACACCTAATAAGTCTTGAACAAGTAATGCCTCATCTTGACTGGTTGTTAAGACACTGATACCTTAAAATCTATTAATTACTTGCCACATTTGTAGAATAATAAAATAAAAATGGCGTATTTTTACTTTTCTTAGCAGCTGATGTTTTTTTTCAGTGTGAAAATAATTGACACGCTACTATTCCTTCCTATCCAAATTTCTCTAGAGTAGAAATAATTATTTTAATTATTAAATAACATAATAATAGGTGTTATTATATTGTAGTATTGCTGTGCATCTATTAATGTTCAAAGTAAAATAATATCAAAGTATAATATATAAAAAGTATAATGTTTATTGTCTCTCAGTCTTAGTAGGTATAGTTCAGCGAACTCTGCGAAGGCCATTGTAAGACCCGTTTTTTAATATTTGGACAGCATTTGAGCCATTTTCACTCACGTGCGCACGCTGTGGCGATAAAACGCGGAATGAAATTGTAATCGCCGCTGCAACGTGTGTAGAGTACGTACAACCGCAACTACAGCAGATTGCTACAGCATGTTGCGTTCGGGGTTGCATCGTATATAGAGCGCTTTACTGGTTCACATTTATGACATAAGATAGTGCGTTCGAATAGATCACTTCTGATCGTTTTTAGCGAAAATAACGCTAAAAACGCTCACAAGGGGCATTCGAATTGGGTATCTGTGGGTGAAAATGTCGTTCATGCCTCTTTTTGTTCAGGATTCGGAAAGCTAAATAAGAGGATTTTTTGCCACCAAAATGTGCAATTTTTGACCCACGTCCGGAGCGTGGTTGTTTGTGATCGTTATTTGACAGCTATGTATTTGACAGCATAATCATGCGATTTTAGGTCTTATGCTCAGTTGAGCGTTCAAATAGGGTATGGGCAAAAGTGGCAAAGGTGGCAAAAATAACGTTTTTGAGCTTTACGTACGCTTTAACAAAAGAGCCATTAATGACAACGCCACCAATGCCTTCATAAGCTAAACGAAGGCACCTAAGGCAGTGCTGCCAACTTAGCGCGTTCAGCGCCAGATCTAGCGCTTTTTTTGGCGCAGAGCGCGATTTAGCGCCTAGCGCTAAATCTAGCGCTAGGCGTCCGCCTATCTTACCACTAAACCATCTACTTCGTCCGCAGATAGTGTAGTACGAGTATACGTTGAAGACCATGAATCGGATGAAGATTATGATTTAGACCTGATTATGTAGTTCTTAAGTCCCTTTAATAAATAATATCATTATAGTAGGCACCTGCTATTTTATTGCTTTTTAGTTAACTATTAACTGTTATCTCTTGAATAAAAGTTCTTACTTATTTTAATTTTTTAATGATTTTGTGATTTTATAACGACTACCTTAACTTTGGTTTTGGTCTGATTTATTTATTAAAACTATGTTTTTGTAGTCTATGTTCGATTTTATTTTAGTAACTAGATCAATAGTAGCCGTAAGTGTGCTACTTTTTGGTCTGAACCCGTACTGCCTTTCCGATAAGTAATTAATAGATCTTAAATATTTTTCCAGCCGGTTATATAACATTTTTTCAAGAAGTTTTGATAAAATTGGTAGCACAGAAATGGGCCGGTAATTACCTGGGTCAGATTTCAGACCTGATTTATAAATTGGGGTAACTTTTGCCACTTTTAGTGTATCAGGGAATTCACCTTTAGATAATAATTTATTAAATCCTTTGGTTAAACTATCCACTATCAGATTCATTAAGCATTTAATAACCTTAGTGCTTATACCGTCTTGTCCAATACTACAATTTGAGTCAAGGTCATTAATAAGTTTAACGATTTCGCTATTACAAGTTGGTTCAAGAATATGTGAATATATAATTTAGAAGAGGTTTCGGAAATTATTGGCAAGGTATTATTAAAGTTTTCATGAATTTTTTTTGGTATTTCGTTCGCCAAAAGGGTACTGTCGAAAAGTATTCATTAAATGTATTACAAATTTTGATAGGTTCAGTGATTAATTTTGAATTTACTAGGAGCTTTGAAGGAACACAACTTTTCTTTGTTTTATTGCTTGCTAAAGTATTCACTATTTTTCACATAATTTTCAGTTTGTTTACACACTTACTAAATTCCTTGTAGTAGTAAGAGTCTTTTGTATCTAAGATTAGTTTAGCTACATCGTCTCTTTTTCTATTGAAATCTGCCTTTAATGTGTCGTTATTTGGGTTTTCCTTAACTTGTGACCATAAAATATTTCTTTTATAAATTTGCGAGATTATTTCTTTGTTTATCCAATCTTTTTGGGGTGGGTTATTAATTTTTACCTTCGTAACTTTACTTTGTTCCGTCAACAGTCTTATTTTATTCTCTAATATTGAATAGTAATTCGCAAATTCTTCCAGAATATCCTTTTTGGCAGTAGTGTAAAGCTAATTATAATCGATGGCTTCATATTGAGTACGAGTTATTGGCGAAGGTTTCCTTTTTTTAAGTTCTAGGTATATCTGTTTATGATCCGTCAAAGAAGAATTAATTATTGCCATATGGAAATGATCATTCTTTAAGTTTGTACTAACATGGTCAATTATAGATTTTTTAGTTATGCATTCTCTGGTAGCGTACTTTTGACTGATTTTATTGAGCAGTATGTGTCCATTTTCCTTTAAGAGTTCCTTATACTGTTTAGTGGGTTTTTCTTTGGTCAACAAGTCTATATTGAAATCTCCGAAGACAATCACCCTTTTTTATTGTGGAGATGGGAACTATACACTTCGAGAAACTCTTTAAAGTTAGTATTTCCAGGGTTATAAACAGCTCCTACCTCAATAGCGTAATTCTCCAGTCGGATCCATAGATAGTTATTCCCTCCTATGTAAATCGATTCTGTTAAACTATGTTTTAAATTATTATGCGTATATATAGACACTCCGCCTCCTTTTGAATCTGTCCTATAGATAGAGTAGTGCGTATAGTTTGGTATTTCAAACTTTAAAGCTTGTTCCTCAGAGTTAATCCACGTTTCAGTTAGTATCAACTTGCGTTGTATGTGTTATTGACTGTAGAATGTATTTGAGCTCGTCAAACTTTCTTACCTACCGAATCCGATAGATTTTTTTTCGTTCGTGGCATTTAGCGCTTTCTAGCGCGTTTTTGACTTGCCGAAAGCGTGTTTTTGCAAAATCGAGTTGGCAGCACTGACTAAGGTTTATGAAAAAAAAAAAGAAAAATATGGTTGCGTACGTCAGGCGAAGAGGAATTCCAAAATAAAATGTAAATATTGTTTGTTGTTCAAGAACTTTATGTAAAATTAGGTTTGTTTGAGAACTTTGAGAGTAATTAGTGTAGTGTAGTGTGTATTTTTATAACCAGTGATAAATTATTTTCATTTTACAGTTTGCATCTTGTTTGCACCATTTTCTAATATCGGGCCTGTGATCGGGCCTCTTATCCATGGCTGGCGAAGAAGAAGACAGTACTTGGTAAGCACGACTAGCATGAGTCGACCTAATCGGCGTAGATAATGTTGCAAAATAGCAGTCCTTTCCAGTCAAAGTATAAGATTACAATCTTTGGACAGGCCTAAATTCCAAAAGTTTTATTTGTATTATGATATACCTGTTCACATAGTCATGATTTGCTTCACACCTTGCTTGTTCTGATAGGTAAGTAGGTTTCTATTTTACCAGTTTTGTATCTCTCTATTTCAGGCTCATAGAATTAGAGTCAGCTCTGCTTGATGGCTGCTCAGCACAAGAAATAAATATACTGACAAAAGGCAAGAAGATTCCAGATAGTCTCAGACCAGATGTCTGGCTGCTCTGCCTTAACTGCCAGGATGCAAGTAACCAGCTCCTTTTGTTTGATGAAATATTCGATTTACCCAACCAAAACAATCTAAGAGATGATGTCAAGAACTTTGTAAAAAAACTTGGTAATGATGAGGATGAAAAATTATCTGTTATATCTGACATTGAATCCATCATCACTTATTATTGTAAATCAAACTGCATTAACTACACATCTAACAATGGATGGATTGAAGTGTTATTGCCTTTGTTAAGCCTAAAGTTGCCACGATCAGACATTTATAATTTATTTGAAAGAATACATAAACTGTACATTCCTAAAGGCTGTGTTAAAAATGGTGTACCATTCCATATTCTGAGATTAGTTTTGCAGTACCATGACCCTGAGCTATGTTCATTTTTAGACACAAAAAGAATAACACCTGAACAGTATTGCATGCCATGGCTGCGGTCTCTCTTTGCAGGCACATGCAATTTAGAAGTAGTCCTTTTTATGTGGGACCTGTATTTCCAAAGGTCTGACCCCTTCTTTATATTTTTCCTCTGCTTAATTATGATAATCAATGCTAGAGAACAATTACTGCAAATGAAAAATGACGATAAAGCTAATATAATCGAAACGCTGATTGGCATGCCAGCTGATCTTGAAGCCAATGATGTGTCAGACTTTTGTTCCTTGGCACATTATTATTCATTGAAAACTCCACAGTCATTCCGAGAAGATGTGTTAGAAGTACTTTTTTCCGAAAGTGGCTTAGAAATAAACTCAAAGCTTTATTCCCAAGCATTATGCCTTCCTGTAGCTGTCCATGAATTGATAGAAAGTGCCACAGTTGATGCACATGTTGACAATGTTAAATTCTTTTTAGTCGACTGTAGACCCGCTGACCAGTACAATGCAGGTCATTTGTCCACTGCCTTTCATCTTGACTGTAATTTAATGTTACAAGAGCCTACAGCGTTTCATACAGCTGTACAAGGCTTACTAAATGCTCAGAGACAGGCATTAGCAGCTGGTTCTTTGGCTGCTGGGGAACATCTGTGCTTTGTGGGCTCTGGTAGAACTGAGGAAGACAGCTATGCCCATATGGTCGTAGCATCTTTCCTGAAACGGAACACCAAACATGTCTCCATTCTTGATGGTGGCTTTGTAGCTATCCATGATTATTTCGGACCACATATGACTGATTGTTTGGAAGAACATAATCCATCTACATGCTTGGTTTGTGCCCCCAATAATAACAATGTTGGTGCTGAATTTCGTCAGACCAAAGTCAGAGATAACATACCGGCTAAACAGTTGTTTAGTAAGTTGTCTTCTGCTATGAAAGCGAAGAGCCAGGAGGTGAAAGGTAAACTAATAGAATACATTGTTAACCCCAACTCGAATATAAACACAGGAGAGTGGCATGTTTCTGCTGCTGATAGAAAGAACAATAGATACCGGAATGTTCCTCCAGTTTTCAGTATTAATGATGAAGATGATGATTCTAGATCCGACACCAATAAAAGAGATTACCCAGAGTCTGATTCCTTAGAAGAAATTGTAGATATTAACTCCTTCTTGAAGGAGTACAATGTTATTGAAAGCTTCCAATGCCAAGAAGTTCTATTGAATGGATATATGCACGACTCACACTTGGTAGTTACTGAAACACATTTGATTATATTGCGAGACATTCCAAATAAGCGAGGGGCAGCTAAGGTCATGTCTAGAAGACCGCTGTCTACGATTGTTAAAATCACAGCTAAAAAGAGGCACCCTGAACTAATAACATTTAAATATGGTGTACCAGATGGAGATAACCTGCTGATAAAAGATATGGACCGATTCCTTATACCCAATGCTTCAGTAGCGACGAAAGTTGTATCTAATCAAATAGTCCACCAATTGGATAGTAAAGTACAATAAAAATACAAATGTGTAGTAGTAGAAATCTATGCAATATGCATTTTTGCATAAGTGTGATACATTTATAACTAAATAGTTCACTGCTTGCTATTACATATAATATTAAAGTGCACTGACTTTATTGTGATGTAACTAGTTTGAAGTAGGTACCTACCTAGAAGTTAATCTATAGGTTTTCGTTTATTAACGACTGTCAAAATATGCGGCGTATATTTTTTTTCCGTTCACATAGATACTTGAATATTTACAGGTCCGAGGGACTATAAATCTATGTATTTGACGTTTGACCTTATTTCAAAAAGCACCTGCTAAACTTTTCAGGTGATTGAAAAAAAATGAAGTTATTTTGAAACAGCTGACTGTAATATTAAATTATCTATATTATTAGCTTTGATTTTATATGATTATTATGTGATACTAACAAAAATGCGATATTATTTAGTCGCAGAAGCCATACACAAGAAGTCAAATCAGTACATCATTCAAATTTTTGAATACTAATTGAAAAATATGCTTAAAGCCAAGAAGGTGTGACATTTTCTACATAGTTATAAAACACATTTAACACTAACTACTCTTCCCCGCTGTTGTTATCACAGCTGTCAATATCTAGCTAGACAATAATCAGTGTATCATTTTCCAGAAAACTATTCTAAAACTTGAAATAGTTTTTGTTGTCAACCGATCCTATTTCTTACTGTGATCAAATTTGACAAAGTTGGTTTTTGAAAGGTGTTCTTTGTTGGTTGACGCCACCACGCGATCTTGAGATAACGGTTATTGTCAGACAGGTAGACGGGTCAATAGTGATGCTTATAGGTTTCATTTTCCTCTAGAAGTACCTAACACTAAAAACGAGCCTTGCTTATACATACCAAAACAAACAACGAAACTTTTTAACTTAGTCATTATAATATGTTAGTTTATTTTTATATAATAGGCCTTAGTAAGATGTAGAAATTGAATTATTATTTAGTAATCATTAGCTCCTGTCGTGTGTGACTTTATTTATTGATTATTTGCCAAGCTGTGTTGTTTCCTGTGATTATTTGCTTTTTTATAATTATAGAAATATCTATTTCTTCAGGCTATTTTCCTGTTCAACTCATAAATTTTGTATTCAGTTTTTTAGAGCTATGTTCGATGGCCGTTAGATAAAAAATTGCAACTCACGCACGGCAATATTTAATATTTAAACATTAGTATTTCCCGGTTATATAGGTAAACAATTTAATGTTAACTTTATTACCATCAAAGAGTAATTGTCACTTATGAGGTAAAATACACTAGATAAACAATTTATGTTCGTCGTCGCATAATATGGTAAAAAATTATATTGCATATATTTGTATAAAATAATGTATAAATTAAAATTCTGGTAAGTAGGAGTTTGAAAACTATCGTGAGTATTATAATAATATGAAAATACCGGCTGCATTCACTTCCGACGACGACGTTTTGAATGTATAATGACGTTCTTCTTCAGGGAGTGTTCACACTAGCGGCCTTATTAATAAACTTGTAGTAAACCCGGAGTAGTTAAAACATCTATCTGTCAATTTTTCGCTTGCAGTAAATGTCACGCGTGGAAGCAAGACAAAGCATGTTACGCCTAATCTATGTTTACGCAACGTTTATTAATAAAGGCCTTGGAGATTGCGTCTAAACGTCACTGGACTTAAACCGACAAATACCAAGTGAGCACTCACTCAGCCGGTAGCTTTATATTACTCTAGTAAGTAGTGTTCCTCTTAAAACTGATTTATTTCTTCGACTCGGCATTCCTCAAATGAGCCTTAACATTTAAATTAATATTATGTTTCTTTCTAAAAAAATATTCTAAATATACGCGTCTGATTCAGACTATCGTGCATTAAAACGCACGTGAAACAGCATTTGAAATAAGCTGCGACAACCACAAAAATGTTAGATAATATTAGTTGTTTTTTTATTAAACTTCAGCGATATGTGCAACAAATGCAATCTTGGACCACTAAGTAAGCGCCTTTACTGGATTGATTATCTATATTCGTATTATGTAATGAGTTTGTTGTATCATTGTATCAAGCGAGGATTAAGAGTTGATATGTTTTTACCAGTGTTGCGATATTACAACCTCGAGTTCGACCTTCGAGTTACACCATAGAATTCCTTCAGATTAAGATTAGATCAAATTTATACTATGCGAAGCCTCTCTGTTATTCTTCTACGTGTTAAAATTGTTTTTTCGTCCGGTACAAAGTTACTTGGGAATTTATATATATATCCATCTATTTATAATATAATTTCGTTAATCGTAACGTGGTGGCCGGCACCTATGCTTAAATAATTACTTGTCCTTACTGTTGTCATGAAGCAGTCGGTTCAAGCAAAGCTTAAACCGCTGGGGCTACAATTTATAGCAGTTGATTATTTTATGTAGTTAGTATCCACTGAGAAAGGTTTTGGCAATTTCATCACTAAGGGGGGCGAGGCGAACGAAACTACTGGCGGGTTAACTAATTATACCTATATAAAAATAATATGTAATAGATGTTTGTTGAAACGAAATATTTTAACTAACATTCAATTCTTGAGAAAATAACGCAGTAAGCATTATAGTTTTATATATAAAAATGATACGTAATATACAGGGTTATTGGTAATTAGACCGGATCCTTTAAAGGGGTGGTAGGGAATGCCATTTGCAACAATATGACCGTACATTGTGATATCCGGAAATGAATCATTTCTGTGATATTCTTTTTTTTTATTTTTTTTTGGAAAATCCAGTTTTACTACTTTAAAATTCAATAAAAAAAAAAGTAATCAACCGATTTCAATTCTGTTCGCAGTTTTAGAGAAACCTTGTTACAGCTCTTAATAATAAACAATAATATCGTACTAATGTAGATCCATCCAAAAACTAGAGGCTTTTTCATAATTTTTATTTGATAATTTTTGTAAGATGCTTTACAAAAACCTTTATTTTCTCTACAAAAACGATAGTAAATTAAGTCTGCATTTTATTTAAAAAACATCTACAAGTCTTTAGCTATCCAACGAGGTAAAAAAATTAGCACTTTATTGCACAGTTGCAGAAATAATGCGATTACAAAAGGCCGAGAAAGGAATGAGAATAGTCCATGAGAAGTAGCTATGGAAGAAATACTTTCTTAAGGTAACTTAATTTCTTATAAAGAAATAAAAGAGTAGATGTAATTAGTCTGTATTTATTATTTTTACAGTTCGTTCTCAAAATGTGAGCCAGAATTTTGAATGCAGAGACGCATACGTCTGCGTAAATTGCTTTTAACAACACTTGTATTTAAATTAATTTTCATTTTTTCTGCTGCATTTATTATGCGCTGTTTCAGTTCTTCGATGGTTGCCACAGGTCCAAGAGTATCGTCGTACACCAAGCTTTTCATGTGACCCCATACGTAATAGTCGACGGGAGTCAAGTCGGGACTTCTGGCCAGCCACGGAATGGGTCCTCCTCTGCCAATCCACTTATTGGGATACTGACGATTGAGCCACTCACGGACGCTCAAACTAAAATGTGCGAGGCAACCATCATGTTGGTAAATCATGTTTCTGCGGGTTTCAAGGGGTACTTCACTGAGTAGCTCATAAAGTTCGTTTCTCAAAAAAAATTCATACGCTTCACCATTGAGGTTGTTGGGCAGAAAGAAAGGGCCGATCAATTCATTCTTAATAATGCCCATCCACACATTAACGGAAAACCTTCTTTGATCCTTGTAATCTTTTCTTGTTTGGGTTACCGTCATCTTTCGGGGCCCAATAATGAATATTATGATAATTTGATATTCCATCCTGATCAAATTTGGATTCGTCGGTCCATAAGATTTTTAATAAAAAATTGGCATCTTCCATATCGGTGTTCAACATGAATCTGCAAAATTCGACTCTACGTGCAGGATCTCCGTCTTGGATAACTTGTACCGGAGTCAAATGATACGGGTAGAGTCTTGAGCGGTGCACTGTGTTCCATACTTTCCATTGCGACATGCCAAGACGTCGTGCAATGATGTTTGTTGAAGTCGTAGGATCTTGCTCAAACATGCGAATTATCTGTTCCTCTTCATCCGAATGATAAATACGAGATCGTCCAGCATCACTTTGTCGTCTTTGAACTTGACCAGTTTCTCGTAGTCGCCGGTACACTCCGTCAAATACACTCACATGGGGTAAACGGCGCTGTGGAAATCGAGACTGATACTCCGTTCGAGCATGTGTAGCGACGCCGTTGGCAAAACCATAGCAAAACAGTATGTCCGCATACTCTTCGTTTGTGAACTCTCGAAGCCGAGGTAGATGGTCGTGGGATTCCGCAGTCATGATCAGATCCTTTAGTACAAGCCAAGTCGTCGGGTAAGCAATCAATCAAAAAGTCCAGTTCACTAGCCGAATCACAGAAAAAGAAGTTACACAAGTCCAATAACGTTATCAAGGTCGAAATTTAATCGTAATAAAGGGTTGCCAAAGAGCGTCTGACATAAATCGCATTCAAAATTCTGGCTCACATTTTGAGAACGAACTGTAAAAATAATAAATACAGACTAATTACATCTACTCTTTTATTTCTTTATAAGAAATTAAGTTACCTTAAGAAAGTATTTCTTCCATAGCTACTTCTCATGGACTATTCTCATTCCTTTCTCGGCCTTTTGTAATCGCATTATTTCTGCAACTGTGCAATAAAGTGCTAATTTTTTTACCTCGTTGGATAGCTAAAGACTTGTAGATGTTTTTTAAATAAAATGCAGACTTAATTTACTATCGTTTTTGTAGAGAAAATAAAGGTTTTTGTAAAGCATCTTACAAAAATTATCAAATAAAAATTATGAAAAAGCCTCTAGTTTTTGGATGGATCTACATTAGTACGATATTATTGTTTATTATTAAGAGCTGTAACAAGGTTTCTCTAAAACTGCGAACAGAATTGAAATCGGTTGATTACTTTTTTTTTTATTGAATTTTAAAGTAGTAAAACTGGATTTTCCAAAAAAAAAATAAAAAAAAGAATATCACAGAAATGATTCATTTCCGGATATCACAATGTACAGTCATATTGTTGCAAATGGCATTCCCTACCACCCCTTAAAAGGATCCGGTCTAATTACCAATAACCCTGTATATGTGTTGAATCGAAATATTTTAACGAGTACATATTTAATTCATGAGAAAATGCATGTGGCATAATGCGTTAAGCAATATTTTTACTCAATGAACGCGTCCTGTATTTCACTAAGTTCCCGATTATAATGAGTTTTGAGCTTACGTTTCAACAGTTATAAAGATACGAAAATTTAATGAATTTGTTGAATACAAGTTTACATTATTATAAAGATACGAAAATATAATGAATTTGTTGATAAGTTTACAATTTTCCTACTCCGGAACCGCTTACTGGTACGTGATTGCCTGGTACTTGGTTATGTTTTGATTTTATCTGTAGGTATTTATTGCCTCGTATATTACATGACTTCAACTTATGGCGAATATAAAAGATCGCGAAAGAAAGACTAGATTGAAACAATGAGAATTAGACCTAAAGTCAAATTTCAAATGAATAACCCAATCAACACCTAGATACCTACCTATCAAATTTTACTGGAATAATTAAACTTGCAAATATAAATTATTTATAGTACTCAGGTAATATAATATTTCTTTATTGTATTATGTGTGTAGGTAAAATCTATATAAGTGTACGCTTGTACTATGGTCTAGTAATGATCCAATATGGGCGCGGTGTTGATAGCAAACACCTTGTACTGTACATCAGTGGGCCTACCACGATCATTTTCGTAACAATCATATTGTCTTAGTCGAAAAAATTGAATTCAGAAATAAAATATAATTTAGGTTTAACTTTGGCATAGATAACTCATAGTTAGAACGGCGATTCAATTGTTTACGTTTATAATATTTACGATATTTTTTCATGCTACTACAATGCTATGCTAAACCTCTGGTATTGGGAAATACTCTTGAGATATAAGTGTTTGTCCTGTGACCAAATCCTCTTTTTCTCATTAGGAAACTTGTAGCATGTAGATAGAATTACACACTTAGATATTGAATATATAATTGTTTTTCGTATCATCACATTCCTATGCAAGATGTATTTTATTTGTGTTTGTCAGAATGACTAAAAGTAACTTTTTGAATAGGTAATTTAAATAAACAGTTTTTGTTTTTAGCGAACGCGAGCCTTATCCGATTCCCAAAATTTAACAACCTACACTCGGTCAATAATTTATCCTGTATTTATTATTTAGGTACTATCTTATATTTAGTTATTAGCCAATGCGTGTGATCTAGAAGATAAAAATGTTTAAAGAGTTAAACTACATATATTGTCTGTTTTAATTTTATGATAAATTGATGTTGTTATTTTAAAATAAAAGAAATGAGAAATTATTGCTGTATTATTTTCTTGGTACCTAATGACCTACATATTTAAAAGAACTTTAAAAAAAATGTATTTTATGTAAAATGGGCCGCAAAGAAAGCATACGTACCTATCGGTTTTAGAAACTAAAAACGCGGAAGTTTTTAAAATATTTTAGTTTATTTATTTAAAGAAAAGCTTAAATTGAAAAGTTAATTTCATTAAAATATAGAAAGATGTAAAACATATTTTTTGTTTTTAAAATGATAGCTTTTTCTCTACATTTCAAAATTAAGCAAATTATATTCCTAGGATACATGAAATTAGTATGCACCCTATTTATATTACATTTTAGCCTAAAAAGGCTATTATGTAATTTAATTTTAGAAAATATAGAAAATAAACATTTATTATTACTATTACTAATTCTATTCTAAACTGCTAAATTCACTATACTTAAGAATGTGTCCAATGCTACGAATAATAATAAGTCTATTATTCGTAGGTCCAATGACACTTTTCTTACTGTCTCTATTTAAGGGTAAGACTAAAGCTAAGGATATACTTACCTACTGCAAATTTTATACAATATTTTTGTATTTGTATTACCTCCAAGAGCTGTTAATCCAGGTTATATGGTTTGGTATGCTTTCCACCAGATCTATGAGCAGATGCTGAAGAATATAAGTACTACTTCCCAACGGAGGGTATAGTAGACCAAACCATGAACATGTAGTTAGTCAACACCGATCTGAAAGATGATATTGATCAGGAGCGCAGAACACTGGCGTTCATACCTAGTACCTTGACTTCTTTCAAACAACGAGAGTTGCACGTAGTTCGGAAGAAGTCAAGGTACTAGGTATACACCTCTATTTACACATGCAACTTGTTGGCTGACTACAGCAATAAGAGCTACTCTTACTGGGGTTTGGTACAACAATGCTCTAACGATGCTGTTGCGGCTACCCCGCTTCAGCACCACCTCAGGCTGGTTCACGAGGCGCACACGCCACATTACTGCATGCTTACATAGATTGTTGGACACGTGCAGCCGATAGGTCTTTTGTATGCAGAAAAGAACGAGGCTGATCGCACTTAACACTTATATAAAAACTTGAATTTATACGAGGAGGTATACTGCGTGGACCAAAGCCAAATGCCCCACGGAGGGAAAGTAGGTACCTACCCAGAAATCCGAGAATATTGTAGTTAGCAAATTTTACTTATAGGAAACGTATTTTTATTTTGATAAATAAAAATAACTGCATTCATAGATTAAAGTCATATGTCAGAGCCGGGGAATCGAACCCGCCAACTGTAGAAATTAAACAGGCACTCTATTTTTAGGATACCGATCAAAAGGGTACTGTTTGTACTGTTTTTTAAATATTTATTTCAATTTTAGAGAGATTTATTCCTTAGAGTGACCGAAATAATATATATAAAAATACAGAATATTTAGTTATTTAAATATTTTTTTAATCTTTGAACTTTTTTTACAGTTTCAATTCAAAAAATAAAGAAATGTTCCTGTGAGTAAAATTACCTAGCTACCAACCTTCAATAATTAGGTTACCAACTTTCCCTCTGAGGGCATTAGTTAGGTGCACCTTTATACTGCCAACTGTAGATGGACCCCGTATTCGTTATCCATCATCATCATCAAAACTTTAAACTTAAAACAAGTGCAATTTGAAAAAAATAATACCGACTTCCATTCTATTACTTTAGTTAAAATCAGTTATTGGAGCGTAACTCCATAACTACTGGACCGAATTTGATGAAATTTAAATGGGACCACACGGGAAGCACCAGCTTTCAAACAAAAAAGAATTTTGAGAATCGGTTCACCCTACCGTAAGTTATTACGTAACAAACATAAAAAAATACAGTCGAATTGAGTACCTCCTCCTTTTTTGAAGACGGTAGATTACATAGGTACGCTATCTACTTATGCTTATTACATTGAAAAGAATAAAACACATTTTTATGTAAGTATATTTTTATATACATATTCTTACTTATTTAAATATTTTATTTTAATCGTTTATGAAGTAGGAAGCAAACATTGTGTAGTTTATGAATTATGCGTTTTTATGGAATATAGCGATTAGTATTAAAGTAGATCTTAAGAGTATCTACAGTAAATATTAGGATTCAATGATATGTCTCGTTATTACTTCAGTTCAAGATATTTCTTATTTTAGTAGTACCTACATAGTTAACTAGTTTAAGTAAGATTACATATGTAGATAGCTATCTATACAGATTCACTTGAAATTTGTTTGACTGGAACTTAAATATCTACCTATTTATACATATCTTACATTTATTATTAAAACACATTGGCATTTCAAATATTCGGGTCACTATTACCTTTCATTCATTATGTTCAAATAAAACGATAAAAAAGAATTAATGAATAAAACAATGTCGCACCTTGTTACTGGTTTTTACAAATAAACTATTACCTCCTCCCAAAATTACTAAGGCATTCCTGAGTAATACTTACTTATATGTAGATTCATAAACTTATGATGTAACCGTTGTTCACGTAATCGTCCTACGTACATGTATATATAATAAAAAGATTAGAATTTCATATTTAACAGACGCAATTTAAAATTATAACAAAAGATATGATGCAGGCACAGTGTCATATGTATGAGAGATGGGAGAAAGAGAAAAAGCAATATATCTATACAGCTTTTACCTTCTCGGGCTTCCTTTAATAATTATATCTATCCACAATCCTTGCCTTTCATTATCTTCTGTTTCCTGTTTTTTTAGGATTTCGGGATCGCCATACTGCTATTCCCAATCGTTTAATTCTACCTACTTTGCTATGTAACTAGTGTAGGTAGGTAGATAGTGAACCGTGGTAGCTCAATATGAAACACCTTTTTTGTCTTAAAAAAAAACAATATATATATATATATAATACCGTATACTAAATGCATAAATAAAAAACCGGGCCAACGGCTGTAAGAAAATAGCATAATTTGTGCACGTTCGCAGTTGGGCCAATCGTAAAAAATAGATTTAGAATTATAGAATAACACCAATATCAGAATACTAAAGGCAATGTAGGAGTAGGTAGATGTGTAGATGACCTACAGTACCTAATGATGAAATAAAAAAACGCTGTAGGTACGGCACTTCAACTTCTGTACCAACGCAACATGATTAAAATACATTTATAACAGTTCAAAATTTACTCAGAAGAAAGCATGAAATAGTGCTACAAGTGCGGAAACCATCTTTACTCATGTGTATTATACAACGTTTTACTACGCATTGTGCGAGAAAATAAAAATAAAAACATTTTAGACAACGAGCCGGCTTTTTGTTTACTATCGCAAGTCATTGTTTTAATTTAGCCGGTAGGAGGCTACTTTTGAAATTTTGTACTCCTCGATTAACATTTCCTTAAGGAGTTAAATTAATTGATTCGTCATTTGAATTCGAAATTTTCATACACGAACGACATTATCATATTTATTTCGGAGTCTACATGACCTGTGTGAATATTTAAAATTATTATTTAAGCATTAAAATCAAAATGTAGTTATACATTTTGATTTAGATCCATAAATAATAATATAATTAAACACGTTTAATGAAGTATTAGTTTTTACAGGTACCTACTTCATGTAATAGGTACAATCTGTAGGTACTTACTTAATTGACTATGTGTTTAAAACGTTTTTAAAATAATAAAAACTTTCTTTTAAGCCGACGATGATATAAAAAATGAATAGAAAGAAGCACTTGGGCGCAAAGATTACAATAGTATAGGTAATAAAGTGCCTTATTAATGGTACTTTACGCACGATTTGGCTGCTTGGAAAACGCTCATTTGAAGCACATGTATTGTAAATTATACTTATTAGCTAAATACTTATCTACTAATCTAGGTACTTACACTTTATTTTTTACATTGATCCCTATTCATCATACTTTCGTAGCAAGTATCTAGATTAATTATAACAATTATATTTTAGTTTATGTACATGGTCTTTTCTATTTTGGCTATATGTTTTGGACATCTTAAAAACTTTAAACTGATATCGAAAGTAACGATTGTTGTGACGAGAATTGGTAAAAATAAATTATAATAGGAATAGTTAGGTTTGCATCCCTTTATTAAAAAGATATTCTAATTAAGTATTTTAATTATTAAACATAACATAACGTTCCTTCCTAGTTCCAAAATCAGTTTATAGTTTTTAACGACGATGTAATAAAGGTTGGGAACGATATAGGTGGTAATTGTACCCAATAAAGCACCGCACTATTAGTAGTACTGATCTTAGTTAGGTATTCTATGATTATAGGAAACTTTAAACTTAAAGAAACTTTAGGTAAAGAAGATAAGTAGGGACCCCAATAACAGTTTCTTGAAAGATAACAACCAAACACATTTTTTTTGAAATGGCTCCTAAACTTTGTGCAATACGTTTGACACAATATTTATTAAGGATTTTATTTTTCTCTTGAGACGTTGCAATTTAATCTAGCAAAGTTATACGTCATTCGATAGGTACTAACCACCTACGTTCATTCAACAAATAAGGACCCTAAGAAAGGTTAAGACAATTAAGTTTTAGGAACCAATCGGTATTTCGGAAAAATTTGCAAATAAATCAAATCACATAAATGGTCGAAAATGGTAGAACATACATGGTACGTGGACCATTCGATGCACATTGAAAACCCCTACCTCCCACATCGTTTGATCCATGTAAAATTAATTACGAGTAGGTATATCAGATATATTGGTAACAAAATGCTGAACTTTGCGGTTTTATTTTTTCGTTTTGTTCAAAACATAAAAAGCACATGCAAACATGTTTTTACTAAATATACCTAAATAAAACAAGATTGATTTAAATATATACCCCTTCAGGGGTAAGAGAAGGCATGGGCTGTATGTTTGTTTAATTTTACCCAAAGGTACTGAACAGATTTTCTCGCAACTTTAAATAAGGTAAAAGATTGTATATAGTTTTCGGTTTATAATAAGTAATTTATTGCGTTTATCATTAGTTTTATATTAAGTAGTAGCTCAGTTTATTTATGGATTATATATATTACTTAAATCAGTGTCCAATTCCCCCTTCAGGGATAGAAGAACGCATGGGATGTAAGTATGTTTGTTTCATTTTTACCCAAAGCTAATGAACAGATTTTCTCGAAACTTTAAATAAGGTAAAAGATTGTATACAGTTTTTGATTTATATACTATCTAAGTAATTTATTGCGTTTATCAGTAAGTTTTAAATTAGTAGCTCAGTTTATTTATGGATTATAGATATTATTTAAATAAGTGTCTATATTTTTTTAGTTTTTAGTACTTTAGTTGACTTAACTTATTTGTTGTTTTCACATTATTTTCGACTAATTACCATGTATTGTTGAAAGAGAGAAGAGTTGCATGTTCACTAATTACCCCGATAAAATATATATGGTAACTATTCGCTAAATAATATGAACATTTTGTAATGTTTGTTTTCATGAAAGAAATATATATAATAAGTGTTAAGTTATGTATGTATTATTTCTTGATCATAATTTCCATCCCTCCAATATGATGCAGGCTTATTCTATGATTACCTAGTTACCTTATCTTAGAATCTAAATGTTATCTCTCAAGGAGTAAGTATTCTATTTTGATATGTATTCAGTAGTTGGCTCATACAAGTCTAGGCACAATAATGGCAATATAAAAACAACAGTAGGTATAGCATTCTTCAAAAGTCACGGATCTAGGTAGATCACTCACTTTACAAACTGAGATATCTGTTCCACAGTTGCGATCTAGTACTAGGTATTTATTATGGCCTAGTATCAGCAGTTCGGTTTTTTATCCGATTGATCGAACTACTGATTCATTTATCTCTCAGTAGTCCGGTTGCACAGTTCACCCGGACATGTGAGCTGCATCTTGTATCAGTAGTTCGGTGCTGGCAATAAAACTTGTTTGCGATTGTTTTTAGTTTCTATTTAAATATGTTCTTAGGAAAGTTATTCCTAGATAATTGAAACGTTTTTTGAAATTTCATAATATATACATTTATATATAAGTGATAGATTATTCTTACAGTAGTAGTCTTGTAGTAGGCTCAATGTTTGAAAAAGTTTAATGAAACACGTTATTACTCAATATTAAAAACAACCGCATTAGAATGCCTCCATACATTTCTCGCATATCCTCCAATCACATTAGCAAAGCTGGACTGGGTCCGGATAATATCGATTACTGGCCTTTTGAACAATCATGGTACCGACTTCGACAAGTTATACTTATTTCACACATTTTAGTGTTGAAGTCGGTTCTATTTTATGGCAAACATTTTTTTTCGCATTGAATGACCAAATCTTCCTTGGCATGCGAAAGGTAAAACCAAAACTTAATCTGTCCGAATCAGCAAGACTCATTCGAGTTAAGTTTCATTCATAAATCTATTGTTATTTTTTGCGCTGATGCGGACGGGTTAAATCGTTGGACTAACGTACAAAACGAAGAAGAATATTCCAGAAACTTACTTTCTTTTTTCCTTCAAATGCCGTTTGACGCCGCACCTAAGCCGGCTGAACGCAGAAGTACGAATTTTAAGGACGTACTTATTAGGCTACAAACCATAAGTAATCTGTTTCACAGAAAAATTATAGTTTGTACTCAATATGTGATATCTCTTTACTCTTCCTTAGTAGGTAATAGTTACGTATTGATATATGAGCCCTGGTTCCTAAACAAAAGGTTTTATTGTTTATCGATGGCGTATTTTTTTACCGACAACGTCAATTTGTCATTACGTACCTATACATACGCACTTCTTTCTGCTTATTTTGACTTAACTTACAATCTCTGTTTCCTTTTCCGAACATTATCGATATTATCTATGAGGGATAAGCGAATAATGTTCCAGAAACTGAAACGTTTTGTAACTACTTAACTGCCAGTTTTAAGCGTCGAAAAACATATTTAGGTCATAATTTTAAAACCAGCAACAGTATGTAGGAATCATTTAAGCGGAGGCGTACTACAACAAATATCACAATCGCGAAATTGTGTACCTATTTTAAATGAACATATGTTTTTATCACAGCCCGTTTTATAATATAGAAATGTTCTAACTATGAAGCGATGTGGAGTAAGCATACGATGAGGAGTATTAATGTTGGAAGAACAGCAGAGTCAGCTCCCGATGTGTTGGACTCGGGGAGAGTTAGATTCGCTACCGGCTGGTAGAATGTTGAGGGTTGGATGACGTCAACTGCAAAAGCAAAAGAATACATTCTGACTTACCTATATCGATAACAATTCTGAGTTTCCTAGTTACAAGTTATTTAAGATAGTTCCGGTTTTTTAAGACGTATTTACTCTTGGTGCTAAAATCGGTTGTAGATAAATACTAAACAAGATTAAACTGATCAGCAGGCCTAGACAAAAATCAAACAGGCGTGTTTCCGCACACGCTACAGACAAAAATGTGTATGAACTTAGCGCGACGTCACGTGACTTTTCCACAGGTAATGTCAACGCCATACATTTTGAAGTTGTCGTTTGGCGTTAACGATAACAGAAACATCTTTTGTCTAGGCCTGCTGGATCCCTAAATTATTCAAGTGTAATGGAATGTATTTCAAAATCTAAACCGTGTCTTACCTATGACAGTATCATTTCTGATGTCAGCAAACTTGTCATCGATGTTTCTGAACTCAGGGATGGTGCTCACACAGGTGATCTCTAGTCGCCCAGTTGCAACCATCTGTAGCTCTGATATGGTAACGTAGAGGTCCCTCTTGTTAGGCTTTCGGCTTTTGTGTCGACTTGTGGTAGTGCGGATCAGGTTGAACTCTTTGTTAATTTCGTGCAATTTTAGTTCGGTCATCTGGAATATTCAAGAAAAGTGATGTAAGTAATATTATCATCACTGAAGTCTTCGCCCATAGGATGACGAAATAAACATGAATGTCTGACAAGTAGGTATATATAACTAGTTACCTAATTAATTGTTACTAAATCCAAAAAACTTCATCAACAATAACGATGAGCACTCTTTGATTGCGACATTATTGTTTTAGTCAAAGTCTTTCTAAACTAATGAACGGACATTCAATGAAATTATTCCCCTAATCGTCATGCCAAGTTGTGAGGCGATATATCTATCTGAACTTATTACTTCATATTTTATTAAATTTTTATATCCTCGCTAAGGGAAAATTCATAAATATACCTGAGGGAGGTGGATACTTTTGTTCCCTATAAAACAAAAGGTGCCATTAAAATTTGTTATCCGTGAATTGACTCCACAGGACAATATACACCCGCACCACACCACACAGTAAGCTTTTGCACGTGCGAGCAGAATGGTTAATTTGCATAAAAGTAATTTCCTTGAACCGAGATAGACGTACCACCAGCCAACAGCTACACAGTAAATAAAACAGGGTACCTATTATCACATTAAATTATATCACCGTCGTGATCTTTGCCGCGTTAATAACCGAGAATTCATTATACTTCGGCGAGATGGTATCGCACTGTTAATTAAAAAGTTAAAGGTTAATTATAAGAAGATCGATGGTTCTGCTGTTGCACGAACGGAACATGAACACGAGTGCGACCAGAAAACTTTCCAATTAGTTTTCATTTGGTACCTTTAATCATATTAAAAAAAACTGTTTTACTTCAGACTATTATTTTATAGTGGAAGGACTTTTGCTGAATCTACCTCGGGAGATACCACACCTTTGCTAATTATTCAACTATGAGGCAGTATAGAGTGCAAACATTACTGTTTCTGTTTGAAGGACAATGTTTCCAGCGAAATTGCAGGGCAAGAAATTTGACCTCTTTTCAGGGTTCCGAGCGCAATGAATTTGGTGGTTTTGAACTCTTGTAGTTTAAACATCTGAATGGCACTGAACTGTTACGGGCAAGCGTGATGCTAAACATCAGCAGGTGAATTGCTCGTCATCAATTTACATAAAAAGCCTGGTTTTACATGTACTTCATCACTCAGATGTTCAGGGTAATCAACCCACCTGGTTATCTTTAAGATTACATCCAGGCGGACGAGTGGCGACGTGCGATGCATGTGTCAAAGCCACCAGCGGAGGAGGAGTGCTCTTTCCTTCATATTCAAAAGCTTTTTGCGATCCCCGTCTTCCATTCCTCTCGCTCATCGGTATTCGGAGTTTATGTGAGTGGGCGACGAGTTCATCCATCTGAAACGACATTTTATTTTATGAGAACACTACAAATGTCTCTACATTGTAAATGGAATGGCAGACATGTCTCAAGTGTCGAGTGGCAACTTGTCTCGCCTGTTTCATGCTTTCAACATACACTTTAAGCTTTTCCAAATTAATAAGACTTGAACAAGCCCACCACGTGCATTTAGGTTTTGTATTTCTTTTTAATTCGGATTAGATTCAGATTATATGTATTAACAATGACTGTTATATATACGGGTGTACTTACTAGGTAAGTCATTAAAAACTGAAACTATTCAACCTAGCCCAAAAGGCCGAGCCAGTCTTCGTTCCCCCCTTTAAGTATAAGAAGCTTGACTACCATTGACTGATTGATTGCCTGACTCTCTCATTGATTGACATCATTGTCCAAAAAAATGTCAAACTGCTCAGCTGATGGAGGAGATGGTTATCTTCCACCAGGAGATAGAAGACAAACATAAAAATGTTGCAGAAGCTCATCACATAACTATTTGATCTGATCAGGCATCAAACCTGGGATCAACTGAACGATCAGTGCCGTCGCTGCCAATGGCTCAGTTCTACGGCTTATGCTGTTAAAAAAATTAGACTATTAACTGATGTAGACACAGCTAGAATAGTTTATTTTAGTTATTTCCATAGCGTTATGACTTATCGCATACTGCTCTGGGGATGTTCTGCAGATATTAATTCTATTTTTATACTGCAAAAAAGGGCTATAGAGCTATCTACAGTTTAGGTCCCAGAGTTTCCCTTAAACAGAAGTTTAAAGACATAAACATTCTAACTGTTGTCTCTCAGTTTATCTATGAAAATCTAATGTATGTAAAGAAAAAACAATATCAGTTTTGATAAAAGGAGTGATGCTCATTCCATCAACACGCGAAATAAGCACAAGCTATCCGTACATGTAACGCGTCTCCACAGAATAAGTCATTCTTTTATGGGAAAATGTATACGATTCTATAATAAAGTTCCCAATGTTATACGAGATTTGCCTATTAATAAGTTTAAAATTGCTATTAAAACTAAACTCTGTCAAAAAGGTTATTACTAAATTTCGGATTACTTGGAGGATAATACAGCTTGGGACTGATCACTCCAGGATCTATCTACTCGTGTACTAAGATGTCAAAGTGTAGCGTGTCTTGCCCTACTGATACCATTATTATAATCTGTTTTGTAAGGCAACACACTGGAGCTAATATTTGTAGTACCTAAGTAAAAACATTGTAAAAAAATCTATAGAAACGAATGGCTCCGAGTTTCTTGCCGCTTCTTCTGGGTAGGCTCTATATATTTTGGAACGCGGCGGTAGTCTTTATATATAATGAAAAATTGACGTTCGTAAGTGCGTCTTTGATGCCTAAATTTAATAAATGATTTTGACTTTGACTTTGGCGGCCAAAATCAAAGTTGCCGTGGTCCTATAAAAGTTGTATTCGTTATCTGAGGGTATTTCGCCCTGATTAAAATCTGAAAAAAATCTAATGCTTACGAGGTCGATGGACGTTTAGTTAAGGACGAGGCAGTAGGTCGAGCACCTCGCTGCTGGGACCACATGCCTAGGGTTGGCGCCTTGGCGCACAGATACGATAGGTAGGGAGTTCTTAAACTTATTAAGTAGGTATATTGAGTAGCTTAGCACTGAAAAACGTTAAAAAAATGACGGGTTCCTCTCCAAGGTAATTACTCACATTAACTAATATATTTAGATAATAATTAGTGCAGTGGCACAAAGGTAGAGGTTGGATCTCATAACAAAAATTTTACAAAAGTACAAGATTAATGACTGACTTATAAAATATGGCCCCGATGCCCAGACTTTTACTACTTGGTGTAGTAATTTATTGTTATCAATATTAACTTGTAGGTACGAATTATTTTTCCCATAGTAATTTGTATGCACGTTTTACCCTTTTTATACAACTGCTTCCGAGTTTTGATGAAAATTGTTAATGCACAAATGTCATGCTCAGGGCTCACCACAATATTTACCTAGTTTTTTACACATAAAACTGCAATACCGACATTACCTACCTATACCTACATTTCATAAGCCGTGGCGGTGCCGGCTTAGAATAGCACCCCCCCAACTCTACCCGTGGGTGCCGTAGAAGGCGGCTAAGGGATAACAAATCAGAAGGTGGGCAGCAGCACCTTCCCAGTCAAACACACACAAACTGCGCTCACCAACCCGCCTGCCAAGCGTGGCGAGTATTGGCAAAATCCCCCCAATGACAGACACATTAGGAACCAGGCCCCCAGTCCCCGGCAGCCCCGCTATTCCTGGCTACGGTAGCGGCCACGGTAACGGTGGGGCAGGGGGTGCTAAGAATCCCCGGCAGACGCCCGGCTACCACCCCCAACGACGACGACTGGCCCTGGTAACACACAACATACGCACGATGAGGACAGACGAGAAGATATATGAGCTGGAAGAAGAAATGAGTAAGCTACACTGGGACATTGTGGGGTTATCTGAAGTCCGTAGAGCGGGTGAGGACACGATAACCCTAAAATCAGGTAACCTACTCTACCACCGGGAGGGCGACCAACAGTCCCAAGGTGGTGTCGGGTTTCTCGTCCACAAGTCCCTTACTAACAACATAGTTAAGATCGATAGCGTTTCCAATAGGGTCGTATACCTAATACTCAGAGTATCCAAACGATATTCGCTGAAGGTCATTCAGGTATAAGCACCGACGAAGTCGCACCCGGATGATGAGGTGGAGGATATGTATGAGGACATTAGTCGGGCCATACATACCTCTGAAACGCACTTTCTAGTTGTTATGGTGGACTTCAACGCGAAGTTGGGTAAGAGAAGCGAGGATGAGTTGAAAGTGGGGCAATTTGGATATGGACAACGGAACCGTAGGGGACAGAGGTTGGCCGACTTCCTGGAGAAAGAGGGACTCTTTATGATGAACTCTTTCTTTCAGAAGCCACCTCACAGGAAATGGACCTGGCTGAGTTCCGATGGTTCCACGAGAAATGAGATTGACTTCATTATGACCACCAAAAGGCAAATATTCACTGATGTCTCCGTGATCAACAGGGTTAAAACCGGTAGTGATCACCGAATGGTAAGAGGCACGGTGAATATTAATGTCAAACTGGAGAGGTCTCGTCTGATGAAGTCTACGCTCAGACCCACTCGTGCCCGTATTCAAGACCCCGAGAGCTTTCAACTTGAGCTATCCAATCGCTTCGATTGCCTTGAGAACATCGCTTCAGTGGACGAGATCAATAACAGGTTAGTAGAAACTGTCCATACAGTGGGTTCCAAGTACTTTAAACCCCACCGTACAGATAGGCCACAGAAACTCTCCAACGATACCCTCAACCTCATGGCTGAACGACGCTCATTGAAACTGCAGTCTTCGAATGATGCTGAAGCATATAGGCCGCTCAATAGACGAATATGGAAGTCCTTGCGACACGACATCCGGATCTTTAATACAAACCGTATTAAAGAGACGATAGAGCGGAAAAAAAGGCTCCAAAGTGTTTGCAAGAGACATGTCTATTGGGCAAAGCCAGTTGACGAAGCTGAAGAGAGGAGACGGCAGTGTAGCGTCGACCAAAGCGGAAGTGTTAGGAGAGGTCGAGAGTTTCTACGGACAGTTATACACCTCGGTCGCTAAACCTGTTAGCAGCTCGGTCAAAGACCCAAGAGCCAAGCTGACCCGACATTATACCGAAGATATCCCGGACATCAGCCTGTACGAGATTAGAATGGCCTTGAAACAGCTTAAGAACAACAAGGCGCCTGGTGACGACGGTATCACATCTGAGCTTCTGAAAGCGGGTGGAACACCGGTACTTAAAGTCCTTCAGAAGCTCATTAATACCGTCTTACTCGAAGGTTCAACGCCAGAAGCATGGAACAAAAGCGTGGTGGTGCTGTTCTTCAAGAAAGGTGACAACACTTTACTTAAAAATTACAGACCCATCTCGCTTTTGAGCCATGTTTATAAACTGTTTTCGAAGGTCATAACGAACCGTCTCAGTCGCAGGTTTGATGAATTCCAGCCTCCGGAACAAGCCGATTTCCGAAAAGGCTATAGTACCATAGACCACATCCACACGCTACGGCAACTTATACAGAAGACCGAAGAGTATAACTTGCCTCTTTGTCTTGCGTTTGTGGACTATGAGAAAGCCTTTGATTCGATCGAGACGTGGGCAGTGCTTGAGTCTCTCCAGCGGTGCCGTATTGACTATCGGTATATTGAAGTGCTGAAGTGTTTGTACAAAAACGCCTACATGTCAGTCCGAGTACAGGAGCAAAGTTCGAAGGCAATTCCATTGCAAAGAGGCGTGAGACAGGGAGACGTTATATCTCCGAAACTGTTCACCGCTACATTGGAAGACGCCTTCAAGCTTCTGGAATGGCAAGGACTTGGCATCAATATTAACGGCGAATACATCACTCACCTTCGATTTGCCGACGATATTGTAGTCATGGCAGAATCCATGGAAGACCTCAGTACAATGCTCGAAGGCCTCCATCGAGTTTCCCAACGGGTAGGTCTTAAGATGAACATGGACAAGACGAAAATTATGTCTAATGCCCATGTTGTACCTACCCCAATATCAGTTGGGAACTCAGTTCTCGAAGTTGTTGACGAGTACATCTACCTGAGACAGACAGTCAAACTAGGCAGGTCCAACTTTGAGAAAGAGGTCAATCGTCGAATCCAACTCGGCTGGGCAGCGTTCCGGAAACTTCGCGAAGTCTTCTCGTCAAAAATACCTCAGTGCCTCAAGACAAGAGTCTTCGACCAATGTGTGTTACCAGTGATGACTTATGGCACTGAAACGTGGTCTCTTACTATGGGCCTCATAGATAAGCTCAAAGTCGCACAACGAGCTATGGAGAGGGCTATGCTCGGGGTTTCTCTACGTGATCGAATCAGAAATGAGGAGATCCGTAGAAGAACGAAAGTCACCGACATAGCTCAGAAGATTAGCCAGTTGAAGTGGCAGTGGGCAGGGCACATAGCACGCAGAACAGATGGCCGATGGGGCCGAAAGGTTCTGGAGTGGAGACCACGTACCGGCAAGCGCAGCGTAGGTCGTCCACCGACACGGTGGACAGACGACCTGAGGAAGGTCGCAGGACGACGTTGGATGCAGGCCGCTTCCAACCGGTCCTTTTGGAAAATCATGGGGGAGGCATATGTTCAGCAGTGGACGTCCTACGGCTGAGAAGGATGATGACCTACATTTCAGAGTTCAGAGTCAAATAATCAAATAGCAAAAGAAGATAGGAACAATTCACGCATAGTTTCAATTCAAGAAATTAAAGACTACTTCGGGATATTTTATCTATTTTATCTTGTCGATCCTAAACAGTCGAGCTTTCTTTCAGCAATTGTATTGTTTTATGGGTAATACTGCGTTCCAAATAATGAACTACCTGCATCGGTGGCCAATTATAAAATTATTTGAATTTAAATTTAAGATGAGGTATACTTCTTGCTGTCTGTACACGGATGATCTATAAGAAAAAATAGTATTGGGAATTTTATAAACGACTAGCTGCTCTCCGCGGTTTCACCTGCGCGGTGATGGATGATGATGATGATAAATCTTTTATAGCCTATTTTACTCAGGGTGAATGTAGCTTTCCAATGGTGAAAGAATTTTTGAAATCGGTCCAGTGTTTTTTGAGCCTTTTCGTTACAAACATACATACAAATCTTTCCTCTTTATATTATTGCTATGGAAAATAGAGTTTTTGTCTGTGCGTTTGTACACGCTAATCTCCGAAACGGCTTATACGATTCAGATGTGGAGCGTAGGTCAGCGTTTCTACCTTTAAGCGTAGGTTTTTACCTGATTGTGTTTGTGCATGTTTATAACAACATAATTATTTGCAAAAATATTATGTACTAGTCTGATAAGTCGATGTGAGTGACTAGTCTAAGTCTCGACACATGATTTACGAATATATTTTTTAGTTTTTATTTGTTATTCCTTTTTTTTTCTTTTTAGAACAGAATTGAACCTCTTTTTACTAGGTATTCCTATGTTGTATTCCTACGAATAATAGTAGGGGTATTCAAAAGAAAAAAATGGTAGGACTCGTATTAAGACTGTTGCACTTGTTTTAAATCGAACGGATATATATGAATAACGATCATGTGTGTATAATTAAGAATTTAATAAATTTATATAAAAAAAAACAATTTTGTAAGTTTTTGTGTTGTAGGTCATGTAGGTTTTCTTGTGGTATGGATATCAGAATGATACGTTATGTTAAAATTGTTAATTTCTATTTATTTTTATAGTACTCATATTACTTTTCAAAGCACTAACGCCTGCTTTAGCGATCTCAAACATTGAAATTTATAGAGAGAAAAATTTACATCATCGGACGGGATTCGAACCCGCGTCTTCTGACTCTCCGTGTCAGACGCCATTGACCAACTAGGCCACCGAGAATCTGGTCCAAGCATCGAATTTTAACTCTCTATTTGACTAACCGTCTTGCGGGGACGGAGCGACATCTATTGGACAGTTTAACAGTACCATCCAACCGAAAACCGAAAGAAGAATCTTCTATTTATTTGTTGTCATATCCTTATCTTACACATAATACATATACACAGCACAGGATACGATTGAAAATAACACCGTTCAATCTCACCTGATAAGAGTCAGTTTTCTAATAAACTATTAAGTACGTATTAGCCAGTTCCCACTGTGTCGTGATGCCAAATAGTTATCCAGGTCACAGTTATAACGCCTTGCATATTATTATTATAATAAGGTATAATTTCATTGCCGCGGAAAGGAATGTAAGCGAATTTTGGTAACAAAATATAAGTAACTAGCGACTGCCCGCGACTTTGTTCGCGTAGTAGGCTCGGCCATCGGCCTCGCCATAACCTCCCGTCTTTTCTTGGGTTTTCTTTCTTAAGAACATTCTCCTGACAATAACTCACACAACAAAAAAAGGATTAGCGAGATTGTTCCATCCGTGCTCAAGTTATAGCGTGACCAGGAGAAATAGGGGTTAATTTTTATTTATGTAGACTAGCGACTGCCCGCGACTTCGTTCGCGTAGTAGTCTCGGCCTTCGGCCTCGCCATGACATCTTATCTTATTTTTTTTATGTATGAACCTTGTACCTACATTTAAAAAAGATGAATGAAATCGGTAAAGCCGTTTTCAAGTTATAGCGTGACCAGGATAAATAGATTAGATAGATTTATCTATACGCTTTAGCGTAATTAACTTACCTATAGACTCATAATTATTATATACATTTATTCGTCGCGCGTCTTTTTAGCTAGTAGAAATTCTCACAGCTTATGTATCTACCATGGTTTTTGCTTTTATACCTACTTTTCTTATTTGTCTAGTTTGTACATTACACAGTTGACATAAAGTTCACGTCAAATTGAACATAGGAAAATTCGACTTTATTCCGTTTAGCGAAAATGTAAATTGAGCCTTAGTTCGACTGTTACGATTTATCCTGTGCAATTTATCTTTGTATTATATTAATAACCTGATGATGATGATGCACGGCAGCCGTGCGATTCTCTAAGAGCAAACATCGTTGCATATTTGACAACATCCATGAAACAAATGACGAGATGACAAGAAACGTTGGAAAAACAACCTTATGTACAAGTGCGATATAAAGTATTTGACATCAGTGAGCTCGTCGACGAATCATTAGAGAATCGTACGGCAGCTCGTACGATCCATTGGGAGTAGGTATATATTAATAAAAAGACGTTGCGATACAGTGGGACGCATATGAAATATGATATTGTTCATTTTTTTAATGTTATAAAGATACGGTACAAGAACGAGGCTCACCTGGTGTTAAGTGGCAACTTCTGCCTAAAATAGATGCACTCCGTCACAAGTGATGAACTCTTATATATATAGGTTAGTCTCTTAAGTCTCTTATCTCTTATTCGCCGGCACCCATACCATGAAACCAGAATTGCCAACACTACTGCTTCGCGGTAGAAATAGGCAGGTATGGTGGCAGCACTTCCCCGGACGAACTCATTCACAAATAGTTCTACTGCATTAAAATTTACAGTTATAAAGTTTTCGTCATATTCAAGAAATATCTCATTAGAAAATGTATAAACAGCATCATGTTCGGTTGTCTTACACGTATAAGTACTTACATTTAAAGACGTTACTCGCTTGCTAGCTGAACCGATACTCCCAACGGTAACAGAAAATACGATTAGTCAAGAGTGCAACGGAGCCTCGTACTAACGTACCTTCGTCCCATTAATGAACCACGTGATATGAGGCGCGGGAAGGGCGGGCGCTGTTGTGCAATTTGCTCGGAGAGTCTCGCCGGAACTCAGGTACCGTGTGGGGAAGTCGATGCGAGGGTGATGCTTCTGGGGATCTGTGAATAGATGTATTAGCATGTTTTTAATAATATAGTATAGAAAGGACTGAAACCTAAGGAAGCTATATATTACTGGGCCATGTCGACTATCTACACTGAATACTTTACCGTCTAAACACGAGTCTACCTGCTTAAATTTTTTGTACTTATCCCGGGTACAGTCTGGTACAGACCAGGCGTTCGAGTGCAAAAGAAGGCTGTCTGCACAGACTTAGTTTAGATCTAAATCTGTGGCTGATGCATTGGTAAATACGTCTCATCCACAGATCTCTTTTGTGGGAGTTCTAGAGCCAGTCAAAAGTCCTCACTGATAGTAAGTAACTTAGGCTTTTCAACCACCTATGGAATATAGATCGTTGTGGTCTCATCCCCAAGCTATAATTTGCACTGGTTTAGTTTGTCTGTAGGCCTAGTCATATATGAATAAAATACCTGTCATTACAATACAAATGTATGTTTATTTTTTGATAAATCGGCTCGAAAACGATTGACGAGTTATGGTGTGATTTGCAGAATTCAATAGATCGAAATGGGTGGTACAATCCATAATAAGAGACGCAGCCTGACCTGCCTGTATTACTTACGTAGTACCTAATCTATACAATGAGTACGTCTTATCAAAATAGTGATTGAAAAAAGAACAAGTGCAAGCTGCATGTTTCCTGTTGAACTCTATAGTTTGCCGCAGGTACAAAGCTAGTGTTGAAATAATCAGACAGGAATTATAGATTTATTTCAGCATGTGAATTCAACTTAATCTCCCTGACGCGTTTCACTTTGCCTGCGGTCGTTTTGCTCGTAAATTTGTCTTGTCTACTAATGCATAACTCTAAAGGAGAACTTTTATAATAATGTTTTTCAGTGCTTGTCGTCCCCTAAATCCGTATATAGCTTAACGTTTAAAGTATTTTAGTATCAGCTCGATTCTGAGGCGTTTTGTATGCTAATGCTCAGGCATATATATCCCGGTTTATCAAAAAATATTAAGGGCTCAGTAAAATTACCATCTAAACTGTTACGCGTTCATCCAATATGATAGATAAATCATGATGCATAGGCATCTTCTACTATATATGTAGTTAGGAAATTCAAAAAGTGAACCTAACTACTACTACTACTACATCGTATGAGGTGCTTGCACTCTGATTACACGTTACGATTGTTTTAAGAACTATCTCGAATTAGCTACGTCTGCGTGGAATAATAAAATAAAGAATAGGTTATCGCTATCCTTCGGGTACAAACAGTTGAATCGGAATAAAATATATCCTGCGAGTTAAATAAGTTATTTCTAAATCTAAATTTCCTCCAAACATAATGAGCTCACACACATACACATACCCTCTCACTCACTCTTTAAATTTAGCATTTATAATACCTAGATATTCTTTAGCGTGATTGGTGGAATATTAAGTGGCGTAACTAAATACTGCGTTTGATGGTAAGCACCTATGTTAGTAAATATTAGATAACGTTCAGCGTATACTCTTATACGAATTACGTATATATACATACTAATGTAAGTGGGTATCTTAATGTAGGTACATATATCCGGAATTTTAGCCACAGAACAGTACATTTGAAAAGTTGAACGAGAATTTCGAAGTTCATAACAAAAATCGCAACTTCTCCAAATGAAAAGCTAACCAAAGTTGCTAAAGAGACAACGAAAAGTACCTAACATCATGGAGAAATATGGCGCACTTTTTTATGTCGCAAGAGGCGAAAAAATAGCATATAACGCAGATGTGAAGACGAAATAGTTTGAAAAGATTGCGGCGAGAAAAAGGACTCAGTCTTACATAAGTTTGAAGAGGAAAGATTAACGAAAAAGATAGGTAGGGATTGTGAGTTGAATTTATAATGTGGGTGCGCGAACGAGGTTAGCTTTCAGCTTATGACATTTTGGCAGAGATTCATAGATAGAGGGAACAAAATGGGATCGTTTGGGAAATGCCTCTTCTGCTTTGAAATATTACATATGGATACATTCAGTTAACCTTCTACCAAAACAGATTTATACACGAAATGAAGTGATTTACCAGATCTGTGGCGGCTAGTTCACAATATATCACTAGGTATATATGAAAGGCTATTTGTAGAACTGTTCGCCTTGATTGGAGCCACTGTGGCACCTACCAGAGATGTCTGCCCCTTAGTGGTAGAGTGCAAGCCCTACTATGGAAATAACTGCGTGTATGAGACTCATTGACAAATATCTCAGGGAGCCGGTGCCTAAACTTAAGCTCAGAACACTACTGGAACTATTACGGAGAGACGTGGTGCTCATTAACAGGTGCACAATCTGCTCCTCTCGTCTGTATTAAAATAAGATGAGGAGTCAATTCTAAGTGCTTGAGACCGCGAATTTAGCATTTATCGCCCCTCGTCTACCGAACTCGAGGTCTTTTCAGCTTCTTGATTTTGCGTACTGAACTCATGAACTGTGTGAGTGAGTCAAAATATAAATCTTGAAGGCTGAAATCAAGAAATACCAGGATAAATCAATTGGGCAACAATATGCTGATTATGATGATGACGTTTACGCTGTATTTTCTTCATTCCAATTTACCCAGCGGCAACAGTGTTACCTGACATTACTATGTTGATTATTGGTTTCTTTGTACTCGTAGTTAGCTTTGTTGTTCTTTAATAATAAATAAATTCAGACTACTAGACGAATGCTACTACATACTGCTACTACACAGACGAGTTACAGTAAATTATGCATTTTACATCTTCAGATCGTTATTCACAAATGGGCAGTTTTCAATAAGGGTTACGCTAACACGCTATTGTTTTCGCTGAATCGTCGGATATCTACGTGTTAATTGCGATAAGCGTAATATTAAATCGGGAGGGTGAGACCAATATTTGAGCTACCTGCAAATTATTTATGAGTTCTTTGTCATCCATTAGCCGAGTTTCCTGAAACAACCTTCCTCCCAATTTCAGATTGACTTCCTGCCGTCGTTTTTGCAAATCATGACTTGAATTTCATCGCTATGTAGAGTTTTGTTTACAGTGTGGGTTAGGCAAGCATTTGTACGCCAGCCTATGTGAATTTCGTAAGGATTCGGGTTCAACGTCAACATTTTCAATTTGCAATTAACATACATATGTATAGCATGGTAAAACTTTTCAATAAGAGCACGTAGGTACATTTGTGGATTTAAACGATTAAAGAAATTGAAATATCTGAAATTCAAGTCATGAATACCTAAGTACTTGAATATTTCAGATTGGCATCGCGGCGTTGTTTTGGTCGGCGTGTAGCATGACACTTAACTTAATTTATGACAATTAATCTAAGTAAAGTGAATGCGGTGTCTACTTGGCTACCTAGACGACCTTTTGGCGTAATTGCAACTGAGCGCTTTCGTCGTCAGATTCAGATGTTGTCTTAGAAGAACTGGAGTCATTCAGGTACTCTGCAAACTCCGAAAATAGACTGGCCACTTGTTTATTATTCATCAACCCATACTACGTCCATATGCTAAATCATAGCCATACCTGATTATGATTATACGAAATAATAAAATAATAATATTTAATATATTTTCAATTCATAATTTGGAACAATGATTAATATACATATTTCCGATTTATAATTTTGAACAATGATTTAGAAAAAAGTTAGTTTTTATTTTTAAAGTAGCCTTCAGAACATCATCCAGAAGAAATTTATTACAAATGCCTATGTATCCAGTTGATGAACTTAGGAACACTAGCAAAGGCTGAAGGGTGTCCCAATTCGCATCCGTCGTAGGCGACAAATGAGCTTACGCCAATAAGAATTTCTTGTCCACCACTAAATACAGTCAAAGGTCCACCAGAGTCTCCCTGGCAGATGCCCACTCCTCCAGCCCCATTAGTGCATATGTTAGAATCCAAAATCACGTTGCTACCATAAACTCTTCTGCACTGATCTAGAGAAATAACTTGCAAGATAACGTTCCTCACCATGGTGTTGGTAGTGGGCTTACTCGAGTCAGAGTACCTTCCGTACCCGCTGGCTAGCGCCCACGATCCAGTATAGTCAAAATTCAGGAACGGTCCGTTTGGTAATGTGATTGGTCGGATCTGGTTGTTAAACTGAATATGCACTGGCATGTGTAGCATAGCTATGTCATTAGCAAAAGTTCTGTGGTCGTAGTTCGGGTGTAACGCGATGGAGGCAGCCCAAATTCTCTTTCCTCCATGGAACAAGAACGGTGACCCCAAGACGACCTCGAACCGCCACGCCTGGAATCTTCCATCATTCCAGCAATGCGCCGCTGTCAATATTTTCGTAGATGTAAGGATAGATCCGCCGCATGCAGAAGGTGAAGTCAGTCCCCAAACACTAATAAGAAGCCCTGCTAGATATGGATGGGCATTGACTGACGCAACAGTACCTCCAACGATCCTATTGTTCACTTGCACTGCTTCGTAAAGTTTGATCTGCTGTGCAAGTTTAACGCCAACTTTCTCGTGCCACCCGGTGTAAGCCTCACCCGTCTCCTGCAAACCCCATGCGGAGATAACGAACAGGAGACAGGATACAATAAGTGCACGCATTTTGCGTTCTATGCTAGACAGTACCTGCGTGGTTGTTTATAAACATGGCCAGGCCCTTATCTATCGTTTAATTCATTAAAATAGATAAAAAATATTAATAATCAGTTAATATTTTTATTGCCTCGACTAAAAAGATTATTTCTCTCAGCTAATTAATGATAAATTAAGGAAAAATAAGTAGAGGACTTAGCAAAGTATTTGGGTTTTTACGGATTGTAGGATTAGGAAATAAAATAACATTAGTTTTATTGACAGGTATGATTAACGCAATGTAGAGGGTATTAAACCGTATGGTATGAATTAAAAAATATAGAAATATTTGGACAGAATTTCTTTTGTTGTAGTATTGTTCTTATCAAATAATTATTTTTTGACAGCGCTTATGTATATGACTTCTTTATTTTCATATAGATGGACTGCGATTCTTATTCAATATTATAAATTGGAATGTTTGTGTGTTTTGTGAGCAGCTCAACGGATTTGAATAAAATTCGGAAAGGACCATATACCTAGGTCTAAACACATTATTTTTATTTTTATTCTACGGATGATTCCCGAAGGATCACGATAACGGATACCAGTAGACCAGTAGCAGGCCACGGGTAGAGTTACTAAATATTGAATAATGATAACAATAATAAAATAATTGCCATGTGGGATGTTTCTTCGACGATAATCAAATGGTCCCGTTAGTAAATCCGGCAAACGGCCTTACAGTGAAGGGACTCGATCAACACACCTTTCTCGTTAGGCGGCTGGATCGAGAGGCAGATACAGAAGGCAGAGCTACATGACACCCCTGACAGCCCAGAGTAACGGTAGTTTGGGGCTTGCCCCGCTGCTCGGGGTAATCTAAAATTAGGTTTTTTATAATGTTTTTATTGCCTTATATAACACGACTTATAGATGCATTGAAAAAAAAAACAATATAAATAAATATAGTGACGAAATAAATTTAATATATAAATTTAATATAACATATACTTCCATATATAAAATAAAATTTTGAACTTAGCTCACAGAAAGACATGGACAAATTTTGTGGTCGGTACAACTCAAAACCCCCCAGAAATGGCATAACCTTTTATATATAACTAGCGACTGCCCGCGACTTCGTTCGCGTAGTAGAAAAACAAAAGAAGACCAAAACAATAATTAACGAGATTGTTCCATCTGTTCTCAAGTTATATCATGATCAGGAGAAATAGGGGTTCATTTTTATATGTGTAGATATTATTGCGTGATTATACTAAGTACTACTCGAAATAATGTGCAGGAAAACGCAAGTAGGTATACATGGAGTAAACGAGTAAAGCAACGTAAAAAGCCTTTGCTTAACGTAAGTGCTTACGTACCTACCGTTTTGAGAACTCGTGAACATCTCGCATAATAACAAGCTCAAAGATAAGTCGAAGCACACCTACCTATAATAACATTAAAATCTTAAATCTCATTTGCATTCAGGAGGCTACCTGTGCAACTACCGTCGATAGGAATTATCTTTCTGTTTTTACCCGTACTAACGAGAGGGTTGGGGATATTAGTTTATGTAAATCACGTTAAATCTTTCATTGCCCCGTTAGTTATGCAGCCCATGTGTTAAACTCAATTGTCTATCTGTATTATTTAGAAACAACCAACTGTATTTACAATTATGTGGTATTTTGTTGACAAATGAATACGTACTTTACCAATGTAGAGTTTTGGGACTGTAGACTATTTGTTAGAGTACCAAAATATAGAAGAGTAACGATGGAAGATCGTGACTCTATTCGACTCTCTACTTTCTATTCTCTACTCTGACCTTCAGTTTACCGCACAGCTGCTCGATTAATGTATACGATCAGTAAAGTGAAATTTGTAGATCTGCTTGTTTTCTTGACGGCCGCAATTGCATCTAAGGAACACTTGTTATTCTCGCTAGTCCACTATTAAGAAATAACGTGTAGTTGCCTACACACGTTATTTCTTAATAGTATTAATTTAATATATAATTCTTAGTCAGTTACTTACCAAAACTATCACTTAGTAATAGAATAGTATGAGGATAGTCTACTCTACCATTTACTCTACCCTTGTTCAGAACGTATATACTGTAATGCAGACTACTATTGACAAAAAATTTAGTTCTACATATGAAATGTGCTATTTACACAAAAGTGTAGGTATGCAACCATATGAGGAAATTTCCAAACACTACTTTCAATTCAAATCATAGCCCAAACTTGGTCCATATCAAAGCAAATTCAGAACCTAATCAACGTTACATTTCTGATTCAGTATGGCTGTATTCGAAATGGCTGTATTCTATTCAGCTATCCTATTCGAATCTTACAGTGGGTTTGTTCTGCTGTTCGTGGCTCTCTAAATGTTCTTATCCCAAAGGACATATGGGCGAGAATTCAATAAACTATTCAGTTATGGCTCTAAAGCCTCGTATCGAGAGTGTTGCATGTTTAGAAACTCTACCTCATAAATAGGATATTTGCAATGTTCCTGGCACGCCGCTCCTTGAAAGTTTAAGTGTGTTAGCGTGTGGTGTGTGGTTGTGGGAGGGTGTGTGTTTGTGTAAGGGTGTGTGTTTGTGTAAGGGTGTGTGTTTGCAACATATACCTTGTCACCTGCTCGTCTGACTTATTTATTCTTATAAATAACCAGCTGCGCTCATCGGTTTCACCCGCGTGTTGATGGATGATGATGAGGATGAATCAAATATAGCGTATGCTACCCAGGCATAATGTAACTCTAAACTCGTGAATGAATGCTTTGAATCGGCTAAGTAGTTTTACGTGTATCCCTTACAAACAAACAAACAATCATATATCTTTCCTCTTTATTGTTAGAGTGGATAAGGATTAATACCAAGGTACGAATAATGTGGCCTGGCTTGTACCGGAGTTCCTATTGCATAATATTTAAAATGAAAACTTATTAATTGTGTCGTAACTGTAATAGTTAGACATTATGGTAATGTGGACTTCTTTGTAGATATTGACGACGACACTTTGCTTTATTGTCAATAGCATAGACTAATATTATATGGTCAATAGTTACCGCCGAGTACGCGATATAAGGACTTTTTTTGGTATTTTTTCCACACCCTGGGGTACATTATCGAAGTTTTCATAAGGATCGCTAATTTAAAAAAAAAAACTTATATAGTTTATTTTTTTTAAATTAGCGATCCTATTTTTTTAAATTAGCGAGCCTATGTTTCACAGGAAAAATGTAGGATTCTATAGTGAAAGATTTTTTTTTAATCAGTCCCGTAATTTCGGAGCCTATTCAATTCAAACAAACAAATCTTTATATATGTGTTGATTATTTTCAGTAATAGGATTCCCAAAATGAGGCTTGGATATCGTATGGAATTACCTCTGCATATTTATTATGTTTAGATGGTAGAATCCTATAGACAGTCGGAGGAAGTGTTTGGCATATCAATGATTCCGTAAATTTAAACATCAAAAGTGGAAATTTTATATTGTACGAGTATCTTACTTAACATATGAATCGAAATAAACTATTACATAGCATATCGGTAAGTTTATCTGACAAACAAAATATGCCAGAAAGAAACTAAAAATTAATATGACTGAAGAATAATAAGAACGCGATATCTATTTATTTCCCACGTTTATTTCCTAAACCAATCTGGCAACACAACGTTAGCTTGTTAGCGATGCGTGTCACGTAGCGGTCGGCCCTCCCCGTGCATCCAAATAGATCGTTAATGATGATGTTTTGGGCGGTAAATGGATACTTTTATGACCAAAATATTTTATCAATTTATCCGCTTTTTGTTTCATTCATTTCGTTCATAAGTTTGCGTTATATTGTTTATTTCATGGGTATTGTAAAGCCTTTGCATTTCGGCCTGCCACGGCTGTATCTCTCCTTTTTGCAGGGAAACATTGATGTGATAATGTCAACTTTTATTGTTTACACCGTTTTGTTACATGTGATTTTTAAATTTGCAAGATTTTAACGATATTTATATATTTTTACCGCAGTGCAAATCGCTAATCTATATAGACAAAAAACTTCTCGTGTGTTGGAAAACGCATCTACTGAATGATTGGCTGGACCAATTTAGATATAATATAATGTTCTTAAAAATCTAAATAGATAAGATTTTCAAGTATATAAAAATATTATTCAAGTTTGCCAAAAATTGGGAAATTACGGAAAAACTAAAAGAACTTCTTTCAAAGGGACAACGTCTGTTACCAATTATCTGAGCTACATTATCATTTATTATTTTTCTTTAAAACTTATTTTAACATAAAACTTTATTTAAAACAGATTACATATTAATTAAATGTTTTCCATCGTAAACCTATTTAAGTGTTGTCGAGTTAAAAAGATGGTTCAAGATTTCACGAAAATTAAGATGTTATTTAATTATTTATATATATACATAGGGCCATTTTAATTTCTCTATACAAAATAGCAAACAACAACATGGAGTAACATGAGCTGTAACCCAGTATGAGGATAAATTGCAAATTCACACAGTTCATCTTCTGGAGTATATTTACGCAGTCTTGGAAAATTCCGAGATACATAATGTTTATAGTCATGAGAGTGTTGCTTGTGTCGCGAGTTGATATTATCGGTGATTCCATTTTTAGGAATTTAAAAGCAACATTATGATTACAAACGTGAACAATTAAAGTATTAAATATTGTTTATTTTTAATGCATGTTTCTTCAACATACACTTCTAAAATACCACAAAGAGATCCTTTCAATTTGTCGAGATCAACATTAAGTACCTATATACAATTATACAATAGTGTTTTGTTTACTATCTTTGTGTTAATACATAATCTAAGTTATCACAATACCTACTAAGTTTCGTTAAAATACGTGTTCAAACACAGACAGACAATTTGTTTTGCCGTCTATATCGGTACAGAAGCTTATAATAAAAATTTTCAGAAATGTATCAGATTTGGTTCTATTACCGTTATAGTATGGTAGGTGCTATAAGTAGATAACTTTGTTTAATTACAGTTTTACTATAATATAGGTAGATAGATTTATGAAGTGACCGATTACATATGATAAGTAAATCGGAATCTTTCAGACTCTATCGGATGGGAACATAACATTTAAAGGTGATATTCTACCATTTCCTATGTCATATCTGTCATTCGATTATGTAACGAGGAGTGGAATTTGAAACAAAATAACTTCAATCAATACTCGACGAAATGTATCCGATGGAATTCCGTAGTATCAACGGCGCAAAGTTACTACTTTGCGCCGTTGTTGTTAAAGGTTTTGAAGTCTAGCTTGAACCAATGATACGATGTGAATGATGCTTTTATAGCTCGCCTTTAGATTGATTTAAGAACTTCTAGTTGATACGTAGCCGTACCATACCAGAGATGAAACAGTGCATTAAGCAACAACGGACTACCTTGATGAAAGTTGCGTTGATACTTAACACGTCGATTATTAAAAAAAAGTTAAAGAAAACTTTATAATAAAGACATGTCATGTCGAACCCTGTGAACGAATTTCGATACATAATAAAATCTCTTATATACGTTTGGAACTCGCCGTTCTCCACGTTATCCGTTACAATAAGTATACAAATAAATTGTATTATAACTTTTTATTACTATCTATTTCATCAATATATGTCACCTGCCATTATTTATTACTTTCTAAATACGAGAAGAAACTGAATCCGATAAAATATTATATCGCAGCATGTCAAGAACCCAAAACATTTGCAAGAAATTAATGGAGTAGATACATGCCAATTCCGTGTCAAGCCTAGCGGCAATATAAGTTGTAATTTATCACAAGTGCCGAAAATCCGATAATAGAAACGGCCCGGTCCCGATAAATCGTACACCCGTTTGGCTATTTGTAAAAACGTATGTAATTGATTCCCTATCGATTACCTCATTAAGACCGTGTCATTCGATGAAGTAATGGGGATGTTACCTCTAAAAACTAAAACAATATAGGAGGCGGTTAATATAATAATAAAGTGCTGTAGCCAGAATTACATTATTAAATATAACCCGTAAAATATCAATCACTCACTACGTGTAAGTAAATTATGGAAATCTTTGCCGGCGTACGTATTTCCTTGCAGCTATGACCCTGGATCTTCCAAGCGGGACGTGAACATCTCTCAGGTCATCATAAGGGTGGCGATTAACGCAGCTTACAGCTGCATTAATAGTCGTCGCTTCTTGATCTCCGCTTTCTATCAGTGGAGAGGAAGTCACTTTGATTAAACATTATATACAGAAATATGATCTGGCATAATATCTATAATTTAATTAGCCTATCACATGCTCATCTTTGGAGCAAGTGCGCGTTTATACAATCTCTTCTGAATTCATAATTTTTTAATGCAACATTTATAATTTGAACAATAGGGATAAGGGATAATGTAGTAAATATTACTTATATGATAAAATAGTGTATGCAAATGCTTATATTTAATTAGGTATTAAAACACTCGTATAAAACTATTATCACACTCGGCTTCGCCTCATGCCTACACTCGTGTTTTAATAACCCCTATTAAATGACCGTTGCATAAACTACTATTATAATGCAGTTGTTTAAAAATTGAAGGAAAATGTTGCGCTGTAATGTTATTTTTTTAATTTTGCCTATCCTCGAAAAAAGGTCGTTTAATAGAATCTTTTTTGAATTCATATTTGGAATATTACGTTGTGGGTGTAGATAAAATATATTAATCTTATCAATAATAAATAATAAAATAAAAAAATGTGATGTGTAATAATTAACGCACACAATTATTGTGTGTGTCCATGCGACACAGGGAATCGTATTGCGCGGCTATGAGTTTATAAACATTATTATTTATAGTATAAGTATACCTACTTTGCTAGCTTTGGAGGGCGATGGCTGGCACACGTGTCAATCTCGTGAACGGGCGCTTCTTGCGGGAGCCGGTATGCTCTCGGTATGTACGATATTTAGAAATTAGTGAAAAGTCTATTTGTGTACAAAAAAACGGCAAAATGCCCCTCTGGCCTCTTCTTAAATTGTGTGTGCCCCTCAGGCTAAGAAATAAAAAAAAAAGTTTTGAGCACTTCATGCTCTTATCGTATTGTGCCCTTCAGGCTAAGTAAGTTTTCAAAGTGCACTTCAGGCCTTCACAAATGTATTATGTAAAGTTTAGTTAACAAAAAAAAAACGTCCATCTGTATTCCGTTAGTAATTTAAAAATGAAATATACGTTTAAAATATAAATGTAAGCAATGCCACGGACCCACTGAGTCTGTGAACAAAAGCAATAATAATGAATAAAAAAAAGTATACAAAGTAGTTACGGAAGTAGTACTTCGGTACCTACAACGTTTTATTTCTTGTACCTCTACCATGAGTTTGCAACATAAATGTCATCTATAGTCGATACTCGATCTCGCCAACCTATTACGCTCGTGATTGGCGTACTCGCTGTCAATTTTAGTTTTACAATTGAGCGCAAGGTGGCACTGTTATTTTTTTCATACTTTTTTTAGCGGCGGTCGGTTGGTGTCAATGTTGTAAACTCATGGTTGGCCTACCGTGACCAAATGTCATGTCTCGCTAATGAGTAGGTATATAGTCATTTTTATATTGTGCAAGAGTAAAAGAGATAGTAAATTATAGATATTCACATGCTTGAAATAAGTGTGGTACCGCCACAGAATAATTAATAGTATATAGTAGTGAACTAATTGAAACACGTCTCAGTTGGGACGTAGGGGCCGCTTCTTAGAGTTCCATTCTCGAAGACGAAAATGACACCCTTAAAAGATCACTTCGTCGTTCGTATGTCTGTATTTGTATTCGTTTATTTATATAGCATTTATGTATTTTTAGTGTGTTTACTGTTTTTGTATTGTACCATCTTTTATTGTATATTCCTCTGCGAATTGGTTGTCTGGAACAGATCACTCTGAGCGATAAGACCGCCCATTATTGCACCTAGTTTTTAGCATTGTCTTTTTATTTTATTTTCTAATATTAAGTCATAAATGTGGTGTTTCAATAAAGTGTTATCTATCTACCTATCTATCTATCTATCTATCTATATATGTCAAGGCCCTTTTCCTCAGGAACTAGTGGAGGGATCAAATTGAAATTATTAATATACAGGCTATACGATCCCTTCGAGCTATAAATAACAACGCATACAAAATATTGTGCTTCTACAATTGGGTTCATTATACCGCATATTTTGATACTAGCCAATAAATCACGTATGGAGTACTTGCCGTTGATCTACAATCATTAAATTTTGCTAGAAGCTTGATCAAACAGCACAAGCAAAGTAAAAAAATAATAAACCCGGCCGAGCGCGAGTCGGACTCGCGCACGAAGGGTTCCGTACTATTATCTATAAATGTCCCATACAACAAACATGATTTTTTGCCGTTATTATGGGCTCGCATTTGGCGACTTTGACTTTAATAATGGGGTCTCGTTTTACCCTTTGGGTACAGAACCCTAAAATTCATTATATAAATGACTAGCTGCATCCTGAGGTTTTACCCGCGTGGCGATGGATGATGATGATAAAAAATCTCCTCTATTTTATTCCTTTATTCAAATCCGCTCAGCCGTTCTGGCGTGATGGAGTAACAAAGCTCCATCAATCCAAATACTTTAAAAATTAAATACTTTAAATGTTATTAGGAAACGGTACAAGCACGAGGCCCACCTGACGTTAAGTGGTAAACTCTGCCCAGAACAGATGCATTTCCTCACTTGTGTGATGTGACAAACTGCACTGCGCCACAAGTCTCATGTGCCTGTAATTTTGTTGGCAACCATATCTTTAAACCAAAATACAGTGTTGCAAACATTACTGAAAGAGAAGAGAAAAAGGTATGGTGGCAGTAGGTACTACCCCGGACAAACTCATTCACGATGAGCTCTATTGCTCTTCATAATATAAGTGAGATATAGAATTGTATCGTTTTAAATAGTAGTTATATTATCTAAATTAAAAACACAGTTGAAAAATGGACCGTGACGTATATCGATCAATATAAGAACATTTTTACATTTTTACTAGTTCAAAGTTAAGTTTGTCCTGGAATTCGACTTCTGACCGAGCTATTAATGGTAATATTAGTTAAGTATACACACATAAACAAATATTTGCGATCACTTTGAAAAATAGAAATCTTTTTTGTTACGGTAGATTATATTATTATTTCTTCATCTTTTTAGTTGCTATTGATGGAATTGTCTGACCAATTTGTACTGGTCAATGATAATGCGCCCGCCCGTCGAGCTCAATGAGTCAATGCTGCTCTCCGAGAATACGACATCACAAGGTTAGACTGGCCTGCCGGTCAGGGAGGACTTATATTATATTGAATATAAACCTTTTCTTAATAAGTTGTTGTTTAAGTTATTTATTTTTATTTTTTATCAGCTTATGATGAGTGTATGTATGAATATCGTATATTAATATTGGTAGTTTATGCCGAAATTATCGGATGTACTTGTATAGGTAGGTACATTTCATATTAAACACACAAAATACACTTGCACATCCCAGAAGTTTCCAGCAGTGGTGAAACGGAATACAATATTAATATGATTTTATGGCAAACGCAGAAACAACTGTCGAGGGTTGGCTACCCATCTGGTACCTATAGTCGCGGGTCCAAATCCGCGGTTTATCGAAATCCCAAAGAAAATACTAAATAAATATAAAAAAAAAACTACACAAAATAAATACATACAAATGTTTGAACTGAGTAATTAAAAATGTTAAAAATATTGATATTAATGACAGCTCACCATATATTATGTTGTACGATATCTTGTTATCCGATTAATTGAGCTCCTTTTTACTTATCGATACTTTTTCGTTACTGGTTTGAGACGATAATTTAAGTGCTTAGTAGATTTACGATTAAATCTAATACTTTATACCTCCTATCTCAAGAGAGTTCAGAACAGCCATTAGGCTCAATCGTGTAGTTTGTATTTTTTTTTATTCTAAACTTCAAAAAAAAGGTAACTGTTTAAATCGTGTAATTTATCTCGTATTTTATCTTGACTTCCGATGCCTTTTAGTAATCGCGGTTACGGGTACAGTACCTACAACTAAACGACAGTTTTCCATTATTGAGTTATGAAAAAAATGTGTATGGACCTACCGTTATTACCACATAATTATATGTATAATATAGTAACCATAAGAATAGGTAACTCTCCTATTCTTTTACTCGTATACTCGTATAACCTATATAGTCATGGAGTTCTGTGAAGCATTGCAACTGACGTGAGCTAAAATGTACAAATGCATAATTTACATTTGTAAGAAGAACCCTTGCCTGAGGCAAATATTGCTGGTGTCATTTTTGATTATTTCAGTAAGCAAAATTAGTAACTATATGACTGGAGCTGACAAAAGTGACATATAACATGGTGGATGTTATAGATTTCAATAGATATTTGTTTGTTTTTGATAGTTATGCATAGTTACACATTCACAGTCGGCGATAGGGATAGGATAATTATGGTAATGCGCAACGGCATTCCATCATTACGGCAAAAGTATATGCAAGTTTTTACATTAATCGGCTTTTATGTCATCCATGTGGAAGACAGGATATGGAACAGCCCAATGATGCTAGGGATTGTACGACGTAGATGTACATAGCTGTCTGAATAGAGAAAAATGTTTGTGAATGTGTTCATAACTACGATTTTAATTTTATTCTTTCATTACGAAATAAAAATATCTAAGTTGTAAGATTCTAAACTGATAAGGTCACTAATGCAAGAGTTAACTTTATAAACGGCATATTTACCATGTATTGTATTTATTATGAGCTCTCGATATTTCGGCACAGTTGCATGCCATGTTTACAAGTAAGCTGAAGTATTGAGAGCTCATTACAAATACAATACGTGGTAAATATCCCGTTTCTAAAGTTAAATATCCAAAGTTATATGATTATTAACGGGATATTTACCGTGGTAAGGTTGTGGAATGAGCTCCCGATATTTCGGCGCAGTTACATGCACCATGTTCACGGGAACGTATCCCGTTAATAATCATATAACTTTAGAGAACAACCGTGATAGTTTAAAACAGTGTTTTAAATATCCAAGTACCTTTATACAAGATACTGGTAGTACAAAAAAAATTAAATGGTGCTGGTAACTCACGGAAGACAGTGAGCTGCTTTTCGGTAGACGCCTTGGTGTAAATGGGAGTGTCCATGGAAACTTCGCAAGAATAGGTGTCGCTGGCCATGAAGTCCAGGTTTTGTAGCACTATAGAGGATTCGGTGGACAATGCGACCTGCAAGAAAAAAATACGAATTGTGAACTTAGAACAAAGATCGTAAAAAGCGTATTCTTTCCTTATTACACTTTAAATGGAAGTGAAAGGCGACAAAGTAATTATTTTGTCGTTTTTCTACCGTCTTCCAAAAAGGAGGAGGTACTCAATTCAACTGTTTTTTTAAATATTTGTTACCTCATAACTTTCGATTGGGTGAACTGATTCTCATTTGTTTTTGTTTTAAAGCTGGTGCTTCCCGTGTAGTCCCATTTAAATTTAATTAAATTCGGTGCAGTAGTTTTTGAGTTACACTCCAATACTTGAATAGAATGGAAGTCGGTATAAAATTTTTCAAATTGTACTTGTTTATTTGTCACATAATAATATTAATAAAATATGTAAAAAGGAGCTATTAGTGGATTATTTTGTATTTATTCATTGGCTCTATCAAATTAACGACTTAAATATTGTTTAAATTTAATGTAGTAGGTACTAGTCTAGTATTCAATTCTAGTATTCAAACTAGTCTAGTATTCAATTCTAGTATTCAAGTGTAGTAAGTACGCACAGGTGGAGCTTATTTCAATGATTTTAGGGTCTGAGGCATACACCTACCTACATTGTTATCAATTGTGAGAAATTGTATCGAGGTGCCTTGGTCTACAAACGTAAAATGTCCTCTCACCTGTCTATTGTCAATATAACAATGGAATTTCTGTTGAGTGTGGGTCGTTCGACAGATGCAGTAATATATAATAGTCTTAAAAAGAGAACAATATAAAAAATATTTTTGACTTTATATTTTGATTAAAGTTCGTTTTATAACCCGTCGCGTGCCGCGCGTACAACGTACATCATGTGTACGTACAAAAAAGGGCTACCACATGTTGCGCGTACACCTACTGTATACACATTTTCTACCGACTTCTAAAAAAGGAAGAGGTATTCAATTCGACTAGATTTTTTAAAATGTTTGTACCTCATAGCATTCGACTGGGTAAACCGATTCTCAAATATCTTTTTTTGTTTGAAAGCGGGTGCTTCCTTTGTGGTCCCATTTAAATTTCATCAAATTCGGTTCAGTAGTTTTTGAGATACACTCCAATAACTGAATAGAATGGAAGTCGGTATAATTATTTTTAAATTGTACTTGTTACACCTCTGGTTAGTAACTAATTTTATCGGATCCAATGCACTCCATCGGTATAAACTTGCCATTTGTTTGTTGGTCAAACTATTCAAGTGCAGTATTTTTATCTGAACTGTTATGCGTAGTTCGGAAAGACACCGAAAGAAGTAGACTCTGGACGGGTTAAGAATTTGAAATCCCAAATGAATTAAAAAAAACAAAAAACGGTTGTTTCTACTACTCAAATTTACTATTCAAACTTGGATAATCATGCTACCATATAACCATATAATTATACATAAGTTCTTGTACATTTAAATAAAATATAAATATATATATATATATATTTAAGGCTCATGAAATATTTCGTTCGCGTGGAGTGGTCGACATGTAAAATCTGTGGCAATTATGTAGGTATAAATGTTTATTTTCCTGGTGCTCGCAGAACTTTTGAATTTGTACAAGTTACTGTTATCGTACTGTTTTTGTTACAAGTTTTGATATAGAAGTTCTGGTATTCGATTCCTAACGTAAGCGCTTGACACCGGTTAATAATAGCTTAGGTAACGCATGTGCCAAACTCACGAGAATTACAAAACAAAAATGACTCTGTATGTATACTAACTGACCCGCTTCTGGCATCGCTCGCGTAGCCTCCAGAATGCAGGGGTACATCCTACTTCTTTCTTAGCCTACTAATAGTATAAACACAAAAGTTTGTATGTATGGATGTATAGATGTTTGTTACTCTTTCAGGCCAAAACTACTGAATGGATTTTAATAAAATTTGCAATGTAGATAGATGAGGCACTGGATTAACATATATGATACTTTTTCAACATCATCATCATAATCATCCATCACCACGCGGACTACATCATTTAATACAAATTCGCACTTCTACATTACTAGCTGAGCCCAGAGAGGGCAAATTCAAGTTGACTGTAAAAAACGTTTTAATAAAAAAAAGGTTATTATAAAGTTCGACATTATATAGAAGATAAAGATGCTTGGAATACTCCACTTCTGGCAAGCTGTCACTCTGCCACCCATAAAATGTAATATTTGTAGTCCTTAAGTAGAAACATTGTAAACATCTATATAAAGGAATGGCCCCGAGTTTCTTGCCGCTTCTTCTCGGTGGGCTCTATATATTTTGGAACGCGGCCGTAGAGTCTTTAAAGTACATTATAATGAAAAGTTAACGTTCATAAGTGCGTCTTTGATGCCTTAATTAAATAAATGACTTTGACTTTGACTTTGACTACATAGCTAGAAACTTAGACACAAATGAATCATAATTGAACATAACTAACACTTCGCCTTCTTGCGTTAAGAAGTAAAAATATTATTTTCATTGTATAATAATATGTAAGACCTTACAAAATACCTGATATTCAATGAAATTAAAATAATAAGAAATTACAATAATTTATAGACTTTCAATTGAAAATTGTACATTAGGTATTTGTATTAGGTAAATTGCACAGTCGAGTGGCCATCGTGGTTTCAGATCCGATCACAGAAGTTCTCTTATAATACCTATGTGTGTTTTGTTTGTCGTACTAACTATTATCTAATTTGTTTAATTTTATTAATTTTATTTGTCTAATTTTAAACATCTACGTAACTATTATACTTAAACTAACCATTAGTTCGCTATATTAACATATGACACGACATATTTAAATATTTAAAGTAAAGACTTAGGTTCTCTCTAGTACCTACACAATATATATTTTAGTAAATTTAGAACCAAATTACATGCATTAATGTTCACGTGATAAGACCACACTCAAACGTACAGTCAGACAGAAATACAGATAAACATTTCACAAACTATATTATCTTCTACTTCCTTTTACTGTGTGATATGAAAGTAAGTTCACACCTTTATAAGGAATTCTTGTCGTACTTGACACGTTAAAATAATAGAATAAACGTTTAGGGCGAGATTGTATTTAACATTTTGCCGTCTTTTTACTGCTAAACAGAAAATGGAATTAATATTCCGGCCGTTTGTGAATACCACGCTTTTAAAATTTCAGAAGGCGAGATACTTCCGGTTGTAAAACCTGTAAACCTGATAATACTCGGATGCCGTACTAATATTTATTCTATACCGAAGGCTTTAAGGGTGTGCACCTGAATTCACCTATTTCCACAATCCCCAAAGTGACCCAGAAGAGAGGTCGACCTGTTACGCCCTTCCTGCTAAAACGAGCGGCGTGCATGCAATGGAGCGCCGAATTAATTTAAGTGCGCTTTTGCATTACCTACCGACTGTTTTCATTAACTATAACAACGGGTAAACGTATTCGATACATTTTCCCTGGATGGAATGGATGGAAGAACTTCATAAACATATCTTTGTGCCTTTTGTATAGGAGCTATTTCGATAGAATCAGCCAAAATATTATCTATTTTAATGTATATTTATCGAAAACTTATTACGTCAAATAATAAGGTATATATAAATATAAATAAATAGGTAGCTGGTGAGCTAAAAATCATATAATTTACGCATGTGAAAAACATTATCTGTATAAATAAAAAATAAATTTCTATTTAGCTTAGTCACGCCGTAACTTGAGAATGGCTTTACCGATTTCAATGTACTCGTAATTAGGAAAAGAGGCAGACTATACTCCGGGGAGGACATACGAGTAGGATAGTTTTTATCAACATCATCATATGAATGATGACACATGGTGCGGGTGAAACGTTGGGGCACAGCTAGTTCCTTAATAAAAATCAAGACCGCTTCTGCCACCGTGATAACGCTGCCTTGTCAATTGACAGCACTTCAAATTTGTTAAAATCAGGAGTAAAATGCCACTATATTGTAGTTTGTACATACAAATAGGTATTAGACGAAAATAAAAAATTATATAGAACATTTATAAAAGTTTTATCTTAACATTTATAATCTTTTCATCCATGCTAGAATGTTCACTTCGCTTTTACCATTAGTTCTGGCTAGTTATTCTGTGTATTATGTCTCCCTCGGGGTTTGGTATAATTTGAGACTTAGTACTATATTCATATGAGTGAATTTTATATGCGGCTCGAATGTTATGTGGAATAAATTAAAAGATAATAGATTACGTGACATATACTTTTATCAGCCTAATTACTTACTAGTGTTGTACTTATCAGTGTTTTATCCATGTACAGGTTAAATAGATAGGTACTCTCGTATTATTTATCCAGTTAGGTATCCGGTAGGCAAAATTTCACCAAGGAATTAAACACAAATGGGCTATCATTTTTGTGCACTATAAAATGCGAATGTAATGGCGTTATTAACAAAAGAATATAAAACATGTTATGTGTAGAAAGCAATGAAAACACAGAGGTGTGGATTACTTGAGCTCATATTCATATTCTTTACTTGCATTCCACAAAGTAGCTAGTATCAATTACCCTGCCCCTGTCGGGCACAACAAATCTAGTAGAGAGGAGGGCAGGTTATTTTTAACATCGAGTAAGAAGGCTACACAAAGAATATTCTATGTAATCCTCAATATTATAACTTTTTTGAATTAATACAGATTTAAGGTTGTTTAGATACGTACGATATTCGGTTCCATTTTTTAGTGAGTTAGGTAGTTTGTTATATATTTTTATGCACATCATAAAAGCACTTGTTGAGTGCAGTGCTAAGCGAGAGTTGAGCAACATAAGCATGTTATTGTGTTGCTCTTGCAGTAGATGCTTACAACTTAAGCTCAATGTCTAGATGGGTTCAAGAGCGCAAGATATACCGATAAGATCTATTCCAATTTCCAATAGTGTGAAAACACTGGCTTGGAGCTTGCAGGTTAAACATAAAAAATTCTTGGCTTATTTAAGTTAAAAAGGTATCTTATACACACACAAACAAAATCATTATTTATTGTTTAAGTGTTATTCGGACAAATTTAGTGTAATAATTTATTTATAATTACGTAGGTTCGCAGCGTAAAGGTAATAACAGTAGTATTGTGCTTAAAACTATCACAATAAAAATACCTAATTTGTAAAAAGTACAGAACCCTAACCGGTTACCACAACGGTTTTAGTACCTACTCTTTAATAACAAGATAAAATTATCAGGAACACTGTGTTCGACTAAAACAGATATAAGTGTAAATAAATATTGTTTTGTCTGCTATATGTAAGCATCAAACATCAATTAAGCTAACAAGATTTGTGGGAATAGATAATAATACAAAGCAATAAATTATGTTAAATATTCTAGACCTTATTTCTATTCAGAAGTGGCGATAAAACCTACGTCAACGATAGTGATATAATCAGTTATTATTTACATTTAAAATCTCGGGTCTACTACCGTTCCTTTGCAATGCGTTTGTGAAGAAGAAGCCCTTTTTATGTCAAAATGATCTACGAAAAGGGGAGGGTAGAAAATTTGACTATTTCTAGATGTTATCAAGAATTGGGTTATTGATTTTGCATATCTTGGTGGTTCACATCTGGGCTATAATAGAGACTAACATAACCTACAAATTTTAGTCTCTTCTCAGAATATTTAGGCAGGTGATGACTTGCCACCCACTAAACGGGCCATAAGACCGCCATCATTGACGGCGTAAGAAAGCGGTAGCTCCTTTCGTTGCAGTGGATGGCTAAAGTATGTTGAGGGGTGTGCTGCGATTTCTCTAAAGTGTTACTTCTGGCATTATGGCCTTTAACTCTTGCCCTCTTGGAGCTTTTGGTATTTTCTCTTACGTTTCTAACCCTGCGCTTGCGTCTCCACCCCTTATTATCGTATCCTTTATTATTATTGTCATCAGGTACATTGTTCGTAATACCAGGTACCATATAAAATATTTAGTAATTTCTTAAGACCCCAATAAGTACTTAGTCTATATTTGAATATAAGTTGACCGATCGAGCGAAGCGTCTCTGCTTTAACTGGCCAAATAGACTTTCGTCTGTCCGTATATTTGTTAGGTTGTTCATTGTGTACAGATCGCATTTTTCAACCAATCTTGACGAAACTTGATACGCATGTTCTACTATTTAATATATTGTTTTTGTCGTCGGTGATTTTGAGTGAGGAAAAGGGAAAAAATTGCTGTGGCGCTATTTACCGACCGATCTTGATAAAATTTGGTACACACATTAGGTACCTGACTTTATAGAGGAATTTTGAATATGAGCAGAATTGGTCAAGTGGTTTCCGAGATTATAGGTTGGGAATGACTGCGAAAAATTGTCGCTAATAAGACTATGTACTTGCGAGGTCTAGTGTTCGCAAAACTACTAGTATAGTATGGTATAAGTTTAATATCATATTTATTTAAGGTGCCCAATAAGTGGAAGGTAATTGATATCATCACAATAGAAATAAAACATTATGAAGTAGATCAGCGGATTATGATAACTTGTAACATAAAAAGGCAACCATTTCCTTTTAATCCATACCGAATTTTTTTAAACTATTCATTCAGTTGTTAAAGCGTGCAACATTGCGTCTATAAACGAGCTCCTTCACGGGTCAGTTCGTTGCCTTAAACCATTTAATTTATTAAGAACATACAATTAGTTGGCTGACTTACAAAACGCGCCTACCAAGTTTACCTTATAAGGTGACCATAGTTCTAGCTTTCTTAGGGATAGTTTACCACCTTGCTGTGTTTCGTTGAAGGGCAATGTTTCCAGCTAAATTACAGGACAAGATATTTAACATCTTATATCTCAGCTTAGGTGTAGGGTTGTTGTAACTCTTGTAGTTTAAAAGTCTGAATAGCACTGAACTGTTGTAGGCAAGCGAGAGACGTGCTCGTCATAACCGATAGACATAAAAATATTACAAGTCTTTAAAAGGCTCTCCGGCCCGGTTAAGGTTATTTCCGTGCTCTGCTTATTTTAAACTATTTAACTATGCGTGCGCGTGCTTGAACCGCGTGCCATACTCCTCTCTCTCAGAAGAAGGATTGAGTCCCAGTAGTGGAAACATTTTGGACTATGTCATATATGGCACTCGATACCTTCTAAGTAGTTATCAACACAGTCGACGTGGAATGGCAAATCATTTTTAGTTTTATTTTATATACGGTAAACATTAATTCACAATACGTAAATTCGGAGCACATGTAAGTTCTCAGACTAACATTGAAATCGAACAAGTTTAACTGGATTTTCACGGATAAGCGATTAAAGTTTAAAGTTGGGTATAGTTCTAAATATGGCTAGAGATAAGACGTGCCCGCGAGCTTGTAACACACTCCTTGAAAAATAACGAATGATGGATGGAATTAATATCAGTTGTTCCAATTATAGCAATGTTTGACTTATGCAGGTGATATATTCCCGGCCGTATATATTATATCCCCGTAATTTTATAAACCCATCAAAACGTTAGGGATCATTGGTCGTATAACTAATTTGCGAAAAAGTATTCGTATCGTAAGCGTCAACGCGTCACGCTTCGGCGTACAACCTGTAAGTTATCTCGATTCTATAATAAACTACCCAATAATATCCGAAATTTGCCTATTAGTAAGTTTAAAATTACAATTAAAACTAAACTCTGTCAAAAATCTTATTACAAAATTTCGGATTACTTGTAGGATAAAACAGCTGCGGGGCTGCCGTGCGATTCTCTAATGCTCGTCGACACGGATCGATCAAATGCTCACGGATGTCAAATGCTTTATAAAATATCGCCCTTGTACACAAGGTTGTTTTGTTGTTGTTTGTGTTGTCCAACCTTTTTTGTCATCAGCCGTGCGATTCTGTAATGATTCGTCGTTGCGCTCGTCGTCGTCCTCACCGATGTCAAATACTTTATGAGATATCGTCCTTGTACGTTAGGTAGTTTTTCCAACGTTTCTTGTCATCTTGTCATTTGTTTCACGGATGTTGTCAAAGATGCAACGATGTTTGCTCTTACAGAATAGCACGGCTGATCACTCAAGGATCTACCTACTCGTGTATTACCATGTCAAAGTGTAGCGTGTCTTGCCCTACTGATACCATTATTATGGTCTCTTTTGTAAAGCAACACACTAGAGCTAAAAATAAACGAAGGTTTGTTGTATCAATTAAAAAATTGGCAATACAAAAGCGTAAAAAGACAAGCCCGCTGAGTTTCTTGCCGGATCTTCTCAGTCGTGGTCGCATTCCGATCCGGTTGTAGATTTAAGAAAAAAATTTGTTAAGTGCCCCCGTAGGCCTATACATAATAAATGATTTGATTTGATTGATTTCATTTGTTCGTACGTTACGTTACACTTGCGCAGCTATTTGTGTTAGGCCCACAGTTACATTATCATAGCATGAAGATGTACTACCTTTAACAAAAGCGGCGCTTATGTATATTATTCGTGGCTTGTATTTTTTATTATATCACGAAGTAAAATTTTACTATAAATAGAGACGTGTTTCTGAGGCGAAAGAAAACATTATGTTGTAAAAGTATGGTATAAACCTCTTTAATTGACTGCGGCTGTCTGAGGCAGATAGCTGGATTATTTGCTAGGCTATGTTACTTACGTCCATGTTCTACTTGTATCTAAATATTGAATTTATGCCATATCCAGCCCAAGCAAGTTCGGACCACAAAAAAAAACTACTTTCGTCCCAGATTGTATGCCCTGTTCGGCCCAATTTAAATTTTAATCTAATAATTCTTATTTCGCCCCACTTTTCAGTTCCACGTTCGGCACGTTAGATCATGTCCTTTTGATGTCACTCTCAAATCTCAATGCCTTGCATAACGGTGGGGGCAATTTCTTTGATAATTATGAATAGGGTCCTGAAACACTCTTCAGAAAGTTCCATAGCATTCCATAATGCGTCCTTCTGTCATATGAAGAATTCTACGAGCATTTCGATCTTCTCGATCAAAAGAAGGTAGAAGTCTATTTTATATCGAATACTTTTAAAATTTTATATCATACGAAACTAAGTAAACAATATCACGATTAAGTTATAAATTAAATCAATTAAATGGACTAAGATAATTATATATATGTACACTCTTCACCAAAAGTCCGTCGTGATGGATATAACGGTATCACCGACATCTACTTCCAAGTAGAAGTGAGCAAGCGACACCATGATTGCTTACAAGACGAATTAAATAGAAAAATAAACTTTTGTCTCGGAATGACGCGTTGCCCAGTGGAATATAAGTTTGAAGTTTTGGGTGACACTGCAATAGTCGAGGCAGGATAACGTTTTATGACAAAAGACATTCTGTTTCATTACTTTACTGACAATAAGACATTAAGGTTATTTCTTGTACTCTTGTACTTACTAAACAGCGAAATAGTACTAGGGTATTTTGTATGCAGATTTATTGTTCTCAAGAGAATCCACACAAACAGGACAAACGCGGTAAGCGGTCTCATGTACAAATTAAGCAATCTCCCTGGACACTGACACAAACGTAGAACGGTCAGTTTACGGTGTTTCATGTTCCATGTCCATATAAAATACGGCTCGTAGTGCCGTTGCCACTTAAAACTTTGCCGGGTAGTTGTAAACAGCGATACAACTGCGAGCGTTTCAACCCTAGATAAGTGCGGTGGCCTAGCCGTGGCTAACTTCAATTGTGTGGTAACCCTAAGGTGACGTCTGCACGGAGAATTAACAGCACCCGGCCCATTACCCGTAGGCACAGTTTAACTATAAAAGTAGGTAAGTACGGACGTAAATATATACCTACTTGCACTACAGTTAGATCGGTACGTACGAGTACATTTATTAACGAGACGTTCCTCGTTCACTTACTGTAGTATCTATGTCTATTATCAAGCGTGTTGCCGTTTAAAAAAAACACAATAATGACGTAGATTTGTGTCTCTACTATATAGTTTAGACGTCTAATAGTGGTGAATTATTACCGTTAAGTTTTTGTTAAGGCAAAGTGTACCAAAGATAAAATGATATACTTTCGATGATGATTGCATGATAAATGTGCCGTCATCGAGGAGGCGGTATCTTTTTTTATAGATGAACTAAACTTACGAATTTTAATTTCACTCCTTCAAAAACTTTTACAGGGCGATCCAAATACCTTTGCAGCTAATGGGAGGTAGTATGGCTTTTACTATCAAATCTAAATTCAAATAAAGATTGTTAATATTGACTGAGCTGAGTTAGCCTTAAACTAGCAACATGGTATGTAGATAGTCTAGTTAAGACTCTTTACGTGTAAATACAATATAGAAACCGAGTTCACACAATAGCCTTGATAATAAACTCACCGTCCCCTGAACAAACGGCTACGCAGGTATATTCTACTTTTCTGTGGAGAGATGCCACCCGATCCGTATCAGTAATGTTTCGTCACAATAGTTCCATGGTATTGTGTGAACATGGCCACAAAGGATACGTCGGTGTTTATATTCACATACCTTTACGTACCTATACAACGCTATTTAACAATAACTTACGGTCTACTCCAGCTTTGCCCCGATTTTCACTTTTTCCTGTAAAAAGAAAAATGCCACAAAGAGACATTTGTCACATCTAAGCCATAAAAAAAGATGTGTCCTGCCTGGCGATTCTCTAAGAGCAAACATCGTTGCATCCTTGACAATATCCGTGAAACAAATGAAGAGGTAAAACGAAACGTTGGAAAAACAACCTTATGTACAAGGGTGATATCTCATAAAGTATTTGACATCGGTGACCCCGTCGACGAGCTCGTCGACGAATCATTACAGAATCGCACGGCTGATGATGTTTTTTATTTTAGATGGTTGCCTTCGCGAAAGTCGTGTGCTCGATTTCCATTCGCAAGAAATAGGTATTCAGGGCTCAAAAAAGTTAACTATATAAGGCTTAGCCTTTCTTAGGTTATTAGTTAGCGGGAATCTCCCGAAACGACTCGGACGATAGCTATCGTCCGAGTCGTTTCGAGAGATTACGCGTATATGTCCTTATTTTCCGTAGACAGTGTAGATAATGCACGTAGTTTGTTTGAATGTTATAAAGTTTTGTTTATTTTTCTTCATACATACAATTTTTACGCATTGAAGTTGCATATATTAAATCAGCGATCGTCTAGTGCAGTCTAGCAAGTAGGTATTAAAATAAGTTAAACGAATAGTTGGATTATCACGAGTGCTTAAAACTACTTTACTGCTTAGTTGTTTGTTACAACAAAGTATAATATATAGACAAAGTATAAGAAATAGTTGAAGAATTTTGAGGGTCGATATTCAAACATTAAATATTGTTTATCTAGCCTAGGGGTGCACTTTGAGCCTTAACCTCTCCAGTACGTGTTGGCGCAAATTACAAAAACATAATTGAATGAACCTGCGCCTAAAAAATCTAAATAAACATCATGATAACAATAGATTTTATCATAACCTTTTCTGCCCGCTCAGCAGGTTAATAACTGGATTTTCATATATTACCTTTGTCTGAATTCGTCCCTCATTTTAGAAAAGTGGTAAGGTAGGTAGAGGTGGAGTTCATGCAAGTAAAAAATACAACCAATGATTCATATACATCTAAATTATTGAATACATCTTGCATTGCTGGCATCTATAGTGATATTATAGATAGATTTTTTACTCGTATATAGATAGATACCGAAAACTATTAAACAAGAGATGGGCGGTAAAGATGCGGCGTCGATGTTTTACATATCATGTCTGATATTTTACGGCAGGAGCACATAGATGCATAATGCAGGTGACATTCATAAAAGTAATGCATATTTTATAGGTTTTCGCATAAAGCCTTAGGTGTGGCGCGACTGCTTGCGCGATATCGTGTAGAGGTGGGTAAAGTGTTACACGTATTATTTTACAATTATCATAGACAAGTCAATTTTCTTATGCTCTTTTCGGATAATGTGAAGAAGAAATTAAAATATTAAACTACCACATATTATTATTTCATCATATTATTACCACATATTATTATTATTTCAGATTATAATAAATCGGTTATTTCATCTCTAAATATTTTACAAATGTGAGATAGGGACTACCTTTTATGTATATTGATAATAGATGTGCCAAGTAAAAATATTATTATTAGTGCTTATTGGTATAAATATGTTTTATTATCTTTGTTAAAGGTATATTCTTATATTGTTTTACCATGGAAAACTTCTTAAACTTACTCCTTGTTGTAAACCAGCATTTTAATACAAAATTAAAATATATATATATATATTTCTTATTTTAATTTTCTAAATAATTACCTCTTTATGAAAACCATCACATGTATGTATCACTGAAGAGATCAGCAGAGGGTTATATTATGTCAGTCACTTTCTTGGAACTCGTAAAGTTTGCATGCTATCCATGCTCTCACTAACTTGGAATCCCGATTCATGTGGGAAACTAATTCATTCTTACACCTAAAGCTTGAAATAGATTCTTTACCGGCAAGTAAACGGATCTATTCATGAGTTTTATTTGTTCAAGACTTACACGCTCAAATAAAAAGGGCCAAGGACCAATCAGCTTAATCTGTGTCCCAGTGTGAGTCACTCGTCACGTCAAACAAGTGTTTTCAGGGAAACAATAAAAGGGGTTTAGTACAGGCCGTAGGCAACACCATTTGTTTCAGTATTGGCTGGGAGAATGAGGATTGGGGAAATTCATTTTGTTTTCTGTGTAAGAGAGGTTGCATGTGATTGTTAGAAATGGAGACGTGATTGAAGTTGAAGTTTTGATAACTCCGTTATTCTATAGAATTATGATAGTAACCAAAACTGTTAGATCATAAAAATGTTAAAGTTTTTTTATCGTTTTAATTTAACTGATATTATTCACTTTCAATTCCTAAACTAAACTAAACTTCTTGGAACAATCAGAATGATATGAGATACATACCATAACATGTTATACATACCACCATGACTGTCTTCCATTTGCTTGAAGAGAATTCTTCAATATTTTGGTCACATCGCTAGAAGGGAAGAGATAACCTCGAGAAACTTGTGGTGACTGGAAAAGTCGATGGCAAAAGATCTCATAGCCGCAGTCCAATGCGTTGGACCGACCAGATACGCACCACTCTTGATACATCCGTTTACGATGCTCTACACATAGTTGGTAACCGAGGCGTAATATCTTAAAAGAAAGGACAATGGTTGGAGGTGGTCACGACCCTCAGACATGAGGATTACGACTCAAGGAGGAGGAGGACATACCATACACCACACCGCTTTCTATATGCTATATGCTAGAGCATAATTGTTTAAGTAAAATAATAATATACGAGTACATAACATAATCAGTCCATCATACTCCCGCAGCAGGGATAACAGGTCTTCACTTCTGTGAAGACAATATCCGTTATCAAGGTCCATTGGGTCTTGTCGGATAGGCTGGAGTAGCCTGTTAGAGTTATTAGACCACCCGAACGCCTCTTACATAGCCTTACGGCTGTTGTCCTGAGAAACAACTGAGACCGACAGCTTAGCGTGCCCTCCAAAACATGGAAGTGCTCAGATGACCACTAGCGGTGATCTTTTATGGAAGCTAAGTTTTCTTCTATTGGCATGATGAATAAAAAAAACCGACCAAGTGCGAGTCGGATTCGCGCACGAATGGTTCCGTACCATTATCTATAAAAATGGCAAAAACACGTTTGTTGTACGGGATTTAAATAATTGTTTTATTCTATTTTTTTTTATTTTTTTAATATGAATATATAACTAAATATTCTGTTAATATTTCAAGCGTCCATCTGTTGCCGTTATAAATATCGAGCAAAACAATAAAAAAAAATCACGTTTGCTGTATGGGAGCGCCCTTCAATATTTATTTTATTCTGTTTTTTAGTATTTGTTGTTACAGCGGCAACAGAAATATATCTCTAATATCTATCTGTAACTATCACGGTTCATGAGATACAGCCTGGTGACAGACGGACAGACCTATAGACAGAGAGAAGGACGGACAGCGGAGTCTTAGTAATAGAGTCCGTTTGGGTACGGAGCCCTAAAAAGCACCGCTGCGTGTGTTGCGTAGTTCTTTACGGTTTTCATTTCAAACAGATGGATCTCTGGTGCTGAGACAGAAGAAGACAACCTTATCAAGAAGGTGTGATGGCACGGACTATATAGATGCAAAACGGAGCCACTGTAGTGCACAGTTTTTCATAATATCGAGATAATGAGAATACAATAAGAAAACACTGACTTACATTAAGTACCGCCCCTGCCGTTGTGAAGTTTCTAAAAGGCGGTTTTCTGTCCCTAATGTACTGGAAGATCTTTGTGCCGTGGCGGAGGAAGACGATCTTGTCGAGGAGGTGAGGCGGCACGTCGTGCACGCAGCGAAGTCGCACTGAGCCACCGCGTGGTGCCCAGCGTTCCATCTGCAGCTCCACTCGTACTTCTGTGTGACCGCGAACTGAAAACGGAAATTTGTGACTTAGTACTAATTCGTCGCCAGTTCAGACCAGTATCATTTCTGTATTTTGTTACGGTATGTAATTTGAATTTAAAATATTTAAAACAAGTTAAGTTACACGGTTTTGATTGAAAATAAAGGTGTAGATAAGGTACCAAGAGCTTCAAAATATTTCTGTAGGTCCTAGGTACCAGCCATCACACCACGCTCCTCATCAATTTACGGCATTGATCAGATAAAAAAATAAAATCTTCCTTCGAAGCTAGGGTCCCAGATTCGATCCCTGGCCAGACAAATATTTGTAAAATGAGCAGAAATGTTTGTCTTCGGGTCTTGTATGTTTGATGTGTTATTGTGTGTCCATGCCTCTCGTGATACAGGGAATACTAGTGCGGGAGTATGTGAGTGTAAAGGTTATATTATTAAATGACGAACTTTTCAGGTTAAATCTCTAGGATTAGTTTTTTTCTTACGAATAAGTCATGCGAGTGATGGGAGTGGTTGATACGAGCATGACAATAAATCCTAAAACGAGGTCGTTTTAACGAACCTACGCCTAGCCATTTGCTTTTCATTCCTCTAATGTACCTACTTAGTGAATTTTATAAAATCAACCCACTTTAGAGCAATATTTAAAATACATAGTTCGCTCTGAATTCATTCCTAGCTAAGAAGTAAGTAAATATGTTCAAAGTGTTCATTTAAAGCTCATCCCTAGAGCGGTAAAGTGAAATATAAGTACAATGGAACAAAATTCCCGCTGCAAAAGAGCGTTATACGAAAAATACAGTTTTAGTTGAGCTGCGAAATTTGAAGAGTAAAGTATCATTTTGTTCCTAAATGATACCAGTCTTCCCTTTTTTATAAAGAACATAAAGAGAAAAAGGCCTCTACCATTTCTGATAATGGATATGAAGATCGAAGCTATGATAAAGCCATACGACCAAATAGTGAAAGTTTATTCCTCCCAAAAGACACTTAAAGAGATTGTTTGGTTCAGAACTAGAAGCATAAATAAATGAAATAGCAGAGCAATGCTTCAGCTCATTTTATCTTTGTACAATTGCTTTTGATTACACTTTCAGCGCTTCTTATTAACTACTGCAAGTGCTTTTTGTTTATTTCACGTTCCTTTCGCTTGCAAATTAAATTGGATGCACAAGACCATCTTGAGCCTCGTTGATGTTTTCCTCTCCGTTACCGGGTCGCAGAGAGTCACGAAGGGTCCCTTTTTATGACTTTTGTCACGTTTTTCGGAAATTGCCTGGGTCGCTCCGCCGCCGCCTTGACGATCGAAGGAAACATAAATGTCATTTTTTCTTCACCTGCACTCAATACGTTCTCATTAAACTTTACGCTCTTTCAACTCATATATAAAATGTAGGTTAGGTTGATGCTGGGTTTGACATGCCTGAGTAAAGAAAAATACTTGCAAAAATTGCGTTCCTTGTAGAGTAACCTAATTTTGTAAAATGCTGCGTTTTCTTTTCAGTAGAATTGCGTAGGTGTAGTTTTTGGGTCTTAATAGCCATGTTAAGTTATTTTGTAGTTTTTAGGTCTTACTTTTAAATATTTTATTGTAGAGATTAGATAATTGTTTGTAAAAAGGAATTTGTTGATAGATAAAAAAAAAATATATTACACGTCTAACACAAAACATGATGTAGGCACTTATGTTTATAATGGCGAAATTAATGACCACTAGCGACTGCCCGCGACTTTGTTCGCGTAGTAGGCTTGTCCTCCGGCCTTGCGGTAACCTACCATCCTTTCTTGGTTTTCTTTCATAAGAACCTTCTCCTGACAATAGTGAACACAACAAAAAATAATTAGCGAAATTGTTCCATCCGTTGTCAAGTTATAGCGTGACCAGGAGAAATAGGGTTTAATTTTTTACAGACTTCAAATAAGGAGGAGATTAAATTATGTTCGTGAGTATGTATTTTGTATGTGTAACATACAACAACAACCGATTTCTACCCCCTATGTGGACCGATTCTCGAAATTATGTTTGATTTTTGTTTGGAGTATACTTTAGAGGTGGTCCCATTTATTTTAATAATTTCATCAAATTCGGTGAAGCAGTTTTAGAGTTATTAAAACTGAAAAGTGTTGATTTATCTTGATGATATCATCATTGACAATCGATCCTGTAAGAAGCGAGGGTCCCTAAAAATGGTGAAATAAAATACCACGCGCAGGTACCATTATCACAATATTGTGATGGTACCTACTTTTGAACTATCATGGTACCGACTTCATTTTACGGTAAACAGTTTTTTATAAATAGATTATACTTAAAGTTTTTTGTATTGAAATTTATTACAAAGTAGGTACTCAGAATCCCTGACGCTGTATGATTAAGCAGTTCTCTTTGACTGTACCGAACACCCAAATCTAAGCCCTCAGACACGAAAAACGATGAAATATCACATGCAATCAAGCGGAATGGAGGCACTCCAGAATTGCCTCGCATCTTCGCGTGCCATAAACCCATTGTTGGGAGTTTTAGCTCGGCACGTTTTATGATATTCACTGCTTCGCTGCATCGATGGTAGGTACGCCATGGCACAAATGGATATCAACTCTGTGATTATTTTTGTTTCCAATTAACCAAGAATCATAACTACATTTATAATCCAACAAACAAACATGTGTGGGGCGCTTATCTAAGGGCAAAAAGCGAGTTTCAAACATGGATGGACGCAGGTAAGCCGCAGAGCGGTGAATATTATACTAATATGTCTAATAGCCGTAAAGTTGTCAAGGCAAAAGTAAAATGGTGTCTGTAACACCCAGACCAAATAAAGATGGACATAATTGCTAGCCATAGGTTAGTTTGCGTTTAACTACTCAAAAGCTGCGAACTACTAAAGGTTCAAGTTCAGAAGCTTATATGTATACATTTACATTTTATAACTATAAATGTAAGATAATAGTTTCTCGTAATTACCCTGCCTTAATTACACCTTTAAAACATAAACCTCCTGCTGGGAAATCGGGTAATAAGCTTTGTATTTTCATATCACAGATTAAAAACAATAAAAAGTCACCTGATACCTGTCACTACGAAGACTCTAGAAGCTCGTTTGTTGCTCTTAATAAAAGATGAAATAGCACAAGTTACAGTGCAAGCTCCAATGCAACTTAATAATGAAACTGGAGGATAGAAATATTCTCTTTAGTTTTGAGTTTTAGCTCTACTTTTATGCGACGTATAGTTCCCAACTGCAGAATTGGTCTGTTGCATAATTTTCCTCTCAAATATATGGATATATGCTGTCAACGCCACATAAAGGGTAGGATAAATATAATATAAGCTCGTATAGCTTTTTGACATCTTCCGTGATGAGACAAAGAACGTGAATAGCAAATTTAGGTGTTTGTACACCTCTGAAATCCTCTTCAAGGATGTACACGCGTCATTGTATGTAAGTATGGAGTATGTTTTCGGGCTTTGATTGCATAGCACAGTGACTTGTAACCAAGGAGTTTCTATATTGTAATAACGCATCCACGCAACGGAAACTATTAATTAATGTTAACCAACTGTGGTTATCATTGAGTTTAATGTTAGTACATTTAACTCAATGGTGGTAATATACATAATACCTACATGCTATTTTTTAAGTACCCATATAACAGAATTATACCAATGTGGCAGTGAACCCTTTTATGAATTGAAAATTGACGTCATATTATAATATTACTATTTTTATTAATATTAAAATTCTGAACGAAAAGAAATGAATGCGCTCACGACTATGTTTCTTTTCAACGGATACCCATATACCCTGTGATCATAGTAACACATCACTGCTCAGTCACGGTAATATTATTATTGTGCACTAACTTGTTACTTGGTAGTAAACATAGTAGGTAATGTTTAAAGTTTTGTTGTTACAAATACGACTAGGTAAGTACCAAGAAGTTTATACTCTATACGACTATAAACCAGAAACTAGAAAGTTGCTAGTCTTGCTTGACTTGGTGATTCGACAGTAAACTCCATACAAAGTTTATTCAGAACTGCACTAAGTACAGATTTACTCTGAAGTGTTTTTCCGGAATAGGTACCGGCCTAAAATTACTTGTTAAGTACTTGCTGATATATATAAAATTATTATTAGTGTATTGGTTTAGCCCTTTCTATACCTTGATAAAAAAACAAAACATACACAAAAGATTTATGAATGAAACGCGCGTAAATTTAGGTCTCTGTTACGCAAAGGGTTAAACACGATTTAAAAAAGGCTTTATCACGTATTGGCGGTTGAATAAGTTTATTTATTTAGTTATTTTATTTTAGTGCTCACACCAAGATATTAAAGTCTCATTCACCCAATCATTTGGCTTGCTACAGTGGCCTTCAATTAAACCTCAACAAAGTAGTGCTTGCACACTGCTGCTTCGAAACATAAAATTGGCCACTTTAGTAGTATCAACCAAGTCAGACTCTTGCCTGCCACCGTGAGTCGGAGTTTTCAACTTAAGGTGATTACACATGCCGACGGCAGAGAGGAAAATTATCTCACTCGTCACTCAAATTGAGTTTTTTCCCTTTTATATGTATTAATTGAGTATTGTCCATGCGGACAGGGTAATACAAATCTGGCTATCTAGCATACCTACGTAATTTGTGTTCAAAGAAAACAAGTGTTAAAGCCAGAACGCGAACTGATAGTTTAATATGCTAAGAATATTTTTGTTGACAATAATATAGAGTATACAACTTACATCTATCTATCTATAATCTATATATATACCTATACAAATGAACCCCTATTTTTCCTGGTCACGCAATAACTTGAGACCGGATGGAACAATCTCGCAAATTATTTTTTGCTGGGTTAATTATTGTCATAAGAAGGTTCTTATGAAAGAAAACCCAAGAAAAGACGTTATGGCGAGGCCGAAGGCCGTGCCCACTACGCGAACGAAGTCGCGGACAGTCGCTAGTATACAATAATCTACAACGTAATAATACACGACTATTTTCGAATGGATCATTTGTAGTGAAATTCAAATAAATAAGCAATGCTTCATGCAGTTCGCTGTGCTGACCATAAGCCATGTAAAATTAAAAATATGTTTTATGTGAATTTAATACAAGCTTTCGGCTATGCCGTGAGATTTTGCTTACCAAATATCATGGTTTTAGGTCGACGAGAAGTATCTTACAGTTTAAGATTTAAAGGCGAGTGTGGAAAAATGCGGTATAAATGACCGTGTTTAACTCTGTTACTTTTTTCGACAGAGATGTTGGCGTACTTGAAGTAATATTGCATGCGTTCTTGTCATTATTAGTGAGCTAAGCTTCACCTGTTTCTAACAGGAGGTAAAACCAGAAATCCGCCTTGGTGGGTGGGATGGAAACAGATCAATGCAAGAATATTTGCTTTCACGTATATAAAAGAACATTCCTCCGAGTTGAATTATTAGACGAATAAGTTTGAACAATTTCTCGGGGTGGTACCCACCATGCGAAGCTTTGAAACTTAAGATCTCTCGGTGGCATTGTAGCTGTTATAAAATGCAAGGCGTTTCTACATACAGTACAACCGTCACTTGATTACATAATAACTTAATGTACTTTGACATGCTTTTCAACATTCTAGTAAAAATATCTTCATACGGCGTTTGACTGGGTCTGAGCCTGACGCATTACATTAATTTGATATTCCTAGCGTGTAACTTACGTCTTTGATTATAAACAAACAATCGGAGCCATCGGTAACATTTAGTTTACCTACTTGATCTTAATACGCGAGAACTATCAATTTTACCTTATAAGCATTTATCTTCTTAACGATTTCTACTAAATACAAAATAATAAATAAACTCTGTTAAGAACGTACTGGCATGAACATGATACGATAAAACGTTTCCTATCATATCATAAAGGAATTAGCTACAAACATATTATGTCCCATGCCATTAGCGAAAGGTAGGTATCAGTAATCGCGAAAGGTCACGCACGAGCAGTCTAAAAGAAAATATTTTCATTCAACTTTCTCCGTTTCATTTTTCTGTGTTAATGGAAACCGGCTATTTCAAGCACGCTTTTGATAAAATACTTAAAGCTCGTTGAACACGTCAAACGTTTCCATTGGCTATAGAAATACGTTGACATGAAGCACTGATCGATTTTTATAATTAATATTTTCATTAATTTTTATAGCAAAGCTTTGCCCTGTTTTATTGTTATGAAGTCATAACTTGCTACATTTCTCAAGGGGATAGCATGCAGTGAAACGTAGTGGAACGCTGCGACACAATGCAATACCTACACATATCGTAAAATTAATATATAGTATAGATACTTTTGGGATGTGATTTACTACTGAATAGTTCCATTCTACCTCGGAGGTAACGAACAGGGGTGTGTAGGGCTCAGACCCTCTAAATGCGAGCAGTCCTCCACCAAGCTGTGGAGGTCCCGCTAGCATCTATCATCTGGTCCCATCGATCGTAACCAGGCCTCAATACCGACCTGTGCAGGGGTGACCTTGCGAAATCGAAAGAGAAAATTTATAGCCGTGACAACGCTGGTATATAATAATTATCAGCTGACTCGTATATCACACTCACGAAACACTATAGAGCGTTTTTAATGTATTCATAAACTTTATTTCAAGTCAATTATTTTCTTCCTTATCGACTCTATGCATACGATCTACAAATATACACATAGGCTCCTTTAGATCAGTAACATTCTGCTATAGATCGCACTGAAGCTGACCTTATAAAAATTTCCAGCTGGAGTAACGTCGTATGGTCTAATCATTAATCCTCCGAAAACCCAGGTTGTAGTAATTAGTGACTTCAGAATAATAAAAGTTTAATGGTTTTACCCTACACTAGTCCTTTTTGGTGGCACACACACATTCCCTTTAGTGAAACAGTAAATAACTTAGGCATACCTATATCTGATCAATTAGGTACCTATGTATTGTATTTTAGTATTTATGTATTATGTTAGTGTTATGATATGAATATGTGCTCGTATAGATATGACGATTATGACACTACCCATGTTTTTAATCTTTATATATTTATATTTTTAATATTGTGTGAATTTTTAGTGTTCCGAAAAATTTTTTGTTCGACTGTCTCTGCCTGTCTGTCAAGACCTTTTTTTCTCAGGAACGCCTATAGGTATCAAGTTGAAATTTATATTAAATATTCGGATCTACGGTCTCTATTATCTAAGAAAAAACAAACTTGTACATCATCGCGATCAAAAGATATGACCGTTCATCCGTATTTTCGCATTTTTTGCGACTATCAAGGGAAAACACAACCTATATGTACCTATGTATATTTTTATTAGAATACATGTGGGTAAATATGTTATTGACAACAAAAATTGCGAGTTTACTATTACAAACTTGTTATTTTAGTGTGTAAAGATCAAACGGCAAATAAAAATGTGTCGGAAAAAGTGTTTGGGGCGTACTATTGAACTGATATACCTTACCTACAAGTTTGTACGGAAACCCCGGTGTGCGACTCCAACTCTCACTTAGCTGGTTCAATTTACATTATTGCCAAAATATTGTTCTTTTAATTTCAATCCATGCAAAGATTGTCGTAAGAAATTGCTATTAACGATAAGGCCACCTATTATTTAACCTCGATTAAAGAATAAACTTTACATGTATTTTTTTTTTATTATTATCGATGCTCAATAACACGTATTTGAATTGAACCTTAAATATCCTTTTTAAATTAAAATTTAAAAAAATCTTTAGTTAAGGCGAAAAGCCATACCAAATTTTTTAAGGTCTAATACCCTATATTGTCAGTAAATAAGGGTTTTACGTTTAGTCGAACACTGGCAGTTTATACGCTAGCTAATCCCGGCTATCTACCGGTTTGACATGTATCAAGCGGTTTTAACTACTGTCAAAACACCATCACGCTTGTACTAAGCTTCCCTTTGTCAGTGATAAATTAGCGAGCTGGGATGGGACCGAGCCGGGATGGGACCGAGCAAGGCGACCGTGTGTGCTGGAAGCTTAGTAATCATTATCACTCGATAGAGCGAGGACATTGCAATAAACACACAGAAAATGTTGATAAAATTAATAAAAAAACCGCTTGGATAAAAACTGTTGGCAAGAAACTTCTATGAAGTGGCTAACCTAGTCTTATAGAAAATCTCACGGATTTTTCTAGATAAGGTGATACCTAAACTAAAGTGCAAAGTATAGTACGCACATTATTTATTATTACTATTCTACTACCTAATGTTTTTTTTTATATTTTGCGAGGCCGGTAATCAAGTAATTAGACAAATTATATGTAGGTACCTATTACAATTAAGGTACTTACAATAAAAACCAACAGACAACCCGCTAATAATCTTATAAGAGTAGATAGATTAATGACCCTATTTCTAAGTGATTGGTGTTACAACACGCAACGTCATACATAGAACCAAAACTAATAATATGCTATTCATCATCATCATCATCATCATTAATATCAGCCGGAAGACGTCCACCGCTGCCATTAGCCTCCCCCGTAGAGCGCCAAACTTGCTTCTTGCATCCAGCGATTCCCCGCGGTTTTGACGAGGTCGGCGTTGTATTATATATATCGACGCTGGAAAGGCAAAATTATCTAAGCGCCATTTTTGGCCATATTGAGTTTCATACTTTGTTGGAATCGCCAGATTTTTCTGCGTCGTTTGGTCTTACTCACGTCCTTCTCCGACGACTTTTAAGGTCGCTTCGACATTTTGGAGTTAGCGAGGTTTCACTTTTTTTTCCTTACTAACCGACAAAAATATCGATCATTTTTGAAAATTTGGTGATTGTCGTAATTGTGAAAAGCTAAATTTGCCTTTGGTCAAGTTTGACATCTCCTTCCTCCGTTCGTACGGTAATTACTCCACTTAGTTAATTTTTCCAGTATCTGGCAATATAGTTTTAGGCGCATAGTATATTTTTGACTATTTTGTTTTTTTCCTACATGGCGTTTAGTATAAAATTGCCAGTTCTTTTTTTATATTCAACTGATCGGAAAATATTACCCGCCTAAAAGTACAACTGATTGTCGGTTAGTCAATTTTTACCTGCCGTTTGGAAGTGTTATTTTATTATTTAGGCAACTTTTACTTGAACGTATACGATTATCCAATGTGAGTTATATCTTATTGTAGTGTCACGCACAGGCGCAAAGTGTATTTTTACCTATAATAATTCGCATAAAAAATGTCGGTTACACCTACGGATAACGCGTAAGCAGTCGCTTGAGCATGCAGTGAAGCTAGTTTCAAAGTAACTAAGATACTTCAGTGCGCGGCCGTCGTCGCTTGGGAAACACGCGCGCCCTGCAATTCCGTTGTCAACTGAGGTACCGCTTACGCTTATCACATGACAAACAAGAAAACTGTAAGTTGATCTAATAAATAAATTCATTTTTTAATACTGTTTTTGCGTTAGTACATGGTGCACCTTTATTTCAGAATAATGGACCAAAGAAAACTTAGTCATAGTCTTCTGTAAAAGGCTCTTTTAAAATGAAGTGAAAAGTGTCAAGTAATAATAAAAACAATGAATTGAAGGAAAACAATACTGAAGAAAATTTGGATACAGAAAACGAGAACGTAGGACAAAGAGGTTTAAAAAGAGTAAAGAAAAACACGAGCAAGGAAAGGGCTCTTTCTAAACAATCAGGAAAAGAATACGTAAGAAAAGATGGTAAATTAGTACCAGAAAAGTCAATTCAAACTAATCCATGTAAGGGTAAGAAATGTGGGAACAATTGTGAAACCATAACCGAAGAAAAGAGGCAACAAGTATTTAAACATTTTTGGACGCTTACTCCTGAACATCGTAGAGACTGGTTGGTTGGCATGACTGACAAAGGAAACGTTAAACGTAAACGTAGTAGTTCAGAATTGCGCAATACCACATATAAGTATTGCATTACTGGTGGTGAAGGAAAAAGATCTGTATGCTTACAGTTTTTGGCAGCAACATTAGATATTTCACAAAAAACAATATATCACACGGTAAAAAAAGGCTTCCTTGGGAAGTGCTAATGACTTGCGAGGAAAATGTGAACCACACAACAAATCCAAACCTAGTACTAAAGAGTCTGCCGCCAATTTCATCAAAAGCCTACCAGCCGTACCTTCAGATTATTGCCGTCAGGATTCTACCCGGGTTTACTTGCCGCAGGAATACAAAAATATTGCACACGTATACAGCGTTTATAAAGAAAGCAACGTGAAAGCTGGCATAGACATAGTTAGTGAAAAGATTTTCCGAAAAATATTTAGCGAGGAATTTAATATATCATTTCATGTCCCTAAAAAGGACAAGTGTCTGAAATGTTTACAGTTGCAACAAGATCTCAGCGATCCAAAAAAAAGAAAGAAAAGGAAGATCATGAAACTGAAAAAAAAGAAAGTTCAAATAGATTGTCTACTCATAAATCTATACACAAAACTGATCCTTCCACATTATGTGCAAGCTTTGACTTGGAAAAGGTGTTGAATACTCCACATGGCGAGTTAATGCTGCTTTATTATTCAAGAAAAATAGCGGTATATAATCTATGTTTCTACGAAAACGGAACACGTAGAGTAACTTGCTATTATTGGGTTGAAAGCAACGGGAAAAGAGGTGCAAATGAAATCGCAAGTATTCTCCACAGTTACATAAAATCTGTGGATGAAAGAGAAAATATAAAACACCTTCTTATATACTGCGACTGTTGTCCTGGGCAGAATAGAAATGGCACTGTCTTAGCCATGATACATTCTACTTTGCAGGAGTGTAGTAATCTTCAGACGATTCAAATTAACTAATTGTTAACAGGGCACACATATATGCCTGTTGACAGTGTACACGCCGTTATAGAGAACAACCTGAAAAAAACTATAATTTATGCGCCTTCGCAATGGTACACTGTATTTGCTACGGCAAGAAAAGAACATTTTCCATATGAAGTGGAAGCAATGACTTTTGAAAGTTTGAAAGAAAGAAACAGATGAGACGTCGTTGGCGATAAATATTTCAAAGGAATTTTAACTGGAAAAATTAGCAAAGTTCGTGTCGTGACTTTCAAAAAAAATAAGCCTTCGATGATTTCTATAAAATACTCCATGAACGTTAAGACGAAATATGCGTCAAATTTGACGATTCGTTGTTACGAATATTTGAAACTAGACCATTTAAAACAATTAATTGACATTTGTTTTTTACGTCTATTAAAAGTTCACAAAATTCTTCATTCGGCTATGGTCACCGAAACACGATTAAATAAATTTGGCTCGATAGAAAAAAATCGTAAACTTTCCTAAAAAATACCCTTTTTGCCGTTCCCGTCGGTGGAATGAATCAACTTCATTTAATTCCTATCAAAGATATTTATAAACAAAAATACACATTTTAATCCTAACAAACACACAAATCCGTCTATGAACTCTGTTTTTTGTACAAATGTAAGATTATTTTTAGAAAATAAAGTAAAGTTAATATTGAAACCATTTGCAAACGCGCACACTGAGTATGCAGCCATTACCATGGCTCCCGACCCCCGCTAGTCGGCCAGAGTGCGTTGTCGAGAGTGGACGTGTACAACTTTATTCCCTCCAGCGCGCCCGGACGACTACATTATTTTAGTCCATATTATCGACTTTTGGGAAATAAAGATAAGAAGAAAAATAAAACTGCTCGGAATTACAATAGAAACAGATTATCGAACTTGCAGACAAATATGTAAGTACCTACCTGATTGTTTTCATTCATAGTCTTTGCGTAGGTTATCTGTAATTGATTTAGAGTAGTGTTATAAAATATTTTATGATGATGAAAATAAGGCGACCATAATCAAACTAATGTTATAAATGCAAAAATTTCTAAGTGTCTTAGTGTGTTAGTTAGTTTTGAGACGTAAGTAAGACGGCCGATTGAATTTGTATGATATTTAGTATGGTGGTAGCTTATTATATGTATATATACCAATATGTTATTCTATAGGGTTTAGAATAACACATAGGTATACATATTTATATATTTTATCCCACCTGATGACTACCTGGTCAGAGTTTTCAGGGATTAATTTAGAATATTAGTAGGAATTTGACTTTTATTTTTACAGCCCTCCGCCCTACAAAGAATTGTCTAAGGAATCCCATGAGGATAATACCGAAGTATTGCTGCCAACAAATTTACCGGAATCTTCCGATGTGTTATACGAAAATCTTCGACCAGTTTCCTGGTTAAACACCTGGTTTCTTCAAGTAAGTTACATAGTAAATTTATATCTGCGACCACATGGTCGCTTGCCAAAAACAGGCGAGTAAAAAATTTAAAAAAGTCTGTATGGATTTCTACTTCCCATCTCATAAGTCTAGTAGGTATTACTAGATTGTTATATGCACTTGAATGAAACATGTATATTGTATACGTTTTCCATCTAATTTGGTGCTCAAGAATAAGCCACTTGTATAGGGCAGACATACCGGTTTTAATAAAACCGATATTTTTATTTAGGCGTACCGCTTTATTTATATTTTATTACTAACATATCCCTAGCTTCAGCATTCCGGCTAAACTACCCAACGCCGACATAATATATTAGGGTTAATTTCTTTGTAGTCGGTTATATAATAATATCTTACAATTTACTTTTATTTAAGAAAATTTTATGATATGTCAAACTAATTACTAAAAATTATTTTTTAATTTTCAAATAATTCAGATACTCTTTGTATTTAATTTATTACTTCAGTATTAGTAGTACAGTATTTTTAGCAAAGATTAATAAAGTAAGAAGTAAAGTAGTTACTATTTGTTATTTTTATCATAAGGGTACTGAAGTAACAAGTTAACTTGTTACTTGTCATTAACCTTTTGATAAAAATGTTAAACATGATTTTGTATCTATTGTTCCAGTGAAGAAATGCCATTCCTAGAAGAGCCGGAGTGTGAGATAAGCACAAAAGAATCGACAGGTCGCAGAATAGTAGATATTGTTTTTTTAAGCAATTGAAGGACTCAAAGCACAACCCTCTCTTTAAGTGTGATTTCAGCTGCTTGGTTTTACAGACGGAAAAAAGATATAGGCTTGTTTCAAATTTTAGTTGTCTAAGATGTGCAAGAAAACTTTCGAAGTGTGTTCGGATGATATTAATAATGATACCGGCCTGAACGCAATGCAGCAATTTCTGGAATTGTAGCTTCTGGTATCAGATACTCACAATTTGAGAAAACTATGGCAGCCATGGATATTCCTATTTTTCGAGAAAAGTATTACGCAAAAATACAAGACCATATTATGTTCAATAAATTGGAGGCTACAGCGGTAGAGGTGATGGAACGCGCTGCTGCAAAGGAACGGGAAGCAGCAATCGAAGAAGGAAACTTAATAAATAGTGTTCCCGTAATTGATTTTTTGCAGACGAATCATGGTGCAAACGCTCATATGGCAACTTATATAAAGCGCTATTTGGTGTAGCTGCAATCGTTGGTCGAAAATTCTCTACCATTTCGTCTTAACGCAAAATCGTATAATGTCGAAGTTCAATCCAAAACTAAAGGTCCACTGATGCCTTGCTACCGATCACGACTGCCTATCTCAGTGGCCAAATATAATCTCATGAAACTTTGTAAAAATAAAGTAATACCTGCTCGATTCCGTCATGAATACTCCAATATCCCAAAGGCTACTGATGCAAAAGATACCTTGCCTGAATCAGATATTGAAGATTATTAAAAATAATTCCAACATACAGATTCTTTTGATGTTTTTCTGAGAAGTTTCTTTTTAGTTTATTTAATTTTGAGAGCTTTAAATTGGTTCCTATTATTTTAATTGTTACTTCATATTGCAGATGATGACTGAAAATATTATTAGCTGTAAGTTGTTGTCGCACAGTTAGAATACTCTGTCAATTACAGGATGGTTCCTCGACTGCTGCTAGATTCATACTATTTTTTTCCTTTTGTTCTTATCATTTCATTTGTAGTTTCTTATCTGGTTACCTGCCACCAGTTGAAGAACCATACTATAATTGATAGGGTTTAGTTGATATGACTACTGTTATTTTAAGAATTTGAATTTAAGTTCGTTTTATAGAAGTTTTCTTTATGTTACGTACAGTTTTATGAATGCCTATGAGGTGCATTTTATTTTAATTGTTACTGAGCAACGAGTTGTGACTGAAATGTTACTAGTTTTGTAAACATGTTCACATTTTATATTGATTATAATAATTCATATGATTAAATACTTTAATTTGTGATCTCAATGTCTTAAAACACATAGTATTATTATTTTTATATACTAGTAGATTTATATTACCTAACTAATGCTCATACTGTGTACCTAAGTGTTGTTTTTGTTAAAATTAATAAAACTCAAGACAGTTCAAGTGCATTTTATTTACATTCTTTAATAAAATTATTAATCCAATTTTCTGTAAAAAAGTCATTTGTGTCAAAATAACGGAAAAAAATTATCTTAATATAATATTTAGGTTGTTTTGCTTGAATTTCCACATGTTTTTTATTTTGTTTAGGCAACTTTTACTCTGCTATAAATTGAAAAAAAAAAGATATATATTACAGATTTACCGTACCTTCCTTAATCAAAGCTTGTCAGTTAGTAAATTTTTCCCGTCTCTACTTTTAAGGAAAATTTTACTAAGCGACACTAACTTTAAAACTAACCATTATTTTTAATAGTTACCTGTACCATAATGTAGATAAATAAATAAACAAATACATTTCTAAGAACTAGTCTTTTTGGACCATTACAAGAATTAACACGATTTTTTTTCTGAAAATTCAAACTTTAAACAGCTCTACTGTAAAGTTAGTCTGATGTCGCTTGGATAATATTGCCTTTCCAGCGTCGATATATATATATATACTAGTCCTATAACTATAATTCTATTATTGTAAAGAATAGCTATTTATAAGAATAGAATAGCGGCGATATAGTTTGGAATAGACATTCCCCACGCAGGCGCAGCAGGACGCATTTAGTAAATAATAATTATTGCCACAAACTAATATCGGACTGAGAATCGAACAATTCCAAGATTGAAAGAAAACAGTTTACGTCAAGCTCAGGGATTACAAAGCTACTTTGACTAAATTAAATTATTGTGTCGAGAAGTGGTTTAAAATCTAATTTTAAATTTTAAACCTGCGGAGATATTTCCCACAAACATGAAAATGTTTTTATTTCATTCACGTTTAACTGAAATGGATAATATTTTAAGCCTATTTTACGGTTTGTAAAGCAAAATAAAAATAACGAAGTAAATGTAGCTTATCTCAGAACAAATTTATACAAAATAACGCTCATAAAAACGTTGTTAAAATAGTAGGGTTCGTATAAACTGAAACAAACGTTTCTGTGTGCCGCCGCAGACTTAAACTATGGGTGTCACGATAGAACAATCAGAGAAAATGATTTATGCTATGAAATCAACAATGAACCATAGATAAGGGGAACTACTTGGGACTTTATATTTAGATGTCTAGACGCGATTCACAGACAATTTATCTTATTAAGTTTTGTTTTGATTTGAATTCGTTCTTTTAAAGTAAATATCACGATAATATAAATACTTTGTTTTTGAATACCTAATTAAGTTCAGATACCTAAATACCTAAAATATTTACTTATCATGCACGACACTATCGTGCTAACTAAACCAAAAGTCTCACACACCGCTGTCGTCGCAGTGAGCAAACTGTTCTCGAAGAAATTGAATCCATTTTTATTCTACACACTTCATATATATTTTAAGAAACTTTGTATTTCAATAAACAGCCACAAGCTTAATATTTGACATAGAGAAGTTTAAGAACAAGAATATGGAAGCAGTTGAAAACATATGATATGGGTATGTAGGTACATGGTACAAATAAACTGAGTATCATACAAAGTTCCGTACAAATTATTTTTACAAGCTGAAAAAGTAAATTTATTAATTTTCATGTGAGTTTAGAAATCGGATTTTAGAAAATACTGTGCTAAAATATTGGCTAAATAATGTTACTACTTATTATGCATAATATAATCTGAAAGCTATAATTTTTACAAATAAATTAATGATTACATAAAAAAATACTTAAACGACTTCCATCCACTACTGACGTGTTATCATAGAATAAATAATAGTACGATACATCGGGCTTATTATATTATTATAATCAAGTTAATTGTAGCGGGTATAAAGCTACAAAGCTATATAGTGAAATACTAAACTGAGTTTGATTACAAGTTTTTCCACCACTTCAAGCCGAACGCTGTTCTACAAAATATTGTTTCTTGGTTGGTGCATACCCTGAGAATAGCTGACCCGAATTGGATATTCTTTTACTAAAAATGTTTGTAATAGTCCGAATAGTTTTTAGGTTAAGTAAAACTGGAATAGTCGACAGGTAGTTACGACTGGACCAACGCAACGAGACAGTCAAGCATAGACAAGCATTACTAATGGAGGATCCCAATAATCTATCTATCCACGGTTTTCCTTACTACCGATAGAAATTTGACATAACGTCCATACAAATAGTGTCAAATATCTAAACTCTAGTAAGGTAAACCGGCGATAGATAGATTATTGGGACCGGCCGTAAGTGAAATTGAAACGAGTAATGACACGAATACGAAAGAAGAAACAGAAACCAATTTAAACGACTAAAGTACAAGGCTTGTCCTTATGGTACCTTTAAGAGTGCTATCATCATCATCATTATCATCTCAGCCAAATGACGTCTATCGCTGAACATACCTTGTAGGTAGACAACCTACGCTGCGCTGGCCGGCCCGTGGGTTCCACTCCAGAATTTTTCGCACATCAGTTCTAAGTGCTATGGGGCTTCGCTCGTCTACGGATCTCCTCATTTCTGATTCGATCACGTAGAGAAATCCTGAGCATAACCCTCTCCATAGCTCGTTGTGCGACTTTGAGCTTACTTATGACGCCCATAGTAAGAGACCACGTTTCCCATTTTCCCATTGTAAGAGTGCTATAAAGAAGCTAATTGATCACAGGTGTACCTTGCAAAACCAAACAGCAAGGCACATTATCGCCAGCTCCTATAAAGTGTCTCACGGCCTTATTTAAAAACTGTGGTTATACTCAAATAACGTGATTTAGTACGGCGCCACACAGTTTTGTAGTACTTTTATTAAACTCATTTAGTACTCTAAATGAGTTTAATAAAAGTATGGCTGTCCGTCAGTTATCAATGGAGCTGTTAAGATAGACTGGAATGTACTTAAGTTTTTAGCCTAATTTAATAAAATCACAATCGTACCTGCAAATGTAATTATTAGCGGCCCTTAAAAACTCTGTTTTACTTTAAATGACACGAAAGTTTATAAGGAAGGCCGTAGGTGAATGACAATTAGAACAAACTTCACGTGTTCTTGCACGTCTCATCATCACATGGAATTAATAGAAACATCGGCTATGTCGCTTACTACTTATTCTTCTTTTATCACGTAGTATGTACTTTATTAGCAACGTATATAAATATTTTTGCACCAATAAATAGCGCATTGCCTAGTGGAGATGTATTGTAAAAGAACTAGAGAACCTTGTGTGCTAATATGTCGCAAGCACGTCCTTTACGCAATGTTCACACGTTTCTGACGGAACAACGTGCGGTGAGAAAAGTACCTTTGCGTGAATACGAACAGTTTGCGCTTCCACCAACGAACTTTACTTTCTTAATTGGGTTCCCAAGTTATAAAATCTGGGTAACTTCAATAAACCCACCGCACGCTTTGAAACTAGGATAAATTGGGGGAAACTCGGAAGACAAACCTATTTATCTGATGCATATCTAATTTTACCCCTTTTACCTACTTTTGCATAATTATATACTGAGACAAAATTAAAGATTGAATATTGTTTTGACAAGTGACTTATTTTATATGTTAGCAAAATACATAAAACTCATTTATAGGTCTGTATAATTATTGAAATATATTTTTTAAATATTATTATTTTATTTTGATCTCGAAGTTGTAGACTTACCTCAACTTACCGGTGAGGAGTTAGCGGCCTAAAGTTATCGACCGTTCATAACCCGATCAATTTGAGATGGTCGTAATAAAAGTCTAAGACAAACAACCGGGACCGACTGCTTAACGTGCCCTCCGAAGCACGGAAGCGCTCAATTGAATAATGCCACTAACGGTCACCCGTCCAAGTCCTGACCGAAGCAAGTGTTGCTTAACTTGTTGATCGGTTAAGATCGATAAGTCAAGCTCCGCTACGAGCGCTTCCGAAAAATCCTTAGGCAGTTATTATTATACATTTAATTTTGATAACATTTTAAATTTGTTTGTGAAATTTGTGACACCACTTATATACTACATTTTTCCTGGCCTCATAATAGCCTCAGGATTTTTCACGTTCGGGCTACTTCTATGTGACCGTTTTTTTAGGGGGGATATGCTGTCCACTTCACTTCCGTCACGAGGGTGACGGAAAGGGGTATGTGGGGCTCAGACCCACTAAATACCCCCCGTGAGCAGTCCTCCGCCGAGATGAAACGAGCTGGGGTCGCGCTAGCATTCACCATCCGGCCCTATATGATCATTATTATTATGTTTTTGTGAAGGGGAAATGCTGTCCACTTCCCTTCCACTACGAGGGTGACGGAAAGGGGTATGTGGGGCTCAGACCCACTAAATACGTGAGCAGTCTTCCGCCGAGGTAAGGCGAGTTGGGGTCGCACTAGCATTGACCAGTGCCAACCCTTTCAACCGACTTCCAAACAAGTACAATTTGAACAAGTGCAATTTGAAAAATTTAATACCGACTTCCATTCCATTACTTTGGTAAAAATCTGTTATTGGAGTGAAACTCAAAAACTGCTAGACCGAATTTGATGAAATTTGATTGGGACTACACGGGAAGCACCAGCTTTCAAACAAAAAAAAAGAATTTTGAGAATTGGTTTCCCCAGTAGAAAGTTATGAGGTAACAAACATAAAAAAACAGTCGAATTGAGTAACTCCACCGTTTTTTGGAAGTTGAAAGAAAAAAGGAGGAGGTTCTCAATTCGACGCGTATATTTTTTTTATGTATTCTTAACTTTTTTACAGTGTAGACCAATATAGATAATTATTTTTAAGCTATTGCATAGCTTCTATCGCGGGCCTTGAACGTGGAGACCGAATCCAGAAATTCCGTAATGAAAATAACCTAACACCCCCCACTCCGACTCCATCTATCGATGAATAGCAGAACTTTTAATGACTTTTTGAAATATCACGCTTGCCTCTTTAGTTGAGCAACTCGCCTCTAGATGGCATTGGTTAAATAATTATAATTGCATAAGTTGATTTGGCATCTATCGATGAATAGCAGAACTTTTAATGACTTTTTGAAATATCACGCTTGTCTCTTTAGTTCAGCAACTCGCCTCTAGATGGTATTGGTTAAATAATTATAATTGCATAAGTTGATAAAAACAGCTATGCAATAGCTTTACCGCGGCAGTCTCCGAGTGCCACACGTCTTTTTTTTGTTTTTGTTGGTTTTTGAGTTACAATCTAAATACTGTAAAATGTATCGCGTATCTCGATGATAACGTAATTGATGGTGAATGACAATCGATAAACTAAGTGGTCACAAAAATTATAAAAAAAAATTACCAAAAAAATGGAACCGACTTCAACACTAAAAAGTGTGAAATAACTTGTTGAAGTCGGTAGTTCATGACAGTTTATAAGTACTTATTATCACAATATTGTAGGCATGGTAACGATTTCGACAAGTTATTTCACACTTTTTAATGTTGTAAGACGGTTCCATTTTTTTTTGTTAAAAACAATCTATGTCGTCTTGCTTCTTTTTCACTGCTGGTTTGCTGGACATTTCGACTTTTATTATGAACATCTTAAATTGGTCGGGTTTAAAAGGCCGCTAACTTCATACCAGTATTGTGGACGAGTTTAATATTTAGATAAGACTAATAAGATAGCCCGAAAGTAACCGAAACTGTATCAAAGAGGAGAGGGTCAGAATCTTATTTGTAGACTAATTTCAGTTGCTACAGTGTATCAGTGCTCGCGCACAATGTTTTGTATTATAATAGGACTCTGTAGTTTGACGCCGTCTCTTGCATAAGAGGAATCGTGCTATTAGGAAATTCGGGGTTCTTCTCTTCTTAGAATCGCATGCTAGACACTAGAGATACCATTCATATTGAGTAATTGAATATTGATATCACACGGAGTGTGCTAGTTCCTGTAGAGTCAACCTTGCAAGGGTAGTAACGTAGGCAGGAGTGTCTCTACTTGTATCACCGTGAACTTTCATACTTATACTTTCCGTGTCTCATATGTTGGGCTCTTATATAATAGGATACCTTATACATTTATAAATAATACAAGATAATTAAATGTAAGTTCATGTCTGTTATAAAGAAATCCTTAGATTAACTTAGCATACCTATTGTATGTCCTGCTTGGTTGCTTGATTCACTTCATTGTTTTTTTTCAGTTGCTTTCTAATATATGCTATGAATGGGATTTTTTGAGTTCCTGTAGCTTGTCTACGGCTGTTATATTGACTGTGTCAATAGCGTAAATTTTTTATAAGTTTATCTTTGAAAAGGGGGAAAACGAGTGAATCAGATTTTTGATCCAGATTACTTACTTTTACGCGGCGACGATAAAAACGAATGTGAAATAAAAAAACAGGTGGCTACACATTCAAGACTATGCCCGAGAGAGTCGTAAGGGCATGTCCCTTCCACAAGCAAACCTTTTTCTCAGAGAATGTTTGGAATAATGTTTATGTATGTACTTATGCAAGCGTATAGGTATAAAGGGTGACCCTTTGAATATTAGGTGTTTTTATGATATTTATATTTTAATAAGGCTTTTGCACATCAAAGGTTAAGCTTACGCGGTATAAGATAATGAATTTCTTTAAAAAATTGTTGAAATAGTTTGAAAAACTCTTTTTCGTTTGGCTACGTCAATATTTGCTTATAAGAGTAAAATTGCTAATTGGCTGCTATTGATGATACCCGTTGTTAAAGAAAGATAGATAGATGTAGGCTGGCAACCGAATTATGCAGGTTTAAACCCTGTCTAGATCCGTTCGTTATGCTGTCTTATTTTATAAGCTTTGTTTATGCTAACCCAGGGTTACTATTCTAAAAAAAAAGGTAATTACAAGGTACAAGATGTTTTCATTGCCAAAAAAAATTATGTAAATACTAAAAATTGTAACTTCAATAACGAGTAGTAACTAATAGTATTTATTGTATGTACAAACTAAATATATTACCGGCGGACCCTAAACTAAGCACTAGGCCTGTATCTTGGGGCCCGAGTGCAATGTTAACAGCATAAATAAATTAAATACAAAATTCGTCATAGTAAAATGGCAGTAAAAACAACACGAGTATTTAGCTTATGGCTTTTATCGATATGTCTAAGAGGCGACACTTACATTATAAGCGTAGGTAATTTTAGTTGTGATAAACGTAATGCCAAAAATCTGTTTGTTATGGTGCGAATTTATGCGATCATTTGCATCATGTGTGTAAATGTGATGTGAATGTGTGTATATGTGTGTAGGTGAGTTTGTGTGAGTGTGACTGTGTGTTTATGCAAGTGTGTGTGTGTGTATTAGTAAGCGCAGTGATGTAATCAGATTAAGTTTTCAATATCAATGTAAGAGAGTTGAAACAACCATTTCTTTAAGACCTTTTTGCAGGAAAACACCGATATGTTTTTTATATCAAAATAACATTTTATAATAACTTTGTAATAATAAGGATATTATGTCTTGATTGTGGTAAACTTTATCGAAGCCTGCGATAATGAATCTTGAAAAACAAACTTTGACGAAGATCTTGGTTTTATTCCCAGCGTTATCATAACATACTGACCTATCCATAGTGTTTTTTCTCACAACTCTACGGAAGTGAGTGTACGCTACTCGACCCATATTCTGAGATGTCACGGCGCGATTGTATCTGTTTTTGATGGAAATAGCACATCTGCAGTCTGCGCTGATTTTATCAACAAAATGGATAAGGATTTAAAGATGCTGTGAGGTCAGCAAAAGCGCAATGTGTGTTTCACACTACAAAATGACGACAGTTCTTGCATCTGATAGACAAGCCAAACGTCCACCTATGATAGAAGCAGTGCCCCAAAAGTTTTAACTATAGCAGTAGATTGCGCTCGTCTAACTAACTATTACTACCAATACCATGATGATAATTGGTACTTTTTAACCGACTTCTACAAAAAAGGATGAGGTACGCAATTCGACTGTTTATTTTGTATGTTATTGTCCAGTATACCTATGCAACCATTATATGCGATTTTTGTGTAAAAATCAGATATTTCATGCTTCAGAGTCCACATATAAATTTTATCCAAATTTATTTAGCGTTTTTTGAGAATACCAACAAATAACTAAATACCTAGATTATGTTTTTTTTGTGGTTTACTTTATCAAAATTATTTTAAGATTATTAATATTTAGTGCAGGTATCTTAAAAAATAGAATGAAAGTCGGTTTAAAATTTTCAAACTGTATAATATTGTATGCACGGTTCTTGTGCTTATTCGGAGTACGTATATCTTTATTTTTAGTTCATTAATTGTCAATTTATTAATATAACGGCTAAACACATTAAGTAGCTATACAATATACTTAAGCTAATGTATTATTTGTGTCCAATTACCAGAAGTACTTGAATGATTATAGTAATTTATTATGTTTCAATCGATAATTGGGGTGTTATCATGATGTTCACATTATTTTACGCTGGTAAGTACCTATTATAACTTTTTACGGGCAAAAACTCCGCTGTCTAAACTTTTATTTTTATTTTTTGTACCACATCCACACAAGGTCTTCAGGTCCCAAACTAGGCAGAGCCTGCACTATGGTAACCTGACGACTGATATACTTTACACAATGTTTACACAACAAATGTACATACATCAATGTTCTTGCAGACATATAATGGCGCTGATGGTGCCAACCAACCGACGGATTTGAAGGGTTTTGACACAAAATATTCTAAGTACCACTTACATCACCGATTACAGTAAGTATTATTAACATCATTATCATTAACATTTGTTTTAAAATCAGTGTTTATACACTGATTTTAAAACAAAACAAGAAGTTTCGGTGTAAGAAGTACTTGGATGGGTGACCTTATACATGCCTTGTACGGTGATGGCTTCTAAATTTTAACTGAGCAACTCCATGCTTCGAAGGGCACGTTATGAGGTCAGTTCGCGCTAGTTTGATGTGTGAGTGGTAAATGGCCTTTTTCCGAGAGGAACATCAATGCCCTGCAATCATGTCACGGGCTAAGGTAATAAACATGTCCAAATGCCTGTAGCTATGCGTTGGTGGTCTAAAATAATTCCCCCAAAACCATACAATTGATTGTACTCTTTGATTTTATTGACCCAATTTATGTTCTTTTTCACAATTTGTTAATGTCGTTTAGAAATTTCCCCATGAAGCTTAGTATAGCTCACGTGTTAAGAATTGTATTGTTGCATTTGGTACTGAATAGGGTAAAAACCGACCAACGGTTACCACTGGCCTGCCCATAGAAATAGGTTCGTGCCGTATATATTTTAATTTTTTCTCGAAATGGGACTGTTTGTATACTGTGTACATCTATAATTGGAACTCTTCAGGGATGTTATTTCAAATGAGGTTACGTTACACTCACAGATATACCTTCTTACTATATGTATAAGTAAGCAATGCCGTATTGAAGAATGAGTGGTGCCCAAGTATTTCTAGCCTAGTGGTCTTTGATCCATAACCGTAGTCAGGATGAAGTTTGTAGGATGATTTCTTGATGATTCATAAATTTCTGAATACCTTTAAACATATATTATGTGTACAGTCATAAAACAAACACTTTTAAAAGTCGTTAGCCTACTAATATTATAAGTAAAAATACAGATGTTACAGATCGCGCGGCGAGAGTTTGGCTTTGACCGTTATTGCGCAGAAGTCAAAAATTGGGTATCACAGGGTGGCTAGAGGGACGAAGAACTCTTGTCTCTGTCTGTCACATCGAAGACGAGGGACTCTTGTCTCTCTCTGTCACATGGCGCGACAGTACCCATGCGCAGTAATCCCCTCCACCCGAAGGTCAAAGCCAAACTCTCGCCGCGCGATCTGTACCATGTTATTAAAGATTTTAAACATTTAACATATTATAATATATTGAATAAGTAATTAAATATAACATAACGGATGCATATTGTGATTTTATCAATGAGTACATGTTATTTCTTTATATATTTTATTCTACTTAACACAAGAGTCCGCATTTAGCTTGTCGCGAAGGTAATTCCAGCACTTGACCCGCTGAGGACCTGCTTAAAACAACTGGAGCACTTCCAAAATTTCAGCATTCATTATTTTTCTCGTTTCCCCAAGTGTGGTTACATTCAAAAGCAGGTCAAGCAGTTTTCAATTCGGTATCCGTATATAAGCTTGTACGAACATTTTATTGAAATGTATTATTTTTCATCAAGCCGTATTTGCAAATTTCTGCGCTACCGAGTTGCATGATAAGGTTTTACTAATAATATTACTTAATGCCAAGATGTTACTGAAGATCTAGAGAAGAAAGAATATGTACATAAGTATGTATTACTGCTGAAGTTCTGCTTTGAATTATTTGATTAGGTTCATAATTCATATCCTTTGTTCTTAACTGATTCTGTATGCTTAGATATGCAAAAACTAATACCAAAGTCACCTATTATTTACATCACTGATGAAGATTATAAAGAAATAAGATAATTAAGATTAAAAGATCGTTAATATTGCACAATAAAATTACTATTGGTACTATGAACTTGGCCATCATCAGACCCTAGAGAAAGTGTTTGGAACACTGATAAAAAATCATTAATAAATGAAATGTGGACAGTGAAGAGCAGCTTATTTAGTAATTTTAAAATTATAAAATAGTTTGCTCTATTTTACTTAATATTTGAGCTCAAACTCAAAACTATTCATTAACAAGCTTTATCTTAAATATTTCCAATGAGGTGCATGAAACCGGGTATATTAATACTCGTAGTACATTAGTAGCCAAGGGCTGTAAGGCATCAATTACAGCCCGAGATATTTAGGCGCACGAGCGCAGCGAGGGCGCCTATAGTTTGAGGGTGCAATTTATGCTTACACCCGAGCTAACTACTCTGCTTTACTTCTCGATTGTGAGGTAAGTAGAAAAGAACCGGCATTACAAAAATAAAATTGATGACTATTATACTCATACGAAGACAAGGCTGAATAGCGAAGCGAGCTCTTTTATCATTGGGCTGAATGCATGATGTCTATTGCCAGTATGATGGTTAGATGTACGCGAACTTTTTGAAAGAGCGAAGTCTTTTTTTTCCAATTCCTTACTGCCCTAGGGCTTTTTTCTAGCTACATTATTACTGTAGAGCGCTAATTGTATCTACAAGCCCCATTTGTGTTTTTTTAATTACTTACCGCCCTAGGGCTTTTCTAGAACTGAATTGAACTCTCTAGTTTATTAGACTGAGCGGACTGGGGACAGCCGTGCGATTCTCTAAGGGTAAACATCGTAGCATCCAAAGAGAATTTAACGCTACTCTAGAGTAGCATCTTTGACAACATTCGTGAAACAAATGACGAGATGACAAGAAACGTTGGAAAAACCACCTTGTGTACAAGGGCCGATATCTCATAGTATTTGATGTCGGTGAGCTCGTCGACGAGCGCATCGACGAATCATTATAGAATTGCACGGCTTGACTGAGCGACAGCTATTTAATAGATTTACAAGTTTTATTCAACCGAAAGAAGAGTTTCTAGAAACACTTAACTTACGCACTGATATCGCATCACTTCACAAGCTTTATTACACGATATTTTAAAGCACACTAGCGCTTGCTTAGCGAGACTAAACTTTGTAATTTTAATATCGATATAAATTGAATATAGGTGTAAAATTTCCCTTAAGTTTATGGTGATAGACAAGTTACGTGCTAATTTAATGCCTATATAGTAGAACGCGCTTGTTTATGTCCGCGCTAAGACGTAGTCTATTATCTATGGCTACGTTCCGGGAAAGACCGAAATCACTCGCGGCGCTCAATACGTCATCAATGACGTCACCGAAAACGCTCACGCCGTGCTCACAACGCTCGCGGATCTTAGGTGGGTCTACGTGATCATTGCAAGCTGTCACTGTCAACCAAAGGGAACGGCAAACCGGGGCGCGAGCATCGAGAGCAGTTGTGAGCGTTGACGGCGCTTCCCGGAACGCATCCTATATTTAGGTCAAACTGATTATATCAAGAGCTCTTTCCTCGTTAAATTACGTAGACTAAATCTGTAGATGCTACATACGATGCTAAATACGTCATTAGCAGTGTAGTCGAGCAGCTGTCAAAATTTTTTTTAAGGAATTGTCTATAGTTACTCTTGCTAAAGTAGAGTCGTATGGATGGCGATTAATAATCTAAAGCTCACCTGACGTATATATGAGCTATCTTATTTTGTGTAAAATGGGTAGTTGACACAGTCAAAAATAAATTACAATGTAATGTTAACTTAATAGCGGTTGGAGCAAAACATATTTAATATGCATTGGTTTAACTTTATTTTAAATAATCAAAATGTGTACATAAGTTTCTAGAGGTCACGTGACCAAAATCGGAAGTAGCTGCGGAAATGATGTCATAAGGGCAAAGACATGATAGTGTCTTGCCGAACAGATTGAGAATCAAGCAAGTGAAGTCTAATAAAGTAAAGCATCTAATATTATTGCTTTAAAACTATATACATACTAGGTCAAAGGACAAACTGTCGATCCATATCCATAAACACGGTTATTGCCGCAACTGCAAATAATAAGTTTGTTATACGTTTTTTATATTAATATATAAAAATATAATTATATTAATATATATACGTTTTGATCTTTTCATACTAACACTAATTCAATGCGCAGTATTCGTAATATGAAGTTTACATGTCTACAATACTAATAATTAGGTATAAGAATGAACACTAGCACCAACAATGAGTGCTAAAGTACAATTAATTCTGTACAAGTCTAATTAACTGAAAGCTAAAAGCCTATTTGCCCGAAACGTTTTTCATATCGCAATATCGTTCTGGCCGGAAAATTATAACACAGGTACCTATTATTCATTTTAATAATACCTAACCCTTGTTTTGTAAAATTAATATAGAGGTGAGGCTAAAAAATAATGAATACCTAAAGATCAGACCTAAGACTTGCCTACAAGTATATAATGTATTTTATTCATCATAGTTAACTTAAAATTATTATTTTTTTAAACAGTTAAGTTGTTTCATCAGATGCCTGGTAATTTCTATAATTAAGTTTTTATTTATCGCCATATTTTATTTTTTACCTCATACATTATAGATATTTTATTTTATCAGACGCCTGAAACGTGTTTTCAGTTCCTTTCAGTGTGCTCCCTGTCTATGCTCGTACACGTTTTTAGGCGTTATCCTTATAAGCCTTAAAAGTAGGTTGAGCGAAACAGTACCTTAAGAAGAGAGAACATGCCTCGAAACAGTTCTAGAAGTTCTTGTTCGAGAAGAAGGAATCGAAACAAGAGAAGGCGATATCTCTGTGTGATTTGTGCACTCCGTGTGGTGACGCTGTAAAAAAGGATTAACTTACCCCCTTGGAAAAAAATAGAGGTAGTCATGAAAACGAATCAGTATGATCTACGAGTAAGTGAGTACCGTGAATATTAGGCAAAGTGCAATTTGTCTGTGTTTAAGAGGTGTGAGATACTGTCAGATATTTTTGGATTGTTATCTCGCATTTTCTACCTACATCAACTTCAATGCTAACAATACCTATGCAAAGGGAAGAGAAAATAATGTTTAATATGTAAACAAATCTTGTGTTCCATTAATCCAAGGGCTTAACTAGTTATTCGCCCCAAACTAAGACCTTGCGTTGAACCAAATTTTCATCATTTTAGTTTTATAACTGGAATAAAGAATCGTAACCTAAAGCTAAATTTCATCACTCACCTCATTTCACGATGCTTTTTAGAGTTCTTAAGTTTGTTTATACGAACTTAAACATTCTATTGATACGAAATCTAACGAACCGTTTGTAAGTTATGATCAAACAAACATAATTGCAAACATACAAACACCCATTTACTCCAGTACACTCGGTGACTTCATGTCATTCGATTAAAAACTGTATAATACGAGTATATGTTGAAATTGCTATTAATGTTTAGTATTGGATTAGCATACATTTTTGTACTTTGGTAACGATAATCTTTGAATCCTTTAAAGTTTCGCGATGTGAACACGTATTTATATTATAATAACGGGGCTTAATCGCGAAGAAAAATCTCACAACGGAGCGTCACTATTACTCTAGAATGGTACGTGAAGCGGTTGAGATTAAAAAACACCGTAATTTTAACCGGGAGGATGTTTTCAAACTGGCGGCAACATGGAACCCAGTGATTAAATAGTCTTTCCGTCGCGATTTATCTTCAGAAAAATCTGTTGATATCGTTAGTGTTGTGTGTCGGGACAATTACTTTTTATTACAACTTTGGTTGGGGGTATTTTAAAAATAACTCCATAATTCGAGACGATGACATCCGCTTCTTCAGTCCGCTCGTGACCATAGATTAATGTTACTTGATCGAAACGTCGAGGTAAATAAATACTATTTTTAACGCGATTAAGCTTCGTTAATATAATATAAGGATAATCTGTGTGTCCATACTTCCCACGACACAGGGAATGCTACACTAAATAATTATAGTGCGTGGGTATGAATGTGTCAACGTTTATTATTTATTATGGTTATCGTTATTTTTATATTTATAAGCAATGACGTCAGAATATTTTAAGAACTGCTACTTATACAATATAGGTATATACAGAGTTTATCTTTTGTACATATATTAATTTTTAATATGAAAAACTGGAATTACTTACGTAAATAAGTCAGATCTTTCCTACTTTACTTTTGACCACATCCGGTAGTCTTTTTACCGACTTCAAAAATGGAGGCAATTATATGTTCTTGTGTATGTATTTTTTCATGTGTATGTCAATAGATAATCTCCCCCATTTGAGGACCGATTCTTAAAATTCTTTTTTTGTATGGTAAAGTATACTTCCGAGGTAGTCCCATTTAAATTTCATCATATTCGGACAAGCAGTTTTTGAGTTACACCCCAATAACTGAAAATTGTTACGCCTATATTGATGATATCATAATTGACGGTGAATGACAATCGATTCTGTAAGTAGCAAGAGTCACTAAATATAGTGAAAAAAAAAACCGAACCGACTAGCGTGGTTTATACACATTTTTTATGAAAAACTAGAATTACTCACGTAAATAAGTCGGATCTCTCCAACTATAGTTCCAACCACATCGTATGCGCAGTGCGAGGCGAGACGTAACCGCGAGCGTTCTTAACTGTTGTTGATGTCGGTACCATGATAGTTCAAAAGTAGGTATCTTGTATCACAATATTATGCGCATGGTACCGACTTCGACAACTTATTTCAAACTTTTTGGTATTGAAGTCTGCGCGTGCGATGTGGTTGGAACTATAGTTGGAGAGATCCGACTTATTTACGTGAGTGATTCTAGTTTTTCATAAAAAATGTGTATAAACCACGCTAGTTTTTATAATCATATATTAATTACTAATAGAAAAAAACTGCGTAGGTTCGTGTACAGATACTTAACGTAATGCGTGTTTGAACCTATGAATGTACCTTACCGTGAAAAAGTCATAAATGAAGATTAAAGGCTTCCGAGCCCCGGAAATTTATTACAGTACGATTGTGAGCAATTTTCGTTGTATAATTGAACCGTAAGTGCGCAATGGTAAGATTATACGCAGCTTTTGACTGCCGGTTTATGTGCCCAGTGAATATTACATTGGGGAAATGCTGTTGGATTACCTACCATCTGTGTTGAATGTTTCCTAAAATATCAAACTGAAAGAGGCGGGATGGCTTCAGAATGTGCCATGAGAACCACTTCATCATAAGTTTTTAAACATCTCGAAGGTGTAAAAAGAAGCGGAACATTGGTTTTATTTACCAAACTAAATAAATGGGTACTTATCTAATAATTTCTTATATTTTCGTGATTTTACATTGAATTTTATAACCAAAGTTTACTTTTGAGAGTATCAAGGCCGAGCCTACTACGCGAACGAAGTCGCGGGCAGTTGCTAGTTTATGTATATAAAAATTAACCCCTATTTCTCTTGGTTACGCTATAACTTGAGATCGGATGGAACAATCTCGCTAACCCTTTTTTGTCGTGTTAATTGTTGTCACTCCTGACCTCTCCTCCTTGGTTTTTCTTATGGCAAGGCTGAAGGCCGAGTGTTTGGTTCCGAACGGTAGTCTAGAGGGCACCACTTGTAATGTGTGGAGTGACGTCACGGACGGCAACATATCGTCATACGCTCGCGTAAAGTTCCTACGGTAAAAATACAAAAACGCATCAATTTTTAGTGACAGTATTATCAGTGTGTGCTACCGTGCCTAAAGTACCTGTGGAAGTGTTCGCGTACTCGAACGTGCCGGGGATTGTGCGCAATCAATTAATTTGTAATAATTGTGTATCAATTGTTGTGACTTTTTAAAGTGGGTACATTAAAATATTACTACAAGAGCACATCAGTTACCCGTCTATTTATTACTGCGCGATCTGGTGTCTCGTCGTTAAAACGCAACTGTTTTAGGCTATCGCTGTAATCGATCGATCCTCACTACGATTACTATTGCGCCATCTATCGTGAATCAATCAAAACACGATCAGTGCAAGGTAGCGATGGGTAAACCACAAATTAAGTGTGTAGCTTGCGGCAGGTATTTGACGGCGACTTCAGCAGGTGCCGCCACTTGTAGTACTTGCCCTTGTATATATCATAAAGGGTGCGTAGCGATTCCCGATAGCGTAGCTGTAGCCAAAGACTGGACTTGCCCGGAATGTAAAAAAAAAAACAGCGGAGAGGCGACAACAGTAGCACCCCAGCAAAAAGTGTTTGTGGGGCTATCAGCACTTCATCCGGACACGAGTCTGACACAGCTGCCTCAATCCAGACAGAGAATGTGCCGACCCAGCCCCCCACGCTTCCCTCACCCTTACCCCTAGATGCGGAGGTTCGCGGAATGCGCCGCGACCTCGCTAAATATATGGCTGAGCAGAGAGAGTTCCGCCAGGACGTTCGCGCCTCCATAGCAGGATTAGGAGAACGGATGGATGGGTTTGAGCGGAGGCTCGAAGCGGTGGAAAAGAAGGAAATTTCGCCCGGGGCGAGTAAGGTCGCGGAATTGCAACAGACAGTGTCCCATCTCAAGCAGGAGCTCAATGATCGGGACCAGGAGGCGCTGCTCTCCGACCTCGACATTGGACAACTCCCGACGGGGGAAAGCATCCTGCACACCATCACCATCTTGGCTGCTAAACTGGGGGTCCTCCTCGAGGATCAGGACATCGTGTTCGCCGAGCGTGTTGGTGCGGTCGGCTAGAACGGCTCACGCGACAGAGAACGCCGGCGGCGGGGGCAGCGGCGGCGGCGGGGCGTCCGCGCCGCGTCATCGTGCGGCTGGCGCGTCGCCGCCTTCGGGACGAGCTACTGGTAGCCGCGCGCGTGCGGCGTAACTTTACGACAGCTGACATGGGACTGGTGGGACCTGCGCATCGAGTCTACGTTAACGAGCGGCTCACGCGAACCAATCGTCAGCTGTTTCACCGCACCCGCGAGGAATGCCGTAAGAGACAGTGGAGGTACTCCTGGACCAAGAGGGGCCGAGTTTACGTGCGACAGGCTGATGGTAAGCAGATGTATCCGATACGATCTGACGAAGACCTCGTTCGTGTTTTTGAGACTGGCACTGTTTGAGAAGTTTGTAAACCCCACTACACTAAGTACACTAAGATCGCACTGTAAAAAAATACAGTTTATTTATTATACACAACTCACTTTTAACATCATATTTTTAAGTAACCATACTGAACAAGGTTATTTAAATACAATACTATTAGATATGTTTGTCAATATCAAGTCATGTGCTTTATCAGTGTCATGTTTCATCAATTGTGTTTTTGTTTATTCCATATTTGGTATGTTACAATGTGTACAGGTGTGTCTTAGCCTTTACAATGGTTAATAAGCTTTTAAAGATTGGTTTGTATAATACAGGTTCCCTCGGCACGAATCATGACAATTTTATAGTATCCGTTGCTCGTAATGACCTAGACATACTGGCAATTAATGAGACCTGGTTGAGAGTGGGTGAGGAAGGCCGCGCCCCCTCGCTACCGGGATACCGACTGCGTCATATCCCCCGGCCGCGCGAAGTGCGTTCGCGCGAGGGCGGCGTCGGTTTCTACGTTAAGCGAGATGTAAGAGTACGCACCTGGCCTCATCCAGTAGACCCGCAACACATCTCAGTTGAGCAAATGTGGCTCATTATGAGTCTTAACAGCAAGAAGATAGCGATTGGTACAGCCTATCGTCCGCCTTGGATGAATGTGGAATTGTTTTTTGATGCTATCACTGACTCTATTAGTGCAATCCCTGATTATGATAATTTGATGTTATTAGGTGATTTTAATATTAATATTTTGAATAATAATGATGCCAATATAATTAAATTTAATATATTTTTGTCAAGCTTCAATCTGTCGCAGCTAGTTACTAAGCCCACCCATTTCACTGAAAATAGCCAGACCCTCATTGACGTAGTGTGTACAGATTTAAGCGCGATAAAGATTACCCTAGAACATATCGGATCTCTTTTTGGTCACTGCCTTGTCGCTTGTGAATATAATATTAAACGTGAGAAACCGATACCGTTCACCACAATTTACAGACCTATAAAAAATATTTGTATCCCTAATTTTAATTATGATTTGCAATCTATAAAATGGAATCAAATGTCGTTATTAGCGGACATTAATGAAATGATTACCTTTTTCAACTGCAATGTCATAGCTCTATTTGACTCTCATGCCCCTATTACATCAATTTTAATCAAAAATAGCTCGTACCCGTGGATTACTGACACTATTAAACTAATGATGAAGTTACGTGACGAGGCTTCAATAGAGTATCATGAAACTAAGCTGGACACCAAGAAACAATATTATAAGAGCTTAAAATCACTCTACCATGCAACAAAGCACTCTACCATGAAAAAGTGGCATATTTTAGGTATAATATCAATAATAAAATAAAATATCCTAAAATATTATGGAAAAATCTTAAAAATACTTTAATACCTAAAACTAAATATGAACTACCTTCTCAATTTAATGACCCAAATATCATAAATAAAACACTTTTTAAATATATCCGACATTTTCAAAGTTTGTATCTCTCAACTCACCTATTTTGAGTTTAATAAATATAGTGATGCTGTCTTTCATATAGAGCCTGTAAGTCTGAATAAAATGATACAAATAAATCGTAGCTTAAAGTCAAATGCAGAAGGTTGCGATAGTATTACCTTAGATATGATTTTAATGACTTTCCCCTACACTATAGTTGCTGTAAATGATTTGATAAATATGTCTATTAGAACGTCTACATATCCTGATATTTGGAAACTTGCAGTTGTCCGCCCATTACCTAAAATTTCGAATCCTGCTGAGCTTAAAGATCTCAAACCAATTAGTATTTTACCATGCCTGTCAAAAATTATGGAGAAAGCTGTCCGTACACAACTAACCGATTTCCTAGAAAAAAATAACATTTTGCCTTCAGTACAGTCTGGCTTTAGAACGGGACGAAGTACAATGACCACAATGCTTGACGTGACTGATAATATACTTTGCTCACAAGATGCGGGCATGTGTACTCTGCTAGTACTACTCGATTTTTCTAGAGTATTTGATTCAATTAATATAAACTTGCTGATGTCCAAACTTAGTTACTATGGTTTTGACTGCGAAGCTCTAAAATGGTTTAACAGCTACCTCAGTAGTCGTTACCAATACGTAAAATTGAATCGTAATGATGGTTCGTCATTAGTTTCTGATAAAGTGGCTTGTAATAGGGGGTACCTCAGGGATCCATTTTAGGACCGGTTCTTTTTATATTGTACTCAGCAGACATAATAACACATATACGGCACTGTAAGTATCATATCTATGCTGACGATATACAGGTGTATATCTCTTGCAAACCAAACGAAATTAATAATGCCATAACTAAACTCAATGAAGATCTTTCGAATATAGCTAATTGGTCTACTAGTAACTGTTTACTGCTTAACCCTAGTAAAACAAAATATTTAATCTTCGGAACTAGGCATCAGCTTGCTAATCTAATTCTTTCGGAGGTCATGCTAATGGGTGAACCCATTGATAGGGTGTACGAAGCTCGGAATTTAGGTTTGCTAATGGACTGCGACTTAAGGTATGAGAAACATATTTCCAACTCTGTTAGCAATTGCTTTTACAGATTAAAAGTACTGTATGGAATGAGACCATACCTAAAAGAAGAATTGCGTGTACAACTGGTGGAGACACTCGTCCTTTCCAAACTAAATTACATGGACGTTGTGTTTGGTCCGCGTCTGCTGGTAAGAACGCAAAAACTAATTCAACGAGTTCAGAATGCTTGTGCTCGCTTTTGTTTTAACGTTCCCTTCAGAGATCATGTGACCCCTTACCTAAACAAGCACTGCATTTTAAAAATGACACATCGTCGCAAGCTTCATTTAGCTTGTCTTCTTTTTGGTGTCTTACAACATAAAGTTCCTTCCTATCTCCCCGAAAAATTGTCCTGGAAGTCGAGTCAAAGACCTCATGCGCCGCGGCAGAGTGCGATACAGCTCATGACACAACGACACAGTTCTGCGTCGTTTAGAGGCAGTTTCCGATATGCAGCGTCGAAATGTTGGAATAATATACCACCGCCGATACGGAACCTGCAGTATATTGACAGTTTTAGATCTAAATTGAAAATGTATATTTGTCACCATCAAATTAAGCAGGAAACTTTGCGACATGACACAAGTGTGATATAATTAAACAACTAAGCATTTTTGTTTTTCTCCTTGATGTTCTTTGTTTTTTATGGTGTATTGTGTATATTATGTGTTTTAATGTGTTTTAGGAGTAATATATTTATTTGTGCAAATTGTTCTTGTCAGTATAAATTTAATGTTATATTGTACTCTTTTGTGTTACGATCCGTGATGTCACCGGGCGGCTTCTACGGAAGATCAGCGCTGGTTGCTTCAGCCGGCATTATGCTGAGTAGAGGCCGTTTTGTGCAAATAACTATTTAGTTATTAATGTTTAGTTAAGTATTTGTTCATGTTTTTTTGCCACAATAAACTTATTTCATTCATTCATAATGTTACTTGACCTTATGTCAACTATGTATTAAAATATTTCGCTCTCTAGGCGGATTGCTCTCTCATCTGTGATGTCCTCTAAACACAGTCTGTCTTTGAGGCTGCCCTGGTACAACACACCAAGTCTACTACGCGAACGAAGTCACAGGCAGTCGCTAGTTTTCAATAAATAACCAACAGCATGTGTAATCGGTATATACGAGTATATATAACTTGCGAGACCAAAACATAACCTATATAGTGAAATGTCGGTGCATATACACTTTACTAATTCTTTCAGTAGGTAAGTTCAGGTTTTGTATGTTTATTTCTTAAATTTTTGATTTTGTATGTTATAGGATACCTTGATATACTACTGCTGATTTCAAATTAATAAAACAAAGTACTTACTTACATATTTGAGTTTAATTTTACGGCGTGGTTTATATTTTGCATATTTCCACAACGTAATATCATACGGGCTATTGCCCTATTATTGTGTTCAGCGGCTGGTAAAGAGACCATGGATATCCTGCAAAAACATGCTATTGGATATATATTATTATACGAAATGGGTTTCCGCGAATCGTTGAGAGATTAATTTGAAGAAAATTAAAAAAAAAAAAAAAACAATTTATATATAAAGTTTGAAGAAAGGAAAGAAAAAAAGCTTACATTTATTTTTTTGTTTTAAAAGTTATGTATGTTTAAGAAGTATTTCGTACTTCGTCTTATTTTTCTGGTATATTTTCATCCAAAAATTTAAGTTTGATAAGCGTTTATACTATATTCTATATTGGTTAGTATGTAAATAAATATATTTTTAGTAAGTAATTTATAAATCCAGTACTATTGTTATAATATTTGAAATATATCATGACGATATTCGTTAATTTAATTTTATTAATATTTTGAACATGTTATCTGTTTTTTCTTTCTGTCTATAAATCAGTATTTATTAAATAATAATAAAAAAGACGTGTGGCACTAGGAGACTGCCGCGGTAAAGCTATTGCATAGCTGTTTTTATCAACTTATGCAATTATAATTATTTAACCAATGCCATCTAAAGGCGAGTTGCTGAACTAAAGAGACAAGCGTGATATTTCAAAAAATCATTAAAAGTCCTGCTATTCATCGATAGATGCCAAAACAACTTATGCAATTATAATTATTTAACAAATGCCATCTAGAGGCGAGTTGCTGAATTAAAGAGACAAGCGTGATATTTCAAAAAGTCATTAAAAGTTCTGCTATTCATGGATAGATGGAGTCGGAGTGGGGGGTGTTAGGTTATTTTCGTTACGGAATTTCTGGAATCGGTCTCCACGCTCAAGGCCCGCGATAGAGGCTATGCTTAAAAAATACAGTTACTATTTACTATAAAACAACATTCGATGTTGTATTATTCAGAAAAAAAATATGTCTTCATATATTATTATTATATATACATATAGCTGACCCGCCAGCGGCTTCGCTCGCTTGATCTTGTTGTAGTGATGGAAGCACCGTTTTAGAATTTGGTTGGTTGTCCCGTAGATAGACATAGGCTCGCCCCCTACCATACCATTCAGTAATCTGTGACCATACCTACATGGGACCAAATATATATCCCGCGTAACGCCTTCGAGGATATATAGGAGTGACGATTTGTTATGTTGTGTTTAAAAACAAGTACAATTTGACAAATTTAAAACCGACTTCCATTCTATTCAGTTATTAGAGTGTAACTCAAAAATTCCTGGACCAAATTTGATGAAGTGGGACCACACGTGAACGGCACGAGCTTTCAAAAAAAAAAAGAATTTTGAGAATCGGTCCGAAAGTTAAGGTATATAAAAAAAATAAAAAAAATGTCGAATTGAGTACCTCCTCCTTTTTGGAAGTCGGTAGATAACATCTTTTGCATTACTTTCGTTAAAGTTTTTTACCAAGTTCTGAGTGGATTGCACCAGATTTTTTCTTTCCTGACTTATATTAATTTCTGAGCTTTACTGCCTTCCTTATATATTTCCAAATATTAAAAAGACGTGTTACATTCTTAATTATTGCGGTTTTTAGCCGTAATAGAACTTCATGCGCGACAACCAGTCAGTCGAGAGCCCAGCTTTATGTATAGAGATCAAGCTGCCATCAAAAGAAAAAATGTTCCTACGAAGCTCCGAGCTGTAATCTATACGTATACCAAATTTCATCGAAATCTGTATTCGGCGGTTTTAAGGTTATGCGTGAGCATACGGACAGACAGACAGAATTTTTTTTCGAAAACGTCATATTTTTGTTCAGTAGTGATAATTTTACGTCTGTTGACCCATTTCTTATTTTTTATTTTACTTTCATGTGCAGACTTTTTGGCCTCTACTCCTTTATTATAAGTAAAGATAGAATATAATAGATGGACAAGTACATACATTTTGGTCTCTACTCCTTTATTATAAGTATAGAAGATATATTAGGTATTGTTTTTAAATATTTCGTGATACTCTCTTCTTGCTATATTTATACATTCAAATAATTTTGTGGGATATTTTGCAGGTATTTAGAGTCGCAGTCCAGTGTCTGGAACAGTGCCTCTCAGATGGAAATAGGCTCGCACAAAATCATAATAACGTAGGTGTAACACCGCTTTATAAAAGTGACGATTTGTTAGGTTGTTTTGAAATATAACATGCATTTAAATAATTAGAAAGTTTATTTTGACCAAGTTTTGAGTGAATCAGTATTTTTTGTGTCCAAATAGAAATGTATAAACATTTCTGCACTTCCTCTATTGGTATAATTCAGCCAAAACAAATTGTCTCATAATTATTAAGTGCATTCTTTTCTCGTTAAGTACTTATGCTTAGGTGACTCCAATCGCGTGCCTATCGGCCATCACCTACCGCATTGCTATATTCCGGTTGTATAAAAGTACAAGCTATTTTTATCACAAAATAACTATATAAGTATGGGTCTAAAAAGTTTTTCCGACTCATATCAAACAACAAAAACAAATGAAAAGTTCCATACAGACTGGCTGGGACTCGAACCATGGACCGTTAACGCCTGACGCAGACATTCGCAGCCTGAGCCACTGGAAGGCCGGAAGGTAGAGAAAGAGGTGCACTGTGATACTGGCATTCCTCTCCCGCCACAGGGTTATATTATGCGTAATATAACTGTATGTGAACTGCTAAGACATATTGTAATTGTATTTCCCTGATGTTATTTCTTCTCGCCAGTCTTACCTACGCCTACCTTGTTAAAACATAAGAAGGAGTTTACTAATAATTATGAGAATGTCTGATTACTAACCCTCTTTGGCTTTTTAACGTTGGATATACCTATACCTTAATATAGTCAAACTTTATACTTGGTGATAGTTGAAGACACTACTAAATACTATGATCAAAGTACTTGGAGCGCGCGGCCCCCAGTAAGTAGACCATCTTCACGACAAATAGGCGATAAAAGTGGGAAGAAGCGGTGCGGCGGAGCAGGCTTGTCGGCGATCATTACACGAATGCTGGCAGAGCGGTCGGGGTTGGCAGTTTTTACTTTTTAAGGCTTAGTATCAAACGCGTCTCGCGCTGAACCTGCGCGAATCATCGCTTGTTAGAAAGACGTTGTACTTATAGGTATTTACTTTAACACCAACTGGGTTATCGACTACTTGTCTTAAAAAGCTTCATCATGTAGGTAAGTCATGCGATTAATTTTACTGCCTTATTTAAATAATTCAATCGTGACGCCCGAGATTACGATCGACTCGGGCCTAATCGACCGTTTGTTATCACAAAAAGACATTATGATGACAAATGAGGGCGGCTACATTCGGGATTATTGAGTTGCCGTTTCTTTACTTAGGGTAATTCAGGTATTTGCGTTATAAGCAGGACAAAATGCTCCAGCACTTTTAATTTGTTTAATATTGATTTATGGACACGGGGACGAAAAAACACCGGTACACTTAACCCACGATAGGAGATGAATAGTGTACTCACGTGTCCCTAATCAACGGCACAGAATAAATAATAGCAGTAATGGGCGTGTTTGTCGGCTGGGCTAGGATCTTTAGGAAGTCGTGGTCAAGGGATGCCAGATATAAAAATAAGACAATAATACACGTTATAAAAATAAAATAATAAAGTTGTACATTTGGGTTTTGCATAAAAAAAATAGTACCTATATACATATGAATTATTGATTTATTTAACTCTTTGCGTACCATTGACGTAAATTTACGTGCGTTTCATTCATAAATCCTTTGTTTTAATTATCATGGTATATTGTACAACAGCGATACATATTGTTTTCTGTTGCAAATTTATAGTACGCGTACGTTTAATACCTACTGTGACATGCTTGTATTGGCTCGTTTTGTTTTGACTCCATTTTATGAAGGTAACATATTATCCACGTGAACTTCTGAATAATGAAGCGAAGTACTTGCATAAAAGTACGTCGATTTCACCAGCGCGGTGATGGATGAAAATGATGATGAAAGTATCCTATGTCCTTGCCGTGATATAACAAATCGAAAAACACAAAAACCATAAAAAATAACGGCTAGCTGCGCCCGTGGTTACACCCGCGTGGTGATGGATGAAAATAACAATGCAAAGTATCCTACATGTCCTTCACCGAGATATGACAAATCGAAAAACACAAGTACTTATCATAAATTAGTACAGCTGCTCTTGAGATATAATTGGTGTAAGTAACACACCTTTGTTTTATATATACTAGCGACTGCCCGCGACTGCCCGCGACTTCAATCGTGTAGTAGGAAGAGAAGAGGAGTGCATAACCTCCCATTTCTTAATGTAAGAACCTTCTACGAAGTAAACATTAAAAGAAAAGATGAATGAAATCGGTAAAGCCGTTCTCAAGTTATAGCGTAACCAGAAGAAATAGGGGTTCATTTATATATATTTATATATATATAGATAGAATATGTACCTTATTTACCTCGGGGCTTTTGAAATATCCTTCAAATGAAAGCTAGTAACACCTCACCTCAATTACTCTTGACGCGTGCCAAATAAGTGGTCTTCCTTTACCTGTAGAGTAATGAGGGCCATTAAAAAGGTTGGGCACAATGTTTCAAAGTCTCAGTCGGGTATTTCCAGAATCAATCTTTCATGCTCATTTGACTTGTATCCACGTATTTGGAACGTAAACACATAAGTATTGAATGGCGAGATTTCGAAAAGAAACACTCTGAGAGTTTATGGAAATTACGTGCCTACATATATTATACGAACGTATGAAGGGTGCGACGTAAATATTTATGCAATATTTTTACTTTCAAACGGCCTGGATGTGAAAAATGGTTTAGATATTATTTAATGTTCTCGTTTTTAAAGATAGAGTTTATTTTGTATAGTTTGCAAACATTATCCAAACCCGTGACATGGATTGATGTTGATTTCTTTAGGAAGTAAAAAAACACGTCTTTATCTGTTCGCATCAGCATATAGCTTACGCTATAACAAACGATTTATGAATGAACTGGAGGCTTGCTGATTCCAACCGATTAATAACGTTTTGTTTTTTTTTAAACGCCGTGCGTACAATAAAGCATATATAATTTATTTTTCAACACACTTACTCATAAAGTAGCACTATGGTCACCGCAATTAGACACAGAATGACACCATAATCAAACTGTGACTTTTTCATTGCTATAACTCACTAGTGAGTTATAGATTTTTTTTCATGTTTTTGGTCGATGTGCTTTGTTTTTAAAATAAAGATAGTGTTAAATAGAACAAATAAATTAATGTAATGTTTGTATTGCTTGCTCATTTCATGCAACTTCTTATTTAAATAGATAGTTTAAACTCGTATGTGTTTAATAAATAAAACTTTCACTCAAATATAACTTTTGTTTTCTCTGTAATAAAATAAAACTTTAAATTCCCCATTTTGTACGTGGCAGAATAGGCGCAAACCCTATGCGCGGAAAATAAAAAAAAACCTCATCCCTTTATCTGAGGCTGATCGCAATGCGCGCGCATAGGAAAACTGATTAATTTTTCCCGCCATAGCGAAACATTTTTCACAACTCGTTTTCACAGTTGAAATTATAGTTATTAATTAATTAAAATGGCTACAAGTACTAGTTACGAAGAAAGTGATTTATGTTGTACACCGCCCGATATAAAATGTGAAGCCCTTACGTTAACGTTACGAGAACGTTATGGAAAGTTTACTACCTGAAAACTCCAAGGAAAAATATCTATTAGCGTACCAAAATTTCATACAATGGCTAAACAACAAGAATTACGTAATCTATATTAGAAACACATTTTCTGAAATGATTTTTTAGTATTACTTTCTTCATAAGTGTGTTGAAAAACGTCGTTTGATACACGTGTGTATTGATGATTACCGTCCTCGGCTCTCTTAAGATCCTCAGCTGACGGCTCGGGTCTCAATGGCGCCTCAGCGGTAATCACCAACATTACACACTTGTACCATAATATACTATTTAGGAAGTAGAAGATGGAAAAGAAAATATATTATACGTCAAGGATCTTATTATCTTTCGTGAAGCATATCGAGTACGAAAGTGAAATGTTTCAACGAACGAGGCCTTTTGAATATATGATGTAACATTGGTAGAATCTATAGATTGTATTGGAAATGTTTTAATCTAAAATGAATCGGGAATGTGTGAAACCTTTCAATATATATAGGTACAGTCAACTGCTAAGGATATTATAAATAACTTATTTACATTTATATTTTTAAAATGTCTTTACTGATTATTTAATGAACCGCCTAATTCAGTACGCCAATACTCAAATAAGTTGTACCAGTACGACAATAAATCAATTGAAGTGAATCGGTGATTTGTTTTAATTATTATCATACTTAAGTTTAGTTCGCAGTTAAACGGATTGAGTATCTCATAACATAGATTTATTGGGGTTATAAGTTCGTTCGTATATAATCAAATTCACTCAGTAATAAATGTAACCCCTTGCTTCATGTTTTTCGTATTCATGGTAACAACTCGTGTAACTCATGGTAAGGTGCTTGTACGATAAGCAGGAACAATTTAAAATACCATTTTTATTTTTAATCTGAAATTGTTTCAGAACTTTTGTACATTTAGCACGTGCAGCCACATCGTATTTCCTAATACTATGCTAAGCGAGAAGACAATAATAATACAAAATTAATCCTTAATATATACCTACTTGATAAGTGGGAAAAACAATATTCATAACTATCTAATAACGATAATAATAGTAAAGGTGAGAAGAGAGACTAAAACTGAAAAAGACATAAAACTAAACTACAAATTTTACGATACATTAACTTAGTGATAATTTTATTATTAGTTTGTTAATATAGAAAACAATTGTTAATCACAGTATATGATTACAAGTTCAAGATTGTATTATTTACTTCTCTAGAAATAAGGATAGTATAAATACCTAGTTTTAAACTAGTGAAGGCGAATAAATCCTTCTTACGGAACTGTGCGAGTTTTTACAACAAAATCCCAAGAGACATTACAGAGTTAACGGAAAGAAAATTTGGTCGTAAGAACTGTTTTAAGTGAAAGAAACGTGATCATACACATTATTTGGAAGACGAGTTTTAATAAGCTTGGAATATGGATTCCTATCAATTGTCACCTGTCACTTGTGTGAAGTACGTTCTGAAACAACGAAAACGTACTAGTTCTGAAACAAAAAAATGTCTGAAAACAATGACCCCAGTTTTTTGCGGCTGTTTCTTGGTAATTTAAATTTAATCGTGGCAGTAGAGTATTTTAAAGTACATTAATAAGTAACCTTCAGAAGAGCATTTTTGATGGCTAAATTGAATGAATTATTAGTTTACTAGTATACAATTTAGTCAAAACTTTACAAAATAGTCAATATAGAATTTATAGCAAACTGAGTACCTCATTATCGAACATATAAACTGACGCCTACTAACTAATTAGTCCCCTGGAGTCCAAAGTTATCAATATTCAGTACGTGCGTATAATAAAGTGGTCTATGTGTAGGCTGTTATGAAGCATGAACGGCAACTAAAGTTCGGCTCCCCCGCGAATAAACGGGTTCACGAGACATTGATTAATATCTTGTCTCTCTCCAGTGTTTATATAAATTAGGTACAATCAAAGACAGAACGATATATATTTCGAAGGCGGACGTGAAGCCTCAAGTTTCAGTATAGCTTCGTATCGTGTTGCTTGGTTTTGTTGCTAACGCTGGAGATAGCATATCTAGAAATATTTATCATGCATGCCGCCAAATGATCCTGTTATTCACTGGCACGCATTGTTCTTGTAGGTGTTTTTTGTATGTTCTGTTCGCGCTTACATGCAATATCGACAATATTTTTTAAATATTTCGACATGTAAATTCTTGTATATAGTAAGTAAGTGATTTTTAACACGAAAACTGTCTAAAATACATAATACTGAAATTTAATACAATCAATGGTAGTAATAATACGCTGGTTCAGAACCCTAAACTAGCGAACTAAAATCTATTTTTAGTAAATTATGCTAGTTCTTATTCTATTCATGAAGTCCAAATACGTATAATGCTTGCAAGTGACAATACTTAAATTTGCCCAATCTGGTTAATTGTAGGTATGTTTAGTGCAAATTTAATCGTTATGCAAGTACGTGCTCTCTAAACTAGTCTAAACTGATACTAAACTACCCTACATTTGAATAGAATAATCATATGCTTAGAATTATCATTCTAAGTGTTACACAAATGTGGATTTTAGTACAAAGTTTAGATAATTTTAGTTTAGTGTACGCACAAGTGAATCAATACCATTATTATATTAATGATATTAATATTGTAAATAAAATACTAATAAACACTTAATGTGTTGGCGTATAAACGATTAAATATTATATTGTATAATAGATCCAATATGTATTTAATAATTAAAATGAGTTATAACAGATTAATCTGACTTGAAAGGTTTGTAACAAATGATTGGATAAAATATATATACAATTATAATCCATGGTTAAACAAATAGATTGATTCTAACAATGACGAAATAATAACATCTTAGAAATTAATACCATGTCTTTATGTTTAGAAGAAATAGGCGTACATTACGTACAAATGATTTTAAATTTAGTAAAAATCTATCTGTGCATGACTGTACACTGTTCATCCCGCCCGAACGCGTCGCTCTATCCCCGTCCATCTGTCAAAACATTTGTTGACTTTATGGCGTCGTTTGTTCACGATTATCAGTGTTTCAGGTCAGGCGTACACTACACTGGCTATGTGTGGACCTCAGAATATAGAAAAAACACGTATTCTGAGGTGTGGACATGAAACACACGAACCTGAATTATTTCTATGTATAAAACTCCTTCTGTTCAGTAACGAGCAAGTTATTCACCTGATGGTATGAGCCAAGATTTCTGATTGGAGTTGCAATGTCAACAGGTTTGCGTTTTTCTGCTTAGTCATTTTGCGTCCGAGATACCACAACGAATAACAAGAACTAGCGTAAGAAACGGGATATTTTATATGTATCGTATTTATAGTGAGCTCTCGATATTTCGGAACAGTTGCATGCGCAAGGAATTGAGGAGCATATAAGAACAGTGACTCAAAAATCGGCCATTGCCCAACACCTTTTTGAATCGGGGTCGAATCACTGGATTGAGTTACATAACCCTCAGATAATCTCGACAGAACGCCACTAAATTGACCACCTAGATTGTTAAGGGAGGCAATCGAAATTACCAAATATAGGAATTTTAATTAGGAGGATGGGTTTCAACTGTCGAGATCCTGGAGTCCAGTGGTTCATCTTTGCAGAAATAGAAAAAGTTCCGATAAATGCTCGCGAGCAGGTACCGTGAGTTATGTGTTTCGAGACCCAGATCGAGTTCCAAGTGACTGTTGTGTCATTGGTAATAATCCAGAACGCATGAAACGTGAAAGGAAGAGGGTAGACCGTTCGTCGTCGGGTCGTCTGCTCATAACAATACCTACCCGCAGATATTTCAGTTTACTCGTGAACATGGCGCATGCAACTGTGCCGAAATATCGATAGCTCACTATAAATACAATACATAGTAAAAATATCCCGTTTCTAACGTTAATTCTTGCATTAGTAACCATGTCAGTTTAAAAACTTATACAACGAATAACACACAAAGCTTGTTAATTATGTATCGAAAAACAAGGTAGTTAGGAAAGGTTACCCTCACGTGTGTTAATCCAGCTTAAACGGAGTTCCACTAATCCGCTATTAGAGCGCAATCCATCAAACCAAAAAACAATTCAAATGGAAGCACGTTTTTATCACGAAACTTCTCTGACAGTTCGTAAAAGAAAAAACAGACATGATATAACGTAATTACGGAAAAAATCGACCGTAATCTTGTCTTATGACTGAAGTGATGTTTATTGCTTCTTAACTAACAGAAATCACAATATTATGGACAGAAGTTGTACTCACTAAACATATTACATGAAATCTTAAACCTAGAATAGAAATAAAAACAAGTAAATGCAAAGGCATCACCTTTGCTGCTGTTTTACCATAGGATTTTACATTATGTATATTTTTTATTTTACTATCGGTATTAACCGATTATTTGAATCAAAGGTGTTGAAATTAATTACGTAACCAAATTTCCGCATTTCAAACTTTGTCTAAATTTCCGGTGCAGCGACCAATCTAGTTGATGAAGTTTAACAAATGTTTGCTTAACGGAGATAAATTAACGTTCCCAAAATGGTAACGTTATTCACGTTGATCAATTCATTGTTTTCTGACGTCTTCACTAATAACATAAACGTTTTAGCTTTATTTATTATAGCAAAGCTGGAAAACATTTTTAGTTCAGTTTGCTTTTAGACTGCCTTCAATATGAATTCGATGTACTTAGCGTTTTATAGTCGTGGGCAATTTAAACATTTGTATTTGTTTATTTATATATATATATATATATATATATATATATATATATTCGTTTACATATTAATTACAGTAATTTGTTTAGAAACATACAGAGTATAAATAACTTTTACGGATGGCACCATTAGCTCAGTTGGTCACCTACACTGAATTCAAAGCGCGGAGTCCCGGGTTCAAACCCTGGCTGTGGAAAATATTTGTAGAATGAGCAGAGATGTTTGTTCTCGGGTCTTCGATGTTGTAATGTGATATTGTGTGTGTGTATAAGTACCTCCTTCGAAACAGGTCATAATTATGTTTTTCCTTTTTATATAGTAATTTTATTGAAAGGTAGTCTTATTGAATAAAATAAAAACCTAAGGCTTCATTAGAGCTAAAGTTAGCCCAACATCTACGTAACACAATGTGTCTGAAGGCTGATTGAACAGGTCGAACAAACAAGCAGACTCGGCCAGTCAAACACAGCGACATGCCGTCGTTTGTATTTATTCGTAGATTAAATTTCATTCTTCATATTTAAACTGCTAAAAACGAATATACACCTAGAGCTTGATTGCAAAGCAATATTTTTACAAATTTTCAGGTGGCTTTGTTAAGGCATTAAAGTCTATCTATTTAAATAAAAATGAACCCCTATTTCTCCTGGCCACGCTTTAATTTGAGAACGGCTTTACCGATTTCATTCATCTTTTTTTTAATGTTTTCTAATGCTTTGTAGAAGGATCTTACATTGAAAAAACTAAGAAATAGTGGGAGGTTATGGCGAGGCCGAAGACCAAGCTTACTACGCGAACGAAGTCGCGGGCAGTTGCTAGTCTATCTTATAATATAAAATATAATAATATAAAAAACGAACCCCTATTTTTCGTTACGCTATATGAGAACGGCTTTACCGATTACGCTAACACTGTTTTTGTTGTGTTAACTATTGTCAGGAGAAGGTTCTTATGAAAGAAAAATCCAGAAACGATCGGAGGTTATGATGAGGCCAAAGGCCGAGCCTAATACGCGAACGAAGTCGCGGGCAGTCGCTAGTATATATATAATCTCGGTCACGTTATAACTTGAGAACGGATGGAACAATCTCGCTTATTCTTTTTTTGTTGTGTTGATTACAGCTAGGAGAAGGTTCTTATGAAAGAAAACCCCGTGGGCCGTCGCTAGTACTAGTATAAAATGTCAATGAGGAAACGATTCGGATTCATACCCAAGGTTTCTTAAAGAAAATCCTTTTACACAACGTTGCCTGGAAGCTATGATTTTCTTTATCATAACATTATGAGGTTTGTAACTAAAAACTTCTAGAATTATATTTTATCTACACATTTGACTATGAATCGACGACATGTGAGAACGGTCGCATTTGTGGGGGCAATGTGACCCTCCCCAAATATTTGCATGTTATTGTCTACACAGGTCGTAACCCAAGATGAAAAGTTCCATCTGTCATAGTTGTATATTTCAGGCATAAATTTTTATCGCAATAGTGTCTGTAGTGTGATATTTGTTTACATTTATTTTAAATCAGTATCTTTTAAAATTACAGGAGAACTGATCAAACAGAACTGAAAAGCCCCAAATCACGTTTGCGCATAGAAGTTAAAAGACAGTTGTGTCAGGTGAAACAGTATAGTCAAAACATCAAAATTCACATGCTACTAACCGAAGTCCTCACGAGCGAATCCATAGATAAAAGCTAAACCTTAATAAAATTTATTGTTCGAGTTTATGATTGTTATCCGATCTTTCTACAGTCAAAGTGGGAATTCAACTTATATTAGGCTGAGTTTGCTGGAATTTGGAAAGCTTAAGCCAACCGTAGAGATTACGTCACGGCTGGTGAACTCAGGGGTCAATGATGGGTAGCTCAACACCGGCGCCGTGCCAAATGGCTGTGTGCGTGAACCCGCGTTACTGCCTAAAAATTACGACATTTGAATAGGTGTTTGAAAACGCATTTCCTTATCGAGTTGTCGGTAAAGAACGTTGACTTAAACGATCCATTTATTTTTCTTTAAATGTTTTAACTATGTTTCACTCCACATCTCCACAAACCATCAACAAACCGAAAGCGAAACTAAATTCAGATTCAAAAATCAAAATGCAAAATAATAATATATCGTAGTAGTCTGTATTGTAAAGTAAAAAAGTTAGCTCCAGGACATGAATGTTGGTGACGAGTGTTCAGCATGAGTATTTGAAATGTTATTTTACGATTACCTTCTTAAACAAACAAACTTTAAAAATAGCGTCCACAAGTACAATTTGAAAAATTTAATACCGACTTCCATTCTATTCAGTTATTGGAGAGTAACTCAAAAATTACTGGAGCGAATTTGATGAAATTTAAATGGGACAACACGGGAAGCACCAGCTTTCAAACAAAAACAAATGAGAATCAGTTCACCCAATCGAAAGTTTTGAGGTAACAAACAAAAAAAATACAGTCGAATTGAGTACCTCCTCCTTTTTGGAAGTCGGTAGAAAAGAACACACTTGTAAAAAAACGCTCGATCATGCTTTCACATCACCGATAGCTCTTCTGAGGTGTATACCCGTAACCGGTTACGTTTTCAATACAAGTCAATCCTATTGCCATATTATCTCTTAGTCGGTGTTCACGATATCTATGAGGAATATTAGTATTTTCAAGGCTAGAACTGTGTTGACTTTTATTTTACCTATCTTACAAAAGTTAAAGTCATCGTACCTTGTTTAAATCCTACTTTAATTATAAAGTATAAAATGTATTAGCCTAAACGGCTGATCGAATGATGCATAGACGCATAACCTGTTTCACAGCTTGATCTGTAATAATGTATACATTGAAAAAAATAAAAATAAAAGAATATTCATGAAACTTTGCAAGGAGATAGATTATATCCTGGCATGGATATAGAACTCTTTTATTATCATCATCATCATTTATCACGACGCGAGTAAAACCGCGGACGCAGCTAGTAATATTATAAATGTGAAAGTTTGTTTATATGGATATTGGTTATTCAATCACGACAAAATGCTTACATTGCTTTTTGATTGATTTGTTAGGTAGATAGATGAGGCATTGGATTAACACATTTATATTATCATGTTTCGCCATCATCACGTACGTGAAACCACGGGACGCAGCTAGTAAGTCACAAGTCACAAGTATTTATTTGTACCATAGGAACAAAAGGCACACTTTGTTGGTACAAATATCATAGCGGAAGTCATTATGTTTGTACCATAGGGACACGAGTTGTATGAAGTGAAGTGTGAAGTAACTTATTTTGTGAACACCTGTCGATGTACTTAGTACAGTGGTTAGACAGTAAAGGTGCGTGTACTTAACAGACGTTACCCATCTAGCCCATAATATTCACAAACATGCTATAACCGTAATGTTAAGAGGATTTCGGTAGGAGGCGTCGTGTGGTCAAGCTATTAGCAAATCTTAATAATAAATGCTCGGTCTGTCTCTATTCTGGAAGCAGATATGTGAAGATACCGCATGTCGTCTTGGCGTTTTATTAATGTGAGTCTTAGATTCCACTCGCGTAATCAGCTCCTTATTAAGGCTTTAATTAATATAGTAATAAAAACAAACGTAGGAGTCGGTGTAGACGTTAGTGAGTCTAATAATACTCATGAGTCGTAAGCGTCCATTAAATGTTATATGTATTTTGCTTAGTACATTTTGTTGTTATAGCAAGAAGGTTTCAAGATGTAATGTTTAGAGAACAGTATTTCATTTAAGCTGTTGTATTTATAGCCCTAAAATAACATTATAGCCTACAACATTATAGACTACAATATGTATTTCTGAACGAAATTTAAGAACATCATCAATATATAAAGATTCAAACTCCTGACTGACTGACGGACAACGCACAGCCTAAAACGCTGGTCGTAGAGGCTTGAAAGGAGGGTGATTTTGTCTTGGTGGGTAGAGGTGTACTGAGAAAGGGCAATTCGAAATTCAACCCAATTCAACGAAATTCAAATTTGGAGGTAAAAATGGGTGAAAACTTTTGTATAGAAATTCTTTGTTTTTATACTTAAATGTTTGAAAATTTGTATATTTGTATCCACATTAAAATTATTTAATTAAAAAGTTAATAAAAAACAAAAAAAATGTTTTATAATCGATGACTTAGGCGGGTGAAAAGGAAAATTACACTTTGTATGGAAAATTCTTTATATATATATATATATATATATATATATATATATATATATATATATATATATATATATATATATATTAAAAATATTAATATACTTACACCATTTTTTTAAATGACTATCTGAATACAATTTTGCGGTGTGAACCACCGCAACTGCAAACAGGAAGTATACAGAATAAACCACACACAAAACAACCCAATCAACCAAAAACGATTCGACACGTGTTTCGCCTCTACACGAGACATCCTCAGGAGATGTTGACACGTCGAGCGCTAGACCCACGTCGGTAGTCAATCGTATGAGGCTAGTTATTCCGAGTTACTAGGTAGTAGGTCTCTTGTGTTAGTGGCCATTTTGGTTGGTACCACCGCAGTGTCAAGTATTCTGCCACGAAACAAGAGCGCGTAAGCATTACTGTGTTAAGGAACGAAAGGTGTACTGAACCAAGTGAAGTGAGTCGGAAGTGTCACTAAATATTTCTTCTAATATCGTTTTTGTCACAGATATCTATAGACGACGGTGATCGCTTTCTTAATCAGGTGGCCCGTTTGCTTATTTGCCACCTAGCAAAAAAATTGATAGCGTGATTCTCCGCGATTGCTTCGCCAATCCGTAGCACTGCAGCTACGAGAGTAACGTGATACGCATTCCATTAAACTGCAGTAGTACAAGTACGTAGCACTACGGTTACGACGATCCACCCAATGTCAACAAATTCTGTGAAGCTCCAGACATTCGCTGCTAGAAACTCTATTTTACGATGAAAAGTGATATAAATAGAACGTAATCCATTTCATCCATTCGTAGCAGCTTCCTGCGTAGCTACATAAATATTCATAACTACAGAAACATGACCTTTCGGAATTATAATATGACGGCAATCTATATTTAATATTTCTTTTCTAAGTGTGGTTTATTATTCTTCAAGTAGCTCTCAGTTACACACATTAATAAAATACGCCTTATTACTTAGTAACCAGTAATTACCTTAATAAGTGTTGCTCTATAATAGAGTTTTGTAAAAGGAGCTTTGTAATTGAAGTGCTTTAGTCATGCGATGCTTCGATAGAAATTCTTTTGAAACTCTTCTGTTCAGGTCGTGAAAAGTTGAGTCTTTAATATTAAAGACCTGCTTCCAACCAAAAAATTTAATAATGCATGTTATATTTTAGATACCTTAATAAACTGTTCTTTTCTTAGTGTAGCTTGATGAACTATCATAGTATTCAAGCTTTTGTTTTCTATTTGTAATGATTTATTAATTGTATTTTTTAAATGTTCATGACGAAAGTCCAGTACAGCTAAATCGGATAGACTACCATTTTGATACTACTGTTCAACTGTTGGTCATTATGAGCAATCGACAGGACATGGTATGAACTCTTTGCAGATCAGTTATTCATCGTCTACAGTCTACAACATAAAAAAATTGAGACGTGCCTGTCCGTAACTTTTATCCATCGTAGGTGATATTATATACCTAAGATGTCATTAAGTGAATCAAATCTTGGCAACTGTTCTCACCGTTTTTACACTGTTGTTATCACTGAACACTATTACAGGCAGTACACAGGAATAGAACTATGCAATCCACAGGCAATTTACAGTCCCACAAGCAGACTACACTACTAAGACGATATTCCATCGACCTTTATCGAGATATATTCATTATCTATCCGTTTACTGCTAGATATACTAGAACACAGACTGTTTTTATCAAGATTTATAGCTAAATTGTACGGAAGAATGTGTTATTGTACCAAATAGATAAAAAATCAGCACGTAGTCCACGGGTTCGTTTTGACCGCACATAATAATATTTTCGCTTACCTTTTAAAGAGCGGTAAAAAACATCTAAGCACCTAGAGTCGCCTAAAAATGTGCTAAAATAAACTCATAACGCAAGATACTGTAGCTGTCAAACTACAAATATTGAGTTACGAAAAGATTTTGTGTAACGCATTCTATCCACGTCAGTATTAACGTTATTAATCGTCAGACCCTTCCGCCTGATCCGTCAGATATACTGCCACCTGCCGGCCGGGCCTAGCCGGTGATTAATGCTCCGTAACGGCTATTAGCTATGATAATGTTATGCGAAATAACAATTCTGAATTGATAAACCATTGCTGAAGTCTGTGGTTAAAAGACTTAAATAAACACCTTCGGAGACTTTCCAATATACCAGAAAAATACCGAGAAAGTTCCGTGTTTTGTTTTGGGATCGGCGCTTGCATGATTTTAATAGGTTAGAGTGATGCGAAAATAGATACCAGATATGCACTAATAGCAAACCACTTTAAAGCTGTATATTATGTTCGTATGATGGTCTTTACTGCTCGTTTTCATTCGGACATCCATTCGTAAAGTAGAGCAAGCGTGCGCGTCCATAAATAAAGAATGTCATGTAAAAGGCGCAGCTTTCACGCAGTATTTCTTGTTTTGCGTACATTACCTGTAGTGGATAAGAAGGTAAGCGGCGCATTTAGATATAAATGTAGAGTCCGCTGCGAACAACCTGAGCTCGTTAGAACTTTATTACGCGGCAACAAGGCTGAGGAGTACTTAAATGTGTTTACTACCTTTGCCAGCTGACTGTATTCTAGCTGTGAAAGCGAGCTCGGTTTAATGAGAAGGACGACGGTTTTAGTGGATAATTTTGCAGGTGTATTCAATTATTACAAAGAAAGGCTACTCTTTAGAGGATTTTGTCCAAACTCAGATAGCCGTCATTGGCTCTGTAATAAAGGAAGTGTCTCTCGTTCATTGTCTATTACTTTAATAAAATAGTGTCACATTTTATCTTATAGGTCAAAGGTAACTTATGTTGTTGACGCCATACAATGCGTTACATAGTGTTCATTATCATTTTCACCATATAATAAAACCGCAATACGAACAAATATTTTAAAAAAGTTGGACGTATGTTTAGAGGGCAATAATAATATCAATGCCCTAACCCGTACAGGTTTGCTTAAAACCGATATCAAGATCGAATACTGTTAGGTGATAGAACACTTCTGTTAGTGTCCAACTTGGTACCACTGCAGTGTTTGATATTCATCCGCGAAGCCCTAGTGTTTTATGGTTGAAGGGCACTGTAGCAAGTGGAATTACTGGTGGAATGAGATTGAACAGCTTCATCTCATAGAGGCGAGGACAGTGTAGTGCTGTGCATAACTTTAAAGCTTAAAGATCTGGGCCGCGCTGCAACTAACCATTAGCCATTGCGATCGGGGACGAGCTCAACGTTGTCAAATACTTATGAGATATCGCTCTTGTTCACATGGATGTTTTTCCAACGTCCCTTGTCATGTCTTCTCTTAGAGATCTTGCTCGCTTAGAGAATCGCACCGGCTGCCGTGCGATTCTCTAAAAGGGGTGATAGACGTGCGAGTAAGTTCGCGAACTTGTGGCTCGACGATCTTTTTCGCTGGTGTGTCACCCTAAGTACGCGTACTTTAAAACCGCCGAGTAAGTTAGTTGGCGATCCGACAAGTTTGAAATTTTGCTCGTAACCCGCCTCCGCTCGTACGTGTGGCAGCACTGCGAGCCGCGAGCCGCCATTATTAGACGAGTGTTTGAGGTTTTTCTAATTTTAGTTAATTTTGATTCAGAAATTTCTCAAAAATAGCGATTTCCGGATTTATTCGCATGAACTGCTAACCGAATTTATAGAAGCTTTTCGAAATAACAGAAGTTTCAAGCGTAAAATAATTTATTAGAAATTATACGTAAGGACAGAGATGCTACAATTGATAATGTCAAGAAAAAATCATACATTTAGTTTTTAAAATGTAATACAATAAAATTCTTAAATAACACAAAGCTTCTTCTGCCGATGGCATCGCAATACAGAGTGAGTAAGCTTCACGTGTGTCACCGACGTCGAGCCGAGTAAGTTCGCGATCTTTAAAACCGCGTACTTTAAGTTTGTACGTCTATCACCCACTTAAGAGCAAACATCGTTGCATCTTTGACAACATCTGTGAAACAAATGACGAAATGACAAGAAACGTTGGAAAAACAAATTTATGTACAAGGGCGATATTTCATATATTATTTGACATCGGTGAGCTCGTCGACGAGCGCATCGACGAATTATTACAGAATCGCACGGATTAGAGAATCGCACTGCATCTATGACGCTTTATAGGTACCGACCTATTACAAACCAACCATAAGAGTAATAGTATCATTGCCATACCTATTATTGAAGGGATCATAGTCTTTTAATTTTATGCCCTCCCCTTTTCTATTCTCTTCGGTACGTGTAAATTAATTAACAAATAGAGTTCCAAGCCGAGGAACTGCGGACTAAACACTTCAGAAACCTAACTGAATTTAAACGTGTTGCAAAGGCACAAACTGCCACACATTCGAATCTTTGCCTTCTGTTATTAGTGATAAAGACTAAAATTAGTTAGGTATTCTTTAGTTTGCTAATTGAAATCATAGGGTCAAGGTCTAAGTTACAACTGTTAATGCGTCTCGGGCGGGCAAGTAGAGCTTATTAAGTAGGCTTTTGGAGTTTTCTTAGTCTTGAATTAGGGTTAAGGATTTCCATTAAACGTAAAGAAAAAAGTCAACCAGTAAAAATATAAGTGTAGTATATAGTCATAGTCTTCTAATGTGGGATTTAATTAACAAGCCGAAAAGAACCTACCTAAGTATTGAAATTCTGATGATTTCGAGATATATTCAACTATTATTTACAGGCAAAACCCGGGTCGACATATTCGATCCCTAACGTTAGTGTTTTACCGGTTTTATCTTTAAGATCAGACGCCGTAGTACAAACCATTTGCGAAAAAGTATTAGTATCGTAAGCATCCACGTGTCACACTTCAGCGTACAAACTATGAGTTACCTGTGTCCTATTTGACCTAGATAAATGACAGTTTTAATGATTAACGTGTACGACACGTTGCGTTACACTTACGCAGTTATTGGTGCTAGGTTTACAGACATATCATTATATATATTGTACATTAAGGCCCTAGTCTGTGTTTGTATGATTAAAGGTAAAAAAGTTAAGACTGTGAGCAGATGTGTTTCAAAGTTAACCTAGACACACTTAAGTTAAATAGCAGGAAGTAATTCACTGAATGGAACGTAGTCCATTAAATCTTAAATACGGGTTCAGTACAATGATACAACCCTGAAGCCTGACGTCTTCGGGACCTCCTTTCGAAGAGGGTCAAAGACTAATGTCACAATTAATTTATTAACACGGCTCCCTGTTACACAACGAATTATTTAAGGGCCTAAATCCACTTTTACTAATTGAGTATTCCCAGTAATTATATTGTATAAAGAAAATTCGCAATTTTATTTGGGAGGAGCTGAAACGAGGGTGGCTAAGTAAGCTAAACGGCTAAGGAGGGAGTGCTAAGGTGATCCTGCATTGCGCAAGTTAGGCACTAGAGTTAGGCACGGCTTTTATCAATGTTTTTATAATGTTTATATAAAGGTGCTATGGCGAGACTGGCAACTCGTTCGTCTTGTTCACAATTTCTACTTAATGGTGACAGTGCCAACTAGAGACACTGTGCAGCACTGCACATAATACTCAACTCTAGACATCCTTTGTTTTAGTCGCTTAGTACCATGAAATATATATGTTAAAGTTTAAACACTCATAGTATGTTTGCACTAGGATTCCCTGTGTTGTGGGCGGCATAGACACAAAAAGACCTGAGAACGAACATTTTATCACACAAATATTTGTCCCGGCTAGGGATCGAACCATGGACCCCCCGCTTCACAGGCAGTGTCGCCAGCAACTGAACTAAACGGAATCGAAATGTTTAGAGTAAATAAATTTTACTTAGAACACAAATATGCATGAGACGTAAAATCCCTATTCCCAGTAGCTGAAGCTAACAACGTAGATAAAACAAGTACTGAAATTGCTCACGTATTGCTATGGTAAAATTTATTCAGTTCCTACACAAGTAAAGTAATAAAAATAGATACGATGCGGTCCGCTGAGAGCTGTATCTTGCAAACGGAATGCTCAGCCTACACTTTGAGTAAATTGTAGGATGACGGAAGCTAGAGTTGTTTTCCCACAACGCGAATATAGTCAATTTGTTAGGCAACACACCTTTCTTTGTAAAAGTGACTGGTAAGATGGGTACGTCGTTCGGCTTATTGTATGCATCACGTGTATAAACTCGTAATGGACAAGGAAACAGTCTTCCTAGGCATTAAAATTGACGCAAAATTACAATGGGGTCCTCATATAAATGCCCTGTCTAGGAGACTCAGTGCTGCTGCATATGCAGTACGTAAAATAAGAGAGCTAACAGATGCTTCTACAGCGCGGTTAGTGTATTTTGCATATTTCCACAGCGTAATGTCATATGGGATATAGCTATTGGGTTCAGCGGCTGATATAGATATCATATTTATCCTTCAGAAAAGTGCTATTAGAGCTATATACGAAATGGGTCCCCGTGAATCTTTGAGAGATTTATTTAAAGAAATCAATATATTAACGTTGCCTTCCTTATATGTATTTAAAAATATAATGTATGTTCGTAAAAATTTACATAAATATAAGTTAAATAGTGATCACCACACTTTTAATACCAGAAATACAAATAGGATAGCTGTACCTAGTTTTAGACTTGCGAAGACTAATAAGTCATTCCTAGGAAATTGTGTGCGTTTTTACAACAAAATCCCAAAGCACATAACTGAGCTCACAGAGGGCAAATTCAAGTTGACTGTAAAAAAAGTTTTAATAAAAAAAGCTTACTATAAAGTTCGACATCATATAGAAGATAAAGATGCTTGGAATACTCCACTTCTGGCAAGCTGTCTCTCTGCCACCCATCATCGGAACGAATCGGAACACGGGACAGGGCGATTTGATGGAAACTCCTACGAGCGGTACGGCTGGTGTGCCGGTCACACGTCCGTTCACCGCGAGAGCTTCGAGCAAATGCTTCCTCTTCGAATCGAACCGTGATGTCTTCAGCCTTTTCTCTGGCTGGTTGGAGCCTCGAGCTCTCGCTCCTTGCTCCTGCGGAACTTCGAGGGGCATCTACCCCTCGGTAACTCTACCACTGCGCAGGTTGTAATAGGCAACTCTCTGCGCAGGGTATGTTTTGCACTAGTTCGTGCTTTTGTAAAAGTTGTTCTTTTTCATTTTTTCATCTTTGTTTTCAGTTTCGGTTTGTGCGCGCCACTTGCCTCCGGAGTCACTGTATCATCGGATATCAGGAGTTCACGGGGCAGTGCGCGCCAACTCTTTGGCACGTCCAGGGATCTGGCGTGTAAAGGTGCTATCCCGTGGAGTTGCGAGTGTGGTCCGTTGTCTGCCTTATCGTACGTTTTACAGGCCAGTCGGATCACAAACTCCTCCACGGTTTCCAACTTGAGGTCTTTGGCAATCGTATTGTTCCTTACGTAGCGCCCTGCCCCTACGGCGATACGCAAGGCGATATTCTGCTGTTTTTGTAGCTTCGCCTTGTTGGTGTTGGAGCACAGATGGTACCAGGCTGGGGCGGCATAGGTCAGTCTTGACCGTATGTACGTCTTATATATACCCAGTCTGGTACGAAGTTGCAGGTTAGATGCAAGCACGGGCCGGAGCAGAGCTCTGGCTGTTCTTGCCGAACGAACCACGTGCTGCACTTGGTCTTTCATTGTTAGCCTCTTATCGATTTCTACTCCAAGGTACCGACATGAACTCTTCCATTCGATGTCAAGTCCTTGGAGTTTTAGTTGAGGCGGTTTTCTTGCTGACAAGTAGAGCGGCAGTCTTCCCCACGTTGACCGCCATCCTCCACTTGTCTAGCCACTCCGGAAGTATGTTTAGGATTTTCTGCATCTTCGAGGCAGCTCCTTTTGTACTGATTGACGATGCCATATACGCGCTGTCATCGGCGAACAGTGCAAGCATGACGCCCCTTTCCCCTACTCGGACACGGTCGGCCAGGGTAGGGATGTCATCAGTGTACAACGCGTACAGGTTCGGTGATAGGCAGCTGCCTTGCGGGACCCCTGCTTCAATCTTTATGGTTCCTGATTGTGTGTCCTCCACTGCGACATAAAAGGACCTGTTACACAGGAAGGACGCTAAGATGTTGATAAATCGTCTGGACATCTCCGTGCAGATCAATTTATAGAGCAGACCTTCGTGCCACACTCTGTCGAAGGCCTTCTCCACATCCAGAAATACTGCCACCGTGTGCCTTCTGCAATTAATTTCGTTTGCCAGATGGTGTAGTACTCTTATGAGCTGAAGGGTGGTCGAGTGATGGCTCCTGAAACCAAACTGCTCGTCTCTGGGTTTGATATACGGTCTTATTCTTCGTAATATCAACCGTTCGAACGGCTTGGCCAGATGGGGCAGGAGTGAGATCGGGCGATACGCATCAGCCCTTCTTCGGTCCTTCCCAGGTTTCGGTAACATTATCATCTTTGCTCTTTTCCAGGATTCTGGGAAATGGCCCCTCCTCAGTATTCCATTGTAGAGCGATGATAATGCTACTATACCTCTCCTCGGTAATTGGTGTATAGCCATTATAGGTAGGTCATCGTGGCCAGCTGCCTTCCTTCTAGGCAGCCACCTTACTGCTTTGGCAACTTCAGCGGGCGAAATGTTCCTGTTGATATCAATATGTATACAATAAAGTAAGTTATAGTAAGTAATATAAAAAATAAGTATACATTAAGGTACTAATTAAGTATTAACTTAATAAAAATAATTTTGACTTGAATTTAGTTTTGACTTGATTCGTGTTCAAAGAGACAGACAGACAAACATATGAAATATATACATTTTTACTACCTTTAACAACGTTTTAGATCACAGAGTCAAATAAGGCATATATATAACGTCCTGTTACATATGGTTAGTTAATAATTTTTTTTTGGTTCTACACGTTTTGATAAATAATTTGTTTATATGTATCATATTCATATACTTGGTGCTCTACGTAGTAGTTAAGACGCATTACGGAGTGTTATTTATTTTTTGGTGAAATTCTTTTTATCTCTTTTTGGAACAGTTAACAGGAACATATAGAACTGTGCATTGTTATAAGAGGGTTTGCCTGGAAGTTATAAAATTAGAACTACCTTTTTTACGTGTGTAGAATTTACTAACACATCCCTGCCAACCCGGGGGGAATCGACGGGGTATGTCGGACTCGTCATTTACGTACAAACTGCCCCCATAGCAGCCAGCAGACCATACCGACTAAACGACCACACGGTGTTTCTCCAGGCGGTCTGGACAACGGGCACGCTTTTGCAATCTTCCGAGGTCCCGGCGACGTTGGCCATGGAATGTGTTAGGAATTACTCCTCTGTTACGGGGGATGGATAAGGGCTTGATACGCCCTCCTTCTACGCCCGGTTCTCCGGGTGCGGATTGAAAGAGTAGAGGTAATCTCCCTCTCCCTCTCCGCAGCCTTCTTCTGTGACACGACCCGTTCGCAAAAGTCTAGCCCCGCGTTCCACGACCTTTCACTTTCCACCATGGCCTTGCCCAATGACGGAAGCGGGAAGTCGTCCTCCACTACTGCGACTAGTTCACAACGCTCGCTCTCCCAAACTGTGCACTCTTCGAGCGTATGCTGCGCCGCATCTTCATCACAGCCACAACGGTGACAATTCGTTGTCGGTTACACAGGTACTTACAATTAGAGCTACCTATGATAACACAGTCGTTGAATTGCAACGCCAACTAACTTCTAGACTTATCTTTTCCAAAGCCAGATTGATTTCTGTGACCCCAACCGCATATAGATTAGTTCTAACGTCTTGAGATAGTGAACTTAATACTGTCTAGGCGTTCACGTTGTATTGAATATTAATTAGGCCAATTTATTTGCCACAATCGGCTCATATCTATTGGATGCATTGATTAGCTACGTAGGGTATATTTATTGAATTCATTTAAAATGTATGTATATTGTAAATAATTGCTATTATTATCAATCGTCACAATGAACACCAGGAGAATAAGAATCTCGACTGATTCAAACTACATGGTCCTATTTATAGTTGATCCGACAGGCATCGTTTTAGACAAAACGAATGTTTACGTACCTATAAGTGTAACTAAATCGTATCGTTTACGTATACAGTATAAAATATGATTTATACCACAGTTATACTAGATGTCATCAGATCATACTTTGTAATGGATATGTCACACTTACTCATATCTTCGTGCTAGGCCAATTGTTGAATGTACTGGGACGTCCCCTCACATACCAGCAGGCGCTTCACCGGCGACGAAGATCAAGAGGGTTCACACCGAGACGCGCCAACGCAACATAGTGAATCCCGCCCCCCGCACCAACCTTTAACATCACGAGCGCTACGCGCCGCCGCCCGCAGTGCTAAGCGAGACGTCATCGATGTTGGCGTCCGAACACACCTTGAAAAAGACCACCGAATGTGGTCGAAACTATAGTCGGACCTATCCGATAAATATTACGTGAGTAATCCCGTATTTCTTAAAAATGTTAAATATATGTATATATATTTACTATATAATGTACTCTTTCTATACACCACAATTTATCAATGACGAAAATTAAAACAACGGCCGTATCTGCTGCTGGTACTTAATATATCCTCGCTGAAAAGAAAAAAAAATAGAAAAAAAAACTACAAATTTAAAGTATTACATTCTATTCAGAAACATTGAATTAGAAAAAAGTCAAAGTTTCCTATATAACTCCCCGACGTTGTTTTCAAAGGAAAGATACTCGTATTGTATCATACGGCCGAAAAAAGTTATACAGTAATAAAAAAATAATAAATAATATATACAAACATTATTAGTGATCACGATCAAATTCTAAACTCTTCTAGGTTGAGATTAGATTTCAGTATTCCCTTTCCCATTCCGCTAACGGAAACTGTATCGAATTAACATTAGAATAGTGTTTATATCTAAGTTGTTCGGATACGAATTCGACAATATCGTGACGGGAACGTAACGAATGAATTAGAATATACGTGCTGAAGTTCTCTTCAGGATCTTGGGTGCACTGTTGCGTTTGTTTTGTACTACGGGTACAAATAAATGTCAAACACAACGTTATAGCATGTTAACGTATAAAATAACATAGCATTATTCACAAGCGAGTGAGATAGTGTCCGAATGGAAACTATACATATAGAATAAAATTAGCGGCGCTTGCACAACGTAGGGTGCGTGAACTGCATGTGTAAGATAGTACGACGTGTGTCCAAGTCTTCTGACGTTGAAATAGTTGAAGAGTGACGTTTGTGCAAAGATAGTGTAAAATCGAGGATTTGTTTGTATTCAACCAAGAAATCTACGGGGAAAATATTACTTATTTGTTAATATAGAGTACTAGCTGGTGCCCTGCTAGCTAGCTGGTAGGTAGCTGGATTAGTACTTCGAGTAGCTTATTATCTTCTTCAAAGCTATATCTATCTCTTTACCAAAATGTCATTAAGTATGTACATGGTCAAACGCAGTTGCTATATTAGTAATATATGAGTACATTTAAATACTAAGTATATTAGTCAGTAAACAGTAATAATAAAATACAGGACTTACGTAGCTACATACAAATATAAATTTATTCACCATGGAAAAAACTGTCATTACATTTCATCACCCTTGACGGTCGTCGAGTCCGTCTAGTGTGTCGAGTTGTCAAAATAGCGTAAACTTTGAGGTAGGCGCAGATTTTATTATTGTGTCTATGTGCCCAAGAATATTACGTTTTTTCACCCGCGTGGTGATGAATGATGATGAAGATGAAACGTATCCTATGTGTTAATCCAGCGCTTCATCTACCTCTATACCAAATTTGATTAAAATTGGCCCCGCCGTTTGAGTGTGAAAGAGCAACAAACATCCACACATCCACACATCCATACTCACAAACTTATAGTATAGACAAACGATACATACATATATACATTGGAACTTAACAGATTCATCATTCTAAGGGGTAAAGATTGTAGCCCACAGTCATGACTGCTTACATAACTGTTTTAATAGATTGCGAGCGGTCTTGGCCAAATTGTATGTCTTAAAAAACAGAGTGCCGTTTGACATTTTACTAACAATATACAAAGCCTTAGTCGAAAATATTATTGCTTACGGTTTAAGTAGTTATGGACGTACACACAAAACCTATCTCGATGAAATCTATAAATTACAATATAGACTCTTAAAACTAATAGTACCTGCAAAAATTAAGGACAAATATAAAGACGCTTCTGAGGAACTTTTTAAGTATTGTGGTATATTACCCATTTATAAAAAGGTTGAATTTGTATTAATTTTAGAACAATACTTTAGGTGTGAACTTCAGATACCTAAAACACATAGAATAGTTACCAGAAGCATTACAAACAATATCCTACAAATACCCATTTTCAAAAACTTTTATGGCAAACGTACTACTCAATATATCATTCCTAAACTCTTAAACAAACTTCCTTCTGAATTAAAAGGACATGGGAGGGGATGGTACTTGCTCGGCAACAGAGCGGAATCTAATACTTTGTGAGCAGGATAACAATACGTGAAGATAATTCTTTAAGTTCTAAGACAAGTGGAATGTTATTATAAGTTGTTATACGCATTACTCAAGCTGTGAAGTGAGCGCGCGACGCAATGTTACTCGTTTTGTTTTGTGTAATGACTATAGGTATTTACTTGCTATATTTATGTATTCGAGAACACTACTGTCTAGACAAATCTTACATAGATTTTAAGACGGTATCATTCAAACTGATGTGTATTTCTTTGTGATGTATAATAAATAAAAAAAAAAAAATACTGTATATTTAAAATTTTATCAATTATTTATTGTATATTTAATAATTTAATCAGTGTTATAGTGTGTAGGTACAAAATAAATCTATATGTCAATGACAAATAACGAACTAGTTATTTTAAAAGGTTCCGGTTTTTAATTTGGTAAAACGAAGTTAAAATGTATATACATCTCACGTTTATATAAACGTGAGATTTCATGACGGACACTTGCAGTGGTGCACACAGTGAAAGCAAACGAAGTAGTGCTGTTAAGAAAACAAAAAGTATTACAAAGTCTTTTTAGAGACTGAGGTAAGACTTTTTAAAGTCTGGGATTTTAAAACACATACAAAACCTAATCTTACTGAAGTCATTGATTCCTGATAGATATAATATATTATTATATTTACCATATTTTACAAAGTGACTCGTTACGTTTCGTACTACGTTATGTTTTATATGGAAACAAATAAGTAAGAACTGACAGAATTGTTGACGAACCCAAGCTTCCCAACGACCTAGAGCTACTCAGTATGCGCTGAGACATTGGTTCTCTATGTGTCTTTTATCGCATATACAAAGGAGAGTGTTCTGAAGAATTATTCAACCTTGTGCCAGTGTCGTGGTTTTATCAGTGCACTAGCCGCTTACGCTAGAAAGCTTATCCACATATGATTGACCTGTGGAATTCAAATGCCGCGCGATTTACGAGTCGTGCATCATACCAGCAAAATGTGGAACGAGTTTCTCCTTTGGTATTTCTGGGAAGCTACAATATAGGGCCATTCAAAACTCAAGTCAACAAAGTTTTCAAACGTCGGCAACGTATTTTTGATACTCTGAGTGTTACAGATAGGCGTATAGGCGACGGTGATCGTTTCCCATCAGGCGGCCCGTTTTTTGTTGCCATCTATGGCATAGAAAAATGTAAAAAGAAACGTAATACAATCATTCAGAGCTCTGAAATATATAAAAAAAGACGATCAGCATACATGTCCAACTTGTATGATGGCAAAATTTATGTATTGTTTTTCATTTTAACCAAGTATTATTGGCCAAATATGGCGAATCGCCATTCAAAGGGTTAAGGTTATTGGCGGTAGTTACATAGAGTATAGGTATTTACCTACATTTTAAAATGAATGTTAAATTAAAGTATCAGTGTCCCGTAATCCAACACGCAAGGCCGTCAATTCATAATTAATTATAAGTACCACATATTAAAAAATACCGTTTCACATTACATTGCAAACTTCGGTTTCCCTCCGCGTTCGTATTATTATTCTACCATTTGCGGTGCAAACAGCTTCAAGTTGAAAGTTTATTTTAGTTGCAAAATATATATAAAATGTCGCGGCCGGTTGATAAATGTCAGGTAAGTGGGTCACCCGAGGTGTAAACAGGAGAATTGAGCAGTTAAACAGCTTTATTAGTTCAATATACACTGAAATTTTATACCCGATGACATTTTACTGCCCTATTCATGTTTGGTTTATATCAACGCAATGATAAAATGTATTAAGTTCAGTTTTTAAATAGATATAGGTAGTACGAGCCATTGCGCGAATGATAGGTGTATATGTCTTAGCAAAACTTTAGAGTAATTTAGTTAGTTAGTTTTATGCTATCAAGTGACGAGACAGACACATCATGCGCCTAATGGTAAACTAAACTAAACTAAACTAAATTCTTGGCTGTGACAGTTGCAGTGCTAGCAAAACTACAGTTCCATAGCTTTGTACTGTAGTTTGGCGTACTGTACTTCATTGCTTTCATCACCCCGAAATATTCGTTTTTGAATCAGTCGTTTTAGGTACTTGCTACTGTCTCCATCACTCTATACTCTAACACAGTAAAGCTTGCACACCATGGCTTTGCTGCAGAATATCTGCCACTGTGGTGGCACTATCCAACACGGCATCTTGCACAATTGTCCTGTCACTTAGTAAGTCAGGATTCCTTGCCTATTACGATACGCGTTTCAATGGTGCCAGTAGTTTTATTTAAGAAAGAAATAAAGAAAGAAGAAAGAAACATTTTTATTAGGTACTTATACATATACCGAACACAGAGCCGACATGTAACAAATGAATAAACAAAGTGGAACAAACATTAAACATAAATACACTTACATATTTAACTCCATTTCCTCACGGAGATAGTTTCAAGATAGCGTTACGGCCGTTACGACCCTTAGTAATACGCTACCATCGAGAATAATTCCTAAACTAAATAAGAAAAAGAAAAAAATAACTCTAGAAATAAATACAGATATTATTATATTAAAAAGTCATATTTAGCTAATAATGTAGGAATCCCAAAAACGATCAAGTCTTCAGACTTTAAAGTATGGGCCGGCAAAGTCTCAGTTAACTCCAGCGGATATGCCGATGAATATGTCGATCATGAGAGAGTTCAGGCTCCGACCCGCATTTGGCTGATTTTCGGGTGGCTGTGACCATAACCCTTTTTTGTGAGCTGGATCCGCGCCTGCCAATGAATGGAATCGTCCAAGTTAATATAGGAATAAAAGTTCATACAATACATTCAACATATCGGCTTCATTCATAATTAGCAGTAAGTTTATGTAGAAGCTAAGTTGTTCTTCAACCCTTGACTTAAAATAACTTTCTGTGTTGCTACGCCGTGATATACGAGTATATACTAGTAGACCTGGCGAACTTCGATCGTACCGCCTGACAGTCAATTAATGTCGTGTTGCAGATTAGCTAAACTTAAGTAATGATTTTATGAAAGCAATGAATACTAAATATATAAAAAGCTCATTACTTTAGTAAGATAATAACACAAAAAGAAATTAAATTGCAAATCTGGAATGATTCATTGAGACCACTCGATTTGACTTTTTTATATGTCTAGTTCCTTACTTTATACAAAATAAATTTCTGAACGCATGCATAAATATTTTACAACCAATATTAAATGTCAATCATTTTGTAGTAGGTACATATATAATTGTCTGTGATCATTTTTCAGTGAATTTAATTTTCTTTAATTTGAGGGGAGAGTGTACAGTATTGGCGGGATGAACATTAAATGTTTTTAGTTAGCCATTTGGTATTGGAAATTTATTTTTCTTATAATATAGTCTCGTCAATTTTCCAATGTTTTAAATTAAAGTTATTCTGCTATTCGGGACGGAGACAAATGCAACAAATCAAAATCCATAAAAATCGGCTCAGCCGTTCTCGAGTTATAAGTGTTCGAACAAACCCGGCATTGTTTTATATATAGAAAATATATACGTTCGCACCACTTGCAAATTGCTCAAGTTTGAGCGGGTTAACCAAGGACGCGATTTAGCAAATATCGCCCGGATGCAAATCCAAGACTCGGTGGTAATTCACCGAGTTATTACTTCGTTTGGCGAAGCGAAGTTAACCCATGAACGGAGTGGAACGTATATCTGCCTACATCACTTACTGCGGTTTTATTTACTACTTGAAACTCAGCGATGATTAATAGTTTACATTCATCGCAGACGTTTTATAAAACAAATAATATTAAGGGCAGTAGAACTCTTTGTGACCGAGTCGTTCGGGGAAGTACTGCTACCTATTTCTACAATGAAGCAGCAATGTTCGTATTACTGTGTTTTTTGCATTGATACAAAATTACACTTCGAAAATCAGAGTATATTTACTTATACAGCTTTTTTGTATATAAACATAGTTTGCAGTAACACCTGTTCAAATCATATTTTCACTGGTCGATAATTGACGTAAAAGTTCAGCTCACATGGATAATCCTTTAAAGAATTAAATTCACGCTTGAAAATTTACTTCAGGAACACCAAGTTAAATTCTCAAAATTTTGCGTTATTATAATATTAAATTCTCAAAACAACAACACACACTTTTCTAGTTCCACAGTAAAGTAAATTCGTATGTAACCTTTTTGGTTCGAGAAATTGTTATTCTCCAGCCGTGATCCATAGCTGGAACGTGACATACTGTTATTGCAAGACAAGATAATAATACCAACCGTCATGCATCAGGGCGCGACCCTATACATTTTCTTCTCAGGTAGGTATCTAGCCCGACAGACACGGTTGAATCTAGTTACTTGTACTATATGTATAATATGTAAAAAAAATATTTCCAATATCTACAGATTGGTACTAGTGCAATGCTTTTAAACCAATTCTAACGTCATAAAACTCAGGTTTTAGAGCCGCTCTTTGCCGCTCCACACTTTTATAGTGCTATATTTTTGATTGACGACGATGCCTGTCCGTAACGGTTTATACCTTTTTTAGAGATAATAAATGATTTTTGTGTAATAAGCTTCACCCGTATCTCCTGTGTTTGAAAGATTAATAGGGTTGTTACAAAGAAAGCGTGCATACCAGGAGGATTCATCCGAGATTAAGCGGCTATACACGATGTAGTTAACCTTTGAGAATTTAATGTATGCAAAATGTCATATTACCTTTTTTGTGCTCAATTTTAAGCAGCAATTATTAAGTGTGTTGATATTACCTTACGAATCCCTGAGGCTATGATTGTCGCGGGATGCACGAACATGTGACAAGGCATGCAAGACCCGAGAACAAATATTTGTATTCGCCGCACAAATATTAATCCAGACAACACAGGGATTAACGTCACGTTTCACTGGCAGCGGGTCACTTCCACCTTAGATAACGTGAACATTTAATTTAAATTGGCAATTAACTTCCAATAAATTAAAACAAAACTTATTTATAAGGCCTTATTGCCGCACACTGCCGTACTGATAAAGGACGCAGGACGACGTTGGATGCAGGCCGCTTCCAACCGGTCCTTTTGAAAAATCATGGGGGAGGCTATGTTCAGCAGTGGACGTCCTACAGCTGAGACGATGATGATGATGATTGCCGCACAAGGTGTTACATTACGTCACTATTGCACTGCTGAGACCCTGGCCATCCTCTCAGAGAGTAGTAAGGGTCAATATACACCACACGGTGGTGAGTGATAGAGCGGAAGCGAGCTCTGGTGAACTCTCTAAATGTTGCTTATTGTGCCCTGCGGAGCATGGAAATAGTCAGTTAAAAACGCCACCAGGCCATCCACACCCATCGTTGTAGTACGGTTGTGGTACGGTTTACCCTAGTTGAAGAGTTAACTTAGACTGACGAAGCTAGCTGCACTAATAGCGTTTCGGGTAGCTCCACTATAAATGCTTCACAACGCATATCCGACTAGCAAAAGTGGATGGACGTGAAATACTACTCCACTAAATAAAAAAACAATGAAGAAATAAACTTGATGCTCGGATGGGTGCCAGGTCATGGCGTTTGACATGGGTTTGCGGAAGATGCGGGGTCGAATCCCGTTGGAGTATTCATCAAATTCCTCGCTAAAGAAATTTTAAAAATAATTCGTGAAATTCGTATTATAATTATTTATAGTCGATATTATTATATATATAGACTATACTATTATTATATATATTAGTCGTATTATCGTCGCTTCTCTTCCTCTCGAAACTGGTGGTTCACTCCTCAGTAAGATCAAGAGTCCTCACTCTTCAGTAGGACCGCAGTGGCACATATTCTGGATGAGTTACAGGAAACAGTAATGTTGGTAAAGCGAGAGAACGGTAATCTATTGAGTAGTACTGCAATTGTTAATGAACATATTCTTCTTAAATTTCAATGTACTGAATAATAAAATATATGGGAGGTCGAACTGCAGGCCATTACTAAATAAAATCTCTACGTAAAAACTGTCGTTTGTCTTGGCCTCTCAAAGTGCACTTATATTGGCACATCGCCACAATAAATACTGGTAAATATTCTGAGTTTCTTCGTGACTTTAATGCGCTTCGGGAGATTGATGATGAACTCGCTATATTTTGCGATCCGTTTTTTCATTAGACACGCTGTAAGATGACTGATGCGGAATATAAACGTAGCTATCTAAATATATAATTTTAAAACCATACCTGTGACTATGTCTGTATATCGTGCATATATAATAAAAGTGGATGTATGTATGTTTGGTTGGATGGATGTTTGTTAATCTTAAAGTTAATGAACCCCATCTAAAAAATATTATATACATATTGGTACATACATAAGCTTATTATGAGGCCGAAATGAACTATGTCATTATCCAGAATATCAAGTATCATGAAAATCCATTTACTAGTTTAAACGTGCACGAAGAAGAAATAAACCACGAACCGATAAACACACTTTCGTCTCTCTCTCTCTCTCTATATATATATATATATATATATATATATATATATGTCACTGAATAATTGTGAGAACCGCTATAGTTTATAAACAATGTACTTAGTCAGATAGTAAACTGTCGATAGACTGTGATAGTCGTATGTTTATAAACTTACGGTAATCAGCTTTAACCATATATTTTATCAATCCAATTCTAAACGAGTTTGCACCATAGGAACCAATCAAGAGCAAGTTACAACAACCAACTACATAAACATTAACACGTGCACTCCTGCCGCCACAAACATGCTAATTCACACATACAAACCCACTCATTCATAATTAATGTAACGAGCTCCAATTTGTTATAATATTGCTTACATCACTTAGTCAGATACCTCTTATGAATTTAAAAACTGATAAATCTAATTGGCCTCCACGACACGGGCCTTGAGCTTAGTGTGGGGCCGTCAAAAAAAAACCTGTGTTTAAAAATACAAATTATATTGCTAATCCTATTAATATTATAAACGTGAAAGTTTGTATGTATGGATGTATGGATGTTTGTTACTCTTTCACGCACAAACGGGGGGGCTAATGTTGATGAAATTTGGTATGGGGGTAGATGAGGCGCTGGATTAACACATAGGATACTTTTCATCATCATCATCATCATCATCCATCACCACGCGGGTGAAACCGCGGGGCGCAGCTAGTTTATAATAAACTAAGACTCGTATGTAAATTTCTGTCAAAAATAAACTTACTAACTTATTATTATTATTATTACAGTAAGTATGTACCAAAAAAAACTTACAATTTCGCGAAGAAGATCCTTCGTGAAACTTCACGGAACTTTCCATTGAATGGCGTTACACGTTACACGTACCTTATGTTCTAATCCAGCCCCTCATCTACCTACCTACCAAATTTCACCAAAATCTGTTAAGTAGCTATTGCGTATAGCACATAGTAAACATCCATATATCCAAACTTTTACATTTATAATATTAGCAAAAGTAAGTCATTACATTACAGCATTAAATAATAAAAATAAATAAAGGGCAAATGTAGGTACTGATAAACCAAAACCAAAATCAAAATCAAAATCATTTATTCAATTTAGGCATCAAAGACGCACTTATGAACGTCAAATTTTCATTATAATGTACTTTAAAGACTCTACCGCCGCGTTCCAAAATATATAGAACCCACCGAGAAGAAGCGGCAAGAAACTCGGGGCCATTTTTTTTATGGATGTTTACAATGTTTCTACTTAGGTACTACAAATATTACATTTTATGGGTGGCAGAGAGACAGCTTGCCAGAAGTGGAGTATTCCAAGCATCTTTATCTTCTATATAATGTCGAACTTTATAGTAAGCTTTTTTTATTAAAACGTTTTTTACAGTCAACTTGAATTTGCCCTCTGTGAGCTCAGTTATGTGCTTTGGGATTTTATTGTAAAAACGCACACAATTTCCTAGGAATGACTTATTAGTCTTCGCAAGTCTAAAACTAGGTACAGCTATCCTATTTGTATTTCTGATATTTAAAGTGTGGTGATCACTATTTAACTTATATTTATGTAAATTTTTACGAACATACATTATATTTTCAAATACATATAAGGAAGGCAACGTATATTGATTTCTTTAAATAAATCTCTCAAAGATTCACGGGGACCCATTTCGTAAATAGCTCTAATAGCACGTTTCTGAAGGATTAATATGGCCTCTATATCAGCCGCTGAACCCCATAGCAATATCCCATATGACATTACGCTGTGGAAATATGCAAAATACACTAACCGCGCCGTAGAAGCATCTGTTAGCTCTCTTATTTTACGTACTGCATATGCAGAAGGACTGAGTCTCCCAGACAGGGCATTTATATGAGGACCCCATTGTAATTTTGCGTCATTTTTAATGCCTAGGAAGACTGTTGCCTTGTCCATTACGAATTTAACTCCATCAAGCGTAACGTTGGACTCCAAATATGGAACAGTAGGCAAAGAAAACTTCAAACATTGTGTCTTTTTTGAATTCAGAAGTAAATTATTAGTTGAGAACCATTAGATATTCATTGCGACCCGCGTTTCGCAGTTTCAAACCACTAGTCTAGCTCCGCCAAAAGCGCATCTTGTTCTGAGTCAGTCGTGATAATTATAAACCTTCTTGTTATTTAAGCATAGTTTCCTTGAGGATACGATGCTATGAATTTACATTCAAATTATAGCTAAAGGCACGGCTGTGCCTTCATCAGAACACATGACGAGGGCGAGGTTGTTCACAAATAATCTTTAGTTTCAACTCAAAAAATCTTTTTATAATTCACGATTTATCAAAAACCAGATACACAATAGACAGGTTGGTATAGTCTCTTAACGAATCACAGGTGTTATTGATTTAATGTGACAATATTGAGGTGATGAAAAGCGATTCGTCGGAGTCAAGGTGCGCTGGCGCCGTCCCGATCAAAAGTGAGTAATCCTAAGATGGCTGCCCCGCTAGAGTAAATTTGCCAAAGAGTTCGTTACTCTCGTTTTCGTTGACACGATTATGAAAGCGTGCCGTCATGTATATTGTATCTGCCGTGCGATTCTCTAAGAGAAAACATCGTTGCAGTTTTGACAACATCCGTAAAACAAATGACGAGATGACAAGGAACGTTGGAAAAACAACGTTATGTACAAGGGCGATATCTCATATAGTGTTTGACATCGGTGAGCTCGTAGACGAGCGCAACGACAAATCATAAGGAATCGCACGGCTGTAATGTATCTGAAGTGTAAACAATACAGCCCTGTACACGTCATTGAATGACAATAAAATTAATAAGTAAACTTTAATATACTCATATAAGTACCCGCACCCTGCTAGAAGCACTAGAAGTCCCCGTTTCGGTGTAGGTATAGACACACACATTAACACATCACAAACATCCAAGACCCGAGTGCAAACATTTATGCTAGGCACTGAAATATTTGTCAGGGTCAAAGATTGAAACTGGGACCTCTCACTTCGAAAGCATGGTACTACGAAGGCCAACGGACCTTCTATAATATAAAACAATATTCATTGGCTAGTGAAATTACTGGCCACAGAAACAATGTCCCAAACTGACGATTACTATCAAGCGGAGGACTTACTTCTCTCGCCTTCTAAAATAAACTAGCAACTGAACCCAACTTTAAAATTACTGATTTGAGTTACATATTGCTTACAGACCCGGTAACAAAGTTATAGACATAATATATCTATCTCTTGGGATTTCCTTTTTGTTTCTTATTCTTCCCACAAAACCACATCATAACCACATGTGAAAGTTTCAACCCCATATGGTTGTCAAGCGCTTGCCCTTTTGACAGACATACTGATAAATAGCGCAGGTTTCGTAGTAGAGTCCCGTGGGCACCCTTTGGGCACATGACCTTAAAAAGGTATCTGGCAAGGTACGATCGTAACTTAACATCTGACGAGTTAAGTACTAAGCAACGAGTTACGTTGTGAGACGATGCGGGCCAATAAATTGTCCTAACAAGAAACAGTTCTGTGAGTTGTATATCTTTCACTGAGATATATATAGTACAAATGCGGTGTAAAATATTTAGATAATTACTATTTTATTTTATTTATTTTATTTTATTTTATTTTACAATTTTAGGAAAACTTACAGCTAGGTGTAACAAAACAAATAAATGAATAAAGTACAGAAGGCCAATTAAAAGTTTTCACCAATAAGTTATATCATGAATATACAGAATAATTTGAGTAAATATAATAGTAGTAGAAATGATTTGAGTATAGTATATATATATATCTATGTAACATTATATAAAAGTAATAAAGGCGAGTGCACACGTAATAAAAGAATATTATAATGTATAATATATATCTAATCCAGGTACTGAATCAGTTGAAGAATTTGTCGCTCAATAGCCGACGTAACTGCTCAACTGAAGTGTTGAAGAGGTCGACATCAAGATCTTTGCAGAGCTTATTGAAACTGCTGCCTACCCTCAGTAAATAGGAATTCCTCCTGTATTTAGTTCGCACTCCCGGCACATACAAGTCACAGGGTCTCCGCGACGAAGCAAAGGATACTCGTATACCGATACGCTCTAATAATGGCGGACTGTCAACTGTGCCATTTGCAATTTTAAAAAGATAAGTAAAATCCGCAATACGCCTCCTTTCATACAACGGTAACAAATGAAATTTACGACATCGGTTATGACTATAAACCTACATGCTACAAAGTGCTTCTAAGCCGTGTCTTTGTCACTTTGTGCAAGGTATATTAAAATCGCTTAAACTGTAAATGCGGTATAAAATATTTAGAAAATTAATATAAACCTACATGGGTGCTACAAAGTGCTTCTAAGTCGTGTCTTTGTCACTTTGTGCAAGGGATATTAAAATCGCTTAAACTGTAAATGCGGTATAAAATATTTAGGAAATTACTATAAACCTACATGGGTGCTACAAAGTGCTTCTAAGTCGTGTCTTTGTCACTTTGTGCAAGGGATATCAAAATCGCTTAAACTGTAAATGCGGTATAAAATATTTAGGAAATTACTATAAACCTACATGGGTGCTACAAAGTGCTTCTAAGTCGTGTCTTTGTCACCTTGTGCAAGGGATATTAAAATAGCTTAAACTGTAAATGCGGTATAAAATATTTAGAAAATTAATATAAACCTACATGGGTGCTACAAAGTGCTTCTAAGTCGTGTCTTTGTCACCTTGTGCAAGGGATATTAAAATAGCTTAAACTGTAAATGCGGTATAAAATATTTAGAAAATTAATATAAACCTACATGGGTGCTACAAAGTGCTTCTAAGTCGTGTCTTTGTCACCTTGTGCAAGGGATATTAAAATCGCTTAAACTGTAAATGCGGTATAAAATATTTAGAAAATTAATATAAACCTACATGGGTGCTACAAAGTGCTTCTAAGTCGTGTCTTTGTCACTTTGTGCAAGGGATATTAAAATCGCTTAAACTGTAAATGCGGTATAAAATATTTAGGAAATTACTATAAACCTACATGGGTGCTACAAAGTGCTTCTAAGTCGTGTCTTTGTCACCTTGTGCAAGGGATATTAAAATAGCTTAAACTGTAAATGCAGTATAAAATATTTAGAAAATTAATATAAACCTACATGGGTGCTACAAAGTGCTTCTAAGTCGTGTCTTTGTCACCTTGTGCAAGGGATATTAAAATAGCTTAAACTGTAAATGCGGTATAAAATATTTAGAAAATTAATATAAACCTACATGGGTGCTACAAAGTGCTTCTAAGTCGTGTCTTTGTCACCTTGTGCAAGGGATATTAAAATAGCTTAAACTGTAAATGCGGTATAAAATATTTAGATAATTACTATAAACCTACATGGGTGCTACAAAGTGCTTCTAAGTCGTGTCTTTGTCACTTTGTGCAAGGGATATTAAAATAGCTTAAACTGTAAATGCGGTATAAAATATTTAGAAAATTAATATAAACCTACATGGGTGCTACAAAGTGCTTCTAAGTCGTGTCTTTGTCACCTTGTGCAAGGTATGTTTAAATCGTTTAAACTGTAAATGCGATATAAAATATTTAGATAATTACTATAAATCTAGATAGGTGCTACAAAGTGCTTGTAAGTTGTGCTCTGACATCTTGCGCAAGGTTAATTTAAGATGAAATGTGATAATCATTATACTTTATGAAGGAGATCATGATAACGTTCAAAATGTATTGTATTCTTCATTTATCATAAGTCAATATGGTCGTATAATGTAAGTTCCTTTATTCTATACTCATTACCTATAACTGTAGTAGTAGTTATATATATTTATTTATTTCATGTACACATCCAAGCTTTGCGCTCTCAAAGCCGCTCAGTTTGCTGCTGGAAAACACATTAATATTAACTTGCAACCGCCGCCGTACTCCAGCTGCTGACTAAGTTTTAAATAAAGATAAACTTTAGTTCGGCTTTCCTTCGGTTGCATGTATAAAATTAACTTTGTTAACAACAGAAAATAATAATAGCTATACATAATATATTTCCGTAGTTTGGGCAACAATCAAGTATGTCTTACCCAGCGGAAAAATGTGTTGCTCGCAAATATGTTGATACTGAGCACTGCTACTCAAATGACCGGTGGACTTGCATACACAGTTTGCTTTGGCAACTAGTTAACAAGGTTAAGCATTAAGCAACCCTTACTGCAGTTATGACATGGATGGGTGACCGTTAGTGGCTTTTCTGACTAAGCGGTTCATAACAACAATTTAAAGAACTAGAATATCCTTTCTGTGAGTTCTGTGTAACATGCTTTATGAAGTTTAAAACGAAACTGTAAGTTTAGAGCAAAAATACACGTCCTCGGACGGAGTTCGGTTGCTAACAAATGTTGATTGAAATCTGGAAAAATGGCGGCCCTATGTCAGTTTTGGCAACTCCAGTAAGCAAAAATGTTAGTAATTTGATCACTGAAGCTGACAAAAGTGACATAGAGCGGCCATTTTTTCAGATTTCAATCAAAATTTGTTAGCAACTGAGATACATAATAGCCCAGCTGATCTGCGTCTTCCGACAATCCGTGTCAGACGCGGTGACTGCTAGGCCACCGATGCACACATTCGAACATCAAATTTAAATCTCTATTTGATTGTTACTGTCGTACGCAGCGACATCTATCGAATAGCCTGACAGGACTTTCTACAGGGTTTTTATACTCTAGCGCAGTGATTATACACTACTTTAAGTAGGCTACTTAACCCGTAGACCGTAGAAACAATAGATTTCTAGAAAATCATACCACTTTTCTAGGAATTGGACATGGATAGTTAAGGCAGAATATCTAGCACTACGGTAGTACTGACAATTACAGATACTTGCAGATAAAAATAGATAAAGTATTAGACTCAATTATAATCAAATATGCCAACTAACAGAACGGACGATACACAATCTAATTTTAATGATTTTTTTGCGGTACCATCTATATTATATTGTCATATTACTATCATATATATCTGTATTCTCCATTAATTCAAGTGTATCTTAAAATTAAATATGCAACTGTAAACAGCCGTGCGATTCTCTAACCGCAAACTTCGTTGCATCTTTGTCAACATCCGTGAAACAAATGACGAGATGACAAGAAACGTTGGAAAAACAACCTTATGTACAAGGGCGATATCCCATTAAGTATCTGACATCGGTGAGCTCGTCGACGAGCGCATCGACGAATGATTAGAGGATCGAACGGCAGGTCTTAACGCGTACATAAATATTTGCAGCGCTAATGTAATTACAGTGTCGTAGCGGCCCGTGGCATCTACGTAACATGACAGCTACGAAGTGCTACAAAACATCGTAGCTTATGCACGTGTTGAGGAATATGTCCTAACTACCTTTGATGCTATTTAATAACCATTAATTCATAATGTAAATGATTTAATCTATTTTATAGTAGTCCACGTGAACTACATTTAATTAGTCAACGCTACATACATTTCATATCATTTTATCTAGTACTGCGCAGTTTTGTTGTGTTGTGTACTAAATGACGTCGAAAAAAAAACAAATTAATAAAAATATGCAAAGTTTATAAGGCCCTAAGACTTTTACTTTAATCTCGCATATGGCTTAACCTTAGGGTAATTCTATCGAAACAATACGTACCTAAATACATAACCTGTCAATGTTTAATAACCCTGCATAGGGATCTCCCTATCCCTCCCTATTAATGAGATAAGAAATTACTGTAGACCTACACAAATAGTTTACGAAGAAGCATAGCTAAAAGTATTACTAACGAAAGGCAACTGAATTCGGTAGAAACTATCATTTATAACTCGTACATATAAATGATAGTTTGCACGCTGAAGGGCCGTACTATTTTAGTTACTCCGTTATTCAATTGTTTACATTGACGTAATTAATATTTTATCGCAAATTAAACCCGTGGGCCTAGCGGACCCACCGGTTTCAATTATGCAATTATACTTCAAAGAACGACGTTCAGTAAAATTACAATTACTTGCGTGTTAAACAAACTCTTCGCACAAAGGAGTTAGTTAGCGTTCCTTTGGATTTTATATTAGACATCTACTGAGTAGTAAACGTTTCCGTTTATGAAGACGTTTCTCTCTGGTCATAAACACGGCCGTTACGTGTTGCTAACTACTTATCCGGGTTGTATCAGCACCGTATAGTTCCGTTCTGATAAGGCTTTTCTATCGACAGTGGGTCACGCGAGCTCACGCGTTGGCGGTGTTGTTACTACTATCTATTCGTATCAATTATGTTGTCACTATTGGATATCCAGTTGTTTTAAATTGTTAGGACTATTTTTTATTGACGCTTTTAAATTGTTTTCTTTATGATTCCTTACAATAAATATTATCTATTAGTCTAATTCTACTTACACGCTGAGTCAGAATTATACACTGCAAGAATTCAAAACCCTGCGCTGATCACCCTGAGATGTTAAATCTCTTGTCCTTTTTATTTGGATTAATTAAAACAGCAGTGCAATTCTCTAAGAGCAAACATCGTTGCATCTTTGACAACATCCGTGAAACAAATGAGGATATGACAAGAAACGTTGGAAAAAACAACCTTGTGTACGAGGGCGATATCTCATAAAGTATTTGCCATCGGTGAGCTCGTCGACGAGAGCGACGACGAATCATTAGAGATTGACCTCTAAATCCTATCTAGGTATTTTGGCTTCTAACAAGCGTGATAGATCGCGCCAAGCATTATTTCATTGTAGATACGAAGGTTTGAAACAAACTAACCATGTTGTTGGATTTGGGGAAATAGGACTCAGCCATTTTCCTCAATTTTGTAATGCTGTGGGGAAAATATGATGACATTTTTCATATGATATTAGAAGGAAATATTTAGTGACTCTTCCGCTGAAAAATGCATATGACAGTGATTGAGTGTGACCACCCACTTTCCTTCATATAATTAATGTAGGAAGTATACAGAATCACCGACATTCGTGCACTGGACCATCAGCTCTTCGAAAAGTGTTTCACTTGTACATAAGGCATCCTTAGAAGACGTTCACTCACCGAGTGCAAGAAACTTTTTGATTATTTGAGAGTTACTCTTACAGATTTGAGTTCCACATTTTTGAATAATAATGACTTTTTTGCCCTTATCATTACTATGCTGGCTCAATTAATTATTTTCATACCCTGAGGCAGTTTAAACAAAGCAGGCAGGCACGATAACATGCTTTTATTTCTACTTACATTTCTCCAGAGGTCGCAGTGCGTGGATACACGTGTCAGTAAATAATTCATATTGCATGTGTTCTCGGCGTACTGAGGGAGTTTTTATCTTCAGAAAGGAAAAAAGCACTCACGATTCTCTGAACTAGGACAGTAGGTAATTTTATGTGATTCTGTTTCTTAGTAATCCTACCTTAGCAACCAATTATATGAAAAACAAACCATGTGATACGGATACACCTGCACGCTGAATGATTATTACAAAAAATACATTTATGCAATATTATAAATGTATTTTTTGTCTCAGTCTCTTTGTATTGTTGCTCAGGGGATAGTACTCGTATGTGTATGTTACCACCGGTCTAGTGCATCTTGGTGGATGGGCTAGGGGCTAATATCAAAGTTTTCAAGATGAAGAACTCCCACAAAGACTAACGACTGTTGTATTAAGAGAAAAACCGAGAGTGATGTCTTAACTTGCTCTCCGAAGCACCAAAACGGCCAGTTGAAACCACTTTAAACACACATGCCGCAATTCCTAGAAAAGTAGTATGATTATAAAAAGTCATTTGTATTGCCAAATATGGTGAATTGGAGAGTCTACGGGTAGCGTTAGTCAGTCATCCAAGTAACGACAACCCTAGTAAGGTTTACCAAACATTTTTGGTCAGTTAAGCATGAGGAGGCAAGATTCATTGCAACTGCTATACTACTTCTTCATTTTGATTCTATTTACTCGGTTTAGCAAAGTTATTGCAAAGAGCTAATTTCTTAAGTTCGCATAGACAATCTTCAGTCAAAGCTCCTTGAACCGAAGGAGTCTTATCTGAGAGTCAAAATAGGGGTTTTTGGACACCATTTGAAAGTTAGAGTTACATTTTGGTGCCATCCAAGCTCTAATGCGTCAGTAAGGCGTTTCCTCGCCAAATCCACCCCAAAGAAGAATGCAGACTTGCAAAAATACATATAAAGCAGCATAATATAAAATATTGATAAATGCTTCCACAACAAGTAATTAACACTATACCATTCTTCATTTATGATCTTCAGTGGTTGTGCCACGGTGTAACCCCACAGCCGAATGGGCCGGCACGACCGGGAATGTACCACACTCCCACATAACACCGACGTGAAGTAACATAGCTTGCTATTGCGTTTCGTCGGTTTATGGGAGGTTCCAGAGGCCCGATTTCCCCTTCCCCATTCTCCCTCTCCTTCCCCCTCCCCCCTAACGTTTACCCCTTCTACCTCATCCTTCCTATCATTCTTCCTCAAATGTCGGCAACGTATCCTCGAGACCTCTGGTATTGCGGATGTCCTTGGGCGACGGTATCACTTACCATCTGGTGAGCCACTTGCTCGTTTGCCAACCTATCCCATAAAAAGATCTCAAGAGTAGGTACAATCTGTATATTACATCACAAGAAGCTATAAAGCGTTTTTTTTTTGTAATAAGTGTTTGTTAGGATTTGAACATTTTTCTCAGATACAAAACAGTTTCAATTAATTATATTAATGTTAATAACGACAGAAAGACGTCCACATCGAATTCTTCCCCAAATGTATTGTTCTGGCCACCTTCCATTCGCTGTTTCTTATTTCAGTTCCTACCTACACGCAAAGTTCTAACCAATAATTTCATTCACAAATGCCACTCGACGGCCGCTCGTCGCCAGAATACCAAATAGGAAAACATTGATTCGAGCCGTTATTTGTGAATCTCCGATAAAAACGCTGAAACCGCAACGGCCATACGAAACTCGACTTTTCGAAATGGGAAGATCTTGAATGGTTTCGTTTCTGGAGTATAACTGGATTGATATATCAAGATCTTATCTACATTATCTTAAATTCGTTGAACATATCTACAAAACATTCTGCAGAATACTGTTCATACAAATAGTTAAAAGAATAATGAAACAAGCATTAAAATAGATATATAATCACCTAAGTTCATATCACAGTCACCTTACAACTAAGCTTGTATTGATATACTGCCTTGCTAATAAATAAAAAAAATAATTATGGGACATTACACACCATACATAGCATGATTAGCATAGGCGTATGATTGTACGTCCAAAGCTAAAGCTATTTTGATTTATCGACTAGTGGGTCATTACAATACACCAAACATTATATAACATAAACTATAATTAGAAAAAATATTTAGTGACGCTTCCGCTGAAAGCAATGCTTATGGCAATGCTTATGGCCGAGTTGCGGTGTGCACCACCCTCCCTCCCGCATAAACTGCAAATAGGAAGTATACAGAATAAACAACACACAAAACAACCCAATCAGCCAAAACTGATTCGACACATGTTTCGCCTCTACACGAGGCAGAATCCTCATTCCTCAGAAATGTTTACGCGTCGAGCGCTAGACCGACAGTTTACTGACTGACTGAGAAGCGTCACTAAATAGGTATTTCATCTTATATCCTTTTATATAATGGATTTCCGCAAAGTAACGCCTCAACCAGTAAATTATATAATATCACATTACCCATTCTTGTCTGTATATTACCCAAACGGGCATATAATACAAAACAAGCAGGTATAATGTTCTTAGTTATGTTTTTAGACCACTCAATGTAGGGGGCAAGCCTAATCTCATCCCACCCACCAATCACTTTTTGTCCGATCTGGGAATCGAACTCTAGATTTTCCGGTTTAGACATGACGGTTATGCCACTATACCAACGCCTGCACTTTATTTCACTGTAAAGGAAAAGTCATATTAATGATAATTGCGACTTTAGACCTTGTGTTTAAGCATGCTTAGCACAGTGCAGTGCTTCGTAGTATTATATAGTTTGTAGCTTTGATTTGAACTGCAGGTGCAATAGGCAGGCGCCATGCATAGTACGTAGGACTATAGTATGTAGGACGTCATAATATAATACATAAATAAAGAAAACAAACAAAAACAATTACGTGCTTTCTTAGTTCATTCTACACACATAAAATATCCTAGCTGCTGATAAAAAGGTCATAAAACTTTGTCATAAAGCCTCCAGTTGCCTCAAGGCTGTCACGTCAATTTTGCTAATTACGTTATCGAGGCTTACAATAAACCAAATTACGTACATGAATTCATTTTAACAAAATTGTATTACACGTTATTAGATTAAGAAATAAAATCAAGCTGAACGTGATTTTATGTAGTCCAAAATGATATATTGGGATGTCTGTTAGCAGGGAACAAATAATAGTACTACGTCTGGAATGAACGAGCGTAAAACGAAGCCTACGGCTAGTTCATTCCATCTATTCGCCTACCGGTAAAGGTAGATACAAATAATACGAGTTTGGCACACGCGCATTGCCTAACACAATTTTTGCTCGACATTTTCGAAGAATTGAAACAGACGTGTCCCCAAGAGCGGCACGGGTGCGATATCTACCATCTACGGGCTCAGTTCTTATTCACGACTATTTCCTGATATCATTATACCTCAGAGAACCTCACTCCATCAAATCTGCCCAAATTGGAATACTCCGCCGGAATTAAATCTTTATCCTAATTAAATCGATCATCGATTACAAATTCACTGGCAAGCAGGTTGTTTGATGTTCATAATTATCTCTATCCGGATTATTGACAATTTGTCACGTACGTTGCTTTATTTAGTGTAGGTGAAACAGTGAATTATTCAGCAAGGAAGATAGGATTGAATTTTGTTGTTGAAAATTAATCTCATTGTGAATTTATAATGAAATTTGCGGTCGGACGCTCTGAGACCGTGAGAGGTAATATACGGGCTATAGTCAACACAGCTACTGGTACAAAGGAATATTCTACGCGTTACGGTTTGTTTTGCCAATAACCTCGAAGTTCATCTAAAATGTACGCGAGATTTGAATGGATTTTTGCAGCACAGGGCGATCTGCTAGCTCTGCCACTATATAGCGCGATTGGACTGAGGTGCACCAGCTTAGAATTATATGGATTCACTATGCTCATGAAATAATATATACTTATAGTGTGGATATATTGTAGAATTCTAGCTTACTACTATTTTGAATTTTATGTCACGCATCAGAGAAAAAAATATCATAAATCGAGATAAATCAAACTCATGTGTCCATAACTATTACTCCAACATACACAATCGTAATACTACACGAAATATGTTTAAGATATTAACGTCTACCTATGTAAGTAAATACTTATTCACGTTGCCTTTAGAGTTAGAAATGTTAAGGAACTGTCAACTCACTTCGGGGCCCTAAGCGCGTAGTTTCAAATTACAAGTTTTATTACTCGTTGTTTCAAAACAAATGTCTGTCCTTCTCATCTAAAACATCAAATTCGTATTATGTGATATGGGTTGCTGTGCTATTATGATACCCCAACTGTAAATTTACAGATAACAAAGGTTCATTCAACGGCCATTCATTATACTCCTACGTTATACCCGTGTTACTTTTAAATATATAATAATATAGGAGACTACATATACATATATACAATACATATATTTCTGGGTATACTTCACACGCCCACGCTTGAAACCGTAAATAGACCGATTATCACGTAAAGTAATTACCATATACCGACTTAAGTAAGGTATTTTAAAACATAGAAAGCATGAAAATGAACGGAGAGGAAAGGCTCTTTTTTAGAACAATGCCCTTTATGTAATTCGGTTCAACTCAAGCCTTCGCTCTATACACCATTCAATTTGCTTTCAAAGAAAGGACCTTGTGTCTATTGTTCGGCGATAGTTGCGAGTTTCGCGTCAAAAATAAAGCGAGAAAGTAAGAACGATAATATCATTCTCTCAGAAGGATACTCTAAAGCTAGGTTTTATTTTAGGGACTGAGTAGTAAGATCCGATCTCTAACGAGACGGCGTAAAATTGAGAGAGTAGTATTACATTTTATTTATATCCCGCAAATATAGTACGACATGACGCAGTTTAAATTATGCATCGCCTTTGATTATTTGAATAACCGTAGATATTTTTAATCGTTTGCATAATGAATTGCTCTTTTGGTCATACTAATAAATATCTCAGGGTGTCTATAATTGACCGAGCGAGCAAAGCGAGCGAAGCGTCTCTGCTTTAACTGGCCAAATTGACTTTTGTCTGTCCGTATATTTGTTACGTTGTTCGTTAATCTTCTGTACAGGTCGCATTTTTCAACCAATCTTGACAAAACTTAGTATGCATGTTTTGATTTTTTCTATCGGGATTTTGATACTTGAGGGCGCTATTTACCGACAAATAATGATAAATTTTGGTATTCACATTAGGTAGGTACCTGACTTCAAAGAGGAATTTCGAATATGAGCTTAATTGGCCATGGGTTGCCGAGATAATAGGTTGCAAATTACTGCGTAAAAATGCCATTGATAAGACTATGTGCTAGCGAAGTCTACTGTTCAGTAAATATAATATACGAATCGCACCCTTGAAGCCTTTTGTAGGAAGCAGGGCAAATCAACTTAATGTCGGTTCATGCGTTCAATTCGGCTTAAGTCACTTCGTGGTGAACTAATGATAGGGCACAGCGCCAGAGGCGACACCAGAACCATACCACCCCCAAAATCCCTAAATTTCCAATAAGCCACCCAATGACGTACCCCGGCAGCTGTCCTTGAGAGCAAGTCACCACTCTAGATCTACCTGTAATACCACCTACACCTCGACCATATTATCGTTGACCAACAAGTTTGTAGCAGTAGAACTCGTTGTGAAATACTACCACCAAATCCGTTTGCAATACTGTGTTCTGGTTTGAAGGGTATGGGTCCCAGTAAAATTACAAGCACATCAGACTAAACAACTTAATGTCTCAGGGTTACAGGGCAGTTCTTCGAGTTGAGACGAAATTCATCTGTTGTAGGCAGAGGTTAAGACCAGGTGGGTCTCGTGTTTGTAAAGTCTTGAAATAAATGAGATTTTAGTAGTTAAACATTATATACCAAGTATATAAAAAAATAAAGTTTTGTTATTGTCTGTAACATCTTATTTCGTAGTGCTTGTACTATTTTATATTGTTACACCTGTTACCAATTATGTTATAACTCTCTCTCGTATGCGGAAATCATCCCGATGATTGCATCAAATTTGTATCCCACATAGTAATAATAAAATCAATAGGTGCCGAATATATATTATATGCTTTAATACGTGTAGTAGTTTATGCAACTGTCATATAATAGAGGGTATTAAAACATGAGTGAAGGTTTTTGAAACGAGCCGCAGGCGAGTTTCAGAATAAGATTACACGAGTGTTTTAATACCTAATTATATGCAGTTGCATACACTACTTTATTTAATCTCTTGACATTTTTGCTACTAAAGTTTTATCCAACAAAATATTACTTAAATTCGTATGTACAAAATAGCGCCAAAATGGAAAACTTCTTCTTTTTCTTGTTTGTATGGCTTGTGCGGCGTAACCACAATTTTGCCAATATCAGTGGAAAAAGTCTGTTATTAGTCTATTGGCTCGGAACCAGCGCGTTGCGCGCGCAGCGCGTTCGCCACAGATAATGTGTACTTAAATTGAACTGAAACCTCCTTGGTCGGGACACATTGTACTTTAATAATTAATAAAATGTTTTAAAGCATTGTTTTGTTAGGAGAATAATGCTTTAATTTATTTTTTTAATTTTCTCAAAGAAGTATGTAAATAAAATATGCCAATAAAAGTCTGTATTTCATTTCATAATTAGAACATTACCAAAAGAGATTATATAATAGTACATTATGCAACAAGTGCGCGAAGTTGTTTATTACAATCGAGATGGGTCTAATGGAGTAGAGTCAACGCGCATGAGTTTCATACGACGTTTTTCAACACACTTACATGCTTGAAAAAAACTTCAGTTCATAGTATTTTTTATTTGTTAAAACAATTATTGAAAGTACAATTGGTAAAATTATAGGTTAACGCTTTGCTCAATATCAACACTCAATAGAAAACATCATTATTTTGCTCTGGGGTGACTTGAGTAAATGTTTGAGATTGCGGATTGTTCTCGTAGGGAGTAAGTAAAAGTGTTTCATCATTATTATAAGTAGCAGATACTAAATCGGTTTTGAAATCGAAGGACGTTGAAGAAAGTGGTTCTGGACATATTTTTTTGGTTTTGGTTCTAAATTGATATCCTGGGTTATCCTGGCGCTTATGTTGGCTTTATTTTGTATAGAGTCTTCTACATACGATTCTGCTACTGCATTGGAGCGCCACCCACCATGGCGCTTTAATGTAAGCAAATCAGCTCCTGAATCAGCCAATAATGTGGCTGACGTTCGCCTAAAGCTATGTTGTTGTATATTATTCTGCATCTGGTAAACCTAGAAACTTTGCGATTTCTTTCGGCATGGCACCAAATTTATTTATTCCACTGCATTGACTTGCACATTTTTTTGATAGTTTTGAAATAATTTGTCCGTGTTTGCTTTTTTTCGATCTTAAATTTTAATATGTTTTTACGATATCATAAACTGGACCGTGTATAGTAAAAAAGCGCGGAATTTAGTTTTTAGTGTTAAGTATTTAGATCCATGGTTTTCAATATCTTTTGTTGTAATTTTACTCAATTCCTGCCGTCGACAAGCACCGGTGATGCCGAAAATTAACGCAACCTGACAAGAACAAAAAAAAAACATTATTTACACGAACGCTCATAAATGTAAACTAATATTACCTGGATAAATAAGCACTGAATACAATTTCTTTCAACTGACCTTTGTTGCAAGATAGCTTCTTTGATGCATTTTTCGACATCATTTGATGTCAACACCGTGGACTTTTGACTTCTAAATCCATCTGTGCGTTTAAGAACGCAGTCAAATTTGAATATGATTTGATATCAACGCCATTTTGTTGCGAACTGTACTTTTTAACATTGAATAAACGCACTACAAAGTACTAGGTTTGTACTTATTAGCCAGTTAATTAAAATAAGTCATGAATACGTTTTCTGAGAACGAATTGGCGTTTTTGCTGTTTTTCCATACGAAGAAATTTTCATAGGCAGTCATGTACTTATCTTTAGATTTACATGGCAACAGGCTTTCACTTGCAATTTGAGCTTCAGATAATATTTCTGGTGGCGTAGATTGTATCATATTGTTGAGTTCGTTTTCATCTTCATTGCTAGAAGCTGACATTCACAATAAATAGCCACAAATAGCGTAAAATTTATGTACAGAATAATAATAATCTATTAAAGTTTAACGTTTTGTTCTGCATTAAATCCAAGAGCAAAAGCAGAAATGCAATTTTCTATTTTCCCGCGTTTGCAAACATGCGCGCGCAGATTAAATGAGACCAAAGAGGTTTTGCATCAGAGTTTCGCTCATAATCAAACTTTTTCTGTTAGCACGCTTCGCACTTATCACGACGCGCGTATTAATCCTCCTAAAATAAATGTGTATAATTTTGCTATTAAAATGCTATTATTTTTAACTTTTTAATCTGATGCATACATATAAATCATATTAATGAATTATTTGATAAAATGTAATTGTTTTGTATTGTATTTTGACGAATACAGTTTTATTATTTGAAAAAAGTTTTTTTAATTTTAAGGTTAGAACTTTTTGCTCATTTTTAAAAACTTAAATTTCATCATCGCACTCGTGCGGGAATGAAATGTAAAAAGCACTGCATTTTGATTGTAATTACCGTTCAATAAAAGTCCCTTTTCAAGTAGGTGTGTTGAAAAAAACTTTATTTAGTTACCACTACGAGTAGTGGTGCCATTTAAGACCATATCGAATTTGTTACAATCATGCCGGTTGCTCCTATCTTCTTTTAATGCTGTATTATGAATTCATGCTAAAATGTAGGTCGCTCTATTTGTATTCATTTGACAACATGGCCCTAGGGATGGACGAGGGATGCGATTATAAAGCCTTTTGACTACCACAACTGTCGCTGATTGCGCAGTGCAGCAACCAACCCACACGGGATAGTAACGTTGGACAAAGTTTTGTCTAGTCGAGCCTATTCACTGAACTAGTATTGCTTGCTCAGCCGTGCGATTCTTTAATGATGGTGCGCTTGTCGACGAGCTCACCGATGTCAAATACTTTATGAGATATCGGCCTTGTACACAAGGTTGTTTTTGCGACGTTTCTTGTCATCTCTTCATAATTTGTTTCACGGATGTTGTCAAAGATGCAACGATGCTCTTAGAGAATCGCGCTGTATACCTTGCTCAGTACATCTTGTTGACTGAACTGGTGTATTGTTAGACAATGGTATAATTTGTTCGAAAAATACATTTGTGCTTATGCTCAATAAAAATAAAAATATGTCACGTGGAGAACGGAAAGGAGCACATACAATTTATAAACAAATATTTTTAATTGCTACAAAATAGTCTAGAGTGCACATTTTAAGTCAAGTAAAAGTTATCGTATTTTCTACTACAAAAAACGAGTAGGACAAAATACGATAATGCTTTACTTATTTATTCTAATGATTGTTTTCGTATACGTTGCTCATTTTCTGTGGTAATATTTAGGGCGATCATTAAACACTTTTTCGGTTTTTGGTCGTAGTCTCTAGTGCCCTGTTTACGAAATCTCATGCAAATATCATCATAATATGGTATGTGTTTAAAAAAAAATTATAATGTTAAATACAGTTAGGCAAATAAAATGAAATGCCTCCGACATCCCCATATTCTGACTCAATATGGCGGCGCTGATCCTTTAGTCTGCCGTGGGAGCATACGGCACGCAAACTCGAGCGCTCACGCTCTCGGATCTGTGGCGTTTGAAAAATATATAGTTACTCGGTGTTTTTCTATGGATTATAAAAACATTATAAAAAAACAATATAACGGTCTAAATATTGTGGTGAAGCCCCGTACTTGCTATTATATGCTGCTGCTACTCATTATGCAACAGTTTAATAAACTACTATTTACGCTGCATTCTTATGTGTGTCAATGGTAGTGAGATAAAGTTAATGTTTCATAAACCATTTATTTATCAGCAGGGCTATTATGTATCAGTTGCTAATAAATTTTGATATAAAATTGAAGAAAAATAATGGCGGCTCTAAGTCACTTTTTCCAGCTCCAGTCATCAACTTACTAACATTATTGCTTACTGGACTTGTCAAAACTGACATAGAGCCGCCATTTTTCAAGATTTCAATCAACATTTGTTAGAAACTGAGATACATAATACCCTGCGGATCTTCCTGCCAAAGTAACTTGCAATGTTACTTACATTTCATTTATTCACCTCAACGCCAAAACGTGTGAAATTACTTGTTGAAGCCTGTCTAATTATTTGGTAAAAAAAAATTTCAACCTATTTAGGGACCCTTGCTAGGTTCCTAAATAGGTTGAAAAAATTTCAATGTTAATGTTTTCAACCTTATTGAATACGGAATCGATTGTCATTCACTGTCAATGATGGTATCATAAAAATTGGCGTAACACTTTTTAGTTATTGGTGTGTAACTCAAAAACTGCTCGACCGCATTTGATGACATTTATATTGGACCACCTTGGAAGTATACTCTACGAAAAAATAATAAATTACGAATCGATCCACAAATGGAGGAGAAATCGGTGAACTTATACAAAAAATACATACCTACAGTCGAACAAATAACCTCCTCCTTTTATGAAGTCGTTTGAAAATGTAACAGAACGCTAATAACTATGTTACATAATTGTCATATACTACATTAATTACCCAGTAAACTATAGTGAACATTCTGTTTTGTTGTCAACATTAATTTAATAGAGAAAATGTAACTGTATCTTGGCCCGTGTTCTTGTGTGCCAGACTCTACAGACCACGGCGCATTAATGTGTCGGGGGCTGTAAAAGCTACAGTGAGCGATACTATGTAAAACTAGCTAACGGCAGCGGCATAGCTGGTGGAGCAAATCGCCCTTAAGGGGAAAAACAAAAAAAATCCCTTAGTATGCTTACAACATAAACATTGCTTAAATTTCAAATTCTTACCCCAAGCAGTTTAGTAGTAGTTATTAGTATCACAATATAACTCTCTACGGGTAAAGTCTTCGGGGAAATTATTATTCATGTTTACAGCCTACCAAGTTATTGCTTATTTGATCCCTCGTCATCTTTTGATAAATTGAATGGAGACTAAAAGCGACTACAGTTTTCTTTATTTAGGACATTACTTTACTATAACATTTTGGCTACAGAACCCTCAAATGTGCGTGACCACACTTGCGCTTGACTGACTATTATCGCATTATGCTTCATCATATGCACTACTGGTCTGGTCACGCTGTCAATTATCAAAGATGGATTTTGGTGGCCTGTAAACATGTCTGTGATTTATGAAAATTATCGCCGCCGTCAACAGAAATCATTTATTTACTCGAAACTATTTCAACTAGTTCATAGGAAAAACAACCAGTTCCAAGGTCGTGTGAAATAATTATATATTATTTTTTCTATAACATGACCGATCGTCCTCGCTACCGCTGTAATTTGTAAACATGATAATGGAAACTCCACAATATCATGCACACGACGGAATATTATTTTAAATAATATGCTGTAAATTCCATCGAACGACGGCATATAATAAAGGTAAGATAGTTATAGAACATTATTATAGGATTTGATCTAATAATATGAGTAGAGATATATTGATTTCTTCGCCATTTGATTTGTTGATTTTTTTTTGTTATTTAAATTGGTTTACGGCCGGTCCCAATAATCTATCTATCGCCGGTTTACCTTACTAGAGTTAGATATTTGACACTATTTGTACGGAAGTTATGTCAAATTTCTATCGGTAGTAAGGAAAACCGTGGATAGATAGATTATTGGGATCCTCCATTTGTGACAACGGCGAAAGCGTACCTGGAGCGCGGCTTTAGATGAATTAAATATGAAAAATCGTGTTATTTTTTTCTGTATTAATCCTTCATATACCGTGATAATTAAAACAAAAGATTAATGAATGAAACTGACGTATATTTACTTATATATTGACTTAAAACCACTGTAAAAAGATATCATATACATTATATAGTTTCTTTGAAGTTGTATTATTGTCAGAGATTTGGAACGCGCGTTTCATAATATAATTGAGAGAGGGTAATACTATAATACTAAAAATGACTTAGTAAATGTTATGTAATGAACTTTATAATCTGTTATTTTAACTCTTTCCATATATGCGTTATGTGTGTAGTAGTTTAGAAAAAAGTAAACTTTTTGTAAAACTGACCGTCGATTTCAATCGTCATCACCACCAAGGTAGGGTTGACATAATCGACGTTTTGTCAACTGTTGAGTGATAAGTCAGGCGCCTTCCTGATGGTAAGCATCACTCATGTCAATTACAGTGGTCGTTTGTTAAAAATACTGCGCGAACTTAATTCATTCCCCCAGTAACACTTGCGACAAAGCACTTTTAAACAGTAGTAGTGTGCAACTACCAACTCAATTCAGCTGCAGTGTCAGATAAGAATATTTGACAGTGGTACCCACAAAGAAAGGGCTTTTGCTTAGAAACATACTACGTTGCTGTGGGCGAATGATTATTTTATAGATCAGAGAGACACCAGGGTATTTTTTGACAAACAAAGCGAGATAGGTACATAACCTAAAATCAAAAAGTGAATTTAAGTATTGAATGATGGCCTGTTATGCAATGATATATTAATGTGAACGTTTTTATCCAACTAAGATGTATCAAAACCACCGCAAGCTTTTCTTAGACAGACAAAATGAAAGACAAGCCTAGGTCCAAGGGATTTTCGCCGGTGTTCTGGTAAAATCAATTTTAATGAAAAATCTTTTACGATTTTTGTATGTACTCGTAAGTATATAACTTAATGGATGCATACGTGACTATTGTAAAATTATGCGTTATTATTTTAATATGGTAATCCTCTACCAATCGACAGCTTACCCCACTAAAGAAATTGAATTGACACTATTTGTATGAACTTTAATGTCAAATTTCTATGTGTAGTAAGGAAAACTGTAAATAGTGAGATTATTGACACCTATTCGCAGAGTCATCGTATCTAAAATACGGATATAAAATCAGTCCCTACGACATTTGACCTCCGAATGATAAGTAAATCCACAAATAATTAAATGTAAAACGAATGTACAAGATTCGTTTACATGCCATTAATATAACATTTTACTCTAGTGGTACGATATTTATCTGCTTTTCCCAACTCGATAAAATCTTAAATATAACACTGTATTCAGCGCTTCTACCTCCTTGCGGAATAAAAATGGGATTCACCGCAAAAGTTTTCTGATTGCCGCTTGTAATACTTTTGTTGAAAGACTCGTTAAGCTAATGTTTAAGATATTTCCATGCTCCAACCCTGAGAGGAGAGCTTAAATTGGAAATTCTAGCCCTGCGGGTGGGTGGCAGTGGTTCACCCGGAACTTCCGTATTCAGGTTTAGTGGCTGTTTTTAGAGTTTACGGAAGCCTCAAGAGCAAAAAGGAGCAATACATTACTTTGTTGTCCGTCAGTTAAAGTCCTTTTTTCAGGATTGCGTTGTGGTATTAATTGAAATTAATGAAAATACGTAGGTCTAAAGCCTCTTAGAGCTGTAAAAAAATCAGTTTCCATAAGATCATGATCGAGTACCACGCAAAACAAAATCTAGACTGTTTGCTACATTTGTCGGTTCATAAAGTAATATTAGCAGCAGTAGCAGGGCACTTAGCACTCAGAACAGATGGCCGATGGGGCCGAAAGGTTCTGGAATGGAGACCACGGACCGGTAAGCGCAGCGTATAGGTCGTCCACCGACACGGTGGACAGACGACCTGATAAAGGTCGCAGGACGACGTTGGATGCAGGCTGCTTCCAACCGGTCCTTTTGGAAACTTATGGGGGAGTCCTATGTTCAGCAGTGGACATCCTACGGCTGAGATGATGATGATGATGATGATGATGATGAAAGTAATATTGATATATTGACTGTAATTTGAGCTAATATTTATGACATTTTTATTACTGAAATTTTGCAAACAAATTAATGGTATCCATGTACGAGGTAATTAAATGTAGAATGGTGGTAGTTGTTTTTTTATAATGGTTCATCAAAGTGACTCCCTCTCACCTGATGGAAAGCAAAGATGGAATCAAGAAACGATGACCATTAGTGCAGCCGTAAGGTGCACTAATCGCCACTTCTATGATGACCTGTTAGATGCTTTTTCCCGCCCCGCTTGAAATACCAGCCAATAATAATACCAGGGTCATTTCACTGAAACACAGTAACATATCGTTGATATGCAGGAAAAAGATTGTGTGTGATAAGACGGACCCCTGTGGCACTCCGGCATTGAACTGGAATGAGCGGGACGTACGACCATCACAACGGACGCGAATGGTGCGGTCGTGCAGGAAGCCAGCATTCCAGTCACAGAGGTGAGAGGGCAGGCCGTATGCTGGGAGCTTAGAAAGAAGAGAACGATGACACACCCGATCGAAAGCTTTGGCAATGTCTAGGCTAATAGCCAACGCTTCGCCATGTCTATAGCTTGTCTATAGCTTCACCCCAAAGGTGTGTGACGTACGCTAGAAGATTACCCGTAGACCATTTCGGCCTAAAACCATATTGCCGGTCGTTGATGATGGAGTTTTCTTCTAGGTAACGGAGTAGCTGGGTATTGATATACCATTAAAACACTTTACACAATACTGAGGAGACAGCAATAGGACGATAGTTAGCAGAGTCGGACCTTTTAATGGGGATCTGTTGGAAATTTGCCTCACTCCAAACCGCCGGCACGATTTGTGACGAATATAATATAATAATAATAATAAGTTTATTTATTTTCACAAATAAGAATATACAATTTGTTTACAAACTAAAATACACAATAACAATTAATTACTAAAAAGCCATGGCTTGTGCTGCGTCTATTAACTTAGTCTGCTGTCGCACAGAACCTACACTAAGAACAGCTAGTTAACTATTTAAAAGTATTACAAATATTTTATACATTCTTATCATTTATGTTTTGTGTCTGAGTTTGCGAGTTAGTTATACCCAGTGAATGTGTGTGTGTGTGTGTGAGTGTGTGTGTGTGTGTGTGTGCGTGTGTGGTATGGTACGCGCCTGATGCGAAGGTATTTAATAAAAAAAAATATTCAAAAAAATTAACTAAACTATTCAACTACCTTCAGTAATTGCTCAGTATCTTCATAACTTAGATTCCTCAGCCAGTTATAAAGAGCAATTTTGACGTCTTTTTTATTAAATGTATTGAGGTCATTAATTATTTTACTATCTTTATTGTATAAATGTGGGCCAAGAAAAGGAAGATATCGCCTCGCATATTTTGTGTTTATTTTCGGGAGAATATATATAATATATAGAATAAGACAGGGGACAACTCCGGTGCACATCTTTTCAGTACTAAGGCTGGAATACCGCCATTTGCTTGCCTAAAGTCGAGTGACAACAGCTCTCGGCGCACGTCACACTGTCTAATGTGGACATAGGGCATGGTGGTGCTACACCGGGGTATTCTTAGCAGCGGTGCGCCATTGTCGTCGAGTCGGGAGTTCGCCGAAAAAAGATGAGCGAGCAAATCGGCTTTCTCTTGCGGTTGATGAGCTAGTGACCCATCGGGATATTTCAGGGGAGGTAGAGAATGCTGGAAGAAGTTTGCTTGGACCGTTTTTGCCAGTTGTCAGTAACTGCGGCTACCTGTGGGGTGTGAAAGAAGGTTTTGGCCAACACGAACAACTAGTTGGGTATCCACCCTTAATATGTATGCTCTCTTGCAGTCTCTGGTGGCTTTATAGGCTTGTATAAGGGAGTTCAAATTAGGATCTTGGTAGGCGCGGGTCCTGATCCAAGCGGGGTATGCTGCTTGTTTGTGCGCAATAGCATCTGCACATTAAAATATTATCTAAATCTTTCCAGACGTTCAATAATTGTAGGTTTGAATCTGTATGTGAGAACGACGTGAATTAGAGGATTAAAATTAGGATTGCGAGTACAAGCTTTCTGTAATCGATATTATGACATTGGTAACCTACTCTTATGTGTTTTGGCATGCTTCAGAACAGTCGAATCTATTACAAGTAGCTCTTTACATTCTTTATATTTTAGTCTACATTATTTTTGTTCTTCATATAAGACATGTATTCACTTAAAATGCGTGACTGATGTGATGAATATTAATTATTGTTAGCAGACATGTGATGTGACGATACCCTAAGGGATTAACTGTGTCATTTATTAAAGGTAACAAATAAGAGAAACCCTTTGTTATGGATTTGGGTAAAGCTTGATCTCCTTTGATTTATTATTTATTCTGTGACTTTCGTACTGGTACAGTAAGCGAAAAGTAGCAGAATATTTTTTCGTATAACAGGTGTATAATTTTTTATCTTTACAGCATGTGCGGAAACAAGAGAATGACCACGAGAACATAATTATATATCTTCTTGATCATACTAGTATGACCAAGAGGTTTTGTTTTTATATGAGCATTGTTCACTAAAAAAAATTTCTACTAATGGTTTATGAACGTGCGTATTTTTCTCTCTGTTACTCGAATAGTTATTGATAATCCCAACTTGTAGTAATTTTATTATGGTTTAAAAAGATAGTTTGTAGTGAATTGCTTAAATGATAGCGTGGGGAGAAACGGTAGAAATATAATATTATACTTGTACCTTGAAAGTTTTTGTTTTACACTAGTTTATAGCACACATATAAATTACAGTAAGTCGATTCTCCTAATTTAGTCTTATTCTATCTTATTAGTTCGGTATTTTTGAATACATACGAGTACAATCTTACGTAACCGTGAATAACCACTGTGATAAAACATTTAAATACTTTAAATATACTACTTCAAATGGTAATTAGGCCCAAATTAGTGTAACGGAATAGTTCATGGTGGCAATACTCGAGTACATTACGCACGATGCCTAAAAACAAGCTTAATGACTTACGGTAGAGGTAGACCAAAAATGTGTCGAAACACGCAGCTATTTTCAGGGGCACACTGAGTTTCTACAATGTTGTTACAAAAACCCTAGATACGTGAGTTTCTCACATTCGTATATATAAAGATGATATCTCGTACAAGCCGAGACTACATGGGTACCCAAACCAAATCTGATGGAAAGGAACTTAGATGAATGATAGCGCTTGGTGCTTTAAACCTCTGAGGTTGCCAACCCAGTTCATCCATGTACAATTTCTTTAATTAATCTGATTATAAGTGATAACGTTCTCGTAGATATAGTGAGTGTATCTAGAATATATAACAAAACTAATAACAACAAAATAAAAAAGTTATAAGAAAGACGAAACGACTTTTACTTTCTTATTCATTCTGTTTTCTTCTTCTCTGTTCAAGACTGCTCTAAACACGCTAACATGCCTGCTTCTCCGGAGTAGTCCGAGGTGTACCTATAAACACCTAAGTACATTTCGCCAGTCATGTTATTGGTTTCATAATAAAAGATAAGAACTATCTTATCGTGTTAGGGGAAGATACTACTATCGTCATATTTCTTAGAAGACAATAGCAACTCATAGGGCGGGATCTTTATAGCAATCAATTAAGTATTTTATTTTCATTAAATTTGGCCAGGTACGCAATTTTAGGAGTTCAAAAAGTAGGTTCAAAAATTCTTTATGCATATCTGAATTTTATTATTCCATTATTCTCTCTATCTGATGATAGACTGTATCACAATTTCCACAATTCCAATTTGTTTCGATTAATTCCGTCACGGTTTGTGAAAGTAAAAAAGTTATTCCGATTTCGGCGACCCCAATGTTGTGGGGCAGCATTTTCCTACCAGGGAGCGGGCAATTTTAATTTATGACACGAATGGTTGAATGTGGATAGTTTAATTAATTTGAGTGAGATTTTTTATACATAATATGATTGCTTTGAAAAAAAAAATCATTTTAACTTTAAGTTTAGATAAAGTAAAGTGTGTGTCCGTGTGTCCAGTATGAATTCAATAATTATCTCTTAATGCGCCGTGTTTACATATCTGTAGTACATTGGAACGTTTTATTGCTCGCGACTGGCGGCCATATTTTACATCGAAACAACCGCAGCCTTCCTTTTCCTCCGCAACATTTAATGATTCATTCTGGGGAGAGACTGAAAATATGTTTTGTGAGCAACAATAACTCAAGCGGTGAAACGCTTTGCGATTTATTACCCGCCGTTACCTTAAGAAATTAACCGATTTTCCCTATCATTTTTGTTTTTAGAATAATTAGTTGGATAGAAAATATTTCACTGATACTCATTAATATTGTGTATCAGATTATATATATTTAAATATTTCACAGTAATGAGTATATGACTTATTATTATTCGTAGATATCAATAGTAATTCTGTTTTAAGGGTTATGTAAAAAAATCTATATGTATACATGAAAGCATTCACATACGATACGAATACCAGCGCAGCAGTATAAGTACGTAGGTACATTATTCCAGTTTCTGTATGTTTTTTTGTAATTTGTGAATTGTTTGTTTAGTTACAGTACAGTAGGAAGGTCTGGAAGAATACAAGGAAAATTCAAATTATACATTTATTTATTTCACATCCTTAATGTACACATTAGAATATAACAATGAAAATCAATAAACCGTTTAATGAAAACTAATTTAAATTTAATTAAAATTCAATTAAATTTAATCACAGTAGGAAGGTCTGGAAGAATACAAGGAAAATTCAAATTATACATTTATTTATTTAACATCCTTAATGTACACATTAGAATATAACAATGAAAATCAATAAACCGTTTAATGAAAACTAATTTAAATTTTAAAGTAAAATGTACACATTAGGATATAACAATGAAAATCAATAAACCGTTTAATGAAAACTAATTTAAATTTTAAATAAATGTATAATTTGAATTTTCCTTGTATTCTTCCAGACCTCCTACTGTGACTTCAGATACGAGCACATCTAATAGCTTGATTTGATTTTTGTTTAATTCATTTAGACGAGTTTATTTTTTAACCAATACAGCTCATAATACGTCCCTACATGAATTATTCACAGTTGTGGTAGTTAGTCTGTAGCGGGCATCAACAACTTTATAAGGTAATTAAATACCGATTACAAGTGAGAAGTGGGCAAACTGGGGCGAGCCGAGCACGGGTTAATTAGCTCGCCAAATTATGTTTTATTTTTCAACACTTTCTTCTTTTGGCCAGTATTATAAGTGGAAAATCCGAAATAAATTGTTCCTTTGTTATCAAGATCGGGGTGCAAAGGTCGGCCTTCTTATTTTTTGTGTTTGTATAGGTCTGAAGTTCGTCAGGAAATGGTTGAATTACAGCAAACAGTATACTACCTACATTGACATAGATGGCAGCAAATAAACCCTCCAGCATCTCATCTATCAAGAATTGTTTTCTTACTTTTTATCCCTTTTAAATAGTATTTATTCTATATTTATATTTTTCTACTTCTTTCTTGTTTATTGGTGTTTACGATTGGCTTATACGCCTGGTATGAGTTTTGGTTGGTTTTATACTGGTAAGGGATCTTAAGTAAATCTTTTGCTAATTATTCCTTAGTGTCAGCGTATACTTCTTCAGTTTAATGTCGATATGGCGTTATATGCAACCTCACCTTATATGCAATATCACACGTTGTGCTCGTTATAATTTCATAAGATTAGTAATACACTCGAGAGCATAGAAATCGCACACCCCCAACATTTTCATTATGACCTTATTTTTTTTTTTGTTGACGATTGGTTGCAATTATAAGTAAAATTAAATTAAAGTACACAATGTTAGCTTCCTAAAAACCCATAATGTTTGGCCTAGACTTTCAAAATCATAACAATGGCAACTAAACAATAGAATGCCCTAAATTTGCTCGTTTCAGGTAGAGCGGTTTGTGGGACTTTGAGCAGGTATAAAATGATAAGGGATGTGTAAAATGTAAACGTAAACGTACGCCCCGAAGATCTAATGGGTAAAGTCTGCAAAGTACCACGTAAACTAAGCGTAGTTCTTACATCTTACTTAATACTACCTACATTCTTTGCACTAAACACAGCCTTATCTGTGCTCATTTAGTACACATTCTTTACACTAAATCTGTGCATCTGCCAATAGATATAACATTTCAGAACCCCTTTGAAAGCCCGAGTACTTTATACAACCTACTTAAACAATGGATAAATAAGCTGGTGTACACTTCATTTCTAAGTTTTATGGCCAGTTCAATATCCAGATGAGTGGATGCAAACTGCAGTACACAAGTTAAGGCGCGCTCGTATCCTGATAATAGTAAAAAGCAGAATTTTTAAACACCTAGTATAACGAAACAAATAGATAGCATATTTTGAAAAAAATCCAAAGGTTAGAAAAGGAATAAGAAAAGCTTAATAACTGAATAGAATTCATAAATGTAACTCTCTTTCAGCAGAAAAAATTCTGAATAGGTCCACAAAAATAAAGTTTCACGTCCTTACTCTCAGAATTTTCAGCGATAACACTATTTTTTTAGGTAATACATAGCCAACGCATAGTACTAAAGTAATAACCAGCAGTTTTTCAATTGTGTTAGTATATATCGAAAAATATAAAGAAAACTTACAAAATTAACGCATTTTCGCATGACATCGTCCAATCTCACAAGCGATTTTTAACCTTACGTAAAGCATCATCATCATCATCAGCCTGTAGCAGTCCACTGCTGGACATAGGCCTCTCCAATTGCACGCCACTTAGGTCTATCCTGGGCTTCTCGCATCCAGTTTTTGCCAGCCGTCTTGCGCAGATCGTCACTCCACCGTGCCTCAGGACGTCCTACACTACGTTTGCCGAGACGCGGTCTCCACTCTAGAACTCGTTTACCCCAACGGTTGTCGGTTCTACGGCTAATATGGCCAGCCCACTGCCACTTCAGCTTGCTGATACGGTGGGATATGTCGATGACCTTGGTTCTCTGACGGATCACTTCATTTCTGATGCGATCCCTCAGAGAAACACCGAGCATAGCCCTTTCCATAGCCCGCTGAGCGACCTTGAGCTTGTGGACCATTCGAGCCGTCAGTGTCCACGTTTCGGCTCCGTATGTCATGACGGCTAGGACGCACTGATTGAAGACTTTCGTCTTCAGGCACTGTGGAATCGGCGAAGTAAGGACTCGACGTAGCTTCCCAAACGCTGCCCAGCCCAGCCGAATTCTTCTATTCGCCTCGTTTTCAGAGTTGTTTTTCCCAACTGCAATGTCTGCCCGAGGTACACATATTTTTGAACAACTTCGAGAACGGCGCCGTGTATCGCAATCGGTTCCGGTAGAACATGTTCATTGAACATGACCTTGGTTTTGTCCAAGTTCATCCGTAGGCCGATGCGTATAGAAGAGTCAGCCAGGTCATTCAGCATCTGTTGCAGGTCCTGCAGCGTCTCTGCCACGATGACGATATCGTCAGCAAATCGCAAGTGTATTCGCCGTTGATATTAATGCCACGTCCTTTCCAGTTCAGCGTCTTGAACATATCCTCCATTGCATTTGAAAACCATTTCGGGGAGATAACGTCCCCTTGTCTCACTCCTCGATGCAACGGTATGGGACTTGTTTGCTGATTCTGTACTTGGACGGACATGGTGGCGGTTTTGTAAAGACATCTCATCACTTGGATATATCGCCAATCTATCTGGCAACGCTGCAGGGACTCCAGAACAGACCAGATTTCAACCGAGTCAAAGGCCTTCTCATAGTCCACGAATGCTAGACACAGGGGCTGATTATACTCTTCGGTCTTCTGTTTAATCTGCCGCACTGTGTGAATGTGGTCTATGGTGCCGTATCCGCTCCGAAACCCAGCCTGTTCCGGTGGTTGGAATTCGTCGAGTCTACGCGCAAGACGGTTCGTGATCACTCTTGAAAACAGCTTATAGACGTGGCTTAGAGGGGATATGGGTCGATAGTTCTTCAGCAGGGTCTTATCTCCCTTTTTGAAAAACAGGATAACCACACTCCTACTCCACGCCTCTGGAGTTCTCCCTTCGAACAGGACAGCGTTAAGAAGCTTCTGGAGCTCCCTCAGTACGGGTTTACCTCCTGCTTTTAGTAGCTCTGTTGTAACGCCATCCTCTCCAGGGGCTTTTCCATTTTTAAGCTGTCCAAGAGCGATCTCGATTTCGCCAATACTGACTTCTGGTAAGTCTTCGGTGAAATGGCGTGTTAACGTGGCTCTGGGATCATTTTCGGGATCAGGTCGAGATGCATGCGATGCGTATAATCGGCCATAAAAGTCCTCCACTTCCGAAAGGACTGCCGGCTTCGAAGCAACGACTTCTCCACTAGCTGTGGTCAACTTTGTCAGGTGGCTTCTTCCAAGAGATTGTAGGAACACCTTTGACCCCCGATTCTGTTCGATCGCTCTTTCGATCGAAAGAGTATTGAAGCACCGGAGGTCGTGTCGTACGTTCTTGTTGATCTCTCGGTTTAGAGTCCGCTTTTCTGACGAAGTGATGGGTGGGTTTTCACGTCGTTCCTTCATTAGCCCCAAAAGTCTCTTCTGAAAGCTTGGACTTCTTGCCCTTACGCTGCATGTAACAAAATCTCGTACCTTCTTCCCTGAGGACCCGAGTCACATTTTCGAGGTTCTGGTTTACGTCTGTGGTGGTTTCCACGGCAGCGAATTGGTTCTCCAGGTTTAACTGGAATGTTTCAGATCCTGCAATGGTTTGGAGCAGTGTTGGTCGTACGTAAAGCATCGTAAATTATTTTAAAATTGGGGTTGGACCGCGTAAACACGAAACGCGATGATTTTCGTCGTTTATGTATTCAGTTTTAGCTGCCGGCTTAGAATAGTACCGCTCAGAAATATACGTTTTACGGTTAAGATGATGACTATGATGATGTTCGGTACATTATGTTATTTACCACTGGTGGTACAGAACGGAAAATATTCAGTTTTAGAAATACAATACAAAATATTCTCATTTTTTTTGAGTTTATTTGATATCTTGCGTTATTTTAGTATGCACTATATTATGCTAGACTAGAGTATATTTTAAGTAATCGATACGTACCTAATATATATATATATATATATATATATATTAATGAACCCCTATCTTTCCTGGTCACGCTATAACTTGAGAACAGATGGAACAATCTTGCTAATTCTTTTATTGTTTTTTTGCCAGTAAACTATTGCCAGGAGAAGGTTCGTATGAAAGAAAAACCAAGAGAAGAGGGGATGTTACGGCGAGGCCAAAGGCCGAGACTACTAGACGAACGAAGTCGCAGGCAGTCGCTAGTCTATATTTATAAAAATGAACCCCTTATTTCTCTTGGTCACGCTATAACTTGATAACAGATCGAGTAATCTTGCTAATTCTTTTTTGTTGTGTTAATTATTGTCAGAAGAATTTTATGATATATGATTATATATGATATTGTATGAAAGAAAAACGAAGAAAAGAGAGGAGATTACCACGCGAACGAAATCGCGGACAGTCGCTAGTTACCTATACATATACTGTTTGAATATTTCCGCTTTAAGTTTTATAAGTTGATATTACGGTACTTAGTAAATGGTAAATGTTGTCCAGGAATATACTCGTGGTCCCAAAAAATAGTGTCCTGCGGAAGTCCAGAGGTAGAATACCCCTTGCTTATGAAAATTCAGTAGCACAATAAAAGCTCTTTTTTGTGTTACTGAATTTTCATAAGCTTATTTTACTTTTTCCTAAGATTGTTTTGAAGTTTTCCAGACGAAATTTTTATGATATGTGTAATACTGTGACCAGTGAGGGGGTGTTGTCTACACTTCCACACTATGATATTTTTTATTATAAAGAGGAAAGATTTGTTTGAATTCAATAGGCTCCGAAACGAGTAAACCGATATTAAAAAATCTTTCACCTGGAATTAATTGGAATCCTACATTGTCTGTGATGAAAATAAAGTATTTAGAATATAAAATGTTTTCACAAAAATTAGTGATCCGTATGAAAACTTCATAATGTAACCCAAGGTGTGCAATAAATACAAAAAAAAACTCCTTAAATCGCGTACGCTTCGGAAACTATTGACCATAGAGCAAAGTGATGTACTACAGTTTTATAAAAAACATAATCTACAAATTTTGCAGAATCATATGTCTAACTATTACAGTTATATCACAATAGCTACTTTTTCATGTTAAATTAAATATATATATATTAACCCTTATCTACTTTAACAAAATAGAGGAAAGTTGTGTGATTGTTTGTAATGGATAAACGCAAAAATTACTGAACCGATCCATAAAAATCTTTCACCCATAGAAAGCTACATTAGGACTGAGTAACATTATATTTGTTTCATCATCATCATCATCTTCATAAATCACCACGCGGGTGAAACCGCGGAGCGCAGCTTAAGTATGTGTATAATTAAATACATACATAGTTCATACTACCAATTGAATGTCCTTGTTTATTTTTTCATTCAAGATGATTTATGGAGGCACGGAATGTAATTTGAATTATTAGTTTTGTAATGTGATGGACGACGACGATGATTTGTTTGGCCTATAAATTATAAATAAAACTATAAAACGTTTATTTATTTTAAATCTCTAAGTTATATAGTTTAGAAAAAATTAAATATTAAAAGTAGCACTTATTTTTGCATACCAGTGTATTTTAGGTCGGCAAATGAACTGTTCTGCTTTTTTATAGCATGACTGCACTATTACTCGTAATAGTACGGGAGCTCACGACCAACATTTTTGTCTCATAGCAATACAACCAAAACCGCATCAATTTGATAGATTCGATTATCCTGAACCCGGAAATACCAATATCAGACATTTTCAGCGTAGCGTTTGACCTGCCAGAGTTAAAAAAAATCTCAAATAAATTATTTAAGGAGTATTAGTAATCCCGCCAGCCATACGAAAGGTTTAAAAACAGATTTATCTTGGTCGCTTTGATACAGGTCGGCAAAATCTTTTGAGATTTTCATAAATTCTATCGGGCTTCATGCTACGCGCAAAATATCTGAAAACAAACTTTTTCGTCATAACATTATAAAATCTATGTACATTTTCAACATCAAACGTATTGCTATAATAATACCAACTGCCTTTTTTGACACAACAAAAATAGCCTCCCACGCAGTTGATACACATTTGACCGTTACTACACACCTAGTCTGGTTCAGAATCATATTATCTGATGATTTTATACAGTTTTGGTCGTATTGCTATGATACATGCTTTTAGTCGTGGGCTCTCGTACTAATGACAACTGACAGCGCAGAAACGGAAAAAAGCGAATCAACTGTCAAACTTAGAGGTTATAAAAAGTTACATAGCTGTGAACGTTTTAGTGAATTGTTTTGTTTAGTATAACGAAATACGCTTATACTCGTATTTTAAGGTTTTTGGTTTATAATACACTCGAGAGCAATGAATCCGGGTCACTTAAAGAATGTTAAAAATCTCGGAAACTAAAAATGATAGGTTAATGCAATAAATTGTATTTAATAGACAATGTAATACTCCTTAAATGAAAGTAAAAAAAATATGAGTCACCATACATTTTATTAACACAAAATTACATAAAGAAAAATACTGCTGATCTCTCCTTAAAACAAAAATAGGAAACATGAAATTTTTGAACTTTATTACGATTTTCTTGAATTTTAATACTTCGTATTGCCTCCTCGTGCTTCCATTACTGCGTTTACGCGGTTTGGCATGCTGTACACCAAGTTCCTTATACGATTTTGGGGAATATTCTCCCATTCCTCTGTGAGAGCAATTTTGAGCTCACGAAGCGTGATTGGGGGAGGGTTTCGTTGTTTTACGCATCTGCCTAGCTCGTCCCAAGCATGCTCGATCGGGTTGATATCCGGGCTGCGCGCTGGCCACTCCATACGAGTAATGTTCATCTCTTGAAGGTAGTCATTCACAATCCTACCTGTATGAGGTCGGGCATTGTCATGCATAAATATAGCATCCTCACCTAAATTGACCATAAATGGACCAACGTGATCATTGACGATTTCTTCCACATATCTTTCGCTAGTTAAAGAGCCGTTTTCTATGATCACCAGCTCTGTGCGACTTTCAGAAGAAATTCCGGCCCACACAAGTACAGACCCACCACCGTAGGCTACTTTTTCTTCGATGCATGCTTGCTTGAATCTTTCCCCTGGTCTTCGATACACTCTGTGTCTTCCATCGTGCTTGTAGAGCATAAATTTTGATTCGTCGGAGAACATAACTTTTGACCAATCTTCAATACTCCAATTTACGTGGCTCTGGGCATATCTTAGTCTTGAAATACGATGCCCACGCTCCAGTTTAGGGCCGTTTGCAGGTCTAAGGGGTTTTAAGTTAGATTCAGCAAGCCGACGTCTTACTGTCCATGCACTTGGGTTACTTCCTCCGAGGCGTCGAAACTGATTTGTGAGTTCAGTTCCTGTGAGAAAGCGATTTCGAAGCATGGTGTTCACCAAGTATCGGTCTTCTCGTGCTGTGGTACACCTGGTTCTGCCCGTTCCTGGTCTGCGTAGGTTAGAACCAGTTTCTTCGTAACGTCGGAGAACTCTTTGTACTGTTGACAGCGACACACCGACAGTCCTGGCTGTATCGCGCTGACTCCGGCCGGTTTCCAGCATTGTAAGTATTCTGGTGCATTCTTCAGGCGTAAGCGACATAATTTCAGCTTGAATAATGAATATAGAGCACTATCAACATGGTTTATGTACCCACATAAATGGCAGATTACAAACAAAAGCAAAACCAAATGCTGTAATTTCGTAGTTCCATCTTCGAAAGTGGCCCTTTTTCAAATTTGATTTTTTTATGATATAACTTTACAATAACTAAGAAGTTTTAATACCTTCATTTAAGGAGTATTACATTGTCTATTAAATACAATTCATTGCATTAACCTAGCATTTTTAGTTTCCGAGATTTTTAGGATTCTTTAAGTGACCCGGATTCATTGCTCTCGAGTGTATTTATTCTGAACCAAAAAATTGCTAAATAGCACGTTGTCGTCTTCGATGTTTATTTGCTTTATCGCTATCCATTTCAAGCAATTCAATTCAAATATTGTCAATTCATCTATTATATTATCATCTGATACTAGTATTACTAGTTAACCTAAGATTTTGTTCCAACTCACTGAGTGTAGTATGAATGACACTATGGGACAAATCTCTCAGGGAGTTTCGGGACGTATTTCTAATTAATGGTTATCTTTCTATAGTCGTGTATCACAAAATAATAAACTCTAAAGTTTCTTAATCTTAGCACTAATAGTTAATAAGTCTGCTGTGAAACCGCTAGGTAAGAGAAATAAAGAAATATTTAGGTGAGTAATTCTATCATTTTCTGATTCAGAATAAATTAATAAATATTCGCTTTTTTCCGTCAAACTTTATGACGGCGTGTGCGGATTACGTTACGTCATTGTACGAAAAAGTATAGAGGAAACCAACCCTGAGAGAGGAATTGAGGTTCAAGCGATTCCGAAAAGAAGTTATGATTTTGCATAATTATATATCATAGCATGAGTCCACTAACGCAGTATCGACCAGAAGCTAGATCTGTGTGTAACCCCCCGCGTACATATTTGCAATAGAAAAAAAAAGAAACATCGTCATTTATTGCACTAATAATTGCTTTCTGCTCTATCATGGTGGTGTGGGAGAAATAGCAGAAGCTTTAATTCCATCAAAATTTCCATCTTCCTATCTTCCATCAGTAAGAAGAATAATCAAATATTTTTTTGTTATCATAACTTACAGTTCAAGTTTTACTGGACTACCGTCTAGTGCCGTAATAATTGCATCTCAATCTTAAATTGAAATTCATTTCAACCAAAACAAAACTATTTTTTTCTCTCGGGGCTGGTTTCCTCTATGCGAAAATGCGGAACAATTCATTTTCCGACCTAAAGTAGATCGCGATAAATGACGCTGGTAGGTCCACTGAAGAAATAGGGGTTACTTTTTGTATATAGGGGTTACGTTTAAGTATAATTTCGAAGAAAATACTTCAATTTTTTTATAATTAGAGCCATTTAAAATGAAATGATTTTTCCCCTTAGCGGGACTTTTGGGCTCTAAGTCCCCATTTACCTGAATTTGCAGCTCCAACGGGGATTATACCAGTTGCTCGATCGGTCAATAAATATAGAATCTGAAGAAAATGGATAAGGTAGTCTTTGCAATTTTTTTTTAGGATGAGATTTGAACTCGCTCTTGAGTTAGTTTGCAGTTTTATATTTATATTGAAATAGTTATAACCAAATTAAAAAATTCAAAATGATTTTAAGAGACAGTTTTATTAACATATTATATACATACACTTTTACTAACAAAAGTATCAAATTTATGCCTAAGAAGAGCCGGTTCGTTTAAAGTTAAACAGTGGGTGAAAGTGGCGAGACGGGCGGACTGAGCAATATTTCATTGAATAAGCTGCCGGATTAAGTATTTATGCAAACGAACCAGACAGTTTTTTTACTTTGTGTATCTTCAATTTACTAGGCTAATTAGGATTGATATAACTCAACCTTTAAAGTTGATTAATGAGATAATAAAATCTGCCCTATCTATCTCATTGGGTCGAGAGAATGTGCAGATGTAACCCGAAAATGCGAGATAATCCGAAAAAAAATACAAGAGTCAAGTTCGAGTTTACTTATTTCGTGCAATGGAGGGCCGAAAGAAAATTAGTGCTTATATGAATACAATTAGGTAGGTAGCTGTTTTGGTTCAATAAGTAGGTATATAATGGATGTTTGTAGTCAAGTATTAAACATATATTTTCCAGGCGTGCCTTCTATATCCGTTAACGAGTGACGTGTGTGTACCATCGTAGGTACCACTGTCTTATTGTAGGTGGTACGCTTTATTCTGTGAAATCGCTTAGCCAGGTATAGGTTATGGTGAAGCGTCAGACTGTTTCGAGTATTTCTAACAAATCTAGAGGAAGGCAGATACCGTTCAATAATATTGATCTTGCATCTAGTATGTTAGTAGGTACCTTTAACACTATTTGTACAGTATATTTTGTAAAGAGATTAATATTTATAGCTGTAAATGGCCCGATAAAGTGAAACGACTGTCCACGACTTCGTCCGCGTGGAGTATAGTTACCATGATATCTCAAAACTACCCGTGTAATCGAGAATATTATGTGATACTGAATATAAGCCAATAATATTCCTAATAATTTCGAGACCGATATTTAAACATTAACTATAAGTATTAGATTGTCTTTTAATAAAAGTGTTCAATTATTAAAGTCATAGAAAATGACTAAGTAAACAAATACTTTATATTGACATACAACAATTAAATTGATTTAAATTAATAAAAATCTAAAAATGATAGTTTTTGAACGGGATTGTCTCGTCTGACATGAATAGAATCACAAAGCGGCAACGATGGCGCATACTTAAAATTCGGGTGTCAATTTTGTAGCGATTCACTTGTTCTAAAAAACTCAACTAAACTACTGAACTAAAAATTTTGTATGGTGGTCCTTATTCTGTTAACAACAAAATCCAAAATCATTTAACACTTAGAATGACACTTCTAAAAAGAGGATTATTTTTTCAATTTCGGGTTATTTTAGGTTAGTTTAGCGAGCACCAAGTTACGTGACGACTAAACTGTCTAAAATAACGCGGTCATTCGAAAGTGTTATACTATGAAAACTAACGTGGTTTGTACACATTTTTAATATGAAAAACGGTATTCACTCATGTAAAAAAGTCAGATCTTTCAGACTACAGTTTCAACCACATCCGGTGGTTTTTTTCAAGGAGAGTGCAGAACTCGCGGTTGCGTCTCGCCTCGTTTTTATATAAAAAAAAGTGTTATACTAATTTGGATTTAAGCCTAAACAAAATAAGTACTCCCATAATTTAGAGATTTGTATGCTTACAGAATCGACACCCAAGGTGTGAACAGGTGACAGAATGTCTTGCTCGGGTATGTGATCTTAAGTTATTTGTAAATTGAAAAGTTGTTGTTCTGTTATCAAGTTAGGCGAAAAATCCCTCAATGCTCTGCACTGTAACGTGTCCCAGACGTGATTGATTGGGTTTGGGCGAGCGACATTGCAGGCCAATCCAATAACTGAACATCGTGTTGTCTAAGGGCGGCCGACACAAGCCGCGCCGTATGCAAAGGTGCATTGACATGCATAAGCTGAAACTTTGAAGCTCCGTTTAGGCTCTGAACGGGACAATAACACGTTCCAATACCTTCTCACGGTATTTATGGGCAGTCATACTGCCCTGAATCCAAATGAGTAGGGTTTGTTTGCCGTTGCATATTCGTGTCCACAAAATAATCATCCCACCTTGATAAAAATTGACCTCCAGTGGATGTCGGAGACGGCTGATTATGCCTGCAGTTCTCCAAACCCGTGTTCGTCGCGAATTTGGATGAAATCCAACGTGAGACTCATCAGTGAACAGCACCAATGACTATTGTTGGTCACTCCATGTCAAATGTAGTTGAGGCCATGAAAGTCACCTCACGCGATTGTCACTTCCCGGATCATGTGGAGGGTGGTGTGTGATTGTTAGGGAGCAATCATCGCCGCATTACTATGGTTACACACGGCCCCTCGCCCCGCACCGCACACTTTGATTTAACCCGAACACGTGTTCTGCGCATAGTTCAACTTACGTGCCGCGATCTGTTCTTCACTTTGCTTTATTGTCCACAGCATAGACTATTAATATATGATCAATAGTTTCTGCGGCGTACGCGATATTAGAACTTTTATTGCTATTTTGTCCACACCTTGGATTACATTATCAAAGATTTCATACGGATCCCCAACTTTTTTTAATTATTATATGGCCTATGTTCGTCAGGGAAGATGTAGGATTCTAATGGTGAAAGAATTATTCTAATCGGCTCAGTAGTTTCGGAGGCTATCCAATAAAAACAAACAAACAAATATTTCCTATTTATAATATTAGTGTAGATGTAGATAAATTATACACACACAAATAAAGCAACATAACGTAAAGTGTGGTCACCCTCCGGATGCGGTAACTGAAATAATAATGTGCAGAGATATCTTTGATGTAACTTTATAATTGGGTTGCAACGACAAAATACCAAATATTTAACTATAATAATAGATCATTCATAGATATTTTTCGGCAAATATAAACAAATACAAAGTATTTGCTTGTAGGTACTTCTTTTGGTCACCACCGCCACTGATCTCATTGCCTCAAGGCATAATATTTCATCGTGGTTCGAAACCTACACATGTCGAAATCGTACACATTTATATTGCCTATACTTTAGCACTGCTTGGAGGCAGCACAACAGTGTTATCCAACCAAGATGCAATAATGATATCTGAAGAAACCTGTACCTTTTTTTATCTTAAGGGACTACATCCACACAATGTTTTCAGGTCCTAAATTAGTCAGAGCCTGTACTATCCTGGTAACTTGATGACTGATATACATACTTAATATACTTACGAGTATATACATATACACACACGCCTGAAGATTAGCCAGTTGAAGTGGCAGTGGGCAGGGCACATAGCACGCAGAACAGATGGCCGATGGGGCCGAAAGGTTCTGAAGTGGAGACCACGGACCGGCAAGCGCAGCGTAGGTCGTCCAACGACACGGTGGACAGACGACCTGATGAAGGTCGCAGGACGACGTTGGATGCAGGCCGCTTTTGGAAAATCATAGGGGAGGCGTATGTTCAGCAGTGGACGTCCTACGGCTGAGATGATGATGATGACACGCCTGACCTATCCGGGTATCCAACCCGGGGCCAGGGGTCCGGAAGGCAGGATTGCTATGAAATGCGTCAGCTGATCGCTCCTGAAAGCTTTTTTTTTCTCGAAGTTACTGAAACCTACTGATTAGTACCAACTTACTGATAAGTCTTTTGCTAGTTGCGACCACAGATGAATGATGATGAGAATCAATTTTATGAAAAACGGTAGCATATAGTTTTACCACCAGCACCTCTGGTATTTATCACCGTATACGTTGAGACAAGATTGACATTTAGCTCTGACATTTATCCCGTTAAATGGTTCATAAAAAATAAGGCAGCAGAAGATTAATATCCGGCTATCATCAACCATCATTTGATTTTTAATTTTCCTGCTGTTCTCAGTAATTTTAATCAAACGAAACTCAAGTAGTCGGTACAACACGTCGTCAATATACCTCTAAATAGTTTTTAAGTGTCTACACTAATGGTTAAATAAATTATGGTAGGGTCAAGGCTCATTCAGCTCATTGTATTTGGTTATAGATTTTTTTCTGGTACGTCCTTGTGTTTAGTAAAGTTTAGTACTTATAATAATAAAATATTCATGTAATATATTTATAGGACGATTGTTACTGCTCAAGTGAGCTGTAGTTACAGGTTAGTTATTTTTGTTTCGAAATGTGTCACTTTACACTGAAACTAAACAAACGGACCAGTCACGAGAAGTTAGTATCCTTATGCCCGAAAACGGGGCACTTTTTTAGGTAACACCTAAGCCAAGTTAGATGACATTTGTGTACTACTAAGTGTTACCTAACTGGCTTAGGTATTACCTAAAACGTTGGTGAAAACAGGCATTAGTCTCTATATTGCGATTTTCCAGCGACTTCATTTGTTTACATGAAAACATCATTGCAAGCAATACACACGGCTTAGCAAAGTATATTCAGGAATCGTGTTCTCTGTATAAATCCGGGACGCGACGTCGAACGGGAGTTAGGCGAGGCTTTGTGAGTATTGAACAAAGTTTTCTATCCGCTCGGACTCTACATGCAATTTTATTCGCAGCGTGTATCGTATCTAATAAGTTATTTATCAGTAAAGGAACATGCTTACCTGCTAGTGCTCGCCCCAGAAGTAGAATGCTGAACAGAATTGACAACAAACGAGCACTCCGCCTGGCCGCCATCTTGATCTCTCGTACTCAGTTCTCTCGATATCAACTAGTCATTTTTATATATTTTTTTTGTTTATTACATTATTTTCACTTGTTAAATTTTCATTATTACCACTTTATCACTTATTCACAGTCCACAACGTTTTGTCTAGATGGAGTACTTTGTCACCTCTTCATTAAGACATTTTTTTCACATCACTCTAATTTAGGATAGGATTCTTAAAATTGTCCACAACTCATTTCATGTATGAATTATTTATGCCCCATGTGACTAAGTTCTACTTTAACTGGTTTAACATAATACGCTTTATAACTTGCTCTGTAAGTAAATAAGAAAAGAAAACACATACTATATACTGTTCCTTCATAACGTTCATAGATGTATTACTGTAGTTAAATTTTGAAATCATGTTCAGATTGTATCAAAATAAGTGTTTTCTTGAAAGTACTTTATTATTCTAGCTTTTTAGGTTACTTAGAAAAGTTTAGATGTTTTCGAAAAGGGAAAAGTAACATAAAGGATAAGTTTCTTTATGCGTTCTTACATCAGCGGTACATTAACGGTAATCTTGGTAACTTGTGTGATGATAATGTTTGGAAGAGATCGCTTATTAGCTATAAGACCGCCCATCATACAGTGTTATGTTTAAGCTTTTATTATATTTCTGGATGTTATTTTGTTAAACGTGTAGGTGTTATCTTTCTATCTATTTATCTATGAACAGGTTAAGTGGCGTGGCTATAGGGTAGGATCGTAATATCGTAGACCGTATAGGTAATATAGGTATAAGTCATATCGTAAGATCGTATACGTATATAATTTATATTGACTGTGACATTTTATACGGTAGCTTATGTTTGATTTTTTAGGTATGTAGGTTACTTCTTTTTTATGGATTTGTCAAATGTGTCAGGTGTATCCAATGTAGGTATGTCCATCCCACTCAACTTTTCAAAGTACAATCTTTTATGATTACTTACTGACAGACAAACACAGTGATCTAATTTGGTCAGAGTACGTTTATTTACCAAGGTATATTCCTCTTACACCTATCCCAAACACACTCTCCTTTAAATCTTGTTTTAGCAATATTCTTTCGTTCATCCTTTTTATAACAATAATATGGGACAACACACTTCTCTTCTGTCCCATGTGGTCTTCTGGCCCAAACTAGGCAGTGAATAATGGTAACCTGATTTACGTACTTCCATACATATACACGCCCAGACACAGGTCAAACATGATGTTCATGCACACACATTTTTGATTTGTCCGGGGATTGAAACCAGGATCAGCGGCTCAGAACGCAGGGATGTACCAACTGCGCCAAACTTCAGTCAACATTTTTATATGTTTTCTTTCATTCAGAACTTTTATTTTTAATGTTGCTACTAAACTAGACAGTCAGTGATATTTATTATTGTTTATTTGAACAACCAAAGGCATGTATAATTATATACTTTGCAATACGATACATCAAACGTTTTCCGAGAAACCAATCAAATTACACGTTTTTTGACCTGTTCCTCGTAAAAAGAATTTAATGACCCCTCATTTCTGAGAAAAGTTTACAGGTCAGTTGATTGCAAGCTGTAACGATCTGTTGTTAGCCGCAAGAGGGAAGTAAAAACTTGTTTGCGTCGGAAAGATCGGTCCAAATGAAAAGGGATGAGGGTGCCAGTTACAGGCTGACTAATTTATTATACAGAACTGTTTTTCTTTCATTTAGTACTTAATTATGGTTTTCGTTTTTACAGATAATTAGGGTTTTTTTATCGGGAGATTGATTTCCATAAGCATATGAGTAGACATGACATATTTTAAGATACCATTACACACGTGTGCAGTATGGAAAATTTCAATTTCACCCGTTAGTGTTTTTTTTTTCGATTATATTCATACCGTTTACATACCGGAGAAGTTTCACAAGAATTTACATAATTATTAATCCTCTGTTTAATTCCGATTCGATCTGATTTTGGCCTAAGTTAATCACTTCGTACTAAAATTCGCAACCAAGCATTTATCTGACCAGCCGTGCGATTCTCTAATGGTTCGTCGACGAGCTCGTCGACGACCTCACCGATGTCAGATACTAATGAGACGTCGCCCTTGTACATAAGGTTTTTCCAACGCTTCTTGTCATCTTGCGTTTCTCTATAAGCAAACATCGTCGCCTAATAAATAAAGATAATAAAAAATCTTTGACAACATCCGTGAAACAAATGACGAGATTACAAGAAACGTTGGAAAAACAACCTTGTGTACAAGGGCGATACCTCATATAGTATTTGACATCGGTGAGCTCGTCGACGAACGCAACGACAAATCAACGAGAATCGCACGGCAGAACATTTATCTACACTAAGAAATGTTTTCTATCTCGTATAAAAGTTCTACATTAGCAAGCTTCGAACTCTGTGATGTCTCTTTGGGGTTAAATTATATCTAAGCTTCGGCGTGAAATAAAAGTTTCAACTGTTTTCAGGTCACACTGTAGTCATAAATTTATAGACCCATGTGGGGCGCTCCTTGCAGAGTTACTCCCTGCGGTTTTATTCACTAATACTAATTAACTTAAACATTTATTAATGCGGTCTTTAAAATGAACCGTAGGTACGAGTATGTTGTATCAGTGGCTACACAATGCTTGAAGAACTAAATTATCTACATGCCAATTTGAACAAGTAGACACAACTAAATAATTAAGTAGTTAGGATTCAGCCCCTTCTAATAACACGAACAGTCTTATTGTTGGGTTTTATTCATATGACTTGGGGTCGAGATATACAAAGTTTTCATTGACTTTTGTTACTCTACTTTTATAATAAACAGTTATTTTCGTGAGTCATTTACGAAATTAGACGGACATGTTGCGTGACTAGCAACAAGGCGTTGCCAAAATGTGTGACGGGACGCCTCACGTTGTGCCTCACGCGAATTGTCGTTTTGGGCATAATAATGCGTATATGTGTAGTTACAAATGTACTGTTGACAGAATAGCCGTTTTACAGACTATCTAGTCTCATATATTTATGTATAATACAGTGGTTGTATAGTTTGTGGAGAGTTGAGCCTCGTATAAACTTACGAGAAAATGGAATATAATGTACGGTATAAAATATAGTTCTTCTATTGAGAAATTACGTGGCTGTCAACTAAATAATGTGCTATTAATAACCCTAGTGGGTAGCTACCCTGGCTTCGAAGCGAGCGGTCCCAGTTTCGATTTCCGGCCGGGGCAAATAGTATTTGTGTGATGACCAAAAATATCTGTTCAGGGGTTTTGGATGATGTGTTAATGTGTATGCCTCCCGCAACATGGAATCCTATATAATAATATAATCCTATCCTATGGCCGTGCGAAATACAACAAAAAAATATAAATATTGTTTTTGTGTTCGATTATTTATTTTAATTTTCTAGAAATAGTTTACGTTAGTTTATGTTAGTGACAGTTTAAATCTTAGTGTTAATATCAAGAACACGATCAAGCTTTTTTGGAAACATGAATAAACTAGCTGCGCCCTGCAGATCCACCTGCGTAGTGTTGGATGCTGATAATGAAAAGTATCAAAAGTGTTAATCCGATACCTCATCTACCTCTATACCAAATTTCATGACAGTTCACCCTGCCATTCTTTATGTATATATTATTTATGTATATATGTATATGTTATGTATATATATATGAATTAAATAATTGAATACATGTAGGAAGTTTAAATATGATGTGAAAAAACATGCAAAACTGATGGTAATGTACATATGATGTCACATGGCACATTTTAAATATATACTAGAGATTAATAGGTGGTGAAGTATCCTGTTTTACATAACACACGATTTTGACACATCAGAAACCCACATACCTATTGGTGGCCGACGAACAAAAAACCTCCTCGGATTTGTATTATTGACCTAAATATCTACATTTCATAAATAGGATCATTCTACGTGTATATGAAGCTCGTTTGAGATTCTATTCTCTATGGGAATTATTATCAATTATATGGAATAAACTCTGTAATTTTTATGACATGGTCTTCAAAGCACTAACGCCTGCATTAGCGAGACCAAACATCGCAACTTTTGAGAGAAAAATACTCGTCCTCTGACGGGATTCGAACATGTGTCTACCGACAATCCGTGTCAGACGCCATGACCACTAGGCCACCGTAGCATACCGTCCAAGAATCGAACTCAATTTATTTTAACCGTCGTGTGGGGATGGAGAGACTTCAATTGAACAGCTTGTCAAGTGTTGTAGGTCTAAAAAAGGCCTATATGTTATGTAAACACTCTGCAGAACTTCATTGCTATTTGGCCAAGACCAAGTAAAAGAAAGCAAGGCAAAGTTAGAAACTCTTATATATTAAGTCTCTAGCATATAATTGTAGTGTTACATCAGAAGACATGATCCAGTGTTATATAGTTAACTATAAGTTTGCCAGAATGTTGTCATACCTGAGCGTTACGTGCAAGCAACACGTTGTAAACAATCTCGTAACGCAAACACGAACCAAACAGCTAGAACAGGAACTATAGCAACTAAAGCTGAAGCTTACTAATTATTATTTAATTTTTGATCAATAACGGCTACCTTGTCGTTTGTTTTAATTTTATTAGGAAACGGCACAAGCACGAAGCCCGCCTCATGTTAAATGGTAACCTCTGCCTAGAACAGACGCACTTGATCACAAGTGACGGACTGCACTACGCCTTTAACCCTGGTACATTAGGTTGTTGAGTCTCATGTGCCTGCTATTTCGCCGGCACCCGTACCTTGAAACCTAAAACACAGTACTACAACCACAGTGCAGTCAACCACATTATTGCTGAACTGCTTCACGGTAGAAAAAGTTATGGTGACAGTACTTCCTTGGACGAACTCAATCGTAAAGAGTTCGATGTGTGAGTGTTGATTCGCATACTTTGTATGACTGGGAGTTAAAATGGTTTCTGTGACACGAATGAGGTAGGATGTGGATCCTTAATCGTGCAACAATAATACGAGTACTCTAGCTAGTATTATAAATGCGAACATTTGGATGGATGGAAGTCTGTTAATCAACCTCTTATATGATTTAGATGAGGCGTTGAAGTAGTATATAGTACACTTTTCATGATCCATCACCACGCGGGCGAAACATCGGGACGTAGCTAGTGATATGATATATGTGAAAAAAAATCGGTCTATTTTGTTACCCTTTCACGTCTTTACATATGGATGTTCGTGTTTGGTTTAATAATCCATAGATCCTCATCAAGATATCAGAGTCTAATGGAGAGTAGGACAGGTTAGTTTTCATCATCACCGTCGTGATCATCATATTTTTTAAATTGAGTATGAATTCGTGACATGCAGCTATTTTGATTATAGTGATAACTATAGAACACTAGCACAGCGAGCATGTGTTGCCGATAGGATACAATTTTACAGTTATTATCGATAAAAGACAGTCCGCGACTGAAGAAAGTGCTTAATTTAAAATACGACATAGAAGTGCCTACATGTCCTATTCTTGACAATCATTAAGCCATTATATCTAAAAAAAATCTATTCTAATATGATCTATGACTGAACATGGTAGCAGAGCATTATAAGTAAACTTTTTAGATAATATGACCGGTAGCATCAGAAAATCTATAAAACCTTGCCTGTGTTCGAAACGAATTCAGTTCTCTCTAGATGTATGATTACATGCCAGATGTCAGTTATCTAAAATACACCTTATAATTAAGATTTATCGCATAATACATCCTGTTTTATTTACGCGTATCTAATCTTAGTTATGAAACCCTCTTTTTTGAATAGTTAACACAAGCGGTTAACAATAGGTGTTTTATGCACACTTTTAATAGTTAAGTTACGACCTCATTACACATGAAAACAATCATAAAGGAAAACACTTTACCCATACTTTTACGGTCTCTACGAGCTTCAAATAGTTACACTTATGAAAATGAAAAAGGAGGAAAATCTCGGCATTCACAAGATTTTAGTGTTGTGTGTACTTTGTGTAGGTGTTACGTTAGAACGGTAAGATATAGGTATTTTAGTAGCGGTGTTATTATCTGTTATATTGTGGATGTAGAAATATTCATGTATTTTTAGCTCCAGTGTGTTGCCTTATAAAAGAGGCCATAATAATTGTATCTGTAAGGCAAGACACGCTACAGTGTTGTGTGTACTTCGTGTAGGTGTTACGTTAGACCGGTAAGATATAGGTATTTTAGTAGCGGTGTTATTATCTGTTATATTGTGGATGTAGAAATATTCATGTATTTTTAGCTCCAGTGTGTTGCCTTATAAAAGAGGCCATAATAATTGTATCTGTAAGGCAAGACACGCTACAGTGTTGTGTGTACTTCGTGTAGGTGTTACGTTAGAACGGTAAGATATAGGTATTTTAGTAGCGGTGTTATTATCTGTTATATTGTGGATGTAGATATATTCATGTATTTTTAGCTCCAGTGTGTTGCCTTATAAAAGAGGCCATAATAATTGTATCTGTAAGGCAAGACACGCTACAGTGTTGTGTGTACTTCGTGTAGGTGTTACGTTAGAACGGTAAGATATAGGTATTTTAGAAATTATCTGTTATATTGTGGATGTAGAAATATTCATGTATTTTTAGCTCCAGTGTGTTGCCTTATAAAAGAGGCCATAATAATTGTATCTGTAAGGCAAGACACGCTACAGTGTTGTGTGTACTTCGTGTAGGTGTTACGTTAGAACGGTAAGATATAGGTATTTTAGTAGCGGTGTTATTATCTGTTATATTGTGGATGTAGAAATATTCATTTATTTTTAGCTCCAGTGTGTTGCCTTATAAAAGAGATCATAATAATTGTATCTGTAAGGCAAGACACGCTACACTTTGACATCGTAATACACGAGTAGATAGATCCTGGAGTGATCAGTCCCAAGCTGTTCTATCCTCCAAGTAATCCGACATTTTGTTATAACTTTTTTGACAGCTAGATTATTAGCTTTCGTGTTTTTTTACCTTTATTTTCTTACTTTAGTTTCTGCCTGTATGTTCGCCCGCGTCCCTCAGGAAATACACGAGAAATGGTATTCAATCCTATGCCTGTGTGTCTTTGTGTGTGAATCTAATTTTTACTTTACAACACCCAAATCGACTGAGCCGTTTTAGCGTAAAGCAGTAACAAACATACACATTCGCCGACTCTCAAACTTATGCATTTATATTAATAGTGTGTTGTAATAGGCCGTGCGCGCACTGCCTTGCGTTGCGTTTTTTCTACCGCAGTAGAATAAACGCAGTGAGGGGTCCGCACACTGCGGTGAAACAAACGTACGTTTTGTTATTTGAATAGGGGAGACCAGGGGGCCTACTCCCACCTTTTACGAAACTATCATAAATCAGGAGCGTTTTGTAATAAGCTTAGAATAATCATACTTACTATCGTACTCCCACCGACACAAAACCGTCAACCAAAATGAATGGTAACGTTGCAATATGACTGCTTTAAGATATAGGAGTACGGTTCTTCAAAAATTTGACATTGGAACAATGATACTTAGTGTCTAAAGTCATAAAAAAGTATGCGAATTGCATGAAATATTTGATACTACGTCATCAAAACGTCTATCGTAATCCATTATTATTTTAAGCTTGCTATATTGACGTGGTGGTACCAGATTTAATGGTAAGGTTAAAACATGACTGCTTTAAGAGGTGGGAGTATGACCCAGGGATGGTTGACTATAGGGCACGTTTTGTTAATCGAATATAGCTGTGCGCCCCACACTACACGTCATCGTTATGGACTACCATAAAAGAGTTGCTATCTGTATATATTTATTATTACGTAAAAAAGAGTACCCAAACGGTATTGGGTACATCCCTTGACGGCCTTAAGACTTATTTTTCGTAACATATAACGATCTACTTTCGTGTCCAAAAAAGTTTTTCGGATATTACAGAATGCTCTTTTGATAAATTGTTAAGAATCGTTGTGGCCAAAATTTACTACAAAAACACAAATTGTAGTATTGTTAAAATGAAATTATAAATAAATTGTAATTGTAATTTTTTTTATTAAGGTTACCTATCAAAAGGTAAACATAGCCCCTCAAATCATCAATAAGACATTCATTGACAATGAAGTCCACAATACCACATGTCTAACTATTACAGTTATGTCACAATGACTACTTTTTCATGTTAAAATAAGCAATAGTTACGCCCGTACAAACTAGGCCACATTATTCATATCTTGGTATTAACCGAATCTACTCTAATAATAAAGAGCTAATATATGATTGTTTGTTTGTTTGTAATGGATAAACGCAAAAACTACTGAACTGATAGAATACATTATTTTGCCAGAAGAATCTACATTATGCCTGAGTAAAAAACTATATTTGATTCATCATCATTATCATCCTTCACCACGCGGGCGAAACCGCGGAGCGTAGCCAGTAATAAATCAACTAATAAATGAATATGATGATTATATGTATATGTAGGTATATATATTATAACATAATATATTGTATTATATGTATAAGTAGGTGTATATATAATATATACCTACATATACATATAATAAAGTAGTAAAGTATATAGGTATATTTAATTATCTTACCTATGTGGCTAAAAATAATTACTGGCATTAGTCTAAAAAACCATATTGAAGTACCATACGTGGGCGGTAATGACCGTAATTTTTAATTCGATTTTTTGATTATCTATTAAAAATGTCACATTAAAAGAGTCACATCACATTAATGGGACAATTTTAATAGAGACGAAACGACCAAAACCAAAACTTCGAAGTCACGGTAATATTTTCTATCCAGTATTGTGACGACATATCGGAGTCACGTCCCAACAGCAACTGAGTGCCTCCGTGCGATTTTTTCAACGCAGTGCGCGGTTCTCCATAGATCTCTATACGATACAAAAATTAGTGCGGTAGACTCACCGTAAGCACAGATTACTGTGCCGTAAGTTTGTAGCGATGACTTCACCGCACGCGTTTATTTCACCATAGTGCCCGCACTTCTATGACTCCTTCACAGAATATGCGTTATAAAAACGCAACGCAGTGCGCGCACGGCCTTACAATGAATCTATGCATATAGTTTAATTCCTATTTGATAACGACTAGGTATTACGTAACCTTCTATTGTTGTTATGAGTATGTGAGAGACATTAAAAAGACTACAGGGTATAAATTATATACAAAAAATCAGTAACTTAAAAGTACGGTTTCTAAGGTCTAACCCTCTTTCCATCGAGTTTCCCAACGGGTAGGCCTTTAGCTGAACATGGACAAGACGAAAATTATGTCTAATGCCCATGTTGTGCCTACCCCGATATCAGTTGTGAACTCGGTTCTCGAAGTTGTTGATGAATACATCTACCTGGGACAGACAGTCGAACTAGGCAGGTCCAACTTCGATAAAGAGGTCAATAATCGAATCCAACTCGGCTGGGCAGAGTTCCGGACACTTCGCAAAGTCTTCTCGTCAAAAATGCCTCAATGCCTCAAGACAAGTCTTCGACCAATGTGTGTTACCAGTGATGACTTATGGCACTGAAACGTTGTCTCTTACTATGGGCTGCATAAGTAAGCTCGAGCGGTGGAGTGGGCTATGCTCGGGGTTTCTCTACGTCATCGAATCAGTAATGAGAAGATCCGTAGAGGAACGAAAGTCTCCGACATAGCCCAGATGATTAGCCAGTTAGAGTGGCAGTGGACCGGGTACACAGCTCACAGAACAGATGGCCGATGGGGCCAGAAGGTTCTGGAATGGAGACCACGGACCGGCAAGCGCAGCGTAGGTCGTCCACTGACACAGTGGACAGGCGACCTGATGCAGGGCGCTTCCTACCGGTCCCTTTGGAAAATTATGGGGGAGGCATATGTTCAGCAGTGGACGTCCTGCAGCTGAAATGATGATGATGAACCTTCTATAAGGAAACATATCAAAGTTTATATTAAAACGTGACGGTTGCAAAAAATAAAAGTAAAGTACTTACTTTAAGGTAATAGTAAAGTTTAAATAGTTTAAAGTTAGTACTTACTTACTTTAAGCTTACTTAAAGTACTTTTTAAATTTTGTTATGTTAATATACTTTTGAAAAGTGTCTCGTATATAATTGAGACTCTCTGACCGTAAAATGGCGCCATATACAATTTTGAAAATCTGCTATACTATTGAAAATCTATTCAAAAGCATACAAAAATACGTTATTACTAAAAGCCAATAAATTTCAGTAAATAAAAGTATGTACATTTACTCTTACTTTTTGCTCTTTTGCTCTCTACAAACACTTTGTTTAATTAATGTACTATGTAAGTTATTATTATGTAAGTATATTTTCTTGTAAGTAATGTGTAATCCACATTTACCACCACACATTTATTTTGTTAGGATTTTATATACATTTTCGTCTTGAAATAAGTGCTCATTATATTAAAAGTTCTAAAAGGTTCTTGATTGCTTCGTTAGCATTAGTCTTAGTTGTATACTGTTTTCGAATGTGCGTAGTATCGCCTATTAGTTCTTTTTTAATTACATCCGACCTGAAGAACCTAAATAAACAACAAAACTACATTTTATCTTTGAATTAGAGACTTTGTTTTCAAAAAGTTTAATTGTTAGCACAGTTACCACCGGTTGAACTCAGCCTTGCGATTCTCTAATGATTCGTCGATGCATTCGTCGACGAATTCACCGATGTGAAATACTTTGAAATATCGCCCTTGTACTTAAGGTTGTTTTCCCAACGTTTCTTGTCATCTACTCATTTGTTTCACGGATGTTGTCAAAGATGCAACGATGTTTGCTCTTAGAGAATCGCACGGCAGTACTTCAGGCGTGACTTGACCTGTAGGTAAGTTTTTATTAGTACCTGGCTTAATTGTAATTTATCCCATATTATATCCACATCATCTTCATTTATCGATCATAATGGGTACCTACCTACTTAATGACTATTAATTTTGATTGAACAACAATTATTATTATATTAAACTAGTATCCGCTTGCGACTGCGTTCACGTAGAAGAAGGTTATTGCTATTCCTGTGGAGCTACCCGTTGAAATAGAATAAAAGTGTTAATATGTGTAAATCCCGGATACAAAGCATCTACACTCCAAAGATCATCAAAATTTTGGGGAATTAAAAAACATCGAAACATGTATTTATGATATAAGTATAAATAATGTATTCTATAGGTCTCTTAATTGCAACATCAATAAGAATAATCATAAGAATCAAACTTCTGATTGACTGACAGACAAAGCACAGCCTAAACCGCTGGTCGTAGAGACTTGAAAGGAGGGTGCTTTTGTCTTGGTGGGTAGAAGTGTACTAAGAAAGAGTAATTCGAAATTCAATCCTTGAGGGGGTAAAAATGGGTGAAAACGTTCGAACGAAAGTCCTTCGTTTTTAATATATCCCGGTCACTCTATAACTTGAGAACGGATGGAACAATCTCGTTAATATTTTTTTGTTGTGTTATTTATTGTCAGGAGAAGGTTCTTAAGAAAGAAAAATGAAAAAAGGAGGTTTTGGTGAGGCTGAAGGCCCAGTCTACTACGCGAGGGAAGTCACGGGAAGTCGCGTAGTAGGCCTTAATATTTTTGACATGGATGACTTAGGGGGTGAAAAAGAAATTACACTCTGTATAGAAAATTGGAATTGTTTGGAACTTATAGGTGTGAGACATTGTATTTAGATAGTCATAACATTTTTAACATAGCTCTATATGGATACAATAATTCATATCTAGAAAAAAATACTCTACACGGATGAAGTCGTGGGCAAAAGCTAGTATAATATAAACCAACATGAGATGCCTTTTATTGCTTTGCCTTTTTAGTCTGAAAGTAAATATTTACAAAATACAGACTTTTGATTAACCCTTTTCTATTTACCTATGTTACAAACTGTAGATGATATTACTTTGCGCAATGTAATGTTAGAACTGACGCGAAATCAATGTTGTCCCAACTTTCGCGCATACAAGAACATATTTTACCGAGGTTCTTATCGACGTCATTCTATGATGCATTAGCATAATATCGTTCATTCATATTTATACGCGAGTACCATATCTACTTCTTTTTAATATAAAATCATTGACGCTGCAAAAGTTTTTCTGTTGTAAGAACGAGACTTACTATTTTATTTTCTCGAATGTTTGTTTTCCGTATAACCTTTTATATATAGGTATAATTAAACTATAGTTTCATTGGTTACATGTGCATGCAAGCATGCACCATATTATTTTTCTTCCAATTACGCTGCATTTCTATCATAACTGCACTACATGTGCAGCACAAAGCGGCACTTTGTTGCTTAAGAGCAGAAAAAAAGTATGGAAATATTATAAATCCTGGCACTCTTTTGTCGCGCGAATAGAAGTGGTTTCTAAAAAATAAAAGTAAAACTAGTTTACAATGCGTTCAGTTGGCTAACCTCTCGGCCGTATGCGTATGCTATACAGTTTGCGTGTCAAGTGATGTATTGCTTGCTTTCCTTGCTGTAGTTTAAAGAAAAGTAGATTACGCACCTCGCATTAAGTAATTTATATTGCATTCGTGCTTATAGCCTGAAACTGTTCATTGGGACGCGTTTCCGACTTGGACGACCTGCCCCCTAACCCGTTTTACCATGGTACTATACATAGCCGCTCGGCGTCCTATCCGAACTGGACTAAACCTAAAGCCACTTTGTTTTTACACTAATACCCTCGCACTTCCCGCAGTTCACTCTTCGCAGGATTCCTTGTGTTGCAGGAGGCAAAAAAAAACAAGTAAACACCAAGACCCGGGGACAACCACTTACGCTCATCACACAAGTGTTTGCCCCAGCCAGGTATCGGACCTGAGACCCGCCGAAGTCTTGCTTTTTAAAGGCAGGGTCACTACCAACTGAGCTAACGGAGCTGTCAAATGTTGCCATATATCAAAAGATTCATGAACAAAAGTAACGTTGCCAGATGCATACGGGATATACGTTACGGAGGACGTTTTGGCACTTAGTGCTCTTCATATGGACGTTGATAAATTGATTTATCGATCATAATCACAATCAGCCCATTATGTTCTCACTGCTGGGTCTCGGACCTTCCTCTCATATGTAGTTGGGCCATAATCCACCACACGGGCCTAGTGCGGCTTGGTGGATAGGCTAGAGGCTAACCCATGTCGAAGTTTTTAGGCCGCCCGAAATCATTCGTCATAGCCTAACGAGTCCTAAGACAAACAACCTGGGTGGTTTAAACGTGACATACGAAGCACGGAAGCGCTCAGTTGAATAATGCCACTAGCGGTCACCCATTCAAGTCCTGACCGCAGCAGTGTTGCTTAACTTCTTGATCGGTTAAGATTGCCAAGTCAAGAACCACTACGAGCGCTCTCGCTTCGTATTATCTATCGATTCTAAATTTTATTTCATTCCAAATAGGTACTAGCTTTAAGCCTAATATAAGTATTTTTTACGGGTATCGTTGTTTTTGTGTAGACTTAGTTTTTATAAAATACTAAAACTGTTATAATCAAATCAAATGATAAAAATGTTTACTCCAGAAAGTAAACTTCAAAGTTAGCTCCATTATAAACAATAAGAAATGTTTCTGACATCAGGTTCAGAACTGTCATTCAGTTATAAATAATTTTGGTAAGCAAAGAAGTGCAAATGCCAATAATATAATGTGGTCTTCTATAACCTTTCAAGTTGCGCAATTGATCAAATGTTTTTAATTAATGGCTAGGCTACTTTTGTTTGGTCTACACTGTTTTCTTAACCCGCTATGATAAATTTGGCGACTACAGTGTTCGCGTTGAACAAAAGCAGGCCCTCTGAATTATTTTCCAAGGCTTATTCTTGTGAGAATATTTCAAAAATAACAAAAGAGGTATCGGCCAGATTTATTATAGAAGGTGCTAGTCCAGAAGGTACGGAATAGGCGTTTGGAGGTAATGCCGGGTAAAAAATAACATGAAAAACAAAGAGCGGTCATCCGCACGCTACTACCCAGGGTGATAGAGTACAAAAAACAGTATATCACCTTAGAAAATGTAGGTTTACTTACATTGTCGAAGATAATGACATTACTTATACTTTGACGACTTACGTTATATTTTGCAGTTTGATCAAAGCGATAGTAAGTAAGTAAGTTTTGAGTTTTTTTTTACTTGAATATTGCTCAGAACCATTGTTGCACAAAATAACAGAGTATACATAAGTATATACTATATAGTATTTTATGATGTGCTTTTTTTCCGTTAATTGGTTTACCAAATTGGTCGTAGCACAAGACTTTTATAAAAATTACTTAAGTAAATTAAAGTGCGTTATATAAATCTATCAACAAATGCACAGCCTTCTTGAGGTAAACACAGCATGCTTCTACTATATGATGCTCTTATACAATAAATAAACATTAATATAAAATAATACTAATACAACTATTAAAATTAAAAATTAGTTACAATTTTGAAAAAAGGCATTTCTTTAGGTCATTAGTAGATGCACTAAATATGTCAATATCGTGACATACATCGTTGTACAATGAACACATTCTTAATATTGGAGAGTACTTTGCATAGTTAGTTCGACATGAGATAACACTGAAAGTTGTTTGGTTACAAAGACGGCTTCTAGAGTGAGGCTCCCTAAATAAGATGCTACTGAGCAATTCTGGGCTATCGATTCTGCCATGAATGATCTTATGCAGAAACACTATATCTGCGACGTTCTGTCTCCGTTCCAGCGAAAGCATTTTAAAATGATTAAGCCTAGAGGTATAAGACTCCAGACAGCGACAAAGATTTCTAGAGTAGGATAGATGATACAGAATTATTTTGTATAGTTTCGAGCCAATTTATGTGCACACCGTACGAGGGACTCCAAATAGGACTACAAGAGATATAAGAGTATGAGAACATTGTTGAATAGGTCTAGCAACACCGTAAATATATAGGACGCTTCTAAATGCAAACCCAATGGGTCTGGGTTGCATAGGGAGCTGATAGTAACATATAATACTATATGTTACTATCAGCTCCCTATGCAACCCAGAAAAACAATGGTGACAGGAAAAATTGTTGTTATAATATGAGTAGGTGTAAGTCCCAATTTGTATCAAGTATCTCATAAAAAGTGTGTGACTGCCAGTCGATACACTGTACCTACCACTAACACACTAGCGCTCACTAACGAAGCTGGCTTACGTACCAATCCAAGCGAAAAAAGATTCGTTGCAACAATTAAGCCCCTACTCTCACCGAGCAGAAACTATTTATTTTATCGTTCAGCGATTTTGCTATCAATTTTAATGAAATTTTTGTCATAATAAAAAAACTAACAACTGAGAATATTCACAACTTTAAAACTTTGATCACAAGACTTTCGTACAAAATACCTCCCGCACTATGTATACACAGCAGTGGTGTACTTTATGCACTAGTGTGCAATATCATTTTCGATATGCTAGAATACATTAAGTATATTTTATACTGGAGTATAAACAAAATTCTTGGTTGTACCCAATTCTATTTCTTATATGTCTGCCTGCACGAAATTTCCAAACTTTAATATGCCTCTTGTGTTACTGTGTATCGAACTCCTGAGCTTACTTTCTATAAAGAAAAAACATCAAACGAAAGTCACTCTTAACGCGGATGCAGTCGTGTAGAATATATGCATATCAGAAAAAAGCCTATGTCCGAATTAGAAACAGAATAAGCTACATAATGTATGTATCATACTGTCCAGAAAAATCTTACACATCATTTTATCAGAATCTAAATTTACTCAAATGGGTAAGGTGATAAAACGATCTCTACTCGTTCTTTATTTCTAGAGTTTAATAAACACCTTTTAATATAATACGACCACCGCACCTCCTCAGTGAATTAATAAACTAGAAATAAATGCAACCTACTTACGACAATAGACTAGCCAGGTATCAACTATGTTTTAAATCGGATTACATATGGAATGTTTATTTTTCTTTACTGCAAACTTTAGAAGGTTAAAGTCTGTCTATCAATCTATTCACTATTCTGTAAAAAAAACTCTAGAGAAATAGGGTAGTTGACACAGTCAAAAATAAATTACAATGTATTGTTATTAGCATTATAGTGGTTGGAGCAAATTACTCAAAATATAACAAAATTATTTATTATTAATTGGATTTACTTTATTTTGAATATACAACATGTGTATAAATGTTCTTTGAAGTCACGTGACCTCAAACCGAAGTAGCGGCGGAAATGATGTCAAAAACAAATGTCTGGTGTGATAATGTCGTGCCTTATCAACAGATTGAAAATCAAACAAGCGAAGAAAGCATGTAATATTATTGCTTTAAAACTAAATACATACTAGGTCAACGGACAAACTGGCGATCCATAAACACGGTTATTGCCGCACCCGCAAATAATAAGTTTGTTATACATTTTTTGTACTGAAATGTGTTCAAAACGTCAAGATAAAAATAATATGAAATATACGTAAACAGCTTTTGTCCACGACTTGGTCCGGGTAGGTTATTTTTTTAAATATGAATGATTTTAACAATATAGATCTATGCTCATGACTAATACCCGCCTCTACATGTGATATTTTACCAAAGTTCAAATTAACTCCAGCAAGTTTTAGAGTTTGTCTATGTGTCTTATTATTAGTCATCGCGAAGCAAACCTTAATTGAGACTTTTTAAATTGTGCCATCTTAACCACGCGGCACGAAGACTGCTACTCCTTCGGCCTCAGTTAATATATTTGCCTCAATAACATTGAATATATAAATACACATTTTTACAACTTTAAGTTCAAAAAGAAGAAATTGCAATGTGACACTATAAGAAATCATTAAAAGTGTGGAGGTCAAAACGTTTGTAAATGGAAACACTAAGAAAACATTCAGAGATATAAGAAATAAATAACAATTTTTACTTTTTATGCCTGTTTATGTCTGGGGGTGACTATATACGACCATCAGGGCTATTATGTATCTCAGTTGCGATCAAAATGTTGATTGAAATCTTGAAAAATGGCGGTCCTTTGTTATTTTTGACCACTATTACTATATTCGAAGCAAAAATGTTAGTAAGTTGATGACTGGAGCTGATAAAAATGTCATAGTGCCGCCATTTTTTTGGTTTCAATCAACACTTGTTTAGAACTGAGAAACGTAATAGCCCTGCTCGTCTTCACGGTCGCTTGGCTTATTTATTTGGAAATGTTGTTTTATTTTATTGTGTCGTTATGGAGTACAGTTTTAAAGTAATGTCAAAAGTCAAAGTCAAAATTATTTATTAAATTTAGGCATCAAAGACGCACTTATGAACGTCAATTTTTCAATCCAATGTATTTTAAAGAGTCTATACCGCCGCGTTCCAAAATATATAGAGCCTACCGAGAAGAAGCGGCAAGAAACTCGGGGCCATTCTTTTTATATAGATGTGTACAACGTTTCTACTTAGTTACTACAAACATTACATTTTATGGGTGGCAGAGTGACAGCTTGCCAGAAGTGGAGTATTCCAAGCATCTTTATCTTCTTTATAATGTCGAACTTTATAATTAGCTTTTCTTATTAAAACGTTTTTACAGTCAACTTAAATTTGCCCTCTGTGAGCTCAGTTATGTGTTTTGGGATTTTATTGCGCACACAATTTCCTAGGAATGACTTATTAGTCTTCGCAAGTCTAAAACTAGATACAGCTATCCTCCTACAAATAGGATTATTTGTATTTCTAGTATTAAAAGTGTGGTGATCACTATTTAACTTATACTTATGTAAATTTTTACGAACATACATTATATTTTAATAATATAAAATATAATAGTAATATAGATAAAAGTATGTATGACCCTTTAAACTAATGGATAAGATTTCATATTGTTTTTACAGAACTTTGAGGTTTTTTCCTTCATAATGTGATATTGTGTTTCAGTGAAATATGACGTCAGAGAGCCGAGTTACGAATGGAAACGTGTGAAAATAATACACATTGTGTTACGACACAATGTTCAGTGCAGTCTGTGAGTTTTGTTTGTTACTTCTTCACGCTCAAACAGCTGGACCAATTTTGATGAAATTTGGTAAGGAGGTAGATGAGGCAATGGATTAACACTTGTGACACTTTTGATGATTATCATCATCTTCCGTCACCACGTGGGTGTAAACGCGGGGTGCAGCTAGTAGCTGATATTTGTATTGGTTTGAATTTCTAATGCGCTCATTTTCTTGTTAGAATATATCTTTAATTATTATTGTTGTTTCGAGTTGGTTATATTGATCTGTCCTTTTCTTTAATAAAATGTTATTAGATGCACCTTAACTTGATTCTGTTTTGTTTATATATGTGATGTGTGCAAAGGTGGTAGCAAACTTGATGACGTTAGACGCATGAGCAAAACCTTAACTCTCATTACATTTTTAATACAGTATGCTCGCCGGTTTAAGTATTCTAAGGCGTACCCTTCCGAAAGACGTCTCCAAATTTATACATAATTAATCTGTTTACTTTTCTATTCTTATTTTATATTTGTTATATTCTTCTTCTTTCTTCCATCCTTTCACATGACCAAACTGTAATTAAATGGAACTAAACCTATTCCAGTATACCTCCAGTATTCAGTCACACCACATATAAAAGTACACTTTGCTATCATTTAAACAACATATATCTAACTTGCGAAGTTCCTACCGCCATCATCAACTTTAATTATCAACTCACTACAAACTACTATTTGAGTCAGAAGAGTCGGAACTCGGAACTAATACTCTTATATGCTCAGTAGTGGTCATATAACAGCTGTATTATATTTTTTATTTTTCAGCGGTTTAAGATTTTTTTCTGTAAACATATATCTATCTTTGTGAAGGCTATATACATTCTAATCTAAACAAAGTCAATTTTAGAGTAACGTCCGACGACCCCACACGCAATCACAATGAAATGCTATACAGAAAATTCAATCAGAAGGTCGAATAACTGATCACAATCGCTATACGAACCATTCTAAGCGTGCTATAGCTGCTTATTAAGTTTCCTTCAGTCTCCTTAGTACTGATTTTTCAAATGCATGGAATTACATACCTTATGTTTTAACCAAAGCTGTATTAAATCTAATAAAGCCTTGGGAATACTGATAGGTTGATAACAAAAGATATCCTACGAGTTTCATGACGGAGACGTCGTCATGGTTCATCGGATTGATTATCTCGAGTAAGTGTTGTTTGTGAAACATCTATTTGACCGTCAGTAAGTCGATCACATCACTTTCCAGTCAATCAGATAAGTATGGTGCAAACTTTTGCTCCAAAAACTCTAGTTTGAAATAAAAAAAAACATTTGGTCGGTTGATTTAATGTACAATCTTAAAGCTGACCCAAACCGCGTCAGCAGGCAACTCTGCAGACATACGTACGATAAAATATACTTGTAATACAACGTACGTCTGGGCGTTACGTCGTACACGTACCCATTACACGTAGGACATGAAATACGACATAACTGTACAAGTTACGACGCAGGTCGTTTCTGCTGCCCGTATAATGCGCCCTTGCCGCGATAAATTGAAATTGACACATTTATCATCCGACCTTCGTGATTGTGTTTTTTATTGCATTGCCTTGTCATAAGGTTTTGCATTTGGTGCATTGATTGTTACTCCATTATAAAGAAGAATATCAACTGTATATCAAACTGATGACGTCTTGATGAAGTCTTGGGTAAAGAGGCTAAAACGAGGCACGTAACCTTGGCTATCTGACTTAAAATCTCGGTTACTTCGCTAATCGTGGAGTCGAATCCACAGTATTGTGGTGTTTTCGGAGACCGCCTGGTTACCTGCTGCCGTCAAGTTGGAAAGCCTATCACGAAACCCTACTAGGTGGCTAGTGGCAGTCGCGCCATTCACCACCATTTCACCATTCACAAACAAATCACCATTTCGACATCTTCTCTGACGATTAAGTCTAACACTTGTCTATGAACTAATGGAGGATCCCAATAATCTATCTATCCACGGTTTTCCTTACTACCGATAGAAATTTGACATAACTTCCATACAAATAGTGTCAAATATCTAACTCTATAAGGTAAACCAGCGATAGATAGATTATTGGGACCGGCCGTAAATCGAACCTTGATCGATCGTTGTGTTTTCCATCTTTAACATGCCGTAGTTTTTTATTAAGTGGTAAGCTTCTTGTGAAAGAAGTAAATTCAACGCCTGTATACCATATAATGACTTTAAGTTACTGGGCTACAAGGCTTCCGGTACTGAAGCCAGTGAGAATACTGTGAGACCGACACAATGGTTTCGGAATGACAATCTCAGCACCATGCAGCACACAGCACTGGGAATGCATAATAGATACAACACTTAAAATCAGATGACCAACTTTGAAACTGCCTAAAGAACATATCTATCAAACATCTCTACCTGCTTATAACCGAAACTTTTTAAGCATAATAAATTATGTATTGTATATTATAATTTATATAGCATAAATTAATAAAATAGAGAGAAATGTTTACCTTGATGTTTTATTATCTTTTTCACGAGCGCACTGGCATACTGTTGAATAACTCCGTTTTGTGTGATAAATGTGTAAATCACACAAAGTGCTTCAGTTGCCGTCGTGCGGGGATTAATTTACAGAAGCGAACTAAAACATTTAAAACTCCGTTTTGCTAGACGCAAACCTGTCTCCTCATTCGGATATTTATGTTATTTAATGCACGAAGCACTAAAATACTTTCATTACGTACATTTTCGGAATTCCAAGCCGAATACTTTCGTCATTATCATTTGTATAAATATTAATGGTAGAGATTGCGGCCGTTTCATTTTTAATGGTTATGCCGTTCTTCTTTATAGTCTTTGAAAATGTTTTTGTAACCAGCTGTAGTTGCTTTTATTTTATGGTTTAAGAAGCTTTCAACTTTTAGTCCCTTCGGTGGTCTAGTGGACAAGGCGTCTGACCCCGATGGTCGGATGACGCCGAGTTCAAATCTTATCCGAGCATGTGTAATTTATCTCTCTAAAATTGTAAAGTTTATTAGTATTAGTCTTAACTAAGCAGGATACATAATAAATTTAATCATTAACTTGAATAGTATGTACGTACACAAGTTTTCTCTACAGCACACCAGAACTGTACTTCTCCTACAAGATATTCTAGTTTCATTAAACACTTTGCAACAATCAATCAAAGTAGGTTCATAAATATTGTTCACAGAACTCACCAACTGTTAGACAAACTCGTGAAAAACATATTCAACCAAATATTCTGAAAAGTTTTAATTATAAAAACGCGAAAAAGTAAGTTAAAGAATAACCCTACGCAACCAAATTCTTCACGACAAACTTTCGATATCCTCGGAATCCAATAACTTTACCGTAACATATTTAAGGGTTAGAAGTTTCAGTTATTTATGCACCCTATTTATAATTCAGTGAGCGCTGCGTGTGTCTAAACAAAAATATCACAACACTTTTTAAAGCATACTTATTTAAAGTTCACTTTCAAAAGTCACACTGAATCTGGCTTGTATAATCCTTTTTATATTTATTTTTATTTATCATTTTGAAATTCGCGTTGAGCGCTAAGTTGCCCAAGAAAACCCTCCACTTGTTGAGGGCAGAGGCTCGGTATGAACGTTCGCGCGCTTGGCGGAGCGTGGGCGACTGCGCTTCCCACCCATTCATCGAACTGCCCCTAGTACCCTCTCAGTGCGCTCGACTCGACTCGAACTCGACTCACGCTTGTGCTACGAAGCAGCGACGAGCTTCCGGCACAGGAAAATAAACCTGCATTTGGCATAATTGATCTACGTCACATTGATATTTATAAACTAAGATGTTGGTATGCATTAGCACCACAATTAATAACAATATAAATGTTTATGTAATTTTGCTTAAAGTCTATAAAAACTATGTTTTATCTCGGAGAAATATTTCTGTAGGGTGGTGATTTTTACAGCAGTTACTTTGAAAAATTATGAAAGAGATATTCATATTCATATATTTTAATTCTGTTTCCACATGTTTAAATACAGATCTTATATGTATTTATTATAATAGTTCAACATGGACCCTGTTGGGCGCTACAGAAAGATACAGATAAAAGGTAATTTACGTTAATATTTTGCTCATTACTTTTAACCACGTGTTGTCAATGCCGTTACCATCTTGCACAAATATAATGCTTCTTTCTTGCATTTCAGGAACTTTACATACAGATAGCAGTTTATTAGAATTTTCAGTTTAGGCTTAACTTAAGAATGATCGATTATACTTTTATAGTATACCTATAATTGTTGCAATGATTTTTTTTAAATTTTTTCTTGTATTTTGAAAAACTGTAAATGTCAGCATAGTGAACTGTTTTATGTATTCGTACTTACCTGAGATTAAAATGTTTAATAATTAGCAAGAATCTTATAATACTTGATATTGATTTAGACAAACTAACAACTAATGCCTTAAGCCCATGCTCAAGTATTTACTTCTGGCTTAATTAAAAAAATATAGATTAAGCTTACAACTAACATCTTATAAAATATTGAACTCTCAAGCTCTAATGCATACGGATTTCGCGCATTAGTTATATTTCCCTCTGCCATAGAATTACTATACTTTGGAAGATATAATTGGAGAAAAGGAAAACCCGTAGTAATATAAGTGGTATGGCGTAGGAGTGGTATCCATTTCACTAGTCGTCTTCTTTGTGGCAAATATCATTTATAATGTCGCCTTTCGAATTTAGCTGAATATCAAGCAGAGCGCTTGAATGAAACTACCCACATTGCTTATCAGACCAGTAGGATTAAATAACATTGAATTTATCTTATTTATAATATTTAAAGACGTAAAGATCAAATGTAGGATGCTGTAGGACGTAGGCGTGTAAGTATAATTTGTTTTACAACTCGTGGGTAGGTATTATTCAAATTGCCTTGTTTCGGTAAAAGAGTACCTGAGTAGATATACTTGTATAATAGGAGTATACCGATAGAGCATATTATAAAGCATATTATATTATAAATAGACGATACACCCATGTAAATAGTATAAATAGAAACTGAATGAAGCGTTTGCAGTCGAGCTTGCCTTGTTTTTCCCAACTGATTCTAAGTACGTTATCTTGGTTTGGTCACTACATGGATGGGTGACCGCAAGTGGAATTTTACAATTGGGGGTTTCTACTTATTTATGAACACAGCATCACGATAACTTTTACACTTTTATAATATGGTTATATAAATTATTTAAAATCATATTATAAATATTTGTTGAGAGTTGTAACATCAATACGAAAGTGAAGTATTTGAAAAAAATCTTCTCACGGTTGCATAATGCTGTCAACAATGAGATTAACTAAAGAGACGTTTTACTTCTAGAATATGAAGTTTAAAAATGGCTAATTTTATGCTATTCCTACCTATAGCTCACACAACGACATTAACTACACTGACAAGATTACAAGAACACGTAGATATATTTTGTCAGAAAGGGTTAAACACCTACTATTAACAACGTTCTCTCTGTCGCTTGCTACTTGTCTCGTTCGCGTGGGTGGCAAAGCGGCAACGTCGCAGGAGTTAATAGCTGGAAGATGTCCACTACTGAACATAAGCCGCTCTATAAGGGATTATAGAACGGAAGGGCTACTCGCTTTCTACATTCAGCGATTCCCCGCGGTTTTGACGAGGTCTTCGGTCCACCTTGCTGGGCGCTTACCTTTAGAGCTTTTCTTTCCCATCCGTTATCGGTTCTGCGAGCGATGTGGCCAGGTGACTGCAACTTGCTAATTTTGAGAGCTGTGTCGGTGATTTTAGTTCTCCTACGGATCTCCTTATTTCGGATTTTATCACTCAGGGAAACCCAAGCATAGCCTATCCATTGTTCGTTGAGCGACTTTAAGCTTGTTAATGAAGCCAACATTGCAGTAAGGGACCACGTCTCGGTGCCATCATTAAAACGGCATCGGTGACTTAGACCTTAGTGGTCATAGCGCCTGACACGGATTGTCGGAAGACGCGGATTCGATCCCGTCCGAGGATCTGAATTTTCTCTCTAAAATTGCAATGTTTATTGGTATTGCTAAGCAGGCGTTAGTACTTTAAAGATCATATCATAAAAATATTAACATAATGTTTTAGTACGTCCAGTGTAAGTAGCGCGTTGGTAACGCCTTTGCTGTTGCAAACGTATACAGGCGACGATGACCACTCTCCATCAGGTGGGTCGCCTGCTTATCTACCTACTTTTGTCAATAAAAAACTGTGTGCTAAGCGAGACGTCTTCGACGCGGGCGTCTCAAACACTCCTTGAAAATTACCACCGAATGCCGTATTTCTAATTAAAAATAAGTGAAAACCACGTTAGTTTTTATAACTAAACTAATGTGTAAAACAAATATGTTGGTTTTCTTTCTTTTAGCCGAGACTCTTCGCATTATATTATTAGAATTCTGATGACAAAGCTTTTTAACCGTTTAGATCCTCTAAACGCAGTATGTAGGCAGTCGGCCAATATATAAATGAAGCTCTTGGAACCCCAAAATAAAAATAGTGAAAAAAATTCAGTTCTTGATAAAAAGCGATGCCTCAGTTTAATCACAATTATGCAGATGTGGCCGACGCTTTGTTCACTTTCATGAGTTATGTCACCTCGAAGTGTCGAATTTATCATCGGTTTGAGTAAAAGGAAGGCGGTGTGGTATGCTTTTAGTAGTATTCGACACCTCTTTTATAGAAATATATATTCGTGAGGGAAAAGGAGGTCATAACGAACCGTCTCAGTCGCAGGTTTGATGAATTCCAGCCTCCGGAACAAGCCGGTTTCCGAAAAGGCTATAGTACCATTAGACCACATCCACACGCTACGGCAAGTTATACAGAAGACCGAAGAGTATAACTTGCCTCTTTGTTTAGCGTTTGTGGACTATGAGAAAGCCTTTGATTCGATCGAGACGTGGGCAGTGCTTGAGTCTCTCCAGCGGTGCCGTATTGACTATCGGTATATTGAAGTGCTGAAGTGTTAGTACAAAAACGCCTACATGTCAGTCCGAGTACAGGAGCAGAGTTCGAAGGCAATTCCATTGCAAAGAGGCGTGAGACAGGGAGACGTTATATCTCCGAAACTGTTCACCGCTACATTGGAAGACGCCTTCAAGCTTCTGGAATGGCAAGGACTTGGCATTAATATTAACGGCGAATACATCACTCACCTTCGATTTGCCGACAATATTGTAGTCATGGCAGAATCCATGAAAGACCTCAGTACAATGCTCGAAGGCCTCCATAGAGTTTCCCAACGGGTAGGTCTTAAGATGAACATGGATAAGACGAAAATTTTGTCAAATGCCCATGTTGTACCTACCCCAATATCAGTTGGGAACTCAGTTCTCGAAGTTGTTGACGAGTACATCTACCTGAGACAGACAGTCAAACTAGGCAGGTCCAACTTCGAGAAAGAGGTCAATCGTCGAATCCAACTCGGCTGGGCAGCGTTCCGGAAACTTCGCGAAGTCTTCTCGTCAAAAATACCTCAGTGCCTCAAGACAAGAGTCTTCGACCAATGTGTGTTACCAGTGATGACTTATGGCACTGAAACGTGGTCTCTTACCATGGGCCTCATAGACAAGCTCAAAGTCGCACAACGAGCTATGGAGAGGGCTATGCTCCGGGTTTCTCTACGTGATCGAATCAGAAATGAGGAGATCCGTAGAAGAACGAAAGTCACCGACATAGCCCAGAAGATTAGCCAGTTGAAGTGGCAGTGGGCAGGGCACATAGCACGCAGAACAGATGGCCGATGGGGCCGAAAGGTTCTGGAGTGGAGACCACGGACCGGCAAGCGCAGCGTAGGTCGTCCACCGACACGGTGGACAGACGACCTGATGAAGGTCGCAGGACGACGTTGGATGCAGGCCGCTTCCAACCGGTCCTTTTGGAAAATCATGGGGGAGGCATATGTTCAGCAGTGGACGTCCTACGGCTGAGATGATGATGATGATGATGATGAGGGAAAAGAATGTTCGGAACATTCAAGTTTGTGACGTTGCAGTGCACTTTGCGGCTAGCTGGCCTGGGCACTTCGTCCAGAAGATGTTCTTACTCCTTGTCACCGTCCTCGCGGTAATAGATGGAACGTTTAATAGGAGTAGTCTGTGGAGGGTCGTTGTCGAGAGAAACACACGGTGCTGGGTTAACGGTACTTCAACATATATTTCGCGTGCCCACATTGATTGCTTAGGGCGTCTAGATAGTAACTAGCTTATCCTAGGTTCTACACGGTGACGGGATTAACTGGTTTGGCCCTGAGGAGGGCCACGGGTTCCGGGACGTCGCGGTCGCGGCGGGACCTCTAGCAGGAGCGCGACGACCTGCGTGGAGTATCGGGTCGACGGGTACGCGGGTTACGACTGGCGGCAGTTCGGTTAGTGAGTACTGTGGTAACGGGATGATTCGGGATCCAAATATGAGGGCCTTGCAGCATGGGCGGACCACGCGCACCGGTTATCCTCCGGGAATGGGTTTCGGGAACGAGGGCCTTGCTGCATGAGCGTACCACGCGCACCGGTTATCCTCCAGGACAGGAATCAGGTTTCAGGAACGAGGGCCTTGCAGCATGGGCGTACCACGCGCACCGGTTATCCTCCAGGACGGGAATCAGGTTTCAGGAACGAGGGACCTTGCTGCATGGGCGAACCACGCGCACTGGCTATCCTCCTGGATAGGAAACAGGTATCGGGAATGTGGGACCTTCCAGCATGGGCGGACCACGCGCACTGGCTATCCTCTGCGTGTTAGTAGGGAACACGGAACAGGGCGATTTTATGGAAACTCCTACGAGCGGTACGGCTGGTGTGCCGGTCACACGTCCGTTCACCGCGAGAGCTTCGAGCAAATGCTTCCTCTTCAATTATTTTTTTTATTTTTTTATTTTTTATTTTTTTTAGAACGGACTAATACTGTTTGCCTCTACCGGCATTTACAGCGTCACCGGACGGTTGGCGAGCGCAGATGGCACTCAGCCAGATGCGGGCGCAGAGGGCGCACCGCCTAAGGCGAGAATCTAACCAAGACATAATTTTTGCCTCGAGCTCGCCGGCGAGCTCGGTGTTTGACTGTGTTTACCACTAAATCATAACCTTGTGTACCTCGCCCACAGTCATTACCTCGGCCGGAGCCTACACCGTGATCGGAATCACTACCTTGACTGGGGCTACAAACGGAAATACCTCGCCTCCCCCCATTTCCGCGACATGGGTCCACACCGCGACCAGGATCCTCGCGTTGTGCACTCATGACTGTACTTTGGGTGAAGCAACAATAAGAATGTGTAGTACCTCGCCCACAGCCGTGGTGGCGGGGGCTACATAGAAAACCAGTGTTACCTCGTCCACAGCCATTTGCTGGGCCGGAGGATACATCGCGACCGGGGCCGCGGTGTATACTCCCACCCGCACCGTGGCTGGGACTACAATCGTGTGTGTGTGGATTACCTCGACTGCGACTGGGGCTGCGAAGAAGATCTCGGCCGGAGCCTACAATGCGATCGGGATCACAGCCCTGGTCGGGTCTACAACCATTACCGGGGTTCCCTTGGGACGACGCTAAAGCTGCCGAAGTAACGGCTGCGATGGGGTCGTCCGGGTCACCCAAAATATGCCTTAGACGGCGACGGGGGGGAAGGAAGTGAGGATCGGTTATGTCAGTGGAGTAGTTCGCCGCTTCGACCACGAGGGGATTCGAGTGGTGGGGAGCTTTGTCGAAGTGGCGGCGGGAGCAGTCTTTCATATACTGCGTAATAGCGGGGAGGGTGAAATCGCAGTGCAGTTCGGCGTTCCGCAAGTACCACGGAGCGCCCACTGCCCTGCGCATAAAGCGATTCTGAATCACTTGAAGTTTGTGGAGGTCGTGTTTCTGAGCATGGGTGAACGCTACAGATGCGTAAGTCATGACTGGGCGGTTACAAAGTTTGTAAAGAGTCGTCTTATTTCTAAGAGACATTTTACTGTTTTTACCTATGAGGGGATTAAGACGACCCATAATGAAGGCCGCCCTATTGCGAACAATCTGGATGTGTTTCGCGAAAGTGAGTTGGCGATCAAGGGTGACGCCCAGGTATTTGGCAGATTTAGCCCAAGGGATGGGTTCGCCGAATAGGACTATGGGTGACGGCATGAGATTCCGCCGGGTCTCAGTGAAGTACACTGCTGCACTTTTGCTAGGATTTACTGCAATCCGCCATATACGAAACCATGCACCGATTACGGTGATGGCTCGTTGAATGGCGCATCTCTGCCTGACCTTGAACCAGCCAGTAGAGTAGATTGCAGTATCATCCGCAAACTGAGCGATCTGAACATTAGGTTCAGATCGTGGGATGTCGCTGGTGTACAGCGAGAAGAGAATGGGTGAGAGTACAGAGCCCTGAGGGACACCTGCGTGAATGGGATGCGGGGAGGAGAGCGTTCCCTCGGTGCGATAGCTAAACGTTCGATCCCTGAGAAAGTCTTGTAAGATGAGTACAAGACGGTCTGGCACACCCAGTTGGTACAGCTTGAATATCAAGCCGTTGTGCCAGACTTTGTCGAACGCTTTCGCTACGTCGAGGAAGACAGCTATGGTCCCTTTGGGGCTTTGGTTTCTTATTGAAACCGCCTAGGATGTGCTCCGTTACGCGGTGCACTTGTTGGACGCAAGAGTGTTTGGCTCTAAAACCAAATTGCTCATCGGGAAGGAGGTTATTGGACCTAACGTGGGACCAGAGTCGGTTCACAATGAGCCGCTCGTAAATCTTCCCCAGAGAGCTGAGGAGACTTATGGGACGGTAGCTGGAGGGCTCGGCTGCCAGTTTGCCTGGTTTGTGAATACCAATGACAATGGCATGCTTCCAAGTGTCTGGGAAGGAGCAGTTGCTCATAGCCGCTTTGAAGATGCTAACTAAGAGATGGACTAGTGGGACTGAGAAGTGTTTAATCACCTTGTTGCTGATACCATCAGCACCAGGGGATTTACGGGTCTTGAGGCTCTTGATCAGAGACATACCTCGGATGATTTTACCGGTGGGAGGAGTGGGAGGTCAGAGATGGACATAGAGCTTTTACGTTCGACTTCAGATTCCACCGAATCGAGGTGTTTCTGGTCGACGTGATCTACATTTAGAGTACACTGACCCTCAAGGCTATCAGCTAAACACTCGGCTTTGTCTTCGTCAAGGAACGCTATGGAGAGGGGAGGTGGCCTAATGAGTGGAGGCATTGTCTGTTGTCCGTCAGATTTCAGAGCTCGAGCCAACTGCCAGTATGCCTGGTGAGTTGGCTCAATCTCTGACAGTTTGTCGTCCCACCTTTGATCACGCAGCTCACTTATGCGTTTCCTTACAGCACGCTGTAAATAGCGCATGGTGGCTTTGTTCTCTGGGGTTGGCATCGAGTCATACGCCCTAGTGGCGGCGTCCTTAGCTGTCAGTAACCTCCTCGCACCCTCGGGCAGTTCGAAGCGGCGACCATCCGCCACTTGGACCTGCTTTGAGGATTCACCTACTGCGGTGCGGAGGTGGTCACTGAGAGCCTCGATCGCAATTGATACGTCTTCTACTGTCTGTATGTCATCGGGGATTCTATCGAGAGCGGGTGAACTGATAGCTTGGAGGGATTCCCCCAGTTGCTTCCAGTTCACTACCGTTCTAGTGATAGGGATGATGTCCGTCGGGTCGGGGCCTAATTTCAACAATACAGGGCGGTGGTCTGAAGTCAGTTCGTGTAACACTTCTATAGAGCGCAACCGGAGGGTGACGTTCTTGAGAAGTGCTATGTCAAGTATGTATGGTCGTTGGTTATCAACATAGGGATATCTTGTGGGCTCCAGAGGGGAGAGAATATCAAAGTTTAAGTGGCTGACCAAGCCTTCAAGGATTTTACCATTACTATTGTTAGGTACTAGTACAGTTCCATATGACATGTTTACTGTTGAAGCCACCGATCAGAAGGACGGAGCTTCCTAGAGAGAAGAGGGCTTCCAAGTCTGTCTGTAATAGTTCTTTACCAGAGGGGAGGTAACATGAGGCTATGATGACAGGTTGATGACCTGACATCGCTAGAAAGCAAACAGAGGCTTCTAGTATTCTAAGTGGTGGAGTAACAATTGGGATACATTGCAGAGCTCTTTTGTAATAGATGAGAGTGCCACCTTTTGGGGTGGCCACTCTATCATTACGAACCAAACGGTAGTTTGCAAACCTAGGGTTCGCTGTACCTGGTTTCAGAAAGGTCTCCTGCACGCATAGGATATCGACCTGATGGGTCTTACAAAATTCATGAACTTCGTTCTTTTGACTAGAGAGGCCGTCAGCGTTGAAAGTCGCTACGGTGACTGAGTGGGGCTTAATACGTTTCGGTGTACTATCCATATTGGATGATACCTAAGAAACGTTGGGGAGGGCGTAGCGCCTTACTGCGCTGATTAAACCCGCGTGTGTGAGCGTGGCTCGCAAGCGGTCTAGGTCGTTTGTGGCAGTACGAAGTTTGTGCGCGAATGCACGTACTTCGTCCACGTCTATGACCATCGCGTAGTCCATGACAAGGGCTATGTCGGCCGCCAGGTCAGATTGACCTGGGGCGTCCATGAGCCCAGCCATGGGAGGCCTAGAGAGCGGAGGTTTGGGCTCAGGAGCCGGCGCGCTGGCAGAGGCCTGCGGGCGGGCGGGGGTGAGGGGGGCGCTTGCTTGTACCATGCTCATGGGCTTGGACCAAGCGTTGCGCACGGGCGCGGGCGCGGGTACAACAGGTGTTGCCTGCGGTGCGTGTGTAGGGTTAGGCTTAGGGCCGTTCCCTTGAGAGCGGGTAGTGGCCGGGTGAGGAGGGGGATTAGGCATCCTAGCCGGCCCTCTGGATACGGATACGCGGGGTGCCTTAGGGCAACCGCGGTAATTGGCGGTATATCCCTGTGTGCCGCAGAGGACACAACTAGGCGGGTCTGCTGAGTCCCTAGTGCGAGAACACTGGGCTGTCCCGTGATCCCTTAGGCACTTGACGCACCTCGGGCGGGCCAAGCAGAATCGGGCGGCATGACCGTACAGTTGGCAGTTATGACACTGGCCAGGCGTAATGTTCCGGTATGGGGGTTGAACGGTGATCCCCGAGAGGTTCACTACCGTTTTAACATTGAAAATCGCTTTGCCCTCTGGCGTGCGATTGAGGATGACCAAGAGTAGGTCGTAGGGTTTGCGGTCCTTACCACTGTACATGCGGTGGCATTCGCGGACGGGGTATCCTTGCGCCTTCAAGTCGGCGAGGACACTGTCGGTCTGGACCTCTTTTGGTACGCCGCGTATGACGACGCGTAGGACTTTCTCTTCTTCGAGAGCATATGTATGAAAACTTATACTCTCGTTTTTGAGAATTCTGGTTAATGCCCTATGGTCGCTTGGGGTAGGCACCTGGACTTAAATACCCAGTTGGGTTGAGCGGGCGCTAGTATATTGGATCTTACGATCCGTCAAGAGTCGTGAGACCATGTCCCACTTCGCCTTGTCCTGAAGGAACAGAGGCGGTGGCGGTTTCTCGCGTCTAACTGACGCTCCTTGAGAGGAGACGTCGCGTTGAGACGCGGCGATGCTTGCGGGAGCATCGGCGTGAGCGAGAGGGTCGCGGGAGGTGGGAGCGAGAGAGCCTGATGGCTTCGCTCCCGGGGCGGTGCAGGCCGATTTGGGTGGCGGGGAGGGAGCCTCTGAGGTGGCTTTGGGGACGCGCTTTGTCTTTCCGACGGTAGTGAACCCGTCGTTGGAGATATTGCCAACAGAGTTAGCGCGGGAGCGGGAGAACTCTACATCCATCTCATTCTCCGAGTTGGATGCCGAGTCGTAGGCGCGTTCGTACTCAGTCCGAGGGACTGGAGAACGATCGCGGGGCGGTAGAGGTGCGCGGGGAGCGCTGGCGCATAGGGCGCAGGGTCGGGAGAAAGAGGGCTTTCTAAGGGCTTGAACGCCGAAGAAACGAAGGGCCCCCTCGGAGGGAGGGAGCCGGAGGAGGGAATTTGAGAGTCCGTGAAGCGGGGTCTCTCCTTAAAATCCCTATTGGACTGGAGATACTCGGAGAGCATGTCCGGGTAGCAATTTGAGACCCACGAGGCGAACGCCTGAGACGAAACGCCCTGCGGGAGGCTCAGAGCGGGTGAGGGAGAGAGTAGAGACATCTCGAGGGGAATACTCGAGATGCGAGTGAGGGATGAGTGACACTCCCTCACTCATCCCTCACGAGAAAGGACGGAGGCTAGCCTTCAACCTGGGGAATGTCTACGTTCGATTCTATGCAGCGAACGGGTCTCTTCAGGACGAACCACCTGCACCAGCAAGCAAGCCCACACCGGCAGACAAGCTGGATACCATGCTGGCTCCAGACGGCAAGACGGGGGAAACTCCGGACGAGCTGTCACACTCATCGCCCAAACCATCGTCCTCAAAGACGACGGAGGATATGAGTGTGGATCCTGACCCCCCTACCAGAGGAGAGTGGAGGGATCCAAACGGGGCCAACACGGCTGAGTCAGAGGAGGAGGGTAGCTTGAATGATGGCGACCCAATCCTCCATGATTTGTAAGGTCATCCAGACAAACCTCCAGCACAGCCTCACTGCAACGGCTAACCTGCGCAGAGTGCTGGGGGATGACAGCGAGGAGACCATGGCCTTGATCCAGGAGCCGTGGATCAGGGCGGGGCGTGTGTGTGGTCTCAATAATCTGAGGGGTAAGTTAATATATGACAACACCTCCAAAAACAACATTCGAGCATGTATATATGTACCAAGCAACATTGCTTCATTGCCTCTAACCGAGTTCTGTTCCAGAGACTTGGCTACTGCCAGGCTCCGGGGTGTTCTCGGGGAGGAAGCTGGGGACGTGATCGTCGCGTCAGCCTACATGCCCGGCGACGAGGAGATCCCATCGAAAGACGTTGCGGACCTGGTAAGATACTGCGAGCTCAATGACTTCAAACTAGTAATATCAGCAGACACAAACGCCCATCACCCTATATGGGGTATGCCCACGTCAAACAGCAGAGGGGAGGACCTGGTAAACTTTTTATTTACTACAAATCTCCTTATAGCAAATACAGGCGCGGAACCAACTTTTGTTAGACAACGCAGCCGTACTATCATCGACCTCACCTTGGTCTCAGGTAATACAAACCTCATAGAGAACTGGGAAGTATCAGGCGAATACTCCGGCTCCGACCACAGGTGGATCAGGTATGAACTAAAAATAAGCAAACAGATACTAACACCAATCCGCAACCCCCGCAGGACCGACAAGACGATCTTCACTAGGTCCCTTGAACAAAACATGAACACAGTAAGTGCGAACACGCAACTAGTAAACATAGAAGAAATAGAGCAAACTGTTGAACAACTCACGTACAGTCTCACTATGAGTTTTGAAAGCGCATGCCCCCTCTCTTTGCCAAACTCTGGGGGAGGCAATCAGGGGTGGACCAAAGCACTGGAACGACAGAGGCGGAAGGTACGCAAGCTGTTCAATAGAGCCATGAATACATGCATGGACGAGGACTGGGACAACTATAGAATAGCCAAGGCTAAATATAAGAAAAATATACGGTCCAGGTCACGCAGGTCATGGAAAAACTACAACACCAGCATCAAGTCGAATGGACAAGCGAATAGGGTTAGGAAAATACTCGCTAGTAACCCGAACCGCGACATCGGCTCCATAAAGAAAAGCGACAATACGTTTACTAAAACTATAACAGAAACCTATACAATACTTCTGAAAACACACTTTCCTGGGTGTCTAATATCAGACTCAAATGTTTGGACAGAACACCCCATGGCACCACCTACAGCGACAGACTGGGCTGTTGCACAGACTGTTGTTACAGGAGAGAGACTAAACTGGGCAATCAACACATTCACACCGTACAAAACGCCAGGTTTGGACGGGATATTCCCAGGACTCCTACAATGGAGTGAATATCATATAAACGAGACATTGAGTGCTATCTTCAAGGCATGTCTGGCGCACAGATACATGCCCAAAGGGTGGAGAGAGGTTAAGGTCTTGTTTATACCAAAGCCGGGTAAGAGTGACTACACAGAAGCAAAGGCTTATAGACCGATAAGTCTTACGTCTTTTCTCCTGAAAACCCTGGAGAGGCTCTGTGATAGGTACATCAGAGACACAGTTCTCATTACCGCGCCGCTTCACCCAGAACAGCACGCTTACAGCGCAGGTAAATCTACCGAATCCGCCCTACACAGTGTTATACACAAAGTAGAGCGAGATATTAAAAGTAAAAATTTATGTCTAGGAGCTTTCATTGATATAGAAGGAGCCTTTGACAAAACTAACTTTAGCAGCATTAGAGCAGCACTGCTTAAACACAAAGTAGACCTGACCCTGATCGATTGGATCATTAACATGCTAGAATTAAGGGCGATACGCATTGACTTAAAAGGCACAACCAGGGGAGTGGTGGCCAAGGGGTGCCCCCAAGGAGGTGTCCTGTCCCCGCTCCTATGGAATCTAGTAGTCAATGATCTAATCACCAGGCTGAATACAAGTCGCTTCTTCACGGTAGGGTATGCAGACGACCTCGCAATACTAATATCAGGCCATTTTGCCAGTGTGGCATGTGACCTGATGAGAAATGCGTTAAAGGTTGTCGAAAAATGGTGCATAGAATACGAACTCTCCGTAAACCCAGCTAAAACCGAACTGGTGATGTTCACTAACAAACGAACCCTAGGCAGGTTTACACTACCTAGCCTATTTAACAAGCAACTGAAACTGTCAGAAGAAGTGAAATATCTGGGAGTCACACTAGACAGCAAGTTGAATTGGGCCAAGCACTTAGAGAACAAGTTAATCAAAGCCAGTATTTCGTTCTGGCAATGCAGAAGGATGATAGGTAAAACATGGGGACTAAGCCCTAAGATCACCCTATGGCTATATAAAACGGTAATCAGACCTTCACTAACATATGGTGCAATTGTGTGGTGGCCCAGAACCACCCTGAGCACCACCAAAACCAAGCTACAAACCTTTCAGAGACTTGCCTGTGTAGCCACAACAGGCTGCATGCGCACTGCACCAACCGCCGCGATTGAGGCCCTGATAGGCCTGACCCCGCTACACCTATACATACAACAAGAGGCCGCGGCGGCTGCGTACAGGCTAAAGGCACTGAACCTCTGGTATCAGGATCAATTAGCACCCCATACAACAATCATAGAAAACTTTGCAGTTGGAAACCCCTTAATAAAGTCTATCTATGATAGAGTACAAAAGCAACACTTCTTTACAAAGAGCTACCGCGTACAACTAAATGAAGAGCCAAGCGACTGCTCAGGTATTCATGAAGTCAGAATTTACACAGATGGCTCCAAGATGGCAACAGGCACCGGAGCGGGAGCGTTCTCGGAGGAACTAAACATACACATAGCAACAGGGCTAGGTAAACACAACTCTATATTCCAAGCAGAATGTGTGGGTGTCATCCAAGCCACTGCAGCAGTACTTTCCAGGAAGGTAACCAATAGTAATATTAGGATACTCTGCGACAGCACTGCGGTACTACGAGCCCTAAATAGATACGACCACTCTTCGGGGCTGATCATACAATGTCACCGACTATTGGAGGAAGTAAGTAAACATAACAATAATGTCACACTCCAATGGATAAAGGGGCACAGCGATTCCAGAGGTAACGATGCGGCTGATGAGCTAGCAAGGAGAGGTTCCGGTATGACGTGTGCAGGACCAGAACCAATGATCCCCCTACCTTTCAGTCAAATTCGTGCATGGATTCGCAAAAGAACTAAGGACCAGCATCAGAACTACTGGGCAAGTATCGAGGGTTGTAGGCAGTCGAAGGAGGCTTTTCCGATTCTAAATCTGAAATTCTCCAGAAAACTCCTCAATCTTAAAAGAAATAATGTGCGACATATCGTCGGAATTATGACCGGTCATTGCTCCTTAAACAAACACCTGTTTAATCTAGGTGTTACAGACAGCCCCCTATGCAGAGGCTGCATGGAGGCGGAAGAAACAGCTGCGCATCTGCTCATCGAATGCAGAAGCGTGGCGGCACAAAGGGCAGCTAACCTTGGCTCGCCGAGGACAGTGTGGGAAGCCTGCGCCAAGCCGAAGGAGCTGCTGGCTTTCCTGGGCGACACCGGGTGGCTGGACTGATCAGCGTCACCCGGCTATCACGCAAAATGGGCCGCGCCACAGCGGCCTGGTTGCGGAAAAGAGCCAGCCCACCAAGTACAAGTACAAGTACTCCCTCACTCGCATCTCGAGTATTCCCGCCTGTACCCGGCGGGAGAGTGAGTGCCTAGGTGTCCCTACTGTGTGCCCTCTGCCAGTCTTATTGTGCAGAGGGATGTGTGCCTAAACGCGAGGCCCTAGCTGCTCCGGGGGCGAGGAGAGAAGACCGAGTAAAACCCGGCTTCCAACCAAACACTTGCCCAGAGAATAGGAGAGTAGGATAGGGTAGGGTGGGAAGGAGATACCTGCCGTCGACGAGGGGAGACCCCAAGGCCGGTGAAGGCAGGCCCGTCCGGTTTTAGCCGTTCCCCCCCACGCTCAGGAGGGAAAGGCTTGACGCACCGGGTCCACGCCCAACTGGATTGCGTTAACACCGCAAGGATCGTCCAGAAGACCACGTGAAGCATGGATTTGTTTGACTCGTAACTAGAGATCGCTCTGAGAAGAGCGGTTTTGATTTGACTATGTAAGTGATTGACGTGTCAAAGCGCTCTTACAAGAGCGCGCTTCTTTCGCAACGCGAGCCGAGCCGAGCCGAACGCCTCCGTGCGCCGAACGGTACACGAAGCGGTGGCTTGACGTCGAATCTGGATCATTCCGGTCAGCACGCTCGAGCGGGTCGGACGTGCGCTCAAGAGCTCTCCGAGAATATTCCGATCGGCCTAAAAGTGCTTGCGCTTTTAGTGCCGGTTACCTGTTCGTTTCGATTGAAGAGGATTCAGTGTTGGACTTCGCTAATAGTGGATTTTCTGTGTGCAGATTCGACGTCAAGCCACCGCTTCGTGTACCGTTCGGCGCACGGAGGCGTTCGGCTCGGCTCGGCTCGCGTCGCGAAAGAAGCGCGCTCTTGTAAGAGCGCTTCGATACCTCAATCACTTACATAGTCAAATCAAAACCGCTCTTCTCAGAGCGATCTCATGTTTAGATTTTTTAATTTTTCAATTTTCAAGTTCGAGTCAAACAAATCCACGTTTCACGTGGTCTTCTGGACGATCCTTGCGGTGTTAACGCAATCCAGTTGGGCGTGGACCCGGTGCGTCAAGCCTTTCCCTCCTGAGCGTGGGAGGGAACGGCTAAAACCGGACGGGCCTGTCTCCCCTCGCCGACGGCAGGTATCTCCTTCCCACCCTACCCTATCCTACTCTCCTATTCTCTGGGCAAGTGTTTGGTTGGAAGCCGGGTTTTACTCGGTCTTCTCTCCTCGCCCCCGGAGCAGCTAGGGCCTCGCGTTTAGGCACACATCCCTCTGCACAATAAGACTGGCAGAGGGCACACAGTAGGGACACCTAGGCACTCACTCTTCCGCCTGTACCCGGCGGGAGTGTCACTCATCCCTCACTCGCATCTCGAGTATTCCCCTCGAGATGTCTCTGCTTACTCCCTCCCCCGCTATGAGCCTCCCGCAAGGCGTTTCGCCTCAGGCGTTCGCCTCGTGGGTCTCAAATTGCTACCCGGACATGCTCTTCGAGTATCTCCAGTCCAATAGGGACTTTAAGGAGAGACCCCGCTTCACGGACTCTCAAACTTCCTCCTCCGGCCCTCCCTCCGAGGGGGCCCTTCGTTTCTTCGGCGTTCAAGCCCTTAGAAAGCCCTCTTTCTCCCGACCCTGCGCCCTATGCGCCCCGCGCACCTCTACCAACCCGCGATCGTTCACCAGTCCCTCGGACTGAGTACGAACGCGCCTACGACTCGGCATCCAACTCGGAGAATGAGATGGATGTAGAGTTCTCCCGCTCCCGCGCTAACTCTGTTGGCAACATCTCCAACGACGGGTTCACTAACGTCGGAAAGAGAAAGCGCGTCCCCAAAGCCGCCTCAGAGGCCCCGCCACCAAATCGGCCTGCACCGCCCCGGGAGCGAAGCCATCAGGCTCTCTCGCTCCCACCTCCCGTGACCCTCTCGCTCACTCCGATGCTCCTGCAAGCATCGCCGCGTCTCAACGCGACGCTTCCTCTCAAGGAGCGTCAGTTAGGCGCGAGAAACCGCCGCCGCCCTTGTTCCTTCAGGACAAGGCGAAGTGGGACATGGTCTCACGACTCTTGACGGATCGTAAGATCCAATATACCAGCGCCCGTTCAACCCAACTGGGTATCAAAGTACAAGTCCTTACCCCAAGCGACCATAGGGCGCTCACTAGACTACTCAAAAACGAGAGCATAAGTTTTCACACCTATGCTCTCGAGGAAGAGAAAGTCCTACGCGTAGTCATACGCAGCGTACCTAAAGAGGTGCAGACCGATAGTGTCCTCGCCGAATTGAAGGCGCAAGGCTACCCCGTCCGCGAATGCCACCGCATGTACAGTGGCAAGGACCGCAAACCCTACGACCTACTCTTGGTCATCCTCAATCACACGCCAGAGGGCAAATAATAATAATAATAATAATAATAATAATCATTTATTCCATTATTTACAAGTGGCTCTTATATATAAACATTCTTATTGTTTTAAGTTCAATTTGAATGGCTTGTAATTTTACACCTTTTAATGTGACACAGAACCTACACTAAGAATAATAAAATTCTTGTATTGTAGATTCTGTTAGCTCTTCCTGGGTACATTGATATAATTATAGCCTTATTATCAATACAGTTACAAGAGAAATAGTATATTGTGTGAGATGCAAACTTGGAATATTGTCGACGGAAGGGGAAAAATTGAAAATGAATAATGAAAAATATCAATAATTAAAGAATTTTAAATACATATTATTGTTAGTAAGTGTGTGTAAAAGTGTATTACATGTTATATAGTATCTATTTACGTGCAAATGTAGAGTTGAAAGTGTGTATGGGTGTGTTTGTAGGTAGTGTGCGTGAGTGTGTTTATGTAAGAGTTAGTGTGGATTTATCTAGAGAGTAACACAGAGACTGATCAATAAGTATTACGAATGGACTTTAAGCAATTGTTCGGTTTCATCATGGTTAAGTGTTCTCAACCAATCAAAAACAGTTTGTTTGCAATTTATCCTGTTAAGTGGTACTAGATTTTTAACATTTTTACACGCATTATTATAACAGTGAGGGCCAAGAAAAAGAAAATGCCGTTGTGCTAGTTTACTTTTGAATTTTGGTTTTTTATAAACTATGTCTTTCCGTCTTTTATTAGTTGGTTGATATGGTTGCCTATGTTGGAGTAATATTAGTTGTTGAATAAATAATTGACGGACTGTCAGTACTCCACAGTCTCTATAGAGGTTAGATGTAGGAAATAGATATGGTCGAGAAGTAGCCACTTTTAATACCGCTCTCTGTGCGCGTTCCAAAAGAATCATATAGCAGTTGTGAGCACCACCCCATGAACTGTTACAATAAGAAAGGATAGATTTACAGAGAGCGTTATATATATCAATTATTAATTTACGATCCGCGACGTCTCTCAAATTTTTAAAAACGTATATTAATTTACGTTCTCTGCTGCTAAGGGACTCAATATGTGTTTTCCAGGTCATCCGCCTATCCATTGTTACCCCTAGGTACTTGATATTAGGAACACTTTGCAATTTTGGGCATTGGCAGTTCCCTACATTGCATTCAGTATGCACTTTTATATTAATGTTAGGAAGTGGAGATCTTGGGCTTAAAAACGTCACAAATTTAGTTTTTTCAACAATAAGGGAAAGAAGATTTTCTCGTAACCATCTTGTAACAATCTTCATACCGTCTTCAGCTCTAGACTGAACTTCTTCCCATGTTTTCCCAACAAAAATAAGCGCAGTGTCATCAGCATATGAAAAAATACTACCATACTCCAACTGTAGGTTACATAAATTGTTAACGTATAACAGAAATAGGCTCGGCCCCAACACGCTTCCTTGGGGAACTCCATAATTCGTTGTTTCCTTACTACTTACTTGCCCACCAATTCTAGTCCTCTGGATTCTGTCTTTCAAATAATCCTCCATTAAATTTAAAGCTTTGTCTCTTACTCCAATATGTTCAAGCCTATTCAAAAGTATCGGAACAGAGACAGTATCGAATGCCTTGGCTAGATCTAAAAATATACCTACCACTTTGTTCCGTCTATCTAGCTCAGTGATAATTAGATTAGTAAGCTTAGATACTGCATCCTCAGCTGATCTACCAGATCTGAACCCAAATTGATATGGTGAAAGGATATTAAATTTTTCTATATATGACATAAGTCGTATGTTGATAATTTTTTCCAATATTTTAGAGACAGAAGGTAATATTGAAATAGGCCTATAGTTTTCGACACTGTCTCTGCTACCAGCCTTGTAAACAGGGATAATAATGGATGTTTTTAAGATGGTGGGAAAAATTCCTGAGGACAAACTTAAGTTGCAAATGTGAGTTATTATTGGTACTAATGCTGGCGCTGTTTGTTTAAGCATTTTTGAAGTAATACCATCAAAACCACCTGCACAATCACTTTTCATACCTCTAATAAGACTGAGAACTTCGGCCTCATCAGTTTGCAACAATCCGATTGAATTTAACTGTGCTGGCTGCTGGTTTATGATTTTACTGTGACCAGTGCTTTTTATTTTGCTGGCAAGATTTTTGCCTACATTAGCAAAATAAGTGTTTACATAGTTAAGGGAATCTACTGGTCTTCTTTTTATTTTAAGTAAAGTTTCATTAGTACTCTTATATTTTTCTGTGCATGTTATTTTCTTGATGGTTTGCCAAGTCTTTTTTATACTATTTTTATTATTTTCTAGCTCTCTTTTTTGGAAATCTAACTTAAGTTTTTTAAGTAACTTTGTACAAAAGTTCCTATATCTAGAATATGTCAATTTTAATATTTTATTATTTGGTGTTTCTTTTAGACACATATGCATTTTATCCCGGGTGCGTATACAACGCAAAATTCCACGTGTTATCCAGGGCTTTATAATTCGATGGCTATGTGGTATTTTAAAAGTAAGAGTATTTAATTTTACGATGTCCATCAATTTACTCATCAGAAGACTGGCTGCTATGTTGGCATCTAAAGACTGTAAAACTCCGGAAAAATCATGAGCTTTTATTTGCTGTACTATTTTTATTATATCCACTTTTGTTGCGATTTTATTGTGTGATAGTGATGTATCTGTTTTGTTTTTTATACTAAGAAGAGTAGGGTAGTGGTCAGTTACGCTAGAGTTTATCAGTATCGCCGTACAATGATATTTACTTTTCAGCATTAGGTGGTCTAGACACTTTCTTCCTCTGGTAGGCATATTGTGACTTGGCAGAAGACCATGACCACCTAATAGCTCTATGTAACTAGGAGAGTGCGTATCAGTATTGTCCAGATGTATGTCAATATTAATGTCTCCTATAACCGCAATAGTCTGATATTTTTTGATCGATGTGAGAATATTATTCAAGGATAATAGAAATGGATCCATAATAGTAAATGATGGAGATCGATATAACGCCACTATTGCTATTGTGAGACCAACCTTAACCAATAAGCAATTTGAATTATCGAAATTTGGTTCCTCAATAACTATGTCTAGGTTTGGCTTAGAGTAGACAATAATTCCACCATTCTGATTGAAACAATTCCTAGTATAAGCTGAGTTGTAATTACTTAGTGCGGGAAATGGCCTGTCATTTTCTATCCAACATTCCGTAAGAATGATTAAATCACAGTCAAATCCTAGCCTAAACAACAGTATTTCTAATTGAGAGAAGTTCTTGTTTATGCTTCTGATATTTAGAGACAAGATGTTCAAGCATTTATTGCTGGTAGAAACGAATGATTTACACAACTCTGGTATACAGGAATTTGTATTAGCAATTGAAAGAGTATCTATAAGATGGCACAATTCGTTCTCTGAGCATTTATCCATAATCGGATTGATATATAATATTATGTACACTCTTATAAGTTCTTAAAGTTGTTGTTGATTTTATATAAAATGGTCGTTTATTATTATTTTTCTCTCTAGCATCTCTTGATGAGTGCCTCTTCCAAGTAAGGTTAGTGTGTGTCACGTTAATATTGAAGTATATGTGAAGATGGTGTGTTGAGTTATGTGTGTGTTGTAAGTATATGTGCTGTATTACCCTAGCTATTAATGTACAAACTACAAACAAGAAAATTAAATAACGATTACAAAAGAAAGAGTCACTATATCGACATATCAGTTTTTTTGCATTTTCAAATCTTCAATTTGTTGTTCATTAGTGACGACAATAGGTGGCGCTCCTTCAGCCTTCCGCAGAAAAACTCTACCATTGGCAAACCAAAGCAAAGCGATTTTCAATGTTAAAACGGTAGTGAACCTCTCGGGGATCACCGTTCAACCCCCATTCCGGAACAGAGCGCCTGGCCAGTGTCATAACTGCCAACTGTACGGTCATGCCGCCATGTCAAGTGCCTAGGGGATCACGGGACAGCCCAGTGTTCTCGCACTAGGGACTCAGCAGACCCGCCTAGTTGTGTCCTCTGCGGCACACAGGGACATACCGCCAACTACCGAGGTTGCCCTAAGGCACCCCGCGTATCCAGTGGGCCGGCTAGGAGGCCTAATCCCCCTCCTCGCCCGGTCACTACCCGCTCTCAAGGGAACGGCCCTAAGCCTAACCTTACACCCACACCGCAGGCAACACCTGTTGTACCCGCGCCCGCGCCCGCGCGCAACGCTTGGTCCAAGCCCTTGAGCATGGTACAAGCAAGCGCCCCCCTCACCCCCGCCCGCCCGCAGCCTCTGCCAGCGCGCTGGCTTCTAAGCCCAAACCGCCGCTTTCTAGGCCTCCAATGGCTGGGCTCATGGACGCCCCAGGTCAATCTGACCTGGCGGCTGACATAGCCCTTGTCATGGACTACGCGATGGTCATAGACGTGGACGAAGTACGTGCATTCGCGCACAAACTTCGTACTGCCACAAACGACCAAGACCGCTTGCGAGCCACGCTCACACACGCGGGTTTAATCAGCGCAATAAGGCGCTACGCCCTCCCCAACGTTTCTTAGGTATCATCCAATATGGATAGTACACCGAAACGTATTAAGCCCCACTCAGTCACCGTAGCGACTTTCAACGCTGACGGCCTCTCTAGTCAAAAGGACGAAGTTCATGAATTTTGTAAGACCCATCAGGTCGATATCCTATGCGTGCAGGAGACCTTTCTGAAACCAGGTACAGCGAACCCTAGGTTTGCAAACTACCGTTTGGTTCGTAATGATAGAGTGGCCACCCCAAAAGGTGGCACTCTCATCTATTACAAAAGAGCTCTGCAATGTATCCCAATTGTTACTCCACCACTTAGAATACTAGAAGCCTCTGTTTGCTTTCTAGCGATGTCAGGTCATCAACCTGTCATCATAGCCTCATGTTACCTCCCCTCTGGTAAAGAACTATTACAGACAGACTTGGAAGCCCTCTTCTCTCTAGGAAGCTCCGTCCTTCTGATCGGTGGCTTCAACAGTAAACATGTCATATGAAACTGTACTAGTAACAATAGTAATGGTAAAATCCTTGAAGGCTTGGTCAGCCACTTAAACTTTGATATTCTCTCCCCTCTGGAGCCCACAAGATATCCCTATGTTGACAACCAACGACCAGACATACTTGACATAGCACTTCTCAAGAACGTCACCCTCCGGTTGCACTCTATAGAAGTATTACACGAACTGACTTCAGACCACCGCCCTGTATTGTTGAAATTAGGCCCCGACCCGACGGACATCACCCCTATCACTAGAACGGTAGTGAACTGGAAGCAACTGGGGGAATCCCTCCAAGCTATCAGTTCACCCGCTCTCGATAGAATCCCCGATGACATACAGACAGTAGAAGACGTATCAATTGCGATCGAGGCTCTCATTGACCACCTCCGCACCGCAGTAGGTGAATCCTCAAAGCAGGTCCAAGTGGCGGATGGTCGCCGCTTCGAACTGCCCGAGGGTGCGAGGAGGTTACTGACAGCTAAGAACGCCGCCACTAGGGCGTATGACTCGATGCCAACCCCAGAGAACAAAGCCACCATGCGCTATTTACATTGTGCTGTAAGGAAACGCATGAGTGAGCTGCGTGATCAAAGGTGGGACGACAAACTGTCAGAGATTGAGCCAACTCACCAGGCATACTGGCAGTTGGCTCGAGCTCTGAAATCTGACGGACAACAGACAATGCCTCCACTCATTAGGCCACCTCCCCTCTCCATAGCGTTCCTTGACGAAGACAAAGCCGAGTGTTTAGCTGATAGCCTTGAGGGTCAGTGTACTCTAAATGTAGATCACGTCGACCAGAAACACCTCGATTCGGTGGAATCTGAAGTCGAACGTAAAAGCTCTATGTCCATCTCTGACCTCCCACTCCTCCCACCGGTAAAATCATCCGAGGTAGTGTCTTTGATCAAGAGCCTCAAGACCCGTAAATCCCCTGGTGCTGATGCTATCAGCAACAAGGTGATTAGACTCGATCGCTCAGTTTGCGGATGATACTGCAATCTACACTTCTGGCTGGTTCAAGGTCAGGCAGAGATGCGCCATCCAACGAGCCATCACCGTAATCGGTGCATGGTTTCGTAAATGGTGGATTGCAGTAAATCCTAGCAAAAGTGCAGCAGTGTACTTCACTGAGACCCGGCGGAATCTCATGCCGTCACCCATAGTCCTATTCGGCGAACCCATCCCTTGGGCTAAATCTGCCAAATTCCTGGGCGTCACCCTTGATCGCCAACTCACTTTCGCGAAACACATCCAGATTGTTCGCAATAGGGCGGCCTTCATTATGGGTCGTCTCAATCCCCTCATAGGCAAAAACAGTAAAATGTCTCTTAGAAATAAGACGACTCTTTACAAACTTTGTATCCGCCCAGTCATGACTTACGCATCTGTAGCGTTCGCCCATGCAAAGAAACACGACCTCCACAAACTTCAAGTGATTCAGAATCGCTTTATGCGCAGGGCAGTGGGCGCTCCGTGGTACTTGCGGAACGCCGAACTGCACTGCGATTTCACCCTCCCCTCTATTACGCAGTATATGAAAGACTGCTCCCGCCGCCACTTCGACAAAGCTCCCCACCACTCGAATCCCCTCGTGGTCGAAGCGGCGAACTACTCCACTGACATAACCGATCCTCACTTCCTTCCCCCCCGTCGCCGTCCAAGGCATATTTTGGGTGACCCGGACGACCCCATCGCAGCCGTTACTTCGGCAGCTTTAGCGTCGTCCCAAGGGAACCCCGGTAATGGTTGTAGACCCGACCAGGGCTGTGATCCCGATCGCATTGTAGGCTCCGGCCGAGATCTTCTTCGCAGCCCCAGTCGCAGTCGAGGTAATCCACACACACACGATTGTAGTCCCAGCCACGGTGCGGGTGGGAGTATACACCGCGGCCCCGGTCGGGAGGTATCCTCCGGCCCAGCAAATGGCTGTGGACGAGGTAACACTGGTTTTCTATGTAGCCCCAGCCACCACGGCTGTGGGCGAGGTACTACACATTCTTATTGTAGCCCCACCCAAAGTACAGTCATGAGTGCACAACGCGACCATCCTGGTCGCGGTGTGGACCCATGTCGCGGAAATGGGGGCAGGCGAGGTATTTCCGTTTGTAGCCCCAGTCAAGGTAGTGATTCCGATCACGGTGTAGGCTCCGGCCGAGGTAATGACTGCGGGCGAGGTACACAAGGTTATGATTTAGTGGTAAACACAGTCAAACACCGAGCTCGCCGGCGAGCTCGAGGCAAAAATTATGTCTTGGTTAGATTCTCTCCAAATAGTCGTAGAGTTAAAATTCATAGGGCCCACTTTCAACGGTACACTTATGTACCGGGGTTATTCTCTCCTACTCCCCTCTCTCCTGGCGACGGCCCAAGCCTAGGTCCGTACCTTAGTGGTGCCCTTGAGCAAGTCGCCTACTCCCCTCCTTGCGGCGAAGCGTCTTCAACGCTCGCCTTAGGCGGTGCGCCCTTTGCGCCCGCATCTGGCTGAGTGCCATCTGCGCTCGCCAACGGTCCGGTGATGCTGTAAATGCCGGTAGAGGCAAACAGCATTAGTCCGTTCTAAAAAAAAAAAACGTCCCGCTCGAGCGCGCTGACCGGAATGTGTTTCCTATTCAAACGCCGCGCTGCCTTTTATAACGTATGTGTTATCGGGGCGCATGCTTGTGTGCGTGCGATGCGGGTGGGAGCGCGTGCGCAGATCGGGTGGTCGGTAGGTAGGTATGTATCGGTCCGTTACAAGTTTTATAAGGAAGAAAGCCTCCTTTTCATTAGGTGGTTTTGAAGCATACTGTGGTCGGTGCAATCGAGAAAATGAGATAGAACAGCAATTTTCCAAGGTGATAAACCTTGTATAGTTGCTTTCTGCATAAGTTCGACTTGGACATTGGAACATCACACATTCTGCCTATAAGCAGTACCTAACAAATAATACAAATGATAGGTTATGTCATTTCAGTGGAGTTCTCTCTGTGAATGAGTTCGTCCTAGGAAGTACTTGCCACCATAACTACCTATTTCTACCGCGAAGCAGTAATGTTCGCAATACTGTGTTCTGATTTGAATGGCATTGGTGCCGGCCAAATTAAAGGCACATGAGAATTAACAACTTAATGTTAACTACGGACGCAGTACAGTTCGTCACTTGTGACGAAATGCGTCTGTTTTAAGAAGAGTTTACCACTTAATACCAGATGGGCCTCGTGCTTGTACCGTGTCCTCATAACATTGAAAAAATCTTATTAATTACAGGCATTGTTTCGAGATACCGAGTGAGAATCAGCGTCATCCAGAACTTTATCACTTAACATCACAGAAACTGTCATGGACAGGCGAGCTTACCAACATTAGAATGACTTTCCCGTCTTATCACTGAATGTACTGGTGTTTAATAATAATATGGACAAGCGCAGCGCAGTACCTGCAACATAGTCTCTATCTCGACCTCTGTTTGTCCTGTAGTAAATCAAAATGTACAGTTTATAATATCTCGTCATTTGAGTGTGTATAGGTAAAATAAAAAAATATAAAAGATATACTTTATCTAATCTAATTTGTGGGTATACCAAGTTTTACATGAGAATGGTTTATAAAATTCCTTTTTAATAACAGTGATCAAGTCAGGGGGTTCAAACCCTCCCTGAGAAAACCTTTATATAAAAATATCTAATAAACCATTTTAATTAAAGGATTATATGAGCATTGTGTGATTTTAGCAGAAGTTGGCGCGAACCGAATAGCAATACAGAAAAGTGCGTGCCAGCAAGCTGTTATCAAATCGGCCATTTCCAAGATTGGTGGCAATAAAGCGTGTTGTGCCTAAAGCGTTAAGCATAAAATTCAATAACGGGTGAATTGGAACACAATGAATACAATACGGATTCATGTCTGCTATAAAAACAAACATTTATATCTCACGTTTTACACTTTATCAATATTGTATTGATTTTAGCTGGATCTTGAAAAGTAGCAATGCGACTGGTGCGTGTTAGTTAATAAGCTATGGATAGCCCCAAAAGCATGAAAATCTAGAGAGATTCCAATCTGTGCGCTAAGTTCAAAACCTTGTGTCGCAAGCAGCGGTCGTATTCTACGATTCAATGTATTCTGTTAGCTTAAATAAGTTCATTATCCACTGAGGTATTAAAACTTAACGTTTGAATATTCGTAAGTACAGAGCAATCATTGTAAACTGTTTACATGCAATATGAGCTGTGCCTAAAAGTAATAAATAAGTATAAATAATGTTTACACACTCACACTCCTGCACAAGGATTTCCGTTGGCGTGGGATGCATTAAGACACTTTAAAAACATCCAAGACCCGTGAGCAAACATTTCTGTTCGTCTCACAAACGTTTGACCCGGTCAGAGAGCGAACCTGGAATCCCTCGCTTCGAAGGCAGGGCCACTACCACAGAATGGTCTGTGGCCACTACCCAACTAAGCTGTCGCAGTCGTCAAAGTTTTCCAATCACCCAAGTGCCTTTGACCTGGGGCCCTATTGAACCGCGTTATCGCAACTCAATTGTATGAAAATTGTCATTTTGACAGTTTTGGTAGTCTGCTCGCTGTTGTTCGATCGCGGGCCAGCGGCTTGCTATCAATGGTTTTTTTACTTAATTGGTATTCTGTAAACTATTGTGTTGCGATTGCGTTGTTACAGTGGCGTACATTAGTAGTCTGATCCATAAATTAAGCTTGCTTGATATTTGAAGGTTTTTAGGGAGCAAAATGATTAATAAATATTTATTTATTGTGTTTATGTTGGAAATCTACTGTATTGACGTTTGACTGACGCAATTAGACAGAATGTTCAATCTTATTTCAGCGGCCACAGTCGCAATCCGTAGCACAGCCATACATATAAACATAACAGCGATACAATTGCTATACAACTGCGATTGAGAACTAGATCTAACAGACTACCGAATTTCACATTAACTAAAGACAGTTCAGAAGGACGAATGTGTCGATACTCAAAAAAAATCAAAATAACCACGAGGTTATCATCCATCTGCCTTCAGCGAGTTCTTGAGTATTTCGGTCACGTTGGTAGGAAGAGTGGTGACAATCTCGAGAAACTTGTCATTACTGGTAAAGTCGAGAGAAATAGACCAAGAGGGCTAAGTCTATTGCGGTGGTCTGATCAAATCCGTACTACACTCAACAGAAAAGTACACGAAGCCATTCATGACGCCGAGAATAGGACCAGATGGCGTAAGGTCATCAAAGAGAAGATGTTCCGTGGGGGTCACGACGAAACGACGGAAGGAGGAGAAAGGCAGTTCAATCGCAGAAGATTCGCTGTAGCGTGACGTTTGTCAATAGGTAAGAGACTTGGGCCTCAGGCCTAAGCACAGTAGCCCTATGATAAAAACTGGGGTTGCCCCCCGACGGCTAAACATGCCCTCCAAACCTTTCTATACCGTGATAATTAAAAGAAAGATTTATGAATGAAACTCACGTAAATTTACGTCTCTGGGACGCAAAGGGTTAAAGAGTTCAGTCGAAAATGTTAGCAGCGGGTCACCCATCCAAGTACCTACGAATGGCCCTCTTCAAGTTTTATAAAGTTATAAAAGTTGCATTCGTAATCCACGTTGGGAAGGTAAACGGTATCTTTTTATCACCCGAAAATTCTTTCACATATTCCGAATATTTTCCAGTCTAATGGATCCCTGTATAGGAGAACCATTAATTTTATTATTTGGGGAAGTATGACGAAGCACAAACCCTTCCCCTGTCCCGACTTATGTTAACATAATGAAATCAAACGATGCTCCGTTGATTTCGTTAGGCGTCTTTCTGTATTTCATTCACTCATTATGCGGTTATAACCGCGAAGCTTTGTTTAGGAGTGTTTTAATGATTACCTACAATGCAAGCTCGTAATATTTCATAAAATTATGGTTTCTATAGTTATATCCTTTTCTCTATTCTTCTCGTGTTTTATACCATGCACTTCTTTTACTACTTATTACTATACTAAACAGTAAAATAAGTACTAGTACTATTATAGTACTTCTTTTACTTGAGCTGACAATTTTTAACATTATAGCATCACATTTTATTATGAATGCATGATGTCTATTGCCAGTATGATGGTTAGATGTACGCGAACTTTTTGAAAGAGTGAAGTGATTTTTTAATTACTTACCGCCCTAGGGCTTTTCTAGCTACATTATTACCCTAGAGCGCTAATTGGTCACCTACAAGCCCCATTTGCGGGTAATACGGACCTACTTACCGAATATGAGAGATGTAAACCGGCCTAGGATTTTTCTAGCTACATTATTACCCTAGAGCGCTAATTGGTCACCTATAAGCCCCATTTGGGGGTAATAAGGACCTACTTACCGAATATGAGAGATGTAAATACTATTTCGTAACTTGCGACATACTTACCAATTGTTTTCTTAAAATAAGTGTGCTTACTCTTATTTTAAGCGGGAACTATACTATAATATAATAATATTGTTACACGTTTTATTTTATTATAATAATAATACCAGATTATATAATCGCAAAAAATCTTAGATATTAGTACCTATGGCTGGAACTGTTTCTGCTCTTTATTTTCTTCCTTTCTTTCTTCAGTCTCATGTATTGGATCACGTTCCTCATTATTCACTGGCGATGAATCATTTCTTCGCCAAGCAGGCCAGATAATACGCTGTTTCTTGGGGGTAATAGTTTTTACTGATGTGCGGTTTGTTGTGCTCTTATCACTAGTTACGGAGGGTACGTTGCTATTATCAGCTTTGGGTACATTTGTAATGAGTAGAACAAAGAGCAATACTAAGAGGCAATCTAGAGTGTTTTTCATTGTTCGCTGAAATGAAAATAACGTAGTTATTTTAATAAAACACCTACCTACCTACAATAATGGTTATTTATTAGATTTGGTACATTTACGACATCATATACCTACCTACAAGTATTATTTGCATTACGAGTATTAAGCAAAATCGTCCATATTTGACCGTCCAATAAAAAATCATGCGTGGTTATATAATACATAAAGTATATAATGATATACTTCAGTACTAACTTCTGTTTTGGAAGATACATAATAATAAATATAATGAATAATAAATAAAAACAAAAATACCATGCAACAGTTCAGTACCTACAATTTTTTAGGTATATGGGATTTAAATCATCCTATTTCTACTTACATATAAACGTTCGTGTATGTTTTGTAAACTCTATATAATTATATCCTTATTAGTTTATAAATATTAACATAATTTATAATTAACATACCTACATACCAATAAAAAAGCAGCAGTCAGACTAAAGCTACTGTGTTATACCAAAACACTTTTCACACACATTAACTTAGGAAAACTAACCATAACCCAGACGCTTAACCATTAAATTAAAACCTTTTATTCATTCATTATCAACAATGAATTTAATCACGTAATAAATAATTATATTTTAATATGCCAATAACAATAAATTCTACAGATAAACATAAAAAACTACTTCATTAAAAAGAACATAGGTGCTCGCCGATTTATTCATTAAAAGGTTTTATTTTTTTGATATATTTTGTAATATTTACACTTCTTGCAGTGACTGTATGTCAGATGTACTCTCTTTTTCCACTTAGTTACAATGCGCAATTCAATCATTGCGCGTTGTAACCAAATGCTATCCGGAACTTGGACGGTAACCACTCCATGTTTCGATATCAATGTTTGTACAGTTTATGGATATGGTCGTTGCGCGGGGCGATAATGTTATTCTTGTTTATATTAAAATATATTTTCATACCACCTGCTCGAAAATGTTCTATTACATGTCACGCAATCTCTACGTAAAGCAAGGCATTACATAGGCGGGGCTGTAAAGTTGTATGAAACTCCCTGGTTAGTAAAGTGATTTGGATTTGGTACGTTAATTGTAGGAATACTCTTAGTACGGAGACAGCATACAGAAAAAAAAAGAAAAAAGGCGCGAAAAGGTTTAACTATAAGTAGTGCGTTCGAATAGCCCTAAGTTGGCGAAAATAGCGCTAAAAATTCTCACAAGGGCGTTCTAATTGGGAATCTATGGATGAAAATGTCGTTTATGAGTCTTTTTGTTCAGTGTTTGAAAAGCTAAAATAGAGTTATATTTGCCACCAAAACTGAGCTTGACAAACGCTTTAACAAAATAGCCAACAATAGCAACGCCACCAATGAAGTGAGTGCGCCGGTTGCTATGGGTTATGCTCATCCCCTCTGCGGATTCAAGGTCATATTGAAGTCATAGAAGACCTATATTATTATTTCCAACGTGGTGCATGTAACTGTACCGAAATTTCGGGAGCTCCAAAAGCAACTACATCTTGATCTACATCGTGTGAGTACCTTATAATATAATTATAACTTAGTTAACAACCGCGAAAGTCTAGAACAGTGTTTTTCATAAAATGTTCCTTCCAAAAATATTACTCTGTCCCTCTATAACGGTACAAATGTGTCCAATATGAATATTAACTATTAATGTATTTTACTTTTAACTATATAACTGCTATTTTACAGCTCTGAGTTTTTATTGTCTCGCAGTAGGTATGAAAAGTAGAGTATGCACCTCGAGGATAAAGCCTGTCTTCGTCTTGGGCGGCTTTAACCCCTCGCTTCACTCTGGACTCTACATGACTCCCTCGCTGCGGTCAGGGATTATCCCCAGAGTCCCCGTTACACTCAGGGTTCAATATACCGCCCATGACTTAAGACACTGCTTTACTCCCTTGGTGCATAATCTAGTATTGAACTTAGCTTTTGTACAGATTACAGTTAATAATTAGATATTAATTATTTCTATATTGTGTTATTATACTAACATGTAGAATGGATAAAACGTGTTTAAAAATAAATGATTTAAGTATTATAATATTATGTCACAAAAGATGGCTTTTGTTTTGTGGACTGCCGCATCCCTGACACCAACATGACTATGCATCTAGTGTAATATTATATTCGTTATTCACCACATATGAGATATTCCTCCATATAAAGGTTCAAGAAATGGCGTTGGAAATAGTTAAGATTTAATTAAAATCTGTTCGAAAAATTCAAAACGACAAATGTCTAAATCAATCAACAAATCTCAAAACCTGCCAAGGGTGCTAAAAGATTTTAAAATATATCTTTTATATCAAGCTTATTATTGTAAGCTGTTGTATGAGTAGTATGTTCATTTCAGCGTTTCCGTGCTTCGGAGGATATATTCTAACTTCTACTATAAGACATCGGTTGCGGTTGGTACAGTGACACCGGGGACGACGATATGTCGTCGCCAAAGTTGGCCCCGTCCCAGCTAACGAGGGGCCGGCCAAATTGAAAGGAAAGAAGGGGCGAAAAGAGGGGTGTCCTGCAGATGAACCCGCCGGATACCTCTATTACGCTCTATTGTACTGCTTGACGAGGCTGGCAAGCTCCTAGAGGGTGTTGTCGTTGCCCACCTCGTCAGGCACCTCACGAACGTCGGCCCAGATCTGGCTGACAATCAGTTCGGGTTCCGGAGAAGTCACTCGACGCTGGATGTAATATCCCGTGTCCACGATCTCTCCGAGGTGGCGTGCTCCAACGGCGAGGTTACGTTGGCGGTGTTACTGGACATCGCAAACGCCTTCAATAGCCTGCCATGGAGCACGATTTTGAGGGCACTAGGGTATCACGAGGTACCCCAGTACTTCCGCCGTATCGTCGGGGACTACCCCTCAGCAAGAGAGGTGGTCTATCCGACAAGTCAGGGCGAAGGCCGAAGTCCAGTGACTCGCGGCGTTCCACAGGGGTCTGTTCTTGGCCCACTCCCGTGGAACGTTGGGTATGATTGGGTGCTGCGGGACGTTAACCTAGATAGCGTCAACCTCATCTGTTACGCCGACGACACCCTTGTTACCGCTCGGGGGAAGACAATTCGGGAGGCGCACATCCTGACCACTGCCGCAGTAGCGGCGGTAGTGACTCGGATCCGGCAATTGGGCCTGGAGGTGGCGCTCTACAAATCCGAGGCCATCTGTTTTCCTGGTTGTCAGAGGGCACCGCCCGCAGGCTGCAATATAATTGTTGGGGGAACCTCTATCGCTATAAAGTCAACGCTGAGATATCTCGGTGTTGTGCTTGACAGCAGATGGAGATTCAGGGCCCATCTTCAGCAGCTGTCCCCCAGACTCGAGGGTACGACTGCTGCACTGGGCCGCTTGCTCCCGAATCTCGGGGGCTAATCTAGGAGGTAGCTGCCGCTAACTTTACATGGCGGTGGTGCGCTCTATGGCCCTCTACGGTGCCCCCATAAGGCTTGATCCCTTCCATGGGATCTAGCGAATGAAATAGAAATAGAAAAAAACTAAATTAAAAAAAATATCAAATTAAAATTGTGTGCGTTTTTACAATAAAATCCCAAATCACATAATTGAGCTCACAAAGTGAAAATTCAAGTTGACTGTAAACAACATTATTATAAACAAAAATTAAAAAGTCCGACATTATACAGAACTCAAAAATGCTTGATGATCTGATGACTCATCTTCTGGCAAGTTGTCATCTGCGACCCATAAAATGTAATAATAGTAGTGTCTAAATAGAAACATTGTAAAAATGAAAAGGATGGCCCCGAGTTTCTTGCAGCTTCTTCTCGATAGGCTCTACATATTTTGGAACGAGGCGGTAGAGTCTCTAAAGTACATTATAATGAATAATTGACGTTCATAAGTACGCCTTTGATGCCTAAATTGAATAAATGATTTTTCCCTTGACTTTAACATCGTCATAATCATCTATCACCGCGCGGGTTTTGGGCAATTTTGATAAAATGTTGTATGGAGGTAAATGAGGCAGTGGATAGGATACTTTTCATCGTCATCATCATCATCATCACCCATCTCCACGCGAGTGAAACCACGAAGCGCAACTAGTAGATTATAAATAACAAGTTGCCATTAAGGCGCTGTCAGTTCAGAACTTGAATTGTTTCAATTTCTTCCTCTTTAGGTCAAGCAAGCGCATCCAGTAAAAACGTATAAAAATCCATAAAAAATAATTTTCTCTATTAAAAATCTCTATTCTCTAATAAAACGGATGCTGTTTTAGTCAGTGTAGGTATGTGTCTCAAAAATTGCTATTTTATGATATTTGTTTCATGACAAATACTATTATGAAATATGAGCAAAACTGTTTTAAAGGTGAAATTAAGTGATATGTTTGAAATTTTTTTAATGTACTTTAGTATGTTAAAATATGTTTTAAGTCAGTCAATGTGTACTTAGAAGTCTTAGAAATGTGTGTGAGTGACTATTATTATGATTATGTCAGAAATTATGGCATTGGTTTCGTGGACAGCCGCATGCTACCAGCAGCTCTATGATTATTTAAGGTATTAATTACAACGCGGTCACATTAACTAGACGCTTGGCCATGTGACGTCATTTTGGCGCTCAAGGACGGTATGCAAAAAAACCGGCCAAGTGGCCTTTATTAAGATGGAGTAAAAATTGATTAAAAATTAAGTTTGTTAAATGAATAAAAAATATTTAATTATTTTGAAAGGTAATATACAACTACATATTCTGTGAAAATTTAAGGTGCCTACCTGTTACCGTTATTAATATTGAGCATAAAAATAGGAAATATACACATTATGATATTGGTTTAGTCGACCTATTCCCGTTAAGGGCGTGTAGTTTACATCGTTTCTATCTGATTGGAATTTGAAACACCCTATCCTAATTTTAACCGTTTTCGATATATTTGAGTTTTTTATAAAAAAAAACTCGGCTATCAGCTTAGATATTTTGAAATTAATATAAATGAACCCCTATTTTCCCTGGTCACGCTATAACTTGAGAACGGCTTATCTTATTTCACTCATTTTGTTTTTAAATGTTTTCTAATACTTCGTAGAAATTTATTACATAAAAAAAAACGAAAAAGATGAGAGGTTATGGCAAAGCCGAAAGCCAAGCCTAAAATTAAAGATGAAAGTTAAAAAAAAACCTTTAACAAAGTCGCGGGCAGTCACTAGTAGTATATATACGTGCAAATTTTCTACAAGTGTACTCTTCTTCAATTTAAGAAAGTATAAAAATAGTAAGTAGAAAATAACACGTAGGTTTGAATTGAGAATAACAATTATCATGAACTTGTAAAGTAAGATTTTCTGCGCTTCTTGTATGCCCCAGAGTATTTGTGTTGTATACGTTATTCGCTACAAATAAGCTATTCATCCATGCAGAGTGTCAAGAGACTGTTTTGGAATTGTCTGTCTTGAAATACTTTGGACGTAATGAAAACCCTGCCAAGGATAAGTTTTTAAAATGTAACTTATATACAGTTTTTTATTGTAATCTGATGTATATAGTATATACGCTAGTACGAGTAGGTACATACATAGTACGGTCACCTGAACGTTTCTATGGTTCGGAGTATAACTTATAACTTCAACTTTAAGAGATCGGTCGTGAATGTTCTAGTCGTTTTAATTTAAGATTCATCCAGGCCTACCGCTGGTGCGAGATGGTGACTATAGCCTATCCACCAAGCCGCGCTGGGGCCATGTGGTGTATTATATGTTTATGACTAACTTATGTTTCAATTGTTCGTTACAAATTTGAGCACATATGTACCTAATTTAATGTGTGTTTATGTGTTTTTGTGCAATCGAGTAGTACGAGAAATTCGTTCGCCAGATGGTACGCTTGGCACTGCACTTTACTCACCACCCCCAGAAGTTTGATTTTGAATCTTTTTCAATAGCTCTCAGACATCAAAATATCTATTGTTGTGAGTAGGGTAAAATTAGGTCATCTGGATCAATAGATCCAGCTACCCTAATTTCACTAGTTCACCTATTCACATAGACAACCTGATAATTTATATTTCTGATATAACTTAGAGGCTCTACTCATCTAACCATTATATTGTTAAGAAAGGATCTAATAATTTATTTTGTTTTTTAATTTTTTTACTTATAACATTATTAAGTAAGTTGTTAGTTGTTGTTGCTAAGGATCTTTTCGTATACCATAAAAAAGAAACAGACCCATTCCTATCTACCATTGCACACTTCATTTGTTCCTTGTTTTAATAACAAGATAGTCTGTTCACTTTCCCATCTATTTATATACTTATTGTTTGCTTATCTTGTGTTTCGTGTCACCTATTTGCAACGCGCTATGGAGAGGGCTATGCTCGGGGTTTCTCTACGTGATCGAATCAGAAATGTGGAGATCCGTAGAAGAACGAAAGTCACCGACACAGCCCAGAAGATTAGCCAATCAAAGTGATGATGATTTGCATAAAATTGAAGTGCCAAACAACAGTATGCTATTAACACAAATTATTTGCTTTATTATGTCTACTAATTCATTAATTTTAATTATAAAAAAATGTCAGGTCAAAGCCTTGTCAGACATCAACGCATATTTTCCCTTCAGAATAAGAGTGTGATGAGCAACGTGAGCAACAAGAAGTACGAGCGAAAGTCAAGCATTGCAAACCATCGCTTTGCACATCATTTCAGAGCATGAGAGCCAGCGAGTCTTCGATTCCCGCTACAGGACCGAATAAAAAGAAAATCGTCATCAACCCAGCTATAAAAGAATATCACACGCAAATTCTTTCGCATATTTATTATGCAGATAACTTTTCAGTTTAATGGATCCGTGTATAGAAGAAGCATTAATTGTATTATTTGATGGAAATAATAACAAAGCACAAACCCTTCCCAAAAATGAAATCAAACGGTGCTCCGTTGATTTCGTTAGCCGTCTTTCTGTCTTTTATTCATTCATTTTGCGGTTATAACCACGAAACTCTGTCTCAGAGTGTTTTAATGATTATCTACAATATAAGCTCGCAATATATAATCTATACAAATATTATGAAGAGGTAAGATTTGTATTATTCTATGTAACGAATAAACTCAAAAACTACTAGACCGATTTAGTTTTTTTGCCGTTCGAAAGCTACATTATCACTAAGTAACATAGCCTATGTTAATTTAGCATATTATATATATATATATAATGTTTTCAAAAAACTTAGGGATCCGTATGAAAACTTCGATAATGTATCCCAACGTGTAAAAAAGTATCGAAAATACTTCCTGAACTGAAACTGACAATAGAACAAAGTGATGTACTATAATTTTATAGAGGACATCAATATCTACAAAAAATTCTAAAGTTCTATATGTATAACTACATATTACAGTTATGCCACAATAACTACTTTTCATGTTAAAATAAGCAATAATAACGCCGGTACAAACTATCACACACGTATAATTATTACAGTTACGTCACAATAAGTACTTTGTCAGTATAAATTATGCAATTGTAATGAAAAATTCTTATATCGCGTATTATACGCTGCGAAAACTATTGACAAAAGAGCAAAGTGTTTTAATACAGTTTTATCATCATTATCATCTCAGCCGTAGGACGTCCACTGCTGAACATATGCCTCCTCCACAAATTTCCAAAAGGACCGGTTGGAAGCGGCCTGCGTCCAACGTCGTCCTGCTACCTTTACCAGGTCGTCAGTCCACCTCGTCAGTGGACGACCTACGCTGCGCTTGCCGATCCGTGGTCTCCACTCTAGAACCCGGCACCATTGGCCATCTGTTCTGCGTGCTATGTGGCCTGCCCACTGCCACTTCAACTGGCTTATCTTCTGGGCTATGTCGGTAACTTTAGTTCGTCTACGGATCTCCTCATTTCTGATTTGATCACGTTGAGAAACCCCGAGCATAGCCCTTTCCATAGCTCGTTGCCCGATTTTGAGCTTGCTTATGAGGCCCATAGTTAGAGACCACGTTTGAGTGGCATATGTTATCACTGGTAACACACATTGGTCAAAGACTCTTGTCTTGAGGCACTGAGGTATTTTTGACGAGAAGACTTCGCGAAGTTTCCGGAACGCTGCCCAGCCGAGTTGGATTCGACGATTAACCTCTTTCTCAAAGTTAGACCTCTCTAGTTTGACTGTCTGTCCCAGGTAGATGTATGTACAGTTTTATAGAGGATATCAATATCTACAAAAAGTCTACAATACCATACGCATAACTATTACAGTTATGCCACAATAACTACTTTATTATATTAAAATATGCAATAATAACGCCGGTATTAACTATAGGCCACATTATTCGAACCATAGTTATCATCCTTATCTACTCTCATAATAAAAAAGAAAGGTTTGATTGTTTGTTTGTCTATAATGATAAACGCAAAACTACTGTAACGATTCAAAAAATTATTTCACCACTATAAAGCTACATTATGCCTGAGTAACATACGCTATACTTAATTCATCATCATCATCATCCATCACCACGCGGGTGAGTCCGCGGAGCGCAGCTAGTGTTTCATGAAACAGAAACTGTTTTCAGAATAATTTAGGTATTAAAAGCTATATTCTGGTCTTTATTTTTGTCGTCTTTTATCCCATGCACTAACACTTCTTTTCACTCACTGCAATTTTTTTCATATATCACTACATTTTATTACTACCAAGATAAAAACAAAACTCATGTTTTGATATATTACATTATGAAAATACGAGTATATCTTCGAACAGGATTCAAACCCGCGTCTTTTACTCTGACTAATAGTAAATTTCAAAGTTTGGTATCGCTAAACAGGCAAAAATTATATACTAGAAAAATATCATGCTATGAATCTACGAAGAAATTAGATTTCTTCGTAGCTATATTTATATTATATTTATTCAATTTCTTACTTTATAGCTTAATTTGATTTTTGATATTCCAATTAGAAAAAATACCATACTTTTTATATAATTAATATAATTTAGTGCAGTGGTGGATTGAACATGAGATCAACTTATGACATATTACTTATACATGTTTTAGGCATTAAACTTAATGTTTAATTTACTAAGCACAAGTTATAACTACGTGCAAGTGTTGGATGTGCGGTAGGTGGCTTAACCAAAAATAAAATATACTTACGGAACGTGAAGCTAGCTAAAAGCTAAATAAGAGGAATCATCATCATATCAATCAATATCAACAACTGCAGACAGGTCTTTTTACAGTCTAAAGACGAACCTAATCGATATGATATATATTTTTTTTTTTAAACTATTCATCTAATATGAGAACAATTTTAATTGAGTTGCGAATATGATTTTAGTGTAAAGTTGTAGCAATTTGTACCGGAGCACAATGAAAACGCCAATATATTATTTTAAGCCGTGTGTATGTGGCTGTGCAAATACTATTTCGTAATAACATTGAACCCTTTTTGGGGATTTTCCAGTCTCCATCAAAGGTGGGATGCTAATATAACAATTGTTGAATTGATTCATTAAAGTTTCTTTACATAACATTATTAAGGCGTGTGGCAGTAAAAAAACAATATTTAATGTGTTCCAGTAGGTCGGTTTATTTATATCTAAAATGAGTAGAACTTACTCTACGACATTACTCCAAGTTCTCTTAATCATATCAGCAGCCTTTTCTCCTATCATTATTGTTGGTGTGCCCAAGTGTGCAGAAATAGGTTTAGGGATCACACTAGCATCTGCCACCCTGAGCCCATACACTCCATAAACTTGCAGTTCTGGGTCCACTATTGCATAAAGGTCACTAGGAGGACCCATTCTGCATGTGGCTATTTGATGGTGGGTAGAGAAAACCAAAGTCCTTATAGCACATTCCCAGTAAGAGTCTGAACCAGGAGCGTGCGTTTTGCATGTTGCATATTCAGGCAAGTATAATCTTGCATCATACTTTTTGAAAGGTTCTGACTCACCTAACTTTATGACATACTTTATAGCCTCTATTAACGTAGCAATATCTCTAGGATCTGTCAGATAGTTTCCATATAATTTGGGATGCGAGTATGGGTTTGAGTCTCTTAGTTCCATGTAACCCTTTGATTTAGGCTGAAGAAGTACGGGTACACCTGACCAAGTGTCAAGTCCATTTAATGATCCAAATGCAGTATGGTAAGTTTTATCGCTTATTTTAGCACTTTTTCTAAAAGCACTTCCTCCGTCAACGTTGATAGACCCACCCAAGCTGATTATTTCCACATCTGGAATTGTTCCAGGATCCTCAGAGCGAGACGTTTTCAGATAACCTAAACCCTCGATATAACCAGGTGTTGTTAAAAGTCCATCTCCATATTGCAGCCATTGCATAAGATTCGGTAAGGTTGCAACTTTTGGCTCTAAAAGGCTGGCATTTGTAGAATTCAGTTTAAAAATGACACCAGGGAAAGCAATATGGTCGTATAAATGCTTTCCAACTTGCAGGTTTCTAATGACAGGTATTCCCAGTGCTCGCAATTGTTCCTCAGGACCGATTCCAGACAACATCAACAGCTGCGGTGAGGCCACGGGTCCAGCAGATAAGATTATTTCTCTGCGGCAGCGTACTGTTTGTGTCACACCATCCTTTATGTATTCAACCGCGTAAGCTCTTTTCGTTTGTGGTTCTATGACCACTTTAGTAGCGCGAGCTTCCGTCAAAATATGAAGATTTTTACGCCTTTTATGAGGGTGAAGGAAAGCTTTTGCGGAGCTCAATCTGTGACCTTTATTAGATACCGTCTGCACGTAGCCGAACCCGAGCTGATCGGGCGAATTATAGTCAATTGTCGGATGTCCCAAATCTCTTCCGGCCTGCAGGAACGCTTCGACGAGACCGGTTCTGTAATAAATGAAGCCATATAATGTTAGTAGGTATAACACTTTTTCTAAACTATCTAGTGGTTTTCATTTCATTTGATTAGTTGAAATGAATAACAGCTGAAAACTTTTGTTGGAAACTTACTTGAAGGGAACATTCTCGACAGTTAGCTCGCCGTCGTGGCCACGGTAAGGAGCGTTTTTATATTTCTTCAGTTCTGACTTTTCTGATTTCTTGAAATATGGTAAAACCTCTTCATATGACCTGTTAGTAAAACGAAAATGTTTCATTCAACGACATCAAGCATATATTTAGTGGTACTTTAACTACCACTTGTGTAATTTTACGATAAAGAGTAGGCGTTTTAATATCCTACTTGTTCTGATAAAGTGGTGATAATGTACGAAACTGTAACTCACATACTATGTAAATGAATAAAAATATTCTGTATTTTTAATTTGATATACGGATAAAATGTTTTAAAGCTAAATAACTAAATAAAAAAATTACTAAATAACTCCATGGTTTCCATTAAAGCCTCTGTGAATGTACGAACTTACTTACAAGGGCAAACACTCATAATGGGTAAAATGGTAAAGATTTTATATTTTTATATATATATAATATGTATCATTGAAATATTAGTAATAGAAATGTATCATTATTAATTTAAAAAATATATTTTTGTATTGTACCATGACTCAAATTAATTAAATAAGATAGTAGTACTTATTTAAAATAGGTGCCTTAAAGTTTTGAAACCTCTATCTATTGCCAGCAAAGCTTTCAAAGTTTTTGGCCAGCTTAAGTTTTTCTTTTAGTTTTCAGTTTTAGTTAGCTAAAAAATTCGATGCTCGGACCCGAACCTCGGTGGCCTATGGCGTCTGACACGGAGAGTCAGAGGACGCGGGTTCGAATCCCATCCGAGGATGTGAATTTTTCTCTATATAAATTTCAATGTTTGAAATCGCTAAAGCAGGCGTTAGTGCTTTAAAAGTAATACTATAAAAATTACAAGGGTTGCGATGTGAATACAAAAGTTTAAGAATTTCTAAATAATGCTTCTTTCGGTTGGACAGTACTGTCAAAGCTGTTCAATAGATGTTGCTCCGTCCCCGTAAGACGGTTAGTCAGATAGAGAGTTAAAAAGTTCGATGCTCGGACCCGAACCTCGATGGCCTAGATGGTCAATGGCGTCTGACACGGAAAGTCAGAAGACGCGGGTTCGAATCCCGTCCGAGGATGTAAATTTTTCTCTCTATAAATTTCAATATTCTTTTAGCGTTTCAAGTATCATACCATCCGTAGTTTCCATCGGCAGCAATGCTGTCCCAGTCCTGAGGACGTCCTCTTGTATACAGCATGGAGTCTATGACGCTGGAGCCACCCAGGGCCTTTCCTCGTGGCCAGAAGCATCTCTGTTCGTCGCTCCCTACCGATCAAAATAAACAGTGCCAATGACTTATCTCCTAATGTTAAGAAACAACTTTTTTTACTTGAAATTGCTAATAGATTTGATAATGATGAATTCGGCTTTTATTGTGAAATGCTCGTAGCTCAACTGATAGGATTACGGGTAAGTTGAACTACGCAAGTGCTACTGACTAAAAGGAGATGATATAATTATCCAAGAGGCCATTATTACATTAATCAGTGTTTTTTGGTGGTTTTTTAATCCGTCCGAATCAGCAAGCCTCCAGTTCATTCATAAATCTTTTGTTTTAACGTAAACCAGATGCGGACAGATTAATCTATAAAATTGGAGATCACTCCATTCACATATAACTGTTGCAAACAAATAACTGTTTTGTATAATAACGCAATGCCGCAAATTGGTTTTGGTCAGTAATGTGTAGACTCGAACTCGTTTTGATCAATTCCTACTAAACTTAAAAGTTATCTCTACAGTAACAATCGGTATTAAAGGATATTCTTACTTTTTTCAAAATTGGTCTGTAATAGTTTTCTTGAATATTAAATTCATATTTAAAAGTCCGTGATTTAGTCACTCAATTTCGTGATCAATTTCATAAATACCACTATTCTAATACGAGTATGTGTTCATAGTATCTAATCCCATATCCATAATCCCATGAGTATTACACTCATCACTTACCACTTTGACTTCTTCATCAAGTCCACATTCAAAGCTACAAATTCCAAACAAAACCTATTTTTCTATATACCACAATTTTTTGCTTGTATTGTTCTGTGTCTAATTCAAAGACTGTTGTCTTCGGTCGGTACATGATCATAATGCGAAGTTTCATAGGAGAAGATAAGCAGGCAAGGCTAGCAAGAGGATGGGTCCTTATAGTCGGCTTTTATAAAATCTTTATGGGAAGACATGGAATAGGCCAATATATATGTGCACAGTAACATGTCATGTTCACGAACACTGTATAATCCGTTGTGTGATTTAATCATTTACAGTTTAACAATATGTCTGTCACAATGTCATACTTGTATCTATACCCGCACGTATCTTACATTATTGTTTACACACAATCATGTATTAACTAATTAGTACAAAATACATATATACCCTTCATATACTAGAAATTAATTAGAATTGAATTCTATTTAAGGCTATTGTAGGCATCTATTTTAGGAATTCCTAAAATACTTAATAACAGCGCGAAACTTGTGCGATCTAAGCAGAAGCAGACGCTTCGCATTCGAAAATATTGGATGTTGGCTCAGTATAATAGATGAGGTATCTTCAGTAGGTAGTTATGTTATCATATTAAAAGAGAAATTTCTGAGTGATATATTTTACCATATTTGCTCTACACAGATTCGAGAAACTTTTAGGATAAAGGATCAGTTATTCAGTAAAGAAATAGAAAATACAAGTACAATTTGAAAAAAAATACCGACTTCCATTCTATTTAGTTATTGGAGTGTAACTCGAAAACTTCTGGACCGAATTTGATGAAATTTAAATGGGACCAGACGGGAAGCGCCAGCGTTCAAACAAAAAATAATTTTGAGAATCGGTTCACACTATAGAAAGTTACGAGGTAACAAACATAAAAAAACCTGTTGAATTGAGTACCTCCTACTTTTTGGAAGTCGGTAGAAAATAGTATTTTTACAACTTTCGCAAACTAAATTAGTTTTTTAATTGTCTTTATTTTGAGCTTTGTACGCAAATATCCCACTAGTGTTATTATAAAATATTTTGTTTACCTAAGCACACTCCTGGTTGATGCTCCATTGTGTATGGCCATGCATAGTCAGTCAGCTGAAGGTAGTGCACTAATGCTGGCACGTCTGTGAGTAGCATCTCTGGCTTCCCGGCTTCTAGTACAAGAACTGTTGCTCGGGGCTTGTCTTCGGATAGCCGGGCTGCGATGACGGATCCTGACGTGCCTCCGCCGACGATTATGTAGTCGTATTCTTCAAGAGCTTTGGAGTAACCTAAAAAGTATTGAGACATATTATATATGTATAATACTGTATATCTATCATACCTTGGATTTGGATAATTAGTATATGTCTATATTATATATCTGGGGAGAATGGGGAGAACGGACTAGTAAACATCTTCCGGCCCTAATGTCAACCTCACCTGCACGCGCCGAAAGGCGACGGCGACCAATTGGTTTCCGTGGTGCTCCCTGCTAGACAACAGACGAGGCTCTGGCGACCGAGCAATGGCGGTATAACTATACACCCCATCGGGCAACCCTTGGAGGAGGCTTCAGCAGCCTTGGAGATAAATTCTCCTTAAAATGTCTGGGGCAGAAGGCAAGGGGAAACCACTGCACTATAATCCCAAGAAAGTCGTCATGGAAGTACAACCTGAAGTGACGACCACGACCGCTCTGTCAAGAGCGTAGCGATGAAGATGATATTATATATCAATTTTATATTCCGATACTAGCTCACATAATATTGGTGACATCCACAGAGTAAGGCTGGTTTCACAGTGACGCTTACCGTCCGCGCGGGTGGTAAGCGCGGCCGAATTACTGCCGTCAGCGTGGGCCATCCGCGCGTGTTGGTATGTAGCTATCCTATTGACGCAAAGCTCGTGGCCCGCGACGCTTACCAACCGCACTGGTAAAAGCGTCACAGTAAAACCACACTAAGCCCGACGTACACTCATTGGGTTTTTTATTTATATTTCATCTTTAGAGTTCACACTATAATCACACCGAGTCTAACGCTTGTATATTTTCATCATCGTCATCATCATCTCAGCCGTAGAACGTCCACTGCTGAACATATGCCCTCCCCACAAATTTCCTAAAGGACCGGTTGGAAGCCGCCTGCATCTAACGTCGTACTGCTATCTATATATTTTACCGTATTCACAATGCGAGCTTAACAACAGGTACAATTTGAAAAATCAGTTATTGGAGTGTAACTCAAAAACGAATGGACCGAATTTAATAAAATTTAAATTGGATCACACGGGAAGCACCAGCTTTCAAACAAAAAATTTTGAGAATCGGTTCACCCTATCGAAAGTTATGAAGTAACAAACAAAAAAATACAGTCGGATTGAGTACCTCCTCCTTTTTGGAAGTCGGTAGAAAAAAGTGTGAAAATATATGTTTACGTGACCTATCTACATATTAATACTTTTCGTATTTATTCTTATACTGCGGCTGCGGAACATTGCTTCTCGGCGAGTTTTATGATTCTAGGTTAACGGGAGGTACCTTACGTGGATTTAGACTTATAGGCGAAATGTCAAAAATGCAGCATTATGTGGCTATATTTTTTTATTGTGCAGATTTATAAATTGTTTTTTTTTGAGCTCTAAGCCTTTTTATAAGCCTTGCTATTGCCTTGATACGTCTAGTATTCCTGAGAAAAGGGAAACAGACAGGCCAAGCGATGTTATGTATTACCTTTTTGCACTTGAGGTACAGGACCCTAAAATATGACTGTAATTATATCATTATATTTCACTTTATTAATAAAGGCTGATACTTTTTACTACACGTAGCTGTTTACAGTTCTTGTAGTTATATCAGAAACTAAGCTGTAACCTTTCCAAAAGTGATGTATGTGAACACAATTTTATCGTGTGCTAGTAGTAAAACAATGATTGCATTTCTAATTAAGTTTTAGAAACAATGCAAGGATGTAGTGCCGATTGCCGAACTACAAAATCACTCACACACTGCTACATAAGCACAGTCAGTGCTTTCCGTCATTTTAATCATACCTACTATGTGAACATGTGAACTGTAAAGTATGAACGATGCTTTGCTATATCATGTACCTAAGCGAAAGAGACTTGATCCCACGACACAGGGTCAACATTTAATGTATTATTGCTGGTGCCTATTTTATAAGTACAACTGTTAGTTTTGATAAATAAATTAAGCTGTAACCTTTCCAAAAGTGATGTATGTGAACACAATTTTATCGTATGCGTGTGTGTAGTAAAAAAATGATTGCGTTTCTAATTAAGTTTTAGAAACAATGCAAAGATGTAGTGCCGATTACCGAACTACAAGGCAAATCTGATATCTTAGACAATACCAAAACCACGTAACCACAGATGAACTTAAAGATTTTGTAGAGAAACATTTAATTAACAACACATATACCTAACTGTCACATAAAATAATGGGGTTATAAGTCATCTTTTGTATAAATAAGCCTCAATATTTTGACCGAGTTGATGTTATTTGCCTCGATTACGATACTAAGAATATATATATTATATTTATTATATAAAACATAATGATTTTTACGTACGTAGTTTTTACGCTAAGTGCATCAAGTAAATATTTAAAAAAAAAAAAGTCAAAATACATCATTTAGTATGAGCAGAAATAAAAATCCAGATACGAGTATAATCTAAAACGAAAAGAAAATGTCAATCTTTGCTTTCAGTATTATTGAAAAATGTCAGAATACGTTAGTAAGTGTTGAACATGATATGTTTACAGTGATGAGCCTTCATCACTGTAAACATGATAGACTTAACTTAGCATGTAGAAGTTCTGTCGGTTAGTTAAAACAAGAGAAACATCATCTGAAGAGAAATGTCTTTGTCAACGAGATCGTTTTATGCGAGTCGATGCAAACGCATCGCATGCACGTGCGCAACATAGCTGCCGTGCGATTCTCTAATGATTCGTCATTGCGCTCGTCAACGAGCTCACCGATGTCAAATACTTTATGAGATATCGCCTACGAAGAAATTCGGATATCGCCCTTGTACATAAGGTTGTTTTTCCGACGTTTCGACATCTCGTCATTTGTTTCACGGATGTTTTCAAAGATGCGACGATGTTTGCTCTTAGAGAATCGCACGGCAGAGTACAAGCCGAGCGCCGCCCTCATAAATGTAAAATTAGGAACATTGTAAATTATAATAAATTACAAATTGATATGACCATGTTATTCCAAATTAGGTTACAAAGTGTCTGTTTCATATTTATATGCTATATAATGATGGAGCAATAACGTTATTAGTTAGTTACTGTTAGCTCATTAGTTTATTATATTTAAATGTAATAAAGTAGTAATAGTATATTCAAGTTCTTAAGACATATACACCCATTGTTCCTTAAAATAAAAATAGACTTCAAGCGGCGACATACGAAATTAAAACTTAAATAATAATAATAAATGAAAATAACATATTACCAAAATATTTTTTTTATATTTTGGTATTATAATAGATATTATTTAAATTTGTATGTTGCCGCAGCCTGTATTTATTTTACTACTAAATGTTTTTTAATAAAGGGAATAATGGTATCAGAATATATAATCGCAAATAATCTTAAGAGGTTTGTCCTGTTTGGGAGAAAACTTAGTTCGAGAGTGGTTTAGAAAGCTTACTGTTTTATTTTATTTAATACATACTTATAACATACCTGCTAGACTGTTGATCGAAATTAATTTAAATATTATAATCTACGTATGGAGAGAAAGATTCTTCATTAATATCAAAAATAAGTACATATTTAGAGAAGGGAAAGAGGCATTACATTGTTAAGTAGCTGCGCCCCACGGTTTCCTCTCGTGGACATGGATGATGATGATGATGAAAAGTATAATATGTCCTTCTCCGGTATATAACTTATTTTAATGCAAAATTTAATCACGATCCGTTCAGCCGTTTAGGCGTGATAAGGTAACAAACAGACAGAGTGACAAAGTTACAAACGTATTATAATATTAGTATGGATATAAAAATGACTAAAAATGGTTATCTATGTGTTTTACGTACCTTTAGGCAATGGGTAGTTGTCACGCAAGAAATCAAAAGGATCATTGCCATTCTGAGGGTGGTAATTGACGGCTGTGCTTTGTAACATCATTTCTACGATCGGATTCTGAGGATACGACCATGGCAGGAACCTTTTCTGTCTTTTATTTTCTTCTTTTCCTTCTTCAGTCTCGAGTATTGGTTCACGTTCCTCGTTATTCAAGGGTGATGATTCATTTCTTCGATAGATATGTGCTGGCCACAAAATACGCTTTTTGGGCTTATTTGTTGGAGGTAGTGTGGAAATTGTATCTGACTTGCGGTTTGCTGTGTTCTTGTCATTAGCTAAGGAAGGTACGTTGCTGTTGTCAGCTTTAGGCACATTTGTAATGAGTAGAGCAAATAGCAATACTAAAAGGCCATGTACAGTTTTTTTCATTGTTCACTGAAATAATAATGACAAGTTATAATTTTACCGAGCTGCGCTCCGTGGTTTCATCCGCGTTGTAATGGATGAGGATGAGGTTGAGAATGAATCAAATAATTATAGCGTATGCTAGCTGAGACATAATTTAGCTTTATATCCCTTCAAGAGTCGTTATATTATAACAATGAAATTTCTATTGTCTGGCCGCATGATGACCAATGACCTTTGATGGAATATTTATACTCGTGAAATAATTGTTTGAATTGGTGAATTAGTTTTAAGTTTATCCATTACGAACAAACAAACAATCATATATCTTTCTTCTTTATTATTAGAGTACTTAACAAACAAGCAAAAACAAATCTTTCCTCTTTATAATATTAGTGTAATTAAACACGAAACATACAATAATTGTTACTTATCTACGCTTGGTACTTTACATCATATATTTAATATCAAATATCATTTTCATTATTAAGCTTATTAAAATTACAAAAATTTGACAATCTAATAAAAGTTTATGCGTGGTTATGAAAAAAATGCATAAGGCTCTACTCTTTCTGTTTTGGAAAACGCCTAATAAAGAAAATTCAAAGAGATCATGTAATATATCGGTTCAATGTTTTATTATTTAGTATATAGAACCGATATCATTTTGGTTCTACTGAAGTAGGTAAGTACATATTGAAATATCAACGATTTTTTGACGACAGTTTTGTAAACTCTATGTCATCATATGTCCTCATCATGAATTGATTTATTAAAATTTACATACATGCCAATAAAAAGTGCAGTAACTTATCAGACTAAAATACACTGTATAATACCAATAGACTTTTCATACATATACACTTTGGAAAACTAATCATAATTCAGGCTGTTAACAATTAAATTAAAAAATGATTAAGAATTAGCAACAAAGAATTCAATCACGTAATAATTTATTATATTTTAATGTACCAATAACAATGCGTTATATAGATAAAGTTTAATACCTTACACTTAAAAACATTTTTGTACTCACCGATTCAATAAAAGATTTTATTTTTAATATGTTTTTTTTCGCAGTATGAAACGTCTTGCAGTGACTGCGATCTGCTTCGGAATGCTCGTCTTTAAACGATACGGGTCGAGCCTTGACCGAGCACTTGAATTTACCGCTACTCTCTACTTCCACTGACATAATGACCAATATCAACACCGGCATTCTCATGTGTGTTTTGCTCATATATCCTACCGTACAACTTCTCTCGTATTTTTGTTATCTGGCACCTTTACATGGCCCAATTTCCAAATGCAGGATAATATTTAGCTACAGTACGCAATAAATGCATCATCATCATTATCAGCATCAGCTCACATTCATCCACTGCTGGACATGGGCCTCTCCTGAAGTACGCCACAGAGCTCGGTCTTCAGCTTTCTGCATCCAATTACTGCCAGCCACCTTCCGCAGGTCGTCTCTCCACCTGGCCGCAGCGCGTCCTACACTCCGTTTGCCTAAACGTGGTCTCCACTCAAGAACTTGCTCAAGAATAAATGCATGGCGCACTATAAATAAATATTTTTCTAAAACAATGTTACGGATAGCTTAATGCTATCCGAAAGTTTGCTTTGGACGGTAACCATACTCCATCTTTTAATTTCAATGTTAGTACAGTTTATGAATATGGTCATTGCGCGGGTCGATGATGCAGGTACTCTATATATCTATATCTATATATCTATGTAATATAATATATAATAACCCCCTATTTCTCTCGGTCACGTTATAACTTGAGAACGGCTTGACCTATTGCACTAATTCTTTTTTTGTTGTGTTAATTATGGTCAGGAGAAGGTTCTTATGAAAGAAAAATCAAGAAAAGATAGTACATGGCGAAGCTGAAGGCCGAGCCTACTACGTAAACGAAGTCGCGGGCAGTCGCTATTTAAATATATATCATCATCACAATAATATTAAATACGCATATTGCCGTTATCCCGCTTAATACAGTAAATTTAGCATTATTTAAGGATTTAATTGCACTTGGCTTAGCAAGAACAATATCTGATTATTAACAGTAATTTTATTATGTAAGAAATATATTTTCACATTTATATACGAGTACAATGTGTCTGAAAATAAATTATTTTTAATATTTTAGGTTATTAATTCACGGATATACCTTTCATATTGTCTTTTACAATACAATACAAGAAGACTACGGCACCTACCAAAAACATGCATACCAAGAACTTGGTATGCATTCATTTGGGGGGGTGTTACTTTTCCTAAAAAGCGTGGAGGTATGCTGCGGCACTATTTACTGACCGATTTTGATACAGTTTTGTGGACAGCCGCATGCCATTATTCATATTTATGAATTCTTTAAAGTTACAATTATGCCCCTTGAATCAATCATCACACAGTATTATTATAAATATGTGTTGTATATAGGTATATATAGTGGATATTTAGGTGATAGTTTTTCACATGTCGTGTACTATTCATATTTCAATTTTATGACATATAAAAAATATAAAGTAGAAAAATACACATGTGTTTTAATAGAGAATACAATTTTCTTGAGCTTGTAAAGTAAAAGTTCCCGCGCTTCATATATACCCCAGAGTATTTGTGTTGTATACGTTATTCGCTACAAATAAGCTATTCATACATGCAAAGTGTCAAGACACAGTTTTGCAATTGTCTGTCTAGAAATAGTTTAGACGTAATGAAAACCTATTCACTCTAGATGAAAAACGACAACGCCCTAAGCAAAAAATGTTATCCTTAAAACCTGACAAGGTTAGAAGTTTTTTATAAATTTATCTTTTTAAGTATTTATTGTAAGTAGGTATATTATTATTTTTTATATTTTTTATTGTACTTTATACTATAAGTATATTCCTACATACTATAGTAGTATGTTCATCAGATCCCCTTGTCTAAGCTTTTTGTCACTAGCGGGATCGAGCTCTCGAACACGATTTGAGGAAACAGACTGAAAATGGTTTTACACCAAGAGTTTCGAATAAGTTTCGTTGCAGTTAGGTTTCACCGTGTGTTCTGAGCCTAAGTCTAACACGTGCTCTAGTCGCAGAGCATAGCGGCTGCGTCAACCAGCGATCGAAAGCTTATCGTGTGGTGACATTGTTTGGATTTTGTAAGTTACCAAAATGTTTAAAATAAATGACAGTCATTAGTTATCTCTTTCGTCTGCGTTTGTGCGCACCATAAACTAAATTGTTATATAGAAATTGTTCATCTGAAAATTACCTTTTCTGGCTTAAATATTCTCTTATCTAATAGACAAGACGTACAAACCGTGAATATTCGACTTATTTACCGACTAAAGCGCTTTAAAGTGCCTTAACGATCGCTGCGACCCACTAGTAAGTGTTGCGACATGCGCCCGCGTCATATGTTGCGCCGAGTTGGGAACAAACGGCTCTTGTGCCATACCTATAGCTAGTTAAGAGACGAAATTTATTTCAAATAAAGTTGGAAGACCAAGGAATCTGATACATCAACATTCATGTCAAATGTATTAGTTAAATGTTATGTTACACGAGGACAAACTTGACGTAGCCGAAAAAAACAGAGTTGATGTGGAAAAAAATTTTAATTTAAAAATTTTACACTAATACCTATAGGGTTTTTTGCTGTAACTAAATAGTAAAAACACATATCTAACTTCAAATTACATTCAAATATTTGAATTCGTAGAAGAAATATAATCTTTGAAAAATTTGCAATCTGACCAAAAAAATTACGTTTTAACAATAAATCCAATAAACCAAGACAGGATTTTGAATTGATATTTATAAATATTTTGAATGTCTAGAACAGAAATAGGATTTTTACCTAGTAACATATGCTTAGGTTATTAATAATTACAAAAAAAATAAGAGTTACTTTAAAATTTCAGCCAATAATTATTTTTTTCAACTTGGAGCCCATTTTCTAGAATTAGACATGGTGATTTTGAAAAAAAAATATAAATTTTTTTATTGGATTTTTTTTATTGGAATCCTTATTAGAAATTCTGCAAACCAAACTAGGTTTCAATGAATAATTATAAATCAGAAATATAAAAAAAAAATAGTCAAGCCGCACTTTATATATTTATGACTTAATTCTCTCTCATTTGTACGAAGTGTTATGTGTGTTTGTTTGCAATCGAGTAGTATAAGGGCAATTCGTGGGCCAGATGGTAAGCTCTACGCTTGTCCATGGCAGTTGCAGTGCCATTGATCTTAGAACTTAGTTATGCTCGGCACTGCCCTTTACTCACCACCCCGAGATATTGGATTTAAATCATTTTCAATAGTTGGTTCGGATTCAAGGGAACGTATTTTATTTAATGAATCTAATACGGCATACTTAAAAGAATATAAAAAAAATATATTTAACTTGAAACTAATGGAGCTTTTTAAACTTTCGGGAATCAAAGCTACTTTTGCGTCCACAAGTCAAATAGTAGCATACAAATCAATAGCAGTTCAGTAGCTTACAAAACTTTATAGCTGTGATGCAATGTTACGTTATGGGATAAGGTATACATGCCGCTTATCATCAGGCAAAGGACCTGCTCGTTCAGTCAATTGGTAAAAAAGTGTACTCCACCAACTTGACTCATGTAGGTAATCCTTTTAAAGCGTATTGTTGATTCGATCACTTGGAATGCAGATTCTATTAGATATCGAATTAGCATGTCGACAATTCCTTTATATGGCTGGCAATAATCTCCACCTGCCAACACTGATACGTCATGGTAAGTTTCATTTAATCCATTCTCGTATAAAATAGTTTTCAAACATATTAACTGCCATAAGGAAACTGGGAATGTTCTGCATGTATACGAGTAGCTTGCTTTGTTCATGCTCTTTTTTAAATATTTCCCGTAAAGAAATATGAACTTTCGAGAGAGAAGCAAAACAAAAAAGGTGATCCTTCGAGCGGCGAGTAGAATCCGAGTTGATTATAGAGTAAGTGTATGTATAAACTCATTTTAATACATACACTTACATGCCCTTTTCATAGGTGAAGGCGGATGCACATGCATATTTAAATCTTACTTATTTATAAACTGCTTTACGTTATTACTGGTGTACTTATAAAAAGATGTACTACAATATATATTAATAAATGTAATTACTTGTTTTGACTAACTGCTTGATGCTCCTACGCAGGGCGTAAACTTCTGTGGCTATAAACTTGAAATTTTGGCAGTTTTATGTTGTACGCATCAAGTAAGAAAGATTTACAGAAACATTTTTGTCTGCTCAAACAGAGAGCGGCCAGCGCGTTCACGCGGTCAGTTTTACGTTACATACCCACAGTCTACCCACAGTTGACCGACGAGGTCAGGACGCCTCCTGTTTGGATATACAACTGTTATACAACTGTTACGAGTGCTATTATTTTATGTAGCAAATCCCAGTAGCCTTAAATAGGTAATATCTTCTCATCTAACCGACTTCCAAAAAAAGGAGGAGGTACTCAATTCGACTGTTTTTTTAATGTTTGTTACCTCATAACTTTCTCAATATATTGTATACGGATAATAGAATGGAAGTCCGTATTAAATTTTTCAAATTGCACTTGTTTAGTATTATTTTTTTCTGAGGTGTCCTTACTCTTCAAATATATGGACTTGTTCAATACGAGCTAAGCCTTCCCTTGTTATTTTAAACAGACTTCAAAAAAGGAGTTTATATGTTCGACTGTAGGTATGTATTTTTATGTATGTTCACTGTCGATGGTGGATCTATATTGTAATAAAGTTTTGTGTTGAATCTGGTATGGCTCCGATTTATACCAGTAAAATTTCATCACAATCTCTTGAACACTCCTGATAAAATAACAAATAAAACTATTACGTATGAGGATAATCTATAGTTTCAGTCGTAGAAGTAGCACGTCGTAGTGAAGTCAGTTTTTGAAATTATTTTATATAATAATTAACTTGTCATGTGCTGGTGCAGTTATTAGATTTTTTACAACCTTATATTATTTAACTTGCGTCATTTACACGGTTTTTGCTGGCCGGAATGCTTAATCTATTTTCAAGCGCATGCTCGAATCCGGTCCTGTGAAATTCGGGAACCTTTGTAACTTTGGTGGCTACGAGTATAATTTATTAGATAGGGTCGCGGCTCTAGTCCAACGATAGAGATTGAAATGGCTATAGGAACTTCCTAAGCAATACAGCCACGTTGTGTTTGGACTCATTCCATTATTCAAAAATAACTTGTAATTGTAATATATATTTTCATTGCATTTATTAAATTAAGATTCGCAAATAGTCAGGCATGATGGCTTGAACAGATTGTATTCAGGTTCATTTATTTCCCAAATCAACGACTGTAAATTCGAGTCGGATCGTGCCTGCAACATAAAGTTACACAAAAGAGTATAAAATTGTATAATTTTGTTAGTACTGTGTCGTATTATATGTACACCTAGAGTGTACAGAATTCAACTACACACCTATATACTTCATATATATTATGTTATGGTGACAAAGTACTGAAGTGATCACAATAAAATGTTTCTTGTCGAGTTCCTTTAACTGAAAGCTTTTCAGTTCAGGCTCATTTAGGCGGAAGTCTACAAGCCTAATCTAGATAAAATAACCTTTTTATGGGGCTAAAAAAGAGACGTCGTATTTTATCGTTGTAAGATCTAAGTGGAGCCTACATTTTTCTTTGCGAAACGGTTCTGTTAAATTTAGACTCCTAGAATGAATATTCGCAAGTGTCTCAGTAACTATTGATCGATCTTATGGGTACAATGTAGTTTATACACTGTTTTTGTATAAGTAGTTTCAAGTATTACAAACATCGAACCTTGGTTTGGAACCGTGGTTCTCTACGTGATCGAATCAGAAATGAGGAGATCCGTAGAAGAACGAAAGTCACCGACATAGCTCAGAAGATTAGCCAGTTGAAGTGGACTGCCACTTCAACTTTTAAAAGGTTTTGGAGTGGAGACCACGGACCGGCAAGCGCAGCGTAGGTCGTCCACCGACACGGACAGACGACCTGATGAAGGTCGCAGGACGACGTTGGATGCAGGCCGCTTCCAACCGGTCCTTTTGGAAAATCATGGGAGAGGCATATGTTCAGCAGTGGACGTCCTACGGCTGAGATGATGATGATGAACCTTGGTTTGTGAAAAAATATTCTCAGAAGTTAAAATTAATCTAAAAAAGTAAAACATACAAAATTATAATCGACTCTGATGTTTGATGTATCTTAAATAAAGAATGTAATAAGCTACGTTATAAGTAAACGCAAGTATATATATGTACAGGATAAGATAATAATTCATTGTAGTCTTTTTATATGGAGTAGGTAGTCAACTTTAATCGCAACAAATGTCAAAACATGCACCTAAATGCGCTTGCCCATAATAGTTGTACTGCTACCCAGAGTTTGGCGAATATTTTTAGCCCTTATTTGTTTTCTCAACTACTTTGAACAAACATAAGCAAAATTAAACCATATAGACACACACAAGACAATTCAAGGTAATAACAGAGAAAGGTCTACTGGCGTAAAAAAAAACAAAGAAGAAAAAAACATTACAAAGAGGGCACAAACATCAACGGTACGTGGAGCATCTACTAGCCATTGGTATTGGTCCCTTTGAACCACCTTGAACCCGCATACTCAAATAATAATACCTACTTACCTATAGTTATACTCCACAAAGAACTGGAGGTTATTATTAGAGAGACACTCTAAAAGGGGTTTTTATATTTTATATTATTAACTTAAAAACGTGTGCCTGTGGTTCCAATACCCCAGGCAAATTTACCTGTAGATTATAGAAACCCTCTAATAACAAATTATGGTAAGCTGTATATAATGATTTCTCGTATAAACAATATCAGGAATAAATTAATATTAATAAGGTTTTATCTTCTTAATATTAGTTAGTCAACTAAAGGTCAGTAAAATAAAAGGCAAGCATTACTTTCTTAAGAAAATAAAAGTGAGTAAATGTCTTGCCTGTATGCAGTTGGATTATAACGGGTCTCTTAATGCCGTTATATTGCCATTGCAGTTTGCAAAAGTGGAGTAGGTAGATTATGGACTTTCTTATTAGTATTTAGGTTTTATAGTAGGTATATTTGTATCAAGGCGACGAAGTTCTGTATTTTTTTCACCGATAGCGAATGTCAGTAGTATTATTGATTAGTTTATACGATCGTTTTATTTTGGTCCAGCCTTTGTCATCCTTCTCCCTCAACGCTATTCATGTCCAATTTTTGACAGCAACTCTAGCCATGTTACATGCATATAGTGTTTACCTATTTATTGTAAACTATAGCTGCGCTCTGCGGCTTCATCTTCGTGGTGATGGGTAATGATGATAATGAATCAATATAGCCTGTGTGGTGGTATGAATGTAGGATTGTAATGGTGAAAGAAGTATTCAAATCAGTCCAGAAGTTTCGGAGCCTATTCAATTCAAGCAAACAAACAAATCTTTCCTTTAATACAAATGTAGTATAGATAGACATAGATAAGTACATTTACAATGTCTAAAATGTGCCTAATTAAGAATGATACGAATATACTAAATAAATCCATATTTATTTATTCTTATATCGGTTATATAATTGTTGTATACTACATTTGGACCACTTTCTCACTCGATGACCACTGATAATGCGGCATGATGGCATAGTTGATTACTCCGTTTTAACTGTGTATATTAATTAATTTCATTGTACCTACATTCAAAGTCAAGGCCTGCACGGACGTTCACCTTAGATCTTAGCGAAACGTGCTAAGAAATCAAACTAATGTTACTTACTTTAGCAACAGCTATGTTTACCATTCCAATCATTTAACCTATTGAAGAAGTTTGTACAGTTATAATTTAACCCATGGTTGGAGTAATGCGTGCAAAAACTATGACTTGCAAAATAAATTATCAACTAATGGTGATACTCGGATACTTCTATATCGGTACCTATAAGTGGGTAAGCAAGTAATACTTCCCCGCTAAGCTCTACTTTATTATAGCAGAAAAACATAGTTGCCCGTTAGTTTAAAAAAGTTAACTGTATTTATAATAAGTCAAGTGATGCTACAAGCTATATACAAAATAAGTATAAATAATTAGTCATGGCCCAAGTAGCACACGAGGCTGCTTATCAGCCAAATAACGGATTTCCATCATGCTTAAAGCTGAATAAAAAAGCTGCATAAGGGCTGTATAGGGCCTTATACAGCTCTTATAACTCTTAAATGGGCACAAATTATTCAGCCTTAAGTTCACGTAGCTGCTTAGGAGCTGTGTAGCAGCAATTTAACAGTGTTATAAAGGGTAACGACAGTACTATGCGCTGAATATCGACTGACTAAGAGATCACGAGTTACTGTTTATTCAGTAAATATGTCACATCTACGCTCTTAATAGATGTTTTAAACCGGGAAAGGCTGCTTGCGGCCAGTATAAAAGTGAACATATTCGATGTAGCAAACATATAGAAGCAAATAATATATATAAACCTAGCTGCCAATTGAACACTTGTTTCGTGGAGTGAATTATACGTGGATAATATTCATATTCCCAGGTAAGTACATTGTTTTACATATTAATAAAAGAAAAATGATTGGGAATGTAATTTCACTGACATTATACATATATATTGTCTAAGAAAATTTTAGTGCGCCACGAAAATATTCTATTTTTAATTAGTTTTGTGATATAAATAAGCCGTGATGAAAACTTGAACAAACAATTTTTAGTGCTTTGAATAATTCTTTAAGATAAAAAGTTATTATTATGTTATCAGGAAGTAAAAATTAATGCAATAAATTCCTAAATCATACACAAATTATCATAAAAGATGAAAAATTAATCAGTATATTTAATAGTTTATACAATACAATGTTAAACAGCGACGTGAATAGTTAAAACACTTATATGCTGCAAAAGGCTGTCTAATAGTTCACTAGTGTACTGTTAATCAGCAAAAATCTGAATAAAATTACACATGTGAACTGTATGCAGCTATAAACTGTTTTATTTACTTTTAATGTTCCACAAGCTCTACCGTTAGCCATAATGTGAACAATTAAACAGTTGTTATACAGACTCTTTAGGGATCCGTAGTATTATATCTAAAACCACCGCATGGATAACTTCTAGTTAAAAATTTTTACACACCGTTTTACGCGCGGGCGAACCTTTCAAATTGGGTAGAAAGATATTAATATATAAATCGATATATTTTTTTTTTATTGTCAAATAAATTGTACAGCAACATAAACATAAATGCAATATTTCATCCTCAACATATTTTAATTTCCTAGTTTTTACATAATCTATTATCTATCTATTATACTTATTTTTCGTTTAGTTAAACGATAACTATCCTTGCGTGTGATGTCCTTGTAATTGAATTTAGAACTTTGACGCTCATTTCTGACTTTTTTATTGTATTTACGAGATTTTAGAGACATTTGATCCTCCTATTGTATCGGATCGAGTGATAAACTTACCGCTGCGCCACGTGGCTGCGCAGTCCGTGCGCGCGGCTTTCGTTTATAAAACTGTGTTGTCACTTAGCCTATTGTGTCTAAATGCGGCCATCTCTTTCTGTCGTTCGCGCGCTAGTTGCGCCTGTTTTATAGTGCTTGCTTGCTCAGTCGGTTCTCGGTACGCACGGTCGCCAGTCGCTTGTCGTCGTTGCCTACATGTTCGGAAGGAACGTTGCGTACTCTTTTAACGTACCTTTATCTAGTTCTGTTTTTATACCTCAATTCGCAATAACGTTTACGATTGACATAAACAAGCAGGTACCTACAAACTGTAAAAAGCTTATGCAAACAATACTACCTACCTACCCAGAAGATACCTTTGGATAAGTTATGTATTTATTACTTATAACTAAGTGATTGTTTCATTTCTTTATTACAGAATAATGCCTTTTAAGATCGTTAGTACTTCAGAACCGGATGGTGATCGATTGAGCATTGTACCGTCACTTTGGGAGATTAATGGAATATTAAGTTGGCCTCCAAAGAATAAAAACATTTTGAAGTTGATCAAGGAAGAACGTTCGAAGCCGAGTCCTGATTGAAAGAAAATGTATTGTGATCTAAAAAGGCAAAATTTGTTTTCATACGCACAGGCAGAAATTGAATTAGAAAGTATGGAGCGACATAGCGACACCGATGTCAATGAGCCGCAGTGCCAAGAAACCGCTGATCCAACTCCACATAATATTCAAACTCGAATAGTGGATCAAACAGATACAATGGATTTCGATGCTTATGCAGATACTTTGGTAAGTGACTAAGTTATCTCTAACTAAATAATAATTATGGTGTCTGTGAAATTATCAATGTTCAGAAATAGGCTGATTGGTTATATGCAAAGTGCGTTAAGGGGAAACTAAAATCGACGACCATGCAGCGTGACAAATATGTAATTTTTATAAACTTAAATTTTCATAAATATAATTTAAAAGTCTTTAGTTTTATCTAACTGCATTGCATATACTTTATACGCACTACTTTTGTTTTGTTTTTCCACCAAGTATTGTTCCTATCGCGTGTCGTTGCGCCGCCCGTAGTTGTTATCCGTACTAAAGGCGGAACGACACTTATGTGTCGTGGCGTGGCGAGGCGCGGGATCCACCAATCAGACCACTCTTTTTCAGCCTACGTCATAACTCAACGAGTTTTGTAGCCAATCAAATGCGTTAGAAGGCGCTACGCCACGCCACATAAGTGTGTTTCCGTCTTAATGCGGTGTTGTGAGACGCGCCGGTGAAATCAGAATTTATCCTAGCACTGGGCCCGCTCTATGCATGTGTACATATGTTGTGTGTGTATACGCGTCTGGTGATGGTGTGTGCACAACAATATATTTTTCACCTCACAAGCTCGCAAAGGATTTGTTTGTCATTCGAAATCTGAGTGCAAAAGTGCATTTTGCGCGCTAGCGTGGAAAGAGTTTTCAAAATTCGAACCTTACATTTCAATAATTTTCTAGACCGCCAGTCCACTGAAATTGCATTATTACTTATATTTAATGTCAATGCGCCAACGTCATTCAACCTTAATCGCACTGGCCAGCACGACTACATGAAAAAAAATGGCGAATGAACCAGACGTGCGGCGCCAAATTCCCCGAATGGAGGGAAAAAAACTCTTTCATTTAAATTATTTTGGTTTGTTCTTTGATAAAATCGTAATAAATTACGAAATGTGAGCGAGTCCAGCAGCGACGAAGATATAAATTTAACACCTTCAGAGTTAGTGCAAGCGGTACATAATGCCGAATTCAGTGTTGATGACGACATTGTTCAGAAGCTGTTGCACCTAGCATTTTCCTCGCTGTTGTGAGGTGAAAAGTTGTGTGTTTCGCTCGGCAGCAAAGTTATTTGGCGTCTCGTACTTTTGAAACCTTCGCTACGCTCAGGATTCTTCATTTGAACCACTCGCTTCGCTCGTGGTTCAATCCTAGAATCCTTCGCTTGCTCAGGTTTCAATACAAGCACTCGCGCCAAAAAACAACTTTGCAGCCTTGCATAACAAATAACTATTCCGTACTAGTTGACAAAATCCACATACACAGCTATTGTGTATGAAATTAGTTAATAAGAATAGTGCATAAAATGTGTATTATATATAAATATATACACCGTGGGCTCGAGTAATCCCATCGATTTCAACCATGGGCTCAGATACATAATTGGAGCAAATAAAGTTATATGACAATGGCATCACGCATGTTTTCTAAGATATTCACTATTTTCAGAAATTCACGAGCTGTAAATTCGTTAGGTAAATAAATCCTAACAGCAAACTGTCATACCTGACTCGTTGTCAATTGTCAATTAGTATTACCGCGACTCGACTTATGGCGTTGTTTGTACCTAATGCTATTATATGTTGCAACTGTTGATTGAAATAAAGAATCGAATTGAAATAATGAAGTACTATATGGAATTCATATAATTTCTTTCAAAAATATTTCTTTAAAATTACAGAATTTGACCTACTAGTATTGCCATATCATTTTTTGCTCAGAATATCACCAGCAATTCATAGTTAAAATTGTCGTCGGGTTGCTCGGGCCCATGGTGGACATGTGTACATAGGAGTATAATATGTGTATAAATATATTTATATGTAGTTATTTCATTTATATGTTTATTTTTCAGACGAACACCAACTCCATACCCAGAAACATAACAAATATGTCCATCAATAATACGCCTAATACTGGAGAAGTAATTTTACAAGTTTGTGAAGACCAGAATATGGTTTCGGACAAAATTGATACGATGGTTAATATGATTCATAATCAAAATAAAATTATAGAAAATATGGTGAACAAAATCTGCATAATGTCTGTTCAATTAGAAGACATATCAGAAAAATTGGACCAGCGAAGAAACGAACAACCTGTACAAGTGACTTTATTGAAAGATGCCCGTCAAGATGAAGCCGAGAGCTTTTGCTTTAATATAATTGAAGACCAACGTCAGTTGGATGCGTTAGAAGTCAAACTAGCAGATAAAGCCGAATACAAGAAACTTAAGAAACATTTGTCATTTTTATGCTCGCCTTCCACTTGAGATGGTAAAACATTTGCTTATCGATTACTTGACACATTGTTTTCTCGGGCATTTATCTGTTTGTGTTCGTGGTCTGGTGGAAGCCGAGGAGAAAAATCGAAAATAGCTTTGAAAAACTACAAATTATTAAGAAAGTTTTTTTTTGACATGGTTCATTCGTGGGACGCAGCATTCACAGTAGAAGCTTCGGATATATTTTTCAAAACAGCTTTAAAAAATTCAGGAAAGAGAAAATTGATGAGAGACCTAAGAGCGTCAGTAACGAAACGTCGGAAAAATAAAAATCCTGTAAAAATAAATAATGACTCTACTACAAAACAAGGCGAAAATAATATACAACGAGAACAAAACTCGTTAGAGACGGAGGACAAACAAGAATTTAGAGATGGAGTCATAGAGAATATTTTAAGTAATAACAGTTCACCAGAAAACGATCAGATCGATGTGAGCTCATTGTGCTAATTTTGGTAATTTTGTAGACGAATAAATCAAGAAGACTGGCAATCTCTTGCAGCCTTCGTTTCATCATATTATGTTATTGCAGGTGACAATTACTATGAATAAAGGCTAATATGATTTTAGCTAGCCTATGTTATGATCAAGTAGGCTTCAGCCTTTGTTGTTTTGTTATATCTACTCCACGTAAAGTAGGTTTTATTAGTTGCCTGAAAGTGTAGGTGTAAAATATGATACAAGAGAATTTCATTTTTTTGTAATTTTTTCTTGTTACCTATTATGATTATGTAAGCTCAAATTATGTTAAGCGAGTCACTATATAATGATTAAAGGCTACTGTGATTCTAGACTCTTATAATTATGTAGATTTCAGTTTTCGTTGTTTTGGTATATCTTTATTAACAGTACTTTTGTTTTATGTTCAGGTTTCAAATACTTTAAGTGATTTACTGTGATGCAGGTTTTATTAGTTGTATGAAAGTATAGGTAAAAGATATGATACAATAGGGAATGTTTTTGTTAAGTTTATTGTTGTTACCTTTTACTTTTTAGTGACAGATGATACCTATATTGACAGAGTACCAATTGATGTGAGATAAATGAATAAATAAATATGTATAAGTTCAATCATTTATTTTATTTTATTTACAAAGTATGTAATAATGGAATAAAATAATGGCATTCTTTATGTTTAATACATACTAATTTGCATTTTATTTCCCGAAGCTCTAAAATGACGGCTGCGTTAGCACATTCTTCCGAACTTGTAGCTTTGTATATGCCAAAGCGTGATGACTTCACCGGGTACGTGAAGATGTCATTTTTATTTTGTATTTTAGTACCATGTACCAAAACATCCGATTCCTCGATTATAAACTTAATTTCAATAATATCATTATTAGTGGTTAAAATATACCTGTCACATGTTTTTGAAGATAGATTATATTCTTTCATATGTAGAATTTTCCGACCGTTTGTACTTGTCTTTACAAACGGATACTTAGAGTTGTTTTGTGCAATATTCTTATTCACATCAATAAAATTCAGTTCGGCTAATCTTTTGGCCACTTGCGATAGTGGATTTCGGCCAACTCTTAACATTTTTTTGATCATGTACAACTGGTTTTCGAAGGGATACGCATTGAAACTTTGCAGTGGCCCATACATCGTTACTTCAGCAGTCACATGAATTAAATTATGCACATTGCTTGTGACGTAATCGGCTCCATAAAAGTCCCTATAATGTCTTACAAAATGTTTCAAAAGCTTATCAGCAAGTGGCAACATATTCTGGTAAGCTTCGCTTGAACAAATTACAATACCACAATAGAGTGTTAAGAAATGTGAATATACAGTTGATTTTAGCACTTCAGGCAAAATAATGACACTCAAATAATAAAAGAATGATCGGAATTCGGATGCCTTCCAGTAAGCCAGAGTATCCAGGGCTCGTACCGCTCTATGAATTTCTGATGGTAACTTAACTCCTTAAAAAAACTGATACCGTTTCAATGTCACTGGCACGCCATTTTGTGATATATTTGCCAAAATTCCCGTCACGCCAACCGACTAATAAACGTTTCATTATACCCAAGTCCAGTAGGTGTAGTGAATCGCCAACAGGGAAATTTTTTACCATGTCTATAGGTAGGCCAAGCAATGGGGAATCAGTCTTGTGATGGGGTCCATCAAGCTTGTTCCGAAATCCTTCATTTGTTCTCTCTGCACAGTCAATATCAGAGAAAGTAACTGTGTGGGAATTGTGTGAGTACTCTCCAATGGTAACACACTTCAAACAACCGTGTTTACCATTAAAGTTGCAAACACCTGAAAGGTAAAAAATAAATAAATAAGTCAACATCAACATCTTCCTTCTTTCAGGTATTAAAATTGGCATTGCAATAATTTAAACAGGTAAAATAAAAAATGATTACCTTTTATGTAAGCTCTAGCTGGCGAGTCACATATAAAGCATCGAATCTTTACAGCAATAGTCTTTTCGAAAATATGAATACCTTCATCCAAAATTTTTTTCATGTCGTTTATAAAATCTTCTAAGTAACTGTCCAAGTTTTTAGGTTTTCCAACTCCAAAGTAAATACCAATATTAAAAGGCTTTATGCCAGTATTCTCGTGGATGTTGCATAAAATTGGCCAAAATTCATGTTTAGAACTTTTAAATATTGGCAATCCATCAAAATTAATATTTAATGAAATTTCGTCTGGAGCTTCATCCCAACTATTCAATATTTTAATCACAGAATTGGCTATTCCGTTGTGCCAGTATTCGCCACCTTCGATTTCTTTTATGTTCACATTTCGTGGAGTTGCTAAAATTGTCCTTGGATCAGTTGGTAATATTTGCGGAATCAAGTCGTTGATAATTGCTGCCAGATCTTTTAAAGCAACATGGTTAATACTCTTTTCTACAGCCCACGTTCTAATTTTTTCCCTAAACAGTGAGTGCTTTACATCATCGCTATAGTTGCCATCGTCATCATCTTCAGAACTCGATATTTTTTCTGAGTTATAATTGCCGGTGGAACAATTAATATTATCACCGAGGTTACTGGAAGAAGAACTTGGACACACATAATTTGTTGAATGTACAACATCTTCTGAGCTATTGCGACTAATATTTTGTACGGAACCATCCTGTTTCAAACTATTTGTCACGCTTTGCGTTACTTCCCGACTTGAAGGTTTTATTTCTTCTGTCTTCATAATTCTTTGGTACTCTTTCGATAATTTTCTTCTAATTCCCCCTGTTCTAGCTTTCATTTTCCAAGAATTAGTCGAATTCATATTTATAAAGCAATAAAATATATACGTCAGTGATAATCGCCGTCTACTGCTTCAACTAGTTACACTGACTGGTTACAGTACCACATGTTACTTTTATTCAGGTAAAGTCTGAGTAAAGGTACTTATGCGAACCACTATAGAAAAGAAGCCGTTAATTCGATACACTAGTGAGTATTTAAGCAGCAGCGAGGCATCTAGTGAATAGTTAAACTATACAGCCGCTATACAGACACTATCAATGGCAGTATAAAGGCTGATAAGCGGTAGACATATTCAGCAATAAGCTGTAATGTGGGCCACAAATCATCCATTATACAGCTATTAACGTCATAATAGCTCACACGTGGCCCTTTAATAAGTCAGTGTAATAGGAGTTCACAAATACCTTTTTATACAGCATTTGGCATAATTTCATCCACTAAATAGCCCTTACTACGCTTAAGGCATTAGAAAAGGTTAAAAGCTGAATAGAGTCGTTGAAAATATACCTTTATAGCACTCTTAGCATATTAATGGTCGTTTTGTCGGTCTTAAAAAGTTTTAATGCAGCTCTTAATCAGCCTAAGCTGTTTAAATATCACTGACAGCTATTATGCAGCTGTAGGACCACCAGTGTACTCTTAAAAGAGTCTTAATACGCATAGAGTTTCAAATAGGTCTAAAAGTGAGTAGCTAAACAGCTATCTGTGCTACTTGGGGGGAGTATTGCATAGCTAGTACTTTCCATGCCAAAAGCTCTTTTCTACCTCTTAAGATTGTCCGATTTCAGTGATTTATTTTTTCATAGAATCATGACATTGTTTACTATGCCCGTACGTTTTGATTTTTTCATTATTTCAAAGTACTATAAATTTCCTTTTTTAGAACTTATAAAACTGAAAAAATCAAAACGTATGGGCATAGTAAACAATGTCATGACTCCATGAAAAAAAAATCACTGAAATCGGACAATGTTAAGAGGTAGAAAAGAGTTTTCTCTTTTAGCATGGACAGTACTAGCTATGCAATCCTCTTAAGACGATTAAAAATAATAACAGCTATTTATTCGATTGCCACCTTGCAGTAGACGAAAGGAAAATAATTATCGTACTCTCGAAAACTCTATAAATACTATATCTACGTACTGTTAGTGAGTATATGTATAATATATCTATATATGTACCTACGTAAGTTATTTTGAAATGCTGATATTCGTGGCAAAACAGTAAAATAAAATGTTTCATTAGATTATCGGAACAGACTTTTTTACACTAGGATTGTCAAGTAGTACTAATATTTATTCTGTGGTCAAGTCATTATGTAGGATATTATTTGGATGCCTACAATTTGACCTGCGACTTACCTTTGAGGTTAAATTAACCAATATTTATGAAATAGCTCAAGGCCATCAGGCTCAATGGCGACAAAATAAAATGTTTGCTTTGTCAAAACATATGCAAATGATTTAAAAGGAAAGTAAAACTATGTTGTTTCATAGCGAGGAGAATCCTAATAAAATGATATTTATGTAAAACACGAGATACTAGATCGGTCACTTTTGTTTTTTATAGTAAAAGTAGATATAATAGCGGCGAAAGTGTTTGTTTTTATACCATACCGACGCGCCAGGCCAAGAAGATTTTTATATTGGTTTGATTATAAAGTTTTAATTACTACGTTTTACATAAATAACTACTATAAGTGCTTAAACGTTAAAATGATTTGTTTTGCTACGTGGTTATATACCTACATAGTTGACATTCCTTATTATATAATTTATCATTTATTGTACACAATATTTTGTACAAGAATACGTACCTACGTAACTCTGCCAGCTCCAGTATGGCGGAAGAATATCCTACTATCCTACTTCCTACTAATATTATAAACGCGAAAGTTTGTGAGTATGGATGTATGGATGTGTGGATCTTTGTTGCTCTTGCACGCTCAAACGGCGGGGGCAATTTTGATAAAATTTGCTATGGAGGTAGATGAGGCGCTGGATTAACATATATGATACTTTTCATCATCATCATCATCATCCATCACCACGCGGGTGAAAAAGCGTAATATGCTTGGGCACAGCATAATATATAATATATAGCATAAGCATATACATAATAGCACAAAATAATAAGATCTCCGCCTACGTCAAGATCGTAATGACAGTTCTGTCAAAGCTTGTATCAGCTTCTTATAGCTTAGCCAATAGCCAAGTACAACAACCAACCAACACTAGACGTGCTCGGCGACCGTCAAGGATGATGAAATGTAACACAAATACCGTCAAGGTTGATGAAATGTAATGACAGTTTTTACAGTTACAGTAGTTTTTTATTAGAGTAATTTTATACTTCCGGAAACGACTTAGGTAGTCTACTAACATTATAAAGTTGAAGAGTTTATTTGATTATTTTTAAAGGAATTTGTTTGTTAGTACTAGGAACTACTTACTGGTTCGCGTTGATGAAAACTTTTTCGCTTCTGTAGCTCAAACATGTGAGAAAAATGCAATTTTGCTCACTGAGTGACACAAAGTAACTTATTAATTATGTATTTTCAGATAGCCGCGAATATCTTATTTAGCATTGGGTTAATCATACAATTCGAAACATTCACACTCTATCTCTTTCCCGCCATTAGAAAGAGTGAGAGACAAAGACCAGCCCTTTCGAAGTTCCGATTTTGAATTCGACCTCAAAGACAAACACGTTTGGAATTTCGTACTAACTAAAGAAATTTTGCAAAAAAGATAATTATGTCTTTTAATTAATTGAATTGGTACCTCTACCTACAATGTTACTTATTATTTTGATTCACAATAAATACTTAGTTATTTCAATCTATTCCTGTATATTATTTTATCTCCTAAAGTGTTCTCGCTGCTGAAGTGAATAGTTATGTGTGTTACACGAGAGCAGAGTTTTTACATCTCGTGCGTTTGAATCTCTCGCCACACTCAGGATTCAAAATCAGCACTCACAGCATAAAACGACTATGCTCTCTTGTAGCACAAATAACTATTGTGTTAGATAACCCGACGACGACGAGAGCACATCACGCTATGCGAGCGAAGCTGCTGGCGGATCAGTAGGTCTACCATGAGTTTACAACATTGACACCAATCGATGCTAGATATCGACTGCCGCAAAAAAAATATAAAAAGGAACAGTGCCACCTCGCGGTCAATTGTAGAACTAAAATTGACAGCGAGTACGCCAATCACAAGCTTAATAAGTAGGCGAGATCGAGTATCGACTATAATTTATGTTGCTCATGGTAGAGCTACAGCTAGTGTATATACCTGTACCAGAAAAAATCTTCCTGCGGGGCAGTGAGCGGAGCCGTAGGATTCACCTAATATTATTAGGTATCACTGGCTACACGCTGGTTAGTGCGTCTTTGGCGTATTCTCCATATAAAATGTATTCCTATCTTTCTCTCAGTAGCCCGACCACGAAAATCTGTTAAAGGCGAGGTCCAATCCTAATTTTAAAACAATTTTCGATGCTTTACATAAGGTTGAGAATTGCTTACCAGAATGGACGACATAATGCAAAAATTCATTTATTTATAATTCATTATATTATATATATATAATACATTCATTCATAACACCGTTTATATTTATTTCGTACAATCAAATGATTAAATTTTAATGATAAAGGAGTCCATAGTTCACTAGTAAATTTCATTGGTAATTCGAATATGATACATTCATTGAAATATATTTGCCCATAATTGAATAAAAATACTTTTTCCCACGAAGCACGTAATAAAAAATTTCAAAAGTTAGGGAATGTTGCCGATTTTTTTTTATCGAGCCAAGTTTGCTCAATTGTGTATTGGCTCCCATACTTCATAAGGACTTATATTCAATTTACACTACTTTTTTTTTCGAACTTCGGTTTTTAGGTTTAAGCGTCGAAAAACTAAGTTTTCGTCGAATCATGAAATTTGGAACTCATCATGACATCTAAAATATTAACACAAGTGTCAAGATCCTGTGAGCCGAGCTAGAAAATCAGCTTAAGTATAACATAATCGCATCGTTAACGTATTTAGTACACACTGTCAATTATCTAGTACAATAGTGGTACAGATAACTCATAGTTTGTACTGAATACATAACGATACGATAACGTTACTCTTAGGCAGATTTTCGTGCTCGGCTCACAGGAATTAACACTAGTGTTAATATTTTAGATGTCATAGATGATATTGGTTGCTATCATATTTCGTTGTGGAAGTCAAGGAATACGTAATTATGGAGAAAACTCACTGTGGTTATGTATCATCAATTGTCCCTGACATTCCTCTTAAATAAAAAAACGACATAAATATCTGTGTGTCGATGCGGCTTATAGTAGGAAACATTCTCAAGAATAATGGAGACCTTTAAAATCTTTAAATACATGTAAAAGGATCATCAAAACCGGTCCCGCAGCTTTTGAGTAAGTCGCTCAATAAACATAAGTATACTTATACAATACTTTTTGTTGAAGGGAATTGCATATAATATTTAGACCTTACAATATATAGAAAAAAAATTGATTCGAATCACTCAACACTTGATAAAAAACACTAACGTAAATAATGAAATGCATATTATTTTTAAATCCATTCGTAACGTGCCGTAAGTAACAAACGCTATATTCGATTCATCCTCATGATCATCCATCACCACACGGATGAAACCGCGGAGCGCAGCTAGTCCTCTATAAAACTATAGTAAGTAGTATAGCTATGCTCTCTTGTCAACAGTTTCCGCACTGTACGCAACGAAACGAAAAAGTATATAGTTATTGAGACATAACTGTAATAGTAAGAGATATGGTATTGCAAATTTATTGTAGATATTGATGTTTTCTATAAAACTGCAGTACATTACTTTGTTTTATTGTCAACTAGCTGGTGCTCGCGACTTAGTCTGCACAGGATTAGTATTTCAAACCAAAATGTCATAAAATATGTACATGGTCAACAGCAAGTGCTGTAATAGTATTATATGAGTTAATTTAAATACTTAGTACATAAATCAGTAAGTATTAATAACAAAATACATGACTTACGTACATACATAACTATTTCAAAATTCAAAATTAATCACCATGGAAAAAAACTGTCATTACTAATATTTCATCACGCACGGTATTTGCGTTACATTTCATCATCCTTGACGGTCGTCGAGCACGTCTAGTGTATCGAGTTGTCAAATTGACTTGGCTTTTGATAGCTTTTGACTAAGCTATCAGAAACTGACACAAACATTGACAGAACTGACTGAGATCTTATTATTTTGTCTATGCTGTGCCCAAGCATATTACGCTTATTCACCCGGGTGGTGATGGATGATGATGATGATGAAAAGTATCACATCTGTTAATACAGCGCCTCATCTACCTCCATACCGAATTTCATCAAAATTTCCCCCGCCTATTGAGCGTGAAAGATTAACAAAGATCCACACATCCATACATCCATACTTTCATACATCCGTACTCACAAACTTTCGCGTTTATAATATTAGTAGGATAGTTTCCACAGCGTACGCGATAGAAGGATGTTTATTTTTGTTTTTTTTTTCACTCTTTGGGTTACGTTATTGAAGTTTCATACGTAACCCTACCCTAACTTTAAATACTACACAGCCTCTGTTACTCAGTGATAATTTAGCAAGTTGGATCGGTAGTAGTTTTTATGTTTATTCGTTACATACAATATACAAAATAAAAATCTTTCCTCCTTATAATATTAGTACAGAAGTAAGATAATAGATATGTTCTCGATGGAGTCGACGAGTGTGCTATTGAGAATTTTTTTGTCAGAAAAACATAATAACTTTCTAACCAGGGAGCAATCCCAGAACCTCGAGATTCCAAAGCGACGCTTTCACCACTACACCAACGAGGCAGTCATTGATTTATGTGGCCGTAGACGAGCGAGCGAAGCGCTTATTCGCTTCGCTCGTCTACGGTTGTACTTATACGATGATAGGTCAGCTAGTAAATAAATAAAAATATAGGAATTCGAGAGCTTCTATTAAGTAACAATTAAGCTAGTATTTTTAATCATATCTTTAATAACTTCAATGAGAGAAAATTGTGACTGAGATGTATGTTACTTCTTCAGGTTGAAACGGTTTAACGGATTTCGACGATAATTTGAATGAATAGAGATAATATTGGAATAGAGTAAAATACCTACTGAAATATAATATAATATTATTCTGGTTTAACAAAAAGTTCTTATGGGAATGCAATAATTTAACACACAGCAAGCTTGTAAAAAAATTAATAATGACGCGCTCTTCTACTCTCTAGTAAGTTAGTCTGATGATCGGACCTATAAGACATTTATTCTTATTTATATTTTTCGGCGTGCTCTATGTATCATACACCATACGGGCCACGCATAGAGGAAAAGGCGGTAATACTGGTGGTCGGGCAATCAATTACCTACTTAGAAAATAATTCAGCGACGTGTACCATATCCATAGCTGTGTGCATTTGCTGAGGGATACGTGAGTAAAACCTTAACCCATAGATATCATTTTCCTAGTCTCGCTCAGCGCAGCTCTGGTTGAAAAAGTGTTAGCTCAGTGAGGTTTTTGAACATGCAAACTAGCGAGAGGAATGCGAGGGACGAGGGCGTGGAAGGCGTGCGGCACTTAGGTACCTACTTACTAGCTAGTAACATACTTATTATACTAGCTAGTAACTTACTTATGGTTCTCGATTACCGAACAAGTTCAAAAATATTTTATACGATAGTGATATTTTCAATCGTCGAATCCAACTCGGCTGGGCAGCGTTCCGGAAACTTCGCGAAGTCTTCTCGTCAAAAATACCTCAGTGCCTCAAGACAAGAGTCTTCGACCAATGTGTGTTACCAGTGATGACTTATGGCACTGAAACGTGGTCTCTTACTATGGGCCTCATAGATAAGCTCAAAGTCGCACAACGAGCTATGGAGAGGGCTATGCTCGGGGTTTCTCTACGTGATCGAATCAGAAATGAGGAGATCCGTAGAAGAACGAAAGTCACCGACATAGCTCAGAAGATTAGCCAGTTGAAGTGGCAGTGGGCAGGGCACATAGCACGCAGAACAGATGGCCGATGGGGCCGAAAGGTTCTGGAGTGGAGACCACGTACCGGCAAGCGCAGCGTAGGTCGTCCACCGACACGGTGGACAGACGACCTGAGAAAGGTCGCAGGACGACGTTGGATGCAGGCCGCTTCCAACCGGTCCTTTTGGAAAATCATGGGGGAGGCCTATGTTCAGCAGTGGACGTCCTACGGCTGAGATGATGATGATGATATTTTCAATGAGACATAATCAAATGTAATCTGTCCCTAGACACATACATACCTACATTATAATATACACATAAATAATAAATGCTTGCTCTAACTTGTATATTTTTGTAACTTGTATATATTTGTGTATATTTTTCTCAAATTCCGTGAGAATGGGCATCGGACATGCCCAAAACCTAGGTAGAATACGTCGGCTAATTATGTGAGTAAAGTCGGCTTTGTTATTAAATAAATACCTATCTATAATTATGTCAAACTCACGAGAAATTCATACAGCAATATTTTAATCAAGTTACAAATTATGCCATCTAGTATTTTATTATAGAACTAAGTTGTGCGTGCGTGACTTTAAGATATATATAATTTACTCTATGCTTAGAACCAACACTTCTGACAGCCGGTGAGAAGGTAAAACATGGAGAAATTTAATCTTTAGTACCTCTTCTTCGTGCTACAACGCGCAGCTGCTCGTTTACAGATATTTCAACAGATGGCAGTGTCAGAAACAAACAACTGCGTGCAACCAAATAATAATTCAAGTCACCAGAAATATCAGATGTAGAGAAACTTACTACTTAGGTATACCTAAATTTAAACTCTTACCTTGCTACGATACTAATAAACACGATACTTTTTATATTTATTTATAAAGTTTGAATAGTAAAAAAATTTCAAACGCTATAACAACCCCGAACATAGTATAACCTCGCTTTATGCACATAATAAGTAATAGATATTATGGTCCTTGGTAATAGTAAGTGCTGACCAATATTTTATTTTTCTGCAATTACTAAGCAATACTCTGAATATGGATAACAAAAAGATGTAAGTATTACTTTTTTAAAGCACTAACGCCTGCTTAGCGAGTCGGACGGGATTCGAACCCGCGTCTTCTGACAATCCGTGAGAGGGGCGTAATTAGTACATTCGTATGTTAAAAATAACTCTCGTTAAATATGTTAATATATATAATATTTAATATATCTATAAGTAACCTTAGTGTGGCCGCTTCAACGCAATAATTCTTGTGTTAAATATCTTTGATGTGCCAAATAATAACGCCATCATCAGATAGCGGTATATTAACATTGCCGTTGTGAAATTATCGCGATAAGTGATGGCTACCTAGGTATTTACGGTTAACGTTCATCATCGCGATAATCAACGGCGTTTCGCGTTGATATAGCCGATCCATAAAAGACAGACCACCTCCTTGTTGTCCTATTCAGAGTATTGCCGCAGCATATAGACTGTAGAGAGCCCAGAATTACTTCTGCTTTAATTACAGAAAAAGAAAATATTGGTCAGTACTTACTATTACTTAATCTGTGCTTATAGCGAGCTATAGGTTCGGGGTTGATATAGAGTTTGACAGTTAATTTACGTCTACAGTATTTAGACTGTGACTTATTTCTCCATTTATTAGAAGGTATCAACAATGACTATTCAAACGTTGTAGTAAGTATACATATTTATATAGAGTTAGAACAGCACTGTTTCAGTCACTGAGGTTAGTAATGGTACCTCAGTAGTTAAAATCAATGTTTTAAAATAAGTATTATATCAACTAAGAAAGACTCTTGAGGGAGATCTAGGATTAGGATCAAGTGTAGGGTGTAAGTACGTGCTGTAATGTAACGCCCAGCCTAGGAATCCTATTTCCTAGGAAATTGTGTGCGTTTTTACAATAAAATCCCAAAACACATAACTGAGCTCACAGAGGGCAAATTCAAGTAGACTGTAAAAAACGTTTTAATAAAAATAGCTTACTATAAAGTTTGACATTAGATAGAAGATAAAGATGCTTGGAATACTCCACTTCTGGCAAGCTGTCACTCTGCCACCATAAGTGCGTCTTTGATGCCTAAATTAAAATTATGATTTTGACTTTTGACTTTGACTTTGAGCCCTTGAGCATGGTACAAGCAAGCGCCCAAGCATGCCTCTGCCAGCGCACCGCTCACACCTCCGCTTTCTAAGCCTCCCAGGGCTGGGCTCATGGACGCCCCAGGTCAGTCTGACCTGGCGGCCGACATAGCCCTTGTCATGGACTACGCGATGGTCATAGACGTGGATGTTGGCGCCTAATACTTTACCTATAGCAACGTTAAACGGCATTAAGTTTAATGAGATTTAATATTCGCCAGCTACCCTGTTTTTTTCTCTTCAAAAATATCAACGACTCTGGTCGGTCCACAAAAGTATATTTATATTATAATTAACGCTATTAAAGCACTAGAACCGTACAAAATCTATTTTATTTACAAAATCGATCGAAATTGTGTTTTTACGTCATTAATTCGCTAAAGAATTAACATTGGCGACCGTGACATTTGCAAACTGGATGGCGACCGCTATAATGTACATTGGCGATCATTCAGAAGAAATCTGCAAAAAAGAAGCTTGAGGCGTCATACAGAATATTTGGAAACGTCTCATGTATTGTTATGATGAAAACTCATTGAAGCCGAAGCCGAAAAAGTTCCATGAAGTGATACTTAGGCCCAGACTATAATCTACACGGAATCGTACATCACAATGCCTACATAGAAATTTGATCAAGAATGACTGGTGATTTTCACTTTGGACTTTGGATTTTTGGACCCCGGAGGGCCAGGTGCCGCTAAATTGCAACCAATCTAAGAAGGCTGTGCATAATATTGGACAATATTGTTGTCTTTTTGGTCCAGTGAAGTACCTAAAACTTTCACACCGCAGCACAACAATTCGAACAAGTTAAGTGCCCTTCCTTTACTGTAGATATCCTATACCTACCTACCAGATATTTCCTAAATGTAATTAAATTCATTGATTAATCATTTATCTAAATATGAAATTGTATAATCTCTAAAGTTTACCGTCTAGCTATGTATCACCCAATACTAAATTGATTTTTATTGGAGCGTAAGTTTTTTACTTACTTAGGTACTTACTCGTACCAACGTGCAGATTACAATTATCATCCAAAGATAATTATTTAATATACTTGTAAGGTAAATTACCTACGTTGATACATTATATAAATAACAACATAACAAATTTAACCTGATAGTACTTAAATACCTCACTAAATTCATGCTTTTTATTAAAGAGCGCAAAAATTCAACATAACAAAGCTAACCTCCTAAAGTATCAAAAATATTACCTTTTATTCTCAGTTATATGTGTTGATTGTGTACAATAATATATTTGCACAATATTTCCCATTTATGCAATTTTAATAAACAAGTTTAGTGTCATAAGTCATCCCTAAAGTATAAAGTTAATTAATTGGTAAAATTTAATGCTATTGGCCGACTATTTTCAGGAGTCGTACGCCCGCTGAGCGTATAGTGCATCGAAACGGAACTTTGAATCTGCACGGGTTATCTTTATCACCGCGGGACATAGACGATCAGCTGATGATCCCGTTATGTGAAGTCGCTGGCTTACGTACTGTATCGCCAAGATAAAGGAGCGTGAGCATAAACACATTTATTTTACTTCATAAAAAGTTATTTCACAAAATACATCTCAACTGCACTATTGTAAGCTTCGTTTAGTAGTTTACTTTTAAACAAGTAATTCCATAACTAAGCACATAAATGTTATTCTATAATAATAGTTGTTTTTACTATTTAGGTTAAGCCTCAAAGCATAAAGTAATTATATAATGGAACATTTAAAAGCATTAATGGCTAAACGAAGCTCAATAAAAGGCCAAATAACCAAGTTTAAGAAGTACCTAGATGAATTATTAAATAAAAGGAATGATTTAGAACCCTTAGAGTACGCAGAACTAACTCTTAAACTTGGTAAACTTGAGATGTTGTCTTCTAAATTCGAAGAGGTGCAGGGTGGGATAGAAATTTTGAATTATGAATCCATTGATGTTGAGATTGATGAACGGGACGTCATTGAGCGGGATATTATTCATCTAATGGCAAAGGCAAAAAATATGTTAGATGAAAACAAACTTAATTTAGAAATTACGCGTAGGGACTCTCACGCTCACTGCAGTTACGATCATCAAGACCTAGGTATAAAGTTGCCGAAGATTGAAATCGCTACGTTCGATGGGTCTTATTTTCGCTGGCTGGAGTTCCGCGATACATTTACATCTCTCGTGCACAACAATGAACGATTATCCCCCATACAAAAATTTCATTATTTGACCTCTTACCTCGAAGGCGATTCAGCTAGGCTAATCTGTAATTTAGAAGTGTCCGCAGATAATTACATAACTGCTTGGAGTTTATTGATGGAGCGATACGACAATAAAAGATTGTTGGTAAATTATCACCTTAAATCTTTATTTAACATTCAACCTATTGCTCGCGAATCAGAAAAATCATTACGTTTTCTTGTTGACCACGTGACGAAGAATTTACGAGCGTTATCTAGTTTGGGTCAGCCTACGTCTCATTGGGACATAATAATAATTTATATTATGTCTTCAAAATCGGACAGCCGTTCAAAAGGCCCCGACCCGATGGACATCACCCCTATCACTAGAACGGTAGTGAACTGGGGGAATCCCTCCAAGCTATCAGTTCACCCGCTCTCTATAGAATCCCCGATGACATACAGGCAGTAGAAGACGTCTCAATTGCGATCGAGGCTCTCAGTGACCACCTCCGCACCGCAGTAGGTGAATCCTCAAAGAGGTCCAAGTGGCGGATGGTCACCGCTTCGAACTGCCCGAGGGTGCGAGGAGGTTACTGACAGCTAAGAACGCCGCCACTAGGGCGTATGGCTCAATGCAACCCCAGAGAACAAAGCCACCATGCGCTATTTAAAGTGTGCTGTAAAGAAACGCATGAGTGAGCTGCGTGATCAAAGGTGGGACGACAAACTGTCAGAGATTGAGCCAACTCACCAGGCATACTGGCAGTTGGCTCGAGCTCTGAAATCTGACGGACAATCGACAATGCCTCCACTCATTAGGCCACCTCCCCTCTCCATAGCGTTCCTTGACGAAGACAAAACCGAGTGTTTAGCTGACAGCCTCGAGACTCAGTGTACTCTCAATGTAGATCACGTCGACCAGAAACACCTCGATTCGGTGGAATCAAAAGTAGAACGTAAAAGCTCTATGTCCATCTCTGACCTCCCACTCCTCCCACCGGTAAAATCAATCAAGGTAGTGTCTCTGATCAAGAACTTCAAGATCAAACCTCCCGTGGAGCTTTGCAGCTGCGGCTCGGGGGTTACCAAGCAGCACTCAGGGTTCCGCGGTCCGGTAGGGAAACCACTGTTGCGGCCTGGGCGTTACCGGGCAGCACGGTGGAATTCTGAGAGGGATCCGCGTATCAGCGGGGACGTTGGTGCGGCTCGGGGGTTACTGAGCAACACGACCCCTTGCCAGATAAAATACTTTACGATAGACTAGAGTATCGAGGCCCCGTCGCAGGGAGCCCTCCCCGCGTTCCGTTGTAACCTCTGGAACCTGGGGTAAACCCCCTTTTATGTATAAAGCACGTTGTAAATAAATAAAACACACGGCAAGTGGAAAGTGATCCGTATTTAATTTCACCTCCACCGCTAGGAAGCCTCCGACCATAGCTAGCCGAGCACACACAATCTCACGCGCAGCCGGCGTGGGATCCGTAATGTAAGCAGGTTCGATCCCCGCAAGCTGCAACATTACAGTGATTTTGTTGAAAAATCTGTTTATTGTGTTATCGGCCAGCCATTGATTTATTTTATTTTATTTTAGTCTCTTAGGGAAACTTACAACTAGGTCAATTATTAAGTCACATATAATATACATACATAGAAAGCTAATTAAAAGATTCCACAAATAAACACTGATATTAAATACATTTTAAGTTAAGCTAGTAGACATCATCATTATTATAGCAACTACATGTAAGTAAAGTAATAATAAACATGGATTAGTACCAACTACCATCTAAGAACATAATTTGGACGTAGATAATAAATAAGTTGGGACCTACTTTGTGCGAAAAAACAATAATAACATTTAACGAAATAAATTTTAACAGCCGCGTAAGGCGAAGCGCTGTGGTGTTAAACAAATCTTTGTCTATTTCCATTCCTTTCGAAATGTTGTTGTAACATCTGCAAGTTTTAATCATAAATGCATTATTTCTATATTTAGACTTAACATTCGGAACAAAAAGAAGATTAGGTTTTCTGAGTGTCGCAGCTGAAGTGCGAAGCCCCAACCGCCCAAGTAACTAGTAAGTAACTGATTATTATTATAGTGTTCTTTCGACTAGCCTTGCTGCATGCATCGTAGTATTTGTCATTTTCTTACTAGCAATTCGAGGTGAACCGACTAAAAACGAACGAAAAAACCATTTAACCGACATCAAAAAATAAGGTTATAAGTCGTGTATGTGTTTTATATGTGTATGTAAGCTGATTTATCCCCCATCTGTGGACTGATTCGCAAAATTCTTTTTTGTTCGGTAAAGTATACTTCCGAGGTGGTCCCATTTACATTTCATCAAATTCGGTCAAGCAGTTTTTGACTTATACTCCAAAAACTGAAAAGAGTTGATTTTTCTTGATGATAAGATTGACAATCGATCCCGTAACTAGCGGGGTCACTAAAAATAGTGTAAATATTTTGTTTTTATCAAATAATGGAACCGACTTCAAGACCAAAAAGTGTGAAAGAACTTGTCGAAGTCGGTACCATGGGCACAATATTGTGATAGGTACCTACTTTTCAACTATCATGGTACCGATTTCATTCAACAAGTTATTTCACACTTTTTGGCGTTGAAGTCGGTTCCATTTTTTGGTATTTTTTTTGTGTACAACAGTGTCGATCAAGACCCGTAGGGCTATTATGTATCTCAGTTGCTAACGAAAGTTGATTGAAATCGAAAATAATTGCGGCTCTATGTCACTTTTGTCAGCTCCAGACATCAACTAATTAAAATTTTAGCTTACTGGAGTTGTCAAAACTGACATAGGGGCGCCATTTTTCCAGATTACAATCAACTTTTTTAGCAACTGAGATACATATCTCAGTTGCTTAATTAAAAAAGTTGATTGTATATATAATAACCCTGCCGACATATTAGAATAATGTCGTCTCTTGACAGGACTATTTCGTCGAAAACCACTTTTCTGAACCATTGCGGGTCTACGGAAATTACCGCCAAACATGAATTTAACATTTAACAAGAAAACATGAAAATATCAATAGCGAAGATAACATGTTTTTACTTTGTAATTGGAAGGAATGTATTCAAAATGCCCACCCTTTTAAAGCAAATCCCGACGGCTTACCATTTTCCTGTCTTCACAGCGAATCTCTTTGAAAAGGGTAGACATTATGTATTTAAAGATAGGCCCCTATTTACCTAAGTACGTATTTTCATTACCGTTAAACATATTATGCACATAAAAGCAGCATAAATATATATGTGTCAGTATGTTTGTCAAGCAACTTGTGTCCATATTACATATTACATTTTTCAAAGTCAATTTACCCATCTGTTTTTCAAATACACAGTATTTTTCTTCTTTGTGTGTTGACGCCGTTAATAACATTACAACAAATTACGGATTAAGAGTCCACTAAGAAATTCTAAGCACAGAGAATGAGAAGATGTATGAGTGATAGTGTATATGGCCTTTATTAATAAACGTTGCGTTAATAAAGGCCTATGAGTTTAAGCATGTCACAGTAAGTAGGTCACTATTACAAATTTTAAGACTCATTTTACCCAGACGATTGAAAAAATTGTTGCGTGAGCATCAGTGAAAATAAAGAAATATAATACATACCTACCTGTTAAGGCGCGCTCGTACCCTGATGAAAGAAAAAGCAGAACTTTTAAACACCTAGTGTAACGAAACAGATCTATAGTATACCTACTATGAAAAAAATACTTAGGTTAGAAAAGGATCCTAAAAGAGTAATAACCGAATATAATTCATAAATATAACTCTCTTTCAGCAGAAAAAATCCTAAATAGGTCCGCAAAAATAAACTTTCACGTCCAAACTCTCAGAATTTTCAGCGATAACACTATATTTTTAAAGTAATACTTAGACAACGTATAGTACTAAAGTAATAACCAGCAGTTTTTTCAATTGTGTTAGTATATATCGAAGAATATAAAGAAAACGTACAAAATTAACGCATTTTGGCATTACATCCTCCAATCTAACAAGCGATTTTCAACCTTACGTAAAGCATCGTAAATTATTTTAAAATTGGGGTTGGACCGCGTCTTAAGTATTTCGTTACAGACCTGCCCAATTGAAATATTAATATTTAAATAGTTTGATATTGTTGTTGTTCTTGTTCAGCCAACCCGTGCTCTCTTTAGAAATAAAAAAAAGAAACTTAAGAACAAATTTTATTTCAATAAAATATTTTCAAGATGCTCGTCGAGTCTCCATAGACCAAGAGTTGCCTAACATTTCTGCTAATGTACTTGAAAAAAAGTTGTCCCGGAATGCTGTTTTAGTCTATAAACTTGTCCTTTGTATATTGTATAACTACCTACTTTCTAATATTTTTTTGTAAAACGTTTACCTTACAGGTCCATACAAGGTGTTAGATCGAGGTGACAAAGTTTTCAAACTTCTCATTCGAGGGAAACATGTCACCGTCACTATTGACCGCCTTAAACCTGCGTATATGCTCATCGATGAGGACTCGTTAGGACATACACCTACACCTCCACCGACGTTACTGCACCAAGCACTACACAAACTCCAACTCCGGACACTGTTGTACATAAATCTACACGATCTGGACGACATGTCCGATTTCCGGACTTTTATCGCCCCTAACCAGGTCTCTGGGGGGGAGTAATGTGGGCTACTCCCACTTTAATAATATAAGTTACACTGACACAATATAATACTTGCTACATAAATAATATTTTGTATTTTATATTACACACTTATTTATGTATGTATAATTTATATAACAGTCATACGTATTTATTTATCTACTTTGTATATTAGTTAATATGTATCTATTGTCTACACATTATACATCATCATTCACACAGACATCAAACACTTACACAGTAAATTAAAGTCAGCTGGCCGCGCCGTCTCATGGAAACGTGCCGAGCAGCGCACTATTACTTATTCTGTGCCTGCGCTGCGGTTCCGTCATCACACGCTAACCTAGGCGGCAAACGGGAGATGCGCACACGCCGCTGCCGGCCGGCCGCCTCGCTCGCTCACACGCCACGCCAGTCCGATCTCGTGTCTGACGCAGAACGCACGTCGCTTTAAGCTTCATCCGCTCACTTACTTACTCGCTTGCGATCTCCTGATTTCTTAGTGTTTATTATTCGTTTACCTGTCTTGACTTTTCTTCTGTCCGCGTACCATCTTACTTGTGAAATCTGTGCTTACTCTTACTTGCTCCTTCTGTATTAACTGTTTATTGTATGTGATTGTTGAATTGTGACTCTGAACAATACAATTGTGAAGTGAAAACCATTTGGATTTTATTCACCTGACTACAGCTAAGTACCTACCACCTCACATACTTACTACAGTAAAAACTTGGCCAGTGTATATACCCGTGGTACCTACTACTTACCACGCACACCATCACCTAGGCCAAATTGGTGACCCCTCTAAGAGCACAATGAGTGATAGCAGTGATTCCGTAAACACCGTTGGATCACGCGGTGCAGGCGTGTCAACACGACGCCCTAAGAAAATGCGCGTGTCCATTCCACCCGAACACGTCGAAATTGACGTACGGAAATTTAATTTGAAAGTTTCTGCATTTTCACCAGATGACCCAGAGATATGGTTCGCGTTATTGGAAGGTCAGTTTGACAATTTTGGTATTACTGAAGATGCTGTTAAATTTAATAACGTAATAACAAATCTTGACATAAGCCACGCAAAGGCCGTAAAAGATATTATTGTCAACCCTCCGACCAGCAATAGGTACGAGAAGATAAAAAGCGAACTGATAAAGCGACTTACTGCTTCGCACGAGAAGAAGGTCAGACAACTACTGACTCATGAGGAACTTGGAGACCGGAAACCATCTCAATTCCTCCGGCACCTTCAAGACCTAGCAGGACCTGACGTTCCCGAAGAGTTCCTGAAGTCAATATGGAGCAACCGCTTACCACAAAGTATCCAGACCGTACTGGCATCGCAGACCACCCATACCCTGGAACAGCTGGCTGACTTGGCTGACCGAATCCAGGAAATTTCTGCACCAATTAAAGGTAACATTGCCTCAACTTCGTCTAGTACTGGAACCAGAGCTGACAGTAACGCCTCCAACGAGATAGCGGAGCTCAAGAAAATGGTGGAGCGACTCACAATGCAGCTGGATGAGCACACACGTTCATCGCGCACCCACGAGCGTTCCAGACCACAACAGCGCCGTAATGTTTCACGGAGCAGAACTCGGTCGGCATCGACCTACCGCCGGTACCCTCTCTGTTGGTATCATTCCAAGTTTGGATCGAAGGCACTCAAGTGTCAGAAGCCATGCGACTTCAATAAGTCGGGAAATGCCGCGGGCAATCGCTAATGGCGACAGAAGATTGCCCCGCCTCTCCAGGTCGCCTCTTCGTGACTGATCGCGCCACGAAAACGCAGTTTTTGGTCGACACTGGCAGCGACCTCTGTGTTTTCCCTCGATCTCAGCTACGAGAGCGTCGTGCACCGACGGACTACAAGCTCACCGCAGCCAACGGGACAATTATCAACACCTACGGATACGCACACCTTAATCTAGACCTTGGACTTCGTCGTACGTATCCGTGGAAATTCGTAGTGGCTGATGTGACAAAACCTATCATAGGTGTTGACTTTTTGTGTTTGTATAATTTAGTTGTTGATTGTAAAAATAGGAAATTGGTAGACAATACTACAACATTGTCAGCTCCAGCTTCACTGGCTTGTAACGTAAACGACATTCAGTCAGTGAAATTGTTGACCGGTGATTCGCGTTACCATGAGATATTATCGCGTGAATTTCCTGAGATTACGCGACCAGCTGGTACTCAACGCTTAATACCACACAACACACAGCACCACATCCGCACCACTGCAGGTCCTCCTGTGGCATGCACACCTAGGCGTCTGGCTCCTGACAAGCTGAAGGTGGCTAAAGAAGAGTTCGAGGCCATGCTAGCCAATGGCACAGCTCGACCTTCTGATAGCCCGTGGTCATCTCCGTTGCACCTGGCGCCGAAAAAGGACAACGGCTGGCGTCCTTGCGGTGATTACCGGCAACTTAACGCCCGAACGATTCCGGATAGATATCCGATCCGCCACATCCACGATTTTTCGCATAGCATCTCTGGCTGTCGGGTCTTTAGTACCCTCGACCTTGTGAAGGCCTTTAACCAAATTCCTGTCTGCGCAGAAGACATTCCAAAGACGGCCATCTCTACCCCGTTCGGAATGTTCGAATTTCCATTTATGACGTTTGGACTCCGTAACGCGGGTCAGACGTTTCAAAGATTCGTCGATGAGATGATGCGGGGGCTGGATTTCGTGTACTGTTATACTGATGATTTTTTAATTTACAGCAGTAACGAGATCCAGCACGAAGACCACCTTCGGCAGGTATTTAGCAGACTACGGGACTATGGGATGGTCATAAACGTTTCAAAGTGTGTTTTTGGTGCTCCCGAGGTAACTTTTCTAGGTTACCGGATATCGGAGAGCGGAACAAAGCCACTTGACGAAAAAGTCCAAGCCATACGTGACTTTCCTCCACCAAAGGACGTTAGAACCCTGAGACGCTTTTTGGGTATGGCTAATTTTTACAGGCGATTTCTGCCTAATGCTGCCAAAACTCAAGCGCCTCTCAACGCCCTTCTTATGGGGGCAGTCAAGGGCTCCACACCCATCCACCTCACGGACGATGCTCTGAAGGCTTTCTCAGACACCAAAGAAAGCCTTTCCAACGCTGCTCTTCTGGCTCATCCAGATTGCCACTCTAAGCTAGCGTTGGTAACGGATGCATCAGACGTGGCCATTGGAGCTGTTTTACAGCAGCTTCAAAAGGATGTGTGGCAGCCACTGGCGTTTTTCTCCCGTAAATTAAGTCCGTCCCAACAGAAGTATTCCCCGTATGATCGCGAGCTTCTAGCGATTTACGAAGCAATTAAATATTTCCGGTATATGATCGAGGCTAGGCACTTCACGGTCTACACAGACCATAAGCCGATCTGTTATGCCTTTCACGAACGGAAGCGTAACTGCTCGCCCAGGCAATTCAGACATCTGGACTACATTTCCCAGTTCACGACCGACTTACAACATATTTCCGGCAAGGACAATGTTGTAGCCGATACCCTAAGTCGCGTCGAAGAGCTGGGCGCTCCAGTATGTCTAGCTGACCTTGCAAATGCCCAAGATGCCGATCCCGAACTGGCTAAATACATAACAGACGGCTCATCCCTCCGTCTTCAAAAGACGAACTACCCTGGCAGTCACGTACCTTTGTACTGCGATGTCAGTACACCGACTTCCAGGCCGTTTGTCACCAAACAATTTCGAAAACAAGTTTTCGAAAGTCTCCACTCCTTAAGCCATCCCGGCGCCGCAGCGACTGCCAAACTGGTAGCCGAAAGGTTTGTGTGGCCCGGGGAGAATGGGCTCGGACTTGCTTGGCGTGCCAACGCGCAAAGGTGAGTCGACATGTGTCTGCACCACTGGGCACTTTTGACCTACCCCGCGCGAGGTTCAAGAAAGTCCACATCGACCTTATTGGGCCCCTACCTGTTTCCCAAGGCTTCAGGTATTGTCTGACGGCCATAGACCGGTTCACACGGTGGCCGGAGGTCATGCCAATACCTGACATAACAGCAGAAACGGTGGCTAAGGCATTAATTGCTGGCTGGATATCCAGATTTGGTTGCCCAACAGATATTGTCACAGATCGCGGTCGACAGTTCGAGTCTGCTCTATTTCAATATCTGGCAAAAGCAACTGGATTCCAGCACAAGCGTACCACAGCCTACCACCCGGCTTGCAACGGCCTTGTGGAACGTTTTCACAGACAGCTCAAGGCTGCAATTACTTGCCATGCTGATAGCAACTGGGCAGAGGTCTTGCCACTAGTGCTACTCGGTATCCGCAGTGCTTACAAGGAGGACTTGCAGAGCTCCTCGGCTGAACTGCTGTACGGTGAGCCGTTACGACTTCCCGGCGAATTTTTTGACCCTAGCACTCCTACTACTTCTGACATGTCAGATTTTTCGGCACGCTTACGGTCCTTTGCCGAGAAGTTGAAACCGGTGCCAGCTTCTCGTCACAGCAACCACAAAATATATGTGTTTAAAGAGTTGGCCACCGCGGAACACGTTTTCCTCCGTGAAGACGCTTCGCGTGCCCCTCTTCAGCCAGCATATACAGGTCCATACAAGGTGTTAGATCGAGGTGACAAAGTTTTCAAACTTCTCATTCGAGGGAAACATGTCACCGTCACTATTGACCGCCTTAAACCTGCGTATATGCTCATCGATGAGGACTCGTTAGGACATACACCTACACCTCCACCGACGTTACCTGCACCAAGCACTACACAAACTCCAACTCCGGACACTGTTGTACATAAATCTACACGATCTGGACGACATGTCCGATTTCCGGACTTTTATCGCCCCTAACCAGGTCTCTGGGGGGGAGTAATGTGGGCTACTCCCACTTTAATAATATAAGTTACACTGACACAATATAATACTTGCTACATAAATAATATTTTGTATTTTATATTACACACTTATTTATGTATGTATAATTTATATAACAGTCATACGTATTTATTTATCTACTTTGTATATTAGTTAATATGTATCTATTGTCTACACATTATACATCATCATTCACACAGACATCAAACACTTACACAGTAAATTAAAGTCAGCTGGCCGCGCCGTCTCATGGAAACGTGCCGAGCAGCGCACTATTACTTATTCTGTGCCTGCGCTGCGGTTACGTCATCACACGCTAACCTAGGCGGCAAACGGGAGATGCGCACACGCCGCTGCCGGCCGGCCGCCTCGCTCGCTCACACGCCACGCCAGTCCGATCTCGTGTCTGACGCAGAACGCACGTCGCTTTAAGCTTCATCCGCTCACTTACTTACTCGCTTGCGATCTCCTGATTTCTTAGTGTTTATTATTCGTTTACCTGTCTTGACTTTTCTTCTGTCCGCGTACCATCTTACTTGTGAAATCTGTGCTTACTCTTACTTGCTCCTTCTGTATTAACTGTTTATTGTATGTGATTGTTGAATTGTGACTCTGAACAATACAATTGTGAAGTGAAAACCATTTGGATTTTATTCACCTGACTACAGCTAAGTACCTACCACCTCACATACTTACTACAGTAAAAACTTGGCCAGTGTATATACCCGTGGTACCTACTACTTACCACGCACACCATCACCTAGGCCAAAACCTCACATATAACAGAATACCTGAGTGGGACAGCCTATGTGTCAGATATTTTGCTGTTGAGCAATTTGCGCAAGAATTACTGTGTAAGGCTTATTAGGCAATGTACCAAGAAATTAGTGGAATGAGGATCAGAAACCAATGTCTATAAGGATGACGATTCGTGCGCATTGTCTACCAACCTACCACGTAAAATTTTAGATACTGTCATGCGCAAGGGAGGTGCTTATTTTAATTTGTAAGTAATCAACTGACAAGAGCGATGCTTCTGATGGTAATCACTACGTTTTCCCAGCAGTTAGATTGCCTCGCAGAGCTTAGAACTGTAGGTTTTCATGGCACTGCACTGCAGTCCTCTCTCCTAGCCAATAATTGTTGAGCCTGTTTCGCCTGCGTACCCTAAACATTCTAACACGTAATGTTGGCGCACTGTTGCTTCGAAGCAGAGTATCTTGCACTGCGGTGGTACCAGCTAAGACGCTCAGGCAAAAAAAAATCAAGACAGAATGTTGTTAACAGAGAAGTGAGACCGGCTTCTAAACACGAAGTGCGTGCATCGGTGCTGCCATAATAAATGAAACTAAATTAACATAAATAAAAAAAAAGTTAATGTAAATTGACTGTCTTGACTTTTTATTTTGTCTGAGCTAAGACGGTACAGGAGGCCGACCACTTAGTAAGTTGAGGTTCATACGATTCACATCCCGACATCAGACAGTATATTCTTTAACATGGAGTTAAAGAATCGCCACGGGATCAAACTTACTTCATTAGTCGCACTATCTCCCTTCTGGGCACTTGTTAGTATCAAAAAACCTAAAATGTTGTGGTTTGGTTTAATTAGATAATTACACTGTTTAAATTAAATGTGACAAAGCAATTCTTTACTTACATACTAAATAAATGTTGGTTTATAAATTATACATTGACAACTCTAAGGTTTCCAGAGACAGACCGATTGATTAAATCTTTTGAATGTGAAATGATAATGTTTTGTGTTATTTTTCCTCGCCGTTTGTGATTTTCTGTTGTTATCGGTTTTATGTATGTATTCTTACGTAAATTTTTTCAAATAGAATTACTTCTCTAATAGAGCCTGGTTTGCATTACAATTCTGAGTTTATAATCATAGTTACATTGAAGTCTAGTCAGCTGTGAATACCTATACCCGAATTACTTAAACTTATTAAGGTGTAGGTATTTTGTACACTTTGGTCTGGACTGGTATTCCTTCATGAACATTTGACATAGTATTTCATTAAAGATCCGCGAGTATTCCAAAATAACTTTTGGGAACCGCAATTCAAATCATGCCTCAGACCTGTGGACCTAGCATGAAAATTGCCTAAGTGTACCTAAATTAATCGTATCGTTGACTTAAACAGTACAAACTATAAGTTATCTGTACCACAGTTGTACTAGATACATGATAGTTTGTACAGGCTATGTCAAACATACGATTAACTTACACTTACGCAAATTTTCGTGCTTAGGCCCACTGAATAGATCCGAAGCCAACCATAATTGGACTGTTCGGTTCTTTAAAAAAAAAAATCTATTGAATATACTAACACGTTATATTTAACGTTCAGTGCAAGTGCAAAGGTAGCTTCAGACTTTTTATATATCAAAAATTTAGACAATTCCAACATGAAACGTACTTAATACGTAATACCTATCTCTGACGAAGGAATGTAGAGCCGATATACACGGACTTGAGCAGTTAGACAGTGATCAACATACACGGACCGATCTTGCAGTCATAGTCAACAGCTTGAAGCTGCTATTGATAACTGCTCGAGCAGTTGGTGCTCTGCGCTCACGCGAGCGCGATGCGCGGCCGGAGGCAACTGCGTGAGAGCAGTCGACAGCTCGAGCAGTCCGTATATGCCTGGCGACTGCTTGACATTAAACCATGTTTAAGTTAAGCAGTTTTGTGTATGTACGTTGGCTGTAACACTCAATATTGACCAAAAATAGGATTTATGTTGTTACATGTGTCAGAAATACAGCTAGCTCTCATCACAAAGTCTACGTGCGTAATGAACAGGTTGGTATTAATTAAAACGTTCCTCAACCCTTACCTTCGGGAGTTGTTGCTTTGATATCATAAGAAGCCTTTTAAAACTAGTTAAGTCAGCGTTGTGTGTAAATTTAATTAATTCAATAATATTCTATACAGGAAATGTTTGCCTCTCAAATAACTAGTAAGTACTGACATTTGAATAATGGCGAAAACTGTTCTGTAGTTTCAAATTCAAACTGAAAATTCTTGTTTGGTTTGCGATCATAGGTTTGTTCACCATTGTTATAAAATAAAACTAATATTAAGTACTACGTTAGTTATAGTACCTAACTGTCGAAATTTGGTGTTTTACTTACATCTCTGCTAATCTCTTGATAATCATATTGTGTTAAAGTTGTAATAAATATTTTGAAATTCGACTATGTCTGGCCGTCAAAAATGAGTTTTTAACTGTTTGAATGAAATTTCTCCTAAACTGCCATGCGATTCTCTAATATCAAACATCGTTGCTTCTTTGACAACATCCGTGAAACAAATGACGAGATGACAAGAAACGTTGGAAAACCAACCTTATTTACGAGGGCGATATCTCATTAAGTATTTGACATCGGTGAGCTCGTCGATGAGCGCATCGACGAATCATTAGAGAATCGCACGGGAAGTTAGAGTTTTGAAATAAGAAGCGTTATATAGCAACTTTATCAGCTTTCTTTGAAGCCATACAATTTTATTATATTTATGTCAAGTAAAAATATATACTTACCCATAAAATAGTCATATTTAACATAACTACAGATTAAAAAATTATACAAAATGTATATGTATGTTTTAAGCCTCATTTGCATCTTATAACTGGAGTTGTCTCTTCGGGCTCTGACTACAGCTTCAAGCCGGTATGGCATACTGAAGATGAAGTTTCGGAAGCTATGTTGCACTATACGATTCTGGAATTTGGCATTTGTAAGTTGTATTGCAAGAATGGTGGGTGTAACATTAAGGACGGTCTGGCAGGTGAAGCAAAGGTACGGAGAAACTGGAAACCAGAAGAGAAAACCAGACCCAGGTGCACCATAACACAGGTTATAGTTGTCTACCCGAGAAGACGACTAGTACGACTAGAAGATGCTATGTTGTTTCCACTGTGTTATGAAATCACCACTTCAATGCAGTTTATTACAGTAACAGCTTCTTCAGACCCGAAAAGACTGCATTAGTGATAGTACAGTGATAAGAAGACTTGCTGAAGTAAACCTGAAGCCCCAGAGGCTATCTAAGGGCCACTTGCACGACATTGCACTAAATACGTTTTGCATTAGGGCCCCCATGGATCTATTGAAGGCAATATTTTACATTACTCAGTTACCATTTAATTCACTGCACTCGACATTGTACATAATATATTGAAGTTGTCATGAATATATTTAAATGTCATAGTTGTAAAAAATGATTTTAAAGATTCATTTGTGATAACTGATCATGGCTGTTTTCAAAAGTAATCGTTTTTCGAGAAAATAATAACACGGAACCAAAATGTGATAATCCAAATTTTCAGTTGTAACCTTAACGCTCCATTCATCAAAAACTATGAGACAAACATATATGATGTCTGAACCTACTTTTATCTATATTAAATTTGTTGTGCCTAATGTGCCTAGGTTTGCATTAAGGGCCCTTTACGCGCGCGCAAGTATCATCAATCAATCAATTATAATCAATGCAGTATAAGAATCAAAAGCCTGATTGGCTAACTGACAGATAAAAAACGCATAGCCTAAACCGCTGGTTAAAATAAAGAAATGTGTTCTTTAGTATTTTTGAAAGATTCACCTTTGCAATAATTTTATAGGTTTGTTCACCATTGCTATAAAATATATAAACTAATATTACTACGTTAGTTATAGTACATACCTAACTGATGAAATTTGGTGTTTTACCTACATATCTGCTAATCTCTTAATAAACATGTGTTAAAGTTGTATAAATATTTTGAAATTCCTTTCTTTACCTTCCGTTACCTTCAGGTAACGTTGTGATGAAATCCACTGCATGTTGGTAGGCCACTTTCTGGTATCATTTGGTTACCTCCCACCTTCAAGATAGAAAATTTATAGTGGAGCACCTAACAGTGTACATATTTCGGTGGCACTGACAGCAAACCTTTCGACATCTATTAGCCATCCGCACCAACGTCGCGCCTTTTGTCGCCAACTCTTATGCGGGCCCATTGTCTGGGTGGTGTAAAAGGAACTAAAATTGGCAAGTGCCGAAGTTTCGTCCATTGATATGTATTTTTATCACTAATAGTTGTGAAAAGCCAACAATAGTCTAAAATTTTACGTATTCGTTTTAAATCCACCATGCTTATCCTGAATCCCAAATGTTTATGTTTTTATAAACCATTGTATAAAAAAACAAGCCTGTGCTGTCTACTGACCCACTTATGCATTCATACAGGACTGTATTAAATTGAAATGTGTAACATAAATATGATATTAATAATAATTCTGTGTATGTGTTTAGGGATTATTTTGAAATTCATTCTTAAATTCTAAATACGAGCAGCTGACTAATTCATGAAACGTCTCATTATTATTTAAAATTGATCAGACACATTCAAAGATGTTGCGCAAAAGAAAATAATTTATATAATACTATATTTACCTACGATCCTTCAGTTGTAAAAACAATTTGGGTAAATCTCCCTTTACGCCTTCATAATCACAATCTCGTTGATATTAACTGCCCAAAAGACGATATTAGGATAAGTAATAATATAAAAGAAATACTTATTCGTAAGGATCTCATCTTTATTATACCATATAATAAATATTTTATCTATTGTATCTATTTTTATGTTTTCTTTCACATTGGGTTATTACTGGTTTGTTTCACCGCAATAACAATATTTATCAATAATACTACAAGTACTGTATAAGTCTTTCTTCACGATTAGAGTCTATCCTGCTAGTCTCGTCATATTAATCCATGATAGGACACCAGCTACTATGTCTCTGAAGATATATGGATAGACGTTTTTTTTTTACCAAATTAAAAGTACTTACATATTCGAAGTAATATAACATAGCATTCATATTAATTGGTTATAAATCATTAACTTACTTTTAATGTCGCGACAACAGCAGTAAGAACCTGATGGAATAGTAAGTAACCTGTTAAAAGTTGAGAAAAATACCGTTAATTGAATTGGTACCTAAAAATGATTGTATTTTAGGTACCATGTCTGGCGGATATGGTAGAAAGTTTAAATATGGCGATAATAGATCATGAATAAATGGGAAATAAGCCATTATATACCGAATACTTATCATCGATTATACAGGGTATATATACTCTATAGAGTTGCCACAAAATGTATACGTATACGTAAATAAATGTATACATTATAAATGAATAACTTTTCCTCTACGATATAGAAAGTATATCTTCCCCGAGTTCATTAGTATAGCTACAAAGGTCGCCCGAATAGATCTCAATTTTATTAAAATATGTACACATAGTAAATACCTACATGTCATTATAATTAGTCTCGAAATATATTTTGTTCTGAAACGTGACGTCAGCGAAAATCATTATAGCGCAGGTAAGTTAACGCAATATTGCCACAGTGAAGAATGTTTGACATTCTATATTTTAGAATTTTTTTTTTTCGACATAACAGTTTAGCGGTAAATTTTAACAATTCAAATTCAAATTCAAATTGTTTATTGTTCTTAGACATCGTACATATAAATATAGGTTACCCTGCCTGCTGCTTTAGCGTAAGCTGTGTTGCAGCAGTCAGTGTATTCCCCAAATAAGTAGATTTAACAATAAGCAAATATATAAACTAACTATAACTTAAATAATATAAAACAAGAAACAAATCTGAGTTAATAAAACAATAAAAATACACATAACAATTGCACAGGCCTGACAACACCTGTGCAAAGTGTTACCAAATAAGTTTGTACATGTGTAAAGTGTGGGTGTGTGATAGTTTGAATTTCAACCAATTTTTACGAACATATTTTCAAGGAGATCATAATCAAACTCTTGTAGCCAGTCTTTTAAAATATTTTTTAATTTGTGTAAGGGGACGTTTTTTATTTTTATTTTAGAGTTCAGCATATTATATAAAATAGGTCCGATGTGATTATAATGCCTCCATGCCAAAGCACACTTGTAACTCGGAATAGGACATTTCACAATCCTCTTTTTATTGACAGGTAGAAGTGGAATTGTGACTTTGTGGTATCTTTTGATGCTTTGGTCAACAAAGTGTTTTCTAACCAAAAAGGCACTTTTTATATAAGTCAGTTGTGGAGTGTCTGAATGGCAAAAACATTATTACCTTAAGCAGAGCGCGTTGAGCACGCTCTACCTCTAACATGTGAGTCTTAACAGCGCTTCCCCATGAACAGATACAGTAACTAATAATGGATTCACCAAGTGCTTTGTAATTCTGTAGCAAGAGGTTTTTGTCCGCAACATTGCGAAGTAGCTTAAATGCATATATAAGTCTTCTTATTCGAGTAGAGACTAAATGTATATGCGGTTTCCAAGTCATTTTATCATCAACCGTTACTCCCAAGTATTTGTAGATATCTACGCGAGCAAGAGTGCTACACGTGCAATTGGAACGAGTTGTGTTGGAACGATTACATGGAAATGTGTGCGCAACGATTTTAATACTCGTATTAGTGGAGATTACACCATATCATAGCCTGTGACGTAGTTGACCTTATACGGATGAAGCCGTAAGCGAATGAAAACTAAAACAAAATACAACTAAACTCGCACAAAGCTAAACCAACGTCAAATTCCGTCATAGTACTGATGCAGAATCGACGTAATATGCTTTCACGTAAATAGCACACAGGTTTCATGTTCGGGGTATGGAAACATTAAAAATTAACAATAAATATGAATTAACCCACGGTATGTGCCACTTTGCACCCCAGTGTTTCAGATGATGTTTTTACAAAAATAAAAACATAGTTTAAGATATTTGTCTCATAATGGGTGGGAAGTATCTGTCCTGTTTTGTACCTATAGCACTGTTCTATACTGTATTACATATAATTAAATTATTACTAACCTGTAAAATAAAAGGTTGAAATCTGTTGTCTAGAAAAAAAAAACATTGATTGATAGTCCAAAAAGTCAGTGCACGATCGGAATCAGCCGTGCGATTCTGTAATGATTCATCGACGAGCTCGTCGGCGAGCTCACCGAAGTCAAATACTTCGCCCTTGTACATAAGGTTGCTTTTCCAACGTTTCTTGTCCTCTCTTCATTTCTTTCACGGATGTTGTCAAAGATGCAACGATGTTTGCTCTTAGAGAATCGGCAGAACGAAGAAAAAGCAATAGAGAAGTTGAAGATCCTGCCTTGCTCACTGAACGTATTTACCTGGTTAACCCGTGGATAGTGAACATATTGTTTGACAAAAGCAGATGTCTATCACATAACATACCTACTCATAACTTTAAGCGGATTCCTTTACAAGTACAATTTGAAAAATTTAATACCGACTTCCATTCTATTCAGTTATTGGAGTGTATCTCATAAACTACTATACCGACATTGATGAAATTTAAATGGGACCACACGGGAAGTACCAGCTTTCAAACAAAAAAAGAATGTTGAGAATAGGTGCACCCAGTCTAAAGTTATAAGGGACAAACATAAAAAAAGTACAGTCGAATTGTGTACCTCCTCCTTTTTTTGGAAGTCGGTAGAAAATGTACTATACATACAGAAAAGAAAGCTAACTGACCAAGTGTACCAATTAATGCAGATATGTATGAGGACGTATAAATTGTTCCTCGAATTTTACTCGTGACAAACTAAAAAAATAACACTTCATCGATATACGAAAATCATACCCCTACGTATTTCATTGTTAGTTAGTATAAATTTGTTATTTTCCGTAGAAGAGAGGTTCAATCGCCTATAAACCCGGAATCTGTTACGAAGGCTTTCGAGCCCTCGACCCTTTGAAAGCAATCGGGCTCTTTGCAATACGACCCAATTTAGTTTTGTTCACTTAGCTAATATTAGGTGATTTTGATTGAAGGGCCCAAGAAGTGTTTGATTACACCTGTTAAACAGTTTATATTGTTTCTATTCAAAACCTTACACCCCTTTTGTATACGTAGGTATATTATAATACAGCCTTTCATGAGGCGTTCAGCCGAATCGGTTCAAGAAAACATCGGAATAAGAAATAATGTACCTATATAATAATTCCTAAGATTAATAATTTACTAAATGTGCCATTAGGTAAGTTCATGTGTATTTTTATTGTTATACACATGGAGCGCTCATAGCGGAGCTTGACTTAGCGATCTTAACCGATCAAGAAGCTAAGTAACACTTGCTGCGGTCAGGACTTGGATGGGTGACCGCTAGTGGCATTATTCAATTGAGCACGTCCGTGCTTCGGAGGGCACGTTAAGCCGTCGGTCCCGTTTGTTTGTCTTAGGACAACAATCGTTATGCTATGCCGAAGGCCTTCGGGCGGCCTGAAAACTTCGACATGGGTTGGCCGCTAACCTATCCACCAAGCCGCACTGGTGAATTATGGCCTCACTCCTCTCACTGAGAGGAAGGCTCGAGACCCAGCAGTGGGAACAAAATGGGCTTATTATTATGATGAAAAACGTGGATCAATCAGAACCTTTTTGAGGTTAACCCATCGTTTTGTTTCTATTGTCAAATGCTCGCGATATAAATTTTTCTCTTAAAAGACCCTCTTTGAGGCATACTTCGTTATAAATTCCGGCTTTATGTTCATTTCGTAAATTCACATCTTGAATTTTGTTAGTACATTTTGGGAAGTTATTTGTTATTGCGATGTTAACTGCTGTGACACCAAACTCTCGGGTTTTGAGACAAAGGGATATATAGACGGGAGACTGTAAATCGACAGGGTTATTACTATTTCGCATTGATTTTAAATTTAATAAAGTAATAATGTGTATCTGTATGTCATGACGTAACGGGTCGGCATGCCGCTATTAAATCACAAATCCGAGGGCAACGCGATCGATCCCTACGACGACGGGCGTAAGCTATCAGCGAAGGTACATCGTGATGAATCCACGACACAGTGGCAAAAAACTTTCTGGTACCCACCTTGCTAGCTATCACCCTCAATATTGAAAAGCCTCTGGCGGTGCGTGCTCCGCAGCCGTTCTTGTTTAGAGCCAGTTACTGCATCATCGCTGACCATCAAACTACGGTTAGTTATCATAATTATCATCATCATCTCAACCGTAGGACGTCCACTGCTGAACATAAGCCTCCCCCAGAAATTTCCAAAAGGACCGGTTGGAAGCGGCCTGCATCCAACGTCGTGCTACCTTTGTCAGGTAGTCAGTTCACCTTGTCGGGCGACCTACGCTGCGCTTGCCGGTGAGCGGTCACCACTCTGGAACCTTCTGACCTCATCGGTCATCCTGTTCTGTGTGCTATGTGCCCTGCCCACTGACACTTTACCTGGCTAATCTTCTGGGCTATGTCGGTGACTTTCGGTCTTCTACGGGTCTCCTCATTTCCGATTCGATCACGTAGAGAAAACCCAAGCATAGCCCTCTCCATAGCTCGTTGTGCGACTTTGAGCTTGCTTATGAGGCTCATAGTAAGAGACCACGTTTCAGTGCCATTATGTCATCACTGGTAACACATATACGGTTAATAGTCAAACACTATTCTGTTAATTAATAAATCAGCTGTAATACGAATTCGCAGAAAAGAGAAAAATCCTCAAGTTTAGGTCAAGCTGCTATATGATATCCTCCTTTATTTCTTAACCAAACCGTAGTACCAAAGTTTGACTTACGTTTGAACGCTACAAAATAAATAATTTCGATAAAATAATAGTCTAAAATAGATCCAATAAAATAGTACATAATATGTTAACTCATTGCAGAAGAGACGTAGGTACATAAAGTGGAATGATGAAAAACTATTTCATAATAAGTTAGACGGGTCTTTGCAACCTTGGAAGTAAGTATGAAATACTCCCCAATATTTTGATCCCGGCCAACAAAAGTCAGCGTGTCGCACGCATTACGTCCAAGTAGGTTTCAGGGCACGTACGTCGTCTACGTGTTCCATCGTTGGCCGCTTTACCCCATTTCCGAGGAGCAAAGTGCAATTAGGAACTTATCGCTGGCGACAGTGCCCTTATCATAGCGGTAGCTAATGTTACGTCATTTCGAGAGAGTGATGTATAATGTACCTTGCTAAGTAAGTAATATTTCGTATGTGACTAATAGAATAAGTATCGGGAATACCGAGAGATTTGTCGGTTTATCTGCAGCCTTCCCTTTAAAATGCAGTTTTGAACCTTAGTAAGTATTCACTTTTGGTTTTATATGTTTAAGGGGAACCATTATATAAAAAATACTACTACTATCCATGAATAAAGTAGTTTGTGCTTTTCCTAAAAAGGTGGGAAGTTTTGTTACGACGCTATTCGTTGGCTGATATTGATAAAATTTGGTACACACTTTAGGTGAGACTTTAAAGAGGAATTTCGAATATAAGCAGAATGGGTGAAGTGGTTGCCGAGATAGGTTTATAATTAAAAAAACTGGAGGATTTTGGTAATAATCGGCAAGAACATTTGGTACCAACAACATATACATTTTTGGTAAAATTGCTCCTAATATTTTTGGAATTTCGAATACCCAGGTAGCTCAAAATTGCCACTAAAAAGACTGTGCTCGCGAGGTCTACTGTTCGCAGAATTGATACCAGTTTTATTATCTAGTAAAGAGGGGTACGTTGTAACCTGATGGTAAGAACCACGTATACCTATTAGTTTCAGTTCCATATAACCTTTAAACTACACTACATATTATTTTAAGTTCCATACGCCCAGCGAATAATACTTTACTTGCAGACTCCTTTTAGGAGTAGCTAATAGCGCACAAGAGACAGATTATTGCAGAAGAGTCATATAATCTCATTATATGTTCCTAACATTTTACTCTGTACGTGAAGCTACAAAATATAGTCTCAACATTCTAATGAATATTCCCTGTCGTAAGTATCCTCTTGTGCAACTAGCCACCTTGATTAGCACCAGCACAACACCACATAGACATTCTACCGCGTAACGATTGCGCTATGCATTTCTGTGTTATAGCGTTTGATTATAATATAATGTCCAGGGGGTAGCGCAAAACTATAGACAGCTATTGCCCTTCCAATGTGAAGACTCTTGTAAGAGAAGTCTTACGCTCTCCAATAGCACATGAACCTTAACCAGGTTAGTACTTATATCTAGACTTACAGTAGTTCCTGCAGCGGAGCCCGTAGTTAGTTCTGACTCTGTTGGTCGGTTCTGTGGAGAGGAGAGGGGGAATAGGAAAGAGGAAAACCAAACAGACCACACCACCAGACGACCAATGTATTCCGATTTCCTTCGGTGTAATTTTCACTTTAGTTCAATGTTTCAGTTCACACGTTTAATAAGGGTTTTAATTATCTAATTACAAACTAACACAATACCGCTACATTACTTTCAAAATTTAACTTATCTTAAACAAACTATATATTACATTTTCCAAATCAAGAAACGCGAACAAGTAGAATGTTGCCCTATCAAGCATTCAAAGTACGACACTTGAACGGTAAAAATACGGTACCAGTACAAAATTATGTTTTGGACCCAAACACCGTATATATACGTCTTATGTGTGTTCGCGGATAACTTCGTCGTTTCATTAAGCTCTTAATGACACTACAACGATGGGCAAGAGCTTATCATCGATCACACGACCTGCCCGTTTCGTCAGTTAGTACTCGTAGCATAAAAAACTAGTCAAAGCATCATGTAAACAGCAACATAAAACATAATTTATATCATTGCACTTATTTACTTGAGCCAATAAGTAATTTGGGGCTGGGTCACATAATCGGCCCATTATGTTCCCTGTTTCAATCGTATCTTAGAGAGAGAAGTATGGCAACAATCCACCACCACGTGGGCGCAGTTAAAAAGCCCTTTGAAGCACAGAAGCGGAGTTCAACAAGCGGTCGTCCATCAAGTCGTGGCTGTAGCAAAGTTTGCCAAGTTTCGCTACGAGATCGGTCTCTGGCTCACATTGTATAGAGATATTGGGAACTTAGCTCTTACCGACACAACGAGTTACCGCGCTCAGGATACGTCACGCACTCCGTAACTGTTCTTGGCTTCTTCTTTATGCAGAAGTTAGCCTTCACTTGGCTTGATTCGTCCTCGCTGAAGTTGAGTGGTTACGCCCGTACCTACTTCACTATACTACGAACTTGTAGGCAATTGAAACTTTGTGTGCCCTGAATGTTGTGGCGTTTGTAAGTAGACACATACATTTGCTTGATTTACAACTTTGTTCCTATTCGTTTGAAGGAAGATGTATGTATTATATAGTTTAGACTTAGTTTTCATTAGTCAAATCACGCTTTATCTACGAAATAATTAAGAACTAACAACCAACCACGAAGACGGATATCGGGAAAAAGCCTAACATTTCTTATTTTCTACCAACTTCCAAAAAAAGGAGGAGGTACTCAATTCGACAGTTTTTTTAATGTTTGTTACCTCATAACTTTTAAATGGGTGAACCGATTCTCAAAAGTATTTTTTTGTTTGAAAGCTGGTGCTACCCGTGTGGTTCCATTTCAATATCATCAAATTCGGTCCAGTAGTTATTGAGATACACTCCAATAACTGAATAGAATGGAAGTCGGTATTGAATTTTTAAAATTGTACTTGTTTTTTATGTTATCGTTATTGTTTAATGTTCCTATGTTTGTTTTTTTTCAAGGTTTGACGTGTTCTAGTGGATTATAAACCGTTTAGTGTTTGTAATAAAGCCGAGTGTAGGCTAAATGAACAAAGTCATCAATACATTTTCCTTTTCAATTATTCCCTTCAGGAAAGTTTTAGTAATGGATCCATCTCGTACCTAGAACGTGACTGAGAGAGGACAGTGACTTAATGACAGTTTTATTTACATGACTGTGCGATGGCTCTTACTATCTGAATAAAAATCTCACTTGATGCAACTTTATTTAATATTCAACTTAAGGAACGGCAAATGTATAACGTACGACTACTAAGTACTAGATATGTGGAACGCTTTACCAGTAGAAATTAGATGTGCACCTTCCTTAGACAGTTTCAAACAACAACGTGTCAAAGCGTTTTACCTCTCGCATTAGCTACGTACTGCATTGCTACAACTTGTTTTCATTCTATTATTTATTAATTAGTATAAGTAATGTTATAGTATATGTATATTTATTATTACATATGTTATATTTACGTGTATTTATTTATATAATATATGTTTAATATATATGTTCTAACTTAATTTTAAAAGTCTTGTTTATTGTACTTGGTTTATGCACCACCGTTACTTGTATAAACATATTTCTTTCCGTGCATTGTTGCCTGGAAGAGATCGCGCTGAGTGATAAGACCGCCCATTATGACACTTAAATTTAAGTTTTTTTATATATTTCTTGTATTTTATACAAGATGTTCGGAACAGTGTCCCGTAGCCCTACAGCAGCACCCCCCTATTACAAGGGTACAAACCATAGTCCATAAAGTAACAACATCAAGTTGGAACGATTGATGTCTGTAGTCTGTCTGATCTGACCTGCCTGCGTGGCCAACGTAGGCTGGCGTATTATAGAACTACACGATGAAGCCGATGATTGTGGATCAACAATGACATCATGAGAGTCTACACTTATAAAAGATTAATTAGAATCATACCTTCGACGCTCTTGCGTTAGGATTTCTATGGTTCTATTGAATGTGTGATCCTGATCATTATCACAGCTAAATTTCATACCAGAATCTTACAAAAAAGTCAATATATATCCGTTAGACCATGCTAAAACAAACAGTAAATAAAGTAAAATTTGCAAGTTTGCCTTACAAGTGGCTACATACAGGACATAAGAACATGAATTCAAAAGTAGTCCTCTGCATAGTTCCTACATGCAGGACATAAAACTTTAATCGTCAACCAAAACAAAATAACAGCTAAATTGGAATAAATATTGACAAATCACACTAAATGAATCATAGATAAACGCAATTAGAATATGTTTTCAAAGAAATAGCAACACTTTCATAAGATTCAAGGAGATTGAACTTACCATTGCCTGAGCGCGGCGCATTACGTCTCGCTCTGGAAGCCATTTATGCAATACAGTTGAACTATCCAATATTTTTCTCTACCTAAAACAATCTGCACTAGATGTCACTACCAGTTTTTTATTAACGTGACGCGGATATTTCACTCATAAGATTTTTTTGTTTTCTATGTGCAGTGGGTATTACAAATTCAGTCAGGAGGTTTAACCGAGTAATATAACAGTGCAGGCTTTTGTAATAACAAAATAAATATATATGAGTCTAAAAAAGTTTTTCTGACTCACATTAGAAAACGAAAACAAATGAAAAGTTTAAAATCCCAAAAAAAAAAAACTGGCAAGTACTCGAACCATGGACGAGCGTGTGCGTCACACACTCGAAAAATTTGAAGCTGCCAGTAGTTACTTAAGGTGCTGTCTTATCATGATGTCGATAAAAATTAGGGTTTTTAAAGCAGAAGGGCCTTACTCTTAAGCAGCGATTTAATTAAAACTACAAAAAATAACTTGACATTTCTAAGACTTCTAAGTACACATTGACGGAATTAAAAACATATTTTAACATACTAGAGTACATTAAAAAAACCCTACCACTCAATTCCACCTTTAAAACAGTTTTTCTCTTTATTCACTACTGTATTTGTCATGAAAACACCACATATTATAAAATAGCAAATACACATACATTGACGGATTATTATTTTACTTAAGAGTGCACATTATTTTTTATGATATTTGTACGTTTTTACGAGATACGCATGCTTGATTGCAAATTAAACGTAGCCAAGCGCTGAGCTGACATCGCCTTAAGCAAACCAAACTAACTAAAGCACTTTTAGTTTAAATTAAGAATACCTTAACAAGTCTGAACCCGAAAAGGTAACTACATTTACTGGTATAGAAAGCTATCTCAAAGGACTCACTAGAAAACCACACAAAGGTATTTCATGCTTAGCGGAACACATGGCCTTTTATTTCCTCATTGTCTGTAGGTGCACTAGAAGGTCACGTACTTACATTTTATACAGTTAGGAGGAAGTTACAAGTTAGATTTTCATCTCTACTTGAAAGGTAAGTTCGCAAGTAAAGTTAACTAAATGAACTTCTCGTCTGCAGGGAACAGAACCATAAGAGATGACGTGCCCGCTATAGTAGATTATATATTATATTAATCCCATTAAACGTTTGGACGTTTTGACTTATTATTTGTTCGTAGGTTTTAAATTATAATAACGGATTGTCTGTCAAACTCAAACTCAAACTCAAAATCGTTATAGTTACGTATACATGCAATGTTAAAAATGAAGAGTAAAACAACATACAATTACATGAGTGTATCAATGGTAGACTATATGACTGTGTATTTGCATAGATAACATATACGGATGGGTGCATGCATGTATTGTCGTATTTTCTCTCTAAAATTACAAAGTTTGGTATCTCTAAACACGTGCTAGTGATATAATAATCATATGGTAAAAATTATGACGAGTTGGGACATCAATACGATAGTTAAAAGTTTATGAAATTTCTTCTTTCGGTTAGATAAAGCTTGTCAAGCTATTGAATCATTATTCAATTGTTCTCGCTCCGTCCCCATACGGACGGTTAAATCAACATGAGAGTTAAATTCGATGCTCGTACGGATCACCTCGGCAGCCAGGTCATGCCGTCTGACACGGATTGTCGGAAGACGCGGGTTTTGATCCCATCCGAGAATGTGTATTATTCTGTTAAATTTTTCATGTGTAAAATACATAGTTTGTATTTACATAGCATAAAATTAAAATATATAAAGTACTAGCGACTGTCCGCGACTTCGTTCGCGTAGTAGGCTTGGCTTTCGGCCTCGCCATATTCTCCCATCTTTTCGTGGCTTTTCTTTCATATGAACCTTCTCCTGACATTAATTAACACAACAAAAAAGTATTAACGTGATTGTTCTATCCGGTCTCAAGCGCGACCAGGAGAAATAGGGGTTCATTTTTATAGATATCTCCATGAATGAATTGAGTCCTACACAAGTATTATTTTACTCAGTAAGGAGACGGAGTTCAAATGATATTAATACAATTCTAAGAGACGAGAGAACCCAAATTACTAAGTGGTAGGCATCTTGTACACGAAACCTTCTTGGTTATAATCGAATTTAAGTAGTAGTAGTCAGACGCAATTTATACTATCTGTGGTATAACATAGGCATTAAGAGTCTGCATCCTGTTTACATTTTCAACAAAAGATTTATGAATGAAACTAACGTCGAGGGATGCGTAAGGGTTAAGACATCAACATCTTCGTTAGTTTACTTTCCCAGCATGTCGAGCAGCAAGCGCATATTTTGAATATTTTTTTCTGTTAAACGTAGACTATTCGTTACTTGATACTCACTGAGGTACACACAAGGGTATGGAAAACACATTTTTTATTGTATTTTATAATATGATAATTATAGAAAATGTATATATCTAATTAACATACTTATTTACTTTTAATGTCTATAAATAATAGGTAAAATTAAAATAAAAGGATTTGCCTGGAAATATATTCCGTCGAAAATCTTTGCTTTCTTAGAATGATTAGTAACAATAATAAGCTACTTGGTGAATAATAAAACCGGGTAAAGCACGAGTGTGATGAATGGCGACAACGTTCGACTACCTGAAACAAATTTTTTAGTGATAAGTCCACGAACTCGGGGTTAGTTTCTTTATGCTATCAAATTTTACCTTAGATACAATAAGAACTTACAAGTAAACTGTTAGGGTTAAGCGTCCATTGATAGAATATAGAAACAGGCCGGTAGTTAATAATAATACGAGTAAAGCCGATCGGCCACCGCCAAATAAACTAAGTTATAGTTAAGATGACTGCACCTAGTTGAGCCAGTTCTTCATATACATGAGCGTTCACCACAAACAACTCCAGCTAAGGTACGTAAAATGGTTTATACCCTCATATATTTGAGCTAAACTAAACTATTTTAGTTTAGTTGCCGGTGGACAGTCGGCTTAAGACTTGAAGGTTGGTAGCTCGGGGGTAGTGTCCAACCGGCTGTCCACCGACGGTCACTGGTTTGAAATGTTGGCATACCATCGTATGATGCATTAGCTGGATAAGAGACGATTACTAACCTCGACGTTCTCAAACGAATGCGACTTTAAAAAAATCAACTGGTCGGGACATCAAGCAGAGAAAAGTTGCGTACCTAGGTCATGTTTTGAGGTACAAACGGTATCAACTGCTGCAGGTAATAATGATGGGCAAAAATTTCGTTGGAGGAAGGAAAAGTTTGTGGCGGATTCGCAACATGGGACAATGAACTGGAATAAAAAGAGCTAACGAACTGTTTATATAGGTGTGCACTGAACAAAACAGAATTTCGATGACTGCTAATCTTCAGTAGTGGAGAGGCAACTATGTAGGAAGAATGATAGTTTGTGTCGTCTACGTATCTAGAAAGCTAGACTTCAGAGTCTTGAACAGCGGCGCAGAATTACTAGTCTGTCGATTTTCTGTCGGATACGTTTTGGCGAAAGTGCATTGTAAATATAAAGGCAGTAGACACAAACGTACGGAAACGCACCATCACCAGTGACCAGGTCAACAATCTTCTAGACGTGCAAAATCTTAGAGCGAATCATCGCCTCAAGTCAAGCGATACGGAGGTCTAACGCTATATAGCCTGTTTAGTAAACAAAACTAGACGCAACTAGGCAGAATCAGAAACTTTTGGATGTATATGTCATCAGTAGATAGTCTACACTGATATCTTCTACGATACATATTTATGTATCTCTTTATACTAGCAACGTGACCGGGTAAGTCACATACCTACGGCACTACGCGCTCGAGTATTTACGCTACCAGCGCGGTGGAGACGCCCCTAAATTCCCGTGCACACGTTGATGCTGATTGCCCGACTAAATTGGCCGCTCTAACTACGTGAGGTGCCTACCATAGAGCTGTACACATTGACCTCAAGTTCAGGTTTAACTGCCATGGCGGTCACAGTGAAACAGCGCCCAGAGGCCGTAGCACAAACAACTTTGCAAAAAAATATTCTTATCGTAAGCGACAACGCGTCACGCTTCAGCGCACAAACTATGAGTTATCTGTATCACAGTTGCCCAATTTAAATTTTAGTTTGTATGGTTTTACGTTATGTTACACTTATGCTGTTATTCTTGCTAGGCCCACTGAGAGTAACATTAAACACTTTTACAGCTTGACATATATGAGAGTATAGTCATTATGATATAAAAATGTTGCATCAATAATATAATAATTTAACACTTATACATTTCAAATTAAATTCCTGGATCCATGCAGTGCAGCATTTCAAACCCTATTTTATATTAAACTAGCGACTGCCCGTGACTTCGTTCCCGTAGTAGGCTCGGCCTTCGGCCTCGCCATAACATCCCATCTTTTCTTGTTTTTTTCTTTCATAAGAACATTATCCTTACAATAATTAACACAACAAAAAAGAATTAGAGAGATTGTTCTATCCGTTCTCAAGTAATAGCGTGATCAGGAGAAATAAGAGTTATTTTTTATATATATATAGATTAAATCCCGTATTCATGAACCCAAAAATAAGTCAATACTCAAACTGAGACATTAAACGTACACACATCAAAAAAAGTTTTGCGATCACTTTGAAACATCGAAATCTTTTTTATTACGGGTATTTTATATTTATTGTAGGTTATATTTGATTAGTTCGTCTTTTTATTTGCTATTGATGGAATTTTCAGACCCTTCCGAGTAAACCATGGGCACCAATTTGCTACTGGTCGATGATAATGCGTCCGCCCATCGAGCTCAATGAGACAATGCTGCTCTCCGAGAACACGACATCACAAGACAACATTAGACTCGCCGGCTCGCCTGGCTTAAACCCAATAGAGCACGCGTGGGACGCTCTTAAGCGAGTTGTTTAGAACCGTCAGCCACGTCCCCAGACAGTGCCAGAGCTCAGTTCGAGGCAGGGGAGGAATTATATAATAATGATTATAAACCGTTTATTAATAAATTTTTGACTAAGATCAATTAAAAACAACTTATTAGCTTACGCTATAGTGACCACAAACTTTTTTTGATGTGTGTATGTGATTGGCATATCTTCAAGATTTATAAGTAGTCAGTATCAACATGTGTGAACAGGCTCTCGTTGTTTTCTAAAGGTAAAACGGAGTAAGTAGGCATGAAGATTTAAAAAGTAGCTTTCCGAGGTGAGTGTTCTACGTCATCGATAGCTTAATCCAAATAACGGTCAAACCTACGCATATTAATTCAATTATGAATATATTAAAATACTTACGGCTTGCAAGGCGCTCTTGTGGTTTCTCGACTTCTATTGCAGTGATGTGGGCAGTAGGCATCAGTCCTTAAAGAAACGTCTACATTTATTAATTAATATTGTCTACTACGGCGTAGAGGTGGATTCGAAATTTGATATACATAACATTTATACCTAGTTTGATATTATAAGTACATATTCCACGATCCACAAATAAATTATATACTAGATAAATTGAAAACAAATAAACTAAAATATATTTGCCAGATGAGATATTCGGATGTACCTACACACTACTACGACTACTTCTATGAGATAGAATGAGACAGTGCTAAAGGCTGCTTCAAGATTCATAAGAAGCGCTATAACAGAAAAGTTTGAAAGGCTTTTGTATGACGTTACCTGCCAGATAAGATGTTCTCGTTATTTTGGATATGTATACGCGTAGAAGATACTTTGAAAATTTATTGGTGTGTTTGATGCTCTTATTATTTACAGAAAACAATATGGTGATCCTAGACACCGCGTCTGCCTACAGCAGTTATGTGCCTGTCCCCCGAGATACTCGTATTAAATTCTTGGCTTCATTTGCAAAAAAATCTACTTATCCGATTCTAAAGGCGTCAAGTTGCCGAAAGATAATCAAATATCTTTGTCTATATTAGATTAACACAAAACACTACTGAAAATTTTGTAGATAAACTTATTTTATTACCCTCGAGCAAACTTATCACGCTGAAACAAGGTGGATAAGTAACTTTATATATTTCATTACCCACGTACAAAACAGATACTTGTATTCGTACGTTCTACTTGAAACGACGACATTTGCACGACATTCTGATTGTGAAATCTACAGCAAATAAAAACGTATCACGTAAAACATACAGTTGGAATTACCAGGATAGTAGACAGTGGTTCTGTTTGCAGTATAGTTAGCGACCGGTAAGCTCAGTTCACAGACAAACTCTTCTCTAGGTATCATTACATCATCGTCGTGGACCACCGCTTTGGTTTCCACTGTGTACAGGCCCCATGAGTCCATAGATATTTCCGTCACGGCTTGTTTCAAGGGTCTCCTGAAATATTAGAATATATTTTATTCATTGAGTTTTGAATACGTCACGTAACTCTTAGATATTCTGACCGAGGTTGCTAGTAAAGAAAAACTGTTGTAAATGTTTTAGTTATATCTAGACATAACTGATGCTCACCATCTTTGGCTCTTTTGACAACGTAATTGAATTCTATTTACATTTCTTTCATGAGAACTCTCTGAAGTGCTCTTTGAATTACTAATACAATATGTATTGTGAGTAGTCTGTGATTTGGATTGATAAAATATGATATATTTATGTATAAAATCAACACTCTCTTAGGCGAGACTAATAGCACAAAAGGAGCCACTGTTAAAAAACTTACTAGACGCGCTTCGCGTGAATTGCATTAGTATTTTATTATCAAAAGGGACGGACAATTAGTACATTTATCATTTTCATTTTTCAAATTTAACCCATACCCGTTCAGCGGTTCTGGTGTGATGGAGTTACAAAGCTCCATCCATCCAACAAAACGCTCTCTTTTAGATAATTTAACTGTTAGACCAGAATATTTATACATTTTGCCTATAAAACATTGCACTTGCAAACATTTGCACATTAAGTCCTGTATATGTTCGAAAATTATGAAGGAACATTTGAGTGTCGGTATAACCACACACGTTATAAGAATATATAGTTTTCTAAAAAAAATGGGTAAGATTGACTTTCAGTACACTAATGTAATGCTTATAAGATAGCCGAAGAGTTGTTACCAAAAGATAGATCATCCTGTAGACTCATTCGTATCATACTCATATTTCGTTCGCTCAAAACCCACACAGGTATTAATCGACTGTATTATCTACGCAAAATAAGTTTAAAGGCAGTTAGAAGGCTAAGGAAGTGAGGAGAAGGTGCGGCCTAAGCTTTTAGTTTACGTTAGTCCTTAAACCGACAATCTCCAGTTTCGAACAGATGATATTCAAACCCCCAGACTTTTAAGTGTGCAAACATCAAGAAAATACGGATAGGTACTAAGATAAATGAAACATCTAATGAGATGATGAGTTGCTAGTAATAAATATGTATGTATTAGAAATACTCTCTATGCTAACCCCTGTGAGTAGATAGTCATGATAGGCTTCGGGTATAGGTCCTCGGCGAAGCACATGAGCGTTACTAGGAACACGTATCGCTTTTCTTGAATGAAGTGGAAACTCTTACCACGACCTGAAAATATAATTCATTGTTATTCTTCTTACTCTACTCTAGAATCTTAGTAGATAAGCATATAATATAAAGTTTGGGAGTTAGTGGTGTAGGTTGTGTGTGAACTGGTCCGTTCATGGTCGAGATACCATCAACTGGTTCCAAGCGTTTTGCTAAGTTCCTTACAGAACAGCTCTGGAAAGGAATGCCCTCCCATCGTCTGTGTCTGCAGTATAACCTGGATGTGGTCAAATCTAGAGTGAATAGGCACCTACTAGACAAACGTGTTACACCTTCGACCACATCATCACTTTCATCATCAAGTGAGATCATCGTCCAAAGTCAGCCCTGTCTGTAGTAAACGAAAAAGTTTGTTGTTAAGTAACAACATCAAGTCATCAACACGGGTTAACAGATTTGGATGAACTGTGCAATGAAGACTATAATAGCCCTAAAAAACTCGGCATTTCAGGCTACCCCGAGGTAATGGCTATAGTTTCTGATGGATCGCGACAACCTTATTTTACGCGGATAAAGTCGCGGGTAGTGACAATTGTAGTAATATTATAAAGATACCGGCTGCACTCACTTCGTATTATGGCAGTTTGAGTCCATTGCGCGACGCAATCTCCAAGCAACACAACAACACTCCCTGAAGAAGAACGTCTACCGTTTAAAACGTCGTCGGACTTAAACTGACATAATACCAAGTGAATGCAGCAGGTATCTTTGTATTATAATGTATGAAACGATAGTTTTCAAGTGTAATAATAATACAAAGTGTAGTCATTGCTACACCAAAGAAGAAAAATAAGGATACGTACAAGCACAACTTATAAATAAATTTAAGAATATTTATTTCCTGCCCCCTACGCCTTTCTTCTCCATAATACACAATTCAAACAGTTTTACGTCATTTTAGAATTAAATTAATGTAAATAGAATTTAACTGTGTTATCCCAAAATTACCTGAATGATGAATATTGTTGCAACATCGATAGTAACATCGTTTTATAGAGTTAAGTATAAATATCTATCCAGCCCTTCCCGCTGCTAAAATGTGATAATGTTATATAATGGTACATGTTAAGGTTTGCAATGTTCATCGGTTTAAATATCACTTTTATGCATTATGTATACATAGTAATGTATACATACGGTATAAATCTAGGTTAAACCCATCTATCACACTTAGTCCATAAAATTATCGAATATGTGCATCTTGGGAATATTTTAAGGAGAAGCTTCAGTTACGGAATATAAATCTTGTATATATTTTATGTGGCAAGTTTCCCAGATTTTATAGCTACCCTTTTTATGTGACTAGAGACGAACGGCGAACAAAACAAGCCTACACAGGAAAAATGAGCTGTGCTTTGATTTTTACACGATATTTCATTGCGAGTTTCAGTCTACATATCATGTAAAATCTACTAACTTCCTTGTTGTAAGAATAATTATTAAAAAAAAATATATTAACTATAATCCACCCACTGATAATTATGAAATCCCTGTAGTAAGTGCTACTTACCTTCCCTTATCATTTCATTCACGTCATTTACATTTTATTTTAACCGACTTCAAATAAGGAGGCGGTTATATATTCGTGTGATAATTTTACCAAAAATGGATCCGACTTCAATAACATAAAGTCTGTAATAACTTGTCGAAGTCTGTAGGTACCATGTGCACAATATTGTGATAATAGGTACCTACTTTTGAACTATCATGGTACCGACTTCAACAAGTTATTTCACACTTTATGATATTGAAGTCGGTTCCAATTTTTGGTATTTTTTTTCTATTAATGCGCATAACTCAAAAATAGACGTCTATTGCTTACGTTACTAAAATGTAAAAGGAAGATTATTTTATTTCTCATGTAAGTAAATATGTTACCGAACTCATTGACTGCTCATAAGCCCTTCAGGCTTCCGCAGTCTTTAATGTTAAGTACAATTTATGTTTTTTTGTAAAAATTTTGGACAATAAATAAAAAAAACTTGCACAAGTTAACTTGAAAATATTTCTTTTTAGAGCCCGTACTAAAAATCGAATCCTTATTTCGTTATACGTCTGTTTGTCTATGCCCCTTTATCTCGGGGATGGGATATCAAACACATAAGTCTGCGGTCGCTTGAAAGTTGACCTAGAATCAAGAAAGTTGTAATGACGCAAGGTCTCAAATAACAAGTTAAGGAAAAAAATCCGAAAACCGTTAATGTGTCGTTATATCTCATAAACTTTTCACACTTAAGAACACTTTTCCACTTTTTGCGATTCGCATCTTAAGTTTTTTTATACCTTATAAAGTTCCAAAAAGATTTTTGAACATTTTTAACTTATAAGTATTGCCGATCTGTTTGATATTGCATATAAGGTTACAACTTGAATTTGTGATATTTCCTATTCATATAATCAGACCGATGGAATAGATGAACGGGAGGAAAAACATACTTTCGTTACGGATTTGATAGATCCATTAAAATCTCAATTCTTCTTACTACAATCAAATATATTAGGTTGCCCTGGCAGATCTGCCCTGGTATGTTCGTAAAAATTTACATAAATATAACATAAATAGTAATCACCACACTTTTAATACTATAGAAATACAAATGGGATATCTGTACCTAGTTTTAGACTTGCGAAGACTTATAAGTAATTACTAGGAAATTGTGTGCGTTTTTACAATAAACACACCAAAACACATAACTGAGCTCACAGAGGGCTTCAATTCAAGTTGACTATAAAAAACGTTTTAATAAAAATATTATTATAAAATCCGACATTGATAGTAATTCGCTTGTTCAGAACACCAAAGTAAACTAGCAAACTAAAATATATTTTTAGTTCTGATTCTGTTCATGCTAAAGTCCAAATTAGTATATATATACTTGCAAATGACAATTCTTAAATTTGCTGTTTCTGTTTATTTGTGGGTATGTTTAGTGCAAATTTAATCGTCATATCAGTTCGTGCGCTCTAAACACTGATGTAAAACTACCCACATTCGAATAGAATAATCATATGTTTAGTATTATCATTCTAAGTATTACACGAATGTGGATTTTAGTGTTAACATAATAAGTACTACCAATATCTTAGAGAATTTTAGTTTAGTGTACGCACAAGCGAATCAGTACCATTAAATAGAAGATAAAGATGCTTGGAATACTCCACTTCTGGCAAGCTGTCACTCTGCCACCCATAAAATGCAATATATCAAATTCAAATGATTTATTTGTAGTACCTAAGTAGAAACATTGTAAACATCTATATAAAATGAATGGCCCCGAGTCTCATGCCGCTTCTTCTCGGTAAGCTCTATATTTTGGAACGCGGCGGTAGAGTCTTTAAAGTACATTATAATGAAAAATTGACGTTCATAAGTGCGTCTTTGATGCCTAAATTGAATAAATGATTTTAATTTTTTTAGACGTTTCTAAAAAATTTAACGATATAAAGTAACATTGACGCCGATCACAACGTTCATATATGCCATGTAGCTACTAACTGCGACTTTTTCCTATTAGAGTTAAGGTGTTAGGATATCTTAAGAATTACCCGTTGATACGGGGTAAAAAGTATGTGGTAATAATAGCGTTTAGTATCGCGGGCTGGGTTATATCATGACGTAGGTACGCGGTACGCCAGACTTGGTCCGCGCGCTGTCACCTTTGTCACACACAAACGGTTTCTGAGTTTTGTTTCAATACTTTTGGTGTAGTGTTAGTCTCTACTAGTTCTAATATACAATGATCGACTTATGATTTTCTTATCTATTAGAAATTTGGTAATACGTTATTATCATTGCATAATCCTTGTATTTCATTTTAGAAAGTTGAATTGTTGCCTTAGTGCATGTATGTCTAAATTGTATCAACCCTATCATATAGTCACATACAAGTATCGGTTTTTGTATGTGTTTTGTTTCACCATCGTATAAACAATTGCAATGTTCTCACGCACTATGGAGTGCTTGGTACTCACTGTAAACTAGCATGGAACGTGTCCGCCTGTCCTCCTCCATGAAAGTGGACACCACACAAGTGTAGTTCCCGCTCAAATCTGTCGTCGGTCGCATTATCTTTATGGCCCGATACGCTTGGAGTGGCTCGTCTGCAACAGAATATTTGAGTTATATCAAAACTTACTCACTTCTATTCTATATTCTATGTGTAAAGACCATATTATATCGAGTAAAAATATACAGTTTGACTCGGATTAGATGTGAAAAGTCCGCTGAGATATGAACACGTCCCATTTTAAAAATAATAAAATAACAATACTTATTATGTACTATGGACTATAATATATACATATATCAAAAATATTAATTTATCACACGGCAAAAGTGTGTTGTTTTCCAATATCAAATAAACTTTTGAGCCTTATAAAGGACTTGTACGTAAAAATATAACTGTATGTATATACTGATTTTGAAGCAGTAGTTTCAGAAGTGCTTAGCAAAACAAAATTTAAAAAAAAAAAAAACTTACATACGTAGGTAAAGGGAAACCAAATAAATATTAGATTGCTGCTGATGATATACATAACTTAAAACAAACAAACAACTTTTGCTTAGTAGTTGTTGAAGCAAACAATAGCTTCTGTATTGTTACTTTGCTGAGCCATCACAGGCTTGAGAACAGTTCCATGCACGAACAGTTGTATTCCGGTTGAAATATTACTGAGAGACTGCGTAATTTGCGTGCTACAGGCGCACTTAAAATGAGTCTATCACATAGTATTTAATCAAGTCTAAGCTAGCCTTAATATTACTTTTATCATAAACTATCCTTTTTGTTTTGACCTACATAGTCATATTGATCAATGCCACCTGACATTACTCCTAAACTTTAGCAGTTTCCTCATTAATGAATTCTGTTTAGTCAGATCGTAATGTTGAGAACGTATTTAAGCCTCAGAGATTTGAACTTTTGGTTTAAACGCTTATACACAGCTTAAAGTTATGCTCCAAAGTTTCCACGAATAATAAAAGCGCATGTTCCAAGTTGTACAGAAATACGTTTGCAACCCTCTAGAGTTTCAAAGTTAGAGTTCAGGGTACGGAGTCAATACCTAGTATCTATACCATTAGTATCGGTTGATTCGTTTGTCGCGCGCCGTTGGGACCAGATTCCTGCTCGGCGCATTGCAATATCAACGCAATATTCTGATTTTTTCCTTTATTTTCTTCTCTTGATGTGATGAGATTTTTTCATTCGACATTATCAACTACAAAGAGAATTCAGATACGTATTGCATTTCAAAATTTGATGTCTCTTTTCTCTTATTGTTGTTTTTTTATATTCTTGAAAAAAAAACGTTGCTTTTAAATCATACAATATAACAAATTCGGTCGTTCAAAAATGTGTGTTATGTGCTTAGGATTTCGTTAGTATTCCCGCAGTTTTCTATTGACAAGCCATAATCACATTATGCTTAAAATAACCTTAAGTTGAGTTGTAAGTTACTAAGGTAACTAACTATCAAAGTGAAAAATTTTAAATTTCTAGATTGCATAGTTTAGAAATGGCAGCGGAAACATTACCATTATTTTGGTAATATCTATAATAACTTTTATTAATAACGTATTATAATAATAATAACGTTTATTTCCGAAAAAATACATTGTAAGTCTTAAAAACTTATATTACTAAAATGTATGTAGCATATTGTACAGAGAGAGAGGAGAAGCCCCACGTCTCTGGGCTAAGACTAAACTTGTATCTCAGGATACGGGGGTTCTTCTCGCGGCAAAGACCTGAGTGTACATAGTATGTAAGTAAGCTATATAGCTTTACAGATCTTACAGATACAGCTGTATGATAATGTATTTAAATTTATGTCTACTTTAGGTTTATTTATTTAAATCTATCCATTGATGAGTATAATTTTTAATTATGATTAATTTAATTAATTCATATTATTACGATAAATATTATATAAAATTTGTGATTAGGTAATCATATGAAGAGAGCGAAAATCACCGCCATTTCACATATATCGGGCGCTAACCTATGTCTACATAATTTTAATATTTTAATCCGTATCTAAACTTTTACTATGTGTCAGATTTAATGCGCTTACCATAACAGAATTATAGGAGTTATAAGCATGGATTATTATTATAAGATGGACAGACCTTCAGATATGACGATATTAAGTATAAGATAATCTAATCTAAAAATGAAAATTCCTTATTGGTTATCAATCATTACATTTATCAATATACAATCATCGGACAAGATTCAAATATTATTACAGTGAACTTTTTCTTCAAGTCTTCATACAAGGTTTTCCCCTTTCTTTATAGTTACTATAACAGCTACTACAGTTCGAGATGCGTGCAAATGTTATGGAGAACCTGACACTTAGAAGCTATCTTCGCGTTATTTCAAAGACATTAGACAAAATAAACAATATCATGCCAATTTCGAATATTCTCTCTACATACGAGTATTTTACAGTAATTATATAAGACACCATCTCTAAAAAACGACAGAAATTGAAAAAAAACACTGAATTCTTGCATCTCCGCACGAACACTTGTTTTGAAATGTGGTGTACCCCAACGTGTTAACTGTAAAAAAGATTTATTTTACGTGAAAAAATTTTTTAACGTCATATTTATATATGTTTTTTAACCAATGTTTCAAAAATCGATGAGATTTTTCGGAAGGGCCGTACGCAGAGGTCACGCCACGCGGCTGTCGGCTGTCGTCTCTCGAACGGGGTTTAGAGAGTCCACTGTAGCGTACTGCCCAGAACCAGATCCTAAAGTCATTTGCTCTGGGATGGGCCTTAATAACAATGAGGCAACAGCCTTGCTGGCTATTGATATCAACCCAACATAACAGTAGGGTATACGTAATATAAAGCATCTGTCCAGACTCTCCGGGCTAAGTAGATTTTATATTCGCACCGTTCCAATTTCGTAAACATCTTCAATTCAATGGCAATTCAGTTAAACTCGCAAACTGTTTCTCTTTGTCGCGTCACCTATACACTAGTGTAATAACGTAAGTGATTAAAACCTGCTTCAGTTATCATAAAGCATGAAATTGCTTTTATGCAAGTTGTACAAGCTTTTTAATACTATCACCGCTCTGAAAGCAAAGGGAGCACTTAGCTTAATTTCGTGATAAATGTTGTCGCATTCACACAGTGCTATGTGTGCCAAAAAAGTGTCGCAGTATTATGAAGTATACTCCAACTTTCCAAAATGAATGTAAATTATCTTAACCACGTGTGTATAAACATAGTGTTATTATTTTACTTATATTTTTTAACACCTGTGCTGTAATGCTTGTTCATTACATTTTAAAATTTTGAAGAAAAATGACACATCTTTAGAAGGGTTCGAATCGGGGTTAACTGACGCGGTTTATAACGAATATGAATGCAAAGTATTTGTAAAAACTCTTCCTTTGGTCGGATAAAACTTTTCAAGTAATTTAAGAGATGGAGCTCGGAGCTACACACAATGGTTAATATGTTAACCTATCTAACCTCTAATGTATGCATTAGAAAGAAAAAATATATACTCGGATGGGTAACTTGGTGACCTAGCGATCATGTCTAGATTAATATGTATATTTTCTCTCTGTTATTGCAAAATAATATGCGAATATCTTTGTCAGTTTTACTAAAAAAAATATTTATTATAAAATTTTAAATATATTTATAGCCAAAAATTTGGTGTGACTAGTGTGATAACATACACTTCAAAGCCGTAGGGCGTGATACAGAGAGAATAACTATTAACGATGGGACTGTTGAAGAGAATAAGGTGATGCAAAAAAAAATATTGCTCAGAGATGTAATATCGCTGAGCAATTTTTTTTTGTAATGGTTCATCAAAGTGACTCCCTCTCGATTGATGGCAAGCGAACATGAAATCAAGAAACCATGACCATTAGTGCAGCCGTAAGCTACACTAATCGCCACCCCTATATGATGACCTGAGAGATGCTTTGTCACGCCCCGCTTGAAAGACCCAGGGTCATAGCTGCAAAGAAATACGTACGCCAGCAGAGCATTTCACAATTTACTTAAACGACAGAGGTAGGAACTGCCAAACTTTCTGATTCGTGGTAAGAACCCTCCATGCTACAGCCATGTAGTTTTTTTATAGCAGACGAGTTCTTATACAACAGAGGATGGGATAATTTCCCTGCCCTTACGTCATGTATCGCGATAGAAAAAGACGCGAAATCAACACATCACACACATTCAACATCTAAGAAAAGTTATGTTGTTATTGGCATATTCAAATAAAGCATGAATTTTTATAAATCCAGAACTAAACTAAATAAACCAGCGAGGAATTCGTCAAATTAGGAAGAACTTTCCAATAAAGTATATTCAGATTATATCCACCGACGTCTAGGTTTTATCTTGAATATATAATAAATTCTACAACGCGACAATACACAATTGAAAAATGGATTTCTTATTACGGAATTGAAATTAATAAATGACTTAGTAATTTTTACGAAGATCAGGCAATATTTACGCCATCACACGCTGGTCAAATTAAGAATACTTATTAAAGAAGACTTTAGGATTTAGATGGATAATTATATATACTCTTTATTTTAAATAAAACATGGACACATTTATTAAACTCTTGTACAATGGGCGGTCTTATTGCTAATAAACGATCTCTTCCAAGGAACCAATGTTTAATATTACATATTACAAACCTATTCTCGCGTGCTATTTTGAATAAGGATCAAAGAAATTCTAAATTATTTTTTGTTTACAGGCGATTAGTCCTAAAATAAACGATAATAGATATCTTTGCAGGAGTTAGCTGTATTACGGTTCATACTTTTAGCCCATTATTGTAAGGCAACGGCTTCCTTCCTCGATATTATTACCGCTTATAAATCAGTTTTTATCTATTGGTCTCCGCCTACCTTAGGGGTTGGTAATGGTATATTAAAGGCTGAAGACAATTTCAAATGAAATCTAAATTAGACGCGCTATAAAGTACAAAAGGCATTGAAATTATAGTCTGGGGCAGCGTTTCATTGCTTTCATTCGTACTATTTTGTTATTCAATTCTCAATTAGAACGACTGAGTCAATATGCATACAATCCAGAACTGAATATGAATAATGAATGTACAAGACCTTGACGAGAGAATAATATATAATGCTAGATGAGCTTACCGTTGTGAGAAATGTGCGTGATATCAGGAATGTTCCATTATTTGGTGCACCAAATAACCTTTATCTTTTTGCAAGAAGCTCACTCGCCATAGGAATATTAATTTGTATATATAAGTATATTTGTTTTACCGCACGGTAAAAAAATCATTAATACATTTACAGGATAATAATATTTTTAATCATCATTAATTAAAAAACGATATTAAAAAATATTTAGTGACACTTCCGCTGAAAAGAAAACAATGATTTTGGCCTATTTGGGGGCGTGCACCACCCTCCCTCCCGCATAAAATGCTAATAGGAAGAATACAAAATAAAAAACACAAGAAACCCCAAATCAACCAAAACCGATTCGACACGTGTTTCGCCTCTACACGAGGCATCCTCAGGAGATGTTGACACATCGAGAGCCAAAATCATTGTTTTCTTTTCAGCGGAAGTGTCACTAAATATTTTTTAATATCGTTTTTTGATAATGGATTTCCGCAAAGTAACGCCTGAATCAATAAATTATCATTAATCATTTTGTTATGTTTTATACATTTATATATTCTATACACATTTAAAATTACATACTCTGTCTGACTGACTGACTCAATGTAGATCTTTTACAAGTTGTTAGTTTAACTGTTATAAAGGCCGGAGCAGTTTTTATTTTTATTTTAGTATGCTGTCTGTCTCTATCTTTGCAACGCAAACTACTGAACAGTTCTCTACAAAAAATTTCAGATAAATAAAAAGTTTCGCCAGGTACGAATTACCAAATGATTGTCAATATGTTAGATACATATTGACAATCATTTGGTAATTAAAAATATAAGAGATTATCAATCGTAGATTGAATAAAACCTTTGGTCTCATAATAATAAGGCTTACCCTTAATAGCTTCTAACAGCAACCTACTAAGAATGGTAGATCTGTCGGCAAATAAATCTATTATGGTCCATGACGTTATAATCCATACAGTAAAATTAGAGCACAACCAAAAACCTTTCTTGCCCAATACCTCTATCTGAGCAAATCCGACTTGGATCGGTTAGGTTAGAAGGCTTAGCATTTGTTGTAATTTTTTAATAACAATCCTAAACCTAATCCGCCCGATTCCTCTATCAGAGCAAATCCGACTTTATTTGTATAATTTCCAAGTAATTCTTAATCTCAATTCATATTGAACGTTTTCAATTGATTTGATTATACAGTTATCAGGACAAACCTATTTATTTGTTACTTGATAATATATCTCGATGATTATATGTGGTTTATTATTGAATTGTTTTCATATTGTTTCAAAACCAATTAAATTGGCGATAGCTTAAGCTATGACTTACATTATACAAGAATAACACAGAATAAATAGAAGTACTACGTACGAATACTAAACATCTTTCTTAAAACTTCTGCTTACCATCATTCTGTTTTTCAGAGCGGAGACAACATTTCGATGACAACATAACGTTTAACATTATGTGTGTTTTGAAGAAATCTATCTAGGTATATCTATATATCTCTCTAAGATATAAAAATGAACCCTTATTTTTCCTGGTCACGCTATAACTTGAGAACGGCTTTACCGATTTCATTTTATCTTTTTCTTAAATGTTTTCTAATACTGCGTAGAAGGTTCTTACATAAAAAAAACAAGAAACGATGGGAGGTTATTGCGAGGCCGAAGGCCGAGGCTACTACGCGAACGAAGTCGCGGGCAGTCGGTAGTACACAATAAAAATGTATTTTTCCTTTCGCTTTTCCTTTTTACGCTATAACTTGAGAACAGATTTACCGATTTTATTAATTTTTTTAATGTTCTAATACTTTGTAGATGGTTCTTATGTATATAAGACATTAGAAAATATGGGAGGATATGGATACCTAGGAGTCTACTACGCGAAGAAAGTCGCGGGCAGTCGCTAGTAATTAATAAAATAAACAGTTTAGGATATCTATTTTAACTTCCACCTAATCTTATGAATCAAAGGGTTTTTAAAATTGATTCTGAGATTCTATTGTATGGGCTGGCTATATTTTTAACCTTTTACTTTAACTTTTTAACTTAGGATACTTTTCATCATCATCCAACACCACGTAAGTGAAACCGCGAGCTCAGCTAGTATTTCAATAAAAGGTGTCATTCGTAAAGGCCTATTCAAACCTGAGCGTTATTCGCTACCGCGAGCGATAGAGAAATCCGAAAGGGTATGCGTTAATTTCACTGTTCACACCAAAGCGGATATCTCTACCGCGCGCGGTAGAGATATTCGTTGGCAACGGTTAGCTGGGCAGCGGAACTAGTTTCGCCAAACAAGAGAAAATACCGCCTCACTAGGCGGTACAAGTTTCGCTGCAGTTATGGAACTTCATACTATTTACCCATCGAGTTCCTCGTGGTATTTTTCGCTACCCACAGCGGTAGCGAATAACGCTCAGGTCTGAATAGGCATTAAAATGAACTCGCTAATAAACTTCTAACTGAGTCAAATCTGTAAATAAAATATGTATTGGTAGTTGTCAGCTAGAAAAGCTTATTTTTCGGTAACTTTAAAGAGGCAAAAGAAGCCATCAGAGCTTTTGCGATAGTTACAGTTTATATTCATACCTGATATTCTAAATGTGAGATCAACCTTCCCCTTGAGCAGGCCAATAACCTGTGGCTGGAGAGGTGGTATCCACTGGTACACTAATCCTGAAGAGCCGTTGAAGAACCACTTCATCACCAGCCCCGGTGCAGGGGACGCTGCACCAGTCCCATAATCGCAGTCTAGTACCACAGATGCTGTTCCGACTTCGACCAGGGCGGGGACATCTATACGTTTTATGTTGACTGCGACACATTCTGTGAATAAGATAAGGTTGGTAAGTATAATAACAATAAGTGATTTGAGTATGAGTTAATCATGCAAGGAACTGTGGGCCTAGCAGGAATAACTGCGTGTACGTGTCATTCACGTGAAACAGTACAAACTGTCGTGTATCTAGAGCAACTGTGACACAGATAAGTCATAGTTTGTATGCCGAAGCGTGACGCGTTGAAGCTTATGATACGATTTCTTGTACTACAGCCTATGTTGTAGTTTTGATGTTTGTCTATTTGTATGTCAGTTGCTGTGTAGCTGAAATTTTACTGGTACTTTTTGTAACTGCCAAAAAATATAATAGATTATTGAGTGAGTGTGTATGTTTGTTACCTTTTTACGCTGTAATGAAACACCTCAACGGGTTTGGATTAAATTTTGAATGTCATCAAGGATTAACATATAGACAGTCAATGTTGTAAAATTAGGTGAAATCAAGGAAAATTATGCAATAAAATGAAATATGTTTACGAAACATTTTGTCGCAAATTCCCATACTACTATCGATAAATAAGCATCCTAAATATTTTAGCGATTAATCTTGAATTGTAGTATATTTCTGTTTAATTTATTTTGAACCAAATCGAACTTCGATCGATTTGAACAAATATTTATAAACTACAAATATCTATATAATTGTAGTAGTTAAAAGATACAATGAAACAAATTGAAATTATTAATTTAGACCAAGAAAATAAAACCTTTGCCCATCAGTCTCGCTGTTGAATTTAAGAAGGACAAAAAATCCCATCTCCAGTTAAGTCCTTGAGAAGATTACGCTACGCTTTTGAACCTCGAGGTTTCGGAACTAAGTGCAATCGTAATTATTTCCATCTGCGTAAGAAGTATTTTTTATGGTTGAGGTGGAGCTTTTTATCGTATACCTGTGAGATTTGACGACTTTGTTAGCTCAGTTGGTAGTCACGCTTCGAAGCGCGGGATGCCAAATTTGAACCCTGGACGTGGTAAGTATTTGTGTGATGTACAAAAATGTTTATCGAGTCTTGGATGTTCTGATGTGTTATGCGCGAATGTGCCTCCCGCGACTCAAGAAATTCTAGTGGGGAAATATGTCTGGAAACGTGATCATCTGCACCGACGCAGTATTCCACTATATAATATTTCTGATGGCACTAATGCACACACGCCACTTTACAGAGCCTTACCGCTAGTAAACTTCATAACCATGCTCTGCATGGCTATTATGTGTCTCAGTCGCAAGCAAATGTTGATTGAAATGTTGAAAAATGGCAGTTTTGACAACTCTAGTAAGCAGAAATATTAGTACAGTCTCACCATCTTATATGTTCCGTTGATAGCGTCGCTAGTGGAGAATTTGGTATTGCAACGTAAGAAATTCACCAAGGAAAATGTTTATCAAAACATAGGGCAGTCTTTCAAGCCACTCTTTAATCTGCAAATTCTGCAATTCCGATCCTACTAATAATGTAAACGCGAATGTTAGTGGGTATGTATGGATGTATACAGCGTGCGATTCTCTAAGAGCAAACATCGTTGCATCTTTGAAAAAACATCCGTGTAATAAATGACTAGATGCCAAGAAACGTTGGAAAAACAACCTTATGTACAAGGGCGATATCTCATAAAGTATTTAACATCGGTGAGCTCGATGAGGAATCATTACAGAATCGCACGGCTGTAGTTCCAATTTTGATAGCTGGAGCTGACAAAAGTGACATAAAGCCGCCATTTTTTTCGATTTCTATCAACATTTACAATGTAAAAACTTAATAGCCCTACGGGTGATGGCCAGCACCTACCCCGAGTCCATTATTACACCTACAACACTATCTATTTAAATGCAAATAGCTGAGTTATGTATACGAGTATAAATGATGGTAAATTTTGCTCCTAGTGCAAGTTTGCTTATAATAAATAACTATTTAAATTCTTATCCTAGGTATCTATGGAAAACTAATATCCGAAAATATTATTTTTTTACGGTATTAAAGTAACCTGTTACTGCCTCGACTTTTTGACATTAGTAGACGATGCTACTAATGTCAAAAAGTTGACCCAATTCGGTTCAAATATTCGGTAGTTGTGTTTCGAAAGAGTAACCAACATATGGAAATTTATTAAAAAAGTACTTACGTATGTTAATTTTTTTACGAAAACTGCACACTTGATGATGCATGAGAGATGCAAGAAATCTCTTATGGATTTTGGTGTATACAAAAACCCGTTAACTCGCGATTCGCCAGATTTGGCCAATAAACAATAGATTTCGCAGAAATCAACCTACTTTTCCAGGAACTGCAACATAACATTGAACATAAATAACAATAAATAAAAATAAATTTGAACATAACATACACATTACCTGGCACACAAATTAGAAGAACAGGGGAGGTCGCACACGAAGTCCCGAAATCTATTGAGAACGCTCGGGAAGTCTTGGGAACGCACTATCTGGTTTGATGTCCGTACGTTACACAATAAGGTAATATTCAAACCGTCATGTTTTACGTTTTAAATACTCTCTTCGCTTACTTTCCTTTCACTATTGGAAGTGTACTTTGACCCTAAGAGTGCTACAAAACAAACTAAAGATGTTTGGCTGCTGTAGATTGCTCATGCATCGACTCGTCTCATTTCGTATGTTACAGTCATGTATCTCACAGTTGACACAAATCGTATATTATAATTGCGGGCCTCCATTTCAATGAACGTGATTTAATTACATTATAACAATTTATATTTTGTGGACATTAAATGTGAGCATAATTACAGGTATAACGATGTCAATCTGCTCAGTGAGCGGAGAGTGTAATTGAGTGCAAAGTAATTATTTCCCAATATAGTTATAATGAGCGAATCACTGATGACGTGTTGCATATTAACTTTCAACTCAAGCCCTTGAAATTTCATATCAGCATTTGTTGGTGTCCACTCGTGAACATTGTGTGCTACGATTCTACGATGAACTCTACGTTTCCTGATCCTTTTTTTTTTTTTGAGGAACGAAGTGCTGTGCACTTCCCTTCCGCCACGGGGGTGACGGAAGGGGGCGTGTGGGGCTCAGACCCACTAAAACCCCCCCGTGAGCAGTCCTCCGCCAAGGTGGGGCGAGACAGGGTCGCGCTGGCAGTCACCATCTCGCCCCAGCGGTAGGCCCGGATTGATCTTAACCGGGCCTCAGCACCTGTGAAGGGATGACCTTGCTTACCAAGGTCACCCCCTAGACGTGTAGGGCCGTGCAAACCGGCGAAGAGTCCCCCGACTATTCGCCAGTAACCCCACTACGGAGGAGGGAGGAGACGTGCAATCCGTCTTCTCCGTTCCCCCGGTCGTCTGCGCTGGAGCGGGTCAGCTCGGACATCGTTCTCCCTGATCCGCTCCGCGGCCTCCTTCTGCGTCATCACCGTTTCGCAGAAGGTGGCCACCGCCTGCCACGATCTCTCGCTGCTGAGCATGGAGAACACCACGCTCGGCAGGGAGAGATCTCCCCCTATTTCCGCTGAAAGCGTGTGCCGCTGTGGGCCCCATGCAGCACACACTTCCAGTGTGTGGTGCGCCGTATCCTCCGGCGCACCGCACGCGTGGCAGGCTGGAGTCGCCTCCCGTCTTGCGATTTGGTGCACGTACTTTCCGAAGCATCCATGTCCGGAGAGCACCTGCACCAATCGGAAGATCAGCGACCCGAAAGGTCGTTTCACCCACCTCTGAAGGACCGGACGGATGGCCTCCACCGTCCACTGCTCAGGAAACGGCGGAGCCAGGTCCTACTCCCACCGCCGCAATAGAGTGGCTCGCGCCTGCCGTCGCATGCGTGTGACCTCCTCCCAGTTTGGGGCTGCTCCTTGGAATCTCCTCGCCGCCACGAAGTGGTAGACTTCGGCAAGGATTTCCGCCTGCAGCTCCCAGGGGGGATCACTGGCCAGCACGCATGCCGCCATCCATGACACCGTCCGGTATCCGCGAATCGCCCTAGTCGCAATGACTCGCTGCGGACGTCGCAGCAAGCTCCGATTATTGCGACCGAGGGTGTCTACCCAGACTGGTGCCCCGTAAAGGGCCAAACTCCGGATCACTCCGGAGTACAGTCAGCGGCAGTTGGCGTTCGGACCACCCACGTTGGGCAGCAGCCTTCCCAACGCGGCTGCAGCTCTCACGACTCTTGGGGCCAGTTGGGCAAAATGGCTCCCAAAAGCCCACCTCCCATCCAGGCTGAGGCCCAGATATTTCATCTTGGCCCCAACCGGCACGAGGACCGCGTCCAGGATTATTCGCGTTCCTGGAGGGGCCCCACCCCGAGGCCCGTGGAATAGTAGAGCCTCGGTTTTGGAGACAGCAACCTCCAGTCCTAGGGCACGAATGCGGTCGATCACGAAGGTTGTGCCCACCTCGGCCAACCGCACTACTTCCCGGAGGTTCCTCCCTCTGGCTACGACTAGCGTGTCATCCGCATAGCACGCGACCCGCATGCTTGCGGGTAGCGTGCCACGAAGCACCCAGTCGTAGCCTACATTCCACAGGAGTGGTCACAGCACTGACCCCTGTGGAACACCGCAGCAGATGCGACGGCGCTTCAGACCTTCGCGGCCTTCCACCAGGATCTCGCGGTCCTGGAGGTAGTCAGCCAACAGCCTCCGCAGATACAAGGGCACTCCATGATAGCGGAGCGCCTCTTGTATTGCTCCATGCGGGAGGCTGTTGAAGGCGTTGGCGTTGGTTTCCTGATCCAGAACAACTCGAGGCAGCTCACTTCTACATGTTTGTGATCCTGAGTTGAAATAAGAAATTTTAAATTATATCTATCGAGATACTTTGCAGAAAGCCGTAATGTATACCTGGTTAACTCATCCCAAAATTGAAAGAAGAACGAACCAAGTCAGCTATGCAAGTAAATTCGTATAATTACATAAAAAGAAGGCTGATTTGAAAAGTATGGTCACCAACAGCTTTCATTGGTTTCCAAATATTATATAGATATGAATTTCGCCTGATTATTTACAAATCTATGCCAGTACTGTCCTCAAACAGAAATATATTGGTATCATTCTGAGAATGGATAATTAAGTTAAATGAATGAAATGGCACAAATTAATGGGTAAAAGCAAAGCCAGATTTAATATAAGAGATTTAGATTCGTATCGCCTTTGTAGAATAATGTAGGCACGTATTTCAGCTCCGAGGAAAGAGAATAAGTTAATCTCTCTTTATATACTTCAATTATTTGTTATGCTTCAGAACCCGTTTAACAGTTTTGTAGGAAACCTTCGTACAAAAACGTCGTTTTATTAAATATTTTATTTAAGAATTTCTAAATATGTCGGTTAAATATCACTGAATTGAGAATTGTTTAATTGAGAATCCTGGTGAATGTGGTTAGAAAACTTTTCGATTTTTATCGGGAGACGAAATAATCCCTTAGCACTACCGATGTGATACAAATATGTTGTCATAATATTTTCTTTATTAATGTTAGGTTTGGCTCATTCACATGTAATATTTACACTGTTTAAGTATAAGTAATAGACACAGTTTTTATTACTGCGAAAAGTCTAAATGTAGTTCACACACTTCCGGAGCGGTGCAGAGCTGCTGGTTTTGAAATTGTATGCAATGCAAGCACCAAAGTTACTATGAAAGCGCGCACGACTTGGTACACTGAATTTATCTACGCACGGATATGCAGCACGCGCAACCGCTGTAGTGTGTGTGTGGTGCATGGTAGGCAACTTACTAAGCGCGTGTATAAGAAATAACTTGCCATGCTCCCTGAAAACCCCGTTATCTGTTTTATTATATAAAAACTCCGTTCTAATGCATCGTACATAGTACATCGAGTACAATATACAATACCAGCTGCTCCGCGGTTTCACCCGCGCGGTGATGGATGAAGATGATGATGATGAATCTTATATAGCCTATGTTACTCAGGGTGAATGTAGCTTTCCAATGGTGAAATAATTTTTGAAATCAGTCCAGTACTTTATGAGCCAATTCGTTACAAACATACTTACATACAAATCTTTCCTCTTTATAATATTAGTATACTCGTAGATAATTATGACCCAACAATAAAAAAATTTGGGCTTCCTGGAGTTCCTGTAGTCTACTGTAGAGTTAGCCTCTCCAGCAACCAAATAATTAAATTTAAGGAAATCAATGTATTATTTCAGAAACAATACTTCAAGTTATAATAAAGAAGGGACTGAAAACATTATGGGTACTTTTAACCATTGAATGTGTTATCTTGTGTGCGATATCTGGTTAAATTAAGGTATAATCGCTTGGCTCGCAGTTTCACGAATTGAATTGTTTAGCGGGCCGCAGGGGAAACTTTACAAAGTAATTTCGAGTAACGGAGACCAAGTTGTCAAAACAAAGCTGTACTTATTATCTTGTTGTATTTCAATTGCAAATGTAACATTTGCAATTTGCAAAATACAATACTGGAAAAAAAAGAATCAAATTCGTCAGCAATTACCAAACAATGATTATAACATCTTAACGAAATACCATCATTTAATTTCTTTCATTGCCGAAATTGTTTGATCTTTGAAAATTAAAGTCGCATGCATACTCTCTAACATTGCATATAATAAAATGAAAGATATAAAAGTTGATATTTCTAGTTACGTTGTGAAGCACGTTTGTCCAGACATTGGAAATTATCCGAATGCTGTATATACAAATTCAAGTAACATGCAAACTCATTCATAACATAAGGTCCTATTATTTGGAAAAAAAACAAAGACTATTTATTGTTTCTTTTATAACCTAAGTGACGATTAGTTACTAGCTGAACTTTCGACTATCTCTTAAGAGGATTGCATAGCTAGTACTTTCCACGCTAAAAGAGAAAACTCTTTTCTACCTGAAGTTTTAAAAAAGGAAATTTATAGTACTTTGAAATACTGAAAAATCAAAACGTACGGGCATAGTAAACAATGTCATGACTCCATAAAAAAATCACTGAAATCGGACAATGTTAAGAGGTAGAAAAGAGTTTTCTCTTTTAGCATGGAAAGTACTAGCTATGCAATCCTCTTAAGCATAGCAGTGATTGGTCTACTAAATCTAAACTTCGATTTAATTGTAATAGACATTGTTTGATAAAGCCCGAGTACGACATTATTCAAAGAGCTCAAGAGTATAATACCACTTGAGTAATAAGTGACCTGACTCCGTATAATAATTATTATAATGTTGTTAGTTCTCTATGTTATTTTGCAGCGTGGGCTCCGAATGAGACCTGACTAATCAAAACGCAAATCAGCATAATTGCAATTGGCAATTAGAATGTTAATCAATGTGCTTGTTTACCTAGGTAGGGACACGGCAATAATATAACATTACCGTGGTAGGGATAAGTTATTGTCACGTGTAGATTCTGTTACGTGTAGATGTTAGGTATGTGTAGATATTTGGAACTACTTAGTCTTCACGCAGTAGTAGTGAAATGAAATGAAATCGTGAAATAAAATCGTTTATTCTGTATAGGCCTACGGGGGCACTTACAAATTGTCATATTACATTTAATGTTCTTAAATCGACAACCGGATCGGAACGCGACCACGACTGAGAAGATCCGGCAAGAAACTCAACAGGCTTGTTTTTTTAAGTTTTTTTGTATCGCCTATTTCTTAATGTATACATGTAAGTATAAATAAATCTAAGTAAGTATATAGGAGTAGTATGATGAAATATCAAACTGAGATAGAATCCTTGCGTCAAGTAACATAGGTAATATTAACGAACGATATTATCGTTCTACCTTTATTATAGAATATATTATAGTCCTTTAAGTAAGTCGCCGACAACCACAATAAAATCAACTGACACAAGAAATTCAGAGAATAAACAAGTTAAATTGCGCATGATTCTTAGTACCCACTGTAAATAGTTATGTAATAAATTTTTAATGGGTTTTTATGGTTTTTTGGATTGAAATAAAACTTCATATTACGTAATATGAAATTTTGGTAGAAGTTTATTTAAAAAAAACATTTTACAAACGGTGTACATGTATGTAGGTAGCACTAAAACATTCCAGCTATTCTGCTTTAACAAATAAATCTAATTCAAATGCTCATTCATTTCCCCATATCTATTCTGTCAATTTTCTAAAACGTTTTCATCATAATAGCCAACCCAAATATAATTTCAGAATAGCAAACTAACCACCTCCTATAGGAATAAATTACATGAAGGTAAGATACATTAGGGGTTGATATAAAGATATTGTTTTGGTAGTTTATCTCTCTCAATCGTCCATGAATAATGCATTGTTGTCATAGCAGATATGAATACTTACCTATATATATTTACAGCATTACAAATAGTATGGGCACGAATAGTGGTTGCAAACCAGCGCATGAATCATTTTAGATATTCAGCGATGGATAATTTATTGAGAATTTCAGGGCGAAGCGAACAAATCGACCTCAGTTGGGGCACTTGACAAAAGAGACACGCTGAATGAACGGGATTGGTTTGTAGTTTATAGTACAATAAGTATTTTTCTTTTTCGGAGAGAAGCCCGTGGGCCAACAGTGGGGCGTAATGAAATTATGCTTAGACTTTCTTTTATTATATGTTTTTAAAGCACTAACACCTGCTTAGAGAGTCCAAACATTGCAATTTTAGAGAAAAATTACAAATCCACAAACCCGCAATTCCGAGCATCGAATGAAACTATAATCTATATACAAATGGGCTTATTCCAGAAATCCCCTTAAACAGATCCCCTGCGAAGGGGATTTCTGGACTTTTGTCCGAAAATCCCCTGCGCGTCGTCTTATATGAACCCCTATTTATACTGGTCACGCTATAACTTGAGAGGGGATGGAACAATCTCGCTAATTCTTTTTTTAACTAACTTCGAAAAAAGGAGGAGGTTTCTCAATTCGATCGTATATATTTTTTATGTGCATTCGCGGAACACTTCGTTGTTTATGAACTGATTTTGATGATTCTTTTATTGTCATAAATTTCATCAAATTCGGTCAAGCAGTTTTTGAGTTATACTTCAATAACTAAAAAGTGTTTCGCCTACCATGCACCCAAAATTGTGATTCGGTACCATGAATCGTAGTTATTTCACACTTTTTAGTGTAGAAGTCGGCTCTTATAATTCTCAGTATTCTTTGATAAAAAAATATTTTATTATGTTGTTTATTGTCAGGAGCAGGTTCTTATAAAAGAAAACCAAGAAAATATGGGAGGTTATGGCGTGACCGGATTCCGAGCCTACTGCGCGAATGAAGTCGCAGGCAGTCGCTAGTAATTTATAGTAAGATAATATGTCGGAGTGTCTAGTGCATTGAATTGTCTCGGAAGAAAGGCACTACAACAACATAAGCAGGCGTGACGCTATCTGGTTATCCAATCTTATCACTTAGTAAAAAAAGTGTTATGGACGTTGTTTATCGTTGCCCGTACTGTTTATACAATGCATACGTAGGCTTTCAGGCGGATTGAAACCTCTAAATTGTTATTACATATCATCTGCATCGGATATCCATTTTTGTCGTAAACTAGACTTTGTTCCCCCCTTGTAAAGAGGAGATTCGAAATAACTAGAGTTGATGTACGGTTATGGCAGTGCTTGACTTCCTGGATTTCATGCGTGTCCTGGCGTGCTTGTATCGACACACAATGTTGAAATATAGCCTCTTGTGAAACAAAACTGAACTCCAAAAACCACATGGTTGTATAGATAACATTATTATTATTAATAATAAGAAGATGTAGATTATATAATCAAAATCAAAAGGCACTGTTTGAAAAACAAAGGTACTATGTTAAAAACGAATGACTTAAATTTGGTGCGCCATATTATGCCTTTTCAGGCAATGTAAAATATAAAAATTAAATCTAAATTTCTTCACTTTACGTATCTAAGATGTGAACTTATTGTTCGTGTTACATTTAATAATTAACATTAATTAATGTTAATTATTAAATGTACCATGAACAAGTACAATTTGAAAAATTTAATACCGACTTCTATTCTATTCAGTTATTGGAGTGTATCTCAAAAACTGCTAGACCAAATTTGATGAAATTTAAATAGGACCATTCGGGAAACACCAGCTTTTAAACAAAAAAAGAGTTTTGAGAATCGGTTCACCCAGTCGAAAGTTATGAGGTAACAACCACTAAAAAAAACATACAGTCGAATTGAGTTAGGTACCTCCCCTTTTTTTAGGAAGTCTGTAGAAAAGAGAATGTACGAGAAGAAGATACAACAAACTCAACTCTCCAATAGATTTTTGCACTTTAAGATCAAGTATGATTTTTAGTGTAATTCTTAGTGATATTACGATTCTTATATATTTCTATTACGAGGTTGTCAGGCGACAACTTGTCAAACGTGGAGCATCTGTCGTGTTGTCTCGACGTAATATGTTTTATTTTTTAACATATTTTCTACAGCCAAATTGTATTTTCTACTAAGCTGCGCTCCACGGGGTTCACCCGCGTGGTAATGAAGGATGATGATTTATCAAAAGATATAAGCCTTTGTTACTCATGGATAACGTAGCAATCTAATGGTCAAAGAATCTTTGAAATTGGTCCAGTACCTTTCGAGGATATTCGTTATGGTGATGGATGATGATGATGAATCAAAATACATAGCCTATGTTAAATATTAGCCTATTACTTCATCAACGAAATGGTGAAAGAGTTTTTAAAATCTGTCCAGTCTTTTGTGAGTTAGTTTTTATAGTGATGAACGATGATGTGTTGAATCAAAATATACGAGTATCTATGTCTACGTTCCTAGGCGTGATGCTTTAAAAGATCATCTTTTATATATAGATACATATCTCTATACTTAGTGATATGTTATATGTGTTTTGTTTTCCCTTCGCCGGTGTTGTTATAGGCATATAACAAAATATTGTGTCCATTTCGGTCATTCTTAGTATGATTATATTATTTTGTTTATCCTCTGTATATTATTGTACACAAGGAAAATACAGCACTATATCTGTCTGAAGAGGAAATAGATGTATTGAGCATCTCGGAACAGGAAATTTGGGGTCGGTAGTGTTTGCCGTGAATAATATATAACTTTTCTGTTACGGCGACATCAGGAACAATTGTTCTGTTTTAATTTTATTAAAAAAAAAATTCTGAATAAATCAAACCTGTTATGATAGGGGGAGCTATTAGGAAAGGGCAATAGCATTATAGTACTAGTAAAAGTACAATTACGTATCTCAGTTGCATTCAAATGAAACCTTGATACTGGCGGTTGTATGTGCGTTGGCAACTCCATTCTGCAGAAATATTAGTAAGCTTCTGACCGCAGCTGACAAAAATGACATAAAGCCGTCATTCTTTAGATTTCAAGTAACATTCGATTGCAAGTAAGATACGTAACAGCCCTGCCGTGCGATTCTCTAAGAGCCAACATCGTCGCATCTTTGACAACATCCGTGAAACAAATGAAGAGGGGACAAGGAACGTTGGAAAAGCAACCAAAGTCAAAGTCAAAGTCAAAATTATTTATTCAATTTAGGCATCAAAGACGCACTTATGAACGTCAATTTTTCATTATAATGTACTTTAAAGCCTACCGCCGCGTTCCAAAATACATAGAGCCAACCGAGAAGAAGCGGCAAGAAACTCGGGGCCATTCTTTTTATATAGATGTTTTTACAATGTTTTTACTTAGGTACTACAAATATTAGCTCCAGTGTGTTGCCTTACAAAACAGAACATAATAATGGTGTCAGTAGGGCAAGACACGCTACACTTTGACATCTTAGTACACGAGTAGATAGATCCTGGAGTGATCAGTCCCAAGCTGTTTTATCCTCCAAGTAATCCGAAATTTTGTAATAACCTTTTTGACAGAGTTTAGTTTTAATAGTAATTTTAAACTTATTAATAGGCAAATCTCGGATAACATTGGGAACTTTATTATAAAAGCGTATACATTGTCCCATAAAAGAATGACTTATTCTGTGGAGACGCGTTACATGTACGGATAGCTTGTGCTTATTTCGCGTGTTGATGGAATGAGCATCACTCCTTTTATCAAAACTGCTAATGTTTTTCTTTACATACATTAGATTTTCATAGATAAACTGAGAGACAACAGTTAGAATGTTTATGTCTTTAAATTTCTGTCTAAGGGAAACTCTGGGAGCCAAACTGTAGATTGCTCGTATAGCCCTTTTTTGCAGTATAAAAATAGAATTAATATCTGCAGAACATCCCCAGAGCAGTATGCCATAAGTCATAACGCTATGGAAATAACTAAAATAAACTATTCTAGCTGTGTCTACATCAGTTAATAGTCTAATTTTTTTAACAGCATAAGCTGCTGAATTGAGCCTACTAGACAATTTTTTAATGTGGGGACCCCATTGCAATTTAGCGTCTATAGTAATTCCTAAAAAGAATGTTGACTCCACAAGGTCCAACCCTGTTCCATTCAATTGTATATTGGATTCTACTTGTCTCACATTTGGTGTCGAGAACTTTATACAATTAGTTTTCTTCTCATTGAGGAGAAGATTATTTGTATTGAACCAATTCACAACTTTAGCTAATGCATTGTTAACATCGTCATAGTTTAATAACTGCCTTTTAATTTTAAATAACAGTGAAGTGTCATCTGCAAACAATACAATCTCGTGATTCTTCTCTACATAATAAGGTAAGTCATTAATATAGATTAAAAACAAGAACGGCCCTAGTATTGAACCTTGTGGAACGCCCATTGAGATTATAGAGCCGGGCGATTTTTTACCGTTTATGTCAACCCTTTGAATTCTACCATTTAAATATATATAACCTTATGTGCAAGGGAGATATCTCATAAAGTATTTGACATCGGTGTGCTCGTCGACGAATCATTACAGAATTGCACGGCTGATCCACAATAAATCTGTGAACATGACAACTAGATGGCGTATAAAGCGAATAAAAGTATTAATTACTTTCCCTTGATTACACAGTTAAAACAATTATAAATTAATTAAATATATCATACAACTCAAGAATATTTATTTAAAAAAATAATTACAAAACTTAATGTAAGCGTACATTATATCACATAAGTAATATATCATTTCTAAATATAATATGCGTAACACATACAGTACAGTATATAAATAAGTAATAGTATATTCCAAATTTACAAGTCTTCTTAAAAACTGTTCAATGTTCCTGCACTCCTATTTTTCTGTGCCCAATCGGGTCTACAATTATGTTATAAAATGTCCAATAAACATCTAAAATATGTTTTATATGTGACTAACTGACCCGCCAGCGGCTTTGCTCGCGTGGCCTCGCGGGATATGATTAATTACAGTTTTTAACTATCGCACGGAAACTCTTGAATTAACCGGGATCAAAAGTATCATATATGTTGACCAGGGATATAAGCTACCACCATACAAAATTTCATTTAAATCGGTGCAGTCGTTTCGTAGATTAGCCCGTACAAACAGACAAACAGAGAAACAAAAATTTTAAAAAAAATTGTTTGATTTCACTCCTTACCCCCTGACTGGGTTTTTAGCATTGTTTTTCATTGTACATAAATTCAACCTCTACAGTTTTATTTTATGTAGTGATAGTGATTAAATTGAAATAATATTTCATTATAAACATAATATATAATATAACATATTTATATTATGAACACTTCCTTGCGAATTGATCATGGTAAATCCCTGACCACTACCAATGTTCGTTATATTTACGAATTATTAACGATTTGTACGGGACCATATAATTCCGACAATTCCTAAAAACACAATAGCCCCAATTACGAATGTCAATACAATATCTGCATAGCATTTTCCAAACTGCCAATTAGTTTGATAGATAAATGGTCACTCAGCTGCCGCACGGAAATTGAAAAACACTCATTGGAACAGTAAGTAATCAAATATTCGGAGCAACCGAATGTTTGATTGCGGTACTTGAAACTAAAAAAGGGTCCTAATTTTCTTTCATGGCGTACGTAAGATTTCCTTTGCGACTCAAATCGAATCTATGAAATTTCACACTAGACTTATATCACGCTAATATTATAAGGGCTAAAGTTTGTGAGTGTGTTTGTATGTATGTTACTTACTCACGCTCAAACGGTTGGACTAATTTTTATACTTAGTATAGAGGTAGATGATGCACTGGGTTACACGCGGGCTATTATTATGAATAGATTATATTATAGTCTATAGTACAGGCACCCAGAAACAAAATTGTTTTTCTTTTTTTCAAATGATTCATCTCCATTCACTTCTACAACTGTGATGGCTGACTGTGAGATTGTACTCTTACTTAAATACGAGTATCGATGTGTTCGAAATCATCGCTTGACATCATTTCATAATTTTGTTGTTTTTCTGGACTAGCCCAGAAGATAAACTGGGGGAAGTCGGACCCACTCATATCCTTACCTACACCAATAGTATAATAGCGTATAACACTTTTTCGCAACTTTTATCTTTATTATACAAAGCTAATAGGAATCGCCGAAATGAACCTCAATTTCCATTATATGAAGGGTGTTTAGTACACTTGTTTTATACAGGGTGTTTGGTAGAGGGACCGACAAACTAAATGAGCGTGTTTGGAGAAAAAAGGAAAAATCGCAAAATAAAGTTAAACATATTAGGGGGTCGGGGATTTTTTTTGGCCAACTTGTATTCTCCAAGTGGTCCCCCGAACACGCTCATTTGGTTTGTCGGTCCCTCTACCAAACACCCTATATACCACCGCCTTTATTAATTTATGCCTATTTCTTTCCGTGCATGGTTGTCTGGAAGAGATCGCTCTGAGCGATAAGACCGCCCATTGTGACACTTTTAATTGTGAAATATTTTTGATTGTACTTTTATTTCATTCTTATTTCTTTGTTCGTAACATATATTTGTATTGTGGTGTTTCAATAAAGAGTTAATCTATCTATATTTTCAGTTCTAAATTTGGTATTTGAGGAACGGTTTCAATATTTTGCATGCTGTGTTCACGACAAGTAGGTTCTGCACATTCATGTAATGTGATTTGTATGTTTTCTAAGTAATGTAACGTGTAAGAGCCAGTTTTGTAACCAACTAAAAAATCCCAAAGATGGCTTGGCCTATAAGAGGAAACAATAACCTTAAAACGGTCCTACAACATAATATGTACAGAAAAAAATCTAATAACGTTTATGCAATGCCTTTATGTAAATGTTTTGTATAATTAATAAAGTTAAACTTAGTACATAAGTGCCTTAATGTAAATGTTTTGTATAATTAATAAAGTTAAACTTAGTAAATAAGTGCCTATATGTAAATGTTTTGTATAATTAATAAAGTTAAACTTAGTAAATAAGTGCCTTTATGTAAATGTTTTGTATAATTAATAAAGTCAAACTTAGTAAATAAGTGCCTATATGTAAATGTTTTGTATAAGTAATAAAGGTAAACTTAGTAAATAAGTGCCGTTATCTAAATGTTTTGTATAAGTAATAAAGTTAAACTTAGTAAATAAGTGCCTTTATGTAAACGTTTTGTATAATTAATAAAGTTAAACTTAGTAAATAAGTGCCTATATGTAAATGTTTTGTATAATTAATAAAGTTAAACTTAGTAAATAAATGCCTATATTTAAATGTTTTCTATAAGTAATAAAGTTAAACTTAGTAAATAAGTGCCTATATGTAAATGTTTTCTATAAGTAATAAAGTTAAACTTAGTATATAAGTGCCTTTATGTAAATGTTTTGTATAATTAATAAAGTTAAACTTAGTACATAAGTGCCTTTACGTAAATGTTTTGTATAATTAATAAAGTTAAACTTAGTAAATAAGTGCCTTTATGTAAATGTTTTGTATAAGTAATAAAGTTAAACTTAGTAAATAAGTGCCTTTATGTAAATGTTTTGTATAATTAATAAAATTAACTTAGTAAATAAGTGCCTATATGTAAATGTTTTGTATAATTAATAAAGTTAAACTTAGTAAATAAGTGCCTTTATGTAAATGTTTTGTATAAGTAATAAAGTTAAACTTAGTACATAAGTGCCTATATGTAAATGTTTTGTATAAGTAATAAAGTTAAAGTTAGTAAATAAGTGCCTTTATGTAAATGTTTTAATACTTATAAGCAATACAGTTTACACGCATTTAAGATATCACGGGAGGTATAAACACACAGCGCGTGAACATATAACAAACTTCCAATACCCGAGAACTAGTATTTCTGCTTATCCCACAAATGTTTACCCGTGCCAGGGATCGAACTGAGGACCCTACGAAGGCACTATGAAGTAGGATAACGGGGTCGTCTAATATTATTTATATAATGTTGCTATACTATTTTTTTGTTGTATTACGTATGACATAGCTTAAAGTCTGTTATATAACTTAAATTAAAAATAATAATTTTAATTAATTTATGAAATTATAACCTAAGTTAAAGAAATAGATTGAAAAAATTCTAGTAAAATTATAAAGACATAATTAATAAGAACACGAGATGGAAGATACAATTATGTTATTATTTTACAGTGTTAGTCAGTAAAAAGTGGTATTTTCTCGACTCTCTCTTGTTTGTCAGTTGTTACTTCTTCAAGGCTAAAATCTTCTTTTTATACTATGTTTTTTCTTTACCTAATATGATATCTGTTTAGGTTTATTCATTAAATCAAATAAAAGCGAAATAAAATGGCACAAACCAATCTACAACAATAACCTCGGGTTCTTGCCACTATGATAACCAGCTATAAGTACAAGTACGAGTATTACAGTTGTAAGTATTGCAATGGGCCACGATGGACGGACTGGTGGTACCACGAAATTTTGCCTAAGTCTAACGTAGGTATTATTGACTTCTACAGTATAAGCTGTTTTCTATCTATTACAACTGTGGCATGATCAAGACAAGAGTCTTCGACCAATGTGTGTTACCAGTGATGATTTATGGCACTGAAACATAGTCTACTATGGGTAAGTAAGCTCATGAGCTCAAAGTCGCAAAACGAGCTATGGAGAGGGCTATTTTATTTTTATTTAATTCAGAAACGTGCTATTCGAGCTATATACGAAATGGCTCCCTGTGAATCTTTGAGAGATTTATTTAAAGAAATCAATATATTAACGTTGCCTTCTTTATATGTATTTGAAAATATAATGTATGTTCGTAAAAATTTACATAAACATAAGTTAAATAGTGATCACCACACTTTTAATTTAATACTAGAAATATAAATAGGATAGCTGAACCTAGTCTTAGACTTGCGAAGACGAATAAGTCACTCCTAGGAAATTGTGTGCGTTTTTACAATAAATTCCCAAAACAAATAACTGAGCTCACAGAGGGCAAATTCAAGTTGAGTATAAAAAACGTTTTAATAAAAAAGACTTACTATAAAGTGCGATATTATATAGAAGTAAAGATGCTTGGAATACTCCACTTCTGGCAAGCTGTCTCTCTGCCACCCATAAAATGTAATATTTGTAGTACCTAAGTAGAAACATTGTAAACATCTATATAAAAAGAATGGCCCCGAGTTTCTTGCCGCTTCTTCTCGGTGTGCTCTATATATTTTGGAACGCGGTGGTAGAGTCCTTAAAGTACATTATAATGTAAACTTGACTTTCATAAGTGCGTCTTTGATGCCTAAATTGAATAAATGATTTTGACTTTGACTTCGACTTTGCTATGGTCGAGGTCTACGTGATCGAATCATAAATGAGGAGATCCGTAGAAGAACATAAGTCACCGACATAGCCCAGAAGATTAGCCAGTTAAAGTGGCAGTGGGCAGGGCACATAGCACGCAGAACAGATGGCCGATGGGGCCGGAAGGTTCTGGAATGGAGACCACGGACCGGCAAGCGCAGCGCAGGTCGTCCAACGACACGGTGGACAGATGACCTGATAAAGGTCGCAGGACGACGTTGGATGCAGGCCGCTTCCAACCGGTCCTTTTGGAAAATTATGGTGGAGGCATATGTAGACGTTCTACGGCTGCGATGATGATGATGACGTCAACGATACGATTACGTTACACTTACGTTGATTTGGGTTTAGGTTGATGTACCTAAAAGGTGTAAACTTGTTGAGATTAAATGTCCGTACGTTTAGCTCACAATTTCAAATGCAAGTTTATAGAAACTACTAGCCCACACCTTTCGTCAGTTAAAATATGTTGTAAAGTTATTTTTAAGAAAAGGCCCTTAAAATCATACTAATAAAAGCGAAAAAGTCTGTCAGGTGTTTGTATGTTTGTTACTTCTTCACGCTCAAACAGCTTGGCCAATTTTGATGAAATTTGTTATGAGGATAGATGAGGCGCTGGATTAACACAGCATGCTTTTTATCATCATCGTCATCATCCATCACAACGCGGGTGTAACCGCGAGGCGCAGCTAGTGTTAGTATACAAGGTTTTACTATATAGTATATAGAAAAATATAACATTTTTAAAAGGATTAATAATAAAATCACTCCATTTATTTAAATTAATATCGGTGCCCAGCTCTAGGTCGGTGCATTGGTGCATAAAATTGATAACACAGAGATTGCACTTAAAGCTATTTAACAGCTTTGAGTGCAATCTCCGTGTACGGGGCTTGAGTTAGATTATGAAAATAAGTTAATAAGCTCAATTTAAACATTAAAATAAGTAATATCAATTACGTTTTAGGCAAGTAAAAACTGTTTGGAGTAGATTTTAACTATCTTTCGTTTGATGTTTCGGTAGAACTTAAAACGTAACCGAAGTCAATCCTTTCGTTAAATATTGGCAACTACATTTGAATTAAATACGTCAGCTTGCAAATAAAACCACAATAAAGGCCTATTCAGATCTGAGCGTTATTCGCTACGCTTTGGGTAGCGAGAAATACCACGCGGAACTCGATGGGTAAATAGTATAAAGTTCCGTAACTGCAGCGAAATTTTTACCGCGTGCGGTAGAGATATCCGCTCTGGTGTGAACAGCGAAATCAACGCATACCCTTGCGGATTTCTCTACCGCTCGCGGTAGCGAATAACGCCCAGGTTTGAATAGGCTTTTAAGCTTAGATTAATGTGTTCAAAAACGTCTTCTTCATATAACTTGATTTTCAGTCTTCATTCGGATTAATTACCGAATGTTGTGCACTTATGTTGACAATGCAATATTACGGTTTCGAATGGATATGGTATCTAGTTCTGTTTTATTAATTTTATGTTATACTAGCTGCTCTCCGCGGTTTCACCCGCGCGGTGATGGATGATGATGATGATGATGGTGAATCTTATATAGCCTATGTTACTCAGGGTGAATGTAGCTTTTTAATGCTGAAAGAGTTTTTAAAATCAGTCCAGTACTTTTTGAGCCAATTCGTTACAAACATACTTAACTACTCGTACATACAAAACTTTCCTTTTTATAATATTAGTATAGATTGGGTACATTTAACAAATAGCATACGTTAGTGAATTACATAGAAAGATAATATACAATTATATAATAACAGCATATATTGATACAAACTCGAGCATAGTATGAGAAACACGAATATAACTATATATATAAATTATAAAGAAACAAAGCATAGAAGATAATGTTCTTTAAAGAATGGCATCGATTAACCATTATAATCGAATTGGTTATTCATCGCTAATTTATATATCGTCTTTATGGCGTCGAGCAATTAAACGAAAGGAAAGGGAATGATTTAAAAAAAATAATACCTTACTGGTTAATTCATAATAATTGCATTTTTTTTTATTAATAGAGCTGCGAAGTTATCGACCTCTGGTCACTATCATTTAGCCATACTACCGCAAAATATGACCTAATAGTAGGTATAATGTCTACTCAGGCTTAATGCGACAGCTGACAGGATTATTAGATTTATTAAGTTTGATAGGCAAAGTAAAATTACAATGCAAATGTAGGTTAAAAGCGCACATCGGCGCTTTTATGGCACTAATATATTCGGCGTCGAGCAATTAAACGAAAGGAAAGGGAATGTTTTTAAAAAAATAATACCTTACTGGTTAATTCATAATAATTGCATTTTTTTTTATTAATAGAGCTGCGAAGTTATCGACCTCTGGTCACTATCATTTAGCCATACTACCGCAAAATATGACCTAATAGTAGGTATAATGTCTACTCAGGCTTAATGCGACAGCTGACAGGATTATTAGATTTATTAAGTTTGATAGGCAAAGTAAAATTACAATGCAAATGTAGGTTAAAAGCGCACATCGGCGCTTTTATGGCACTAATATATTAATAGCTTGAGGACTCAGGAAGTAGTCCAGCACTTTCAACGGTTTATTTCGTATTTTTTTTCTACTTACTACAGAAAATTATAGCAGCATTTTTTCACGAGGAGTTTTAATACACTGAATTGATTATAAAGTAATTGGCAATGAGTATGTTAGTATTGCTTTATGTGTGGATTTCTAATATTATTATTTTTTTACTAAAATCTCTCTCCCTCTGAAGAATGCCAGCCTTAAAGCTGTGGATTTATATATGATGCAGTTACATTGCAATTGGTGCCACTGCCACTTATTTTAACAATTTATTTTAAGGCTATATCAATCAAAGATCTTCTCTGTGATAGTTGTTATATTGCCCCATTCGTGTTCCTGGACCTATATTTCTTATGATGGTGTATTTTATTTTCTATAGATCAATTAAATGCCACCAGATTGACCATTTCTTTCGTCAATTATATCAACTGTAATAGGTACAATAAAACATTGTAGCGTCTTAAAATCTCTGACTATAAACTTCTATGCAAAAAAAAAAAACAAAATACCGCTGCAAAATACGAATAAACCTTATCATGAATAAAAAGTCACAACAAACAACCAAACGGAAGCCAAGCAGCTCTACATTGACGGGAAAATTACACACAAGCACACGAGCAAAACTTTAGAACACGCAACAAACTAAATTAAAAATCACAACATATATTTATGAACAATCGATACAAACTCGAGCACAGTATGAGAAACACGAACTGTGTTGAATAATCCATATTCTCTAGCACATGTCAACAGTCACTATTCAGTTTCTTTACGGAATACGTAACTCAGACGGTTTTTCGCGAATACGCCATGCACCAGCCGGCTGTTTCAGAACACGCTCGCTGACTGAAACTTTTCCGTCTGCCTCTAGGGAAGGCCTCAAGGCAAGCGCATGCGTCCGTACTGCCTGTTGAGTTACTTTATAACTTATGATACTTTCTGCTGTTACTTAGGATCGCTAATAACTCATTATTATCATATTATATCCACTAATGGATAAACTTCATCATGTTTGAAACTATTTGAGTTAAAGGTGAAGGATAATAGAATAATATGTGTAGTGCTTAATGTTCTAAGATTCCTTGTTTTGGTTATGAATTTGAGTCGTTTTCACTATTAATTTGCGTTTGTTTTTGTTATAAATTGAAAACTTAAATTTAGTCAAACAATAAAGTATCAATTTACTTACGAGTCTGTAATATTTTTTAATGAGTTATAAGTGTATGAACATTCGCATTTTGGTAATTTGAGGGGGTAAATCGGAAATTGTGTTTGTATGGAGAAGACGCCAACTCACCGACTTCTGTGATCCATTTCTACATGCGTTTGAAATTCGCAGTCTAGTATAATTTTTGCTCGTAATAATATTAGCTTAATAGTTTACCAAGTATTAATTCCAGCTTCGTCGTGTTTCGCAAGGTCTTTTGCTGTTTTTAGTTTTTTCCTTTACTTTTTATTATAATGGTTCATTAAAGTGACTCCCTACCCTGATGGAAAGCGAAGATGGAAGCAACAAGCAATGACCATTAATGCAGCCGTAAGCTACACTAATCACCACCACTATGAATAGCTGAGAGATGCTTTTTCAAGCCCCGCTTGAAAGACCTAGCATCATAGCTAGGAAATACGTACGCCGGCAGAGCATTCCACAGTACGAGTATACTTACACGACAGAGGTAGGAACTGCCAAGCTTTTTGGTTCGTGGTAAGATATTTTGAACGGTACATGTGGATTCAACTCTAGGCCGGGACGAGTAGTTCGGGATCGGAATAAGGTCAATCCTTCCTATACCGTGATAATTAAAACAAAAGATTTATGAATGAATGTGACGTACATATACGTCTCTGGGACGCAAAGGGTTAAAGAGCTTACCTTAGTACTAAGTATATTTTGTGTAATTTCCAGTTACATCGACGAAGCGTGGCGTTATTACTTATTTTTAGCTACGAAGAAGTAGATTTTAGTCATCGGCTGAATAACTTCATAAGCGCGAAAATATTAGGTGGTTTTGTCGGCTAGATAATATGTAGTGTACACATAATTTATATGTAGAAAACATACACTGGCTAGTGCACGACAACTAAAAGTTAGAAGTGTCAAAATGAATACTAAATAACCTAAATCGTGTACAGAGATTGTAATTTATGTTTTTTCTAGAACCACTGAAGAAGGATAAAAGTAGCATATACTATGTTAATCCCACGATAAAGTACTTTCATTGTCCGCTTATTGTATAAGATATTCTAAGGCCAAAACCATTGAGCTGTTTCAGTGTGAAAGGTAACAAATATACACCCTACTACCCATACTCACTCACAAAGCCACTCTCACGCTTACTTTTGCTTTTATAATACTGTGGAATTTACAGCAAAAAATAATACAATAAAGAAACTATGACGTTGAGAACTTTCCTTACTTTTCTTATGCAAAAACATGTTACTAATTTCAAGTGTTTCTTGTCATATTATATGTAACCACATATGCGTATAACTGTTTATGAAGTTACTTAAAATTATACTTTGGTATAATTGCTGTACTAGGTAGCTGTAGTAATAATTTTCTATAAAGAAAATAAATTTGCTATTAAACGTTAACGTTCTCGTTCCATCATCATCCATCTTTCTTTTTATCTAGGTTTAGTTAAGTAGGTAGGCCTATGAAATACTATAAGGTTACTTCGGTTTTCTACTTCCTTAAAATATTAACATCATATTATTATATAACTTATATACTGCCTATTAGTGATTAACCTGTAAGCTGAGTCACGGCATCTAAAGAGATCCCAAATACTAAAAACTCGTGGTTCTAATAGAAGTAAATAATAAATCTGGTAATAATAAATATGTAACCTTGCCATTGAATCGGAATAAAAAAGTCCATAATAGTATGCTATTTCTAGCTATAAAGTCCCTTCCTTCCAAAATTCATCCAAATCCGTACCGCCCCTTCAGTGCGAAGATTTAACGTACACACTGACTCATATCCTAACTCACTCACTCTCAAAATTTGACCTAAATACCAGATATTTTAAGTAACTGAGTTTAGCTACCGCAAGTCAAGTCTGAAACAGTGACCCCAACTCGGAACTATAAAGCCTGATCTGTACACCTATAGACACTAAGATCCTACGACGATAGTTGAATTTTACCTGAATGAACCTGATGGTCTTAGGGCCAATATAAAAAACTTTACCTACTATGAAGCCAACGTTGATGTCTTGCAGTTTCCATTAATGAGCTCCAGTTTACTTTTGCTTGCTCATCGCAGACCAACAACACTCTCACTCCTTACAACCGTTCTCATTAAACTGGCGTTCGATTAGTTGCAAAAGTTTTCTGGTCAAGATTCTTCAATTGAATAACTTCGGTATACAACCTTTTGAAATACGTTTCCGAGATTGAATGATCAAAGTTTTGTTGACCGTGACTATAGAAATATCGTAGGTATGTACCCCCAATCTAACCACTAAGCTCAAGTTTCTTTGTACAGCTACCTAAGGAATATTTTGTGGCTGCGCGCCAATTTCCTTTTGTTGTATACACTCAGAAGATCAAACGATTGATAGGTCAGATATAGTTTCAAACCAATTAGGATATGATAAATAGTTCTTGACATAATAAAGTATTGCGCTGGAAATCACTTTGTTAACTTAGCTGTAGGTATTTCCAGAAATGAAAAGTACCTTAATAATCTTTATAAACATGCAATAGGTTTTTAAAACATAACTTATAGATGTTGATAATATTAATACGTGTTTATAATATAAATGACTATGTATATGACTTGTGACATATCTCTTTCATTAAACGTATTATATTTAACTTTTCTTTCATTTCATTTATCTTTTATTCATAAATAAATATGAATATACACATAACTATACCTATTCAAAAATATATATAATTTGATAGTCACCTAATTTCCAAGAGCACTTCTAATACTTGAATTAAATTGGTTATACCTATTTATTATAGTCATTAATCAATTCAGGCCACGATACATCATGGATTATGCATTGGTCTCGTTCATTGCTAGCTCTGCTTATATATGCAGGTCTTGATTCCACAACATTATAGATGCACTCGAGCACTTAAGGTTCCGTACTACCACCACACCTTTTTACCATTAGTTTCTACTCAAGTTATACCAATTTTGACGCAACTTTGACATTATTAGTGGCATTATTCAACTGGGCGCTTCGCTCCCGCTCTATTTGTCTTAGGACAACAGTCGTTCTATGCATTCGGGCGGCCTGAAAATTTCGACATGAATCCACTAGCCTATCCACCAAAACCCATGGGCCCGCGTGGTGGATTATGGCCCAATATGGAGTCGTCTGTTAGTAAGTTATGTAAGTTATTTTATATACCGCCTATCATATTTTAATCAAAACGTTCGCGATGCTCGCAGTGACGCAGTGTCCAGAGGTCTTGCAGTATTGTGATGGCTATGGGATTTTATTAGTTTGATCACTGGATCCCAAACGCACTATTTCATTTAACTCACAAACGAAACGCCGGGATGAAATAATATAAAATTATATGCGATTATTAAATTGCGTATAATTTAAAAACGGATCACCGTTTAAAAATTAATTAGGTGAATTTCAATAAAAAAAAAATTGGATTTATATGATTTCTTTAAAAAACTCTTTACATAACTTATTATGGTTTTTAATACAGGTAAAGTGTCCCCATAAGGTAGGACAGACAGGCAGACGTCATCGAAGGCTTCTTTCGGAGTGTCTCGTAGTTTCTTGCAGAAACATAAAATTAAAATCAAATAATAGCACTTGCAAAGTTTTGGCGGTCTTGGCTTCAAACTATTTTAGAATGAGTTGTTCGATTTTCAATAAACTGTAATAAGAAAATATAATTGTCACAACAGATAAAATATGTTTAAAGTTAGTAAAAGACTTACACCTTACATAAACCTTACATAGACAGATCTCAATTGCTGGAAGATTAAAAACGAGGCACTTACACAAAACGTTTCATAAATAGATTCCGATGAAAAAGTATGTAACAAAAAATCCTCACAATTTCTATTAGGGAATACGCCTAGTAAGTTTTCAAGACTTGCCTCGTACAAATAAGAGCGTGTGGAACAAGCATTTTTTCATGCCAATACAATCTGCCGAGGCCCGTTGTTGGTTCTCAGCCAATTCTAATAAACCGTATCTATGCAGAAAATAAATTGCTATGTATCAAGACAATTGCCTCTGAAAGCAGTAAAGAGTGCAATGAAATTTAATAAGAGCATCCTTACTGAAGTAGTTTTATGGCCGTTATGAGTGCTCGCACATATTATTATTATGCATGTCTGGGAGCAATGAGTGTATGGTTAGCAGTTTTGGAATGCTGATGGAGTTTGCTTTTATGGCCTTATATACACTTTATGTAAATCTATATATAATAGGCTGAAGGAGGTGGGGAGAATCAGAGCTCAGATACACTGTGAAAATCTATATTTACGTTGAAGGAGTTCGGGAAAAGTTTGAGCTCAGACAGAGTTTAAAGCGTAGCCTTAATTATTAAGTTAAGGCAACAAGTTAAGATAATGTGGAAATTGAATTATGTTTACATAAATATAAATTATATAAACGAACAGGTTTATTGATTTTAATCAAACTGGTTAGTGTCATATATATATATATATATATATATATATATTTTTTTTTTTTTTTTTAAGGCGAACTCTGGTTTTTAACCTGGTGGTAGCTCCCGCGAAACACCGGAAAGGTTTGCATCCGCGATCTCACTGCTATTATGATATAATGCAACACCATTGTAAGTCGTACCTCATGAGCGTAAATTTCGTGAGGTCTAAAATATTCAGGTTGAGCAAGGCGCCCGCATGTAGTATGCGAGATCAAACTCACAGTTGGTGAGTTTCAGTCTGACGCCATAACGTACCACCATATAAAAAATCAGATATTACGTTTATTTTATTAGTATAACAGGTAATTGAAAGATTAAATTAAACAATTTAATCAAACTTAATTAAGATTATTTGGCGCCTCAATCTAATATTCACAAATTAACCCTTAACCTAATGAATCTTAACCTAATTTGCTAATCAGATTATTATAAAAGTATTCCACATAAAATCCTAAGTTTTATTATAATGATGATATAAAGCAACCGTATTTCTATACAAAATAATGTAGGTAGATCGATTCAAGATTGGTAATTACGCGACGTCGAAATTAAAGAGGGTCTCACTCAAATGGGTTTTTAGAACCCAATTTCCATGTCCATGAATATCATCTTACGCTTTTTTTGCCAAATTATAATACCCACTTATAGTAATGGACATGAGAAAGTTGGATTTCGTTTCGTTTCTCTTTTAATATTTGAAGAGGTTCGATGGGCCGTTAGCTGACCCCTGACTCGCCCCGCACCCTGCAGGGTTGAAATACTACCCGCCGTGTATGTTCATGTCCAGCATTAAAATTGATATTAAATTGTAACTTTTGCATACAGATTTATTAAAAAATCATGCGAAGGATATTATAAAAGGAGTAAATAAAAGTATGATTTTTTTTTTCGGTTATTCTTTTCGATTGTGCCGTACTAATATTCTACTAAGAACCACTGGTTGTTAATGTTTTCTTCCAATAAATATCATGTTTTATTCACTACTTTATTCTCGCATGGAAATTTTACTATATAAATAACCCATCCCAAAAACCGTTGTCCGTAATAAAAGCATAATACGTTTACAAGTTACCATAACAACCATCTATGGCTATTTAACTGTTAAAAGATAACTAACATAAGAAAAGAGCAAATATTTTCATTGCAACCGTCTAGCTTACGAACAAAACACAAACATAGTTCTCAACAGAGTTAGAGAGAGAGCAATCTCGGCAGCCATTTTAAATGCTAAAGAAAAACAAAGAAATATTCACCGCCCGCTCCCACTTTCTAGTGTTTTAAGTTTGCTTAATAATTTCGTCAGCCCTAGCATGTGCTTCCAGAAGTTTACTTTTTAATAATGAAATGCAATACGAGTGGTAGTTCAATAAAACGACGCGGCCCGCAATTTATGTGCGCATTAGAATGAGTGACGGCGGTCAATAGCTCGGTGGACGTTTCGTTAGTTTAAACTGAAAGTTTGCAGAACTTGTTGGTATATTGCCTATCCCTTTTAATGCCTTTCCATTTCAGGGCACTTTCGTTCGAACTTTAATTAGGATACCATTATATTTCAAGCTTGGGTAGACGGTATTTTCTTCAACTTCAAATTCATTTATTTACTCGTAGTTTACAAATGTATGTTCTGGTAATAATACACATGGTGCGAGTCATTCTACCACATAACATGGTGTGCAAATGTAGGAAAACAACTGATTGCAACACTCTAATTTACCCTTCTTTAATAGATATCATACTGGAAGCAATAACTAGACAGTTACATTAAATTATCTAAACTTGGATATAACATTAACAAGCTACTGCCCGCGACTTCATTCGTGTAGTAGACTCGGCCTTCGGCCTCGCCAAAACTTCCCTATCACGCCATAACTCTTGGTTTTTATTCATAAGAATCTTACCCTAACATTAAATAACACAATAAAAAAAGAATTATCGAGATTGTTGCTTCTGTTCTGAAGATATAGCGTGACCAGAAGAAATAGGGGTTCAATTTTATATATATATCATCATCATCATCTCAGCCGTAGGACGTCCACTGCTGAACATATGCCTCCCCCATAATTTTCCAAAAAAAAAACGGTTGGAAGCGGCCTGCATCCAACGTCGTCCTGCAACCTTTATCAGGTCGTCTATCCGTATCGGTGGACGACCTATGCTGTGCTTGCCGGTCCGTGGTCTCCATTCCAGAACCTTCCGGCCCCATGGGCTATCTGTTCTGCGTGCATGCGTATGTACCCTGCCCACTACCACTTTAACTGGCTAATCTTCTGGGATATGTCGGTTACTTTCGTTCTTCTGCGGATCTGTTCATTTCTGATTCGATCACCTAGAAAAACCCCGAGCATAGCCCTCTCAATAGCTCGTTGTGTTATATATATATATATATATATATATATATATATAGATTAAAAATAATGTCATAAAGAAATACTTAATTTGAATGCCATTCTTTTTTTATACAATTGAGTGATGAGACGGGTAATGTCGTGCACCTGATTGCAGCTTGCCCATGACAGTTGTAGTGTCAAATCTTAGAACTGCAAGTTTGCGAGGCATTGCACTGCGCATGTAACTCCGTGGCATTCGTTTTTAGTCTCTTTCGTCAAATAGTTTATATAACACAAGAATGCTTGCACACTATTGCTTCGCATTAGAATATCTGGCACTGCTGCGGTGCCAACCAAGACGCCATCTTACTTTATACCAACCATCTAGTAAGTCAGGTTTTTTCGCCTCTTTACTATCCGCACTCCGATGGCGGAGGAAATATTGATTAACTCTGTCCACTCACGGAGGTATTCATGCAGTTGCTAACACTTAACTAACACTTAGAGTATGCACTTGCAGTGCTTTTCCTTCTGAGTAGTAGGCTATACCTATATACCTAATCAAAGCTTTTTATTGATAACAATAAATTACATGTCAAATCAAAATATAATAAAAAATACACATATTCAATATAAGATTAAAAAATTCTAGTAGTTTAAGTTCTTTATAAATATACATGTATTATATTATTAATACCTACCCTTATTGTTGATAGAACTACCCACCACAAGGTTTTATTGTGGTTGTATGTGTTTATTAAACCGTTCGATCGTCATGTTCTACGTTCTTTCGTAGTTCTCGTAGAGGTGTGCTACGAAATTTTCACGTATTGCTGGATTACAAGTTTTATAACATACTAGCGACTGCCCACGACTTCGTTCATGTAGGAGTCGGCCTTCAGCCTCGCCATAACCTCTCATATTTTCTTAGTTTTTCTTTCATAAAACCTTCTTCTGACAATATTTAACACAACAAAATAATTAGCGAGATTGTTACATCCGTTCTCAAGTTATAGTGTGACCAGAATAGGGGTTTATTTATATATATATAGACAAGACATGTGAGAATAACAAATGAAAGCGAATATTTACAAAATTAAGACCCGAAACTAAGACGGCCAGCCGTGCGATTCTCAAAGAGCAAACATCGTTGCATCTTTGACAACATCCGTGAAACAAATGACAAGATGACAAGAAACGTTGGAAAAACAACCTTGTGTACAAGGGCGATATCTCAAAGTATTTGACATCGGTGAGCTCGTCGACGAGCGCAATGACGAATCATTAGAGAATCTCAAGGCAATCGTCATTGTAAGCTTATCAGCGAAACAAACTTTTAATACAGTCTCTATATTATTACAGTTGATTGTTACACTTTACTTTTATTCTGTGTTTCGTATAAATTCCCTTATATATTCACTTGATTAAAAATATTAGCATAATTTTTACTAACCTATTAATTATTATCTAAATATATTCAGCTCCAAAACCCAATACATAATAATTTGCAATGCTTTGTCAAAGTGAAAATTCAAGAAGTTTGATTTGCAATAATAACTAATGCATCTGAATTATTTTAGAATGTAAAATATGTTTGGTTATGAATATTACACTATTGATAAGTATAAATTATGCACATTTCACCTGAAAACTTATTTCCCTATTAGTACTTTCAATATTATTGGAAGTTCCTCAAACATCAACAGATCCGAAATGAGGAGAACCGTAGGAGAACACAGTCACCGACGTAGCTCTCAAAATTAACAAGTTGCAAACCTATGATAAAGAAAGGTTCTGGAGTGGCGAGCACGCACCAGAAGCGTAGTAGGCCGGCCTTCCGATGATTTGACAACCTCGTCAAATCCGTGGGAAAACGCTGGATGCAGCCGTGCGATTCTCTAATGATTCACCGATGCACTCGTCGACGACCTCACCGATGTCAAATACTTTATGAGTATCGCCCTTGTAAATAAGGTTCTTTTTCCAACGTTTCTTGTCATCTCGTCATTTGTTTCACGGATGTTGTCAAAGATGCAACGATGTTTGCTCTTAGAGAATCGCACGGCTGGAGGCATTCCAAGTGACGCTTTATGGGCGAGGTATTTGTTCTGCACTGGACGTCTTCCGGCTGATGATGATGGTGATTTAGAAAAGAAATAAGATAGATTCGATACGCGTCATAATTTTACTTGACTCAAAACACATGTATATATAAACTATACCTTAGATAATTGTAAAAGACTTTATGATTATTATTTTTATAACTTTTATTTTATAACGTTTATATTATAACGATAGACAATGAACACGACTTAATTGAGTATCGATGCAAGGTTCATGTTCTCAGTACGCACATACGTGTGCGTGTGTATTTAACGTAGTCTATAAATTGCAACAAGGCAGACTAATTGCACGTTGTGTCTGATATAATTATTGCCTGCCCGCGGGCGCCGCATAACTTTGCCGAGGGGATTGTTTTAAATTTTCACAATTTTTATTCACTTATGGTTGTTTTTAATAAAATGGGCATTTGGTAATTTCAGTACTTTTCAAGCTTAACTTTGAATGGGTAGTTATTTGCGTACCCAATAGCGTATACATAACAGCTTTTTCAAACGTTCGTCTGAAACGAACTTAGGTAGCACTTCCAGATAATACACAGGCACAAAAGCTGCTCTACTAGTAACATTACTAGGTATAGAACCCTATTTGCTACGCTGCTGGAGTGACGTTCTAGCGTAGCAGCGTCTGAAATATTTTACTCGTTTCGTCTCAGCCCGCGAAGTACAAAAGTAGTTGTGGAATCAATGAACTGTTCTTAACGCCCCATTTGTCTCCATCGACACCCTTGCTGTTCTTCTGCGAGTATATTATTACATAAGTTTTTCAAACACGGTGTAATCTTCTCGTTTATCACATGATTACAAGTGATCACTTGTCCTGTCTGACTGACTGATTTATCCACACAGAGCCTTAACTGCAAAGGCTACTAACTTGAAATTTTTGCATTCCGTTTAATCCGTAAGCATCTTTCTGCGGCTTTGTATCTCATAGACCAAGCAAGTGAAGCTAATAGGTTCAGCTAGTCAATGTATAAATTTTCGGGAGGTAGTAACGGGACGGCAGCAGTGTTTTTGCTCAGCTGCTGAGGAATAAGCCTCTACGAGCAAAAACACCGCTATATCATTAGCTAAATAAGTTAACATACCAGGCCAGGAGACCAATAGGTCTACCAACCAAAAATCTCCTTAACAAAATTGACAACGAAGTAGATTACATGTCACGTAATACGGAACGCCAGCACCATCTGTCGGCGTTCGATGGAGTCAAAGTCACCGGCTGAGTGGAGCGCACGACACTTCTTGCGTGGCGGTCAGCCAGAGCGGTAGAATTTGAACCATCGCGCGTTCCTATATACGAACCTATCTTGTAAATTCATTAGATATTATAATTTGATTGAGTGAACTACTTTATTTAGTTGCACCGACATTACCCAACGACGCCCACTGTAAGAAGACTAGGCATTATGGACCCTGCTGATAACGGTGACCCTCATCGGCCGTTATATATTTAATATGTTTTGTTGTGAATTTTGGTAGCTATTCGTTGCCTTTTATGGTGGTTGATTTATTTTTAACTATAGTATGTACTAAATAACAAAATATATGTAGAACAAATTAGGCAATGTTAAGTTATTATAACTTTATTATTATGAATATATATAATATATTATTGTGGTTTTATAAAATATTTCGTGATATAGCACTGTACGCGTACATAGTAACTATTGTTGATCGTCAGTTTTCCATAAGGTTTTTTTTAATTACACAACAATGCTTATTACATTTTACAAATCTTAAAATACGAACTGAATATGTTAACAATACAATATTAATTCGAATAACCTTGTTAAATTGCGATAAATTACGAGCACTTAGGAATTTATATGTAAGTTGTTAATATTCATTATGAGTTAAACAGGGAAAGAATGAAGGAAGAATTCGAGCTTTCGTGGCTAAAAGTCTGCGTGCCGCACGAAATATCGCAGTATTAAACTTTTACATATTTTAACAGATTCTAAATGAAATTGTTTAATTCAGCTTGCTTTTTATAATTGTAGATTTTAAAAAGGATCAATGTTTTCAAATACTAAATTATGATATTTTCTTTTAATAGGCATACTTATTTTATGATAGCACTAATAGGTATACTAAATGAAATTAAATGTGTTTTTATGTATTTTTTGTTATTAACTGTACGATTGGCCAGTTGTATATATTTGAAAGACAGGGCGTTTTCAATGGACATTTGTAAAAGTTTTAAAAGGCTATAAGAACAATTCAGGCATACGTAGTACCTACAATTTAGTTAAATAAATATTTTATTGAATATTTTTAATAAACAATTTAAAGATCAGATTCTAATAAAAATATTTAATAATGTTAATAATAAAACTGCATGAAGGAATAAAAAAATATGATGGAAATAATATATCAAGAGCTCATAGAAAAGAAATCAGTATTTTTTTTAAATTTATTTATTATACATTTAACATAATCTTTATTGTTTTGTACCATTAAACCAGAGATGGTTTGTATTGGTACTCAGATTCGCAAAGTACACTGCTTAATATTAAACTTAATTTATGGTGATGACACTATGCATATTATTTAATGATAAATATTAATTTATAGCAATCAGGGACTACGCAGCTTGCTATAAGTGAAAGAATTTTATGAATCGGTTTAGTAGATTTAGAGATTACTACCACATCCAATCTAGAAGTTTACTAACCCGAACACGGAAAAAAAGTCCGCAGAGTAGTCCGCACAGTAAAGCACGTAAAATTCGACCTCTTTTTGGGCTTCGCCTCAGTTAAAAAAACGATAGTCCTCGTAGGTCCCATACAATAAAATTAAAATGTTTTGATACTATTTAAGATATTCTTTAGAAACTACAAACACGCAATGGCAGAATACAAAATGTCAAAATGAAATATCAAACTTAAAACTAAGAAAACAATTAATTATACTGAAACTACAAATAAATACAATTACTATTACAATTTCATCAAATATAGTATCCATACTAACCTTCAGGTAATCGTGTAAATCGTGTAAATACAGCTTGGCCTGTCGTTCGATATAACCCTACACTTTCGTCTGCATCCATTATGGTAATACTAGTGGTGGATAATTCTGTAGGTTCTAGTCTATAATTACTAACAGTCGACGTTCTGGCGCTCCCTATACACTGCTAGCCGAAATATAGACAGCAGGTTTATCATTAGCAAACTAAATGTTATTACTATCAGATAAAGAAATAAGGCTTTGCGTTTGTTACAATAAAAAGTTTACCAACTCATATTCGCGTGCTAGGATTCCCGTAGCCCGCGCATGGACATACTCATTGATAGATAGATCTTCTAGTAATGGTTAGCTTATTTTAAATTATTTTAAATACAGAGAAATAGTTAAAGACACGCAATGTTGCAAACCCTATACCTAGAATGATAAACTTAAAAAAACTTTAGAGAGTATAAAATAACTTGTAGAAGCCGGATAATTCAAAAGTACCTATTATCACAATATTGCGCGCATGGTACCGACTTCGACTAATTATTTCACAAGGATAATACCTACTTGTTTAAGTCGGTTCCATTTTTTTGGTAAATAATTTTTATACCATTTTTAGAGACTCGTGCTACTTACGGGATCGATTGACAGTTATCGTCAATAATCATTTCATCAAAATAGGCGTAACACTTTTCAGTTTTTGGAATGTAACTCAATTTGGAAGTTGGTTGATTAGTGAAATTCTACTTGCACCGGAAAGAAACAGCATCTGTATTGTCAGCCATAAACTAAAACCACTAGGCTATGTATGTCTGGCTTCAGCCATTGAACTCCTTTACAATAATATAGCTAGATAGACGATATACGTTCGCTTGTAACCTGCGCGGGTGTACTAGACAGTAAAATTCTATGAATCGTAAACATAGCGATATCCAATCATAAGAATTAGGTATAGATATCTTTCTGATAATACATTTGTGAAAATTATTTTATTATAGCCTGCCATTATGGCAAAAGGTTGTTGTACCTACACCCTTTTTGCCCTTTTAGTCACGTCAAAAAAATTAGTTTATATAATGCCGTGGGACATAACACTTTCTGCTTGCCACATTTAATGCAACCTAATGTAATAAATTTAAACTAACTACATCCTTGTCTACGGTAGATCCGTAAACTGTATAATTGCCTTTTGTATACCTAGGTTCTCGTAGGTATTTAGATGTAGGCGCTACATACATTATTTGACAAAATACATGTTATAAAGTTGTGTCATCACGGGTCGTAGCATTTTGTTATATTTGATTTATTCCATAGGGCATCAGCGATATTGTTTGTGTCGAAGGAAAGTGCTCTGAAATGGAAAAGCATTATTTGTTCAGAAATGTTTTCAACGTTTCATCCAAATTTATTCAAATGCATAATAACATGGAAATGAATTAGAACAAAGTCTGGTGAGTACGGTAGATGCAAAGAGTTTCAGTCTCTTGTGAATTGAGACGATGCGTCCTATTCTAATCCTAATCGAGAATAATTGTGGTGGACGCTTGACCACCACAATTATGCTCGATAAAAACGATAATGGTTAAGCACAAGCTTGTACTTAACCAGGTTTTTATAGTTTGCAATACTTGTCATTGCACCTGTTCAGTAATTGTTGTACTAGTTGTTTTTAGAAACTCTCAAGAATAACAGTGGCACACCTCCATCATATACCTACTTAGAAACAGTTTTTTTATTATTTTTTTCATTTGGGAGATAGCTTATCTGCCTGCCCTTAGATACAAACCTTTGAAATAAACGTTTCCATCACACAAGAACTAGTTTTTATCACAAGTGTCAATCCTATTTAGAATTATTTTGTTTGTCAGTGTAACAAGCTTTGATACACTTTTCGTTGTGTTTCTGTTAGTTCGGTTTAACATTCTAAGCTTCTTTATTGTTTCTATTTAACGGTTTATTTATGTTTTAAAATATCCTTTTATGACTTTTCTGTTGTAGATTGCTGCTAACTACACCGTAGTTTGAGATGTACATGATACTTCACTAAACTAAAACTTTTATTCATCAATATCGACGTTATTGATATTGCGTCCGTGCAAAATTAGTGCCACGACGAATCTGAATTCTATACCTAATACTAATATCCAAATTTTCCAAGTTAATTAACAAGCGATTTCGTTGAAAATATGAACAGCGGGAAAACAAATAAATGCCGATTTTTGTCTGACTGCGATGAAGTCCAAATAGAGGGTGTATGTGCTTGACGTGTGCCTATGTATGTATGTACTCGTACTTATATCCGTTCCTATGTCCGTTCTTAACTACTCAACGACTCATCTGATTTAATAAATGATTCATCTCTATGGCGCGAGTGTGTACTTAAAATGGGTAAAAAAATAAAAAGGGATTTTATGCGTTTTAATGTGTCAAATTATTTTGGTATAGTCGGATTATGAAACTTTAGTTTGTTTTTCTTGTCAAATGTGTAAACTAATCATATTTAGCTGTTGTGTTCGTAATAAATCGTTGTAGAATGCGGCCTATCGTTCCGTTTGTTCTGTAAAAAGTTTGAAGGCTTTAATTTAGCCGGTTGTTAATTCGTGCGCGACCGATTCGAAGCCAGTAGCGGCTATTATTAAAAGCGTAAATTGTCAAACAGATGTAGCCAACGACTTCCGTGCGAGCGGCAGGGTTAAAACAGAATGAAAATTACTGGCAGGGCTTAGTCCTCTGCGGCCCTTTGGTCGTTTGTAAATACGGGATTGACAATGAAATAATGGATGGGCCTGCATATTTTAATACGCCAGCTGACAATTTGTAAAAAAGTAAATGAAACGATGATAATTCAGAAGTAGAGGGTTAGGTAAACGCCAATTCAGTCTTCACTTGAGCGTGAGTTTGTAACGACCCTCTGTAATAATTATAATACAGAGCCGGCTTTATGGTGAGCCGTGAGTGAGTGGCGACACTGCAATTCCTGATTTTCAGTGGGGATAAATGAGACTATTGACTTCAGCTGGCTTGCCTTAACTGGTCGTCTGGGGACGGAGGTGCAAGTACCAAACAGCTGCAAAGGTGTTGTCAGTAGTATAGCTCTAGGAAATCGCATAGCACACCTCTTGACATCCTTTAGTCATCCATACCAATATTTCCCCATTCATCCTCAATGTTGGCTGCCGTTGTTGTACTGTAGGGAGTCTGTTTAGTGAATGGCAAGTCACCACCCGCGTAAATATTGTAGTGGTGCTAAACATCAAAGACCGCAGAGAGTTATGGAAGGGCAAGGAGCTGCATGGCTGACTCTGCAAGACCCTAACAAAACCTGACGTGGACCGCTCATGACAGTGAACTGCCTACGTTCCTGTGACCTCCTTGACGGTTTTACCTTCTACAAATGCACTTGTCATGCCAAAAAGTTAAGTTACCAAAAGTAATTATTTTTACTTTTTGTAACTTAACTAGTTGTTTAAAGTTGTTAAAATTATCTTAGAAATTAGTTAACAAGTTGAACTAATTTCTAAGATATTTTTTTACAGATAAATCTGGCATAACGGGACAAGAATAAAGGTTAAAGAGCGAATTGATTGATGTTGATGTTTTGAGAGAAAGTAGTAGTTTAGTGGTCTGAAAGCCTTTTATATGGACAGAATATAAATGATTAAATGAACATAATCAAAATCGAAAGAGTTTTGTTAGATTAGAAATATCAATGTATGCTCGAATGGAACACAACCTCTTACTATCCTTTGTAGATGTCAATGTCAAATAGTTTTCCTAAGAAAGCCACTTGTTGGCGCGACTTGTACCATCTGTACTCTATGGTTTTGTGTGTACCACTTCCCTTTACTTGTAATGGCGGCCTGTTGTGTTATAGTTATAGTACAGAAGAAAAAAAATATCTAAATAAAACTCAATAATCTAAGAAAACAGAATAATTTTATTGGTAGCATAGCTCACTCACCGTCTTATGTTTAAAGTAGATTAACGAAAGAAAATTACTTATTAATTAAGCTTATCACAAACCATTTTGTTTATAGTCAAGTGGCCCAATATCTTGAAACTCTAACATAGTATCATGACCATATCACTGTCTTACGATCTAACGAAACCCTAACATAGTAATATTAGGGTTATGTTAGATCGCAATGTTCCGCGTGGTGATGGTTGATGATGATGTATCCTATGTGTAAATCCAGCGCCTCATCTCCATACCAAATTTAATCAAAATTGGTCCAGCCGTTTGTTAAGAAGTAACAAACACACTTACAAAATTTCGCCTATATAATGTGAATGTGATGAATAGTGTGTTACTTAAAGTCCTTCAGAAGCTCTTTAATACCGTCTTACTCGAAGGTTCAACGCCAGAAGCATGGAACAAAAGCGTGGTGGTGCTGTTCTTCAAGAAAGGTGACAACACTTTACTTAAAAATAACAGACCCATCTCGCTTTTGAGCCATGTTTATAAGCTGTTTTCGAAGGTCATAACGAACCGTCTCAGTCGCAGGTTTGATGAATTCCAGCCTCCGGAACAAGCCGGTTTCCGAAAAGGCTATAGTACCATAGACCACATCCACACGCTACGGCAAGTTATACAGAAGACCGAAGAGTATAACTTGCCTCTTTGTTTAGCGTTTGTGGACTATGAGAAAGCCTTTGATTCGATCGAGACGTGGGCAGTGCTTGAGTCTCTCCAGCGGTGCCGTATTGACTATCGGTATATTGAAGTGCTGAAGTGTTTGTACAAAAACGCCTATGTCAGTCCGAGTACAGGAGCAGAGTTCGAAGGCAATTCCATTGCAAAGAGGCGTGAGACAGGGAGACGTTATATCTCCGAAACTGTTCACCGCTACATTGGAAGACGCCTTCAAGCTTCTGGAATGGCAAGGACTTGGCATCAATATTAACGGCGAATACATCACTCACCTTCGATTTGCCGACGATATTGTAGTCATGGCAGAATCCATGGAAGACCTCAGTACAATGCTCGAAGGCCTCCATCGAGTTTCCCAACGGGTAGGTCTTAAGATGAACATGGATAAGACGAAAATTATGTCTAATGCCCATGTTGTACCTACCCCAATATCAGTTGGGAACTCAGTTCTCGAAGTTGTTGACGAGTACATCTACCTGGGACAGACAGTCAAACTAGGCAGGTCCAACTTCGAGAAAGAGGTCAATCGTCGAATCCAACTCGGCTGGGCAGCGTTCCGGAAACTTCGCGAAGTCTTCTCGTCAAAAATACCTCAGTGCCTCAAGACAAGAGTCTTCGACCAATGTGTGTTACCAGTGATGACTTATGGCACTGAAACGTGGTCTCTTACTATGGGCCTTATAGAAAAGCTCAAAGTCGCACAACGAGCTATGGAGAGGGCTATGCTCGGGGTTTCTCTACGTGATCGAATCAGAAATGAGGAGATCCGTAGAAGAACGAAAGTCACTGACAAAGCCCAGAAGATTAGCCAGTTGAAGTGGCAGTGGGCAGGGCACATAGCACGCAGAACAGATGGCCGATGGGGCCGAAAGGTTCTGGAGTGGAGACCACGGACCGGCAAGCGCAGCGTAGGTCGTCCACCGACACGGTGGACAGACGACCTGATGAAGGTCGCAGGACGACGTTGGATGCAGGCCGCTTCCAACCGGTCCTTTTGGAAAATCATGGGGGAGGCATATGTTCAGCAGTGGACGTCCTACGGCTGAGATGATGATGATGATTCATCACACATATAGGCGAAAGTTCGTAAGATTCTTACTAGAATCTAGTTTCCGGTGACTGAATTTTAATAACAATCATACTTACCATATTGAGTCGAAAATCGTTCACTTTAAGAGGATTGCATAGCTAGTATTTTCCATACTAAAATAAATAACTCTTTTCTACCTCTTAACATTATTATGGCATAGTAAACATGTGATGATTACATGAAGAAAAATATCACTGAAATAGGATAATGTTGAGAGACTAGTTATTTCTTTTAGTATGGAAAGTACTAGCTATGCAATCCTCTGCTAAGGTAATTTTGCTTAGATATGTCCACGTCATACAATTATTTATTTAACGAGGTGGCTTTTCAATCTTGCTTAGATACGAGTATGTCCCCGTCGTTAGATACAATTGTTTATTTAACGAGGTGGACATATCTCTTTTTCAAGGCTTTGACCTTCCTATCACCCTGTATATGCGTTTTAACTAATGAGTTTGCTGGTAAGTTCCGTTGTTTTGTCTCTAGCAATTTATTATGAGAGTATCTGCATTCTCATAAATTTTACCTGATACAGTACATTCGCATACAAAATTAGTTGCTTGCATGCCACACTGTTGTGTAGAGTTGAACTGAAAATAAATAAAGTTTGTTCTGTGTACCTTCTTAAAAACAAGAGCTTCATTCCGTTTCTTCACTCAAGGGCGGCAATTCTGTCCTTTGAATAGTTTCACAGTTCAATAAACCCTCCTACGGTCACCGTTCGGATTGACTATTGTATACTTAGGATTCCGTTTATTAGAGGACACGCTAAGCCCTCTGTCCCGATGCCCGTGTTCCCGGTGCTGCCAAATTATCTAAACTGGTTGGATGCTTCAATAGCAGGGCTACTGCGTATTTCATTTAACAGTGTTTGGTGATAATCAGCCGCGTGATTCTCTAAGGAATGCTTCGTAGTTGCGATAGTCGAGGAGCTCACCGGATGTCAAATAAGAGACAGGGATTGACAGAGTTGTTTTCCGTTATCAATTACTATTTCAAGGATGTTTTCAAAGATGCAACGATGTTTGCTCTTTGAGAATCGCACTGCAGGTGCACCTTGCAAAAGCTGTCAAGTCAACATTGCCACCGTTGTGATAATGGTGGTACACAATATATGTATATATGACAATCTTTGTTGACATCAAAGTTCAATGGACAACCGTACATTTGGTCACATTACAATTTTTAGAAAGAAAAATTCACATCCTCGGACGGGATTCGAGCCCGCGTCTTCCGACAATCCGTGTCAGATGCCATTACCATTTAAGCGACCGAGGCTCGAGGTCCCAGCATCGAATTTTAACTCTCTATGTGGCTTTAACCTTCCAATGTGGACGGATCAAACTTCGTCCAAGTTTTTGGAATATTCTCTCGAAAAATTGCAATGTTTGCTATCGCTAAGCAGGCGTTAGTGCTTTAAAGAAGTGATTCAATAAAAACTAGTTGGTAACTCAAATTTCAAAGTTAGCTCTTAAAACTCTGACACTAGGGTTGACTATACTATCATGTTCTTGGCTATGGCTTGCCGCCCAAGTAAAAAGCCTCTGTAATGGTACACGAGTTTTTTTCTTTACGAGAGAAGTGGGCAGCAAACGTAATGGGCTAAACGTCACCATAATAGTATCAATGATGATACTATATAGTATAGATAGTGTAGAGCTACTTTGCCATACACACACTATACTATATTGAGGAGTAAGAAGGTAATTATACCTAAGTCTGTAAAATCAACTGATAAATTGCTGGGATAAAATCTACTTAAACCATTTAGGTTTACACGGTAGCTGCAAAGCTTGCGTCGTCATTCTCAACAGATCAACAGGTGTAAGCAACCCTGGCTGCGGTTCGATGGGTGACCGCTGATAGCCGTTTTAACTTTATGGTTCCGTTTTTGGGAGGGCATGTCTGATGCCCTGGTTGTTTGTTCTAGGGTAACAGCCCGCAGTTAAACGATGTTGGAGGCCTTTGGGAGCTTAATAGAGCTTAAATACTACTGGGCCTGAGTGGTCGATTACTGCCTATTCTGCTCTCTCTGAAGAAAGACTGGATTCCTACCAGTTGGAATATAATGGACTATACTGGATATTCTAATTTATATAATTTGAAACGATTTTAAGTTGTTGCCTACCGTTTCTAGGTTTTTCTTATCAGTGGGTAATATAATTAAATGGAATTCTAATTTTCACACGAGCCAAAAAAATAAACTTTGATGAAAATTTCTGTTCAAAATACCTCAAGCATGTTAGAGATTAATTATTGAACAGAAATTAGAAGACATAAAAATTATAATATGTTTATGACTCGAGTCATTTAGCTAAAATATAAAACTTATAACATATAATATTAAGAATGATAAGCAAGCATCAATAGTTTGTAATTTGGGGCTTGATTCACGTTCTAACATCATACGATTTTTCGAATTCGAATACTTAATATTGTATCTTTTGGCATTATCTTACTTTGGAGAAACCTAAGTTTTTAGTCAGTATGTACCTATGCCGTTGAAAAATATTCAGGCAATAAATAACAAAATAATATTTAATAATCAAACAAAGCAACAAATTTTCTATTGTTGACATATATATAGTTATTACGCGTAATTTTAATAAGATCCATATAAATGAACTGGCAGCAACAGGTATACATAGAATATAAAACAACTATGTAGGGTTTGTGAAAACAAGGTTGAGGCTGTAGTTTTAAATTTTATTCATCAAAGCATTTAATAAACATGTGGTTGTAAGTAGTTCACGACTGTACGATTTCACGCCTGTTGAATTTCAGAACAAAGAAATTAATCTGTTCATTAAGGTTTCATAAGCGCAGGTAAAGGGTTGGCTCATCCTTTTTAACATGAAATAGACACAAAGTACAATACGAAACGAAATCGTACGACACTGAATTAATGAAGAGACTACCCACTGAAAGCTTATTCAAATCAGGCCAATTAGTCGTACAGCTTAACAGGTGTAAGTATCTACTCCACTAGCTTTTCGATAAAAGAGAATTAACTTTTATAGAATAATTATATGTAGGTATTTATATAATATCTTTGTTAATTAGTGCACAATATTGAACGGGGTGGCTTGGTTTCCATAATAGGTCATGAAAAAGAGAGAAAGAAAATACATATTTTTTTTATTATTGTATGGGTATAAAATTCCATACGCAACTGAACACACGAGGGCGCCGCTACGTCACAGAATAGATAACAGTACCTAGCTACGCGATACCTACTCACATAGAATGGGTAAAACGACGTACGAAAATGTCTACTCGCGAATGTTTACACAGCTGATCTCTATGCCTAAAACTAGCGCCCGATGACGGCGGGCCCGGGCGGGGCAACGTCCGACTTTAGTAGGTACGTTCGTATCGTACATCGTTGTAGGTACCTATTCTAAGTGGGTAGATATGTCTCGCGCAGGTACTGGTATCTATTCAGTGATGTAGCGGCGCCGTCGTGCGTTCAGTCGCACTATGGTTCTTTCGCAGAGCGGTGCTTATGGGTTGATAATAATTCAAAAATATTTTTTTTTATTTCACGTTCTACACCAATTATCGATTCCAAACAACACCGTTCAATATTGAGTACTAATTAACAAACACCTTATATATTGTGGTATGTACCATCATTTATTTTAATTAAACACACACTTCATGCACAATTACATGCACGTACCGAGGTGTATCATTTCGATGGCAATGTTTTTGATTTTTGATAGTTCTAAAGTAGGTACCTATTATCACAAAATTATGCGCATGGTATCGACTTCGACAAGTTATTTCACACTTTTTGGTATTGAAGACGGTTCCATTTAATAATAAGAAATAAATTATTATTTTTTTGTGATTCTTGCTTCTTACGGGACCGATTGTCATTCACCGTCAATGTTAATATCATCACGATAGGTTTAACGCTGTTCAGATTTGGAGTGTAACTCAAAAACTGCTTAATCGACTTTGATCAAATTGAAATGGGACAACCTCGGACGTATACTCTACCAAACAAAAAATAATTTAGAATCGGTCCACAAATGGTGGAAAAATCGGCTAACATAAAAAAATCTTACAATCGAACATATAACCTCCCCCTTTTTTGAAGTCTGTTAACAAGACAAGCATATTGGTTCCAACTCCCTTGTGCAGAACACCAAACTAAACTAGGGAACTACCATTATAGTATGGTCATTCTTATTCTGTTTATACTAAAACCCACATTCTAGTAACACAATGAAAATTCAAAAAATGATTATTTTATTGAATTGTGGATAATTGTACATTAGTTTAGAGAGTATAGAGTTACATGAAGACTAAATCTGCGTAAAACCACAGAATTTGCCCTATTTACATAGATACATACTTGGGGTTTCCCTGCGTGATAAGATCCGAAATGAGGAGATCCGTAGGAGAACTAAGGTCACCGACATAGCTCTCAAAGTTAGCAAGTGGAAGTGGCAATGGGCAGGCCACATCGCTCGCAGAACTGATAACCGATGAGGAAGAACAGCAGTGGACGTCTTCCGGCTGATAATGATGAATGATGATTGAACAAAAATGACAAATTTAAGGACTATCCTTCGCAACCGTCATCGAATTTTTATTTTGTTATGGTACCATTCTCAGTTATAAATTCCTTAGTCAGCGTTTACGAAGCCCACATAGGAGGATGCGGAATAATCCAATTCTCAACCGCCGATGCGATTCATATTGATGTTAAAATAGATGTGTGTTACACCAGTGAGTTTGTAGGACTAGCTCTTATTCCAGGAGTCTGAGATAGCAATGTCTTGAAATTTGAAAAGTCTGATTTAGTTTCTTCTTTAACCTAAAATAGTCATTAACACAATTAATATTGTAATTACAATTATGATTGTAATTCACAACAAATAATCAAGAAGATTTTGTACTTCTAATGAACAAGTATCCTGTTTGCTTCAATAAGTTCATTATCCAATGCGGTATTAACACTTAACGTTTGAATATTCGCAAGTAAAGAGTTTTGTAAACTGTTTACATGCAATATCGCGACCGGCATTCAGTCACATAATACAAAATTTGCGAACTGCCGCGAGCATTGTGTTCTGTTTTGGACATATTGCTGCGACACCGGCCCCGCCCTCTTTTCATATCTCCCTTGATTCTGTGATCTGTGATGTTACCTCATAACTTTTTCTAAGTTAACCAATTTTTAAGTTTTTGTTAGGTTCCGTACCTCAAAAGGAAAAGGAAACCCTTACAGGATCAAATACTGGAATCTACGGACTCAGCATATTTAGCGATTTGACAAGGGAATCAAAACCTATAGAGTTCATCTTCTCATTGTCCTAGAACCAGGAAAGTTGGTATAAAGCAATGTCATACAGCATATAGGCAGGCCTCCGTCACTCCATGTACTTGCGCGCTATAACTGCCTACCGCCCAGCCGAGCGGTCTCGGTCCGCCGGCGGATCAAATTCAGTGCGGTTTTCGCAAGCGAAGCGCGCGCACGCCGTTCAATTTTAATAGTGCTGTTCGTTCGTACGCGTATTACGATGCCGTGTGGTGCCTTATGTGCTGTAGATGGGTGTAAATCAAGCAAAAGAAGGGATAAACACCTAACATTTTTCCATTTACCTGTCAATGAAGAATGGTAAGTGATAAATTATTACTAGTTTTTGTCGTTTAAATTTTTTTCCATTCACATACCGTCATAAGAGACATAATTAAAAGACAGTAGGTGTGCGGACACCGGTATCCACTTAGAATTTGAAAGTTTAATAGGTATATACTAAGCATTAGCTTGCCTTTCAGACACAGATTTACATAATTTTGTTGCATAGAAACGTTATACCACAGAATAATTAATAGTACAAGGTACAGAAGATGCACTCTTCGAAAGAAAACATTCGAATATAAACTGCTAAACTAACAACTGCAATAATGTTCATAAAACATTGCAAAGCACGGACGTGACCTTCAAAAAATGTGCCTACAAGTCCTTGACGCGCTCGTAACGAATCAAAATGCGCTTTAAGTCTGTGTAGCGAGAGTTCTTTTTCTTACGCCCGATGAAAACCTTTGAACAAGCCGCGTCTGTTGTAAGGTGACTTGTTGCGAGAAAACGAATCAAATTAATTAATCTTAATAAATTTGATTCGTGATAATTGGTAGTAGTACAATACACCTAGATATGTACAACTAGGAACTAGATATATTTTTTTATTTTGAAGACTTTTCGCGTGAAAACTTTCGAAAACTGCAGTGTTTATGTATTTTTGTGTGAGAGTGTTACACTCGTTAATAAAATAACTTACGGCTTAGTGCTTTATTTGAAGTCGGTTCTCTTTTTTTAAGGCTTTTTTTTTCATTTCTAGTGAACATCTCCGAAGATCATCATCAAACTAAGAAGTATAATACTTATTTTAAAACGTTCTCCTAAATGTAACAAATCCTTTTCTGAAAACCGCATCGATATCGGTTTAGCCAAACGCGAGATTATCGCGCACAAACATACATACCTACAAACCATACAAGTCAAACCTCTCAGTTTGGCCTGTATGTCTGATCACCTCCTTTTTTTTAAGTTGGTTAAATATTTTATAAATGATAAAATTTTTAACTGCCACATAAAAGTCAGAACATATTCACAGTTCTCAATAACATAGATAAAAAGTTATGTTAATTTAATTTTATCGAAGAGGCAGCCCTGCGATTACTGTGGAATCGCGCGGTGCGAAGCAATTACTGCTGTACGCTTGAGCATTTAGGCGCATTTTAGCATACAGTGGTTGTTGACGCGAGGGAGTAGGCTATTATCGTAATAGGTATTGGAAATTTTCTACTGAGTGAAGTATCTGTTCTTATTCAGTAATCTGTGATATAGGTACATAGTAAAAAATGAGAAAAATGTATTTTCCTAATTTTTGTTTAGTATTACAATAAATGCGAATTCACCTACTATTCCAAACTTATTATTTGCGGTTGGTGCAATTATCATGTCTAGAGGATCAAACGGCAAAGTTAAATTAGTCCTACAGTTTGTCTTTTAGTTACAGCAATAATGTTAGATGCTTTCTTAATGTAGGGAAACTCTTGGTTTGCGACTCCAACTCGCACTTGGCTGTTTTTATTCGCAACCTGGTGTTTCTCATGTGGTCCCATTTAAGTTTGCTCAAAAATCTGCGAGTAGTTTTATTATAATATTTTAACATGTACATCGGGTATAAGAGAATGACAATCGATTTCAAATTATATTATTATGATATTAATTTATGTTATATCACAGTACGCCTTGTGTAAGACGTATACAATCCATTATTTTCAATACCTGTCCCAGTATAAAACTCCATAGAAATGTGCGCTAAAATTACTCTAAATCTTGATGTTTTTTATTTATAATTGTCTATAGTAGTTTTTATGGACATTTTTGTCACATGTAATACCGTATCGTAGGTTTGGAAATTATTAAATGTAGGTATACATGTTATTGCAGGGGACTGTTATCACAAACAGAATAGGTAATTATTGCTGCATTTCCATACGTCGACAACTATATGTACCTCACACTAAGCCCGCTATGCATTTCGAAGTGAATAACTAAACTACAGACGACATACTGCCTAAAGAGTTTCCATCAAAACAGGTTTTCAGCGAGTGTTTAACCATGGGCCGCCTGAAGCCGTCGGTGCCCAGGGGACAGTCACGTCATACTGGCGGACTGTCCTGCTTTGAATCATCTGGATACATGACTTTTCCATTCGCCCCTTTGACGAAACAAAGTAGAATCTACATACTTTGTCACCTAACTGTCGCTCGCTTTACCGTGAAAATATGCCTATGTGAGTTGCGGATTTGTATTTTCCTCTCACGCCAATACATTTTTTGTACATTTCATTTTTGCGCCATTGTTTTTGTGTTCATCAAAGTCATAAAACTTACTGGATTATGTAGTACCTATACGATAATATGTGTTACGTCTGTGTTTACATACGTGTAATAAAATAATAATAATACCGCAGGGGCGGCTTTGTGGCGAGCCGTCATGTATTTGCTATACCAAACAGGCCTCTAAGTGTTGGCTACAGCCCCACTTAATTAAATCCGTGAATTTTTTTTAATAAAAGCAATAATAATAATGTTTATTTTTTACAAATATTTCAATTTTACATAATATAAGCACTGGTAACTTAAACTAGCTGTAGCTGTGCGATAAGCGCCAGTTACGACTTGTAGTAGTTAGTGTGTATTTAACTAGGGTTTAACTATTAAACTACTAATTAACTGAATGAATGTGTGTGTGTGTGTGTGTGTGTGTGTGTGTTTGTGTGATTGTATGTATACGTATTTGACACGTAAGTATCTCTAAAATAGGTAAGAAGGAATTGTTTTTGCGACATTCCTACATTTATAGTTAGTTAGCTGGCAAAGGGAGATGGTTTTACTTAACTTATTATATAAGTAGGGAGCTGCAAATAAGTGGCGTCTACCAGCAAAAACAGTTCAGTGTAGCTTTAGCTTAAATACTCTGTCCTTTCTTCTTTTTGGTTCTGGTGTTGATTTCCTATAATATGTCGAATGGGCAAGTAGTATATTTTATATGATTAGTAATTGACGTACTGTTAACACATTACACTCATTATAAAGTAGAGTAAATAAAGCTATCTCTCCAGCGATTTTCATAAAATTTTAGTAAACATAATTTTATCCTTGTTTTCAGGCAATGAAGAACAACGGTTTGTTCGTTGCGTTCAAACTAGATGGCGTAACAGTTGTATTGCAAAATCCTGAATCCCGGTGACTAGATTCTCACGGAGCAATAACACAACTTTGTTTCGTTGGGTTCAAACTAGATGGCGGAACAGTCGCATTGCAAAATCCTGAATAGCGGTGCACGATTCTCACGGAAATTGTATTGTTTACTATCCAGGTACAAAATAGAAAATCTCATATATATTGCACAGTCATTTTTGAGCTTATTTTCAGAAGATCAAGAAATAATAATAAAATAGCCTGTCATAAGCAGTCATTATTTACATCCCACCAGCAAGTTAATTCCCATTTTGATTCCACTTTGGCATCCGCACCGAAAAATCCATTTGCCTTTTAAGTGCTTTAATGATTTCTAAGAAAATTCTTATCGGCTCATTAATTTCTTTTATATTATGATGAATCATTATTATCTAATCAGAATAATGCTCATGGAAAGTTATACATTTTAACCGATTGCTATAAAATGAGGATGTTATTCTTACCTTGTATTTTTTTATGTGGTTACCTCATAACTTTTTACCTAGTGAACCGATTATGATGATTATTTTTTTATTTGACAGCTGAAATGACCAAATTAAATCGGACCACACCAGAGAAGCGCCTTCTCTGTTGTGGTCCCATTTAATTTGATTCAGGACTGACAAGAACTTTTTGCTTGATAATAATTTATCATCAATATCGGGTATGAAAGTATGTTTAATTTTTTTAAATAAAAACTCGTTATTATATACGATAATTAGCTGCGCCCTGCGGTTTCACCCGTGTGGTGATTGATGGATGATGAAAGTAAACTATATGTTAATCCAGTGCCTTATATAATCTTCATACCAAGTTTAATCCAAATCATTCATCCGTTATTGAGTAACAAATATCCATCAACATTTTCCCATGTATTTCCCATTAGTAGGATATTTTTTCATGTCACTACTATCAAACTATCAAGTACCACGTCTGGTATGTTAGTAAAGCTTGGCAATGCGCTGTTTTCCGTCACCCTGCGATAATATTAGCTAGGTAGCTAGTTATTTATTAAATGAACTTTCTATTATCCCCTTTAAACTTGATCATAGTATTACTTAGACATCTATACTCAGAAGCATTATATAGCTCACTGCAGTAAGGGTGGCGGCCCTTACAAACGTAAACGTAAACTTATGCCGAAAAGTACCAATCAACAATCTGGTCAAATACGATGCGCGGTCGTACCCTGCTAATAGTAAAAAGCAGAATCTTTAAACATCGAGTGTAACGAAACAGTTCGATAATAATCTATGAAAAAACAACTTAGGTTAGAAAAGGAACAGGCAAAAAGTAATAACCGAACAGAGTTCATAAATATTACTCGCTCTCTGCAAAAAAAAATCCTAAATAGGTGCATAAAAATAAACTTTCACGTCCAAACTCTCAGAATTTTCAGCGATAACACTATATTATTTTTTAGGTAATACATAGCCAACATATAGTACTAAAGTAGTAACCAGCAGTTTTTTCAATTGTGTTGGTATATATCGAAAAATATAAAGAAAACGTGCAAAATTAACGCATTTTCGCATTACATCGTCCAATCTAACAAGCGATTTTCAACCTTACTTAAAGCATCGTAAATTATTTTAAAATTGGGGTTGGACTGCGTCTTAAGTAGGACATAAAGCGATTTGGCAAATGTATAGGATAAATTATAGAGTCTGTCATTAAATCTTAAGTGTATTTATCACAGCTTTCAATTACCGCTAAAATTGTAGGGAATTATAAAATATTTAAATCTGCTATAGTGTCTATAATCCTTCTTTTATGAGTCCGTATGGTGATTTTTCTGCAGTTGTCAGGAAGTAGTTCCCAGGTAAACTGTAAAAGAAAAATGGTTTAAATACGAATTTTCCTTTTAAAATTCCTTTCAAGCATGTAGGAGATTGTATACATAGGTACCTACCATTGACGTTTAACATTGCAATATCGTTCTAGATAGATTAGTTTAAAAAATCGGTTAACTTCATTTTGAATAGATTTAATTAAAATACCTACTTAGAGCGTCTTCATTTTGAATCTCATTATGGGAAAGTAAGTTAGATAATTTTTGAGCTACTTAATTAAGTACTGAGAATTTGTGCAAAAGATCTAACAAGATCTGTTTTAATGAAGAATTTATGAAAGAAACTTTGCAAAGAGTTTGTTCCAGATAACGATAGGTTTCTAACGTAATAATCACTAACTATAAAACTGCTATTCTCATTATACTATTAAAAGCAACGTACCAGCAAAAGAGTCGGTGTATATTAGTTTGTTTATTCATGGTGGTTAGATAACTTGTACTATATTTAAACCACGGTACCAAGTTAGTAGCAGTTGAACTTTTTGTGTACGAGTTCGTCTAGAGAAGTAATGCTACCATACCTAATTCTACCACAAATGAGTAGGTTTACTTAACTTTGATAAGTAAACCTACTCAAAGTCGCACAACGAGCTATGGAGCTCTCTCCAGAGAAACCCCGAGCATAGCTCTCTATGCTCGGGGTTTCTCTACGCGATCGAATCAGAAATGAGGAGATCCGTAGAAGAACGAAAGTCCCCGACATAGCCCAGAAGATTAGCCAGTGGACCCAGCCGTGCGATTCTGTAATGATTCGTCGACGAGCTCACCGATGTCAAATACTTTATGAGATATCGCCCTTGTACATAAGGTTGTTATTCCAACGTTTCTTGTCATCTCGTCATTTGTTTCACGGATGTTGTCAAAGATTCAGCGATGTTTTCGCAAATTTTTTGTGCTACGGCCTCTGGTTGGCCTTGAGTTTCTACAGTGTCCAAATCGCATAAAAAACTATAAGATGAGTAAATGTCCTGATGATCTGAAAGATGAGTATGTGGTCGGTGTGTGTCTGTATGTATCTAAATATAGAATGTACCTAGGTAGATTTATGTACACTACTTTCGATATAATAGAACCCCAACGTCTGACCCAATTTTGGATAATCAGCTGTTGGAGTTCGTAGTCAGAACCTTGAAAACATGGAATACGTGGTATCCCAAAAAATAATACAGCACAGGTAGGTAAGATTCATCATTGTCATCGCGGAAATGAATTCTTGTTACATTGTCTAACTAAGCTGTTTTTGTTTTGCAAATTTATAGTGAAAAAAAATCGTTTTATTTATAACACGAGTGTTTCTCACGAACGAAAACTATCTTTTGTCCTCCTCTGGGAACAGGCAATCGATCGATTAATGGCTCGGCGTCCTGTTTACGCTTAGAAGTAAAGGTTTATGAGTGTAAAGTCGACGGATGCGTAAGTATTCGGTTTAACTGTTTAGATATGGAAAGACAAAGAACGAAAATGAGAGCGTTGCTGGAAGTGGCTAACAAACACACATACACTTATCGAATTTAAATGTCATTTAAAACTATATACTTAAGTAAAAAGTTGTGTCAAAGAAGTGAGAAATTGCGTTTATGTATAACTTACGCATTTGGAGTAAAAGGGCCTAATTCCAATACGTTCTCTTCCCTTTCCTCCTTGGAGTATTTGTTCCAAACACGGAAATTTTTTGCATGAGATCCCAATATCGTACCGGGATTCTGTAGGGAGTCAAGCCAGAGCTGCCAGGCCCTGTTGTGGCTACAGAAATCTAAAAAAAAATAAAAGGAATGTGAGCATCATTTCAAACATTGATTACGTATGATCATTTGAATATGAATATGTAACCTGTTTAAAAGTATACTATCACATTTGCAAATTAAATGAACTGTTAAAGATCTATATATCCCTAGGATATTTTGTTGACGATTTTATTACAATCACCGTCATCATCATCACGATTATTCAATTATGAATATGTAAGCTGTTACAAAACCTTACCATCACATTTGCAAATTAACATTATAATCAACTTAATGAACTGTTAAGAACCCTATATAGGACATTTTGTTGATATATGGTTTAGTCACAATATGTCATATCAATTAGATATATATCTACAAAGGTGCCAATCTACTCGATGGCTAGGCAATACTAGTCCTATTGTATGTATTTTCATCAGGTGGTAGCACTATTCAGAAAGATTTGGTCTTGGTGTGTTTACCACTTAACTCCGTGAGGGAACGGTGTGAAGGCGTGGTCCAATCCTAATTTTAAAATAATTGACTGCACTTTACTAAGCTTGAGAATTGCTTATCAGATTGGACGACGTAATGCGAAGATGCAATTGAATACGAGCTAATGCTTTTTATATTTATTTCGTACAATCATATGATTATAATTTAACGATAAAGGAGTCCATAGTTTAATAGTAAATTTTATTGAGAATTCGACTATGATAAATTCATTGAAATATATTTGCCCTTAATTGAATAAAAATACTTTTTCCCACGAGACACGTAAGAAACATTGCAAAATTTAGGAAATGTTGCCGATTTTTTTTTATCGAACTGAGTTTGCTCAATCGTGTATTGGCTCCCATACTTCATAAGAACGTATATTCAATTAATACTACGTTTTATTTTTGAACGTTTATTAGGTGCGTCGTTAAACTAAGTTTTCGCGAAGTCGAATCATGAAATTTGGTCGTACCTATTCTACACTCATTTTGCCTTAAAGAAGATTTTTTGGCGATGAAACCTAACTTTGGTGGTAGGTTTTATGCTATTATGTTATTTTGGTTAGCTGCAACGCCAGATATTGTGCTGCGATGCAATAGCGCACCAGCATAGAATGCTAGCATCACAGTGTTTAGAAGAGCACTATAGGTAGTGAAGTATACTAATGACACTTAATCTGTCCGCATCAGGATAAAAAATAACAATAGATTTATGAATGAAATTTGCTTCGAATGAGGCTTGCTGATTCGGACAGATTAATAGCTATAAGTGTCACAGGCGTAAAAACAAACGTACCATCATCGCTAAATCTGGATGAATTTTCTCCCGTGCATCCCGGCTGTATAACAAACCCCATACGTCTGAAGTTTGGCCAGAAATTGACTAAGCCAAGTTCTCTTTTGCTCCCATATTTGTGAGGATCAGTATGAACAGCAACCGTAAAATTAGCAGAGTTTGGGTTCAACCTAAACATTGCAGGTTTTATGTCGAACCCAGTGGCTGGATCCAATCCAGTGATCCTAAAATGTAAAATAGAGTTACAGCAGCTAGACAGTTGTTGCAACTGTCAAGTTGCAGTTAAACGTACAAGCTTAGTGTTACAAGCACAATTGAGCCAAAATCTTATTGCTATAATTACTTTGTACGGGGTGAGACCAGTGAGCCGAGCACGAAAGTATGCTTAAGTGTAACGTTATCGTATCATTTACGTATTTAGTACAAACTATGAGTTATCTGGGCCACTATTGTTCTAGGTAAATGACAGTTTGTACTAAATACGTTAAAGATGCGATGCGATGCGATTACTTTACACTTAAACAGATTTTCGAGCTCGGTCCACTGTAATTTATTGTAAATAGTTATTCATATTGACTCCAGCCAATAATATTTAAGACGAATCAGATATTGTAGTATGTACAATAGTCAAAACTTACGTGTATACCCGGAATCCAAAATTAAACGAGTACAATTTGAAAATTGAATACAGGCTTCCATTCTATTTAGTTATTGGAGTGTAACTCAAAATCTACTCGACTGAATTTAAAGAAATTTAAATAAAACTACACGAAAAGCACCAGCTTTCAAACAAAAAAATAATTTTTAGAAACGGTTCACCCAGTCGAAAGTTATGAGGTAACAAACATAAAAAAATACATTCGAATTGAGTACCTCCTCCTTTTTGGAAGTCGGTAGAAAAAAATGTGTCAAGTTAGTAGGTAACTGTTGTACAGGTACATGACGTGGTAAAATTATGTAATTATTAATAACAATATCTTATACTTATAATTTTGAGAGCTCGCATGTCATTCTGATTAACTAACTTAAACATAAAAATACCCTTGAATATTAAACTTTAATTACTTTTCAATACGTACATGTAAAGTTTTTCTGTAATTCCGGACCCCACCCAGTAAAAAGCTCGATTACTACCTTTAGATTTTTATATAAAGATGGTTTTAGACAAAGTACTATGTACCTTTAGAGTAGTCTGCAGTGAAACATTAGTGATACGTAAACATTGCATAATTTTAAACAATATTTCATATTTATCAGTATGTATAGGTTTAACTAACAACGAGCTATGGAGAGGGCTATGCTCGGACTTTCTCTACGTGATCGAATCAGAAATGAGGAGATCAGTAGACGAACTAAAGTCACCGACATAGCACAGAAGATTAGCCAGTTAAAGTGGCAGTGCACGCAGAACAGATGGCCGATAGAGCCGAAAGGTTCTGGAATTGAGACCACGAATCAGCAAGCGCAGCGTAGGTCGTCCGTGGTTTCCATTCTAGAACCTTTCGGCTCCATCGGCCATTTTTTCTGCGACCTGGTAAAGGTCGCAGGACGACGTTGGATGTAGGCCGCTTCCAACTAATCCTTTTCAAAACTACGGAGGAGGCATATGTTCAGCAGTGGACGTCCTACGGCTGAGATGATGATGATAGGTTTAATAAATGTATGCCTGAATTACCTTAAAATTAAATTTACTCATTGTTAAGTTAGTATGTAATGTAAAACATAATACTAAATATTATCAAAGTTTAGAAACGTAGGGATCGATCCATCTAATTGCAGGCGACTGAACTCGTACTTGAATTTTTGTATTACACAATTTTGGGACCAATAAATAGTGCGTGCACCTCCGCTATTGCCCTGATAGTATTACGTGCAACTGTCCATGATTTATGACGCCACATTTATCGAGCTGGCTGTTATATTAAAACAGATGCTGATGATACATACAAAAAACCTTTCACAAAAAATCGTAACCGACTGTTAAAAAAACACTAATAAGTGTGAAATAACTTGTTGAAGTCGGTACTGACATGATAGTTCAAAAAGTACCTATTGCCACAATAGTGTGCGCATGGTACCGACTTTTACAAGTTATTTCACACTTTTAGTATTGAAGTAGGTAAAATTATTGGTAAAACAAATTTTTCACCCTTTTTAGTGACCCTTGCTACTTACGGGATCGATTGTCATTCACCGTCAATTACGAAATCATCGAGATAGGCGAAACACTTTTCAGTTATTGGTTTGTAACTCAAAAACCGCTTGACCGAATCTCATGAAATGAGACCACTCTACCAAAAGAAAGACTATCAAAATCAGACACAAAAATAGAATTATCAAAATTGGACTACTCAGTAAAATATTATGCGTGTTCATTCATAAAAAAAATGCGCGTTGACTTGAGCTTCTCCTTTTGGAAGTCGGTTAAAAAGCAATTGATTTATTTTTTATTGGAACGAATGATTTTATCTAGGCCATTTCTATAGCAGCTTCGGAAATAGATGTTTTTGAATGTATAATGGCTTTTATAATGAAGTTTAGAACGGTTGCGATATGAATAAAAGTGTAATTGTAAAAACTCTTCTGTTATTCGGTTAAAACTTCTCAGGATGTCCGACAGATGGGACTCTGTTCCCACAACCAAAACTATATGTATAAATCTCAAAATAGAGAGTTCAATTTCGTTCCCAGCTCGGTTAGCAAAAAAAAGCTAAAACAATTTGTTCGCATTATTTATAATCGGCATAACGTAGGCAAACGAAGGAGGTAGTCAAGACGATAGACCATATTATAGGTAGCTATTTACTGTATTATCGGATTTTGATGGTTCTTTTCGTTAGATATAATAGCCTACTATGTAAATCCCAGCTAGTCTTATTTAAATGACAACACCATTGTTATAGTTAATATAAAATTTTAGATATAATTAATTTATAATGATAAAAAAAGCATTGTATTCGCGTATGTGTAAAATTATACTTTCAGTTCGTAGGTAGTTATGTATTATATATACATGAGTATTTAATGTCAGCTTCGCATATTTTAAGTACTTATATACTCGTATTTAGTACCTACATGATCATTTATTTAAATAATCAATAAAGTAAATTATGGCTGAAGTACATTTTCAGATTACTGTCGTTATTACGAGTGGTCGAAGGAAAATAATAAAAAAGTTATTTATTCTCTTACCATGGCAATGGAAATCCTTTTTCCAACATTTTATTGCCAGTAATGCCAAAGACGTGGGCTCCAAGGGAATGTCCGGCGAAATGCGTTTTATTCAAATCCAGCCCAGCTGCCGATAATTTAAGCAGGGCCTCGGAGAAATCAGATCCTAGCTGAAAATGCCGATTACATTCAAGACGACGCATCCTAGTTAAAGTCAAATAGGAATTTGTAAACCGACTAAAGCCATAAAACTAAAAGTACTAATACTATCTACACTATATAAATATAATACTACTACTACGGTCTACTTTTGAATTAAAAATGTAGAGATCTAGGGAACCAGGCAAAGCGATAATGGACCAGAGGTAACAAGGGTTGGACGTCGATTAAACATCACGGGTTCGATCCCCATAATGGGCTTGAGCTGCTAGTGAAGGCAACATCGGGATGAAATCCACAGCATAGTGGTAGGGCACTTCTGGTGTTCATCTATCTACCATCTAGCTAAAATCTGTTGCTAAGCACCTAAAAGTGTTCTCCCGCAGCTGTTCTATAGCTTTAATTATGTTATATATATACAGTAGGTATGTCCTGTAATTCAAAGATAAACTGGTACTGGGCTAGAGGCCAAGGTATACCAGTTATGAAAAGAATAAGGAAAAAATCTATTTTTTTCCGTAGCGTGTCAAAGTTGACTCGGACAATCATTTTGTAAAATTAATTTATTTTAATTGGTAAACAATGTTTATTACTTTGATTTGTGGTTGTAATTAATAGAACTGTTATAAATAACAGTTCTAATACATCATTAAAGAAATCACTGTAAAAAATTTTCAACTTTTTCGATAAATGTCTATTATCGCTTGGCTAAGTTACATGGATTTTTTTTCTATTTTTTTTTCATAAAACTGTTATACCTTGGCCTCTCGCCGGTACCAGGTTATCGTTGAGTTTCGGCACACCCGATATTATATATGTAAGTTATATATTTTCAGTCTTTTTTGTCTTTACAAGTCGCTAGTTCTAGGTCTAGTGTCAAGCCACCTACGACCGCATAATCACTAACCATAACATAACCATAACTAAGTGATTCAACACTGACCCATCAAGTGTAAGAAGCGAGCGTGTAGTATTTACCTGAACAGCATTTGGAATGGCCCAGTTCATATAAGAGTTGAGAACTCCAGGTAGAGCCATTGCAGCCAAACGATCCCAGTTAAGTAGAACCACATTGAATTTGCCGTATTCAAGACATGCATTTATAACTGCAGTCACGGCAGGGCCATTAGGATGACCTGCAAAAAATTATCACTATTCAGTAAAAACGCAAATTTCAATAGCATAACTACAAATTATTTTACTATCTTTGACCATACCTAGCTTTTAAGGACTAGCTATTAAATTGCTTAAAATGACAGCCAACATATAAATTTTGCCATAATTTAATATGTGGTTCACAGTGAAACACGTGGTTTCCAGATGGAACTAATCAGGCACAGACCATATATCATGGTCTGTGTAATCAGGTGACACACTAGGTGTTAAGACGTCCGTTGGAAAAGTCTTGGGCTGACGAGCGCAGAACAGTGGTGGTGGTTTAAAGCTTAAAGCTTAAAGATCTGGTTAAACTTCAGACGTCATGCGTAGGTTGTGACGTGTACCATCAGGCGACGTATTGCTTACAAAATCTCCAACCAAGTAAGACTAAGTAATGAAGTCAAAATTTCATTGTGAGAATTTTGAGTAAGTACAAACAGTAGTGGCTAGGGCTTACGAATAAACGCTGCTCAACTTTAAATTACGTTATTTAGTAATGCGCACAGCAAATTCGTCTGCGCCGTACTAAATGACGTTATTTAATTTAAACAGCGTTTATAAGTACATAAACATTTTTAATACTAAGGTTCCGCCAAAGAAAGAAAAACATTAATTTAATGAAGTAAGTACATAATATTTGATAACATTGTTATGAATCAATTCTTAAAGAATATTGACAATGGAAAAAAAAGTGCATAAATAACTAAAATATTTTCATATATTATGTTATTTCTTCTTCAATCAAAAGAAGTAGGTATGTAGGGTTAAAAGTCAGCAGTGTTTGATTACATTAAATGTCTGTTAACTCTTGCCTTTGTCTCGTGGACACGAGTTGTTAGCAGTACCGCATTTCACAAATAAGCTTAGAAACAATGTTCCAGTACAACTATCACACCTGCGTCGTTCGCTAACCAATTAGTGCAATATACGCTGGCCGATGCATATCAAGTCTCTAAATAGTGTAAATGTATGCGTGGTAAAAGTGTTTTTATGTGTGTACTCAGTTCCTCGGCCAAATATCCAAAATAAGGTAACACATTGTTAATAACTACTTACATAAACATTAAACTATAATTTAGATGAAAAGAATAAAAACATTTGCTTCAAATTTGTGCATCTCTTTCATATTGATTATATGAACATTGATGAGAAAAACGGTTAAAACTGGATAATTTGGTCAGATTTGAAGAAGGTAATATGACTGTACCTATTTAGTTAAGTGTATGTATAGGCCTAGTTTCTTATTATCGACCTGTCTACCAGTCGATTCATATATAATCTATCCGTAAGCCCTAATAGGGTTCTTTGCGTGCAGCCATCGCCTCATGGACTAAGACCTGTCGTAGTAAGTCCAGAGATGTTAATACGCAGTGAACTGAACTAACATACTTCAAATGCTTGAGTATTATGGAGTACGACAATTGTTATTACTACAATATGTGTAGGTACTTGTATACTTGTGTAATTGTATTAAATATAAGTTGTATTTAAGAGTTACATTGACATATGTATTTTTAAACTGCAACATTGTTAGTTGCAGTAAACACTACATCTAACAAGTATTATAAGAGTTGTTCTCCAAAATAAAAGGACAACGAGTATTTCTATTATACCTTTCGTATCTCGGACCGGTGAAAATAAATTCCTAGCATAATTATTACCTGTAAATCCATGAGTCCAGAACAAAGTCATTTTGTTTGGATCGTACCATCCAGTTGAAAATATTTTATCAACTTCATCTAAAGGCAGTTCTGTGAAGTTTTCTCTTAAGCTGAAATGAAATTATAAAAAACAAATAATTAAAACAAAATAATGGTATACCACAGTAGAAACACTAATTACTATAATGCCATATTATATTGGTTAGAATCTTGTTTGTTTTTCTCAATATTGAAGTTTACTGTGTCGATGTTATTTGTTTAATTTTTTACGTTTTTTGCAGCATCGTTTTGTATTTACTCAGCCCTACAAAAATTGGTAGCTTTAATTTAAAATATCAATAACCAGTTAAGCACTAAAATTTAACAATTTGTGTATTAAATTGCATACTTACATATTATTTTAATCTCAGTCAAACAGATTCCGTTAAAGACTTATGAAAATATTCTTTATATACAACCTACTTATATTTTATTTAGAACATTCCCGATGTAAACAATAGACACTCACGGTGAAGTGCGACAGACACTTCTTCGACAGAGAATTGCGACTAGATGAAACTTTCGTAGTTTTTACCCGAATGTAGCCAAGCCCAAAAAGAAAGAGGGTTACATGTTAAACCTGTATGTACCTATGTATGTCCGTTCCTATGCCCGCTTGTAACTACAGAACGACTCAAACAAATTTAATATACACGTAAATTTATGTGAATACAAAATTTTATATGTTTTCTTATTCCAGGTCAATTAAACAATTTAAACTTTTTTACATCGTGGGCCTTACTCGATATCGTAACTACAGTATGTATATCTTTAAGTATAGATAATGGTAGAGCTTTGATTACGATACGATACGATTGGAGATACTAGTCGTCCGTGTGATTTTATAGGAACATCACATTTATTATGTTGCGTGTTATTATGTGTATACTCGTAGATACTTAAAATAATAGATACTTACTTATAGTAGAATCGTAGTTTTGCTTGGTTTTCATCACTGCCATTAGCTGTAACAATTTTTTTAATAAATTGCCTTAGCTTCTGTTTATTGTTATGATTATTATAGATTCAATCTGGCTTCTTCAAGTCACGAGTGAACAAGTACAACTCGACCAAACTATGTTTGCACCTCGCGTCGCATTAACCCTTCATATACCGTGATAATTAAAACAAAAGTATTATGAATGAAACGAACGTACATTTACGTCAATGGTACTCAAAGGATTAATTGAAACCTGTATGGCTTCAAGTTATCTTGTGTTTATTATGTTGGAGTATCTGACAAATATAATAAACCTTTGGGGCCAAAATCTTTGGTAAGAATATTTATAATATTTGGTAAAAATTTGACGATCAACAAAAATATATGTACAAACGAGTGCAACGTGAGGTGCAAACATACTCGTAGCTTGGTGGATTGTATCTTAGAAGATACAACCTAGTAGTAGTGCCTAGAGGCAGACGTGATCAAACGTCGACCTATCACAAACTAGTAGTACCTTGATGGTAGTAGCCCTCAAGGTACTACATGAGAACTTATCACGAAGCACCTAACGTTGTGTTCCGACACTTGTCCTTGAGTGCCTGATGATCGAAGGTTGTATCATGATCGAAGCTAGTATCGCAATTGATTACCCGCGAATCTAGAATAGCGACCGATACTACATACTTTCGACCGCGTCATTATTTACTATCAAGTGATATAGTGGACCAACCTGCTACCTTATTCTAACTAAAATACTAGGTATAAAAAAATATTTAAAATAAAATAAAACTAAAACCCAATAATATGATTCATACGAATAATTAAATTATAAAGTTATCAATATATAATATTAATAATTCGTACGAATGAATCATGTTACTTAAAATTAAAAAATAAACCCCTATATCACCTGGTCACGCTATAACTTGAGAATCGGTCAACCGCGATTTCATACATCTTTTTTTTAATGTGTTCTGATATTTCCTAGAATAAATAAATAAATAAATAAATTAAGAAAATTACACAAAAACTTAGAAAATGTATTCTTTTAGGGAGGTTATGGCAAGGCCGAAGGCCAAGCCTAATACGCGAGGGCAGTCACTAGTATAATATATTCTTATCTAAATACCAACCGAAAATACAGACTGACGTTGGTAGTGTAATAACGGTCTGGCTATTAGAAGTAATCATAGCACGCCCTGTAAAAGGTGCTAACAGGACAGCTTGGTCGATGAGTTCATAACATGACATCATTGATAATGGTATTACCCAGTTTCAATTGAGCAATACATTATAGTAAACGTAAGGCGGGAATTCAGAGAAGTGGACTTCTTAAGCAATCATTAGATTGAGGATAATCAACAAGGTGAGTGTGAAATATTAACCAAACGTATGGAGAATTGTAATTGCATGTTTGAAGGGTATACGAAGATTTAAATGCTAAGCGCTAAGCGTCCTTATGGATTCAGGCCTATTCTTTAGAGGAGTAGAGGATTTAGTCCATTGGCTGGTAAAGTAGCCTATTCGACTAAATTTAATGAATAAATTTAATATGCATACGACCATCAGGTTCAATATCCAGCTAGGATTTCTTTTTATATATAAGTTTTTTTTTTTTAATTAGCTTGAGAGGCCATTTACGACTGGTTATAAATGCATTTACTCAAGTCAGAGTGGATGGTTCTTTGTCTCACCCATTTAAACCAGAGCGTGGTGTAAGACAGGGTTGCATACTTTCACCGCAACTATTCAATTTGGTCGGAGAACAGATCATGAGAAGAGCACTGGAAGGTTGGGAAGGCGGCGTCAAATTAGGTGGTCATCGCATTAACAACCTTAGGTTTGCTGATGACACTACGATAATTGGCGCATCTGAATCAGAGCTCAGCAAACTACTCCAGGAGGTGGAAAGGGTGAGCAAAGACTATGGGCTTCATATTAATAGATCAAAGACGAAGCTGATGTTCATCGACAGGGCGGGCACAATGCAACGAACGGACGATCTTAAGGACCTAGACGCAGTTCATGAGTTTGTGTATCTCGGAGCATTGATCACTGACGACGGGGAATGTGAAAAGGAGGTCATCCGTAGAGCCCAGATGGCAAAGTCAGCTGTAAAGCGATTAGAAAAGATCTGGAGAAACAGAGGCATCAACCGAAACACCAAGGTCAACCTCATGCGCACTCTAATCTTTTCTATTTTTCTATACGCCGCAGAAACTTGGACGCTTAAAGCCCGAATACGTACTAGGATAGACGCATTTGAAATGTGGTGCTGGCGCAAAATGTTGGGAATCTCATGGACAGCGCGCCGCACAAATGCGTCTATTCTAAAAGAACTTAAAATTGAAACTCGGCTCTCCAGTACATGCCTGCAGCGTCTCCTGCAATACTTCGGACACGTGGCCAGAAGAGACACTAACAACCTAGAAAAGCTCATTGTTGTGGGTCACGTGGAAGGAAAGCGGAGTCGAGGAAGATCTCCAACTAGGTGGACTGATGTTGTCAAAGAGACAACGAGGACAAATATAGCCACGGCCATAAGACAAGCCGAGTGCCGCAACACCTGGAGAAACCTTGTCCAGAAGGTCATTTATGGTGGTCACGACCCTCAGTCATGAGGAAACGATTAAGAAGAAGAAGAAGAGATAAATGCATTTTGTATAATCTACTGTAAAGGGATGGGTTGATATGAGGGAATCTTTTGTGCAGCTGCCACTTCAAGTATTTCGGATAATACTACAGATATTTGATAGGACTTTAAAAACTACAGAAAAATCCCATTAGTATCAGACATTTCAATTGTTATATCAACAAAAGTACAGCACACGTACCTAAAAATAAAAGCACTATGTGTAACTTACGGCTGATAGAAATTTTTTTCACGTACAGAGCTACACCCTTTCTGTGAAATTGTACACCAGCTGAGTGAAAAGCAATTTTGACTCTTCGATCATTCTTAAAATAATTTAAAATAAAAGCCAATATGAGAAGGTAAGTCACGAATTGTATTCAAATTAGAAACAAAACCAACAGGTTTTGACAATTACATTGATCATGGTTATTAAACTAAATCACTCACCGACTCCAATGAACAAAAAATAAATAACAGATATATAAACATAGCGAAGAAATAAGACACTTGTGCACATTTTGCCGGATTTCCACGAATGGTCTTTTTGGCAACGCTGTAGTGGTTTTATAGGGGCTGGTATCAAAACGTCCTCATGTCACACCTTTAGGAGTTACCTTGACATAAACATTTAGTGATATGAATATACAGCTACAATATAAATCACCATTACCTACACCAAGTGATATCGACGATAGTCTGACTGATGCCGGTCATGGGTGAGGTTTATAGACCTTCAGACCAAGATAACACCGTGCATGCTTTCGCGTGGTTACATTGAAACGCACATATTTTCTACTCAAAGAAGGTTCTGGCTGTTGATTCGGTTATCAATTAAACTAAACTTAATTAACAAAAAGTGATTTAACTGATGTTTGTTTTCCGGATATAATATTACATTCCGGAAATGACAGTTCAACCTAGTCATATCAAAAAACCTCTAAAGGGCTCTAGATAACATTATCTTATATAAATTGTCATTTAGAGATTCGATAGTAATAAAACATTCTTTTGTCACTAAAAGCAGTACAGAAATTAGGTCTAGGTAAAATGATATTTGAGTAATATGATAATTTTAGTGTATACAAGTGTAACATTGATCGCGGTTAACGGATACATGACTGATATTTTCACAGACAGGCCCACATTCGTCATCGTAGCTTTTTTATTGTCTTAGTTAGGTTTACATTTGAATTTAACGTCTTTTATAAGTACTTGATGAAGACACGAGAACGATAACTAAAAGAATAGATTCTTTATGACTAACTTACCACGATGAAACCCATTAGTTACAGCCAAATGGGCCGGCACGACCAGGGAAGTACCACACTCCCACATAATGCCGACGTGAAGTAATATAGCCTTGCTCTTACGTTTCTTAGGTCTGTGGGAGGTTCTGGAGGCCCAAACCCCCTTTCCCTCTCCCTCTCCTCTAGTATCTGAGAGTTATGTAACTAAATCCAGTGATTCGTTCCCGATTCCAAAAGGTATTGGGAATGGCCGAATTTTGAGATCATTCTTCTTCACGGCCCTAATGTGCTCCCTAACCAAATGTTGCAGTTCCTATAAAATAGGTTGATTTCTGCGAAATCTATTTTATTATTGGCCAAATATGGCGAATCGCGAGTCTACGGGTTAACAGAAGGCCTTCGACAATAATTCATTATACTGAAAAACTTTGGTTAGAACTAGGCTTAGTCTAATTAAGTTGCTACGCCGGCCGCTGCCGCGGCACACTCGCTTCCCTCGTCGTCGCTCTTATCGTGACTTTGATCTAACTAGATACACCGCATAAAGCCTGTACTGCTAGTTCTAGCCGTTATGATGACGGCTATACCTAGTTCTAGCCGAAGACAAGTAGCTGCAGCAGTCTAACGGCCGTTTTCAATAGACTCGTATCTATCTTCAGTTTTCCTTACTACCTATAGGAGATAGAAATTTTATATAGCGTCCATACAAATAGTCTCAAATATCTACTCTAGTAAGGTAAACCGACGATAGATAGGTTATTGAAAACGGATCGTAAAACTAGGTATAACCGCACTTTGACTTTAGCCGTAACATTATTTACAGACAAAACTACTTTTGGCCAACCTTTTCAGACCAAACTAGGTAGGTAAGTACTTTGACCGATTTTTTCAATTAAAAGTACTTGGTAGAGAGACTTGTTAAACAGACACTAAACATCTCATAGAAACAATTCGCTTGGAAAAACGGATCACTTTGTGGTTTTCCGGGCTGCAGGATACTTCTGTACCAGGTTTCATCAGAGTTGGTCCAGTTAGTGTGAAAGAGAGACAACCACGTTAACATAAACTTTATCCCATAGTTACTACAGATTAAACTACGGATAATACAACTTAGGAAGAATATTGCGTGTATTTCCGTTTCGTAGGAAAACATGTTTAATCTATCAGATGCACCTAGGTAAATTAAACTCCACAAAAGTTGTTATTTCATTGGAACATTTACTAGATGTACCTAAATAAACCGGTTAAATTAAACTGTGCTTATCAGATACGTTCCCACCAAAAGCTTGAGAGCACAGAATAACAATTAAGCGAAAGTTAAATCAGTGTTGTATGTAAAGTCTGTAGTAATCGATGAAGAAAGTAATATAATTATGACCAACTTTGGAATAGATAACTTTTGATTGTAAGTCAAAGTCAAAATCATTTATTATAATAGGCATCAAAGACGCACTTATGAACGTCAATTATTCATTATAATGTACTTTAAAGACTCTACAACCGCGTTCCGTGATACTCGTATTGAGCCTACCGAGAAGAACGGCAAGAATCTTGGGGCCATTCTTTTCATATACATTTTTACAATGTTTCTACTTAGTTATTACATTTTATGGGTGGTAGATGACAACTTGCCAAAAGTGGACTATTCCAAGCATCTTTGTCTTCTATATAATGTCGGACCTTTATAATATACTGTTTCTATTAAAACTTTTTATACAGACTACTTGAATTTTGCCCCTATGAGCTCATTTATGTGTTTTGAGATGTTATTGTAAAGACGGACTAAATTTCCTAGGAACGACTTATTAGTCTTCGCCACTCTAAAACTATGTACAGCTGTCCTATTCTTATTTTTAGTATTAAAAGGGTGGTGATCACTATTTACCTTATACTTATGTATTTTTTACAAACATACTTATTATTTACAATTAATATGAGAAAGGCAAAGTTAATATAAAGATTTCTATAAATAAATCTCTCAAAGATTCGCAGGGACCCATTTCGTATATAGCTCGAATAGCACGAATAAAGATGATCTCTATATCAGCTGCTCGGCCCCATAGCAATAGCCCGTATGACATTACGCTGTGGAAATATGCAAAATATACTAGTTAGTACTGCGGTTAGTATATTTTGCATCTTGTTCTCTTATTTTACGTACCGCATGTGCAGCAGAACTGAGTCTCCCAGACAGAGTATTATGAGGACCCCATTTTAATTTTGCGTCAATTTTAATGCCTAAGGAAGACTGTTGCCATGTCCATTTCGAGCTTAACTCCATCAAGCGTATCGTTGGACTCCAAGTATGGAACATAAGGCAAAGAAAACTTTAAACAATTTGTCTTTTTTTAATTCAGAAGTAAATTATTAGTTGAAAACCATTTAGTGCTCTATATGATATTATGATATGATATGATACTAGATAGATCATTGTTTTACTTGAATTAGGTCTTTTTCTCTATCTTTCCTGTCTACGTTGATAATCATAGACGTGGCATCCGCAAATAAAACAATGTCACTAAGATCCTTGGCCATAAGTGGTAAGTCGTTATTTTATACTAAGGACAAAAAAGGCCCTAAAATGGACCCTTGAGGAACTCCCATTCTAGCTCAGACAACAGCCGCAGTCTCAGATATTGGTTACGCCGGCACATTCGATGTCAGCAAAAGTACTGACCAGTTTAGAAGTTTACTTAACGTTTTATATAAGTAGAAAACTGTCGCCTTGAGCTTAGATTGGCATAATTACAGCGATCGTAAGTAAGATTGAAGAAATTGCAGAAGTAGAAGAACAACATTATGAATGAGTACCTACGAGTTGGGGGGAGCACCGATCTGTTTCAAAGGTGATAAACTGGTTTGCTTAGGTATATGAGTTATAATTCTTGCTAGAGTGCCAACCCCAAAATATGTAAGATAAGTTAGATAAGCTATGTGAACTGAAATACACACTCCTATTACTTACTAAACCATATTGAAAACCTTTCTTCTGAAGTTCACGCTTTTCGATAATTTAATATTGTTTGATTATCTTATGACTGGTTACTGGCCGGTTGGTGCAGTTAATAACAATCCTCTCCCCCGAAGGGTTCTCGCATGGACGTGGCGGGGGGGCTCAGTAGCCGTGGCTTGGATCACCACGGTGAAGCCAAGAGGAACCCAGGGGCCGCGCCGGCGTTGGGGTGCGCTGGCCGGCTCAGGCGGGGCCGCTCCTATGGGCTTTGGCCGCCAAGTCCACATAGGAGTGGCGGGGTCCGGGCGCTTTGGCGCAGACTCGAGGAGGTGGGGCCCGGGCGCTTTGGCGCAGGCTCGAGAAGGGGGAATCGGGCACTTTGGTGCAGGCTCGAGGAGGTGGGGTCCGGGCGCTCGGCGCAGACTCGAGGAGGTGGGGTCGCGGGGGGGGGCTATCTCCTGTGGCTGACGTAGCAGGCGGTGGGGCTACGTATCCGACCCACCGCAGGGAGACCACGGGCGTCCAGACACGGGGAAGTCTGGCGCCCATTGTTGGCGGGTTCGGTCTCCGAGGCAGTTGCGGCGCGCCATGTGTTCTGACGTGCCGCAAAGAGAAGGGTCCGGCAACGGACAGCCGCGGCGGGTTCACGGTCGTGTGCAAAATCTGTCCCGCGTTCCCGCCAAAAGCGGCACTGACGGAACACCCCGGGGTTTTGGTGGGTATACCGACTCCCACATAACCACCTACCTCCCCGTGGTGGGTGGTATCCATAAAGGATTTCCCCGGGACAAAAAAAAAAGTTAATAACAATCCTACCTTCTGAGCCGCTGTTCCTGTGTTTGTGTGCATGATCATACCTGTTTGTCCTGTGTCTATGTGTGCATATGTATAAAAGTACAATTTAATACCGACTTCCATTCTATTCAGTTATTGGAGTGTATCTCAAAAACTACTAGACCGAATTTGATGAAATTTAAATGGGACCACACGGGAAACAAAATATAATTTTGAGTTTCGGTACACGCAGTCGAAAGTTATGAGGTAACAACCATTAAAAGAAAAAACAGTCCGGTTGAGTACCTCCTCCTTTTTTTTGGAAGTCGGTAGAAAAGTATGTACATCGGTCATCAGATTACCATAGTACAGGCTCTGCCTAGTTTGGGACCTGAAGACCCATTTTATTATTGATATCTTTAAAGCAAAATTAAGGGGTTTTGTTTGTAAATTATTGAATTTTTGCATATTTATTTAATATCAAAACCGACTTTACTCACTAGATTGGTCTTCGCAATCTTGCTGAGGATGGGTATCGAACATGGCCGAAACCATCGGCTACGAAATGTCGTCGGCTAGTTTCGTGAGTAAATTCGGTTTTATATTATACAAATAAAATGAAGTTACTTTAGAAGGATCTTCATAAATCTACTACCGTGGTCGGTGGTTCATCTCTGTCATCACCAATGACGAGTGCATGTTGCACTCTATCATGACGTGTTCATCACCATGCTTCTATCTAGAACCTTACTTATATCATAGCACAGTAAAGTTATTTAAGAAGTGCATTATATGCAGTGCTGCAAATTTATATTTATAGATTTTCGCACTCGCCATATTATTCTCTTTCTCCTGCCTCAGTTTGCAAGGATCAAAGATGAGTACCTCACGCAACTCTAGAGTCTACTAAGAAAAACCTCCCCGAAATGTGTGAACATCGCACATATATATATGTGCGATGTTATATAGACCTATATATATATATATATATAGAGGTCTATACTATATAAGTCGATTACTCTCAAACTAAATACTTTATTAACTATGAAATTGCCGATTTTAACTACTGAAATGTGTGTAGATCTATTTTAATCTCCTCCACAAATGAATGCCGAGGCAGATCGGAGACGAAATCAGATAACGGCAATGCATAAAGGCTCAGACAAAATAAAAAAGTCAAGACAGAATGTTCCGAACAGAGAAGTGAGGCCGGTTTTCTAAACTACATGTGCGTGACTCAATACTGTAATGTTAATCAAATTAAAGTTATTAAAAATCTATCAATAATTAATAAATTTAAATTAAATGATAGTTAAAACTTTACGTGTTGCTTCCACGCGCCGCGATAGTTCGACTGACGAGCCAAGGCGTAGTTTCGTTGTAGGTTTTGTATGTAAATATGTATGGACACGTCGAGGCGTAGTTTTACCCGGCCTCACTTCTCTGTTCACAACATTCTGTCTTGAATTTTTTATTTTGTCTGAGCATAAAGGTGTAGATTAATCTTAAACTTGTCGGAATTAACAGGAATAGTAATTTTTAAACTTTCGCGATTTGAACACATGTTTTAAATGTTTATCGGGACTTATCACGTATTATTTAATATAGGTAAAAATATGTACCTTTCGCTCGACGTTTCGACCATGTTACAATGGCCGTGGTCACGAGCTGACTGAAAACTGCGGGTGAGTCCGGCGAGAAGAGCGGGTGTTTTGTTCTTCTACCCTCACTTGATCTTGAAAAATCGCAGGGTTGTCACTACGACACACAACACCGACTGTATCGGTAAATGTCCTAGTACCTACACCGCGGTTTGTACACTTGCTCACTACGGGATTCCACGACGCCGCTAACCTAAATCCATCTTCCCGGTTGAAATTGCGATGTTTTCTAATTTCTACCGAGCGAAAGGTACATATTTTTACCTATATTAAATAATACGTGATAAGTCCCGATAAACATTTAAAACATTAACAGGAATGTACGTAAAGTGATAAAACAGTACTGATTAAGTCAACTTGGAACGCTAAAAAACTTCAGAGAGTACCGTATAAATTTACGAAACAACAACAAAATCACGTCGAATTCGCCTAAACTTCTTAAACACGGCGAAAAAATTAATGAGGTTGATCCAGTATTGGGTTTGCGCTTGCGATGAAAAATGGATCGTCAATGATACCGAAACATGTCCAAACGCAAGTTAAGTTATTAATGCTTTCTATACCGTGATAATTAAAACAAAAGATTTATGAATGAAACTGACGTATATTTACGTCTCTGGACGCAAAGGGTTTAAACTGCTTTTGAGCGTAAAATTTCAGATTTTATTTTACCCGTTTATAAATTGAACGTGTAGCTTGGCAGTGACCCCACGCTGGAGACGCGAGTGTCTTTGCCAATTTCATTCAGGTAAACGGTTTTCAGGCTGAATAAATAAAACTAGTTGAATATTTAACATACTATTTTTTATAATATCATCAGTTAAGTATTTGCTTAAACAATTCTTAATTTGGAATGATTTAGCTTAAAAATAAATAAAAATCATAAAGGCTGACAAATTAACCAACATGCAAGAGTAATGTGTTAAAAAGGAACATGACAAAGAGTTAGATGAACGCGACTCTTTGGTTTGAATGAAATTTAAATTTCACGACTGTTAAATCTATTTACTATTAAAAATACAAAGCGTGTACGTATTTGAGTTTCATAAAAATTCAAAGCATTCATCCCTAAAATTTGGCGTAAAAACTTAACACGCCTAAATAGACACAGATAACTAACTTAAAGCTATGTTAGTTATTTTTTATTTGTACAAAATAATTATGTTCAACTGTGATAAACTATAATAATTAAGTTAAAATACCTAGTATAATACGTAAGAAATAATACAATAAATATTCCTAACCAATATATTATAATCTAGTAAGTAATCCTGTCAACGACAATTCAACTCTACAGGATAAAACAGTTCAATAAGAATATTTCAATATAAACGATACAAACATGAAATTATTGCACCAATAAATAAAAAAATGAAACAAAAACAGTATACGTAGCGAAGCAGATAAGTGATAAACAAATAGAAATTGAAATCAGTGACAGAGGTACATACAAAGTATAATACATTACAAATACTCATAGCAAAATTTAACATTCTGTCAAAACGCCACTTTCATAGGTAAAATGAAAAAAAGTTAATTATATATACTATATAATATTATATATTATCAAGAACGAAACGAAGATCATGTAAAGAAAAATTAAGTGTAAGTGTATGGAAAAAAGTGTTTCTATTCATTGGCGCAATATACAGGTACATAAAACACTTCCTTCAAAGTTACTTGTATTTCTTAATTCGATATAATGTATCCACTGATCTATATATGCTAAAGTCGATAAATATCGAAACAATTTAAATGAGTAATTTCATGAACTACGTATATACTATCAGATATATTTATATTAATATTGTTTATATCAAGAAGCAAATAGCTCATAACTTATATAGCAACACAATGATAAGGTCACAAATATACTAAAAGCTTCTTGTAATAAACTTTAACCCGAAGCTAAGTGAGAAAGAGCAAACATGTATCCACTACTTTATATTATAGCAACTAAGTGTGTTTATTTTCAAGCTCATAAATTAATAAAAATCCTTTAAATCAATTATTACATGTCTACTTCATTCCGCGAGACAAGACCATGCTTCATCAGATATATTCTGTGTCTATGATAAAACACACCATGACATTAAAAATTTGCTTTATAATTAATTATTGTAAAGACATATCCAGTTAGGTCCCACGTTTCCGTAACCATCCAAACCATGCGGGGTAATTCATCCGGCAAGAATATCAACCTTCTTACATATCTTAGCACAATTAAGCGTACCTACTCTTCAGTATAAGAATTATTGGGTATTCACATTCGAGTTAATATATCACGACTAGTTGTACACGTAACGTCATAATCATTTCATATAATGAGTTTACATGAAACGCGAACAATATATTATATGAACCGTCATACAATCATTAGTAGACCTCTACTTCGGTCTACTATATATAAATGGCATTGTCAACCAATAGTTTGAGCTGTGGTCGACAATCGTATTTTCACAAGTTATCTGACCATTGCCACAAATTAGCGTATCGTCTCATAAAATCCACCTTAGAATGCCATATCTCATTAAATTATGTACTAGGACACGAATTATAGTCGAAATTGTCCAGCACAGTACATGTACTTTATAATGGGCTCTGTCGCTTCTGTTGATTTCTTGAGTTTTTCATCGCGTACACCAATCATCCTAGGTAACCACAACCGCCAGTATATTTATGGGTCACGCAAAATCAAGTGTTTAGTCGGATTGAACAGTCACTCAAGAATGTCCTGCGGTTGGTTTACCTAAAGTGCACCTTGATTCCTTGTATTTCAACCCCAAAGGACACTTGGAGAGGCATTGTCACTTTCGTACACGAATATCACTCAAGAATCAATATTGGATAATACACGAACAGTCGCCCAAGAACCCTCAGTACTGACGGTCATCGTATATGTAGATGGCCTCTCCGGCGGATTCTTTGAGGGGCGGAGGCGGCGGTGGGAAATCTAGCTCTCCAGGCCTGAATAGCTTGGAAGCGTTCGGAGCGGGTGAGGCGGGCGCGGGGGACCCACTACCAGGGGAGCCCCCGCCGCGGCGTTTTACCCCACTTGGAGATGCAGCCGTGCGGAAAGAGGATTTGCGCGCCAGTCTGTGAATAAATAAATAAAGGTGTGAAGACGACATTTACAAGATATTATCCAGATCTATACAAGAACATTGTCCCACAACACCCTCTGCTTATGTTTTCGTGCACAAATGTAGAAGTAGGTATGTCAATTGAATTGAATATAGACAATATTCAATTCAATTGACATACTCGTACGTAGTGTGAAAGTACATTAATCCCGGAGTTTATTAAATGACAATTTTTTCAACCTCCACTTCCAAAGGTCTTAAGGTCCCAAACTAAGCAGAGCCTGTACTATGGTAACCTGATGACTGATATACGTTTACTTATATACATATACACACCCAGACACAGCTCAAACAGACATGTTAATAAGGATAACCTTAACATAATCCATCAAAGGTATTTAGTCATCATGCGGCCAGACACAATAGAAATTTCATTGTTATAATATAACTACTCTTGAAGGGATAAGAAAAAAACGCAGTGCATATGTGAGACGAATCTATAAAGAAGTAATTTGGGTAGTAGTAATAATACAGTTATATAATACAAATTGTTTCAAAACAGATTTATATACTAAGCAGTGGCCTGATAATCATTTATCTAAATATAAAAAAATCTTTAGATCTTGCTAGTGCACCTGAATGCATGACGTAACGAAACAAATAGACTTCTACCGGAGTTTTTGCAATTCCATATATGTAGGTACCCAGCTAAATTACCCTTGCGACAAGTCGACATATCGTAGTGGTTAGGTATGTGTTTAGAGCTGTTCTTTTAAAGGTGGTCCCAGTGATGAAAGCAGCAAAGGTGTTAGAAGTTTCTCAGTGACAGTTTTGCTAATAGAAAAGTGGTGCAATTTACCTGGAAGCGACTTCCTCCGGGGTCTCTTCAATCTCAAGCACCCAGCTGACAGAGTCGTGTTTCTCGACGACTCCTTTCACTGCGGGCAGGGGGGGTGTATCCGGTGCAGGGGACGCGGCGGGGGAGGGAGGCGAGTCGGGAGGAGGAGAAGCGGAACGCACAGATTCGCCCGAGGACGTGCGCGTGCGCATCGGCGTTCTCTCGATATATCCGCCACCCGCTAGGAGGGATACCACCTGAAATAAGTGAAAAAGATAAAATTAAACTTGGTTAGGAGTGGGTATGGGGGCTAGCACCCATGCCTACTCTTAGGTGATGAGATGGCCAAATCATTCACCCTATGTTAAGCGGTGGCTATTCCCCTATCAGTGCTACCCATAATATCTATAAGATAAAAAGTTCTGCGCGGCAAGACAATGCGCTCTTCATGCAGAGACTAGTATTTTCACTTGCTACAGTGCCCTTCAACCTTAACACAGTACTTCACACTACAGCTTCGACGATAAATATCTGGCATTGCAGTGGCACGGTAATTATAAGACACTTGCAGAACTATTCTATCAACGGAGTGCCACATTCAGTGGCTATATGGATTTATTTAGCAAAAGGTGGCTTATTCCGAAGGAGATGACTCGGCCTTCAAATCTATTCTCTATATCTGTTGTACTGATATTCAACCGCTTACCAACCAATGTGAATATACGGTTTGTAAGGGCCAGCCACATTACTTGTATACTGCAATACATGAAAATTACCGACACATACTCGTACTGTAGACGGGGCGCGAACGAGCGCCACAGTGACCTAGTTGTAATTAACATAAAAATAGAACTAATAAGTTGAATAAAGGTAATTCTAGCCATACACATCAGCTTTTTATATATTAAATTTTCAACTTTCGTAACGGCTATTGGATGAAAACTTCTAGATCCACATGTTTTTCGAATAGAAACGTTCATGGTGTTGCTTCCAGGAAACACTGATAGCTTTACTATTAACAAATTATAATTATATGTATTAGTCACCCGCTACTCTACCAGATACAGTCCTGAGATCTGAGTAGGGTAATATAATGAGGGAGTGTGTATGTCTTCGTATGACTAGACTAGTTGTTCGCTTGATGTTAAGCTTCACGCTTGCCCATAACAGTTCAAAGCCATTCATAATTTTAACCTACAGGAGTTCAAAATCCTGCATGGCAATGCCCTTCACTCATGAACCTGAGATATAATATCAGATGCAAAGATATAAATGTACAATAGATACCGCAAGTATCACCATTTTTATGAATTGAATTACGTGAATTTACGCAAAATATAATTTTAAAATAACTTTACCTGTAACAACAGACACTGTGCAGACTGTAAGTAGCGACGGCCAATGATGGTCGGGGTTCGAACACGGCAAGTACACGCATTTGCGTTATCTGTTGTCAGATGTTAAATCTCTTGTATCTGTAATCTCTTACGGTCGTTTTCAATAACCTATCTATCATCGGTTTACCTTACTAGAGATAGATATTTGAAACTATTTGTATGGACGTTATGTCAAATTTCTATCCGTAGTAAGGGAAATCGCGGTTCGATAGATTATTGAAAATGACTGTAAGTCAGTAAGTGACACTGAGAAACGACTGAGAGATTTGATGAAATTTGGAATGAAAATAGGAATATCCAAGTAATAATACAGACACTAGTTAACGAGGGCAGTCGCTAGTAGGTACTGACTTGAGATTTCTGCCTGAGCTTATATCGTAGCTCCTCGTTGAGTGCAGCGATCCTAGCGGCGTGGTCGCGGTCGCGTGCAGCCGCGTCGCGCAGACGGCGGTTGTCGTCGCGGAGGCGGTCGACGTCACGCTGCCGTGCCGCGGCGCGCTCTCGCAGCTCCTCGGCCGCGTGCCGCGCCGCGCGCGCCTCGCGCTCTGCTGCCGCGCGCCGCTCTCGCTCCGCATCCAGCTCGGTACGTGCGTCGCGGAGGGACGCCATCTCCGCTTGCTTTAGCTCGATCACGGCTCGCAGTGAACGGACCTGATCAATGATATGTGTTACTATATTCTATTCTTACATTTTTAATAATATAATAAATCATTAGGAAAATTCGCTGGTTACTAACAATGACACGTGTTCCTTTAGAGCAAATTGTTATTCTATGTCTGTTGAAGTACCTTTATGTGTACCTTGACCCTATCATTATCGACTATCTGAAATAATACTTAGTCATAAGCAATACAAAAAGGTACGAAAACAGTGCCAAAAAAGGTTATGGTATTTATAGAACTTAATTTGGAGATTGCATTTGGAATTTGAATACCATCATCATTAATTCATTTAACATTCATTCAATTAACATGCATCAATATTTTAACAGTTGATATTCACAAAACATATAATGAACGCCTCAAATACAAGCCATGGCTTATGCATATTGCAATAATAATTGAAATGCTCACCTCAGCAGCGAGCTCATTAGCATCAGTACTGAGCTCCTCATTAGCGGCCAATCGGAGTTCACAGTCTTCCGCCTCGCAGCACACAGGGTCACACGCCGCGTCGCACGTCGTGCATGTCTTGTCACAACGCTGGTCGCACGACGCGTCGTCCGACCGATCTGAGCGGTCAATCTCTGCCCGCGTCGCTTCCAACTGAGCGCGAAGCGTACGCTCGATCTCGCTGTGTGCGTGCAGACGAGCCCGGCTCTCGGCCACTTCGTGCTTCAAGGTCTCGATTGTGTCCTGAAACGACAAATTAAGATTTATGTTAACGAGAGTAAAATATTTTTAGAACCCTAGTAACGCGACGACCAATTGTTTGTCTGATGATAAGCGTGCCATTGACAGTTCCGGCAGAAAGTTATGTATCTCTATACTTAAGTCATTGGACTGCTCCCTTCCGCCCTACATATCATTTAACAGCAGCAGAGCCTTTCTAAAGTAAATACTGAAGTCCTTACAGAACTACTGTTTGGAGGCTGAATATCTGATGGAACTATAGTTGTACCCAAAAAGGCGTAGGTAGTTAGGTACTCTTGCTAAATACACAACACTGAAATATATTTATTAAACATAAACATTATTTACAAGGTATTAAAAGTACAAATTAAAACTACATATAAGCCTCATGGTGGAGGGAAAAGTGGCTAAAACGCTAGTGGCATTGCCACGCTGGATGAGAATGCTAAGTTTTTACCCAAATTAGGCGCCAGCATTTCGGTCACCCGTCACCTCAACTAAGTTTTGCCAGATCACTAAACAAGTTGAGAGCGGATGGCCCCCATGGTTCTAAAGTTTCGACCCCAAATGGCACAAACATGTACATTCTGTCTAAATACACATATTTATGATATAACATTTGAGGTCTTTCCGCTTTAGTCGCGGCAGCGCCAGCCCGATCAATCGTCCCAGGGAGATACGATCCAGAGATATACGACTATTCTGAAAGTATTGTTGTCCAAAAGATTCCCAACCTTTTTAGACGGCAAAGCATGTAGCCAAAGCCCCGACTCCCATCGAGTAACAGCTAACAGGCGAGCACGCTCTGCGGAAGAACTAGTTGAATAGATCAGGTTTTGAAGTTCTAACTCACAGAGCGGCCCTACCCACTGCCTCTGAGAAGCAGGAGTTTTGGGCAGGGACTGACATGGACAAGCTATTTTCCACTTTCCTAAAGCCTGTCATAAAACTAATTTGAAAAATTGCAAAGAAGGCGATAAAATTGTGTTTACTAACTTTTGAGTACTGAAAATTGATGAAAGGAAAGCGTGTAATGCTACACTCGAAATGTTGCGAAAAATTCTAAAATATTTCTCTTGCTAAAGATATTTACCATCCGGTACAAGACTGATCGGACTATGCATGAGGATTCACAAAACCTATTTTATTCATATTTACATACAGTGCATGCAAAACTGTACATGAAATTATTAATCATTCCTTTTTTGGTAGCACATATTTTCAATTTTATTTTATTTCTATGATTAGTATCTAACGACATTTAGTTCAATTAAGTAACCAACTAATCTACGTAATGACTTGAAATTAACTTCAAGGTTAGTCATCACTTAACGTTAATTTCGGAAGCGCACAATGAACGTAGTTTAACCAACCCAATACGTAATTCATGAATAGCCTATAGTGTGAATATATTACTTAATGAATATATTATTACCTAATAGTGTGGTAATTTCCCGCAGAACACTAGGTAGAATACATTAGTGGTCTGCGGCCGGAGTTTTCAACAAAATATTTGTTTTTATACTTGATAAACTAAGTATCTCTGATGATACTGATTCAGCGGTCGTATAAAAAAGTATGACCTGTTTATGATTTCATATACGATTTTCTAAGAACTGATTTTGTTGAGTTGACTGATTGTTTATCCTTTTTATTCATATATTTTTTGAGAGATTTATTTAAAGAAGGTAATAGATTGACCTTGCCTCCCCTATGTATCTGCAAATATAATGTATGTTCGTAAAAAATACATTAATATAAGTTAAAAAGTGATCACCACCTTTTTAATACTAAGAATAAGAATAGGATAGCTGTACCTAGTTTAAGACTTGCGAAGACTAATAAGTTGATCCTACGAAATGGTGTGCGTTTTTACAATAAAATCCCAAAACACTAACTGAGTCTGCAGAGGGAAAATTCAAGTTGACGTTTTAATAAACAAATCATATTTTAAAAAATCCGACATTATATAGAAGACAAATATGTTTGGAATACTCCTTTACTGGCAAGTTGTCATCTGCAACCCATAAAATGTAATTGTAGCAGTAGGTACGTAAGTAGAAATATTGTAAATATATATTTTATATATATAGTATATAGGCCCCGAGTTTCTTGCCGCTTCTTCTCGTTAGGCTACCACCGCGTTCCTAAATATATAGATAGCGGCGGTAGAGTCTTTAAAGTACATTATAATGAATAATTAACGTTCATAAGTGCGTCCTTTCGGGACAGTATTTTTGAATAATTGATTTTGACTATTACGAGTACAAATGATGGAAGGTTTCCACAAGGCGTTTTTCCGTGGTAACAAAACTTAGATTATAATTAATCGGATCATTAAGTATTTATTTCTTTGTGTGCATTTACTTTCATCGCATGCCTGATTCTGTGGCCATTAAGCAGACGCATTTTGTAGCACGTGTGGACATGAACTTTAATGCAAATACACTTCCTGCGATATTTGCATCGGCTCGCACAAAGCTCTTCAGCTGGCGATGACTTAATATTTTAATCATTAAAAACTTTCGCAACACAGTTTTGAGACAGAATATCTAGCACTACGGTGGTACCCACCAACACATCCGGTCAATTTAGACACCCGAGGGTACCTAAAATCGCACTCAGCTGAAAATTTGTAGGATTGTTCAAAACACCATTTTATATGAAATCTAAAAAGTCTTCATCGGTCCGACACCTGGAAAAAACTTTACTCGCAGTCAAAAAAATAAATACCTCAATAACGGGTTTTTCGCGATTTTCAGCAAAACGGTAAGTTATATCATAAAATTAGCTCAGAAAAAGATTGTAGATCAGATAATTGTCACGCTTAAATTAAACCAGTCCTACCAATATTCAGCTGCGTGCGAATTTTTGTAACTTCATCCCTATTTTCTGGTCTAATTTGACCGGCCTACAGAGGCCATAGCACAAAAAAATTACGAAAAATAATTCGTATCGAAAGCATCTACGCGTCACACTTCAACGCACAAACTATGAGTTATCTGTGTCACAGTTGTCCTAGATAAATGTCAGTTTATAGAGTTTCACGTGAACAACACGTAACCTTACACTTACGCCGTTATAAGAGCTATATAGGCCCACAGGATTACGTGTAAAAAATTCGCTGATGGAAGCCGTCCTACGATAGTGGTTGACTCGGCTACCTCACCTTGAGTCATTCGATGTAATTGCCAAGTACGTTAACCTCAGAGATAAATAGTATAAACTCGACTAAGAAATATATTTTCGGGCGTTTGAATGAGAAATGTGGCAATGGGTCTCACCTTGAACCTTTTAACTCCACAGGAAGTGATATAAAATAAGTATTTCCGGTTATTTACCCAACTTACTTTTTCATATTTTTACATTATGAGACGGGCAAGTCATAATCTCTATGCCTGGCAGTATTGCCAGGCATAGAGATTATAGAGATAGAGAGCAACTGTATAGTTGCAATGTATTTCAGAGCTCTCAGCTTTAGTAGTCTGAGTACGAACAAGCCAGTCTGTTCAATAGAATATTTTCTAAATTCGAGAGTCTTTCAAATAGGTATATATTGTTATCAATCGTTATTTTTGAACCATACAGATTTTACCCTTTTTTACCATAATCCAGCCGTGCGATTCTCTAATGATTCGTCGATGCGCTCGTCGACGAGCTTACCGATGTCAAATACTTTATGAGATATCGCCCTTGTACACAAGGTTGATTTTCCAACGTTTCTTGTAATCTCGTCATTTGTTTCACGGACTTTTTACAGAGTAGTCCGATTTTGATAATTGTTTTTTTGTTTGGTAGAGTATACTTCCCAGGCAGTCCCATATAAATTTCAACGAATTCGGTCAGGCGGTTATTGAGTTACACTCCAATAACTGGAAAGTGTTTCGCCTATCTTGATGATATCCTTATTGATGGTGAATGACAATCGATGCCGTAAGTAGCATAGGTCACTAAAAAGGGTGAAAATTATTTTTACCCATAAATAAAAGAAACCGACTTCAACAGAAAAAGTATGAAATAACTTGTCAAAGTCGGTTCCATGCGCACAATATTGTGATAATAGGTACTTTTTAACTATCATGGTACCGACTTCAACAAGTTACTTAGACTTTTTTTAGGGTTGAAGTCGGTTCCATTTATTGGTATATTTTTTGAGGAGACTTAACTAAGCATAGTGCTGATAGTTTTCCGATGGGTCGAGATCTATTCCAAAATATGAAGACTATAAAGAAGATTAGGGTGCTCACCTTGAGCCCCTTGATATCGGAAGCGAGCGCGGCGACCTCCTCGACATGCGTCGCCTGGAGACGCGCGTTCACTTCTTCCTTCGACGCCACCTCCATCTCTAGCTCTGAGATCTTGCTCAGGCATTCTGCGACTGGAAAATTGTACAATTTTTTTTTATTAACATTGTAAATAGTTACTTTGCTTTAATTAACCCGTTGACTCGCGATTCGTTATATTTGGCCAATAATACAATAGAATGCACAGAAATCAACCTACTTTTCCAGGAACTGCAACGTGCGTGGTTAAGATCATTCGATGAACTACAACAACTGCGTATTCAGAAATTATACGTAAATATAGTAACAAATTATTGATAATTATGTATAAATGATTATGCTAACAACCTGGAACTCATAGAGTTCACAAGTTCTGAAAGCCGCTATCGTGAGGCGAATACCTTCATACACTTTCGATCTTGTAGTATACATACGACAAATGAGCAGTAAGCTGGTAGCATGAGGAACTGGTTAAATAGAGTCCTGTTGACGACTCTAAGTTCTTATGTAAGACAGACCATCGTTTACGTATTTAGAAGTGTGAGTAAACAAATTATGTATGAAAATGTGTCATATTATAATTTTTCTAATTTATTAATGTATTAGAGACCTTTGTACTACTTTCCCACATTAATGTGGGGAGCCTTCGCTCCCTACACAATACATACATAATATAACACAGGCTTCAAGCCTCGTATTCTGAGGTCTGTCTTATATTATTTGAATGAGTTTTATATGTCAGGTATTATGTATAGTTGATATGAAAATGTATAATTTATAAATAAATATATAATTTACAAATAATTCTCAATTTAAAGTAGAGGTTTTCGTCAAGCGAGGCTTGCATTAGTCTCACTGTTCTTATTGATTAGCTAGACTAAATCCAGATGACTACGCCCTCTGAGGAGTACCATAATATAATTTATTGATGCAGGCGTCAAATTCATATTATGAAAATTTTAATCACACTAATATTATACAGAACGAAAATTTAGTTTGTGAGTGTGTTTGTATGTTATCATACTGTTACTTCTTGAATATTGATAAAATTATGGAAGGAGGTTGATGAGGCGCTGGATTAAACACACAGGATACTTATTCATCATCATCATCATTATCCATCACCACGTGGGTGTAACCGCGGAGTGCGGCCAGTAAATAATAATTAGTTTCTCAGGAACTCACTGGTGTCGAGATCTTTCTGTGCTCGCTGCTGGCGGTCGCGATCGGCGCGCGCGGCGCTGCTCCGCTCCGCCGCGGCCACGCCACGCCACCGCTCCGCTTCCACCCGCCACCCGCTGCCATTTAGTGCATCCAGCTGTAACAACGAGTAACACCGTTATATGATACCAGTAGCGTACAAACAACCTCTTTTTAAGCACTATTACTACTAGATGGGCAAGTTTTGCGCTTGATAGAAAGCATTATACTTGCTAATGACAGTGCCAGTGCCACCCAGAGCTTAGAGCAGCAGTTTACTTAGCGTAGCACTGCACTGTGATCGTTGTCCCGAGACATGGTTTTAGAAACTCTTTCGCTCAGTCATTTCATTCGCTACAGTATATAATGCATTTCACATCCTAACACAGTAAAGTTGGCGCTATTTTGCTTTGTGGTAGAATATCTGGTACTGCGGTGATACAAACCAAGACGGCTCCTTGCACAAGAGGCCTACCACCTAATATATGTAATATTGTGTAAGTGTATTACGTATGTAATATTCTGTATTTAAAATATCATGGGAATTCATACCTACAAAAACGAATAACGTGTGTAAGTAAGCTGATGTTATGCAATGCAGCTGCACCAAATATACGAATTGCTTATTTGGTTGTATCTTGTCAACATAAGAAAGTAGTATAAGTTGGTACTGTTTATGTGGTGGTAAGAGTCACACCAGCCGCGACCATGGATTTCACTATAAACTTGTCGAGTCGATAAACTGACTTTTACCAGCTATCTTATACCATGTCTCTAGTATGGACCTAGCTGCGATAACTATATCGCGGGCTGTCTTTTACAGATAATCAGACAATCCATGCTCGCACTGCTACTCTCATACAGCGCTACACAGAGTTATAGAGCCAGAGTATTACTTATTCTGTGATCAGGATTCTCCGCGGCATTCTGCTGATCTCCTTAACAACCAGGTATGTACCTTCGTGGTTGTTTAGGCCCATTAATCTAATAACATCATTTACTACAGTAATCCTCAGTGTACTGCGTGTAAACAGAGTAAGTATCTTACATTGTGGCAGTACCTAGAGAGACGGATTTTTGCAGAAGAGTCGAAAAACTAGTAAGTACAAAAACAAAAAGTAGTAAGTATCCAGATTGGGACTCAGATTCCACCATTAAAGTTTTGCTGAAGTGTTAACTCAATAAGAAACTTATGATAAGCTAATTTCAGAATCAAAAGAAAGGCATAGGGCATATCAATTCCATAAGGCACAATCAGTGGTATCCAGGTTTTATGTTACGAGAACGAACTTTATAATCAGTCGTCAACATTTAACACAAAATACTGTCAAAATTGTACTTACCCGAAACACCAAATACTGGACTAAAACGCCCAAAGCTTCGACGCCCTTAGCCGCGTGCGCAAGCGCAGCGACTTGCTCCCTAGGCGGTACCGCAGGTGGGAGCTGAGCGACGAGCGGAGCGGGCAGCTGGGCCGCGAGCGGAACGGTAGGCGTGCGCACTTGTTGCGGAGTCTGCACTCGCTTGCCTCGTGGCCCCACCGCGGCTGACACTCGAGGCGGCTCTGCAACAATTAAAATATTTTTATTTTATTTTACAAGGAAAACAAACGGCTGCTTTACGGTTTGCTGAGGACTTTGTTCCAGTCCATGTGAGGTAGAAGGTGGGCGACGATAGCCTGACATGGACTTGAACAAATGTACACTCATTTTTATTTTAGAACTAACATAGGATAAGTAAGTCATACTAACAAATTAATGGATCAATTACTGAATTAAAAAAATATTATTAAAATTATAATAAAGTAAACAAAGATTGGCATACGCATAAGTGTAAAGAACAGTTAAATCTCATAGGTAAAAATCCAAAAGTAAATTAACAAGTATGCTCAAATATGAAAATGAGTATATAAATAATGGTAACTTCTTCAAATTTACAATTAATTTACATTTTCATTACCTAAATGATATTTTTTCTCGAATATTTGGTATAACGTAACATCTTACATAACCTTAAGAACCGTTATTAAGACCTTACAACCATTATCCACACACATAAACTTTCATGTACCAACCTACTCTTTACGCTTGAAAAAATATCAGCGACCAAAAAAGAAAGTTAGCCTATGCCAGTAATTAACGAAACATTAACAAACCTTGTTCCTTAAATTAATATGTAACAGCTAATAAATGTTAATAGGAACATGTAAGTACACACATCAAAAAAAGTTTGTTTGTGTTGTGATCACTAGCATAAGCTGATATATTTTTTTCAATTGAACTTAATCAACAATTTATAAAAGGTTAATATTCAATATAACTCCTCACTGGCTCGAACACATGCGGTGATCCTCTTGGGCATGCTGAGAATCAAGTTATCCAGCATTTCTTGGGGTAACCTGTCCCATTCTTGAATGGCGGCTTCCCTGTGTCTGGGGACGTGGCAGTCGGTTCTAAACAGCTCGCTTAAGAGCATCCCACGCATGCTCTATTGGGTTTCAGTCAGGCCAGCCGGCCGGCCATTCTAACCTTGTGATGTCGTATTCTCGGAGAGCAGTATTGACAGGTTGACTCGCGGTCATACATGGCATCATCGAGACCAGTACCAATTGGTGCCCATCGTTTACTCGGAAGGGTCTGCATGAAAATTCCATCAATAGCAACTGCTCTACATGTCTGCTGTCATGACGCCTCGGTACGGGATCAAAGGATCATAATATAATCAACCGTAACAAACAAGATTTCGATTTTACTAAGTAATCGCAAACTTTTTTGATGTGTGTATGTACTTCCATGTTCCGATGTTTGTAATGAGCGTTCGACAATTGTTCTCACGCTGTGAGGGGGACAGCGGATTGAAAGTTGACGAGGAAACAATACGTAATAATAACAAACGAGTTTTCACATGACTAGTTCACATTTCATAATTAGCCTCCCCGTGTCTATATTATGACGTCAATGAAACTCAAATTTTGTTTACTAAAAAATTTCACCAACTTCAACACCAAAAAGTAAAAAATAACTTGTTAAAGTCGGTACCTATTCTCACAATATTGTACGCATGGTACCGACTTCGACAAGTTATTTCACACTTTTTGGTGATAAGTTCCGTTCCATTATTTGCTAAAAATGTTTTTTCGTTATTATTAGTGACCCTTGCTACTTATGGGATCGATTGTCACTCACCGTCAATGATAATACGAGTATCATCAAGATAGGCGTAACACTTTTCAGTTTTTGCACTATAACTCAAAAACTGCTTGACTAACTTTGATGAAATTTAAATGGGACAACCTCGGGAGTATACTCTACCAAACAAAAAAATAAATTTGAGAATCGGTTTACAAATGGGGGAGAAATCGGCTAACATATACAAAAAAGTACTTCAATAGAACATATAAAACCTCCTCCTTTTTTGAAGTCGGTTAAAAACAACCAATAATTATATTTACTGCCGTGCAATTCTCTGATCCGTCGATGCGCTCGTTGACGAGCTCACCGATGCCCAATGCTTTGATGTACAACATTTCTTGTTATCTCGTCATTTGTTTCAAGGATGTTGTCAAAGATGTAACGATGTTTGCTCTTACGGCCCGTCCCAATAATCTATCTATCGCCGGTTTACCTTACTAGAGTTAGATATTTGACACTATTTGTATGGACGTTATGTCAAATTTCTATCGGTAGTAAGGAAAACTGTGGATAGATAGATTATTGGGATTCCCCATTAGAGAATCGCACGGCAGAAAGCTTTACGAATGTCATTCCAAATCATTATTAAACAACTGTACCGTAATTCGAAACCTAATTATACATGAGAGAGAGTAGCGTACTAGACTTCCGCTCCGAACAAGCCGTGCTGTGATTGGTCCGCCCGATCTCCTCGTCCAATCGGCGTCGACTCCGCCCCTTCCGCTCCCCTCAAATGTCAACCATCACCCCAGGTAGTGCGCCTGGCGCAACTTGGCTTCATTGGCGTTTGGATTTTCACCCGAAGAGGTCGTAAGTAACAAACCTTCATCTTACTTTACTGACCACGCTGTGCTTGTGAAATACTCTGGTTAAAAAAGCTACGGGTAAGTTGATACACAATCAATAACATTTTTCTAAAATGATTTTTTAACGGTGTTACCGTTCGTCTCAACACTAAATGGTTTTTATTCCATGACCTTGTGCTGCTACTGTTTCTTAATATTTTGTAATTTTAACCATTTTTATATTGTGTTTCTGTTCATTTTAGTTTTATAAATGGACAGTAATACTGGTCCAGCCCTAACGATGGAAGATACGGAAAGTAAGAGGCCGGAACGAATCGGGAAAAAGAGGAAAACATGCCAACGTTCGAGCTCAGAATCAAGTGCCAATTCTTCGTCAAGCTCCAGCTCGTCGTCAGACACGAGTGGTAATAAAAGACGCAAGAAGTATAGGCACAAGAAGAAAAGAAACAGAAAGTTAGACTTATTATTTTCCGAGATAACTGCAATTAAATCCCAGTTAAACGACAGCAATCAAAGTTATCGTCGCCCCGACTCGTACTACGACGATGAAACAATTAGCATTTGCGCTGACCCAAACATGTATGGGGAAACAAACGACGATGAGCCCTACATAACACCTCGGCACAAAAACACTGAACATTCAAACGAGCAACAATTTAAGCTCTCGGTTCAGACAAAAATAAGGGAACCCGCAATTCCTCACGCCTCTACGGCTTATGTAGAACAGCTCAAGGAACTACAACATTTTGAGCAATCTAACTGGAATAGTGTCCGCTACTCTGAAACTCAGAAACACTATATCCGAGCCCCTGGTTTCACTAGTCTTGATTCCAATGACGAAATTAAACGCTACGATAATTCAAAGTTTACAACACGAATGGAAGACGCATTTGCAGGTCTCACTTACGCCCTGCTTAAACAAAGAGAAGCCCTTCAAACAGATCTGAGAGGATTCTTAGATGACATTAAACAGTCGAGCATAAGTACAGACGAGATTGGCTTAAAATTGAATGGAATATTCTCCAACGGGGAATACTCAAAGGTAACTGGTGATATATTTCAAATAGTGTGCGGTCATAGAGCTGAACTAGTTCAGAATAGACGAGAATCAATACTGACGGCAGTAAAAGACCCGTTCTATAAAAATGCACTAAGAAAACTTCCACCTTCATGCACTACCTTATTCGAAAGCGATAAATTCAGTGCTATTCTAGAAAAAGCTGGTGGTGTCAAAAATATTCTCTGGTCTCCTTCTGGCCAAAAGGAACGCATTTCTGATCCTCGGAACGTTCCTGGACCATCACATTCATCAAACAACCAACATATGCAATTTCGGCGTGGACCTCAGACGAAACATAACTCTGCAAAGAAACAGGCCCCAAAGAATTCATTTCGTGGCAGAGGTGGTAAACAAGACAGACGTTACGACGAACAACCTTACAGGAGGCGTGATTCCCCCTCATCCCATCGGGGTAGGAGAGGAAATAATAACAAAAAATTCTGACTCAAAGTTTTTTCGTGCCGGTCAGCTACAAAAATATCGCACTCGTTGGAGAATGCTAAAGGCTCCGCCTTACATTCTAAACATCATAAGTGGCTACCGCATACCATTCAAAACGAAACCACCCTTGGCTTTACCCAGTATCAACAACAGCCACACACCTTATTCACTAGAAATGACGAAAGTTGTTCACCAAATGCACACTCAAGGTGTCTTAAAAATCGCAAGGCAATCTCCAAGTTTTGTATCATCAATGTTCCTCAGACCAAAAAGCGACGGTACGATGAGACCAATTGTCAATCTGAAGAATTTAAACAAGTTTATTACACTCGAGAAATTCAGGCTAATAAATCACCACCGTGTGCCAGATTTTCTCCAAGGACACGACTGGATGGCCAAAATCGATATTCATCAGGCCTACTTTCACCTCCCAGTCTCATCAAGCCATCGATGCTTCCTTCGGCTGCTTTACAACGATACTCTGTACGAAATGACCTGCTTGCCATTCGGCCTCAGTTCAGCCCCAAAAACATTTGCCTCACTAAGCAATTGGATAGCCCAGATACTTCGAGAACAAGGCTTGCGAATAATTGTATATTTAGACGATTTCCTTTTGGCCCATCAAAATCTACTAATATTGCAAAACCATATTGCAATAACCGTAAATCTACTCGAGTACCTCGGCTGGAAAATAAACAAAGAAAAATCAATTATGACACCCAAAACGAACATAGAATTTCTGGGTGTAAATTGGGATACGTGGCAAAATACAAAAAAATTACCACAAAGGCTACTGGTCAAAATCCAAAAGACAATTACTGGTCCGGGTAAAATCAAAGACAACGAACCTAAAAGAACTGCAAAAACTCATAGGTATGCTAAACTTTGCAAGCTTTGTTGTCCCGAGAGGGCGCTTGAATTATCGAGCACTGCAGGCGCAAGCAAACAATTTAATGAAGTCTCGAGCCCCAAATGTAACGCTGGACCAAAAGTGCTTACAAGAGCTGCAATGGTGGTTACAGAATTACAAGATCAGTTCTCGCGTACACAACCCGCAGCCGTCGCATTACCTTACCACCGATGCAAGCGACATCGGATGGGGTGCCAAGTTAAACAATCTCGATATGCAGGGAACTTGGTTACGGACAGAACAAAACCTCCACTGCAACCAAAAGGAAATGATTGCCATAATAAGAGTACTAAAAGAACAATGCCACCACCTCAAATCAAGCGCGCTGCTTATACAATGCGACAACAGAACAGTGGTTTCATACCTTCGCAACGAAGGCGGCACAAAGTCACGGGCATTACTGAACTTGACCACAGAAGTATTCAAGATCTTAGACCAGTACAACATACACATGACAATACATTACTTACCAGGCAACTACAATGCGGACGCAGACCATTTATCACGCCAGAAAGCACATCCAGAATGGCATCTCTTAACGAAACTGACAGACACGGTCTTTGCAAAGTGGGGCAAACCAGAAATCGATCTCTTTGCCTCTCGCCGAGCTCATGTGGTCCCGAGTTACTGCACCATCGACAGAACGGATTCCCAAGCACACTGTTACGATGCCCTCGGGCTGACTTGGGACTTCAGATTGGCCTGGGTGTTTCCACCACCATATCTAATACCAAAAGTACTAGCTCACTTAAACAAATCGAAAGGAATTTATCTGATAGTCGTACCACGGTGGGAGAAAGTGTTCTGGAGACCGGATCTGAAGAGCAGAGCGCTAGATCACCCGTTCACGATCAGGAAGCTATCGGATGTCTTAATAGACGTAACGAACGGTCGCCCACCGCCGCAAACGAAGGAAATGATACTGGAAGTTTGGAGATGTGGGGGTGGGATCAAAGCCTAACCGACTGGAGTGAAGAGCAGAAACATCTCTTGTCTACTGCTTGGAGGCAATCTACCTTGAAAACATACAAACCAGCGTGGAAAAGGTGGGTCTCCTGGTGCGCTAATAACTCTGTTAACCATCAGAAACCCAACGGGTCTGAACTTGCAAGATTCTTGGCTGACCTTCATCAAAAAGAAAGACTATCGTTGAGCACCATTTTAGTCCACAAATCTGTGGTATCTACATTTTCAAACCAAAATGAACCAAATAGGCTAAGTTCAAATATACTTGTTAAACAAGTTCTTAAATCAATTTCATTAGCTAATCCAAGACAACCTAGACCACCAACATGGAATGTCGACACCTTAATCCATCATCTGGGCCAGAAATCCAGCGATGATATGGACTTTTATGCAGCTTCAGGGCATACAGCAGCTATACTACTTTTATGTTCCGGACGAAGAATACATGACCTAACTCTTCTAAAGATTTCACCAGAACACTGCAAAATATCACAGAACTACATAATTCTATGGCCATCCTTCGGCTCTAAAACAGATACGGCAACTGAGCAGCAATCAGGTTGGAAGCTCTTAAGAAATAAAGATAATCGAAATTTAGATCCAGTATTTTGGGTCAATAATCTGATACAAATGTCGCAACAAAGAAGGGAAATCGCTCAGTCAGACAGCTTCTTTATCAGCACATATGGCGAACCTAAATCAGCAACATGTGCCATGATTTCAAACTGGATAAAGAACATTCTCAAGGAGGCAAATATAGAAGCCACACCTGGCAGCTTCAGGTCAGCAGTTGCATCGAAAAATTGGATGAATAACTTCAAACTTGATGACATACTTGCGAGAGGCAACTGGAAATCGGCTAATACATTTAAAAAATTCTATTGCAAGAAAATTTTACCTTCTACTACTAATCAATCTTACTCAATCACAACTTTGTTTGAACCTATAAAATGAAACAATTATAGAAATGTATCATAGAGATACAAATCATGTAGAAAAAACTTTTAAATTACTTTGATTATCGACTTACCGTCAATATTATATACCTTGAATCATTGTAATTATATATCTTGAATCATTGTAATTGATTTGGTATTAAAGTAAATATTAAACATTTCATCTGCTAAAACTAATTAGTTTTATTCTAATGGAATATCACATTGGCGTCACCATCACCACCAGGCGATAACAAACACATCTCTCATGTATAATTAGGTTTCGAATTACGGTACAGTTGTTTAATAGCGATGTTTTACCTGCAATTAAAACATTTATTAAACATACTTACCTAATTCGAAACCTAACACTTTCTATACCTGCCTGGTGGCATTACATGAGAAAACCAATGAAGCCAAGTTGCGCCAGGCGCACTACCTGGGGTGACGGTTGACATTTGAGGGGAGCGGAAAGGGCGGAGTCGACGCCGATTGGACGAGGAGATCGGGCGGACCAATCACAGCACGGCTTGTTCGGAGCGGAAGTCTAGTACGCTACTCTCTCTCATGTATAATTAGGTTTCGAATTAGGTAAGTATGTTTAATAAATGTTTTAATTGCAGGTAAAACATCGCTATTGTGCCAGAATCTTAAGTATGACATCTAGTAAAGAAAGTGACCGAACCTAAACACTACACAAACTAAACATGACAATTGTAATGGTACAAATCTTTAGAATTTAAAGTGACGTATTCTATTTTAGTTAAAGAAGTTACATTACGGCTAATCTATGGCTAGAAAGTAGAGAACGACTTCATTGTATAACAGAGACATAAACTTTCTTAAGCACTTTATTGCGTACACTTAGAGCCTAAAACATTGATTGTTGTAATGAAATTAATTTATTAACGTTGTTTAGAAACTCATTACACAATAGTCCGCCCTGTGCCTGATGACTATTACAGACACCACAGGAAATATTCTGGGATAATAAGTAATTTTAGCTGTGTCCATTTCCAATTTAATCCAAATACGTTCAGGTGTTACCGCATGAAAACCATTTGTTAGTTTTAACGAATATTTTTTATGTTTTATGAAGACAGTACCAGCACGAGGCCCAGGTAATATTAAGTGGTAACCTCTGCTAAGAACAGATGCATTTCGTAACAGGCAACGAACAAACTGAACTGCGCCCGTAACCATGATACATTCAGTTATTAAGTCGCATGTGTGTAATTTTACCGGTACCCACACCCTTCAGATCAGAGCACAGTATTGCAAAAAATACTGCTTCACGGTAGAAAAAGGTCTGATGGCAGTACTTCCCCGGATGAACTCATTCACAAAGAAAATTATACTGCTATACTTAAATAATCACTAATATATAATAAATAATAAACACTACATAAATAATAACTATATATATAAAAATGAACCCCTATTTCTCCTGGTTACGCTATAACTTAAAAATGGAAAAAAAACTCGCAAATTCTTTTTGTTATGTTAATTATTTTCAGGAGAAGGTTCTTACAAAAGAAAACCCAAGAAAAGATGGGAGGTTATAGCAAGGCCGAAGTCCGAGTCTACTACGCGGGCAGTCGCTAGTTATAATATAATGAATATATGGCATGATTCAAATTGAATATCTTTACACTGAGTATATAGCGTAAGTATACCAATATTATTTTTATCTCAACGTTTCAAGCATATTTAAGCAATCGTGGTGTCTGGTAGACAGCTCTATAATAAAACTGAAATATTCTCACGTTATCTTCTCGAATCTAACATTCAATGTTTATCACCGAGATCCATGTTAACACATCACACAGATTGCCTAGAATGTTTTATCAAGATTTCCTAACTGTGTACTTTAGCAACATGCTGTACAAGAGGCCTGTAACATTTTCATTAAAACAGTGTTATTATTGCTGGGACAATGCATAGTTATGTCCAAATTTATTGAGGTATTTTTTTTACTATTGAGAAATCTCAGCGATATCTGTCTGTGTGACTTGGTAGTGTGTTTTTATGGTTCTGTATGTCAAGAAGATGAAGGAATCCCTACAGAACCACTTCGTTATCAGTCTGTCTCCGTTCGCAACAATTTAACATTTTTGTAGTATATGTACTTCAAACACTAACCGGCAAAACGATACCGGGTACTTTCTGTTGCCCCAGAATAATTAACTTACGCAAGAAGCAAGAGCTTATAAGCACAAGTACCCAAAAGTAAATTGTAATGATACATGGAAATACATGGACATTAATTGGATTTTACAAAAAAGTATACACATATGATTTTTAATATTAGGTGATAGTATGACGTTTGGGGACCCTCAAAGCGCGAGTCTGATTCGTACTTAGCCGGTTTTTTCTCATAAATAACAAACATTAACCGCAGTTTTTAGTATTTTTATTAGTGGGCATAAATACTATTATGACGCGTTCCACTGCATGGACGATCCAGTATTACGGAAACAGTGCTTTACTTATATAATTTTAGGTAAAACTATATGTCCTGTTAATACCAAACCCTGAAATTTATTTTCTGGATCAATGAGCAGTATTACAATATGTGAGCCATCGCGATAAATAAAGATAAACAGTTGGTCGTGTATCTGAATGGTATTTTAGTTCGGGGTCTTTTGGGTCGTGGTTTCCAAAATATATATAATTTACGTAATATATTTCCGTAATATAGTATATTCACTTAGGAAACCGTTATATCGTGATATCGGAAGACAAGTTTCGGATGGCGAATTAAAATATGGAAATTACAGAGACATAACATTTAGTAACTGATACTAAGACTGGTATTTCAGTGGGAAGTGTTAGAATATAGATAACAAAAGTTTTAAAATGTATTAAGTAACGCCATCTATGTTGTTCTATCCTATGTGTCACAAGAAAAATAAAGTTAGTCTGTTACGGAAAAGCAACGTGTTTTAATAGGTTATGGGCGAATATCCATAATTTTTTCGGTTTTATTACTCTGTTTAGTGTAAAACAGTCGAAAATTGTTGTCTTTTTCGTGGAAATATGGCTGTGAACTATATCCAAAGCATTCCGAAACTAAAAGGACGCGAAAATTATGATGAGTGGAGTTTTGCTGTCGAGAATCTGTTGGTGCTTGATAACCTCGTGAACTACATAAAGTCGAAGCCGGAGGCTAATTTCGAGGCAAAAACATCAGATGACGCAAAAACCAAGGCGAAGCTAGTATTAACTATCGATCCCGGATTATACGTGCATATCAAGGAAACAAAAACATCTTTGGAGTTATGGACAAAACTGAGAACCATGTTCGATGACTCGGGGTTTTCTCGTAAAATAACCCTACTAAGAAGTTTAATCTCGTTACGGCAAGAAAATTGCGATTCTATGACTTCATACGTCACGCAAGTGGTCGAAACAGCTCAGAGATTGAAAGGCACAGGATTTACAATCACCGAAGAATGGGTCGGATCATTGTTATTAGCAGGTTTGCCAGAAAAATTTTCACCGATGATTATGGCCATCGAGCACTCAGGAATGCAGATTACCACCGATGCAATAAAATCGAAATTGATTGATATGGAAGTTTCAAAGAATGACGTGGATTCCAGCGGCGCAGCATTCGCTGCAAGCAATGGCAAAACCCAGAAATATAAAAATGGCGGGAAAGGCGCGATGTCTTCGACAAACAAAATGGCAGGTGATAAGATCGTTTCTTGTTACAAATGCAAAAAGACAGGTCATTACCGAAACCAGTGTCCACTTTTGCAAAAAAACAAACAATCAAATGCTTTTAGTGTGGTATTTTTAAACGGAAAATACAGTACGAACGAATGGTACGTAGATAGTGGCGCAAGTGCACATATGACGGCCAACAAAAAGTGGATAAAAAACGCAAATTTTACGCCGTATTTGTCAGAGATCACCGTCGCGAATAATATGAAAGTGCCAGTTTTGTGTTCCGGAGACGTACAGATTTCGACTAATTGTAACTACGATGTCGTGGTTAAAGATGTGCTATGCATACCAAGCTTATCAACGAACCTGTTGTCAGTAAGCGAATTAATCAAAAACGGAAACAAGGTTGTTTTTGAAGAAAACCAATGCTACATTCGCAATAATAAAAATGTGTTGGTGGCCACAGCAATGTTAACAAATGGAGTATACAAGCTAAGTATTAAAGTAGCAGATTGTATGCTGGCAGCACCTGCTGTAGCGAGTGCAGATCTTTGGCACAGACGGCTAGCACATATTAACAGCAATGATTTGAATAAAATGAAGAATGGCGTTGTGGATGGATTATCTTATCCAGATAATAGTGATATAACCATGACTAAATGTGTGACCTGTTGTGAAGGCAAACAAATGAGGTTACCATTTCATCATCATGGACAAATAAGTACCGAAACACTACAGATAATACATGCCGATGTATGTGGTCCCATGGAGACGAAGTCCATAGGTGGAGCTCAATATTTTGCCTTGTTCATTGACGATCACAGTCGTATGACTTTCATATACTTCCTCAAATATAAGAAAATAAAAATATTGCGCACAGACAATGGTGGTGAGTTTTGTAGTGGTGAGATGGAAAATTACTTACACAGAGAAGGAATTATCCACCAGAAGACAACTGAATACACACCTGAACAAAACGGTATTTGTGAACGGGCCAACAGAACTACTATAGAAAAAGCACGATGCTTACTTTTTGATGCAAAGCTAGGAAAGAAGTTCTGGGCTGAAGCGGCAAACACAGCTGTATACTTAAAAAATAGATCTCCAACTTCAAGTTTGGGAAATAAAACACCCTATGAAGCGTGGTATCAAAATAAACCAGATTTAAGTCATATTCGTCTGTTTGGTAGCCCTATAATGGTTCATATACCGAAAGAAAGAAGATTAAAATGGGACAAGAAAGCCCATTTGAACATTCTTGTGGGATTTTCAGAAACAGTGAAGGGATATCGCGTATATGACCCTATAAAAAACATTATAACTATTAAGAGAGATATAATAGTTATGGAAGAAAAGACAGTATCATCGAAAACAAATGAAGAAAACACAGCAGAATGGATACAGAATGATGTTAGACCAGAAGAGCAGGAATCTCCAGCTATTAATGAAGATGGCAGAGTTTCAGTGGGGGAACCATCAATGAATGAATCTCTGCATGACTCAGATCCGAATACATCCGTATATACTGATCCATCTAGTGACAGGGATGACAGTACAAGCACCACAAACACAGAGACAGAGATCTCGCTCAGTGAGGTTCAACAAATTCCGGAATTACCAGAAGAAGATAAGAGAACACGAAGACCACCAGATCATTTTGGGTTTTGTAACATGTGTACTACCAATTCTTGTCCAGAAGTTGAACAAATAGATTTCTATGAAGCACTGAATGGACCAGAAGCTGATCAGTGGAGACAGGCCATGCGTGAGGAGCTTCAGTCGTTCGAGGACAACGATGCTTGGGAAATTGTTGATATACCAAGTGACGGATCAATTGTGCAAAACAAATGGGTGTTCAATAAAAAAGTGGATGTGAGTGATAAAGTACGGTATCGTGCCCGACTCGTGGCTAAGGGTTTTACGCAGCGACGTGGTGTTGATTATGAGAACACATTTTCTCCGGTTGTAAAACACTTTACACTGAGAATGTTGTTTGCTCTGAGTGTACAGTGGGACATGGACATTACACATCTAGATGTGACAACAGCATTTTTAAATGGACATTTAAAAGAAAATATTTATATGTCAATTCCAGAAGGTTTTGTAAATAAGCAAGTTGGAAAAGTCTTGAAACTAAAAAGAGCTATTTATGGACTAAAACAGTCTTCTTTGGTCTGGTATGAAAAAGTGAAAGATTGTTTGCTCAACTTAGGTTTTAAATTAAGTAAATTTGAACCATGCTTGTTTACATATTTTTATGAGAGTGTTAAGATTATAATAGCTATCTATGTTGATGATTTTTTAATTTTTTCAAATAGTACCTCTGAGACTGAAAAATTAAAAAATGTATTAGGTTCTAAATTCCACTTGAAAGATTTAGGTCCTGTTAGACGTTACTTAGGCATGCGGATTAATGTAAACAAAGAATGTAAGACTATAACTGTAGACCAGCAGGAATATATAGAACAATTGTTGTTAAAATTCAATATGTCTAACTGTAAAACTATAGATACTCCTATTGAAAGTAAGTTAAACATTGAAAAGGCTGAAAAGTGTGCTGTAAACATTCCATATCAAAGGCTTATTGGAAGCCTTATGTATTTGGCAGTTTTAACTAGACCAGATTTGTCATATCCTCTTAGTTACCTCAGCCAGTTCAACAACTGTTATAATGAAACTCATTTTAACTATGCTAAACGAATATTAAAATATTTACAAAAAACCAAACATTATTGTTTGACATTTCATAAGGATGATGTAGAGCTGACTGGTTTTGTTGATGCAGACTGGGCTAGCGATAATCTAGACCGTAAGTCTTATACTGGGTTTTGTTTTGTAATGAGCGGTTCTGTAATTTCCTGGCAAAGTAAAAAACAAAAGACGGTCTCCTTATCCAGCACTGAAGCAGAATATGTTGCTCTGTCCGAGGCATCTAGAGAGGCTGTTTACTTGAGAAATCTGATGTATGAACTCACTGGTAGAAAATGTATGATTAATTTGAAATGTGACAATCAAAGTGCATTAAAATTAGCAACAAGCCATCAGGCGCATGCTAGGTCAAAACATATTGATGTTCGCTTTCATTATATTAGAGATGCAGTTAAAAATAAATTAATTAATATTAAATATACTTCAACTCAGGAAATGCCAGCAGACATGTTAACCAAAGGTCTTTTGTCAACTAAGCATTATAAGTTCATGCACATGTTGGGAATTAAAGCTAAATAAAAACCAGTATTTTGTTTAGTAATTCACATTTATTTTATTAAGTAGGGGTGTTAGAATATAGATAACAAAAGTTTTAAAATGTATTAAGTAACGCCATCTATGTTGTTCTATCCTATGTGTCACAAGAAAAATAAAGTTAGTCTGTTACGGAAAAGCAACGTGTTTTAATAGGAAGTCGGAAGATACCCAACTTGAGATACGCCGATGTCACTACTCTTCTCGCTTGACATCACCTGTTGACACGCTTAGAGACAACAAGCCTCTCCTTCGGACTTGCGATCAACAGAGACAAAACCAAGATGATGATCGTGGAGCGAACTGAACTAAATCAACCTGACATCTCTGTGATTAGCAACTGTAAGATTGTTCAATCTTACGTGAACTTTGGATCCACGATCATGAAAACAGGGGCTGTGAGGACGAGATTCGAAGAAGATGTGCGAACAAGATTTGCCGTTGATAAGCTCGTGTTAGATAGAGTCTGGTGCAACTGAAATATCACCAAAGTCTAGAAAGTGCGCCTACAGACCATTTTTCTGCGCCGACATTTCTTTATGGCGCAGAAACATGGACGGATCGTCTCAAAGACTGCAATGGATGAAGGCGCATCGCGAGGGCTGCATTATTTAAAGAAATGGCCATCGTCTTCAACCACGACCACTCTGTCAAGAGTGAACGACTAAAGAGGAAGAGTAAGACGAAACAATAGAATATATATGTATGGGAATGCAGATGGCGCAGCCGTCGCGGAAACAAGTAGTTCAACGCATATTAATTGTTAAAAATATTTCTAATAAGTATTATGTGAAAAATTTGTAGTAAAAGTGAAAATCAATGTGTAAATATTACGTGAGAGTGTTTGTGGCTATGTACATAGAGTGAAATTAAAAATAATATCGAACACATATGTTGACATAGAAAGTGGCAAAGCATAATCAAAAACAATTACAAAAGCTAACAAAGTGATATTTCAGTGTTGTTATTATTGACGCGTCTCTTTTGACAAAACATACAACCTTAAAGACTAATAATTATGAAACCAACAAAAATGCATCGTAGTAATATTGACATTTGAATTCCAACAGTTTTTAGTTGTCATCGTTTAACAGTGTAACATTCTATACGTGTCTCAGTTGATTATAGTGACATCTAGTTTGCCAACTTAGCATTCATTCTTGCTATGAGTAACAACTGACATATTTCGGGTCTTGTTCACATGTACGAGTAGCGCAGCGGTAACGCAGTGCGCCTTGTGATCTGAAGGTGCAGACCTCAAGTTCTTCGGGCATCATATTCGTTTTGTACCGTTAAACTTTTCCTTAACATAAAAATGAACTTCTTTGAAAATATCACATTCCGTAGAAAAAGGACTCATTCAGATTCATACAGTCAAACTGTGGATGATTCATCTTCGGAAACATTAGATAAGACAACCACTAGCTTACCTAACATATCGGACGATGATTTGGATAGGTATAGAAAATTGAGTGAGCACATAGAAGCATTACAATTAGAGCTCAAAAGTGCACATAACGAGATAGAGGCATTGTCCCTAGAAAATAATAACCTTAAACATAGAAATGAAGAGCTATTACTTAAAAACGAATTACTTGGAAAAATCACAAATAGCCCTATTAAGAGACAGACACCTGCGAAAAAAATGTTGAATACACAGACCACATTCCATAATAAAGTACCAACTCAATCAACTAGCACAAAGCCAACATCACGCAACTCAACAATAGTTACATCGGATAGAGTCCAGTATGACACGACACATAAATTAAAGCTTTACAGTTCTAGCAAGGTACATGCACCACAGAAAATATGTATGTTAAGTTGTAATAAACACAACAATATCCTTTCAATAACAGAAAGAACGTTTAAACAGTCGGAATTTTGTCATTATCTGACGCCCAATGGCAATTTAACACAAATGATCCGAGGATTGGACAATAAATTGGGTAAATTTACAAAGAATGATTACTGTTTGATATTAGTGGGAGAAGAGGATTTTAAAACAACAAATAGTTATTTTAATATGATTGTCGAAATAAGAGAGGTATTACAAAAAATTCAAAACACAAATATTATCATCTGCCTTCCTACATTAAAATGTGGAATTAAAACTACTATGTACAACTGGAGGGTTGAAGCTTTTAATAGCTTATTATACATGGATGCATTGACACATAAATATGCACATGTATATGATCCTAATGATAACCTGAAGTTTAATCGCCCGTTTTTATATCACAAATATTATGGTACAGTTAATGACAAAGGATTTTCAATAGTATTCCAAAATCTACACAACTATATAATGAATCTTCAATGTTTGAAAAGTAATATTGATGTGAAATATAATGCAACAGACAGCGGACATCATAATGAGTCAACCTTTTTTCGTTACCCAGAATCTCCACATTCTACACCAGAATATAGCCGGACTGATTAATAAGGCTGACAGACTTACAGTTTGCCTACAAGATCTGATGGACAGAAATATCAATGTGGACGTGATATGTATAACTGAACATTTTATGATGGCTGGCTATGAAATGTACTTGAATATTCCAAATTACTCATTGGCTGCAAATTTTAGCAGAGCTAATAGGAAAAGAGGAGGAGCGTGCATTCTGGTGCGTAATGGACACCAATGGAGAGAACTGAAAGAAGTCGCTGAGCTGACATTGCCAAATGTATTCGAGTGTTGTGCCATTGAACTAACAACTTACAAAATTTTAATTGTGACTATATATAGAATACCAAAAGTTCAAGAGAAAAAGGAATATTACAATATTTTCTTTAATAAATTAGAAAAGGTCCTTCAACTTGCTACTAAAAGGAAGTTTGAAAATATTATTATTGCTGGAGATTTTAATATCGATATTTTAAAACCTAATAATATTACATTGGAATTCGAATGTACACTTCTCCAATACAATTTGAAATTGGCATTAAAACAACCTACTAGAGCTGTACATCAAACTTGTATTGACAACTTTGCGTACAATTATAAGAACAAAAATAAATGTACTACTGAAGTAATCGAGTACGCCTTGTCGGACCACACTGCACAGTTACTAAAGTTTCCAGTTAAAAAACACTTGGTACTAACATATTGGCGGATAAAACGACGTGATTACTGTCTAGAAAACATAGATAAATTTAAAATATATTTAAGTGCTTTACAATTTGATGAAATGTACTGCTCAACTGACCCTAATAGAGCGTATGACATTTTTATGACTAATTTTAAGTTACTTTTTAACTTGTGTTTTCCAATAAAGCTTATCACAATAAGAGTTACCAAAAAACCAAAATGGGTATCACGCGGCATTAAAATATGCAGTAAAAAGAAAAGAAGTCTCTTGTGGAAATTAAGGATAAATCCTAATGAAACAAATAAAATGACTTTTAAAAATTATTCTAAATTATTTAAAAAAATTATAAATCTCACAAAACGTGCACAAAATAATTATAATATAAAAACAAGTGACAACAAATCAAAAACGGTATGGCAAATAATTAATAGAACCAGGTTCAATATACCCAGGCAATCAATCACTAAGATAAAGCAAGCAGATGAAAATATCACAGACCCTTACAGGATAGCAAATGCGTTTAATGACTATTTTGTAGACAAAATAACTTTGAATCCAAGTAGTGCCTCCAAAAATGTTACTTCTTACATTAACCACAATAGAAATTCAATGTTTATGGCCCCATGTGTACCTAAAGACATTGAGAAAATTATAAAATCATTAAGAAACAGTTGCAGTGTTGGCCATGACGGTATCGCTACTAAGGTAATTAAGTCGGTTGGACACATCCTGGCCTCTCACCTAAGTTTTCTGATAAATTTAAGTATTTCAAGCGGCACGTTTCCTCAAGCTTTAAAAACTACAATCATTAAACCAGTGTTTAAAAAAGAAAATAGAGAATTGATGCAATATTACAGACCTATAGCCCTTTTGTCAGTAATTTCGAAAGTATTTGAGAAATACATATACGAAAAAATATATACATATTTTGAGAGACATAATATGTTCTGTAAGGAACAAAAAGGTTTCCGTAGAAACAAAAACATAAATATGGCAATTTATGAATTTGTTAAGATGAATCTTTTAAGCGTCGATAAAACCTCTCCTATATGCGCTGTCTTCTGCGATATGACACAAGCTTTCGATTACGTACATCACAAAATTTTACTACAAAAACTCGAAGCTTATGGGATTCGGGGGAATGTATTAGCCCTCATTCAATCGTACCTGTCTGGTAGAAAGCAAAGAACAGAAATATCCCAGATTAATTTTAAAACCAAGCGTGAGGATTTATTTACTTCGCGGGAGCGTAACATCATCCACGGAGTCCCGCAAGGAAGTGTTTTAGGGCCGCTTTTATTTATTATTTATATTAATGACTTGCCAAATGCAGTTACCCACCCCATGACTCTGTTTGCAGATGACAGTACTATAACAATAGCTTGTAATAAAATTGACACGTATGAAAATGATATAAATAATACTTTGACTTCTGTAATATCTTGGCTAAATAATAATAATTTAAAAATTAATTTGACGAAGACAAATATAATGCATTTCAGCCAACGTTTTGATAATTCATCTGACTTAACACTTAGCTACGAAAATAATATAATAAATGCAGTAGACAACGCTAAATTTTTAGGAATAGTTATAGATAAGAAGTTTAATTGGAAATCACATATAGAAGAGCTTAGTAGAAAAGTTAGTAATTTGGCATACGCTTTATATAAACTCTCTGCAACATTGAATATGGATGCATTACTTGACGCCTACTATGGCCTAGTTGAGTCTGTCCTGAGATATGGAATAATATTTTGGGGAAACTCAACTAACAAAGAAGTTATTTTTTTAATGCAAAAACGCTGTATTAGGGCCATGTTTGGGCTTCAAACACCTGATAGTTGCAAGCCATATTTTGTGATGCATAGAATTTTAACACTTCCGTCATTGTATATATTAGAGATAGCTTTGTTTGTTAAGAATAATCCAGATTTCTTTCCAAAATTATCCGACAATGTAGAAAGAAGCCGACGTGACCATAACATTCTTTGTATTCCGACAGGCAAAACCGCTCTTCTGCGAAAAAATGTAATCGGTATGGCACCACGCATTTATAATAAAATCCCTAAGCCGCTTAGGCAACTCAATGTTAATGCATTTAAAATTAATTTAAAAAAATTGTTGGTTGATAAATGTTATTATAATATTCAGGACTTTTTTAATGATACATTTTGATTCAATATGATGACATAAGTTTAATTTTGTTTTTAGTCAAAATGTTTAATAATAATTATAATTTTAGTATTCACAAGAATGACCGGTTGCTCCATCTCAGAAAATTGTACGCCTGCAAAGGCAAAACATGGTGGAACGGAATTTTTAATTCAACAACTATGTGCATATCATTTAGTTATGTATCATCTACCCATGTTTTATGCAATAAATTTATCTTATCTATCTTATCTTATCTTATCTTATATTAGTTAATATGTAGCGACAGAGTGGAAAGCAAAGGCCGTTGGAGCGAAAGTACTCGTATAATAAATATTGCTAATAGAAATACTCGTATTTACTCAAATGAGACAATTGGTTTCATAATCAAATACAAGGATAAACTCATTTAGTATTATTGTTTTTTAATGTATTTACCCCAGGTATTTACTTACGTATACCTTTCATCCAAAAGCCATTGTCTCACCTTGTAAATAACGCCGTAAATAAAAGACGACTCGGTTGTACACAATTTTCGAGCCATGAAATTTAGAAAAGATTCTAAATAGTAAGACTAAATCAAAATGATTATGAGCGCATTACTCAATTTAGGCCATTTTAATAAAAAAAAACGTTTAAATAGTTCCTTTTATCAAAATAGGTGTTCCCACGCGGTCCATTGACGACGTGCTCTGGTTCACGGACCATTACCACTGCACCAACATTCGGATACCATTTCCGTCATGTGATAATAATAAAGCTTACAAAATATCGATCTGCCGACTGAAGCGCTCCATTACGTTTTATAAATGCACCGAAAACAGAGCAATGTCCTGCTTAAGATTAGATGATGTATATTTGTTTTTAATCAGATTGTTTCCGTGTTTTTTGACAAATGAGTCTGGTTGTATTTTAGTGCTTGAATTGTTAACGTTATGAGAACAACAATCACGTCAGTGTCTATTATGTACTATGGCAGTCAGCGAATTGAGCATGGAGTTACTGCTGCGTCGACACGCTTACAGTTCTTTCTGAGTTTAAATTCAAAACTAAACAATAGGGTTGGCTCACTACTGTTTTAAAGCCAACTTTTAGCAAAGTGGTCTATAATCCGGTACACCACAGTGCATTATTAACAAAACTCGTGCTTGAATCAGCTCAACTAGACAACGTATGAGTACAAAGTACAAGTGCAATAAAGTGGACTCATAAAGCATAATTATTGCGGATGATGTCTCAATAGTAATTTTGTGAATGGCCGCTTAGAGAGGGCCGGCAACGAGCGACGCGTGGGCATCAATTGGAAGCCTCGTTGAAACGTCAAATTAACGCAGAGAAGGGCTGCCCAATGCCCATAAGCTATTTCAAATACAGTTATTTTGTACTGTTGAATGACAAGACGGACAACGTATGCGATTAACACCACTCCAATCCATAACTGATACACTGTTGCCCAGATCTTCATCCCGAGACAAGTGTTTTTAAGACTCGTTTGCCCAGTCATTTACCTACAACCCTAACACACTAGTACATGCAAATTCCTGCTTAGAAGCATAATGCCTGGCACTGCAGTGGTACCAACGTAGACAGTCTTGCATAAGACCTAGGTAGTAGGTAGGATGTATGTCGGGTTGCATATCCTCTAACGATTGTCATCCCGTGTTTGGAGGATTCTACTACTCCGCTGCACGGAGTATACACCTACCATACTCTCGTACTATATACATACCACAAAGTACATGGATCAATGCAGAGAACAGACATGACGATCATGCTTTGACATTAACGGTGGACGAGCAGAGGGATGGACGATAAGAAGACCATTGCAAAACTTTACAGGTTTCTTGTGACATTCGAAAACCTAATAAGGGTTATTTTATTTATATACTTATTTTATAGATAAAAAAGGTTTATTTAGTCAGGAATTATTCGACAGTTTGTATTGATAACAGAAATGTATTGGCCTCACAAAAAAATAGCAAAGAAAAATATCCAATGCTGAAAAGAAAGACCAGTAATTGTTATTAATGCCTGTTTTTTTTTCTAAAGACTCTTAATAATAGTTACAATAGTCTTTCTTTTCAGCAGTTGATATTTTCGAACGTAATGTTTATACTTTTATAGTTAGTTATTAATAATAAGATTTATTTATAGCCTACGTTATAAATTTTAATTCGTAAGTAAGGAAGTCGTAATATGTTAAAACAGTAATATGAGATAGAAATTTGAGATAGTAAACTATGGCGAGTTATGCCCATTATTATACTTTTAAGACCGGCTAGGACTCGCGTGATATTTGCTGGAAATTTTAACTAATACAAAATGTAAAAATAATAATATTATGTTAACAAAAACTTAATAAAGCACTGCTTCCTGTACTAGGAAGATGTTTTGAGTTTAGTCTAGTTGAGCATTTAACTCTTAATAAAATTTGAGCATAAACACAAAACTGGGCTTTTTTGCCGAAAGTTAAAAATCCGAAAAAACATTGTTTTCTAAAATGTGACAAACCAGAATTTAAAATATTAGTCACTAGGTCGTGCCTGAAATGCATTTAACTAAAATAGGTCATATTCTTTCGTTGGTATAGACTTATAATTATATATGAATTACTCTATACTCTAAATATCTATAAAATGGTGAAATACCCTACGAGGCAACCCTGTTATTTAACAAGTGCTTATGTGTTAAGCAAAAGTACGAGTATTCGCCTACGCTAAGCATAGGTGCCCTATAATGTTTGTGTGCATGATTGATATTACTGTTTTGTTAGGCGGATAGCCTAATTTGTAGGGACATTTATTTCAATAACACTGCCAATTATCCTACACACAATTTTTCTAATGCATTATTTTTCAGATCATCACTTATTTTCGTCTTGATCATTTCCTTAAAACGCAGATACGTTATATAGAATGGTACATAATGTATCATATAGGTACATAATTATTATATAGGTATCATCAAAGCTGACTAAATATAGAATAGGTATAAGTTTCTCCCCTCCCCTACCTACATGCGAGGTTTAGTTTATATAGTTCTTTAGTTCATCTTATGTTTTATATAATTTCAATTGAAAAGACGGGCAAGTTATCCGAGTCATGGTACGAAGTACGCCTGTCTATGATAGTTACAGTACAGCGCTACACAAAGCTTAAAAAGCTGTTTAGTGCTGTAACTTACTCTGTAAAATATCTTTCACACCCTAAAACAATCATACCTACATACATGCACACTATCGCTTCGCAGGACAATATTTAGCATTTGGAGGTGGTACCGACCAAGGCATAATTTTGCACAAGAAGCCTACCACCTAATAAGTCGGGATTCTTCGTCTCGATTCGCATCCCGACGGCAGAGGGAAAGTCGTTCATCTCCGTCCCGACACAAAGGAAATATGAGTGCTTACATGCCACTAGCATTGCCTTTAAAAACGTCAAGACTTGCTGTAAGGATATGCATATAATGTGTGTATGTAGATAACACAAAAGCTATTTCTGTTGGATTACACCAGGTTTCTTCCGAGATTTACTAGGATTTTGATTTATTAATATGGATTGCCCCAAAGTAATGCCTAAATAAATATTATTATTCATTATGTAAAAAACAAGTAATTATTATGAAAAAAATAACTGCGAATGAAACAAAATAAAATCCTTAGTAAATGTGATCAAAATCTTATGCTAACGAGTGCAGTTCCAGTTGAAAACTATAAACTTACAGTGACACTGTGACTTCAGTGGTAAGGCGTAGCTCTTGAACTGAGTTGAACGACTTGTTTGGCCCAATGATTATTGTCAATATTGCATTTTTTGACACATTATAAATCGTATGTCACTGTTACAAAGACCGGCCCAATTTACTTAAGGCGCTGCCAGAAGCCAAAAATCCGTAAAACGCTATGTTTTTCGTCGCACAGTTTTGACGCATAGTTATTGATACAAACTTGAAAAAAATACAATGCAGAGTCTAAAGTTAAAAAAAGACTTATATTTATTTATATTTATACTTCTATTGCAGTCTTATACTTATATTGCACAATGTTTATCTGGCGTCTTGAAGATAAAAATAGCAAATAAAACGACGGAAAAAATCTTTCATTTCGAATTACTCAACATTTTGAGCTACAACTACTATATTTTTTGTAATCAGATAAAAGTTAATTTATTAAGTTTAAGAAATATCTAGATTTTTTTAGCCTTGTGTGGTTTCTTTTATTTTTAAACAAATTAAAACTGCAAAAAGTTATCGTGTTTATTGACGTACGCTTGATCCTGTCACGGCCAGTGCTTCACCCCCTCAAATACCTAAAAGTTTGCTCTTGCAGGGCCTTAATATGCCTCACTTTATAAAAATCTATCTAGCCGTTATGCCTGTAGGATGACTCAAAGAATTTTACACACATAAACAAACCTTAAAATCTGGCAATCGGGTAAAAATGAGGATCTATATTTTATTACAATTTCACTTGCCATAAAACCTACACGAACTGCCCTTAGACTATTACATAATGGTCTATAATTATTTTACACTGTCAATTCGGTTCTCCGTCGAAACCTGTTCCAATTGAAAACGGAGAAGAAACACCAAATGAGTTGTCAGTATTACCCCGAGAGCTCATTACGAAGTGCCACTTTCAGGTACTCACTCGATAGGAAACGTTAACTGTGATGAGCTCGTTAAAGTCATCAACGAGCACACCATGCGGTCATGAGTATGATGTTTTGTCTTCGTCTCGCATTCAGTGTTTTGTATCAATATTCCATTTACAGAGTAGGGTAACGGGTCTTATTACCGTGTGGTGAATACCCCATTGCACTTTAATAGCTTGGACGTTAAGTTTGCGATTTACAAATAGCATCACATTCTGGTCGGAAGGAATAAATAAAATCTGTTCTACTTTGACAGTTGATGGAAAGTGATGACCGTCGAATATCTGTAACTCTGAGGGTATCACAAATATTTTGCCGACCTTTAACCGTCTTTTCTATTTTCTAGAAAATGCCGTAGGTAAAAGCAGAGCTCATTCCACATTTCTGGTTTAAGGCAAAAAAATCACCAATGGTGCTCGGTATGTATGTGACTTCCACAGTAACTAATACTCTGTCGTAGGCAGCTAGTGCAGTGATAAAACCACGCCGCAAGCATTGCCCCACCCCAGAAAAACACGAACTTAAATGATAAATTCAATTAATCCATCATTTCACACGTTAATATAGTGCCCCACCCTAGAAAAACACAATCTTAAATGATGAAATCCAGTTAATCCATCATTTCAAATACATCGATAATTACAACCGAGTCACCTGACTCAATAGTAGATGGAGATGAATAATTTGGGAAAATAAACATTTATTTAATCAGGCTGATCTCTACTATGCCCCCCATAACATGACCCTGACTACGCCAATGGCCGCAAGTACAGTCAGAAGAAGCATGTAGATTAGGCAAGTACATTACATTTGAATGGGTGAGTGCAAAACCTTTAGAAGCATTGCAAGGAGCAGGATGAGTATCGATCGTATATAGATCGATGGGACAGAGTAAACAGTTTTACTGATGAGATTTATTTCTTTAGCTCTACTTTTAGGAATAAACACGATGTACAGCATAATATACTCAAACATAAAATTAATGAAAATTTGTCTGAGCTTTAATTTACAGAGTATCTTGCACCTCAACTGCATTGCAGTATAATACAAAAGGAAATGGAATGAGATCAGTGCACCACGGTAAACACCACAAATGAGATATAGGTTAGATCTCGTATCGGATTTCCCCAATTTCAATTTCTGAATACCGTTATATACTGTGCGGTTTGCCCTGAGGTTGTGGGACACGTACCGGCGAATCGAGTTCCGCTTGGTTAATGCTTAATAAGCTGTAATTATTATTGATGTTACGACATGCTGGTGTCGGTTATTCACCAGTGCAGTGGCGAGATTACAGGTTTCAATGTATTGATTAAGTTACTGTAGACATACTGAAAATGATGTTTTTATTTAAAGTATTCTTTCATTTATGCTATGAAGTGAGGACACGGGCGCAACTCATGCGCCTGAGGACGCAGCACAAACAATTTGCGATAAGGAATTCATGGCTTACAAACTTTGAGTTATCTGTGTCACAGTTGCCCTAAATAAATAACAGTTTTTCCTATTTCACGTGAACGACACGTTACGTTACACGTATACGCAAATATTCGTGCTAGGCCCACTGATGGTAAACACTACGCTTGCAGTGAAGTGAAAAACAAAAAACATTTGAAGTGCTACCCAGAGCAATTATAATTTTGCATTGCACTGTCAGCGCTCGTCACCCCGAGACAATTGTATTGGAGTCTCTTTCGCCTAGAAATTTCACTTGCTAACAGCGTCCCTCATACCTGAATACTTAAAACTTGCGCACTATTATCGCGACAGAATACCTGGCACTGCGGTGGATCCAACCAAGACGGCCTCTTACACAAGAGCCGACTCCTAGTAAGTCGGGTTTCCTCATCTTTAACGATTCGTTTTCCAAGGGCAGATGGAATATTATTACCTCCGTCTTTTCACGGAGTATTTGTGTAACAGTGAGGTCATTTATTTCCAAGGGTCTTAACTCATTGAGGTATTTATGAGTACACCGGTATGGTAGATATTATCTATGTATTACCCGACTGCATCGAAACCCAAAAGGAGGGTTATGTATTTGACCAGTACGTATGTATTTATGTCCGCTCAACGGCTCAACCGATTTTGATAAATGATAGTTCATAAATTTCGTCTTGATGGCGCGAGTATTTAGTAGTTATTTCCGTAGTGGGGTATCAAAAATCGAAACCTTGTATAGCCTATGTTCATCTGACCTAATGTAGGATTCTAATGGTGAAAGGCTTTTTGAAATCGGTCCAGTCCAGTGTTTCAGAGCCTATTCAATTCAAACAAATAAATCTTTCCTCTTTATTATTAACTAGCGACTGCCCGCGGCTTCGTTTGCGTAGTAGGCCCGGCCTTCGGCCTCGCCATAACCTCCTATCTTTAACTGGTTTTTCTTTCATAATAAACTTTTCTTGACAGTAATTATAAAATCAAAAAAGAATTAGCAAGATTGTCCCACCCGTTCTCAAGTTATAGCGTGACCAGGAGAAATCGGGGTTCATTTTTATATATATAGATTATTGAAACATTTCTAATATAACGCTTCCGTGATTCAAAGCGGCGTATTTAGATGTCAATGCTGATTTTTGTTTTAGAGCAACAATCGAAAAGCTATGACTGAAAGGTTTTCGGACGGTAATGACGTCATCTTACCATAAGTCGTTTTTGAATTAACTAGTTCAACCTAGACAAGTCTTTTTAAGAGCAGTAGAACTTTTCGCGAATGAGTCCGTCCGGGAGAAGTACTGCCACAATATTATACGTCTCTCTACCGTGAAGCAGTAATGTTCACAGTACTGCGTTTTGGTTTGAAGGTATGGTTGCCGGCGAAATTACTATTTGAGACTTAACAACTTAATGTCTCAGGGTTACGAACGCAGGGTAGTTCGTCACTTGTGAGGAAATGCATCTGTTCTAGGCAGAGCCAACCATTTAACATCAAGTGGGCCTTGGGCTTGTACCATTTCTTACTAACACAAAACAAGTCTTGTAAGAATGTAGTAAAAAGAATGGGTTTCGATTTAAGTTGAACAAGTACATGCCATATTGTCTAACTGGTGATCTGTTTATGTATATAACCATTTTAACCGACTTAAAAAATGGAGGCGGTTATATTTTCGTGTGTATGCATTTTTATGTGTACGTTAATCATTTCTCCGTCATTTGTGATACCCCGATTCTTAAAATTCTTTTTTTGTTTGTTAGAGTATATGCTGCCGTGGTGGTCCCATTTAAATTTCATCAAATTCGGTCAAGCAGTTTTTGAGTTAAACTCCTAAAACTGGAAATTGTTACGCCTATCTTGATGATATCATCATTGACAGTGAATGACGATTCCGTAGGTAACAAGGGTCACTAAAATAGGCGAAGAAAAAAAATTTACCAAAAATTTTACCGACTTCAATACTGTGAAATAACTTGTTGAAGTCGGTACCACTTTTTGGTATTGAAGTCGGTTCAATTTTTGGTAAAAATATTTTTGAGCATGTAGACTTATTTATTTTAATTTAATTTTTTTTATTTTTATATTGTAGCCATAGAGAAATCCGAAAGGGTATGCGTTAATTTCACTGTTCACACCGCTACCGCGCGCGGTAGAGATATTCGTTCGCAACGGTTAGCGGGGCGGCGGAACTAGTTTCGCCAAAAAATAAATAAATAGAAAATACCGCCTCACTAGGCGGTATCAGTTTCTTTGCAGTTATGGAACTTCATTCTATGTACCCGTCGAGTTCCGCGTGGTATTTTTCGCTACCCACAGCAGTAGCGAATAACGCTCAGGTCTGACAGATAAAGCTAAGTGTAAGCTAAATTGAACAAGTTCAACAAAACTGATTATAAAATACGAGTAGATTAGCAAATAAAAAAGAAATGAAAGCTGAATAATAATTACAGACGGAAGCCAAAATTGACCTTCACAACTAAAGCTTGATGTTCAGTCGCTAGTCATAAATTAGTTGAGAGCAACATCGCGTAAGCATATGACTCACATACGCAATTGAGACGTGTTGCTCTGTTACTGTTTCAGTACAATGTACTATGTTGTCTTTAGAACTGGAATAGAAAGCTTCCTGTAACCAAATAACGTACCTAATCAATCAAAGACCGTAATGCGCGTACTTGTATTATGCATGTACTCGTACATTTAAGTCACGTTTGCGTTAATTTGTTACATTTGTTTCCTTTTCGAAGTTCTTTGAAAGTTGTTTTTATGGTTGGCTCAGAGTACATGGCTTTTTAAGTCAATTACATCACGATAATTATAGTCTAGTCTCAATTACTATACCATCAAATATAACGTAAATCTATACTATAATATTACGAGTATAAAGAGGAAAAATTTGTATGCATGTTTGTAACAAAGTGGCTCAAAAAGTACTGGACCGATTTAAAAAATTCTTTAACCATTGGAAAGCTACATTTACTTTGAGTAACATAGGCTATATAAGATTCATTATCATCATCATCATCATCCATCACCTCGCGGGTGAAACCGCGGAGAACAGCTAGTATAATATAAATTCTGTGTCCATTACGAAATATATTCATGTGTGTATACACACATATCTTAGCCATTGTAATTTTTAAAACGTGATGCACGAACACTTAAATCGCATCCGGATAGCAACAATCACAATGCAATAGTTCATTTACACTGTTATTTCTAACCCGTATACTCTATTAATACGTATAGTTTGTGTCTAGCGTGTAGTTGTGAGAGAATCACAATTCTAATTTTAGTTGTGTTTGTATGTATGTCAGGGGGCCGCGGCGAGACGTCCGCCCGCCCTAGAAGGGTCATCTGCCCAACGAGAACGCCTGTACGTCAATGACACCGAATTGCGAATAATCGTCATGTTTCATGACCACATCACAGCTATTTATTGTTTATTTGCGTGATTAACTTGGTAAATACATTGGTAATTATAATCAGACCATCGCACGGGTTTTTCTCTCAGAGATATGGTAATGGGCATCCAGCGGGGTCAGTGTAGTTTGGCTGATAGACCAGCCATAGAGCCAGCTAGGTTCTGGAGTGGAGACCACGGACAGGCAAGCGCAGCATTGGTCGTCCACTGAAAAGGTGGACTGACGACCTGACAAAGGTAGCAGGACGACGTTGGATGCAAGCCGCTTCCAACCGGTCCTTTTGGAAATTTATGGGGGATGCCTATGTTCAGCAGTGGACGTCCTACGGCTGAGATGATAAAGATAGCTTCGGAGTTCTGAGACAGCTCCACAGTCTCCGACATCCGCTGTTGTCCTACTCATGCTGTTACGTACGGCAAAACCATGTTCACTTTTCGCGAATTGACGTTTACTTGATCCGTGTGTATTATATTTACGCCAACGATAATTTGTGGAATATCATTGGTTACTAAATACACACTAAATATTGAAAAAGTAGAAATCAAAATCGGATCTATAAACGGATTAAATAGTATCGTACCGTATATTTTATATTATTTTTATCCTTATGTCTCGAACACTTTTCGTAGCCACTGGTAAACTAGATTGATAAAGTTCTTAACACAGAACGTTTAGCTGTTATAACATTAAAATAAAGTTGTCTTTCACAGCTTTGGTTCAGTTCAGAGACTGAACTAGTTTCGCACTAAACGTAATGACGATGTCACAAGTACGTCTTATTAATGTTAAAGCCAAGAAAATAATATCTACTGTAAATCGTAGAGAGTACTCGTAAAATATTAAATCAGTTTCGTTTTATAGGAATAAACAATCAAATGATTGTTCGTATTTTTCCATGAGCTCGAGGTCAAATGATCACAATACAATTATCTATGTAGGTCCGCGCTTAATGCAAATTTTATAAATTCTTGACACTGACGCGCTTTATTTCCTTATCTTGATTTAGAAATAACACGCAATGCATTTAAATAGATCGCTAAATGGCGCACCTACAGGCAAGGCCTAGACAACATATTCATACGTCTAAGTACTTACGAGTGTATACTTACATAGTTTACTAACATTATATCTTAAATAAAATAACCCATCTTTACGTCACCGCACTGCGCAGTAAGTCCATATTGTTTCGAATATGAATACTTAGCATATGCACAGTACGACAAATATGATGAGTTAACTTTTTAGAGGCAATGTTGTAATATTCAGAGAACAAGTACAATTTGAAAATTTTAATACCAACTTCCATTCTATTCAGTTATTGGAGTGTATCTCAAAAACTACTCGACCGAATTTGATGAAATTTAAATGGGACCACACGGGAAACAAAAAAAGAATTTTGAGAATCGGTTCACGCAGTCGAAAGTTATGAGGTAACAAACATAAAAAATACAGTCGATGGAGTACCTCCTCATTTTATTGGAAGTCGGTAGAAAATACAAAATTCATTCCTGCATGTCCTTGTGTTTATTAACTTTAGAGTCATGATAACACATTTTTTTAGTGCACACTTTAAAGTTTTTCACCGTGTTTTATGAATACAATAATAAGAAATGAAAATTATTTCCTATACTAACCACCTACGTCAACCTACGAGTATCTTCTGCATCGTAAACCGTTAGAGATGTCTCATTTGCGTCTTATTTGCACATTGCAGTAAATTTAATTTTAATTCCGCTATTAAATAAGTCTCGAGACACGATATATTTATAACCCGTCAGTGCTGACATGCTTGCTATATCATCAAACGGGAGCCCTCCCACCTTTACAGCTCTAATAAAGTAATACAACCACACTTAACATGGCATGAAGTTATTTGAACATAGTTACATCGACTAGTTTATTTTACTACAAATTTCCTGTGCATAATGCCACTAATTGACGTTTAATAGGATGCGAACACATGTACATACAAGCCGTAAAAATATGATGCTACTTTTACCCACACCTAAAGAGGAAATAAATAGTGCGTGTAGAGGACGTCCGCTTCTGGATTAGAAACATTTTATGTGATTTTTTAAGTGTTGAACTAACAACTGTACCTGGCACGATGGAACACTTTAAGTTCTTTATAGACACGCAGATTAAATAAGCGATTAAGATTAATACGGCTGAGAAACAATATGCACAATAGAGTTTAATGGCGGCTATAATTTTCAGCAATAGGCCCCTAAATCTCGATTAAAATATGATATACGATTTTGACCCCGTTCAAATTTTGCAATTTCCGACAACAAACGGCATAACAATGATGTGCTGAAATAATAAAACAATGACCCCAATGCCAATGAAAAAGACAATCGTATCTTCTGGCTTACCGCCATACAAAGAGATAATTAGAAACAATGTATGACGCAATAATTAACCTATTATGCACTTAGCGGGTTTTATAATTAAGCATTTATTAAAATATCATATTTAATATAATCATTAGAATGTACGAGTACTAGAGTACAAAATCGTATAAGTATGTAAATATTGTTTACTGACCTTTATTTCTTATGCCACTTAATGCTCGCGTCTTCGTCCGCGTGGACTAAACTTTTTGTTTGATATAGCCGACTAAGATTGTCGCAAGTACGTATTGGAATTACGTATAATAGTAATGTAATACAGACTTTTTTGCATCTACAGTTTTACATATTATGGTATAAATAGATAAATTGATAATTAACAATGCAGTTAAAGCTTGGATACGCCAGTTTGATTTCAGAGGCATTAGGTCCTTAAGTACCTATATAAATCCAGGAGTGAACTGATAAAATGATGATAATGATAAATACAAGCATATTCGTATCATCTGCCATCCGTTACAACGAATATATAAATATATTTATCCAGGTTTCTGATGATGTTAACAATAGAAACGTAACAAATAGGTGTGGTTATCTCACCGCATCGGATGTGAAAAAATGCAATAACGCACATTTAATAAGAGAAATTTTCGAAAGCGTAAAAAGGTACGTCGTTGTTTCTTTAGAAGATAGCCAAAGCAGAAACATTTCATTCACATACTGTTCATTGAGATCAGTTTGATAAAATTAGAAGTGTTGTGTGATTTTACGAGTTGCTTGCCGAAAAGTTCTTAATTTTGATGCAGTATTTGCGACTCAAGGCTGCAGCAAACGCTGTTTTTAATATAAACAAATCATCAAACGAAGGCAAGGTGAGAACGATATTTAAATTTAACGTTTTGCGTAAATCTTGCGTTAGTGGTTAATGTTTTAAAAACCTGACGGGTTTGTCCTTGTTTACCATATTCCTCCCAAAAACTGATACTAGGTACCTATAGGTAGATGGGAAAGATCACTATCAGAATAAATATTGGGCGCCTAATCACCGACAACTGTACCTCTACCATGAGTTTGCAACATAAATGTCATCTATAGTCGATACTCGATCCTGCCTACCTATTAAGCTTGTTATTGGCGTACTCTCTGTCAATTTAGTTCTACAATTGAACGCGAGGTGGCACTATTCTTTTTTCATACATTTTTCGCGGCAGTCAATGTTGTAAACTCATGGTATACCTTCCGAAATCGACAGTTTTTGTGGGTCTCTTCGTCAAACTATTCTACTGAGCATTCATTATTGTATTTGCTTAGCACTGTGGCAAGTGATATTCATTTGTTCGTGTGTGACAATACCTCGAGGTGACGCGACGCGGTGCAGTATTTCACTAGTCACTTTAGAGCTCAAATAATTAATTTCAGTGTACCTTTTAAGCTGTTGTTTTAAGCTGTGCTTTTTTTACCTGTTAAGGATTAGCGACACTTATCTTCAGGCAAAAGACTAGTTTGCCAGACCATGAGTTATGACTCAAAATATGTATATACACGATGGCGAAAATTTCATAAAATTTGTTTGTTTGTCTCGGCCCACGACATACGGACTGACAGATAGAGAGACAGACGTGAAATGGTAATAATAAAAAAACTAATTTAAACGATTTATTGAAATCAATTAAATGTTAATCACACTGTGCATTCCTATTATAATCTTACATTATATATCATTTATAGGACAATATTATTATAATAATATGTGTACGGTTTGTCTCAAACGTATGGTACGACTAAACTGATTACAAGAGTTTATAGTTTAGAATACAGAAAACTTCGTTTATGCACATAATTGTAAAACAAATTCAAAAGTTATAAGAGTAACGTACCTAGTTATTATGTTGCGGTGATTTCATAGTCTACTCGTGGAGTGTGAAGATTCTAAACAATCAAATAAGATAACTGGTGTAACAACCTCCAAATGTGTGACTGAGACAGGTATTGTTTGTACTTGGCAAACGTCCAATGTTGATGTAAATATTAAAAGAGTTTAAGCTAGCCAAATTGTCTTCATAAATCTTTAATCACAAAGAGATGAGTCTTACAGTGCAGTCATTATAAATTAATATATTAAGACCTTTTGTCGCCTTGATACTCTGCGAAATCAAAACTAGTAACTTGGTAAATTAAACGAAGATTTGTTTCCTCTTAGTTAGTTGCATTCTAAGAACTAATTCTAAAGGATGCATAAACTCAGGTAGATATTATTGTGACTGTTTTTAGTGACGTCAAATTCTCCAGAGTTTACACCTTTAGTGTAAAATACAAAGGAGGACATGCTCTGTATACGTTAACACCCACAGGTGCTGGTCACTGACCAGTTAATAACCACGTATCCAAGATTGCAAAACTGTACTTGAAGCATAAAAAGTTGTTTGTGGCAAAACAGTGATTGAAATAAGACTGGAGTATACAAGAGCTTTGGCAAGCGTGTATTTAACCGTGCGATAAAAAATACATTATCTATTCATCCTAAAGTGGTGAGAGAATTATACTTACTCTCGCGTGGATTATTCCGATAGCGTTTTCATAAATGCTTTAAAGGTATTGTGTAGGACGGATTGTGTATCATAATTACATGTAGAGAAACAGGTCTTTGTTCTACAATAAAAATACAAGGTAGCGCTTATTCACAGGCCGAGGCAGATGAGATCAAACCTATTTAGGACCATGTTGAACAACTTAAGGCGCTGTCAGCTCAGAGCTTGAATTCTTTCAATCAAGCAAGCGATCACTTGAAATCAAGCAAGCGCATCTCGTAAAAAAGTACAAAAACTCATAAAAAAAATATATTGTTCACTATTCAATAAAACAGAATCCGTCAGTGTACGTGATTAAAAATTACTATTTTGTGATATATGTTTCATGACAAATACAGTTGTGAATAAAGAGCAACACTGTTTTAAAGGCGAAATTAAGTGGTATGTTTGAAATTTTTTTTAATGTACTCTAGTATGTAAAAATATGTTTTTAAGTCCGTTAATGTCTACTTAAGTCTTAGAAATGTCATATTATTTTTTGTTATTTTATGTAAATCGCTCCTTATGAGATAAACTGCTTCAAAACCCTCATTTTTATCGTCGTCATGAATTGACAGCACCTTAAGGAATGGCGTAGCCAAATGTGCAAGTTTATACGAACCAGCTAGCAGCGGACGAATATGTAAATTAGTTACATTTATTATATTTAACATCTTTTCATATGGGTTTGATGAATAGTACCTACTTGTATGATTTGCCCAATATTAAAATATTGGGTAAGTAGAATTCATACAAGTAGGTACTGTTCATCGTTTTTCATCGTTCTATTAAAATCTTGATTTTAATAGCTTTAATGTATTTTAATAAAATGCAAAGACTAGGCCGGGAGACATGGTCACGAAGTAGCATAAAGTTTTAGTTTTCATTTAACTGTGGGCCCTTAACATTTGCTTGTAATATTCTTGACACAGGTTGCCAACGCCTCTAGGCAGTACATCCGTAAGTAAATATCCGATGTCATTATATTCCGCAAACAATGGTGATCGGTATTGATAAAAGCAATTCTCTGCGGTAAAAAAATTCGTGGAAGACTCGACGAGGGCAAGGTCAGACGGAAACTTTCAAGTTTAAGCCCTATAGTTAAATGCCGGCGGGAAGGAGGAAGGTCATTGCTTTAATACTCGACAATTAACATGTGGTTCATTATACAGGTACTTTTTATGTTATATTTAACTATCAGATTAACAATAGTGCTTTGTTTGAACAAACAGGACTACGTGTGTAGCAATAGATAGCAAATGAGAACATTTTGTAGATTATTACAATGTATGTAAGAAAATGGAAGAAAATAAAACTAATAAACTATAGTATTGTTAGGGTTTCGTACCTCAAAAAGAAAAAAGGTACCATTTGGAAGGGTTTACAAAAGGATCACTTCTTTGTCCATCTGTGCGTCTGTTTGTCAAGACTTTTTTTCTCAGTAACGCGCAAGAGATATGCCCGTATATGTTGCATTTTTGTTGCAAAATAAATATCACATGAGTAATCCCGTATGTTTAATTAAAAATGTTGCTTTTTTCTGCATATTTTGCGATTTCACAGGGGAATCAAAACCTATGGGTAGGTACTTCCCGTTGAACTATAATCATGAAATTTGGCAAGAAGGAATGCCTTAAAGCACATGTAGATATAAAGGATAATATCTGAAACTGTCAATTATGTAGTTTATGATGACAAAAAAAGTGAATTTACTATTACAAACTCATTATCTGCGGTTGGTGCGATAGCCACGTCTAGGGATCTAAGGGCAAGTTAAGTGTGTCTTTTAACCTAGTTTGTTTTTTTGTTAGAGTAATAATATTATATGTACAGTCGCCTGCAATAATATGAATATTACATATACATAACATTTCACAAAGTACCAAATGAAATTTTTAAGAAATGTACATAAGAGTTATGATACGCAGTAAAATAATGTAGATAACATTATTTTAGTGTAATATTAACGGACCTTTTTTATGAAATTAGATACCAATACTATTTTGAAAATTATAGAAAGTATACAAACCCTCGGTGCGCGAGTCAAACTCTTTTCTTTAAATATTCCTAAACCATTGTCTTAACAGTAACCTCATATTAAAATTAATAATAGCTTATTATGACGTGACATGGGATAAAACTTTAATATTTTATTAAGTTGTTGAAGATCCAAGAAAGTAAGGTTGCCTTCTAGCAATGACAGTGGCACAAAGTTTAGTTTTACAAATGCTGTTTGTCGAGCGTCTTATTAATACAAAGAATATTAGAACTTTACTGTCTGATTCCGTTTACGTGGAGTAAGGTCATATACTGATTTCTCAAGAACTACCCATTGAATAGGGATAATATTAACCGTTTATAAACCTATGTGTCCTGGGTATCAGCTATCTTTATTCCATATTTAATCTAAATCTTCTAGCCATTTTAGAACTGAGGTAACAAACACAACAATTAGTAAGTAATAAATATATATAATAATAATAAATATAAAAACATACGTAATAAGTCTCACGTTAATCCCATTTTATTATTACAAAATTATAATAAACGTGAGTTTCAATAACACATAATAAGTATTTTCGCAATTGTAGAAGTACCATTATCTAGAAGTAAACTGGACTCAGTTATTGATTTGCATAAAAAAATACTTGTGTAACATCAGACGTACGTTTGTGTAATTCCAACGAAAGAAAACCAGCATATATTATCAATTCGTGATTCGATGTGCGATGTGCATAATATCTGTTTACATTAATATTTCTAACCACTCATTGCACGAAAGGCTTCGCAAGACACATGCAACACTTAATGTAATGTAAGAAAGTAAATAAAACATGTGTATTCTGAAGCAGCTTTACGCTACCTATTATACCTACCTAAATTTATGTACATACTCGTTATTTTATCATTCGAAGTAAGTACAATCGCCTACAGCAAGATGTATACATTGTATAATTTTCAAAAGTGTCTCAGTGTAATTTAATAAAAATATACAATATTCCTCTCAAATAATGGTAATTATACCACCTTACCGCTTCACATAATTCTTATATATATTTTTTTAGAAATTTAGTTATGTACCGTAGTTTGGGACTTTGTGGAATGTATACATATTATTACAGGTGACTGTACTATTTGTCACTAATGCCAGTTTAGTTGCCTACTTTAATTGTCAAACACGATGTTTATTACTGCACCTGCATAAACCTTACATATTATTTTTCCCTTACGCTTCGATAAATATTGAGTTATCATGCTATGCAATCTATATATATATTAGTGTCCCGGCTAATCTATGGTAAAAATTATCCCTATAACCCTACTAATATTATACATGTGAAAGTTTGGATGTATGGATGTTTGATAATCAATCATGCAAAAATGGCTGATCGGATTTGGATGAAATCTAGCAGGTAGAAATACAAGGCTTTGGATTAACACATAGGGTACTTATCATCATCACCGTCCATCACCATGCGGGTGAAATCGTACGGCGAAGTAAGTAATTTAGTTAATATTCTCATTCTTATACTAACCCCCTCCGTCCAGAAACATTTGCAAGTCTTTTATCCAACTAGCTCATTATGGGTATGTTTGTTCCACCACACTTGTACACCACTTCACGTAAAGGCACTTCCATTGTGCAAATATTGGTCCAAACGTCCACCGTGGAACCGCGACTCAACGTAACGTAAATAGACGTTCCTTGTTACGAGTTCGTAGGAACGTGCGAGCGGACTCACGCAGTGTGTCGGACTGGCGCGTTGCGTTCGTGTTCCTTCTAACGGTCTTCTTTATTGAATTCAATCAGAAAACAATGTGTTTAAAGCACATGCTAATTCCTGTTTTAATGTGATCCAACATGTATATTCATTAATATACATGTAATATACCAAACAGTTTTCAATGCTTATTTTGGGTTAGTTTTATTTTCCCACCTTGTCAAAGGCATCATAGGACTACCAATTAACTGTCTTTACCTATTGAATATGCAAACTATTAGAAACTTTTCCCATTACGTATTAGGAAGTAACTGTAATAGACTTATGGACAAGTTACGAGTGCTCGTTAAATAAAGTGATACAGGTAGGAGAAAAATCTAACTTTACCATAAAAAGTGGTAGAGCTATGTGAAACTTGTAGAGCGCATGGCTTATATGCGTCGATACAACCTGAGGGTGTAGTTAATGTTACATATTCTGTGTCTGAACTCTTATATGAGACTTTTCCCTTCAAAAGTGAGTGGTTTAATGCACCAACACTCGCTAAGCAAAGAAAGTTGAAGTACGGTACGCACCTCACACCACAACTTGCGATTATAATGTAAACCTCACATCAATTTGTTACTTTATTGCAACTTTTTCTTGGTAAATAAAACGGACACACAAACTGACAAGTTTACGCCGTTGTTGCATACAGTTGCTTAATACCGTTGTTATTATTAAACATTAAACGGTATGGTCCTGCAATTTACTGCAATACATTTTCATGTCAAGTTATCGTGTTAAATGCTACACGTTAAAAGGTTTCGACTAAGCCTTGTCACGCTAGTTAATCCAAAGATTGAACGTGGTGAGGCTAACAACATCGGCTTAGTCAAATATTTACTGAGTGCGTGAAGGTACAAGTCTAGTGCAAACATTTTAAAATCTTTGCATACAAAATACCAAACTAGAGACATGAATAAAGGCCCATTGGCTGCCTTCACCTCTGCGGTTACATTGTAAGTGTTGTATAATGCAATATCCGTAATTAATCCAAAATTACTCTCACCTCAGTACCGGAAATTATAATGAAGCTATTTTAATGTTAAGGCCCCGCAACGAGCATTAAGCTCAAGTGTTGGTCATGGTCAATCTGCAATATGGAGCAAAACCTGCTTTCTCAGAGCTCTATTGTCTAGCAATCAGCGAAGCCGCAAGAACAGTAAGCTAATTCAAGAAGAACTACATGCAGTTGCCAGTTATCATAATTATAATTTTATTAAAAAAAAATATAAGTAAATAATATACAATTTAAACAGTTTGAGACCGATTTATACTATTCAAGTATTAGACCGGCCGGTTGGCGCAGTTGGTAGCAACACTGCTTTCCGAGTAGTTGGTCTCGGATTTTATCCCCGGACAGGTCAAACATATTTGTGCATGAACATGTCTGTTTGACCTGTGTCTGGGTGTGTATATGTATGTAAGTATCAGTCATCACGTTACCATACTACAAGCTCTCACGAGATTTCACTATTGTTTCAACAGTATTTACCAAATTATGTGTTAAATTGATCAGATTTCAACATTATACGTAAAACCTGTGGTTTTAACCAAAGTTATTTATATAAAAGTTAGTTTGAAGTCTGCAGAAAAAGAAAAAAAAATAATATAAAATAAAATCATATGAAAAGTAAATAAAATATTATTGTATAACTGGAAAATTTAATTTGCCTGTTCCAACTGCATTTTTGTATACAAAAACTCTAATAAGATTGGTACTCAATAAAGAACTTTTGTATTGTATTGTAAATATATTAGTTATATTATGATATTTTATAGCAAATACACGTGATCAGTTTATGTGTATACATAGGAGAGCTATTTCTCCACGACGTAGGTACCTACTATGGATAAATGTGTCTTATCTGACTTTTGTAACGTTGTAACGTAATTCATCTATGTTTATGTAAACATCTATTTATTAGTAAAAATAACAATTATTAGTAGGTACATCTTGTACATGGTCATTCTTAATGCTAATACGGATATTAATTCCATAAATTCAAAATTAATTTATCTAAACGAGTTCTAAGAATTTCTTATTAGTACACCGCATTAATCAAAATAATCAAATCCCCTGTAATATAATTTATAAAAATAAATTTATTTGTTTTGATTGCACTCTAAAAATATACAGCCGAATTGAAAACTTTTTTTGCAAGACAGTCTAAAATCATTTACAGACATAATGTGTATTATTCTTTCCGTATTGTAATTCTTTATTCTTAGGTATTTTTTTTACTCTTACAAGTTAGGTTAAAATGAACTTCCGGGTCACAATTCTCTTGGACTACTATATATCAAAGTAGTGTGCTGTTGGATTAATTGAAGAATGAAAACTGTAGTCAACAGGATTCATAAAAGAATCTAATTTTGAATGCAAACATATCCCAGCTCATACCATCGGGAATCCATTGGCTTTAGTATCAATTTATAGACTAGCTTCGTCGACATCATAACGATAATAGTAAAGTATTAAAACGTCGCATTTCAATCTTTCTTAGCCTTAGTTTAGCTTGGCACTCCCTGTTCGTACTTTGCTTTTCAAATTTTTATAAAATGATTTTTAAAGCACTAACGCCTGCGATAATAATTCAACATTTCAATTTTTAGAGAGAGAAAAATCACATCCTCGGACGGGATTCGAACCCGCGTCTTCTGTCAATCCCTGTCAGACGCCATGACCACTAGGCCACCAAGGCTTACAGTCCGAGCATCGAATTTTAACTGTATATGATTTTAATCATGTATGTCATGATGTGATTTTTTTTCTCAAAAAATTGCAATGTTGCATTTTCTACTCATATAGTCTATACATAATTTTAAACTTGCTTATAGCTTACAGCTAGCAGACTACTAACTACTGGCAAGACCAATCAGTCGTTCAACTCGAACGCAAATCGCGTGTCTTAACTATGGTGCAGTTGAAATTATGGACGACAATTAACGCATACTAGAGTAGGCCTCACCGACCACTGCGTCGGAAACTATTCATGACGTGTAAAGAATACCGCGCTCAGTGCATCCGTTAGTTCCGCATTAAGTCACAACAGTATTGCAACAGTCAATGTAAGCCAAAATAAACACTACTACTCAAATAATAAAGGTTAATCAGAGTGATATGTATAGTATGATAGTTGGTATGATAACGGCAATGATAGCAAACATCACAGAAACAACGAGTTTCTAGTTTTAACTTGGTAAATCATGCAATCAGCTGTAAAATGAGGTAAAGCCGAGTTTGTAATATTCTATACAATACTTACCTATATCGGCGTTTTACATAATTGCGTTGTGTTGTGTAATTTGGAAGGAAATAGCACTTTCAAAGATGTAACAGTAAAATTTAATACCTTTAAGAAACTATTAAAATATTTTATGGGACCTGTTAAGGCGTCATAAACAATTAAGCTAGGGTTTCTGCATATAGGTAGTCTTTTATAAAAAAGTCGTCTTGAATTTTCAACCGACTTCCAAAAAAGGAGGTTCTCAACTCGACGCGTATTTTTTTTGTTTTATGCATGCTGCATAATAATATATCACGCATAACTTTTTTCCAGAGTAGTCCGATTTTGACAATTCTTTATATACTTATTTCTTTGTATACCTCCGACATGGTCCCGTTAAATTTCACCAAATTCAGTCAAGCGACAACTAAACGTGTTTCGCCTATCTTAAGTAGGTGCATGACAATCGTTCCCGTAAGTAGTAAGGTTACTAAGAAAGATGCAAAAAAAATTATTCTTCCAAATTTTTATGTAATTTTTCGTAAAAGTCGTGCCTACGCCGTTATGTCATTTCACCTTTGTCTAAATAAACTGTAGCAAATATAACCGCTTCGGTCTCGGTCTGGCAGACCCGCATACATCTATACATCTACCATACATATGCATGGCTTTGAAAACTCAACTTTCTTTACACTTAGAATGTTTATTAGAATTTCGCAGATGCAATCTCTACGCACCGGCGCTCTACTCTACTACGCGGCGCGTGCAGTATTCGTCGACATGACGATCGCTTACGAACTTAACTAATAAGTAATTTTGTACGTGTAAAGTTAATCACGTAAATCAAATTCTTTTTGTCATTTCTACAATTCATATTTATAACCATGTGCATAAGAAAAAGAAAGGCTTTAGGTTGTAGCCGAAACAATTTTTGTAAGTCTAATATTTTTTATATATTCTTGAAATGGGCCATAAATCGTAAACTGCAAGTTTACAAAAAAGTTTACAGGCAATAAAAAAAACAAAATTTTATTTTTTATAAGAATGGTCTCAAAAACTTTTGCCTTAAAGTGCAAAACTTCCGAGATATGAGGCAAAACATTTTTTCAAGATGGCACTTGAAGCTCCACCTGGATTTGCCAGCATTTTTTGATTTTATGCTGTGTAAGTGACCCTAAACCCTTTTAAAAATATTGGATCAGAAATTTAGTGCGAGGTTGATAAAAAGACAGCTATTTTGGCATAAAACGTTAATCCCATTTGTATTAATACAAAATTGTTATCTTTAAGCATCATCACTGCCGGTTGCTCCGACGACTTTTTTCTTTTATATGGGGACTCACACGGTTATATATTTGCCATTTCAAAAGTTATTTATGTATTTAGGTATACTTACATGAAGTGAGATTCATACATAGTCATATAAATAAGTCTGTCAATAAATCACGTCTTATCTACACCATGTTCTAGTTAATTGGTGGGGGAAAAGGAAAACTTTCTAGAGCGATTGAGGAGAAAAACACAATGTTGCATGATTTTGTATACATTGCCTACACAGCTACAAACAAACTTAACGGTTAATAATCCACCGTTATTGCATGTCAAAATTCAAAGAAACACATAAATGAAGGAAATTTAAACAAAGCCAATGACAGACATTGTTGGGCTTTTCCCGCGAGACGATATTTGACAATAATATCTTGCTACCTCGGTTAAAGTAAGTAAAAATCTATCGCTCCAATACGCTTGGTAAACCGGTTAACAAAATGATAGGTCAGTAATTAAAATATTAACTGTATAAAGTATATACCTATATGCCATAGGATTACATAGATCTAAGTCATAGCTCAGACAAAATAAAAAAAAAAGACAGAATATTGTGAACAGAGAAGTGAGGCCGGTAAAACTACGCGTCGCCGTGTACATACAACACATACAACGAAACTACGCCTTGACTCGTCAGTCGACCTATCGCGGCGCGTAGAACCAACACGTAAAATTTTAATTATCATTTAACTTAAATTTATTATTTTATATTATTTTGAATTATCATGGCAGCACCGATGCATGCACATGTAGTTTAGAAAACCGGCCTAACTTCTCTGTTTACAGCATTCTGTGTTGACTTTTTTACTCGTATTTTGTGTCATAGATACTAATTACCTCAAAACTGAGCTTAAACATGGTTTTATTTAATTAAGGAAAATGGTATATGCATACTGACTGTAATATTTTTTAACCGTCTTTTCTTGTAACTATTCAATTCATGGGACCAGTTGCTCGCAAATAAACGCAAAAGTTTCAATTTATTCGCACAATATTTGCAGATATCTTTTATATTTGAAATAGCACCGTTGAGTATTTTTCACTCTCAATTATAATTCTCGACTAGCTACTTGTGTATGCAGATGAAGAGAAAGCAAACTTTTCATACTTAAATAGAATTATTTTTTTATTGTACCCCCGGATTTCCGAAGCCTTGAGAAAGCATTTGGCTCGGTAAGGCGGATGTGGCAGGATGATGAAAGACAATGTTGACACACTGTGGCTACTTATAACAAGGTATAAAGCTCCGTTTTCTACAAAAAAATGTCTCATATTTTTGTAGAAACTAGACCTTTATACCCAAAGAAAAAAAAAATTACCCCGGCGGCTATAGGACCAAAACCAAAACAAGCATGTTGACAATTGTCAATTCAGGCCGGTTTTAGTGCTCCACCGGCCGTCGGTGCGTACCATCGGTCCTGACGATACACATAACCGATCGTCAGTTTGTACCGTTCAGTGCTCTTCTGATCTACTAATCTGGCCGGACTAGTACAGCCACAAACACGTATACGAAAAGGACGTGTTTACAAATTGTTTAATTGCTGCTTACTATCTTTTTTTGACGATGATACGAGCATCCGTACGGTCGGTACACCGATCGGTGTAGCACTGAACGCGTTAATATGTTTCCTTATCGCATGCGGACGCGCTTAAGGCAGGTTTCAGTGCTCGACTGACCGTCAGTGCGTACGTCGGTCGCGCTTGTCATTTATATGAATACTCACAAGTGGTTTCAATGCTCGACCGACCGTCAGTGCGCACGCCGGTCGCGCTTGTCATTTATATGAATACTCACAAGTGGTTTCAATGCTCGACCGACCGTCAGTGCGTACGTCGGTCGCGCTTGTCATTTCTATGAATACTCACAAGTGGTTTCAGTGCTCGACCGACCGTCAGTGCGTACGTCGGTCGCGCTTGTCATTTATATGAATACTCACAAGTGGTTTCAATGCTCGACCGACCGTCAGTGCGTACGTCGGTCGCGCTTGTCATTTATATGAATACTCACAAGTGGTTTCAGTGCTCGACCGACCGTCAGTGCGTACGTCGGTCGCGCTTGTCATTTATATGAATACTCACAAGTGGTTTCAATGCTCGACCGACCGTCAGTGCGTACGTCGGTCGCGATGTCATTTGTATGAATACTCACAAAGTCAAAGTCAAAGTCAAAATCATTTATTCAATTTAGGCATCAAAGACGCACTTATGAACGTCAATTTTTCATTATAATGTACTTTAAAGCCTACCGCCGCGTTCCAAAATACATAGAGCCAACCGAGAAGAAGCGGCAAGAAACTCGGGGCCATTCTTTTTATATAGATGTTTTTACAATGTTTTTACTTAGGTACTACAAATATTAGCTCCAGTGTGTTGCCTTACAAAAGAGAACATAATAATGGTATCAGTAGGGCAAGACACGCTACACTTTGAGATCTTAGTACACGAGTAGATAGATCCTAGAGTGATCAGTCCCAAGCTGTTTTATCCTCCAAGTAATCCGAAATTTTGTAATAACCTTTTTGACAGAGTTTAGTTTTAATAGTAATTTTAAACTTATTAATAGGCAAATCTCGGATAACATTGGGAACTTTATTATAAAATCGTATACATTGTCCCATAAAAGAATGACTTATTCTGTGGAGACGCGTTACATGTACGGATAGCTTGTGCTTATTTCGCGTGTTGATGGAATGAGCATCACTCCTTTTATCAAAACTGCTAATGTTTTTCTTTACATACATTAGATTTTCATAGATAAACTGAGAGACAACAGTTTGAATGTTTATGTCTTTAAATTTCTGTCTAAGGGAAACTCTGGGAGCCAAACTGTAGATTGCTCGTATAGCCCTTTTTTGCAGTATAAAAATAGAATGAATATCTGCAGAACATCCCCAGAGCAGTATGCCATAAGTCATAACGCTATGGAAATAACTAAAATAAACTATTCTAGCTGTGTCTACATCAGTTAATAGTCTAATTTTTTTAACAGCATAAGCTGCTGAACTGAGCCTACTAGACAATTTTTTAATGTGGGGACCCCATTGCAATTTAGCGTCTATAGTAATTCCTAAAAAGACTGTTCACTCCACAAGGTCCAACCCTGTTCCATTCAATTGTATATTGGATTCTACTTGTCTCACATTTGGTGTCGAGAATTTTATACAATTAGTTTTCTTCTCATTGAGGAGAAGATTATTTGTATTGAACCAATTCACAACTTTAGCTAATGCATTGTTAACATCGTCATAGTTTAGTAACTGCCTTTTAATTTTAAATAACAGTGAAGTGTCATCTGCAAACAATACAATCTCGTGATTCTTCTCTACATAATAAGGTAAGTCATTAATATAGATTAAAAACAAGAACGGCCCTAGTATTGAACCTTGTGGAACGCCCATTGAGTGGTTTCAGTGCTCGACCGACCGTCAGTGCGTACGCCGGTCTCGCTTGTCATTTGTATGAAAACTCACAAGTGGTTACATGCTTTACCGACCGTACGCACGCGTATGTTGCTACGCACATTGTTATCTGTTTGTCTGTTTGCTTGTGCGTTTATGCACGCTAATCTCAGAAATTGCTTATTCGATTTAGTTGCGGTTTTCACTAATATATTCTGGTAAGCTTCATTTAGCATTAAGTGTTTGTTTCATGTCAAATAATGTTAATTGGTTTATAAATAAAAAAGTTATTGAAATTTATAGAATAACTCTCTCGCCACTACACCAAGACCAAGCAAGCAAAGCCGCTGGCGGGTCAACTAGACTAAAATAACAATGTACAAACGGCGGTCTCCCTCCCCACGTAACAATTAAATTCATGCCGTAGATATAAAATAATCTTATCAGCCATGGGAATGACGTATCAGTAGCATCTGTTTTGCATATAATGGGCTATTGCCTTGCTCATTTTCTACATCATTTGCATAGAAGAACGTCATGGCAATCTACAGGGCTCACATATGATATACCTATCTATATGCCTTTTGAGGTAACCATAAATATGTCTAGTAGCATGGCTTCGTAGATTTATTGGACTATAAAGGCACTTAGAATATTTTTATCATGACATTCAAAGACAGAAATGCTTACTGTTGAATACAAAATAGACTGAAATTTAAGGTGACCACGAGTATAAAAAACTAAAATTATAAATGCAAAAGTATGTATGTTTGGATCAATGGATATGTGGTTTTTTTACTCCTGCATGTCGATAAAGATTTTGCTGAAAATCGGTAGATTATAGGCCGGGAATGACACATATATAATGTCTCTGTGGAATGATCATTTACCGTGCGGGTAGAGCCATGAGAGACTGCTTATCCTATCTATATAGGTATATAAAAACGAACCCCTATTTCTAGTCACGGTATATCTTGAGAACGGATGGAACAATCTCGCTAATTCTTTTTTTGTTGTTTAATAGATTGCTAGAAGAAGGTTTTTATGAAAGAAAAACCAAGAAAATATGGGAGCCTACTACGCGAACGACGTCGCGAGTAGTTGCTGGTAACTTATAAATGCGTTACGTACTCATATTTTGTCTGGTTATGTTTCTATTTAATTCTTCATAAAACTTTGACTTTTTACACTTAAACTAGTAGGTACTGTTAGTTATGTGGTTTTAGGAAACTCATATTATTGGTTCATTAAAACATAGCACCTAACAAAAACTATTCAGTATTGGGAGAGAGAGTACCTAATACACAATACGTAAAGTAGCCAGTAGTGTTAACTGTAGCTACGGTAATAATATCTAATAATTGCTGTAGTGCCCATCGCTATACGCACTGTTTTCTTGACAGTTTTTGAGAGTTACCAGATGTAAAGTAGAAGTAGAGTAGAGATAGAGTAGATTGTAGTTTGTACTACCAAAGCGGAGATTTACATACGAGTCCTACCTAGAGAAACCTTACGATATTTAATTCTTATGTCGAACACGTCAATACTGTGGTTTATTGCATGACAGGTGTTTACTGCGTATGCAATAAACAGGGCTGTTAGCATTCTGGCCCGATTACATGTGGAACGTGCCGTGCTATCAATATGTACACTTTGTCGTGTTGTAGGAACTGAGGCACGCGCTGAAGTCATTACCTAATGTCTGAATACAAAAAGATACAATCTTTACCCTGTTTTCGAACATTACGATAACTCAGAAACATACAAAATACAGACTTTTAGTATAAAAAATACAATAATGCGGTTTTTGTTTTATATCTAAAAATTTTAAAGCGCATTGAATAAACCTTTATATGTTACACTAGCTGACCCGCCAGCGGTTTCGCTCGCTTGGTTTATTAATTACAGTTTTGAACTATCCCACTTGAACTCTTTAATTTACCGGAATTAAAAGTATCCTTTATGTTGACCAAGGATATAAGCTACCACCATACAAAATTTTATTTAAGTCGTTCTAGTCGTTTCGGAGATTAGCCCGTACAAACTGACAGAGAAAACAAAAAAATAAAAATAAAACTATATTAGTTCGATTTCACTCCTTACATCCCCCTGACTCGGTTTTCAGCATTTTGTTCATTGTAAAGAAATTCGACCTTTACAGTTTTATTATATAATAGTGAATAGTGATGAATTATTATATTTATTATTATATGTATAGATTAACGTTGCTGTCGCCGATTTCAAATAATGCTAATATTTATTATGCTCAATAATAGTAAAAAAATCAGTATGTATTATTATATATCTATACGAGTACTTGCGGGTAATATCGAAATAATACATGTAGTTTATTTTGTGTTTATGTACTCCCTTAAATGCAACGAATGAAAAGCAAAAGTTATTTGTCTTCTTAACGATACTGATATACTTAAAGCAGGTGTTGTATGAGTAGACCACGATGCCAAAATAACGGCAAACAATCATTTTATGTCTAGAACGTTTCGCCAAGAATCGCTCATCTTTATTTGGCATTGATCCATGCTACCTGTATCTATATTGGAAACAGATTTCAAGTGTAATAATCAGATGACAAAAGCAGCTTTAAACTTTTATTATTTATTTATCTACAATTTTATACGCCCGACATCTAAATATAAAACCTCATAGCCGATAAAAATGTCAGATCGTATTATCCAACATTTGGCGCACACCTGAGGATCTGCTTCCAGATAAATATATCCATTCTGACTCACATTTCACACAGTAAATAGAAATTAAACTCGAATATAAATAGAGAAAGAGCTTTGCGACCGGGGCGTGGGACGATCCCACAATAAACGCTGTCTAAATATAAATAATGTACTAAGATGTTATTTTTTTCTCGATCGTTAACAATATCTGTTGTTATAAAATACCACTAAAGTATTAGATTAACGAGAAACGCGTGTGGAAAGGGCTTAATGAGTTCTTTATTTATAACAAAGGTTTTGAAACACAAAAGATTAGGAAACTGGCTAATTTATGGGGTTCGTTTATTGGCATCGCTCGTTATGTTGACGAGACGAAATATTGGACGATGTAGACATTAAGCAATCTGTCGTGTGTATAGAGATAGATGGCCTGAATCGTGAATAACACGACATTAGAACAAAAAAGAAACGAAAGCGTGGGTATTTAACGATATGCTAAAATTATGCTGTTAAAAAGTTTTAAGTATAATATTAACTGGTGAAATCATTATTCTTATTAGAAAACCATACCAACCGGAAAATTCAAGCACGTAAAATAAATGTCACCTTTACCTTAGTTATTTTAGAGTAAGGTAGGAATTTAAGCATCAGTGACCCTTTTAAATACAATAAAGGTGCCTACAAATTTTACTATGAGTCCATATAAAGCGGCAGCGTGTATCGAAACGATTTCCTAGTATAGTTTACATAGTCGACACAATAATAATTTAGAATCGGCGCACGTACGCCGACGGATGTATACGAATGCCAAACAGAATTGGCCTCACTAAGTTCGTAACTCACAATTATTTCTCGCTGAAAACTGAAAGGAACTCGCAAGTCTAAACAGACTTTACTTATAACCATCACACTATTGTACAGTCAGCAAAAAGCATTGTACGACAAATGTCATAAGACATTTTTGTAACTGCCGCGGTATAAATGTGGCAGGCGAAATATTAATAATGTGGCGAAATATGTAACTGGTTCACTATTTGATAAACGGGCTAGAATAAATATCAATGTAGGTTTCTTATAAAGAGAAAGGATCCTTTTTTGTGACTGTTTGTGTACTAGACAAATTATTTTCACAAATGTCTAAAGGCTATGGCTCTTAAAATCTGCTGACTTAAAAATATTTGAAATTCTTATGGGTAGACTCCATAATAGACACATTCGCGCGCTAAACAAAGAAAAATTTGGATAGACTGTGTGAAAAAAGACCTCAGAATTGATGTTTTTTAATGACTCTTTGCTGTCGAGTTGACGACGACGAGCAACGAAGCGATGAATAATAGAAGAGGAACAAGAACCAGAAGGTCTATCATCAACTAGAATTAAGTACTGTCGCTTAATAAATAAAAATACACTGTTGAGTTGTACTCATAAAATAATAAATTGTTGAATGAAATGAAATGAGCTTATAAGCTCATTGAAAATATATGTATACGTTTTGTAGTATTTTAATGTTAAATTTGTATTCTGTAATATAATACAATTATAATTTGTATTTCACGTGCTAACTGTACTAAATCCGTTTGCGGTTGTAATGACGAATTGTACTCGTAATACACTCTCGAGTTTTGGTTAATGTCACTCATAACTTCGATGGGCATTGCTAATAATATGCTTTTATTATTCGTAAAATACTACGTGTATACTATATATCATATACAGTATAAGGGAACGTTTAAGAATATAAGTTTAAGTATAAGTTGGTATTACTGAAATCCTCTCATTTGTGATTCTCGATTTGACTGGATATTTGACAGTTGATGATTTGATTTGATTTATATTATGTCCGAAACGATGCGCAACGACAAAGCTTTATAGAAAAATGATATACTCATACGATTTGGGAATCGGTAATAGCACGGTAATCTACATTACCCTGGTAATAGTCTCCTTGCCTTTCCTTGTTCTGATGAGGCCAGGATGCTACTTAAAATGTACATGTTCTTTTATAGCTGACATTAACGCGTTTGTTTTGTCTTACGGATGACATTGTCAACATCTGACTAAACCCTCGTGTAAAATTTAAAAAATAATCTAATACGAAATTTTCTCATAAATCTATCCCCAAGCAGAGATTCTCTACTGAGCGTACTTGTGAAAGACGGACCTTTTGCATTGTGATCGCTGAAAACACTCATATAGAAATTAAATCTAAGTACCTCTACTGTATGTTTGCATTGGTAAATCCCATTTAATTTAGATAAGTGAAGGAGTGAAGGAGTGAAGAGTTTCAGCAAAGTGTAAAGATCAAACAAGTTCATATTACTTAGTCAAGGATGAACGCGGTGAGATAACCACATCAAGAAACCTACATCCGAGCTATCATTAAAATAATCATCAAAGTAATCGTTAAACACTATTACGTTGAAGCCCTTTGAAATTACACAATTTTTATAACCATGCAAAGTGGTGCAACACCAAATAATGGTACCCGTTGATTTGCAAGTATTATATAATACCAAATATCGATTTCAACGTTTCACACAAAAAAGTTTCGTCTAGATTTCTGAATATTACTGATTTAGAAAGTTGACTATAATTTTACCACAAAGCAAACAAGACCTCCTGAATCACAGCTATGCATTCTAAACAAGTTTAAAAGTCAGTATTTTATCTAGGTAACATAATTATGTTCAGTGCATACAGCATTCAGTGTGGGGACGGAGTTAAATAATATTCCCCTCACCGTTGGTATGCGAATTGTAAGAGGCGAGGAACCCCGACTTACTAGTTGGTAGACATGTGGAAGCGGTCGTCTTGTTTGGTACCACCTAGTGCCAGATATGCGGCAAAGCAATAGTGCGCAAGCATTTCTGTGCTGGGTTGTGAAGATCACTGTAGCAAGTGAAGTTACTGGGCGAAAGAGACTAAAAAACTGCTTGGTGTGACGAGCGCTGTGCTTTAAATATATAATATGCAGTACCACTCGAAACTACAATTTTAAATTTTGGGTGGCACTGTAACTGACATAGGCAAGCGTGATGCTTATCATGTGACATTATGTGAATAAATGTGACATTATTCACCTTTTTTTGCAGAACATAAATATTCTAATTATATTATCTAGAACATTATTTTTGGGAACTACGATCCTGTACCTACAATTAAATCCCCTATTCCACTAAATGCTGGTTAGTCAAGTTCAACTAAATCAGATAATAAAATTTAACCAGTAGTTCCCGTTTAAGCCTCCGTTGAGGCTTAAAACAGGATTTAAAATTTAGCAGAATAGGGTTGCCGTGCTCTACACAGAACTGCAACCAAGCAAGGAGTCTGTGTAAAAAACGAGCATGTTCCAGCTTCCGATACAAAAGCGACGACAAAGAGGCGTCACTTCCACACGCGCTCACTTCTTAGAACTAATGAAAGGTGAGTACGTAAATAGGACTGTGGTCGGACGGAACCGCGCCGCCGCGCGCCGGTAGAACTGATGGTCTACTGATTGATTTGGGTGACATTGAAAAATTTTGATTGTATATCCGTTTTGAACGGAACTAAACAAACCAAACCGACTGTATTTTTTCTACCAAACTTAAATTTTTTCTACTTCCAAAAAGGAGGAGGTACTCAATTCGACTCTATTTTTTTATGTTTGTTACCTCATAACTTTAGACTGGGTGAACCGATTCTCAAAATTATTGTTTGAAAGCTTTCCGTGTGCTTCCATTAAAAATTTCATCAAATTTGGCTAAGTAGTTTTTGAGTTACACTCCAATAACTGACTAGAATGGAAGTCGGTATTAAATTTTTCAAATTTAACTTGTTCGTCACAAGTTGCGTTTAGATTGTTTTCCTGCAAAGTGTTTAGTTTACGGTGTAATAACAAGTGTACGAAAATCAGTAAAAGGAATAATATATAGAATAGAAAACTTGGCATTCATTATCTTTATTACCATGATGAGTTTTATATCCACTTTCATTAAGTTTTGTGATAATATATCATGACGCGTTTCCCGTTTTATTCTTCTTTTATTTGAATAAGTACCTATTATGCGTTCGTATAATTTTCACTTTTCACTTTTGATCAGGTCTTGAAATTTTGAGTATCTTCAATAACAGAATGGAAGTCGGTATCTATTTTGAAAATTGTACATTATTTGCATACACATACTCTGCAATTCACCTTGCGTTATTTAAAACTCTTCAATATTTATGTAAAGTTCTGATCACACTGCAACGGCATTTAATTTATATAGAATCTCAAAATCGCATAACAGAATAACACAAAATTACTATGCGATAAGTAGAAAAAAATGTGTTACATCGATATACAAATTTATTTTTACTATCTCTGCCATTAGGAGGGTTCAAGGCTTGAGTCCGATCATAAACTCTATTCTTGGCCAATTTGTCATATTAAAACGGCGGCAGAGCCGGCACGCGTCGACTCTGGGCTTCCGCAGCTCATAAAATAAGTCATTCTACAATATACATGCAGAAAACAGGATCGCATTCACTTTGTTGACAAACGCTTGTCAGTCACCTGTAAGTAGTTGTTGTGGCCTTTTTGGCAAATCCTCAGCCTGGATGACGCCAAAATCTCCTTTCCAGTTGAAAGATATTATTGATATAATAACACAAGGAATATCATTATCATTACCCAATTTTGGGTAATTCGACATTAAATTTTTGCCTTCACTTTACTTCTAATGTTAACACTAAAATGTGATTAGAAACGCGTGTTTGTTGTTTCTTTATTTTCATAACTTTTGCGTAGAGGTCATTACATTGCTGGACAGTTACATAGGACACTTTTCATACCAGTCAAAGACCATACATATTTTTATAATATAAGAGCCAATAAAAATGTGAAGTAATGTGAAATGATTTTTTGCGTAGAAACAGTTTTGGGCAGAAACTTTACATAGGATTCATCCTTGTTAAATTGACTAGGATGAATCTTATGCACATTGTTTATAGTTCTAGTTTTAAGAGTTATCTTCGAAGTTAGCTTCGAATGTTAAGAGTTTAAGTTAGAGAGAGTTAGTGCTAGAACAAAAATATCCCACGCGGACGTGGGAGAAAAGAAGACTTAGCAAAAGCTGCGCGAAATACAATAGAAAGTCATGACGTAAAACGTAGAAAGACGTGATTCATATCTCATTTCTCATCAATCCGAACACCTTATATCACTAGAATAGGATCATAAATCGTCTATCAATTGAGATATCAAGCTAATATATCATCAGGAACAAAACAGATTCATCTGTCTCCGTCAATTAGTTTAAACCTCTACTCACGACTGTTCGTGTTCAAATTAATGCACGAGCTCACAAAACTGGGAAAAACAAGGAGAGTTGTTCTTAGTGTTACTCAACCAATGTTTACTTGCCTGTGACTCAAGTGAGCTAAAGTTAGGTCATGTAAAATAGCATAATTATAGTTATTTACATACTGTAATAAATGGAAAGCTTGTTAGTGTAAGGAAAGTCTTTGAGCTACACGTGTTAAAAGTATATGTACGTATAGAGAAAATTCCTTCCTATATATCTTTATGGTCAAAGCAGGTGCTTACGTAAATTTTGTTATCATGCAATCATGCCCATACTTAATTATTGAATTCTAAATATTCTTTAGGTAACTTGCTCTTCGAGGAATTGTGGTTCGTCAACTGCACGGAACAAAGGAATTTTAGGAAATGGTGGCCAAGAAATTAAGTCAAATTGTAAAAATAAAATAAAGACCTACAATTTTATTATTGCTAAATAAGGTTATGATTTTATAGTTTTGACCATAAATTTTGATCCTCTATATTAGAATATTGGAAATGTTCTGTAGGATCAGTCAAAGCAAGAAAACAAAATATGAAACAGAAGAAATTTGGCATGGGAGTGAATGCAATCTATGGTTTAAACAAAGCTTTTCGAGACACCATTAAGATGAGATTGAGTGCAATCTAAGGGCTAAAAGAAGCTTTGCGAGACATTATTAACATGAGAATGAGGGCATTCTAAACAATCTTTACGAGACAGCCCTCTCAGCTGTTATTAACCAGATATACCAGGATAACAATGGATTTTCTGTTGTGTCTAGTTCAGCGACAGTTGATATAATATGTATATATAACAATAGTAAATTTAAATCTTATGTAGGACAATTGCCCATAAACGATTTGCTACTTTTACGTCATGCAGTAAACGTTTAGTAAAAAAGTTAGTAAACAATTACCAGGCCGTAATACTTTCCTCAGCACATGCTTTACATGGTGTTTACAACCTGTCAGTCAATAACGACCATCGATTAACGAATAAGTTGGTTAATAGGCCTCTAATACTGGTTCTATACGGCAACAAACTGTGAAATAAAAGTTGTTTAGCCTAAAGCTGTTTAGTTATACGATTGTAATTATATAATCAAAATAAATGCTGTGCTCCAACTTTTATTCTGTTACGTGCCTACTTATGGATGTTTTGGGATCGATTTGTTACACAAAACGAAAGATTTATTACGTTGGGTGTATACTTGATATATGGATTACTCGCTAATAACTTGAGTATGTTTCGCAATAAATCCCACGTCTCTTGGTAGATAAACATACTGGATGGCAAATTTCGAAAGAAGCATCTGATGACCCGCCAAGATTGAGTCACCTACTTGACATCGGTAAGGTATACTTGTGAAGTAGACTTTATTATGGAGCACATACAAGCTTTAACAAAGTTATACAAAAATATCCGCTATCGACGGGCTATTCCCATCACATAATATCCCTCTAATGGGTTTTCGGCACTTGAAAACTAGCCAGGAACGATAAAATGCGCATCTGGCCACTCGCACGCGTCCGATTTGATATATTGCGATACTTTAATGTTAAATCTGGTGCCAAAATTAAAGCTTCCGAGTTTAGACGGTTTGGAGTAAATCTTATGCTTCCGTTCTATTGAAATTGAAAGTTATTGCTATATTAAGTTTTATGTGTTGATTATTTAAAACTATACACCTAATTTATACAATACATGCATTACAAACGCTACTCGTTTTTAAGATCTACGGATATTACAAAAATAAGGGTGATATCATCACACATGGGACGAACCATCCATCCAAATCCAAAGAATAGATTGATGTTTTTATTTCACATCAAAACTACTGAACATATATTAGAAGATGTTTTTAATGTGGCATGATGATGAGCGGGAATAATGTGCTACTTTTCTATTTAGGAAAAATATATGACAGGTAATTTTCAATAATAGTCAATAACATAATAATTGTATTATTAATGGTTTGTATAACTATAAGATATTAAAAAGGTTATCTAGAGTTATTCCGAAACGAGTTAGTGTTATATATACAGCGTTAGCCAAATATAGATATATATATTAATAATGATTACAGCATATATTACCTGGTTTCTGAATAATGATTATATAAATATTAGCTAGTTTATTTATACATGGAGTCATGTTCAAAGTAGACGAAATACTTTTATACCAAGATGCTATCAATCTTGGCCTGCTATATAATTACAAAACAGTTTTTTCTCATAAATCTCAGAGTATAATATCCATTCATACTCGTACATGGCAACATAGCAAAATCTATTTAACACGCATCGTTTACCAAACACAAGTCGATTTCACTCACAATGTGCAAATCGCTGTCATTGAAATATCGCCCATTACAAAGCACACAATGGTGTTTTAAGATTTATTGGGTATAGCCAGTTCACAGTTTTTCAAACAATCAGTTCAACAGCCTCTGTCTCTAGATAGTTTAAGTTTCTATGTTTTATGCCGTCCAAAACTTTTGAAATATTAACCCTAAAAAGGCTGGGGATTTTCATTAACTTCGTTTGTTCAAACACTAACTATATCCTTACGGAAACTTGCGTTTATTATATTTTGTGTCGCTTATAATAAGGTTTATTACCATAATTAGCAAACTGGACATAAAGAAAAAGTGATGATTAGATCATTCCTTTATTTTGATACATAAATTAATTTATGTCTTATACAAAGAGGTGCAACGAAAAAACATTTATAAGTGAAGCATAAAATTAATCACTTACGTATTATATCATGCACTAACCTCAGATTATAAAACTTGTTTTATAATCTGAGGCACTAACTAACTCACCCGCGGCATCGCTCGCATGGGCTACAGTAATACGCTGTCTTAAAACTACATTGGTTAAAATAGTTTACGACATGCTCGCTTTTAGTCCAACCTCTAGAGTTTAGATCTAGAAGTAATATGTCAAAACGTAAATTTCGCAAACAAAACTGTGGTCGTTCGATTCCTAAAAGGTGCATATAAAATACAGACTCAAAATATTTATGACTATTTCCATCACTTCAGTTAACGTCAGTTATCATCAGTTCAGTTAATCAGCAAGCTCTTAAAGTTCAAGCATTACCGCAATACGTTACTTCGTACTTTTAATGCACTAAATTACTTTATTATTTGTGACATTCAAGCCTAGGTGAATTTAAAGTTAACCTATAGAAATTTATCGTCAATTGGCAAGTTGTGCGATATCGCTACCAGTGGAACTCTGCCGTGAGATTCTCTAATGATTCGTCGACGAGCTCACCGATGTCAAATACTTTATAAGATATCGCCCTTGTACACAAGGTTGTTTTCCAGCGTTTCTTGTCATCTCGTCATTTGTTTCACGGATGTTGTCAAAGATGCAACGACGCTCTTACAGAATCGCACGGCTAAAGTTAGAAAGCAAGACCCACTTTGCGTCACTGACCCAGCAGCGTATGTTATGCTCCAAACTTACTCGATATGACAAAGTTAAATACATTAAGCAGACTTTATAAGCCATTATTCTATGAATATGTGAACATGATCAGAACCGATTTATGATGCATATTGGTGAAGTGAAATCTGAGAAATATCAAGGCGTCAACGAATGAAAGTAAACTGTATAAATTAATGATAATGAACTATGTGTAAATTATCCATATTATAGAAGACTATAACTTAATCTTCAAAGTTAAATATGTAAGGATTATTTTATAGCTTCTTCAAAATCATTTACCCAATTTTAAGTCTTGTTTGTTAGTTTGTAGTAATACCGTGTATGTACAGAAGGATGTATAAAGGTATAATTAAGGAATTCGGCAACACATTTGGCTGGACTGGGGCAATGCAATATGAGTTAGGCAAAACCTCGCCAAGAGCTTACTATGTAGGATAATTTAGGGTCGCTATTGATTTCTTAATGAAAAAGGTTAAGGTTAAAATATATAAGTACTATAAGGATAAGTAACCCTAAGAGATTACACATAGAGATGAAAAAGGTAGAGGTTCGATATTACATCGGGTTATAATGAGAGGTTTAGCATGACGAAAAATTTCAATTGAACGGAGCAATGCTGCTTGCATTCTGGGAACATTGACCGCTGGTAACGGTTTATTAACATATTTTGCCAACTGGACATTAATAAAAAAAAGTGATGATTAGAGCATTCCTTTATTTTAATAGGTACATATATTCAATTATGTCTTACACAACGAAAAACATTTATCGTTCCGTGTTTATCGTCCGTGGACTAGTGCCCATATCTAGGAAACATATTTACGATTTTATTATGGTTTTACTTATTTCATTTATTTTATATTTATTTATATTCATATTGGTAGAAGTTATACACTTGCGAAAAATTAGGTGGACGGACTGACATACGAACGAACAGCGATCCGATGAAGGTTCCTCGTAGAACTAAGGAAACCTAATAAATGATACAGATTTAGGTAATTTAAGACGTCACTACTACAGTTGATAATCACTCTTCGATGTTGTAGATTTATATGTTTGTACCAAAAGATTCACGAATCAAAAATGGAAATATATAATATAATAAGTTACCTAACGATATTAAAGATTGTAAAATTTCTGTTTTTAAAAGTAAACTTAAAAAATATATTTATAATGAAATAACCTAAGATTGCTGAACAAATATGTTATACTCGACTAATCACTTTAATTAGTTATAAGTTTTAGTGTTAAATCTCATTTTAAGTGAACCTTGTTCTTTATGAGAAATAAATTCTTTAAACCCAAATAAACGAAACAATGAAAAAGTGCACACTCTAAAAATTATCCAAACAAAGGCTTTTGTGATGTCACTGAATTCAAGATAAAAACTTTTGAATTAATACACATTATGGTAATAATTACTTTGGGGCTTTGTTATTATCAAATATGATTAAATTTTAATCACATTTATTGCATCATTATATAGATTCAGACATTAAGTTGTGTACTATTTATATTTTTACATATTTTATCAAGTCTAAGTATACATTCCAAAAGTACTCTACTGTGCTCTAAAAACTATTATGCTAAATACTAGTACTATTATTTATTCTGTGATACTATTATGGGTAGGCAGGTGGTAATAACAAACGTTTTGAACAATGACAAAAACTCTCAAGCCACCTTGACAAATTAGGGCACAAATTAACCAACCAAGTATTTCTGGAGTCATTAAACGAGCATGAAGATTCACACGACACAAAGGAAGTGTTTGAAGTTAAAAAGAACCATAGGAGTGTAAAAAATGCATTAATTGGTGACGAGGCTAAAATGAGAATGCCCGAAATGGATGTAAGTCTACACTGAGTTCAAAGCGTAACACAAGCGCTAATGGGCGAACCCGAATCTTTTACTTGCGTTAACTTTCCGTAATTAGTTAATGTTGCTTTCAAATTGTGATTTATTGAGTACAGACAGGATTAAGTTGTAAAATTGTAGCAATAATAAGATTTAAATTTATGAAATCATATCAATATGAGGACTTTATTCTGCAACTTCAATAGTCATAACTAGTTTACTATTATTATAAAAATGTAATTTATGCTTTGGCTTTAAGAATATTACTAAATAACTGGATATGACTCGGAGTGTCGATTAAATTGCAGTGTCACGCAGAATTTGAACTTAAAACTCTGCAATTTTATTGTAACGTTTCATCACGGTTGAGCATAAAAAAGTTAGAAGTATCAATTTTTCACAAGTTAAGAATGAGATCACCCAGAAAAATCTACATGTTTCTAGGAACAATAAAGGAATAAAGGAAGCAATAAATTCGACGTGGGAGTGTCAATCCCCAACGGTGAGATTCCCGGAGATACGCTTTGACTCGCATCTAAAAGGGAAGAAGATTAGACGACTTGATGAAAAGCAAATTGGAACCCAAATATTAATTAAATTATCCAATAAAACTAATTGGGTTAAATAAACACCGACGAAACACTGATCAAAACATGCCGACGTTTTTACAATATTTCAACACTTATACAGTGAGAGAAGCAAATTGGCCAATTTCAAGAATCCTCCCACATGGATCCGCATGGAAGCAACTGACTTTCTTCCATTGAAAAAATCAGCACCCACACAAGTGTATTGACACGAATCGTACCGGTTTCATAATGCAAGCAAAGCGGAAATTTCGGAGTTTTGATTTTGTTATATCACCTTTGCCAATGTTTCCTAACATGCATAATGAGTATACGTAAATATTCAAAGTAGTAATGCTAACACTTAATTAGACGTCCACTCGCAAAGACAAATACTTTCTTCTCTGTGATTGACCATTAAATCCTAAGTACGTCTTGCACATGAAGCCGCGTTACCGCGAAGATCTGTGGAAAGTTTGTATAAGCATATAATAACTATACGCTGGGGCGCTTTCACGAGTTCACTGTAATTCTCGGATACGCATGTTTGAATGTTTTCCGCTTAAGGTTATGAAATGCGGGTGCTGATAATGAAAATATTTGAGTAGGCCTAGGTAATAATGCTTCACAACAGGGTACTGCATATTTAGCAGGTTACTGTGTGGGTTTCAATTACGATTTGTTGCTAAAATTTTGTGATAGTAAGAAAGTTAAATTATCTCACAATGAATGTAAAATAAAATAGTCATATAGATAATTGAATGTGTAAAAAATATATTTAATTTTTGTACTTTTGTATTTTGTATGATTGATTAAATTTTTGCAATTTTACTTTTCGATCAGGAAGTTGCTAACATAGTCAACATATTACCGATAAAACATGGCAAAAATTCATACACGTGAGGCATTCAGTCGCCCGGAAAGGCTTTCCATTATTATGATTATTTTCCATAATCATATACTTAAGGAAAGTCAGCGTAAGAAATTTAACTAGGTATATTATAGTTCTCAGACAATGGGAACCTAAAAATGGCATGATCAAAAATGTCAAGAAAAACATGCTGAAATTTGATGTATTTTATTATTTCTAGTGAAATTTGTAACTAGTAATTTACAAAGCAATGCTACCGATACCACCCACGTCGGCGCACTATGGTTTATAAATGGCAATGCGCATCCGTTGCATGACAGGCACTCTAATGCATTAATGCCAATAATGCATGCACTTGTAAATCTGATTAAAGACCAATTATACATAGCTAAAGATTATTTTAATTTGTCAATGAGCCAATGCCTCTTCAAGTTACGAAAGTCTGGTAGATGCGCATAATTAAAGCGAAAATAATTTCCGCAATTTTTTTTCTAAACTGGATTTGTTTATCTGGAAGAAAAGATATAAAGAAAGTACTAATTACTTTAAACTATGATTTTTTTAAGTTAAGAACAATAATTTAATCACTAGACCTAATTTAGTCTGTAAGTAAGGGTTGTAACAATTCAAAAAAGCTTAACGGTCTCTAATACTAATAATAACTTTTGCCCTAAAGTGCATAGTTTCCGAGATATCGGCTAAAAACTTTTTTTCAAGATTGCGCTTGATCCTCCACCTGGATCTGTCAGCATTTTGTGATTTTATGCTCAGTAGGTAACCCTAAAACCTTATAAGAAAAAAATGTATCAGAAATTTAGTGCGAGGTTGACCTTAAAAACGTCAATTTTTACTGGCCTATTAAATATTGCAGTAGAGTTTGGATAGTGACAAATGTCGCAAATTGTTTTTCAAAAACTATAAATATGCTGTTTATCTTAAAGATTGTCTACCGTATAATCTGGAATCGTGATAATTCTAATCCGGATCGAATATGGAAAATAATAATGTTATTTTCTACCCTCTGGTAAAAAGAAAATTTTGGTTTACCGCAAAAAAATATTTTCACAGATCTTCTATACAGTTAATTAATGTGAGAAAGTAGGCAGGAATCTCCAACTGTGACATCGATGTGCTAAGCTAGAAGCCGTAATCATCAGCCTGGAACGATTTTCAACCCAGATCATACTTTAACACGTTGTACAGTTATATTTAGTTCAATTAGCCTACGCAGTTACAATATTAAAAGCAGTGGAAAATAGACAGAAAATTACTTAAATATAGTTATATAATCACCTCTGGATACAGTCCTTCGATATCCATTTAGGGTTCCCCATTGATTTGCCTTGAAGTCTTCGCTGCAAATATTTAGCTCACTGGAGAATATTTTCGTATTGATAAGTTTCTTTTGATTTTTAGAGTCCGAATGAAACAGCGATACGAATTTACTAAGTGGGCTCATTTTGAAATAAATAGACTAGCTCTAAAATAATTAACAGTTTTAATTAACGTTTACCAATAACATAATCCCAAACTATTTCATATAAAAACACTGAATCGAAATGATCGACGGCGAACACGAAACTGTTTGCTTCATAACTTTATTTTGTTCCTACATTTTACACAACTTTTTATTTATAACACAATATGCACTAAGTCCGCACCTACTTTAGTGGCTGGTCACCGTAACTGTAGAACGACCGTGCGACAGTGTTGCCGCTCTTTTACCTATTGCCCGCTGTTGCTGCGCGCGCGCACTTTCATCAAAGTCATTGAGGCACTTTCATTGGACGCTTACCCCTATATATTTCCTTACAGGTCAGTTCTTATGCCGTACAGTATAGGGCGCCGCTCGCTCACCTAATATTGCATGGGATCAAAAGAACATAAAAAGAAACAGAGGTTATGTTATTAGTGTTATCACCAAACTAACAGACAAAAGGTTGATTTAAGACGCGGTACAACTCCAATTTTAAAATAATATACGATGCTTTACGTAAGGTTGAAAATCGATTGTTAGATTGGACGATGTAATGCGAAAATGCGTTAATTTTGTACGTTTTCTTTATATTTTTCGATATATACTAACACAATTGAAAAAACTGCTGGTTATTACTTTAGTACTATACGTTGGCTATGTATTACCTAAAAAAATATAGTGTTATCGGTGAAAATTCTGAGAGTTTGGACGTGAAAGTTTATTTTTGTGGACCTATTCAGGATTTTTTTCTGCTGAAAGAGAGTTATATTTATGAATTCTATTCGGTTATTGCTCTTTTCCTATTTATTTTCTAACCTTTGTATTTTTTTCATAATATACTATCGGTCTGTTTCGTTACACTAGGTGTTTAAAAATTCTGCTTTTTACTATTATCAGGGTACGAGCGCGCCTTATGGCAAAAGCAGCTAATTAAATATCAAAATTGGTCTTTGATTTCTAGAGACCCTAAAACATTCTAAAAAAGATCACATACTTTGCTTTATCCTAATTTTGTAATCTCTGTAACTATAATTTGATATATTCATATTGAAAGTCTCAAAACCTCGTTTTCTTCATTTTTTAACTGTTTACTTAACAAATCAGTTAAATACCTACGGACTCACGATACGTTATCTCTTCTACAGTTAAATGGAGTACCCGAATATTATATTAATATATTTTATTATTAATACTTATATATACCTATATTTGATACTCTTCTAGATATTTTATAAACCAACAAGTAAAAAGACAATATTCCAAGTGTAGCAGTATTATTTGGCAATGTTATGACTACCCCTCAAAATTAACTTACTATGGTAACCAAATTAATTGACGGGCTATAAGGTCACCCTATGAGTGGTCATTTTTGACCTAGCGGTTCCCTTCCATTATTCAACGTATGCAGTTAAAGCCAAATGTTTAGTATTTGGATGATGAGACTTTGGCGGTGATGTCATCAGTGATCTAATTGTTTTTATAAAGAGTTTCGTTCGATAGCGTGGTCTAAGTTTTTGCCAACAGGAATTTTTAATACTTTGTGGGCATCAATAAGTATGGACAACTAGCTGCTCTCCGCGGTTTACGGTGATGGATGATGATAATGAATCTTATATAGCCTATATATGCCACTCAGGGTGTAGCTTTCCAATGGTGAAAGAACTTTTGAAATCGGTCCAGTACTTTTGAGCTAATTCGTTACAAACATACACACAAATCTTTCCTCTTTATAATATTAGAAAAGATAAACATTGACTTCTTTTATCTGTTTATCTAGACGAATCGTTCCCTTTCTTTTTGACGCACAAACTTAAAAACTTAATGGTTCTGTATTTTATGTAAAAATAAAAATTACAATGGCTTTGACTAGCATACAATGCTCATGTCATTTGTTACTAAATTCACATATTTCTTAGTTCTTGTCAACTTTAGAAGCATACTGACACTGAATAAATTAGCCGATAAAAATACTTTGACGTTGGATTTGAATATAGATTTGTGTCACAGGGACAGATTTACAACCTTCTTTTTCCCGTGAATTTGTTAATCTGTACATTCGACCAATTTCGAATGTATTCTTCTCCTCCACTTAAATTAATTATTAAATGTATAATTAAGCTCAAAAACCTTGCAGGCTTTCTAACTAATAATTATATAATTTCCTGCATGACCGAAGCCAAATACGCGAGGGCTTTAGCGTGCCATAATTTTATATAAAGCCACGAAGGTTTTTCCGGATGACCTTTAGTAAGAAAGTTCCGACAAAAAAGGGGGAACTGTGATGAATGTTTTCTTATATTAATATTAAAAATCAATAAAATAAACTACGTAGCAAAATATTGGCAAATTATTATCTACCTTTTTCCGCTCCTATCCTCTGATATCAAATCACTTCAGGTACAATGATGGCCTCAGATAATTATCCGAGACAGTCAACACAAGAAATCTTAACTATTAACATTAAAACAATTTTATTGTTTTATTGTATACAAGTAATTTACACATCATATAAATTATTAACAGCTTGCTTGTGCCTTTTTCACGTCACTCGTATCGTAAGTTACGCAACTGTGTGCCGCATCTTTTCCGTATTAAATAATTAGGCTGCATTTATATAAATCAGCTTGTACGTAACTAATTTGAATAAAGAAATAATATGCCAATGATCGTTCCAAGTCTCTGATTATATCATATTATATACAATACATAAGTTATGTCGATTTTTACCGAAATGCATCTAAAGAAAGCGATAGGCAAACGCATAAGTACCTACTGGTTATTCTCAAATATCTATCTCTATATTGTTAGCTTAGGTCAGTACTTTAAATAAAATATGCTATTACTCTGAGATAGGTATATAATACAAAAGAAACATTGTTAAAAAAATCTAATCTGTATCATGTCACGTAACGACTATCGTAGAGACTAAACTCAAGTCAGCGGACTATCGTATGTTCCATGATACCGTATGACATCCAAACACTTGAAGGAAACACGTATACTTTATTTATTTATTGGAAGATCAACAGCTATACTCGTATAATATTGTAACAGAGACGGTAGAAACATTATGCCAATTATAGATCCTCACGGATAGTTGTTACATAAATGGATACTGACTAATTGTGAACACGAATAACCGCAACGTGTGCATTTTTAAATAAGCACTTTTTTCTAGTGCACTAATTCAACGGGAAACAAAATAAATATAATTTAATTCACAATAAAAAGCGAATGTATGCCTTTTTATGTGGACGGACATTTATAACTCTTTCACGCAGACACTATCTAACCAATTTGGCTCAAATGTTTAACATAAGTAGATGATCTCTAATAACCCATAGGATTACGCGATAAATGTTCCTATGGGGTTTCCACGAGGGATGAACCTTTTATACGAGGACGGGCTATTCTATACATATAGGCACAAAATTACTGCTAGTTCAAGATCGTTACCAATAATAAACATGCAAGGTGATGTATATAGGTAAATAGGTTAATTCTTATAGAAACACAGTCGTATACTAATTGGCCGTATAAAACACTATTCATTTTTATTTGAAAATTTTAAAGCCAGTATAAAACATGTTTTCTCAAGAGCGTAGGACGTAGATGTTTGCGTTGCAATAATAAGTACCTACATCATATGTGAACTTCTGTACAAATTTTAAACAATTGTTTCTAAATGGCTGTTGCAGTTCTTATGCAACTTTTCACACGCCTGCCTGCCTTTAGGCAGTATAATTTCCATTATACCTACCTTAAACAATTACATAATGTAGCGTGGTAGCTTCTTAATTTTTAAATATTAATACTAGCACAATATAGCTCTTACTTATGTATGTATGGTGTAAAATAGCACATACCCTGGGTTAATTCATATTTAGTTAAGTAACATTATTTATGAGATACTTGAATACCCATCCACACATACAGAGAGACATTCCCAAGTATTATTCTCAACAAGGCTACACAATTTACAATTATTTCAGAACCAATATCTGCAATTGTATATCTAGCCAAAAATCACAGCATATTCCTAATATACCTAGGTACATTGTGGTAATCATTGCCCATGTAATTGCACTTTTAGTATCAGATACGATAAATAGATGAGTATCAAATAATACACACAGACATGTATTTAGACATTCAAAATAATAGGTTTAAATATGTCGTCTCGAACTTATCTTGAAGTACCTACTACTTTGCAAATAAATATTAACAATTTGTAATTTGTAACAATAAGTGCTTTATGCCTTAGGATGGGTTCTGGCAGCTGTCCAGAGAGAACTCCTAAGCTTGAAATAATCTTTTAAATAATTAAGTTAGTAAGTCAGTACCTATTTATTATTCTATGTATTTAAATGTTTTCATGGTTATAATGTATATTTTTTGTCAATAAATAATTTCTAATTTCTATGTAGCACTTCTGGTATCGCTCTATCTAAAACCTATAGCATAATAATTATTCATTTCACACTTTTGAAAAGCATTTTTTGCTTTTTTACTTTTCTCGTGTAGCCACTGAACTTGTTTATAATAATTGTTAGGCCTTACTAAACATAGCAATTTATACCATAGAAACAATTTAGTTAGTTTACTACTCTTACTCTCTTTTAGTCGACACGTAAGTATACACGTCGACCTAACTAGAATATTTACTAAACTTAGAATATTTTCTGCTTTCGTTTGTTACATCATCGACTTCTACTCAATAAGTAAGGTAAGTAGTGCCTAGTAGGTTTATGTGCATCTATATGTACTCAAATTAATAATTAGTTTCTAGTTATTAAAAGCCATTTCACATGTTCGTGCAATTATCGTTAGACAATATAAGCAATTATTATAACCATAAACTTTACATATATTTCAGTTGAAAGTTTTTAAGATTCGTATATAGTTATCTATCAGTGTCGCACGTTAAATTATTAATAATTAAATAATAATCAAGTATTATTATTTATAATTCAATTGATATAATTAATTTGACATTTTATTAAGAATTATTAAAGCTTGACATTAAATAGGTATTTTCATTTTAATTAACTAACTAAGATAAAACATTGTTTTAAGGACTGATAATATGTAGGTATAATTGAAAATGCGTCCATCTTAATAAAAAATACTAATTAAGATTATTTCGGTACCTTACTTAAATGCAGGTAATTAGCAATTATAGCAAAAAGAATATTCTAGGCGCATACCAAATATTCGGGCCAAACCTTTGGTAGAAGCACATTTCCTTCAACAAATGGTATAATAAATATTTGATTGATTTTTAATATTTGTCCATAATTTTGTGTAACTATATATTGTTACTATAAAATAATTATATCACATATGTAATATTATTAAAAATAAGGTACCGCAATATTTCCCAATTAGGTTCTCTTTCAAATTACTCGTAGTTTGACTGTTATTTTTCAACGCATGCGACGTGTCAAGTCAACGGCTTATTCCAAGTGTAGGTAATTATTTAGACATATTTTCTGCAATGACAGAATGAATAGTAGTAAGTAATAAGTAAACTAAGTACATATAAGAAGGAAGATAGCTTCTGTATATAATAAAGTCATGACATTATTTAAGTTATTTTCGCAATATCATGCACGTACGGCGTGTGCTCCAACCGACCAGCTTTATGCGGGCTGAGGCATATATCAAAGGAAGTACTGTTGTAATACGAGTATCATTTATAAAAATAAAATAAAATATATAAAATATTACAAAAGTTTAAAATAACTGTTATTCCATAATTAGTTTATGCATCATTTACGGCTTTTTCATATTTTATGGTAAATATTGATGAAGTGAAATGGTTACCTACACCTGGAAAATTTGAATGGATTTGAAAAAGGTTTTTTGTTTTTTTTTTCACAATATGGTTAAAAAAAAACTTTTCCTTTCTTCAATCATATAATCGTGTTGACCAGCCCAGCCACCACACCCATTTCATTAGGTACCTTTGTCGTTAGTTACAGGATTCCATGCCCAAAAGGCAAAACCAAAGACTATACAACCTGTCTTTATAATCTGTAGGCAACACAGATCCTTATTGCTGACTCGCTTCGCTGTGCGTGCGTCTTAGGGATTTCTAAAATAAAAATTTAAATGTATTTTTATCTACTTTTATTTAAGAGACATTTAGTGTTAATCAGTCCCATAATTTCCACTCATAAATCTACAATTAACTATTTTAGCTTTGTTCAGAGATCGATATAGTAACTTAGCTGCGTCGGATATTTGCGCAGCTACGAGGGTTAGATGAGAACGCGGCTCACCTGGTGGTAATCACCGTCACCCACGGACATCCGTAACATCTAAGATCACGAAGATATTTTCCCGGCCTTTAAAAAGGGGATATGCTCTTTTCAATAAGGTACCTTAGTCGTATCGGGTCGGGGATACTTTAGATGGCACTTGGTTAAAGTTCCTCAGAAAACTCCACGTAATAAATGCGATAGAAGATGCATTCGGTAGAAGGATACTTTGATATATCCTACCCACGTCAAATCGGTTGAGTTCAGATATGGTGATATAGGTGATCGGTTGGGTAGGTGATACTCTCTCATATATCTACTTCGGATACATTCCGTCAAAAAGTGGTATATATGTCGTGTTTAAATCTACATACATTACAATTAGGGTTATCATTTTTTTTAATAGATTTATAATTTGCAGCCATTAAAAGGAACGTGTCGAGAACGTAACGTACTTATGAGTGGATGACAACACATTAATGATTTCTTATGTATTAGATTTTTTTTCGATTCGATTCTTAGAAGTACATTGAAATTAAACACCTTTAATCGGATTAAATCACGTATCAATTTTATTGTTATCACGACGTTTCGAACACTTTTCAGTGAACATGGTCATGTGTAGACTGGATCTGGACAATATATTAATTTAATACAATATAGTGTTGGAAAACCACGTACTATTAAGCCTTTTTTCGCAGGCACCAATATCAACATATTATTTCTTGTCTAGACCGTCGAAATATTGCCTGCGTGTATTTGAAGAGCAATCATTCTGAGGACTACGGCTACATAAAACCATAGCCCGTTTATGTCTAGCATGTTTGCGGGGTGTCATTAGCTAACAATGTTATTACAACTAAAGTTCATTGTAATAATGAAACGGCATTAACGTAAGACTTGCATATTGTTTCTTAGTGTTACATAGCTGTTGTGTTATATATTGCCTATATATCCTTAACGCAACAACTATGTTACTTTCAGAAAGTTAGATTAAAAATAATCACAGTCTATCTGCAATAGGCATGCCGTTAAAACTTAAGAGGATTGCATAGCTAGTACTTTCCATGCTAAAAGAGAAAACTCTTTTCTACCTCTTAACATTGTCCGATTTCAGTGATTTTTTTTTCATGGAATCATGGCATTGTTTACTATGCCCGTACGTTTTGATTTTTTCAGTATTTCAAAGTACCTACTATAAATTTCCTTTTTTAGAACTTTAAAAAATTTAAAACAGCTTCCAGGTTTTCGATGCTCTCGAATTTGTGGTGACAGAATTGGAGAGAGCATATAAGTGCACAGATTGTCAATAGTTACTATGACTGTAAAAGTATATTAATGTCTAGATTGCTTAGCGTTTTGCGAACCAGGCGAATTCTTGTCAACATACAAATAATACCCGATATAAACGTCTCGCTTTCACCAGGAGGAGTTAAGGATTCGTTTAACAAAGCAACTAGCATAATCACAAAAATTTACAACCACAAAGAGAAGCAAACAGATGAGCTTTCTCTTCAGCGGCACGAACCAGGATTGTGAAGGTAGAAATGGGTGACAGAAAATTAATTTAAACGTTGGACCGAAACGTTTTGCAACCAAAAATAAATGTTTGGTTTGTCTAGTTCTAGTTTGTCTGATGTGGATGAATCAAGCATTCTAAGTGACTTAGTATAAAATGGCCTTGTTATATGGGCTCTTTAGGACTTCGTTTCCTGGTTTCGAACATCAAGCCGAGTTTAGTTAAAATTGTTGCTTCGTCAATTTAATTATTTATATAAAATACCTAAATCATGTTATAATAAATAAACACCGGCTTATCTACGCGTTACTGCAGTACAAGTAGGTACCGTAATAGTTGTTAAATTTGTCGAGTCACTAAGATCGATAAAAATCGTATTGCCCCTAGCAAGTATGGAAGTTATATCTACGACTTATACGGTCGTCAAATTGTCGACAGTATATCTATTATTACGAATTGTTTGCATCCACAATGCGTTCTTCTATCATTTGTCTATTGTCTTGTTGTAAAGTCTATTTTTATTGAATACTACGAGCTGCGCCCCGTGGTTACACGCGCATGGTGATGGATGATGACGATGTTGATGAAAATCATCTTATGTGTTAATTCAGCGCCCCATCTACCTCCATGCCAAATTTCATCAAAATTTGGCCAGCCGTTTGAGCGCAGGAGAGAATAACAAACATACATTCATCCATAAATACAAAAATTCGCGTTTATAGCATTAGTAAGATCAAACACAACTAAACAATATCCCCATTCCGGTCGCCTGTCGATAAGCTATATCGAGCTTATTTTCAAATCTTACAAAACAATTGTTAATATCGATTAAATAGACCATCTCAAACATAATTGTAACAGTTCCATGCTAGGGTTATCGTTATAATCGTAAAAGCTTATCGAATTTGTCTACCGATCGCTTAATTTTGTTCCTTACTTGCAATGATCGACACAAGATCGATATAAGCAGTTTTTACGAAGTATGACGAATTCAAGACTCAAATTTAATCGGTAAGTTCGGTACTTGCACTGCTGATTTGAACTAGGATCACGACTAACCAAACCTATCAACAAAACAAAATAAGTCTGTTTACAGCGCCATCTGCAAAAGTAGCTCCGAACTAACTAGCACACCTCATGACTAAACAAGCAACCACACAAGCCTGTTGGTTGAACTCTCATCTCAGAGAAGTTTAAAACATTGCTAAGTTGTCGCGTAAACTCAATAGAGGGCAGCACACGTTTTTAAACTAAATAAAGACAATAGTCAAGATCTTCACTGTCAATGAGAGGTTTAATTTTATAGAGGTTTTGTAACTGACCTTTGTTTGTAGGCAAGGTGGTAGGTCTTTGTGCAGGCACGCGGTGGGGCGGCGGCTTGCGAGGTGAAGGTGGCGGGGCGAGGGAAGTGCGCGCTCGCACCGACACCGGTGAGGACGACAGCTTCTGAACCACGCCATTCTTCTTAACTATAAATAAGGAAAAAGTATGTGTTATTAACGGGTTAGATAAATGTTCATACTCGTACGAGGAAAAGTTTAAAGGTAGCAGAACCATAGGTAAATACAGACATAGAATCCACTGAAAATACCGCCGCCGCATATTATTAACAACTTCTACCAGATTATTTACTTACTTACATAAGTACCTACCTTCCTAAGTATACCTAACCTAATTTGTAAGTGCCCCCGTAGGCCAATACAGAATAAATGATTTGATTTGATTAGGCACATCTAAATTTTGCTATAAATTTAAGGTTATTCTAATACAGGCAGGTACACTATACCTACCTATGTAACTAATAAACCTTCAGACTAGTTTAGAGATGAACTGAAACTCAATTTTGGGAACATGATATTATTATGTTGTAAGCTGTGGACCTTACAAGAACATTTGCGTAAGTAGATACACTTACGCAAATTTTCGATTTTTCAAAACGTAGGTATCTGTCGTTTATCTAGTTCCACTGCGGCACGTATAAAGTCATAGTTTGTGCGAAGAAACGCAGTGCGTTTTTGAATCGTTTGCGTTAACTACATCACTATACTACTGCTACTTCTACATGGAAAACTCCCTGTTTACAACACAGACACTTTTTCGCAAATTATTTATAGATATATACCTAGGTTCAATGATGTTATTTAATCTCATTGCCTAGGTTGTGTTGTGTTGTGTGCTACAGATTACCTACCTACGTTACTGGAAACGTAATATATGTATAAATACATAATGCATCCTTATCCTTACCTACCGTAGTACTAATATTAAGGTAAGTACCTACCTACGTACAGCCACCTATCGGATACTTAGGGGGGAAGGGGTAATAGTGATGGACAGCGGGTAATGATGGTCAGCAAAATATCTCAAAGTCAAAATCATTTATTCAATTTAGTCATCAAAGACGCACTTATGAACTTCAATTTTTCATTATAATGTACTTTAAAGACTACCACCGCGTTCCAAAATATATAGAGCCTACCGAGAAGAAGCGGCAAGAAACTCGGGGCCATTCTTTTTATATAGATATGTTTACATTGTTTCTACTTAGTTAATATAAATATTAAATTTTATGGGTGGCAGAATGACAGCTTGCCAGCAGTGGAGTATTCCAAGCATCTTTGTCTTCTATATAGGTAATGTCAGACTGTATCGCCAATTTCTTTAATGATATAACAAATGTTCGCTTATTTTAGCTCCAGTGTGTTGCCATACAAAAGATAACATAATAATGGTATCAGTAGGGCAAGACACGCTACACTTTGATATCGTAATACACGAGTAGATAGATCCTGGAGTGATCAGTCCCAAGCTGTTTTATCTAAAATCAACGACATCAGCGCACGAGATACGTAGCGTAGCGCACCGCAACGCTTCCCGAATCGGGACAAATCGCACAGAATAAATAATAGTAGGTTCTTATTCTGTATGCAAATGGCTCGCTCCAGATTTTGTCTGTGTGACTCGCTTATTATGTGAATAATTTATTACCTTTTCTTACCCAATTTCGAACATCATACATAAATCATAGTAAGACAATAACAAAGTATATTCGGTGTTTAGTGTTTACGTAGGTAATACATACTTTACAAAATACGTACAAAAATATGCAGGAAAACATACAAACTCATTTTATGATAAATACAATAACATAGTCGCTATATCTTTGAAGCGGCGTATCCAAATGTCTACGAATCCAGTTACTCTTTGACACAGATTCGAGAGGATATGGCACCTTTTAGCTATTGTTTATTATAAGTAGATACTTGCGCAATATGTGATGCAGTACAAACAACGAGCTTGGTTTAGATACATATTAGAATAGATTACTTTTATAGTTTGCCCTCGTCAACCTCGAACATTACGCGAGTTTGCAGAGGCGTGTAAGTATTAAGCTAAATAGGTACGACTTGAACATTAAGCAACTCTGCTCCAACAATTTATATAGTGGTAGAGTTGCGTACTCGGCTCCAACTCGGCTGGGCAGCGTTCCAGAAACTTCACGAAGTCTTCTCGTCAAAAATACCTCAGTGCCTCAAGACAAGAGTCTTCGACCAATGTGTGTTACCTGTAATGACTTATGGCACTGAAACGTGGTCTCTTACTGTGGGCCTCATAACTAAGCTCAAAGTCGCACAACGAGCTATGGAGAGGCTATGCTCGGGGTTTCTCTACGTGATCGAATCAGAAATGACGAGATCCATAAAAGAACGAAAGTCACCGACATAGCCCAGAAGATTAGCCAGTTAAAGTGGCAGTGGGCAGGGCACATAGCACGCAGAACAGATGGCTGATGGGGCCGGAAGGTTCTGGAATGGAGACCACGGACCGGCAAGCGCAGCGTAGGTCATCCACCGACACGGTGGACAGACGACCTGATAAAGGTCGCAGGACGACGTTGGATGCAGGCCGCTTCCAACCGGTCCAAGACCACCGGATGTGGTTGAAACTATAGTTAGAAATCTAACTTATTTACGTGAGTGAATCCCGTTTTTTCATAATAAAAATGTGCACAAACCACATTAGTTTTCATAATAAAAAAAATTGCTTATAAAAAATGATACGTAAGGTTTTGAATTCTGATCCAACTAGTAGTTCGTCAGGGATGATGATTACCTCATTTAACAAGGACGAGATCGCCATATACAAAATAACCCTTACTACAAAGTTATTCGATGCAGCAAATATTTAAATCCCTGCTCAAACAGTAGTTCAGGATCGAATAGCAAGTCCATGTTAAATACAATTATTTCAATTCATTTTATACAAATGATATCATCCAGTATCAAGTTTTCCAGAAACCGCTTTGAATTATTAACCTACAGGCTGGAACAGCAAAGTTTAAACGGATCCAAGAACAAAATATCAAGAAAAATCTGTCAATTCTATCTTCAAGATTATAAAAAGTTAAAACATATATCATTATTTCCAGAAACAACTATGATTTATCTATTATTTTATATTTATATACATCTAGCTGAAACGGAGATTAAATACGAAACCAAGAATAAAACGTCAACAGAAACCAACTATACTATCTTCAAGAACGCAAAAGTTTAAAAATATACCAATATTATAAGCAGCTCATATATATTAACCATTACGCTGGAACATAGGACTTAAAAAACGAAACCAAGAACTGAATGTAAACAAAGAAACCACCTACTCCATCATCAACATTGTAGTAAAAAAAATTATTAATATTTCCAGAAACAGCTTATACTTATCGATAATCAAGCTGAAACATGAGGCTTATCAAGGAAACCAAGAACTAAATGAAAATAAAGAAACTGCCTACTCTATCAATAACATAGCATAAGTTTAAAAATATAGGGTGTTTGGTAGAGGGACCGACAAACCAAATGAGCGTGTTCGGGGGACCACTTGGAGAATACAAGTTGGCCAAAAAAAACCCCGACCCCCCAATATGTTTAACTTTTTTTGTGTTTTTTCCCATTTTCTCCGAAATTGTACCTATTTACCACCATTACATTTGTAAAATTTGTAAAAACTAAAAACATCCGGTCTAAAACATACTTTACAAATGTTATGGTGGTAAATAGGTACAATATTGGAGAAAACGAGAAAATTCCCAAAAAAAAGTTAAAAAAAATTGGGGCGTCGGGGATTTTTTTTTGGCCAACTTGTATTCTCCAAGTGAGAGTCCCCGAACACGCTCATTTGGTTTGTCGGTCCTTCTACCAAACACCCTGTATTAATATAACCAAAAACCGAATTTAGTTATTGACAATCACGCTGAAACATTGGGCTTAACATCGAAACAACGAAACCAAGAACTAAATGTAAATAAAGTAACTACCTAGTCTATCATCAACATTGCAAAAAAAAGTATCAATATTTCTGGAACAGCTTTTATTTATTTAGATGATTTTACAAAGCACTACCGCCTGCTTAGGGGAGACCAAGTCAGCAGGCTTAGCAACGAAACCAAGTACAAAATCCGTCTATTCTATAAACAAGACTGCAAAAGTAAAAATATTGTTTAACAAGAAGCGGAACAGCTGCAGCTACATAATAATCATGCCGAGAGCAAAAACACAACAAAATAATACTCCTACTCTTTCTCTTCCTACATTTCTGATGAAAGGTCAAAAGCTAATAGATCATTTATGCAACACGACAACACTTGAATAATTTAAATATTTATTAGGACATCTTATGAAATGCTATGCACTGACATTTCGATGAAATATTATCTTAACATAATTATATAAGTACACAGAAGTAGGTATGTTAGAAAAGTTTAGTTACATTCTCTTCAGAAACATATATGGCAAAACAGGAAAAACAAATAGTTTCATGCAAACAAAGTTTTAAAATAATAGACAAATGCTATAGAAATTCAGATCTGTTTTGTACATTCATTCAAACTTATTTTTACATTTTTCATTGTAATGTTTAGATGTTGTATTGTTTACATTCTCCATTCATAAACTTATTTAGGGACTTCCAAAGAAAAATATACTCAGATAACTTATTAACATTATTTAGGACATATAAACATGTATACAGATGTACACGCAACAATCAAGCACTCCTGGATATATTCCACTACATAATCCTCAAAATCAACTCAAAGCGTTTTGAGTTGATTTTGAGAATATATACTATATTATAATATTAATTTTAATATTTTGAGAATTTTAGCAGGATTTGTTAAGGACGGCATCCTATTCTAACTGTGGAAGTCAATTATATGCTTGATAACGAAATCCCGCACATATTGACCTACGTTTCGTATGCATTTTACCGATAACATAAATACTACGGATTACAATGTCCTACCTTGTCAAACCCTTTGTTAAAATGAGCTAATGTAAGTGCTTACCAAGAAAATCCCTCTTCTAGAATATAAATTTCTTACTATCTAATACTTTGACCACTTCGATACAACGGCCGAAAGAATTTTCGCAATTCATCAAGACATTTGAGTACATAAGTTCTACACATCCAAGTCGTGGACTCCTAACGGAACTAAAGAACGCACTGGGAATCATTGAATTACTGAATAGATGCTAACATTACTTAGGAAGTCTACCGCACCCACATATTAATTAGTCTATACTTTCAAATAAATACAATTTAAGTGTCTGTTTGTTTTCAATATAACAGCCTTTTAATTATTGTTGTAAGTAATGTATATTTCCATAATTATATGGGAAATATATACGGTATATAGAACAAATAAACGATTACAAGAACGATCATGTATAACTGTGTGCCTGTAAGTCTAGTCCGGCTAATCTCTATACTGCGGTGCGATTATCTTAGAGCAAACACCGTTGCATCTTTGACAAATTCCGTGAAACAAATGAAGAGATGACAAGAAATGTTGGAAAAGCAACCTTATGTACAAGAGCGATATCTCATAAATCGACGAATCATTACAGAATCGCACGGCAGATTTTGACGGAACTTTCATTGGCAGATGAAATGATGATTACAATGGTGATGATCGTATGATATTATAAGGAGGAACTAAGGCTAATTTTATTTTTGAAATATAAATTACGACTTCGCGCGGGGAAGCCACGAGCGCAGCTAGTAGTAAAAAGTAGTCGCCTAACTAGTAGTACTAACTACTTAGTAGTCTGAAACCATAGAGATCTAGAGAGATGCCAATCCGTGCGCTGGATACAAAACCTGGGATCGCAAGCAACGGCCATATTCTGCGATTCAACACATTGTGTAAGCTTCAAAAGTTCATTATCTTCTGTGGTATTAAACTTAACGTTTGAGTATTCGTAAGTACAGAGCAAGCATTGTAAACAGTTTACATGCAATATCGCGACCGGCGTTTAGTCACATAATACAAAAGTTGCGAACCCCCTCCAGCAATGTGTTCTATTTTTAGGCATATTGCTGCGACACCGGCTCCGCCCTCTTTTCATATCTCTCTTGTTTCTGTGACCTGTGTCTGAAACCTTTAGATTTAGTCCTTAATCCATCATAAAGAAGCTCAGCATGTTCTAAACTTAGAAACTAAAGGGCAGTGATAAGTAACTCACACTGGGCAAACCAATTCACTACAATACCTTTTGTGGCGATAACAGTTCATTTAAGAGTTATTTTCATCAATTAATTTCTAGTAACCTATACCTAATTGAATAAGGTATGTTGTTGATATTAAGTTTAAGAGACACAACCGTATTGACAATAATCGCCATAAAATCGGTAAGCGTTTGAGGCCTTCATGTTATAACTTCACTTTCCCTGTTCAAATTAATCACGATGATTAAGGAAAAGGGAAGATGTATTAGGCAAGTGCGCACTCACCTCCATAATGGCTAGGCTTATGCATTTAATGTCTTTCTTCAGTCACTTTCGACCATTCAAAACATGTTACGTTATGTAGGTGCTTGATTCTTTTATTGTGTTATTTGTGTTTCTAAACGGCTTTTAGTGAGAGACCTTTTAAGATAATTGATTGTAATGAATGACATAACATGAGAAGTGAAAAAGTTATGATCAAACATGGTTTCCTGTAATCTTTACCATTTTGCACTCTCCCTTTAGGTTAATCAACCATCAAACAGTAAGTACCCTTTGTTTGAGTAAGATGGTAAAACATATAATCAAGTAGGTACGAATTATCAATTTGGTTTTTGCTTTAACTAATATTATAAATGCGAAAGTGAGTTTGTTACGCTTTCACGTCTAAACGGATCGTCACGGAATTTGGCAAGGAGATAGATTTCATCCCAGGGCCTTCCCCTAGAGATGTATCTCTAGATTTCTATGTTCACCCCTGCGTTACTCAGTCTTATTTTTTTAATAATCAAGATATGAAATATATACTTATCAGTACCTACGTTGTTTTAGCCCTCAATTGTCTTTTTAGGTGTACATGTCATGCCAGGGATTATTTTTTATTTAAAGAACATTAAATTAATTATTTTAGGGGACATCTTGTGATTGTCCCCTAAAATAATTACAAGAGACTCTTGTGGAAGAGGCCTTCCACCTCACAAAGTACCAGATTTTTGCCTCGAAACATGAGCGTTCAACCTCTACAAGTTTGAAAGCACTGTAGTAACCGAAATCACTGTAGGAATGACACTCCAAAACCATCGTTACGAGGTAACAAGAGCATAGCAAGGCTACGCAAAGTTACAGCTCAAAGTTTTGGGTAATACTGCCACTGTCATCAGGCAGGCGTAGTACTTATACAAGTGTACAATTTACCTGTGTCACCTCTTGATAATCACTATTAAAAATATAGTGAAAAAAATAAACATTGAAAATTATTCAATCATGAACAAAGTTCTACGAAGTTACCTAATTTACCTAATGCCCCTAAGCAAATAGGTTGAATGATGGCACATATCAAAGAAACAGTTACTAAATAACGGTAGTCGAGTGGATGACTCACCCTGCGTAGGTGGGGGTTGTGGCGGAGTGGCGGGTGGGCGCGCAGGGGTGGCCGGCAACGGAGCGCTTTCCCGCTTCTTGCCGTTTCCTGAAAAAGAGGGTGGTGTTGACTCATAATGATGCCATAACTTATAACATTTGGCAGGTGTTGTGTATAGCGTCAGATTAAACAAAACTGACTGAATTTGAACAGCATTATTTCTCTTTTATTATAAAAATCGACTTTACTCACGTAATAGTCGATTTTCTCGAACTAGGTTTCGGGCATGTCCCATGCCTAGGTACCTCAGGTAGTTTACGCTGCAAGTGGTGGTCGCCACGATCTTAATCTTATCCAGTAAAGTCGGTTTTGATATATATTAAGTAAATATGTGTAAAACTCACGAGAATTTTCAAACAAAAACAGTATCATTTCTTTTCTTTATAAAATAAAATATAAACTATTATGTTACTGAACCTATTTGTGTTAATCTGATCGATCTGGGTCAAGGTCAGTCATATTGCCAAAATAATAACCAATTAAGTGTACATTACGGCATTTAATCTTTAGAATGTATCAACTGAATACATTCGTAGACACAGCTGACAATACGAGTTAACAAAGAAACCTTGAACTTAGTTTAACAGTCGAAGAATAGCAATAAACAATTTATTAAATGTACGACAATACGGAATTCACAATAATTTACATCATATTATTATTTCTATACGTTTTCTGAACATTGTATAGCAACATTGAGCCTGCTTCTCACTATCAGTCGTAAAATTAAAACGAATACATTTCACACAAGCTGAAGAGAAACTGAAGAAATGGAAGTAAAAATGGTCGAATATCATAATAACCACGACCCACCTGTCAATTTATTCAAAAACTTTCTTATTCTCTTCATGTTACGGCCTATCATCACTGCTTCAATCACAGAACCCCTGGGAATCGTGAGTTAAATCCTCGAGCTGTGGCCGACAATTGAGCGATAACGAAAAGTAGGGAGATGTTTTTATCATCTTATCGCAGAGCGTGTTTGCCGTCACAGTGATCTATCAAGTAACGTCAGATGCAAGCATGCATTAACAAGTGTAGTAACTTGCTAGAAAACTGCAGGAAAACGTATGTTGTCGCAAGCGTTTTTAAACGTAGTTTCATACGGTTTTTCGTCGAAGTCGTAGGGTACCTAAGTATATTTAAAAAGTATATTGAGTATCGTAAGTAACGGTAGGGTTTCTTCTGTGGATAAAATTAAATGTATAAGTCTATAAATTAAATGGCAATGGAGTGACATTCGTTTACTTACTATGTGTTTTCTTTTACGTTATTTTGATATACGAGTACATATACCCATATATCAATTGTCGTCAGTCGCCTGACCGGCAGCAATCGTGCAAGTCATTGGAAAGAATCGAAGTGGTAAAAGCACATGTCAAAGTGAGACTTATAAGTAGTTTATCCTTCTTATAGTCGGGCTGCACTCTTAACAGAGTGGTCGTGGTCATTGTGACGGTAAACTGCAGACCCTCGCCTGTCTCAATTTCCAGGGCTGCCGATCTTCTCGCGACGTATCTACATTTCTGACGGTTAGTGGCCGAGCACATTGTACAATAGTGGAATTCGTGGCCTTTTTAATAGAGTCAGACCAGCGTCTTGGTGAAGAATATAAGTAGGTATATATATAAGGTATAACTAGTCAGCTATAAAAGCAGTTGGTGGGCAAAAGTTTTGTACAAAGGGTGTAAGTTACAGTGGTGTCAAGATGCAGGATAAGGCCGAGTTTTGGTAGAAACGGTATAATATGTTAGTCAAACTAATCAATTGTCGATTTTGATATGACTACGCGTCCGACTTTAATCTCATTCTATTAATAAAATTATTATTAAATGTTATTTAAATATATAATTTGACACTAGAAATACAAGAGCAGTTATTTGAATGTAAATTGAATTTAAAAGTTTAATAAATCGATAACATTTTGATATAGAGGTACCTATATTGTCATAAAATGAATTATGGGCAGTATCTCAAAACCAGATGAGCAAATTATTCTCATTTGCTTTGTTTCTTATTTAATTGCTCAATTTATTCTGATTATACATATATCTTATATATATATATTAACTCGTTCTGCTTCAATTACTTACTGATCTGTGTTTATTTGGATAGTTTGGAATAGCACATATTCACCATACCTAACTTTCGTTTTTATTTACCAGTAGGCTTACACTATTTTTCTACCGACTTCCAAAAAGGAGGAGGTACTCAATTCATCTGTATTTTTTTAATGTTTGTTACCTCATAACTTTTGACTGGGTGAACCGGATTCTCAAATTTTTTGTTTGAAATCTGGTGCTCTCCGTGTGGTCCCGTATAAATTTCATCATATTCGGTTTAGTAATTTTTGAGTAACACTCTAGGTCCTAGACAGTAAAGTCAGACAGCAAAGGATTTTACGAACCAGCAGGGCTATCATGTATCTCACTCGCTAACAAATGTTGATTGAAATCTTGAAAAATGGCGGCGCTGTCAGTTTTGACAACTACAGAAAACAAAAAATTTGTAAGTTGATGACTTGCGCTGACAAAACTGTCATAGAGCCGCCATTTTTCATGATTTCAATCAACATTTGTTAGCAACCTGAGATACATTATAGCCCTACAGCCATAATCAATTTTCTAACTGAAACTTGATCTTAATACTTATAAATAGCGAGACCTTTGTGAGGCTTAGTTATTGATTATTAGATGATTTCTATTTTAACGTCAGTCATCTTTTTTTAACAGCTTGAAGATTATAATTACAAAAGAAAGTTATTTACTGATATTGACAATGCAATGTAAAGTTACGTTACCACCTAAATTGATATTTTATTTTTAACAACTATAACTATCTTCATGACGAAACTCAATCATAATAATAGAACTGTTATAAATACAAGTAAAGACGGGTTATGACATTTTCAAGTAATGACCGTGAAATCAATACCAAGGGTTGGCATTAGAATAGCCCAACACGAATTTGGTGATTTTAAGAGTTGGATCTTATAGATAATAATTTTCTCTACGCTTTGGTATCAATTTTAGAGCGAGGAAATGTCTAGTTTTCTAGAAAAACTAATTTCAATTTCAGATTTTTGATTCGACGATTCTCTATAAATGCGTGTAACGAAACGACTTGGTGCAATGAAAATGGTATTAAAATAAATATTTTAATTATTTGAACTATTATTTTATTGCTTTGAGAACGTAAAACTAAAATTGGGACACATTTATTATTTAATGTACTGTTTTGCATACAACTACTCGCATGACATGGTAATACACGAAGATATATTTAGAGAAGAACATTGTTTGTCCCGGCCAACCATAAGCGATTGGTATAACTACTGCCGGGAAGTTGTGGTAATTTACCAACTGGAGAAACAAGAAGTCCGGGGCAAAATAGGAGGCCCTGGAAAAATTGTGCAAGTAGACGAAAGCAAATTTGGGAAGAGGAAATTTAATAAAGGTATTTATATAAGGCATTAATCAATTTCATTATTTTATACTTGTATTTTCAATTTAATAACTGTTTTTTAATTTTTTTCAGGGAGACACATTGAGGGACATTGGGTCCTTGGCCTCATAGAAGATGGTTCAGAGGACTTGCGGTTGGAGGTGTGCCCGGACAACATTAGGTCTGCAGAGGTGCTAATTCCCCTAATTCAAAAACATGTAGAGCCGGGCACAACCATCCATACTGACTGCTGGAGGGCTTATGATTGCCTAAGCCAACATGGATATATTCATAAAAAAGTCAACCACAGTGACCCTGACAGTCCATTTATAGCCGAGGATGGGACACATACTCAACGAATTGAGTCTCAATGGCGGGTGGTTAAAAGATTCTTCTACAAGAATAATTACAACCACCCGGGCAATTTTGCAGACTCAATTGTTGAGTATTTATGGAGGAGATCTGTGGAGGCCAGTAAGAAGGATAAGTTTTTCGAACTGATAAAAGCTGTGCAATATGTATACAAAATATAAGTTAAATACTTTCTAAATTTTGTTTTATTTTTGTCCTAGTTTTGCACCTATATGATTTATTTCTAATGTAATTCAAAATAGCTGTGACCATCAGGGCTAGCACTCTTATTCGAGTCAAGGGCACTCTAACTTGAGTTGGTTAGGTTCAAAATAAGAGACAGAGCCGACACAGAGCACCCCGACTCCACCTAGTCTTGTGGCTGACACCCCTAGATTGTATATAAAAAGTGCGGGAGCCAGAAGCTCAAGGGAGGTCAGGGGCGACCGCTAGAGCTTCTGGCGGGAGCCCACCCAGAGTCAAACATAGAACACACCAAAATAGTCAGTACTCCATGTCCAATCCATTCATATTTGTAAGTAAATATAGTTAAATTCAATATATAAACGTTATAAATTTGAGGTTAAGTTCAAAGAAAATTCAAAGTAGTTTTTCGCAAAAACTAGGCATTTCCTCGCCACGAGAGTAGTGTCGGAGGACATCCCCCTCCCCCCTCCCTCCCCCCCTCCCCCTCCCCCCCTTAAATTCGTGTTGGCCTATTCTAATGCAATGCCGGATAGTTAAAATAATATATAATATAATATATAACATATAATTATAATACCCTGCCTGCCCCTGGCTGGACAGTTAATAGCAGCGCTAGTGAGCTGTGTCCACCAGGAGTTCATGACCGATTGGAGGACTATCATGAGTAGGTATTAAAATTCATATTATTAGTATACAAATTTAATCTTTTACGTGAGTGTTTTGCCGGTTAATAATTAGTTTAAAATGTGTCAAACCTCGAGAATCGCAATACAAAAACAAAAGAGAAGTATTTGTAGTAAAATAATTATTTTCTATTGTACTTACTACATGTAGCATGATGTCATTTTGTTGGTATGGTTATAATACCTATACCGATTCAAACGAATATGCATATGAATAAACATATATGATCTTATGTTGTAATTGGAAACATACCTCGTTACTTGCCCATATATAATCTTAACAATAAGTGCCCATTAGTTAGTTACAAATGAAACATAATCACGTTTTTTAAGTTCACAAAACACGAGGAAACACTCAATTTAGACTGTATTTTAATTTACGCCTCACGTCACTCATATTTTTTGTTAACATCCCCAGCCACTATACCTATTATGGTTAGAACCTAACAAAGTAGGTATTGTAAGAAATAAGCTTGTCATTTCCGAAATTATGTTCGATTACCTAATCTGTATGTACACATAAAACAAAGTAATTAAATACACATAAAACTTTATAAGCGAAAGTGTTTTAGAAAAAAGTATGAGATTCATATTTCGAATTAGTATTGGAAATATGAATAACATACTTTTTCCTTACGGAACCCTATAAACTACTTAATCGTTTTAGTACTTTATAGGGTACCGCACCTAAAGGGTAAAACTGGTCTGTCTGTTTGTCCGTCTGTCACCAGGCGCCTCAGAAACCGTCATAGTTAAACAATTGAAATGTTCACACATGATGTATTTCTGTTGACGCTATAACAAAAAATACTAAAAAAAAAACAGAATAAAATAATTATTTAAGGGGGCTCCCACACAACAAACGTGATATTTTTGCTCGTTTTATAATGTTACGGAACCCTTCGTGCGCGAGACCGACTCTCACTTGGTCGGTTTTATTACGTCTTTATCTTCCACAAAATAATTTTATGTAGTTTGATAAATATATCACAATAATTGTGAATAAATTTTCATAATTATCACAATACATATTATACGATTCAAATCTAGAGATACAATCAGTTTGCGAGCTATAATTGCCTACGTTTTTTATGCCATATTACGGAACTCTCCAGAGTCGAACTGGCACGTGATGAACCTGAAACCGAGTACATTAGGTAAGTGTTTTGCTCGAATGATTTGAAAGAGAAAAAAAGTATTTGCTTATTAAACGTTAACAATTGAACTACGCGCCGTACTAACTATTACTTATAAATGATAGTTGTACTGAATTCAATTAACTGATTAACGTTACCGATACGATTAGGTAGGTACCTACTTTACTTTTTCGCAAGTAATCCGGTCTACAAAATCACTAATCAATCCTCTGCAAGTATGATATATGTTCTTGCATGGTTGTCTGGAAGAGATCGCACACTGAGCGATAAGACCGCATTGTGACACTGTTAATTTAAGTATTGAATTGTTGTGAAATATTATTGTAAGCCTTTTTTCGTCTTTCTTTATTTGTAGTTTACATTTTGAGTGTGGCGTTTCATTTTAATAAAGAGTGCATCCATCTATCTATCTATTTATGGTACGAATATTACTTTTTAAAGCACTAACGCCTGCTTTAGCGATCTCCAACATTGAAATTTATAGAGAGAAGAATTTACATCCTCGGACGGGATTCGAATCCGCGTCTTTTGCCATTGACCAACTAGGCCACCGAGGATCGGGTCCGAGCATCTAATTATAACTCTCTATCTGACTTTAACTGTCTTATATATATATTATTTATCTATTTATGTATGAAAGTGGACAAGTTAAGTACCGGACTACCTCATAAAAGAAAGTCTATTATAAAAAAACATTAATCGATAGGTAAGTAGGTTAGGTACCTAAGAAGGAATAATGGCGTCCACGTGACATGAACTTTAATCCGGATTGTAACGTTCGTTAAAAGGTTTCCTGAGCATGCAACACTGCAAGTGGAAATTGAAAACTGATTTATTTTAAGATTTATTCAAAACTACTTCAAATTTGTTGTCCCTAATAATAATTCGACTCCGACCAGCGACCTTATTGTCTATCTTTACGCAGAATGGGATTTGACTTAATTTTGACATTTGAATCCCATTCTGGGTGAAACCCTACAAGTCCAGTGGCTGGAACCATCAATGAGAATGAGAATTAGACAATAAGGCGGCAGGTAATAAAAAACTGATTGCAGGGTACTAAGAGAATCAATATAACAAGTCAGTGAACTTTTTCTTCTAACTTACTTATTCATCGCTGTAATTCAAGGTCAAAAGGTGTTTCACCCCGAGTCAAAGAGCTAAAGAAAACTCGCCATCGTGCTATAAATCACAAGAGCTAGCTTGCGAGCATTATAGCAGTTTCCCCGTAATTATAAATGAACTCCACTTTGCTTCTTGCCTTTACATGAATCATTCAGACACTCTACATAAACTCTACTCAGCACAATCGAAGTGCTACTTTAAGTAAGTACATACTCAACGACTTTTTTAACTTTTATACGTCATAAGTATAGTACAAGTATTATATAATATCACGCTTTTATATCACCGAAAAGGTCTTCACAGGTGTACAAACATCTGACATATTTAAATTATTTTTAAAAGGATAATTCCGATGGGATAGGTGAGTTTTTCCGTGATCATGTATGTGGCGCTTGCAACAGTGCCGAAATATCGGAAGCTCAAATAAAATTTTCATGGTAACTATCCCGTTAAACCGTCGCGTGTCGCGCGTACACCATGTGTATAAAAGTAAATGTGTATATAAAAGTGCTAAGCCATGTTGCGTATACACAAAGTTTATACACATTTTCAGACCTCGATATATTAGTATAAACTTGCTTTGAGCTGGTCAAACAGTCAAACTATTCAAGAGTAGTATTTTTATTTGAACTTTTATGCGTACTTCGGAAAATAAACCGAAACAACTAGACATTGGACGGGTTAATAATAATTTTAATATGACTAATACAATGTGTGTGACCAACTAAAAACTTGCACAAACATCTTTTTGTAGTTATATTCTTAGTCTCCTCTTAGAAGATAAGATGTATTCTACTTATTCGTGAGGACTTATAATTGGCAAAATGTTTCTACCGTATCTGTCATAATATTATATAGCTGTTGGTTTTCCAGTAAATAATTAAATAAGTAATAGGGGAGCAAGACTTTGGCATTTAATCCCTTAGTCGACTTATGCAATCTCTGTGGGACGATATAGAAGAGTCCAATTCTTATGCCGGGAATCGTACGGCTATAACAATTAAATTAAACATTTAGTGAAATATATAAGATACAGATGTAAAAGACTTACCTCTAGTGCCAAAAGATCCGAATCTTTCTCGATTCACCGCTATCTTATACTTTTTGTCGTTCGGCACCGGTAGCTTGGACGGATACTTCTCAGAGTTGCTTCTGTAAAGTTTTTCTTTCGACCCGTGTGCCCCCATCGTCAATATCTTCATATATATTATTACAACTTTTTATTTTTCCATCTCGTTTTTCTAAGAACTTCGCCGTCAAACTTATTATAAGTATCACTTTTCAGTCACATCACATTTTTTACATCATCATTCTTACTACATATATGATTTATCATAGATGTCATCTACATTGGACGAGTATCATATCTACAGGTGATAATTTGTTAGAATCTATGGTAATAGTTTTGTCTACGAAATCACAGTGTGGTGTCAAAATTTAAGTTTATGATAAGTACAAATTGTGTTGTAGAGTTTGTCATTGTGTGTTCATTTGTCATCGAAATTTAACTAAAATATTTCTACATAATAATATTATAACTGCGAAAGCGTAAATAATGTGAGTGTGTGTATGTTTAAAATGATTTGTATACAATTTGGAATGAGGATAGCTTATACCTATAGGGCTAACACATTGTCTACTCGTACCGATTCCACAGGTAGATCCCGAAGTATTGGTATTAATCCGCGGGGTCGAAGTCGCGAGCAGTCTTTACTAATTAATGAAACAACGACGCTATCAAATGTGCACGTGTTATTTCTCCGGTCAACAAAGCACATTCGCTGATATAATTATTGCAACGACGTCTATTTCGGTAGTCGACTCACTTCAAATGCACCAGGTTAAATTGGTCCCCCTCCTCGTGCACTGTTCTTTTATAGTTAAAGAGCAACAAAACAAAAATGAGGGAAATCAGAGAGCTCATTTGAAACTGGTGCTTCACGCGTTAGCATTCTCCTGTAAAAGGATTTTCTCTAAGCGAAACACTTTTGTCATTTGTCATTGAATCTGCCTTAATTTATTGTTGGAAATATGTTTTATTTATGAGTTTGTTGTTTTGTAAGCTAAAAGGCTGACAAATGTGCCACACAAGGACTAATTTTATAGGTTTAGTAAATAGTTAGTTTTAGGAAAATGAAATCTCTACTTGGTTTATAAGCGTTGAAACTTTTAAATCAAATATGACTACTTAATTTCTCAAAGTGACTTCTACTACAGTATCTACTATACCTAATGCATTCATTAAAAAGTGACTTGAAAGCTTATTCAATTCCTAAATATAATGTACTTAAAAATAATCACTTAAAAATACCAGTTAATGATAATATCAACCACACACTAGGTAGGTAATTTTGTAGTTACCAGTGAATCATTTTCATCGATGACATTCAACATTTTTACAAAGCATTATCCTGAAGAGGTCGCTTTGATATTTCATCAAAAAGAACAAGCGATAAAACCGTCTCTAAAAACTTACTCGACTGTAAAATATCTAGGAAACATCAGCGAAGAGAAAACGTTGCAGTCAATCGACGGTTTCATTTCCGGTCGTGGATAGCTTTTCCGTATGCTCGGACAAAAATAACGACATAACTCTATGAAATAAAATGATGTATTTGCGACTTAGATAAAATATTAATCATTTATTAATTATGGCTCATAACTATTTACTTACACATACGATTGTTGTATTGTACACGACAATCTGCAGTACATACTAAAATGTACCTAACCCACTCTCATCTGTACTCACACTTAGAATGGAAAGTATCAGTGACAAATTATATTTTGTACCTAAGCAATAAGCAAGGAGAGCGATACACCATCGGCGTAAAATTAGTTTCACACAAATAAATCACCGCGTTAACTAAAAACTGTAACATCAATAAGTGTGTATCACTCAACACCACCTTTAAATAAAGAGAAACAAGATTTCTGGCCGAGTTTGGACATCTAAAATTAGAACGCAGTTAATTGATCCTGATTTAGACGCGGACTTGGGACATAATTTATCAAATTAACGAAAGTGCCGCAGTGGTTTCAAAGCTATTACCTAATGTAATTTTCATACAATAAAAACGGCGCTAAGTGGTTCGGATATTCAATTGAAACTTGTCAGTATGTCATCTGTTTAATGCTCCAAACTCTGACATGTTCGTGACTGAATATTGGTATCGAACGTGTATCGCAGTCCTCGTAAACATTATTTAAACTAAACAGCCGATCTATATCCAGACGCAAAACAAAATGAACATAATTGAAATAAATGATGGAAAGGAAAGCAAACAGAGTGGAACAATCTAAGTTTAGCTGTAATAGGTTTGTTTAGTCACTCCTCTCTGGGACATAAGCGAATGTTACCGATTCCCTCAGAGTCGTGCTATTCTCGTGGGCATTGCTTTCAGGGTTAAATAACTCTGGGCTCCGAGACGATCGTGTTGTCCTTTACAATGGGCCCGTGGTTTGATCAAATCAAATGTTGGAATGTATATTTAGCTCATGGAGATAAATTATATCTGCTAGCTGTATTGTATTACAAAAAGTTTAGAACGGGCTGTTGGCAAAAGGTTATTTTACACTGGTTGCTGTGTATAATCCTGTAAGCAATTAATGTTGACACCTTACACTAGAAAATATTTATATCCCTACTTACAAAGACCAAATAATATCGTAAATTTAGGTCTTCATCATAGTCGGCATCTTCATTGCTGAAGATCGTGTCTAGTCTGAATGGTTAACCGCTCGATGTGCCATGCTTTTCCACGTGGTTCTGTCTTCGGCGGTCTTAATAGCTTTCGTGATACATTTAGGTAGATGCTTATAAAGTCAGCATAAAATACATATTCTTTACTTTGTAAATGACTTCAAATTTTGTACCTCATCAAGTTTGATAACTGATGAAGGCGAGTTACCTACTCTTTTAGAAGAGGTTTAATTAAACCCCAACATTATAGGGATATGTAAATCTAGGCTTTTGTAACATTAGAAAAAAAACACTTATACAGATTTTCTTTAAAATTGTTCATAAATGTATAATGTATAATATTGTTCTAACTTAACTGGATGGATGGAAACGAATTCTAAGAATGTGGCACTGTTTACAAATGAATAACTATCCAGTGATTGTCATAGTTTCAATAAAGTCAACCAACCGACAAAAAGTCTCCTAATATATTCTATTTTGTAAGTTCATGCGTTAGGAATGTATATGTTGCATCTAGAAGTGCAAAGAAAAGAGATCCTTATGTGGTGTATCAGCGTCTTCATTGTTAGAATTCTATTACAATGCCTCTGTCTTGTTTGTAAACAAAATAACTGCAGATTGAGTAGAGTTGTGCTCAAGCTGCTGAGCGGAAATATAAGGTATACAATTGTGTTTGCCTGGTGCTATGTCTACCGGTCTGTACCTCCATTTTTAGACAAACCAGGCAGCCCTGCAAACATGGATCTCTGGATATACGTAGGTACTTGTCGAGTTCATAAAATGACTTTTAGCAGCTGTCTTACGCTATCTCTAGTATGAATCTAGCTGCGATAGTCTTTTACCGATATTTTTGATAATTGTATTCTATTGACAATCCACGCTCGAAGCGAGAGGTCTCAGTTTCGAATCCTGGCAGTGGAAAATATTTTGAAGTTCTTTGTTATTTTATTATTAATTTTTTTGCATTTGTTTTAGGCAGAGTTTACCGCGTCTTAACATCAGGTAGGCGTCGGGCTTGTACCGTTTTATAATAACATAACAAATATCTACTAGAATTTCCATATTGTTTAGTTTATCTTTTTATTTTAGTACCTATATAATAGATAATTTTTAAGTTGAATAATATTTTGAAGTTTTCTTTCTTTCAGAAATGTTTGTTCTCGGATCTCGAGTGTTTGTAATGTATTTATATACCTATGTGTGTGTGTCCACGATTCCTGCGATACAGGGAATCCAAATCCAGAGGTTTAACGTTCACGTTTATGTGTGTCTTTCTAGCTTACGCATAGCTTATTAAATTCAGCTTATTTATATTCTATGCACGTAGCTTAAGCCATAAATAAATAGTCATTAGAGACCTGCTGTTACTGCTTCTAAATTATCTAAGATTACCGATTTTATAAGAGTCAACTGTGCGTAAAAAATTACATAGCTAGCGGCATAGGTGAACAACAAAGACGTGTGGGGTGTGCAGCGTGACCGGCGTTTGTTTGCAGTTTTAAAACTTTACGCAATAGTTTGCTAACAGCGTCTCCTTGCATTGAATAGCCTGCCTACGTGTTTCTTCTCAACCCAAATTTATGAATGTAGGTTTATCATTGCATAGCAAATAAAAATAATGTTCTAAATCGCAGAGCGGCTGCTGACAAAGTAAGTACCTACTAATAAATAACCATTTTAATTACAATAATATTTACACTCAACTTAAACCAAAATTTTTTTTTTTATATATCTTTATAAAGGCAGGGTATAAGATTCAAATATGGGTCACTTTTTAATCCATTACATTAATATCAAAGATACAATTAGATATGCCAATTTTTCAAAAGTAGAGTTGTAGTATTTTTGACACAAAAATAAACAAGGCTTTTATGAGCCAAGTTTAGTGCTGGATATTTCTCCAAATAAACATCGTGACACAAGCTAAAACACCAACTACTGTATTCACTGTCACATCGCATCACATGGAAACAATAAACGCAACACAAAATATTATTCACGATAAACGGACAATAGTTGACACAACAGTCAAACTGTAAAGCACGCACGGACTGCAACGACCAAACCCACAGCGCAACACTAGCACCCCACCCTAACTTCACTCGAGAAAGATACGTTCGACGCAGTGTGAAAAGGACGTAAGTAAGTTACATACATGAGTGAAGGTTATGTCAGTTTTGTTGCGACCGACATTCTTGTTATAACCATTACAAAAACGGTAGAGCACTCTTAAGAGCTGTGAAGCAAGTCACTGTAGTATTAGCAATCATGCTAATTATTTGTTAAGAGTATGCAAATGCTGTTTTTTTACCAAACTAAGATTCAGAACCAAGTAAGCACACGAAAGATTTCAAAATAACAATCGCAAGTATTGTATGGCACATTTTATTGTATATAGCTTAATACATTCAACCAAAATATGGACATAGAAATAATATACGTGTTTTTTTAATAAATATTAGTGTTAGCTACATCACACCTTTACATCTTTAAGAGGACGGTAAAAAAACATTTCACCTGTCATATATGTGTTTGGGTGTACGTGCCGTGGGGTACCGGCTTAGAATAGTACCCCCCCAACTCTACCCGTGGGTGCGTAAAAATCTGCTAAGGGATAACAATCGGAAGGTGGGCAGCAGCACCTTCCCAGTATTAAAACCCCAAAACTGCGCTCGCCAACCCGCCTGCCAAGCGTGGCGAGTATTGGCAAAATCCCCCCAATGACGGACACATTAGGAACCAGGCCCCCAGTCCCCGGCAGCCCCGCTATTCCTGGCTACGGTAGCGGCCACGGTAACGGTGGGGCAGGGGGTGCTAAGAATCCCCGGCAGACGCCCGGCTACCACCCCCAACGACGACGACTGGCCCTGGTGACACACAACATACGCACAATGAGGACAGACGAGAAGATATATGAGCTGGAAGAAGAAATGAGTAAGTTACACTGGGACATAGCAGGGTTATCTGAAGTCCGTAGAGCGGGTGAGGACACGATAACCCTGAAATCAGGTAACCTACTCTACTACCGGGAGGGCGACCAACAGTCCCAAGGTGGTGTCGGTTTTCTCGTCCACAAGTCCCTTACTAACAACATAGTTAAGATCGATAGCGTTTCCAATAGGGTCGTATACCTAATACTCAGAGTATCCAAACGATATTCGCTGAAGGTCATTCAGGTATACGCACCGACGAAGTCGCACCCGGATGATGAGGTGGAGGATATGTATGAGGACATTAGTCGGGCCATACATACCTCTGAAACGCACTTTCTAGTTGTTATGGGGGACTTCAACGCGAAGTTGGGTAAGAGAAGCGAGGATGAGTTGAAAGTGGGGCAATTTGGATATGGACAACGGAACCGTAGGGGACAGAGGTTGGCCGACTTCCTGGAGAAAGAGGGACTCTTTATGATGAACTCTTTCTTTCAGAAGCCACCTCACAGGAAATGGACCTGGCTGAGTCCCGATGGTTCCACGAGAAATGAGATTGACTTCATTATGACCACCAAAAGGCAAATATTCACTGATGTCTCCGTGATCAACAGGGTTAAAACCGGTAGTGATCACCGAATGGTAAGAGGCACGGTGAATATTAATGTCAAACTGGAGAGGTCTCGTCTGATGAAGTCTACGCTCCGACCCACTCGTGCCCGTATTCAAGACCCCGAGAGCTTTCAACTTGAGCTATCCAATCGCTTCGATTGCCTTGAGGACATCGCTTCAGTGGACGAGATCAATAACAGGTTAGTAGAAACTGTCCATACAGTGGGTTCCAAGTACTTTAAACCCCACCGTACAGATAGGCCACAGAAACTCTCCAACGATACCCTCAACCTCATGGCTGAACGACGCTCATTGAAACTGCAGTCTTCGGATGATGCTGAAGCATATAGGCTGCTCAATAAACGAATATGGAAGTCCTTGCGACACGACATCCGGATCTTTAATACAAACCGTATTAAAGAGACGATAGAGCGGAAAAAAGGCTTCAAAGTGTTTGCAAGAGACATGTCTATTGGGCAAAGCCAGTTGACGAAGCTGAAGAGAGAAGACGGCAGTGTAGCGTCGACCAAAGCGGAAGTATTAGGAGAGGTAGAGAGTTTCTACGGACAGCTATACACCTCGGTCGCTAAACCTGTTAGCAGCTCGGCCAAAGACCCAAGAGCCAAGCTGACCCGACATTATACCGAAGATATCCCGGACATCAGCCTGTACGAGATTAGAATGGCTTTGAAACAGCTTAAGAACAACAAGGCGCCTGGTGACGACGGTATCACATCTGAGCTTCTGAAAGCGGGTGGAACACCGGTACTTAAAGTCCTTCAGAAGCTCTTTAATACCGTCTTACTTGAAGGTTCAACGCCAGAAGCATGGAACAAAAGCGTGGTGGTGCTGTTCTTCAAGAAAGGTGACAACACTTTACTTAAAAATTACAGACCCATCTCGCTTTTGAGCCATGTTTATAAGCTGTTTTCGAAGGTCATAACGAACCGTCTCAGTCGCAGGTTTGATGAATTCCAGCCTCCGGAACAAGCCGGTTTCCGAAAAGGCTATAGTACCATAGACCACATCCACACGCTACGGCAAGTTATACAGAAGACCGAAGAGTATAACTTGCCTCTTTGTTTAGCGTTTGTGGACTATGAGAAAGCCTTTGATTCGATCGAGACGTGGGCAGTGCTTGAGTCTCTCCAGCGGTGCCGTATTGACTATCGGTATATTGAAGTGCTGAAGTGTTTGTACAAAAACGCCTACATGTCAGTCCGAGTACAGGAGCAGAGTTCGAAGGCAATTCCATTGCAAAGAGGCGTGAGACAGGGAGACGTTATATCTCCGAAACTGTTCACCGCTACATTGGAAGACGCCTTCAAGCTTCTGGAATGGCAAGGACTTGGCATTAATATTAACGGCGAATACATCACTCACCTTCGATTTGCCGACGATATTGTAGTCATGGCAGAATCCATGGAAGACCTCAGTACAATGCTCGAAGGCCTCCATCGAGTTTCCCAACGGGTAGGTCTTAAGATGAACATGGATAAGACGAAAATTATGTCTAATGCCCATGTTGTACCTACCCCAATATCAGTTGGGAACTCAGTTCTCGAAGTTGTTGACGAGTACATCTACCTGGGACAGACAGTCAAACTAGGCAGGTCCAACTTCGAGAAAGAGGTCAATCGTCGAATCCAACTCGGCTGGGCAGCGTTCCGGAAACTTCGCGAAGTCTTCTCGTCAAAAATACCTCAGTGCCTCAAGACAAGAGTCTTCGACCAGTGTGTGTTACCAGTGATGACTTATGGCACTGAAACGTGGTCTCTTACTATGGGCCTCATAGACAAGCTCAAAGTCGCACAACGAGCTATGGAGAGGGCTATGCTCGGGGTTTCTCTACGTGATCGAATCAGAAATGAGGAGATCCGTAGAAGAACGAAAGTCACCGACATAGCCCAGAAGATCAGCCAGTTGAAGTGGCAGTGGGCAGGGCACATAGCACGCAGAACAGATGGCCGATGGGGCCGAAAGGTTCTGGAGTGGAGACCACGGACCGGCAAGCGCAGCGTAGGTCGTCCACCGACACGGTGGACAGACGACCTGAGGAAGGTCGCAGGACGACGTTGGATGCAGGCCGCTTCCAACCGGTCCTTTTGGAAAATCATGGGGGAGGCCTATGTTCAGCAGTGGACGTCCTACGGCTGAGATGATGATGATGATGATATGTGTTTGGTATCTAGACTACTGAAGTATGGATATCTATTATATGGCCTTTGTACATTTTTACCAGACTGTTTAAAAACTGAAAAATAAACGTTTAGCTTTTTAAACAGGCATTAATATGTGAATTTACGAACAAAATGTTGGAGAAAATAGTAAAAAAAACTTTTTGAACTGGCTTTAAAATCTGATTTTACGAACAACAAGTTGGAGAACATGAAACAGCCCGAGTTTAAGCCATCTATCTATATCATAAGGGACTCATTATTATTCCAAAAATGGTTAGATTTTATATACGGTTATAAAATTAAATTTATTCCTAAATTCTCCATTAGTCGAACCGGTCTATCAACAGTTATTATGTCAAATAACTTGGTTAATGGACTCAAAATTAACAATAAAATAAATATATTCAAATGTTAATCAATTGACACAGATATATTAATAGTTTATGAATTATTTTTATTAAATGAGTTTATAACCGCTGCACAACTCTGTTGGAATTGTGTTGACTACAATAATATGTAACAAACTGTAGAGTTCTATTAGATTTCTGTACAACGAAAAAAATTGTAAAAACCGAGTCAGGGGGATCTAAGGAGTGAAATCGAAGTAATTTAGATATTGTTTTTTATTTTTGTTTTACTGTTTGTCTGTCTGTTTGTATAGGCTAATCTCCGAAACGGATGGACCGATTCAAACGAAAATTTGTATGGTGGTAGCTTATATCCCTGGTCAACATATACGATACTTTTGATCCCGGTAAATTAAAGAGTTCTTGTAGGATGGTTAAAAACCCGCGAGGCCACGCGAGCGATGCCGCTGGCGGGTCAGCTAGTATATGTAACTATAATTGTCAGAAGTATGAAGTAAATTTGCGTGTTAACGCTTATTTCGTCATGATGCTTGATGAGTGATGATGAAATGTATTTAAAGTAACATTGTTATCGAATGTCAGTGTTAGCAGCCCGAACACGACATGCTTCGTGAGCACGAAAACGTATTTTCCCAGTTGAATCAATAAATTGGCGCATAAACCAAAGAGCTAAAGTAATAGTAGGTAAGCTTGCTTTATATAAATCAAGCTTTACTTTACGTATATGCTGTTAAAGTCTTTTTAAACTCTAGAACGATGAAAGTCCAAAGACCCTCGTAAATAATATTTAGTGATAAATGAAATATTATAATAACCTATTCTGAGATCATTGAATGCGAAATGTTGTTTACCTGCATCTACGAAATTACTATTGCGAATAGGTCATCATTAGATAGCAGGCAAAACTAACAAAACAAAAGTCAACACACAGGAAATGATGCGGAAAGATAGCATCAGAGACTAGTGTTGAAAGACAAAGATATAAGTTGATCTTTATGAACTACGAGTAAGTAGGAACTCCATCCGACCGTGTCAATACTTTCTACAGTAAATACTGTGAGAAGTAATAAAGACAAAACAATATTAGATTTTAGTTACATAGAGTATGTAAGTTTACTTTTGAACATCAAACTTTTCCCATCACTAATAAAAGAACATATTTACAGGAGTTCCCCAGAAATAAAAGCCAATACGTGTTCGCATTGAATCAACTTTGAATACAAAACAAGCAAAACCTGAGAGGTCGATGTAAACAGATTTCATCGACTAAAATAGCCTTAGATGATGCCATTAAAACAACAGTGTGATGGCTAGATAACTGCAATTTGTTAAATATACCTAAGCGCGAGGAACAAACCGCAGTTTTTCTGCTAAGACGATTAAATAATTGAAGTGGCCATTATTAAAAGTACACATTCGTGAGTTTTAGCATTAACTATTTTATTTATATGAACAATCAACCTTAGGCCAGTATTAAGAGAATCCTTGCTCTACATAAAGTGAAACTAATCTTAAAGATTTGACTTCTTGTCGATATGAAACAAAATACATATGTAAATATATATACATATATTGACGTAAGATTGAAAACAACAGTACAACTAATAAACATCGGCCTATTATACACAATGGACTAAATATAGTCCCGAGTTTAAACTATACTTTAAAGGAATATAATGAAATGTCTTAAAAGTTTAATTTTGATTTGCTCAAAAGTTTAACCGGGATGATATGATTGTTCATCAAATCCTGAACAAGGCTACCCTATCAGATCCAAGTAAACAAACATAGAAATCTAAACACACTATTGAGGCTCGCGGCACGACCCTTGCCCACGACACTCCAGGAACCTAATAGGCAAACTCACGCTCCAAATATTTCTAAAAATACACGACATACGCGACCCACTATGACTTATACAAACTCTTAACTCACCCATAAAAGAAGCACGGTCGAGTGGTTCCGTAGCGGATGCGATCCGTTCAGCACGGCAATATTCGGCCTACTACCTCAATGACATAAGTTCAGGTTCTCTATGTACATGTACATCTAGTTTCAGCATGGTTAATAGGCCAGGGAAGCCGCTCATGCGAATCTTCCATTATTACGCACGAAAACAGAGATGCTAGTCGAGTTATGGATGTCTTCATACTTGTTTCTCTATCTTATCTATACTAATATTATAAAGAGGAAAAGATTGTATTTTTGTTTGTGTGTATGTTTGTATGATTTCAAATATTATTTCACCATTGGAAAGCTACATTCACCCTAATTTAAGGTAATATTTTTGTTCATCATCGTCATCCATCACCACGTGGGTGAATCACGGATCGCAGCTAGTTCTTTAATAATCCGACATTCAATGACGTTTTCTTGCGATTTCTAAATTTCCTAATTGCGTTAAGATTTCAGATAACGAATATTTTAATATATTTTTAACCTAGGTCAGTGGCCTGACCATTAAGGAATAGGTAGCAAGCGTGAAGCCTATCAGATTGAAAATAATGTCAACCAGTCTGGCATCAAACACTTAAAATATATATGGTACAAATATTTGGTACAGAAATTACTTAATTATAGTATTATGTTGCTGGATTCTTATTTAGAACTGACATCAAAAGAGTTTATTAACATTGAAATTAAAAAGGTTTTTTTCTTTAAAAATTTTGTACTTATGAGAAAGTCACGATGTCAAATATCTGACATCCTATTCTTTGATGCTTACGCACGAAATTTCCACCAAGTTTTTCCAGCCCTCTGTATGTGATCTTTTTCTTATAGGAACTATTGGGAACTCAATCCAACCAACCAAGCTATTACAGGTACTTTATATAGATTATAATTTCAAATATTGGGATGTTGGCTCCCATCACCTGGTAAAATTAAAAAAAAATTGTAAATGTGCGGATCAAACTTGGCTCTATAACACGTTCATCGCCATGGTGGGTCAAAATGACCGGCACTTGATCTACCCATTGGGGCCATGGGGGGTCAAAATGACCGGCACGCCAGACCCTACTTTGCGAAGCCCGTTCGCGCCGCAGAATGCAAAAGCTGTGTATTCAATCATACAATATGACCGGCGCGGCCCCAATGAACACCTGTAACCACTTGGTTTTTTGATTTTTTTATGGCATACCTATTTTTAGGACTTAGAGAAAAAAGTTAAAGAATTAGTAATATGGTCCCATTTTATTTATTTTATTTTATTTTATTTATATTATTTTATATATTTTATATTATTTTATTTTATTTAATTTTATTTTATTTTACGTGTCTACGAGCATAACGCACGTTGTCTCATCGATCGAACGCTCGATACGCTGACCGGCATTGTGACCGGCACGGCCTGAATGTAATAATTATTCCGTTTAGGCCACGCCGGGTCGTTATGACCGGCACTTAAAAAAAACCTAAAATAAAGCCAAAAAAACCAAATGTCACTGTAAAACTTGTATAAATGAACAAATAGAACTGAAAATAATCATAAAAACCAATGACATTTTTTTATGATTTTGTAAAATATTAGTCGGCGATGAACGTGATAAGAGGTCCAACCGACAGCTTCAGCTGTCTTGCAAACCCGTTATTCGTAAGTTCTTTCGTCCAGTTGCATCATGTTAATTGCGCTTACATTTATAGAAAATAATTTTATTATAAAATTTTATTTAATAAATATATATGTATAATTCTCAATTAAAACAAGTAGATCAGTTAGTGGCCGTCTTTCCAGTATTGAGTTTGTATAAAGATGCTTATATTACGCTTACTCGACGGAATCGTATACTAAAAAAAATTCAACATTATAAATCTTAATTAATTTCAATAAAAATACTTACGTATAAATATATTTCATTTCATTTCAAGTAAAAATTGTAACACTATCTTGTGCTCGAATTTTCCCGATTTCGGTTAATGATAAGTACTGATCGGACATATTTACAACTCTCAAAATAAATGCCAATTTATGTTAAACCACAATTTGGTTTTTGAGAAACCTCGAAGTACCTTTAAAAATATATTTGCATGGACTAATTATATTGTATTTTTATCTTACCAGGGTTCGTAATACAAAGTTCCTGTATCGTACATATATATACATATAACTATATAGCAATTTTTTTTTATCTACAGAGTTAGGGATTACGTAGTAAAAAAAAGACTGCTTCTATGGGTGTCGATAGTAAATAGTTACGGAAACCTAAGAAAGACATAGTACAAAGTACCAATAATAGTAGTAATAATGCAATAAGCATTATCTTACCAGTGATTACAGAATGCAAAACTAAAAGCATTCAATAAATCAATAATGTTTACTCTCACTAATCCAATATCGATAATAGCTGAGCATTAGCATAATATTTTATAGTAAACATGTCATGAACACCCCAAACTGGGTCATTCCTGGTTACTGCAACAGTTTTGTAGGAATTTCGTAAGAGATATATACAAACCGCGGCTCTGGTGGCTGGCGGGTTGCCAGTTGCAGTCACCATGAAGGACTGATTATGTTGAACTCAGGGTTTAACTAAACTTTGACATGACACCATCGTATGATGTCTGCTATGATTGACACTGATATGATGCTTCCAACAGCTATTCAAAGACCAGTAATATCTGTATCAAAGGGAGACATAGACATTTTCTTTAATTAGTTTTTCTTCTCGGACTCTATCTATGCCTGTGTTACAGTCATCTCATGTGTTACTACTATGTAATTATAGTTTTCGTACTTAAGAGTATATATTCAAATTCTAAATAAATATGTGATCTATAAAAGGTACAGTTAAATTAGTATCCCAGTTTATCTACCGAGTTCCCAAAAAGGATGAGGTACTCAATTCGACTGTTTTTTTAAATTATGTTTGTTACCTCATAACTTTCGACTGGATGAACCGATTCTCAGAATTATTTTTTGTTTGAAAGCTGGTGCTCCTCGTGTGGTCCTATTTAAATTTAATCAAATTCGGTCCAGTAGTTTTTGAGATACACTCCAATAACTGAATAGAATGGAAGTCAGCATGAAATTTTTCAAATTGTACTTGTTTTAATACAAGTATAAATGCAAAGAAACAGCATTTTTGGACATTGTATCTCCGCCAAAAGAACCACTAACACACAATACAAAATGCAATAGGGTTCAAATTGTTCTAGTCACAGAGCTCCCACTACACAGCAGATTAAATCACACGTGAGAGAGGACATATGCATATTGACTTCCGGTATTTGATTGACTTCGCTCCTCTAGACTAAAGTACCTATCTAACTCTATAGTTAGATATGTACTCTACTGTAATACTTTTATTATTGGCACTTCATTGTACATTTGATACCCGCCTCCTCTACTGTGCCATCTTACCGATGTTTGGCTGGCGCTGATTGCAGAAAAATAATATAACATGCATATATTATTTTAGCTTACTGCCTCTCATTACTTAATACATGTTCAGATCCTAATATTCAGACAGTGTTTCATCAAGTTTTGTGTAACCTTTAGTAGGTTAATATAGTAGGAACACACATTTTCACACTGGAGAGTTTCATATACCATTAATAATACTAAAGCATTTAACTTTGTCAAGTCTATTTCCAAACATTACGACAGTATCATTATTTTAAAACTCCCCGTGAATGCCGGAAGAATTGTTGGAAATTTGAATGACATCAAGTAAGCTTTTATATCTTCCTGTTAACATAAAATTCGTGTGCTCACAATACCGAGTCCCGATTATTGGAGCTCAGTAACTAACGTTATAATTGGAGTCACGTAACGTAACATTCAAAATTATGTAGTCGTAACGCGTTCACATTAGTTACGTGAGCTCGTTCTGAACATGCAACGTTTCAGGTTACTTTAAAATCTTACAAGATATTTCTAGTATTATAACGCTCTGCTGGGCTATTATGTATCTCAGTTGCTAACAAATGTTAATTGAAATCGAATAAAAAGGCGGCTCTATGTCATTTTTGTTAGCTCCAGTCATCACTTACTAACATTTTTGCGTATTGGCTTGTCAAAAATGACATAGAGCTGCCATTTTTCAAGATTTTAATTAACATTTGTTTGCAACTGAGATACATAATAGCCGTGCTGCATGATTTGGTCCTATGGACCTGCTATCAAGTTTGACGGCTCAGATTACTGAACAACAGAATATATAATCGTACATTTAAAAGACTTTAAAAGAAGGAGGAGTTCTCAGTTCTCAATTCGTCGTATATATATTTATGCGTGTTCACGGATAACTTCGTTCTTTATGAATCGATTATGATGTTTTTTTTTGTTTGTTAGAGTATACTTCCCAGGTGATCCCCTTTTTAAATTCCATCAAAGTCGGTTTAGCAGTTTTTTGAGTTCACTCCAATAACTGAAACGTTTTCGCCTATTTTGATGATCATTGACAGTGAATGATAATCGATCCCTATATAGCCAGGGTCGCTAAAAAGGGTAGGTATTTTTTTTGCAGGCGTTGTTTCCACTGTGTACATTTATTTCTTTCTTTCTTTTGTATCCTAACTGTAAGCACAAAATTAGGCGCTGATATGTGCCAACGTTTCATATACGTGTTTGATGGTAAGTAAATGTTACATATTGTGTTGAATTGTGCGATAGGTAGTTTGTTTGAACATAGAATGTATTCCTGTAGCAAAATTGTTCAATGCTAAATTATCTCCGACATAGGTATTTTTCAAAGTATATAATACCTAAAAGAGTAGCTGCTGTCCCCGCGAACTCTGTTTTGCCTTCATAATATCGTTGTCCCACCCCGAGTATCCTGAGTTCCTGAGATATACAATGTTCAATAATAAAAAATATAGCTTACTCTGGAATAATGAAGTTTTTCAAAGATGAAAGATTTTTTTAACTCCGATTCATAAATGAAACTAACGCCGGCGGATGCGTAAGGGTTCATTAATTTTTGAGTTTATCGTTTACAAAAAATCTAATCTTTTCCTATTTTTTCCTTTTCTCTTTTTGCTTTATCTTGCAATCAGTCATATTGACTATAAGCAGAAGAGGTTAAGGCTTTTCTCTTTATCACATTATTGTAAGTGTAGATGTCACTTTATTCACTTTTGAATTCATAAAACACACTGCTACAAACAGCTACGTAACGTACTTGTGCCAGTAATAAAACATGGTTTATTTACCTTGAGACGTATAAGAATCTATTGGCAATGTATACATGACATTGAAATAGTGAAGATTCATCATGTCATAATCGTATTGATAGTTTATCTTGACTCACTCCTAGCTACTGATAGCATATTGACAGACATCTCGGCAAATATAGTGACAGCTGATTATTTGTGGTTTTGCTCAGCGCTTCCAACTCCCAATGTAGAATAAACTTTAGTTGCTATTTAATAAGAAGCAAATTCGTAAGTACACTCATATTTAGATGTTTTATTGGATTGCATACGGTAGGCACTAAGTAGTTAAATAATTATGAAATTTAACATGTCATAAATAGCGTTTACTTTGTCACAGAACCTGAAGCAATTTCGCCATCAGCCAGCAAAAACGTGACCACTAACTTTCAAGCTTCGTTTCTGCTGCGCAATACTTTATTAGCACTTAAGCGCTAAACAATACAGTACAAAATACGAATTTTAAATCTAATTGGCTGCAAAATAAACACTTGTTCTTCATGTATCAGTAGACTTGCATACATGTAACAAGTAGAGAACGTCTATGTAGTAAGTAAAAACAACGTGGAGGTAGCAATTACTTTGCTTTCAAAGCCACGCTGTTACTTTCTTAAGAACGCTCTCACGATTCAGCGACATAAATGGACAAGATTGATGGTTAACTGTGTACAAGGTGTGACATCAATCATAATATCATCAATAACACAATACGAGTGCATAAACAAGTCATCGTAAAATTTAAAATCAAGTTCTTACATTTCGAATAGGTTAAAAGTTATTAAACACTCTTCGGTAGGTAGGTACAGTACAGACAGCTAAACTTTAGTTATTTCACATAATATTATAAAGAGGAAAGATTTGTATGTATGTTTGTAACGAATTGGCTCAAAAAGTACTGGACCGATTTCAAAAATTCTTCATCACTGATAAGCTACATTTACTCCAAGTAACATAGGCTATATAAGATTCATCATCATCATCATCATCCAACACTGCGCGGATGAAACCGCGGAGAGCAGCTAGTTTCACGTATACAGGTAACGTTTTTACGATATCGGTTTTAAATTTCATTAAATAGGTATGTATAACTTGTGTAGTGTATATGATGAACAATATATTATCTACGTACGCTTAAGGGCACTACAAAAAAGCTGATTCTACCCAACTCGACCTATGGTAAAAGTGGACCCGCAGATGAAATATCAATCCAGTCACACAAAGAAGTCGATATTCCACAATACAATGAGGAACCTGTTCTTTATTGGCGTCACCTGTAGATACAACTATCTCGTAGAGACCGGTTCGTTGCGGTCACAAAACCACAAAAAGGTGCTCGTCACACTTTCTGTTAGGGTATAAACTATGCAATATTGTTAAACTCCTTTGTAATGCTTTGCATTGTCTTAACCACAGTCCACAATGCAAATTCTACAATATAACAAACTCATTTTAGTGTACTAAGTACTAGCTGTGCTCCGCGGTTTTACCCGCGTGATTATGGATGATGATGGTGAATCAAATATAGCGCATGTTATTGCATAATGTAGCTTTCTACTGGTGAAAGATTTTTTGAATTGGTTAAGTAGTTTTTGCGTTTATTTAAATTAAAAACAATCAAATCTTTCCTCTTTATTATCAGAGTAGATAAGGATGCATAGGAAGGTACGAATACCGTGGTCTAGTTTGTATCGGCGTAACTATTGCTACTAATATTTTAACATGAAAAAGTAGTTATTGTAACATAACTGTAATAGTTAGACATATGGTATTTCAGGCTTTTTTGTAGACGTTGTTATTCTCTATAAAACTGTTGTACTTTACTTTGCTCTATTGTCTATAGTTTCCGCAGCGTACGCGATGTAAAGTTTATTTTTGGTAAATTTTTCACACCTTCGGTTACATTATCGAAGTTTTCATATGGATCCCTAACTTTTTTGGAAATATTCTATAGCCCTTGTTCATCAGGAATAAGGTAGGATTCTAATTGTGAAAAACGTTTTAAAATTTGTTCAACAGTTTCGGAGCCTGTTCAATTAAAAAAACTAATATTTTTCCCGTCTAAATTAGTGTAGACAAACAAAACTTATATGCTGCCATATTTATTTAACCATAAACTTACAATGCGAAGTACCTACTCGTACTATGCAACATTTCAGAATTAGCCATATAGTTTCCAAAGTTGATTAAATCATTATCGTGACGCTATTTACCGATTCTCGAACTTGGCTTTAACTTTAAAACATCCTATAATTCAGTGTACACTAAGTGAGGCTAAAATTATTATTTTACCGTCGCAGTTCAGTTCGTTTTCTGTATCTTCACTTGTTTTACAAAACATTTCATCTAATACGAAAACATGGTCAGTTTCTAGTCTAGATTTATTGTGGCAATATACTCTTCGATTTAACATTACAAAATATCTCGACCACCACAGCCAGTTTACTACGCCATTACTATCAAAGCTCTATTGCAGGTATAGAGTAGGTACTCGTAAACCTACATCAGCATGAAAAGACCAGTAATGTTAATTCTGAGAAACGTCCGAGTTTATAAGTAAAACAAACATACTGAGTCGTGGGAGGCTGGAAGCCAGCTAGCATCAAAGCCGCAAACTATATTGACATTGCCAATGCGCCTAACAACATTACAGTAGGAACTGTAAAAGTAACCAATGACCATTAAAACGGTTTATATGTTCTATCTAGACTAAAGTGAACACTAACTGCGAAATAAATAAGTACAGTTATTTAGAAAATATCTCGTTACATCGTAGAAAATCACAATGGCATATCAGATATAACTCGAGCATTAGGTAATTGTTGGTAATAGATCTCACTTCTTTCTTTTCTAGAAATTTGATACTGCGAAATTTATCTACACGGACACGTTTACTTTTATATTGTTACTGATCTGTCCATAACATCAAACAATAAAATGTATGGTACTTTTATTTTATTGAATCCAATTATCAAAAGAACAATTCGGTATAAATTTTATTTAAATGAATTTTTTGAATTGAAATTTTTTAAATGAAATTACATTCTAAATTCTGAATTTGAAACCATGATTCCAGAATACCTAAATCCAAAATTTAAAACGAAGATTAAGTATATTTTATATCCTTGGACGCTTTACAAATATCTTTGGATTTATTACATACCAATACTGCGTTCGAATAGGCTATTTGTGATCGTTTTTAGCGAAAATAACGCTAAAAACGCTCACAAGGGGCGTTCGAATTGGGAATCCGTCGGTGAAAATGTCGTTCATGTCTCTTTTTGTTCAGCGTTCGGAAAGCTAACAAAGAGGAATTTTTGCCACGAAAAAGTTCAATTTTTGACCCACGGCCGGAGCATGGTTGTTTGTGATCGTTTTTTGACAGCTGTGTACTTGACATCATAATCATGCGATTTTAGGCCTAATGCTCAGTTGAGCGTTCGAATAGGGTGCGAGCAAAAGTGGCAAAAAATAACGTTTTTGAGCTTTACGAACGCTTTAACAAAAGAACCATCAATGACAACGCCACCAATGCCCTCATAAGCTAAACGAACGCACCTCATATCACTATCTAGTGGAAAATTGTACATGCTTGTAAGCAATAGATCAATTAAAATCGGAGCCTTTGCCGTCATAAACTATAAATTAATATTGAATTAAAAACTTGCTTGGTCCAAAGCAAAGGACTTGCTTGAATACAAGACATCCGCAAAGCTGGTGGGCGATGCAATGGTTGCCGTCCCGTCGTATAACAAATGAATTATATAACAACATGTCATGTCACGTAGGTTTTTAGGGCATGAATTGTGTTCGAATGTGGGTCAGACTAATGTTTACCATTACGGCAGCTTTGAACTAATCGATTTCCGTTGGGTTTCCACAACAATTTGTCGCAGATCATATAAAGATCGAGATCGATAACACCCGCGTCCCAAAAACTGTATTTAATAGCTGAAGCTCGAACAATCGAGTCAGGATTGTAATCTAACCGTCTGAGAATAAACCTGAGTATTTTAGTGTCAGCTGTAAACGATTCATTGTTTTGGTTGGCATTTCATCGATGTTTATCGTCGGTAGTGTTCTGCTAACCAGGAGCTGCAGGGCCCTAAGCTGGTACAGACAGTGTAAGGTGTAAGTTTAGCAACGTTTAGTTCGCACTAGCGGGTTTCGCCTTTACAGTCGGGGTCAACGCTTCTCGGCTCGTCAACAAATCCATCGACGAGAATAACCCGTTACACTGCATTGGCTTCCAGTAGGTTTCACTCGCCTAGATAATTTTACACTGTCTCCGTTTTTAAAGGCAGGCACGGAAGGAGAAGGTGCAACTGCACTGAAAATAGACAGAGTGTCTCTTGACCAATTTCTCTAATTGGGGCTCTCGTAACCTTCACTATGGTTATGTCTAAAAATGTTATAGTTGAATCAGCATCATTAAGGTTATACCGAATAAGAATAAGATATGTTTTAACCTTAACAATAAGACTTAATGTAAGACTCCATTACACTCGAAGAAAAACCACAAATTCAGTTCCCATAGCGAGAACTAAAGCATCCTAACTATTGAGCCATTTGTAAAATTAGTGCTATACAAAATCTGAGATAAAAATATATTGACAACTGAATAAATTAGAAGCAGATTGATAGCTGTTCATTCAACTCTCAATGTATTTCCTAATTCAAGAGGTAGATATTAAAGTCCAAGACAAATCGATTAAGTACCTAGTGGTGTTTTTTTACCAGGTTGGTTTATAAGCGGCAAATCAACTTACTCAAAAGATAACGTTCTACGTGGTTTGACCGTCTCTGTAACGGTTATATCTTGCTCGTGAATCTTTTTTGCGAAGTGCCTACCCACCAATTTATAAGTGAGGATTGTCTGCAAAATATATGTCGATAAAAGATAGTGCGATCTGTAAAGGTTTTTCCTCATGATGAAGTTAGCCTTATCTTGATTCACTCTCGTATGCGTTATCAAAACGTAACCTGTACCTGGTTACGAAACACAGAACGAAAAAAATAGCTTATATCATTACATCTCGAATTTCATGCTTTCAAATGAAACTATCTCTATCAATTAACAGTTTTGTTCCAATTACTTTTTGCGTGTTTCGAAAAGACATTGTGAAGTGGATTGAAAACACGCCAGTCCACGCCACGAAGACCATGATCAAAATCAGGGAAAATGATTTTGCTGTGTAATTTTTAATAAGCGGCTAGCGCATTAAAAATGAGCTGCAATTTTTGCATTAGTGTTTATCTTTATTTAAGTTAAAAACGTTGCTGATGTATAATGAACTATGTAGCTTGAAAGAAAGATTATATAAATTTGCTACAAAAGATTTTTTTATTTCATTACCAACATACTTTAGGAGGAATTGCAATTTTAAAAGGGTTACCACCCTTTTAAAATTGCAATTTCTCCTGTTTAAGTTCTCCTGTCCTAAGTTTTGAAAACCTGTGTACTTATAGAGTATATGCTGAAGAAATATATCCTTTGAAACTAACTCATTTGCAATTCTTGCTTTGTAGTCCATGAAACTGAATTAACTTACTGATGAACTGCACAACTTAATCCCTCGGTCTCTGATTCCTAGAATTCTGTTATCTCGGCTGATAAGGAGTAACGCGAATTTGCTTAATAATGAGTATATAATTTGGTAATATTTGTTATAACATATTCAGAATGAAACACCAGTTAAGAGTAACATGGAGGAAGTTTTTAAATTGTGATGTGCATTCAGGAAATGCACAGTTTAAGGTATAGAGTGCAATATCCGCCGCGTGACGACATCCAGGATGAATTTTAAAAGGGGATCGAATCTCAATGACTATAATTTTCAAAACTATGAGAACCACTATCTTCGAACCAGCTACTAAAATAATGAATATTGATATAGGAACTACTGTTTAGTAATGATACCAAGGAAAGCTAAAATCAGAACTATTTATATAGTATTTTATAAGTATACGAGATGTGCTCTGCGGTTCTACTCCACCTGCGTGGTGATGATGATGATGATTCAATATTTACATGTATAGTAACATATTACTTAGGGATAACACGCACACACACACTTTCACACATTCCCTATCCTTCTCAACACCCTTACAACAACTACAATTTAATATACGACTGTAGTTAATAGTTTCATTTATATAATGTAAATCCGTTATTGGCCTTAAGTTAAGTTGCCTGATACTGTTTTGTTTATTTAAGGGCTGTGGATTTTGTACAATAAATAAAATAAAAAATAAAATAAAATAATTTACTATTCTAATGGTGAAAGATTTTTTAAATTGGTTCGTTAGTGTTTGAGTTTATTCGTTATAAACATAGAAATCTTTCTTTTTCTTTCGGCTATTCTTTAGATACATGTGTTAGTTGCTTTACTTTTATGTTACTTACTTTTATTTCAGGTCCCTACCTACTATCGGTTCATATGCAGTAGTAGCCTCTTGCGTGTGAACTCTACCAACTCTAGCAACTCTACTTTCTACAACTGTATCGCTATTACCAGTACAATGCAATGATTTATGTAACCTAACATCGTATTGAATAATAGTTGCTAATGAGCCTCGTTAATCGTCATATCTAATGCTTGTTTAAGTAGAGACCGTCTCTATATTCATTTTAGAGCAATGAGCTTTCATAATTAAGATAAGATAGATGAATTAATTTTGTTATTATCATTACATTGCATTACATTACACACATCAAAATATAATGTTCTAACATTTACAAATGCTAAGGTATCTACACATCTGCAGATTATATTGTAACGAATTTTTATAAGTACCTATGAACAGAAATATTATATCAGATTTAGGGATATTATAGATATTATATTAGATTTATTTACCTACCTTAAATTTAGATGCACTGAAAGTATTTGTACCAGTGCCGGGTTTATATTTTTATGAGTGTAGGTTTCACTTTATTTCCGCCGCCCCATACAAAAAACTTACTAAAATAATAATTGTCCATTGCGATCGAGAGGTCGTGAGTTCGATCCCCATCCATTGAACTATTGACATAAACCCATTCCAAACACAAGCATATTTAGCTTAGTTTGAGGGGTTAACAATACTACTAGTAATGTGCAACCCACATGTCTAGTAATATTTAAAAAAAAGAAGGAAAAAGAAGGAGTTTGTAGTAAGGAAGGCACTAAAGTTAAATAAACGAATGAATAATTATTTATGTGACTTTTAGTAGCAAAATCATCAATAATATCATCATAGTTTATGGTGTTCATTATCTCTGATTCTATGTAGAGAAGACGTAAATAATTCATTTTTTCTTAGGACAATGAAGACCTTTGATAATTTTCACGCGTTATAAACAGGAAAGCTAAGTTTGTAGTGACCCCTGCGCTTCCAAACGCAAGAGCCCAAGTTATATTCCGTCTAGGGTAAATATTTGTAGGATGAGTAGAATTTAATCTTGGGTGGATGTTTGTGATAATGTTACGTGTGTATACATGTCTTCGCGAGATGAGTGTGTGACAGTAATCTAATCAAGTATCCACCCAGGTCTTATCCACGCTAGTAAGTTTCTAATAACTTTGTTTAGTTTATATAAGTTTATGCTTAATACTGCGATTGTATTGTAATATTTATAAAGGCATAGTAAGTTTATGATGTCTAATAGCAAAACACGTGTATTTGTTCAACTGGGTCCTACATTCTGGAACTGCATGAATATGAAAAATGTTAAGTATACACATTCTTGAAAACTAAAATAAAGGTATTTTACTTTTAAGACATCCTGCTATGAGGGTCGTGTGCCTTAATGAAGTTAGAACTGGAGGTAGAAGCATGACAAAATATAGGTACCTAGATGCCGTCTAATGTAAGCTAACTCTATGAGTCTCAATGATTGTTTACTATTACATTAACCGCTAGTAGAGCTAACTTGTTTAACCAGTTGCCTCGTGTCATGCCGGTACCGTAAACGGTACGATAATGAAGGACAGCCTAGCTCATTCTGAAGCAACAATGTGAATAATTCAAGTTAACTTTGTAGAACCTAACGTTCAACCAATGAGGCAAGTTCCCAAAACTTATTACTGTACCTACCTAAGTAACATTCATATAAAATGCGTAAAAATTAACGATTCGCAACGGCTATTATAAATTTACGCAACTCGACGCATTCTCCGTAAACTTACGAAAAAGTTACACGTGTTAAAAGTTTATGAAAAATAAACTTAAATTGTGACACCACCGCACAAACTTGAAAGTGAATTCACGTGACGCGTTGCATTTCCCATCGTAATGTCATTATCAGTTATCAATGAATGCGAGTCGGTCGGATATAGTTAGCACTTCACTGGCATATGTGGCATTTTCTAGGAGAAAATGCGGTATGCGGACAACCTGGCAACTTCGAGACGGGGATCCATTGATTTTTCGCGGTGCAAGTTTGGCGTCACGGTCGCGACAGTGCGGCGCGCGCCGGCCGCGTCTACCCGACGACTGGCTGTTGAACGTGTAAGCAGAGCGGCCCGCAGAACCAGTAACCAGTAACATCAGACAAGAGGAAATGTTATCCTAGTTGTCATGCGGTCCCTGTTCCTGGTTACTCACTCTTGACCTTCCGCATCGATTTGAGAGACCTCTGCCACAGAGGAATTATAAAACTGCTTCAGCTGATTTCGTTACCATGCTGGGATTTGAGGAGCTCATGATGCGAATTAGGTATAAAATTTTCTTTTTCTTGTTTGTATGTAATAAATAGATTTGGTGAAAATCAAACTTCGATAAGCGTGAGCTAAGCGCGGTTTGATATTACATATCAGCACCTTGTACCTATCTACGAGTACATATTAACATTAATTTACCTCTAAATATAAGGAAAACTTACTTAAAACTATACTTATTTTGGCTAATTAGTTTTTATTGTAATAGGTACCTACGTATGTATGTATATTTTAATAAGATGTATTTTAGTTCAAGTTCAAATATAGGAAGACGTAGGTACCTATATAAAATGTACATCATCAATATTATAGGTACTTAGATTCGTATTAGTTGACTTACCTCCATAATCCGCTACTTAGGTATCACCAGTAAAAATTCCTTATGCATATTATTATCAGATCAGAAGGTCCTAAAAGAATACATAACACATAATTAATACTAAATAACAGATTAACTTTATCCTAATTTGTTCTACCAACTGTAGCGTCGTCGCTGGTAGGAGTTTTGCGAAATAATCATATAATATAGCTCATTATAGCTATATTATATTAACTCACAAAATCTATATTTATGTAAAGGTGAAGTTATTCAGCAAAAAACTTTATGTAAAGTAACCATGACAGCCCTTATTTTGTTTTTATTACAATGAGCCTGCTAAAGTTACAAGAGCAAATCCCTTGAAGGTAATTTCTAACATATTTGTAAGGAGTGCAACTTTCGCATTAAGCAGTTTCTGTACGGTTTGAAATAATACAAAAGGGGCGCTATCTGTGACCTAAGCTCCTCTGAACATCAAAAGAACCTGTCTATACCTAAATCTACGTTTCTACGTACCTATAGGTTCACTGCGGATATTGGTTGACGCAATCTATAGAAGTCTCAGAAGCTGTTTTATATAAAAGTATAGAGATAAGACGGAATAGGCTCGCACAAAAACAATACTGGAGAAATATGGGTCCTTATTGCTACTCTACCGAACCCTTTGGGTGTGCAAAATGATGATAATGTCAGATATATGTATGTAAGCAATTATATATTATCGTACTACATACATACCCTGTCAGTGTTTATCATTGAAAACTATAAAGAGCCTAGTAAAATGTTCAGAGCATGTTAATTTGTTAACCTATAATCGCCTGCCTATATATGTATAGCAAATCAACACGATACAGCATGATTAGAAAGAAGGTTCACGTGTTTTTTACTTAGTTCGTGTAACAGTTTTAGACACGAACTTAGACATATGTATAAATAATCTTAAAAGGAAGACATGTCCCCACACCATTTACGTTTATCTTACTTTTCTTAGTACAGCTTTGAAGTTGATCTTGATAGTTACTATGAATATTTGTTACAGGCGCCTCCGTTATCGTTGCTAATGGAACGATATAGGCGCAGAAAATTAGAACTACGAAGTTATATAGAGAGGTAGAGACGAAAACAAAAACGTGAACTGCGTATTTAATTGAGTTCAAAAGATTAATAATGTATTTCTCTGCATTATCGCATTATTATATAAAACTTGTCGGTTCTCGGTTTATCAATATTGTTTTGAAAAGTAAATAATACCTACATTAACAATAGTAAACCAGAGATGCCCTTTTGCAAGGTTAACTACTAGGTACATACTTTTGTTACGTATCTCACTGGTTTGTACACAAATAAATATAAGAACATATAAATAGATATGTAATAATATTATTATTATAGTTTATTATTCGCACACTACATCACAGAATGCGGCAGCACCCTGTTAATATAATAATATATATTATAAATAAACCCCTATGTCTCCTGGTCACACTATAACTTGAGAACGGCTTTAACGATTCCCATAATTTTTTTTGATGTTTCAAAATTCTTCGTAGTAAGTTCTTACATTAAAAAAAAAGTATAAAGCGGGGAGGTTATGGCGAAGCCGAAGGCCGAGCCTACTACGCAAACGAAGTCGCGGGCAGTCGCTAGTAATTTAATAAATTACATTTCATCACCCTTTACTGTATTTATACTATTTTACTATCACAGTAGAAATTATGAAATCCGTCAAACGAAGCTATGTAGTTCGTTTTTGGAAACATAGATCAGGGCCAATGATATTGTATATATAAAAAGAGGATCAGGGCTCTAAATGTTGGCTATAGCTAACGTGACCATTTTTTTCGTGTTAAAGCGGACGCCCACGGAATTTGGTATATAAATAAATAATAATATATAGGGTACGTCGGTGTAAGATGTCATATTTAAGTGCAAAATAAAAGTTATGGTTTAAAAAATGACGTAAAATAATTTATTGTGGTATCTTACCCTCACTGGCACCTTAATTCTTACACTACACAACTAATTTCGCAACAAAAAACTACTTTGCTACACCAAAATTGGTTCAACGGTTTAAGCATGAAACATAACGGCCAGATTTGAGTTACTTTAGTATGTATTTTGTAATACAATACAGCTTCATTTATCGCCTATCCCGTTCTTGCATGCCAGTCGATCGCTTGCACTGTCAACCCGTGTCTACAGTGCGCTGCCGTCTTTCGCGATATATTCATGTAGGCAAGTAATTAAGTAGGTATATTCGTAAAAGCGGGATATTTTTGTTCTCATTGGGGACAGCGGGACGGACAGCCTGAACGCGGGACAATGCCGCCCAAAGCGGGACGTATGGTCACGTTAGCTATAGCCCCACTTATGCCTTTGTAAAGGACCAGATAACAAATCCGTGTAAAAAAAAATAATAAAAATTTATTACAAAAGAATACACAAGCATATCTACCAAAATTAAGTTGTTAAGATTAATTATTTTTTTGCCGTTATAACTTATAAATCGATGGACGCCGGCTGCATGCACGGAAAAGTATGACTGATTGTCACGTTCCGCCTGAGCCGAGAGCGCGATAGAGAAGCATGATCGGCCTAAGCGTTCGGCTTGTCTTATGATGTTATCACGTAAGTACAATTATCGTCCGTAAAACGATTTTACAACCATTTTTTTACCAAAAAATGTGAAGAAATATTCTACCAAACAAAAATGAATCATCAAAATCAGTTCATAAATGCTTATAGCTTAGTCTTCCGAGAGGCTGCATCTCTGCGTATTCTACCGTCTGTACAACGGCGAGTGTTCGGAGGAACTGTTTGGTCTGATGCCAACGTCTCCCTTTCACCACCGCACTGCTCGCCATCGGCGGGATGTTCACCCTCATTACCTTTAGCTATAAGTATTTTCCAAACCTCCGGCGAAATTCGGACATTGACCTAAGAGCATGCTGCAGGTATAACCAACATTTTTAGAAAGGTTTAGGTAAATTGTAATCGACATTCTATAAATAAAAATTATAATAAACTTGAAATTATAATAATAACTAACTTATTTCAATATTATAGAGTAGGGTAGGTGCACTAGTTTCCCGGCCTGCATGTATTTTCGGCCTTTTGAGGATCATGTCCCACTAAAACCACGTAAACAGAGTGTACATTGCTAAAATTCTAACACAACCATGCACTAACCATTCCCTACAAGTTCTCTTACATCCGTAAATACATTTTAGCTTTCCAACATTAGCAAACACTTCTTAGCAAATTTTTAAATTTGCCGGCCGTCTCGAAGGTCGAGACCTTCGAGACGGCCGGTTCGAGATTAACGTGCGTAAATTTACGAAAAAAATAACGGCGCATGTGCTTTTCGAAGGCAAGTTTTTAAACAATTAACTAAGTAAATTAGATAAATTCTTATGTAATATGCATTACAAACTACTGAATATTGTTTTCACATAGTTATTTTATAAATAATTGGTAAAAAGTACCATAATATTAGGCGGCCGGAAATCAATACCAGAAAAACTACAAACGTTGAGTTTTCGGCCCCGTGGCCGAAATGTGCCTCAATACAGTGTTAGATAGTTTTGTCTCTTTTGTTAGTTTGTTTGCATTCATCTATGTATCTCTTCTTGTACCAATTAAGTGCTTATTGTGATGATTGTATTGTTTGGTTTTCGGCCGCCAATATATGTTCCTGTAAATTAATAAAAATATTCACTTAACATAAGTGGCCGAAAATAAGAACACATATATTTACATTCGCTTATCGGCCACTTTGAAGCTAGGTTAGACTAATATAGCACTTAGTAATACTTAATAAGAGCTAATCTTCTTGTACATAATTTAGGCCTGGGGTAGACTTTGTGGGAGGGATAGCCTTGCTTTTGAAGGACTAGATTCTTTAACTGCATAAAAATGAAGGCAATTTCAAGAGTTCACATTTCCATCCATGTAACCGCCGGTAGAGGCAATACAACTTTTAGCCCGTTGGAAACAAAATTATGTACTTTATAAGGATTTGTTGAAAAATAATAATTGATTCTAGATTTGAACAACTTCGAGAACTGAATTCCCAACCGTTTCCGTTAGAAAACTCGATTGAGGCCGTCGAGCATCGTGGTGAGGTCTTCTATCGATTCTGACATGATTACAATATCGTTGGCAAATCGAAGGTGAGTGATGTATTCGACGATGCCGAGTCCTTGCTATTCCAGGAGCTTGAAAGCGTCTTCCAAAGCAGTAGTGAACAGTTTCCGAGATGTTACATATCCCTGTCTCACGCCTTCTTGTAAAGGAATGGCCTTTGAACTCTGCTCCTGTACTCGGACTTATATGTTAGTGTTATTGTACGAACGCTGCAACACTTCGATAGACCGATCATCAATACAGCACCGCTGGAGAGACTGAAGCGCGACCACGTCTCGATCGAATCAAAGGTCTTCTCTTAGTTCACAAACGCTAAACATAAAGGCAAGTTTCAAGTTTCTTCGGTCTTCTATATAACTTACCATAGCGTGTGGAGGTGGCCTATGGTACTACATACATATAGCCTATTCGTAAGCTGGCATGTTCTGCAGTTCATCAAACCCGCGACTGAGACGGTTCGTGATGACCTTCGAAAACAGCTTACGAACATAGCTCAAAATGGAAATGGTTTCTTGAATAATAGCACCACCACGCCTTTGTTCCACATGCTTCTGGCGTATAACCTTCGAGTAAGACGGTATTTAAGAGCTTCTGCAGGACTTTTTATACCACTGTTGTCATTCTAATCTCGTACAGGCTGATGTATAATTTCGGATCAGCTTGGCCCTTTGATCTTTGACCGAGCTGCTGACTGTTTAGCGACCGAGTTTGTATACCTGTCGGTAGAAACTGTCGACCTCTCCCAACATATCTGCTTTGGTCGACGCTACACCGACGTCTTCTGCCTTCAGCTTTATTAACTGGCTTTGTCCAATAGGCATACCTCTTGCAATCATCTTAGAGCCTGTTTTCCGCTCTATAGTCTCTTTAATACGGTTTGCATTGATTTCCATATTTTCCTATAGAACAGCCTATATGCATTCAACATCGTCGATAAACTGTGCTACAGGATACTCTGAGTATTATGTATACGAACCTGTTGGAAACGCTATCGATGCTAACGATGTTGTGAGTAAGGGACTTGTGGATGAGAAACCCGACACCTCCTTGGGTAGGTACTGTTGGTCACCCTCCCGGTGGTAGAGTAGTTTACCTGATCTCAGGGTTATCGTGTCCTCAACCACTCTTCGGACTTCCGATAAACCCACGATGTCTCAGTGTAACCTACTCATTCCTTCTTCCAGAGCGTCAATCTTCTCGTCTGTCCTCAAAGCCAGTCATCATCGTTGGGGGCTGTAGCTGGGTGCCTGCCCCCCTCTTCATTCTTAGCACCCCCTGCCTCACCGTTACCGTGGCCGCTAGCATAGCCAAGAATAGCGGGGCTGCCGGGGACTGGGGGCCTAGTTCCATTTGCTTGATTCAGCGTAAATTAGCTTTTATTTTATATTATTGGACTGTTAATTGTTATTTATAATTTAAGAATGTCTAATAGTTTAATAGTTAAAAAAAGAAAATGAATAAACGATCATTGATTGTCAAATAATTGTTTTATTAGCCGAGAACACTACTTCGAAAAGCACGGCCGAAAACTGGTGACGTGGAGGCCGAATACTAAGATTTGCGGCCGAAAACCGGTGTTTTTGCTATATAAAAAATATCACTGCATTAATCACAGTTTTGGCATTTTAAATCAAAACTTGAATATGTAGACTACATTTAAACATAAACACAATAGGTAAAAACTTATTTCAACATTCTGTTCTGATGGCTTGAAGTTGAAAGGATCACTAAAAGGCCGCAAACTAGTGCATTGACCTAATCAACATACAAACTTGTATCCTTTATTATTGTTTACCTATTATAAGTAATGATAAGTATGTTACTTTAGGAATAAAACCAGTTCTATGTAATGTATACCTACTACATTTATTATATTGGTGTTGTTCATCACACTATGATTCTACTTCTGTGTCCGTTTCATCATCATCCAACGGTGCAGTTGACTCTGCCACATTGATAATAAAACTGTCATCAGTTTTGTCGATACTGTGATCAATATCCATATATCAATAGAAAAACGTAACCACGAAACAACTCAATAACAAATTAAATCAAACGTTTTTACTGCAAAAATCCACATTCTTTCGCATTCACAGCGGAATGAAGCCCGCAGCCAAACTTATTGAAATCAGTTTGCGGCCTCTGGCTGGCAGCGGGTCATGCGCAATCCTGTACCACGAAATCTTAACGATAGAGAATACCTATAATTTATGAATGGCAATAAATGGGCAGCGACACTATCGTTTTGTTTTTTTTTTTGCTAACATAATACTTAGGTGTCAATGTCCGAATTTCGCCGGAGGTTTGGAACGTACCATATCTAGCTCAACTACGCAACGGCTCTCAAGAACATTTATTCCGCGTACAACCAAAAACTGGATGAAGCTTCCCGTCGAGGTTTTCCCTCGGCGCTACGATATGGGGTTGTTTAAAAAGGGAAGTCATTAAATTTCTTAGAGGTCGGCAGCGCGTTGGTAATGCACTTGGCGTTGTAAACGCAGTGCCAAAGAGTCGAGCAAATCGGAGAGAGCTTAATCATTGCCATTTCGAACCGCTCTGCGTTGGTTACAGTACTTACAGTCAAATGGAAGGAACTGGTACTGGGAAGCCCTCGCCCAGAGACATGTAAGGCCAAACTTGAGACTTATAAAGTTGCAGGCGATGGGCCGACGTGAAGTATCGTCTCGCTTTTCCAAGCACACCAAGCTTTATAGAGGCTAATTTAGCCTTCCCATCCAACGACGCTGGGAAAGTCAACGCCAAGAACTCCGATACTGGGTGATGCAGTTTGGATAACTCATAACACAACCAGTATAGTTTTGTCTCTTTTCCATATAGTCGTAATAATTTACCGCGATTAATAATTAACTTTATTATTTGCATGCCTTCTTTTAATTTTGTGTCATCATCTCAGCCGTAGGACGTCCACTGCTGAACATAAGCCTCCCCCACAAATTTCCAAAAGGACCGGTTGGAAGCGGCCTGCATCCAACTTCGTCCTGCTACCTTTATCAGGTCGTCAGTCCATCTTGTCGGTGGACGAACTACGCTGCGCTTGCCGTCTCCACTCTAGAACCTTTCGGCCCCATCGGCCATCTGTTCTGCGTGCTATGTGGCCTGCCCACTGCCACTTCAACTGGCTTATCTTCTGGGTTATGTCGGTGACTTTAGTTCGTCTACGGATCTCCTCATTTCTGATTCGATCACGTAGAAAATCCCAGAGCATAGCCCTTTCCATAGCTCGTCGTGCGACTTTCAGCTTGCTTATGAGGCCCATAGTAAGAGACCACGTTTAAGTGCCATATGTCATCACTGGTAACACACATTGGTCAAAGACTCTTGTCTTGAGGCACTGAGGTATTTTTGACGAGAAGACATCGCGAAGTTTCCGGCACGCTGCCCAGCCGAGTTGGATTCGACGATTGACCTTTTTCTCAAAGTTGTGGACCTCCCTAGTATGACTGTCTGTCCCAGGTAGATGTATTCGTCAACAACTTCGAGAACTGAGTTCCCAACTGATATTGGGGTAGGCACAACATGGGTGTCAAGACATAATTTTCGTCTTGTCCATGTTCATCTTAAGGGAAACTCGATGGAGGCCTTCGATCATTGTACTGAGCCTAGGTCTTCCATGGATTCTGCCATGACTAAAGTATCGTCGGCAAATCGAAGGTGAGTGATGTATTCGCCGTTAATGCCGATGCCGAGTCCTTGCCATTCCAGAAGCTTGAAGGCGCCTTCCAATGCAGTGGTGAACAGTTTCGGAGATATAACGTCTCCCTGTCTCACGCCTCTTTCCAAAGGAATTGCCTTCGAACTCTGTTTGCGGTATTGTACAATCACTTCAACACTTCGATATACCGATAGTCAATATCAGCACCGCTGGAGAGACAAATTTTGTGTATTTAGTTGTATTCTATGTATATAAATAGTTTTTCTTTGCGAACGAAGTACTCAACTTATGTATTTTTTTATTTATTTATTACTGACATATGTAAAAGTATGAATACCGGACACATTTTTATGATTATTGGTGTGCTTATTTTCAGTATGGTTTAAAAAAAAATCTCTCCCCTAACTCCGAATTTTCCGTTTTGATTTTTAAACTTAAAAGTTTATGATAACTGTACTTGTTATTTGATATTGATTTCGTTATCTAGGTACCAGTATTATTCAGTATCTACAACCATGTAGTTTTAACTTGTGTTACAGACCAAATTTATGCAACAGTGTTTAAAAATGATCTTAAATCAATATTGCTTGTATATAACGGACAGGCGTTTTACTGTTAGTAGGTACAGTAACGGTCTTCTGCGTAAACGGATCATTGTAACTGCGTCACAATGCTCATCATTATCAGTAAATCATTGATCTAGTGCCAAGACGAAATGCGAGCTTGCCCGTAAATGGATAACATTGTTTTATTATTCAATGCCAACTTTCACGACTCCTTACGCATTTGTGTACATAAAACATTAGAGTACCTCATAGTCAGCATTCGACCTAGAACGATGCCTAGTATTTGTAGCTTCAATGCATACCTAGGAATACTATGTCAATCAGAATAATATTAACGGTCTCTACGATTTTTTTCGGAGCTTTTAACATAGTTTAACGGATGCTTTACATGCCTTGGTATACATTTATGCCGCTATTATTTTTAATACATTTAAAAAAATATATAATTTTAAAGCTGCATCTACGTCGCACGAGTATTACTAGTATTCGTATTTGTATTTGTTTTAATAGCTGAGCGTATAAGTCACTTTGTGACAATCCGTGTCAGACGCCATGACATCTAGGCCACCGAATATAAATAGTTTACTCTATGGTCCGAGCACTCCCTATCGGATTTTAACCGTCGTATGGGGACGGAGCGACATCTATTTAACAACGTGACAGTAATCTATTGGACAGTTCGAATCCCGTCCAAAGATGGAATTTTTCTCTCTATAAATGCAATGTTTATCGCTAAAGTCTTTAGTGCTTTATCATATTATAAAAAAGTAACTTTGTTTCGCACGTATATTAATGTAATTTCAACTCTAATAAACATGTGATTCTGCTCAGTTGGCGATGTAATATTTTTCTTTAAACAAGCATGTTTTTAAATATCATGAACATGAAACACAACAAGTTTGTGAGTGAGTGAATGGGGACGTGAGTCTGTAATGTGTAGGTTTGTTAACACTTTATTCTGAGGCTGATCTCCCAGGATTAACACATATGCTACTTGGAATAGGGTTATCGTAACCCTCGGGAACTTGGGTACTGTTCGTTGAATTAAAATAAACAGTAGCATAATCACATACTGTTCAAATGCCGAAGATTTGGCCTGGAAAGGATGGATCTGGAATCTAAAATCTAAGAGATCCCATGCGAAGGGGATTTCTGGACTTTTTGTCCAAATATCCCCTGCGCGTCGTCTTATGGTGTCGGAAGTGGATAAGGCATTTGCGAGCAAGGCTGCCAGAATGGCAGCTACAAGGAACAAGTTATAGGCTGATGTTGTGTTTAGAAAAGCTGCTGGACGACTCTTTATTAGATTTAATTTGTAAATTTATCTTTATTAGACTTAAGAAAAAATTTAATTAAAATGAGAAAAAAAAGAAGCGAAAGGAAAAAAGAGGAAAAAAATATGGTAAGTACTCGTACTTACCCTTTTACCTTTTAGAAACTTTAATTTTAAACTTTAGTTATAGTTATACGTAAGAAAAGTATAAGAAGTCGTCCACATTTGAAAATAAATAAAATTTTATATTTACCTTTTTTGGAACTTCTTTTATCAAAATTGTTAGAACTTATTAAAATTAAATAAAAATTATTTGTGTCAAGGCACGAGCAAGGGCACGGGCACCCTATATCTGGGCGACGCAGTAAACAGTAGCTTAAGTGTTGTTTTTGAAATTTGGCTATCTATCTCTATTCCAAATGTCCTCGAATTAGTTCCAACCATTTTAGCGCTGTGTGCATTCTTTACCCATTTGTTTTACCATACACATTTATTATCACATTTAGAATAGTTATAATATTTGAGAATAATTAATTTTTGATTATCAAACTGTTTAAGCTAGTTTCTAACAAACGAGTTAGTTGGCTTTATTATATACTTACATTATTATTTAGTATAGGTACGTTTACCAGTAAATTAATATCTAGAGATAAAGATATCAATCATTCATTCGTACCAATTGTTTTTCCGCTCACAACGAATTACCATGAAAATTGTATGTAGCCTTGAAGTAGGTATTTGGAAACTATTGCGTTGTTATCACGGCACCGACCGGTCCAGCTCAGTGTAGGTACACGTGATCACATTCTGATGAATGAGCACATCTTTGGTAATATTCTTTATACGACAGCTTTATAGTTTCACAATATAGATAAACGTACTTTGCAATTTTAGAGATAAAAATACACAACCTTGGACGTGATTCCAAACCTGCATCATTCAACAATCCGTGTCAGACGCCATGACCGATAGGCCACCGAGGCATACCGTCAGAGCATCGAATTTTAATTCTCTATTTGATTTTAGCCGTCGTATGGAGTCGTTAGTGCTTTAGAGATAATAAAATTAGATGTAGTACCTATTTGGACTTCTACGACAGCCGGGTGGGACAGGAACATTTTATCCGGAATAAAAATTAAACTATCTACTATTCTAGGCAATCCTCTAACCATGCTCAATATTTAAGCCAAATCAACCCAGTACTTTTAGCGTTGAGTAACAAACACCGATTTATAATTTCAGCCACCTTTTAGTCCATGCCTTTGTACTTACGTCCAAACAAACACGAAATAAATAAGAATTTATTATATTTGTATCGAGTGTTGTAAATTGTAAATGCTATTTAGTTGTGGTAGAGATAGGCGAAACTAAATTATGCAAAATAAACTCACATCTATTATAGATTATTATTTATGAGTGTAACAGTGTACATGATGTTGGCGATCAAAACAAATCAATAAATATTATTGGCCGATAAAGAGGATCGAAGACAAAATAGTATATGTAGGTATTGTTGTGTACCTATCCTATACTCAACAATTAAAGAGTACGATAGATCGCATTGAACCCACAGTAAAGCCTTAGCCCTTTGCTATTAGGAGGTCAATTTAACTCGTCCCTTCACCACAAAATAACGAATGGTTCACTACGTAGTACTTTTGTAATAATAAAACAGGATTAACGTGAGACTTAGGTGCAATAACGATATCACGATCGACAATTTGTTTCAGCTTCAACGATCGACAATTGCTGCGAGACGCAATGACAAGCGCACCGCACTCAAGATCCTGAAGAAGGCTTCCGAACGCAGCTGAAACAATTGTCGATCTAACATATCGACAACGCGTATGTCTCACATCGATCCCGTTTTATTATCACACAAGTAAAATTTGAAAAATTTAATACCGACTTCCATTCTATTCAGTTATTGGAGTGTAACTCACAAACTACTGGACCGAATTTGATGAAATTTAAATAGGACCACACGGGAAGCACCAGCTTTTAAACAATAAAGATTTTTAAGAATCGGTTAATCGGTTCACCCTAGAGGTGAGTCGTATTTACTAGAACAGATCAAAGGAACAGGTATTTTACGAGACTAGGTGGCACCTATTCCAATCTTCACGATACTAAGTCTAACTAGTCTTCCTTCTGTACTATCTCTCTCTCTCTCTCTTATACGCTAAAGCCGAAGCTGAAGTCCGGTTGAAGTGAGACGATGCAATACATACATCGTCTTGTTACATGTAGATATGAGCATCAGACTAGTATTCTTGTGAAAGTAAAAAGTAATTGTATACTTATTTAAAGTGCAGTTTGTGCAGTGCTTGTTATATTTCCCTATTAGAACAAACTTTTCTTTGATTTATGTGATTACTTTTTAATCTGTCCGAATCAGCAAGACTCATTCGAGTTAAGTTTCATTCATAAATCTATTGTTATTTTTTGCGCTGATGCGGACGGGTTAATGAAAGTAGATTTAGTGAATTCAAATCTCATAAATACGCTATCTTCCAAAGCCTACGCTTTAAATAAATTTTAAGTATAATATGTTGACAGTCCTAATCCTGTAAAAGTATGAAGGGAAGATATCAGTTGAACATATAGCAAATAATAGTAGTATTAAATATAAGTAGTTGGTATATTATATATATATTATTATTATATATATATTATTATATGTATATTATTGTATATATATTCTATTTGTTCTAGTCTACTATTTTATAATTCAAAAATCTTTCATGGATCGAATCGAAGTATCGAGTCATTCTTTAAAGTATTATGTGAAGACTTTGTATACGCTACGCTACCCAAATCGTAGGCGATACTAGGTAAGACTATGTGGAACAGCTATTTGGATCACGTATTTGCATGGACTAAGAACAGGTGCACCTAGTCTCAAATTTACCTAGTACAACCCATCTCTAGTTCACCCTATCGAAAGTTATGAGGTAACAAACATTTAAAAAAACATACAGTCGAATTGAGTACCTCCTCCTTTTTTCAATAACATTATACGTAGTATAGGTATGTGCTAACTATACGGTAGTATAAAATACTTATGTTTTTGGGGAAGTCTCAGACAGAATCCTTATTGGACAAGTAATTATATCTTGATAGACGATATTACAGGCACACGTTTTCTCGATTCGAGCACGCGTTTCATTTTAAGGTAATAAATAATGCCATAACTGCCAACAGGACTAATTTATTCTTATGAGTTAGAAATAAATTTACGAGTCCTATTTAAAGGCTAATGTGCAAGTCGAATTTGTGGCACCTTATTGAACGAAATGAGGTCTATTAGCTACGACCTAGAACATTAGGCACTAATAACCGTTAACCAGTGCGTAAAGTGATGCTTGCTGTTAACATAAAATTACCTAACTAGGTATAACGAGTCACTGCAGAGATAATAAATCTTGTCCTATTATATAGGGGCTCCGATGGCGCTCCAAAATAACATAATTATTTATGAAAAAATTGCAATGAAAAAAAACGACCCATGAAAATAATTACACCTACGTTCTACACAATGCCATATTATTGTTATTTTTTATAAATCAAATCAAATACTAATTCACACGTCTACATTCCCATGAAGAAGTTTTCAATATTGCCAAATTCAAATCCAAATCGGGTCTAATAACTTCTGAATATAATTACTTCTGAAAATAATACGTTTTCACTTGATTTGAAAATGAATATTTTATTATGTGAATAGTAGACAGTAGAAAATCATACAAGGAATATCCTTCTAATTTATTAAGTTTATTCATAATATTTTTTAATTTATTCTCGTAAGTAAGAGTCCACAGCTCTTGTAAGTTGTAAGTAAACATTAAATCTTAAATTTTAAACTTACAGCCAATGACGGCTCCGTAATGTAAATCCGATTTAGCCAATAATATCAAGAGATAGGAGAGAATAATTACTATTGTCATAGATAAATGGTTAGTAAATTTTGATATTAATTATCTCTTATTAAAAATAGAACCCATGTAGAAACCTTGAAGTTTTAAGCATTTTCAAAGTATTTGAATATGCCTCTACAATGCAAGCATGGATTTATTCATTATAAACTTGTCAAGTCGATAAACTAATTGTATCTATCAAACCTTATCACTTACATGAATCTAGGCGCGATAGATATATCGCGTACTGGCTTTCATCTATAATTACTTTAAAATTTTATCCTGTCTTATTCTATAGATCTCAAGACAAGAGTCTTCGACCAATGTGTGTTACCAGTGATGATTTATGGCACTGAAACGTGGTCTCTTACTATGGGCCTCATAAGCAAGCTCAAAGTCGCACAACGAGCTATGGAGAGGGCTATGCTCGGGGTTTCTCTACGTGATCAAATCAGAAATGAGGAGATCCGCAGAAGAACGAAAGTCGCCGACATCCCATGGGCAGGGCACATAGCACGCAGAAAAGGTGGCCGATGGGGCCGAAAGGTTCAAAGTGGGCCACGGACCGGCATGCGCAGCGTAGGTCGTCCACCGACACGGTGGACAGACGACCTGATAAAGGTCGCAGGACGACGTGGATGCAGGCCGGTTCCAACCAGTCCTCTTGGAAAATCAAGGCCTATGTTCAGCAGTGGACATCCTACGGCTGAGATGATGATGATGATTCTATAGACAAAGCCATGCTTGCAGTTGCAGCTAATGATATTCAAAAAAAGAATAGGGACTTGACAGTAATCCTAATAAATAAATCAGCTATCGCATCTTGATCCATAGACAAGTTGAGATAGCTGTTAAAAGTCAGTTTATCGACTCTACAAGTTTATACTGTGATCCATGCTCGCACGAATGATATGAAAACGGGGAATAGACACAAACTTGTTCAAGACAATACATACCTTACTAACTAGTATAATAATCTGTGAAAAGGACCATCATAAGACAGTAACTATAATATTTCTCTTATAAATAAATATCATAAGTCGTAGGTAACTAGATGGTAGTAAAAGTACTCACTCGGTAAAGGAAAGCGGCCCGCCGAATGCTTAGCCAGTGGGGTGCTGATGGCGCTGATGTCACTCTGGGAGCTGTGCAGGCTGCTCTTCCCGCTGCCATTTGCTGATCCCAGGTCCATGCGCATACGCATGTGACGGCTAAACAAGCAATAATATCAATTTGTTTTATATATTAAGGTTATACATGTAAATGATCTTGACTACTGAGTGACGAGATAGCTCGACAGTCATTGGCTTGGTGGTAGGGGTCGCACCTTCCCATCATGTAGTTGCAGTGCGACCCAGACTTCCAAGATTATTATATATATATTTATATATACCTAAGATTCAGAGTTCTGCGTGGTGTTGTATTGTAATGCACTCGTCAACCCGAATCAAGACATCAATAGCTTTCAAGCTATTGATGTTATTAGATATTGACTGAAGCCCAACAAAGTGTTACCTACATACATTACAGCTTCGAAAAAGAATATTTGGCACTACGGTAGTACCTACGAACGTGGACACTTGTAGTGCCCTGCCACCAAGTATGTCACTTCATTGACACTAGCTCGACCACGTTTACCGATACCTTCGTACAGTCTTGGGTGATTCAGTCCCTTATAATATTTTAGGATCATTCAATTTACGAAAGTTACGCTGCTGAACTAAATTGTTTACGGGAACGAATAGATATTTTTTTTGTTATAAGTACAATTTAAGTTACTTAATTTGAAGAGCAAGAAAAATATTTCAGAGTTTTACATATTCTAGTCATAAAATAATTATATAAGTAATCAACTGTGGTTGTGACTGTGGGCTCCTCTAAAAAATTAACTTATGCCGATCGTCGATCGAACTATGTAATTGGAAGTGTTGAAAAGACTCTTCTAACTTAGATATCCCTTGAAAGGTCGATCTTTGAATAAATATGCGAGTGTAGTTCCCTTTTTATTTGTAATTATTATTATATTAGTACATCAAATAGCATAAATATATATCTTTCTTACGTAATTGTTTGGACTGACACCCTCTAGGTCTGCCAGCGGCAACAATATTCAAACTCTACTTTAGTAATCAAAAACCGAGTTAAGAAAAATACTACACGTGTTTACAAAGCGTGTTTAAAATTATAGATTAATGAATCATTTGAAATCGTTGTTGTCACAAAGCTTTGCCAACGTAAAATTTTGTCAAACAAAACATAAATATAAACTTACCCTTTTGGTTTTACGTTGTTGCTAGTTGATTTCGAGTTGACCATTCTGCTGACGCTACATGAAGTCTGTGATCTTTGTAACGAAAAGGAGCAGTCTACCTTCGACTTTATATCCTTGAACGATTTTATTTTGTAGTCGTTCTTCAAGTCTACCGAACTCTTTTTATTAAAGTTTCTTTCTGTTTTTTTCATGGACTTAGGACTATTTTGAACGCTGTTATCGACTTCAGTCTTTCTGTTTGCCAGCATACTTTTCAGCTTACTAGGCACATCACGTTTAGGCATTTTGTACTTTTTCAAAGTAAACCTCTTTTCCTCCTTCTTGTCAACACATCGGACATCTTTTTCACTATTAACAGAATTTCGTTTACTGTTGTTTTTAGGAGTTTCATCATCATCCATAAATATAGACCCAACTGGTGTTTGTTCTTCATCATCTTCTTTATTTTGCATTGGGGTGAAGTATGAATGTATGTTTCCTGTACTATTTTTCTGACTACATTCAGACCGGGTTGAAGGCGTAGAGCCTTCCGGAGACAGATCATCTATAACATTTAGTATAACCGGAGAAGAACGATGATTTTCGAAGTCAGTGTAAACTCCACTAGATTCCATACAAGAGTCTTCATTTCTGTTAACAATTAATGGTGGATTTCCATTCCCATTTTTACCTCCATAAAGAGCACCATCTATCACTTGAGCCCTTCTGTCGCCTCTCTGCATGTGTTCGTCCAAACCATCTGCATCACTCTCCGTAAAGAAATCAGAATCAGTCATTGGATCTGCCCTTCTGGTCACTGGAACATTTTGCCAGTCCATGTCTATGGCATCTTCCCGTATTTCCATGGAGTGATCAGCTCCCCTGCTCACCGGTCTTGACATTTCTCCATCCCCTTGATAGCCATCCAAACTTGTAATGCTAGTAATACTCGTAATAAAGCTGTTTGATACCTTTGATGTTTCCATAGACTTCGTATACTCATTCTTACTGTCAGAATAAGTTTGCGAATCATGCAGTGTTGAGCCTGAGAACTGGGAGTATGTGCTTATTTCGCCATTCATGTCAGAATGGTCGAGTGGTAAATCTTCTGGAGAAGGTGTTTGTTCAATTCTGTTCGATAGTATTACATTTTCATGCTTACAGTTCAGTGGTGTTTCTAAATTAGCAATGTTTTCAGCCAGCGAGCTAACTGGTTCTAATATACTACTATGAATTGAGGGCATGAACTCTTCATCCACTACATTAGAAAGAGATTCTTCTTTACCAAAGTTTTCTTTTGAACTCTGATTTTGGTATAAATGATTGCTGGCCTTCTCTTGAATACATTTCGTTTCCAGTAAACCAGCTGGGGCTGCAATGTTTTGTAAAGGTAAAGTAAAGTCGTCACTTTTCATAATTGCATCCATACTTACAATCGGTGCAAGAGATCTATCAAAAGGACAAGCTTTGCTGCTTGCGTATTCAAATCCATCATTTTGAATCGTTGACGCTGCAGAATTACTTTCAGTCTTATCTGTCGATGGGGTATCTCCGTTATCAGGAGACATTTTACATTCATTAGCATCACAAAAACTTGGTAATCCCTCCACAGTAGGAGAAAATGCATTTTCCAAATAGCAAATATCATCCATTTGATCCGGGGTCAATATGCCTAAACTATCATCTAACGAATTTTCTTCGTTGGGTCTGCTTATAGAGCTGTCACTGGGACTTAAGTTTGATTCGAATGTACGATTATAAATATGTGATTTTAACTGCAAACAGAGATCTGATCTGGAATGTGTATTGAATGACTTCTTAACTGGAAAATTTAATTCGTTTTCACAAGAATACTCAAACTCCTTCATTGGTTTATCATCAAAATTAATTACATTTGGCAAGCGTTCTGCACTTTTGTTGATAAAGTAAGTTGATTTCTTGGAAACATCGGAACTGGTGTCACTGATATAGTCTACTTTTTGTTTACACCAAACATCGGAGTCTATAGTGTGATTAGAAGTTGAAGATGTATTTGGTTGCAGATCAAATAACAAGCTATACGGCCCAGATTCGTCTTCATCAGTCTTGTCAACAAATTGCGTAATATCATTGATCAAAGATTTAGTTTTTTTGTCCACGTTACGGTCTTGCTTTCTTGTTATTTCGTTAAGCTTTTCACGCAAATCAAGAATTCTAGGGTTTTTTTCCACAACTTTCTCTAAACTTAAGCTCATTTTAGGTATAAACGAAGCATAACTCTTTGAAAAGAATGAATCATTTTTTTTCGTTTCTGATTCTGGCTTTTCTGCTTTATCTACTGCTCGTGAAATTTCACTGGAACTGCTCGTACTTTTAAGTTTTGGTAGACTACTGGAATATATTCCTCGGAATTCTAATGTTCGTAGTTTGGCGTTCTTTTCTACAGGTATCTGAAAATAAAGAAAAAGTGTATTACATACAACACTCTTAAACTAGGACAAACAGGCAGACTTTTCTGACCAAAAATGAAAAGATGTAGTTACTCATCAGGTCGGCGAAAGTAATTCTCTCGTTTTACGTAAAAACGCACTTTAAACTTGAACCTTGCTGCTCCCTTGTTTGTGTTTGCCCATCACGGTTCAGAGGACTGTCACGCATGGTGCCTCCAATGCAAAGCGCACAGCCATTATTGTTAGAAACATGTATTATGGGTGATGCAAATGCTGTTGTAAGGTCGAGTCTTTCCTTATTTCATCATGGAAACATTGAGTGTTCTATTAGCAATAGTTGTTGATAAACTTCAACCTCATCAAATTAAATAAGAGTTAAAAAATTGCTGCATTATGTTTTTTTTTATGTAATTAAGCTTCAAGACGGGCAATTCGTGCGCCTAAGCACTACGCAAGCCCATTATAGTTGCAGTGTCACCCATAGCTTATGTAGTTTTGCGTGGCACTGTAGTACTGCGCTCGTGACCTCGAGGCATTGGTTGTTAGTCTTATCACACAGTAATTAAATTTGCTACAGTGCCCTTCTCACGTACACAGAATACAGAAATGCTTGTACACTAACGCTTTACAGCGAAACATCTGGGCTTGCAGTGGTACCAAGCTAGACGGCCTCTTGCACAAGAGGCCTACCACCTAGTAGGTCGGGTTCCCTCACCTATTACGATTCGCATTCCTACGGAGGAAGGAATATTCTATTCAATCACGGCTGAACTATAAACATAATATCACCAGAAGTAAATGTGAATAGGCATGACATAATGTTATGTTCATCTATAGAATTAGGTAGTGAACATTATAACAATCAAGTCAGATCTTCAGTTACTTACCTATAATAAACAAGAAATGTAACTAATACTATAAATAACCCGTTTAGGAATACTCGTATAATATGCCCGCTCATTAATTTAAATAGTAGTGGCTTTTCGGGTAATGATAATGATCGAACAACAACAGCAGTTGAAGGAGTCGAACTGCAGTTGCAGCGGTGTAGAGGGGGTGATAAATGTTGTAAAATAGTAGAATTGACTTCGTATCATTGATTGTTTATATCATTATCATGACAGAATAGTTCACATGACTCTTTGATCATCCTAGCCTATACGGCTTGATGGATTTTGATAACTTATGTAGGTACTATTCATTAGAATTGTCTTTACCAAACTAATAATATAATTGCGAAACTTTGTGAGTGAGTGTGTGTGTTGGTACAACGGCTCAATGGATTTGGATGAAAATTGGTAATGCATATAGTCAATTACGAGCTATAATGTAACATGCCAAGCCTTATAACTAATTTGATACCCTAACACAATTAAGTATCGAAGTCTAAAAGGGTTTTGATAATTTAAATTGTTACCAAAGTATTAATATAATTGCGAAACTTTGTGAGTGAGTGTGTGTGTTGGTACAACGGCTCAATGGATTTAGATGAAAATTGGTATGCATATAGTCAATTACGAGCTATAATGTAACATGCCAAGCCGTATAACAAATTTGATACCATAACACAATTAAGTATCGAAGTCTAAAAGGGTTTTGATAATTTAAATTGTTTTGTATTCATTCCTATATTTTAATGAAATAAACTTTGATTTCGTTTCACCTTACTTATAAACGTAGCTTACATTTAAAAAACGTCACTTAGTACGGCGCAGAACAATTTTCCTTTGCGCAGTACTGAATAACGTTACTTAAAGTTAAGCAGCGTTTATAAGTAAGGCCGTGATTTTTAAAGAATAACTCAAACGTTTGAAAAGTTATCGCTATTTTATAACCGACCACTTTCTTTGCGACTATGGTTTCAAAGATGCATTCATAATATTTTTAACAACCGAATTCCAAAAAAGGAGGTTCTCATGTCGACGCGTATTTTTTTAACTAACGCGTAGTTTCTTTACTTGTTTGGTAGAGTATGCGTCCGAGGGGAGAGAGGAGGAGAGTTTAAATGACCACCGATTTAAATTTCATCAAATTTGGTCAAGTAGTTTTTGAGTTACAATCCAATAACTAAAAAGTATTCTATTACTACTACTTAGTACTATTACTAAAGAAAGATAGGAACATAATGTCATCTTAAACACTATACTACATCCTACTTTATACTATTATATAAACGCTAAAGTTTGTGAGTATGGATGCATGGATGTTTGTTACTCCTTCACGCTCAAACGGCGCAGCAGCGGGGGTAAGGAGGTACATCTACCTCCTTACCAAATTTCAGGTGCTGGATTTACACATAGGATACTTTTCAACATCATCATCATCCATTACCACGCGGGTGAAAATTCGTAATACTCTTGGGCACAGCATAGATAAAATAACAAGAACCTACGTCAAGATCGTAATGATGACAGTTCTATCAAAGTTTGTGTCAGTTTCTGATAGCTTTTTCAAAATCATGCTATCATTATGACAGCTCTATACAATAGGCGTGCTCGGTGATGAGACCGCCTAGAGTGATCAAATGTAACACAAATACCGTCAAGTGTGATGCAACCTAATGACAGTTTTTTCCATGGTGATTAAATTATTGTAAGTACGTAGGTATTGTATTTTATTACTTAATACTGTTTACTGATGATTTACTAAGTAAGTATTTAAATTTACTAATATAATACTAATATAGCAATTGCGTTTGACCATGTAAATATTTTATGACATTTTGGTATAAGGATAGATATGGCCATGGAGAAGATAATAAGCTACTCTAAGTACTAATCCTGCATAGACGAAGTTGCGTGCACCAGCTAGTTATAAAATGTACATTAAAACGAATATGAGTTAGCGTCACGTTGATTATCTATCGAGTTTACAGAATATAAAGTTTCGATCGATCGCTGGCGTCAATATCGGAACGCATCTGCAGCAGGACTGTTTATCAAAAGCAGAATAATAAAATGTGTAAAATTCACCGTTCAGTTGCGGTTTGATTGCAATTTAGTTAGTGGAATCGGCCCGCAGCTCCGTTAGCGGAGTCGATAGCGCCCATGCCTTCGAATCGAGGGGTCCCTGTTTCGTTCCCTGGCCGGGGCGAATTTTTGTGTGATGAGTAGAAATTTATGTTTTTGTGATGTGTTATTGTGTGTGTCCTTGCATCCCGTGACACATGGAATCCTTTTGCGTATTAAGGAACTAGATTTTTGTTACGGAGTTCTTACAAAAAATATTTTGCCTATACTTGTCATATGATCGATATTATTATGTGCAATATATTCTTATTATTACATACATAGCACACTCACTAAAAACGTTTACCCTCTTCTGCCCTCCTTTAGATGGTTTAATACCTATAGAAAAAATGCGTTAAGTGTACTGATTTACTGAAAAAGACGTACCTACTGATAGAACATTGCGTTGATTTACAATATTTTCACCTCACAGAAATGGTATCAGAGCAAGAAGTCACGAATGCACAGCGTATATATGAAATGAATCATTGCACCAAGTGTAAGCGCAACCGGCTTTTCAGCCTGATTCCTCTGAGTATCGCACACATGGCATGGCATTAGTATTCTCATTAGTAGCATTATAGAACGTGTATATAATATAGTATTTCAGTGTTAATTCTTATATAGGTATATAGCAAACGTTTGGTTGAGGCGACGGGTGGCTGAAATGCTGGCGCCTACTTTTGGACAAAAAGTTAGCATTGCCATCTAGCGTGGCAATACTGCATTTTGGCTTCTTTTCCCGCCACCACGGGGCTTATAGATTAGTTTTTATTTATCTACTGACTTCCAAAAAAAAGGAGGAGGACTGACTAAGGTACTAAGGTCGACTGTATTTTTCTTTAGTTTGTTACCTCATAACTTTCGACTGGATGAACCGATTCTCAAAATTCTTTTTTTGCTTGAAAGCTGGTGTTTCCCGTGTGGTCCCATTTCATCATCGGTCAATCAATTTGGTCTATTAGTTGTTGAGATTCACGCCAATAACTGAATAGAATGGAGGTCGGTATTAAATTATTCAAATTGTACCTACTTGTACTCTTATCATTCTGTACGCACATTATAGCTCGTCACAATTAAATATTTGACGAATCGTTGATAATTGACAGTTGTTTCCCAACACTTCACTCTAATTCCTTTAAGCAGCAGGCAAATTAAGCAGCTCTACTGATATCGAATAGAAAATAAGCACGAGTAGGTACATTGAAATGAGGTTATTTTTAGCGCTTGCTGTAACGTGACTGTAACGACCTGGGGGCCTACTCCCACCTTTTAGGAAACTATCATAAATCAGGAGCGTTTTGTAATAAGCTTAGAATAATCATACTTACTATCGTACTCCCAACGACACAAAACGGTCGACCAAATTAATGGTAAGCAATAATAAGTGGTATGCAATATGAATACGAGATGAGAGTACGGATGTTCAGAACTTTGACATTGGAACAATAAAACTTAGTGTCAAAAGTAAAGTCAAAGTACGCGAATTGAGTGAAAAATTTGATACTACGTCAACAAAACGTCTATCGCAATCCATTATTATTTTAAGCTTGCTATATTGACGTGGTGGTACCAAATTTAATGGTAAGGTTAAAACATGATTACTTTAAGAGGTGGGAGTAGGGCCCCTGCGCTTATTCCAATTAGCCAAAACAGACTTTATCTTATAGGTTTACTTACGGGTCAAAAGGTGTTAAAGGGTTACGTTAAACACCTAATATAAATATTGTTAAAGAATTGTCTAATATTTACGTGTACTGTCCTAATAATGTCTTACCTAACCTGTTATCTACCCGTTAAGTTACACCACTATCAGTTAACTATGGAGTTAGTTATCTAAACGCAAAAGGCCTAAAGATTAGATATCCGGAACGTGGTAATGCATGGTACGATATGATACGAAACAGTTATTACATTTATACAGTACTGTGAATACTAAGAAAACTTGACTACAAACTAATTAAAACTATGTATACTGAACCAAAGACAGTATATTAAGTTTTTTTACAGAGGCCGTAGTATAAACAATTTGCGAAAAATAGTATTCGTATCCGGCGTACAAACTGTGAGTTATCTGTGTCACAGTTGCCCTAGACAAATGACAGTTTGTACTGTTTCACGTGAACGAAACGTATGTAACACTTACACAGTTATTCGTAACCCCATTGAACACAAAGTACAGATACAATATAACTAAAGCCTTTATTGAATTGGCCGCCCTGACCTTGCCCGCATTACGTCCCAGTACATGTTAAGGTACCTACCGCACCGGGACCCTATTATTAGGCCTACATATCCTACATGTCTCGTCTATTTGTATCATCATCATCATCTCAGCCGTAGGACGTCCACTCACCAACATACGCCTCCCACATAATTTTCCAAAAGGACCGGTTGCAAAAGTCCTCCACTACAAAGTAAACATGTTGTAAACAGTAAATACAAAGAGACAGATACGAGCGGCACTGTCTGTAATTTACCTGTCAGCGTTTGTGTCTCTCTGGTTTTCTATGTGTCTATCTATGGGTCTGTCTGTCTGCATGTCTGTCTATAGGTAATCTATCCTACCTTAAGTGCTGTATCTTTTGAATCCTATTAGGTAGCCGGTTAAAATTTGCAAAGAATATGTGTTGTTGAATTTCAAACCAATATTAAAAACTCTGTACAAAAAAGTTTATTCTTTTATATATTTTTGTTTTTGCTCTTATAAAAAGGTACACCCAAGTATCAAACTTCATAAAATCAATTATAGTGGAATCTCTGGGGTAAATAAATAGTAATAAGTGGCTGGCAACAGGTTTGCGCTACGGATAAACACATAAAACAAATTTAATAATTATAATGTCTGTCCGTACAGAAGTATGAAACCCTACCGGGTAGTGTCCGAGGGTTCGCGATAACCTCACGAACAGAAATACTCGTATTACCACAATGTACCTATTTTTGTTTGAAAATGCTCGTGAGTTTGACACATATTTATTTAATACTAGCGACTTCCCTCGACTCCGTTCGCGTAGTAGGCTCGGCCTACGGCTTCGCCATAACCTCCCATCTTTTCTTAATTTTTTAATATAAGAACTTTCTACGAAGTATTAAAAAAATGAATGAAATCGTGGTTACCGTGGTTTCGGGTATGTCACATGTCAGGATCTTACAGCATAAACTCTCTGACGATGGGCATCGGAATTACGTGAGTAAAATCGGTTTTGATATTCTAATTATATATCTAATTATATTATATATCTATATTTTATACATAATGTACCTCCTTTAAATACCATAATATCGTTCATACATATTACCTAAGTATAGATGATAGAAAATAGAGACCATGACTATGTGTTTTTAAACTGACTTCATAGTTGATGGAACTGATTTAATGGATGGCCGGACACACTGACGGAGCCCTAATATATATGGCCTTCCTAGCTTTAAATACCAATTTATTATTACCATCGTGATAGCGTCATATACGTGTATATCTTCATGATAAAATGTATGCTTGGATATGTAATACTATCATTTACTCTGTGACTTTGGTGCCTATGAGACCGTAATAATATATTAACATACGGTAAACGTTTTATGGGGGCCGATACCCTTCAGCGATTCCTACCATTGTATGGTGTCACTGGGTTGTGCCAATAGAATGAATTAGGTGGTAAAAATTCTTCAAGTTTACTTCTTGCAATTTTACAGACATAAATTACACATGCTCGGATGGGATCATGGGATTCGAACCCGCGCCTTCTGACACAGATTGTCAAAAGACGCGGGTTCAAATCCCGACCGGATATGTAATTATTCTCTCTAAAATTACAATGTTATGTCATAGGTTTTCAAAATAATTGTCGAGTTTTCAAGCATTAAAAAAAAATTAAATTAACTGTATGATCCTAAAGTTATGAACTTTTCCCGATTATCACGCCTCGCGTAACACCTAAAACCTTCTGCCGTCACATAATGAAAATCTAACGGCAAAGTAGTTGGAGCGCGCGATAGATTTTTACTTACTTTGCCAACGGTATGAAAATTTGACGCAGCGATGACTAGGCGTATAAGAACGACCCATTTACTCGTACCCGAGTCGCATCACTGATAAATTGATAACGGCGATAGGTATTGTTTAACAATATTGTATCTGATAATTTTTACTTTATCAATTATTGAATGAAACGTTAGTACGGGGCTTGCCTAGCCGTTTTAATTGGATCAATTTGGTTTTGCATTTCTACCTTGCTGCATTCCGTAATTGTATGGGTTACTGCTTTGGAGGGCACTTTAACCACACACGTTGCAGTTCCTGGAAAAGTAGGTTGATTTCTACGAATTCTATTGTATTATTGGCCAAATATGGCGAATCGCGAGTCAACGGGTTTAAACCGTTCCTGGGTGTTGTCTTGAGGCTAAGTTGGAATATCTTCGGGTATTATTAGTGGCTGACCGGTTGGTGCGGTTCATATAGTTAGCAACGCTGCCTTCTGAGCCGCCCGGATCCCCGGACAGGTCAAACTTGGTTTTGCGCATGAACATTCCTGTTTGACCTGTGTCTGGGTGTAGGTATATTATGTATATAATAAGGTCATTGTTAATTAGTGCACAATATCGAATGGGGTGGTTGCTCCACGTTCCACACAAAATGTTTAAGTGAAACAGTGATCAGGTTACCACATTCCGGCTCTGCCTAATTTGGGACTTGAAGACCTTGGACATTGAAGTGGATGTTATCCTATGTAATATAATTACATTATTATTATTCTAGAGAGTCTAGTATCGACTTTTTAGGGCCATATTCCACAGCACGCTATATTGTAAGTAAAGACTGTAAGTATAGATCTGAGTACATGTTGTATGGCAATTATTACTGTCAAATCTCCGCTTAAGTAGAGATTCGCAACGGAGCGTCTTTCTGTAATACCAGCCTTATAACACAGAATATGTAATAGTAATACTGGCCGCTTTTTGTATTGGTTCATCGAAGTGACTTCTCGCATGATGGAAAGCGAAGATGGAATTAAGAAGGGATGATGATAATCACCACCCCTAGCTGAGAGATGCTTTTTCACGCCCTGCTTGAAATACCCATCAGGGTCATATCTATTCATGGTTCGAGGTAAGAAGTTTTGAACAGTTTTAGGATGCAATGCTAAGCCGGAACGAGTAGTTTAAGATAGGAATGGTGAGGAAGGAATAAGATTAAAGAGCTATTCAGAACATTTGCCATGAAACAAACGGTAGGAGAATCTATAGTTCCCTATATACGTCAACTCGTACTAGGCTCGCATGAGTGACCCATAAAACACGTAGTCCTAAGGACAAACTCAGATTTTATGTGTTCATACTCCTCTCTGAGAGTTACGCCTGTGTTCCAGCAATGGGAATGTAGCGTTTTGATTCTTATCACGCTATACTGCTTAACCCTTCAAGAGTCGTTATATTATAACAATGACATTTCTATTGTGTCTGGCCCTATGATGACCAACGACCTTTGATGGATTAAGTATAAAGGGTGATTTTTTAGAGTTTTGGTTTTTAAACTGGCAGTATTGCTTCTACAGAATGTGAAGTTGACAGTTGATTTGTCGTCAGTACGTTTTACCATTTCATAATCCTTTATGAGCAGGTGGAATCAGTGGCACATTTATTTTTATTTTTGAATTTGTATAGGTGTATATGTATATATGAGTATAGTGTACCTCTACAAAAACAGTCTTTAAAGCCTTTTGAAAGCCGAGCTAAGAGCATCGTAGTTTATGCAAGCAAGGAATTAATTGTAAGATTTGATATTATAGCACGTGGTTGTATACAATTCGTATACTTATAGTTATACGAAATCAATCCACTAACCACTAAGTGGTAAGAGGAGTATGAGACGCCGTATGCGGCCCGATTCGGGGCACAGCCTCACTTTTATAATAATACAAATAAAAATACCGTCTATACTCACTAGTTATTATGTCGTTTATCCAACAACATTCCGAACCTTGAAGACGGTCTTTTTCAGGGTGTATTCATACTTGTAGAACGCGTCTTGCACTGAACGGCTTACATACCTATTCTACATCTCGTCGCCAAGCGAGTGTGGCCGGTATGTTTATATTAATATAATGTGTGAAACTTACAATAGTTTTACAACTCTAATTCACACTTTTAGCTCAAGTCCTAGTAGGTAAATAAATAGTGTTAATTAATATGTAATAACCATAACAATTCAATCTACACTTCAGAGCCTTGAACATGGGCGCAGAGTTACTATCTGTTTTCTGTCAAATACAATTCGACGAGTTTGTAATAGAATAACTTTGCAATTTTAGAGAGAAATAACGCATCCTCGGAAGGGATTCGAACCAGTGTCTTTCGACAATTCGTGTTAGTCGCCATGAGCCCTAGGCCACCGAAGCTCGCCGTTCGAGCATCGAAATTTAACTATTTGATTTTAAACGTCATGTGGACACGAATTTTTGTTTGATATTTCTCTCTAAAATTGCAAAGTTTACTTAATATAATACGGCCCATAATTAAATGGTAGGTTTTGCCACAAATGCCTCAATTAGCTTCCACTTTGACATTTCGTACTACCAAACAAACAAACATAGTAAAACCAACCAAGGAGTGGAATTCATTGTCTCAGTGCAAACTCGGGCAATGATTACCTCGATAGATACAACCTTTAAAATTTCAAGTCTTGAATGAACAGAGTACCTTTTACGTTTGCGTGTCAAATCTTATTATACCGCATCGTCGCATGACATCAGGTTCTATAGTAGTTAAACGCAAAACATTCGGAATAAAAAATGTGCTTTATGTAAGTACTTATTACTTACGTAGGGTATACCTACATACAATGATAATTATGTAAATGGAATGTATTTTATCTTCTTTGATAACAATTTAATAATAGGTAAACTCGCATAACTGATTTTAATGTCCTTTGGTGTAATATATTGTTTTTAGTTGATAACAAAAGGATTACTTACAGATATCACAGAATAAATAATAGTGCTGAGTATAGATATGTAGAAGTAGTTGTACGCTTCTAAATTAACGACATCCTCTTAAATGTTTCCTTTTATAAATTAATTAAAAATATGTAGTTGTCCTTTGTTACACATTGTTGTTAGACTACGTCTTATAAGAAGTATTGTACAATATCTGTAAAAAGTTTCATACAAACGGACTTCAATCATATTAAGAAAACTTATAAACATTCAATTAAAATGGTAATACGTACCATTTCTATCTAGTTAATTTTTCGTTAAACCATATGATAAGAAACTTTCACTGTCCCAAAAAGTTGCATAGGTCGGTCGAAAAAGAGCCAACATTGTTTAGGATTTTGGAAGTAACCATACATAGTTTCACGGACTTTGGAATAGTAGAAGCCTTTAAAAATTTTTGAATGCCCATAAAGTGTATTATAAATATCCGACAGTCCAAAGGATATAAGCCTTGGCCAGCTGTAAAAAATGCACTTTGTAACGCAAGGGCAAAGGGGACGCGATTCTCTCAGCACCGCAGTTTATTTCACAAGATTTTATTATGAAAACTAACGTGGTTTGCACACATTTACAATATGAAAAACGTCATTCACTCACGTAAAAAAGTCAGATCTTTCCGACTATAGTTTCAACCACATCCGGTGGCATTTTTCAAGGAGAGTGCAGAACGCTCGCGGTTGCGTCTCTCCTCGCACTCGGTGCGTGAATCCCGTTTTTCATGTTAAAAATGATCACAAGATTTATTTATATATTTAATAGATAGTATTTATTTATTTAACACATTAATATTTGTCTGTCAATAGTTGTAACAACAAGAAAGCAAAGCTGTGCCGAGACTGTCGAGTTTGAATGAAAAAAATCTTGAAGCAAAGTTACAAATTTGTTGTAATAAGAAATTCAAAGGCCCAAGAATCATATCACTTTGCTCTCGCATGCAATGATACATAATATATAACTTTTCTAGTCACTAGTGAGAAAATACATGTAAGTAAAACAGCTGTAATAAGTTTCAGTATACTTATCGAACGATGTCGATATAGATAGACACCCAGCTATCAGTAACGTTTAATCACACTAATGTTATTATGCAATCGTACCTAAATAGTCTTTTTTAGATAAATTGATGATTGTTTGTTAGGTAGGTACCTAACAAACAATCATCAACTCTTCTTAAGGCGAAATGAGTGCAGATTACGACCAAATTTCATAATTGGACTTCACGTTTCAAACTCAGTTTTTCAACACTTAAGACAAATAACCGAAGTTCGAAAAATAACTAAGTGGTAAATTGAATATACGTTCTCATGAAGTATGGGAGCCAATACACGATTGAGCAAACTTGGCTCGATAGAAAAAAATTGGCGATATTCCTTAATTTTGCAATATTTTTTACGTGTTTCGTTGGAAAAAGCATTTTTATTCAATTGTGGGCAAATATATTTCAATGAATGTATCATATTCGAATTCCCAATGAAATTTACTAGTAAACTATGGACTCCTTTACCATTAAAATTTAATTATTTCATTGTACGAAATAAATATAAATTGTATTGGCAATTGCATCTTCGCATTACATCGTCCAAATTGATAAGAAATTCATTATGTAAACCTTATGTAAAGCATCGTAAATTGATTTAAAATTGGGCCTATGCTATATATCTATATGTTTTGACTGAAACCTGCAGTGAATAGTGGCGAGAGCTGATATGCAAGTCGAGGATAAAATTAGTTTTATGTACGATCTACACTCACCTTTTCACTTTAAATACGAGGCGTAAACATTATTGTTTTTAAATGCTTTGGATTCAAACCAGAAACCACTTAAAGTTACCACGAAAATCGACAAAATATATTCGTAACGTAGATATTATGTGCACAAAATGGTCCGATATTCTTTTAAAACATGTAGCTGGATACTAATCTGTGGTCCCAAGATTTCCTCTTTAATACTTCTCAGAAACAATAACTAAATAAATTAGATACCTAAGTGCTTAATAAACTTGTTATACAATCTAATATTTAAATGTTTTTGTATTGAAAAGTAGGTTTGATTTTGTCTGTCATAAGTGCGTCTTTGATGCCTAAATTGAATAAATGATTTTGACTTTGACTTTGACTTTGTCCATAACTATAGAAGCTTACGGCTTTTTCTGCAATACCCCGACTACTTAATTATGAGTGAGGTAAGTGTACCCAAGTACACTAAGATGCTGCAACTCGGCATGTAAGTATTGTACGTATACTTTCGTAGAAAACACAGCAATGACATATCACAAATTAAATTATGTTTATATGTAGGTACGTATTTAACCTCTCGTGTTCTTGCAGCACGATTGCGGTCGTGTGTCGTGTCGTGTAGGTAAATATATATAACTTGTTTTTTTCCCCACAAACTGGTATTTTATTACCATGCAAATGTTACTTTGATAAAATTGAGACCAGAAATTATTAGCCGCACAGCAATATAGCGATCCGCAATGCCTCACATAAAATTTAAATTAAACAACAATAAATGACGAGAACATAATTATTACAGGCCAATAAAAACAGATTTGGACCTACATAACAACTATATATTGTGCCGAATTTTGCAGGCGCTATCGCAAACACTACTCCTACTAACAGGCTACAAAATAATACGTAAGAATATTAAGTAAGTAATAATTTCGATCAACAATGAAATATTAATTTAAATAGTATCAAAGGACGACACCGGCCAGTCTGCAGTGGAAGTACGGTACCGATTCTAACGACGTCGAATTTATCGGTCGACAAAGTACCGTACGTACTTGCGCTGCCGACACGACAGTGGTAGTGTCCATTATGTTAGAACTAAAGTTTCTGTGGCACTTTTACTGGGCTTGTCATCTTAAGACATTGGTTTTTAAGATTCATGTCCGTTTTCACCAACATTTTTGGTAACACCTAAGCAAGTTAGGTAACACTAATGCCCGTTTTCACCAACATTTTAGATAACACCTAAGCCAGTTAGGTAACACTTAGTAGTACAAAAATGTCACCTAACTCAGCTTATGGTATTGTTTTGCGGCAAAATATCTGGCACTTACTGAAGTGCCAGATATTTTGCCGCAAAACAATTTGCCGCAGAGCCGAGGAAACGAAGGAAGAGATTGGTTTGACCCAGTGGTCAAACCAATCTCCTCCTTCGTTCGGTTCTAAGATGGGTTGGAATAATCTATAACTCCATCATCATCATCATCATCTCAGCCGTAGGACGTCCACTGCTGAACATAGGCCTCCCCCATGATTTTTCAAAAGGACCGGTTGGAAGCGGCCTGCATCCAACGTCGTCCTGCGACCTTTCTCAGGTCGTCTGTCCACCGTGTCGGTGGACGACCTACGCTGCGCTTGCCGGTACGTGGTCTCCACTCCAGAACCTTTCGGCCCCATCGGCCATCTGTTCTGCGTGCTATGTGCCCTGCCCACTGCCACTTCAACTGGCTAATCTTCTGAGCTATGTCGGTGACTTTCGTTCTTCTACGGATCTCCTCATTTCTGATTCGATCACGTAGAGAAACCCCGAGCATAGCCCTCTCCATAGCTCGTTGTGCGACTTTGAGCTTATCTATGAGGCCCATAGTAAGAGACCACGTTTCAGTGCCATAAGTCATCACTGGTAACACACATTGATCGAAGACTCTTGTCTTGAGGCACTGAGGTATTTTTGACGAGAAGACTTCGCGAAGTTTCCGGAACGCTGCCCAGCCGAGTTGGATTCGACGATTGACCTCTTTCTCGAAGTTGGACCTGCCTAGTTTGACTGTCTGTCCCAGGTAGATATACTCGTCAACAACTTCGAGAACTGAGTTCGTAACTGATATTGGGGTAGGTACAACATGGGCATTAGACATAATTTTCGTCTTGTCCATGTTCATCTTAAGACCTACCCGTTGGGAAACTCGATGGAGGCCTTCGAGCATTGTACTGAGGTCTTCCATGGATTCTGCCATGACTACAATATCGTCGGCAAATCGAAGGTGAGTGATGTATTCGCCGTTAATATTGATGCCAAGTCCTTGCTATTCCAGAAGCTTGAAGGCGTCTTCCAATGTAGCGGTGAACAGTTTCGGAGATATAACGTCTCCCTGTCTCACGCCTCTTTGCAATGGAATTGCCTTCGAACTCTGCTCCTGTACTCGGACTGACATGTAGGCGTTTTTGTACAAACACTTCAGCACTTCAATATACCGATAGTCAATACGGCACCGCTGGAGAGACTCAAGCACTGCCCACGTCTCGATCGAATCAAAGGCTTTCTCATAGTCCACAAACGCTAGACAAAGAGGCAAGTTATACTCTTCGGTCTTCTGTATAACTTGCCGTAGCGTGTGGATGTGGTCTATGGTACTATAGCCTTTTCGGAAACCGGCTTGTTCCGGAGGCTGGAATTCATCAAACCTGCGACTGAGACGGTTCGTTATGACCTTCGAAAACAGCTTATAAACATGGCTCAAAAGCGAGATGGGTCTGTAATTTTTAAGTAAAGTGTTGTCACCTTTCTTGAAGAACAGCACCACCACGCTTTTGTTCCATGCTTCCTGCGTTGAACCTTCGAGTAAGACGGTATTAAAGAGCTTCTGAAGGACTTTAAGTACCGGTGTTCCACCCACTTTCAGAAGCTCAGATGTGATACCGTCGTCACCAGGCGCCTTGTTGTTCTTAAGCTGTTTCAAGGCCATTCTAATCTCGTACAGGCTGATGTCCGGGATATCTTCGGTATAATGTCGGGTCAGCTTGGCTCTTGGGTCTTTGGCCGAGCTGCTAACAGGTTTAGCGACCGAGGTGTATAACTGTCCGTAGAAACTCTCGACCTCTCCTAACACTTCCGCTTTGGTCGACGCTACACTGCCGTCTCCTCTCTTCAGCTTCGTCAACTGGCTTTGCCCAATAGACATGTCTCTTGCAAACACTTTGGAGCCTTTTTTCCGCTCTATCGTCTCTTTAATACGGTTTGTATTAAAGATCCGAATGTCGTGTCGCAAGGACTTCCATATTCGTCTATTGAGCAGCCTATATGCTTCAGCATCATCCGAAGACTGCAGTTTCAATGAGCGTCGTTCAGCCATGAGGTTGAGGGTATCGTTGGAGAGTTTCTGTGGCCTATCTGTACGGTGGGGTTTAAAGTACTTGGAACCCACTGTATGGACAGTTTCTACTAACCTGTTATTGATCTCGTCCACTGAAGCGATGTTCTCAAGGCAATCGAAGCGATTGGATAGCTCAAGTTGAAAGCTCTCGGGGTCTTGAATATGGGCACGAGTAGGTCGGAGCGTAGACTTCATCAGACGAGACCTCTCCAGTTTGACATTAATATTCACCGTGCCTCTTACCATTCGGTGATCACTACCGGTTTTAACCCTGTTGATCACGGAGACATCAGTGAATATTTGCCTTTTGGTGGTCATAATGAAGTCAATCTCATTTCTCGTGGAACCATCGGGACTCAGCCAGGTCCATTTCCTGTGAGGTGGCTTCTGAAAGAAAGAGTTCATCATAAAGAGTCCTTCTTTCTCCAGGAAGTCGGCCAACCTCTGTCCCCTACGGTTCCGTTGTCCATAGCCAAATTGCCCCACTTTCGTCTCATCCTCGCTTCTCTTACCCAACTTCGCGTTGAAGTCCCCCATAACAACTAGAAAGTGCGTTTCAGAGGTATGTATGGCCCGACTAATGTCCTCATACATATCCTCCACCTCATCATCCGGGTGCGACTTCGTCGGTGCGTATACCTGAATGATCTTCAGCGAATATCGTTTGGATACTCTGAGTATTAGGTATACGACCCTATTGGAAACGCTATCGATCTTAACTATGTTGTTAGTAAGGGACTTGTGGACGAGAAACCCGACACCACCTTGGGACTGTTGGTCGCCCTCCCGGTGGTAGAGTAGGTTACCTGATTTTAGGGTTATCGTGTCCTCACCCGCTCTACGGACTTCAGATAACCCCACAATGTCCCAGCGTAGCTTACTCATTTCTTCTTCCAGCTCATATATCTTCTCGTCTGTCCTCATCGTGCGTATGTTGTGTGTTACCAGGGCCAGTCGTCGTCGTTGGGGGTGGTAGCCGGGCGTCTGCCGGGGATTCTTAGCACCCCCTGCCCCACCGTTACCGTGGCCGCTACCGTAGCCAGGAATAGCGGGGCTGCCGGGGACTGGGGGCCTGGTTCTTTTTGTCCAATCCATTGAGGGGTTTTTGCCAATACTCGCCACGCTTGGCAGGCGGGTTGGCGAGCGCAGTTTGTGTGTGTTTGACTGGGAAGGTGCTGCTGCCCACCTTCTGATTTGTTATCCCTTAGCCGGCTTCTACGGCACCCACGGGTAGAGTTGGGGGGGTGCTATTCTAAGCCGGCACCGCCACGGCATATAACTCCATCACGGAACAACATTACGGAGGAACATCTATACAGATAAATAAAATTAAAGTGTCTGTTTGTAATTCCAATTTAACAGCTTGTCACTAAATGCATATGTGCGGTACCTAATAGATAAAAAAACAATTTTTAATATTTATGTCTGTTTATTTGTTCCGGCTAATCTTTGAAACATCTTTTTTTTTGTAAATGCTGTGCACTTCCCTTCCGTCACCCCCGTGGGGCCTATGGGGCTCAGACCCACTAAACCCCCAGTGAGCAGTCCTCCGCCAAGGTAATCTTTGAAACACCTAGACCAATTTTAACTAGACTTTGACTAGGAGATAGGTAGGTAGCTGTAACTAAGACTACTTTTATTTCATCATCATGATCATTGTCCATCATCACGCAGGAGAAATCTTCCCTCTTATACTGTTTTGTGCTTAATGTCGCTAAATAGGTACATGCCTAATCTCATAATAATCTACCTAAACTGTGATGACTATGACGTTATGCGATGATCTAATAAAGACGGATGACGCTAATGAATCTAATTCAATCTACAGAACTTGTGTGTAGATGTAGATTGTTTAATCGCTGAGAACCAAGGCAATATACCACGTAGGTACGTAATATCCTGCATCATTCTCAGGAGAAAAAGAAGGAAACCAGATTACCTACAGAACGAGCTGTGAGTAGTTTTAAAGGAAAGTAATAGTTAAACTTTCTTTGTAAATCTAGATCACACTGAATTTTGCACCTATGCTCCTCATTGGTACTTAGACAGATGCATTCAACACATCATTACATAACATGTAAAAAAATCTTTCCAATAGTATTTGTTTTTGAATATACCCTATGTAGGCGTAAGTACCCAATCATAGAAACAAACGAGTAGAAAATAATAAAAATAGTGTGATTTTTAATTGCGTACTTGAATTGAGAAACATTGAAGACGCGCTCGTATCCTGATAATAGTAAAAAGCAGAATCTTTAAACACCTACGGCCTTATTAATAAACTTGTAATAAGCCCGGTGTAGTTAAAACATCTATCTGTCAATTTTTCGCTTGCAGTAAATGTCATGCGTGAAAGCAAGACAAAGCATGTTACGGCTAATCTATGTTTACGCAACGTTTATTAATAAAAGCCCTAGTGTAACGAAACAGATCGATAATATATTTAGAAAAAAATACTAAGGTTAAAAAAGGAATAGGAAAAGAGTAATAACCGAATAGAATTCATAAATATAACTCTTTTTCTGCAGAAAAAAAATCCTGAATAGGTTCACAAAAATAAACTTTCACGTTCAAACTCTCAGAATTTTCAGCGATAACACTATTTTTTTTTAGGTAATACATAGCCAACGTATAGTACTAAAGTTATAACCAGCAGTTTTTTCGATTCTGTTAGTATATCGTATATCGAAAAATATAAAGAAAACGTACAAAATTAACGCATTTTCGCATTACATCGTCCAATCTAACAAGCGATTTTCAACCTTACGTAAAGCATCGTAAATTATTTTAAAATTGGGGTTGGACCGCGCCTTAGATTTTATTATATCTATGTATGTGATGGTGAACTACACTGGCTATCAGATATTTCCGAAATATACGAGTATATTTCAATAGAAACGCCCACAATTTCTTCTTTGTTTCTTCGATTTATATCATAGGTATATCATATATCATACTTAAACAACTAACTTTATAGATTGATTATACTATACCAAAATAAACTATGAACGTCTGTGAAGTTTGAAATAAGGAAGATCTACAGAATAACAAAAAATATATTAGAAATTTTCAGGCACGCTTTCACTTTCGTGAGAACATTCGATTAGCATGTATGAAAAAACTTATAGAACCGTTATATGACATACAAGATAGATAGGTTCAGACTTCACACTCCACTATAAGTATTTAGAGATTAAGATCGTGAGAAAACTCTCTGAGAATTAGATACATGACAAAGGCACATTAAGACATTTTATGTCAGGAGCAAAAGAAGCTGGATAATTATTGTTAAGCTACATAAAACAATTCAGAGATACAGCTACTACCTACTTACCTGATTAATTTTAAATTTTGTTGATAGATAATCATAAATGTCAATGTAAAGGGTACTTGACCACCCCCAAAGGCATAAGCAATGTATGAAATCTCACTAAATACTCGTTGTATTTTAAATAATTTTACACGCACAATATTTTGATATGTTGGTATTTTTGAACTATCATGATACCGACTCCTACAAGTTATTTCATACATTTCTGTGTTGAAGTCGGTTCCTATTGCTATTTTACGAGATCGATTGTCGTCGCCGTCAATAACGATATAGGCGAAACACTATTCAGTTATTGGAGTGTAACTCAAAAACAGCATGACCAAATTTGATGAAATTTAAATGGGACCATCTCGGAAACATACTCTTTCAAATACACAAATAGGGGCGAAATATGTGAATATACAAGAAAAATTAATAAATACAGTTGAACATAGAACCTCCACTTTTTTTGAAGTCGGTTAAAAAACCCCACCACTGAAATTTCATTTAGTCTTTACCAATTTAATTATATAATGTAAGTGACACTTACGCTATTTTTATAAGTCCGTAAGTGTTTTGAATGCATGGGTGTTTATAACTCAAGGACGCTAAACTTAAAAAGCAGACTTACTTATATTAGAAGCTCTTAGAACCACGTATGGCAAACGAAATATGTATACTATTAAAATACTTTAAAATAAAACTAAATATTATACTATTATTTATGTGAAATAATAGTATGATAAACTAGCTGAGCCCCGCGGTTACACCCGCATAGGTGATGATGATAATGGTGAATAGTATCCTATGTTTTAATCCAGTGCCTCATCAACGTTCATACACAATTTTATCAAAAATGATCTAGCCGTGTGAGCGTGAAGAACTTACAAAATTTCGCTTTGATAATATTAGTATGATTACCAACACACCTTATATTAATATAGATAAGGAAAAAAAACATGTGCCTGTAAATAATTGTGTACTAAAAGAAATAAAATATGTAAATTTTCATTAGCTTTAAACATTACTTTACACTTAGTGATATATATGACAAATGGAATTCATATTTAACTTTTATAATTAACCGACAAAACACTCACGTTAAGGATGATCCGGACCACACGGGAATCACCAGCTTTCAAGGAAAAAAAAAGAATTTTGAGAATCGGTTCACCCTATCAAAAGTTATGAGGTAACAAACATAAAAAAATACAGTCGAATTGAGTACCTCCTCCTTTTTGTAAGTCGGTAGAAAAATAGAATGCATTAACCAAATTCTGAAAAAATAAAAAAAATTGGTTCAAAACAAAATTGTCGCTGATTTTTTTTAGAATTTGGAAGTAACTCAGTTATTCAATAATCTGGATAAATTAATCTAATTTCCTATTCTATATAAACGTTGACTGATGAAATGAGGCAGTCATTTTCGCTTAGCTTGTTATGTATAAAATGTAAGTAGTTTAAATTGGCGTAACTATGTAATTGCCGATTGAGTCTGAGTAATTCCATCCACCAGTGGATCAACGTTTCTGATGTGCACTGAACAAATCGTGAAGTAGCAAACAAACAGTCTAAGAGTTAATATGAAACAAAAATACCATTTTGTTAAACAGTTTTGCAAATCATAGCTTTCTTTATATTTTAACATATTATACACACTAGGTAAGCTTCACTGTGTTTAGTTATCTACCGACTTCCATAAAGGAAGAGGTACATACGATTATATACCAAATATATGAAAAGATTAAAAATAAGGATAAGGTAGTAACATTAGTTCAATTTTTATAGTATTACTTTTTAAAGCACTAACACCTGCTTTAGCGATCTCAAACATTGAAATTTATAGAGAGAATTAGTTTAATGACTTGGAATCCTGATTACGCTTAGAACAAAAGACTTTATATACAACTAGCTGTGCCTGTGGTTTCACCTGCGTGGTGATGGATGATGATGATAAAAATATCCTATGCCCTTCCCTGGAATAAAAATCTCCTTGCCTAATTTCAATAGGATCCGTTAAGCCGTATAGCCATGATTAGGTAGCAAACAGAGTTACTTTCGCATTTATACCTACTCGTAATATTAGTGTGGATGAACTTCGGATGTGTAATGGCTAAGATTTCTCTCACAATGCTTGGAGATCGCATATTGTATGTAAACAATGTATTAATCTCCAGTAAAAATCTAAACGAGCTACGGACGGACATTACAGTCTGTAGGTAGTGAATAGTTTAGGTATTCATTACAAAAAAAAATCTTATCCCAAAATTAAGATCAGTGGCTCTGCCATGAGTTGAAAACATAAATGTAATCTATAGTCGATACTCGATCTCGCCTACCTAATAAGCTTGTGATTGGCGTACTCGCTATCAATTTTATTTCTACAATTGAAGGTGGCACTGTTCATTTTTTCATACATTTTTTAGCGGCAGTCGATAGCGAGCATCGATTGGTTTCAATGTTGTAAACTCATGGTAGGCCTACAGTGTTGCCAGATACAGCTTCTTAGGTCACGTGGACACTACTATAACCTAAATCACTTGACACTATAACACTTAGCACTATTATTTAACTTTACATCATCAACTGTATTTAAAAGCGAACTTTATGTACTTATTCGAAGGTGTTAACAAACATTATATGAGTACTCATTATAATGAGTAATAGTGAACAGTTGGCAAAACAGAAAATAGAGAGTTAGGTACGTTATCTCGTAACGATGTTATCTACTCGAGGCAAATTGTCAACAGAAGTGGCTTCGTCGTTAATATTATCGTGTACATGATAATCGCCAGGTCATCAGTAGGTTATGTAATTTAGAAATTGTTTGACTATCTTTACTGCAATGTTCAAGAGATCTTTGCATTTGAAGGCACAGACCACAGGTATAATAATATAGGTATATATGTTGAATAAATAACACAAGCCTCACGATTTGTATTTAAAACCAAGCGTGCAGACTTTTTAATGAATTGAATTACGTGAATCAACACATACGCGTAAATAATAAAATACCTTACCTATGATAGGTAATATGTCCTGCCTTTGGGGTTTCGAAATTTTTGCGCTATTGTTTTCGTTTATTATAGTTTTCGCGGCCGTCCGACTGCAAAAACAGACGCGCGCGGCTTGTAGTAGCGACGGCCAACCTTGACGCTTGGTCGGGGTTCGGACACGGGAAGACCATGCATTTGCGTTATCTATATATAAATGCCACAGGCTTCGGGAGTATAGACTACAATATAATATATAAGTACCTACCTATAATATATAAGTGGTAAAGTGTTCAAATGTGCTTATAAAATAAAAATATCTGTGCATAAAAGCAAGACCAATGTGTCAGTGCGGTCGTGTAAAAAGCTTGCCATATAAGACCTGCATATTTTGCTCATACAATTATGTCTTCACCGCCACACACTCGATTATTTATAAGCAGCTTGCAGCGTGTCACGAGTGATATAATTACTTACTTACGGTAAGGAAATCGATAGCATACAGTATTGATTCGATATAACGTTAGATATATCACCTTCACCTCTCGCAAGGTTGCGTTGATACCACATTTGAATAGTTATATTATAATTTATTGCAATTTTTCCAAGTGCTCCTATAATTAAAATAAATTACTTTATTTTACAATGTATCCGAGTGTTATTTAAAATGTTTTAAGCTTAAGTTTGACCGTAGGAAGTAACAATGGGACAAACGGTGTATGCTCGTCTAACGCCTTGCAGTTTATACTGCAGGTTTGGAACCACAATTTTAAATGAAATGAATGATCTGCATGGGGCTAGCGTGCATTCTCGAGACTCTTTAAATATGCTCGACATGCAACGATAACTACAGATCGTTAATAATTATCCAAGTTTTACTCTGTGAGAGGATGAAGTTGAAAACGATCCCTTCCATCATCGCAATGCGAAACTTAATGAAGATGAAGTAACTTGGATTGTAGACCACCACAGCGCCAGATATTCTGCCACGAAGCAATAGTGCACTACAGTGTTAGGGTGTCAAAGGCACTGTATACAGCAGGTGAAAAGACTGCAAATGGGACTTGAGACGGAATCTGCTGAGCGATTCTCTAATGATTCGTCGATATGCTCGTCGACGAGCTCACCGACGTCAAATACTTTATGAGATATCGGCCTTATACATAAGGTTATTTTTCCGACGTTTCTTGTCGTCTTTCCATTTGTTTCACGGATGTTGCCAGAGATGCTACGATGTTTGCTCTTAGAGAATCGTACGGTCTGTAGAGTCCGCTGTTATCTTGCTTTGAGTATCTATGTCCACAATTCTACCAACTGACGAACCCTTGAGTAAATGAGTAGAGATATTGCAAGATCTTGCATTGTTTAGTGAGTTGTGCAGCCCAAAACAAAATTATTCCGAAAAACTGATGCCTTTCAAAAAACTGTCGAGAGCCATATATAGACATCCAAGGAAACAGACAGAAAAAGTCCAATTTCTCCGTTTTTCTCTCGTTTCAGATATAAGCATACACTGAACCCTGAGCATACACAAGAACACCCCTCGTAGACCGGTTTCAAAAAAACCCGTATTGCCGGTCGCCAAAGAAGTACCTACCTACTTAGCTTCGAAGTATGCCAGGAGCCTGTTATTCAATACTGGTTACACACTTGAATAAAAACTACTATGTAATTCGCAAAAGTGTGGCAAAAAGTTTTTAAAGTCTTGGGTCAACCCGCGTGCAGCGCAGCGAGGTACAACTATAACGTTGTACCTATAATATAAGGAATATTCTGAGAGATGACACACAAAACACCACACGCAGCGCTGTGCAGCTACGCGCGTTTGGTGTGTCATCCGGCATCCCTCACAATATTCCATAATTAATACAACGATATAAGCTGTGCTGCGCTGCGCTGCATGCGGATTGACCCGTGCAAACAAAAAATACATTTTTGTCCAGTCTGCACTTGACCAGTTTCAGCTTTTTTGGTGTCCCAGACAAAAAAACAAGGAGACGACCTTAAAATACATTACCTTGTACACAAGTCCTTCGAACCTGAAATACCGTCGAAAGCTGAAATACAATCAGCAAAGCTTGCACCGACTATTCATACTGATAATTTTGTGTCACCCTGACTTCATAGATACTGAAAAACATTTAGCTATTTACCTTTTATACCGTACTAAACTGTAATTAACTATGGTAATAAAATACACACTGATAAAGCCCATACGTAACTACTTACAATTCTACCATAGCTTCCGAGTTCCGTTTCCACTAGAGGTAAATTTTACGTTCAACGTATTTTTTTACTTCAAATCAAATTGCCAAACGACTATACATGAGTCTAATTGAACAACATTTGACCTTAAAACGAGGAAGTATCATGTTCTCAATTAGGTATTATTGAAGCCGCTTTAATTTCATTGTCTTTCTTGTCTTCCGTGTATTTACAACTGCAATCACTGTTTAAATCTAAACCGATACCTATACCTAGTGGAGCCTAACTTGATTGATTTCCACAAGTATTATTAACTACTTAAATAATAATCCATTCTCTTACAAGACTTACGAGTTACATAATATTAATATACGCATAATGTTAGTAATATACTACTCATGTAATTAAAATTTACGAAATTTATATAATGTACTAACGACTGCCCGTGACTTTGTTCGCGTAGTAGGCTTGGCCTTCGGCCTCGCTATAACCACATGTAGGTCTAACCGGGCGACACCTGATTATTCCTCAAATAGGGGAGCTAACCTCATAACCTCCCCTCTTTTCTTGATTTATCTTTCATAAGAAACTTCTCCTTACAATAACTAACACAACAAAGAAGAATTAGCGAAATAGTTCCATCCGTTCATGCTTGGTGCCATGACTAAAGGAAATAGAGATTATTTTTTTATGTATATACAATCTATATTATAATATATATTATAGATATATAATAACTAAAATAAACATTTATACATATTTCAATAAATAAAAACTAATCTATAAGCATTTCGGTCACCCATCGTCTCAACCAAACGTTTCGCCAGATCCCTAAACAGATTGAGAGCGGATGGACCCCATGCAAAGTTTTGACCCCAAACGGCACAAACATGTACATTCTGTCTAAATATACATATTTATGACGTTTGAGGTCTTCCGCTTTAGGTGCGGCAGCGCCAACCCGATCAATCGTCCCAGGGAGATAAAAGATTTGGGAATCTATATGTGTGTCCACACATGTAGCATCCCAAACCAGGGGCTGTCCCATATTTCACGGGACTATAGTCATACTATATGGTCTCTTGACGTCATCCCGCATCAGTCAGTTTGGTTCTAAACTTCTGACGGGACTCCAGCACTGACAAAGGCCCGACGGATGATATAAAAAATAAAATATAACAACTAAAATTATTTCACTGTACTCTTACTATAGCTTAAGTACAAATTCCTTCCTGAGGTTTTACTTACTTCAAATGTTCCACTTAAAGTTAGATTAAAACTTAGCGTGCAAAAAAGTTACGTTGGCATGGGTCCGTCCTAAAGATGCTTTTGGTACTTACATATTAGCCACTAACAATAATTTAATATTTCATAAACTTATTAGATTCAATTTCAAAATTATATTAACTTGATTTGTAGCTACAGGCATGCTTTTATATTTATACAAACTAAGTTATACTTTAAAAAGTTTTGCTAATTATGTCCCCATGATTGGAAAAACAATAATATTTATTGACAAAAACAAATCATGTCGTAAGGAAATGTCAGATTGTTACCAGCCCTCCAGCTCACACGACGGCGGTTAAGCCAATTATTTTTAAACAAAGTAAAAATCCAATTACCCAAATCACGTTTTTGTTCACAAATCTGCTGTGTGGAAAATGATTACCTACCCTATCTTGCAACTTGAGGTAGGAAACAAAAACAATAAGTTTTTTGTTTCTCCATTTCAAACAGAAAGTAGAGGTCCAAAATTAAGCAGAAAACCTAAGCTATCAAAAAATCGCTTTCTATACTACCAAATACTAGATATTTATTGTTACTAAATTATAAAAGGGCAGACCGACAGAAAATCCTTATTACATATGGTAAAAAAAACGAATTTGAAAATTGACAGACTAAAATTATTTTTCTTCGTGTCATCAAAAGCTTTCTAGAAAAAAATATATATATACATATTTTATAAATTGTAGGGATATTTTAAATTTCAAACTCTTAAAATCGGTCCGGTCATTGTAGTTGTATGGTACAAACACCCGACCGCCACAAACTTATGTCTGGTCTGACGTAGGTATGTACTAGGTACCGTGTGACTGCCCTCCAATAATGGGCTAGGAAGGCATTGCCATCCGTAAATAAGTAATGATTAGGAATTGTAGCCAAGGTACGTTTATAATTTACGTACCTTTACCATAAAATATCAGAACTGAAAAACAACATTAGAAGGCCAATATCATACGTAGGCGCTTAGATTCTTAGATCATTTATAGATAATATTATTAGCTGCGCCTCGCGGGTAACCGCGATGGAGGCAGATGGTTTAAGCCATAGATACTTTTCATCAGCATCATCATCATTACCACCAGGTAATGATGATGATGCTGATGAAAAGTTTCCTATGTATTAATCCTACTCCTAATCAACCTCCATACAAAATGTCATAAAAATTGGTCCAGCCGTTTGATAACAAGCATGCAAACGCACAACAATCACAAATTTTCGCCTTTATAAAAAAAATATACGGGGCAGTCTTTGGGGACTGTCGATAGAAGTTAAAAACCAAGAAACTTCAAGCGTTCGGTGACGATGACTATCCATGAGTTTTGTCCAAAAAGTGCTCAACGCGCCTAAAGACGGTTTCACTTCAATATTATTGGTGTGAAGAGTGATGTCATTTAATTACTTGGTCTGATTGATTAATTAACGCAGAGAAATACATTTGATATTATATTTTAAAAAATTATCATACCTTGATGCACTTTTTGTTTCAACGGTAGAAAATAAAAACAATAGCAAACATAATTACAGAAAACATTATTAAGTAAATGTATCGAAATCGGGGCTCTCCGAGACAGTTGCCTCCTGGAATGGGGCCCTCAGGGAGTAACCCAAACCGTTGGGATTGACAATTTGGCCGTTGATGATTTTTATGTTCTAAGCGTACATACACTAAGGAAGGATTTTTCTTAATATCGCTCCTAAGAAGGTGAAGCGAGCGAAGCCGCTGGCGGGTCAGCTAGTCGTATAACATACATAAGATTTTTACATAAACTAAACTAGTAATATCCTTTTTTTTTCTTTTTGTTAAAATAAAGGAGATAGTTTAGAACTTAATTTAGAAGTCGTTGATCACGAAAAAATTTTAAGGAACTATTGTGGTTTTCACCCAACTTACTGAAAAATACGGATGACTCTAGGAAGAACGCTAAGCGGCTTAGCATTTTTCCTAGAGTCATCAACGTGGGAACGTTCCGAACAATCCATGAAAAACAACGCATGTAGTCGAAACTATAGTCTGATATGTGTCCTAGAAATACGAGAGTATTTTCAGTAAAATAAATTCAGGGAAAGTTTGGTCAAGTTTAAAACGCGAGTGAGACAACTGTAAACTAGGGGTCTTACTTATAAACGCTGCTTAACTTTAGATGACGTTATTTAAATTTAAGCAGCGTTTTTAAGTAAGGCCGGTGTTTAAATATTGTATTAAATTTATTATATCTACCTATTACAGCGGAAGGTATTGAACTCACAGAATAATTGTACATATTTCAGAATAAAAAACGGTGATTAGTGTTCGTTTACTATTTCGTTATTATTAATCACCTTGTTGAGATAGCACACATACACGCATGTAGACTTAATTACCTATCACAAAAATAAAGACATACTTATGTATAGGCTCTGCTATCACGTAGTCTGTGGTAAAGGTCAAGTGTAATACGTGTTACCTCGCCTTGGAATAAATAAAATATAATAAAATAGAATAAAATTTATACATTTTATTATTATATATACACCTTAAATCATCAATTAAGTAACTGTTACTAGTATGTAGTTCTGTAGTTCTGCGAACAGTAGACCTCACGAGCACAGTCTTATCAGCGGCAATTTTTCGTTATCTGCGAGCATCTGCAGACGATACCCAAATTTTCTTGCTTATATGTATATATATAGTTGTAGATTTGTAGGTATGTAGGTACGTGCTCGTTTTCTGCTGAAGAAGAATAAATTTAAAAGGTATAAACAAATATTTAACATAAATTAATTATTTATATAGCAATTTTATTATTATTGTGGGAAAGAGTATTGGCAGCAGCTGAATACATATTTTATTCAATGAGTGACAGTTTATTGCAGTAGGTACGCTGCAGGTTACGGTCTTGCCTTTGACACAAAACTATAATACGACTATTTCTACAATTGAAGATAATTGACATGACAATGTAAATTATAAAACAGGCATATAGCTCAGTAATTATTTTATTTCTTCATAAACAGAAGTTTCCCCCAGTAAAGCTTTACTTTCAAACAATATTACTTCCAAGCAACTGCTGCATAAGGATTTTCTATTCAATGGCTCATTCCCAAATTTGGCAATATTTATACGATTCAGAAAACCTATGAAACATAGGAAATGCGAGTCGCGTTTCGCAATTCATACCTATAACCTACATGGTTTGTAATTTCAAAAGGTATATAAATACAATGTGTGTTATAATAATCAATAAGACAGTCGTAGACATCTGAAGGTTTATAGTTTACTTATTTACTTGTTCTCTCATACTGGGCTTCTTTAAAATAGGAAACTATTCAATAGTTATACAATGTAGTTCTTAACGAGCACTCTGACTTTAAATAATTACGATATTTTCTTTTTAAACTGGTATAAGCTAGTAAACTTATATCAATTTTATACGTAGCTTAAGTGTATGTCCAATCCAAAAGGAAAGAAATTGATCTTCTGGGATTGCCATCTTCCACGCGGGCGGAGCCACAGGGGGCAGCTAGTCAGTAATATACTTTTTAAAAGCATGTGAACAGACGAGAAATTATCCCCTTAGACCAACACCGAAACATACACTTTTAATACCTACTTCTAGACTGAAAATGCACAGTTCCGGTACCAAAGCAATGGCAGTTAAAATTTATAATACACTACCTAACAAAATAAAATGAACGTATTCAAATTCACACATTCAAAAAATTACTTTTGCAGAAGTGTTATTATAATATTGTCGATTTTTTCAATGATAATACATTAAAATATACTGGTCCTCTCTGCACAATTGCAACACCCCCAGAGGGTAACATGTTCCATGTACTTATTGTAAACCTTAGGCAACAACACCTGCATTGTATTTTAACTTGGCACATAAGCAATAAATCATTTAAGTTTGAGTTTGAATAAAACTAAATACAGACGTGCAATGTAAGTATACTTTCATTATTATAATTTCAAAAATACTAGTTCAAATAATTATAAAAGAATTATCACTAACGAGATACCTACTATATTAGGCAGGTACTTAATTGACGTGCTTCAAATTCCTCCACTTTATTTTGTAGTAGTTTCATCAACTTCCGCGTGTTCTTCCCGTTGTTTTTTTGCTTTTTACTTGGTAGTTCTATAAAAAATAAAAGGTCAGCTGCGCTTAATCAAGGATCTTGCTGTACGATCTAAGTCGATTAAAAGACACGATTTACAAGTCTAACGAACGAGTTCTGAATAATAAATAAATATACTATGCACGCTAGTATCATATAAAGTTTATATAAATAGTTGGCTAGACCGTAGTATCGTGATGTTACACAATTTAAATATCATGGCCAATACAAGCATAACCTTTGTGTGTATAGATTAGTGGAGTTTATGAGTGTATCTCAAACAACTTCTAAATACCCAACAGTAGCTATAAATTGCAAGCCCAAAAAAGCAATAAAATATTCATTAGATTGGGCCATAGGAAGACTTAAATTCTCTCACTCAAGGTTTTGTTTCGTAGGCAAAAAATGTATTACTTCATGTAATAAACCAATTACCAACAAACTAACAATATCTCACATATTCAAAGTATGTAAGTGCTTTAGTCATTGGGCTTGGGGTTACAAAGTAATATAAGTGGTCTATGACACTGAGTGAAAGCGATAAACATATAAAGATTAATTAAGTAAGAAGATAATAAAAAGAGATAATAAGCTTATTCTTATGTCTCTTTTTAAATTTTTAAATATTCGCGATTGAATTCGTTTAATTGTTTAAAATGTGTATGAGAAGATAAGGTTAGTTGATAAGCTGCTCTTGCCCCTGTGTACGTGCATGGCTCTTTGTCTCAGCTACGTGAGCTTATGAAGGACAACTACCATGTATTTTACAAAAAAACTCAACCATGAGGAAAGAAAAGAAGAAAGTTCTTGGATCAAAATCAAATACAAGATTTTGACCCTAAAATTGAACAACTTTGAACGAACTTATCTTTATCACGTCTTTTTAAATTATTTGACCCCAACACTTTTCATGGTGATCATGGTCTCGGTCTATAAATTTATTTGTAAGGATATTTTAATCAAATTTAATCAAAACGTTCCCGATGCGTGCAGTGTTCGCTCACAGTACGCCGAGTTCTATTGTTGGTCTTGTGAGTTCATCAATTTGATAACTGCATTCCAAGCAAAAGATACTCACCAACTTCTCTATTAAAATTGGAGTGTTTTAGCCTCGCGTTTATTCTCAGCATAGTTGAGGTTTGTGGAACCGAATATAACGATAGTGCCTGGTCACATAATACTGCAGACTTAGTCGAGCGGTTATTTTTTATAATAGCAATGTATTAGCTTTGATGCGGACACCGGTGCTTCTTTTTGTGTGCCAATGTATGATATACCATACTCACAGCACTCACAGTCAAGTTTGTACACATAGGCTAGTTGTAGGGGAATATTTGTTCTTAGCAGGATATATATTGGCTGCTCTTTTTGTGTGGTTTAAAAGTTAGTCATCTTTGAAAGAAACTCGTCTTAAGATTTTACCTACTTCTCAGTGATAACTTTGATGTTTGTTAAGATGGCAGGTTGTCGCTCAACTGTTAAAATCTTGGGGCGGTTTCTGTGATCCAATCGTGGAAGTTTATAGTTGCTACTCCGCAAGAAACGTTTGATGTGTTGAAGCTCCTTCTTATTTGGTGTCAAAGAAGCTTTGTGCTCTGTGTAACAAAGATTTAGGCACCTACGGCAGCTAAATGTCATGGATGCTGCTGTTATTTAATTTGCCTGACAAAATGAATGATCTTCAGTTGAACCATGGTGAAATAATGGTTAGCTTTGATGTACAGAAGCCTATCTGTGCACGATTGCAATATCAAATTTATACTTACTGTACGTCTACTATATGAAGGTAATAACAGCAAAGATAATAACAATAAAAGTATATAAATTAACTAAACACCAAATTGCATTAATATCAGTCAGCCTTTAGTCATGAAATACTAACAAATGGACAGGGTTTTATTTCGCATTTATAATGTAATTGTAGATTAAGAATTTACTGTCAACCGAAGATGTATTGTTTTCAATAATATTAGTAGTCCTGGCAATAGATACTTAGCTGACATTAGCACCTACTTGACCTATCTTTATTATATCCATACTAATATAATATTAAAAAGAGGAAAGATTTGTATGTATGCAACGAATTGGTTAAAAAAGTACTAGACCGATTTCAAAAATTCTTTCACCATTGGAAAGCTCCATTCACCCTGAGTAACATAGGCTATATAAGATTCATCATCATCATCAACGTCCATCACCACGCGGGTGAAACCGCGGGGAGCAGCTAGTGCGTAATATATCATTTAAACGTTTCTTAGATAACTTGGACAATTTCACATTTCTTTGAATTTTGTCATAATGTTAATTGTTTGATAATGAATAGAATAATACAGATTATTGTTTCCGTGGCAGGACTGAATACGTCGATGATTTTTTGTATCTGTTAATGTAACATTTCTTTTAAATCAGCTCGGCGTGACCTATAACAACATGCGTGAGTTTTTTTATAGGAAACTACAAAGCTGTTGAAATGCAGAACTGGTAGGTAACTGACTTTCCCTTGTAATGTATCACTTGCTGGTAGGTTACTGGGTACGAATGTAGCTAATGCATTATTGATGATTGCTCACAACGATACGCACCGCCGAGTACGGCTGAATCGTGCAAGTGATACCTACCTATATTGTTAGATTGAGTTTGTTGATTTTACTAACGCACATTGGTAGCGATTTACTTGTTCAAAAAAACTAAACTAAACCACCGAACTAAAAATTTATTATGTCCTTATTCTGTTAACAATAAAATCCAAAATCATTTAACACTTAGAATGACACTTATAAAAATAGGATTATTTTGTTAAATTTTGGGTTATTTTTTGGTTAGTTTAGTGAGCACTAAGTTACGTGACGACTAAACTGTCTAAAATATGCCCAGAATTGAAGAGAAATGTCTAATTTTAGTGCTGCCATGCGAAAGTGTTAGTGTATACTAATTTGGATTTTAGCCTAAACAAAATAAGTACTGCTATAATTTAGAGATTTTTAGTTAATAGAATGCTTACAAAATCGACACCATTGTGTCCCTAATCACGGATCATTGCGTCGATTTACCTCCTATTCATAGAGTTCTCTAAACAGATCATTGTATTATCTAGTAGATAACTGGAAGTGTTATCTCTACTCTTTGACAGTTTTCCGCAAAAAGTGTGACAAAGTATAAAGTATAATTAAAATGAATTAGTACTCGTAGTAGTTAAAACGATTCCGTGTTATAGAAACCCAGTATAAGCAAAATATTAATATTTTTTGACGGACAAATGATGTCCATGTCCATGTGTATGCGGAACTCTTAATGAATGATTGCAAAATATGAACGTCGATTGCCGTGTAAGGTATTGACTACATTGCTATTTTTAAATAGTTCGCTGTATAAGTTTTATGTTCACGGGATGGCAAAAAAAGCATGAGAATGATATGGCGGCGCCAACAGCCAGTTTTGTCGATCAAGGGCTTGAGGCTTTTCTGAATTTATAAGTACCTGTCATGAATTCAGGTTTCGGATCTCGCATTCTTGTTCGAGGCTACCTTCTTAGGCCTCGTCCGCACTAGGGAATATTTGTATCGAAAATGAGTGTTCAGCACGATGTGTATATCGATCATTTGATATACCGATTTCTGTTATCCTGCATAATTATGCCGATTTCTAAAACAAATTTGCCTATTAGGTACATTACACTATAGTGTAATGTACCTAATAGGCAAATTTGTTTTTCTACCGACTTCCAAAAAGGAGGAGGTACTCAATTCGACAGTTTTTTTTATGTTTGTTACCTCATAACTTTCGATAGGGTGAACCGATTCTCAAAATTCTTCATTTAAAATTTCTTCAAATTAGGTCCATTAGTTTTTGAGTTACACTACAATAACTGAATAGAATGGAAGTCGGTATTAAATTTTTCAAATTGTACTTGTTATATACTAGCGACTGCCCGCGACTTCGTTCGCGTAGTAGGCTCGGCCTTCGGCTTCGCCATTACCTCCCGTCTTTGCTTTCTAAGAACATTCTACGAAGTATAAGAAAACTTAAAAAAATGATGAATGAATTCGGTAAGGCCGTTCTCAAGTTATACGAGTAGCGTGACCAGGAAAAATAGGGGTTCATTTTTATATTATAATACTAACTATATTTACATACTACCTGACCCGTCAGCGGCTTCGCTCGCTTGTTCTGGTGTAGTGGTGGAAGTGCCGTTTCGAAATCCCGAGGTCCTGGTTGGATCCCCAGATTGGACAGTCATTGATATTTTCTGACAAAGAAATTATCAATATCACTCCAGAGCCTGGAACAGTGTCCCGTTGATGACAATAGGCTCGCCCCCTATTACATGGGACCAAAAATATATCCGGCGAAACGCAGGTGTTTAAACACCGCTTCTTACCCCTTCGAGGATATATAGGTGTAACGATTTGTTAAGTTGTGTTTAATAATAATATGCATAGCATTATTTTCGTTAAAGTTATTTTACCAAGTTTTAACTGAATTGCACTAGAAATATTTATTACTTATATTTCTGAACTTACTTCACTGCACACCTCAAATGGTTATTGTTGCAAATATTAAAAAAAGATATTACATTCTTAATTATTACGGTTTTAAGCTGCACCATACAAGTTCATGCGCGCCGAACAGTTTTATATGAGACCGTGTAGCATATAGAGATCAAGCTGCCATCTTGGATTTATGTGACGAATCAAGATAAACGTTTATGGTTGTAATTCTCGGTCTATATTCTATCCATATACGAAATTTCATCGAAATCTGCGCTGTAGTTTTTAAGTTATACGTGAGCATACAGACAGACAGACATCAAAACGTCATATTCTTATTCAGTAGGTAATTTTACGTCTTCTGACCAAATTTTTATTTCTTCCTTTTTGACTTTTTGACTGACTTTTTGGCCTCTACTCCTTTATTATAAATACCTATATAGATTTAAATAATGAGTACATGTGCACCTTGCTGAAGACGCAAATATAGACACGGTAAAATTATCTAATATAGGACTCGTACCCGGTGCTGGCGAGACTACTTAGGTGTACTTTCTTTTCTATACTTATATGCTATACATAATAAAGTTAAACCGTATTAGTTTTTTTTTGCATGAAAGCGAATCGAACCGCATGACTAGGATCGTGTTACGTCAATGCAACCATTTGTTAGGGTGCTGGTAACCATTATGGTGTGGTGCAACTGTAGACACGGTTTTCAAATACAACCAATTAACAGAAAGATGGCTCTCAGTATTAATGTTCTCAACAGTTTTAGCAAATCTGAACAGGTTTGTTGATCTTAACTTTTTAAATACGAGATTTTGGTGTTCATTAGCAAAATAGCAGATAGATAATTGTGAAGACATGGTTTCTTGTCCATGAGAACATATTTATGTACCGCAATAACTGATTAATTAACTGATTAATGTGCTATGTAAATACTCGCCACGTAATTGTGGAAGATACATTTAGACTTTAGTATTTTTTTTCTTGTATCTTTTGGATGATGTTCTCATCTCTTACCGGACAAAAAATGCTGTGATGCCGATGTCAATAACCTTTTGTTGGATTCTGCGGTGACGTAAGTGCTAACCTGAAGATCAGGCGAAGCTGTAATGTTGTTTGAGACTTGTAATTGTTCACTGTACTCATACTTCGAGATGTACGTACCTACCTATTGATGCGTGGAAATGTCCGATACTGTAACTACGGGTATTTGCTCACGTCTTTGAAGAAACAAAAGGGCAAATAAATATGTTTGACTCTAACAACTGTGTTTCCAAATCTTTGTTCTGTTACTCTCATTATCTACGTAATAAATGTATTCACATAAATAATAATATAATCTGAGGCTACCCATGAAAATGTACGATGACTATGGAAAAGTTATGTTCCCATAAAAGTAATGGTACCTATTCTTGTTTTCGTAAGTATGTTGCTTATATCAATTTGTGAACAATTGGATTTAATTGAAGTATTTTTTTTTTATGTCGGCGATGGTTAGGATGAAGAGGCCAAGGAACCTTAGTAGGCACGTAGGTATGTATTGATGTCATGCTCAAGAACCTATTCGAATTGTTTGATACTAAGCTTGACCTATGTAATCGGTGTACAATGTACTTTTGCATTGTACACCGAGGGGAGAAAACGATTTATTTCTTTTCGAGAGTTATTTAAGTTTCGAGAGTATTTAAGCCCGACGCGCAGCGTTTACACTTTATACTACACCTACGAGGAAAATAAAGTAGTTACCTTCATTAGTAAATAATTTTTGTCTGGAGCATTTTATAACAAATCAAAGATATCATTTTTCTGGTGGCTTCATCATTATAAAATCGCCACTTTCAAAATTATGTAGAATAGAAAATCGTCAATTTAGATAAATACAAAATTTAACCATATACATAACAATAACAAATGACCGCCATGTTTATTTTTCGTATTGCAGAAAAAGTATGCTAGCCTCCTTTCATAGAAAATCGAGTACCTACAATAAAATAATTCCTACCTCTTATTTCTAATTATTGGATATATACCTAAAATATTTTTGAGATTTGACATTTGTATTCTTTTATATTCGCTGCTAAAAAGCCAAAATTATGCTACCAGGGCAGAAATGTATTTTAATACAATATGTCTACCTTGCTACGGAGGGCAGAAATGAAATTTCATAAAATTTATCCCGCCGCACGTTTAAATAAGGGAGAAATGACGAACTTTGTAACCCGTTAATGAACGAGTAATAAGACACTTTCTGAACATCAAAATTCCCTGCCCTCAAGTACCCGTCATCAATACAAAAACTAGCTAATCCTGGATAACTGATGTAAGTAGGTATGATAGAAGAAGTTCGCGTAAACGTATACGTACATATTTTTTTGGAAGGGTTAAAAAAAATTGGAGAAGCGTTGGACAAAGTGTATAGAGCTCAAGGGAGACTACGTTGAAAAATAAAATGATTTATTTATCAAAAAATCTGTGTTTTATTCCAAAAGTCACGGACTTATTGACCCGCCCTCGTATGTATGGAGAAACGCCTACGAACGAAACGTACCTACGAACTCAAATACGAGTACATAAGTACTCATCTGTAGTCCCTGTGTACGTGTATGATAATATACACGTGGTAGTACTATTATTTATTCTGTGGTGCTATGCAGATAAGTTAACCACAGTATAAACCTACCTAGAACCTGAGGTTCTGTGAATATATGAGTAATAATGTGGTTACCGCCGTTTTTATAAGATACTAGCCCGCGACTTCGTTCACGTAGTAGGCTTTCGGACTCGCCATAAGTGCCATAATAACCTCCCATCTTTTTTGGTTTTTATTTCTTAAGAACCTTCTCCTGACAATAATTAACAGAACAAAAAAAATAACAAGCGAGATTGTTCCGTCCGTTCTCAAGTTATAGCGTGACCAGGAGAAATAGGGGTTTATTCTTATTTATATAGATTATTAGGAAATTCATAATGATACCTCTGCCTACTAACTGCACTACAAATCCCCTGTCTCTCAGGATGAAAATATGATGACATGATAGAAGCATTTATTTTGCTGATAGGTAACTAACAACGTATATAACGTTGTTTGTATATATTTTAAAGTTTAATTCATTATCCGAGCAACCAAGATGGAAGCCACCGACTTGACCGATATAGATAGACTCTAAATGATAGGTAACGCGGCGAATCTAAATCTAGAATCCAATAAGTAAGGGTCAAATATTTACAAGCTAAAACAGGAAAAAACAATAAGTAAGTGCCTACTTATCTAGGTACTAATTGGATTCATCAATTAAACTTTAGTATTAGGTTGGTAAATGGACTTTCTGCATGAAATAAAACCCAACGAGGTTATTTTCTTGATGTCGAAACCGGACCATCTTGAAAAAATATGATCATTGAACATGAGCATGTCAATTAACCATAATAATGCTCGCTAAACCTATAATGGATATAGCGGGGATTTACGGTAAGTAATTTAACTGGAAATAGCTCTGAATTCTAAAATATTCCGCTTAGAGTGTGCAATTTCCAAAATTTAGTTTATTGGCTTGTTTTAGAATGTTTATAAGGATAGTAAACTATTTAATCCTTCATATACCGTGATAATTAAAATAAAAGATTTATGAATGAAACTGATGTATATTTACGTCTCTGGGACGCATTTTTTATTTGGTTTCAGGATCAAGATTGAATCAGTCATGGGACTCAGAGTCAGGGCAACAGAACTTCACTACCATTTATTATGATATGTTTACCTACTTAGGTAAGTAGGTATTTCAAGAGAATGATTCATTTAGATATCTATCAATTTGATATAGCCTTAACCCTTCGTAGATTAAATCATAGGATCAGATACAAGCAACTGGCATAGCGAGGTATCGATTGCAACATAGGTAAACCGTAAACTTGAAGCAGAAACGTGACAATCGGTTTGGTAGTAGATGGGTCGTGTTACTAATCATTGGCCACCCATGTATTTTCGCGAATACTTGATAATCCGATTATAAACGATAAACTAATCCAAATAGTTACTGAAAGTTAATAAAATATTTAGATAGTAAGTACCTATAAGTTCATTCATCCAATCCTTATCATAGGAAAAATGTGGGAACCACCAGGTTATGTATAAAGAAAAACATATGTATATATTAATAATTAATAGTAGTTAATATATTTCTTGAAATTGTTAGTAGGTTCAGTGAAAGTATTGTAACAACGATTAATCTTTCCTATACCTTGATAATTAAAACAAAAGGTTTATGAATGAAACTGACGTATATGTACGTATCTGGGACGCGAAGGGTTAATATGTGCTTATATCGTCCGGTCGATACCTCAGCCGTGCGATTCTCTAATGATTCGTCGACGAGCTCAACGATGTCAAATACTTTATGAGATTATTACCCTGGTACACAAGATTGTTTTTCCAACGGTTCTTGTCATCTCGTCATTTGTTTCACGGATGTTGTCAAGGCTGCAACGATGTTTGCTATTTGAGAATCTCACGGCTGGAAACGTTAAAATATAACACAGCATGCTGGCTATGTTACATTTTATCGTGGTAACGAATGTAATAATGCATTTTGGTGTAGTCGGGTTTTTACAACATTATAGTACCTACCTATTAACTAAAATTATAGTAATCACATAGTCTTAATATTAATTTGTATTTGTTTGACCACAAAAGTTGGTGACTGGTGGTTGGGTCTAGCTTAATAGAAGGTGGTGGAATAGAAAAACAATGGATAATGGTGAGGTGACGTGCATAGTTCATGGCTATATGTAAGTATGCAGAGTCTAGCATAGTTATTATCAGAAGGGACTACGATATACTACGATACTACTTCTACTACTACTTCGGTACATAGACGGAGAATTAAATTAGGGCATGTGTAAGTACCGTACATCAAAGTAATCGATGCTTAAAAAGTAACAAATGTCTGCATAACATTCTACATGATTGTAGGTAGGTATATGGTATAACCAATCGTTAACGGTAGCAGGGTTCAATCAATGTCTTGTAAGCACGTCTAAGCAGGTACGAGTATATACCGATCTCGCAGGAGCAAAAAATCCATGACATGATTTGACCACAAGCTGTGCTGTGGTGTGGTTCAAACGGTATATGTATCTAGTAAGTAAAGTACATTGAATTTACAGTCATTGTTGTAAACATACTAATATACACAGACACAGGATATAAAGTTGTGAAAAAATTAATGTTAGATAATCTTCAATATATAGGCCGTAGAGTGTCGTAGGGCTACGATTCGTAGCTAGTCTACGATTTGAATTCCTCTTTTCGGGAATAAACACTTTCGTAACAGAAATCAACTTAGGTATACACGAGTGCACCAACTGCCATTCACAATAATACCATCCCCAGCAGAAAATAATGTTCTTAATATTACGCGATATGAAAAACAAAAAAAACGTAAGTACAATCATTCACCAACGAGTTACATAAACATTATGTTGGGTGAAATGATGAAAACGTTTAGGTGGAAAACGCTTAACGTCCTTGGCAATGGTTTTCGCAACTACCTACAAACCTAGTAGTGGTTCCACCAATTTGATAAGACTCACCTTCGACATGTCGTCAGCCAGGAGTCCAAAACACTCGGAAAACTTCACTACCTCACCACATTTCCATCACTTTTAGCTCGTGAAACGTTCGTTTTCGCAGAAAATCATTTAATCGCGGAAATTGAGCCGTCGCGTTTTCAAGACGCCGTTTCGTGGCGGAGGCTCGATCAATACTGTCGTTCGCCGGACTCGGTCGGATCGGGCGAACGGATGGTTGGTTGGTGCCGGTGGATGGTAAAATACATGTACATATACCTAGGTAGTTGTCTCACATGCGCGCGCATTCTGTTGTTAGTTATATATGTGGTGCATCTATGTCGGCTAATCGTCCCTGTCGCCAGCTTATTTGTGATATGAACTACAAACGTCTATTACCTCTAATATTGCTATAACTTAATTATTGACATCGGGATTGCCAAAGAGAATAGGAATTGCCAACGCGGTCGTATCGCAGGACATTGGGACACAAATGATAAGAAATATATTGATTGGCTTGTTTATTTTTCGCTATAATGTTATCATAATTAATTAATTCAATTAATAATCAGCAATACTGGCATTTCTTGCTATTTACTATACAAAATTGTACCGAAAAACAAAAAAAATTATGAAACTTTATGATCTTTACTGCACATTTACGTACCGTAAACAGGGGTAACTTTGTGCCTTAGGTCAAACTTTGTGACACACCCACTTTTCAGAAAATAATCTGAGTAATTTTTTTATATTTTACTTTGAGTGCGTCCAAACGCTATTTTTTGAATAAAAATACAATATGAACGTTTTCGAACATAGTACAGTTTCGTTGTCTATTGGAATTTTTTATCTGTGATGATTGATTTGAGAGTAAACTCTCAAGCTAGTTTTTGGGGAATTCTGTGAGGTCTGCAAACTTTGTTCTGCCAGGAAAAAACTAAGCGCTGTTCAGGACTACGGGTATGTTTTTCTTGAGTTAAATTTGTCTGTTATTGATTGCTAAAATATTGAATGAGTTTTTTCGTAATTTAGGAAAAATCACTACATATAGGGGGAACTTTGTGCCAAAATGTGATACTCTCATTGTGTTGCCAGGAATACCAGGTGAGCCCCAACCCAAATGATCCAAAGTAGTAAAATTTTGACCAGTTTTTAATATTTTGGTAACATTATGTTTGGATTATCAAAAATCTGGCGCGAAGTTGGTTGTGAGTTTGTCCCAAAGTTAGACCCCAAAATTTAATACTACTACACTAGTACCAAAACTATGTGTGTCACAAAGTAATTCTTTCTTCCCCGTTTCTTTTCTCTCAGGACTAATTCTCCAAAATATGCCTCGTACGTACAAAAAAACAGTCGTACTTATCAAAATTACACTTAAGAAAAATTACAGGAAGCAATCAAGGACATTCAAAAAAATAGAATCGCAACACTCTTCATAACAAGATTAAAGGAAATAACAATACAAAAAGATTTTTCATTTTAGATAGTTTTTTCTAGTATAACTAGCAAATTATATGTTTTTATTATTTTCTAACATGTTGCACAAACAGCTCAACGGGATTTATTTGTGCCTGGGTTTGCTAAGTATGAAGTTATAGGCCATTTAGTGATGCGTCACAAAATAACCCCACACCCGGGGTAATTTTGTGCCACACTTTGAAAGGTTATAACATAGGGAATAATGCTGTTATCGTTAATGCTTGCATACTAAATCGATTAAATGTATCGCCAAGATGGTAAAAACCTGTTTAATTATGCAATGCAACAACATACAAAAAAGTTATTTGCAAAAACTTCAAAAACTGTCACAATGTTACCCCTGTTTACCCGGTAATAATGATAATATTGTATTATAGTTTTCAAAGAGGGTCAGATCCGGTTCGTATATTTGGGCTATATAGGCTATATAGGTACCTTTCAGTTTGCTATAGGTAATTAGGTATAAGTATGCAGTATGTTATTACTTTCCAAAATTCGTTCGTCATTTTTGACAGATTTGAATAATGTAATTGACCAAGCGATCGAAGCGTCTCTGCTTTTAACTGGCCAAATCGACTTTCTCGGTCTCGATCGATCTATCTGTATGTTTGTTAGGTTGTATGTTGGTCTTTCCGTACAGGTCGCATTTTGAACTATTCTTGATTACTATGCAATATATTTTTGTCATCTGCGGTTTTTGATTGGGGGGGAGGGAAACTTTTCATAAAAAGTTCGCTGCGGCGCTATTTACCGACTGATTTTGATAAAATTTGGTACACACATTAGGTAAGTAACTGATTTCAAAATAAATTTAAAGTAGGTATATAGAAGAGGAATATGATTATGAAATTGGTTAAGTAGTTGTCGTGATAATAGGTTGTGAAGTTACTACTACTAGGTATTATCAAGTATACATTTCTCGAGGTTATGAGCTCACGTGCCAATAGTAAAATAATAGAGACTGTAACTTTTTTTTTCAACATCAACGCGTTCGTTTCCTGGATAAGGCTGTTAATTTCAAAAATCCAATGATGCAGATTTAGTTTTCATTAAAATCGGTATCGAGAGGCCTTTGATTTTGGCATCCACGCCTATGTTGAAAAATTCAGCATATACGTAGCCAGAATGAATTTCAGTTTAGGAGTAGGTGGCCTGGGATTCTTAACACGGCCTATCATCATCACCTTGACCGCTGCCTAACGGCCGGAGTTAATAATTTATCCATCGTCGGCTTACGACACTATCTGCAAAGTATACTTAGCCCCATTTGTATGGACGTTATGTCAAATTTCTATCCGTTGTAAGGAAACTGAGGATTTACACCGGATGTAGTCAAAAAGGGTAGTAGTATACCAGAGTCCGTGGTTTCTTGTGACTATACATTTAATTAAAGGTTAGTAGGTAATTATAATCACCATGCATAATACGGCTTTGCAATCGAAGGCGTACGAGTAACGCTCCACACCGATGACGCTGCTGCCCGTCACTAGTCTGGCTTATACCAATCAAAAATTAATGTATTTAAAGCATCATTCTTGTTGTAGGTACATTCCATAACCCTTTACGTACTTTCTTTGCTGTTTCACTTTCACAGTAGAAATTGTGAAATCCGTTAAACGAAACATCGTAGTTCGTTTTTGGGAGTATGGGCCCAGATTCCCAGAAGCGTGTCTTAAATGTTGATACTTTAAAATAATGTACTAGAAGTACCTACAGACTCAGTTTGTTTACGGTTTGATTTTATGTTCATAATTTATATGTTTGTACTTCAATTAAACTTTTTGTTTTATAATCCTTCTTACTTGGGCAAAAGAGGATTGCATAGCTAGTACTTTCCATGCTAAAAGAGAAAACTCTTTTCTACCTCTTAACATTATTCGATTTCAGTGATTTTTTTTTCATGGAATCATGACATTGATTACTATGCCCGTACGTTTTGAATTTCAGTTTTTTTAAGTTCTAAAAAAGGAAATTTATTGCATAGAGTAAATTATATATATAATTATGTAGATATTATATAGATTTTTTTTTTCTTTTCCTCCGTTCTGGAGGATTTGGCTTTGCATGACTAATGCATCTGCCAGTGTCAAGTGGTTTTTCCTTCTGTCATCATCTTATCTTGTCCAGCGAGTCTTGTTTTGTTAGTTTTAGTTATTCATTTTGTACTATAAAAAACTGGGGAAACGTGGCGCGATATATATACAAAAAGTTTGGAATATTACTTGTAAAAAAATATAGGATCAGATGTCAGATTTTTATGCAAATATTTATATTACAATATACATTATGTTCACACATACTATACGTGAAATACACTATGAATAAAAATATAGTTAATTAAAATTAATAATTATATGTGTATCTAGTACCTATAAATCACTATCTACAGTTTAATACTATTACTAGAGATAAAATCAGATAAAGCGTTATAAATAAAAGGGTTGGCATTGAAAAGCAAAGTATTTATATTAGTGGGGAAAGGGACATGGATGGATATTAAAGTATTATAAAAGGAAGCACGCTCATACGTAGGGCATGAGAAGAAAATATGGTCCAGATCCCCAAAGTCACTACAGTCGCATAGCGGGCTGCTGATTATCCCAAACCTTGCCAAAAGGGCTGGACAAGTAGTATGACCTAGGCGCATTCTTATTAAAATTGAAGTAACAATTTTGCTAAGTTTTATATTAGAAAACCATGGTTTAGTGCGAATCTGTGGTTGTATGCAAAAATAATGTTTTCCTTTGATACGGCCACTTCTCTCCCAGAGTCTATTCCAGATATCTCGGAGATAAGATCTAGGAAGAGAAGATAAGTCATGTGTGTAGTTTATGAATGGAACGAGATCTCCACACGCCACAGCCTGATTAGCAAGTCTATCAGCTTTTTCATTGCCTGTGATACCACAATGACTAGGTACCCAAACAAAAGTAACGGAAAGACCGTTCAAAGTACATAAATGTAGTTTACTTCTAGCTTCAGATACAAGTGGGAATTGTAGTTTTGACTTAAAAGGATACCTCAGTAATGCTTGTAAGCTGCTCATGGAGTCACTTATTATTAAACTTCTTTTAAGTTTAAATAGCAAAATGTAATCAATAGCCTTAACAAGTCCAAGACATTCTCCTGAAAATACTGATGTTTCGGATGGACATTTTATTTTTTGTACAATATTGTATTGAACATGATAAACACCTACACCTACCAAACCATCTGACGTGTGTTTAGACGCATCCGTATACAAGTGATGCCAATCAGGCCAGTTTTCTTGTACAATTGATTTGAAGTGTATATTAGCGTAGTCATTGTATCTATCGAGTTCTAAATTAAAATAAACTGTTGGGATTTGTATTTGTGCTTCAAAACTACTGTCAAACAGGCTAAGTCTTGGAGAACGATAGGTTGGAGCGCATATTCCTTTAAATTTAATTAGGCTTTGAACTAAACAAGGGAGAGGTTTGTGTTTCCAATAATCTGACGACTCTATAACATTGGCGAGATGGTAAAGTTTTGATATTAATAAACTATTCAAAAATTGAAAATTGCGGTAAAACATACGATCGGATAAAAACTGTCTCCTCAATTGTAGAGGAGGTTCTTCACATTCGACTTGTAGCGCGTTTAGAGGGCTAGACTTCATTGCACCAGAGATTATTCTTAAAGATTTTGATTGGATACCATCCAGTTTCCGAAGTCCCGCCACACTACATGGCTCTAGTAAAAAGGTCCCATAATCTAGAACACTTCGTACAAGAGCGTTGTAGAGAAGCTTTAAGGAAAAAGGATGTGCACCCCACCAAACACCCGAAAGACATCGCAACATATTTAAAAGCTTTTCACATTTTGCTACAACGTACTCAGTGTGTGGAATACCAGAAAGTTTTGAATCTAGATATACCCCCAAAAACCTAACTTGTGTTTTCATGGGTATTAAGTTATTATCAAAGTGTATTGATATTGGTGGTAACCGTTGACGCGTGAATACGACAGCAGAACTTTTATGAGCAGAGATATTCAAGCCATTTTTGTCTAACCAGTCTTTAACAAGATTCAAGGAATTTGATAAATGAGTACTTGCTGTAATAATGGATCTGTTTGAGGAGTACAACACTATGTCACAGCGTATTGTAAAATTTCAGCTGAGCCTTGAAGGGAAGATTCCAAATCGTGAGTATATATGTTAAACAGTAAAGGACTCAATACTGATCCCTGCGGAAGCCCTTTCCACACAAGTCTGCACTGATCCCTTGCTTGGTCTAATTTTATTGATCTTCCGGACATGAGATTAAAAATGAAACATGAGAGGATTTCTGGAATATCAAGTTTATGTAGCTTTGATTTGAGAACATTGAGAAGAACGTTATCGTATGCGGACTCTAGATCTAAAAATGTTGCAACAACTGATTCATTGCGTGAAAATGCTACTCTAATAGTAGTTACAAAAGTACCCACACTATCCAAAGTACTCCTACCCTTTCTAAAACCGAATTGCGACTCAGGCAATATATTTCTATTTTCAATAATCCACTCGAGTCGATTTTTAACTAAGTTTTTCGCCACTTTTACTAATACAGATGATAATGCTATCGGACGATATGACGATATTTCAGTTGGAGCTTTACCTGGTTTGAGAATGGGAATAACTAACTGTGATTTCCAAGATTTGGGTATATTTCCTGATAACATAGTGGTGTTTATCAAATTTAAGTAATACAAAAGAGATGGTTCACTCAATTTGGCTAAAAATGAATAAGGAATAACGTCTTCGCCAGGAGCTGTGTCTTTCACTGTGGACAACACTCCTAATAATTCCTGTAGTACAAAGGGAGAATGCAAGATGGCCGAATTATTGTGAATTATAGGAGGAACCGAATTACAGAAGAAATCCTGCTCTGGAACTGTGGGTGGTGCAAGGTTATTAAGGAATTCGTCGTACAGGTTTGGCGGAAGTACTGAGTTGGTAGACTCACTAATACCGTTTCTAAATCTTCTTATATTACGCCATACTACCGAAGGGTTTATAGAAGGAGAAATTGACCGGCAATAATTTCTCCATCCTTCAAATTTCTTCTCTTTGAGTAATTTACGCGTCTGAGTAAGTGAATCAGATAAGTTATTAAAGTTTTCGTCAGACATATTGAGATTGTATTGTAATTCAGATTCTTTTCTTTTATTTACAGAATCAGTGCACTCTTTGTCCCACCAGGGAGGAGAAGGAATTAAACCAGATGCAGAGTTTTTCAAGGGAAATATTTCATCCGAAGTTTGAGTTAATATATTAGAAAAAACCTCTGTGCAATTCGTAAACATATGAGGAAAATTTGCAATATTATTTAGCTTTTCTTCTACACAAGTCGTAAACCTACCCCAAAGATTATCATTATTAAGAACATACTTCAAGCGAGGCGTACGAGTTATACCACGGGCTCTAATAGTAGGCAAATAGATAACAATTGGAAAATGATTACTTCCAAAGGTGGAAGATAATGTGCGCCATGTTATTAAAGAAGCTAAGTTTGGAGTACAAATCGATAAGTCTACTGCACTAGTGTTTTCATGCGGAGCTGTTCGTCGAGTTGGTGAGCCAGAGTTTATTATACAAAGATTATGAGTATCAGTTACTTCCAATAGCAGTTGACCGCAAGATTTTGTAACTGAGTATCCCCAAGAAATATGGTGTGAATTAAAATCACCTAGGACTATAAAAGGTCTAGGGAGGAGATTAAATAGATCATTAAGTTTTTGGAAAACGAAAGAAGAAGGAGAAGGGATGTATATGGAAACAACACAAATGCTGCCAATTTGCGCTGCTACCACGGAAAACTCATTAAAACTAGGGAGAGATAGAGGAGAGAAAGCGATGGCCTGCCTGATGAGTATAGCGACACCGCCATACCCATCAGGCCTATCATCCCTTATACAGGAAAATCCATGGATTTTGAAAATAGAGCCTGGCTTTAGCCAGGTCTCTGAAAGTGTGAATAAACATACATTACGTTTGTTTATTAAATAAATAATATCACTTTTTTTAGGAACTGCACTTCTGCAGTTCCACTGTATTACCTTCTTGAAGGCCGCCATTGTTAAAGGTTTTATTTTTAAACATACTTACTATAGGGGCGACGTTGGACGGTAATGCAATATTCGACTTGGTTAATGTATCAATAAGAATTTGAATTATATCTGATGTTGACATTATCAACGAGTTACTTGAATTATTTAAGGCGCAACCATTTTGAGGATTAAGAATACGATAATCATCAATAATTGCTTGATGTGCAAATTGATCATAGCCCTTTGTAGGCTTGGAAGCTGGTCGGTGATTAATATACACTGTTTTTTTGTATGACGTATGAGATGATGGCTGCTGGTTAGTATATGTAGGAGCAGAATTGGGATGAGCTGAAACTACACTAGGGACGGAGCTGGCAATTGCCGCATACGATTTGTTTACAGGAGGAAACAATTTAGCTGCTTCGCCATAAGAAATGTTACTTTTAGCCATTGATATCTTTATTTGTTTTTGTCGCGAAAATTCAGGGCATGATTTACTAATTGCAAAATGAGCTCCCAAGCATAGACAACACGATACTATTTCTTCCTCTACGTCACAGGTATCACCCGAATGGTCATTTCCACACTTAAAACATCTAGGCTTAGCACGGCATTGAACCTTTGTATGTCCGAAACGGCAACAGTTGTAACATTGGATAGTAGGGTAAGAATAAAGCTCAACGGGCAGTGCATTATAGCACATAAATATTCTTTTAGGTAATACCTGTCCATCAAAAGTGATTACTATACTCTGTGTAGGTTTCCACACCGGGGATCCGTCTATGATTGTTTTATAATTTATTTTCCTAACCTTTAGAATTCCGCCACATCCATCAGGAACAGAAATATTCTCAATTACTTCTTCTGGTGACCACTCTGACGGTACCCCGCGAACCAGACCCATTCGAGTTATGTTGAAAGTAGGTATAAACGCTCTCAAGTTATTAGTTTCCTGGCTTTTACTACATAAGAATGAATTGGCATCGCTAAAGTCAGAAAATTCAAGTGAAATTCGGTTTCTACCTATTCTTTTTACTGAACCATTTACTATACTTTGAAAGGCATTCCTTTTTAAGAACTTACCAAATGTAACTGGATGCAGAATGGAACCGTCATCTGGTGTTTTCAGTTCACGTTGTACACGAACAATGAAGGGTGCAATATCGGTCGACTCGTACTTTGTTCTTGCAACTGAAGTATAACTTTGGGGACTAGGGCCAGTGTTGGATGAAGAAGGAATAAGAACAGTAGGGTTTTCAATACATTGTGTAGGGATGTTGTTATTACTATTACTTATGTTTTCACTAGCTTTGCTATCTGAACAGCGGCAGCTAGTTTTACCATCAATAGCCTGCGCATGCTTCCTCTTTTTCATGTTACAATTTTTGCAAATTTTACTCAAACGGCTCCTTTTACGGGCAGCGCGCTGAGTTACCGATCCATCCGTGTCCATGCCAGACTCATTAGATAATACTTTGTTGGTAGAAATCGTCACAAAATTAGCTGCCGGGGGGACTGAGCCCCCCGGTGCGCCCGGGTCGGGCGGTTCATTCATGTAGAATAAGCTAAAAACTTACCGAGTCCGGTGAATATAAACTAATACACTTAATAAAGATAAATAAACTAAATACTGAAAATATATACACTATTATTACTACTAATCCTATAAAAGAAACCAAAAAAATATTTTCTTTGAAAAATTACGTCCGCTTATTTCGACGTTTCCCGCGCTTTTTTTTCTTATATAGATTTATAGTACATTGAAATACTGAAAATCAAAACGTACGGGCATAGTAAACAATGAAAAAAAATCACTGAAATCGGACAATGTTAAAAGGTAGAAAAGAGTTTTCTCATTTAGCATGGAAAGTACTAGCTATGCAATCCTCTTAATTGGCGCTCATGCGTTGTTATATCGTCGCGACAATGGTGGCATCTCCATGGTCTGTGGGCATCTCGGTCGAAACTTGCTACATACTTGCAAGCTATTAAAAATAATTCTTGATGAATGGCAAATGTACAAAAACTAAGTCCTGATAGTCTTGAAATAGAAAAATATTTTTGTCAAACTTATCTTTTGTCAAGTTGACAATTGGTATGTCATGTCAATGTCATGTGAACAAGGGAAGATTGAAGTTTATGCTTTATTTATTGTTTTGCAATCGAAATAAATTCAAAACATTTGTTTAATAACATAACATTTAAACATAGTTTGGTCTATGAATTAAACTTGTACAAATAATTATATCACTGTCTGCGTTTTTAAATTTTCAATAATGGTGACAACTACGCTCACGATACAAGACATTTGGCCGTATGCAACGAATAAATCAGGGAAAAAAGTGGACTTGGATGCTATTTTACCATACATTATTTTACCTGTTCTTCTTTTATTTGCGACAATTTCCCGTTCTATAACTTTAATAATTATGGTCGTGATTGGAATGGGAGCTCTGTACGTGTATTCTAGGCCACGTCAAAAGAATCGGTAAGTATGCGTTTTAAAGGCAGTATTCACTAAATAAAAGAGATTTAGCTCTTTCCATCATACTTGACGCTACATGATTTATACAGAATTATTATAGGTATATAGTATAGTATACCAACTTACCATACTATTTGTGTGTGTAATGAACACCTACCATTAGTAAGTAGTTACCCAACAGTAAGTAGGTAGGTGCTACCATGCTAGTGATCTTCCTTCACAGAATACCACAGAAAAGATCTGACAAGATGATACTATTAGTCATTACTGGTCCATCATAACAGTACTGTCATAAATTCCACATTTAGATATATTATGTAGCTATCATTGTGCTGTTTGTACTCAAAAGTTTGCTGCTGCACTTTCTTTGACAACTCCTTAAATCCAGTTCTAAGTAATTAGGTAGTAAGGCTATATAAGTTTTCTGCCTTTACATAGTTACAATGCTATATGAAGAGGCTCACTTTGTAGAGTTCTATGCTATTTCCTTGCTTTTTGAGGTAGTAAGATATACTCACTACTTGACTCCCACCATTTGATGAGTGTGCATACCAATTACCTATTGATTTTCTGTACTTAATCATGTATACTGTGAATTGCATGTAATTATTGGTTTTTATTAATATAAGATTTTGAAAAAACAAAATAATAGGGTGATCTATACTAATGCTTTGAAAATATGTACCTAGTAGGAAAATAATAATGTTCTTAAGTACCTAACATAACTATAATATTGCTGATATGCAAACTGAACTATTTACTAATATAGTATAATTATTAAACTAATGTTAGTGTAATTAAAGGCAAAATAAAAATAATGTTGTTTCCATTTGTCCTGTAAACATTTGATAAAATTAGTAAATATTGTAACGTGAAGTAAACTATGAAATAAAATTCATTTTATATAAAGGAAAATAATCAATGATATTTTTCAATGTTAAATCAAATCAGTGACATATTTGACAATACACAATAATCAAATAAAAATAGTTTCTTCTTCTTGAACAGTATTAACAAAGAGGTTTTTTAACACTGCCCCTTACTCTAGCAATCATAAAGTTGTAAACTAAAACTATTATTGCAAGAGTACACCATACATATGAGTACAACAAAAAAAAAATATATAAGAAACCTAAATTAAACCTAAACACTTAACAAACAAATTGTGTTTAACCTTTGGCAAGGCTTTTGTGAATAGGTCAGCTTCCAACTCAGCTGATGGCTTATAAAATATCTTTATTAGTTTACGCTCTACACATTCTTGCACAAAATGATGTTGTATGTCAATGTGTTTGGTTCTTCGGTAACATTGATTTTCAACTATTTTGAGTGTGCTCTTATTATCATTATAAATAACAATAGGCTCACGCGATAAATTGAACGGTGTCAATTCATTTACAAAATTATGTATGAATTTAGCTTCTTTTACCGACATACCAAGAGCGTAATATTCAGCTTCTGTACTAGAACAAGCAACATTGTTTTGCTTGTGGCTATGCCAATTTATCACATTCAGTCCAAATCTACTTACAAAACCAGAATACGATTTTCGATCGTTGGTATCCCCCGCCCAATCTGCGTCGGATGAAATTTCAAATTTGTTACTACCTCGCCTAAAATTGAGTCCGTAATCAGTTGTACCCGATAAATATCGTAGCACGCGTTGGCAGCAATCCAATGCGTCTCATCATAACAAGTGTTATATTGGCTGAGCTTACTGCACACAAATGCAATATCCGGACGAGTGCATACAGCGAGATACATCAAACTCCCGATAAGTTCCCGATATTGAAACCTCAAATCAATCTTCTCTGCTTTTGGCGGATTAAAATTTACTTCCATGGGAGTTGCGACTTTGTGACAATCATCCATTCCAAATTTTATCAACATATTTTTCACATATTCAGATTGAGTCAGTTTCAATGTCCCTTGCTCCCTGTTCCTTTCGACCTTCATACCCAAAGCTTGTGTAACAGGTCCAAGCAATTTTATATTAAAGTTGGAACTAAGCAATTCATAAAGCATTTTCTTTTGATGATCATTGGAGCTAAATATGAAAAAATCATCAACATATAGAGCTATTATCAAATTATCTTTGTAGAACACACATTGTTCACTCTTCAATTGTTTATAACCATTGTTAACCAAAACCTTATGAACTTTTTCATTCCAAGCTCTACTGGCTTGTTTGAGCCCATATAGACTCTTTTTGAGTAAACATACTTTGTTCTGCCCCTCAATTTGAAAACCGGTAGGTTGCTCCATATAGATTTGCTCATGTAAATCTCCATTAAGAAATGCTGTGTTGACATCAACATGTTCAATGTCCATATCATTTTCAACACCAATCGCAAAGAGTAGTCGTAGAGTGCTATGTCTCACAACAGGTGCAAATGTTTCTTCATAGTCAACTTTATATTGTTTAGTAAAACCTTTTGCAACTAATCTTGCTTTAAACTTTTCAAATTTCCCACTTGGATCTACTTTTTCTTTGAAAACCCATTTCGATTTTATCACATTACTATTTTTAGGTCGATCAACAAGTTCCCAGACACCATGCAACATTAGTGAGTTATATTCATCTTGCATAGCTTCTATCCAACCTTCACTATTCTCACTTTCAATCGCTTCTTTATATGACTTAGACTCACTACATCCCATCAAAGCTAGATCAGAGAAATCATTCACTACATAATCTTTGAACCAAATAGGAGGATGGCGGTCACGTTTGGGTCTAGAATTTTCAGCAACTTCCTGGTCTGAAATATTCTGATCCATAATTTGTGAGTCAGGTTGAATATTATTCAACGAAGTTTCTTCCTGTTCATCAGATGTAATTATTCCTTCGACATGAGGTTCTTCTTCAATTGGATCTAGAACATCAATATCCGTTGATGATACATCTGGTGTGGCAAATTCATCACTGTCAGATTCGTGGCTAAGTCCATGAGAAGTGTTGGGTTGATACACCGTAACTTCAACAGTATTGGTTAAATCTTTAGAACTTTCTAAAGAATTTGATGTTTTGTAGGTTATACCTCGAACATTTTCAATAAATTCGACAAAACGAGCTTTAATCAATGTCGAACCATCATCTGGATCACCAAGTCTGTAACCTTTGGTATGATCACAATATCCCAACATAATATAGGGCTTAGATTTTGGATCAAGCTTTTTGCGTTTTTGTTGTGGAGTAAGAGCATAAGCTGTGCTACCATAAAACTCGAAGATTACTGAGATCCACTTTAGACCCAGTCCATAATTCTTCAGGAGTAGCATTTTTCACAGCTGCAGTTGGACTACGGTTCTTCAAATAACACGCAGTATTTACCGCTTCAGCCCAATATTGTTTCTCCAAACAAGCATCTTGCAACATGGCTCTGACTTTTTGCATTAAAGTTCTGTTTAAGCGTTCAGCAACGCCATTTTGTTGAGGTGTATACGGAACTGTCGTTTCGTGAATAATACCACATTGCTTAAAATGATTCGCTTAACTTTTATTACAGTATTCCGTGCCGTTATCGCTCCTAACCCGCTTTATTTTAAGATCAGTTTGATTTTCAACTAAAGTTTTGAATTCGATAAACGTATTCAAGACAGTCATCTGATCTTTGCGTTTTAGAAAATACCTATATAAACGTTTTGCGCGAAAAATCATCCGTAAACGTTATAAAATCACCTCTGTGCAATCCATGGCAGAAATCCATCAATGTGGCTTCGAATTGTTACCTCATTCCCCATATTCACCGGACTTAGCACCGTCCGACTTTTCCGTTCCCAAAGCTGAAAAAATTTTTAGGTGGTAAACATTTTTTTACAAATGAAGAGGTCATAGCCGCCGTGGACGCTTATTTTGAGGAGTTAGACGAAGATTTTTTTAAAACAGGTATCGAAGCCTTACCAGGTCGATGGAAAAAGTGTTTGAGCTCGGAGGAGAGTATGTTGAAAAATAAAAATAAACTCAAAATCGTGTGGTTTCATTAAGTATGTTAGGCTTAGAACTTTTCAAATGACCCTCGTATTTTTAAAAAATATCAGGGTACTAGCAGCATTGTAGATGTAGGTATGTTAAATCCATATTTTTTTGTTTACAGGTCTCCATTTTTCTTCTCTTGGACCATATCATCTTGCATCACAATGTTCTTGGTATTTGAATTTAGTATACTAAAACTCCTGGAGATAACACAACTGGAACATTTGATATTTCTAGTGTTACTGGCTTGTACATCATATTTTTTCTACAAGATGAAAGCTATTGCTGACTTTGAACTTGCTACAGGCACTTCCAAAGGAAAGGAATATAGGTGGGTATTTGTTTATTAGAAATAACTAATAGAATTTTAGCCATATATATTCAATCATTATTGTTAATTCTGCAAATCCTTACAACTAAGGAGATATAATGTCTCTCCCTCTGCAGAGTTAAACTTATGCCATTTTGGACAAACAGAGAACCACTTAATAAAATGAGCTAAAAAGCTGACATCATCACAATATTATTAGCCAATGTGTTAAAACAGAGCCCTATTGTTATTGCAACTTTGTTCATAAAGGGAATCGAATAAATTTACTTAAAAACTATATACATGAATGATCGAGTGCCACTTGATGTCAAGATATGGTTTTACCAAACTATAGTTGCATAGGTAGGAAAATGGTTCTGGTGATAATATTGCATGTCCTCAGGACACATTACATACTTTCAAAAGCACCAATCTTGCGATCACTGGCCTAAATTTTTAGGTGCAATGTTGTTCGCATGAATGGAAGATACTCTATTGGTTCACATTAATGTTTACTTTAATGAATAAGTTTTGGTGTTCTATTGTGTATGTTCACTAAAGAATCTATCTGCGGTTATCCTACTAATATTATAAATGTGAAAGTTTGTGAGTATGGATGTTTGTATCTTTGTTACTCTTTCACGCTCAAATGGCGGGGGCAATTTGATGAAATTTGGTATGGAGGTAGATGAGGTGCTAGATTGACATATAGGATACATCATCATTATCATCCATCACCACGTGGGTGAAAAGCGTAATATGCTTAGGCACAGCATAGACAATAAAATAAGATCTCCGCCTACGTCAAGATCGTAATAGTGACAGTTATGTCATAGTTTGTGTCAGTTTCTGATATCTTAGTCAAAAGCTAAGTCAATTTGACAGTTCGATATACTGGACTTGCTCGGCGACCGTCAAGGGTGATGAAATGTAATGACAGTTTTTTCCATGGTGATTATTTTTATATTTGTATGTACGTAAGTCCCGTATTTTATTATTAATATTTACTGATTGATATACAAAGTATTTAAATGCACTCATGTAATACTATTATAGCAATTGCTTTTGACCATGTACATACACACATCAACATGGTCTAGGGATATATAAAACATTTTTAAATAACTTAAAAAGTACCTGGCCTTACAAAAAAACTATTGACTAATATATGACAGATTATAAAAACATTATTAAGTTCCCTTTATTAAATTCAAATTTGTATATAAAAGGTTTTGTTTTAAGATGAAATTCGCATTCATTGAATTTCTTCCAAAGAAGTAAATCTTTACGTACTTCTTACTTAATTAAAACTCCATAAATTTCTATAAATCATTGTCAAACGCATCTCCGGTGTTCATTTAATCATGCCACGTAGAGCAGTGGGCATGATTCAAGCTGGCGCTACCCAAATTGCGGTTTCTGAAGCCATGGGGACCAGTCAGAGCGTTATATCCAGGTTTTGGTCACGTTATCGTGTCACGGGGGAAGTGGTGGAACGGCACAGACCTCAACGCATTACAACACGTGTACAGGTCCGATTCATAGTAAATGCTGAAGCACGAAGTCAACCAAATGTAACGGCGATGCAATTCGTTCAAAGGCTACAGAGAGAGTATGGTTTGCTGGTAAGCGGTCAAACTTTGAGAAGACTACTGCATGAAGTCAACCTACGTGCTCGTAGGCCATTTCGGGTACCAGCGCTAAGGAGAGGCAATCGAGGAAGAAGATTACAATGGGCTATTCCACACGAAAACTGGAACCATTCTCAATGGTCACTTGTGCTTTTCACTGATGAATCCAGGTTTGGATTTCATCCTGATTCGCGAAGAGTACGCGTTTGGAGAGAACCTGGACGTTGGAATCGACTGCAGCACCCACAACAAGTTCATGCATATCAAGGTGGCACGATTATGGTTTGGGCAGGAATTCGGCTCGGCGGTAGAACGAACCTCGTTTGGATACAAGGCAATATGACTGCTCTAAAATACCGAGATGAGGTGCTAGAGCCTGTAATCTTGCCCCACAGACAGCAAATGGGACAAAATTTCCAGCTAATGCATGACAATGCCCGTCCACATACGGCGCATATCGTTACAAGTTGGTTACAACAGCATGATATCGAAGCTTTACACTGGCCTGCACAATCCCCTGACTTAAATCCTATTGAGCATGCCTGGGATATGCTTCAGAGAAGAGCTCTTAGGAATTTCCCTGAAGATATTGTGCATGAAAACCAGCTTTTCTTGCATCTTAGCAGGACTTTGGACAGTATTCCACAACAGGATATTGACACCCTTGTTTTGAGTATGCAGAACCGCTGCAGATGTGTCAGGAGAGTCTAATAAGGAGAGGATAATTAATTTTAATTTTTCAATAATTTTTATAAAAAAAATAGTTGTTTTGTTTAGGTTTTGATGTTTCAAAAATAAAGTTAAGATTGAAATTTGTCTGAGATTTTCCTCTTCTTTTAAGTTTTTTTAAAATTTAACTTTATCTAAAAGTTTATTATCAGATTAGATAGGCTATTAAACAATGTTTATTTTAATGTGTAGGTGTCTTAACAAAAAGTTAATAGAATTTTAGTTATTTAGGTTTAATTGAAATATCCCTAGGCTAGAATCCCATGTTGATGTGTATATTTTATGAGGTTTTGGTATAAAGGTAGATATGGCCTTGGAGAAGATATTAAATTACTCGAAATACGAATCCTGCGCAGACGTAGCCGCAGGCACCAGCTAGTAATTAAATATATGTACTTATTTTTATTATTATTTTATGTTACCTACTTTACATTTTATTATAAATAATTATCAATAATCAGTTGTTAGATGATCAAAGATTAGTCATATAGTTGTTAGATGCCTAGTTTATAACAAGACGCTGATGGCGCGACCTTAATATTCGAGTAAAGAATTGTAAATAGCGCTTTAGGTAACATGGAAACATTTTGTTCCTTGGTTAATTAAGCATCTATTTGATGCTGATTCCTAACATATTTCAGGCTCATAGTTGTAGATAAATTAATATGCCTTGACATAAAATAAATAGGTACTTAATATAATGCATCACATTAAGACTATACAAATCCTATTACCGGGTTGAGTTACCTATAATTCTTAAAATGGGTGGAACTGGTTATGTATATATACATACTTAATGACTTTGTCCCCTTTTTTAAAACTTTAAATGTAGGCTAGATATCAAGTTGCTCAAGAATGAGAACTACCTAATTGCATTCCCTTTTATAAAGTGTTATTAATATTTCGTAAACATCATAGTATAAAACCATCAGTGCGTAAAGCTGACTTGCATGTGGGACCCTAGCACGAAAATCTGGTAAGTGTAAAGTAATGGTATCGTTGACGTATGCAGTATGCAGTAGAAACTATTATTTATCTAGTACAGCTGTGGCACAGATAACTCATAGTTTGTAATGTATACGTCAACGATACGATTACATTAGACTTAAACGCATTTACATGCTAGGCCCACATGTCAATTATTGTTTATATTATATCCGAGATACTTACTCTTTGATATGTACCTAGGTATAATGTCTGGAACAACCATGATGAGTTTCTTATGCTGTTCCAGCCCAGTGTTGACAGCAGATTCACATTATTGCCAGATTTGTCAAATTGAAGTTAATGAGAGGTTCTTCCATTCTATATGGTAAGTAGTATTTTTTCATTTTTTATTATAATAATAATATGGGACAACATCCACACAAGATCTTCAGGTCCCAAACTAGGCAGAGCCTTTACTGTGGTAACCTGATGACTGATATACAAACTTATATGGCCCGGACCTGTCCGGGGATCGAACCCATGACAAGCGGACCAGAAGGCAGGGGTCGACCAACTGCGCCAACCGGCCTGTCAATGCCTTAACTTGCCTTCTGAAGCACAGAAGTGTTAAGGCGAGTGTACAATTGCAACTATGATTATCGTAATAATTGCCCATGTAGAGGCGGAATGAGACGGTTCATCCAAAGCGATTCACTTTTAGTAAACGATGAACAGTGAAATAATTCTTCTATTTACACGTTATATGCAAAGTGAACGTAAACTCAAGCATTTTCTAATTTTGATCACGATGTCGTTGAGACAAGTCGTGCGTGTTGGAGTTTCTTTGATCAAAGTTACTCAAAAAGAAAAAACAAACAACGTCGAAGGGTTGCATGGATAGGTAGAAGAAATCAGAAAGGAGCTTCTTAACACATTAATGCTAGAGTTAGCTGAAGAAGCTATAGTTTCCTATAGAAGTCACCTGCAAATGAGGTAAAGTTTATTTGAAGCACTGAAGATAATAATATTTGAAAATAATGACTAATTACTATCGATGATTGCATTATCCTTTTCCGAAACTCATCGGCTTGAACTAAAATATTTTTGGGATAAAGATTTCAGCAGTGGAACATCCATTCCTTGTAGACTTTAGATATGGCGAGGCCGAAGGAAGAGCCTACTGCGCGAACGAAGTTGCGGGCAGTCGCTAGTTATGAATAATAATGGCGTTTAGATCTGCTTGTGATGTTGCAGGATATTTTGTATGACATATTGGCGCCACAAACCGATTTCTTATAAAGAATGTTTTTAGAGGTTTGGTTTTTAAACTGGAAATACACTTTCTACAGACTATCAATTTGACAGTTGATTTGCAGTCAGTACGATTTGCCATTTCATCATCTTATAGGAACAGGTGGAATAATTGGCCCAATTTTTTTTAAAACGGTGCCGGTCATATTGTGCCCGTAACTGGCGAGCGCTAAAGATTCATGATTGCTGACTTCTTCGTACCTCAGTTGAATGGCATTGATAAGACAGAGCTTTAGTTTCAACAAGATGTGAGAGCGACATGCGACACAGCGGGCGGTACCATCAATTTTATGCGGAAAACATTTGGTGGGTGTATAATTTCGCGTAATGGACCTGTTAACTAGCATCCTCAATCTTGTGATCACACACCTTTAGATAACTTTCTTTGGGGGTATGTGTTTATGGTGATACACCAGAGACGATGGACCATTTGGAAGTCTAAATTCCTATCTCTCCAATTCAAGTCTAAAATCCTGATATACGACCCCAGTTGCTCGATAAAGTTGTCGAAAATTAGACTTCACGAATGCGCTTCATCCTACTTAGCCATGGCGCTCATATGCCCGAAATCAATAATGGCATAACTTTACTCAAATGCGGTACTCTTAGAACATAACTGTCTGTATAAAAAATAACTGATTAGGCTGATAGACTAACTAATAAGATTTCTTCATCAAACTAGATATTATCATTCTTCCAGTGGGCCGAGCATGAAAATCTGTTAAGTATAACGTAATCGCATCGTTAACGTATTTAGTACAAACTGTCATTTATCCAGTACAATAGTGGCACAGATAACTCATAGTTTGTACTGAATACGTCAACGATACGATAACGTTACACTTAAGCAGATTTTCGTGCTCGACCCACTGTTTCTTTTTGAAGCTATTAAAATACTGTTCCACTAAATTTGTGCCTTTTAAGTTTTCGGAAAAGTACATTGTGGGAAACGTATTATTTGGGAAACTGTAGTGACGAGAACGGATTTATTGGGAACAAGTGTATTGGTAAACGGATACCATACTCCGAAAGGGCCAGAACTATTAACATCAGTGAACATAGTACATTGGGATAAGTTGCAATTCTGGATAAAGGAAATCTGTAACATTTTAAACATTTTTCGTTCCAGGTGGGATTGTTGCGTTCTACGACCAAACTACATTTACTTTTTGGCGGGGCAAATTTTCGCATTTGCAACACTGCTGTTTGGCACCAACCTGGGACTGACTACAGTGTGCCAACCATTCATATTCTACGGAGACATATTATTGCCGGAAGACTGTGATGCTGTCTATTATGAATTTGAGTAAGATTTTTATTTATATATATCTTTTCTTTTTCTCTTTATTTTTTTTCTATCCATTCCTATTCTTATGGACAAACGGTACTAAATTAACGTACACAAGAGTCAAATTTTATAATTAATCTTTATTGATATGCATAGTATTCATGGTTACTCTTGCAACACCTTCATAAGCTTCGATCCCACTTTATAATACCATGCCAGTTTTTGTCATTTGAGTAAATTGCACCATTTTTTAACATACGGGCTCTAATAATATAAGTCAACATTATGATATACATTATGGTACATTTAATTGCAACAATTTGCTCATAAACTTTCATTGCTGCATGAATACTTCTATTCAGGTTCAGCCCTCCAAAAACACAGTAAACGGTGTCAAAATCGATCGAGTAGTGTTTGCGTGATGAGTTTCTATAGACGACAAAAAGTTCAAAAAACATATTTTTGTTTATGTCAATCGGTAACGAGATGAGCATGTCGCTTGCCTGATGTGAAGCGTCACACTTTCCCATAACAGTTCAGTGCCTTTCAGAACTTTATACTACAAGAGTCCAATGCATGGCTATGCACTGAATTCGTCACCCTGAGATATACGATGTTAAATGTCTTACCTACTATCGTTGGAAACATCGCCCATCAACGAAACATAGTAATGTTAACACACTACTGCTTCACGGTTGAATAACTGGCAAAGGTGTGTTACTTCTCCGGGCGTACTCCTATATATCAGTACTATCTAATTATGTAGATAGGTAATGTAAAATATAATTGATGGAAAGCCTCAGATACGAGTATCTATTGATAGGTATCTATGTTATACAAAAGCGAATAATTATAAATTTGCTCAAACAAACCCAGCACACCAGAAACAAAAAAGGCTGTCTGAGGGCTAAAACGTGGTATTTATTGAATGTGGTTTTTAAAGCACTGACACCGGCTTAGCTTGACACGAATGTTCGGAAGATGCGGGTTTAAATCCCGTCCAAGGATGTATAATTTTCCTCTCATCATCATCATCAAAATTAGTAAGTTGAAGTGGCAATGGGCAGTCCACATCGTACGCAGAACTGATAAACCGATGGGGAAGAAAGGTTCTAGAGTGGCGACCACGCACCGGAAGACAATGTGTAGGCCGGCCCCCCGCTAGGTAGACCGACGATCTCGTTAAAACCGCGGGGAATCGCTGGATGCAGGAAGCGAGTAGCCGGTCCAAGTCCAACAAATATGTCTGTTATATGCGACAAATGATGTGCAAGAAGTAAATAAGATATTCCCATTATTAGCTCATCTCCATGAAGAGGCTATGCTCGTTTCACTTTTCCTAATCATAGTCGAAGAGTATTTGTTATACCATTGTGTTCGTTGAAATTCTACCCGCTTCCCGATCTCAATTCGTTTTTCTGTTATTTTCAGCTTGGCCCTATCCTTTGTAACCTGCGTGTACGGAATTGGGTATTTATTTGTCATCATCTTAGTCTTGATACGTCAACTGCTCATCTACATCCCTAAATACAGTGGTGAGTATAATTGTTTTATTTCTGATACTTACTATATACATGCAACGTTCCTGCTTTTTTGTTACACCAAATATATCTTAGCCGAGTAGCTAAGACTCGACCGGTCTCGCAAAATCCAGCCCGATATTCCAAAAGTACACTCGGCAGTCAATCCAAGCTTGAGTACAGATCTGAATACATTTTGTGTGGCATTTACTGTCAAATCTCTTCTAAGTCAGGATTCACAACTGAGCGTCTTTCGGTATACCGGCCTCCTACTTCATGCAGTACTGTCGCGCTCCCGCGTCCGTGTTTGCACTATTGGAGGCGGATTTGGCCTATAAATCCTCTTGGGCAATACTTATCAACACATTACGGCACATAGCACCCAGAACAGAAGGCTGATGGGGTCAGAACGTTCCGGAGTGGAGACTTCGGACCGACAAGCGCAGCGTAGGTGGTCCACCTACAAGGTGTACAGACGACCTGATAAAGGTCACAGGACGACGTTGGTTGCAGGCCGCTTCCAACTGGTCCTTTTGGAAAATTATGTTAATTAGTTACGTACCTCAAAAAGAAATAGTAACCTGCTTAGAGGTATCAAGTTGAAATGTATATTAAATGCTCGGGTATGTTCAGCAGTAGACGTGCTGCAGTTAAGATGATGATGATGAATATTAAATGTGACATGGACCAAAGGGAATAGTTCAAATAAAAAAAATGGTAATGTTTGTCTTCTGTTCCATACTAAGAACCAAACTTTATGCTTACATAATCAGCATATTTTGTTCCCACTGCTGAGACTCGAGTCTTCCTATCAGAGAGAGGAATTGTCCATAATCCACCACGCGGGCCCTGTGTCGTTTAGTGGATAGGCTAGTGGCCAACCCATTTCGAAGTTTTCAGGCCGCCCGAAGTCCTTCGATATAGCCTTACGACTGTTCTAAGACAAACAACGGGGACCGACGGCTTAACGTGCCCTCTAAAGCACGGAAGAGTTAAGTTAAATAATGCTAATAACTGTCACGCAACTAACTCTTGAGCGAAGCAAGTGTTGCTTAACATTATTGGATCGGTTAAGATCGCTAAGTCAAGCTCCGCTGCGAGCACTTCAAAGTTATGCTTGATGGAGTAAAACATGTGAAGAAAAAAATTACGTCAAAGTCAAAGTCAAAATCATTTATTCAATTTAGGCATCAAAGACGCACTTATGAACGTAAATTGTTCATTATAATGGAATGCATTCCATTAACACGCGAAATAAGCACAAGCTATCCGTACATGTAACGCGTCTCCACAGAATAAGTCATTCTTTTATGGGACAATGTATACGATTCTATAATAAAGTTCCCAATGTTATACGAGATTTGCCTATTAATAAGTTTAAAATTACTATTAAAACTAAACTCTGTCAAAAAGGTTATTACAAAATTTCGGATTACTTGGAGGATAAAACAGCTTGGGACTGATCACTCCAGGATCTGTCTACTCGTGTACTAAGATGTCAAAGTGTAGCGTGTCTTGCCCTACTGATACCATTATTATGTTCTCTTTTGTAAGGCAACACACTGGAGCTAATATTTGTAGTACCTAAGTAAAAACATTGTAAAACATCTATATAAAAAGAATGGCCCCGAGTTTCTTACCGCTTCTTCTCGGTAGGCTCTATATATTTTGGAACGCGGCGGTAGTCTTTAAAGTATATTATAATGAAAAATTGACGTTCATAAGTGCGTCTTTGATGCCTAAATTGAATAAATGATTTTGACTTTGACTTTGACGTAATTTTTTTCTTCACATGTTTTACTCCATCAAGCATAACTTTGAGAGACGCGTTACATGTACGGATAGCTTGTGCTTATTTCGCGTGTTAATGGAATGCATTCCATTAACACGCGAAATAAGCAAAAGCTCATGAGCATCACTCCTTTTATCAAAACTGCTAATGTGTTTCTTTACATACATTAGATTTTCATAGATAAACTGAGAGACAACAGTTAGAATGTTTATATCTTTAAACTTCTGTCTAAGGGAAACTCTGGGAGCTAAACGGTAGATCGCTCGTATAGCCCTTTTTTGCAGTATAAAAATAGAATTAATATCTGCAGAACATCCCCAGAGCAGTATGCCATAAGTCATAACGCTATGGAAATAACTAAAATAAACTATTCTAGCTGTGTCTACATCAGTTAATAGTCTAATTTTTTTAACAACATAAGCCGCTGAACTGAGGCTACTAGAAATTTTTTTAATGTGGGGACCCCATTGCAATTTAGCTGTAATGTGCGTAATTGATGTCTAAATTAAATAAAGTACTAACCTGGATAGCTAATCTTTGCTCGTAGGTAAACAATAGATTTTCTTTGTCTAACATCAAACCAAACACTCATTGGCTTAGCGTTGCTTAACAACGCCATCTGTTATCAATTAGCTTTAGTGTTGCTGTGTCCGTAAAACAGCTTTGCCATCATAAGTTTTGCAGTGTAGTTTTTCATTGACTGAAAACAAGGATAAAACGCTAAAAATTAAACCTAACCAGATCGATTTATCGCCCCCGAAACGCCCTGCATACTGAATATCATGAAAATCGCTGGAGCCGTTTCCGAGATACAGTACATCATTCTATACACAACAAAAACTCCACTGTTATGTGGCGCGGGGACCGCGGTATATGTCACCATCTTTAATTTAATGTATCTTTCCGTTCATGGTTGTCTGGAAGAGATTTCTCTGAGCGATAAGATTTTAAGTTTTGCCTAATGTTTGGTTGACAAAATTATCTTGTATCTTTTTTTGTGTTTTTTTTCTGTACCGTGGTGTTGCAATGAAGTGTTTATCTATTTTATCTATCTATATTTAGATATATATACAAGAATTGCTCTTTTAAAGGTTTTAGATAATGTACAATTTGATATATCATACAAACATGATATTGACCATCCTCTTGACTCACGACTACTGTTGGCAAATTTTAACGTACTCGTATCAGCCCACTTATAAAGAAAAAATAAACTCCGAATTGGTCTTACGGCTTATGCAGTCATGGATACGTCAAAGTGCAAGCTTACACTTTGCAATGCTTGCCCAAGCTAGTTGCTATATAGACGTTCACTTTAGTTGTTATTTTTGTTCATAGGTATTTTAAGCAGAATTAAAGCGAAAATACGCTATCACCAAATCAACCAGGAGGAGGTTTAAAACAAAAGCTGGTATGATAATGTTTTTATGTAACTCAACTCAATACTTACAATATAATTGTTTATAGTCGGATTTATTATTCGTTGGTCTAAGCTAACTCTAACAAACTAACAGGAATATAAACTTGAGGTTTTTTGCTTTATAGCCTGTTTTGATCTAGTTAACGAAACCGCACTGAAACTGAAGCTACTATATAAGTATCGATAATTAAATATATACATTTATATGTATAAAAGTCAACATAGAATGTAGGTAGTAATATCAAACGCCTATGTGTAAATGTACTCTGGAATTAGTTAAAGGAAATAAAATTATTGACTTAATCAGTCGATTAATACTTTGTAAAATGTTCAGTTATTTTTAAACTTTATTTTGATATATGTAGTTTACATACCATAATAATTTTTAACAACTTAATTATACGTACACACTAAACTTGTAAAAATCGTATTGGATGTCTTCATTTGTTTAGTACCTACCTATACATATGTTCGTAGCGCGACAATAATGTTCACATATCACTTACGTATGTCATTATTATATAAGGAAACCATTCCATGTACATGAAATATCAGGCTGTGCTTTATAGGCCGTGAAATCCTGGTCGGACCGGACACTTTTTGTACATGGCGATAATGTACAACCAATAATCCGTGTACATCACAGACTAAATAGACATAGCACAAACAAAGCCTTGTTTGCACGTTACATGAATTATTTGCCGTGCATTATTATGGTTGTAAATTATTGCCTCCCCCCGCGCAGTAGGAATTTGAACCAATTACCAACATGGACGCGGCGTGATGTCCAATCTCGCCCCCACACGAGAGTATGACCAGCCAAAGACCAAGTAGCCCAGTCGAATTAGGATTTGACCGGAAAAAAATATAAGTAGCAATTTTCCTTCGGAATTCGTTAAGGAATGTCACTGGCAGTCTTAATTTTGTTTTTTGTGGTAAACGATCCGTTAATTGGGTCATCCGCCATCTTGATTGTAATTGTCAATTTTATAATAATTCGTTTATTTCCAATTTCACACATAAATGGTCATAACAAATAAATAATCATGTATCAAAGCAACATAAGTCTATGAATGCATTTTATCTTGTCACTATAATCGCTGACAAAGTTCCTAAGAGATCGTTGTATGTCTTATAGTTTCAATGTTGCGCAATCTAGATGGCCCATCCAGTATAACAGTTTAGATGTAGATATCAACTGTCAAGAGACAAAAAACATAATGTATAACAGTGGCTTTTTTCACTGCAATTTGGAACCGCGTCATCTGACAATCCGTGGCCACCAAGGCATATCGTTCGAGCATCGAATTTTAACTATTTGATTTTAACCGTCGTATAGGAACGGAGTGACATCTATTGAACAGCTTGAATGGCATTATATTTATATTAGTGTTTGTATTAAAGAGGCTTCATAATTTTTATTATATAATTTTCAAACACTAACGCTTGCTTAACGTGACCAAATTTTGCAATTTTATTTTGATTATATATGACGGAGAAGACACCACCGGAGTGTTTTTTAAAAAGTGTGTCACGAAAGCAACAATTGTTGTTTTCGTGATGATCACTCATTTTTGGGTCTTCGAAGTAAAACTTCACAAGTACTTTTATAAGCTTCGTATATTCAACGAGCAGCGTAACAACGTCACAATGAGGTCCGTACTGTACGGCGACTCGAGAGCGACTGAGACGAGCGAGCGCCTACAGTGCGGCCGTATTTATAGGACTCGGCGCACGTGCACGAGTTTACAAGTTTGTTGGTAAAGTATTGAAATTACAATCATAACATTAATTTTACATCGTAATCAACTCAAAAATAATCAACTGATGATTTATAAACTATTTTTAGGGCAATCAAATGATTAAACTTAATTATTCTCGACGAACTGTTGTAGTTGCGCCGATACGGCCATACTGACAGGCGGTGCGCGCTCTGCACCTGCCTCGTTGGTTCTCGTAGATTGTTATGGATTCTCGTAGATTATTTGGATTCTCGTAGACCTGAAAGAAATGAGATATTCTCTGAGTAGTGAGTCTGTAAACAACTTACGTTGCTTTATTTTGTTTATTACATTAACACAACTGTTATGTAAACTTAGGAGTTTTTATTTCAAGTAGGTATCAGTAAGCAACCCATGTTGCTTATTTTTATTAAGTTTATTGTTGCTACAACAGAACACAAAGACATCGTGCACTGCCTTATTAATTTAGAATCTGTGGTGTATACGTGTCTACCCATAGTTCCACAAGGCGTCCCCACGGTATCTCAGGGTTCACTTGTGGATGCATCAAGGATCCGTGGTTAGCTCAAGGGTAACACATGGTTAGCTCAGAGGTATCACTCTCCAGACATTTTATTTTTGTAGATTACAACAGTACACTAAGACATCTTAAGTGCATTGCCTTATTAATTTAGAATCTGTGGTGTATACGTGTCTACCCACAGTTCCACAAGGCTTCCCCACGGTATCTCAGGGTTCACTTGTGGATGCATCAAGGATCCGTGGTTAGCTCAAGGGTAACACATGGTTAGCTCAGAGGTATCACTTTCCAGACATTTTATTCTTGTAGATTCTAGTTGAAAATATCGTGAAACATAATGAATTTTATACTCGCCGGTTTTAATCCGATGACGCGTGTTCGTGGTCGTGAGTTATCTGGACTGACTGGCCAGCTTGAGATGTGGATGACACTGAACCAGGAGCGGTTGCAACGTTGTTTTGCAGTGTATCGTGATCATCTCCCGCCGACACGGCACCTTGGTTTCCCGGTTGTGGGGCACGCCGAAGTTGATCGTGGGCGATTTTTCTGGAGCGGCCTCTGCCGACCACTTTTTTCACCATGTAGCGGTCCACTATCGAAGATGGCACGTATTGGTATTGCACCGATTGTAACAGTGTTGGATGCTTGATTGATTCCAGCTAGTTCACGTTCGATGTCAGTGCGTTTTGACGCTTGTAGCACGTCTTGAATATATAACCCGTTTTCTTACAGAATGAACAGGTAATCACGATTTTAGATGTTTCCGTTATTGTAATATTGTTTCTGGTGCATAATCTCCATCATTTGCATCATAAACTGGGGAGGGCATCCGACTATTGGAGTAGTTGGATGCATATTCGTTATGTTGGACGATCCAGCAGCGATGGGTACCCCTAGAAGCTATACTTCTTGATTGTAATATGTGGGTCCCATTGACATGAATGGTTTCCCGACGGAAGCTGGTATTCCCGCAGCGATTGGTGTAGACGTCATGCCTATGGTAATTCCCGTTGTGATGGGCTGCACGGTATGAAAGTTGTTTGCTGGTACTCCTGAAGTGTTCAATGAGGCAGGGTCTATCAGCCTGGTACTGCCCTGCGCTGTTCCAGTCGTGACAGGTTGAACCGAAGTCGATGAGGATGTGGTTGGGACCAGAGCTTGTTCTGATCCCACTTCTGATGACGGAGAAGACACCACCGGAGTGTTTTTTAAAAATTGTTGTTTTCGTGATGATCACTCATTTTTGGGTCTTCGAAGTAAAACTTCACAAGTACTTTTATAAGCTTCGTATATTCAACGAGCAGCGTAACAACGTCACAAAGAGGTCCGTACTGTACGGCGGCTCGAGAGCGACTGAGACGAGCGCCTTTTTTTTTTTTTTTTTTTAGAACGGACTAATGCTGTTTGCCTCTACCGGCATTTACAGCGTCACCGGACGGTTGGCGAGCGCAGATGGCACTCAGCCAGATGCGGGCGCAGAGGGCGCACCGCCTAAGGCGAGCGTTGAAGACGCTTCGCCGCAAGGAGAGGAGTAGGCGACTTGCTCAAGGGCACCACTAGGGTACGGACCTCGGCTTGGGCCGTCGCCAGGAGAGAGGGGAGTAGGAGAGAATCACCCCGGTACATAAGTGTACCGTTGAAAGTGGGCCCTATGAATTTTAACTCTACGACTATTTGGAGAGAATCTAACCAAGACATAACTTTTGCCTCGAGCTCGCCGGCGAGCTCGGTGTTTGACTGTGTTTACCACTAAATCATAACCTTGTGTACCTCGCCTCCTCCCATTTCCGCGACATGGGTCCACACCGCGACCAGGATCGTCGCGTTGTGCACTCATGACTGTACTTTGGGTGGGGCTACAATAAGAATGTGTAATACCTCGCCCACAGCCATGGTGGCTGGGACTACATAGAAAACCAGTGTTACCTCGTCCGCAGCCATTTGCTGGGCCGGAGGATACATCGCGACCGGGGCCGCGGTGTATACTCCCACCCGCACCGTGGCTGGGACTACAATCGTGTGTGTGTGAATTACCTCGACTGCGACTGGGGCTGCGAAGAAGATCTCGGCCGGAGCCTACAATGCGATCGGGATCACAGCCCTGGTCGGGTCTACAACCATTACCGGGGTTCCCTTGGGACGACGCTAAAGCTGCCGAAGTAACGGCTGCGATGGGGTCGTCCGGGTCACCCAAAATATGCCTTGGACGGCGACGGGGGGGAAGGAAGTGGGGATCGGTTATGTCAGTGGAGTAGTTCGCCGCTTCGACCACGAGGGGATTCGAGTGGTGGGGAGCTTTGTCGAAGTGGCGGCGGGAGCAGTCTTTCATATACTGCGTAATAGAGGGAGGGTGAAATCGCAGTGCAGTTCGGCGTTCCGCAAGTACCACGGAGCGCCCACTGCCCTGCGCATAAAGCGATTCTGAATCACTTGAAGTTTGTGGAGGTCGTGTTTCTGAGCATGGGCGAACGCTACAGATGCGTAAGTCATGATTGGGCGGATGCAAAGTTTGTAAAGAGTCGTCTTATTTCTAAGAGACATTTTACTGTTTTTGCCTATGAGGGGATTAAGACGACCCATAATGAAGGCCGCCCTATTGCGAACAATCTGGATGTGTTTCGCGAAAGTGAGTTGGCGATCAAGGGTGACGCCCAGGTATTTGGCAGATTTAGCCCAAGGGATGGGTTCGCCGAATAGGACTATGGGTGACGGCATGAGATTCCGCCGGGTCTCAGTGAAGTACACTGCTGCACTTTTGCTAGGATTTACTGCAATCCGCCATTTACGAAACCATGCACCGATTACGGTGATGGCTCGTTGGATGGCGCATCTCTGCCTGACCTTGAACCAGCCAGTAGAGTAGATTGCAGTATCATCCGCAAACTGAGCGATCTGAACATTAGGTTCAGATCGTGGGATGTCGCTGGTGTACAGCGAGAAGAGAATGGGTGAGAGTACAGAGCCCTGAGGGACACCTGCGTGAATGGGATGCGGGGAGGAGAGCGTTCCCTCGGTGCGATAGCTAAACGTTCGATCCCTGAGAAAGTCTTGTAAGATGAGTACAAGACGGTCTGGCACACCCAGTTGGTACAGCTTGAATATCAAGCCGTTGTGCCAGACTTTGTCGAACGCTTTCGCTACGTCGAGGAAGACAGCTATGGTCCCTTGGGGCTTTGGTTTCTTATTGAAACCGCCTAGGATGTGCTCCGTTACGCGGTGCACTTGTTGGACGCAAGAGTGTTTGGCTCTAAAACCAAATTGCTCATCGGGAAGGAGGTTATTGGACCTAACGTGGGACCAGAGTCGGTTCACAATGAGCCGCTCGTAAATCTTCCCCAGAGAGCTGAGGAGACTTATGGGACGGTAGCTGGAGGGCTCGGCTGCCGGTTTGCCTGGTTTGTGAATACCAATGACAATGGCATGCTTCCAAGTGTCTGGGAAGGAGCAGTTGCTCATAGCCGCATTGAAGATGCTAACTAAGAGATGGATTAGTGGGACTGAGAAGTGTTTAATCACCTTGTTGCTGATACCATCAGCACCAGGGGATTTACGAGTCTTGAGGCTCTTGATCAGAGACACAACCTCGGATGATTTTACCGGTGGGAGGAGTGGGAGGTCAGAGATGGACATAGAGCTTTTACGTTCGACTTCAGATTCCACCGAATCGAGGTGTTTCTGGTCGACGTGATCTACATTTAGAGTACACTGAGCCTCAAGGCTATCAGCTAAACACTCGGCTTTGTCTTCGTCAAGGAACGCTATGGAGAGGGGAGGTGGCCTAATGAGTGGAGGCATTGTCTGTTGTCCGTCAGATTTCAGAGTTCGAGCCAACTGCCAGTATGCCTGGTGAGTTGGCTCAATCAGACGAGCGCCTACAGTGCGGCCGTATTTATAGGACTCGGCGCACGTGCACGAGTTTACAAGTTTGTTGGTAAAGTATTGAAATTACAATCATAACATTAATTTTACATCGTAATCAACTCAAAAATAATCAACTGATGATTTATAAACTATTTTTAGGGCAATCAAATGATTAAACTTAATTATTCTCGACGAACTGTTGTAGTTGCGCCGATATATATAATTGTCGAAAACGCGGGTTTTAATCCCTTCCGTATTTCTCTCTTAAAATTGCAAAGTGTGTTCTCCGTTTGTGCTTTAAAATACATAACATTAAAATTAAGTTTATTTATATAAGTGCCACTAACGCCACTTTTTTGCAAAATTCAATACTAACATTAAAATTGCTTGCTATGTTTTTTTATGCAATCATGCGACGAGACGGGCATGTCCTGCGCCTGGTGGTAAGCATTTTACTTATACATGAAAGTTGCAGTGCAACCCATAGCTTAAAAGTTTAGTTTTGCGTGGCAGTGCACTGTACTCGTAACCCCGAGGTTTTTGAGGCTCAATTGCCCAATAATTTCATTTACTACAGTGCCAGAACAGATGGCCTATGGGGCCGGAAGATTCTGGAGTGGAGACCACGGACCGACAAACGCAGCGTAGGTTGTCCACCGACGAGGTGGACTGACGACCTGATAAAGGTAGCAGGACGACGTTGGATGCAGACCGTTTCCAACCGGTCCTTTTGGGAATTTGTGGGGGAGGCATATGTTCAACAGTGGACGCCCTACGGCTGAGATGATGATGACAGGCCCACCCTAACAAAGTAATTCTTGTGCACTATTGATTCGCTGTAGAATATCTGGCACTTTAGTGGTAGCAACTGAGACGGCCTCTTGCACAAGAGGCCTACTACATAGTAAGTCCGGTTTTCTCGCCTCTTACGATTCGCAATCAACCTCTGTCCCCATTAGAGTAATTTATTGATGAACCTGATATGTTTGTACGGGTTTTTGTGATGTCTAACTGCCGGTGCCAATAATCTATCTATCCACAGTTTTCCTTGCTACCGATAGAAATTTGACATAACGTCCATACAAATAGTGGCAAATATCTATCTCTAGTAAGGTAAACCGACAATAGATAGGATATTACCCAGCCACTAGTGTATACGTGTGTCCTGCGATACAGAAAGGCCAATAATCAAAATTGCCTAATGTGATTTGGTTTACGATTTTACATTAGAAGTTAGCGTGGCTAGGGAACCCTACTTTACACCAGATTCGACACGCACTTGTACCACGTTTGTATTTAATCAACTTTGAAAATATCCGTACACTTGTTTCAGAACCACAATGTCGGAGACTGATAAACTTCCTACACTTCTGAAAAAATTCGGAGAATATTGTTCTACGCTTTCTGAATTTTTCCGTAAAAGTCCGAATATTACCGAGTGAAAAATGTCTTTGGACATAACAGATTAACGCTAGTCATAAAAGGGAAACACTTTTAAAAATGCTCTTTGGCAATATATATCTAATGTAATTCTACGACACTTTTTAGTTTATAAAATTATAAATATGTACTTTAGAACTCCACTTATAGTATAAGGTTTGCGTGCGATTTTCGATGTTATGAAATTTTTTGATGAAATATTAATTGTTATATATTTATGTTAACGCCACGCCCTTACCTATACCTACGTTTATAGGTATACCCTTATTTATATAACGTCATTTAGTACGGCGCAAAATAGTTTTTTGTATGCAGTAGAGTCTGTGCAAAATGAGAAGCTTCTAGAAATTGAGGTCGCGCGTGTACAAATTTACTGTTTTAATGCCAGTAAATAAAAAAAGATGAATATGATTGCTGCTAATGTGTTTATTGAGTCGAAGTTCACACTTGACAGTTGCGTGACGGATGGATAACAGCTGAATGCCATAATAATAATCAGAATTATTAATTCACCGTAACGTCACAACGGTCTTTTTTATTCGCACAGACTATACTCATTGAAGTTTTGCATATGCAGTGTTTATAAGTATGTATAACTTTTATTCATGAAAAGATTGTAAGCATCAACCAAAGCGGGTCGCGTGGATGTCCTACTTTTTTGGTATTGCCATGCCTTTTATTGAGATTAAAACGATAAATTACTATTATTTAAAACCAGTTTATGAATTTCAAGTTGTTATGAGTAGGAAGTTAAGTTATAGATAAATTTAAATTAATATATTTCATAGTTCATTCATGCTATATTATGTAAGTATCAAGAATTTATGTTTGTTATTCTTAGTTGTTAAATATGTAACTTTATAATTATAATTAACAAGTATGTTCAATTAGTCAGTTTTAACTTACCTATGATTTTCGTTACGGTAACTATGTCTTGTATTAATTATTTATTTAAGTACAAGGGGGTACTAGTACCATTTTAGCACTGTGGGTTTAGTAATGGGGTACTAAAGTACTAAAATAATTTGCAAAAGAGATTCGTAGCGTCACCGTGCACAATAACCGAATGACGCGCCAAGCTTCGTTGTAAAGTAACTCAGCTTTGTTTTACATACGGTTACTATGCCTTGTAATAATTATTTATTTTAGTACTATGGGGTACTAGTCCCATCTATGCTGCAGCTTGACGAGACGAATAATTTACATCATTAATTAATTATATATTTTAATATCTAGCTAACTTGCCCGTGACTTATCAAGGGATTCAATAATTTTTTTGCGCATTATTGAATTGTACATATTGTTGCATTGTCTACAAACTATTTAAGGTTAACATCACCTGTAAAATAAAATAAAAAGAACGTATACTTTTTCAAATTCTGTATTGTATAAGTTTGTAAGTATACATTTTAGGGACGTTATTGTGAGCGACATTTTGTATTGTATTACTTAGGCTACGTTCCGGGAAGCGCCGAAATCACTCGCGGCGTTGGCACACCCATTCCATTAGAAGCCCGCGATCATCGTGAGCGAGCTCGATACGTCATCGATGACGTCACCGAAAACGCTCACAACGCTCGCAGATTGTAGGTGGGTTTTCGTGGTCGTTTGCGAGCTGTCACTGTCAAACATCAAATGTATAGGATTCTATCTATTTTTGATATAAAAGTTGGCGCGCTTTTCGCGACCGCGTACGTAACTGTTCCCCTTGGGTTGAACAATGCAAGCATTCATTCCAACCGGAACGCTAAACCGGGGCGCGACAGTTGTGAGCGTTGACGGTGCTTCCCGGAACGTAGCCTTTATAGCAAAATACAAGTACCTACTAAACACATACATATCTACATTGTTGTTGCTATAGGCTAATAATAAATTCACAAAATTTTGTATAGACTCTAGCAGTCATTTTAAATATTCACACACAACTTCCAAATTACTACCTACACAGTTAATATTAAGTACCTATAATATTAACGAGTATAGTAATAATTATGCAAACTTATCTTAGTAAGTAAACACTTAGTCTTATTATTTATTTTTCTAGTACACCCGTGTCACAGTGAATCTAATTTTTACTATTGCCTACCAGCACTATAATCATGCAAACTTGGTAATTAGGTACAATATATAATTAAAAAAATTATATAATATAATACTTAACACCTTCTCTCGTGGATGCCTATTTTTATTTTAACAAAGTTTTTATTTAAATCAATTTTGTTTCCAGCACTTCACTTCACAGTCACACAGCCTTCGTCCATAAAATACGCTACAAGAGTTATATAGATTAAATTAAAATTAGGATGACAATTCATTTAAAATATGCTTCAATGAGAGTATGTGCGAACATGTACACATAAGAGTTAATGCAAATACTACCCTCAAGTTAATTGTATGAGCTTTTCCTAACTTGGGTGCTAAATAAGGTAAGGTTCATAGGGCAGTAGGTATACAACATTTAAGACTTAGAACTAGGTATGATAACGTAATCCTTTAATTGTTGTAGTGGGAAATTCTACAGATTCGCCAGTTATAAGTTATTATTGCCAGTTAACCGTGAAGCAGTAGTGTGCATATTGTGTTTCGGTTTTATCATATTAGGTCCGCATAATATGAAATTGGCGTTATGTCGAACTGACCACTCTGATCTCTATTATCTGGTGTTTAGGTAGAAATTCCCAATTCTAATTTAGGCCTGTGCATTTGTGTTTTGAATTAAGTGATTCATTTGTTTTCACGCCATTAGATTTTTCTTTGATCGGTCTGTTCACAATATGGAAAACTTAAATATCGCGTTATTTACAAATACGAATTCTAACGTGGCACTAAAGCTGCAGAAACAGCTCGAAGTATAAATTATGTGCATGGGGAAGCTATTGTAAAAGAAAACACGGTACGCTTTTAGTTCCTACGTTTTCGTTCTGGAAATTCGAACCTACAGAGCAATCCTCGTGAACGACCGGAGACCCTCGCAAACCAGAGCAGATCCATCGAAAACCACGTCAGAGTTACCGGCAGGCCTCGGTGTGTGACGAAACAATTTTAAATCACTCGAAACAAATTGGAAAAGTGAATAGGCTCGAGAAATGGCTGCCTCATAAAGTTAGTAAAGCACACCAATAAACACGCATTATGTGCTGCGTTACATTACTCAACCATCACAATAACAGGGTAAGTTTTGGATCGTATTGTTACTTGTGATGAAAAATTGATACCTACTTTAAATCGGGAACGCTCATCACAGTGGTTGGATCCCAATCCTGTCCCAAGCTAAATTTGACTCAGAAAAGGTACTGGTGAGTGTTTGGTGGACCAGCTTTGGTATCATACACTACAGCTTCTTAAGATCTGGCCAGACGATTATGGCAGATATGTATTGTCAACAATTGCAAACCATGATGGAAAAGCTTGCTATTTAACAACTGAGACGCTTGACAATTGCTCTAGCCCACTGCTGCTTCAGGACAACGCTAGACCTCACACTGCACGACAAGCGGTAGCTAAATTAGAAGAGCTGCTTGGCTCTTTGGATTTTAGAATTTGTCTGATTTTGAATGTCTCCAAATTGGATAGGAATGTCTCCGTCACCCACCATATTCCTCAGACCTTGCTCCAATAAATTACCGCCTTTTTCGCAATTTGGAAACTTTTTTGCAAATCAAAAATATCAATTCTGATGGGGCTGTCCAAACAACATTCAAAGATTTTATTGATTCTCGCACTCACAATTTTTTCAGCAATGGAATCAATGAACCCATAAAATGCCGAAAGTGCATGGATATTAATGGTACATATTTCGAGTGAAAAATATATAATTTCATATATGTTTTTCCGTTTCAATTTTTCCACATAAAACGCCATTTCATATGCAAGGACCAAGGGAAATATTTCAGCGTAACGAGCGCATTGCCATACTAATTGGCACTGAACTGTTACGGACAAGCGTGACGCTTAACACCTGCTTGTATCGTCACCAATTTTCATTGATATATCTTGGTCTAAAAAAATTAACGTTTTGCGCTCTGCGCTCGTGAGCTACTTGCTACGAAGAAATAATATTAGGAAGAGTAACTGCCTTAAAAAAATTACCCAATAAAAGTCGTGCTAAATCAATAACATCGTTCACGCCGCTATGACCAGCTGTCATAGAAGACGTTGCAGCACGCGCGTGGACCAATCCCTGCTTTCCTTCTGAACTTTAAACCAATCACTGACATGTCTATTTGTAACCTCGGAAGTAATTCGTATCTCGTTCTGAGTTATGCTTCCTGACATTATTTCTTCGTAGGCTTCACTTTCCACATCAACAATTTCATAAAGTGGGACAATAGGCATTTCTGGACTTTCATGGCAGCTTCAGATTAGTCTTCGGGGGGCGTATAGTCTGGTACCACCTGTAAAACTTTTTCTCGCCACCTTGCTTTCCTGGCATCTTGCTGCCTTTTCAAAGCGTTAAGTGCCGGTAATGTTCTCCAACATACAAAAGTTTTGAAGAGTATATTACTGTAACAAAAATATTACTGACTTCGTGTCATCGATAACGGTAGGAGTTTCCACTACATATTATAACTAGATACCTACTAGGTTTTTACTAGGAGGTAGGGGCAAGGTTATTTATGTAGTGTTTATGTCATTTGATTAAAGAACAGGCATTACGTCACAAGGCCGAACTGCACTGCACCCATCACCCTAAGATATTATATATTGCTAAATCTCATATGCTTGTGATTTCAACGTCAACTATACCATACCCATCAAACCGGAACACAGTCATGCAAACATTACTGCCTCATGGTAAAAATAGGTATGGTGGCGTTACTTCCCTTGACGAGCTGGTTCACAAACAGTTCTACTGTTCTTGTGTCCGCCTTGCAAAGTACCACAGCACTGCCAGATATTCTTCATCGAAGATGTAGTTTGAAAGCACTACTGTGATAAGTTTGAAGGGCACTGTAGCAAGTTAATTTACGGGGTATTTTTTTAATTACTTACCTATTTTTAATTTCTAAAAGGTGAACCATCAGGAGAACGACTAGCCCGTCACGCCATTTACTTTATTCCAAACTTCGTAAATCTGTTGAGCCGTTTCATCGTAAAGAAGTAACCAAATATATATATAGTATACGTTCTGACAAACGAGTATTTTTATACTAACTGTTCTGCTAACAGTAGCTAGCAGAAAGTTTCTTTTGATATGATCAAATTCAGCCGGTAGACGACGCCGCCCAGTTTTTAGGGATAATATTCCCTTTCAATAAAAAAACGCGTAATCGTAGAAATTGCATAGAAAATTTCGTCAAGATTAGATGAAAAATACGACCTGGGGCCTTACTCCCACTTCTTAAAGTAGTCATGTTTCAGCCTTACCATTAAATTTGGTACCACCAGGTCAATATAGCAAGTTTACGATAGACGTTTTGATGACGCGTATTATCGAATAGTGCACTCAATTCGCGTAATTTGCAACTGCGTTAGTGTTCTATTCGGATTGGGCATTATAGGTATTGATCTTGGAACGCACCATTTGGATCGATTTCGGCTAAAACGGATTATGCCGTAAATAGTTTTGAAGTAATATGTTCGACCGTTTTGTTTCGGTGGGAGTACGATAGTAAGTATGATTATTGTAAGCTTGTTACAAAACGCTCCTGATTTATGATTGTTTCGTAAAAGGTGGGAGTAGGCCCCCACACAACCAGTTACAGTTAACAGAGAACTAACATGCGGACGGATGAAAGCAAATTTGTCGAGACGTTGCTGCGTTCGCTTCTGTCACTTTGCCAATTACTTACAGTGTGAAAACACTTCGACACTTGTACACTCGACATATGCTTGTAAAACGCACCTGTTGTGATATCCAACTGCCCTATTCCATTTCATCTCTTGCTCTTTCTTCAGCACTCCCAAACCATCGCGAAATTTTCTAAATACTAGTTGTGTTACATAAAAGTCGTAATAATCATCGGCCACTTGCTTTTGCAATACGTATTGTCGGGCATTCTGGAAAATAAAATAAGGAAATATGCTCACCAACATAAACTCCAAATTTGTTTCGTAACACAATTCAAAACTTTTTAAATACGAGTACCTATAATTCCTCACCTGCTTGAAACCTGCTATACCCTTCCTCAAAAGATTCTTCCGGCGACACTCATCAGCTTTGAACATCCTTTCAAACCACATATCTTCGGTATACCACATCCAATGCAAAAATACTGTATTTTTTAATTGGAACACGTAATGTGCTTTAGCTTTCTCCATGTTATCTCGTTTCTTCGCAAGTAATATCTTGAATGGTCTTATACCGTATTTTGCTAATAAAGTCTTTTCATAGTGCAAATCTGCCATCACTATAAGTGCTCTCAGTCTTGCGGCATACTGTTTTTTTCTGATGTTTTCTATTTTCTCCCGTTTCCGCTTATCCTTGAGTTCCTTTATTCTATTCATCTTCTCCTCTTTATCCATTTCTGCTTTCGCTAGTTCTGCCTAAAAAAATGCATTTATGTTCTTAGTTTTTTTTATAGTATTAAAGATATATTAGGTTCTTCCTCATAGAATTGCTCAATGAAAAACGTTCTAAGTCACATTACCTGTTGCTTTAATCTTATTCTTTCTTCTTCCATTTGTCTCCGCCTCTCACGAATCATTGCGTGTTTCTCTTCTCGCTCTCGCGCTCTTTTTTCCATTCTTTGTAGAAACTGTGGCACTTTCAAACAATGCAATATCAGTGATGGCTCTAAAATAAAACAACAACGTAAACGATACAACCTCTCAACTCCACTAGCACCCTTATACCTTCAAGTAATTAAGTAAGTTACCTTCAATATTATGTAGTTTTAACTCATTCGTCAACATTTTAATCTTCGGTTTCAACTGTCTGTCTAAGTCGTAGTAGTTCTTTCGTACTTGCTCCCTCATAGCATCGACTGATTCCCTCGAAGCTTCCAGGATTTTGTTATACTTAAGTTCTTCTATCATTCTATTTTGCTCTTCAAGTTTTGCTCTTTGTAGTGCAATAATATGCTTCTGTGCTTTGTACCTGAAAGTATTTATTTTATTATGTTCAAATAGTACACTTATAATATTAGTGACTGTATGGACCACGAAACGGTTAATAACCTATCGAAAATTGCATAATGTATAAGTGTGAATATACCTGCGTTGGTAAGTGTTGAAATCTTGTGCGAGCAGTTTTGCATTTTTGACAGATTCGGGACTATCGTTCATTTGCGTCTTTTTCTTGGCCAATTTATCGAAAAAGCTATCTAGAGTAGCTTTTCTCTGTTGCACAAACTCTTCCTTTTTAAAGGATACATAGCATCTCCATTTTTCTACGTATTTTCGCAAAATCTTTTCTTGTTGTTCAGTTATTTTTATTCTAATTGGAGCTACACATAAAAAGTTACTCATATTATCACTAATCCTACTCCGATTACTGAGAGGCAGATATGTTATATCATTATTTTCTTCAGTCTCTTCGTTATGTTTTATTTTACTATATTCATATTCATGTCTATGCATCTGAGAATCTTCGTGATTCGATTTTGGAGTTAAAGCCATCATTATCAATAAAGAATTTAAATCATTTTCAGGATAAGTGTTTTCGTTGGTGTAAATCTTTAATTCGGTAGAGTTCTCTTCATAATTGTCGACATAGTCGTCGACTTCTTCGTGCAGTTCTACTTTCGCTGTTTCATTTATATACTTACAGTCTATCTTAATTACATTGGTCATCAATTCATTATCATTATTCATTTCTACGGAGAAAGGTTGTGAAGTGTCCTTATGTCTAGGTCTGTACCCATTCCTACGTTTCATATAAGTTGGCTTAATATGTTCAGTTTTATTATAAATATTAAAATCACTATCACTTGTGATAGCTAGATTGTTCATATTCTCTGTAATTTCTTGTAAATAAGAGTTTTCTTCATCTTTAATTTCGGTATCATTACCTTTTATCAATAGCTTATCGTTGTTTGTAAGAGTTTTTGGTTTTATTGAATCGACATATTTTAACATTATTTTGTTTTTCAGATCTAAATTGTGAAAGCTGTTACGTATTTTAATTATTTCTTTGTTAAATTTATAGCATTCTTTGTTTTTCTTTATAGATTTCCTGTAATAAAGAACAAAAGATCCACTCCATTATTTAGGTAGGTATTTTGAACTAGACGGTGAAAATAGTTGTAATTATGGTTTACCATATCAGCTATACCTACTATTATTAACAAGCATAGACGATGGCTATGAACGAATAAAAACGTGAAGGTAGGTATGTTTAGATGTTTTTTACTCAATCATGCTTCCTCCTCCTAGCGTCGTTTTCCTCATTGCTGAGGGTCGTGACCCCTTCCACGGATCAGTCATGCTTAAAAGTACTGAAAAGCTGAACTGATTTGGATGAAAGTTGCACGTAAGACTACTATTTATCAACGAGTAGTTCTTAAGGGATCGCGATAACTTTATTACAGGCGGACAAAGTTGCGCGCATAAACTAATGTGATAATAACGCGTAGGTAGGTACTTATTAATACGAAAATAAATTAGTTACTCTTTTCTACCTCTTAATATTATCCGATTTCAGTGGGTTTTTTTCATGTAGGTACATAACACATTGGTTAACTACTAGCCTTATGAGTTTTGTTTTGTCCAGTTTTTCAAAACACTTAAAGTTCACGAATCTTGACCAGACGTGTTTTAGCGCTGAAACTATGACTATTAAAAACCAATTTTCTCTCTGGTCTCTAACGAGAGCTTACCTACATCCGTTCACTGTTGTGTTACCTCTGACATCACATCAACCTTATTACTATACTAATTAATATTACCTACTCTGATACAAAAGCAGAAGTAAAATAAACGTGAACGGGCTGTAGGGAATCGAGACGAAGGTTACATTACACAGACATGCACTAGATCCCTAGTACATGTCTGTGTAATGTAAGCTTATGGTTACATCGACTATAGAGATGAGACAAGTACAATTTGAAAAATTTAATACCGACCGATTTATATTCAGTTATTGGAGTGTAACTCAAAAACTACTGGATTGATTTAATTTAAATGGGACCACACGGGAAGCACCAGCTTTCAAACAATAAAAGAATTTTGAGAATCGGTTCACCCTATCAAAAGTTATGAGGTAACAAACATAAAAAAAATACAGTCGAATTGAGTACCTCCTCCTTTTTTTGGAAGGCTGTAGAAAATAAACTTGTTCCTTTTTTTTCATTTCAAATGAACTCAATTTTTGGGACGAGGAAGAGAATCCTTATCAACCCTACTGTCGCGCTTTATTGAAGTCAAAAGTTTATTTGTGTTTTTAGTTTTTTAGTAGAAATTAAAGGTAGTTCATGTAATGGCCGGTCCCAATAATCTATCTATCGCCGGTTTACCTTACTAGAGATAGATATTTGACACTATTTGTATGGACGTTATGTCAAATTTCTATCGGTAGTAAGCAAACTGTGGTTAGATAGATTATTGGGATCCGTCCTTAATAGGTACTTATCTACCCTTATCGTAGGTAGGTATTGGGAATCGACATAACTACTCGTAGTGCTTTTACATGAAGAAAACGGCATAATTTATAGGTATACAAAGTTACTGAAAGTAGAGTAAGGGACAGTATACTCGTATATACCTACCTAGGTATTGCAATTATAGAGAGAAATATTTCATCTTCGGACGGGATTCTAACCCGCGTCTTTCGACAATCCGTGTCAGACGCCATGATCACTAGGCCCCCGAGGCACGAGGTCCGAGCTCGAATTTTGGCAAATCGTATTAGAAGAATTATGAAGGGTTGCTACATAAGTACGAAAGATAAGTACCTACTTGAAAAAAATCTTTCGGTTGGATAATGCTGTCAAGCTGTCCAATAGATGTCGCTCCGTCTCCAAACGATCGCTAAAATCATATAGAATTCGATGCTCGGACCTCGTGCCTCGGTGGCCTAGTGGTCATGGCGGTTGATACGGATTGTCGGAAGACGCGGGTTCGAATCTCGTCCGAGGATGTTATTTTTCTCTCTATATTTGCAATGTTAGGCATCGCTAAGCAGGCGTTACCTAGTGCTTTAAACAAATCATATAGGAATATACCTAGGTATGATTCGCACGCGAACTGATCGATTCTGTTCTCACTCGTAGCACTACCCAAGGTAGGTACGTAATGTTTCGGTAAATATTGCAGCACAACGCGAATTCAAAACGACAAGATGGCAGGGTAAGTACAATAATTACGTAGATACAGGGATGGCGTACGATCGAGAGACGTATGATTATCCTTTGTGTAACTTTTGAACCTCATTCCCTGTAGTAATAGTTCGTTTTATTTATCGGTTTTTTTTATATTTTAGGTGATTTTGGTAATCTATTGCAAACAAAAAGAAGAGATATTGTGCGTATTGTCCGTCAAAAATAAGAAAGATGTCGAAAATTACATGTTCTAAATGCAATAAAAGCATTTGTGGTACAATATTTATAATATATACAAGCACAAAACAGATATATGTAAAGGCTGTATCTAAATGTGATTTAAACTTAAACCTTGTTGATTTTTTATATGAAGCTCTTAATTAGTCCTTATTCTATAATATTAAGTAAAAAAAAATGTGATTTTAAATTTAAGATTAACATAATTACTCAACAAAGGAAGACTTAATATTTTTTAGTTATTTTGTAAGAGGTTTACAAAATTTCGTTATGTTTTTAAATTCTATTCATTTTCTAATTGTAATTATGTTTTTATTTGTCGTAGAAAACCCTAAACTAATGATTCAATAACTTTTTAAAAGGTTATTTATGGAAACTTGTCCCATATGTACCTAGGTACTTATAAATGCGAATACGTCTCAAAGACGTATGATTATCTTTCTAGGGTTAATAGACATTTGCATAAATAGCTACCTTTGCCAACTTCCGACCTTGACGATGCCATCTCCGCCTGCTCCACCGCTGTGGGTATCTTTAACCTGAAAACATAGATACCTACCATAAGTTTGTAATCATGTTTGCTTGACTAAATAGCTAGGTAAGTATTTTCCTAATTTATTCTGATTTTATAAATGTTAAGTTATTAGTTAAACTTACTAAGTTCCTTCTCATTTCCATACGCAGTGCTAACCCTGGCATATAGTCTGGAGAAAGTTTAAATAGATCTTTCTCATTAAATATGTTTTTGTGCAATAGTTCTTCCATCACAATATATTATTCGCAGTATGGTTGTGCATTTCTTATTTGTTGCTATGAAGTGTTAAATCAATACTTTACCTTTTTCAATTATTTGACCCATACCTACTCACCGAAACGAAATCCATAGAGAACATTTTGTATAAATACGAAATCTACGAAGTGATGAAACGAAACGTTATCAAATGGGATTTCATTACACGCAATACTACGACCTACGTAGGTACTTACTACAAGTTATATTCAGTAATCTGTGCTACAAGCTACTAGAAGTATGGCGGGAAAAACACAACATTGTCATTGATGACAAATAGTAACGAAACCGGCTGTAGGTACTAACGTTTCCTATCGACCTTGGTTTCCGACATAGGTATCCAATGCCCATTAAATTTATTTATGCTTCCTAATCTGTGATATATATCCCAAGAGATATTACGCTGAAAGATAGTGGTCGCCGCGATCGAAGAGGGTATTGATAAAATTTGTGTCAAACTCATTACAACAGTCGTAGATTATGTATAATTTACCCAGATTTGTATTTGGTCGCCATAATTTTTGTAAATTATCCACTGCTTTACTACGAAGTGTTTATAATAATTATACTTTGACTAGCACGTCGTCTTTGACAGAAAAGTAAATTACTTATTGATAAACTTGACTGTGCCACTGCCTTGCTTGACTTTGTATCTCAGAATACAATAAAAAAATCATTTGATGGAACTTTTTATACCATTATTTTGAAGTGTGGCAAATATACAAACGTACGAATCGACTTATAAAAGAAAAAACGGCCAAAGTGCTCAAGTTAGTCCATACCAAAGAGTAGAACCGTATATATAATGTGCTCTATGGAGTAGAATAATAAGTCGGTCCATACTCCACGATGGCGGAATAAAAGGCCTACAGTGGCAATCGTTGATATTGTATAAATTTCCTAGATTTGTATTACTTCGACTTTTGACTTGTAATGCCAATGGTCGTGGTTTTTAAGCCGTCGAGTTTTCGTAATAGTGCATGAGTGAAGTCAAAGTGAACGGAATTATGAAACTTTGTTTATCTGTATACATAGAATTATAATTACCTATAGAAGTAAGGTTTCCTTAAAACCTCTTTTCAAAACGCGCGCTACAAATTCGCTATGTGTGCTGTAGCTCTACCATGAGTTGACAATATTGACACCAATCGATGCTCGCTAGCGACTGTCGACGAACATTTGTATAAAAAAAGAACAGTGCCACCTTGCGGTCACTTGTAGAACTAAAATCGGCACCACAAGTTTATTTTATTACCAGTCGCTTCGAAAACGAATCGTGAGTCGATAGCGACAATCGATTTCGATACGCGATTTGCTTGGATTTTCACTCAAACGGATAATCAAAATAACTTATGGTAGTCATTTTTTGACAATCGCCTTCGAAAATTTCGATAGACGTTAGCGACTACGCCACTCACGAGAATTTTGAGGTATGGAATTGCGTGAAAGGGAAAATAACCTATCGAGTTTCAATTCAAAATACTTACATAATCAAATAATTTTATTTGTATTAAATAAAAATGACAGGAATAACTTATTTGGCTTTGAATATGGTGACAGCAGCTGAAAATGAAGATCCCAATTTCAAGCCGAAATGAGAAAACAAGTTGGATGTCCACTAAATAACCTTAGTGAAGAAAGCTTTAAAGACTTACTAAAAGTATCTTACCTGTGTAAGTTTTTGAAGACATTTAATTGTGGATTCAACAGATTTATTACCATCACAAAGAGTCACTAGGGTCTAGGTAAGCTGTAAACATATTTATTTGAGGTTATGCTAACAACTTACAAATAAAACTACAGGCTATTTATTATTATTTTATTATAAACCCAGATAGGTATGTATATTATTTTTTTATTTTTGCATTACAGGTTTTATTTGCATTGCTGTTCTATGCACGGCATGGGGACCACCCAAAAAGTATTTGAAGCAGCAAATAATTTTTCCCAGCAGGCAGTGTCAGAATAATTAATACTCCGAGGAGATCAGTGTGCAGAATCTCCTGAGTAGCTACACAGTAAGAAAACACCAAAACTGTTGGGATGACAGGAAGGACTGTAAACATGCGAAATCCATGTTTCCAATCCTAAACAAAAATACTACGAACAAATTACTATGACAACGTCAGGACCTTCGCCTAATGGTGGGCATTATCACTGATCACAGTAATCTAAATGACCAGTTGCACAAGATCGGAGCTACGGACAGCCCACTATCTGGAGACTGTCTGCAGAAGGACAAGACTGTGCAGACTGTGTTGCTGCACTGCAGGGCTATGAAAGATATTAGAGCAAAAACAGGATTACTGGAGGTCTACTCCAGAACGCATGATGCATCATCAGCATCATCGACGATTGTTCATACAACATCTCAAACTACATTGCAGCAGTTGTGCTAGCGCCCCAAGGCCTTACTCCTCTATGTGAAGAAGTTAGGCTGGCTTGAGTAAATGTTGGCAGGGTGGAATGCACAAAACACCCCAAGCGGGACGTCAGTGCAGGCCTCATCACCCCCAAAACGAATAAGAATAAGAGATCAGTGTATCTAAATAGAAAAAATCACTGTTGCTCTAACTAAACCATGTACCTAAACATCTTAAATACAATCATCAAGTTTCCAAACACAAAAGAGGATAGGAATGTTATAAAACACGGTAGCTTACTATATTTTTTTATATATAATGAAATTTCTATTGACTATTTTTATCAGACACTCTGTTTTCAGATTTAATAGCAAATTTATAATTCCAAGGGTAATTGGATGTGTTGATGGAAGACATATTGAAATATTTACACCAAGCTTAAAAGATGAGCACTAATATTATTGCGGGAAGTTATCCAGGTCATTGGTAGTAATTCGCTTGTTAAGAACACCAAACTAAATTAGCGAACTAAAATCTGTTTTTAGTAAATTATCATCTGTTCTGTTAATTATAATCTGCTCATGTTTATTTCCAAATTCATATAATGTGTGCAAGTGACAATTCTTAAATTGGCCATTTCTGTTTAATTGTGGATATGTTTAGTGCAAATTTAACCGTCATGTAAGTTCGTGCTCTCTAAACCAGTCTAACTGATGTAAAACTACCCATATTTGAATAGAATAATCTTATGTTTATAATTATCATTGTAAGTGTAACACGAATGTGGAATTTATTATAACATAATAAGAACTACCATAGTTTAGAGAAATTTAGTTTAGTGTATGCACAAGCGAATCACTATAAGGGTGAAAGCCAAAATAATGACGCAAATGACACAATAGTGACACAAAATGTTGTGCTGCAGTGACACAATAGTTGCACAAAAATTTGTACTACAGTCACACAATAGTGTCACAACATGGTTGCATATAACTATAAAGTTAGTGTTACATTAGGAGCTAAAATAAAAGACAATATTTAATCTTGAAAAAAAGGCATTTGTTTGAATACAGGGTTACTTAAAACAAAATTATAACCTAATGTTATGTTCTTAGTTTTACGTTAGCGATGGTGACGAAAATATTGCTTTGGCAAAAAATTAAATCAACTTAAATTAAACCAAACCTCTGACATACAATTTCCTTAGCTTAGGAAGATCATTTTTAATAGACTTATAGGGCCTAAGGCCACGGAGTGGCAAAATCCCATACAAACGTTTCGTTTTAATTTTTAAACGGTACAACCAAACATCACCAAACTTTCTACACATAATCCAATGTATAATGTAGGAAAATATTAACCAGGAACAAATAAAAGCGAATTTAATGTCAGATTTTTTTATGCAAAAGACGTTTAACTTACAGCCAGTTAAAACAAACATGCTCCTGGTTAATATTTTTTTACAAAATCTAATTGAAATCAAAGATATGATGCATTGGATATGTGTAGTTTGGTTATAACGTTAAAAAATTGAAATGAAACTCCAATTGTATGAGATCTCAGTCAACATAAAATAGATAATGCAACAGGACAGGTACTACAAATGATGTATTGGTGTTGCTGCTATAGCACACCAATCACCAAAGGGCACCGACTTCAAAACATTATTTAGTCCGTATCCTGTTGCATAGGTTGATGAAGTCTGGTTACTTTATTATTTTTTATTTCAATTTATTAAGTTGGATTTTAAATATTTTTTATTTTAATTTATTTTATATGTCACCATTGTGAGATCAAATGTTTTAATACCACGTCGTTCTGAGATCGGATTTGATAAAACTTGCACAATATCTGTATTTTCTAAAATTGACACGTCATCATTTATCGGCCAAGCAAATTTCCCATTTCTTTTGTGTCTTAAAAATTTCACTTTGCAAGAAGATTTCCCGTACAATTGAAGGACTTGTCCAAGGAAATATTTACTCCTCTTTTCCAATTTAAATCTTACAAGTATGTACGAATCTTTGGTGATTTCCATTTCGGTATTGCTGTCTTGTTTAGAACACATGTCAATGTCGGGGTTTAGATACTTCATTCCCATTGTCTCATCTTCAAGGTTCTTTAAATCTTTTTCAAGGTAGTCTAAGTCTTCAGTGGAACTGTCATGAATGGAATAGTCATCACTGTACTCCTCAGAGCTGTCGTGGTTGTAGTATCGGTTCTTTTTGGGTGTTTTTAATTTAGTATCTGATAATTCATATCCGGTATGCTTTCTTTTCAGATAGTTTTCGTCATTTGTATTACAAAGTTTTTGCACCTCTTTTTCCGTGAATTGTACTAATGAGTCATTAAGTTCCACATTGTTGTATACTTTTCTTTCTCGATAAAATTTAACACATCTTCGTCTTCTACTTGCTCGCTTTCTCCATTTTCGTCAATCTGTTTTTTTCTTTCCTTAGAAGTCCAGTATTCTCATCCAGTTGCAACTCATAGTCTGTATCTACGCTTTGTATTTCCGGTCTTGCGTTGATTTCAAATTTCTGTGATTTTGGGCTAAAGCATTCGGAATTACCTTTTAAATTCTGGCAAAAGCAAGATAGTACTCTATATTTTAATATATGTTTATCTATCAGTACCACTTGATGTAACTTCATAGTTTCTTGTAGTGGAGTAAGCTTGGTTACGATGTTGGAGTCTAGGGGTATGATGTTTTCAGCACCAACATAAAACATTTTAACTGCTGTTTCTGTTTCTTTTAGGACGTCGTATGCTGTCTCTGCATCCGGAATATCAGTTCCATGTGCAACTGTGAAGTCCAACTTATTTTTCACTACCCCTCCGATACCATCGGCGGCCCCCTTTCCATGAGAAGCCTCAAAGAAAGACCAGGTAGCATTGGAAAATCCATATTCGAAGATGTCAGTACTAACAAGAAAAAAGTTTTTTTTTGACGATATTGTGATGTTGGGCCATCGGAAAATAAATGGATGGTATCTACTTCTGGATAATGAAGTTTTATGTACTTTAAAACTGGGTTGAGGTGAGCCCAGATTGCCTCAGGATTATGTGAATTATTGGGGGAAATTGAGCAGAATGAGACTGGTTTTTCCGTATCTTTGAGATAAAAAACTCCTGTGTGCAAAGTAATTTGAGTTTTGGAGGATCCATAATGCATGGCCTGTACTTCTTGATTGAGTTTGCAAATCCAGTTTTCGGAAAAGTCTATGTGTATGGCAATTTCATTTGATTCCAGGTTTTTTATGCATTTTTTGTATTGCTGGTACTGATGGACAAGGTTAAATGTATGTGTCTTGAATTTTTTCATCTCAGAATTAAATAATTGTATCAATTCTTTCACTGTGCCCTCCTTATCTTCTTTCACCATCTTTTTTGTTTTCTTTGTAATGCCTTTATGATCAGTATACTCGTGGTCTTTAAGGATGTTAATCTTCCAAGAAATTGTTCCATCCCTTTCAGTCTGATCTATAGATTTATATGAGCAAATGTCACACGTGCCGTACATACAATCCTTGTCCTGTGTTTCACATACGTTTTTTGAGATAATATCATTGAGATCTTTTGTGTTTATAACGCCACAAGATTTAAGCGCATTAGCCATAAATTGCATATTGGCGTGCTTTAAGCAAACGCAAGTTTCCAAGTCCGAGTCAATCCGTGGTTGAACTATATAAAAGGGTCTGTACCTTTTAAAAGTAGTCAAACTTACTGGACCAACTTCGCTTGTATGGGTTGAGGTGAGCCCAGATTGCCTCAGGATTATGTGAATTATTGGGGGAAATTGAGCAGAATGAGACTGGTTTTTCCGTATCTTTGAGATAAAAAACTCCTGTGTGCAAAGTAATTTGAGTTTTGGAGGATCCATAATGCATGGCCTGTACTTCTTGATTGAGTTTGCAAATCCAGTTTTCGGAAAAGTCTATGTGTATGGCAATTTCATTTGATTCCAGGTTTTTTATGCATTTTTTGTATTGCTGGTACTGATGGACAAGGTTAAATGTATGTGTCTTGAATTTTTTCATCTCAGAATTAAATAATTGTATCAATTCTTTCACTGTGCCCTCCTTATCTTCTTTCACCATCTTTTTTGTTTTCTTTGTAATGCCTTTATGATCAGTATACTCGTGGTCTTTAAGGATGTTAATCTTCCAAGAAATTGTTCCATCCCTTTCAGTCTGATCTATAGATTTATATGAGCAAATGTCACACGTGCCGTACATACAATCCTTGTCCTGTGTTTCACATACGTTTTTTGAGATAATATCATTGAGATCTTTTGTGTTTATAACGCCACAAGATTTAAGCGCATTAGCCATAAATTGCATATTGGCGTGCTTTAAGCAAACGCAAGTTTCCAAGTCCGAGTCAATCCGTGGTTGAACTATATAAAAGGGTCTGTACCTTTTAAAAGTAGTCAAACTTACTGGACCAACTTCGCTTGTATGGGTTGAGGTGAGCCCAGATTGCCTCAGGATTATGTAAATTATTGGGGGAAATTGAGCAGAATGAGACTGGTTTTTCCGTATCTTTGAGATAAAAAACTCCTGTGTGCAAAGTAATTTGAGTTTTGGAGGATCCATAATGCATGGCCTGTACTTCTTGATTGAGTTTGCAAATCCAGTTTTCGGAAAAGTCTATGTGTATGGCAATTTCATTTGATTCCAGGTTTTTTATGCATTTTTTGTATTGCTGGTACTGATGGACAAGGTTAAATGTATGTGTCTTGAATTTTTTCATCTCAGAATTAAATAATTGTATCAATTCTTTCACTGTGCCCTCCTTATCTTCTTTCACCATCTTTTTTGTTTTCTTTGTAATGCCTTTATGATCAGTATACTCGTGGTCTTTAAGGATGTTAATCTTCCAAGAAATTGTTCCATCCCTTTCAGTCTGATCTATAGATTTATATGAGCAAATGTCACACGTGCCGTACATACAATCCTTGTCCTGTGTTTCACATACGTTTTTTGAGATAATATCATTGAGATCTTTTGTGTTTATAACGCCACAAGATTTAAGCGCATTAGCCATAAATTGCATATTGGCGTGCTTTAAGCAAACGCAAGTTTCCAAGTCCGAGTCAATCCGTGGTTGAACTATATAAAAGGGTCTGTACCTTTTAAAAGTAGTCAAACTTACTGGACCAACTTCGCTTGTATACTTTTCGTGCAATTTGCTTAATGTATCTAGCAAGTAGCGTTTTTGTTACTTGCATTTTTTTAATGTTACGCATTCTTTTTTCCCAGCGCTAGCACGGCTCACGTCATCTTGGTGGTAAAATGCAGTTATTTTGTTTCGAAGAACGTTACTTTTAGGTCTTATCTTACATTTCTTGATGCCAGTCTTTAATCCCAAAACACCTGACAACGCAGTCTTCAATTTGTATTTTTTTACTAAATCGCTACTAACTATATTTTTTAGTTTATTTTTATCTTTATTGGCTAGAGTTGAGTATTGATTTTTCAGTGCCTCCGTCAGGACATTGTGGGCAAGTACAACCTTTTTTACGCTCTCTTTTTTAAGGGTTTCAACGCCGATCATATTTTCATTTATGAAATGGTCAGTTCTTTTTAGCGGCGTGATCTCTTCTTGACCTATATAAGAAGCAGGCGTGATCTCTTCTAGGTGTATATTAGAAGTAGGCGTGATCTCTTCTAGGAGTAAGTCACCATGTGCATTGTTAGGTGCTGCATGTAGCATTCTTTTTTGGTAAGGAGTTCATAATATTCTTCCATTTTATTTAAACGTAGTTGTTGTACTTTTAAATGTCTAATAAGTCTCTTATAACCCCTTTGTAGAGTGAGTACACTTTTACGAAGCTCTGTATTTTCTTTCCGCAAATTGCGTTCAACTCTTCTTTGGATATTCCTTGCAGTGGATTCTTTCCAGGTCGTATTTTGGGGCGCTCCATCTTGCGAAGCGTTTCTCTGAATAGTCTGATCAGTGCTTGTTTGTTTTGGAACATTTCTATGTTCATTAAATTGCCTCCATTTTTTCCTTCGTTCTTCTTTCTGTTCTTCTGTTAAAACAGCTGTCTTGGCTTTGTACAATTTTTTAGTCCTTTCTAAATTCTTTTTTTGTATCTCTTTAAATTTTTCAGGATTCTCTTGCTTTAACCTTTCTCTGTATCGTTTGGACTTTTCGGCTGCCGAAAGTGGCATCTGAAAGTAAAAAATAAATAACTTAATTTTTATGTCTCATTTTATCTCATGCCACTATTCGCTATTATCCGAAAAGCAATTTCAGCCGAATTTTCGGATTGCAAGGCCAAACTGTTTAACCTCTTTTATTGAAGTCGGTTAAAAATACAAAAAACCTCCTAACTGTAAAAAATACTTTTCTGGAAACCGCATAAAAATCGTTTTAGCCAAACGCGAGATAATCGCGGCCAAGCAATATACATACGGGTAAAACTGAGTACCGCCTTTTTATTTTAAGTCGTTTAATATACCAAAACATTCTCCTAAGTGTAACAAATACTTTTCTGAAAACCGCATCAAAATCGGTCCAGCCAAACGCGAGAAAATCACGAACAAACATACATACATACATACAGGTCAAACTGATAACCTTTTTTGGAGTCTGTTAAAAACACAGCATGCTGGTTGCGTTGTGCGCATTGAAACACGATATGTGGGCTTGTTGCTAACTACCACCAGAATATTCATTAAATAAAAAATATCCAAATATGTAGAGCTATTAATTTCCTCAAATGCTAAACAACCTTCTTAGTGTAATCCCGACTGAATATGGTAGCACAATTGTGGTGACACAGAAATTGTGCAACTAGTGACACAAAAGTAACATAAACGTATCACAATTGTTCGGTAGCACAGTAAATAACAATTGATTACTCCGAAACTACACTTGAAATCGCATTTAAATAAACACTAAACAAAAACTCATACTGTTTTGTACCTAAAGCACTTTAAATCATAGTCAAAACACAAAACTCACCTTAGAAATCGTCGAAAAACCTGTCTAAAATTCTCTGACCGCGCCAAAGCCGCTTCGAGTTTGACATCAGACTGATTCTATTCTATTCTATTCTATTTCTTAGATTATGGCCTCTGCGGTATTGCCGCAATTCCGCCAATGTCGCGTGGATAGGGTAGAAAACAAACGAAGGAGACTGGTCGGTGGAGGGAAGATTGATCGGCTTCTGGATCATAAATTTTGCATCTGAGCATACAAACCTAAGGAAGACAAACACAAAACATAAGTACACAGGATGTAACATGCAAACATAAATAACTGGTTACGGGGAGCAGTTAGAATGGTATTAGTTTAAATATATCTAAAGTTTAATTTTGTTAGCACAAATACATTTGTTTAGTATATTTAAAAAGGGGGTGAAAACAAGAGATAGGAGGGAATTGAGGTTAGCAGGGCGAGGGATTTCTACTGGAAGCATGTCATGCAAAGAGCAGCGAAGTGACGTACAACTAAAAAAAAATATGGTCAGCTGTGCCCTCATCAAGTCCACATTCGCAGATGGAGTGGTCACGAATTCTAATTTTGGCTAAAAATACGGGGGCACAAGTGTGACCCAGCCGTAAGCGACATATAGTTGAAGTAGATGTTTTACAATTTTTTTTATATTTAAAGAACCAAGGTTTTATAGAAATGCTTTCTTGTAGCTGACCATAGAATTTCCCCTTGGATAATTTTGATATCTGCCATAGTTTGTCCCAAGCAATCCGCATTTCTGGTTGGCACATAGAGACTAAGTCATGAGAGTAAATTTTATAGTAGTTCCTGTTGCCATGTAGTGGAGCTTCTTTGGCACACATGTCTGCAGTTTCATTCCCTGGAATGCCTACGTGGCCAGGTATCCATGCAAGAACTACCTTCAGTCCAAGTCGATGATTTTCATAAAGGGATTCTTTTATTTTTAGGATAATTGGAAACTTATGCTTTGATTTAAATTGGTTGGCAAGGATAGCTTGTAGACAGCTCTTTGAGTCAGTGAAAATAATTGCCTTAGCTATTTTGTAAGAAGTGGCATATTGAACAGCTTCAAGGATGGCAATAGCTTCTCCAGTGAACACTGAAGCTAAAGGAGGGCATTTATGGTTAAGGATGATTCTATACTTGGGTATCCAAACAGCAGTACCTACGTCGTTGTCTTGCGTTAAGGGCATTAAGGGCGTTAGAGGCATCTGTATATATTGCCACCCAATCTCTCCATTGGGAGTAAATTTTTTCAGAGAAAATTTTACAAGGTTCTACTGAGAATTTGTCAATGCCAAAATCCAATATAATGGAGGGTTGGTAAATTAAAGATTCATATTTAGTTGAGAATAGAGGATTAACCGGAAACTGGGCAATGGGATATGAGAGATTAGAATATCTCATAATATGGCAGCTAACCTCTAAGTGTCCATAGACAATAGGCGTACAGTGTTGCCAGTTCACGAAACCGAAATTATACCTTCTTTCAAGTCTCTACTGTCGACGAAAATGGTTGCACAAACGAAGTAGCACAATTGTTTGAAATCACATTAAATTATCAAAAACAGTGAAAATATGCATTAATGTGTTATTTCCTTACACAGAAAACATGAAAATAGTTGCCGATTATACTCTACTGTTGTATAATTTGATATTCAGTCCATAAATTACGTAGAAGTTGAATTAAATGACCCTCAAAGTTCACCCTATCCAAATTATATGCCATATTTTACGTTATTTGTTCCAGTTTTGTGGAGAAATTATTTTATCTAGTCTGCAATCAGGTATTATTCTATATTACTTTGAATAGGGCATGCAGGGCAAATAACCATTTAATGTAGTGGTAATTTTTGTAAAATTCTATCACACATGGTTTTTAAGAAAAATTGTTGGGAAATTTTGGATTGAGCAAATGCGTCAATATTTTGGCTTTCACCCATAAATAGCAATAAAACAATAGTCTTTTTTCCCAGAAGTTTTACTGCTAGGAAAATTATTATTGTTCAACATTTCAGTTTGAATAGGTTAGCTGTGTGGAGGTTTTTAAAACATGCTTTAAATATCTTCTTTAACTGACATTTGAAAGAAAAGGATTAGCTGTAAAATGTGTTGTGGAAAATATGATTGTGAAATTACTGTAATTATAGGGGTTATTCTTTGTACTATGTAGTCATGTTTCTCTAGCAAAAATATTCCTTATGGTCTCTGCAATATCTCTTACTCACAAATTCATGTACACACTAACAAAATTTCTTTCTTTCATAGAATCCTATGAACGTGGAGAAGTGGTGAGGAAAGCAATAATTGCAGTGAACCGATAGTGTATAAGACACTGCATGATCAATTAGCTTGGAGAATAAGTAATATATTTAGTGATAATAAATAACATCTTTATTTGTATTCAAAACATTTTATTTCAACACAACTTAGAGAATAGTTCAGAAAAAAACTGAGTGGCCTACATCATGGCCTACTCACCAAAAACATTAGTCTTACTTATGTAGTATGTAGGTACGCATTAACTAGTTTTTATTTCTTAAATATGTAAAATCAATAACCAATGTAAGTTTATTAATCCAGGTATTTTACTCAGTGGAATAAAATAAACACCTATACATATTGAAAACGATGCATGTACTTGTAGGTACTTGTTCTAATCAAATATTCATAAAATGCACGAATACTGAATATAGGACTATAGAAAGCTATACGTAAACGTTACTAACGGCCGGTCCCAATAATCTATCTATCGCCGGTTTACCTTACTAGAGTTAGATATTTGACACTATTTGTACGGATGTTATGTCAAATTTCTATCGGTAGTAAGGAAAACCGCCGATAGATAGATTATTGGGATCCTCCATTAATAGCGGATGCGCCTACTTTCGCGTAGTGTAGGTACCTAATAGACGATCGTGTCAAGTAATAGTACGATATAACGAGAGCGATAACCTATACTTACAACTGTTTATTTCAGATTGGCATATTATTCGGCTGATATCATCAAAGTGAAACAATATTCATTTAAACAAAATTATATATGATTTATGTAAGTATATTAAGTCTGTTAAACTTTAAAACCTAATAAACCCCGAAACCACAGAACATTATCATGAGCGATTTATTATCTCTCTCTATTTTCACGCCGCATGTATTCGATATGTCATGACGCGTATTCACTAGTATATAGTTTGAATTGAATATCCTAAATCAGAGGTCATTGCATAATTTCGCTACGATAAGATACGTACTATAAAACGCTATATCGATTGCCCTTTCCTATTTTCTTATTCAACAAAAGTCCTTGATTTACTAAAATAAATTAACTGGTATATGATTTAATTTAAATGTATTATTAATATAATGAGTGATTTAATTCATGTCAACAAAACAAGTACATTATTATATCCCTTTTCCCCAAGGGGAGGTATCCTGTATGTACGAGATTTTGCCATTGCACACACTAGCAAAATTTTGATGTGTGTAGCGGAATTGTATGTACTGCTACAGCGATAAAATTTAGACATTTATAGGGAAGCTAATTCGTTCCATAAAAATTTATTCCGTACTATTTTTAATAAAATACATATTTTACTGCCACCAATCGTTTCATAATATGTTTTATTCTTTTACCTTTTTTTTGTAGTACCAAATACATGAAAAAGACATTTTAACTAAAATTAGTTTTAAATTGCTGATATTTCGTATTTTCGTGGATATTTCATGTTATTATAGTGACCCTCCTTTAATTTAAGCTTCCGCAGAACTATCCAAGTATTAGTAACATTAGGAACGGGATATTTACCGTGTAATCCATGTTGTCGGGACTATAAATCGCCAACTCAAATAAAATGGATTACACGGTAAATATCCCTTTTCTAATGTTGTCTCTTGCAAAAGTGATCGTAATAGTTTAAAAACTTATAAAATCTAAGTATGTCTACGGACATATGTACAGAAAATGTGCAAAATGTGGAGCAACTCCTGTTCAAGATGGTGTGGTCTCATTTCACCGTTTCCCTAAGCCTGGTAAAACGAATGTTGAACGGTATGTTAATCATATATATTTGTATGCTCATATATGCTTTATCTTGCTTATATTGAATAACTAATAGCATAGTTAGGTACCTACTCTCGTTTTTAATTCTACAGTAGGTATTATTATTACAGTTAGTTAAAAACATGTAATTTAACTTTGATCTCCATGTGATACCTATAATAAGATCATATAGGTACTATGTGCCTGTACCTTCGTCTACCATATTTCCTATCTTTCTTTAGTCAGATTGCAGTAATGTAATTAGGTACTATTGCTTGTGGGCTGATGGATTACACAACGGGGCCTACTCCCACCTTTTACGAAACTATCATAAATCAGGAGCATCTTGTAATAAGCTTAAAACAATCATACTTACTATCGTACCAACACAAAATGGTAGAACAATATTACTTCAATATTATTTACGGCGTGTTCCTTTTTAAGCCGAAATCGACCCTAATGGTGCATTCCAGTAAACACCGCCAATACATACGACTGTCGTGCCCCGGTTTCGTGTTTCCTTTAGGATGAATACCTATAATGCCCAACCCATATATAACACTCACACAGTCGCAAAAAGCGCGTCATATTTTCTCCCAATTAAATCGAATGAATCATAAACCTATTTGATATTTTGACAGTAACAGCTCACAACGACCGCAAGTCCAAAACCTTCCATCCCCGTGTGTTGTAGGTAGTCGTGGCGTGAGCGTGAGCTGCGACGTAATCCATGATGTACCGAGCTCAGTTATGATAATTGCGAGTTTGAAAGGTAACGGTTGGGCGGCTATGCGAACGACGCGATCGATTTTGGCTCTCAAAGGAACACGACCAGATGTAAGTGAAGTGAAAGAACGAAAGAACGACAGAATATTCTAATAAGGGTTTGAGATTTTAAAACTCTATGGTGGAGGCACAGAAGCATAAATATAGCTTTCATACTTATTTGTAACAGATATTGCACATTTATTTTTCCTTTATAAGTGTAGTAGTACGTGTTGAACATTTGCCATTTCACAAGTTAATATGTATAATATGTCGATATTTATAGTTTCAATGATGCATGATTTTTATTGGCATAGTCGTGAGTAAAGACTTAGTCACGTACACACATCTATCATTAAGTCACTGTCCTGCCTAAATTACGTTTTAGTAAAGCAATAGTAGTAGATATGTGTTTAAAATAAAACGATAAAAAATCAAATCTATGAATATTTTATAAATAATACAATTGTTTCTACAGACTAATCTGTTGGTTTCATGTAGAAATATATAAAAATACCTTTAATTCAATTAAAAGCCCTATATTAGCTTATTCAAATTGATATGTAGCAGGTACATAAACTTCTATTGTTTTGTTTAATTTCAGATGAACTTCCTTCAGAAGTCTTCGCCACAGCTACACTTTTGAGCAAATTCGTCCAGCTGTTTGATGCATTAAATGCTGACCAGACTTCCAGACAGACAAGAAAGAACAAAGTCAGTCCAGAAACTTACGCTCAGGCTTGTGTGGCAGTGAAAATGCCGAAACCTTTAAACGATGCAAATATGCCAATCTCGCTGGAGGTTACACATTTGTGCCGTTTGGGGTAGAAAGTTTCTCTAAGTGGCGCGTACAAAATTTTCAGGGCTTGGCCAAACGTTTGGTTGAAGCGTCAGGTGAACGGAATGCTGGCTCATATTTTGCAAAGAAAATTTGCATAGCTATTCAAAGTGGAAATGCAGCCAGCATTTTGGACACCTTGCCTCCAACAAATAATTTATTACATTTGATATTTTTAAACTTTTGTCCATTACTTAGTTAAACTTTAATAAATTTATGAAATAAATACATAAATGTTCTTAAAAATTGTTTTATTTCTATAACATAAGTACATACTTACTCACCTAATAAGGTTCTGCCTACTTCATGAGGCGAAATTATGGATTAACATTGTTCCATCCGCAGACTGAATTGATAGGTAAAAAAATAAATGAAAATAGAAAAGCATAGGGTGGATATTTAAAATTCGCGCTAAAGTTAGTTTCTTAGCATTCCGTGCGGATTCTGTTGCGCTAATAGTATCAGTGTAATTCGCATTATGTCTGTATGGCAGTTACACTTCTTCTCTCGGTAGAGAGTTAAATATTCCCTGCTTTTCCCTCTTCACGCAAGCCTACAATTTTCTACATACTTTTGACACCGTTTACTAATATTTGAACTATGGCGGTTGGCTTACGTTCACTTGGCAACCACTTTCATGTTATAAAAAGCCACACTGCCATCTGTGAGCCGCCTAGGTAACTTCTACTCCAAGTTCAACAATCCCCCCCGAAAGGTTCTCGCATTGACGTGGCGGGGGGGCTCAGTAACCGTGGCTAGGTACACCACGGTGAAGCCAAGAGGAACCCAGGGGTCGCGCCGGCGTTGGGGTGCGCTGGCCGGCTCAGGCGGGCCGCTCCTATGGGCTTTGGCCGCCAAGTCCACATAGGAGTGGCGGGGTCCGGGCGCTTTGGCGCAGACTCGAGGAGGTGGGGCCCGGGCGCTTTGGCGCAGGCTCGAGGAGGTGGGGCCCGGGCGCTTTGGCGCAGGCTCGAGGAGGTGGGGCCCGGGCGCTTTGGCGCAGGCTCGAGGAGGGGGGCCCGGGCACTTTGGTGCAGGCTCGAGGAGGTGGGGTCCGGGCGCTCGGCGCAGACTCGAGGAGGTGGGGTCGCGGGGGGGCTATCCCTTGTGGCTGACGTAGCAGGCGGTGGGGCTACGTATCCGACCCACCGCAGGGAGACCACGGGCGACCAGACACGGGGAAGTCTGGCGCCCATTGTTGGCGAGTTTGGTCTCCGAACGTGAAGGGTCCGGCAACGGACAGCCGCGGCGGGTTCGCGGTCGTGTGTAAAATCTGTCCCGCGTTCCCGCCAAAAGCGGCAGTGACGGAACACCCCGGGGTTTTGGTGGGTATACGGACTCCCACATAACCACCTACCTCCCCGTGATAGGTGGTATCCATAAAGGATTTCCCCGGGACAAAAAAAAAAAAAAAAAAAAGGTATTTCACACAATGCCTTTTTTCCATTTCACGTCAACAAATTGTACCGACTCAGATTCTCGTAACTAGCTTTTTACCCAACTTCTTATTACTTACTTACATACTTGCTAAATAAGACAATCATTAATTACAATTTAGAAGAATCTCTCGCCACTTTCGAACTTTTGCACGGCAGTACCTACCTATCAGTTGTAATGAGTACCTAATGTGTCAATAATTAATTTACCTAACTACCAATTGTAACCATCACTCTTTACTCTGTAATCTGTGTGAGTTATTAACAAATCGAACTCTACACTAATCGGTACTTACCTATAGTTAATTACGCATGATCTATATCTACCTACCATTAGCGCGGTACTAATATAATTAATCAGAGTTAATATTGTGGATTTGAAATATCAAAATATCTTTGATGGTACATCTATTGATTTTATATACCTACCTATAGCGGTTCCTTATAAATTTTTGTTTGCTTTTACTACAAATTGCGATAAAAATTTCGATATATTCAATTGTAGCTTATCTGTTGTTTCCTAGTACTGGTTATAATAAGATATGTCGACGTCATAAGTTAAATCCGTGAAAAATGCCTATACATTAGATAGTTGTTACGGGAGTTTAGCATATCGCCTCCCTTTTAGACAATTTATTATGTATAACTATATTATTTCCTAAAACCTAGTAATTTGTTTGTACAGATAATTTCCTTAGAAATATAAGATTAGTTTTATTAAGATATTCTTTTTATTTTTTTTTATTTATACTTTGGAATGTGAAGTCTATTATTCCTAAAGAAAAGGAGCTTTGATACCCCCGGGCTGACGACCGGCTTGGGCTGGCTTAAGAGTTCTCTTTGCGGTTACCAACATTCACCAATTATACCAAAGTCCCCTTCTAAAAGTGAGTTATAATATGGCCATATTATCCCCCTTATTCATATACCTACTTCCTCATACATTTTATGTTTCTTTCCCTAAGTCCGTAGCTTTTAGCACGAAACTCCTAAATACCTACTATCCTAGCTCTGCATATATTTATTTTAATGTTTGGTAATATTTTTACTTCTGTTACATAGTATGTATTCATAATTTTTTTCTTATTTGTTACTCTCTTACGCGGATTCCTTTAAGATTGAATTCAGGTATTTTTACCTATTCAAGTATATCAGTAAACAAAAGTTTAAAAAAAAAAGTAAAAGTTTAGAAGTATATCAGTGAGCCCCAAACTAAGCACAGGGCTTGTATCTTGGGGCTCTGGTGCGAAAGTTACCAGGAGACAGTACAGTTAATGATAAAATAGAAGATCAAGAAAACAAAATTAAATCGAATCATTAACACACAACATTAAGTCTTAGTTATTAATTTAGATTATATGGTGTGATAAAATTGTATATACACATTAGGTACTTAGTTTGAATTTACAGGATTAGCTTAATTGGTCAAGTGGTTTCCGAGACAGCCGTTGTACTGCGATAAATTACCTAAGACTATGTGCTCGTGAAGTCTCTTCGCAGAACTACTAGTGTTATAGTGTTATATAACGAAGTGCGTAGTACTTTGACTTACAGTATAGTGTGCGTGTATATGCGGTAGAGTTGTGATATGCGACTTTACTGCGTCAGTTACACCTTCAAAATATTATTGAAACATAAATATTTCTAACAGTTTTAATTCAGTTTCATAACAAATCTCTGTTCTGTCTGAACTTATAATTTGTGAAATTATTCTTAAGTATTTTATTTGTTATAACCATATGGGTCTTGCTAGGGAGTTGAAATAATAAGTTTTTAGACCACGTCCGTTACGTAGTTGACCGGAGCAACTAGAAACCAAAACTCCAAGACAAATCTCCTCTTGGCTTTTTTATTTAGAGAGGTAGTTCTATATTTGATGCCTTACAATTTTAAAGGTTTTGTTGGTTGAATCCGTAATCGGTTTTATCCTACTAATATTATAAACGCGAAAGTTTGTGAGTATGGATGTATGGATGTTTGTTACTTTTTCACGTTTAAACGGTGGCGCCAGTTTTGATGGACATTGGTATGGAGGTAGATGAGGGGCTGGAGTAACACATAGGATACTTTCCATCATCATCATCCATCACCACGCGGGTGAAACAACGTAATATTCTTGGGTACACCATAGACAACATACACTGCGGTCCTAATTGGCTATAATCGATATTAGCGCGATAAAAGTCGGTCCCTTTCACCGTGAGCGTGATTACGATGGCCCACGCTACGTCATCTATGACGTCTTAACTGCCGCCATATTGACGATTACATGAACCATGCTCTACACCATAATCGTCGTGAGCGTTCTGTCAAAAGTGACAGGTGTTTGTTTATTTCTACAATGTATTTACTGGTGTCCCTTCTTTTTGATGTAAAAGTTTTAAAAGTCGGTCCATCCATTCCATTATTTCTTTTTAATCCACACACTACATAGTTAACCTTCACACTATGCACGATATTTTTATGATATTTGTTTTTCGCGCGCAAATGGTTCGTTATTGCTACAACTTTGGTCCGAATTAACAACACGCTTACAGTGCCACGAGCTGTCAAAATCGCGATATTTATCTCGGACCAGCTTTGGTAGACGATAGCACTGTGAGCAAAATTATCGCAAAACGGACCACGGCAATAACAAGATCTCCACCTACGTCAAGCACTGCGGTCCCAATTGGCTATAATCGATATTAGCACGATAAAAGTCGGTCCCTTTCACCGTGAGCGTGATTACGATGGCCCACGCTACGTCATCGATGACGTCTTAACTGCCGCCATATTGACGATTTCATGAACCATGCTCTACACCATAATCGTCGTGAGCGTTCTGTCAAAAGTGACAGGTGTTTGTTTATTTCTACAATGTATTTACTGGTGTCCCTTCTTTTTGATGTAAAAGTTGTAAAAGTCGGTCCATCCATTCCATTATTTCTTTTTAATCCACACACCACATAGTTAACCTTCACACTATGCACGATATTTTTATGATTTTTGTTTTTCGCGCGCAAATGGTTCGTTATTGCTAGAACTTTGGTCCGAATTAACAACACGCTTACAGTGCCACGAGCTGTCAAAATCGCGATATTTGTCTCGGACCAGCTTTGGTAGACGATAGCACCGTGAGCAAAATTATCGCAAAACGGACCACGGCAAAGATCGTAATGATGACAGTTCTGTCAAAGTTTGTGTCAGTTTCTGATAGCTTATCCAAATGCAGCTATCATTTTGACAGTCGATAGTTGATACACTAGCCGTCCTCGGCAAACGTAAAGGGTGATAAAATGTAGTGAAAGGTTTTTTTCCATGGTGATAAATTTTATATTTGTATGTACGTAGGTACTGTATTTTATTTTAAATGTTTACTGATTGATTTACTTAGTATCTCAATTTATTCATATAATACTATTATAGCAATTGCGTTTGACCATGTAAATATGTTATGACATTTTGGTATAAAGATAGATATGGCCTTGCAGAAGATAATAAGAAGTACTAATCATGAGCAGACGAAGTCGCGGGCACCAGCTAGTAAAATCATAGGATTAAGCACCGTATTGATACAATACTACTTATTTTGACACATTTTCAATGTGCCACATTCCTACATCGACACAAGTCAAAAGGGACAGTCACGTGTTAAATAATAACACAATATAAAAAAATTAAATCTAAATGTTTTGTTTCTGAGGAAGTCCATGCGGATGAATTTTCCTAGGTAAGTAGAGTAGGTAGATTATTACATCTATCATAATAAATAATCAGTCATAATGAAAATAATTTCTTGTTTCATATTTAGTTTGTTTTTTTATTTATTTTGAAAGTTTTTAGTAGTTTTTAGATCTAGTAACACTTTAATTTCACAAGATTAACACTTTAACTTTAATAAATAAAATTAACAGTTGTATAATGTCGTATGGTTAATCGCGCCAAAACAATGAATAGAATTTAAATTTCAATTCAGTTCAAAAATTGCAATCTCAATTCTAAGTTTACTTTCACAAATACAGGAATAAGGAGAAATTGAGGAGGACAAATTGAGGAAGAGGGGACACTACTAAAATCACACTGTTTTAGACTTTTGCGGACAATACACACTAACTGTATCACTGTCGCAATGATGCAGTTAGTGTGTATTGTCGAGACTTACAATCGAGTTCGAGGTCCAGTGGTATCCGTAGTAAAAGAGTGAGAAAGAGGGTAGACCATTTTGTCTGCTCTTAATAACTTTGAACTTTTTTCACATCCACCCGCATATTCAGTCTACCCGTGAACATGGTGCATGTAACTGTGCCGAAATATCGGTAACTCCGAAACCTGCCTAATCGTGGTGTACATCCCGTGAGTACTAATTTTAATGTACCTACTGCTAAAATCACTAAATTATTCTAAGTTATTCGCATGGACCAGCTAAGAGAATGCGTAAAAAGATATGGACAGACAAAAATAGGAAACACAGGTAGTAGACCTTATATCTATCATCATTTAAGTGACGGAGATTAATTTATATCTCACCTGATGATGCGGTCTACGATGAACTATGTAGCATAGAAGATAATTATTATATACTTGTGACTTTAAGTTAAGTGAAAACTAATTTACAGGCTCTTCTCGGATATGGAGATGACGTCAGGACCCTTGCATTCCTCTGCGGAGGAGCACTCATTAGCGACAGATTTGTTCTCACCGCAAGCCATTGCATCGCTAGCAGAGACGAGTAAGCTTTTTTTATTTCTTATGGGATAGGTTAGCAAACGAGCAAGCAGCTCACCTGATGGTAAATGATACCGTCGCCCAAAGACATGCGCAATACCAGAGGTCTCGAGCATGCGTTGCCGACCTTTGAGGAAGGATGTATGAAGGAGGATATAAAAGGGGTGAGGGTGGAAGGGGAGGGGGAAGGAGAGGGAGAACGGGTAAACGGGTAAGGGGGTAATCGGGCCACCGGAACCTCCCACAAACCGACGAAACGCAATAGCAAGCTCTGTTACTTCACTTCGGTGTATGTGGGAGTGTGAGACTTCTCCGGTCGAGCCGGCCCATTCGGCTGTGGGATTGCAGCGTGCCACTACCACAAAAAAATATTGTAGGAATTTTCAACAAAAATCAGATGTGGGACTTGTGGGTTTCTCGCATTGGCGTGTCCAGATACCTAGAAGCATGAGTTAGCCTGGCCTTACCCAGTTAACCTCTAGGCCTAGCACGAATAACCGCGTTAATGTAACGTAACGTGTCGTTCACGTGAAACAGTACAAACTGTCATTTATCAAGGGCAATTGTGACACAGATAACTCATAGTTTGCTGTTTCGCAAATTGTTTATGCTACAGCCTCTGATGCCCACTCCAAAGACGATGTACAATTATTAAATCCATCATCATAAATAATTTGAAAAAAACACTAATTCTGTACCAGGTTGACCTCTGCTAAGCCCTTTAACAAAACCCCGGCTACGCTGTTAGTTAATCAAGGATAATACTAGAGTACTATACTACTCTAATAAAATATAAAAATATATACGTAATGTTTTAATGTACAGTCGGTTCCAAAAATAACGGGTCAGTCACATAAACCCGAATATCTCCCGAACTACGTATGCCATCCTAATGAAACGAAGACTGTTCAATTGAGAATTTAATTATACAGATAAAAAATAAAATAAAACTTAGTTACACCCACAATATTAATCTTAAATTAAAAAAAAACTAAAGTAGTCATATTTTTCTTAAGATTACATTTTTTTTATGATTGTTTTTTTGCTGTTTTTCATCACTTTCTTCATTTAATACTTTGTATTGCCTCCACGAGCTCTTCTGACAGCTTCCAGGCGATTAGGCATGCTGTACACCAAATTTCGGAGCCGGTGCTGAGGAATACCTTCCCATTCCTCCACCAGTGCTTGTATGAGCTCGGGAAGCGTGATTGGTGGTGGGTTTCGACCTTTCACGCATCTCTGAAGCTCGTCCCAGGCGTGCTCGATGGGGTTTAAGTCCGGGCTTCGCGCTGGCCACTGCATGAGTTCGATACCGACCTCTTCAAGGTAGTCATGTACAATTCTGGCGGTATGGGGACGCGCATTATCATGCATTAATATGCCATGCCGGTCCATCCTGGCCATGAAAGGACCTACATGTTCATTGAGGATCTCTTCCACGTACCTCTCTGCATTTAGAGTTCCATTTTGAATGAGCACCAGCTCGGTGCGGGCCTCAGCAGAAATCCCAGCCCAAACTTGTACGGAGCCTCCACCGTACGCCACTTTTTCCTCCACACACGCTTGATGGAAGCGCTCCCCTGGTCTTCTGTACACCAACTGCCTACCATCATGCTTATAAAGCATGAATTTAGACTCGTCCGTGAACATTACCCTAGACCAATCGTCTAGTGTCCAGTTTAGGTGTTCGCGCACGTATCTCTGTCTTGCAATTCGATGTCCCCGTTCCAGTTTGGGGCTATTTGCGGGCCTCAATGGTTTCAAATTTGCTTCAGCAAGACGTCTTCTTACTGTTTGAGCGCTTAAATTGCCACCTCCAAAGCGAATAAAGTGAGTTTTTAGACCAACAGCAGTTTGAAAACGATTTCGGAGCATTGTAGCCACCAGTTGTCTGTCTTCCCTGGCCGTTGTGCATCTTGGTCTGCCATTTCCTGGTCTTCTAAGGTGTGATCCGGTCTCTTGGTACCGCTGGACTACCCGCTGAACAGTCGACAAAGATACACCAATGTTTCTGGCTGTTTCACGCTGGCTCCGCCCAAGTTCCAAAAAAGTTAGGATTCTGGTACATTCCTCTAGCGTGACTGCCATGCTTCACCTCACAGAATAATAATTATGCACGTGGAAGACGTTCACGATAATTTTTTTTGTGACAGAATAGAAATGGAAAGCATCCATAATGACATGAAACAAAAATTTTGTTTTTAAAAATAGTCATTTTTTTAAATTTTGTTATTCTAATGAAGTTTTTTTCATCAACCAGTTTAAATAATATGCTATTAGAAGCGCAACTAAAAAGTCTTTATTCTGTTTTTTATTTCATTGATCTAGCTTTTACAGTTCTGGAGGTATTTCAATTTTTGTGACTGACCCGTTATTTTTGGAACCGAGTGTATAATCAAATATCATGTACTTTTTGATAACCACATGTATGTTTTTTCTTTCACTATAATGACCAGTTATCGATTCTAAGCTCCATTCAATATTGTGCACTAATTTACAAAGACAAAATTTAATATTATTATTAATATCTATATTTTATAGTAGGTATGTAAATTAATATCTTTAAAAAAACTAGCTTATGAGCTAAACTCGGCATCCAAGGGGCCTATCTTTTACGAACCTATCATAAATTAGGAGCGTTTTGAAATAAGCTTAGAATAATCATACTTACTATCGTACTCCCACCGACACAAAACGGTCGTACATATATACTTGTACTGTACTATATTACTTCAATACTATTTACGGCGCGTTCCTTTTTTAGCCGAAATCGAAATAATGGTGCGTACCAGGATCAATACCTATAATGCGCAACCCGAATAGAACACTAACGCAGTTACAAATTACGCGAGTTGAGTGCACTATTTGATAATACGTCATCAAAACGTTTATTGTAATCCATTATTATTTTAAGCTTGCTATATTGACGTGGTGGTACCAAATTTAATCGTAACGTTTAAATAAGAATACTTTAAGAGGTGGGAGTAAGACCCTAGGTATTGATCCTTAAAGCACTATCGCCTGCTTAGCGAGACCATCCGTCCCCATACGACGGTTAAAATCAGATAGAGACTTAAAGTTCCATGCACGGACGGGATGCCTCTGTGGTCTAGCGGTCATGGCGTCTGACACACATTGCCGGGAGACACAAGTTCAAATGGGAGTGACGTCACGGACGGCTTCACGTCAACATACGCTCGCGCTAGTTTACGACCAAAAAAATATTAATACGGTATACTTCGACGTAATAGTGACAACATACTGTGATACTTATTGTGGAAAGGCTGTGTTAGTGTTTGTGTCTAATAAACATACTCGGACAGTGAGAAATACGCAAAGTTATATTGTAATTGTGTTGTAGTTTTTAGTGAATTTAATTGTTATTGTAATATTATTCCTATGTGTTTCGAAAAAAATGATTTAATAATAATAATAATAATATAATAATACCGCAGGGGCGGCTTTGTGGCGAGCCGTCGGTGAGTGGCGACACCGTGGACCCTGATTCTCCCTGGGGCTAAATGAGACCCCTGACCCCCGGCTTGCCTTTATTGGCTGTCTGGGGGTGGAGACGCAAGAGCAAGTAACAAAAAGCTCCAAGGGTGGAAGTGTTAAAGGGCATAACGCCGGTAGTAGCGCTCTAGTGAAACCGCAGCACACCTCTCGACACCCTTTAGCCATCCACACCAACGTTGTCCCTTTTGTCACCATTCATGGTGGCCTTTATGGGGGGCCCGTTTAGTGGATGGCAAGTCACCACCTGCCTAAATATTTAAACATGAGACTAAAATTGGCAGGTGCCGTAGTCTCTTCCATAGCCCACTATCTTCCATATCACTAATAAGTTCATATCAATAGCCTGGCCATTTTACCCATTTTTGTAATAGTTATAAGCACCATGTTACCCTTCATACAACATTCTTTCTGTTTTTGATACTTTGTATTTTTATACCAAACAGGCCTCTAAGTGTTGGCTACAGCCCCACTTATGCCTTTGTAAAGGACCGGGTGAAACCCGTGAAATTGGTTGAATAAAAATAATAATAAGAATAATAAAAATAATAAAAATAATAATAATAAAAATAATAAAAATAATAATGAATAAAAATAATAATAATACAATAATAATAAAAATAATAATAAAATAAAAATAAAAATAATAATAATAAAAATAATAATAAAATAATAATAATAAATAATAATAATAATAATAAAATAAAAATAATAATATTAAGAAAAATTAGAAATTGACTTCTCGCTATCGGGTAGATAATAAAACGATAACAAGAAGTGTGCCGGTTGTGACGATTCGAACGTTCTGATTCTGCGCCATCTAGCGTATACTGTGTAAATTAACTTGGTGACCCAAATACTAGCAATACCTTGATCCCCATCATGCCGAAGTGTTCTGCTTGCGGGAAATTTCTTACCACTGCAGGGGCCGCCTCTTGTTCAACTTGCACATGTGTCTATCATAAAGGGTGCGTGTCAATCCCAGATAATAAGACAATAACAAAAGACTGGATTTGTCCGGATTGTAAAAAGTCACAGCGGAAAAATTAAAATAGCTCGACTCCAGTAAAAAACATCTGTGACGCCGAAATCCCCCTCGCCACCTGCGACGCAATGCCCATCCATAGCTCCGCCCAGAACGAACCTTTGCTTAATATTCCCACAACACATATCGTTCAGCAGGCGGGAGTTTCAAACTCGCAGGAATTAAGAGACATGCGCCGTGAGCTCGCTGCATATATGGCTGAGCAACGCGAGTTCCGACATGAGATCCGGACATCTTTGGCGGCAATGGGGCTGCGGATGGACAGGTTTGAGGAAAGACTCGTAACTCTAGAGAATAAAAATATGGCGTTTAATATGGAAGAGGTTGCGGAGCTACAGCAGACTGTCGTGCAGCTTAAGTCGGAACTTAATGAACGGGACCAAGAGGCATTACAAACGGACCTGGATATCGGCCATCTACCAGAAGAACAAGGAGAAAATATTATACATACTGTCATCGTTCTTGCTGCTAAGTTGGGGGTTACAATTGAGGAGCAGGACATTATTTTTGCAGAGCGAGTTGGGGCAATAGAAACGAGGGCGTCCGCGTCGTGTTGTGGTGCGACTTGCACGTCGCCGGCAGCGGGATGAGTTGTTGCGCGCTGCGCGTGTGCGGCGAACCCTCACCACAGTCGATATTGGTCTGGCTGGGGCACCGCAGAGAGTTTTCGTAAACGAGAGGTTGACGCGGACTAACCGCCAGCTGTTCCACAGAGTGCGCGAGGAATGCCGCAAGAGACAGTGGCGCTACTCGTGGACTAAAAAAGGACGCATTTTCGCTCGGCAAAGCGATGGAAAACCGGTTATCTGCATACGCGCGGACGCTGACTTTGCCCGTGTTTTTCATGCTGGTAATGTTTGACAGGTCAATATGGTTGTTGTTTTTCATCTGCTCACATAATATGTTATTACTTGTGTATACTATCAAATCAAAAAATTTTATTAATTTAGGCAAATTATATTTGTATATTTCTTTATGTACAAATATAAAATACAATACAAAAAACACACACTACTAGTTATTATCAATATTTTAATTATAACATTATCATATACTTATAACTTTTTCTTTATAAACATAATATTTAAATTAGATCATTGCATAACGAGAAATTTTGTTATGGACAACGCTTATGTCAGTTATAGAACGAGCTATATGATATATCAAATCAACTTGAAATACTTAGTATTCAAAGTTGTGTATTGTATTAAATGTTATTGTATTTGCGTTATTGTAGTTGTATTGTTATATGTTATTGTATTAAAAAGCAAGAGACGATAAAGGGGAAGTACTGTATAGCTTAATTATTTATATTCATTTTGTTTTCTGTTTTATTTTAGGAGGTTATTATAGTTTCATTTTTTCTTTTTTGATTTTATAATTGATTTTTAAATAATATTATATTCTGTTCTGTGTGCATGCCGGTCTGTGATTTCACCAAATGGCTCCAACGGAAGATCAGCGCTGGCGAACAGCTGGTATTATGCTGAGTTGGTGCCAATTTGTGACAATTGCATGTTTTGTGCTATTTCTATATTCTTATACATTTACATTGTAATGTCGCAAATAAAATATTTTCTATTCTATTCTATTCTATTCTATTCTATTCTATTCTATTCTATTCTATTCTATTCTATTCTATTCTATTCTATTCTATTCTATTCTATTCTATTCTATTCTATTCTATTCTATTCTATTCTATTCTATTCTATTCTATTCTATACTATTCTATTCTATTCTATATGAGTCGCTCTTACTGCACTGGTTCACTGTCCTGTAAACATTATGAATATTTATACCTACTATTATCATTATGGGTAACAAACGTCTACGACTAGGTTTGTTCAATGCAGGTTTTCTTGGCACAAATCATGACAACACAATAGCGTCAGTTATCCGCAATGAGTTAGACATATTAGCACTGACTGAGACCTGGGTCCACGCGGGGGAGGAAGGTCGTGCGCCTTCGATTCCAGGATACAGACTGAGAAATACTCCGCGACCGTGCGAGTCCCGCTCGCGTTATGGCGGCGTCGGTTTTTACATAAGGCGGGGTACCACCGTACGGACATGGTACCCCCCAGTGGACACACTTCATAGGACAGTGGAACAAATGTGGCTCACACTGACCCTTAACGGAAAAAGCTTATGATTGGAACTGCGTACCGCCCGCCCTGGGTTCAAGTAGACCTATTTTTTGATGCTATTACAGATTCCATCAGCTCTATTCCTGCTTATGATCATTTGATATTATTAGGAGATTTTAATATTAATTTTTTACATACAAACGATAGTAATTCAGTAAAGTTTACTACGTTTCTATCATGCTTTAATCTGCAGCAGTTAGTCACTGAGCCAACTCATTTTACTAAAACTAGTCAGACGTTAATTGATGTGGTCTGTACAGACTTGTCTTCAAAAAAGATAAGCTTAGAGCTGTAGGAACACTTTTTGGTCACTGCCTTGTAGTATGTGAATTCAATATAAAATGTGAAAAATTAACTCCGCTTTGTTTAACATATAGAACAAAGAAAAATATATGTCTAGATATATATTGGGACGGCATAATATCCCGGCATTATTATGATGTTAACGAAATGTTGGCTGTTTTTAATCACTGTATTATGGCGCTTTTTGATCTGCATGCACCTATAACGTCAGTCATCATCAAAAATCGCTCCTACCCATGGATTACCGACACCATAAAGCTTATGATGAAGCTGCGAAAGATTATCATAAAAATGAGACTGATATTAGAAAAAAATACTACAAGAGCTTAAAATCAGCAGTAAACCAAGCACTCTTCTATGAAAAAGCAGCTTATTTTAAACATAATATTAATAACAAAATACATGACCCTAAAATGCTTTGGAAGAATCTAAAAACACTTTATTGCCTAAAAATAACACTGAACTACCTCTATTTTTCGACGATCCTAACGCTATAAATAATCACTTTCTAAATTTAAGTGGTATTTCAGAAGTTTCAATTTATCATTTGTCGTACTTCGAGTTTCATAGGTTTAGTGGAGCAGTCTTTCATATAGAACCAGTTGGTCTTGACACGTTAATAAAAATAATCAAGAGCTTGAAGTCTAATGCAGAAGGCTTTGATGCTATTAGCTTGGACATGATTTTAATGACGTTCCCGCACACAGTTGACTTTATACAATTATTAATAAATACGTCTATTTGCGAGTGTACTTTTCCTGATATTTGGAAAGTTGCAATAAAATTGTGCGACCATTACAAAAACACTCAACTCCAGTAGATTTAAAAGATCTTCATGTTTATCTAAAATTATGGAAAAAGTGGTAAGTACACAATTAACCGATTTTCTTGAAAAAAATAATATTTTGCCAGATATGCAGTCTGGTTTTAGAAAAGGGCGGAGCACTGCAACAGCTCTACTAGACGTAACCGACAACATACTTACTGCACAAGACAAAGGTATGTGTACTCTCTTAGTGTTGCTAGATTTTTCCCGGGCATTTGATTCTTTAAATATAAATCTCTTAATTTCCAAATTGAGTTATTACGGATTCGATTGTAACGCGTTACATTGGTTTAAAGTTACCTTATTAATCATTACCAATATGTGAAACTCAATCGAGCAGATGGTACATCACTGATGTCGGATAAAATGGCGGTAAACCGAGGGGTGCCGCAAGGATCCATTTTGGGACCGATCCTTTTTATATTATATTTGGCTGACATCATATCGCATATTACAAACTGTCAATTTCACATTTATACTGATGATATCCAGGTGTATATATCTTTTAAACCGATCGACATTGATGAAGCTATTCACAAACTTAACGAGGATCTCTCCAAGATAGCGTCATGGGCTAAAAATAATTGTCTTCTGCTCAACCCAATGAAAACAAAATACCTAATTTTCGGATATAAACATCACCTTCAGAACCTAAACCCGTCGAACAGTGTCACGCTCATGCGTGAACCCATCGAGCGGGTTTTTGAAGCACGCAATCTGGGATTATTAATGGACAGTGATCTACGTTATGAAAAACATATTGCGAATGCTGTCAAAAGTTGTTTTTACAAACTCAAAGTTTTATATAAAATGAGACCGTACCTAAAGATAGAGCTACGTATTCAACTGGTGGAATCGCTAATACTATCAAAATTAAACTATATGGATACAGTTTTTGGCCCACGGTTATTTGCTAAAACGCAAAAACTTTTACAACGTGTCCAGAACGCGTGCGCTCGTTTCTGCTTTGATATTCCGATAAGGGCACATGTGACACCATATTTAAATAGACATTCAATTTTGAAATTAAGGCATCGTCGTAAGCTACATTTAGCATGTCTTCTTTTTAATGTTATAAAATACCGTGCACCGATGTACTCGTATCTGTATGACAAACTGTCCTGGAGGTCGAGCCGCAGTGGTTCTCGATCCCGTGAATGCGCAATACAGCTCGTAACGGAACGGCATAGCTCAGCTGCTTTCAGAGGAAGTTTCCGCTACGCCGCGTCCAAGTGTTGGAATAACATCCCACCGCCAATGAGAAACCTGCAATGTTTACATAGTTTTAAATATCAATTAAAAAACATTCTCAACATCCATCAAAAAAGCCAGGAAACTCAAAAAAATGACACAAGCGTTGTCTAAAATAATTTTAGTTCTCACCTTGAACAATTATTACACTTATTATGTCACTGTATATTTTATTCTATTATTTCTGTTAAATCTTTCATTATAATTTAACTTCTTCTACTAGGTGTGTTTTGCAAATTGTTTCTTGTATATATTATAGTAAGTACTATGTGTAACCATGCGTGACGTCACCTACCGGCCTCAACGGAAGACCAACGCTGGTTGTTTACGATCAGCACTATGTTGAGTTGGAGCCGATTTGTGGCAGAAGGCTGCAAAAATCAGTTATTTTATTGTTTTTTGTGATTATTGTTTGGAATTATGCGTTACTACGAAATGTTTTTGTATGTGTTTTGCCATAAATAAAGTCTATTCTATTCTATTCTAAATCATTTATTCTGTATAGGCCTACGGGGACACTTACAAATTGTCATATAACATTTATTGTTTCTTAAATCTAAAACCGGATCGGAACGCGACCACGACTGTGAAGATCCGGAAAGAAATTCAGCGGACTTGTCTTTTTACATATTTTTTATCACCACTTACTTAATATATTTAACAAATGATCATTGATTTTAGCTCCAGTGTGTTGCCCTATAAAAGAAACTATAATAATGGTATCAGAAGGACAAGACACGCTACACTTGACATCGTAATACACGAGTAGGTGATCCTGGAGTGATTATTCCTAAGCTGTTTTATCCTCCAAGTAATGCGAAATTTCGTAATAACCTTTTTGACAGAGTTTAGTTTTAATAGTAATTTTAAACTTATTAATAGGGAAATCTCGGATAACATTGGGAAGTTTATCATAGGATAGTATACATAGTCCCATAAAAGAATGACTTATTCTGTGGAGACGCGTTACATGTACGGATAGCTTGTGCTTATTCTGCGTTTTGATGGAATGAGCACTCCTTTTTTCAAAACTGTTCATGTTTTTCTTTACATACATTAGATTTTTATAGATAAACTGAGTTCGAATCCCATCCGAGGATGTGTATTGTCTCTTTAAAATTACAAAGTATGTACTCGTATATTTTCTGGCGTTTATTTCTTACATATTTTCAATCATGTTATTTCCCAGAGGCTCAGTATCGTACGTAGCCCTAAACGTATTGAACAGAACTGTAATCGAAGCGAAGAAGATACACAAAGCGAAAAGAAACATCATACATCCTGAGTTCATACCCTCGAAGATATACAATGATATCGGATTGTTGGAGCTGGACAATCCGTAAGTACAAGTTTGTCATTGTGACGGTGGAGTGGCAAACCTCAAAAGCTTTATATTCATAATTTTTTTTACTAATTATAATGAAATTTAGTATGTTGAATGATGAGGCACTGGAATAACACATATAATACTTTTCATCATCAACATTATCGTCATCCATCACCCACGGGTTAAACCGCGAGGCGCAGATAGTACAATCGACCCAGCGAGCGAAGCGTCTGCTTTAACTGGCCAAATTAACTTTCACCTGTCCGTATGTTTATTAGGTTGTATTTACGTCTTCCTCTACATGTCGCATTTTTCAACCAACCTTTACGAAACTTGGTATGCATGTTCTACTATTTATTATAATTCTTTATCGTCGGTGATTTTGAGGGGGTGGGTACCTTTCCTAAAAATAGCAGAAGTTTGCCGACCGATTTTAATAAAAATTGACTACATCCAAGCTAGTACCATATAAATTTCATTAAATTTGGCTGAGCAGAAAAATATTTAAGCCTAGGTACTTGCTGATATCATCATTGAAATTCGACCCCGTAAGTAGCAGGGTCACTACTGACCTAATGACCTGGTCGATTGTCGATTGGGGGAAAATGGTGTTTTTTTTTTTCAATATATGGAGCCGACTTCTACACCAAAAAAGTGTGAAAGATCTTGTCGAAGTCGGTACCATGCGAACAATATTGTGATAATAGATACCTACTTTTGAACTATCATGGCGCCGGCTGCAACAAGTTATTTCACACTTTTTGGTGTAGAAGTCGGTTACATATTTTGGTAAAAGTTTTTTCAACAAGGTTCTTTTTAAAAGACTGACGTTATTGATAGATAAAACAGCTTATAAGTTTGCGTTTACTTTACAGCTACAAAACGGAGAAAGTTGCATAAAATAATATTAAAGTTAAATTACTGCAGCCATCTCAAAACTTTTTCTTCAAAAGACCAAAAGATCTATCTTTTGGTCTTTTCTTTTGGGGCGAAATATACACACATATTGCTAGCATTATCATAACTTTGGCTACGACTGTCTTTAATATCAAGTTCCAAAGTTTTATCGATCGATATACGTGTGTCATCGCGTGGTGAGCTGCGCTGTTGCCAGGAGCTCTAACATGAGGTGGCAACATAAATATCCTTTATAGTCGATACTAGATGTCGCCTCCCTATTAAGCTTGTGATTGGCGTACTCGCTATCAATTTTAGTTCTACAACTGACTGCAAGGTCTGTTCTTCAATTCATAATTTTTTTTCGGCAGTCGATACCGAGCATCGATTTGGTGTCAATGTTGTAAACTTATGGAAGACCTACAGCTCACTCACGTACCGCTCGCTCGACCACCGACTGATTCGTGACAAGTCAGTGTTTGATTTGCGTGCGCTTTTAAAAAAATCTAAATGTATTGTTTAATCAAGGAGTCCCTAGCTTTACTTCACAGCGCATTTAGTTTTATTATTTTGTCTCGGTCAATAGTTGATATATGTAGGGTATGATGCAATGATGCTAGATTAATAGTGCATGCGAAGTCACGGTTTCAGGGCCTAAGGGTAAATAAAAGCCTGGTCTTTTAGGTCGAAACATGTCAATTTTTTTATTAATAATTTATTTTTTTTCATGTCAAATCATATGTTTGGGCCGTATATAGTTGTGGTTGTGAGGAATTCTTACCATTGTAAGCATTGTGTGCAAATTAGCTCACTCAAACTTCGTGCGCTTTGCTCGTCATTCAAATCGAGCGCGCGAACGGAAAGGGTTGGATAGAACCGATCCTACGAGCTGCGCATACGCGCTGCTTGAATGAACGACGAAGGAGTCGTGTGAATTGCGTCGTGGCGTGTACTAACCGCCATTGAATCAAAAAAACCTAAAAATCTTCCAAAGGATCCTATCGCGAGTTCGTATCGTTGGTTCACGTAATCGACCGCGAAAGACCAGAAGTTACTGTAGCAGCATCAGGAACAATTGTGTGCAAGACGTTGGTGCGTGAATGTGGGACTCTTTGTCTACGGATTGTCTGTGTGCCCAGCGCTGGGACAAACAAGGAAACTGCGTGGCTCTTATAAACCCTCCACTTCGCTAGGTGAGTGAGCTTACTGTATGCCTTTCTTGCCTTGTTAGGGAGCCCTGCCAACCACATCTGTTCGGAACCCCTGGTGTCCGTCTTTAGTATTTTTTGTATAGGTATACTTGCCTATCGGCCTTCGGCCAACATATAGTTTGGTTTTTCGAAGCCCAGATTAATTTGATCTAGTTAAAACTAGTATATTATGTTATATATATTTTATTCATACCATATACTAAATACAGTCCACTACATAAAAACCCAATTTCCTTGTTAAAAAACGTATCTGGTACATCACTAAGTTCCCTAGATATACCTGTTGTATGTAATGTATTATCTTTGTTTATTAGTTTCAATCAATCCAATAAAGGCATTTGAACAAGTAACGAGAATAATTACTAAGCCATTTCGCAGGCATTAGGTAGGTACCGGTACAAGTCGAATTAGATAACGGGATTTGTTGTCACAACAGAGCCTAACTGCTAAGTAATTTCGGTATACAAATCATAACATAACTATAATTAGTTGATAACGGAAGTATTTAGTGCATTTGCCAAGGGCGTACCCAGGTAGGGGCAGGGGGGGGCAGCTGCCCCCCCCTAGAAGATTAAATAAATGTAATTTTTTTTTGGCAAATAGAAATTAAAAACGTATTACCTACTCTGCGCAAAATGAAGTGTTGGAAACAAAATATCTTTTCAGCCAGATTTTTTTTTCTATAGTTAAATATTCTACAATATTCGATATAGAGTCTATGTATAGAGAGTCGTGTCGGTCGTGCCGCAACGTATTTATTAGAATATTTTATATAGTGACTTTCAGCCGCCGTCAAACGAAACGCAAAATGTTTTGATCAAGTTTTGATACACTTTATTTATTTCTTTATTTCGTTTTTATTATTTTTTAGTGATAATGAAAGTGACAGTAACGATTCATAGTCGAGAATTTAATTTCTGGAATCTGATTTTGATTACGCGACAGAATAAATAAAAACTAAGTAAGGTTTTGATGCAAGTTTGGTTTTATTTATTATATTAATTTGTTTTCAATGCTAAAATAAACTAATATTCAATATGTTGCATATTATTTTAAGTAGTATATATCTGTACAGATTTAGTTTAAGATTCTTAGTGTTTATAAAATAAAATAGTGAAAGTATCAAATTCAAATTTCATAGTATATTCAGTGTTTACAACTAAAATATTTTTGCTGCGGTTTTATCTGTGCCGCGGCTCACTAGACAGACTCTAGTAATTCTAGTATACTGTTAGCGATGCAATATAATTTAAATCTCCCGCAAAACCGTCGCATCTCGTAGTTTCCGGTTCCGCCGAGACAATCAGAGAGCCATCTAGGATTAAAGCCGAATATAATTGGGAGAAAACAACATCTAGCGCCATCTAGTTTCGGACGGCAGTACTTTTTCCAGTAAAAAGAAATAGGATCAATTTATACGGTCAATAGCGACATCTTGTATTGAATAGCAATACCGCGAAGAACGTTCTAGCATGGACTATTCTGGAAAGAAAAGACAGTGATAGCAAGTATAAGACAAGGATGGAAATAGAGTCGAGTATTTTCTACATATTTCGGGAGCAAGAATATTTCAATATATAAGCGGAAGCGTGAGGCAGAGCACGTCAATTTAGTTCGAATACAATTCAGTTCGGAGTGTAATACGAGCGAATATTTCATACGACATAGTGTCTTATAGTTTCGTTGCGGCGACACGAGATTTACGTTTACTGTGTTGCACAGTACTGGAAATGGAACTGGAACTATTACTCCGTCAAATGGATATCAGGAAATTTTTTGAAAGAGGTGAGTCAAAACAAAACACTTAAGTAGGTACCTAATATGATTATTTGATTTAATGGGGGGCTTTGACTCTCTTGTAAGTGTATATCTTAAGCATTACTTACAATATTTAAATTTATTAATTACAAGACGTGGTTTTGTTATAATAGCTAAAATAACATTTGTGAATATTTTGTGATTAAAAAGTAAAAAAAAAACATAAAAGAAAGATCCTTGCAATATTTTGGATTTATTAATAAGTCCATACCGACAACAAAGTCTCTTTTCTCTAACGTCACAACAAGTGTATTATTTCAAATTACCTAGTTATGCTTATTTGGCGTTCAAACCATATATATTAGAATGTGAAACTTGATCTTTATTTTCGTCTTATACAACCCGCCTAAACACTGTAAGAGTATTTTTGTGTATCCATTTTTTAGGGAGGACACGCGAAAAAAGAAAAAAAGGTCGGGAAAGTAGCAGTGGAAGCGATGAAAATGACAACCATGATAAAACCACTCATGTAATGCCAAGATCATTGCATGTTAACATTGGACAAGCGTCAAATTCTCCTGTAGAACCTGTTAATATATCTGTTGCCGACTATTCTTCTCCATCGACATCCCAACAAACTTATGACGTCAACGTCGATCCTGAAATTATAGTGGACGATGGCTGTCATGAAAATGATCTGGGACGTTATGTTGGGTTGGCTACCCAGCTATCGACGGAAAAGAAGAGGGAGTTGTTACAAAATCCTTGGATCCCGCCCAGAAATTACGATTTTGAAAGTGATGCAAGCCATTTAAAAAGAAAATTTAACCATGCTTGGTTGGATCAATATTCACCATGGCTAGTATATTCCAAGCGACTAAAAGGTGCTCTTTGTAAGCATTGTGTTTTGTTCCCTCCGCCCATTAGCACTGTGAGAGGAATTTTGGGATCGTTTATGGTCAGGCCATATATAAAGTTCAAAAATATGCATGAAGACTGCCGAAAGCATGCAACGACCAACCTTCACCAAACGGCGACAAATGCTGCAAAAATTTTTCTTGAAAATGTTCCTGTAGACATCCAACTGCAAAGTGGACACCAAAAAGAAATCGATGAAAACAGACAAATATTGTCATCAATTATTTCTTGTATAGTATTTTGCGGCACACATGATATGCCTCTTAGGGGCAAACAAGCAGATGAGGGTGTTTTATTAGATTTATTGAAGTTGAGAATCAATTCAGGGAACGACAGATTAAAGAGTCACCTGGAAAAGTGCCGTCGCAATGCAGTTTACACATCACCAAAAATACAAAACGAATTGATAAATTTATGTGGCGAAGTTATTAAGGAGAATATAATTAGTGAGGTTCAGAAGACCATGGCTTACGCAGTCTTAGCTGATGAAACAGCAGACGTATCTGGGAAAGAACAGCTGTCAATAGGCGTGCGGTTCTACGACGAAAGCAAAAGGAAAATCAGAGAAGAATTTGTAGGGTTCGTTGAACTAAAAGCACAAAATGCTTCCGCAATTGCCGAAGCAATTGACAATTTCTTAATTAGTTCTAACCTCTCAACCGAAGATTGCGTAGGTTTTGGATTCGATGGCTGTTCTACAATGGCAGGGAAAGAGGGTGGCGTACAAGCCATTTTGAGAAAAAAATATCCTCGTGCTTTATATTTTCATTGCTCAAGTCACAAACTCAACCTTGTTGTGAATGATGCGAACGCAGTGCCAGAAATTAGAAATACTGTCGCCACTGTAAAGGATGTTATAACGTTTTTCAGGGAATCGACTACACGTCGAAACTACGCTCCAAACCTATCACGATTATGTGAGACGAGATGGTCAGAAAAATATAAATCAATCAGAAAGTTTTCTCAACATTTTTCAGAGCTTGTGAAATCTCTAGAAACGTTATCCGTAGAAGGAAATTATGCCACCAGAAAATCTGCATATCAGTTGCATTCAGCCGTTACAAAACCAGTGTTTATTGTTACTCTACAAACAATAGCCAAATATTCAGCAGTTTTAGAACCAGTAGTTAACGCACTGCAAGCTAAATCGATCGACATGATCTCGGTAGGGGAACACATCAAAAATATCAAGGACATTCTCAGAAATGACCGCGAGTTTCCTGATAGAATAAGTAATGAAATACTTCAAAAAGCACGAGCTGTTGCAATGGATTTGAACATAGAAATTTCGGTTCCACGTCTTGCTCATAAGCAAACACATAGAAAAAATCCGCCATCAGACAATGATAACGAATATTGGTGGCGTTCCCTGATAATCCCATACATTGATTCACTCATTTCATCACTGAATATTCGATTCTCCCAAGAAAATACTCCGGCGTTTGCTTTAAGCAGGCTACATCCCTTGTATATGACAAAAACCAGCATTACAGACCTACACAAAACGCAGAATCATTCCAAGAATTTTATAACCTGGATATCACCGGAGAACTGAACCTTTGGCATAATTTATGGGTGACGAAGGCTTTATCAGATGATCAATTAAGGGACGTAGAAGTAATTGATCTGTTCAACGAAGCCAACATTTTTTACCCTGCTGTCAGAAAGGCATTAATTATTTTAAGCACTATCCCATGCACCACGGCGACCGTAGAACGGTCCTTCAGTACGCTGCGAAGAGTTAAAACGTGGCTTAGAAGCACCATGGGTGAAGAAAGGCTTACGGGTTTATGTCTGATGAGCGTACATCGCAACTATTTAAAAGACAACAGTGAGTTTATTGAAAAGACTGTCATAGACAAATTTGCGGCAAATCCGAGAAGATTACTGTTAAATTAATATATACATACATAATATAATAATATATATTATACATAATGTATGGTATAATTATGTATAATATTTTGTTTTGTGTCATCATCAAAATTAATGAATAAAAGTCAATTTTCATGATTTTTTGTTTCAATATACCCGACAGACGATCTTTTCGAAACAGGTATAAGCAGCCCCCTGCCCCCTCCTAGCTGAATTCCTGGGTACGCCCTTGGCATTTGCGATAACTCACAACTTTATTTAAAGTAAGAGTTCGAAAATTTACCTACATTTATTGAATTGTTTTTCTACCTATATTAATTATTAATTGTTCTGTCCGCTATTACGTTCGTCATTATAACGTTACAAGTACGAGGTTGACCGAACGTCCCCGACTGTACGTCCATTGTTGACGAACGCCGGTTGTGACGTCAGGAGAACGGGTTAATGCATAATGTTCACTCCACTCGTGCGCCCTCTGGCGAGCAAACTGTGAAATATTTTCGTTCGTTTGCTTTAGTTGTCATACTTGTATAACCATAGAATAGAAAGTTCGAATTACGACGTTTTCTACTACCGGTTTGACATTTCGTGAAGTTTGTTTACATGGTCAGCTGTTCATTGTTGACATATTTAGTACGTGTAACCGATACGACAGTTTGCTTGTTGTGTATTTGTAACAATGGCAGAGGAAAGAAAGTTAAGGATGAAAATTAAATTTAGTGAGGCTTCCTTGCAATCATACTTTGCGAAAATGCAAGGATTGTACGACCTAGCTATAGGTATGGAAAGTGAGGCAGTAGAGAAACAATTTTTAGTGTCAACTTTTAATATATCAACACTTCGGTCAGAATTTATTGCCAAATTAGAAGAGTGGAATATGTTGCAAATGGAAGCGGATCCGAAGTATGAACCATGTTTGAAAAAATGGGAAGCCTTTGAAACCTTCGATGTATATGTGCAAAATAAGGTAAACGTACTTCAAAGCGAACAGTTGACGAAAGCGAGTTTGAACAAATTTAAATCTCCGCAAATAAAATTACCCCCTATAAAGTTACCACAATTAGACAACGATAGGAAGGCATGGCCAATGTTTATCGAGTGTTTTAATAGCACAATTCATAATAATAATAATCTCACTAAGTCTGAAAAAGTATTTTACTTATGCGGTCAGCTGTCTGGAAAAGCGCTTGAAGCAATCGCTGGGATTTGACCCGCGGGTGATAACTATGAGCTAATTTACAGTACTCTTGTAGATAAATATCAGGATGTCCGTTCATTGGCTACGGCCTATATGGATGAAATCTTCAATTTGAAGAAAATGCAGGTGCCATCCGTTGATGGACTTAATGCATTTATTGACAAATTTTCTGTATCGGTGGCAGCTTATGAAAAATTAGACATTGCAAGTAAACTAGATTTTATGTATCTATATATTGCAATAAAAAAGATAGATAACGAAACCGCGCGATTATTGGATAAATTCAGTGCGTAGTGTACAAATACCGCTGTATAGCCAATTTGTAAAGTTTGTCAAAGAACAAGCTAAGATTTTAGAAAGGACAGGTTCGGGGTCCAATGCGAGTGAGAGGAGTTTGTTAAAATGGAATAATACTCGAGTGTCAATGATCTCCAAGTCAGTGCCTGTTCCTGGAAGAAATACTAGCTCCTTTGTTACTGCAAACGAGGGTACAGTTTGTCCCTTGTGTAACTCTTCGAATCATAGTTGTTTTTCAAAATGTACCGAGTTTCTTAAAGTCTCATCTAAGGAAAGATATAACATTGTAAAGAAACATAATTAAAATTAATTAAATTAAATTAAAATTAATTTATTTCGGGCAACTAGACCCATATCAGGCAATTACATTATTAAGACAAATATTTCACATTACATAAAAATAATAAAACAATTCATTTCCCACTAAAAGTCAAAATTTACAATTAAAATAACATAAAATTCAAAATTATAAAATTACAATTTCAATTACAATTACATTATTTAAATTTAAGACACATACAAAACACATATACATAAATTAATAGCGCCTGACAAACGGCACCACCTGAACATGTCTGTTGCAGCAATGCCGTATGTAGGGGCAGTCCAGCCTGTCGGCAATCATCGCCAGGATTGCGTTGGAGCTGGACCGTACTCTGCGCACCAAGGAGATGCTCCGCCTGCGCATAGTCGTGTAAAAGCAGGCGGTGCGGGCCTCCGCGAACATGCCCGAGGCGCTGCAGAACCAAGGCAGCCCCAACACAATCCTAAACGCATTATTGTACAGAACGCGTAGGTCGCCGTAGCACTTCTTAGTGTAACTAGCCCACAGGCTGCAGGTGTACAGCGATGTACAATAGGCTTTAAATAGTGTGACTTTCACTTCCATTGAACACCTAGCAAACCTGCGGGCTATCATGTTGGCTCGTATCGAGAGCGACCTCCGCTCTCTCTCAACATCATCATTATCACTTAGGTCAGGTGTTAGGATATGTCCCAAGTATTTAAATTTATTTACCCTCTCCAGAGGTGTTCCGTTCAGTCTAACAGGTGGAACATTTTGTAGACTAGCTGCACCGACTTCAAATACCATAAACTTGCTTTTTGTTACATTATACCGCAAACCATGGTCACGAGCGAAGTCTTCACATACATTCAACAACCTCCTCAGACCACATACCGAGGCACTCAGCAACACCATGTCGTCTGCATAACTGAGATTATTCACAGACACTCCATCAATATGGCAGCCGACATGGCAATTGCTGAGCGCCACGATCAGGTCATTAACGTAAAAGTTAAATAGCGTAGGAGATGTCAAACCACCCTGCCTGACACCACATTCAAGTTTATATTGCTCTGACATCACCCCTGCCCATCTCACATGATTCCTTTGATGACCATACCAGAAACGAAATATGGTGGTAATTTCATTTGGTAAGTTAATCTGGTCTAGCTTACGCCATAGGACATCGTACTGGACTAAATCGAAAGCCTTGGAGATGTCCAGGAAGCATGCGTATACCGGTGTATTTCTCTTTGTATAGTAGTTGACGGTGTGCTTAAGGCACAGAATCGCGCTCTCCGTTGATAATTGCGGACGAAACCCGAACTGGTTGTCGTGGAGAGTTACGTACTTGTTCAGCTGTGCATTAAGCAGACCATCAAAAACCTTAGCCGCTGTGGTAGCGAGAGAGATAGGCCTGTAGTTATTGCTATCGGCTAAGTCACCCGTCTTATTTTTAACTACCGGCACTACCACGGTTTTCATAAAATCATCCGGCAAATAGCTGTGGCTTACACACAGGGAGTAAAACATTGCTAATACTCGCGAGATGTGAGGTCCAGCATGCAGGAAGTGCTCAATACTGAGTCCATCGTGACCCGGAGAATTTCCTCGAGTCATGTGCTTTATGACACTAGCAACCTCTTTAGCACTAAATCTCGTGCCAACAATATGACCGCTCATGTCAGCATTGAGCACCTCACTGGCTGGGCCTTGCGGCGATTTAACAGCAAAATCCTCTTTAAAAAGATTAGCGATGCCCTTAGGATCACTCACCCCGCCGACGCTCGCAGGAAGTCCAGGTCGAACGTTAGTTTTGGCAGTGCTCTGCCAGAAGCCACGGAAGTCGCCTTCACGGTGTTTTTCAGCGAGAGCATCCATTCTAATCTGATCTTGGTGATCTTGACAGCACTTCAACCTAGATTTGAATACCCTTCTACTGTTACACAATAAAAATAATAATGCATGTGTTAATTGTTTGAGCTTTCATCATCGGTCCCCCGCATGTAAGTCCAAAATAGGTTGCAGTGTATGTCAAGTAAAAACGCACAATACATTATTACATTTTCCAAGTGAAAAGTCAAGTACATCACTGCCAGTATTCATTGCAGAAGATTCTTGTGATGGTAACCCGGAGCTGTTGGGAGTTAGTGATTATGAAGTGGAGGTTTCGCCTCAGGCAAGGGTATCGTTATGCTCGATGCATGATGCTGCAAATAAAACACAAGGACCATTACGGGGTGTAGCTTCATCTACAGTGCTACTTGCCACAGCTATGGTGCGTGTTGTAGACCCTCGAGGTGTGTGCTCTGTCGTTCGGAACCCCTGGTGTCCGTCTATAGTATTTTTTGTATAGGTATACTTGCCTATCGGCCTTCGGCCAACACATCATATTTCTTTCATTTGTAACATTCTGATATCTTCCTTATGTCTTTTATTTAACGACATTGTTTATACAAGATATGTTGTTATTGACAAATAAATATCGACCTTACTTAACCCTTTGCGTGCCAGATACGTACATTTACGTCCGTTTCATTCATCAATCTTTTCTTTTAATTATCACGGTATATGATTAATAAACGCTGCATATATTTAACATTTTGCGTTTAGTACGGCGCAAAATAGTTTTGTAGGGCACAGTACTAAATAACAGGTTCAAAGCAGTAAAGCTCTTTGAGAGTTCATCGGGGGGTAGAACTGCCACCATACCTATTTCTACCGCGAAGCAGTTATTTTCGGTTGATAGATATGGGTGCTGGCGAAATTACAGGCACATGACACGTTACAACTTAACGTCTCTGAGTTAAGTGGACGGGGACGGTCATTCGCAATTGTTAATTTTTACGTCATTGACCGTTTCAATTGATGGTGCGAATAATGGAGCTTCATACGACGCGTCAATTGCTCGCCCACATTTACTTTCTGGCCAGTATGAAAGGTAGACAAACGATGATTTCGAATTCACATGCGCATCTGCAATGATGGAAGTTTTGATTCAAGCCCATTGGCAATCGCGAATCACGTAATCAATTGAACGACTCGTTGTGCAATTAACAGATTTGGGTTATTCGCTCGCTAGTCCAGAAACATTGCGGATGTGAATTCGACATCATCGTTCGTCTACCTTTCAGACTGGCAAGAAAGTAAATGCGACGAGCAATTGACACGACGTATGAAGCTCCATCATTCAATGACGTAAAAATTGACAATTGTGAATGACCGTCTCCGGGATACTTTACGTGCACAGTGCAGTTAGTTTCTTGTGAACGGATCTGTTGTAGCTGCGTAGGTTCCCACTTATCAGGTGGCTCTCGTGGTTGTACCGTCTCTTAAGAACAGAAAAATACGTTATATAAAGTACCGCAATGTTTATAAGTAAGCTCGTATATCTTTGCATACTCAGAGTGATTTATGTGGAATCCAGGATTGCCCTGGATTCATTGACAGTTCCAGCATGTCTCCACAATAGGGAGTCATCTGGACTACTGATGATGTTTTGCGAACTAATTCAACAGTGCTGGAAAGGGTAAGGCTTTATGTAGGCAATTAATGTAGTGGTAAGACTTTATTGCAGAGTTCACATGGAGTAGCACCTCACCTTCGGCAGTTATTTAACCGTAAATCAGGAGTGTGCAAACATTACTGTGTTTCGCTACAGCTGGAAACATTGCCCATGTTTTCAGCGAAATGTGAAGAGAGCTCTTTAGAGCATTCTGTTCATCCCTCTACACGTGCGACTTGTGGGCTGATTATAGTAAAAATAGGTATAGTGACCTCCGCGTTGTGAACAACTGTGCTTTCAGGATGCTGTTGAGGCTGCCTTGATTCTGCAGCGCCTCAGTCTAGGTATGTTCCCGGACGCACACACTGCATGCTTTCATTAGACCATGCAGTTACGTGACGCGTCTATTGTACGCAGGATTGGGACCAGCTCCAACACCATCCTGGCTGCCAGGTTTGTCTGCCCTTACCTCCAGCATTGCTGCGAGAGACATGTCCCAGCAGCGCAGAGACGTAGCAATAGCTTTCACATAGGGGGAGTCCGCAGGTAAAACTAAAAATCTATTTAACTTAAACTGCATACAAACAATAGTTAGGTACTTACTTTAAGTACATAAAAATATAAAATAATAAAATATATATAATAATATAAAAATACATAAAATATATATAATAATATTTTTAAGAAATGTTAGTGTATGTAGCCTGTATAACCCTTTTTTTAAGCTATTTATGTATATGAGGCAGCAACTTTCATCTAACTAAAGTATCAGTGTCTTCTTCATTAAATGATGGTAAGTATGACCAATACAATAGTTTACAATCACTAAAAAGTTGCTGAAAGTTTTGCCCGACAGCAAAGTACTTGGAGCGCGCGGCCTCAATTTACTTACTCACTTAGGTACTTGATTTACTTGGGACTCGAGGCAGCCGAAAGATGCTATCTACATAAATTATGAAAAAGTTTTGACCGAGTGATTATCAGAAGACTTATTTCTAAGTTGGTAGATTTTGGAATCCGTGGCAAACTCCTACAATGGTATAAAATGCTTTACGGATAGCTAAATTATGAGGTTTACTAGCTGCGCCCCGCGGTTTCACCCGCGTGGTGATGGATGATGATGATGATGATGATGAAAAGTATCCTATGTGTTAATCCAGCGCCTCATCTACCCCCATACCAAATTTCATCAACATTAGCCCCCCCGTTTGTGCGTGAAAGAGTAACAAACATCCATACATCCATACATACAAACTTTCACGTTTATAATATTAATAGGATTATACATAGCCATGGCATAAATAGATAGTTAAATGTCTCGACGCGTGCTCATATTTTTGCCACAGATTATATTATCCGTCATCAATATTAAGCGATTTTAATGATGTCATATGCTAATGGGTCTGGACCCCCTAAAGACCTCCCTTATATACGCCCATGCAGCAGCGGTAGCGGAGAGAAGATATTAATATCGGGTTTGGAACCCTTCTATGACTTATTGACTATAATTTGTCTTGGTTTATGATTATTGTTATAGATATGAGACACTTATGTGATTTTAAATTATTATGGTTGTTTTATTTAAATTACTGTATATTGATGAAATTACTAGCTATCATTATTACATCATTCTTATTATATTGTTCGGTAGTGGTACACTACTGAACAATATGATAAAAAAATGTTTTTAAACACAATTGTGCTCAACAAATTATATTTATGATAAAGTAATTATTGCTAATTGTCTGAGTTTTTATCATATGGCATTATTTATTTCATTTTTCTTACGTTGGTAGAAGTGCGTATACAATTTCCATACATTTCTAAAATTATAGGCAGTTTCGGAAGACTGGTAGTTTTAGGAAAATTCATAGTAGAAACACTGTCTGCTGTCAAAAAACTCAAAAATAACAGTTGAGCGTAGCGTTATATTCTCTTTGGTTGAGCGGTTTTTATGTGCGATTTTGTGATTCGAGGCGAATTTTCTGTATTTTTGTTTTTTCTGTGTTTTCTGTTTACATCGAGTCGAGTGGGCATCTGCTCCTCCTCTGTATCCGGATCGTGCCGTTGAATTGAGATAGTGACTCTGCTTGTGTTGTGAAACAGTGACTTTGCTTGTGTTGTGAGACAGTGATTCTGAAATCTAAATCTGTGTGGAACTGATAAAATGGTTGGAAGCAGTCACAGAAAGTGTGAAATCTGTGGAAGACAGGAGATCAGAAGAGATCCGGAGAAGGGATCTCTTTTTTTTCTAAATTTCCGATTGATGAAAGCCGGTCAGTACATAACCTTATATCTACTAATATATGAGTCAGTAATAATATCAACTTCACAATTTATTCAGTGCGCTAGTCACACATAAGTGTAATTAGCCCTGGAAAAGCTCTCTTCGCACGCAGCTCTCCGGTAGCAGTGCATAGTTTTAAATATATCAACATTTATGTACCCTGAATTTGCAAAAAACCTTGATGTAGGATAGTAATTACTATCAAGGCATGTTGGAAATACTTTAATCTGTCAGTATGCAGGTGTTGACCTGTGAGATTAGTTATAGTGAAGTTGAAAAACTGATACAGGTTCCATAAATGTGCACTCATACACACACACATACAACCGCACACACTAAGAATTTGTAAAAAACGTAAGTTGTTGTATTTGTTTAACTCACTTTGCATTGTATAACTAAATAACTTTCATCAAAAATTTAATTTAATTTAATTTACTTTAATTTAATTTAATTTGATTTAATTTAATTTAATTTAATTTAATTTAATTATTTCGTGTTACGATGTGCTATACTAAGGAAGAGCGGGGACTCCTATTACAGGCATATCTTGCTTAAAGGTAATCCCCAATGTATTATAATTCTAAAAACTTGTGAACCGAAATAAATAATTTTAATTTTTAATTTTTTAATTTAATTACTGAGATTTGTAGGCTGTTTTGTATCCATGAATTAACTGAGCACTAAGCTGTAGAACTATTAATAATATGGGACAACATTCACACAAAGGTCTTCAGGTCCCAAACTAGGCAGAGCCTGTACTATGGTAACCTAATGACTGATATGCTACATACTTAGATACATATACAGTATAAGCTCCTTATTCGCGGGGTTCCATAAATATGCCGCGAATACAGAAATTGTGAATATGGAATGGTAATTTATATGGGATTATAGGGGATACGTTCCTAGGTGACAAAATAAAAAAAATATATATAAGAAATCAATTTCATTGAAGTTTTTTACATTTTGCTTAATTAACTTAAGGCTTAGGCAATGGTTTGAAGAATGTAATTATCTCTTGCTTGACAGTTTCAAAAGTTCCTTCAATTCAGACTGATACGCAGCAGTCGCACTAGAAATTTGTTTTAAAAAAATAAGAGGCAAGATAGGTAAAGACATCTTCCTCGAACACATGTCTATGTAGTATTTTGTAAAGTGTAAGGTGCATTCGTTTAGCTTTTAGGGCATTGGTGGCATTGTCATTGATGGCTCTTTTATTAAAGCATTTGTAAAGCTCAAAAACATTATTTTTGCCACTTTTGCCCACACTCTATTCGAACTCTCAACTGAGCATAAGACCTAAAATCGCATGATTATGCTGTCAAATACATAGCTGTCAAAAAACGATCACAAACAACCATGCTCCGAACGTGGGTCAAAAATTGCACATTTTGGTGGCAAAAATACCTTTTTTTCAGCTTTCGGAAAGCTGAACAAAAAGATACATAAACAACATTTTCACACGCAGATTCCCAATTCGAACGCCCCTTGTGAGCGTTTTTAGCGTTATTTTCGCTAAAAACGCTCAGAAGGGACCTATTTGAACGCACTAGTAATAGAGTGCTATAAAGTTAAACAGTTCAGGTTTTAGTCCTGTTTAAGAATCTCAATTTTCTCTCTAAAGCTTTGGGCTACTATATAGGTATCAACCCGTAGACTCACCAGTCGCCATATTTGGCCAATAATACAATAGATTAAGAAGAAAACAGTATTATTCCTATTGTAAATAGGGTGTGAATGGATAAGACGAAAATTATGTCTAATGCCCATGTTGTACCTACCCCAATATCAGTTGGGAACTCAGTTCTCGACGTTGTTGACGAGTACATCTTTCTGGGACAGACAGTCAAACTAGGCAGGTCCAACTTCGAGAAAGAGGTCAATCGTCGAATCCAACTCGGCTGGGCAGCGTTCCGGAAACTTCGCGAAGTCTTCTCGTCGAAAATACCTCAGTGCCTCAAGACAAGAGCCTTCGACCAATGTGTGTTACCAGTGATGACTTATGGCACTGAAACGTGGTCTCTTACTATGGGCCTCATAGACAAGCTCAAAGTCGCACAACGAGCTATGGAGAGGGCTATGCTCGGGGTTTCTCTACGTGATCGAATCAGAAATGAGGAGATCCGTAGAAGAACGAAAGTCACCGACATAGCCCAGAAGATTAGCCAGCCAGAAGTGGCAGTGGGCAGGGCACATAGCACGCAGAACAGATGGCCGATGGGGCCGAAAGGTTCTGGAGTGGAGACCACGGACCGGCAAGCGCAGCGTAGGTCGTCCACCGACACGGTAGACAGACGACCTGATGAAGGTCGCAGGACGACGTTGGATGCAGGCCGCTTCCAACCGGTCCTTTTGGAAAATCATGGGGGAGGCTTATGTTCAGCAGTGGACGTCCTACGGCTGAGATGATGATGATGATGATGAAATAGGGTGTTGCGCAGTTATAAGGCTTTGAATGATGAGAACCAGATAGGTGATATATTTAATAGTCTTTAAATTTGGTTTGTAGATATTTGATTTCTAATTTACCATTGATAGATGCCTTGTGTGTTGCCTAGTTGACACCCATTCACTATTTTAAAAAAATGGTTGAAATAGAACTATATTTTTATATAATATAAATATGTTCCAGCTGTAAAGAGTGGGTACGCGCTGTTGGCAATGAGGATCTGATATATTTACCAATTGAAAAGCTCCATCAACTGCGTTATGTATGCAGTGATCATTTTGTAAAGAATGATTGGAATAAAAAAGGAAACCGGCTCAAGAGACATGCTGTTCCGAAACTGAAACTTTCTGCACCACCATTGTCCTTGTTCCACCTGAGTACCTTGTTCCACATGTCGTGGAACAAGGAACTCAGTAAGCAGAGGAAAAAGTCAAGACACCATTTCAATAGGGCAATGAACACCGATCACGAGAGTGATTGGCAGGAGTACAGAAAAGCACGACACAAACTCAAAGTAGGGGTGCAAAAGAGTCAAAATAATTCATGGAAAAAGTATAGCAACTCTATACAATCGGAGAGTGAGACGGCGAGACTTAAAAAACTTGTATCTAGTGACACTCAGGTAAAACTAGGTACTTTGAAGAAGCCCGATGGCACCTATACAACATCGGAAAAGGAGCAATTTGAACTCCTCTTACAAACTCATTTTCCTGACTGTTGTTTGGAAAACAATGAAGGTTGGGAAACCGAAACTTCGAACGAGCCCGATAACGATGATTGGGCTTTTGCGAATTCTATAGTTACGGAAGAAACTCTTCTATGGGCGGTGAGTACTTTCAAACCATATAAAGCAGCTGGCACCGATGGTATTTTTCCTGCATTAATCCAATGGAGACTGGCCAAGATCAAAAACCACCTCCTGACGATATTTAGAGCATGCTTAGCCTGGAAGTATATACCTAAGTCATGGAGGGAAGTCAAGGTAGTTTTTCTACCTAAGCCAGAAAAAACAGATTACACGAATCCAAAGTCTTATAGGCCTATAACCCTGAGCTCATTTTTATTAAAAACCTTGGAAAGGCTCTGTGATAAATATATAAGGAGTGGACCATTAGCGCAGAATCCTATCTACAAAAATCAACACGCCTGTCAATCAGGAAAATCTACAGAGACTGCTCTCCACCATGTGGTGAACAAAATAGAATCAGCTTTGGAGAATAAGCAATCCTGTTTAGCCACCTTCATTGACATTGAAGGAGCTTTCGATAAAACCACTTTCTCCAGCATCGAGATAGGGCTAAGAGACAAATGCGTAAATAACAGAGTAAATAAGTTTGTGACTAACATGCTCTCCAATAGAGTCGCAAGCATTGATAACTCTAGCACCACACGCTGTCGAGTAACGAGAGGATGCCCATAGGGTGGTGCCCTATCACTTTTGTTATGGGTAATCGCAGCAAACGAACTCGTTGAATTGTTAAACAAAGATGGAATAGTTACTATCGCCTACGCAGATGATTTGGCCGTAATGGTATCGGGGCTATTCGAGTCTACTCTCTGCGAAACAATGCAGATGGCACTTCGAATTGTCGAGGGATAGTGTCAAAGACACGATTTATCAGTAAACCCAAATAAAACAGAAATGGTACTATTCACACGTAAAACAAAGGTCACCAAACTTAAACTACCTACGCTATTTAGCAAAGAGCTAACTCTAAGTAAGGAAGTTAAGTACTTGGGCATTTGGATGGATAGTAAACTTTTATGGGGAAAACATCTCGAACCCATTACCAGAAAAGCAACAAATATTCTCATGCAGAGCACAAGAGCTGTAGGAAAAGACTGGGGACTAAAACCAAAGCTGTGCCGCTGGCTATACACGGTCATTGTGAGACCAGTCCTCACCTACGGATGTGTAGTGTGGTGGCCAAGAACAAATTTGGTAACCACAATAGCTAAACTGCAGCAAACCCAAAGATTAGCTTGCTCTCTTATTAGCGGATGCACAAAGACCACACCGTCGGCAGCCCTAGATGTAATCTTAGGCCTAACGCCATTGCATCTTCACATACAGCAGGAAGCAATGGCATCAGCGCTACGGATAAAATCTACGGGCCAGTGGAAAGACTCCGGACCTGATACACACCATAGTAAAATTTTACATAAGGTGACAAAAATTATCCCAGAATCATCACAAGGCACTGACAGGATAGTCAGCACGCACCTTGATGAGAGAAAGTACGTGCTGGTCACTGAGAAGACTGCTTTGGATAGTTGTTCACCGTCATACAACATGTTTACGGATGGGGCGAAAAATAAAGCGGGAACTGGTTGTGGATATTTCTCGCCGGAACTTGGTATATCAGATTCAAAGGCCTTAAATAACACCACATCACCAGCACAAGCAGAGGCTATGGGCCTACTGTTAGCAGCAAAAGCTATACCATATAGAGACGAGGTGGGCTCCATATCATCATCTGTGGAAAGAAAACTAATCGCATTCACTCTAGATAGTGTGGCGGTCATCTATGCACTCAGAAGGCCGGTAGCCAGGTCAAGAGTGATAGCCGAGTGTCGAGCGACTCTACAAAAACTATTAAACAAGTATAAGATAGTGGTAGCATGTACAAAAGGGCATGGCTCATGCCCAGGAAATTCGAAAGCAGATACCCTCGCCAAAAATGCGACTAAGAAACAGGTAAGTGGAGATTGTAATATAAAAAAATATATTTCCAGGAAGGAAGTATAACATCTAAAAATATGATTTTAAGTTTTATGTACCTGTACGCTAAAGCCAATTATAATAATAAAAAAAATGAGATTGTAAGTTGAATTGAGAAATATGGATATGAGCGCTCCTGTAAAGTGATAATCTCACTAAGTTATCTAGAAAATTAATAAAAAAAGTTCGGGCGCCTGGAGCTACCTCACACAAAGTTTATATATATATATTTAAATTAACAAAAGTTACTTGGAATAGCAGCTGTAGAGGTTCGGAACTTCTAATCTTCAAGCGGGGGAAAGTTGAAATAAGTGGCTAAGCATTTAGTTTAGTTCAACTTTTATTTCCGGGAAGGAACACAGTGTTACAATTAATTTAGAAGGATTTTATATCTAATTTGATAACGTCTTAGCAATTATGCAAGGTCTGAAGGACTCCTGCGGTTATACTGATATAGGTAGACAGCCTGAGGGGCTTTATAAGTTTTCCCATCGTAAGCAAAAGTGACTTACTTATCTTACATTGTTTTTATCGCACGCTATCGTTATTGCACCCTTATTTAAAGGAAATTAATTATTTTAAGTTTTTATAATTACACGTGCCGAGAGTGGGCTCGTAAAAGAAAAAGAATAGACGATACCTTACTCCGAGACGTCCTGTGGTAAAAGAATATTACGTGGCATGATTCCTTCCTTCGGGTACACATGCGGCACTCAGCCAGGGCCGAGGAAATGCCAAGATGTCGGTCTTCGACTTCCCACGGTGAACTCCATTCGACACGTATGTATAAGTGTCTAATGGAAGATTTTAAAGGGAAAAATCTCCATCAAAAAAACTATGAAGAAAAATCATGGGGAAAAATCATGATTTTAAACTATTCAGAAAAACCATGCAGAAAAACTATGCAGAAAAAATCCTTAAGAAAAACTATGCAGAAAAACGCCAGTGGCTGAAACAATAAAAAGCTAGTGTTAAAATAATGTCCGTAACTTCAAGTACCACGCCATTTTGACTAAACAAAAACACAATTTACCGTTTTCCTTTAGGTTATGTTGCAGACACTCCAAAAATCCATTATTTTGGTAAAATCACATCGAAAATGTAAAGCCCTTGACTTGCGGCTTCTGAATTTCGCCTCTACATCTTGAGAAGTCTGCTCGAAACTCAGATTCGAATGGATTTATAAAAAATAAAAATTATAATGACTTCACATGTCAGCAATTGATAGGAAAGTGGTTCGACTTTTTTCCATCGACCAAATGTCAGTCCCGACACAGATCACCACAGCCAATTATACAGATAAAAAAACTGATGTCCACAGAGACAATACCTTACAGGGGCTACAAAAAGTGTTACTCTTGTAATAAAAAAAGTTAACATAGAATAAATTTCACCATAGATTAGCAATTTGAAACCTAAATACGTGTCTAGAATTGACAACGTGTAACGAAGCGAAAAACGAACGTTACATTACATACCTGACCAAAGCCAACCCTCCACCAAAACCTACTAAATATTCATCAAAAGGATGACAACAAAATTCAGAACTCTACCAAACTGAAGAGTCTCATAGTAGAGAAAGCTCTTAGCTGGAATAAACAAAACCAAAACTCAAACAAAAATCCATAGGATAATGGTCGCCAAACAGCAAACTAAAATAATAGAGTTACATATAAAAGAAGCATAAACCTAGACAAAAGCAAGTTAAATCTTAACTTCCATCAAACCCACCTTCCAGCCTTTAAAACTTCCTTGAGTACGATTAGGCACCTTCGCCACCGACTCTTACAACACTGATGTTAACAAACTATCTCCTTACTCTACCACTTTATGAAGTACGGTTGGACACCTTCGTCACCGACTCATACTCTTCAGTCCTAAACTTCGGTTAAGCTTTCGCCGCCGATTAAATTTCTTAATTTTAAAACGTCCTCTTACTCAGAAGTGCGGTTGGACACCCTGGTCACCGACTCCATTCTCCTCTACTCTACCATTCTCCGAAGTGCGGATGGACACCTACGTCTCCGACTCCTACTCATCTGGCCTAAAATTCGGTTAAGCTTTCGCCGCCGACTAAGATTTTATAATTTTGAAAAACCACTTAACTTCACACCGACGTTGTGCTCTACTGTAAAAGTATGCAGTACACAAACGGGTTAAAAGATGACAAATTGTTGAGAAATCAACAATAAGATTTTGCATGAAAAGCAAAATTGAAGAAAATCACTGTTTGAAGGAACAGTGAAATGATGCAATAGTGACCGGCTTAACACCACCGACATTCCGTGCACTACGCAAAAATAATGACAATAGTGACCGGCACACCACCACCGACTTTCCGAGCACTATGCACTAAATATTTCTGTTAAAAACGGAAAATATGACAATAGTGACCGGCACAACACCACCGACATACCGTGCACTACGCATAAAAAAGGTATGACAATAGTGACCGGCACAACACCACCGACTTACCGTGCACTACGCATAAAAAAAAAATACAATAGTGACCGGCACAACACCACTGACTTACCGTGCACTACGCATAAAAAAGGTATGACAATAGTGACCGGCACAACACCACGATTTTCCGAGCACCATGCATTAAATATCTGTTTAAAAAAAAAAACAGGAAAATAAATTATTCCAAATCACTGCTTGAAAGAACAGGGAAATGATGCAATAGTGACCGGCTTAACACCACCGACTTCCCGTGCACTACGCATAACTGTTTAAAATACCAGGAAAAAATAATTTTAGCAATAGTGACCGGCTTAACACCACCGACTTCCCGTGCACTATGCATAAAAAAATATGACCACTGTGGTCGGCACAACTCCACCAACTTTCCGCACACAATGACATATAAAAGGAATCAATCTAGGTACAAGTGTCCATAGATTGCTGATGTTCATCCTAACAAAAGACGTAGGATTAATCATCAAAATTGGGACGGAAATTCAAAGATTTCACAAATCCAAAGTAAAGTCCAAAAAGGTTGAGTACTCAAAGTGTCACATCCGATATACTTAAATTAAGACCGGTAACTAACAAAATATGTTCTACTAAATAGACAGAACAATTAACCTAAGGCAATAACTCTAAGTTAATATTTATATATATAAAATATTTATATAAAAGGAGGATAATTAAGTTCCTTTATAAACTATAAATATACAAAATTATATGTGAAATAAGAAATTAGTTCCCATATAAAGAAGAAAAAAGAAAAAATATTAAGATCTTTTGATGTTGTCAGGTATATTATTATAGCAAAATCCAAAAAATGACCTAAGTTGAATTCTAAATATTATATGAGTTAGAATTGATAATATAAAATAAGTTCCCTATCATACTTCACCATACAAATTACAATAACGGTCCATTCATCTACTTTCAAATGTAAAATAACTCAATTAAATTATCAAAACCAAGAACAAAATTATAGGTTATAAAAAGTAATTTTAATATTTAATAATATCTTTAACATGATAACGGCCTGAAGTACCTTTGTTCAAGTCCTTCAGAACATAAACGTTATTTGAAACTCTTTCAATAACTTCACACTTTATAAACTTAGGTGCAAACTTAGCCGAAAAATATGCAGGTGCATTAGATTGAACAAAACTCCTTCTCCAAACAATATCTCCAACATCAAAAGATATGACCTTCCTACCAACATTGTAATAACGGGCATTCCGTTTATAAGCTTTTAAAAGATAAGCCTGAACTTTAACATATATCTCACTAAGTGAATTTAAAGCAAGAGCAAAGGTATTTCTTTCACCAATCTCCAACTGAGTTAAATTATCAAAAGAATTACTAAAACGATGTAAAGAAGCATCAAAAATTAGTTCTCTACCAAACATTAAGAAATTAGGTGTAAAATCTGTAGCTAGATTTACACTATTATTCAAAGCTAATTGAACATTGGACAAAAACTTGGACCAAGTTCGTTGATCATCTTTGACAAAACAAGATATGCAAGTTTTTACAGTCTTATTATATCTTTCAACTGGGTTATTCTGCGGTGTATATAAGGTGTTGTAGAATATTTTAGTTATATTATTATAGCCTTTCATAAATTCAACAAAGTGTCGGGAAGCATATTGTGTTCCGTTGTCACATACTATAACTTTAGGACAACCAAACTTAAGAAATATTTCGTTCTCAAAAAGTTTATTAATTACTTTAGTAGTAGCATTAATCATAGGAAATAACCAACAATATTTAGTAAAAACGTCAAAAACAGAGAGAATATATTTATGACCCGAATAAGTTCTAGGCAAAATTCCAATAATATCAACTGAAAGCATAAGCATTGGCTTATCTACTTTTTTAGGATTAATCATAGTTCCAAAAGGAGGAGAATTAGAATGTTTATAAGCTTTACAAGTTTCACAAGAGATAATGTACTTTTGTACATCACCAAACATACCTTTCCAAAAATAATGTTGCTTTATTTTCTTTAATGTTTTATGAATGCCAAGATGGCCTGAATTTACATCATCAGGGTTTGATTTAATAGTGTCCATGATATGTTCTTCAGGTATGACTATTTTCCAGTTTAAATTACTATTTATATCAAATTTACTCCTACAATATTTATACAAAGTGTTATTCTATACTCTAAAGCTTTTAAATATAATAAGGTCTAAAATGTTCTATGGAGTCTAAGATTGCAAGCAATTCGCGCTCTGTAGTGCTGTAGTTACGTTCCCATTTATTAAGTGATCTTGAATAAAAAGCAACAGGATGTTGTTCACCGTTATCTTCTTCTTGACTCAAAACACTACCAATCCCAACAGAACTAGCATCGCAATGTAAAAAGAAAGGTTTCTTGAAATCAGGGCACTGTAAAACAGGTGCTGTTATTAAAGCCTGTTTAAGGTTGTGAAATGCGGTTTCAGCTTCATCGTTCCAATCAAGTGATCGCTTTGAATTTTTAGTTTTACTACCAGCTGTTAATTTAGTCAAAGGAGATGCAATGTCAGCAAATTTACAAATGAATCTACGATAGTATGAACACATTCCAAGAAAACTTCTCAATTGTTTTATCGTTTCTGGACGTGGAAAATCATTAATAGTTTCTAACTTTGAAGGATCAGTATGCAGACCGCTACTGTCTACTATATAACCAAAATATCTGAGTCTATCTTTGCAAAATACACATTTCTTAAGGTTCACAGTCAAACCAGCTTTCTGACACTTAAAACAAATCATTCCAGGAATAGAAGGGCAATTTTTATAAATATGTCCATAGGACTTACACTTCAAACAAATTAAATTATTAGATTCAGATTCAGATTCAGATTCAGATTTATTTTTATTGTTAAAATGTGTCACATTATTGATCGTATACATTATTATTGTCCCAACAGCTTGGTCCATCAATTGAACATACAATAATTTTATTAATAGTTTTAGAAAGTAACTTAAATCTAACAATTGTAATTAATTTTTTGTCAAGTTTACCTAAATATTAGTGTAGTTGGTCCATCAAATTGAACATACAGTAAATTAATTAATAGTCATAGAAAATAACTTAAATCTAACAATTGTAATTTATTTTATTTCTACATTACCTATATATTAATGTGCTTATATTTAATGTTGAATATTTAATAATAAAATTATGAGTATACATTAAAACCAACCATATAATTAATCAATCATATCACCAATTCTTTAGCATTGTCTTTTAAAAAGTCATTTACATTATAATAACGTTTCTTTATTAGAAAATTAAATACTTTCTCTTTAAACATGCTGATACTTCCCGAATCCAATATTGCTCTCGGTAAATGATTATATATCAAAGGACCCACCATTATTGCTTCGAACCGCATTAAATTGTGCTGAAGGCTTATACAATTTTGTAGATTTATTATTAATCAAACTATTTCTATTCGCAAAAACCTCTAATTCCTTACCGAGATGTAAAAACTGATCTACCAAATTAAAAACTTCTACCAAAAGTAAAAAAACTCTACCAAAATAAAATAAAATCTACCAAAGATAAAAAATTCTACCAAACACAAAAGGTGTATAAATTGATAGCATATTATGCCCAATAAATAATATTAATGATAGGTGCTTCTAATATTGAAGTAGAAAGTCTACCAAAAAGTAGTCAAATTCAGGTTTATCAAAACGTTTCAATGATGCTTGCCTAAACTGTCTCCAAGATCCAATACGAAACCATTTCAAAGCTATATCTGAAAGTAGATCCGAAAAACAACCATCCAAAATATTTTTATCAAAATTCCTACAAAGAAAGTATTCCTCAACCTGAATTATAAATTCTCTAACACAAGTCTTACCGTCAAACACAATCCTACTTCTTTTCAGGTCTAACAGTTTAGTAGTTGCTGGAAAATTCTTCTTAATGTTTTCATTAAGTCGTGCATTCAACATATTAAAAGAAGGCAAAGTCGAAGGAAGTACACAAGATGGTGAACTATGAGCAATAGTAATGTTGTTTCCAAACGGATCTGGAACCTCAGTAACATTAACCGCTTCCTGTACAACATTTTCCTCTAAGGTACAAGTTGTATCGCCTGAGTGTTGATTGTCCTTCACCCCTAACAACGATGGAAATTGAGTTTGTTTATCCATGATTAACACAAACAATAAAAACCCAAAAGCAAAAACACAGCTGAGATGTAAGAACTCAATAAACTCCAAGAAAATATTTATGAAATTATTTGAATTAATTATTTGAAATATGTAATTCAAAGGTATTTATTTAAAGTTGAATTTTAAAGTTTTAAACTATTATTTTCTTTCTAAACCAAAATTCAAAATTCAAAAAATTCAATTGTTGGGGTGGTCTATAGCCCATTTGTTGTGGTGGCCTATACCCAAACTGTTGAGGTGGCCTATAGCCAAACTGTTGAGGTGGTCGGTAGCCAAACTGTTGAGGTGGCCTATAGCCGAACTGTTGAGGTGGTCTGTACCCAAGCTGTGGCTGAGACCCCAGTTGTGGCTTATAGCCGAATTGTGGCTGCGGTCGGTTTTGACCTTGCATTTGCGCGTTAGGAGGAATACCGAAATTAAATTTAGGTGTGTTAATAGGCATGATGGGTCTAAACCCAGTTGGTTGAGGTACGTTGCCAAATCGAAACCCTGGTGCACTTGGAGTATGCACGGTTACACCTATAGCTGGTTTTGAAACTTGGCTGTTGCTCTGAAATCGGTTACGCGCGCTATACTGCTCGAGGAAGTTAACTTCTTCGAGTACTATACTCAAAGCTACTTCCAATGTTGAAGGTGATTTTAGTCTGACTATACGAACCATATTTTCCGGAAGGTTGTATAAGAATACGTTCAGAGCTGTATTGTTGTAAATAGTTATTTTCGCGCGTTTCATTTCTGCGTCCGTAATTAAATTAACTTTTGAAATTAACACTGACCGAACACTCTGGATCCTGTTACAAAACTCTAGAAAACTTTCACCGGATTTTATTTTCATAGATTCTAATTCAATACCAATACATGCTTCGCTACGCGGATCTCCAAAATGTTGCTGAAGTAAGTCTTTTAACGCGGACCAATTGACGATATCGTCACGTTCCGATAACAGCGCAGCTGCGTTCTCCGTAAGCAGGCTTATTATCGTGTGAAACACATATAGATTCTGCTCTTCATTGCCTCTACTATTAAATCTTTCTATGACATATTCACACTTTTTAATGTATAAATTTAAATGTCGCTTATCACCATTAAAAAGTGGAATAATTCTAATCACTTCGTTTGGAATAGAAACTATGGCTACATTTTCGACCGACATTGTAGAGCAGTTAAGGTTTAGAGAGTACACAACACTTAATTATGAATAATCCTATAAATTTAACACACACAAAAACACATGAAATAAAACAGTATAATACACACGTACACAAGAAAATATTTTTGTCAAATTTGTAAATGTGAAGTAATATTTTTATATGCAAATATAGTTTTAAATATAAATATTTTAATTATTTTATATCATATTAGCATAATATATGATTCAATTATTACAGAATAATGATCTATTTCGAGATCAGTTATTTATTCTATGCTAAATATGAGAGACAATAACAGAATCTAATTTATATTCTGTTTTGTCTGAATGTTTCTTTACTCTATGTAAATTCTATATTTAGATTATCCTTACTAAAAATTCATATTAAGAAAACCAAGCACGTTATATTGAGAGAGTTCCAATCTCAATAATAACAATCACGTTACTTAATTACACTAATGAGAAATACAGGAGGATTTAGGAAACAAAGGAATGGCGAAAATTTTGACTCACCAGCCGATGCTCACTCTTTCTCCCATACTCGTTTATACGCTTACTTTGACCCGATCAAAAAGAAATTTATTTGGTTCGACGGATCCACTCGCGGCTTACGCAGGGTTTTTCCAACGGTTTTGTACGTCGGGAAATCTCCATACACACTCGCGAAACTGGTGAAAATCCGGCACGGCTGCGCCACTCTTGATTTGGGCGCGTATAATTATGTTTTTAAAAACTAATTATTAATTTAATTAAAATTATAAAATAAAAATACGTGTTGCCGATTTGGAGGCTAATATAATTATGATCTAAAGTACATGGGCAGTTCACACCTGCCGAGACACAGGCAGCTGCGTCTGCATAATGACAATCTTATGTTCTAAGAGTTTCTATGCTGAGTAAGCACAATAAAGCTTACTCAGCAGCTTAATCTAGTACGGAGGGGCCAGGTGCATCCATAACTACCTTGAACAGATACACAACTAATAATTTGTTGAAACTTCAACGACAGGACCTCCGCCTAATGGTAGGCATTATCACAGGTCACTGCAATCTCAACTACCATCTATATAAAACTGGTGCAACAGATAGTCCACTGTGCAGAGGATGTTTGCAGGAGAACGAGACCGTGAAGCACGTGCTGTTAGAGTGCACGGCTACGGAAAATATACGGAACACTACCGGTCTACTAGAGAATCACTATAGTTCTAAATCAACATCAGTTTTAACACCTCAAATATCACTGGAGCAGTTGTGCCAGCGACCCAGGGTCATACTCCGTTATGTAAAGGAGTTGGGATGGCTAGGGTAGCTGGCGGGGGAAATGCACAATACACCCCAAGCGGGACGTCAGTGCAGGACTTAGCGCCCCCAATCAGAATAAGAATAAGAATAAGAACCACCATTGTCAAGCAGTCAACTTGTTGACTTTCCCCCTTCATGTAAAACAGAAAGAAAATGGTAAGTGTGTAGTTGTAATTGTTTAGGTTAGGTTACATTATTTTATATCATTTTATTTTGGGGGCTTGCAGTTATAATTACAATAAAGGTTAAGAAGTTGCTTAACAAAAGCCAATAACAAGCCTCCACAGATAATTAAAACATATTCAAAACATATGTAGATGCTAAACTTAACAAATGATTAAGCAACTACATGATAAGCATACCTACATAGCCGCTCAATTACCAAATTAGAATAGGTTAGAAATCACACGGAAATGCAACATGCCAGATTTGCAAGATGTTAATTTTTAGTGTTACCTACTGTAACCAAGACCTGTAACCCGTTAAACGGCGATTCGCCATATTTGGCCAATAATACAATAGATTTCGCAGAAATCTACGTACTTTTCCAGGAACTGCAATGTGTGTGGTTCTATTGTATGCTTTAAACATCAACTTGGCGCTTTGCAAACAAGTTCTTTGGAGGCATTTGACACTGCGGTGGCAGCATCCAAGACAGGCTCTCACTAGAGACCTGCCAATAAAAAAAATATCTAAAATTCTTCATTATGGCTGAATATCCATCAGTACTAGCATTATTATAGAGATATCTATCAATTACCTACTAATGAAGAATTCCTTCTTTACAGTACCCTTACCATCAGCAGTTATGCCCTCAACCAGCAATGATCAAGCGTCCATTAACATACTACAGCTACTGCCTTCAGAGACTGGGTCATATCCATCCCAGAGAAGTAAGTTTCAAGATCACTTTCCTATAATAAACCGACTTTAAAAAAGGAGGAGGTTATATGTTTGTGTGTAAGTATTTTTTTGTGTATGATGGCCGATTTCTCCCCCATTAGAAGACCGATTCTCTTTTTTTTTTTTTTTTGTTTGGTAGAGTACACTTCCGAAGTGGTCCCATTTAAATTTTATCAAATTCGGTCAAGCAGTTTTTGTGTTACACTCCAATAACTGACGAGTATTTCGCCTATTTTGATGATATCATCATTTACGGTGAATGACAATCGATCCATTAGCAAGGGTCACTAAAATAGGTTATTTTTTTTTACCAAAAATGGAACCAACTTCAACACCAAAAAGTGTGATACAACTTGTTGAAGTCGGTACCATGCGCGCAATATTGTGATAAAAGGTACTTTGAACTATCATGGTACCGACTTCAACAAGTTATTTCACAGTTTTTGGTGTTGAAGTCTGTTCTGTTATTTGGTAGGTAATTTGTTTTATGCTAAGTACAAAGACAAGTCATTCAATTGATGGTACGCGCAATATTTGCCTATAGCAGTTGTACGTAAAACTAAAATACTAAATGTCTCGAAGGTAGAGCACTCGTATTTTTGTCCAATATGTCAACAAACAGGTTTAAAAATGTTTTTATAATGGAGAATAGCTAATGCTCAACATTAACAAACCCAGTAGAAGTTTTTGATGTTAGGATTCATCAGATTAGTTTCCAAATATTTGATTTGATTATCTGACGTTTACTATTTTAGTACCAAGGCCTGCCTGCAAACCTGTCATAGAGCTATCAACAAGTCACCAGGACATGCACATTATATCACATAGCGAAACGTCTGGTACCAATCAAAGTGATAACAACAAGATCAGAAAGAGAAAATCCGAAGAAAACTTAGGTAAATATAGTTTATTTTAATTTGTTTCCGGTAGTGAAAGCATTGGTGGACAATATATTGGTCCAACAATAATGGAGCAGCAAAAATGTGTTATATGCCCATGATTAACACAAAATATCCTGCAACAATTTGTTATGTTTACTTGATAGTGTAAATCTTTAAACATACAAATGAACCCCTATTTTTTCTGGTCACACTATAACTTATGAACGGATGGAACAATCTCGCTAATTCTTTTTTGTTGCATTAATTATTACCGGAGAAGGTTATAAAGAAAAAGCAAGAGTAAAGTTCACCTTAATGAGCGTCATGGTATGATTTCATTCAAAATTGTATATGTCAAGTTTAAGAACTGCACGGAACTTGCATGGTTGCATGGATAGTAAGGCTCCTGGTATGGAGCTGACCAAACTCATAGACAGCTGACAATTTACTAGTTACTCATTATGTAGTTAATTAAGTTTATGTAATTTGATTTCAGAATTATCTCCGCGGAAGAAGAGGCTGCTAGAACAATTGCAAAGAACAAAATGCACATTAGCATCTCTGAGGAAGTCCGCTAACCTAGTAGAAAAAATAAAATCGCCAGAACTTAAAGAAATTGTAATCGCGGCATTAAAAAATCAGAATAGAAAGCCCAGAGGAAGACGGTGGACAACAAAGAACAAAATTTCGGCCCTCGCAATTTATAAGAGGTCGCCAAAAACCTATCGTTGTCTTCAACAGCTAATGCCTTTACCAAATGAAAGGACTCTGCAGGTATTTTTAAACAACTTTGCCATAAATACAGGGATTAACAAAGCTGTTCTTGAGCATTTAAGAAAACTTTCGGATACAGAAAAACCTAACAACAAAATATGTGTGCTTGCCTTCGACGAGATCGCATTAAAACCGCGATTAATATATAACCAAGCTACAGACTATGTAGAAGGTTACACAGACTATTGCATTCCAGAAGAGCGAGGTCCTGAATTGGCTGATCATGCCCTTGTATTTTTGCTACAAGGACTACGAAAGAAATTTAAACAGCCCTTAGCATTTTATTTTGTAAAAGGGACAGTCAGCTCTCAAAAACTTGCCTTAATCATAAAAGAGATAGTAAAATGTGTTGAAGAAGTGGGGCATCGACATCTCGCCACAGTTTGTGATCAAGATCCAACAAACATGGGAGCACTGAAGATTTTAAATAAAAAGGCAGAAAACGCCATGAATACTTTTTGGGTAGGCAAACAGAAAGTGCACCCTATATGACGTGCCACACCTCTTTAAATCAATAAGAAACCACTTTTTTAATAATGGGACGATGGTGATGGACGGCAAAAAGGCAAAATGGGAACGCCTTCAACAAGTAGACGCAAAAAACAACTCGCTGTTATATCTAAGTAAGATATCCGCTATACACATACAACCCAAATTTAAATCATAAATGCGAGTTAAGTATGCGGCGCAAATGTTGAGCCGTACTGTTTCTGCTGTTTTAAAACTGATGGCTGAGGCGGAAAAAAATGAGGAAAAATCTAAAGAAATGATGGAAACTGGTGAAGTAGTCCTTGACCTGGACAGGCTATTTGATGCCTCAAATGGTCCATCTGGCCCACAAGACATTAAAAAAAATCAGGGAAAATATCACGTCAAAGACAAATCATCTGAAAACAAGGACTAAATTTAGAAAAAAATTAAGAACAGTAAAGTTTATAAAGCAACCAGTGTTGAAGCAAAAAATGTTAAATGCATTGAAGGTATAGATGACACTTATGACACTTAGCTGCTTACAAGACATTTGGAATGAGGTGCACAAGTTGGGATTCAAATATTTAAATTTAAGACAGTTAAACCAAGATAGTTTGGAAAACCTATTCGGAGCTATCCGCCAGCACAATCCCACAGATAGGAATCCCACTTGTGCATCTTTTGTTACAGCTTTACGGGCTTCAATTATCTCCGGAATTACAAGCTCCAACAGGCGTAACTCTAACTGCCAAAGAGACGCCAACAAGCTACTAACTGATCTTAACCATTATATAGATCTACAGAAAGATGAACTGGAAGAAATCAATGAAGCCGAAGAAAATGATACTCTTAATCAGGATCTAACTTGTTTTGAACTATCGAATTTAAATATACCAGATTTTCCAGAACGTGATGATGAAAGAATTGAAAACAATTTAATCAACATCGAAGGCCAACCTACAGTTTACCTTACTGGTTATTTAGCATATACGTTAAAATCCCGCCCGTGTGCTAAATGTCAATCATGCTTACAAACACATGATATAGAAAGTCAAATGTATTCTTACATCAAACTACGGGAGTGGTGGGAGGAAAAAAAATCGTTATGTTATCCATCACTAAATTTATGTAAGACTGTGCAAATATCAGTTACCGTTTTTGAAGCAGAAGTCTTGCCATTCCTACACCACCCCAATGTGTGCCTTCTGGCAATGACATTATTTTATGCAAATTATGACCATTCCTGGTTCACATGCGAGGAACACAAAAGTGTTGTTTTCGATATTTTGTTTCGTCGTTTAGGACAGTTATTGGTTCGCAGACAATGCAAACGAATAAATTTGTCACTTTCTTTAAAAGAACAAGATCTAGATGATGAGTTATAGCTATATATACATTTATATTTTATTGTTTGATAAAGTCACGAATGTTTTTATTTCGCAGATTTGCGTTAGATCACATAGCCACTAAATTCAATAAATCATATTTCTCTCATGAGAGGATACATGGTAGGGTGGATACAATCTGAGCATAATGTTTATTTCAAATAATGTATACATGACTATATGTCTTCTACCATGTTGTTAAGTTTTCGTTTCCGTGAGCTGCAATATTAGAATCCTATTGATTTCTCTGCATATGTAAACAATTAAATTACTTTAGCATTAAGCCACCGTAATTTAATTGTTTACATATGCATTACATATAGCATTCAATTAACAGTAATACTGGTAACAATTCGCTTGTTCAGAACACCAAACCAAACTAGCGAACTAAAATCTATTTTTAGTAAATAGTTTACTAGAACTACCATAATTATTATGGTAGTTCTTTTCCAGTTCACAATTAATTCCAAATTCGTAACATTTGCAACTGACAAATCTTAAATTTGCCCTTTCTGTTCAGTTTCGGGTACATTTAGTGCTAATTTAGTAATCATTTCATAGGCTTTCGCGATTCATAAACAATAAAATTAAACAACTAAAAACGGATTATATCGCGTATTGCGTACATTTGTTTTTATCAAACAATAAAATATAAATGTATATGTCTTCCCGTGATCATGGTGCATGTAACTGCGCCGAAATATCGGGAGCTCATTCCACAACCTTACCACGGTAAATATCCCGTTAATAATCATATAACTTTAGTGAACAACTGTGATAGTTTAAAACAGTGATTTTTTTTCCTCCCTCTACTCCCGCAGTTTGATGTAAGAATACATTTGACTTTCTATATCATGTGTTTGTAAGCATGATTGACATTTAGCACACGGGCGGGATTTTAACGTATATGCTAAATAACCAGCAAGGTAAACTGTAGGTTGACCTTCGATGTTGATTAAGTTGTTTTCAATTCTTTCATCATCACATTCTGGAAAATCTGGTATATTTAAATTCGATAGTTTAAAATAAGTTAGATCCTGATTAAGAGTATCATTTTCTTCGGCTTCATTGATTTCTTCCAGTTCATCTTTCTGTAGATCTATATAATGGTTATGATCAGTTAGTAGCTTGTTGGCGTCTCTTTGGCAGTTAGAGTTACGGCTGTTGGAGCTTGTAATTCCGGAGATAATTGAAGCCCGTAAAGCTGTAACAAAAGATGCACAAGTGGGATTCCTATCTGTGGGATTGTGCTGGCGGATAGCTCCGAATAGGTTTTCCAAACTATCTTGGTTTAACTGTCTTAAATTTAAATATTTGAATCCCAACTTGTGCACCTCATTCCAAACGTCTTGTAAGCAGCTAAGTGTCATAAGTGTCATCTATACCTTCAATGCATTTAACATTTTTTGCTTCAACACCGGTTGCTTTATAAACTTTACTGTTCTTAATTTTTTTCTAAATATAGTCCTTGTTTTCAGATGATTTGTCTTTGACGTGATATTTTCCCTGATTTTTTTTAATGTCTTGTGGGCCAGATGGACCATTTGAGGCATCAAATAGCCTGTCCAGGTCAAGGACTACTTCACCAGTTTCCATCATTTCTTTAGATTTTTCCTCATTTTTTTCCGCCTCAGCCATCAGTTTTAAAACAGCAGAAACAGTACGGCTCAACATTTGCGCCGCATACTTAACTCGCATTTATGATTTAAATTTGGGTTGTATGTGTATAGCGGATATCTTACTTAGATATAACAGCGAGTTGTTTTTTGCGTCTACTTGTTGAAGGCGTTCCCATTTTGCCTTTTTGCCGTCCATCACCATCGTCCCATTATTAAAAAAGTGGTTTCTTATTGATTTAAAGAGGTGTGGCACGTCATATAGGGTGCACTTTCTGTTTGCCTACCCAAAAAGTATTCATGGCGTTTTCTGCCTTTTTATTTAAAATCTTCAGTGATCCCATGTTTGTTGGACCTTGATCACAAACTGTGGCGAGAACTCGATGCCCCACTTCTTCAACACATTTTACTATCTCTTTTATGATTAAGGCAAGTTTTTGAGAGCTGACTGTCCCTTTTACAAAATAAAATGCTAAGGGCTGTTTAAATTTCTTTCGTAGTCCTTGTAGCAAAAATACAAGGGCATGATCAGCCAATTCAGGACCTCGCTCTTCTGGAATGCCATAGTCTGTGTAACCTTCTACATAGTCTGTAGCTTGGTTATATATTAATCGCGGTTTTAATGCGATCTCGTCGAAGGCAAGCACACATATTTTGTTGTTAGGTTCTTCTGTATCCGAAAGTTTTCTTAAATGCTCAAGAACAGCTTTGTTAATCCCTGTATTTATGGGAATTTTGTTTAAAAATACCTGCAGAGTCCTTTCATTTGGTAAAGGCATTAGCTGTTGAAGACAACGATAGGTTTTTGGCGACCTCTTATAAATTGCGAGGGCCGAAATTTTGTTCTTTGTTGTCCACCGTCTTCCTCTGAGCTTTCTATTCTGATTTTTTAATGCCGCGATTACAATCTTTAAGTTCTGGCGATTTTAGCTGCAATATTAGAGTCCTATTGATTTCTCTGAATATGTAAACAATTAAATTACTTTAGCATTAAGCCACCGTAATTCAATAATATCATTCCATAATTTTGTTACACTATGTATGTCTATTTGGAAATATGTCCAGATTTTAAGATCTGATCAGGTTATTATTGTCTTTGTCAAACATATGTTTGTGGCACAATGTCCATGAAATTTAGATAGTGAAATGTATACTGAAAAAGCGAATATTATATTCAAATTACGCCAATACGTACCGTAAAAAAACGAAGTATTACACAATTGTAATTATAAACGTTAACTTGATGACGAGGAGGAAATTTTTTAAAATAAGCCATCAGATTAGAATAATTGGCATTTTTTATCATTCCTAAGTTTAATTAGTTTGTTAACTAACCATAAATGACTGGAGTGAAGCTAGTTAGAGTTTCTTTAATGTTAAATTTAAGTGTTATTGATTTTGTTCGATGTAGACAACATAATCAATGGTCTATTACCACTGTAATTTTCAAGTCAAATACAACACAACAGAAACAGTGCTGTTACCACTAATTTTGTTGTATTTAACTAAACGTTTAAAATTACAATTGTATAATGTAATATTTCAGGTTTGATATGTAATATAATGGGTAATAGTTTGTTAAATCGGTAGTATCGGTACTGCAGTGAGAGTACGGTATTTTGTCGATTGATAAATTCGATATATGTATATATATAAGATCGATAAAAGAACTTTTAACTTTTAAATATTGTAAAATGTTACATTTATCTATATACATAACGCGTGAATGGATAGAAAGATTTCGCTAATTCTGTTTTTGTTGTGTTAATTATTGTCAGGAGAAGGTTCCTGTGAAAGACAAATCAAGAAAAAAATTAGGTTATGGTGACGCCGAAGGCCGCGCTACTACGCGAAGCGATGTTGCGAGCAGTCGCTAGTTTATATATAAATTAATTTATAATTTTCTTGGTCATCGCATTATGCTTGAACGAATGGAACAATTTCGCAATTTTTTTTGTTCTGTTATTTAATTGTCAGGATAAGGTTCTTATGACAGAAAAATCAAGATAAGATGGGTCATGGTCATGGCGAGGCCGAAGGCCACGTAAATACGCGAACGACGTTGCGGGCAGTTGCTAGAAATTAATAAAATCGATTCTGTCTACGTCGAAGTGTCGAATTTATCGATCTACATATCAATGATGATGTTAATAATTATTAAAATCGATTCTGTCGATGTCGTGTCGAATTTAACGAGCGACAAAGTACCGTGCTTGAACTGCTGAAATGATGTTAAGAGCATTTACCTTACTGTTACTGTATTTTAAACTCTATAGTAAAGTATAGTACTAATAAACTAAATAAATCATAATATGAGTACATGAAGATGCATTTTTATTAATAAAAATATAATAAAATTCTGAATTTAATAGTTCCATTATTTATAGTGGTATGGGTCAATATCGATAAATAATATCGTAGTCACACCACTAGCATCGATATTATGCCCCATACAGCATGCACATCACTAATGTTAATATTTAGAAGGTTTTTATTCTATGTTGGCACTATTGACTGTCAGCGCTAAAGAAAACGAAAGTTTGCTACAGTTGTCTAAACATTGTATACAATATCTGTAAAAATGAATCTATGGAAGTTCGGACTCTAACTAGTATTATATGCTCTTTGGCCATCCCGTCGCCAGTGCGACCGCTTTTATAGGTTACGGCGTACCTACTTACACGTGGTCGTTTTAAACATTAAGATTGCAATACAAGGTGATGGCATGTTTTATAATTAATTGTACATCGTAATAAACTTAAATCATTTTGAGAATAATTATATTATTAATTTTAATTGGAATAATTTACTGTAAACAATTTCAAAAGTATGAATCTATGTTTTATAAATCAATTCAAATATATCAATTTAACAAATCTAATTGTTATAGACTAATTATTATTGGCAAATTATTGTATCCGCGCCGATATATATATATATATAGTGTTGGAGACGAAAATAGCCTAGTAGACCGAAAAGTATAAAAGGCGGCGCGTAGAGCGGTCGTGGCTCACTCTGCCTTCAACCGTCGACAAGTCAACATCTCCGAGTTCGTTATTGCGGTGAGTCAATCCTTGTCGTGAATTTGTATATGTAATATATATATATATATTACATATACATATATATACATATATATATATATATATAGATATATATATATAAAAAAAATTATATATATATATATATAAATATATATATATATATAATTTTTTTTTTATAAATCGTTGAATCTTATTAGTTGTCACACTGAAGAAAGTAATGCTAATGTTTTAAGACGCTACCGTGATGCTTTTTGTGTTATAGAAGAAGAATATCTGACTGACGATGGCCCAAGCTGCTAGGCCGTGCAGCTTTCCGAGCCGCTGTTCTGAGTGGCTCTCCGAGTTGCTGTCCTGAGCGGCTCTCCGAGCTGCTATCCGGAGAGGCTCTCCGAGAAGCTGTCTTTGGTATGCATTAATAAAGAATAATATCACTAAACTGTGCGAGTGAGATGTATGTAAGGCATGGAATGTTTTTCTTTGTTTTCATTGCATAGTGTGGTGCTGGTGATAGAAGTCCAGAATTTTATCGTAGTACGTTGACAGATATTAACACATTCATTTGTTTTTAACTATTACTTACCTATTGTTTTTTATGCCTGAAGCTATTTGTTTTGAATAGGCATTGCTACAAGAACCTTTGCCATGGACGCTTATGTACATACATGCCTGCGCCGGTGGCACAGGAGCTAGCGTTTTTTTATTTATAGCTCATGCTCATAAATCATTGAATCTTATTAGTTGTCACACTGAAGAAAGTAATGCTAATGTTTTAAGACGCTACCGTGATACTTTTTGTGTGTTATAGAAGAATATCTGACGGACGATGGCCCAAGCTGCTGCGCCGTGCAGCTCTCCGAGCTGCTGTCCTGAGTGGCTCTCCGAGCTGCTGTCCTGAGCGGCTCTCCGAGCTGCTATCCGGAGAGACTCCAAGAAGCTGTCTTTGGTATGCATTAATAAATAAAAATATCACTAAACTGTGACAGTGAGATGTATGTAAGGCATGGAATGTTTTTCTTTGTTTTCATTGCATAATGTGGTGCGGGTGATGGAAGTCCAGAATTTAATCGTAGTACGTCGACAGATTCATTTGTTTTTAACGATTACTTACATATTGTTTTTTATGCCTGAAGCTATTTGTTTTGAATAGACATTGCTACAAGAACCTTTGCCATGGACGCTTATGTACATACATGCCTGCGCCAGCTCTCCGAGCTGCTGTCCTGAGTGGCTCATCGAGCTGCTGTCCTGAGCGGCTCTCCGAGCTGCTATCCGGAGAGGCTCTCCGAAAAGCTGTCTTTGGTATGCATTCATAAAGAAAAATATCACTAAACTGTGCGAGTAAGGCATGGAATGTTTTTCTTTGTTTTCATTGCATAGTGTGGTGCGGGTGATGGAAGTCCAGAATTTAATCGTAGTACGTCGACAGATTCATTTGTTTTTAACTATTACTTACATATTGTTTTTTATGTCTGAAGCTATTTGTTTTGAATAGGCATTGCTACAAGAACCTTTGCCATGGACGCTTATGTACATACATGCCTGCGCCGGTGGCACAGGAGCTAGCGTTTTTTATTTATAGCTCATGCTCATAAATCATTGAATCTTATCAGTTGTCGCACTGAAGAAAGTAATGCTAATGTTTTAAGACGCTACCGTGATACCTTTTGTGTGTTATAGAAGAATATCTGACTGACAATGGCCCAAGCTGCTGCGCTGTGCATTTCTCCGAGCTGCTGTCCTGAGTGGCTCATCGAGCTGCTGTCCTGAGCGGCTCTCCGAGCTGCTATCCGGAGAGGCTCTCCGAGAAGCTGTCTTTGGTATGCATTAATAAAGAATAATATTACTAAACTGTGCGAGTGAGATGTATGTAAGGCATGGAATGTTTTTCTTTGTTTTCATTGCATAGTGTGGTGTGGGTGATGGAAGTCCAGAATTTAATCGTAGTACGTCGACAGATATTAACACATTCATTAGTTTTTAATTATTATTTACCTATTGTTTTTTATGTCTGAAGCTATTTGTTTTGAATAGGCATTGCTACAAGAACCTTTGCCATGAACGCTTATGTACATACATGCCTGCGCCGGTAGCACAGGAGCTAACGTTTTTTATTTATAGCTCATGCTCATAAATCATTGAATCTTATTAGTTGTCACACTGAAGAAAGTAATGCTAATGTTTTAAGACGCTACCGTGATACTTTTTGTGTGTTATAGAAGAATATCTGACTGACGATGGCCCAAGCTACTAGGCCGTGCAGCTTTCCGAGCCGCTGTCCTAAGTGGCTCTCCGAGTTGCTGTCCTGAGTGGCTCTCCGAGCTGCTGTCCTGAGCGGCTTTTCGAGCTGCTATCCGGAGAGGCTCTCCGAGAAGCTGTCTTTGGTATGCATTAATAAAGAATAATATCACTAAACTGTGCGAGTGAGATGTACGTAAGGCATGGAATGTTTTTCTTTGTTTTAATTGCATAGTGTGGTGCGGGGTGATGGAAGTCCAGAATTTTATCTTAGTACGTTGACAGATATTAACACATTTATTTGTTTTGAATAGGCATTGCTACAAGAACCTTTGCCATAGACGCTTTCGTACATACATGCCCGCGCCGGTGGCACAGGAGCTAGCGTTTTTTATTTATAGCTCATGCTCATAAATAATTGAATCTTATCAGTTGTCACACTGAAGAAAGTAATGCTAATGTTTTAAAACGCTACCGTGATACTTTTTGTGTGTTATAGAAGAATATCTGACTGACGATGGCCCAAGCTGCTGCGCCGTGCAGCTCTCCGAGCCGCTGTTCTGAGTGGCTCTCCGAGTTGCTGTCCTGAGCGGCTCTCCGAGCTGCTATCCGGAGAGGCTCTCCGAGAAGCTGTCTTTGGTATGCATTAATAAAGAATAATATCACTAAACTGTGCGAGTGAGATGTATGTAAGGCATGGAATGTTTTTCTTTGTTTTCATTGCATAGTGTGGTGCTGGTGATAGAAGTCCAGAATTTTATCGTAGTACGTTGACAGATATTAACACATTCATTTGTTTTTAACTATTACTTACCTATTGTTTTTTATGCCTGAAGCTATTTGTTTTGAATAGGCATTGCTACAAGAACCTTTGCCATGGACGCTTATGTACATACATGCCTGCGCCGGTGGCACAGGAGCTAGCGTTTTTTTATTTATAGCTCATGCTCATAAATCATTGAATCTTATTAGTTGTCACACTGAAGAAAGTAATGCTAATGTTTTAAGACGCTACCGTGATACTTTTTGTGTGTTATAGAAGAATATCTGACGGACGATGGCCCAAGCTGCTGCGCCGTGCAGCTCTCCGAGCTGCTGTCCTGAGTGGCTCTCCGAGCTGCTGTCTTTGGTATGCATTAATAAAAAAAAATATCACTTAACTGTGCGAGTGAGATGTATGTAAGGCATGGAATGTTTTTCTTTGTTTTCATTGCATAGTGTGGTACGGGTGATGGAAGTCCAGAATTTAATCGTAGTACGTCGACAGATTCATTTGTTTTTAACTATTACTTACCTATTGTGTTTTATGTCCGAAGCTATTTGTTTTGAATAGGCATTGCTACTAGAACCTTTGCCATGGATGCTTATGTACATACATGCCTGCGCCGGTGGCACAGGAGCTAGCGTTTTTTATTTATAGCTCATGGTCATAAATCATTGAATCTTATCAGTTGTCACACTGAAGAAAGTAATGCTAATGTTTTAAGACGCTACCGTGATACTTTTTGTGTGTTATAGAAGAATATCTGACTGACGATGGCCCAAGCTGCTGCGCCGTGCAGCTCTCCGAGCTGCTGTACTGAGTGGCTCATCGAGCTGCTGTCCTGAGCGGCTCTTCGACCTGCTATCCGGAGAGGCTCTCCGAGAAGCTGTCTTTGATATGCATTAATAAAGAAAAATATCACTAAACTGTGCGAGTGAGATGTATGTAAGGCATGGAATGTTTTTCTTTGTTTTCATTGCATAATGTGGTGTGGGTGATGGAAGTCCAGAATTTAATCGTAGTACGTCGACAGATATTAACACATTCATTAGTTTTTAACTATAACTTACCTATTGTTTTTTATGTCTGAAGCTATTTGTTTTGAATAGGCATTGCTACAAGAATCTTTGTTATGGACGCTTATGTACATACATGCCTTATGAATCTTATCAGTTGTCACACTGAAGAAAGTAATGCTAATGTTTTAAGACGCTACCGTGATACTTTTTGTGTGTTATAGAAGAATATCTGACTGACGATGGCCAAAGCTGCTGCGCCGTGCAGCTCCCCGAGCTGCTGTCCTGAGTGGCTCTCCGAGCTGCTGTCCTGAGCGGCTCTCCGAGCTGCTGTCCTGAGCGGCTCTCCGAGCTGCTATCCGGAGAAACTCCAAGAAGCTGTCTTTGGTATGCATTAATAAAGAAAAATATCACTGAACTGTGCGAGTGAGATGTATGTAAGGCATGGAATGTTTTTCTTTGTTTTCATTGCATAATGTGGTGCGGATGATGGAAGTCCGGAATTTAATCGTAGTACGTCGACAGATATTAACACATTCATTTGTTTTTAACTATTACTTACATATTGTTTTTTATGTCTGAAGCTATTTGTTTTGAATAGGCTGAACACCTTGATGTTAGGTTGCTCAAAAGATCCTAAGGATGCTATACTGAGGCGGTTATTAAATGAAACACCAGGGTGCCACTCTAAACCAATTTAATTCAAATAAACCCGCCAATGGTTAACTTAATCGTGCGGAGAATTTTGTCACCGCGATCTAGGAAAGTAAGATGGCGACAAGTAGCGCCATCTATTTTGCCGAGATAGAACTACAATATACAGAATCAAGGTAGAAAGTAATTGTACACACATCGCCCCCCAAGGGCAAAGTGAACCTTTGTCCTTTAACAAACTTGCCCCTACAGCGAACAAGTAACCTAAGAGTGGCGATGTAATCCACTGCATTTTGTTCATGATGGCAACCTTACGTGTTATACAAATCTATTAAATACATTATTATAATACCTATTCAATTACAAAATTCTTTGGATGATTTAATTAATCCTTAGTTACAGGTAAGAAACACAACTTTGACACTGGCCTTTTTAATGTTCCATTTTTTGTTTTTAGAGTCACTACTCGTGTAATATTATCTGCTCCAGCGTGGTCAGCAATGACTCTGCCGTATAGCCACCGAGATGGAGGTAGATTGTCCTCCTTCACTACTACGATGTCTCCGATACGAGGCTGAGAATTGCCACTATCAGTCCATTTATAGCGATGCAAGAATTTGGTCAGATATTCTTGTGACCACTTTCGCCAAAAGGTTTGCAGCATTTTTTGAGTGTGTTGCCATCTCCTAAGTGTACCTACGTTTTGTTCCTCGAAATTGTAATCCGGTGCAGTTAATAAGGTCTCCCCGATTAGGAAATGTCCGGGCGTCAGCACATCAAATTCGTCTGTATTGTCGTTAATGGTTGACATGGGCCTAGAATTCAGACATGCCTCTACTTGGGTCAACACTGTGGCCATCTCTTCAAATGTTAGAGTTGAGGTTCCAATGACTCTTTTAAGATGGTACTTCACAGATTTGACGCCGGCTTCCCAAAGGCCTCCAAAATTCGGTGAATGGGGTGGTATAAAGTGAAATTCGCAGTTATTGTGCGCTAGCGACTCGGCAACCTCTCCCATATGGGTTTTCTCAAAAATACCGCACCTTTTCAACTCAACTGATGCTCCGGTAAAATTTGTCCCATTGTCGCTCCATAAATGCGAACACTTGCCACGTCTTGCCACGAACCGCTTAAACGCTTGCAGGGATCCCTCCGAAGACAGATCACTCACCAATTCTAAATGCATAGCTCGCGTTGCCATACAAATAAACAGACATATGTAACTCTTCTGGGACTTATGGCCTCTACCTTTACTTGTTCTGATTTGAATTGGACCTGCATAATCAACTCCGCAATTTTTGAAAGGTCGAGTTGGTGTCACTCGCGCCGCAGGCAGCTGACCCATTAAAGGGTGTTTAGTAAGAGCTGCAATTTTTACACAAGTAACACATTTGCGGTAGTGTGATTTGACAAGTTGTTTTGCTCCCAAAATACAGTATTTGGTCTGTACGTGTGTCAATGTTATTTGTGGTCCACCATGAAGAGTCTGTTGGTGAGCGTCTGAGATTATAAGTTGCGTCAGGTGAGAGTCCCTCGGAATTAAGATGGGGTGTTTTCTGTCATATTTCAACGATGAAAAATTCAGCCTTCCTCCCACTCTTAATATGTCATCCTCGTCCAAAAACGGGTTCAACGTCCGGATTTTACAGTTTTTTGGTAAGTTTCTCTTTGCCTTTATAATGCTCATTTCCTCGTTAAAACTACTTGCTTGACATTTTTTAATGCATATTTTCAAAGCTTCATTTAACTCCGGTGCTGTAAGATAGGTTGCCTTTAATTTAACACTTGTTAGCTTAGAGTTGATTATAAATCGTCTGCAATAAGCCATTACTCTGACTGTCCTAGTGAGTGATGAAAACTTATTCCAATCCAAGTCCTCTTCGGTAGCAAGGTGAGCCTTTACCGTATCTAGCTCGGTGTGCATATCTTTTGGTTTCTGGTAAACTATCTTTTCGCAGGAAAGGAATTTCGGCCCACAAAACCACAGCTCATTGTTAACAAGATCAGACGGTCGTAATCCTCGCGATGCACTGTCTGCCGGATTTTGCTTCGACGTCACGTGAGACCAATTTTGCGGATCTAAGTTGGTTAAGATTTCCGAGACCCGATTTGCCACGAAAACGTTCCACCTGCTTGGATGGCTATTTAGCCAGGCAAGAACCACTGTAGAGTCAGTCCATGTAGAAGGTTTGACTTTTCAATCTTCAGTATCTTCGCCACTTCTAGAATCAACCTTGTTAGCAGCACCGCACCGCACAATTCTAACCGAGGTATGGAAACCTGTTTTACTGGTGCCACCTTTGTTTTGGCAGTTACTAAAGACACATTTACCTTTCTTGCAGAGTCTACAACGCGAATATAAACTGCTGCAGCGTAAGCTATTTTCGATGCGTCGCAAAATCCGTGCAACTCAACGTGAACATCGGTTGCCGACGTCCCAACCCACCTTGGTATGTGAATTTCAGCTAATATCAGTTGCTCTTCCCGGTAAGTTAACCATTCTTTCAATAAAGCGTCTGGAATTTCATCATCCCAATCCGATCCTGCTAACCAAAGCTTTTGTATCAAAACCTTTGCTATTACAATGCTTGGCCCTACCCATCCTAGAGGATCATAAAGTCGTGAGATATCCGATATGATTTTTCTTTTTGTCACAGGTTCCTGTAATTGCGGAAGACTTACTGCGTAGCGGAAGGTATCATCGCCCCGGTTCCAGGTAAGTCCCATTATTTTTGTTGTTTCATCCTCCTTTATTTGTATCCCTTCCTTTGTATCCCTTGCTCCATTTCCATCCTCATTCATTATCCTTACAAGGTCATTATCATTGCTGTTCCATTTTTGAAGAATGAACCCTGCCTTCTTCAAAAGTTCCTTCATTTCTGTAAATACTTGCTGTCCTTCTTCACAATTTTGTACCCCTGTCATCAGATCGTCGACATAGAAATGATTAAGAACTCTTTCCGCTGCTAAAGGATATTCTTTACCGTGATCATGCGCCACTTGTTGAAGAGACCTGACAGCCAGGTAGGGAGCGGGAGATGTGCCAAAGGTAACTCGGGTATGTTTGTAATGTTTAACAGGTTCGTTTATATCATTTTTCCACAGGATTCTTTGACAATCTGCGTCTTGTATTTCAACCTTCACCTGCCGGTACATCTTAACAATGTCCGCTGATATGCAAATCGGTGAACATCTCCATTGCATGATTATGTGTCTCAACTCTGGCTGCAAGGTAGGTCCAACCAGCAACTGATCGTTGAGCGAAACGTTATTTTTTCCTTTGCAGGAAGCGTCGTAAACAATTCTAACCTTCGTAGTTTTCTTGTCGTTCCTTACGACGGCGTGATGCGGTAGGTATATAGCTCTAGGATTGTTTACATCTTCTAGAGGTACTTCTTCCATATGTCCCAGATTAAGGTAATCAGTAATAACTTCCTGGTATTTTGTTTTAAGTATCGGGTCTTTGCTCAATTTATGTTCTAACGCTTTAAGTCGTTTTTCAGCTATATCCTTAGACCCAGATACCTCGGGGTAACCATTTTTGAACGGAAGCCGAACTACGTATCGCCCGTTGGGGTCTCTTTCCGTTGTCTCAGTGAAGATTTGTTCACTTAGTTTTTCCTCCTCTGTTAACATGCTCGATTTTGAACTCGGTACGTCTGCTTCAAGTTCCCAAAATCTTTTTAGCAAGTCGTTACCTTCGCAACAATGCATGACGTTGATGCGAGGTGATGGTTGGACATTGCAGCTTACAGTACCCGAAAGAATCCAGCCGAGGCTGGTGGATTGCGCTATTAGTGTGCCTCGAGGGTCCTTTATTACGCCCTCTTGCAGAATCACTCCGTAAACCTCTGCTCCCAAAAGAAGATCGATGCGATTGGATGTGTAGTACTCAGGATCAGCTAACACCAAGTCACTCAGTTCCTGCCATTCTCTGGCTTCTACTCTTCTGGATGGCAGAAGAGATGTTATATTCTTAAGCACGTGTGCTTTAATTAATATTTTAACATCCGGGTTGTGTTGGGACCTAATTTCCATGTTGACCATTGCCTTCGAAACTATGGCCTTGCCTCCACCCAGACCATTTATTTGACTCGTTGAAACTGTCTTTTTTAAACCCAAATATTGAACGGTGGCCTCGGTCACGAATGAAGCCTGCGACCCCTGGTCTAGGAGCGCACGAATGCTGTACTCATGTCCATTCTTAGATATGGCCTTAACTAAGGCAGTAGCAAGTAAGACCTGTTGTTGGTTTTTACCTGTTACAAAACAAGAAACCATTAATGATGAGCTCGCGTTTGACGATGAGGTTGTGGCACCTTCTGAAGAGTTGACAACGCACTCATTTTTGCTTACCTCAGTTACAACACCCTTAGGATGCAACAGCGAATGATGAGTTCGCTTGCATGTGCTACACCTAACATTTGATCGACACTCCTTGGCAGAGTGATTGCTTCCCAAGCAATTGAAGCAAACATTATTGTCATACACAAACTTACGGCGAGCATCAGTAGTTTCTTTATAGAAACTTTTACACTTACTTAATTTATGGCCTTCAGAACAAAACGGACATATTACAGAAGTTGCAACATGGAGTGTTTTAACCTTGTTAGGTTGGGTTTGAAACTTATTTCCAGACCTTGAATCTGGGGCCAGAAACTCGATAGCGCGAAATCGATTTGTCAAAAATTCCTTGAACTGAGTGTAAGTAGGAAGTTCGTCCGAGGAAGTATTTGTTGTAACGTTAAACTCCCACTGACGTCGAGACTCTGGATCCAGCTTCAATGTCAGAATGTGAATTATCAAAACATCCCAACTACCAACGTCGATACCTATATTCGTCAGAGTAGCTAAGCAATCGTTGGTCGTGTCAACAAGATCTTTCAACGCATTCGACGATTCTACTGACATGTTCTTTTGGCTCAGAAGTCGTTTTAAAACGTGATGGCAGATGTATTTTTTATTATTATACCGTTCCTCTAATAACTGCCAGCATCTTTCAAAGTTTGCTTCTTGAATCGGTATGTGCCTCAAGAGTTGCTCTGCTTCACCCGTAAGATGTCCCTTCAAATAATGAAGTTTCTGGACATTGTCTAATGAAGAGTTTTGAATGATTAAAGACTTAAAGAGATCTTTAAAAGAAGCCCAGTCGGCATAAATACCCGAAAAACTAGGAATATTTATTTTAGGTAGTTTAGCTTGAGCAGCTCCTGTGTTTAAATTATCACATTTGTCCGATTTACTACATTGTGTTTGATTGAATTCAGAAAGTTTTGATTTTAATTCGCATTTATATTCCATATACATTTCCTCTGTATCGTTGTATTTATCAGACGTTATATAAGAAGATGCATTTAACAGTTTAGGTTCATAACTTCGCATTAAATCTTTATGACCTGATAAAAATTCAAACCATACTTGATCAGCAGCCTCCAACCTTCCCTCAATATAAATCTTTGTTAAACGTTCTTTCGGACTTTTCTTAAAATTTAACCTTGCTTTGCTTAAACGCGAACATAAGTCGTATTGAAAATTAATTAGAGACTCCATATTTTGCTAAAATTTTACAAGTTCTTTTACCATACAACTTTAAACGAAATTTTTCTAAGTGTTTGGATTACAATAGTCCAAAACAAAATCGGGCATGGATTCCCCGTACCTTCGTTTTTTGTGAAATTATTCTAAGTCCCAAACCATGCAACACTTTTTAACTTAGACAAAATTACAACTTCTTAACTTATGCAAAGTAACTACTTTTTAACTAATACAAAGTACTATATTATTTTAATGTTATAAAAAACCAATTCAAACTAATTTAAAGTCCAACTTTACATTCTCTGAATCGATTTCAAATGTACTCACGTTTTCACTTCACTCACTTATCTTGAGTTTATTTCAACACTCTGTTTCCTCCCGTAATAAGGTTGATGTTCCCGAAGATTTCTCCCGGCGCTGCCGTATGTGTCCAAATCCAGTACCACTGGGTCTCAGTGATTGCGTAATTTGAACTGCAGTGCTCCCGGTCGTGTAAGGAACTCGTTGAATTTCCTGACAGTACCGCTTTAAGATACTCGTCACCCTGAACTTTCCGGGGCGTGTAATCCCCCGCTCACGCCGAGCCGTTCAACAAAACTGGCTGGCAACACTAGCAGAGGGCACAGCTAGTCCCCTCGAAACTTGCGTTTGCAACGGCAATCCACCGTCCGCAAGCTTTGAAAACAAAAATGTATTTCCTCCAGGTTTGTCGTTTAAATGACGCAACCGGCACCGAAGGACCATGAACACCTTGATGTTAGGTTGCTCAAAAGATCCTAAGGATGCTATACTGAGGCGGTTATTAAATGAAACACCAGGGTGCCACTCTAAACCAATTTAGTTCAAATAAACCCGCCAATGGTTAACTTAATCGTGCGGAGAATTTTGTCACCGCGATCTAGGAAAGTAAGATGGCGACAAGTAGCGCCATCTAGTTTGCCGAGATAGAACTACAATATACAGAATCAAGGTAGAAAGTAATTGTACATAGGCATTGCTACAAGAACCTTTGCCATGGACGCTTATGTACATACATGCCTGCGCCGGTGGCACAGGAGCTAGCGTGTTTTATTTATAGCTCATGCTCATAAATCATTGAATCTTATCAGTTGTCACACTGAAGAAAGTAATGCTAATAAAAAACAATAGGTAAGTAATAGTTAAAAACAAATGAATCAGTCGACGTACTACGATTAAATTCTGGACTTCCATCACCCGCACCACACTATGCAATGAAAACAAAGAAAAACATTCCATGCCTTACATACATCTCACTCACACAGTTTAGTGATATTTTTTTTTATAAATGCATACCAAAGACAGCTTCTCGGAAAGCTTCTCCGGATAGCAGGTCGGAGAGCCGCTCAGGACAGCAGCTCGATGAGCTACTCAGGATAGCAACTCGGAGAGCTGCACGGCGCAGCAGCTTGGGCCATCGTCAGTCAGATATTCTTCTATAACACACAAAAAGTATCACGGTAGCGTCTTACAACATTAGCATTACTTTCTTCAGTGTTACAACTGATAAGATTCAATGATTTATGAGCATGAGCTATAAATAAAAAAGCTAGCTCCTATCCCACCGGCGCGGGCATGTATGTACAAAAGCGTCTATGGCAAAGGTTCTTGTAGCAATGCCTATTCATAATAAATAAATTTGTTAATATCTGTCAACGTACTACGATAAAATTCTGGACTTCCATCACCCGCACCACACTATGCAATGAAAACAAAGAAAAACATTCCATGCCTTACGTACATCTCACTCGCACAGTTTAGTGATATTATTCTTTATTAATGCATACCAAAGACAGCTTTTCGGAGAGCCTCTCCGGATAGCAGCTCGAAAAGCCGCTCAGGACAGCAGCTCGGAGAGCCACTTAGGACAGTAACTCGGAAAACCACTCAGGACAGCGACTCGGAAAGCTGCACGGCCTAGCAGCTTGGGCCATCGTCAGTCAGATATTCTTTTATAACACACAAAAAGTACCACGGTAGCGTCTTAAAACATTAGCATTACTTTCTTCAGTGTGACAACTGATAAGATTCAATGATTTATGAGCATGAGCTATAAATAAAACACGCTAGCTCCTGTGCCACCGGCGCAGGCATGTATGTACATAAGCGTCCATGGCAAAGGTTCTTGTAGCAATGCCTATGTACAATTACTTTCTACCTTGATTCTGTATATTGTAGTTCTATCTCGGCAAACTAGATGGCGCTACTTGTCGCCATCTTACTTTCCTAGATCGCGGTGACAAAATTCTCCGCACGATTAAGTTAACCATTGGCGGGTTTATTTAAATTAAATTGGTTTAGAGTGGCACCTGGGTGTTTCATTTAATAACCGCCTCAGTATAGCATCCTTAGGATCTTTTGAGCAACCTAACATCAAGGTGTTCATGGTCCTTCGGTGCCGGTTGCGTCATTTAAACGACAAACCTGGAGGAAATACATTTTTGTTTTAAAAGCTTGCGGACGGTGGATTGCCGTTGCAAACGCAAGTTTCGAGGGGACTAGCTGTGCCCTCTGCTAGTGTTGCCAGCCAGTTTTGTTGAACGGCTCGGCGTGAGCGGGGGATTACACGCCCCGGAAAGTTCAGGGTGACGAGTATCTTAAAGCGGTACTGTCAGGAAATTCAACGAGTTCCTTACACGACCGGGAGCACTGCAGTTCAAATTACGCAATCACTGAGACCCAGTGGTACTGGATTTGGACACATACGGCAGCGCCGGGAGAAATCTTCGGGAACATCAACCTTATTACGGGAGGAAACAGAGTGTTGAAATAAACTCAAGATAAGTGAGTGAAGTGAAAACGTGAGTACATTTGAAATCGATTCAGAGAATGTAAAGTTGGACTTTAAATTAGTTTGAATTGGTTTTTTATAACATTAAAATAATATAGTACTTTGTATTAGTTAAAAAGTAGTTACTTTGCATATATGATTTGCAGGATAGCAACTCGGAGAGCCACTCAGGACAGCGGCTCGGAAAGCTGCACGGCCTAACAGCTTGGGCCATCGTCAGTCAGATATTCTTCTATAACACACAAAAAGTATCACGGTAGCGTCTTAAAACATTAGCATTACTTTCTTCAGTGTGACAACTAATAAGATTCAATGATTTATGAGCATGAGCTATAAATAAAAAAACGCTAGCTCCTGTGCCACCGGCGCAGGCATGTATGTACATAAGCGTCCATGGCAAAGGTTCTTGTAGCAATGCTTATTCAAAACAAATAGCTTCAGACATAAAAAACAATAGGTGAGTAATAGTTAAAAACAAATGAATGTGTTAATATCTGTCGACGTACTACGATTAAATTCTGGACTTCCATCACCCGCACCACACTATGCAATGAAAACAAAGAAAAACATGCCATGCCTTACATACATCTCACTCGCACAATTTAGTGATATTTTTCTTTAATAATGCATACCAAAGACAGCTTCTCGGAGAGCCTGTCCGGACAGCAGCTCGGAGAGCCACTCAGGACAGCAGTTCGGAGAGCCACTCAAGACAGCAGCTCGGAGAGCTGCACGGCGCAGCAGCTTGGGCCATCGTCAGTCAGATATTCTTCTATAACACACAAAACGTATCACGGTAGCGTCTTAAAACATTAGCATTACTTACTTCAGTGTGACAACTAATAAGATTCAATGATTTTTGAGCATAAGCTATAAATAAAAAAGGCTAGCTCCTGTGCCACTGGCGCAGGCATGTATGTACATAAGCGTCCATGGCAAAGGTTCTTGTAGCAATGCCTATTCAAAACAAATAGCTTCAGACATAAAAAAACAATATGTAAGTAAAAGTTAAAAACAAATGAATGTGTTAATATCTGTCGACGTACTACGATAAAATTCTGGACTTCCATCACCCGCACCACATTATGCAATGAAAATAAAGAAAAACATTCCATGCCTTACTTACATCTCTCTTGCACAGTTCAGTGATATTTTTCTTTATTAATGCATACCAAAGACAGCTTTTTGGAGTCTCTCCGGATAGCAGCTCGGAGAGCCGCTCAGGACAGCAGCTCGGAGAGCTGCACGGCGCAGCAGCTTGGGCCATCGTCAGTCAGAAATTCTTCTATAACACAAAAAAGTATAACGGTAGCGTCTTATAACATTAGCATTACTTTCTTCAGTGTGACAACTGATAAGATTTAATGATTTATGAGCATGAGCTATAAATAATAAAGGCTAGCTCCTATGCCATCGGCGCAGGCATGTATGTACATAAGCGTCCATGGCAAAGATTCTTGTAGCAATACCTATTCAAAACAAATAGCTTCAGACATAAAACACAATAAGTAAGTAATAGTTAAAAACAAATGTATCTGTCGACGTACAACGATTAATTTCTGGACTTCCATCACCCGCACCACACTATGCAATGAAAAACATTCCATGCCTTACATACATCTCAGTCGCACAGTTAAGTGATATTTTTCTTTATGAATGCATACCAAAGACAGCTTCTCGGAGAGCCTCTCAGGATAGCAGCTCGAAAAGCCGCTCAGGATAGCACCTCGGAGAGCCACACAGGACAGCAACTCGAAGAGCCACTCAGGACAGCGGCTCGGAAAGCTGCACGGCCTAGCAGCTTGGGCCATCGTCAGTCAGATATTCTTCTATAACACAAAAAAAGTATCACGGTAGCGTCTTAAAACATTAGCATTACTTTCTTCAGTGTGACAACTAATAAGATGCAATGATTTATGAGCATGAGCTATAAATAAAAAACGCTAGCTCCTGTGCCACCGGCGCAGGCATTTATGTACATAAGCGTCCATGGCAAAGGTTCTTGTAGCAATGCCTATTCAAAACAAATAGCTTCAGACATAAAAAACAATATGTAAGTAATAGTTAAAAACAAATAAATGTGTTAATATCTGTCGACGTACTACGATTAAATTCTGGACTTCCATCACCCGCACCACATTATGCAATGAAAACAAAGAAAAATATTCCATGCCTTACATACATCTCACTCGCACAGTTCAGTGATATTTTTCTTTATTAATGCATACCAAAGACAGCTTCTTGGAGTTTCTCCGGATAGCAGCTCGGAGAGCCGCTCAGGACAGCAGCTCGGAGAGCCACTCAGGACAGCAGCTCAGAGAGCTGCACGGCGCAGCAGCTTGGGCCATCGTCAGTCAGATATTCTTCTATAACACACAAAAAGTATCACGGTAGCGTCTTAAAACATTAGCATTACTTTCTTCAGTGTGACAACTGATAAGATTCAATGATTTATGAGCATGAGCTACAAATAATAAAGGCTAGCTCCTATGCCACCGGCGCAGGCATGTATGTACATAAGCGTCCATGGCAAAGATTCTTGTAGCAATGCCTATTCAAAACAAATAGCTTCAGACATAAAAAACAATAGGTAAGTAATAGTTAAAAACAAATGAATCAGTCGACGTACTACGATTAAATTCTGGACTTCTATCACCCGCACCACACTATGCAATGAAAACAAAGAAAAACATTCCATGCCTTACATACATCTCACTCACACAGTTTAGCGATATTTTTTTTTATAAATGCATACCAAAGACAGCTTCTCGGAAAGCTTCTCCGGATTGCAGTTCGGAGAGCCGCTCAGGACAGCAGCTCGATGAGCTACTCAGGATAGCAGCTCGGAGAGCTGCACGGCGCAGCAGCTTGTGCCATCGTCAGTCAGATATTCTTCTATAACACACAAAAAGTATCACGGTAGCGTCTTAAAACATTAGCATTACTTTCTTCAGTGTTACAACTGATAAGATTCAATGATTTATGAGCATGAGCTATAAATAAAAAAGCTAGCTCCTATCCCACCGGCGCGGGCATGTATGTACAAAAGCGTCTATGGCAAAGGTTCTTGTAGCAATGCCTATTCAAAATAAATAAATTTGTTAATATCTGTCAACGTACTACGATAAAATTCTGGACTTCCATCACCCGCACCACACTATGCAATGAAAACAAAGAAAAACATTCCATGCCTTACGTACATCTCACTCGCACAGTTTAGTACTATTATTCTTTATTAATGCATACCAAAGACAGCTTTTCGGAGAGCCTCTCCGGATAGCAGCTCGAAAAGCCGCTCAGGACAGCAGCTCGGAGAGCCACTTAGGACAGCAACTCGGAGAGCCACTCAGGACAGCGACTCGGAAAGCTGCACGGCCTAGCAGCTTGGGCCATCGTCAGTCAGATATTCTTCTATAACACACAAAAAGTACCACGGTAGCGTCTTAAAACATTAGCATTACTTTCTTCAGTGTGACAACTAATAAGATTCAATGATTTATGAGCATGAGCTATAAATAAAAAACGCTAGCTCCTGTGCCACCGGTGCAGGCATGTATGTTCATAAGCGTCCATGGCAAAGGTTCTTGTAGCAATGCCTATTCAAAACAAATAGCTTCAGACATAAAAACAATAGGTAAATAATAATTAAAAACTAATGAATGTGTTAATATCTGTCGACGTACTACGATTAAATTCTGGACTTCCATCACCCACACCACACTATGCAATGAAAACAAAGAAAAACATTCCATGCCTTACATACATCTCACTCGCACAGTTTAGTGATATTTTTCTTTATAAATGCATACCAAAGACAGCTTCTCGGAGAGCTTCTCCGGATAGCAGGTCGGAGAGCCGCTCAGGACAGCAGCTCGATGAGCTACTCAGGATAGCAACTCGGAGAGCTGCACGGCGCAGCAGCTTGGGCCATCGTCAGTCAGATATTCTTCTATAACACACAAAAAGTATCACGGTAGCGTCTTACAACATTAGCATTACTTTCTTCAGTGTTACAACTGATAAGATTCAATGATTTATGAGCATGAGCTATAAATAAAAAAGCTAGCTTTTTTGTGTATGTACAAAAGCGTCTATGGCAAAGGTTCTTGTAGCAATGCCTATTCAAAATAAATAAATTTGTTAATATCTGTCAACGTACTACGATAAAATTCTGGACTTCCATCACCCGCACCACACTATGCAATGAAAACAAAGAAAAACATTCCATGCCTTACGTACATCTCACTCGCACAGTTTAGTGATATTATTCTTTATTAATGCATACCAAAGACAGCTTTTCGGAGAGCCTCTCCGGATAGCAGCTCGAAAAGCCGCTCAGGACAGCAGCTCGGAGAGTCACTTAGGACAGCAACTCGGAGAGCCACTCAGGACAGCGACTCGGAAAGCTGCACGGCCTAGCAGCTTGGGCCATCGTCAGTCAGATATTCTTTTATAACACACAAAAAGTACCACGGTAGCGTCTTAAAACGCAGCTGAAAATGAAGATCAGCGACGAGAATTCCCAATTTCAAGCCGAAATGAGAAAACAAGTTGGATGTCCACTAAACCTTAGTGAAGAAAGCTTTATAGACTTTCTAAAAGCATCTTACCTGTGTATGCTTTTGAAAACATTTAATTGTGGATTCAACAGATTTAATACCATCACAAAGAGTCTCACTAGGGTCTAAGGTAAGCTGTAAACATATTTATTTTTTACATATTTGAGGTTATGCTAACAACTTACAAATAAAACTACATGCTATTTATTATTATTTTATTATAAACCCAGATAGGTATACTACTTTTTTATCTTTGCATTACAGGTTTTATTTGCATTGCTGTTCTATGCCCGGCACGGGGACCACCCAAAAAGTATTTGAAGCAGCAAATCATTTTTCCCAGGAGGCAGTGTCAGAATAATTAATACTCCGAGGAGATCAGTGTGCAGAATCTCCTGAGTAGCTACACATTAAGAAAACACCAAAACTGTTGGGATGACAGGAAGCACTGTAAACATGCAAAATCCATGTTTCCATCCTAAACAAAAGTACTACGAACAAATTACTATAATTACAACGTCAGGACCTTCGCCTAATGGTGGGCATTATCACTGCTCACAGTAATCTAAATTACCAGTTGCACAAGATCGGAGCTACGGACAGCCCACTATCTGGAGACTGTCTGCAGAAGGACAAGACTGTGCAGACTGTGTTGCTGCACTGCAGGGCTACGGAAGATATTAGAGCAAAAACAGGATTACTGGAGGTCTACTCCAGAACGCATGATGCATCATCAGCATCATCGACCATTGTTCATACAACATCTCAAACTACATTGCAGCAGCTGTGCCAGCGCCCCAAGGCCTTACTCCTCGATGTGAAGAAGTTAGGCTGGCTTGAGTAAATGTTGGCAGGGTGGAATGCACGAAACACCCCAAGCGGGACGTCAGTGCAGGCCTTATCACCCCCAAAACGAATAAGAATAAGAGATCAGTGTATCGAAATCGAAGAAATCACTGTTGCTCTAACTAAACCATGTACCTAAACATCTTAAATACAATCATCAAGTTTCCAAACACAAAAGAGGATAGGATTGTTATAAAACAACGGTAGCTTACTATTTTTTTTTATATTATAATGACATTTCTATTGACTATTTTTATCAGACACTCTGTTTTCACATTTAATAATAAATTTATAATCCCAAGGGTAATTGGATGTGTTGATAGAAGACATTTTGAAATATTTACACCAAGCTTAAAAGATGAGCACTAATATTATGGCAGGAAGTTATCCAGGTCATTGGTAGTAATTCGCTTGTTAAGAACACCAAACTTAATTAGCGAACTAAAATCTGTTCTGTTAATTATAATCTGTTCATGTTTATGTCCAAATTCATATTATAATGTTTGCAAGTGACGATTCTTAAATTTGCCATTTCTGTTTAATTGTGGATATGTTTAGTGCAAATTTAACCGACATGTAAGTTCGTGCTCTCTTAACCAGTCTAACTGATGTAAAACTACCCATATTTGAATAGAATAATCTTATGTTTATAATTATCATTGTAAGTGTAACACGAATTATGGATTTTAGTATTAACATAATAAGAACTACCATAGTTTAGAGAAATTTAGTTTAGTATATGCACAAGCGAATCACTATAAATAGCAATAAAACAATAGTCTTTTTTCCCAGAAGTTTTACTGCTAGGAAAATTATTATTGTTCAACATTTCACAATCATAATTTCCACAACACATTTTACAGCTAATCCTTTTCGTTCAAATGTCAGTTAAAGAAGATATTTAAAGCATGTTTTAAAAACCTCCACCGTGGAGGTTTTTGCTTTGCATGCTTTAAATATCTTCTTTAACTGACATTTGAACGAAAAGGATTAGCTGTAAAATGTGTTGTGGAAATTATGATTGTGAAATTACTGTAATTATAGGGGTTATTCTTTGTACTATGTAGTCATGTTTCTCTAGCAATAATATTCCTTATGGTCTCTGCAATATCTCTTACTCACAAATTCATGTGCACAATAACAAAATTTATTTCTTTCATAGAATCCAACTCGTATGAACGTGGAGAAGTGGTGATGAAAGCAATAATTGCAGTGAACCGATAGTGTATAGGACATTGCATGATCAATTAGCTTGGAGAATAAGTAATAATATTTAGTGACAATAAATAGCATCTTTATTGTTAGAGCACGCGTATTGGTGGAAGCTTGTGATAGAAACTATATTAATTACGTTATAAATTATATTTGGAGAAATATATATAAGAAAAACGAGACTTGATCGAGTGACACATTTTTAATAACTTACTTCAGAATCTGACAACATCAACTCAAATTACCTCGAAACCTATTTGCTTATAATAATTTCAGTGGCCACTTCTAACACTCTCCCTCATTGAATATTCTTTAAGTAATAGGCGGAGCAATCACAATTCCAAGCGCTTCCCTCAGGCCAGTAAATCTCGGCCTAGGTAATCCTTTCGTCATAATATCTGCGAGCTGGATTACAGTACTGACTCTCTTTACTTGAATCTCATTTTCAAGTACAAGCTCTCTTACGAAGAAGTGCCTGATTCGAATGTGTTTCGAGCGCTTATGAAACTCTGGGTTGTGAGCCAAACGAACTGCTGCTTCATTGTCAACACTAAGTGTAGGGATACATTTTAGCGAAGTCATTTCCTTCAATGACCTCGGAAGCCACACAAGTTCTCGAGCAGCTTCGCTTGCAGCAACCAACTCCGCTTCAGTTGTCGAAATAGCTACGGAAGCTTGTCTTTGGCTCAGCCAAGATATGGTCCCACCTGCGTAGCGGCAAACACCAGTTGTTGAACGACCTGTCGCTACATCACCCCCGTGGTCTGCATCACTGAAAGCTTCCAGAACGCCTGGTAGATAATTTGGCTTAAAATGAATACCATGTGAACTCGTGCCTCTAAGGTATCGCAAAATTCGTTTCACTCTGAGCCAATCAGCTTTTGTAGGGTTCTCTAGTTTACGCGACGCCACTCCTACTGCGTATGCAAAGTCAGGGCGCGAGCCAACCATCAAATAGGCCAAAGCGCCTACAGCTTCTCTGTATGGAAAGTTTTCAGACTCTACAGAAACATCTAAATCTCTCCCTGATTCTATATCAATTGGCGTCGTTATAGGATTACAATTGTTCACATTGAATCGTTCCAATATTTTCTTTGTATATGTCTCTTGTTTGAGAACAATTTTTCCACTACTGTACTGTTGAATTTCCATTCCTAGGTAGAATGTGGTAGGATTCTTCGTAATCTTTAACCTTTTACCCAGATCGTGTAGAAATTCATTCGCTAATCTCTAACTCGACGCAGCTACGAGACCATCATACAGTGTCAGCAGGATCTTTTCATTACCGGTCCCTTTCATATATAGGCAGGGATCCGCAATGCTTTGTTTGAAACCAAGCTCAAGTAAAATTCCATGAACACAATAGTTCCAACAACGTGGAGCTTGTTTCAAGCCATATAAGCTTCGTTTAAGGCGACATACTTTGTTTGAACCATCTTCGAAACCTTCGGGTTGAGTCATGTACATCTCTTCCGTAAGTTTGCCGTAGAGGAATGCTGTAGTCACGTCGAATTGGGTCAAGTACATTTTCTCACTAGCAGCCACACTAATTAGAGAGCGTATAGTTGACATTCTTGCCACAGGACTGTATGTTTCCTCGTAGTCAATTCCTTTTCTTTGTCGAAAACCTTTGGCTACTAATCGTGATTTGTATCTCCCAATTGACCCGTCACAGTTCCTCTTGACTTTAAAGACCCATTTACAAGGTATCGCTTTGCTTCCTGTCGAAAGGTCATGTAAAGTCCATGAACCGTGTTCTTGTAACGATTTGAGTTCGTTTTTCATTGCATTTACCCACTCCTGTCTTTCGTTACTGTTCATGGCTTCTTTATACGACTGTGGTTCAGCCATAGTACTCATGAGTACTGAATTTACATAGCCGTCGAGCTTTGCTGGACGTTGAAGAGTAGATCTGTCCCGTAAATCATAACGCCTCGAAGGTGCGGGTTCTTCTTCGGTATCAAGAAACTCGTCCTCAGGTTCATTGACTTGATTTTCGTATTCGTTTTCAAATCAACGACATCTTCATCTTCAACTATATTCTCTCTCTCAAACGGTCGTATGTAACTTTCATCTCTCAATCGATAGTCTTGTCTTTCATCAGTTCTGTTATGATGATTGTCAAACTCAACTTCAATAGTCGGTTCCACAGGTATACAATCTGATGACACTTTAATATCATACTCATTTATGATTTTGTCATCACGTTCAGTGCTGTCCTTGTCATTATCCTTCGTATTTAATTTTGATAATGGTTTCTCGTCAAATATTACGTCTCGTGATCTAACAAGGCGATTATTGTTACCTTCTGCAACCCATATACGATATCCATCTTCATCGTACCCAACTAAGATGCCTTTTAAAAAAACCTTTACAGCCTTCTTGTTTAATTTCCTTCTCTTTTGTTTCGGAATATGAACATAACACGTGCTACCAATGATGCGCAATTGTTTTATGTTCACCTTCTTTCCAAACCAGAGTTCATAGGGTGTTTTCCCATCTACACATGTTGGACCAGTTCTATTTAATATATATGCTGCTGCGTTCACAAGTTCTGCCCATAGGTATTGTGGCAGCGTCTCATTAGCATACATAAGCGATCTAGCAGTCTCGACTAGTGTTCGATTTTCTTTCTCACTGGATCCGTTCTGTTCTGGTGTGTATGGCATTGTTAGTCTCTGTTTTATACCATGTCTAGTCAGAATATCTTTTACCTTTTGGTTATCAAACTCTCCGCCGTTATCGCTGAGGATAGTTTTAATAACGTGGCCATTTGTTTTTGCTTCAGCGATCATCTGTTCTAAATATTTACTTACCTCTGACTTCTCTTTCAGAAAGTAGACGTATCTAAAGCTCGTATAATCGTCTTTGAATAGCAAAAAATACCGATATTTCGAAATCGAATTCGGAAATGGTCCGCATACATCGCTGTGTATTATTTCGCCTGCTTCTAAGGCTCTTTCTCTCGTTCCAAATTTCAATCTATGAGATTTTCCATATACGCAGCCTTCACAGAGTTCACGTTCAACTGGTAGCTCAATTCCTAGTTCACGTTTGACAAGAGCTTTTACGTGTCTATTATTTTGATGGCCGAGTCTCTCATGAGAAAATCGAATTCGGAAATGGTCCGCATACATCGCTGTGTATTATTTCGCCTGCTTCTAAGGCTCTTTCTCTCGTTCCAAATTTCAATCTATGAGATTTTCCATATACGCAGCCTTCACAGAGTTCACGTTCAACTGGTAGCTCAATTCCTAGTTCACGTTTGACAAGAGCTTTTACGTGTCTATTATTTTGATGGCCGAGTCTCCCATGAAATAACTGAGTTTGTGATTTCATAATCACTCCTAGTTTTCTAAATGGTTGTACATTCGTGACGTTAAGTTTATACAGTCCACCTCTGTGACATCGTTCGCCAATCAGTTTTAGTTCTCCATTAATAGACATGCTGCATTTATTTGGACTTGAAGAGAATTCACTTTGTGGGTTTTTGTCGTGAGTAGCAAGGACAGAGAATAAGTTCTTTTGAATTGATGGAACATACCACACATCTTGAAGAGTTATCGGTACGATTTTACCTTTAACGTTCGCTTCAATTATAATAGATCCTTTTCCTTTCGCTTGAATCATATTTCCATTCGCTGTTGTGACCTGAAAAGCTACAAACATGTATAGAAATGATTTATCTGCTTTTTATTTACAATAATATCAGATAATTTACTATGGATGTTTTTAAAACTAAGATCATAATAACACTCACACTCATATCCCCATTAGAATTCCCCTGTGTCATGGAAGGCATGGACACTTGTGAAAATCATTAATTTCCGGGCCAAATATGTCTGTCATTGCCAGGGATCAAACCTGGCAACCCTCTGTTAGAAGGTAGGGTCTAGATAGAAAGGTAGAGTAACATGGTGGCTCGTCATGTACCTATTTTATACAATATGAGTATGAGTTTACTTGTTTTATTGTTTACTAATCATCTATTAGTAATTATCTAATTAAAACTAATATGTATAGGTAGTTGTGGAAACATTTGAGGAAGGCCAACTTCAACACAATTATCGTTTTCCAATAACATCAGTTAGTTTTTCTCCTAACTCCGTCCCTCAAATCAAGCTGTCTCTGCATCTTGCTGGAAAACCTGCCGTTCATTGTCAGCTTTCACAAATGCCTGCTTTGCTAGTTACGATTGTGAGGCTGGGACCTCCTGCGGCTTGAAAAGGATGTGGTACCAGTTGCTCTAGTGGTCCATTAGCAGGCTTGCTAAGGTCTCCATTTCCTGTAAAGTATAAGTAAGTATTAAGTATACAAGGAACGTAATTTGTATTTTAAAACAAAATACATGTAAGTAATTCATGTAGGTGATGACTATTATTATAGGTTTATTTTATCTCCCAGATTAAGAAGCGAAAGCTAAGGCGTATGTTATTGTAGAAATTAACGTTATTATTATGTTTTTACACAAGTACGTATGGAGGTTATGTATGGTTAGTATGTCTGAGAGAATCACAATACAATAATCCCTGTTACTTTATTTTTCACATCGTCGTCGTGTATGATTAGAAAGCAACAGTACAGTAGAGGGGTCGGGTCTTGAATCGAGTCGCCTGAATTTGAGGATTCTGCTACTGTGGAATGGTCAAGGGGCTTTGTCTTGACCCTCCCAATTCGATTTTGGCTGCCGGAGTTACGCGAAAGTATTTTAAATTAATATTTAAAGTTTCTGTAATTTCACACGAAAAACATGCGGATGCGTGAAACGGAACGCAATATCAGGAAATATTGCATAAATTTGAACGTCTGCTATGTTTATGTTCGTGAAACGAAACGTTTTGATCGCTATTTGGTTTGTGGTGTTTGACGTCTGTGACGTTGAGTGAAAAGGTTTTTTAAAAAAGACAATTATAATAATCCGTGCGATTTTAGTGATGCTATAGTTGAATATTTGTGGAGGCGAGATCTATTCAAGCAGAAAAAAGATCCCTTTGTCGAGTTGATCAATGTAATTAACTATGTTTACAAAATAAAATAAATACTCCTACATAGTTTTGTGAAAATTATTTTCCTCCCTTACCCACCCAGAGACCAACTCAGACCGGTTAGGTTGAAAGTAGTCAGAAAACCGACACAGAGCACCCCGACTCCACCTATTCTTGTGGCTACTACCCCTAGAGTGTTTATAAATAATGCGGGAGCCAGAAGCTCAAAGGAGGTCCTGAACGTTGCTGTGCCGCATGAAGTCGAGTTGAGCGAAGGGGGGAGCTGGCGAGCGAAGCGAGCCGGCGACCTCCGTAGCAAAACAAAGGCTGAGTATGGCGAAGCAACGTTCAGGGGCGACCGCTAGAGCTTCTGGCGGGAGCCCACCCGGAGTCCAAGTCAGACCGGTTAGGTCGAAATTAGTGACAAATCCAACTCTGACCCCCCCCCCCTCTCTCCCCCCCCCCCCCCCCCCCCTAAATTTAGGTGTAAAAGTGTTAGTAGAGTAGACAAAATTATCATTGATATTAAATTTTAAAAAAAACTACGCGGTTCCGGCAGGAGGAAATGGTAGGGGGGGGTTCCCTGCCCCCAACCCCCCCTCCTACCCACTCCCCCTCCCCCAAAGTTAAGTGTAAAAGTGTTTAAATAGAGTAGAAAAATTGATCTTTGATATTAAATTTAAAAAAAACTACGCGATTCCGGCAGGGAAAAATGGTGAGGGAGGGTTCCCCTCCCTCCCCCTGACCCCGCTAGCGAGTATCGGCTATCGATGACGTTTTACGTTGCCAACTCATGGTAGAGCTAGTGTTCAAGATGGTGTGGTCTTATTTCACCGTTTCCCTAAGCCTGGTAAAACGAATGTTGAACGGTATGTTAATCATATATATTTTTATGCTCATATAGGTATGTTTTATCTTGCTTATATTGTTTATATTTATATTTGTATTAAAAAACTAATAGCATAGTTAGGTACCTACTCTCGTTTTCAATTCTACAGTAGGTATTATTATTATATTTGTCAGTTAAAAAAATGAAATTTAACTTTGATCTCCATGTGATACCTATAATAAGATCATATAGGTACTATGTGCCTGTACCTTTGTCTACCATATTTCCTATCTTTCTCTAGTCAGATTGCAGTAATGTAATTACTATTGCTTGTATTGATGGATGACACAACGGGGCTTACTCCCACCTTTTACGAAACTATCATAAATCAGGAGTGTCTTGTAATAAGCTTAAAATAATCCTACTTAGGTACTATCGTACTCCCACCAACACAAAATGGTTGAACAATATTACTTCAATATTATTTACGGCGTGTTCCTTTTTAAGCCGAAATCGACCCTAATGGTGCATTCCAGTAAACACCGCCAATACATACGACTGTCGTGCCCCGGTTTCGTGTTTCCTTTAGGATGAATACCTATAATGCCCAACCCAAATAGAACACTCACACAGTCGCAAAAAGCGCGTCATATTTTTTCTCAATTAAATCGAATGAATCATAAACCTATTTGAGATTTTGACAGTAACAGCTCACAACGACCGCAAGTCTAAAACCTTCCATCCGCGAGTGTTGTAGTCGTGGCGTGAGCGTGAGCTGTGACGTAATCGATGATGTACCGAGCTCAGTTATGATAATTGCGAGTTTGAAAGGTAACGGTTGGGCGGCTATGCGAACGACGCGATCGATTTTGGCTCTCAAATGAACACGGCCAGATGTAAGTGAAGTGAAAGAACGAAAGATCGACAGAATATTCTAATAAGGGTTCGAGATTTTAAAACTCTATGGTGGAGGCACAGAAGCATAAATATAGCTTTCATACTTATTTGTAACAGATATTGCACATTCATTTTTCCTTTATAAGTGTAGTCGTACGTGTTGAACATTTGCCATTTCACAAGTTAATTTAATATGTATAATGTAAATATTTATAGTTTCAAAGATGCATGATTTTTATTGACATAGTCGTGAGTAAAGACTTAGTCACGTACACAAATCTATCATTAAGTCACTGTCCTGCCTAAATTACGTTTTAGTAAAGCAATAGTAGTAGTTATGTGTTTAAAATAAAACAATAAAAAATCAAATTATGAATATTTTATAAATAATACAATTGTTTCTATAGACTAATCTGTTGGTTTCATGTAGAAATATATAAAAATACCTTTTATTCAAATAAAAGCCCTATATTAGCTTATACAAATTAATTTGTAGAAGGTACTTAAACTTCTATTGTTTTTGTGTAATTTCAGATGAACTTTCCTCAGAAGCGTTGGCCACAGCTACACTTTTGAGCAAATTCGTCCAGCTGTTTGATGCATTAAATGCTGACAGTCCAGACTTCCAGACAAACAAGAAAGAACAAAGTCAGTCCAGAAACTTACGCTCAGGCTGGTATGGCAGTGAAAATGCCGAAACCTTTGATCGATGCAAATATGCCAATCTCGGTGGAGGTTTGTGCCGTTTGGGGTAGAAACTTTCTCTAAGTGGCGCGTACAAAATTTTCAGGGCTTGGCCAAACGTTTGGTTGAAGCGTCAGGTGAACAATGCAATGCTGGCTCATATTTTGCAAAGGAAATTTGCATAGCTATTCAACGTGGAAATGCAACCAGCATTCTGGACACTTTGACTCCAACAAATAATTTATTACATTTGATATTTTTAAACTTTTGTCCATTATTTAGTAAAACATTAATAATGAAATAAATACATAAATGTCCTTAAAAATTGTTTTATTTTTCTATAACATAAGTCCATCCGCAGACTGAATTGATAGGTAAAAAAATTAATGAAAATAGAAAAGCATGGGGTGGATATTTAAAATTCGCGCCTAAAGTTAGTTTCTTAGCATTCCGTGCGGATTCTGTTGCGCTAGTAGTATCAGTGTAATTCGCATTGTCTGTATGGCAGTTACAGTTCTTCTCTCGGTAGAGAGTTAAATATTCCTTGATCTGACGTGTCGTTGGCAAAAGTGTTCTCAAACAGTTTGCCATTAAATAAATAAATAAATAGCTAAGAAAACCAAAGAGAATATAATATTGATATAATAGAGAAAAACGCTATGACGTAAAAGGCTAAAATTTAATTAATTGTACGAAAATAAATGTATCTTCCTCTTCACAATGTTACCGAAAGGAAGTACGTCGTCAGAATCCCTGGAAGATTATGTTTTCTTACTGTTTCTGTGCCCTTATTTGCATTTACAACTTGTGTTGTAATTACTATGTATAAGGACTTTGAAAATGCCAATAATACACACTGCGGAGTTCCTAATATATTTCCATCAATATCATCGTCAATTGGTAACTATGAGCCACAAAGTACTATATGGAAAACGGCAATATATTTGCACTCTCCTCTTAGATTCTTTCTGTTATACCGTCGATGGAAGTATTACAGGAAAGTTATTAGAGAAGAGTTAGATAGTGTAGTAAACCTAGCAGTATTGTTAAACGCTATTGAAAATCTAGCTTTACTAGGATTGACTCATTGGACTTCCTCTGACAACTACCGTAAGTATATTTGGTGTATACTATGATTCCAAAACGTTTGCAATAAATTGCCAGATCTAGGTGGCATACAATTTTAATATGCGTAAAACATTTTGTCAACAGCTATGCATGAAAAATGTTTTAAAACTTTCATTGGCACTTCTATAGTCTACATGCTTCTAACATGTGTGTTGCTAACAAAGTACAGAAGAAGACCAACCGTAACACACAGAGAAAAGAAATCAATTACCTTTAAAAGGAGAGCTTTCATTGTGAATGTGACTTCATTTGCATTTGCTGCATATTTCTTCTTGAGACATAATAGTCTATGTGAACCATATGGTAAGTTTACTAAAGGTATGATAAGCACCATTAGTGATTACACTAAGTATTTCTATTCCATCATACATATAGGTACACCTATATTATAAGAATCTGGTGGTAAGGTATTAAAATAATAAAATTGCACATCTTTCTTGTTGCTCAACTGCATAAAGGCGAATTACAAATAGTTAAACAGTGGGTAATACCCGCTGATCAAATGTTTCTTTCTCTAATATTCAACTGCTTCTTCTTACCCATTGCTCCGCTAGATTGAGCAGGTCCGACATATATTATTTTGTATTGCCAAAGTGAAGTTTGTCAAGTTTTTAAGTTGAGTTTTAACATTTATATTGTAAGAAAGATGTGTTTTTAAGTTAAATTTTCTCAGTTTTTAAATTTTTTTTAATAGTTGGGCAATTACCAGTTTAGCCATTGCTCAACTTTTATCAGTTTAGCTGTTAGTGCTACCCACTGCTCAACTTTTTTTTATTTTTTTATTCTGAATTATTTAGGAACTTTTAGCTGCATTGTTCGCAGCCATGCCAGCTCCATTGGTGCACACATTAATCAATTTGTACAATACATGATTTTATAACATAATGTGTAAAGGGTCTTAGCAGTGTCAGACGTTGGTTCAGCCAAGACACTCTGAAACATGCCAATATCCCAACAATTTTTGCCCTTTGTCTTGCATCTTTGCCTTAATGGGTTCACAACGGGCACATTCCATCAAAAAGTGGTGGATGTCTTCAATTATGTTACAGATGTCACAATTAGGTGTCTGGTTTATGCATCATATGCTTAAACTTATTTAATAATTTTGTCCCCTGTGTATGAGGAACAAACTAGCCCTTCTCGCATATATTTGATAAAAATAACAAATTTTGTTTTCAGTGTACTCAATGTTTGGATTTTGTGAATACATAGTGGTAATAAGCAATATCGCGTTCCACATGACATCAGTTTATGATATTGAACTGAACTATATTATTATAAATTATTATGAAATAACGACTGAGTAAATAAAATTTTAACAAAAGTGGATTTACAACATTTATACAATGATGAGGGTTGCCATGTCAAAAAGCAGTGCTCTTACTTATAAGTACAAGTGCCTACAAAGTTTTACTAATCCTATACATTAAATCTGTTATTTTGATTTAATATGAACTACTATTGTAAGATTATATTATGTTATTAAAAAATAATTGTTCTAGTCATATTTTTTATTTCGTCTGTTGTATACAGGTGGGCTATTTATTAGAACGGTCAGTATGGGCAAGTCTGAAACTATAGGACATACACGGATCTTTTCTTAGGAACCATGCCATCAATTGTAGTAATAAGAAAAAGGTTAAACTATAGTCGCCCGGTACCCGCGGGAGGGGGGGGGGGAGGGGGTGAAGCCCCCCCTGCATCCCCCCCCCCGCCGGAGGCCTTTAGTTTTTGAGTAATATTTTTTTTAGTACTTAACCTCACTTTCGGCTATATCAGTATTTTTTACCTATTTTTTGTTTCACACCTAATCTATTTCAATTCAATTCAATTTCAAATTAACTTTATTAAACATAATAACATACAAGAATTTGTGTACTAATAGTGTAAGTTAATTCCTAGTAATACACTGACATTAATTAATATACTAAATTGTTTCCTCAAGTAATAACTTATATAAAACTTATAACAGAATAATGATTAAATGATATTGATTAGTGACATAATGATTTGATCCATATTTTTAAGGTTTATGTAAACTTTAGCGGTAGTATTACATTATTGACTTGCACTTTCTGAACGAGCTCATACCAAAGGCGGTATTTCAACATACATTATCGGCAGCGTGCGAGCTTGGCAGTCCCCAGCTAGCAACGAGAACCCAACGTGAGATACACACGCACGCAGGCGCGCGCGTCCCGCCATCGCGGCGTGCGCACGTCACCTCCACCCGATATACGGCCACGTAATACGGGTGGGAGGGGCGCGCGCGGCGCCGGCTAGCGGGGCGCGGGCGCTCATGTACCTGCAGTAGCCTATTCATCGCACTCTAGAAACAAGTGATGCGGTAACTTATATCTTTTGTAACTATCGATAAACTGAAGATTTTTCTTGCGCGTTTTACATACATTTTTAATAAGTTGGTTCGTGTTATTTGGATTTTTATAAATATAGAATCTTTCGGACAGTTTATAAATATATACATCTATTCTAGGTAAACCTATATCTATGTGGAATTTTTGCAAATTAGTGCGAAAGGGAGTATTGTAGGCGTATTTCAGGGCTCTATTCTGAATAACCTGGAGTTTATTGATGTTGGTCTGGCAGGTACTGCTCCAAACAGGACATGCGTACGTAATGCAAGGGCGGACCAGGGTGCAGTATATACGCATTTTAGTATGGTTGCTGAGATTTGATCGTCTGTTTAAGACAGGGGATAGGGCATTTAGCGCTTGGAAACCTTTGAGGTGAAGATGAGCCGTGTTTTTAGTCCAGTTAAGTTTATTGTCGAGAACAGTGCCAAGATACTTAACTGAGCGGCTCCAGGGTATGTGAAATTCACCAACTTTTAGCTTTTGTGCAGGTATCTTACGCTTTCTGGTGAATATAATAGCTTCCGTTTTTGAGGCATTAATTTTTAACTTCCATTTGGTGAAATATTCTAAAAGAAGGTCTATAGAAAGTTGAAGGCGGCCAATTATCAAATCTACGTCGGTTGAAGAAGTGAAACACGCTGTATCGTCTGCAAAACATGCTAAGTTTGTTCTGGTCTGTACCGGTATGTCATTAAGGTAGAGCAGGAATAAATATGGGCCCAGGATTGATCCCTGGGGGACCCCTGCAGGAACATGTTTTGGGAGAGACGAGGTATCTTTTATATGCACTCGAAATTTGCGATCTGTTAAATATGATTGCATTATTTTTATGAGTGGGATGGGCAGTCCGAACAGAATTAGCTTATGAAGCAGTGCGTGGTGCCAAACCGTGTCGAAAGCTTTCTCAATGTCTAGAAGAAACATTCCAGTAGATTGTTTTAGATTGAGGCCTTCCGACACGGCTTCAGCCACTCTTGCGAGTTGTTGGACTGTGGAGTGCCCTTGTCTGAAACCGAATTGTTCGTCTATTATAAGATTGTTGGAGGCACGTAATAGACGTCTGTATAAAATCTTTTCAAACAATATCCCAAGACACGGCAAAAGGCTAATGGGGCGATATGAACCTGGCTCAGAAGGATCCTTGGCAGGTTTGGGAATTGCTATAACCTTAGCCGTTTTCCACGGGCATGGGAAATAGTTTAACATGATGCAAGAATTAAATATTTTCGTTAGGAATACTATACATTTGTGAGGCATATTTTTAATTAGTATGTTAGAGATTTGATCTGATCCAGGTGCTTTGCGGGGTTTTAAGCTACTTATGCACTTTTTGACTTCGACTGGTCGAACTAACATCAAAGGGTCGATAGGTACCTGTTCTACTAACGTTGCTAAAGATTCGTTTATGGGTAAATTTTGATCAGTAGGCCATTCACTGGTTAACAGCATATTACTAAGAAAACTTTTAGCCAGCACATCACACTGTTCTTGTTGGGATGAGCTTAAGGAACCGTTTTCTAATTTTAGCGCTGGTATGGTAATTGCAGAGGTAGAACGCATTCCTTTGACTAGACGCCAAATGTCACTGCTAGGATTGTCAACCCTTTTTAATTTCAAATTCCATTCTTTGTCATTGTGTTTTTTTATCGCACTGTTAATTTCCTGCTTTAATTCATTGACACGATGAGTCAAGATTTGGCGCACTAAGACGTCCGTTTCCAATACTACGTATCTACGCAAGCGATTTTTTTGCCGAATAAGTCGCCTTATGCGTCGAGGCAGCGTGGAAAAGCTCCATAGTCTCAATGTTGAGACGGGGACGCCCGCATCTCTACTTTTCAGGAGAGTGTGTTGAAAATCAACAATTGATTTGTCGATTTCATCAGTAGTCTGGTATGTTTTAGTAGATAGCGAAATGTTGGTATTGAGATGTTTTCGGAAAGTATCCCAATCTGCTTTAGCATAATTGAGTTTAGTAATAGGGTTTCGTTGAATATTTGTATTAAATTTTACAAAAACAGGGAAGTGATTGGAAGATAAAGCTGGCACGGTTACTATATTATTGAGGTTATGGAAATTTTTTGACAAGATTAAATCAGGAATAGATGGACCAACTTTAGGACAATAATGTACTAGAGTGCATTCTCGAGGAGCGTGGACCACGTAATCATGACAAATCATATGCTCGTATAATTTTTTGCCATGCGGATTAGTTAGCCCAGGTGACCATAAGTAATGTTTAGAATTTAAGTCACCCATAGCCAGAACCATGCTTCCAGACGACATAAGACGGTCAATGTCAGCAGTATTAAAAGGGAGATTTGGGGATTGATATAATGAGAAAACATTCAGATTGTTATTTGATAATTTTAAGGAAACACCTACGACTTCGAGGTTTACTGTACATGGGGTAGGGATCAAACTATTATTCCCCCCCGAGAGTTCCCGCCTTGCCGTGGCGGGGGGGCTCAGTAGCCGTGGCTTGGGTCACCACGGTGAAGCTAAGAGGAACCAATGGGCCTGCCAGTGATAGCCGATAGCTGGCGGGCCCGAGGTGGGACCGCTCCTATGGGCTTTGCCCTCCAAGTCCACACGGGAGCGGTCACTGTAGGTTGCGGTGGTGTATGGGCGCCACTGCAACTGAGGCGGGCTGCGGTGTCGTATGGGCGGCACCGCGGCTGAGAGTTAGGGGCCGCGGCGGGAGAGGATTGACGGTGTTACGGTGAGCCGCTCTCCCTGCCTTCCGCGGCCTTGACGGGGCCGCCACCGTCAGATGGCGGACGCGGTGGGGTCGCAGGGGAAGAGGACTGTCGGTATTGAGAGGCGCCGCTGTCCCTATCCTCTGCGGCCGAAGTAGCAGGCGGTGGGGCTACTCACCTGACCCATCGTAGGGGGACTTAGGGCACCCAGACTCGGGGGAGTCTGGGGTCCATTTTGCGGGCTAGGTCCCCCGTGGCGGTTGCGGCACGCCAAGTGTTCTGGCGTGCTGCAAGAGAGAAGGGTCCGGCAACGGACAGCCGCGGCGGGTTCGCGGTCGTGTGCGAAATCTGTCCCGCGTTCCCGCCAAAAGCGGCAGTGATGGAACACCGCAGAGGTTTGGTGGGTATGCTGCCCTTCTGGCAGAGACTCCCACATAACCACCGTGCTCCCCCCGGGGCCGGTGGTATCCATAAAGGATTACTCTGCGTCAAAAAAAAAAAAAAAAAAAAAAAAAGGGATCAAACTATGCACTAAGTCAGAGCGAACAAGTATGGCCACACCCTGGCCAACGCCATTGCTACGTTTGTCCATCCGGTAGCATGCGTAACCAGGAATATTGAGAATAAGGCGTTTAGTTAGTCTGGTTTCACAGAGTGCAATGATATCGGCTTTAAGTTTACTCACCGCAAGTTCAGAGAGTTCTCGCTGCTTTCTGTGAACGCCATCAGCGTTCCAGTATAATAAACGTAGTTCCTGAGAACTACACATAGTGACCTAGATGGGTCAATATCAAGATAACTTTTTCCATAAAAGTTTTACATTTCGTAAATTCTTGCTTGATTGACTGTATGGTGGTAAGGATGTCCAGCATTTCCACAGTTTCAAAGTCATGTAGGGTTCTTTCATCAGCGACTCCTATAGGTGGAGTGCGGTTAGATTGTCTCACGTTAGTGAGACTACTCGTGGTTGGGTGGCGTGGTTTTGTAGGAATCCACTCTGGTGTCAGCTTAGTTGCGTCGGAGCTTGCTGTGGCGACTGTATGAGCTGTCAGCGTTTGCGATTTATTTTTACCCGAAGTCGCAATTTTGGCCCAGGTATTCTGATCAGCGAGCGTATCGCGAGTAGTCTTTGATGCTATGCTTTTGCGCAAAGTTTCACGTTTTGACTATTCGCTCTAGGTATTTAAGGCGTTCATTGCATTGTGAGTAGTTTGCCGGGTGTTCTTGCTGGCAATTACAGCAGCGGGCAGGCTCATCTCTGTCTTTTTTTGGGCATTCCCAGGTTGGATGAGTAAGGGCGCACTTCACACATCTTGCTGGTCTGTTACAGTTCCTAGATGCGTGTCCGAACCCCTGGCATCTAAAACACTGAGTTCCTGGCTTCTTGCTAGGCTTGTATCGCTCTATGCCAACAGCGCAGTTGAACAGGTACTTAATCTGCTTAAATTTTATCATGTTCGCTCCACATGGTAATTGAACAAGTGCAGGAGGACAGTCGGTGGGATGTAATGTTCTTAGCTCTGTAGCAGTTGCTCCTGCGAATCCTAAGGTTTCAAGTTCTGCGGCGATGTTGTCATGAAGAAATTTAGGCAATCCTTTGATGACTGCTTTCGGGCGCTTCTCATCTTTTCGGGTGAAAGTGTGAAAAGCTATTTTCTCACTTAGCAGGCCATCTTTGAGCAGCTGGTGGGTCTTGGCCGAGTAGCACTGTACCCTTACAAGTTTCCTTCCTCTATACTGTAGATGGAAGTCTTTATTATACTTCATTACCACATTTCTAATCATCTGGTGAGTCCAGTCACCTTGTAACTCAATGATGATTGGCGGAGTATTGTTTGCCACCTTTTTATTACTGGCATTTTGGAAAGGCTCAGAGGTGGCCTCGTCGGCATCAACAGGCAAGTCTTCAAATCTGTTGTTTAAAGGCGTCTCCTTGTCCTTGCAGCTTTCCTTGGGGTTTGCAATAAATTTCTTGGGTTTCCGCCACTGATTGGGGGAGACAGGGTCTTCCCTTGGCCTCTTACTTGCAAGACTAGAATTGGACGAAGATCTTGTCAAGAATTTCTCCATAATGGACTAAGGTGTAAATCTATCGACAACTAGTCGATAGCACCTTAGCCCATCACTATTTGCGCGCAACTGATAACGAATGCGGAGTGTACTGTGTGCGTGCGGTCGCTGAGACAACCGAGCGCGAACTAATAACCTAATCTATTAAGGCGGTTCGCTTCTGGCACTTCGCCGGCCGCTGCCGCGGCACGCTCGCTTCGCTCGCTCGGCTCGTGCGTTGTTTGTCATGTTCTAACCTAACCTAACCTATTTTTTGTTTCACACCTAACTTATTAAGGCGGTTCGCTTCTGGCACTTCGCCGGCCGCTGCCGCGGCACGCTCGCTTCGCTCGCTCGGCTCGTGCGTTGTTTGTCATGTTCTAACCTAACCTTTTGTTTCACACCTAACTTATTAAGGCGGTTCGCTTCTGGCACTTCGCCGGCCGCTGCCGCGGCACGCTCGCTTCGCTCGCTCGGCTCGTGCGTTGTTTGTCATGTTCTAACCTTTTTTTTTTTTTTTTTTTTTTTTTGACGCTGGGAAAAATGCATTACGCATCCCCCCTATCCCCAATGGGGGGGATGCGTAATGCATTTTTCCCAGCGTCAAAAAAAAAAAAAAAAAAAAAAAAAAGGTTAGAACATGACAAACAACGCACGAGCCGAGCGAGCGAAGCGAGCGTGCCGCGGCAGCGGCCGGCGAAGTGCCAGAAGCGAACCGCCTTAATAAGTTAGGTGTGAAACAAAAGGTTAGGTTGCAAACCCCAAGGAAAGCTGCAAGGACAAGGAGACGCCTTTAAACAACAGATTTGAAGACTTGCCTGTTGATGCCGACGAGGCCACCTCTGAGCCTTTCCAAAATGCCAGTAATAAAAAGGTGGCAAACAATACTCCGCCAATCATCATTGAGTTACAAGGTGACTGGACTCACCAGATGATTAGAAATGTGGTAATGAAGTATAATAAAGACTTCCATCTACAGTATAGAGGAAGGAAACTTGTAAGGGTACAGTGCTACTCGGCCAAGACCCACCAGCTGCTCAAAGATGGCCTGCTAAGTGAGAAAATAGCTTTTCACACTTTCACCCGAAAAGATGAGAAGCGCCCGAAAGCAGTCATCAAAGGATTGCCTAAATTTCTTCATGACAACATCGCCGCAGAACTTGAAACCTTAGGATTCGCAGGAGCAACTGCTACAGAGCTAAGAACATTACATCCCACCGACTGTCCTCCTGCACTTGTTCAATTACCATGTGGAGCGAACATGATAAAATTTAAGCAGATTAAGTACCTGTTCAACTGCGCTGTTGGCATAGAGCGATACAAGCCTAGCAAGAAGCCAGGAACTCAGTGTTTTAGATGCCAGGGGTTCGGACACGCATCTAGGAACTGTAACAGACCAGCAAGATGTGTGAAGTGCGCCCTTACTCATCCAACCTGGGAATGCCCAAAAAAAGACAGAGATGAGCCTGCCCGCTGCTGTAATTGCCAGCAAGAACACCCGGCAAACTACTCAGAGGCAGAAGGCGCAATCGCCTTCTTCCGCCCCTTCTTCGTCTACGCAGTGGCGCCGCAAGGGGGTCTTCCTCTCTTGCGCGCTCTGCCGCCTCCTTTTGGGACATCACGTCTTCGCAAAAGGAGGCGACCGCTACCCAGTTCCTCTCACCCTCCAGCATGGCGCTGACAACGCTGGGGAGCGAGAGGTCCGGCCCGACTACGGCAACCAAGCTGTGGCGCAGCTCGGACCACGACGGACACACCTCGAGGGTGTGCTGCGCCGTGTCCTCCGTCGCGCCACAATCATGGCATGTCGGTGTTTCCTCCCTTCCGATCCGGTGCAGGTATGATCCGAAGCATCCGTGCCCGGATAACACCTGCACCAGACGGAATGAGAGGAAACCGTGGGACCGCCCGAGCCAGTCTTGTAGGACCGGCCCGAGAGCGTCCAACGTGCGGCGACCAAAAGTGGCGGAGGCGAGGTCCTCCGTCCAATGATGGACGACTGCGTCCCTAGCCTCACGCCGGACAGCCACCCGCTCCTCCAAGGTGGGGCGCTCCCCGAGCGCCTTACGCCTCGCCGTCCACTCGTACACTTTGGCGAGCACCTCTGCCTGGAGCTCCCAAGGAGGGGTGCCAGCCAAAGCGCACGCCGCCGCGAAGCCCACCGACCGGTAGGCCCTCGCCACCCGCAGTGCAATGGCCCTTTGGGGCCTGCGGAGAGTAGTGGCGTTCTCCCTCTTTTGTTCTAACCTAACCTAACCTATTTTTTGTTTCACACCTAATCTATCAAGGCGGTTCACTTAACATTGTATTATATAACAACAATAACATATCGTAAATATAATAATAAATATAAATAATAAATAATAGCAACAGCAATAGTCGTCGTCATTACTCGAAGAAGGTCCGGCGACAGGTTCAACGGGCAGATCAGGAGCCGAAGAAGGTCCGGCTACAGGCTCGACGGGCAGATCAGGAGCCGAAGAAGGTCCGGCAACAGGTTCGACGGGCAGATCAGGAGCCGAAACCGCGTCCGCTTCGGGTATTGTACTGTAATACTCCATTACAGCCAAGTGCAGTCCAGTTTTCAAGCCAAGTTCAAGTCGTAGAGCAATCCAAACAAATCCGGTAAGCAAGCCAAGTTTCAAGTCGTCGCGCAATCGAAGGAAGTCCAGGGAAAAAGCCAAAGTCGTAATAAAAATCGAAAAACAAGAGAGCACACATTCACGAAACTACGAGAGAAACGGAATGAATGGATGACAGTCCATCTGTCAGTAAGACAAAATGGCGCCTTTTTTTTTTCTTACGTTTAACGATAACGATACGTTTCGTTTAACTCAGTTTGACAACTTAATTTGACAACTTAATATTGTACCATTTTCTCAACATTGCGTTCCATTTCACTTTTTTTTATCAAATTTTAATTTAATCATAATTAATTTAAACTACGTTTCCGGCAAAAAAAAATTGCTGGAAGGGCTTCAGGTGGACCCCAATGATACCCCTAAACTCGCACCTTCATCAAAATCAGGTACCGGACGGCTATAGCCAACCCATTTCTATTTCGATATCAACCATAAATGTAACTATAAAACATGATTTCTAAAATGAATAAAACCGTTTTATTTCATATCCTTTAAAATTTGTACTATCTATAGTTACTTGTATGTTTTCAGTAGTATTTCAGCTTGTTTCATACACTTTTTCCTTCTCTATAATAATTTTGGAATTGTTATCAACGATAGTAGGTATTATCTTTCTATGATTGTAGCAGCAGTAAATAATAATGATTGTATGCATTACATTTTATTACTCTGTTTTAGATTTATTTTTATTAGGTTACGTTAGGGATAAAGTGTACAAATCAAGTTACGGCACCATTATATACCTAAAAGCAGCCTTAGATACAATTTTAATGCAAATTTACTGTAAACCTAAAACGCAATAAAATATGTTTTTAAAGTCAACTCTTTCAGGTAACTACAATCGTTATCTAAAATAGTTAAATGTTTTATGGAAAAAAGGCCGTCATTTAGAACAACTACTTAATTTAATTAAAGGATATGACATACAATATGTAAAATTGATTTTACATATTTTATGTTTCATTGCAACATTCACTGCCTACCTACACCAATCAACGGGTTCGATTGCCGAACTGAGTAAGTTTTTTTTTAAATCTTAGAATACACTTTCTCCTAAGAGAACTTTGTATGTCTTACAGTTGTAAAATTTACCATACTTACTGACCATTCTAAATGGCCCACTCTGTATATTGGTTATTTCCATCCACAGAGACGAACGGTTGTCGTCAAGGGCGGATCCACCGTTGTGGGCACGATGGGCATGCCCACAACCCTAAAAGACTTGTGACATCAGACGTCACTCTTTCAAATTCGACAGGCTTATGGCGTTTTATATCCAATGCCTTAATAATATATACAAAACTTGGATATCGATGAAATGATTGTTTTCGCGAAAAAGAAACGTAAGCTTCTTAATTTAATTTAACATCATTTGATATCCTTTTTAGTTGTTTCCAGCGAAATAACAGAGCAAGAACATCTTATATCTCAGGGTTATGAGCGCCTCAGACAAAATAAAAAAGTCAAGACAGAATGTTGTGAACAGAGCAGTGAGGCCGGTTTTCTATGCATGTAGTGCGTGAATCGGTGCTGCCATGATAATTTAAATTACCCCATAAAAATAACGTTATCAAATTTTTAACGTTATAAATTTAATAAAGTTATAACGTTATTAGTTTTTTTAATATAATAATAGGGTTCCTACATTAGGTGTCGGTAAAAAGTAGTGGCATTGGGTAGTGAAAGAGAAAAGACAAAGAGTTTCAGAAATAAAATTACTCGGTGTAACTGCTAGTTTTATACCTTTATGCTGAATTATTTTTTTGTACGCTTGTCGTTTACTTTGCACTGACTTAGAAATACTTTCTAATTTAGCAATATGGTGGAATATAATGTTTAAGTATTTCTCAATTATACACCGTATTAAATTAAGTTTATGTTCCTGCCCAACATATTCATGTTTTGACTCTAAATTGATAAAAATCTGATTGTTTCCGATTAATTTCTTTAATATGTTCAAGACTATAGTTTGGTGTTGATTTTCTGCGGTTATTGCAATATTTTCATTCAATAATTTTCGAACAACTGCTTCACAAGTGACACAAATGTCAAAAAGATCCTTAGACGGAAAGCGAAAACCGCCTTTGTTTTTTAAACTAATGAGCTTGTGAAAATAAAGTTTCTCATAAGTCTGCAAGGCATCTTAACATTTAGAGCATTTTATGGTTTTAACAAGATAGTGCACTGTACTTCCAGATATGTAACCAATTATCATTTTTCTGTAGTCACCATAATATGAATTGTCATGTAAACAACTGGCCCAATCAAATGATTCATTAACAATTTCATGAAGTTGCAACGAAGAATTTTCAATGGTTTCTTCTTCTTCTTCGTTTCTATACTACGATGAATTGCTATTTATAATTTTAGTTGTAAAGTGCAATTAAGTATTGCTATGTGTTCTAAAGGAACACAATTACTTTTTGCAAGACATTTTAATTCTAAATGACATAGTATTTTTTGTAGCTTGCTTGTAAACTGTCTTACGTTAGGGTTATCGTTGAACCCTCCATGCATCCTAATAGACGTAAATAGAATCTCCAAATGATCCTGGCTTAATTTATATAAAGTATAAAGCGCTTTTAAACTTTCAATATTTATTAATGTACCTATGAATCCTGCTTTGCATTTTTCTTCTACGACTGGTTTATAAAATCGCGTGATGACAAAGACTGGTCGACCATCTCGTATAACTTTCCGCATACTAACTACACACAACAACATTCAATAATTCAACAAAATATGGTTTATTTTTACAAAAATACATAACCGCCTTCAATATGTACGAAATTGAAAATCCAGTGTGAAATTAATGCGAGTCCATATTAAAGGTATCAGGTTTCCAAAAAAATAATTGTTCAAATCGGTTTATAAATAACGGACTTATGAGGTAACAAGTATTTAAAACAATACAACCTAATTGCGAACCTACTCCTTTTAGATGTCGGTTGAAAATAAACTAATCATAAAAAAAAAGAATTGCCTATTTTATTTAATTTGCTTTCAAACGACGGAACCGGTTTTGTATAAAGATATTGCGTCGAGTGTCATACAATATTATATTTAAAGAAAAGACTTTTAAAAAAGAATTCTTGAAGTCGGTTAAAACACGTTGATAAACTATTATAAAAACGTACCCGTATTAACGTAACATATATACTAAATATTAAGATTACCCAATAATAGGGTAAACCTTACAGGCTTTACCATGGCAACACTTTCTATGTTCCAAGCAATAACCTTTATTTTTATTTTTATTTATTTAAAATATTGCTTTCCAAGTTACTTACGTGTGAAATGTGATTCCATCCTGATTTATATATTTTATTGTTTGTTTTAACACCGTTTCACGACACAATTCGGCATTTTGACTGGTAAATTTGTTGATTTACTTTACGTGTTGCTTCCACGCGCAGCGATAGTTCGACTGACGAGTCAAGGCGTAGTTTCGTTGTGCGTGTGTGTGTGTAATTGTGTATGTACACGGCGAGGCGTAGTTTTACCGGCTTCACTTTTCTGTTCACAACATTCTGTCTTGACTTTTTTATTTGGTCTGAGATGAGCGCAGCGCATTGCCATGCACGGTTTTGTAGTGTTATACCTAGTTCAAAATTCTAAATGGTCTGGACTGTTATGGGCAAGCGTAACTTCATACTATGCGTGATATACATAGACTTCATACTATATCGATCATGAGAGTTCATACTCTGACTCGTACTTGGCCGATTTTGGTTCCGCTCGGTGGCTGTGACAATCTTTTTTATGGGCTGTGTCCGCGCCTTGTTGTCGTACCGTATAGTCCGGTCAATCTAGACCAAAAAATGAGAGTGAAGGTACATAAAGTCCCAACAAGCTGAAAATCAGTAAAATTGTTCAAAACATAATTATAAATAATATTTAAAAGTTCCACATCATTCCCGTGTATGGAAAATTTTTTGTTTAAGATCAAAGGTCAATAACATAGTTTTTCGCGATTTTCAGCAAAACTGTAAGTTTTATCATAAAAGTACCTTAGACAAAAATTTTAGATCAATAAATTATCTATAAAAAATGTATCAATACTTTTTTTCTACGAGCCACCGTTTCTGAGATATAACGATTCAAAGTTATAAAAATTGTTATCGTCATAATATGCATGAGTACGCCACGTATATCTCTAGAGTTGTTATATATTATTTTCTATCGGTCATTGTAACTTATCTATATACATGAGTTATAACTATAAGTCGTATTCAGTACGTCATCAAACGGACATTTTTCTTGTAAGCGAGCACACTTCAAATCTTCGCGTACATTTTCATTTTTATCATAGTGAACTACAGTTATGAATCATCATGCCAGCATTCGTTGTGAAGCGGTGCAGGAGCAATACATGATTAAAATGTCCAGGGAACACTTGTACTAGTAAATAGTAGCAAAATTATAAATATTCAAAGATTTTCAAATACGTGAACAAATCGAGATGGTCAATACTATGCAAAATAAAGTCAGTCTATTTTTCATTTAATTTAGGATGTATTTCTTTCTTCAGAACTACGAGTAAATATAGAAATGTAACAGCAATGCGTGCTTTGCTTATTATGTTTTATTCTCGTTTCCTTGCCGATTAGATGCGGCAAAATTAGTGCTTGGCTTAAGCTAGAAAAACTAGAGTATGAGCCTGTGAAAATCAGCATAGTTATCACAGACCATATAACCACTTGACTGCGTGTAGTTCAATTTCTTCTAAGAACACAAGTCACCACTGCGAGTCGGGGGGCTACGTACAAAAAAGGATTTTGATTGGCCGTATCAAAATGTAGCTATACTCATAGTGCCTAAATAGTGTTGTGGTACAGCATTATGTAATCACCTTAGTTGTCGATAAAGTTCACTACAAATTATCGTTTACCTTAACTGTACAAAGATCTGAAACACATACATATGTAAGTATTAAGCAAATAAGGTTATGTAAAAAAAAACTTCTATTAATGAAATTATCTTAATAATATTACTGTTTAAAGCACTAACGCCTGCTTAAGCGATCTCAAACATTGAGATTCATAGAGAGAAAAATCGGACACGGAGAGTCAGAAGACGCGGGTTCGAATCCCGTTCGAGGATGGAACTTTTCTCTCTATAAATTTCAATTATCTTAATAATTCATCCGATGTTTCACGGTGAAACAGAACACATTGATCTGAGTATGTATATTTTGCGTTTTAAAAATAGTTATCACTGTCTGTTTATCGTATTCTTACTGATTATTCAGTATGTAAGTACTTACTTAATACCACCATCAAATAATTATATATTTTTTAACACAGTAAAACAACATCGTTATAATTTTAAAATAGTTTTAATTGTACAAAGTATCCAAAGCCTTTACACAAAATGTGATTAATATGATGATTTTAAACAAACAATTAGATTATATTTACGAGGGTGAATCAAAAAATTCTTGGAATCAATATTAAAAAATGCAAAGATTTAAATAATAATATTTTATTTTTCTACATAATCTCCCTCCAATGCAATGCATTTAGAATAACGCGTTTCTAACTTCCTTATTCCTTGTGAAAAAAAATTATTTTCTTGACTCTCGAAAAAGTCCTCTACGGCAGCTATAACCGCGTCATTATCGTGAAATTTTGTTCCACGAATTTCCTCTTTTAATTTTGGAAATAAGTGAAAATCACTTGGGGCTAAGTCCGGAGAATATGGTGGGTGGTCAAGGAGATTGAAGCCAGCACAGCGGATTGCGTTGAGCGCAACTTCCGATCGATGAGCAGGAGCGTTATCTTGAAGGAACAACACGCCCAACGACAGTTTTCCACGACGTTTTTCTTTAATCGCTTCACGCACTTTCGGGATTAAATTTGCATAAAAGGGTCCAGTAATCGTCTGGCCTTTTGGCATGTAATCAATAAAAAGGATTCCTTCACTATCCCAGAACACAGAGGCCATAACTTTGCCAGCGGTAGGAGCAACTCGAAATTTCTTAATGGATGGAGAGGATGGTCGTTTCCAAGACATGCTTTGTCTTTTAGTTTCAGGATCAAAATGGTGGACCCACGTTTCATCCATAGTGACCAGACGACGGCAAAAATTATCCGAATCACGCTGGAACATTTCGAGATTACGCTTGGAAATTTCCAAACGTCGCTTTTTGTTTTCGTCGGTTAACATTCGTGGCACCCATCTTGCAGACACTTTTTTGAACCCCAGTGAATCAATTAAAATGGATTGAACGCTACCAAAAGATATCTTTAGGATCTCAGCTATATGTTTTATAGTCATTCTTCTGTCTTCCAAAACCAGATTCTCATCCTTTTTGACATTTTCTTCTGTAACGGAGGTTGAAGGCCGCCCAGAACGCGGGTCATCTTTACAGCTTGATCTACCTCTTTTAAATTCAGCCACCCAGTACGCAACCGTAGAATAGGGTACAGCATCACCCCCTAATGTCCGCTGAATGTCCAAAAAAATTTCCTTCGTAGACATTTTTTTCAAACTGAGATATTTTATCACCGCACGTAACTCACTTTTATCCATAATTTTGACTTTTTAGCAACTCGTTGCACAAAAAAAATTATTACATGCGAACGAACTGACAAAAACAAGTGACAGTCTGCATAAATATAGTGTGATAGACACTCTTTAATTTGAATATCGAACTTGATCCAAAAAGGTTTCATATATATGCACTTCTAAGAACTTTTTGATTCACCCTCGTATATACTTTTTCGGCACTGTATATGCCGAAGTCATTAGGATACAAGGATACAACACCTCATTCTATACAATACTGGATTTGTACTACCGTAAAATTTGTCAATGTTAGGACGAGACCTACAAATTATATATATTTTTGACCGACTCGCACTTTTTACTTTTAGAATCCGGTTCCATGTTATTGCTAAAAATAACTATGTGTGTATATCTAAATCATATAAAAAGATTCCAGCTGGGCAGAGAAGAAGTAGTAGAATTATCCAATTAGTCAAACTAAATAGTCACTTAAAGAGGCACAAACAGAGTAGGTGCTAGGTATAGTGATTTTATTTAAAAATATATAAAGTATATGTCCATCGTACTTCATTTTAAGACCATTATTATTATGTTTCATATTACACTCGGGTTTTTTCGCGTGTTTATTTACATTATTATTAGATAAGATATACCTATAAATATTGAAATATATAGAGAGAAAAATTCCATCCTCGGACGGGATTCGAACCCGCGTCTTCTGACTCTCCGTGTCAGACGCCATTGACCAACTAGGCCACCGAGGTTCTGGTCCGAGCATAGAATTTTAACTCTCTATTTGACTAACCGTCTTGCGGGGACGGAGCGACATCCATTGGACAGTTTAACAGTACCATCCAACCGAAAGAAGCATTATTTAGAAATACTTAAACTTTCGTATTGACATCGCAGCCCTTGTAATTGTTGTTGTTAAAATTTCAATGTTTGAGATCGCTAAAGCAGGCGTTAGTGCTTATAAAATTAATACTATAAAGATATATAAATGTTACTAGAGTCTGGCTAATGAAAGTTGATACTGAAAAAGCGCGGCAAATTTAAAAAATATCAGCATGGCAGCCCCTCAGACAAAATAAAAAAGTCAAGACAGAATGTTGTGAACAGAAAAGTGAAGCCGGTAAAACTACGCGTCGCCGTGTACATACACAATTACACACACACACGCACAACGAAAATACGCCTTGACTCGCCAGTCGAACTATCGCTGCGCGTGGAAGCAACACGTAAAGTAAATCAACAAATTTACCAGTCAAAATTCCGAATTGTATCGTGAAACAGTGTTAAAACAAACATCAAAATATAAAAAGAAGGATGGAATCACATTTCACACGTAAGTAACTTGGAAAGCAATATTTTAAATAAATAAAAATAAAAATAAAGGTTATTGCTTGGAACATAGAAAGTGTTGCCATGGTAAAGCCTGTAAAGTTTACCCTATTATTGGGTAATCTTAATATTTAGTATATATGTTACGTTAATACGGGTACGTTTTTATAATAGTTTATCAACGTGTTTTAACCGACTTCAAAAAGAAGTAGGTTCTCAATTAGACTTTTCTTTAAATATAATATTGTATGACACTCGACGCAATATCTTTATACAAAACCGGTTCAAAAAAGAAGTAGGTTCTCAATTAGACTTTTCTTTAAATATAATATTGTATGACACTCGACGCAATATCTTTATACAAAACCGGTTCCGTCGTTTGAAAGCAAATTAAATAAAATAGGCAATTCTTTTTTTTTATTATTAGTTTATTTTCAACCGACATCTAAAAGGAGTAGGTTCGCAATTAGGTTGTATTGTTTTAAATACTTGTTACCTCATAAGTCCGTTATTTATAAACCGATTTGAACAATTTTTTTTTGGAAACCTGATACCTTTAATATGGACTCGCATTAATTTCACACTGGATTTTCAATTTCGTACATATTGAAGGCGGTTATTTATTTTTGTAAAAATAAACCATATTTCTATTGAAGTCTTTTGTTTTAAGGGTGTATCTATATTGAATGTTGTTGTGTGTAGTTAGTATGCGGAAAGTTATACGAGATGGTCGACCACGCGTGTTTGTCATCACGCGATTTTATAAACCAGTCGTAGAAAAAAAATGCAAAGCAGGATTCAAATGTACATTAATAAATATTGAATGTTTAAAAGAGCTTTATACGAAGTACATAGAAAATGAAAAAAGGCTGTTTTTTATCTACTTATAAATTAAGCCAGGAGATTCTATTTACGTATATTAGGATGCATGGAGGGTTCAACGATAACCCTAACGTAAGACAGTTTACAAGCAAGCTACAAAAAAATACTCTGTCATTTAGAATTAAAATGTCTTACTAAAAGTAATTGTGTTCCTTTAGAACACATAGCAATACTTAATTGCACTTCAACAACTAAAATTATAAATAGCACTTCATCGTCGTATAGACACGAAGAAGAAGAAGAAACAATTGAAAATTCTTCGTTGCAACTTCTTAATGAAATTGTTAATGAATCATTTGATTGGGCCAGTTGTTTACATGTCAATTCATATTATGGTGACTACAGAAAAATGATAATTGGTTACATATCTGGAAGTACAGTGCACTATCTTGTTAAAACCATAAAATGCTCTAAATGTTAAGATGCCTTGCAGACTGATGAGAAACTTTATTTTCACAAGCTCATTAGTTTAAAAAACAAAGGCGGTCTTCGCTTCCCGTCTAAGGATCTTTTTGACATTTGTGTCACTTGTGAAGCAGTTGTTCGAAAATTATTGAATTAAAATATTGCAATAACCGCAGAAAATCAACACCAAACAATAGTCTTGAACATATTAAAGAAATTCATTGGAAACAATCAGATTTTTATCAATTTAGAGTCAAAACATGAATATGTTGGGCAGGAACATAAACTTAATTTAATACGGTGTGTAATTGAGAAATACTTAAACATTAGATTCCACCATATTGCTAAATTAGAAAGTATTTCTAAATCAGTGCAAAGTAAACAACAAGCGTACAAAAAAATAATTTTCCAATCATCTGCTGTAATACACTCAAAAGATTGTTTAATGAGATCCTCGAACTCTTTTGGAGTTCGGCTTACATTTGCTTCCCACATTTCTTTTTGCTAGACTCCATATGAGTTCTATAGCATTTAGGTCACAATGATATGGAGGAAGTCTTAGCACTTCATGTCCATTTTGGCTTAAAAGTTCATCAGCTTCATAAATAGGTTCTGGTGTGTTCTGTTTTACTAAGCAGAGCAACTCTGCTTTTGAATTGTATGTTTCAAATGAAATACCATTCAATGTAAGCCAATTCTGTATCTCTAACTTTCGATTTTGTGATGTGGGCGCTTTATTTATTATGACAGAATGGTATGATGCATTGTCCATTACAATTACACTTGGTTCATTCAAATTGGGAATAAGCTTTTCTTGAAGCCATTTGTTGAAGTTTGTGGAATTCATGTCATGGTGGTAGTCGGCCATTTTCGATTTGGTGCTAAATACTAACAATGAGTTTGGAATATGGCCTTTCTCTGATCCTGCATGCACAATAATATATCGTTTTCCTGACGATATATTTTCAATTATTCCACTTGTTGATGGACCTTGCCAAAATTTTTTAGGCTTATAGGTTTTGTGGACATAAGTTTCATCTAAGTATGGCTTGCCTTCTGCACGTTTCGATGCAATGGTACGCTAAAAGCGATGTCTCCATGCAGCTATATCATATCGTTCAATTAATAATGAACGTTCATTTTTGTTTTTCTTAAATTCATAACCGTTGGCTAATAATATGCGACGGAGAGTTTCACCACATCCACCAAATTCTATACTTTCTTTTAACTCTACCAACAAAGATCTTAATGTTGGTACTTGTTTCCTCACACAGTAAAATTCGTTTACTTTATTACGAATAACATCCATATCGAAACTATCTAAGTTCGACACTTTTGAAGGGTGAGGTCGTTTTTTACCTGGAGTCTTCCAGACCCCTTCGTTCACCGCACCTTCTTTTTTAATTCTCTTCAATGTAATAACACTTACATCTGTAAAAAGAATAAAATAAAATGTCAATTATCGTGAGTCTCATAACTAAGAAATAATAGAAAATACACAAGTATTACAAAACTAGTCTAAGATTAACGTTGAGTGAAAACTTACCGGTGAGTGAAGATAGTTCTTCTAAATACTGGTTCTGCGATTTCATCATATCTTTTTGATCTAAATCTGTGACCTTTTCAATTGCTTGTTTTACTTCAGCAGTTCGTGCATTATCCTCAAGACTATCTGTAAAAGAACAATAACATTATCTAAAGTAACTAAAACTAATATGTACTTATTTAAAATAAAAAAATATCAAGACATTTTGACCGTACTAACCTAAAAAATCAGTCACAGTACGTAAACAATCCTGTTTTTCTCGCAATACGGCTTGTTTCACAAGTCAAAGTCTTTCAAAGGCTTTGAACCAAAGTTTATTTGATGAGTTGGTGTGCAGTGCCCCGGTCATGGTTTCTGCTGCAGTTAATACTAAACCAATGGTTACAATTGACCTAACCAATGACAGTGTAGTAACACCTAGCACTATACCTAAGTCTAACTGCAGCAAAAACAAACTAAAAAAATATGTAAAAATTAACAAATATATTAAAAAAACTCAAAAACTTGTAAAAAAACACAAATTTTTCATCAAAAATGTGAAATTAAATGGAGAGCGTCTTCGTCTGCTAGATACGTTGGATATGTATGCTTCTATATTAGAAAATAATACATTGCAAAATGAAAGTGACTCACATAACCTGAAATGTGAGATTGACTCTCTAGAGGAAAAGTTAAAATCAATTAAAAATAAGTATGAACGCTCAGAAAAACAGCTAAAAGAGTACATATTGGCAATGAATGAGATGATTAAATGTAATTCTACTGGCAATCCTGTATACAATGATAACATAAAGAACCGATTATCACTGGATCATTCATTGCCATCATGTAGTTCTAAAATAGTGCGAACAAGTAAAAATTTATGTCAAGATACAACTTTAACAAGTGGTTCCCAAAATACAAATAGTATACCATCAACTATAGACAAACTAAAAATTGTAATATTTAGTGATGAAATTGGCAAAGACATGGGTCACTTATTGTCGAATACATCCAAGGGACATAATGTAATAAATTACTGTACACCTGGTATATCATATCAGGAAATTATGACTAGAATTTTAACTTATAGCTTTAGCCCTAACACAACATTATTATTTTTAATAGGAAATAGGGGGAATGTAAACAAAAAACAAATGATTGATTTCAACAACCGTCTATCTAATCTTACAGTAGTTAATGTCATAATGTTTACATTGCCTATAGTAATAGTTTGCCACAGGTGGAAAATGATATTAGATATAAGCTTAATTTAACATTATACACTATATGTAATAATATTTTTTATGGAAATAAATTTAATTTAATTATTATATAAAAAAAATCTTCTTGACAAAAGATAATTACTATCTTTCTAATTATTATAGAAGACAGATAGCTGTGTCGCTATCATATTTATTTGATATTGCAGCCAAAAATTTGGCTAACAAGGTTGCTTCTATTGAGCAATCCAATAGTATTGACAATGCTTCTATTGAGCAATTTGACATTTTTAATTCAGCCAATTGCTTGGCTACTAATGACATTGTAAATAATTTAAATTAGTGCCTAAGACAATAGAGACAACCTCTTGCATTAAACCAATCAATATTGTTCATCAGAACATTCAAGGTATGATGGGCAAAGAGTTGGAACTGGAATTGTTTATAGATGATAGCAAAATAGATATTCTTTGTATTACTGAACACTGGCTTGAAAAGAACCAACTCTTATTTAATTTTAATAATCATCAAGTTGCTAGCTCCTTCAACAGAGAAAAATCTATACGTGGTGGCTCTTTAATTATTACAAATAAAAATATAAAACTCAAAGAACGAAAAGACATTGTGAGCCTATCTGTTGAACGAGTAATAGAAATGTCCTGTATTGAGTTTGAGCAGTTCCTTGTTCTATGTGTATACAGACCTCCATGCTCACCATATGATGATTTTGAAAAGTGCATGGATGAAACATTAATTAAGCTATCTAATACAAATAAATCAATGATTATCTGTGGAGACTTTAATATTAATACGCTAATTAAAACGCAAACAAACACACACACACACACGCACACACACACACACACACATCACACACCCAAACACATACACACAAACACACACACACCTCACGCAAAACGCATTTTTATGAATCACAGCAACAAATCTCGCACCTCATACACTCTGTTCGCCGTATTTGTAATTATCTACACACTCAATCACACCATACTCTCCGCACCATAAACATGTTATTTAAGCGTAGTGGTCGCGGGTCCTGCGATACAGGTTCGCCTAGTGCAGGACTCTCAAGCAATCTGTTAACCTTTATAAGTAGTTCTTATATTATTTAAGATATTGGTTTAAATCCAGTTTATTTTATTAAGGTTAAAATTTTTGTTCTTTTGGTAATCTTTTGTATTTTCTCGGTGTATTCTTTGGTAATAAATATTATTATTATTATTATTATATTATTATTAATTTGCTAGAAAATAATCAGGTAGTGGATAAATTTTTGTTACTGTTTAAATCTTATAATATGTACAATATTTTCTTGGAACCTACTAGGATAACAGCCACAAGTTCCACCTGCATAGACAATATATTTACTAATCTCAAACCTATTAAAAATTTCATTATAAATAATCTAGACTCAGACCACTGTGGTCAACTAGCAGTGTTTCCAAGAAAAACTAACAAACCCCAAAGCAAATATGTTAGCTTTGTTCCAATAAATGCAAGCCGCCTAGAATTGTTAAGAAGTAATATATCCCGGAAAGTGCCAGAGTTGCCCAGTCAAAATGACCCAAATATATCATATAACTCACTATTCCATCTTATCAGTGATGAATTTGGCAAAGTGTTTGTACCAAAAACAATATCTGTTGGTAATCGTGCTTGGTTTAGTGAATGGGCAACTCCAGGAATTTATAAAAGTAGGCAAAAGTTATATGAATTGTACCATGAAAAATCGTATAATCATAATCCTGTATTTTTGGAATATGTCAAACGTTATTCTAAGTTATTTAAACGAGCCTGTTCCTCAGCTAAATCTATTTATTTAAGAAATAAGATCAAAAATTCTGTTAATAAAATAAAAATGACGTGGAACATTATAAACAGTGAAACTGGTAGGAATACAGTGCGTAATCGAGACTTTCATTTAAAAATTAATAATAAAGATGTAAGAGCAGATTTGGAGGTAGCGGCCGAGTTTGAGAAATTTTTCACTAATATTCCTTCTTTAACAACCAAAACTCTAAAATCTTCCTCCATTTCTGCTGAGATCTTACTTAAACAAAGTGTAACTGAATGTGACACAACTTTTAAATTTTCAGTAGTTAATTGCAAAGATATTGTAAGCAGTTTCAAAAGTCTAGATGCAAAAAAACGGCAGACCTATGGGGTCTTTCTGTGAAGACCGTTTCTTCAATTATAGATGTCATTGCACCCAATCTAGCAGCTGTGTTTAATAGTTGTGTTGCAAGTGGTGTATTTCCTGACCTAATGAAGCACAGTAAAGTGGTTCCTTTATTCAAATCTGGTAGTACTACTGATCCAACAAATTTTCGGCCTATTTCTGTACTACCTACGCTAAGTAAGATTTTCGAAAAAATTATATTACATCAATTAGAAACTCATTTAAGTGCAAACAAAATTTTCCATAAGAATCAATTTGGGTTCACAAAGAATCGCTCTACTATAGACGCAGGTATAGAACTTATAAAAGATGTGTTTGATGCCTGGGAGAACTCTCAAGATGCCTTAGGTGTTTTTTGTGACTTATCTAAGGCATTTGACTGCGTCCGACATGATATACTTGTCAGGAAATTACAACACTACGGTAGCAGGAACATGGCTCTCAACCTTTTGACTTCATATTTAAATGATAGAATTCAAAGGGTTGACATAAATGGTAAAAAATCGCCCGGCTCTATAATCTCAATTGGCGTTCCACAAGGTTCAATACTAGGGCCGTTCTTGTTTTTAATCTATATTAATGACTTACCTTATTATGTTGAGAAGAATCACGAGATTGTATTGTTTGCAGATGACACTTCACTGTTATTTAAAATTAAAAGGCAGTTATTAAACTATGACGATGTTAAAAATGCATTAGCTAAAGTTGTGAATTGGTTCAATACAAATAATCTTCTCCTCACTGAGAAGAAAACTAATTGTATAAAGTTCTCGACGCCAAATGTGAGACAAGTAGAATTTTTTTTTTTTTTTATACCGAACTGGGTAGCACTTGACCACTATCTCACCTGATGCTAAGTGATGATGCGATCGATGATGGAGCGCGCTTACCCAGAAGATACCTATGCACTTGTGTTTTGAAGACCCCCATATCGTACTTAACCGGAAACACCGACTCAGGGAGGGTGTTCCATTCCCTAGCGGTTCGTATGATAAACGAAGAAGTAAATCGCTTCGTCCGGGTAAATGGAATATCCACCATAAAGCGGTGGCGCTTCTGAGTATCTCTGGATGTCCGATTATAGAATGGGGATGGCGGAATCAAATTGTGAAGTTCCATTGCACACTCACCGAAATGTATCCGATAAAAAACCGATAAACAAGCGACTTTGCGGCGATGCTCGAGACTCTGGAGTCTCTTGCGTACTAGGTGGTCGTCGTTAATGAGTCTCTTGGCTCTCCTCTCAATAGCTTCCAGTGTCTCCAGCTGGTATTTGGCAGAACCATCCCAAAGGTGAGAACAGTACTCCATACACGACCGGACTTGGGCTTGATAAAGATTAAGCAACTGTCCCGATGTGAAGTATTGTCTCACCTTAGCCAAAACACCAAGCTTTTTTGAGGCAAGCTGGGCTTTGGACTCAATATAGGAGCCGAAATTGAGAGTTGGTGTTAATGAGATGCCAAGAAGCTCGAAATGGTTACTTATCGGCACGGACACATCCCTGAAAGTAGGAGCCAGCTGGAAAGGGCTCCGTTTGGCGGAGAAAAGACACGCCTGGGTTTTAGCAGCATTGAACTTAACTAGATTGGCATCGCCCCAATCGGAGACTGCCTGCAAAGAAAAGTTCAAGCGCTGAACCATCGCTTCCCTATGAGACTGGATTTGTAATGCACTGGTTCGTGCGTTAGATGTGTAATTCTCCACAACGGTGCTGTCATCTGCGTAACCAAAAATACCGGGTTTCAGCAGGTCATTAATATGCAGCAGAAAAAGTGTTGCGGAGAGTACTGATCCTTGGGGGACTCCGGCATTTATAGCCAATTGGGCGGAGGCACAGCCATTGATGACTACTCGAATCGACCGATCCCTCAATAAATCTGAAATCCAGACACACAAACCAGTGGGAAGGCCGTATGAAGGATGCTTGCTAATGAGGCTATCGTGCCAGACCCTGTCAAAAGCCTTCGAGATATCGAGAGAGACAGCAAGCGCCTCTCCGTGGTTCTCGATGGCTGAGTTCCAGATGTGAGTGGCATACGCTAGAAGATCCCCAGTAGACCGGTTTCGGCGAAATCCGTATTGTCGGTCACTGAGGAGATCGTTCACTTCTAGGTATGCCAGGAGCCTGTGGTTCAGTACACGTTCCATCGTCTTACATAGTACGGAAGTGACTGAAATAGGCCTGTAATTAGCAGGGTTTGCGCGACTACCTTTTTTGGGCACGGGCTGCACGTTTGCAAGCTTCCAGGACTTTGGCACTTGACCAGTCGTCATAGACAAGCGAAAGAGGCGAGCCAATACAGGAGTCAACTCTGGCGCACACATCCTCAAGACTACAGCTGGTATACCGTCTGGACCACTAGCTTTGTTCACGTCTAGATTGCGCAACGCTTTGCGGACTTCAGACTGTCGAATGCGGATTTCTGACATTACCGTCCCGCAATTTGGCAGACTAGAAGGTACAGCATTACCAGCATCTAGACGTGAAGACTCTGCAAACAGAGTGGCAAATAAATTTGCTTTCTCTTTAGCAGTATGCGCTAGTGAGCCGTCGGGTTTCAGCAGTGGAGGCAGTGAGGGACGGCAGAAGTTCTCTTCGATCGACCTCGCCAGGGACCAGAACACTTTGCTACCCGAAGGGTAAGAAGCAAGTTTGTTCCCTGTCCGGCGTATGTGTAAAAATAATCCAATATACAATTGAATGGAACAGGGTTGGACCTTGTGGAGTCAACGGTCTTTTTAGGAATTACTATAGACGCTAAATTGCAATGGGGTCCCCACATAAAAAATTTGTCTAGTAGGCTCAGTTCAGCGGCTTATGCTGTCAAAAAAGTTAGAATATTAACTGAGACACAGCTAGAATAGTTTATTTTAGTTATTTCCATAGCGTTATGACTTATGGCATACTGCTCTGGGGATGTTCTGCAGATATTAATTCCATTTTATACTGCAAAAAAGGGCTATACGAGCGATCTACAGTTTAACTCCCAGAGTTTCCCTTAGACAGAAGTTTAAAGACTTAAACATTCTAACTGTTGTCTCTCAGTTTATCTATGAAAATCTAATGTATGTAAAGAAAAACATTAGCAATTTTGATAAAAGGAGTGATGCTCATTCCATCAACACGCGAAATAAGCACAAGCTCTCCGTACATGTAACGCGTCTCCACAGAATAAGTCATTCTTTTATGGGACAATGTATACGATTCTATAATAAAGTTCCCAATGTTATCCGAGATTTGCCTATTAATAAGTTTAAAATTACTATTAAAACTAAACTCTGTCAAAAAGGTTATTACAAAATTTCGGATTACTTGGAGGATAAAACAGCTTGGGACTGATCACTCCAGGATCTATCTACTCGTGTACTAAGATGTCAAAGTGTAGCGTGTCTTGCCCTACTGATACCACTATTATGTTCTCTTTTGTAAGGCAACACACTGGAGCTAATATTTGTAGTACCTAAGTAAAAACATTGTAAAAACATCATAAAAAAAGAATAGCCCCGAGTTTCTTGCCGCTTCTTCTCGGGAGGTTCTATATATTTTGGAACGCGGCGGTAGTCTTTAAAGTACATTATAATGAAAAGTTTACGTTCATAAGTGCGTTTTTGATGCCTAAATTGAATAAATGATTTTGACTTTGACTTTGCTCTTGAAATGATCCAACACGTACATACGATACTTATTTTCGATGAATACAATTTTAGCACACGTACGAATTTTTAAAACTTATTTTATAAAATGTTTAAAATAAGTTTGTTTTAAAAATGGTTTTTTGGAATTTATATTTCCTAAGTACTTTCTGCTTAAAATACCCCAATTTGTAGGGTAAATATCCGATGGTAGGGTAGGTAGGTAACACTTTAATGTTGTCATATAAAAAGTTTGCAAAAAAATCCAGTATCTACTTTCGTTAGCCAGACTCTACATAATTGATAAAAACGTGAAGGTATAAATAAATATAAATAAAACACCGAATATTTATTTGTATTTTTATGCATTCTTAATATAATGAATATATTGTATAGAAGAATTATTTTCCTCACAGTCGATATATACAATCGATAAATTGCCAGTTAATGTTAACGCAATCTAGTTGGGCGTGGACCCGGTGCGTCAAGCCTTTCCTTCCTGAGCGTGGGAGGGAACGTCTAAAACCGGACGGGCCTGCCTTCACCGGCCTTGGGGTCTCCCCTCGCCGACGGCAGGTATCTCCTTCCCACCCTACCCTATCCTACTCTCCTATTCTCTGGGCAAGTGTTTGGTTGGAAGCCGGGTTTTACTCGGTCTTCTCTCCTCGCCCCCGGAGCAGCTAAGGCCTCGCGTTTAGGCACACATCCCTCTGCACAATAAGACTGGCAGAGGGCACACAGTAGGGACACCTAGGCACTCACTCTCCCGCCTGTACCCGGCGGGAGTGGCACTCATCCCTCACTCGCATCTCGAGCATTCCCCTCGAGATGTCTCTACTCTCTCCCTCCCCCGCTCTGAGCCTCCCGCAAGGCGCTTCGCCTCAGGCGTTCGTCTCGTGGGTCTCGAACTGTTACCCGGAAATGCTTTCCGAGTATCTCCAGTCCAATAGGGACTTTAATGAGAGACCCCGCTTCACGGACTCTCAAATTCCCTCCTCCGGCTCCCTCCCTCCGAGGGGGCCCTTCGTTTCTTCGGCATTCAAGCCCTTAGAAAGCCCTCTTTCTCCCGACCCTGCGCCTTATGCGCCCCGCACTCCCCGCGCACCTCTACCACCCCGCGATCGCTCTCCGGTCCCTCGGACCGTATACGAACGCGCCTACGACTCAGCGTCCAACTTGGAGAATGAGATGGATGTAGAGTTCTCCCGCTCCCACGCTAACTCTGTTGGCAACATCTCCAACGACGGGTTCACTACCGTCGAAAAGAGAAAGCGCGTCCCCAAAGACGCCTCAGAGGCCACCCAAATCAGCCTGCACCGCCCCGGGAGCGAAGCCATCAGGCTCTCTCGCTCCCACCTCCCGCGACCCTCTCGCTCACTCCGATGCTCCTGCAAGCATCGCCGCGTCTCAACGCGACGCCTCCTCTCAAGGAGCGTCAGTTAGGCGCGAGAAACCGCCGCCGCCCTTGTTCCTTCAGGACAAGGCGAAGTGGGACATGGTCTCACGACTCTTGACGGATCGTAAGATCCAATATACCAGCGCCCGTTCAACCCAACTGGGTATCAAAGTACAAGTCCCTACCCCAAGCGACCATAGGGCGCTCACTAGACTACTCAAAAACGAGAGCATAAGTTTTCACACCTATGCTCTCGAGGAAGAGAAGGTCCTACGCGTAGTCATACGCGGCGTACCTAAAGAGGTGCAGACCGATAGTGTCCTCGCCGACTTGAAGGCGCAAGGCTACCCCGTCCGCGAATGCCACCGAATGTACAGTGGCAAGGACCGCAAACCATACGACCTACTCTTGGTCATCCTCAATCGCACGCCAGAGGGCAAAGCGAATTTTAATGTTAAAACGGTAGTGAACCTCTCGGGGATCACCGATCAACCCCCATTCCGGAACCGAGCGCCTGGCCAGTGTCATAACTGCCAACTGTACGGTCATGCCGTCCGATTCTGCTTCACCCGCCCGAGGTGCGTCAAGTGCCTAGGGGATCACGGGACAGCCCAGTGTTCTCGCACTAGGGACTCAGCAGACCCGCCTAGTTGTGTCCTCTGCGGCTCACAGGGACATACCGCCAACTACCGCGGTTGCCCTAAGGCACCTCGCGTATCCAGTGGGCCGGCAAGGAGACCTAATGCCCCTCCTCGCCCGGTCACTACCCGCTCTCAAGGGAACGGCCCTAAGCCTAACCTTACACCCGCACCGCAGGCAACACCTGTTGTACCCGCGCCCGCGCCCGCGCGCAATGCTTGGTCCAAGCCCTTGAGCATGGTACAAGCAAGCGCCCCCCTCATCCCCGCCCGCCCGCAGGCCTCTGCTAGCGCGCCGGCTCCTAAGCCCAAACCGCCGCTCTCTAGGCCTCCAATGGCTGGGCTCATGGACGCCCCAGGTCAATCTGACCTGGCGGCCGACATAGCCCTTGTCATGGACTACGCGATGGTCATAACCGTGGACGAAGTACGTGCATTCGCGCACAAACTTCGTACTGCCACAAACGACCAAGACCGCTTGCGAGCCACGCTCACACACGCGGGTTTAATCAGCGCAGTAAGGCGCTACGCCCTCCCCAACGGTTCTTAGGTACCATCCAATATGGATAGTACACCGAAACGTATTAAGCCCCACTCAGTCACCGTAGCGACTTTCAACGCTGACGGCCTCTCTAGTCAAAAGGACGAAGTTCATGAATTTTGTAAGACCCATCAGGTCGATATCCTATGCGTGCAGGAGACCTTTCTGAAACCAGGTACAGCGAACCCTAGGTTTGCAAACTACCGTTTGGTTCGTAATGATAGAGTGGCCACCCCAAAAGGTGGCACTCTCATCTATTACAAAAGAGCTCTGCACTGTATCCCAATTGTTACTCCACCACTTAGAATACTAGAAGCCTCTGTTTGCTTTCTAGCGATGTCAGGTCATCAACCTGTCATCATAGCCTCATGTTACCTCCCCTCTGGTAAAGAACTATTACAGACAGACTTGGAAGCCCTCTTTTCTCTAGGAAGCTCCGTCCTTCTGATCGGTGACTTCAACAGTAAACTTGTCATATGGAACTGTACTAGTAACAATAGTAATGTTAAAATCCTTGAAGGCTTGGTCAGCCACTTAAACTTTGATATTCTCTCCCCTCTGGAGCCTACAAGATATCCCTATATTGACAACCAACGACCAGACATACTTGACATAGCACTTCTTAAGAACGTTACCCTCCGGTTGCGCTCTATAGAAGTGTTACACGAACTGACTTCAGACCACCGCCCTGTATTGTTGAAATTAGGCCCCGACCCGACGGACATCACCCCTATCACTAGAACGGCAGTGAACTGGAAGCAACTGGGGGAATCCCTCCAAGCTATCAGTTCACCCGCTATCGATAGAATCCCCGATGACATACAGACAGTAAAAGACGTATCAATTGCGATCGAGGCTCTCAGTGACCACCTCCGCACCGCAGTAGGTGAATCCTCAAAGCAGGTCCAAGGCGGATGGTCTCCGCTTCGAACTGCCCGAGGGTGCGAGGAGGTTACTGACAGCTAAGAACGCCGCCACTAGGGCGTATGACTCGATGCCAACCCCAGAGAACAAAGCCACCATGCGCTATTTACAGCGTGCTGTAAGGAAACGCATGAGTGAGCTGCGTGATCAAAGGTGGGACGACAAACTGTCAGAGATTGAGCCAACTCACCAGGCATACTGGCAGTTGGCTCGAGCTCTAAAATCTGACGGACAACAGACAATGCCTCCACTCATTAGGCCACCTCCCCTCTCCATAGCGTTCCTTGACGAAGACAAAGCCGAGTGTTTAGCTGATAGCCTTGAGGCTCAGTGTACTCTAAATGTAGATCACGTCGACCAGAAACACCTCGATTCGGTGGAATCTGAAGTCGAACGTAAAAGCTCTATGTCCATCTCTGACCTCCCACTCCTCCCACCGGTAAAATCATCCGAGGTAGTGTCTCTGTTTAAGAGCCTCAAGACCCGTAAATCCCCTGGTGCTGATGGTATCAGCAACAAGGTGATTAAACACTTCTCAGTCCCACTAGTCCATCTCTTAGTTAGCATCTTCAATGCGGCTATGAGCAACTGCTCCTTCCCAGACACTTGGAAGCATGCCATTGTCATTGGTATTCACAAACCAGGCAAACCGGCAGCCGAGCCATCCAGCTACCGTCCCATAAGTCTCCTCAGCTCTCTGGGGAAGATTTACGAGCGGCTCATTGTGAACCGACTCTGGTCCCACGTTAGGTCCAATAACCTCCTTCCCGATGAGCAATTTGGTTTTAGAGCCAAACACTCTTTCGTCCAACAAGTGCACCGCGTAACGGAGCACATCCTAGGCGGTTTCAATAAGAAACCAAAGCCCAAAGGGACCATAGCTGTCTTCCTCGACGTAGCGAAAGCGTTCGACAAAGTCTGGCACAACGGCTTGATATTCAAGCTGTACCAACTGGGTGTGCCAGACCGTCTTGTACTCATCTTACAAGACTTTCTCAGGGATCGAACGTTTAGCTATCGCACCGAGGGAACGCTCTCCTCCCCGCATCCCATTCACGCAGGTGTCCCTCAGGGCTCTGTACTCTCACCCATTCTCTTCTCGCTGTACACCAGCGACATCCCACGATCTGAACCTAATGTTCAGATCGCTCAGTTTGCGGATGATACTGCAATCTACTCTACTGGCTGGTTCAAGGTCAGGCAGAGCCATCCAACGAACCATCACCGTAATCGGTGCATGGTTTCGTAAATGGCGGATTGCAGTAAATCCTAGCAAAAGTGCAGCAGTGTACTTCACTGAGACCCGGCGGAATCTCATGCCGTCACCCATAGTCCTATTCGGCGAACCCATCCCTTGGGCTAAATCTGCCAAATACCTGGATCACCCGTCACCCTTGATCGCCAACTCACTTTCGCGAAACACATCCAGATTGTTCGCAATAGGGCGGCCTTCATTATGGGTCGTCTTAATCCCCTCATAGGCAAAAACAGTAAAATGTCTCTTAGAAATAAGACGACTCTTTACAAACTTTGCATCCGCCCAGTCATGACTTACGCATCTGTAGCGTTCGCCCATGCTCAGAAACACGACCTCCACAAACTTCAAGTGATTCAGAATCGCTTTATGCGCAGGGCAGTGGGCGCTCCGTGGTACTTACGGAACGCCGAACTGCACTGCGATTTCACCCTCCCCTCTATTACGCAGTATATGAAAGACTGCTCCCGCCGCCACTTCGACAAAGCTCCCCACCACTCAAATCTCCTCGTGGTCGAAGCGGCGAACTACTCCACTGACATAACCGATCCTCACTTCCTTCCCCCCGTCACCGTCCAAGGCATATTTTGGGTGACCCGGACGACCCCATCGCAGCCGTTACTTCGGCAGCTTTAGCGTCGTCCCAAGGGAACCCCGGTAATGGTTGTAGACCCGACCAGGGCTGTGATCCCGATCGCATGGTAGGCTCCGGCCGAGATCTTCTTCGCAGCCCCAGTCGCAGTCGAGGTAATCCACACACACACGATTGTAGTCCCAGCCACGGTGCGGGTGGGAGAGATCCTCCGGCCCAGCAAATGGCTGTGGACGAGGTAACACTGGTTTTCTATGTAGCCCCAGCCACCACGGCTGTGGGCGAGGTACTACACATTCTTATTGTAGCCCCACCCAAAGTACAGTCATGAGTGCACAACGCGACGATCCTGGTCGCGGTGTGGACCCATGTCGCGGAAATGGGGGGAGTCGAGGTAATTCCGTTTGTAGCCCCAGTCAAGGTAGTGATTCCGATCACGGTGTAGGCTCCGGCCGAGTTAATGACTGTGGGCGAGGTACACAAGGTTATGATTTAGTGGTAAACACAGTCAAACACCGAGCTCGCCGGCGATCTCGAGGCAAAAATTATGTTTTGGTTAGATTCTCTCCAAATAGTCGTAGAGTTAAAATTCATAGGGCCCACTTTCAACGGTACACTTATGTACCGGGGCGATTCTCTCCTACTCCCCTCTCTCCTGGCGACGGCCCAAGCCGAGGTCCGTACCTTAGTACGGTGGTGCCCTTGAGCAAGTCGCCTACTCCTCTCCTTGCGGCGAAGCGTCTTCAACGCTCGCCTTAGGCGGTGCGCCCTCTGCGCCCGCATCTGGCTGAGTGCCATCTGCGCTCGCCAACCGTCCGGTGACGCTGTAAATGCCGGTAGAGGTAAACAGCATTAGTCCGTTCTAAAAAAAAAAAAAAATACAACTGCAAAGAACAGTACGGGATGGCAAAAGACATCAACGCGTTCCCATATTTTTTTTTATTTTTTAGTCACTGTTTAATTACTTCATTTGTGTATTTTGTTTTCTTCCAATAATTAATAAACTAACATTATCTGTGAAATGTAATTCCATCCTTTGCATACCTGGATGTCTGCCTGTTTTTTCGGTACCACTTTACTGAACAATAAGGCATAATTTGATTTGTTTTAATTATTTTTCATCCGCTTGTTCTCCACGCGAAGTCAAACTGGTACTGACGTGTTGGTTCGATACGTTAGCTTTTTATTGTCATAGTCTTGGCAGCTGAGGGGAATCCGTATGAGCTGTCAAGTGGTTATATGGTCTGTGATAGTTATACTCCGTTAATGTTGACAAAAATATAATATAGACTTTAAAAACAAAAGGCCACATCACACAAAACTGCAGTACCTACCAGTTTGTACAGTAAGTACCTACTGTAGCTCTACCATGAGTTGGCAACGTAAAACGTCATCGATAGCCGATACTCGCTAGCGTCTACACGATCGTCGATTGCGAGCTGATTTAATTGGCACCATGAGTCGTTAAAAAGGTGCTTTCGACAATTCGATACTCGTTAGCGGGTCTCGTGTCAATTTGGTTATTTCTTTATGTTGGCATTATCTAAGAACTAGCTTCACACGTATTATGTTGTCTTTTTCTATCAACGTACGTAAGAAGGAGAGCGTATGACGTCAATATAAACCAACAAAACAAAATAAGCTTAATTTACTTATTACTTACTGTGAACTCCATTACTTTCGAATTTATATTCATTATACGTAGCTGACAGCTCCTCTTTCGACTGGTATTTGCGGAGAAGAAGACAAAGAGAAAATTGTATGAAGAAGATATTTATTTTGTTTTGTAACAAGTACATACAATAAATAGTATATTATAACCAGTTAAAAGTGTTTCTTTTTAAATCAAGAAATAGCGAAAATGAGCCCATCCAAATGTTTTTATGCTGGTGGAGTTCATGGAACTAGTAAGTACTAGTAACTTAGCCCGAATTAGTTTATTGATCAATTTTCTTACATTATTTCTACAATGATCTCTACTGTACTGTTGCTTTCTAATCATACACGACGACGATGTGAAAAATAAAGTAACAGGGATTATTGTATCTCTCAGACATACTAACCATACATAACCTCTATACGTACTTGTGTAAAAACATAATAATAACGTTAATTCCTACAATAACATAGGCCTTAGCCTTCGCTTCTTAATCTGGGAGATAAAGTAAACCTATAATAATAGTCATCACCTACATGAGTTACTTACATGTATTTTGTTTTAAAATTACAAATTATGTTTCTTGTAAACTTAATATTTACTTATACTTTACAGGAAATGGAGACCTTAGCAAGCCTGCTAATGGACCACTAGAGCTACTGGTACCACATCCTTTTCAAGCCGCAGGAGGACCCAGCCTCACAATCGAAACTAGCAAAGCAGGCATTTGTGAAAGCTGACAATGAACGGCAGGTTTTCCAGCAAGATGCAGAGACAGCTTGATTTGAGGGACGGAGTTAGGAGAAAAACTAACTGATGTTATTGGAAAACGATAATTGTGTTGAAGTTAGCCTTCCTCAAATGTTTCCACAACTACCTATACATATTAGTTGTAATTAGATAATTAGTAATAGATGATTAGTAAACAATAAAACAAGTAAACTCATACTCATATTGTATTAAATAGGTACATGACGAGCCACCATGTTACTTTACCTTCCTAGCTAGACCCTACCTTCAAACAGAGGGTTGCCAGGTTTGATCCCTGGCAATGACAGACATATTTGGCCCGGAACTTAATGACACAGGGGAATTCTAATGGGGGTATGAGTGTGAATGTTATTATGATCCTAGTTTTAAAAACAACCATAGTAAATTATCTGATATTATTGTAAATAAAAAGCAGATAAATGATTTCTATACATGTTTGTACCTTTTTAAATATAATCATTGTACCTGAATGATGTGATAGTAAAGATTAAGTTGATATATGATTCCTATACGTTTAAAGGTAGGTGAAATAAAAGACATACATACTACATAAGTAAGACTAATGTTTTTGGTGAGTAGGCCATGATGTGGGCCACTCAGTTTTTTTCTGAACTATTCTGTAAGTTGTATGTTGAAATAAAATGTTTTGAATACAAATAAAGATGTTATTTATTATCACTAAATATTATTACTTATTCTCCAAGCTAATTGATCATGCAATGTCCTATACACTATCGGTTCACTGCAATTATTGCTTTCATCACCACTTCTCCACATTCATACGAGTAGGATTCTATGAAAGAAAGAAATTTTGTTAGTGTGCACATGAATTTGTGAGTAAAAGATATTGCAGAGACCATAAGGAATATTTTTGCTAGAGAAACATGACTACATCGTACAAAGAATAAGCCCTATAATTACAGTAACTTCACAATCATAATTTCCACAACACATTTTACAGCTAATCCTTTTCGTTCAAATGTCAGTTAAAGAAGATATTTGAAGCATGTTTTAAAAACCTCCATACAGCTAACCTACTCAAACTGAAATGTTGAACAATAATAATTTTCCTAGCAGTAAAACTTCTGGGAAAAAAAGACTATTGTTTTATTGCTATTTAGTGATTCGCTTGTGCATATACTAAACTAAATTTCTCTAAACTATGGTAGTTTTTATTATGTTAATACTAAAATCCACATTCATGTTACACTTACAATGATAATTATAAACATAACTATTTAAATATGGGTAGTTTTACATCAGTTAGAATGGTTTAGAGAGCACGAACTTACATGATGGTTAAATTTGCACTAAACATATCCACAATTAAACAGAAATGGCAAATTTAAGTATTGTCACTTGCAAACATTATATGAATTTGGACATAAACATGAATAGATTATAATTAACAGAACAGATGATAATTTACTAAAAACAGGTTTTAGTTTGCTAATTTAGTTTGGTGTTCTTAACAAGCGGATTACTACCAATGACCTGGATAACTTCCTGCCATAATATTAGTGCTCATCTTTTAAGCTTGGTGTAAATATTTCAAAATGTCTTCCATCAACACATCCAATTACCCTTGGGATTATAAATTTACTATTAAATCAAAGTGTCAGAAAACAGAGTGTCTGATAAAAATAGTCAATAGAAATTTCATTATATATAAAAAATATAGTAAGCTACCGTTGTTTTATAACATTCCTATCCTCTTTTGTGTTTGGAAACTTGATGATTGTATTTAAGATGTTTAGGTAGGTACATGGTTTACTCTAAGCAACAGTGATTTCTTCTATTTAGATACACTGATCTCTTATTCTTATTCGTTTTGGGAGTGATGAGGCCTGCACTGACGTCCCGCTTGGGGTGTTATGTGCATTCCACCCTGCCAACATTTGCTCAAGCCAGCCTAACTTCTTCACATAGAGGAGTAAGGCCTTGGGGCGCTAGCACAACTGTTGCAATGTAGTTTGAGATGTTGTATAAACAATCGTCGATGATGCTGATGTTGCATCATGCATTCTGGAGTAGACCTCCAGTAATCCTGTTTTTGCTCTAATATCTTCCGTAGCCCTGCAGTGCAGCAACACAGTCTGCACACTCTTGTCCTTCTGCAGACAGTCTCCAGATAGTGGGCTGTCCGTAGCTCTGATCTTGTGCAACTGGTAATTTAGATTACTGTGAGCAGTGATAATTCCCACCATTAGGCGAAGGTCCTGACGTTGTAATCATAGTAATTTGTTCGTAGTATTTTTGTTTAGGATTGGAAACATGGATTTCGCATGTTTACAGTCCTTCCTGTCATCCCAACAGTTTTGGTGTTTTCTTACTGTGTAGCTACTCAGGAGATTCTGCACACTGATCTCCTCGGAGTATTAATTATTCTGACACTGCCTCTTGGGAAAAATGATTTGCAGCTTCAAATACTTTTTGGGTGGTCCCCGTGCTGTGCATAGAACAGCAATGCAAATAAAACCTGTAATGCAAAGATAAAAAAGTAGTATACCTATCTGGGTTTATAATAAAATAATAATAAATAGCCTGTAGTTTTATTTGTAAGTTATGTAATAAATGATAATTATTACTAGAGTGTAAGTTAGTATAACATCTAAAAAATATGATTTTAAGCTTCATGTACCAGTACGCTAAAGCCAATTGTAATAATATAAAGTTTGTTAGGGTAAGGTTTATGTAAGCCAACCAAAATAAAGTAAAATAAAATAAGGTAAAATAATGAAGTTTTGAATAGTACCTTGTAGTAAAAAAATAAACAATTACAAGTTATATTAAGTAAGTATATGTAATGTCTAAAAAATATGCATGTGAGCGCTCCTGTAAAGTGATAATCTCACTAAGTTATCTAGAAAATTAATAAGAGAAGTAAGTTCGGGCGCCTGGAGCTACCTCACAAAACGTTTATGTATATATATATTAAAATACACAAAAATTTACCTGGAATAGCAGCTGTAGAGTTTCGGTACTTTTAATCTTCAAGCGGGGGAGAAGTTGAAATAAGCAGCAAAGCATTTAGTTTAGTTCAACTTTTATTTCCGGGAAGGAACACAGTGTTACAATTAATTTAGAAGAGTTTTATACTAGTCTGATAATGTCTTAGCAACTATGCAAGGTCTGAAGGACTTTTGCGGCTATACTGATGTGGTAGACAGCCTGAGGGGCTTTATAAGTTTTCCCATAGTAAGCTAAAATGACTTATCTTAGTTTTATCGCACGCTATCGTTATTGCACCCTTATTTAAAGGAAATTAATTATTTTAAATTTTTTATAATTACACGTGCCTAGTAGCGCAGATTGTAAGACAAAGAATTGACAATACCTTACTCCGACACGAAACCTGTGCTTATATCATGACGCGGAGAAGAGATTCTCCTTCCAGAGCACGATGAAATGCCAAGATGTCGGTCCTCAACTTCCCACGGTGAACTCATGGTGAAAATAAATTCGGCAGAAAAATCCGAAAGAATAACTCCTAAAAAAAACTCCATAAAAAAAAAACGCCAGTGGCTGAAACAATACAAAACCACCGTTTAAAAGAATGTCCGAATTTCGAGTATCACGTCATTTTGACTAAACAGAAAACGCACTCACCGTTTTTCTTTTTAGGTTATGGCAGACACGCCATAAAAAAATCCATTATTTTGGCAAAATCACGCCGAACATGTAAAGCCCTTGACTTGTGGCTTCTAAATTTCGCCTCAACATCCTGAGAAGTCTGCTCGAAAACTCAGATTTGATAGGATGGAAATAAAAAATAAAAAGGATGACTTATCATGTCGAATGTTGGTAGGAAAGTGAAAGGCATCCCAAAATGGCCGAGCTCTTTCCATAGCCAAGACGACGCTCCAGTCTGGACAACCATCCAAGCAAAAAATGTAGAATTTGCGTCCTTGGATTGCAAAAGGTGTTACCCTTGCAATAAAAATGTTACCAGAATAGCTTCCTCTAAGGATTGGCAAATTTTAAAATCGAAAATATGTGTCTAGAATGGACAACGTGTAACGGAGCGAAAAACGAACGTTACAGTTATTTGCATAACCTCAAATATGTAAAAAATAAATATGTTTACAGCTTACCTTAGACCCTAGTGAAACTCTTTGTGATGGTATTAAATCTGTTGAATCCACAATAAATGTCTTCAAAAGCATACACAGGTAAGATGCTTTTAGAAAGTCTTTAAAGCTTTCTTCACTAAGGTTTAGTGGACATCCAACTTGTTTTCTCATTTCGTCTTGAAATTGGGAATTCTCGTTGCTGATCTCCATTTTCAGCTGCTGTCACCATATTCAAAGCCAAATAAATTATTCCTGCCAATTTTATCGTAATACAAATAAAATTATTTGATTATGTAAGTATTTTGAATTGAAACTCGATAGTATATTTTCCCTTTCACACGATTCCACACCTCAAAATTCTCGTGAGTGGCGTAGTCGCTAACGTCTATCGAAATTTTCGAAGGCGATTGTCAAAATAATGACTTATGGTACCGTTTGAGTGAAAATCCAAGCAAATCGCGTATCGACATCGATTGTCGCTATCGACTCACGATTCGTTTTCGAAGCGACGACTGTTAATAAAATAAACTTGTGGTGCCGATTTTAGTTCTACAAGTGATCGCAAGGTGGCACTGTTCTTTTTTCATACAAATTTTCGTAGACAGTCGCTAGCGAGTATCGATTGGTGTCAATATTGTCAACTCATGGTAGAGCTACTGATATTAAGTGACAGACCCATAACAATTGCTGTATGTCTCAAATCTCTAAAGCTCTGCACGATATTACACTACGTTTGTCACCCAATTTTTATTTAGTCACCGCAAGGATTTCTAATGATTTTGTCTGCTGCGATATCCTATAAATCTAAATAGTCACTGTGTTTGCATGCTACTAAATAGAGGCAGAATATCTGGTATCGCAACGGTGCTCCCCACATAGTATGAGAGAGATGGAATCATGTTATTACATGGGATCATGTGTAGAGATATACTGTAAACGCCGTTGAATATGTTCTTAATATATGATAATTATTACAAATGTGTCTGAAAATCTTGATGTTAATGTTATATTCTGATTTCATAGTTAATTCAAAAGCTTTAATTTTTATTCTAGAAGGAACTACAATTTTGTTTTATGGCCTTAAGCGTTTTAAATGTATAATCAATAAATTTTGTAATAAATAATTGTTGTCCAATTTATTGTCCTTTTCTTTAAAGGTCGTTATTACAATGCAGTAAAATAGAAAATATCTTGTATTACCTGGAAAAAAAATGAATGTGTTAATATCTGTCGACGTACTACGATAAAATTCTGGACTTCCATCACCCGCACCACACCATGCAATGAAAACAAAGGAAAAACATTCCATGCCTTACATACTTTACTAAGATCTCACTCGCACAGTTTAGTGATATTTTTCTTTATTAATGCATACCAAAGACAACTAGCGCGTGATATCAATTTGTGAAGATTAACTGTCGATTGTCTCAACAAACTCACGATACCACCTTTGCATGACACCACACAAGGTAATCTTTGGTGTCGATTACTCCGGACTTGACTTCCAGCAGACAACTGCTCGGGACAGCGGCTTGGGCGGCCGCTCAGCGCAGAAGCACGGACAGTTGCTCAGCGCAGCAGCCCAGCGCAGCACTTTGGGCAGCCGCTCAGGATACCTGCTCGGGACAGCTGAAAAACAAATGAATGTGTTAATATCTGTCGACGTACTACGATAAAATTCTGGACTTCCATCACCCGCACAACACCATGCAATGAAAACAAAGGAAAAACATTCCATGCCATACATACTTTACTAGATCTCACTCGCACAGTTTAGTGATATTTTTCTTTATTAATGCATACCAAAGACAACTAGCGCGTGATATCAATTTGTGAAGATTAACTGTCGATTGTCTCAACAAACTCACGATACCACCTTTGCATGACACCACACAAGGTAATGTTTGGTGTCGATTACTCCGGACTTGACTTCCAGCAGACAACTGCTCGGGACAGCGGCTTGGGCGGCCGCTCAGCGCAGAAGCACGGGCAGTTGCTCAGCGCAGCAGCCCAGCGCAGCACTTTGGGCAGCCGCTCAGGATACCTGCTCGGGACAGCTGAAAAACAAATGAATGTGTTAATATCTGTCGACGTACTACGATAAAATTCTGGACATCCATCACCCGCACCACACCATGCAATGAAAACAAAGGAAAAACATTCCATGCCTTACATACTTTTGCAAAAACTCACTCGCACAGTTTAGTGATATTTTTCTTTATTAATGCATACCAAAGACAACTAGCGCGTTATATCAATTTGTGAAGATTAACTGTCGAATGTCTCAACAAACTCACGATACCACCTTTGCATGACACCACACAAGGTAATCTTTGGTGTCGATTACTCCGGACTTGACTTCCAGCAGACAACTGCTCGGGACAGCGGCTTGGGCGGCCGCTCAGCGCAGAAGCACGGGCAGTTGCTCAGCAAAGCAACCCAGCGCAGCAGTTTGGACAGCCGCTCAGGATACCTGCTCGGGACAGCTGAAAAACAAATAAATGTGTTAATATCTGTCTACGAACTACGATAAAATTCTGGACTTCCATCACCCGCACCACACCATGCAATGTAAACAAAGAAAAACATTCCATGCCTTACATATTTAACCAAGATCTCACTCGCACAGTTTAGTGATATTTTTCTTTATTAATGCATACCAAAGACAACTAGGGCGTGATATCAATTTGTGAAGATTAACTGTCGAATGTCTCGACATACTCACGATACCACCTTTGCATGCCACCACACAAGGTAATCTTTGGTGTCGATTATTCCGGACTTGACTTCCAGCAGACAACTGCTCGGGACAGCGGCTTGGGCGGCCGCTCAGCGCAGAAGCACGGGCAGTTGCTCAGCGCAGCAGCCCAGCGCAGCACTTTGGGCAGCCGCTCAGGATACCTGCTCGGGACAGCTGAAAAACAAATGAGTGTGTTAATATCTGTCGACGTACTACGATAAAATTCTGGACTTCCATCACCCGCACCACACCATGCAATGAAAACAAAGGAAAAACATTCCATGCCTTACATACTTTACTAAGATCTCACTCGCACAGTTTAGTGATATTTTTCTTTATTAATGCATACCAAAGACAACTAGCGCGTGATATCAATTTGTGAAGATTAACTGTCGAATGTCTCGACATACTCACGATACCACCTTTGCATGACACCACACAAGGTAATCTTTGGTGTCGATTACTCCGGACTTGACTTCCAGCAGACAACTGCTCGGGACAGCGGCTTGGGCGGCCGCTCAGCGCAGAAGCACGAGCAGTTGCTCAGCGCAGCAGCCCAGCGCAGCAGTTTGGGCAGCCGCTCAGGATACCTGCTCGGGACAGCTGAAAAACAAATGAATGTGTTAATATCTGTCGACGTACTACGATAAAATTCTGGACTTCCATCACCCGCACCACACCATGCAATGAAAACAAAGGAAAACCATTCCATGCCTTACATACTTTACTAAGATCTCACTCGCACAGTTTAGTGATATTTTTCTTTATTAATGCATTCCAAAGACAACTAGCGCATGATATCAATTTGTGAAGATTAACTGTCGAATGTCTCGACATACTCACGATACCACTTTTGCATGACACCACACAAGGTAATCTTTGGTGTGGATTACTCCCGACTTGACTTCCAGCAGACAACTGCTCGGGACAGCGGCTTGGGCGGCCGCTCAGCGCAGAAGCACGGGCAGTTGCTAAGCGCAGCAGCCCAGCGCAGCAGTTTGGGCAGCCGCTCAGGATACCTGCTCGGGACAGCTGAAAAACAAATGAATGTGTTAATATCTGTCGACGTACTACTATAAAATTCTGGACTTCAATCACCCGCACCACACCATGCAATGAAAACAAAGGAAAAACATTCCATGCCTTACATACTTTACTGAGATCTCACTCGCACAGTTTAGTGATATTTTTCTTTATTTATGCATACCAAAGACAACTAGCGCATGATATCAATTTGTGAAGATTAACTGTCGAATGTCTCGACATACTCACGATACCACCTTTGCATGACACCACACAAGGTAATCTTTGGTGTCGATTACTCCGGACTTGACTTCCAGCAGACAACTGCTCGGGACAGCGGCCTGGGCGGCCGCTCAGCGCAGAAGCATGGGCAGTTATTCAGCGCAGCAGCCTAGCGCAGCAGTTTGGGCAGCCGCTCAGGATACCTGCTCGGGACAGCTGAAAAAAAAAAGGAATGTGTTAATATCTGTCTACGTACTACGATAAAATTCTGGACTTCCATCACCCGCACCACACCATGCAATGAAAACAAAGGAAAACCATTCCATGCCTTACATACTTTACTAAGATCTCACTAGCACAGTTTAGTGATATTTTTCTTTATTTATGCATACCAAAGACAACTAGCTCATGATATCAATTTGTGAAGATTAACTGTCGAATGTCTCGACATACTCACGATACCACCTTTGCATGACACCACACAAGGTAATCTTTGGTGTCGATTACTCCGGACTTGACTTCCAGCAGACAACTGCTCGGGACAGCGGCTTGGGCGGCCGCTCAGCGCAGAAGCACGGGCAGTTGCTCAGCGCAGCAGCCCAGCGCAGCAGTTTGGGCAGCCGCTCAGGATACCGGCTCGGGACAGCTGAAAAACAAATGAATGTGTTAATATCTGTCTACGTACTACGATAAAATTCTGGACTTCCATCACCCGCACCACACCAGCAATGAAAACAAAGGAAAAACATTCCATGCCTTACATACTTTACTGAGATCTCACTCGCACAGTTTAGTGATATTTTTCTTTATTAATGCATACTAAAGACAACTAGCGCATAATATCAATTTGTGAAGATTAGTTGTTGAATGTCTCGATATACTCACGATACCACCTTTGCATGACACCACACAAGGTAATCTTTGGTGTCGATTACTCCGGACTTGACTTCCAGCAGACAACTGCTCGGGACAGCGGCTTGGGCGGCCGCTCAGCGCAGAAGCACGGGCAGTTGCTCAGCGCAGCAGCCCAGCGCAGCATTTTGAGCAGCCGCTCAGGATACCTGCTCGGGACAGCTGGAAAACACATGAATGTGTTAATATCTGTCGACGTACTACGATAAAATTCTGGACTTCCATCACCCGCACCACACCATGCAATGAAAACAAAGGAAAAACATTCCATGGCTTACATACTTTACTAAGATCTCACTCGCACAGTTTAGTGATATTTTTCTTTATTTATGCATACCAAAGACAACTAGCGCATGATATCAATTTGTGAAGATCAACTGTCGAATGTCTCGACATACTCACGATACCACCTTTGCATGACACCACACAAGGTAATCTTTGGTGTCGATTACTCCGGACTTGACTTCCAGCAGACAACTGCTCGGGACAGCGGCTTGGGCGGCCGCTCAGCGCAGAAGCACGGGCAGTTGCTCAGCGCAGCAGCCCAGCGCAGCACTTTGAGCAGCCGCTCAGGATACCTGCTCGGGACAGCTGGAAAACACATGAATGTGTTAATATCTGTCGACGTACTACGATAAAATTCTGGACTTCCATCACCCGCACCACACCATGCAATGAAAACAAAGGAAAAACATTCCATGGCTTACATACTTTACTAAGATCTCACTCGCACAGTTTAGTGATATTTTTCTTTATTTATGCATACCAAAGACAACTAGCGCATGATATCAATTTGTGAAGATCAACTGTCGAATGTCTCGACATACTCACGATACCACCTTTGCATGACACCACACAAGGTAATCTTTGGTGTCGATTACTCCGGACTTGACTTCCAGCAGACAACTGCTCGGGACAGCGGCTTGGGCGGCCGCTCAGCGCAGAAGCACGGGCAGTTGCTCAGGGCAGCAGCCCAGCGCAGCAGTTTGGGCAGCCGCTCAGGATACCTGCTCGGGACAGCTGAAAAACAAATGAATGTGTTAATATCTGTCTACGTACTACGATAAAATTCTGGACTTCCATCACCCGCACCACACCATGCAATGAAAACAAAGGAAAACCATTCCATGCCTTACATACTTTACTAAGATCTCACTCGCACAGTTTAGTGATATTTTTCTTTATTAATGCATACCAAAGACAACTAGCGCATGATATCAATTTGTGAAGATTAACTGTCGAATGTCTCGACATACTCACGATACCACTTTTGCATGACACCACACAAGGTAATCTTTGGTGTCGATTACTCCCGACTTGACTTCCAGCAGACAACTGCTCGGGACAGCGCCTTGGGCGGCCGCTCAGCGCAGAAGCACGGGCAGTTGCTCAGCGCAGCAGCCCAGCGCAGCAGTTTGGGCAGCCGCTCAGGATACCTGCTCGGGACAGCTGAAAAACAAATGAATGTGTTAATATCTGTCGACGTACTACGATAAAATTCTGGACTTCCATCACCCGAACCACACCATGCAATGAAAACAAAGGAAAAACATTCCATGCCTTACATACTTGACTGAGATCTCACTCGCACAGTTTAGTGATATGTTTCTTTATTAATGCATACCAAAGACAACTAGCGCATGATATCAATTTGTGAAGATTAACTGTCGAATGTCTCGACATACTCACGATACCACCTTTGCATGACACCACACAAGGTAATCTTTGGTGTCGATTACTCCGGACTTGACTTCCAGCAGACAACTGCTCGGGACAGCGGCTTGGGCGGCCGCTCAAAGCAGAAGCAAGGGCAGTTACTCAGCGCAGCAGCCCAGCGCAGCAGTTTGGGCAGCCGCTCAGGATACCTGCTCGGGACAGCTGAAAAAAAAAAGGAATGTGTTAATATCTGTCTACGTACTACGATAAAATTCTGGACTTCCATCACCCGCACCACACCATGCAATAAAAACAAAGGAAAACCATTCCATGCCTTACATACTTTACTAAGATCTCACTCGCACAGTTTAGTGATATTTTTCTTTATTAATGCATACCAAAGACAACTAGCTCATGATATCAATTTGTGAAGATTAACTGTCGAATGTCTCGACATACTCACGATACCACCTTTGCATGACACCACACAAGGTAATCTTTGGTGTCAATTACTCCGGACTTGACTTCCAGCAGACAACTGCTCGGGACAGCGGCTTGGGTGGCCGCTCAGCGCAGAAGCACGGGCAGTTGCTCAGCGCAGCAGCCCAGCGCAGCAGTTTGGGCAGCCGCTCAGGATACCTGCTCGGGACAGCTGAAAAACAAATGAATGTGTTAATATCTGTCGACGTACTACGATAAAATTCTGGACTTCCATCACCCGCACCACACCAGCAATGAAAACAAAGGAAAAACATTCCATGCCTTACATACTTTACTAAGATCTCACTCGCACAGTTTAGTGATATTTTTCTTTATTAATGCATACCAAAGACAACTAGCGCATGCTATCAATTTGTGAAGATTAACTGTCGAATGTCTCGACATACTCACGATACCACTTTTGCATGACACCACACAAGGTAATCTTTGGTGTCGATTACTCCGGACTTGACTTCCAGCAGACAACTGCTCGGGACAGCGGCTTGGGCGGCCGCTCAGCGCAGAAGCACGGGCAGTTGCTCAGCACAGCAGCCCAGCGCAGCACTTTGGGCAGCCGCTCAGGATACCTGCTCGGGACAGCTGAAAAACAAATGAATGTGTTAATATCTGTCGACGTACTACGATAAAATTCTGGACTTCCATCACCCGCACCACACCATGCAATGAAAACAAAGGAAAAACATTCCATGCCTTACATACTTTACTAAGATCTCACTCGCACAGTTTAGTGATATTTTTCTTTATTAATGCATACCAAAGACAACTAGCGCATGATATCAATTTGTGAAGATTAACTGTCGAATGTCTCGACATACTCACGATACCACTTTTGCATGACACCCCACAAGGTAATCTTTGGTGTCGATTACTCCGGACTTGACTTCCAGCAGACAACTGCTCGGGACAGCGGCTTGGGCGGCCGCTCAGCGCAGAAGCACGGGCAGTTGCTCAGCGCAGCAGCCTAGCGCAGCAGTTTGGGCAGCCGCTCAGGATACCTGCTCGGGACAGCTGAAAAACAAATGAATGTGTTAATATCTGTCTACGTACTACGATAAAATTCTGGACTTCCATCACCCGCACCACACCAGCAATGAAAACAAAGGAAAAACATTCCATGCCTTACATACTTTACTAAGATCTCACTCGCACAGTTTAGTGATATTTTTCTTTATTAATGCATACTAAAGACAACTAGCGCATGATATCAATTTGTGAAGATTAGTTGTTGAATGTCTCGACATACTCACGATACCACCTTTGCATGACACCACACAAGGTAATCTTTGGTGTCAATTACTCCGGACTTGACTTCCAGCAGACAACTGCTTGGGCGGCCGCTCAGCGCAAAAGCACGAGCAGTTTCTCAGTGCAGCAGCCCAGCGCAGCAGTTTGGGCAGCCGCTCAGGATACCTGCTCGGGACAGCTGAAAAACAAATGAATGTGTTAATATCTGTCGACGTACTACGATACAATTCTGGACTTCCATCACCCGCACCACACCATGCAATTAAAACAAAGGAAAACCATTCCATGCCTTACATACTTTACTAAGATCTCACTCGCACAGTTTAGTGATATTTTTCTTTATTAATGCATACCAAAGACAACTAGCGCATGATATCAATTTGTGAAGATTAACTGTCGAATGTCTCGACATACTCACGATACCACCTTTGCATGACACCACACAAGGTAATCTTTGGTGTCGATTACTCCGGACTTGACTTCCAGCAGACAACTGCTCGGGACAGCGGCTTGGGCGGCCGCTTAGCGCAGAAGCACGGGCAGTTGCTCAGCGCAGCAGCCCAGCGCAGCACTTTGGGCAGCCGCTCAGGATACCTGCTCGGGACAGCTGAAAAACAAATGAATGTGTTAATATCTGTCTACGTACTACGATAAAATTCTGGACTTCCATCACCCGCACCACACCATGCAATTAAAACAAAGGAAAACCATTCCATGCCTTACATACTTTACTAAGATCTCACTCGCACAGTTTAGTGATATTTTTCTTTATTAATGCATACCAAAGACAACTAGCGCATGATATCAATTTGTGAAGATTAACTGTCGAATGTCTCGACATACTCACGATACCACCTTTGCATGACACCACACAAGGTAATCTTTGGTGTCAATTACTCCGGACTTGACTTCCAGCAGACAACTGCTTGGGCGGCCGCTCAGCGCAAAAGCACGAGCAGTTTCTCAGTGCAGCAGCCCAGCGCAGCAGTTTGGGCAGCCGCTCAGGATACCTGCTCGGGACAGCTGAAAAACAAATGAATGTGTTAATATCTGTCGACGTACTACGATACAATTCTGGACTTCCATCACCCGCACCACACCATGCAATTAAAACAAAGGAAAACCATTCCATGCCTTACATACTTTACTAAGATCTCTCTCGCACAGTTTAGTGATATTTTTCTTTATTAATGCATACCAAAGACAACTAGCGCATGATATCAATTTGTGAAGATTAACTGTCGAATGTCTCGACATACTCACGATACCACCTTTGCATGACACCACACAAGGTAATCTTTGGTGTCAATTACTCCGGACTTGACTTCCAGCAGACAACTGCTCGGGACAGTGGCTTGGGCGGCCGCTCAGCGCAGAAGCACGGGCAGTTGCTCAGCGCAGCAGCCCAGCGCAGCAGTTTGGGCAGCCGCTCAGGATACCTGCTCGGGAAAGTCCCAAAAAAACAAATGAATGTGTTAATATCTGTCGACGTACTACGATAAAATTCTGGACTTCCATCACCCGCACCACACCATGCAATGAAAACAAAGGAAAACCATTCCATGCCTTACATACTTTACTAAGATCTCACTCGCACAGTTTAGTGATATTTTTCTTTATTAATGCATACCAAAGACAACTAGCGCATGATATCAATTTGTGAAGATTAACTGTCGAATGTCTCGACATACTCACGATACCACCTTTGCATGACACCACACAAGGTAATCTTTGGTGTCGATTACTCTGGACTTGACTTCCAGCAGACAACTGCTCGGGACAGCGGCTTGGGCGGCCGCTCAGCGCAGAAGCACGGGCAGTTGCTCAGCGCAGCAGCCCAGCGCAGCACTTTGGGCAGCCGCTCAGGATACCTGCTCGGGACAGCTGGAAAACACATGAATGTGTTAATATCTGTCGACGTACTACGATAAAATTCTGGACTTCCATCACCCGCACCACACCATGCAAGGAAAACCATTCCATGCCTTACATACTTTACTAAGATCTCACTCACACAGTTTCGTGATATTTTTCTTTATTAATGCATACCAAAGACAACTAGCGCATGATATCAATTTGTGAAGATTAACTGTCGAATGTCTCGACATACTCACTATACCACCTTTGCATGACACCACACAAGGTAACCTTTGGTGTCGATTACTCCGTGCTTGACTTCCAGCAGACAACTGCTCGGGACAGCGGCTTGGGCGGCCGCTCAGCGCAGAAGCACGGGCAGTTGCTCAGCGCAGCAGCCCAGCGCAGCAGTTTGGGCAGCCGCTCAGGATACCTGCTCGGGACAGCTGAAAAACAAATGAATGTGTTAATATCTGTCTACGTACTACTATAAAATTCTGGACTTCCATCACCCGCACCACACCAGCAATGAAAACAAAGGAAAAATATTTCATGCCTTACATACTTTACTAAGATCTCACTCGCACAGTTTAGTGATTTTTCTTTATTAATGCATACTAAAGACAACTAGCGCATGATATCAATTTGTGAAGATTAGTTGTTGAATGTCTCGATATACTCACGATACCACCTTTGCATGACACCACACAAGGTAATCTTTGGTGTCGATTACTCCGGACTTGACTTCCAGCAGACAACTGCTTGGGACAGCGGCTTGGGCGGCCGCTCAGCGCAGAAGCACGGGCAGTTGCTCAGCGCAGCAGCCCAGCGCAGCAGTTTGGGCAGCCGCTCAGGATACCTGCTCGGGACAGCTGAAAAACAAATGAATGTGTTAACATCTGTCTACGTACTACGATAAAATTCTGGACTTCCATCACCCGCACCACACCATGCAATGAAAACAAAGGAAAACCATTCCATGCCTTACATACTTTACTAAGATCTCTCTCGCACAGTTTAGTGATATTTTTCTTTATTAATGCATACCAAAGACAACTAGCGCATGATATCAATTTGTGAAGATTAACTGTCGAATGTCTCGACATACTCACGATACCACCTTTGCATGACACCACACAAGGTAATCTTTGGTGTCAATTACTCCGGACTTGACTTCCAGCAGACAACTGCTCGGGACAGTGGCTTGGGCGGCCGCTCAGCGCAGAAGCACGGGCAGTTGCTCAGCGCAGCAGCCCAGCGCAGCAGTTTGGGCAGCCGCTCAGGATACCTGCTCGGGAAAGTCCCAAAAAAACAAATGAATGTGTTAATATCTGTCGACGTACTACGATAAAATTCTGGACTTCCATCACCCGCACCACACCATGCAATGAAAACAAAGGAAAACCATTCCATGCCTTACATACTTTACTAAGATCTCACTCGCACAGTTTAGTGATATTTTTCTTTATTAATGCATACCAAAGACAACTAGCGCATGATATCAATTTGTGAAGATTAACTGTCGAATGTCTCGACATACTCACGATACCACCTTTGCATGACACCACACAAGGTAATCTTTGGTGTCGATTACTCCGGACTTGACTTCCAGCAGACAACTGCTCGGGACAGCGGCTTGGGCGGCCGCTCAGCGCAGAAGCACGGGCAGTTGCTCAGCGCAGCAGCCCAGCGCAGCAGTTTGGGCAGCCGCTCAGGATACCTGCTCGGGACATCTGAAAAACAAATGAATGTGTTAATATCTGTCGACGTACTACGATAAAATTCTGGACTTCCATCACCCGCACCACACCATGCAATGAAAACAAAGGAAAAACATTCCATGCCTTACATACATTACCAAGTTTCCAAAGGTACCCATTCATATAGGGTTCATGTTGACAATTGTTTCATTTAAATCCTGAAGTACTTCCATACCACAGTGACGTGTCAATCATAGTGATCAATACCTCTCATGTTGCATACAAGTTATACAAGACAAAACATTGCCGTATAAAAGTATTAACACAGCGGTAACATTAACCTTACAGTTATGTATCTCTACAAGTAGCAGAACATTAATTTATTAAGAGGAAAAAAAAATAAAAAAAAGTAAAAAAAAATTTGAAAAAAAAAATTAAAAAAATAACTAACAATCATTACGACAGTGTTTGCACTATACAAAATCACGACAAGGATTGACGTCACCGCAATAACGAACTCGGAGATGTTGACTTGTCGACGGTTGAAGGCAGAGTGAGCCACGACCGCTCTGCGCGCCGCCTTTTATACTTTTCGGTCTACTAGGCTTTTTTCGTTTCCAACAATATATATATATATATCAGCGCGGATACAATAATTAGCCAATAATAATTAGTCTATAACAATTAGATTTGTTAAATTGATTTATTTGAATTGATTTATAAAACATAGATTCATACTTTTGAAATTGTTTACAGTAAATTATTCCAATTAAAATTAATAATATAATTATTCTCAAAATGATTTAAGTTTATTACGATGTACAATTAATTATAAAACATGCCATCACTTTGTATTGCAATCTTAATGTTTAAAACGACCACGGGCAAGTACGCTGTAACCTATAAAATGGGATGGCACATTTGTATGGGGCAAATTAAATTACCTATGGGGGCTAATTTTTATAGTTGCCATTTAAAATATTATTCAAAGGTGGTAACACATTAAATATTTTGATGTGCCACCCGGCATGCTAGAAAAAAATTATTACATTTAAAATATTCTCTTTGGTTTGGTGGGTGTGTTATTGTTTGCATTCGGATTTAGTGCCGGTTTCAGTGATTTCGTTCGTTGTTAAAGTTCCTTGAATATAGCATTAAATCCACGTCGAGTTGAGCTTATGTTCCTCCGTGCCTTCAAAAAGTTATGTTACTTGCGATTAGGAACTTCGAGAAATTGACTTAGTTGTGTGCGATGTGAGAAATTCACTCTATATTATATTATAATAATTTGAGCAGAGACTCTATTTTAGTTTGTGATCATGTCGGAGAAAGAAAACAAAAGGAAATGCTTTAAATGCGGCCGCTCACCGTTCGCAGACAACGCATAATTGTTTAGATTTCCAAAGCCTGGCATAAATAACCTTATACGGTATGTATATTTACTGATATTTTTATGGTCATGTCTGCGACTCTCCATACGTACTACTCCTCATATTATCAAACAATTGCTAATTCTCCTGATAGTTTATGGAACTAGCACAACAGACACTGGCAGAATTATGACAATAGTTGCAGACAGAAGCCTCTAAGAACTTCTATTTTTAAGCATTTTATCAGAGTCAAATCAAACAAGAATTAGTAAATCTGGTTAATTCTGAATCCTTAAAATTGACCTAACTAAGAAATCCAGAAACTACATATAGTGCGTTCAAATAGGGTGTGGGCAAAAGTGACAAAAGTAACATTTTTGATCTTTACAAACGCTTTAACAAGAAAGCGCTCAACTGAGCATAAGACCTAAAATCGCATGTTTATGATCAAATACATAGCTGTCAAATAACAATTACAAACAACCATGCTTCAGACGTGGGTCAAAAATTACACTTTTTGGTGGCAAAAATTTCGCATTCCGAATGCTGAACAAAAAGAGACATGAATGACATGTTCACCCACAGATTCCCATTCGAACGCCCCTTATGAGCGTTATTAGCATTTTCGCTAAAAACGATCAGAAGTGATCTATTTGAATGCACTAAATATTATATTTCGTCTTTGCATCCATGTAGCTTTCCATTGGGAGTAATATTTCTAACTTACCTGTAGCCTGAGTCCCCATGGAAGTTAGATTAAAATAAATGATGTGTATGTTGTACAAGTTATACAAAATTTCACACAAATCTAGTTGTGTCATAGTACTTCATGCATGTGGGGGCTTAAAAGCTGTATTTGTAGCTGGATAAATATGATATAAATGGTAAATATTCACGGCATTGATAGAACAGTAGTGTTTCATAAAACGGTTAGGCAATTAGCATTTGGCTGCAACAAATATTTTACAGTACCCATTTCAGAATCAAAACAATATAAGTAACCCAAATAGAATTTTTATTAAGTATTTTTTTTGTACTTTCAGCTGTGAACTATGGGCCCAATACATACTCATCAACAACATTTCAAATGAAACTCCACAGTGAGCATAGAATGTTGTGTGAAAATCATTTTCTTGAAGCTGACTTCACTGATGATACTCTACAGAAGTTACAGAGATCTGTGGTTCTATGTGATGTAAGTTGCAAGTCAGTATTAAAACAAATTTATGTTGTGACTGTAAGCTAGATATTGATCACCGTCTCACCTATTGGTATTTATCCAAAGGTTTTCCTGAACAGATCGCTCTTAGCGATTACACAGCCTACTGAACTGACGATGGAAAATAGGCAGGGTAACACACACACAATGCCTTTCCACCAGTGAGGAGGGGCTCAAGCTGAAAGAGAGTTAACCCATGGTATTGCTGCTCAGTAGTCCATACTGTTCCGTCCATGATTGCTGCTTCAATTGGTAGGGCAGAAGTGTACTTGCTACTTGAGGGTAGTAGGTAGCTAGCTAGATCAGCATTCGCAAAATGTTCTACTGCCATGGGGTACCAGGTACCTTCTGATTAGCAGTCAATAGGTGTAATCACTTGGCTACCACAGCTCCAATATCCAACGCCTAATTCAATTAAGACCAAATTAAAAAATTATATCTGTGGTTTAAATATTATTGGTGTTTGCAAAAATTTCAAATCTATTTTTGTTACTTATTGAACTAGGCAGTATATGTATATATATATATATTATGTAATAAGAGTTCCTATTTATCTGTATTTGTTAGTTTAGTTATATATTTTCAATACCTTTTCATCTGTAACTCATTAGTTATTTTTTTCCAGAATGAACCACAATTGCCCGAGTATACAATAAGGCCTCAACCTGGTCCTTCACATGGGGTCTTACAGGAAGTGACCATTGGTGCAAATAGTGAGCCTAATGTTGGGACATCTTCAGATGCTCAAGTGCAAACAATAGTTAAACCAACTTCAGAAAGGGAGAAGTTTTTGTATGCCAAATGTAGCAAATATATGCGAAAAATTTGCCAACTGCGCAATCGCGTTAGACATCTGAAATCAAAAGATATTTTAAAACGTGTGACAGATGATGTATCCATAAATAAGTATATATAAGTCAGTTACCATCACCCAGTACATTAAAAAGTCTACTCAATAGAGTACCTTTTAATGCTGGAATCAATCAACCAGTTTTTGAAGTCCTTGAAGGACTATTATATAATATATATTTTAAAACGTGTGACAGATGATGTATCCATAAATAAGTATATATAAGTCAGTTACCATCACCCAGTACATTAAAAAGTCTACTCAATAGAGTACCTTTTAATGCTGGAATCAATCAACCAGTTTTTGAAGTCCTTCAAAATTACACAAAGACACAAAAGCCTTCAGACAATGAATACACATTAATGTTTGATGAAATGTCATGTCAACATCTCAATTACAACTCTAAAGAAGATGTAATTGGAGGATTTCAGGACCATGCTTCACAGGGAAGATCCCCACTTATTGCAGCATATGCATTGGTGTTTATGGTTGTGGGGATATGTAAGAAAGTTAAACAGCCAATTGCCCATTACTTTTCAAGTGTGTTTTCTACTGCAGACAGACTGGCTGTGCTAATTAAAGAGGTAAGTATTTTTTTTTAAACACCTGCCTTAGAATGTCTTAAAAGGCGACTGAAGTCTCATAGGCAGAAAAGTGAGTCTAGTAGGCAGCAGTCAGCGGTGTGGCAAAACCCTATTACCTAAAATAATACTAAAACCAAATTATATTCCTTGTTGTGTCCATTCATATTACAGAAAAACATATGGTATCGATTGACCCTACATGTGTAGGGATGATGATGACAACCTTTATATAATACTGGCTACGCTCTGTCTGCATGGTGATGGATGATGATAATGATGAATCAAAATATATATAGCCTATGTTATTTAGGGATTACATAGTATAATGGAGAAAGTATTTTTGAAATTGATACGAGTTGTTTTAGAGTCTATTCATTACAGACATACAAAAATGCAAATATTTCTTCTTGATATTATTATTAGTTTCTAAATTGTACACCATTATCAATACTTTTGCATAACAGACCCAATGTGAATAGTTATCACATCAGTTAGAATAATTGTTCATTATTTATCATTTCAGGTTCTACAAAAGTGCCATGAGGTGGGAGTAAATATTGCGGCCATTGTGTGCGATATGGATGTCGTAAACAGGCGAGCCCTCACTATCTTGGGTGCATCACTGCAACACCCTTATATACACCACAATGGCAAACAAATCACAGCACTTTTTGATGTACCACATTTATTAAAATGCTTTAGAAACTTGTTTTTAAAATATGATATTGAATGTGCTACAGACATTTTATCAAATGACAATGAAGGAAAAGGTAAAGGGTTCTCATACATACTTTTCACTCTTGTGTGTTCTTATCTTTTGGGTTAACTGTTGCATATTGTTTTTTTCTAAAACCCTTAGCAGAATTACGAATCTGGCCCAATGTGAATCAAGTGAAACTCAAACAAACAAACAAAAAAATATGATATTGTTATGAAATTACTGCTTTTATTTTAGTTTGATAACTATTTTTCTTCATGATACATATTTCTTTTTACAGGAATTGCTAAATGGTCCCACATAAAGGAATTTTATGAAATTGATAATACCAACCCAAACTTTGTGTATGCACCAGCTTTGAAGAAGGATCACTTAGAGCCCAATTCAAAACAAAAAATTAAGGTTAAATATGCAGCACAAGTTCTTAGCCATTCCGTAGCAGGAGGAATGTTAGCCAAAGTAGCTAAAGGTATGTAAACTAGATAGGTAGGTACTTTCTTTATTGCATGATAGCATGGTGAATGTTTATTTTTAATGTTTTGAAGTGATGAAGTAGAGAAGACCGTACCTGATAGGATGCATCATGCCTGTTCATTACAGTTGCAGTATCACCGTTCTGTGGCTCTAAACTGCGCTCATCACTTAGAGACATTAGTTCTTAAATCTCATGCACACAGTAATTTGATTTGTAGGATATGTACCTACATCTTTAGGCTGACTAGAGCCTACAGCTGTCATGGCTGTCCCCACATCTTGCATGTAATGTATGGACACTCGTGCAACGTGAGCGTAATTTGCTGCTACAGTAAAAGTTGCTTGAACATCCCTATACATACAGTATATGTATAAATTCTGTCAGGCAACTTGAGAGCTTAGTTCAATGTTAGTAAAATGTCAATGACCCCCAACTACATCAAAATATTAACAGATGTGATAGCAGGTTACAGCTAGTATATTAACTCAAAAATTTGTAACAATCAAAATAACAAAGTTCATTTGAAGCAAACATTTATTTAATCACCTTACTCTTATTTTCAGACCTTACTGTGGACGCAGCTGTAACAGCAAATGTCTATTTGATTGTCTTAACAGCGATTGCTCGGATTTACGCAGAGGAAAAGCTCATGCAACAAATTTAAAACATTCAAGTCCACATTTAAAATGCTTAGAAAAATTGAAAAGATTTTTTTCGTCTATTAAGTAAGTAACTATGCTTTGCTATAATGCTTGTGTTAATATTTTAGTCTGCTGCAACCAGGCATTAATAGATTCATGTGTGCAGTGATTTCGTCTGTCCCCTATATTGTGACATTAGTTCATTAAAACTTGTTAAGCCTGCAGTTGCAGTATAGTTGTCAGTTTGTGATTTTAATATAGGCCTGTTTCATAAAAAAGGTAACAATGTAAATAATGTCTCATGTATGTCTACCAAGTTTAGATGATGTTATTATCAATGATAATTTTACATATTATATGCTACCATAGACCATATTGGTATATTATACGACACAAGTGAGCTAAGTTGATTGTACCTAAGGCAGTAGTTAAGCCGTCAAGCAAACATTTTTTTACGATATAACCATCATAGTTATTTGATTAATAGTGAGTGACAATCTCTTATATTATTATAGATCCCTTTATTATATTATTATTATAACATTTATTATTGATTTAGGACCAGAAAGGAGTACTCATCACGAATCAGTAAACAAAATAATGATTATGAATGTGGGTTATGAAAAAACAAAGCCCGTCGTCCATCCAATCCTAACCTAACTAAGCCAGGTATTCTATAAAATGTTCTTAAATCACGCACGATGTGCCGCATTAAGGCGGGATGGATGAGAGATGAAACTAGCATTAGTCGTCAGCGATGAGAGTCAAATGTAACACGTTATTTAAGTGTAGTATTATAACGTAACACATTGGTAACTTTTCTCGTTACCTACTAGTCATGTGCACTAAAAGAATCAAAATCTAGAGAACGATAAATACGTAATTATCCAGTTTTAGTATAAATGGACAATCCAGGACCCTGAAATCCCAAAAAGATGCTTCCTTCACTACACCAAACCCAAGCGAGCGAAGCTGCTGTTGAGTCAATTGGTTCGTTATCAAATTCTGTGTAGAACGGCACCAATATTGTCAATGTAATCAAATTTAAGCAAAAACAGATTGTTCCGTAGAAAAAACAAATCGTTGATTGAGTATCGGTTTGAAACTAGTTCAACTGAGAATAGTTTATCAACAATGCTCAAGCAAAGATTATAATCTCAAGTATTGATTAGATGATCAGATGAGATATCAAACTGTATTTGAGTTGCATTCTGGAACATGGGACTTAGGTACTTAGATTTTTCCAGGGCCGAACTAAACACAATGACACTGTGTTTATTATTTTCTTTTCCGGTTTTTCTGTTACAACGAGACCCTATTACTAACCTTCGCACCAGAACTTATAATGTACTAGCTGCGTTCCGAGGTTTCACCCATAAATGATGATGAAGATAATTATGATGACGTCAAAGTCAAAATAATTTATTCAATTTAGGCATCAAAGTATCTTTGCATCAAAGGCGCACTTGTGAACGTCAATTTTTCATTATAATGCACTTTAAAGCCTACCGCCGCGTTCCAAAATACATAGAGCCAACCGAGAAGAAGCGGCAAGAAACTCGGGGCCATTCTTTTTATATAGATGTTTTTACAATGTTTTTACTTAGGTACTACAAATATTAGCACCAGTGTGTTGCCTTACAAAAGAGAACATAATAGTGGTATCAGTAGGGCAAGACACGCTACACTTTGACATCTTAGTACACGAGTAGATAGATCCTGGAGTGATCAGTCCCAAGCTGTTTTATCCTCCAAGTAATCCGAAATTTTGTAATAACCTTTTTGACAGAGTTTAGTTTTAATAGTAATTTTAAACTTATTAATAGGCAAATCTCGGATAACATTGGGAACTTTATTATAGAATCGTATACATTGTCCCATAAAATAATGACTTATTCTGTGGAGACGCGTTGTATGTACGGATAGCTTGTGCTTATTTCGCGTGTTGATGGAATGAGCATCACTCCTTTTATCAAAACTGTTAATGTTTTTCTTTACATACATTAGATTTTCATAGATAAACTGAGAGACAACAGTTAGAATGTTTACGTCTTTAAATTTCTGTCTAAGGGAAACTCTGGGAGCCAAACTGTAGATCGCTCGTATAGCCCTTTTTTGCAGTAAAAAAATAGAATTAATATCTGCAGAACATCCCCAGAGCAGTATGCCATAAGTCATAACGCTATGGAAATAACTAAAATAAACTATTCTAGCTGTGTCTACATCAGTTAATAGTCTAATTTTTTTAACAGCATAAGCTGCTGAACTGAGCCTACAAGACAATTTTTTAATGTGGGGACCCCATTGCAATTTAGCGTCTGTAGTAATTCCTAAAAAGACTGTTGACTCCACAAGGTCCAACCCTGTTCCATTCAATTGTATATTGGATTCTACTTGTCTCACATTTGGTGTCGAGAACTTTATACAATTAGTTTTCTTCTCATTGAGGAGAAGATTATTTGTATTGAACCAATTCACAACTTTAGCTAATGCATTGTTAACATCGTCATAGTTTAATAACTGCCTTTTAATTTTAAATAACAGTGAAGTGTCATCTGCAAACAATACAATCTCGTGATTCTTCTCTACATAATAAGGTAAGTCATTAATATAGATTAAAAACAAGAACGGCCCTAGTATTGAACCTTGTGGAACGCCCATTGAGATTATAGAGCCGGGCGATTTTTTACCATTTATGTCAACCCTTTGAATTCTACCATTTAAATATGAAGTCAAAAGGTTGAGAGCCATGTTCCTAATACCGTAGTGTTGTAATTTCCTGACAAGTATATCATGTCGGACGCAGTCAAATGCCTTAGATAACTCACAAAAAACACCTAAGGCATCTTGAGAGTTCCCCAGGCATTAAACACATCTTTTATTAGTTCTATACCTGCGTCTATAGTAGAGCGATTCCTTGTAAACCCAAATTAATTTTTATGGAAAATTGGACGATGACAAGGATCCTACGTTCTTTCCCGAAATCCCCGTTTAGGCGTGAGAGCGTAACACATAAACAAAATTGCAACATTAGTTAGGATGTCTTTGACAGGGTTGTATTTTTTGCAAGTAGAAAATAGCCTTCGTGCGCGAGTCTAGCACGTGACAAGTTTTTAATAAAATGTGTTTATTATATTTTTATTTGCTTTAAAAGCACGGTGTTTAACGTCAATGTAAAAAGATGATGAGAAGAATAATATTAAAGTCGATTAATTTAGCATAAAGTAAAGATGAGCGATTGGGTGACAAATGTTTTAGACAATGCGGTATTTTTTTCAAGAGATTAACAAAAATAGTTTCATGTAAAGTAAAAAAAATACGTCAAGTGCGAGTCGGACTCGTGCACGAAGGGTTCCATATCATAACATTATATATAATTATTGTAGGTAATGTTCTGCTAATTATAAATTTAATGGATATTTTATACTGCCCTTCATAAACAGTTGCCTTTTTTTTTAGGTAGAAATGGGATTACTAAACATGAAATGAAATTGAAGTACCTACATCAATCATAAAGCTAAAAGCCTAACTGTGTTACATTCCAATTTCGGTAACATTACGTAAACAAGTTTGTATGATAATATTGTTATATCTATGCATGTATAGCATCGATGGCCAATAATGTTCTAATGTATGATACGTACGTTTATATGTATATGAACAAAAGTATATGAATACTAAGTATCATTCCATTGCCTGTAGCTCTACCATGAGTTGGCAACGTAAAACGTCATCGATAGCCGATACTCGCTAGCGTCTACACGATCGTCGATTGCGGGCTGATTTAATTGGCACCATGAGTCGTTAAAAAGGTGCTTTCGACAATTCGATACTCGTTAGCGGGTCTCGTGTCGATTTGGTTATTTCTTTATGTTGGCATTATCTAAGAACTAGCTTCACACGTATTATGTTGTCTTTTTCTATCAACGTACGTAAGAAGGAGAGCGTATGACGTCAATATAAACCAACAAAACAAAATAAGCTTAATTTACTTATTACTTACTGTGAACTCCATTACTGTCGAATTTATATTCATTATACGTATCTGACAGCTCCTCTTTCGACCATAGACTAAAATATATACTAGAAACTTTCGACTGGTATTTGCGGAGAAGAAGACAAAGAGAAAATTGTATGAAGAAGATATATATTTTGTTTTGTAACAAGTACATACAATAAATAGTATATTAAAACCAGTTAAAAGTGTTTCTTTTTAAATCAAGAAATAGCGAAAATGAGCCCATCCAAATGTTTTTATGCTGGTGGAGTTCATGGAACTAGTAAGTACTAGTAACTTAGCCCGAATTAGTTTATTGATCAATTTTCTTACATTATTTCTACAATGATCTCTACTGTACTGTTGCTTTCTAATCATACACGACGACGATGTGAAAAATAAAATAACAGGGATTATTGTATCTCTCAGACATACTAACCATACATAACCTCTATACGTACTTGTGTAAAAACATAATAATAACGTTTTTACCTACAATAACATAGGCCTTAGCCTTCGTTTCTTAATCTGGGAGATAAAGTAAACCTATAATAATAGTCATCACCTACATGAGTTACTTACATGTATTTTGTTTTAAAATTACAAATTATGTTTCTTGTAAACTTAATATTTACTTATACTTTACAGGAAATGGAGACCTTAGCAAGCCTGCTAATGGACCACTAGAGCTACTGGTACCACATCCTTTTCAAGCCGCAGGAGGACCCAGCCTCACAATCGAAACTAGCAAAGCAGGCATTTGTGAAAGCTGACAATGAACGGCAGGTTTTCCAGCAAGATGCAGAGACAGCTTGATTTGAGGGACGGAGTTAGGAGAAAAACTAACTGATGTTATTGGAAAACGATAATTGTGTTGAAGTTGGCCTTCCTCAAATGTTTCCACAACTACCTATACATATTAGTTGTAATTAGATAATTAGTAATAGATGATTAGTAAACAATAAAACAAGTAAACTCATACTCATATTGTATTAAATAGGTACATGACGAGCTACCATGTTACTTTACCTTCCTAGCTAGACCCTACCTTCGAACAGAGGGTTGCCAGGTTTGATCCCTGGCAATGACAGACATATTTGGCCCGGAACTTAATGACACAGGGGAATTCTAATGGGGGTATGAGTGTGAATGTTATTATGATCCTAGTTTTTAAAACCATAGTAAATTATCTGATATTATTGTAAATAAAAAGCAGATAAATGATTTCTATACATGTTTGTAGCTTTTTAAATATAATCATTGTACCTGAATGATGTGATAGTAAAGATTAAGTTGATATATGATTCCTATACGTTTTAAGGTAGGTGAAATAACAGACATACATACTACATAAGTAAGACTAATGTTTTTGGTGAGTAGGCCATGATGTGCGCCACTCAGTTTTTTTCTGAACTATTCTGTAAGTTGTATGTTGAAATAAAATGTTTTGAATACAAATAAAGATGTTATTTATTATCACTAAATATTATTACTTATTCTCCAAGCTAATTGATCATGCAATGTCCTATACACTATCGGTTCACTGCAATTATTGCATTCATCACCACTTCTCCACATTCATACGAGTAGGATTCTATGAAAGAAAGAAATTTTGTTAGTGATTATTTTGTTAGAAATTTGTGCACATGAATTTGTGAGTAAAAGATATTGCAGAGACCATAAGGAATATTTTTGCTAGAGAAACATGACTACATAGTACAAAGAATAAGCCCTATAATTACAGTAACTTCACAATCATAATTTCCACAACACATTTTACAGCTAATCCTTTTCGTTCAAATGTCAGTTAAAGAAGATATTTGAAGCATGTATTAAAAACCTCCATACAGCTAACCTACTCAAACTGAAATGTTGAACAATAATAATTTTCCTAGCAGTAAAACTTCTGGGAAAAAAAGACTATTGTTTTATTGCTATTTAGTGATTCGCTTGTGCATATACTAAACTAAATTTCTCTAAACTATGGTAGTTTTTATTATGTTAATACTAAAATCCACATTCATGTTACACTTACAATGATAATTATAAACATAACTATGTAAATATGGGTAGTTTTACATCAGTTAGAATGGTTTAGAGAGCATGAACTTACATGATGGTTAAATTTGCACTAAACATATCCACAATTAAACAGAAATGGCAAATTTAAGTATTGTCACTTGCAAACATTATATGAATTTGGACATAAACATGAATAGATTATAATTAACAGAACAGATGATAATTTACTAAAAACAGGTTTTAGTTTGCTAATTTAGTTTGGTGTTCTTAACAAGCGAATTACTACCAATGACCTGGATAACTTCCTGCCATAATATTAGTGCTCATCTTTTAAGCTTGGTGTAAATATTTCAAAATGTCTTCCATCAACACATCCAATTACCCTTGGGATTATAAATTTACTATTAAATCAAAGTGTCAGAAAACAGAGTGTCTGATAAAAATAGTCAATAGAAATTTCATTATATATATATAAAAAATATAGTAAGCTACCGTTGTTTTATAACATTCCTATCCTCCTCCTATCCTTGATGATTGTATTAAAGATGTTTAGGTAGGTACATGGTTTACTCTAAGCAACAGTGATTTCTTCTATTTAGATACACTGATCTCTTATTCTTATTCGTTTTGGGAGTGATGAGGCCTGCACTGATGTCCCGCTTGGGGTGTTATGTGCATTCCACCCTGCCAACATTTGCTCAAGCCAGCCTAACTTCTTCACATAGAGGAGTAAGGCCTTGGGGCGCTAGCACAACTGTTGCAATGTAGTTTGAGATGTTGTATAAACAATCGTCGATGATGCTGATGTTGCATCATGCATTCTGGAGTAGACCTCCAGTAATCCTGTTTTTGCTCTAATATCTTCCGTAGCCCTGCAGTGCAGCAACACAGTCTGCACACTCTTGTCCTTCTGCAGACAGTCTCCAGATAGTGGGCTGTCCGTAGCTCTGATCTTGTGCAACTGGTAATTTAGATTACTGTGAGCAGTGATAATTCCCACCATTAGGCGAAGGTCCTGACGTTGTAATCATAGTAATTTGTTCGTAGTATTTTTGTTTAGGATTGGAAACATGGATTTCGCATGTTTACAGTCCTTCCTGTCATCCCAACAGTTTTGGTGTTTTCTTACTGTGTAGCTACTCAGGAGATTCTGCACACTGATCTCCTCGGAGTATTAATTATTCTGACACTGCCTCTTGGGAAAAATGATTTGCAGCTTCAAATACTTTTTGGGTGTTCCCCGTGCTGTGCATAGAACAGCAATGCAAATAAAACCTGTAATGCAAAGATAAAAAAGTAGTATACCTATCTGGGTTTATAATAAAAAAAAAAAAATAGCCTGTAGTTTTATTTGTAAGTTATTAGCATAACCTCAAATATGTAAAAAATAAATATGTTTACAGCTTACCTTAGACCCTAGTGAGACTCTTTGTGATGGTATTAAATCTGTTGAATCCACAATAAATGTCTTCAAAAGCATACACAGGTAAGATGCTTTTAGAAAGTCTTTAAAGCTTTCTTCATTAAGGTTTAGCGGACATCCAACTTGTTTTCTCATTTCGGCTTGAAATTGGGAATTCTCGTTGCTGATCTCCATTTTCAGCTGCTGTCACCATATTCAAAGCCAAATAAATTATTCCTGCCAATTTTATCGTAATACAAATAAAATTATTTGATTATGTAAGTATTTTGAATTGAAACTCGATAGGTTATTTTCCCTTTCACACGATTCCACACCTCAAAATTCTCGTGAGTGGCGTAATCGCTAACGTCTATCGAAATTTTCGAAGGCGATTGTCAAAATAATGACTTATGGTACCGTTTGAGTGAAAATCCAAGCAAATCGCGTATCGACATCGATTGTCGCTATCGACTCACGATGCGTTTTCGAAGCGACTGTTAATAAAATAAACTTGTGGTGCCGATTTTAGTTCTACAAGTGACCGCAAGGTGGCACTGTTCTTTTTTCATACAAATTTTCGTCGACAGTCGCTAGCGAGCATCGATTGGTGTCAATATTGTCAACTCATGGTAGAGCTACTGTTTTTTAAATTATGTATTATGTAAGTCTCATGTTTATCTTTTTGTGCTGATGATTCGTCCCGAAGAAACATCAACATCTTCAAGAGATACTACAGACAATAAACAATGCTAAAAGATTATCTACAGTTGGTATGTAATGTAGGTAACTATATAGCATTAAAAAACAGTTCATTGTTTGTTCAAATTAACCGTTGAAGTTTAATTTTTCAAGCTATGAAAATTCACCCTCTGAAATGTTTAAAGTGGTTTATCTGAGTTACTAATTAATCTGTCAGTAATATTAACACAGTGCTTTTCTAAATTAATTGATAATGAAGGTATTCTGCCATCACTGGAAAACATCCACCAGGCAAATAACGACTATTATTTTTTTATACCGCGCTAACTACACTACCTCATAGGTGGCGTGGAAACGTGTGCATATTATGACGATAACAACTTTTATAACTTTTTGAATCGTTATATCTCAGAAACGGTGGCTCGTAGGAAAAAAGTATTAATGCATTTTTTATAGATAAAATTATGATCTACAATTTTTGTCTAAGGTACTTTTATGATAACACTTACAGTTTTGCTGAAAACCGCAAAAAACTCTTTTTTTTTAACTTTGACCTTGAATATATTTTTTTTCATACACGGGAATGATGAGGAACTTTTAAATATTATTTATAATTATATTTTGAACAATTTTACTGATTTTCAGCTTGTTGGGACTTAATGCACCTTCGAATGTCTAAATTGACCGGACTAGTAACAGGATCCACTTTTCATCGGAGGAATTCGATTTAGTATTCCCTCGTGCCGATTCAGTAGTTTTAATCACGTGAGCAGACGTTATCCACCTGACACTAAAGCTGTTGGCCTAGTATCTGCGGCTCACATGTCCGGGTGACGTGTGCAACCGGACTACTAAGAGACATAAAAGTCTCATTAGTTTGGTCAACCAGACTAATAACCGAACTACTGATACTAGGCCAAGCTGTAGCCTAGGTATCGGACATGTCCGAGGCCTCATGGAGGTAAGTAAGAATAAATACCGGGTTTTACCATTCACATATACCTGTAGCTCTATATATATGTATAATGTATATTAAGTATATACATATTATGAATGTTGGTAATATAACATAATAAAAGATTATCTTATTGCTAGGTAAACAGAAAATAGTTGGTCACAACAGAAAAAAATAACATAATATATGTGTTATCAATATAACTTTTTTAATTACATTTACACATTCATACCCCACACTACGATTCCGTGTCGCGGGACGCATGGACACATCGCACCCAAGATTCCAAATGTACACTGTCAATTAACTTAATAAAAATATAACTTACAATGAAATTACTATTTTGACTAATCTTTAGCACCTTATTTCTCGCTGTAAATCTAAATCTATGTCATAAGTATATAATAATTACATAATATTAAAGCTCTAAACTAGTTTGTGCCCTGATACGGAAAATCTGTTTATTGGTGTATAGGAAAGTATGAGGCGTCGTCCTAATTAGCTATAGATCGTACGAGCGATCGATAGAATTTCATCGCACGACGCGGAAACTATCGATCAACTGTATAAAATCTCTGAGAGTTTTAACTGAAGATCAATCGCGTGGTCACAGGAATCATTGTCATCGTACGATGAAATTGAATCGTCCGCTCGTACGATCATTAGTGATTAGCTAAATAGGACAACGCCTTAGAATTAAAAAACAAAACACGTTTTAAATGTTCTTGTCATTGTCTGGACGTCTATCACGAAACTGTTATATCAATTTATGTCTATTCTAGCCCACAAATGAGTCATTCATGATTATTATTTATCTTATATAATTATATTCCATCGGGCAGGCAAATGAAGACACGGGCTGGTCAGAAAGTCAATGTTAATGTAAAATGTAAGCGTGATAATGCAGTATAATAAACGCCAGGCACTGAAAATAATGTAAGATGTAAGCGTGATAATGCAATATAATAAACGCCAGGCAATGATATTATTGTAAGATGTAAGCGTGATAATGCAGTATAATAAACGCCAGGCACTGATAATAATGTAAGATGTAAGCGTGATAATGCATTTTAATGAACGCCAGTCAATGATATTAATGTAAGATGTAAGCGTGATAATGCAATATAATAAACGCCAGGCACTGATAATAATGTAAGATGTAAGCGTGATAATGCATTGTAATGAACGCCAGTCAATGATATTAATGTAAGATGTAAGCATGATAATATATCATAATGAACACGACTTTCAATTACATACGTAAACACACAACTTTGTATAATCACTATCTTTGCTTATAAATTATTTTCATGAAGTACATAACTATACAAGTAAAATATTTTATATTAAAATGGCTTCATTGATTTTAATTTAATCTTACAACAAACTTCCGATAATTATTATATACATGAGATAGAAAATAATTACTAAGTTTAATAAATTATGAATCAACAAAATATAAAATATTCGATATGAAATAGAATATATCCAAAATATTATATATTATATAATAATATTTCTCCCGGAACGCAAATAATCTTGAACAGGATCCCAGGCCCCGTTGGGGCCCACATGAAAGTATCTGTACCTCAGCCTAGATACGAGGTAGGATTTTGGCGTCAACTTTGCTCGCTTTGTACCACGCGTCGTGGGCGCCGCACTTGTCTTGTATAGGCTATTGGCCTTGATCTTCGGCTCTTGGGTAGTGGACGATTTACACTATCCGGTGGGTCCTTAAAAGGATTGACTTTTCGACTGGTGCATATCCTCCCCTGACATAGATTTTTCGGAAATAGCCTGCATCAGATCCCAAGACTGGAGATTCCGGCCTGCCACGAATACCGGAGCTCCGAAGAATATTGCTGACAACATGCTGAGTATTACCATAGGTATTAAATCACGACCATAGCTCTGGGGGTTTTGTCAGCGATAATAGGCGCAATATCCGAGTTGACCCGCTCGGGACGAACTAAGTAGGTTCAAGTCCTTAACAGCTCTTTATGTCACCCATGTGGCGGAGGGCACTGTGACATCATTTGTCTCGTCCTTCAAAAACGTGGAGCTGTTAACTCGCAGTAATAATAATTGTAACCTAAGATACGCCGTGTGAGGAGTTAGCTTAAAATGAACTGATTTTCCATTTTATCAGCAATCATTTTGGCAATAGCCAAAGACGAAGTAGCACCGGGTGATGGCGCATTTCTACAATGCAGTACTCTGCTACCAATGGCTCCAGAACCAGGCTTTGAATCAAACACAAAGTCTTCAACCAGAGTCCCTGGAAATTAATATATAACAAATTATTGAATCTTGTAGGTAGATACAGTACTGTTACCATGAAAGTATCATTGGATTGTGATGAATTAGACCATGTATGTAGGTATCATAGTTGGCAAATGTATCGTGCATGATGAATTATTCGTAACCATAGGTAGAAATTGTACTATCTATTATCAGAGGTGCATACCTATTACAAACTAGCTGACTAAACTAGCCGGCTTCTGTGGAACAGGCGAACAGACTGCAGGCAAGCAAAAGTCATGTTCCCATACCTGAATAAGTATAATGCAGGTGTTTAACTCTGCTGCGACGATTAGTTAGCTGACCCGCCAGCGGCTTCACTTGCGTGGTGTAGTGGTGGGAGCGCTGCTTTGGGATTACGAGTCCTGGGTTTAACACCCGAATCAGACCATTATATTGGGTGTTTTCTGACAAAGAAATTCTCAATAGCAGTCTGGAATCTGGAACAGTGCCACGTAAATGGCAATAGGCTAGCCTCCTATTACACGGGATCAAAAAAGTGTTACCCTCTGGTGAAATGTAGCTGTTTCAAACGCCGCTGCCTACCTCTTCAATTATGTTGGATTTGGATATAACATGTATTTCAATATGTATAGTATAAAGTACTCTACTTACATTCTTAATTATTATTATTTATACACCTCTATCCCCTACCCCTATTCTATTATATAATTGCAACTTTTATTTATGTTTTTTTTTTCAATTATAGAGAGAATCCATCCTCGGTCGGGATTCGAACCCGCGTCTTCCAACAACCAGTGTCAGATGCCATATAATACCAATACACATAAATTCATACCGTCTTTTGCCATGGCTTGTGCCCTTACACCAGCCGGACCCCTTTCACAGTCAGCTACAGTCAAATTTTCAATGTATTTCTGTATCTGCTTAACTTGCAATGACATAAAAGCTGATCGTATCATTTCTTTCATTCCAAATCCAGCATATTGCATTGCCAGCTTTCGAAAGCCAGCAAAGGCAAATATATCTCTTAGTTCTTCTTTATTGTAATCACTCCATCTAAAAAAAAACAATGTGAGCATAGTTTTAGATCTATAGGTACTAATATTTTAAGAGGAAAGATTTGTTTGTTTGAATGGAATAGGCTCCAAAACTACTAGACCGATTCAAAATATTCTTTCACCATTAGAATCCTACATTATCCCTAATGCACATAGGCTATATATTTTGATTCATTATCATCATCCATCACCATTCTGGTAAACCATGGAGCTCAGCTAGTATTTCGTATGAAATAGTCAATGGAAGAATTTCATGTAGGTCCATCCTTTCCTCATTAGCTTCATTTATACATTTTCTAGCTTTTAGCAGTATGAAGTCATAAGGATAATATTTTTCGTTTTATTTGTCTGTGGGGGTTTGCCAAATTCAAATACATAACAGGGAAAATATTCTATACAAATATTCTATATAGATATTGTATACCTAATAATCACTACATATTATAGAACATTCAGTATTTCTAAATTTGAATAATGAGATAGGTATGCAAATAACCAACAAATAAATGAAAATGGTACAAATAATGATTGGTCAGAGTGGTAATTTTCTATGCTTTTAGTGGCTTGTTTTGAGTACCTAAGTCATGTGCCTAATGGTATGCACAGTACCTACCCGTGTCAGTTAGAATGCCACCCAGAGCTACAAGTTGAATGTTTGTGTGACATTGCAGTGTCCTTATCAAATTCAGTTCACTTCAAATTCATGTATTTGAGTCTTACTTGCACAGTAACTGTACTTGATATAGAGCCCTTCAAATCTTATAATATTCAAACCATATAGTATAATACAGCTTCTACAAGACAAAATATATATAACTAGTAGGTATGTTTGTCTGTACAATGTTAGTACTTGTAATTTTATCTCGATTTGCTGTGAAGGTTATCGTAACTTATTTATAGCAAACATAATATTTGATATGGCTATAATGAGTAACAGTATACAAACATAGACACTGATAACCTTCATTGTACCTAAAAGATGGAATATTTTCTCTAAAATATTCAATGTTGACTTACTTGTAACCTTCTTTACAGAATGCTAAGATTGCATTTGGTCCAAGAATAACACGTCCATCAATTCTAGGAGTTGCATGTACTCCTAAAAATGGAAATCTAGGGTCTGGTACTGGATATATGTTTGTTTTTACAATTGTACTTTTTTGGGGTACTAGATACAAATATTCTCCTCTGAAAGGTATAATCTTTGGTTCTTCTGGGCATCCTGTTAATAGTGCTACTGTGTCAGAGTGCAATCCACAGCATGTGAGAACATATTTAGCTGATATGGTGTTGCTCATTGTATCTGTTATAGTCACAGGATAATCTGCATTTAAGTTATCAACAAACTTCTTTACTTGAAAATTGGTAAAAGTTTTTCCTCCACATGCAATAAAATCATTCACATATGATTTTGTAACCTCACCCCAGTTCACAATGCCAGTATGTGGTGACCACAAAGCTTGTAATCCTTTACAATGTGGTTCAAGCTCACGCACTTCTGCCGTATCTAAGAGCTTTATATCTTTCACCCCATTCTTCATTCCTCTTTCATATAAATTTAGAAGCCTTGGAACTTCAGATCTACTTGTAGCAACTATGAGTTTACCACACCTTGAGTATTTTATACCCTTTTCATCACAATACTTGTATGTGAGTTTCAGTCCCTGTACACATAGCTTTGCTTTCAATGAGCCGGGCTTATAATAAATGCCAGCATGAATTACACCACTGTTGTTCCCACTTTGATGAGCTGCAAATGAATTTTCTTTTTCTACCAGAGCTATCTTCAATAAAGGATGTCGCATAATTAGTTCTCTCACTGAAGCAGAGCCTACAATGCCACCGCCAATTACTACTACATCAAAATGCTCACATTCTCTGGTACTATACCTAGAAAATAATAAGGGTTCAATGATGCTCAGTAGGCAGTTACAACTAAAAATTACATACTTATTATTACAATGAATGCTTTTTGCAATGTTAACATTATCAATGTGAATAACTTACTGTTAACTGTTACTGTCTCAGTTAACTGTTGTTAACTGAGCAGCTCTCTAGCCTGATGCAAACGTCCAAGACAGTTTCATTGAAATCATATTTTGGCTCGCGCTTACTACTAGGCAGTTACACCTTTCATTTAGACCAAAATTGCAAAAATATACACAGCAAGGACACAAGTATATACATAAATGGATAAAAAACACATTCTAAATTATTGTACGGGTCTCGTTAGTTTGAACTAATGAGATGCATACACTAATTTATAATGTGTTTTTTATCATGAGTATCGGTATATTCTGAGTTTCTCAGAGAGTTGTATATCCTCTAGGATTATACGACTCTCTACTCTCTGTTTGTTTTGTTTACTTACATCACGTTCAAATTTCAAAATTAATAGGTACCTAACTACTGTAGGATAAATAATGTTTTTATACAAAAGCCTAATTTACGCAAATACGTGAAAAAACAATATCACTACATTAGTCACAGGCGCAGGAGCTTTAAATCGATAATGATTATTAAAATGAAATGCGAAGTCGAGTCACGAGCAATCTATTGCTGGTTGTATCTATACAACCAGAGTAAAACTAATATTTTTAAATCCATTGACACCAGGCCGAATGCAATCAAAACATGACGCGAACAAAAATAACAACACTGCTCACCTTTGTGTTTTATAACTTAGCACTCCCGGAGAAACTGTTGTTACGCGTGTTAGGAAATGAGAAGTTATTAGCTTCATAGTAAACGCCATATTCCAAAATAGTTTTAACTTGATTTAGTACTATAATAAAACAAACCACCCACACCTCCACCTTACAACCACAATTGAAAAACTGTGAACTGACTGAACCACAGACAGATTATTCATCAGATCAGAGATAATGTGCATAGATTAATCAGACTATACCTAAAGATAGATGGAAATCACTAAAGCAAAAAACTAAGATAATAAAAGATTTTCGAAGAAAATCTGGGCTGATAGGTGTCAAGTAATACCTTGGAATGCTATGGAAAGGGCTATGCTCGGTGTTTCTCTGAGGGATCGCATCAGAAATGAAGTGATCCGTCAGAGAACCAAGGTCATCGACATAGCCCACCGGATCAGCAAGCTGAAGTGGCAGTGGGCTGGCCATATTAGCCTTAGAACCGACAACCGATGGGGTAAACGAGCTCTAGAGTGGAGACCGCGTCTAGGCAAACATAGTATAGGACGTCCTGAGGCACGGTGGAGTGACGATCTGCACAAGACGGCTGGCAAAAACTGGATGCGAGAAGCCCAAGTTAGACCTAAGTGGCGTGCAATTAGAGAGGCCTATGTCCAGCAGTGGACTGCTACAGGCTGATGATGATGAATACCTTAATACAAGGGTTTTTAATAGAAGGTTTATTTACGTAAATGTTACAATGAATAATCATTTCTTTACTTTAATTTTAGCATATCATTACATATTAAATTAAAATATTCAATACGAGTGCCTTTTCCTGTAGAGATTTCTTGCTTTGTATTGTTTATCCGTTAATAGTGCAGTATCTTTGGTGTTGTATACTTGGTTCTGCACTGCACTGTATGAATCCTGAATTTGTAACAGCTTGGTCTTCACATGGTCTATAGTCCATATTTGGATTTTCCATTGCAAGTCTCATTGGTTGAACATTATTTCGTTAAGTCTTGTAGCTTTGACAAAGGTTGTTGTTTAGACCTTTATATTCAGAAGCTGACCTTTAAACTTACTATGACTAATTTGCCATTTTTCATATCTCACGTGAACCAGGCAATGTGATTATAATCATCAAACATATCCTCGCTCTTGCTTTTTGGTCTCTCTTTATGCCTTCTCATAATTCACCTGTGTCGTATGAGTGTACTCCCACAGGTTGCCATGTATAAGATACAACTCGATCATGAATTTCAGTGTATTGTAAAATGAGTTTCCAATTACAATTGGAAAATTGTTAGAGCACGCGTTTTGGTGGAAGCTTGTGATGGAAACTATATTAACTACTTTACTTATTATATATGGAGAATAAATACCTACATAAGAAAAACGAGACTTATTTATTTATTTATTTAATGGCAAACTGTTTGAGAACACTTTTGCGAACGACACGTCAGATGAGATGTAAGTATAAAAATAAACGGCAAAATTTAGAATTAATAATCTGGAACAAAAGAAAGTATCTTAAAAAAAATGAAAACGAGACTTGATTGAGTGATACATTTTTTAATACCTACCTTACTTCAGAATCTGACAACATCAACTCAAATTATTCGAAACCTATTTGCTTATAATACTCGTAATTTCAGTGGCCAGTTCTAACACTAATTTCTCTCTGTATGTTAAACTCATACCCGTATCGTGTGCCGGCTGTGATATCTCCAGTCGTTCGCCGCTCGAAGTTGTGATTGCAACTTTACCTTCTGTAGCCATAATACTGTTTACACCCGATCTTCATGAAACATCGAATTGACACATAACCTGAGCGGAATTGAGTATCTTTGCTCACCGACAACGTAGATTCCTTTTCACGAAAGACGTCCCTCAGCTGCGGCGCTAGTGTCTTTGCAAAACAGCTGGAGTTGTATGTGGCTCAGTTAGTTCCACTAAAAACCGCGGGTCATCTTTCGTGAAACGGACTCTACAATGAAGTTACACAATAAAGTTACTGTATAAACATAAATTATAGGAATAGAAACACGATAATTAAAGATAGTAAGTAGGGGAGAATTGGGGCTTCTGCCTCACACTCTCGCTTCGCTCGAGTGTGATGCAGAAGCCACAATTCTCCAGCACGACATCGGCCGCCCTGCTTCATCGTAGAAGCAAGTGAAGCAGATAGTCCTAATTATCCAGCGTGACATCGGTCAACCATATCTGATCGGGTCACAACCATTTAAAACTGAGTCTGTTATTTCATGAACAGCTTGTACTTTATCTATCTGATCTGAACTGGTTCTGTTCAATCAATGATCTGATTCAATCAGTTGAAAGATACTTCTCTTAAAAAATAATTTATTCTCTACAACCAACCTGCTGCATCTTAGAAGCGAGAGCGAGTTATTCTAGTAGGGTAGGGTATATGAGGAATTAATAATTAAAAATAAAATTGGTTTCTTCAAAAACATTTATTTTCTAAGCACCATTTTTGCATACAAGTAACATTTTGTAAAGCACAATGCGAGGAGTGATTTATACATCGATATACATCTAAGCATGACTTGTAGTCTTTATATAAACTAAGCAGGTTAGGGCAACCTTTATCTTCTAGATTAAAAATACATGAATTTTGATCCATATTATATCCTAAAATTTTCTTCAACCATGTCACTTTCTCTAAGCCCTTAACGTAAATAGTTTTATTTTTTATGAGTCCTCTAATATAAATTGTATGATATGAATATGGTATAAATCCTTCATCCCAAAATATCTGTCTGTTTCGTTCTATCCAACAAACATTCTTTTTTTCTGTATTTGTTAATTCGTTGTAGGAAAATGGTGGCTTAAACTGGAGTGTAATAAACTGTTGACCAGATTTTATCGCTATTTCTTTTATTATGAATTCATTGTAGTCCGTTTTGAATCCTTGCACGTCCACAAACACACTCATGATATTTTACGCACAATATTACTCAAAGGCTTGTACTCAACAACTCGGTCGTTGATGATAAGACAATAAGCAGCTGTGTTATCGGGAATATCTTGGGAACTTTCTATTTCCAAACGAACATCTACAGGGCCAGATTTCAGATTTTCATTTTGCCTTGAGCAGTCTATTATAAACAGAGGTGCTTTTTCTTTAAATTCTCTTATGTCTAACAACGGATCGGTTGGGAGATTATAGTACGACTGACGGAATTTGGTATACAGTTCATATAATATACTGTATCTATTTTCACCAAAGTTTATATTTAACGAATCATAAGGGTAATATTGTGAATTTAAAAACAATGTCACGTTTGTTAGGTGACAATGGTCGAATAAAGAACTATCTTTGGCTATATTATTTTTTCTATCAGTTTGTAAGCCAAAAATAATATATCTTGGTTTTTCTAATTGAGTAGCTGTTTTTACAGACCATGAGTGCTTTGTAGTTTTGGGTAATAGAGGATACTCATACAAGTCCCAATTCCTAAAAGCTATATGTATGGGTTTGTCTTTTTCTAAATATTTTAATAAAGAAAGCCTCTCACGATCAGATACTTTAATATGTGGCACTTTCCACTGAACCCTTAGTATATCAATTTGAATAGTATCATTTTGATCAGAGATAACACTGTTTCTGTTAGTATTATTTCTACTCATAATGAGTTCATGTTTGCAATTTAAAATGATTTTATTATAATCTTCCGCAAACCCTATCAGTTTACTAAGTGGTATCAGAACACTAAAGGAGTCATCTTTAACTTTAAACCCATTCATATCCCATCCCCATACGGCTGCTACTTTACTGTCTCCATTGTTCAAAGAGACGTATGATTTCATTGTAGAAGTAATTCCTACATTTCTAATACGATCGATCTCTATACCATTAATCTCATAACGAATATCTTGAAACAGGAATGCTATTGGATTATTTGTGAATTTCAAACTCTTTTTTGCAACTTTGCCTGAGGCATCCTTCATAGAAACGTTGACGCGTCCTTCAATATATATATAAAACTTGAAGATGGTAATACGTATATATCCTGCTGATGAATCGATATACGGATTTCATCATTTTCTTTGAAGCTATTACTATATGGGTTGTAGGTATGAATTTCGTAACCCTCGATAGAGTTATCGAAATGGGGTGAATCGTCAATATTTAAGATACTCATATTTTGAAACCAAGAGCTCGTAAGAAATCTTTGTTTTCTTTTGTAATCTTCGATATCTTGGTACGTCTTTGTTTCTTGAGTGTTTCTGTTAGAATAGCTCTTTTTAACTTTGTTTTTGATGTTATATTAGAGTTTTGATCATTAAATACAATCATATTGATTTTCGTAAATGAAGACACATTTGAATATTCTCTCCACCAAAATTAATGTTATTTCCGTTTTGATCAATAATTTTTACCGTAACGGATGCAATGTTCTTATTTTTAATTGGAAAATATATGGCATTTATTGCTTTTTCAATAAATCGATAGCCTGGTGAAACGTTTGGTATAAATTCATAAATTATATGAGATGATATGCCATCATTGTAAGATCCTTGCACCAAATCACATTCGATTCTTATCACGGTCACTGGAAGAATGTTGACTGGGTTTACAGAGACATGCCATTTATTTGCTTCTAGTATTTCTTTTCGAAATCCTAAGATTCTCCCAATACTCTTCGGTGCTCGGAAATCGATACTCTTTGCGCAGAATATAGATATTGTTGAAGTATTGCAATTCGATTCAATCTTGAGTTCACAGTCAATATTATTATTTATATATTCATAAATATCTTGTAAATCGTACGAACCATTTGGTATTTGAATTTGACTATTATTTTCACCATAAATAAACACATTGTTATTGCTAGTTACGTTAGGTATACCATTAAATACAGAAAAATATAATAAACCACACTCATAACTTTCTTCTAAAACTAAGGGGGGGTGAAACGTTGTTTCTAACACAGATTGACTTCCGGAAAATGATAAAGTGAATGACATTGTCCTGAGCTGAACAGAGATATTACAAAGACTGAAAAAAGATAGTTATAACATGCTATTTATTCGTTATTTCAAAATGCTGAGTTTGCGCCAGAATTTGTTTAAAAACCCTAGACATAGATGACCGCAGTTATACGAATTATTTTTTTGAAAATTATCGTAAGTATAGATAACTTTACACTTTTTCATATACCTAATAAATTCCTTTGGCGGCCTCAAGTTTCCATAACTATCAAAATATTCAACGCAATCATTAATTTTAGTGTACGCCACCCAATGTGTACCAGAATTTTGTGAGCTGTCCAAATTAATTATACCGCATTCAATAGGAAATGGAATTTGAGGTAATCCATCTCTCATAAAAACACCTCTAAAGTATGGAATATTTTTAGAATATTTCATTAGGTCTATATTAGTAAGAGCTCGCTTAGGTAATATATGGACTATTTTTTTTTTTTTGCTATGTATATTCCTAACCCTTCTTTGTAAGGTTTTATACACAAACCTTTACCTATGGTTAACCCCTCCATTTTATCATGATGTCTCTTTAATTCTAAAAGACGTTTCTTCGCAGCTTTGTATTCATTGTAAGTTTTTACAATTCCCGAAACACCACCAGCGAGGCTTCCAGCAGCAGATAATCCTGCAAAAATTGGTATTAAAGGAAGAAAGCCTCCTGTTTTGGGCACAGGTATAACACGCGGTAGTTGAATAGGCAAATCTTTGGACAATTCTTTTGCAGCAGCAAAAGCCAATTCGATTGCCATTTTTTGACACTTAGGTTTCATTTTACGAATATGTTTTTTTGTGTGCGATACAATAGCTTTAAATTTCTTTTTTAGTCCTGCTCCAGCACTAACTTTTGCTAGCATAGCTGTATTAACTAAATTAGCAGCAATTTTTTCTCCAGAGCTAGTATTCGAAGATGTTGCTCTCTTTTTAGCCATTTTAAGTAAAATTATATCCGCTTTATGTCGGTCAACCAAATTAGATGATTTGTTATAAGCTATATCGTGCTGTTTGCAATATTCGTCCAACTGATTTATTCCTTTATCTCCTCGAGCAAGTCTTTCTGCCAATCGAGTTCCTGGTCCGCAATAATTATACCCAGGCAGGTGAAGTTCGAAGGGCAGTTTGTTAATCAAACTATTAAGATGACTATTCTCTTTCATAACCAAATAGAAACTGACTAATTTTTCATGATGCGCTTACTTTATAATTTGTTTGTTTTATCAATCCAACTATTTTCACTAGATGGAAAGCCTAGCCATTTAACATATAATTTATTTCCTTTTCTTTTCAATATTTTTTCCACAAGATATACATCAGGGTGTTCAGTTTTTTGAAGTTCTTGCTTATAAAATGCGCCTAATATGGGGCGATGTCTCATATCTTCAATTAAATAAGAATAGGGATTAGATTTTTGAACTTTGATAATCTTGAAAATTTCAGTGGACCAATTTGGGGTGTAACCTTTTTCAAATGTTCCTTTGTACTTACTAATACGCACAAAATCACCATTTTTCAATATGTTGCTTTCTTTTCTGTTGTAACATTTACACACTTCATTATACCTTTTCAATATAAGATCTTTATTGTTATCTCCAACTTGCGCTGGCGACATACCGATCGTTCTATGAACGCTGTTATTGTAAATTTTGATTACTTTGTCCAATAGTTCATCCTTCCATTTGTAAGATCCTTGTAAACTGAATTCTTTGTAAATCTTATTTTTTATAGTTCTAATAAACCTTTCAACAATAGACGCCTTTTTTGTAGAGTATGTTGAGTAATGATTTATATTATGCAAATTAAGTATTATTTTAAATTTATTATTGTAAAATTCTGTGCCCTGATCAGTTTGCAAATTTTTAGGGATACGACCTTTTTGTAATAAAGACTGAAATGCTTCGGAAACTGAATCTTTATTTTTATTTTTCAGTGGAATCGTCCAGGCGTATTTTGAAAATGTATCAATAACTGCTAAAATATAATTGTAGCCACCATTTATTTTTGAAACAGATTGCATATCTATCAAATCAGCTTGCCAAAGATCATCAATATCTCTCATCACAACATGCCTTCTGGGAAAATTTATCCTTGCATATTTATGAATTTCATTTACTACGCTTCTTTTGCTCATTTTTATTACTGTTTTGAAAATGGTCTTCTAATTTAGTTAATGTGTTACTTATTTCTGTAATTAATTTAATGTTCGTCGAAACTTTGTTCCAGAGGTCAGTTATGCATTTGTCAACATAATCTTTGGTTACAGCATCACATGAATCCTGAGGGTGTCCAAGATTTTTAAGTCTTTTACTTTGAGCATCTAAGTTTTTTGCATCAATTTGCTTTATCACACATTCTGGAGCTATATTAAAACCGTAGTTATTTTTACGTTTTTTGTATATGTGGAGACCGAATTTATCGACATTTATGTTTGAGCAGAATGTTGAAACTAAGCAAGTTCCATTGAATGTTGTCATTTTATTCTTTAATTATACCTGCTTCTTTCAATTCTTCTATTAATGATATAATTTCATTGTCATGATTAGTATTACCAGCATCACTGGATGCTACTAATAGTTTAAGTCTTTCGATCAGTTCATTAGGATCATCCCAATAAATAAAATCAGTATTCTTTTTATACGATTTTTTCAAACAAGGTAAACTACCACCACGTTTAATAACTTTATTTTCTAAGAGTTGATCATATTCGTAAAATAATGGTTTAATTATTTGATTGTATTTCATTCCTTTATCACCTTTTATTTGACTAGTACTTTTAAAATCTCGTTTATGAGCATGAGTGTTTTCTAATATGTCTTTGTAAGTAATCCGGTCTTGTTCTGAAACTAAATTTAAGTCTGGTTTCTTTTTAAACAATAGCTCTTTAATGCCGTTTGTTATTTCATAACTTTTATCGCCTATCGAAATCAAAGATATTTGCATTCCACTAGAGTGAGTGCCAATCAATTTAAAAGAAATTGGTACGCTACCCATCCACAATTTATTATTTTCACTTCGTATACCAAACGGCACATTTAAACTATTATTTTCCTCAAGTAAGTTATCTTTGTTTAACATAGACATTAAAGGGGTATTTAGCATGGTCACAATTTTTTCATCTTTAACCGGCGTCAAATATTCTCTCTTGTTGCCATCATACGATAAGTTTGTATTGACACTTTTATACGAACTAGCATCATCGTTAAAGTTATCTTCACTTATATCGCTAGAATCATTAGAGAGCATTGAGGAATTTTTTGCCACATCTGTGTAAAGAGTAGATTTATCACTGATTGGTGACTTAATTTCCTTACAATCAGCAATTTTATTCAAAGGGTCAATAAGAGGTTTAAATACTTTATCTAAATTATAGTTGATAGTATCTTCATTATTTTTCATAGCTTTTATTTTTTGTTTAATTGTTTTGACTGACGTAAGTATTCGCTTTTTCATATTTTTTTCCATGTTAGAAGTTTAGTATATTCACAACCAGTAATTTGGACTGAAGCTGTTGTACTGAATATATAAAACGCATGTATTTTCTATATAAAGTCACTGAAATTTAATAAACGTATCGAACCCATGTCTATATCTACCGTTATTTAACTCGCTATCTTTATTTATTATTAAGAACGAGTGTCGTCCTTTCCATGTTTCAGAGCACATTTTTTTAAATTGTAACCAGTCTATATCAGTATTGACATGCTCATTGTAAATATGTTTCAAGTTAATATCATCCTGCTTGAAAACAATTAACAAATTTACGTTATCTCGTATTAACTGCTTCGGAACTTTAGAATAAGTCTGGGATAAATAGAAACAATCAATTTTTTTATGTCGCCCCATAGAAAAATAATTGCGAATATTTACTTGATTCTCACATGCGACATCATCAAAAATAAAAACAGAATTTGGTAGAGCACTTTCAGGATCAGCGACATCTTTGCTGTCTTTAAACATAAAATAATTTAAATTAGGAATCAAGTTGAACACTTCACTCAAAAAACAGTACTTTGGTTGATACGTTGTTTTTGAGTACAGATAAACATTCTGAAATTTAAGTCCATTTTTATGCAATAACATGTTAATCATAACGTTGGTTTTTCCACAATTCGATGGCCCACAAATTATACAGCGAATGGTGTTAGGGAGTAAAACGCTGTGTCTGACAGTATTGGGTTGTGATCTCACTTCTATATCATTAATTTCTAAGGTAGTGGGCTGTTTGACCAACTTCATAATGATGTCTGATACTGGTGTACAGCGTATTCTTATTAAATAGCATCGTATTTGTTACTCGAATGCAATGTAATGCTATTATGTACATATGTTCCAATTACACCATCATTTTGTTTCTACATTTCCAGGTAATGATTCATTTGATCCATTTTATCGGGGTTATTTGATCACATCACAGTAATAAATAATATTTAATATGCGCATGCCATTTATGTAGTTCCGCGAAAGTTCAAGTATTATCCTGTTAAAAACATTTCATTATTTCACTGCTCACATTTGCAGCTGACACTCGTCTTCACATTTGTTCAGCAAACACATTAAAATTAAGTAAGTTTTAAAAAATATATTTGAATTGATTAAAAAATAATAATTAAGCTTGTAATAATAACTACTTTAACATGAATTAATATTAATTACTTTAATCAATTTTCTCTCTTTTTAGGTGAATATGTCTCAAGAGTGCGAAGATCTTATCATCAACCCATTTTACTATGCACAAGATACGGATGATACTTCAAGATACTTCACAAAAATTGCAACTCATGAAACTAAAAATTCTCAAAATACTGATAAGGAAGAATCGCTCGTAAAACCAAGAAAGCCTTTTCGAAAGAGAAAATCTTTTGCATCTCCTCCATTTTCAATAACAACAAATATTGTGCGTCGCACTCATTTGAAGACGGGTCAAAAGTTAATCAAGATCTGTATATATGATGTCAAGAATCCAGAAGATGATAGCAGTTACTATAGTGATAGTGAGAATTCGAGTGTAAGCGCTCAGTATGTTGTTGAAGAAAACCATAACTATGATGTAATAATGGATGCTGCAAATTCACTTATAAGACAAATAGGAAAAAAACTTTACGACTGTGACTTATGAAAAATATTTCTCCTTATCCATTAAAATTAATTTAATTGTGCATAAATTATTGTAATTGAAAAATAAACTGGCATCATGTATTTTGGTTGTTTTATCTCAATAATTTCTTATAATATTAAGTATTTAGGTTGGTCAGCGGAAATAGATAATAAATGCAAACACAATGTTAGATAATTAAGTACAATTTTATTTATTAAAGATTACAAAATAAGATAAACACTTCAATTTAAATTCTATTACAGTAACTGATAACATTTGAAATAATAAGTAAAATACTTTTTAACCTAAAAGTAATAATCACACGTTAGTTTATTACAAATGAAAAAGTATTTTATAAATTTACAATATATTGTCGTAATGGCCCCAAGGTAAGGTATTCACAGTATTCTTGAAAATCTGTCTCTTGTCATCAGATTTATTTAACACCAGTTTGTTTAACCTCTGGGTAAAGACTCTATGATTCTTAGATTTTATTACATACATATCATCTCTAATATCTACGTTTTTAAATAGGCATCGTTTAAATTTTTCCATAGTAAGGTTTTTGGTTACAGACTTTTTTGCCCCTTTAGCTTTCTTGATCGATGAGGTTTCAGTATCAATACAATAAAGCTTAGCACGTAATCCTGTAAATTCCGAAATAACTTTACCGCCTAATTCATCTTTGAAATAGCCTGGCAATTTAGCATTAGCGCGAGGTATGGTGTACAAGTTATTATCACTGAAATTACTGGTATCAAAATATTGTAGGCTGCCCTTCATATCTTTGTAAAAATCTTCAGTTTTTATCAAATATAAAAGACTATCAGTGTCTGTGTAACAAAGTTGAATGTTTTCTTCATAAATTTTTTTCATGACTGAGTAATGAAACTTGTATAAATGGGTTTTGGCAAGCTCAAGAACTGTAAAACCAATATAAATTGGGCGGTCTAAGATTATTTTACTTTGTTGCAATTGAATAGCTACCAAGTTTTCGGAAAAAATTGACAAATTTTTGAAGTTCGGAGCACTTATGTATTTTTCAGCGCCACATATTTTATTGGTTCTATTTGAAACATCTTTCCAAACATTAACAAGTTTAACATCAATTTGATTTCTTTTATTTTCTATCGTTTTACCGAAAATACAGTTGTTTTGCTTCTTAAAGAAATCTCTTTCAAAGTCTGATGACGAATTTTGCCTGAGTGCTGTGTTTAGTTCTATGTAAGGTTTCAAAAACTCTTTCTGATCAAAAACTAAAACTCTGTGTATTTTCAAGAGCTTTAGACCATGTTTTAAACACTCTTTTAAATGTGTGTAATGTATAACATACTGACATTTATTATGCAAATTTGCAATTAGTTTTTCGCATTTTCCATTAGGCGGAATATATTTTTCAGGTGCAAATGGTAATTCTGAATGTAAATCATGAATTTCTGTCGGGTATTCGAGATCTACTTCAAGTATGTACCCTTGATTATTATTATCTGATATAAATTTAATATTCTCTTTTAATCTTATACATTCGTCATCTGTCAAAAATTTGAAATTCTTGATTGGTAGACATTTCATCATTGCATAGCCATATAAATTTACACAATCAAGGTATACAAGGTAGGAATCTAGCTCATTTTTGTTATAATCAGACAAGTATTTATTATTTGCCTTCGAATGCCGTAGACTACATTGTGCAAGACCTCCCCTTATACCTTTTTCAATCATTTGGTAGATTTCAACATCGGAAATCATATCAAGCTCAATTTTGGTGTACAGTAACATTGCGTCCCAACTTAAGGATGGGGAGGATACATAATGACAAGGATCTAAATTATAATGAGTCAGGCTCATTGATCTAAATTTTTCAAATACATCGCATAACAGTAAAACATCGCATTTTAAGTATAAGTCAGTGTACTGTCCTAAATCTTGTATTTGAAACTCTTTCCAAATAGTTTTAGCATGTTCGTAATCTTTTTCCGAAATCTCTTCAGATGTCATTTTATTAAAGAAACATTTTCTTTCCGGTAAACACATATCATTGTATCGCTCGAAAGAATTAACATAATCATAGCAATATATACCTTTTCTACGCAATAAATCAAATGATTTTTTATCAGGATAAAAGTGCTTCAAGTTAATAAAATCATCAGGATGTAATGTTTTTGCTAAATTATCCAATCCACAACTTAAAAAGTTAAAAGAATCAATAAATTTTAGCTGTGCAGCATTTTTGGCATTAACAGGTATGAACTTAGTGAATGATATGTATTTTTCCTTTTGTTTTTGGGATTAAATTGATTCGACCAACAATAGCTGACAATTCATTAATAAATAAATGACAGTCGTATCCGGTAAGATTGTGAAATATAATTGGAATAAATTTACATATTGTCGCGTTTAAGTTGCACGTATTGTGGCTAGCGCCTAGATAATATCCGGTAAAATGGTCATGGTCTGCACAAATTATATCACCTTTTATAAAAGCTTTCTTGCAAAGATGACAAGCAGTCGCGCTTTCGTGAGTTTTTTTCTGATTTTCGGTTAATGACACCATATCTACATTTGTTGATAATATTTGGTGTAATTCCATTACATCATTACAAAGAGTTTCAACAAATGCTTTTGCACAGTCAGGACCTCGATAACTAACAAACTTGTTCAGAGACGGTCTAGATTTACAGCATATGTAATAAGCAAAACAGGTGGCTTCATGTATTTGTATTCCTTCAACATGCTGTGATTTGTTTTTATCAGAATATTCTTTAAGTAAACTTTCGAAATCACCGTATATTACAATTGGGATATTTCGAGTTCTTTCAAAGTGTGAAAACGATAACTTACTTCCTGAAGGAGGCAATACTGTTTTAACTCGCGCACAAATGTGGCCATAAAGTTTTTCTTGCGATTCGAAATAAACAAAACACTCATCACATAAAAATATTTTGCTTCTGTGTTTTGTAAGCTGCTTATGTATAAGTTTTTCAAATTTTTTTATCAAGCAGTAGTGGTTTTGACTATGATTTTGCACTAAAAGTAAGTTCACATGTGTTAATTTTCGATGAGCTGTTTTATAAAGAGGTCCGGACACATCACAGTTTTTCTCTAAGCCATACACATTTACAGAAATATTTGGATTGTTCTCCTCAAATAGTTTAATATCACTTAAACTCACAGGAAACTTCATACCTGAAATATTCAGAATGTTTTCATAGTGCGGATATGATGTTACTCTGTTTGGATTTCTCTTTGCAGGATACATGTGCGCAATAATGCTCCATAAAAAGCATTTTTTATCATTCACATTATTAATGTTTATACATGACTTAGTATTTTGTATTTTATTCGGTAATTTAATATAAGTACCCGCTCTTAATGGGTTGTATTTGTTAATATCATCAGTGCACCCGCATCGCTCACGGCGGATGGTCGTTCGCGCTGTTTCGATAATCGCTTAACCGTACCGGCCGCGCTGCGTGTGTGCATAAACTGTACCTAATAAAATTTTCGTACGTTTAGTCGTTTTCGTTTGGCTCTAATCTATCACTAATAACAATGATGAAGTGCCCGGCGTGTAGTTTTGAGCACACTGATGGCGTGCGGTGTTCGCAGTGCTCGTCATCGTACTGCTTCACTTGTGCGAATATTTCCGAGAAGAACTACAGGAAGTTGGGGCTCGCGAAAAGGGAGGCCCTTCTCTGCCCAGCGTGCAAGGCTACGCCCGCACCTGAGCCGGCCACCTCGGCGGCTGCGCTGCCGGCGAGCTCGCAGGCTGCGACGCAGGATGCCCTAAGCCAAGTTCTCCAAGAGTTTCGCAGCGGATTCAAGACAGTCAACCAACGTCTCGATCAAATTCCTTTGCTGATACAAGAAGTGCAAGATCTCAAAGACAAGTTCAAATACTTTGAGACCTCGATGACTGAAAAATCAGAGAATATGGATAAACGCATTACAATCCTGGAAAGCAAAGCTGAGGATAAAATGAACACCGACCCTCATTTGCAAGAAAAAATGTTACGTTTAGAGGTCGACCGCGAGGTCAAGGAGCAGCGGGAGCGCATTAACAACGCCGAGATAAAGGGAATACCTGAGAAGAAAGCTGAAAACCTCATAAATATCGTATGTGAACTGTCTGAAGCGGTGGGCCACCCCGTGCGTCCCACCGACATTAACTTCGTCACGCGAGCCCGCTCGGCCTCCAAAGTAAAGCCTATCATAGTGGGTTTCGTGTCCAGGTATGTCAAAGAAAACTTCATAGCATCAGCTCGGGCCCGCAGATCTACAACTGCAGCATCCATTGGTTTTAGCGGCGACACAGGCAAGATATACATTAACGATCATCTCACCGCTCGCAACAAACAACTATTAAATAAAACTAAGAAGTTGGCCGCTGACCGCAGCTTTCGCTACACGTGGGTTCAAAACTGCAAAATACTCGTCAGAAAAAGTGATACTTCACCTATAATCCAAATTCGTAGTGATGATGATCTCAAAAAATTAGTATGACTAGGTTATGTTGTTATTGTTTACCTCATTCCATATCTTAATAATATTTTCTCAATTGTAACAAAGCCATATGATTCTATAGCTTATAACGCATCAGTTAGCTTGCAAATGTTGTTTGGTTACTACCTCTTGTTTTTTTGTTTTGCCTGCGACATAAACTTGTCACAATTATACGTATCATTTCTCATTTTCATGCAATGTCAACAATATAATGACTTAATTTTATTCCAGCAGTCTCGTATCAACATTACTATTGTATGTATTCACTGCCGTTATTTTATAATATACTGCCATTCACGGAATACTATTTTATATACGTGTAGTCGATTAGTAACGCATAAAAACATCAATATCCGAAACCTCAAAACATTGATTCCTATTTTAACAGATCTATTCATAATCTATAAACATAACTGGTTACATTATCGGCGGACATTCACACATTCCATTGCACCTATACGTATATACTTGTTTTGTATTTCTGGTACGTTCGTATTTTCTTGCTGTTTTGTTCGCGAACTCCTAGCGTGGATAATTATAATTTTTTACTACTTATATGTCATATTATTGCACTACCTGGCCGGGCTGAAGCCCGGCTAGGTCGTGTACTATTATGGTTTTTGACATTTATTATCAAAACGTTAGGGGTTTGCGAACAAAGATTCATGATTTGAAACGTAGCGTGCAGTTATGCAATTATGATGTAATCGTGTTGACTGAGACATGGCTGTGGGACGGGATTAAAACTGAAGAGATGTTCAGTGACGCGTGGGCGGTATGGCGGCGGGATCGCGACTACGGTGCGCTCGGGCAGGCGCGCGGCGGTGGGGTGCTCGTGGCCGTGCGCCGCGAGCTGGCTGCGCGCGCTCGGCCCGAGTGGTATTCTTCGGCGGAGGACCTATGGGTCTCAATTCATTTTAAAGCGACGACGGACTCCACACTTCCGCTCGATGTACATATAGGTTGCCTGTATCTTATTGAGCAAAATGGTGGACTTTCAATGTCAGCTCAGTTGTCGAATTTCTGTGACATGGTTCAATCGATTGCGTCGGTCAATTTGAATGATCGGTTTGTTATTATGGGAGACTTCAATCAGAGTGAATTAAAATGGTCTACTACTGCAGATCTCTTGCATTTATTGCCAATAGCCAAACTTACTAACGAAAATCATATTGAAATTTTAGATTTAATGAATATAATTAATTTAAATCAATTTAATCATGTGCCTAATATGTACGACGGTAGCATTCTGGACTTGGTATTGTGTAATGATGAGGTGTCGCTTTTTCATAGCCAGGAGATATTACTGAAAGAAGACATATACCACCCCGCGCTTGTTTGTCGTCCGCACTTTATTAATCATAAACCTCTCGCCCCCACACCCCGACTTAAGTTTTTCTATGAAAAAGGTGATTACATAGCTATTTGTAATGAGCTTGACAAGCAGGATTGGGTTTCTTTATTAGGCTGTACCAATTGTGATGAATCTGTTAATTTATTCAACAACATATTATCTAATTTGAGGGATAAGTATGTGCCATGCAAAATAGAACGGCCATCTCGTTACCCTGTCTGGTTTTCGCCAGCTCTAATAAAGATATTGAAGGAGAAGGATAAATTTCATCGTAAATTTAAAATCTATAGCAATCTTTCAGATCAAAACTCTTTTAGGATCTTGAGGATGCGGGCTAAAATCGTGGAGCGTGAGTGTTATAGTAAATACATTGAGAAAATTGAAATTTCTGTTAGGGACAATCCAAAGTCTTTTTGGACATTTATTAAATCCAATAAGCAGCATAATGCATACCCTACGTCAATGACTTACAATGGCGCCACTGTTGATTCAGGGACTGACATATGTAACGCGTTTGCGGATTTCTTCAATTCCAACTACTTACCACCGTCCCTTCAACCACCTTCGTGTTCCTCGCATCTCACAGGCTCGTTGGATACCGTGGCTGACGTGAGTACGGTTGCTGTAGTTCCCTCAGTTGTACTGAAGCTTTTACAATCACTTGATTGCAATAAATCTGCTGGGCCAGATGGACTGCACCCAACTCTCATTCAAAATTGTGCTAAAAGCCTGTCTCTTCCCATTACAATACTTTTTAATAAATCTATTTCTGAAGGTACAGTGCCTATTATATGGAAAACAGCTTCAGTTACTCCAATACATAAAAAGGGACCGAAACAGGATATTTCTAATTACAGGCCCATCTCAAAGCTCTGTATCGTGGCCAAAGTCTTTGAGAAAATAATTCATGAGCAATTATACGCCGCTCTTAAGCACTATTTTTCACTGCAGCAACATGGGTTTATGAAGGGCAGATCGACTTGTACCAACTTAGTCTCTTTTATCAATGTGGTGACTGCTGGTATGGAGGGCGGGGGACAAGTTGATGCTATATACACCGACTACTGCAAGGCATTTGACCGGATCGACCATACTATACTGCTTGATAAGTTATACTTAGCAGGTATAAGAGGTGACCTGCTCAGGTGGTTCACGTCTTATGTTACGAACCGGTGCCAGGCTGTGGTGCTGAATGGATATTCGTCTGCTTTGTATCCTATCCATTCAGGCGTTCCGCAGGGGTCAACATTAGGTCCTCTCCTATTTAACATATTTATCAACGATATCGGTCAATGCTTTCAGCACTCCACTGCCAATCTTTTCGCTGATGACATGAAAATCTTCAAAGTCATAAATAATGAAGATGATCTCATGCTTTTACAATCTGATCTTGACAACCTCCACAGTTATTGTGTTCGTAACAAGCTTGACCTTAACATTAGCAAATGCTGCTGCATCACTTTCAGTAGATCCACCAGGACCCTGAAAAATGACTACTCGATAAACGGGCTAGTACTTAACAGAGTTCATTTGGTCGTTGATCTTGGTGTCACCTTGGATTCGAAACTACTATTCGATAAACACATAGAGATCATAGTAGCTAAATCTTTGAGAACACTCGGGTTCTTGATAAGAGTATCAAAAGAATTTAAGATAATTAAAACCCTAAAGATTCTCTTCTGTTCGTTGGTCCGTAGCCAACTGGAGTACTGCTCTCAAGTCTGGAACCCGAGATATAATGAATACATCACACTACTCGAAAAACCGCAACGCAAATTCCTTCGGTTTATTAACTACAAAGCGAGAATCTCAAACGCAAACTTTGATTACGAAGCCACCTGCAAACATCACCACTTATTACCCCTACATATGAGAAGAGAGGCTGCTGACCTAACATTCATGCACAATATCCTCTCGAGTAAGGTAGATTGTTCCTCTTTACTGTCTGAATTTAAACTTGTCACTCCGTTTTGCTCGTGTCCCAGGAGAAACCACTTATACTTCTCTGTTCCCTGCTGTCGCACCAATTACAGACAGAATTCGTACATTCCACGCACAATTCATAATTTCAATAAGAATTATACAAAACTTGTTGACATATTCAACATGAGGCAAAATTATTTTTATTCAATCATTAATAAAAACTTTTTCTAAAAAATTAACTCATATGGCTTTGATTGATTGTTTTAGATATTTTTATAATTTTAATTAAGTATAAAGTGTATTGTTTTAACTTGGTATGTAGGTATTCTAAATTTGTTTATGTACAAAATAACTGTGTTTATAGAAGTGATGAACAGTAAGGCCAGGTGTTGATGGTCTCCTCTACATAGTTATATATAATTTGGCTGTTTGTTCGTCCAATTAAATAAAAATAAAATAAAATAAAATATTCAATTCTAAATAATTGACAGATTCTATCGCCCATCCGGATTCTGACTGTTCAAATTCTGAGCATTTAGATATCAACTTTTCACAAAATTCTTTGTAAAATGAAGGTAAATCCGTATTGTGAAATACTGTAGTAAATTGAACGTCAAAAGACTTTATAGACTTTTCATTGTTTTTTGGTAAATAATATGACACAAATAGTTCCATATTGACTTTTAAAGCATTGTGTTTAGACAAGGACTTTCTTATTAGTTCATTGACCGTTGCGCAAAAATTATTCAAGAAAATTTCAGGCGCTGTGATGATATCTTCCGTATCAGGATTTATTCTGTAACTCACTATTCTGTTTTTGAAGGCGCTAGCGATTATATGCACATTTTGAAACTCTGAGTTAAGGAGACACTTTGATTTATGATAAAGTGACTTTTTATGTGAAGATATGTGAGAAACATAAACCCCGCACTCATTACAAAATACCATTTTGATCCTACTCAGAATGCGACCCGCGTATCAATATTCAAAATAGTAAATCTCAGTCTCTATATAGTTATAACGCTTAGATTTTATTCAAATAGTGAATTAATTTCATAGTCATATTAATTATAGAAGAGCAAGATAAAGTAGGCTATGTTCATAGATTTCTGTTTTTCTGATATGTAAATAAGTGCTAAATTAACTTCAACTATGTTAAACTAATTATAATATTTTTACAACCAAACCACAAAAATCAACTAGCTACTGAAATGTCAATGTTGTTACATTCAATTATGAATTAAAAAATGAATTCAGTTTTAAATCAGTTTTGTCATTTCTAGTTTTGAGTTTATAATTTCAGTATTCGAATTTCAATATTTGTATTTCAGTATTTGCATTTGACATTTCAGTATTTGATATTTGTGAGCTGTAAATAAACCAAGGTAAGTACGTAACAACTATGATTAACTAATTATTTTTTTACAGCCAAGCCATGAAATCAACTAGGAACTGAAACATTCAATTACAAAATCTGCTTAATAATGTTTAATTGATAAAAAATAATAATATATGAATTAAGTTTTAAATCAGTTTTGTCATTTCAAATTTTGAGTTTATAATTTCAGTATTTGAATTTCAATATTTGTATTTCAGTATTTGCATTTGACATTTCAGTATTTCATATATTATGTATGCTGTAAAGGAAACAAAAGTAAGTAAATTAGGCTTATAAAATCGAAAGATATATGGTATTTATTTATAAAAATGTAAAAATATCATCAGCGCGGTTTCGGATACATAATAGGCTGAATAGATTTAAATTCTTGTTTACCAGCCTGCACAAGGCTGGACACAGCGCGCCAGACAGCTGTGTCTGCATCAGTGCACAGCTTGAGGGTGACGAGCGCTCTCTTCCAACGCTCGTCGGCTGGCTCGGTCTCCGCTTCACGACAGTTGTAAACCCTCAATTCGATGTAGTATTCACCAGCTCTTACGAGATCTCGCTGAGTTGTGTAGCCGCTCGCCCCGCGCTGAGACAAGAAGCTTTGCAGTGATGCCGCTCGAACCGGCTTCAACTGCTTCAAGCTGCTTTCAACCGCCTCCTAAAATATACGAAATAAAGTTATTGTAAGGATTTCAATTAAATATCGCACACACTCGTAGTACAGAAGTATCAAAATATTTTAATTTTAGACCACTCTATGCACAAGCGTTTAATGACACCATATTCAATTCAGTTTATATGTGATAAGTGCAATTGAGTACAAAAATAATATATTATAATATTACTCACTATGAAATAATGTAAATAGATAACAAAATGTATCTTACCTCAAGAAATAAATTTTGTCCTAGGGACAAATCTTCAGTTTCAGAGTTTTTTTCAACCGTCTTGTTCTTTTTCTTCGGCGCTGACGAAGTGCTGTTGGCTCGTTTCTTGTTCGCAGTGCTCGCACCGCCTTCTTTTTTCTTTTCCGATGGAGGTGGAGCTGCTTGTGTTAGCGGTAGACTACCACCCGCTTCTACATCGGACTCAGCGTCCGTTTCATCAGCCCAGAAAGGGTTTTGCGACCAACCCGGCCTGCGAAATCGAAATTATCAATCGTTAAGAAAGCTCAATGTATAAAAAAACAACAAATAAAAATACCATCAAAAATGATGTCAAAATAAGTACCTAAATTAATTACTAAGTTAAGAATTTAGGCTGATTTTTAAGTGATAAAAAAAATCAAAAATTAATAATTTATAGCCAAATATTTTAAAACAATATTGTCTAAGGAATAGTTCATGATGATTACTATTAATTTGAAGTTAAACTAAAATTATTCAGGATAGAAATGTTAACATATTTGAGGGGCAATTAAAAAAAAACACTTACATACTTTCCGATCCAAATGTCACTTCACAGATCGCAGAACAATAAAATATATGAGCAAATTATTCGATGCACATCTATTTATAACATCACTTTATTAAACTGCGTACACACACACCATTTCATAATTTTTATATTGAAGTGCTGACATGTTATTTATATGATACTGATCGTAATGAACTGTATGCCGTATGCGAATACAGATTAAATTTATTTAAGCATTGAACGCTCACCGTGGTCGAGGCTTTATTCACAATTCCATTTATGTTAGCGACGCCTCGCCGTCGCGGATACCTGAGACGAAATTTTTATAAGGAAGTCGCATGTACTTATCTGGTCTAAAACCACCCATATCTTGAAATAAATCCTAATAATTACTAATTATTTGGTATTTTGATGCATAGCCCTTCCTTATTTTCAGTCACAAACATAATGAAATCACAATTTTGTGCTAAATATTCTTAAACTAATTTTTAATTATCCTTAAACCTCGGTCTATGCTTTACTTATTGTTCACAGATAAGATACATAAAGTGATAATTTAAAATGTTCCAAAAACAAGCCCCTATATACTGTTTGGCTCTGTAGGGAATTTAAAACTATATTTTGATTAATTACATCTATGCGACACATAATAAATTATACCCCTTAAAAAGCAACTTCTACACTTCAAGAACTAGTAATATTCTATTCACTTTTTGTTTTGTTTTTTTTTTACAGTTCACAGTCTAGGTATTTGGCTACCAGGTCACTTGATGTTATGTGACGCTGTAGCTGAAGATGGTGGCAAATGCTATCAGCTGTAATGGCACACTGGCTCTCGAGTGAGGCTGCCGGAACACACCATCAGGTATTTGTCAACAGATTTTCTACAAGAGGGTGGTAGCTAGCCAGGCGATCACGAGCTAGAAAATGCCCTACCACCATGCTATGGTTTCCTCACGATGTTGTCTCCAAAGCTCATGCTCATTGTTGGGGTTCGAACCCGCGCCTTTCGGGACGTTAGCCGACCACGCCAACCATTGAGTTATCATCGCTTCAAGGTTATTATTGTAGTTATTACGTTGTTTAATTGAAAATAACCTTATCAATCTTGGCTGCTAACATCGCACAAACGTCTAAGTATTACAGTTATAACTGTTAGTTCACATACTATAAAGATCTAAAGTTTAGTTTTACCTACCTACTATAAAAGTTCTTAGCATTTACTTGGTGATTTTTTCGTATGCTAAAACTCGTCTGAGTAGACACCACCACTTTGCGAGTTATTTCGCCACCAAGCAGCTATGTGCCAGCATCGCTGTGTTTGGTTTGAAGTGCATGGTAGACAGTGAAATTATTGGGCATTGTGAGGCATAACATCTTTTGCCTACGAGGGTGTGGAGCGCAGCGCAGGGCGGTACAAAATCTTGTCGATCAAAGTTTTATGTGGATCTGTTACTGTTATGAGCAGATGTGTTTAATGGCCATCAGGTGAACGTCAATAATATAAAATCTTACTATCTCATAATCTAACGATGTCACTCTGACCTAAAAAATAAAAACATTTGAAGTCAAGTGAAATGACGAAGGCTGGATTTATATTTTACGTGGATACGATGGATAAATATTTAATGTTATTTTCCGAGACTAGAGTTCCGTAAAGCAACCCCTGGAGAGATTTTTTATATGAATCAATCTTTCTAGTATTTAATACATGGACGATTACAAAACAAGCTAACTGTGACCTAGATAGACATGTAAGGCTACTACATAAGTCAAATGTTTTACAACTAAATGTTATGCAGTCTCTATACAAACCGCAGCAGTATCAAAACGCATTGCAAACCGAATAGAGGCGAGCATATTATTGATTAGTCTCCTTTACACAGGAAAGATCTCTTAGTTACATCAACCAGTCGTGTAACAAAATAGCTTTCACGCAAATGAAAACATTGTATCGCGTATCGCCTCGGCACGCGCGGTGTCTTACTCGAGACACTCGATGCGCTATCGCGCGCCGATAATAATTAAGCACGTTAGCATCGCGCATCGGCTTGCCATGACATGATACGATGCGGTAGGTCGGCCGATGTCGTGCTGGAGAATTGAGGCAGAAGCCCCAATTCTCCCCTACTATAGTAGATTAGATTCTTTGTGTATGGCCCCTGCGACTTGTTTGAGTGTCGCAACTTTGCCAGTATCTGTTACATGATAGTTTCATAAACTGTAGGAGAAATTAAAGTAAACTCTTAGAATATGGTCGGTGAATAGAAGAGAGAATCAAACAAAGTTTTCCACTCCAGTGATTACTGTAAAACACACAAACACAACATAAATAAGAACAAAATTCAAATCAAAATCAATACAAAAATATCATATCATTTACAATAAAATAATACTTATAAAAATTTATACATTTATTAAATAAATATTAAGGAATATATTATAATTTTATTTTATTTCTACTAATGTTATTACTATTTAGCTCAAAATAATTTTCACCTTTGACATACGTCCGTCAATTAATGATAACTCTCAAACAAATGACGATAAATTGCGCCATTCATCAACTGACACCAGACAGCTGGTAACTTGTCAAATTTGATGTAGACGTTGACATCTCGGCTACTTGCAAAAACTAAACCAGTGATGGTTTAGCCCAGTGATGGTTAATTTTGTAACTAACTGGAAGAAACGAGAAGTGATGAAAAATAAAAAGAAACTCGTAGAACCCATATATGTAAAAGAAGACTTTAGTAAAGGTATGCTAGAAAAACAAAAAGAATTGCAACTACAGTGAAATGAAGAAAGAAAGAAAGGTAATCTGCCATATTTGAAAAACGACATACTTACTGATAATCCCTAAAGAGGCTTACCGGGAGAAAAGAAAACGGGAATTTAAATTTCCCTTTTTCTTTTCTCTCACCACAGCAGCCAAACTTATCAGTCACTCCAACTAAAGGCCTAATAAAACTGAATAAAAATAATAACATCTTTGAATACATAAGAGCACGCTCAAAGTCACACACAGAAACAACAAAAAACTAGCTACGCATATCGGAAACCAGAGAACAAAATATAATTTAAGAAAAGCAACCCCACTAACGCCAAACCTCCCCCAAGCCGGCTGGTCACCGTGGGGGAAAATAACTACCACCCTTCAGTGGATACGAAACATTTAAAGAAAAAGAATAAACTCTATATAGCCACTCTAAATACATTAACATTTTGTACAAACAGCAAGTTAAAGGAAGTAGAGCTAGCCCTAGAGAAAAGTAACTGGGATATCTTAGGACTCAGTGAAAATAGACACCATGGTGATTGTATTGAATAGCACGAAGACTACATCTCCTACTACAAATGCGTAGTAAAAGGAATGTATGGAGTGGACTTCCTAGTCAAACGCTACCTTAAAAATATATCCTAGTAATCATTGGATTCACTGATAGAATAGCCGTTCTGAACATGAAACTCCCAGATTACAATTACAAAGAGTATACAAATAAATGCTCCAACGGAAACAAGAGATGACACAACAAAAACTAAATTTTATATCGAACTATCTAATACAATTGATAAAGCTCATAAAAATATTATTGTGATCAACGGAAGGATAGGTACTCAAAAACAAGGGTATATATAAATATAAATAATTTGAAAGTTCGGAAGCGGAATAATTATCTCTAATAGAGAAAGGTGAATGATAAACCTCGCTCTTCAACATAATATTTCCTTTATGAACTCCTTCAATAGAAAAGTGTCGAAAAAATGGGCTTGGATTTCACCAGGTGGTCTATGCAAAACAGAACTTGACTATATAGCCTCCAACAAGCCAAAACTATTCCAGAATGTGGCAGTCCTACAGCGACCCAACTTCAACAGCAACCATAGAATAATGCGAATAATAGTAAATTTTGGAAAACCAAAACAACCAAGACAACATACAAACCACTATACATTTTACAAAGAAACGACAAATGAAAATACGTAAACCACTGCTATGACCCACCTAGTACAAATGAGTGAAAGGGAAAAAGTAATAGACATAATCAGTCAACAAACGAAGGATCTTATCCTACAAAGAGAAGTTTTACTGCAAAAAAGAACGGACAAAACTGTAATGCAAGAAATAACAACAATAAGTAAAAAAATAAATCACAGTATAAAATCAGATAAAGAAAGGAGAAGGAAAAAATGAATCAGCAACCACATCGCCAAACAGGAGGGATTAAAAAAGCCCTCAAATACTAAATGATACAAAAGTATGGATACTTAAAGTAATCGTACTGGGGCGTCGGCTGTGGGGACGGCCGGTGCCCCCAATTAGGGTTAGATCCTTACGAGGTGTGGATGGCCTGCGTGTTCCGGGGCATCCCACGAGGTGGTAATGTGGAGGGTGTAAAACACCCTTCCAGAGGGTCATCGGTGCAGTGACGTCGGTGGGTGCTGTGGCTGAATAACGCAAGTGGTCCTATGCCCCCGACCAATAGTTGATGAGGATGAAACACCGCAGGCTTTTGGTGGGTACTTACTTGGTACTTGGTACTTGGTGGGCTGGCTCTTTTCCGCAACCAGGCCGCTGTGGCGCGGCCCATTTTGCGTGATAGCCGGGTGACGCTGATCAGTCCAGCCACCCGGTGTCGCCCAGGAAAGCCAGCAGCTCCTTCGGCTTGGCGCAGGCTTCCCACACTGTCCTCGGCGAGCCGAGGTTAGCTGCCCTTTGTGCCGCCACGCTCCTGCATTCGATGAGCAGATGCGCAGCTGTTTCTTCCGCCTCCATGCAGCCTCTGCATAGGGGGCTGTCTGTAACACCTAGATTAAACAGGTGTTTGTTTAAGGAGCAATGACCGGTCATAATTCCGACGATATGTCGCACATTATTTCTTTTAAGATTGAGGAGTTTTCTGGAGAATTTCAGATTTAGAATCGGAAAAGCCTCCTTCGACTGCCTACAACCCTCGATACTTGCCCAGTAGTTCTGATGCTGGTCCTTAGTTCTTTTGCGAATCCATGCACGAATTTGACTGAAAGGTAAGGGGATCATTGGTTCTGGTCCTGCACACGTCATACCGGAACCTCTCCTTGCTAGCTCATCAGCCGCATCGTTACCTCTGGAATCGCTGTGCCCCTTTATCCATTGGAGTGTGACATTATTGTTATGTTTACTTACTTCCTCCAATAGTCGGTGACATTGTATGATCAGCCCCGAAGAGTGGTCGTATCTATTTAGGGCTCGTAGTACCGCAGTGCTGTCGCAGAGTATCCTAATATTACTATTGGTTACCTTCCTGGAAAGTACTGCTGCTGTGGCTTGGATGACACCCACACATTCTGCTTGGAATATAGAGTTGTGTTTACCTAGCCCTGTTGCTATGTGTATGTTTAGTTCCTCCGAGAACGCTCCCGCTCCGGTGCCTGTTGCCATCTTGGAGCCATCTGTGTAAATTCTGACTTCATGAATACCTGAGCAGTCGTTTGGCTCTTCATTTAGTTGTACGCGGTAGCTCTTTGTAAAGAAGTGTTGCTTTTGTACTCTATCATAGATAGACTTTATTAAGGGGTTTCCAACTGCAAAGTTTTCTATGATTGTTGTATGGGGTGCTAATTGATCCTGATACCAGAGGTTCAGTGCCTTTAGCCTGTACGCAGCCGCCGCGGCCTCTTGTTGTATGTATAGGTGTAGCGGGGTCAGGCCTATCAGGGCCTCAATCGCGGCGGTTGGTGCAGTGCGCATGCAGCCTGTTGTGGCTACACAGGCAAGTCTCTGAAAGGTTTGTAGCTTGGTTTTGGTGGTGCTCAGGGTGGTTCTGGGCCACCACACAATTGCACCATATGTTAGTGAAGGTCTGATTACCGTTTTATATAGCCATAGGGTGATCTTAGGGCTTAGTCCCCATGTTTTACCTATCATCCTTCTGCATTGCCAGAACGAAATACTGGCTTTGATTAACTTGTTCTCTAAGTGCTTGGCCCAATTCAACTTGCTGTCTAGTGTGACTCCCAGATATTTCACTTCTTCTGACAGTTTCAGTTGCTTGTTAAATAGGCTAGGTAGTGTAAACCTGCCTAGGGTTCGTTTGTTAGTGAACATCACCAGTTCGGTTTTAGCTGGGTTTACGGAGAGTTCGTATTCTATGCACCATTTTTCGACAACCTTTAACGCATTTCTCATCAGGTCACATGCCACACTGGCAAAATGGCCTGATATTAGTATTGCGAGGTCGTCTGCATACCCTACCGTGAAGAAGCGACTTGTATTCAGCCTGGTGATTAGATCATTGACTACTAGATTCCATAGGAGCGGGGACAGGACACCTCCTTGGGGGCACCCCTTGGCCACCACTCCCCTGGTTGTGCCGTTTAAGTCAATGCGTATCGCCCTTAATTCTAGCATGTTAATGATCCAATCGATCAGGGTCAGGTCTACTTTGTGTTTAAGCAGTGCTGCTCTAATGCTGCTAAAGTTAGTTTTGTCAAAGGCTCCTTCTATATCAATGAAAGCTCCTAGACATAAATTTTTACTTTTAATATCTCGCTCTACTTTGTGTATAACACTGTGTAGGGCGGATTCGGTAGATTTACCTGCGCTGTAAGCGTGCTGTTCTGGGTGAAGTGGCGCGGTAATGAGAACTGTGTCTCTGATGTACCTATCACAGAGCCTCTCCAGGGTTTTCAGGAGAAAAGACGTAAGACTTATCGGTCTATAAGCCTTTGCTTCTGTGTAGTCACTCTTACCCGGCTTTGGTATAAACAAGACCTTAACCTCTCTCCACCCTTTGGGCATGTATCTGTGCGCCAGACATGCCTTGAAGATAGCACTCAATGTCTCGTTTATATGATATTCACTCCATTGTAGGAGTCCTGGGAATATCCCGTCCAAACCTGGCGTTTTGTACGGTGTGAATGTGTTGATTGCCCAGTTTAGTCTCTCTCCTGTAACAACAGTCTGTGCAACAGCCCAGTCTGTCGCTGTAGGTGGTGCCATGGGGTGTTCTGTCCAAACATTTGAGTCTGATATTAGACACCCAGGAAAGTGTGTTTTCAGAAGTATTGTATAGGTTTCTGTTATAGTTTTAGTAAACGTATTGTCGCTTTTCTTTATGGAGCCGATGTCGCGGTTCGGGTTACTAGCGAGTATTTTCCTAACCCTATTCGCTTGTCCATTCGACTTGATGCTGGTGTTGTAGTTTTTCCATGACCTGCGTGACCTGGACCGTATATTTTTCTTATATTTAGCCTTGGCTATTCTATAGTTGTCCCAGTCCTCGTCCATGCATGTATTCATGGCTCTATTGAACAGCTTGCGTACCTTCCGCCTCTGTCGTTCCAGTGCTTTGGTCCACCCCTGATTGCCTCCCCCAGAGTTTGGCAAAGAGAGGGGGCATGCGCTTTCAAAACTCATAGTGAGACTGTACGTGAGTTGTTCAACAGTTTGCTCTATTTCTTCTATGTTTACTAGTTGCGTGTTCGCACTTACTGTGTTCATGTTTTGTTCAAGGGACCTAGTGAAGATCGTCTTGTCGGTCCTGCGGGGGTTGCGGATTGGTGTTAGTATCTGTTTGCTTATTTTTAGTTCATACCTGATCCACCTGTGGTCGGAGCCGGAGTATTCGCCTGATACTTCCCAGTTCTCTATGAGGTTTGTATTACCTGAGACCAAGGTGAGGTCGATGATAGTACGGCTGCGTTGTCTAACAAAAGTTGGTTCCGCGCCTGTATTTGCTATAAGGAGATTTGTAGTAAATAAAAAGTTTACCAGGTCCTCCCCTCTGCTGTTTGACGTGGGCATACCCCATATAGGGTGATGGGCGTTTGTGTCTGCTGATATTACTAGTTTGAAGTCATTGAGCTCGCAGTATCTTACCAGGTCCGCAACGTCTTTCGATGGGATCTCCTCGTCGCCGGGCATGTAGGCTGACGCGACGATCACGTCCCCAGCTTCCTCCCCGAGAACACCCCGGAGCCTGGCAGTAGCCAAGTCTCTGGAACAGAACTCGGTTAGAGGCAATGAAGCAATGTTGCTTGGTACATATATACATGCTCGAATGTTGTTTTTGGAGGTGTTGTCATATATTAACTTACCGCTCAGATTATTGAGACCACACACACGCCCCGCCCTGATCCACGGCTCCTGGATCAAGGCCATGGTCTCCTCGCTGTCATCCCCCAGCACTCTGCGCAGGTTAGCCGTTGCAGTGAGGCTGTGCTGGAGGTTTGTCTGGATGACCTTACAAATCATGGAGGATTGGGTCGCCATCATTCAAGCTACCCTCCTCCTCTGACTCAGCCGTGTTGGCCCCGTTTGGATCCCTCCACTCTCCTCTGGTAGGGGGGTCAGGATCCACACTCATATCCTCCGTCGTCTTTGAGGACGATGGTTTGGGCGATGAGTGTGACAGCTCGTCCGGAGTTTCCCCCGTCTTGCCGTCTGGAGCCAGCATGGTATCCAGCTTGTCTGCCGGTGTGGGCTTGCTTGCTGGTGCAGGTGGTTCGTCCTGAAGAGACCCGTTCGCTGCATAGAATCGAACGTAGACATTCCCCAGGTTGAAGGCTAGCCTCCGTCCTTTCTCTACGAGTGTAGGTATAAGGGGTTCGGGAATCCCCAACGTGAGGAACATCGTGTCGTCTCCGTGTATGCTATGCGCGAACAGTCTCCAGGTGTTCACCTGGGCCCACTTGTTCTGATCCGCCAGAATCAAGCTCGTGTCTTCGACAGAGCTATCACATTCCGGGATAAACAGTGCTGCTCTTACTACTCGGGTTAAATCTCCCTGTCGTTTGACAGTGAGTTTAACCCCTGAGTCAGCTGAAAGACTGCTAACTGCCTTGTTGAGCCACCGTAGTGAAGCATCATCCTCACACCACAGCTTCAGGGCTCCATCTGCAATGATGGGCTTCCCTCTGAAGCAGGGGGAGAATGTGATGTTAGGATCTTTAACATCAGCTAGAATCCTGTTGACCAGGTACTTCTTCACTTGGCTTTTGGTGGGTATGCTGCCCTTCTGTCGTAGACTCCCACACGCGCACCAGCTATCCTCGGAGCTGGTGATCAGGGTCTAAATTCTTTCTCTACGAAAAAAAAAGGTATAATGATTCGCCCCCGAAGGGTTCCCGCATTGACGTGGGGCTAAGTATCTGACCCACCGCAGGGGGACCGCGGGCGTCCAGACGCGGGTATGTATGTATTATAAATAATAAAAAAATATGTTTTTACTATAATTATTATTGTTTTGCCATACTTATTTGCTAATCTTATTGCTAGTTCATCAAATCAAACAACATCAAACAACATTTGTTAATTTTATATTTTATGTTTCTAATGATGTAAGTAGGTACGTTATTGGCTAGAAGTACCGGCCTCAGGTTCACGCCTTTGCCCTGTTCTTTTCATCATAGCCTCCACGATCTTCTTATTTTGGTCTTTCATCGATATAAACATGTTTAAAAAGGTTGGTGTAAGTAGCCCTCAGAGTACTTTGTATCATTTTTGAAAAGAAATCAATAATATTAGCAAAGCGATACTAGCATATAATATAAGTAAGATATCCTTACTGCATTGTGCTACTATAACAACAACAGATTACACACTACATGTTCTACAACAAATACCTACTTGTAATCACACGTAGGTACACACCACTAACATACTCCTACACTACATAACATACCTAACTCTCCTATTAATAATGAAAAATATTGCACATATATAAATATGTAAAATATGCAAATTAAGTTTTCTTTTGGCATAACACCTTATTTTATTTACCATTGTTATTATAATAAGCTCCCGGAGAACCACTGACTCCTGAGATACAAGTCGTTCGACTTAGTTCAGGGGACAGAAGTTCTAATATTTAACCAGTATATACAAAAATAAATATTGAAATGTAGTGACAACCCTACAGAAATGCCGCATGCCTACACAAAAGCGGCATTTCGCGTGACATCAAACGCGTTGGCCCACTGTACGTTTTTTATGCTCTGGTGCTACTAGTGACACTTGGACTTGGTATTTTTTGTCAGTTCATCTCCGCACTATCCACACCATGAGAAATTTTTATGTGGAGATCTGATCTCAGAGACAAAGTGAAAAGCAAAAGTGATCACTATATTCATGAAAATATTCGTCGGTTAAAGTCTTAAAATAAGCAGCCTTCCTAGGAAGCAAAGGGGTGAGGAGAAATGGATGGACTGCGTAAATGTTTAGCAGAAACATTTAAAGTTACTTATAAATCATTGGCCTGGAAACATGAGAGAAAGTACTCGAACGCAAATATTAAAATGATGGTGAATTTATTATGTGAATTTTCATATTTAGGTAATTTCAATCTATATAGTATATATCGGCGTGGATACAATAATTGGTCTATAAGAATTAGATTTGTTAAATTGATTATTTGAGTTGATTTGTAAAACATAGATTCATACTTTTGAAATTGTTTACAGTAAATTATTCCAATTAAAATTAATAATTTAATTATTCTCAAAATGATTTAAGTTTATTACGATGTACAATTAATTATAAATCGCATGCCATCACTTTGAGTATTGCAATCTTAATGTTTAAAACGACCACGTGCAAGTACGCCGTAACCTATAAAAGCGGTCGTACTGGCCCTGTGTCGCTTTTAATGCCCGTAGTGGCAAAAAGCTCTATGTCCTTCCTAAAAAAAAAGACGGGTGGGCATTCTTGTTCGAGCCGCCGCACAGTACGGACCTCTCTGGGACGTCGTTACGCTACCGGTCGAATATACGAAACCTATCAATGATTTGTAGAGTTTTATTTGGAACAGAATATAAGTGAAAAAAGCATCATGGAGGTCTCTTCTCCGTCATATATAAAAGTGAAAGGTCACTCACTCGCTCACTCACTCATCACGAAATCTCAGAAACTACAAGTGCTAGAAGTTTCAAATTTTGCATGCGGGTTTTTTTAGAACGCAGGTGCTCACTAAGACGGGATTCTATGAAATTCTACCCCTAGAGGGGTCAAGAGGGGTGAAAACGTTTGTATGAAACTTCTTTGTTTTTGAACTAATAATTTGTGAAATTGTATTTGGATAGGTCATTCAAAATAAAAAATTTTGGACTTGTGGTGGTTTAAGGGGGTGAAATGATGGGGTGAAAGTTTGTATGGAAAGTTTTGTGTTTTCGAACATACAGTGGTGAAAATTAGCATTTAGACAGTATAAAATGATGATTTCAATATTTATTGACAGGGATGACTTAGGGAAGTAAAACAGGGAATATTTTTTTTCAAAAGTTCTTTGTTTTTGGAGCTACAGTGATGAAAATTGATAACTGGATAGGTAATAATAATAATAATAATTTTGTCTGTGCAATTGCTGATGAAGTTATCAAGACGAACAACTACCGGAAATATATTATGAAGGACGGTACGATCGACATTTGTCGGGCATGCCGCCGTCCTGGAGAAACACTCCGTCATATTATTTCCGGATGTTCTCATCTTGCTAACGGAGAGTACTTGCACAGACATAATCAAGTAGCCAGGATCATCCATCAGCAACTTGCTCTTCAATATAATCTTGTCGAGTCAGAAGTGTCGTACTATAAATACGCACCTATGCCAGTTCTTGAAAACAGTCGTGCTACGCTCTATTGGGATCGATCTATCATCACGGATAGGACTATTGTTGCCAATAGGCCTGATATCGTGATAGTAGATCGATCTCAGCGCCGAGCACTGCTCATTGACATCACCATTCCGCATGACGAGAACCTCGTGAAAGCCGAGAAGGACAAACTCAGCAAGTACCTTGACTTGGCTCACGAGATTACCGCCATGTGGGATGTGGACTCAACGATCATAGTTCCGATAGTTGTTTCGACAAACGGCCTTATAGCAAAGAGTCTCGACCAACATCTCAAGAGGCTCTCACTTGATGGTTGGATCAAGGGTAAGATACAGAAGGCAGTACTCCTTGACACGGCACGCATCGTCAGGAGGTTCCTCGCTCTGCAGCCCTGACCACCGGTAGCTTGGGCCCTGCCCCGCTACTGACGGAAAGCTAGGTTTAGGTTTTTATAATAATTTTATATTGTTTTGGCGGCTACCACCCCCAACGACGACGACTGGCCCTGGTGACACACAACATACGCACAATGAGGACAGACGAGAAGATATATGAGCTGGAAGAAGAAATGAGTAAGTTACACTGGGACATAGTAGGGTTATCTGAAGTCCGTAGAGCGGGTGAGGACACGATAACCCTAAAATCAGGTAACCTACTCTACTACCGGGAGGGCGACCAACAGTCCCAAGGTGGTGTCGGTTTTCTCGTCCACAAGTCCCTTACTAACAACATAGTTAAGATCGATAGCGTTTCCAATAGGGTCGTATACCTAATACTCAGAGTATCCAAACGATATTCGCTGAAGGTCATTCAGGTATACGCACCGACGAAGTCGCACCCGGATGATGAGGTGGAGGATATGTATGAGGACATTAGTCGGGCCATACATACCTCTGAAACGCACTTTCTAGTTGTTATGGGGGACTTCAACGCGAAGTTGGGTAAGAGAAGCGAGGATGAGTTGAAAGTGGGGCAATTTGGATATGGACAACGGAACCGTAGGGGACAGAGGTTGGCCGACTTCCTGGAGAAAGAGGGACTCTTTATGATGAACTCTTTTTTTCAGAAGCCACCTCACAGGAAATGGACCTGGCTGAGTCCCGATGGTTCCACGAGAAATGAGATTGACTTCATTATGACCACCAAAAGGCAAATATTCACTGATGTCTCCGTGATCAACAGGGTTAAAACCGGTAGTGATCACCGAATGGTAAGAGGCACGGTGAATATTAATGTCAAACTGGAGAGGTCTCGTCTGATGAAGTCTACGCTCCGACCCACTCGTGCCCGTATTCAAGACCCCGAGAGCTTTCAACTTGAGCTATCCAATCGCTTCGATTGCCTTGAGAACATCGCTTCAGTGGACGAGATCAATAACAGGTTAGTAGAAACTGTCCATACAGTGGGTTCCAAGTACTTTAAACCCCACCGTACAGATAGGCCACAGAAACTCTCCAACGATACCCTCAACCTCATGGCTGAACGACGCTCATTGAAACTGCAGTCTTCGGATGATGCTGAAGCATATAGGCTGCTCAATAAACGAATATGGAAGTCCTTGCGACACGACATCCGGATCTTTAATACAAACCGTATTAAAGAGACGATAGAGCGGAAAAAAGGCTCCAAAGTGTTTGCAAGAGACATGTCTATTGGGCAAAGCCAGTTGACGAAGCTGAAGAGAGAAGACGGCAGTGTAGCGTCGACCAAAGCGGAAGTATTAGGAGAGGTAGAGAGTTTCTACGGACAGCTATACACCTCGGTCGCTAAACTTGTTAGCAGCTCGGCCAAAGACCCAAGAGCCAAGCTGACCCGACATTATACCGAAGATATCCCGGACATCAGCCTGTACGAGATTAGAATGGCTTTGAAACAGCTTAAGAACAACAAGGCGCCTGGTGACGACGGTATCACATCTGAGCTTCTGAAAGCGGGTGGAACACCGGTACTTAAAGTCCTTCAGAAGCTCTTTAATACCGTCTTACTTGAAGGTTCAACGCCAGAAGCATGGAACAAAAGCGTGGTGGTGCTGTTCTTCAAGAAAGGTGACAACACTTTACTTAAAAATTACAGACCCATCTCGCTTTTGAGCCATGTTTATAAGCTGTTTTCGAAGGTCATAACGAACCGTCTCAGTCGCAGGTTTGATGAATTCCAGCCTCCGGAACAAGCCGGTTTCCGAAAAGGCTATAGTACCATAGACCACATCCACACGCTACGGCAAGTTATACAGAAGACCGAAGAGTATAACTTGCCTCTTTGTTTAGCGTTTGTGGACTATGAGAAAGCCTTTGATTCGATCGAGACGTGGGCAGTGCTTGAGTCTCTCCAGCGGTGCCGTATTGACTATCGGTATATTGAAGTGCTGAAGTGTTTGTACAAAAACGCCTACATGTCAGTCCGAGTACAGGAGCAGAGTTCGAAGGCAATTCCATTGCAAAGAGGCGTGAGACAGGGAGACGTTATATCTCCGAAACTGTTCACCGCTACATTGGAAGACGCCTTCAAGCTTCTGGAATGGCAAGGACTTGGCATTAATATTAACGGCGAATACATCACTCACCTTCGATTTGCCGACGATATTGTAGTCATGGCAGAATCCATGGAAGACCTCAGTACAATGCTCGAAGGCCTCCATCGAGTTTCCCAACGGGTAGGTCTTAAGATGAACATGGATAAGACGAAAATTATGTCTAATGCCCATGTTGTACCTACCCCAATATCAGTTGGGAACTCAGTTCTCGAAGTTGTTGACGAGTACATCTACCTGGGACAGACAGTCAAACTAGGCAGGTCCAACTTCGAGAAAGAGGTCAATCGTCGAATCCAACTCGGCTGGGCAGCGTTCCGGAAACTTCGCGAAGTCTTCTCGTCAAAAATACCTCAGTGCCTCAAGACAAGAGTCTTCGACCAGTGTGTGTTACCAGTGATGACTTATGGCACTGAAACGTGGTCTCTTACTATGGGCCTCATAGACAAGCTCAAAGTCGCACAACGAGCTATGGAGAGGGCTATGCTCGGGGTTTCTCTACGTGATCGAATCAGAAATGAGGAGATCCGTAGAAGAACGAAAGTCACCGACATAGCCCAGAAGATCAGCCAGTTAAAGTGGCAGTGGGCAGGGCACATAGCACGCAGAACAGATGGCCGATGGGGCCGAAAGGTTCTGGAGTGGAGACCACGGACCGGCAAGCGCAGCGTAGGTCGTCCACCGACACGGTGGACAGACGACCTGAGGAAGGTCGCAGGACGACGTTGGATGCAGGCCGCTTCCAACCGGTCCTTTTGGAAAATCATGGGGGAGGCCTATGTTCAGCAGTGGACGTCCTACGGCTGAGATGATGATGATGATGATATTGTTTTATTCAAATATTATAAAAATGTAAAATAAAGACAAGAAAATAAATAAAGAAATAATAATAATAATAATACTAATAATAATAATAAATATAAAATTATTAATAATTAATAATATTTATAATTAATAATACCGCAGGGGCGGCTTTGTGGCGAGCCGTCGGTGAGTGGCAACACCGTAGACCCTGATTCTCCCTGGGGCTAAATGAGACCCCTGACCCCTGGCTTGCCTTAATTGGCTGTCTGGGGGTGGAGACGCAAGAGCAAGTAACGAAAAGCTCCAAGGGTGGAAGTGTTAAAGGGCATAACGCCGGTAGTAGCGCTGTAGTGAAACCGCAACACACCTCTCAACACCCTTTAGCCATCCACACCAACGTTGCCCCTTCTGTCACCATTCACGGTGACCTTTATGGGGGGCCCCTTTAGTGGGTGGCAAGTTACCACCTGCCCAAAAATTTCAAAATGTGAATTTGGCAGGCGCCGTAGTCTCTTCCATCCCACTATCTTCTTATCACTAATAAAATCATTTCAATAGCTTTGCCATTTTACCCATTTTTATAATAGATATACCATGTCACCATTCATCCAAAAGTTTCTGTTTTTTATACTACTTTGTATTTTTTTATACCACACAGGCCTCTAAGTGTTGGCTACAGCCCCACTTATGCCTTTGTAAAGGATTGGATGAAATCCGAGATTTTGTTTTGAATAAAAGAAATAATAATAATATTAATAATTAATAATTGACGTCACCATTCCTCATGATGAGAACCTCGTGAAGGCTGAGAAGGACAAGCTTAGCAAGTACCTTGACTTGGCTCATGAGGTGACCGCCATGTGGGATGTTGATTCAACAATAATTGTCCCGATAGTAGTTTCAGCAAACGGCCTTATAGCAAAAAGCCTCGACCAACATCTTAAGAGGCTTTCGCTAGACGGTTGGATCAAGGGACAGATACAGAAGGCAGTACTTCTTGACACGGCACGTATTGTCAGGAGGTTCCTCAGTCTGCAGCCCTAACCACTGGTAGTTTGGGTCCCCGCTGCCGATGGCAATCTAGGATTAGGTTTTTACTATGTTTTTTATTAATTATTTTTTATTGTATATAGAAATATTGTAAAAAAATAATTTTAAGAAAAGGAAATAAATAATGTGAATAATAATAATAATAAAACCTGTTTATTTTCTCTCTACAAAGGTTCTTATTGATTAAGTAAACCCTAATATTTTAACTTAGGTAAAACTGCTTTGTGAGAGACTGGTGCCTGAAGTAGGTTTGTGAAAACCTGTATTACAAGTCACCAGGGCCTCCCTCCACGAATTAAGCTTTCAATGGCAGCTTTAGGGTGTTGTCATATCAATGAAAGTGTTTATAAATGTTTCAGATTAGGCAACAGATACATAATTACATTTTAATAGAACTTAGCGGATCATTACCGTTAAGTATCACAGATAGATCAATACGAGTGCCAAGGTTGTGTGTATGAAGTGATTTTATATGTGGAGGTGTGTGTACGATGTGGTAGATATAAGTCAGGTATGGTTTGTATAATGTTGTGAAGATCTGTATTGTGTGCATGTTGTTTGTGAATCCCGAATAGAACAGAAAGAATGAGAACTATTGATAGGTCAAAGTTAAGGAAAGCAACTAGTTTAGTTAGATCGTGTCTGTGGGGTAAGTCAAAGTCAAAGTCAAAATCATTTATTCAATTTAGGCATCAAAGACGCACTTATGAACGTCAACTTTTCATTATAATGTACTTTAAAGACTCTACCGCCGCGTTGCAAAATATATAGAACCCACCGAGAAGAAGCGGCAAGAAACTCGGGGCCATTCTTTTTATATGGATGTTTACAATGTTTCTACTTAGGTACTACAAATATTACATTTTATGGGTGGCAGAGACAGCTTGCCAGAAGTGGAGTATTCCAAGCATCTTTATCTTCTATACCTATAATGTCAAACTTTATAGTAAGCTTTTTTTATTAAAACGTTTTTTACTGTCAACTTGAATTTGCCCTCTGTGAGCTCAGTTATGTGCTTAAAAACGCACACAATTTCCTAGGAATGACTTATTAGTCTTCGCAAGTCTAAAACTAGGTACAGCTATCCTATTTGTATTTCTGGTATTAAAAGTGTGGTGATCACTATTTAACTTATATTTATGTAAATTTTTACGAACATACATTATATTTTCAAATACATATAAGGAAGGCAACGTTAATATATTGATTTCTTTAAATAAATCTCTCAAAGATTCACGGGGACTCATTTCGTATATAGCTCTAATAGCACGTTTCTGAAGGATAAATATGGTCTCTATATCAGCCGCTGAACCCCATAGCAATATCCCATATGACATTACGCTGTGGAAATATGCAAAATACACTAACCGCACCGTAGAAGCATCTGTTAGCTCTCTTATTTTACGTACTGCATATGCAGCAGAACTGAGTCTCCCAGACAGGGCATTTATATGAGGATTTTTGTAATTTTGCATCAATTTTAATGCCTAGGAAGACTGTTTCCTTGTCCATTACAAGTTTAACTCCATCAAGCGTAACGTTGGACTCCAAATATGGAACAGTAGGCAAAGAAAACTTCAAACATTTTGTCTTTTTTGAATTCAGAAGTAAATTATTAGTTGAGAACCATTTAGAGATACTAGATAGAGCGTTGTTTACTTGAATTAGTGTGCTATCTTTCCTATATACTTTAAAAATCAGAGATGTGTCATCCGCAAATAAAACAATATCACAAAGATCCTTGGCCATAAGTGGCAAGTCGTTAATCTAAACTAAGAACAAAAAAGGCCCTAAAATGGACCCTTGTGGAACACCCATTTTAATTATAGATCCTGAAGATGTTACACCATTTATGCGAACCTTTTGCATCTTGTCAGATAAATATGACTCGATGACATCAAGCGCAGCTCCACGAATACCATAATGGAAAAGCTTTCGATACAGTATACGGTGTTCCACACAATCAAATGCTTTAGAGAGATCACAAAAACACCAATAGCATCATGTGAGCTCTCCCAAGCCTTTAAGACATACGTCATTAACTTCACACCGGCATCCTTAGTTGATCTTGTTTTCGTGAAGCCGAACTGATTTTCGTGCAGTATTGAATGCTCGTTGAAGTGCGCCAAAAGTTGTTTGAGCATAATTTTTTCAAAGATCTTACTCAAAATTGGTAGTATAGATACTGGTCTATAATTTGAGGGGTCTGTTTTCTCTCCAGCCTTAAAAATTGGAGTGATTCTACTATATTTCATTAAATTAGGAAAGGTACCTCTATCTATACAAAGATTAAATAAGCGGGCCAAAATAGGACCCATAAAACTAATAATTGGCTCTACAATTTTTACTGAAATTCCCCATAAGTCTTTAGTAGTCTTTATATTTAAGCTTTTGAATGTTTTTATAATTTCGACAGTTGAAGTATATTCAAAAGAAAAACTAGGTACTTCGTTCGTGAAATTAGCTTTAAGAATAGCTTCTGCTCCATTGGGGCAAGAATTCAGTGACTTGGTGACTTCTAGAGGTAAATTAGAGAATAAATTATCAAAAGTATTTGCTACATTTATTGGTTCTGAGACAGTCTGATCGTTAATTACAAGGACACATGCAGTGTCTTTTGGTTTATTTTTGCCGGTCTCAGTATTTATAGTCTTCCAAACTGTTTTTATTTTGTTATTCGATTTCCGAATTTTATCTCTAATAAACAAAGCTTTAGCACGCATACAAACAGTCTTAAATAATTTTGAATAAGTTTTGACATAGCTATGGAAAACTTTATCAGATGTTATAGTTTTTTTATGATATAACTCATACATGGTATCTCTACTTTTTCGAATACCTCGAGTAGCCCAGTCACCAAAAACTAACTTCCCAGATGTACACATTTTTAACCTTTGGACAAACTTCATTGATCTCGGTACTAACTAAAGATCTATAATAATAATCGTTAGGGTCCTCTTCCGAAAGATTCGCGATGCAAAGTTTTGCTTCAATATTTTGCTGAAGCTTTCCGAGCCTACTAGTTGTTAACGGCCTATGTTCGATTATCATCTTTTTCATGTTTTTATTACCATTAAATTTTATCGCAAGGCCCTTGTGATCAGACCTAACACCGGTCATAATTGTTGTTTCCTTAGCCTTACAATTTGAATAAATATTGTCTATGCAGGTAGCTGAATGGTCAGTTATTCTAGTGGGCTCAAAGAATAAATAATTCAAATGGAATGATTTAAACAGTGCAATTAGGTTTGTTTTATCTGATGAATGTGTTAATAGATCGATGTTGAAGTCACCACAGATATAGATTTGTTTGTTACATTTAGAGATTTTTTTTAAAATTGATTCCATTGTATCCATAAAATTTTTAAAATTTGATTTATTCTCTTTACCATATGGTGGTCGATATACACACAACACTAGATGCTTTTCCACCTCTACACAAGCTACCTCACAGACACGTTCTATCGCACATCCGACTAAGTCATGCCGCTCTTTGAACTTGATATTGTTTCTAATTAATATAATACAGCCTCCTCCTTCAGCGGATGTGCGGTTGAACGAGCTAGCCACCTGGAAATTACTTATATTAAATATCATCATATCTTTTTTAAGGCATGTTTCGGTAAAGCACAACACATCAAAAGGATGTTTATTTAAATGACGTTCAATGTCAAGTATTTTGCCAGAGAAACGATTAATGTTTTGATAATACAATGTCATATCAGATTGTTTCTCTTTTGTCTTACTTAAAAGTTTAAACAATTTATATTATTAGTACTTGTACTTAGTACTGTTATGTCATTTGAACACTTCGTTATATTTCCTATAACTGCGTTAATATTATATGCTACTAAAGTAGCAATTAAATTGCTATTATATCTCTTAGGTAGGTACATCCTATCCCGGGTCAGCTTAAAATTAGTAATAAAATTAATACAATCAAACAATAAAAATTTGTCACTGTGACGACATGTCATATTATACATTAATGTATTTAATGAATGAATGTGCTCATTCTGTCTTTTTGTTAGCACATTCGAGTATGGAAAAGATATTAGCATTATTTTAAAAGCATTAAGTTTGAGAAGCGAGGTAGTTCTAGTATTAATATCTTTTCTGTCAATACCTAAACTTTGCCCTAGATAGACAACCACTATTGTGGTATTATCTATTTCAGAAGCCATGATTTTCTTTTCAATCTCAACATATGAGGTTTCAGGCATGCAGTGATTTATTACTGAACAGTGCTGCAAGTTACCTAATAGTGATCCAAAATTTCTGTTAATCGCATCTGAGAACACCAGAACTCTCTTAATATGATTTCGACATATGACATTCTCAACCTCCCCCTGGTCCGTTGATAAGAAGTTTCTCTGTCTCTTTATAATCCAGAGTTTTAAGCCAAGATGAAACAACAGTTTTTGCAGCTTGTCTTGTTTAAAGGGTAGATTGATAAGATTTTGTTTGTCTTATTATATAAGTAAGGGCCAAGAAAGCCGAAAAAGTTGTAAGAGTGGATGGAATTAAAGGAGCGTAAATTGCAGACGTTATCCTTCCTTCGATTATCCTTCAACAGGTTTGGATCGTAATCTAATAGAGATTGTTGTTTTAGCATATGTAAGAAGTAAGAACATTCCATCTTTTATAAAGGTCCGTTGTAGGGAAGCGATAGGGAAGACCAACGCACCAATCTTCAGGACGGCTCGTTGTGCTCTCTCCAAACCAATGAGGTGTGTTTTGGCTAAGCCACCCCAGGAGGAGGTAATTTAAAAAAAAAGTGATGTTTTCACTATTTTTCTAGGGATAACTTAAGGGGTTAAAACGAGGGTTGTAAAATCTACTACATAATATAAACTGTAGAGGTCAAATTTATGTACAATGAAAACTATGCTAAAAACCGAGTCAGGGGATGTAAGGAGTGAAAATAAGTTCAAATTCTTTGTTCCTCTGTATGTTTGTCTGTCTGTTTATACGGGCTTATCTCCGAAACGACTGAACCGATTGAAATGAAATTTCGTATGGTGGTAGCTTATATCCCTGATCAACATATAGTATACTTTGGATCCCGGTAAATTAAAGAGTTCCCGTGGGATAATTAAAAATCTGTAATTACCGTATCCCGCGAGGCTACGCGAGCGTAGCCGCTGGCGGGTCAGCTAGTTGTTCATAAAGAAAATGTTATCAAGATTTGCATTAATTTTGCAGTTACAATACAAAGTTGGTGCACCAGTGTGAATTGAATTTTGAGTGGCTAAATAAAGAAATTTTGCATGGATGGGGATGTTGTGAAACACCAAGCCGAACATTATTTGAAAAGTTCATAGAAATAAAAAGAAAGTTTTTTAATGACCCATCAATTAGTTGGTAGCTTTTTATGTGTCCCATTTATTTGTGGACTGATTTTGAAATGCGGGCATGTATTTCAAGTTCAGTTCATAAGTTCATTCACCCTGTTTTTTTTATTTTTTATATCAAGGAATATTTTACTCTCTATATGTTTATCCAAAAACTTACTTATTTTTGTAACCAGTAAGAGTATGAAATAATCAATATGTATATTACTGCCATCTAGTGTGAAAATGTTAACTATATAGCGCCATCTTGTATCCATGATGATATTTGTATTATATCCATAATGAACTGTTATCGTTTGAGGGCAATGAGCTGCTCTGTGTCGAGTCCCTATAATGTACAGCCAATAATCCGCGACCAAATAATGTCCGGGCAATAACACGCATCAAATATTCAGTGGAATGGCTTCGAATTATTGGCTGTACAATACAGGTTGTGCATATTTTGGCTGCGTTTTATCAACACGGGCTGATATTGCTCGGGCAATAATACGCAGCCAAGTAAAGGAATCCATTCCATGTACACTCTCAGGCTGTTTATTATTGGCCGTGAAATACGGGTCGGACACTTTTCGTACTAGGCGATAATGTACAGCCAATAATCCGTGTAGAAAGAATTTGTAAGTAAAAACCCTACCTGGTATTGAAATGATTACTGGGTAAGCGTCATAGATCGCGTTTGTGTCGCTGAACGTAAATCCTGCATCGCGCAAATGTTTGTCGCATCAAAAGTGCGGAAAAATTTCATGTTCTAAAATTTATGTATGGAACTGGAACTGGTAGTACAATATACTAATATATACGAGCTTGACCAGTATGTCATTTGTATCCGTTGTACAATCCGTGTACATCACAGACTAAATAGACATGCCACATACAAAGCCTCGTTTGCACGTTCCAGCGTGCAGTTAATAGCTATATTATATATTTTGCGATATGAACAAGTTTTGTAAAATTATATGATTATTTACGGGATATTTACCGTGGTAAGGTTGTGGAATGAGCTCCCGGTATTTCGGCGCAGTTACATGCACCATGTTCACGGGAAGACTGACCTAGATGAACAAGTTTTTGTCCTTGTTCAGTGTTATTCATGATAATTCTAGCTTTGTGTGGTCATCATTGAACCTAACGCTCCTCCTCGCTTCGCTCGTCGTCGCACCTACTGTGACTTTTATTAATGTTTTTAATTGGAAAGTAAATTCAACTCGCCTACACAAGCGAGGCATGAAGATGTGACTCTACATTTGTCTTTGGTTGGCATTGAATTATTGGCCGTGCAATACTGTGCATTATCGTCACGACCTGATATTTTGCATCCAATAATCGGAAGCATGTACATGAATGGATGTGCATTATCAACACGGACTGATTTTGTACAGGCGAAAAAAACGCGGCCAGGAAAAGCCAACCATGTTGTTCAAATCCATGTACACGAATTATTGGCCGTGCATTATTGGCTGTACATTATTTGGCTGTACATTATTTGGCTGTGCATTATTATGGTTGTACATTATTGTTATCCCCTCCAGTGGGCAGAAACTACATATCAAAAAAAATTATGGCGATCGTTGCAATCTGAATGTAACATAAAGAATTTATCCCAATGTTCCCAGTCACAAAAAACTATATTGTTATATAGTTTTTTGTATAGTGTGTAATATTTTATATAGTTATATTGTATAAGGAAGTTATTGTTGAAATCACGTACACATATTTAGTTTTGTCTTTACGCATTTTGAGGTTATGAAAAGTGTTACTCTGTTTTATTTTGTAACGGAATTGTTTTAACATACAAAATTAACATATAATCATATAATTTCACCTTTAAACTTTACACTACTTTAAACTACAAGTGTTAATTAGTAGGAACTTATAAAACGGTTTGGCAACACTAAAAATGTCCGTCCCTGTTTTGTTTGTTTTTCTTGTGCCGGTGCGGTGGTTTGGATTTCGTATCAGCGATATAATGTTAATTTGTCCTAGTTTTGTGTTCCAGCCGTTGAGTTGAGTGATTTCTCCTCTGCGAAAAGCATTTGGAGACATTTACATTCTAGAGACAAAGATTCACATACAAACATAGTTTGTGGGTTATGATTGCAAAGACTTTTTATCAATTTACGTCGTATATTCCCGAGGCAAAGACTCAAATAGGTAATAACTTGTGCGTGGGTGTTGATTGTTAAGAAACTTTTTCATTCACGTTGTCTAGTTCCGAGACAGACACTCGTAATATACTTTAAATGTGTACATAGTGTGTGCGTGGTAATTTAAAAAAAAACTCTAAATTTTGAAGCAATTTGGACTTCTAAAATGTCAAAGAGAAGTCGCCTAACTTGCGAGATAATGTGGCATCAAAGAAACACATTTACAAAGCTCCCGCTTTCTTGCAAACTATCCACTGGAAGAGAACCGGTAAGTGTCAGAGCTTCTTCATTTTTAAAAGCCAGGGTTGCTGTTGCATATTTGCTTCCAACGCATCTCAGATTTTATGCATGATTTATGCGAATAACCTTTTACAATAACCATACCTACATCACAGTATAAATAAAGAGAACAGTATGGAAACTACCTACAAACGTTCGAACAGACTCACTCAGTCAATAATGCGAATCGACGAGAGCCCTAACCGGCTGTCAGTAGTAAGGCCACGTCAAGACGTGTAGTCACGTATAAGTTTATTTCCGCTTAACTAGGCCTAGTTTCCATACTGTTGCATCTTTATACTATGCCTACACTATTCGATGTTGTTATTGACCGGTGTGATGAATCCTGATAAACATGAACATGTACATAGAAATAATACCTGATGCCCAGAATCGCTGTTGCCAAATTTGGCCAACAACAGTTGTCACATAAGCATAATTTGTCTTTATTGTATCCCTGAAAATTAACTAGGATTAACGAGGTGCATAACTTTAATAATAGTGATTAGGTAATATTTCTAGCTACATATACTTTAAAAACATAATATCTAGCTACATTTTTGTTTCATTATCATCATCATCTCACCCGTAGGACGTCCACTGCTAAACATAAGCCTCCTCCACAAATTTCCAAAAGGACCAGTTGGAAGCCGCCTGCATCCAACTACATTTATTTGGCGTTGTTTAAAACTTGAATTTTTTTTTACAGCTGCAAAGAATGGGTGCGAGTTACAGGAAATGAAGATCTAGTACATTTGCCAATTCAAAAATGTTTGTGGTGAACATTTCAGAAAGACTCACATGAACAAAAAGCAAGATAAACTCAAAAACCATGCCAAACCTTGCATATGACTTTCCAAGTGGTTTAACACAAAAACAGTGTGTTGACTGGATGATTTCTGCATTTGGTGATGAAGCCCCATCCAAAACCACAATTTATCGCTGGTTTGCTGAATTTCAACGTGGACGTGTCAAGCTCAATGATGATCCCCGCTTAAATTTAAAAGTCACTCCACTCACTGATGATCAGATGTCAGGATTCCCATTTCATTTGTGGAAGAATCAAGGTATAATACCACAAATTTGCAAAATAATCAGTGGTTAACTTTTTTTATGCAAGTATGTTACAAAATGAGCCAATCTTTGACTTAATCGTAAGCGTCACAGCAATGTAAATCAGAAATGTAAGCTTCAAAGTTATGCGCAACACTGTACTATGCTCATCAACTTGAGAAATAATGCGCCTCTGGAATAAGAGGTGCATCGATAGCATATGCCATAATAGAGAAAATTTTAAAATTAAATTTTCATGAGCTGTCTCTGAGATTGCAATGGATTCCATATCATGTGGGCATCCATGGCAACGAGGAGGCTGATCAATTGGCCGGAGATTCAACAACATCAGGATCTGATACATATTTAACTCCGGAATACACAGAAGCACTAACTAAACATAAAAATATGATCTTCATTAATTTGAAAAAGCATTTTGAAAACTCCTCTCAAAACAAAGGTATCTGGTACAGTTCAATACAAAAAGAGCCCCCTCGAATGCCATGTTTCAATAAGACTAAATTAAGCAGACTTATCATAGTAATGGCGTGTAGGCTTCGCTCCGGGCATGTTCCATTAAATAAGTTCAAACACATGATGAGGAAAGCTGATTCACCTAACTGTAATATCTGTGACATTGAAGAAGACATCCAACACTTTGTAATGGAATGTGCCCTAACTGAACCAATTAGAATTAAGTTAGGAGATAAACTCAATTATTTGGATGTTGGTGTATTTCAGAGTGTTTTAGCAGAGTCTACATCCGACACTGCTAGAACACTCTATAGGTTATGCCATAAAATTGTCAATTGTACTAAATAAGCAATGAATGTACCGATGGAGCTGGCATGACTATGACCAATGCGGCTAAAAGCTCCTTTAATTATTACAGAATAAAAAAAAACTGTTGAATTAGATGTTCAGTCTCATTCACCCAAAATTATAATTTGCTACAGTGCCCTTTAGTTTATAACAGAAGTGTTTTCATACTACTGCTCCGAAAAAGAATCCTACTTAGCAAAACTATTCCTAATAACATTATTATTTCTGTATTGCAGGACTGTTTCTCCCACGGCCAGTTGTATGTGGCATGCTCACGTCTCATATGCGCTCTCCAACTAGCCTGGCTACTTAAGTGAATGCCTCCAAATTAGTGAATTTTAAATAAATTGTATAAAGAAATACTGTAAAATACGCTATCTATTAACTTTTGTCAAACATGACTCGTAGTTGCGGCCAATAGCCATGAATATAGCTCTATATTGTAACAATAACTCATATCAAAAAACTACACTACGTGGACGAAGTCGCGGGCAAAAGCTAGTCTATACATATAATAAAACTGTTTAGCCAAGGGGAAATCTGTACATGAAAGATAATTAAAAATATAAAAAAGTGAATAAATGAAAGTAGTGGAATCCAAAAATATTGTTTGTAGAATTTTTGTCTGTCTGTCCATATGTGACTTCATCACGCAAAAACTACTGTACGGATTTTGATCCCGTTTGCTGCAGTATATTTTTTGAAGTTCTGAGCAGGTTTTTATTATTAAAAAAATATAAAATGATAAATAATTTATTAAAAAAAAAAAATTCTAAGTTATCTTTCTTGTACAGATTTCACCTTGGCTACAGTTTTATTATATGTATAGATTTGTCAGCTTCTGCTCGCAGTTGCGTTATATTTGATGTTATCAATATGAATGTGACCTGACTTCGCCCACGTGGTATTTTGATTGCTTTGCATTTACTCTAATCAGTAAATACAAGTTTTTCTCACCGTCTGCATTCTCTACTCAAATATCAGTTTACATGCTGTAGCCACATTGATTATGGCTATAATCTTCAGCGAATCCCGATAGCCCAGAAACCACTCATGGCCGGGGCATATTATAGCTATAAACTTATTATACCTATATACACACAAAATTGTTTTGAACTGATAATGGAATATGGTTAGAATTTTTGTAAAACTGCCGTTATTTACTATTTATATGTAAGTTCCTAAGTTACGAATTACTGTCTAAAATAAGAAGTGTATTGAACTCTGAATTTTTATTTCCAAATCCTTTTACATTCAATATTACAATTTCAAATACGTTTATCGATATCGACGAACGGTTAGGTACAACACTAATATCGACAATCGATATCGTTAACTTTTCTACTAATACTTCACTGACTATGGTTATGTACCATTTTGACACATCCGGTTTGTTGGTTGCTCAAATATTGCAATTGTTAGCATTCAAGTCGACATTCCTAAGTTCCGCCTCTTCTAGCGTAGCGTTATAATTATTCTCTTTGGTCCCCTCTGTGGTAAGAACGAGTTACTATTCCCAATATTTTAATTATTTTGTCTATGCCTATAACAGCTGATTTTACGCGGTTATTTACATGTCAGCAGTCAGCTATATCGTTTACAACCACGACACAATTTACAAATACATCTGCAGACTAGAGTCTAGACGGTCCTCCGCCTACATTAAAATGCTTGTTTCTTCCTGTCGTAACTAGTATATTCGCATAAACTTATTTTATAATAGCTGTGCTTACCAAATTCTTCAGTTCCTTCCTGGCCTTCCTGCTACCTTTTCAGATTTGATATCTGCAAAGGCCGTATCATAGTTCCGTGTCATCGGCGTCATAGTCCTAAAGTAAAGAGTTAACATGCTGCGCATATTATAGGTAGTTAAAACTAGAAAACCTCATCAGGTTGTCTTGGAAGTCACTACTTCACCAACCAGGACAGATATACTAAACGTTATATGCACGCCGACACGAGCAAAGAGAATATAATAACTAAGAGTTCATTATGTCGGCATCATTCGTATTGTTCTCATGTGACTCATATAAAAACAGCATTCTTTCTGGATTCTCCAGGTTACAAGAGGTAATTCACTTGGTTACAGCAAGTTGCAAGAGACCATTAGGTACAAACTTAATAAAAGTGCAAAAGATGTTAGTTGCGATGCCTTGGATGGTAGTAATATAGTAAAACATGCTCTAAATCTAAGAATGTATTACCTAGCGTTATACACACTAACAGCAAAGTTTACTTGAACAAAGTTTTGATAGTATACTTACTTGATTACCACTTGTTAAAACTCATCCTAGACTCTTTAATGATTTAAGAGCATAATATGTTGTGGAATATGCAGACATATTAAGCTACCAACAGTTACGGATTACATTTTAAATTTGGATTCATATACAATGTACAAAACCTTGCATATTAATATAAATTACTCATTTCTTTCCACTGAATGTCTTATATGGTTAATTTCCAGCAACAAGAATTTGTTGATTTGACTCTGGTTGCCGAAGAACATTTTGTGAAAGTACACAAAAATGTAATGGCACTTGCAAGTCCTTACCTCAAGAGAATGATACAGTCAACATCAAGTCAAAACACTATAATATTCCTTAATGTGAGTGAATAATGGTTGTAATAAATTCCTTCAATTATTTCAAAAGGTTCCCTGCGATTTGGAGCAGTAAATATGTCTTGCTAAATTATCCTAATTATGTATATTTCAGAATGTAAGCTACAACATTTTGATTTACCTGTTGGAGTATATTTACCAAGGTGAAGTGAGTGTACCAGAAGATAGTATAGAAGCTTTTTTGCAAGTTGCTATATCTTTAAAAATATCTGGAATGAATGCAGCTACTCCATCAAAGGTACATTATTATTTAATAAGTAACAAGTAAAATCAGCCCGCTCAATAAAGGCAAGTCTGCCTTATCACAATTCAATTTTTTTTTATTTTTTTTTTATGAGGCATAACAGGCAAATTGTGCGCCTATGTTAAGCAGTATGCTAGCCCATAATAGCTGCAGTGCCATCTAAAATAGCGATCAACTTGTGGCACATTAAATTGATCATTTATTATATACATTTAATTGATGTATGTTTCCTATTTATACCCTGTCAATTATTATACACTAGCTTCGCTCAGCGGTTTACCTGTATGGTGATGATGATGATGATGAATCAAATATAGTGTATGTTACTTAGGCATAATGTAGCTTTCTACTGGTAAAACAATTTAAAAAAAATAGCTAGTTCAGCAAGCATTTCATCCTGGTCTATTCCTGACTAGACCTAGAAGCTCATCACTAAGTTCTATGATAGACGCTAACACTAAAAGCCGTACTAGTAGGAATATACAGTTGAGTTCAGATGCAGGCAACGAAGAGAACAACCCCCGACCTGGCAGAGAGTGCCAATGCTAAGAAACGCCAAAAGAAAAAAAGTCTCATCACCATCACCAACACATTCAGCGTGCTCCCCTTTGATCAAGATGATGACATTAACAGAGAAGCTTCTAAAAAAGTGGCCGAACCACCACCCATAATCCTTTACGGTATTGAAGATCTCAATAAACTCGCAGAGCTTCTAGAAAGTACAGTAAAGAAAACAGACTTCGCCTATAAAATCATTAATCAAAACCAGCTCCGGATTAATTGTATTGATGTGGAGATCTACAAAACTGTAATAGAGATAATAAGACAAAAAGGTATAATTGGACACACATTTAACAGAAAGGATAAAAAACCCTATAGAATTGTAATTAAAAACCTTCATCACTCAACGCCAATAAATGTCATTAAGGAAACCTTGGAACAGACAGGAAACACTGTGATTGGACAGATAATAAATGCCAAGTATGGGCCACACAAAAAAAAACGACATCTACCTTCTTCGCAACTTTGGAACAAAGTGTCAATAATAAAGTTGTGAAGAATATAAGACACATAAACAATCAATCAGTGACAATAGAAGATCCGCATAAACGAATTGCTATTGTTCAATGCCAGAGATAACAATATGGTCACTCTAAAAACTATTGCATGAGACCATACCGCTGCGTGAAGTGTGCTCAGTCACACAGAACGGCAGAGTGCCCTAAGACCGATAGAAATACACCAGCAAAATGCGCTTTGTGCTTCGGCGCTCATCCGGCAAACTTTAAAGGATGTGAGGTATTTAAGGAAATACTATCAAGGAAATCTAATAAACACCTTAGTTTGAGAACTAGAGAAACTATCATACCAGCAAACAATTCAACCAACCAGCTGCCATACCAGAATGACATCTCAGACAGTAAAACTAAAATGAATACGAAGTTTCCACCAAAATCTTTGCCACTACCTGGTGAAAAATCTAGACCAGACCCAGTTAAACAAAAACAAGCCAGATATTAAACCAATGTACTGAAAGCCAACCACAACCAGGAATCCACAAATGTAGACAGCCTACCATCAAAACTATCAATAGAAGAGATGCTACTTAAACAGGCAGGAGAGAGAGAGAAAATTTGACTTAATCCTACAACAAATGAGTACCTTAACCAACCTCATAACAACTCTAGTGACCAAACTGTCTTAATGGCTTCACTCAAGATAGCTACATGGAACCTAGACAGACTATCTCCAAATGTTATTGAGGTTGAAGTCCTACTACACACTCACAACATAGACATACTACTCGTGTCTGAATCTCACCTGACTGAAAATCATAGTATCCAGATCCATAATTATAACATTTATGCCACAAACCACCCAGACGACACTGCACATGCAGTGGCAGCTGTGATTGCCAGGTTTAATCACTTTGAACAACCACAGTTTCGAAAAGATCATATACAAGCAGCAACTGTTGCAGTAGAAGATCGGAATGGTACATTCAATGTACCCGCCATATACTGTCCTCCGAAGCACAAAATAAAGGAAGAACAGTTTGAAGAGCTTTTTGGGACTCTTGGTTTGCGATTTATAGCTGGGGGTGACTGGAATGCAAAGCATGTTCACTGGGCTTCTAGATTAACCAGCACAAGAGAAAGAGAGCTAAAAAAAAAGTATTGACAAGATGAACCTCACCATGATCTCCATGTCTGACCCAACAAACTGGCCTACTGATCCAAATAGATTTCCTGATGTCATAGACTTCTACGAGAAAGGGACTATCTAGACAATTTTATAGCATAGAAACATGTCTGGACTCCAGTACTAACCATGTTCCGGTAATACTGACAGTTGGCACAACAGTTTTGAACATAAACAGTAACTTAAAACTATATAACAAGCGCACAGACTGGAACTCCTTCCGAGAACTGATCCATGAGAAAGTGGATCTAAAAGTTGCATTAAAAACTCAAACAGACATTGATGAGGCTGTAACGATTTTAACCTCAGTGATTCAAGAATCCTGTTGGAGTTCGTCGCCAGACGTCACTAACCACTCATACTTTCTATAGAGTCCTAAAATCTTATTTTAAGAATAGAATATTTCAAGTAAGAGAAAAAGAATGCACATCCAAATTCTACGATATATCCGCTGGAGTACCACAAGGCTCCGTACTAGGACCCGTCTTGTATACGTTGTATACATACGACCTACCGCAGAACCCAGAAGTTACAGTTGCGACTTTTGCTGATGACACCGCTCTACTTGCCTCGAGCAAATGCCCGGTCGAGGCTTCTAGGCTACTCCAAAACAGCCTTAATGACATAAATGAATGGCTTTCCAAATGGCGAATTGCTGCCAGTGCTACCAAATCGGTGCATGTAACATTTACCCTGAGAAAGCAAAACTGCGCACCAGTCACTGAATCGTACCCAACTGCCACATCAAGATACAGTAAAGTATCTAGGTATACACTTGGACTGTAAACTCACCTGGAGGAAACATATCGAAACAAAACGGGAAGAAACTAATTTAAAATACAAAGGCCTTTACTGGCTGATGGGACGAAACTCAAAACTACCTATGGACAATCATCATCATCATCATCTCAGCCGTAGGACGTCCACTGCTGAACATAAGCCTCCCCCATGATTTTCCAAAAGGGCCGGTTGGAAGCGGCCTGCATCCAACGTCGTCCTGCGACCTTCATCAGGTCGTCTGTCCACCGTCCACCTATGGACAATAAGCTGCTGATATACAAATCAATCTTGAAACCAATTTGGACATATGGCATACAGTTGTGGGGTTCTGCTAGTGCCTCAAATATAATGATAATACAAAGGGTGCAAAACTACATCCTTAAGCAAATGCACCGTGGTTTGTCAAAACAACAGAGGTACATGAAACACTCAACATGCCTATGGTTAAGGAGGAGATTGCTAATCATGGAGCTAACTACATGCCAAGACTACTGAAGCACCCGAACCAGCTGGCGGGGCAACTCACTTTCGACGAGACATCTTCGATTAAGAGTCAAGATACAAGATGCAAGATGTCATACGTATAGTCATACGTATTGACCAAAAAAAGAAAGGGGCTGACTTCGCTGGGAGTAGCGGCCGACACAAGATCCTACACCTCATCTGCTTATAGTCGTAAGACTGATCGCAAGAATAAATAAAATAAAAAAATTGGTTATGAAGTTTTTGGGTTTATCCATTACTAACAAACAATCAAATATTTACTCTTTATTATTAGAGTAGATAAGGATTATTATGAAGGTATGAATATTAAATATTATGTTTATACCTAGCTGTAAGTTTCCCTAAAAATAATAAAATAAAAAATAAAAAAAATAAAATAATGTAGCCTAAATTGTACCAGTGTTGATATTATGTCATAAGTAAATAGAAAAGTAGTTATTGTGACATAAATGTACTAGTTAATAACGAGTATTGTACTGCATATTTTTTGTAGATATTGATGTCCTCTATAAAACTGTAGTACATCACTTTGCTCTATTGTCAATAGTCTCGGCAGTATATGTGATATAAAGACATTTTTGGTATTTTTTTCACACCTTGGGTTACATTATCGAAATTATCATACTGGTCCCTAAATTTTTTGAAATTATTATATAGCCTATGTTATAAGGTTAATAATTAATTAATAATTAATTAATAATAATTAATTAATAATTAATTAATAATTAATCCTACATTATCTTATATATAGTATATAAGATAATGTAGGATTCTTATTTTATTGTAAAAGATTTTTTCTAATCGGTCCCGTAGTGTCGGAGCCTATTTTCCTCTTTATAATATTAGTGTAGGTAGGTAGATAATTTAATGATGCTTTAATGATGACGTCTTTAATGATGCCTTGAACGACATTCTAGCTGAATGTTTGACGCTCTGCGAAGCGATGGTATAATTATTGTATTACTTCTGACATTGATATTTTAATTGACATTTGTTTTGTATTTTGACATTTTGTAATGAGTATTAAGTTAGTTTTTTTTTATCATTAGTGTAAGTGGTGTACATAACCGTTCTAGTTGAAATAAATAAATAAATTATTAGTTATAATATTTATTTATAATAATATATATATATAAATTTTATAAATTTGCCAAAAAAAACCTGTGAATATTTCAGCTGGTTAGCTACCTAAAGGTATCTGCAGGCATGGGCGTATATTCGGGACCGGACCCCCCCCTTAGCATACGACATCATTAAAATCGCGGTAGGTATATTGATGACGGATAATATAATCTGTGCCATAAAATATGAGTAGGTACGCGTCGCAACAATTAAGTATCTATATAGTTAAGCTTTGGCTATGTATAATTTTAATTTTTATACCATTTTAGGAGTTTGCCACGGATTCCAAAATCTACTAAAACTTTTTCATAATCTAGGTAGATAACATCGTTTGTCCTAATTTTTGTCTACATATCACATGAAAGTTAATTGGCTTCTTATGATCGCCCTGAATTGAAGCTATTTTGTTCATAAATTTTAGCTACTCTTTCCTTGGTTGGACAAGAGCGATCTAAATTTGTCGGCAATATTTTTTCCATTGCTTTGCATGGCTTATGGGGCGGGAGTTTAGACATATCTGTAATAGAATAGCAGCTAATCTATCTATGGCAGAGTCATCTTTAAATCTTGTGAGCGATTTTTGTACTAGGTCCGCTGGAAAAGTTCATAGTCTGTACAATCATCAATTCTCGGGTTGATTGGTGGAACTTGTACGTTTGGTGGCTCTCTTACTCTGTTCTAACTGTCGGCAAAGTAAGTGAATCGAGGCCGTGTGCTCCAAGTACTTTGCTGTCGAGCAAACATTTCAGCAACTTTTTAGTGTTTGTAAATTATTGAATTGGCCATACTTATAATCATTTAATGAAGGAGGCACTGATACTTTAGATGAAAATTACGATGCCTCATATATTATAATATAAAATGAAGCCCTATTTCTCGGTCACGCTATAACATGAGAACGGCTTATCCGATTTCATTAATCTTTTTTTAAATGTTTTCTAATACTTCGCAGATGATTCTTACATTAAAAAAATATGAAAAGAAGGAAAGTTTTGGCGAGGCCGAAGGCCGAGACTACTACGCGAACGAACTCGCGAGCATTCGCTAATATAGCTATAACAAGTGCAATTTGAAAAATTTAGTACCGTCTTCCATTCCATTACTTTGGTAAAAATCAGTTATTGGAGTGTAACTCAAACTACTAGACCGAATTTAATTAAATTTAATGAAAGAATTTTGAGAATCAGTCCACCCAATCGAAAGTTATGAGGTAACAAATATAAAAAAAAATACAGTCGAATTGAGTACCTCCTCCTTTTTTGAAAGTCGGTAGAAAAGATTTATGCCCGCTACGTATACTAACATTTCTTAAAATTGTATTTAAATGTACTATATGTAAATAACTATTATTTGTATGCAGTTGAACTAGCATGTACCCATTTCATGTAATGAGTATGATTTGAGCGTTTAGATTTTTAGTTTTTACCTGCGGACCCCCATGTGACAGCTATAGCTACGTCACTGTCTGCAGGGTTGTTGGTCTAAAAAGTGGAACAGGGAGACGGCATTGGCTTAGTGATAGGGTCCAGTAGTCTAATATAAACCCCTAAAATGAATATGCATTACTTTCACATGCACATTTCTTACATACCAACTACTACATCAAAGTTTTTGCAGCAAAATCAAAACACTAAGAAAAAAATAATTCAAGAGCAAAAACCTGTGTTTACTCTGCATGCTAAATATAGTCAAAACGAAACTCCAGCCCTACAAAATTGTATGACAAATTTGGATGAACCAGATTTTGTGAGAGAGAGCAGCAAAAATGAGAAAAATAAAGTCGAACAAACACTGACAATTCCAAACAAAAAAACAATAGATGATTCTACATGTCAAGAAATAGCAAATAATTTGCAAGTTGAATACCCTGTGATGCCAACACAGGCTTCTACTGAGAATGAAAGGTAAGAAATAAAAAGGAAATGTAATATAATTTAAGCCATAACATTCAAGTGCTATTTTGGTTCATAGGTGCTTAGCCAAAAACCCAGTCATATAGATAGGGTATATATATATACCCATAAAGGTAAACTAGGTACCAAAAGTTGTGTGAAAGGGACTACTAAGACTACCCAATTTGCAATGGGCTTAATTTGACCCATTATGGGGTAATTATTATGGGGGTACCTTATAGCCCATATAACATAGCACTAAGTGATAACCCATTTAGATCAAAAAGCAAAAGTAGCCATGTGTTCATGTTTGTTTCTTAAATTGTACACCACTACTTCAAAGGTATTTTTTTGAAGATTAACCCTTTTCCTACCAAGGACGTAGACATTTGTCATTTTATGAATGAAATCTTTTGTTTTATTAATTACGGTAGGAGGAGGGTGTAACAAATTAGGTACTCTATGAGGAGTTAAACAATGTATCCTCTGCCATCTGGATGCAAGTCATAAGAGGAAGGGAAGCCTTATTATAGCCTCTATGTCTATGTTTTTTTCCTTATTACTCTGTTTCATTTGCTTCTTTTCCTTGGGGCCCGTCTTGGTTGGTACCATCGGTTTGTCAGGTATTTTAATGCGAAGCATAAGTGCGCATACATTGCTGTGTTAGGGTGTGAAAGGCACTGTATCAAGTGAAAATCATTGTATCTAGTGAAATTACTGAGCGAAAGAGACTCACAGAATGTCTCGTCAATGTTTTGGCGTGACAAGCGTAGTGCAGTGCCGCGCAAAAATACAGTTTGTTGTATAATATAGCTTTATAAAGACATACACACACAGCAGACAGACTGAGCAACTGTAAGCGCTGGAACGCAGAAGGCGACTGCGAAACGCCAGAACACGTGACCACTTTATTTCTGATTAGGACCCTCAGACAGAAAGTGGTCACTGGGTAGCCTAAAAGAAGATCAGTCATCTGGGTACCCACTGAGAATGAAAACCACGGAGAATTAAACTATGTCAAATTTATTTATTATTAGTAGATGCAAATAATTTATATATTTATATTTAATTAACAGTTGGGATAAATGAAAAAACCTAAATGTAAAACAATAAAATTAATACGCAGTAGATGCTTGTGGATTAACGAAACGTTATTCAGTTCATAGACTATAGGATAAGGATACTAAAAAGATAAAAGATACCAAACGGAGCCCTTTCCAGCTCGCTCCTACTTTCAGGGATGTGTCCGTGCCGATAAGTAACCATTTCGAGCTTCTTGGCATCTCATTAACACCAACTCTCAATTTCGGCTCCTATATTGAGTCCAAAGCCCAGCTTGCCTCAAAAAAGCTTGGTGTTTTGGCTAAGGTGAGACAATACTTCACACCGGGACAGTTGCTTAATCTTTATCAAGTCCAAGTCCGGTCGTGTATGGAGTATTGTTCTCACCTTTGGGATGGTTCTGCCAAATATCAGCTGGAGACACTGGAAGCTATTGAGAGGAGAGCCAAGAGACTCATTAACGACGACCACCTAGTACGCAAGAGATTCCAGAGTCTCGAGCATCGCCGCAAAGTCGCTTGTTTATCGGTTTTTTATCGGATACATTTCGGTAAGTGTGCAATGGAACTTCACAATTTGATTCCGCCATCCCCATTCTGTAATCGGACATCCAGAGATACTCAGTAGCGCCACCGCTTTATGGTGGATATTCCATTTACCCGAACGAAGCGATTTACTTTTCTTCGTTTATCATACGAACTGCTAGGGAATGGAACACCCTGCCTGAGTCGGTGTTTCCGGTTAAGTACGATATGGGGGTCTTCAAAACACGAGTGCATAGGTATCTTCTGGGTAAGCGCGCTCCATCATCGATCGCATCATCACTTAACATCAGGTGAGATAGTGGTCAAGTGCTACCCAGTTCGGAATAAAAAAAAAACTTTACAAGTTTCTTGATACTACGTATATTCTGCCAAAAGAGTGGAAATGAGATGACAAAGTGACACCAATAGTTATTTCCTTTGTTGTTGGACTCATACGTTTTGTATATTTGCCATTTCTTAAGTCAGTTTTATCGTGTTATCACATAAATTATAAGTAGTTGCATCCATATCTACGATAACGAGACCTAAAGTGAAACACCCGTTTCTTTATTACAATAGATTTCTTTTGAAAAACCCAGTCAGATATTTTAAGCTAACGAATTCTGCCTATCTAATCTAACCTAGAAAAAATATCAATGCTGATAACTTTTAAACCCCAACTTAAAAAATATGGTACAGTTTTATAATATCTTGGTTTTACTACGGACTACTGGTTTTGCATGGTTTCCTTTCGCGTTTATGTAGGGTACCCTAAACACAGAGTTTTGGCATTCTTCTTTATGCGTGCTGAAGATTTTATAGCACCCTATATTGGTAAATCTTGGCTATAAAATAATTATTATCAATGTTTCAGCCAAAATCCCATTGCTGCTAGGATAACAATAAATAGTGACCGTGAATACAAAGTGGAAAAACTAATTGAAAGTGTGGAGGATGTCGATATGGAACTGAATGAACCCAACAAGCCTGACAAAAGAACTAAAAAAGGAAAAGGCGTTAAAAACAGCATGCCTATCATTAATTACCTTGATGACGAAGAAGATTATATGCAAATAGCAGAATATCAAGAAGACAATACAAGAATAAATGCGATAAAACATAATATCAGTCTGGATCTTAATCAGGAATGTAGAGATGCTCTGAGTAAGTTATTCTTATTGTTACACATTTTAATTCTAAAAAGACAAAATGTTTGAAGTTTTCTTTGCCTACTGTTCCATATTTGGAGTCCAACGTTACGCTTGATGGAGTTAAACTCGTAATGGACAAGGAAACAGTCTTCCTAGGCATTAAAATTGACGCAGAATTACAATGGGGTCCTCATATAAATGCCCTGTCTGGGAGACTCAGTTCTGCTGCATATGCAGTACGTAAAATAAGAGAGCTAACAGATGCTTCTACGGCGCGGTTAGTGTATTTTGCATATTTCCACAGCGTAATGTCATATGGGATATTGCTATGGGGTTCAGCGGCTGATATAGAGACCATATTTATTCTTCAGAAACGTGCTATTAGAGCTATATACGAAATGGGTCCCCGTGAATCTTTGAGAGATTTATTTAAAGAAATCAATATATTAACGTTGCCTTCCTTATATGTATTTGAAAATATAATGTATGTTCGTAAAAATTTACATAAATATAAGTTAAATAGTGATCACCACACTTTTAATACCAGAAATACAAATAGGATAGCTGTACCTAGTTTTAGACTTGCGAAGACTAATAAGTCATTCCTAGGAAATTGTGTGCGTTTTTACAATAAAATCCCAAAGCACATAACTGAGCTCACAGAGGGCAAATTCAAGTTGACTGTAAAAAACGTTTTAATCAAAAAAGCTTACTATAAAGTTCGACATTATATAGAAGATAAAGATGCTTGGAATACTCCACTTCTGGCAAGCTGTCTCTCTGCCACCCATAAAATGTAATATTTGTAGTACCTAACTAGAAACATTGTAAACATCCATATAAAAAGAATGGCCCCGAGTTTCTTGCCGCTTCTTCTCGGTGGGTTCTATATATTTTGGAACGCGGCGGTAGAGTCTTAAAAGTACATTATAATGAAAAGTTGACGTTCATAAGTGCGTCTTTGATGCCTTAACTGAATAAATGATTTTTGACTTTTGACTTTTTTAATAGTTAGCGATATTAATTTTAGATGATTGATAAAGCACGTACCTACTCAGTAAAGGCCATGAGCATTATGCAAGTTGCGTCATAATTGCGTCGAAAATAAAGTGGCTTTTATGCATGAGTCCAAAAGTATGCACTTTACTTTTTACCTTAATTGCTTATCAAAAAAAAAGGAAATTAAATTACATTGGTGAACGAAATTGACATACATTTTAATATGTCTGCCTAGTGTTTCTTTTTAGAATTTTCTTTCATTGCACTTTTAATATTTTTTACCGCTTGAGCGCCCATTGCGTAATTTACAAGTGCAATTTGAAAAATTTAATACCGACTTCCATTAGCTTTGGTAAAAATTAGTTATTTAAAAGTAAAATTAGTTTAAAAGAATTTTGAGAATCTGTCCACCCAATCAAAAGTTATGAGGTATCAAACATAAAAAAAAACAGTTCTATTGAGCACCTCCTCCTTTTTTGGAAGTCGGTAGAAAAACAGAGATAGCCAAGCCACTAACGGCCTTACTTATAAACGCTGCTTAAATTATTTAATTAATGTCATCTATCTTATTAGCACGGCGTAGAACAATTTTAGCTGTGCGCACTACTAATCAAGTTATTGAAAGTTAAGCAGCGTTTATAAGTACCTAAGGCCCCTAAAGTTACCGCACAAGTACAATTTGAAAAATTCAATACCGACTTCCATTTTATTCAGTTATTGGAGTGTATCTCAAAAACTACTAGACCGAATTTGATGAAAAATAACTATATAATAAATGGGACCACACGGGAAGCTTTCAGACAAAAAAAAGTATTTTGAGAATCGGTTCACCCAGTGTAAAGTTATGAAGTAACAAACATAAAAAAATATAGTCGAATTGAGTAACTCCTCCTTTTTTGAAAGTCGGTAGAAAATTAAAAATTCTTATTCAGTCATGTCTGGGTATATAATAATAACACGATCTATAGTGTTAACAAACACTCTGACAAACTTTCTAAATTAAATATATTACAAAACGAATGTCTAGTAATGTAGAAAAGTAAACATTTTATGCAGTACCTACTGGCAATCTCCTGGCAAAATTTAATTTAGACGGCACTGCTTCAGTATGTTGTTAATCAACATCATTATCTTAGTCGTAGGACTGTTGAACATAGGTATTCCCCAATGTTGTTAATACACGAAATGATTTGATTCACACTGATGTGTTGTGTTAGGGCGCAATATGGGACATTTTCATATCATTTTCAATGTGAGAGTATTTTTTTAAATTTATTTATGGGCTATCTATCAAGTTTTACGGAATGAACTGTATCTCTCGTGGTTACGTGTCGTACTGACAGATTGAACTGATTCACACAATGATGTTATATATAAACTGAGGTAGATACGCCTTACTGCGCTCGGCTTGGCGAAATTAATACAAGCTAGTTGTCTTGAGTCAACGTTCCAGCCCGTCTGGCAACGACGCAGCGCGTACCCAAAATTTAGGAAAAAATACCTTCTTGTGTGTTCAGAAACTGCAGAACATATACTGGAACGAGTGTAAAAAACAAGAATGATGTATCTTTTTATTTGTAACTATTGTTTTTCTATTTTATCTATCTATCAAAAATGGAAAATCACAAATTGTATTTTAATTTAAATTAACTACTGTGACGTTGCCGCTTCGCCACCCACGTGAACGAGACAAGTAGCGAGCGACAGAGAGAACTAGGCTGTCATTGGCGGTCGAATGGTCGGCCACAGGTGAACGTTGTTAAAAATATGTTGATCTCTTTCTGACAACTAGGATTAATATATCTTCCTGTTCATTTAATCTTGTCCGTGTAGTTAATGTCGTTGTGCGAGTAGTGTACTATAGCTATAGGTAAGTATAGCATAAAATTTGCCATGTTTAAACTTCATATTCAAGGAGTAAAACGTCTTTATAGTTAATCTCATTGGATTCACATTGTTGTGGTGTGCTGTGGTGCGATAGATCTCCCACCACCTCTCTGGCGCGACCGAACGTCGAGCGATTTTACCGCGCCAGAACCCAACACAACCCACCATGTGAATCTAGTCACAGGAAATAGCGTTCTGGCGCGCCACAACACACCCCGACACAACAATACGAACCTATATATGTATACAATACAATATATGGTACAAAACAGTACAATGCCAAATGTCTCGGTACCCTTGGTTCGACACAATAGACATGAAGAGGGAATGTGTTGTAGCCCTACTTAGACTTCGTACCGGGCACATTCCATGTAACAAGTTCAAGTACCTAATGGGAAAAATCAGGTCACTCTGCTGTTTTTGGGGGTCGGTAGAAGACGTTACATCATGTGTTGTCGGAGTGTGCGCGATACAAAGCGGAAGTCCAGCGGCCAGCACTGCCGCATTTTATTGCAAGTAATATAGATAATCGCAACAGTATCTTGGCTTCACCTGGTTCTGGGGAAGCCAGGGTTCTGGAATTATAAAATTGAGTGTAATGATTATTTAGTCATACTCATACTCAATCATTTATTGTAATCATATATACATTGTATCGATGTTTATTTTACCAATAAATCATTAAATTCAAATGATAGTGACAGCTACTGACGTCATTCCAGAACAGTAACATTTTTAGGAGTAAAAATTTGAGGCTGATCCAGCACGATTACATCAAACTTATTTTTTTATTAATCGGCAGGAATCTATTTTAGACAATGTTCAGACATTTTTGGGGCTAACCATAGTTTTATACCAAATGTTATTTAAAGAATTTCGATAAAAAAATTTTGTTATGGAAGGAAACATATGACCCTATTTGGGTGTAGCAATATTACAATACTATGAGTGAGCCGATTCGTTAAAGTTTCTCAAAATTAATTGTTATTCATCAAAAGTTTACCTTAAATGCATGAATCATTCACCCAAGTTATAGTAACAAGTCTTTTAAACGCCTTGTAAAAATATATGGTAATTTTTGTTTGATAGGTTGTATCAAAAGTGAAGTCGTATAATTGTATTAACTCAGACTAACCTTCAGAACTCTTAAGGTCGTTTTGAATGTTGAAATGATCCATAAAAATATATTTTTTTGCTTAGGACATACCTGGTATTTATACCTTAACTCGTTCCTGCTACCATCCAAACCCCATCTCCGATAGCAATCTAAGCCTACGTTGAAATATTACGTATTTCATACGAGTATAAACCGAATGTGTACGTTATTTATTGAGTGCGAAATACTTTGATAAATCGCCTCCTTGCTATATATACAGCACCTTAAGTAGGTGCGATCGCCATATCGCATGGGGTACCGAAATACCCCCCTGTGGAATATGTGTAAGGGTTAAGGTATAGTAGTACGAAACATAATTTTAATTGGTGGAATAATTGTGTTACTGTGCAAATTTATTTAATGTTTAAAGAACTTAACTGCCTGTGTGGAAACTGTTCCGGGTAGCTTTAATTATAGGTATAATATGATTTTACGGGGTGGCATTGTCATTGTTGATAAAACCTCATAAAAAAAAGATAAAAAAAATAAAAAAGATGATGAAAAGTATCCTATGTGTTAATCCAGCGCCTCATCTACCTCCATGCCAAATTTCATCAAAATTGTCCTCGCCGCCGTTTGAGCGTGAATGAATAACAAAGATCCACACATCCATACATCCATAAATCCATACTCACAAACTTTCGCGTTTATAATATTAGTAGGATAGTAGGATAACACTAACCATTAATGTATGATTGATTTCAGAAATGATTTCTCAATACTCTATTTCGCAAAGAAACGCAGTGCAAATAATAGTCAACCGTTATATCTACTGCTCTCATCATGTCGCCAGAAATGGTCTCAAGCGCAGATGGAGGTGCTTAGACTACCGTAAGGTGCAATGTCCTGCTTTTATCGACAGCTTTAAAGGCATTATAGTTAGGAGGTAATATTACTATTATATTACTTATAATCCTGCATGTCAATATACGCCCGAGACTTCCGTGTATTGAGTATTGAGTTTCAGGCGTTGTTCTTCCCCGCTACACCATCCGCTGACATCTTTAGTACCTCGTCCCCGCCACCATCTATTACCCTGTAGGACGGTCGTTCACGACGTTGGCGGTATATTTGCGTTAGCCCAGTTGGTTACGAGCCTGCCCAGGCTCCCAGGCTCGATCCGCTCGATCCCCGGCTGGGCAAATATTTGTAAGATAAGCAGAAATGTTTGTGCTCGGGTCTTGAATGCTGTGTTATATTGTGTGTCCTCCCGCGACAAAGATAATCTTTAATCTTAGTGTATAAACGTTAAGTCCGATTCTCTTGGAGTGTGTCAAACTCTAATAAGCTAAAGTCCGACATTATATAGAAGACAAAGATGCTTGGAATACTACACTTCTGGCAAGCTGTCATTCTGCCACCCATAAAATGTTATATTAGTAGTACCTAAGTAGAAACATTGTTAACATCTATATAAAATAATAATAATAATAATAATAATAAAACCGCAGGGGCGGCTTTGTGGCGAGCCGTCGGTGAGTGGCGACACCGCGGACCCTGATTCTCCCTGGGGCTAAATGAGACCCCTGACCCCCGGCTTGCCTTAATTGGCCGTCCGGGGGTGGAGACGCAAGAGCAAGTAACAAAAAGCTCCAAGGGTGGAAGTGTTAAAGGGCATAACGCCGGTAGTAGCGCTCTAGTGAAACCGCAGCACACCTCTCGACACTCTTTAGCCATCCACACCAACGTTGCCCCTTTTGTCACCACTCATGGTGGCCTTTATGGGGGGCCCGTTTAGTGGATGGCAAGTCACCACCTGCCTAAATATTTTAAAATGAGACTATAATTGGCAGGTGCCGTAGTCTCTTCCATAAGCCACCATCTTCCTTATCACTAATAAGTTCATCTCAATAGCCTGGCCATTTTACCCATATTTGTAATAGTTATAAGTACCATGTTACCCTTCATCCAACATTTTTTCTGTTTTTTATACTCCTTTGTATTTTTATACCAAACAGGCCTCTAAGTGTTGGCTATAGCCCCACTTATGCCTATGTAAAGGACCGGGTGAAACCCGTGAAATTGTTTAAATAAAAATAATAATAATAATACCGCAGGGGCGGCTTTGTGGCGAGCCGTCGGTGAGTGGCGACACCGTGGACCCTGATTCTCCCTGGGGCTAAATGAGACCCCTGACCCCCGGCTTGCCTTTATTGGCTGTCTGGGGGTGGAGACGCAAGAGCAAGTAACAAAAAGCTCCAAGGGTGGAAGTGTTAAAGGGCATAACGCCGGTAGTAGCGCTCTAGTGAAACCGCAGCACACCTCTCGACACCCTTTAGCCATTCACACCAACGTTGCCCCTTTTGTCACCATTGATGGTGGCTTTTATGGGGGGCCCGTTTAGTGAGTGGCAAGTCACCACCTGCCTAAATATTTTAAGATGAGACTGAAATTGGCAGGTGCCGTAGTCTCGACCATAGCCCACTATCTCCCGTATCACTAATAAGTACATTTCAATAACCATGCCATTTTACCCATTTTTGTAATAGATAACCTGTAACCTTCCATCCAAAATGTTTCTGTTTTTATACTACATTGTATTTTTATATCAAACAGGCCTCTAAGTGTTGGCTACAGCCCCACTTATGCCTTTGTAAAGGACCGGGTGAAACCCGTGAAATTGGTTGAATAAAAATAATAATAATAATGTCATTTATTTCAGATCATAAAAATCCATATTATAAAAATCCAAATTATAAAAGAATGGCCCCGAGTTTCTTGCCGCTTCTTCTCGGTAGGCTCTATATATCTTGGAACGCGGCGAGTCTTTAAAGTACATTATAATGAAAAAATGATGTTCATAAGTGCGTCTTTGATGCCTAAATTGAATAAATGATTTTGGCTTTTGACTTTCTAACAGTCTTACATAAAAACTTTAATTGACGTTATTTAGTAGCGCGCAGCGCACAGCATAATTATTGTTCTGCGCTGTATTAAACGACGTTATTTAAATTAAGGCAGCGTTTATTAAAAAGGTCGTAAGTCTGTTATATGCATATAGATTACGATTTCCAAAAAACTTTTTCTTAAGTTAGCTTTTTGTACCTAAACGTGAAAATCACTTCTAGCTCTCGGTGGAAAATTGCTTCGTTCGATATTCCTTCGCTATATGGCAGTACAGATAAATATATATATGCATGAATCTGTATCCAGAAATATTATGATTTTAAAGAGGCAGATAGATACACCTATTTTGTATCATATTTTCTTCAGGAAAATTTCTCAGTCAATATTATGTTATTATATGTAAAATCTACTTTAAATGTATGAAAGAAATTTTACATTTATGACTTGCTGTTATATGGCTATACCTTTTAACTTAATGTGGTTAATAGTTAGTTAAAACTAGGAAATTGCTCCGTTGCTTTTTATTAATTTACTTTTCAGTACATACACTTAGATGAAACATTTTCTTGAAGTAAGTACTTTTCCAAAAAATGGCCTTGTCACCTCGCATTTTGAAATGTGCCGGTTTTTAAATAAATATAAGCACCTAATACCAGATAATCTTTTGTTGTATTTATTTTGGTACGTTAGGTGTTATTCTAGAGCTAAATTCCTTATAGGGTCTGCAGGTGCTTTTAAAATAAGTACAATATCCTAAATATGGTTGCGATGGAAGTGCCCGTATTTAAAAGCTATATCTTTCTAAAGATCACAATTACTTAAATTTCAGCCTCTTTTTTTCTTGTACTATGAATAACGTAAATCATAAGAATATATATCAAATAATTTATATGGCGTTGTCTCTCTTAGACCAAGCGAGCGAAGCCGCGGGCGGGTTAGCTAGTCTATAAGATAGGAATTCTCCATGTACTTTTGAGCCATTTCTGTGAACTTCGGTAGGTTGCATGTTGCATGTAAACATATTTATGCACTATGTAATAGGTTTCTACGTCGAAGTCGAATAATGGAATGCTTAAAATCAATGATCTTATATTAAAAAGGGTAGATTCGTTATGTTAGATAGAACTAATGCGAATTCAATGTTGTCCTAACTTTCGCGCATACAAGAACGTATTTTGCAGAGGTTCTTAGACGTCGTTCTATGACGGCTAGGATATTATATCGTTCAACAAATATGTCGGTACAGCCATATTTGTTGTTGCCGTATTTATACGCGAATACCATATCTACCTTTTATTATAAAATAATTGCATAAAATATAAAAAAAAAGAATAATGATTCGTCGGCGTATCCACGGTATCCGGTGTAACTGCATAATCGGTGCGGCTCCCCCCAATTCCCACCCAGTGATTTCATGTCGTTTAACTAAATAAAATTTTATTTTATTAATCTTAAATTAAATCTTAATTAAATTTATCTATTGTTCACAGAAAAGGAGAACACAATCATGCATATCATGATGGTCAAATTTATAAAAAACATAAAGCTGGTAAAATATTCCACACAATGGAAGAAGTATTTAACAACAGAGACTATATAGATGTAGGGGACGAGGATGTTGATGCAGAAAACGGTATTGTGTTTAGCGTCATTCCCAATAGTGATTCCAATGAACGTGAGTGAGTAGGAACTGGTAGATGCTGGAAGCATTTACGTGTATGATTTGCAAAACTGCTACGGCTACACTTTAGGGGCCGTCCATTAATCATGTGAGGCTCGAAAAGGGGGGGAGGGGTTTCGGCAAAAATCGCGAAACATCACAAGGTGTAGTAAGATATCACGTGTATTAGTTTTGTCGGCGTAAATATCTTCATATACTATAGTACAATTTATGTTTTTCGCATAATTACACCATTCCATTAATACTTATTAGTTTTATACCAGTCAATAACAACCTGCAACCTTACCGACTAGACCTTTAATCCTTAATTTTCTCCATTAAAATTAGATTATACTATATACGTGTATTTAAATATAATGTACAAAATTTTTATTAGCTTCTTTGTAGGTACTAAAAAAATACGTGATTAATGGACGGCCCCTATAATGAAGATTGATGACACACTGTACCTGCCCCAAGTATTATTTTATTACATTGTTTATTTTTTAAGAAAATTAAGTACAGCTAATTGGTAGTTGTTCAATAGCGCTCTTATGTGTATTGTAACTTTTACCGCGTTCATAAGAATTGTATTGTTTCTTGAGCCATTAGAACAAATGATTGCCTAGAATTGATATTAACTAACAATTACAAAATTGATTACTTATACTAAAATGCAAATGTATGTTTTGATTTTGTTAAATCTATCACACTAAAACCGCTGATCCGATTTTAACGAAGCCGATAAAAGACGTATAGTTTAGTTTAAGTGCATATCTGAAAATGTTCCTGCCTGTGGGGTTCGCTGTGGGGCAGTCACTGTCACTGGATCTTAATAAATACTTAGTTAAGGACAATCTATAATAAGGTAATAGAAATAATTGTAACAGTGATTGTTTTAATAAAAAGAATATTTTTTTATTATGTAACGTTGTTATTATTTATTTTTCTTATGGTTTACTTAGACTTTCAGATCATCTTTTCAAGTAAGCTACACTCGAGAGCAATGAATCCGGGTCACTTAAAGAATGTTAAAAATCTCGGAAACTAAAAATGATAGGTTAATGCAATAAATTGTATTTAATAGACAATGTAATACTCCTTAAATGAAAGTAAAAAAAATATGAGTCACCATACATTTTATTAACACAAAATTACATAAAGAAAAAAACTGCTGATCTCTCCTTAAAACAAAAATAGGAAACATGAAATTTTTGAACTTTATTACGATTTTCTTGAATTTTAATACTTCGTATTGCCTGCTCGTGCTTCCATTACTGCGTTTACGCGGTTTGGCATGCTGTACACCAAGTTCCTTATACGATTTTGGGGAATATTCTCCCATTCTTCTGTGAGAGCAATTTTGAGCTCACGAAGCGTGATTGGGGGAGGGTTTCGTTGTTTTACGCATCTGCCTAGCTCGTCCCAAGCATGCTCGATCGGGTTGATATCCAGGCTGCGCGCTGGCCACTCCATACGAGTAATGTTCATCTCTTGAAGGTAGTCATTCACAATCCTACCTGTATGAGGTCGGGCATTGTCATGCATAAATATAGCATCCTCACCTAAATTGACCATAAATGGACCAACGTGATCATTGAGGATTTCTTCCACATATCTTTCGCTAGTTAAAGAGCCGTTTTCTATGATCACCAGCTCTGTGCGACTTTCAGAAGAAATTCCGGCCCACACAAGTACAGACCCACCACCGTAGGCTACTTTTTCTTCGATGCATGCTTGCTTGAATCTTTCCCCTGGTCTTCGATACACTCTGTGTCTTCCATCGTGCTTGTAGAGCATACATTTTGATTCGCCGGAGAACATAACTTTTGACTAATCTTCAATACTCCAATTTACGTGGCTCTGGGCATATCTTAGTCTTGAAATACGATGCCCACGCTCCAGTTTAGGGCCGTTTGCAGGTCTAAGGGGTTTTAAGTTAGATTCAGCAAGCCGACGTCTTACTGTCCATGCACTTGGGTTACTTCCTCCGAGGCGTCGAAACTGATTTGTGAGTTGAGTTCCTGTGAGAAAGCGATTTCGAAGCATGGTGTTCACCAAGTATCGGTCTTCTCGTGCTGTGGTACACCTGGTTCTGCCCGTTCCTGGTCTGCGTAGGTTAGAACCAGTTTCTTCGTAACGTCGGAGAACTCTTTGTACTGTTGACAGCGACACACCGACAGTCCTGGCTGTATCGCGCTGACTCCGGCCGGTTTCCAGCATTGTAAGTATTCTGGTGCATTCTTCAGGCGTAAGCGACATAATTTCAGCTTGAATAATGAATATAGAGCACTATCAACATGGTTTATGTACCCACATAAATGACAGATTACAAACAAAAGCAAAACCAAATGCTGTAATTTCGTAGTTCCATCTTCGAAAGTGGCCCTTTTTCAAATTTGATTTTTTTATGATATAACTTTACAATAACTAAGAAGTTTTAATACCTTCATTTAAGGAGTATTACATTGTCTATTAAATACAATTTATTGCATTAACCTATAATTTTTAGTTTCCGAGATTTTTAGGATTCTTTAAGTGACCCGGATTCATTGCTCTCGAGTGTATTTCGAGTTTGTTAAGCGACGTGAACAACTGACGACACTGTCTCGGTAGGTAATGTCATTACTCGTACCTTGGCACTGTTTGCAATGTAAGCAACTTTCATGTGCTTATCATTATTATTCGTCCGTCATTCCTTGTTAACCAACTTCAAAAAAGAAGGAGGTTTCTCAATTTGACCGTATATATGTTTTTTATGTGTGTTCGAGGATAACTTCGTCATTTATAAACCGATTTTGATGATTATTTTTTTGTCTGAACTTCCGTGGTGGTCCCATATAAATTTCATCAAATTCGGTCCAGCCGTTTTTGAGTTAAACTTCAATAAGTAACTAAAATGTTTCACCTATCTTAATGATATCATCATTGACGGTGTATCCCGTAAGAAGCAACTTCACTAAAAATCGGTGATTGTTTTTTTATCAAATAATATTTTAACTAATATTGTGATAATAGGTAAGTAGTTTCGAATTGTCATGGTACCGACTTCAACAAGTTGTTTCACACTTTTTAGTGTAGAAGTCGGTTCTATTTTCAATTAATTTATTTTTTATATCGGTAATATTCTTGTAGTGGTAGATACGTATTGTTCTACATTTATATAAATGATATATGTATACATATATCGTTGAATTAAAGGGCGATGATCATAAATTAATCAGACTTTATCTAGCGATGATAATGAGCTTGTTACTGCCACTTGATATAATTTTCAAAAAAAGAAATAAAAATGTGCGGCAGACGTCAAAAAGTTTACAAAATTGATTTATTGTAAATTTCGTTCGAAAGTAAATTTATGTTTTATTTAAATTATTAATTACAATTTAATATTACTTTGTATTATTTTACTGTAGTTCTCAATGTTTACTATGGTGAGATAACCGTTATGTATTTATTTCTCAACTTTTGGAATTAGTAGGTAGGTACCACCACAGTCTATGTTTGTACGATTTTTATGCTGTGGTACCACGGTGTCCACGGTAGGTACTGACCGCGTAGGTGTATTTACCTACTTTGTACATTGTGCGGGCTCTTTTCCGATTTTGCGCGGCGGCTGTCCTTTGTAAGGGTACTTAATTGATAAGGTTTAGGGTGCGCATTATCAATAAATATTAGTCTTTTAATTACATTGGTGTTAACATAGAATTAACTAGGTACCTATAGCAAATAAATGTACCTAATAGTTCAATTCAAGCCTTATACGGCTTACTTTGCTAGTACCTACAGCAAGAAATCTGTTGCACGGATAGCTAAGAAATTTCTTGAAAGAATACAATTTCCTGCGGCCAGGCGGCCTGTCGTAAGATGCGACAAAAGAACCCTTAGCTTGGTGGTAGGGCGCATAACCGCCTGGATAGCTACCACTAGGGCATGGCGGTATTGGACTTATAGTCAAAACCAGTATTGTTCCGGCATCAATATTTGTAAAACCGGTATTTAGGTATTTTTTCGGTTTTTCACTATAAATAATTAAAATGCAAAAAAATGTATGTATTTTCCACTCGATTGAATAATGTTTTAGACTGAATTTACCTATCTTAAAAACATGTCCGTAATCAAATAATAATAGTTTAATCAACTATTAATATTTTTGAAACTTATTTATATTACTATTATTATAACTATTCAAATCAAATGTTTATGTTAAACTTCACAGTTAAACATGCAGTTTAAAATGAATGTCACTTTTTTTTATTAGATCTTATTAGATTTTATTGAATTTGAACCGGAAGATGATTCAAGCCTGTCTAGTCACGAATCTAGATGATGATAATTCATTCCACAATTCACTCAAGACGCTGCTTGATCAGATATTCTGTTATTTGAGCTAAACACTAACTGAGCAAAGAGCAATAGGTCTCCTAATGTTAGCATCTGGCAAATTCTTTCCTGGTTTGAAATAATACATTAAATACATTCGTTACCTACCCATTTTACTACCAGTAGTAAGACAGGTAATTTTACCCGTGTTACAACTAACTGCTCTAATGGAGGATCCCAATAATCTATCTATCCACAGTTTTCCTTACTAACGATAGAAATTTGACATAACGTCAATACAAATAGTGTCAAATATCTATCTCTAGTAAAGTAAACCGGCGATAGGTAGATTATAAGTCACCGGCCGTTAGTGACTTTGTTCTTCGTTCTTCCCAGTGCCGGATTTATATTTTTTATGAGTTGTAATATAATTTCTTGATCATATTTCATTACATTAAATCCTTATTTTGTGTATTTAAAAACTATTTCTTGATTAACATACAATGTGACAAACTTTAAAAAAGGAGAACCATGATGAAATGACAGAATAGAGACGTCAGGGATTTTTCATTAATTTTGATTTGGATTTTGGGGGAGAGAGTATTGGATCACGGATTACGTCCGATTAAAAAGATTATAGGAAGATTCCAATTTGGTGTGCCGAGACACGAAATAATTATATTCCCTGGAAACCTTAGTTGACGGTGAGGTGTTGAAGTTGGTGAAATAGTGATTTGCACCCGACGAGTCACTCTCGATATCGTCAATTACATTCCTGAAGTCAAGACTTGGAAAGATATTTTCATATGTATTAATTAATAACAAATCGAGGGTGTTGGTTTGATAAATACTCTCGCCCTGATATAAGTCACTCTCGATATTGTCAATTACATTCCTGAAGTCAAGACTTGGAAAGATATTTTCATATGTATTAATTAATAACAAATCGAGGGCGTGGGTTTGATAAATACTCTCGCCCTGATATATAAAACAAGTTATTGGTGGTATCCCGTGTTCTCTGAGCTCAGAACTGAAGCCTTCGATAAAGCAAGACGCTAACTGGAACCTTTATTGGAACGTGTGTGTGTGGACTTGTGGTGAAGTGTTATCCGCCAGGCACGTAATACTTATTATTATAACTTTATTTATATTTCTGATGTTCCTTTTTATTTTTTAGATAGCTAGCTAGGCCTTCAGCTAGGTATTCTACCAATGTAAGTAACCATTACATTACATTTTTTGGCGCCCAACGTGGGGCATAATGTAATATAATTTTTTTTAAGGCGTTTTACTTAAGGAGTTTTTTCCTGCACGTTTTTTTCTTAAGGAGTTTTTCTTCAGGATTTTTCCTGAATAGTTTAAAACCATGATTTTTGCTTCATAGTTTTTTTTGATGGAGATTTTTTCCTTTAAAATCTTCCATTAGACACTTAACATACGTGTCGAATGGAGTTCACCGTGGGAAGTCGAAGACCGACATCTCGGCATTTCCTCGGCCCTCGCTGAGTGCCGCCTCGTGTACCAGATGAAAGGAATCCTGCCCACGTTATATACTTTTACCACAGGACATCACTGAGAAAGGTATCGTCTATTCTTTTCCTTGTACGGGCCCACTCTCGGCACGTGTAATTATAAAAATTTAAAATAATTAATTTCCTTTAAATAAGGGTGCAATAACGATAGCGTGCGATAAAAATAAGATAAGTCACTTTAGCTTACTATGGGAAAACTTATAAAGCCCCTCAGGCTGTCTACCTACATCAGTATAACCGCAGGAGTACTTCAGACTTTGCATAATTGCTAAGACGTTATCAAACTAGTTATAAAATTCTTCTAAATGAATTGAAACCCAGGGTTCCTTCCCGGAAATAAAAGTTGAACGAAACTAAATGCTTGGCCACTTATTTCAACTTTCCCCCGCTTGAAGATTAAAAGTACCGAACCTCTACAGCTGCCATTCCAGGTAATTTTTGTTAATTTTAATATATATATATATATAATCTTTGTGTGAGGTAGCTCCAGGCGCCCGAACTTGATTTTTCTATTAATTTTCTAGATAACTTAGTGAGATTATCACTTTACAGGAGCGCTCACATGCATATTTTTAGACATTACATATACTTACTTAATATAACTTGTAATTTTTTTATTTTTTTATTACAAGGTACTATTCAATAATACATTATTTTACTTTATTTTATTTTACTTTATTTCGATTGGCTTACATAAACCTTACCCTAACAAACTTTATATTATTACAATTGAAAGATACATTTATCTTTATATTCTATTACAATTGACGCTAGCGATCAGGAAGACATAGTCAATATAGACTTTCCCCGCTTGCCTGGTATTGTACTTATAATTTATATTATTACAACACCTAGGTGTATATAATCGCTTTTTTGTTTCTAGTTTATTTAAGGATAAAAGGCAACTATTCAAAAAGGATAGTTGGCCCGTTTTTTTAAAGGTTTATGTACATGCTCTGAGGGTCTGATCCAGACGGAGAGCGGTCGCGCGTTCACGCGGTTATTTTTGCGTTCTTTGTATTGTATTGGGTTATATAAGTATATAGACATGCCCGCACCGGAGGCATTCTGACTGCGGCGGTTCTCTATAGTTTCGGTGACAAAATTGGAAGAAAGATGCAAGACTTAAAAGCAAAGTTACTTACTACTATTTCTTAAACAAATAAATAAACGCCTTTATTGTTAAAAAATACCGTTAATAAATAAGTTATAACACCTATGAGCCTATTTCATAGTACCTACCTATGATTCTTCAGAAAATTATGATGCACCTTAGAACGGTAATGTTATATTACCGTGGCTTTGGTTTTATTTTTCTTCATTTGACATAACAAGATGCACATCATGTATAGCTACATCACTCATCAATTTTAGATATAATGTTTAATATCTAAATTAAACTAGATCTTAGTAACATTATTTGCGAAATACGAAATATAGCTCCAGTCAATTGAATTAATTAATAACTATTCATTTATGTATACTCGTATGTACCTAAGGAATAAACTAATTTACCTCTAAGATACCACCAATTTTTCTTTTGCTGAAATGACTTTCCTCCAGTTAGTATCTTGTTTATGTTATGTTTAATTATTTGGTCACTATATTATCATTTTATTATTTAGTAATGTTTAATTTTGTTATACAGTTTATTGAAGCAATCATTTGTCACCGAAAAGAATAATATTATAATTCTTCATCTTTGTATACCTACGTATATAATAGAAAAAGTCTATGAAATTTCACAACTTTTCATTTACAGATATTCATCGTGCTTTATGCGATCCGTTTGTCAGAGCCTTCTGTTTATTTCTCCAATAGGCACTTCCATAGTTTACATTACGATTGAATGAATACTTTCAGTCCGAAAAAACATTTGTAACAGTCGTACACGAAAGGATGGTGACTACATACACCGAATTTCTAGTGATGTACCTACATGAAAAGAGACTATGTTTGTCAGACGCCACTATCTGATATACAACGTGACGATATCAGCAAGTTCCTGGATATAAATCAGATGTACTTAGGAGTGGCTACTATGAACAATTATCTACACAAGAGAACTATGCAGAGAAGCGACATTATAGCTGATTTCCGTAGGAACTTTTTAACCAACTTCAAAAAAAGGAGGAGTTTTCTCAATTCGAGCGCATGTTTTTTTATGTGTGCGCGGATAACTTTGTCGTTTATGAACCGATTTTGATGATTCTTTTTTGTTTGATAGAGTATATACTTTCGTGGTGGTCCCTTACACATTTTATCAAATTCGGTCAAGCAGTTTTGAGTTACACTTGAGTTACAAAAACTGAAAAGTGTTGATTGATCTTGATGATATCATTATTGACGGTGTATATCGTAAATAGCAAACTCACTAAAAAAGTTAAAAAATATTTTTTATTAAAAAAATGAACCGACTTCTACAATAAAAAGTGTGAAATAACTTTGAAGCGTTGCTACCGCTTTTTCAATTTCCTCATCTGGCAACACTGAGTCGGTCCCTTTCGCCGTGAGCGTGATTACCACTCTGGTGAATACGATGGCCCACGCTACGTCACCGATGACGTCGCGTATATATATATATATAAATGTTCCAACGTGTAAAATGTAACGTGTCCCAAAATTCAACGATAAGCCAATTTTTTTAATATTTGTTTCTTTTTTTTATAGGCAACCTGAATAGCACTGCTATCTACCACAATTCTTAAAAAATCCAGAATAACTCTTGTTTTATCACGAAAATTAATGAAACTTATTTTATTCCCTTAATTTTTTGAAGACTTTTACTTTTAATCTACTTTAACTTATCGTGGTGTAAAAAAAAGTATGAACACTAGTATGGCAAGTTTTTTTAAAAAATTGACGCAACTATAGTAGATCCAACCGTTTATCCTCTTTTTGACAGATCTAATTTGTCAGTTAAAGTGTTGTGACCAAGTGATTATAGTGGACACGATTTCGATTCATTTTTCTATCGAGTCTGTGCGGAAAGAGAATAGTCCTAGGAATGGCGCCATGACCATGGCTATTGGCCATCTAGAAATACGTCAGCCAATGGGGAATGTTGAAAGGGCGTGGACAGGCCGTCATGGCATGGCCATCTAGAAACGCATCAGCCAATGGGAAATGCTGACGCATTTCTAGATGGCCATGCCCAGATGGCGAGGCCACGCCGTCCGGTTACACCCGTGTAGTTTCCAAGGTAAGCTATCAAATTCTGAGTTATAAGTTTTCACTTCTATCGGCAATTCCTATGACTGCCAATTTTTTTGTCTATGGGTAAGCAGTAGTATTTTATCAAGGTAGTAAAACTCAATGGTCCACCGCCGTTTTGTATTTGTCACTGTCACTCGCAACAAGACGCCCGTGCTAGTAATTATTTGCTGAGTTTTATATTGGAACTATAAAATGCCGAAAGGATCAGTGCTGAAAGGACAGACGAGAGAAATGGTGATCAAGCTTCGTAATTACTTTGAAGCAGAGTATCAAAATGGCGGCCCGCTTTTACCATTGTCGCAAGTGAGAGAGCGCGTTGCGGCCGCGTTAGGTATTAGTGCATCTACGATTACAAAAATTACTACCGAAGCCTACGGAACAAGCGGCATGCAGGAGAATAAGCTTCGTACGCCGAAGAAAAAACGCCAACCACGTCGTGTGACTTCGGTTGACAACTTTGACGCAGACGCTATACGCCGTCATATATATAACTATTACTTACGTAAAGAAGTTCCAACACTTAAAAAACTTGTTGCTTCTTTGCGTGAATGTGATTTGTTCCGAGGTCAAAAATCGTCATTGGTAAAGGTCTTGAATGAAATTGGATTTACTTATAAAAAATCGGACAAACGCAAAATATTGATGGAGCGTCGCGACGTAGCTTTTGCTCGTTGCGAATTTTTGAGCGAAGCCAAAAAAATTACAGATTGGTCAAATGTTGTTTTCACTGACGAAACTTGGCTGAATGCGAACCACACAGTGTCTAAGAGCTGGACTGATGACACCGCTGCTTCCACTACCTCAGTACCGATGGGAAAAGGAGAACGTCTAATCATTTGCCATGCAGGGTCTGTGAAAGGATTCATGCCAGATGCTTTGTTGGCCTTTAAATCCAAAAAAACAGTTGAGTACCACGAAGAAATGAATTCTGAGGTTTACGAAAGTTGGTTTAAGGAAATGGTACAATCATTGGAAGAACCGTCAGTTATTATTATGGATAACGCATCCTATCACTCACGCCAAATTGATAAAATGCCGACCCAGGCCGACAAAAAACAAGTAATCATTGACTGGCTTCAACGACATGGTGAAAATGTTGATAACTCCTTACTAAAAGTACAATTACTAAATATATTACGAACAAAAAAACACTTCCCAAAACGATATGTGATCGACGAAATAGCTGCAGAACATGGTCATTGGGTTCTTAGACTTCCACCCTATCATTGTCAATACAATGCCATTGAATTAATATGGGCTCAAGTTAAAGGACACGCTGCTAGAAATAACACAAAACCCCCATTCACGGCAAACAAAATGGTAAATTTATTAAAAAATGCATGTGTGAAAGTAACTGCGGAAAGCTGCCAAAATGTAATTCAAAAAACACAAGAAACTATAATGGCAGATTGGGATAAACACGTGGCGATAGATTATATGAGTCAACAATTAATTATAAATGTCGGCAATAGCTCGAGTGACAGCAACGATGAATCTGATTTTGATTAATAAATAAATAAAAATAAAAGATTAGATTTCGTTTGCTTAAATTGGAATTGGGGTTGCTCAAACTTTACTATTTTTAGGTACCAAACGGCAGACTTTAATGTCTGCCATCCCCAGCGAGCAACACGGAAGGGAGTAGCCTTAGCTAAAAAATATTGTTCAAATCTTTCTGTCATTTCTTGCGGGAGGGGAAGTTGCACACTAGCGCAAAGCCGCACTATTACATACAAAACATACCTGTACCGATCCATTGCCGATCATACTCACACAACCAAATCACTAACACATAAAAAATAAAGCACCATTCACAAATCTAGCCCCGCCCTCACCCCACAGTATATTATCAAACTCCATGGTCCATGCGGACTTGTACTTTGACAGAGGGGAAACGCTGTGTATGCCTACTCCCTTCCGTGTTGCTCGCTGGCCATCCCAGATTTAACCGGTAACAGCTTCGTCAAGTATGACTTGTACTTGTAATCATCATAGTCATCATAACCTTGTTCTTTTTTGGATATACACCAGGAGATAAACACGTCTTCAAATAATGCTGTATGTTTTCCTGAGGCGCATCAATATAACGGTTTTACATAAAAATAAATCCGATATTATGTGCCGAGAACGGAAAACACCCGTGTAAAAATAGTTCATAAACAATATCGATATCTCAATCGTAACTTCGTAACATCACTATGTTGATAGCCATAGAACGTAATTTTTTAAAAACGTTTGTTATTTTATGGAATTTATAAAAAAACTACTGCACTTATGGACTCATTTTGTGAAAGATGATTATTATACGGGATCAAGGAGCAAATTTAAGCAGTTGTCATATTTTTAAAACCTCGCATTTATAAGTTAACTTTTGCGTAACATCGTCATGTTACGTTCTATTGGTGCTGTCAAAAAGAGGATAAACGGTTGGATCTACTATAACCAACATTCCAAAATGGTATAATACTTTAGGAAAACAAGTTATAAAAAAATATGGGCCTATTATTTCTAAACAAATCACGGTCCAAATGACGGTCGGGTGTTATAAAAGTATTAGTTCTTGAAAAATGTTTAATATTCCAAAGCATAAAACTGATGCATTTGTTGTTAAGAAAGGAACTTGACGAAGAGGAGTTTCTTTACCAAATTTACAGTCCGAACCACACGCCAGAAAAATTGATAATTTCTTAAAAGGCGACCTGAGCAGCCCCGAGGTAAATAAGGTATAATAATAGGGCGAATTCTGTGGTTTTCATTTCATTCAACAGTGTCTGAAGTTGTTAGTAGCTGTATTTTACTTATCCATTCAAGATATATTAGGTGTTGTTTTCATCCGAGTAAAAATCAGAGAAATGGATACCTACACAGTGCATTATCTATGTAGGTCTGTGGTTTTCATTTCATTCAACAGTGTCTGAAGTTGTTAGTAGCTGTATTTTACTTATCCATTCAAGATATAATAGGTGTTGTTTTCATCCGAGTAAAAATCAGAGAAATGGATACCTACACAGTGCATTATCTATGTAGGTATACCGATGAATTCTTACCTACTTACAAAAGCTCCATACCTACCATGTATGAGTATAAAGATACAATATGATACTAGTAATCTGTATGGTTTTTCGCAGCTATCTATAAACCAATACTGCAAAAAGACTAGTACAATAAGCAAGCAGAAGAAGTTAAAGTACAAGCTTTTGCAGAGACATCAATATCAGATACTGCTGAAAAATGCTGATTCAGAAATTCAATATCTAAATTGTTTGGAATAGATTCTTGGCGTGATTTTCCAACTCCTAAGTACCTGAAGAATTTCCAAACTTTCGCCGGGTCATTATCTTGAACAGAATCATGAATATGACGTCGTTGGGCATCTCTACACACCAATTTTAACTTTGATTTAGCTGCAGCCTTTTTATGTTGACGTATTTTTATTTCTTCTGTGAGCCAAGGTGCTGGTACATGTTTGAATTTGATAGGCCTAAGAGGAGCATGTTTATCGTATAATTGAACAATTATAGAATTAAATATAGTTTACTGGTCATCGATCGATGTAGCACATGTTACCGGCGACCAATCTATGTTACTGGCATCATTAAAAAATGCTTCCCGATTCATACCACTAAAAATACGTTGCAGAATAATTGTAGGCTTAGGTTTTGGAGGACGAATTTTATAAGATAAAAATAGACTAAATCGTGGTAGGAAAAGTCATCGGCTAAACACTGACCATGTTTAGTAACATCTTTTAAATAAGATACTATAATAAGGTTGTAACGGAACAGGCTCTGGATGAGGATTCCGTCACGATTCACAAATATAGATACATTTAAAAAGCATCTTGGTATGAATAAATATTGATGAAATTTAGACAATAGCGCAAGAAGAAAGCGATAATGTGTAATATTGAGATTTAGATGTTAGGTATTTCTTATAGCAAGACTATAGGTACTTACTGAAAATGATAAGCAGCTTAGAATATTTAAGCTATCAAGATATTCTATGTATTATTATAAAGATAAGTTACTTCAAGTAAAAGGAAATGTTGAGTAATCCTTTAAATACATAAAAGTTACAAGCAAAATTAATAAAATTACCATGAAAATAAGCAGCATTGATATTTCTAACCATACAAAGTTATGTGAGGAACATATTTTCGTTGTGTGTCCGTGTATTTGAGTTTGCTTCATCAAAATGAACCCTAAAACAAATGAGTATTGACGCCGATCTGAAGCCGATAGAAAGGGCTTTGATTGGATCTACGTACATCTGATCGGCGTCATACGAAATTCAAAATATGTGTTGTCATGAGCGGATTTTGATGAGATTTTGAAATTAGAATAGGAATGCGCTGGAGGGCTGAGATTGGCTGAGGTGGATCTGAAGCCGTTTTGACGCCGATAGAAAGGGCTTTGATTGGATACCTATCGGCCTCGAATCGGCGTCACTGTCAAGTTTGAGAAAGTATATAAGCAGTAGAAAGACCGAGAAAATGCTTATTAAATTCTTGAACTTCCGTGAGGTAATATATTCTGCTACGGACATGGTTCCGGACGTGGGTTGGATACCTCACGGTGACAAATAAGATCCACCTCGATAGGGAACGCCCAATCCTTAGAGTTGGACACTTTTGGGAGCGAGCCAACAATCACTTTAACCTATTGCAATGGGTACGATTAACTGCTCCTCACTTCGATTGGAAAGAATATTCCAGTGGAAGTGTCTTCTATGTATTATATGTATTTATTTCCTCTCATACTAGAACGTCGCTCTGCAGCCTTCCATAGCTTCGGCTATAGCGGTATAGTCGCGCGACTATTTCCGTGCGTGGAGTTGGACACCCTAGGGGCCATAGGTTCGATTCTCGGCTTGGCACCGAACTTTAGAGGCTAGTTAGGGATCAAACTTGAGCCATCCTATCAGGGGGATGAAAGCTCATGCGCAATTAACTTTGGGGGGTTTGTTGGGGACTTACACACACTTTAGCAGACTAGGAATTTATTTAGGACCGAAGTAGGTCTAGGTCTAGTATTTTTGTTTACCGGGTTATACATTAACTTCGTGATGGTTCAATCGGGAGCAAATAAGTAAATTCACGCGCTAGTGGCGTCTACCACTAGAGACGTAGGTTTCAATAATGAATTCGTCATATCAATACAATCTATTGGTATGCTAGACTTAGAAACTAAAGACTAACTACGAAATCAAAATGTCAAAATAAATATATATTTAATCAGTATAAAGTAAGTAATACAAAAATATTTGCCTGCAAAGGAATATAGAAATATTAGTTCGAATGAAATGTACCTAATGTATTTGTTGCATTAATATATTATATATTTGTTGATGAGTTCGGGAGATCGAGTTTAGGCTAGATTGTTTACTCTGATCCTAGCATGAGAATGCGGTAATAAATTATAGCAATTGAATTATTTGCTGAAAGTATCAAATGTAATATTTAGAATCAAATGATAATTCATAATGATAAATAATAATATTAAGAAGAGATAAATAAGATTATAATCGCTTATAGACGCAAACTCTACATTTGGAAAACTACCAAACGGACTTAGTAAGGCCTTACTAATTTTGGGGTAAATAGAAGAGGTTCTTGGCATGATGGAGAACATTTGTGTCACAGTAAAGAGCAGCTCTTAATCCAGCATTCGAGTTGTAAGCCTTGAACATGCCAAGAATCGTACTTCCTAAATCATAATAAATCTAGAATTCTACGGCAAATCTAAAAAAAATCAAACTAATTACTTACAATATGAAAATTGATAAAATATATTATATCTTTAAATTGTAGAGATATCTATCACTATATCTATACTATATATCAATAATTTACTCGGCAAAGTAAAGCTAACTATTATAATAATCATCATAATAAATATATGGCTGCTAGTATTGAGCTAACCAATACAACAAAGATTCTGCTAATACTTAAGTATTTAAAATAATTGCTTTTCCTACAATGGTTCAATAGATGGCATGTCATGTAAAACACTAGTAATCTAAGTATAGCAATCTCGTATAAAAAGGAGATTTATGTATGTGGTAAGTCTTATCAAACTTGGTCAAGCAATGCAGCACCTTGAGAATTCTTGTAAACCACAAACAAGGGTCTAGAGATTTCTCTAAGTCACTGATATTATTTCCCATATATTGCTGTCAGTAAACAAGTAAATGATTAAACTTGAACAATTGAACTATTCAGGGAATAGTGGCTGATAATATTTATCTAAAGGAATTGGATAATCAGCGTAGTAGTTACTGATCACAAGAGATTTCTAAAGCGCATATAAAGCGAGTTTTTACTTTACTTTTGTTATTTATTTCCTAGCAGTTTTCATAAACGAAACAAATAGTACATATTATAGAGACACTTAGTCTGCAAGAGATTATATCAATCTTATCAACAGCTAAATGCTCATAGCAATAAACATAAATCTATAAAGAAAGCTAGTTATATAATTAACAGATTTATAACTGTTATTAATAATAACGAAAATCATGCGTATATCTGATATTATTTAATGGAATTGTTTATATATTATTTCACTAATCAAAACTGATTTATCATATTTAACAGATAGTTTTGCAAGCTAATAATTATATAGTAAAACTTGCAAATATCCTACTGTTTCTATGTTCTATGGTCAAATAACATAGACCTTAAATTCAGAAACTTATATTGATGATTAATATCTTCCACAATTAGAAGTCAAATCAAGTACATAAGCTAGAGATCTAGGATCAGCTCAGTCAGTCTGTAAGAACTAAGTATTTGCAATCTAGTATGTTCATCGCAATTTTTCGTTATCAGCTAGCAGTTCAGTAATGTAGTAGTAGGTTATCCATCGTAATATCAGAATACCTAGGCGTTGCTTTTGGTTTCTCTAGGCATCTATAGTTCTGAATAGTTTTCTCTGTTTCAATTCTTTCCGAAAAGAGCAAGGTTACAACAGCGGTACACAGTGTTAGGGTCCTCCTAGAATAGACGATCATTGGCCAAAACGAATTAGAATAAAAAAATTGGGGGGTTGTTACAATTTGGTGCCGTGACCAGGATTGGAATAACGTTACTACGGAAGTTTTACTAGGAATTAGTTGCGGTCAACCGCACAATTTGTTGGCGTGAAATGGATAGGATTTTATTGAAACAGAGATGCTATTGCAATAGGTGATTTTTAAAGGGCTAAATAGGTAGTCAACGGATACTATAATGAGGTGATGATGTTGTTGTTCTAGGCTACAGTAGTAGATTTCTACAATAAACTAAGAAATAAACAAGCCGGATATGCAATTTTAGGAATATTACTAAAATACTAATAACTACGAAGCGCTTAAATGATATTCAAGGAAAGATGAGTTGTATGCAAGTTTGATGTATGTAAAGTCTGCAACTACCTTTGTCATTTACGTGTACCCCATAGTCGATCTCTAGAATCCAGAAGTACACTTATCATTCGAAAGGCAGATTGCGTGTTGTGTTTACGACTAAGATACTCTCCTGGAAGCACACGGTAAATAGTCAGTATCGAACTCTACTCAAAGTGACCCGAAGGTTTTAAGAACACTTTAAGTATTGAACGACTTATGAAACTCACTTGGGAGCCAAGAATTGTGTTATAGAGTACTGAAAGAGTTATTGTAGAGTGTTAGGAAAGGAAGAGAGTTTCTACATGTTGAAGTGCCGTCGCTGCATTCACATCACAAGGATTACATTTGTAACCAGCAAAATACAGCGCAGATCGTGGACATGTCTGTATATAATCGGTGTTTGTTATGTTCGGAAGTATTAAGAATATAAAAATGTGTGAATATTAATAAATGGCTTACCTTTTTGTTTGATGAAATTTATGGTAATTAAATGGTAGTTAAAATCTACATACGTAATTACTTCTATTGCATTTGCGAAGGAAATAAATAGGATTACAATAAAATGCAAAGTTGCGCAACTTTAATTGAGCGATGATAAGTCTTGTTAGAAGTTTTGTTGAAATATGTTTAGTCGTAACATTGGGGGGTTGAATTTCCCATTCAGATGCTTAGCGTTGTGAAAATTCTTATAGACAAGTCAGATGGTTGTATAGTTATTCGTAAAGGTTAAATAAATCAACGATATGCAGATTTAATAGACAAACATAGTAAGCGCCGAATTTAAGTATAAAAAACCAATATTATAGCTAGGTAGTGATGAGTCTTCGGAATGAAGCTGGTAAAGTTTGACAATGTAGGCAGGCTGAAGAGGAGCGCCGGATTTCAGAAGCTTTGGGGCGAAGCGGCTGGTCGAGTAGTGCGTCTTGACGAGATCTGCAAATATAATAGGGAAAATTAGGGAATGGTGAGCAAAGCCGGGTTATCTATCTAAATTAAAAATAATGGAAAAAAAATCAAACATTATGTAAATCAAAGTGAATAAGGAAACTTTTATTTAGGGCACAATAATAATTGTTTGGATGTTAATAGTTATGTATGTATTTATGTTCTTATGTAACATAATTGACATGTAAGTAGTACGCGCAAAGTATATACACAACCTTAAATTTTAAATCTGAACTCGGTATACATCGTCAATTTCGGTCGTTGAATACTAGTAGACTATATACTATATACTAGTAGAACTATATTAGAGTTTAGGGCAATATAAAAAAAAAACGGTTCCATGCCATGAAAATCGTAGGAATTGTGGAACTCATTTAATCAAGTGAGAGGTTATTACAGAACAACAGACAAATATACAAACGTTCATTTGATATATTACTAGTTGCGGTCGCGGATGTACCCGCATGGAGATAGCTGATGATGGTGGTGATGATAAAAAGTTATCTATGCGTAAATCTAGTATCATCTATTTTTATACCAAATCTCATCAAAATTAGTCCAGCCAGGACTGATGTAATAAACATTCATTCAGACATACCAGCATTTGCGTTTATAATACTAGTACCTAGGTACCTTTTTAGGATAATGATGATAATGATGAGGAAGAGTATCTTATAATATGTAAATTCAAAGCTTCATCTACTTCCTTACAAAATTTCATCAAAATTGGCGCAGCCGTTTAAGAGGGATGGTGAAGCAAACATTTATTCTTACGAACAAACGTCGTGTTTGTAATATTAGTACCTAGGAAATATTTTTAGGATACTAAATAAATATCGAAACTTACAGATCTACCAATCAATGATGAGCGAGTTATGTGAGCTGTAGAGCTTGTCAGGTTTCACTATGGTCTATAACAACACCACAGTCGGCAGGCAGGGATCTAGAATTAATGGAAAACTATAAAATATACATAAACATATAACGAGTAAAATATAGAATCAGATATTTCATCAATAATCTAAAACTAACCGAAGGTTGTATATCAGGGCGCGTATAAATATGAGAAAATTGTAATACCTATTTTAAAATTGCTATTGAATAAATAAACAAAGGTAGAAAACGAAATATGTTAGAAAAATCAATCAAAATGACATGACAATCAACATTTAGGTTACCTAGGCTACAGAACTTTACAGAAAGGTAACTACAAAAGAGTTCTATGTAAAAGCAAAGAAACTTTTTGAAACTGGTACTGAGGGCTTGCTGTCATAGTGTAAAGAGAATATAAACACTACGTTTTACTATAGTATCACGTAAAGAAGAATTCTGGTGATTAATGCCTAGGTATTTTATAGATGTTTATTGGAATCTATATAAAAGGGAGGTACATATATGGTGGGTATGCAACTAGGAAATCAATGTTGAGTCATGTTGTTTGGGTTATTTGCCTGCAAAGAGTTTGAAATGTTCAGTTGTAACAAAATATGAAATGTTCAGTTGTAACAAAATACGATAAGTATGTACCTCCATAATACACTGGTAATTTCTATGTATGTATAATCTGTAGGAAGTATGTAGATATGAACAGGGAAAAAGGATGTTTGGTTGGAGCAAAGCAGAGATGAACATGTCTAAATAACACTATACATACATACCTTGCCAGATAGCTGGAGTGTAGTTTCGTAGGAATATGTACACCTATGTATATAATAATATGTAGGTATAAATAGTTGTTGAATATCAATCGGAGTTGTTGGGCGAATGTATCGTGCATGCGCCATTTGTTCGCAAGTTTTAGCCGTGAACCCGTCATGGACACTGCAAAGATAAAGGTAAATTAATGCTACGATAAATAGAGTTACGAGGAAAGATATAATAAGAGCGAACGTGCATAGAATTTACGAAAATCATATTTTTGACGTGAACTGTGTTTCCTTTATTTTGACAGCGACATATTTAACTATCTGTCATAAGCACATACGTGTATATCCAAAGAGTTCGTAACAAATAGAAATCATGTTCAAGGTTTAATATACCTAGCTATAATTTAAATGCTAAAGTTATATATTATTATAGATATAATAAACGGTATGATTAGGTATAAGATGGAATAAGAACTTACCTGTGGTCAACAAATGTCCATAGCTCTTTGAGATTTTGTGATCCTTTGTAGATATTTGAGGTTTATATTTTATTTAGGGAACAAAAAAAAAGGAAGTAATAAAAGACAATCACAGAAATTTAGGGTCGCTATATAGAAGTGAAATTTGGGTAGTGATCGTAATATAAAAAAATACTTAAAAGTTTAGTTGTGGTAATGCGATCGCAAAGTGGTTGTAAAATAGCACGGAGCGTCTTCGTTAAGACTTAAAATTTCGTACAATAATCGTAATGGGATACTTTGAGTGATATCTTTCAGTAATGCGTTACAAAGACATTGGCAGATATAGTGTAGTTATGATAATGACGTGATGATTATAAATTTTATTTAAAATCAAACACATTATCACACATGACAAAGTTTAAGGATTTTTGTACATTAATAGCCGAGACGCATACATTAGTGCAGGGTTATTCGAGGACCGGAAAAACAGTCGTGTTGATTTTTGCTTTGAAATTCATTGAAGATGTAGCTAGGGAAATGACATGAAGATTTGGAGAAATTTGAGTAACCGCGCAGTGACAGCACAGCGTACACATGATCTTGTAATAGCAAATATGTGGATAGAGAAATAGAAATAGAAGAGATCTTCGGAATATCACAAAAGAATTGAAAAATAAAATTTAATCTGCGATTCACTAATTGATTACTTGCAAGTAACCAAGGTTTGATACATATGGATTACGAAGGTTGTAGAAGATGGGGGTTGGAAATTACAAAGATAAATGGAAATAAACACAACTATGTTCTTTTGCTTGTACTCGTACATTTGAAATTAAATTAAATATAAATTCCGTTTAGAGTCTTCAATTTATTAGGTACTTAACTATCACTATAACTTTTAGTTATAGACCGTTATCAATCTAGTCATATTTCAGCAAAAGTCGAGCATAGAAATATTCAAAATATCTTGTTTTTTTCATTTGTTGGGATTTGGGGTTATAGAAATATAAACAAATTACCCTTTTATATCCTTGTAATAATCTAATTAATAAATAAATTAATCCTAGTAAAGGCTTGCGAAAATTTAATAGATAGGTATTACATCTATATCTTTCTAATCGATAATTTTCAGGGAAAAAAATTTTGGGTAGAAAATTACATTATTACTCAGTATACCTACATCGCAAGTTCAAGTTACGGGATACCACTAGTTTACTAGTTCTTCTGAGACCTAAACCTATTAAAATCTTTTATTACCTAAACCTATTATTAGTCCTCATCTATTGTTTGAGTATTCTAATTCACGGCGTGTCGTTAGTTTGGTTGATAGATAACTATAGTCTGAAGAAAAGGGGAAAATGGGGAAAGCTGAGCACAGGGGTGTGTTGGACTGTTTATTATATTGTAGTGACTATGGAGCTGTTAGTATTAGAGTGTTATTATTGATTAGCGTAATAAATTGTAATTTATGGATTACATTAAAGAAAAGACCAAATAGTTATCGGTAGTAGAGATCAGGAAATGGAATAAAAAAGAGAGAGACATTCGTGTGTTTGACGTTTCCGTATAATATTGACAACAAGCGATGGGTGGCGTTAATAAAAGCAAAAGGAAAGGTAAATAGAATATTGTTTATGTTTATTGGGCGTTTCCCTGTTAACTAAATAAACAGTCGTAACGAGTTTCGTTTTATAGTTATGAGTAGCATGTAGAGGAAGAAGTTATAGGGTTATTGTAGGTATATCTTGTTGGAACGAAGTATCTATAATTGATAGATTACCTTCATAATTAGTCGGGTTTAATTTGTATCGAACAGGAAAGGGGTGATGCAATTGTTCATGGAAAGGAATAATGTCAGAAATTTAGGAAGGCACCTATCATAGGGATACATTATTAATAACCTAGTTTCAAAACCGAAAATCAAAAGTTATAGCAGAAGGAAAATACTGTGCAGCTATTTCTAGAGTCACGTTTTTGAGCATTTACCTTTGAGTAAATATTTTGGTACATATATGACTAAAAAAAAATTATGTAAGAAGGTACATAGTTATGTAGACCACAATGGGAATGACATAAAAACATCATGTTTGGAGTATTAGGTAGACAGTACATGTAAAAGCGAATGATTTGGTTAGAGTTAGGTATGTCGAGTTGTTATTTTATTCAGACTAATCTACTGAGCTGATTTTGAAGATAATCTGCGCGCTAATGAAAATTATAGATGGAAAGACACAATTCTGTCTTAGTTGGATGCGTTGATTTAATCAGATATAGATGTTTTAGTAATAGCAGGAATGTTATTGTCGTTGATATATAATAATATAAGATATAATAGTAATCAGACAGTTTAGAGTTTTATAAAAATCGGTTTCAGGTATTGATTGATAATTAAATAATATTAAACATTATTATTGCAAAATGATTATTTAATAAAAAGTACTGCATTTTGCAACTGTAAAATTGAATGAATTAAGTTTAGACAGACTAACAAATACAAGGTAAACAAAAATAATGATAATATTAGGAATCACAATTTTAAGGATTCTTTTCAAATGAAGTGGGTACATGGAAAATGGAAAGCGTTAGGAAAATAAAAAAAAAAAAAATACCAACGTACAGCAATATTTAATAAAACTTTATTACAATATTTCATAAAACTTTATTATAATTAAACAAAGATGTTACAATATTTAATAAAGAGCGGGCGTAAACCTCATCAGGGCGGGTTTTGTTACAGCTTTTCCAATTTATTTTTGACGTAGGGTTTAAAAAAACTTATAATATAAAGGGGCATATAGAAATAAAAGCCAGAAATTTTATTTGGTAAATACGATTTATTGTGAGAACTTATTCGTAGACTCCAGACAAAAGGATTGAAGGTTTATTTAGGCAGTATGCAGGGCAATGTAAGAGAAGAAAGATTTAAGCTTTAATTAAAGGAATGGGAGGAGATGAATGGAATAAAGGGATCCCAGGGAGAGATGCGAGTGGCAGAGTTAGTATTGAATTTTATTGAGGGCCTCTATGAATCGACAATACCGACTGGAGTCGATTTGTTAAGTTTTGTTTTCAGACAGACACACACTATTCAACGAATGATTTATGGAGTACAAATTGGAGATAGGTTTAGGTCAGAAGACACCACATCAGTATTTACAACTGAATTATTCCATAAAGAGTTCGTACTTTACAGGTAGCCAATGTTTAGCCATTACACTTACATTCACCGAGTTATTAGGCGGTTGCTTGTTTGGTTTGATTTGAAGAGGGATGTATCAGCCATGGAGAATTATTGCTTGTTAGCTATTAACGAGATCTGGAGTAATAAAGGGTGGCGTAGGTTCTACTCCACATACTCGATCCCAAACGAAAAATTGGTTTGGGTGGTAGCACGTATGCTGAATTATTCGAATTGACTAGGTGCACAATTTGGCACAATACTAGTTCCCTTTCGTTATTTCAGATTTTCCTTGTGAGAAGTCATTTTATTCATGGAGGAGACATTGAGATCGGATATATCAACCCTTACAGTAAATTTATTTTTAACTCGGTCTTTTAAATACACTCCACTAGTGAGTTCACGTACTCATATCCTTGTTTGAAAACGAATTAGAAAAAATTAAAAATAAAGGGGGGGGTTGTTACAAGGTCTAGAAGAGAAGGCGATGTATTAGGAAAATGATGTGTAGCACTTAAGAGGATAATATGCATGTTGCTCGATCTGGTTAGAGTTTCAAAGGAAGATGACCGATGATCTTGTTTCAGAAGACAAGTGTTAAAATCAACCATAATTATGGAATGACTATAAGATGGAGTAAGATCTTCTAAGATCTTTTCGAAGGAAGAGAAGAATTTTAGAATGTGAGAGCAAGACTTCAATGAAAAGGTGTTCGCCGGCGTTAGAAGGTGGTGGTTACGCTGTGATGTACTAATTACAGTAAATGCAATATGGGTACGGAGGTAAATAGCCACACCCCCACCAACACTTCCTGCACGATCATTGCGTATGATGTTAAACCCGGGTATTGTGAAAAAAATAGATGGAAGAAATGGCTTAAGGCCAGGATTCAGAGACTAGAATAGCATGAATGTTTTTGTCATCAAAAGACGCCAACATGTGAGAAAAATGAGCCGGAATGCTCTGCGCATTAGTATGAATAATATTCGAATTTTTGGTACATCAGATAAATGGGAATTTAAAGTTTCAGAGAGAGTAGAAATACTTAAAAAACTATCTTCGCTAGTACTACGATCAAAACTACGACTACAATCTTGAGATGACAGAGATAAATAATCATAACTGTCATTGAACACGTTTAACTTTAATTAACTTTAATTATGCTCAAACAACTTTTGGCGCACTTCAACGAGCATTCAATACTGCACGAAAATCTGTTTGGCTTCACGAAAACAAGATCAACTACGGATGCCGGTGTGAAGTTAATGACGTATGTCTTAAAGGCTTGGGAGAGCTCACATGATGCTATTGGTGTTTTTTGTGATCTCTCTAAAGCATTTGATTGTGTGGAACACCGTATACTGATTCGAAAGCTTTTCCATTATGGTATTCGTGGAGCTGCGCTTGATTTCATCGAGTCATATTTATCCGAAAGGATGCAAAAGGTTGGCATAAATGGTGTAACATCTTCGGGATAATTAAAATGGGTGTTCCACAAGGGTCCATTTTAGGGACTTTTTTGTTCTTTTTAGTATACATTAACGACTTGCTACTTATGGCCAAGTATCTTTGTGATATTGTTTTATTTGCGGATGACACATCTCTGATTTTCAAAGTAAATAGGATAGATAGCACACTGATTCAAGTAAACAACGCTCTATTTAGTATCTCTAAATGGTTCTCAACTAATAATTTACTTCTGAATTCAAAAAAGACAAAATGTTTGAAGTTTTCTTTGCCTACTGTTCCATATTTGGAGTCCAACGTTACGCTTGATGGAATTAAACTCGTAATGGACAAGGCAACAGTCTTCCTAGGCATTAAAATTGACACAAAATTACAATGGGGTCCTCATATAAATGCCCTGTCTGGGAGACTCAGCTCTGCTGCATATGCGGTACGTAAAATAAGAGAGGTAACAGACACTTCTACGGCGCGGTTAGTGTATTTTGCATATTTGCACAGCTTAATGTCATATGGAATATTGCTATGGAGTTCAGCGGCTGATAAAGAGACCATCTTTATCCTACAGAAACGTGCTATTCGAGCTATATACGAAATGGGTCCCCGTGAATCTTTGAGAGATTTATTTAAGGAAATCAATATATTAACGTTGCCTTCCTTATAATTGTGTATTTGAAAATATAAATGTTCGTAAAAAATTACGCAAATATAAGTTACATAGTGATCACCACACTTTTAATAATAGAAATACAAATAGGATAACTGTACCTAGTTTTAGACTTGCAAAAACTAATAAGTCATTCCTAGAAAATTGTGTGCGTTTTTACAATAAAATCCCAAAACACATAACTGAGTTCACAGGGGGCAAATTCAAGTTGACTGTAAAAACGTTTTAATTAAAAAAGCTTACTATAAAGTTCGACATTATATAGAAGATAAAGATGCTTGGAATACTCCACTTCTGGCAAGCTGTCTCTCTGCCATCCATAAAATGTAATATTTGTAGTACCTAACTAGAAACATTGTAAACATCTATATAAAAAGAATGAACCCGAGTTTCTTGCCGCTTCTTCTCGGTGGGCTCTATATATTTTGCAGAATGCGGCTCTGATCATAACCTTCTCGTTGCCAACTTCTCGCTGCGTCTTAAGACGCCTAAACGCCAAGTCCTTAAGCCCAGAACCTTGGAACCCTCCAAACAACCAATCTTTCGTGAGGCGTTAGAAGCAATACTGAAGGATTATCCAAAGCATGAACACGCAAACGCTGATACTTTGTGGAGACACTTGAAAGGTCATATCAACGACTCTTTGGACCAGGTCCGCGAAAAGAAACAGCCAGAGCAAAAGAAACAATGCTGGCTCTCCAATTATTCGTGGGAGCTCATTCAGCGCAGGAAAGTTTTGAAAACTAAGAGTCTGCAGGATCGTGTAATAATGGCTGAATACTCCGAGCTTAGCAGAGCTATCTAAACCAGATGTCGCCACGATAGGAATAACTTCATTGAAGGCATCTGCAGCGATATTGAGAGGCATTCTAATAAGCTACAAGCTGCAGACCTTTTTAAGAAAGTTCGAGTCCTTTCCAAGCAGTTCAAAGCTAAGTCATGGGTTATAGAAGATAGCGATGGTACTGTTCTACATACAATGTTCTAATACGGTAAAGCTTTCAGCTGTGTCAATTGGAGTTGCTTGTGGAATGTCCTGCAAGAACTTGGAGTACCAAACCATCTCATCGCCCTACTTCGTGCTTTGTATGACTCAAACCAGGGGGTCGTAAGAGTCGATAAAACAACCTCTAACCCCTTTAAATTCTACCAAGGAGTACGGCAGCCTTGCATTTTGTCACCCATTCTATTCAACGTTTATGGAGAGCACATTATGAGATGTACCTGCGAGAACTGGAAGGGAGGCATAACAGTTGGTGGTGTAAAAATCACCAATTTGCGCTACGCCGATGACACTACTCTTCTTGCAGCAACTGAATCAGAAATGGTTGTACTCCTGGACCGAATGGAGCGGATTAGAGAAGAGCTGGGACTTTCCATAAACAGGTCTAAAACCAAGGTCATGGTGGTGGATAGAACTGGGAGGTTGGAACTCACTGGCGCATTAGGACTAGAAACAGTGGACAACTTTATATACCTGGGTTCCAACATCAGCAACGATGGTTCGTGTGAGAAAGAAGTGCGCAGGAGAATTGGCATAGCTAAGAGCGCCATGTCTCAGCTTGGAAAAATCTGGAGAGATCGCAACATTTCTGTAAAAACTAAAACCAAACTGGTACGGACTCTGGTTTTCTCGATCTTCTCTTATGGCGCTGAGACCTGGACACTGAAAGCTGCAGACCGAAAACGCATCGACGCCTTTAAGATGTGGAGCTGGAGAAAGATGCTCATATTGCTAGAACTCAAGATCTCTTCGCGGCTGTCATCCGAATGTCTACGCAGAGTCTTGGAATATTTCGGTCACATTGCTAGGAAAGACAGTGTCAATCTTGATAAACTCATTGTGACCGGAAAAGTAGACGGGAAAAGGCCTCGTGGTCGCAGCCCAATACGTTGGTCCGACCAGATCCGCACCGCGCTCGACTCTACGTTTCACAACGCCCTCCACTCCCCCAAAAACAGAAACAGATGGAGAACGATCATACGACAGAAAGTGATTCCGAAGGGAGGTCACGACCCCCATCATTGAGGAACACGAGGCAAGGAGGAGGAGGAATTACCTAAATAACAAAACGAAAATGTTGAATTAGAAATTGTAATCATGCATGTTTTGAATCATCATCTCACAAAAAACAAGCGCTTTCAATATGTAAGGTAAACAATATATAACTCTTAATAAATTATGATCTTTGATATATTAGAATGTGTTCTTCAATAAATTGATTAAATTATCTTAAACTTGATTTTTAATTTCATAAACCCTGGTTTACTTAACAATACTTTAATATATTAGATAGAAACGCTTCTTGCTACCTCGATATCAAACAGCACATCCCTATTTATCGATATTGATATCGATACCCGCGCGTTCGTCTTCCATGTTACAAATGTAATGTCACACATGAAAGACGAGTGTGCGGCTATGATCCGTCAAAGTGGATGGCACTTAAAAAAATATTCTCCCGATAACGTTCCGTTCTTTGCTTTAGTGATTTCCATTTATCTTTAGATATAGTCTGATTAATCTATGTATAGTCTGATTTATCTATGGATTCCATTGCGTATATTTATTATTCTATGGTTGTTTGTGTTGTGTTATGTATGAAATGAAAAATTGTTGAACATTTGTTTATTATATATGTAGAGAAGCTCAAGAATTATTAGAAAAAAATCGCTACCTGAATTAATGATTATACTAAAAAGAAGAACGTTTGTTGGTTCATAGAGTGTGAAGTTGTTGAAAAAGTTGTAGAAAAATGTCTCAATCCCAGTATGCACTAGCTTGGGACTCCTATAAAACGAATATTTGCAGTGGGTTTACTGCTTTGCAGCAGGTAAAGAGCGTCTATATCTACCTACAATATCAGTCATGTAAGGTGCAATTTATTCACGAAGTCTATTATAAGTGTAATATTCTATTCACTAAAGTCTGTTATATTCCTATTGGTTAGTGTTTGTATGATGAAGGCATGCTAACCCTAAAAAAATCCTTTCGCATCGATGTCCTTGCCGATGTAGTATGAATTACCTACTAAATTAAAATTATAAATCTAATTACATGTCCTGAATGATACATCAATGCAGAGCCTAAATCGTTGGGGCTTATAAACTTTAAAATTTGGTAATTGATGCCTTTTATGAAAATTTTACCTCTAAAAGAGTGAAGCAAGCAAAAAAACTAATGGATCAAGCTAACATTATATACATACATTATTATTATTAAGCTATTGCATAGCTTCTATCGTGGGCCTTGAGTGTGGAGACCGAATCCAGAAATTCCATAACGAAAATAACCTAACACCCCCCACTCCGACACCATCTATCGATGAATAGCAGAACTTTTAAGGACTTTTTGAAATATCATGCTTGTCTCTTTAGTTCAGCAACTCGCCTCTAGATGGCATTGGTTAAATAATTATAATTGCATAAGTTGATAAAAGAGCTATGCAATAGCATTACCGCGGCAGTCTCCGAGTGCCACACATCTTTTTTATTCTTATAATTATTATTTACATTATTTCTTTCTTATGAGATACTGTTACCTAACCTGTTGACTCGTGATTCACCACAATACAATAGATTTCGCAGAAATCAACCTACTTTTTCAGGAACTGCAATGTGTATTTAAGAGACCACGGACCAGCAAGCGCAGCGTAGGTTGTCCACCGACATGGTGGACAGACGACCTGATAAAGGTCGCAGGACGACGTTGGATGCAGGATGCTTTGGACCTCCTTCTAGAAAATTATGGGGGAGGCGTATGTTCAGCAGTGGACATCCTATGGCTGAGATGATGATGATGACCTGGTTTGATCTGAGCTTGTTTGATGGTTTGGTCTGATTCCCAGAGGAAGCAAGACTTAAAACAACTTTAAAAAATAAAATTAATTCTCCTTTCAGCTAAATATGCTATCTACAGTACCTATTTAACATACTTTACCTTCATGTCGTTATAGTCTTGGGCGGCCCTGTATATATTACTTGATCTGATTAATTGGCTAATTTCTTAATGCAGAGTCTTAATCCGTGTGGGTACAAACTTGAAATATTAGTAGTTGATGCATTTTGCGTTGTAAGCATATACTAATAAATGGTTTATGAAAATTTCATCCTCAGGGGGTGAAACCAGCGATGCCATTGCTGGGTCAGCTAGTGCTACATATTTTGTAATTGTTTCAGAATGGCGAGTTAGTTGATATGACCCTTGCCGCTGATGGTCATTTTGTGAAAGTCCACCAATTGCTTGTGGCTCTTTCTAGCACTTACCTAAAAAAACTGATTTCATCAGCACCCTGTCAGCATCCTGTTATTTTTCTCAATGTAAGTCATGTAGATATATAAGTTAAAGATATTTTTTCTAAAATATCAAGCCACTTGTGGCCAACACTTATAGTACTTGACTATAAAAACATTTTCTTACTACCTATCAAAATGTACCTGTGAGGCATAGGTATATTTTGAAAGAAAGAGAATCATTACAATGGAGTTCAGGTATAAACAAATATATACATACCAAAAGGTTGCAAAGGTAATAAGTAAAAAAATCATGATACATGAAGATATTTATAAAATAATTATTGGTTGATATTAAAATTAGAATCACATTGCTTATTATTTACTTGGATTTTTCTACATTTTATTTCACTTTAATATTGTATTGTAGAAACAATGTTACTAAACCATTTTATATCCAGTAACTGATATTAGCTCATAAAGTGCACCAAAGTTGAAAATTTCAAGTTCTAAATTCATACAATTGTTTTATTTTGTTTATCTATTAATAATTCTTGGAAACTGATAGCGGCCCATGCACCTGAGGTACTTTCCTTATCTTTTATGGATCTAGTTAAAGAGATAGCTAATTAATACCTGGATCCCAGCTTGCCTGTGTACCCTTGAGCCCTTTGACTTGTTTTGAAAGAAATTTGAAGAGCAAGTTAGTGTGTTCTCATACTGCAACCGTGCTACACCTTGCTGATTATTTTCCTTACTACTGCGAACTATAACTATCGATTTTGTGCTATGACCCCGCACTTGATTTTTGGACCTGATTTTTACTTTGCGGACTGGAATAGTGAACGAAGTAATGTCTCGCTTTACTAATTACTCTGCCATGGAGTATGCTCAAATGCATTACATTTACGGCGAGTGTAGGGGCAATGCAAGCCGAGCCGCAGCTCTCTATCGGGAAAGATTTCCTAATGCACGACATGCTGATTATCGAGTCTTTATCCGAGTACATAATGCCTATTTGCAAGGACGCACTCCTGGAACTGGTATCGGTGGCTCAAGTTCTGGGAGACCAAGAGTTTTAGATGAAGAGCAAGTTTTGAATGAAATTGCCGAAGATCCAACCACTTCAATACGGGCAATTGCAAGAACAACGGGTCTATCCATAGCGACTGTTCATGGGATTTTAAAAAGAGCGGAGCTACATCCATACCATTCTAAACGCGTCCAGTGCCTGTTGCCAAGAGACTACTCTTTGCGAGTCACGTTTTGCCAACGAATGTTGAGAAAAATAAGAGACAACCCAAACTTTTGTGACCAAATACTGTGGAGCAACGAGTCAACCTGTAAAAAAGATGGTTATTTCAATATGCACAACTTGCATACACATAACTGGCAGCTCACAAATCTCCATTTGGTGAGAGATGATAGATCTCAGTGCCAATTTAAAATTAATTTATGGACGGGAATATGGAACGGCCAAATTATTGGCCCGTTTGAGCTTCCAGAAACATTAAATGCCGAGAGATATCTGCGGTTTCTGAGGAGTGATCTCCCTACATTATTAGAAAATATACCACTTGAAGAGAGAAGAAGAATGTGGCTGCAGCACGACGGTTGTCCCGCACATTACGCCAGAAATGTGCGGGATTATCTCGATGAAGTTTTCCCTCGAAGATGGATTGGACACTAGGGGCAATTTTATGGCCACCACGTTCTCCTGATCTCAACCCTTTACATTTTTTTTATTGGGGGTGTCTCAAGGAGAAAGTGTACAAAAAGCCCATTGACAATGTGGAACAATTAAAGGAGCGCATAGTAACTGCATCAAGAGAAATAAATGAGACTGGATACGTGCGCAAAATAAAGCGCTCGTTCATAAGGCGGTGTAGAGCCTGCATACGAGCGCGAGGTGGGCATTTGGAACAATATTTGTAGTTTTTGAATAAAGTTCTTTGCTTTATGACCGTTGTTTCAGTTTTATTTAATATTAACACTTTCATGTCAATCCCAAATATCACGTTTTAGGCATTAGGGTTGCAATTGTACCACTATTACGAGTCATGTAGTAATTAACTACATATCTCTTTAACTAGATCCATAAAAGATAAGGACAGTACCTCTGGCGCATGGGCCGCTATCAGTTTCCAAGAATTATAAATAGATTTAGCAGTAAAACGCAGTGACGCAAACAAAATAAAACAATTGTATGAATTTAGAACTTGAAATTTTCAACTTTGGTGCACTTTATGAGCTAATATCAGTTACTGGATGATCAAAATGTAACGTGTTATGCCATTTTAGGACCGTAGTGAACTAGGTTGTTTTTAGAATGATGGGCACTTGGGTGGTCATACATTTTTTTTCACCACAGGAGCTCCAAACTTACGCACTAGTTTTTCTCCTTGAAAATGTTTGATAAAAAATATTAAAAAGCAAAAAAAAATGACGATTCGACACTAAAGTGGCTGTTTGAATTTGATAGCGAACTTATCCGAGATTACATTGCAAAAAACAGACACAGAAAATTTCGAGAATGCAGGTCACAGGATTGAAAATAGTGACAAAGTGTGTGATTTTTCCTTAAATTTAGAAAATGTCAAATAACTCGAATACCGTGGCACTTTCACTGAACATATTTTTTTATTTGGTTAGCTGTGACCCTCTCTGCCCGCAGGTAAAGTATTATCTACTCATTACTGAACACACTGTAGATTGTGAATTTAATTATGCATATAATATGATCTATTTTCCTATCCATTTAATATTCCTATCCAGTTCTGGCAGCTTAATAATATTGGGGTGCTTGAGATAAACCATCTTCGCCAGGCTGATTGGTGCAGTTCGTAGGGGGCTTGCTTTCTGAGCTGCTGGGTTCGATCCCCGGACAGGTCAAACATTTGTGTGCATGAGCATGTCTGTTTGTCCTGTGTCTGGGTGTGTATATGTATATCAGTCATCAGGTTACCATAGTACAGGTTCTTCGCCTAGTTTGAAATCTGTTTTCAGTTCCTTTGTAGGTGGATGTGGACGTTATTCCATATCATATTATTATCATATTACTCGTATCTTGACCCTCTCACAGTTACAGATACCTCAAATGCAGGCAACTAGATTGAAGACGCCACGAGACCCCTAGCAAAACCATATTTGTACCAATAGGGCTGGCATGGCTGTGGCCAATGTAGCTAAAAGCCCCCTAAATTAATCCTGAATAAAAAAGGCATACTTACATTATCACATATTATTCATTTATTACTAGTACTTATTAATTTACGTCGATAGTTATTCTCCTTTAAGTAATTTACATAATTATATTATCCTTATGGTCATGGTTTTTTTTTATTTTTGCAGAATGTGTCTCACAGTGTGTTATGCTATTTACTGGAGTATATCTACACAGGAGAAGTTCTCGTCCCATCTGAGAGTTTGCTGCCATTTACGGAAGCCGCCAAATCTCTTCAAATCAAAGGCTTAGAGGATATTGTAAGTTTAATGAAAAAGTCTAGATCGACGGATGTTACCGAATTATTTGTTAATTAATTTCACTGAAATGAAACTTTGTTGTCTTTTAATGAAGTTAAAAAAACCTCGATACATATATGGCGCAAAACACATTTCTGCGTCTTAGCAATCTGAATCATGGAACTAGACATCTGACATCGGAACTTCATCTTTTTATGCTGCATAATGGTATCTACATACCTGGCTAACTACATGTTTAGTAATGAAGAATCGTGTCGACATCAGCCCACTTGTTTCGTAGCTAGGATGAAACATAGTCCAAGCGGCGCATGCACGAAAGGTCCACTCGTAAGACTTACAGGTTTTACTTAATTTGAGGGGCGGGCTCTTTTGCCCCAACCAGCTGGCCTATTATGTATCTCAGTTGCTAACAAATGTTATTGAAATCGAAAAAAATTGTGGCTCTATGTCACTTTTGACAGCTCCAGACATCAACTTACTAACATTATTGATTACTGGATTTGTTAAAACTGACATAGAGCTGCCACTTTTTTGGATTTCAATCAACATATTTTGTTAGCAACTGATATACATAACAGCCCCGCGGGTCGCTACTGTGTTGCCCATTTTGCGTGATGTCGCGTGGGGCTTGTCAGTCCAACCATCCGATGTCGCCCAGGAAGGCCAGCATCTCAAATCCCCAAAGAAGCCTGTCCTGCAGTAGCAGAAGTCCAGAAGCAGTATCCTGTTTGAAAGTTCGCCACTTCGGCAGTCTGCATCTGTGAACTAAATTTATTCTGTTGAATTAACTGCTACACTTAGGGGTGCGTGCACCTGTTTGGCACCAGGGTTGGTACCTATTCATTACCCGGAAGTTCTTTGATGATGATGATATGATTATAATTTTTGCTGCCGCCGCTCTTACTAACAGACAACAGAGAACACTGCGACTCTGTTAACTTATGCACCAATGCCACTAGATTAGGTGATTTGGTAATTGCAGTAAAAAACATGTAGTGATGAATATTTCTACACAAATATTATAAAGAGCAATGATTTGTTTTTTTATTTGAATTGAATAGGCTCCGAAACTACTAGACCGATTAGAAAAATTATTTCACCATTAGAATCCTACATTTCCCCTGATGAAAATAGGCTAATAATATTTTCAAAAAGTCAGAGGTCCGTTTGAAAACTTCGATAATGTAATCCAAGGTGTGGAAAAAATAAGTTCTTATATCGCGTACGCTGCGGAAACTTGACCATATAATATTAGTCTATACTTTTGACAATAGAGCAAAGTGATGTACTACTGTTTTATAGAAGACGTCAATCTACAAAGAAGTCCACATTACCATAATGTCTAACTATTACAGTTTTGTCACAATAAATACTTTCATTTTGAAGTATGCAATAGTAACGCCGGTACAAACCAAGCTACATTATACGTATACCTAGGCATTAATTGTACTCTAAAAATAAAGAGAAAGGATATTGTTGTGTATACACGTAAAACTACAACAATTCAAAAAATCCTTAACGAGCATAAAGCTACATTACGCCTGAGTAACATATGCTATATTTGATTCATCCTCATCATCATACATCCATCCATCCAGCTAGTTAAATAATATTATGTAATAAATGAGGTTGACGTAAAATGTGTATTAACATATCCGCTCAAATTGTGAATCAGGTTGCATGGTTATATGTAATTAAAATCAGTCCCTTATTTTCAGAATAATTTGGACCCGACTGCCAGAGGTAACACAGCTGTTGTCACATCTGTGGACAACCTTGAAATAAGCAATGTTACCAGCACGAAGAGAAAAGCACCCGAGGATATAGACGGGGTTTGTATCCCTATTTTATATGGACTACTCGGTACTATGCGTGCGATGGATTTTATTGTATCATAAACCTTGAGGACTGTATATTTATACAAAATAATAAAAATATGTTCTGTCATGCTATCGATTTTTTGGGAGAGGAAATTCTGTGCACTAAGTCTTTCCATCACACCCATGGTGACCCCGTAGGCATGTGGGGCTCAAACCCACTAGAAATCCTTACGTGAGCAGTCCTCCGGTGGGGCGAAATGGGGTGATTGATTCCTTCTATCTCTGTGCCAAATGTCATCAAGACCATTTCAACCGTGAAAAGATACTCATAATACACAGAAAGCGAAAGAAGAGTTGCTTTCACATTTTGATCCGGTGATTTGGTGTACTCAGTAAATTTTAATTAATTGTTTGAATGTTGGATTTGAAACTAGCTTCAAGCTAACTAAGGCGAGATAGTCGTTACATAGACATCCATCCAGACATTAATTTACTAATCGTGCCTCTGGTCTTAACCAGATATCGTATACTTCTGACCAAAGAGGAATAAAGAGGAATTACAGTGATTACTGTTCAGTCATCAGTAGAAGTAATATTATGACGAATGTGGGAAACGTATCGTAAAGTACTAATGTTTTTTATTTTTCTTTCAGATCAATTTACCACCGCATGCCAAAAAAGTGTACGTTAAACCAGAAGGTGCTCATATGTTAGTATGCTGCTTTTATTATCTTGCCTATAAAATGTATTATACTGCTGTCGTAGCCGACCTGCCTGTTTCGCCGGTCTTTCCATTTTTAGATTTTTTCTTGATAACATTCGTTCTCATTCGTTCATCCGAAAATATGTATTGTATCAACCAGTGACACTAGCGCGAAAATTTTAGTAACTTAATTGTATCGTTGCCGTATGTATACAGAGGCCGTAGCACAAACAATTTGCTAAAAAATATTCGTATCGTAACCGTCAACGTGTCACGCTTCGGCGTGCAAACTATGAGTTATCTGTGTCACAGTTGCCCTAGATGAATGACAGTTTGTGCTGTTGTACGTGAACGACACGTTTCGTTACACTTAGCAGTTATTCGTACTAGGCCCATAGTTCAAAGTTTGGCAAAGTACTCTTTTTCATTAGAAACGCGAACTTGATACACGGATAATGGCCATAGGCCGTTGCCTATGCGCAGGAATATCATTGCAATAGCTAGTTCACATCTTAACAAACCATGATAAGCGAGAAGGCTGACACTGAATCGTTTTATACCAAACTCCTTTTTCCATGCTTCTTTCGTAGAAATATTCGTTAAATGTTGTATATTCTTAAATTATAAGTAATTTCTTTGCATGTAAATAATTGTTCTGTATAGGTTTAAATTCGTAATCAGTTTCTTTTGTAATCGTTAATTTTGTTAATCTGTCAGCCTCCTCGTTACCTCTAATACCAATATGAGATTGAATCCTTTTCAATTTCAGTCTAATGCCTTTTGTAATAAGGTTTTTAATTACTACCGATACATCTCTGACGACAGGGCGCATCGAGTTATTTGCTGCACTTTTGCTGTCTGTAAAAATAACAACACGCGGCTCATTGATAACATTTATGTAATTTAAAGCTTCTGAGATTTTAATGAGTTCTAATGTTATCGATTCATTTGTTCGAAAAACATAACTAAAAAAATATAATGGTGGTCCTTATTTTGTTAACAATAACATCCAAAATCATTTAACACTTAGAATGACACTTCAATTTCGGGTTATTTTAGGTTAGTTTAGCGAGCACCAAGTTACGTGACGACTAAACTGTCTAAAATTTGCCCACAATTGAAGTGAAATGTCTAATTTTAGTGCTGTCATTCGGAAGTGTTATACGAGTACTAATTTGGATTTTAGCATAAACAAAATAAGTACTGCCATAATTTAGATATTTTTAGTAAAGAGAATGCTTACAGAATCGACACCCATGTCATAATCGATACATTAAATCTGTCTTGTACGTGGAAGTATTGTTTGTAGTGTAGTCGTAAAACGCTATTCCTTTACCATGTGTACTCTTAGATGCATCCGTAAATATGTTATGCCATTAGCAAAGTGAGGAAATATCTATAAGTAGAACATCTTCCCTCAACCTGGTTGGTAGCATACCTACTTAGCAGAAAACAATGACATTTAAAAACTGCCAACCCCGACCGCTCTGCCGGCACTCGCGTAATGATCGCCGGCAAGCGTTCTCCGGCCCCATAGCAGCTCCTCTTCCCACTTTTGTCGCGAAGACGTTCTACTACTGGGGTCCGCGCGGTCCAACTACTTTGCCATTGGTTATACTTTTCAGATATATACTTTAAGATTTCATTTTGTAGGCAATCACTATGGTAATACTTTTTGCGTGCGGTAACGCAATTCAAGTTAACTTAAAGTAGGCCCTCAACTTAAATACTATATATAATATTATGTTAAAATAATAATAATGATAATAAAATTTCTCTATACCTAGTGTATTTTGTTATCTAGCTGCAATCCGCGGTTTCACCGCGTGGTGAGGGATGTTGATGATGGTGATGAAAAGTATCATAAGTTCTATGTATAAAGTATTTTGGGAAGGCTCGGGATATAATATATTGCAAAATTTTATTACTATCCGTTCAGCCATTTAGTCGTGATAAGTAGCTCTTCCATGAGTTGGCAACATAAATGTCATCTATAGTCGATGCTCGATCTCGTCTACCTATTAAGCTTGTGATTTGCGTACTCGCTGTCAACTTTAGTTCTACAATTGACCGCGAGGTGGCACCGTTATTTTTGTTCATACATTTTTTTGCGGCATTCGATATTGAGCTTCGATTGGTGTCAATGTTGTAAAGTCATGGTAGACCTAAAGGTAACAAACAGACAGAGAGACAGAGTGTAAGAGTTACAAATGTTTTTTATAATATTTGTATGGATGTTTAATAAAAAAAAACATTGCAGGTCAGTGAACCAAAGCATGAGCACGACCACTGACTATAACGACTATGACGCGGGACTGATGGACGACTCCGGCGCTCAGCACTCAGACGACGACTTTAAACCTGATAAAGAACCGGAACCTGTGACAGATATGGATCAAATTAAAGGTAATTTTGCGTAATTTTAAAAGTTGCTTACTGATCATTAGCTATTGCCCGCGATTTGTCAACAGAATTAACTTACCGGTATGAAAAATATATTCTAGGTAAGTAATTTTTCAGGCTACAGGTTATCCACTCGTATATGTGAAGATCTTAGCCCACTTATAAGAATCTGATCCCCAACACTGCCCTAAACTAAGGCGACTGGTCGCAGTCCACGCGGCGACAACTAGTAAGCACCCAACAGTCCAAGCGCCGGCAGCTAGCAGGCATCCAGCTATCCACGCGCCGCCGCCGCTTTCGCTTTTGCGCGATACGGTTCGTGATCAGTTTACATTGAAGCGACCAATAGCAGTCAGCGCGTGGACACCTCGCAGACCGCTTCCTTCCAACACGTGGTAAGCGAGGTGTCAACTACCCAAGCAGTCTGACGGCAGCAAAGACGCTGACAGCGAGCTGTTGGCTAATACACACTATACTTAAAGGATTGCATAGCTATATCTAAAAAAGGAAATTTATAGTACTTTGAAATACTGAAAAAATCAAAACGTACGGGCATAGTCAACAGTGTGATGATTGCATTTAAAAAAATCACGGAATTCGGACAATGTTAAGAGGTAGAAAAGAGTTTTTTCTTTTAGTATGGAAATTACTAGCAATGTAATCCTCTTAAAGTCCATATTTGAATTATATTCTTTTGCCAGGTGAGGCGACTCGAAAGTCGAAGCACCAGCGTGCAAATAAAAAAAAATGATCAAAATCGCTTCAACATGTAAACAGTTATGACGTGAATAATGTTGCATAAATGTAGTGATGTTATTTAGTACCGCGCATGATAAAAGATTTATGCGCAATACTACTAATAAATGACATTATTTTTTCATAGTATGTCTGGATAAATTATCTTTCCAGCGGACCCTTCCAACCTGTTGTACACTGTGTCGATACGAGGCTCCCTGCAAGTGATACTGAACCGGTACATCTACAACTTGAACTCAACGACAACGCGGCGCGGCATGAGAAAGTGGCGCTGTGTCGACTATCGCAACAACAAGTGTAACGCATTCGTAGCCACTAAGGGAAACATGGTTGTAAACAGGTTAGTTTCTAATGCTTTATTTCATTTAGTTTTAAGTTAGTTTTCTCTTCATATTTATCGTGAGTTTAACAAATAATAAAGTTTGGAATAATGTAGCTTTTACTGGTGAAAGAATTTTTAATAAAATCGGTTTAGTAGTATAAGGCTGGTTTCAGTGCTCGACCGACCGTCAGTGCGTACGTCGGTCGCGCTTGTTATTTGTATGAAAACTTACAAGTGGTTACAGTGCTCGACCGACCGTACGCTCGCGTATATTGTACGATCAGTTATGCGTATCGTCAGGACCGATAGTACGCACGGACGGTCGGTCGAGCACTAAAAGCGTCCTAAATTATATAGTATATAGTATAAGGCCGGTTTCAGTGCTCGACCGACCGTCAGTGCGTACGTCGGTCGCGCTTGTTATTTGTATGAAAACTCACAAGTGGTTACAGTGCTCGACCGACCGTACGCTCGCGTATATTGTACGATCAGTTATGCGTATCGTCAGGACCGATAGTACGCACGGACGGTCGGTCGAGCACTAAAAGCGTCGTAAATTATGGTTTTGACATTTGGTGACCACTCTTCATTTGTCTTTGTGTGACAAGTTCTGGTAAGACCACTTCGTCATAACTCCAGTTCTAAAGAGGACCATATATGTATCTAATTTTTTTAACCATTTACCATTAGTGGCGATTCTGTGAGCATTCCATAAACTAAAAATCTCTAAATTATGGCATTTCCTATTCTGTTTAGGCTAATATCCAAATTAGTATAACCGTAGTGAGTGAAACAAATCAGTCTGCAAACTACTACGTGCAATGGAAGGAATATTGTGGTGGTTTACAAGGCTGGCTTTCAAGGATTAATCTGTTGGGATCAGCAACCCTCAATCGAGGCAAGTTTAATTCATAAATCTATTGTTATTTTTTGTCCTGATGCGGACGAGTTAAACTACATTTATGTCCTCGGTTTCAAGGAGCTATACCAAGCAAAACAGTTCTTGCCTAACAATGTCTTCTCTTACAATAGCTTCCAGAATATCATAACCTAAATGGTAACTACATAAATCGACTTACAGAAATTCCTGCAGCGGAGCACGTAGCAAGATCAGCTCTTAGTTGGTTCTGGGAGGAAGGGAGAGAAAGAGGATTCAGGAAGAAGGAAGTCAACCAGGCCATATCAGCTCGATGAGGCGATCCTTCAAGTCCATTGCCCATTGTGTTCCAAGTTCTTCCGTGTACTTTCACTGTAGTTCAGGAGTTTCACAGTTCATATGCCACGGGGTTCCAATATAACTATTATTAACACTAAATTACCACTCAATAGGGAACTACAGGTTGCTACCAAAAAAACTTCCGAATTAATTATTACATTACTTTTCTAAAAAAATTAGAACGAGTGACTCAACACGAAAAGGTATACAAGACCAGTGTGTCAAATCCAAAAGTGTTGCCCTATCGAGCATTCAAAGTACGGCACTTGTGATACCAGTGCAAAATGATTTGGGCCCAGACAATAACACTTCCGAATGACAGCGCTAAAGTTAGATATTTCTCTTCAATTGTGGGTATATTTTAGACAGATTAGTCGTCACGTTACTTGTTGCTCGCTAAACTAACGTAAAAATACCCAAAATCGAACATAATCCTATTTTTAAAATGTCACTAAGTGTTACATGAATTTGGATTTTAGTTTTAACAGAATAAGGACTACTAATAACTAGTAATTTTAGATCGCATTGTAGTTTAGTTTTTTTTTAAACAATTGAATCGCTACTATTAGGTACTTTTTACAAAAACTCACAAAATATAGTTACATGATTATTAACGGGATATTTACCGTGGTAAGGTTGTAGAATGAGCTCCCGATATTCCGGCGCAGTTACATGCAACATGTTCACGGGAAGACTGTGAGTCTTCCCGTGAACAACCGTGATAGTTTAAAACAGTGTTTCACAAACTATACCTCTTTATATTATATAATATAATAGTAGTTAAGTAATCTGTGTATATTTCGTACGATCAAACCTTTCAAGTGAAGTGTCTTATGTATTTTGCAATGTTCTCTCTGAAAAGGTAAAACAACAATATGCTTAGCGCTCGCTTATAAAGCGCTCGCAGCGGAGCTTGACTTGGCGATCTTAAACGATCAACAAGTTAAGCAACGCTTGTGGCATTATTCAACAGAGCGCTTCCGTGCTTCGGAGGGCACGTTAAGCCGTCGGTCCCGGTTGTTTGTCTTAGGACAAAAGTCGTTAGGCTATGTCGAAGCCCTTCGGGCGGCCTGAAAACTTCGACATGAGTTGGCCACTAACCTATCCACCAAGCCGCACTGGGCCCGCGTGGTGGATTATGGCCCAACTCCTCTCTCTGAGAGAAAGGCTCGAGTCCCAACATTAGGAACAAAATGAGCTGATTATGATTATGCTTCGGTAACTTTAAGCGAGAACGTTTACTATGGTCTGTGATTATATTTTTTACGTTATGTGACAAATTACGGAGGTAGGTACATTAAAAGCCTCTTTGGAGGACCATAGATCAAAAACTAACATAAAAATTGATGCCAAAGCATCACATTGATTAGGAATCTTGTCTTGTACATTGATAATGTAAGTTATTTTAAAATTGTTACTGTGCATATTCCATCAAAGGTCATTGGTCATCATGCGGCCAGACACAATAGAAATTTCATTGTTATAATATAACGACTCTTGAAGGGATATATTATACTTAGGGTACTTTTCATCATAATATATAATGACTTTGGGTCAAATTAAAATAAGATTCCTTCGTTGTCTGAATAGGAAGAATCGTAACTATCTAATCAGCACGAAACTAAAATTTTTACTAGTTTCGTCAGTTATGCAACACTTTAATTTTAAATGTTAAGGTTTGTATGTATGTATGTTTATTACTCTTTCACGCTCAGACGACTGGGCTAATTTTGATAAAATTTGCTTTGGAGATACATGAGGCGCTGGATTAACACATAGGATACTTTTCATCATCATCCATCACCTTTTGATGAACTTGTTGTATGGGTGAAATTTGGTATGAAGATAGATGAGGTACTGGATTAACACATAGGATGATGTTCATCATCATCATCCATCACCACGCGGAATAGTCAAAACACTGTTTTTTAAATTAAAGCCTGCTTACACGGTAAATTTACTAAATTAATATTTTTCAGGGCAAATCTCCATAATCACCCATTCCACGATAAGAAAATTTTGGCAAAGATTGAAAAGAAAGCGGTGTTCTCCCATTTGGATGACGTCGAGGTATATAAAGCGAGAACAAAGGAATTAGAAGATGCGGCAGCCACGCTGGAGGAGGACGAAGAAGACTTTTCATTGGAAAATTTCAATAAGTCTCAGTTATAATATGAGAACTTTTAGAACTTCAAATGTACAATTAATCTACAGTGCATTCGTCTTGGAACTGACAACATGAATTTTCAACATCCATTAATTATATAATTATGTTAAACGATTTTTTCCTTTTATTATTTCGATAATTATTTTTAATGACACTAGGTTACGGAACAAGCACGAGATCCACTTGAAACTGTAACGCAAACAATTTGCGAAAAAGTATTCGTATCGCGTCAACGCGTCACGCTTCGGCGTACAGACTGAGTTATCTATGTCAAATTTGCCCATGGATCAACCAGTAGAACTCCGCGATCGGGCGTTTGTTCTGTTTCACGTGAACGACACGTTACGTCACGCTTACGCAGTTAATCGTGTTAAACGTCATGTGCTTGTAATTTCACCGGCAACCATACCCTACAATCGGATATTGTTCCATCCGTTCACGCGTGATGCGATGACCAAGGTAAATAGAAATTCATTTGAATGAGTCCGCGGCTTCACTAGTGTGTCCTCGCGGGATATGGCGCCTCAAACATAAAAGTAAGCTACTCCTTACATCTGCAGGGCTATTATGTATCTCAGTTGCTTACAAAAGTTGATTGAAATATTGAAAAATGGCTGCTCTATGTCACTTTTGACAACTCCAATAAGCAAAAATGTTTGTAAGTTGATGACTGGAGCTGACAAAAGTGACAAAAAGCCGTAATTTTTCAAGATTTCAGTCAACATTTTGTTAGCAACTGAGACACAACATTTGTTTCCTTATACGTTTATGAAAGCACCCGAACGTTACAAATAACTTCCGCCGCGATGAATTTCCAAATAAGGTCATGTATACAACGCGTATTTCAGGTCGACGGGAGGTGAAACTAGGATACTTTATTTCTATGGGTGAAACAGGTCACAGACCATTAGGTATTACGTAAACACATAGATAATTACTATATATTGGGAAAATAAACAGGTGCGGGGAACGCCAGATCACCTCATTTCTGACCTTACTTCGGACAAGTGGAATCGTTCATAAGAAAACGACACTTAGCTCCGCCTATGCGTCGAAGCAGTAGGTACACCGCTAATCGTCTGGCGCATTGACAATACGAGGTACGGAGTCTTCAAGCAACTAGTGATCCTGAAGTCGCCTAGATGGCGAAACTAGCTCTAAAGGAGCCGGATTTGTATTAATTAATTAGGTACTTAATTATTTACTAAACCGGACCTACAAGGTACAACTTAAAATAAACTATCTAGTTAAGTCCGATGATGGGTGTTATTCCATGTTATTACCCATGAACTAAGCCAAGGAGTCAGTAGCTAGTGTCGGTAACCTTGTAGTGTAAATACACTACAAGGGTACCGGATTTTAAAGACAAGTTACACTAGTTCATTCATAATTCCCGTTTCGCTAGATGTTGGACATCATACAATATTGAACCCACCCAACACAAATTCTGATTCAAGCTTAGCACACTAGTCACAATTAGACGATCAAGGTGAAGACAATTTCTCAAAACATCTAGGTTTGAGATTTTGAGCGTCATCTTCGCGGTCACGATTTGTGCTGATGCTTCTATACGTGCTGATCAGGAGGCAAAAGTCAACTGGATCTTATAGTGATTAAGAATACCTTATGACTTCGTAGGTGCCGCTGATAAACAGGGGCACGTTAATTAACCGAATCTAAGTAGCGGGAAACAGCCAGCCAAAGGCATTAGTTTTGACCTGTCTCCACGTCACATTCACGCACGTTAGGGACAAAGCAGCATTCTTGGGCGAGTTTGAATCTCTCACTGCACTCAGGATTGTGACCTTCGCTTTACTCGGAAGTTAACTCTAGAATGCTACGTTGCAGTCTAGATTCAATGTGACGTTATCCCCTCATTAACAACGTTTGACACCCCTTCGTGACGGCGTTTCTATACGGCGTTCTAAGCCCTAGTTAGTCGGTTGAACCATTTGGCCCTATAATATATAAGGTCAAATGATTATTCACGATTAGCACGTCTTATACATAGGTACCTACCTACTTGCTGAGAAAATTAATACGTACGGTCAGACATACCTACATGACCTCTCAGGGTAAAATTTCATTATTCTAAAATTAAAAATAGATATTATATATTATGTGAAGTATGTGTGGGAAGGACAGTACACAATGCGAACGTATTCAACTTACATTGTGTACCTACTATCTTTCCCACCGAAATACTATTAATTAAAAATAAATATTAAATTCATACTATCAGCACAATATATCAGTATTACCTTTATCATTGAGTTGAGGTACACAGATAATGAATGCAAGCGCATTTACTTATGCACCTACCGATTAGGTCAATTTTGATGCATTTTGAAATTAAATAGAGGTTTTCGTTAAGGGTATTTTTTCTAGTGGTGGTAGGAAGGTAAGTGGGTATGTCTCTTCTGTGAAAGTACCTACATCTTAGTGTAGGTTGGTAGGTATCACTGCAATGCGAAAATCTATTATGAGTTGGGTAACGTCAAGAGTAACCTATATCCATCATAATTTGCCTCTAAGCAGGCTTATTTATAGTACCTACGGTGGTATAAATAGTACGGAATGTGGTCTAAGATGGCATAGTAGCAACATCTCTGCCATATAATGTAACCCTGTGGCGCCACTGCTTGCACAAGGTCCCTAATACCCAACAGCAATGTGTCGCGGCGCGGCCTGCACGAAGCCAATGCGCGTGAACGTCGGAGGCGGATACTGCTTACTCGTCGGTTTAAAAAATTAAGTAAATTAAACCATACATTCTCGTTAATAAGGTACTTTATTCTCGGGAAAAGTTATTGGACTTGTTGGAACACGCTGCCCCGGCTATATTGGTCCTTACAAGTTAGATAAACTTGCTAATTTATATAAAAGTTATGGTATTTTAAATTTACAAAGTATAGGTTTCGGAGAGATGTATACAGAATGATGTTAGGGCTGTCACGTTTCTGCATTGCGGAGGCAAGAGTGGACGGCTTTCATGCCATTATAAGAAAGCGAATGGCCTCCCTTGTGCAACGAGTTCAGGGGAGTAGGTACTAACAGCATTCTACAAAGTCTACAAACCATTGAGGGGTGATATGACTCCACTTTCGACACTATTACACTCATTTAAATTTTAGAACTAACATAGGATAAGTCATACCTACTCAAAATTAATGGATGAATATGTAATTTTTTTTTTTTAAATGTAAAAAAAATACCTTAGATTGCAGGTACTTTCAAACTTGCTGGGACATAATATCTTTATCTACAACATGCATAGACCTTGTATATGAAGCTAACGACAACTTTATACTTATTGTTAAATAATGCGGGTTATACATAGGTAAAATTAGTCGTTTCTAATGTAATACAACTTTCACTGGCAATGTTTCAACAAACCTTAGTGTGAGAGTAATTCTAAGCTTGCTCGGATATTTCTACAACTTTGCATAAACACCATAATAATATCTGAAATCTACGGAAACGTTATTTTGTAAGGTAATGAACGGTACCTATACTTAAAAGTTGCAAAAAATTAACACAACTTCCAAAAATAATGTTTTAGTAAATCCTTGCAGACATTGCAGACTTGCAGACGTCACTTACAACCGTTCCAATGCAACGATAGGCAACTCTGTATTAATTAACTTAGCCTTGCTCAGTGGGCTTCCGACATATTAATCTACTCTTTGGCTTCCGAGGTGGTCCCATTTAAATTTCATCCAATTCTGTCAAGCGGTTTTTGAGGTACACTCCAATAACTGAGTGATTCGCCTATCTTGTTGATATCCATAATGACGGTAAATGACAATAGATCCAGTAAGTAGCAAGGTTCACTAAAACTGATGATTAAACATTTTTTGACAACAAAAAAATGATAACCGACTTCAAAAGTGTGAAATAGCTTGTCGAAGTCGGTACCATGCGCACAGTAAAATTATTGTTGGCTATGTAATATGGGGTATAAGCATCCCAGACCGGTAATTTTGTTCAATTTGTGCACGATAACGCAGATTTTAATATCAACTGGATGGTAAAAATACTTCACATAATTTGGGACCCATTGAAATTGTAACTCCGAGTGATGGAATACAAATTAGAGAACCAATGTTTGGATAAGATTCTAAAACAGACGGCTATTTCTGAACAAGGTCATAATATGTATATCCTGTAGCTCTACCATGAGTTGGCAACATAAATGTCATCTAAAGTCGATACTCGATCTCGCCTACTTATTAAGCTTGGGATTGGCGTACTCGCTGTCAATTTTAGTTCTACAATTGACCGCGACGTGGCACTGTTCTTTTTCATAAAATTTTTAGCGGCAGTCGATTGGTGTCATTCATAGATTAATCAGACTATATACCTAAAGAGTGTCAATGTTGTAAACTCATGGTAGACCTACTGCTTCTGCTGGTGAAGAGTTGAGGAAGCTTCAAATAAGAATTTCGGAGCTAGAACTAAATTTAACGCCAACAGTTTTTTTTTTCAAAATTGAATATTATCTGCCTACCAATCAATGACTTTCCGGAATGGAACAGACTTCTATCGATCTGTAAACAAGTTCCCATGGTTTTGATATTTCGTACATAGATTATAATATTTTTTGATGTAGCTGGTTATTTTTTGCGAAGTAAGAATAAATTTACATTTAAGTTACTAAGTATGCAAATATTATTCATAAGGTATAAAATTGAAATCTTCGCTCTAAACATTTTTTCCTTTGTCTTTTTTTATTTTTTCCCTTTAATTTTTCAGTAGGTATATTGTTATAAATTTTTATAATCAAGATCGCACATTTTATTATTTTTAACTTTTTTATTTGAGCTTATAACAATGCAGTCCCACAGTTTTATGAAGATTCATTGACTGGCCCTGGATTCCGAGATTATACAATTTTCACATTCAACGTTCCACTACAATGAGAAAAATGGCAATCATATGTGACGTGAATTCAGCTTAAATTTTAATGAATTCACTTTAAGTAGGGAGCTTACTGATGTTCCAAAATGTACGATGATACCACTGTTGCTGATTATAAAAGTATTTAAGATGACATGTCACCATGACTTTAGTAGTATGAGCATAGAATAGATTAATTAAATGCGTTTCCTAGTATTTTTGTTTCCTTTTCCCATATAGTTATGTCCTTTTATTTTCCCTTGATATAAGTAATCGATGACTTCCTCATATATGCAGATATAGTATGCCATTCATAGTATACTTTCTTCGTATTGTGGGATCATTATCATCATCATCTCAGCTGTAGGACGTCCACTGCTGAACATAAGCCTCCCCCATGATTTTCCAAAAGGACCGGTTGGAAGCGGCCTGCATTCAACGTCGTCCTGCGACCATCCTCAGGTCGTCTGTCCACCGTGTCGGTGGACGACCTACGCTGCGCTTGCTGGTCCGTGGTCTCCACTCCAGAACATTTCGGCCCCATCGGCCATCTGTTCTGCGTGCTATGTGCCCTACCCACTGCCACTTCAACTGGCTAATCTTCTGAGCATAGCCTTCTCCATAGCTCATTGTGCGAATTTAAGCTTATATATGAGGCCCATAGTAAGAGACCACGTTTCAGTGCCATAAGTCATCACTGGTAACACACATTGGTCGAAGACTCTTGTCTTGAGGCACTGATGTATGTTTGACGAGAAGACTTCGCGTAGTTTCCGGAACGCTGCCCAGCCGAGTTGGATTCGACGATAGACCTCTTTCTCGAAGTTGGACCTGCCTAGTTTGACTGTCTGTCCCAGGTAGATGTACTCGTCAACAACTTCGAGAACTGAGTTCCCAACTGATACTGGGGTAGGTACAACGTGGGCATTAGACTTAATTTTCGTCTTATCCATGTTCATCTTAAGACCTACCCGTTGGGAAAATCGATGGAGGCCTTCGAGCATTGTACTGAGGTCTTCCATGGATTCTGCTATGACTACAATATCGTCGGCAAATCGAAGGTGAGTGATGTATTCGCCGTTAATATTGATGCCAAGTCCTTGCCATTCCAGAAGCTTGAAGGCGTCTTCCAATGTAGCGGTGAACAGTTTCAGAGATATAACGTCTCCCTGTCTCACGCTTCTTTGCAATGGAATTGCCTTCGAACTCTGCTCCTGTACTCTGACTGACATGTAGGCGTTTTGGTACAAACACTTCAGCACTTCAATATACCGATAGTCAATACGGCACCGCTGGAGAGACTCAAGCACTGCCCACGTCTCGATCGAATCAAAGGCATTCTCATAGTCCACAAATGCTAAACAAAGAGGCAAGTTATACTCTTCGGTCTTCTGTATAACTTGCCGTAGCGTGTGGATGTGATCTATGGTACTATAGCTTTTTCGGAAACCGGCTTGTTACGGAGGCTGGAATTTATCAAACCTGCGACTGAGACGGTTCGTTATGAACTTCGAAAATAGCTTATAAACATGGCTCAAAAGCGAGATGGGTCTGTAATTTTTAAGTAAAGTGTTGTCACCTTTCTTGAAGAACAGCACCACCACGCTTTTGTTCCATGCTTCTGGCGTTGAACCTTCGAGTAAGACGGTATTAAAGAGCTTCTGAAGGACTTTAAGTACCGGTGTTCCACCCGCTTTCAGAAGCTCAGATGTGATACCGTCGTCACCAGGCGCCTTGTTGTTCTTCAGCTGTTTCAAGGCCATTCTAATCTCGTACAGGCTGATGTCCGGGATATCTTCGGTATAATGTCGGGTCAGCTTGGCTCTTGGATCTTTGACCGAGCTGCTAACAGGTTTAGCGACCGAGGTGTATAGCTGTCCGTAGAAACTCTCTACCTCTCCTAATACTTCTGCTTTGGTCGACGCTACACTGCCGTCTTCTCTCTTCAGCTTCGTCAACTGGCTTTGCCCAATAGACATGTCTCTTGCAAACGATTTGGAGCCTTTTTTCCGCTCTATCGTCTCTTTAATACGGTTTGTATTAAAGATCCGGATGTCGTGTCGCAAGGACTTCCATATTCGTCTATTGAGCAGCCTATATGCTTCAGCATCATCCGAAGACTGCAGTTTCAGTGAGCGTCGTTCAGCCATGAGGTTGAGGGTATCGTTGGAGAGTTTCTGTGGCCTATCTGTACGGTGGGGTTTAAAGTATTTGGAACCCACTGTATGGACAGTTTCTACTAACCTGTTATTGATCTCGTCCACTGAAGCGATGTTCACAAGGCAATCGAAGCGGTTGGATAGCTCAAGTTGAAAGCTCTCGGGGTTTTGAATACGGGCACGAGTGGGTCGGAGCGTAGACTTCATCAGACGAGACCTCTCCAGTTTGACATTAATATTCACCGTGCCTCTTACCATTCGGTGATCACTACCGGTTTTAACCCTGTTGATCACGGAAACATCAGTGAATATTTGCCTTTTGGTGGTCATAATGAAGTCAATCTCATTTCTCGTGGAACCATCGGGACTCAGCCAGGTCCATTTCCTGTGAGGTGGCTTCTGAAAGAAAGAGTTCATCATAAAGAGTCCCTCTTTCTCCAGGAAGTCTGCCAACCTCTGTCCCCTACGGTTCCGTTGTCCATAGCCAAATTGCCCCACTTTCAACTCATCCTCGCTTCTCTTACCCAACTTCGCGTTGAAGTCCCCCATTACAACTAGAAAGTGCGTTTCAGAGGTATGTATGGCCCGACTAATGTCCTCATACATTTCCTCCACTTCATCATCTGGGTGCGACTTCGTCGGTACGTATACCTGAATTACCTTCAGTGAATATCGTTTGGATACTCTGAGTATTAGGTATACGACCCTATTGGAAACGCTATCGATAGTAATTATGTTGTTAGTAAGGGACTTGTGGACGAGAAAACCGACACCACCTTGGGACTGTTGGTCGCCCTCCCGGTAATAGAGTAGGTTACCTGATTTTAGGGTTATCGTCTCCTCACCCGCTCTACGGACTTCAGATAACCCCACCATTAGCGGAGTTGTGCTCAGAAGGTGCTGCCCACCTAATGGTTTGTTATCCCTTAGCCGCTTTCTACGTCACCCACGGGAAGAATGGGGGTGGTACTATTCTAAGCCGGCACCCCACGGCAATTTTGAAGTTATGTATTTTTAATGCCTTGCCCACATCGAGGCGAAACGCTGTTGATTATCGCGTTGTTGAACGTTAACCGTAGATGTAGCCACCCCTTATCGCGATAATTCTACAACGGCATTAACATTGCCGTTGACGTTGGGCGATAAATCTGCTGGCGGTATTTTAGGCACGTCAAAAAGATTTAACGCGAGAATTATTGCGTTGAAGCGGCCACACCAACGTTTGCCAGTGTGCATCATAATAGCTAAAGAATCACACGGGTGAACTTTAGAAGAATTAAAAGAGTAAAAGGAATCCCTAATGGCTTATTTTATTACAGAGCCCAACAGTCCCAAGGTGGTGTCGGGTTTCTCGTCCACAATACGTACAAACAACATTGTAACGATCGATAGCGTTTCCAATAGGGTCGTATACCTAATACTCAGAGTATCTAAAAGATACTCGCTGAAGGTCATTCAGGTATACGCATACCGACGAAGTCGCACCCGGATGATGAGGTGGAGGATATGTATGAAGATATTAGTCAGGCCATACATACCTCCGTAACGCATTTTCTAGTTGAAATGGGGGACTTCAACGCGAAGTTGGGTAAAAGAAGCGAGGATCAGTTGAAAGTGGGGCAATTTGGCTATTAACAACGGAACCGTAGGGGGACAGAGGTTGGCCGACTTCCTGGAGAAAGAGGGACTCTTTCTGATGAACTATTTCTTTCATAAGCCACCTCATAGTAAATGGACCTGGCTGAGTCCCGATGGTTCCACGAGAAATGAGATTGACTTCATTATGACCACAAAGAGACAAATACTCACTGATGTCTCCGTGATCCACAGGGTGAAAACCGGTTGTGATCACCGAATGGTAAAATGCACATTGAATATTAATGTCAAACTCGAGAGGTCTCGTTTGTTGAAGTCTACGCTCCGACCTACTCGTGCCCATATTCAAGACCCCGAGAGCTTTCAACTTGAGCTGTCCAACCGCTTCGATTGCCTTGAGAACATCGCTTCAGTGGACGAGATCAATAACAGGTTAGTAGAAACTGTCCATACAGTGGGTTCCAAGCACTTTAACCCTACCGTAAAGATAGGCCACAGAAACTCTCCAAAGATACCCTCAACCTCATGGCTGAACGACGCTCATTAAAACTGCAGTCTTCGGATGATGCTGAAGCATACAGGCTGATCAACAGACGAATATGGAAGTCCTTGCGACACCGGATCTTTAATACAAATCGTATTAAAGAGACGATAGAGCGGAAAAAAGGCTCCAAAGTGTTTGCAAGAGACATGTCTATTGGGCAAAGCCAGTTGACGAAGCTGAAGAGAGAAGACGGCAGTGTAGCGTCGACTAAAGCAGAACTGCTAGGAGAGGTCGAGAGTTTCTACGGACAGTTATACTCTTCGGTCGCTAAACCTGTTAGCAGCTCGGCCAAAGACCTAAGAGCTAAGCTGACTCGACATTATACCGAAGATATCCCGGACATCAGCCTGTACGAGATTAGGATGGGCTTGAAACAGCTTAAGAACAACAAGGTGCCGGGTGATGATGGTATCACATCTGAGCTTGTGAAAGCAGGTGGAACACCGGTACTTAAAGTCCTTCAGAAGCTCTTTAATACCGTCTTACTCAAAGGTTTAACGCCAGAAGTATGGAACAAAAGCGTGTGGTTCTATTATTTAAAAAAGGTAACAGTACCTTACTTAAGAATTACAGACCCATCTCGCTTTTGAGCCATGTTTATAAGCTGTTTTCAAAAGTCATCACGAACCGTCTCAGTCGCAGGTTCGATGAATTCCAAGCTGTGCTCGAGTCTCTCCAGCGGAGCCGTATTGACTATCGGTAAATTGAAGTGCTGAAGTGTTTGTACAAAAACGCCAACATGCCAGTCCGAGTACAGGAGCAGAGTTCGAAGGCAATTCCATTGCAAAGAGGCGTGAGTCAGGGAGACGTTATACTCGTATCTCCGAAACTGTTCACCACTGCATTGGAAGACGCCTTCAAGCTTCTGGAATGGCAAGGACTCGGCATCAACATCGACGGCGAATACATCACCTTCAATTTGCCGACGATATTGTAGTCATGGCGGAATCCATGGTAGACCTCAGTACAATGCTCGAAGGCCTCCATCGAGTTTCCCAACGGGTAGGCCTTAAAATGAACATGGAGAAGACGAAAACTATGTCTAATGCCCAGGTTGTGCCTTTTTTTTTTTTTTTTTTTCCCGGGAAAATCTTTTATAGATACCACCGCCCCCGGGGGGAGCACGGTGGTTATGTGGGAGTCCGTATACCCACTAAAAACCCGGGGTGTTCCTCCGAGCGCCTTTATGTCGAGACTACAGGAACGTTTTGGCAATCGTCAGCGGTCACGACGACGCTAATCCGCCAGCAGAGGATCACAACGCGATGGGATTAGAGTGGACTAAGCTCTAGCCCCGTCTTCTTAAGGAGCGCACGGAAACACCGCGCGCGCCGCCTCGGGGACACTGATGTTTCGACGACGAATGCCCCCGCGTACGCCGTCTCAGTCCCCAATCATGGAGGTCGGAGAAGGGCGTGAAAGATTAACCTCCGACGCCCTGGTCTCTTTCTGCGGATCGGGAGCTCGGATAGTAATTCCCGCTCCCTTTCCGCCACCTCCTTCTGCCCCATCACCTCCTCGCAGAAAGAGAGTGCCTCCTCCCATGACCTCTCAGATCTCAGCATTGATGATATTAATGCTGGGAGAGAGAGGTCGTTTCCCACTGCAGCGATGAGGGCCCGTCGCTCGCCTGCCCATGCTGGGCATAGCTCCAGCGTATGCTGCGCTGTGTCCTCGACACAGTCGCAGTGGTGGCACTCGGACGTCGGTTCCCTCCCGGCTATGCGGCAGAGGTACTTTCCAAAACACCCATGTCCGGAAAGCACCTGAACCAGCCGAAAGGTAAGCGACCCGTGCGCCCTATCGAGCCAGTCCTCGAGGACTGGACGGACAGCATTCACGGTCCTACTACCAGCTTAGGGGTTGGCTAGGCGTTCCTTCCACATCCCTATCAAGGCCTGGCGAGCTTGAAGCTTGCAAGCATCGACCTCCCTCGCTGAGCATCGACCTCCCTCGCTGGCCCAGGTTGTGCCTACCCCAATATCAGTTGGAAACTCAGTTCACGAAGTTGTTGACGAATACATCTACCTGGGACAGACAGTGAAACTTTGAGAAAGAGGTCAATCGTCGAATCCAACTCGGCTGGGCAGCGTTCCGGAAACTTCGCGATGTCTTCTCGTCAAAAATACCTCAGTGCCTCAAGACAAGAGTCTTTGACCAATGTGTGTTACCAGTGATGACATATGGCACTGAAACGTGGTCTCTAACTATGGGCCTCATAAGCAAGCTCAAAGTCGCACAACGAGCTATGGAAAAGGCTATGCTCGGGGTTTCTCTACGTGATCGAATCAGAAATGAGGAGATCCGTAGACGAACTAAAGTCACAGACATAGCCCAGAAGATAAGCCAGTGGAAGTGGCAGTGGGCAGGCCACATAGCACGCAGAACAGATGGCCGATGGGGCCGGAAGGTTCTAGATTGGAGACCGCGGACCGGCAAGCGCAGCGTAGGTCGTCCACTGACGAAGTGGACTGACGACCTGATAAAGGTAGCAGGACGACGTTGGATGCAGGCCGCTTCCAACCGGTCGTTTTGGAAAATTGTGGGGGAGACCTATGTTCAGCAGTGGAAGTCCTACGGCTGAGATGATGATGATGAAACTTCAAAATAAAAAAAATCCTAAATAATGTGTGAACCGTTTTCTATGAACATGAGGTTATCACGCTGCAAAGTTTCAGCTACAGGGGAGATATTATTAGAACGTTCCTACAAATTATTTCCTAGTTGATCGAACTAAAGCAAATTAAAGTCATTAGTATTTTCCCTAATTCGCGCATAAGCATAGGCATGCTTTCTGTAAAGTTGCCTAATTGTATGTGGTTTGAGATCCACACCCCCGTACACGTATCGTATTAAGTACTATTTCTTTTTATGTACATGTAGGTAAAACACGTAGGTATGTAGTAACGTGTATATATATGCAAACATTGCATGTGCACGTTATTTAAAAAATACCTACATGTACAAAAGTCATTTACACATTCATACTCCGTATTATATAGGAATTCGTGTCACGGGAGTAACGGACTCGCACAATAACACATCCTGACGCGTTCTTTGATTACTCGTACTTAAAAGTAAATAATTACAATATATAAAACTCAACGATCAACACATCTGCTCATTACACACATTATTAGAATTAAAATAATTTTGCCATCGAACCTAGGATACCGCGCTTGGAAGACAGAGTCATTACCACCACAAAAGATTACCACCATAAAGGATCCGTATAACAAAACATATTTTCTGTAAAGTACGCTTCACTTCACACTTCATTAGTGTTTAAGCCGACGTCTAGCAGAGATGTATCGTGAGCTTTAACTGTGCTGTACGCGGCGGGTGTTTCAGTTTTTGTGAGTCGAAAATTTTGGTTTACGAGTACAGATACTTATTTATAAACAAGGAGGATTTCAAGTTTCGTAAGTACAAACCTACCTACTTATATTTAACCACACCTACCTAAATACATTGTAATAACCTAACTATAGCCACCGAGGTACTTAGGTATTTATGGTAAGGCGAAAAATACTTAAGTTATTCACGACTTAGGTACCTCATACTTATTGTAAATTCTAATTGAAGAAAGGTGATACGCAATATAATTTCATGGGTTTAAGGTATGGAAAAATTAAATTTTGGTATATCAATATCTTCTCAGTTCATCTCGTGTGCGGTTGGTTAATTACAATAAAAATATTTTATTAGGTGTGTTAATATAATAATGTAACCGTAATAGTATTGTATAATTAAATGTAAATTGAATAATAAAATGTATCCTACAAATATTATAAATGTGAAAGTTTAGATGGATGCATGGATGTGTTTGTTGCTCTTTCACGCTCAAACGGCTAGGCCAATTTTAATGAATGTTGGTTTGGATAGATAGGAAGATGAGGCTTTGGATTGACACATAGGATACTTTTCATCATCATCCAACACCACGCGGGTGAATCCGCGGATTGCAGCTAGTAAATAAATAAATTATAAATAAATGCAGCACGCGCATTGCGGTAATGCCCATGCAGATTATAACTATCCCCAATTAACTTTTCAGGGGAAAGCCTTTCCTTAGTTTAACTTAGAGTAGTTTTAGCTTGAAGAGTATATAATAATTAGTAATTATAGACGCGAAATACATAATACTTCGGTGACTAGGCACGAAATTCCGAAAACTTACTTAACCAATCAAGTTGTACTTTGGCAGGTAAGCTGTTGTTGGGCATAGGTAGAAGAAACTTTGCGACAGGGACGAATTAAGGGGATAAAACAGGGAACGAAAGTTAGTATGAAAGTTTTATATTCTATAAATACCACACGGATTCGCTGACTAAACACGAAATCCCGAACGTTAACCTGTCAAGTTGAAATTTGGTAGGTAGGAGTAGGTACGCATGTGGCATAAAGTTAAACATAATATTGCGACAGGGACGAATTAAGGGAATAAAATGGGGTTCAAAGTAGGTTAGCAGATAGATAGGTAAATAAAAAATGTGGATTTAGATCAATCATATCAAGAAACTAATGAAATACTTAATTTACATTTACAAGGACAAATTATGAGGGCAAATAAGGGGATTTTATGTTTAAAAGTATATATAACGTGAAAACTCCATAAGTAGCTTAGGTTTAGTTAAGCAAGTGGGACCCTCATAGACCCATGTGGGTCAGCCAGTAACAATAAACACAATCATTTACAATATTTCGCATTTATAATATTTTATTTAAAGAATATTGCAATTTACCATCGATGCCGACCCAATAGTTAAGTTTGGCTATTAATAGTTAAAATAAAGCTTTAATGAATTATCACAAAAAGGACGGTAAGTAACTTATCTATATCTTCTCTCAAAACTCCGACCTTTAAAATTATGTAAATGTATATCATAGCTATTTCAACAGAGAAGTGTAGGGACATTGACTCAAAAAAGAATAGGTCTCAAGCGTTCTACATTACACATGACTAATTCCTATTCATAGATTACTAAGCTCCATGTCCGAGCGCATGCATCTCTAATTTAGTGCTAATGTAATGTCACACTTCAAAGTCTATTCTTATATTTCTTTGTTATGTTATTTTGTATTATTCTGGGTGCCCCCTATCAATGTCAGCCCGAAATTCATACGAAATAGGTAATTATTGTATCCATGTTGTGCATAAAAATTTTTGATGCTAACATCAGAATTAGGTAGATCTATAGATCATCCATACAAACTCCATCGTGGTGTCTTGCGAGAATTTTGGCTGGGATAAAAAGTAATATCCTGTTAACCACCATCACCATCGTCTTCCTCTATCGACCACATTGTTCGCGCATCAGTGCGGCGACATCCACCAAGACGTACTGGTGTTGTGGCTCTAGGGTTCAGAAATTCGATTCAATTTGATATATCAACGAGTAGGTACATAAAACAAACATGATTGTTGTTTTTGTCTTTTAACCCCTGGTTATATATTTAGTACATAAAATAAAAAGGTGCGTCTCGGGACGCCCGACAGAAGTGATAACTTATACTATAAGTTCGGCCGTTCAGAGAATGCGTTCCTGACACCTATCAGTTAGTCACGACTAGTGATGGGCACAACATAACACTGAGTTCGTTACCGTTCCTCCAAAATGAACCGCCGCGTTATTTTTAAGATTATTTTCGTTTTAAATTGTCAATTGTCGGAATCATTTAAAATTTATATTTTAGTTATTTAAGTGGAAACCAAAAAAGGGTAATATTAATATAATAAAATTGTTTTATTTATTCTTTGTTACAAAGTTACAATCTGTATTTCTATTCAATAAAGTACATTGAATTGAATGTGCGTACAGAATATTAATCAGACTCCGATTCGCTTGAGGAGGTGGTGTCTTCATCATCATCTTCGCCTACATGTATAATTATATTATTATCAATAACAGAATCAATCCTGATATCTCGGTCAAAATGTTCCACAATCAGATTTTTAGTCTTCTCAACAACCTTTGCCCAGTCATCTCTTGTGACTTTCCCGCAGGCTTCTTTTAATAGGGTCATCATCTTTTTCATGCTGAATGGCGGGGAAGTATTGTGGCGGGCGGCGTAACCTTTTATTTGAGCCCAGATTAGCTCAATCGCGTTATATTGGCAATGATACGGTGGAATTCTTAGAACGCAATGACCGTACTCCAGAGCCAGTTCATCGATTTCGTATCGCGCATTTGCCGCTTTATTTTCTTTAACTAATTTAATTAGCTCTGCTTTTAGCATCTGCATATTTGCGTCAATGCCTTTTGCTTGTAACCAAGCCACCATTTCTTCTTTTTTATTAGCTTGGGTACAACCTGGTTTCTGTATTTGAACCGAGTGATAGGAGGCATTATCCATGAATATTACAGAAGGCTCTGGTAGGCTGGGCAAAAGCACGTTCTGGAACCACTCTTTAAATGTAGTGGCATTCAATTCCTCGTGGTAGTAATTTGTGGTTTTTGATTGAAATGCCAGTAACGCGTTCTCCACAAAGCCGTATTTTGCAGAACCTGCGTGGCATATTATCAGACGGGCCCCCTTACCCATTGGTACTTTCAACGTCGACGCTTGTGTATCATCCGTCCAAGAACGGGAAACCGTGTGATTGGCGTTTAGCCATGTCTCGTCAATGAACACGATATTATCCCAGTTATCAATATTTTTTGCTTCTCTCAAAAAACTTATCCGTTTTAAAATTATGTCGTATCGTTCTAATAAAAATTTTCTTTTGTCTGTTTTTTTTATACGAAAAACCAATATCTTATAAGATTTTGGTTAAAGCAGTTTTACCCCCGCTAAACAGTCCAGCTTCTCTTAACGATGCCAAAAGCTTCTTCCTGTTGAGATATTCATTTCTGGAATAGTAACCATATATATGATTTCTGATTGCATCGGCGTCAAAGGTGTCAATATCTGTCACGGGTTTAGTTCTACGTTTCTTCTTCGGAGTACGTAAAATATTATCTTCCATGCCAGTAGAGCCGAACTTTTCTTTATTAATATTTGTTATCGTCGTTTGCTAACTCCAAGCGCCTGAGAGACGCGTTCTTGTACTTGTTCGACAGGTACCAGGGGTCCGCCATTTTGCCGCTCCCGCTCAAAGTAATCTTGCAGCTTGATGATTAACTCACGGGCTCGACTTTTCAATGTTTGTCCACGTTTAGGCATTATTATGCACCAAAAGTCACAAAAACACAATCGAAGTCCGATTTAGCGCCGATGTCAGTTTGAAAAGCAAAAACAGTCCATTAAACGAAAGCCGGGTAATCAAATAAAAACAGATCGAAAACACTTGAAGAACGTGGTCTATGCGCACGAAACAGACGACTGTTTTAGCGTCACAAAATGGCGGTCCATAACGCCATTTGGGGCTTAACCGTTTTTAATCTAAGTATAAAAAATCCAAGTAACGCCATTTGGGATTACCATTTTCAACCTAAATATAAAAATGCTACTTTCTTTCGCGCGTTCCGTTTGGTCGTAGTTTTATTTTTATATTTAATAAAAGTAATCTTATAGTCCATTATTTTCAAATTCTTAAAAAGAAAAACAAAACGTATTATTTTATAAAGTATAACTGTATAAGAACAGATTACAATACTATTATTGCCTGTTATTGTTAGCACAGCACTACAAATATAAAGCGCTGACATAACCTTGTAATAGCGCAGTTTAGATTTAGAAAAATATTGTTTACCAAGTTATTTGACACTCAGTTTGGCACAAAATTATAACATTAATTGATTATTGATATAATAATGTTGTTTTAATACTCATCAATTGTTAAAACGGTAAACAACCAGCAATAATATTTTTATCGTAACTGCAACGCCATTACAAAGTTACGTCGTCAGTTCAATCGCGACGTGTCAGGAACGCATTCTCTGAACGGGCGTAGTATAGTCTAGCGCGCTGTGTGTTAGAGTGAGAGTCAGAGAGGATGCGTGAGAGAAAGGGAAGCCAGAAAGACTGGCGCTGTCACGCGTTACGTAACGAATCGGTTTACCCTCCCATAATAAGCTATCACTTCAAAAGAAATCACTTATCTTCTATGTATCTATCTTCTATATCCTATGCTGAGAATACAAAAAGAGAGATCCTATGCGTATAATAAAAAATTAATGAAGCCAAATCAGTACTTAAATACACTAAACATTTTTTGGAAAATTTAATTTAATATAACTACATTGTTTTATTTTCTTGTATCGACAAACAGTAGGTACCACAATAAATGTAACAATAAGTAATGTAACCTTTAATGTAGGTAATTGTGAAACCCACATTGTTGACCACACAATACAAAATTACCTACATGTTTCTTTTGAATATGTTGAGTACAGTGGAGGTCATTTAAAACAACGTGTATTACAAATTAATATATGGATATTTTAGGCGTCAGAATTATGGATAATGTATGGCTACTTAGAACAATGAATAACAAGTTACATTATCTAATATCCGAACATATTGTAGTGAGTCAAGTTAGGAATATAATGTTTATAAACAAACTCATCGTGCATATTTAATCATGAATCACATATTTTTCATTTTACATTTATAATATACCTATATAAAATAATAATTAATTTGGTGCATAGGTGGTTTGCCCAATCAAAAACGTTTTTTATTAGACGGGGGGTAAATGCTTTCCACTTCCCTTTCGCCGCGAGGGTGATGGAAGGAGGAATGTGGGAGTCTAGTTGTCGTGACTGAGGGCGTCCACCCAGACTGGTGCTCCGTAAAGAGCCATACTCCGGATAACTCCGGAGTATAGCCGACGGCAGTTGGCATTCGGGCCACCCACGTTGGGCAGCAGTCTACCCAAAGCGGCTGCAGCTCCTACAACTCTTGGGGCCAGTCGTGTAAAATGGCTCCCAAAAGCCCACCGTCCGTCCAGGTTGAGATATTTCATCTGGGCTCCAACCGGGACCAGGACCGCATGCTTGCAGGTAGCGTGCCACGAAGCACCCAGTCGTAGCCTACGTTCCACAGGAGTGATCCCAGCACTGACCTTTGTGGAACCCCGCAGGAGACACGACGGCGCCGCAAACCTTCGCGACCTTCCACCAGGACCTCGCGGTACTGAAGGTAGTCAGCAGAAACAAGGGCACTCCATGATGGCGGAGCTACCACTCTCTCTAAGAGCTTGCCTGTGTCGTCCAGCAGTACGTTGGCCCTGTACCCGGAGGGTGAGTCAACGGCTCGGCCCTCCTTCCGTAAGAGGCACAGTCGACCGTCCTTCCTAAGTTTCGGAAACTGACGTGAGGCATTTGTCAAATAGTTCGCGAAGCTGGCCGCTCAATTCCCCCAAGGCGATCCTGAGGACCCGCCCTGGAATACCATCTGGACCCGGTGTGGTCCCTCTGCCGTTTAGGCGACCAACCGCGATTTCCATCTCCACTTCAGTCACAGGTGGAATGGAGGCCGGGTCCAACACATCGAAGGAGGACGCTGCCATCGTCGGAGGGATGTAGCAGGAAAGATGTAGTTTCTAGCAGGAAAGAGCCACTCCAACACCCTGTTTAGGAGTTCTGGCTCTATGGCTCCTGCTACTGGGGGCGTCCTGGCTCGGTACTTATTCCGGGCGGCTTTAAGCGGACGCTCCCAGGGCTCCCTGTCGAGGCCCACGAGCACCTCACCCCAAGCCCGCGATTTGGCTTGACTGATGGCCAGCTGCAGCTTCCGCTTGCCCAATCAAAAACTGCCCCAAACATGGCCAAGTACATGTAAGTGCCTATACGTAGGTACCTAACTAGCTAGTCAGTGACAGAGTAGTTACGTAATGATACGATATTAAGTTGTAATTAACTAAGGTTATTCTACTATATTAGGAATCTATTTATAAAACGTTTTTGCCAACACAACTTACACTCAACGGTATTTTTTTCTTAGTCACTCCAGCGCTAATTTCTCAAAATGACTTGAATTCTCGTGACACATCTTCACAATTAAAACTTTTCACTATAGTACGACATCATACGATGAAGGGGTGGTGATCGCCGTCTTGAGTTAGTACGTCGGACCGTCAAGGCGAAGGTTTATTATGAGTGTGAGGCGGATAAGTTCTCTATGGTTAGTACTTTTTAGAACTAATCCTACCATTTAGTTAAGCTTATCTAAGTACCAACTCAGGGCAGTCATAGCAATTATAACAATGATCATTAGCAACATAACATCCAGTTGTTTTGATCTTGACTTTATCGAGAGTTTTTCAGCGCATTATTATGTAAAATTACTAGGTTTGATTTTACAACTGAATACAATCAATTTGCATTTCTTCAAGTTAAGTAATTTTCTTCAAGCTAAGTTTATTTTTCACACAGTACGCGGACAGTCGGTCTAGATCATGCTGAAAGTAAATATGTTTTGGTGGTAGTGCTACGCTGTAACCGCACAGCCGAACGGGGCGGCACGACCGGGGAAGTACCACATTCCCACATAACACCGAGGTGAAGTTACATAGCTTGCTGTTGCGTTTCAGTCGGTCTGTGGGAGTTTCTGGAGGCTCATTTCCCTCTTTCCCCCGCCCCTTATCCTTCCCCCTCCCCACCACCATCGCCCCTTCTATCTCTTCCTTCCTCAAAGCTCGGCAACACATCCTCGAGAACTATGGTATTGCGGATGTCCGTGTACGACGGTATCTCTTACCATCAGGTGAGCCGCTTGCTCGTTTGCCAACCTATACCATAATAAAAATAATGGCCCTGAAAGACATTTCATGTCTTCAAACAATTTAAAATTAAAGACATTTCATGTCTGTTTAAATAATTAGGTCTCTCATAGATAAATGCTTCAAGTTCTCGAAATTCTTGTTGTAACAAGAACTTGAAGCATTTATAAATATTACTGATATATAAAATAAACAAAAGTGGTCCCAATATTGATCCATGTGGTACCCCTGACCTTAGCGAAACCATACTGGATTCAAATCCATTGATTACGACTTTACGACCCTTGGTTCTTATAGACTATCGATATGGTATATAAAACCATCTCCATAGATTTCCACGAATTCCATTATACGAAATTTTACCTAGCAGAATTTGTGATCCACCCTGTTAAAATTCCTTCGGAAGTCTGTATACAGACTGTCGGTTTGTTTATTCCTTCCTTCCTCGAGATTCAAAAATGGCTCTTCTACCACTACACCAAGAGCAAGCGAGCGAAACCCCTGGCAGACTAGCTAGTTAAATTATTGTTTCACCTCACTATACCCCGGAAAACTTCGTTCAACTGTGTACATGACGAACTATTTTCTAAAATCTGCGCGCATGTCCATTTTATTTGCTAGCACGGAAAAGTTATTTGAAATTGGAGCATATCGAAAAATAAAGTATGAAAACCTATTTTCTATTATCGTTCCAAAACGTTCATCCGTGTATAGTCTTTAAATGTCTATCAGCCGCACATAGAAATGAGTCCTAATTGGTAAGTAACTAAGTAACATTGAGTCAAAATTTAAGTGTTCAATATTTAATGAGAGATTTGAGTATCCGTAAGTAGAGACGACGCGACGACTAAATAACTCTATCACTAAAATATCGATAACGCGCTTGTTATACCGGATTCGAAAGTTTGAGCGTCTATTAATGAAAATAAACAGAAAAACTATATTTGTAAGCAGTTGAATAGAAAAAATAAAACTCGCATACAAGTTACTATGAACAGTTTCAGAATAGGAACAGAAAACGAAATTACCATAAATTACCATTAATCGAGATCATTCAAGGTAACACAATTCAAAGCGAAATAAATGACTTGACAAATTAAACTATCTGGGCGGAATATCATACAGCCAAATGCTCGTCCGTTGGCCTCGTCAAGAAGATACTCGGCCATCAACCTTGCCTAGCCTGCGAGGCCGCAAGCCGATCAATTTGGAATTCGGGATGTAATGTAATCACTACCTACTACAAATACATTTGCATCGCAACCAAACTAAGGTCACGAAATAATATTCTTTTTATATAGGATTGGTTGAGTTTTTGATACTTCTGCATGCCAAAATGATCTCCTGTGACATTTTGTCCGAACGACTTATCTGCGGATTACAGTTGTGGAAATATAATTTTCATTATTGTATGGGTGAAGGCCGGTAACGCATTCTTGAGACCTCTAGTTTTGTCCGTGGGCAATGGTGATGACTTACCATCAGGATATCCAAAATCGTTATGTTGGTTCAGCGTAGGTACATTTTAGTTTTTTTAATAAGTTGGAAACGGACCTCTGGGGCCTTACTATCAGCTTCGTAAAAACCGTGCAAGTTCCGTGCAGTTCTTAAACCTGACATAAACAGTTTTGAATGAAATCATACCATGACCCTCATTTAGGTGAACTGTTTGATTATTATTTTCTCCAAGGTGAAGGGATAATATTGTCTCTGGCATTCTAACAATTTACTATAACCAACATTGCAGACGCCTAGACGTTTGTAAGCTAATATACTGAGTGGATTTAGAGCGACATATTAACGAGAGTCAATACAAAAAAAACAGGTGAACGGTTCTTGAATAGTAGGCCTGGGCAGGCCTGCTTTAAAGGTGTCATGGTACGAATAAACCGGGCAGTTGTCTAGAAGTCCTGCTTTAAGAGCTCATAGTAAGGCCCCTGATTAACAAAATGACTTGTTTGTTCGTTAGTGCCATTGAATATTCGTAGCAGTTGGGACACAGTGAAGGTTCCGTACCATCACATAGGAAACTTTTGCTGTGTGGTGTGTGGTGGAATAGAACAATAATATAGTAATAACTATTTATCTTAGTTCCGCTCGCACTTGCTAAATGTTTGCTATATTTTTTTACCACGGATAATTCACTAAATATATGAAAAGCATCCAGTTTTGCACGGGTCAATTCATAACTAGAAATTCATAACCAGCTAGTAATATTGTTCGCTGTTTTAAATATTTCTGTTTATTCATTTGTAATATTGTAAGTTAGTGTAGAAAATAGTGGTAAGTTATTATAACCGTTAAATGTTTGTTATGGTGCACGAGTGTTGGCAAAGCGTACAAAATCATAAAACGTTGTTATTGTGTTTTCTAACTATTTCTAAGTTAGTTAACTCCGCCAATGACCTACGTTTCACGTATTAAAAACAACACGCTTAAACTATACAAAACAAGAAGACGAAAGTACTTATATTCTTATTATCTGTACTTATATATTTTTATTTTCATTGTTCTAATATATTGCTGCTTTTATTTTAACAGTGGACATGTTCAAACATAGTTTTACTTTACAAAAAGGAAAATCCGAATATGATAACAAACTACAGGCCTATTAGTCTCACATCTTGTGTATACAAAGTATTCTCTGCTACTATACTAAGACGAATCACTAAGATCTTAGATGAAAATCAACCGGTAGAACAAGCGGGTATATGCGTATCTTCTCTACTGTAGATCATACGAGTATTTATACTCTAAAAATGGTTATAGAAAAGTATAAAGAATATGATAAAACTTTATACTTATGCTTTTTAGATTACAGTAAAGTTTTCGACTCTATTTTTCATGAATCTATATGAGATTCTATATAAAAACAAGGTGTTAATAAAGAATATATCGATATAATAAAAGAAATATATACCAACAGTACATCAAAAATTGTGCTAGAACCCAGGTGCAAGTTTTAAAATCGAAAGAGGCGTAAAACAAAGAGCGTACCTTCAGCGAAGCTGTTTTTGCCAGTACAAGAACAAGTTTTTAGATAAGCTGGGAAAATAAAGGTATAAATATATATGGAAGATACTTGTCTCATCTCAAATTAGCAGATGACATTGTGATACTGTCAGAAAACCCACTTGACCTGCAGTGCATGTTAAAAACACTGTGTTTATTTATTTCAACAATAAGAATATACAATTTGTTTACAAACTAAAATACACAATAACAATTATTTACTAAAAAGCCATGGCTTGTGTTGAATCTATTAACTTAGTCCGCTGTCGCACAGAACCTACACTAAGAAAATGATTTCTTGTGTTGTAGATTCTGAATACCCTTCAAGTGTTACAGTAGGATGTAAAAAGTTTTTTAATGTGTGTGTGTGTGTGTGTGAGTGTGAGTGTGAGTGTGTGTGTGTGCGGTATGGTAGGGGCCTGATGCAAAGGTATTTAAATATAAAAAAATAATGTGTAATTTATTTTCGGTATAGTGTACACATTATCTTTTCTTCTTTTATTAGTGTTTTGTTTCGGTTTCCTATGTTGAAGCATAATTATATTATGTATGAATAGTTGCCGAACGTTTAGTACTCTGCAATCCTTGTAAAGTTCTGATGTTGGAAACAAAAATGGTCTAAAAGTTGCAACTTTTAATATTGCGCGTTGTGCACGCTCAATCATTATCATGTAACACGTTAGACATGTTAGACGTTCCACTTCAAGATGTGTTGCAATAAGTAAGGATTGATTTCCACATTGCATTATAAACTTCAATAATTAATTTCCTATCCGCTATATCTCTTAAGTTTTTGAATATGTAAATAAACTTTATCTCTAACTCTAAATCTCTACTTTTTAGTATCTCTCCTCGATACTTAATGTTAGATACACTTTGGAGTTTTGGACATAGAAAAATGTTGGACACACAGTTAGAGTGAACCTTTATGTCAATTTTAGGTATCGGACTACGTGGGTTCATGAATGTTAGATATTTTGTTTTTTCTACATTAAGAGTAAGAAAGTTATCTTGCAACCATTTAGTCACCGTCCTCATACCTTTTTCAGCTCGCAACTTTGCTTCTTCCACGTTTTACCAACAAAAATAAGAGCAGTATCATCTACATAAGAGAATATCTTGCCATTTTCCAAGTTTAAGTTGCACAGATCGTTAACATAAATCAGGAATAGACTCTGCCCTAATACACTTCCTTGAGGCACGCCGTAGTTCGTGGTTACTTGCCACTATTTTATCAGCTATTTTGGTCATCTGAGCTCTGCCCTTTAAATAATCTTCTAAAGCATAAACATAAAGCTTTTCCTCTTATCCCAATAAGTTCTAGCTTCTTCACAAGTATTGGAACAGAGACAGTGTCGAAGGCTTTGGCGAGGCCTAAAAATATACCTATGACTTTGTTATGGCTATCAATCTCATTACTAATAAAGTTTGTAACTCGCAACACAGCATCCTCAGCCGATCTACCAGCTCTAAATCCATACTGGTTCGGAGACAGGATCCGAAATTTATTTACGTACGACATTAGTCGCTTATTAAAGACTTTTTCCAAAATCTTAGATATAGATGGCAGTATAGAAATTGGCCTATAGTTTTCAACGCTGCTTCTGTTGCCACTCTTGTATATTGGGGTTTTAATGGAAGTTTTAAGAACATCTGGAAATGTTCCCGACTACAAATTAATAGAGAAAAACTAAGCCCATGCCAAATACAGATAAAGTACCAATAACCCTTTTGTCCGTTGATCTAGAGTATGTTAACGAGTATGTCTATTTGGGACACCAAATTTCCAACAATTAGGTTATATGCCTAAACATCTATCGTTAATAATGCTTGATCAATATTTAAACTACAAAATGTCAATATAATTATATTATACTAATTGAGGAGAACCTTGTGTGAACTCGCTCGCTGATCTAGTGCTAAACGTAGGAAAATTTCATTCTTTACTTTACTATACTCAATTGATGCAACTATAAATACGAGTACTTCTAGCTGACCCGCCCGCGGCTCCGCTCGTTTGATCTACGGAAACCGAAGCGATACATATCCACATAGATATATATTGTTTTTTGACTGTGGACATATATTTTTAAGATTTACGAATAAATGAAAATAGTAACATGAGCCTAACAGTTATTTATTTTCCAAGTAGATACCAGTTACTAAGTTACAATAAAACGATAACCAACAAATAGATACAACAGCGTCCGCACAATACAAAATTATGACAAGGAATAACTTTTTAGTATTGATATTCTCGTGAGTTTGACACATATTAAACTATTACTGTTAACCGGCAAAACACTCACGTTAGGGATCGAATACGTCGACTCGGGTTTCGAGCATGTCCGATGCTCATCTTCAGTGCGAGTGCACAGCGGCGTCTGTGAGCTCCACGTATTCGAACCCTAACGTGAGTGTTTTGCCGGTTAACAGTAATAGTCAGTGCCGGATTTATATTTTTTATGAGTGTAGGCCACTTTATTTGCGCCGCCCCATGTACCTGTCTAAAATAATATTTTTTAACTGCGATCGAGAGGTCGTGAGTTCGATCCGAAATGGATGCATTTCACTATCGACGTGAACCTACTTCAGACTCCAGACACAAGTATATTTAGCTTAGTTGGAGGGGTTAATAAGACTACTAGTAATATGCAACCCCGATTGCTAGTAATCTTAAAAAAAATCTTAGACAAAAAAAAAGAAATTTGTAGTAAGGAAGGCACTAAAGTTAAATAAACGAATTAGCCCAACAAAAGGGCTACCCTGGAAAAATTTTAAGTAGCAATTTTCCTTCAGAATTTGGTGGGAAGGTCACTGGCAGTCTAAATTTTGTTTTACATGGTAATCGATCCGTTGCATCATCTTGATTTTAAGGATACATTCATCATCTCAGCCGTAGGACGTCCACAGCTGAACATATGCCTCCCCCATGATTTTCCAAAAGGACCGGTTGGAAGCGGCCTGCATCCAACGTCGTCCTGCGACCTTCATCAGGTCGTCTGTCCACCGTGTCGGTGGACGACCTACGCTGCGCTTGCCGGTCCGTGGTCTCCACTCCAGAACCTTTCGGCCCCATCGGCCATCTGTTCTGCGTGCTATGTGCCCTGCCCACTGCCACTTCAACTGGCTAATCTTCTGAGCTATGTCGGTGACTTTCAGTTCTTCTACGGATCTCCTCATTTCTGACTCGATCACGTAGAGAAACCCCGAGCATAGCCCTCTCCATAGCTCGTTGTGCGACTTTGAGCGATCTATGAGGCCCATAGTAAGAGACCAGGGTACATTATTGTTTACTGAATAACTTGTTTTTTTGAATTTCACACGAAAAATAGTTATTCAAAAGTTGTTAAGAATTGAATTTCCTACAATTTAGATTCCTATCAATTTTTTTCCTAAGATCGCTGTTTTCCGAATTATAACCGAAAAAAGGGGGCGAATTTTTCTTTGATTAACAACTCGTTAATTTTCAATATTACATGAAAAATTGCTATGATGGACAAAGTTGTTGAATTGATTAGATAATAGATGATAGAATGATGAAGAATGAGACGATGAATGATAGTGTGAATTAAGTTTTCTACAATTTTTATACCTATATATAAATTTATTCGTCGAATCGAAATTTTTCGATATATCGAGATACCCGAAAAGATGTAGGGATTTAATGTTATCATTGCATTATCACGTTTATTTATAATTTTACATGGAAAATAGTTACTAGGTACCTAATTACCAAAGTTGTTTAAAATTTAATTTCCTACAATTTTGGTTTTATATTTTTTTTGGTTAGATCGATATTTTTCGATTTATACCTAAGCAACGGTGAGGGTAAAATTTTATCATGATATTATAACTTTTATTGTCAATTTTACGTGAAACATGATGGTTACAACAAAGTTGTTTAAAATATAATTTCCATCAAAATTGTAGAGAACTGAATTCTAAACAATTTGTATGTAACAATTTTTCATGTAAAATTTCAAATAAATGAGTTGGTTATCAAACAAAAATTCGCCTCCTATTTTGGTTTTAAATCGGAAAATACCGATGTTTAAAAAAAATTGTGGGAATCTAAATTTTAGGAAATTAAATTCTTAACTACTTTTGTAAATAATTTTTCGTGTGAAATTAAAAATAAACGAGTTATTCAAAAAACTAAAATTGATACTTAAAATCAAGATGACGCAACGGTTCGATTACCACGCAAAACAAAATTTGGACTACCAGTGACATTCCCCAACAAACCACTCACGCAGTAATAAAGATTAAAGATAAAATAGGTACCTACAATAACAGTAGGTACTTGGATTCATAATTTTCGATAGGCATTTAACGTATTAGTATAAAAAAACCATGAGAAAACCAGTGAACTTGTTTGACTTTTATTCTCTGAAATCGAGTGAGGGAGAGGCCTCTTAAATTTGCCGCCCCTAGGACTCCGCCGCCCCTAGGCCGCGGCCTATACGGCCTATTGACAAATCCAGGACTGGTAATAGTTTAAGAAATGACTTTGTCAAAATATTATAACGGCTTCGAAGATTTGCACTCGTCAACGGTTGCAGGCAGAGCATGGAATATCCTGCTCCCTACTGAGAGCACAGAGAGGGCGGCGCAGGTCTGATGCCGCTTATATACCTACGCTCGATAATTTTCCTATATTTATATTACAGCCCATGTATACCAAAGTTATTCGTCTCCTATGACCAATAACGTAAATCTTAAAAATATATGTCCACAGTCAAAAAACAATATATCTATGTGGATATGTATCGCTTCGGTTTCCGTAGATCAAACGAGCGGAGCCGCGGGCGGGTTAGCTAGAAGTACTCGTATTTATAGTTGCATTAATTGAGTATAGTAAAGTAAAGAATGAAATTTTCCTACGTTTAGCACTAGATCAGCGAGCGAGTTCACACAAGGTTCTCCTCAATTAGTATAATATAATTATATTGACATTTTGTAGTTTAAATATTGATCAAGCATTATTAACGATAGATGTTTAGGCATATAACCTAATTGTTAGTGAATTAAGGATTCACAAAATACCCGTTTTATGGCCTATTCAGACCTGAGCGTTATTTGCTACCGCTGTGGGTAGCGAAAAATACCACGCGGAACTCGATGGGTAAATAGTATGAAGTTCCATAACTGCAGCGAAACTTGTACCGCCTAGTGAGGCGGTATTTTCTCTTGTTTGGCAAAACTGGCAACAATATCCGCTTTGGTGTGAACAGTGAAATTAACGCATACCCTTTCGGATTTCTCTATCGCTCGCGGTAGCGAATAACGCCCAGGTTTGAATAGGCCTTTAGAAATTCTGAAATACTTAAAAAAATGTGTCAATCTTCGTCGACACCACAGACTAACAGATGCGGTTGACACCATATAATAAATATATATTTATAACTTTATCCATACTAAACACACAGGATTTTTTATGATTTGTAGGTTATATTTTATTTTACAGCAATTATCACATTATGTGAAACTTAAACATTTTAGCTCTTGAGAGTCAAATATCTCTGTATGTAATAGCTCGAACTGCCTACTTTATACTTAACAAAGAATAAAACTTAGAACTTAGTCACGTGTCATTGCATTGTGTGTAGATGTCATTGCACCCAATCTAGCAGCTGTGTTTAATAGTTGTGTTGCAAGTGGTGTATTTCCTGACCTAATGAAGCACAGTAAAGTGGTTCCTTTATTCAAATCTGGTAGTACTACTGATCCAACAAATTTTCGGCCTATTTCTGTACTACCTACGCTAAGTAAGATTTTCGAAAAAATCATATTACATCAATTAGAAACTCATTTTAGTGCAAACAAAATTTTCCATAAAAATCAATTTGGGTTTACAAGGAATCGCTCTACTATAGACGCAGGTATAGAACTAATAAAAGATGTGTTTGATGCCTGGGAGAACTCTCAAGATGCCTTAGGTGTTTTTTGTTACTTATCTAAGGCATTTGACTGCGTCCGACATGATATACTTGTCAGGAAATTACAACACTACGGTATTAGGAACATGGCTCTCAACCTTTTGACTTCATATTTAAATGGTAGAATTCAAAGGGTTGACATAAATGGTAAAAAATCGCCCGGCTCTATAATCTCAATGGGCGTTCCACAAGGTTCAATACTAGGGCCGTTCTTGTTTTTAATCTATATTAATGACTTACCTTATTATGTAGAGAAGAATCACGAGATTGTATTGTTTGCAGATGACACTTCACTGTTATTTAAAATTAAAAGGCAGTTATTAAACTATGACGATGTTAACAATGCATTAGCTAAAGTTGTGAATTGGTTCAATACAAATAATCTTCTCCTCAATGAGAAGAAAACTAATTGTATAAAGTTCTCGACACCAAATGTGAGACAAGTAGAATCCAATATACAATTGAATGGAACAGGGTTGGACCTTGTGGAGTCAACAGTCTTTTTAGGAATTACTATAGACGCTAAATTGCAATGGGGTCCCCACATTAAAAAATTGTCTAGTAGGCTCAGTTCAGCAGCTTATGCTGTTAAAAAAATTAGACTATTAACTGATGTAGACACAGCTAGAATAGTTTATTTTAGTTATTTCCATAGCGTTATGACTTATGGCATACTGCTCTGGGGATGTTCTGCAGATATTAATTCTATTTTTATACTGCAAAAAAGGGCTATACGAGCAATCTACAGTTTGGCTCCCAGAGTTTCCCTTAGACAGAAATTTAAAGACATAAACATTCTAACTGTTGTCTCTCAGTTTATCTATGAAAATCTAATGTATGTAAAGAAAAACATTAGCAGTTTTGATAAAAGGAGTGATGCTCATTCCATCAACACGCGAAATAAGCACAAGCTATCCGTACATGTAACGCGTCTCCACAGAATAAGTCATTCTTTTATGGGACAATGTATACGATTTTATAATAAAGTTCCCAATGTTATCCGAGATTTGCCTATTAATAAGTTTAAAATTACTATTAAAACTAAACTCTGTCAAAAAGGTTATTACAAAATTTCGGATTACTTGGAGGATAAAACAGCTTGGGACTGATCACTCCAGGATCTATCTACTCCCCCCCCGAAGGGTTCTCGCATTGACGTGGCGGGGGGGCTCAGTAACCGTGGCTAGGTACACCACGGTGAAGCTAAGAGGAACCCAGGGGCCGCGCCGGCGTTGGGGTGCGCTGGCCGGCTCAAGCGGGCCGCTCCTATGGGCTTTGGCCGCCAAGTCCACATAGGAGTGGCGGGGTCCGGGCGCTTTGGCGCAGACTCGAGGAGGTGGGGCCCGGGCGCTTTGGCGCAGGCTCGAGGAGGTGGGTCCCGGGCGCTTTGGCGCAGGCTCGAGGAGGTGGGGCCCGGGCGCTTTGGCGCAGGCTCGAGGAGGGGGGCCCGGGCACTTTGGTGCAGGCTCGAGGAGGTGGGGTCCGGGCGCTCGGCGCAGACTCGAGGAGGTGGGGTCGCGGGGGGGCTATCACTTGTGGCTGACGTAGCAGGCGGTGGGGCTACGTATCCGACCCACCGCAGGGAGACCACGGGCGACCAGACACGGGGAAGTCTGGCGCCCATTGTTGGCGAGTTTGGTCTCCGAGGCAGTTGCGGCGCGCCATGTGTTCTGGCGTGCCGCGAAGAGAAGGGTCCGGCAACGGACAGCCACGGCGGGTTCGCGGTCGTGTGAAAAATCTGTCCCGCGTTCCCGCCGAGGGCGGCAGTGATGGAACACCCCGGGGTTTTGGTGGGTATACGGACTCCCACATAACCACCTCCCTCCCCGTGGTGGGTGGTATCCATAAAGGATTTCCCCGGGACAAAAAAAAAAAAGGATCTATCTACTCGTGTACTAAGATGCCAAAGTGTAGCGTGTCTTGCCCTACTGATACCATTATTATGTTCTCTTTTGTAAGGCAACACACTGGAGCTAATATTTGTAGTACCTAAGTAAAAACATTGTAAAACATCTATATAAAAAGAATGGCCCCGAGTTTCTTGCCGCTTCTTCTCGGTTGGCTCTATGTATTTTGGAACGCGGCGGTAGGCTTTAAAGTACATTATAATGAAACATTGACGTTCATAAGTGCGTCTTTGATGCCTAAATTGAATAAATGATTTTGACTTTGACTTTGACTTTGACTTCGTGTTGGGTCTAGACATGCACTATTGAGGGTGTCTGCCTGCTACTGTCTAGATAAAGTGAACTAGATCTCAGTGATGTATTGATGTCAAAGAAGTCGATGTTTGACTTTATAGTAATGTATTGGGATGACGCTTCCAGATTTGAGCTCTTCAGGGTTTATATGCAGGAAAAGTTAACTGGATCTCAGTGAAGGAAACGACCGTCAAGTTTTGATATTTTAGTACGTGTTGTTATGACACTTCAGGCCAGAACATTTGAGGGTCTCCTGATGATCAGGGAAACATCAATTATATCTCATTGATGGAAACGGCCAGTCTGCGAGGTTTGCAAAAAATAGGTAGGTAAGTAAAAAAAGTATGAAATTTCAAACTACGAGTTCGGTTCAAATTTTTAGGTTATTTCAGGTCATTCTTATGTTTGAGCTGAGAAAAATCTAGCTTGATACCCCTAAATAAGCATTATTTTCATAAGGTTGCTTCCCGAGCCAGTTTGTCAATATTCTCGTCAGAATTTAGGTTGTTGGGAATATTTTATGAGAAGAATTTAGAGTTTTTCACAGGCTATCAACAAGAAATACTGTAAATTGTATTGTGATAATTGGTTTCTAAATAATAAACTATATATCAGTGACGGAAACGGCCGGTCTGCAAGGTTTGACTATATAGTTAATAGTCAAATAGATCAACGTGAAGGAAATGAGCATATACCGATTTAAAGTTAAAAAGAAACAATTCAATTCATCAGACATAGCCCATATTAGTAATGTCGGATAATATTTTTATAATCATAGTCCGATTTAAAGTAACGATTCAATTTATTTATTCATCAGACTAGTCCATATTAGTAATGTGTTCAGAGTTTTTTAAAAATTAGTCAAACGGGATTACTCACGTAGGTAATATTTTATCGGATAGGTCCGAATATAGACTATATATACATAAAATATGACCACATTCGATGGTCTTTTTCAAGGAGTGTTCGGGACGCCCGCGTCTTTTTTAACCCTTTGCGTCCCAGAGACGTAAATATACGTCAGTTTCATTCACTTGTCACATCACGTTAGGCCAATTTTATTTTATTTTTATTATCGGAAGCATTATGTCGTGTCTGTGGTGTCGTGTTTGATTTTGACAGCCTTGCAAGTCGTGTTATGGACATTGCAAGGCTAATGACGGATCGGTATCTCAGCCGAGAGGGCACCGGGCTTTATGACCAGGCCGTCCTCTTGGTGATAGATATAGTACACATGGGTGCTTGCGTCGGGAGGTTAAATCAGAATTCGAGACATGAGGAACTACACAATTGTAATGGTTTTAAGCATTGTTGCCTTAGGTCTAATTTAGAGTCTATACTGAATGTTCTACTAAATTTACACTCTTATGTATGTACGCGCGATGAATACAAGCGATGGATGGTTAGCGCGCAAATGTTCGACGTTTTAGCAAATGTTTGTGACAGTTATCTTTTCAGGATATATTCCAGAGATCCATTTGTCGAGATTGTGGCCATCGATTTATCCGTCCATTTATTTGGACTTCCTTCGGGTCAGCTCTCCATTTAAATTTGGGCCTGCATGGCTACCATGTCATCGCCTTAAGTCCACTTCATGCCAGCGGCCATTTTGCTGAAAATGAAGGCGCATTCTGCGCGAGACGTCTAGTTTGACCGACAGTCACTCAAGCTTTTTTTCAGAAGCCGAGGCGAGCCTATATATAAGAGAGGGTGTTGCGGGCGTGGGGCAGGTCCGCCGCTCTTTACATACCTAGTTTACTTGATCACGCCATGTTTGTCTCTTGCACGTTCATTATGCTGTTTCTCTCCCGCATCTTACGTCACACTTTTATCGCGTTTCACCATAATTTATAATGTTTACAACAAGAACTAACAAGGATGTTATAAAATACAATAGGGCTAGGTAGTTCGATTTTGCTATAATTCCTTGTTTCGGCTCGAAATTCGAAAAATATGTTTTCATTTATTGCATCATGTTATGCAAAAGTTGGTTGATCTTCATTGTTTACATGTCCAGGGCTTTTGGCGACTGGACGATAAGGAAGATCTCCTTAATTCTAGTTACAAATTTGGGTCTAAATGGAATTATGAACTATTTTATACACCCTTAGGTGTTTACAAAATATCAGACCTTTTATTCACATTTTTAAGGCTGATGTTTATTTAAATCGACTGAACTCTATCGTTCCATCATTCTCTGGACGATAAAGCAGCTTTTGATCACAGGTGAGGAGCTTAGTTCTTCTCTCAATTCCTATAAAGTCTAGTTTCACCAAATTGTATACCGACGCCTGACACAATGCTTGCGGCAAGATGAGATTCTTTGGAAGGGCCGTGACATTTTGCATAGGGATAATCCTATATCACTACAGTGGTGATTGTAGTGATGTAGGTGTGATTGTAGAAGTTTTAAGTGAGTCACCCTGAATGCTGAACATCAATTCTATCGGAGTGAACCCCGTTACTCTACAGCAAGTGATATTCAAAGATAGTTGAATACCTCCCAGTTGGTCTTGCCAAGAGTGATCAAAATTACCTTCAACGATTGTAAGAAGATTTTCCAAAGTTCACATTACGCGCTTTTAACTGCTTTGCATCGAAAGAGTTTAACGTGAACGTATGTTTCAACAAGAAGTACTTTGTAAAGGCTTGAATGTTGTTGTGGACGCAGGACCTGGCTACACCAGTATCTGGGTGGTAGGGCGGTGATTTGGATCGCTGACATTCCCATTGGTACAGGTGCTTTCCAGACACGGATGCTTCGAAAATTGCGTGCACCAAATCGCAAGACGGAAGGCGCCTCTAGCCTGCCACGAATGTAGGGCGAGGATACGGCGTTCTACACGCTTGAAGTGTGTGGGGCCCGTAGCGGTATACGTTTTCAGCGGAATAGGGATCCCTTCCTGCCAAGTGTGGTTAATTCATGCTCGGCAGGGTGAGGTCGTGGCAGGTGGTGGCCACCTTCTGCGGGGCGTTGATGGCTGAAAAGGAGGCCGCTCTCAACGGATGCTTACACCCAGGATTATCACACAGGTTATGTTTTAACCCTGAAAACAGTTCTGCATCTGCACGGGTGGAACCGCTGGGTGCAGCTAGTGATTAATAAATGCATGTTACTGAATATTTTTTTTATTATTATACATAACTGAGTAAAAACCTACCTATTGTTCGTTTTTATTCCCACAGAGTATCGTAATTACAACTTCAAATTAGTAGTATGAAATTTAAAATTGGCTAGAGCAACACATTTTATCTTCCAGAACTAAAATGACACGACCGTTCCTCCTATTGCTGCTTCTGTGCCTATCCAAAGTGCTTGGAGTTCCACTGCAGAAATGTACTGGCAGATACAACCAGGATCCAGCCATAACCAGATTCAGGAGGTACTTACAGATTGACACGAGTAAAGAAGAAAATATATGTGAGTATATTATGTAGTAATATTCATTAAATAAAAGATTAAAGCGCGAAAACCTGGTAGTAAAAATGGTTTAGAATGAAACATGTTTTTTTAATTACACACATTTTAAATATTATTCATATACACGAACTTATTTTAAAGAAGTACATGTAGGTAGGTACATTGTATGATTGCTCACATTACATTTAGTATGGTGAACTCGAGATATAAAAACGTGATTTAGTCTCCATTATTAAATAAAAATACTGTATGGCCGTGTCTCCTTTCCGAGAGTTCATGTAACACAATTTAAATAGAAAATAATTTTATGAATAACGTTAAAACCACCTACCATATGAAAAGCCAAAGTTTGATGATTGTTGGTCACAGCAATAACTGCGAGTGGGCACTACTACTGTGGGCTTTATATTATGGCCCTTCTGTGCCTTGAATAGGTACGAATCCTTAAACCATAAAATTTTAGATTAAAATTGTATGTAAGTGTGTATTCCAATACATTAACATTTTGTATTACATTGATTGTCCTAGACAGAGCTGTAGAATTTTGGAGACAGCAGGCTGTAGAACTCGGACTGCCTTTCAACGTGTTCACTCCCGGAGGGCAACCCGTGTGTATAATATCCGTTCTCGGCACAGACCCTTCTCTGCCGAGCATCATGCTCAACTCTCACATGGACGTAGTTCCCGCTGTTGAGGTAAGCACAAACGGGCATGGAGTCGTAGATTACTAGTAACATACGAATTCTTATTCTAGTAACTGGAGTCAATACACTATGTACGTAGCTACTTCCGGCGCAGCCGGCGTGTCAGATTTTAGATTTTTGACTTCTCTGCAAAGTTTCTTTTAATTTTGTCAGGCTAGCGTCCACTATTGTATAATCAGTCAAGATGCGGTCGTAAGTGATAGCCACCAAGCCCTAAAATGATAACCGGCTTTCAAAGGCAGGTGCTTGGCAACTTTAGCATAGATATTGAGAATGATAACTACCCGTTGGAGTAGCTATGTAAGCTACACTCAAAGTGCAGTACTACTCTGGCGTGAGTTTACTCTTGATGTTACCTTCACCGAAAGCTGAAGGTTGAGTTATGGTTCGATTCAGCAATCGCCTATTCCTCGAACCGACTGATCCTTAACACCTGGAGACCATTGCAAAACAAAAGAAACCAAGCACTATTTCTATCTTAAACTATATAGGTAGTTTTGATGTTTGCCAAAAATGAGTCCTAATCTAATCGCGTTAATATGTTTTATAATTATTAAGAGCATTTGTAGGTGGCTTAGTACGTAGTTACTGCGAGTAAGGGTTCAGATCTTCCGTTTACTAATTGTCAACTTTTACCTGAAATTGTTTCCTAGCCGAGCATATGTAGTATATAGTAGATATGTGTAATATACTAAATAAACACTGGTGAGAAGGTACGTAAAGGAAGGTTATTTAAATGATAATTTTCAAAATCCGTCTTTCAAATTTTACATGTTTATCTTCAACTGTTTAGATTATTCGACGGTCTATGAGTCCGGACTGTACTGACTCGGGTATAGTCTATCAGATATCATTACCACTTAAAAGTGTATGAAATGTCACGATTAAAATAATCTACCGACTTCCAAAAAAGGTGGAGGTACTCAATTCGACCTATACCTATGAGGTAACAAACATAAAATTAAATAAAACAGTTCGAACTTTCGACTGGGTGAACCGATTCTTAAAATTCTTTTTTGTTTGAAAGCTGATGCTTCCCGTGTGGTCCCATTTAAATTTCATCAAATTCGGTCCAGTAGTTTTTGAGATACACTCCAATAACTCAATAGAATGGAAGTCGGTATTAAATTTTTCAAAAACTGTACTTGTTTTATGTACAGCGTGCAACAAAAAGGTGTAGTACTACTTAACCCAAACATGCATAAGCCTGGATACAATTAGAATATAATTACTACATCTCAGAAAGTAGTAAAAATTCCGAGTTAGAGTACCTAAGCAAAGTTTCTCTAATACTCAAGCAGATTCATCCCTAAAAAACTAGGTTACAGTTTTCCACAATCGGCATGTAGCTCAACCGTCAGAAGATGTTACTTATCTACATCTTAAAGTATCAAATTGACGTATAAATTAGCAAAACATAATTATTATTAACGCAAACAAGCATTGCATCTTTAAATCAAATATTTTTAAATATATTTTTAACGATGTAAAATCATACAATAATCTAATTTTATCCAAACCGGTGGGTGTGATTTTTCGTGATGTACCTACTTAACACACTTTGTTATTGTCCTACCTTTATATTTTGTTTCAACATAAGCTATTTTTAGGATTAGCGCTAGGTAGAGTGTACTAAAGAATTCATTTGTGGAAACCTAAATAAATAAGCTAATTTCTAGCCATTTAATATTATAATATGTTGCAGTCAAACTCATAACTTTTAACTCTGAAAATCAGGCAACTAAACTGATTGGTTAAACGTATTCTTTTGTCTGAAAATCACGTTACGACTAAAAGCGGGGCGCTTCACGCTTCACGCTTATCTCTTTAGTTCAGCAACTCGCCTCTAGATGGCATTGGTTAAATAATTATAATTGCATAAGTTGGTTTGGCATCTATCGATGAATAGCAGAACTATTAATGACTTTTTGAAATATCACGCTTGTCTCTTTAGTTCAGCAACTCGCCTCTAGATGGCATTGGTTAAATAATTATAATTGCATAAGTTGATAAAAACAGCTATGCAATAGCTTTACCGCGGCAGTCTCCGAGTGCCACACGTCTTTTTACCTCTACCGTAGAAACTTTACATAGACACTAATGTATCTCTCATCCCTCTCGATTCCAGAAAGAATGGACGTACCCACCGTATTCAGGGTACATGGATGAAAAAGGCGACATCTACGGTCGCGGTTCTCAAGACGCCAAGGATGTATCCTGCCAATACATGGAAACTGTGAGAAGGCTAAAGAATGATAACGTAAAGCTGAAAAGAAACTTGCATATTACTTTAATGCCAGGTATGAGCAAGAATGGATCTTTCCTGATAGGTGCACATAAAGGTGTTTCATAAATAGGTGCTAGGTACCCAAAATTTAGAGTAAAAAAAAATTTTGGGTGCCAGCAAAAACCTTTACATGCATAAGGGGATTGCATATCTAGTACTAGTAGTAATAACTCGTTTCTACCTCTTAACATGTCCGATTTCTGTGATTTTTTCAAAATCAAAACGTACGGGTATACAATGTGTTGATGACATGAACAAAAAGAACACTGAAATCGGACCATGTTAGGAGGTAGAAAAAAGTTATTTCTTTTAGTATTATGGACAAGTATATGTGCAATCAATCAATACGCAATCCTCATATGTGCGTCGCATGCGTATGACAATGAACGCGGCCGTCTGCGTGCATGACGTGCATCTACAATTTGGTCTATATTTTACTCCCGTAGAAACCCTTGATAATATGCTTTATTTATGCTCGCATGAGTACATTATCTAGTTAAACTCTATTTTTTTCATTGTTGGATTTAAGAAAAAAAAAGCTTCCAAAATTTAATACATATTTACCTTTGTTTTTTCTGTGCTATTCCATACTCATTTGTTTATTCAATTAGGTCAAAAGTAGAATTTTAGGGTCATTTAAATTTAATGCAGTAAATTCGGCTTCCGTTACCCTTAGTTTGTTTCTCAAACTGCCATAGCATCTGACATAGTTAGTTAGTCAAAAGATGCTAGATTGAATCCCCCCGTGTATATATATTTTTCTCTTGAAAATTGTCAACTGAAGAGTTAGATTTCGGATACCTTAGCGATTATGTAGGTACTACTTACCTATATGATTTTCAAATCATCAATCACACCTACTCGTGTATATTATAGTGTGTATTATTATTATATACCTATAGTATATATCTATTAGGTTTGTTTTTCAATGTTACTTAAATTTTTTTAAAGCGATCTCTATCCTATTTTACCAACTACACTCGGTTCCAAAAATAACGGGTCAGTCACAAAAATTGAAATACCTCCAGAACTGTAAAAGCTAGATCAATGAAATAAAAAACAGAATAAAGACTTTTTAGTTGCGCTTCTAATAGCATATTATTTAAACTGGTTGATGAAAAAAACTTCATTAGAAAAACAAAATTTAAAAAAATGACTATTTTTAAAAACAAAATTTTTGTTTCATGTCATTATGGATGCTTTCCATTTCTATTCTGTCACAAAAAAAATTATCGTGAACGTCTTCCACGTGCATAATTATTATTCTGTGAGGTGAAGCATGGCAGTCACGCTAGAGGAATGTACCAGAATCCTAACTTTTTTGGAACTTGGGCGGAGCCAGCGTGAAACAGCCAGAAACATTGGTGTATCTTTGTCGACTGTTCAGCGGGTAGTCCAGCGGTACCAAGAGACCGGATCACACCTTAGAAGACCAGGAAATGGCAGACCAAGATGCACAACGGCCAGGGAAGACAGACAACTGGTGGCTACAATGCTCCGAAATCGTTTTCAAACTGCTGTTGGTCTAAAAACTCACTTTATTCGCTTTGGAGGTGGCAATTTAAGCGCTCAAACAGTAAGAAGACGTCTTGCTGAAGCAAATTTGAAACCATTGAGGCCCGCAAATGGCCCCAAACTGGAACGGGGACATCGAATTGCAAGACAGAGATACGTGCGCGAACACCTAAACTGGACACTAGACGATTGGTCTAGGGTAATGTTCACGGACGAGTCTAAATTCATGCTTTATAAGCATGATGGTAGGCAGTTGGTGTACAGAAGACCAGGGGAGCGCTTCCATCAAGCGTGTGTGGAGGCAAAAGTGGCGTACGGTGGAGGCTCCGTACAAGTTTGGGCTGGGATTTCTGCTGAGGCCCGCACCGAGCTGGTGCTCATTCAAAATGGAACTCTAAATGCAGAGAGGTACGTGGAAGAGATCCTCAATGAACATGTAGGTCCTTTCATGGCCAGGATGGACCGGCATGGCATATTAATGCATGATAATGCGCGTCCCCATACCGCCAGAATTGTACATGACTACCTTGAAGAGGTCGGTATCGAACTCATGCAGTGGCCAGCGCGAAGCCCGGACTTAAACCCCATCGAGCACGCCTGGGACGAGCTTCAGAGATGCGTGAAAGGTCGAAACCCCCCACCAATCACGCTTCCCGAGCTCATACAAGCACTGGTGGAGGAATGGGAAGGTATTCCTCAGCACCGGCTCCGAAATTTGGTGTACAGCATGCCTAAACGCCTGGAAGCTGTCAGAAAAGCTCGTGGAGGCAATACAAAGTATTAAATGAAGAAAGTGATGAAAAACAGCAAAAAAACAATCATAAAAAAAATGTAATCTTAAGAAAAATATGACTACTTTAGTTTTTTTTTAATTTAAGATTAATATTGTGGGTGTAACTAAGTTTTATTTTATTTTTTATCTGTATAATTAAATTCTCAATTGAACAGTCTTCGTTTCATTAGGATGGCATACGTAGTTCGGGAGATATTCGGGTTTATGTGACTGACCCGTTATTTTTGGAACCGACTGTATATTAAAAAGATGCTTTTGCGGTGGCCATTGCATTGACTGACGGTGTTAGTCAGAGCTAGGCGTTCGCAGGATTGCCATCCGCAGTTGAAGGCTTACTCTGGCAGAGCTATATATTATATGCCTACGTCATATTAATTGCTTTTAATTTATTTTTACAGACGAAGAAAGCGGAGGATTTAAAGGAATTAAGCCATTCGTTAAAACCGAGGCGTTCAAAGCCATGAACGTGGGTTTTGTCCTCGACGAGGGGTTGCCTTCTCCAGACAATACACTTTTAGCTACATACCAAGATAGACGACCTTGGCGTGGGTGAACTATTTTATTTACTATTATTATCATTTTTGCTAGAGGTATTGCTCGACTCCCATACATTTACTATATGGATGATCCTCTCGCGCCTTACGTCCCTAATGCCTAGACGCACCTAATTAATTAACACAACTACTATCTCACTTAGTGTTCAGTGATAAAGCGAGAGTGATATCACACTAGACATAGAATACCGACTGGATCGCAAGGACAGCTGCTGAAGCACACGGTTAGGTGCTTAGGGTTCAATTTTCAAACTTGAGTGTGGCTAGCTAGCCCTACACCAGAAGTGCACTGCAAACATGCTGTGGATTTCGCCATGATGCGTCTTCGAAAGCTCAAGCCTGAGGAGGAAATCGATCCCGTGGCCGTCTGAATTACGGCTGACCCTATTGTTACCCTTCAGCTACCATCGTTTAAACATTTGTTATACATTTTGTGAGATACCTATCCCTGTGGTAACCTATCTGCAGTTGTGAAATCTAGTATGGAGAGTTGATCCGATCTGAAATAATAGGTATTAAGGAAAGGATATACAGTGGTTGACTAGTTCTTGTAGCCTGCCGATGTAATTTAGTAGTAATAATTAGCTCCTTAACATAAGCGTTATCTTTTGCCTTATATGGTGATATAAGTAAGTGATTTGTAAGGAAATCTGATATGATAGGTTACGTCTTGGTAACTTCTTTCAGCAATTGCACAGTCAAACCCCTCGGTTTTGCCCAAATAGGTAACCTAAACGTAGCAAAGTAACCAGTGTGAGGGCGTTTACATCGGGTCCTGTTAGGGCTCTGTAGAACCGTCCGTTTAGATTTGCCTTTCTTTTCCATGTGGACCTGCGGTGTTAGGTGCTCATCACCATTGGGTTGTATCAGTACTCGCAGTGTTATTATTTTAAAATGCCATTGACATTATTCGTTAAATGAACTATACTGGCCTTACATGTAAACGATGATTACATTTAAATAACGTCATTTAGTACGGAGCCCAATAGCTGCTATGCGCACTACTAAATAACGTCATTTGAAGTTAAGCGCAGCGTTTATAAGTAAGGCTGTGAGTATTTATTTTATCATACAAATATTCATGGTTCTTTGATCATATAACCTTTGTCTAGACAAACATTAGAGATAAAATGTATATTAACTTTAATTAGTTATAAGATAATTAGTTATAGAATAAGGTCCTATACGTTTTAAAAACCGCTTCCTATATCCTGCGTCTCGTACTCTCTATTTTTGATATTACGAGTATGCTTTTTATTTCATACTATTACAAACAAGCTTCTAATATAATGAAATTTGTGTTTTTTAGAAATACATGTGACAGTGCACGGCGAGGGAGGGCATGGATCAGGGATGCCGGATAACACTGCCATGGACAAGGTATTCGATCTGTAATCTGTCTGAGCAAGTGATAATAGAAATAGCTGTGAATATGAAAAAAAAAAATTTGGCGCGTTTTATTGGGAATGGGTAATGGTCATAAATGGTGCATGTTATGCGTAAGAGACAATTAACTGATCGCGTGTAGAACCGATCCTTATTTTCTTCTCTGAATTTCAACAGACTCAAACAAAATACCTCCATCTGAAAGAAATATGTTATCGTGTGTCTCTACGTTTGTGTGTTTTTTTAATAATTAGTTCACATATTAGTAGACTATACAGCGCTCCAATTTTGACGTCCAAGAGTTAGCAGAAGAATAAGTTTAAGTATAACAGTGGTATAATTCACGTTGCGCACTTAATGTTAAAAAAAATGTTAAAATTGGTTATAAACAAGCGCTTTTTCAAAGATAACCATTAGTCCCCAACGTAATATTTATATTTTATAACTTTAACTTTAAATAAAGATTTTCTTAGATTTTCCCATTTCAAGAACATTGAAATTAAACTATTCTGAACGGGTTAAATTGCGTTTAATTTATATTATTTATAATAAAAAAGGGGTAAATATAAAATAAAAGCGGGAATTAAATTGAATAATTTAAATTAAAACTGGAAATCCAAAAACATACATACATACAATACATTAATATAGTAATATTATATATAAAGTGAAAGTGGGTTAGCGAATGAGGATGTGTTTTGAAGATGTTGATTGTGCCTTTTTGTTTAGTAGTGTCCTTTCATTTCATGTCTTGGTACATAATACACATGATGGTCACTTGAGTGTCGTGTTATTTTTACTCAGGCAAGAAAATTCATGAACGTGGTCACCGCCTATAGAGATCAGATGCAAAAAGCCATGAGATCGGTCGACAAATACGATTACGGGGCCTACACGAGTGTCAACATTAATATTGGTGCAGTAAGTACTTTTCGTTACTGTCGTACGGTCAGCGAAAAAAGTAGTTGAACAAATGCCATCCAATCAAACTCATATCTTTTTCTTATCTGCGCTTAAAATATTAATTTCATTTCTGATTAATAACGATATTATGTACAGTTTTAACAACGCTACTTTTAACCGAATACATATAAATCGTCTTTAAAAATAAACTCTATGCTCTGCTTCTTTTGTTGCTGACTACAATGTATATTTATCCGTGAAGGTGTCTCGTTTCTCTTAGACCGTGAAATCCATATTTTAAACGGTTTTGGTTTTTTTGTAGTTATAGTCTTGGTAACTATTCATTTTGAAATTCGCGATAGTAAAAAGCAGTTACTCGTATTTACATGATAATGAAGAAATAAACTGTACGTACCATTAAAAATTGCTTAAGTTTACTTTTGGTATGGACATACCAAAAGCCGTGTCAAATAATATATTATGCAAACAAATATTACATTTTCCTCAATTAATAATTTTACTTTTGAGTATTGTGGTATTAGAATGATGTGGATATTTACACTGCCATATTGCTTTAGTAAGCTAAGTGAACTATTCTATGTCTTCAGTCTTAACTTAAGGCATATGACTACTTAGTCGTTTTACGCGAATATTTTCTTAGGCCGGTGTCTTTGGCCACTATCTCACATAATATCACGCTTGCCTAGAAGATAACTATTCAGTCTCTCCTTGAAGATAGCCAGATTGTACCTAGTTATGGGAAAAAACTGACACACTCGAAGAATTCTATCCTTTAGCCGTTCGCATTATGAATGTGGAAGCGGAACGCTTGCAATGGTGGAAATTCAACCATGTATGAGTGAGTCCATGAGTCCGTAGGACGAGCTTTGGGCCTGCGAGCTCGTAGACTAATCCATTCGGGGCGAGGCTGCAGGCCGCTGTAGATTAGCAAAGCCGTAATCTTCCGATACGCGAGGCCGAAAGCCGAACATGACTGTAAGACTAGAACCATGATAACTTTGTTCAGTCCCGAACATTTTCCCAAAAAACATTTTTTTTAACTAATAGATCCCATAGAAAGTTTACACTTTTACAATTAAATACAGTAGGCCGAGCAAGAAAATCTGCTTAAGTGTAACGCTATCGTATCGTTTACGTATTTAGTACAAAATATGAGTTAACTGTGCCACTATTGTACTGGATAAATGACAGTTTGTACTACATACGTTCACGATGCGATTACGTTACATTTAAACAGACTTTCTTGCTCAGCCCACAGACCGGTGAAGACTCCGTAATGTATAAACACCGATAAACACGCAAAATTATTTGAATGATTTCAGGGCGGGTATGTACCCAACGTCATACCGACAGAGTTCAGCATGGTAGTTGACATGAGACTATCGACTGAGAGCAATGTTACAGAAATTGAAGAAATAGTAAGATATTTATTTTCTTTCTCTTATAGATTTAATTTATTTTTCTCATATAAACTAAGTGCCTACATACATATTATATTATTAAAAAGGCACGGTGACATGATATTTGTGTTTATTATCTCACCTTTTTGCAAGATGTACCTCTTAACATTGATTTTAAACAACTTAGAATGGATTAAATTGCAAATATTTTGTATTATCTAGATCTAATAATGGCTATTGTGATCATAAAAAATATGAAATCACGAATAAGTAATGGTAACCGAATATTCCTACTAGATATATCCTCCTAGATATATTATATTGAAGCTCTAATTGATATCAGCATGTTTTATATTTGACACGCTGAAAAATTCACCGCACGGCCGTGTGATTCTCGTGTGATTCTCTAAGAGCAAACATCGTTGCATCTTTGACAACATCCGTGAAACAAATGACGAGATGACAAGAAACATTGGAAAAGCAACCTTGTGTACAAGGGCGATATCTCATAAAGTGTTTGACATCGGTGAGCTCGTCGACGAGCGCATCGACGAATCATTAGAGAATTGCACGGCTGTTATTGATGTGTCCATGACACTTAGCGACGGGGAATCCAAGTGCATGAGTGTGTAAATGTTTTTGCCTATAAAAACTTATAATAATATTATTAATGCGAACATGTATTGTGTGATATTGCGTGCGCGCTGTGTGTGTGTGTGTGTGTGTGTGTGTGTGTGTGTGTGTGTATGTGTTTGAGGCCATAGATCTCCACTTGTTGCGATTACTGTATTTATCGTAGAAAGAGCAAATAACTTACCTGTCTAATCACTGAGGTAGTTAACCGGCATTAATGAAACTGAGCTCAGCAATATAGGTAAATAGGTAAAATTTAAAAAATGTCCAGATACACTCATGGATCACGGAGACTGGCCACGGCACTGAGCTGACATTCATCCGACGAGATGACGTCTCTGAGAAGACTACCCTCGACAACTCTAATCCATTCTGGGTCGCAATGAGGGAGGCAATTACTGAAATGTAAGTTTGTAGAAAACTACTGTACACTGTATACAGGTTCTTGAGTGGCAACCACAAACATACAGGAGGTAAGATAAATGGAGCTTACGACATTATGAACAGTTGTATTCAATTGGCAAAGAACCATCATCATTTGTGGCTTTCAAAGGGGTTATGTTGTTCAGCAGCAGATGTCTTTTAGCTGACCATGATAATTCACGGTTATTCTTTTTAACCACATTGTTAATTGCGGAATAAATAATCCGTTAGAATTATTTATAATGAGACATCGATGTTTCGACACTGTTGGAATCGTAATAATTTGGCTACTGGAGCATACGGATTAGACTAAAATTGAGAACTGGCATATCTGAAGGGGGTAGTCAGATATATCAGCATAAAAACAACTTAGCATAGAAGTGATGATAGTCTAGGGTCGTATGATGGACGGTAAACGGCCAATATGACGGTCGCTGGATTTATTTCCACTTCTGGCTTGAGCTTTCGGTGAAGGTAAAATCGGGAATAAATCCATAGAATGGTGGTAGGGAATTTTCTGGTGTCCGCCTGGCTAGCCACAATCCGCTGCTATCAAAAAGATCCGCTGCTATGTTATCCGGCAGCTGTCCATGAGAAACAGTCTAAATTCTAGACCTCGTGTGATACCAACTTTGATCGCATCATCAATGGTCATCACATAAAATAGCAGTCAAAGTACGGCAATGAGAGTTATCATATTTACTGCGAAAAACCTAGTGATATCGTTTACAAGGGATCCCTTTTTTGCATAACTTTTTTTCCAAACTGATTTGGCTTAACGAGTTACTTATATTTTTCTGTCATAATCATATTTTGAAATAGGTAGGTATTTGTTTTTTGGCATACTACACACACCAAAAAGTCTAAGCAACGTGCATCATGTCACACATTTTACCAATTATATTAATCAAATTTTAAGTCTTTACTCACTCAAGGTGCGTAGGTATGTAAACTTTTTTGTTTTTGATGACATACTGGCTGGTTGTCAAAAAAACTTTTACGATTATGTTTTGTTTGTTCATAAAATTGAAAGTGCGTTTTTATTGCTACTTTTAGTCATGATTTAATGATTTTACCAACAATTTGAATAAAGTTAGCGACAAATTTGGATTGTGAGACATTCTTTACATCATGGACTGACATCATGACGTAACAGGTTTATTTTTTAATGGCATAGTACCACCATTGATGGCATCATCACTGACCATAGTGTATTTATATGCCTAAATTGCATTATATTAATGTTATTATAATATGCATTATATTATATGCCTAAAGCACGGTAATATTATTGATATTACCGTGCCTAAAGTGAAAACGGATCATCAATCATCACGGATGTTATGTAGAGAATAACAATAGGTACCTAGAGTCAGTGCAAAAAGAAAATCGTTGTGGCTCTGAAGTAAAATATCACTAAATACCCATTAAATTTATTCTATAATCATCGGCATATAAAGAATATAAACAATCAACGACCTTATACGACTAGTGAGTGATTTTGATTCGTAATTTGTTTTACACCTTATTGTAAGTAACTTTTATTTATAGCCTTCAGCTACAAGCGTTAAGCGACTAAGGTCTAAAATTTAAATTGACATTTTTATACTAATATATACTAATTATACTAATTTTATGAAGAAGAAATATTTGTATGTTTGTAACAAATAAACTTAAAAACTACTAAACCGATTTCAAAAATTATTTCATAATTAGAATGCTACATTTTCACAGAGTGGCATAGGCATATATTATTCGCCACATCATCATCATCATCATCATCATACATTAATCCGCAGGTGAAACCGCGGAGCGCACTAATTAGGTCTATAATTATATGTATAAATATGTAATATATGATTATATTTATTATGCTAGGTAATATGTTTATTTTATATTTAGCCCAGTCGGATCAGGATTTGACTCGGAAAAATTATAAGTAGCAATTTTCCTTCGGAATTCGTTGGCAAAGGTCGTTGGTAATTTAAATATTGTTTTGCGTGGTAATCGATCCGTTGCGTCATCCGCTATCTTGATTTTAAGGGTCAATTTTTGTTTATTGAATAACTCGTTTAAGTTTAATTTCACATAAATATGTTGTAACTAAAGTTGTTTAGAATTAAATTTCCTACAGTTTGGGTTTGTATATTTTTTTCCTAAGATCGATATTTTCCGGTTTATACCCAAAAGAGGTTGCGAATTTTTGTTTGATTTATTACGTACGAGTATATTTTCAATTTTACAAGAAAAATTGTAACAAACAAAGTTGGTTAGTAATTGTTGAAAATTGAATTTTATTCAATTTATACACGAGTAGAGGTGGGAGTAAAGTATTATTACATTATCATGTTTATTTTCAATTATACACGAAAAAATGTTACAACCAAAGTAGTTAGAAATTAAATTTCCCTCAATTTTGGCCGTCTTCAATTAATAATTTTCTTCTATATAAGAGCTTTTTTTCGAATAAGAGACACACGTCCAACCTAATACCTAACCACTAACCCTGACCACTGCCTGTATACTCAAGGGTCACGCACAGGTATACAGCTACCCCTAAAAGGACACTGCACTGGAATTGCGCCGTACAGCAGCGTGAGAGCCAGTGATGCCAACTGAGCACCTTTGCGGCTAGATCTAACCCTTTATCTGCTTGTTCAGCACCCACAATAGCTTAGAACCTAGCCCCAAATTCTGTCCCAATTTATCATCTATGAAACAAACCAATAGACAATCTAAGATTACCAAGGAAGTTTTTAAATAAAAGCTTAGCAAAAACTAACTAAATATCGATCTTACCAAAAATGTATATGTATTAAAATTGCAGACAATGTTTTTCAAAGAATTTTGTTTATATGTTTCGCTTAAAATTGAGAATGAACGTGATAATGCAATGATAACATTTACCCCCACCTATTCTCTAGTATAAGTAAATCTAGAAATATATATCTGACGAAAAAAATACCAACATTAAAATGTAGGAAATGTAATTTTAAACAACTTGGTTTCTAACAATTTTTCATATAATATTTTAAATAAACGAGTTGTTAATCAAGCAAAACCTCATCTCCTCTTTTAGGTATAAATATGAAAATATCGATCCTAGGAAAAAAATATTATGAATCAATTTTTTTTTACTTAATTATACAGGATTTGATGCATTTTAAATAGGACCATGTGGGAAGTATACTCTACCAAACAAAACAAATAATTTTTAGAATCGGTCTACAAATGGGAGAGAAATAGCCTAACATACACAAAAAAACTCACACACGAACATAAATACAACCTCCTCCTTTTTTGAAGTCTGTTAAAAACTGTGGGAAATTTTATTCTAAACAACTTTTAGTTCTCGTGTGAAATTGAAAATAAACGAGTTATTCAATTAATTAAAAATACCCTTATAATCAAAATGGCGGATGATCGAACTAATTCCGACGGAAATTTCTACTTACATTTTTTGCCGGGGCATTTTTTGGCCCCTTTTTGAGGTAATTCGTCCTTCCTATCCGCGCGAACTGTTATTGGCAAAATTGTGGTTACGCCGCACAAGCCATACAAACAAGAAGAAGAAGAGGTAATTCGACTGGTCTAATTGTACAGTTTTGTCATTGTCATTCGGTGACGTTTCGTTACTAGTATAGGTAGGTACCTAATTATTTTGCTATCACTTTCAGGGGCATAGAAATTAATAGCGTAGTTTGTCCTGGAACGACAGATAGCCTTGTCCTGAGGAACTTAAGGATTCCAACAGTGGGATTCTCGCCCAAAATGCTCACACCAGCCCGGGCTCATGGAAATGATGAATATCATAACGCTGACGTTTTTCTAAGAGGTATCGATATCATGTATGCGATTTTAAAGAAACTGGGCGATACTAAGTTATAATTTGTTACTTCAATTGTTAAAGCTTTTAAAATATATTTATTATAAAAATCATATATGTGTTTTGTTGCTTATCCCAAATTGTTGTCATCGTCATAATTATCAGCCGGAAGATATGCACAGCTGAACATTATTAACTGTCACAATCCCAGGCCGATGCCTGGCCGGGGCCAAATATGTGAGTGATGATCAATAATGTTAGTATTCAGGTCTTGGAGGTTGTGATGTGTGAGTGCACTCAATCACGTGCCCAATCCTTCCGCAATACAGGGCCTTACTCCTAAGTGCGGGGTATGATAATGTGAGGGTATTCTTAAATGTTAGTATTCAGGTCTTGGAGGTTGTGATGTGTGAGTGCACTCACTCATGTGCCCAATCCTTCCGCAATACAGGGCCTTACTCCTAAGTGCGGGGTATGATAATGTGAGGGTATTCTTAAATGTTAGTATTCAGGTCTTGGAGGTTGTGATGTGTGAGTGCACTCACTCACGTGTCCAATCCTTCCGCAATACAGGGCCTTAATCCTAAGTGCGGGGTATGATAATGTGAGGGTATTCTTAAATGTTAGTATTCAGGTCTTGGAGGTTGTGATGTGTAAGTGCACTCACTCACGTGCCCAATCCTTCCGCAATATAGGGCCTTACTCCTTAGTGCGGGGTATGATAATGTGAGGGTATTCTTAAATGTTAGTATTCAGTTCTTGGAGGTTGTGATGTGTGAGTGCACTCACTCACGTGCCCAATCCTTCCGCAATACAGGACCTTACTCCTAAGTGCGTGGTATGATAATGTGAGGGTATTCTTAAATGTTAGTATTCAGGTCTTGGAGGTTGTGATGTGTGAGTGCACTCACTCACGTGTCCAATCCTTCCGCAATACAGGGCCTTAATCCTAAGTGCGGGGTATGATAATGTGAGGGTATTCTTAAATGTTAGTATTCAGGTCTTGGAGGTTGTGATGTGTGAGTGCACTCACTCACGTGCCCAATCCTTCCGCAATACAGGGCCTTACTCCTAAGTGCGGGGTATGATAATGTGAGGGTATTCTTAAATGTTAGTATTCAGGTCTTGGAGGTTGTGATGTGTGAGTGCACTCACTCACGTGCCCAATCCTTCCGCAATACAGGGCCTTACTCCTAAGTGCGGGGTATGATAATGTGAGGGTATTCTTAAATGTTAGTATTCAGGTCTTGGAGGTTGTGATGTGTGAGTGCACTCACTCACGTGCCCAATCCTTCCGCAATACAGGACCTTACTCCTAAGTGCGGGGTATGATAATGTGAGGGTATTCTTAAATGTTAGTATTCAGGTCTTGGAGGTTGTGATGTGTGAGTGCACTCACTCACGTGTCCAATCCTTCCGCAATACAGGGCCTTAATCCTAAGTGCGGGGTATGATAATGTGAGGGTATTCTTAAATGTTAGTATTCAGGTCTTGGAGGTTGTGATGTGTAAGTGCACTCACTCACGTGCCCAATCCTTCCGCAATATAGGGCCTTACTCCTTAGTGCGGGGTATGATAATGTGAGGGTATTCTTAAATGTTAGTATTCAGTTCTTGGAGGTTGTGATGTGTGAGTGCACTCACTCACGTGCCCAATCCTTCCGCAATACAGGACCTTACTCCTAAGTGCGGGGTATGATAATGTGAGGGTATTCTTAAATGTTAGTATTCAGGTCTTGGAGGTTGTGATGTGTGAGTGCACTCACTCACGTGTCCAATCCTTCCGCAATACAGGGCCTTAATCCTAAGTGCGGGGTATGATAATGTGAGGGTATTCTTAAATGTTAGTATTCAGGTCTTGGAGGTTGTGATGTGTGAGTGCACTCACTCACGTGCCCAATCCTTCCGCAATACAGGGCCTTACTCCTAAGTGCGGGGTATGATAATGTGAGGGTATTCTTAAATGTTAGTATTCAGGTCTTGGAGGTTGTGATGTGTGAGTGCACTCACTCACGTGCCCAATCCTTCCGCAATACAGGGCCTTACTCCTAAGTGCGGGGTATGATAATGTGAGGGTATTCTTAAATGTTAGTATTCAGGTCTTGGAGGTTGTGATGTGTGAGTGCACTCACTCACGTGCCCAATCCTTCCGCAATACAGGACCTTACTCCTAAGTGCGGGGTATGATAATGTGAGGGTATTCTTAAATGTTAGTATTCAGGTCTTGGAGGTTGTGATGTGTGAGTGCACTCACTCACGTGTCCAATCCTTCCGCAATACAGGGCCTTAATCCTAAGTGCGGGGTATGATAATGTGAGGGTATTCTTAAATGTTAGTATTCAGGTCTTGGAGGTTGTGATGTGTGAGTGCATTCACTCACGTGCCCAATCCTTCCGCAATACAGGGCCTTAATCCTAAGTGCGGGGTATGATAATGTGAGGGTATTCTTAAATGTTAGTATTCAGGTCTTGGAGGTTGCGATGTGTGAGTGCACTCACTCACGTGCCCATTACTTCCGCAATAAAGGGCCTTACTCCTAAGTGCGGGGTATGATAATGTGAAGGTATTCTTAAACAATACAAGGCTATTTGCCATATTTACATCAACCGGTTCCGCACGACTTTCACACCCTAAACGTCGATCTAATTAGGAATAGGTTTGTGGTTGCCACTCGAGAACTTTCTTCTTCATCTGTTATCAGTTCAGTGGCCGGCCCATTGCCACTTAACTAGATCCTTATAGTTTATGACGCCGACCTTCGTTCGTCTAAGAATCTCCTCATTACTGATTCGATCACGAATAGAAACTCGAAGCATAGCTCTCTCCACAGCACGTGCGGCTATAACGCCTCTCTCTTAAATGGGTTACAGTAGGCCAGCCTAGGCATAGCCTAGGAATCATTTTCGGGGATTAAATTAATGAATTCGTCACATGAACTCGACATTTTCTTTGCGACATATCTACTACTGCGCATGAACAAATGGCCGCCATGTCGTATCGCAAGAAGGCACAAGCAAAAGCCTAAAATATTCAGAGAACGTTAAAAATGTGCTTATATATTTATAGATCAAAATTAAAATCTAAAATAATTAATAAAACCCGTTTAATGAAGTATTCGTTGCAAATACCTACCTACCTTATAAAAGAAAATTTATAAAAATACACTTGTCAGAAATCAACTACTTTCCGCACTTGTAGCATAACTAGCTAATTGACTTGCTTTGAATTTTAGTTCAGAAAAAGAATGTTCAGAAAGAATTTTTACTCATATTCAAAAAGAGTAGTACCTAGTAATTAGGGAACCTACTTAAATAGTAATATATAGGATATTACTATTTAAGTAGGTTCCCTAATTACTTATTAATTCCTCCCGAAATTTCGTCTTCGTGGAATAAGGTTCTTCCCAGAAAGAGGAGCTGGGTCACCACGCGTGCCCAGTGGGGTTGTGGATAGGCTAGAGGGCAACCTATGTCAAAGTTTTAAGGCCGCCCGAAGGTCTACGACATAACCACTGTTGTCCAAAGACAAGCAACCGGGCCCGACGTGCCCTTCAAAACACGGAAGCACTCAGATGAATAATGCCTCTAGCGGTCACCATCGAACTCCTGACCGCAGCAAGCGTCAAACGGTTCATCAGTTAAGATCGCCAAGTCAACCTCTGCTACGAGCGCTTCAATTGAGTAACCAAATTGAGTTAATGTTGTTATCTTCTTTGTTTGGTTCATTCTGTATACTTAGTGACTTATACATACAGGTACAATCTTTTACAACAATATTTTTTTTATCGCATAATTATTTACTAATCGGATATACTACTATTTGATAAAACAGGCAACGATCATGGTGTCAATAAACCACACGCACTACATTGCACTTAGGTAACCAATATAAATCCATTTATGTCCATTTGTTTATTTTGCAGATAAAACTTTGTAAAACTACAAAGAACCAGTAGAAATAGCCCTTCACCCGCCGGACGCGAAAGGCAGACAGTACGTTATCAATAATGACAATAAACACCTGAATTTCAATACGTTGTCCAGGTGTTTGATTATCAACAAAGTCGTCGCGTGCAGAGCCGTCTAAATGGTCGTACTTTGTATTTCGCTTGCTTCGTCTTGAAGTCTGTTGCTTGCTGCAGCCGGTCAATTCTTTGGGTCTTGCATCAATCTCTGAAAATTTTGATCGGATTGGTTGTACGTAGCCAAGTTATGATTCATAAAGGACGTATCCCGTATAGGTCTTGATCAAACAACTGCATGCGATGCACTAGTCGCTTGCAAGCGTTCTAGGATTCCGTTCCACGTAATTGTCATTATTGTGGTTTCTAACTCATTCATCGTTGAAAATTGTCCGTAAGCTTTATTAAGGCACTCTGCTTTTTTAATCCACGTTGTTGAAAATATCTTCCAAAACTAACACCACACAAAAGTGCCTTCGTAGCATCAGCTCGGGCTGACCACATAGCGTCCGATATGAATAATAAAAATATGAATTTTTGAAGTAGTAGTCTCTTTAAAGTCATTCATGTATTAGTATATTTTAAAAAAATCATTACAGTAGATTGGATCATGATTGTGTTAAAAATAATATAACAGTTCGCCTTTTATTTGAAATGTAATCAATTCGATTAAAAAAATACATTATATTTAAACGAAATTAATTAATTTCAGATAAGATTTAACGTGACGAGTATTAGATTTTCAGGTGAGAGCATAGCCTATAGATATATATCATAGAGCATAGCCTGTAGATAGATATCTTTACGCTTCTATCTAAATTGTTACTTTATACGGTCACACAGGCGTTGGGGCCCAATTTGGAGGCGGGGTCCGTACCATTTGCTACGATTGCTACGTGGCTAATCCGGCACCTCTTATATACCGGCTAAATCAAAAGAAACTTCAACTTGATGTAACTATATTATTTGCATTTATTTTACGGATTTTATCCGGTTCTTTACATAGGCATTAGTGGGAAGGTAGCCAACACATAGGTAGAGGCCTGTTTGGTATAAACACTACAAAATAGTATAAAACAGAAACATTTTGAATGGATTGTGTCATAGTAATTTTATCCTAATCTTTCATTCCATGAGTGGAAAAGAAAGACGAATTAGTGACCCACTCGTGTAACAGACATCCTTTTCCTATTTGTGGTTTGACGTTTTAGGTTTGGGCTAAGATATGTGCTATCATACTACTCCCGTGCGACATCGTTTTACGTACCCTGCTTTAGATTGAACTCATCAATTTGTGCTGTGACTTCGGACTTGACCATTACACCAAGACCAAGCGAGCGAAGCCGCTGGTGGGTCAGCTAGTATCATATAAATGCATAACTTTCTTACAAATATAAATGTCAAAACAAAGAAAAGTAGTACGGTAAAATACATTTTCTACCGACTTCCAAAAAGGAGGAGATACTCAATTCAGCTGTATTTTTTTAAATGTTTGTTACCTCATAACTTTCGATATGGTGAACCGATTCTCAAAATTCTTTTTTGTTGAAAGCTGGTGCTTCTCGTGTGGTCCCATTAAAATTTTATCAAATTTGGTCCATTAGTTTATGAGTTGCACTCCAAAAACTTAATCGAATGGAAGTCGGTATACAATTTTTCAAATTGTAATAGTGTTGCATACATCTATAGGCGACGGTGACCACTTTCCGGTGGGCTCACCAGCCAGCACTCTGGTGGCCGCAGACCTGCCTGTTTACTTACGGCAACAAAAAATATATAGTCCTTTAACGTGGTTTTTGTCATTAACTATATCTCTTTATATTTTATTTATTATTCATATTTATATATAATTATTATATATTATTATTACTATATATAATTATGAATTATTTTATTATTTTTATTTGTTTATATATATATATCTCTCTCTCTTTATATTTTATTTATATTCTATATATATTTTGTCATTAATTATATCTCTTGAACATCACACTAATATTATAAATATGAAAGTTTAGATGGATGGACGGACAGATGTTTGTTACTCTTTTACGCTCAAACGGCTCGGCCAATTTTGATGAAATTTGGTAAGAAGGTAGATGAGGCGCTGGATTAACACATAGGATACTCTTCATCGTCATCATCGTTATCATCGAACACCACGCGGGTGAAAAAGCGTAATATTCTTGGGCACAGCAAAGAGACAAAATAATAAGTCGTCCGCCTACGTCAAGATCGTAATAATGACTTATCTTCTATCAATAGAGTTCTGTCAAAGATGTGTCAGTTTCAGATAGCTTGTTCAAAAGCACGCTACGATATATGTTGTTCAGCCGACTGTAGTCGAGTGATTCCGACCCCACCGACACAGAAGTACACTGAAGGCCTTCTCTTAAAAACGAACTATACATAGTTTGATTTGACGAAGTTCGGGTTTGCTACGAATGTGAAACAGCACAAATACAATCAAGGGTGATGAAATGACATGTGACAGTTTTCCATAGTGATTAATTTTATATTTGTTTGTAAGTAGGTTCTATATTTTATTATTGGTGTTTACTGATCTGATGAACAAAGTATTTAAATTTACTCACATATACAATTGTGTTTTAGCATGTAAATATTTATGCATAACATAACATGGTATTATCTAAGTAAAGAAAATCGTAATATTTACGCTATTTATAACTCGTGGAAATTTGGCAAGGAGATAGATTATATCCCGGGAAAGGACATAAGATACTTTTCATAATCATATTCATCCATCACCACTGAGCTGAAACATATTGTCAGTCTAGCGGTCTTGAGTGAATCGCCTGCAATACTTACATGTTTTTAAACACAACGTAACAAAAAGTTTCGCCTATATATCCTAGAAGGGGTAAGCAGCGGTGTTTTAATAGGATACTTTACATCATCATCATCATCATTTAGCATCGTAGAGCTGAAACCGCGATACGGTAACTTCAGTCTAGCAGCCTTGAGTGAATCGATAATTTAGCCTATTTTATCCTCCAAGGAATAAGCAGCGGTGATTAAAACGCCTACGTTTCACCAGATATGTTTTTAATCTCATGTTATAGGGTGTATTAGCCTATTGCCATCTACGGGGCACTGTTCCAGACTCCGGACTGTAATTGAGAATATCTTCCTTTCTCAGAAAATTCCAATAACTGTCTTCACTTCACATTACTGTCCATTACACCAAGACCAAGCGAGCGAAGCCGCTGGTGGGTCAGCTAGTATTTATAGACAGCTAAAGTTGTTGAAAAATTTTACCTAAAACCATGTTGCTTAGCTTCTAGTATTCCCAATTTTTCTAAAAAAATATAAATACCTACCTACAAGTTGCCATTGCTTCAAAGGTTTTTGAAGTTGTTGACAAAAGTTCAAGAAGTCGGTAGTCAAGACATTTATCAGAACGGCCTCCTTTTTTAGGGATGGGCTGATTATTGCTAACTGGACTTTAGCTTGTCTAGACAGCACCCTTTATTGAGGGGTTAGTTCACTGACATAGTGAATGGAGAAATAAACTCGTATGCACCTTTTTAAATATAGAACTAATTATGTAGTTTTAGTACAGATAGCGAGTTCGCTATTTAACAGTAATTTCTTATTTCAGGAACTTGGAAATCGTTCCTGTGGTGTGTCCGGCTACTTCAGACAGTCTTGTATTACGTAACCTTGGGGTGCCGTCTGTAGGTTTCTCGCCTAGACTGCAAACTCCTACCCTTATGCATTCTACGGATGAGCGTTTGAATGCTGATACGTTTTTACAAGGCATAGGCATATATTATGGAATAATAAAGAAAATGAGTAACCTTTAAATATTTACCTGCATAGGTAGTATTTTTTTGTCATAGTATCTTTTTTTGTAATATTGTGATTAATACCCTCATACAAAATGAAGCTAAAACTAGTGCCATCTATTGTATTCTCACTTACTGCTGTAGCATCTATTATCTGGTAAAGTTATAAGCGACGAACGTAGTATAGATACATACAAATTTTAATAATAAAATAAAAAAAAACAACGTAACATTCATATTGCTTATTTGCTTCATTCCACAGGTTTAGGAACTGGGCTAGAAACTAAAAAGTATAAACTAAAATTCAAACTTTCTTACTGTATTAAATGCTCAGACATCATTAGTGACATGCATGACGCCGATGGTCTTGGATCAGCTGTCTGACTATTTCGATCAAACATCGCTAAGAACCATCTCGCAAATTATATTATTTTTTCAATCCAGCTGAATCGAGTTTTATCATTAGTTGATTTGTGTTTACGTCACCCCGCTCTATATAATTACAAATACAATTACTATTTTCACATATTCTACGAGCCGTCTCTGTAAAGCCTGCCAGGGCACGGAGAATAGCAGGTATCCGTCTCCTCAAAAATAAAATTAAGCAATTTCTAGCGGGCATCATGGGTGCAAACTTCAGCAGATTGGTCCTAAACGCTAATACTAATTAGGTGTAATTCCTAACTTGGGAATGTGCATATTACTTCGTTTGACGCGTACAGATGCAACTCCTCCAGCAACACGGGATAATGCGGCTATAGCTCCCAGCACGCGCCACATTTGTAAGTAGGTACATGAGCTTGACGTCTCATCTCACACTCAGCTTGCTGTACGACTATGTCAACGACGAACAAGCTTGGGTAAATCGTAGAATAGACTGTAGATGTAACTAATATGCCGTAAAGTACTCCCCTATAAATCTTCTATCATCCAAACAGCCGGCGCCGGGTGACGACAATGTCACGTCTGAGCTTCTGAAAGCGGGTGAAACACGAGTCCCTAAAGTCTTTCAGAAGCTCATTAATACCGTCTTGTTCGAGGGTATAATGCCAGAAGCATGGAACAAAAGCGTGGTGATGCTATTCTTTAAGAAAGCTGACAGCACCTTACGAATTACGAATTACATACAGACCCACGCTTTACACTTGCCGGTCCGTGGTCTTCACTCTAGAACCTTTCGTCCCCATCGGCCATCTGTTATGCGTGCTATGTGGCCTGCCCCCTGTCATTTCAATTGTCTTATCATCTGGGTTATGTCTGTGACTTTAGTTCGTCTACGGAACTCCCTTTTATGATTCGATCACGTAGAGAAACCCCAAGCACGGCCCTTAGCTCTCCATAGCTTGTTGTGCGACTTTGAGCTTGCTTATGAGGCTCATAGTAAGAGACCACGTTTCAGTGTCATATGTCATCACTCGTAACACACATTGGTCAAAGAATCTTGTCTTGAGGCACTGAACTTACGAGTACTATATTATTTTATAATATGTATCTAAGCCAAAAGATGTAATCTATTTTGTAAGTAATTAGCATAAGTTTTTGTTTCCTAATAAACGTTATTATTAATATTGTTCATTTTTATTCACGGATTTGTTATCCGGTCCTTTACAAAGGCATAAGTGGGGCTGTAGCCAACACTTGAGGCCTGTTTGATATAACAAATACAATGTAGTATAAAAAACAGAAACTTTTCGATGGATGGTGACATGGTATATCTAATATAAAAATGGGTAAAATGGCAAGGCTATTGATATGAACTTTACTTTAGTGATAAGGAAGATAGTGGGCTATGGAAGAGACTACGACACGTCCTGAGATCGTCAGTCTCATTTTAAAATGGGCAGGTGTTGACTTGCCATCCACTAAACGGGCCCCCCATAAGGGCCATCATCAATGGTGACAAAAGGGGCAACGTTGGTGTGGATGTTATTATTGTTCAAAATAAATCACGGATTTCATCCGGTCCTTTACAAAGGCATAAGTGGGGCTGTAGCCAACACTTAGAGGCCTGTTTGGTATAAAAAATACAAAGTAGTATAAAAACAGAAACTTTTAGATGGATGGTAACATGGTATATCTATTATAAAAATGGGTAAAATGACAAGGCTATTGAAATGATTTTATCAGTGATAAAAAGATAGTGGGCTATGGAAGAGACTACGTCACCTGCCAAATTCAGTCTCATTTTAAAATTTTTGTACAGTTGGTGACTTGCCACCCACTAAACGGGCCCCCCATAAAGGCCACCATGAATGGTGACAGAAGGGGCAACGTTGGTGTGGATGGGTGTCAAGAGGTGTGCTGCGGTTTCACTAGAGCGCTACTACCGGCGTTATGCCCTTTAACACTTCCACCCTTGGAGCTTTTTGTTACTTGCTCTTGCGTCTCCACCCCCGGACGGCCAATTAAGGCAAGCCGGGGGTCAGGGGTCTCATTTAGCCCCAGGGAGAATCAGGGTCCGCGGTGTCGCCACTCGCCGACGATTTTTCCGGCTTATGTGCAAATGCAGGATATAAGCTAATTCCTGCAATTGCATAAAAGTGCCTGATGCCCACAATCTCTGTGTCGCGTAAATGAATACGTCGCGCTCCGAAATAGTGCGTCCTGAGGTAGCGTAAAATACCTAATGTTCGTGGTAAGCCTCGCCTTAAGTTACAAACAAAAGTTACGTTGCTTACATAGGTAGGAACACGTTTTCAGGTTTTTGTATGAGTGTTATCATTCATCAGAGCTAAGAATTTTGTATCGAGATTTGTATAAATAATACGGTATTTAGCAAACACGTTATAAATATGTTCAGTTTTCGTAAGATTCACAAGATTTGATAATAGAATATTGTGTGTGTTTTGTGCTTAAAGGTATTTAACCGACAAAATTTTCATCGTCTTTAATTTATTATTATTTGTACTTATAGCTTGTTAAAATATTGCATTGTTGCTTAATACAGGACCTACATTAATAGTATAGTAAATTATGATTTATTCGATACACTTGTAATAATAGTCAATATGGGTAATTGTGGCGTGTGGCATGTTTTATCAATGTTTATTTTGAGCACAAAAATAAAGTTTAAATTCTCAACTTTTTATAATGCATCGTGTAACAAGCTTCATAATTCGCTCGAAATAATGTGTTTTTTACTATTTGATTAAATATTAGTTTGATTTTAAGGTCTAACTTAAAAGTACTACGTTAGACATCCCCAACATAGCGAGGTAACTGTGATAGATATATAGATAAACACTTTATTGCAACACCACAGTTCAGAAAAATAACAAAATTACAAAAAATATACAACATAATTTTGTCAAGTACATTATGCAAAACTTCATCATCATCATCATCTCAGCCGTAGGACGTCCAATGCTGAACACAGGTCTCCCCATAATTTTCCGAAAGGACCGGTTGGAAGCGGCCTGCATCCAACGTCGTCCTGCGACCTTTATCAGGTCGTCTATCCACCGTGTCGGTGGACGACCTACGCTGCCCTTGCCGGTCCGTGGTCTCCATTCCAGAACCTTTCGGCCCCATTGGCCATCTGTTCTGCGTGCTATGTGCCCTGCCCACTGCCACTTTAACTGGCTAATCTTCTGGGCTATGTCGGTGACTTTCGTTCTTCTACGGATCTCCTCATTTCTGATTCGATCACCTAGTGAAACCCCGAGCATAGCCCTCTCCATAGCTCGTTGTGCGACTTTGAGCTTATTTATGAGGCCCATAGTAAGAGACCTCGTTTCAGTGCCATAAGTAATCACTGGTAACACACATTGGTCGAAGACTCTTGTCTTGAGGCACTGAGTATTTAAGACGAGAAGACTTCGCGAAATTTCCGGAACGCTGCCCAGCCGAGTTGGATTCGACGATTGACCTCTTTCTCGAATTTGGATCTACCTAGTTTGACAGTCTGTCCCAGGTAGATGTATTCGTCAACAACTTCGAGAACTGAGTTCCCAACTGATATTGGTGTAGGCACAACATGGGCATTAGACATAATTTTCGTCTTGTCCATATTCATCTTAAGGCTTACCCGTTGAGAAACTAATATAAGTTTATGTTTTATTATACAGTATTACTATAACGTTAAAGTAACTAGTTATGTCTTTGCACCTGTACAATACAGTACAAGCATTAAGGCAAGAAAATAACCACTGGTATTACTCATTGCGTGCGATAAAAACGCTAATTTTGACATGCAAACATCATGGTTACAAATTGTAAGAAATACTTCAGCAGTGTTTGTCTTTCTTTTTTGTGCAGTTCACGTGTTTACTGAAGTTGCTAAGTACTAATTTCCATTTTTATCGTAATTTAATATCGTACGAGTTTTTTTTCTTTAAACCAAGTAATTACATAATTATTCGCCCAAAATACAAGGAGTAAACCGATATTTCAAATCGATAAACTCGCCGATTTTTAATGCTGTGGAAACTGTTCCACATTAAGCATCATCCTCATCACCACCAGCCAGAAAACAGCTACTGCTAGACTTTCCCTCCCAATTGAATTAAACAATTCTGCAAGACACGCCCCTATTTCTCGGCTGTGCTCAGTATTCAATAAAGGTTTTTGCAATAAAGATTTAGACATATTCTATACGTCTAAAAATATGTTTAGACGTAAAACCTGTGAATGTTTAAAATTTACTTATTAATTAGCTACGCATAAATATGCACATATTTTTAGATTCATTTAATATATTATATTATACAATTTTATTTTTATTTTTAGTTACCTATATGATAATTTATTGATTCAGGCGTTACTTTGCGGAAATCCATTATCAATATATTAATATATATATATAAATATTTTTTAATATCGTTTTTTTTTTACCTATATGATCTTTATCTTTACAGCTCATGCTCCCGCTGCTGGGGCACAGTTATTAGTTATAAAATATTAGGATATTTAGTCGATTGTACTTCCTTCACTACCTATCATTATATTTACATAGTTGCACGCATGTACCTATGTGTTTGTAAGTTTCCAATTACCTACGATTTGTTTTTATTTAATTTTGAGTTGTACTATAGAGTTAGGCCTGTTATTGGTTGGTATATTTAAAAATATTAAAACATTGTATTGTGTCTGTGCTGTTGGCCTATTAATAAATAAATAAATTCTCTCCCCGCTAACTTGTCGACCGTCCATCTAGTAGGGGGCCTACTTACGGAACACCTTCTGGTCGTGGTCGCCACTTGAAAATCTTACTACCTCATAGGTTATCAGTTCTTTGAATAGAGATGAGTCTCTATTATCTCTTATCTCTTTCTATGGTTCACTGAGTGAGCTCAGTGAACCATAGAAAGAGATAAGTTGAAAGTGGAAATGGGCTTCAAGTTGTAAGTTCTGAGCTATAATTATGTCGGTGATTTTTTTCCTTCGGCGTACTTCCTTTTTTAACCGCACAAAGAAAATCCAAAAGACTCCTCCATAGCTCGCTATGCGACTTCAAACATATTTAGAACGGCCATTATTATAATATTTAATATAGTTAAAGATCACGTCTCAGTTTTATATATCATCCCGTAACACGCTTTATATATGGTCTAGTTAAAATTTTCTGAACTTTGCCCACCTGAGTTTCATTATTCAAGAATCGAATCTTTGAATAATATTTAAGTTTAATGTATTAAGTTGATCGTCAACACTTCAAAAACTTCCTACAAATACCAATCCCAACATTAACACTAGCCATCGTTTTCATCATGCCCATTTTCATCTTAAGAGGATTGCATAGCTAGTACTTTCCATACTAAAAGAAAAAAACGCATTTCTACCTCTTAACGTTTCCCGATTTCAATGATATTTTTTTCATGTAATTATCACATTGTTTATTATGCCCGTACGTTTTGATTTTGAATTTCAATTTTAGAGAACTTAATTCACATCCTCATTCAAACCTCGGTGGCCTAGTGATCATGGCGTGAATTTTTGTCTCTAAAATTGCAATGTATATTTACTCATCTTAAACTTAGGTATAATTCTTAGGTATATCTAGGTATATCTTTAAGGCGGTCCAACCCCAATTTTAAAATAATTTTCGATGCTTTAAGTAAGGTTGAAAATCGCGTGGTATATTAGACGATGTGATGCGAAAATGCATTAATTTTGTACGTTTTCTTAATATATTTCGATAAATACTTACACAATTGAAAAAACTGCTGGTTATTACTTTAGTACTATATGTTGGCTATGTATTACCTAAAAAATATATAGTGTTATTGCTGAAAATTCTGAGAGTTTGGACGTGAAAGTTTATTTTTATGGACTTATTCAGGATTTTTTTCTGCAGAGAGCGAGTAATATGAATTCTGTTCGGTTATTACTCTTTGCCTGTTCGTTTTCTAACCTGAGTATTTTTTTCATACAATATTATCGATCTGTTTCGTTACACTAGATGTTTAAACATTCTGCTTTTTACTATTATCAGGATACGAGCGCGTCTTAAGAGTGAATTCTGTGGAACAAACTGATCATGAAATCTGCTCTGTCATCATGTATTGGCAGTTTAACAATAATTACTGTGGCGTGCTTATGTGAAAACAATAATGACAAATATTTGGAACACCCGTCTGTAGCTCGGCTTCGAGAATATATTCAAATAGACACGAGCCAGGATGCAAATTTGGGTAAGTAAGTTTTACATATTAAAACCGTATATTTTACAGTTGTATGTATGACTTTAAGGCGAATCTTACGGCTTGATCGATACGTGGGCCATACTGAATGTTTCTGGAACTGGCCATTTAAAATTAAACAAAAAAAGCAGTTACGGAATTCAAAAATGAAATTCTTTAGGAGCGTATTTACTTTTTAATTATATAAGTACTGTTATTTATTTATTCATTGTGTTGTCTTTTAGAAAACTGTGTTATCACAATGAATTAAAATTTTCGTTCAATCTTTTTTACAATTTTCGGTCAACTCTCAACTCTCTTTGTCAGAGACTTCAATTGTACCTACCCTGGGCAGGATGAACGGGACTCCAAATTTATTGAAAGAATATATTGTTTTTTAAATAAATGCCCTGTCTGGGAGACTCAGTTCTGCTGCATATGCAGTACGTAAAATAAGAGAGCTAACAGATGCTTCTACGGCGCGGTTAGTGTATTTTGCATATTTCAACAGCGTAATGTCATATGGGATATTGCTATGGGGTTCAGCGGCTGATATAGAGACCATATTTATCCTTCAGAAACGTGCTATTAGAGCTATATACGAAATGGGTCCCCGTGAATCTTTGAGAGATTTATTTAAAGAAATCAATATATTAACGTTGCCTTCCTTATATGTATTTGAAAATATAATGTATGTGCGTAAAAATGTACATAAATATAAGTTAAATAGTGATCACCACACTTTTAATACCAGAAATACAAATAGGATAGCTGTACCTAGTTTTAGACTTGCGAAGACTAATAAGTCATTCCTAGGAAATTGTGTGCGTTTTTACAATAAAATCCCAGAGCACATAACTGAGCTCACAGAGGGCAAATTCAAGTTGACTGTAAAAATCGTTTTAATAAAAAAAGCTTACTATAAAGTTCGACATTATATAGAAGATAAAGTCTAAGTCACTTCTGGCAAGCTGTCTCTCTGCCACCCATAAAATGTAATATTTGTAGTACCTAAGTAGAAACATTGTAAACATCTATATAAAAAGAATGGCCCCGAGTTTCTTGCCGCTTCTTCTCGGTGGGTTCTATATATTTTGGAACGCGGCGGTAGAGTCTTTAAAGTACATTATAATGAAAAGTTGACGTTCATAAGTGTCTTTGATGCCTAAATTGAATAAATTATTTTGACTTTGACTTTGACTTTAGTCATGGGCCATAAATCGTAAACGGTAAGTTTTAAAAAACGTTTACAGGAAATGTAAGATGCGAAATTTTATTCTCTTCAATAATGGTTTCAATAACTTTTGCATTAAAGTGCATAGTTCCGAGATATCGGCCATAAAATTAACTAGAGAGTTAAATTTGATGCTCAGACGCATCGCTTCAGTAACCTAGTGGTAAGTGCCATAACTTGACACGAATTGTCGAAAGACTCGAATGCCATCCGACGATGTGTAATTGTCCTCTCTCAAATTTGCAAATAATATATACCTATATATATTTTTCGATTATCTATAAGGTATTGTACAAGTCCCTGATTATATGAGCCTTGCCCCCATGAATCTAAAACACCTATATAAAACGGCACAAATAAAATGTATTTGTCCAAAGAAAACCAACTTTTTAAGGTTCAGCCTTCAGGCAGAGACCTGCTGGGTTATTCTAATTCACACGGAAATGATTCAGAGACAGAAACGGCCTATCCGTCTCTGTCATCTACATTCAGAATGACAGAGACGGATATGCCGTTTCAATCTCCGAATCGTTTCCGAGGGAATTAGAATAACGGCCCTGATTCCCACACCAAGAAGCCAGACGACGAGCACAATCTGTAGAAGAAATGGAGATATCGATTATTTTTTTACGTTTTGTTTCACAGGGAGACCTATCCCAAAACTGCTGTGACTTGCGCAGGCGTCAGTATGGCTGGCAGTTTGGACTAGATTTTACCAACTTTATCTTGCCAATATACATGCCCCATAAAATATTTTAACATTGATCAAGCTAATTCATGTTATTGAAAGAACTAAATTTTGTGAACTTTAGACAGAGACAGAGAGGACAAGGGAGCTGGTAGAGATACACTAGAAATGCTGTGCATACCAAGGTCTTGATATCTGAGGATTAGTGAGTTATGGCGCGAGACAGTGTGTGCACATCCGTTATGATTATTATGTATGTTACTCAATTTACACCATTTTACTATTAATAGGAAACCTTATAATTATTATATTTATAACGAAATAATGCCTATTCGAAAAGCATAACATAGCTCACAAAAATAAAAAAATAAGTTGGCTGTGAAATTGCTCTAATGAAAAGAACAAATTATATAAACCATTAAGTGATTGCTCGTATCGTTACTTGAAGTATTCACTAAAAAAGGTCCTCAAATAAACAAAATAAATATTTCATTCTTTGTCAAAAAGTAAGACAAAGATGTTTGGTTTCCTATACTACAATTCTGCGGAGTCCTAATTCATCTGCCACTCTTGTGGAATCTCATTTAGGTACCTATTATTATAAAAAAATAATGCAATCTTTTTATTTATATTAGAACGTGGCGGTAGAGTACTTCGAAGTACATTCATTAATATATTTTTTTTATGAGAGTGTTCTTCACGCCTAAATTGATTTTGAATTTGAATCCAGAAAAAGCTGTAGAATTTTGGGAGAGACAAGCAGTCGAGCTTGGTTTGCCAATAGAAGTGTACGAGCCTTATGGAAAACCGATAGTGGTCATAACTTGGAAAGGGCTTACTCCATCTTTGCCAAGCATCATGCTTAACTCTCACATGGACGTGGTTTCAGCTGACGAGGTGAGGCCTACTAACTAACCTAATTATACTGAATACAGAAAAAGACATAACCTTTGCTGGGAGTACATTACAGTAAATTAAATTACTATGGACTGGAATGAAATATGAATAGGAATAGTATGATTCACAACCAATTAGTATATAATAAGTGTGATTAATTTACAGAAAGAATGGAAATACCCGCCGTTTTCGGCACACATAGATGAACACGGCGACATCTACGGCCGTGGCTTACAAGATACCAAAGACATCGCAATACAATATTTGGAAGCCATTCGTGAGCTGAAGAAAGATAATATCACTCTTTTGAGGACATTGCATTTGACTTTAATGCCAGGTTTGAGAAAGTTATTCATAAGTTACCGCCAATCACAGCTACAAACTATACCAGGCTCCTTTTGCTATTCTGACTGTCGTTTTTCGTCGATTGTTTTATTCATCAGATGACAATTATGACAAGATTTGTGTAAGTATAAAACTTATTTAATTAAAATTTAATAATTAATTTAGACGGTGTTTTTGTTTTGTAAAATTAATTATAAATAATATACTTTTAATAAAAAAAAAACAAAAATACATTGTCATCCGATGTAACTTTATTTATCTACTTTTTAAACGACTGTCATCTTCCATATCGTGATTCACATCATCATCATCATCATCATCATCGGTGATGCGCTCCGTGTATAATAGTTATACCACAATTTTTTAAACGGGAAAAAACATTTTTTTGTGCCAGAAGTCAAATAGCTTTATATAAAAACATAACCAATTTTAGTCTGTAGTATTGTCATGATAGGATAACACACAGTTGTCAAAGGTAATCTCCCATAACAGCCATTTTTCCATCGAATTGATCAATCAACAGAATCAGATCCAGTAACTCCAGACCTATGCAATAATTTTAATGACGGTGGCTGCTTTTTTTCTAACACCCCAGATTGGTTTGTATGAAAATCCAATGTACAGAATTTTAAGTCTACTATAATAAATTAGATCGAATCCCAAAGTGTTCGCCATTTTTAATAATTCCCAAAAAAGGAGCAGGTTAGCTCAGTTGTATTTTCTTCTGACTTCCAAAAAGGAGGAGGTACGTAATTGGACTTATTTTTTTTTCAAACCATCAACCACCGTCGCGAATCAACACTCGAATATATCTCAATTTCATTTATTCAACAGCTTTCCGATCGACGAGGCTGAGTACATACAATGCTACATAATATACCAAGGGCTCTACGGAAAATCACATCTAAGCACCTGTATTATCAAGGACTTGTGAATTTACTACCGTTGGGGTGTTAGCGATTCCTGGCTTGTGGTCAGCCTTTCGATAACTATTACTTGAATAGATAGGGGCCACGAATATTTTAATAAGAAAGTATACAACTCTCTAAAAGTAGACCATTACAAAAAGTTCTACTTTAATTTACTTCACATTATTCTTTATAACTGACCAGTTAAGTCGCGTTGGCCCCAATGTGACTCGCTAGAAAAAATAGAGCACAGTATCAATCTTGGTTCTTAATTAAATTAATAATAATTAAGTTCTGCGAACAGTAGACCTCGCGATCAGCAAACACTTAACAAACATACGGACATATGAAAGTAAATTTCACCAGTTAAAGCAGATACGCTTCGCTCGTTCGTCAATTACCTGTTCCTCACAGCTTCCCGTCAGCTCATGTTTCCTCGTCACTATGACAAAATAACATCTGGATTCTCAAAACCATAGAATGGTAATTGGCCAAATTTGGCCAATCTTTCACTAGCCTACACATTTTGAACGAAATATTGAAAGTCCTTGTCTTTCTTATGGATGTTTAGTAATGTATGAAAAGGATAAACTATAATCTATATGTAATGTGTACATGTTTAGATTTCTCGTCTATTTCACCATTGACATGAATCGAGTGCCATTTTATGACGACAGTCTTTTTTTTTCGATGACGTTCGCGATTCAAAGGGTTAACATGAAAACATTTATTGTAAATAATACAGATGAAGAACAAGGCGGCTACAAAGGGATGAAAGCATTCCTGAATACTGATGAATTCAAAGCGCTAAACGTCGGCTTTGCTTTGGATGAAGGGTATTCGACCAAGGACGACACATTGCTGGCTTTCTACGTGGACAGGCGGCCTTGGCGTATGTATCACAGTTTTGATACAAATATATTTGTAATACTAGTAATATAAATATTAATACTGATATTACTCTCATACCACCTGCTCGACAAAGTCTAATTACATATCACGCAATTTCGACATAAAGCAAGGCATTGCATCTCCAGGGTTGTTATGTTGTATGAAAATCTCAAAGGATTAATTAGATTAAAGATAAATTTGGATTTGGATCGTTAAGTTTGTTGATAAAAATCTTAGCATAGATACGAATATTATAAAAAGAGTTTATTCGTTAATCGAACTAGCCTCCACAGACAGCACACAAAAAAGAAAAAGAAAAGAGGCGCGATTATAATGAATGTAAAACGAAAAACGGTGTTCTTCACTCTTCACTGTTTAGCCCCTTATCACGTACAATTTGACTCAAAAATATTACTTTGAGCATCCAATATTAATATAAACGTGTAATTTATTATACGTCTAAATAACTACCTAAATGCTTTTTATGTAGCCCTACGTTTTATTGTCTTTCAGTAGGTATGAAAAGTAAAGTATTCACCTACCCTCCCTCGCTCCGCTCGGGAATTAAATTTGAATTCCGTCGCTGCGCTCAGGGATTAACTCTAGAGTCCACGTTACTTAAGAGACTTCTTTACTTCCTCGGTGCCTAATCTACTATTATAACATCTATTACTTAAATTTATAATTACCCGTAATTCTACTGATACGGCGAAGTTTTTCTTTCACAGTATTGATACTGGTAGTAATTCGGTTTAGAAGTAACACGGGCAAGAATTTTGGTGGCGCTTTACGGCATGGGCATGACGCTTAGTAGGTCAAAGACTGCCCTGTATTGATGCATGAAAATACACCAATAGTTCATACGACAAGCAAAGTTAAATCTGGCATACATTTTGACAGAAATGGAGTTTACAATCTACGGCGATGGCGGTCATGGGTTCACTATGCCTGATAACACAGCAATCATAAAGGTATTTTCAGTTTTGTATTTTGATCAGTTGTTACCTTAAAAAAAATCGATAGATTTGTCATATAAATTTACTATTCATACAAAAGTTAGATCTCATGTTATTTTAAATTTGTGGTAAGAGATACTCCCTCTATACTGAAAGTCTTACTTGCTTACATACTATAGTCAGTTAAAAAAAACTATGCGAATTATTAAATTAAGTAACCTTGAAAATAAAAATACAGTGAGAAAAATGTATGTAAAGTGCACTGAAATGTTCAGCCTCTAGCAGTAGTGAACCCATAAGTTAGACTACTACTTCAAAAGTTAAAAAACTAGAAAAAATAATCAAATAAGTTCTTGCGTTTGGGGTCTTATTACAATTAACAGGGGTTTGGAACTTTAATCTGCCGGTAGGATATATATTACATAGGTACATAATACAATCCAGACTAAAGAAGTGTGTATTTTGTGTATGTGAAGGATCAATATCTTATTCAGCGTCTATACATTTCTATTGATGGTAATTAAAATATGTTAGTGATAATAATTATTTGAAAACTGATTCAGGTTAGGTTATTATCGGTTGTACCTACTGTAATTAAATTTGGACTTATTAAGATTGACATTACATTGGCAAGTAGGTATATTTTTTTTATTTGTTCATTGACTCACCAATGCCGTGAAGCTTATATAAAAGAAATAGGAAACCATTAACGAACACAAACGCCCAGTTAGACCTACATGTGGAAAAGTTATTTCGAGGCAGTTAAGCAGTTTATTGAGAAACCCCATTAGATATAGAAATCCTAATAACTCTATTAAAAAATATGTTTGACATCTCGAAGCCCGACCAGCTCCGGAGTGAATCCATCATGGAGGAAAATCAAAAATAGGCATCGCATGAGTGGTTTCAAGCAGGGAATCACACTTAGTATATTATATCCATTATCCTGAATAAAATATTATGAATGCGAAAGTGAGTTTGTTTGTAACGCTTTCACGCCTAAACGACCGAAAGGATCGTAATAAAATTTGGTACGCTGATAAATCACATCCCAGACGTAAACATAGGATACTTTTCACCATTATCATCATCATCCATCACCACGTGGGTTAAGCCGCGAGGCGCATCTAGTAAATATTATAAATGTGAAAGTTTGGATGTATGTTTGTTACTCAAGCACGGATGTTTGAACGGATTTGAATTAAGTTAGTAGGTGGATGGATGAAACATTGGATAAACACATAGATAGAATAAACTTACTTACACTTAACACTTACTGACTTAGTCACTTACTTACTTAGAAGCAGATCTATGCTTAACTTGTGTTGTATTGTTTTGTAGCTGGACCTGGATTTGATGTTTGACCGCAACCTTATGCTCAAAAAATTATAATTATCTATCATGGATTTAAAGCAAACATTTATTTATACGCTCTTTATTGATCACACTTATATCATCATTCATTTAAATAATTTTTGAATTACCATATTTGGTCTACCATTATTAAATACATTTTTAGTAGAACACGTGCATGTAAAACGAAATTTATTTATTTCATTTTAGTTTCATTGTTATTTGTATTTATTTAAATGATATTTATGAGGATGACAATAACGCATTTGCAATATATGTGGTGAACGTGAGGTAAGGTAGTTATTCTGAGACTGATCGATATAAGCTTACTCGTACTTACATTAATGTTGTCTGATTTAAGGCTAACCAATTCATGAGTAATGTTCTGGAGTTCAGGCAACAAAACATAGATATCATGAAATCCAAAAATACATACGACTTCGGGTCTTACACAAGTACCAACATAAATATAATTCATGTGAGTATACTTACGTTGTATAATATATAACTGTATATAAACTTTGGTTTCGCATCGCACTTTAGAGGAAGCGACATGTTTGCAGTTGGTTATGTTTTTGACTAGCAAAAACCCCGCTTAAAGAACTGTGCGTTGTAAAACAAACAAACCATACGCTGGCTTATTGTTCAAACTTTGTATCTCCATTTGGTCAAATTATACTCGTACAGAAGGAGGAAAAAGCTATTTAATTAAATATCTACAATTTTTTTTTACCAAAAATGGAACCTACTTCTACACCAAAAAGAGTGAAATACATTTTGAAATCGGTACCATGATAGTTCAAAAGTAGGTACCTTTTATCACAATATTGTGTGCATGGTACCCTTGAAGTCGGTGGTCGTGGTTTTGAAGTCGGCTCAATTTTTTGGTAAACAATTTTTATCACCATTTTTAGTGACCCTCTACTTACAGGATCGATTGTCAATGATGATATCATCAAGATAAATCAACACTTTTCAGTTCTGTAGTGTAACTTAGAAACCGCTTGACCAAATTTGATGAAATTTAAATGGGACCCCTTGGGAAGTATACTTAACAAATATAAAAATAATTTTAAGAATCCCTCCACAAATATGCGAGGAATCGGCTAACAATAAATATATACACATAAAATACATACACACGAACATATAACCTCCTCCTTTTTGTAGTCAGTTAAAGAACAGTGGAATCATAATAGGAACAAACACAAGCACCATCAATATTTTATTGTAGATAAATCAGTTTTACGTTTTCACTGTTGGTTATTTTATTAAACATATTTTTTTCGTCCTGTAAAATTTGACTAAATGGAGATACGAAGTTTTAAAATGAAGCCAGCGCATAGTTCCTAACAAAAAATATTATGAACATTATTAATCAAAAATTATACTAAAGTAAACATATCAAAGCAACCCATGGTTCGAACCAAAGTAATACAAATTATTAATTTGTCAGAATACTTATTTTCAGATATTTATTATGAATATTTTATGCAAATATGTTTAACGTGTAACACGGACCTTATTTTACAGCAGAACAGTTTTGCGCAGTAATAATTCACGTTTTTTTTAAACCTGGTTAAATTTAAAAAAAAAACGTAAATTATTACTGCGCAAAACTGTTCTGTGCTGCCTGTAAATGCTAAGTGATGTTATGTAATTAAAAGCTGTTGCGCTGTCGAACCACATGTCGTGCTATGCATTATTTTATTCAAATTTATGCACTATGGGTGTGAGAACTCAAATTTGAACAGCTCCACAAAGTGGATGTGACATCACAAAACAGTAAGTACAGTCTCGCCTGCAATAAGATGTTAACATTCTATAATTTTCAATACTTTGATACATTTAATAATAATGCACATAAGATATATTTTAAGCAGTCAAATAATCTAAATAACTTCATTTTAGAATCATTTCGCTGTAAATTTTTATGAAATTGAATTATGAGGCATTTATGAAAATTCTGAAATCATATTGTAGGTGATTGTACTGGTGCGTAGAAATATGGCCCTGAGCGTGCTAAATTGTTTAAGCTATCATGAGTTTGACTGTACCTTACCGAATTCGTTAATGATGTCTAACTCAATAGAATTTTCACTTTCAGGGTGGTACTGCTGTGAATGTTATCGCCACGAATATGACAATAGCTGTCGACATGAGACTATCCACAGATAGTAATATTACAGAAGTTAATGATATGGTAGGTATGAATGATGTTTTTTTCTACTATTCTCATACCATTTTATACTCTTTAATATTGTTGGCGACGGTATTTCCTCTTCTGATACTGACCGTTTTAACAGTTCTTTATTTAAAGTTAAGAAAGTACTTTGTTTAAAAATGTTATTTTGTTTTTACAAGAGTCTTTATTATATTTTCATACTGAATGGTTTATCTGGTGATTTTTATTAATTTTATTTTCTTTCGTGAATTTAGTGTCGACACTAGACACTATATAATAGAATATAGTACATAATAATAATATTAATACAAGTTATTTTTTGACACAACTATACTGCAACTGCACCAACGCTTAACATCTTATTTTTATACAAAATTCTACATTATTTCATTAATATTAATCATCTATATATTATTATGAGTAAGGTACTCCACCTTACTCATATTTTAACGACACATTTGCATTTCCTGGAATCGTAGTACAATTTCTAAGAAAACTATGGTATTATCGGCCAAATATGGCGACTGTCGAGTCTACGGGGTTTGCTTCAGATCCCTTATTATGTATTCTGTGGATACGAGGATAAAATTATAGTCTAAACTGTGCTAAATAAAAAGGCAAAGGTTGCTATGGAGAAGCTTCTATTGTATATTTTATTTTTATTTAATAATTATACTGATTTAACTTCACTGTTCCATTTTCAAATGCGGAGTGCATAACAATAAATAAATATATTTAATTTCCATAAAATATACTCGTTTTCAATTAACTTATATTATCTTATGTTATTAATTGCTTGTAAAAAAAATTAATATAATTGAAGTAAAATATATAGTATATGCGTAAAGCTACTTTGGTTTTGATAAATCTATACTATCACTACGATACTTCTATACTATATTCAACCGACTTCGACTTCCAAAAAGGAGGAGGTACTCAATTTGACTTAGTCCATGCGAACGATATGTCAATGTAGTGTTTTATAAAACCAAGGGCGTCGACCAGTCTATCAGTAGGAGTTATGTAGAGTCCTTGAGTGAAGCGAGGGGTTAAAGCCGCCCAAGACGAAGACAAGCCTTATCCTCGAGGTGCATACTCGACTTTTCATACCTACCTGCTAGACAATAAAAACTCAGAGCTTTAAAACCAGTTATGTAGAGTCCTGAGTGAAGCGAGGGGTTAAAGCCGCCCAAGACGAAGACAGGCTTTGTCCTCGAGGTGCATACTCGTCATTTTCATTCCTACCTGCGAGACAATAAAAACTCAGAGCTTTAAAATAGCAGTTATTTAGTTATAACAACCAAAGTTCTCATATAGAGTGGCAAAATGGGAACCTACGTAGTCGACAGTCGACTCGACACACGCAAGGTGATAAGCGAGGGCGAAATTGGTCGAGAACACATTACATCTAACATGCTTAATAGTAGATTATGTACCGAGAGAGTAAAGCAGTGTCTTACGTCATGGGCGGTATATTGAACCCTGAGCGTAACGGGGACTCTTGGGTTGGTTGGATCATGAGCGCAGGGAGGGGATTAAGACGCGGTCCAACCCCAATTTTAAAACAATTTACGATGCTTTACGTAAGTTTGAAAATCGCTTGTTAGATTCGACGATGTAATGCGAAAATGAATTAATTTTGAACGTTTTCTTTATATTTTTCGATATATACTATTACAATTGAAAAAACTGCTGGTTACTACTTTAGTACTATATGTTGGCTATATATTACCGAAAAAATAATATAGTGTTATCGCTGAAATTCTGAGAGTTTGGACGTGAAAGTTTATTTTTATGGACCTATTTAGGATTTTTTTCTGCAGAGAGCGAGTAATATTTATGAATTCTGTTTGGTTATTACTCTTTTCCTTTTTCTTTTCTAACCTAAGTATTTTTTTCATAGATTATTATCGATCTGTTTCGTTACACTAGATGTTTAAAGATTCTGCTTTTTATTATTATCAGGATACGACCGCGCCTTAAGACTTAATTCCTAAAAGAAGAAAAGAAGCGAGGGAGTTATGTAGAGTCCTGAGTGAAGCGAGGGGTTAAAGCCGCCCAAGACGAAGACAGGCTTTATCCTCGAGGTGCATACTCGACTTTTCATACCTACCTGCGAGACAATAAAAACTCAGAGCTTTAAAATAGCAGTTATTTAGTTATAACAAGTGCAAATTGAAGAAATTTATACCGACTTACATTCTATTACTTTGGGAAAAATCAGTTATTCCTATATAGTCAGACCGAATTTGATGAAATTTAAATGGGACCACACGGGAAGCACCAGCTTTCAAAAAGAAGAATTTTGAGAATCGGTCTACCCAATCGAAAGCAATGAGGTAACTAACATAAAAAAAATACAGTCGAATTGAGTACCTCCTCCTTTTTTGAAGTCGGTAGAAAAGTAAAATACATTAATATTTGTCACGTTATAGAGGGACAGAGATATCTTTGGAAGGAAGATTAGGTATAATGAAAACACTGTTTTAGACTTTCGCGGTTCTTAACTAAGTTATAATTAGTACTCACGAGATGTAGACCACGATTTAGTAGCTTTTGGAGCACCTGATATTTCGGTATAGTTACATGCACCACTTTAATATTATAATATTTTATGAAAGTTGATTAACTCCAAACACCATCGCAGCACGTAACTTCAACTACGACCTTGAATGCGCAGAGAGGGGCCGTGCGTAACCCATAGCAACGAGGCGCACTAAATAACACTCCATAGGTGCGTTCGCTTAGCAATAAGGGCATTGGTGGCGTTGCTATTTTTGGCAGTAGTTAACGTAGTTAATCGTTCGTAAAGCTCAATTCTGGTGGGAAAAATAGCTCTTGTTTAGCTTTTCGAACGCTGAGCAAAATGAGCCATTATCAACATTTTCACCCATGGAGTCCTAATTCGATCGCCCTTGTGAGCGTTTTTAGCGTTATTTTCGCCAATTTAGGGCTATTCGAACGCACTACTTCGAACGAACGTACAATCATTTCGCGCCTTTTTTCTTTTTGTTTTCTTTATGCTGTCTCAGTACTAAGAGTTCTTCTACAACTAACGTTCCAAATCCAAATCACTTTTTTTTTTTTTAACTAATGGCCATGACGCGGCTTGCGTATTGTGCCAATTTCAACCATAGCACTTTACAAGGGAGTTTCATACAAAATTACATCCCCGGGCATGTAGGTAATGCCTTGCTTTACGTTGATATTGCGTGATATGTAATTGGACATTTTCGAGCAGGTGCATGGTATGAAAAAATGTTTTTGTCTTCTGTTTCTACTCATTCATAGATTCTGATGCTCCGCGTTAGTTCCACATACACTGTGCTGCTGTTAATAAGAATCTTATACCCAGATAAAATCTTGGATGGAGGAAGCTGGGAACGACACGGAGATACATTATATACGTCGCGAGGACGTTGCTGAGAAGACCACCCTCGATAACACCAACCTTTATTGGCTAGCTATGAAAGATGCTGTATACAAAATGTGAGTTCTTAACGTTATGTTTTCAAGACTAGTCTTAAACTTACACGATTAGATGGTTTTCGTTGAACCCCTCCGCTGCCGTTAACCGGATTACAATAGATTATCTGTTGTGTCTGATTATCTTTAGAAGCGCTTGTAGCGGAGCTTGACTTGGCGATCTTAACCGATCAACAAGTTAAGCAACGCTTGCTGCTGTCAGGACTTGGATGGGTGACCGCTAGTGGCATTATTCAACTGAGGGCTTCCGTGCTTCGGAGGGCACGTTAAGCCGTCGGTCCCAGTTGTTTGTCTTAGGACAACAGTCGTTAGGCTATCTCGAAGGCCTTCGGGTGGCCTGAAAATTTCGATATGGGTTTGCCACTAACCTATCCACCAAGCCTCACTGGGCCCGTGTGTGGATTATGGCCCAACTCCTCTCTCTGAGAGGAAGGCTCGAGTCCCAACAGTGGGAACAAAATGGGCTGATTATGATGATAATATGATATCTGTTGTGTCTAGTTCAGCGACAACTGAAGGCAGCCACTAAACTGAAACCATTGAAACGCGGCGATTATATAACGATTTAGTTGTGTAACACAACGCCTACAACACCTGATGGATGTTCTAAAACTTTCACTTTGCAGGTATTATATATTATTTTATTTTATTGTACTTGGAAGACAAACAGCTGCAAACAAAATTATAAAAGTTGATATTTATAACAAAAAGAGAAAGCTTAATAGTTTTCGTTTTGATATAGACCAATAACATGTTTAATTATCCAACGATAACAGCAAAGATCATAATCGATTCTAAAAATAAAATAGTCAACCACAAATGCCACATACTTAACCCAACAGAGTAAGACAGATGCAGTAGATACACAATACATAGTAACATAAGTATTAGGTATTTAAAGCCATAAACATTTATGGTGCTTATGTATAGTATTAAAATTAACACTAGAAAATCTTTTTATTTATGATTAGGTTAAACATATTTTGCCTCATCATAAAAATATCGATAGATTCAGATTAGACAGAGTTAAACGTATTAACAGTTCGTATTAAAAATGAATTCTGGCGATAGTTTAAAGACAGGGAGGAAGGTACAGTTTTAGGTAGTTCCTACGACTGGATGTTCTAATTGGTGCTACCAGTTTTACTTCTGAAAGTAAAAGCGGTGAATCCTACTAATATTATAAATGCGAAAGTTTGTGAGTTTGGATGTATGGATGTGTGGATCTTTGTTACTCTTTTACGCTCAAACGGCGGTGCCAATTTTGATGAACTTTTGTATGGAGGTTGTTGAAGCGCTGGATTAACATATAGGATAATTTTCATCATCGCCATCATCCATCACCACGCGGGTGAATAAGCGTAATATTCTTGGGCACAGCATAGACAAAATACCGCCTACATCAAGATCGTACTGATGACAGTTCTGTCAATGTTTATGTCAGTTTGATAGCTGATAGCTGATAGCTAAGTCAAAAGCACGCTATCATTTTGACAGAGCGATACACAAGACGTGCTCGTCGACCGTCAAGGGTAAACCGTCAAATGTAACACAAAAAACCGTCAAGAATGATGATGTCCGTTAGTACTGTATTTTATTATTAGTGTTTACTGATTGATATAACTAAGTATTCAAATGTACTCAGATATATATATAGCAATTGCGTTTGACCATGTAAATATTTTATGACTTTTTGGTATAAAGATAGATATGGACTTGGAGAAGATAATAAGCTACTCGAAGTACTAATCCTGCGCAGATGAAGTCGCGGGCACCAGCTAATCTATTCTATTTAAGATAATATTATGCAGGTAGGTAAGCTGCATCTCTTCTCTTGGAAAGAGGTAATAAGTGGTGCCGTTTACAACTGTCGATATAGTCGTTACATCGGATGCTATTTTTGAAATTTATAAACCTTAAAAAAAAATTCATTTATTTCACGTATATGTCGTAACGGGGATTTCAAATTTGTAAGGCATACTCAAGTTTACTTCTAACTTAGGAACAGTATAAAATCTTCAATGTTTCAAGTGATTGAAAACCTTTAGTAACTTTACAAGAAAACTAAAAGATTTCAGAGCTTTAGATGTAATATTTTCGATGTGTTTGTCATAATATGTTATATGTATAATACTTCAATTTATTTCTTTTATAACCCTTTTGTTAGAATTTGTCGAAAATACAATGAAATTCTGAAAGAACATTACTCTATTAACATCTTTGTCTAAAACCTAGTTAGATTCAAAAATAATATCAGAAACATAGTAAGTATTTAAGACCTGTGATGAAGTATTTAAAATTGTGTTTTTGCCTGTTGCCTCTTACTTATTATTATTTTATTACATACTTACTGCTTAAAAAATTAACCATGTAGTGTAGGTACACATATCTGGGAACATAGGTAGTCTGGATCTACTCGTAAATTATAACATATATGTCAGCGCGACCGTATTACAGTAAACGAAAGATGGCGCTTTACGTCGCACTAACGCCATCTAGCGAATCCTGTGTTAAATCGAAGCTGTTTTATCGACGTTTGCCAAGCCGGCCAATCACAGCCGAGCAAATGTTACGCCCACTTTACCCCCACACAACGGACATTTCTTGGATCAGGAGGAGTACTAAGGACGGCAGTCTTAAGCCGACTGCCGATCGGAGTGTACGCCTTTAAAATACGTGTTAATCTAACCTGAATCATACCTAGTTTTAAATAATATTGTAGTTAAGAAATATTCTTTGTGATTTGAAAATAAAACGGTTATTATATCAAAAGGAAGTTTTTACTGTTTAAAATGGAGGATGAAGGAGCTTCTACTGATGAAGGCAATGGGCCTCCATCCCCAATCGTTCGTCGATCTCACATCAGAAGTGGGATAAATCGTGACCATGTCTCCGATCTGCCCAAACGCCCGTTTGAAGGACCATCCCGTGATACTAATGAAAACATCCTGAATCGAGAACATGTCACCGATCCACCCGAACGCATACCTGAAGGACCAATCAGTGTTACAAATGAGAGGATAACTAGAAGTGAAAACGTGAGTAATGTTGATTCTAACTCTGCTTTGATGTCTTTGGCTGCCATACTAGAAAATTTGACTCGTCAACAACAGCATAGCATGCAAACGAATAACGAGTTTCTGGCTAGCTTGCTGTCTAAAACGACGCAGTCGTCATCACGGCCGCGTGTAAGTGATGTGTATATATAGCATCATTTGATCCCGATGGTGACGTACCGGTTAGAGACTGGTGTGAACACGTAGACCGTGCTAAAGCACACTGGGATTTAACTGATTACGAAATCTGCAATAAGATAGCAAGTCTATTACTGGGACGAGCAAAACGCCTTGGTGATACATGGCTTGTGAAGTCACCTATATAGACGGATATGCGAGAAGCATTGATACAAACATTTGAGCCTGAGGCTAGATACTCAAATGATGTCTTGAAATTACGCAACTTTAAATTTGATATTACTAATCCTGTTGATTCCATTACAAAAGCGTGGAACATTTGGAAGAGGGTGGTTAATGGTGATGAAGAGAGGGATGCTGTGGAAGCCGTTATTGGTTGCATTGATAATGAACACATGCGATTACGTATGCTGTCTAGCAAATGCTCTTCTGTTCCTGAGTTGATTTCAATGGCGTCTACTATGAAGTGCAAGGAATCCAAAAATGGAGAACCACCAGCTAAACGTCCAAGAAGAATGCGTGACGATCCCCTTACATGTTACCGCTGTGGCCAATTCGGACATATTCAATTCAACTGCACTCAAGGCAAAGTAAGTGAACCTAAACCATTATTATCTAGTGATGGAAATCATTCTTCAGATCACTCTCGCAAGGAACGAACCAAACTAAAGTGCAATTATTGCGATAAGCTGGGTCATGTAGAGTCACGTTGCTACAAAAAGATGAATGATGAATCTGAAAAGGTGAACCTTGCTAAAGAAAACACTACTTTAGCAACTCCAATGGTGATAAATATAGAGAACCGTGAGATACTCGCCTTATTTGATAGTGGTTCCGATAGATCCTTACTTCGAAAGACTGCCAGTTACTCGCTACCTGGGAAGCATGAAGATCATACCTTGATGCTGAAAGGTTTGGGTGATAGCGTACCTGTGGTATCACACCAGCGTATTTGTACCACGTGTAATATTAATTCTGTTTTTGTCGAAATTGCATTTCATGTGGTAGAAGACCATGAAATACCTTGCGACATGCTTATCGGATCGGATTTAATAAAAACTCCGGGCTTGTCAGTAAATATCACAAAACAAGGTGCAACGTTGACAAGGATTCCAATAGTGATGACCATCAACGCAAATAAGGACCACTTTCAAAACTTGGATACAGACGTCACTGACCCCGCACAACTTTCCAAACTAAAAGCGCTTTTACAAAAACACTACGAAGTTTTTGTTGACGGTATTCCAAAAACCAAGGTAAGCACTGGAAGCTTAGAAATACATCTGAAGGACCCGACTAAGGTTGTTTCCCGTCGACCCTATCGACTGGCTCCCGTGGAGCGCCAAAAAGTTAAATCAATTGTCGACGACCTTCTCGCTAATGGCATTGTTCGCGAAAGCACTTCCAATTTCGCTAGCCCAGTTATCCTCGTTAAGAAGAAGAATGGAGATGATCGTTTGTGCACTGATTATCGTGAACTGAACAATAATACAATACCCATAAAGTTCCCATTGCCAATAATCTCCGACCAGTTGGACAGATTATCAGATGCTTCGTACTTCATCAGCTTGGATATGACTAAAGGGTTTTACCAAATTCCAATTCAGGAAGATTCAATTCATAAAACCGCCTTCATAACACCCGATGGCTTATATGAATACGTTATGATGCCTTTTGGTTTGATGAACGCCCCTGCCGTGTTTCAACGTGCCATTATGACAGCACTACGGCCTTATCTTGATGACATCCTTATTTACATGGATGACGTACTGATAAAATGTACCACTTTGGACGAAGGCCTGGTTATGCTTGATAAAGTACTCACAACTTTAAACGAAACTGGTTTCTGTGTAAATCCACGTAAGTGTTCATTCTTTAAGACGAAAATAGAATACCTTGGAAACATCGTCTCCAAGGGAACAATACAACCCAGTCCTCGGAAAATTGAGGCTTTGGAAAAATCTCCCATTCCATCAACAACTAAACAAGTCCGCCAATTCTGTGGACTGGCGGGATATTTCAGGCGTTTCGTTCCATCTTTCTCTGAAAAAATGGTGCCACTCTATAATCTCACAAAGAAGGACACAAAATTCACCTGGACCGTTGAATGTGAAAATGCTCGTCTTGACATTATAAGACGATTAACGGCAGCTCCAGTACTGTCAATTTTCCAAGAAGGACTTGCAACAGAACTGCACACTGATGCCAGTAGTACAGGACTTGGAGCAATTCTTATTCAAATTAAAGATGGACGACAACATGTTGTGGCTTACATGAGTATGAGAACAACTGAATCGGAAAGCCACTACCATTCTTACGAATTGGAAACGTTAGCCATAGTACGAGCAGTTAAACATTTTCGGCAGTACCTTTATGGTAGAAGGTTTACCATCGTAACGGATTGCAATGCTATTAAAGCTTCGATGCAAAAACATGAGTTGTTACCTCGGATTCACAGATGGTTAGCATTTCTACAACATTATGACTTCAAGGTCGAGTACCGTCAAGGAGTACGAATGAAGCACGCCGATTTCTTCAGTCGGAATCCAGTCGCTTGCATACACTTTGCAAGTAGTGCGAATACTTGGTTGAAAGTTGAACAAAGACGTGACGCTGAGTTGGCTTCTATTATAAAGAAAATAGAGCAAGGCATTCACATCGAAGAATATCGTGTAGCGGACTCGGTATTACAAAGAAAACTAATTGATGATGAACCTGGACGAAAAGGTTGGAAGAAAGTGGTTCCAAGGTCATATCAATGGAGCATTATAAACGCCTATCACACTTCCCTAAAACACTTTGGCTGGGAAAAAACTTTGGCCAAATTACGGGAAGAATATTGGTTTCCAGAAATGTCAAGCACAGTAAGACAGTTTGTGGACAACTGTGTGATTTGTAAAACCAGTAAAGGACATTCCGGGGCAAGACAGGTACAAATGTATCCTATACCAAAGGAGCCCATTCCTTTCAATACAATACACATCGACATGACCGGTAGATTGACTAAACGTAATGACAAACACGAGTACGTCGTGGTAGTCATCGATGCCTACACGAAATATGTATTGCTCACATACGCCACGAATAAAACATCACAGTCAATGTTGTTTGCACTTAAGAAGGTCGTGTCCCTTTTTGGAGCTCCAAAACAAATAATAAGTGATCAAGATACGGCTTTCAAGGCAGAATTCCAGGACTACTGTACTGAACTTGGAATTTATCAACATTTTATCGCTCCTGGAGTGAGTCGCTCAAATGGCCAAGTTGAACGTATGATGGCTGTAATAAAAAATGGTTTGACTATAATACGTAATTACGAAACTGAAAACTGGAAAAAAGGTTTAGACGCCCTTCAGCTTGCCATAAACTGCACCAAGAACAAAACAACAAATGTAAGCCCACTAAAGGCACTGACAGGCAGGCAGTGCGCTGTCCCAGCAGAACTAGTGTCATTGATCGATGAATCGGAAGGCACTGTTGACCGGACACAGCTAGACGATTATATTCTGAAAAGGACTGAGATGAAAGCATTAGAGAACAAAAAACGTTTTGATAAAGGAAAAGCCAAGGTTAAAAGATTTCAAAAAGGTGAGATGGTGCTCTATAAAACTAACCCGCGATCACAAATCGGACTTGACTTGAAGTACCCAGATGCTTACGAAATATGGAAAATTCTACCGAATGATCGTTATTTGGTAAAGAAAGTGGCTTGTCGTGGTAGGCCTAAAAAAGTCGCTCACGACCAACTTCGTGAAGCTCCTAAGCCTCAAACGATGAACACTGATACCGTGTCAGCGGATGAAGTTAACGACGATGGTATTATTAGTGGTGAGTTCTTTCTTGTGTTTGTTTATACGATATTTGAGAAGTTGTAGGCGTGGAGCCTCCTTCTAGCGATATCCTCCCACTTGAATTTAGATGTGATCTTTGGAGAAGTCGTAGGCCTGAGGCCTCCTTCTATCGATATTCTCCCGCTTGTGTTGAATTGTGTTGTTGGAGAAGTTGCAGGCCTGGGGCCTCCTTCTTTTGTGGGTATGTTGTAGGCCAGGGGCCTCCATACGTTTTGATACACCTGGAGTTGTGGTAGGTCAAGGACCTCCTTCTCTTGGTTTTTGTAGGATTTTAATGTTTGCCAAATTGGTGTATTTATATGCACACTGATTGGTGATTGTTGTCAGTGATAGACCAAGCGATAAGTGATAAACATTAGTGTGTAATCATAGTATGTGGAGGAAATACTTTGCCTAATATTTTGTTTTAGAGCATGTCGAGCGCGACCTGCTGCAGGATGACCGTGTCAGCGCGACCGTATTACAGTAAACGAAAGATGGCGCTTTACGTCGCACTAACGCCATCTAGCGAATCCTGTGTTAAATCGAAGCTGTTTTATCGACGTTTGCCAAGCCGGCCAATCACAGCCGAGCAAATGTTACGCCCACTTTACCCCCACACAACGGACATTTCTTGGATCAGGAGGAGTACTAAGGACGGCAGTCTTAAGCCGACTGCCGATCGGAGTGTACGCCTTTAAAATACGTGTTAATCTAACCTGAATCATACCTAGTTTTAAATAATATTGTAGTTAAGAAGTATTCTTTGTGATTTGAAAATAAAACGGTTATTATATCAAAAGGAAGTTTTTACTGTTTAAAATGGAGGATGAAGGAGCTTCTACTGATGAAGGCAATGGGCCTCCATCCCCAATCGTTCGTCGATCTCACATATAATTTTTGACTATTTATTGACTCTAAGTATTCGATCGTTCGAATCGGGCTCAAAAGATCCACACTCGGTAGACATAGGATATCTGTCAAGGAAACCAGTGTGGTGTCTTTGAGCCGCCATATGCCAGTCCTTTATAACTTCATACTAAATATATGTTTGCTCGAAGGCCTACATTGAGTTTCCCAACGGGTATGCTTAAGATGAACATGGAGAATACAAAAATTATGTCTAACACCCATGTTGTGCGCCTACCTCAATATTTGTTAGGAACTCAGTTCTCGAAGTTGTTGACAAATACATCTACCTATGACAGACAGTTAAACTAGGCAGATCCAACTTCGAGAAAGAGGTCAATCGCCTAATCAAACTCGGCTGGGTAGCATTTCGCCCCAAGACAAGACTAATGTGTGTTACCAGTGATGACATAAAATATGGCACTGAAACGTTACTCCGACTATGGGCCTCAATAGGCAAAAAATAGCACAACGAGCTATGGAGAGGGCTATGCTCGGGGTTTGTCTACGTGATCGAATTAGAAATGAAGAGATCCGTAGACGAGCTAAAGTCACTGACAGGTCCTTTTGGAAATTTGTGGGGGAGGCATATAAGCAGCTGTGGACTTCCTAATGGCTGAGATGATAATGATAATGAAATATATATTGTAACAGTCATCGGAAGGAGCAGGCGCGGACATGGCAAAACGGGTTTTCAGTAAGTAAGAAACTCACGACCGTGATATGTTTTTGTCACCCCTACAAAAGTAAAATCTGCTCAAGTTGATAACCTCTGCAATAACAGATGCATTTCGTCACAAGTGACGAACTACACTGCGTCGGTAACCCTGAGACATTAAGTTGTTAAGTCTCGTGTGCCTGTAATTTCGCCGGCACCTCTTCTAACTAGAACACAGTATTGCTAACATTACTGCTTCACGGTAGAAATAGGGTATATACAAGTATTATTGGCAGTCTGATCTTTCATCTTACGCTCTCATTCTCAATTTCCAGGGGTTTCGATATAACGACACTGGTTTGTCCAGCTTCCACCGACATGCTTCCATTGCGCAACCAAGGCATTCCAGCAGTTGGATTCGCTCCGAAGCTTCATACCATATCCAAAATACACGACAAAGACGAATACCTCAATGTGGAGACGTTTCTAGAAGGAATTGAAATTTACTACGAAATTATAAAGAAAGTTGCGAATCTACCGTCTAATGAATATGAATACAACGATATTCAATTGAGTTAAGTACCTACATTGAACCTACAATTTTATTTAAAGAGTACAATCCAGGGGCCCTATTCCCACCTCTTAAAGTAGTCATGTTTCAACCTTACCATACAATTTGGTACCACCACGTCAATATAGCAAGCTTAAAATAATAATGCATTACGAGAGACGTTTTGATGACGTAGTATCAAATATTTCACTCAATTCGCGTACTTTGACGTGACTTTTGACACTAAGTTTCATTGTTCCAGTGTACATTTTTTGAAGATCCGTACTCCCATCTCTTAAAGCAGTCATATTGCAACCTTACTATTAAATTTGGTTGACCGTTTTGCGTCGGTGGGAGTACGATTGTAAGTATGATTATTCTAAGCTTATTACAAAACACTCCTGATTTATGATAGTTTCGTAAAAGATGGGAGTAGGCCCCCAGGTTGTACTATTTGAAATACGCGTATTTAACTTAATTACTTAATAGTAACAGTTAATAAAACTATGTCAAAGTAAAGAGTTATTTACTAAGTATCAAGGAGTAGTTTATAATGATGATCCTTGCTAAGTATATATAAATTATATATGGCATACAATTTATTTTGGTTTTATATTGATGACCTTGTGAGACCGCCAAGTCATTTGCCACGCTAGGCTATAATTTATTACTTTTCTATTTATGAACATAAAAACGTCACCACTGTATATCCCCGAAGAGGTCCGTGTACATACACTTCTTCACTGGGTGGTAGCCTCTAGTGAGGGTTGTTAACAACTGTAAGTTGGCCGTTTATCTTACTTCTCGCCTGCGACGTATAGGGGCGCGGGGGTATGACGACAAAGGGGACTGAGAAAGGTGCGGGTGGCGGGAGCGCTTAGTTTGATACACACGAGAAAAAATGCACCAAGATAGTTCCTAAGATATGTTACGTCATAGTGGTTAAATGTGAAGAAATAGTGATTATATAAATGAAAATTAATTGATGATGATAGGATATTTGAATGTATCCCCGCTGTTTTTATTGTTGATTGTGCCAATAGTGTATCCATTCCCATAGCCATTCTATACCGTCGGTCATTGGATGAAGGTATCGTACCTAAAGTTTGGAAATCTGCCTTCATAACACCAATACACAAGAAAAGACCAAAAAACCAAATTCGAAAACTAAAGGCCTATCTCTAAGTTATGTGTATTCACTAAGGTACTAGAAAAAATAGTTCATAGTCAACTTATTCTTCACTAAAACATAGTCTGGTCCCGGTGCAGCATGGGTTCTTGAGGGGTAGGTCTACTACGCCAAATCTACTTTTATGTAGTAATTGTTGATATGAACATCAAAATTAATGGCTGAGCCTTCTAAAGTAGATGTTATTTATACGGACTAAACGAAATGTTTCGATCGTGTAGATCACTTAATACTTTTAAAGAAACTTTGTTTAATAGATATTAGAGGCAACTTATTTAGGTGGATCCCATCGTATGTTAGTAATCGTTGTCAGACTTTTGTATTAAGTGGCTATTCCTCCTCGCCAATGAGTGGAATACTCATTGGCGAGTGTTTTTCATTCTGGTGTTCCTCAAGGATCCTTGTAGAGAAGAGTAAAGGACCCAGCTCTTTACAATCTTCTTAAACGACATTTCGACATGCTTAAAGATATGACATATGCGTATGACATGAAATCTTTAACATTACAAACAGTGCTGAGGATGTAGCCCGCCTTCAGAATGACCTTGAACGGTTTCAAGACTATTGCACTTTCAAAAAACTAGATTTAAACATTTCTAAGTGCTACGTCTGTTCTTTTACTCGTAAACTTAATACCATAACGATTAATTACTCATTGCACAACACTCTCTTATCTAGGGTTAATAATATAAAAGATCTAAGCGTGACCTTTGACAACAAACTCCTTTTTGACGTTCACATCTATACTATGGTAAAGAAAGCGTGTAGGGTGCTGGGTTTTGTTTTTAGAATGTCTTCAGAATTTTCCTGTGTAAAAACATTTAAAATCCTATACTGTGCCTATGTACGAAGTCATCTTGAATACGCTTCTCAAGTATGGAATCTCTGCTACGATACCTATACATCTCTATGCATTAGAAAGCATTCAGAAAAGATTCTTACGTTATTAACCATTCCGTGCAAAGATCTACCTATCCGATTACCACGCTCGATGTCGCAAGGTTCATTTTTTACCACCACAAGTACGGAGGAACATAGCCGATCTTTCTTAACTATTTGGCATTGCAAATGGCTCAGTTGACTGCTCAGATTTGCTTGGAAAGTTAGTACTACGCACCAACATAAATGCTAACTTGAGAACCAACAGACATCCTAAACTTTTGGATATACCGTTGGCGAAAACAAATTATAGGCAGAATACGTTCTTGATGCGGTCGTGCAGATGTTTCAACAAATTGTCTAGTGAATATGATTTAGATATTTTTTCTACTACTTCCACAATGTTGAAACACTCACTTATTATAAATTTTTCGAATGTTAACTTATTTTAAATGTATACATTTTGTCATTTAGACTAATGCATGATATTTACCTATTACTTGAGTAGCAGTCGTCCATCAACTTGTGTTGTTCACGAGTAGTATAGGTACTACTCGTTCATTCGTATTCAGTGCCTATATGTGGAAATTTTTAACTGTCCTTCAGTTGTACAACCTGTTGTGTTTAATTTCCCGTAAATTGGTAAAATAAAAAATAAAAATAAAAGACTATTTATTACATAGAATAATTATCAAAATTATAAATCAGTTACTTATGCCCAAACTATATCAGTATCGGTGGAACTTGATTCTTCACTTTCGAAGCAGCCATCATCGGAATCAGAAGAGTCTTTCTGAGTGTTAATAATAAAATCAACAACATCATCCCGAATTCCATCATGTATGCACTGATAGGAACATTTTACCCCATGGTCCATCTTACTATTATTATTCGGGTATGATGGATAATTTACACTTTTTTATAATTCGCCGAATTTAACCATTTGTTTATAATTTTCACTGATATCTTTATTGCTAATGATAGATTAATATGTAAACGATCACTCTAAGTTAAGTTTTTTAATTAAATATAAAGATAAATTTTATGTTTTCGTATCATATCCATCCTGCCCGCCCTTCCTCTATGTATAAGGGTTTTCAAGGGCTGGCGGATGTTGAAATGGAATAAAACAAGCTATGTGTGACGTTTTTTTTTATTTATTTAAAAGACCCATGTATGCTTAAAAATACGAACTTTCTTTAAGTTTTGAATAAGTATCAATTAATGTCCAAGCATATATCGTCATAATCTTGTTTCTTCTTCTTCTTATATCTTCTTCTCTTATATAAAAAAAAACAATATATTGCTGTTGGTTAGTCTCGCTAAACTCGACAACGGCTTGACCAATAGGAATCGTTCTTTTTTGTTTTGTTTCCTGTGATACAGGGGTTGTTTAAAAATAAAGATAAAATCATCATAAACATCATCCATCACCACGCAGGTAAAATCGCGAGGTGCAGCAAGTAAATATGTAATTCTTCTCTACACTCTACACACATACTCAATAATGACATAAGGCTTTTATTAGCAATCTTTTCAAGAATTTTAGCTAAAGAGCTGAGTAGCGATATAGGCCGATAGCTCGATGCCTGTTTCTGGTCTCCTGTTTTGTAGATAGGACAAACATTTGCATCTTTAAGTGAGTCTGGGAAAATGCCACTTTCGAGGCTAAGATTACATATGAATGCAATTGGGTTGGCGAGAACATGCTTAGCAGATTTAAAAAATTTATAACTAATATTATCTGCACCTGGAGCAGATGTAGTTTTGAGTGCTGAAATTATTTGTGCAATTTGAACTGAATCAGTAGGACCCAAACATAGTGATTTAGAAGGGGTCTTATTTGGCTTTACGGCGGCTGCTAGATCGTTTTCGGTAATATTTAGTTTATTTAAAATGTCATTTGCCAGTGTTTGTCCCACGGAGGAAAAGTATTGATTTACATCATTTAGGGCTTGTATTGGAGTAGGTGCTATTTTAATCAGATTTTCGTTTTTTGTGTGCCTTGTGCGAGTATTTATATTGCACATGTCTTTTATTATACTCCATAACTTTTTACTGTTTCCTTTGTTATTAATAATTTGTTTACAGTCATGTTCATTTTTTAAATTCTGCAAAATATTATTGCAAACGTTACGGTATTTCTTATATTTATTACGTAGTTTTACATCATTAGGTCTTTTCTTGCTTTTTTGTTGTAAGAAGTCTCTCTTCTTCATACATTTGATAAGACCAGGGGTGATCCATTCTTTACGAATGTATTTAGAATTTCGAATTAGTTTGACATTAGTATATTCATCAATTGACTGGTTTATAGTTTGCACAAAATAGTTAATTGCCATGCTAGGATCAGTATGACTATATAAACCCGTCCACTCAACACTTTCAAGGTCTTTGACGATGCTATCATAGTCAGTCTTTTTAACCTGTATATTGTCTTGGCATTCTTTATCACAAAATCCACTGTCAAAACCAATAAGCACTGCATTATGGTCTGTAACATCATTTGAGCAAACTACTACCGTCGATTTTTGTGCGTGCTCTTAATGAATGCATGGTCAATACAATTATGTCCATGAGTTGGTATTTGATGACCATAGATATAACCCTTACACGCTAGTAAATCTAGGTATTCGTCAGCTCGTGGATCTGTGGTCGTCAATTTGATATCTATATTCATATCACCTATTATAACAGCGGTCGAGCCCTTCAGTTCATACAATATCGTTTCCAACGAAGTACGGAAATTATCTATATTATAGACTGAGGGAGACCTATATAATGCTAGGATTGAGTATTTGCTTGAGACATTTACTATGAGGCCAGATGATTCCAATAAAGGTGGTTCCGTTATGCTTATATGCAGACTCGTCCTAGTCATTACAACAACACCGTCGTTTTGATTTAAGTAACGTTTTATAAATGAACAGCGATAGTTATCCAAAGAAATTCCCGTGAACGTATCGTTTAGCCAGCATTCGGTAAAAATGATAACATCTGTTAAGAAATGAATACGTGATAGAAAAACAATGAAATTGTCAAGATTTTGGCGTATAATTCTTATATTTTGACATATTATTGTGAACTTACCTTTACTTTCTTCCAGCTCTAGGTATATTTTGCCCATTTCTGGTATAAAAGTATAGTAACTACTTATTATTTCATTGTTATATCGATTTCCTCTGTTAGGTCGTGCCTATCCATAATAAGAAGTTATATGAGATACACGGGTGCGAGAGTTGTGACGGTAAGTGAGAGACAATATTTTTTGTATTTTTATAATTAACTGGTTCGTCGTATTCTGCAAAGAAAAAATCGTACAGTTTGTATATCGTAAGACTTCCACGGGTTGGAACAGAGCATTATAAGAAAAGAATGTCGTACAATTTCTATGGACAGTCTTAATTGACAATTCTTCCATAGGTTGGAACAGAACATTAGGCACAGAGATTATGGCTAGTTTCCGTGGATCCCGGAGCGAGACGGTCGTGCGCAATATCATCATTGTTTCCGAATTACTAAGTAATATCACATATATCTTTGTCATACTATTTAGGTATAGTACCTTGCATATTCCTGCTCCAATCACGTTAGTGCGGTGTACCGACTCAGTTAGGTAGTTTTCTAAACAATCAATTGAATAAGACAATAATAATGAATTTAAAAGGCTATGGTGATAAATTTGCATTTGTATGTATACAATGTATTTGTAGCTATAAGTAATTTTTATATGAAAGTTGACAATACCTACATCGTTGTAGCGTGAACCAAGTTTAAGTTGAGTTTTTATAAGTACTGGTGTTGATATTATGTGTAGTTAATTATATAATCGCCTGTTACAAGTTACATAAATAGTAATGCTTATGAACAAAATATGACCAAGCAACTAGTAAGTCAAATTTATCCATAACACACATTTATATCTTTGTTTAACCACTACAAGTCCTACAAACATAATAATTAAGTCGTGTTTCGAATTCAAAGCTGTGTTCAAGTCAATAAAGCTCCAATAAAGTAATAGATAGTACTAGCATATGTTAATATTCCACACGATATTCAATAAAAAAGTTATTGAAGGTACGTTTAAAGTAAGTTTAAGACGCTTATTTAAAATAATGTACTTCCTCGCTCTAAACGCATCGACTGTTGTAACAGCGAAAATATATATAATATATATGTAGAAATTATATAGTGTTGGGCAGGCTGTGTGTTTATACGATTACATAATAAACATAAGAACTGACGGAGCAAACTTTCGTTTACCTTAGAATAATTTCGATCTAACACATCTACTGTAACATAAGCAAACACCATCCCGACATTAGACTTCAAGCGCAGGCCTGTAATGGTTTTGTACACACTAACTGACACAGTACAATAGGAATAGTAACTATACCAATTCACATATGTGCAAACTATATACAATTTAGAAGTTATTCCATTGACTTCCAGGCCAAAGCTACAATCTGGTAGCCACAGCAAATCACAACATTCATCCACAAACAACACTACAGAAAACAGATAAGTGGGCATTGTTGCAGTTATATGGTAGATACCTATTACACATTGTTTACATGATCGCAAAGTTACAAAGGTTGCTATATTATAGAGGTTATGTTTATTTAGAACATTTATGTTACATTGTTTAGTTAGAAATGACCGAGATATTCTATTAAGAGCTAAGCCATGCAAATATATTAAAATTAATTGCACTCATTGAAATAAACAGTCACGCCCTTTTCCTTAGGCCTTCGAGTTGGGCTTCGGTTTTTACAAGGACGTGTGGTGCACCTTCACGTTTCCGTAAGTAAATGTTGCCGTTAGAGGTCCAGCAAAACGCGTAGCTCTCGGTCCTAGCTAGGTCTCTTGCTAGGTAATGAAGCCTTTTGGATTTTGGAGTTAAGTACGAAGAGCAGTGTAGAGGGCTCGTCAAGCCCTAGATTTCTTGTGCTGAGCTTAGAGTTGTTCTTGTCAGTATTATACTTTTTTGTGCTGCTAAGTACCGTTTCTTTCAACAATGTGCTAGAGAATTCGACTACTAGTGTTGAGATCGTATTATTCAATTTGTTGGGTATCCGGTAGATATCCCGCAGCTCAGAGGGTAAGTACTCAACATTTAGCGCACTGAACAAGTTCCTTATCATTGCAAAGAGTTCTGTCTTTTTCTCACCTTGTTTTTTTGGAATGCTTCTGATTTCAATGCAGGTTTTACGTGACCTTCTTTCAATTATATCTATTTTATTTTCAAGCATATTTATTTGCATCTTTATCTCATTTCGATCTCCTTCCAATGCATCAATTTTCTTTTGCATATCAGTTAGCTTACCTGACATATGCGCCAACGATTTTTCAATGTCACCAATTGGAGCTGTATGGCTTTTTACTTCTAGTAGTTGTTTTTCGATTGCCTTCATTCTTTCGCTTTGTCTATTTGTGAATGCTGAGAACATACTGCTTAACATGTCTTTTATCTAGTGCTTAAAAACGTCCAAATCGTTGTAGTCTTCGTCAGATAATCGAACTCGCTTTCTGTTGGAGATAATTTTCTGTCCCTGGTTTTTCTCCTCGACAGGAGTTCCTGGCCTGGAGTCAGTATTCGAATCAGAGGTAGTAAGATTCATCGTATGTGGTGGCGAACGATGCGTTTTAGGCATTCTTGCGGCGGATTACAATTCTAGGCCTAAATGTAAACGATATTTTTCACACAATCCTTACGCCGCCCGTTCAACGCGTGCGTCCACAACTTATTTTTATCAGTGTATGCGGTTCGCTAATGCACACTCGTACGCAGGAGGCGTGGTTAGTCGCGTAAATGAGTACTCAGGATAAGTCTGAAGTTCATTCAACCTCCAATAGCAGCTGATCAGACTAACAGTCAGTGGTCGCCAGGTGATTTGTTATTTGATTATTTTTAAAGCAGATGAGACTTACATTTTTTGGTGGTTGTGACTATAGACGCTGTGCTGTCGGTATGTCTCTTATATTATTGATGCTAGCGAAGCCACTGGCAGGCCGGCTTGTAAATTATACAGGTGTCCCAAAAAGAACACGCCACAGCGGCACTGGATGTAGGCTAACCCTAGGTCTATTCCATAAAAAAAATGGCTGAAGAAAAGTCTCATAGAATTCGAGATATCAAATTTTTCGATTGTTTTGAAAATTACCCGATTTGTCCTTTATTGTTTGTAACATTTTCACAAATTCCTACTTAACTTATATTTTTTTTATCAAGTCATTACTAATAGTTGTTTGACTAAAGTAAAGTAATCATGGTCGGTCATTGTTGTAAAGCACAAATAGGGCTAGCCTACTTCCAATGTCGCTGCGGCGTGTTCTTTTTGGGACACCTGTATAAAAAGGATTTCGCGATTCTTATATATTAAAATGAAATAACTTTTAATTCAAATTAAAATTCAAATTCAAATTCATTTATTTCAGGCTACGAATTAATGGATTAAACCACGTCTATATTATGTTAAATTTATGCTGAAGCTTCGAATACTGTCAGAGCACATTGTCATGGGTATATAATTTATTATTCATTGTTTGTTTTCTATGTTTTAACTAGATAGCTTCCTACATAATATATTCTACCTACCTACTTTATTATTACACACATGGTACTCGTAGTTAATTATCGCAATCTTTTTCTGCCTATTTATATTCTCAATTAATAAAGGTTATTTGTGTAGCACTTTCCAGTTTACAGCTGTAACTGATAACGCACGAGCTAAGTATATAAAGAATAAAAATACATTGTATACATAGTATTGCTACATAACGCATAGAACCTTAATAATGTGTAAGCATACAAACATGACGAGTGCTTTGAGCATATTCTGGATATGTTCCTGCTTATTGACGTTACAAGCTGTCAGTGCTGTGGGCTACACAACGGATCCAGCTGTGCAGCTCTTTCAGGAGTACTTACAAATCAACACAACTAGAAACAACGATCTCAGTAAGTTATGATTTATTTATATCATTAAGTCTTGATAACAATTCAGATTAACTTGGCACCTTTATTTAACAAAATAGAGTAAATTCTATTTAGCATGTCTGTGTCCTTATAGGCATATAATAATAATATATGTATCATTTTAATTATAATATTTATAAGTTTATAAAGGATGTTTTGGCCGTTCTCTCTACTGAGAGGGTATCAAGTCGCCATCCGAAGTGACTTGATATGTTATATCATATTATTATAATATATGATAATGGCGATTATCAGTATTTATCTAATTAATTGAACAATTAAAAATTAAATAAAATAATAATAATAATAACATTCTAATCTATAAGCCCCATGGTGGGGGGAAAAGTGGCCAAAACGCTGGCGGCATTGCCACGCTGGATGGCAATGCTAAGTTTTTGCCCAAAATAGGCGCCAGCATTTCGGTCACCCGACGCCTCAAACGTTTCGCCAGATCCCTAAACAAGTTGAGAGCGGACGGCCCCCATGGGCCTAAAGTTTCGACCCCAAACGGCATAAACATGTACATTCTGTCTAAATACACATATTTATGACGTTTGAGGTCTTCCGCTTTAGACGCGGCAGCGCCAGCCCGATCAATCGTCCCAGGGAGAAGAGACGGCGCCAGTGTGTCCACACATGTAGCATCCCAAACCAGGGTCTGTCCCATCTTCCACGGGACGATAGTCATCCCATCTGGTCTCTTGCCGTCATCCCGCATCAATCCGTTCGGTTCCAAAACTGACGGGACTCCAGCACTGACAAATGCCCGACGGATGATATCATTCAAGCTGGCGTGCCGCGGTATGCGCCCCGCGCTCTTTACGCATGAGAGTGCGTGGTGGCCGAACCGATCCACCATTTCACCGCAGACACAACGGTGAGGGACCTGGCAAGGGGCACCTACTCGTAGGGATACGGCTATTCGGAAAGTATTGTTGTCCAAAAGATTTCCAACATTTTTAGACGGCAAAGCATGTAGCCAAAGCCCCGACTCCCATCGAGTAACAGCTAACAGGCGAGCACGCTCTGCGGAAGAACTAGTTGAATTGATCAGGTTTTCAAGTTCTAACTCACAGAGCGGCCCGTCCCACTGCCTCTGAGAAGCAGGAGCTTTGGGCAGGGACTGACATGGACAAGCTATTTTCCAGTTTCCTAAAGCCTCAGTCATATAACTAATCTGAATAGAAGGCGATAAAATTGCCTTTACTAACTTTTGAGTACTGAAAATTGATGAAAGGAATGCGGGTAATGCTACACTAGAAATTTTGCGAATACCGAGACCTCCACACCTAACAGGTAGTGAGGCCTGGCGCCAAGTGCGATCGTCAAAATGTGTGTTAAGTATGGTAGTGAGCGTTTCCCTCTGGATGTTGTCAAGTTTTTGTAAAAGTAAAGGATGATTCCAAAACTGACAACATCTAAGAGAATACATAAATTTAGGGACAAAAAGGCAATATCGAATAATAAAATAGGCCATGTGACAATTTATTTATAGTAGGCGGTCCGAAACTGAGTTAAAGTTTTGAATTTTGTCATCAACAAAATCTTCAATTGACTCGTCTAGGATTGGAGACCCTAAGAGGCGAAGTGATCGATTATCTAATATTTTGATATTGGGAGCAATTGGTTCAAAAATGTTTACTATCTTATTTCTTAGTAGTGTTGTAGAATTTGGAATGAAAAGTACGCATTTTGAAAAGTTGAGAGCAAGACCTATTGAACTAAATTCTGAAATTAAATTTTGTAGGTCTTTAAGAACAGTGTCAACATCTCCTCCTAGGGACCCATCATCCAGGTACCAGACATTAAATTTCGATTCTAATTTTTTGATGATAGGGTGGATTGCTAGGCTAAAAATAGCTGGTCCAAGTGGATCACCTTGTTGGCATCCTACTTCTGAAGATAACAAATTGTTTTTGTATATTAATTTTGAAGGTTTACCATAACATTGCCAAATGAAAATATATATAAAAGGGATTTTATTTTTAACTTGTGTCAAAAGAGTGTTTCTATCAAGAGAATTGAAGGCGTTCTTAATATCAACCTTCAGCAACACTTCACATCCTTCATTTGTTAAAAATGTTCTTAGGGCATGTACCGCCGCCTCACAGCCACCCTGTGAACCAAATCCCAACTGCAAGGGTTGAAATTCCTTGCAGAGAGACTGTTTGATGTGTTTAACACAAATTTTAGCAGTTAGACGACGGTACACTGTTCCAACAGCTATGGGCCTTATGCTACGATCTTTTTTAAGAAGAGCGCATAAATTAGCTTCGTATAAAACATTTGTTATTGCGTCATTCACTTTACCTGTTAACATCACATTTACTAGTGAAGTGAGCTCTTTAAGCAGAGAGTCCCCAATCTCACCGCAGCTTGCACTGGTCAGGTCTTTTAGGTGTTGTGGCGTAAAAGAGTCGAGACCCCCCGCTGAACCACTTGGGAAGGATGCTAACGCATACATTAGGTCGTCGACAGTGGCGACAAGAACATCCTTCCCAGTAACGTTAGCAGGTAAAGGAAGAGCTTGAGCTGGGGAAGGTGGATGTTTTTCTATTAAAGCCAACAAAGTTTCCGGAGAGTTTGGTGCCAATGTATCGTTGGAAAATAAAAGTCTAGCCGAACCTCTGATGTCTCCTTCACTTAGCTTGTCTTCTACGAGACGGTAGGACGCAGAAGAATATATGGGTCAATAAAATATAATAATAATATAATAATATATAATATAATTATTATTTATAATATAATATTATTATTAATAATAATAATAATATATTATTAATAATGAATATAATAATAATAGCATATAAGATGTGTCATTAGTCTGAAGTAACAAGCAAAATTAGTTTTTTGAACCAAATTTGCAACCAACTTATTTATAAATTATTATCAAAAAACATGAGGTCATATTCAGATCAAAATAAAATGGGTGGTCCCATGTGATGAGAATGAGGTCCATGAGAAACAGCTTTGAAATAAAAAATAATCATCATAATCGGTCACTAGAAAAAAAAAACAGGTAACGCACATAAAAAATGCCGATAGAGAACCTTCACTTTTTCGGAAATCAGTTGAAAAACGAGAATCTATATATATATATAAAGCCGAAAGGTCACTCACTCACTCATCACGAAATCTCAGAAACTACAAGTGCTAGGTGTTTCAAATTTTGAGAAAGAAATTCGACCCCTAATTGAAATCTGTAATTACCGTATCCCGCGAGGCCACGCGAGTGAAGCCGCTGGCGGGTCAGCTAGTCCATTATTATTCGTAAGCCTTCATCGGATGGTTTGTATCGTTTGTCTATTGCGTTACTTATTATAAGTTAACAAAGTACACAGTTGTGTATTATATCTATAACAATGGATTTTTCACCTGTTTCTACGGTCTAGACCTTACCGGGCCCACGCCGCGCGTCGACTGGATTCACCTCGATATTTTCTCTAGCGCCCCGAGCCTGCTAGTACGAGTAAGCTTATTAGGCCAAAGCATCAAGTGCGACATGAACCTAGACGATCTACCAAACACTACTGCTATATTCGTGGCGTGTCTTTCCGATCACCTTCTCGACGTTAAAGTAGTTTTATTCTGTAAATTAATCCTAATTCCGTATAAACTGCCGTCACTCGCCTGATGTTAATCGTCACGCTTACCCATAACAATTTAATGGAATTCAGAATATTAAAGTACGACCGTTGAAATTCCAGTATGGCAATGCATTGCGCTCGTCATCCAGGGATGATGAGAGAGAAGATGTTTAATCTCTTCTCTAATCTCTCTTGAGTTGTACTTATATTGAAACCATTGCCCTTAAACCGTACAGTAATGTGCTTATTACTGTTTGGCGGTTGAATAACTGGCAAAGGTGCATGGTATAATTCCCCAGGCGGACCTTGCAAAAGTCCTACATAGTCCTACATATTATTTATATAACATATGTTATATAAATAATAAACAATATATAATTAAATATATAAATAATAGATAATTTACACGATGGTTGGGCCTAGTGTACAACCTTGGGGTACATCACTATACAAGCCTAGGATTGCAGCTACGAGTCAATTTGCTTTTAGTACCTTCGTACTCGCATTATCTTTTGCAGCCCCCGCTGTACAATTTTGGCAGAGGTTGGCAGCTGCAGAAAACCTTCCATTTTCCGTGTACGAGTTCACGCAGGGATGCCCCCCAGTGGTCGTCATCAAATGGCCTGGGACCAACTCCTCGGCGAGCAGTATAATGCTCAACTCTCACATGGATGTGGTGCCGGCTGCTGAAGAGGTAGGAATCTGGTATTATTGTACTTATATACTCGTAGATATCAAAGAGTGATGAAAAATTGAGAACTCATGGATGCCGTAGACGCGACTTAATAGACAAACCCAACAACAACAGCATGTACGTATAAATGGCGTTAAAGTTAGTTTTATTTTGTGATGTATTGTATATTTTTACCATAGAATCGATGTAGGGACATAATATCCTCTTCCCAAATAATTTATCAATCAAAGACCATTGGCTTCTTTCATACGACATTAAACATGTGTATTAATAACTTTTTTCTTTAGTTATAATAAATTATTTAAATGTAGCTGCTATTCAATTTCTTAGTAAAACTACTACTAAGTTAAACAATTTGGGACTAATTTTTACGCTGTAAATTATCCAAAAGTGACTATATATTGCCTTGTTCTTTCATAAATCGACCCTTTTTAATATTTTTTTAACTGGTTGCCGAAAAGCCGGTCGATCCAGACACGGTTTCCGCTAAATTAATATCAGTTGCAAATTCACACAAGCAGCCGTCCCCTTTACATATTTGTACCTACGCTTTGTTTGTAATATCCTTGTCGATTGGTCTGATTGGCTTGCTCATCCAAGTGTTTACTCGAATACATTTTATTGACTTATTTATTTAACTTTAACAGGTTTCTAGATAATAGTTATTGCACCAAACACTCAATTATTGGAATCTGTTCAGAACATGTATGACGTATTAAAATAAAAGATAGTGTCAATACTCACAGTTCATCGGTTTATTACCATTCCAAATAACAGTCAGCATAGTTAACCACTCGACTAGAACGTCGGAGCCGAGCTGCCGGCGAGAGGTTGGCTCCACCGACAGAGAAAAATACCGCCTCTACTTTCATCCTCCGCCTTCACTACTATATATATATATAGGCTACTGGATTAAGAGATCAAGACGTGCCAGATGCTGCTCGCGCGGCAGTGCCAACCGCGCAGACGAGCTAGTCGCCGTTTACGCGTGGCCGGTCGCCAAGTGCTTACGATAATCCTCCCCAGGGAAAAGTGTTGGTAAACCGTCTTATCAATGACAATATATTCCTGATCTTGTTGCCATCTAAACTTCAATGTCCAACAATAGTTTAGGATGATTTATGGATTCATAATGTCAATGAATCTGCAACTATTAATGGTTGAACATAGGAATAAATGATAAATGTATAGATATAGATACATGTATTATGAATTGAAAGGCATCACCCAGCGATGGTACAAAGGACTTTCGCCAAATGCTTACCGATATATCGCTCAGATACAAGTTCAGTCAACATACTTTGTTGAACCAGTCCGAGTACAGGAGCAGAGTTCGAAGGCAATTCCATTGCAAAGAGGCGTGAGACAGGGAGACGTTATATCTCCGAAACTGTTCACCGCTGCATTGGAAGACGCCTTCAAGCTCTTAGAATGGTAAGGACTTCGCATCAATATCAACGGCGAGTACATCACTCACCTTCGATTTGCCGACGATACTGTAGTCATGGCAGAATCCATGGAAGACCTCAGTATAATGCTCAAAGGCCTCCATCGAGTTTCCCAACGGGTAGGCCTTAAGATGAACATGGACAAGACAAAAATTATGTCTAATGCCCATGTTGTGCCTACCCCACACGAACTCAGTTCTCGAAGTGGTTGACGAATACATCTACCTGGGACAGACAGTCAAACTAGGCAGATCCAAATTCGAGAAAGAGGTCAATCGTCGAATCCAACTGGGCTGGGCAGCGTTCCGGAAACTTTGCGAAGTCTTGTCGTCAAAAATACTTCAGTGCCTCAAGACAAGAGTCCTCGACCAATGTGTGTTACCAGTGATGACTTATGGCACTGAAACGTGGTCTCTTACTATGGGCCTCATAGATAAGCTCAAAGTCGCACAACGAGCAATGGAGAGGGCTCGAGGTTTCTCTACGTGATCGAATCAGAAATGAGGAGAGCCGTAGAAGAACGAAAGTCACCGACATAGTCCAGAAGATTAGCCCATAGCACGCAGAACAGGTAGCCGATGAGGCCGGAAGGTTCTGCACCACGGACCGGCAAGCGCAGCGTAGGTCGTCCACCGACACGGTGGACAGACGACTTGATAAAGGTCGCAAGATGACGTTGGATGCAGGCCGCTTCCAACCGATCCTTTTGGATAATCATGGGGGAGGCATATGTTCAGCAGTGGACGTCCTACGGCTGAGATGATGATGATGAGGTGATGAATTACTCATGATAAACTAATTTATGTGTCTCAAACCCAGTACTCTAACTCCGCAAGGCGTACTGACTATACTACTGGATCTACTTAATTGCACGAATAGTAAGAAAGAATAGTCTATAATCACATGCCTCTGTACTATCACAGAAAGTCAAAATTGTTCTAAATGTCGCGCTCTTCGCGTAGCCACGCCATTTAACACGGGCACCGCAAGATCATTGTTTAGTCCTATTCATTTGATACAATATTCAAACCAACATTACTTTGAAAATACTGCGCGGAGATCTACCTTTATAATTACAAGGTGTGAAGTTACAATAGAAGAAACCTAAAATCCTAGTATTGGCTGGTATAGATATTCGCTGTATAATTGAGTTTCCCCTTACAAAGGTGTGGAAGCGATTTGGCTACGAATTAAAACCTCATCTATTTACACTTACAGGATGGTTGGACGTACCCTCCGTTTTCAGCACACATAGACGAAAATGGAAACATATATGCGCGTGGCTCGCAAGACATGAAGTGCGTGTCCATTCAGTACTTCGAAGCGTTGAGGAAATTTAAGGCTAACAACGTTACATTTCTAAGGGACGTTTATATGACGTTGATGCCTGGTACGAATTATCTTTAAATTTACTTTAACTTTTACTTTAAAATTTAAGCGTTCTGAGGCCTTACTATCAGCTTTGAAATAAAAACTATGCAAGTTCCGGGGAGTTCTTAAACCTGGTGTAAACAGTTTTGAATGAAATCATACTGTGCAGCTCATTTAGGTGAACTGTTAGAACATTATTTTCTTCAAATGTGTGAAACCTCTTTTCTTGGCTACCTAGAAGGCTTAGAGATTTACATGAAAGACAGGTAAAGTTCTAGACGTTTATTAGCCTCTAGACAGCCCAGAGCTGGGTCGTGAGTACAGACAGATTATGCAATAGCCTCCCTTGTTACGGGGACTTATCTCAGAATAGCAGTGAAGTTCTCCTCCTTGATCCTTGTAGTGATTTGGCTAGAATTATTTTCTAATATTTTAATTTTTAATTACTGAACCAGACTAACAGGTTACAAGTGAATGGATAATGTTGTCTCTGGATTTCTAACAATTTACTATAACCAACATTGTAGATGTCTAGACGTTTGTAAGGTGATAAACTGAGCCGGATTGAGACCGTCACGATAACGTCAGTCCATACAAAAAACAGGTGAACGGTTTTTCTGCGGTTCTTGAATGGCCTGGCAGGCCTACTATCATGTTGTTATAGTACGATTAAGCCGGGCAATTTTCAAGGAGTCCAGCTTCAAGAGCTTGTAGTAAGGCCCCAGTACTGGAGAATCTTTGGAGTTGAACACTCTTGAATAGTCTGAGGCACCCTCTGACTAGTTCGATGGTAATGGACAGACGATATTTGCCAGAGTAAAAAGTGATGTCTATGAACTTGTGTGTTTAAGAAGAGGTATTGAAATACCCAGCAATTGATCTGATATAACGTACGTAGTGTATATATTATAGGTTGCATATAAAGTTCTCTAATTAATGTTTCTGTTATATATATTCTTCCAACAACACATTTGGTGTAAACAAGAGGTTTTGTTATGAAATCGATTTATAAAAAAATTGCAGACGAAGAACTTGGTGGTGGAAACGGCATGGTACCATTCCTGAAGAGCAAAGAGTTCATCGCGCTGAACGTAGGCGTTGCGATGGACGAAGGGATCTCTAATCCGCTGGACGTAATCGCCTTGTTTTATCAAGACAAAGTTGCGTGGAGTAAGTCATCCAAAATATCGCTCAAAGATTTTATAAATTTATAAAATGTCACACTACGACATGTATTCACTATAATATAATACTACGATTTAGTTCTGTTCTGTAATGCATAATGGCGCGTGGTGTTTTTGGTTGACCGTGCTCTTCGAGTTATTGTTAAAAGTCGGTATATTATTTCGAAACAACTCGCATTACAATCTAATTTAATCCTAACTAGCGACCCGCCCCGGCTTCGCACGGGTGCAATGCTGATGCTAAATATACTACAGAATCACTACATAGTATAAAACAAAGTAACATCCGCTATGTCCCTGCATTTTAAATCTGTAATAACTTCAAATGAATAATATATAGACAGGGCCATATTAATCTACCTATACTAAATGCACAACAGATTATTAATAACTAAATTATTAACAAAGGTACTTAATTGGATAAGGGTTTATGCCGTATTGCTTAAAATCACTTCGTAAATAAGCCATTACTTATCGTAAAATGTATAGGATAAAAATTGTTATTGTGAGTTATCCCTAAGAGATAGACATATACTATCTGACTTTATTGTACACATTTTTAAGGTGTACTAATACCACGGTAATAATATTAGCAAGACAATACTGTAATTTATTATTTTGTTCTACCTATCTCGTAGGGTTCAACCAGCGATTGCATTGCAAGCCCAAAAAAGAGTTTATTTACGACATTAGAAATCTCTAAAACTATCAGTGTTTCTCTACTATATTTTGCATGCATTATACATATAAACTTTTCTTTTGAATTGCTTTAACTATTAAAAAATTTGCATCAAAATCCGTTGCATAGTTTTAAAGATCTAAGCATACATAGAGGCAGCCAGATAGTGGGAAGCGACTTTTTTTTACTATGTTGTGATATACGGTACTAACATATTTTATTTTCTACACTAACACTTATGGATTTTTCTCAAAATTTGTTTGATGAAAATATAGTTTATTATCATCCGCTGTCTCTAAAGCTCTCGCACTGGAGCCTGCCTAGTTGTTTGCAACCGATCAATATGTTTACGCTAATCTAGTTGCGGTCCTGACTCGGATGGGTGAACGCGTAGTGGTTGTACTGGCTGTGTATGGTGCAATTGGTGCTCATTGTGATGGACGGCGACCTGTCAGGCAGCACAGCAGGCACGACAAGGACGAGACTTGCGAAGTAGTGATACGTTTGATGAGTTGATAACGTACACAAGAGATCTACGCCCATTATTGGGTGCCCAAAAACATAACTTTGAATTAAAAGATAATAATCTAAACAATCTAAATAACTGAATTATGAAAAACCTGTCCACGTTATACATAAGAACGTGTGAATAACTGCTTAAAAATAAATAATGTCCGCACTAGACTGTAACGCCTCAAAACTGTTGGTTGGCCATCACGTCGATTGTTTCCGTATGGTTTCCGTAAAATAAAATGTGTCTATTGTTTTTGGCAGGCATTCAAGTTGACTGCTATGGCGTAGGTGGTCACGGTTCTTCATTCCCTGCTACTAACTCTACTGCTACTGGCAAGGTGACATTATATAGCAACTTCTCTCGTTAGTCCTACTCGTATTTCAATAACCAATGTGTTTCGCGCTATAGAGTAGGTATCATCAGGTATCTAATAAAGGGTGTTTTTGTAGAGGTATACAAATTCAAAACGAAATAAAACACATTAAGAATATGGTGATGTATATTATATTGCCTTTATTTAATCTGTCCGAATCAGCAAGCTTCATTCAAGGCAAGTTTCATTCATAAATCTATTGTTATGTTTGTCCTGATGTGGGCAGATTAATAGATAATTTTCAGTATGATTTCGGGTATATGATCGTCACAGCTAAGTCGGATGAAGCGCAATAGTAAAATACAATATTTGACAATTTTATAGAGCAACGTCCGTACATAAGCAATAACACAGTGCACATTGAACCAAATTCCAAATGATCCATTGTCTCTGATTTAGCAGCATAGACTAGTGATTTCATATTTTCCCAAAGAAAGTAGTCATATGGCATGAGATCACCCACGCCTGGAAGCTAAATCACAGGATCATTACGCGAAACCTCAACAAATGTTTACCGCAATAAATAGACGAAGACACCCGTTGCGGCATGTTGCGCCATTTTGTTGAATCCGAACCTCTGTCACATTAATACCATTTATCTGAGATACCTACGAAGAAAGCAGCAAATTGATGTCTTTAGAAACAATTTTGCCTGGTTAAAAACCAAACATATAAATAAACTCCCTTTTTTAACTCCCTTTTTTGTTATGTTCCATGTTTATTGCAGTTTATAAGAATGAATTAGAAAGGCATTAATACCCAACGGTCATATTGAAGGGGCCTCTATTCTATCTTTCGACACATATTTTTGTTATTTAAATATTAAATACTAACGACTGCCCGCGACTTCGTCGCGTAGTAGGTTCGGCCTACGGCCTCGCCATAACCTCTCATCTTTTCTTACATTTTCTTTCATAAGAACCTTTTCTTGACAATAATTTGTTACAACAAAAAAAGAATTAGCGAGATCGTTCCACCCGTTCTCAAGTTAAAATAGTAGATAAACTAATATTGCGACCGGTGTTTACTCTGTGTTTATTTTCTACCGACTTCCAAAAAAAAGGAAGAGGTACTCAATTCGACAGTATAGTTTTTTTTAAGTTTGTTACCTCATAACTGTTGACTGGATGAACCGATTCTCTAAATTATTTTTTGTTTGAAAGCTGGTGCTTCCCGTGTGGTCCCATTTAAATTTCATCAAATTCGGTTTAGTTATTTTTGAGATACACTCCAATAATTGAATAGAATGGAATTCGGTATTAAATTTTCCAAATTGTACTTGTTCTTATTTCAGTGCATAAACGTAATTAATCGTATATTTGAGTTCCGAGATGCACAGTATGAAGAGTTCGAGCCAACCATCTACAACGCCAAGGACTATACCTCAGTGAACCTTAACAAAATAAACGTAAGTTCCTCTAGGAAACATAAATGCATTCAATATATATACTAGCGACTGCCCGCGACTCCGTTCACCTTTGGCCTCGCCATAAACTCCCATCCTTTCTTGGTTTTTCTTTCATAAGAACCTTCTCCTGACAATCACAATAAAAAGAGCTAGCACAATAATGCTTTTAGGTGGTATTTGTTAATTTTACCATTTTAATTTGTGACCGAAATGCTGGCGCCTATTTTGGGCAAAAACTTAGCATTGCCATCCAGCGTGGCAATGCCGCCAGCGTTTTGGCCACTTTTCCCCCCACCATGGGGCTTATAGATTAGATAGTTATTATTATTATTATTTTATTTTATTTTTAATTACTAATAAATGTTTTTGATACAGTAAAAAAAAAAAAATTGTGCCCACTAAATTATAATAACTAAGTAAAGTAAGTTGTGTAATATGTAAATAAAACATATGTTTACACGTTACGATCTTTTTTGTAAAGAATCGTTATGAACTAATTATATAAGTAATTTTAGAAAAAAAATGCCGCATTCATTATGTGGGATTGACCGCAGAGCCACTTTAGATATTTTGTATGTTATTTGACATTTTTATATAAAATATTATATTACTTTCTACGTGTCCGTTAATTAGCGATAATGCTTTATTATACCCAATAATTTACATTAAATACCCGGAATAATTAATCTTACTGTTTTAATACCGCGCTCGAGATGTAACCTCCTTGCGAAACAATGTTTTGTGATATCAGTTTTTTATATTAAACTGCCTTCCAATTCCTTATTCCTACCAATGTGCAGAATATATCACGGATAATAATTAAATATACTTCTAACCGATAAATCCCTTGAAATACAGAATAAAAAGCCATACAATACAACCATTATGGCACGGCCGCTGAACCGCTGCTGGCACTTGCGTTTATTGCGTGCAGCCGCTAAACGGCTCCCGCGGCACTTGAAGAGTCAAGGTGCAGGAAAGGATGGTGGTCTTACTCACCCACCAATCAGTATGCTCGCCTCACTTAACATATTTATTTGGTTCGCAGGATCAACTTTTTGCACGAAAATACGCGGAAACGGCGTAAATTGACCCACATAACTTTCGAGAATCTTAGCTCGTAACCGGTGATCCACTGTGCCAGCTAAGTTTACGGCAGCACTATGTTGTAAAACTAACTTTTTAAATTAAAGGACCTGACAGACACATGTCCTAGTAGTAAGACATGCGTTTATTAATTGCATTTAAAATCAAACATCACGGGCTTATCATATGACATTCGGAAAAAGTATGCGGCGACTCCAGCATTGCACATTTCTGCTAACCTTAGTATAACTAGTGGTAAAGACGGACTATGTTTACTATAATATTTAAAAGAGGAAAGATTTGTATTTTTGTGTTTGTAACGAATAAACGACTAGACCGGTTTCCAAAATTCTTTCGGCCTTAGAATGCTAAATTCTCCCTGAGGAACATTTTAGGCTATATATTTTGATTCATCATGATTCATATCATCCATCAGCACGCGGGTGAAGCAGCGCAGTGAAGCGCATCTACTCAGTTGCAAAAAACAAAGTTTTGTATTGTTATTCGATTGGCATTCCGAATATTTATTTTATTGTCCTGTACCAACTTAGGCTGCGTTGTATATTTGCAGGCTGGGATTGCTAATAACATACTCCCGCAACATATGAGCATGGTCTTCGACATTCGACTGGCTACTTCACTCAATGAAGATAACTTCGAAGCTCAGGTAAGCATTATTCCTACTTCACACCTTGAACAATGATGCGTTCTGAGATGGACTTATTACATATGCGATGATACGCAAAGTAGAAGATGTGATGATATGAAAACTCCCAGATGTATCTTACAACATGTACTCAGGTCATGAATTTCACTCCTTGGGAGTGCCCATTACGAATGAAGAAGCAAAACGCTTCGTGTGTGAAAGTGGTATGCCTGACATATTCCGATGGTGCACCTGGTCGTCTGATATTATAAATTGGAAAAAATGAATTATGTAATTCCAATGCATACACTCGGTGAAATCTATCAAATAGGAAATCGACAGGCCAACAATTTTACAGCGTCCAAAGATCTGAAGCCTAATATAGTTTTAACCAATGAGCGTAAACCATGAGATAGGCACTAGAAAAGCACAGCTACTCGTAAATCTTATATACGTAGGTGAACACGTTTCAGATATTAGAATAAATCAACAGAATTTGATAAAGATTAAATTATATTTTTCATGACAGCTTGAACGGTGGGTGGAAGAAGCTGGCACGAACATAACACTAACGTACATTATCAAGAACCACCAGATGCCGGCCACTAGAATCGACGAAACCAACCCTTACTGGGTAGCGATTACCAATGCTGTTCAAAAATTGCAAGTATACTTATTTGTCTTATGAAAAAAATTGAGAAGTTATGTTACCACAAACATACTTCCACTGATATCTATAATATGTAACTTGCTTACACAATCAAGTGACGCAACTAACTAAACGTGTGCCTGATGGTACGCCTACTCATGATGGTTTCAGCAAACACCCAACTCTTTTAGCAGAAGTTGAAGTCCGCCAAACAAATATATCTGCGTTGCCTAAGGTACGTATAGCCCGACTAATGTCCTCATACATATCCTTCACCTCGTCATCCGGGTGTGACTTTATGCATATGTATAACCTTCAGCGAATCGATATAGATGCCAAAAATATATAATATATAATTTTTGTTTAGTGTCTGTCTGTCTGTCCTGTACGTGCATCACTCTGAAACTATTATACATATTCGGAATGTATTTTTTGATGAATCTTGACAAAGTGATAACGAATAATATGCCTTTACCTATGTAATTAGAGATTCTATAAAACCATTCCAAAATGCATTCTTATTATTATTATTCATTCTATATGTCGAATTCCGTGCAATTCGAAATTCAAATAAACTTTGTTCGATAGCCGTGTTATTTTATATTCTATTTAAAAATTCAGTAATTTGTTTTCAGATAGTGTTCTATTTTTGTTAGATTACGGTAGTTTTTGGCGTCGTGGATAAATTGAAAATTCAGAGATTTTCGAATGTAACGCTAATAACGTATGGGCCTAACACTGCTTGCACACGGTCCATAATGTATCATCATCGTTATCATCATCTCAGCCGTAGGTCGTCCACTGCTGAATATATGCCTCCCTCATAATTTTCCAAAAGGACCGGTAGGAAGCGGCCTGCAACCGAGTCAGTGGACGACTACGCTGCGCTTGCCGGTCCGTGGTCTCCATTCCAGACCCTTCCCGCCCCATCGGCCATCGGTTCTGCGTGCTATGTGCCCTGCCCACTGCTACTTTAACTGGCTAATCTTCTGGGCTATGTCGGTGACTTTCGTTCTTCTACGGATCACCTCATTTCTGATTCAATCACGTAAAGAAACCCCGAGCACAGCCCTCTCCATAGCTCGTTGTGCGACTTTGAGCTTATTTATCAGGCCCATAGTAAGAGACCTCGTTTCAGTGCCATAAGTCATCACTGGTAACACACATTGGTCAAAGACTCTTGACTTGAGGCAATGAGGTGGTACCCATTGGGAAACTCGATGGAGGCCTTCGAGCATTGTACTGAGGTCTTCCATGGATTCTGCCATGTCTACAATATCGTCGGAAAATCGAAGGTGAGTGATGTACTCGCCATTGATATTAATGCCAAGTCCTTGCAATTCCAAGTGCTTGAAGTGCGTCTTCTAATGCAGTAGTAAACAGTTTCGGAGATGTAACGTCTCCCTGTCTCACGCCTCTTTGCAATGGAATTGCCTTCGAACTTTGCTCCTGTACTCGGACTGACATGTTGGGGTTTTTGTACAAACACTCACTTCAATATACCGATAGTCAACACGGCACCGCTAGAGAGACTCAAGCACTGCTATGGTCTATGGTACTATGTACCATAGACCACATCCACGAGCCTTTTCGGAAACCGGCTTGTTTCGGAGACTGGTATTCATCAAACCTGTGACTGAGACGGTTCTGCTCTATCGTCTCTTAAATACGATTAGTATTAAAGATCTGGAAGTCGCGTCGCCAGGACTTCCATATTCGTTTATTAAGCAGCCTATATGCTTCAGTATCATCCGAAGACTGCAGTTTTAAGGAGCGTCGTTCAGGCGTGAGGTTGAAGGTATCGTTGGAGAGTTTCTGTGGCCTATCTGTATTACATCTGCAATACATATTTATTGCGAATATAGGCAATTGGCGCGCGACTAAGTCACTTAATTACACTGACCGGAAGAGAGGGCCACGTAATTATTAGTAAGTTTACAAATAAATTGTTAATGAATTATTATTTATTAGCCCTTTAATTGAATTTATGGTTCATTGGTTTGATACACTTAAAACTTTATGAAAATAAACATTAACGTAAATAATGAGATACACATATCCTCAGTGGTAGGTAGAGGCGTTTTTAAACAACCACGTTTCTCCAGAGAGATGAGATTGATTTTATTCCGGATTGGAACTCCACATAATTCAGGATAGATGACCTTACAGCTTAGATGACCTTAGATGATATACCTTGAATGACAGCTGGATATTTGTATTGTTAACATTAACAATAATATATTATTTAACTTTATACATAGACCCAATGTCAGACGCTCATTATAATACAATGAAATTACGAAATTTGTTTCGGGGACAATCCAACAGTGACGCTCAATGACTCAGTTTAATTTTTTAGATTTGTGTTACACAGTTTTTTTAAGACTTCAAAAAAGAAGGAGTATGTACTTCCGAGGTGTTCCCATTTAACGACTTCGACACCAAAAAGTATAAAATAGCTTGTCAAAATCTGTACCTTGCGCACGATATTCTGATAACAGGGACTTTTGAATTATACTGGTACCGAATTGACTTCAACAAATTATTTCACACTTTTTGGCGTTGAACTCGGTTCCACCAATTACACGTAAAAAAATTTGGTAAACGTTTTTTTTACATGTTATAATGGTAGAATTTTGGTCCTAATGTTAATAACGGAGCACGAGTGTTTTATCGTGATCCAACTGTATCGCTGGTGGCACCCAGAGAGAAACCTATTCCTCGTAGTCCTACGGGTCTTAGGTTAGAGTGCAATTTAGGTGATTTTATTGCTTTTAGCTCAGTTGGTCACTACCTTCCCTTTGTTATGCGGTCCAGGATTCGAACCTCGGCCCGTTTTTGTTTTACATCACAAGCATGTACTAAAACTTTAATGTAAAATTAATGATGATGCAAATACTCTATTTTCTAAAACTTATAACAGTCCTTTTGATCGGACTGTTTAAGTGATAATCATCAATTTCAGGTTTCATAACCTGAAAGGGAGACATGATAAACTATATGTCTACACTATTATTATTATAATACTAACGACTGCCTGCGACATCGTTCGCGTAGTAGGCTCGGCCTTTGGCCTCGCCATGACCTCCCATTTTTTCTTGGTTTTTCTTTCATAAGAACCTTCTCCTGACAATCATTAACACAACAAAACAAAATAGCGAGATTGTTCCATCCATTCTCAAGTTATAGCGTGACCAGGAGAAAAGAGGTTATAAAGAGGATATATATACAAAGATAATTTTTGAGACGGGACAGTAAGGGCAAGTACCTTAACCGTTATAGTTACAGGAAAACGTTTTTAGGAGGCTATCCATAAATTTTTAAGGTATTCTAAACACCATTAAAAGATTTTGGAAAAAAATACAATCAGCAAGAAATGGTAATTTTACACAAACACTTTTTTGATGCCATTCGATCTTGTTTATTATAAGGATCAAAAGTCTCTACTGGACCAACTGAGGATTGAGTACTAGAAATGTCAGAAATCGCGAAAAGCTTTTCCTATACATTTCAAACTTTTAAATTAGACAAGAAGTCAAACTTTTAAATTAGCCAAATTGTTTGTCATTGGTAGATCTACTATGATCCGCTATTAAAATTACTGGCTGAAAAAAGTGGGTTAGTAAAAAAGGCTTAAATTTCAAACTTCGAATTCGATTGGAATTTTTGGGTTATTTCAGGTCATTATTATGTTTGAGAGTCATTGTATGCTGAGAAAATTCTAGATATTAGGAAAGATCTTAGAAGATTCTATTTTATAGTCATTCCATAATTATGGGTGTTTTTAACACTTATATTCTAAAACAAGATCATTGGTCATCTTCCTTTGAAACTCTAATCAGATCGAGCTACATGCATATTTCCCCTTAAGTCATCATCATCATCATCTCAGCCGTAGGACATCCACTGCTGAACATATACCTCCCCCATGATTTTCCAAAGGACCGGTTGGAAGCGGCCTGCCTCCAACGTCGTCCTGCGACCTTTAGCAGGTCGTCTGTCCACAGTGCCGGTGGGCGACCTACGCTGCGCTTGCCGGTCCGTGGTCTCCAGAACCTTTCGGCCCCATCGGCCATCTGTTCTGCGTGCTATGTGCCCTGCCTACTGCCACTTCAACTGGCTATAATCTTCTTATCTTCCCCTTAAGTGCTACACATCATTTTCCTAATACATCGCCTTCTCTTCTCGACCTTATTTTAGTATCTTCTTTAGAACATGTTGCTAAACATGGTCAGTGTTCAGCCGATGCCTTTTCCTACCACGATTTAGTCTATTTATCTTATAAAATTTTTCCTCCATAACCCAATCTGCAACGTAATTTTAGTGGTATGAATCGGGAAGCTTTTTTTAATGATACCAGTAGCATAGACTGGTCAACGGTAACATGCGCTACATCTATAGATGACCATTTAACTTTATTCAATTCTATCATTGTTCAATTATATGACAAACATGCTCCTTGTAGTCCTATCAAAATCAAATATACCTTGGCTCACAGAAGAAATAAAAAAACTTCAGCATAAAATGGTCGTGGCTAAATTAAAGTTCAAAACTCCGCCAAACGATGTGAATAAAATACAATACATCAAACACCGAAATCGATTTCGGATGCTCAACGACGTTACATTCATGAACTTACATTCGTCAACTTACTGATTGTGATTTTAAGAAAAGCTTGCTCTCTAACAACTCTAACGCAGTTGGAGTTGATGGTATCAGTAGAAAAATGATTATTCCTATCCTTGATTATTTTCTCCCTGTTTTGTGTCATATCTTTAACTGTTCCATAACCCATGGTGTGTTTCCTTCCTTTTGGTAGGACGCACAAATTCTTTCCATTGCCTAAAATATCATATCCCAAGTCCTTTTCTGAGTACCTACCCATTTCTATTTCTTTTCTTCCTTTTCTTTCCAAAGTTCTTGAGCATCTAGTCCAAAACCAGCTTAACTCTTTTCTCACCAGACACGACCTCATGAATCCCTTTCAATCTGGTTTTCGCCCTGGGCAGTTACAGCACAGTTACTGCATTTGTGAAAATCACTGATGATACACGCCTTGGCATGGAAAATGGCCAGTTAACTGTGCTGACACTTTTGGATTTCAGCAATGCTTTTAATACTGTAGACACAGATATTCTCATTGCCATATTACGCAGCAGTTTGAACATATCTCCAACATTGTTTGTTTTTTTTATAATTCGGTGACCGTACAGGTGTACGGTATATGAAAAAAACGGGCAACGGGTTCGCCTTGGAGAGTCCTTCTCTTCTTCGTGCAACACGACAGTTGTTGTTCCTCAGGGTGGCGTCTTATGTCCTCTTCTATTTGCTATCTTTATAAATTCAATAACATATAATCTAACTGCTTCCTACCACCTATATGCAGATGACCTTCAATTATACAGACAAGCTCCTCTCAACCTATTAGCTGAAACAATTGAAGCTACGAATAGAGATTTATCTCTTATATCTGAATGGAGCAAATCCTCAAAAAGAAGTTTTGCTATGTGTAGGGTTTAGTACACTTGTTTTCACCACCGCCTTTTTAAGTTTATGCCTATTTTTTTCCGTGCATAGTTGGAAGAGGAGGTCTGGAAGAGATCGCTCTGAGCGATAAGACCGCCCATTGTGACACTTTTAATTTTAAGTATTTAATTGTGAAATATTTTTGATTGTATTTTATTTTATTCTTATTTCTTTATTTGTAACATATATTTGCATTGTGGTGTTTCAATATAGAGTTAATCTATCTATGTATCTATAGTGTTCAAGAATCGCTCTTCAGTAACTTTTAAACATGTTATGTTTAAAAGTTATTAAAAAGCGATTCCATGACAACATCGACAATTTTCTGGACAACAGATCCAATATCATATTGATTTACCACCCATGAAAATTTATATAGTTTTGTTTGTCTACTCTAGGAATATCTGCGTGATGCCGCGCGTATCTGCCGGCTCGTCGGATGCGCGCTATGTCAGGAACATCGGCATCCCCGCGTTTGGGTTCTCCCCTATGCCCAACACCCCCCAGCACGTGCACGCTGTTGACGAATACCTCAACGTTGACATCTTTCGGCATGGAATAAAGATCTACGAAGAGATAATATACAACATGGCTAACATACCTGCCGATCAGACCATAAGTGACCCGTTCACTTATATGGATAGAACAGCTTCGTAGCTTAATTAAGCAAAATTAGTCTGGACTAAATTCGTTTTGATTTAATACTACTCTGCTCTTCTAACTTTCTTGTAATTTATTTCTGAAAATTGTAGCGCGATATTAAAATAATAGCTTAAAAGAATCAGTGCACACAGATCACTATTTCCTTGTCACCCGTTTTGGACTTTATTTATTTATTAAGTATGCTTAGATCTAATCATGTTATTTAGTACTGTAAATTACATTTTACGTTTAAGTTAGTTTGTAAGTACGCAAGACCGCTTATCTTCACAGTTATGTTGGCTACATGCTTTATTATTTTATTTATTATGATTTAGTATATTTATACATTTGTCATACACACGTGTGATAAAAACCATTCCTTGAAATCAGACTATAATACTCTTTACAAGATGCGACGACCCTTAAAAGAGTGATTATTTGTTTATAATAGTATGTAGATATGTATATGTGTGTTTGTTATTACGTCCGCTTGTAATTGACCGAGCGAGCGAGGCGAGCGAAGCGTCTCTGCTTTAACTGGCCAAAGTGACTTTCAACTTTCATTTTTTTGTGATTGAAGTTTGCTGCAGCGCTGTTTATCCGTTAGCATAGCATAAATGGTCAAGTGGTTTCCAAGATTATTACGTTGTGAAGTACAGCAAAAAATGTCTGATAATAGTATAGTTAATCATTGATCAAAATTGGTTAACCTGTTAACGGAGTAACCCTTACGAATCTGTCGTAAAACTTTAGTTTCATTTTCATTCACTTTTGTTGTAAGCGTAAACAGAATGTCGATTCATTATCCGATTTTTATGATAATTTCTGATATAAAAATAGATTCGTCTTGATGGCGCAAATGACACTAGGCACGTAATAATCTGATGCGGCGAAGCCCAAGAGCTAGGCTAATTATTTCCGAAGTTGGATTAATGAACATTTAGTTTGTGCTTGGTTTGTGCAACGATAGTACAGGATTTCCAATACCCATACATTTTAACGTAGATGCTTATATATTTATGATAGTAGTTCCTATTGGTTGTTAAGACGGCGTTAGGAGTATCGATATTGCACTAAATCCTTGGTTTGTGTTAATATTTAAGAACAAATGAACAAAGAACTCCCAGCAATTATATGCGTAAGAAGTCCTAGGTACCTAACCTAATGTCACATTGGAGTTATGATATATGACAGTGTAAAAAGGCTAAAGGATATCCTATAGACAGCGTGTAACAAAAAAATTAGTAATTCTAAACCCACACACGCCGAAGCATGCATACGATTGGGACATAACTACTGCGTCTCAGGAAGTAGCAAACATTCCGAATTATTAGTAACCAAATTTTTTCAATACTCAAGCAGTTTCAGCCTTGAAAAACTAAGCCAAAGACGGCAATGATATCCAGAAGGTAGACTAAGAAAATAAGAGGCCTAAGCGGGGCCTGGGCTGGGGTGCGGTGCGGGGTAAGTGGACGGAGATGAAGTAATAGGTGGCGTGAGGATTGCAGAGCGCATTGACCCCAATGAACTCCGTGAAACGGCATGTCTAATAGGGCTGCCCAAAAAAATCGGATTAAATATAAGCTATTTAAATCTTGAAACTTTGCCATGTGAATCCTGACTGGGTACATATGCACACCTTTCCGTATTACTACACCTTTTTTTTACACACTGTATGGAGGTACTAGCTGCCCGTCCCCGGCTTTGATCGCGTGGCCTCAACGGGTACGACGTCTCTAACATAAAATCCAGAGTTAATTCTTACAACGATCAACCAGTGAAAATCCCATCAAAATCAGCTCAGCCGTTTTGAATATAAACCTAACAAACAGGCAGGCAAAAAAAAGACGTGTGGCACTCGGAGACTGCCGCGGTAAAGCTATTGCATAGCTGTTTTTATCAACTTATGCAATTATAATTATTTAACCAATGCCATCTAGAGGCGAGTTGCTGAACTAAAGAGACAAGCGTGATATTTCAAAAAGTCATTAGAAGTTCTGCTATTCATCGATAGATGCCAAATCAACTAATGCAATTATAATTATTTAACCAATGCCATATAGAGGCGAGTTGCTGAACTAAAGAGACAAGCGTGATATTTCAAAAAGTCATTAAAAGTTCTGCTATTCATCGATAGATGCAGTCGGAGTGGGGGGTGTTAGGTTATTTTCGTTACGGAATTTCTGGATTCGGTCTCCACGCTCAAGGCCCGCGATTGAAGCTATGCAATAGCTTAACAATATAGTTTAGTAGCTGTTAGTTTTAACTTCACAAAGAGACACTAAGACTACGCACAACTTTTCGTGGTTGATCTGATTTCAATAATTATATTTTTGTTGGTTATTTAGTGTAGGTTCACACCACTAAATCACAAAGGGATCCACCACTTAATACAGTAATTACAGGACTCTAGCGCTTATATCGCATGCCAGTAAAGTAATGCTCCATATTATCAACAACAGATACATGCACCACGTTCAAAATTATAACATTTTATAGAAGTAGTTAAAATAAAATAACACCAAACACTAGATAAGGGCACGTAACTTGAAGCTATCTATGACTTGAAGTATGTATTTCATCAACTTCCAACACCTCACCTTTAACTAAGGTTTCTAGGGAATATAAATAATTCGTGTCTCGACACACCAAATTAGAATCTTCCTATAATATTTTGTAAATCGGACGAAATCGGTGATCGGAATCTTCTCGCCTCAAAATCAAATCCCAAAATTCTTGACATCCTCCGTGTCGCATTCTTCATTTTATTTTTAATATTTCAAATTTCATATTGCTGGTCAGCATCGAAACAGTTTTTAAATATAATATACAAATAAAGATTTAATGAAATGAGGTATGATGTGATTTGAAATTATATTACAAAGTGCTATGAAATGGAAGTGGGTATAAAAATAATATTAGTTACTTATTAATTGGCTGGAATTTTACTAAACCTTCTCAGTAGTAAAAAGTTGCTAAATATGTAGCTAAAACGTTTAGCCAATAATATTTAATATTTTTTCAACACTGCCCTTTAGTACAATCGCGATTTTTTTTTTCTGTTTGCTGTCTCCGTACTAAGAGTTTTCCTACAACTAGTTCCAAATCCAAATCACTTTACACCCAAGGGAGTTTCATACAACATTACATCCCCGGGAATGTAATGCCTTGCTCTTCGTTGATATTGCGTGATATGTAATTGGACATTTTCGAGCAGGTGGTATGAAAACAATAATACACTTCTACTTAGAAATATGTTTGCTTCTTAAATGCATTAAGTACCTACATAGGTTTTTGAATAAATGTGAGCTTGTGAGTATACAAGATTTTTTTATACGTGGTAGGCACTGACAGTACGCTTATACTATCTTATGGTAGTTTAAATATGCCGACAGAATAATTAATACCTAACCCATACTGTGTAATATTAACCATCACACATTTTCATTTGCCATTAAAATATTTTTTGTATACCTTTATGTATTTTGAATAATCCTCAATTTGGAATTGGCCAGCGAATTAATTAAATTAGAAAATTAAAATAAAAAATAGACTGACATGCAATAGTCAAGGGACAAAAATCAAAAAAGCGAGGATTCCGAATTTGGCGTGCCGACGAAGTGCTGTCATTTACTTAGTGTCGAGTAGTAAGATGGGGCTAAAGCGAGTGGTGAAAATTGATAAAAGGTTGGAGTAGTGAATTTAGTCCCAATGAATCGCCCACCAACGTATCATCCATTTAAAATCCCGAGGTCATGGCCCAGGTTTAAAGTCGTAAATTGAACAGAAAAGACCATCTGAGTAATTCTCTGGACTCCTAATACAGAACATGACATTGAAGGTATTCCATTCATATGCTACTAGTAAACCCAGAGCTGACGTGTCCCTTGAAGCCAGAAACTAACTGGAACCTCTAACTTGCCGAACGAACTGACATTGGACTTATAGTGAAATGTGCATTTGTCAGGTCATGTATTTTTATTTATTATAACTAGGTACATTTATTTCTAAAGTTAGTTTTTTATTTCTTTGTAAGTTAATGTAGGCACTATTCTTGATAGTTTAGGTTATTTATTCAGTGTAGGTCGTAGGTAGAACGGGTTACACTACATCTGTTAAAGACCTATTGAAGCTGAATCGCACTGTTTTAATTACAGTATTTTCTCGTTTTTATTTATTATAAGTGATTCTAATCGAACGCCTATATCACCTATCGTATCAGGCATAAATTAAAGTTTGGATTTTATTAATACATTTTTGGCCCCCAAATTGAGAACAAAGTAAGCCTTGATTATAATAAAATTGTCATACAACATTTCATTTACAGTTTTAGATCAGTTAGGTACAGTTTTATATGACTCAGTTACAGCTTTAGTACATGTATAGATATTTAAACCATTATAATAGTAATAAAGAGGGTATAAAGGTGGTCTGAAAATATGCTACGTCACTAAAAGTCACCTTGTTAAATTATGCATTGATATTACGACAAACACAAGCATCACTGAATTGATTGCGACTTACATTTATATTAACACTATTTTATTTGAGGAAACTTGTATTTAGTTTTTTACTATATGCTAGGTTACCTTACCTAACTTTATTTTTTTAGGACGGTTATGTAGAACATAATGTATTTCTTATTATTATAAGTAATAACTTGCCAAGACAAGGCCTTACGTAAAAAGGGTTTCCGTAACTATAATTATAACCAAAAACTAGGGGCCCCATGTTCTCTACGGGTACCAACTACGGACTGTTCTACGAAACTCATTGGTATATAAACAAAAAGAAACACTTAAAGAGCATATTGTGTTCTAAAATGATTTTGTTGTAAGTTCAATGACCTTTGAACTAGAAAGTCGTTAGTTTTCTGTCTATTACTCGAAAGGTTGTGATTACATTACGGTCAAGTTAATTTATTTAGAGAGCTTGATGCTACGCTTTCCTGAGTTGTAATGGGCAATGAGGAATGGAGAAATGTGAGCACATTAATGTAGTACCAAGTAGGTAATGATATGCGAGTAAACTATTTAACTAAGTAATTTAATCTGTAATTTAGAAAGAAAAATTAGACATTCTCAAAATGGGTTCGAACCGTGACGTCTGACATGGATTGGCGGAAGATGCGGGTTTGAATTCCGTTCGACGATGTGAAATTTTTAAGGTATGGGACTCGTTTAGTAGGCGTTAGTGCTTTTAAAATTACAAAATAAACTCTGTGAGATAAACGTGTTATTCATGCACTATTTTTATACTAAATCTTTGTTTTAAATATGAACAAAATCCACACATTTTAGATTATAATATTAAAGTGTTATGATCGTGGGAATCAAAAATCCGAGATAACAACCGAGGATGTAACGTTATTATGTGCTAAATAGGTACAACGCAAACAGTGCATACTTATTCGAACTGCTCAATTTCGACCTTCACTTGACCTTAACGTTTCTAATGATGTTTTTGTTATTTTTTTAAATTACTTAATTGTAAACTTCTTTACATCGGTGTGTGCCCTTACTAGGCGGGAAGTCTGTATAGCAATGATTAGTTCCTTCCTAGTTTGGATTTCAACAGCATTCATATGAGAAGAAAAGGTATGTAATTCTAATAATAGATTAAATAACAGTTAACGGTAAAGAAATTAAAACTAAACAAAAAACTACTTAATTTAAATAAAAACACTTTACTTAATTACGCACCTCTCCATCACTCGTGGAAAGCGACTAAGTACTCCACAAAAACAGCCAGTCTGTTAAGATAAATATTAACCTATGTGGTATTCGAGGTTATCATCTACCTATTTATAAGACATCAACCAATTTTGGTTCAATACTTTTGACCTAAAAGAGTGACGTAGATGCTTTCACTTTTAAAATATTAGTAGGTACCTATAATATGACGATATCAAACTAGAAATCATAATCACCTCAGTGTCGCTCGACAACTGTACAGAAACTTGATAGTAATCAGGTACGTGTTGATAAGCTATCAGTATGATCTTCAACATGTATATCATTGTGGTTATTTTGATCTGTCTTGGAGGTTGCCGTTAGAAAAATGTATGTTTTCTCGCAAAGTGCCAAAATCTAGTGATTATAAAAAATAAATTGCACTAAGGTAAGACATTTTAATTTATACGAGATTTATTGGTTCCGGTAAAGATTGGAAAACGAAACAATGTTTTTGTATTTTCAACGAGATTATAACTGAAATAAAGAAAGTTGTCCACTAAAGTTCTAGGTACTTAATTACTCAAGACTTATAGTATAACAACCGAACATACATCCTTCAGACAGTTATTTAATATTTTTTCGTGTGATTACAACTCGGTCGCTAAACCTGTTAGCAGCTCGGTCAAAGACCCAAGAGCCAAGCTGACCCGACATTATACCGAAGATATCCCGGACATCAGCCTGTACGAGATTAGAATGGCCTTGAAACAGCTTAAGAACAACAAGGCGCCTGGTGACGACGGTATCACATCTGAGCTTCTGAGAGCGGGTGGAACACCGGTACTTAAAGTCCTTCAGAAGCTCTTTAATACCGTCTTACTCGAAGGTTCAACGCCAGAAGCATGGAACAAAAGCATGGTGGTGCTGTTCTTCAAGAAAGGTGACAACACTTTACTTAAAAATTACAGACCCATCTCGCTTTTGAGCCATGTTTATAAGCTGTTTTCGAAGGTCATAACGAACCGTCTCAGTCGCAGGTTTGATGAATTCCAGCCTCCGGAACAAGCCGGTTTTCGAAAAGGCTATAGTACCATAGACCACATCCACACGCTACGGCAAGTTATACAGAAGACCGAAGAGTATAACTTGCCTCTTTGTTTAGCGTTTGTGGACTATGAGAAAGCCTTTGATTCGATCGAGACGTGGGCAGTGCTTGAGTCTCTCCAGCGGTGCCGTATTGACTATCGGTATATTGAAGTGCTGAAGTGTTTGTACAAAAACGCCTACATGTCAGTCCGAGTACAGGAGCAGAGTGCGAGGGCAATTTCATTGCAAAGAGGCGTGAGACAAGGAGACGTTATATCTCCGAAACTGTTTACCGCTGCATTGGAAGACGCCTTCAAGCTTCTGGAATGGCAAGGACTTGGCATCAATATTAACGGCGAATACATCACTCACCTTCGTTTTGCGGACGATATTGTAGTCATGGCAGAATCCATGGAAGACCTCAGTACAATGCTCGAAGACCTCCATCGAGTTTCCCAACGGGTAGGCCTTAAGATAAACATGGACAAGACGAAAATTATGTCTAATGCTCATGTTGTACCTACCCCAATATTAGTTGGGAACTCAGTTCTCGAAGTTGTTGACAAGTACATGTACCTGGAACAGACCGTTAAACTAGGCAGGTCCAACGTCGAGAAAGAGGTCAATCGTCGAATCTAACTCGGCTGGGCAGCGTTCCGGAAACTTCGAAGTCAAAGTCAAAGTCAAAGTCAAAATCATTTATTCAATTTAGGCATCAAAGACGCACTTATGAACGTCAATTTTTCATTATAATGTACTTTATAAAGACTACCGCCGCGTTCCAAAATATATAGAGTCTACCAAGAAGAAGCGGCAAGAAACTCAGGGCCATTCTTTTTATATAGGTACATGTTTTACAATGTTTTTACTTAGGTACTACAAATATTAGCTCCAGTGTGTTGCCTTACAAAAGAGAACATAATAATGGTATCAGTAGGGCAAGACACGCTATACTTTGACATCTTAGTACACGAGTAGATAGATCCTGGAGTGATCAGTCCCAAGCTGTTTTATCCTCCAAGTAATCCGAAATTTTGTAATAACCTTTTTGACAGAGTTTAGGTTTAATAGTAATTTTAAACTTATTAATAGGCAAATCTCGGATAACACTGGGAACTTTATTATAGAATCGTATACATTGTCCCATAAAAGAATGACTTATTCTGTGGAGACGCGTTACATGTTCGGATAGCTTGTGCTTATTTCGCGTGTTGATTTAATGAGCATCACTTCTTTTATCAAAACTGCTAATGTGTTTCTTTACATACATCAGATTTTCATAGATAAACTGGGAGACAACAGTTAGAATGTTTATGTCTTTAAACTTCTGTCTAAGGGAAACTCTGGGAGCTAAACTGTAGATCGCTCGTATAGCCCTTTTTTGCAGTATAAAAATAGAATTAATATCTGCAGAACATCCCCAGAGCAGTAGGTATGCCATAAGTCATAACGCTATGGAAATAACTAAAATAAACTATACTACTGTGTCTACATCAGTTAATTGTCTAATTTTTTTAACAGCATAAGCCGCTGAACTGAGCCTACTAGACAATTTTTCTCGAAGTCTTCTCGTCAAAAATACCCCAGGGACAAGAGTCTTCGAGCAATGTGTGTACCAGTGATGACTTATGGCACTGAAACGTGGTCTCTTACTATGGGCCTCATAACTAAGCTCAAAGTAGCACAACGAGCTATGGAGAGGGCTATGCTCGGGGTTTCTCTACGTAATCCAATCAGAAATGAGGAGATCCGTAGAAGAACGAAAGTCACCGACATAGCCCAGAAGATTAGCCAGTTGAAGTGGCAGTGGGCAGGGCACATAGCATGAAGAACAGATGGCCGATGGGGCCGAAAGGTTCTGGAGTGGAGACAACGGACCGGCAAGTGCAGCGTAGGTCGTCCAGACACGGTGGACAGACGACCTGATAAAGGTCGCAGGATGACGTTGGATGCAGGCCGCTTCCAACCGGTCCTTTTGGAAAATCATGGAGGAGACATATGTTCAGCAGTGGACGTCCTACGGCTGAGATGATGATGACGATGAATGACATAACCCTGTCAAAAATGTATATTTTTACACTTGTATTAGGTTGTTGTCATCGAGTTTTTAATGTTTGGAGCATAAATAGATCACACTTCACAGTTCATACATTTTTATACAACTTTCTTTTGCAATAAAAACGAAAAGTTGACGTGTTCTTATTGCTCAAGTAAAGGATATGGCGACTATATTCCGCTAAGAATTCTGGCCTTTAATAGTTCTAACTTCCGGCAAATACTAGTCTATAGAATGATAATCGTTGATTGAGTAATTACTTTGACTTGTTTATAAATAAGGCAGTTAGTCTACTAAGTGCATGACATTTTGATAACTGTAGAAATATTTAAGATATAACGTTTAGTGTCGCAATACGGAACCCAAACAGTGAGTCATTAACTTTGTAAACTTTTTTTGAAGTAGAATGGTGATCTAAGATCTAAGCTAAGGATTTACTTACATTAGAATTATATGAGTTTTTCAACTCGAACTTTGTTTTCTAAAACATGAAGATGAAGATGAAGATTTTTAATTTTTTTATTGTATTATGAAGAGAAAATCGGCAGTTATGAATGAAAAATGATATCTGGCAAATGTCCACCATGACACGCTGACTCATGTCGATTCTTTCATCAAAGTTTTTAATCACTTTTTGGTAAAATGGCGGGTCTGTTTCGTTAATCACATCACGGAATTGAGTGTTAAGGCTGTGATCGATTCAATTGGCTCCGTATAGACTCTGTCCTTAACATATCCCCACTAAAAAAATCCAGTGGTGTTAAATCACACGATCTGTCTGACCACTTAACAGCTGAATTTCGTGAAATTATGCGATTGGAAATTTGGTTTTCAATAAATTGATCATTTCATTGACTGTGTGACATGTGGCATAATGTTGTAACCACATATCAGTGATATCCACGTCATCAATAATAGGCCAAATTGACAGTGACACGTTGAGCATGCAAAGGCTTCACAATAATTGCTCTAGAATTTTCAGAAGCCCAAATGCGGCAATTTTGCTTGTTGACGTACCCTGACAAGTGAAAATTTTATTTTCAGGTGAAGCTCATCTGAAAAAAAAAGTTCTGAAAAATCAGCGGGTTGTTCCTGAATGAATTGATCGAACCTACGGCAATATGGATGGTCGGTTAGCTTCAATTACCGCACCAGCTGAACCTTGTAAGGCTTCAGAGCCAAATGCTTAAGCAAAATTCACCATGTGGTGGTTTTGGATAACCCCTTTGTTGAGAACGTCGAGGAATTGACAAATTTGGATCTTCTTCAACACTGTGGCTCACGGCTGTGATGTTTTCAGGTGAATGACCCTGTCGAACACGCGTTGGTGGTGGCACATTTTGTACCGAGCCTGTCGACTCAAATTTAGCGACTAAATTCGGAATAGCGGTATCAGAAGGACGATTATGTTGTCCGAAATATATTTTAAATTATTTTACTGCGAGTTTCGCGCAAAATTGAATTCATTCTAACAATTGCCAAAGCCTCTACTACGAATATGTCAAAAAACTAAATTTCAAAACTGCCATGTAGTTGGTGTTGCCTCACATGAAAAATGAAGTTCTTGTTGAAAAACCCTTTAGTAGTAGGATTGGTTAATTGAATACTTCTTTTTATATCGAAAAATGTCTCTGTTGGTTTGGGATCATAGATTAAAGTATGTATACTGTTTGGATAGTCATTGTTTTGTACGGCTTTTATTACCTTTTGCGGACGTTCAAAATTAAAATCGTCAGATTTATACAAACTGTTCATTTACGTTATTTATCTGTACTCTGTCCAAAGTTAAGCTTAAGAAACTTAACATTCTGTCATCACGTGGAGTTACCCAATACTATTATATTTTTTTTTCTTTTATTTTCAATAAGCATACATTTTTATTACCTTAATCTAAATTCTGCCAAACTGCAGAACAGTTTGTCGGCAGTGCATATCTTAGTAGGTATTCTATACTAAATGTCAGCAACTATAATGTTAGAGATAACCATGTCGTAAATAAAATATGGGTTTAGTTGATAAAGCTAGTCTCATGCCATTTATAAAATTTCCTGTAATATATTTTATACTACTCAGTTATTATCTATATTTATTTATTGTACCACTGCTAAAAATTATTGTCGGTATCAATAATATCAAATTAGCCAAATATAACTACTTAAAGGTATTACACGCATATAATATCAATCCTTAATAATTATTTGAAATTTATTTTCATTATGACAATGCCGCACCGTAGAATATAGCTGCAACTTTGGGAGTTCTATACGTTTTCAGGTAGTTGAGCATTTAATTTCCATGCATGGCAACTTCAGCATCCATGCCATATGGACCAGTACCAATTCCTACATCGATAATGTATAACGAGGAGGGCCACGGTCAGAAATTTGGTATCGATGGCCAAACCTTACCTCTGCATCCGCGCCGTTAACTAACGAGCATTCAAGATCTCCGCTCTATGTCCGCTTCACCTTTATCCTCATCTGTAAAAAATGCATATAAATAGGGTTGTCGACCTTTTTTTAATTCTTCGTTAAATTAATCAGGACACCAAAAATTATATCTCGAAAACTGTTAGATTTCGGATTGGATATTGCATAGTCAAATCAGTCAGAAACGATGTAAACTACACGCCCTTAACGAGGATGAGTCGACTTACCAAAAACCCTGTATAGTATATTATTGAATCAGTGTATTGAATGTCTCGTGATTACACGAGACATTTAATCCGGTACATACTAGAACAATTAAACTACTGGTTTTGATAAAATAATTACATAAATAATTATATTATCTATACCTACCTGATAAAACAAATTATCAGCCTCGTCTGGACTGTTTTAAATGATACATCTAAATCTACATATCTTTATGCATATAATAAAACTGTAACCACGATAATTTGAAAATTATTATTTTATTGGTTTAAAGGAAGGTATAAGAATCCAAAACAGCAGTTTATTAATTCATTGTCTGTCTGTCGTCCTGTCTGGATGTCTGTTTGTTAACGCATATAAAAACTAATACACTAATATTATATATATATGTAGATTTTTGTTTTACAGTTTACATCCGTGCGATTCCCAAAGAGCAAACAGCGTTGCATGTTTGTCAACATCCGTGAAACAAATGACGAGATGACAAGAAACGTAACGTTGGAAAATCAACCTTGTGTACAAGGGCAATATCTCAAAGTATTTGACATCGGTGAGCTCGTCGACGAATCATTAGAGAATCGCACGGCAGAAATGTTTGCTTGAAATGTGAACTTGAGTCTTGGAGAGCTCAATGATGTTATTTATCGAAATTAGAAAAAATATAATACATGGTTTTATTAAATACTCAAATAATATTCCTGGGCACATTATAATAGATAATAGTTATTATACATATAATAATGTATAGACACTGATTGTGAAATAGTTAGCTCTTTTTGATAGTAGTACATTCTATAGTAACTAATATAATAATGTACCTACATTCAGTCAAAAACTATCGGGGTTAGGTTGTTTGTTTATGAGTCCATTTTTGTTTCTTTGTTGTGTTGTTACATTAGCTGTTCGCTGTTTTCAATTTTGTCGCGTAGTTTGAGTTGCATCTGTTATTTAAATTAGATACAGTGCTGTTTTTAGTTAGATATTATCTAGTATGTATTGGGATTACATAATGGACAAAAATCTACAAAGAGTTGGTCTCTAATTTTGCATCGTCAATGGAATACCGTAGTCACTGAAAATGTTACAAAAGGGAATCGACTTTATCAAAAACACGTGCTTTGAGAGGTAAATAACTGTTCAAAAGCGGTCGATATGTAATGGAAAATTTACCACGCACCATCTCCAAAGGGAAGGAAATAGTGACTGAAAATTTAAGTTTGAGAGAGAGCCGCTGAATTTTCTGTGTCTCACGAGTCGATCCGTACCATTTAAATAATAACCAAAACTCCAAAAACTCAATCGCATAACAGTCGCTGAGGTCATATTAGAACGAATGAATTACGACCCAACACTCACGCAACGCATTGTTACTGGTGATGAGACGTGGGCTTACGAGTTTGACATGCAAACTAGTCAACAAAATGGTGCCTTCCAACTGAACCGAAACCGAAAAAAACTCTCTAAAATCGATCAAAGTCAACCAAAATCCAAAGTCATGATGACCTGTTTTCTTTGACTATTGCGGTGTCTTGCACTCGGATTGCCCTGATAGATATTTCGTTGCAAATTAATTTTGACTTTTATGTTATAATTAGTTCAATCATGAGTGTCATGTTTATTATGTTTATTTGACCAATTTAATTGTGTGACTTCGAATTCCGTAGGACACATGAACGAAGCCGAGTGCGGTTCAGCTAGTTAGTAGATGCAATCGTTTTCTTGGAGACTTGATGAGTTAGAGTCTTAAAGCCAGAGCAATAAATAAAATGCCAATAAATTGCGTATCGATAAAGTATATTTAATAGTATTAAATTACACTTCAGGTGAGTAGCAACTGTTTTATTTAAACATATGTTTTGTATTTAGGTATTTCACCTAGTTTAACATTTTATATGGGATTATTTTAAGTCACTGGTTTACATGAATAAAACACAATTTTTAGCTACACTAAAATGGATATTAAAAGTTCGACTTTGACATTCAGAACGCCGGAAATTTTAAGAAACACTTTAAAATATTTACAATGGATTTCCAACTTGAATTGACGCTGGGGTCATTATTTAAAGGAAATCATATTCAAAGCCTTTTAAAAAAATTGTTTTTTGGGCTTTTACTATTCCAGTTTGGTCACTAGGGCTTACAACAAATGATTAGTAAAAATAGATGTAGTTATTATGCCTATATATTTTTCTTTTTTCTCTCGTTTAATTTTGTATCGAGTTATCTATTCCAATAAACGAATCCGTTCAATATTGTTCACTAATTATCATATTATTTGACGATATATATTATTATATTTTATCACGGCTATTTTTATACTAATATGTTGTATTGGCTAATAAGTAACCCAAGTGCTGAACGATATACAATGTCAATTATTTAAAGGAATGCAAGTAGGTGCATACGTTTGAATGCATGAAAAAACCAATAAAGTGTTCGAAAAGCATTAATTTAAAATAGTTACAATCATCATCACCGTCTCAACCGTAGAACGTCCGCGGCTGAATAGGTATAGGCCTTCCTCATAAATTTCCACAGGGACCGGTTGGATGGGGCCTGCATACAACGTCCTCCTGCGACCTTTATCAGCATGGCTATTATGTAGTGAATTCGCCTGTTCCCAGATTAAGTAATTTAATAAATAATTATCAAAGTGATTTACTAGACATATTTCGTGACTCTGTGGCCAAATATAGAAAGAATTTGACATTGGCAGTAAATGTCAAATTCTCCAATCCTAGTCTCTAACTCTTCTAATATAAGTGTTGCTTCTATTTCATATTCATTATATTTCATATTATCTTCCTTATCGGACATAAGAATTAATGCATGCTGTGTTTATCTTAAAAAACAATGCATTTTGCTATAAATATTTAGACTAAGTATTTGGTGTATGTATAAGTGTAATTGTTATTGATAAGCCTTATTAAATAAATAAATAAAATGTATCTCAGCTGCCAATAAAAGTTGACTACAATAAAAATTAAATGGTGGCTCTATATCAGTTTTGACTACTCTAGTAAGCAAAAATATTAGTAAGTTGATGACTGGAACTGGAGTGACATAGAGCTCCCATGTTTTTAGAATTCAAATAACTTTTGATTGCAACTGACACAAGAATAGCCGTACAGGTCAACTGTTCACCTTGTCACCTTGTACGCGGCGCTTGCCCTCCACTTCAGAACCTTCCGGCTCCATCGGCCATTTGTTCTGCGTACTATGTGCCCTGCCCAATGCCACTTCAACTGGTGTATCTTCTGGGATATATTGGTGACTTGCGTTCATCTACAGATCTCCTCGTTTCTGATTCGATCACGTAGAGAAACCTCGAGCATAGTCTTCTCCATAGCTTGTTGTGTGTCCAAGCTTACTTATGTAAGTACCAAGTTTCCTTAGTAAGAGACGAAGTTTCAGTGCCTGTAACGAAGTCATCACTGGTAACATACATACACATACAAGACGTCTTACTTGAAACACTGAGGTATTTTGGAAGAGAGAACTTCTATATTTTTTCTGAACACTGCCGAGCCGAATTCGATTCGACGATTAACCTCTTTCTCGAAAATAGGCCTTGCCTAGTTGAACTGTTTGCCCCAGGTAGATGTATTCGTCAACAACTTTGAGAACTGAGTTTTAAACTGATACTCATTTGACATAATCTTTGTCTTCTTACCCGTTGGGAAACTAGATTTAGTCTTTCGAGCTTCGTACTGAGGTCATCCACCGAATCTGCCATGTCTACAATATCGTTGGAAAATCTTAGGTGAGTTATGTATTCCCCGTTAAGACTAATACTGAGTCCTTGCCATTCCATGAGCTTGTAGGCGTCTCCAATGCAGCGGTGAATAGTTTCGGAGATATAACGTCTCCCTGTTGAAACAGGCGTGAGCACCTCCTTGCAACGAAATTGTCTTCAAGCTCTGCTCCTATACTCGGATTGATCATGGCTCAAAAGCGAGATGGGTCTGTAATACTTCAACACCAGAATAACACTACACATACAACACACTATTGTTCCATGTTTCTGACGTTGAACCGTCGATACGGACGGTATTTAAGAGCTTCTGAAGGATTTTCGCGAATATATTTTGGAAATTCTGATTATAAGGTACACAACTATGAGTATTAGCTAAACTATACGTGTTGGAAACACTATAGATTTTTATGAAGTTGTTGATAAATGACTTGGAAACCCGACACCACCTTGGGCCTGTGGGTCACCCTCACTTTAGTAGAGTAGGTGACTAGATTTCAGGGTCAGTTCAGTCCATAGAGCGAGTGGAGGCACGCTATGTTCCCGCCCGTTTTACGGCCTTCTGATAACGCCCTTTTTTATTAACGTGTGGGGAATGCACTTACACATCCCACCAAACCCGGGGGAATTCGACGGGTTATGTCGGACTCGTCCTTTACGCGCCAACTGCATCCCATAGCAGCATGCAGACCATACAGACTAAACAAACCACCACACGGTGTTTCTCCGGGCGCCTTCATGTCGGGACAACAGGCACGCTTTTGCAATCGTTCGAGGTCCCGGCGGCGTTGGTCTTCCCATAAGGAACCCATCCCAGATGAAGTAGGAGTCAGTCCATCCCACCACACGTAAGGGGTGCGCGGAAACACCGCGCATGCCACCTCAAGTTTGTGGATTGGCAGTAACGTACACCCCCGTGTCCGTCACCACGACCTCTGTTATGGGGCGCCCTATACCTCTCTAGGCCCAGGTGAAATAACATGCCAAAACATCGGCAAATTAGAAACCTCTTTCTTGTATTATTCATTGAAGTAAAGAAAAAGAATCTAAAGTGCGCGTTTTTTTTTTGCAATAGTAAAATATTCAATCAAATAGTCAATACCATTTTATAGGAAGGTACATACCTATTTGCCTACCAGCATTATTAGTAAACAAGTAGTGCTCGTTATTAATGTAGTTAACGTCGAACTACTTTTTCGTGTATTGCATCCTATTTCACATAACTTTAGGTTATTTCCATTGCACTTTTATATTCTGTTTAGTTTTAAAAGATGTAAATCGAAAATAATTATGTTAGATTTAAGTTTTTACAGTTTAGCAGCTTTCTTATTGTTTTAGCGTACAAACATGGGCGCTACTAATATATTCTGGATGGTGTTCTGCCTCGTGTCAATGCGACCTTCGAGTGCTGTGAGTTACGCGGATGATCCATCTGTGCAGCTATTCCAGGAGTACTTACAAATCGACACCACCACCGAAAGCAATCTAAGTAAGTTGCATCTTCAGGGCGAGTGCGCAGTGGCGTCTGCGATCTCCCGGCGGTCGCTGACGCAACTGCGCACTCGCCCTGAAGATGAGCTTCAGACATGCTCGAAACCCGGGATCGTGGGACTTTTTAGAAAATCAGTTAACGATACGCTCTAATATTAAATATCGTTTAGTTATAATCACTGAATCTATATACATAATATAATAAAATTGTAACGGATCGCTGTCTGTACATGAAAAATATATGATAAAAAATAATACTGGGACTTTTATATAACGAAAAAGAATGACAAAAATTAGAGTTAGAGTTTTTGCCTGTTTTTCTATTTGTCTGTTTGTCTGTGCGTTTGTGCACGCTAATCTCAGAAAGTTTTTTAACATTTTTTAAAACATTAGTGTCTGTTTCATGTCAATCGGTCCGTAAATAAAAAAGATATAGAAATTTAAAGAATAACTCTCGTGCCACTACACCAACACCAAGCGAGCGAACAAGTTATCTATTATATTATAAAACTATGGGTACACATATACAGCCAGTATCTGTATTTGTATATATAAGTATTCTATATAAACACTACTACTCCTCTTCTATTGCAGCCCCCGCAGTAGAATTTTGGCAGAGGTTAGCAGCTGCAGAAAACCTCCCATTTTCCATGTACGAGTTCACGGAGGGATACCCAGTGATCGTCATTAAATGGCCTGGGACCAACCCCTCGGCGAGCAGTGTAATGCTCAACTCTCACATGGATGTAGTGCCGGCTGCTGAAGAGGTAAAACTTACTTATATTTTACTTTTCAGCACAGTCACGTTTAGTCTAATAAGTTTAAAAAGGTTTCTTGTAACTCTAAATATCTTACAGAAGTCTTTATCTTAAGCACCTAAAAATCTTGTTTTGCATTAATTACTATCATCATCTACAAATCACTAGCATCAAAGTCAGGTGAATAATCTGGCAAAAAAGTCGATCAATTATTTCAAATCCAGCAATTCTAAATCCAGTAATCGCAACGGCAGACTTTGTGAACTGGGACTTTACCTAGACAAAAGAAGACAATATTTTCGATTGTACTATGCTATTGTAGTCTAGTCTTGTAGTTAGTAGATATTAAATGGTTACTTGAGTGTCCTAGAATTAGCGCAATTAATTAATCTTACCGGCGCGGTGAAAGGTTATTGAAATATTAATCTGCCCGCATCAGGTTTACGCTATACCAAAATATTTATGAATGAACCAGGGGCTTGCTGATTCGGACGGGTTAATTTGGTGCACCAGCGATTTATTTATCTTAATTATAAAGGTTCTGTTGGTGTAAAAGGTGTGAAAATTCTGTTAAATATAAATTAAACCTGTTAGCAGCTCGGTTAAAGACCCAAGAGCCAAGCTGAACCGACATTATACCGAAGATGTCCCAGACATCAGCCTCTACGAGATTAGAATAGCCTTGAAACAGCTTAAGAACAACAAGGCGCCGGGTCACGACGCACAGACCATATAACCACTTGACTGCGTGTAGTTCAATTTCTTCTAAGAACACAAGTCACCACTGCGGGTCGGGGGGCTACGTACAAAAAAGGATTTTGATTGGCCGGCTCAAAATGTAGCTCTACTCATGGTACCTAAATAGTGTTGTGGTACAGCATTATGTAATCACCTTAGTTGTCGATAAAGTTCACTACAAATGATCGTTTACCTTAACTGTACAAAGATCTGAAATATGTATATGTAAGTATTAAGCAAATAAGGTTATGTAAAAAAAACTTCTATTAATGAAATTATCTTAATAATTCATTCGATATTTCACGGTGAAACAGAACACATTGATCTGAGTATGTATATTTTACGTTTTAAAAATAGTTATCACTGTTTGTTTATCGTATTCTTACTGATTATTCAGTATGTAAGTACTTACTTAATACCATCATCAAATAATTATATATTTTTTACCACAGAAAAACAACATCGTTATAATTTTAAAATAGTTTTAATTGTACAAAGTATCCAAAGCCTTTACACAAAATGTGATTAAGTAATGATTTTAAACAAACTATTAGATTATATTTATATACTTTTTCGGCACTGTATATTATACAGTCATTAGGATACAAGGATACAACACCTCATTCTATACAATACTGGATTTGTACTACCGTAAAAATTTTCAATGTAAGGACGAGACCTACAAATTATATATATTTTTGACCGACTCGCACTTCCTATTTTTAGAAGCCGGCTCCATGTTATTGTTAAAAATAACTATGTGTGTATATCTAAATCATATAAAAAGATGACAGCTGGGCAGAGAAGAAGTAGTAGAATTATCCAATTAGTCAAACTAAATAGTCACTTAAAGAGGCCTATTTGACTAACCGTCTTGCGGGGACGGAGCGACATCCATTGGACAGTTTAACAGTACCATCCAACCGAAAGAAGCATTATTTAGAAATACTTAAACTTTCGTATTGACATCGCAGCCCTTGTAATTGTTGTTGTTAAAATTTCAATGTTTGAGATCGCTAAAGCAGGCGTTAGTGCTTATAAAATTAATACTATAAAGATATATAAATGTTACTACATACCTAATTGATGATAACGTGAAGGTATAAATAAATATAAATAAAACACCGAATATTTATTTGTATTTTTATGCATTCTTAATATAATGAATATATTGTATAGAAGAATTATTTTCCTCACAGTCGATATACGAGTACTCGTATACAATTGATAAATTGCAAGTTAATATTGGAGTACCGCACTAATTTGCACGTGCCAGTGAATAAAAGAGACGGCGGCGTTATCTACAACTGCAAAGAACAGTACGGGATGGCAAAAGACATCAACGCGTTCCCATTTTTATTTTATTTTTGAGTCACTGTTTAATTACTTCATTTGTGTATTTTGTTTTCTTCCAATAATTAATAAAATAAAATTATCTGTGAAATGTAATTCCATCCTTTGCATACTTGGATGTCTACCTGTTTTTTCGGTACCACTTTACTGAACAATAAGGCATAATTGAATTTGTTTTAATTTTTTTTCATCCGCTTGTTCTCCACGCTCAGTCAAACTGGTACTGACGTGTTGGTTCGATACGTTAGCTTTTTATTGTCATAGTCTTGGCAGCTGAGGGGAAGCCGTATGAGCAGTCAAGTGGTTATATGGTCTGTGTCACGACGGTATCACATATGAGCATCTGAAAGCGGGTGGAACACCGGTACTTAAAGTCCTTCAGAAGCTCTTTAATACCGTCTTACTCGAAGGTTCAACGCTAGAAACATGGAACAAAGGCGTGGTGGTGCTGTTCTTTAAGAGAGGTGTTAACACTTTACTTAAAAATTACAGACCCATCTCGCTTTTGAGCCATGTTTATAAGCTGTTTTCGAAGGTCATTACGACCCGTCTCAGTCGCAGGTTTAATGAATTCCAGCCTTCGGAACAAGCCGGCATCTGAAAAAGCCACACGCTACGGCACGTTATACAAAAGACCGAAGAGTATAACTTGCCTCTATGTTGCCTTAAGGTAAACATGGACAAGACGAAAATTATGCCTAATGCCCATGTTGAAACTACCCCAATATCAGTTGGGAACTCAGTTCTCGAAGTTGTTGACGAGTACATCTACCTGGGACAGACAGTCAAACTAGGCAGGTCCAACTTCGAGAAAGAGGTTAATCGTCGAATACAACTTGGCTGGGCAGCGTTCCGGAAGCTTCGTGTAGTCTTCTCGTCAAAAATACCTTTTACGTTCAGTGCCAAAGACAAGTCTTCGACCAATGTATGTTACCAGTGATGACTTATAGCACTGAAACGTGGTCTCTTACTCTGGGCCTCATAAGTAAGCTCAAAGTCGCACAACGAGCTATGGAGAGGGCTATGCTCGGGGTTTTTCTACGTGATCGAATCAGAAATGAGGAGATCCGTAGAAGTACGAAAGTCACTGACATAGCCCAGAAGATTACCCAGTTGAAGTGGCAGTGGGCAGGGCACATAGCACACAGAACAGATGGCAGATGGGGACGGAAGGTTCTGGAGTGGAGACCACGGACCGGCAAGCGCAGCGTAGGTCGTCCACCGACACGGTTGACAGACGACCTGATAAAGGTCGCAGGATGACGTTGGATGCAGGCCACTTCAAACCGGTCATTTTGGAAAATCATGGGGGAGGCATATGTTCAGCAGTGGACGTCCTACGGCTGAGATGATGATGATGATGATGATGATTATGAATTATAAAAGACTGTTGGTTGCTGATAAGTGTTTGAAGCACAGATTCTTTGGAAACTTCAGAAACTTTGGAAATTCAGTATGACATGGTATCATGTTTTTCTGTCAGCTTACAAATTTCACTTGCAGGATGGCTGGACGTACCCTCCATTTTCAGCACATATTGATGAAAATGGAAACATATATGCGCGTGGCTCTCAAGATATGAAAAGCGTCTCCATTCAGTACTTTGAAGCGATGAAGGAACTTACGGCTAACAACGTTACATTGTTGAGGGATGTTTATATGACACTTATGCCTGGTACGTGTTTTTTAATTACTTTCTTCCCCATATTTTAAAGAGTTATCTGCTGTAGAGCCAAAAGTTGATGAATATCTACTCAAGCTCTTGAACAGAGACTTTAGTGTGACGCTCCCTTATGGAGTGACGATATACCCAGGACAGCGACGGGGGAGAAGAGACTTTGTGATGTGGGTAGTTGGTGTGGTTTAAAAACAAGCGCATATATACAGCCATTGAAGGACGTGGGCTGATGATGATCGTGTTCTTATGAATCGTTTACCAACCTACATTATTATAGGAACATGGCTAATAAAAGAAAAAAAAAATTTAACTGTTTTTACTTTGTCGTTAATCTTGCATAACATTTGAAACTGGGTGAAAACGTTAAAATTTCAGACGAAGAAATAGGTGGTCCATACGGAATGATACCGTTTTTGGCGAGTGATGAGTTCAGCGCGTTGAACGTAGGAGTTGCGATGGACGAAGGAGCGCCTTTTGAAATTAACGTAATCCCCCTGTTCTATCAAGACAAAGTCGTGTGGCGTAAGTAACTAGTATTTATAATCATAAATTATTAAATTAAAATCGACTCTCGTAATTGGGTAAATTGGTTACATAGTGTTTCCTATACTTAGTAATATCTACATAAAAGTACATCTTGCAATGGATGGTAAGCGCAATAGCAGAGGTTTAATATTAAACTAGCTTAAACAAGCATACAGTATAGGCATGTTACATTATCCTTATAAGAGTAGTTAAGTCCTATTTATTAATAGCTTTTAATTATATTTATAAAATTAGTCCAACTAGGCAGACTAACATCGAGAAGGAGGTATGTCACTTTTGTTAGCTCCAGTCATCAACTAAAATAAGCAAAAATGATAGTAAATTTATGACGGGAGCTGAGAAAAGTGACTTAAAGCCGCCATTTTTTTATGATTTTAATCAACATTCGTTAGCAACTGGGATACATAATAACCCTGCTGGTCTCTTACTATAGTTCTCATAGGTAAACTCAATTCGCACAATAAAGTATGGAAAGGGCTATGCTCGGGGTTTCTCTACGTAGTCAAATCAGAAATGAGGAGATCCGTAGACGAACGAATGTCACCGACGTAGCCCAAAAGATAAGCCAGTTGAAGTGGCAATGGGCAGGGCATATAGCACGCAGAACAGATGGTCAATGGAGGAAGTTTCTGAAGTAGAGACCACGGATCGGCAAGCACAGCGTAGGTTTTACAATGACGAGGTGATTTGTGGATTAGTTTTTTGAAATTTGTGGGGAAGCAGTGGAGGTAGTAGGGCGAGATAGGGACGATGATAAACAAGATAACTTACTTTCATTAGTATTTAAATTCATATAAGTACACAAGCCGTAAGCTGTCTACTATAATGTGCGCTATGTTATTGTACCGCCCATGACGAAAGACGCCAATCTTTACTGTCAGTGTTCAAAGTATGACACATAATTTTTACAATTATAACAAAGCATTATCTGATCTTAGTAACTAGATATACATGTATGGTAAGTTCTTAATCACTAGATATCTAATCTGATCTGTAGGTACATCAATAAAATATATATAAAATAAATAAATGCATACGAATATATATAGAAGCCAAGCGCCAAATTAGCTTATATTATAATGTTTCGAATAATATAGAGAACACTTGAAGCATGATATAGCATGGTTTATAAGGTGACATTGCAAGTTTTGTGTTGAGTATATTAACGAATTGCTAATAATAAATATACTATACACATCTACATATATATATACTACTCGTACACCAATGTATTGGTGTAGTATATATATGTAGGTATGGTACTAAATAATGTTTTAGTGTTATAATTTGTAGAGGATTTTGATAATATTCTCAAATTGTTCTTTTTTTTCGTTCTCGTGGATTGAGGTACATAAGTTACTTTATATACATACTTACCTCACTAACAAAATTTATATCAAGGATTCGGTACAGCTGCCCTCTGAAAAAGACTGACTTTTGATTAAAGGTTTTTTGCTGCTGGCTGAAATTGCTACATCCAGCTTCTTAGCTCTATTAGTTTGATCTGAATGACGTACTAGATTTGGTCAAAACTAGCATCTTGCCTACTACTTTAATATTTTGTATTACTCATGATTAAATAACCCCTATTCTCATGGTGTAGCTCTGGGTTTGCTATGCAAGTATTCTGTCACTTGGGTTTTTAACTATTTCGTTCTGTAAAATAAATTTGTTTATATTGTTTTTGGCAGAAATACAAGTTGAGTGCTATGGCGAAGGTGGTCACAGTGCGTTGTTCCCTGCCACTAACTCTACAGCTACTGGCAAGGTGATATTTTATACCTACTTTTCTTGCATCAGCCCAAACCGGAACACATCTGCAGATGTGTTTTGGTCTGGGTACCTACGTACAATTATGTACGTACAAGTTTCATGGCTAAGAAGAATCCCCTTGTATTTTGTGTAGTTTATAAGTGGCTATTATGATAAAGGAAGAAAAGGAATGGAAGAAAAATGGATATAAAATACGTGTCTTACATGAATTATCACTAAACAGCTGTTACATATTTTTATTATCTACAAACTGACCCTCCTGCGTTTTCGCAAGGTCTACTCTAGGACTAGTCCGAGTTTATTTTCCTCTTCACCGTGAAGTCGAAGTTTGAAAAGAGTAAGATCTTTCAGAATCTTTTAGAAAAATTTTCAGTGTAAAGACATCACTAGTGATGCTACAAGATGTTTTTACCGACAACTTAGTGTTCCACTAAGGAACTTTCATGCTATCAAGTCTGTGTTTTGACTGAACTTTTACGCCACTTTCACGAATCACTTACTTTATTTAAATTGATATAAACTATCTATAGGTGCTATATAACTACCTACGTGCCAAATGTCATCCAAATACTTTAGTAGATATTTATTTAGATTCTTTTGTAAACAGTATATAATTGAACATTGAGTATGACAATGAGCAGTAAAATATTTGTATAACATAATACATGGTAAATAAATCAGATATATTACCCACAATTTAACACAGAGCAAGTAAAATATAGCCACGGTGTAATATGTATTAAAATATGATCCAACTAAGTGTTTCATACGAGTAAATTAGACTACCGACATAAGTTACTAATTTTTACTCATGGTGTTTATGTTTTCCCTGATTCCAAACACGTTTTAATATTGATTATTATTTATTCACTTCTATGTTGTATTATTAATAATTGAAATTTATAGAGAGAAAAATTCATTCCTCGGACGGGATTCGAACCCGCGTCTTCTGACTCTCCGTGTCAGACGCCATTGACCAACTAGGCCACCGAGAATCTGGTCCGAGCATTGAATTTTAACTCTCTATTTGACTAACCGTCTTGCGGGGACGGAGCGACATATATTGGACAGTTTAACAGTACCATCCAACCGAAAGAAGCATTATTTAGAAATACTCGAAACTTTCGTATTGACATCGCAGCCCTTGTAATTTATATAGTATTAGTTTTTTTAAAGCACTAACGCCTGCTTAAGCGATCTCAAATATTGAAATTTATAGAGAGAAATTTCAATCCTCGGACGGGATTCGAACCCGCGAATCGAATTATTAATTGAAACGAACCGAATTATTAATTATTTCCGCAGCGTATGCGATTTAAGGATTTGTCGGCTATATAATTGCATATGTAAATATGAAAAAGCATTTATATTGACATAATTTTAAAATACAGACATATGGTATTGTTGAAATTTTTATTGACATTGACGTCTTCTAAAAAAAGGAACGACATCACTTTGCTTTTTGTCAAAAGTTTTGGTACCGTACGCGATATAAGGATTTTTTTCACACCTTGGGTTACATTATCGATGTTTTCATACGTTTCCCTGTATATGTGCAAGTCTCCTATATCCTATGTTCATCAGAGATAATGTAGGATTCTAATGGTGAAAGAATTTTCCAAATCGGTTAAATAGTTTCGGAGCCTATTCAATACAAACAAACAAACAAATCTTTCCTCTTTATAATGCGTAGAAGTGTAGATGTAGATATGGTATAAAAATATTTCAATGAACAGTACAAGAGTAAAATAAAACTGTTGAAACCGTTACACTTTTATTTTATTATTTATGTATAGATTTATACGATACTTACATAAACCCATGTCAACAATACTAAACACTAATACTTTATAAAATTAGGTAAGTTTGTCTATCCTTTCTGACCAATTTAATGTAGTTGCATACTTATTGGAATTGCGGAGTTACCATATTTCTAGTATAATAGATAATATGAAGTTGTAACTGATTTTAATGTGCGGTTTTGTTCTCTGATTTCAGTGCACAAATGTAATTAATCGGTTATTCAAGTACAGAGATGAACAATATGAGGAATATCTTAAAGGATCCTACTTTAACGCTGGCAGCTATTCTTCAGTGAATCTCAATATAATACACGTAAGTTCTTGCGTCTAATACAAAAATGTTTTGAAAATTATTTATAGCAATTTTCATGCTAGTTGGCAGCCTATGCTTTTTAAAACAGGATTTATTATAGGAGAAATGCAAGATTTTTCATAAGATAAATATTCTACAAACATAAATAAAATTATATTAACATTGAGTATATTAGAGACTAAGGTAAAGTTCTTTGATGAAGTTCCTACAACACAACACAACACAGATACAGACACACTACATAGATACAGATGCGGCAAATCGACCGAATGTTAAAAGGTCACTTAGATGTCCCATGTTATTTTGAGGACACATGCCACGACATTGCAAAACCACTATATTTCAAAATACAGTGTAATTTCAAAGACACCTGTGACAATAAAAGCCACGTTACGATCAAGTCTCTACACACTAAATCTTCTTTAGGGTGCCGTACCCAAAGGGCAAAACGGGTCCCTATTACTAAGACTTCGCTGTTCGTCTGTCTGTCTGTCACTAGGCTGTCAGGCAGACGTTGTCTCATGAACCGTGATAGACCGTTAAAATTTTCACAGATGATGTATTTATGTTGCCGCTATGACAATATGTACTAAAAACCGGCTTAGTGTGAGGCCAAGTAGGTAGCCTCGCGTAGCTACTGCTAAAAAATATGTTTTTATTTTATTTTTTATCCAAAAATGTGCACTAATTAAAAAGACCTTAATATATAACCCATTTGTAATAGGTAGCTAAATTATAACTACATACAATTGGTAATTAAACGACTGGCTGAAATTACATGAAAAATAGTGAGTATCCATCTGACAGGCATCTTTTTACTGAATAACAAGTACCTACCTTGTGTCCTTCTGCCTGGTTTCATCCAAATCAGTTCAGTAGCTTAATACATGTATGAAGGATGAAGGGATATAGAGTTACAGATTGTGGATTATGTGTAACGTAGTACCTAAGTTATATTAAAATATTTTTTGAAGTACAATACTGTGTGTTTTATATTTGACAGGGTGGGACTGCAAATAACATAATTACATCAAATGTGACCTTGATCTTCGATATTCGACCAGACATTTCACTTAATGAAGATACATTCGAAACTCAGGTAATATGTTTGCCTTATAGGCCCTACAGACTCACGCCGAGATGTCTCCATTAAATGATTCCATTAAAAATAAAATCACTGAAATTGCACAATGTTAAGAGGTAGAAAAGAGTTTTCTCTTTTAGCATGGAAAGTACTAGCTATGCAATTCTCTTAAATATTTGTGCAAGCATTAGACCTTATTTAAGCTAAATAACGAGCAAAGAAAAAAATTATACTCAACGCATCGTGATTGAGACGTCTTTATAATGCCGGTATTTTGTATCCCATAAAAAAAGGCAATGAACTTAAATTGTAATTTAATATTCAATTGTAATAAACACATGCACTTGTTTGCGCTTCCTAGTTCGCACTGAGAACGAAAAAGAATGTGATAGTGTTCTCTTTTCTCGCCCGAGAAACCCTTAGTATCGGGCAAAATATTGACTCCGAACGGAGTATAGCCTGGCACGCGAACAAGACGTAGAGAAACATCTCACATTCACGCTTCTCGGACGTTCTCGGAGTTTCGCGGCGTGAGTCTGTGGGGCTTTAAAGTTTGCCAAATAACTAAATTAGTTTAACCTAATGTTTAATTTAGGCTCGATTTGCACTTGGCAAGAATGTAAAATCTTGCCAAGTGCGGCGCGGTAAAGGTTCCTGTTCTGCTTCCAATTTCACCAAATGTAGATCATTATTAAAATTCATTTTATATTTAAAAGTGTTGATCTTGAGTATTGTATTGCTTCATGAATGTATGTTTAGGTATGGATGGTAGGTACCTCTTTATGTGTATGATTATTACGAATATGTACCTAATTATAATAATATACCTATAATACACAATTGGGCATGTGCGTTGAAATAATAATAAATAAAATAATAAAACACAAAGGCGCCTTTGTGGCAAGCCTTCGGTGATTGGCGACACCGCGGACCCTGATACTCCCTGGGGCTAACTGAGACCCCTGAATCCCGGCTTGGTTCAATTGGCTGTCTGGGGTTGGAGACCACGCAAGACCAAAAAGCTCCATGGGTGGGGTGAAGGTGTTAAATGGCATAACAGCGGAAGTAGCACTCTAGTGAAACCACAGCACACCTCTCACGGATACCCTTAAGTCATCCTGTCCAACATATTTTTTTATAATACTTCATCAAAGTGACGCCCTCTCGCCTGATGGAAAGCGAGGATAGAATCAAGAAGCGATGACCATTAGCAGCTTACGGCTGCACTAATCGCCACCCGTGTAAAGACCTAAAAGATGCTTTTTCACGCCCCGTGTGAAAGGCCCAGGGTCATAGCTGCAAGAAAATACGTACGTCAGTAGAGCATTCCACAATTTACTAACACGATAGAGGTAGGAACTGCCAATCTTTTTAGTTCATGGTAAGAAGTTTTGAACAGTATAATAATATGGATGCAATGCTAGGGCGGAACGACTAGTTCGGAATTGGAATGGTGAGGAAGGAATAAGATTAATGAGCTCTTCAGGACTTTCGCCATGAAACAAACGGTAAAAAACGCTGAGAGAAGCTATAGTTCAACGCATTTGTAGGGGTTCTAGGTGTTGAGAGACTTCAGTGACTCCAATAATACGGACAGCGCTACGTTGCCATTACCTTCATATTTTAATATGAAACTGAAATTGGCAAATGCTGAAGTTTCGTGATGAAGCCATATCGCTTACTTATAACTTTTAAGTTCATATAATAGCCGTACCATTTTACACATTTATTATTAATACCATATACCTATACCCTTCGTCCAAATTGTCCTTTTTATATACAACATTATACATATTATACCTATTATTGTTGGCTACAGTCCCACTTATGCCTTTGTAAAGAATAAACAATAGGTAGCTGCCTTTTGAAATTTACAGATTAACAGTTTTTTTTATTTTGATTAAGTTGTATTTACTTGACAGCTGAGACAATGGCTGGATGAAGCCGGCACCAACATAACACTCAAGTACATCACGAAGAATAATCAGTCGCCGGCCACAACTCTCACCGATACCAACCCTTACTGGGTAGCCTTTTCCGAAGCTGTTAACACATTGTAAGTTTCTATTGCTATAAGCTGTTTTTATGTCCGTCGTTTGTAAGGTTCCGTACCACAAAAGGGAAAAAAAGAACCCAATTATAGAGACACTGTGTTGTCCGTATGTCCGTTTATCGGCTACGCATATAGTAATCAAGTTGACGTTGTTGTCGAAGTTGAGCTCTAAGGTCTTTTCCAGAAGTGAAAAATATCAAACGTGAGTCAACACGACCAAAAGATTGGACCGCTTATGTTGCATATTTAAATTTTATATCACAAGGGAATCGAAATCTATAGGGTACTTTCCGTTGACCTAGAATGATGTTTGGCAAGAAGCAATGTCTTACAGTGCATAAAAGAAAAAAATTAAATACCGTAACAATTTAGTTTTATCACAATAAAAGCGAATTATTTGCGGGGAAGGATCGAACGGCAAAGTTAAGTTTGTTCTTTAACCTTGTTAGTCTTCTGGCTTGAGCAATAATGTTAGATGTTTTCTTAATGTGCGGAACCCTGTAAGCGGTTTGTATTTGCTAAAAAATATGGAAAATTATTTCGGAGTTATTAGGGCCGTTTACCGTATATTACTTCAGTAAAAATATTTTTTGGTTAACCTCGCACTAAATTTGCTATCCAACTTTTTCTTTATCTGGTACACGGTCACTTACTGAGCATACAATCACAAAATGCTGACAGATCCAGGTGGAGCTAGCGCCATTATAAAAAAAAATAGATTTACATCTCGAGTTACATCTCGGAAACTATTCACTAAAGGACAAAAAAGTATTGAGATCATGATTGTAGAGAAGAAAACTTCGCATCTTTTATTTTGTGTAAACTTTTTGTAAAACTTACCGTTTACGCCCATTTATGCCCATTTAATAAACACAGGAATCTAGTGAGTATTAAATGATATAATAATTATTAAACTCTTTTGTAGTAAGCGTTATCAACATCTATTCTGTAGTGTTTACGTGGTGCGCGAAAAAACAGACACAGATATGTAGAGAAGAAATTAAATATAAATGTTATAGTTTTCAAAACTTGCCTATATATCAATTAACATATTTTTCTAATTATCTCATCTGTGTTGGTTAAACAACTTGCTTACAGTTTTATTATATGTATACAGGGTGTTTGGCAGAGGGACCGACAAACCAAATGAGCGTGTTCGGGGGCCCACTTGGAGAATACAAGTTGGCCAAAAAAAATTCCCGACACCCCAATTTTTTTAAACTAAATCAGTTAGTTAGCTCTGTTTTGTATCCAATTTTGCTTTGCGTGGCCTGAAGGTGTATTAGAGACCAAATTCAACTAAAAACATCCGGTCTAAAACAGATTTTACAAATGTTATGGTGGTAAATAGGTACAATTTCGGAGAAAAAGGGAAAAATCACAAAAAAAGTTAAACATATTGGGGGGGTCGGGGATTTTTTTTGGCCAACTTGTATTCTCCAAGTGATCCCCGAACACGCTCATTTGGTTTGTCGGTCCCTCTACCAAACACACATATTTTGTTTTTTGCTCTAACGTTTTACGGTAACACACACACACACATACACACACACACACACACACACACACACACACACACACACACACACACACACACACACACGCGCGATGATAAGTATAGAAAACAGTATATAAATTATGTGAAAGCTTTATTGCAAGTGTAACAAATAATTAAATAAAATGAATGCGCTCTGTAATCTTAAATATTATAAGGCTTCGAATCATGGCCGCTGTCGCAGGCCGGAACTAGTGGGGGAATTATGGAGCAGTTGTCAACAAGCGCCCTCTGTGGAGCTGTTCGAAAGTCATCTGCACTGAAAAAGGTACAGATGGCGCTGTGTTAAACACACACACACACATCAAAACTCTACATTATATAACTCTAAAGCAAAACCATAATAAATAATAAAAATATTTTCAATAGAAATCAATTGCAAAACGTGGCCAAGTGCTAGTCGTAAAGAAAAAGGTAAGAATAATTAAATTGTATGGTGGCACGGAACCCACGGTATGTGTATCCGACTTGTGCTTGGCTGGTTTTATTGTGATGTGTATCTGTACGCAAATAGGTAATTTTCGTTAATCGACATAGCCATATAGATAATACTAGTTATGCAGTATGCTTTAATTGCCCTTAATTATAAACTCTTTTACACAGGAACATCCAAGTTTACCCGATGGTAACTCCCGGCTCGACGGACGCACGCTATGTCAGGGACACCGGCATCCCTGCATTTGGGTTCTCTCCGATGCCCGACACCCCTCTGCTTATGCACTCTGTTAATGAACACCTCAACGCAGAAGTCTTTTTAAAAGGAATAACGATGTACCAAGAGTTTATAAAGAATTTGGCTAACATACCTGCTGATCAGACCAACAGTACCCCATTCACTTATGTTCATAAAACGAATATATAGAATTATAGATTATGATTTAATGGTATCCATTTTTTAGTGTCCCTCATCTTATTGAACTCGCCAAAGAAATAATCACTTGGACCTTTGCCATACAATACTGACCACATAGTGATAAATATAACTTTCTCATAAAATAAAACGATAGCACAAGATTATAAGAATACCTTATAACAATAATACAATTATTATATATCTTATATTTTATATTGGTTTGGATTTTATTTGATTATGGTGGTTTCATTTTAGGAGGTTCAATCAATAATAAATCTATGTCTATTTCTATCTTCACAGTTGTGTTGACTGTAATGCATTGTTTTGTTTTATTTATCAGTGAGTTATCGTATTTATGTAGGTTCGTTCCCATAACATTATTAATCTATTCACCTTTTAGTAAAAAAATCATTGACACTATCAGATCAGTGAATATGCGGTATGTTTCTTCGAAATCAAGCGCAGTTTTACTTACCTACAGAATGACACACAATGTGGTCCTAGTAGCATGATACCTGTTCCATTATCCATAACAGTAGAGTAAGATTCTAAAGATAGTACAGTAGATAAGTTACCACTTCTAGGCGTAGACATAGACACCCATATAAATTGGAAGGAACATGTTAAAAAAGTTCGTCTATATAAAGTTGGTAAGATTTTCATACGCACTCTGCGAGATAAGGACGACAACCAATTTAAAAATTGCTCTAAGCACATAATTATTACGCGAATGCGCTCGCATGGCTCGGCTATGGTGTCGCCCTTTGGGGTGGCAGCATAGATGCGCCATATGTATTCACGGCCCAAAAGAAATTATTAGATACGAATCTTTGCTAATATCAAAGAACCCGATACCTGCAAACCCCGTTTCATAAATCATAAAATAGTTACCCTTCGATATTTATATATATTTGAAGTCTGTAAATTTGTAAGAAAATATCCTGAATTTTATACGAAACGCGAAGATATACCCACAAAATATTATCTCAAGACATAGCCGTAGAAAACAACTAGTAGCACCACCTTCCCGGCTGAAACTATCATCTGGGCCGTTGGAAATGTCCATAAAACTATATAATCACTTACCTAAAATAATAAATCATGAAGTCACAGATAAATAATTTATTAAACAATTAAAATATTTCCTACTTTTAAAATGCATTATACAGTTAATGAATATTCTAATGATAAACTGTGATACAACACAATAAACATTTAAAATTACTTAAAATATCTAATCACATACCATACACACTAACCTACATTACATTATACAACATAAATATGTATCGACTTGGGTAATATATAAATCATATAAATATATTAGTCCATAATAATAAGTTAATAAAATACTAATAATACTATAATATAAATGGTTTTATATATATATATTTATATATATATACATACCTATATATAAAACTAATTATCTTATATTATGGAGGATATATGTGGAGGTGTGTGTATGCGTCCCCCCCGAAGGGTTCTCGCATTGACGTGGCGGGGGGGCTCAGTAACCGTGACTAGGTACACCACGGTGAAGCCAAGAGGAACCCAGGGGCCGCGCCGGCGTTGGGGTGCGCTGGCCGGCTCAGGCGGGCCGCTCCTATGGGCTTTGGCCGCCAAGTCCACATAGGAGTGGCGGGGTCCGGGCGCTTTGGCGCAGACTCGAGGAGGTGGGGCCCGGGCGCTTTGGCGCAGGCTCGAGGAGGTGGGGCCCGGGCGCTTTGGCGCAGGCTCGAGGAGGTGGGGCCCGGGCGCTTTGGCGCAGGCTCGAGGAGGTGGGGCCCGGGCGCTTTGGCGCAGGCTCGAGGGGGGGGCCCGGGCACTTTGGTGCAGGCTCGAGGAGGTGGGGTCCGGGCGCTCGGCGCAGACTCGAGGAGGTGGGGTCGCGGGGGGGCTATCCCTTGTGGCTGACGTAGCAGGCGGTGGGGCTACGTATCCGACCCACCGCAGGGAGACCACGGGCGACCAGACACGGGGAAGTCTGGCGCCCATTGTTGGCGAGTTTGGTCTCCGAGGCAGTTGCGGCGCGCCATGTGTTCTGGCGTGCCGCGAAGAGAAGGGTCCGGCAACGGACAGCCACGGCGGGTTCGCGGTCGTGTGGAAAATCTGTCCCGCGTTCCCGCCGAGGGCGGCAGTGACGGAACACCCCGGGGTTTTGGTGGGTATACGGACTCCCACATAACCACCTCCCTCCCCGTGGTAGGTGGTATCCATAAAGGATTTCCCCGGGACAAAAAAAAAAAAAAAAAGGTATGCGTACCTTATGGTGTGTTGTGTATGGGTATGTTCCTGTTCTAGAGACGACCATTTATATTAGTATTTTATATATATATATTATAGTATTATTAGTATTTTATATATATATATATACGAGATGTATATACGAAATAATAGTACCTACATAAATACTGATTTGACGTTGTAGTTTATATCTATATAGATGATTATGATTAGAGGTTCAAATAATTAACGTAACCCTCTCATATGTTGCAGTAAATTTTAATAAGGTATTACTAATAATTTTAATTTAGTTACTATACATTATTATATCTTATACCTTGGCAAATGTTTAAACTTGTGTAATATTTTTATGGTCTTGGCAATAAAAATCTATTTTTATAGCCATGACTTTTTTTATTTAAATAATTATGACTAAGAATGTAACACGTATTTTTATTTTTGCAATAGAGAGACTACTTTATACTATACGTACTAGAGTGCTTTATACTGTACATAATGAAATACATGTTATTTTTAAATCCAATATAACAAATCGCTACGCCTACATCCTTGAAGGGGTAGGTGTATGGCATGTCTGACAATGACATTTGAACTAGAAAGTCATTAGTTTTCTGTCTGTTACTCGAAAGGTTATAATTACATTACGGTCAAGTTAATTTATTTAGAGAGTTTGCTTTTACGCTTTCCGGAGTTGTAATGGGCAATACGTAGGTACCTATATATGTGAGCAAATTATTTAACTGAGATATTAGTTCTCTAATTTAAAGAAAGCAGAAGATGCAAGTTTGAATCCCGTTCGAGGATGTAAAATTTTTAATGTATGGGACTCGGTAAGTAGGCGTTAGTGCTTTTAAAATTATAAAATAAACTCTGTGAAATAAAAGTTTTATTCATACACTATTTTTATACTAAATCTTTGTTTTGTAAATGAACAAAATCCACATCTTAGATTACTTATATTTTTTTTTGTTTAAGTGTTATGATCGTGCGAATCAAAAATCCGAGATAACAACCAAAGATGAAACGTTATCATGTGCTAAACAAAACGCAAACAGAACCCACATACTTATTCGAACTTAACAATTTCGACCTTAACTTTTCTAATGATGGATTTGGTAATTTCTTTTATTACATAATTATATTTTTTTTTACATCATTGTGTGTCCTAACCGTAGAACCTAGGCGGGAAGCCTGTATTAAAATCATTAGTTCCTTCCTAGTTTGGATTTCAACTGCATTAATTTGAAAAGAAAAGGTATGTAATTCTAATAATAGATTAATTGCCAGTTAACAGTAAAGAAATTAAAACTAAACAAAAAACTACTTAATTAAAATAAAAACACTTTACTTAATTACGCACCTCTCCATCACTCGTGGAAAGCGACTAAGTACTCCACAAAAACAGTCTGTCAAGATAAATATCAACCTATGTGGTATTCGAGGTTATCATCTACCTCTCTATACCTAAGGCATCGACCAGTTTTGGTTCAAAACTTTTAACCTAAAAGAGTGAAGTAGATGCTTTCACTTTTAAAATAGTATTAGTATCTAAGTATAATATGACGATATCAAACTAGAAATCAAAATCACCTCAGTGTCGCTCGACAACCGTACAGAAACTTGATAGTAATCAGGTACGTGTTGATAAGCTATCAGTATGATCTCCTTCAACATGGATATCATTGTGGTTATTTTGATCTGTCTTGGAGGTTGCCGTTAGAAAAGTGCATTTTTTTTCTCTCAGAGTGGTTATAGAAAATAAATTGCGCTAAGGTAATACATTTTAATTTATACGACATTTATCGGTCTAAAGGTTGATCCTGTTTTCTAAAAGTTTCGGCCATGGATGGAAACCGAAACAATCTTTTTTACGAGATTTTAATTGAAATTAAGGTAGTCCAATAAAGTTCTAGGTACTTATTCTAGTTAGCAGCTTATTGAAATAACTTAACACCATGTATGTAATCAAACAGCCCGATCGGTGAAGAGTAACAAATTACGTCACGTGTCAAATTATCTTTGAAGATATTTGCCGCAATATATAGGTACTATTTATTTATTATTATTTATTTACTATTTATTTAAGGTATTATTTATTTATACTCTTTTTGTTTACTGTTTTCTTATAAGAGTATATTTCAGATTTTTATAGTTGTATAGTTAATTTATATTTCATATATATATTCTGTACTGTGTGCATGTCGGTACGTGAATTCACAAAATGTCTCTAACGGAAGATCAGCGCTGGCAAACAGCTGGTATCATACTGAGCTGGTACCAATTTATAACAGTTATATATGTTGTGTGCTATTGTTTTGATTTTTTTTCTTGTAACACATATATACATTGTAATGTCGCAAATAATACATTTTCTATTTTATTCTATTCTACTATTTTAGTAACGTTCCTAATTTTACCTTAAACGACTTCAAACATTACTATATTATCATAATCATAATCAGATCGCTATAAATGGCATCCCATTCGATAACCAATAAATAACACAATATTAGTTTTATTATTTAATTACTACTTTGAAATAATAAATGATTATCAGTTTTAAAAACCCTACACTAATTTGGTCATATTGCTCCATCACAATAACCTATACCACCATACATGTATAGATCATATCAACGAACCTCAGCTGCAATCAAATGTTAATCATGAAAAATGGCGGAAGTATGTCAATTTTGACTGCACCTGTAAGCAGAAATGTTAATAAGTTGCTGACAAAGTGACATTATACCGCCATTTTTTAGATTTAAATCAAAATCTGGACTGGATTCACTATATAACTATAAAACTACGGCAAATATTTAATTATGTATCCCTAAGTATCATTTTTGGTCAATTTGGGTCACTGAAAACTCATCAGTTTCCGTATGTTATGTATGTCCTTTTCGTAACACGTACATAAACAATCGCAAATATCAAAACAATGACATGTGTTACATAGTAACCCACATACGAAATTGCTAACGAAGAGCCACATGGCTACCTACATCGTGCATCGCAACTATCGTGCGGTTGCAACACGAGGAGGCGAGGAGTCAGCATTCTCGAATCTACATGGCACACCACCGGCAACATGAAGCGCGAAGTCAGCTTACTTGTGGAAACTTAATTTTTTACAAAAGAATTAATTTATGCATTGTTAACCTAATATCGGTAGCATTTATACGTGTACTCAGAATAGGAAATTATATTGTAAAATCTTTTTTTTCTTTAAGCAAGTAGTAAAGTAGTAAAAAACTTTATGGTTTTTTTCCGTTTTCTCAACTAATTTGACGGACTTATTGGTCTAGACCTGTTAGAAAAATGGGAAGCCAAAATTGACCTTAAAAATAGAGTGCTCATTACACGTAACGCGACAAACCTGATTCGGATGTTCAATTCAAAACATGTAAATTTGTATGAAGATGTTGTACCGGCGAATTCCTCTAAATTATTGCGATAACCGATAAACGTGCATGACAAAGTCGTTTACGTGCCCGAACAAGTAGTGTCAAATTGTATAATCCGGGACTGCCTAACATAAGTGTCAGATAATCGAGGTTATTTAGAAATTACGAATCCTGCTTCTCACGATATAATCTTTTGTTTGGACCGACCGTTAGTAGCCGAGATCCATACGAACGAGTGCGTGTGCAACGAACAACCGCGCTTGCTTGTTAACGAAGTGCTATCGCGTCTATGTACGGACCACTTCAATGCAGAAGAACGCGCTAACTTAGAAGCCTTATGTGCTCAGTACGCTGATGTGTTCTTTATAGAAGGGGAATCTCTGACATTTACGAATAAAGTAAAGCATCGGTTCCGAACTACTGATGAAGAACCGGTGAACACGAAAAGTTATCGGTACCCGTATGTTCACAGAAATGAAGTTAGACAGCAATTAGGATCTATGTTAGAACAGGGTATAAGTCAGCCATCTGAATCCGCTTGGAGCTATCCTTTATGAGTAGTACCCAAGAAAGGCGATGCATCCGGCAAAATAAAATGGCGAATCGTTATCGACTACCGGGACCTTAACGAAAATACTATAAACGGTAAGTACCCAATACTTAACATCGCGGACGTATTGGACAAGCTTTATAACTGCCAGTATTTCACAACGCTTGATCTGGTAAGTGGATTTTACCAAGTTGAGACGAACTCTGAGAATATACCCAAAACTGCGGTTAATGTAAAGCACGGGCACTATGAATTCTTACGTATGCCCATCGGTCTCAAGATCAGCCCTTCAACATTCTGACAACGTACCTAATGACCAACAGAACACCGTCTGTCTAGTATATCTAGATGACATTATTGCCTTTAGTACGTCCCTCTAAGACACCGGTAATGTTTTTGACAAATTACGTGAATCTAACTTTAAAATTCAAATGAATAAATCCGATTTTTTAAGTCACAAACTGCGTATCTTGGACATGTGATTAGCCGTGATAGTATCAAGCCCAATCCAGATAAAATATCTGCAATACAAAACTACCCCATTCCTAAAACGCCTAAAGAAATTAAGCAATTTCTAGGGTTAGTTGGGATTACAGAAAATTCATCCCTGATTTCGCTCGTATTACAAAACCACTTACTTATTGCTTGAAGAAAGGCAATAAAGTAAGCCTTGATTCTTCATGCATAAATAGTACCGAAAAATGTAAAACCCTTTTCACTAATGATCCCATTCTACAGTATCCCAACTTTAATAAAGAGTTCTTACTGACTACTGACGCGTCCAACATGGCCATTGGTGCCATTTTATGCCAAGGACCCATAGGATCCAATAAACCTGTATGCTTTACCTCCCGAACCCTTAACGACAGCGAAAGCAATTATAGCACAATAGAAAAGGAGCTATTGGATATAGTATGGGCCACCAAATACTTTCGACCGTATCTTTTTGGTCATAAATTCAACTGACGGACCATAAACCACTTCAGTGGATTATGAGAATTCCCGACCAACAAGGTGGAGGCTTAAATTTAGTGAATATGACTTTACAGTTATATACAAAAAGGCAAAGCCAACACAAATGCCGACGCACTTTCAAGGGTCGAGATACATAACGAGAAGATCAGCTCTATTGCAGTGAACCCTTCAGAAAAGCCAGCTGGTTCAATCACTGGTTCAACCACAGTTACCGAACATACGAGTCAGGAAAACCCGATACTAGAAATACCTATAACCGACTATGCATTGAATAAATTTCACAGACAGCTTATCATGCTAGTAGTAGGTGACATAAAGCGACAACCGACCGCTACGAAACCATTTGATACTCACACTAGAACTTGCGTACAAATTTCTGAAATTACCGTAGTGATCGCGATAAAAAAATACGTAAATCCAAAAGTTAAGACTGCTCTTCTGATAATCCCACCTTTTCGTATGTATGACATAAACCCTATCATTCAAGATAAATTTCGCAGCTCTGCAATGAATTTAATTTTAGTCAAAAAGGAATTCGTGAATGTTAAAGATTATCTCAGACAACATAATTTGATTCGTAATTACCACGACGGTAAAACAAATCACAGTGGAATTAACGAATGCTTCTCTTCTCTCTCCACTCGATACTTTTGGCCCAAACTGAGAGACCACAAAACTAAATTTATTAATGAGCTGCAGTCAAGCTAAATATGACAGAAACCCTATAAAGCAAAAGTTCAATATAGTACCACCAGCAACGAAACCGTTTGAAATTGTTCATTTAGATTTGTTCACAGCTCAGAATGAGAAGTTCTTAACGTTTATCTACGTATTTTCTAAATACAGTCAGGCATACCATCTTCGTGACGGTACTGCCATTAGCATAATTCAAAGTCTACTTAATTATTGTACACAACATTACTTTCCTTTGACTTTAGTGACTGACAATGGGACTGAGTTTACAAACCAATTGTTCTCGGAGTTAACACAACCACATAAGATAAACCACCACAGAACATTGCCACATGCTCCCAACGATAACGGTAATATCGAGCGATTCCATTTAACGATTTTAGAGCACCTACGCATTCTCAAGTTACAGCAAAAAGACGAAACTGTAGTAAATATCCTATACCCTATACCATCATAGCATATAACAGTTTAGTACACAGCTTTACGAAATGCCGACCTTACGACATAATTAACGGACATTTTGACCCGAGAGACCCTGTTGACATGGACCTCACTAAGCACTTATTACAGCAATATGTACAGACTCACCGTGAACAAATAAAAGCAGTATATGACTTAATAAATGAGTCTTCATTGACCAACCGTACATCCCTTACAGAACATCGTAACAAAAACCGCGTACCCGAAACTGAGTAACAACCGGAGCAAACCTTCTATGTTTGCAACCCTTTCGCTGCTCGACAAAACCTTGCAGCCCGCTATACTCACGACAAAGTACTAGCCGTTCTACCAATCCACATACAACTATTTTTGGTATGTTTGTAATTGGATATATATATACACGTCTAAAAGGCGTGGCCTTTGGATGCAACATGTGAGATGATTTCAATCAAGTTATCCGCACCCGACGAAGCGTAACGTAAACGAAATAGCGTAGTGTCTTTCTACTAGACGATCCACGGCTTCTTTGGTTAATTTGATTGTACCTAGTCATCTCACATGATGCATCCAGAGTTACATACTAACATACGAAATTGCTAACGAAGAACCTCATGGCTACCCACATCGTGCATCGCAACTATCACGCGGTTGCAACACGAGGCGGTAATATCAACACGTTCAGTTGTTCATATGATGTCATTGTACTAACGGAGACATGGTTGGTACCTGAGATTAATGATCATGAATTCATAGACCAACGATATGTTGTATTTAGAACGGATAGAGATAGGCTGACGGCAGACAAAAAGGACGGTGGTGGAGTACTAGTTGCCATCTTACGTGGATCTCAGTTGCAACACGAGGCGCGGAGTCAGCATTCTCAAATCTACATGGCACCGGTCACGTAGGCCCCCGGCAACATGAAGCGCGGAGTCAGCTTACTCGTGGGACCTTAATTTTTTTACATTAGAATTAACTTATGCATTGTTAACCTAATATCGGTAGTATTCATACGTGTACTTAGAATAGGAAATTTTATTGTAACATCTTGTATTTTAAAGTTAGTACAAAAGTTTTTGGGTATTTTAGACCCTTCGGCTGTGACCTACGTAATTCGTGCAAAAATAATCATCACATCAATATATATAGTCAGGTTCTAAAACTGAAACTGTATTTAAGTTAGTTTTATACACATAGTTCTAGTCTTAGTCTAATAAGTGGTTTAATAAATTATTTTAATAAGTGTAGAAGTGTATAAGATAAAACGTTCATTGTCGCAAGAAGTAACCCAAACATTGGGAAGAAGTTTATTAATGAGCCAGTATGTAAACTTTTTTAAGAATTTTTAGAATGAGGATTGCTTAGGGTTTACTTACATACTCATAAGATTCGTAGATTGAATACTTTATATAGTCCGATGCACTAGAAAATTATTTTTATGTACGCCCTGACAATCATTCCTCTGTCGCTGAAACTTTGCAGTACCTATGATAAAATAATGTTTACAGATTACGATTAACATATTATCCAAAAAAAATACCTTGAAGGTAGGTATTTGTACCCAAACATTAAAATCGCTTGTAGCTCTCGGCGGAAAATTCTTCTGTTCTAAATTACTTCACTATATGTTACGAGTAAAACCAGTTTTGTATCGTAGCTTGTTCAGGAAAATTCCTCAGTCAAATTTTATTTATTCATGCTTCCATCCTATCCAGAAAAATAACATTTCTACCATGCCATTATGGTTTCTTGGCAATTTATTAATGTAATACTTAGTTCGCTGTTCGCTGAAATAAAACTTTTTCATATTATCCAATAAAATTTCGCAATACCACATTTATTTTGGCATACTTAAGTTTTCTAAAAGCGTACCTTTATCCTCCCAAGGACCAAGCCAAAAAACGAGTTGGATAAATTTCTGCTTACTGTTCTCATCTGAGTACATAAAATATATCTAGGAGACTCAGTTCTGCTGCATATGCGGTACGTAAAATAAGAAAACTAACAGACGTTTCTACGGCGCGGTTAGTATATTTTGCATATTTCCACAGCGTAATGTCATATGGGACATTACTATGGCGTTCAGCGGCTAATACGAGTATAGAGACCATCTTTATCCTACAAAAACGTGCTATTCGAGCTATTTACGAAATGGGTCCCCGTGGATCTTTGAGAGATTTATTTAAAGAAATCAGTATATTAACTTTGCGTTCCTTATATATGTGTTTGAAAATATAATGTATATTCGTAAAAATTTACATAAATATAAGTTAAATAGTGATCACCATACTTTTAATACTAGAAATACAAATAGGATAGCTGTACCTAGTTTTAGACTTGCGAAGACTAATAAGTCATTCCTCGGAAATTGTGTGTGTTTTACAACAAAATCCCAAAACACATAACTGAGCTCACAGAGGGAAAATTCAAGTTGACTGTAAAAACATTTTCATAAAAATAGCTTATTATAAAGTCCGACATTATATAGATGACAAAAATGGTTGGAATACTCCACTTCTGGCAAGCTATCATTCTTCCACCCATAAAATGTAATATTAGTAGTACCATAAAATGCAATATTAATAGTAGTAGTATAAAAAGAATGGCCCGAGTTTCTTGCCGCTTCTTCCCGGTGGGCTCTATATTATTTGGAACGCGGCGGTAGAGTTTTTAAAGTACATTATAATGAGAAATTGACGTTCATAAGTGCGTCTTTGATGCCTAAATTGAATAAATGATTTTGACTTTGACTTTGACTATATGACCACTGCCACCCAAAAAAGAACCTAAAAAACTACACAATAGTGTATATAATATATGTGTAATCATGATAAGTTGGCTTTGCTGCTCGCAAAATTGTATTAAATAATATTCTTTAATATAAGATTTACAAAAGTCTACAAGATTCATAATTCATTGATTTAGTTGTACTCACAACCAATAGCTCCGGCATTGCAATATGCGCTACTAGATGCCGAATCTGATTTGTTGAAGGTAAGCCAAGGTTTCATTTTATCAGCCACAACAAAAATATATTTCTGATCACTTTTACACGTAATTGGTGTATCTTCGGTATTTTGGGTATTGGTATATTGGGTATCCGTCGTTATCAAAGACAGCAGTTGCACAGTATACACGACAAGTTCCCTGATACTTCGGTACCAATTTATGACTCTGTCCTGATGATGGGATATTTATTTCAATACTTACTACATCAGATACCTTAAATACTTTTAGCTCCACAGAGTTTTTATCATATTGAGCTGTCTGTTTTTATTGATATTTTGTATTATAATCATACATTTTATTGTAAATGTCTACTACCGAGTCATTGGTAACGCTATGGTCTCGATCTAGCGAAGTTCTTACTCTACTCTCAGCTCCTAATACGGACGTACCCAAAAGAGCTTCAAAGGTGATCGAACAATAACTTTGTTGTGTGTATTATTGAGGCCCCACTGTACATCAGGTATATGAAAATCCATTTGTTTCCATCTTTTACTGTGTATTTAGCAGAGAGTGCATCGAGCAATGTACGATTATATTATTCAACCTGTTTATTTGCACGCGGTGTAGCCACTGCATGGAGGACATGTTTAATACCTAACCCACTTAAAAATTCTACGAATTTGTGCTGGTGAACGATGGATCACTGTCGGAGATAATCTTCTTAGAAACGCCAAAGATACTGAAGTATTATCTTAACTAATCAATGACTATGGATGCATTTACTTCGGACAAGTTTCAAAATTGTGAATTTCGTGTATTCGTCGATAATCACCAACAAGTGGGTATTTCCTTTCGAGCTCTTGATAAATGGAACAACATGGTCTATATGTAACGTATAGGTACTATCAGTATCAATAAAAGAGTATGGGTATGAGTATGAGTAACGTCGCAAAAGGGGAATTTACCTTTGGTTTAGGGTGTAAAGAAGTCCTCCCTTTTGACAATGATTTTGTATAGACACACTCGAGACGAGAGTGTACATACTTAACATATCGTCTCATTTTACCAAACCAATATGCTTCTTTTACTTTAGACATCGTTTTATCAAAGTCAAAATGCCCTATATCTTCATGGTACTGTTTGAATATCTGCCAGCGTACATCTTTTCGCACTACCCAACATTCACCATCGTCAGTCACGCGATATAATCACTTATGACGTACAACATTTTTTTTTTTTCATTTATTTCAAGAACGTTGGCTGACTTTGGATCCTGAATGATAGATATTTAACGCTGAATTTCTGAATCTGCTTGCCGAACAGTGCTCAACCAATCTCCCTCTGACAAGACCATCACCTCCATTATCTTATTGTTAATTATTTCAGAACTCTGCTGGTCTTTATTACCTGAGACCAAGGTGAGGTCAATGATAGTACGGCTGCGTTGTCTAACAACCCTCACTTAGTTGCATTACTATGCCGGCTACGCCTAATTTGCAGGCATTTGTGTACAATTCGGTACTACCGTTCGGATCGTATAGTGCCAAGACAGGTTTTTGCAAGAGGGCTTCTTTTAACGTATTGAAAGTCTAAGGGATTTCAACAGGTTTCGGGAAATCGCGAACTACTTTAATTTTCGAAACCCTGGCTTGCTACCTTCCTTGTTAAACTCAAACCCTAGGTAATTGACAGTTTCACTAAAGAATCCGGATTTGCTCAGTTGAAGCATTAGACCTGCGTTCTTTAACAATTCTAATATTTGTTTTAACTTCTGTAACTTTCGTCTATTGATTAAGACGGTATAATTATATCATCCATATAGGCTGACGTTATCCCCTTGGCTACCAAGGACCATATTTATCATTCGCATGAAGTTTGATGGAGCGTTTTGCTTAGTTCCTGTAGGTTAAAAGCGAAACAGCACCGATACTCATGAAGCAAATCGACCTCAGAGGTTTTACTGTCTAGACTGCCGCCAGACTTTACATCGTCAATTTTTATATCTTCCTGCGTTTTCATCTTTTTGCATCGATCGACACTTGATCAGATCACTTGCATCTAGCTGTATTTACGGACCATGAACGGAATAATCAGAATAAACGGTGAAGATGAACATATATATTAACATAATTATTAAATTATTATTAACATGATAAAGTTGACATAAACTTTCCGACTTCCAGGGTATTTTTTTTAAATTTATTATGGACTTTGTCGCTGTGCGACCACATCTTCCCGTAAAGAAAACAGAACAATAAACATACTTCCGGGTTAAAGCAGTACTCGCTACAGACGTCATATCTTATGAGTCGTTACCACTCTGTAATGCTTTGTCCCGGATGTCACGCAATTCAACAATCTTCTTTAAAAAACCGATACAAGAGCATACTTGTAATTACATGAATAATTTGTATATTTAAAATTTGTTTACACTATTAATAAATCAAAAGAAAAGAAATTATTTGCCATACTCAACATTAATTTGTTTATACCCCTAATCGTATGGCCATAGTGCCACGCTAGGCATTACAGGATCGTCGAACCCTAGACTCGGTTATTGCACCGACCGCAAATAATACGTTTTTCTTGTTATCAAACCACATTATATTTACGGTTATCAGATTTATTACTTTATATGTGCTGTAAGACATTGCTTCGTGCTTAATTTCGTGCTTCTACGGAAACCCTATAGGTGTTCATTCCCCAGTAAAAACACAAAATATGCGATAAATGCGATGTAAACGGTCATATCTTTTGATCGAGTTGATCTACAAGTTTGTTTTTTACAGCTGAGAGAGACCGTAGACCCGAGTATTTGATATAAATGTCAACATGAAAACTTACGCGTTCCTGAGAAGAGACCTTGACAGACAGACAGATGGACAACAAAGTGATCCTACAACGATTCCTTTTTCCTTTCGATGTACAAAACCTTAAAAAGTAAAGTGTTTACTTTCCTATACCTGTATATGTACCTATACGTCATTATCTTTTCGTTAACATTTGTTGCATATTATCCATAACCTCCAGCAAGCAGGAGGGGTTACTTTGACCGTGGTATATATCTGTAAAATGTAGGTAATAACTTGAAAAAAATGATAGATTTTTGCTAAAAATGGCAACCTGTTTGTGTGGAACAAACGTACTCAGGTTTTAATGCTGGATTTCTCTGTTCGGTTGCTAGAAAGTTAACATAAAATCAAAGCTAACGGCTAAACCAACGGCTTATGTGGAACAGTAATATGGAGTAACTTTATTTTAGGAACGCAACCGTACTTCGAGAGGCCATGCGAGTAAAGCGGCGGACGGGTCAGCTAGTAAACAATATAGTACAGCTATTTGCATGAAATATGTCAGGTGCTCATTATAATACAATAAAATTACCAAAGTGATGTCGGGGAAAACCCAACAATGACTGAATTAATTAGTCAATGAATTCGTATATTTGTGTTTCTCCGAATTATGACGTGTTACATACTCGTATTATCATTAAACAAAAACATGCGACGTTGTTTTTGAATTTTAGTTACAACCCTCTGTCACTTTACTAAAAAGTAACAAAGGGAAGGCTGAATAATTTATCTGGTGGTTAAAGCAAAAGCTATATCTAATACTTTCATGTAAATTAATGTGTAAGATGATATAGTTATACTATGCTGGTTGTCCTTTTAAATCTACCAGTTATGGTATTATGGTATGACAAGATAATCATCATGATTATCATCATACATCATTATGGCCTAATAGTAGATTAGTAATCAAGGGCTGTAAGGTATCAATTGCAGACCGAGATATATAGGCACACGAGCGCAGCGAGGGCGCCTATAGTTCGAGGGTGCTAATTCGAGCTAACTACTCTGCTTTACACCTCGACTGTGAGATAAGTAGAAAAAAAACGGCATTACAAAAATAAAATTGATGACTATTATACTCATACGAAGACAAGGCTGAATAGCGAAGCGACCTCTTTTGTCATTGGGCTGAATGCATGATGTCTATTGCCAGTATGATGGTTAGATGTACATCGCGGTCACATCAACTGGACGCCATGTGACGTCATTTTGGCGCCTTAAGTACGGTGTGCAAAAAATCCGGCCAAGTGGCCTTTATTAAGATCGAGTAAAAATTGATTAAAAATTAAGTTTGTTAAATGAATAAAAAAGAAAAAAAAGGTAATATACAACTACATATTCTGTGAAAACTGATGGTGTCTACCTGTTACCGTTATTAATATTGAGCATAAATATAGGAACAACACACATTTGTTGTATGGCTACCCAATTAATATTTATTTATTTGGCATTTTTCGACAGGAATGTAGTCGATTAGTCGATTATCTTTATCGCTATAAACAATGGATTGAAAGTTGTCATTAAAACTGACTTCGCCTTCACTCTCGCTCTCACTTTCACTGCTGCTATCTGATGTCTCCTCTCCTCGTAAATTGATGACCAGTTCTCGTACGAAGTTGTCAGTCAGGCCATCTTTTTCCCAGTATTCTTGTTGCAGCCTTTCGACATGATTACGACGTGTATCGGTAAAAAGATGCTGACTGTACTGACACTTGCCGGGCGAGAAAAGGGAATGCGGGGGGAAGCGGGTGGGGACCCGCATTCCAGCGATGCGTCGCGTTAATGTAATGTAATTACTTACCGCCCTAGGGCTTTTCTAGCTACATTATTACCCTAGAGCGCTAATTGGTCACCTACAAGCCCCATTTGGGGGTAATAAGGACCTACTTACCGAATATGAGAGATGTAAAATTCTTTTTGGGTCATAATGACGTACTTACCGTACTTACGTATTATGAATATAACGATATTTTTGGACAACAGAACAAATATCGTAATTTATAGATAACTCGGTGAAGAAGTTTTTGAGTTACACTCTAATAATTGAAAAGTGTTACGCCTATCTTACTCATTAAATTGATCCCTAAGAAGCAAGGGTCACTAAAAATGGTAAAAAAGAAAATTAAGTGTTACGTCTATCTTGATGATATCATCATCGACGGTGTTTGTCAATCGATCCCGTAAGTAGCAAGGGTGGTACTTAAAAAAAATACCGAAAAATGCTACCGACTTCAATACCAAGCAGTGTGAAATAACTGGTCGAAGTCGGTACCATGCGCATAATATTGTGATAATAGGTAGGTGCCTATTTTTGAACTAGCATGGTACCGACTTCAACAAGTTATTTCATACTTTTTGATATTGAAGTCGGTGCAATTTTTTGGGTTCCCATTTGCGTTTGGCCTCGTATTTCTATACATTTTCCTTTCCTCCAAGTTATTTAATGACTCTGCATCCTGTTTACGTTTAGAACAAACAATTTACGAATTAATTTAACGTCGACGGATACATAATGGCTAGTAAATAGTTATAGTTGCTTCAAGTTACTTAAATAAGTCTGTCAATAAGTCACTGTCAGTCTAAGTCCATTCTACGTCTAAGTTCATACGGTGGCTGCATTACTGAAACTTTCCAAAGCGATTGAGAGGAATTCACAAAACAATATTTCATGATTTTATTCACTTTGCCTACACTCATACAGCATTACATACTACTCACACGTAACGGTCAATAATCCAGCATTATTACACAGCATCACTCAAAGTAAAGAAAATCTAGGAAAATTAAACACATACAACAGTAGTCATAGTTGGGCTTTTTCCCGCCAACTACGACATTTTACCTAAATTTCAACTACCTGCATTTCAACCCTGACAGATATTTTGTTGCAAACGTATTTTGACTTTTATGCTCAAATATTTGGTTTTCATTCTTTGGTCAACGTAAATCGCACAAAGCTGATTCCACTTATGATTGTCATGTTTATAATGTTTGTTTAACCTTTCGATAAAATTTTGATCGAAGATTTAACCAATTTAATTCTGGGAATTAGTTACTTACCTATTTGTATCGTGTACAATGTGACCCAAGTGCTGAAGCTTACCTACTATGTAAATTTATTTAAAGAAATGAAGGTAGGTGCATAAATTTGAATGCATGAACTGCACTATAAAGTGTTCGAAAATCATTAATTTAAAATAGTTACAAATATTCAATCAAATAGTCAATACCTTTCTACTTTACAGGTACAGATTTGCCTACCAAATCATTAGCAAAGAGTTAGTGCTCGTCGTTAACGTACCAACTACCTTTTCTACCGACTTTTTCCAAAAAAAGGAGGAGGTAGTCAATTCGCTTGTATGTTTTTTTTGTTACCTCATAACTTTCGACTGGGTGAACCGATTCTCAAAATTCTTTTTTTAAAGATGGTGCTTTTCGTGTGGTCCCATTTAAACTTAATCAAATTCGGTCCAGTACTTTTTGAGATACACTTCAATAACTGAATAGAATGGAAGTCGGTATAAAGTTTTTCAAATTGTACTTGTACTCATATACTTTAATCTATTTATTATACCTTATACATTTTTATTAAGGTTCATTCTTTTGTCAATTACTATTTTGTTTAGTTTTCCGAGCTTTGAATTAAAGACAATTATGTGAGATTTAAATTATTAGTATTTACAGTTTTGTAGCGTATGTTTTAGCGTACAAACATGGGCGCTACGAATATATTCTTGATGGTGTTCTGCCTCGTGTCAATGCGACCTTCGAGTGCTGTGAGTTACACGGATAATCCATCTGTGAAGCTCTTGCAGGAGTACTTACAAATTGACACCACCTCTGGCAGCAATCTAAGTAAGTTGTAATTTATTTGAACCTTCAGTGTTTTGATAACAATCGTAACACATCGGTGTGCTAGATTGTGTGTTGTGTGTTTAAATGTCTACGGTTATTCTTCCTGCTTCGATCAAATTTTCGAAAATAACTAAGCTTTAATAGTACATTACTGCAGAATCCAGTAAGTAGGCCTTTCTGGCCAAGTATTAGTTAACCGGACCGTACCGAGGGTTATATACGAGACCAGAATGGCATTCTTACTGGTTGAGGCTTGTATAATGCTTTTCTTAAAAATGAAAGAATGTTTTTTTGCAAATTCGGTCTCAGCTTTTAAACCAGGAGGAGTGTCATCTATTGTTCTAAATCAGATTCGCTTGAACTCATTTTAATTTATTTGTTGAATTTGTACCATTGTATTCTATGCGTATCATGAAATTTTCAACTTTACGCGCGGTAGTCCAACATTAATATATATGTTCATGGGGAGGTGCAACCACATGTTTTATGATTCAATTAGAGAGAGCGCAACGGGCAGTTTTAAAGGTCTCAATGCGGCTACCGTACCGACATTCAACTACTGACGTTTACTTAAGAGCAGGAGTTCTTCAGTTCGCAAGATTTACATTTTCCAATGTTTACAAAGGCATCACAAAGTAACAGACTCAAACTTAACACTGACTCGAAAGAGACGAGATAATTTCCCAGTTCCGAGTACGCAGAGTTTATTTGCGCGTAGGCATTTTATATTCCTTGCTCCTTATTTATATAAAGCTTTCTTCAAGTGTCCTATAAACTCTAAGGAGGATCTAAAAGAGCAAATAATTATACACTTAAACAACTCGTCTTGAATTGGCTTAATACTTTTAATTATGACGAAACTGAGAAATTATTAACTCGTATTGTATAATATTATTACATATTATTCACAACTTACCCATACTCGTGGATACACTCTACTACAAACACATACACATATACACACCACACACAATACTCATACACATACACATACGCTCTAGTAAACTTCTACTTATTGTATAATGTGCACAATTCTTAACACTAAAATAAAAATACTTATGTTTATAAAGAACGCAAAAATATATAGATATATGTCGAATCTTAGACAACAACATGGGAAGCCACTGCCTCTCATGATACAGGTTCATATCCTAGTATGAGAGGCAATGTTCCACTGAGTTTTGAAACATATTATTATTGCACAATAAACGTATTATTATTATTATTGTTATTAAACCTCTTTTAGCTAAAAAAGTATGGACATTAGAAAAATAAGTATGAAACAAAAGTTGTATAAAATAAACTGATCTTAAAGAATGGCTTGATGCATTTTACTGATTAATCTAATATTTCAAGAGTTATTGGCCGCGGTAGAAAAACCCGTTCATTAAATGGGCCATAAATCGTAAACAGTAGGTTTTAAAAAAAAGTTTGTTAGAAACAAAACATGCGAAATTTTATTCTCTATAATAATAGTTTGAATAACTTTTGCCGTAAAGTACATAGTTTCCGAGATATCAGCCGAAAACGTTTTTTCAAGATGGTGATCACCTGGATGGTGGCGTCACCTGGATCTGTCAGCATTTTGTGATTTTATGCTCAGTAAGTGATCCTGAACCGAAAAAATTTTTTTTATCGGAAATTATGTACAAAGTTGACCCAATAAAAGTATATTTTTACTGGCCTAAGTAGGAGATTCCAAATTTAAAATCTCTCTTCTTACTGGACAGTTGTGAATAAGTCTCCGGTAGAGTTCACTTTCTGGACACATTTAGAGATGTGACGGCAACATTACGTACCATTTTTGAGAAAAGTTAATTTACAGTTATTTATAATTACAATTTACGAAAACTTTAACCTTACACACCGCAGTTCTGGAATCGAAGTATGATTTCTAAGAAAACTATTGTATTATTGGCCAAATATAACGATTGGCGAGTCTATGGGACGTCTATACCGATATTGACACATGAAGGGTGTAATTTCAAAACCCCCTAAAATGACTTCGGACACATTTACATATTATTACACCAAAATAAAGTTTTACATGTTACTTCAATATGTCTATACGTTTATTTTCATAACCCACTTAAATACACAGTAAAATCATTCTAAAAAGTAATATTAGTAGTAAACTCCGCTAAAATGCCCTGTGTTACAATCAAAATCCTCTAAAATGAAATCGACCAATGACAGCGCGGCATTTGAGTCAGGTGACTTTTAAAATAGTATGGCGATTTCAGTTGTGTTGTTGAGAGTTGCTCGCAGATTTTAATTGAAATTCACTAGAAATAATGGAAGATTTAGCGCCATGCGTAAAAAAATGTGATCCTAAGTATGCTCGGTAACGTCCACGCAATCCACAAGCTTGGAAAAAGAACAGGAGCGCCGACAAAGTTAAGTAAAATATTACGTAAAACTAACTAGAAAAGTTCGTTGAAAAGTTTTATGCAACATGTAGCAATGTAATCTCTAGGTACTCCAAAAGCTGTTACTGTTTTTAGTTTCAATAATATTTAGAGGTCGCCACCAGTTTATTCTATTCTCACCATGAGTTTTCTTACTCAGCATTGATGATTAAAATCACGATGATATTTTATTAACTTATATTTATCAACAAATCCGCACCCACCCACGGGAATAGTGGGCCATGATAAGCCCACTACTCCCTTTTCCAGATAGGAGGCCTATCCTATAGTAGTAGAAATATTGAAAAGATTGATGATGAAGATGAACTTGTATTTATTAACATACAAATTTTTTTTGCATTAAAATACTTTAATAGTACTTAATACGCATTTTATTTTTCATTTGTTGATATTATACCTTAGGTATCTAAGGTATAAAATAGTAAGTAAACAAAGTTTACTGATTAGTATTTCGACTTTATTGCATAACGTCATTAACCAAGCAATATAAGGTTAGATGCAAAACCCTCTATGGTATGATCCTTGACTATCATAACCCGATAAAATGACAAGTGGTTTTAAAATTCCTCTATAGTAAATTTTAATCTTTAATTTTATTTAAAATGCACGTTAATATTTTACATTTTCCACGTTTTTTAGGATTGCTAAGACTATGACAAACAAATTAATATGAAATGTTTGCATTTGAATTAAGATTATCACAACATATTCAAAATAATCTTATTGTGAAAAATTTCTTCAGGGTGATTTAGAGGTTTTTGAAATTACACCCCTCACATGCTGGTGACAATATCGGTCCAGGTAAATAAGAATATCTAGCAGTGAAATTCAATATAGCGGCCGTACACTACAAACAAAGCTATCGCAACTCAAGTTTCTTTTTAGTTTCCCTTCATTATGGACGAAAAAAGATTTTAGTACAAAAATATAATATGTAGGTAACCCTAACATTTTTAAAAGGTAGGTGATTAGTAGGAAAGCTTTATCAATATGTGTTACCCTCTGTCGGGTTTCTGATGTTTGTTAGATGTCTTAATTAGTTTATCTATCTATACACTATAGGAGTAGAGGACAAAAAGTTTGTACTTGGAAGAAAAATAGTAAGAAAAGTGGGTCAGAAGACGTAAAACCACCTACTGAACAAGAATATCACGTTTTTTAAAAAATGCATTTCTATCTGTCTGTATAATCACGCATAACTTAAAAACTGCTTAGCAGATTTTGATGAAATTTGGTATATAGATAGAATAGAACCCGGATCTCCTCCTCTCCCGGACCATAAACTTTTTATCTTGATCCGTCACTTAAATCTAAGATGGCAGCTTAATCTCTCTATACTACACCGTCTCGTAAAAAACTGGGATCTCAATTTACTGGTTGGGCGCATGAAATTCTATGGTACGGCTGAAAACCATATTGCGTTATTTGTGTAAAAAATCATTCGCAAATCGTCACACCTATTTATATCCTGGATAAGGTAAGCAGCGGTGTTTTAAATACGTGCGTTTCGCCGGATATATGTTTGGTCCCATGTTGTATAGGAGGTGAGCCTATTGCCATGTACGGGACCCTGTTCCAGACTCCGGACTGCTATTGAGAATTTCTTTGTCAGAAAATCCCAATAACTGTCAAGCCCTGGGATCCAAACCAGGACCACGAGATTCCAAAACGGTGCTTCCATAAACCAAGCGAGCGAAGCCGCTGGCGGGTCAGCAAGTTGATTCATAAAATAGCTACTTCTGCGTTATAACCCGTCTCGCCACGAAGGCGGTCCGTCTCGAAATCGTGTCGGAGCTACGCTGTACGGAAGCGTTCTTGGCGGCATTACAACGATTCGTTTTTAGGCGCGGTGGTGTACCTACGTTAATTAGGTCCGATTGCGGTACGAACTACGTAGGCGCTAGGATTGAACTTAGGGGAATACAAGACTTTCTTGCATCCAATAACGATAATATCGCAAATACGCGTTCTAAACAGCACATGGAGGATGTAAATAAGCTTTTACATGCAAATATTTTTTTATTAATTAAATAAAATGTTATGAAGTTACATTTTATTTATATATAAGTACATTAAAAATCCTTAATAATTGATCTTCCATTTTACATCTGATATAAAATGGTACACTCCGAATAAAAAAATTTTTTTTTAACAAAAAAATACCTTTCCTTTAACTGAATGTTTATGATGCATATAATTATTTCGGAATTTTCCTAGCAGTGGCATATAAAAAAAACAACAAATATTCCGTATGTCGCACGACTTTTTTCACTCTAAGTCATTATACATAAAGGAAGACTATATCCATAAATACAACAAAATATTCAAACGGCTTTGAATTTTTCTTAAAGTTTATAAGTACCTAATATTTAACATGGTTCCGTAGGTGCTAGAAGCGGTGCAAACCGGGGAAATAGGTACTTCTACTACTAACTGTGTTTCCTAACGATTCCATAAGAATCTACTACTGTCAGAATTATTTCCATACTTTAGCCTAATTTGACTGGGCTTGTAGGACTGGAGCTATATAACCGTGATGTATGTAATTTAAGTAATACCGTATGAAATGTTATAACGCAAGTACTCATACACATACCTCTACAAAACTTCAAGTACTTAGTGGGCGTTTATAAAATCTTTATGGGAGGACATGGAATAGGCCAATATATATGTGCACAGTAACATGTCATGTTCACGAACACTGTATAATCCGTTGTGTGATTTAATCATTTACAGTTTAACAATATGTCTGTCACAATGTCATACATGTATCTATACCCGCACGTATCTTACATTATTGTTTACACACAATCATGTATTAACTAATTAGTACAAAATACATATATACCCTTCATATACTAGAAATTAATTAGAATTGAATTCTATTTAAGGCTATTGTAGGCATCTATTTTAGGAATTCCTAAAATACTTAATAACACATACATAGTATTAAACATTTTAAACTAGCGAACCGCGACAGACAGCGACAGCGACTTTGTTTAATACTATGTAGTGATAGTGATAGTGATGCTCTAGTTCAATTCGCATGTTCAACATAGCGAACGACAAACCCAAACTTTAGCCTTTCTTATCGTACAACTTATAATATGTATCATTGAATATTAGTAATAGAAATGTATCATTATTAATTTAATAAATATATTTTTGTATTGTACCGTGACTCAAATTAATTAAATTAGATAGTACTTAGTACTTATTTAAAATAGGTGCCTTAAAGTTTTGAAACCTCTATCTATTGCCAGCAAAGCATTCAAAGTTTTTGGCCAGCTTAAGTTTTTCTTTTAGTTTTCAGTTTTAGTTAGTTAAAAAATTCGATGCTCGGACCCGAACCTCGGTGGCCTATGGCGTCTGACACGGAGAGCCAGAAGACGCGGGTTGAAATCCCATCCGAGGATGTGAATTTTTCTCTATATAAATTTCAATGTTTGAGATCGCTAAAGCAGGCGTTAGTGCTTTAAAAGTAATACTATAAAAATCACAAGGGTTGCGATGTCAATACGAAAGTTTAAGAATTTCTAAATAATGCTTCTTTCGGTTGGACAGTACTGTCAAAGCTGTTTAATAAATGTCGCTCTGTCCCCGTAAGACGGTTAGTCAGATAGAGAGTTAAAAAGTTCGATGCTCGGACCCGAACCTCGATGGCCTAGTTGGTCAATGGCGTCTGACACGGAAACGTCAGAAGACGCGGGTTCGAATCCCGTCCAAGGATGTAAATTTTTCTCTCTATAAATTTCAATAATCTTTTAGCGTTTCAAGTATCATACCATCCGTAGTTTCCATCGGCAGCAATGCTGTCCCAGTCCTGAGGACGTCCTCTTGTATACAGCATGGAGTCTATGACGCTGGAGCCACCCAGGGCTTTTCCTCGTGGCCAGAAGCATCTCTGTTCGTCGCTTCCTACCGATCAAAATAAACAGTGCCAATGACTTATCTCCTAATGTTAAGAAACAACTTTTTTTACTTGAAATTGCTAATAGATTTGATAATGATGAATTCGACTTTTATTCTTTTGTTGTGAAATGCTCGTAGCTCAACTGATAGGATTACGGTTTAGTTGAACTACGCAAGTGTGACTGACTAAAAGGAGATGATATAATTATCCAAGAGGCCATAATTACATTAATCAGTGTTTTGGTGGTTTATTAATCCGTCCGAATCAGCAAGCCTCCAGTTCATTCATAAATCTTTTGTTTTAACGTAAACCAGATGCGGACAGATTAATTTATAAAATTGGAGATCACTCTATTCACATATAACGGTTGCAAACAAATTACTGTTTTGTATAATAACGTAATGCAGCAAATTGTTTTTGGTTAGCAGTTGTAGACTCGAACTCGTTTTGATCAATTCCTACTAAATTTAAAAGTTATCTCTACAGTAACAGTCGGTCTTAGAGGATATTCTACTTTTTTTCAAAATTGGTTGTCTGTAATAGTTTTCTTGAATATTAAATTCATATTTAAAAGTCCGTGATTTAGTCACTCAATTTCGTGATCAATTTCATAAATACCACCACTATTCTTATACGAGTATGTGTTCATAGTATCTAATCCTATATCCATAATCCCATGAGAACTAGACTCATCACTTACCACATTGACTTCTTCATCAAGTCCAAACAAGACCTATTTTTCTATATACCACAATTTTTTGCTTGTAATGTTCTGTGTCTAATTCAAAGACTGTTGTGTTCTGTCGGTACATGATCATAATACGAAGTTTCATAGGAGAAGATAAGCAGGCAAGGCTAGCAAGAGTCCTTATAAGTATCAATAGGTTTTACTACAACCGCACCTGCTTTTGAGGCAGCCATATTGGTAATTAGACATAATGCTGGACTTTTTCAGAAAATCAGTTAACGATGATATTGAATATCATTTAGTTATAATCACTGAATGTATTATTAAAAACTCTGTATAGGCAGTCATTATCTGTTATAAATATGATAGAGTATAGTTAGACATTATGCATTCAATCAATTTTACTAATCTTCTATTACAGCTGCCGCAGTAGAGTTTTGGCAGAAATTGGCAGCTGCAGAAAACCTTCCAATTTCCGTGTATGAATTTACGGAGGGATACCCAGTGGTCGTCATCAAATGGGCTGGGACCGACCCCTCGACTAACAGTATAATGCTTAACTCTCATATGGACGTGGTGCCGGCTGATGAAAAGGTAAAATTATTTTTAAATATATGGGGGGGTTCAATATAAAAGTCATAACGAGTAGTTACATCAAGCAACTTCAAACTTCATTATTAATAAATCATTATCATCATACGCTTAATAGTGTAAATAATATACAGACTGACTGGTTGAACACTTTACATAAACAAGGACATGATAATTCATGGTCACATGAAACGTTTAAAAAAATAAAATTAAAAAAATACCGTTAAACTACAGAGGAAACCTTCATTCTATGAATGTGCTATAACTCGAAAATTATGGACACCGTCCGAACGGGGTTAATGACCCAAAGCGCCGCGCCGCGTTCAAAGGAATCAAGCAGCGTCCGAACGGGGTTAATGACCCAAAGGGCCGCGCCGCCCGCGCCGCGTTCAAAGGAATCAAGCAGCGTCCGAACGGGGTTAATGACCCAAAGGGCCGCGCCGCCCGCGCCGCGTTCACAGGAATCAAAGGATGCCGCGATCGTCGGCCGCCCGCCCGGCCGCGCCGCGCCGGTGTAAACAAACAAGTACTTACCTTGCCGCGCTAAGGCAAATTTTATTACTACACGCGCGCCGCGAGTGACCATGTTTATTGTTTTGAGTAGACAATTAAAGTTAGGTAAATATTAGGCACCTATTTTTTTTTCTTAATTAGAACGAGAATCGAGTACTGAGCACTATATATCAATATGTAAAGTGTTCAACCAGTCAGCCTGTATATATGAATTGAATAGGCTCCGCAACTATGTGACTGATTTGAAAAATTCTTTCACCATTAGAATCTTACATTATCCCTGATGAACATAGGCTTCGAAAACTTCAATAATGTAACCCAAGGTATGGAAAAATTACCAATTTTTCCACACCTTGGCTTACATGTTACGGAAATTATACTAATAACTACACTTATAGAGCAAAGTCACGTACAGCCCGCGGCACGTAACTCTAGCGCTGAGCGAAATGTGGAGGGGATATCTGCGCATGGGTACAGTCGCGCACATGTGACAGAGAGAGACAAGAGTTCCTCGTCTTCGTTGTGCCAGAGAGAGACAAGAGTCCTTCGTCCCTCTAGCCCCCCTGTGATACCCAATTTTGACTTCTGCGCAATAACGGTCAGCGCTAGAGTTACGTGCCGCGGGCTGTACTACAGTTTTAAAGAAGACGTCAATATCTACAAAGAAATCCACATTGCCATATGTCTAACTATTACAGATATGTCGCAATAAACACTTTTTCAATTTGAAATATGTAATAGTAACGCCGCCGGTACAAACGGCCACATTATTCGTACCTACTATTAATTCTTATCTTCTCTAATTAGGAAAAGAGGAAAGATATATGATTATTTGTTTGTTTGTAATGGATACACTAGACTACACTACTAGTATTTAGCAGGTACATATTTGATCGAAGGCACATACAGGTATTTTTTTATGAAACATGGTCTGCCAGTTCTAATCTTTTACGGTTTTATTAATAAACTTGGCTTACACCCGAAGTAGTTAAAACATCAATCTGTCAATTTTTCGCTTGCAGTAAATGTCTCGCGTGAAAGCAAGACAAAGCATGTTACGCCTAATATAGGTTTACTCAACGTTTATTAATAAAGGCCTTATAGCATAGTAATAATAGGTACATATACGGCCTTATTAATAAACTTGGCGTACACTCGGAGTAGTTAAAACATCTATCTGTCAATTTTTCGCTTGCAGTAAATGTCTCGCGTGAAAGCAAGACAAAGCATGTTACGCCTAATATAGTTTTACTCAACGTTTATTAATAAAGGCCTTATAGCATAGTAATAATAGGTACATATACGGCCTTATTAATAAACTTGGCGTACACTCGGAGTAGTTAAAACATCAATCTGTCAATTTTTCGCTTGCAGTAAATGTCTCGCGTGAAAGCAAGACAAAGCATGTTACGCCTAATATAGGTTTAGTCAACGTTTATTAATAAAGGCCTTATAGCGTAGTAATAATAGGTACATATACGGCCTTATTAATAAACTTGGCGTACACTCGGAGTAGTTAAAACATCTATCTGTAAATTTTTCGCTTGCAGTAAATGTCACGCGTGAAAGCAAGACAAAGCATGTTACGCCTAGTATAGGTTTAATCAACGTTTATTAATAAAGGCCTTATAGCGTAGTAATAATAGGTACATATAGTGTATACATATAATATGGTGTATGAAATCTTTATACGCATAGACAACTATATCTAATATTACTACCAGCTTACAAATTTCTCTTGCAGGACGGATGGACGTACCCTCCGTTTTCAGGACACTTAGACGAACATGGAAACATCTACGCGCGCGGTTCTCTAGACATGAAGAGCGTGTCCATTCAGTACTTCGAAGCGATGAAGAAACTTAAAGCGAACAATGTTAGATTGTTGAGGGATGTTTATATGACGCTAATGCCTGGTACGAGTTTTATGAATATGTACCCATATTTAAAAAGTGGTATCTGTTGTAGCCGAGCTAAACGTTGATGAATAGCTCGAGCTCTTCAACAAAGACTGTAGTGTAAGGTTCTCTTATGGAGTGACGATATACCCAAGATAGTGACGGGGCGAAAAGAGTCGTGTGGTGTGGGTAGTTAGTGGAATGTAGGCTGATGATGATCATGATCTATTGAAACGATTACCTATTAATATAGTAGTATGGCATCATTATGTCATTTCAGCCGTAAGACTTCCACTGCTGCGTATACGCCTCCCCCGGAAATTTCTACAGGGACCTGTTGGAAGCGCCCTGCATCCTACGTTGTCCTACGATCTTTATCAAGTCGTCTGGTCACCTTGTTGGTGGATGACATTAGTTACACTTGCCGGTCCGTGGTCTCCACTCCAGAACCCTCCAGCCATCTGTTCCTCGGAGACGAAACCTGCCAACGGGTGCCAGAGTTCTCTCAGCTATAGAGAATAGGGAAAGCAGACTACTGATATCTCCTCCCCCGCGACGACACCTCACCTCACGAGTCTCTCTACGAGACCGAGAGCTCTTCAAGCCTTTGCCAAAGCTTCCGGGCCCCCCTCCCTCGAGCTTGCGCCAATGCCCCAAGCTCGAGCCTGCGCCAAAGCGCCCGGGATCTACCTCCTCGGGTCTCTGCCAAGCCCAAACCCCGCCACTCCTATGTGGTCTTGGTGTTCAAAGCCCGTAGGAGCGGCCCCTTCCAAGCCGGCTAATGCAGCCCAACGCTGGGCCTTGGGTTTCTCTTAGCTTCACAGTGGTGGTCCAAGCCACGGTTACTGAGCCCAACCAATGTCAATGCGGAACCTTTCGGGGGGAAAGCGTCTCGACCTCCCTCAACACTTCTGCTCTGCTTGACACTACACTGGCGTCTTACGTTGTGACGACGTCACGACTGACGTTAATTTTCTTAATTATGTTTTTCCTTACATTTTCTATAACCTGTTTTTGGCACATTAAAATGTATGTATTAGTTTCAAGTCTATGTCTTCTGTATTCATCTTCATCAAGACTTTGCCCGATAGACATTTATGTATCTTGTAACACTTTGGAGGCTTCTTTCCGTTCTATCGTTTATTACATATTAAAATAATTACAGACGAAGAAACAAGTGGTTCACACGGAATAATACCGTTCCTAGTAAGTGAACAGTTCAAAGCGTTGAAGGTGGGAGTCGCGATGGACGAAGGAGCGCCTTTTGACACGGACCTAATCGCCCTGTTCTATCAAGACAAAGTTGTGTGGCGTAAGTATCGATACTCATAATTTTTAAGTTACCATCGACACTCTTATTAGAATGCACACATACCGTTTCCTATACTTAGTACCTAATACATGACGACACGTCAAGTGCCATATCCGGAGCTTTTCATATTATATCAAAGATTGTGTTTTTAAATAGTGTTTTTTCGTGTCAATGGACACCACTTTAATTAAAGCTTGATTTAAAGTTGAAGAGTAGCAGAAGTCTACAACTTTAAATCAAGCATGAATAGAAAATCGCCACTTTAATTCCGTCGTCTGTTGCATTAAAGAGGTCGTCACTTGTGCAGGTGGTAGGATATTGGTTTTTAAATAGTAATTTACTTACCACTCTCGTTGAAATATTGTAGATGCGATATTATTTTCATCAGTTTCCCGTTAAACTATTTGGTTTAGAAAAGTGACATCCAGAATAAAGTTGTAATTGGTATGAATCCGAAAAGATAAAAAAGTACGTTAAAATAATATAATAATACGGTACCTAGTACATTTCTACAGATTACTAAAACTATGTTGCTAAAATAATTAGAGTGTATAAGCATGATAACTTGTCAGTTTATATGCAGATTAAAAATTCGCAATCCTTAACCTGTCTTGTATAATATGCGAAATGTTTTTAGATGACCGATGACGAAAGGCGACAAGTCATCTACCTACTGTCTATATACCATGTCTATGTCTATATTTGAAATAATAACCAATCATTATCTGGTATCTATGTCTACATCTCTAGGTACACTTCTACATTTTATTATATGATATTATAAAGAGGAAATATTTGTTTGTTTGAATCGAATATAGGCTCCGTAAATACGTGATCGATTTGAAAAATTATTTTACCATTAGAATCCTACATTATCCCTCATGAACATAGGCGATAGAAGATTTTTAATATTACCAAAAAATCCTTATATTGTGTACGGTGCATTAACTATTGACAATAGAGCAAAGTAATGTACTACAGTTTTATCGACTAACTTGTCTAAGGAGCCCTGTGGGGCCCTCGTGATTGCTCCCGAGTGTTACGACCTGGGCCCGCGTCAAAAGTTTGCGCCGAGTTGGGAATAAATGGCTCTTGTGCCATACCTATAGAGAAAAAAATCAATATCTACAAAAAAGTCCACGGTACTATGTCTAATTATTGCAGTCATGTCACAACAACTAATTTTTCATGGTAAAATATGCAATAGTAACGCCGGTAAAAATTAGGCCACATTGTTCTTACCTTAGTTATAATATTTATGTGCTCTAATAATGAAGACTAAAAATGTTATTGTTCGTTTGTAATGGATAAACACAAAAACTGCTAAAACGAATAAAAAAAATCTTTTACCAGTAGAAAGCTACATTATGCCTTTTGTACTACTTTATTAATTTGTGGTACTCGTGTCAAATCAGATATATATTTGTCAGAATACACATAATACATTTTGAGATCTTATGAATAATTGACGTCATTGTATTAAACCTGCAAGCAGGCTTACAAATATTCATATGTATCCCTAAATAATATAACTCAACTTACTTATGTCACAATAAATATTCATGCAGATATTCTTTCATGCTGTAATAACAATTGTTCAATAATCGCGTATGCAGTCTGGTTTTAAGCTATTACCGGCTAAAATTTTATTATGGTCAGGTAATTTGTTGTAAACAGTATCTAATGGCCATTATATAAACATTTATTTCATAGATACATTTTGCCACAGAGGGCGATATAACAGGTTTTGATACTTCGGTCGATTTTGTCGTGGAAGAACATCAATTCTTCTCTAAAAATAACAAGGATTTGCCTCAACAAAAATACATAAGTCTCTTATATACATGCATCTAAGTGGAAAAATATTGTTTTTTTAAATAGTGGTTTGCAGCTGTCAAGAAACCAAGCATTATTTAGTACCCGGACACAACGTTTCTGTACCTTGAAAGCCTTATCTAACTCAACTGAGTTTGCCCAGATTATAAGGCCATAACTAAGAACCGATGATACTCGTACATAGCTATGATAGGCAGCTAAGGCGGCATCAACAGATTCTTTTCTCAGTATTTTTAATGCAAATGTGTATCGGCTTAGTATTTGACAGACCGCATTAACATGGTCTTTCCAATTAACGTTTTTGTCCAAGTGTATTCCTAAAAATTTGAAGCATCTAACTTCCATAACTTTTTGATTAAGATACTCGATGTCAAGGCATATTGGTTTTGTATTATAAGACTGAAAATGCATTATTTTAGTTTTGCTAATATTAATATATTATATAATATATTTAAGCATTGTTTTTTATTTAATTGTCTAATATTAAGTCATAAATGTGGTGTCTCAATAAAGTGTTATCTATATATCTACCTATCTAATATTTAAGTCATTATTCTTTGTCCAGTTAATAACATCCACTAACACTTCGTTCACAATCTGTTGAAAAGATTATTTGTCATTACATTTAATTATAACTGTAGTGTCGTCTGCAAAGAGAACACATCTGTGAGTTATTTGCTCAGGGAGATCATTGATATATAACAGGAAAAGCAGATGTCCCAAAATGCTTCCCTGAGGCGCACATTATTTATTTAATATAAATTGAGTTCTAAATTTCTTTCTTTCATAAGTTTTGTAACCATTACCATTGTTTTTGAGATCTCAATGAATTGTTTTCTATTAGTTAAATAACTAGACAACCACTCCAAAGCCTTACCTCTAATGCCACATACATTTAGCTTGTGTTACAGTTTTTGATGATTAATGAATTTTTCATGATTAGATAACCCCTATTCTAAATGATATAGCTCTGGATGACTATGCCAGTCTCTTTTGTCACTTGGGTCTTTAAATATTTGGTTCTATATAATTGAAAACGTATGTTGTTTTTGGCAGAATTTCGAATTGAGTGCTACGGCGATGGTGGTCACAGTGCGATGTTCCCTGCTACTAACTCTACTGCTACTGGTCAGGTAATATTTCATACCAACAATCTCGCATCATCGATCTGCAGATGTGTTTTAGTATGGGTACCTAACTACCTACGTACGATTATAAAGTTTCATAGTTTAGAATAATCCCTATGTATTTTGTGTACTTTATTAGTTGTTGCAAGTTGTAAGCTAATATGAAAAAGGAAGAAAATGAATGGAAGAAAAAATGAATGGAAAATACCTGTCTTATGTTAATTATCACTGTGTCAGACACTATGTGACTGTCTCTATGTCAGCCATTCCATATTTTTATTTTCTACAATCTGACCCTCTTGCATTTCCGCTCGCAAGTTTTCGCCGAGTTCAACTTTGGTATAACCCAATTGAAAATATTTCAATGTACAGACATAGCATTACAGTTTTTTTTTTACTTATGTTTAGATCTATACTAAGGCACTTATTCAAACCCATGTCAATAATTATATGGTAAACTCTAATATTTTACTAAAGTAAGTTTGTCTTTCATATTTGGCCAATTTAATGTAACTTGGCACATATACCTAGACTGTACAGGCACCCACTTACTGGAATTACGTAGTTACTACAGTATTATACCCTTTTCCCTTGGGCACGCTATAACTTGAGAACGACTTTATCAATTTTATTTACAGCTAGTCAATAATATATATCCGTTGCAGCTGATATTAATGTGTTATTTTTGATCTCTGATTTCAGTGCACAAATGTAATTAATCGGTTATTCGAGTACAGAGATGAACAATATGAAATATTTCTTAAAGGATCCTACTTGGAAGCTGGCACCTATTCTTCAGTAAATCTCAATAGACTATACGTAAGTTCTTGTCTCTACCACGAAAACGCATGAAAAATTATGTATTAAATTATTTTTCCAAGCCAATTTGCGGCCTCTGCTCTTCAATTTGGGATATTACCAAATTCCTTAAAATACCTAGATACACATTTATTTAAAACTAAACTCAAAAATAAGATTACTGGCAAAATGTTATTATAGTTATATATTTTTTGATTGCACTATACCGTGTGATTTATATTTCAGGGTGGGACTGCAAATAACATAATTCCATCAAATGTGACCCTCGTCTTTGACATGCGACCAGCTATTTCACTCAATGCGGACACATTCGAAACTCAGGTTAATAAGTATATATAGTCATAAGTTAGTCTTAACTTTCGCTTATACGTGCTTACATTAAACATTAGTTTAAAAATCATGCCAAATGCGGCGAACCTTTCATACAGACTGTTCATTTTTATGTCCTGCTTTCAATTTCACCAAATGTACATCTACGAAAAAAAAACAAATAAAGATGTTGTAAGCAATGTAATACAGCTCAGACCTGGATTTATCAATAGGCCGTATCGGCCGCAGCCTAGGGGCGGCGGCGTCCTATAAGGATGGCAGATTTTTGAAGACGCTCGCTCACTCGATTTCTGTGGATAAATAGCCGAGTAGAATTCGCTTTTTATTACAAGACTACTAGAAAAGTGTGCTATGTGTATAATAATATTTGGAGTAGGTGCACGTCAATAGTGCAATGGATGGGGATCGAACTCGGTACCTCTTGAACGCAATGGAAAATTATTATTTTAGAAAATTACACGTTGCGGCAGAAATAAAGTGGTTTGCACTCATAAAAAATATAAATCCGTCTCTAGTCCAGCTCCATCAACGTTAAATTTTAGTAACTCCACGCGACGTCATCACGAAACGTCTCAATCGCAGGCTTGTCAAATTACCTTCAGCTTCCGGAACAAGCCAGTTATATTAACTTGGCTCGATGAGAAGGTATTTGATTCGATCGAGACGTGGGCAGTGCTTGGGTCTCTCCAGCAGTGCCGTATTGACTATCGGTATATCGAAATATTGAAGTGCTTGTACAACAAAAGCAACATGTCTGTCCGAGTACAGGAGCAGAGTTTGAAAGCAATACCATTGCAAAGAGGCGTGAGATATCTTTGAAACTGTTCACTCCCATTTTATATTGTACCTTGGTACCTGGCAGCAAAGCAGTTCTTTTTTATAACAGTTGCTCTGGACGATGATGAAAGAGGAACAAGAAATGCACATCGCCTTAGTTTTTCTCGGTGTGTAGATTAATTTTCAATATTTTTAAAGTTTGATCTTAAAAGCGTTGATTTTGAATATGAATGAATTAAAGTTCATGTACCTGTGGACGTTAATTATTTACCTAACCAGGTGTATAATTATTATGAATATGTAATCATAATAATATAAATAAATAATAATATAATAAATAACACCGAGGACTCTACTTCTCTTTGGGAATAAAATGTGACTCCTACTCACGGTAGTTTTAATATAACATCTGTGGGGGTAGAGACGCAAGAGAAAGTACCAAAAAGCTCGAAGGGAGGTGTTAAAAGGCATAACACCGGAAGTAGCACTTTAGTGAAACCACACCACATTTCTCGATACCATCACAGTTAGCCATCCACTCCAACGTTGCCCCTTCTGTCACCATCATAGTGCATCATAGTGCGCAAATCACTACCTGCATTCAAATTTTTATATGAAACTGAAATTGGGAGGCGACGTAGTTTCGTCCTTAGCCATCTTCCTTATCACTTAAGTTCATGTCTATAGCCTCACCATTTATGTAATAAAAAGTTCATGTATATACCTACATAATATTATGATATACTGTTTCTTTTAAAACATTAGATATTTTTATACCAAATAGACCTTTAATTGTTGGCTACAGTCCCACTCATGCATTTGTAAGGACTGGATGAAATCCTCAACAAATAGTTAAGGTATGCAGTCGTTTGAAGTTTACAGATAACTAAGTTTTTGATTAAGTTATGTTTTCTTAACAGCTGAGACAATGGTTGAATGAAGCCGGCACCAACATAACACTCAAGTACATCACGAGGAATAAGCAGTCGCCGGCCACAACTCTCAACGATACCAACCCTTACTGGGTGGCTATTTCCGAAGCTGTTAAGACATTGTAAGTTTCCTATCCATTATTATATACAGATGACTGGAAACTCGATGATAACCTGGTAGGTACCGGGCGAGAGGTCAAAGTATACCAGTTATGTAAAGAATAAGAAAACATCCAGTTGTTTTTTCAACATGGATAGTCAAAGTTAACTGACAATAATTTTGTAAACCATAACTCGTCAAAACTTAATTTAGTTTTAGCAAATTGTGTTTGCGATTAATAGCACTATTATTTGAGATTACTTTATTAAAAAAAAAATATTTATTTTTGATAAATGTCTATTGTCTTGTCTAAGTGACATAGATATTTTTTTTATAACTGGTATACCTTAGCGTCTTGCCCGGTACCAGGTTATCGTTGAGTTTCGGGATACCCGATATAATATGTAAAATAATGAAAAAAGATTTTGAAATTATAAAATGATTTTACCGATGGTATAAAGAACCCTTTTTTTTAGAATTTTATTATCATTTTATAGAAGATTTTAATTTAATAACTACTTTTTAACAAAAACCGAATACCATTCTAATATACCCGATGTTGATTAAGTTAATATAAAAAAGATAACGATCTTGATGACATTTGATTGGGACCACATGAGAAGCATCAGCTTTCAAAGAGTCATCGAAATTTTTTCAAGTGTTAAAAAGTAATAAAGTAACACACAAAAAAAACAAAAATAATTGAGAACCTGCGCCTTTTTTTTGGAAATTTGTTGGAAAGTAGTTTTTATTCCATCGAGTGTGGTGACAGACGTGTTGTGTAGCATAGGCAGGTGGTGCTTACCATCGGGTATAGCCACCAGCCGTGCGATTCTCAAAGAGCAAACATCGTTGCATCTTTGACAACATCCATGAAACAAACTACGAGATGACAATAAGCGTTGGAAAAACAACCTTGTGTACAAGGGCGATATCTCATAAAGTATTTGACATCTATGAGGTCGTCGACGATCGCATTGATGAATCATTAGAGAATCGCACGGCAGTTATTGTAGATCCACCTTTATCTGAGCTTAACTAGGCTGAGCCGAGATAAGCTGAAATTTTGAGAGAAAGTGCTGGTCACCTGAAACAATGCACTTGTTATTGTGTTTAGTAATTTTACTACAGTGATCTTTGATGGCTGGACGCAGGCCGCTTCCAACCATGGCTGCGGCCTCCATTTTAACCTTAGTAAATATATGGGGGAGACATATGTTCAACAATGGACGTCCTATGACTGAGACAATTAATTAAATAACGATTTAATTCACGGCTTGGCTTTCGCGATTCTTATATCGCGTATATTTTGTATATTTTTACTTTTCTGTGAACATCATCACGGGTAGTAGTAGAGTACCGTGACGTCAGTAAGTAGTTAAATCGCCACAAACTTAAAATGTACATCAAAGGCGGCCATCGGTAGAGTATATAGGTATATAGGTACACTATAATGATATGAATAAATGAATGAAATGAATGAATGAATGAATGAATGAAATGAACGAATGAATGAATGAATGAATCAAATGAACGAACGAATGAATGAATGAATGAATGAATGAAATGAACGAAAGAATGAATGAATGAATGAATGAAATATAATTTATGATTTATGACGGCAGCATATAACATTGATTGATAAAAGTAAGAAAGTAGAATTACAATTTACTGCTAAGTCATAAAATGGTCCCCAACTCAGCATAATGCTGGTTTAAACCAGCGCTGGTCTTCCGTTGGAGTCAGATATATGCCACAGAGCCATAGAGTGCAGTAGAACTCTTTGTGAATGAGTTCATCAGGGGAAGAAAATCCACCATAGTTTTTTCTACCGTAAGGACGTTTTCCCATTGGACGATAACGATAACTACACGATAACTGCACGATATCGTTGGACTGGCAGTTTGATACAAACGCTACTAAATGCTTTCACACTGTGCCGTTGTAGTTAAAGTTATCGTCGCCGGCAGATTATCGAGCCGATATCGGGTGACGACACAGTGCGGGGTGAAGCAGGATCGCGGGCGGGAGTGGCTTGGGCAGGCATCCAGCAAACACGCTGTTTTATCGTGTTATTATATGTTATTTTATCGTTTTATCGTGTCACATACCTACCGATATCGTTGTCGTCCGAGCTGACGAGTGTCGGTGTCGTTATCGTCACAGTGTGAAAACGCCTTAAAGTGTTTACTGTGTTCTAGTTTGAAAGCAATGGTTGCCGGCTAAATTACAGACATATGAGACTTAACAAATCTCTCAGGGTCACGGGCGCAGTGCTGTTCGTCACTTGACGGAATGCATCTGTTCTAGGCAGAGGTTAGCACTTAACACCAGGTGGGTCTCGTGCTTGTACCGTCTCCTAATAACATAAAAAATGAGCTGCGCTAACTGTAAATCCTATAATAATACGTGGCCATTTAACAACTGACGTTACGGTAGCTATTTCGCTGGTAACACGTCGATACCTCCGCCCCAGCCCTGTATTTCATTAAGTATTGAAGAAAAATAAAGGATAAATCTTATATATATAAAAGCGAAAGGTCACTCACTCACTCACTCATCACGAAATTTCAGAAACTACAAGTGCTAGGAGTTTTGCATGCGGGTTCTTAGGACGTAGGTGCTCACTAAGACGGGATTTTATGAAATTCAACCCCTAGGGGGTCAAAAGGGGTTTTCTACATGTAGATAAGGGCTAGTTATGCAGTATGCTGTTATTATCCTTAATGAATAAACTTTTTCTCAGGAACATCAAAATAAACCCGATGGTAACTCCCGGCTCGACGGACGCACGCTATGTCAGAGACGCCGGCATTCCTGCATTTGGGTTCTCTCCGTTGCCCAACACCCCTCTGCTCCTGCACTCTGTTGATGAATACATTAACGCCGAAATCTTTCTAAATGGAATAACGATTTACCAAGAGTTTGTAAAGAACATGGCTAGCATACCTGCCGATCAGACCGCCAGTGCCCCATTCAGTTATGTTCATAGAACGGATATACAATAGATGATAAAACAAGTTTTAATGATATCCATTATTTTGTGTCCCTCATCCTTGTGTACTCGTCAAAGAAATAATCATTTGGACTGGGCCATACAATACTGAAAAAATGGTGATACATTTGACCTTCTCATAAAATAATATTATTACCACAAGATTATAAGAATGTCTTAAATACATCTCTACGTTTACAGACTAATCATATTATCACACATCTTATAATTTTTATTTTGTTGGATTGGTTTTTAATTGATATTGGTTGTTTCATTTTACGTTGTTAAATAAAGAATATATCTCTATTTCCATCTTCACAGTTGTGTTACATGCATTGTTTTGTTTTATTTATCTTTGAGTTAGATCCCTTGATTCCTATTATGATATTATTTTTTTCCACCGAGTAGTACATTTTTATCTTCAATAGGTTTAAATTCAGCGATCAGTACATATGCAACATGTTCACGTCTAAATCAAGCGTAACTTACAGATACATTCCTGCAGAATGCCACACAATGTGTTCCTAGTGACTAGATATCTATTCCATTTATAGTTATTATCCTTAACATTAGAGTAAAATTATATAGATAGTTAAGTATATTGAGTTTTTGAGAATTATATAGCTAGTTTGTAAAAATATCCAACGTATTGCTATATACATATATATAGTATTTTATATAGTATAGTATATATATATAGTATTTTATTGCCAATGCATAAGAATAAACATCCCGCACAGAATAGCAGGGTAAGTATTTTCATTTTTTTTAGAAACTAAGCGTTCTGAAGAATTAAGTTACGCCGGAACCGTGAATTAGATTATTTTAAGGAATTTTGCTCTGTAATTAAAATGTTTTCTATTTGCATAGTACTTACTATGCAAATAGAAAACATGGAATATAATGCAATATAGTATGACAGGCGCGTAGTGATTTACAATAGATAACGCAAGTATCCTGATTCGTATTCAAACTAAGCGTACCGACTTTTTAATTAGTTGAATAACACGAATTTACGCATAATATAATTTTGGAATAACTTATCTGTGATAACAAATATGTCCTTGAGGATTCGAAATTTTTGGGCTATTGCAGTTAATAATCACGCAATTTAGTTTTCGCGGTCGTCTCGCTGCAACAAAAGACGCGTGCAGACTGTAAGCAGCGGCGGCCAACTTTGACGCTTGGTCGAGATTCGGTACAGGAAGTACACGCATTTACGTTATCTATTGTACATATATATCTATGGTTAAATGCTATAAGTATAAAGTCTATGATGACTGCCTTAAACTCCAAAGTGCCCTTAATAGGCTAAATTATTCCTGTAAATAACTGTAATTAACCGTATCCCGCAAGGTCATACGAGCGAAGCCGCTAGCGGGTCATCTAGTTATTAATATTTAAAAAAAACAGCAATAATCATTACTTTGTAATGGAGAAAACTACTTATTTTCGTTTAGTACCTACATAATCATGTTGGATTACTGCTACCACATACAAATAAGTAGTTAATAAATACATGTCACCAAATCTATGTCATACCAATACATAAACAATTTAAAGAAAAATTCGTCATGTTCATTTGATAATTAAAATAATAGTAAAAATTGGCAGGTGTCGTAGTCTCTTCCATAGCCCACTATCTTCCATATCACTAATAAGTTCATATCAATAGCCTGGCCATTTTACCCATTTTGTAATAGTTATAAGTACCATGTTACCCTTTATCTAACATTTTTTCTGTTTTTCATACTTCTTTGTATTTTTATACCAAACAGGCCTCTAAGTGTTGGCAACAGCCCCACTTATTATATATATCCCATTTATGCCTTTGTAAAGGACCGCATGAAATCCGTGATATTTGGTGAATAATAGTAATAAAATATAAAAAAATATAAATAATAAAATCGCAGGGGCGGCTTTGTGGCGAGCCGTCGGTGAGTGGCGACACCGTGGACCCTGATTCTCCCTGGGGCTAAATGAGACCCCTGAACCCCAGCTTGCCTTAATTGGCCGTCTAGGGGTGGAGACGCAAGAACAAGTAACAAAAAGCTCTAAGGGTGGAAGTGTTAAAGGGCATAACGCCGGTAGTAGCGCTCTAGTGAAACCGCAGCACACCTCTCGACACCCTTTAGCCATCCGCACCAACGGCCCTTATGGGCCCTTACGTTTAGTGGGTGGCAAGTCACCACCTGCCTAAATATTTTAATATGAGACTAACATTGGCAGGTGCCGTTGCCTCGTCCATAGCCCACTATATCCCTTATCACTAATAAGTTCATATAAATAGCCTTACCATTTTACCCATTTTTGTAATAGATATAAGTACCATCTCTACCGTACGCGGTAGAGATATTCGTTGGCAACGGTTAGCGGGGCGGCGGAACTAGTTTCGCCAAACAAGAGAAAATACCGCCTCACTAGGCGGTACAAGTTTCGCTGCAGTTATGGAACTTCATACTATTTACCCATCGAGTTCCGCGTGATATTTTTCTCTACCCACATCGGTAAGCGAATAACGCTCAGGTCTGAATAGGCCTTTATGTAAAAGTATGTACATGTAACATTCGTATGAGAATTTGCTGATGGTTTAAAAATACAATATCTTTAAAAATGTTGTCATGCGGACGGCCGCACCCTTGTTCCAAAATGGTTGCTATTGATGATCCGTATACGATAACTATCCTTGTATTAAATATACATCTACATAAAATATGTAGCGATATTATAACTTTTATTTTAGAAAATCCTGGTTTTTTGTTGTGGTTAATGTAAATTTTAAAAATATTATTCATAATTTATTGTTCTGAAACATACCTCATATACATACCTATATATCACAGGCTTCAGTCACACGTAATTAAGAAACTAATATATCGTTTTCAGTGCCCCAATATACTAGTTTCCCAGAATACAATTTACTATTTAACATTATAGTATAATTAAGTTTATTATATTTATATTTATTTGTGGGAGCAATGAATATATAAAAGTATATGTGCTACTTATTCCATTGCATTCAAACCTACAGTGTGTTTAAATATATTTTTTTTTTATTAATAAAACTACGCTCCACAGACTCCAGGGTCCGTGCCTTTTTTTAACTTACAGATTTTTGACTACTTACTTATAAATTTATAACATACAACAAAATACATACATGAGGAACATATCATTTTTTTTTTTAATTTTTTTTTTTTTTTACTCATACAACATACATATAACATAAACTCAGAATAAAATGTATCAATAACTTTAAGTGTATTAAAGTTATTGATACATTTTATTCTGAGTTTGTTTAAATTCAAAGTCGTCAATTCAAAGTATGTACCGTGTCTTTAAATATCATATATAATATAGATAATTTTCTATTGTATCTGGAAGGTTTGACAGTTGTGTTCAGTAGTTAATTTACCTACGTCTTCTGACCCACATTTTTTTTATTTGCCTCCAAGTACAGACATATTGGCCTCTACTCCTTTTTTATAAGTACAAATAATTGTAATCGTTTCCATCATGTAACAACAGCGTAGGTTATGCATTATGATGATTATGGACCCTTTTAGGGGCACAAATTTAATATCGCCCAATGAAGCTTAAGCCATGCATTAAAACCCGAGTAAACGTTTGTTTAGTAAATCAAACTTTTCAAAATCCGTAAAATTAGGGTTCACGTGAGTAGTAAGCCCTTATTAAGTATAATCTAGTGTAAACCTCACACACTACTACATTATAAATGTGACAGTTTGGATGGATATTTGTTACTCATCTCGCAAAAACAGCATAACGGCTTTGGATGACATTTAGTGTTAATAGATGAGGCCCTGGATCAACACACATAATGCTTTTCATCATCAGAGCGCATAGCTAGTCCAATATGAGGTTCAATTCTGGCCCGTTGCGTCCCATATAGGACGACAGAATTGAACTTGAAACGAGGCAACAGTTTTCCTGGGTATAAAGCCGGTCGTCCGCCACCAACTAAACTAAGTTAATTTAGTTTAGCTTACAAAGTTGAGATTATAAACTATTTTACGTAGCTTAGCTGGCGTAGTTTGCGGTGTACGCACATGTATGAAAAAACTGGCTCAACTACGTAAGCTAAGCTAAACTAACTTAGTATAGTTGTCGGTGGATGATCCGTAGATCGACCAAACATTCATATAATAAATATTACGTATGAGACAGTTCATTCAGCTGATCTAACAGTTGAGAATTGACAGTAGTATTTTAGGTAACCTTGGATTGTTGCTGCTACTATTGTAGTAACCATCTTTATTATTTTAATTTTCGAACAGCTTTTCGATTGTAACTCGCAATAGGTTCCCACGACTTTTTAAGACGTAGTATATTCAAGACATACGAGTACCTATTACCCTTGTATGTTTTAAAATGAGCATTGTTTTAAGATGAAAATATCACACATTAGTCGCTTACGTCTTAATAGTCTAATTAGTCGCTTAAGTATCGAGGTATCAAAGATTATTATTTTCCAGAAACCAATTTTGAAATGCGATATTTATCCTTTTATGGGAACCAATTTCGAAGGAAGAAATAGGTACTAATCTGATTTAGAAACCGGTTTAAATACCTGGTTTCGAATGTGGCCGAAGCGCATAAACTCAAAACATGCACATAGCACAAGTGTCCCTTGCATTATATCGATTATAAATAAAAAAATATTCCAGGAAAATCGGAACATTCGGGAATAACTGTAAGTCATTTGTCTATCGGGTAGCAGTAAGTAAATTACAAACTTTAACGCGATCGTCCTTCAAACCTACATTAAATAAGTGTTCCAAATTTAAAAAAAAAACACCTTTCACTTGTAAATGACTTTCAAAGACGCGATTATGCTTTAAATTTTCATGTTTGACCCACACATGATTAAATAAATTACTAGACTTTAAATGACGTGCAAGTTAGACACGTAATAGGAACTATAAGTATATAACTACCTTATAATGTAATGTTATACATACACTAACAAGAATTATCTAAACTATCAAGAATAGCAATTATCCCTAGCAGACCTAGCTAGCAAATTGTAAATAAAAAGGAACATTAGACATATGAATATAATAGCTAAATAACGTGACCTGAGACTTCACTTCACTTGTAGGTCTAAATCATTCTTCTTCAATATATTCTTTTGAGACGTAATAAAATATATATCGGGTATATCTTAAGCTTAGGCTAAGATTAAATTTAGACCTATTCTCGGAATTTCTTATCAAAATTTTATTACTTTCTTCTTATTTACTTTCTTTATTATCTTAGGCTACTTACCAGCTGCAAATCAATTCTTCGAAACTTCGATCCTTCCTCTGCTGGTCAACATATATATAATTTACTCTATGGCTGGTCAGAATCTGTCCCCCTCCAAACAATCTATTCTTTTCTCGTTGTTGTCTTCTGCGTCATTACATCATTTTATTTATATTTTTTAAATTTCCCATATTGCTGGTCAGTATCGAAACAGTTTTTAATATAAAATACAATAAGGATTTAATGAAATGAGATATGAAATTATATTTTATACTACATAACATTCTAGCCAGTAAACATAGAATTGAACCTCGCACTAAATTTACAATCCAATTTTTTATAAGGTTTAGGGTCACTTTCAGACACTTAACTTTTTTCATGAAGGCGCTTAAAGCTTTACCTAGATCTGTCCCCTTATAAAAAAATTTGGATCGAAACATTAGTGCGAGGTTGATTAAAATACGGCTATTTTACAGGTCTAATTCGCAACCACATAACGTTGAAATATAAGACTTCCTGTATAGTTTAATCACGTATGCTTATCAATAACTACATACCTAATAAAACGAACATTTTTAGACTACAGTGATCAGTATTCAGACTTTATCGGGCTGTGAACAAGCCTTGACATTTAATCATGCTTGGTGGATAAAAATACAATACCGTAATCGCAACTTTGCGAATTAATTTGCATTTATTTATATCACTGTATTATTTCACACAGCATCTTGACTTTGAGTCACGGAGCTCTCATAGTTAGGTGTATGCAAGTCTCATTATGATTTTTTTTCAAAGCATTCGGATTTCAAAAATATTTTTTTGTTTGATGGTGTTAACAGTAGTTTCTGGACGTCGTCATAACGAACATCCAGTCGTAAAGTTATTTCAAGAATATCTTAAAATACAATCAACGACAAATTCGGACCTGAGTAAGTGTTTATTTATATTCTATATAAATGTTTTTTGCATTAACGTTCTATACGTTGTTATACGAAGATTGAGTATAATATATTATACATAATAACTAATATAATAATTACAGCTAAATAGATATGTATCTCAAATCGTAGAATCTCTGAGTAGGTCTACATTGCCAAGGCACTCGTATTTTGTTAAAGATAATGATTTACAAATTGGCAGTATTCTTGTACCAGTGAGCGTCTTGGTTTGGTTCTTATCATCACAGCGCCAATTTTATTTATTATGTATATTATGCTTTGGACCAATAGCAGCTACCATCAAAAACCAATTTCTCAACACAGTGCCATGATCGGTGTTATTTTCGATTCGATATTATTTCGAATGTAATCTAAGTGTAAAATCAAAATCAATAAATACGACGATAATTTTCACTTTGACGGCTGTCACAGCTAAGACCTCTGAAGGTGTTATTTTCGAGTCGAATGCAAATTTGACAGCTGTCACTTCACAATCATCTCAATAAAAGCTACAGTAAGGAACAAAAAACCATAGCATACAACACAAGTGCAATTTGCAAAATTGAATACCACCTTTTGGTAAGTATTGAAGTTGGTTCCATTTTTGGTATTTTTTTTGTGTTTCATACTGTCTTAGAGTGATGCCTCATTAGTGCGATGCGTCGCATTGTATGCCACATCTGCGTTGCGTCTAAAAACGACGTCGCAACGCAAGAGGGCACGCGCGCCGTCACAGTTGCAGCGAAGCTTCTCAGTTCATCCTTCGCAATGGATAGATACGAGTATAAACGTGTTCTTTTGTTGCTTTTATTACGCCACCACCGAAACAAACTTATGCTCTCTACAAACGATGCAACCCCGAACGCAACATGCTGTAGCAATCTGCTGTAATCGTGGTTGTACGTACTCTACACACGTTGCAGCGGCGATTACAATTTCATTCCGCGTTGGATCGCCACAGCGTGCACACGTTAATGAAAATAGCTCAAATGCTGTCCAAATATTAAAAACGGGTCTTGCAATTGCCTTCGCTGAGTTCGCTGAACTATACCTTCTGAGACTGAGAGACAATAAACATTAATTTTTACTTTGATCATTAATAAATGCACAGCAATACAATGTATAATACCTATTATTATGGTATTTAATCATTAAAATCATTATTTCTAGTCTAGAGAAATTTGGATGGAAAGGAACAATGGCGTGTCAATTATTTTCACAAAGAACAAAACATCAGCCGCTAATAAAAGTAAAAATAATTGACACGCCATTGTTCCTTCCTATCCAATTCAAATTTCTCTAGACTAGAATTAATGATTATAATAATTAAATAACATAATAATAGGTATGATATACTGTAGTATTGCTGTGCATCTATTAATGTTCAAAGTAAACATTTATGTTTGTCTCTCAGTCTCAGTCGGTATAGTTCAGCGAACTAAGCGAAGGCAATTGCAAGACCCGTTTTTAATATTTGGACAGCATTTGAGCCATTTTCATTCACGTGTGTACGCTGTGGCGATCCAACGCGGAATGAAATTGTAATAGCCGCTGCAACGTGTGTAGAGTACGTACAACCGCGACTACAGCAGATTGCTACGGCATGTTGCGTTCGGGGTTGCATCGTATGTAGAGGGCTTAATATGGTTTGCCCCTCTAGCAGTGGAATACTGTCCGTCGTTGCACCGGAGCTACGACAGCGCAGCGCATCACCCTCCTTTCCGCCTCGTATCTTTTCCGTCGATCCGTTGAAACGTCGCGTGCGTCGACGCAACGCAGTAATAGGGCATGTCACAAAATGTATACGTAAAACGCCATGGAACGTAACATACCAATGGGACCTTAATATTAATATTCGGAAACGCGTGTGCTATCAATAAATATTTTTGTCATATGCATATTTGTTATGTTATTTTAGCTCCTGCTGTACAATTCTGGCTGAGACTAGCCATTAGAGAAAACGTACCAATTGCCGTGTTCGAGTTCGTAAAGGGATACCCAGTCGTGGTGATGAAATGGGCAGGAACTCATCCCACACTCAAGAGCGTTATGCTAAACTCGCATATGGACGTCGTACCAGCTGATATAAAGGTATAAACGCAGTAGAGTAGCGTTAGAACTCATTGTAAACTAGTTCGTCCGGGAAAGTGCAGTAGTTTGCGCCATACCTATTTCTACCATGAAGCAAAAGTGATCGCATTACTACGAAGAAATATTACCTACATTATTTCTTAATTAAAACTTTAACCTTAAAACCGCTATTTATTCGTGCTTATCTTTTATCAAATGAATTTTCCTATCTTGAATATAAATAATTTTAGGTACGCATTTCATCTATTTCTTCCACTCTTGTGTCAGGCGCCCTTGCGTCATGCAAGCTCACCTCTTTCAAACCAATTCTCACATAGTGCATACATCATTTCTTTAAATCAGCCTCAAGTTCCATCCCACAATTGTCATTGTTATCATTTGTCAATCTCCTAGTAGGTTGTAACAAACATCCTGAGCTTTAGCTTCTCAGATTTCATCGCAGCTATGCATGATCATAATAACCTTTATTATAACCCTTAATAACAGTTATTTTTGGTATTTAACAGGAAGGCTGGAAATACCCACCGTTCGCGGCGTTTATTGAAGATAACGGTGACATCTATGGACGCGGGACTCAAGACATGAAGTCCCTCTCAATACAGCAGTTCGAAGCGCTGAGGAGACTGAAAAACAAGAAGGTTGCGTTGCTGCGAGACGTTTATATGACTCTGATGCCCGGTATAGTACTAATTCATCAATAATCTAAGTTTCCTGTTATTATGCTACCCGGTTACCACATTTATCCTATGTTCAGCTATCATAGGATGAGCAGGTCGTTCTGGTTAATTATCTAAACGTTATTGTCACACCGTGACAGTAAATACCAGATCTCCAAAAAAGGATATTTTGGTTTACCTTGGCTTTATGGCATAATTATTCTTGTGTCTCGTTCGCCCTGTTATTTAATTACTTCAGTGTCCTTCAAACCGCATACAGTATAATCAGACAGAATATTTAGTACTGCTGCGAGAGTATATTAATCTGTCCGAATCAGCAAGCCTCATTCGAGGCAAGTGTCATTCATAAATCTTTTGTTATTTTTTGTCCTGATGCGGACAGATTAATTACCATCCAAGAGCATCAAGAACTCTTGCCCCCTGTAACGGTAAGCTGGAAGCAGTAAAATATTAAGGATATTCAATCACGTAACAATTGTGATACGTCGATTCAGTTCACTTTTGGAGTACTTTTTGTACTTTTGGAGAGCTCCATAACAAGCGCATCAGCATATCAGCGAGTTATCATAGTTGTCCTGTGTGGAGTAGTACCTGCCAAAGCAATCTCAATAAATTGCAAGTCGTACAAAACAAAGCTCTAAAGTATGTTTTTGCAACCCCATTTCGTACCAACCTTCATAAATTACATCACAAGGTATTACATCACAAAGGTAGGTCTACCCAAAATAGACGTGTACATCATTGAGTTAGAATCAACTCAATGGTGTACATTTATAAATTATCTGAAAAATTTTATATACATAAAAATCCCGCTAGCAAAAATCCTCTAATTACTAATTTATGCAAAACAGGCCGTAAAAATATTATATTTATCGATAAATACAATCGATACAAGCTACCATATCACCTATTTCTCGAGCGCGATGAATAGCACACAAAAGCGCTGACGGCTGGCGCGCGCGTCACTCCGACCTGTATTACCAGCCGTTATCGGATGGCAGTGGCGTGCGCCGGGCGGCGGCCCGCGTTGTTCGTATGGGTGACTAGTTCACGATGAGTTCTTGTTGCTAGCTGCGGACGGCCGAGCCTGTATGACTATTTGAACAATTTATTTTCCTTGTCTACCCCTGTAGGCTTGCAAATATACAATTATTAAGTTTAATATAAATAATCCATCAATTGTATATGTACTTAGTTGAATTAGTTATCTTATAAGTTTTTTATTAGCCTAAATGACTGAAAAACATTGTATAATTTATTATTTTTGTGCTGCCAGGATATATGTACTTACCTACACTAGGCTGGTATTTGTGCATGTTTGTATACTACCTTTACCGAATAAAGATATTTTGAAGAAGAAGAGGCATAGTTCAAGTTCAGTTTTGATTTGATTTTGATTGAGTTTAGAACTATATGTCATATATAGCGTAGCAATGTCAAAATAAACATTAAAATAAAGAAAGAAAGTAAAACCTTTTTGTTACTTACTTTTTAAGATTTTTCAAATTTTTCACTAGTGTTGTCTTCACAGCATGAAAATATGCTACGGTATTTGATATGTAATTTTCACACATTTAGTCTTCTTAGTTTCCATCACGTAATGACGGTAGCAGCCACTAAATAGAGAGACCAACACCAACAGAGACTTAGCATTTCTGTGCTAGCGGCGATGTGTAGGTACATCTCATATTATCTGATAAGTGCATTTGAAGTGTACCTTAAGGGTAGTAGGAGTCGAGCACCGTTTTAGCCGTATAATAGGTAGATAGTACGGTATTTCCTAGTGCGCACCTAGCCAGCTATGAGAGTGGTGAAAACTCTGCTCAATCAATTATAAATAAATAAAAGAACTGGTTACAAATTTTGAATAGAGAAATCTATTTACAATAACGTTGATAGTAATTAACAGTAGTGGAGTGGATGAAAGGTTTAATATTTGTGGTGCGAACGTTGTGGGTGTGTTAAAAAATTACTGACTGTTTATCAAAGTCAAAATCATTTATTCAATTTAGGCATTATAGACGCACTTATATACGTAATTTTTTTATTATAATGTACTTTAAAGTCTCTACCGCCGCGTTCCAAAATATTTAGAGCATACTGAGAAGACGCGGCAAGAAACTCGGGGCCATTCTTTTTATATAGATGTTTACAATGTTTCTACTTAGGTACTACAAATATTACATTTTATGGGTGGCAGAGTGGAGTATTCCAAGCAGCTTTATCTTCTATATAATGTCGGACTTTATAACAAGCTATTTTTATTAAAACTTTTTTTACAGTCAACTTGAATTTGCCCTCTGTGAGCTCAGTTATGTGTTTTGGGATTTTATTGCAGCGCATACAATTTCCTAGTAATGACTTATTAGTCTTCGCAAGTCTAAAACTAGGTACAGCTATCTTATTTGTATTTCTAGTATTAAAAGTGTGGTGATCACTACTTAACTTATATTTATGTAAATTTTTACGAACATGTATACATTATATTTTCAAATACATATAAGGAAGGCAAACGTAATATATTGATTGTTTTAAATAAATCTCTCAAAAATTCACGGGGACCCATTTCGTATATAGCTCGAATAGCACGTTTCTGTAAGATGAAGATGGTCTCTATATCAGCCGCTGAAACCCATAGCAATATCCCATATGACATTACGCTGTGGAAATATGCAAAATATACTAACCGCGCCGTAGAAGCATCTGTTAGCTCTCTTATTTTACGTACCGCATATGCAGCAAAACTGAGTCTCCCAGACAGTGCATTTATATGAGGACTCCATTGTAATTTTGCGTCAATTTTAATGCCTAAGAAGACTATTGCCTTGTCCAATGTCCAAAAAAATATTGGAAGTGCTGGTAAATTAGACACAATAAATTGTCTGTTTCGTTTCTTTTGGTTCCAGGCCGACCCTAGCATTCGAGTTAACACATTTTGTATTTTTTTTGCTCAGATGAAGAGACTGGAGGAATAAAGGGAATGGGACGTTTCATCATGAGCCAGGAGTTTGAAGCATTGAACGTGGGTGTCGAGCTCGACGAAGGAGGCAGCCAGATTCCTCCACTGTCAATGTATTCGCAAAGGACAAGGCCGTTTGGCGTTAGTTTTTATTACCTAACACTAATTAGCTATACGCGATAATTATACAATCTAAGTGTTATCATGACTTAGTTTCATCGGCTGACGTCACAACCTCTGTTTTGGATGAACATAGAGAAAAGAAAATACTTAGGTACCTTCTATTATGTTACATGAGACGAGATGTTTCCTCTGAATTCTGATAATTATATATATGTTTGTATACTTATCAGAACGATTACTATTTCTACTATTTAACACATTAATGTTCGCATTACTGTGTACAGATTTAAAGAGAATGAGGGCCGGTGAAATTACAGGCACATGAGACTTAAGAACTTAATATCTTATTAAATATTTATCTATTATCTTAAATATTTATGCAACTCATCAATATGATCTGTTAGATGCAGAGGTTAACGCTTACCACCAGGTGGACCTACTGCTTGTTTCGTTTTCTAGTGAGCCAAAAAAAACATACATATAATCATACCATTATGATACCATAACTGGGATTCGAGCCTTCCCTTCTCATGGAGATAAGTAGGGCCATAATTCACCACGCGGCCCTGAGAGATTTACTTTTTTTTTTCAGAATTCCGAGTAGATTGCTATGGCGTAGTCGGTCATGGTTCTCTGCTTCCGCCAGTGAATGCTACAGCAATAGGAAAGGTAAGAATACATCCTTCGAGCTCGCTGTTGTTAAACAAACTTGAACTTGATGATGATGCCATTGGGCGATTCGCGAGGAAAGCAATGTTTGCAAATACCAAAACCATATTTGAATACAACCTCAAAATGGTTCAGGGATCGAAACGAAGTAGTAATTGAGGCCCTGCTTCAGTACAATAGGGGTACCTAAGCGAATATGTTAATATAAGTAATTTTTTAAGTTAAGCTGTATTTGACAAAGGCGTCGTGTGGCGGGTCGCCATCTTCCCTCAAATATGGTTGAGGAAGGCGATGGCTGCCACATGCGTCAACTCATGAACGGGTGCTGTCTGCAGAGACCGGTCTGCTCTGAATGCTGATGCAAACTCAGAAACGATATAGCCCTTTAGTAAGTTTTTAGTTAATTTAGTAATCCTATGTCCTCTAATTAAGTATTTATTGTTGTGTCTTTTTTAATTATATTTAGATTTGATAAATTTGTAAAAAAAACTAAAAAATGGCACGGCATAATGGCATAAAAAATGGCATGGTGTCTGTGGAGGCTAGTTATAAGAATTAAAAAAAAAAATACTTGGACGTTGAACAAACAGTGCTCGTAAACACAGAACACAGTTAACACAGAAGAACAATCGTGTTAACAACATATTATGTTAGTATGTTGTGAGTATTCTTATCATTTGTCATAACTGTCAATATTTGTAACTGCATAGGGTCGAAAAATAAGTATTCGAAATTCAGAAAATTTAATGAGAAGTTTAGCTAAGTGTTATGTATTATAAAGTATTAACTTAAGCAATTTCACTATATACTCGTATTTATTCTAAAGAATTTCGTGTATTCTCAGACAAGATATTCAAACGTGAATCGCAACGGATTTGTAAAACCTACCTTTAAGTAAATGCTGTGTGTGTTAAAGAAAACATTAGATGAAAACGAGAAAAACGTGAATTGTGGTGTAGACACTGAGTTCTGTTATGAAAATCATATGCACACACATCCTTGAAAGATGAATTGAGAATTACTTCAAAAGATACGAGTAACAATAATTATTTGAGGATGAATGAAGCTGCCCTTAGTGATACCAATAATAAAAAGACAAGACACTATATTGAGAAATACTATAACAACTCATGCAAAATTGACAGTAACTTTAAGATTTTTAGCTACGGGGAGATCTTTTGAATGTCTAAAATTTTACACAATAATCACCACAAGAACTTTCCGCTATCATACCAGAAACTTGTGAAGAAGTAAAGGTTTTACACAAGGACTATTTAAAAGTATGTAATAAAATTAATAGTAGTCTTATGATGGCAATAAGTTTGTACACCATGTCGTTATTTTTATTAGTGTAACAGTGTTCATTATATTGGCGTTAATAAAATAAGAAAATAAATAAAAATTATTATTTCAAAAAGATTATTAAGAGTGTTTGGTGGAGGGACCGACAAACCAATTGAGCGTGTTCCACACTATGAGGGGGCCCACTTGGAGAATACAAGTTGGCCAAAAAAAATCCCCGACACCCCAATTTTTTTTAACTAAATCAGTTAGTTAGCTCTGTTTTGTATCCAATTTTGCTTTGCATAGCCTGAAGGTGTATTAGAGACCAAATTCAACTAAAAACATCCGGTCTAAAACAGATTTTACAAATGTTATGGTGGTAAATAGGTACAATTTCGGAGAAAAAGGCAAAAATCACAAAAAAAAGTTAAACATATTGGGGGGTCGGGGATTTTTTTTTGGCCAACTTGTATTCTCCAAGTGGTCCCCCGAACACGCTCATTTGGTTTGTCGGTTCCTCTACCAAACACCCTATATAAGTTCATAAATCATCTCCCACATCACACCACAAGTTTTAATATCTATCGTTATTGATTACAAATCGATACATACGACCCCGCCGTTTCCTCTGTCCAGTCTGGGATCATCAATTACACAGTAGTGGCACTCATAGGAACTATTTTTTGTGTCTCGGATTTTTCTAATCATATGAAGATGTATTTGTTTGTGATGGTATATAGTATTCTGCTGTTTCCGTCTGGGGTGCTAGTGTGACTGCATGGTAGTACTGAGGCTGAAGTAACGTATGATTTGGAGTACCTGTATATTGCGATAACAAGTTAGAAGCTTCAACTTCTTCAACTTAATACCTCTTCTTCTACTTGGCAGTGATTGATTATTATTTAATATCATTCTAGGAGCCATTACCCTATGTGACATTATACGATGTCCCATTTCAGCTTCGAATAAAAGTTGTTAATCATTTTTCAGCTTACAACAGTTATGGTATATTTTCAAGTTCTCGAAGTGTCAATGCCCTCTCGAACTTTCTCAATAATATATAGCAATCCTCTTGATATGTCAGCCGTTTAAAATGATTGGAAAACTTCTTTTGTTAAATCTTCATAATTTTTTTCCCAAAATTTGTTTGCCCAAATTTTTCGTTTGGCTTTAGGTGCCGAACTATGACCAGTCAAAGTTGAAGCAATGGTTGAGATGAAAGCCGTAGGAGTCGGAGGAGAATTATTTTCAGATAAATGTAACTCTGAATGCGCTGCTTTATTTTGTTGCATTTCAGATACTGATGTTGCGGCCAATGATTCCATCGCGTTATTCGATGCCAGTTTCAGATGGAGGCGTATTACAAAATATTTTTTTTGGAATGCTCCAAAATAACCAGTTGGACATCCCAAGCGAAGTTGCTGTAAGAAATAGTCAAAGACGTTTGCCATACGTTTTTGTTTTTGACGCGCTTCCGTGAGATCTGATATAATGTAACCGTTTCGACAAGCAGAATTGACTTTAACAGATAAAAAATACACAATTATCGTGTTTCGCGAGCGCAACGGATCATGGAAAATGCCTTTGGAATTCTAGCTTCAGGTTCATACGGCTTAAAGCTGATTTTTACTTCTTTTATGAACTTGTGGAATTATTTTCGGTTTCCTAACTTAAATATAAAATACATAACAATTATGCATTGAGATCACGAGTACCCAATTTGTCCATATCGCAAACAGAACTTTTAATTTCTCTGGTGAAAAATATTTACACGTTTTAGAAAATAAAAAGTTAGGTATATATTATATATGAGTTGGTAAGAGAGGCGTGAGACAGGGAGACGTTATATCTCCGAAACTGTTCACCGCTACAATGGAAGACGCCTTCAAGCTTCTGGAATGGCATCATCATCATCATCATCATCTCAGCCGTAGGACGTCCACTGCTGAACATAACCCTACCCCATGATTTTCCAAAAGGACCGGTTGGAAGCGGCCTGCATCCAACGTCGTCCTGCGACCTTCCTCAGGTCGTCTGTCCACCGTGTCGGTGGACGACCTACGCTGCGCTTGCCGGTCCGTGGACTCCACTCCAGAACCTTTCGGCCCCATCGGCCATCTGTTCTGCGTGCTATGTGCCCTGCCCACTGCCACTTCAACTGGCTAATCTTCTAAGCTATGTCGGTGACTTTCGTTCTTCTACGGATCTCCTCATTTCTGATTCGATCACGTAGAGAAACCCGGAGCATAGCCCTCTCCATAGCTCGTTGTGCGACTTTGAGCTTGTCTATGAGGCCCATGGTAAGAGACCACGTTTCAGTGCCATAAGTCATCACTGGTAACACACATAGTAGTACGTACATTTTATTAGTACTCTGTCTCGAAAACCTATTAAAACTACTATTTAAGTAGGTACATCAATAGGAGCTAATCATAGGTATTGTTTCAGGGTGGTTCAGCAGTAAACGTACTCCCTGGACATGTAAGCTTCAGCTTTGATGTACGTCTGGGCAGTAAAGTTGATGAACAGCAGTTTTTATGGCAGGTAAACAAGAAAAAACGTGTTATAAATGTTTTATTAAGTATTCAATGATTTAAAGAAGAATGGCATTCGCTCTTTTGTGCCCCAAATCCAAAGTTACCTAATGCCGGCCATTCACCATCCTTCCTATCGTCCAATCGGCTTGACGCTACCGATTGGATCAGTTAAAAAAGACCGTGTGTGGGCGTGGATTGGTGTGACAGTTATAATTGATGGCACAATCCAATTTCAATTATTTTGGCTTGATCATGCCAATTGGATCTTGCCGATTGGAGCGTGTATGGTGGTAGGCAATCGTCAGTACAGTAGAGTCAAGACTTTGCGTATCTTGTATAGTCACTAAGTTTCATGTAAGTTTCTTCATTCATTTGTAAATAGGTAAAAAAAGACTACAACTACAACCTCTGTTTAAAAATGTTTCTCTGATGTCCATACTTTTTTGAAATACGGGACGTTTAATGTACAAATGCCGACGCTCGGTGGGTGAAGTGACAGCCCAAAAAAGTCTGTGATTGTGAGAATTAACAATGTTGTGATTATGACCAATAATTAGATAGATACTAGGATTACATAATAATAGTAAAGTTATTAACTATTAGTGTGAATTGTGATGTTCAACTAAGTTCGTTGTTTAACTATAAGATTTAGCTGCTTAAATGTGTGTGATTAAAAGAAATAAACAAGCATTAAAATTACTAAGACTGAAAATCATTAAAAATATTAAGATTTAATTTTCTGTTTAACCAATGTTGGTTTGTACAACAAAATTGCCTTTTTAAATATGTTTCATCAAAAATTCACTTAATTAAAATTCTTCAAAAAAGACTTACCCCTCATAAAAACAAAAAAATATTTTTTTCATAAGTCTCGAAGTCCCGGGAATTCCCGAGACTTTTATTGTAGACTGCCTCGTGTCCCGGGACTTTGAAATTGTCGGGAGTTCCAAACACTACTAACAACCAAATAAACAATTTAACACATTATTATTAGGAATAATAGATATTATCATATCCGACTTCAACACCAAAAAGTGTGAAATAACTTGTTAAAATCGGTACCATGATAGTTGAAAAGTAGGTACCTATTAGCACAATATCGTGCGCATGGTACCGACTTCGACATTTTCGACAGTTTAGTTACCATCTTGGGGTAAAAAAAAAATTTTCACCATTTTTAGTCACCCTCGATCGATTGTCCTCGATCAATGATGCTCCCATTAAGATAAATAAATATTTTCGGAGTTTTTGGACTGTAACTCAAAAATTGCTCGATTGAATTTAATGAAATTTAAATGGGACTACCACGGAAGTATACTCTACTAAACAAAAAAAGAATTTTGAGAATCGGTCCACAAATGAGGGAGAAATCGGGTAATTTTTCATCAAAGGTCAAACGGCCAGAAACAATAGAAACTTCATTGTTATAATGACATGAACACTTAATTAACACATAAAGAAAAATACATACACACGAACATATAACCTCCACCTTTTTTGAAGTCAGTTAAAAAGGCGCATAACCTTGGTGTATTTGAAAAAAGCTGTAAGACATGGTAGATGACTAATATTTGGGATTGCTTCCAGTTAGATCAGTGGATTAGAAATGCCGGAGACAACGTAACCCTTACATTCCTCGTGAAGGACGCGCAGACTCCGAGGACCGTTACGAATGACTCCAATCCTTACTGGAGGGCATTGACTCGAGCAGCTTGTACAATGTGAGTACATATTTACTAGCCTGCACCTCTACTACTATAGCGCTTAATTTCCTTGACAGTAAAGTGTTTGGTAATGCTGTCTAATACATTCCTACCATATGTTTTTTACTGTGAAGCAAGTGATTATATTTCGTGCTTCGTTCTTAAGATTATTAAGTTAAATAATTATTTTGTATTATCATTTTCATCATCATCATCTCAGCCGTAGGTCGTCTACTGCTGAACATATGCCTCCCCCATAATTTTCCAAAAGGACCAGTTGGAAGCGGCCTGCATCCAAAGTCATCCTGCGACCTCTATCAGGTCGTCTGTCCACCGTGTCAGCGGGCGACCTACGCTACGCTTGCCGGTCCGTGGTCTCCACTCTAAAACCTACCGGCCCCATTGGCCATCTATTCTGCGTGCTATGTGCCCTGCTTACTGCCACTTTAACTGGCTAATCTTATGGGCTATGTCAGTGACTTTCGTTCTTCTACGGATATCCTTATTTCTGATTCGATCCCGTAGAGAAACCCCGAGCATAGCCCTCTCCATAGCTTCTTGTGCGACTTTGAGCTTAGTTATGAGGCCCATAGTAAGAGACGACGTTTCAGTGCCATAAGTCATCACTGGTAACACACATTGGTCGAAGGCTCTTGCCTTGAGGCATTAACATTTTATTTCACTAATATTACTTATTATATTAGGTAATAGTGCCACTGATATTTTTTGTAGAGTTCCGTTAGGGGAAGTACCTCACATATGCCAGTTATTCAACCGTAAAGCAGTAGTATGCAAACATTTCTGTGTTTTGTTGCAATATTACTAGCGAAATTACAGGGCAAGAGATTTAAAACATCTCATATCTCAGAGTGACGACCGCAGTACATTGCCGTGCAGGGTTTTGAACTCGACGTTAAACATCAGGCGAGTGACTTACTCGTCTCGTAACCGATATACATAAAAAAACTTTTTGGCATACTTTCAAAAAAACTTATTAGTACTAGCAGTTTTAATTAAGAGCAGAACCGCAAGCGATACAAGTGCCGTTTAACAGAATTTCATACTTGAAAATAAGTCTTTTCGTTGACTGATTTCCAGGTCCGTTAATCGAGATACTCATTTATTAATTACTTATATATGTATATAAGAAATTTCAGAGTTTTACAATTATTATGTTAAACGTGCAAGCATTAAGTAACTCGGGTTGCCGAGAAAATTGACTTCGATCACAAAATTTAAGAAATCAATATAGTTTGACATTTGTTATGGAGAAGGTCAACTAATTATTTAACATACGTGTATACCTACGTTAATTTTGACATTAAAACTTCTTGGGGGATGCGAAAGTGTGATGTTATAGGTTGATACCTACATATTTTATCTTTATTTTGTAGTTATGTTTGTTGAGAAAATATTAATTATAATTTCAGGAATATAACACTCAACCCAATAGTGACTACGGGTGCCACCGACGGAAAATATCTCCGTGCTATAGGAATTCCGGCTTTTGGACTCTCTCCCATGATGAATACACCACTCCTCCCTCATAAAGTAAATGAACGCCTGAATATAGCAGAGTTTCTAAAAGGATTAGATTTATACGAACAAATTGTTAGAGTTATAGCTAATATACCAAGTGATCATATGTCTGATAATTCTTTTATGTATTTGCAACGTAACTAGCCTACTTATATTACATATTATTCGTACCTACTTATTTAGGCCATTGAATTTATATGCTCGTGATTAGATTAGAAATGCATACTCTATTTGAACTTTTACATTTATTACTTCACTTCACTTATACAAGTGTCTTTAAAAGCTATGACGCAGTGTAACGAGGGCATTATAGTGCCGCTCATAACTTTAAAGTATCAAGATCTGGGTTGCACTGCAACGAATATTTTGTGATAGAAAAGGCCCTTTTCAGGGCCGCAAACTATTCATGATGAGTCTGTCTTAGTGTTTAATTTCTTCAATATAAATAACATTATGAAAAATTAAATTGGTAATAATACTAATGTGTAAGCTTGTTAATTGATCTATTTACCTACATGTGTCGAATCTCTATGCGATGATGCAGGTACCTATTACACGCATGTATGCATGCAAAAAGTAATATTGTGTGTTCAATAAAAATAATATGGAATCGGATGGTACAATATACGTGTGTATAAATGAGTTGTATATACATTGTTGTTATCAGCTTTCTTTTAAACTATAGTAAATTGTACATTATTAACATATTTAAGTCTAAAAAAAGATAAAACAATAACAATAAAAGTAGTAATTTTTAGCGTAGTGTCATAAAACTCAACTACTTACTATTTACAAGTATATTTTTAACATGTTATTTATTTTTTTAATAACTGTAATAATAATATAGTGTACTGGTTAATAAACGCATATGTTATTATTTTTCCTTTGCTTCAAACATGATTATAATTATTCCCATTGTATAAAATAGCTGTTAACAAAAATTAGTTGAAAATAAGAACGTGTTTTTAATATATGTGGGTCCTATGAATATACTACATATATAATGATACATTAGTTATCGTCTTTGTCTTCTAAATAATGTGTCCATGGCATTATGTTTTTTTTATTATACACGTTTATAGACACTTAAATTGTGTTTGCGTAGTGTAGGCCGACCCCCCGCTAGGTGGACCGACGACCTCATAAAAACCGCGGGGAATCGCTGGATGCAGGAAGCGAGTAGCCGGTCCAAGTGGCGTTCTATGGGGGAGGCCTATGTTCAGCAGTGGACGTCTTCCGGCTGATAATGATGATGATGAAATTGTGTTTTTGTGAACGTATTATGCCTTGTGATATTATAATTTTCATGGTCATACAAAACTTAACATTAAAAACGGGGTAATTACCGTGTACTCGAATCGTATCTCTTTTTGTTTGAGTTGACGATTATTTCGACACTGTTGCAAGTGCCATGATCACGAGAGAGCTATGCAGGCTGAAACTAGGTAAATCTTTATAAAAAGCGGCCAAGTGTAAGTTGGACTTACGCACCGAGGATTCCGTACATTAAGAAAGCATCTAGCATTATTGCTGTAACTAAAATACATACTAGTTTAAAGGGCAAGCTTAACTTTCGATCCCCTAAGCACGATTATTTCATCAACCGCAAATAATAAAGTTTGTAATAGTATATCAGCTTTTTGTTTGTTAATAAACTACCTACAGATTTCATAGGGTTTTCACATTGTTTTTATTTTTATTTAATATGGGACAACATCCAGGCAAATGTCTTCAGGTCCCAAACTAGGCAGAGCCTGTACTATGGTAACGTGATGACTGATATACATACTTATTTATATACACACCCATGCAGACACAGGTCAAACAGACATCTTCATGCACAAAAATGTTTGAGCTGTCCGGGAATCGAACCCGGGAGTACCGGCTCAGAAGGCAGGGGTGCTACCATCTACGTCAACCGACGAGTCCAATAAAGGTACATATCATACTCACACACTCTTATAGCATTCTAGCAATACATGTAAGACTTACCGACACATATACGTCTGTATCTGTATTATATACTAGCGACTGCCCGCGACTTCGTTCGCGTAGTAGGCTCGGCACTTGGCCTCGCCATACACTCCCATCTTTTTTTGGTTTTAATTTTATAAGAAACTTCTCCTGACACTAATTAACACAACAAAAAAGTATTAGCGAGATTGTTCTATCCGTTCTCAAGTTATAGCGTGACCAGGAGAAATAGGGGTTCATTTTATACATATATATACTAGCGACTAAACATTCGCGATTAGGTAGGTTCGTACGTGTACGTATTCAAAGTGGTTAGGTATGTGTCGCGTAGTCGCTGTTGTCTATTCTGTGATGTAGCGGCGTGCGTTCAGCCGCGCATAATGGTTATTAGCTGCGGAGCAATGAATATGAATAATATTTTGTGTTCATAATAATAAAAAACATGCATTTTTTTCCTTCACTATAATGACCAGTTATCGATCCCAAACTACCCTATTTAATATTGTGGACTAATTAACAATGACCTTATATATAGATAGATTCAATATCCATCTCTTTGTAGCTGCCAAAAACTCAAGAGTGCTTTATGTTTTTCTACCGACTTTCAAAAAGGAGGAGGTACTCAATTTGACTATTTTTTTTTTGTTACCTCATAACTTTCGACGGGTTGAGCTGATTTCCAAAATTAATTCAAACAAAACTTGTTTGAAAACTGGTGCTTCCTCTGGTGTAGTCCCATGTAAATTTTATCAAATTCGGTCCAGTAGTTTTTGAGTTACACTTCAATAACTGATTTTTACCAAAGTAATAGAAGTCGGCACAATTAAATTTTTCAAATTACACTTGTTTACCTTGTAATTGGCCCGTGTAATAAATAAAATTGCATCAAGTTATATTTTAATTCAAGCAGTCAGAGTCAAGTCACAGTTACATAAACAAACCGTCAATAAGTCACTGTCCAACCTAGGTTCTAGTAACGAAGTGGATCCATTACTATAACTTCCTAAAGGGATGACACACACAAACAACGTTTCATGATTCTGTTCACTTTGCCTACACTCGTGCATCATTACTAACACTTAATGCTTTATATTTCAGTACACTTAAAACTCCACGAAACACAAATCTAGGAAAATTAAATAAAATCAAGGATAGTCATTGTTGGGCTTTTTCCCGCCTTCATGCTTTATGTTTGTCAATATATAACTTAACATAGACATAATGTTCCTCTTCCAACGTTAAAAAGCCAAAGAAGAAGAAGTATTGGTTCAACAATACTGTTTAGAAGGGTATACAGAATCTACATAATATAATCTAGCTTAGTAGTGTTGAATCTGCCCAATTTTGGTCTATGGATCTGCCGTCTTCGATCAAGTATGTACACTGACCGAAGTCTGCCGTGCGATTCTGTAAGAGCAAACATCGTTGCATCTTTTGAAACATCTGTGAAACAAGTGATGAAATGACAAGAAACATTGGAAAAACAACCTCATGTACCAGGGCGATATATCATAAAGTATTTGACATTGGTGAGCTGAATCGCACGGCAGTAGAGCATAATTTTAGTATTGACATTTGACATATACAAGATTTACAAGCCATTGAAACCTATACTTCCTAATCTGTGATTTAATTTATTTTGGTGTTAGTCCCACGCTGTAACCCCACAGCCGAAACAGCCGAGTCGACCGGGGAAGTTCCACACTCCTACATAATACCGAGGTGAAGTAGCATAGCTTGCTATTGCGTTTTAGTCGGTTTGTGGGAGTTTCCGGAGGCCCGATTCCCCAGTCCTATCTATTCTTACCCCTCCCCCTCCACCATCCCCTTTTTCGATCCTATCTTCCTTCCTCAAAGGTCGGCAACGTCTCATCGAGACCTCTGGTATTGCGGATGTCCGTGGGCGACGATATCACTTACCATCAGGTGAGCTGCTTGCTCGTTTACTAACCTACCCATAAAAAAATAGAGATTATTACATAATAAAACAGTTCAATTCAAATATCTCGAAAACGGTTAGATTTAGGATAGGGTGTTGCATAGTCAAATCAGTCAGAAACGATGTATACTACACGGCCTTACCAATAACCCAGTATATTAGTAGGTACTAGCTGCGCCCCGCGGTTACACCCGCGTGTTAATGGATGATCATCTAAAGTGTCCTATATGTTATTCCAGCGGCTCATCTATCTACATTACCTAATTTTATTCGAAACCATTCAGTAAATTTTACGTGAAATAAAACAAACATCCTTACTACTTTCGCGTTTATAATGTTAGTAGGATGGATTTTTCTCAAAGCTTTTAGAGTATATTTTTTGAACACAAATAGACATTATATTGGAATATCCTACTAATATTATAAACGCGAAAGTTTGTGAGTATGGATGTGTGGAGATTTGTTACTCTTTCACACACAAACGGCGGAGCCAATTTTGACGAGCCTTTTATCATCACCATCATCATCATCCACCACCGAGTGAAAAAGCGTAATATTCTTGGGAACAGCATAGACAAAATGACAAGACCTCCGCCTACGGCAAGATCGGAAAGATGACAGTTCTGTCAAAGTTTGTGTCAGTTATTGATAGCTTAGTCAAAAGAAAGCTTGTCCAAATTTGAAATATTCACTGTATGATATTCTTCCACAAAAAATATCCCGTCCTATTTCATTCAAATCTCTTCTGTCCCTTACTTTTTCTTCTTTAATTAACTGTATATTATGTAATTACATTAGTAGAAATAAAATTAAATTATAATATATTCCTTATTATTTATTTTATAAATGTATGAATTTTTATTAGTATTATTTTATTATAAATGATATGATGTTTTTGTTTTGAATTTTGTTCTTATTTATGTTGTGTTTGTGTGTTTTAGAGTAATCACTGGAGTGGAACAGTTTGATTCTCTCTTCTAATCACCGACCATATTCTAAAAGTTTACTTTAATTTCTCCTACAGTTTATGAAACTATCATGTAACAGATACTGGCAAAGTTGCGACACTCAAACAAGTCGCAGGGGCCATACACAAAGAATCAAATCAATGAAGAAAGCTTGTGACAGCTCGGTACACTAGAGACCATATACTATTTGTACATATACTTCCTAATCTGTGCACTAGACGTGCTCAGCGACCATCAAGGGTGATGAAATGAAATGTTTTTTTGCCATGGTGTTTAATTTTATATTTGTATGTTCGTAGGTAAATACTGTATTTTATGATTAGTGTTTACTGATTGATTTACTAAGTATTTAAATTACTCTTGAAATACTATGATAGGATTTGTTTTTGACCATTTAAATATTTTATGACAATTTGGTATAAAGATAGATATGGGCTTGGAGAAGATAATATGCTACTCGAAGTCCTAATCCTGCGCAGATGTAGTCGCGGGCACCAGCTAGTGCTAAATACAAATAAAACGCAATAATACATAGTGAGTATTGTATTGTCGTTTATTATCATAATGTGAAATTTGCTAAATTATTACCCAGCCTAAACATAAAAGTTTGGCAGTTGAGGCCTTTTATATTATTGTAAGCATTCACTTATTAATGTTTTTTTTTGGAAATTTCAACCCTAAGGAGAATTTATTTTGTGTCTGGCTTCGTATCTGGTATCGTATCACTGGCGGGTCAGCTATTCCTTTAAGTAATTCACTTTCATATCAATACATCTCAACCTTTTACTATTATCAAAATGGGAAGGTGTACCACGAGGGGTAAACCTTCCAATTTTGATGTAATTCTCTTCTATCATAGGCACCTCACACCAAATCTCCTCGGAATCTACCCTAAGTGGCTCAACCACCATCAGTCGCCCGATAAAGTATAATATGGTATGCGACCCTTCGACAGCATCCTACCGTTACGGCAGAAATGTACTGACTTTGATCATTCCCTAATCCCTTAGTCGGTTTTTACCACGGCAGGTAAAAATGTATTAAATACAGCTAATATTTGAGTACCTACCATTGCTAAGATAAACTTATTTTATCCGTTACATTAAAAAACAACAAATTTTCTATATCTGAAATATTATTCGTCGATGACGAATTCACATGAACAATCATTTATTTTGGCAGTCGGCTAATGTTGTTAGATTCCAAACGAGCAATTAGGTACGAACGCGTACAAAGATAAAAAGTTCTTCTAGAAGGCATTTTTAATTATTTCACATTTTATGCAGATGTAACAAATAATTATGAAAAAAAAATATGATAACTGATGATACCAAGTGGAAACTAGGAAATAGAAATTAGTCTAGAATATGCTCTGTCTATATATATTCCTAGGTATAGAATAGCCACAGGCTCAACTTATTCAGGGGGCAAGATGTTGTGCACCGTCACGGGAGTGACGGCAAGGGTCTGTGGGGCCCCAACTCTAAAATACCGCAGTGCTCCGCCAAGTGTACGGGCGCAGTGGTTTAAGATCGTCTGGAGAAAGTTGCGATTCTGAATTTATTCATTATACAAATACAACTACCTAAACCAATCACAAAGTACATTTACTAGTCATTGGCATAAAATTAAAACGGTTGGTCTCTCATGCAAGAAACCGTTTTGGTTGGTACCTACGCAGCGTCAGGTATTATGCCTCGAAATAGTACTGAAGTGTCTGTGCACTTTTTGCACAAACTCTTCAATACTATTATATATACTCTTTAGTACTATTATAAAAGAAGTGTCCTAGGAATTAAGTGCGCGCGAGTGCTAATTTACTGCTCTAATGCTAGTAAATAAAGCTGGATAATATTGCTGATAATTTACTGTTTTATAGTTTTTTTGGTTCGAAGTTTACATTTGATAGTTGCGTGACGGGCATATATTAGCTGAATTGGCTGCTTAATAAAAACCTGAATGTTGTAGTTCACCGTAACGCCGATGGTTCTATTTTTGCGCAGACTCTACAATTACAATTGTAGAGTCAAAAACAACACAGACTCTACCTACAGACTCTGTGTTAAGTTTTAAGAGCACTGCTACAAGTGACATTACTGTATGAATGAGACTCGTGTCTCATGTTAATATAGTATTACACACTCTCCTTAAAAGGTGTTTCCTTTTATTTCATGTGGAAATATAAAGAGCTGTACATTTTTTAACTCCATCGTCATAAATTGTAACAATATTGTATATTTAAAAAGTACGAAATATGTAAACATATAACCATCCAAATGACAAGCCTATAACTAACCCGACCAATTGTAACAAAAACAATTAGGTTGGTTTTTTAATGATTTAATTAACTATGGTATACTAATTGTTGGAAAGTGGAAAGTCTTACCGAATAGGTACTCGCTTATTATTTTACTAGGACCATATTACATCCACGGATACATTTTAGGTAGGTAATTATTACTTCTAAATAATAGGCCCTAAAACATGAAATTGTTGATTTATCGCAAAAGCCACTTAAATTTAAAATTAAACCTTCATAGTGTCAGATTTCACAGTGATTTTTTTTTTCAAACGAAAACTATCACAATCAAAAATTAAAAAAGAATGCATTTGATTGTATGACTTTCAATTGTTTGACATTCAGTTTTTAAAGTATATATGGAAACAGTGAAACTCAGAGTTAATTTACAAACACGAGTTCCGACGTGGGACTAATGCAGCAGAAACTGCTCGAAATATCAATGTTGTGTTTGGAGAGGATATAGTATGTGATCGGCTGTATACGGCTAACGATCGCACCGTATGTTTTTGGCTTAACCGCTTTCGTAGTGGAACTTCGACTTGAAGAATTAATCACGAGGAATTTAAGACCAGCCACTAAGGTAAATAACGTTGAATTGAAGGAGATGGTGGGAAGCGATCCGTATCAAACTACCAAGGAATTAGGCATGGTTTGATATTGATTCTAACAACCCACAATATTGACCCATTTGAACCAAATCAGTAAAAATAAAACATTTTTGTAATGGGTACCTCATTCTAAAATATAACTTTCCAGGGAGCAGTACAAAAGTTGCCTTCAGAGATTGTAGAGTCCAGGTCCCTAGAGTTCTATCACAAAGGTTTGAATGATCATTCAAACCTTTGTTATCATTCAAATATTTGTTTAATCGAAGTGAACCCATTGTTTCTAGATATGATGAACAAATATCTTTTAACCTACAAAAAGTTGTTTCAATAATGTATATTATGGTAATTATATATATAATTATATATATAATGGTACGAAAATGCAATATCATATATTAACCCCTAATATATCGGTAAACCCCTGCCAATCGGTTCAATGCAATTCGGTATGCTAAAAAAAAATAACCTATGCCAATTCCGAAACCATTTCGAGATTTTATGTTACAAACCCTTATTTTTCTACTCTGACCTTTTAAAACGATAAGATGCCATTTATTTTAACAAAAAACGATGAAATAATTCGACTTTCATTGACCTCTAAATGACGTCACTTTTTTGCACTTTTGTTTTGATTGAATAGAGACTTACGAATTAGTAGGTGTCACTGTCAAGTGTTCTAGTTTCTTTTTTTTTACTCGCGTGCTTTTCTTGGCTCCTCAACGCAACTACATATTTGTGCAAAAAAGTGATGTCATAGGATTCAAATTTTCAAAAAAATATTATAAAATCACGGCATTGCATTAGAATAGGCCAACACGAATTTAAGGGGGGGAGGGGGAGGGGGGAGGGAGGGGGGAGGGGGATGTCCTCCGACACTACTCTCGTGGCGAGGAAATGCCTAGTTTTTGCGAAAAACTACTTTGAATTTTCTTTGAACTTAACCTCAAATTTATAACGTTTATATATTGAATTTAACTATATTTACTTACAAATATGAATGGATTGGACATGGAGTACTGACTATTTTGGTGTGTTCTATGTTTGACTCTGGGTGGGCTCCCGCCAGAAGCTCTAGCGGTCGCCCCTGAGTGTCACTTCGCCAAACTCGGTCTTCGCTTCGCTACGGAGGTCGCCGGCTCGCTTCGCTCGCCACCTCCCCCCGTCGCTCCGCTCAACCTCGTCTGGCTCGCTCCTCTCAGGACCTCCCTTGAGCTTCTGGCTCCCGCACTTTTTATATACAATCTAGGGGTGTCAGCCACAAGACTAGGTGGAGTCGGGGTGCTCTGTGTCGGCTCTGTCTCTTATTTTGAACCTAACCAACTCAAGTTAGAGTGCCCTTGACTCGAATAAGAGTGCTAGCCCTGATGGTCACAGCTATTTTGAATTACATTAGAAATAAATCATATAGGTGCAAAACTAGGACAAAAATAAAACAAAATTTAGAAAGTATTTAACTTATATTTTGTATACATATTGCACAGCTTTTATCAGTTCGAAAAACTTATCCTTCTTACTGGCCTCCACAGATCTCCTCCATAAATACTCAACAATTGAGTCTGCAAAATTGCCCGGGTGGTTGTAATTATTCTTGTAGAAGAATCTTTTAACCACCCGCCATTGAGACTCAATTCGTTGAGTATGTGTCCCATCCTCGGCTATAAATGGACTGTCAGGGTCACTGTGGTTGACTTTTTTATGAATATATCCATGTTGGCTTAGGCAATCATAAGCCCTCCAGCAGTCAGTATGGATGGTTGTGCCCGGCTCTACATGTTTTTGAATTAGGGGAATTAGCACCTCTGCAGACCTAATGTTGTCCGGGCACACCTCCAACCGCAAGTCCTCTGAACCATCTTCTATGAGGCCAAGGACCCAATGTCCCTCAATGTGTCTCCCTGAAAAAAATTAAAAAACAGTTATTAAATTGAAAATACAAGTATAAAATAATGAAATTGATTAATGCCTTATATAAATACCTTTATTAAATTTCCTCTTCCCAAATTTGCTTTCGTCTACTTGCACAATTTTTCCAGGGCCTCCTATTTTGCCCCGGACTTCTTGTTTCTCCAGTTGGTAAATTACCACAACTTCCCGGCAGTAGTTATACCAATCGCTTATGGTTGGCCGGGACAAACAATGTTCTTCTCTAAATATATCTTCGTGTATTACCATGTCATGCGAGTAGTTGTATGCAAAACAGTACATTAAATAATAAATGTGTCCCAATTTTAGTTTTACGTTCTCAAACCATGTTCCTTGGGCTCTAGATACTCTAGTTTTATTATGACAGGAACCCTTGCTGCACACAAATGTGCCCATAGTTTTGTCGTTCTTGAAAACAAGTTTCATGGGATTTTTGTGTATTCTACACTTCTTAGTTTTCAAGATTAAGCCTTGCTCTTCGGCAAAAACCAGTCCTTGTTCATGTGTACTTAACATACGCGCCAGCTTTACAATATTCCACGTTTGTAAAACTTCACCCACGTATTTCCGCCTTTTAAATGCGGGTTCTTCTTCAAAATCATCTAAAATGAAAAACAAGCATTTGATTAACATATTTTGTGGTTTATCAAGCGAAATAATTTAGATTACAATAAATGAATAGTTAACTCACCTCTACTGGTAGAAGCTACTGGTACTGCATCTTCACGGCTTGTGGAAGCCGTTGGTTCATCTGCTGATGGAATATTAGCCATGTCGCTAGGCAGATCAATCGTGCAGAAATCGGAGTCCAGTAAGCAGGCAAAAGTCGTGGTTCAAGCAGAAATCGGAGTCCAGAAAGCAGGCAAGAGTCGTGGTTCAACAGAAATCGGAGTCCAGAAAGCAGGCAAAAGTCGTAGTTGAAGAAGAAATCGGAGTCCAGAGAGCAGGCAAAAGTCGTCGAAAAATTAACACAAAATACCACGCCAAAACAATGAAAAACACGGAGAGCGAACAGAGCACATTCACGTAACTCGAAGAGGAACGGAATGCGCGGCGCGGGCGGCGTAGTCGATCGTCTATGGAAAATAAAATGGCGGTCATACGTTCCATTCTTTAAAAAAAGTATTTGCAACAGAAGCTAATTTAATAAAATCGATGTCAAGTATTATAAACTATGTAATTAAGTATTGTAAATTAAATTAGCAATAAAATAATAGTTCAAATAATTAAAATATTTATTTTAATACCATTTTCATTGCACCAAGTCGTTTCGTTACACGCATTTATAGAGAATCGTCGAATCAAAAATCTGAAATTGAAATTAGTTTTTCTAGAAAACTAGACATTTCCTCGCTCTAAAATTGATACCAAAGCGTAGAGAAAATTATTATCTATAAGATCCAACTCTTAAAATCACCAAATTCGTGTTGGGCTATTCTAATGCCAACCCAAAATCACTACTGAATATAAAACAAAAATATTGAAATTAGTTTCTTATAATGACCTAATCTACGAAATAAAAATATAAAAAAAATACCAAAAAAAAACTTTACATACCGAATTATGCAATCTTACAGCTTCAAATAGAATCCGCAATGTAAAACGTATACCTAGCTACGTAGTGCTATTGTTTATTCTGTGACCTAGCTTTCAGTGACAAAAGGGTAGTTGAAACAGTCAAAAATAAATTACAATGTAATGTTAACTTAACCCGTTGAACACCAGAGACGTAAATGTACGTGCGTTTCATTCATACATCTTTTGTTTTAATTATCACTGTATAGGAAGGATAAATAGTGGTTGGAGTAAATAACTCAATGATTAAAAAAATTAAAATGCATTGGATTAACTTTATTTTGAAACAAAATGTGTACAAAAGTTTCTAGACGTCACGTGACCTCAAACGAAAGTAGCGGCGGAAATGATGTCATAAGGGCAAAAACATGATAGTGTCGCGCCTTATCAACAGATTGAGAATCAAGCAAGTGAAGAAAGCATCTAATATTATTGCTTTACAACTAAATACATACTAGGTCAAAGTACAAACTGTCGATCCATAAACACGGTTATTGCCGCAACCGCAAATAATAAGTTTGTTACATTTTTTTATAATAATTGAATACCTAAGTTTATAATAATATTCAACACTAAATTAGTATTTCTTGGTCATTGTTGTTACTCGTTTATGGATTTTAGATTTTTTCTTTTTAAAATTATATGATTATTAACGGGATATTTACCGTGGTAAGGTTGTGGAATGAGCTCCCGATATTTCGGCGCAGTTACATGCACCATGTTCACGGGAAGACTGAAGAATGCGGGTGGTTGGTCAAAAAGTTTAAAAGTTAGGTGCAGACATAACGATCTACCCTCTTTCTTAGTCTTTTGCTACGGTTATCACTGGAACTCGAACTCGATCCTAAGTCCCGACAAAACACACTCACTGTATCACTGCGTATAGTATTTTGAACACATTTTGAACGCGGACTTTTATTTTTAAAACAACCTAATACTGGATTCCACGCACTGGCGAGTTGAAAGGGGTCACCTCGATTGAAATTCTGGCATTTCGAGATCTCAATAGTTTCCTTTACTAGCCTTGGTATGTAATGGCGTTCGGTGGACAAGATTTTAGGGTTATGGAATTCAATCCAGTGGTTAGGACCCGCGTCCAGCAGATGCTCAGCTATGGCAGATTTGTGTCTTTCATTGTTTTTTACTGCCTTTATGTGTTCCTTGATGCGGCATGAAACAGTTCGCTTCGTCTGTCCTATGTACGAACTTCCGCAGCTGCAGTTAATTTTGTACACCCCGGGATGCTGAAAAGGAATCGTGTCCTTAGGGGAACGCAGACATTGCGCAATCTTCTGATGAGGAGTAAATATGGTCTTGATAGCATATTTGTCAAGAATTCGACCTATTTTGTCTGTGACTCCTTTAACATATGGCAAAAAGGTCGGCTGTCGTTCCACCTTCGGTTTCATCAGTTTCTTCCTTGGCTTGGTTATACCGACCTGAGCCTTATAACCATTCCTGCGTAACACCATCTGTACGTGGGATAGTTCCTCAGCAAGGTGTTCTGTATCGCACAGATCATAGGCCCGATTTGTCAGTGAACTGACCACAGAATTAAGATGCCGGGGATGATGGTGAGAGGTGGCATGCAAGTACAGGTCTGTGTGTGTCGGTTTTCTGTACACTGTGTGGCTCAGAGACCCGTCTTCCCTCGCTGTTATTCGAACATCCAGGAACGGCAACACTCGATCTTTCTCAATCTCAGCCGTAAACCGCATAGCGTGATGAACACTGTTTAAATGTTCCAGGCATTTGCTCACTTCTGTTTCACCGCCCTTAAGTATGCAGAAGATATCATCTACATATCTCTTCCAGCACTTGATTTCTACGGGACAGGTGGATATAGCCCGGTCTTCAAAGTGTTCCATCCACAGATTAGCAACCACAGGGGCCACTGGACTACCCATTGCTACTCCATCTATCTGCAGGTAAAACTGGCCTCTATATAAGAAATAACTGGAAGATAAAAGGTGTTCCAGCAGTTTGGTTTTTTTTTTTTTCTTTTTATTAATGAAAAAGGGTCTTGACAGACAGACAGACGAACAGACGGCCAACAAAGTGGTCCAATAAGGGTTGATTTTTCAATTTGAGTTGAAAGATCCCTAGGTTTATTTTGTAACTGCAGAGTTATAAACTTTTTGTTCAAGTAGGTAGTTAGAGACTGCTCTAAGAAATAAGTCAGTCATTCAGTTACTGTTTTGTAAAAGTCACGTGGATGCATTACTAAAACATGCTAACACGATTGAAGAAAAACAAACACGTCAAAACTTGAGAATAAACATAAAAGAAAATAAATTATGTACAATAGTCATTGTTGGTATTTTCGCGCCATTTTCTCCCGCCGCAAGCAACCTTGAAGGTTGCTTGCTTGAACATGAAAATGAAAATGCAACCAAAACTTTTTGTTTTTGCCCTAGTGACGTCATACGACGTATTACGACGGTATAGGTATATAGAATCACAGAACTCGCCCTAGAGACTATAGGTAGATATATCTATGTATAGAATAATGTTTTAGCGCCAATTTTAAAAGTTGAAATAAAGACATCGTTTTTTTTAGTTTAGAGTTCTCTAAAATTATTAAAATATGCTAGGTGTGTATTTCTTTGTCCTAAATAATTCAACATATCTACATTAAAAAAAAGGTCAACAGCCCTATTATTCTCCATATAACATTCAGACGATGCTCCGGACGATAACGAACCTCGTTTAAATAGTAATGTAGATAATATTATCTGTCACATCAAACGACCCTGGCCACTTCTAATAACTTTAGGTAAAATTTTCCTTTTCCAACGGCTGTTGGCGCGCCGTTTCCTCGTTTGCAGCTAAATCTTTAAACCAACAATTGGCACTTCGCAGTAATGGGTGCCTTCCCGTACGTGCCGCAACATTTTTAAAAGGACTTTTTCGCAGAACGCCGCCCGATGTTTGTACAGCGACGCCGTGGATTTGCGGGTAGTCACGATTTTGTCGAGCAAATGAATTCTTTTGAATGATTGGGATTCGTTGAGTAAACCATTTAGCGCATGATTGGTACTGAAAAAAATGTGTTGAGTATATTTTTAGGCGTTTCTTTGTGTATTATTTTTAAAATAATGATTTCCTTAACTTAAAACAGCTGTTCTTTTGTTTGAATAAGCAGTTTAAGTTGTTTGACGCTGAATTATATTTAATGTATTTTTTGAGTGTTATCACTCTTTCAAGTTGGTTTTGTAGATATTTAACTTTAGCGACACTAATAACTAATAACTTTTATTATTGTTTAGTTCATAATTGGGATACGTATACGTGTAAACTTAAGTGTTATGTGTTGAAATTGTGTGTGAAAAACGTGTCTGTTGTGACTACTTGGCACGTGATGGTATTAATTTGCCATTGAAAAGAAAACATTACATAGGTAACACAGTATACTCCAGCATTAACTACGTAATCCATTACTGCATTCTGGCAAACATTTAAATGGATCACTCACATAAGGCTGGAGACAGACCGCCGCGGGCGTGGCAAGCGTTAATTGAAATAAATTGTCACCGCCGAGCGTGGCCCGGGCATAAATCAGACCGCTTCAGGCGAAACAGCTAAGTGCCTGCTACGAGAGAGCTACGCCGTAGCATCTCGTAGATAGGTCATGCAATTTATGTGCAAACATTGTATCTTTTCATTTGAATTGATCAAAGTGAATTTAGCAATGTAAGTGAGCAGTCCTTGCATTACAGTTGCGAGCTTACTCTGCCCTTAGTCACAAAAACAGCTTATGAAAAAATGTGGCGAATAAAATTTGACTCAAAAAGTTATGCTAATTGTAGCTAGCTGCAATTATTATAAGAGACGTTAACATCATTGGACCAATAGAAACCGATATAATGAGTTACGACGCAAACATGATATTTTATGATACCTACTTTAGAAACAAATTTTAGAACGCTATGGCATATACGAGAACGAAAATTCAGCTTATTATCACAAATTCCGAGGTTGATCGCCAATTTGACTATACTATTTGAAAAGTTTAGTTGTCTTTTTTTCGAATGTCTATAATGTGAGTTCAAATTTCTATGTTGGTACTGTAAAATGCATTTTTTCTACTATGATGATACTACGATGAGATTATGAAGTTGACATTGATGTAATGATTATTTTTATGTACAGTTGTTGACATTCCGATTGTTAAGTACGATACCTACCTACTACAATGTAGCTGTGTACTAGAATGTACTACGTAGCGTTGCTATTATATTTGTTGTACTCGTATATTTTTGACTTCCTAGTTTGTAATCTTTAAATATATATAATTATAATAATTGGCATGTTTTTTTTGTCTTTGTCTTTCTTGAATACTTTACTTAAAATGTGTATTAATTATAAAGTATGATGATTAGTCCAATTAAGAATATTGTTTTTCAACTATGACGTGTAAACTGGTTTTAATAATTTTTTTATGATCAGATTAAATATTACTTGCTGATTTATCGAATGTTCTATCTTTTCATACTTTGTTTGAGTTATTATTACTAACTGATGCTAGGGCGTCATTTTTCGTAATTGATTCAAATATATTTTACTATAATTATAGTTATTAATGCTGTTTATGAACCGTTTAAGTCAGCGCCAATGTCGAAAATTATAATTATTTAAAAGTAGCATGTCTAGACTCTTCTACTCTCTGCTTCCCAGTGTGACGCTACGAAGAGACACCGCGAGACGAATTAATTCGCCAACGCGGTTCACACCGCGATTTTTGCTCCAAGTGCTCATTTGTCACCTCCGCACCGCGTGCAGGTGCGTCATCGCACCACTAAAAGCAAACATGGCTCTGAGAAGTATATGGACATGGTATTAAATATAGATACATTTAAAGTATAGATTAGAAGGGATGTGGCAGCAATACGTGTGTTGATAGTTTAAAACTGTTCACTATATCGGCTGTGGCTATGACCATGTCAGTTGATCCCTCCGTCCCTTCGATGCCAAGGTTCTAAAAAAAGTTTGACACTATGCATAAAAATGTTGGCAAGTTATAGATAGGGTATGGAAACTGGATATTAGAAGGTAAAAGAAAGATAATTCGATGGAGAATCGTGACACTGAGAACCCTTGGTATTGGTAACTCAGTTTGCATTTTTGCTGGCAGCCCAGAGGATGCAGGTTCCAGTTTTATCCGGGATTGTTGTTTTTTTCTGTTTTTTTAAAACATTTTATGAAAATGATATATATCTTATTCGTTCAATTTAATACTCCCTTTCCTATGCTTTCAAGTACGTACCTACTTCAATACTCATAAAACACACATTCTGAAAATAAATCAAGATTTTTAAAGGTGTTTTTTTTATTAAACATGATTATTTAATAATTAGATTGTTCATAATTGTTTGCTTATAAATTTTACTTAAAAAATACTAAAATAAAACATTTAAGATTTTAAATTTAATCTTTATTCGCATAAAGCATATTATTTATTATCATGGGATACTTACTGATATACTGGGTTTTTGAGCCATAAAACGGTAGTAACAAGAGTGTCACAGAGAACCAGATATTTTAAGGGCGAATTTGATTATACTTTTATATACAAACTCAAATTCCTTCTCCAGTCAAAATACAAATTACTCCTCGGTGCTCTAATGATGCCACTGAATGGTAAGTTGTCTCCAGTATAGAATGAGTTGTCGTTTCACAGCTGACACATTATCTTCGTAATATCTATGGGGCGGGTGTTTTGTAATAATATCTTACTACTGATTTTAATTTGTATGTAATCGTATCGTCTGCTCTAGCACTGAAAAAGGTAGATTGTTTTTTTTAATGTAAAACGGTACAATCCTGTATGGCAATGCACTGCGTTCGTCACCCTGATATAGAGATATAGATAGATATCATATCACTTTCCCTGTAATTTCTCTGCAAGGAGACACAGTATGTAATGCTCGCACACTACTGCTTCATGGTTTAAATGATTAGGAAAGATGTGGATCTACCCCGGCGGGCTCTGCAAAGGTCTCCATTACATATAGAAGGTAAGTTTAAAAATATGTTTATATAATCTCATTCGGTAATATTCTAATTATGAAATGAAATACAGACTTTTATTGGCATATTTTATTTACATAAGAAGTATGTAATATAAAGTTAAAGAAAATTAAATTAAAGCATTATTCTCCTAACAAAACAATGCTTTAAAACAATTTTTTTATTATTAAAGTACAATGTGTCCCGACCAAGGAGGTTTCAATTCTATTTAAGTACATTTTATCTGTGGTTTATTTACATAAGAAGTATGTAATTTAAAGTTAAAGAAAATTAAAAAATTAAATTAAAGCATTATTCTCCTAACAAAACAATGCTTTAAAACAATTTTTTAATTATTAAAGTACAGTGTGTCCTGACCAAGGAGGTTTCAATTCGATTTAAACAACGCGCTGGTTCCGAGCCAATAGACCAATAACAGACTTTTTCCACTGATATTGGCAAAGTTGTGGTTACGCCGCACAAGTCATACAAACAACAAGAAGAAGACTTTTTCCATTTTGGCGCTATTTCGTACATACGAATTAGAGTAATATTTTGTTGGATAAAACTTTAGTAGCAAAAATGTCATGAGATTAAATAAAGTAGTGTATGCAACTGCATATAATTAGGTATTGAAACACCCGTGTAATCTTATTTTAAAACTCGCCTGCGGCTCGTTTCAAAAAACAACACTTACGTTTTAATACCCTCTATTGTAATAGTTTCTTTAATATACACGTAGGCATCAATCTTAAGCAATGATCAAGCCAACTACAAGATCACTCGAAAGTGTTGACCTGCTATATTGAACAATAAGTATTGTAGGCAAAAATAAATCAATTTCATTTCTGTTTTTCATAAAAAATGCCCCATATCTCTATTTTGATTTCAAAAGGATGGCGTTGCACACCATTTCCATAAAGAAACGGACGCGTGGCCACCTTTATCCAATTTAAACTATCCAATTGTGTTCAAGTGCTTTTGAAACTTAAAAAAATTGGCTACTTGTTTGTCACCGTCCACCCTTTTCAACTCTTTAGTTCATGCGGATGCATATGTTTTTGTTAGGAACAAATGCTGTGACAATAGTAAAGTATGATTTTAATATTTTTCTTAAATTTTGAGTATGCATTGAATAATGCGGATTGATATTCATAAAGTTGCGTGGGAACATTTAATGTATTAAAAGTTGTACAAATATTTTGAGTATTGAAGATCTACGCTTACGTACAGATCCATTAAAATTCACTGTAAGTTTTTAACATGAAAGTGAGTTCAAAGCCGAGAAATTAGAATAACAACATTTTTTTATAATTTCAAAAGTTGTATTATATTGTCAATGTGAGTTTAGTTTTCAATAGATATGACTTTTAATGACTAAATTGGAAATTACAACTTTTCTCGGAAAATTACATCAATTCATATGTTAAAATTTACTAGCCATTAGCCACCTAGAATCCTACGAATAAATTATTTATTCGTAGCTAGAATCTTACCAAGAACTTTTCAGGCCATGTTTTGCTTTTTCTCTCTTAATGTTCTCGGTATAACTTTAGTAACTTAAGTTAACTTAATTTAAGTATCATAAGACACTAATTTAATTGTTTATATTAATGTCTTAAGACACTCTATATACCCTTGGTGAATAATCTTCTATTTAAACCTCGTTGTCTGCAACTAATTTTCGCCGCGACATCACCGATTACCAGGTCACGTGCCGACCGTCGTCCGGCCACAACACGTTATTGTCCGGGAATACCGGGATTATCGACATAAAACATTACCGCCCCTCGAGCCAGCGTCCGCCGTAAAAACAACACGCCGCCCGCCACCGCGCGCCACGTTCATTGCAAGGATTAGCCGGAATAATAGCGATAACTAGTTGGATTAAGATTTGATTTAGTAATCGAGTGCATTAAAGCCGGGAACGTGGTACCTTGAAATAGTTATTCAACATTTTACTTAACTTTAGTTTTCTACCGACTTCCAAAAAAAGTAGGAGGTAGTACACAATTCGATTGTATGTTTTTTTATGTTTGTTACCTCATAACTTTCGAGTGGGTCAACCGATTCTTAAAATTCTATTTTTATTTGAAAGCTGGTTCCGTTGGTTTTCTAGTGGTCCTCTTTAAATTTCATGAAATTCGGTCCAGTAGTTTTTGAGATACACTTCAATAACTGAATAGAATGGAAGTCGGTATTAAATTTTTCAATTGTACTTGTAGAAGTAGAAACTTCTTCAGTTAAAAACATGCTCAATGCGCTCAAATCATGGACTTTGCGTTATTGTTACCGGCTTTTTGTGTGAAGAAAAATCAAGGAGCTCGCGTCATCGTCACTGTCACCGAACCCTTTGTCATAGATAATGAAGTTTTGTTAAGTGAAAACTTTAGGCGCGATAATGGTTTCCATGACATTACCTATTGTTGTTGATTGTGTGTCTTAAATTAATATCGCGTGATCAGAAAATATTGGTATATAAACCTTTTCTAGCAACATTTATAAATAAGGCTATAAACTTATAAACGCTGCTTAACTTTAAATGACGTTCTTAGTAGCGCCCACAGCAAAATTTTACTGCGCTGTACTTAACGACGTTATTTAAATTTAAACAGCGTTTATAAGTAATGCCGTATAATAGTGTAAATTTTTAATATAACATTAAATTTCAAAAATTTAATCTGTTTATTATACATTTTGTTGCCACTAGTTGTTTATGTGTTCTATTGCTATAGGTACCAATAATAAGTTTTATTTTCTCTCACTTCTACAATGTGACTTTCGTTTTTTTTTATAAATAAATATCGCATGGAGCTAAGGATCAAGAGTTTGTTAGTGTTCACATTTATGTAGCCTGCAAAAAATATCCTTTGCATTCTTCATATATCTGCATTCATTTGTCATTATATAAGTTTTAATTATGAGTTTACCTGCTGTTACTTGTGTCTGAAAATTGGTATAATTGAGGAATTTGGTAAATTTATGTAAATTGAAAGAAAAGTGAAATGTCAAGAAAAGTCTGTTCATCTACGAGTATAGTATAAAATTTAACACTTATTTCTCCTAGTCACGCTATAGGTAACTGAAGAATGAATGGAGCAATCTCGCTAATTCTTTTTTCGTTGTGTTAATTGTTGCCAGGAGAAGGTTCTTATGAAAGAAAAATTAAGAAAAGAGGAGAGGTTATTGCGAGACCGAAGGCCGAGCCTACTAAGCGAACAAAGTCGCGGGCAGTCACTAGTAGTTATATATATTCAGAAGATGCCCAAGGGCTGTATGACTGGTACAAGTCTTCAATCAGGCATCTAAAACTGGACATAAATAATGCCTATTTTTTTTAAATATCTGTATAATGTAATGATTAACAATAAGGGCGGCATATTCTTTTAGATAAAACTGTATATATGTTGCAGTCATTTTGTATGATTCCGCCGTTTACATACGGCGTCGTCAGTTTATAAACGCTTGCTGTTATGTAAAATGCCGAAGGCAAAATGTATAATGCCGTGTCTTTATCTAAAATGCCTCAAGATTTGATTGACGATTGAATCGCCATCTACATAATGCCGCGGCAAATTGAAGTATTTAGTTCTGTTTCTTACCACGAGCGTCGCTGTTGACCAAAACAAACAAAATGGCGTCAAGTAGTGGTTATGTGACACAAAAAGTGATTAAAAACTGTGCAAATACTATGTGTTTAAAAGACTTTTCGCAAAATAATTGTGATTTTAAAGACATTTACTATAGTGAGTTGAAAAAGGTTTACGATCTTCAAGCGGGAGCAGTAAAAAGCCGTGGACAACTGAGAAGATTTTTGAGGTTATCAGTCACCTAAAAGATGCTAAGGTGTCCATAGAATCTGGTTCTCGGAAGACCCCTGCACAATATTACTGGTCAAAAAGACAAGTGACTTTGCCAATTCATTAGATAGCTACTGATATACTATTGTGCACAAATTTGGAACAAAAGTAGTTTGATGAAGCGCTCGCCGGCCGCTGCCGCGGCACGCTCGCTACGCTCGCTCGGCTCGCGCCTGGTGGGTCACAGTTCAAACCTAACCTAACCTAACCTATAGGTTTGTCACAGACAAGTGACATTGCCAATTCATTAGGTACTAATATACTATTGTGCACACATTCCTACTAATATGGGTCTACTAATCTTGAAAACACACAAAAACACAACAACAAACATAACAACACAAACACAACACAACACATAACACACACAAACACACACACACATTGAAAGTGCCATATTATCCTAGGAAGTTTAATTGTTGTTTATAATATAAATTTAGTTTTTGTAACTTAAATATTTTAACTAAGTAACAGAACCAAAGCGCATACTGATTAATAAAATAAAGTCTGATTTGTCCAAACTGTGTTTTCTTCATGGTCACCCTAAAACTACAACCAACGTTGAAATTACAACAATTGAACGAGTTGTCATTTTGCCTTCGGCATTTTACATAACAGCAAGCGTTTATAAACTGACGACGCCGTATGTAAACGGCGGAATCATCCAAATTGCCTGCGACATATATATAATTAACTATTTAAATGAAAAGAATTATGAATTTAAAAAAAGAGCACTATAACTCTTTGAATGAGTTCGTGCGGGAAAGTATTGCCTCCATACCTATTTCTACCATGAAGCAGTAAGGTTCGCGTTACTGCGTTCCGGTTTGACGGGCATAGTTGCCGGTGAAATTACAGGCATATGAGATTTAACAACTTAATATATCAGGGTGGTGGGATCAGTGCAGTTCGTCACTTTAGACGAAATGCATCTGTTATAGCAAGGATGATAGTAGGTATCATCCTTGGTTATAGGCAGAGGCTACCGTTTAAGAAAAGGAGGGCTCCGTGCATATTCCGTAACCTGAAGACATAAAAAGTCCTTTTTTTGGTAAACATTTAGAATCGTGGCGCCTGAATTCGGGGGGGAGGGAGGGAGGGGGAGGGGGGGTTCGGGTAGTCCCCCCCCCCGCAAACCCCACCCGCCGGAGACCATTAGTTTTCGAGTTATGTACTGCATTTCAATCTACTACCACCCCCGCGTCGGCTCTGCAATCCGACAAGACTGCTTGAAATCGGGGTGCTATGAGTCGGTTCTGTCACTGACTTCGACCTATTCTAACTAACTATAACTAACCTATAGGTATGTCACAGACAAGTGACTTTGCCAATTCATTAGATAGCTACTGATATACTATTGTGCACAAATTTGGAACAAAAGTAGTTTGATGAAGCGCTCGCCGGCCGCTACCGCGGCACGCTCGCTACGCTCGCTCGGCTCGCGCCTGGTGGGTCACAGTTCAAAACTAACCTAACCTATAGGTTTTTCACAGACAAGTGACATTGCCAATTCTTTAGGTACTAATATACTATTGTGCACACATTCCTACTAGTATGGGTCTGATAATTAAAATTGAAAAACAATTTGTTTTTTTAGAACTTATAAAGCGCAGAAAAACAGGAGAAAACATTCACGTACACTCGGAAGTAACGGAATGACGCGAGTATTCCGACAGTGACATTACGCTATCTTCGATGTTTGCGTTCCGTTTCAAGATTTTACATACAACGTACATGTCAAAAAAGGCTAAAAGTTACCTAGAAACGTTTCGTTTTACGCATTAATGTCATTTATCACCTGTCACTATCAAAATTACGGTGTTTTATTGAAACTTTAAAAAACTATTTAGACTATTTTGGCGTGTCTCCGGCAGCTAAAATGTTGTAAATACGCTTGGAAAAGTAGGTTGATTTCTGAAAAATCTATTGTATTATTGGCCAAATATGGCGAATCGCGAGTCTACGGTGGAAATTAATATGTTAAACCTATAAATTTAGGACGAGCCTCAAGCCATATTTTGGCACAAAAAACAGAATACAGCGCGCGCTACATGATTTTTATTTTAATAAAAACTCCTAAAAAAAGTGAATCATGCGGGCCGATCCCAAATAAGTGCTCGGTTAATGGCAAATTGGAAACTCAATTCTATTTGGAATAATGAAACAAACTCACGACTCTTTATATAGGTGACATATTCGAAACGCAAAACTGTTTGGAATAATGAAACAAACTCACGACTCTTTATATAGGTGACATATTCGAAACGCAAAACTGTTTGGAATAATGAAACAAACTCACGACTCTTTACATAGGTGACATATTGAAAACGCAGATCTATTTGGAATAATGAAACAAACTCACGACTCTTTACATAGGTGACATATTGAAAACGCAGATCTATTTGGAATAATGAAACAAACTCACGACTCTTTACATAGGTGACATATTGGAAACGCAGATCTGTTTGGAATTATGGAACAAACGCACGACTCGTTACATAGGTGACATATTGGTATGAGGTGGCAAATGAATGACAAAATCTATGCAAGTACAAGAAAAACTTATCTTGTACCATTCCGAAAACAGGCGTTACTTTTTAAATGTACGGTACAAGTATATTACACGATCTAGATTGGTAACTGACTGACTGACTGACTGACAGACAACGTACAGCCTAAACTTACCTTAAAGCCTTGGAATTTGGAGGGTGCTTTTGTCTTGGTGGGTAAACGTGTACTAAGAAAGGGTTTTCTGAAATTCAACCCATTAGAGGGGTAAAAAGGGGTGAAAACGTTTGTATGAAGATCCCGTTTTTAACTTATAGGTGTGAAAATTTGTATTTAGATAGTTAATTTTAAATAAAACATGTTGTTCCTTAATACTTTTGACAGGGATGACTAGAGAGGTGAAAAGGGGGATAAATCTTTGTATGGAAATTCTTTGTTTTTTAACTCATAGGTGTGAACATTTGTAGGTATTTATATAGTTCATTTAAAATAAAATATGATGTTTCTTTATATTTTTGACAGAGATGACTATGGGGGGTGAAAAGGAAGAGGAAACTTTGTATGGAAAACACTTTGTTCTTTAACTTTGTCTGATAGTTTATATTTAGATGTTTCATGTTATTGAAATAATATATTAACTGAGGAGAAATATTCTTCGTGCCACGTGTACAATTGATCCGAAATTACCTTCCGTTTGGATTTTTAAGATTGCCCAATTAAGGTTTGTTTTGCAAATATTATTAATCAGTCACATGGACAAACTCTGACACTTGCTGGAGTTGATTTGAACTTTTATCAAATAGCACATGTACTCGTAGTGGCGGGCAATAGTCATGAACATTGCTTTATAATAATACAGTAATTCAAATTTAGAAAAAATATCCTTCACTGACGAAGTCGTGGGCAAAAGCTAGTCAATACATAAAAATTAAGTAAATAGAAAGTAATCATCTAAAAGAAGGTTAATAAATAAGAAAGTGTCTCAGAAGGTTAATTTAAGGCGTAGACAAATCTCTCGTTCAACCGTTACAGTATCACCGTTCTAACTCAAAGCTAGTCTAACTATCTTTGGATACGACCACGTGACGTCAACCCTATCAACACACAAGCAGTATGGCTACTACCTCGAATCGGTTACAAAGTCTATCCTATTGGAATATTTTCAGTTCTAAAAGTATCCTTTGCCTAATTTCAAAACCTCAAGTACTCACTATACCAAACTTAATTATAAATATGAATTGAGAAAAATGGTTGCAACTGAAGTTAAGACAGATTTAAAAGTAGGCTCATATTTTTTTCTTCTCAGATATTAGTTCGTTCATAAAAAAATCATAATAAATTCAAAATTAAAAATATACAAAATGTTAACAATAAAATATTTTACTTGACCAACTGTTTATAAAGTCATCTAAAATTTTGAATTTCAATCAACTTAAGAGGATGTCTAGATTATTATATAGATACATTGGGGCGGTGCGTTCAAATACTGGTTTTGACCTAGCAATTTAACTCATAAACACAAAATGCTGTATATTTGATTATTGATATCAAACTTACTATTCTATCTTTGGCTTTTCAGATACGTAATATTTCAAATAAATATTATGAAGCCATTATCGCTTACTTGAAAATATCAGCAACATCAATAACAAAATGGCAGGAATCAAATTTTGTCACCATTGGGTGGTTTGAAGTAGGATTACAAAAAATTACTGCGTCCAGCAATGAAAATAATTGTCCAAAAAACTTTGAGGGTTGAGAGACCAAGTTTCAAATTTACCAAAAAAATCACGAGGACGATACAAAAGATCACATATTTCATGGAATTATCAAAAACAAGGTTACCGAATACCCTTTGTCTTAATTGTTTATTTTACCTATAACCTATACCTAACACTTTTCTCGCTAGGTGAAAAGTTTTATGTTTCACACGAGAATAGTTTTTATGTCTCGTGCCTTTAAGTCCACTTTACACAGTACAGTCTATGTTAGAATCACTCGCTACGCCCATGATTCAATTCTAGACTACGTCGCTACTTCGTGATTTAAAGTTTTCACTCAAAGCAAAAACTAACTTTGCTTATTTGTTGAACAAATAACTATTCTTGAATACCAAATCTAAATGGCAAACCCAGCATGGTTCTACTTCTGTATTGACGAACACTCTAGTGTGAGAACGAAAACTGTAGCACCATAACAAATTATACTGCTTGTATAGGGTGAGTTCGCTTCGTAGCTCGGTAGCAGATTCCGTGATAGTTACTATGTAACTCGGTCTCGATTGTCAAGCGTGGCCCGCCCCCAGCGCACGCAGCGCTCTGATTGGCTACCGATGCCGCCCAGCCAATTAGCTCCCTTTCTCACCCCGCGCCGACTTGACGTTTTAATGTTTACGATACCGATAGTATGGGCAAAGTCATTATTTTGTATATTGTATGTAGATCTATCTAATTTTATATGTACCTATTACGTTACGTTTCCTTAAATAATTACTATCTATTGTTCATTGATTTATATAAATCATATGATGTGCTACAAATCAGTTGTCATCCCTCTTAACTGACTTTTAGATGCATACGACAGACTCTACGATACCGGTACCGGTATATGGGGTTATAACTTTATTATAACTGTATATAGTTATAACTAGGTATATTAGGTATCTAATGCTATCCTATTCGAACATAACGATAAAATAAAAAGGTCTAATCTACTTAATTGCCTTATTTTTTGACACCGTGAGATTTCAATAAGGTAATATGGTTTGTATTTAGTATGTATGATATTCTAAAACTATCGTGCTTACTTACTCGTTAGAATACAGAAAAAGAAAAACAAATAAAGATTCTTCAGCATACTGTAAAGAGAGCATTATCGCGTCGCTACCATTATGTTTGCACGTAACTCGGTCAGGCTTCGCTGCCAGAGCCTGACAATGTAGCCTGTGGACGCCATACAAGATGGGATCACAACCGTCTCCCTCACTCATACCACATCTGGATACATCCCTCTCGCTCTGGGGGTGGGACTCAATGTAATCAGGGGATGATGTGACTCGCGATCTCCGCAGCTTCAAAGATCACAATTATCAGAGCAGTCTGTCGAAAGCCGCGGTCGGGTGCGAAGTCACCTTTAAAAGTCATAGAAACTTTCGTGTATGATTTACCTATCAGTATTCATGACTTTTGGAAATTCGGACTTCTTTGTTTTTTAATAGGGATTTTTTTAAATTTATTAAATATAGTTACAGTTTAATTTGATGCATGGAAATGTTTGTTAAAAGTAAGTTTGTGTTGTAATTTGTTGTGGTGAAGTGAACCCGTTCGCGCTGTCGACCTTTTGGGAGAAACACCACCGGCCGCCGGCGGTGGCTGTCCGTAGGATGGGCACAGGTGATCACCACTGTATGACTATGATGACAAGATTGAAAAATATTTTTGAACCACTTGTGTCTCAATAACGTATCGGCACCTCGCATGTACAATAGAAATGCGTAACAAAATATATAATACTAGCTGCACTCCGCGGTTTCACCCGCACGGTAATGGATGATGATGATGATGAATCTTATATAACCTATGTTACTCAGGGTGAATGCAGCTTTGCAATGGGGAAAGAATTTTAGAAATCGGTCCAGGACTTTTTGAGCCAATGCGTTAAGTACAAACATACTTACATACAAATCTTTCCTCTTTATAATATTAGTATACAGATATATGTATTATGCTGTAATCTTCATTGTCGTTCCCTGACTAGTGAGGATCGTGACCATATACGATTTTTCTCCATTTGCTTCTGTCTGCTGTAATATAAATACTATGATATAAATAAACTGGTACACAATGAAATATCTCCCTAAAATTACCAGGATTTATAGAAATCTCAAAGAGATGAGTTTGGGTCATCATCATCAAAGTTAATTTTGCATTTTATGATTATCTAATATAAATATAGGATATTATATTAGATTATATATATATAGGCCTTGGGGCCCTATCAATTAGAGAATTCCAATAACCTACCTTTGTCATCACTAACCGTGGTGGGACTCTTCTGCAAGTACCCCTCTTGGTGGGTGCCACCCACATATATTCTGTCTCGATATTATAGTGTTTAAGTATTGCTGTGCTGGGGCTTAAAGGACCCTTTAGAAAGTGAAATTACTGGGTGATTAGTACTAAACAACTAGGTATGTCTCAGAGAAACGGGTGCAGGGCAGTGCTACGCAGAGCTTTGTAGCATTAAAACTGACAGAGGCAAGCGTGACTTACCTACCATCAGGCTAAGAACTGGCCCGTGTCGTTATTTAGGTACTACAGTAAAAACTTATTAGGACTTTCTTCGACAGCACTTACATTATTTAAATTTAATATTTCTTATCAGTGTATTGAGGAGTTTACGATCTTGAAATGTAAAATATAAACTTGAAAAGTTCCAGCAGTACCTAGGCACGAGAGACTGATAATTAAAATTATAATTATAAATAATTATCACGGTATTTGCAGCATTATCATTATATTATTTATCGAATTTCCTACTGAAAGAGCTCAAATTGAAATTATTTGGTTACGATATAGGTACCTACCAATAAACAAATATAGGTAATATAGGTAATATTACTTGATGTAGTGAGGTAAGAAAATATTATGGCTTTACTACCGGTTCTACTTTTGTTTAAATAGCAAATCGACGGATATATAGGTATATATTCTATGCTTTTGAATTTAAATAGCGCTTTTAATAACAACATTTTCTCTTTCCGAAATTTAAACTCACTTTTTGTATTACAACCACAAGAACGTGTATCGGATGGCTTGTTGCAATCGTAAAATGTCGGTACAAGAAACTTCAAAGTATTATATTTAAAATTATGCCTATGTCACTATCGAGGCGCTACAGCCACTAATCAAAGTATTTTCCCTTCTTATAGAAACGTAAAAGAACCGAGCACAGTAAAGGGATAATTAATAGAATCTAGTTAGTAATTATAGAAATTTAAAGTAGATATCACAATAATAAAAATCGTAAGTGAATAAATAACAAGTACAATTTGAAAAGTTTGATACCGACTTCCATTCTATTCAGTTATTGGAGTGTAACTCAAAAAGTACTGGACCGAATTTGATGAAATTTATATGGAAATTTTGAGAATTGGTTTACATAGTCGAAAGCTATAAGGCAACAAACATAAAAAACATACAGTCTAATTGAGTACCTCCTCCTTTTTTTGGAAGTGGATAGAAAAACTCATTAAACACGATTTAAAATATACTCATGACAGCTTTAACATACACATTATAAGTTTGTAAACTGATACGAGTAGGGTCACTAATGCAAGAATTAACTTTAGAAACGGGATATTTATGTTTACCATGTATTATATTAATTATTTTGAGCCCTCGATATTTGGGCAAGGTTGCATGCGCAAGTTTACTCATGATAATGGCGCATGCAACTTTGCTGAAATATCGAGAGCTCTCAATACGAGTAAATACAATACATGGTAAATACTATTAATTTGTTATTAATAAAGGTGAAATAATATTAATCATCATTTATTTGCAAGAAATGTAGAGTAGTTCTTATTGTAGTCAAAATATAAAGAACCCGTTACATTCTACCTTATCAAGGTATGCAAAATATCTCATTCAAATATATAGAACAATATTATAATGTAAAAACATTACATGGTAACAACGTCAAATTTTAAAGTATTTACTTATCAATATATATTACTTAGATTCATTGAAATAAGCCGCTTCCAACCGGTCCTTTTGGAAAATCATGGGGGAGGCATATGTTCAGCAGTGGACGTCCTAAGGCTAAGATGATGATGATAATAATGATTGAAATAGAATTATTGTATATATATATAATATGTCAGAAATCAAATTTTATAAATTTAATATTCAATAACATCGTAGGAACACTTGTCCAACAATCACATTTTTAATTTCCATTTGAAGGTTGGTTTAATACTGGAGCACACTAAAATGTAGGTCCAATGTAGTGAGGTGTATATCAAATGTAATGTACTCGTAACTACTATAATATACTTCTACAGTTCCATACTGTAAAGTTTACAAACTACTTTAGTTTTATTTTCAGGAAACCGCCAGATCATTTCATTCGATTTGGCCTAATCTAACTTTGTTACAAGAGTTTCCGTGACTATCGCAATCCGCAGAAGCGTAAGTTTTTCTACTGTTAGAAAAAGCGCTCCTGGTGGTAGATTCGTGTATTTTTCAAACGCGCTTTACATTTTTATATTTATCGAAAACCGTGAAATAAGACTAATATTATGTCAGGCTATCAAGCTGTAACCTTGCGATTTAGATGAGATGCATATGCCAATGTAGAACTTTTAAACGAGATAGAAAGCATTTCTTAGTGTAGATAAATATTCTGCCGTGTGATTCTCTAATGATTCGTTGATGTGCTCGACGAAGAGCTCACCGATGTCAAATACTTTATGAGATATCGCCCATGTACATAAGGTTGTTTTTCCAACGTTTCTTGTCATCTCGTCATTTTTTCACGGATGTCAAAGATGCAACGATGTTTGCTCTTAGAGAATCGCACGGCTGATGAGATGCATATCCCAAAGACGTCTACATAAAACGTACTAACGGAATAATATATAAACAATTATCTACCCATAACTACTTACTCTACTAATTGTGTGGATGTTGTCCCTTCCTACTTTTTACTAATACTATAAAAACTATGTACGGATGTATGGATGTTTGTTTAATTTTCTCGCAAAAACTACTGAGTGGATTTTAATAACATTTGGTATGTAGATAGATGAGGCGCTGGAACATCATAAAGGATACCTTTACATCTACTTACATCATCATCATCTATCACGCGGGCGCATCTAGTATTATTATATTCTTTTTAATTATTTCTAATTGCCTTATTTTCCACTATTCATCTCGTACTTCGTTAGTTTTATAGACTTAAGTTACCCATCTATTTATCACACCCATACGACGCCAACGTCTATAACATACCTATATTAGGTAACGAGCGTACGTATCTCTACTAAGTAGCCTATTGTCCGTGCCAAACGCAAACAAGCTCACACGGGATCAGTAGCCGAGACAAAGGGCTCCTTACAAATGTAACTTAGGGACGCACCCGAAACTTGGTTTGTTACTTTGTCCCCGCACTGTACCGTCGTCCCTCAACCCTGATTCTTGTGAATAACTTAATCGCTTACTATTTTACTTGAATACGTTTGCGTTGAATTCGTATTCAGTGCGTAGGTTGTAACTTAAACCGTTTTGGCAGTTTGTTAATATAAGTTTGATGTTTTATGGATAATTTACAAGTGCAATTTGAAAAATGTAATACCGACTTCCATTCTTTTTTTCTTTGGTAAAAATCAGTTTTTGGAGTTATATGGTTATTAACGGGATATTTACCGTGGTAAGGTTGTGGAATGAGCTCCCGATATTTCGGCGCAGTTACATGCACCATGTTCACGGGAAGACTGAGCTCATTCCACAAACTTACCACGGTAAATATCCCGTTAATAACCATATAACTTTAGAGAACAACCGTGATAGTTTAAAACAGTGTTTTAGTTTTTAGAGTGTTACTCAAAAACGCCTGGACCGGATTGATGAAATTTAAATTGGCCCACACGGGAAGCACCAGCTTTCAAACAAAAAAAGAATTTTGAGAATCGGTTCACCCTATCGAAAGATATGAGGTAACAAACATTAAAAAAAAATACAGGTGAATTGAGTACCTCTTCCTTTTTTTTGAAGGCGGTAGAAAATGACATCAGTTTTGGGTAAGCTTTTTACCTTTCTAAATAAGCGCCGCGCCGCTGACTATCTCACAAGCACATTTTATGTGGTATAAAACGGTACGAATAAGCTCTTTTATCTAGTGCGAATATGATCATTTTCAATTTTTCAATGAAAAAGAATATATCGATATACCTTTCCTTTTTTCGGGTTACAGGTTATCTATATACCAAAATCACATAAAATATCGGTTCAGTCGCATAATCAAGAAATAAAAAACTATCAAACCAGCACTTCCACAAGTATTTATACGGACTACTTGTACCTATGTATGAATGTTACGGATTACAGGTGTATACAATAAAAGGAGTTTACTTTTTGATTAGCACAAAAACCATGAGGAAATTACTATTTGTTTATTTTATGTCAACTTTCAAAATTAAAGTTTACCGTACATGCTACATATACAAAATCTACAATTCTATTAGATGGCCGCATTATTAGAACTTAGATAGAATTAAATTAAAATCATTAAATATACGAATATATTTTTTGTGGGCGGTGAAAGTTATTCATCTGAAGGTAGGCGTAATGTCAACAGACATAACGCAACCTGATGATGACCTGCAGGACGTTGCAGGTTCTTTTAAGCTTTAAAGCTCTTTGTAACACTGATGAGTGTCCCATTCACTATTAGGCTAGTTTCTTACACCTACACCACGTCATTTCGCGTGATGCCGTGCCCTTTAGCTTAAACACATTAATTGTGGTTATTGCACTACTGGTTGGAGGCAGCATATACCACACTAAGGTGGTACCCACCTACAATGCGTTATAGTCCTAGTATAATTACAAAATGCAATAATTATTTATTACCGTTGGCTGCATTATTACTTATTGTTATTAACCATGTACTTTTATCTTATAGTGTATAATGTAGCTGTTAGTTATTCCGAAATAAATAAAAAATAAAAAATATCACCCGCTAGACAAATACAACTCAAAACCGGGAAAAACACGAGCAGCGTAACATCGTCTCTACTTTCACTTCTCAGTAATACTGTTTATTATACTGGTAATATCAAGCCTTAATTAGATATACTAAATTTTGTAAGTATTGAATTTTAAAACTGCGAGTGGTTACACTGAAGCATCATAGTGGAACTTTCTAAGTCGTTCTAAACTGCCGTGCGATTCTCTAAGAGCAAACATCGTTGCATCTTTGACAACATCCGTGAAACAAATGAGATGACAACAAACGTTGGAAAAGCAACCTTTGTAGAAGGGCGATATCTCATAAAGTATTTGACATCGGCGAGTATCATCAGAGAATCGGACGGCTGTTCAAATAGTATTATAAAGTAATTATCTATGGTTAAGAGGAAGGTCCATGTCCCAGAAGTGGAAAAGATAGGCTGATACTATACGCTCATGTTTTTAGATTTACATAGGTTTATTATATGTTACGATACATTCTTCTAACGATTTCCCCGAAGTTTAAATCATATTTTTCAAACAAAGCAATATTATATCAGGCAACATAAAATTAATTACTTATATTTTGAGGTGCGTAACGGGTGTGAGAGTTCACACGAAATGGTATTATGCGAGTATGTCGCACAAAACGCACGCAGGACGCAGGGTGGATGTTTGCCCACATTACTCCCTGATGCACGGACATCATACTTACCCTTACTAGGGATAAATCACCTTTTAAGATTCCTTAGTCAAATTTACAGTTTTAACACGTCTTCTGTATTTGCTTGCTACTTATAATAATGCGGGACGGTTTTTCATATTTACAACAGTTTTGGTAATATAAACATAGTATCCTTTATAGTACATACTAAATACAAGATCTGAAAATACTGTCAAGAGACATTTATTCCATATATTTATTAATTAAAAATACGGGATTACTCACGTAATATTTATCGGATAGGTACTATAGTTTCGACCACATTCGAGTGCTAAACGAGACGTCATCGACGCGGGCGTCCCGAACACTCCTTGAAAAAGGCCACCGAAGTTTTTATAACAAAATATTCCATATATATTGACATGTAACTTATGTACATATATTCAATTGTATTATTATTCCAAACATTTAAAGAAATTAATCTTGAAATACATAAGCGTCCTTCTCATAATTTTGATAATGAGAAGGACGCTTATATATTTAAAGAAGAAAGTGTGAAAACAGACATGATATCCTCAATTTGTTGTACTATAGTTGTATATTAATTATTTTTTCTCAATTAGTAGAGAATGTTTGTTGACTTTTTTATTAATCTTATTACACATTTGTGTCCCTCGGCACAAAAACAGATAGATTGAAACCAGGTGCAGGTAAATCCTAATTTAAAACAAATTATTATTTTAATTCGCCAGGGCCAAAGACATTTGATTCTGTATACGTTGTCAACCAAAGACTATATAGGCATTATAATCTATGGCATCTACGCTAACAACTATACAGTAACTACAGTTACAGGTCATCTAGCACGAAATTCAATAAATCAAATTAACCGGATCAGAACGCGACCCCTACTGAAAAGATCCGGCAAGAAACTCAGCGAGCTTGTCTTTTTACATTATTTTTATCGACTGTATACCTGTATCAGCTGGATAGCCATAAATACATACTTAACACAAGTAAGCTCAGTTTTTTTGTCATATTATAATAATAATCTTTTGTTAGCGAATTCTTGACATTCAAGCCCGCATGTAGGAATCTAACCGACGATCTCCTGATTTGCAGCCTACTCTCAGTACCCCTGACCTTACAAATACCTTTACAAATTAACTAAATCCATCATTATGCAAACGACTCAGTAATATGTCACTCATCATAAATTACAGTTATGAAAAAATCTCTTGACCATATCGACCCCTTTACTTTTGCTAGTTACTCGTACTTTTGACGCCAATTACTGTATCTTAAAGGACTAGAAATACTTAATTGTAGTGATTTAATTAATTTTTGTAATATCAATCTGTTGATATAATAAAAATTGCTGATATTATAAGACAAGGTTACGAGACAAGACGTTGTATCCAAATATGTTTATCGCCCAGAGATAACCATCTCAATACACAACCATCGACGAATCGTAAGCATGTTTATGCTTTCGGATTTTATTCTCTAATCATAGAGAGATATAATAAGAATGGAACCCGAATATCAACTAAAAGTCTTAAATCAACAATGTATTGATAAATGCTAGAAAGTTATTTTATTTATTAAATATATGTTTTACATTATCTTCTTCTATTCTCTGATATGGATATTTTATCCTTTGCTTCTTAACTATAATAAGTAATATATAAAGTAGGTGCTTGCTATGCGTATAAGCACTTCTTCCAAATTCTGCTTTCCCATAAAACCCCTTTTAAACAACAAGGAAAGGGGGATAATTACGACACTTCGCGGCTTTCCATCAAGGCCCGAAAGACGAACAGTAAAGTCGTCTAAGACCGTTTCAGAAAAAAATAAAGGATCTTTTCTTGAAAAGGATTTGTAGGATCAATGCGGGTCTGTATTACACCGTAGTGTAAAATGCTTTCAGATTGATAAATGTTTATAACTTTGAAATATGATAATTGAGGTCTCGTGCCCCGCCTCGTAAAAGTCTCATTTCAAAATAATTCAAATCGATGCAGAATAGGCGTAAAGTAGATAATCTTTATACATACTTGTGTATGACTTGCCGGATCATTATACACGACGGATCATTATATACGATTACATATTATTACATATATAACATATTTTTATAACAAAGGATTCATAATATACGAGTACTATGATGCGCCCGCGGCTTTACCTGGAACTGGGACCCGCGCGGAAAATGACTATAACACTAATATATTTGCGCGGAAGTCTATTTATTTAAATTATTTAGGAGCCTTAATAAATCCTTATCTTTCTGACAGTGAAATTCACTTCAAAATTTATCCAGCCGTTTCGGAGATCTTCCGGAACAAACACACAGACACACAGGCACTAATAATAAAAATGATTTTTGTTATAAGAACCGTATATGATTCATACATGCATTTGCTAAAAAAACTATAATTTTGAGATTACAAACAGACACTTAAATTTTATTTAATTGAGTAGATTTTTGTAAGCGTTATTTATTAAGAGATATAAAAAAGAAACTATTTGAACAAAAGAACTTGCTCTCGTTGTCTTGAAGTAAACGTTTCGATACAGTGTAACGTAGGGTTTCGCGAGCGTTGAGGAAAAGGGGCGAAGGGGAAGGCGTTCAGTAAACGGAACAAAAACACCAAGGTTATTAACGAGATTGGTGTAATCTGACTAATCTATTTTGGGGAAGGAGCTCTTGGGGACGCTTATAGGTGTCAATTTATAAATTAACGCTATCGAATAGAGGGAGTAGGGAGTAAGGTTCGAAATCATGGGATATCCTGTCAATATTTAATATTATAAGGTAATATAATGCCTTCAAGGCCGAATAATAAAATGATGCAGTCATTTTCAATGCTAAATTAAACGCAAGTGTAATTTAAACGCGCTATGTCTGTCGAGAGTTCATATTATTTTAAATGAATACTTACTCAAAGTTTAAGATTTAGAGCAATCGTTTTAACGCCGTGCTGTTAATAATTGAAAATAATGTCATTTTCTAGATTATTTCAGAATAAAAATGCATTCAAAATGTGTTTTTTTCGACTAAAATTCCTGTAAGAGTTACTCGCATGGAATTTATTATCTGTAGTCGATATTACAAAATTAAGATTTATGACATATATCTACGAGTACGTATGTAAGTCATACTGCCGTGTGATTTTCTAAGAGTAACATCGTTGCATATTTGACAACATCCGCGAAACAAATGAACAAACGACAAGAAACATTGAAAAAACAACCTATAAGTACAAAGGCGATATCTCATAAAGTATTTGTCATCGTTGAGCTCGTCGACGAATCATTTAACAAAATAAAAGAGAATCGCACGGCTGATCGAAAGAATTAGAAGGCATTGTGTAATGTTTTATGTCATTAAATCACGTCAGTCACGAGCCGGACTCACTATCTGCATCATTGTTGGTTTTTTCCTTATATGATGTACTTTTTAATATATAGCATCGTACAGTGTCATCAAGCAGTGTTTGTATATTGTTTATACAGAGTTGTCTTGTAATACTTCCGTTTTATGTGTGTAAAGTTTTGTTTTGTTTGTCTAGGTGACCGGTTACTGGACATCCCTTGCAATGTCTGCGGAGATAGAAGTTCTGGAAAACATTACGGCATCTACAGTTGCGATGGTATGTTCTTACGTATAAAGTACTTATGGCGATATTAGTGTTGATTATGACCAAATTTCATGATTCGACTTCGCAAAAACTTAGTTTTTCAACGCTTAGACCTAATAACCGAAGTTCGAAAAAAACGTAGTGTAAATTGAATATACATTCTTATGAAGTATGGGAGCCAATACACCATTGAGCAAACTTAGCTCGATAGAAAAAAACAGCAACATTCCCTGAATTTTTCAACTTTTCTTACGTGCTTTGTGGGAAAAAGCATTTTTATTCAATTATGGCCAAATATATTTCAAAGAATATATCATATTCGAATTTCCAATGAAATTTACTAATGAACTATGAGCTCCTATATCATTAAAATTTAATCATTTGATTTTACGAAAGAAATACAAAAAGTATTAGCACGTATTCAATTGAATCTTCGCATTACATCGTTCAATCTGGTAAGCAATTCTCAACCTTATGTAAAGCATCGTAAATTATTTTAAAATTAGGATAGGACCGCACTTTTAGGAAATAATTTTGCAGTTCATAAGATAACTATTAATATTTACGGATAAGCTTTAATTATTGTTCACTGTATTTATATATCAAAGTTTGCTTGATTGTAAGCAAGCCGTACAATTCCCCTTGGACCTTAATTATGAACTCTGCTTAATTTTAAAGACGTTATTTAGTTATGCGCACAGCAAAATTGTTCTGCGCCTTAATAAATGACGTTATTTCAATATAAGCAGCGTTTATACCCGCACATTTTGAAGAAATTATTTATCAATTCATTTGTTATTATGTCACTTTACCGAAAAGTCGAGGTGTTTGTAAAAGTTTAATTACTCGTACCTACCAAGTATCAATGTATAAAATAACTCAAAAATATTTTTTTATATATAATAAACAAATGTTACTCTAATTTTGGTAAAGTGTAAGGTCAGGTTCATATTGACGCAGGTTGCTCCGGGTTTTTCAAGCGGTCCATCCATAGGAACCGAGTATACACGTGCAAGGCTGGCGGGGACATGAAGGGCAGGTGTCCGGTGGACAAGACACATCGGAACCAATGCCGCGCCTGCAGACTAGCTAAGTGCTTCCAGGCGAACATGAACAAAGACGGTAAGTTGACTCCTAAGCGAAGCAAGGTTAAAACCCTGAGTGCAGCATGTAATTTAAAACTCGCCCAAGGTGGAGCCAACTTTATCTGAAATGCGAATACTCTACTTTTCACACTTACAGTATAAAAAGTTTTCCAACAACTAAAACAAAAAGTTTGAATAATCCCGATTGATTAATGGGGACTTATTCTGAACCTATGATGAGCTGATCATCTTAACAACCTATACAGATCTTCATAAGTTATAGCTAAGAACCATCTCGATTTATCAACATTCAAACTGAAAAAATCACATTAAATCGGTCTATTTATTTGGAAGCTACGATGGCACAGACAAATACACAAGCTAAGCGAGCAAGTCCACAAAGAACTAAAAGTACTTTATACTTAGAAGTTATCTAAAAAAGGATACTTGATTTAAATGAATGCATTAAAATGGTCCGTTGATAATACTTGGAAAATATATTAACAGTTTTACTAGTAGGTAAAACTTTAAATAGATAGGCTGCTTCGTTCATATTTTATACACATATATACGTGCACATTTTCAGCGTCTCAACTCCAAATTGATTCTAGGTACAGCACAGTAGTCAAAGTACAATTTTTTTGGTGTATGTCTATAGCCAAACTTGTAATGCTAATAATGGATCTTTGGTTGAGGTTTGATCATTCCATTTCTCCGAAATACCTAGTTCTCTTAGGTGTATGACTCTTTATTAAGTTTTTATACCTCAAGCAATATTACAGGACAAGAGATTTAACATCTTATATTCCCTCGTGACAGAGCGCAGTGCATTGCCGTACGGGTGTTTGAGCTGTAGTAGTTGAAAATTCTGAATGGCACTGAACTGTTACCAGAAAGCGCGAGCGACTTGCTCGTCTCGTTACCGCTTGTCACAAAAAAGCTAATGAAATATGATACATTTTTCAATGTAAAATTCTTGCAATTGAGCTTTAATAAAAGCATTGGTGACAACAAAACTTAGTGTAGCGAACCCTGGTGTAGATCGATCTATATATAAGTATAAATTGTCTTGTATCGTCTACATCTCTCGCACATTTCCATCAGCAGGTAACAGATCGAAAACACCGTCACATGACACAATGGACAGTCCGTGACAATGGGCAGCTTATTACCTACATATACCTACAGTTACGTACTATAGTATATACGGATCCGCAATGCATCCCGTCGTCCATCAAGCTTCACAGCAGGCTGTTAGTCGCCGCCTCTGAAATATTGAGTGAAATATAGCAGATCGCGACCGTTTCAATTCCAGCGGTAGTTTTGGATTCTATTGTCATTTCGATATAGCCAATATTGTGTCGCTCGCCTTCGGTGCTTTTATTTATTGAAGTAGAAAAAAATATGAACAATGATCTTATTTTTAAGATAGGCACTTGAAAAATGGTCTGAATATATAACTTTCACTTAAAAGATTTATGTTTGCTAAATTATACGTTTACATAAAGAAAAATTCTTAAATAAGCTAATCGCTTGTCCTATAGATATTTTGTAAATATCTCTATATCAGTATTCGCTATTAGTCAAAACGCTAAACTGTTGTTGCAGTTTTCTTAATAAATTAATATGAATACATATCAAAATTATGTATAATCAAATAATTCAACGGGACATTACCATTAATTAACATTACCATTTAAAATCAGTGAATATCATAATATCACTCTCTGAATAAAAAGTATGGTCAATCAAAAGTTGGGACACTAAAGATTTGTGGAATCCTCTTTTCTGTTCTGTCACTAGGGGATCGATCCTCAACCACAGAAATACACGATCCTTGAATTGAAGTTTACAAGAAGTGTTTCAGCCCGAAATCGCATTGCATCGCATTGCAGTTTTACACATTGTAATTTCCTGTCGTGGATGGACGATTGAACTGGATCGCCTCTAATGTAGCCTACGTTTAACGCATACCTATATCAAGTGACTATATATATATATGACTATATCCCTGCTAGAAAGGAACCCTGACCCTTACCCTGGTCAGAATAGCCGTTGTCGGACCAAACGTCAGGGCGATGCTGAAGCCAGCACGCCGCACCCCATCTGTAGTGCCTTGGATGATGAGTTTTATATCAAGCAGTTGCAGAGCATATTATTTGATTACTTACTTATTTTGCATTGTTTTTTTAAGAGCTATTAAATCCTCGGACGGGATTTTAACAAACCATTGGAACGTTTCGTTTTGATAAGCAGACATTATTGTACTTATTAAGAAAAGTTTAGGAAATGCTTGGATGGGTATCGGGATATATATATGTATATATGGGACCACTCGTCGCGTTTTCAAATGAGCGCTGCCGTGCTTCGGAGACCGTTAGTCGCGGTTGTTGCTTTATGACAGCAGTCATTACGTCATATCGAAGACAATCCGGTAGTCTTAATACATTGGCACTAAGGATGGCGAAAGCAGACACTAATCTGCACGGGCTCGCGTTGTATATAGGTATTCCTCTTCGAAACAAATAAGTCCGTGTCTCAGCAGTGGAAACATAATGGGCCGATTGTACGTATGCTTTGCTTTTACCTATGTATACTTATAAAGGAAATAAAGTGCATTTTATGATAGTTAGTTGTGGTCTGTCTGCGATTGGGCTCTGAGAACTTTAAGTATGTTAGCGATACGATAGATAACTGGCAGAATTACTGCCTCGATTTGTCGACTTTTTTGTTGTAGGTGAAATAACAATTAGGAACAATAATGGTTGTTGTTTCGTTAAGCGTCATAGAGTGCATATCAAAATAATACAACTTCACATGAATTAGGTACTTCCTTGAATTCCTCCTTTTATGATAACCACATTCTCAAAACATCATAACCTCAACATATCATTATCTCATAAGACGGGCGACGGCAGCATTTGAATATGTACTATCACGAAAATTTAAAAAAATTTAGTGCTCGTACTTGACTTCGTAGATGCAAGTGTTAAGTGAGTTGCATAAAACATACATTTGATGAGCCCAAAAGTGCAAAAAAATAAATTTGCAATAGAAATTATTAACTACGTATTCACATTCCAAACTATTTTAAAGCTAAGTATACTTACATATATTATATCAGTATATGCATTGAAATGTAGTCGGATTAATACATTAAAAGGCACCTTCTAGTTCACACGAGGTCTCGTATAATATATGAGTCAGTTTAAATCTAAATTCTCTCTAAGTAAAATCTTGTGAATAATTGAATATTCATGGGGTCCCACGTCGGCCGCAAGTCGGGCTGAACTCTCGCCATGTGACGGAGCCTTTAGGCTTTAAGCACGTCGATACTGTGAACTGTGCCTCTATAGCAGTGTACGCTCTAATCTATACTAGGGCTGACTACCGCTGTGCTCCACTTTGGGTCTCAGTAAAAGGAACGAGTGTACAAAACAAGAACTTTTGGTATGTAACAACCATATGATTACGTCAACATTTCAATGAAGTTGGGTTGTTAAAACGTGTACGCCTGCGAAATTTAAGACTACAAAATTACATTCTCGGGCGGGATTCGAACTTCAAAAAGCGTTTGGTGACTAACCGTTTCAAACCCCGTTTCAGTAAGCAGACGTTAGCATTAGTGCTTCAAATGACATATTAAAAATTGAGAAAGGTAGCATCATCAATATGAAAAGTGTATGTAAAAACTCTTCTTTCGGTAGAAGCCTAAAGGCGGCTTTATACATTTTGAGTACAATGTCCCAAAATAAAAAAAAGCAGTTCGTGGCACATACTGTTCCAAGTATTACACACTACAATATACAGTACACTACAATATTTTTACACATATTCTACCGTTGTTACTAGGTACTATATAGTAACTGTTCCAATTTCTTTATCATAAAGCCATTTTATTCAGTAACTAGCTAAACCATTCGATCCGAGCTCGTATACTGAAACGCGTGACCTGGTGGGATAACAGGTTGTGTTTAACTTGCTTGCACCTTGGCTGCAAAACCTTGATGTTTTTTTCTACAGTAGTCTAAGTTACTCCTCATAACAACAGCTATCTGACAATGAAAGTTCCATCCAAACCAGTCCAGGCGTTTCGGAGATTAGTCGAACAACCAGACAAACAGACATTTTTTGCTTTAATTACCATTTAGGTACTTTCATATGTATTTATTAAAAGGCTGTATTTTTTTGGTATTTTGATATAAGAAAAAATACTTAATTTATATGTTTTTTTTGTGTCTATCTGTGAGGAGACCAACAATTGCTCACATTTAAGAGTCACGCTTGCCCATAACAGTTCAGTGGTATTTCAAATTTTAAACTACAAGAGTTCAAAAACACTGCATGCACTGCGCTCGACCCCTGAGATATAACATAATAAAACTCTGTTGCCCTGTAATTTTACTGGAAACATTTCCCTTCAACTTAACTTAGTAATGTTTGCAAACTAATGCTTCACGGTTGAACAACGGGAAATGTTACTTCCCCATGTGGACTCTGCAAAAGTCCTACCACTACACAAAATGTATGTAATTAAATAAATAATAATATTAAAATTATTATATCAAAGCTATTTTAGAAACAAAACCTGTTGACATATTAACAAGTAAGTAAGTATCTTGAGGCTCAGAAACGCTAAATATCTCTCATTACTGATGTTTCATGAATGTCCCCATAGACAGCCCTGGGTTTTGGCAAAGCGCGAGCTGCGGTCGCGGCGCAGGTGCTCGCTCGCTAATTTATTCACGAGCATCACTTTGTGCCGCCGCGGCCCGGATTACCTTTATATGTTTACTCGCTCGCGTAATTATACGCTCTCACGAAACTTACCCGCCCCGGGTGTGCCAGTGCCAGTGCGAGTGCGAGTGCGACCTACCTGACAGGTTAACTTACCACACACGTAATTTAACTTTTTTATGAGCTGTGTTTGCTTTTATTTTTATTATGCGCCAGAAGCGTAAAAAAAATTAGAAAAGCCGGTCTTTTTTTTCTTTTTGATGGTATTAAAAAACGGTATAAGCATGAGATCTACCTGACGTTAAGTGGTAACCTCTGCACACTTGATGCACAATTAGTGTCGACCTGAACTGCGCCCGTGACCCAGAAACATTAAGTTGACAAGTCTCATGACCTTGTAATTTCTTAGCAAGTACATCACAAAAGTGTTCTATTGTTTATAATAGTATTATTATCTAAAGAGTATAATGCAGTTCTTACTTAACTCTCAGTAATAAAACTGACTTCATGAAAACATCTGCCTGAGGCATCAGATAAGTGAATTAATTAAACTTTACATCAGAATGCTATGAGTTTAGACACAGATATTAGCAATTCACGAGTTCTGAATTTCGACTGTGTCGCTTGCTGCCCGCAAGCCTACTGAAGTAGCACTGAACTAATTAAAATTGTATAAAATAGGGAACTAATGTAGGCAATTCTTTTTATTTCCTGTAGATTTTAATACATGTAAATATGATGTAAATAGAAAGAATTACATTACGTAATTTAAATATATAAATACTCCCCCCGTGCTCAAAGAATCTTGAACGCATTTATTGGTTTCTGGTTAGCATTTAACCGCAACCTCATTCGTGTAGGATTTAATACCGCAATGGAACTTATTACTTATTATTACTATTATATATTACTTATTATTCGATTGTGATGAAAAGTATGCATAAGTGTAGTATGGAATCAACAATCAACCAACTTCCACTAGATAGCTAGTGCCTAGCGGTGAAAGCTTATAGAGTGGAATCACGTGGAACTTCTATAAATAAACCGAACATATACAAATACTATTGTAGATTTGTATGTTTACATAAATAAAATATACCTGAGCAGTCTTTAAAGAGATATTTTTATATATTATATACTAGTAATTTGTGACAACAATACAACTTGTAACACTTATATCTTCGAAAACCGATGTCTATGTATAGGTGCAATATATTTATCGCTTCTTATTTAAACTGTACAGGTTGGTTTTTTGAGAAGGGCGGTCATGGCCAAGTCCAAAACCACGAGAGTTAGAGAAAAATCGTGAAAGGAGACATGTCCTCGATTTATAAGAAAACAATAACTGCACACTTATTTTTTTTAATCTTTTACTTTTGACAAAAATCGATACGGATGATTTTTTTTAAATCATCTGTATTAAACTAATGGATTCTGTTGCTGATAAAGATCAATCTTTGCAAAGAAATGCATTACTAAAAATGAAAGGAAATAGTATTTTACAAGTTTCGTTAAATATCTCAATTTTACCTAACTAATAAGTTGCTCAAAACTTTTCCATTGACTCCAATGCATAATTTTATACGCCTCTCTGAAGACCTTACTGCATTTAATACCATGACAGGATTTATCCTCGAGAAAATATGAAGCAATGAGCATTGTTAGCTGTAAATAAGTAAGCTAAGTAAGCTTTTTAAGTATCACAGTATATCCCGCTAATAAAACAAATGAGTTTCGCACACAGCGGCTAAAAATTGAGTGAGACCGTGTAAAAATACAAAATAGTAAAAATTTGCTATTTCCTTTCATTTTTAGTAATTTATTTATTTGCGAAGATTGATCTTTATCAGCAACAGAATCCATTAGTTTAGTAATACATGAGGTGTCTTTTGTTTTGAAAAATCATTCGGGTCGATTTCCGTCAAAAGTAAAAGATTAAAAAAAACTAAATATACAGTTATTGTTTTCTTATAAATCGAGGGCATGTCTCCTTTCGCTATTTTTCTCTAACTCTCGTGGTTCCGGACTTTGCCATGGCCGCCCTTCTCAAAAAACCAACCTGTATACATTCCAATGAATGGTATCCTTAAATTTCATAAAAACAATTTTATGGTAAGCAAAATAATCGTGAAAATACAGCAAAAGCTACTCATCCGAATTTCGGGGGGATCATTTAGTTTGTCAAGTCCGTCGGGTGGAGCCAATCAGCTAACTCCAATATCGTTCCGCAAACAGAGCGAATTGATGTCGGCCGAGCGTCAACATGAACCCGACAAACTTGCCACCCTGACGTGCCCCGACTACTGTTATACACTGAATAACTAACTACCTTCCCGGGCTAGGAAATGTTCATGTAACTTTGGAACTTATTATGTCTGAGCTATCATGACAATTATCTTCTATCTTCTATAGGTTTATATAAAAATGAACCCCTATTTCTCCTGATCACGCAATAACTTGAGAACGGATGGAACAATCTCGCTAATTCTTTATTTGTTGTTGTAATTATTGTCACGAGAAAATTCTTATGAAAGAAAAACCAAGAAAATACGGGAGCTTAGGCCGAAAGCCGAAACTGCTCTGCGAAAGAAGTCAAAGGCAATCGCTAGTAATCAATATATTCCTATTAAAATCATCTAAAGTTTTTTTGTATCAATCGGTGACGAGACAAGTAAGTCGCTCGCCTGAAGTTTAAAGCGTCACGCTTGCCCGAAACATTTTAAAGCACAAAAGTTCAAAACCCTGCTTGGCAATCTTGCGCTAGGCACCCTAGATATACGATGTTAAATCTCTTGCCCTGTAATATCGCTGGAAATATTGCCCTGAATATATATACATACATAAATACAGTAATGTTAGCAAACTACTGCGTCATGGTTGAATAACTGGCAATGGTGTGCTGTTCCAGGCGGTCTCTGCGAAAGTCCTACTGGACTTTTGTATTACAACTAAAAGTTATTAGCTTCGATCAAATATGCTCGAAGTAAAAAGTCTATTGAGCTTTCGTGATTTGAAAAAGTCATATGAAAAAGTGATACGGAATTAACTATGGTCGGTACTGTCGACATATAGAGTACGGAGTAATTTGTCTGTGAGGAGGAAAGGGTACACTGAATGAAGTTATAGATCCATCAGACCTATGCCTCTGTGTTTGTCTCATATATTTAATTTTATTTAGGCCGTTTTGTCCAATATTATATATCCAGTATCCAATACTTCTTCAAACTCCTTCCAATAATCCAATATTATATAACTTATATAATAAGATCCAGTAGTGATCTACGAACTGTAACAAACTTACCTACATATTAAGTTCTAGAGTATCAAGATTTGTATTAACTATATTGCCAAGTTTTATACATGTTTTGAAGATAGACCATTACTTGCTGCTGTTATATATAGCTTACGTCACCTGCATGTGGGGAGGCGGAAAGGGTTATACGAGACGTATTTTCACGTATACGTATAAGTAAGGTATTGTAACAAAACCCTGATTCATATTTAGATACTATGTTTTCATTCAAAAAATATTTATATTCTAAGTTAAGTTTTATTAGAACGCTCGCTCACGTTGCGTACACAATACGGTACAAAACGTTCATTATTACTTATCATGGATGAACATAACTTTTACTAGTTGTGTTGATACACTAATGCTAACGTTTATTATGTTTTTATGCGTGTTCACTAACCCTAGGAGTCGCCTAAATCAGATGCTTAAATATTTAAGAATTGTCTAGAGCAAAAAATCGTTTCACCAACCATACCACCACCATAACCACCTAACGATGTTAGGCGTCTCCTAAAGTTACGACGCCGATTTGGCGGTGCGTAAACGCTACGCAACCCCTAAAATAGGTTTTAGGTATACTGACAGCCACCGAGTTTCGGTTATAAACATTCAATTAGAAGTTTTTAACATGAGTTCTGAGGAGTTATTAGAGTTTATGGAGTTTTTATACAACATATATGACATGGTTTTGCATATTAATACTAGACCACGAGTGATTCGACCTAGGAAGACTTTTTTAAAAGATACAGAATGTCCAAAGACACGGTGTTGTTCATATTACATTAACAAATCGATGAATATTTGGAGTTTGATTTGATAGTAACCGGTAAGTCCAATCTCTGTAGTCTAATTTTCATTACTACCTAATCTATGTGCCCTGCTGAACTAAAGATTCCCTCTAGTAGTCTACCATCACTAAGATAATCATACCTATATTCAGAGTACCATCGTCGTTGAAATGCCTAAGTGCTTAGGTACTCTTTTAAAGAGGCAGTTGTTTGATAAACAAAATTATTACTTTTACAGAAATGAAAGTGTGGCCCCAGCCAGCACAACAATTATTAATAGCTCTAAGATTTTATGCCACTGGAACTCATCTTCAAGCCATAGCTGACGCTCATGAATTGAGCGTGCCCACTGCGGCTGTGGCTATTAAATTTGTATATAAAATTATTAATAGTTGTAACACTTAATAATTATATTATATATATTATAATTGGTAATATAATTTACTAAAATAACACGACATGCGATGATTTCAAGAAGAAATATCAAGAAACCCACGAAACCCAAGTACTAATATTTGTCTGTCACTCGCCAAAATCTCAACTGAAGAAACGAAACCATAGACAAGTATCGTAAATTAAGGCAACTTATTATTTACGATAAACCTTGTGTACGGATGTATTGGTGAAACGAAAAATGATGCTTAGGAGTTTGCTTACATTAGGAGTTGCCTAATTAGGCACTGCCTCACTCATTGTTAGTGAAAACGGGCATAACAGTCGTTTTCAATAATCTATCTAGTTTTCCTTACTACCGATAGATATTTGACATAATGTCCATACAAATTGTGTCAAATATCTATCTATATATTCAAGTGTGAAAAAATCGTATTTAAGTAACGGGGCATTCCGGCAAGAATAAGAATACAATTATCATTAGTAAAGAAGACAACATAAACAAAATAAATAAAGTAATGCCTTATATTCGAACACGTTTCCATTTGTTACTCGATTACTTGACTTCATACTCGTATTTGAATGAAATTCATATTCATCTCATATAGGATGAAAAATTCAGCAATATAACAATGCATATAACATATAAATTATATTTGGTGCTTAGTTCAAAAGTTCACCGTATTTTTAATCAATATTGCGTGCTATTTTGTAAGTAAATGTAATATGTAATATTTTTTAGTCAATATATCATTACTCAATTCATAATTAATGACATCTCATATGAAGTAAACGAAACTTAAAGCACTTACGAGTATGTAGGTATGTTTAATTAACCTGCAATGTCCTAAAATATTAATGAATTATTTCTTATTCACAATTTAATCTTTTTCATTTTCAATAAGATTCATTTGAAATCAAAGCCACCTCTCTCTTTTTGAGAGATCAAATAAACATAATCCCCAATTTAACTTCATAAAATTAATTAAAAATCAATCAAACTGAGAGCAAGCCAGGCTTCTACTTCACAAAGTTACTGATACATTTCAATTTTCTCGGAAAAGTTAACGGGTTATATTTTCGAACCCTCTTTAGCAATGTTGGCACTTATACGTATAAATTCCTTTATCCTACTAACGTAAACGCTAAAGTTTGTACGTATTGACGTTTGTTACCTACTAGTTCACGCCTAAACTACTGAATAGTATGTAGATAGAGGAGACGCTGGAATAATATATAGGATGCGTTTCCACCATCATCATCATCATCATTATCATCATCATCATCATCATCGGCACCACGCGGGTGAAACTGTGGGCCATAGCTATTCTAAAACAATTACGATATAAGTATATATGTAACTATAGTAGGTATAGGCACCGGTGCCTATTCAAGTCGCTATTCTAAAAGTAAGAGTATAAGAAAAAGCCTAAAGTAAGTACCTAAACAATTATGTGAAAACTAAATTTTATTCATACTTCGTACCTATACCACAAAAATGTCTCGTATAGTTTCGAATCCCTAAGAAAAATATCAATCAAATAACTCATAATTTGGAAACATAGAAATGTAATCTCAGAAAAAATCTCGCAGGCTGTTTCTACCTCGGTGTAATCATTTCACCACGTAAAACGCGATTGTCGCAAAGATAGGTTGCCTTCGGCGGCGTAACAGCGGCGGCGGGCGGCAAATGGCGACAAGGGACGAACTTTTCAATTACGCCATGTCGTGTAACCCCGCAGCGGGTTAAATTAATTCCCTCCACTTCACAAGAATATTCACCTACCTAAAGATACTCACCGTCTGTGAAAAGACATCGTTGCGACCGTATTTCGGGTAGATTTTCCTGTATGGATATGATTTGGCGTATGGAAACTAAAAATACTTATGGAAAAAAAAGAGACATTTTATAAAACACTAGCTGACCCGTCAGCGGCTTCACTCGCATGGTCTTGGTATAGTGGTAGGAGCGCCGTTTAAGGATTTCGAGCTTTTAACCCTTCGCGTCCCGGAAACGTTAGTGTATCTACGTCAGTTTAATTCATACATTTTTTGTTCATGATAATTAATATCATGAATAAAAATATGAAGTATTATTACCCGGGTCGGACCATTATTGGACATTCCTGAAAAAGAAATTCTCAATAGCAGTCTGGAGTCTGGTATAATGCCCCGTAGATTATTAGTAATTTTAATGAAAATATGAAAGATAGTGAAAGTAGTGTCTAAATGATAAGTTTTGTATTAAATGTATATTATATATATTTAGATATTATATATAGAAATAAATATGTATTGTATTTTCTGTTGAGTAAAGTACTTACTCACTTTAAAAAGCGAAGAACAAGAACGATGTACACCTTTCGATCTGGCTCTGTATTTTTTTTGCCCGTAACATTCTGACGTTCCTTAATATTTATTTTTAATTTGCCGGTTCGCGTGCTACGTTTTGATTCCAGCCTCGGTAGCCTCTACCTTTTTGAATTCCTTTTGTGTTTAAAAGAAAATTTAGATTTGCCAGGTAACGAATCGAACAGATGCTTTGTGCGTATTGTATTATTTCATTTTGCTCATTTGTTCTTTAATTAAATTCTTGTTATTTTCACTGTGTTGAAGAAACAAAGTTAATTTATTTGATAAGGGTACTTATCAAAGATACAGACACACGTGCGTGTTGAATTTTAAAGACATACAAAAACAAAAGAATTTGTCTTTTTTGTCATCAGTAGAAAAGCATACTAAGCCTTTTGTTCCTACTGCTTGGATTCGGGCCTCTCTCAAGAGGAGTTTGAGCTATTCGGGCTACGTGTGTATCTACCTGATATGGCCTAACTACTGTTGTTCTAAGATAACTACCGCAACCGATAAGCACGTGCCCCCTGAAGAACGGAAGCAAATAAATCAGATAACCCTAACAATTTCTTAGGTTATTGCAATTCTTGACTTAAAATCTAACGGCTTTAAACTGTATAGGTAGGTACATCGCGTATACTTTATATGATTTTTATCCCAACGTTAACTCTATATATAGCATGTATATGACTTGGTGGGAAGTATCTACTAATGCAGTGCCAGATTTTGTGAATTGAGGCAAAGAGTGAACTGTAGTGTTATGCAGAACTGTACCAACTGTGCGACGCTACAGTAGTAGTGATGGATTTTAATCATTTAACAATCGCCATTCTTAATTATTTATTTATAGTCAACAAGCCCCCAAATGCGTGCGCGTATCGAATCAAATAGATCGCTACTCCTCTCATGTGGTAGTTAGGGGACATTTGTTATGGTGCTTTACGCGTCCATTGCTTAGTATTGGGAAAACATTTAATTGGTATTACCTTGTAACCCGATATCTCACAAAAATGCAAGTAAATCATTATAAAACATATTATTAGGCGATAGAGACACAAAAAGCAATGTCTCGGGGTGGTGAGCGCAGTGCTACGCGAAACTACAGTACTAGGCTTTGGGTGGCACGGCAACTATCACGGGAAGCATGCTTAGCACCAGGTGCACGACTTGCTTTCTTGTACTTAAGGTGCTGTCAGCTCCTGACGTCGATAAAAAGGAGGACTTTTTATTATATATTCATATACTGTGCTAATTAAAAACAAGAGATTTATGAATGAAACCCACGTAAATTTACGTCAATGGTACTCAAAGGGTTAAAGCAGTTTATCTCATAAATAGTAACTTATGTACTTAAAATTACAAAAAATATATTATATTTCTAAGACTTTTTAAGTACACATTGACGGAACTAAAAACATATTTTAACATACTTGAGTACATTTCAAAAAATATCAAACATACCACTTATTTCACCTTTAAAACAGTTTTTCTCATTATTCACAATAGTATTTGACTTGAAATACATGTTATTACATGTATTTCAAGTCAAATACTATTAAAAATATTAAAAATTGACATTTTATTAAATGTCAATTTTTAATACACATACATTGACGGATTTTTTTTTTTTATATTTTGTACGTTTTTACGAGGTGCAATTGCTTCATTTCACCGACGTCCGCACGCGCTAGCAGCTGACAGCGCCTTAAATGCAACAAAACCTTATAACATATTAGCTAGTAACATATAAGTAGATTGCTTATTATGTAATTTTTAAAGCACTAATGCTGCTTAACGAGACCAAAGTTTGCAATTTTAGAGAGAGAAAAATAACACATCTTCGGGCGGAATTCGAAACATCGACTTTTTCCTGTGTTCTTTATTTTGTATTGTATGTAAACATTCACTATAAGTGATAAGATAAGAAAATATGTACATAAACAAAGGAGAGCTGTTTAAATATGCGGGCAACTAAGCCAAATCCTTTATTTTATTTGTTTCCTGTGATGTAATATTGAATTCTGACAAAGTGAAAAGTATCTTAAGAGAGTAAATTAAACTTGCTTCTTAGACTTGGATTTGAAACCATAAAAGCTCCCCGTGGATCTTCAACACGTGTTCAACATTCAACACCTATACTGATCTCGTGACCGCTCGCGCCCGCTCGAGGGGTTGAACCACCCCACAATTGCACTATAATGACGAAATTAGTTACGCTTGTGATTATTTGTTACAATTCCTTTTTATAGATGAGATGAGCTTTTGAATTCATTGTTTGAAGGTGAGCATATCCAATTGATTAAAGGGGTACACAATAATTTTAAAACAACGAAATATCGATAGCAACACCTTTACAATTCTTGGACAATAAGGGTACAATCTATATTACAATATGTAATATTTTTAGTATAAAACCTGACTACGGGATAAGATGGTAGTAGTATCGCCTCCTTTCACATGAGACTAAAATTTAACTAATGAAATATGGGTACGATGTACGAACTCTTACTATACGTATGTGCGACGGAACGAAAGTATGTCATTAAACTTATTTTTTTTAGTAAATCCTTCATATTGATATTATCAATCAATATATCATAATAATCACATCATCTGTGTTATGCGCATTTTGTATTAAAAAACCGTTTTATAGCCACACATTATGTTTAATCATAGATGTAGTTTTTTCAGTTTATTTTTTATAAATTGCTAAGTATTGCGGCGAATAACTTTTTACCTTTATCGAATTATGAGCCATATGACATCAATTGATGGGGACAATTTTAAGTATCAAATCTGTCTATTAAATATTGTATGTCTCAAACTTACTACTCAAAAACATATCAAATGTAATAATTTATTTGTGATAAGAAAAATCTATTCTATTTTTATAAGATAATCATTTAGATGAAGTTTGCAAACATAGTGCCTAATATATTCAAACCTAATATATTCACAGTTTACAACAAAATATAGATTTTAATTTTCGTCTAAGTAGGGTATTCGTAGTGTCCAAGTTCAAGTTCAAGTTCAAGTCATTTATTTCGCTACATTCTCTATGATTCTTGCAATTACAAAATTAAATATAAATAGTATAGACAAAGCTTACCTACAAAACTAAACTACTGAACTTTCAGAACCTTTCAGGAAATACACTCCTCTGTTGTATAAACTTGACCCCACCTGATATCCGATTATAAACGGTTTCGTCGCTTTCGTGTTTACCCAATTACCAACTATAAAGCGAATGCACAAGACCTTCTATCTATATAGTGCTAGTTACGCCCCGGGGCTGCTTATCCTAATCTTATTGCAAACATATATAATTATACCTCAGGAAATAACCATTAAATAAGAATAGAATTGGTCTGAGTGTTGTCTCCATTACAAATTTCATTCAAAACCGTTATATTTCAACGTGAAGAAGTTACAAACAACTTTTGCATTTATAATTAATGAGATTATTTGACGAGATTACATGTTAGACATCACTGACTTAACACGAAACCTTAAAACGGAGTCAACTTATCAAGTTGCAATTTTACAGCACCCACAATACGTCGTCAATTAAGAAAGGAATTTGCGACAGAGACAAGTTATAGGTGTAAAAGTTCTATATTTTTGAATCTAGAGACAAGACAATCTTGTGTTTGGTTCATTATTACAAATAATTAACTATATTGATTGATTTTGAGGTTTGAATTAAGGAATTTGAATTAACAACAAGGGCGCTAAAAGTTAGGCAGGTACGAAAATTTGTATTTGGCTTAATCATATTAAATTATGAAGAATTGCTAAACCGTGTATAAAATTATCATAACATTGATTTTATAAAGTGGTAACTAGAAATTAAATTTAAATACCTACCTACAAAATTGGTATTCAAAAACAATCATCCGTAATTTCTATTGTATTAAAACTTTTCATAAGTAGTGTTTAAAAAGCATTACAAGAACATAGATTACTTAACTACAACTTACTACACAATGAAATTGAATTCAATGCAATCCGGTTTATAAATAAACGAGTGCAAAAAAGATACGGACTTCTGAACTAGAGTACTACTTAAAACTAACAGTACGACTCCAATATTGTTTTTATTTTGACACAATTGATTTCACCCTCTATCCCTCTACCATGGGGCGGTTTGTGAATCTCTCCCATCTAATTTCATTTTAATGTTACCCGTGAAACAAATTATTGCAATGTCATAGTGAATAAAACTACTACGTTTAATGGGATAATCGTTGCATCTGGTTTAGGGCATCGGATAATGTTTAGGGGATTTTTTATCTGTTGTTAATTAATTTTCGCGCCGTAGTGGGCGGGCTAATTGCATTATACACGAATGGATTAGCCGAGGTTCATTGATGATTGTTTTTGTTCTGAAATTAATTTGTTTCGATTCGCTTTAACGTTTGATTGATTTTTATGCGCCAATAGCACGCATCTTTAGAATTATTACCGAAGATAATAATCGGAGTGTATTCGTACTATTTGAATCAATTCGAAAGTCGAGTCGATAGTTAGTCAGTATCATTCTTATCCAATTCTGCGGCAAGCGGCAAGATAATCAAAATATTGATAATCACGGAGCTGAAAAAGCACCCTATAAAACGTGCTGAAGCGTGATTTACTCGTGTATTGCTGCGAAAAGGTCTCAAACCCACGAAAAATACCATATGAAAGTTTCAAGGCACAACAAAATTCTCTAATGTAATGTTGTAATCCGGCACCGTGTGTTCATGCTAGCACAATATGTAATCAAGTACAATTTCAGATGTACTTTAAATCTTTGCTGAATAAAATCTAATACTAAGCTGATAAATTAAGCTGTTGAAATGCTGTGTACATGCCATGATCTAGTGTATTTTAATAGAGAGTAGGTTTCTTATTTCTTAATAATATTCTGATAGAGACCAGCACAGCTATTATGTATCTCAGTTGCTAACAAATGTTGATTAAAATCTTGAATAATGGCGGTTCTATGTAATTTTTGACAACTCCAGTAAGCAAAAATGTCACTAAGTTGATGACTGGAGCTGACAAAAGTGACATAGAGTCACCAGTTTATTCGATTTCTATCAACATTTGTTAGCAACTAAGATACATAATAGCCCAGATACTAGTCGTATTTGGATATAGCTACGAATGCTTTACATCATAGATATGTAATGCACTTGATTTTATTGTTACATCTTAATTCATTTTATTTACGCATGCATTGAAATTGATGTTAGTTCTAACTTTAGTACTTTCTCATGTTTCTCTTGAACTTCATATCACTTTATTTTGTTTTGTGTGTCATAATAAATGTAAAATATATGTTTATAAAACTTATCGCTACTCCGAATCAGCAAGCCTCCAGTTCATTCATAAATCTTTTGTTATAGCGTAAACCTGATGCGGACAGATTTAATGACTCGGCGTCCTATTTACGATTAACAGAAGATGTACGAGGTATAAAACTAATTTCGACGGATGCGTATGGGTTAACTATAAAATCTCTACAATACACACTTTTTATCTTAGCTTAACACTATAATGATGTAAACTCGATAATATGCAAATATATTTTCTACTATGAAGTATAACTGAAAAATGTACCCCATGTTGTTGGAATCTAAATTGGACCAATTATAAGGTATAACCATTAAAAGAATGGCATATAATAATCTTTTGAAATGGATTCACAGTTGACGAAGGAATTGCGTTTTATAAATTAGTACACAAAGAAAATAAATTGTATCGAACTTAAAGGAACGAGAAATCTTAGAAATTCGGCCCTCAGTACCATGCCTAAATATTATAATGTCGATAATCGCAGAGATATGACAAAAAACACTTGCAGTTTGTAGCACTTTGTAGCTACACTCCGACCGCTTTAAAGTTTATCTATAAACTTGGTGGATCCGTGAACAAAGTTATTTATAGTGTTGGAAAGCGGAGGATGCGGTGAACTTTGAGCTTGTTCAGAAACAGGCTCTCTCAAAAACCGACCCGGTAACTTTCCGCCAACTTTCAGTACGGACGAAATTTGAATATTGAGCTGTTTTTCAGCTTATAATAACAATATACTATATATATTAAAACCTTTTGTATTGTGTGAAGTATTTTTTTAATTCATGAGAAAAAAATATTTTGGTAAATTAAGGTAAGAACATTCGATTGTGCAAGCGTTCCTCCAACAATAAATATCTGATTACGAAGCTTTGATGGTTCGTTGTTTAAACTCGTGCATTCAATATAATTTTTATTTTTATTTTTATACATTACAATTCAACATACTGAATGTTTTTGAAACAAAACGTTATACTCGTATCTACTTTAAAAAACTCTAATACTCTAAAAAATAAACCATTAAAGCGCATGACGGGCATCGCTAGTAAGCTTAATAATAGTACCTACTCACATAATCATTTGAAAAAAGTTGAAGTTTAATTAGTTAACTGTTAAACAAGTAACTTTATGAATGGAAAGAAATATTTAACTATAACTAAACTTAAGTGTTTATATATATTTGGTGTTGAAACAAAAATAGAGGTAGGTAGATTATGAATCTGTAGTATAGAAAAAAGTCGGTCCAATAACAACGTATTGACAGCTGTCCGTAAAAAAGGGAATAGTCGAGCGTATGTGAAAACTCATTGTCATCTCGACATTGTTGGACATGTATTATACGAGATGTTTGTCCGGGCGGGAGGTGGCGGCCCTCGGGGGAAGGTGAGTAAAAACTTGGATATTTCTCATATTTATGTGGGTACACTCGAAAATATTCTCTGAGGTCGGCGCTTCTGGCTCGGAGGCTTTGCACAGATCAGTTCTCTTAAGGTAGTAGCGGTAAGGGGCAATTTTGCGCGCAGGTGTTCTGGAGCGTGGGAGAGTCCACCTGGCGCGCCCCCTCTGCCTCTTCGCTGCCCTCCGCCCTCTCTGGCTCGTTAATGATGATGTGCTCAGCCAGCAGACTATTTCACTTCTGAATACATCTTTCTCACTTTTGATCTTCCATCCTTGTTTCCCACTCGCTCAGCATCGTTTCGTCCTGTTCTGTCGTCGTTCGCCTGGTCGCATCCACCTAGTCAATTCGGCAAACGCGTATCTACTTTGTGTCGGAAATGTAATGGAACAAATGCGGCTGGAATTAACGTCGGAACGAATGTCGGGACACGGGGTCGCTCTCTCGACGGATATTTTCCACGCGATGATTTTGATGCGCATCTATGGAGCGGTAATAACGTTTGAGGCATTAAAGGCTAGGTATGAATACCTACGTCGTGTATTGAAAGCGTTTTATACGAGTTCAGTTGTTTTGATGCCATTGCCTTTATTATGGAGAACCTACCTAATTAAATTATAATGAAGCTTCTCCATTGAATTGAAAACCTTTACAACTGTCCAAAAATGGATTAGTTTACAGAAAACAAAAAGTTTACTTATTTATTCCATTGTACTTTCAGTTATTTATGAATGAAACGTCGCCTAAGAGATTACTTTAAGCTAAGTTACGCTTCAAAAAATATTTATTTCAATGTGAATGTTCTTTCTTTGCAAATCTTTTCTAGTAAAACAAATCTCGTGAAGCAAAAAGAGGCTGTTTAACATCTTGATCGTCGAGGCTTGCCTCTTGGCGTCTACTATTGCTGAATCATGCTCCTTGTATTACGTACCCACCCTCATCTGGCGAAAGCTTTATTAGAATGGATGAAGTAACGACGTAACTTAATAATCGGGGTGTAATAGAACAACCTTCGCCATGACGTACTTTCAAGCGTCATAAATTTCAATAAATTTACAATATTCGTTACAAATACTATCTTGACAAATTTCTAATCATCTGAATGAATATCGACGCTGGAAAGGCAATATTGTCCAAGCGACATCAGACTAACTTTACAGTAGAGCTGTTTAAAGTTTGAATTTTCAGAAAAAAATTCGTGTAAACTCTTGTAATGGTCCAAAAAGACTAGTTCTTAGAAATGTATTTGTTTATTTATTTATCTACATTATAGTACACGTAACTATTAAAAATAATGGTTAGTTTAAAAGTTAGTGTCGCTTAGTAAAATTTTCCCTAAAAGTAGAGACGGTAATAATTTACTAACCGACAAGCTTTGATTAAGGAAGGTACGGTAAATCTGTAATATATATCTTTTTTTTTAAATTTATAGCAGAGTAAAAGTTGCCTAAACAAAATAAAAAACATGTGGAAATTCAAGCAAAACAACCTAAATATTATTTTATATTTTTTTTTTCCGTAATTTTAACATAAATGACTTTTTTACAGAAAATTGGATTAATAATTTTATTAAATAATGTAAATAAAATGCACTCGAACTGTCTTGAGTTTTATTAATTTTAACAAAAACAACACTTAGGTACACAGTATGAGCATTAGTTAGGTATTATAAATCTACTAGTATATAAAAATAATAATACTATGTGTTTTAAGACATTGAGATCACAAATTGAAGTATTTAATCATATGAATTATTATAATCAATATAAAATGTGCATATGTTTACAAAACTATTAATATTTCAGTCACAACTCGTTGCTCAGTAACAATTAAAATAAAATGCACCTCATAGGCATTCATAAAACTGTACGTAACATAAAGAAAACTTCTATAAAACGAACTTAAATTCAAATTCTTAAAATAATAGTAGTCTTATATCAACTAAACCCTATCAATTATAGTATGGTTCTTCTACTGGTGGCAGGTAACCAGATAAGAAACTACAAATGAAATGATAAGAACAAAACGAAAAAAATAGTATGAATCTAGCAGCAGTCGAGAAACCATCCTGTAATTGACAGAGTATTCTAACTGTGCGAAAACAACTTACAGCTAATAATATTTTCAGTCATCATCTGCAATATGAAGTAACAATTAAAATAATAGGAACCAATTTAAAGCTCTCGTTGAATAAACTAAAAAGAAACTTCTCAGAAAAACATCACAAGAATCTGTATGTTGTAATTATTTTTAATCATCTTCAATATCTGATTCAGGCAAGGTATCTTTTGCATCAGTAGCTTTTGGGATATTGGAGTATTCATAACGGAATGGAGCAGGTATTACTTTATATTTACAAAGTTTCATGAGATCATTATATTTGGCCACTGAGATAGGCAGTTGTGATCGATAGCAAGGCATCAGTGGACCTTTGGTTTTGGATTGAACTTCGACATTATACGATTTTGCGTTAACGTTCACGGAGTCTTTGATAGAAATCATCGAAGGCTTATTTTTCTTGAAAGTCACGACACGAACTTTGCTAATTTTCTCAGTTAAATTTCCTTTGAAATATTTATCGCCAACGACGTCCCATCTGTTAAAACTTTCAAAAGTCATTGCTTCAACTTTATATGGAAAAGGTTCTTTTCTTGCCGTAGCAAATACAGTATACCATTGCAAAGGCGCATAAATTATAGTTTTTTTCAGGTTGTTCTCTATAACGGCGTGTACACTGTCAACAGGCATATATGTGTGCCCTGTTAACAAATAGTTAATTTGAATCGTCTGAAGATTACTACACTCCTGCAAAGTAGAATGTATCATGGCTAAGACAGTGCGATTTCTATTCTACCCAGGACAACAGTCGCAGTATATAAGAAGGTGTTTTATATTTTCTCTTTTATCCACAGATTTTATGTAACTGTGGAGAATACTTGCGATTTCATTTGCACCTCTTTTTCCGTTGCTTTCATCCCAATAATAGCAAGTTACTCTACGTGTTCCGTTTTTGTAGAAACATAGATTATATACCGCTATTGTTCTTGAATAATAAAGCAGCATTGACTCGCCATGTGGAGTATTCAACACCTTTTCCAAGTCAAAGCTTGCACATAATGTGGAAGGATCAGTTTTGTGTATAGATTTATGAGTAGAAAATCTATTTGAACTTTCTTCTTTTTCAGTTTCATGATCTTCCTTTTCTTTCTTTTTTTTGGATCGCTGAGATCTCCTTGTTGCAACTGTAAACATTTCTGACACTCGTCCTTTTTAGGGACATGAAATAATATATTAAATTCCTCGCTAAATATTTTTCGGAAAATCTTTTCACTAACTATGTCTATGTCAGCTTTCACGTTGCTTTCTTTATAAACGCTGTATACGTGTGCAATATGTTTGTATTCCTGCGGCAAGTAAACCCGGGTAGAATCCTGACGGCAATAATGTGAAGGTACGGCTGGTAGGCTTTTGATGAATTTTTTTTACTCGTTTTCTGTTTTTTACTTTTACGTTCAGCTTCTTTCTGCTTCTTTAGGTCAGTTTCTTCAGACATATTACTGGTCTGAAACATAGTAAAAGTTACATTTTTTTTAAATCTGACCAAATTATAGGGTAGGTACCTATGTGTGTATTTATTTATAATCGAAAAATACATACCTTACAAAAATACAGACCTAACTACTTTAAATAGGTATGTATGTAAGTAGGTAGGCTCACTTTTTATATACATGAGAGAAAAGACTTAAATGCAATTGAAAATAAAGTTGTGTAGGTCCGGTACCAACATTACTTTAATACATACGGCTTTGGCCGTAGTAGGTATAGCTAGCGCTTGTGACGAGACGTGACCTTGAATGAGTAACAAGCTAAACGGAGCCCTTATCTATGATAGCAAAACAGAAAACTAGTATAGATACATACATAAATAATAATACGAAATAACAATGAGAGATGCAAAGAAAATTATGATAGGTAGGGACATACCGACTGTAAGTCGTCCTTGGTCGCTATTCCCGATTTTAAAAGAGCCTTTTCCAGAAGACTATGACTACGTTTTCTTTGGTCCATTGTTCTGAAATAAAGATACACCATGTACTAACGCAAAAACAGTTTTAAAAAACGAATTTATTTATTAGATCAACTTACAGTTTTCGTGTTTGTCATGTGATAAGCGTAAGCGGTACCTCAGTTGACAACGGAATTGCAGCGCGCGCGTGTTTCCCAAGCGACGACCGGCCGCGCACTGAAGTATCTTAGTTACTTTGAAAGTAGCTTCACTGCATGCTCAAGCGACTGCTTACGCGTTATCCGTAGGTGTAACCGACATTTTTTATGCGAATTATTATAGGTAAAAATACACTTTGCGCCTGTGCGTAACACTACAATAAGATATAACCGACATTGGTTAATCGTATACGTTCAAGTAAAAGTTGCCTAAATAATAAAATAACACTTCAAAACGGCAGGTAAAAATTGACTAACCGACAATTAGTTGTACTTTTAGGCGGGTAATATTTTCCGATCAGTTGAATATAAAAAAAAAGAAAACTGGCAATTTTATACTAAACGCCATGTAGGAAAAAACCATAGAACTCAAAAATATACTATGCGCCTAAAACTATATTGCCAGATACTGGAAAAATTAACTAAGTGGAGTAATTACCGTACGAACGGAGAAGTCAAACTTGACCAAATGCAAATTTAGCTTTTCACAATTGCGACAACCACCAAATTTTCAAAAATGATCGATATTTTTGTCGGTTAGTAAGGAAAAAAAAGTGAAACCTCGCTAACTCCAAAATGTCGAAGCGACATTAAAGTCGTCGGAGAAGGACGTGAGTAAGACCAAACGACGCAGAAAAATCTGGCGATTCCAACAATGTATGTAACTCAATATGGCCAAAAATGGCGCTTAGATAATTTTGCCTTTCCAGCGTCGATATGTAAGCACCGAAGGATAAAATAAACCTTGCGAAATCATGCTAATTCAGTTCACCATATAAATAAGTGTTACATATGGTATTTAATTTTGAATTGTTCATGTATTCCTTTTAACGCCAAAATAAGCTCAAAAAGCTATCTCAGACATTCCATCCATCGTTATACATCTATATATTTTTATTATTTATTATATAACAAGTATGTTAAGTACAATTTGAAAAAAAATATACCGACTTCCATTCTATTCAGTTATTGGAGTGTATCTCAAAAACTACTGGACCGAATTTAATGAAATTTAAATGGAACTACACGGGAAGCACCAGCTTTTAAACAAAAAAAGTTAGTCAGTTCCAGTCGAAAGTTATGAGGTAACAAACATAAAAAAGCAGTCGAATTGAGTACCTCCTCTTTTTTTGGAAGTCGGTAGAAAATGAACCTCTATTTCTCCAGGTCACGCTATAACTTGAGAACGGATGGAACAAACTCACAATTTTTTTTTGTGTTAATTATTGTCAAGAGAAGTTTATTACGAAAAAGAAAAAAACCAAGAAAAGATTCTCATCTTTTATGGGTATGGCCAGGCCGAAGGCCGAGCTTACAACGCGAACGAAATCGCGGGCAGTCGCTAGTATTACAATATTTACACTGCATACATACTTGATTGGATATTAAAGAATCCGTTCTATAATCTAATTATTTCATCAAATAGAATGTTCAACATATAGTTCTTGTTACGCAGGTACATTCAGAAAAAATTGTATATTAAGAAATTGCGGATCCATCCGCCTAGCAAATAAAACTGCTAGTGGGTGCTTATGTCCTTTCTACTGTTTTATTTCGATTATATTTTCAGTCGTATTACTTCTTTCACATCCACTTTCTTGGAATAGCTAGCTAACTAAGAAATTGCGTCTGCCTGTTCAGTCAATAAACCTTTTGACCGTTCACCAATTCGGCTTCGTGGAGGCTGCAGGGCGGGCGTGGGATTATTGGGTCATTAATCAAACCTCGCAGCTTCGACCTCCTTCAAGCTTAGCTTGGGGCGAACCTCTTTAAGGTAATAGGTATCGATGTAATATTTTAAAGATATATTTTTGCTTATTTTTTCTTAGCTATTATGACCGCTTGTAGATATAAGATGTTTGTATAAAATAATAGACTTAAGAATAAGTATTATAAATAAGTCTTGTCATCAGTTTCATAACATATTTTCTGATCTATGATTTTATATAAATCATTAAGTTTTTTGGGGTCTAAAATCATTAGTTTTTGCTATATCTTTTTTGTTATTTAGTACCACAGTTTTTTGTCGGCAAGACTCACCTATCACAAAGAGATTATACAAATACTGAAAGACATGAACATGATTTGTAAAAATTTCAAAATAAGCACAAACTTTATCGAATCCATATCAATGTGGTCGTTATTATGTGTAATTGTCGTTATTCATCTAAAGTGCAAACAAGCAGTTAGTTATACCTACGTCATACGTTTTTAACGTAACATTTCACAAATTATTATCGACAAGATAGGGCCAGCACTAGGGTATCGACCGCAGACTTGCATGTACGGTAGTAACGTAGGTGTACATAGGTATCCTACCCCCCTCGCCCCTTCTAAGATGCCGACGGGGTGTAACTCGTTCCACTTTTACAATGTATATGTGGTGTGTAGATAAATATAGTAGAAATACCGGACTAGGTATATGACACTGGCACTTCTTGTCTTTTTTTTGTTTGCCTTTCATATCAAATAGTAGATTGAGCACCAAGGGAGTAAAGCACTGCTAAGCGAGACGTCATCGACGCGGGCGTCCCGAACACTCCTTAAAAAAGGCCACCGAATGTGGTCGAAACTATAGTCGGACCTATCCGATAAATATTACGTGAGTAATCCCGTATTTTTAATTAATAATGATTGAAAACCACGTTAGTTTTTATAACAATAAAGCAGTGTCTTACGTCATGGGCGGTATATTGAACCCTGAGTATAACTCTTGGGTTTCCCTGAGCGCAGCGAGGGTATTAAAATTAATTTCCCGAGCTTAACGATGGAGTTATGTAGAGTCCTGAGAGAAGCGAGGGGTTCATGCCGCCCAAGACGAAGACAGGCTTTATCCTCGCGGTACATACTCTACTTTTCATACCTACTGCGAGACAATAAAAACTCAGAGCTGTAAAATAGCAGTTATATAGTTAAAAGTAAAATGCATTAATAGTTAATATTCATACTGGATGCACATTTGTACCGTTATAGAGGGACAGAGTAATATTTTTGGAAGGAACATTTTATGAAAAACACTGTTCTAGACTTTCGCGGTTGTTAACTAGGTTATAATTAGTACTCGCGAGATGTAGTCCACGATTTAGTTGCTTTTGGAACTCCCCATATTTTGGCACAGTTACATGCACCACGTTCAAAATTATAACATTTTATGGAAGTTATTAAAATAACACCAAACACTAGAGGGCACGTAACTTGAAGCTATCTATGATTTGAAGTATGAATTACCTTGAATGCGCAGAGGGTCCGTGCGTAAATTACGCATGCGGGTTGCTATGGGTATAGCAGTGTTGCCAAATCAATGAAACTATAAATGGCCAAACACTTCTAAAAAGATTAGAATGTTAAACATTTCGTACCCTGAATTGTGGCTGAAGTGTGAAAAACAAACTCAAGTTTACTTTTAAACGTACTGTTTAATCGTTTAATCATCTAAGATTAATTCAACATAACACTCAATTGATGTTGGTGGTTCTGATTCTTTAGGAATAAGGAAAGAATATTTTTCATGCTTTCCGATTTAATCCAACACTTCCATGGGTATTTGGTAAGAAGTATACGTATGCATAAATTGATGTATTCCGTAGATAATGTTCGTTTAGAAATAGGCATTACCTGTATATATATATATATCTTATATATATGTTGATGAGTGAAAACAAATGCTATGAAATGGAAGTAGGTATAAAAATAATATTAGTTACATATTAATTGGCTGTAATTTTACTTAACCTTGTCAGTAGTAAAAAGTTGCTCATTTAGTAGCTAAAATATTTAGCTAATAATATTTTATATTTTTGGCTAAATCAATCCTAAATGTTGCTATAGCCTTATATAGTAAAAAAGTGGCTAACTAGGCAACACTGCCCTATTGTACAATCGCCCCTTTTTTAATTTTTTTCTGTATGCTGTCTCCGTACTATGAGTTTTCCTACAATTAACGTTCTAAATCCAAATCACTTCACTACACACATATGTACTCGTAATGCCATGCTTTACGTAGAGATTGCGTGGCATGTAATAGACCATTTTCGAGCAGGTGGTATGAAATAGTATATTTCATTACAAGTGGGGAAAGGCTGTCATTGCAAAGAGTTCCGACAAATTTTGACAGTCGGAACAAGTTGCAATGACGGTTCCGCACGTGTACTGAACGACTATTTTTAATACAGTTGCGAAAAAATGAAGCAATTTAATAAAATAAACTCGCAAAGAAAATTTCTGGAAAATGGCGCCAACCGTAGAATATAAGCAGAGATTTGTTTTTTCTTCACCCATTGGTAGGCAAAGGGAACCATGCCCATACAGCCAAGTCTTCAGTAGAATTTTTTTATTGATATGAAATGAAAATGAAATTTAATGAGATGAAATGAAATGAAACCTAACCTAACTCATTCAATCAAATCATTAAATCTTATATTGAAACAAATTAGTAGCTTCTTTTTAGAAATATACGTATTTGCATGAATCATAAAAACTTCTATGATTTTTTTTAGTAAAAACTTCATGGTTGGTTTTTCTTTTTAATAGACATTATTTTGACAGTTGGGAAAGAGAACGCACGAGTTCGGGAAAGGTAAAAAAAAGCACGAGTATGTAATAGCCCACATCCCGAACGCTATACGTCCCTGAAATACGCCACTTTTTGAGCAACTGTATTAAAAAATATATTTATGTCACTCAAAAAAGTACATCATAGAAATAATAAGTCAATAAAAAAAAAAGAAACAATATACAATTTGACAGCCCGGATGGCGTACATGACAGATGCCTGCCTTATGATGCCTGCCGCTGGGTTCGGGTTCGATCCCCGGACAGGTCGAAAATTTGTATGCACGAACATGTCTATTTGATCTGCGTCTGTGTGAGTATATGTATATTTACGTATATCGGTCATCAAGTTAGCATCGTACAGTTTCCGCCTAGATTAGGACCTGAAAACCTTGAGTGGATGTTGTAAAAAAACTTTGGTGCCAATAAGGAAATACCTACTCAGCATATTCCGCGTTCACATGTCGAGTGTAAAAAGACTTATCATCAATTTTAATGCGATGAAGTTGACTATATGTTTAGTTTGCATTCATTTCACAGACTATCAATGTTGATTGTTGGTGATTTGAAATTACCCTTTAAAAGCGACAAAGTTAAATTTTTACACTAAATTTTATTGGTGTTTTGTTTCCATTAGTGCTCAATTGAAAATAACAGGCAGGTACCTACGCATTTTAATTAAATTCACATCGGACCAAAAGTTGATGGCTCGCCGTTATAAAAACAAACAGATATGTAGTTTTTACAGGAGGTGCCTTTTTGAAAAACACGCTATTGTTTGCTTTTAATTCGGCAGCGAGAGGGGCTTTTCGCAACATGTTTGAAGTTAAATCTCCCTTTAAACGCTTCAAATGTGATTCACAGAACGCCTTTTTGAAGAAGCTTAAGTGACGACTTAAGTGTATCAATGGGTTCCCTTCATCGACTTTGGTGCTGGGAAAAATGTGGGGGTAGCAGTATGTTTTATTGGAGTTACTTGCAATCTTTGTGATATTTATTTCAAAATAGATTATTAGTGACAAAGATGATAAAGCCAAAGCTAAACAGTGACTGCCCGCGACTTCGTTCGCGTAGTATGCTCGACCTTCGGCCTCACCGTAATCCTCCTTTTCTTGATTTTTCTTTCATAAGAACCTTATCTTGACCACAAGTAAAACAACAAAAAAAGATATATCGAAATTATTCCATCCGTTAATGCGTTATGTGATGACCAAGGGCAATAGAGGTTCATTTTTATATATACAGAATGAATTTTTCAGACAGGGACAGTAAGGGTAGGTACCATAACCGTTATAGTTATAGGAAAACGTGTTTAGGGGACTATTCATAAATTTTTAAGTCAGCAAGAAAATGGTCATTTTACACAAAAGCTTTTTTGATGCCAATCGATCCTGTTTCTTATAAGGATCAAAACTCTCTACTGGACCGACTAAGTATTAGAAATGTCAGAAATCGCGAAAGACTTTTTCCATACATTTCGGTAAACGAGTCAACCTTTTTAATTAGCCAAACTTCTTGTTATTGGTAGATCCGCTATAATCCGCTATTAAGAAGACTGGCAGCAAAATTAGGTAAGTAAAAAAACTTTTAAATCTCAAACTTCGAATTCGAACGATTGTTTGAGTTATTTCAGGTCATTCTTTTTTTGTTTTGCGAAAATTCTAGATTGTTAATGCTGACTCCGTGTTCCTATTGTTAACAAAATACGCTTGAAAAGTCAAAACGTTTGCGATTTAAAGACATTTATAACAAGAAGTACATAAATTACAACAAACAATCGTCCGTAAACCAACTTTACAGACAACCATTTTACTAGTGTATCCTTAGCGTAAGCCCTAGTTGAACTTGTCCGGATTTTGTAAGCTTTTTTACTTCTGAATTAACACTATAATCAAACACAGTTTGAGAAATCGTCCGAACCAATCAATTTTCTTGTTATAAAGCAAAAACACTTAAATCAAACACCGAATACAACAACAAATGAAAAAAAAGAAATACAAACTATTTATTTCTCAAATATGGTACGAGTATGTAATGTTGCCATCACATCTCTAAAAAGTATCCAGAAAGTGAACTCTACCGGAGACTTATTCACAAGTCTAGTAAGAAGCGAGATTTAAAATTTGGAACTCCCACTGTCCAGTAAGTAAGTATGTAATTTACTTACTGGACAGTAGGTCATCCTCTTTAGATCTGCTTAGGGAAAAATACATAGTGCCAGACACAGATTCGAGTTTAGCCATTATAACATGGTTATAGGAGGGAGGTACCAAACGTATATACATATATATTTGAAGCTTTAAACAGCCATTTTATAGTCTGCGACACTTAACGCGACGCAGAAAAAGTATGCACGATGCGTTTTGTACTTAGTAATGTTGTAGAAGTATAGTGTGGGATTGTATGTTTGCATTTAATAATTTCAGTATAAAAATCATGTTGGATTAAAGCTTTCCATTCTAAAATTAACATGGAGATTCAAAAAAATAATTTATACATTTTTTACTAAAACATTCACGTAATGTAAAAATAGAACAATGTTCAAAACTAAACGCAAACTTTTAGTAAAAAAACAACGACTGGCGGAATTTCACATTCAATTGCGACAATTGTGTTCTAATTTACCGCGTGAACATAAATAATCCCAAAAAATGAGTCCAAGCGAATCTGATTTGGAAAAATAGATGGCACTTCTCCTGATTTAAATGCTGAGGCTGAATTAGCAAAAAACTTTCTTTCATTTTTGAGATAAGCATTATACAAGCCTCAACCAGTAAGAAAGACATCCTGGCCAGCTGGAAAGCCATTCGTTCCGGTTAACTCATACTTGGCCAGGACCCCCCCGAAGGGTTCCCGCATTGACGTGGCGGGGGGGCTCAGTAGCCGTGGCTTGGCTCACCACGGTGAAGCCAAGAGGAACCTAGGGGCCGCGCCGGCGTTGGGGTGCGCTGGCCGGCTCAGGCGGGGCCGCTCCTATGGGCTTTGGCCGCCAAGTCCACATAGGAGTGGCGGGGTCCGGGCGCTTTGGCGCAGACTCGAGGAGGTGGGGCTCGGGCGCTTTGGCGCAGGCTCGAGGAAGGGGGCCCGGGCACTTTGATGCAGGCTCGAGGAGGTGGGGCCCGGGCGCTTTGGCGCTTTGGCGCAGGCTCGAGGAGGGGGGCCAGGGCACTTTGGTGCAGGCTCGAGGAGGTGGGGTCCGGGCGCTCGGCGCAGACTCGAGGAGGTGGGGTCGCTGGGGATTATCCCCTGCGTGTGGCTGACGTAGCAGGCGGTGGGGCTACGTATCCGACCCACCGCAGGGAGACCACGGGCGTCCAGACACGGGGAAGGCTGGCGCTCATTGTTGGCGGGTTTGGTCTCCGAGGTAGTTGCGGCGTGCCGCGAAGAGAAGGGTCCGGCAACGGACAGCCACGGCGGGTTCGCGGTCGTGTGGAAAATCTGTCCCGCGTTCCCGCCGAGGGCGGCAGTGACGGAACACCCCGGGGTTTCGGTGGGTATACGGACTCCCACATAACCACCTACCTCCCCGTGGTAGGTGGTATCCATAAAGGATTTCCCCGGGACTAAAAAAAAAAAACTTGGCCAGGAAAGCTTACTTACTGGATTCTGCAGTAATGTACGTGACTATGTATGTAACTATTACTAGGACAGATAGACAGACAGACGGTGTAGGATAACTTCTTACATTAGTGTAACCGTTGGCAATAAAGTTCCATGAGTAAGGAGCTCGAAAACGAACGTTTCTACTGAGGCAACTTTACACAAGGATGTCGCAAAGCCGGCTAAGGGCTGGGATGGCAATAGGCTTGCCTCTCTTTCATATCAGATAATTATGCTTATCTTGTGTGGTGGAGGAAGAAAATGACTGGTTTGTTGGTGTTTATTCATCTCTGGCAATTTGTGGCATGTAAAGACACGATGGTATGTATGTATGTATGTGCTTTCATCTAATTAAAATCTCGCTTATCCGCGTTACAGTGGAAACTAAGCCCCTTGGCTTGCACAACCCTTAGATAGTTGTGACTGACCAAAATAAGTCTTAACTTTATTACGTTAAGCTAGTTTTTCCGTTGTATCTCTCCAGAAGAGGGTAGATGACGTCGAGAAAAAAGCACGTGTTCTATTTGGAATTACACGAACCCTAAAAACAAAATGTTAACAATTTATCACTATTTATGTTAAACTGGCTATATGCTCGCGGCTTTATCCGCTCAGAAAACAAATATTTTTCGACGCATCCTAATTATTCAGCTAAAATAATAGTAGACTAAGTTACTCGTTATAATATCAGCTATTTGCCAGTGAAAGTCCCGTGAAAATCGGTCTAGTCGTTTCGGAGATTATACTGAACAGACATACAGACAAACCCGACCACAGAACATTTTTAATAATGTAGATTTTAAAAAGAAATAAAAAGGTTATATATTTCTTCTTATATTTTAATGATGTAAACTTAATTTACTTTTATATTAAAACTATTGCTCAGATAGGTGTTTTAAATTGGGTTTTTAACCGACCCGCTTTATTTACAGGCCCTAGTGTACTTTGTCATTATAATGCATCAAAGGTCGCACGGCCAGACACAATAGAAATTTCATTGTTATAATGACATCGACACTTGAAGGGATATTTGAGACTTCAATTTCATTAATTTGTATATTAACGCTTTTGTATGTAGTTAGAACATCCATAATAAAATTATAAAGACATTAAATAATATTACTAGTAATATAATTAACATTGAATAATATTACTTGTAACGAGTATATTATTTAATGTTTTAGAATGAGAGACACAAACTATAATACTATGCCTATACATTTGCAAATTTTCTAGTAACTGAACCAATTCATATAGCCGAGTGCGATTTATGTATCTGACAGAAATATACTTTTTTAAATATATATACAGGTAAATAATATTTATTTCCCTGTATATCTATCTACACATATAATAAAAATGTAACGGATCGCTGTCTGTACATGGAAGATATATGAGAGAAATTATTTTTTGTGATTTTTATACACGAACATAGGGTGTCAGTGAGAAGTCAGAAACTCTGTCAAAAAGGTTATTACAAAATTTCGGATTACTTGGAGGATTAAACAGCTTGGGACTGATCACTCCAGGATCTATCTACTCGTGTACTAAGATGTCAAAGTGTAGCGTGTCTTGCCCTACTGATACCATTATTATGTTCTCTTTTGTAAGGCAACACACTGGAGCTAATATTTGTAGTACCTAAGTAAAATCATTGTAAAAACATCTATGTAAAAAGAATGGCCCCGAGTTTCTTGCCGCTTCTTCTCGGTAGGCTCTATATATTTTGGAACGCGGCGGTAGTCTTTAAAGTACATTATAATGAAAAATTGACGTTCATAAGTGCGTCTTTGATGCCTAAATTGAATAAATGATTTTGACTTTGACTTCCACATTATATATTTTCCAATTTCTTTGTTATCCGAATTCTAAATTTAATAAAACAAATGATCGTAATTTTTGTCTGTTTGTCTTTTTGTCTGTACGTTTGTGCACGCTAATCTCAGAAACGGCTTATCCGATATATATTGTGGTAAGAATCACTTAACGTTAAGTGTTTGATTCATGTCAACCGGTTCATAAATAAAAAAGTTATTGAATAAATATTAATTTAAAGATGAATTAAAGAATAACTCTCTCGCCACTACACCAAGACCATGCGAGCGAAGCCGTTGGCGGGTCAGCTAGAACTTAATAAGAAGTGAGTTTTTCATTTTTCTTTTACATTTACCGACTTGAGCTTAGCTGGTTGCTACAAGGGAGTACTCGTATGTATGCAGGAGTATATCTGAAAGATCATTTTCTTTGTAGCTTTAAATACGATAGAACATGTCTTTGAGATGTCTATTTGAATATAATATTTACATCGTCTAGAGTTAAATCGTTGTGTGTGAGGAGCGTAAGTTGAAGTAATAAAGTGTTTCCACGGTAAGAATAATATATTAATGTAGACCGGTACTTTTACCGGTACCGTTTATTTATTTGATATATTAACAACAATTGACCTAAAATAGGTCCTTGTGGCACACGTTATTCGTAGCGCGTCACTTTTGACATATTTTCCTATATTTACTATCTATACATTTTTTTTATGTATTTTATTTAACCTCATCATAATAGTAATGATATGGGACAACATCCACACAAGGCCCCAAACTAGACAGAGCCTATGCTATGGTAACCTGATCACTGATATACCCAGACACAGGTCAAACAGACATGTTCTAGCACATATTATTTATTATATTTTAAATCTAGTATATACACAATATATACAAATCAATTTACACACAATATTTAGGCTGTCAAATTACGGAGAGGATGATGAATTATTTCATTGAAGTGGTTATATCGAAGAAGCAGTGTTTTTTATTGAATTAGCGTATTTTTTTATGACTGAATTAATGGCGGTGCCGTTCGCTCCGGTGATAATTACCCTGCCTTTGAAACCCGAGGTCTGAGGTTCGATCCCTGGCCGGGGCAAATATTTGTATTATCAGCTCGTGTTTGCTATCGGGTCTTGGACGTTGTTATCTGTGTGTCTATGGCATTCAGAATCCTAGTGTGTGGGCGTGAGTGTGTGCATATTGTTCAAGTCAAGAGTGCACATACACTTACTGCTTTTTGTTTTTATTGCAACAGGACATTACATAGCATCACCGAGGGTTAAGCCACAGTGTATGCTGAACAATTCCTGCGATAGTCCAGTTCAGTTCGCAATTCATAGTGGAATTAAGCGTCTACCGTCGTCCACGTACTCGTAGTTCGCGGGAACGAGCGTATGTGCTGTGCCGCCCCGCCATGTGCGAACACAATGGCCAGCCTCCGCCGCATTCTCATGGACTCAGCCGCAGTAAGCTGATTGCGTGACGTCATCGTGCAGGGCCGCTGCGCACCACGGAAATCAATTACTGAACAATATTTGCCAGGGGCTTGTTTTATTTTTGTGGGGTGTATTCGGGACGTTTAACTTTCGTTAGGTAAAAGTTTTAATATTAGCAAAAAATGTGTAAAGATACTACATTGCAAAATTATGATATGATCGATACATATTGTTCAAAATTTAACTGTTTTAGGCTATCTGACAAAAATATGCGTTGACCCCAATCTACATGTCAAAACCCCGATCAAACAAGCGCAGTAAAAGAGGCGGTGCTATTCATGCACACAACATAAACGCTAAACACGGTTGAATTTAACTAAATAAAGACTCGATGAATGTAAAATTAAACGAAACAAGGATTTGACCAAAAACCAATTTGACTATTGTCGCGGCCAACTTCCGCAGGAACCAATAATTCGCTATCCTTAGATTAAACTCTAAGGCCCACTTGCACGTTTCTTTTTTCGGGCCAAAAAATCATACAAATTTATATTTATATAACAGCCATTTAATAGATGGCTGTTGAAGGTTTATAACATTGCCTGGAGTCAAAACTCTACAAGTTCACAGAATTGTGTCATGTAATAAAACGTTTTCAAAAATTGGAATATGCCGACCGCTTTGAACTCTACAGTAGGGTTTGTATAAGTGGTAAGGTGTTTCACGTTTGAACTTATTTCATAAACAACGATGTGCTGTCCCTTGTCACAAGGATTATTTATGTTTATTCAGTTCATCAGCTCAACTTCATTTTACTTAATCGTAGATACGAAGAGGTACACAAAACCAGTGATCCGTCCAACCCTCAGTATCGCATCGGCGCGCTGCACTCTCCACGCCGAGTTAATGTGCGCGCGATCCCGGCTTACCGAGGGATCGCCGTGAATAATCGGTTCATGGCTCGATAATCCCCCGTGTAAAACAGCGCCGATGTTACGCTACAGTCAAAAACTTTTTATACGGGTCACTTATTTACATACGTGACATGTTGGTAGCGCTACATTTTCAGCAAAGACATACTGCCGTGCGATTCTCTAGTGATTCGTCGTTGCGCTCGTTGACGAGCTCACCTATGTCAAATACTTTATGAGATATCGCCCTGGTACATAAGGTTGCTTTTCCAACGTTTCTTGTCATATCGTCATTTGTTTCACGGATTTTGTCAAAGATGCAACGATGTTTGCTCTTAGAGAATCGCACGGCAGTTGTCATATCTCTTTGGTGCTCAATTTGAGTTTCGGTAACGTTATGCCTGACTGCGCTGTAAATTGTACTCGTATTTGGCTGTGGTTATGAAAGTTCAAATGATTACATTACATTTTTTCCCGATTACGGCAAATCAAAAAGTAGGGTAAACAGAACTTAATAATTAAGAAAGAATATTTTTACAGAGCCCTTTTAAGCTCTACGCCGTAGATTTTGTCGTAGCATCTACGGCGTAGGACCCAATAATACAATATAATTCAACTCTGAGAATTCAACGCACTGCCATACTAGGTACCCTGCGACATGCAAAATTAAAGAGAAATTACTGTACCAATGTGACGTACCGATTTTAAGTATATTAGTAGTAATAGTAGATAGTATTATTATTAAATGTTTTATCTACACTAATGTTGTAACATTCTACTTATGTTTCCAATACTTGACTTATAATTACTACTGTTATAGAACAGACAACAAAACACTCAATTTAAGCAATTTCACATGATGGTATAATATCCACATCGATATCGTAAAATCTCATTATAACATCAATAAAACGCGACCAATTAACGTGGCGAGCCTTATGTCAAAATCCTCATACAAGTTGTATAAAATTTTGATATTAGGCTGGCTTTTGAAAACAGTTGGGTTATACATGAAAACTTCGTCGAAACTACTAAACTTACATACACAAAACTCTTTGGTAAGATCTTGTGCCAATTAAATAAAAAAAGAACAGCGCGCGCTCGCTCCTGATTGGCCCTGCGCGCGCAGCTGCATTTTAATGGCGGCAAGTTCACTGTGACAATAAATACGCGTGAATTTAATGTTTGTTTTGTTTTTAAAATACAAATTAAAAGTTAAAAATGGATAGCGACGATGATATTTGTACGCCTCCGGATATTCTAGAATTGGCAACAAAAGTAACTCACAATCTTTTGCCAGAAAAATATAGAAAATTATATGAAAAAGAATATAATAACTTTTTGGCATGGAAGACCGAAAAGAAAACTACATCATTTTCTGAAAATGTCATTCTTGCGTATCTCAAAGACCTCTCCGACAAATTCAAACCATCTTCTATGTGGGCTAAATATTCTATGCTCAAGTCCACACTGAGTATCTACAACAATATTGATATCACGAAGTATTCAAAGGTCATAGCGTTCCTGAAACGCAGTTCAGAAGGAAACAAGGAAAAAAAGTCCTTGACGTTTACATCAGGTCAAATAAAGATGTTCCTGGAATATTCACCAGATATTTTGTATCTTTTTGAAAAGGTAAGTGTATTTTAGTTCTGTTATTTAATCTACCTAGTACTTACGTACTACACACGCAAGTTATCTAGACACTCCGTTTAAGCGCTTTGTGTATAAATTTGGTAGTAGGTACCTACACTTTACTACTTCATAAATCATAGTTTTTGCCTTGGCTATGTACCTCAAGCTTATTATATCGTTTATTGTTACAGGTTGCACTAATCTTCGGCATAATGGGGGCATGCCGAAGGCAAGAGCTATACAACATCCAGTTCGATGAAGTCTCTAACATAGACGACAGTACAATCATGGTGAAAGTTTCGAAAACAAAAACGAAAATAGATCGTTCTTTTGTTGTGACGGGCAACTGCTATGCCGTATGTAAAAAATACATGGAACTTCGATCCACCCCCTGTCGAAATCCTGCCTTTTTCTTGAGCTATAGATCGGGGAAGTGCGTCGATCAAAGAATTGGTATTAATAAATTTGGTGCTCTGGGAAAAACTATCGCAAGTTTTTTGAATCTGCCTAACCCAGCGTTGTACACGGGGCATTGCTTCCGGCGCACCTCGGCGACCCTTCTCATAGATAGCGGTGGTGATTAGACCGCACTGAAACGACACGGGGGGTGGAAGTCTTCTACTGTGGCTGAAAGCTACATTGATGAGTCTTTAATGAATAAAATTCAAGTCTCAAATACGATCTTGAACAGTATAGAAAACAAGACGAATGAAGTAATTATAAATATTCCGACTCCGTCTACGAGCTCTACTGCTTGCCCCGCGACCGCTACAGCTGCTGGATCAATAATTAACATTAACTTTTAAAATTGTACCATCCAAAATTTGAACAATTATTATAAATAAACTATTGTCAGCTTTTACTCTTGTTGTTTGATTAATTGCATTAGTGAAGATAAAGTAGTGTATGCAACTGCATATAACACGGGTATTATATGACAGTTGCATAAACTACTATTACATCAATGCAGCAAATGGCACAGGTTATATTATACCCGATTGGGCCGGGACGCATATACTATAAAGAAAACAACACAAGCTAAAGTTCTTCTGTAATGATTTGAGAGAAGAGTGATTATATTCCCATAATGTTAACGATAATTAATACTCGTAGATACATATATTAAATTATTTAATCAAATAGTTAAACGTCGGGAGAAATTGCTTTCAGATATTCAAAATCAATGTTGTTTCAACGTAATACTTAATACGAGCAGTGCAAAAAATGATGTAGTTTATGAAGAGTCAAACTTTGACGATTTATAATCTAATTTAATTTAATCTAAACTAATTGAGATTAATGGCTGAGAAATGAATAGCAAAGATTAGATACGTCCTTGCGATGTGCATTGAAAACCTAGTTATCATGATACGTAGATCGGGCATCACAAAACTCCGTTATATCATTCAAATCAAACCTTCTAATTGATAAGGCAGCATAGTCCAAAAACAATAATGAGACTAAAACAATTTAACTGCTTATTTCACCAAACAAGAAGTTAGTACCTACCGAGCATTTCATCGTGTCGAAGTAAAATGTCTTATTTTGAGCGTGGCCTTGAGCGTGGAGACCGAATCCAGAAATTCCGTAACGAAGATAACCTAACACCCCCCACTCCGACTCCATCTATTGATGAATAGCAGAACTTTTAATGACTTTTTGAAATATCACGCTTGTCTCTTTAGTTCAGCAACTCGCCTCTAGATGGCATTGGTTAAATAATTATAATTGCATAAGTTGATAAAAACAGCTATGCAATAGCTTTACCGCGGCAGTCTCCGGGTGCCACACGTCTTTTTTTTTACTACTCTACATAAAATATATGCGAATGTTTGGATGGATGGAGGTTTGATACTCAATCACGAAAAAACGGCTAGACGGATTGGGATGAAATTTGGTATGAAGGTAGATGAGGCACTAGAATAACACATAGATTGTCATTATCTTGATCAACATTATCCATCACTACGCGGGTGAAACCGCGGGGCGCAGTTAGTAATCTTATAAATCCTACTAATATTATAAACGCCAAAGTATGTGAGTATGGATGTATGGATGTAGAGAGGTAGATGAGGCGCTGGATTAACATAGGATAATTTTCATCATCATCATCCATCACCAAGCGGGTGTAATAGCAGGCACAGCGAGTGAAAAATTTGATATGGAGTTAGATAAGGTGCTGGATTAACACGTAGGATACTATTCATCATCATCTCAGATCATACAAACAAGGATCATCATCATCATCATCATCATCATAATCATCATCGAGCATCACGCGGGTGAAATCGCGAGGCGTAGCATCTTACGAATATATAATAGGTATAACTTAACCAAAATAATGTAAACCTTGTCTGGTTTGTCCTGAAGCGGTGCAACACGAACGCGGCCCCCGCAAGCCGAAGCTGCACGCGTCGGCGATGTCGTCGCTGCCGCCGCCGATGTCGCACGCCCATAAGCCGCACCCGCTCAAACTGTCGCCGCCGTCACCATACACGCCACTACCACCTTCGTTTAACTTTCAGGTAAACAACCATTGGTAGCGGTTCACTTGTTCCAAAAACTAAACTAGCAAACCAAAACTTTATTATGGTCCTTATTCTGTTAAAATTAGAGTCCAAATTCATGGAAAACTTAGGATGAAATTTCTAAAAATAAGTAGGATTATTCCATTCAAGTTTAAGTTATATGGTATGTTTACGTTAGTTTAGCGAGCACCAAGACAAATCGCGACGACAAATCTATCTAAATCTTACCCACAATCTAAGAGAAATGTCTAATTATAGTGCTTTCATAGGGAAGTGTTAAACTAATTTGGATTTTAGTTCAAACAGAATAAGAACCACCATAATTTAGAGATATTTAGTCGAATCCATTGGTCAATTTACTTTACTAACGCTCCCATTTTGAAGCAGCGCTTACGCGAGCAAGTTGAGACCTTATAGAAAGTGCAGTAAATAAAGTAGTTGCTTACCTTAAATATAAATAATCATAAATAACTACTGTTATTTTAGTGTAAAGGTGCAAGATGGTAGCCCGCTACACATCGCAGCCGCAGACGACGTGTCGTTGCTTCATGTCGCCGCGACACGTCGTCATGTCATGTCGCTGCAGTCATTATCAAAGAGAATATAACGCTACGCTAGAGTCATTATTTCTAACACGACTGCAGACGGCATCAACCATTTGAAAAGCTATACGAAAGGTTTTGTTTAAAAGCTTTTCAGTTGTTTTACTACGTAAATTGGTACTCGCGAGCGGCACTACTGCCGTGCGATTCTCAAATGATTCATCGTTGCGTTCGTCGACGAGCTCACCGATGTCAAATTCTTTGAGATATCGCCCTTGTACATAAGGTTATTTTTCCAACGTTTCTTGTCATCTCGTCATTTGTTTCACGGATGTTGTCAAAGATGCAACAATCTTTGCTCCCGGTTATAAAGTAGGTATTTATTAGCGTGACAGTAAATACTTGTACCTACCGATATAAGTATAATTGTAGATAGATCACTTTTTGTTGCACATAAAAACATGGATACATTTAATATATAATTATGAATACTGTTGTACAATGGGCGGTCTAATCGCTTATAAGCGATCTCTTCCAGACAACCTTTGGATGGAGAGGAATTATGATTTACGAATAGACGGCAGTGTATTTGATAAACAACGTCAAAAGTAAACCTAAATAATATTATAATAAATTGTAGTTCCTGATTTAGATATTTCTAAGAAGCTGATTATACAACAATGTGAGTGTTGAGTTGACTCGAGGTATCTCAAGTCACATTGGTTTGCAGTGTTGCTTTGCAGTGTTGCTTTGCTCTTCACTGCACTGCGCTTGGTAGAAAAACTTGTAGACCCATCACCAATAATTTTATTTGCTACAATGCCTTATAAACCCCAACACTACCATAGTAGCTGTGGAACTCTTTGTGAAAGAGTTCATTCGGGAATGTACTGCCACCATACGATGAAGCTTTTGTGTATCTATATATATAATGTGTGCCTGTGTGTGTTCCGTATTGAAAGGTGTGGGTGCTGGTGAAGTTACACGCACATGAGATTTAAAAACTTAAATAATCAGGGTGATTTGCGCAGTTTGTTGCAGATGCTACCACTTAACACCAGGCGGGCCTCGTACTTGTTCAGTAAACTAAAACATGAAAATTACTGAAGGGTTATTCTCGTAGCTTATTGTTAACATTACCTCGTTATTCTAAAATACTTGAGTTCTAAAAACTTAACTTCATTGAAACATTCGTTAGTATAGTAAGAGCCTATGGGCCACTTGCACCACCAGCTTAAATCATGAATCAGTGAAATTTTAACGGTTTAACTTACGCGGTAATTACAATCGATTATCTTGACCGCATTTATAACAACGGCGGTAGCGGACCGTCGCTTTTCCTCACCCACTGCGTATCGTCATCAGTGCAAGCTATCTTTGTCAGAGTCTTCATCACTTATAAAAGCTAGTTCCTGTCTTCCAACAGTTCAGCATAACCGGCATCACGGACAGCGCTTCGCTCAGTACGGCATCATCAGCGGGGTCAAGTGGCGCAGCAGGAGCGACCAGCCCTCTTCCCCTCATGCCAGAGCCATTCTTAGCACCGCCACCACCTGGACTCCTGCACATGCTGATGTCTAGTGATAAGTGTCAGGTGTGTAAAGTTAACGCCCATCTCTTCAGATCATCATCTTACCATTATCCCACCCTTGAAGTGAGGTCGACTCAATATGTCTTTCGGTAACAATACATGTACCTATACTGTTAATAGCAATACTGGCTTTGTTTATGACTGGCCGCTTGCATAATTCCTATATACCCTCTTTATGAATGCTCGTAGGTAGTATACCTATAAGTGTTATAGGTGCGATGGAGGACGCACAACAGTAGCTCAGTTGTGCGTCCAAAGTGCAGATGTGCAGCAAAACTCTACTAAACATCGATGTGAAAAATAGCATACCGCTCATTCGGCGCATTTTCCTTTAGTCAATGGAAGAATATGGAATAGTCCTGCATTCTGAAGCCGGGAAGAGTAAGGCAGAAGCATCATGTCTTTAGATGGTTTTGGTGGACCGGCGAGGGCGCATTATTCCTTATTTCACAGTCGTTATTAATTCTTCGCCTCTGGGACTTGCATGTATAATGTGTCAAGCAGAGGCAGAGAGTGCCTTTCTTAGTATCATCCCATCATCTGGACTAGTTTCAAGTTTTGAGATGAGTAGTATATTAGGTACTCTATAACTATATACCTATATCTAAATGTACCGGTCATCTTAAAAAATCTATATACGAGTAGGTACTTATATCTTGCAGCTAAATGGTTCATTGTTTTAATGCCATCATTGTACAATTTCGCGGAGGGCTCTAATGACCTACAAAGGTTTCTTCGGTAACCTTTTTCAGCTACCAGTATCTCAAAACAGGTTTACAAAATACTGTCATCAGTAGTTGTAAGCGTACGTATATGTATAAGATACATATTGTGATGTAAATGGTTTTAAACGGTTTATATATCTTATTAGTAATCAGGTAGGCAATCAGGTAATTGGAAGGTAGGTGGAATTTGTACAGGTCTTTGTGAAATACACCGCGATGTCAAATATCCAAACAGTAAAATGCAGTAAAAATTTGAAGGGCATTGCAGCAACTGAAAATAGATTGGTACTGGGAAATATGGGGCTGTAAAGCTTACCGTACGTCTCAGGGTGGAGTTAAACTATAATTAAATAAGAATCACCATTTTATCATCTTTATTTTTCCTTACATGCTGACATAAATAAAGTTTTTGTGTTAAGGAACTCATGTGGAGCGCGAAGCAATTACAACTGCAAGGAGACCCGACTCTGCTTCGTCCACCACCCAGCGCGTTTGGAGTTCCACTAGCACCCACGTGGGAATTGCTTCAGGTAACCTACCGAAGTAGATTTAAGTATCTACGAATTCTATAAACAAATCCTCAAAGCACGCTTTCTGCACAAATATAAACAGTTCAATGAATCGAGTTACTACTAAGCTTAACTGTAGGTACCTTATGTTCTTAGTCAACGTGCTGAAATGTTGTTGGTGAACTTTTCAGGAAACTTTGCACGAATTAACTAAACACGTGATGCCCCTCTATGTTTAGTATTATTTCAACTTTCTAAACATTTACTTCGGTAACCGAAACATAGCCTCAAGGGGTGTGTACACAGTTAGTAGGTGGCTTTTTGACTGTAGGGGCGGGCTCACGCTACGATTGGGCGGCTGCAAGTGACTTATCGCCTTTACTTGACTTCCCCCGCCCATGGACCGCGATTGACTGGAACTCAGAATGTACCTTACATATCTACGATTGTGTATTTGTCACTTTGCGCATGTCTTCCTTGTTAAAGAACTAGTGGGTTGGTCCAACAAATATAGTTGGTACCTATATATTTTATTGGTATATTTGGTATCTACATAGCAAATTAACAGTAAAATATATAAAATAGTATATTAGGTACGTTCTTACGAGTATATATCTACCTATATAGTAGGTATATAGGAGTATATATAGTAGGTACATTAGGTCATGGTGGAACCGGCTAGAGGCGCTTGTATTGTTTTTGTTCGTTTTGGAATTTTTGATGCTGTTTAACTCTGCATCTGCATCATCATGATGTTTTATTGCAATAATTCAGTCGATATGAAAGTTCATAGTACTTACTTTTCAGACAGCTTTAGAACATTTACATATTGATCTAATTTTAAGACTTTTGCATCTTTAAAAACATCCTGCCAGTAGGTAAGGTGCACAAAAGGAAGAAAAGTTTACTGTGCTAGGTGTAACAATGGTATTTATTCGCTTGTGCGTACACTAAACTAAAATTCTCTAAACTATGGTAGTTCTTATCATGTTATTACTAAAATCCACATTCGTGTAACACTTGAATGATAATTCTAAACATATGATTATTCTGTTCAAATGTGGGTAGTTTAAGATCAGTTTAGGCTAGTTTAGAGAGCACGAACTTACATGACGATTAAATTTGCACTAAACATTAACCCACAATTAAACAGAAACGGCAAATTTAAGAATTGTCACTTGAAAGCATTATACGAATTTGAACTTAACCCTTCAAGAGTCGATGTCGTTATCACAATAAAATTTCTATTGTGTCTGGTCGTGTGACCTTTGATGGATTATGCATGAACAGAATAAGAATTTACTACTTAATACCATAATTTACTAAAAATAAATTTTAGTTTGCTAGTTTAGTTTGGTGTTCTGAACAAGCGAATTACTACCAATATCTCTTATAAATTAGTATAGATCGGGTATTCAAGTGAACATGTTTATTATCTGGTTACCTTATTACTTAATTAACTAAACTGCATTACTAAATACTACCCTCATTATTACAGGAAACTAGCGCACGGCTGCTATTCATGGCTGTGCGGTGGGTTCGCTGCCTCGCTCCATTCCAAGCTCTAGCGCCGTCAGACCAGCTGGTTCTCCTTCGGGCTGCATGGAAGGATCTGTTCTTACTGCACCTGGCTCAGTGGTCAGCGCCGTGGGACCTTGGCCCGCTGCTTGCCGCGCCTACAGCCCGTGTCAGGCTGCCGCCAGACCCATTGGCTGACTTGGAACTCAATACGTTACAGGTACACATTGCATAATAATGCTAGTTATTTAAATACTGACAGTCTATTAAGTCGCTGACATGAGCGGTCGTTCGTACAGCGACTGCTCCAATGCTGACCCAGATTTTTAACGTGTTTGTAAAATAGCGCGTCGACATGGAAGCGAAGCGTTCTGAACGCGTTGTCATCCATGAGCTACTCGCGTTTGTGCAGCAGAAGCTGGACGTGATGGATGAGCTCAGTCTTGAGCAGATCTGCACGTCCAGCTACTCAGAAGATGACATCGTCGCAGCCAAGAAGACGCTTGCTGACACCGCCGTGACCACCATCCGTCTCATCACGAGACAAAGAGACGGGCGTGGCAAGAAGGACCTGCAGGACATCTTTCGGGTGTTTAAGGAGACTGAGCCTGATGACATCCCGACATTCGTGGCGCGCGATCTGCATCGCTTGCCTTGCGTCACCTTTGATCACGTTGACGTAAGCAAGCTATTAAAGGATATGACGCTTCTCAGGACCGATGTCACGGAAATACGCTTCAAATTGAACATCTCGGAGCAAACTGTTGAAAAACTCAAGGTAGAGTTAGCTGAATTGTGCAATAAAATCGCTGCGCCGACAATTTCGCCGCTGTCCGCACAAAACATCAATATGCGTCGACGCGGCGAAAATCCTAATTGCAAAATCAGCGTGTTAGCGACACCGACATCTGACCCTGATACATCGCCGCGGGTTGATGACCGTGGTATTTCTGTGGTCGTAGCCAGCCCTAACAAGTCCGGGACATCAGTGCTTCATCCACCTGAGGCATCCTTACCCTCCCGCCGGCGCCAGAAAACTTTCGCGCAAGTAGCGCGCCAGTCACATGCACCGTTCACTGAACGGAATCCCATGTGTGAACATACTACCGCATTAAGCACAAAAACGGTGGACAAGGAAGGCTTCATCCTTGTCGAGAAGAAGAAACGGCGAGCTCGACCAGCCCGAAACCTCCGCGGCACCGCTCCTGCTGCAGCCACGACCATCCGTGCTGTTGAGCCTGTGTCAGCTGTATACCTCTCCCGATTTCACAAAGACACGTCGGGAGATGACATTGTGAATTACATCAGAAAAAAATGGAATGACCGTAATATCCAGACTCAGGCCTTACCCGAAGTTACATTAATGCGCCTGGATTCGAAAAGAGAAACGAACTTCAAGTCGTACGTGCTCCGGTTTCCAGCGAAGTTTAAAGAGACGTTCCTGGCACCGGACTACAGGCCTGAAGGGATCGTTTTTCGACGGTACAGGGAGCCTAGACCGAATATAAATCCTGAACTTACTGTACGCTAGTTAAGAAATCAAATAATATATGTATATATGTTAGTCTATAAGGTATATGTTTTGTATATGGGCCGCTGGTATTTTTATGTTGTGTATTTCTACTATTGCCTGAAATAAAGATTATTATTATTATTATTATTAAATACAGAAGCAAACACCTCGGTGCTTACCTACTCGTTAGATAACGAACTCTACAGCCCTATATCGTCTGTCATTTGTTACGCCTACTTTACCTGTTATTTTTATTTCATCTGAGGCTCTACCTGGCACATTGTCTTATATGATATTAATATACCAAAGTAACATTTAGATATTCAGGTAAACATTAAGGAGCCTACATATGTGTTTTCAGGGCTACAGGGTATTTGTGTGTCAAGTTTAGACAATAGGTATCGATTGAGTAATTTAAGCGTGTAAGAAAAAACACACCGGCTAATGTGTTCATCTTCGGGCTTTAGAATATTGTTGTTATATACGAGGGTCATTTGAAAAGTTCTTAGCCTAACATGGTTAAAGTCATTGGTTTTTTTATAACTACCCTCATTTTGTAGTTACATTATTTAGCAACAAGTATGCACAGTTTAGTTTATTCACAGTAACTCATTGTTCGTTTACACGTGATACCGTAAGTCAAGTCAGAGCTATTTATGAAAATGGATAAAATTGAACATCGTGCAGTGATAAAATACTTGAATTTGAAAGGTTTATCTCTAAAAGCTATACATGAAGACATGTCTGCTACTTTGGGTGAGTCCGCTCCTTTGTATGCGACTGTTAAAAACTGGGTGGCAGAGTTTAAACGTGGTCGTGAGACCATTCAAGATGAGCCCCGTAGTGGCCGGCCTTCGACTGCTTCCACTGATCAAAACAAAGAAAAAAACTGTGATTTAATTTTATCTGATCGAAGATTGACTGTCGAGGAGATAGCTAAGACTGTAGGCATCTCATCTGAGCGAACACATCATATAATTACTGCTGAACTTGGATTCTCTAAGGTGTCTGCGCGGTGGGTACCGCGACTGCTTTCAGTGGAACAAATACACAACCGACTCATAACTTCTCGCAACTGTTTAGAGTCATATGAAGCTGACTCAATAGAATTTGTTGAAAGATTTATAACCATGGATGAAACCTGGGTTCACCACAATACACCCGAGACAAAAGAACAGTCGAAACAATGGAAATGGAAATGGAAAACAATGGAGCAGGATCGCCCACCCCAAAGAAGGCAAAGGTGGTTTTATCGGCGGGCAAAGTCATGTCATCCGTTTTTTGGGATGCAAAGGGTATAATTCTCGTGGATTATTTAAAAAAGGGTGAAATAATAAACTCCGATTACTATTGCAACCTGTTGCGTCGTTTGAGAGAAGAAATCAAAGAAAAACGTCCAGGTTTATTGAGAAGAAAAGTCTTGTTTCATCAGGACAATGCGCGCGTTCACACCTCTGTGCAATCCATGGCAAAAATCCATCAATGTGGCTTCGAATTGTTACCTCATCCCCCATATTCACCGGATTTAGCACCGTCCGACTTTTATCTGTTCCCAAAGCTGAAAAAATTTTTAGGTGGTAAACATTTTTTTACAAATGAAGAGGTCATAGCCGCCGTGGACGCTTATTTTGAGGAGTAAGACGAAGATTTTTTTAAAACGGATATTGAAGCCTTACCGGGTCGATGGAAAAAGTGTTTTGAGCTCGGAGGAGAGTATGTTGATAAATAAAAATAAACTCAAAATCTTGTGATTTCATTAAGTATGTTAGGCTAAGAACTTTTCAAATGACCCTCGTACCTAACGATTTTTGTCATATTTTATTAATTAAAACAACTTTTCGTTTTTACAGGAAATCCTCTGCCGGTTTCGTCAAATAGCACCAGACGGAAGCGAGTGTGGTTGCATGAAGGCTATCGTTTTGTTTTCTCCAGGTAAGATTAGAATAAAACTTGTTACGCGTATCTAGGTAAGTACATCGGTGTACGCATGACGCAGGTCTTCATAGACGGCTACGAAACCTTATCGTAAGCGGACGTCAATTTGCAGAGGTAAAGGAAACTGTTTAAACTATAGATAAAAGAGATAACAGTAGAAACGATACATTTATCTTATGGTTCCCGATATTTCAGCATTGTTTTAACCCATGGTTGTAACGCTAATCACTAGTAAACTTCCTTAAAATTATAATTTCATGATATGTAGTAAATAACATAAAGTAACGACAACCAGGTGAAACCCTAAAAGAGATTACCGTGATACTTTGTTTCACAGACACTCCCGGGTTAAATGAGACCCAACCTGTAGAAATGCTGCAAGATCAGGCGCAGTGCATTCTGGCTGACTACGTCCGGACCCGGTATTCCAGGCAACCCACCCGGTAAGTTTTACCTAAGTAGATTTTAAACTATTCTACAAGATTTGCCTTGTTGGGTAACATACCTATCGTATTACTAGGTATGTATTTGCTGTAAAAGTAAGTAGGTAACTATTAAGCCCATCACACACGACTATAAGATAATATATATTTTATAGCGTCGAATGTATGAGTTATGTTAACTTATCCCACCACACCGGCGCAGATACTATAATATATTGCAAGCGTAGGTACATTCTATCGGAATCCGTCTCGGGAGCCGCACGTCTCGATCGTTCACACTCTAATACACTGAGTGTTCATATTCTTGATTTTACGATCAAGCCTATTTTGTCGCTAGACTGTAAATTTGATATAACCGTCATAATACCTAAAAGTACACATAAAACACAGGAAACACCGTGGTGAATTTAAACTTTACAAAGATCTTTCAGAAATAAAAACAGCTTTTTCTTACACATATGTGGTTACTTGCACGATACCTACCAGTTTTTTTTAATTTTTGTCTGTCTGTCTCTATAATCCGGGTAATTTTTAGAAAAGGCTGGACCAATTTTGATGGGTACTGAAAGCATTAATTAAAGGGCCACGCAAACGAAGTCGCGGCTGCAGCTAGTCTAATAATATAACATAGCCTAATTTCATCAAAAATACTAACATCAATTTAGTTGTTACCTAGTTTGATTGATCTGTACATAGAACCTATAATCTAGAAAAGCCCACAGATTTTTTTTAAAGTTCTAATAAGATAACTTTGTCATACCTACCACTATTTCGGTTAGTAAATAGAAAGTCTCACTTTTTCGATGATTTCCTTTGTTTAAACAAGTTGATTCGCGTAAATCAGACGTTAGTTTCATTGTAATTAACAAAGAATATATCTTATATAAACAAAATAGGTGCCTATGATAATGTGAAGCTTTATTAGTTTTTGCTGTGAACATATAAATTTGTTCGGTAACTGAAGACCAGACACCCATTTACTGCAACGGTTTTGTCAACAACCTGTATTTGATCTTAAGATCAGTATCGGTCACGATCTTAAGATGTCTTCATTATCCGTAGTAGTTTTAGCGTATCTTAACATGCCTGACGAATATCGGTAGCATCTTAAGCTACTCTAAGGTAAAATATTATAGGTAGTATAGGTATTCACCGGTAGCAACCACACAGGTTGCTCATTGAATTATATGGTGAGTGATTTGTCCGAATCTGCTCTAAGATAATATATATTTTATAGTATCTTCATCGTGTGTGATGGGCTTTAGGTCGAAGTTCGAAGGACACTGTAGCATAGTACGAGCCACGAGGTACGACTATTGCAAGAGTCCACATGTGTGCAAATGTAGCATAAACCAATAAATGTTTAAAACGTAATTAAATCATATTGTAACGTCTGAAAAGACCAATATGTAAGTATTTGCTATAGGTAGTTATAAAGTTATATTATAGTAGGTAGGTACACTAAACTAAAATTCTCTAAACTATGGTAGTTCTTATTATGTTAACACTAAAATCTACATTCGAGTAACACGAATGATAATTCTAAACATATGATTATTCTATTCAAATGTGGGTAGTTTTACATCAGTTTAGATTAGTTTAGAGAGCACGAACTTGCATGACGATTAAATTTGCACTAAACATACCCACAATTAAACAGAAAGGCCAAATTTAAGAATTGTCACTTGCATGCATTATACGAATTTGGACTTAAGCATGAACACAATAAGAACTACCACATATTTACTAAAAAAATATTTTAGTTCGCTAGTTTAGTTTGGTGTTCGGAACAAGCGAATTACTACCATTGTCTCGTGTTTTGAAACAAAAAACACAAAGAAGAAAGAAGAAACATGCCAAGACATCGATGACATCACAACGCACTTTAATTTTTTTTTAAATGCAGTTGTAATCTAAACGACAACATATTAAAGAAAAAGCCTTTCTTTTTTTAATTGGCACATAACTTTCTGTCTTGTTTATTTTAAAATTGCTGTTCATGCCACCTGCTCGACAATGTCCAATGACATAACAGGCAATCTCGGCGTAGAGCAAGGCATTACATCACATATAATACATTACATTATAAAACTCTTAAAGGATTAAAGTGATATGGATTTGGTTTTTTTTTTCTTATTACCTATGTGATCTGTCTGTGGCGGCCAGTACCATTGTCGAGTAAAGCCTTTACAACCAACTTCCACAATTTCCATAAATGTTCCTAACAAAAATACGAGTATTAATATGTCCCTCATTAGCTGGACAAATGTGTCCAATATTTAATATTAACTTATGCTTTTTGTAGCCCGCAGTTGTTATTGTCTTCGCAGTAGATATGAAAATTAGAGCATTCACCTCGAGGATCAAGCAATTAAATTAGACAAATTAAATTACCTACCTATTGAGTACCTGGTTACGCTCAGGGTCCAATAAGCCGCCCGTGACGTTAGACACTGGTTTATCACCTCGGCGCATAATCGGTCCTGGTATGGGTAGGTAGTGATTTTAACTACCCATACCTACTTATGTCATATTGGCTTATTCCAGAAACCCCCTTAACAAATCCCCTCCGAAGGCAATTTCTAGACTTTTTGTCTAAAAATCCCCTGCGCGTCGTCTTTGGGTGTCGAAAGGGGGTAATTGGACAAAAAGTCTAGAAATCCCCTTGACCATTCAATTGTTCAAAAAAATCCAGCCATCCTCTTAAGCATTTAATTGTTAGAAAATTTATATTTATTCTGTATTTAGTATCAAACAAAACTGACCAGTAACTTTGTTTCAGATTCGGCCGCCTTCTACTGCTCTTACCATCGCTCAGGGCAGTGCGAGCGCGATCTGTTGAACTGCTACTCTTTAGAGACACAGTGGGCGACGTATCAGTAGCGACACTACTGCACGACATGTATCGAATGCAGCCCGCACCCACGCCGGCCTTCCAGCCACCTCATCCACCGTCTACAGAATGCTCGTCGCCTTAAGTTTTTTTAATGTTAATAAGAGACGGCGCAAGCACGTGGCTCTTTGCCTAGACCAGCGTTATTTCGCCACATGTGACGAACTGCACTGCGCCTGTAGCCCTGAGACATTAGGTTGTTAAGTCTCATGTTCCTATAATTTTGCCGGCAACCATACCTTCAAACCAGAACACAGTACTGCGAACAATACTATTTCACGATAGAAAATGGTATAGTGGGTGCAGTACTTCCCTGACGAACTCATTCACAAAAAGTTCTATTGCTTTTAAGTTCCGAAGTTTAAGTAAAAGAGAAGTTAGTAGCGTTGTTTCTAATTATTTACTAATTATTTATCAATGGGCAGCAAAACTTTGTAATATAAACCTAACATAATGATCTTATAATCCTCGTTTTAAACTAGATAATTGAATATAACGCTAACTAAATCCATGTTAAAAATGTATAGATTACCTTATTACCTACACTGATGATGTACGTTACTGCCGACTTTATTTATAACGTAACTAGCAAACCCTGCGAACTCCGTTTCGCCACCAGATGGCTTCGTTTTATGTAACATTTCGTTTGGCGCCATCTACTTAAAATATTGGTTTGTAGTACATGCTATGTATCAGAGATGGCGCTGTATGTGAAAAAAGATTTTCCCGCTTTTCTTTTTAATTTTTTCCTGAATTTTCTTTACTATAAACCTCACGGAGCCCGAGACCTTTCCAACGAATGCAAAACCGTGGAAATCGTTTCGTGCGTTCTGGAGTTATAGCGTCAGGAAGGAAAACCCGACTTATTTTTATATAGTAGATTTAAGTACGAGTAGTTCAAAAATAATAATCTAGTCAAGAACTCGTAGTCAGTTATATTCCTGGTATTTATGTGTATAAATTATTAATGTAAGTAAATGTTAATCAAAATTGATAATGTAATTTAATGTCTTTTTTGATTTAAATATTTTAAAGAACACATATCTTTAGCTATTTGTAAATATGTTTGAAATTAAATTATTATTAACTGTTAGATAAAAGGGAAATGTATCTAGTCCTAAAAATATTACTGAAAGTATTATAAAGAATAAAACAAATTGATCATTGTAAAAGTACTTTTATTTGCATTCAATTCATGTACCACCACATTAAGGTATTATGCTTATGAGTAGCTAATGCACACATGAGTGATATATTAAAACGTATTTATACTAAATTATTCCATATTTAAATCATGATTCAAAACATACTATAAAAACAACTCAGAAAGTGAATATAAGCCAGGAACGGTGTGAACTTATGCCGGTTCAGTAGAAATAATCTGTGTCTATGCCATACATATGGGTTTGAATATCATTGTATTAGCATTAAATTACAAAATACGCACTTATTATTCGAAACCATCATTAATATATTAATATATAATTATAAAAGCGTGTGGTTTATAAGCATTGTGGTATACCTAATATACACGAAGATTGCCACAGTATTATTAATATGTACATAATGTTCTGTTGTATTATTTATGTTAATTGTATTGTTTGACGAGATATACTCAAGTAATGGAGTATCCCAAGACCCAAGAGACTAGTAACGATGTTATATTTTACCGGGCCATCATTGCTTTAGTAGGGCCTTCCTTCTGGTGTGAGGGCACAGAATAGATAGTGGTACTTGGTAAGTTAGTTAGGTATAATCAATTTCTGAGACTCTCGATATACTTTCAGAATAAGTATATTATCAAGAAATTGTGAGACTTCCATAATAAATAATTACTTCTTTTACTTGATACTCGGCCTCCAAGTAGCACAGTGGGCCGAGCACGAAATCTGTTTAAGTGTAACATAATCGTATCTTTAACATATTTAGAACAAACTGTAATTTATCTAGTACAATAGTGGTACAGATAACTCATAGCTTGTACTGAATACGTAAACGATACGATAACTTTACAATTAAGCAGATTTTCGTGCACGGCCCACTGGTATGCTATTACGTTATGTGCCCGTCACAGGACTGTCGAATCGGCATTCAAACCCGTGAGGTAAAAACGCTATTTTAATTCGACAACGGATTTTTGCGAATGGCGAAATGAGAAACATTTTGAGGCTTTAAATCTAACTTAAAATCCAGTAATAAAAAAGTGTGCATTGGCTGATCAATAACCTGTTTGTTTAGTCGTAGAAAATATTTCTCTATTTTGTGTTATTCACATTCTTATATCAGCCCATAAGATTAGCTTTCATAGATTGCATAGCTTCAACTGTGGACAAGTCCACTGAATCATCATCGTCTACAACTTCTTGCTTTGGTTGTGTTTGTTGATTACTGGGTGAACTTCTGGGGAAGTCCAGTTTAGCCCATGCTCCTGGCTCGGCTTTCTTCAATTTGATTTCCACTTTTGATGGTAGCATTGATGCACTGCTTGTTTTAATGTCGACAACCTGAATAGAAGGTAAAAACTTGTTTTTAAGTTATTTTGGTGTTCAAATTAATCTCAATTTTTAACATTCTTTATACATTTTTTTAAATAATTTTTAAAGTACCAACGCCTGCTTAACGACCGTACGACGGTTAAAATCAAGCAGAGTTAAATAAGATGATCAGACTGATCGTCTTGGTGGCCATGCCTTGTCCTTAACACGGATTAAACAAAGACGAGGCTTTGAATCCCGTCCGAGGAAGTGTGATTTTTCTATCTAAAATTGCTAAATTTCATTATAAATTGGATAACCATCTTGGATGGGAAGTGCCTGATATTCAGCAGTGAAATGTGTGCCAGAATTAATCTTTTAAGTTTTGACGGACACTTTAGTAAGTAATATTATTGGGTAAACAAGAAAAAAATAGTGCAGCGCAAAACTTTAGATAAAAACTCGGTGATTTGTCGTTGCTTATCGCAAGGCATGACTTAATAGTATACATTTACTAATGTTTTTTTATTAAAAGGTGGTGATAATAAATGGTTTCAAATATACAAACAGGCTAGAAATACATACAAAAATCGAAAAATTATATGAAAATACTTTCTGGCTTTGCGAATCCTTATAAAACTTTATAGTAAATAAATCTACAGGCAAGGATAAAAATATCAATATATCGTATCAATATCATTTATATCTGGAAAAAAGTGCGGTCGTCAATGCAAGTGCGTCATCAAAGCTAAAATAAATAATGTATGCAATGTATTGATAACAAACTATTTAACTAAACTCACTCCTCTTAGCTCAAGGTCCAATTCAAACACAGCATCACCTTCCTCTCGGAAAATTAACTTAGTGTTGAGGCGGATAGGGTTCAACTTTACAAAACTCAATGTTGGGTCATATTTTTTGGCGTAAACACTGACTATTACATGTTCTGGGGTTTGATGCCAGTCCCAACGACACTTGACTGTGCCGGCTGGTGAGCCCTGGAATATAATCACAGAATTACAATTAAAATTATTACTAATATAATAATAATTTTATTTTATGTTATAATATAATTAATTGATATACACTTATCAATACAAAACCGATGCTATGAATTCATGACAGCTGTAAAAAATATTTATTGAAAATTTTAAACAAGCATATTATGTAGTAATGTTTTTTTTTTGTTTTGCTTAGTATATATCTACAATCAGTGTGTACTATAAGCAGATGTGTTGAGGGCAGCTTGTCTTGTATAGGGGACACTCCACTGTGTATTACTCCTCTTGAGATACTACTCTTTTAATTAGAAGGTAGAACTGCTTTGCGCTTTAGAATAGAATAGAATTTATTTATCTCAGACTAATATCTGTCCATATTATTAGCAATGGTACATACACATACGCTTTAGCCTTGGCTCTTAACTTTGCGAAGTTAAATTAACCGCTAGTGTGTTTGCAGACAGACAGATAATGAATTATTTAGAAAACAAAACTTGATACACTGCATTTCTGCAAAGTCATCTTAACAATGAATTCATTTATGTTACTAAATTAACTTTCAAAAACGCGCTACCTCTTTAGTCCATTTATGCGACCCAGTCGTACAACCAGGTTGACTAAGGAAAACATTGAAATCTGTAGTCCGTTTTTGGCAACAAGACCAGAATTTCATTCCTTCGTGGAATATGGGGTAGCCTGGGTGATATGTGCAGATAGTTTCATTTGTATGCACGCCTTCATAAGATGTGTTGCATCCACCATTTTTGCAGATTGTACCAACAGCAATGTCTCTGAAAGTATAAGTTTATAAACAGTTGCATTATACTAGTCTGGCAGACTATAAAACAATAAAGAAAAAGGTTATAAGTACAGATTCCAGCTTAATAAGTAAACTGTTCCATATCTTTTTACTTGGATGTTGTAAAAGTCAATAAAGAAATTGAAATAACTACAATAATAAAGTAATATTAACAGGTATTATTTTTTAAACATCTGTTTTCATAAATTATGGGAAAGCTCTTAATATATAAGCATCTAAAAGCAGAATGGTTGATATTACATACTCTTTATCAACTTTGGCAGCTTTCTGAGTGTAAGTCTTGGCAAGTTCTTTCAGTGAGTCAGCTATACGCGTTTCTAACATGATCATGGGAGATTCAAAAGGTGGCCTCTGCAACTGTGGCCCTACTACAGGGGCACGCACTTCTATCACATCTTTTGTCACCAAATCTTTATCTAAGGCCTTTTTCTCTGGCTCTGGAGGTTTCTGTAACAAACAATATAATATACGCTTGCTATTTTGTATAACATATTAATTGCAGCAAAGACATTAGTCCAAAAATTGTTACGATTTGGTACCAGCATCTCATTTGCAGACTAACTATATACACAACTTGCACTAGTCATAAACATGTTTTATTGTGTACTGACAGAACATTATCTAGTGTCCCAATCATGCAGGTATTTGATACATCTCATTACACACAGACAATAGTGGATTACTTGAACAGATAGTGACTATCCCACTGGTACATTTTACATGAGTTAATAATGCTTATAATTTCGTGAGTTATCTAATATGCCAACTAGCTAGCATGCAACAGACAAAGCAAAACCAGTTAGCCAGTTGATTTCAGTAATCACAATAATATAAAATTAAAATTTTCTTTTGAGATTAAATGTTATTTGAAAATGTACACCATATTAGTGAGAGTAGGTAACATTTTATAGTTACCTATATGGAGGTATCATCATCTTCATCTCAGCCTTAGGACGTCCACTGCTGAACATATGCCTCCCCCATGATTTTCCAAAAGGACCGGTTGGAAGCGGCCTGCATCCAACGTCGTCCTGCGACCTTCCTCAGGTCGTCTGTCCACCGTGTCGGTGGACGACCTACGCTGCGCTTGCCGGTCCGTGGTCTCCGCTCCAGAACCTTTCGGCCCCATCGGCCATCTGTTCTGCGTGCTATGTGCCCTGCCCACTGCCAATTCAACTGGCTAATCTTCTGAGCTACTCGTATGTCGGTGACTTTCGTTCTTCTACGGATCTCATTTCTGATTCGATCACGTAGAGAAACCCCGAGCATAGCCCTCTCCATAGCTCGTTGTGCGACTTTGAGCTTATCTATGAGGCCCATAGTAAGAGACCACGTTTCAGTGCCATAAGTCATCACTGGTAACCCACATTGGTCGAAGACTCTTGTCTTGAGACACTGAGGTATTTTTGACGAAACACTTCGCGAAGTTTCCGGAACGCTGCCCAGCCGAGTTGGATTCGACGATTGACCTCTTTCTCGAAGTTGGACCTGCCTAGTTTGACTGTCTGTCCCAGGTAGATGTACTTCGAGAACTGAGTTCCCAACTGATATTGGGGTAGGTACAACATGGGCATTAGACATAATTTTCGTCTTATCCATGTTCATCTTAAGACCTACCCGTTGGGAAACTCGATGGAGGCCTTCGAGCATTGTCTTCCATGGATTCTGCCATGACTACAATATCGTCGGCAAATCGAAGGTGAGTGATGTATTCGCCGTTAATGTTGATGCCAAGTCCTTGCCATTCCAGAAGCTTGAAGGCGTCTTCCAATGTAGCGTATGTATGTGAACAGTTTCGGAGATATAACGTCTCCCTGTCTCACGCCTCTTTGCAATGGAATTGCCTTCGAACTCTGCTCCTGTACTCGGACTGACATGTAGGCGTTTTGGTACAAACACTTCAGCACTTCTATATACCGATAGTCAATACGGCACCGCTGGAGAGACTCAAGCACTGCCCACGTCTCGATCGAATCAAGAGCTTTCTCATAGTCCACAAACGCTAAACAAAGAGGCAATTTAAGTTATACTCTTCGGTCTTCTGTATAACTTGCCGTAGCGTGTGGATGTGATCTATGGTACTATAGCCTTTTCGGAAACCGGCTTGTTCCGGAGGCTGGAATTCATCAAACCTGCGACTGAGACGGTTCGTTATGACCTTTGAAAACAGCTTATAAACATGGTTCAAAAGCGAGATGGGTCTATAATTGTTAAGTAAAGTGTTGTCACCTTTCTTGAAGAACAGCACCACCACGCTTTTGTTCCATGCTTCTGGCGTTGAACCCTCGAGTAAGACGGTACTAAAGAGCTTCTGAAGGACTGTAAGTACCGGTGTTCCACCCGCTTTCAGAAGCTCAGATGTGATACCGTCGTCACCAGGCGCCTTGTTGTTCTTAAGCTGTTTCAAGGCCATTCTAATCTCGAACAGGCTGATGTCCGGGATATCTTCGGTATAATGTCGGGTCAGCTTGGATCTTGGGTCTTTGACCGAGCTGCTAACAGGTTTAGCGACAGAGGTTTATAGCTGTCCGTAGAAACTCTCTACCTCTCCTAATACTTCTGCTTTGGTCGACGCTACACTGCCGTCTTCTCTCTTCAGCTTCGTCAACTGGCTTTGCCTAATAGACATGTCTCTCGCAAACACTTTGGAGCCTTTTTTCCGCTCTATCGTCTCTTTAATACGGTTTGTATTAAAGATCCGGATGTCGTGTCGCAAGGACTTCCATATTCGTCTATTGAGCAGCCTATGCTTCAGCATCATCCGTAGACTGCAGTTTAAGTGAGCGTCGTTCAGCCATGAGGTTGAGGGTATCGTTGGAGAGTTTCTGTGGCCTATCTGTACGGTGGGGTTTAAAGTATTTGGAACCCACTGTATGGACAGTTTCTACTAACCTGTTATTGATCTCGTCCACTGAAGCGATGTTCTCAAGGCAATCGAAGCAATTGGATAGCTCAAGTTTAAAGCTCTCGGAGTCTTGAATACGGGCACGAGTGGGTCGGAGCGTAGACTTCATCAGACGAGACCTCTCCAGTTTGACATTAATATTCACCGTGCCTCTTACCATTCGGTGATCACTACCGGTATTAACTCTGTTGATCTCGGAAACATCAGTGAATATTTGCCTTTTGGTGGTCATACTGAAGTCAATCTCATTTCTCGTGGAACCGTCGGGACTCAGCCAGGTCCATTTCCTGTGAGGTGGCTTCTGAAAAAAAGAGTTCATCATAAAGAGTCCCTCTTTCTCCAGGAAGTCGGCCAACCTCTGTCCCCTACGGTTCCGTTGTCCATAGCCAAATTGCCCCACTTTCAACTCATCCTCGCTTCTCTTACCCAACTTCGCGTTGAAGTCCCCCATAACAACTAGAAAGTGTGTTTCAGAGGTATGTATGGCCCGACTAATGTCCTCATACATATCCTCCACCTCATCATCCGGGTGCGACTTCGTCGGTGCGTATACCTGAATGACCTTCAGCTAATATCGTTTGGATACTCTGAGTATTAGGTATACGACCCTATTCTATCGATCGTAACTATGTTGTTAGTAAGGGACATGTGGACGAGAAAACCGACACCACCTTGGGACTGTTAGTCGCCCTCCCGGTAGTAGAGTAGGTTACCTGATTTAAGGGTTATCGTGTCCTCACCCGCTCTACGGACTTCAGATAACCCCACAATGTCCCAGTGTAACTTACTCATTTCTTCTTCAAGCTCATACATCTTCTCGTCTGTCCTCATCGTGCGTATGTTGTGTGTCACCAAGGCCAGTCGTCGTCGTTGGGGGTGGTAGCCGGGCGTCTGCCGGGGATTCTTAGCACCCCCTGCCCCACCGTTACCGTGGCCGCTACCGTAACCAGGAATAGCGGGACTGCCGTGGACTGGGGGCCTGGTGCCTATTGTGTCCGTCATTTGGGGAGGATTTTGCCAATACTCGCCACGCTTGGCAGGTGGGTTGGCGAGCGCAGTTTTGGGGATTCAATACTGGGAAGGTGCTGCTGCCCAACTTCCGATTGTTATACCTTAGCAGATTTCTACGCACCCACGGGTAGAGTTGGGGGGTACTATTCTAAGCCGGTACCCCACAGCGTGGAGGTATAACCTCTGCCTATATATTGTATTATCAGATATGATTAGAGTAATTGTAACCAGATTGCTAATTACTCCAGCAGTTAAAGCAAAACAATGGCCCTGGTTGCATACAATGCATTTCAAGTTTTATCTATCTATATTGTTTTATATTAAATTTCTCATACATTTGATATTAACCTGTTGCGTGTCGCGTGTACACCATGTGTACGTACAAAAAAGTGATATGCCATGTTTCTCGTACACCTAATGTATACACATTTTTATACTTGTAACTAATTTTATCAGATCAAATGCACTCAATCGATATGAACTTGCTTTTAGTTGATCAAACTATTGAAGTGTAGTATTTTTTATCTGAACTTTTGTTGCGTGTGCATAGTTCAGAAAGACACTGAAAGAAGTAGACACTGGACGGGTTAAATTAATTTGAATAAAGGGCTAAACTCAAATATAATATTAGTAATTCTTGTATCAACTCTTACCACATTTGAGTGTTTGGAGAGGGTACAACCTTTGAAGTTCAGAAATTCAGTAAAATCCACACTTTTCTTGTTGCAACATGACCAGCCTTTATAAGCATCATGGAACACCGGAGCACCAGGGTGATGGCAGCATTCATCTGAAATTGTAAATATTAATAGAATGTTACAATGCAAGTGCAGAAAGTAATAATAATAATAGAAAATCTGCCATGTCCAATTGTTATTATTTGGAGTTATTCAAATAAACAAGGTTAGAATCATATTAGTGCTGTGTAGCAACTTTATCAACTTGGTTAAATAATGTTTATTGTTCCATATGGAAAGAAGTCCTGAAGGTATCTACATACGAGGGCTGCACTAAAAGTATCAGGAATGGAATATTTCCACTGTTCCTGTCATATTAAAATCTTTTTAATTGAAAACTCCTTGGTTTTAAAAATCGAATAACATTTATTTATTTAAAAAAAGATTTTCGGTCTTGTCACAGATTTTTGTCAAACTTTTTTAATCTTTGAGAAAATGGAATTGACTCGAGAAAATTCAAGAGCGATGATTTATTATGACTTTCGAAGTGGTTTAACACAAAAATAGTGTGTTGACCGGATGATTTCTGCATTTGGTGATGAAGCCCCATCCAAAACCACAATTTATCACTGGTTTGCTGAATTTCAATGTGGACGTGTCAAGCTCAGTGATGATCCCCGTCAAGGTCGTCCAAAAACTGCAGTCACCCAAGAAAACGTTGATGCTGTGCGTAAGCTGATTGAGGAAGATCGACATGTGACATACTGCGAAATTCAGGCAACTTTAGACATTGGCATGAGTCAAATACAAATAATCTTGCATGAACAATTAGCTCTGTGAAGAGCAAAAAGCGGCTCGCGTTACTTGGTGCATCAGAACTCGCGAAAGATTCCACGCAGGATCCATGCCCGGAGGACAAATGCTGTATACGACATCGTATCAGGTGACGAATCCTGGATATACGCGTACGAACCTGAAACAAAAAACCAGTCACGAGTTTGGGTGTTTGAAAATGAGTTAAAGCCAACAACAATTGTTCGTTCACGGTGTGTAGCAAATAAAATGATGGCCACGTTTGTCTCCAAAACCGACCATGTTACGACTATTCCTCTTGAGGGACAAAGAACGGTTAATTCAGAATGGTATGCTAGCATTTGTTTCATCCTCCATCGTGACAATGTGAGTTCTCACACCGCGCTCAGAACAAAAGAGTTTTTAGAGCAAGAAAACATAGAATTATTAGACCATCCGCCGTACAGCCCCGACCTAAGCCCTAATGATTTCTATACTTTCCCTAAAAATAAAGAATAAATTGCGTGGACAGAGATTTTCATCATCTGAAGAAGCTGTGGACGCCTACAAAACGGATATTTTGGAGACCCCAACTTCCGAATGGAATGGTTGCTTCTAGGTTTCCATCGTATGGAAAAATGTGTCAAATTTCACAGAGAATACTTTGAAAAGCAATAAATACATTTTTAAATAGTAATGTTGTGTCACGTCCTTGATTCCCGAAATTTTTAGTGCCACCCTCGTACCAAACAATGATCTTATATAAAGACGTAGATATGGTACTCTCATATAAATACGGCAACAACAAATGTGGCTGTACAGCCACATTTGTTGTTGAATGATATATGCTATACTTCATAGAATGGCATCTAAGAACCTCAGCAAAATATGTTTTTGTATGCACAAAAGACACATATACTTCACATCAGTTGTAACATAATGCATGTACCTCTTTTTATCATATATATGATACTAACATATTGTATCTAAAGACATATGTCTCCAGAGTTACGCAACTTTACATAATATGCTGGACAGTTCTATGTAGTATAGAGGTGTTAAATGGACCTATAGTACATACTATATAAATGTAATACAAATTAAAATTTTACCAAACAGTATTAATTTACAAAATAATAATGAATGAATGAAATATAATATGTGATAGAGTTTTATTATAGCCCGGCTTAATACTCCTTGGCATATGTTCGATGGCGCGAAAGGCGACACTGGGTCCAATGAACCAGGACTGGAGGGCATTTCTGAACTGCGGTGTCTATCTATGAACTGTACATTACCAACTTCACACAAGATTAATGGCTACGTAAAGCACACTTTTTGAGCGCATCTATGTGGGTAAGAATAACTCAAATCTTGATGGGAGACTGGGGAGTATGCTGAAGGGTTATGGAAATATCTAGAATTTTGTAAACCTGTGTCGTTGTTGTCTGGATCAAATTTCTTTCCACACCCTCTATTATAGCAATTAACCAATTTGTTGTCTTCTGGCATAGCTAGTTTGAAATCTTTATTATTTTATATCTTCAATTCAAACAATTCAATCCGTAACAAAGACCGTACCTCAAAAAAATTTGAGAATCTATCCAAAAAAATTAAATGATTGACTGATGAGATGACTGACTCTCTGTCATAGTAGTCAAAGTCAAGTCAAACTAAAACCACAGACTATACTAAGATACCAGATAAGACAGACATCACCATAAGTCCTTTAAAACTAATATATAGTGCCACCAACTTATCTGTTCAGGTGGGCAAAATTGGAACTACAGTGTACATACCAACTAACTTTGGCGTTTATAATATTAGTAGGATTCTTTGTAGAATTTGCAAATTAATGAGTGGCTTGAAAGACTGCCCTATGTTTTGTTTCTCTTTTTTCTTGGTGAATTTCTTAGGTTGCAATACCAAAATTCTACACTAGCGACGCTGTCACCTGAACAGATAAGATGGTGGGACTGTAGAATTCTAGATACCGTTTGACAGTTTATAGTGCGTTCGAATCACTGACCTCTATACTGCTAGTACGCGTACTAGTAGTATAGAGGTCAGTGGTTCGAATAGAACCCTTGTGAGCGTTTTTAGCGAAAATAACGCTAAAAACGCTCACAAGAGGCGTTTGAATTGGAAATCTGTGGGTGAAAATGTCGTTCATGTCTCTTTTTGTTCAGCGTTCGGAAAGCTAAAAAACAGGTATTTTGCCACCAACAAATTATTTAAACATGTTATTACTATTTATTGAAAGAAAACAGGTAGGTACATTACATACTACTACAAAACTACTATTAAAAATAATTATTTCATCGAAGTTTATGAAGATTTAGAAACTGATTCTAATATTACCAAATTTGGCATTATAGCTCTCAATCCTTGACTTGCAAGAGTTAAAATACATTCGCGACATCAAATCACCCGCATTATTTATTATATCACCACCACCTATATTTACCACCAATTCACGAGCCTGGGTGTTTAAAGTACGTCCTCTCTTCGATATTATAATCACTTGCTTAGTTCCGAGTCCAGGATAAAGATTGCCAAAGTAAATGAATATAGGAAGATCAGTTCAGAATAGTTATAGCTAAGTCACGAATCAAAAACAATAAAACACACAAACGGAAAAGTATGCACACAATATATTTTTTTATAATGGCGGGACTGCAATGATTATTTAATATATACAACGTGTTAATAAAAGTGTAGTATTACGAACAGTGTGAGTGTGTATCCAGTCAGTAACCACATGTCAATATATAAGATTTTAAATCAATCACATACTCTAATTTTAAATTTTTGAGTAACTATCTCCCACTAATTTCACTCAATACAACGCCCTTCAACCCCTAACACAGTAATGCTTGCGTACTATTGCTTCCCGGCAGAGTATCTGGCAATGCGGCGGATCCAACTAAGACGGCCTTTGAAACAAGAAGCCTACCTACTGCCTATTAGGAGTGCAAATGGTAAGCGCTGGCGCAGCAACTGTCACGGGCAATTGCAGTGCTTACAATAGCAAGCACTACTATTATATATAGCACTACTATTCAACAGTTTTGTGAGTAACTAGTTTAACTTTTTATCGTAACATAGAAAAGGTATGGAAGGTAGTCTAGGTAGGTTAAATACCTAATCAAATAATAAGAACACATGTCATCTTAAATAATTTATTACTAACCAAGCATTCTGTCTGATCAATTGCGAATAACTCAAACTTAGTTTCACGACACGACGTAGGTAGGTACTTAGTTCACAAAAATAATCGAAGTCAGCATAGTGTTGTTTCACTTATGTACCTCCTACTGATAAGTAAAATGCATTAGGTACCTACTTACAACAACCGACGTCGGTGTACATTTTATGACACTTCACGTTTAGGCATAACATCAATCACAACTTTTAAAACTAATAACTAATATTAACATCGAACACGGTCCTAGGACACTACAGCTTCTTCTTTCCTTCAAAGTCAAAGTCAAAATCATTTATTCAATTTAGGCATCAAAGACGCACTTATGAACGTCAACTTTTCATTATAAGGTACTTTAAAGACTCTACCGCCGCGTTCCAAAATATATAGAGCCCACCGAGAAAAAGCGGCAAGAAACTCGGGGCCATTCTTTTTATATAGATGTTTACAATGTTTCTACTTGATACTACAAATATTACATTTTATGGGTGGCAGAGTTACAGCTTGCCAGAAGTGGAGTATTCCAAGCATCTTTATCTTCTATTTAATGTCGAACTTTATAGTAAGCTTTTTATAGTAAAGCTTTTTTTACAGTCAACTTGAATTTGCCCTCTGTGAGTTCTGTTATGTGTTTTGGGATTTTATTGTAAAAACGCACACAATTTCCTAGGAATGACTTATTAGTCTTCGCAAGTCTAAAACTAGCTACAGCTATCCTATTTGTATTTCTAGTAGGTATTAAAAGTGTGGTGATCACTATTTAACTTACATAGTAAATTTTTACGAACATACATTATATTTTCAAATACATATAAGGAAGGCAACGTTAATATATTGATTTCTTTAAATAAATCTCTCAAAGGTTCACGGGGACCCATTTCGTATATAGCTCGAATAGCACGTTTCTGAAGGACAAAGATGGTCTCTTTATCAGCCGCTGAACCCCATAGCAATATCCCATATGACATTATGCTGTGGAAATATGCAAAATACACTAACGGCGCCGTAGAAGCGTCTGTTAGCTCCCTTATTATACGTACCGCATCTGCAGCAGAACTGACAGGGCATTTATATGAGGACCCCATTGTAATTTTGCGTCAATTTTAATGCCTAGGAAGACTGTTGCCTCGTCCATTATGAGTTTAACTCCATCAAGCGTAACGTTGGACTCCAAATATGGAACAGTAGGCAAAGAAACTTTAAACATTTTGTCTTTTTTGAATTCAGAAGTAAATTATTAGTTGAGAACCATTTAGACATACTAGATAGAGCGTTGTTTACTTGAATTAGTGTGCTATCTTTCCTATCTACTTTAAAAGTCAGAGATGTGTAATCCACAAATAAAACAATATCACAAAGATCCTTGGCCATAAGTGGCAGGTCGTTAATGTATACTACATCCGTAGTTAATCTTGTTTTTGTGAAGCCGAACTGATTTTCGTGCAGTATTGAATGCTCGTTGAAATGCGCCAAAAGTTGTTTGAGCATAATTTTTTCAAAGATCTTACTCAATATTGGTAGTATAGATACTGGTCTATAATTTGAGGGGTCTGTTTTCTCTCCAGCCTTAAAAATTGGAGTGATTCTACTATATTTCATTAAATTAGGAAAGGTACCTCTATCTATACAAAGATTAAATAAGCGGGCCAAAATAGGACTTCGTTCGTGAAATTAGCTTTAACCCGTCCGCATCAGCGCAAAAAATAACAATAGATTTATGAATGAAACTTAACTCGAATGAGTCTTGCTGATTCGGACAGATTAAGAATAGCTTCTGCTGCATTGGGGCAAGAATTCAGTGACTTGGTGAATTCTAGAGGTAAATTAGAGAAGAAATTATCAAAAGTATTTGCTACATTTATTGGTTATGAGACAGTCTGATTGTTAATTACAAGGACACATGCAGTGTCTTTTGGTTTATTTTTGCCGGTCTCAGTATTTATAGTCTTCCAAACTGTTTTTATTTTGTTATTCGATTTCAGAATTCTTCCGTTTCCACTGCGTTGAATAATTATTAATTATTATTTAAATCACGAACATGGCGATCGCAGCGTAGTGTGGTGGTGCTCCGTCATATTGAAATACCATAGAACTACACTCGGCCATAGACAAATTTTCCAGCTCTTCCGTTAGGAAGTTATAGTAAGATTCAACATGCAGACTGGCTGGCAGTTTGACTGGTTCAATGTGACTGAACTTTATGTGAGAGTATTCCCATTTCCCGCCCATACATAGTACTGCAAGCTGCTTGTAGATACCCGCGTGCCCGTGCGTAGTCTTTGTGCAAATTGAAGAGACCGCTCCGCCTAAAGGTACTACTCCAGTAGTTTTCTTCGAAGTGCTGGAGAACTAGTCTCCAGGTCCAACCCACCCGATGTCCGAGGTCGACCTTCACTACGAGTTCCACTAAAACTTCCCGCAGAATGAAGCTGCACGTTCTCCGGAAGCCTCGATGAAGCGCTTTCAGTAGAGCTCACGCGCTCCATGCTCCACAAGGAGCCATACATAATATACATAATTGACGACAGCAATTAACAAAAGTTAAATACTATTTTGTTAAGTTCTTTCCTACAATAGGTACAAAAGTAAACAATCCTATTGCAAATAGAAGAACTTAGTTCGATGTGTTTACTTCAATCAAAATATCAAAATTCTAAGAATATAGATGAAACGCGATACTGTTCAGATCACATATTATTACGTAGATATTATTTACGTAGATTGTGAAAGTTCTAAGATAAATCTTAATTTAAAAAATTCTTTTTGTAGTAATTTTTAGACTGAATCTCGTGAAACGGCTCATTAAATAAGTTATTGTATGTGTTTACCATAATAACTGTCATTAATCTCTAGTCCTTTTCTGGGAACTGCAAATTAATAACCACACTGATTTTTTTCATGTTAAAAAAAAGCTATGGTAACTTCTTCTGTTTCATATTACATCTAATAAACTTAATTAAGTAACTAATTAACGAAAGCAATCATAACCTAACTGTGAAAAGTAATAATAAAAAATATTTAGTACAGTACCGTCAGTAAAAATTAAAGGTCGTGTCGTGCTTAGTGTAACTTGAAATGCCAGCCGCTCAATAAAATCGTATTCTTGTGTTGTGACCTATGAACATCTGTCGGCGTATCACTGTCGGCATATGGAGTACAATTTCTTACCTACATATTCTGAGCTGTCAGTAAATAAATACAATGAATGGCCACAAAATACAGTAGGTCTACCATGAGTTTACAACATTGACACCAATCGATGCTCGCTATCGACTGCCGCAAAAAAATGTATGAAAAAATGAAGAGTGCCACCTCGCGGTCAATTGTAGAACTATAATTGACAGCGAGTACGCCAATCACAAGCTTAATAGGTAGTCGAGATCGAGTATCGACTGTAGATGACATTTATGTTGCTAACTCATGGTAGAGCTACTGATGTGGACTGGCCCGGCGATGTCTTGTGACGGCTGTGAAGCGCTTTTGACAAGGCCCTGTGTAGGTACTGTATTGTTACAAGTTTAATTGAAAAGTTCCAGGTATTACAAATGTCTATGAAAAATGTGTTTAAATTGGTATTGGATAAAAGTTTAATTACATTTACTTAGATAGGTAGCTAAATTTAGCTCCTATGCCATCGCGATTCGCGGTAGGCCGTAGAAAACATTCGGCATTAACTAGGACAGTTAGATTTTTTATGCATCAATTGACGAGACTGTCAAGTCGCGCATCTGATGGTAAGCACTACGTTCCATACCAGTTGAAGTGCCATCCAAAGCCTACAACTGTAATTTTGCGTGGCACTGCGCTGCGCTCGACACCCCGAGTGTTTGAACATCTTTCACAAAGTAATTCCACTGTCTTTAGCCAGTGCGTGAAGCCACAAATAAAATAAAATTAAATTGTTTATTGCACACCCGGAACCCCGCGTTGCTGATTAGTTCGTTATATCCACACTGTTCTAGCTTAATTTGCTGTCCTTGTCTATTCGCAAAAGCACGCCGTGCTGGTGACTATTAGACCTCAGTTTTGGGGTGCTCGCAATGTGGTATGCCAGATCACTAAACGATATGCTTCTTTGCCGGAAACTAAAAAATGTTTCGTTTAATTCGATGTACGAAATAATTCTTTCAAAGCACTTATGGACGAATGTTTGTATTACGTAAGAATATTTTTCTAGTTAAAAGTGTTGTTATTATGTGCACACATATCATAATGATATTATTGAGTACTATTTGAAATGATTTTTGATTATTTGTGTCGAGGATTATTGATTATATGGGTATAGATATTAAAATAATTTTAATATGTGAAGAAAGTAGGTGTTGCCTTATATCGTGTGATGTAAAAAGTGTCGTGATGATTACGATTATTGTAAGATTGTAATTAAAGTCATAAATACTTGGTACTTACTCTGTGAAAAGACTATTCAGTCGATTTCGAAGTTTTTCAAAGAATTAATCGGTTTCGATGGACGTCTGGTATTAAGACTTCGATTCGTATACAGAATTGATATTTGATAAGCTTGAGCGTATCGCAAAATAATTTCAAGCAACATGTTAGCAATTAAATGTCATTACTAACAGGATTTTTTTGAACTTATGAACAGCAGGAGTTCAGTATCGTTATATCGTTTTTGAAAATGGTTGATACTGTAGTATGTAGAATTCAAAAGTATTTAAATGATATTCAGGTAAAATACTTAATACTGACTGTGTAAAGGACTTACTAACCTGTTAATAGGTTGCTACAATAACTTATATTTTGTGAATGACTTTACAATTATTATTACTTATCCAGTTTATCTACGCATTGTTAAAACAAATAAAAACTACACATTATTAATTCTAAGGTTTGAATAGTTAATTCGGAAAATATCAGTTTGGGCCCGATAAAATAATATTCATCGGACATCTCTAATCAGTAACTCAATGAATACTTCACATGCAGCTGACGTACAAAGAGTAGTTAAAACAGATCGGATTTTAATAAGATTACGAAATAGCAGGTAGGAATCAATACAATATTATGTAACAAGCTTTGCACACTATAAGAGCTATTCGATGAAAGTTAAATTCCAGAGTAACTTGCTATTATTTCGACAAGTCTAACATTTAATGACATTTCTGCATGCATAATTTCAAATGAAAATCGGTGGTACTTGCAGTGTAGTAATGCGTTAGCTGGATCTTCTTTAATTATCATAATTCAAGAGATTTTCTTAAAACGGTCTGAAACGTTAAAGTCTTAGTTTAAGTTCGCTGTAGGTAACTTTGATAAACGTGTGTCACTTCTATTAACCGCTCACGCGTTCTTGGGACTTTACAATCTCAACAAAAATATCACCTTAATTGGCCATGGGACTTTAAGATCGCAGCGGCTCTACAGGCAGTTCTGTTTCTAAATTATTCGTCTTTATCCAACTTAGCATACTTGTAATCATCATCATCATCATCTCAGCCGTAGGACGTCCACTGCTGAACATAGGCCTCCCTCATGGTTTTCCAAAAGGAACGGTTGGAAGCGGCCTGCATCCAACGTCGTCCTGCGACCTTCATCAGGTCGTCTGTCCACCGTGTCGGTGGACGACCTACGCTGCGCTTGCCGGTCCATGGTCTCCACTTCAGAACTTTTCGGCCCCATCGGCCATCTGTTCTGCGTGCTATGTGCCCTGCCCACTGCCAATTCAACTGGCTAATCTTCTGGGCTATATCGGTGACATTCGTTCTTCTACGGATCTCCTCATTTCTGATTCAATCACGTAGAGAAACCGCGAGCATAGCCCTCTCATAGCTCGTTGTGTGACTTTGAGCTTATCTATGAGTCCCATAGTATGAGACCACGTTTCAGTGCCATAAGTCATCACTGGTAACACACATTGGTCAAAGACTCTTGTCTTGAGTCACTGAGGTATTTTTGACACAATATCGTCGGCAAATCGAAGGTGAGTGATGTATTCACCGTTAATATTGATTCCAAGTCCTTGCCATTCCAGAAGCTTGAAGGCGTCTTCCAATGTGGCGGTGAACACTTTCGGAGATATAACGTCTCCTTGTCTCACGCCTCCTTGCATAGGAATTGCCTTCAAACTCTGCTCCTGTTCTCGGACTGACATGTAGGCGTTTTTGTACAAACACTTCAGCACTTCAATATACCGATAGTCAATACGGCATCGCTGAAGAGACTCAAGCACTGCCCACGTCTCGATCGAATCAAAGACTTTCTCATAGTCCACAAACGCTAAACAAAGAGGCAAGTTATACTCTTTGGTCTTCTGTATAACTTGCCGTAGCGTGTGGATGTGGTCTATGGTACTATAGCCTTTTCGGAAACCGACTTGTTCCGGGGAACCTGCGACTGAGACGGTTCGTTATGACCTTCGAAAACAGCTTATAAACATGGCTCAAAAGCGAGATGGGTCTGTAATTTTTAGGTAAAGTGTAGTCACCTTTCTTGAAGAACAGTACACCACGCTTTTGATCCATGCTTCTGGCGTTGAACCTTCGAGTAAGACGGTATTAAAGAGCTTCTGAAGGACTTTAAGTAACGGTTTACCACCCGCATTCAGAAGCTCAGATGTGATACCGTCGTCACCAGGCGCCTTGTTGTTCTTAAGCTGTTTCAAGGCCATTCTAATCTCGTACAGGCTGATGTCCGGGATATCTTCGGTATAATGTCGGGTCAGCTTGGCTCTTGGGTCTTTGGCCGAGCTGCTAACAGGTTTAGCGACCGAAGAGTATAAACGTCCGTAAAAACTCTCGACCTTTCCTAATACTTCTGCTTTACGCCTAATACGTCGACTTTACACTGCCGTCTTCTCTCTTCAGCTTCGTCAACTGGCTTTGCCCAATAGACATGTCTCTTGCAAACACTTTGGAGCCTTTTTTCCGCTCTATCGTCTCCTTAATACGGTTTGTATTAAAGATCTGGATGGCGTATCGCAAGGACTTCCATATTCGTCTATTGAGCAGCCTATATGCTTCAACATCATCCGAAGACTGCAGTTTCAATGAGCGTCGTTCAGCCACGAGGTTGAGGGTATCGTTCCAGTGTTTCTGTGGCCTATCTGTACGGTGGGGTCTGAAGTATTTGGAACCCATTGTATGGACAGTTTATACTAACCTGTTATTGATCTCGTCCACTGAAGCGATGTTCTCAAGGCAATCGAAGCGATTGGATAGCTCAAGTTGAAAGCTCTCGGAGTCTTGAATACGGGCACGAGTGGGTCGGAGCGTAGACTTCATCAGACGAGACCTCTCCAGTTTGACATTAATATTCTCCGTGCCTCTTACCATTCAGTGATCACTACCGGTTTTAACCCTGTTGATCACAGAGACATCAGTGAATATTTGCCTTTTGGTGGTCATAAAGTTCATGAAGTCAAACTCATTTCTCGTGGAACCATCGGGACTCAGCCAGTTCCATTTCCTGTGAGGTGGCTTCTGAAAGAAAGAGTTCATCATAAAGAGTCTTTCTTTCTCCAGGAAGTCGGCCAACCTCTGTCTGCTACGTTTCCGTTGTCCATAGCCAAATTGCCCCACTTTCAACTCATCCTCGCTTCTCTTACCCAACTTCGCGTTGAAGTCCCCCATAACAACTAGAAAGTGCGTTTCAGAGGTATGTATGGCCCGACTAATGTCCTCATACATATCCTCTACCTCATCATCCGGGTGCGACTTCGTCGGTGCGTATACCTGAATGACCTTCAGCGAATATCGTTTGGATACTCTGAGTATTGGGTATACGACCCTATTGGAAACGCAATCGATCGTTACTATGTTGTTAGTAAGGGACTTGTGGACGAGAAAACCGACACCACCTTGGGCCTGTTGGTCGCCCTCTCGGTAGTAGAGTAGGTTACCTGATTTTAGGGTTATCGTGTCCTCACCCGCTCTACAGACTTCAGATAACCCCACAATGTCCCAGTGTAACTTACTCATTTCTTCTTCCAGCTCATATATCTTCTCGTTTGTCCTCATCGTGCGTATGTTATGTGTTACCAGGGCCAGTCGTCGTCGTTTGGGGTGGTAGCCGGCCGTCTGCCGGGGATTCTTAGCACCCCCTGCCCCACCGTTACCGTGGCCGCTACCGTAGCCAGGCCAGTCTGCCAGTTGTGTCCGTCATTGAGGGGATTTTTCCAATACTCGCCACGCTTTGCAGGTGGGTTTGCTATTCTAAGCCGGTACCCTACGGCAAACACTTGTAATATGTTTGTTTTATTCCCACTGAACGCAGCTTTATTTTGATATGTGCCTAGAAGTGTAATAGTATAATCTAGAATTATTTTTTTCATTTGAACGTGAATCTACCGCCTTGTGAGAATTTTAGGTAGTTTTTACGTGCTTGTAAATAAACATTTTAAGTTATAGCTTTTGTGTTTTTTCATTATTTTAGGTGTAGAATAATTTCCTTAACTTATTTAAAACATATAATATATAGGTTATCGCTTTAATTTTAAAAATAAAAATATTTTTCGAATAATGGAGCCATTTATACGGAAGTCGTTGTTTGATGCGGCTTATTCAAATATACTAACATCAAATTTTATAAAACTTTACACTATTTTCAACATCTTTTCAAATACAATACTAAAAACCACACTTTGTGTTCCTTTATACGATAATAAAGTCATAAAACTAGTTTTACCGTGCAACGGCGCGGCGCCCGTGCGTCCGTGTCGTAAATTGCCTTGGCCAAACAACGGCAATGGGTCAAATAATCACTGGCCGCGTGAGCGGATAAATACCCATAATCATTAATGTCACACATGGAAGACGAGCGTGCGACCATGATCCGTCACAATGGATGGCACTTAAAAACTTAAACATCCTGCTAACGTCCCGTTCTTTCATTTAGTTATTTCCAACTATATTTAGATATAGTCTGATTAATCTATGGTATAGTCAGATTAATCTATGATAGATTCATAAAAATCAACTTATGCGAGGGCGTTCAGAAATTCAGAAAATAAATTCTAAAACAATGATAAAATTCTCAGCTCTATTTCATTAACGTATTGAGAAAGTTATTTTTTATCTCCATTTAATGATATACATATTGTACTGTGAACCGATTAGTGTGTTTATACTTTTATTTTGTTCACAATGGTAGTTCATAATAAATGTAAAAATGCAATAGAATTCCTAAAAAAATGTTTTCCTTGTTTGTCGAGGGTGTAATTTGTGTTAATTTCAATGTGAGACAATAGATCTTAAGATTCTATCATGAATATAATGCGCAAATTGCGTGGGGCGACATCGTCTGCGTCTTCGGACAACGGCGAAACGTCGGGCTCGGCCTCCCACGTACAGCTGGGTCTGATGCATCTCAAGAAGCTGTTTGCGGAGTACACTCACCCGCCACAGCCCCTCACAGATGCCGAGAAAGATGATAAGTTGTACAATATGCTACCTCTGTTCTGTAAGGTAGGTGTTGACTATGACACAAAGTAAAAATAAATTCAACACACCGCTGATAAGTTGTAATATATCTATGTTTTTAGTTCATACCAGTTTTATAATGAAATGTGTACAGCGAAAATTAATTTGTAAATATGGTTCCTATATATATTTTAATAAAATCTTACTGTTGTCATACTCTTACAAATGGCTTGATTTAGTGAGCTCTGATTGTAAGATATGTACTGCAATAAACATTAATATGCTGTGCCCACCTAAGCAACGCAGCAGTAATGTGATAATCCTCTGACATGTAGCATGACTCTGGCACGACATTCAATGAACCCACTAGAGTGACATGCCAGAAAAATATCAGAATACAACTATGTATGTCATCGCCTGATGAAGATCATGATGCTTATATTTAAATTTTAAATAGGTATTCATAATAGATGAAGAAACACATCTGGTGGTACATATGTGGTTATGAAGATATTTAATAGATATGCACATAGATTTAAGACATTTTATAGAATGAAAAAAGATACTTATTTTAAGACACTCAAAAAATTGAGAACTTATTTACTAGAACAGTAGTCCAGATATAGGGAACCAGAAAGAAACAAATTATTGTTATTTTAAATATTAGATTGTCCTTCATTTTACTAACAATTTACAACAAGTTTTTTGTGTCACATGTCACTTTATTGCGTTACTAGTAGCACAATGAATGACAAGCTAGGTCATGTCACTCTATGCCAGGTGAATGGGCATTACTCCATACTTGTACTTTGAATGTTGATGGTAGTGGCAAGTTACATGTCAGATTACTTGCCAGATCACATGTCACATTGCTTAGGTGGGCACAGCACCTTACTCTTGTTAATGACTTGACATTCTGTTTAGGCTTAGATTAGAACAACATATTTATGAATTACACAAACATTGACTGATACATAAGGGTTAATTCACACTGGTGTGAATATTATTTTTAAATGCACTACTCAGTGGTGTCCAGTGGTGCATTGGTCAATGTTTAAGAGCATAGGAAACTCATTCAGATTCCAATGGAACCCAGTCTTATAAGAATCTTGTTTACTAAGATTAAACTGTATAAGGTTTTATTTTCTTATAGAACCTGATTTTTGTATTAGAATGTTTTTTTAAAAATCTGAATTGCATTGAACTGTTAAGGGCAAGTGTGATGGTTAAGGTGCATTCAATTAGCAATGAGCGCGTTGGCGTTGCCATTGTTGGCCCTTTTGTTATAAAGCATTCTTAATTTCAAAATCATTATTTTTGCCACTTTTGCCCACACTTGTACACTTGTAGTAAAATTATTTCCTGAATCTATGGTCTCTTGTGATTCAGTAAAGGCAAAATGCAGGGCATAAGTGTAAGCAGATCATACATGGGCACTCAATAAAAATGCACCCGTGTAATTTATTATGTAAAAACTCACATTGGTCATGAGTAGTGTTACACTATTAATATCAGTACAAAGTAGCATGTATAAATGAAATAAAAATTTATTAATACTTGCATTTGTATTTGTCTCATCATACTATGCAAATGTACTTATTCGATTTCAGGTATTTGGTACCAGTCCATCAAGTGAGATGAATGAAAAATTTTGGGACATACTGTCATTCTGCCAGCAAGTATCAAAACTCATGGTGTCAGAGATCCGTAAGAGAGCCAGTAACCAAAGTACTGAGGCAGCTAGCTGTGCAATAGCTAAGTTCTTAGAAATTGAGAACTCTGAAGAGTCCAGCAATGGATGGATGTTGCTGTCTACTTTGAACTTGTTGGCTGCTGGTGACCAGTCTTTGATTCAGGTATGTTTAAATGTCCTTTGCCTTTGTATCAACCAGTACTAATAATATAAATGAAATTATGTAATATAATTATTAGGTATGAAACATAAACGAAAAGTAAAATAAGTATATAATATCTGATTTAGTTTTAAAATGTTTTTGTTCCACTGGCTTCAATTCAGATCAAGGCTGCAACTTGCAAGCGAATTGTTGAATATAATTTTTTGTTTGTAGGTCATGACCACTGCATCAATACCTTCAACTCTAGTCAAATGTTTGTACCTGTTCTTTGATCTGCCAGAAATACCTGATTCAGAGGCAGATGTGCAAGATACTAATAGTGACTTTACTCCAAGAGAAAGGAGGATACTATTGCAGAAAATATTTGTCCAGGTAATTATCGTTTTGAATAGTACAACATTATATGCATTTATATCCTAGGAAAGGTTTGAGTTGTTTGAATAGTACATCTAGCATGTATATCCTCGAAGTGGTTATAGTTGTTTGATCCATATGTATAAGAACAAGGTTAAATGAATAGCATCAAACCTGAACACCAACATAAAGTTTTTTTTCAGTTTACTATCGGGTACATTTCGGGTGTTCACTGGGGTTACATGACTTGATTTCTCCATCCCTATTCCATCTTAGAATGACAAGATGTGAGGAGATGCGACATCATAATATATGGTTAAATCTCTACTATTGTGCACATAGCATTTTGCTTCCACATTCATAATGCATATGGCTAAGGAGTGCAATCCGTTGCCTGTTTCTGTTTCCCCATAGTTACAGTAGTATGTATAATATAGTATATAGTATCTTTAAGTTACGAGTGAATAGGTATTTTCCAGATATGCATGAGAAATTGTATACTGAATTATCACTTAACAGTAGGTGAGATAGCTTTGAAACGCCGGCCTATTGTACCTTAAAAATAGAAAGTACACTACATGAGTCATACTATTCGTGTTTTTTTGTTTTTTGCTATTTAGAGATACACAACACTTTTTGAGTTTTCGCTGGTGAATAGAGTGATAATTATATCAAGACAAATGGTTTTAAGGCAAAATGACAGTTAAGTTGTATGGTATACTCATCATATGCACTTTCAAATATGTTCAATGATAGTTATATTTTATTTAAAAAAAAAAAATCTTACGCTTTTACAGAAAATTGAGATCACTAAGGTATTTGAATTTTTGTTGGGATTACACACATTTTTTTGTAAATATTTCTTTGATAGAAATTGAATAGAGTTGATCAATTCCATCTAAAGTAACATCTTCAAGGGTGTTTTTGGGAAACTGCATTTTTCTCTATCAAGTCAAATTACTTTAATCGTGTATCGATTAATATGTCTGAATAAAGTATTTTGTGTATATTTATTACACATACAAATAGTATCAATTATCTGTTTTCAAATAGATAATATGTGTGAGGACGAATTGTCATATTTGAGGCATATTTCGTCTTAACGAAAACTTTGAATGTGTTTCAATTTTGTATTTATACAGGTACTTGTAAGATTGTGCAGTCATCCATTCCCATGTGAGGAATTAGCAAGGAAAGACGACTTGAGCCTGTTATTCGCGGCCATTACGTCATGGTGTGCTCCCCACAACATAATGTGGCGAAAATCTGCAGCTGAAGTTCTGATGACACTATCAAGACATGGACTCACCCAATCTGTAGTTCAATATATACACAGTATGTTTTTTTATTTATGCACCATAACATATTATGACCTCATGGTTATCTATTAGCATAATAATAATCTAGTTCTAACATTGAGTAGGTACTTGGTTACGATTGTTTATATAAGTAATCTTTACATGTAAACATATTGATTTGCGTAATTTACACTGTTTACAATTTGTTATGTTATCATTTCAGACAAAGGATGTGTGGCACTATGCATAGAAAATATGCAAAAGATACCAGAGTTGACTCCATTAGAGGTACTTAGCGAATTTATATTACAATATCTTGTTGATAATTTTGTATATGCGGTAATATTTTTCATTTGTCCATGCTACTCGTATACCTATCTCTCACTTTGTCTCGTTTACGCATTAGTTTTGTTTATTGTCGCATTGGTGATCCATTGGCCGATTGGCTCGAATATTGGAACACCAATACGAATCTATGATAACGATAAGTTCACGATCTTCCTCGCTTTTCCACAGCTATTCGTTCATGGGAAGAAATCCCTGCTATAAATGTTCTACAATACTAATTATTATTATATTTGAATTTTCAGGTTGTTGAAATGTTTGTTGCTGTATTCTGCTTTCTAAAAGACTCCAGTGAAGTCAGTCAATTACTGTTAGATGACTTTCGATCATGCCAAGGATACTTATTCCTTTCTGAATTCCTACTCAAGTAAGTAATTACCAGTCTAGGGCTCGTATTAATAAATCACTCTCATTCCTGAGATCGATATGCATACTCGGGATGTGATGAGCAGTTCTAGTTTATAAATAAATCATACATTAAGTTGCCAACTCACTTGGTCTAATAGAAGTAAACAAAACTCACGACTCAAGTGCAGACAAACAGTGATTTGAGACTTGAGTAATATTTTCTTACTGTGAGTTTGCTTATATATTCACATGACACACAATCACGCCGCGTGCGTTTTGTATTTCAAATGAAATAATATACATTTTATTTAAAGGATATATCTACGCAATTGATACAATTATATTATATATTATTCCCTCAGATCTAGTACTAAAAATTCCCAGTAGTGAGCACATTTACCGGGTCTAGGACAAGTGAGAATACACGATCATTTCAGTACTTGAGAGCTAGATCTTTAGCAATAATCTTTGTAACAGTCTATTCATTACAATATTAATATGACGCACATTAGGATTAGGCACATTCTGAGAGGTGTTCAGCTGAGTCACATATTGAGAGCGATTTATAAATACAATTAAAATAATATAAAATTCGTAGAAATGATGTTAGAAAAGCATGACTGCATGTCGTGGTAGAAGCATGTTGGTATACATTTTTCTGTTTTTTATTTATTTTATATGTTTTGTTTATCACAGAGAGAGGCAAGAAGTACCCGATTATTTGACATCCGGGTAAGCACTGTTCACTTATTATTTTATCACACAATCAAAAATTTCATCATCGCAATGTTTTTGTCACTGAGTTATTCGGCACAATATTCTTTTGTGAGATTTAAAGTAACAGTTTTGTAGAAGTAGAATTTTAGACTGTCCTCAGTGTGTAGTATGATATGTAATCCTTATAAATACTATTACTGCCTAATTTAATAAAAGTAACTTAACTATAATGGTACTAACCGAATTTATTCGCATTTCTCATAAAATCAAGGCTTGAAGAAGAGCGTGTGAGTGGAACAGAAGCCAGAGCAGCTTTGAGGAACTTGGTGCTTATGATCTCGTCTCTATGTGCGTGTGGATTTTCGGAATTGCGTCCGACGCGCGCAAACACTGAGCTGTTTCAGTTGCAAGGATTTGTGCTACCACAACCGTCGACACCAGGCCAGGCGGTACGGAATGTGCAAGCTTTTCAGGTAATTCGATAGTTAAATCTTCGAAACACAACCCGTCTTATTATACCTAAAAATCTATACACGTGGACTCAAGATAGTCCCGAGTTTCGAATCTGAATCGGACTATGATTTCTTAGAAAACTATTGTATTATTGGCCAAATATGGCGACCGGCGAGTCTACTACAAATTTAATATTTTCGACAGTTATACGCATGCGCAGAATAATTGTCTTGAATATACTCGTAATTTTGATGTGTTGAGATTAGAGGCGAAAAACTTTTAACGAGCACATAATTTACTTATAAAATGTTTATATACACATTATATCCCATCTCTAGGATATTAATGTATGGGGTCATTCCATATATTATTAGGGTATTTTTTGTTTTTAAACATATTTACCAATGTTGGACGCCATTCATTACTTCATTCATTCTCATTTGATACTTGATTAAGATGCCTCACACATAGACCTATTGGCAGCTAGCCAGACGTACCTAAGAAAGGTAAATGGTAGTCAGACATAGTCCTAGAATAGTCCTCACGATGTTAACTGCACAAGAAGCTGTATATATTATGATTCGAACCCGGATCGCTTCCAAATTGCTACATCTATACTCTCTTTTCAGGTTCTGCAGTCAGTGTTCATAAAGTCGAACTCACCAGCACTATGTTGTACAATACTTGACGCCATATCAAGTGTCTACCACGCCGATAATGCAAACTACTTCATACTAGAAAACCAAAATACTCTAAGCCAATTCTCCGAAAGGATTTACTTGAAAAACGCCGAGATACAAGAGAAATTCTTCGAGTTGCTCGAGTTTATAGTTTTTCAACTAAACTTTGTTCCTTGCAAGGAGTTGATCTCCTTATCTTTGCTTTTGAAAGCTAATAGGGCAAGAAGTTGCAGCATATTATGCATAAAGACTCTTTTGAATGTTTTGAAGTAAGTATCACAATCTTACGATAAAGCTGAGATCGTGTGTCGAACATTAGCGCGTAACGGTGGCGTATAAAAAGTAAGGCTGTGTGCAGTGGTCGGATATCGGCTGACTATGGATGATCTCATAAAGATAAGAGCTAGATTAGACTGAGTGTAATGTGATGGTTGAGTTTAGGTAAAATATTTGACCTTGCAAAGTATGGTTTGGGATTTACCTATGCGCTTTATAGCTTGACCAAAACCGCTGTACCGCGCCCTAGGGTTGACAAACGTTGTGCGGAGAGGAAACGTCTTAGTAACTATCGTGTAATCCGTGGCAGCGCATACACGGGCGGACCCCGCGTGTGTAATATTTTTATAATAATTACAAAAAAAAAAACAGTAATTAATGGTCCGAATTCTGGCGGTGGTATAGGTGTTGCTAAATAAATTCGTAGTATTGGGGCAGTTAATTTAAATGTATTTGATTTGTTTAGCTACGAATGAGATAATTTTGGTTTTATGATTTAATATTTATATCATTTACTTTTACAGGCACAATGTTATTTTCAAGGACGTATATCGGGAAGTTGGGATGCTAGAAGTATTTGTAACATGTTTGTCTCGCTACGCAGTCTACCTCAAAGACAAACAATTGCTCGAGGAAGAGAAGAGCAAAGAGAGCGCTGAAGCGCTATCTAATGGCTCTACCTCGAATGATTCACCGAAAGCGCCAGATAGAAGAAAAAGGCTATCATTACGGAACGAGTCGTTGATAAAGGATCCTAAAGTAGACGAAGAAGAAGAAGAAGAGTTAGGTTCGTTGTTGATGGAAGGTTTGACAGCTTTGTTGAATGGGAATACGAACAATTGTAACGTGTTTCGGGACTGCGGTGGTGCGAAATGCGTACACGGAATGGTTGTGCACGAGTCGTGCAGAACTATGGCTCTGGGTAAGTAACGACTTTTTGTTATAACCCCTCACCAGTCGATTGTCAATATAACAATGAAATTTCTATTGTGTCTGGGTCGTTCGACTGATGAAGTAATAATTTAAAATTGTAAATACTAAAACGACATACATTTATTCTGGAGCAAAATTTAATGTTGAGAAATATATTAGCAAAATGGTCTTATTTTTAAACTCAATAAATAAGGTTGTGGTTGTTTCATCGTAACTAAAACGATTTCAATTCAGTTTTTTTAAGTAATGTGACATTTATGATGACAAAAAGTGTACGTAGTCTGCTCTAAAATTTTATTAATTTATTTAATATCAAAACCGATTCCTGTCCTCAGGGAGTTTACACGGCAAGTTGATGGGCATCGAACATGCCCGAAACCTAGGTCGACATCTTCGGCTTATTACGTGAATAAAGTCGGTTTTGATATTAAATAAATATGTGTCAAACTCACGAGAAGTTTCTAACTAAAATCACCCTTAAAATGATTGCAGATATTGCTGCAGTATGACCTTAGAATTTTAACTCAAATGTTTAGTCTCGAGGTAACCAGAGCTTTGCAGTGCCGCACAGAACACTTAAGATTACGCATAAAAATAAAAGCTCCGCTGGAAGATGATACTACTTGTAATGAGCTAATAAGTCTTAAAATAATTCCTTCAAATAAATTAACTTCAGGTCAAAGTTTTGTAATAATAAAACGGGATTAACGTGGAATAAGTCTTGTGCCTAATGGTAAGCACCACGCATGCCTAAAACAGTTACAGCTCAGAGCTTTGAGCTGGCACTATCATTCCCGTCAACTATAATTCCCATCTCCTGCCGACTGCGTTAATCCTCACGATCGACTTGGGAAACTCTTTGGAAATAAATATGACTTACAAAACAAAATGAGCTATATATATAATTTATTGATTCAGGCGTTTTTTTTTGCGGAAATCTAGTATCAAAAACGATATTAAAAGAAATATTTAGTGACACTTGCGCTAAAAACAATGATTATGGCCGAGCTGCGGTGTGCACCACCCTCCCTCCCGCACAAACTGCAAACAGGAAGTATACAGAATAAACAACACACAAAACAACCCAATCAACCAAAAACGATTCGACACGTGTTTCGCCTCTACACGTGGCATCCTCAGATGTTGACTCGTCGAGCTCTAGACCGACAGGTCTATTTCTACAGGTGTAGAGGCGAAACACGTGTCGAATCGTTTTTGGTTGATTGAGTTATGTGTGTTGTTTATTCTGTATACTTCCTGTTTGCAGTTTGTGCGGGAAGGAGGGCAGTGCACACTGAAACTCGGCCATAAGCATTGTTTTAAGCGGAAGTGTCACTAAATATTTCTTCTAATATCGTTTTTGATGTGCTATATATTTTTACTTCGTTTTTCTAGGTGTGATTAGAGAATTGATTGTTAGTGGATCAGGTGAGGAAGACATGTCAGCATTGCTTTGTGGCATGCACGCAGCCCCCAATGACGCGTTACGGTTGAAGCTACACATTTTAAAGGCATTGCTAGCTTGTCTGAGGGACTCTCACCGCACTAGAACCATTTTTCGAAAGGTTAGTTGGAAATATATGTTAATATGGGCACAAAGACACCTGTGACTTCGTCTGAGTGGAAAAGGTTGTCATGATCCATCAAGTGGTACCAGTTATCAGGGGCATCAATGAACTTTTATTAATATTTATGCAAATAAATTGATTTGATTTGATTTATGAACATCATCATCTCAGCCGTAGGACGTCCACTGCTGAACATATGCCTCCCCAATAATTTTCGAAAAGGACTGGTTGGAAGCAGCCTGCATCCAACGTCGTCCTGCGACTTTTATCACGTCGTCTGTCCACCTCCCCACGTCTGGTGGATGATCTACGCTGCGCTTGCCGGTCATACATTCAGATTTATAATAGCATATAATAATGGTCAATTCTACTTCTATAGATATTAATGGTCAATTCTACCTTCAACAAATATATTTTTAAATAATTATAAAAAAATATATTTTTTATCAATTATACCGATAGTTTATTTGTATAAAACAACAATTTCACAAAATCTGAAAGTACCGGGAGTAACCTTCTAATATGTTATTGTTATCGGAGCGGTAATAAAACACAGCTGTGTTATTCAAATGCAATCAATAGACTGGCAGAAGCTTGTCTACCTGCATAAATTACCCTAGAATATTAATAAAAGTAATAAAACTTAATAAAAATAAAAATTAATAAAACCACTTAATACATCTTGAGCGATATCTCGGCGGCTTATTCTAAGGGAAATAATTTTCTCAGAGTAAGAGAGATTATTCATAGATGTATTAATCCATGAGGGGAAGGAGTTGAAAGAATAGTGCCCCCATCCTCGGCATGCGAATCGTAATAGGCGTGGAAACCCGACATACTAGGTGACAGGCCTATTATGAAAGAGGCTGTCTTGATAGCACCGCAGTGCCAAGTTTTCTGCCTTGAAGCAATTGTGTATAAGCATTACTGTAATTTTATGAAGAGCACTGTAGCAAGTGAAATTACTGAAGAGGCTCTAAAACCATTATCTAAGTTTGACAGGCGCAATATAGTAAAGTACCACACAAAACTACAGTTCTATACGGGCACTGCAACTATCAGGCGATGGACTTGCTCGTCTCATAAGTTAGGGTGTTATCAGACAGAGTGCGTACACGCGTTCACCTAGTCAGCTTTGCGTTCGTTGTGTTGTATTACGTTACATAGATACAACGCAAAACTGTCCGCGTGAACGCGTTGAACGCGCTCTGTCTGATCAGACCATTATATTATTAGTATTATATTCATGCAAACTCCGATTTTCGAAAAATAATCCAGAAGAAACATACATGTGTTATGACCATTATGTGTATCTCGTTTTTAGGTCAGCGGCTTTGTATACGTAACGAGTGTGCTGGCTTCTCTAGAAGGGAGATTAAACATCAACGAGCCAATGGACAACGACATGCTACAGCTGATACACATCGTGTTTTATACCATCACCACGGCTATGAGGTTCGAGCCGGCAAATGCGAAGTTTTTCCATCATGAGGTAACTTAGAAGGAATTCCTTGAGTGACATTTTTTTTATCAAAATAGAACCGACTTCTACCCAAAAAGTGTGAAATAACTTGTTGAAGTCGGTACCGTGATAGTTCGAAAGTAACTATTATCACAATATTGCGTGCATGGTAGTCTTCGACAAGTTATTTCACACTTTTTAGTGTGGAAGTCGGTTCTATTTTATAATAAAAAAAATAAACTTCACCCTTTTTAGTGCCCTTGCTACTTACGGGATACACCGTCAATGATTATATCATCAAGATAAATCAACACTTTTCAGTTTTTGGAGTGTAACTCAAAAACTGCTTGACCGAATTTGATGAAATTTATATGGTGGTGCCATATAAGATGCATAGTCCCTTAAATATATCCGCGAAAGTATACTCTATCAAACGTAAAATTAAGAATCATCAAAATCGGTTCATAAATGACGAAGTTATCCGCGAACACACATAAAAAAAAGGTCGAATTGAGAAGCCCCCTCCTTATTTTATGTCGGTTAAAAATACACTTATTTTGTTACGTTTTCTTGAGCATCATAAGACAGGTGAATAAGTGGTTTGCTCCTATTATCACTGCTTGAATCATTTTACATATAAAGCAAACTTATAAGTTGTATTAATGTTATTATGCGTAATAAGTTACCTATAAAGTGACTCTAGCAGTAATACACATTTCGTTCCCCATCGCCTTCCAGGAGTAAAAATCGAAAAGCACTCGTACTGGAAATAAACATCTAATATACTTTTAACCCGGGTCGACGTAATCGATTCCAAACATGAGGATTTTGCCGGTTAATACATAGTTTAATTTGTGTCTGATCCAGATTTTCTTTACAAGAGTTAGTGCATGCTAATGCTAAAGCTAATGTATGATATAATAGTTTAATATAATTATAAGTAACATAAGAGTTCAGTCTTTTGTAAATAATTATAAACCATGTACATTAGTTTTACGTAATTTCGTTTCTCTAAATTGTAATAGTACCATCGTAGTCTGGTTGGACTGCAGTGCCCGTTGCGCAGGTACCAAAATAAGATTTGTTGTAGATATGCAATAGTATTACTTAGTAAAAGTAAATACAGTACAATCTCACTAATCCGGCACTTCGATAGATCGGCACGTCCAATAATCCGGCACCCTCCGCCCACGCCTCCCTTTCCCCTCTATACCTGTGCGCTTTGGTCGCTGCGTCATCGACTAGCAGTCTAACCTCAAAACTTATCACGTGCACGTGCTAACATATTGTTTCTTGCAAGTGAGACTAGTTTATAGTTAAAAATGTCAAATAAACGCAAACACAAAACACTAGATTTAAATAATAAAATGGATTTTATTTATTACCGATGACTTTTTCAGTATAACCCAGTAATCCGAACATTCCAATAATCCGGCACCCTCCGGTTTTCAATAGTGCCGGATTAGTGAGATTACACTGTAGTCGTAAGTTTATCTAGTAGGTATGAGTATATATAATAAAGGATTCAATGGTGCTGCATGAACCACAGCAGCAGGTTTTAGCTAGTGGGTCGGGCCTTTAACGCCCGGAAAAAAATACAAGAGTTACTCGTATGTCCATCAAAATATTCATTTATCTAGTCTCGGTAAGGTTACAGTGTGCTTGTATAGCCAGGCATTAAATTGTATCTCATAAAATAATGGCTAGTGTAGATTACTCAAAATATTCTAATTTATAACCTATAATCAGTTAATAGTGTACAAGAAATAGTTAGTTCTACAGTTCAGGTATAATCGAATATTATTTCAGATTTGTATGACTACCCTCAGCGATACAATCCGAATGTTGGGCTGTTTCTCTGAAGACAAAGAGTTACAAAACGATACCGAAGCTGGTGACACGGAACTCTATGAGGTTTTTCACGAGATTTTCACTGGAAACATTTTGGAAATGACGTAAGTTCTAATTTAGTTCACGGTTCTGTCCCTTTCAGGTATTCGTATGTTTTATTCGAAATAATACAAAGTAGGTACCTATACACAAAAATATTATTTTTTACTCCCCTTTTTCGCCCCACATCTCCGCTGTTGCGGGAAATTATTATCCGCTAAACTATTTCCCTGAGATAACGCCTAAAAAAACAAATATACATCAAGGTATACTTTCGGCATTTGTTTTTAAAGGTCTACACTTTGTTAGCTATGTTTTTGGTTTTTGGTCTCAGTAATAGTATTATGAAAATTCTATTGCCAATTACGTCTACATGTACCGGGCCGCAAATAAGCGGGCTTGTTATAAAAAATGCGATAGGTACACTTTTTATGGGTTCCATTGCAGTGTATATATATTACCTTTCAACCAGAAAAGTTAACCAGAATACTGTTATTTTACTTGTCCTATACAAGAAAGCGTTTGTTTGCTGTTTTGTTTTATATAATACTAGCTCTCTCCGCGGTTTCACCCGGTGATGGATGATGATGAATCCTACATAGCCTTTGTTACTCAGGGTGAATGTAGCTTTCCAATGGTTAAAGATTTTTTTTAAATCGGTCTAGTACTTTTTGAGCCAATTTATTACATGCAAATCTGTCTTCTTTATAATATTTATTTAATATAAGTATATTCTTTACTTATCATTAATAATAATAATAATTTTTATTAGTTCAACAGTAATATGCTTAGACATATTATGTACAAATTTACATAAGTACTTAATTAAATTTGTTACATTTGCAGCACTAGATATTGCGGTAGGATTGCGGAGGACCCTGTGTTTACAATATCTAGGTCTCCTCCGGGATACATAAACGTTACAGATGCAGTTATTGTGATTAATTAAAACAAATATTCAAATGTAAACTTGACACACTATTCTATAAAATAATAAATTCATTACAATAAGATTATACATACATTTAAATTATACATGAATTAAATTGTTTATTGACCGACCTATTGTTGGCGAATGCTAAAATAAAATTTAAAAATAAAATGCAACAAACGGTTTTGAAAACTGATGTATAAAAATGAATGTTGATTTTACTAACGATACTTAAGGATTTTCTCATTTTATTACGCGTAGCAAGTCCTCTGTGCTTTGATAACCTAATGTATACAAATATTCCTTTAATTTCTTTTTGCATTTAAATTTAGTGTCCTGTATAATATCGAGTTTCTTATTAATTTTTTTGTATATATAACAACCCATAAAACTAGAGCTTCTTTTTCCTATAGCAGTGCTAAATGTTGTAGTTTGCCATGTGGGATAACGCCTAGATCTTGAATCCTTTCTAAGATCAGCAGCACACAAAGCTGTTCTATGGAATCGAAGTGTCGACGCTAGGATATATATTTGCCTGACTCTGAGGTGGTTGGTATCCTGATAAAGCAAGTCCGTTGGATAACTGAATGGTTTACTATACGCTACCTTCAGTACTGCACGCTGTGCACGTTCAAGCTTCATTAAGTTACCACTTCCAGCGGAACCCCATGCAATAATACAGTAGCTGAGGATTGAATGGCAAAGAGCTATATAGACCATAGATATTACTTTCCGGTCCGCTATTGACTTTAATCTTTTGAAAACATGAAGTAATTTTCTCACGCGGCCGCTTAGCACTTGAATTTGTTTAGTCCAAGAAAGCAATTCGTCTATATATATGCCAAGATATTTGAATTCTTGCACTTGTCCTAATTTAAGACAGGTACACTTGGCTAAATCCGTAGTCTTGCATTGGTGTAGCTTTATGCAGACATCTACAGTAGGGGCACTACGACCTGAGACTCGGAAGGCTACTATTTTGGTCTTGCTCGCATTAAGCGTTAAGAGGTTATTTTGAAGCCACCTCACTACAGTACGCAATCCATTGTTAGTGTTCTGAGTCACCTCTTCCCAAGTACAATCGTCAAAAATGATGGCGGTATCATCGGCAAATGCAAACAGTCTTGCATGGCTCAAGTTAAGGTTACATAGGTCGTTTATATATGCCAAAAACAGTGTTGGACCGATCACGCTACCTTGAGGAATGCCGAAACGCACCTCCTTAGGCCTGCTGTAGCTATCCGCCACTTTGACTCTTTGCTTACGGTGTGAAAGGTATGATTTAAACCACTCTAAAGCAGTTCCTCGTACCCCGATGCATTCTAGCTTTTTTAACAGAATGGATCGTGACACGGTATCGAAAGCCTTAGCTAGGTCGAGAAAAACACCAATGCATTTCCGTCCAGAGTCTAGTTTACTAGATACGTGTTCAACCAATGCAGATACCGCATCCTCAGTCGACCTTCCAGACCTAAATCCAAATTGGTTTGGCGATAAAATGTTATTGCTCTCCAGGAACGACATAAAGCTTCTGTTGACCACTTTTTCTAATATTTTTGCAATTGAGCTTAATAGAGATATTGGTCTGTAATTTGAAACCTGCTCTCTATCCCCTGTTTTAAAGATAGGGCACACAACAGCCTGCTTAAACTCCTCGGGGACGACACCAGTCTCAATGCTAAGATTACAGATGAAAGCTATGGGGGCATCAAAGATGTGCTTACCTAATTTTAGCAAATGGTTACTAATATTATCAGCTCCAGTTGAGAAACTTGATTTTAAGTTGCCTATAATTTTACGAACCTGACAAGAGTCCGTTGGAGCTATAAATAAGGAATTTGATGGTGGATTCGTACTTTCGATATCATTACACAGCACTTGTTCTGATTTGTTTAATTGTGATAATATAACATTGGCCAAGGTTGCCCCTACGGTTGCAAAATAATTGTTTATATTGTTTAGCGCTTCTTGTGGAGTCTGTGCAGACTTTAGCAACCAAGTGTTAGTGGATTCAGCCGATTTAAAACTGCAGACTTCCTTAATAGCTTCCCACACTTTCTTACTGTCGCCGTTACTGTTTTTTATTTTACTCGAGTCATGCGCATTTTTTAAATTTTGAAGTAAGTTATTACAAATATTTCTATAGTTCTTATATCGAATTTGTGAATTTTTATCTTTAGGTTTCTTTTTGGCTAAGTATTGTAAGTGGTCCCTTTTTCTTATACATCTTATCAAGCCAGGAGTGATCCAGCTTTTCCTAATAAATTTTGAATTTTTTGTCATGGTAACAGTTCTGTGGTTTTCAATAGATTTTTTGACAATAGTGCTGAACGTTTTAACTGCGTCACTTGTGTTAGATTGCGTGTATACTAAAGACCAATTTTCTGCCTCTAGATCTTTTATGACTGATTCGTAGTCGATTTTGATTTTCTTAATAATTTTCTTATGTTTTACTGTCTTAGTTCTTTCCTCCATGCTCAGAATAACTGCTTCATGATCACTCACCCCTGATGTACAGATTACAACTGATATTTTTTGTACTGTTTTTATGAATGCATGGTCTAAACAGTTGAGCCCGTGAGTAGGAAGTAGATGTGCTGGAAGTAACCCGTAACCTTCCACTAGGTCAGTGTATTTAATGGCCCTTGGGTCGGTAGTAGCGCTCTTAATATCTATGTTGAGATCTCCCATTCATTCATCATTATTATATGTATAATTATATTTTTACAGGTTTCCTGAGAAAGTTCCAGTAGTATTCGTCCACGCTTGTATTGTTTTACGTTTGTTGTACGACGTTGCTTTGGACTCCTTTGATAAACCTACCTTTTGTGGATCTCTGAACGTAAAGTCTCCCAGTTTGACTCGCCAGAGTTCTGCTATCAATGAGGTGAGATATTAAACAATATTTGGTCGAGATGATGTAGCTACATATAAATAATTATATGATTAAAATGTGCCGATTTAAAAAAACATGTTATGATTACAAAAGTCATTATGCCCCAAGTGTACTTCAAATTTGATGCAGACCATACATGAACATATCACAGACAAGACTTAGAGATCACGATAAGTTTAACTATTATCACGTGATACCATGAACATCACTAGGAGAAATATGCACATTCTGCCACTTTCACTTATTTATGGGTATAATAACCTACTTATATAACTTTTATAACACCATATTGTAAACACTTTTTTCGTGATTCAAATCATTATACATGGATTTAAAAAAAAATACAGGTAATTTGGCTCAGTCTTTTTGTCGTGAAAGAGGAACAGTCATTTACACGTATTTTAGAGTTTATTATAAACCAGACCTATGTTTTATTAATACATTAAGGCCCACTTGCACGTTCCAGAGTTAGCTTCAATAACTCAGAGTCAACTGCTAAAACAGGGTTTTATTATTAATTTATCTTGCACCATTAAAGGTTTGGAGTAAATCTAAGGTTATATAATGATATTTAACCCAGCAATGTGGGAGGGTTAAGTCTTTAACTAGGGTTAGTGAAGTTTGGTGTCAAAAGAAATTGAGGTTACATTCTGCCGTATAATGTACTCTTTGGACGAAATGACACGAGACAATACGTATAGAATAAAAAGTCGTCAAATTTCATACAACAAAGGATAAACAAGAAAGTGTATATACATTGTACTGTACTGCCAAAGAGATAGCTAAGTTTCACTTTTTTTTTCGATTCAATCATTGTTGGTCAGGTTACAATATGGGCGCATAGACAATTCAATGTTCCCATCTAAAGCTTACAAATGTCAGTTTTAGGAAAACCGGTGATCTTTTATAGTCGTGGAAGGTAAAATGAGAGTTAAAAATTGATATGACTAACGCAAGTTTACAAACTCGTAGACTTATTTATTCAACCTGAGCAATCGTGCAAGTGGGCCTAATTAGAATTGTCAAGTCTGGGGTCAGGTCAGGAGCTGGAACTAATTTGTATAAATACAAATAGCTTTATTCACATAAAGGGTATTTACAATCAATATTTGAATACATAGTCTTCCTAGCTAGTGCAGGGGTGTCATACTAAATTTCGACAGTTCAATACTTCGACAAGTCGTTCGACAAGTTCGAAAAAACAAAGTTCGACACGTCAGTCCAGTAATTTTATCCCAAGGGTGCTGCGTTATATCCTTATCGAGGTGTAGGTTAGTCTAATTCTGGTGGCTAGTGTGGTCACTATTAAACCTAATCCTCCTCTTCGCTTCGCTCGTCGTTGCACCTATCGTGACTTTGCTCTCTGAGCAGATACTCCGCTATGTTCTGTGGGATAATTCTTGTCGAATACATGTTCTGTCGAAACTACTACAAAACAATGACTAGTCAAACTATCTTCTTGCAAACTAATCGACTTGTCGAATTATTGAACTGTGGAAATTCGGTAGGTATGACACCGCTAGTGTGTACTGTGTTTCAGGAGCTAGTGGTTTCTCCATGATGTTACTCAATTAACAGTATGTTTTATAGTTTTTAATCCAATTCTCAAACCATAACCCCCGTAGAGAGTTGGTACTTCAGATAACATTCGTGATTTTAAAAAGGAGAAAATTTTACGAAGGTTTAAGTTAAATATAATAAGCTTATTGCCGTACTTATTCAGTTACTTTTGTCGCAGATTGTACACGCCTTGATTCTCTATTACACTTCGTTGTTATATTTTTATGCATATTCTCGTGTTGTCTTTTGCAGTCCAAGCCTGCAGGACGAACAGCTCCTCTGAACCTCTCGTCAGGCGGTAACGGCGGTGAGGCGTGGATAGTACATTCGGGTGTGGTTATAGTGCTAGCGAAACTGTTACCCGCGCTCCCACGCCCGCCTGAGCACGAAGCGCATGCACGGGCGATACGGGACTACCTCGCGCATGTACTGAAGAGTCTAGTCAGAAGGTATTAAGAGGATTGCATAGCTAGTACTTTCCATGCTAAAAGAGAAAACTATTTTCAGCGATTTTTTTTTTCATGGAGTCATGACATTATTTACTATGCCCGTACGTTTTGATTTTTTCAGTTTTTTGAAGTTCTGAAAATAGGAAATTTATAGTACTTTGAAATACTGTAAAAATCAAAACGTACGGGCATAGTAAATAAAGTCATGACTCCATGAAAAAAAAAACACTGAAATCGGACAATGTTAAGAGGTAGAAAAGAGTTTTCTCTTTTAGCATGGAAAGTACTAGCTATGCAATACTCTTAAGTTTTGTCTTTTGATTTTGGTGGCAAGGGTTCTGTTACGGTTATTATGGCCCGTTAAATTTAAAATTATATTTATTAGCTCCCAATCTATTAATTTGAACGGATTTTATCAAATTAAATCGACAGTGATGGATTTCAGAAACAATGACGTACAATCATTTTTCACGCGCCATTGTTTTCGTTTTTCTTCTTTCTTTATTTTTCCTTGACTGCCATGTTTCCTAGGGTACGTACCTGTAAGCGTCGTCAATGCTCACAACTGTCGCGCCCCGGTATGCCGTTCCCTTTGGTTGACAGTGACAGCTCGCAAAGACAACGTAAACCCACCTTCGAGCGTGTGAGCGTTTTCGGTGACGTATCGAGTTCGCTTATGGGGGATCCCAATAATCTATCTATCCACAGTTTTCCTTACTACCGATAGAAATTAGACATAACGTCCATACAAGTAGTGTCAAATATCTAACTCTAGTAAGGTAAACCGGCGAAAGATAGATTATTGGGACGGGCCGTAAGTCGCTCACGATGATCGTGGGCTTGTAAGGGAATGGGTTTACGAACGCCGCGAGTGATTTCGGTGCTTTCCGGAAAGTAGCCCTAGACTAATTTTGTTCCATTTTTAAATAATACGACAGTAATGAGTTTTCATAGTCATTTATTCGGCCGCGAAATCCGCCGTTGTTTGCGTTTATTTGACCAATATTAGGAATTACGACAATATTAGACATGTGTTTAAAAACACACTTCCGTCTCTCAAGGTTGAATGCTTCTCTTAGGATTCTTTCGTTGCACACAAGATTATATACGAGTATATATCATCCTCACCGCAAATATACGACCTTCACTTACAAAAAGCAGTCAAATATTTTATTGCTATCACTTTCTTACAAAATGAAATCCCACATTATACGTCATAGTTTAGAAGGCACAACGCGGTTGTGACTACATAAGTAGTTAATTAGTAGCTGGATGCAGAGAGCTGAAGACTGAGCTCTGTGGCGTACTTTAGGAGGTGCCTATGTCCAGCAGTGGACGAATATGGGCTGATGATGATGATGAAGAAGTTAATTCGGTCACCCGATCCCGTACGAGGACGATAAATCTTTGTAATTATTAGAGAGAAAAATTACAAAGTTTTATGAAATATATTATGTTATAGATCGTTAAATAATTAATAATATATTTGAAGCGACGATAGCTGGGGGTAACAAGGGTCGGCCGTCGATTAGACGGCCTCGGGTTCGATCCCCATCTTGAGCTTGAGGTTTCGGTGAAGGCAACATCGAGATGAAATCCACAGAATGGTGGTAGATCACTTTCTGTTGTTTGGTGGTACCTAACTGTTCGGGCAGCTGTCCTCGAAAGTCACTCGCTATTCTAAATCTAGTTTGGATACCAACATATGTTTTAAGATTTTATTTCTCATAAGAAAAATACATTCAAATAGAAACGCATTTTACAAAGGTTACAAAGAATTTGCTCTCAATTGAGTTTAGATTTTGTGTTTTTATCTTTCATAGGTGAAGTATTTTGAAATAAAGTGTTTAGGCACTGGTAATACATTCAAATGCTTACATCACGATATAAATTATCAAAAACTCTTTAATAAAATTTAATAAAAAAAGCTCTATGATAGGTTTTCTAAAATTACGTAAGTAAATGGCTACTTTGATCATCTCGCCATCATCACTGACTAGTGACTATCAAGTGAGTTTGTGTTCAAACATTAGCCTATCATGAGTAAAAAGCCGATATCGGAATGTGACACATTGCGTTTTGTTTGGCAGTGAGCGTAACCAGCAAGTGATGTGCGGGTGCGGTTTGGGCGGGGTCGTACTGCGCGTGTGCGGCGCCGCGCTCCGCTGCGAGCGACATCCGCTTCACGCGCCCGCTATGTATATGTTGGAACGACTCGCGGCCCACGCACTACGTCCTATTGAACTCAGGTATACATACACGTCTCATTATTACTTATCTACATCTGCACGAATATTATAAACTAGCTGACTAAACTAGCGGTCAGCTAATGGCGATGTTATATAGTTTACACCCATGCTATAAATCCTCTATAAAAGTTTCTGATACTGTTAGCTTATTACCAACATTAACCCGTCAAGCTGCCTTGGCATACCTGTATGCCAAACAAAACTTTCGTAAAGCCGCCTTGGCATACAGGTATGCCAAGGCCAAATCAAATGAGGATCCAATTAAAAATGTTATCTATTCAAATATACAATTCAGCTTATCATTTGGGAGAAAGTTCTATCTCTCCCTTCGGTGTACAATGTACTATTTCATACCACCACAGATAATGTGTAATTACATATCACGCAATCTCGACGTAAAGCAAAGAATAAAGTAATAAGGATTTGGAACATTAGAATTTGTAGGGACAACTCATGGCATTTCTTTTCTTTTTATGTAATCTGCCTGTGGTGGCCAGTTCGATTTTCGAATAATTTGCTTTTAACTAAATAAATGTTTTTATTTATGTAGTACTGAATTTTGTTTTGTTTTTTAGATTTTTTATTGTTTTACAGTAGGTATGAAAAGTAGAGTTATATCCTAGAGGATAAAGCCTGTCTTCGTCTTGGACGGCTTGAACCCCTCGGGCCTCGCTTCACTAAGGACTCTACATTATTTAACATCGTAACTAAAAATTTAAATTCCCTCACTACTCTCGGGGATTAAGTCTAGAGTTCCTCGTTACGCTCAGGGTCCAATATGCTGCCTGTCACGTAAGACACTGCTTTACCCCCGCGGCGTATAATCTACTAGTATAGCCTTCCTTGAAAAATGGGGTACCCAACACCAAAATAATTGTTCAATTCAAACCGGTAGTTTCTGATAATTAGCGCGTTCAAACAAACTCTTTAGCTATATAATATCAGTAGAAATAGGTAAAGTTTGTAAGTTTATTTGTAGATAGTAAACTCTTGAGCTACTGAATATTTCATAGTGATGTACAAAAATGCATGCATTTACGAAAAGAGAAGTTTCCTAATAATTCGCGAGTGTGCTAATTTACTGTGTTAATATCAATAAATAAAAAGCTGAATAAAATTACTGCTAATTTATTATAGTTTTATTGAGTCGAAGTTCACATTTGACAGTTGCGTGATGGACAGATAATAGCTGGATTGGGCTGCCATATAAAATTCTTCACAAGTCTCCACAGAATAAGTCATTCTTTTGTATGTATGTGTCATGTACATATACGATTCTATAATAAACTTCCCAATGTTATCCGAGATTTGCTTATTAATAAGTTTAAAAATTACAAAATTGGGACTGACTGATCATTCCAGGATCTACCTAATCGTGTATTACAATGTCAAAGTGTAGCGTGTCTTGCCCTACTGATACAAATATGATGGTCTCATAAAAGGCAACACACTGGAGCTAAAAATAAATGAACATTAGTTAAATACATCAAGTAATTGGCGATAAAAAAATTTAAAAAGACAAGCCTCCTGAGTTTCGTGTCGGATCTTCTCAGTCGTGGTCGCGCTCCGATCCGGTTGTAGATTTAAGAACAAAATATATGTAAAATGACTATTTGTTAGTGGTCTAATTTTTGAGCATAGCATAAACAAAATAACAAGATCTCCACCTACGTCAAGATCGTAATGATGACTTATTTTCTGTCAGTAGACTTCTGTCAAAGATACGTCAGTTTCTGATAGCTTAGTCAAAAACACGCAATGATGTTGACAGCAGACAGAATAACTGTCCAACCAGGGGATCGAACCCATGACCTCGAGGTTCCAAAACGGCACTTCAACCACTACACCAAGACCAAGCGAGCGAAGCCGCTGGCGGGTCAGCTTGTATTATTATAAATGCGAGAGTGAGTTTGTTTGTTTGTTACCTTATCATATATTATATTATATGCTTTAACGGCTGAACGGATCATAATTAAATTTGGCAAGAAGAAAGATTACACCCCGGGGAAGAATATAAGATACTTTCATCATTATCATCATCATCCATCACCACACGGGTGAGACCGCGGGTCGCAACTAATATTGTTATAAATAACTCTGTTTGGTACCATTTTACGAATTACCGACTGAACGGATCGCAACAAAATTTAGAGAGTGAGTTTATCACGCGTCAATTCCGGAACGCGTAGTTTGTAAGTTAAACTATATTAATCCATTAAACCTCATATTACTATCAGGAAAAAAGTATTACAAAATATAGACAAGTATTAGTACGTAAAAACATTGGTAAATTTAACAAGTAATTTCCGTCATGCCTAATAATAAGGCATGCCTAATCAGGAAAATGGTATAATAATCACTGGCCACACCAGTGACGTTACTTAATTACATAACAATAAAAAATGAGAGGGGTTGAGGGCAACATTCAAATACATATTAAAGAACCCACTTGATGTTATCGTTTCTGGGAAACTGTTGAACTGCATTAAAGTTTCATGTCACAAAAATGTAATATAATGCGTAAAATAGCAATACAAATTAAAAAAAATTTAAATTTTATTTTATCATAAGACACAATCACAGTTTTATAGCTTGTGAGTAAATACATGATGATGAAAATGTTGATGAAACATTAAAACTTTTAGGGAGTTTCTCCGAATGGGCAACCCGTTGAACTGCGTAGCGCCGGAGCCGGGACAGATTTGCAAGCCGGGCGGGCCTGTGCCACTAACAAGGATCAAAACACTAGTATCAATGACTACGCCTAGGGATTACAGGTAAACATATTTGTTTAGTTTTGTGTTCTATTTATTTATATATAAGGTCATTGTTAATTAGTGCACAATACTGAATGGGGAGGTTTGTAATCGATTGGTCTTTATAGTGAAGGAAAAAAATGCATGTTTTTTATTAATATTAACCATATTCATTGCTCCGCAGCTAAGAACCATTTAGCGAATGATCGTACGCCGCTACATCACAGAACAGACAACAGTGACTAGGCGAGACATACTTACCCACTTAGAATAGGTACAACGACCTGCGAACTTACCTAGTCGCGAATGTTTACATAACTGATGTATATGTCTAAACGACGGATGGCCCGGGCGGGTCATCGTCCGCACGTTGTACCTATTCTAAACGGGTAGGTATGTCTCGCGTATTTACTGCCACTCGTATCTATTCTGCGATGTAGAGGTGCGTCGAGTCGTGTGTTCAGTCGCAGAGTCTCACTATGGCTCTTAGCCGTGGCGGCGATATAATAATAAAAAATGTTTTTTTCTTTCACCTTCATGACTAGTTATCGATTCCAAACCACCTCATTCAATATTGTGCACTAATTAACAAATACCTTATAATATATACCACTTTATATATGCGTGATAGTAACTCAATTTTGACACCAACGGTTGGGGCTATATTTTAGATAGTCATTGCTGGTTTTGATGTATTATTTATTTATTCGAAATTTTATTATTGTTTGGTTATATAATGATTTAACCATCTCGAACCACTATCGATAGATTCTACAGATATAATACCAGAGCATATTGAGAAATTAAAGGATGTGGGTCGAGAAAAAGTAATCACAATTATATTAATTATTATTTTCTCTTACAGATCACAAAACTCTTGTACCCTACCCCCGTTCGTGGAGTTTGACATGTCGGTCGAAGGATTTGGCTGCCTGTACCTTCCTAGTATCGCTCCTCAGTCTGCTAACTTGAACGCATTAGGAACCCAAGATAACGCCACGCTTGGTGGAATTGGTTCAGGTATGAAACCTTCACAAAATTGTTATGATATCTGCATATGGTATTGGTATTATTAAAACAAATATCAAATTTTATATAACTTTTGATATCAAAGTGATTTATTCATATTGTTGCATTATTAAAGTACTTACACCTGCACTGAAACTGCAACTTAAGGGATAAAATTATCGCATAATGTGAGTCGAACCGCCGCCTACCTCACCGTGTCAAACACATTGATAACTAGGCTGTTCAGGATTAATAGAAGACTGAGACAACGAAAGATGAAATAGTTCTTAAAGTGGCTTAGTGGTCAAGGTGTCCGACATAGTGAGTCAGATAAGGTGGGTCTTTATTTGATTTCCTATGTTTTATTAAAATTACAATATATTTCATTTAAAATCTTTCACTGTTTTAACGGCTCCTTTAGCTCGGTCTGTAGCGCTCTGCCTTCGAAGCTCGGGGTCACACGGTTGATCCCTGGCCAGTGCAAGTATTTGTGTAATAACCAAAAAAAATTGTTCTAGGGGTTTGAATAGTGATGTGTATTGTGTGCCATGCCTCCTACCACACAGGGTATACTATTAAGAGGGTATATAAAAAGACGGTGAATTTGATTAAATAATAAAGCATATTCTTTGTTACTAGGCGATCGAGTATTCCCTCCACAAACCGGGCTTACATACTCCACTTGGATTTGCGTGGAGAAATACTCGGATCCCCGCTCCGACCCACACTGCGTGCGGCTGCTTACTCTAGTGCGGAATATCAACAACACTCGCGACGAACATCTCGTTTGTCTGACCGTCGTGCTGTCTGCCAGAGACAAAGCGATTATTGTGTCTACCCAGGAGACTCTAGTGCCTCAAAGTAAGTATGTCGTTCCACTTTCTGGCAAAATTATTTATATTTCGAAATTGGATGGCCAAGTTATAACGATCGTATCAAACAAGACTGCAGAAAAAATGTATAGAACTGATCTACAAACGATACTACATTTTGAAACTTAAATTGATTTCATATGAAAAATAAAAGACATTGCTCATAGATTTATTGTTATCCATTTAGCCAAGTTAAAACAACCTACCTATCATATCTATATTCCTACTACTTTTACAATATTTTATAATATAATCGGAGAGTTAAATCCCCTGTTCTTGCTCGCAATTTTTTTGCATGTTGTCTTCCCCTCTAATTGTAATGGCATTTAGGATGTATTTCTGCAGTTACCATAGAACCTATTGTAAAAAACAGTATACATTATGTTGGGGTTCAAATAAATAAAATAAACGTTATTGTATAACGGAGCGTGATATTGTCCTCAGATGTGGGTTCATGGGAGCCAGAGGGTGCAGGGGAATGCGGGGCGCGGGTGTGGTGCCCCGACTTACAGCACGAGGGACAGTGGCACCATCTCGCACTGGTGCTCAACCGGGCCGTGCTCAAGAACTCATCCTTCTCATTATATCTCGACGGTTAGTGCCCAAAACATAATAACTATTAGACAATATTCTCTCGTTAACGCGCCTCTCGACGTCCGACATATACTTTAACCCGATCTATATTTGTGGTTGAGGCATTATTAACGACCTTGTATAACCAACCTAACCTTTATTTTTGGATCGATTAACCGTTTTTGGATTTTTTGTATGAAGCTTATACCAAATGTCTACCAATTGATCCAAAAATTTGGCTAGTTAGTCATGCTATGGAATCTGCCGTCACTATTAGACCCAGATCTATTATCCGCCATGAACTCTTTTTCTTACATCCTCGTACGATGACAAGAAATCACGGCTAAATCCGCCCTCGACAACATAATCAAGTTTTCGTCGGACAGAATTGTGTGAATGTGAATTAGCGAGAGAGTAGTGTTGGTGAAAATATTAAACCAACTTTCACAACTGAACTATGAAATCCATACTACGTGTGTTTTTCGGTCTACCTTAAGAGCGCTATTACATTTTGACGCCGCGCCAAGTTAGGTTTTTTCGGCAGCCAACTACTATTACTTATTCTATGTGTAGCAGCGGAGCGGGCGTATGGGAACGTGTTGACTAAATAGTCTTGATCCGTGATATACTTTTACTATACCATAGGAACTTAGATTTATTTGAAGGTTTTTATTAAGCACCGTGGTGTAGTAGGTACACAAACTTACTTTACGTTTTCATATATGCTCTAATAGATATGATTAAGTATCTATTATAAAAATAAAAAGATAAACTTACATAACTTATTAGTTATGAACTTACTGTCTATGGTATATATGTACCATACATGTATAACTATTGCATTTAAAAAAGTGAGTGGCAAAAATAACAAATTTACATTTAAAACAAGTAAGTAATTAATTACACTTCCCAGGTAAGTATTTATGCTTGCCTGTTTTGAATGTTAATTTGTTGTTATTTTTTAAAATGTAATGTCTAAACGTATTGAGGAATAAAAAATACAATAAAGGTAGATTTTATGTATACGCATAGTTAACGTTTCATCATCAATATATAGAACAGGCATTTAAAAACATATTTCGCGCAATGGCATTGAACTAGCTTTCTTCTTCTTCTTCTTTCATTCTGTTTCCTTGAATATCGGCATTATTCTGTGAATGATAAAATAAGCATTATCTGGGTAGTATAATTTTATAAACAATAAGGAGTATATTTTATACTACGGTATACTAACCATATTTTTACCTAAACAGGAACACTTTCCAATTCTAACGTGAAATCATTCGTAGATTCATCAGATTCATTAGTAACAACAAGCTCGTGTATGTCTTCAGTGATAGGATTCTAAAAAGGTGATGAAACGTTATGTATATAATTTTAAAATTAGTAATAGTATTTATTGTATAAGTAAAGATAGTATTTTCTTAAATCATTACTATATTATCTTTACTAAGCGCAAGCTGTTGTGATTCCGAGCTGTTGTCATCAGTATACTCCATATCCTAAAAAATTGGTTTAATGTACGACTAACCCGAAATTATTAATGTCACCATAAAATTATGAAAATTGTTATATTATATTATAAACTTATGGCGATATCGTAACGCGTGATATTGACAAACATTAAATTTAAATATTTATTCATTAATATTCATTAGGTCCTTACATATGAAATTGGCGTTTTGTATGGGAGGAACAAAAAGTCGAATATTTTTTAATATAATATATTTAATTAATCAAAGTATGAACCATTATTTTCTATGCACTTTTGCCATCTCATAGGTAGTTCATTGATCCCTTTACTAAAAAAACCAGTCGGACGGGAATCAATAAAATCTTTGAAGGCGATTTGGACTGCCCCATCGGAGTTGAATTTTTTCCCTTGCAAGAAGTTATCCAAATTTCGAAAAAAATGGTAATCTGTTGGAGCAAGGTCCGGGGAGTACGGAGGATGTCTTAGACTTTCCAATTGAAGCTCTTCTAATTTAGTAGCCGTCTGTTGCGCAGTGTGGTGTCTAGCGTTGTCGTGAAGCAGCAGTGGCGTGGAGCGATTGACCAACCTAGGTTGTTTAGCCGCTAGCTTTTCCATCATGGTTTGCAATTGCTGACAATAGACATCAGCCGTAATAGTCTGGCCAGATTTGAGAAAACTGTAATGAACAATACCGGCACTAGTCCACCAAACGCTTACAAGTAACTTTTTTGGGGTTAATTTTCGCATGGGGCAGGATTTGGCTGGCTGGCCAGGATCCAACCATTGCGCTGAGCGCTTCCGATTATCGTAAAGAACCCATTTTTCATCACAGGTAATGATTCGGTTTAAAATACCTTCATTATTGTGCCGGTTTAGTAATGTAACGCAGCAGTCGACGCGCGTTTGCCGATTTGCTTCAGTCAATTCGTGAGGTACCCACCTTTCAAGCTTTTTAATCTTCCCAATTTGCTTCAAGTGAATTAAAACAGTTTTATCACTAACATCGAAGCCTGCAGCTAACTCGGACGTGGTTTGCGATGGATCCGCTTCCACAATAGCCCTCAACTCTTCATTATCAACTTGAGTCTCAGGCCGTCCACGGGGCTTGTTCTGCAGGTCGAAATTTCCAGAACGAAAACGTTGGAACCAAAAACGAACTGTGTTTTCTTTTGCAACACGACCGCCATACACATCATTCACCCTTCGAGTTGTTTCCGCAGCACTAGTGCCACGGCGGAACTCGTACTCGTAAATAATGCGATATTTTAAGTTTTCCATTTTGTAAAATGAGTGACGCAAACAGAAAAAAACAGAAGAAAAAAAACAAATGAATGACGATCATCTAAGCACAAATACATGAGTCTATAGCTGTACAAATTTGAATTTGGAATTCCTTACCAAAGAGGAGAAATTCGTGATTAAAGTGGCCAGTACGAAAAACGCCAATTTCATATGTAAGGACCTTATATATCATATTCTATACCTACTCACCATTTCTATCGATCCTAAAATATCACTAGATGTGGAAACTTCTGTAATCCTCGCCTCATTTAGTTTCTTATTTCTAAAAAATAAATATAATCTATTATTATAAATTAGTCTACATCAAATAAGTATAGCAAAATAAAATAAATAAAAATATTACCTTGCTTCTCTTGCTAACTTCAGAGATTCAATGTGTCGTGTTTTACGTTTTACTGACACATTGATACTTATAATTGTTATTTTTCCCATTTTGACTTGTCAAAACGCTCAACTAAAATGAAAATAACGTTAATTACGAATTGGGTATGATTAGACATATGCACAAAAAATATTTATATATGAGATTTAGAAGATATGAATCGATACTTACAACGAGTTTGAATGCGGATATACGTGTCGTTGGGTCTCGCTTCTGGCTATGCCATGCTATTTAATAACATAATGGCAAATAAAAGGCCTTTTGTAAAGATAATTATTTTCTAATATCCAATCAGGACAGCACATGCATTCTGGCAAGCTTCACTACTTAAGCGCCAATCCAGGGGGTGGTGCGGCCACGCTTTCAGGCGCCTCTAGCGTTTACTGTGTTCTTGGAACTCCGCCGCAATGGAGACGCTACTCGAGACTGGTTTGGAGGCAAGGACCCGCTATGCTTCTTGAAGATGTGAGTTATATTCATACGTAGATAGGCTCTCGCACTAAATTGTTGCTCTATTAGTATTATTCATTATTATTTTTAAGTTTTAAAGTTTGATCACTGTCTCCTTGATCGTCAATTCTGATGGGGTCAAAGTAAGTATCAACTATACCTAAAAGGGCTCTCAAGGTTAGCTACCGATCTCACCACTAGTTGCTATGTGACCGGTTTCAATCTTGAAGGTTCCTTAGAGAGTTGGGCATTAAATAACGCCCTACTACTATGTTACCGTTACCGAAAGCTAAAACCCAGGTAGAACTCGAACTACCGACCGCCATATTGATGACCCACTTAAAGTATCTCTTCGCTGTCATTGATAGTTTTATTTTATTTCGAGTAAGAATATTTTCTTGTTTAATTTACTAAACAGTCCTTAACTCTTCCCCAAATTTAATCTCATTTTCTTTTCAGGTATTACCAGCACCAGCTGTGTTAGTAATCTACCTACTAGGACCACATTACGTAGGAACGCTGCAAGCGCCATTACCCCCGGGACAAAACCAAGACCCTCTAATTCCATTAGTTGCCGAGGAAAAAGTAGTATTCGGTATAAATGCACGAGCCATGTCTCAACTGACACTAGCCAAGATACGAAAGGTAATAAATACTACTAATATAAATACTTATAATTTTAAAGTTATGTTTTACGAAATATTTTCTTACAAATGAATAGTAAAATAAAATGATGTAATTTTTCGGTGAACTATATCACTTTTTTGTCCCGCACTTAACTTTGCACGCAATACTTTGATCTTTTTTCTTTGTGTCTTATATCAATAAAGGCAATACTATCAATATAAGAAATCTGAACTGTGTTTTGTTGTTTAAACTTTATTCGCGCATTCGTAATATTTTATTTTCACGAATGAATTATTTTTTTTGCGGACTGTAATGTCTGAGGACAATAAAGTCTGAAGCTCATTGTTGGCGATTCAAAATAAAACCTTACGTAGTTTTTATTTCTATTGTTATTGATGCGTCATTAAAATTATTGATTATATAATAGGTCTACAGCAAGAATGATAACAAAGCCATAGCGAAGCAGCTAGGGATGTCGTCTCATGAAAACGCCACACCGATAAGGATATTACATAACTCGGCGGGACATCTGATGGGCCCTGCGAGGTGTTTGGGCGGTACTGTTGTGGGTTATTTGGGTGTTAGAGTGTTCTGTTCGAAACCCGCTGCTATTATGGTGAGTAGTGTAATAGAATATAATTGTTTGTACAATATAATAGGCAAGCGGGGAATGTCTATATTGACTATGGCTCCCTGTTCCATGCTCCAATGGTAATAATATAAAGATAAAAGTATCTTTCAATTGTAATAATATAAAGTTTGTTAGGGTAAAGTTTTTGTAAGCAAGTTAGAATAAAGTAAATTTAAAATATTAGTATGAGTATTTCGAATAGTATCTATGTGAGCGCTCCTATAGAATTATAAGCTTACTGTGTTAGCTAGAAAATTAATAAATAAACAAACTCGGGCGCCTGGATCATACACAAAGAAAATATATTTATAAAATTAACAAACATTATCTGGAATAGCAGCCTGTAGAGATTCGGACCTTCTAATCTTCAGGCGGAAGAAAGTGAAATAAGTGAAAACATTCAGTTTAGTTCATCTTTTAATTCCGGGAAGGAACACAAGCGTTACATTTAAATTAGAATTTTATATCGATTTTGATAACGTTTAGCAATTACGCAAGGTCTGAAGGACTCTCGCGGTTATACTGGTATAATTAAATAGCCTGAGAGGCACTATAAGTTTTCCTATCGTTAGCTAGAGGTATTTATCGTTAACTATAGTTTTTTTATCATACGCTATCGTTATTGCACCCTTATTTAAAGCAAAGTAATGATTTTAAGTTTTTATAACTACATGTGCCTAGGAGCGCGGATTGTAAGACAAAGAATTGACAATACCTTACTCCGAGACGAAACCTGTGATTATATCATGACGCGGAGAGGAGATTCTTCTTCCAGGGCACGATGAGACACTCAGCGGGAGTCGAGGAAATGTTATCTTCAAGCGAAGATGAAATGCCAAGATGGCGGTCCTCAACTTCCCACGGTGAACTCATGGTGAAATTAAATTCGGCAGAAAAATCCGAAAGAATAAGTTCCAAGAAAAACTTTTAAAGAAAAACTTAAAAAAATTACTTTAAAGAAAAACGCCAATAGCTGAAACAAATTGAAACTAGCGTTAAAATAATGTCTGTAAACTCATAGTATCTCTTAGTTTGACTAAAACAAAAGCACATTTACCGTTTTTCTTAGGTTATGTGGCAGATACTCAAAATCCATTATTTAAAATCAAAACTAAAATGCAAAGCCCTTAGCTTGCGGCTCCTGAATTTCACCTCCACATTTTGGGAAATCTTTACAAAATTAAGATCCAAATGGATATAAAAATTAAATAATGTCTTTACATTGCGACGATTGGTACGAAAGTGGTGAGAGGCGTAGCTGTCTATGGACAAGACGTGAGTTCGAACACAGAATAATGCACAGCCAATCATCAAAGAGAAACAAATGTCATACAAAAACTGTTGACCACAGAGTATTCTCTGTACAGGGGTTACAAAAGGTGTTACCCTTGTAATAAAAAAGTTAACCAGAATAACTTCCTCTAAGGATTGGCAATTTTAAAATCGAAAATACGTGTCTAGAATCGACAACGTCTAACGGAGCGAAACACGAACGTTACAGTAGATTATTATAATGTTGTATTATCCCGAGTTAAATCAGTTTTGAAGAATCACTATTTTCTTAACTAATTGTCATTATGGGTAATGGACTGGAAGCAGTCTAAGCCACGCTTATACCAACTTTCCTTCTTTCCTCTATATATATTATAATATATATATATATATTATATTTTCATGATATTTGGTATGAACAATTTTTCCAGATTGACACAGTAGGAGGTTGCTCCGTACTCCTTGGGCTAATCGCAATGGCCCAAGACGTGGAGTGCCTATACGCTGGCGTCAAAGCTTTAGTGTGCGTTGTACGCTCAAATAAGGCTGCTCAAGCGGAAATGGACAGACGAAAAGGATATCAAACTCTAGCAATGTTATTGAAAAGGAAAAAACAATTATTAAATTCCCATATTTTACATCTAATATTCGGCTTGGTAGGAACTGTCGACAGTCAAAAGGAAACATCTTCGATACCTAACTTGACCGCATTTCAAGTGAGTTCAACACTCATACACTTTAAAGTTTGTATACCCGTATCTTTTTTATTTATGATTGATTGATGCTTTTTATACGTTTTATAACTGTGGGGTGTTCAACTTATAACATTTTCAGGATCTAATATGTGAATTAGAAGTCTGGCTCGGAGCTCCAGGAGGCCTTATAAAATCTCTACTAGAACATTTATTAGAACTGGCGACTGAAACGGCTCACAGAACGCACAACTTACGCACAATGCGCGAACTGCAATTAGTTTCAAAACTTTTGTACATAATAAACGAAGTCAAAGTCGTGAGCACCAAGAATGTACTGATACAGTTATTAGCAGCCTTGTTAGGCGGACAACCGAGACCGAGCGATTTGCTTTGCTTAGGACAATTCATGGCGTACACATTGCCATTGCCATCTCAAACGGAAAGGGGAGTCAACCCTAAAGAGAGCGATTGCGAGAAAGAAAGCGAAGGCGAACAAATCATTCTACGCAACAAATGCTTTAACGTTTTGCACGGGTTGTTATTCACTCAAAGAAACTTGGTGAATGGTATTGTTTGCGAAGAGATCTCGAGGGTATTGGGAATGGACTGGTTGCTAAGTTTTATGCAAGAGAATGTTCATCATACGACAGTGTTGTGGGCGCTAAGGATTATAGTCATTCTATGTTCTGGGCAAGGACAGCAGTCTGCAATTATGCAAAGGTCAGTTATTGTCATTATAACATTAAACTATATTCGCCGATCGAAAATCTTTTGAAAGAGTTTAGTCGACATTTTCGACCACATCGAGGAATACGGACCAAATTTGATTACTCGTTTTGTTAATTATATGCTTGTTTCCTATTCACATTAAAAAATGCCTTCAATCCATATATACGATGACCTGTCATTCTGATTTTTGTGTACGTGATGTATATTGACTGACTGTGCATTAAATTCTTTATTAGTTATTACTTTATTAGATATATAAATATTTTTCAATTTGTCAATCAGGGAAAAAAGTTACAATGAAAACAATTGTTGAGGTTACGTATGTAAACACGAGGCCTACTCCCAAAAACGAACTACGAAATACGTAGTATCTTATAGTCTGTGCTACGAAGTTTCGTTTGACGGATTTTACTATTTCTACTGTGAGAGTGAAAAGGCACAAAGAGTCAAGGGCGATGAATTGTATTTACATAAAGTGATTAATGTATATGTTTTAGTGATGATGATATATGAAATCTGTAATTTATTGAAGTTTATTTTTTGTTAGTAGGTGCGTAAACCTTCTTTAATATTCTTTTTTTAGAAAAAAGAAATATCAATCCTTCTTACACCGTGATAATTAAAACAAAAGATTTATGAATGAAACTAACGTATATTTACGTCTCTGGGACGCAAAGGGTTAAAGTACAGAAATAAATGAATGTCAAAACATACTTATATAAACCAATATATAAGTATGTTTTGACATGAGTCCAACATACTTGTTTAGAAAATGTACAACATAATTCAACAAATTTATTTAATATCAATACCGGCTTTACTCACGTAATTAGCCGATGTTATCGCCTTGATTTCGGGCATGTCCGGTGCCCATCCTCAGGGAGTGTACGCTGCAAGATCGCGGCGACCAATGCAAATAATTTTACAAGTGAAAAATGTCACATATCTAAATGCACATTACATACAACTATAACAATTGCTACAAAGTACTATTATTAAATACTTTATTCATATAATAGATCAATCAGCAACTGACTAATAAAATACCTAATACTAAAATAATTAACCATTATGAAAAAACTTGTAATTACATTTCATCACCCTTGACTGTATTTGAGTTTTTTCACTTTCACATTAAACATCGTGAAATCCTTCAAACGATACATCGACAAGAGACAACGACACAAACACAAACAAGAGACTGCAGAGTATATTATGTTAGTCTATGACTGCAAAAGAGCTTTATAAGAAAAACGTTTTGTTTGCTCATAAACAAACAAATATAATTCACACTAAAATAGGAAATAAGCTAAGTTTATCAAGTCCAAGGCTGTGCTGTGCAATACGAATTGTTTGTATAATTAATGTTTATTTTTTCTATCTAAGAACGCAAAAAATAAACAGAGAAAATATAAATGAGGAGATATCCGAACTTTATCTTGAGTTTTGCTATATGTAGTGTTTAGTACACTTGTTTTATACACCACCGCCTTTATAAGTTTATGCCTATTTCTTTCCGTGCATGGTTGTCTGGAAGTGATCGCTCTGAGCGATAAGACCGCCCATTGTGACACTTTTAATTTTAAGTATTTAATTGTGAAATATTTTTGATTGTATTTTTATTTTATTCTTATTTCTTTATTTGTAACATATATTTGTATTGCGGTGTTTCAATAAAGAGTTAATCTATCTATCTATCTACGAGAATAAATGTTTTACTATATTTTCAGATTACTGATTTTGAAATAAGTTTGTGATATTTAAATAAGAAAAAAAATACAGCTTTTTTAAACCAATTAACATCACTATACACGTCATCTTATGTCCAAAAGGTTGACTTGACTGGTAAAATCTTGACACGATTCTTTAGGCATCTATTAAAATAGGTGTTTATGTTTAATCTGTATTTAGATTTCGCGAAGGTGCCGGTAACGGTGGTTGGCTCCGCCACACTGAAATGATCGCATCGCCACAACAAGCGGGCGTGGTTATGACTGCGGCTGTACATTCCCATTCTCATCTTCACATGACTATACTGCATACATCTGGATTCACTCTACTGGCATGGTAAGTGACTCTCGGTTTCAGTCAAGATGCTGCATAACTCAACCCAGTGACGCATATGTTGCCTTCTATTTGATACTTGTTATGTGGATAATTAGATCACAACAAAAGACGGTAAAGGGACAGTAAAGGCAGGTATCATAACGATTATACTTACTAAAATTAAAGCTCCGAGACAGCGTCTCTCACGCAGTAGTGGCAGTGTCGCGACACTCAATGAGTTGCACATACTTCACAGACGACAGCTCCGATGCTATCAGCGAATTCCTCAAGCGGGCAACAAAGGCAACGGCAAAATAAATAGCAGAACACAACGTCAAGATGGCCATAAAATATAGCAACGAAGAGGTCGTGGAGGCCGTGCTTAGACAAAACGAGTAGGGCTAAGGCAGGAGTCTGCGGCCGGATGCTCTAGTTAATTTCAATGTACTCGTAATAAGGAAAATAGTATAACTAGATTAAGCAATTAAAGTATTCTTTTTGTTATGTAAAATTGTGATGTTTGAAGAACGAAGTCTCCATTCAAATGTTAGTTAATTTAATTAATAATAATTTAGTGTATAATTTATTAATTTAAAAAAAAACGTTATACTTTGTACTGCTACTACTAGGTTTGCGCTTGACTACAACTCGCCTGATGGAAAAGCGAAGATGATGGCTGAAAATGTTACACGGTTACTCAAAGGAAATATAACCCTAATTAAAAATACCAAACATCGGAACGGAAAAACTTGATGACGTCAGCGAATTCCATTTACGCTTGCTGTTCGCTTAATGAACTTCAAATCTGATATCCTTTCAGGCTCGTACTCTGTCATCTACAAATCCCCGAACTATACTACCTGCTATTTGGGTTAACCCTTGGTCAGCCAATGCGTAACCTGGGCTCCGATCGGGCTGTGTCAGTGGAACGTGTTTGGGCCGCGGCGTGGGGCTCATCGGCCCCATCCCGTCAACCCTCAGCCGCTGTTGCAGCGAGGATCACTCTGTGTCCGGAAGCTGTGGTGATATTGTTAGGGACAGTGAGGGCCTTGATTCATGCGGAACAAGGCACGCTTCCCGAGTGGCTTGTTGATCATCCAATAGCAATTATACAAGTAAGTTTAAGGTTTTTGTAAAATGATCACATGCTCGTATTATTTTTTCCAATTTTTTTAAAAGTAGCATGAACTTCTGGCCAAGCAGCACTTTTTAGTTTTTAAATTGAGCTGCAGAAGATACACCTAAACTTAATTTACAATTTTATTTTGAAACAAAAATCTATGATAAATGCATTATAGGTACCAAGGATTATACTAATTTGTAAATGGGTCAGATTGTCTCGGCCGCGCATTGTAATTTGTAGCTAGAACCATTTTGAAATAAGTATAAAAAAGTTATGTAATCGCACATAATTGAATAGAAATAGCAACTTGTTACAAAATGTAAATGTAATAATCTTATTTTTGGCTTAATTTCGTATCTGTTCAAGCAGTGCTTATTATACTGATAGGCGGATGACTGATATGGGTTGTTTTTCTTTTAGGTGTTATTCTCGTTGTATAACACACTGCCTGATTTTGTGCCGATAATGATGACTGCAGAAGTGTTGACGGCGCTGTCGTCGACGCTATTTCCGCCAAACTCTTCAGATGATATAAATATGCGTAAGTAATATATTTGGAGACGCATGCACGGCGATGTGCTATGTTTTGCTGCTATTCATATGTTTTTTTACTGAATTAAGTGTTTTTTATTTTCACCTATAAATGTCTGATAGTAGTGGATGTGAAGAAAATCCCATTGAATGAGAGTAGATGAAGTAGTGTACGAAACTGCACAAAAGCAATTTACGAGTACAAGTACAAGTAGAACAAGTTTCAGGAACTTACTTAATGGTATATAAATACTTTCGATAATTCGAAACACGCAGAATCCAGTTCTGTCATGCACTAAAGAGATTGAGATAACATATTACATTCAAATAAGATATTATTTCTCTCACGTATTTGTACATTATTAATTTACAGCAATATGCGAAAGCGGTGAAAGTTCAGGCGCTTCAACGCCCGGCTCTGAGAAGGAAATCATCATTGGTAGCACAACGCAAAGCGCTGCATTGACGCAGCATCCTGCCAGACAAGCTGTCATGGACTTCTTGAAAGTCGTCGTGTTAGACTCACTGCCCTTGAATGTCTCTGGAAAGACTGCGCCGGTAAGCAATAGTGAATGATGAAATAATCAAGTGAATTCAATGAAATGGACCTCAAAAATGTTTACTGTTATTGTTAGTAAAGTTTTTTAAATTACCTAACATTACTTATAGCATGACATTTTGATGTTTTACAAGAATGCTATGCCAGTTGATATTGTTTACTCACGCGTATTGATCTGCTATCTGGTATTATTTGCAATTTTTAACCCTAATTAGTTCTAATGATATCGTAGGATCATAATACTCATGATTGTTGAGAAGACTAACATGAAATTAAACAACTTTATACGGATTAAATTGCGTATATTTTATATTATTTTATCCCGACCCTTCACTGTGAGTGACTACTGCGTGCATCGGGAATATTTGGTACATAAAAAATATTTCCATAACTTTATAACAGACAACTGTCATCCAGTCTACCCGCGACCAAATTCACTGAACAGTGTTCGAAACGACGGGTTAAAATAATATAAAATTTTACGCGATTTTATTCATTTCAAGTTTTTATTTCAATGTATTAGAATCGCGAAAGCCTAAGAAATCATTACAACATAACATGGTTTATTTATTGATGAGCTATGACACAGTTTGGTTTTCGGAAAGACTACAATTAAATAAATTGTATGTGCAAATATGCCAATGTTATCGCTAGTATGGGCTACTTTTTACTTTTTACATTTAATTGTATAAGAGACAATATTATCTTACATATACCATCAATAGGGTAGTGTATATCTCCTTTAATCTGACTAACCCAACAAGCTTGCGTTTTTTAGAGCTCGGATACCACCGACTCAGTGCCGGCGTCAATGTTCTGTACGCCATGTAGCCCGTGTTCTGCGCCCAGATCATACTTTTATTGCGTAAATATGGCGATTTTTTTATTTGACTTACATCATGATTCACTCTGATCCAGCAACATGTGCTAACATTTATTTATGTATTGCAACTAACTTCGGGCTACATACGGGCGATATTTTGTCAAAGCTTTCATGCACAACGGGGATGAATTTGCGACGCGGTATTTTTTCTTCTGGCATTTGCGCACCTTATCAATGGTAACTTTTGGAATAACTATCATTATCAAAGAATACGTTAATAATTTGCCAACTACATACTTCACTAGTGGCCCTATCAAATTATTTATTGACATTTTAATGTATGGTTACTTGTGTTTTTTGTGACGGCGCGATATGGCAAAGAAAAAGAAAAAATATGCTAGAATGGATAACCACGGACACTTGTTGCTTATAAATTAAAATTCAACTTATGTCTGTTTAGTTCTTGTTTTCATTTAAAATAACCATCATGGGTACATAATTATTGTTAAGTTAAGACTTTGCAATGGTTAAGAAAAATATAACTATCTAAGCACATAAGGCGGTTTACTAATAAAACTAATAATAATGGTAAAACAGCTTTATTATAATAATAGTACGTGAAGTGTTAAAATTGCAATTAACAAACAGCTAGCAATGGTTAAATCATATATTGTTTGTTATGTAATGAAAATTAACTTTTGTAATGATGATACAATTGCTTCGTTGTAATGATAGTATATTAAGTATAAAAAGTGAATGCGCCAGAAATTTACTGACTAGAGTAGCTGTCGACTGCACGCTTTTCTAATATGTATGTTGTACTATGTGCTAAATCCCAAACTAGCACACAATTCTACGCCAACGCATAACGTTTATATTAAATTGCATAATGACATCCACGCACGCCGCTCCTTATCTTGGGTCATTCACAATTTAAAAGAACTGCACCAACTTGCGTAGTCTATCTAAACGAGAACTACGGTATGGACATCGTTTCCTAAAATAGCAAATAATATTTGAATACACTAAAAGCATTTGCAAACAAATACACGTATTAGCTTTGCAATTATGAAGTAAGTGCCATATTTTGTAGTATAAACTTGTCACTGCATGACTTAAGCACCTTGCTTTAAAACACCGAGCATATTACGTTATATACTCGTATCTCTACACGTCCACATAAAACTACATATAAAGTGTAAAAATATGTTATATTAATAGTGAACTCTCTAAATATTTCAGGTAATTGATTTAGTCCTTGACGCATCACCTCCGAACTCAACCAGTCAGCAACAGATTGAATACCAGACGGAAGTACTGACGACACTAATGGAGAATTTACTAAATACAGAGCTATTTGGTTCAGAGTCGAACATTTCCAATGTTTGCTATTTAGCTGCTAGACTTGTTGATAAACTGTGGCAGGGACAACTGTCGAGAGATCCTCATGAGGTAAGCACTTTAAACTGTTCTGGAAAAAACGTTTTACATTGACAAAGTCAAAATCATTTATTCAATTTAGGCATCAAAGACGCACTTATGAACTTAATTTTTTTATTATAATGTTATATAGAGCCTACCGAGAAGAAGCGGCAAGAAACACGGGGCCATTATTTTTATATAGATGTTTTTACAATGTTTATACTTAGGTACTACAAATATTAAATTTTATGGGTGGCAGAGTGAGCTTGCCAGAAGTGGAGTATTCCAAGCATCTTTGTCTTCTATATAATGTCAGACTTTAAAATAAGCTTTTCGTATTAAAACGTTTTTTACAGTGAACTGAATTTGCCCTCTGTGAGCTCAGTTATGTGTTTTGGGATTTTATTGTAGGAATGACTTATTAGTCTTCACTAGTCTAAAACTAGGTACAGCTATCCTATTTGTATTTCTAGTATTAAAAGGGTGGTGATCACTTTTAACTTTATGTAAATTTTTACGAACATACATTATATTCTCAAATACATATAAGGAAGGCAAAGTTATTATATTGATTTCTTTAAATAAATCTCTCAAAGATTCACGGGGACCCATTTCGTATATAGCTCGAATAGCACGTTTTTGTAGGATAAAGATGGTAACGAATACGTTAACTGTTTTATTATATCTATATACATATAACAGACTGGTTGACTGTCCTGAGTTGGATTTGTAATTCTTCCAAAATCTTTTAATAAAACTACATATTACTTCAAAATTTTTTTTTGTTTTTAGTTTGATGCGACTTCCCAACTGTCTCACTATCATTTTTTATTTATATCTAATGTATATGAATAAAAACACTTTAAGCTTTAAGGTTATGTTATGATAATTAATTATCAGTTTATAATTATTTATTCGCATTGTCAAATGTAAGCAGACAAGTGGGGTTAAGAGGTTCATAAGCGAAAGCGTGTAATTGCTTTTTAGTTTTAATTTTCTTAAGAATACTTAATGAAGTAGCACTCTTTGCTTTCCGAATGAAATAAAATAAAATTATATCTAGTCTAGTAATGTTTATTATCAAGTGCTATTTGAAAAATTATATACCGCCTTCCATTCAATTAGGTTGGTAAAAATCAGTTATTGGAGTGTAACTCAAAAGTACTGGACCGAATTTGATGAAATGTTTATGGGACCACACGGGAAGCACCAGCTTTCAAACAAAATTTTTTGAGTATCGATCCACCCAATTGAAAGTTATGAGGTAACTAACATAAAAAAAAAAAACAAAAAAAAATACAGTCAAATTGAGTACTTCCTGCTTTTTGGAAGTCAGTATTAATACCCATTTAAACTGCATCAAATTCGGTCTAATACTTTTTGTACATTCCAGTTACATTCCAATAATTGAATTGAATGGAAGTCGGTATTAATTTTTCAAATTGTACTTGTTAGTAATTGTATGATCTAATTATCTAATAGTTACTTTTATTCTTACAGGTTTTTGATTTCATAGTAAAACTGGTGACACAAGCAAAAAAGAAACCATCAGTGATATCGTTAGAAGGTTTACATCATTGCTTGAACAGGACTATTTTGTTTCTACTATCTCGATCGACCGATTCCATTGCAGATCAAATGTCTGTATTAGAAGCTTTGCATAAACTCACTACAAATAGGTAAGTCTTATATCATTGCTATGTTTTAGGACTTTTTGAATTAAGGTTTTTTTTTCAATAAAGTGACTCTTTCACGCCTGATGGAAAGCAAAGATGGAATCAAGAAGCAATGACCATTAGTGCAGCCGTAAGCTACACTAATCGCCACCCCTATGATGACCTGAGAGATGCTTTTTCATGCCTCGCTTGAAAGACCCAGGGTCATAGCTACAAGAAAATACGTATACGTAATGTATGTGCGTCGTGAGGGCGGGGGTTCACCCGCGTATACGCTGCCACGGATTACACCTTAGTTGCTAAGGCTTTTCCTCTCCGCACCACGTCTGTCACAACTAAGGCGCGGTACAGCGTTTTTGGTCAAGCTATAGATCATGGATGACAATATGCTGATTCTTTTATAGCACGACACATGCGCCTAATAAGTTTATACTCTGAATATCACACTATTATACAAAAACGTCGTAGCGTGCATATCCTCCTATAAGGCTTGTTAAGGACATCATAATTTACCATTTTAGGTTGCTGATATTCGGTGCTGGAAACCACGAGCTAGAGTTTATCGGCTGCCTTATGTACTGTCTGCTACAACTTAGTACAAACATGAAGATTGCACTAGACTCGCATATGCGGACGACATGGCACGTCAATCCCAGTGGCGATCTAGAATCTAGAGACGATAAACTTACAACTCATCAAGGTACTTAGTATTTTTGTTCAGGCACATTTTCTTTTACATGTTATGTTTATGTGATTAGAATGGATTTTTATCTTACCTTACCTTTGACATGTTTATTGCAGAAATGTAGGCCTATTAGAGATGCTATTACAGATACGTATTATTTCTGAGTTCAGTAAGATGTTGTAAACCAACTTCTCATGGATGGATATCAAAGTTAGTTTTAATATTACTGGATAGTTCTTGTACTTTGTATGTATGTTAATAGTGTATCAGAATTAGTGATCTATACTTTGTATGTATACGTTTTTTCACATACCTTAGTATTCAAGTTGCGTTTCTAGAACGTTTGTCAAAGCCTTGATTAGTTGACCAACTAAATACTAAACACTCATTGGTTAGTGGTATTATATGACGCGATATGTGGCCAATCAGTTGTCAGTATTCTGTCTATAACTGATCGAACTTTGACAAATGTTCTAGAAACTGGAGGTTAGTGTCACATCTGCTGATAATAATTGCAGAACCACCCAGAGCTTTAAGTTTCAAAGTTTTGTCTGGAATTGCACTGTAATTGACATTCGAATACATTACTGTTTTAGTTTGCCCTGTAATTTCAATAGCTATAGAACCACAGAAGTCTTTAAAAGAATGATTAGTAGTTAAACTTATTCTTAGAGATATGTTTGTGTGTTAATTTTCAGGGCGTAATCTCATGGCGGGCGCGGCACGTCGCGTTTGGGAAGAACTGTACGCCTGCAAAAAGCCGGCCATAGAGGAAGTGTTCAAAGTTACCTTAGTCCTTCCTGTGGGAAACGCTAGAGCGCCAGACCTCACCGCAGCGAGGGAACAACTTAATGAAAGCGCACACAAACTGTGGATTAACTATATAGATACTGAGCGAAAGGTAAAAATGATTTTACTGTAGCTATTTTGTCTTCAGACACTTATGATGACATGTACATATCTCTTATTTGGTAAGACTATTTATTTCTTTAGAATGAAAACGTTTTATTTTAACACTAGCTGCGCTCCGCGGTTTCACCCGCGTGGTGAATGTTGATGATAATAATTATGAAATAAAAGCCTAAGTTACTCCTTATAACATCAGCTATCTGCCAGTAAAAGTCCCGTTAAAATTGGTCCAGCCGTTTCAGAGATTAGCGTGAACAAACAGACAGACATTTTTTTTATGTAAGTACTGTCTATACTTTCATATACATTTAGTGAAAAGCTGTTAATTTGGAATTATAAACAGACACTACAATTTTATTATTCCGTATAGATTGCTGATGTATTACATGGTTACTCATAAACCTTACTGGCTCATTTACATCAATTGCTATGGCTGTTATAGATGGCAGCCCGTTTGTTGGCCATGTTCGATCACAACCCGTTTTCGGTTACCAACTACTGCCAGCTAAGTCACTGAAATAAACTTATTTGACCGTATTAAATCGGCGAATTCCACCACCGAGCAATATAAACAAACAATCTGTAAAGCTAAATGTGGTCGACTCTTTCGATCACCCTTTATACATAGGAATATGTGCAACATATACACACACAACCATACTCCGTGCAGCTGTCGAAACGCTCGAAAGCATTCTTACAGATTGCAGCGTGAGACTGGGAACAGACCACAGAACCGGGCTTCTCGAAGACTGAGTCAGTCAGCCTCCATCGCATTAAGCTGATCCTCGCTTTTAAATAGTGATTGATTATAATTAGATAAATAGCAAATCAATGATTATATTGATTATATTAAGTTCTAAATCTCATATCTATTTTTATTTCATACTTTGGCTGCAACCTTCTTAATTCGCCTAATTTAAATGAGCGATAACACCTAACGTCTTCTAAACTCCAAAAGTTCCAGTTTTTACTTTAGCTTAGTCCAGCACTTTCTTTTCAGGCTGTATATAGGGTGCCCTGGGAACTCCACAATCAGATCCAGTCAAAGATTCAAAAGGTTACTGGTGGATTGACTCGACTCGCGTCCAGAACTAAAGTGAAGAAGGACGATTCGGCCAAGCAGAGACCGAACCCGCCCAGAGATCATGCTATGGCTTATATGCTGGATCATGTACAGTTAGTCAGGTAAGAATGTAGATATATTATATGTACATATATAATATAGACATGTATTTTGTTGTACAAAACAGTAATAACATTCGTCAATCTTTGTTATTTCTAAGTATAGTTCCTGTTCCCAAAAAAGTTAAATTATATAAATAGAAGTAGTTAACTTGGCGTATTCCTTTTAGGCAATCTCTGTAGTAATTATTTTTTGAAGATAAAATATTTCTTATTTTTGTATTGACATTTTTGTGAGTTTGACACCATATAATAACGAATTAATATTAACCGGTAAAACACTCACGTTAGCGATTAAATATCGACCCGGGTTTTAAGATTGTCTGATGTTTTCATCATTATTCAGCAATAATTTCTAATTCTTTTTCATTTTTATAAAACAAACCTCTCGATTTGAACATACTTATAAAATGGAATTGGGAACTAATCAGCCTAATTAGTTTCCACCTATAGATATACTAGTGATAATGATGCGAGCTAGTTGTTCGCCAGAATTTAAGCGTCACACCTGCCTATGATAATTTAAGTACGACCCAGCCTTCTTCAGTCGGTGCCTTTCAACCTTAACGCAACAATACTTGCAGAATGTAGCGTCTAGACAGACTATCTGTCACTGCAATGGTGCGCACGAAGACTCTTTTACTTGCAGAAGACCTACAACCTAATATGTACTCACTAAGGTAGTTTCCTTTTGCAAAACATTCAATTCAAGCAATATACTACGAAGAAATCTATTATTTCTTCGTAGCCTATATACGACTCATATGTTTATCGAAGTCCAGACGAAAACGAATTCACAGTAGTGCAGTAATCTTGCACTGTCTGGAGGCCAATTCTACTATTTCATAACGTTCAACAGTCTACTCCGCTGCTAATGCAGTTTGACTCGTTCAAGTCCTGTTGTCTCGATCATTACCCAAAAAGCCATTTTACGAATTCTAGAGGCTAATTGGAACGAAACGTCATTTTAATCACTGCTATATATTAACATACATTAAACACTGCTATATACGAATATGAGTTAGCGTTGCGTTCACGATATATAAAAATAAAGTTATAAAGAAATAATATTATATAAAGTTTTGAACGATCGCTGGCGTCAATAGAAACTTAACTGCAGCCGAACTGTTTTTCAATAGCAGGAACACGTATAAAAGCCACTGTTCAGTTCTGGTTCGATTGCTTTTAGTTAGTGAAATCGGCAGTCTGATTACTTATGCGAGAGACACCACAACATACTGAAAATACATTTCAAGATCGATTTAACTAACATCTGCAGACAATCCTGGTGCGCGGCATTAGCTAGCAGTGCGAACACTAGCGCTCACACCACACGCTACGTGCAAGCAGAGTGGGCGAGCGCCTGGAGGGAACTCACACGCGAGAGGGCTCTATGGGGCCCGCCTACTCCTTCCCCTTTAGATAAATGGGCCTTGGACAGCACTGAAGGGCCTTGCAGAATGAGAAAAATGCTCAGAAGAAACTATTTGTTCTACCTGCATTATCCGTTCAGGCCAGAGTTGGAGAATCCTGATAATGTAAGTATTGTCATTTTTTTGTTTGTTTGTCAATGCTTATAAGAAAATAATATAGGAGAAAACTGTAAGACCTTTTTTGAGAAAGCAATTGGAAAAATATCGTTACTCAATTTTTTAACGAGCAGAGCTCTTTTTTAAGTGATTTCGTCCAGGGAAGTACTGCCACCATAAATGTTTCTACAGTGAAGCAGTAATATTCGCTTGTTTTTCGCTAATTGTATGGCTTCCGGCAAAATTACAGGCACATGAGAATTAACAACTTATTGTCTCATTGTTACGGGCGCAGTGCACATCGTATGACTTGTAACGGAATACATCTGTTCTAGGCAGAGGTTGCTTTTTAACACCAGGTGGACCTCGTGCTTGTACTACCTTCTAATAACATAAATAAAAAGTATACTAACTTTACTAAACAGCGAATCTCATAATCTATATATATAAAATGAACCCCTATTTTTCCTGGTCATGAACTTGAGAACGGATGAAACAATTTCGCTGAATCTATTTTTTTGTGTCAATTATCAGTCAGGAGAAGGTTCTTAGGAAAGAAACAACCAAGAATATATGGGAGGTTATGGGCAAGGCCGAAGGCCGAGCCCACTACGCTAACGAAGTCGCGGGCAGTCGCTAGTATTAAATATAAATTCAATCGCGAAATATTTTTGTATAGATTTTACGCCGTACGTTGTACGTCTAATAACAGGGAAAACCTTTTTTTTATTTGCGAAATATTAACTATACAGTACATACGTCGCTGAGACGATTTATGTAGGTAATCAATTTATATTTGGCTTTACCTTGGTATTCAAGCATAGAGGCAGAAGCCTGATCTGTGGATGGTACGTGTGTTAGTACTTTGCCGAATTCCACTTCAGTCGAACGCAGAGGGTTACGGCCGCGGATGCTGAAAGGTCTGCTTTCCAAATCAAAAAAAAGAGGAAAGTTACCGCTTGTTCCTGTAGCAGTAGAGACAATAGGCAGTTGGGTTAGTGAGTTCATCGGCTTTATAAAAGAAATGCCTTGACTCTCGTTCCGGTGAACCTGATGCAAAGACTGGCTATAGCAATTTAGCGAGGAAACACTGCAATTCGTTCGCCCGTCGCAAGGTCATTTATTCTATGTACGATGCGAGATATGTTATTTTACTAACTTATCATTAATCATGACGTAAATACTTTTTATTTATTTACTTACGATTTTCATTATTTGTATATAATAATATTTTTCAGAAACAATTAAAGTACAAAGTAGCGCAAAGCATAGATAGCAAAGAATATTATCGGGTGTACCAACAATGGCGTACGGCTGGTAACAACCTCGGCGAAACGGATGGTGTGGAACCATCCGACCTGGAGACCTACGAGGAAGAAGTTACTAAGTAAGTTACATTATTATGTTTACCAGAAACACACTTACGGCCTTACATACAAACGTTATATATATATGCGTCATTTAGTATTGGGCACTACAAATATGTTCTGCGTCGTACTAAATTACATATTTTTTATTATATGATTTTAAAGCATTAAAGCCTGCTTAGCGAGACCGAACTTTGTAATTCAAGAGAGAGAAAAAAAAATAGCTTTAAAAAATTCCAATTTCAACATAAAAATTCAATGGATGTCGCTCCGTCCCCATATGACGACGGTTAAAATCAAATTAGATAGAGTTCAAAAGGGATCTCTATACCATCATATATTATCAGATCAAAATAGAGTTAAAATTCGGTGGGTATGCCTCGATGGCCATGGCGTCTGACACGAATTGTCGGAAGATGCGGGTTCGAATCTCGTCTGAGGGTGTAATTTTTCTCTCTAAAATTGCTAAAAGTTCTTTAAATGACTTTATATAAATTAACAGCGTTTCTTGGTAAAGCCGCTAATTTATATCGGTGAGTTGGTACATACTTAAAAAGCCACGCTAACATTTTCAAGACTACTTTAAAAAACTGTCTAGCAATTTCTATTATTGTCATGTTGGAAATTGCTATCGTATTATTTCATGAAGTACCGAATAGAGCCGATTAAAGATTGATTTTTTAATAAGGAATTAATTTCCGATCACGAGAATAAAAATGTCACTCACCCTGTTACAAAGTAGATTCTGCTTACAGCAACAGAGACACTTCTATGGACGAAAGACCAAACGAAGAAGGGTCACCATCAGATCTCGTTAGCAGTGGCGTAGTCAGCAGAGGCACTAACAGTTCTTCTGGCGAAGGTAGAAACTTTTTCTTTCTTTATTCTCTCTTAAAGGACTCGTAGTACAAGTAAATTATGTTTTACTTCTTAGGCCCACTTGCACGTTCCAGAGTTAGCTTCAATAACTCAGAGTCAAATGCTAAAGCGAGGATAGTAATTAATTTATCTTTCACCATTAAAGGTTAGGAGTAAATGTAAGGTTATTTATTGATATTTAACCCAGCAATGTGGGAGGGTTAAGTCTTTAACTAGGGTTAGTGAAGTTTTGTGTCAAAAGAGGTTTACATTCTGCTGTATAATGTACTCTTTGGACGAAATGACACGAGACAATACGTATAGAATAAAAAGTCGACAAATTTCATACAACAAAGGATAAACAAGAAAGTCTATATACATTGTACTGTAGTGCCAAAGAGATAAATATAAGTTTCACTTTTTTTCGGTTCATTCATTATTGGTCAGGTTACAATATAAGCGCATAGACAATTCAATGTTCCCATCTAAAGATAACAAATGTCTGTTTAGCAAAACCGGTGATCTTTTATAGTCGTGCAAGGCAAAATGAGAGTTAAAAATCGATATGACTAACGCAAGTTTACAAACTCGTAGACTTATTTATTCAACCCGAGCAAACGTGCAAGTGGGCCTTATAGTTTCGTCAAAGGTTTTATTTTTATTAATTCATTACAGTCAAGTCACAGTTACATACATTTGCCAGTCATAGAGACACTGTCATGTCAATGTCACCTAGGCTACGTTCCGGGAAGGACCGAAATCACTCGCGGCACTCGATACGTCATCAATGACGTCACCGAAAACGCTCACGCTGCGCCCACAACGCTCGCGGATCTTAGGTGGGTCTACGTGATCATTGCGAGCTGTCACTGTCAACCAAAGGGAACGGCAAACCGGGGCGCGAGCAGCGAGAGCAGTTGTGAGCGTTGACGGCGCTTCCCGGAACGCACCCCTAGTATAGTGGATGCATTACTAAAACTTTCTAAGGCGATTGACGAAGAAAAAAAAAATAACGCGTTATGATTTTGTACACTTTGATTACACTCTTGCACCATTACGAACACTTATACGGTAAATAATCTACCTCTATTGCACTTCAAAACTCGAAGAAACACTAATCTAGGATAATTAAACTAAATTAACTATAACCATTGTAGGCCTGCCATCAACTTTTTTCGTAAATTAGTACGCAAAAAGATGATTATTACTTTCAATTATGAGAGAATAAAATTTTATTATTTTTTAATCTAATTTATGTCTTTTGTAAACTTTAGCCAATGAAGATGGGCCAGATAACGAAGATGAAGATGAGCAACAAACACCACCTCCAGACAATCAAACGCTTTTAAGGTTATTGGAGCATCACGAAAAGGTAGTTATACCCTTTCACAGTATTATTTTTCTAGTAAGAGCTTCTGATTTGATCACAGGCTTTTTAGAGTTCCATGCATACGGTACTACAAAACCCTACTACTACGCCCACCCCAACGTTCATATGACTGTATTAACTTTAATGGGAACTATGTTCTACCTTATTTAGAGTTCCGTACGGATCTACAAAAACCTACTACTATGCCCACCCCAACATTCATATGTCTGTCTTAACTTTATATAGGAAGGTGTTCATAACCTCAAACATTCTTTTTTAATTTTCTTGTCTGTTCGCGCATCTCCTAAAAACACTGGATAGATATTTTGATTCCGTTTACTGGAATACATTCTCTGGGTCGTTTTTTTTAAATCGGTTTACTCGAAGAGAATTTATGAGCAATTTGAAAAACAAGGTTTTTGGCAAAGCTTAAGAAAATACAGGGTGTTTGGTAGAGGGACCGACAAACCAAATGAGCGTGTTCGGGGGCCCACTTGGAGAATACAAGTTGGCCAAAAAAAAATCCCCGACACCCCAATTTTTTAAAACTTTTTTTGTGAATTTTCTCGTTTTCTCCAATATTGTACCAATTTTACTTTGCGTGGCCTGAAGATGTATTAGAGACCAAATTCAACTAAAAACATCCGATCTAAAACAGATTTTACAAATGTTATGGTGGTAAATAGGTACAATTTCGGAGAAAAAGGGAAAAATCACAAAAAAAAGTTAAACATATTGGGCGATCGGGGATTTTTTTAGGCCAACTTGTATTTTTCAAGTGGGCCCCCGAACACGCTCATTTGGTTTGTCGCTCCCTCTACTAAACACCCTATATATATTTCATTTGTAGAAATTTGGACACATGTGTTATTGTAGCAAACTACTTAAAAAAGAAAAAAAAAAAGATAGGCGTACTCTAAAGTAAAAGAAATCGAATAATAAACCCCGGTCAATGGCTATTCGGCTCTCGTGCCTGGTAGCCCCTAGAGTAAACCCTATATCTTACGTGGTGGTACGGAACCTTCGGTGTGCGAGTCTCACTCGCACTTGGACGATTATTTATATATTAATTACAACTCACCACTCTAGTATATATTTTCATGCGTGTTACTTGAGATAGGATTTTTTTGTTCTATTTAGCTGTTTGCAATTAATCCATTTAAATAAATGATGGTTGAAACTACTTAAAACGTGTGAGTGAAATTACAGTTTTAATTATGCATATTTCACTGTTCCACAGATTTCCCACATGTTCCGCTGTGCAAGAATACAGGGTTTAGACACTGTGGAAGGCTTGCTGTTGTTCGGTCGCGAACATTGTTACGTCATAGATGGATTCACTATATTGAAGAACAGAGAAATTAGAGATTTGGACAGCTGTCCGGACGACTATGAACCTATATTGCCTAGTCAAGGGATACAAAGGAGCAACCAACGGCAGTGTTCCAAATTTTTATATGAAGATATACGGTAATGCTTGTTTTAGATTTGAACTTCATTCTTGACAATGATGCTTGTTTATTTGACATTATAATAATGAAATATTTGACGTCCTATCTATAATAGAGTATAATCATAATAGTCTTTTGTTTTAGGGAGGTACATAAAAGGCGGTATTTATTGCAACCAATAGCATTGGAAGTGTTTTCTAGCGACGGCAGAAATTATTTGCTCGCTTTCCCAAGGAAAGTCAGGAATAAGGTATGCTCCTTGCCTTTTTAAATGCTAGGTGGTTGTTCATTTAATGTTAATTAAATCGTCTTTTTATTTTTACCGTAATATTTAATATTTTACCATAATTAAATATCAAGAATTATTCGAAATGTTTTGCAAGAAGTCAAAAAACTATAACCAAATTGTTGATGTATTTTAGCTTTACACAACAATTAAGGTTTTGCTATTTTGGCACACATTCGACATTCTTTGAACGAAGATTTCTCTTAATGTATGTTCAATAGAAAATACGTGATATTTTCAACTCTCAATATATTCTCAGCTCGTTTTATGATTAACCAAATTAGCGCCGGAGCTCTGGGTACAAATATAAGTCTACAAATAAATTTAAAAAAAAAATACGCGTTTCATCTGCTAGATTATTCCCGCAAAATTCAATTGCATTCTAATGACGATCACTTTCACAGGTGTACAGCCGATTCACGGCTCTAGCCACAGGCATGGCTGACAGTGCAGCCGGTTCTGTGGCGGGACAGAAACGCGGAGTAGCCGTTGAACAACCGGGAGGGCTACTCGCAACGCTTATCGGAGACACGTCAGTCACTCAGCGATGGCTGGTAATCATCTTCTCTATTTGTGAAAACTACTAGGCTTAAACGTATTTAGTTATATTTTGTCTTAACCCTTCGCGTCCCGGATACGTTAATGTACGTCAGTTTCATTCATAAATCTTTTGTTTTAATTATCACGGTATAGGAAGTATTAAGAAGCTGTTTGTTTTGCTAGCAAAACAAAATAAAGTATAGCTCTAGTCACTGCGGTGGCTCAAAATATGACAGGTCCCTTTACAAAACAGAAGCACAGCGGGGCATTTGATCAAGGTGTAAGGCTTGTGACTTTTATTAGGGCCACTTCTTTTTCGCAAGAATGGCTAGTATGCGTTATTTTCTCATAAATACTGCAAATTTCTGACAAACTAGCAAATTCTGTGACATGGCAGAAACGCAGCGTGGTGATTTAGCTACAAATGGTACTCGTATGTTCTGGAGCAGGATAGAAACGTAGTGGCGAAACCTGAATATGTACTTTACGTATCTATTAGATTTTAAACTCCATGTTTCTCTAAAATTACAGCTCTAGTGACTGCCATAGCTTACAGCGGTGAGTTATAAGATTTTCGCAACCAAGGGGCAGTCATTGGTTTAGGCGACACACAGTCCATCCGTACGTTCGCTCTGACGCACTAAAATTTGAGAGCAAATTTATAAAGAATGTTTTGACTGAATGTGTAGCCGCCTTCTGTCTGCGAAAACTATTAACTGTGTTTGACCCTTTGCAGACACTTTAAATAATTATTTTACCTTATCCACTAGTTGCTATTCCGCGCCAAGAATATAACTTTTTAGTGTCTTTAAAATCGTTGCCAAATGCCATCTTGTTTCAGAGAGGAGAGATATCCAATTTCCAATACCTAATGCACCTCAACACGCTCGCTGGTCGATCGTACAATGATCTCATGCAGTACCCGGTATTTCCATGGATATTAGCTGATTACGACTCCTTAGAACTGGACCTCAATGATCCAGCCACGTTCCGAGATTTAACGAAACCGATGGGTGCTCAGAGTCCCGATCGGTTGGAACAATTTCGGAAAAGGTATAAGGTATGTGGAAACAATTATTATTCTTATAATTATACTGTAAGATTCACTTGCTTCAGGAGACATGATGGGGACACAAATATCGCTGGAGGGGTGTCCACAATTTTGTTTTACATACTCATTTCCATAGATCATAAAACCAATGCTTACTGCGCTCACAGCTTTATCATAGGACTAGCTGTGCTCCACGGTGTCACCCACGTGGTGATGGATGATGACGATAAATCAAATATAGCGTATGTTAATCAGGCATTATGTTTCTTTGTGCTAGAGCCACTCTGCAACTCCACAGCCGAATGGGCCGGCACGACCGGAGAAGTACCACACTCCCACATAACACCGACGTGAAGTAACATAGCTTGCTATAGCGTTTCGTCGGTTTGTGGGAGGTTCCGAAGGCCTGATTCCCCCCTTCCCCGTTCTTCCTCTCCTCCCCAACATAGTTGTCTGGAAGCGATCGCTCTGAGCGATAAGACCGCCCATTGTGACACTTAATTTTAAGTTTTTTTTATGTGGTGTTGCAATAAAGAGCTTATCTATCTATCTATCCATCACCCCTTCTATCTCTTCCTTCCTATCATCCTTCCAAAGGTCGGTCACGCATCCTCGAGACCTTTGGTATTGCGGATGTCCGTGGGCGACGGTATCACTTAGCATCAGGTAAGCCGTGGTCGTTTGCCAACCTATCCCATAAAAAATGTGTAAAAATAGTGTTTGCGTTTATCCACTAAAACGAACAAACAAACAAATATAACCTCTTTATTGTTAGAGTAGATAAGGATTCATACCAAAATACGAATAATAAAGTCTAGTTTGTACCAGTGTTACTATTGCATATTTTAACATAAAAAAGAATTTATTGCCACGTATCGCGGTATTATAGTATCACGGACTGTTTTGTAGATATTGTTTTCTTTTATAAAACTGTTATACATCAGTTTGTCAATAGTTTCCGCAGCATACGCGATATAAGCAATTGTTTAATATCTATTTCGCACCTTGGGTTACATTATCGAAGTTTTCATACGGAATATGGATCCCCAACTTTTTTGAAAATATCCTATGGCTTATGTTCATCAGGATCAATGTAGGATTCTAATGATTACCGCTGGGGCGAGATGGTGAATGCCAGCGCAACCCTATCTCGCCCCATCTGGCGGAGGACTGCTCACGGGGGGGTTTTAGTGGGTCTGAGCCCCACATACCCCCTTCCGTCAACCCCCGTAACGGAAGGGAATTGGACAGCATTTCCCAAGATACTAATGATAAAATAATTTGTCAAATCTGTTTAGTAGTTTCGGAACCTATTCAATTCAAACAAACAAACAAATATTTCCTCTTTATGACATTAGGTGAGCTTAAGGTTTGGCTTGACTTGGCTTGTACATTTTGGTTAAAATACAGCTAGTGATGAGTTACGAGTATATAGTTGTATTTCATTTAGCTGGAGAGCATTGTTTAAAACTTATAGGCAAGTGTTTCACTACCCCTTGATTATAGTGTATCATTGATGGTCAGTAATGAAGCGTTCGAAGGTGATATCGCACTGGATCTAAAATTGCGTCTGCCTTTCAAGGATAAGTGCTTAGTGGTAGCTTTTGAAAGTATTAAGACAGGCGGGCATCATAAAATGTCCTACCACCATGCTGTGGAATTCAACACAATGTTACACTAACTGTAAAATCAAGCCTGAAGTAGGGAACGTTCTGGCGACCGCTATATATATATATATATATATATATATATATATTTCTGTTTGTTATTTATTATTATTGAACTAGTTCAAAAAAGTCTTAGTTTCATTATTTAAAAAAGTAATTATTTTGTATTGTAGGAATGGGACGATCCACACGGTGAAACGCCGCCTTATCACTACGGGACCCACTACTCGTCGGCGATGATTGTATGTTCGTATCTAGTGCGCATGGAACCATTCACGCAACATTTCCTAAGGCTACAGGGAGGGCACTTCGATTTAGCCGACAGGTCAGTCACATAAACTGTCTAATAAGTGATAAGAATGTAAAATAACGTATGAATTGAACTTATACAAATGTTATATCTACTATAGTTTCGATAATATTATTCCTTATATTCATTTAAAAAGGTACACAGTAATAAATTACGAGTTTTAACTAAAGCCCCGCAGTGAACATCATTATAAAATATTTCTTTATAACTTGTAGGCTCTGTCACAGGAGTAAATAAACGTAACAAAGGCAAAGCTTCTTAACACCGTGCAATACTGTTACCTATTCTGCTAGGGTTGTCACAATAAGTGAAGACAAATTAAACAAAACATTTGTTAAATAGCCTTCACTATGATAGAATACTCTACAAATTACTTACGCTAATATTTTTGTTTTTTTTAATAAATTACTGGTGTGGTTAATTCTGAATCAACATAAAGTTTTTTCAAGTACCTAGTTAATCTAACGGGAAACACTCAAATGGCATATCAAATTTACAGACATTAGTAGGTATAACGTACGTTTTAGTACACGTAGGTATTTACGTTTAAGTATTTCGTTGCCAATTTTGATATTTATTTCAATATCGAAATATTCGCGAAATTTTCATGATCATGATAATATAGCTGTTGAGGAGTTCCCTCGTGCGGAGACTATCCTGTCTGCAGCAGTAGTTTATGGTGGAGACCGTGTTTAGCAAAAAAAATATTTAAATACAAAGTTTCGAGTCCATGCTACTAACAGTTAAAGAGTTTCCTTGCAAGGAGACCTTACTGGCTTCAGCATCAGGTTCTATCTATCATATTATTGCATTGTCACTGAAGTTACGGTATACAACATTTCAGCTCAATCAGACATCGGGAAGTGGTTCAAACCTTACTTGCAATATTTGAACCTAACACACATACCAACCCACCCACATGTTGGTAACTCAACAAATGTTGAGTAAAAGCTTGTAACAACAATAAAAGTTAAGAGACACCGTGTATTAAGTACCTACCTACCCTCTTCTTATTATAACAGGATCATACAATAAAATACCTCAAGATAAATATTTTATTCAGTATTACTTGTTTATAAGCACTTACTTAAAAAAGTAATAATCAAATATTTACTTACCTATTCTACTATATACTCATATACTCATTGGGAAAAATTAAAGTATGACAAATTTTTTTCTAGTATTATTCATACACACAGTACAATAAACAACCATTATTAAAAAGCAAAAAAAGACCCGTTTTTAGATTAAAATATTCAAACTTGCAACTAACAAAACAAGGCGCGTCGTGCTGACCCTAAGATTGTCCACTGGCTGTGCCCGTGTAAACCGTTTTTTTCAGTCTCGCCGTGTACGCGACAAGCGGCCAGTGGTCACATGCACCGCATAGGGCAACCGATTCGCGCGGTTGTATGAAGCTTTGTCTCTGTTCCGTTTGTTTACTAATGAGGCTCTGTGCAGTGTAATGAACATTAGATCCCAATAAAGCTGTTGTTTATTACGCCTTTAACGTTGCAAAATGTTTTTAATCGAAGTATTTTCTGATTTCAGAATGTTTCACTCAATAAAAGAAGCGTGGAATTCAGCATCGCGCCACAATATGGCTGACGTGAAAGAATTGATACCCGAGTTCTTCTATTTACCAGAGTTTTTAGTCAACTCGAATAACTTCGATTTAGGTACGCATTTATATACAACAAGCGACCCTGCCAGCGGCTTCGCTCGCTTGGTTTATGGGATACGAAGCCTTAGCAATCATTTATATTCACTAGGAGTGATATTTCCAAAAATCCTTAGTGGATGCTTATCATAAAAGACATAACATAAAAGACATCAACTGATTAAATTTCAAGTGTGTTGCTCCGAGGGCCTATTATGTATCTCAGTTGCTAACAAATGATGAGTGAAATAAAAAAAATGGTAGTTCTATGTCACTTTTTCCAGCTCCAGTCATTAACTTACTAACATTATTGCTTACTGGATTTGTCAAAAGTGACATAGAGCCGCTGTATGAGATTCCCTGGATGGGCCGCTGCATTTATCTGTTGCTAGCCTTTTAGAGATCCTGGTAGGGTGGAAAAATGACGACTTACCTGGAGTACAGGAAGGACGTAGACAGGGGCACACCAACGACGGAACCGCTTGAGAGTTGACCGGCCGGTATCTCTGTACGTGCGCACTTTCACCAAATAACAAGGTTCTATGAGCTAAACAGTCATTGAATCCCACAGGGAATCGAGTGTAGGCTTTCACTGGTAGAAGAACAATTTTAATTTTTGTGAGCTCTTGCAGCTCCACGTTCCAACCGAAAATCTTGACACACACACTTGTTTCGTTTTCTCAACGCATCGCGGCGCTAGTGCTGCGCGCGCGTTTAGTTCACTTAGATCGATGCATTCATCGATTTCGTTGGCGGCAAATTTAAATTGGGAATGGAACAGTACTTGGACGGGAAATTAAATCAGGATAGGTTGAAGTCTGTACATTTTCCCCCCACTTGAAATTCGCCAGGAATTCACATATTGAAATATCTTATAATCTATGTAATAGCTGTGCTCGAAAAATTTAATAATAAACTTAGCCTAAAGAACAATACCATCTCAGGCGGATAGTAGTGTCCACATACTTATTATGTTTTACAAATTTAATTAAATGGTAAAGGACAGACCTTAACTACAGGTCGTCGCATCGTTTTACCATTTGCCATTCGGAGAGCAACTACTCGAACGATATTATCCGAGCCAGCGTGGACTTGGTCTACGCGAGCTAACTTCCAAAACAAGGGTGGAAGATTAGATTCATTAACGACGACCAAATCATCTACTTTTAAGTTAGGTGGCCCCGGTTTATACCACTTAGTCTTTTGTTGAAGAGTATGAAGATAATCACGCTGCCAAACACGCCAAAAACTCTGCGTGACTTGCTTAATCATTTGCCACCGAGAACGAGGGCATCGTGTATCACATAAAGGCTCTTCCGGGAGAGCTACAAGAGGACCTCCCGTTAGAAAATGTCCGGGCGTTAAAACATCGGATTCTTGAGGATCCGGAGATAATGAACAGAGTGGTCGCGAGTTTAAAACTGCTTCGATCTTAGTAAGAATAGTAGTGAACTCCTCTAAGGTAAGGACTTGAGCGCCTATTACCCGTTTTAATAAATATTTCGTAGACTTAATTCCACTTTCGATTATTCCCGAGAAATGTGGTGCGGCTGGTGGATTAAATTTCCACCTAATTTGACGATTTGTTAAACCTTCAGATATGTTGGAATGATATTTATGAAATTCATTATTAATTTCGTTGAGGTATCGATTCGCACCAACGAAATTTGTCCCATTATCGCTTAAAATTGTATGACAAATTCCTCGCCGAGAAACAAACCTATCTAGTGCCGCGAGGAATGCTTCCGAGCTCAATTCAGTCACGGACTCTAAGTGAACCGCTTTGGTACTAAGACAAACAAATAAACAAATATATGCTTTATAAGTTTTTGCGCCACGGCGGCGACTTTCTTTTATAATAAATGGACCTCCGAAATCGATTCCGGTGGTATGAAAACATCGAGATGGTTGAAGTCGCACTGATGGCAACTTACCCATCAAGGGAGCTACAGCAACCGGTTTCACCTTGAAACAACGGATACATTTAGAAATTACTGTACGAATTAAATGTCTTAAACCGATAATCCAATATTTTCTTTGAATTAAAGACTGTAGCGTGCGAGGACCACAGTGAAGATATTTTAAATGATAATGTTCGGTTATCAATTTAGAAATGGGACTTTGTTTCGCTAAAAGTAAGGGATGTAATACTGATAAAGACAAGTTTGCTGTATCGATACGTCCCCCCACTCGCAATAAACCCTCCTCATCAAGAAAAGGAGATAACTTTTGAATCGGTTTTTCGCATTGTCGATTAGTTTGAACTTGATCGATTTGTGATGTCATATAATGATTTTGAGTAAATTTAACTAGTATCTTGACGGAATTATCGAGTTCGGAACTGGTAAGTGCAGAGAATTGTCGATCAGACTTAACCCTTCTAGCATTTGAGATAAACCGAGAACACCAAGCTAACACTCTTTGAAGTTTTGTAAACGAAGAATAATTTTCTGTTAGATTTAAAAGTAAATTATTTTCATGTTGAACAGTATGAAAGCTTTCTGTAGCTACATGTTTTAACTCAGGTAGCTCTTCTTTGGCCAACAAGACTTGCTTAGAAGGCCAAGAGCTAGGTAAGGCTTGCAACCAAGCTGGACCAGACCACCATAAAGGATGGTTGGCAAGTTCAGGACAGGACACACCGCGACTGCAGCAGTCAGCCGGATTGTCCTCCGTTGCTACGTGATACCAGAGTTTAGGACGAATCATGTCAGTTGCTTGAACAACACGGTTAGCAACGTACATTTTTAATAAATGTGGTGCCGTATTTAACCATGACAAGGTTGTCATGCTATCAGAATAAGCTCGTAGGGAGCTAATATGAACTTTATTTTTAAGAAGATTATACATGTGAGATAATACTCTCGCTAGAAGCACTGCTGCGCTTAACTCGAGTCGATTTATTGTAGTAGGCTTAATAGGAGCTACCCGAGATTTCCCTATCAACAAATTAGTTACTGTAGGATTTCTCATATCCTCAGTAACAACACACAAATATACACAGCATCCATAACCTTTTAACGAACCGTCACAAAACCCTACCAAGTGAATTTGTAGAGGATTACAAGGTATGACATGCCTAGGGAGCGAAAGGTTTTGTAAATCAGATAGATTCGCGGCTATACAATGCCATCTTTTAGCTAAGTCCTTAGGGATAGTTTCATCCCAAGATAAATTTAGACACCACATCTCTTGCAGCAGAGATTTGGCTGCAAAGACAACTGGCCCAATCCAACCTAAGGGATCGAATATCCGGGCGACTATGGAGAGGATGGACCTTTTGGTAAACTCGACATCAAAAGAGTCTGAAAAAGTGTACGAGAAGTTGTCATCCGAGGGGTTCCAACGGATTCCTAATATTTTAATAAACTCATTTCCTGAGTCGTCAAAACATTTTGATGTTTGAAAGTGGTCTAGCGGAACATTCGACAAGAGACTTGGCTCGTTGGTGCTCCACTTACGAAGATCAAAGTGACCTTTAGATAGCAAGCTGGTAAGGTCAGCTTTTAATTGTCTGGCATCATCAAGCGATGAACTGCCAGTGGTAATATCGTCCATGAACGTTTCTTCGGACAGAACTTCAGAGACACGACTCGTATATTCTGAGCCATGGTCTTCAGCAAGCTGACGAAGTGTTCGAATGGCTAAATATGGTGAACTACTGACACCATATGTTACTGTATTTAACTCGTACTCAGTTAACGGTTGTGTAGGCTCGGAGCGCCATAATATGTGTTGATAGCACCTATCTTCAGGTCTAATTAAAATTTGTCGGTACATTTTACAAATGTCCGCAGTAAAAACAATTTTATGAAGGCGAAATTTAGTTACTAAATCGATAATGTCGATTTGAAGTTTTGGTCCAACATGCACAATATTATTTAGAGAAAGATTGCTTGTAGTCTTACTACTAGCGTCGAAGACTACTCGAAGACGAGTCGTAGCACTCTCCGGGCGTACGACACAATGATGCGGAATTACGTAACGGTCAGTAGACGAAGCGTTTGAAGGCTGCATATGTCCTAAACTTTCGTACTGGTTCATAAATTCCTTATATTCGTCTTTTAACTCGGTTTGACGAGTAAGACGTTTTTCTAAGTTAAGAAAACGATTGAATGCATGTTGGTATGAGTCACCCAACGAAGGGGCGTCATCCTTTAACATAATTGGTACTACATACCGACCATCGGATGTGCGATAGGTACCTTTTTTATATTTTTGTTCACAAATATCATCCTCGGGAACGGAAATTATACATTTCGGCGGTTCTTCGGACTCCCAAAACTGTTGAACGATATCATCGAGCGTACAAGAAGATGCGAGTAGTGACGTAACAGGTTCTTTGGGAAATTGTGGTTTTATGTTATGAAAATATTGTCCGGTTATCACCCAGCCGAACACACTGGACAACGCACAGGGTAGTTCGGGACCGGGAGTAAAACGTGACCCGGTATATATTTGATCAAAACATTCGACACCTAATAAAAGATCGATCGGACCGGATTTATAAAATTCGAAGTCGGCGAGATCTAGGTGCGTAAAATAGTCCTTGACGACTAACGGTAACGTTGTCGAAGGCAGAGCGGAAGTAATTTTAGGTAAAACTACTAAGGGTAATTCAAACTTCGGTGACTCACTCGTACGGGGTATTATCGAACCGAAAGTGTAACCCTTTATATTACAAACAGAATTTTGTCCAAGTCCAGTAACACGTAAATTACATTTTTTAATGTGTAAACCTAATCGCCTTGCGCACGCACTCGTTATAAAAGAATCCATCGAACCGCTATCAATAAGGGCGCGCGCATACTGAAGCGAACCATTTCTATGGTACACACGAACTATCGCTGAACCCAATATTTTCGTACGGCTAACCGTGGTACAAGTTGAATTTCCCGAATCAGTAGTACTAGTGAAGGTAGTATTCGTGCCAGATTTGTCAATTAAATTGGGGTTAACCGTAGGCGAATTTTTATTTTCACTATGTAAAATAGTATTATGTTTCGCATTACAAATAAAACAAGTGAACTTGGATGTACAACTAGTATGTTCGTGACCTGGTCTTAAACAATTTCTACACAATTTTAATTTTTGAACGAATTCTTTACGCTGTTCCATACTCATGGAATGCAGCTTACTACATCGATAAATTGAATGATCTTCATTACAACATAAACAAACAAACTGATGATTTTTATTCTTGTTATTATTATGGGACGTCACAAATGACGACCTTTGTATGGATTTGGTAGAATGCGTACCAATATCCTTACGCGTATCCGAGACTTTCTGAATTCCGCTACGAAATTGTTTACCCTTAGTGTCTGAAGAAGTGGTCGAACCGGTTTGACTTACTTCTAGAATTTTTATATAATTTTGTAAATAAACGACTAAGTCATTGAACCCTGGAATTTCATTCCTATTTTGTAACTCGAAACGTTTTTTGGTTTCAAAGTCAAGCGACCTTGACGCAATATAAAACAATATAAACTCGGGTAAATTTTCAATATTTAAGGCGCGTAAAGCGTTTACACTTTCATACAGCACATTCGTATACTCAGATAAGTTAGTTAAAGACGGCCTATTGAGTGGAGTCAGTTTGAATATTTTTTCTAAGTAAGTTGTAGCTAGAATACGCTTGTTGTCGTATCTATCTAACAAGGCACTATAGACTACAGAGTAGTTAGCTAAGGTTATAGGTATACCTTTAGCCAACGTTAACGCATTTCCGGATAAACATGAAAGTAAATAATGGAATTTTTCAATATCAGACAAGGTAACGTTATTATGAACAAGTGGAACGTAACTATCTTTGAAAGTCTGCCAGTTTTCAATATGTCCGTCAAACCTAGGTATTTCAATTTTAGGTAACTTAACCTGAGCAATAGATGATTGACGGCTATCACTGGGTTCCGACTTAGACACTGACGGCGAGCCTAAAGAATCGGCCAACTCAACCGCAACGTAATATAACTCGTCAAAGGACAACAATGCTTTGTTATCGTATTCATGTTTAGGATTCGCTTGTAATTGTAACTTGTTTAAGTTTTCATGGGCATCTATAAAATTATTTCGAACCTTTTCGATCGATTTGAAACGAGCCCTAAACGATGGAATTTTAGTTTTGTCCTTTGCGACATTCTTAACTAAATCAAATATTATTTGTATATTTTTAAATTCAAATTCACGTCTTTTCGTATACTGCTGAATTTCAATGTTCAAATCTGCCGACATTTTGTTTTATATAAACTAACTCGAACAAAATGCAACGAACGAATGAATGACAATGACGTAGCTAATATCTTCGAATAGGTGCTCCCCAACCGCCAAACGGCTAGATTCGGTTTTTTGTCGGTAACTGACAAATAATTTAAAAGATAGGTAGGTAGTTAGATAAGTAAGTAGGTACACAACCACTCCCAGCCCGAGATGATCCGAACCTTGTGTAGAAAGTTCAAGAATCGTATTTTACGGTACGGAGGTACGAAGGTACAACATAAGAATGATAGGTAACAATTATTTATTAGAATTACCTATATTTTCGAGCACAACTAATACACAAAACAAGACACTCCAACAACTAGCATCAGTCAATCCAGCAGCAATTAATTACTTTATAATAGGAATGTATCGTGAATAATTTGTACAATGAATTTAAATTAAATTTTAACAAAATGTTTTATAGATAGTAAGTTCGCCGGGCGCTCCTCTTGGAGTTGGGTACCTACAAGCGAGCGAGCGACGCTTACGGAACAAGTAGGTAGCTATGCCTACTTGCCGAGTATGATGTAAAATTACAAAGAAACCAGTGAATTTGTGGGCTTTGTTACCACTTATGATATTTACTGAATCTAGTATGAATGTAAAAATTAGATTAATATAATATTACTCGAAAATATTTGATATTTTACGAGATTACGTGAGGGTATGATTCCTCACAGGAGGCACCATTAAATGTATGAGATTCCCTGGATGGGCCGCTGCATTTATCTGTTGCTAGCCTTTTAGAGATCCTGGTAGGGTGGAAAAATGACGACTTACCTGGAGTACAGGAAGGACGTAGACAGGGGCACACCAACGACGGAACCGCTTGAGAGTTGACCGGCCGGTATCTCTGTACGTGCGCACTTTCACCAAATAACAAGGTTCTATGAGCTAAACAGTCATTGAATCCCACAGGGAATCGAGTGTAGGCTTTCACTGGTAGAAGAACAATTTTAATTTTTGTGAGCTCTTGCAGCTCCACGTTCCAACCGAAAATCTTGACACACACACTTGTTTCGTTTTCTCAACGCATCGCGGCGCTAGTGCTGCGCGCGCGTTTAGTTCACTTAGATCGATGCATTCATCGATTTCGTTGGCGGCAAATTTAAATTGGGAATGGAACAGTACTTGGACGGGAAATTAAATCAGGATAGGTTGAAGTCTGTACAGCCGCCATTTTTCAAGATTTGACGTTTTGATTTGACCTTCCAGTTACACTCTGCGTTGATAAATCAGTCTGTCAGTTTGGGAAAATATTTTTTTCTAAAGAAAATTACACAATTCATAAAAAAAAATGGGGTCTAAGAAAATTGTCACCTCTAACATCAGACAGCTATGATGTATATGACAATATGAAAATTAGATGCGTGGACACCAACCGCCTTATAATAAACGTGGGCTAAAGATAGTCCCGAGTTAAAACTTTGGTTTAAGGGATATTCTTATAAAAAATTTGCTTAAACCTTGAATTAAACTGAGTTTAATCCTTTGTTTAAGGGATTTTATGTGTAAAATTAGACTAAACCATGGTTTAAACAAAGTTTAATCCTATGTTCAAGAGATTTCAGATGTAAAATTTGCTTAAACCATGGTTTAATCTGAGTTTAATCCTTTGTTTAAGGGAGTTCATATGTAAAATTGGCTTCAACCATGGTTTAATCTCGGAACTATCTTAAGTCCACGTTTTATAATAAGGCGACAAAAGTTTATTTATTACGATTAGACATAATATTACGAGTAACTCGTCTGTTTCTGTGATTATAGTAAGTTTCAAATTAATATGAATGATAAGGGTGGGGTAACTGAAATGTATAATATACAAGCTGGGCCTCAAGGTTTCACCCGCGCCAATTAAGGTTGATGACATTTTAAAGTATCGCCTCATCTATCTACATACCAAATTTCATACAAATCCGTTCTGCCGTTCTGGCGTGATTATCTATCGAAACATTCGCAGTTATAACATTGGTAAGATTGACATTGTTATTTAATATTTAATAAATATACTTTACGAGTCTGTGTTAATGTTTTAAAGGTTGCAAACAATCCGGAGTGGCATTAGGCGATACAGTCTTACCGCCTTGGGCACGGGGTGACCCTCGCGAATTTATCCGCTTACACCGAGCAGCCTTAGAATCAGATTTTGTGTCGCATAGACTGCACCACTGGATAGACCTCGTATTCGGATACAAACAGCAAGGACAAGCGGCGGTTGAAGCATGCAATGTCTTTCATCATCTTTTCTACGAAGGCAATGTCGATATTTACAAGTAAGTTTTATAATAACTTGCAACTAGTTTCGTATATTTAGATCACGTTGGTGTACCCCATTTACTGCTCTTACATTGATCACGTATTTTAAAGGACAAGTGTACAATTTGTTCCTTAATTTATTATACGAAGGCAATGACGGGATTTCTAAGTGAGTTGATTTATTCGCATAGATTTACAGTTGGATATTGTATCCTACAGACTTACGCCAAGTTACGAATAAAACTTACTATTTGCACAGTCATTTATTCTGTGATCAGCTTTCAAACAATGCTTTAATTTTATATATAGCAAAACCGATTCGTAAGAGTGAGACGACGTGAAAGTGGTTCTGACTTCCATCAGGTCAAGTCAAAAATCCATAAGCAGTTACTTAATGTCGATTTTTCTATAAAACTGTAAATTCTAAGATTTGTAAGGTTTTTCGAGTTTTTTGCAGACTTGCACGACAGATCGCGAAATGAGTTTGGCGTTAAACAAATATGCAAACGTCTGTATTTCCTTAAAACATACAAGTGATAGAAACAAAATGACGTTTAAATACGTGCATACGTACATTAATTAGCTGTATTGTATTGCTTATGATTTTAACGCAATATACTCGGAAAATACAGCCATTGTATCACAAACTCTGCAACCCGCTCATTAAAACTCGTACTCGATTTAACCTAAAACCATATTTGGCAAGAAGCAAACATTTCATAGTAATGAAAAAATCTGATAAATGCCAAGTTGTTCCTTTTATGTAATTTGAGGATATTACATTAAAAGATTATTTTTTCAGTGTAAAAACGCTAGTAGAGACGCTTCAAACTTGGTGTGATTAAGTGTGGGCAAACTTTAAAAGTAAAAAAACAAATAAAAACATATATTGTTACCGGTCAAGTACGAAACGGAGTCGCGTGAAAAATTGCGTAGTGGTACGGAACCCTCGTTGCGCAAGTTCTACTCGCACACACCTGTCATATTTTATTGTTAGAAATATGTCTACCTTATTAATCTAGTCTAGAGTACTTGTATGAAATCTTGACTTTTTTTGCAGCATTGACGATCCGCTAAAAAAGAACGCAACAATCGGATTCATAAACAACTTCGGCCAAATACCGAAACAGTTGTTCAAAAAGGCACATCCAAGCAAGAAGATGTCGCAAAGAAGTTCTACGATATTAGACCCAAACAACATAATACCATCGCAAGGCATCACTCCGCCGGAGAAATTGTATTTCCACAATTTAGAAAACTTGAGGCCTTCATTGCAACCTGTAAAAGGTACAAATATTATAATATTTTAAATAATGATTTCAAACATCAGCTAATATTGGTTGTGTTGGGAAGAGGAACACGAGCAGTTGGCAGTAGTGTGCCAGCAGTAATATGTTCAAGTTTACATATAGTTTAAATAATATTAAAATAATAAAATGTTTATTTATTTATTTATAATAGGTACGGTTACAGAAAACAGGCTAAACATTTTATAATTCCATAACGTAATTCTAAGAATTTAAAGAAAAACAGTAAATAGAAACACTTCACACCTGAAATCCAATTACAACCATACACAACCATTCCATATTTTACAGACACAATTTTAAGAGTTATACAAAATATATCCGTAGTTACTTTACCTATATATATATATATATATAGGGAATGGATATGCAACTCATGTCCCTCAATTGATTTATTAGTCATAATATTTATTTTAGCGCTCTATAACACCCAATGGAACTAATATAATTGAGTTAACCTAACGAGTCCTATGGATAGCACCTTCCATGCATTTAATTTGGTTACGCCTTTTGGACATGAGCTTCACCCTCCCCGTATGCTGCTGGCAAATCATAATGGTTGAATACATGCCCAGGCTTAATTTTCGCACGGATAGTCGAGAATAGACAACAGTAACTACGCGTGACATACCTTCCCACTTAGAATAGGCAGATACGACATACGAATAGGCATAGGCATCCGCTGTGTATTTAGGTTTTGATTGATGTAGGTAGGTTCGTACGTCGTTGTACCTATTCTAAGGAGGTAGGTAAGTCTGCTAAGGTACTGTTATCTATTCTGTGTTATTATGTTGCGGTGCCGTCGTGCGTTCAGTCGCACTATGGCTCTTAGCAGCGGACCAGAATATGGGCTCATAGTAATAAAAATATGTTTTTTTTTCTTTCACTGTGATGACTAGTTATCGATTCCAAACCAATCCACTCAATATTGTGCACTAACTAACAGTACGGTCCCAATTGAGCCATAATCGGTATTAGCGCGATAACCGTCGGTCCCTTTCACCGTGAGCGTAATTACGATAGCCCACGCTACGTCATTGATGACGTCTTAACTGCCGCCATATTGACGATTACATGAACCATGCTCTACACCATAATCGTCGTGAGCGTTCTGTCAAAAGTGACAGGTGTTTGTTTATTTCTACAATGTCTTTACTGGTGTCCCTTGTTTTTGATGTAAAAGTTGTAAAAGTCGGTCCATCCATTCCATTATTTCTTTTTAATCCACACACCACATAGTTAACCTTCACACTATGCACGATATTTTTATGAATTTGTTTTTCGCGCGCAAATGGTTCGTTATTGCTACAACTCTGGTCCGAATTAACAACACGCTTACAGTGCCATGAGCTGTCAAAATCGTGATATTTGCCTCGGACCAGCTTTGGTAGACGATAGCACTGTGAGCAAAATTATCGCAAAACGGGCCACGGTCTAACAAAGGCCTTATATATGTATAGGTAGCAATAACAAAGTTAACTAAAAATCAGTAAATTACCTACGAAAACTAAAATCGAACTTGGATTCACTAAATATTGATCGTATTCGTTGATTACAGAGGTAAAAGGCCCAGTCGGTCAAATTCTGTACACCGACAAAGCTATCCTCGCCGTGGAACAGAACAAAGTTCTTATGCCTCCTACCTACAACAAATACGTGGCGTGGGGATTCGCCGACCATTCCCTGAGGATAGGAAACTATGACAACGACAAGGCAGTGTTTGTGTGTGAGACGGTCGCACAGGCGTGCGGGGAGATCGTTACTTGTGTATGCCCCTCAGCGAAGACTATCGTGACTGCTGGGACTAGCACGGTGAGTTTTCTTTAGGTTATTTGTACCTACTAATAAATTATAAGACGTCCGCCTGATGGTTAGCGTGTACTCCGTGAGGAGACGGAGTGAAAGGGTATGGGAATATTACGCCGTCGAGATAAGAGTAATAGTGCGCAATTATTATTGTGTTACGGTGTGAAATTCACAGTAGCAAGTGATTACTGGCCGAAAGAGACTCAAAAACCAAAGTCTCAAGGTGCTAGCACAGTGCAGTGCTACTCAAAACTACAGTTCTAAGCTCTGGGTCGCACTGCAACTGTCATCAGGCAAGCGTAATGCTTAGCATCAGGACAAAAAAAGAATAAAGTCACGCCTGTTTACGGCAGTATCAAAGCAATCACGATCGTTCACATTGAAAATTCTGCGCGGTCGTGCACTATGCTCGTTGGTTTCTTAGCACGATGCCTACTACCGCACTTTGATGAATTTTTAATATTTTCATGTAATCGATAGCACAATGCCTACATTTTGATACAACTATAGATCGCACGAAGACTACTATTTAAGGAACTAGCAGTTCCGGCACTACTGGTAGTGTCACGCAGTTGTGCCACCAGTAAGAAACGCATTTATCATATACCTGCTACGAAATCGATTACAATTAAGTAGGTAAGTACTATAATTCTAGGTCTATGAGATAAGATGAACTTTTCTCATGTTATCTAAGATTCAAGGAGATTGATTGTATTTGTCTAATGGGTTTACGTAGGTCAATCATCGTGACGTGAAATTGATATATCACTTAATTATGTAACGCGTTTCAATTTATCGGATAAACATATTTAAAATATGGGTTTCATGCTACGAATAATGACTTATTATTATTCGTAGGTTTCATGAGATTTATTCGTCAACTATTTATTTATTTAATCGTTCGTACGTTTTTTATATTTCATTTCATCTGGTCATAATTGAATATTATAGCAAACATATTTCCTGAAGTTTAATTATTATATTTAACCTATCCAGTATACGAGTATTTCCTGATTAGCTCTTGCAACTTCCACAGTAAAACAAATGTTGTGTTGACTGTACAATTTGTAGGCCACTTGCATAATAAAAGTACTGACGATTACTAAAGTAGGCATACTGCGAATAGAATATATATTATAGGAGATATTTGTCTATGTGCAAATAAAGGCTTCCTGCGACCAAATGTAGGGTGGTATCAAAATGTTGGCAATGTGCTACCAATTACTTACATATACATACATATTACAATGTTACCAAAGGGCAATAGTAGGCATGGTGCTACGAAACCTTCTCGTTACCCCGGGACATATAGCTGTTCAGTCACATTGTCGTCGTAATTATACTTGCTACAGTGCTCTCCAAATTTAACACAATATTGCTGGCACACTACAGCTTTTATAAGAAATATCTGTGAACTGCGGTGGTATCTTCCAATGTTTTTTCGGTGATATCAAGTGGTTCTAGGTTACTTTTTCTTTAAGAGCAACTCGACCACGAACAGATAGGTACATAATAACTACTTATTTGGAAACGCGTGCAGTCACGCGAAGTATATTTTCGCTAATGAAGCAATCTCTCTTAATTACTCACAGGTAGTGACAGTATGGCAGTACTGGTCACGCCGGCGAAGACTTGCGGTCAAAGTGTGTCTATACGGACATGAAGAAGCAGTGACTTGTCTCGCCGCCAGTCCCGCGTACAATCTCGTAGTCAGCGGGAGTAGAGACGGTCAAGTGATCGTGTGGGACGTTGAGCGGGGAGCCTTTGTGAGACAACTCATCCCGACAAGAACTGGCCCTTCACCGCCCGTGTCTGCGTTAGCTATTGACGATCTTACGGTGAGTTCATTAAACAATGCAATCACGCAAAAACCGTGACTGCGACAATCTATTAGTTAGCTAGTATAGAGCCTGAAAAGGTATTGTGTGCAATAATGAGCAAGGAGGCTTTGTATGGCAATGTATTCTGACAAGCTCTGAGTCTTTGCTACTTTTTAGCTATTGACGATTTTACGGTGAGTTGAATAAAGACCAGAAATACTAATAGAAGAACTTTTTCATATGACAAAGCTCCAACCGGAAAGTCCAAGCAAAAAAAAATTGGTTATAGAAACAAATAATGTACTTCTTCTTTATTATAATTACTTTTGTGTTTTGCTTTTGCAATTAATTTAAATCTAAATACAAACAATTTTACTGCTAATACTATTTTAAAATTTAAATAATAAGACAATAATATACAAGGGTACATTAATTTAACATATGTATGTTGAAACTCATCAAATGATGCAATCTCACTACACCGATTGGCATTGTTTATATCACTTTGGCAGCCCGCTAAAATGAAAAGAGGCTCGCGATCGGCATACTTTTTCGCTTACTTTTTCGATATCCACGTGTGTACAGGTCTCACATTAATTAATAGTTATAGTGATAATCAGTTCGTACATCGTTTCCCTCTCTCAACTCAGGGCGACATCGCGACTTGCAGCGGTAGCTGGTTGTACGCATGGTCCATTAACGGAGAGTTGCTCGGCGCTGTCGACACGGTGGGCGGACGAGAGCGGTCACAGCAAGTGCTTTGCGTTGCCTTCAGTCAGACCCGGGAATGGGACCCGCTCAATGTTATCATGACTGGCTCCACCGATGGCGTCGTTAGAGTGAGTAAATATTCTTTATAAAATAAGCTTGTTCTGGAAATGTGTACTAGTCTACATTTTTTTAAATACATGGACTGAAAAATTATTATAATGACGGGGTTATGTGGGTGTAGTTGAGGAGTTCCTAAGACAGATTCAAACTGCATGATACTATAATATTGTATATCCGTAATATTGTTGTAATATTGTATATCCCGTCCGAGGATGTGAATTTTTCTCTCTATAAATTTCAATGTTTGAGAGTTTGAGATCGCTAAAGCCGGCGTTAGTGATTTAAAAAGTAATACTATATAATATTGTATTTGGTACTGAAAAATAAAATGTAGATATGCAAAGCGACAGGAAGTGCTTTAAAAATAAATTACCAATTTTGAACTGGAAAGCCTTACAAACAAAGCAGTTAAATAAAATCTTATGAAAATACAGTTAATAATGTGAACACTATGAAAGGATGCCTCAAGTGTCATACTACGTAGTAGTTAAACGCTGTTATTGGCTGACCGTTTCGGTGTTTACCTACCTAATAATACTAGGTTATACCTTACGTCATCGAAAATATGCTAAAGCGATTATTGGGATCAGTTTGCCTAGCATGAATACTTGCGCAAGTGTAACGTAGTCGTATCGTTGACGTATACAGTATACACTATGAGTTATGTATACATCAACTATTCGTTTACGCTACACTTACGCAAATATTCGTGCTAGGCCCATTGTATTTATATGAAACATTCCTTTATATGGGATATATGTTAAATATGTATTTTTAAACTACAAAGCTACTACTACTACTACTAACTACTATATTAACTATTTCTCTTTCTAGATGTGGTCCATAGACTACATAGCCGAAACAGCAGAAGAACATGCTGAGAGCATAGAAGCATGTAGTGTCGATCCCAAGTCATCGATAGACGGTGATACAGGTAAAGAGCACAAACTATTAACACAAGCCAGCGAAGACATGAAATCGGACCAAGATTTGGATACAGAATCAGACTTGAAGTCAGTCCCAGAGATGAAGATAGAACAAGATATGAAGCCGGAACCAGGTGAAATAACGGAGAGCGAGACAAAAACTGAGGAAATGCAGTCTTGTGAGAGAGAGGCAGCAATTAAACGAGTAGAAGCTCTAGTCAAACAGATGAGTTTGTCACAAGAACAGGAAAAGCAGGGTAAGTAGAATGATGTCCTTAACAAGAGCAAGGCTCTAAGTTTTCCGCCTATTGGTGTTATAAAACTTTATATAATATTTGATCAAAGCAGATGTGACGTCGGAGCGTAATATGTGTGTTGTTTTTTCATATTAATACATAATAACTAAATAATAATAATTCAACTCTTTTATGATCTCAGGTAGCCTAACAAAATCGGGATCGGAAAGTTCGCTCTCAGATGCCTGCGAGACAAGCGCAAAAGAGTCTGCACGAAAGCATGACGAAAAAGACATTTGCAGTGACAACGAAGAATCTCATCCGAACGTCGAATATTCCGACGAAACTGAGAAAGAACATCAGAAAGATGACGTCATCGATTCCTGTGATGAAGCTAAACAAGCATGTGATAATGAGGACATTGATGAAGATAAAGACGCGTTTACGCATAGAAGCAAGTTGCAGAAGCAAGGAAATGTTGTGCTCAGACGGAAGTCTAAGGGAAATCCATTGTTTAGAAAAAGTGAGTGACTAAAGGGCTTTACTTATAAAAGATGCGTAACTTTAAATTACGTTATTCAGTAGTGCGCACAGCAAAATTGATCTGCGCCATACTAAAGACGTTATTTAAATTATTTTAGCGTTTAAAAGTAAAGCCGTAAATGTTTGCAGATAGTGTTTGACATAATCATTATGTATCGTTTGATAGCTGTGTGTATGTGATATATGTGTACATTGTATGCAAAATGTCCGTTCTTCATTTTAAACATCACTCGGCGTCTTTCATTGCTTGTTGCCTAACTAATATGTATTTCGGTCACTGGTCTCACGCTTGAACGAAATTTAAAGGTATGGAAGTGAAACCTGAGATTTGAGTAAATAGTGTACATAAAAAATAAGTAGTGTAATGTATGCAATAAATAGCGTGCTTCGGAATTAGGTAAATTCAACGCCAACTATGAAGGAACATAAGTCCTGTTTTTTTAATTATCACTGGAAAATAGGCTTTGTCGCCATTGCAAGCATGCCGCCCTGTTTCTAATACAATTTATGTGTAAGTATACTTTGACTGTCTTAGACTAATGAATTGCGCTTATCTACCAATATGTACAAACTTATGGCATCATCTGTAACTGTATTTGCCAGTGTGCTGTTGAGTTTACCTATGTCTGACTAATAACAAAAGTATCCCATATTAACATCCGGGAACATTCCATGAATAAGCGGTATACATCGTCAATAGACAGCAGAAGTGGAACGTCAAAAAATGGCAGTATTTGACATTTTGGGTAAAAACAAACATCCGTGACTGTGTGAAAGGTAAAAAAAAAACGAAAGCACAAGAGGAATCTACTGGTTTCTCTTCTTGAGACCCTAGTGTATGTTTTAGTTTATGATTGAGCGTTGCACCCAGAGGCAAAACAATACGGCATATTATTTATTTGCCACAACAAAATAAACGCGTAATAATTTTCAATGCTAGAATCACATATGTTTTCTTCGTGGTTTTTACCCAAACCGTCATTTTGTGACGTCACAGCTTCCACGGCCTAAAAATACGTCGTCAATACGTCCACATGGCTCATAATTCGGCTATATTGTTTAGCGTATCAAATAGGAATTACGTACCTAATTCCGAAATGTGATATTTGTTCCGAAATTTTATTATTTAACATAAGAAAGAGTCGGCCATAGTTGGCATCACCGCAGCTCCCGTTTTTCTTGCGGCTTCCCTTTAAGCAGTAATGTGGAAGCACACCTGTGATTGGGTTTAGGTAGGTAGTTTAGGTGAAATACTTGTAATATGAGATGGTTCTATCAAACCGATGTATCGGGCTGCCGTGTACTGTCACGGATGTTACGTTTAGTGCTCTCGATGGAACCGCTACTGTGGTGTGCAAGGGTGCTTCTAACCATTAGGCACACGTATATTAGGTACTTTATTGGCTAATTAAACACAAAACGATATAGGATATTTATGAAGTACTCACTAGAAACCAACGTCTAAATTAAGAAAAATATTTCTAGCTGCGCCCAGCGATTACACCTGCGTGTTAATGGATGATGATGATGATGAAAAGTATCCTATGTGTTGAAGCGCATTATCTACCTCTATACCAAATTTCATGCAAAATTAGTCCAGCCGTTTGAACGTGAAGAATTAACAAACGTACAAACACAAACTGTCGCCTCTATAATAGCGTAACAAAATAACACAGATTCAATCCAATAGGCGTTCCTATCTTTAAAAAATTGTAATGTTTATCTGGTTGTAGGTGGTGGTAGCATAGGTGAATCCAGCGAAACCGGCTCCTTAGAAACGCCAAACAGTTCAATGGAAACAGCGCTGGAAGGCGGACTCAGGACAAGCAAGTCTGACACAAGCCTTACTGAATCTTTCGTGCTGGTTTCCGCGCCCGTGTCGCCGGCACATGTTCCTAGACCATGTAAACCCCCTATTACAACTATAGATACAGGTATGTTCATATTTGAAATGTGTCATAAAATTAGAATAATATATTATGTGTGTTATTGTAAGAGTGAATTGGTTATTAAAGGGTGAACCGCCAGCTGATTGCTTAACTAAACGAAGATAATTGCTGATTTGATGATCAAATATGCACACCACAACTAATTTTCATTCGAGTCAATTTGACCACGCGCAGTCTATTCAAATTCAAATGTGTTTGTTTCGGACACAATCTTCTTAGTTGTTTTTTAAAGAGTTGCGCATTCAACCTTTAAAGTAATAGATATGTGTACGTGAATTTAAAATACCCAATGTATGTTGTAAAAACCTCGCTCCTATAAACAAGCACTCAAAGAATAATTTAAATGAATTAACAAGTACAATTTGAAACATTTCATACCGACTTCCATTATATTCAGTTATTGGAGGATAACTCAAAAACTACTGGATCGAATTTGATGAAATTTAAATGGGACCACACGGAAGCACCAGCTTTTATACAAAAAAAAAAGAGTTTCGAGAACAGAAATTTCAGTCAAAAGTTATGAAGTAACAAAAACAAATATAAAAAATACAGTCGAATTGAGTACCTCCTCCTTTTTGGAAGTTGGTAGAAAATAAAACGGCCGATAATTTCTATTGTTGTCGTGTTGGATGTGACTGGTTGTATTTCGTAGAGAATTCGAAAGAGTTTGAAGTTATTTTTGTATATACTGTAATATAAGCATGCAGTAATGTTATATTTTGATGTTGACCTAAAAATCAGGATTAAATAAATAAAGAAATAAAACAGCTTGTGGCAAAGATAGCCAGATTTATATGACATCGATCCTTGCCGAACGACCACTGCTCACAAATGCTACCAATGCACTGCATCAAGAGTGTGCTCTAAAGACCTACTAAAGTAGCTGTGATGTTTCACAGCTGCAGAAAATTTGTAGCTGATCGTACAGGTCGTCCGAAACGGCTATACTACTCTCTAACGCACATTTCTATAGAAAGATCTTTTTATTTATTTATTTATCCTGTGATGTCTATCAACAGCTATGAATGACCAGATGTAGTGTCTGTATTAGCGGGTAGGGTGCTACTCCCATTAGAGTCTGCCCTTTATTGATCACGATCAGTCTTCTTGCTGATTTCGCTCGACATAGATATCGGTGGATATCTTTGTCAAGAGTTTCAGGAATAGTCCTGCTAGTCCATTTGGATGCCTGGATGAAAATTCAAACACGACTGCTTCGTGTTTTATATTTTTTATATAATAAAGGAATATTTTGACAGTTTGTTCTTAAATCATTGTACTGTCCGGATTTTTTTCAGATTCAGGTATAAAATGGAAGCGTCGTCTAATACTGCGCGGCAAGCTGACGATGCACACGGCATACGAACGGCGCGACAACGCATGCCCCGCCTCCGTGACCTATCTGTGCGCTGCGCGCTCGGGCCGCGGCCTCGCCGTCGGGGACGCGAGGGGCAGGGTAAGGGACTACAGATATATATATATATATATATATATATATATATATATATATATGGACACACCAACGTCGCCCCTTTGTCATTGAAAGTGGCCAGATTAGTGGGTGGCAAGCCACCACCGGCCTAAATATTTTATGACGAGACAGAAATTAGCAGGCGCCGTAGTCTCGTCCATAGCCCACTATCTCCCTTATCACTAACAGCTTCATATCAATAGCCTTGCCATTTCACACATTTTTGTGATAGACATACCATGTAACCATCCATCCAAAATGTTTCTGTTTTTTATAACACTTTGTATTTTTATGCCAAACAGGCCTCGCAGTGTTCGCTGTATTCAGTGGCGGAATTTAGTGATTTTGTATTTTTTGATTTTTGAACTTACTTGATTGATTACTAGATAATTACTTATCTGGTATACAATATAGCACAGGTCAATGTCTGACTTCACATACATATCAGTTATAATTTGCTATTCAATATGATGCTGTGTTTTGTATAAATATTTGATATTTCACAATCTCTTTGAATAAAATGTAATGATAGAAAATATTGCGGAGCAATGATCATGTTAATAACATTGTAACAAATAATAATAAATTAATAACAAAATACATAATATATATTACTGTCCTTTCTAGATTTTCCGCTGGTCTGCTCCGGATATGACGAGCGCATCTGGTGCCAAAGGAGGACCGGCTGACCACTGGATAAGAGACGATACGGCTCCGTATTGCACACAATGCCAAGTATGTTTATAAAAGTAGCCTTACCATTTCGTTATTGTATTTGCACGAGATTTTTGTAATAATCATACTACCTCCAGACACCGGCCTACCTACTTGATTTGTATAATTTTTTTATTAGTTTCTAATTTTACAATATAGCTTAGTAACTGAAGCTTAGTGAGCAGTTCCCTAGTCTGGATTATGATCACTGAGTAATATATTTGTACGAGGTGAGATGTTGAAATGTAATGCTGTGTTCAAAACGTTAAAAGCTGATTTCCCGTCCGCAGGTAAGATTTACGGCATTGGAAAGGCGACACCATTGCCGCGAATGCGGTGCCGTTTTCTGCGGCCGCTGCTCTCGATACGAAGCGCCTGTGCGAAGATTACGCGCTTTGCGACCGGTCAGAGTTTGCCAGCGTTGCCATGACAACATACAGAAAAAGGAATAAACAATAAATAACCAGAGTAAAGCCTTAGTCGAAAAAGCGCGAAATCTGCAGCTTAGTATATATTTATCTGATCTAAGTGAAAGATAACTTGCCCTCCATGGATTCATTCACTCGTTTGATCGTACCATAGAACTGACGTAGTCTGGGCTGAAGAGGTCAAGTACTAAGCTACGCTTTTTACTACAGAAGCAAATCTTAGGGAAATTAAAAATGACGACGCGTTAGTTACTCTCATTAGTCTACTAATATATTTTCCTTGTTAAAACGCGGTTGTTGTTTAGTCAACAAAATCATAGTTGAACATTTTTAATATATTCTACACGGATGATCTCAAATCATAGTGAATTTATCGATGGATAGTAAACAATTAGCATGCGAAATACTTTACTGTAAATGAACTATATCTTACGAGAAAAAGTAAAATATACCATTGATAGATACACAATTTAATATAGTCAATCACTGTTTTATACAATATAACAACAGACTTGTAAAGTAGTTCCGAACATTTTGTAAAGTTGCTAAGCAAATTATAGATAAGTTAGTGCTAGTACAATAAAGTATTGAATATAATAATGGCGTATCTCCTGTTCATAACACATCTTGTGAAAATAGTTTAAATACACTATGTGGTCAATTTAAACAAGTTATTAATGAATTACGGTTCAAATTGTCTTGATGAACGTATTGTATAGTCAAATTATTAGTTTTTGGCTACACATTAGGCATAAGTGCATAGTTTGCTTGTTAAATGTTATTAGAGCCTTCGTCATTGCAAATGTTAACATATTAAACTAAATTATAATATATTCGTGAGTTAATATAAATCGTGCAGAATTAATATATTGATCGGTTATGTTTTAAGGTGATTTACTACACATAAACAGTATTAATAATGTAAAGTAAGCGTAATTGTGTAGTGTTGTTTTTATGTTTTATGTTTGTAGATCTCGTAATCTCGTATGATTTTTTACTAGCTTATGCAAAATATTTATAAAATTATGATATACGTGTTTTTGTAGGATATTTTACAGCATAGTGCGATTAATTATTTTCTAATCGACTTATAGGTTAATCAGTATTTATTTTTGAAAAAATGTGATATAAGTTTTAATTGATTTCCTTTTGAAGTATCGGAGTCATTCCAGATTTGCGATGGAATTTTATGTGAATATAAATTAGTGCTAGTCATATTTTTGTATCTGTATGATGCAATGTCTACTTTTAATATCAATATTACTGTGTAATTACATCGTTGTGTAGCTTTCACGAGGTATTTCTTAATATAGTGTCCTACTCGCAATAAATTAATAATCGCATTTGTAGATAACATTCCTACAGCTCCAAGTACAAGTGTTAATTACAAGATACAAAACAAAATAAATATAACAATGTTGTGGGCTACTTAGTTGGCCTTATCAGAAATATTAGTTATCATGAAAGCTAACGTGGTTTATGCACATTTTTAGTATGTGAAACGGGAATCGTAAATAAATCAGAACTTTCCAACTCTCGATCACATTCGGTGGTCTTTTTCAAGTAGAGTGCAGAACGCTCGCGGTTCCGTCTCGCCTCGCACTTTGGCCGAAACTATAGTTGGAAAGATCTGACTTATTTACAAGTGATACCCGTTTCTCATATTTAAAAATAAAATTATCACTATATTGTTATAATATAATTGTGTGCATTTTAGCTTGTTGAATTGTTTTTGCATGATATTTTAGTACACAACATAATTATTTATCTGGTTATATGCAATATGAATAACTTTATACCAATATTAGCAATGTGTATTTTAATCAGATTTTGTATATGTTAGAAATAGTATGTGTTTGGATTTGGGATAATGTAATTCAACTATGAAATGTCCCTTCTGAAATGTACACCCATTCAGATGAAATAAGTTACGTAATACACAAGTTTATGCACCAGATAGCAGTATATAAAAAAGGCTGCAGTATTTAGGTTTGTTTGTCCAAAGCACACTAACTCAAATACGACGAGATGCATCTTCTCTCCTTTATATGTGTAATGTACATGATACTCAAGTTATTTAGTTGAATATTCATGGTTACATTTGAAATGTTTTTACTCATATATATATATATAATAATAGAATAGTCATGACGCAGTCCAATTAAGTCTGTCAAGCCACTGTCCCTGTCTAATTCGCGTTCTAATAAAGCGGGTAGATGTATTACTAAAAGTTTCTAGGGTGATTGACGATGAGGAAACAAAAACGTTTCATAGTGACACTTGCCGACACTCGTCCACTCTCAGAAACACGGTTTTGATTACCTGTCCAAACTCGAAGTAACATAAAAAAGTGAATGACAGATATTGTGAATCCTTTTTCCGCCAATCTAGGTGCATTTTTATACTCTAAAAGTAATTGAACATTTCACACATATAGATACACATAAATATGTACTGATACATTGGAGATAAAGTTTAATTCATTGTAAACTAAAAATACGCTTAACTTCAAGCGTTTATAAGCCTTGCATTGGGCATTAGTACTATTTTTTGCTTTCCTGGAAATCTTGCCATGTGATGTGTGTATTTTTATAGATCACTCTGTATATGACCTTCATCAATCAATATACTAAAATAAACACTTGATTTAAACAATAATATTGAGACTAAAATAATCCAAACTGATATGAAATATTTTAAACAAGCTTAAACCGTATCCCAATGCAAAATGAAATAATCTTGCTTTTAATTAGATCCATTTGTTTTGGGTCTTAGTCCCCGCAATAAAAAATATATTGTCAGGAATGTAAGTGAACTTTTAGTCACCAGAAATGTATAGAAGAATTCTTACAGACAATATAACATTGTTTAGGTAGTATGTAGGCACTGAAGTTTATGCAGTTGACAAAATGTATGTATTCGTGTACCTATAAATTAATAAAGCGGTGCAACAAACTGACTGGTTTATCTTTTACTCATCTCTCATCTTGTTAGGATGATGCCCCATATACACGGACAGCTTGAAGCAGTCAGCATGGACAGCTTCAGCTGCGACTGCACACTAAACTACAGTCTCCTACGTACACACATTCACGAAACCGCTCGAGCAGTTGCAAATGCTTCTGTCGGTTAGCGGTCAAGCAGTCGCCAGGCATACGCTGACTGCTCTTGCGCTGTTAGTTCCGCCTGCGCTCTTCATTCCACGTCGCGCGCGCTTCCCGCCCCTGAATTGAAATTGTGACTTGCTGAGCAGTTAATATCAATTGCTCCAGCAGTTATCAATGGCAGCTTCAAGCTGTTGATTATGACTGCAAGAGCGTTCCGTGTATGTTGATCACTGGCTAACTGCTCGATCAGTCCGTGTAGATCCGCCCTAAGACGCTCGTTTATAGGTCACAGTATACCATCTGCATCATATATAAAAAAGCTCATAAATGAAAAACTCGATTTGGTTATATTTTTACTCACGATTGAAATTTTATAAGACCAGCACTGCGACCTTGGATTGTCAATAAGGATAAAATTTGCCAGTAATAATCGATAAAGACAGCCTACAGACAGATATGATAGATAAAATATATATATATATATATATTAAAAGATAGTTTGTAACTGTCAAATCGTATCGACAATAGATGCTCACAGTGCGGTAGGTATTATAGGTACAGGGCTGTGTACCAGCAAGCATTAGACCAAATAGTGTATGGCCAAGATTTGATCGAGCATTGCTGAAACGTCTCTTTACCATTATCTGTTAAAAACGAGTTGGACTTATATTACTTAGGTCTTAGCTTTGTTTTGACTTCATGTATATTTATTTTAAATGGTCGTTTCGAAATAATTTTAGAATTGTAATTATCGTCAGACAAATGAATTTACTTCAAGAAAAGTACAGATAAATAAATTTGTCTAGTGTCCATTCATCGTGAAAATGCAACGAAACACTTACTCACTGTCATTAATCTGCTACTTTTGACAGCCGACCAAGATTTGGCCATCTCAAAAGGTAGAAAGGTTCTGTTACGGTGGTGTCGTGAAACGGGCCATCAAATCTTGACCTAGAGACGTCGTGGATCGGCTGTTTTGTCAAATTTTGACTTGTACTGTGGCTTGCTGGAACGCAGCCCTGGATCTAGAATACTTTCTTGCATGTGAACTCTCCTTATAAAAAGGTCTTTGTTAATTAGTGCTTAACACAATAATATGAATGATAATAAAAAATACGTAACTTTTTTATTTCACTTTCATGACCGACAATCTATTCCAAACCACCATGTTTAATATTGTAAATACCTTATAGTCTATTTAAATCTTAAAAGTGAGTCGTCGTTCCGACAGCAATGACAGTGCATTCTTTAAAGCTGTGTCCACATTAGTAACATTTTACCAAACATTACCCCGTGACCGTGTCAGACACGCGTGTCAGTACCGATAGTTTGGACTTAGCTCGCGCGGCAGGGGTAATTTTGTCATCCTTAGTTTAACTGGGAATACCATGGGTTTATATTTCCACCTATATGGTCAAGTTTTTAGAACATATAATTTTTGGTACTTAATATAAGAAGCTTCATTTAAATAGATATCAACAATCATTTATTGATTTTATTAAATAAAAAATTTTACTTTGTTTTGTCTTGAAGGTATTTATTTTGTATATTTAGCGATATTTAGAAACAAAAATACAGTTTACTTATGTATATTTTATTTCGACATTGAATACAAATATTTTTTCTACATCAGGTAATCGGTTATGCGTCAACGTTCTATAAACATAAAATAAAAGAAAGTGTATAATTTCAATTTTATTATTTCTAAGTCACAAGGAAAGTTGAGTAAATAAAGTTATTATCTATTTTATGTACATATGTACCTTCCTAGTAATTTCTTCGAAGTATTTTGTATTTTTAGTAAGTAAACGAGATGTCATTTCATTTTGAATTCAAAATGTTCCGTTTTATTTCCAAGAATTACTGTTTGAGGGAACTATTGGCCTGTTGAAATAAAAACAAGAAAGCAACTAAATATAATTTATTATTCTTTATAATATTTGAACTCTTGTTACCTAGGTATCTACACAAGTATGCCGATATTTACATGCTTTAGACAATAGATAAATCACTGTATATTATACACATTTAACACCCAACAAATATTTCCGAAACAACATTTTACATTAAGTACAAGTCAATATTCAAAGCACACGAAAAATATATTTCGGCGTGACGTCATCATTCCATAAGTACATTTATTATAACAGCGTTTACGTTATAGTGGTGCCATATCAAAACATTTAACACTACATAACAATTTACGACTGTAATCATAGTATGTCAGAGTGCAAATTGGCCTACGTATTTATGTGCAGATATAAACAGTTAAGCATGCCGTACTTAGTAGATTATGTATATCACATTTGATTCAATTTTACTCAAAACAAGTATCATGTAGAATTTAGTTTTTGAGCGTAAGACGTTACTTTACAAGTTAGAAAACACCAGTGTCATTCTCATTAATATTGTTTGGCAAAAAACACTACAACTTTTTAAGGTGAGCGGATAGATAAAAACCAAGCTTCTGAAGCTTGTTCATTGCAAGTCATGATTTTCTTTTAGCCTCATAACTTTGGGTTCCGCACAAAAAACTTGGGTTCTCGAAATTTAATAAACAAACAATGTACTGCAATATGTACTACGAGTTGTGATTGTTATCTTCATGTCGCAAAACTACGAGTAAAATTGGTTTTAAATATACTGTCATCTCATTTTATTTAGATTAAAGTGACAAGGACAAGCTATCATTAACCGATAACGACTTTATATTTTAAACTAATCTCTACTATAACCTGTGTGATTTGTGGTTTCATATCAAACTTCCGAGGACCCAAGTGTATGGTGTCGCGAAGCCTGAGGTTTTAACTTAATTTTACTGACAAATTTACTTCACTGGCATGTTATATATCGTCGCATTATAATAGACGGCTACATAATAACATTTTTTATTATAAATATTAAGTATCTAGTTATAATTTTATTACAAAAATTACAATTCGTATTCGTAAGTACAAGTGCGAATAAATTTTACGCAAGGCTAGTGATATGCATTTATATATTTATTTTAAATTATGCGTTAGATGCGTTTATATTGAAATCAATCTGGAATGTCATAAATAAAAATAATTTAAACTGGTTATTGGCCATAAAGGGTCTCGCTATTTTGTAACTTAACCCTAGGGATAAAAACAACAATAAACATTGACAATTTCGATAAATTAAATCCGATTCAATTACTATACATACAATAGTTGTAACATAAACAGGACGAAAAATAACAAACAAAAACTTTTTAAAGCTAAAGTTATAATTACAACGCAATAAGTACACAAATGATGAATGACTAATATATAACTATGTATATTTGTTCGCCCACGCGCCTATTGTAAAACCCTAACGATTAAAAAAGTATAAAAACAGATCCACAAAAAGTAAAAAGTCATTACCCTACAAATTTACAACTATATACAAAAAAAAGAAAATATATCCAAAACCCTAAGTTACAGTGTGTGAATCGATTTAACATTAAAAAATACTGCATTGATCGTTTGTTCATGAAACACTGTACGTCGACAATGCTTTCGGCCAATAATACTGTATGGACGAAAATATGGAATTATAAGTACACACAACATATTATACGACAACGTAGACCTAGCGTGCGTCGCGTAAGCATCGTGCAGCGCGGTTTAAGTACAACATTTAATAATTAAGCTACCTAATATACTAATAAACAATGTCCCATAACAACCCCTTGTCTGGCACCGTAACTAATCTGATGAATCAGAAAAATATAGTTTTCTGCAAGGTCTAGTCCAAAAATATTAAATTCGAATTAATTACAAGAGTTACTTAAACAAGTGTAAAAAATATCTTCATCATAATCTGATTGTAAGTAGTCAGTTTCATAAAATATGTTTGCAATTTTTCTGAACATTTCAAATGTCTCATGCAATAATCAAATTATTTATCAATGTTAGTTTAAATTAAATCTTGATCATTATAAAATTAGTAAATTGTTATTTGAGCATAAATGTTATTATAAGTAACAGATACGCTGTACCGTACATGTATCGATTTAAAAAAAAACAATGATCGAATTTTTCACATCGACTCTACTCTGTAAGTCGTGGTTGAGACGACATTGAGTCGATATGGTGGCGACGGTCGTGACGCGTGTAACTTCACACGTAATGTTATTGCCATTATTAGGGAGATAATGGCAATAACATTATCTTCGCGTATTTATTACTTGTTACGTTGTAAAAATGCCTTTACAATTAAAGATATTTCAACAAATGGATCACTAAGAGTTAAATAATCATACTTTTAGTGATAACCTTATGTTAATCATAAGGTTATCACTAAATGTCATGAAATAATAATATTTTTAGTTCACGTTTAAGTTCATTTTGCAAAAGTCTGGCAATATTAAGAAATTAATTGTTATAATTTTAACTAAGCCATTTGACTTCATGCAACTCGTATTATGTATGTTATCAAGTAAAACATTCATAAACGTTTGCCCATCATATTTGCCTTGTCAAGATTTCATGATTGACATGATTCTGTTGACTTTAATTTTATCATGTTGGGCTTAGTTTGCATCTGCCTCAAGGTATGACGAATATGTAGATTTTTATTTTGTCTACAAGTTCAACAGCTGATGACCCTACATTCGTTGTGCTTCATGTTTTAAGAAACTTTTAAGTTATTGCTGGATGTCGCACAATTCAGTAGGAAATATTAAATATTAGTAGCAGGAGATTTAAACATAATTTGGCAGGGATTTAAACATAATATAGTTTAGACTTATTTATGAAAAAATTAGCCATAGAATATACTGCGCCCAAACGATAATATGGAGTACAAGTTTAAACCTCATTTATAACTTTAAATCATAATTACCTTTTAATCATAATTGCACGACCTAAGTGGCGTGCAATTGGAGAGGCCTATGTCCAGCAGTGGACTGCTACAGGCTGATGATGATGATGATGAATCATAATTACCCCCAATTGGGACGTTATAATGAAAACGATGTAAAAGTAACATGTCTACCAAGATTTCGGTCCCATTGAAATTGAAGGTCACCGTCTACTTTTTATGTTAATGATCGTTCATAGATCCATTCTATAAGCGCGTGCCATTTTCGTACATATCAGGGTACACACTGAGAGTATACACTGGGTATGTAAAACAAAATTTACGTTATGTCTATATTTCAACATTTAAGTAATGTCTATATTTCAACATTTACGTAATGTCTATATTTCAACATTTACGTGATGTCCATATATTTTAAACAAAACTCCCACATTCTATTACTGGGTATGTGCATAGCTGAGCGAGAGTAGCCGTTTCGTTTTGTCAACAGCATTTACGTAATTTATATATTTCACCCTTTATGTAATGTCTATATTTAACATTTACGTGATGTCTATTCATTTTAAACAAAACTCCCATATTGTATTTCTTTTTATCAACAACATTTACGTAATGTCTATATTATATTCATAACAAAACTCCCACATTGTATGTATCAAAATATTGCCATTGTCCGCAATACTAACTTCATACATAACCCAAACTACACATTTTATAAATCGTTTGCAGGTTGTTTATTTAGACCCATCATGACTATAAAGCCATAAAAATTCAATTAAAACGTGTTTTAAACTATTGACATCTTCTTTTACTCATATTTAAATGGCTAGGACAAGCTATGCCTAGAACTGCTTAACCCTTTGCCTACCAGAGACGTAAATTTACGTGCGACTCATTCATAAACATTTTGTTATAATTATCACGGTATAGGAAGGGTTAATAGATTTTAAATTATTATGAATAAGGGTAAAGAAAGCAGTTAATATGTTGGACGAAGTAGCCATATCGCCTATACGGCCAGTCGCCATATTTGGCCAATAATGCAATAGTTTTGTTGGAAATCCTACTCCAATGCCAAGAATTCCACGTGTGTGGTTAACAACATTATCTATCCATGGATAGATTAACAAAACAGATAGAATGCGATATCAATACAACTAATCTCCCTTTTATCGTCTATCGTTGGAACAATCGATACACCAGTATAATTCGCTGTACGTACACAGAAAATGCGTTCGAACAGAAGAGTTGACAAACATACTAAAAGCTTTGACAAGGGCGTTCGAATTGTGGCATATGTGGGTGATATTGGCGTAACTGTTTCGGTCAGCGTTCGTAAAGCTTCAAAATTACAATCATTTTTAGACCCACGTCTTTATGCATGAGGTGCGTTAGGATGTGACAGTTTGCTTTTCGAACGCTTTACAAGAATGCATGTTTTAGAAACAATAACATAGCAATTCGAACGCACCTAAAGAGAGCGCTGTGGAAACAACGCCTGAATCCATGAGGCATGTATTACACTTGTCGCGTTGGAAGAATATACGTTTATATGTGTGCGAGCGGCTCCGGTGCTGATGTTAGGAAAGGGTTGGTTGAAGGTCCGCGGCCCGCGTACGAAGCGGCCCGGCCCGCGGCCCCTAGCCCGGGCGCGCGGGCTACGCGGCCGAGCCATGCGTCAGGGTGCGGCAACGGCTGGGGAACAAATACGTGCTATTATTACTGGGTTCATACACATTATAGTTTTGGAAGAGAGTCCCAATAAAGAAACAACTAGCAGCAATGGTTGAAGAATCTGATATATCTATTTTTTTTTTATTTTAAATAAGTATCTTGGCATGACCTAAAGACAGCGCACGGAGGGTGTCTGGAAATGAAACTTATATTTTAGTTTTGGAGGTAGCTTCATAGTCGCAACAAGCTTAACGATTGTATTATCCTTGTTTTATTACAATTACTTTTAATTTCCTGCGGATATCTGCCATAATAAGTTACAAACTTAGATAATAATATAATAACAATAGCCGCAGGGGCGGCTTTGTGGCGAGCCGTCGGTGAGTGGCGACACCGTGGACCCTGATTCTCCCTGGGGCTAAATGAGACCCCTGACCCCCGGCTTGCCTTAATTGGCCGTCCGGGGGTAGAGACGCAAGAGCAAGAAACAAAAAGCTCCAAGTGTGGAAGTGTTAAAGGGCATAAAGCCGGTAGTAGCACTCTAGTGAAACCGCAGCACACCTCTCAACACCCTTCAGCCATCCACACGAACGTTGCCCCTTTTGTCACCATTGATGGTGGCTCTTATGGGGGGCCCGTTTAGTGGGTGGCCAGTCACCACCTGCCTAAATATTTTAAGATGAGACTGAAATTGGCAGGTGCCGTAGTCTCGTCCATAGCCCACTATCTCCCGTACCACTAATAAGTACATCTCAATAGCCATGCCATTTTACCCATTTTTGTAATAGATATACCATGTAACCATCCATCCGAAATGTTCCTGTTTTTATACTACATTGTATTTTTATATCAACGGTCCTCTAAGTGTTGGCCACAGCCCCACTTATGCCTTTGCAAAGGTCCGGACGTAATCCGTGAAATAAATGGAATGTAATCATAATAGAAATAATAATATAATTTAATTACTTTTAATTTAGTACTATTTAATTTAGTTAATTTAATTACTTGAACTGTACATAAGGACAAACCTTACCTCGGACAATTCCGACAATCCGTGTCAGACGCCATGACCTCTAGGCCACCAAGGCACGCTATCCGAGCATCGAATTTAAACTCTGTTTGATTTTAACCATCGTATGGGGACGAAAACGGATGGAAAAGACAAATCTTTAACTTACAATATTAGTAGATTTTTGCTTTTCCTAGGCAAAAATCTACTAATATTGTAAGTTAACTATTTTTAAACACACAAACAACTATTTTTAAGGCGATAGTGTTTCTATGAATCCAGAGCGAAGCGAAGTATTCTAGAGTAGTCTTCATTCATCAATAGATTCAAAGTCACTCGAACTTAAAATAGTGTTGCTTCCCAGGGTGAAATGTATCACCCTCAATTAGAAAATAAGTAAGCGCAACTTACTAATATGCGCTTATTTCATTCTCATTACTTGTATGTGTATTACACTATTTTTTATAAATCTACACATAACTAAAATTAGAATTTGATTAAGTAAGCGAACGAAGGCGGAATGTATTTAATGCGTATTTTTACTTCTTATCAAACTGTTTTGCGTTCAAACAGCGTTAATATGATGTTATGGTTGGTAACTTTGCTAATTGGAACATTTATTTACAATATCCACATTCCAAATTCGAATCACTTTTTATTCGAATAGCTTTTAATCCCTAGGTATTAAAAGCTATTTTGTTGCCTGTTTACGAGGAACAAACTAACCCTTTTCGAATAGATGTGATAAAAAATGGGGTTTGGCTGTGTCATGGCCGTGTGTTGTGCGTGAATACGTTTCTCCAAGTCAAAGGTTATTATATAGCCTTTTACTTGAGTATAAGGTAAAGGATATTGCAAATCTCGATACGCAACAAAATAACGCCAAAATGGCGGCGCTTTTTTATACTGGTTCATAAAAGTTACTCCCTCTCGCCTGATGGAAAGCGAAGATGGAATCAAGAAGAAATGACCATTAGCGCAGCCGTAAGCTGCACTAATCGCCACCCCTATGATGACTGACAGATGCATTTTCATGCACCGCGTGAAATGCCCAGGGTCATAGCTGCAAGGAAATATGTACGCCGGCAAAGCATTCCACAATTTACTTACACGATGCATTACTGTTCTCGCTCGATATCGTATGGTAGCAAATTTAAAGACGTATTCACGTCAAAAAATGTATATGTACCTGCACCGGTTGCACGGGCTCGACTGGCTCCTCGGTAAGTGCGCGCAGTCCCAGCGACAGCTGTTGGCACATCGCCGCTACGGGGTCCGAAGAGTTACCGCGATCCTGCAACATAAACATATCCATAGCTCAGTTATGTGCTGTGGGCCCGCGCTCGCCGCTGTGCACAAGAGTGACTCCCAGAAGATGAACTTCAAGTAAGTTCGAAACTGGTCGGAGAATATTTCCGATAAATATTACGCGAGTCCTAGCCGGTTTTAAAGCGTAATTATATCCATAGCTGTATAAAATAGTCACATATTTGAGCTATATACGAAATGGGTCCCCGTGAATCTTTGAGATATTTATTTAAAGACATCAATATAATAACTTTCGCTTCCTTATATGTATTTGTAAAAATAAAGTATCTTCGTAAAAATTTACATAAATATAAGTTGAAAGTGATCACCACCCTTTTAATATTAGAAATACAAATAGGATAGCTGTACCTAGTTTTAGACTTGCGAAGACTAATAAATCATTCCTAGGAAATGGTGTGCGTTTTTACAATAAAATCGCAAACCACATAACTGAGCTCACAGAGGGCAAATTCAAGTTGACTGTAAAAAACGTCTTAATAAAAAAAGAAGCTTATTATAAAGTCCGACATTATATAGCAGACAAATATGCTTGGAATACTTCACTTTTGGCAAGCTGTCACTCTGCCACCCATAAAATGTAATATTTGTAGTACCTAAGTATAAACATTGTAAACATCAATATAAAAAGAATCGACCCGAGTTGCCGCTTCTTCTCGTTAGGCTCTATACATTTTGGAACGCGGCGGTAGAGTCTTTAAAGTACATTATATATAAGTTAAAATCAGGCGGGATGCTTAACATCAGTTTAAAGACTTGCCCGTCTCGTTACTCACAATATCAAAAAGAGTGCAGAACAAACACGTATATTGAGTATCAGACATTTGCGGTATAGCCCGGAATCAAGTTAATTCGTGGTAAATCACAGCATCAGTTCATCAAGTTTACCTCCACAACGGGTACTTCGGCACGATTCTCAACGACGGGAGGCGATTCGCGCGTCGGGGACGCCATGCCCGCGCGTTGTCGCTCCAAGTTCGACGGCAATTCGCTAATACGCAGCGACATCTGACGCTTGAACGGAGAACTGGAAAAAACCGTTACAAAATCAATATTGTGATACACATTTTACAGCTGGCCAAAGACTTCTATAATTAGCGCGACATAACTGTGCACCTCCCTGGAATGCGACCGCTCCTCCCGCATCCCCGCGCGGCACCCCGCGTTTGCCCTCACGCGGTTAGTTTGTTACCCTTGCGCGTGTATTCCGCTACGGTGACGTCACAGTGCGAGGTGCATATTTAAGTCGCGTAAGTTATAATGTATAAATAAACTGAGGTAGACGTAGCAGTTTACACAAGGAACGTCAATTCTAAAATCAATCTTTAAACTGCAACAAATTGTCAACATAAACAAATGAAAAGCTTATAAGTAAGATTATTTATGATAGCAATAATATGCCGACAGCAAGAGCAATAAAGATAGCATATGATACTTTATTTTTTGTATCAAGACCGCGTGACATACAAGTCTAGCAGCGGTTTGAAATAAAGAGGGTGTACAAATTTGATTTCATTGCTCCATTACATTTACATATTGGCTAACACATTTAAAATATATTATCACATTAAAGAAAATTACAAATAATATACCTGTTAATAATGATATACAAGAGCGATGGGCGAGTCTACCTCAGTTAATATAAAAGCTTTTTGCAGCTGGCATGCCAGTTTCCAGAAACCTTTTGTGAAGAGTGCGAATGTGCCCATTTTTTTCAGAAGATGTTTTCCCCTCCCGGCAATCCAGTAGGAGCAAATATCTTCCAGCATGCTATGATAACTAGCACCAGTATCTGGCATGCTTTTGTGTGAGTTACATATATGCAGATCATGGGGCTTTACATTTTGAAGAAGTCATTAAATTGCAAAAATATATGCGTAGGTACCAGGTAATACACCGATATAGACGTTGTACTTCTGATGAGCAAAACATTACGTTTTGCTAATTATTGTGTGATTGAAACTGTCACAGAGGAGGGTCGCGACAAAAACAATTTGATTAGGAATGCAAGGTTAGATTACTAAAATACCATTTCGATTGTTAGAATACTGATAAGTACAACGTATTTATTGTGGTTATAATAATTATTAATGGTTACTTATACTCTCGTAGGATGTTGTTACAATCGGAAGAACAATTCTTGTGTTAATTAGATCAAATCCCGTTGAAAGCCGATTTTCTTTTTTTATATTACTTGTGGAATTTAATAAAAATCACGCGTTCGCGATTCGTTAATAAAAATCATTAATTTTGTTGCTTTTATCCAAAAAAGGGTGCATGGAGTCTAGGTACATGCATTGCATACTTTATTGGACATTTTTATTATAATCAATGTCCTGACTGTAGTGCTACTAAAATTACACAATTTAAGGTGATCTAAAATAATGTAATAATATTCTAGGCGAGCGTGCTGGGTTCTATGGCGAATCGTCAGTCGCGTATACGATCGTGGTCAACTATATAATAGCTAATAAACTTATATCAATACCTACAGTCCTTCAAAAGTTTTAGATAATTATATAAATAAACATTCAAAGTTTAAATGGTTACACTTTAATATCATATATAATTACAGTAATGCATAATAAATAAAGTTCCCAATGTTATCCGAGATTTGCCTATTAATAAGTTTAAAATGACTATTAAAACTAAACTCTGTCAAAAAGGTTATTACAAAATTTCGGATTACTTGGAGGATAAAACAGATTGGCACTGATCACTCCAGGATCTATCTACTCGTGTACTAAGATGTCAAAGTGTAGCGTGTCTTGCCCTACTGATACCATTATTATGTTCTCTTTTCTAAGGCAACACACTGGAGCTAACATTTGTAGTACTTAAGTAAAAACATCTATATAAAAAGAATGACCCCGAGTTTCTTGCCGCTTCTTCTCGGTAGGCTCTATATGTTTTGGAACGCGGCGGTAGTCTTTAAAGTACATTATAATGAAAAATTGACGTTCATAAGTGTGCGTTTGATGCCTAAATTGAATAAATGATTTTGAATTTGAATTTGACATAAAAGTACTCGTATGTTACTCCTTTTTTAAGGCCCAACCACTGGACGGATTTTTGAAATTAAATCTGAAATTGAGCTCATACTTAGGATTTACACTTAATTATTTTTTAAGATATTTCTAGCGCCTAGCTTGTTTACAGTAATATAAACTAGTAGTGTGTTTTTCCATATCATTTACTTTTACCAGGTCTTGCCCCTTAAAAGAAGGGGTCGCCCTTCAGACGAATTAAAAGCGATCCAAAAAATCACGTGGATATTTGGTTTTCAAGACAAGAACTTAAAATAATGTTCCTTGTATGATGTAGTTCTCTGGGTGAAGGCACTGAAGGCACAATAAAGCACGCGTTTTTAAAAACGTGAATCCAATGCCCATATAATTGCGAACATCCGTGAAACACGACATGAACAAATTCAACAAAACTGTTACATAATAACTGCAAACTTACAAATTGATCATTCGATTATTATCGACAACTTTCGTAAAAGTGCGATGGTTTAAAATTCAAACTTAGTCAAAAAAAATAGTGCCTTGTTATATCACCAAAACTTGTCCACTCATTTAAAACTATGACCAATAATCACCACTTTATTATATTTTGATTTAGTAACTAACCAAAACAAACCAATGCATTACGCTATGTTACATTATTTTATTAACATGCCATGCTTGAATAATTTATTTTCTATATCTTTTGTGTGCATCTATTCGAGTCCCTAATATGATACCGAAATGGACTCTTCTTTCACTCCGATATATACTAAATAGTTCGCAAGTGTAGAATTATAGATAATCCCCAATCTAGAATTTAAAAGACACATTAAAGCTCAACACCCACAGAGGCGGGAGGCGCGGGATACGGGCGCGATGTGTCAAAGTGCATACAAATTAGAACATTACAAAAAATACCGTCCCGGATCGCAACCACTTTCCCGCGCCATCCGCCTGTGGGTTTTCAGCTTTGCGGTCAGTCAATGGCAGAAACGGCTATGCGTGTATTTAAAAGCCAATACACTTGTTAAGTGTTTCAATTAGCGAACTATTATTGTAGCAAAAATTAAATAATGTAATGCGAAAGCAACACTGTGTTTATGGATTGGCTCTCGCTAAAATCTGGTTAAATGAAGGTTGATATGGAGTTTAGCAGATTCCATCATTACCGCTGTTGATTTTCGCCACGGGAAGTTTTACTATTAAAAGGCTTATTTTACGATTCCAGTAAAACATTGGTTTTTACTTTGCTTTAGTTTTTATTTTAGATTACCTACTGTTTTACCAAGCACAAGTAACAGGCAGACCCATTAAGTTCCCATAATATCCTACTTCCTTTCTGAGATAGAAGTACGGATCATAACCCAACACGTTGACCAAAGCAGATTGGTGGATATACTAGTAGCTAGCCCTTGAGTCGAAGTTGTCAGCTTACCCGAAGGTCAACAACATAGCCTAACGACTGTTGTCTGACAAGCAACCAAGATGACGGTGCCTCTGAAGCAGGGAAACATGATCCAAATACCACTAGAGGTCACTCATCCAACTAGTGACTGCAGCAAGGCTTGCTTAACATTATCGTTCAGTTGAGACCAACAAGGTCCGCTCCACTGCTAACTCTTCAAACCTATTACGCTGTGATATGACCAAATATCGGCATATAGCAAAAACTAGATTGTTTCGTCTAAAGGTGATTGTTACTACACATACACATGCTCCACTAAAACTCATAGGATTAATAATACTGCAATTCGAAACAATAACTCTCCGAGAAAATCCCAAGATTTTATGGGGTTCGAGTAGCTGTGAACATTCTACACGACTACACATACTCACTTGTTATTGAGATGTGCGAAGCTGAAAGAGCCTTGGCGCTCCAACATGTGGGGCGCGGCGTGGGGACGCTCCACGGCGATCGGACCCTGACCAGAGCTGCGGAGGGAACGAACCTAATCAGCAACGATATTCCTCGGCAGCACACAGCATCATCCAGACTCGACACGAATATACGACGGCGGGAAAACGGTCTAAACTGGAGATAGCTGGTCGAGGTGTAGCTAGAGTGGTGGTACTTTGGTGTACGGATATGATGTGACAGAAAATTCTAATGGTCTTTAATAAATACAATGCCGTGTAGACTGAACTCTCAAACTCATGATTCTTCTTCTTCTGCGTAGATGTAGCCAAAAACAATGGAAGATTTGTTTATATGTAAATTATGACAATAAATCATAGCTTTTACATTCAAAAAATGGGTCTACGGTGACGCTAACGCAATTATTTAACGCAAAAACTGCATTGGTGTCAGGCAGGGCGGTTTGAAATCTCCCATGCTATTCAACTTTTTCGTTAATGACCTGATCGTGGCGCTCAGCAATTGCCATGTCAGCTGCCATATTCATGGAGTGTCTGTGAATAATCTCAGTTATGCAGACGACATGGTGTTGCTGAGTGCCTCGGTATGTGGTCTGAGGAGGTTGTTGAATGTATGTGAAGACTACGCTCGTGACCATGGTTTGCGGTATAATGTAACAAAAAGCAAGTTTATGGTATTTGAAGTCGGTGCAGTTAGTCCGTTAAAACAAACGAACAAAATGTTCCGCCTGTTAGACTGAACGGAACATCTCTGGAGAGGGTAAATAAATTTAAATACTTGGGACATATCCTAACATCTGACCTAAGTGATAATGAGGATGTTGAGAGAGCGGAGGTCGCTCTCGATACGAGCCAACATGATAGCCCGCAGGTTTGCGAGGTGTTCAATGGAAGTGAAAGTCACGCTATTTAGAGCTTATTGTACATCGCTGTACACACCACTGTACACGTTGTGCAGCCTGTGGGCTAGTTACACTAAGAAGTGCTACGGCGACCTACGCGTTCTGTACAATAATGCGTTTAGGATTGTGTTGGGGCTGCCTCGGTTCTGCAGCGCCTCGGGCATGTTCGCGGAGGCCCGCACCGCCTGCTTTTACACGACTATGCGCAGGCGGAGCATCTCCTTGGTGCGCAGAGTACGGTCCAGCTCCAACGCAATCCTGGCGATGATTGCCGACAGGCTGGACTGCCCCTACATACGGCATTGCTGCAACAGACATGTTCAGGTGGTGCCGTTTGTCAGGCGCTATTAATTTATGTATATGTGTTTTGTATGTGTCTTAAATTTAAATATTGTAATTGTAATTTTATAATTTTGAACTCTATGTTATTTTAATTATGAATTTTGACTTAAAATAGGAAATGAATTGCTTTATTATTTTTATGTAATGTGAAATGTTTGTCTTAAAAATGTAATTGCCTGATATGGGTCTAGTTGCCCGAAATAAATGAATTTTATTTATTTATTTATTATTTATTAACCTTTTGCGTCCCAGAGACGTAAATATACTTCAGTTTTATTCATAAATCTTTTGTTTTAATTATGGAAGGATTAATTGCATACGTTATCGGGCATTTTAATGAATATCAATGTTCCGTCTATGGTGCTTCCAAAATTACACAATCTAATGTAATCAAATAGTCTTTAATAGATAGTGACGCATAGACTGTCCTCTCTCAAATTCATTACTTTCTGCGTGGATGCAGTCTTATAGATTCATGGAATAGCAATACGCCTTTACATGACATAGGGTGGACACTCGACTGAAGACGAATGAAACTCACAGCTTGATTTATGGAGATGGAGAACATATGGATAACGAAGATAATACACCGAATTGTGACACGTGATGTGGTAATGTCAAAATTCCTGTCTTCAATACGCATGGTGATGATGTATGTCATCTAGAAATCTCTATTCAGGCATGGTGACGATCAGGAGAATAAAACAAGTACAATTTGTAAAATTTTATACTGACTTCCATTCTATTCAGTTATTGGATTGTATCTCAAAAACTACTGGAGCGAATTTGATGAAATTTACATGGGACCACACGGAATTTTGAGAATCAGTTTACCCAGTCGAAAGTTATGAGGTAACAAACGTAAAAAAACGGTCGAATTGAGTACCTCCTCCTTTTTTCTACTGACTTCCTAAAAGAGGGAGGTAAAAAAGAGAGGACGATAGAAAAAAACAGTCGAATTGAGTACCTCTTCCTTTTTTCTAACGACTCCCAAAAAGGAGGAGGTACTCAATTCGACTGTTTTTTTATGTTTGTTTCCTCATAACTTTTGATAGGATGAACTGATTCTCAAAATTTTTGTTTGAAGGCTGGTGATTCCCGTGTGGTCCCATTTAAATTTCATCAAATTCGGTCCAGTAGTTTTTGAGATACACTCCAATAACTGAATAGAATGAAAGTAGGTATAAAATTTTTCTAATTGTACTTGTTGGAAGTCGATATATTATTGGTTGTGAGTGACGTATAGGCCTCAGTCAGTATTACAAATTAGATCATGAAATTGTTTAAGTTAATAAATATAACAATTTAACTATTTGGTAAGGATAGTTAGGACTTTCACCTAAGTTCACATTAAAATACATGGACATTATGTCGAAATTGACAAAACCTAATGGGACATTCTTCAACCAGCCGACCTCATTCTGATGACTGTGATGACACTGTGATGATGATGATAATGATGATGTTTTTTTATAAAACGTGAGGTCGTCAGATAAGACTCACTAGATCAAAATTTTGTTTTTAGAGTACTAATGGCACTAATACCTATTATTTTAAAAGAGTATTATATTAAAGCGCTTCACTTAATAAGATGTCACGTTTTAGATCTTGATATTATTCTCCAAGACTGCGACAACTCTGTACCTCAGCAGATCTGAAATAGCAACGTCACGGAAAAGCAAGGACACCAAAATAATATAGATACTAACTTGTTGTTAAGATGCGAGAAGCCGCGGAAAGAGCCCTGCCTCTCTAGGAGGTGGGGTGCGGCGTGCGGACGTTCCACTGCGAAGGGGTTGTGCGGGGCGGGACGCGGTGCGGCGGGGGGCAGGGGTACACCCGCGGGTGATGCTGCGACCCCCGCGGGGACTGGCGGTACTACTGGCGGACCGTTCGGTGTGTCCGCTTCAGACACACGACGGCTTATAATCCCTGGAAATACACGACATACTCAAAATGTACGGTCGAGATTTATGTATACTCAATATTTCCTTCATTTTTGGCTTTGTGACCGTTATTGACATTACTAGCAAGTATTTATAAAGGCTTAATTAAGAACCGGTTCTAGATCAAGCCGGTTCAAAATCCAAGCTAGCTTATCCTATGATATTCTTGACCGTAAATGGCATATCTATTATTAAACATTAGTTAAATGTTCATACTATACTACCCACGGTTGATTCTCCAACTTGTTTATCGTAACAATGTATGGAAAGATCAACTGAATTCATAATAAACCTTTACATTAGCGTTTTAAGGACTAAAAAAATTGTATTTAATAATTATTAAATACATTTTTTTGGTCCTTAATAATAATTATTAATAAACGACAATGTAATAACGACATGATTGTAACTAGAACATGTAAATAACATTTTATTACGTCTCGCCCGCACGATGCTTGCAACATTTTGTCCTTGCACTTGTACAACTATTTTCCTTTAACGAGTTCATTACTATCTACACTAGCAGTCTTATTTAAAGCGAACAACATTGCCAAGCTAGCTGATTTTACAGCCTGCTACAAACATAGAATGAATCACAATCTTAATAATGTTTATAAAATAATGTTCATTATTGTTGGCATTGATACACGCAAGCTTTCAAAACGGCGGTTACGCCCAACAATTGATGTGAAAAGTAGCAGGCGTAAGTCACGTTGTCCGTCAGCCGCATAATTGATTTATACTATTTGAATTGATTTATATAATAAATTAAGTTTATTTTTTTACTGTGAAAGTAAAATAATAAACTTAATATAATTTTAAATCGCTTTAATGTATGTTTTATATTCTTTCGATCTATAGGTATTTAAGAAGTAAACTGGTTAAACTGGATAATTTAGGTTTATTTGTTGATATAGCTTTACGTATTTACTCTCAAGGTTATAATGTAATACAAAAAACATTTGCATTTTATAACGCTTTTTATAATCGCTTTTTATAAAAGTCGGTAGTCAAACTAGTATATGAATGCGAACATTTTTTGATTATTTGTTTAAGTTTGTTATTTATTACTATGAAATGGCTCAATAAATCAGGATGACATTTTTAAACAATATTAAATTATAATAATAAATATATTAAACTGCATGCTGCAACGTTAGCAAGAGAAATACGGCCTTACTCATAAACGCTGCTATAATTTAAATAGCCTAATTTAGTACAAATCCTTTCTGCGTCATACTAAATGCATCTAGTTCTGCACCTAGTAATCAAGTTTTAGTATTCAACGAACTATGGGGCTTAATAAAACGCACGGTGCGTCATCAAACGCGTCACAAGCTCACGACAAAGCCGTGCATACAAAAATAGCGGACTTTGAATTGCAATCAGTTTCAAGAACAAGATAAGTCACGCAACTGTTGAATCACCGTACGATCCGTGTAACAATCACATGTACCAACACGACTTATGTTAACCGTAGGGCAATTACGTACCTCAGTTACAATCTAATTTTGATTGAAATCTTGAACAAGTGCAATTTGAAATATTTAATACCGACTTCCATTATATTACTTTGGTAAAATTCAGTTATTGGAGTGTAACTCAAAAAGTACTGGACCGAATTTGATGAAATTTACATGGGACCACACGGGAAGCACCAGCTTTCAGACAAAAAAATAGAATTTTTGAAATCGGTTCACCCAGTCGAAAGTTATGAGGTAACATCATAAAAAAAGTTTAGACAACTTCAGTAAGTTGCTGACTGGAGCTGACAAAACATAAAAAAATACAGTCGAATTGAGTACCTCCTTCTTTTTGGAAGTGGATTTAGTTATATTTCAATCAACGTTTGATTGCAACTGAGATACGTAATAACCCTGGAGATAGTTTTGTGGGGTAATTATTATTATTTATTAATTTTATTTTCAGAAATAAGAACTAATTAGTAATTAGACGGGAAAATAATTATGATAATTATGTCATAATCATAACCATTCACTATTAATTATGGGTCAGATGATCATGGAGTTTAGGAGCGATCGATGACAACAGAGTTATTTACTACATGCCGCATATTGCGGCGTCACCTTTCCGAAAAGTGACTTTCACGCACAATATTTTTAAACGATAAAAAGTAACCTTTGTTTCCAAAGAATAAATGCCATGTTGGAAATGTCAGCTAAATCGATACAGCAATTTTGGCAATGAGTAACCAACACTTATTTATTCATTTATCCATCCATCCAAGCATCTATCCTACCATAGTAATAATACTAGAAAAACGGGATATTTACAACGTATTATGTAACGTGTATTTATTTTGAGCTCTCGATATTTCGCCACAGTTGCATGCGCCATGTTCACGGGTAAACTCACTTTTATATCACTTTTATAATACCCTATAATGCTATAAATCCGCGGGGCACACTAGCTGTGATAAATAAATATAAAAGCCGGGATAAATGTAGCCTAGGTATTGCTTCAATTCTCATATGAACAAATTAACAGGTTCAATAGTTTTAGTTCTTAGATGAGTAACAGAGCATCCATCTATACAAACAGACATACTCGTGTTTTTATTATTTATATGATCACTGCGATAAGCCATAAAAGGTAATAAAAATTAAATTTCGGAATATCCTCTCCAATCATTAAATCCTAAAAATGTTTAATCAGATGTAGCAATAATAATAAAGCTTAAGTATAAAACTAAGGCCATTTCCATTAATATGTAGTAATTACGCCGCGCCCGCGTTCTGTTGCCATCCCCCCACTCTTGTCTGAGGCTTTTATCATTAACTGACATCATTATAAAAATTTGGTGTCAAACCGGCCAGATGGAATAGTCAAATTATATTAATTTAATCACTTAGAATTTAAAGCTTATACGTTTCTATTTGATACACGAGCTCAAATCGCTCGCAGCGGAGCTTGACTTGGCGATCTCAACCGTTCAACAAGTTAAGCAAAGCTTGCTGCAGTCAGGAGTTGGATGGGTGACCGCTAGTGGCATTATTCAAATGAGCGCTTCAGTGCTTCGGAGGGCACGTTAAGAACGCGACCCAACCCCAATTTTAAAATAATTTACGATGCTTTACGTAAGGTTGAAAATCGCTTGTTAGGTTGGACGATGTAATGCGAAAATGCGTTAATTTTGTACGTTTTCTTTATATCTTTCGATTTATATTAACAAAATTGAAAAAACTGCTGGTTTTTTGGTGGTTTTGGTTGAAAAAACTTTAACACTCTATGTTGGCTGGCTATGTATTACCTAAAAAATAATATAGTGTTATCGCTGAAAATTATGAGAGTGTGGACGTGAAAGTTTATTTTTATGCACCTATTTAGGATTTTTTTCTGCAGAGAGCGAGTAATATTTATGAATTCTGTTCGGTTATTACTCTTTGCCTGTTCCTTTTCTAAACTAAGTTTTTTTTTCATAGATTATTATCGAACTGTTTCGTTACACTCGATGTTTAAAGATTCTGCTTTTTACTATTATCGGGTACGACCGCGCCTTAAGCCGACCGTCCCGGTTGTTTGTCTTAGGACAACAGTCGTTAGGCTCTGTCAAAGGCCTTCGTGCGGCCTAAATACTTCGACATGGGTTGGCCACCAGCCTATTCACCAAGCCGCACAGGGCAGGCGTGGTGGATTATGGTCCAACTTCTCTCTATAGGTGCGGTTAAACGGCCCGCTGTAACACGAGCCGCACCGCGCTGCACCATCCGTGTAGGCGCGGCTCGGCTTAATTCGGACGCAAGCCTGCTCGTTTAAACGACGCGGGGTAGCACGATCCTACGCAAGCCGTCCGTGGAGATGCGGCACACATCGCGCTCCACTCCATCTCGTACAAACCCAACGTCGCTAAAAAAGAAAATGGGTCTTCCTTCATCGCGCGCTCTGAACCATCTGTTTAGACGGCGCGTATTAATACAAGCCGAGCCGAAGATGGCGCGCGCGCCTTTGATCCGTGTCGAAAAAACCGACAAGTGATGGATCGTGCGAATTTTGCCGAGCCGCGCTGAGCGTAGTTGTTTAAACAGCGCGTGGCGCGCTGAATCACGAGCGGAGCCAGGCTCGGCTCGCGTGTTTGCGCGCCGTTTACTCGTACCTTATGAGAGGAAGGCTCGAGTCCCAGACGTGGGAACATAATGGGCTAATTATGTATGAGTTGTATAACAAAAGATAAATTATGATGTAGTACACAAACAAAACAGCTGCAAGTCTTTACCACGGCGCAGGTAAATCTTATAATAACACGCACTGCGATTCACAATTTACGAACACGGAAGCATATCAAGCCACTTGGAATGCTAGATTCTATAAATACATTTAACTCGTATTCGCGTCATGTGTGCGCTTTGGAAGTAGTCATACTCTATAATGGTGGTACTTAACTATATATTCGGCTATACAAGATACGATTTTGTATTGGTGCAAATTTACAGCGCGTCAAATAACTTCTCTGTGGAAAATTGTGTCAAGGAAAGGTGTAAATGAGTCTACTATATTAATAAATTAAATTATAATATTATTGTACAAGTTTCCTCGATAACTATTTCAATGTATTATTAAGCAAGGCTATATTTTTTTGTATTGAAATTCTTGTGAGTTTAACACATATTTAACTATTATTATTAACCGGCAAAACACTCACGTTAAGGATCGAATACGTCGGACCCGGGTTTCGAGCATATCCGATGCTCATCTTCAGGGCGAGTGCGCAGTGGCGTCTGCGTGCTCCCGGTGGGCACTTTGTTCACATAACGTGAGTGTTTTGCTGGTTAATAATAATAGTTAAAAACGATATTTGTTACCAGACACATTGTAGGCAGTGCGAAAATGAACGTAAATTCAGTTAAACTTTCTTCTGCGGTTTGCACAGACACGCACAAAGATGCTGGTTTGCAATACTATTAGCCAACATCAAACACCCTAATCTCACACTCAAAATCCGTCGCCAGCACAGTCTTAAAGCTTGCTCAAACGACCCCGAAAACCGGTAATGTAAGAAGGATGCAATTTGCACGCACAATTTGATTATACCAAATTACTGAAAGCCACTTAAAATCTTATCAGAATTTTTGACATATGTTCGTTTGAGTAAAAATATGTGACTGACTATGTATGACTAATATTAAATGTAAAAAAATTCCATTTGAATAAAAGTTGTTATTTAACTTGTAGTTGTAATATTGTATCGTCAGAAGTTAGCTGGAGCTTGTTCCCAGCTTATTCCCATCAATGGTCTCCCTAAAGGACGATTGTACAAAGAGCAAGTCCGTAAAAAGGCAATACTTTTGTGCCATTGAATACAGATTCCTTTGTTCCGATCTGAACACATGTTCGTACCTGCCCTTCGGGAAATACCAAAGGGGCTGGATTTTAATTGTGATACTTTTTTTGTATAAGAATTAGACATTTTCGAAACAAGTATAAGATCACACTCATATTATAGATCAAAGATTACGAAGTTCTACATTTTTGTTAGATTATAATTAGTAACAGACATACACAATACACATGTTTGTTACTAATTTACACTAAGACGGCGCAACGGATTTGGTTGGAGATTGAAATAAAGTTAGCTTATACCACAGAATAAGTAATTGTACTAAGCTTATGCCCAGAATTACTACATAAGTTTTTTTATCTCTATTCAACGTGTAGCTACCACGCAAAATAATTAGCAGTAACTTGTTCTCCACAAATCATAAATTTACCTAATAAGGTAGGTAGCCTACAATTATTCATATATGAAACAATAGTTGTAAACATGTAACCTTGTCGTCACAGTTCAGTGCATGAGACAGCGTTTTTAGATATATATTTTGAAATCAACCGAAATCAAAAGGGAACTAGATAGATATGACCACGATTATAGTATTTTTAGTGAGATTTTTAGTTAGTAGTTAGTTTAGAGTTTACATTAGAGCGTAATCCGCATCCCGGCACGCTAACCTGCAGCCAGCAAATCGGGAGTCAATGCTCACATTGAAACTAATGGAAAGTAAAATCAAAATTTTATTTGAATTACATTGCTCGAATGTAATCTTTGGGTAGATAGATACGCGATGTTACTGTCTCAGTGGCATGAATATAAGTACTATCTCGATTCTCGTCACGTGACAATTTCAAATAGATCTCGTTCTATACAGGATCTGGGCTGCGTTCCAGCAAGCCACAGGACAAGCCAAAATTTCCGTTTCACGACGCCTATAGGCCAGAATTTGCACGGATCAAGATTTGATCACGCCCGTTTCAACACTCTGTCAGAACACATTTTGTCCCGAATGGACAGTAATTTACTTATTATTAATTTACTAATTATAAATTAAAACCTCAAATTATTTTGAAATCACTATAATAAATAAATTTACATCAAGAGGGAAAACAAAACAAAGTAATATGTCAAACTCGTTTTTAACAGATAATGTTAAAGGGACGTTCCAACAACGCTCGATCAAAACTTGGACGAACATTATTTGAAATGAAATGTAATATATTTATTCGGATTATATTTATTTGGTCTAAGGCTTGGCGGTACGCAGCCCTGGAGTGATTGATCCAATAGATTATATTGTGCGTCTACAAAGTTGTTTGGAGTTTGCAATTGACCAATGGCACACTTTAGAATTCTGTTGTATAGAACATTATTTAATGTCTCACCTGACTTGCGGAAGGAGCCTTGACGCGTGAAAGCGTGACTAGCCGCGTCTATGCTCATAGACACTGCACACTCCTTGTCGCGGCGCTGTTTGCGTTCTAAACACGCGGCAAACGCACAGCCGACCGCGTGCGACAAACGTTCACCGCTGTCGCGCGACGCGAGGAACCCATGACACATCCAACGGCGGGTCGTGCCGTCGCGGCAGATGTAACTGGAAATTACACAAAATATACTTAGTACTAAGGTAAGCTCTTTAATCTTATTCCGATCTCGAACTACTCGTTCCGGTCTAGAATTGCATCCACATACTGTTCAAAATATCTTACCACGAACTAAAAAGTTTGGCTTCTGTCGTGTAAGTAATTTGTGGAATGCTCTGCCGTACCTACGTATTTCCTAGCAGCTATGACCCTAGGGCATGAAAAATCATCTCTCAGGTCATCATAAGGGCGGTGATTAGTGCAGCTTAGGGCTGCAGTAATGATCATTGCTTGTTGATTCCATCTTCGCTTTCCATCAGGCGTGATAGGGAGTCACTTTAATGACCAATTTTAAAAAAAGTAAAGGAAAAAACTAAAAACATCAAAATATCTTGCGAAACACGACGAAGCGGGCTTTATAAATTAGCTTGCAAGTACGTTTATAGTCATCATGGTGTTAATATAACCACATTACGATTGCGGTTATACAGCATCAATACAGCTGCAAGGTGTAATAAAATGCGTTAAAGGTGCCTGAATATCAACACAATATGACAGTGCCTTAAACATCTCCCGCAGATGTAAAAGGCCAGTGATGGTATAATTCTTGAATACAGGAGGTATTTATTGCAATAATATTTATACTTATTGACTATTAAATGATCACTAAATATAAAAAATAATAATAAACTATGTGAATATAAAAGTCTGGACCATCAAACAGAGAAAACTTGCGTACTTAGGTCATGTTTTACGTAACAGCCGCTATCAACGCTGCAAACTATTATGATAGGTAGAGTTGCAGGCAAAAGGAATGTTGGTAGAAGAAAGTTGTCAATGGACCGAGATTTAATAAAAATGAAGATCTGTTCAGGCTTGCCCTGAACAAAGAAGAGTTTAGAAGGATGACGGCCTACCTCCAGTAGTGGAGAAGAAAGAAAGAAAGAATAGGTATAAATGTAATATTATGATACAGCTGATTTTCTGAGTTGTATAATTTTTGGAAACTTCAGATCTTTAAGTTTTCACAGATGACCATGATATTTTTAATCCTTTTAGCTCGAACGTTATATACGAGTAATATATAATACGAAAAATATTACTCAATATTTTTACGCAATCTTATTTGCTCAGTGATTTTATTTATAACATATCTGGCACTGCAGTGGTACCGCCAAGACGCCAGACGCCTTTTTCAAGACTTTACCACCTTATAAGCAATTTTTCTTCGCCTCTTACGATTTTTATCCCGACGACCGGAGAAATATTCCTTAATTCTCCGTCACCTTAAGGAGCAAATTCTGCCAAGTACCATGTATACAGAATTATTGGTGCAAAGCGGCAAAGTGACACTATCATATCCCATTTCAAACCATATGAGCCATGGTTGTCTAAGAGGAAGTGTGACTATTTTTTTTACCTATTTTTTATGATATCTGGAGAGATATATATTGCAGTTCAATACTAATGACGGCCTGTTTGATAGACAAGTGAATTCATTCATCCTGATACAAACGCGATTTTAACGTAATTAATAGAAAACATATGACCCACGTAGGTCGTCTCAATACCAAGAGCTTAAACTGCGATTGCCACGAGCAATGGACAGATTTATGAAATAAACAACTTACAAGTAAAATTAGATTTTTTTTAATTTGGAGTGTTACTCAAAAACTACTAAACCGAATTTGATGAAATTTAAATGGGACCACAGGGGAAGCACTAGCTTTCAAACTAAAAAGAATTTTGAGAATCGGTTCACCCTATCGAAAGTTACGAGGTAACAAACATAAAATATATATATACAGTCGAATTGAGTCCTTTTTGGAAGTCGGTAGAAAACTAAAAACAAATAGATACAGAAAATGTCACAATATCCAAAGCCAGCTAAGCATATCGTAAGCAACAGTAACGACTCCCATCACGAGCTATATACGAGTATTTGTTCGCCGCCTCCATAAAACAACGGGACACATACAAATGTGGGTGTTTATTGAACTTTCATGTAAGGTCACTCCCGCCGCGGCCAATCCAATTAACATGGGTTACGGAGCACTCTGCCCTTTACGAGATATTTGCACATCATTACTTGTTCCAATGTTGATCTGGTGTGTTAAGTTAAATACTTAATACGAAAGTCAATAGAAATAATAGAACAGCAGTGTTTTTTATTGATAGACTAGAGTTTGATTGTCGAAGAACAGAAAAAATATGTAGTACTCAGCCCTTTACGAGATATTTGCACATCATTACTTGTTCCAGTGTTGATCTGGTGTGTAAAGTTAAATACTTAATACGAAAGTCAATAGAAATAATAGAACAGCAGTGTTTTTTATTGATAGACTAGAGTTTGATTGTCGAAGAACAGAAAAAATATGTAGTACTCAGCCCTTTACGAGATATTTGCACATCATTACTTGTTCCAGTGTTGATCTGGTCTGTAAAGTTAAATACTTAATACGAAATTCAATCAGCAGTCTTTTTATTGATAGACTAGAGATTGATGGTCGAAGAACAGAAAAAATATGTAGTACTCAGCCCTTTACGAGATATTTGCACATCATTACTTGTTCCAGTGTTGATCTGGTGTGTAAAGTTAAATACTTAATACGAAATTCAATCAGCAGTCTTTTTATTGATAGACTAGAGATTGATGGTCGAAGAACAGAAAAAATATGTAGTACTCAGCCCTTTACGAGATATTTGCACATCATTACTTGTTCCAGTGTTGATCTGGTGTGTAAAGTTAAATACTTAATACGAAATTCAATCAGCAGTCTTTTTATTGATAGACTAGAGATTGATGGTCGAAGAACAGAAAAAATATGTAGTACTATCGAGCGTGTTTTAAACTTAAGAGACATACGGATCGTTAACGCAAATGTCACTTGATTAGAACATTTATATCGTAAGTAACTCGTACTTCATCATAAAGACTAAAATAATATAGCTGAAAAGAAAAGCAAACGATTTCCAAAATAGTTTCTGTGTATGTATTATTTTTGTGATATTTATTGGCCTTCCCACTATCACCTAGTTATCTATACTAATATTATAAAGAGGAAAGATTTGTATGTATATTTGTAACGAATTGGCTCTAAAAGTGGACCGATTTCAAAAATTCTTTACCGTTGGAAAGCTACATTCTTCCTCATTCATCAGCGCGCGGGTGAAACCGCGGAGAGCAGCTAGTAAAAAATACACTATGAACTCTACAAGTTTCTAATTTATATGCTAACTCTACAATATAAGGATATAGTTATGCAATCTGGATAAAACATAATTATTTTTTTTAGTTTAGATGGATTATGATGGAACAGTTTCACCTTACCTAAAACCCCGCTCATGGTTTCTGTCAGGCGCGCAAAAGGACACCTTCTCGATTGTCTGGTCGACAATGAGCCCTTTAGTCTCTTCCTCCACAACCCTGAGTCCGTCCCCGCTTACGTGTAAAACGGCACGGACAGGTCGACGACGGGAATTCTGAAATTTTAAAACATAACTTCTTATTTAAACATATTCCTGAGAGCCAAAATATGTGACTTTTCTAAAAACAATGCAAAGCTAAAAAGAAATAGAGCGCATATGGTGCCTTTAAATCAATAGTAGTAGTAGTTTGTGGAAATGTCCGTGTTGTCCTTTAATAAAGTTTCGTGATGACAGGAGAACATGAAGCTAGAGGAGAGGATTAATTCGCTGTAAGAAAGCCTTGTGATGTCGGTCATGAAGTAAAGGTAGTAGACATGGGCCAGTTAAGTTCAAATTGTCGTTGGGTTTTTCAATGACGTTTTACTTTTCACGAAGAATACGCTATATATATAATTATAAAAAAAAACGAAACTGGCGCAAGTTTTCTTGAAAAAGTGGTTAACACGAATTGAACATTGCTACCAGCGCGGACCGCAATACATACCACATCATATATAGCCATGAACAAACGTATAATTTCAATTCAAATTTATATTATGTGTTCAATTGAGGCATTAGAGACGCACTTATGATTGTCTATTATTAATTAATATATTCAAGACTCTAATCAAGTACCGGTCTGTAACTCTCGGGCCATTTTATCTATTCAAATGGCTTTTTATAATGTAGGTATTATTTTCATTGCAATCTTAATTAATTACTTCGGTCGCAGACGACTGTAAGGATAGCTAGCAGTAATGGAGCACTCCATCCAAGCGTTTTTGTCTTCTTAATAATGTGTTAGTTATATAAAAGTCTTAGTTCATATAAAAAAAGAAAACTCGATTTTTCCCACGTAATGTAGAGCCGATGTTAATCTCTAAGAAAACTGTTGTCTTGTCAATATCAAGCTTAGCTCCATCAAGCATAAACGGCAGGCAAAGAGAACTTCAAAGACTATAAAAATTTAGTATTACATTATTCGCCGAGGACCTTTTAGAGATAGTAGAGAAATTACTATCTCTAAATGATTCTCGGTTAAGGATTTTGAGAAATTGTTTATTTGAATTAACTTACTATCTACTTTAAGAACCAGAGATTTATCATGAGCAAATAACTGAATGCCTCAAAAATCATTGACCATAATTATGTTAACTGTTAATATATGGAAAACAAAATATGGCCCTAAAATAGAGCCCTGTGGCACGACCATTGTAATTAAAAGAACAAAAGGTGTTGTGACCTAATCGCACCCTTATTTGGCCGTCCGAACGATAAATACGATTCGATGATATCATGAGCAGGTCCACGAATACCGTAATGCAAATGTTTACGATACCCTACACAATCAAATGCTATAGGCAGGCTCCAGGCAACACACTGGAGCTAATATTTGTAGTAAGTATAAACATTGTAAAAACATCTATATAAAAAGAATGTCCCCCAGTTTCTTGCCGCTTCTTCTCGGTAGGCTATATATATTTTGGAACGCGGCGGTAGTCATTTAAGTACATTATAATAAAAAATTGACGTTCATAAGTGCGTCTTTGATGCCTAAATTGAATAAATGATTTTGACTTTATACAGAAATCAAAAGAAACGCTAATAGCATCACGTGAGCTCTCCCAAGTCGTACGTAACTTCATGTATCGGATTTCTCCCCTGACTTACAAGATTGGAGTGATTCTACTATATTACATTTAATTGGGAAAATTGCCACTATATTTTATGGTTCCTCGGCACAGTTTGTAGTGACCCTACCTTCGCAACACTGGGTCCCATAATATTCCTGGCCGTGGTAAATAGTATGTTCTCGTGTGTGTGTCATGATACAGGAATATCATGGATTTTATTAGGCAGATCACATTTGACGTGTAATAGTGGTGTATTATTAACCGTTGATGTTCACAATGGTGTAAGAGTGTCAGTAAATTATATACTCGAAAAGTCATGAAACATTATTTTTGTGTTTTTTTTCGTCAATCGTGTTAGCATGTTCTAGTATAGTTGAATGCATCCACTTGATTTATACTCGTACATAACAGTAATTAAATGACTGACTTATTCCTTAGACCAGACTCTAACTACCTTCATGAAAAAAAAGTTTCTAACTCTGCAGTTACAAAAATAAACCTACATTTTAGCCGCATAACTTTTTCTATGTAGGGTCTCCCACCTCAAAAGGAAAAATGAAGCCTTATCGGATCACTTTGTTGTCCGTCAGTGGGCCTAGCACGAACAACTGCGTAAGTGTAACGTATAACATATTGTTCACTTGAAACAGTACAAACAGTACAAATCTGTCATTTATCTAGGTTAAATGTGACACAGATAGCTCATAGTTTGTACGCTGAAGGGTGACGGGTTGACGCTTACGATACGAATACTTTTTCTCAAATTGTTTGTGCTACGGCCTCTGTTCGTCTGTTTGTCTGTCAAAACCCTATTTCATTCATAAAAAAAATCGGAAATCCATAAATTTGTCACATAATAATAACAAAACGAATTTACTATTGAATATTAATATAAACTTAGGTATTTACTACAACAAAATTATAACAAACTTATTATTTGCGGTTGCGGCAATAACCGTGTTTATGGATCGACAGTTTGTCATTTAATCTAAATATGCATTTAGTTTTAAAGCATTAATTTCAGATGCTTTCTTCACTTGCTTGATTATTTGCCCTTATGACATCATTTCCGCCGCTACTTTCGTTTGAGGTCACGTAACTTCTAGAAACTTTTGTACACATTTTGTTTATTCGAAATAAAGTTAATCCAATGCATAATAAAATTTGTTAAATTATTTAGGTTATTCGCTCCAACCACTGTTATGTTAAGATTACATTGTAATTTATTTTTGACTGTGTCAATTATACCCTATTGAATCGATCAAGATTCTCATAATTGTTTTATTTTTCAATATTTATTAGATTATTTAGATTAGGAAAGCAAAATGACAAATTCCAGACCTTTTGTTTTCTAACTCCGGCCAGGGTTTACAATATAGTTACAATTGATTTTAAGCTATCAAAGATCAAGACTACTTAGTATAAAAGAACCATTAATTATCAACCCCTGAGGCCTCCCGGAACACCGGGTGTCTGAGATTGGTTAATATCAGTAATTATTTTTGCCTGAAACGAAGCGAGGCGCACTCGCAAAATATACACACAGACAAACGAAGCAATCAACCGAAATACAGTTTCTTATTACATAACATACTGAATATAATGTATTGTTTGCTGATGTCTGTATTGTATGCTTATCTTGAGATGGAACTTATTTCTATTTGCTGGCTTGGTACGACAAACAAGAAGAGATCTTAGAACAAGATTACAGAGTAACTACTCTGTCGTGACTCTCACATTCTTTAAAATTATAGTAGTACCGATGCGCATAGAGTATTGCAATATTGGTAGCCATTAATATGATTGATACACAAGATAACTGGCAGTTAGCCAGCCTGAAGCTGTTACCCCCTTAAATAGACAGCAACGCGCCAGAAAATTATAATGACAAGGATTGAAAAACGACTTTATGTGCTGGTAGCCATGAAACTGAATAAAACACGTATAGTTTCAAGTTGCCAGCAATATGACAAGATATTTTAATTCACCTTATTCCAAGTAACCTTGCTTTAATAAGATACTGGAAAAAAATATTGTACGGGCGTGTATACATGTCACATAATGAAATTGTAGATTTTGTTTCCATAATACAACAAACAAGATACTGTTTGAATGTATGTATGAACCTCATAGTAATTGACCTAACATAACTGGTTCATTAACTTATTGTCACTGATGTGGAATCAAATCAGAATCGAAATAATTAGGAATAGCCTTTTAAAAACTATTTATTTTAAACAATAAGGTATACGAAAATACTCTTACTATACTGTAGATACATACAGAGTAATTCTTTGAATGGTATTTCCTGTTCACTTCCGATATGGCAATCGAAGTCAGCACAAACATTGGAGTTGTGCACATTTATACCGCTCTGCAACATTCATCACTAAATACAAAAACTCTTTCCTATGTGATAGAATTAAAACATTTCATGAAAATGCACAACAATAGCAAATTTCACATGCATTGGGTCAAAAATGTACACTACTGCTACCTACTACACTATTCGTAATCCAACACAACGTAAACTGAGGTACTAAAACAACTATACCTAGTTCAACAATTCACTTTTTGTGTGTTTTACCAAACTTTCATCCAGTAGCGGTGCCAGTGCTAACAAATAGTTTTGACCTAGTTATGTCTACTGAGCTTAACAACTAAACCTACGGGCTATTTTGTAACTTTAACTCACTGCTTTGACCACCGGTATGGTCTTGACAGGTTGGAGTTGATGAAAGGGTATCTACAACCGTTTTGCATTAAAGCCATAGATTCACAACATTTCGTTATAATTCATAAACCCTAAAATACTCGTACAACCTCCTCTTGAGCACGAAGACAGTTTGAAAAGATTGTTTAGTTCATTTTGGGGAGAAAAAATGGAACACCGAAAATTCAAGTGGGGTATGTAAATTACAAGTACGAATTTTAACATCACATGCATATGTACTACCTAGAATCACAAGGTTTAAATAAATGATTGATTCATTGATCGTCTTTGAGAAGAGTACGCTTAAGTTAATAATAATAATAATAATATGGGACAACACTCACACAAAGGTCTTCAGGTCCCAAACTAGGCAGAGCCTGTACTATGGTAACCTGATGACTGATATTACATACTTTAATATTACATTGATTGGGTTGACAAAAATGAATTCATCATGGCTTTAATAGCCAGTGAAAGTGACATAGGTACATAAAATTACAAAGTGAGTAGCACAGCAGTGGCAAACTCAACTGGTTGGTAGTAGAGTACAGCAGTAGCAAATTCAACTGGTTGGTAGTAGAGTACAGCATTGGCAAACTCAACTGATTGGTGCATCCTAAGTTGTGGAACAATTTTGGTAGCACTATTAGATTAGTAGTCTTAAATATGAAAACCAATGCATTTGTACCAATAACAAATTTCCTACAAACAAATATACAGCTTCCTAACTTTTAAATAGACTTTGCACTTAGAATATAAACAATGTGTTATGTAGTCAATTAAGCTTCCCGGACCCGCCTCAAAATGGCTGTTTGCAGTAAAATAACGTTAATGGCATTGGACTCTGCCAGTATTGTTATACTGTCGCACGGTACGAGACTACTATTTTTAGTCCTTACTCCATTTTCTGTCCACTTCAGACCAAAGTATTGATTACTCTCGATTGTACCTACAAATTTCTGTCTGCCGCCGTCTAGATGCCATATGAATTGTGACACAAAGTAAGACACGTTCCATCAACATTTTCCATCCAGCATTTTCATCGCGTGGTCATGGATGATAATGATAAAAGTATATTATTTGTAAACCTATATGTTAATCCAGTGATGTTGCGTGATTGCGTAACAAACCTCCATACTTCCAAACTTTCTCGTTTATAATATTAGTAGGATTAGTAGGTAGTACGAGTACCTTCATACTTTTATTACATTCATTAAAATAAGCTGTCCAGTAGAGTTGAATTTTAAATAATTTGAATGGGTTAACAAGGGCGTACCCAGGTAGGGGCAGGGGGGGGCAGCTGCCCCCCTCTAGAAGATTAAATAAATGTAATTTTTTTTTGGCAAATAGAAATTAAAAACGTATTACCTACTCTGCGCAAAATGAAGTGTTGGAAACAAAATATCTTTTCAGCCAGATTTTTTTTTCTATAGTTAAATATTCTACAATATTCGATATAGAGTCTATGTATAGTGAGTCGTGTCGGTCGTGCCGCAACGTATTTATTAGAATATTTTATATAGTGACTTTCAGCCGCCGTCAAACGAAACGCAAAATGTTTTGATCAAGTTTTGATACACTTTATTTATTTCTTTATTTCGTTTTTATTATTTTTTAGTGATAATGAAAGTGACAGTAACGATTCATAGTCGAGAATTTAATTTCTGGAATCTGATTTTGATTACGCGACAGAATAAACAAAAACTAAGTAAGGTTTTGATGCAAGTTTGGTTTTATTTATTATATTAATTTGTTTTCAATGCTAAAATAAAATAATATTCAATATGTTGCATATTATTTTAAGTAGTATATATCTGTACAGATTTAGTTTAAGATTCTTAGTATTTATAAAATAAAATAGTGAAAGGATCAAATTCAAATTTCATAGTATATTCAGTGTTTACAACTAAAAGATTTTTGCTGCGGTTTTATCTGTGCCGCGGCTCACTAGACAGACTCTAGTAATTCTAGTATACTGTTAGCGATGCAATATAATTTAAATCTCCCGCAAAACCGTCGCATCTCGTAGTTTCCGGTTCCGCCGAGACAATCAGAGAGCCATCTAGGATTAAAGCCGAATATAATTGGGAGAAAACAACATCTAGCGCCATCTAGTTTCGGACGGCAGTACTTTTTCCAGTAAAAAGAAATAGGATCAATTTATACGGTCAATAGCGACATCTTGTATTGAATAGCAATACCGCGAAGAACGTTCTAGCATGGACTATTCTGGAAAGAAAAGACAGTGATAGCAAGTATAAGACAAGGATGGAAATAGAGTCGAGTATTTTCTACATATTTCGGGAGCAAGAATATTTCAATATATAAGCGGAAGCGTGAGGCAGAGCACGTCAATTTAGTTCGAATACAATTCAGTTCGGAGTGTAATACGAGCGAATATTTCATACGACATCAAAATCAAAAAAAATCAAAAATGTTTTTATTTCAGTAACCAAAAAACGTTTACATATACAATCAAGGTGGGGACCTTCTTTTAAGTATAAAAATACTTGTGCCAGAGGGCCCCGCTCTTCCATATCCATTTCAGTTACCAATATTACAAGAAAGGTATAATCTATTATAATATACATATTTAAAAGTTGAAAAATTATAAAAATGTTAGTATTTTTAGTTTAAACATACAACACGACATAGTGTCTTATAGTTTCGTTGCGGCGACACGAGATTTACGTTTACTGTGCAACAACTGGAAATATTACTCCGTCAAATGGATATCAGGAAATTCTTTGAAAGAGGTGAGTCAAAACAAAACACTTAAGTAGGTACCTAATATGATTATTTGATTTAATGGGGGGCTTTGACCCTCTTGTAAGTGTATATCTTAAGCATTACTTACAATATTTAAATTTATTAATTACAAGACGTGGTTTTGTTATAATAGCTAAAATAACATTTGTGAATATTTTGTGATTAAAAAGTAAAAAAAAAAACATAAAAGAAAGATCCTTGCAATATTTTGGATTTATTAATAAGTCCATACCGACAACAAAGTCCCTTTTCTCTAACGTCACAACAAGTGTATTATTTCAAATTACCTAGTTATGCTTATTTGGCGTTCAAACCATATATATTAGAATGTGAAACTTGATCTTTATTTTCGTCTTATACAACCCGCCTAAACACTGTAAGAGTATTTTTGTGTATCCATTTTTTAGGGAGGACACGCGAAAAAAGAAAAAAAGGTCGGGAAAGTAGCAGTGGAAGCGATGAAAATGACAACCATGATAAAACCACTCATGTAATGCCAAGATCATTGCATGCTAACATTGGACAAGCGTCAAATTCTCCTGTAGAACCTGTTAATATATCTGTTGCCGACTATTCTTCTCCATCGACATCCCAACAAACTTATGACGTCAACGTCGATCCTGAAATTATAGTGGACGATGGCTGTCATGAAAATGATCTGGGACGTTATGTTGGGTTGGCTACCCAGCTATCGACGGAAAAGAAGAGGGAGTTGTTACAAAATCCTTGGATCCCGCCCAGAAATTACGATTTTGAAAGTGATGCAAGCCACTTAAAAAGAAAATTTAACCATGGTTGGTTGGATCAATATTCACCATGGCTAGTATATTCCAAGCGACTAAAAGGTGCTCTTTGTAAGCATTGTGTTTTGTTCCCTCCGCCCATTAGCACTGTGAGAGGAATTTTGGGATCGTTTATGGTCAGGCCATATATAAAGTTCAAAAATATGCATGAAGACTGCCGAAAGCATGCAACGACCAACCTTCACCAAACGGCGACAATGCTGCAAAAAATTTTCTTGAAAATGTTCCTGTAGACATCCAACTGCAAAGTGGACACCAAAAAGAAATCGATGAAAACAGACAAATATTATCATCAATTATTTCTTGTATAGTATTTTGCGGCACACATGATATGCCTCTTAGGGGCAAACAAGCAGATGAGAGTGTTTTATTAGATTTATTGAAGTTGAGAATCAATTCAGGGGACGACAGATTAAAGAGTCACCTGGAAAAGTGCCGTCGCAATGCAGTTTACACATCACCAAAAATACAAAACGAATTGATAAATTTATGTGGCGAAGTTATTAAGGAGAATATAATTAGTGAGGTTCAGAAGACCATGGCTTACGCAGTCTTAGCTGATGAAACAGCAGACGTATCTGGGAAAGAACAGCTGTCAATAGGCGTGCGGTTCTACGACGAAAGCAAAAGGAAAATCAGAGAAGAATTTGTAGGGTTCGTTGAACTAAAAGCACAAAATGCTTCCGCAATTGCCGAAGCAATTGACAATTACTTAATTAGTTCTAACCTCTCAACCGAAGATTGCGTAGGTTTTGGATTCGATGGCTGTTCTACAATGGCAGGGAAAGAGGGTGGCGTACAAGCCATTTTGAGAAAAAAATATCCTCGTGCTTTATATTTTCATTGCTCAAGTCACAAACTCAACCTTGTTGTGAATGATGCGAACGCAGTGCCAGAATTTAGAAATACTGTCGCCACTGTAAAGGATGTTATAACGTTTTTCAGGGAATCGACTACACGTCGAAACTACGCTCCAAACCTATCACGATTATGTGAGACGAGATGGTCAGAAAAATATAAATCAATCAGAAAGTTTTCTCAACATTTTTCAGAGCTTGTGAAATCTCTAGAAACGTTATCCGTAGAAGGAAATTATGCCACTAGAAAATCTGCATATCAGTTGCATTCAGCCGTTACAAAACCAGTGTTTATTGTTACTCTACAAACAATAGCCAAATATTCAGCAGTTTTAGAACCAGTAGTTAACGCACTGCAAGCTAAATCGATCGACATGATCTCGGTAGGGGAACACATCAAAAATATCAAGGACATTCTCAGAAATGACCGCGAGTTTCCTGATAGAATAAGTAATGAAATACTTCAAAAAGCACGAGCTGTTGCAATGGATTTGAACATAGAAATTTCGGTTCCACGTCTTGCTCATAAGCAAACACATAGAAGTAATCCGCCATCAGACAATGATAACGAATATTGGCGGCGTTCCCTGATAATCCCATACATTGATTCACTCATTTCATCACTGAATATTCGATTCTCCCAAGAAAATACTCCGGCGTTTGCTTTAAGCAGGCTACATCCCTTGTATATGACAAAAACCAGCATTACAGACCTACACAAAAACGCAGAATCATTCCAAGAATTTTATAACCTGGATATCACCGGAGAACTGAACCTTTGGCATAATTTATGGGTGACGAAGGCTTTATCAGATGATCAATTAAGGGACATAGAAGTAATTGATCTGTTCAACGAAGCCAACATTTTTTACCCTGCTGTCAGAAAGGCATTAATTATTTTAAGCACTATCCCATGCACCACGGCGACCGTAGAACGGTCCTTCAGTACGCTGCGAAGAGTTAAAACGTGGCTTAGAAGCACCATGGGTGAAGAAAGGCTTACGGGTTTATGTCTGATGAGCGTACATCGCAACTATTTAAAAGACAACAGTGAGTTTATTGAAAAGACTGTCATAGACAAATTTGCGGCAAATCCGAGAAGATTACTGTTAAATTAATATATACATACATAATATAATAATATATATTATACATAATGTATGGTATAATTATGTATAATATTTTGTTTTGTGTCATCATCAAAATTAATAAATAAAAGTCAATTTTCATGATTTTTTGTTTCAATATACCCGACAGACGATCTTTTCGAAACAGGTATAAGCAGCCCCCTGCCCCCTCCTAGCTGAAATCCTGGGTACGCCCTTGTGGGTTAAGTATATTAAGACAAATAGCGTAAATAAGTAATATGCAAATTGAGAGCGGGAGCAGCATTCTATCCTATAAGGAGTCGTTCCACGATTCCATAGATCCCAAATCAAACCATAAGCTCTCATGAAATATAAGACCACATTATTCGCTAATCACGTCGCAGGACGACGTTGGATGCAGGCCGCTTCCAACCGGTCCTTTTGGAAAATCATGGGGGAGGCATATGTTCAGCAGTGAACGTCCTACGGCTGAGATGATGATGATGATGATCATGATTCGCTAATCCCGCAATAACCTATATATTACTTGAAGAATAAAGGGCAACACAGTAATAATATTGTATTTTTGCCCAGTGGAATAAATTTTGCTGCTGACTCCACGGGAGCGTGTTTACGTAAACAACAAGAGATTTATGAATGGGCTGCTTGACCTCAAGGTTACAAAGGATTTGAGGACATTGTTAAATCTATTAATATGAAAACATCCATACAATTTGAGTCCAAGCTAACATCAGTTATGTACGTACGAAAAGATTAAGTCTACTTGACTTTTAAAATGATAAAATGAATTGTACCCGTCCCGGAACGACTAAGTAATTGTTACCGATTGAGAGAATTGTTTAGTGTAGAAGAAGGTCCAATATGGTCGAACGCGATCAAATTGCTAAATGGTTAAATTGGTTAAATTGAAAATTGTTAATCAATGATTTAGGCCTTGATGCGATCAAATTGATCACATCTTAGGCACCAATTGTTTTTGCTTCAAGGCCATTTAGCTTAACAGAAGTTACAGCTTTGCGTGCTACTGCTAATAATGGCTAACAGACTGCAATGACGCTAATAAGTCCTAGGCCATTTAGTGTTTGCAGTATTATTAAATTGTCCAATCTATGCAGTATGCATATGCATATAAAAATAGCAGAATAAATCCCTCGCGTCTCGAAGACCTTCATGCGTGACTCTCATAATATTTTTGCTCTCGCAAATCTGCGAAGGTTCTCGCAAGGACATCTGCTTTGACGTCACTGCGTACGTTCGTGAGTAATACTTAATTGTAAATTGTAGTATCGTACATATACTCGTATAAACGAGTATATGTACGATACTACAATTTATAGAATGACGTGATATAAACTTGTGTAAGTGCGTTTACGTTGACACCCTGCTGTTTAAGAGACAACAATCTATGGCGTTGTGAGTACCGAGCAAAAGGTTCATATTAGTTTCTGTTATCTGTGGTTCATATAAGTAGTCTAAAATGTTTACGTGTATAGGCAGTAATTAGATTACAATATGTTTATTGAATATTTTCCATTATTAATCCAATGGGATTATGTATAGTTATCACGATTTATTTACTTAATACATTATAGGTTACTTACAGAAGTGAATTTGACACTAATATTAGATTTTTGTGCCAGTTATAAAAATACACCATTATTCTAAAGCTAATTATGCACCCTCTAAACTCGACGACGCTGAATTTGGCACACAGCTATGACTACAAATAAAATTACTAATATTATGTTTGGTAGTAGATTTTTGAGAATGTTGTGTCTGAGTGTTTTTCTAATTTTAACTCCCATATACCTGTGAAATATGTGGAGGATTGTAACGCGAGCCGCAACATTAAAGACTAAAGAATATCTCTAAGATAAGCACATTCCCTAGTAGTGCTTTGTCAGCCTATCATTGGTGCAAACCGCTCTACACGAACAGTAGAATGGAACCAAGGCGTTTGATGTTTCATGCTCACTGTTACATGCCAGGAGACTAAATTTTGAATTAACAATATTTGTTCACTGCCATCGTGCATCGTGGCGCTCAGTGTGACAGCTAAATATAGTAGTAAAACTACTAATACTCACGATATTACAGTTAAGTTCCTTCGCAACCTTCACCCGGCTCACCTCGGCGGAACCGAGGTATCGGGAACGTGCAGGTACCGGGTCGAACCGCAACAATTTCGCTTCTCGGTGTGCTATTGTGACAGACTTCACAGTAGCAGTTGCTAAGACGCTAGACTGAGCACCTCAAGAGGTATGTTACATTACAAATCGCATAATGATATCTAAACAGTAACTCCTAGACAGCTAAATACTTTGATTGCTAACAGTTCTAACGTACTTCCATCTCGGTGCGGCAGCCAAACATCAGTGAAACTACCACTACTCACCCTAAGCACCTTTAAAGCTTCCTCGCAGACTTGCATTCCCCGGGACTCGAAGACCTCGACACAACCGAGGTATTTGACGGGAAAGGTGCAGGTCCCGGCTCGGACCGCGGCCTCGTCGGCGTGCCATTGGTGCGGGCGTGCGGACTCTGGGGGTGAGCCCTTGCGTCGTCGGAAAGACTCTCGGAACGAGCGGCGCAGGCGCTCCATGCCGGCGCGCGGCGGCGACAGCGCAGCGCCCGCGCGCGCTCGCCTCAGAGACGAGCGGACCGAAGATTTCTGAAAAGACACAAGGCTTTATGAGGAACGGTGATAAGGCGATAAGGGCAATGACACAAGACAGCGAAGAGGCTGTTCAAATATTTGCAGTTGTACAGCTAAACATATTTTAATTAGGTACTTATTACCTGACGCAGAGTATAGAACTGCTGAGAATTCATCTTTCTCAGCCCGGTATTAAAAAGAAAAACCCATATATACCTAGTTGGAGAAATCACTAATTCTGAGAATGATCAAGAATTTTGGAAAGACTGGTATATAAATTTCGCATCTAATTTCTACGTAACACAATGAAAAAGATGTGTAAAATACAGTGTACAGTATGAATTCTGCTTTAAATTCTCTTTCCTTCCCCTGAAATGGTTCAAATGGCTATAAGTTAACTCCAAAACCCTATTGACTAGGTGTCTTAAACCATCATATCGACTTTCTCGTTTTGATTTTACATTGGAATTAAGTAGTATTTAAAATACTATTATATAAGATATTATTATATAGAACAAACATAATTCTACGAAAATATGAATGAACAAAAAAATAAAATAAACAAAAACATTTTTCAACAGTTAACTTTCAAACCGAATTTCTTATTCAAAACAGGGCATAACATTATTCGAGCTTGAATTAATTTGTATATTAAATAGCCCGACGATTTTTACTCTTAGTCCAGGTTTTGCTGTAATAAAATAACCTCTCTACATGATTATTTGACGGCAGGATTGCAAAAATTAACTGCAATTTAAAAAAACATTTCTCAAAGATAACGTTACGTGCGAGAATTAATAATATATAAAAATATGGGACGATATAGGGTCCGGGGTTTATACGGGACATTACAATTTGTTTCGGAGAATTGATGTCCTTGAGGACACGATTCAATTCATGGCTAAAATGGGAAATTCCGTAAAATACGGGACAATTGGTCACCCTATCTGATATCCTGTCTCATACATGTAAGTATGTAAAACAAAAACACATGGTATCCTACAACTTTATTCACTGTGTCACTTTCTTGGAAAATATAAATATTTTTTACACATGTATTTTGTTTCTGCGAAGCTTTTAAATTAGCATTGAATATCGTCTCGAATTTTTATCCTCCCAATTCTAACATTAAACGGATATGACGCAAATATTTTAAGTATGGAACACTCAATATACTTTAATACATTACAACGAAATGAATGAACGTCTAGACTATAAGGCTATAGGAGATGTCAATAACTTAACATACGAGGAAAACGCGCTTGAAAACTATAATCCATCAAAGGTCGTTGGTCATCATAGGGCCAGACACAATAGAAATTTTATTGTTATAATATAACGACTCTTGAAGGGATAACATAAAGCTTCGACCATATGGTCGAAGATATTGTAAAATCAACAATACAGTAATACTATCATCGTGTCGCCTTTAAGTTGAAATAGTAAGTAGGTCTCTGTTAGGTGGAGTCTCTCAATGTGATCTTGGAAGTCAAGACTTAAGAGAAGTGGATGTAGAAGTGTTTGGAGAGTCACTATTCTTAACTAAACTAACTAACTAAACACTATATTTTAGTGCGAATATATAAAGCGAGTGACACGATTATGTAACTAGTATATAAATACTGAGTTAATAATATAACATAACATAAAATCAACAAATTATACCAAAGTAATTATTGAAATAAAATACTCTCTAGCCTAGCATTCGCCTAATTATTGTTTGTGTAAAATTATTTTTTACCCAAACATTTTTTTCTATGCATTTACTTACTAGAGCGGAAAAAAGTTCAAGGAATGTCAACATTTTCGTCTTCTACCTCCAATTTCATCTAATTTAATGAGAGAGAGAAGCAAGTCAATAAGTTAAAAAGTACTATTTAAGTCTATGGTATTCGTATATTAGTGCGTTCGAATAGACCCCTTGTGAGCGTTTTTAGCGAAAATAACGCTAAAAACACTCACAAGGGGCGTTCGAATTGGGAATATGTGCGTGAAAATGTCGTTCATGTCTCTTTTTGTTCAGCATTCGGAAAGCTAAAAAAGAGGTAATGTGCAATTTTTGGCCACGTCCGGAGCATAGTTGTTTGTGATTGTTTTTTGACAGCTATGTACTCGTATTTGACAGCACAATCATGCGATTTTAGGTCTTATGCTCAGTCGTGTGATTCTCTAAGAGCAAACATCGTTGCCTCTTTGACAACATCCGTGAAACAAATGAAGAGATGACAAGAAACGTTGGAAAAACAACCTTGTGTACAAGGGGGATATCTCAAAGTATTTGACATCGTTGAGCTCCTCGACACATCATGACAGAATCGCACGGCTGTTGAGCGTTCGAATTCGAGGGTGTGGGCAAAAGTGGCAAATATAAAAGAACCATCAATGACAACGCCACCAATGCCCTAAAAGCTAAACGAACGCACCTTATATGTATGATATTCTAGTGGGAAACTATTGTTATTTTACATCTATGGTAGGGTTATACATTTTTATTTATGATATTTTTTCCTCTCACAAAGTAGTGGATAAAATATAATATTTATAAGAAAATGGCAAATACGTTTTACATACAAAATTTTTACGCACTAGAACTTCATTAATTAATTTTACAGAGTCTCATTAAAAAAGATGCTAGTTGTTTTTCTTATCTTGGAATGTGGAGTGGCATTGTCCGTAAAGAAAATATTTTTCTCATTGGTGGATTGGTATAGTGGTGTACCTATTAAAATATAATTTATTGTTTTTTGTTACGCTCAACAACTAAACTACTGTATTAATCCTTCCTATACCGTGATAATTAAAACAAAAGATTTATGAATGAAACTGACGTATATTTACGTCTCTGGGACGCAATGGGTTAAACAATTAAAAACGTCACACGATAATCTAAAATGAATACAATGGGTTGAATTTCACATCCTTTAAAAATTGTCTCTAAAGTAGCTCGTAGGTCTTCAGTGGCATTATAGTTTGATTCATACACTGTCACTTGTTTATTGCCATTCCGGAAGTTTTGTTATAGGTATACAATAGTAGGTATAATCTTTCTATGATTGTAAAAGCAATCAATAATGTTTCTTTTTATTACATTTATTTTTATTGGTTTACGTGTAGTGTTGTACAAATCAAGTTACGGCACCATTGAATTCCTAAAAGCAGCCTTAGAGACAATCTCCCCACTGAAGACACAAACGCAAAAAAACGTCATTTCGAACAACTTTTGATTAAATTAAAGGATATGACGTACAATGCATTTTTAATCATTTTATCATGTTTCATAGTAAAATTTACTACTTATGACCTACAACCTACACAATCAATATCGAACTAGAAAAAAGTTTTTTCTTTGATACGAGCGAGTTATTTCCCGAACTGAGTACAAGTGCTTTTGTTAATGTATGAATGCAGGTTTTCGTATCACTAAGTTTCAGACTTGCCCATACTAACCCATCTAAATGTCTTGCCCACCTTGTATATATTTTTTTATTTGTAAGTTTTCGGCTTGTTTACCATTTTTAGTAAAAACTTAATAAAACCACCGTCTGTTTGGTCATCCAAAGATTACAAAGTAATTTAATGGTAGAAATTGAGTTAGTTGTTTCATTTCGCTCCAAGGCTTCGATGTTAAATTCGGAAGTAAGTACCTACGCCTCCAGAACACAAGTGTGCTATTTTCGGTTTTTTGTTGTTGGTGTACAATTATCTAAGCTCGATTTACATTTACACTACAAGCGCTTACTCGTATCGCACCGATTAGATAATACTGCGACGACGAGGTAGGTAACATCTTGTTTAAACATTTGCTTTTATAAAAAAACAGGATATAAATTAGCCTAAATGATCCCATCCTGAGTATAAGCTCTCTTAGTTTCAAATTGAGAGCAAATCCGTTAAAAAGTTTTTAGCGTGAAGTGGTAACGAACACACAAACTCACTCACAAGCTCTTGCATTTTATTTTTATATTATAACTAGCTTCCATAGACTCCATAGACAGGGTCCGTGACATTTTTTAGTTTTTTTGCAATTTTATTACATCTAAATATAATTAAAAAAGAGACAACATTGGTAGCAATTCGCTTGTTGCAAAAAGTCTAAATTTTAGTTTAGTCCTGTCAAATGTCTTTTCTTATTCAGGAATCGATGTACTAAACTTATTTTAGTTTGACATAACTAAAGTAGTTTAGTTACTAAACTTAGTTTGTGTCGTATTTTTGCTATTCTATTGTGCTCTAAAATGCCAAATTTGGCATAAAATTAGAGATTTCAAACTAAAATTAGTTGTCATATATATATATATTGTTGTATCATGGCGATGAAACTTAGTGATCGCGTCTATAAAAATAATATGTAATCAATGTGATGTTCGTTTCAATTTACCAGTTTCTGAATCTCGTTAATGATGGAGGAATATGTAGTGGTAGCTGTTAGCGATTCGTCAGAAAGGCGAGTACCTATATAATATATTGATCCTGTGTTATGGTTAATAGGGTTAATTACATACATAATTAGGGGACATAGGATTTTTATGTTAAATTACTTAAGGGCTTATATCGTTTATGAGTTTGCATCAGCATTCAGAGCAGACCAGTCTCCGCAGACAGCACCCGTTCACGAGTTGACGCATGTGGCAACTATGCCTTCCTCAACAAAATTTGAGGGAAGATGGCGACCCGCCACACGACGCCACCGCCTGCCTGAATCACTTTTACGTGAGCGTGTCTGCTCTGTATGCATTTAATATTATAAGTCTGATTATGTGATTGACATTATGACATTTAAATTAAACAACATTAAACGGATTCAATCATGTATAACTAATTGTATATTATTGTACCCTTTCGAACACTTCAGTGAATATGGTCACAGGAAGAGATTATAACGTTATGTTCTATGCGTGAAACTATCACACTAGGCTCACAGAGTGGGATACTAAACGAAATACTTACTCTTGCTCTTCGACATTGTCGCCTAAATTTAGCATAGGTATTTACTAGTGACTAAAGAAAACAACATAATTATTTTCTCTTGTTGCCAAACTTTTGGCCATCAACTAGGTTTTCAGTTGAAACCAGTATAATGTTACACGCCTTAACTTTTCTTACGTGACTAGGAAGTACAACAAATCAAATTTGCTACTTGTACATGATGTACTTCATTTGATTGGAAACTACGTAATGTATTAGAAACTTTGTTACAGTATTGCCGTTCCTTTGTTTGTTACTCTATCCAAATTCCAAATATAAGATCATACATAGATGCATTACTTTAGATATATATAAGAATAGAACATGCCATGGCGTTGGGAGATCATCTCAGTTTGAATCGGTTTGATCCGGATAAAAATTGAGGTTCATGTGACTTGTTTAAAGGAATATGAATTAGGTTTATATCTGTAGCATGTATTCACATGAGCTTCATATTACACGATTTATCCCATCATTACGATCTTTACGTAGGCGGAGATCTTGTTATTTAGTCTATGCTATGCCCAAGAATATAACGCTTTTTCCCTCCCGTGGTGATTGATGATGATGAAGACGATGATGATGAAAGTTATCCTATGAGTTAATCCAGCGTCTCTACCTCCATACCAACTTTCATCAAAATTGGCCGAGCTGTTTGAGCATAAACGAGCAACAAACATCCATCCATCTATCAAAACTTTCATTCACATTTATAATATTAGTGTGATTAGATATGCCTCTATTTTTGGTCATCTTGGCTAACAACTTGTCTAAAAAAACAGGTAGGTACCTACGAGACAAGTGATGTGTCCTATTGTAAGCGATGCGCTTGCCAATGACAGTTACAATGTCATCCAGAACTTAGAACTGAAGGATTGCATGGCACTGCACTGCGCTGATCACCCCGAGACATTCGTTATTGAGACTGTTTCTCCCTGTAATGTAACCTGCTACGGTGCACTTCACACCCTAACACATTAATACTTGCGCACCATGCTTCGCGACAGAATATCTGACACTACAGTCAAGTGGTACCTACCAAGACAGCTTCTTGCACAAAAGGCCCACTAACTAGTAAAGTAAATATCTTAATAAAAGTTACGTTATTTTATGCATCCTCGGTAAGTGGAAACGAAATTAGTTGTAAAAGTGAAATAAATATGTAATAGTAAAAGTAATTTTTTTGGTTTTGTGCTTTAAATTTTGGACAAGCAGTGTCCGGCTGTGTCCGCTAGGATAAACTTTATTTTATGACAATTTTATAGGTAATAAGTAATACTAAGTACCTGTTCCTAGTTAACAATCACTGTACAGGATACTTATCTACTACTAGTGACCTACTATTTACTAACGAACATACTAATTAAAATAAATTACTTCTTTTACAAATCTAACCGTGTTTCATATAACATCTACACTTCTTTCAAGCGCTAGGGTGAATCAAATTGAATACGATTTATCAATTTTAAATAACTCTTAAAATGTATGCATTGATTCAGATTTTTCTGTGCATGAACTTTGGAGACAACATATAGTTTTAAAATGATCATTAAGTAACGCTTTAAGAATATTTAGTTTTGAAACATATTGATTTTTTTATATATTTGTTCTTAAACATAATGCTTACTTAAAAGCACTGCTCTTTTATTAATATAGACAGACGTACAAAAGATGTTAACAATATATTTTTGGCCTCCATATCCATATCAAAGTATGTTACAACTCGATTATAATTTTCTAAAAATATTTAATGTACAGATTACATAAATTCAGTTACAGTTTTATTAGTAGTAGGTATACAAAATGGGGAAGTAACATTTTAACTTATTCGGTTAATAAGTAATAACCACAAGCATAGGTAAGTATGACTTTTTTATTATTTTAAAAGCTCTCACATTGCACTGTTGCTCAGGTTTTATATTTAGCCCATCAGGACTCATTTTTAGTACAAACCAAATATTTGCCCTTGCATTGCTTTTTAGTGGGTAAGTAATATCTGTTCGATTCATAAAATACATATAGACAAGAGAAATATACACTTATGACATACCATTTATTTCGTATATAGTACATATAATATAACAAACCTTTGATGGAATTTCAAAACAAATAACCACGAATGAAAACCATTCATAAACTATAAATCCATGTGATATACTTAGCAATTGAAATAACTATTCTAAAAAATATAATCACTGCACATATTTCAAAAGTAAACAAAAATGCCTGACTAAGATTGATAACCTGATTCTGGCGATTGGGCGGCCGCTGCCGCGGCACGCTCGCTCGGCTCGCTAGGCTCGCGCGTCGTGTGGTCACCATTCAACCTAACGCTCCTCCTCGCTACGCTCGTCGTCGCACCTATCGTGACTTTGCCTTAAACTAGCCATGAAAAGTTAATACCATTAAACATACTTACATCATTTCGTTAACGGAATTATATCAAAATGTCAAATCATTGTTATTTCGAAAAAATATAATACTTGAAGGGCATGTAATATTAGTGTATATAAAATAATGGTATTACAGTTGATCGATATATCAAGTGCTGGTATAGGTTCTAAATTATATAACAACTATAACGTATATATCAAATAAAATTATATCAACTGTCCGTTACGTCAAAAGACTTTTATATCCAGTGAAGGGTATTCAAATAAAAATCTGTAAAATGAATTTCGAACAACAGTCACTCACCCCTTTTTAGTTACTAAACTACGGACTAAAAATACTTATTTGTTAGAAAAGTTGACATCTGTCTACCAGAGACCTCTATGAATAAAAAGTATTCGAATCATCAATATAAAAAATTAAATTAAAATATAAAATACCCGATCAAAAGCTAGTACTCGGTTATTTAATTGCAATGTAAGAGTATAGTATACGACGATCTGAGAAACCGTCACGGCAAAGTGAGTATTACTGAGTAGTGATAGTGACGCAATAGCAGTGATTAAATCAGACTTAGCTCAAGAAAAACATTTATGGGGTCACATTCGTTTAATTAGAAACTAGTTATTTGGCATATTCTCCATACAAACGTATTCCTCCGTGTGTTTTGGATCTTGACACAAGTGCTAAAATTTTTGTTAGACGACATAATAACCACTAAAATGTCGTTACTTTTATTTTTGTATTAACTATAGTAGATCCAACCGTTTATCCTCTTTTTGACAGATCTAATTTGTCAGTTAAAGTGTTGTGACCAAGTGATTATAGTGGACACGATTTCGATTCATTTTTCTATCGAGTCTGTGCGGAAAGAGAATAGTCCTAGGAATGGCGCCATGACCATGGCTATTGGCCATCTAGAAATACGTCAGCCAATGGGGAATGTTGAAAGGGCGTGGACAGGCCGTCATGGCATGGCCATCTAGAAACGCATCAGCCAATGGGAAATGCTGACGCATTTCTAGATGGCCATGCCCAGATGGCGAGGCCACGCCGTCCGGTTACACCCGTGTAGTTTCCAAGGTAAGCTATCAAATTCTGAGTTATAAGTTTTCACTTCTATCGGCAATTCCTATGACTGCCAATTTTTTTGTCTATGGGTAAGCAGTAGTATTTTATCAAGGTAGTAAAACTCAATGGTCCACCGCCGTTTTGTATTTGTCACTGTCACTCGCAACAAGACGCCCGTGCTAGTAATTATTTGCTGAGTTTTATATTGGAACTATAAAATGCCGAAAGGATCAGTGCTGAAAGGACAGACGAGAGAAATGGTGATCAAGCTTCGTAATTACTTTGAAGCAGAGTATCAAAATGGCGGCCCGCTTTTACCATTGTCGCAAGTGAGAGAGCGCGTTGCGGCCGCGTTAGGTATTAGTGCATCTACGATTACAAAAATTACTACCGAAGCCTACGGAACAAGCGGCATGCAGGAGAATAAGCTTCGTACGCCGAAGAAAAAACGCCAACCACGTCGTGTGACTTCGGTTGACAACTTTGACGCAGACGCTATACGCCGTCATATATATAACTATTACTTACGTAAAGAAGTTCCAACACTTAAAAAACTTGTTGCTTCTTTGCGTGAATGTGATTTGTTCCGAGGTCAAAAATCGTCATTGGTAAAGGTCTTGAATGAAATTGGATTTACTTATAAAAAATCGGACAAACGCAAAATATTGATGGAGCGTCGCGACGTAGCTTTTGCTCGTTGCGAATTTTTGAGCGAAGCCAAAAAAATTACAGATTGGTCAAATGTTGTTTTCACTGACGAAACTTGGCTGAATGCGAACCACACAGTGTCTAAGAGCTGGACTGATGACACCGCTGCTTCCACTACCTCAGTACCGATGGGAAAAGGAGAACGTCTAATCATTTGCCATGCAGGGTCTGTGAAAGGATTCATGCCAGATGCTTTGTTGGCCTTTAAATCCAAAAAAACAGTTGAGTACCACGAAGAAATGAATTCTGAGGTTTACGAAAGTTGGTTTAAGGAAATGGTACAATCATTGGAAGAACCGTCAGTTATTATTATGGATAACGCATCCTATCACTCACGCCAAATTGATAAAATGCCGACCCAGGCCGACAAAAAACAAGTAATCATTGACTGGCTTCAACGACATGGTGAAAATGTTGATAACTCCTTACTAAAAGTACAATTACTAAATATATTACGAACAAAAAAACACTTCCCAAAACGATATGTGATCGACGAAATAGCTGCAGAACATGGTCATTGGGTTCTTAGACTTCCACCCTATCATTGTCAATACAATGCCATTGAATTAATATGGGCTCAAGTTAAAGGACACGCTGCTAGAAATAACACAAAACCCCCATTCACGGCAAACAAAATGGTAAATTTATTAAAAAATGCATGTGTGAAAGTAACTGCGGAAAGCTGGCAAAATGTAATTCAAAAAACACAAGAAACTATAATGGCAGATTGGGATAAACACGTGGCGATAGATTATATGAGTCAACAATTAATTATAAATGTCGGCAATAGCTCGAGTGACAGCAACGATGAATCTGATTTTGATTAATAAATAAATAAAAATAAAAGATTAGATTTCGTTTGCTTAAATTGGAATTGGGGTTGCTCAAACTTTACTATTTTCTGGTACCAAACGGCAGACTTTAATGTCTGCCATCCCCAGCGAGCAACACGGAAGGGAGTAGCCTTAGCTAAAAAATATTGTTCAAATCTTTCTGTCATTTCTTGCGGGAGGGGAAGTTGCACACTAGCGCAAAGCCGCACTATTACATACAAAACATACCTGTACCGATCCATTGCCGATCATACTCACACAACCAAATCACTAACACATAAAAAATAAAGCACCATTCACAAATCTAGCCCCGCCCTCACCCCACAGTATATTATCAAACTCCATGGTCCATGCGGACTTGTACTTTGACAGAGGGGAAACGCTGTGTATGCCTACTCCCTTCCGTGTTGCTCGCTGGCCATCCCAGATTTAACCGGTAACAGCTTCGTCAAGTATGACTTGTACTTGTAATCATCATAGTCATCATAACCTTGTTCTTTTTTGGATATACACCAGGAGATAAACACGTCTTCAAATAATGCTGTATGTTTTCCTGAGGCGCATCAATATAACGGTTTTACATAAAAATAAATCCGATATTATGTGCCGAGAACGGAAAACACCCGTGTAAAAATAGTTCATAAACAATATCGATATCTCAATCGTAACTTCGTAACATCACTATGTTGATAGCCATAGAACGTAATTTTTTAAAAACGTTTGTTATTTTATGGAATTTATAAAAAAACTACTGCACTTATGGACTCATTTTGTGAAAGATGATTATTATACGGGATCAAGGAGCAAATTTAAGCAGTTGTCATATTTTTAAAACCTCGCATTTATAAGTTAACTTTTGCGTAACATCGTCATGTTACGTTCTATTGGTGCTGTCAAAAAGAGGATAAACGGTTGGATCTACTATAATCTGGGTCCTTGATATTTCTTATAACAAAGCAACGTCCATATATTGCGTTACGTAATGCTTTAAATGGCCTCCATGACTTTCATCTGTCCGTATGTTTGTTAGGTTATATGTCGGTCCTCCTGTACAGGTCGCATTTTTCAACCAATCTTGACAAAACTTGGTATGCATGTTCTAATATTTTTGCGATTAGTAAGTATAGTTTTTCTAATAAGGTGGGACGTTTGCTGCGGCGCTATTTACCGTCCAGTTATAATTCAATTTGGTACATACATTAGGTACTTGACTTTAAAGAGGAATTTCTAATTTAAGCTTATTTGGTCAAGTGGTCGATGAGATACTAGGTTGTGAAGTTTAAAAACTGGACGATTTTAATATCTCAGACTGCTAAAAATTGCCGCTTATAAGACTGTGCTCGCGAGGTCTTCTGTTCGCAGAACTACTAGTAATTATTGTGTTGTTCTTCTAAACTATTTACAATTTCTTGAGGTCATCATAGGGGTGGCGATTAGTGCAACTTACGGCAGCACTAACGGTCATCGCTTCTTGATCCATCATCGCTTTCCATCAGGCGAGAGGGAGTCACATTGATAAACCATAAAAAATAATAATAATAAAGAGACAAGACTGGCAAGTCGGTGCGCTTGTTTTATGTAAATGTTGGTGTATATAAGGAGCATAATGATTCAGTGAGAACAAATGTCTATTTAATCGTTTTTGAACATTCAAAATTCAACCGTAAATAGAATGACTAATAGACCGTTACCACTAAATAAGCAATTTTCTAAGAAAGATGATGTAAAAATGTACAACATCCTTACCTTCGTAAATTGTACAGGGAAGTTTCATCTACTTAAAAAACAGTCACGTCTATGCGTTTATATGCAAATTTATATACTACTTATATGAGATGTCAAGTCGCAGAGTAAATATAAAATCAATGTTCTCTTGGAGCATTTGCGAATTTGCTACGGATTAAAGCACATAATTATAGTACCTGCCTCTTTACGCATAATTTGTTATACACCTCAACCGGAATTGTTTGGTTTTTTTAAATCGATATTTGTACGAGTATATAGTACAGCTTGAGTAGCAGTAGAATTCTTTGTGAATGAGTAAAACCTATTATAATAATATAAAGATATCGGCTGCACTCACTTGGTATTATCTCGGTTTAAGTCCGACGAAATTTCGAACGTATAAGACGTTGAGGGGGTGTTCACGCTTGGAGATCGTGTCGCGCATTGAGTTATATCTATTTATAACAAGAAGCAGTAATGTTCACATTACTACAAGTGTTCTAAGTTTTGAAGGGTATGCATGCCGACTACATTACGGTCACATGACACTTAACAGCTTTATATCTTAGGGCGATGGGCACAGTGCAGTTTCTCATTTGCGACGAAATGCATATGTTACAGGCGGAGACTACCTTGTGCTTGTTTCATAACCTGACGGCATAATAAAATAATATAATTTCATATTTGAGAAAAAGGAAAATGCAGTTTCAAACGGATTTTTTTATTAGACAGTAGATATTTTTATACCAGTTTGTAACATAATGCTCTGCTTCTTCGTATTGATACACTTTACCGGTAAAACAAGCAAAGATGAAAGTAATACGGAGTTAACAGATTCCGATTTTGTACTTTTCTGATATATCAAATTCCATCATCGACAGTACTTTTGACCGATGTACAGTTGGGTATAAGAGTGATTTTGAATGAAATATCAGTCAGAGGGGATATGGACCATCCTCTCGTATAAGGGAGATTCTGTCTAATTGGTTTAAATATTATTTAACGGTTTTTTTAGAAATTACCTATTAACTTAGCATTAAAGGATGAAAAGAAAATCTGGGATTATAATTTATTGTGACGCGTTACCTAATGTGAAAAGAAAATCGGGTAGAAAAAAATAGGTACAGTTAAGTAGTTCACTTCACTTTGAAATTATATTTAATAAACTATCTATGGAATCTTATAGATCGTCATAATAATAAAAAAATATTTTAGGATGAAAACAGACAACAAACAAAACTTAAACGATGTGAGGATCTCTATTAGGTAAATGCTACTCTACTTGACTAAAAAGATGCGGATTAACATTTATGATTAGCAATAAGTATGGCGATTTTATATATTCACGTCACTCCGGTTATTAAGCTGTGCTCCCGCGGTAAAAATCTGTAATACGTGTTAACCCTTCCTATACCGTGATAATTAAAATAAAAGATTTATGAATGAAACGCACATAAATTTACGTCAATGGTACTCAAGGGTTAAGAGACATACATACATGCATTATGTACGCACTCAAAATATATAACTCTGCCTCTGAGCAAGCGGGTAAACAAACTAAATAACATTTCCTCAACATTCTCCATCCAACTTTCAGTGTCGTGGTAGTTTCCGAAGTAGTATGAATACAAAATTTTTATGTTTAATCATGTTTCAAAGAATACTGGTTCTATATTTGTAAGAATGCTGATTTCTATGGACTTGGTACTTTTTAATTATTAGTAGAACTGCTGGGCTATTATGTATCTCAGTTGCTAACAAATGTTGATTGAAATCGAAAAAAATCGCAGCTCTATGTCACTTTTGTCATCAACTCACGAACATTTTCGCTTACTGGAGTTGTCAAACCTGACATAGAGTCGCCATTTTTCAAGATTTGAATCACCATTGGTTAGCAACTGAGATACATAATAGCCCTACTGAGCACCCTAATTGTCAATCAACTCGCACATATTGATAAGTGCTTGACCCGCCAGATGTCATATTGAACCAAGCAGATTTATTATTACTAAGTTCACACTTATCAATATGCTTCTGAAAAAAGTTTGATTAACAAATGGGTAGATTATAAAAATAGCATCGTAACAATAGAACCCCTCTGCACAAGCGGTAAGTATGCACCGATTTTTTTTATTGTTATGTTTTAATGGAGTTTTGTCATAATCTTAACCATGTCATGTAAAGCAAATTATAGATGATAAGACTAACTACTATGACATCATCCAAATATGTATAAGTATATCTAATAAGTGAGCCTCTGCACCGATTTCTTCACATACAGCCCTTAACTATGTACAGTCTGTTTGGGTTCCGACTAGCGATATTTGAATGGCGTATAACAGTCCAGCGCCAGGGTCGGTTTCAAACAGTAATAACTTTATTGTTGTGGCACCTAGAGTAGTCATTTTGGCGTCATTGTCCTGTGGCCCGAGCATGAACATTTTCTAAACTGTAACGTTATCGCATCGTTGACGTATACAGTACAAACTATGAGATATCTGTGCCACAGTTGTAGTAGATAAATGATAGTTTGTACTGTATACGTCAACGATACGTAAACGTTACAGTTTAGCAAATGTTCGTACTCGGGCCACAGGTAATTCAAAGTGCTTTAAACAACAATAATGAAAAGTGTACGTTAATTAGCTAGTTTTTGTGAAAATTGTAATACAGTAAATATTTAGTTTATTTTGTAGGTTAAATTTATGTTTAATATATTTTATTAAAGTTTTCTAGGTCAAAATTTAACGCTGATTCTTATTTTCATTAATAGACAATTCTATTACCCTTCAATTGAGTATTTTTTCATGAGTGTAGAACCACTTAAAAAATTACAGCTTTTTATTACAGACGTGTCAGAAAAATTACACAAAAAATAAATTATAGCGGCTATTACAAAGTGGGAGGTTAGGAACTTAGGAACCCTGATATGGAGGTGACTTGTAGATGAATTTGACTGTTTTATACGCCTTTGAAATATCGCTAGTCGGAACTCAAACAGACTATATAGTATACAGATACTTTATGACTGGTATTCTACGTTAGATATTCTATGGTTATGCTTGTAACGACAAATTATTGTCATCCAAATACGGTAGCCTACGTGTTACGTAAGTACGTGAATGCAGAGTACGGTCGAGTAAAAAATACAGTTAGTATAAATATTTAAAGGTAATAATAACTTTTGGTAACATTCCTTGGCTTCGGTCCCGCCTTACGTCTATCTCTGAATGTGATAAACTTGTCACATTAACCTAGTGTGCATTGGTTTGTATTAAGAGTTGCCGGTAATTATTGTATTAACCACACTAAACGTAACGTAGGTATATTACATATACTGTAATAAGTTCATAATAAATACATATTCTATGATATACAACAGTTTAGACCCTAAACTTTAGAAGTTAGACAGACAGACGAATGGTAGCTTGGGCTTAGTCTAATAGCTATTAGATATTCTGTAGTAATAGGTCCTATATTCTCGTACGGAACCATAATTATAGTATTAAAGGGCCCTTATAACAGTCAAAATACGGACAAGTACAATTATTTGAAAAAATTAATTCCGACTCCATTCTATGCAGTTATTGGAGTGTAACTCAAAAATACTGGACCAAATTTGATGAAGTTTAAATGGGACCACACGAGAAGCACCAGCTTTCAAACAAAAAAAGAATTTTGATAAAATCGGTTAACCCTATCGAAAGTTATGAGGTAACAAACATTAAAAAAAAATACAGACTAATTGAGTACCTCCTCCTTTTTGGGAGTCGGTAGAAAAAGCATGCAAATAACAACTTTTTTTCATATTTCAAAAATAGTGTTAGCGACGTCGAACAAATAAAAAAAGATACCGATTTTATATTTTAAAGTGCCAAATATACCCATATTTTATAGTATATAATCTAAACTAAATACGCAGTAAATTGATGCGCCTATTTCCAGCCAGATTGTATATTAACAGGTATAAGTATTGAACTGAATTGTCCAACATTGTACATTTGATAAGCACCTATCCGGTTGCCTGGTATGGGCTACGATTACAAAATAAAGGTGCGTCAACGTCCACTTCGGAACAATAAGCGTCGCCCATAGCGCACCATTTACATATTAACGTTCATGTACTTGAGTATTCATGTTTCGAACCAAGAATCAATTATAATAAAACAGGTAACATATTTTAATAAAATAGTAGGTACCATTTTAAGGTCAGCTGCCGGCGCCGCCGCCGCCGCTTGGGCACGATCCAACGGCTCATGCGGAGATGATCCTTGATTCCCCATGTTTAAAAAATTAATCCAATTTTATTTGCACGACACACAACTTCACTTCAAACACTAATTCACATATTCGACCAGCATTATCACTGCACACTTCATTCATGGACTCATCACGTTGTTTCACACAAAATTATTGTCCTCTTTTGATAAAAAAATATTTTATCCGTAGCACAATAAGATAATAATTTCGACGAAGTTGGAGCTCTCCAAACATGGCAAAGCCCAGAATAAATAGTTTAGATTTGTGGAATGCTGCAACCTTGGCAGATGGCGCATAAAAACATCACATATTGCTGTGTGCATACTCGTACATACTGGTACCTCAATATCATTAGTCTTTAATTATTAACAACCGTCAATACCTGTGCAGGTAATTCAAGGACATCCGTTCCATTTAGGAAATCGGACTTCATTGGACATGACAAGTTTTTCATAATCTAAGATGCAGCAAATAACTGCTCGAACCGTGTGAAATTCGTTAACATAATATTTTTAAAACGGGGGTCAACTTTTCCCACAAACGATGAATAAACGCAGAGAGGCGCATTGAACCCGGCAGCCGGCTCGCGGGGGGAGAGACGTTAGGTAGGTAGCTGGGAACGACTGCCGATGCCAGCTGAACGTTATTTTTTCCCACAGCATTGTTCTTTGGGCCGTGTCGAGCGACAATTATTCAACTAATCCACTTTATCTTAATTTGCACAAACACAGTCTTCGGCCGTCTACGTTATTACTAAACTTCATTTTGACTAGGAACTTTGAGGAATGTTTGAAGGAATTTTGGTATCAGGCGCGCGCGCCGCACACTTGGAGCGGCCAACTGTCGTGCTGACAACTGACTGTGGGTCGTTCGGGCAGCGTGCGTCGTGAATCGCACGAAACCCTGCAGTGGAGTCCCCGTCCCGTCGCGCTCCTCACCCCGCAGCGACCGGTCCTTTGCATTGTCAAGATTGACAACCGGTGAGATCATCATGAATAGCCACTCTTTAATTCTAATTCGATGATGCCATATTCGTTAATCAAAGTTCGAAAACATGCCCGGATTAAAGACGAGATCCGTGTAACTTTTAGATTAAAGCGCAACGGAAGCTGACACAATCACGAGAGGAGCTTATATTAAAACAAAAGACTTGAGAGTTTCGTGATAGTGCGCTTGCAAATTAAACTAAGTCCGAATCATTTCGTGTTTAAATCAGTAGATACCAATAATAGAAAAGTTTCTGTTACAATAGGCATAGGATTTGGAAAACGCGAGGCTGTTTAAAATGGTACAGCAGATGTGAGAGCACGTGCGAGTGGGACGGACGCAGGTGCAAAAAGTGTAGAGCTTATTGGCGTTTTGAACATATGGCCTTCGAGCATCAAAGCTTTGCGAGTATTGGAAATGTTACAGACGTCTCTTATTTTTAGCGGTCACTTATTTTTAGATAACAGTCATAAATGTAACGACATGATTATCTAATTATAACATATAAATGTAATTTTTTTAAGGGATATTTAATCGTTGCGACCATGCCGGTCCCATTGTTGCAACTAGTACGTTCAACATGCGCATTTCGGATAAAGCAATGCTTAGAGTTAAGAATGTAGAGACAAAAAGACCAGAATGATAAATCACATAATACTTCTTTTTTTACAAGATTTGTGTGAGGGCACGCAAATCTTGTAAAAAAAAGACGTATGCGATAGTTTTCGAAAATGGCTCAGATTATTTCTAAATTACGTTAACATGAAATACACGGAAAGGTAGTAAGTATAGGTATTCGTATTTTATAAAGGACATAATTGCATGAACTTAAAAGGAAAATGTAAATTAATTACTTGATTTAAAACCACTGAAGGCCATATACGGAGAAATATAACTGGTAATTATTTTATAGGTAAATATTTAAATTAGAAAGTTATATTTATTTAATCGGAGATGTAGAGGATCTCATTAACCTACAAGATGTAGGAAGCGAGTTCATTTTTGAGTTCAAGTTTGAGTCATGTACTGAGTCATCGGTAACCGCATACCGATGACTGTAATGAACTGATTTGAGTGTAGGATTACGACAAAAAAAGATGCCAGTGTTCAGACTGATAATGTGGGTCATGTTATCTATTTTAGTTTCATCTATCAACTCATCGACTGTGTCATACTATTTTTAAAGCTTTTCGAACAAGTGTCATATTTTTTTAGTGTGCGGTTTTTTAATGCATTAATTTATTGACACCACAACACAAACGATGAAAATATTTACGTCAGTTTTTACATGAGTATGTTGCTTGCTTCGTTCATCTTTCCGGTTCAAAATTATATGTATCAACTTTTCGAGCACTAGGGGGAAGCGGAAGCTGCGGGGAAGCTTGGATACGTAGTACATACTATTATTTATCCTGTGTTTTGCAGCGAGAAGGCAGCGGTTAGAACTCCCAACTACACAATATAATTCCGTCGACCTCATTATAATCAGCTTACAGTAACCAATTACGTATTTTATAAAAAAAAAAACTATTAGGTACATGTTTTTCCACAAAAAGATATAAGTATCTCTCAGACTTGACAATGCTATAACTAAGCTACATGCAGTAACAATTTATGTGAAGAACAAATTTGAAAGTAGACACCTCGATTTCTGTGATAAGCGAGTAAATAAAAGCTTTCACTCTATCATTACATTACTCAATTTAAAACAAACTCTTTCCTTCACAGTTAGAATGGTATTAACTACACTACACACGACTTTATAGTGTGTAATTGATGGTACTAAAATTTTTGTGTGTTTTAGTTACGCCCGTTAAAATCTTACGAGAAAATTACAATCTATTCCTCTATTTTGTACAGTTTGTCATGTTCGCTTTATCACGTGGTACTAAACCAAATTTTAATTAGTAATTTTGTAAATATACGGTTCTTATACATTCGTGTCGCTGAGGCGCTCGCAGCGGAGCTTGACTTGGCGATGTTTACCGACCAAAAAGGTAAGCAACGCTTGCCGCAGTCAGGAGTTGGATGGGTGACCGCTAGTGGCATTACCGTGCTTCGGAGTTCACGTTAAGCTGTCGTTCCCGGTTTAGAAGAACATTCGTTAGGCTATGTCGAAGGTCTTCGGGCGGCCAGAAAGCTTCGCTATGGGTTGGCCACTATCCTATCCACCAAGCCACACTGGGCCCATGTGGTGGATTATAACCCAATTCCTCTCTCTGAGAGGTAAGCTCGTCCCAGCAGTGGGAACATTAATGGGTAATTATAAATTTGTATCAGTTTAAAACATCAAAACAGTTTAATGTTCGGGAATTTTCAAAATATTTGCTTTTATTACAAGTTTTTCGGTTTCGCATTAAATTTTTACGTATCTCTATAAGTACTTCCGGTTTTTCTCGGTCATGTAATTAGTTCCCTTGGACGGCACTAAAATATTTTCAGGCTGGATAAAATAAAATGGTGTAATGGTCTGGTTAGTTTACATAAACAGTCTCGAGTTTAAACTAGTACCTACTTAAAAATGTAAGGCCAGGTATTCCAAAAAGAGACTCATTTGTAAATGTCGACTATAGTGGAGATTAGATTGGATTTGTATCACAAAAATAATTCACAAACTATCATTTATCTAGTACAACTAAGACTCATAGTTTGAACTGTATAGTTTGTTTGTAATTTTTGTCATAGGCCCACAGTACCTAATCCAGCATACATTCACTTCATGAATATGAGTATAGCCCTTAATGTATCAAAAATGTGTACTAAAGCAGCTGGAGAACTAACTAGGGTCAGGAAAGGTTTGAGGTATTTCCGAACCGATACGACTTGGGAACCTCCGAAAAGAGAGCGAATTCCTTCCTTATAGGCCGGCAACGCATCCTCGAGATTATTGCGGATGTCCGTGGGCGACGGTGATCACTTACCATCAAGTGAGCCACCTGCTCGTTTGCCAACCCAGCTCATAAAAAAAAAGATTTCGAGGTAGTCAAGACGAGCGGATTCAAGCTCAGCTAGAGTATATATATAATTGTTTTCTTGCATTTCGTTTTTGAACCGTGTTGATTAAGAGTGATTTAAAAATCATAAAAAAATACTTTAAGTATACTTGAGTATTGTTTACAATTTCAATGATAATTGCATTGCACTTCGAAAATAATTTAAACACCTTTATGTATACATGTGGGTACACAATTCACTCCAATGTGTGATTCATTGGAAATGAAATAAGCATGTCCCACTAACAAATGAAATGAAAAGAAGACCTACAAAAGAATGCAATCATTGCAGAGATTATGTAGGTCGAGTATAGTCAGCGCAAAAGTAGTCGTAAGTAAAGTTTAAAGTGAATTGAAATTGAGAAAAATTACATACATTTTCATAACATGAGAACGAAGAATAAAATTTAGCTAAACAGTAGTTTTAGTAAAAGAGAGTATTTACATACTCATAATAAACACAAAGAAACGTATATTTCGATAATGTTATTATCGAATATTTTCAAATACTTATTTATTTCAAGCAATTTACACGCCTGATTTTTTTATCAGAAGTGTTAACGTTTCTTTACAGAAACTTATCGTGCCCTGAAACGGTATTAATCTTCACCTTGATCGTTATTAGTGCCACGAAAACTGCAAAAATGTTTTCTTGGTTTAATCGTAATAAAGAAAAATCGACTGATCTCACATAAGTCGCATATATCATACTTGTATCTGCGGGCGACTTTGTTCGCGTGAAATAGGGTTATTGCGATCCCTTAGAAGCTATTGATTCTGTGAGTGATTGAGTAACAAACATCCATACAGCCAAACTTGCACATTTATAACAAGTACAATTTGAAAAATTTAATACCGACTTCCATTCTATTCAGTTATTGGAGTGTATCTCAAAAAGTACTAGACCGAATTAGATAAAATTTAAATGGGACCACACGGGATCTACCAGCATGCAAACAAAAAAAAATTGAGAATCGGTTCACCCAGTCGAAAGTTATGAGGTAACAATCATAAAAAAACAGCGAATTGAGTACCTCCTCCTTGTTTTGGAAGTCGGTAAAAAAGAGTGTGTTAAATCATATTCACAACACTTCAGAAATGATTGATTTTTATAAAAACAATCTTTTCATGCCAACATCAGCAATTACCCGAAAGAAAGCTCCTGTGGGAAATCAAATATGAAAGAGTACGTGGTTTTAGAAACTGTGGAAGCTGGAAGGAGGCGGTAAATTAGTATTTTCACTTTTTATTTTGCCTTTGCACTTCAGTCTACAGTAAACACAGCGAGAATCGAGTCTTATACCACAACTAATACTGCGTGCAAATATCGATTTAATTGGAATATCATATATTTAGGTTTCGAAATACCTCATAACAAACCACATAATCAATACTACGACATTTTGTGCAAGACAAAAGAATGAAATACGTTAGTAATGCCTTCTAAAATGATTACAATTTGAGTTTATCTTCAATTTCTTTAGGTTTTAATTTTTTAGACGCGACGCGATAACGTCTTATAAATCGATGGACCCACGAAAAGGCATCATCACGACATCATGAACATTTTCACGTTGCGGTGTCACGTTCCGTTCTCACGTTACGCCTAGCGCGGAAAGCAATAGAGGCACGATCGGCCTAAGCGTTCGACTTGTCTTATGAAACGTCATAAGAGAAGTGATAACGATCACGTAAAATTATCGTCCGGAAACCGACTTTTCTCATAAATGGTATGTAATGTTGCCATTATCATCTCTAAAATGTATTCAGAAAGTGAACTTTACCGGAGACTTATTCACAACTGTCCAATAAGAAGCGAAATTTTAAATTTGGAATCTCCTACTGTCCAGTAAATAATTATGTAATTTACTTCCTGGACAGTAGGCCATCCTCTTTAAATCTGCTTAGAAAAAACATAGTACCAGACATTAGAGTTTAGTTATTATAACATGGTTAATAGGAGGGAGGATCAAATATATATTTATCTCATAATTTATGAGATAGTTAATTTTTTTTTACTAAAACGTTCATGTAATGTAAAAATAGAACAATGTTCAAAACTAAACGCAAACTGTTTAGTAAAAAAACGACTGGCGGGATTTCACATTCAATTGCGACAATTGTGTTTTAATTTACCGCGTGAACCTACTCGTAGATAATCCCAAAAAGTTAGTTCAAGCGAATCTGAATCAAAAAACTAGATGGCACTCCTCCTGATTTGGCCAGGAAGGCTTACTTACTGGATTCTGCAGTAATGTACCATTGCTCGTGGTCTTGTATTATGTGCCACACATTATAGGTCCTGGTAAACCACCATTGCATGCCGTCAAAGTCGCGTTGCAGTGACGAGGGCAGTGACTCTGTTCCGGAGGCAGCAACCGTAAAATTACAACCTACCTACACCATTGTCTATTCAGCAACTATTTCCGCCAAATATTTCATCCTATTTAAATGAACCGTTAGTTGACACGGATGTGCTCGCAATCAATGCTGATTGACAATGCTTTCCCTTAGTAATGGGTATTCTAAATCCATGGAGTATGTGTTTACCTAAAAGTATTTATCACATTGAAATCTGGACTGATAGACCTCAAAGTATCAATTAAAAAAACAAAACAATGGAATTAAAGGACGAATATCCTACGAAGAAATAATTATTTCCTCGTAGCGAACATCTACATGTCCTGTTTTAGATTGAATAAGTACGAGTATATACGAAACTTTTAACGGATTTATCTTTCCTATACCGTGATAATTAAAACAACAGATTTATGAATGAAACTGGCGTATGTTTACGTCTCTGGGACGCAAAGGGTTACATTAAATTGTAGGATTGGTTGTAGGATCGACACGATTGCGTATAACCCTATAAAAGTTTACCTGTTCCTTCGCTTTATACATATGAAATCTGTATATTTGTCAAGAAATATCCAGCTCTGTTCAAAATACTTACATAAAGATGTAATAAACACAGAGAATTTGATTAATAAGCCAACTGTATGCCAATACCAACATTTAATAAGTTACCTGATAAAGAAATTCGTGATAATGAATTAAGTATTTGACTTTCTTTTGGACATATGTTACTTTTCTGTAAAAATACTTGAAAGTATACTCTACCAAACAAAAGAGAATTTTGAGAATCGGTCCACAAATGCCGCAGACATCTATGAACATACACAAAAAATATAGCAAATATAGTACAGCCGAATATATAACCTCCAACTTTTTTGAAATCGGTTACAAAGACTACCTAAATGCGAAATAACCTAAGCAATAGTTAGTTATTTTAATATACGCAAAGTAATTCACTTCATTTCATTATAATATAAGAAATAATACGTAAGTACGAATAATGTTGGATGGACGGATGAATAAAATTGATAGATGAACGTTAGTACGAGTAATTTTTCCATGGTCAACTTAGTCCACAGATTTGGTAGGTGGATAACATATCCCTCTCCTTATTAATTGTATTTATTTTTATTCTTTTGCAAATAAATGGTTAAGGGAATGGCTGGTGTTTTTATCTAATAGAATGGTTAAGGGGATTTCTAGACTGTTTGTCCAACTATCCTTTCAACACCCAAAGATGACGCGCAGGGGATTTTTGGACAAAAATCCAGAAATCCCTTTCGCAGAGGATCTGTTAAGGGGATTTCTGGAATGAGTCTTGTTACTTACCTATCCTACCTAGAATAAAAATAGGCTACTTATGACCCCAAAAAATATATTTTATCTTGTGTTAATTTCTACGACATTTATGGTCCCGCGTAAGTGTTGGTTCAACATTACGTCTTGGCCTCGGAGTTCCGAGATGACTTCTATCCGGCATGAATAAAAATTATGGTATGTGACGTTCTTCTGTAGATTATTTTAATAAAATGTACGAATCACAAGGTCGAACAAAAATAATACTTGAAGCTCAAAGATTTATGGAAATTAATAATATACAGCGATTTTTATATCGGCGTGTGTGACGGCATCCATCACAAATATTAATGATAACTTTTTTTAAATGTTATTTGTAACCCAGTCAATCCTCGAGGAGTTTTCTTATCTACCAAGATCCTTGTACCATTATCCCACCGTGAACTTATAATCTAGTAGGTATGTATATACCATAGTGTATTTGGTTGAAGTTAAGAGGATTCCATAGCTAGTACATGTCCATACTAAAAGAAAAAAGTATTTTCTACCTGTTGACATTGTCCGATTTCAGTGATTTGTTTTCATGCTATCAACAAATTGTTTGCTATGCCCGTACGTTTTGATTCTTTCAGTTCTTTTCAGTTTGAAAAAAATAATTTTATATTACTTTGAAATACTGAAAAAACTCAAAACGTACGGGCATAGCAAACATTGTGTCGATTGCATCAAAAAAATCACTGTGATCGGACAATGTTAAGAGGTAGAAAAGAGTTTTTTTCCTTTAGTGTGGACAAGTGGCTATGCAATCCTTTTAACGTTGAAAGTCGCTAATAAGGATCATAATCCTAAAATCAATGTCGCACACAGAGTGAAGAGAACGGATTTTTTTGATAATTTCGTTCATTTATAAAGTGATTATCTGAGGAAAAGTTGGATACCTTTTCCTGAGATAATCACTTTATAAAATAAAGTATGGGTAAAGTATTATACCTATTACCTTGAACAAAGCAAACAGTTATTTCAATTTGAAGCGGTTCCAGTATTAAATCCTTCTCAGCAGCAACATTAAATTATGGAAGTTTATATATTAATGTTACCTATTATGAAGTACCTACTATACTAACTAATAAGTAAATAGTACTATGTAGTATAGGGCAGGAAAAATACATATTATAGTGATTTAATTATATAAGGAAATATGTAATGTATGTATGGAGTTAATATGATGTATTGTTATATAATATATATACATCATACGTATTGATACATCCCTTTTGTATTATATCGCTATGCTATGCATAATGCTTATTTGCTTATGTTTTAACAACAATTATTATTAATTATTATTATATTATATTATTAACTAATGGGTAAATAGTATTAGGTAGTGTAGTGCAGTAAAAAAATAAATATTCATCATCATCATCTCAGCCGTAGGACGACCTACGGTGCGCTTGCCGGTCCGTGGTGTCCACTCCAGAACCTTTCAGCCCCATCGGTAATCTGTTCTGCGTGCTATGTGCCCTGCCCACTGCCACTTCAACTGGCTAATCTTCTGGGTTATGTAGGTGACTTTCGTTTTTCTACGGATCTCCTCATTTCTGATTCGATCACGTAGGTAGAGAAACCCCGAGCATAGCCCTCTCCATACCTCGTTGTGCGACTTTGAGCTTAGTTAGCCCATAGTAAGAGACCACGTTTCAGTGCCATACGTCATCACTACACATTGAAATTTATAGAGAGAAAAATGCCATCCTCGGACGGGATTCGAACCCGCGTCTTCTGACTCTCCGTGTCAGACGCCATTGACCAACTAGGCCACCGAGGTTCGGGTCCGAGCATCGAATTTTAACTCTCTATTTGACTAACCGTCTTGCGGGGACGGAGCGACATCTATTGGACAGTTCGACATTACCATCCAACCGAAAGAAGCATTATTTAGAAATACTTAAACTTTCGTATTGACATCGCAGCCCTTGTAATTTTTATAGTATTATTTTTTAAAGCACTAACGCCTGCTTTAGCGATCTCAAACATTGAAATTTATCGAGAGAAAAATGCCATCCTCGGACGGGATTCGAACCCGCGTCTTCTAACTCTCCGTGTCAGACGCCATTGACCAACTAGGCTACCAAGGTTCGGGTCCGAGCATCGAATTTTAACTCTCTATTTGATAACCGTCTTGCGTGGACGGAGCGACATCAATTGGACAGTTTAACAGTACCATCCAACCGAAAGAAGCATTATTTAGAAATACTTAAACTTTCGTATTGACATGACATTGAATAGACATGTCTCTTGCAAACACTTTGGAGCCATTTTTCCGCTCTATCGTCTCTTTAATACGATTTGTATTAAAGATCCGGATGTCGTGCCGCAAGGACTTCCATATTCGTCTATTGAGCAGCCTATATGCTTCAGCATCATCCGAAGACTGCTGTTTTAATGAGCGTCGTTCAGCTATGAGGTTGAGGGTATCGTTGGAGAGTTTCTGTGGCCTATCTGTACGGTGGGGTTTAACTTCAGAGGTTTCAGAGGTATGTATCGCCCGACTAATGTCCTCATACATATCCTCCACCTCATCATCCGGGTGCGACTTCGTCGGTGCGTATACCTGAATAACCTTCAGCGAATATCGTTTGGATACTCTGAGTATTAGGTATACGACCCTATTGGAAACGAAATCGATCGTAACTATGTTGTTAGTAAGGTACTTGTGGACGATAAACCCTACACCACCTTGGGACTGTTGGTCGCCCTCCCGGTAGTAGAGTAGGTTACCTGATTTTAGGGTTATCGTGTCCTCACCCGCTCTACGGACTTCAGATAACCCCACTATGCCCCAGTGTAACTTACTCATTTCTACTTCCAGCTCATATATCTCCTCGTCTGTCCTCATCGTGCGTATGTTGTGTGTTACCAGGGCCAGTCGTCGTCGGTGGGGGGCGGTAGCCGGGCGTCTGCCGGGGATTCTTAAAACCCCCTGCCCCACCGTTACCGTGGCCGCTACCGTAGTTAGGAATAGCGGGGCTGCCGGGGACTGGAGGCCTGGTTCCTGTTGTGTCCGTCATTGGGGGGTTACGCCAATACTCGCCACGCTTGGCAGGCGGGTTGGCGAGCGCAGTTTTGGGGTTTTAGTACTGGGAAGGTGCTGCTCCCCCACCTTCCGATTGTTATCCCTTAGCCGACTTCTACGGCACCCACGGGTAGAGTTGGGGTACTATTCTAAGCCGGCACCCCACGGCGGATTATTATGGTGATTTAATTATATATATAAAGATATATGTAATGTATGTATGTAGTTAATATGATGTATTGTTATATATACTTATACATTATACGTATTGATACATTTCTTTTGTATTATATCGCTATGCTATGCATAATGCTTAATAGCTTATGTTTTAACAACGCGCGCTTCTCGATGAAATGTATACATTCCATTCCATCCCAAGGTTGCGAGAAAGAGATTAATTTTAGTAATAAGGCCGCCCATTGTGACATTATTTTTGTAAGTATTTTTTAAATTTAAGTTATCTTATTGTAATGTTTTTATGTGACAATAAAGTATTATCTATCTATGTAATTGAACTGCGTGCTCGTTAGATACTATACCAATGAATATACTTACAGATTTCGTACATTACCAGAATTTGATGCTTTGGGCATTATTATTATGGCATAATAACTATATTACGGGGTATTTCCATAATCAACTTTAATAAAACTATGGTTTTAAAAAGTATTTTTCTTTTTATGTTCGTTTAAAGTTGAATACTTAGTGATTTTTCGCATATAAGATCAAGCACGCCCACTTGAAAACTTCACTTGTATAAATTAAAATATATTAAGAAACTTAAAAAATGGGGTAAGTTCCTAAACTCAGTTATTTTAGCACGTTATTTCAAGAGATATACTCAGCGCAGAATAACAACTTACAATAATAACACTTCAGTAAGTAATACATACGAATCAATATTATCTCTATAACCCTATTCCATTGTGATGCCAAATTTGTGCCAAAGTATAAAGCAACGGTGTTCCTCTAAAAGGAGATGTATTCGTGCAATTTATTATATTTCTAACGGATAATTCGTCTATCTATGGCCAAGGTTGTCAACATTATGCGCCCGCTTGCATACAAAGTCTGCTCATCTCGGTCTACTTGCGATGTGCGCCGTGTTACGGTGATCACGTTTATAAAACAACGGATGTCACATGCGTGTGATCAGGCTACCAATGTGGACCCTAGCTCCCCAACGACACCAGTTCTCGTACGCCTCTCCGATTGAACGGATACTTCGGCGATAATTTACAACGGACAAAAAATAAATTTCCATTACTGAACAGTGAATACGGAAGTTATTACGGCGACAGTGTCAAAAACCGAACCATTCAAAAATAGATGTGGTTAATCCGTGTCAATAATAACCTCAATGTATACGTAAGAGAACTTCGATGGAAACTGTATGTGATTTGAATAGGTTTTGTGTTTCACATTCGATTTGATGTCGAAAAATCTTAAACGTAACTTTTTTGGGCAGTACAATTTTGGTCGCAAAAACGGCGCAGTACGGGGACGCGGCTATGACTGCATGGACTATGTTTAGTTGGAGAAGACTGTACAGTGGAAAAGCCGGTGAAGGAATGGACGACTCTCGGGTGGAATTGCCGGCAGACACGAGGCAGCTGGTGTATAACGTATACATGTACTTCAGTCGGAAACCAGGAAGAAGCGCGAAGGTAGCTCTGTCTAAGACGGCGAGTGCCACGATGCTGCCAAGAGATATCGTCGCTGACATCATAAGGGACAAATACCGTGAATGAAATTGTTTGTGGTAGTATTGGTAATCTGTGTTTGTGTTTCTACCTACCAGACAGATGTGACATACTGTATGAATTAATATCACGTTCCAAATTAAATCGTGATGTTTAATATTTATCACGCGTGTATCAATGATGGAGCATGATGCCAGTTGACTTATTTTTTACCGAATTTTCCCAATTTATGAAATTCACTTGAAATCCATATTGTACCCATTCATTGAATATGTATAAAATGATTCTCATTCACCTTTCAAGAACATAACCACCACACAACACACCTCTAAATTGGAGCGCCATACAAAATCAGTGTGACTTGGTGCTTTTTGTGCTTGAATTTATTGGCCTCTCAGAGTATTCAGCCATCACCGGAGTTTGTATTATTATTGCTGGTTTAGGACTAGCAATAATAATACACGCCCCGCTTTTTAGGAGCATATGTAAGTAAATGTCAATATTTTTTTAATTATTAAAGTAAATTTAGCATTTTACTATACACACTGGTTATGGTTTAAATAGCTATTTACATGAAATATATGTATTCATATAATAACTAAATGTATGATTAAGTAATTATTTTTCACAATTTAGTCATGTAAGATTTAAGTTAGGTGCTAAATTATACTAACAAAAAACAATGCATTTATATATAAATATACATATATTGTACCTACTAATTAATATTTGCTTTTGAATTTTGAATAAATTACTAATTATATATTTGATATTGTTAATGTAATTAGAAGAAAGCCAATCACCTGATATAAAATTTAAGTAAGTAATAATTAAGTCCATAACTTTTTATCGCAATATTCTGTCGAAATATTTCTTAACTACGCTAATATTATAAAGAGGAAAAATTTGTTTGTATTGAATAGGCTCCGGAACTAATATCTCTGATGGTCAAATAGGACATAGGAGGTTTGCACAAATTCAGGGAAACGTATGTAAACTTCGATAATGTAACCCAAGGTGTGAAATCCTTATACCGCGTACGCTAAGAAAACTATTGACAAAGAGCAAAGTGATGTTGTACCAATGCAAAATAAATTCTTTTTCATTTTTACGGCAAATGTATAGGCGAAAAATCCTTACACCGCATACGCTGCGGAATTATTGATAATAGGGCAAAGTGATATTGATGTAGGTAATATAGAGGACATTAATAACTACAAAATATCCTGCAGTGACATATGTCAACTATTACCGTGCTTAACATATGCTTGCCAAGCATGGTCGCTTAGGAGAAAAGACAAAGAGAAAATTTCAATTAGCCAGCGAATGATGGATAGAAGCATTTTAGGAATCAAAACTTCAGACAAAGTAAGTAATAAAACAATAAGAAATTGAACTAAAGCACCAGATATTACACAAAGGATTAGACTATTGAAATGAACATGGGCAGGCCATGTCTGCAGACTAAATAACAAAAGGGGTTACAGAGTGGATACCTCTGGATGGAAAAAGATGGCAGAGGAAAAGATGGAGGGACATATTTTCTAAGATAATCGGACCCGACTGGATGAGGAAGGCAAGAAAGGTAGAGTGAACAGATTTAGGGGAGGCCTACGCCGGAGAGGCGATACATTATAGTGTAAAATAAAATTCAATAGTTAATTACATAAGCCAACTATGTTAGATTTTGGTGGGAGAATAAAGGCTTTTTATTATTTATTTTATATCAACTATTAAAGTTATAGTACGAGTATTACTTTTTTAAAGCACTAACGCCTGCTTAGCGATACCAAATATTGCATTTTTTTTAGAGAATCTTGTACCAAATATTGCAATTTTTTGTTCTCATTTACGGACGGGATTCAAACCCGCGTCTTCCAACAATCCGTGTCTTACGCCATGACCAACTAGGCCACCAAGACTCGAGGTCCGGGTATCGAACTTTAACTCTCTATCTGATTTTAACCGTCGTATGGGGACGGAGCGACATCTATTGAACAAAAGAAATTACAACATTACAGTTGTCACAATAACTACTTTTTCTAAATATGCAATATTAACGCCGGTACAAACTAAGCCACATTATTCGTACCTTAGTATTTAATCCTAATAATAAAAAAGAAAGATATCATTGTTTGTTAGTTTGTAATGCAAACACAAGAACTACTATACTGATTCAAAAAATTCTTTCGGCAGTAGAAAGCTGCATTATGCCTGAGTAACATACGCTATATCTGATTCATCATCATCATCATCCATCACCATGCACGCGGGTGAAACCGCGGAGCGCAGCTAGTGCTAACATAAAATAGTTTTTATGACCGTTTATAGGTATTATTTTACGGTACCGTATTCGAACATACATTTATGTTATTTAAACGTAGATATTCCCTTTACAGGTATTAGTAAGGTCTCTAAAATGAATGGCAAGTTCACGTCAACGCTCATAAATCTTACCATAGAGCGAGACAGGAAACCACGTTTTGTTTGTTGATTATCTAAAAGTGATAAAGACAGCACAATGCGGTCGAGATCCTCTCATAATTGGAATCAACCTTCTTATATTTAAGTGTTCGATTAATTCATAGTAATCTCTTAGATTAAAATTGAAAGACCGTTGACTTAAATATTGAATAATAGCTCAAGTCCTAAACCTAGTCCTGAATCTCATGTTTCATCTTACGTATTCGCTGAGATATATGTACTTACTCCTGGCCTGATGGGCTATTACGTATCTCAGTTGCAATCAAATTAATCTTCATTGAAATCTATAAAATTGGCGGCTTTATGTCACTTTTTGCAGCTCCAGTCAGCAAATTACTAACATTTCTGCTTACTGTAATTGTTAATACGGACATAACAGATCGGCGGCTTTACGTCACTTTTTTTAGCTTCAGTCAGCAAATTAAGGCAAATTACTAACATTCCTGCTTACTTAAATGTCAAAATTGACATAAGGACGCTATTTTTTTCCATTTCAATCAACATTTGATTGCAACTGAGACTGAGATAGGTAATAGCCCCGGTGGTCATCATTAGAGTCAAAACTGCTAAATTTAAGCAGAGCCCGACACCAAAGCAAAATCCAATTCGGGTGGAGGGGGTCAACCTTCAACACTGGTCCCATCAAAGCAAATACAAAAATGGTCGAGACAGCCACCAACCCATTTGGCTGCAAAACTCTCACACCACCCAAAAATATGTTACCCAGAACATCAGCACCCAATAACAAATGTGCGGTTCCAGGTAAATCAAAACGTGGGTTTGCCAACTTCAAACCAGCTGTCAAGTTTACAACAGCGGCAGACAACTGCATCTGTGGATGCTTACCCAAAATATTTTCCATGACAATGGTCGTTGTTCTCAATTTAGGGCCCAAAGAATCTACCGGAGTGAGCTCAAATTTAGTCTGTCCCTCAACAGGACAGCAGCATTGCCCACTCCTCTTCACCTTTGAATATAGCTACGCATATTCAGGCCCGCCTGTCCCACCAACCAAGAAAAGACAATGCACCCCTGAGAGCCCGCTTAAATTATTTCGAAGATGCGTACATGAAGCTGAATACCTATGTAGGGCATTGCTAACACGATTTCAATCAAACATGCCAAGAACCTTTACTAGGTGGAACGCTTCTTCTGCAAGTTACCGTCTTGTTTGGTAAGATACGAGCATGTCATTCAATCACTGTTTACCAGAGGCGGAACACGACTTATCCGCCAGTCCGCATTCGCTTCTGTTTCCGAAAAAAACCATTGACATCTGTTTCCGCATCTGGTTCTTGTTCCGTTATGATGACACTTCCGTTACATCACAAGTAATCACGACTAGTATTTAGATTCTCATTCGCCCAGTAATTTCCATTGCTAGGGCCCTACAAACCTAAGGCCGTAGCACAACCAATTTGCAAAAAAGTATTCGTATAGTAAGCGTCTACAAACCATGAGTTATGTGTCATAGTTGCCCTAGATAAATGTCAGTTTTTACGACGTGAACATCACGTTATACTTACGCAGTTATCTATGCTAGGCCCAATGAACACTGTGGTGCTTGTACACTACTGCTCCGAGGCAGAATGTTTGTCGTGGTACACCAAGATGGATTATTGGTACAGAAAACTTAATCCTACTTAATATTATAAACGCGAAAGTTTGTGAGTATGGATGTGTGGATGTGTAGATGTTTGTTACTCTTTCACGCTCAAACGGCGTATTGAGGTAGATGAGGCGCTGGATTAACACAAGATACTTTTCATCATCATCATCATCCATCACCAGGCGGGTGAAAAAGTGTAATACTCTTGGGCAGAGCATAGATAAAATAACAAGATTTCCGCCTACGTCAAGATCGTAATGATGACAGTTCTGTCAAAGTTTGTGTCAGTTTCTGATAGCTTAGTCAAAAGCACGCTATCATTTTGACAGCTGATAGATACACTAGAAGTGCTCGGCGACCGTTAAGGGCGATGAAATGTAATGACAGTTTTTCCATGATATTTTGGTATAAATATAGATATGGCTTTGGAGAAGATAATAAGCTACTCAAAGTAGGTACTAATCCTGCGCAGACGACGTCGCGGGCACCAGCTACTCCAGCTAGTAAGTAATATTTCTTTAACAATGAGGCCTACCAAGACCTATCTTAGCAAGACGGGTTGCCTCGCCTCCTACAATTCACATCCAGACGGCAGGCGGAAGATAACTCCGTTACTAAAATTGATTTTATTCTACGTAACCAATACTTGCAGTGTGATTTTACTATTCTTTTTGCACGGTGTAAGTAGTAGACATAGTTAACCTTAACACAATTTTAAATTCACCCTGACAAAAGCCAAGTACAGTTTTGCGTAACTCACATTCTAGCATTATTGTATATCGTGAGATTCTTTTCCATTCTACTAAAAGGTCAGAAGAATATTCACAATGCCAATCTAAATCTATGCCAGAATCAACAATTGTGATACGAGTAGGCAATCCGCTTTTTATCAACTTGATTGTAAATCTAAGAAACACTCACAGTTAAAATCCGCCTTTCCAATGCGATTGAGTGCACACCCTTGTCTCTGTGATCTGTGGTGCACACCAACAAAAACTACAACAGCGTACCAACACCGAAGACAAGGACAATATTGTTTACAAAAACAAAGTTTTTTATAGAACAGAGACGAAAAGATTCACTCACGTAACACTCGATTAACATTTCCCGCCTAGCACTAATTTAACTGGGAACGCCTAATCTAGGTGCACTGTATACACAACACAATGTTTATAAACCTAAAATTACTGGTACATGAGCCAAGTTCCGAACGGTAAGTAGGTACGTAGGGCAGTAATTGCAGCGCCGGTATTATTTCAGACGTGCGGACGCGTGAAACACCAGCACTCTCTGATACAAAACATAGAGTCCGATTCACGCCGATCGAGACGGCTTCAAACTTTCAACGCTACTGAAATTGCTGAAGGTCGCATGTATGTAGGTTGTTCCAACTACGACGCTCCACCTAGCTGGCAAAGGTACGACCAAACAATCTTACGTAGGAACATAGCAAGCAATACAACCCAACATGTCAATATCAATATGAACCGGCTCCTTCTGCACCTATCATTATAGGAGCTATTTACAGAACAGTATTCCTTCATTGATTTTGCATTGGTATAAACAGAATGTTTGAAACTTTGATAGGCAAGGCAATCGCAGCTATAAATTGCCTTGAACTACTTCTCTGGAGATGGTATCGAATCAATGCCACAAAGTTTCGTGTCAATACCATCATCGATTTCTAAAGGTATTTTCAGATTTAAAGTTTAGTGTCGCTTTGGAATCATTACATAATTAATTATACAAGTATTCCGTATATGAGTTAAGACTGATTTCACGGGTTTCTTTTTGGATTATTACGATTGACGTATTCACGCGCCATGTCCGTCTGTAAGTCAGACATAATCACAGAAAAACTGAGTCTGTCCTCCGTTCTAATCAGTGGTCATAATTATGGACCCTGAGCGTAACGAGGGTTTGCTCGGTTATATGTATAAGTGAGGGGTTTAAACCGTCCAAGACGGATAGGCAAGAGGTGAGAGAGGTACTCTACTTTTCATACCTTTTGCGATACAGTATTAACCCAGGGTTACATAAATAAAGCATTTATTTAGTTTAACCCTTTCTATACCGTGATAATTAAAACAAAAGATTTATGAATGAAACCCACGTAAATTTACGTCTCTGGTAGGCAAAGGATTAAAGTAAAATAAATTGAAAGTTAATATTGATATTGGACACATATTTTGTCCAGTTATGGAGGGACAAAGTAATATTTTTGAGTCAACGTGTAAATGATGAAAGACAAATCAGAGAAGAAAAAAGAGCATTAAAATAACACCAAACACAGTCTTTCCAATAGCGCGTTTCTTATACATATTTTATATTTTTGTTTGCTGCCTGTGGTGACGTTCAATTTTCAAATAAACTCTCTTTACCTACAATGCCCTTATCTGTACTACATCGTTTTCATACCAATATTAACGTTCCAAATTTGGATTTTCACATTTAACTTTAAATCTCTTGGTCGATTATGTCCAGATTAAGTGATTATGTAATTGAAAAGACGATTTACGCACTTATACCTACACAAAGTAAAAGTTTTACGAATTACACATTATGATGCTAAGATTTTATATATCATGATCACTTTAACATAACATAATAATCACTTTGATCTGTCAAAGCTTATTATCACCCTTGACTTCTTCACTTGTGCTTTTTACTTTCGCAGTAGAAATCGCGAAACCCGTCAAACGAAATTTCGTAGTTCGTTCTTGGGAGTAATACCACAGATTACAGAATGTCCTACCTCCTGTAAATGTAATAACTCCTCGTACATTAAAGACCGCAGAAACTAATCGAGACGTGTATCGTTAGATCATAATCCTGCATCGTTCATATGTTGCGTATCTTTAACAAATTTGCACATAGAGAGGAAATGCACCAAACATTTCACGGTAATTATAGTATATATGTATATAAAAAGTATCACGGTAAATACTCGAAACTTGAACCCGACAAGAAAATATTGTAGGTATAAATAGAAAAGAAAATAAAAAATGGAAATTTTATAAAGAAATTCAACTATTACTATTAAAGTGCCCGCCGGGAGCTCGCAGACGCCACTGCACACTCGCCCTGATAATGAGCATCGGACATGCTCGAAACCCGGGTCGACGTATTCGATCCCTAACGTGAGTATTTTTCCGGTTAGTAAAAATAGTTGAATATGTGTCAAACTCACGAGAATTTCAATACAAAAAATTTTAAAAGTTATTATAAATTACATACATAAACAAAAACTGAGAAGTGCATAGTTATAAACTGGTAAAACGAAATTGATAGCAAGATAAGGTCTATGTACAAGTTGCTATTACATGAGATAGGTAGAGGCAAAAAAGCACATACAAAAACCGGGACCAAAACAATAATCAAACCAGCGAAGATTAGCATAAACAAAGAATACTAACTATTATATTACGCACAATTTAACTTGCTCGAAGGTCTAGCTAGGGCAATGATTGACCAAGCGAATGCGAAGCACGAGTGAAGCGTCTCTACAATAGCTTGGGCAAAAATGATTTCTTATCTCCGAATGTCCGGATGTCCTCCTCTACGCATTTCTCAACCGATTCTCGTGAAATTTTGTGAGCAGGTTCTATAACTAAATATAAAATATATATTATTAAAACAAAAATATATAAATTAAAAAAACTGTCTCGAACAAAAAAATATTTTTTGATCGAGACAGTTTTTTTTAATTTAAAATAAATTTCTTATGTTTTAGTATCCTAGCGGCGGTAATTTACGGGTCGGCTCGTGGCATTGATTTTGACAATTTTGATGTGGCTGGATCACTAACATCCTGCGCTGCCTACTATAGATCCTGTCGTTTTTAGCAGGCATTTTAAATTTTGCTTTAAAGTGAATATTTATATACAGTTTAAGCTATGAATAGACATACTCGCGAGGTCTACATCTCACAAAGCCACTAGTTCTATATTTTTATTTTCTATATTATTGTATTGAAAGACTACGTACAACTAATTTTAATAGCGATTATGAAATAAGGTGGAGGGCTTATAATTTTTACGCAGGCCAAGCTATAGATAGTGGGCACAAATATGTCCTGATAAACTCATCAAAGCGTAGAAAGCGTAAGCCGAGAGATGAAAATCTAAAGTAAAAGGCGATTGGCCCAAGGAGAAGACAGTATGAGTAATGTCAATCCAAGAATAAACGGAATGTCATGTCCACGGATGAAATAGCTCAGTAGCCGCATCCACTGGAGTCCATTCAGTTCACATTTTTACGTCACTTTGGCTAATCCTACCTCTTTATCGACATCATAATCTCCAGTACACAACCAACTTCTATGTAAGATGTTTTGCAAAAATGGGCAGGAGGTTATGTGTTAACTAATCCCTTCACTTTATCGTAGGCATATCTCATAAATATTAAGGCACACATAAATAAATAATATTCAGAAGTCAAATATTTATTCATCCACCCATGCAAATCTCATTGCCACATCTTTACTGGTGCGTCTTATGTTACCTTGGACTGCTTCGTTAGAATATGATTATACACCGTGCGCACATAAATATTTCAGTGTATCTGTATGTACATAATATAATATAAAACTATACAAATTAGATTATTACTATTTACAAATCAGATTAAAATTTTGCTTATAGGTTGTTTGAATTACGTATAAACGTAGTCCATATGGTGAAGTCAGTAACAAGGGCGTTTTACCGGGCTTTTTCGGTCTGGCCCGCGAGCTAAAACGTTAAAAAACGTAAAAAAACTAAACCGTTTACTTTTGGGGTACCATACTTTATTGATTGCTTAAAACCTTACTTATTCTAATACAATCTTTACTACTTAACCTAAGAATTGCTACCATGCCTGTGCTACTTTCTGAAGTAAGACTATCGCAAATTTCATGCAAGAGATTGCCGTTCGATCCAGGCGTGCGAAATGTTTCCTAACTAAAATCAGTTCTGGGCTAAACACATACATTTTGTTTCGTAGCAATATTCGCTACGACTCTTATTGGGAGTAAGGGACGGGCGACGTCATGGACGACCCAGAATAAAGTGGAGTGACGATCAGATTCTATTTTATTTAGATATTAAAGAAGTACTTATGAACGTCAGTTATTTATTATGAACTTTAAGACGCCTTCTAGAAGACTAGCATCCCACAACACAGGGAATCCTAGTGTGGGATCTAGTGTTACCTATGTACAACACAATACCTGACTAGTTTAAAAACTGTGGTCAGCTACTAAGATAGCATGTAACACTCGTTCCTATATTTTGTTTCCTCTTATAAAGCTAGTTATTACATATAGTGCCTATGTTACCTGTAATGTTGTTATGTTGTTAGTGTACCTAAAACTATGGTGAATAAAGAAAGAAATTTATTATTATTATTTATTAGAATAAATAGACCCACTACCGAGTTAAACCAGCCCATTCAGCCAACCAGTCATATCAGCAAATACCTCGGTGAAATTGTTTTAAAATGGTTTTTATATTGTAATATTAAGTTTTTTTATTCAAAACATGTTTTACAGTCATGCTGTATTTTCTTTCCGTGACCTCTGTTGGTTTTCAGGTTTTTATTCTAAAAGTTAAAAGGCACAGTTCCCTTCCCTAAGAAATACTAATTCTTCTTCGCTAAAAGTAGGCCCTGTGCTATCCTATTATTTTCCATTTCTTTGTGTTATACACGTCTTGATGAGTACGTATGATTACGTTTTAAATAATAGTATAAAAACAAAGTTTGTATGTATAAGGAATTTTCTTTAAATCAATACAAATCGACGAGCATGTTATTTCCGAATGAAGATAGTCCCCATATCAGAAGCTGAACCCTACACCAATAATCCGTATGTCATAAAGCTGTGAAGGTATGCAAAGTAGACTAACCGAACCGTAGACACGTCTGTCGATTCTCTTAGTTTACGAACTGTATACATATGTAGCAGAACTAAGGCCCTAAACTAAGTAACGACTTTATGTTAGATTACAGTCTGAGTAACATTTTTACAGCATTTACTGTCAAATCTCCACTGAAGTAAAGACACTTTACAACTATAGGCGCCTGTCTGCTTTCGGTAAGGCGATAGCTAGTTTGACATTGGACTGGTGAAAATAAATTATTTTACCATCAGTGGTACGTTGTCGGTTTATGACAGGTAGATAAAAAAAACAAGCTCTGTAGGTAATCATAAATTCGTTCTGATATATAAAAATATATTTCGGTACAGATCTGAAGCCTTATTAAGCCGACAGCTAGTTTGATATTGGACAAGTGAAAATAAATTGGGAGACCTTTGGTAATCAGTGGTCACGACAGTTTGATAAAAAAAACAAGCTCTGTTATTTATAAACTAAACTCAAATTATTTAGTGTGGGATTAAAATGAGAGGCCAACCTATTCGTAAACACTGTTAAATACCGTTCATTTACTTGTTACCAATGGAATACTTTTATACGTGTCAATAGGTTGATTGCAGTGGGCGGACACAGGTCGTCTTCGAGGCGCCTAAATCGTTGATGGCATCCACCGAGCATCAACTAAACTATTAGACTTAAAAATAATGTGGTTTTGTAGATATAAAAACAAAGAATAACCTAATAACAACTATACGAGTATAATACCTACCTACAATATTTAAAAATACTTGCATAAAAAATTCGATACATATTTTCGTAAATATTGCATTATGGTTTCAGGCACTGCTGACTTGTTTATCAGAGAACTACAAGGTTTGAGAACTGCACCAGGAAGCTATATGTGAGCTCATACTAGAAGCACAGAATAAATACTTACGTACCGTACCGTACTTCTGGAAGTGTTTCTCTTACGTAATAATTATGTAAGAGAAACACTTCCAGAAGTTATATGATTATTAACGGGATATTTACCGTGGTAAGTATAAAACTATATAACTTCCAGATTATATAGAATATATATATAGTTATAAGAAGAAACGATATTAAGAAATATATCATCTGCGGACCTGGAATACTGTGAGATTGAAGAGTTGCACCAACAACTAGACATTTAAGTTCATGTGAACCTAAATGTCTAGTTGTTGGTGCAACAAGATCAACTAAGGATGCCGGTGTGAAGTTAATGACGTATGTCTTAAAGGCTTGGGAGAGCTCACATGATAATATTGGTGTTTTTTGTGATCTCTCTAAAGCATTTGATTGTGTGGAACACCGTATACTGATTCGAAAGCTTTTCCATTATGGTATTCGTGGAGCTGCGCTTGATTTCATCGAGTCATATTTATCTGACAGGATGCAAAAGGTTGGCATAAATGGTGTAACATCTTCAGGATCTATAATTAAAATGGGTGTTCCACAAGGGTCCATTTTAGGGCCTTTTTTGTTCTTAGTTTACATTAACGACTTGCCACTTATGGCCAAGGATCTTTGTGATATTGTTTTATTTGCGGATGACACATCTCTGATTTTTAAAGTAGATAGGAAAGATAGCACACTAATTCAAGTAAACAACGCTCTATCTAGTATCTCTAAATGGTTCTCAACTAATAATTTACTTTTGAATTCAAAAAAGACAAAATGTTTGAAGTTTTCTTTGCCGACTGTTCCATATTTGGAGTCCAACGTTACGCTTGATGGAGTTAAACTCGTAATGGACAAGGAAACAGTCTTCCTAGGCATTAAAATTGACGCAAAATTACAATGGGGTCCTCATATAAATGCCCTGTCTGAGAGACTCAGTTCTGCTGCATATGCAGTACGTAAAATAAGAGAGCTAACAGATGCTTCTACGGCGCGGTTAGTGTATTTTGCATATTTCCACAGCGTAATGTCATATAAGGATAAATATGGTCTCTATAACCCTATGGGGTTCAGCGGCTGATATAGAGACCATATTTATCCTTCAGAAACGTGCTATTAGAGCTATATACGAAATGGGTCCCCTTGAATCTTTGAGAGATTTATTTAAAGAAATCAATATATTAACGTTGCCTTCCTTATATGTATTTGATAATATAATGTATGTTCGTAAAAATTTACATAAATATAAGTTAAATAGTGATCACCACACTTTTAATACCAGAAATACAAATAGGATAGCTGTACCTAGTTTTAGACTTGCGAAGACTAATAAGTCATTCCTATGAAATTGTGTGCGTTTTTACAATAAAATCCCAAAGTACATAACTGAGCTCACAGAGGGCAAATTCAAGTTAACTGTAAAAAACGTTTTAATAAAAAAAGCTTACTATAAAGTTCGACATTATATAGAAGATAAAGATGCTTGGAATACTCCACTTCTGGCAAGCTGTCTCTCTGCCACCCATAAAATGTAATATTTGTAGTACCTAAGTAGAAACATTGTAAACATCCATATAAAAAGAATGTGCCGAATGCCCCGAGTTTCTTGCCGCTTCTTCTCGATTATTAGTTCTCGGTTCTATATATTTTGGAACGCGGCGGTAGAGTCTTTAAAGTACATTATAATGAAAAGTTGACGTTCATAAGTGCGTCTTTGATGCCTAAATTGAATAAATGATTTTGACTTTGACTTCTTCAATCTCTCAATAGAAGCTTCAGTTTGCCTCAGATGCCTTCCAAGCCTTCATCGTTCGGCTTGTATAGACACAATGCTCAAGTGAGGTGCTGTCATATTATATGTGAATTAACAGCCCATTAAAGTAACATGAACAACCAAGCTTTAATATGAAGTCAAAGTCCCTAGAGATGACCGAACCGAGTTGAATCAAACATCACATCCAATCGCATCGATGAGATCTCTCTATCGGAGTTATGATAGCATAGATACATGTACGAATTATACATACACCGGCGTCCAAAACCCTACTCTCGTCTCTATCATCGGAGTTTAAAAATAGGATTCAACGATATTTATGCTGCTACCGGCTTAGAATCCGCCGTGGGGTACCGGCTTAGAATTGAAACCCCCAACTCTTTCCGTGGGTGCCTTAAGAGGCGGTTAAGGGAATATCCGGAATATGGGCAGCAGCATTTCAAGCGTGGTGCATTAAGGCAAATCCAAGAAGACAATCCAACAACCCATGACAAGAAACATAGAACCACGGCCCCCAGTCCGCGGCAGCTAGACGGTCCAAGTGGCGTTCTATGGGGTTGGCATATGTTCAGCAGTGGACGTCTTCCGGCTGATAGTGATGATGATGACAATACTATTACGTATTCCTACGTGACCTACTATGTCCTATATGTATAGTTATATAACTATACAGGTGGGCCATTTAGATGAGTCAGTATGGGCAAGTCTGAAACAATAAGACATACAAAGATCTCTTCTTAGGAACCATGGCATCGACTTAAGCGACAATAAAAAATGCATTCATAATATGCCGTGGTCCGTTTTGCGATAATTTTGCTCACAGTGCTATCGTCTACCAAAGCTGGTCCGAGACAAATATCGCGATTTTGACAGCTCGTGGCACTGTAAGCGTGTTGTTAATTCGGACCAGAGTTGTAGCAATAACGAACCATTAGCGCGCGAAAAACAAATTCATAAAAATATCGTGCATAGTGTGAAGGTTAACTATGTGGTGTGTGGATTAAAAAGAAATAATGGAATGGATGGAACGACTTTTACAACTTTTACATCAAAAACAAGGGACACCAGTAAAGACATTGTAGAAATAAACAAACACCTCTCACATTTGACAGAACGCTCACGACGATTATGGTGTAGAGCATGGTTCATGTAATCGTCAATATGGCGGCAGTTAAGACGTCATCGATGACGTAGCGTGGGCCATCGTAATCACGCTCACGGTGAAAGGGACCGACTGTTATCGCGCTAATAGCGATTATGGCTCAATAGGGATTTTATATATACATGTACTCACTTTAGGATTTTCTGTTTTATATATTATATATATGTTTATTCAAATATATTTATTTTTTACTCAGATCATACATACACAAATTGCATCATCACATAGACACATTTCTTTCTTTATTACTAGGAATTAACCAGTTAAGTATAACTGTCAGGTGTGCTACGAGTATTAAATTAAAGAACTTAAATTAATGCCATTTCAGTATCGATAAGAAGATTACTGTATTTTTTATGGAAAAGCATCAACATGCTAGATTCTTTAGACCTTATGTTTCTTATCCATCTACTTCTTATCTTTCTATCATCCTACGTTGCATCTCCACGACTCCCAAGCAAGTTATTTACAAAATAGCACTAAAATGTCTCAACATGACCACTAAATGAGAATCAGGAAACCCCGCCATCTAAAGTATGCTCTAAAGTATGTTTATTAGGTATATGATTTTTAAAGCACCAATGCCTGCTTAGCGAGACCAAACTTTGTACTCGTAAGTTTAGAGAGAAAAATTCACATCCTCGGACAGGATTCGAATCCGTTTCAGTCACCATAACCGAGCCATACCATCCGAGCATCGAATTTATTTTATTATCATAGAAAAACTAACAGCTATAGGTAAAGATATATTAGGTATACATAATATCATATGGCAAGAAATGAACTTTTTAAAGTTTCCACAAATGGGAATGTGAAAAATGTGAAAATGTTCTCGCTATTTAATTATAACCGTCGTACCCACACGACAATGACACAAACAAGTACAATTTGAAAAAATTAATACCGGCGTCCATTCTATTCAGTTTTTGGAGTGTAACTCATAAACGACTGGACCGAATTTGATGAAATTTAAATGGGACCACCCGGGAAGCACAAACTTTCAAACAAAAACAGAATTTTGAGAATCGGTTAACCGGTATCGAAAGTTATGAGGTAACAAACTTTAAAAAAAACAGTCGAATTGAGTACCTCCTCCTTTTTGGAAGTCGGTAAAAAAACGCGGGTTCGGATCCCGTCCGAGGATATGTATTTTTCTCTCTAATATTGGAAAGGTCTTCCTTCATATACCGAGAAGATTTATGAATGAAACACACGTACATTTAAGTCAATGGTACTCAAAGGATTAAGTGTTTGCGTACCTTCTTAAATTTTTATATTAGTCTACGGATAGTCTTGGTCAAGTAAATTTTATTGATAAATCAAGCAAGATAAGCAGATTACAAAAAACATTGAAACTCGTTTAATACTAGAAATACGTATTGTTGATCAGTTTAATTTACTATCTCAATATCATTTAGTTTAACATTATCGCTGTAATAAGCATACTTGATAAGGAATGTATTCCTCAATAAGGTATTGTAAATAAGACAGAGCATTCACTCATTATTTTACACTTTATTTAACAATTTAATTATACATTATGTAGATATACATCATATTACAAACACATACGCCTGCTTGTCAAAGGTGTTGTTGATTTGTGACATAATCCACAAACAACCGTAAAATACTATACTGTGTTAAAAAGGTTTCCGCATTCGGTTTGTTACTTGTTTGTTGTGGCTTGCTCATCAGTAGAGCCATTATGATCTGAGCGCAAGGGATTAAATCCTGGTAATGACGGCTTGGGTATCGGCTTTCAACTAATTGCTGATCTTGAGCCGAGTGGGTCTGCATGTGCTATAGGATACATGTATGTGATTGGATTATCTTTCGAGTTCAGTTTACGCAACAAAGAGTCGGTAGTCAGTACGGACCAGATCGAAAGGATTTAATCATACTATATAATATTATAAAGAGGAAAGATTTTTATGTATGTTCGTAACGAATTGGATCAAAAAGTATTGGACCGATTTCAAAAAATCTTTCACCATTGGAATGCTACATACACCCTGAGTAACTTAGGCTATATAAGATTCATCATCATCATCATCACCGCGCGGGTGAAACCGCGGAGAGCAGCTAGTGTAGGAATATTTGAGGAATCTAATTACTTATTAGCAATATCTATGTAATACATTTTAAATGCTAAAAATATCAAATTGGATGTTTGTATAGGTTTTACTGTTTATACAATAAGAAATTTGAAGAAAAAAAGACACGTTTCTTGTAATGCGACCTGTCAACATTTTCGATAATTAATTACATGCACTGACTAAACACTTTACTGTGTGCAAAATCAAAATAGCCACAGAATAACTGAAAAATGGCTACAGAAATGGTAAAGATAAATTCATAATTTTATTATACCAATAATATAGGTATATCTATTGTTACGACAGTGACAGAATAGATTATGTAAGTATCAAGATGAATACTTAAAACACGTACATACGGTATTTACGTATTTTAAGTATTTATACCTCACATTTAAATAGTTAAATTGTTAATAATGATGATACCATGGAGCTTCATACGTTAGAGATAAATTTAAATACCGAAAAATCCATGTGAATGTGCGAGAATGAGCAATTATTTCGTTTGTTTCGATATTTAATTGTCAGTGGGTTTTTACACTGGCGGCACTCTGTGTGCATATTACATTTTTAATGTGACCCAGTATCGCGTAGGCCACACGACCGAGGCCGTAGGCGGAACCGCTAGTTTCTTAATATAATGCTTTTTTATGTAGGTACCTACATGATTTTCAATTATTCTGTGGTGAAAATTAATCTAATATCCTTTTATTTTCTGAAAAGCGTTGATTTCTTCGGGCTAGACCCGAACCTGTCGTTATCAGAGGCATGCCCCGTCTGACAACATGATTTAACTAAAACCTCTTCCTTTGTGGGTTTTGCGGAGGAGGTGCTTCGCCAATGTCACGTAGTAAGGTCAGGCCAAATAATTTATCGTTCTACTTCATATCATTCGTTAAAGTTTATTATATTACATTTGCAATAAAAAGGCCCGTCTCTTTCTAAGCAGTTTTTTTAGTAGGATCGCTTTCAAAAAAGGAAAGGTGTCCGTTTACTCCAGGAAATAATAAAGCCCGTAAGAAAATTGGAAACATCTCAGTCACGATTAGTCTTATGAAGCAAAGGTAGTAGGTACATAATAGTTACATGGATAATCCAATTTTCAAGAAACGACGTTAGTGATAAGTTAGTGTAAGTACTCCATACTTGTCCAGTATGCGTACATACACTTATGCAGTGATCGTATTGACGCACCCCAAGCCAACGCAGAAATCTGTAATTGCCAGCCAGTTTCATTTGAGAGCAAGAACAGTAACAACAAACAAACAAACAAGTAAACGACGAACAAGTAAAATTTGAAAAATTTAATACCGACTTCCATTCTATTCAGTTATTGCAGTGAAACAAAAAACTACTGTACCGAATTTGATTAAATTTAAATGGAACCACACGGGTCAAAGCACCAGCTTTTAACAAAAAAATAATTTTCAGAATAGGTTCACTCTATCGAAAGTTGTGAGGTAACAAACCTACTCCTTTTTACACGTCCTCCTTTTTGAAAGTCGGTGGAAAAGAACATTTTCGATGACCCTATTTAATTTTCACAGACAAGAAACCCCAGTTCTCACTTGTATTACTGGTGCTTCACAAGAATTACCGTGGATTATACTTTCCTTTTCATGTCACAAACAACGTAAAGGGATCGTGTATTTATAGGTACCGCCTGTTCTAATTAATAAAGCTTGGAGATTATATTCTTGGTTAGCACGTTCGTTTTATACCTACCTGGGGTTTATCTCTGTGGTCAATTAAGAGTAAAATAATCCCGTCATGTAGGTAAAACATTTTCTAAGATTAGCAGTTGGTATGCATGCGTCTGACGCTAAGCTATTTATGGGTTAACCTTTTGTTATGATTATGAAACGAGTTGTGTGGAAGGTGGAAGTGGGCCCTGATGATTGAGTATAGGTACATGTACTGCGGTTGCTGCTGTTTGATATATTATAATGTAGCTATAACTATATATAGCATCTGCGGCTCCACCGACGCGGATAGCGACTATTTCTCAGGTTTTTTTATAGTTCCAGGTCAATTACCTTAAATTTAACAAATCGGTTCAATAGTTTGAGTAAAAACCTCCATATCTATCCAAACAGCTATACATCATAATAGAACTGCTATTATATAGGGGTTTAAATATGAAATTGCCGATTTATCGCACTAGCCACTTAGAATAAAAATTAAACCTTCATAGTGTCAGATTTCAGAACGAAACATTTTTCACACGTAAACTATAACATACGAGTATTATATTTTTATAAAGACTGCATTTGTTTGTTTGACTCTCAATTTTATTGTTTTTACATTCAGTTAATGACGTGAAGAAAATTTAAGAATTGACACATCAGAGTCATTTTAGAACACGAGTTCCGACGTGGGACAAACGCAGCAGAAACTGCTCGAAATGTTAATGCTGTGTTTAGAGAGGATAATATCCTCTCTAAACACAGCAGTCTATTATGGTCAGTCTATTATCTTTCGTTAACCATATTATGGTTAACGAAAGCACCGTGCGTGACTGCGACTTGAAGAATGAACCCCTAAGAAGACCAGCCACCAAGGTAAATAACGATGAATTGAAGGAGATCAAAGTACCAATCAAACTAGCAGCATGGTTTGATTTTAGCATACACAATATTGACCTATTTGAAGTCAATCAAACAAATCGGTAAAATTAGAAAACTTCAAAATGGGGTACCTACCTCATGATTTGACTGATCTGCAGAGATGAGAACGCATTGAAGCTTGACCTACCTTGTTAAACCAATACAGAAATAAAGGGTTTTTGGACCGATTTGTGGTGTGTGATTAAAAATGGATTATGTACGATAATCGCAAGCGAACAACGCAATGGTTGACCCTAGGTCAAACAAAACGCTGCAACAATGCCTTAAGGCTAAGCATACCCATAGAAAGTTAATGGTTACGGTTTGGTGGTCATCTCACGGTGTTATTCCCTACAACTTCCTCATGCAGATTCAGTCAGGCAATAACAGCGGATATTCCGAACAATGATGTCGAAATTCGCAATAAAGCAGCCCGACTTCTCAACCACACTTCACGATAACGCAAGACCTTACACTGCTCGACAATCAGTTTTAACACTACAAGACCTGCAGTTAGAAACCATCCGTCATCTTCCATAGTCGCCGGAGCTCGCCCCAACCGAACACCTATTTTTTCGCAATTTGGACAAAAAAATTGTTTCAATTTCTCAGTACGAAATAGCAATTTCATACTTTAACCCCTAATATTATAATACTAATCTATATAAGTGTATATCATCATTTCATCATCATCATTATCAGTCGGAAGACGTCCACTCAATGATATTATATATATAAAAAATCTTTGCGTCCACTGCTTAACAAATGCCTCCCTCATAGAACGCCACTTCTTTTTTTATATATACATAAAAATGAATCCCTATTTTTCCTGGTCACGCTATAACTTGAGAACGGCATAACCGATTTCATTCGTTTTTTTTAAATGTTTTGTAATAGTTCGTAGAAGGTTGTTACTCGTAAATCAAAAAAACCACGAACAGACGGGAGGTTATGGCGAGGCCGAAGGCCGAGCCTACTACGCGAACGAAGTCGCGGGCAGTCGCTAGTCTAATACATAAAAAGAACCCCTATTTTTCCTGGTTACGCTATAACCTGTGAACGGCTTTACCGATTTCGCTAATTCTTTTTTGTTGTGTTAATTATTGTCAGAAGGTTCTTATGAAAGAAAAACCAAGAAATGATGGGAGGTTATGGCGAGGCCGAAGGCCGATCCTACTACGCGAACTAAGTCGCGGGCAGTCGCTTGTTTATATATACAAAAATATCCTCTATTTCTCCTGGTCACGCTATAACTTGAGAACGGATGGAACAATCTCGCAAATTATTATTTTGTTGTGTTATTTATTGTCAGGAGAAGGTTCTTATAAAAGAAAAATCTTGAAAAGACGGAATGTTATGGCGAGGCCGAAGGCTGAGCCGAGCGAACGAAGTCGGGGGCATTCGCTAGTAATATATGAAATAAAATTGTTTATAACCCAGATTTGCATAAAATTTTCAGAATTTCAAATTTTAAAACATGATATAAGTAATAATTTTATTGAGAGTACATAAAAGTGTTGGGTGTAAGATATTTTGGTATTGAGACACCTAGTCACATACAAGAGTAGCTCTGCCTAGTAGGAACTGGGTTCAAAAACATACAAGATTGACAAATATATAAATTTACAATTTTATGGTGTATCTACTAAGATTTTCCTACTACTTAAGAGGTTTCACGAAGCTAGACAAGTAAATTTTATAAAATCATTATCTTCTGTAACAACAAGTCATATTTTAGCTAAGTATATTTAATTCTTTTTTTTTGATAACACTATACCAAAAGATAACATTGATAAGCTTAGTAAGGAGTCGGCATTGCAGGTGTCTTGTATGGGCGTAATATATCATCCGAATGATATATGTTTCGACATACGTATGCATATGAGGATGCTGAATATGTTAATTTATCTATTGCAAGTAATATCGGGTCATACTATTGTTCCTTTGCAAAGTATGAACCTAGATTAGCTTCCTAGGGCTTTTGTGGCTATCCTAAACATATTGTTAAAAAACTGTTTTGTTCTTAACATATAATTAGATAAGTACATTATTTTAACATACCATACAGTAACGTCTTTACATCCCTGAAGGGCTAGGCAGGGGTGAACAGAGATCTATATTTCGCAGTGGTATGGCGAGGCTAGAGGTAAGTAGTCAAATTTAAAAACTAAACACAGGCAAGATCTTCCTCAAGATCACACATTCAAATTAACCATGCTAGATTACAGATCACATCTCAGTATTCTCGCTTCACTGCTTTTGCATTTGAGTATGTTATTTGAAAGGATTGGTATTCGTTTTTCTTTCACACCAAAAGTACTGAACATTTCAGCATTCATACATTATGACTTGGTATTTAATGTAAATTTTCGCCTAGAAAACTGTTCTTTTTGCAAATGGGGCATTTTCACATTCTGGGGGGCATAGTGGCTATTTTCTTGCTATGTATTTATTCAAAATTCAAATGAAAGATAGAATATCCATGTTTGAGATGTGTTCCAGCTGCTGTGGATGCTGATATTAACTTTATTTCCATGCCGCCATGCCTTTATTCCACATCCATCCAGACATGGTTTTTCAATTTTAAAGTTCCACCAAGCATCAAGTGGTAATTTCTTACTTATGAAAAAAACAGGAGCTATAGCGGTGGTTCTGAAACTTTTAGTGAGGATGGACCATTTCACAAAATATCTGTCTGGCCATGGACCACAACTGTTGGTAATCTACTATATAAAAATAAGTCGGGTTTTCCTTCCTGACGCTATAACTCCAGAACGCACGAACCGATTTCCACGGTTTTGCATTCGTTGGAAAGGTCTCAGGCTCCGTGAGGTTTATAGTAAAGAAAATTCAGGAAAAATTTAAAAAGAAAAGCGGGAAAATCTTTTTTCTCATACAGCGCCATCTCTGATACATAGCATGTACTACAAACCAATATTTTAAGTAGATGGCGCCAAACAAAATGTTACATAAAACGAAGTCATCTGGTGGCGAAACGGAGTTCGCAGGGTTTGCTAGTATACAATAAATGTAAATTAATGAAGGGTTGTTGTATTTATAAATAAAACATACTATGACATAAAATAGTTTAATGCCAACAGTATTTAAATATGTATTACGACTTTTTTGTGACTGAATACTTTTAATAACTTCTGAATCCTTAGTTCAGCTTTCAGTATCAGTATTTCTCGAAACTTTGTGAATGATAAAAAAATATCAACTTAGTTAAAAAATTTCACTATTAATTCCTGTTTCACATGTATGTTTCAATTGGGATGGCTTCTCAGACCACTTCAGTTTTCAGAAGCACCGAAAGTTAAAAACCACTGAGCTATAGTATGAAAACTTAACATAATATGATACTGAAGTCAGCCATACTCCGATACTTTAAAGAGTGGGATGGCTAGGGTAGCTGGCGGGGGAAATACCCCAAGCGGGATGTCAGTGCAGGACTTATCGCCCCCATTTTGAATAAGAATAAGATACTGAACTATTTTAAATGGGAAAAATTAGAGTTTCAATCTTATACACATATTGATTGGGCACCATACAGGATATATATTTAAATATTTTTATTTCATTCCTTTTGAATGATAAACATATTACCTAGATAGGTGTTCTGTGTTTAAACAATGTAATGGTGCCCCTAGTGCCAAAACAGAGTAAGAATAGCACATGTAATTTTTTTTTAATGTTACATTCTATATATAAAAATAAAACATATAAAATGGAGACTATTCAATTGATTGTAATTCTACTCTATATAGAATAGAATTACAATTCTCAAAGACAATAGAAGAATTTTAGAAATAATATGTAGCAAATACTATAGAAAATATATTAGCTCTATAGCTTTATAACACATTTGAAGTTTGCATAATATGGATCTTGTCAAATTATTTAGCAATATTTCAATACATAAAATAGCATGGCATTTATAGATAACTAAGTGCTATTATATTAAACTGGTTTATGTTGGAGCAAGACTTGTTTGAAAGAGGGCAACTCTCTGTAAGTAATAATAATGGAATTTGTTAACCAAGTGGAAATAGTACCTATTATACACATATAATATTCCTTCTATTATACACATGTTTTGTATCCATCATACATATATGTTATATATGTACTTTGGCCTTAAATTACTATAGTAACATCACATAGGATTCGATTTAAAATTCACCCAAAGCTTATTATGATTGTTTCATCATATATAAACTTTGTATAAAGTTGTAGTAAGTTTGTGTAGTAATGTAAGTTGTAAGTAAGTTCATACATTAATTGGAAGAAACATAGTTATTCTAATGTCATGAAAGTCTGTACCTAGAGCATGGTGAATGAGTTAAAATTGTTGGACAGCACAAGCCCCCAAGGCTGGATCTTTATAGAGGTTCAAGCTCAAAATGGCAGAAATTAATTAAAACAAATACCTACATAACAAAAGAAGTGTGGGCCATTCTGAGAAAATGATGGTAAAAGTAAGATTTTACAAATCACAGAATGCAAGAAATGGCAAATGAATATTAGTCATTATTAAGAGACAGAACATAAATTCTAATGAGATTCTAATAAGATTAAGTACCTATCTAATTTTCTAAATTTCTTTTAAATTCAGCAGGTTTGTATCCAATGGACTTACCTACAACTGTAATTACATATATTGATATCAGAAACCATACGACTGAAGCATTTAAATGCACCAAAAACATGAAATAATGATTAATTAAACACTTTGATGTAGACTAGATGGATAGTAGACCTGCTTGCAGTACCTAAGCGTTAAGTAGATAGAACATTAGCAAACATGGTCATTGATATGAAAAAGCGGATATATAGACATAATCTGATAACACAAATTTAGTAGATGTACATTGATACTCACCTAGCATAAAATGCTATGCTGGATGAGGAAATTTCTTTACAGGAACATTATTTATAAACAGTATAAACTCTGGCTTGCTGATTTTGGAAAAGTTCCAGCCTACCACTGATTTTCTTGGCGATATATAATTTCCGAAAGCTCCAAGAAGGCCGAAACTGAATGTTACTCACTCGCGGTTGAAAACTTGTTGTAAACCACTTCCTTTCACTTACAGTGTTTTTTATATTTATTTTATTTTTCGATAATATTTAGATTATTGCCAATCTTGGAATAGGTAATAATTTGCGGGCTCATTATTATTTTTCAGGAAATTTATTAGATTTAGCAATCAGCGTTTTGGCCTTTAGGATTTTCAAATGTCAAACAATATGTCAAACAAGAATGTCATGATTTAACTTCTTCTTTTTCTTCTTCATTAGCTTTTATCGTTGTAAGACATTAGGTACTCTGCCAGTGTCAAAAGTTTTTTTTCTTTACGAAATAATCCATTAATAAGATGAAGAAGAAGACCCTAAAAAGACCAAAAATGACACGAGGGTTCTCCTCAAAATGTTATTTTTGGCAAAATATACTAAGATATATTAAGATATATTAATTCCTAGTATCCATCTGTAAGCTTCGCGAACTAAATAGAGAGGTGATAATCCAGTGGATCCCTTCACATGTAGGTATTATATATAACCGCGCGGCGCGAAAGGCGATAAGAAACGGCATTACTTACAACTGTTTACCACTCCATAGTGAGATACTAAGAAACGTGAAATCAAATTGTAGACAAATGTGGCATGAATACTTTGATGAACGATCAAGAACCAAATGTATTTGGACTATTTGGTATCAGACAATACAATGCCAGCCTCCCCGCTATCCATGGTTTGACCACTGTAAAATGAGCAGAAGATATATAGTATCGCTGTTAAGTCTTCGCTCTGGACACATTCCGTCAAACAAGTTCAAATATTTAATGGGTATGGTGAATTCACCTAATTGCCCGGAGTGTGGAATAGTTGAGGACGTCCATCACATGTTGATGGAGTGTGTTCGGAACGAAGCCCGACGACAGAATATGAGTTTTAAGTTTAATAATAATGTAGGTATTTGTAACAGCATTTTGGCGTTTCCTCTATCAGAGGAGGCCAAAATGCTATTACTACTTTATTTAAGTATTGTGTATAATTAAGTATTGTTGATAGTAATAAGATAATTGTGAACCTATGGGGGTGACATAGTTAATTTATGACAAAACCCCCTTTAAAAAAAAGATAATAAAAAATAATAATAATATTAAACCTAGGTATATACGTTACATTTTGTATGGAGATCATTCTTTTGTTGATATAGAACACTTTAATCTATTAGGCATACGGAAACGAGCCTTAGTTTAAGAAAAAAAATAAAATTTTTCAAATGAGTTGTTATTAACAATGATAATTTGTGAGAACAATGACATTACTGCGAAGAAAAACGATGAAATGTTGCAAATAACCACTGATGACACGATGATTTCTCTAAGTGGAGTTAAATAAAAATTAGAAACTTTAAGACCAGACCAGGACCAGACCCGTGCTGAACTTTTGGCACTATCACTCCAAGCAATTTTTTTATAATATTATTATATACATCACAAAAAAAGATGTATTTCGGAATCAAGTGCCTTACTACTTGCTTGCATGGTTTTTATGAAGCTGATATATATATATATTTATATATATATATATAATTATATATATATATATAATTATTAATATATATATATATATATATATATATATATATAATTATATATATATATATATTTAGGTGAACTGTTTATATATTGTTTTCTATAAATATGGCACCTAAAATACTATACTAGAGGAAATAATGAATTTCATTTTGTGAAAGTCCGAAGACAAAATAATTTATTATCTTTTAAAACGAAAAATATCACCTGAATAATGTTTAAGAAAGTTTTGTTCAGCACTTCAATATACCGATAGTCAATACGGCACTGCTGGAGAGACTCTGTACTTTTTTTCTATCGAAGACTGACACACCACAATTGATATCTGATGGAAAAGAGAAATGTCAAAACTGGCAGAAAGGTGTAGAATCTCAATCTACAAGATTAGACAATATAAATCAGGATATGACAAATTCATCTAATAACTCAGACGGGATCATGAATCCTGTAGGATCACAAAACAAGATTATGAATGTAGACTCTACTGTCGAAGAAATAAGAAATTAACAGTTACAATCATTTCCGGACGAAGTCAAAGGAAAAGAGACGCATCTTGCCAGAAACCTTGGTTTATTTATTGATGTTGATGGTCTGCTCAGGTGTGATGGTCGCCTGACTCACTCAGATTTATCCTATGAGGCAAAGCATCCAATACTCTTACCAAAGGACTGTAATTTTACAACCAATATAATAAAGGAAGCTCATGAAAAACATTATCATGTTGGTGTAGCGCATACTTTAAACATTGTCCGGCAACAATACTGGATACCTCAGGGAAGAATTCAAGTTCAAAAGGTGATTAGTAAATGCTCTCAATGCATAAGGCATGGAGGTGGACCGTACGCTTTACCTGATACGAGATATATACCTTTACCTCGTACCCTTGCTCTACCTGTAGAAAGAGTGAAGTTTACATCATCATTTACATATGTTGGTGTGGACTAATTTGGACCGATATTTGTAACCTCAGACGATGGCAAAAAGAAGAGATGGATTATGCTTATTTACTTGCCTTGTTGTACGTTCTATCCATCTTGAGATAGTAAAAGATTTAACTGCTGATGAATGTCTGTTAGCGTTTCGACGATTTATAGCTTGCAGAGTAGCACCAACACTAATAGTGACTGATAATGCTCTACAATTCAAACTTTTATCCGAAGTGATAACTAATGAAAGGTCTACGCAAAGGATCAGATGGAAGTTCATAACCCAACTGGCTCCGTGGAACGGAGGTGCTTACGAAAGATTAGTTTCTGTTGTTAAGCACTGTCTGAAACGCACTTTGTAGAAGCATATACTTAATGATAATCAATTATTGACTATCATGAACGAAGTTGAAGCTGTTGTTAACACAAGACCACTCACGTACGTCGGAGCTGGCTTGGAACACGTACTGAAACCAGCAGATTTTTTGTCGCCTGTGAAATGCCTATCTATTCATATGTTAACGAATCAAGTATTACCCTCGAATACTGCTACTAAACAACAACTTATTGAAGGATGGAAACGTGGTGAGATCATAATGGATGAATACAAAAATATGTTTATGAACCAGTATTTATTAGCACTAAGAGAACGCTATAGACACTCACCGAAACAACCCAGAGTAAAGGCTCATAATAATCCTAGTGTAGGTGATATTGTTCAGCTAAAAGGTGATTCAAAAAACAGAGAAAACTGGAAAGTGGGACAGATTGTACAGCTAGTTAATAGTGCAGATGGACTATGTAGAGTTGCTAAAGTGAAGGTTGGCAACACCATATTTACAAGATCCATTGGACATCTGTATCCCTTGAAGTATATATATCCTTGAAAGAAGATGAAACTGAAAAAACGGGCAATCTAATTTCAAATAATATAGAACCTACGACAAAGTCAAATGTACAGGAAACTGACATTGAAGAGAATGTTGATACACCAGTTGTGGTGATGGAAGAAGTGACAAACTGGTAACCAGAGGAAGTTATAAACGATATAACTGATACGACTAATGTGGATTAAACAGATATGAACATGAAGATGACACAAACCAGGGAAGAGAAAACTGAAAGTACAGTTGAGACAAATGAAAAAATGGATGTCACAGATAATAATGAAATGGATAATGGTCCTTATTATGAGAGAGAACGACTCAGTACCAGAATAGTCTATAGCAGATAACCGAAAACGAGTTGCTGCGGTCCGGGCTCTGGAGAAGATCGGAGAATGGACGCACCACTTGATGACTACATTACTTTAGCTTGCCTCGGCGGGTGTGTCGCGAAGGATCGCGAGATGTAAATATATGTATATAACAAAACTATTTGAAGATTCAAGTTTTGGCCACATTCTATAATTGTCTATGGTAAGCGCCTTCTAGTTTCATGACTTAAGTATCTAGTTTTCATTTCATCTGTTTCAATAATATGTAGTGTCAGTGAGCTGATGTAGATTTCTGGGCTGGTCTGAATATACGAAGTGTAATGTTAATGGAGCTGTAAATGTGTTGTCCGGACTCCTGAGCTGGTTCCTGTCTTGGGTCTCTCCAGCAGTGCCGTCTCAAATCAAAGGCATTCTCATAGTCCACAAACGCTAAACCAAGAGGCAAGTTATATTATTCGGTCTTCTGTATAATTTTTCCTTTTTTAAAAAAAGGTACCCAACAGATACTCTCTATGAAGAGTTCAAGGTACTACGAATGCGTCAGCTGTTCATCCTATCAGCAACTATAAAAGCCCATAGAACCATGCAGAACCACCTTGACTATAAAAACTTAGTTTCTAAACGAATCTACCGACTACCTACACCACTTGCCTCATCTCTATTAGCCGGAAGAAGTCCTCGCTTTGCTCATGCAAACACCTACAATAAAGTCTGCAAAATGTGTCCCATTAAAAACTCTAGCGTATTCGTATGTAAGAAATTAGTCAGGAATTTACTATACACCCTCTCTTATAACGAAACAGAAAACCTTATATAAATTTAGTATACAGGTGGTACAGTTGAGGCAACTCAATCCTAATACACACATTCACACATTATTCACACACACTTTTACTCTCAATCACTCACACACCTATCTGTAATTTAGGTTTAACTAAAACATTACATTTAATAAATTTATATGTTAAAATGTTTAAGTAACGAAATGTAACATGTGAAACTAATTATCATACTTTTCTGTTTAACAACTACATTCTTATTTGTTCTAAACACTCTAAAATTTAATACTTTTCCAGTTTTGTAAGATTCGGTACATTAACTTTCCTCACTATAATACAACCATGTGTATCGTTGCATTCCGTACTCTAAGCCCAAGACACAGGCTAACGCCTAGTTTGGGTCTTGCTGAATTCTAGTGTTTAAATCTCATAGCCGATGTTCGTGGAACCAAGTGTACCTACCTTAATTTACATGTATTGTGAACTGGAAAATAAAAATTATTATTATTATTATTCCTTTTATTCAAAATAAATCACGGATTTCATCCGGTCCTTTACAAAGGCATAAGTGGGGCTGTAGCCAACACTTAGAGGCCTGTTTGGTATAACAATACAAAGGAGTATAAAAAACAGAAAAAATGTTGGATGAAGGGTAACATGGTACTTATAACTATAACAAATATGGGTAAAATGGCCAGGCTATTGATATGAACTTATTAGTGATAAGGAAGAAGGCTATGGAAGAGACTACGGCACCTGCCAATTTTAGTCTCATATTAAAATATTTAGGCAGATGGTGACTTGCCATCCACTAAACGGGCCCCCCATAAAGGCCACAATGAGTGGCGACAAAAGGGGCAACGTTGGTGTGGATGGCTAAAGGGTGTCGAGAGGTGTGCTGCGGTTTCACTAGAGCGCTACTACCGGCGTTATGCCCTTTAACACTTCCACCCTTGGAGCTTTTTGTTACTTGCTCTTGCGTCTCCACCCCCAGACGGCCAATTAAGGCAAGCCGGGGGTCAGGGGTCTTATTTAGCCCCAGGGAGAATCAGAGTCCACGGTGTCGCCACTCACCGACGGCTCGCCACAAAGCCGCCCCTGCGGTTTTATTATTATTATTTTTATTCAACCAATTTCACGGGTTGCACCCGGTCCTTTACAAAGGCATAAGTGGGGCTGTAGCCAACACTTAGAGGCCTGTTTGATATAAAAATACAATGTAGTATAAAAACAGAAACATTTTGGATGGAAGGTTACAGGTTATCTATTACAAAAATGGGTAAAATGGCATGGTTATTGAAATGTACTTATTAGTGATACGGGAGATAGTGGGCTATGGTCGAGACTACGGCACCTGCCAATTTCAGTCTCATCTTAAAATATTTAGGCAGGTGGTGACTTGCCACTCACTAAACGGGCCCCCCCATAAAAGCCACCATCAATGGTGACAAAAGGGGCAACGTTGGTGTGAATGGCTAAAGGGTGTCGAGAGGTGTGCTGCGGTTTCACTAGAGCGCTACTACCGGCGTTATGCCCTTTAACACTTCCACCCTTGGAGCTTTTTGTTACTTGCTCTTGCGTCTCCACCCTCAGACAGCCAATAAAGGCAAGCCGGGGGTCAGGGGTCTCATTTAGCCCCAGGGAGAATCAGGGTCCACGGTGTCGCCACTCACCGACGGCTCGCCACAAAGCCGCCCCTGCGGTATTATTATTATTCCTTTTATTTGACATATTTCACGGGTTTCACCCGGTCCTTTACATAGGCATAAGTGGGGCTGTAGCCAACACTTAGAGGCCCGTTTGGTATAAAAATACAATGTATTATAAAAACAGAAACATTTTGGATGGATGGTTACATGGTATATCTATTACAAAAATGGGTAAAATGGGCATGGCTATTGATATGTACTTATTAGTGGTACGGGAGATAGTGGGCTATGGACGAGACTACGGCACCTGCCAATTTCAGTCTCATCTTAAAATATTTAGGCAGGTGGTGACTTGCCACCCACTGAACGGGCCCCCCATAAGAGCCACCATCAATGGTGGTAAAAGGGGCAACGTTGGTGTGGATATCTGAAGGGTGTTGAGAGGTGTGCTGCGGTTTGACTAGAGCGCTACTACCGGCGTTATGTCCTTTAACGCTTCCACCCTTGGAGCTTTTTGTTTCTTGCTCTTGCGTCTCCACCCCCAGACGACCAATTAAGGCAAGCCGGGGGTCAGGGGTCTCATTTAGCCCCAGGGAGAATCAGGGTACGCGGTGTCGCCACTCACCGACGGCTCGCCACAAAGCCGCCCCTGCGGTTTTATTATTATTATTTTTATTCAAAAAATTTCACGGGTTTAACCCGGCCCTTTACATAGGCATAAGTGGGGCTGTAGCCAACACTTAGAGGCCCGTTTGGTATAAAAATACAATGTAGTATAAAAACAGAAACATTTTGGATGGATGGTTACATGGTATATCTATTATAAAAATGGGTAAAATGGCAAGGCTATTGGTATGATCTTATTAATGATAAGGGTAATAGTAGGCTATGGACGAGACTACGGCACCTGCCAATTTCAGTCTCATTTAAAATATTTAGGCAGGTGGTGACTTGCCACCCACTAAACGGGCCCCCCATAGGAGCCACCATCAATGGTGACAAAAGGGGCAACGTTGGTGTGGATGGCTAAAGGGTGTCGAGAGGTGTGCTGCGGTTTCACTAGAGCGCTACTACCGGCGTTATGCCCTTTAACACTTCCACCCTTGGAGCTTTTTGTTACTTGCTCTTACGTCTCCACCCCCAGACGGCCAATTAAGGCAAGCTGGGGGTCAGGGGTCTCATTTAGCCCCAGGGAGAATCAGGGTCCGCGGTGTCGCCACTCACCGACGGCTCGCCACAAAGCCGCGCCTGCGGTTTATTATTATTATTTTTATTCAACCAATTTCACGGGTTTCACCCGGTCCTTTACAAAGGCATAAGTGGGGCTGTAGCCAACACTTAGAGGCCTGTTTGATATAAAAATACAATGTAGTATAAAAACAGAAACATTTTGGATGGAAGGTTACAGGTTATCTATTACAAAAATGGGTAAAATGGCATGGTTATTGAAATGTACTTATTAGTGATACGGAAGATAGTGGGCTATGGTCGAGACTACGGCACCTGCCAATTTCAGTCTCATCTTAAAATATTTAGGCAGGTGGTGACTTGCCACTCACTAAACGGGCCCCCCATAAAAGCCACCATCAATGGTGACAAAAGGGGCAACGTTGGTGTGAATGGAATATTATTATTATTATTATTCCTTTTATTCAAAATAAAATAATATTATTATTATTATTATTATTATTATATTTGCCGTAGCGTGTGGATGTGGTCTATGGTACTAAGTATAAGCCTTTGCGGAAACCGGCTTATTCCGGAGTCTGGAATTCATTGAACCTGCGACTGAGACGATTCGTTATGACCTTTGAAAATAGCTTATAAACATGGCTCAAAAGCGAGCTTTTAAGGTGTTGTCACCTTTCTTACAGAATAGAACCACCACGCTTTTGTTCCATGCGTCTGGCGTTAATCCTTCGAGTAAGACGTTAGAGAGCTTCTGAAGGACTTTAAGTACTGGTGTTCAACCCGCTTTCAGAAGCTCAGATGTGATACCGTCATTACCTGGCGCCTTGTTGAACGCCAATCGCATCTGAGCTGTCATCTGTGTGATAGATTCATTGAGCCGAGTGCCGTGACACTGCTACCACTGCATGCGAGACGCTCTGTCGCAGTTTTGTCAACTTTTTCTTCGTCTGTATAACGATGACGTTTTCGTAGGTCAGTCCCTTAGCTTCGTGTACCATCAGTGTTCGTGACCCTTCGCCTGTCCCACATCCTTTGCTGATCAAGGATGATTTCTGCGGTGGTGTACTACTTGCTGCACGCGCGCCTATCGTGCTGCATCGGCTATTGGCGCTAGAAACTGATTGTGGCGAAGACCTGTGGGGGAATTTTGTTTGGCAGGGCCAAAATTCCATGTGGGCGTAATCTACATTCACCCCCGGGCCACAGAAAGTGAATATATGCGTTGGTTCTGCAAAGTGGAAAGTTTTATCAACAATATTAAAGGCACTGTTATTATCTTTGGAGACCTTAATCTAAATAGCGCATCTGCAACTATTCGTAATTATTACTGTTATTTCATGTCGTTTTGTAGTCTGACTGAGAGGAATGATGTGGTGAATACGTATCAAGGAATATTAGATGTTGTCTTGGTTAGGGAGATAGATGTAACCCATGAGATCCACGTTAAGTCTGTTGATGGTTTCGTAAAGCCTGACCTTTATCACCCGCCTCTAGATATTGGGATATTCACGGATGTGGTACGCTGTTCAGACCGTGTTGAGCAAAGCAACATAGATCCTAGAAAAGATTGGAATTTTCATAAGTGTGACTTTAATCTTCTATTCGACCTGCTTTCTGAAATTTCCTGGTGTGATGTACTTCATTCAAACGACGTACAATCATGTACTGATAAATTTTATGACATCATATACAATCTATTTGACATATGTGTTCCAAGGAAACACCGTAAAAATACGGTGAGTAAACGATATCCCGTATGGTTTACAAATGACATTATCCAGGATGTGAAACGTAAGTTAAAACTGCATCAGGAATGGAGGCTAAGCGGGTCTGCAAAATGTTATACAACTTTCTCTGATCTTAGAGCTTCTCTGAAGGCGCGCATTTCATCCGCCCATGATATTTATTTAAAAAATGTTGAGGATAATTTAGCATCTAACCCTCGCGGCTTTTGGCAACATGTGTCAAGATTGCGCTCTAAAGGAGGTTTCGAACCTTCTGTTACTTACAATGGTGAATCTTTTAGTGGTGTGGGAGCCTCAGAGGCTTTTGCTAGATATTTTTCAAGTGTATTTTTACCTGACGTACCTCAATTAGATGCGGAGTGTATAAACCAGTCGGATAGAGCTCCCACTAGTAATTATATTAATATATTTCAGTTAACGCCGGAGGAAGTAGCATCCGGTATAAGATCTCTTAAGCCTAACAGCTCGCTTGGCCCCGATTGTGTTCCTCCTTGGTTCTTGAAACAGGGCTTAAAATGTCTCGTCCAGCCCTTATGTCATATATTTAACTTGGCTCTGACAAAAGGTACCTATCCTACACAATGGAAACTGTCCAGGGTGACGCCTATTGCCAAAAGTTCAGACAAATTATCCGTTGAAGAGTATAGGCCTATCGCTATTCTGTCTACACCTGCAAAAGTCTTTGAGAGAATCATTCACAAGAACGTTTTTAATCAGGTGGAACAGTATCTGTGCAATGAACAAAATGGTTTCAGGAAAAAAAGATCAGTCGCTACAAACTTATTGGAGGCTGTCGATTTTATCACAGCCAGCTTGGATCGGGGTGGCCAGTGTAACGGAACAGGCTCTGGATGAGGATTCCGTCACGATTCACAAATATAGAGGCATAAAAAGTATCTTGGTATGAACAAATATTGATGAAATTTAGAAAATCAAAAGTAGAAGAAACCGTTAATGTGTGATATTGAGATTAAGATGTTTAGTCGGGTATTTCTTATAGGAAGATTATACTTATTGAAAATGATAAGCAGCATAGAATATTTAAGCTATCAAGATATTCTATGTATTAACCATTCAAATCGATTGTTCAAACAGAACTGATAAGTTACTTCAAGGAAAAGGAAATGTTGAGTAATCCTTTAAATACATAAAAGTTATAAGTAAAATTAATAAAACTACCATGAAAATAAGCAGCATTGATATTTCTAACCATACAAAGGTGTGGCGACGACTCGCTACGATCTCCTTGTAGGTAATACATACTCCAAGTTATACATAAAGAGTTCCTTTAACTTTTACTTTTCTGTTTGACACTTTCAAATTTAAAATTAGATGATGTTTTTATGACAGCGATTCGGACAGGGTTTTTATGTAGATTGATGAGGTGAGAACAAATGTGCAAGGAATATTTTACTCTCTACCACATACATGTGTATCATTTAAATTACGAGAGAGAAACACTTTCTCCAGTGCTAGTAACAGCGGCAAGGATCACAGCTGGAGTTCGCTGCCAGTATCTAGGTACGCATCGGTGTTCCCTCCGGTGTCCTCATTGGTGACCCCGACGTGATGATGAAAATGAGTTAGTGCTGTAGATGCCAAAAAGAAGGTATGAATTTTGCTATTCAAATATAATGGTGCTTCCTGCATCGGCTTGATCGTGATCGAATATGGAATACTACGCGCGAGTTCTATATATTGAGTCAGGAACGGATCTGTGAAATGATCGAAATATATCGAAGATTATTGCTCGGAATGTTTCCTGAAATGAGTTAGTGCTGTAGATGCCAAAAAGAAGGTATGAATTTTGCTATTCAAATATAATGGTGCTTCCTGCATCGGCTTGATCGTGATCGAATATGGAATACTACGCGCGAGTTCTATATATTGAGTCAGGAACGTATCTGTGAAATGTATCGAAGATTATTGCTCGGAATGTTTCCTGAAATGACATCGACCAATTTTCGCTGCGACTAAGGCTAGTGATACATCGACGTTTTAATGCCTACCATTCGGCAGTTATTCTAGTCAATATTTTATTAATGTGAGGAACACATTTTTGTTACGCGTCCGTGTATTTGAGTTTGGATTAGACTGTCTACTCTGATTCTAGCATGAGAATGCGGTAATAAATTATAGCAATTGAATTATTTGCTGAAAGTATCAAATGTAATATTTAGAATCAAATGATAATTCGTAATGATAAATAATACTATTAAGAAGAGATAAATAAGATTATAATCGCTTATAGACGCAAACTCTACATTTGGAAAACTACCAAACGGACTTAGTAAGGCCTTACTAATTTTGGGGTAAATAGAAGAGGTTCTTGGCATGATGGAGAACATTTGTGTCACAGTAAAGAGCAGCTCTTAATCCAGCATTCGAGTTGTAAGCCTTGAACATGCCAAGAATCCTACTTTCTAATTCATAATAAATCTAGAACTCTACGGCAAATCTAAAGGAATCAAACTAATTACTTACAATATGAAAATTAATGAAATATATTATATCTTTGAATTGTAGAGATATCTATCAATAATTTACTCAGCAATTTAAAGCTAATTATTATAATAATCATCATAATAAATAAATGCCTGCTAGTATTGAGCTAACCAATACAACAAAGATTCTGCTAATACTTAAGTATTTAAAATAATTGCTTTTCCTACAATGGTTCAATAGATGGCATGTCATGTAAAACACTAGTAATCTAAGTATAGCAATCTCGTATAAAAAGGAGATTTATGTATGTGGTAAACCTTATCAAACTTGGTCAAGCAATGCAGCACCTTGAGAATTCTTGTAAACCACAAACAAGGGTCTAGAGATTTCTCTAAGTCACTGATATTATTTCCCATATATTGCTTTCAGTAAACAAGAAAATGATTAAACTTGAACAATTGAACTATTCAGGGAATAGTGGCTGATAATATTTATTTAAAGGAATTGAATAATCAGCGTAGTAGTTACTGATCACAAGAGATTTCTAAAGCGCTTATAAAGTGTATTTTTACTTTAATTTCACATTTATTTCCTAGCAGTTTTCATAAACGAAACAAATAGTACATATTATAGGGACACTTAGTCTGCAAGAGATTATATCAATCTTATCAACAGCTAAATGCTCATAGCAACAAACATAAATCTATAAAGAAAGTTAGTTATATAATTAACAGGTTTATAACTGTTATTAATAATAACGAAAATCATGGGTATATCTGATATTATTTAATGGAGTTGTTTATATATTATTTTACTAATCAAAACTGATTTATCATATTTAACAGATATTTTTGCAAGCTAATAATTATATAGTAAAACTTGCAAATATCCTACTGTTTCTATGTTCTATGGTCAAATAACATAGACCTTAAATTCAGAAACTTATATTTATGATTAATATCTTCCACGATTAGAAGTCAAATCAAGTACATAAGCTAGAAATCTAGGATCAGCTCAGTCAGTCAGTCTGTAAGAACTAAGTATTTGCAATCTAGTATGTTCATCGCAATTTTTCGTTATCAGCTAGCAGTTCAGTAATGTAGTAGTAAGTTATCCATCGTAATATCAGAATACCTAGGCGTTGCTATTGGTTTCTCTAGGCATCTATAGTTCTGAATAGTTTTCTCTGTTTCAATTCTTTCCGAAAAGAGCAAGGTTACAGCAGCGGTTCACAGTGTTAGGGTCCTCCTAGACTAGTCGTTCATTGGCCAAAACAAAACGAATAAAAATTAGGGGGGGGGGTTGTTACAATTTGGTAGTGCCGTTACCAGGATTGGAATAATGTTACTACGGAAGTTTTACTAGGAATTAGTTGCGGTCAACCGCACAATTTGTTGGCGTGAAATGGATAGGATTTTATTGAAACAGAGATGCTATTGCAATAGGTGATTTTTAAAGGGCTAAATAGGTAGTCAACGGATACTATAATGAGGTGATGATGTTGTTGTTCTAGGCTACAGTAGTAGATTTCTACAATAAACTAAGAAATAAATAAGCCGGATATGCTTTTTTAGGAATATTACTAAAATACTGATTACTACGAAGCGCTTAAATGATATTCAGGGAAAGATAAGTTGTATGCAAGTTTCATGTATGTAAAGTCTGCAACTACCTTTGTCATTTACATGTACCCCATAGTCGATCTCTAGAATCCAGAAGTAAACTTATCATTCGAAAGGCAGATTGCGTGTTGTGTTTACGACTAGGATACTCTCCTGGAAGCACACGGTAAATAGTCAGTATCGAACTCTACTCAAAGTGACCCGAAGGTTTTAAGAACACTTTTAGTATCGAACGACTTATGAAACTCACTTGGGAGCCAAGAATTGCGTTATAGAGTACTGAAAGAGTTCTTGTATAGTGTTAGGAAAGGAAGAGAGTTTCTAACATGTTGAAAAGCCGTCGCTGCATTTGCATCACAAGGATTGCATTTGTAACCAGCAAAATACAGCGCAGATCGTGGACATGTCTGTATATAATCAATGTTTGTTATGTTCGGAAGTATTAAGAAAATTAAAACGTGTGATCGTTAATGGCTTACCTTTTTGTCCGATGAAATTTATGGTAATTAAATGATAGCAAAAATCTACATACGTAATTACTTCTATTGCATTTGCGAAGGAAATAAATAGGATTACAATAAAATGCAAAGTTGCGCAACTTTAATTGAGCGATGATAAGTCTTGTTAGAAGTTTTGTTGAAAGATGTTTAGTCGTAACATTGGGGGGTTGAATTTCCCATTCAGATGCTTAGCGTTGTGAAAATTCTTATAGACAAGTCAGATGGTTGTATAGTTATTCGTAAAGGTTAAATAAATCAACGATATGCAGATGTAATAGACAAACATAGTAAGCGCCGAATTTAAGTATAAAAAACTAATATTATAGCTAGGTAGTGATGAGTCTTCGCAATGAAGCTGGTAAAGTTTGACAATGTAGGCAGGCTAAAGAGGAGCGCCGGATATCAGAAGCTTTGGGGCGAAGCGGCTGGTCGAGTAGTGCGTCTTGACGAGATCTGCAAATATAATAGGGAAAATTAGGGAATGGTGAGCAAAGCCGGGTTATCTATCTAAATTAAAAATGATGGGAAAAAACCAAACATTATGTAAATCAAAGTGAATAAGGAAAGTTTTATTTAGGGCACAATAACAATTGTTTGAATTTTAATAGTTACGTATGTTATTTATGTTCTTAAGTAACATAACTGGTATGTAAGCAGTACGCACAACATGTATTCATAACCTTACATTTCAATCTGAACTCGGTATACATCGTCAATTTCGGTCGTTGAATACTAGTAGACTATATACTATATACTAGTAGAACTATATTAGAGTTTAGGGCAATATAAAAAAAACCGGTTCCATGCCATGAAAATCGTAGGAATTGTAGAACTCATTTAATCAAGTGAGAGGTTATTACAGAACAACAGACAAATATACAAACGTTCATTTTATATTTTACTAGTTGCGGTCGCGGATGTACCCGCATGGAGATAGCTGATGATGGTGGTGATGATAAAAAGTTATCTATGCGTAAATCTAGTATCATCTATTTTTATACCAAATCTCATCAAAATTAGTCCAGCCAGGACTGATGTAATAAACATTCATTCAGACATACCAGCATTTGCGTTTATAATACTAGTACCTAGGTACCTTGTTAGGATAATGATGATAATGATGAGGAAGAGTATTTTATAATATTTAAATTCATAGCTACATCTACTTTCGTAACAATTTTCATCAAAATTGGCGCAGCTGTTTAAGAGGGATGGTGAAGCAAACATTCATTCTTACGTACAAACGTAGTGTTTGTAATATTAGTACCTAGAAAATATTTTTTAGGATACTAACTAAATAAATATCGAAACTTGCGTACCTATCAATCAATGATGAGTGGGTTATGTGAGCTGTAGAGCTTGTCAGGTTTCACTGTGGTTTATAGCAACACCACAGTCGGCAGGCAGGGATCTAGAATTCATGGAAAACTATAAAATATACATAAACATATAACGAGTAAAATATAGAATCAGTTATTTCCTCAATAATCTAAAACTAACCGAAGGTTGTATATCAGATCGCGTAGAAATATGAGAAAATCAACGGTAGCTTTGTTCACAGCAAATAGGTACCTATCTTAAAATTGCTATGGAATAAATAAACAAAGGTAGAAAAGAAATGTGTTAGCAATAATAAAATCAATCAAAATGACATGACAATCAACATTTAGGTTACCTAGGCTACAGAACTTTACAGAAAGGTAAACACAAAAGAGTATTTAGTAAAAGCAAAGAAACTTTTTGATTGTGGTACTGAGAGCTTGCTGTCATAGTGTACAGAGAATATAAACACTACGTTTTACTATAGTATCACATAAAGATGAATTCTGGTGATTAATGCCTAGGTATTTTATAGATGTTTATTGGAATCTATATAAAAGGGAGGTGTTTATGGTATATGGTGGGTATGCAACTAGGAAATCAATGTTGAGTCATGTTGGTTGGATTATTTGCCTGCAAAGAGTTTGACGACATAGCTAGGTAATGTAATATGAAATGTTCAGTTGTAACAAAATACGATAAGTGACATGGTAATTTCTATGTAGGTATAATCTGTAGGAGGGTTGTAGATATGAACAGGGAAAAAGGATGTTTGGTTGGAGCAAAGCAGAGATGAACAAGTCTAAATAACACTATACATACATACCTTGCCAGATAGCTGGAGTGTAGTTTCGTAGGAATATGTACACCTATGTATATAATAATATGTAGGTATAACTAGTTGTTGAATATCAATCGGAGTTGCTGGGCAAATGTATCGTGCATGCGCTGCCTACATTTGTTCGCAAATTGAAGTGATTTCGTCATGGACAATGCAAAGATAAACGTAAATAAATGCTACGATAAATAGAGTTACAGTATAATTACAATTAGAGTACAGCGAACGTGCATAGAATTTACGAAAATCATATTTTTGACGTGAAGTTTGTTTCTTTTATTTTGACAGCGACATATTTAACTATCTGTCATAAGCACATACGTGTATATCCAAAGAGTTCGTAACAAATAGAATTCATGTTTGAGGTTTAATAACTATACCTATAATTTAAATGCTAAAGTTATATATTATTATAGATATAATAAACGGTATGATTAGGTATAAGATGGAACAAGAACTTACCTGTGGTCAACAAATGTCCATAGCTCTTTGAGATTCTGTGATCAAGAAGTCTATAAAAGCGCAAACGTAATAACAATACTTTGTAGATATTTGAGGTTTATATTTTATGTAGGGAACAAAAAAAAGGAAGTAATAAAAGACAATCACAGAAATTTAGGGTCGCTATATACACTCGAGAGCAATGAATCCGGGTCGCTTAAGGAATGTTAAAAGTCTCGGAAACTAGAAATGATAGGTTGATGCAATAGGTTGTATTTGGTGGACAATGTAATACTCCTTAAATGAAAGTAAAAAAAATATGAGTCACCATACATTTTATTAACACAAAATTACATAAAGAAAAAAACTGCTGATCTCCCCTTAAAACAAAAATAGGAAACATGAAATTGTTGAACTTTATTACGATTTTCTTGAATTTTAATACTTCGTATTGCCTCCTCGTGCTTCCATTACTGCGTTTACGCGGTTTGGCATGCTGTACACCAAGTTCCTTATACGATTTTGGGGAATATTCTCCCATTCCTCTGTGAGAGCAATTTTGAGCTCACGAAGCGTGATTGGGGGAGGATTTCGTTGTTTTACGCATCTGCCTAGCTCGTCCCAAGCATGCTCGATCGGGTTGATATCCGGGCTGCGCGCTGGCCACTCCATACGAGTAATGTTCATCTCTTGAAGGTAGTCATTCACATCCTACCTGTATGAGGTCGGGCATTGTCATGCATAAATATAGCATCCTTACCTAAATTGACCATAAATGAACCAACGTGATCATTGAGGATTTCTTCCACATATCTTTCGCTAGTTAAAGAGCCGTTTTCTATGATCACCAGCTCTGTGCGACTTTCAGAAGAAATTCCGGCCCACACAAGTACAGACCCACACAAGCACATACTTTTTCTTCGATGCATGCTTGCTTGAATCTTTCCCCTGGTCTTCGATACACTCTGTGTCTTCCATCGTGCTTGTAGAGCATACATTTTGATTCGTCGGAGAACATAACTTTTGACCAATCTTCAATACTCCAATTTACGTGGCTCTGGGCATATCTTAGTCTTGAAATACGATGCCCACGCTCCAGTTTAGGGCCGTTTGCAGGTCTAAGGGGTTTTAAGTTAGATTCAGCAAGCCGACGTCTTACTGTCCATGCACTTGGGTTACCTCCTCCGAGGCGTCGAAACTGATTTGTGAGTTCAGTTCCTGTGAGAAAGCGATTTCGAAGCATGGTGTTCACCAAGTATCGGTCTTCTCGTGCTGTGGTACACCTGGTTCTGCCCGTTCCTGGTCTGCGTAGGTTAGAACCAGTTTCTTCGTAACGTCGGAGAACTCTTTGTACTGTTGACAGCGACACACCGACAGTCCTGGCTGTATCGCGCTGACTCCGGCCGGTTTCCAGCATTGTAAGTATTCTGGTGCATTCTTCAGGCGTAAGCGACATAATTTCAGCTTGAGTAATGAATATAGAGCACTATCAACATGGTTTATGTACCCACATAAATGACAGATTACAAACAAAAGCAAAACCAAATGCTTTAATTTCGTAGTTCCATCTTCGAAAGTGGCCCTTTTTCAAATTAGATTTTTTTATGATATAACTTTACAATAACTAAGAAGTTTTAATACCTTCATTTAAGGAGTATTACATTGTCTGTTAAATGCGATTTGTTGCATTGACCTAGCATTTTTGGTTTCCGAGATTTTTAGGATTCTTTAAGTGGCCCGGATTCATTGCTCTCGAGTGTAGAAGTGAAATTTGGGTAGTGATCGTAATATAAAAAATTACTTAAAAGTTTAGTTGTTGTAATGCGACCGCAAAGTGGTTGTAAAATAGCACGGAGCGTCTTCGTTAAGACTTAAAATTTCGTGCAATAATCGTAATGGGATATTTTGAGTGATAACTTTCAGTAATGCGTTACAAAGACATTGGCAGATATAGTGTAGTTATGATAATGACGTTATGATTATAAATTTTATTCAAAATCAAACACATTATCACACATGACAAAGTTAAAGGATTTTTGTAAATTAATAGCCGAGAAGCATACATTAGTGCAGGGTTATTCGAGGACAGGAAAAACAGTCGTGTTGATTTTTGCTTTGAAATTCATGGAAGATGTAGCTAGGGAAATGACATGAAGATTTGGAGAAATTTGAGTAACCACGCAGTGACAGCACAGCGTACACATGATCTCGTAATAGCAAATATGTGGATAGAGAAATAGAAATAGAAGAGATCTTCGGAATATTACAAAAGAATGAAAAAAAATTAAAATTTTATCTGCTATTCACTAATTTATTATTTGCAAGTAACCAAGGTTTGATGCAAATGGATTACGAAGGTTGTAGAAGATGGGGGTTGGAAATTACAAAGACAAAAGGGAATAAACACAACTATGTTCTTTTGCTTGTACTCGTACATTTGAAATTAAATTAAATATAAATTCCGTTTAGAGTCCTCAATTTATTAGGTACTTAACTATCACTATAACTTTTAGTTATAGACCGTTATCATTCTAGTCATATTTCAGCAAACGTCGAGCATAGAAATATTCGAAATATCTTGTTTTTTTCATTTGTTGGGATTTGGGGTTATAGAAATATAAACAAATTACCCTTTTATATCATTGTAATAATCTAATTAATAAATAAATTAATCCAAGTAAAGGCTTGCGAAAATTTAATAGATAGGTATTACATCTATATCTTTCTAATCGATAATTTTCAGGGAAAAAAATATTGGGTAGAAAATTACATTATTACTCAGTATACCTACATCGCAAGTTCAAGTTACGGGATACCACTAGTTTACTAGTTCTTCTGAGATCTAAACCTATTAAAACCTTTTATTACCTAAACCTATTATTAGTCCTCATCTATTGTTTGAGTATTCTAATTCACGGCGTGTCGTTAGTTTGGTTGATAGATAACTATAGTCCGAAGAAAGGGGAAAATGGGGAAAGCTGAGCACAGGGGTGTGTTGAACTGTTTATTATATTGTAGTGACTATGGAGCTGTTAGTATTAGAGTGTTATTATTGATTAGCGTAATAAATTGTAATTTATGGATTACATTAAAGAAAAGACCAAATAGTTATCGGTAGTAGAGATCAGGAAATGGAATAAAAAAGAGAGAGACATTCGTGTGTTTGACGTTTGCGTATAATATTGACAACAAGCGATGGGTGGCGTTAATAAAAGCAAAAGGAAAGGTAAATAGAATATTGTTTATGTTTATTGGGCGTTTCCCTGTTAACTAAATAAACAGTCGTAACGAGTTTCGTTTTATAGTTATGAGTAGCATGTAGAGGAAGAAGTTATAGGGTTATTGTAGGTATATCTTGTTGGAACGAAGTATCTATAATTGATAGATTACCTTCATAATTAGTCGGGTTTAATTTGTATCGAACAGGAAAGGGGTGATGCAATTGTTCATGGAAAGGAATAATGTCAGAAATTCAGGAAGGTACCTATTATAGGGATACATTATCAATAACCTAGTTTCAAACCGAAAATCAATTGTCATAGCAGAAGGAAAATACTGAGCAGCTATTTCTAGAGTAACGTTTTTGAGCAGTTACCTTTGATTAAATGTTTTGGTACATATATAACTAAAAAAAATATATGTAAGTAGGTACATAGACCACAATGGAAATGACATAAAAACATGTTTGGAGGATTGCGGTAGACAGTACATGTAAAAGCGAATGATTTGGTTAGAGCTAGGTATGTCGAGTTGTTATTTTATTCAGACTGATCTACTGAGCTGATTTTGAAGATATTCTGTGCGCCAATGAAGATTATTGATAGAAAGACGCAATGTTGTTTTAGGTGAATGCGTTGGTTAAATAAGTTATAGAAAGGATTTGTAAAAGCGGGATTGTTATTGTTGATATATAATAATATAAGATATAATAGTAATCAGATAGTTTAGAGTTTAATAAAAATCGGTTTCAGGTATTGATTTATAATTAAACAATATTTAACATTATTATTGCAAAATGATTATGTAATAAAAAGTCGTGCATTTTGCAACTGTGAAATTGAATGAATTAAGTTTAGACAGAATAACAAATACAAGGTAAAAAAAAATAATGATAATATTAGGAATCACAATTTTAAGGATTCTCTTCAAATGAAGTAGATACATGGAAAGCGTTAGGAAAATCAAAAAAATAAAATAAAAATACCAAGGTACAGCAATATTTAATAAAACTATATTACAATATTTAATAAAACTTTATTATAATTAAACAAAGATGTTACAATCATTTAATAAAGAGCGGGCGTAGACCTCATCAGGGCGGGGTTTGTTACAGCTTTTCCTATTTTATTTTTGACATAGGGTTTTTAAAAAAAATATGATAATGTAAAGGGGCATTTTATAGAAATAAAAGTCTGAAATTTCAATTGATAAAAACTATTAATCGTGAGTATTCGTAGACACCAGACAAAAGGGTTGAAGGTTTATTTAGGCAGTATGCAGGGCAATGTAAGAGAAGAGAGATTTAAGTTATGATAAAGTGATGGGAAGAGATGGAAGAACTAATGGCGCCAGGGAGAGATGCGTGTGACAGAGTTAGTATTGAATGTTATTGAGGGCCTCTATGAATCGACAATACCGACTGGAGTCGATTTGTTAAGTTTTGTTTTCAGACAGACACACACTATTCAACGAATGATTTATGGAGTACAAATTGGAGATAGGTTTAGGTCAGAAGACACCACATCAGTATTTACAACTGAATTATTCCATAAAGAGTTCGTACTTTACAGGTAGCCAATGTTTAGCCATTACACTTACATTCACCGAGTTATTAGGCGGTTGCTTGTTTGGTTTGATTTGAAGAGGGATGTATCAGCCATGGAGAATTATTGCTTGTTAGCTATTAACGAGATCTGGAGTAATAAAGGGTGGCGTAGGTTCTACTCCACATACTCGATCCCAAACGAAAAATTGGTTTGGGTGGTAGCACGTATGCTGAATTATTCGAATTGACTAGGTGCACAATTTGGCACAATACTAGTTCCCTTTCGTTATTTCAGATTGTCCATGTGAGAAGTAATTTTTACTCATGGAGGAGACATTAAGATCGGATATATCAACCCTTACAGTAAATTTATTTTTAACTCGGTCTTTTAAATACACTCCACTAGTAAGTTCACGTACTCATATCCTTGTTTGAAAACGAATTTTAACAAATTAGAATAAGCACACGTTCAGTTTTGGTGGGACTATATTTGTGAAGTTGAATATATGGAGGATGGGAAAATTTCCTTCGGTAAATTATGAGAACCTGCGTAAATTTTGGGGGTTGGCTGTAACGGAACAGGCTCTGGATGAGGATTCCGTCACGATTCACAAATATAGAGGCATAAAAAGTATCTTGGTATGAACAAATATTGATGAAATTTAGAAAATCAAAAGTAGAAGAAACCGTTAATGTATGATATTGAGATTAAGATGTTTAGTCGGGTATTTCTTATAGGAAGATTATACTTATTGAAAATGATAAGCAGCATAGAATATTTAAGCTATCAAGATATTCTATGTATTAACCATTCAAATCGATTGTTCAAACAGAACTGATAAGTTACTTCAAGGAAAAGGAAATGTTGAGTAATCCTTTAAATACATAAAAGTTATAAGTAAAATTAATAAAACTACCATGAAAATAAGCAGCATTGATATTTCTAACCATACAAAGGTGTGGCGACGACTCGCTACGATCTCCTTGTAGGTAATACATACTCCAAGTTATACATAAAGAGTTCCTTTAACTTTTACTTTTCTGTTTGACACTTTCAAATTTAAAATTAGATGATGTTTTTATGACAGCGATTCGGACAGGGTTTTTATGTAGATTGATGAGGTGAGAACAAATGTGCAAGGAATATTTTACTCTCTACCACATACATGTGTATCATTTAAATTACGAGAGAGAAACACTTTCTCCAGTGCTAGTAACAGCGGCAAGGATCACAGCTGGAGTTCGCTGCCAGTATCTAGGTACGCATCGGTGTTCCCTCCGGTGTCCTCATTGGTGACCCCGACGTGATGATGAAAATGAGTTAGTGCTGTAGATGCCAAAAAGAAGGTATGAATTTTGCTATTCAAATATAATGGTGCTTCCTGCATCGGCTTGATCGTGATCGAATATGGAATACTACGCGCGAGTTCTATATATTGAGTCAGGAACGGATCTGTGAAATGATCGAAATATATCGAAGATTATTGCTCGGAATGTTTCCTGAAATGAGTTAGTGCTGTAGATGCCAAAAAGAAGGTATGAATTTTGCTATTCAAATATAATGGTGCTTCCTGCATCGGCTTGATCGTGATCGAATATGGAATACTACGCGCGAGTTCTATATATTGAGTCAGGAACGTATCTGTGAAATGTATCGAAGATTATTGCTCGGAATGTTTCCTGAAATGACATCGACCAATTTTCGCTGCGACTAAGGCTAGTGATACATCGACGTTTTAATGCCTACCATTCGGCAGTTATTCTAGTCAATATTTTATTAATGTGAGGAACACATTTTTGTTACGCGTCCGTGTATTTGAGTTTGGATTAGACTGTCTACTCTGATTCTAGCATGAGAATGCGGTAATAAATTATAGCAATTGAATTATTTGCTGAAAGTATCAAATGTAATATTTAGAATCAAATGATAATTCGTAATGATAAATAATACTATTAAGAAGAGATAAATAAGATTATAATCGCTTATAGACGCAAACTCTACATTTGGAAAACTACCAAACGGACTTAGTAAGGCCTTACTAATTTTGGGGTAAATAGAAGAGGTTCTTGGCATGATGGAGAACATTTGTGTCACAGTAAAGAGCAGCTCTTAATCCAGCATTCGAGTTGTAAGCCTTGAACATGCCAAGAATCCTACTTTCTAATTCATAATAAATCTAGAACTCTACGGCAAATCTAAAGGAATCAAACTAATTACTTACAATATGAAAATTAATGAAATATATTATATCTTTGAATTGTAGAGATATCTATCAATAATTTACTCAGCAATTTAAAGCTAATTATTATAATAATCATCATAATAAATAAATGCCTGCTAGTATTGAGCTAACCAATACAACAAAGATTCTGCTAATACTTAAGTATTTAAAATAATTGCTTTTCCTACAATGGTTCAATAGATGGCATGTCATGTAAAACACTAGTAATTTAAGTATAGCAATCTCGTATAAAAAGGAGATTTATGTATGTGGTAAACCTTATCAAACTTGGTCAAGCAATGCAGCACCTTGAGAATTCTTGTAAACCACAAACAAGGGTCTAGAGATTTCTCTAAGTCACTGATATTATTTCCCATATATTGCTTTCAGTAAACAAGAAAATGATTAAACTTGAACAATTGAACTATTCAGGGAATAGTGGCTGATAATATTTATTTAAAGGAATTGAATAATCAGCGTAGTAGTTACTGATCACAAGAGATTTCTAAAGCGCTTATAAAGTGTATTTTTACTTTAATTTCACATTTATTTCCTAGCAGTTTTCATAAACGAAACAAATAGTACATATTATAGGGACACTTAGTCTGCAAGAGATTATATCAATCTTATCAACAGCTAAATGCTCATAGCAACAAACATAAATCTATAAAGAAAGTTAGTTATATAATTAACAGGTTTATAACTGTTATTAATAATAACGAAAATCATGGGTATATCTGATATTATTTAATGGAGTTGTTTATATATTATTTTACTAATCAAAACTGATTTATCATATTTAACAGATATTTTTGCAAGCTAATAATTATATAGTAAAACTTGCAAATATCCTACTGTTTCTATGTTCTATGGTCAAATAACATAGACCTTAAATTCAGAAACTTATATTTATGATTAATATCTTCCACGATTAGAAGTCAAATCAAGTACATAAGCTAGAAATCTAGGATCAGCTCAGTCAGTCAGTCTGTAAGAACTAAGTATTTGCAATCTAGTATGTTCATCGCAATTTTTCGTTATCAGCTAGCAGTTCAGTAATGTAGTAGTAAGTTATCCATCGTAATATCAGAATACCTAGGCGTTGCTATTGGTTTCTCTAGGCATCTATAGTTCTGAATAGTTTTCTCTGTTTCAATTCTTTCCGAAAAGAGCAAGGTTACAGCAGCGGTTCACAGTGTTAGGGTCCTCCTAGACTAGTCGTTCATTGGCCAAAACAAAACGAATAAAAATTAGGGGGGGGGGGGTTGTTACACCAGGTTGATGTTTTATACTTTGATTTTCGCAAAGCATTCGACAGGGTTAATAATGATCACTTACTAGAGAAATTGTGTAAGTTAGGTTTTGCCCCAGGACTGCTTAAGTTTGTTGCTGCCTACCTCAGGGATCGGCAACAATTTGTAAGGCTGGGCGTGTACGACTCGGACTCTTATCATACACGGTCGGGTGTAAGCCAGGGGTCTATTTTCGGACCTCTGCTTTTTATTTTAATGATCAATGATCTTCCTTCTGTCCTTAAGAATTTCTATACAAGCTGGACTCGTACGAAATTATCAGATCCACTTCAATAAAAGACTTGGGTGTCACCTTTGATAAAAAGTTGACATTCAATGACCACATTGCCACCATAGCCAAAGAGTCATACAGGAGGCTAGGATTCATGATCAGAAATTCCAAGGATTTCAAAGGGATCCATGTCGTCAGGTTAATCTATGAAGCACTTGTTCGTAGCAAACTTGAAGCCAGCTCGTGCGTTTGGAATCCGCATGAAGAAGTTTATAAGCTCCTCATTGAAAAAGTGCAGAAAGTGTTCCTTCGTTTTCTATACAAGCGCTTGTATGATTATTATCCCTACTTGTATCCTACCAGCTTTCTCCTGGGCTGCCTAGGTTATAATTCCTTGGAAGTCTGGCGTGAAAAAAACCAGATGATGGTGATGAGCAAGATTCTCCGTGGGAACATTGATGAACACCCAACCTATTTGGTGAGCTGGCGCGGCTGTTCGTCCCAGACCCTGGCAGTTGTCCCCGTCGGGAGTGCCGTCGTCTGTTCTCGGTCCCCCCATGCCGAACTATTGCACGCGCTGTTTCTCCTGTCCCACGTGTTCTCAATGCTTTCAACTCTCTCCTTACCATGACAACTGATTGTGATCTGTTTGCGGGCGAATGGAAGTGTATTATATCTGAGTGTCTGAAGTACTGTGAGAAGAAAGCGTGCAAGGTGGTAGCGGAAGAGGATGCATTGGACTTTTATGATTTTGCAATGTAATATTCTTGTTTTTGACATTGAATTAATTTTATTTATATTGTTTTTAATTAATTTTAGGGTAGGTTAACTGGCTACTTGGTTGACTATGACTATACCAAAATTATTATGGTATTAGACATTAAGTGCCGGTTAATTGTATTTTAATTTAATTTAATTTTATAATGTGTTCTAATTATTATTATTTTTTTGCTAGGCTAAGTTGAATTAATTGTATTGACAATAAGTGATAATTTAAAATTTTTATTGCATTGTTATTTTATATCATTATTTCTTTCTGTACAACTTTAATTTTTAATTTTTGATTGACTGATGTAATTGGCGTTGTGTGCCGTTTTAGTTAATAAAAAAAAAAAAGGCATGTATGCCTAATAGTCAAGGTATGGTATTTTACGTATCTTAGTGTAAATTACAGAAATCCTACAGCCAGCGCTACCAGCGGCGTGTTTTGAATCGTTAATGGCCGTAATTTTTTCTTATGAAGTTGTATCCAGTACCTATACATAGCCTAATCTTCTCTCTCTAATCAATGGTTGTAACTCTACAAAGTTTCTCTATTTTCTCAGATTGTAACTCTAAAATAAAAGAGTCCCTATAATGTACAGCCAATAATACGCGACCAAATTTTAATAATGTCAGGCAGTTATTCGCATCCAATATTCCGTGGAATGGCTTAAAAATTATTGGCTGTACAATACAGGCTGTGAATTTAAACTGCGTCCACATTTGTAGCATTTTACCGAACATTATCGCGTGACCGTAACAGACACGCGTGACAGTACCGATAGTGTGGACCTGTTTTGTTACGCGAACAATTATTAGAATGTTTAAAATTTGTGGCGTTTTTCTCATTAAGTGCTGTTTTACGTGTACGTTAGTGTGGGCAAGTGATATAATGTGGTGAAACGTGTTTTCCCGTGTTGTTTCCAAAACTCCATAGAAGCTGATGGTAAAGTTGCCACCACTTTACTAAAGCATGACTTAGACTGACTGGACCATGACTGACTGACATTTTGGACTCAGACTCTGACTGACTACGACTAATATCACCAGAATATTCTACTAAAGCTTTGTAATACAAATAACTTGACACTGGCAAATGCACGAGAAGTGCGGGACCATAACCCTCTAAGGAGGGAAAACGAAAAAAAAAAAAATATGCAGTAGCTGAATTAACTAATTAACCTACTAACGAGTAAAATCGTAGTACTATGATAATACTATTGGCGGTCTTATCGCTAATGCAATCTCTTACAGACAACCTTTGTATGGACAGGACTACAATCAGAAAATGTATGCATCAGCGGGATCACTCAGGAGATTGAGTAATTTTCTGCCTACATCTACTAAAATTGCGCTAGCACAATCCCTACTAATTCCAATACTAGATTTAACCGAAGAACAGCTTAATAAGCTTGAACGTTTACAAAACTTTTGCATTCGGTTCATATTTGGCTTGCGCAAGTATGACCATATCTTTTAGTATCGCAATACGCTAGAATGGTTACCTATTCGACGTCGCCGAGATGCTTATGTTCTCTCCCTCCTCTACAATATCCTCTTTATTCCAACGACTCCTCCTTACCTCAAGAAACGTTTAACGTGTCTTCATCTTACTCATTTGCTCTCTCTTCGTTCTTCAAACTCACGCCAATTGCGAACCCTGGTCCAATTCTCGATGTACTATGAAAAATCATTCACAAAACAAGCTATTCGTTTATGGAATGCGCTTCCTGTTGACATTAGATATGCTGACTCCATCACAACTTTTAAAGACATGGTAAAGAAGCATTATTTAACTCAAAACTGCTAATATTATATTATTTGTATTTATGTATTTATATAGAATAGTGTATATATTTATAATGGTTTTATTTATAATATGTATTGTATTATGTATTATTATAGGTATGTATTGCATTTTTGTATTTATGCATTATGTAATATACTCGTAGTTATTGATATGAATATGTGCTCGTTTATTTAACAATAACTATTGTGACACTAGTATGTCTTAATTTTTTATATATTTATATTTCTATTTTGTTCTCATTTTCGGCGCTACTGCCAAAATACTTTGCTTACGATTTCTGTCCATGCAACGATTGCCTGTAAGAAATTGCTTTTAGTGATAAGGCTGCCCATTGTTCAACCTCAATTCTGTACTACATATTTTTTTATGTTGTATTGTACTTATATTGGTGTTCAATAAAGTGTGTTTGATTTTGAATTTGAATTTGAACAATGAAAAATTGAAGACTAAACAGACATGGCACAGATAAACCCTCGTTTGCGCGTTCCAGTCCAGTAAAGATATTTTTGCGATACCAACAATTTTCAGTACGCTGTTCAGTGTTATTTATCATAATTCTGGCGTTGTGTGGTCATTAAACCTAACACTCCTCCTATGACTTTCCTTTTTTTGAGTTGGAGAGTGAATCTCCAACTCGCCTACACAAGCGAGGCAAAGAGATGATATTATATATTTCTCTTTGTTAAGTGTTGGATTTATTTCTTAAAATGGCTTAGCTTTGAAAACGACCCGTTCCCCGCCAAACGAACATTCGTCAAAACGGATCTATGGTTAAGAAAGGTTTCATATCTGCAGACGCGGCGGCACCACTTGTGGCACCACTGTCTAACAACGACCAAGACACAGCGCGCGCTCCTTCAAAAATCCGTGAAATTGAACGAAATTACATGTTTGGGACCTAATAACAAGTGAACATAGCTCGTTGTGTGACTCTGAGCTTTTCTATGAGGCCCATAGTAAGAGACCACGTTTCAGTGCCATAAGTCATCACTGGTAACACACATTGGTCGAAGACTCTTGTCTTGAGGCACTGAGGTATTTTTGACGAGAAGACTTCGCAAAGTTTCCGGAACGCTGCCCAGCCGAGTTAGATTCGACGATTGAGCTCTTTCTCGAAGTTGGACCTGCCTAGTTTGACTGTCTGTCCCAGGTAGATGTACTCGTCAACAACTTCGAGAACTGTGTTCCCAACTGATATTGGGGTAGGTACAACATGGGCATTAGACATAATTTTCGTCTTGTCCATGTTCATCTTAAGACCTACCCGTTGGGAAACTCGATGGAGGCCTTCGAGCATTGTACTGAGGTCTTCCATGGATTTTGCCATGACTACAATATCGTCGGCAAATCGAAGGTGAGTGATGTATTCGCCGTTAATATTGATGCCAAGTCCTTGCCATTCCAGAAGCTTGAAGGCGTCTTCCAATGTAGCGGTGAACAGTTTCGGAGATATAACGTCTCCCTGTCTCATGCCTTTTTGCAATGGAATTGCCTTCGAACTCTGCTCCTGTACTCGGACTGACATGTAGGCGTTTTTGTACAAACACTTCAGCACTTCAATATACCGATAGTCAATACGGCACCGCTGGAGAGACTCAAGCACTGCCCACGTCTCGATCGAATCAAAGGCTTTCTCATAGTCCACAAACGCTAGACAAAGAGGCAAGTTATTCTCTTCGGTCTTCTGTATAACTTGCCGTAGCGTGTGGATGTGGTCTATGGTACTATAGCCTTTTCGGAAACCGGCTTGTTCCGGAGTTGTACATTAGTACCTCCCAAATAAAATATCAGTTGAATTTGATTTTCTAAAGCGTATTATTTTTATTGTTTTTTTTTCTGATTGTAATTGGACTTTCATTCGGTTTTTTGTGCTAGATGTGTTGTGTTGAGTTGTCGCGGACGGTTCTCAAGCTTAGTATTCTTTGTTAATTTAGTTATATTTTGATAACAAAATTATCTTATTTATATCCCTCACCAGTCAATTGTCAATATAACAATAAAATTTCTATTGTGTCTGGGTCGTTGGACTGATGAAGTATTAAACAATACAATTATAGAAAATATCTATGTACCCATATATGGAGCAGCAGAGCTGTAACAGCCGCCACAGAAGCTGGCGCTAATGTCGCAGCCAATGTTTGAGCCTACAATAAGTAAATTAATTAATTTTACAAGGATTTTATGTGGTTGTTAAATTAAATTGTGTGTTTTGAGTGGAAGCACTCTCAGCGGAGCGATTTTAACCGATATTACAATCAACGATGAAGCGATCAACAAGTTAAGCAACAATTGCTGTGGTCAAGACTTGGATGGGTGACCGCTAGTGCCATTGTTTTTCTGAGCGCTTCCGTGTTTTGGAGGGCACGTTAATCTATCGGTCCCTGTTGTTTGTCTTAGGACAACAGTCGTTAGGCTATGTATCGAAGGCCTTCGAGTGGCCGGAAAACTTCATCGTGGGTTGGCCACTAGCCTATCCACCAAGCCGCACTGAGCCCGCGTTGTGGATTATGGCCCAAAGTTCTCTTAGAGAAAGCTCGAGTCCTAGCAGTGGTAACATAATGGGCTGATTATGATGAAATGAAATTAAAGCATCGTCGATTTTGTTTACTTTGTTTTGATCTTGTATTCAGCATGTTTAGGATTTCAAAGCCTCGGATTCTGCTTATAGAGCTCTAAGATCATTAGCAATCTGTCTTGGTCCAATCCATAATCGTAAATAGATACAATTTATTTGCTGGAACGCCGCCGCAACTGAATGAGCATTCGCTCGTCCGTCCACACCGCGGCCGTGCTTTTGTTCTATTTCTCTTTGAAGTACCGACAGCCACCGAAGCACGGTCAGAGGCAAACGAACGCCCTCGTTTGGCTTCGCATGCGCTCGGCATGAGTCTTCACTGACTCGTTTGCGCTCGCTCGTTACCCTTCGCTCGCTCTCGTTCGCTTGGTCTGTACGCAGCATAACAATCACCTACCAAAAAACTAATTAAGATCAAATGAATCTCCATAATGTACAGCTAATAATTTCCGACTATATAATGTCAAGGCAATAATACGCAGCATTCGTTAAAATGGCTTCAAGTTATGTGATGTACAATACAGGCTCTTCATTATTAAGCTGCGTTTTATCAACATGGGCTGATATTGCTCGGACAATAATACGCAGCCAGAAAAAGGAATCTATTTATTGTACATGAAATATCAGGCTGTGCATTATTGGCTATGAAATGCGGCTGGGACATTTTTTGTTCAGGGCGATAATGTCCAACCAATAAGCCGTGCACATCACAGACTAAATGGACATGGAACAGACTTTGTGATCAATTTTCAGTACGCTGTTGAAAGTAATTCATCATAAGTCTAACGTTTTGTGTTCACCATTAAACCTAACGCTCTTCCTCGATGCGATCGTCGTTGCATCTACTGTGACTTTTATTTCTTTTGAGTCCCTTTAATGCACAGTCAATAATTCGCGATCAAATAATGTCCAGGCTATCATACGCAGCCAATGTTTCGTGGAATGGCTTCGAATTATTGGCTGTACAATACAAGCTGTTCATTATTTGGCTGCGTTTTATGGACACGTCTGATATTGCTCAGTCAAAACAGTCTTATGCTCGAGCGTTCGAATAGGGTGTGGGCAAAAGTGGCAAAAATAACGTTTTTGAGCTTTACGAACGCTATAACAAAAGAGCCATCAATGACAACGCCACCATCAATGCTACGCACTTTATGTAGTCTGTGTATGGTTGTAGGCCGCGTTCAGAACCTCGGTGAGAGCGCACTCGAAGTGTAACTTTTCGCAGTAACGCCGCGCGCCGGCGCCGTTCCGAACCTCAGGGTCGCAACTTTTTAACCATCAAAATCGATCGGTAAAACGTTGCAACCCGCATTTGACATAACTTTGACCAATCAGACTACAACAAACTTCTTCTTCTTCTCTCGTCTCAAAGAAAATTATTGTAGGTAAGGAGCAAATGATCTGTCAATGTCGAATTCGGTATGTAAAGTTTTTTTTTGGTATTTTTTTATATTTTTATTTCGTAGATTAGGTCATTATAAGAAACTAATTTCAATATTTTTGTTTTATATTCAGTAGTTATTTTATAATATTTTTTTGAAAATTTGAATCCTATGACGTCACTTTTTTGCACAAATATGTAGTTGCGTTGAGGAGCCAAGAAAAGCACGCGAGTAAAAAAAAAGAAACTAGAACACTTGACAGTGACACCTACTAATTCGTAAGTCTCTATTCAATCAAAACAAAAGTGCAAAAAAGTGACGTCATTTAGAGGTCAATGAAAGTCGAATTATTTCATCGTTTTTTGTTAAAATAAATGGCATCTTATCGTTTTAAAAGGTCAGAGTAGAAAAATAAGGGTTTGTAACATAAAATCTCGAAATGGTTTCGGAATTGGCATAGGTTAATTTTTTTTAGCATACCGAATTTGTCAGTCTGTTTGAGGTTAGAAAACAACCGTGCCGTTCCGTACCTCAGAGCGAGCTGAGCGAGTTAGAAAACAACTAAACAACCGCGCTCCGCACTCTGAGGTACGGAACGCCCCCCATCACATTATTTTATTTATTGCCTCCCGACTCCTGAGCCTCCTCTCTTACCATCCCAATCAATTTCTGAAGTGTCGTTTGTTATGTAATTTTATTAAAACCAATAATATACGTTTGTAAAAGCGAAACCAGTATTTAATACTTTTGATATTCATATTACTTTCATTTGATTCCGTACCGTACAACGGTCACTCCTTCAGGGTTGGGGGAGTACAAGGGCAAAATATCCGCCAAAACATGACACTGGCAGAGTAACGTCTTTCCACGTTAAAAAGCCACATAAGAAGAAGAAGAAGAAATGTCGTTTACTACAAAGTAATTTACATACTTATCATTTTATTTTATTCGTATTTCATCTTTTATGTGCACATAGCTAAAGTTCCAATTTTATCATGGACACTGTTGTAAAAAGTATGCTTGAGGATGATGAGCAGGAAGAGAAAAAGGTTAGTTTGCCTCCAGAAGCAAACATTGTTTTTATCGACTATCGAGAATCGTATTAAAAACTAAAAGTGTCCCGTGTAGAGCTCAGCGGTCTCTTACTAAATAATTTAGGTGCTGGGCATGATAGATAATGTATATGTAGGTATATTTATATCTATACATTACCTATGAAAATTTTCTAAGTTACATTGTTAGGCAACTCACACTTAAGTAGTAGGGCCTTTTCTAGTGCCCGCTTGGCTAGCCTTACTGTCAAGAATGCAACCTGTAACAAAGCACCTGACTGCATGTACTGGCAGCTGTACTTGAAAACCAGTCACCAGTCTAGTCTGCTATTGCATTTAACCCACTGCATTGCACTTTTCCTTGGAATCGTAGTATGTTTTCTTGGAATTCTATTATGTTAGTGGCCAATCGGCCAATGGCAAGTGTACTGTTTCTTCCAGAGAAGTACTGCCACCATACCTACCTATTTCTACTGGGAAGCAATTATGTTCGCAATACTGTGTTCTGATATGAATGGTATGTATGGGTGCCAGCTAAATTACAGACACAATACTTAATGTGTCAGGGTTACGGGCACAGTGCAGTATGTCACTTGTGAGGAGATGCGACTGTTCTAGGCAGAGGTTAATATTTAACACCATGTGGGTCTCGTGCCTGTACCATTTGCTAATATAAAAAAAGGTCAAAAAGCTTATATCTTGCTGATATAAATTAGTCTTCATGATAGTGTGATGATTAGACTACATTAAACTTAGTTGTGTCTAATGTTTTCTGTACAAACTTTCTTCATTTCAGGGTTTAGTCATATTTGGTAGAGATGTGTCAAAGATACCGTGTTTCCGAGAAAGCTTTCTTTATGGAATTGGAACTGGAGTTGGGATGGGTCTGGCTACATTTCTGAAGACTTCTAAACCAATGTTATCACAACATGTTGGAGTTGGAATGTTTTCTATTTCTACCCTTGTGTACTGGTCATATTGTCGCTGGAGTTGGTCACAGCAAAGGTTTGATGCTCAGCTTTTGCAAGATGCATTGAAAGATAAGATCATGTACGAAGGAACTGCTGTGGAGAGAGAATTGGAACAAAAAGGTGTGTTAAAGTCAGCATAGTGTAGTATAGTATGTTTTATAGTCATTGTAGATATGTTACTAGAATACTTAGGCCTGTATTCCATAAAGTTGCTCAGATACGAGTCTCGACTTGAGTAGGGATTTGACAGTTAATGCTATACAAATATGTTTACTACAATCTGTACTTAACCCTAGAGTCACTTGTAAGCATTCTTCTGGAATACAACCTTAAGCTTAATTTAAAATGTAAGAAGCATTTTGTAAATAGGCACCTACACATTAATCATCAAAAGCTTTAAACTCAAACTTACAAATGAAGATGTAAAATAAGTTTTTAGTATTTGAAATCAAAGAAATGTTATATTTATATTAAGTTGACTTTGTTCTATAATTATAGAAATTCCTTTAATAAAATGTTTTGTTACAAAAATGTTGTATGTATAAATTTTTTGATGTACACAAACATTAGTTTTCCAAAAAATTTCACAAATTATCCCCCCATGTGAAATAACTCGTAGTGTATTTTCGGGAAGATAATATCTGCTTGTGTTTTACTTGCAATGCTAACATTCATACCATTACTATAATCTTATTATCAGTATTAAAAAACATTTCTAATTTTAATGTATTTTTAATTTACTATGCAATTATGTACTCTATGTATCTACTTTGTTGGTATTTTATTAATAACTACAATTAGAATGTTGATTGGTCATTGTAGAAATTCATGGAGTTAGATAATTGAATATCCATTGCATAACTCAGCACAGCAAAATAAAACTATTGGTGTGCGAGTAATATTTCAGGATCTAAGAACCTAATTAGATGTGATGTCTCAGTAGGTGTGTCAGTACTGTGTTTTAAATATATATTTGTCACCACCACACATGTGAAATCCTATTTATTGCTCTAATGTAGATATCAAGTTTGAGTCCTCATAATCACACTTATATTATGCAATCACCAGTGAAGTGGTTTATCAGGTTATTGTAAAAACAGTATGGGCAGTAGATACAAACTTGCGTAATAATTTTATAACACATTTTATTGTCTATCAATAATTCCAAGCTCAAATCGCGTTTTATAATTTGCAGCTGTGTGACAGTTTGCAGTAACAATCAACGGGTGACGCCATAAATGAGTCTTAAATGTTGCGCTAAGTACCTACATTACAGCTAGTTACCTCCTTCACTCTTTCCCAGTCATTCACACGTGCTGTACGTAATGTAGGTATGTATGACACATGTGTGAAAGAATATCCAGTCATTGGTATCTACTAGGTACCTACATGGGTGTAATCTTTATAATATATAGTTTTTGTTTTCTATGTTCTTTGGTTTTTTAGCAGACTTTATCTTAGAAACTTTGTCCTAGGTTTCTAAGATAAAGTCAAGGGCAAACTTCATAAGGTTTTTACTTGATGGCAGGACACTTCTGCAAGGATTCGTCTTAGTTGGTACCACCGCAGCGCCTGAACGTACTACCTCCTGTGTTAAGCCCGAAAGGCATTGAAGTTTGGGTTGTGTGGAAGAGATCGCTATGGGCGATAAGGCCGCCCATTGTTGCACCTACTTTTTATCATTATTTTTATCATATTAAGACATAAATGTATGTAAGTATAAAGGCACACAGCCTCATTAAAGTGTTATCTATCTAAGTATCAAGTGAAACTACTGGACGAATGGGACTGTTTGGGGTGACGACACTACAGTGCAAAACTTTTCAAGCTTTATGATTTTTGTCGGATCGAAACAATAGTTATTAGAAATGCTGGCACTGATCCCGGGTTCGAATACCGTATTCGATACCGTATTCAAGGTATGTATGACACATGTGTGAAAGAATATCCAGTCATTGGTATCTACTAGGTACCTACATGGGTGTAATCTTTATAATATATAGTTTTTGTTTTCTATGTTCTTTGGTTTTTTAGCAGACTTTATCTTAGAAACTTTGTCCTAGGTTTCTAAGATAAAGTCAAGGGCAAACTTCATAAGGTTTTTACTTGATGGCAGGACACTTCTGCAAGGATTCGTCTTAGTTGGTACCACCGCAGCGCCTGAACGTACTACCTCCTGTGTTAAGCCCGAAAGGCATTGAAGTTTGGGTTGTGTGGAAGAGATCGCTATGGGCGATAAGGTCGCCCATTGTTGCACCTACTTTTTATCATTATTTTTATCATATTAAGACATAAATGTATGTAAGTATAAAGGCACACAGCCTCATTAAAGTGTTATCTATCTAAGTATCAAGTGAAACTACTGGACGAATGGGACTGTTTGGGGTGACGACACTACAGTGCAAAACTTTTCAAGCTTTATGATTTTTGTCGGATCGAAACAATAGTTATTAGAAATGCTGGCACTGATCCCGGGTTCGAATACGGTATTCGAACCCGGAATCAGTGGTATTCGAAATACCGATGAATATATTTGCTCTAAGTCACGAATTTGCTCTTACTGTTAATTCCATAATGTATTGCTGTATTGGGTGTTGATTACAGTGGATCCTCGTACATTCTGACCTGAGTTAGTTGCGCCAGGATTATTCTGTGAGGAGGATAATGAAAACACAATGCTCAGTAATAGTTAATAACATAGTTTTGTTTAGTTATTCTTTGCTCCAGTATTACAAGAGTAGGTGTACACGACGGTGAAAGATATAGGTGCATGCATAGTAGGTACCTACGTAACTCTAACCTACTTTGGTTTGTTGGCTCAAGGTATCATTTATATTTATTCTGTGGCTCAAGCACAGAATCAATAATAGTACCCCACTCAAGATACGCAGTATATCCTATTTGGTTTGTGGGCTTTCGCTGTTCGGTTCGACCGACAACACGCGAGACGCGAGCGAATCTCGTCAGTTTATCGAAGGAAGTCCTCCAAATTGGTCTCGTTTGTAGCAGTCTGTAAGCTCGTTATAGTCGCACGCAAATGTCCCAAACCGGTTGTTAAACAATTTAATTACCTATTTGATTGAAATGGAATCATTGGAAAACTTGACACCGAAAGATGCGGAATCGACACTGGTGTTTTTTGTCAACGGAAAGAAGGTAGGTGGTTTGTTATGTGCCTACTTTTATGAATAGCACTGTGTAAACTGCAAATAAACTAAAAATGAATTTGTAGGTACCATATACAGACAGCACTTTTTGGTAGCCGTTACGAAACAACTCGACACTATCGCGTCGACACTAGTAACATTTTTGGTCGTTGTGTAGACTTAGTTCGGTCGCTACGGCCAAAAAAACATTTGGTTTCTATTTTACGTCGCTGTGTGGTAACATTGTTCTCAGTCTGCAACGACTATATCAGAAATATTTCGTTCTTTCATTCATTCATTCGCTTTTATTTATCGCAACATACAGAAAAGTCAAATGAAGTTTCTAAAAATAAGGAGTCCATCTTAGCTTTTAGCAATATAAGATCTTATTTTTACTTAAATTGGTTTTAATGGAATTATTGTGCTATTTTCAATGGGAAAAGAAATGTATAGTGTTATTTGATAAAATAGTTTGAAATTTACCAATGCGCCACCCATATATTGTAATTTAACCATATAGGTAGTTAAATATTTACTATTGTGTTTACTGCAAGGTTATTACATTTCCAGAACTAGAAAGTTTTGTTTCCATAGAATAATACACTTTATATGCTTACAATGTGTTATTTATCTAAGATTAACCTAATAAAAATTATAAAACATTAAATTATTTTAATTTATTTAATAAAATAGTCTAGTAACAAAGTTACTACACTGTGTCGACATTTAGTCCACTTGAAAACAGATGTAGTTATATAGTTAACGAATTTACAAAATGGCATCACTTTCTTTTTTGTTTCCAGCGATTCTCAAACTTTCAGTGAACATGCTATTTCAATAGTACCTACTAACTTAGAGGGTTCATCCCAATTAACATATATCTCTTGTACCCAGTACATGGGTAAACAAAGATTCTGCTATGTTTTGGCCAAGGACAAGAAAAACTTGTAGATAATAGAACAAGCATGTTAGTTTGAAACTTTTTAATAAACCTTTTTAAGGTTGTAAGAAAGTTTCTATTAAAGGAAAAACAAGTAATTGCTAATTTTAAAATGAACGATTTAGGCAAATTTGTACCAACGATTTAGGCACCAAACCCCACAAAGTCACTATGTTTCGAAACAGTTACGTAACTGTGACAACTTGTTACTGGATTGACAATTTTGTTACCAAAAAGTGCTGTATGGTGCCTACCAAGTTCAGTGAATCGAACCAAGGAATAACATTTTCCATAGCAACTTAACCACTATTTAAACCCCTTATGGGGGATCCCAATAATCTATCTATCCACGGTTTTCCTTACTACCGATAGAAATGTGACATAACGTCCGTACAAATAGTGTCAAATATCTATCTCTTGAAAGGTAAACCGGCGATAGATAGATTATTGGGACCGGCCTTTAGAAGTTTTTGTTACTAGCGGCTGCCCGCGACTTCGTTTGCGTCGTAGACTTCGGCCTCGTCATAACCTCCATCTTTTTTGATTTTTAAGGGTCCGTACACAAAGGGTAAAACGGGACCCTATTACTAAGACTCCGCTGTCCGTCCGTCTGTCGCTCTGAAGGCTCTGCCTTCGGCCATAACCTCCCGTCATTTCACGATTTTTCTTTCATGCAATGACCAAGGGAAATAGAGATAATTTTATATTATCCCAAGCCAAACTGATGGAATGTGAGTATATGGCAGGGTAGATCAATAATATTTGCTAGTCGGTAGATCAATGGGCTACTCTTGCCCTTTTACATAAGTATGTAGGTAGTACCTATATAGGTACCTACCTACTACCTACCTAATAGATTTCAAAATGTACAAATCCCCTTTCAACTATTTCAACTAATAATAATCAAATTCTTTAATTTTCGAGAATATATTTTTAAGTTGTTTGTTACCATGTTACTTGGGTAGCTCATTGGGTAGCTGTACATACAAAAAAACTTTCACTACCCACGTTGGTAGGTTGCAAGGAGAAATGCTCCTTTTCCTCCCATAGACTAATATCCCATAAACTATACCCTCCGTTGTAGGTAGGTACATAGCTTATATTATATATGCCAACTACTAAGGATCGAATTTTCTTATAAAACAAAGAGCCACCAACCACATCTTTTTGCTTCTAGACTAAATAATATAAACCTCAGAGTTAAGTAATAGCAGTAGGTACTTATCCTATTAATATTATAAACGTGAAAGTTTGTATGTATGGATGTATGGATGTTTGTTACTCTTTCACGCACAAACGGGGGGGCTAATGTTGATGAAATTTGGTATGGGGGTAGATGAGGCGCTGGATTAACACATAGGATACTTTTCATCATCATCATCATCATCATCCATCACCACGCGGGTGAAACCGCGGGGCGCAGCTAGTACCTACTACTACTCAGTACTAATCCATTAAGTGCTTACTTAATTATGCAGACAATTTAGTTAAGTAGGGACAAATTTGGGTAGGTCTATGGCTGTAGGTACATATTTTATTTGTTCCTATTATTTACCTTTACCTACTTTTTTACTACAGTTGCTCAAAAAGTGGCGTATTGCAGGGACGTAGGTATAGCGTTCGGGATGTGGGCTATTACATACGAACTCGTGCTTTTTTTTACCTTTCCCAAACTCGTGCGTTCTCTTTCCCAACTGTCAAAATAATGTCTATTAAAAAGAAAAACCAACCATGAAGTTTTTACTAAAAAAAATTCATAGAAGTTTTTATGATTCATGCAAATACGTATATTTCTAAAAAGAAGCCACTAATTTGTTTCAATATCAGATTTAATACTTTGATTGAATGAGTTAGGTTAGGTTTCATTTCATTGCAACTCATTTAAATTTCATTTTCATTACATATCAATAAAAAAATCTACTGAAGCCTTGGCTGTATGGTCATAGTTCCCTTTGCCTACCAGAATGGGTGAAGAAAAAAAATCTCTGCTTCTACGATTGGCGCCATTTTCCAGAAATTTTCTTTGCGAGTTTAGTTGTTTGTGCACAAAATGAGTAATTTCGACCCATTGAGCTAAATGTACTTTAGCTCAATGTTTCTACCCTAGTTTTTTTGAATTAACACCACCGGAACTCAGTAAAATTGCACAAAATGCTTCGGAGAACATTAACCGGAAAAGTCAAAAAGTCACTACATATCTACATACGACGAATTTATTGCGTGTAGAGAAGAGAAAAAAGCAAATAGTTTTTCAGAAAATGTTATGTTGGCATACTTCTCCGAACTCTCAGCAAAATTAAAACCTTCTACGAGTACGTTATGGTCGAGGTTTTCGATGATAAAAAGTGTGCTGAAAACTCAGACAAAATAAAAAAGTCAAGACAGAATGTTGTGAACAGAGCAGTGAGGCCGGTTTTCTATGCATGTAGTGCGTGAATCGGTGCTGCCATGATAATTTAAATTACCCCATAAAAATAACGTTATCAAATTATTAACGTTATAAATTTAATAAAGTTATAACGTTATTAGTTTTAATATAATAATAGGGTTCCTACATTAGGTGTCGGTAAAAAGTAGTGGCATTGGGTAGTGAAAGAGAAAAGACAAAGAGTTTCAGAAATAAAATTGCTCGGTGTAACTGCTAGTTTTATTTAAAAACCTTTATGCTGAATTATTTTGTACGCTTGTCGTTTACTTTGCACTGATTTAGAAATACTTTCTAATTTAGCAATATGGTGGAATCTAATGTTTAAGTATTTCTCAATTACACACCGTATTAAATTAAGTTTATGTTCCTGCCCAACATATTCATGTTTTGACTCTAAATTGATAAAAATCTGATTGTTTCCAATGAATTTCTTTAATATGTTCAAGACTATAGTTTGGTGTTGATTTTCTGCGGTTATTGCAATATTTTCATTCAATAATTTTCGAACAACTGCTTCACAAGTGACACAAATGTCAAAAAGATCCTTAGACGGGAAGCGAAAACCGCCTTTGTTTGACTAATGAGCTTGGGAAAATAAAGTTTCTCATCAGTCTGCAAGGCATCTTAACATTCAGAGCATTTTATGGTTTTAACAAGATAGTGCACTGTACTTCCAGATATGTAACCAATTATCATTTTTCTGTAGTCACCATAATATGAATTGTCATGTAAACAACTGGCCCAATCAAATGATTCATTAACAATTTCATTAAGAAGTTGCAACGAAGAATTTTCAATGGTTTGTTCTTCTTCTTCGTTTCTATACGACGATGAAGTGCTATTTATAATTTTAGTTGTTGAAGTGCAATTAAGTATTGCTATGTGTTCTAAAGGAACACAATTACTTTTTGCAAGACATTTTAATTCTAAATGACATAGTATTTTTTGTAGCTTGCTTATAAACTGTCTTACGTTAGGGTTATCGTTGAACCCTCCATGCATCCTAATAGACGTAAATAGAATCTCCAAATGATCCTGGCTTAATTTATAAGTAGATAAAAAAAACAGCCTTTTTTCATATTCTATGTACTTCGTATAAAGCGCTTTTAAACTTTCAATATTTATTAATGTACCTATGAATCCTGCTTTGCATTTTTCTTCTACGACTGGTTTATAAAATCGCGTGATGACAAAGACTGGTCGACCATCTCGTATAACTTTCCGCATACTAACTACACACAACAACATTCAATATAGATACACCCTAAAAACAAAAGACTTCAATAGAAATATGGTTTATTTTTACAATAATACATAACCGCCTTCAATATGTACGAAATTGAAAATCCAGTGTGAAATTAATGCGAGTCCATATTAAAGGTATCAGGTTTCCAACAAAAAAAGAATTGTTCAAATCGGTTTATAAATAACGGACTTATGAGGTAACAAGTATTTAAAACAATAGAACCTAATTGCGAACCTACTCCTTTTAAATGTCGGTTGAAAATAAAAAAAAAAAGAATTGCCTATTTTTTTTAATTTGCTTTCAAACGACGGAACCGGTTTTGTATAAAGATATTGCGTCGAGTGTCATACAATATTATATTTAAAAAAAAGTCTAATTGCGAACCTACTTCTTTTTTGAAGTCGGTTAAAACACGTTGATAAACTATTATAAAAACGTACCCGTATTAACGTAACATATATACTAAATATTAAGATTACCCAATAATAGGGTAAACCTTACAGGCTTTACCATGGCAACACTTTCTATGTTCCAAGCAATAACCTTTATTTTTATTTATTTAAAATATTGCTTTCCAAGTTACTTACGTGTGAAATGTGATTCCATCCTTCTTTTTATATTTTGATGTTTGTTTTAACACCGTTTCATGACACAATTCGGCATTTTGACTGGTAAATTTGTTGATTTACTTTACGTGTTGCTTCCACGCGCAGCCAAAGTTCGACTGACGAGTCAAGGCGTAGTTTCGTTGTGCGTGTGTGTGTGTGTAATTGTGTATGTACACGGCGAGGCGTAGTTTTACCGGCTTCACTTTTCTGTTCACAACATTCTGTCTTGACTTTTTTATTTGGTCTGAGGCTGAAAATAAGGAACAACGTGGATATAAGTGAATACCCAAAATTAAATGCTTTCACAATCAGACGGTTTTACAAGTAAAAAGTGGAAAATATTAACATCGAATGAAGTGGAAAGGTTTTTTAACGAAGCTCCCGATGATCGTTATTTAGCCACAAAGGTAATTTATTAAATATGTACTTATATTTTTCTTTAGTATTCAGTTTACGAAATCGCAAAATACAGTCAATACATTATTTAAAAAAATATTAATGAAATCCCTTTTTTTGAAGGTTGCTCTGATTTTTGGCGTTGTTGGAGCTTGCCGCAGATAGGAGTTAGCCAATATTACTTTAAAAGATATTGAAGCCCATTGAAAAATGCTACTAATCAAGATTCCGAACACAAAGAATAAGATACCGAGAAGCTTTGTTGTTGAAGGAGATTTTCTTAGAATAGTGCAGAAATATATGAATCAGCGGTCCCAAAAAGGAAAAACCGACCGTTTATTCATAATTACCAAAAAGGGAAGTGTACAGCTCAAGCAATTGGGATAAACAAATTTGGTAATATGCCAAAAGAAATAGCTACGGTTTTTGGTCTGCCGGATGCTGAGTATTAGGTATACTGGGCACAGCTTCAGGAGGACCTCTGCTACATTATTGGCAGATTTAGGAGCCAATTTGACGTCCTTAAAGCGACTAGGAGGTTGGAAATCAGACAAAGTTGCAGAAAGCTATATTGGTGATTCATTAAACAACAAACTAGAAACTGGGAAAAAAATCACACAATCCATTCATTTAAGGTCCAGTCCGTCTCCTTCACATGTTGAAGAGAACGTTAGTCCATCTACCTTCGTTGATAATGATAATTCATCAGATCCAATTCCATCAACTATCAAACGCAATTTGTATGACAAATATACATGAACAATCATACGAAATTAATAATAGTTTGTCTCAAACAGTAAATACGAGTATGCAACCTAAAACTTCCCCAGTTAGTATAAAAAACTGTACCAATTTCAATGTATATGTGAATTATAACTTTTATAAGAAACAAATGATTAGTTGTCGAGTTTATTGTGTTGTTATTATTTTATTAAATTGCTTCATTTTTTCGCAACTGTATTAAAAATAGTCGTCCAGTACAATGCGGAACCGTCATTGCAACTTGTTCCGACTGTGAACCCTCGCCTTCGGCTGCGCTTCGGCTCGGGTAGACATTTGTCGGAACTCTTTGCAACGACAGCCTTTCCCCACTTGTAATGAAATATACTATTATCTTATTACCTATTAATTATGCTGTGTCGTGGCATCGCACGCGTGTTATCGGGATAAAAAGTAGCCTTTGCATCTGTATTATGTTTTATAGGTATAAACAGTTAAGTACCTAGGTAGGTATGTAGCTAAACCATATTCTGTGGCTAAACTCCTAAACACGCGAGCGTAACCTGGGGCGGAAGCTAGGTATTCAAAATTAAAACAGCCAAGCCTATGGCTCTCAGTCACGGTAATATATTACCACGGTAATATTATCTATACCTATATAGCTCGCAGATTCCACTGCGCACTCGCCCTGAAGGTGAGCATCGAACATGCTCGAAACCCGGGCCCGACGTATTCGATCCTTAACGTGAGCGTTTTGCCGGTTAATAGTAATAGTTAATTATTAATATTTATTAATTATGATTATCTTTTTAACTTAGTTATTATTATTTGTTTTAACTTAATTTACTCTATGGTTAGCACCTTTTACTGTTTTTTAATTTGTGTGTGAATGATGACGTATGGATCTCGTGTCTGAAATAAAGAATTATTATTATTTTTATTAATTTTTATTTACGGATTTGTTGTCCGGTCCTTTAACAGGGCATAAGTGGGGCTATTGCCAACACTTAGAGGCCTGTTTGGTATAAAACATACAAAAGTGTATAAAAACAGTATTTGGGATGACGGTGACATAGATTATCTATTACAAAAATGGGTAAAGTGACGAGGCTATTGTTATGAACTTATAAATGATAAGGGAGATATAAGACTATGTACGAGACTACGGCACCTGCCAATTTCAGTCTCATATTAAAATATTTAGACAGGTGGTGACTTGCCACCCACTAAACGGGCCCCCCATAAGAGTCACCATCAATGGTGACAAAAGGGGCAACGTTGGTGTAGATGGCTAAAAGGTGTATTATTATTATAATTTGTTCTGACATTTTTATTTAACAAAACCACTGTATGTTTTTCAGGTGATTGAACTAAATCCTGATCCAGAATGTACCCTGCTTTGGTACCTTCGAAGGAAGTTGCATCTGACCGGTACGAAGTATGGCTGCGGGGAAGGTGGATGTGGCGCTTGCACTGTCATGGTTTCCAAGTATATTCGACATGAAGATCGAGTCAAGTATCCTTTTGTGTTGCATTTTAATATATACCTATCAATATTTACTATTGTTACTACTTACTACTTTATGACTACTTACTACTTAATGACCGTACGTATATACCTACGTTGGAAATGAAGCTGACGCTGATAGCGGCTTAAACTGCCCCCATATATGACGATGACCCATTAATGTCTACAGTGGTTCTATCAAACGGTTGTGTACATTTTTATGTTTTGTATTCTATAATTTCTATAATACGTTCTGAAATTAATTATCTATCATATTAAATAAATGTCATGAATTTCACCCCGTTACTTACAATGTGTATAAGTAAGTAGTTCTGTTTTAATCTCTACATTGGTTGTGCAGTGCACACAATATCCGATTACCTTCTAGTAATGTTGTAACCGTGTCTTAATGTTTCTTACTTCCTGGTAGGAAGGTCTTAGCTTATGATATAATACCTACTTTTTAATTTATGCACGTGCGGTTTAGTATCAAACACTGTTCCGATCCGATAGGTAAGTACATAAATCATGACCTAAACTAGATAAACGTTAACCCCAGAAAGATATACGAGAATATAGATATTTAATTTAAAATGCTGACATTGAACTCACACAAAAAAATTATATTACGAGTACAAACACAATTACGTTTTCTTGTAAAATCTCCTTTTCTACCTATCAAGCTGTTGTATCAATATTTTCCTTAACTCATCCAATAATTACCTGGCCACAGGCATATCGCAGTAAACGCTTGCCTGACTCCCCTATGCGCGATGCATGGTCGGGCAGTCACAACCGTTGAAGGTATCGGAACTGTTCAAGAAAAAATACACCCGGTCCAAGAGAGAATCGCTAAATCCCACGGATCTCAATGCGGTTTCTGTACGCCAGGCATCGTCATGTCGATGTACGCATTACTCAGAGACAAGAAAATCATTAAATACCATGATATTGATACTGCCCTTCAAGGAAATCTGTGCAGATGCACCGGATATAGACCTATCATTGAAGGATTCAAAACGTTCCTAGAGGGATGGGAGAAACAATATACTAACGGAATACCCAACAATGATGGAAATTCACCTTGCATGATGGGCAAAGACTGTTGTCGTAACAAAAAGGACGATAATGTCGAAAGCGGTGAGTTATTTCAACGGTCACAATTTCAGCCCTACGACAGTTCACAAGAACCAATATTTCCACCAGAATTGAGATTAAATCCAGCTTTGGATGACTCTTATTTAGTTTTCAAAAATGAAAACGTTGTGTGGATACGACCAAATAACATGCGAGATCTTCTTTTATTAAAATCCAGAGTTCCTCAAAGTAAAATTGTCATGGGAAACACAGAGATAGGAGTGGAAATTAAGTTCAAAAAGAAGTTATATCCAATATTAATATCACCATCTGGTATATCGGAGCTGGATTTTTGTCAAACTACCGATAAAGGAATTGTAATCGGTGCTGCTACATCGCTCACGGAGCTATTAAGTTTCTTACAAGAACAAGTCGAAAGTAATTCCATCAAAGGAAATATATTCGAGACTATAAAAGATATGCTGCATTGGTTTGCTGGTACTCAAGTACGAAATGTTGCGTCACTTGTCGGGAACATAGTAACTGCTAGTCCTATATCTGATCTTAATCCAATTTTGATGGCGTCTTCTGCTATTTTAAACGTATGCAGTTTTGAAAAAGGCAGCAAAAAAGTCGTAATAGATGAAAACTTTTTTAAAGGATATAGGCAAACATCTTTAGAAAATGATGAAGTGGTGGTCTCGGTAGAAATTCCATTTACAGAACTGAATCAGTTTTTCAAAGCATACAAACAAGCTAGAAGACGAGATGATGATATTTCTATAGTAACGGCAGCTTTTAACGTAAAGTTAGACGAAAAAAATATTGTGTCTGAGGCTAAGTTATGCTTCGGTGGGATGGGCCCAACAACAAAATGTGCCTCAAAAACCTCTAACCTTTTAGTTGGTCACCATTGGAATGGCCAAATGCTGAATTCTGTTTTCAACTCTCTAACTGAAGAACTACAATTAGAGCAATCTGTGCCTGGAGGAATGCCTGACTATAGAAAATCACTGTGTCTCAGTTTTTTCTTCAGGTTTTATTTGCATGTGCAATTAAAATTACCACAATTAAATGGTATCAAGAACGTAAGTGATGTCACAAGTGGTGCAGAAGAAATACCCTTGAAAGAACCTATTAGTTCTCAGTGTTTTGAGATAGTAAATAGTGACAGAGCGATCTCAGATGCAGTCGGTAAGCCGATAAATCATGCATCAGCGTTGAAGCAAGCAACAGGGGAAGCCGTATACTGTGATGATATCCCAAATATAGAAGGAGAACTATATCTCACTTTAGTGTTTAGCTCAGAAGCCCACGCTCAAATTATCTCGATTGATGCTAGCAAAGCTTTACAGATTCCAGGAGTGGTGGCATTTCTGTCAGCTGCTGATTTAGATAATGAGTGTAATAAATTAGGACCAATCTTCAAAGATGAGGAAATATTTTCTAAGGACAATGTTACTAGTCGTGCTTGTGTGATAGGAGCAGTTGTTGCTACGTCAGAGAAGACAGCTAGAAGAGCTAAAGATTTAGTGGTTGTGAGCTATGAACGGCTTTCCCCAGTAATAGTTACTTTGGAAGATGCAATAACTCACCAATCATTTTTTCCTGGATATCCTCGGAAACTCCAAAAAGGTGACGTAGATGCCGCTTTTATTAAATCAAAACGCTTAGTAGAAGGAAAAGTAAGGAGTGGAGCCCAAGAACATTTTTATTTGGAAACCATATCTGCTTACGCCGTTAGGAAGGAAGACGAATTGGAAATCGTGGCCACGACCCAAAACCCATCCGAAATTGCAGTGAGTATCCTATAAAAAAATCAACAACCTTTGTGATATCACAGGTTCAGTAATCTATTATTTAATCCGACTTTTAGAAAAGGAAAAGCTTGTCAATTCTACCGCATGTTTGTAAGACAATTACTCTGCCAATTATGAACTAATATTGATGATTATTTTACTAATTAGTTTGGAGGTTCAAAGGTTCCCATATACATTTGATCGAAATTGATTCAGTGCTTTTAGAAAAATTACCAATATGTGTATTTGACTCAATTGTGTCAGTTTTGAACCGATTGACAAGAACATTTATTTTTGATAATAATTTATCATCGAAATCGGTCTTAAAATTTTGAGTAGTCAATGATAGAAAGGAAGTAATATTTATGAAATTGTGTATTATTATTTTATATTTCAGCTTATAGCTTCAGAAACACTTCGGATACCGAACCATAAAGTTACGTGTAAAGTAAAACGAATCGGCGGAGGTTTCGGTGGTAAAGAAACAAGAGCGACAATTCTAGCTTTACCCGTAGCCATTGCTGCCTACAAACTAAAAAAGCCTGTAAGATCAGTCCTGGACAGAGATGAAGATATGCAAGTCGCTGGTTATAGACATCCTTGTTTGATCAACTATAAAGTTGCTTTCAATGACGATGGAAAGATTAACGGTGCCAAGTTTCAAGTTTACAGCAATGCTGGGAATTCTATGGATATTTCTTGCTCGGTAAGATATTTACGTTGTTGGTTTTATGAATTCAACTATGTATAATCAATTCTAATCTATACTAATATTATAAAGAGGAAAGATTTGTATGTATGTTTGTAACGAATTGGCTCAAAAAGTAATGGACCGATTTCAAAAATTCTTTCACCATTGGAAAGCTACATTCACCCTGAGTAATATAGGCTATATAAGATTCATCACCTTCATCATCATCCATTACCGCGCGGGTGAAACCGCGGAGAGCAGCTAGTGATTAATAATACGATGATAAAAAATCTTGTATGTATTCTTTTTGTAAATGGAAACACAAGAACGTAGGAGAGGCTCGCGTCTTAAATATATTACTTTTATAATTTAAACATTTTTAATTTTCAGATGATGGAACGAGCCATTATGCATGTTGACAATAGTTATTTCATACCCAACATCGAAATCAGCGGATGGGTGTGCAAAACGAACATGCCGTCGAACACAGCTTTCCGAGGCTTCGGGGCTCCGAAAGCTATGTTGGCAGCCGAAGCCATGATAAGGCAGATTGCTGAAACTTTAGGAAAACCTTATGAAGAAATATCAGAGATTAACTTGTACAAAGAAGGTGCGATGACTCATTACAATCAGCCTCTTACATATTGCACAATACAGAGGTGTTGGAATGAGTGTTTGGAAAGTTCGAAATATTATGAGAGGAAACATACTGTAGAAGAATTTAACAAGTAAGCATCATACTATCCTAAAAACAGTGTCTCGTCTTGTGTCGACATCCTCAGTCAACGCGTAGTTAGATAAGTTGTATTGGACTTACCGCTGATACCATGAACACCTGCTGCTTAAAATTCGTCAAAACATTTAAACATTGTTTTCTACATACAACTTTTAAAATTCTGATTTTCTCCTTGCAAATTTACTTCTTTATGAAGTACACTGTTTCTTGTTTTAGAATGAACCGGTGGAAGAAGATGGGCATATCCATGGTTCCCACTAAATATGGAATCTCATTCCAAGTAGACATCCTCATGCAAGCGGGTGCTCTGCTTCTTGTATACAGCGATGGATCCGTCTTGCTATCGATCGGAGGTATTGAAATGGGGCAGGGCCTCTTCACCAAAATGATTCAAGTGGCTTCTAGAGCTTTAGAAGTGGACCACGAAAAAATACATATCAGCGAGATGGCAACTGACAAAGTACCTAACAGTTCACCAACCGCTGGGAGTATTAGCTCAGATCTATACGGAATGGCTGTTATAGAAGCTTGCAATGTGCTTAAAGAAAGACTGAGACCATACAAGACGAAAAACCCTAGTGGCAAATGGGAAGATTGGGTTTCTTCGGCGTTTGTGGATAGAGTTTGTCTATTTGCTACAGGATTTTATGCTGCACCAAAAATCGAATATGATGCTAAAACGAATTCCGGAAATCTGTTTGAGTATTTTACATACGGGGTGGCTTGCTCCGAAGTCATTATCGATTGTCTAACTGGTGATCATCAAGTACTAAGAACTGATATAGTAATGGACGTCGGATCTAGCTTGAATCCTGCTATAGATATAGGCCAAATTGAAGGTGCTTTTATGCAAGGATATGGGTTTTATACTATTGAAGAAATGGTATTCTCGGCGCGAGGTGAGGCCTTGTCGCGTGGACCTGGAGCGTATAAAATACCAACGTTTTCTGATATACCAAAGGAGTTTAATGTGTCTTTGTTGAAAGGCGCCCCTAATCCGAGGGCAGTATATTCGTCTAAAGTAAGTATAAGTTTTATTACATTTAGTATCTGTTTTGCGATCTTTTATCCCTAGAGAGTAGAGCTCGTAGAGCTCTACTCTCTAGTGTTAAGTTGGAAAGTAGAATGGTTTTCGTTTCTTTTATATATATCTGCCATTTATGATATTATGATAGGTACTTACTTACAAAGATTAAAAGACACAATTTATTAAACTATTTGTTGAAGGAAATGTGCCCAGAATGCTGTCTGCATTTCCATATTCAATATTTATGCTAATTTTTTGTGAAAAATATGATCCAGCATTCAGCAATTCTATTATGCATCTCAGTTTCTAACAAATAATGATTGAAATCTTGAAAAATGGCGGCTCTATGTCAGCTTTGACAACCCCAGTTAGCCAAAACGCCTGCTTAAGTTTTGTCTAGGCCTGCAGCAGGCCTAAAATCAAACAGGCGTGTTTCCGCACACGCTACAGACAAAAATGTTTCTACTAATTTAGCGCGACGTCACGTGACTTTTCCACAATTAATGTCAACGCCATACATTTTGAAGTTGTCGTTTGGCGTTAACGATAACAGAAACATCGTCAGTCTAGACCTGCAAGTCTCCTGGTCGTCTGACGCTACAACCAAACGTTTGGCCAAACTTACGTTTTGAACATGATAGTTCGCAAGTTCCTAACACAATAGTGTGCGCATGGTTCCGACTTTTTCAAGTTATTTCACACTTTTTTTTAGTTTCGAAGTTGTTTCCATTGTTTAATTTTGTGGCAGCACTTGTGGAAATCGGAGCGAGACTTTTCGAGAGAATACTCGAAGAGTTCTTCAGTTCAATCTTTGTTAGGTAGATACATTCTTCGACCTTTTTACCTGACTACGGTTAAACAAAGGGAGGGTTATGGTTTTGACCCAAATTCATGTATGTATGTTCATCTCTTTCCTCATAACTTCTAAACTACTTGTCATAATTTGACAAATAGTTTAGTTGGTGTCGTTGGAAGCGCCTTGTTTTCTACAATATCCCAACCTTAACATAAAAATGCTTTCACACTACTGCATGATACAATATCTGGCACGGCGGTGAGATTGACTAAGGCACACTCTTGTAGTAGTAGTACTTTTGTAGTGTCTTACTCAAAGTCAAAGTCAAAATCATTTATTCAATTTAGGCATCAAAGACGCACTTATGAACGTCAATTTTTCAGTATAATGTACTTTAAAGACTACCGCCGCGTTCCAAAATATATAGAGCCTACCGAGAAGAAGCGGCAAGAAACTCGGGGCCATTCTTTTTATATAGATGCTTTTACTTAGATACTACAAATATTAGCTCCAGTGTGTTGCCTTACAAAAGAGAACATACTCGTAATAATGGTATCAGTAGGGCAAGACACGCTACACTTTGATATCTTAGTACACGAGTAGATAGATCTTGGAGTGATCAGTCCCAAGCTGTTTTATCCTTCAAGTAATCCGAAATTTTGTAATAACCTTTTTGACAGAGTTTAGTAATAGTAATTTTAAACTTATTAATAGGCAAATCTCGGATAACATTGGGAACTTTATTATAGAATCGTATACATTGTCCCATAAAAGAATGACTTATTCTGTGGAGACGCGTTACATGTACGGATAGCTTGTGCTTATTTCGCGTGTTGATGGAATGAGCATCACTCCTTTTATCAAAACTGCTAATGTTTTTCTTTACATACATTAGATTTACATAGATAAACTGAGAGACAACAGTTAGAATGTTTATGTTTTTAAACATATGTCTAAGGGAAACTCTGGGAGCTAAACTGTAGATCGCTCGTACAGCCCTTTTTTGCAGTATAAAAATAGAATTAATATCTGCAGAACAGCCCCAGAGCAGTCTAGCAAGCTAGTATTATTTTTCCAAATATCAATGAAGAGTATCACAATCAATGTAATGTCACGTAACTGGCACACAAAACCGTTAATGAACCACCCTTACTGGAAGTTCCGTATAAGTGCCTGCTTTGGTCACCCAGGCTCTCGAAAATTGTAGAATGTATTTCTATATACAAACTAGCTTTTTTTGCATAGATCTATTCAAAAAGGGTTCTAGTTTGTTCCTCGTAACAGGAAACAAAATAGCTTTTTAATCCCTAGGGATTAAAAGTGAATATATCCCCTCACCAGTCGATTGTCAATATAACAATGAAATTTCTATTGTGTCTGGGTCGTTCGACTGATGAAGTAATATACGAGTATGAATGTGAAAAAAATATATGAATGTGGAGTATGGATATTGTAAGTCAAAAGTTGGTTCTCTTCACCAAAGAAATCAATCACTTACATTGTACCAACGCAAGTAAGTACTCGTAACAGGTAAAGAAACCTCACGCTGAATAAAAACATAGTTGGTGATGAATTAAAAATACGAGCGAAGCGAAATACATTCCGCCTGCGTTCGTTTATTAATTTACTTACTCAATTTTGAAATACAGTTGTATATGTAATTATATTTAAAAAAAATTGTTTGTTTTCATCAAGTCATGAGAATGAAATAAAATTGCTTGCGACGCACTTCCTTACTTGTTCAAATATAAACAATTGTCTTTAATTATTTCTATTTTATGTCTGATTGTTCCTATTTGTATGTAAATCAATAAATAGGCTATTTATTCATACACCCGTAGACTCGTTAGTCGCCATATTTGGCAAATAATACAATACCTTGTAATTTGAGAAAAAAAAAGAAAATCGAATCGGGATTCGAACCCGTGTCTAGGCAGGCGTTAGTGCTTTAAAAATCATATTATAAAATCAATAATACTTACAAAAGTTTCTTAGAAATCATACTCTGATTCCAAAAATTGCGATGTGTGTGGGTAATAAGTTCCACTTACTTATTTTCCCATAGATGGTGATAAAAAGTACAGTTTCCACTACTACTACTAGTACTACTATACCAGCAACACTATTTTAAGCTATAGTAGTGACTTCTTAACACTCTCGCCTGTAAACCTTTGCGTCCCAGAGACGTATATATACGTCAGTTTCATTCATAATTCTTTTGTTTTAATTATCACGGTATAGGAAGGATTAAAATAGTTATTCGCTCCCTAGGCAAAAATTTACTATTTTATATTCAGTAAACGTTAAATGTCTATTCTAGGCTGTAGGAGAGCCTCCATTATTCCTCGCGTCTTCGATATACTTCGCCATAAGAGAAGCTGTAAGAGCAGCTCGCTTAGACAGCGGTGCGTCTCCAGAGTTTGATCTCCAGGTCCCTGCAACTTGTGCCCGGATAAGAATGGCTTGTGAAGATGAAATTACAAAACAGGTAAAATATAGTTTTCATAACATTAATTACCTACCTACTATATTTAGAATTTTGCCGATTTCGGTCATGTCCTACATATTACCGAAGACTTAGCTACTGAACTTTTTGCTGTTTTTATTCGTGGTTTGATTGATGTACCTATAAGCCACTTCAACAGTATGACGATATAATCTATAATTATCTGTTTATACAATACATAGTATTGAAAATATTGAAATCCCACGGCGAACAGTTAAAAATAACCAAGCTTAAGCTAAGTATAACCGTTTGTGAAGTACCTACTTATTAAGCTTGTAAAATTGTAATTGATTTAACAATGTCACATGCAGTCGGTGGCATCCATGAAATAATTATGATATATTATAATTATATATATAAACGAAATTACCTTGTGATATTTGATTCCAATTATGCGAGGGTCTCGACTGAAGACGATTACATAATTTACTTGCAGCAGTACATGGATTGTGCTGTCTTCCTCACACGTTTAGATACTCCACTACTTCAAAAACCAAAACTTCATTTTCGGTTTCGCACTATGCCCGTTGGAGGTCGCCTGCAACTTGTCTTTATTTTTAGAGTTACAATTTTTGCTTTGCGTTCGTGTTACTTAAAGGGTTTTTAGACTTGGGTGGGTGGGAGTGTAATCGTCTTCGCTTGAGACCCTCGCATAGTTGGAATCAAACATCACAAGGTATGTTCGTTTGATTCATAATTATACTTCGGCTCTCAACCGAAGACTATTACATAATTAACTTGCAGATGTTTAGAGAGTGTATATGTACTTGGGGCTGTAGTGTAAGAATGCCTCATTAAACACAGACATTACATACCCTGAAAAACATAACATGTCGTGCCACAGCATAGAAAATGTTCATCATTGTCTGCGACCAAAGTAAAATTTTTGGTCTAAGACACGGGTATAAAATGTTCTAGGACGACTATCGAATATTTTTATTTATTTCAGGTGCAACCAACAATAAAAGGAGGCGAGCCGTGGAACGTCGTAGCGTAAATGTTCTTTTGCTCATGAACTTTATTAAATTGTTTAAGTATACGATTTTGTAAAATAAATATTAAATATATGTTTGTTCCTACGAATAAATAATTGTCTTATTTCTTCGTAGGTTTGTTCTATTTTTTTTGTATCCTCTAACTTTAGATAAACGCTTTCAACAAATAGTTGTAATACCTACTGAAAGGTGTGCATATGTACCTAGCCAGGATTTTACATAGCAAAGTATCAAAATTTTAATCGCTTCCTTATACCTTTTTCATACAAATTTAAAAAAAATCCTGAATTTTGTTGAACCTATTTGTCGTGTTTATTCTTAGAGTTTGTTGGGGTCAATGCGCACCGCCACCTCACGCCACCTATTGATTCGCCTCCGTCCTTATACTTATACCTTGCATGCGCTCTCTCTCTGCGCTGCACATTCCAGGCCCCTTGTTTACCTAGTCTAAGTTCTGGAGGCCATTGCCGTCTTTTGTCTAGTTTTTCAGGGACGAACTTGCTTGAGTATTAGAAAAGCTTTGGTTACTTAAACTCTGAAGTTTTACTACTTTCTGGGACGCAGTAGTTAGGTCCCAATTGTACGCAAGCTTCTGCGTATGTAGTTTTAGTATTACTACACATTTTTGTTTCACGCTGTATAACTAAATTAAGTCTTTAGCTGCCTACGTATGTCCTAGTACGAATATTATTCATTCTATGCTATTGCTTCGGCCATTCAGTTGTTTTAGGTGTTACCCTAGTAGCATTTATTGTTGTTGTTTTGTTGGACCAATGTAGTATTTACAACACTATTAGTTGGCCAACTGTCAGATTTGGCCGCCTTGTTTTTAAAGGGCTCAACAAACGTGCCCAACGTTGGCCTAACCTATTGAGGCCTAACGTAAATTTCTCAACGTAGGCCCTATGCCGAAAAAGACGTTGGCCCTTTTGTATATTTTGCCACCATAGATTTATTTCAAGCGGGGCCACCCGCTAATTGCCTCCTTACATAGGACCTACGTTATAATTTTTTTGTTCCAAATGTTAGTTGGGCCAATGATAGAACTCCAACGTAGCCCATCGATTGTTGGGCAACTGTGAGGTTTGTCATCCCCAAAAGTAGTTGGTCCGATATTAGAATCATCATAGGCCCTTTATCTCTTTTTATACGTTGGCCAATCACGCATCTTCTTAACAGAGGCCCTTCCTACTTATCTTTAACATTGGCCATCGTTGGGTTTTAGTTGGGAGTAGATTTTGAACATAGAACTTTGAACTTGACCTGAGAAGTTGCCTATACGAGCCCTAGAGCGGCAGTCTGGAGATACTATACATACTGTACACAACAGTAAAAAATTATTAGCATACGAAAATTTGTACGATGGGACGCGAACGCAGTGATGCGGCGCGTAAGTCAACTATACACTTCAATGCACTACGAACGAGGTACTCGTTTGCGTGCGTTTTTGCATCTCACTGTTATCTACTGAATTCCAAAAAAGGAGGAGGTACTCAATTCGACTGTATTTTTATATATATAGATGTTACCTCATAACTTTTGACTGGGTAAACCGATTCTCAAAATTCTTTTTCATTCAAATTTCATAAAATTCATCAAAATCGGTCCAGCCGTTTTTTAGTTACACTCCAATAACTAAATAGAATGGAAGTTGGTTTCAAATTTTTCAAATTGTACTTGTTTATGGTAAGTTCTTTGAACAATTTCCAACAGATAATCTGCGTTTTGGTGATTGTTTTTTTTTTCAGGATGAGATCTAGACTAACGTATATACCTACATAATCAATAACTCGTTGGGCCACAAACCGTGGTCTAATGTTTTGAAGTCGTAAGCCTGCCTTTGTAGTTTCATGGAAATCATAACGTTGTTGTTACATTGGTAATGCCCACATTATACCAACAACTAATTACCCGTTGGATTATCAACTGCAGAGTTTGTAGGCCCGAGGTTGTATTTTTTTGGGATAAACCTACGAATAAATAGGTAATAAATCGTTAATTCTACATTTGTATATCAATATATAAAATAAGATATATATATATATATATATAGATAAACAAATGTAGAAAAATAGTAAGCCTATTGTTGTATTTTCGTGAAAAATACAGCAAAAACATTGTTAGCCGATCAACCGCTTAAGTTGTTGGACCATCATTATTATTTCGTGGTAAATGTAACGTTGTTTATATAACGGTTGGGCCAATGTAATTCCAACATTACTAGCATCTCGTTGGCCCACCGATTGTAAACTTAATAGGTCCGACTAGTATTTTCGTAAGAAATACAACGAAAACATTGTTGTCTGGTCAATCGTTTCGATATATGGCCCACTATTGTTATTTCGTGATAAGTATTACGTTGTCTATACATCGGTTATTCCAATGTTATACCAACATGGCCAACTCCTCGTTGGCCCGCTGACAGTGGTGTTAGTAGGCCCAAAGTAGTATTGTCGTGGGAAGTACAATGAAAACATTGTTGGCAGGTCAACTGTTTGGATAGTTGAAATAACGGTATAATTAAATGCAGTCGGCCAAGTGTAGGCCTTTTGTATTCGTATTTCTCGTTAAAAATCCAACCGTTTGAGTTGTAGGGCCAACGTTAAGTGTTTGTTAGATATAATAATAAATTTGTTGCAGTTGGCCATGTCTTGGCCTTTTGTATGGTAAAATCTCGTTAGAAAATCTATCGTACGAGTTTTAGGGCCAACGTCAATTGTTTGTTGATAATAACGCTTAACTTGTACACTGTTGGCCATGTGTTGGGTTTTTGTATGTGAATTTTTCGTTAACAAATTTGCTCTATGACCAACGTTATTTATTCGTAACAAAAGCCAGTCAGCTCGGACAGGGTTCTCCCTGATCCGCTCCGCGGCCTCCTTCTGCGTCATCACCGCTTCGCAGAAGGTGGCCACCGCCTGCCACGATCTCCGCCTATTTCCGCTGAAAGCGTGTGCCGCTGCGGGCCCCATGCAGCACACACTTCCAGTGTGTGGTGCGCCGTATCCTCCGGTGCACCACACGCGTGGCAGGCTGGAGTCACCTCCCGTCTTGCGAATTGATGCACGTACTTTCCGAAGCATCCATGTCCGGAGAGCACCTGCACCAATCCGAAGGTTAGCGACCCCAAAGGTCGTTTCACCCACCTCTGAAGGACCGGACGGATGGCCTCCACCATCCACTGCCCAGGAACCAACAAATTCCCAACTCTTCCCCAACCGTTGGCAACCGTGTGCCTACACAAATGCTACAGGTACCTACTAAAGCTTTTTGAGTAATTTACCAATAATTTATAGATTACCTTATCTGGTGCTACTGGTGATAGACTTTATAAAACCCGTCATTCAAGCGGGTACCATATGTAGAAGTATAGATGCCACCAATAATAGTACATTATGGTACAAGTGTGTCAGGTTGGTGATTACCGCTGAGGCGCCGTCGAGACCAGAGCAGTTAGGTGAGGGCCTTAAGAGGATTGCATAGCTAGTACTTTCCATGCTAAAAGAGAAAACTCTTTTCTACCTCTTAACATTGTCCGATTTCAGTGATTTTTTTTCATGGAATCATGACATTGTTTACTATGCCCGTACGTTTTGATTTTTTCAGTATTTCAAAGTACTATAAATTTCCTTTTTTAGAACTTAAAAATACAGAAAAAGTCAAAAAGTACGCGCATAGTAAACAATGTTATGATTCCATGAAAAAAAAATCACACTTCAATTTGATTACTAGGGTACTAAAATAGTACACATGCCTTACCAAATTTACCGAGATCAGCACTATACGGAATAAAAAACGAGTAGATATCCGATGATACCTACATAACTGAAACTTGAGTAGTATAATATTTTCCGGATACAACTCAAATGTCAGTTTGCGCAATTGTATTTCAATATGAGCTGTTTGCGTTGCCTTTCTTATCACATGCTACTAATTCTTTAGAAGTAAACAGAAGATTAGATATCATCCATGTGTCTTTACGTCGTTAACTGGAGCAGATTAATGTTGTTTGAAGTAACTATTATGTTAGCTATGGCTATTCGAGCGCAGACATTATATTAAGCAGTGGACCTAGCACGAATAACTGTGTAAGTGTAAGATAAAGTATCGTTCACAACAGTACAAACTGTCATTTATCTAGGGCAATTGTGACACAGATAACTCATAGTTTGTATGCTGTTACGTGACGCGTTGACGCTTACGATACGAATATATTCACGCAAACTGTTAGTGCCTCTGAGTTGATTAAAATTACGTATCCTATCGTAAAGGAACGACCCGCTGTGCCTGCGCCGGCGCCATTCATCTTCGACCGTCCACTTGTTTTGTTGTTTTGTCAGTCACAATTCAACTATCGCGAGAGAGAGACTTGTTTTTAGAGCTAAATTATAATCTGTTAAAGTTTACGGCACAATATGGGACTTTTGAACGCTGATGAAGAGTTTGGCGATATTGGCACTGAGCTGGTGTTCTTCGTCAATGGAAAGAAGGTTAGTAAGAGTTTGAATTTATATATATAAATTAAATAATTATGTACGTAGTGCGCAATCTATCTACATATCTGGTATTATTATGGATCTTGTAGACGACATATGAAAGGAAGCATCGGATGATTGCGTGTTTATCAATTTGTTCTATATGAAGGCAAATATGTTATGTAGGTAGATAGTCTTACAATGCATTCTAGAACAATGTAATTTATTAATATTTATCTTCATGTGATAGGTAGCTGTAGGTACTTATGTCTGCTTGTTATATAAATGTGCCTAACACTTTGCGTACCTTTGACGTAAATTTACGTGCGTTTCTTTCATAAATCTTATATGTTTTAATTATCACGGTATATGAAGGGTTAAGTATAGAGCAAGGCAGTAGGTACGATACGTGGTTCCCTTCCTCTCTTCTTCCTATAGTCCCGCTATGTAGTTCGAGCTACTTATAGTCTCAAAGAGTTTCGTAGGCAGTGCGATCCAAAGATACAAGTATTTCCTGGAAGCGCGACTCTAATGACTCTCAGGCCTCTCGTCGGTGAACCAATAAATAATTGGCAAAAATAACATTACACACGTAGGTATCTATTAGGTACGTATGTATAATACATTCTATAAATTATAATATGTGCATAATTAATAAATATATACTGGCCGCGTCTTCGTTCGCGTAGTAGGCTTGGCCTATGGCCTCGCCATAACCTACCATCTTTTCTTGGTTTTTTGATTCATAAGAAATCCTGACAACAATTAACACAACGAAAAATAATTAGCGAGATTGTTCCATCCGCTCTCAAGTTATTTATTTATATATTAATATGAACGCACTTTCAATTAAACATAATTAGTCCTTAAAACAAAACAAAGTCCTAACCAATGTAGTTATTTAATATATTATAGCGTGACAAGGACAAATATCGGTTCACTTTTATCTATATAGATAATAAATAAGTAGTTAATACTTTATTGAAATAACTTTAACCAAATTTAGAATTTTTAAATAAGGGTAGGAAGTTACCCAAGAACGCATTGAGATCAACTACTTAGTTTAAATATAACATCATTGCAAGAACGCATGTTTAAGTTACAATTTATAAGTGTCATGATACCTATTAGATCGTAAAATAGGCTACCTTTCATTAGCTTAGTCTGTCAGTTTACTTAGACTTACATTAAGTTTACATGCTCTAGCTAGCCTATCGACCTAACAAAACTATACTTGTTATAAACCTAGTTACCGAAAAAGCTAATAAATACTTATTTACCTATATTTATAAATAACGAGACGATGTGAAACCAGTTATAGCTGTAACATTTATAACTATAGCATGTTTAACTGGCTGATATCATATCACACTTATACGGTAGGTAGTAGTTACTATGCAAGGTAACATTGTCATTTTCCATTAAAAGTAAAGAAATTTCATTTTCTAGTTGGAAATAACTGTGTGGATCGTAGGTGCCTATAAAAAGTGGGCTTTTCCACCTTTTTTGAAATCTACATAACAAGTTATGCCCACACATATGTTTTTATGTTGCATACTAAGGTTATTATTATGTGACCATGTTGAGTTTAGATCGATACACCTACTTAGGATAATATGCTGTGGTAGTAGCTGCGCTCCGCGGTTTCACCCGCGTGAAGATGGATGATGCATACTCTGGAATAATTTAGGTACCTACTAGTGAAAGATTTTTTTATCGGAACCAAACTCCGTGCTTCGGATGGCACGTATTTCTATATTCTGGGATTATAATGTTCGTAGATTTTGTTGAGGATAAACCAGCAGAAGTAGTCGCAGTGGGCAGGGCACATAATACCCAAAACTGATGGCTCTTGGGGCCAGAAGGTTAAGGAGTAGACACAATGGACCGGCAAGCGCAGCGTAGGTCGTCCGCCGACAAGGTGAACAGACGACCTGATATAGATCGCCGGACAGGCTGCAGGCCGTTTCCAACCGTTAATTTTGGAATTGAGGAGTCATACCTATGTTAAACTGAATGTGTGTGTGTGTGTTCTACGGCTGATATGAAGATGATTATTGAACTAGTATTAATATTTTTAGATATTATATAATTCTTTAAACGATTTTGTATTTAACCTAGGCACTAGGAACTGTTTCCAAACGTTTAACTTTAATTTGTTCGCGTAACAATGCTGTTTTCACTGAGACACCTAAGTATTACTATGTCCTGTTTCTCTTGATAGCTTTTTGTCCATAAAATAATTATACGAAGAGAATAAATTATCTTATGCTTCGAAGTTGAAACTTATCGGCGATAGCTGGCTGTGTAATAAACATCTCGTTTAGATATTGCGTCATGTGAAGTTCAAGCAGAATGTTTTTGTTTTGATGCTGGTCAGCTCTATGATTGGCTGGCCTCTCCCTGGCCCTGATAATGCTGACCCTTGCCCGCATTACCAATAACAGCAGTACCTACATTCATCATTAGCAGATTCACACAGACATGTGAGACCAATCTGTGGTGGGCAACCATGTCTTATATCTTCTCCTTTAGCTTTTTTAACCGAGATGGTTTTAATTATAATAATATATTAGATTATACCAACTTTATATTTAGATAGATGGTCTTGATACTTTACCTCCTCAAAAATGTACTATAGGTAGTATTTGTTTAAAAATACGCTTTGATTATCTGTCTATTGCGTTTGTATTTTTCAGAAAAATAATAAGTTATATATTTTACTAGAACAATTTTTATATTCACTACTGACTCCAATCAGCAGTGAATATAAAAATTGTTCTAGTAAAATATCTATACCTATGGTTATATGCTTTTCTAAAACTATTTGTGTACATAAAAATGAACCCCTATTTCTCCTGGTCACGCTATAACGTGAAAACGGATGGAACAATCGGGGTAGGTAATTCTTTTTTGTTGTAAATTATTGTCAGAAGAAGGTTGTTATGAAAGAAAAACCAAGAAAAGATGGGAGGTCATGGCGAGGCCGAAGGCCGAGCGTACTACGCGAACGACTGCCCGCGACTTCGTTCGCGTGGCTTGCTGGTCGCTGGGCCTTCAGGCTCGCCATAACCTCCCATCTTTTCTTGTTTTTTTCTTTCATAAGGACCTTCTCCTGACTACAATTTAACACAACAAAAAAATTAAGTAGCGAGATTTTTCCATCCGTTTTTAAGTTAAAGCGTGACCACTAGAAATAGGGGTTAATTTAATTTATTTATTGATTAATAATTATTTATTTATTGATTAAATATTGATTAAGTATAGACTTATATGAATAGAATATTAAAATTCCAAAATAGGTAGAATAAATTAGGATCTGATTAATTTCAGGGTATTGAAGCGAGTAATAGATTGATTAAAATATTAGCTCTGTTGAGTTGATCAATGTAATTTTGTCGTGTTAATTAAATGTGGTACCTACGAATTTATTACTTAAAATATAAACCAAATTAATATACATATTTCCAAAAGTTTTGTTTCTATATCGAGCATGTTTAAAGTAAAAACACACACAAATTAAGCGAAATCGTATTGTTTGTCGTGATTGATTCTAGAATATACTTAATAGGTACCTAGGTACCTATTAAGTAGTAGGTACCTGTTTTTTAATAAAACAATGTAAAGAATGCTCTCGTATGAACGTCTTTGTCTGGGGTTTATTTGTACTCGAGGTTATTAATCCCAAGTGGAGCTGAAGACCGGCCACCGGCGTCAATGCACATGTACCTACCATTGCAAAAGTGGCGTATAGAGGCGGAAGTTTCTATTGTAAGTTTGTAGACTGGAACGACGCTTTTGTCAAGTGCCGATCATCTGAATGAATGGTTATGACTGTATTTACATGTAGGTGAAGTAGGTATAGGTTTAGGTCTGCCATCATACCTATTTCTACTGTGAATCAGTAATGTCCGCATTACTGTGTCCTGGGTGCCTACTCCCACCTAAACTATAATAAATCAGGAGCGTTTTGTAATAAGCTTAGAATAATCATACTTACTATCGTACCTACTCCCACCGACACAAAACGTCAACCACATGTAATGGTAATTGGTAAGCAATATAAGTGGTACCCAATATGTCTAATGAGAGTATACGGATCTTCATAACTTTTACATTAGAACAATGAAACTTAGGGTCAAAAGTCACGTCAAAGTACGGGAATTGAGTGAACTATTTGATACTACGTCTTCGAAACGTCTTTGTAACCCATTATTATTTTAAGCTTGCTATATTGACGTGGTGGTACCAAATTTAATGGTAAGGTTGAAACATTACTTTGAAAGGTGAGTAGGGCCCCAGGTTCCCTTCAAGGGGTGGGTATGGGTGATGTCTAAAGGTTACCTACGGGGGCAGTGCAGATCGTCAAAACTAACGACAAAATGCATCTGTCATAGGATAACGTTATGACGGGCCACCAGGTAACCATTTGCCTAAACCGTGATAGGTTGTACCAACATACATATTTTTAAATTTACTTTGAATAAAAATCTAATTCATAGATAAAACTTACCTACTGAGTAGGTATAGTGTAAATGAATTTTTATTAAACTTATCATATATATATTAAATATATATTATAAAATTATCTAAAATATTGGATTACTTTAGTATATTGTAACCTTTTCATTTATATTTAGGAATTAAATTTAAATTTATTATTTTTCTGTATTATTATGGTGTTTTTTTCAACCAATTTCACGGGTTTCACCCGGTCCTTTACAAAGGCATAAGTGGGGCTGTAGCCAACACTTAGAGGCCTGTTTGGTATAAAAATACAATGTAGTATAAAAACAGAAACATTTTGGATGGATGGTTACAGGGTATATCTATTACAAAAATGGGTCAAATGGCATGGTTATTGATATGTACTTATTAGTGGTACGGGAGATAGTGGGCTATGGTCGAGACTACGGCACCTGCCAGTGACGTAGCTATAGCTATCAAGGGTCCGCAGGTAAAAACTAAAAATCTAAATCTTCAAATCCAAATAGCTACTTATCTATAAGTACATTAAAATACAATTTAAAAAATGTTAGTATCTGTAGCGGGCATAATTTTTTTATAGTTATACTAGCAAATGCCCGCAACTTCGTTCGCATAGTAGGCTCGGCCTTCGGCCTTGCTATTACCTCCCATCTTCTCTTAATAATTTGTTTATGTAAGAACCATCTGCGAAGTGTAAGAAAACATAATAAAAAGACGTGTGGCACTCGGAGACTGCCGCGGTAAAGCTATTGCATAGCGGTTTTTATCAACTTATGCAATTATAATTATTTAACCAATGCCATCTAGAGGCGAGTTGCTGAACTAAAGAGACAAGCGTGATATTTCAAAAAGTCATTAAAAGTTCTGCTATTCATCGATAGATGGAGTCGGAGTGGGGGGTGTTAGGTTATTTTCGTTACGGAATTTCTGGATTCGGTCTCCACGCTCAAGGCCCGCGATAGAAACTATGCAATAGCTTAAAAATAATGAAATCGGATAAGCCGTTCTTAAGTTAAAGCGTGACCAGGAGAAATATGGGTTCATTTTCATATAAGTATATAGATGAGGCAGCAACTTTCATCTAAAGTATCAGTGCCTCCTTCATTAAATGATGTATGGCCAATTCAATAGTTTACAATCATTTTAAAAGTTACTGAAATTGTTGCACTACAGCAAGGTACTTGGAGCGCGCGGCTCCGATTTACTTACCTACTTTGGATACAGTTAGAACAGAGTAAGAGAGCCACCACATGTACCAGTCCCGCCAATCAAAATCGCCGAGAATTGATGATTGTATAGTATAGACTAAGTATGAACTTTTTCAGCGGACCTAGTACAAAAAGTCCTCACCAAAAGTTTTTAAAATGACTCTGCCATAGATGATAGAATAGCTGCTATTCTATTACAGAGATGTAGTGCAGTTATGAGCAAGAAATCCGGACTCTCCTCCTTGCGTCGTATTCCTCAGTGATGAGGGTCGTGACCTCCCTTCGGAATCACCTTCTGTCTTATGATTGTTCTCCATCTGTTTCTGTTTCTGGCGGCGTGGAGGGCGTTGTGAAACGTAGAGTCGAGCGCGGTACGGATCTGGTCGGACCAACGTATTGGGCTGCGACCACGAGGCCTTTTCCCGTCTACTTTTCCGGAATCCGGACTAGATCCGGAAAAAGAAGGGGGCGTCCGGACCTCCTAAATCCCCCCCCCCTTATATACGCCCATGGCACCTGCCAATTTCGGTCTCTAAATTATTTAGGCAGGTGATAACTTGCCACCCACAAAACGGGCCCCCCATAAAGCCACACTTCCACTCTTGGAGCTTTTTGTTTCTTGCTTTTGCGTCTCCACCCCCAGACGGCCAATTAAGGCAAGCCGGGGGTCAGGGGTCTCAATATGCCCCAGAGAGACTCAGGGTCCACGGTGTCGCCGCTCACCGACGGCTCGCCACAAAGCCGCCTCTGCGGTATGGTGTTTTTTATTATTAATACTCTGATACATTAAATACCTAATGAGCATATTGTCAATTAAATCCCTTGCGACGTGTAAAAAGATTGTTAGCTTTTTTTAGGTACTTTATTAGGTATTTTGTTAGGTACTTGCTTATGAAGTTTTGTTTCATAATATGCCAAATACTTATAAGTACTTAATTTAAATTAAATATACTTAGTAATTTTTATTGTGTACCTACCTATTTCACGTAATTAGTTTATAAATTAAACTTTAATTGATAAGGTTGCATACCTCCATAGGAGGAAGTTGTTAGGAACGTCTGTAAGTCTGTAATAATTATAAGTGTAATACCTTTACCTACCTACAATTAGCAATAAATAAATTTGAATTTGAAATCTCGTGCTTGTTTTGTTACTAACAAACAACAGATTAAGCCGTAGCACAAACAATTTGGGAAAAAGTACTCGTATCTCAAAAGTCAACGCGTCACGCTTACTATACTGAAGACAATCTATGAGTTATCTGTGTCACAGTTGGCCAAGATATAGATTGTACTGCTTCCCGTGAACGACACGATACGTTACACTTATACCCAGTAATAAAGTAGTAAACAACCAGAAACAAAACAATATAGTGCTTGGCCTAGCTAGTCAGTCACTTGTTCTGATAAGTCTAGCTATTGGCAGTCAGTTTGTCACGCTAAGGATGTTTCAGCTAACTGTCGAAAGATATCTAAGGGCAGAGAGAGAGTTGCGACACTACCAGCATATTCTATACACGTTTAAAGATTGAACATGGGTCCCCTGGACTACAGTTAAGGATTAATAAGGTTTCTGCAGGAACCTGTCACTTTTTTCTACTAACAATTGAAGGATTTGCAATCCGAGTAGGATTATTCCTTTTTTAATAAGACGAAGTTAGTGGCGATCATATTATAAGTTCTTTAATAAAAACACCTTTATTTATTATTAAGTTACCTAGATATGTGTAACTCATGATAGTAGGGTATAATACTCGTACTAAGTTACAACTTGGTATTATCCTAGTGTCCTAATCCTATTGATAATAAAAACGCGAAAGTTTGTATCATGGATGGTTTTTTTTACTCTTCCACGCAAAAGCTACTGAATGGATATGAAATTTGGTAAGTAGATAGATTAGGCGCTGGAATATAAGATACTTTGTCATCATCATCATCCATCACCACACGGGTGTGTACATATCCGCGGAGCGCAGCTAGCTATTTTATCAGGAGACGTTAAAAGCACGAGGCCCGATATGGTGTTAAGCGGTAACTCTCTGCCTATAACAGATAGATGCACCAGCAACCTTAGGACATTAACTTGTCATATAAGTCTCATGGTCCTGTAATTACACCCACAACCAAAAGTAACTTTCAAACCATGGAACACATCAGGGAGAACATGACTGCTTCATGGTGGAAAAAGGTATAGAGGCAGTACTTCTCCGGACGACCTCATTCACAAAGAGTTCTACTGCACTTCTTTAAAGAAGTTTAACAATAGATATATGACTAACTTGCTTAGGCCATACGAATAGTTATTATTTATTCTTATGCTTAGACGCTTTTTGTATGAGTATGTGGCTTGAGTACCTGTACCTCAGATTACAGAACAAATCTGTAATCTGAGACCTGTACAATGATGTAACTCAACATTTTTCAGGTTGTTGAACCCAACCCAGACCCAGAATGGACGTTACTCTGGTATCTTCGAAAGAGACTCCGCCTCACTGGCACCAAGCTCGGGTGTGCGGAAGGTGGGTGTGGCGCTTGCACCGTTATGGTTTCTAAATACAACCGCAAAGAGAAGAAAATCGTGTATCCTTTTATTTCAATAGAATACATACTGACCATATTTACCATGTTTTGTTCTAAGAACCACCAAGCTTCTAAGTTACTTCGTAGAAAGGGGTTTAAGAGTAACTTACAAAATGTTTATTTATTATGTACCTACCTTATTATACAAAATAAAAAAAGATGTAGGTTATTACTTGCAATAATCTTGTAGGCTTCCTATGATAAAAATCTGTTTAAACTTGGAGCTCTAAGTGGCGTTGCGACATTGGGAGATAAATGCTTTCTCATTTAGATCTAGAAAAAAATATTCCATCACGCGAAAAAAGGAAAGCCGTGGACATAATAAACTTAGTTGATAATTATTATGTGAGTTATCTGTCTCATTTTATTTTTTAATGTTCTTTGACTACCTGTTCAGTCACCTAGCAGTCAACGCATGTCTCGCTCCAGTATGTGCAATGCACGGCCTCGCCGTCACCACCGTCGAAGGCATAGGATCCACTAAAACGAAACTCCACCCAGTCCAACAAAGAATAGCTAAAGCACACGGGTCTCAGTGTGGTTTCTGTACGCCTGGTATTGTGATGTCCATGTATGCTTTACTCAGAACATGCAGCAAAATAAAATACGAAGACATGGAAGTTGCTTTTCAAGGCAATCTGTGCAGATGCACAGGCTACCGAGCCATCATAGAAGGATACAAAACGTTCATAGAAGATTGGGAAGTTAGTAGGACCACAAATGGTTTTTCCAATGGTGCAAACGGCGTCAACGGAAATGGAGTTAATGGAACTGGAGTATGCGCAATGGGAAAGGACTGCTGCAAAAATAAGACTAAAAAAGATGACAGCGAAACACAACACATATTCGATAGATCGTCGTTTTTGCCCTACGACCCTAGCCAGGAACCTATATTTCCACCTGAACTAAAGTTAAACTCGATATATGATGAAGAATACTTAAAGTTCAGAGGAGAGAAAGTGACATGGTATCGACCTACTGAACTTACAACAATTCTCAAACTAAAACAGCAATATCCAAATGCTAAAATAGTCGTTGGCAATACGGAAGTTGGCGTAGAGGTAAAATTTAAACACTCAGTTTACCCTGTGATAATCATGCCGAACTGTATTCCCGAAATGAATGCGATTACCGAAAGTGAAACTGGACTGACGATCGGTGCATCTGTAACACTTATGGATATAGAACACACGTTTAAAAGATATATCGAAACACTTCCCCGTTATAGAACGAGGACCTTGGTCACTATAAATAACATGTTAAACTGGTTTGCCGGCAAGCAGATTAGAAATGTGGCTGCTATTGGAGGTAACATTATGACGGGCAGTCCTATATCGGACCTCAATCCTATTTTAATGGCTTTGAAAGTCAAGTTGAACCTTCTGAGCGATCAAGGTGGACACCGCCACGTGTTGATGGATGAAACATTCTTTACTGGGTACAGAAAAAACGTAGTCGAACCAAATGAGATTTTGTTATCAATTGAAATTCCATTCTCTAATAGATATCAATACGTACTTGCATACAAACAAGCTAAGAGACGCGAGGATGATATTTCTATAGTAACGGCTGCTATCAATGTTGAGTTTGAAGATAATACAAATATAATTCGTCACATTAATTTAGCTTTTGGTGGAATGGCCCCCTGGACTAAAATAGCAACAAATACTAGCAAATCCTTGGTGGGATTAAAATGGGACGAAGTCATGGTTGACAAGGCATTTTCTTATTTGTTGGATGAGCTGCCTCTCAGTCCTTCAGCGCCTGGTGGAAATATACAATTTAGAAGAACACTTACCATGAGCTTATTTTTGAAAGCTTATTTAGCAATTTCTAAGCAAATGTGTAAAGATTATATACACGAAGACCTTATTAAACCGTATCATAGCAGTGGGGCTGAGCAATTCCATGGGGGTATGCCAAAAGCTTCTCAATATTTCGAACTAATTGGTGACAAACAAGTCAAAAGCGATAGTGTTGGAAGACCAATACAACACATGTCGGCATACAAGCAGGCCACGGGAGAAGCTATTTACTGTGACGACATGCCTACTGCAGAAGGTGAACTATACTTAGCTTTTGTCCTTAGTACAAAAGCTCATGCAAAAATACTTAAGATCGATGCAGAAAAAGCATTAGAACAACCTGGAGTTGTAGCGTTTTATTGCCACAAAGATTTGACACCTCAGCAAAATGAAATAGGACCAATCTTCCATGATGAAGAGCTGTTTGCTAGTGAAAAAGTTATAAGCCAAGGGCAGACTATTGGGGTCATTGTAGCTAACGACCAGAGCACTGCTCAAGCTGCTGCGAGAATGGTGAAGATTGATTACGAAGATTTACAGCCAATAATAGTGACAATGGAGGACGCTATCAAACATAATTCTTTTTACCCTCAATTTCCTAAAACGATAAAAAAGGGCGACGTCAAGCACGTGTTTGAAGACAAGAACAACATCATAATCGAAGGTCAGTGCAGAATGGGTGGACAGGAGCACTTTTATCTGGAAACTCATGCTGCTTTTGCAATTCCAAAGAAAGAAGACGACGAACTCGAATTATTTATTTCAAGTCAGCATCCTTCTGAGATAGCGGTAAGAATCAATAGTAGACACCTATCTGCGATTTTAATGTTTCTGATTACTGAGTTATTTTGTTTTATTTATATGTATTGTTGATTGTTATGACTTCTGGGTTCTGAGGTTCTTGATTATTAATCCAATTATGATTTTTAGAAACTGGTGAGCCATGTTATTCACGTGCCAATGAATAGAATCATATGTCGCGTGAAACGGATGGGTGGTGGATTCGGAGGCAAAGAATCCCGAGGTATGCTGGTAGCTTTACCAGTGGCGTTTGCAGCGCACAAACTAAATAAGCCAGTGCGTTGCATGCTGGATCGAGATGAAGATATGCAGATGACAGGAACCAGACATCCGTTTTTGGTGAAATATAAAGTTGCTGCTGACAAGGAAGGAAAAATACAGGGCGCAGTCGTCAACATCTACAATAATGGCGGCTACTCATTTGATTTATCTGGCCCCGTAAGTGAACACTATTCCTTTAGTAGGAACGGTTCGTATTACCTCGTATGGGACGTAGCTTAAGAACTCCCAGCGTCGAGATAAAAGTTGTAAGTGGTCAGGAATCTCGATCGAAAACATAAAAAGGCTCCTAGTGCAAGGATCGGTAGATATTCAGCTTAGAAACTCTAGTGCGCAACAACTATTATGCTTAGGTTTTACAAGGAAGGTATCAAGCGAAATTAATGAGCGAATGATGCGATTCAAAAACCAATGGGTGACGTGCACCGTAGAATATGCTACACCATGTGATTAGGTTACGGGACAAGACTCACCTGGTGTTAAGCGGTAACACTGTAACAGATGCCATCAAAAGTGACGAACATGCACTGCGTCCATTGCCCTGAGATATTAAGTTTTTAATTAGCATGTGCTTGTACTTTCACCGGCACCCATACCCTTCAAACGGGAACACAGTATTACGATCATTACTGCTTCGAGGTAAAAATAGGTATGGTGGTACTTCCCCGGGCGAACTCGTTCACTGTGAGTATATTGCTACAAAAACCTCTCAGTCTCAAAGATTGCAATGCAACTTTCATAGGCTAGGTGCATGATAACATCCGTCGCACGATTTGCAGTCTCCTCATTTGAAAGTAGGTATATAAAAAGAAGAAAGCTAGTCAGCTCGTATACAATATATTTGTGTCTCCTTGCAGGTAGTTGAAAGAGCTATGTTCCATTACGAAAATGCCTACTACATTCCGCATGCTGAAGTAACTGGTCACATCTGCAGAACAAATTTGCCCTCAAACACAGCGTTTCGCGGATTCGGAGGGCCCCAGGGAATGTTTGGTGCTGAAAGTATGATACAGGATATTGCTTTCAAATTGGGCAAATCACCAGAGGAAATAAGACTGAAAAACTTATACCAAGAAAACTTGACAACGCATTATGGCCAAGTTTTGGAGCATTGCACTATGCAAAGGTGTTGGGACGAATGTGTCGAAAAGAGCAACTTTGCAGAAAGAAAGAAACTTATTGAAGAGTTTAATAAGTAAGTTTGTAACCTAGCTAGAATACTAAAATTGTGCACTCATTTACTAGACCGAAATACAAACTCTATATTTTCGTTTCAGGCAGCACAGATGGCGCAAACGTGGAATTTCAGTAATTCCAACAAAATTCGGTATCGCTTTCACGGAAAAGTTTTTGAATCAAGCCGGAGCTTTGGTTATAATTTACAATGATGGCTCTATATTGCTGTCGCATGGTGGAACTGAAATGGGCCAGGGTCTGCACACGAAGATGATCCAAGTGGCATCACGCGCTCTTGGAGTAGACGTGTCCAAAATTCACATTAGCGAGACTGCGACTGATAAAGTGCCAAACACTTCAGCCACGGCTGCCAGTGCAGGCTCAGATCTCAACGGGATGGCGGTGTTACAAGCCTGTGAAATTCTAATTAAACGTCTTGAACCTTACAAGGAGAAGAATCCTAAAGGAAAGTGGGAGGACTGGGTTTCAGCAGCTTTTTTCGACAGGGTTAGTCTGTCTTCTACAGGGTTTTACGCCACACCTGACATTGGGTATGACATAAAGAACAACAAGGGAAAGCCTTTCAATTACTTTACATTTGGTGTAGCATGCACAGAAGTAGAAATCGATTGCCTTAGCGGTGACCATCAAGTTATACGAACAGACATCGTGATGGACTTGGGAGAGAGTATTAACCCTGCAATAGACATTGGGCAGATCGAAGGTGGTTTCGTTCAAGGCTACGGTTTGTTTACCATGGAGGAGCTGATATATTCACCCACCGGAACTTTATTCTCAAGAGGGCCTGGAGCCTATAAGATTCCTGGATTTGGTGATATTCCTTTGGAGTTTAACGTGTCGTTACTTAAGGGTGCTCCTAACGGTCGAGCTGTGTATTCATCAAAGGTAAAGGCACTTCTAATTATCGTGTACTTACAATGTTTTATTCGTGAATATTTGTTTTAACCTACGACTTTTCCAGGCTGTGGGTGAACCGCCTCTGTTCTTGGCGTCGTCAGCGTTCTTCGCAATAAAAGAAGCAATTCGAGCCGCGCGCGCTGACGCCGGCGCGACCCTCGACTTCACATTTGATGCTCCTGCAACTTCGGCCAGAATACGCATGGCTTGCGAAGATCACATTACGAAAAAGGTAACTGAACTGATAAGTTTTCGAGTAAGGATTTCATACATTCTCGCAGATGTCGAAAGATTGATAATAGCAGAGTAACTAAGTATCTACACATTTTTAGCAAAGTGTTATCGTTACTATGCCTTCATATAGAATTTATAGCAACCATTACATTTATAGCTACAGTTTTATTTTATTTTATAAGTAGGTACCTACTATTACCTACTTGTTGTACGTTCAACCAATTCTGAAAATTCAAGAATCCAAATTTGATTAATTTCTAGTTTGTCATGACTAATTGAAGCTTTACGAATGTCTTTCCGATGAGAGTAGGTACTTACATAGGTCTACTATGATGCCATCAAGATTGTCTGCTGATAAAGCTGGTTCATTTGGTTTAATTGTCTTAAGTAGGTAGTCCCTACATGTCTTATGAATTTTTCATAATAAAGCGGAATTCGCGATTGAACTGGATGGTTGAAATTTAAGACTGGCTGAAATTTATGACTTTATTGCAACTTATTTTTGATACTTACCTATCAAGGAGGGTTTGAACCCAGATATCTGTGAGAATTTTAGAATAGGTTATACTTAATGTTCCGAAATTGAAGCTGGCCATGAATCGATGGAATTAAAACTTTACATTACTTAACTACTTTATATTCATTTTTCTCATACTATCTCATACTTTGTATTTTATTGTTAGTAATAAAATGTGTAGGTAGCTTTAAAGCGGCATTTGCGACTGCGACATGGTTTGCTATAAATATTTTTTCACAATATTGAAAAAAAAATGTGTCGAAACCTCCTCTAAATCATTATTAGGTGACGGCACAGGCAAGAAGGCCTGATAAGTTTGTGTGAGCTTACAACTATACTTTTGCGACACACTCAGCACTGCGCTTGTCATCCCGAGACATTGTTTTTTAGCATAAGCATTCTCTGGCCCAGTAATTTCACTTGCTACAGTGTTCTGCGCACCCTAATACGAGTACAGTTGGTAATGATTGCGCATTATTGCTTCACGGCACAATATCTGCTTCTGCAGCGGTACCAACCAAGAAGGCATTTTACATAAGATGCCTATCACCTATTCAATTGACTCATCCTATAATTCTAAAACTAAAATTAATTATTATTTCCAGCTCGACCACCCGGATCCAGAGAGTTTCGTGCCATGGAATGTTGTTCCCTAACAAAACCGTAAAAAATACTTTTAAATAAATAAAACTATGATTAAAAGTTTTATTGGTTGTGAAAGTGTTGTAAATATTACCAAAGCTTTTTGTTTTATATAATTGCATGGTTACGACATCAGTCGAATCCGATATAGGTACATTCCTTTCTATTCTTGAACACTCATTCAGATACAACATCGTGTATTTTGGTTAATTACTTGCGGTTACTTAAAGGCTGTATTTTAAAATAATATAATATAAATAATATTACATTATTCTGACAGTGATTAACGTAACTTAACTAGTCCATAAATGTAGCAATTACGTGTCACAACGAACTATAGATACTATAGTGTTATTTACAGTATCTACATATGCATGGTTTATGAAAAACATAAATTAATATTTACAATCATGACTTATATTTTTGTTTGTTCTTCCTCTTATTACAATAAAATTGTATTTGATTGTTTGTGCCAAACTACGTACTACCACGGGGTATCCAACATACATAAGAATATACCTTGTATGAATAAACCTTATTCTAAATTGTAGTTTTATTTACCATGTAAATATTTCTTTCTCACATCTGCCTCACTCAAATCTCCGTACTTATAGATTAAGTTATGATTTTACTGGTTGCTTGATTTGTTTTATTCTTCAATAACGCACCCAGGGATATTTTTTTAAATTACCTGGTAACTATAAAATATTTTTATATACCTACATGATAATATAGGTACGGAAGTTGTATCTTTTAATATGGTATTTCGCTTATTCCACTGAGTAAAATGTCTGGTTTAATAAACTGTGTAGGTATTTTTTATTAGTTTTAAATAAGTAACCATTTAAAACACTAGTTATTACGTACCTACATGATAAATGGTAATAATTATAAAATGTATCTAAATACAATTGCACGTTTAAGCCATGGGTTTTGAAACCCGTTGCTTAAACTAGGCGCGGACTAATTAACAAAAGTATGTGGATAGGTACATTATTTATTTAAAAATGTGACATACGAGTACCATGCCTACCTACACTCGAGTAAAACTTTTCGTACGTCTCAAGAGACGCAAATATTTTTCAGTCTCAAATTTATGTGTTTTTATTAAACTACTAAACTACTTAGTAATCAAAAAACACAACATGTATTATTATTGAACTTTTCCTAATTCATTCACAACTAGTCATTGTTTAAATAATAAATACAATATTTACAACCACAAAACTATAAAGAAACTCAAGTAGGTAATAGTAGATTATGCACCGAGGGAGTGAAGCAGTGTCTTGCGTCATGGGTGGCATATTGAACCCCGAGTGTAACGGGGAATCTTCAGTTAATCCCTGAGCGCAGCGAGGCGATTAAAATTTAATTCCCGAGCGAAGCGAGCGAGTAATGTAGAGTCCTGAGTGAAGCGAGGGGTTAAAAACGCCCAAGACGAAGACAGCTTTACCCTCGAGGTGCATACTCTGCTTTTCTTACCTACTGCGAGACAATAAAAACTCAGAGCTTTAAAAATCAGTTATTTAGTTAAAAATAAAATAAATTAATAGTTAATATTCAAATTGGACACATTTGTACCGTTATAGAGGGACAGAGATATATTTTCGCATTTATAAAACTTCGTTTTCTTGTCACGATTTCCACATTGCCGGAAGACTAAATTATCTTTCAGTGCGTCATACCCGTTATAAAATACGGAGCCGAGACGTGGACACTCACGGTACGGCTAGTCCATCGATTTAAGGTTGCTCAGCGAGCTATGGAGAGAACTATGCTTGTAGTTTTTCTGAAGCATCGTGTTAGAAATGAAGTGTTCCGACAGAAAACCAAGGTAGCCGACATAGACCACAGAATTAGCTAACTGAAGTGGCAATAGGCTGGTTATAATATTAGCCGAAATGATCAGGCTCAGTGGCGTGCATTAAGAGAGGCATATGTTCAGCAGTGGACTGATCATCAGCCAGTATCAGCCCACTGCTGGACATAAGCCTCTCATTGTCATCATCACCATTATCAGATGATGATATGACAATGATATGAGAGATTTTATGGAAGTGCAAATATCCTGGATATATAGGGGATTTCTAGACTTTTTGTCCAATTAGGTATCCCCTTTCGTAACCCAAAGACGACGCGCAGGGGATTTTTGGACCAAAAGTCCAGAAACCCCCTTGCACTCTTAAGGTTAAGGGGATTTCTGGAATATGCCGTTTCCGACAATGAGCGCTAGTGTTGCGACAGGCCGAACGAAATGCTCACGCTACATGGCGTAAAAAATCTGCGCGCGAGTAGCATTGCGTCTACTGCGCTATACATGGATGACTTTGCGTTTTCGCTTCCAAGTGAAAAAGAAACGTACTAGGCTTCTCAGCAACTGATTGATTTATTCAAAGTTGCTCAATGGGATCTTGTAAAATAGAATAGTAACTGTAGATCTGTCTTAAATAATACTCCCGCGTCGAGGTTTTGACGATTTTCCTTAATCTTTCACGTTCTTCCTAGCCAAATTATACATTTTGTTTTATTATTCTAAAGATACCTAACTACTACTAGCGTCTATAATCTTTGTATTTTGTACATACGTATATGTTTATCATAGAACTCCAGTTTCCCACTAATGACCGATAAGTAGGTAATGTCTCAATGATTATTTTTCGACTCTCAATACATGAGAACCATTGTTCTTAGATTGGATTCACAATGTCCGAGTTTGAAGTAAGTACTACCTGGTGGAAGACACAGATGAGATCACAAGGCTGCTGGAACGTTAGGCGTGGAACTAACCAGTACATTGTCTAAGCAGCAGTTCATTTAGTAAATTTGTATCGGTATAGGTATTTAAAATGTGCGTAAAATGAACATTATAATTGTCGAGAGCGTGAGACGAATATAAGTATACTAGAATAATATATATATATATATATATATATTGATTATACGCCCAATTGGGGTGTCTGGGTTCATACATACAACATTGTTCTACAAGTCAGTTGTCAGTGTGAAAACGTAGAACTTTATCATGTTTGGACCTTTAATCTCTCACCAGTGGCTCCAAGTAGCTGTAGTGCGCACAGCGGTTACGCCCCGGTAAACCACGTCGGCTCGTGGGCTAAATCTGGTTGAGGGGGACTCACAGTCTCATCGAGTATAAAACAGTAGCTCCCCGTATAGTGCTTAGTCTGTCCCGGCAGCTAGAAAGCGACTGCACCCTGCTTTCTCCCAATTTTGGCGGCTATCTGTTCCATTGAGCAAAGGAAGCATGGATGAGAGAGTGCGTCTGTGTATGTGCAAACATCTACGCACTTAAATATTTCCTGCGCAATAGACCTGTTTCTGTTTTTGTAAACTGGACTCTACAAACGATAGCTTACAGCAGAAACTTGGGTGCCGTGGCCGAAATCGGCTAGGAAACATGATGATGATGATGATTATTGAATATAGAATATACCTTCTACTAATTAATTTTTCCTCATATTGGCATCCCTTGCTGTGTTGTGATCACACAGATACTTAAGCTGAAGTAGCAACTTTACAGTCAGCTGACTAAGAGATGAAGTCATCATCATTTCAGCCGTAGGACGTCCACTGCTGAACATAAGCCTCCCTCATGATTTTCCAAAAAGACCGGTTGGAAGCGACCTGCATCCAACGTCGTCCGGCGACCTTTATCAGGTCGTCTGCCCACCGTGTCGGTGGACGACCTACGCTGCGCTTGCCGTTCCGTGGTCTCCACTCCAGAACCTTTTGGTCCCATAGGCCATCTGTTCTGCGTGCTATATGTGCCCTGCCCACTGCCACTTCAACTGGCTAATCATAGTATTTTCTTAATGAGACGTATATTCACGCTTCCTCCTCTGCAAAAGAGTACTGGCAAAGTGAGAATGAAGGTGTCTTAACAAGCAATTCTGCCGGTGCTCGATGTTCATGCAGGGGGTGAAATGAATTTTGTACCAAACTACACAATATATTTAAATCCCAGACTAAATCTGGAGGCTATCATGACATAAAACAAACCAAAAATTCATAAAATAGCTGCAAGATAATTTTGTACCTAATTTACCGTCTAATAGTTTAATAGTAATGGATAATGCACCTTACCATAGTATAAATCAATAAGGCATCAGCATTAAATTCTGCTGCAGTGAAAGAGTGACGCAATTGAATTTATATGTATAGTGTTCTAGTAGGGCTATTATGTATCTCAGTTGCAAACAAATGTTGATTGAAATGGAAAAAATGGCGGTTCCATGTCACTTTTGTCAGCTCCAGTCGTCAACTTACTAACATTTTTCCTTACTGGAGTTGTCAAAACTGACATAGAGCCGCCATTTTTAAGATTGCAATCATGATTTTTTAGCAATAATTGAGATACATAATAGCTCTGCCCGTTTGCTTTTCTAATCTATGATACTTTTTTTATTTATTCTTTTGTTCACAGACAACAAATGGGTCCGTGACATTATTTGTACAATTTAAACTTTTTAACAAAAATTTTTATGGTAAAGGAATACAGTACATATTTTTTTAGCCTGAGGGGCACAGTAAGGGCATGAAGGGCACAAAACATTTTTTTTTGTTTCTTAGCCTGAGGGGCACATGCAAACATATTTTAAAGAAGAGACCAGAAGGAAATTTTTACACACAAACAGTTACAAACTATTAACTTATTTCTAAATATCGTAAATACCTAGACGAGAGCAGACCGGCTCCCGCAAGCAGCACCCGTTAACGAGTTTTACGCGTGTGCCAGCCATCGCCCTCCTCAACCATATTTGAGGGAAGAGGAAGACCCGCCACACGACGCCACCGCGAGAAGCCTTTTAGTGAGCGTGAATGCTCAAGTTATACCTACACGCATTCCTAATATAAAAGTCGGTAATTTACTTGTCTTATTTTGTTGAAGAGGCATTGTAACTTAATAATTTCCGAATAGTAACCCGTCTTGATGAGTACAAAGTTTAATGAGTCACAAAATTCCGTATCAAAATTAAAAATTGATATAACCCAGGGCGACACGTTGATCCTAGAGTGCACACGAGCTTACAGTGTCTAGGTTTCAAAGCCTTATAGAAAAATTGAAAAATAAGGGACTGCATGATTTTCCTTTGTATTACGGCTAATCCCCCTATTCCACCATATTCTAAAAAATGCTTCTATTCATTGGGAATAAACGCTGCATTCGAAAAATTAATGCACTTGATCCGTCACAAGTAAGTAAAACCTTTTAGAATTTTAGTTTTTGATCTCGTGACGACAATAAGAGAATAAGAATCAACAATAAGACTAAAATGTCGTTTGAAATTCAAAAGTAAAATTGTATAGTATTTTTATTTAAGCAAACAAAATAATATTGTACAAATAATCTGTGATAATAGACCTTGATTGTAAGAGAATTAATGTAAAAATTTGATGTGACGAAGTTTGACGTGATATGTTATATTATTGTATATGAGATTTATATTTACCTAAGGAAGACGCTCCAATTATGTAAAAACAACCCTGAGAATGAAACTGAACGACGAATACATCTAGACTGGACAGCATTTAGACAACTTCGTTTTCTTATCGCGATTTCCACAATGCCTGAAGACTAATTTATCTTTCAGTGCGTCCTACCCGTTATAAAATACGGAGCCGAGACATGGACACTCACCGTACCGCTAAGTCCATCGATTTAAGGTTGCTCAGCGAGCTATGGAGAAAACTATGCTTAGAGTTTTTCTGAAGCATCGTATTAGAAATGAAGTGATCCGACAGAGCCAAGGTAACCGAATTAACTAATTATTTATTAATTAGAATTAATTAGCCCACAGAATTAGCTAACTGAAGCGGCAATAGGTTGGGTATAATATTAACCGAAATAATCGGGCTCAGTGGCGTGCATTAGGAAAGACATATGTCCAGCAGTGGACTGATCATCAGCCAGTATCAGTCCACTGCTGGACATAAGCCTTTCATTGTCATCATCGTCATCATCATCTGATGATGACTTAGGAGAAATTTTATGGAAGTGCAAGTATCTTGGTAAAAGTGTTGGGTTTGATTCATTTTATTAAAATAATAATGATTTTGTGATTATCTTATTAAATGTATTTATTTTGTTGCAAATAAATGTTTGAGGGGATTTCTAGACCTTTTTCCAATATTCCTTTTCGGAACCCAAAGACGACGCGCAGGGAATTCTGGACCAAAAGATCAGAGTTCTGGAATAGGCCCTAACAGACGGAATACTGACCGCTGATTGGTGACATATCGCGTCATAAAATACCATTGACCAATGAGCGATAAGTATTTAGTCGGTCAACTAATCAATGCTTTGACAAACGTTCTAGAAACTGAGTCAATGAAACAAAAAAATAATAGATAAAATTATTTATTTAAAATCATAATATCTAATCATTTATAATACAATTAATTAACTGACTAATAAAACAACAAGAGTTCAATAAATTACACATTTCAATCGATGCTTATGACAGTCTGCGTTATTGCTTGTAGTTGCTAGAGTGGTATACATTTGACACAATAATACGAATAATACTAAAAGTAAGTACATAAATACATACATTGGTAGAAACTGAGCAAAGTAGCGTAAATAACGAAACGAAAGCTCAGGTACTATATAAGGAAGATAAGAAAGATATTATAAGGAAGAAATATATTAAAACTCTTTGGTTATCTCCAAAATTAGGTAGTGTTTACTGTTATGATATTTACACACGAAAAATGTAAGAAGAATAAGTAACTATATTTAGATTAGAAGAAGACAGAGTACACAGATACAGATTAAGTCCAACATGCACGACATTACTCCAAAAAATTTTGTATCTAAACCAATATCAATCAAAGTTTCTATCCTTAGTATGGAAGCTGATAAGAGACGGACGACGTTAATAGTACATAACGTTAATTATATTTAGGTAAGGTGGTGTAATACAGCCTAAGGCCAACTTGCACGACATCACAATTTAATACATTTTATTGAACAACATTCAACTACCGTTTCTATTTTTGCCTTGGTTTGGAATCTGATAGGAGTTAATATCGTGCAAGACGGTCTTAAGGCAAACTTGCGCGACATCAGACTAAATAAGTATGTTAAGATCTAAACAAAATTCTACAATAATTTATATTTCTGTCGTTATAACTTTTGGACGCTGATAGAGATAGAATGCCGATAATTGTATTTTAAATGAATGCCGTGTTAGACTGCCTAATGCCTACTTGAACGACATCTTGTTAAATGCGCTTCATGCAAAACATAGTCAGTACAGCAATTTTGTATCTTGTTCGACTTTGAAAGACCGCAAAATGTATTTAGTATGACTGTTGATAAATGTTCCAATTGTTCATAGACTATATAATATTTAAAATGATTTCCGAAACAGTTCAAGTACCTACTAATTAATTCATTGGAAACATTTTACCCGCACGGTTTATCACTAAATACGTTTAGCACTAAACAAAATTAATCCATCGTTCTATTTCTTTCTTTTGTTTGGGAAGTTGATTGAATAACAATTGAAATGAACCTATTATCGAATTATTTTTTAGTGATAGTCGTGCAAAATGGCCCAGTATTGTTTTATTAAGGGCGGCTTTCACGATGTCTCGTTACACTACTAGTACGTTTAGATGTAAGTACAACTAAAATATTGTTGCATTGCAGGCTTTTATATGAAGTTAAAAGAGACAATATGTCAAAATGTAATTTATAATGTAACTTAAATACAACAGTTTACCGTTAAAAGCTTGAAATGTGACGTCGTGCAATCGGCTCAACACTTTTTAATCTTATTTATTATACAAAGCAGCAACACACGATAATGTTTATTCTAATAATTATAATAGGAGAGAATTACTATTAAAATGCAGTCTATTGGATAAATTCCATTAGTGTGTTGTATAGCTAGCTGGTTTATAACCTACAGAAACATCTTCCAACATATGTCAAAAACTGTTAGGGTATAAGCTTCCTCCATTTCAAATCTTACTAAAATCCGTTGAACCGTTACAGCAAAAAGGAGCAACGTACACCAGCAGGGCTGTTATGTATCTCAGTTGCTAACATGATGTCAGTTTTGATAACTCCGGTAAGCAAAAATGTTAGTAAGTTGATAACTGGAGCTGACAAAAGTGACTTTAAGCCGCCATTTTTTCCGATTCCAATCAACTTAGTTAGTTAGCAACTGCTATACATAATAGCCCTGCTGATTTATCATAAAATTGCATTAAATCGATAGAGATTGAATTATAGAGCTCACAACACGGCAATAAAATAAAATAGCGCAAGATAAAAAAATAAATAGGTGATTTCCAATAATTTTATGCTCGGTCAAGCGGTCAAGCTCGGTGAAGCCAGTAGCAGTTGAACAAAAAACGACACGTCACAGAAAACATAATCAACTAAAGACAGAGATAAGATATATTCAGTAACATTCGACCCAATTACTAGATTAATTACAAAAGTAAATTAGAAAGTTCTAGTACCGCCTACCAACTAGCTGTTGGAGACTTCAACGAGCTCAACTGTTTCGTAAACATCAATTTAATGTCTTACAAGACCTCGTACATTATACGCTTTAGCTACTACGAAATGATGACACGTTTTCGACAATTTACATAATTTCTTGTTTCATTTGTTCGCTACGTAACGACAAAAAAGACAGAGGCAAGTAGTTGTTTGATAACAAATTCATAACAAAATTCAGCAAGATGTCAAAATAACACCGCAAATCCACTTTCAAAACTTCCATAGTACGCAGTTAGGTCTATTGCAGTAAAATCACACTTCAGGGGTCGTAGCACAAACAGTTTGCGATAAAGTATTCGTATCGTAAGCGTCAACACGTGCCGCTTCAGCGTACAAACTATGAGCTATCTGTGTCACAATTGCCCTAGATAAATTACAGTTGGTACTGTTTAAAGTGCACGACACATTACGTTACACTTAGGCAGTTATTCGTGCTAGGCCCCCTAAGCCTCTTTCTATAATCTAATACCAGCCTTAGTGATGCACTGTTATTTGAGCCAAGTTGCCATTAGTAGCACCTTGTAGTTAATTAAAACCAAAGTGTAAAGTATATATTGTAAATAAAATGCAGAACTACGTTCAATTCTATTCTCCTCAAATACATTTTAAAAGACATTAAACAATTTTATTTTCAAATTACATATTGTAAATAATTTAAAAAAACTGTTCTTATGTCAAAGTTACTATTGGTTAATTTATGTTTTATATGTCATAAGCAACTGATGTTCACCTTAACCACTTTTGACGTTTTAGATCTCGATATTTTTAGAATATACATTAAGCTATAGAAGTCGCACATCATTTATCCGATCCCGTTGAATATCCCGATCCCGAACTTGGTCCTGAAATATACAGATGATAGTGATGATGATGAAAAAACAAGAAAGGCTAGGCCTGTCGTTCAGATGTTTAGGCGTGATAAGGTAACAGACAGACAGAGCTACAAACGTTTTTATATTATTAGCTGCGCCCCGCAGTTTCACCCGCGTGGTGATGGATGATGATGATGGTATAAAAGTAGCTTAAGTTACTCTTTATAACATCCTCTATTTGCCAGTTAAAGTCCCGTTGAATCGGTCCAGCCGTTTCAGAGATTAGCCGGAACAAACAGACAGAAAGACAAAAAAAAATGTGAGTTACGTAAGTATATGTACTTTCATATGGATTTAGGAAAAAGCTGTTAATTTGGAATTACAAACAAGACAAGACATTTTCAATTTTATTTAATGACATAACAGAAAGCACAGCACATTTTTTTGACGTGATAATTTATACATGTAATGTATAGGTTAGTATACCTATTAGCAAGTATGAATTCGCACTATTGGGGTCTATTTACCCACACAGATTACCCTTTGACGAATGCCTGCGGTCTCTGGTGGTGTCAATGTGATGCAAATAACAAATAACCTATACAGATATTGATATTGCAATTTCAGATACTTTAGATTTTTGTCAAATGGGGATAGTGCAAAATCTCCCCAAGTTATATTATGTACATGGTCCTTAGATATTGAAATGGACCTTTAACTGTGTGAAGTTTTTTTTTCGTTTAAGCTTTTTTCACAGGCGTCAAATGGGTCCGTGACATTGTTTACTTTTTTTACGTTTTAGCATTATTTAAATTTTTCCTGTAGTTACAAAAGGAATACAGGAGGACACACTAGGTTTTTTTTCGCAGCTTGTGTATATAAGGTCAATATTGTTGGTATCGGCTTACCCGAATGTCTTGAGTATGTTCTGCGCCTGCGCGGTTCTCGTGTCGGACTGTCCGAATTATATTCTGTTTCTGTATCGGCGGGGCCGTTTCTCGTACGCGATCCTCGTCCATCGTTATACCTGTAGTAACTCATATATTAACTACACTAGTAGTCATATCTGGGTCTCTAATCTACATTTATAACTAGTAGTTACCTCGCGATCACATCTTATCAGCGGCAATTTTTAGCAGTACTTCACATCTTATCACAGAAACCACTTGACCAATTATGCTCATATACAAAATTCCTCTTTAAAGTCAGCTATTGCTATCGGCACATAACTTAAACCAAAATGGCGGACGTCCGCGCAGGTACAAATTATGGACAAAAGTGATAACTCCGCTGTCGTTAAAAATGAAACACAAGTTGAACCGAAAATTAAATTTCAAAAGATCTTGGATTTCCTTTCAAATCATCGTATTTCTCGGACAAAAGTGTTGTGGGAACTGATCGTTAGGTATTATTGAATAGAACGGTTAAAGGAATACTAATAATAATTGAATACTTACAATAAACTTAAATAATATCTATAATAACAAGTGATATGCCATTATGCGTGTTCAGGTAAAAGTTCAGATAAAAATTACTACACTTGAATAGTTTGACCAACTAAAAGTTTATGCCGATGCAGTAAATTTGATCTGAAAAAAATAGTTACAAACCAGAGGTATAAAAATGTGTATACCTAATGTATACATCGTGCGCGGGCAATGAGGGGCGTAGTGAGATTGTTTGGAAGCAAGCGTAACTACGTTGCTACGGTTACGCAAGTCCCCTTGCGTCGCACCTCACACCGATTGAGACCCAAAAAACGTGTTTTGCGCATTCAAGGTCATAGTTCAAGTTAAGTGTCGCGAATAATACATAATGTGTGTATCAAATGTCATCAAAATCGGTCGATAAATAGCGCTGCAGCAAACATACCCCCTTTATAGAAAAAAAACTCCCCCCCCCCTACTCAAAATCGCCGACGACAATAAAAATCTTAATTAATACAACATCCATACCAAGTTTCGTCAAGATTGGTTGAAAAATGCGACCTGTACAAGATGACCAACATACAACATAACAAACATACGGACAGATGAAGGTCAATTTGGCCAGTTAAAGCAGAGACGGTGCGCTCGCTCGGTCAATTATATAAATACCAATATAAACTTGTCCTCACTGACAGTCTGATTCATCAACACAGGGCCTAAACCGTAACCGACTACAAACTTGAAATATTGCCAGTTGATGCCTTTTATGTTGTAAGTATTCACTATAAGATATCTAGGATTTTTTGTCACCCCTATGGGGCTGAATTCAATTTATTTCTGTGGCTGCGAAACCTATAGATAGACAGTATAAACAAAGCGAGCATTTGATAATAGAGGTATTTGTTAATTAGTGCACAATATTGAACGTTGTGGTTTGGAATCAAAGAAAAAATTACATATATTTTTATTATTCTGAACCCATATTCGCCGCTCCACGTCTAAGAGCCATAGTGCGACTGAACGCACGACCACGGTAATATTATCTTACCGTGGCACAACCCAACGCACTGCTAAATCGCAGAATAGATAGCAGTACCTAAATACTCGAGACATACCTACCGCTTAGAATAGGTACAACGTGCGGACGATGACCCGCCCGGGTCCGCCGTCGTTTAAGCCATTATACATCAGCTGCGTAAACATCCGCGAGTAGGTAGGTTCGTACGTCGCTGTACCCATTCTAAGTGGGTAGGTTTATGTGTCGAGTAGTAGTACTGTCTGTGTCTATTCTGTGATATAGCGGCGTACGTTCAGTCGCGCAATGAATGTTCATGATAATAATAAAACATGATTTTTTCCCTTCACTATAATGACCAGTTATTGATTCCAAACCACCCAATTCGATATTGTGCACTAATTAGCAATGACCATATATAATATCAAATACATTTTAATTATACAAAAAGTAATATCTCCATTCGACAAACCGAGGTTTGGAAATCTCTTTAGAATCTAGTGTGCCCATTCATTCCAAAGTGTCCCGATTTGTCCAGCCCGCAGCTTACTAACATTTCTGCTTACTGAAAGCTTTCGAAACTGACGCAGCTTTTAAAATTTTAACATTTGATTGTAAGTGAGATACGCAACGGCCCTGCAGGTCACACTGGACGAGGAAATCAGAGAATAGTCCTATATATATATTTGAGTTATAGTTACCTTTCTCTAGACCTAGGTCTTCTAGATCGTGGCGAGTACGCGTCGTGTCGCGAACGCGGCGAGTATCGCGACTCGGGCGAGTAGCGAACTGTCCCGGGCGAGTATCGCGACTCGGGCGAGTAACGTGACTCTGGCGAGTACCGCCGGTCGCCGTATCTGAAATAACAAAATATCAGTCGGTAAGTTTTCGGGGGGTGCGTGACTGTTGTTCGAAATTCATTTTGCAGATTTTTATTTTAATATACCTTTCACTGGATATAAAATACTTTTGCCATAACGGACAGTTGATATAATTTTATTTGATATACGTTATAGTTGTTATATAATTTTGTATCTATACCAGCACTTGATATATCGATCAACTGTAATACTATAATTTTATATACATACTGTTCAAATATCATATTTTTTTCGATATAACAATGATCTGACATACATACATCTTGGTATAATTCCGTTAACAAAATGATGGAAGTATGTTTGATGGTATTCAGTTTTCATTACTAGTCTAAGGCGAAGTCACGATAGGTACGACGACGAGCGTAGCGAGGAGGAGCGTTAGGTTGAATGGTGACCACACGACGCGCGAGCCGAGCGAGCGTGCCGTGGTAGCGGCCGGCGAAGTGTATGAGAGTATTGCTCTTTTGTCATTTTTGTTTACTTTTGAAATATATTAATAGGTTTCGACGTTTCATTATATATGTTTATTGTATATATATATATATATATATATATATATATATTTTATAATAGTTATTTCATTTGCAAAGTATATCACATGAATGTTTAGTTTATGAATGGGGTTAATGTATTGAGGGTGAGAGCGAAGTCATCAACTTCCTAACATTTTTGCTTACTAGAATTAACTAAATTAGTAACGCCATTTTTCAAAATTTCTATCAACATTTCATTGTAACTGAGATACGTAATTTCCCCGCAAAGTGACGCGGAGAATCGTAGAGAAGACTTCCGAGCGTAGCGAGGGATTCAAAGTACGTCACTCGAGGTTAAATAGTTTTGGTAAAATGTGGCACACTCTGCTTTTATACCCTCTATGAAACAATGACTGCTTTTATTAATTTTTCCATGTAAATAAGATTTCAAAGGCTTTTAGATATTATTCTCTCGATTTTTTTAGGTATTAGGTTAATTGTTTATGACAGTTTCTGCGTTTAATTTTACATGTTCTGGTGTTCATATTTCCCATTCACTGCTAGACTTCGCCTTTTATTTGTGTGATACACATTAAAATTTTATGTAATATTTTGAGAAAAAGTAATAAAAAAATATATAAGAAGTTCCCGCGTGTTTTTAAATTTGGCTAACCAAAGCCGCGTCGGTAAACGCGCTTTTTTATTATCGGCCCGGCCTTTATCGAGGCGACTTACATCCAAACTTTTTAATTTAATAGTGTTCTGAATTCAAGTCATTACATCACTGTTATTAAGTGTATCGAAATAACCCATTTTGCACTTCCTTCTACACTCGTCGCCTCTTTTCGAATAGATGGGATGAAATGATGAAAACAAAAATGTTTCAATGTATCGATATCATCATCTTCTTGGGCTTCGTCTTGTCTCTTTTTTTACTTGGAGGATAAAACAGCTTAAGACACTCCAGAGATCACTCCAGGATCTACCTACCCGTGTATTACCATGTCAAAGCGTAACGTGTCTTGCCCTAATGATACCATTATTATAGTATCTTTTTAAAGGCAACACACTGGAGCTAAAAATAAACGAACATTTGAATACCTTAAGAAATTGGCGATAAAAAAAATTAAATAACAAGCCCGCTGAGTTTCTTGCCAGATCTTGTCAGTCGTGGTCGCGTTTCGATCTGGTTGTCGATTTAAGAAATAATAAATGTATTGTAAGTGCCCCCGTAGGCCTATACAGAATAAACGATTTCATTTCATTTTGTGTTTTTAGTAAATTGACTACAATTAAGTATAACGGCTTTGATATTATGGACATTTATGGGCGGTTTGAAGTGGTAGACATGGTCAATACGGCGCCGTTGGCTATGTTACTCACAAATTTGAGTCTTGGCCGTGGTAAACATTTGTGTCATGTGCAGAAATATATGTACTAGTATTTTTTAATGCGATATGTAGGCAAACAAGCAGGCGACTCACCTGATGGCAAGTGATACCATCGCCCAAGGACATCCGCAATAGCAGAGGTCTCGAGGATGCGTTGCCGACCATTGCGGAAGGAATAAAAGGTGTGAGGAGGATAGGGGAGAGGGAAGGAGAGGGGGATGGGGAAGGGGAAGGGGAGGGAAGGGGGGGGGCTTGCCCTCACGGAACGAACAGAACCTCCCACTAACCGACTGAAACTTAATAACCATATTGCTTCACGTCGGTGTTATGTGCGAGTGTGGTACTTCCCCGGTCGTGCCAGCTCATTCGGCATGGCATCACCACTAACAAAAGTTAGGTGTCCGGAACAAGCGAATTGCTACCATTATCATTTAAATAGTGCATATTTAGCCATTTTGTCTGGCCGGTTGGCGCAGTTGGTAGCACCCCTGCCTTCTGAGCCGCTGGTCCCGGGTTCGATCCCTGGACAGGTCAAACATTTGTGTGCATAAACATGTCTGTTTGACCTGTGTCTGGGTGTGTATTATGTATTTAAGTATATCAGTCATCCGGTTATTCGGTACAGGCTATGCCTAGCTTGGGACCTGAAGACCTTTGTTTAGATGTTGTCCCATATTCTTATATTATTACAATTAGTGCATTACCTCTGTGGTAGAGGAGAGGGAAGGCGGCCGAGCGGTGGCGGGCGCGGTAACGGCGGCAACAGCGGCGGCGGCAAAAACGCTAGCGGTAACGGCGGTGGGATTACGCCGCTGTCTGGGTGATCCAACGGCGATGACACTATGGTAACAAATAATGGTAAATTATATTGCGGGTAACCTAAACTACTCTAAGTCTATGTACCTACACTTAATTATAAAAATAAATAGGCAAGGGTATGAAAAAACTCTTGTTGCAAGCTGTTCAATAGTTGTCGCTCAGCCCCCATATATGACGGTTAAGAACTTAAAATCAAATAGAGAGTTGAAATTCGGACTTAGACGATAAGCCTCGGTAGCCTGGCGGTCATGGCGTCTGACACGGATTGTCAAGAGACGCGGGTTCGAATCCCATTCGAGTATGTGTATTTTCTCTCCAAAAACTTCAAAGTAGTATAAATCATATACTAAAAATATATGTATTTCATTTAATGGCAAATGCACAAACGCACGAATCTATTTAAAAAGGGTGAAAAACTATCGTGTTAACGCGTGTCACTTGTCTTATCTCTCTGATTGCATACTTACTGAGGTGAGGCGACACGGCACCATCGGCCCCGGAGAGAGAGGCAAGCTTGCGGCGTAACGTAGCCGCCTCGTCCCGCGCCGCGTCCGCTTCGCGCCGCGCCGCTCGCGCTTCAAGCCACGCGGAATGCGCTCGAGTCTCCACTTCGCCAATGGCTGTGCGACGACTCGACTCTTGCTCGGCCAGCTCCCGTGTGAGCGCGTCACACTTCTCCCTAGAAAGATATAATACTTTGATGTTACAACCTCATTCTAAGCCTGAATAATATGACCTTATATGTCACATCTTTCTAAGCACTAGCTACTTCATGAGCATAATCACATGATGCACTGCGTAAGGGGATGGAGTTAAAGAATATTCGTCCTATCTTTAAACCAAAGAAAAGAGATTACAGATTAAGAAGAAAAAGGAAATAGGTATGATATTGAATAAGACACTTAATAAACAATTATCAATAACAGAACGGAGACCAAAAGAGACGAGCCCAAGAAGATGGCATGACTTCTTCCCTAGTGATGGATACCCTAAAGGGCTTCACACACGGCAGCTATAGTGTAAAGATGTACATTATAGCAAGATACATCTCAATACAATTACTTTCCATAGAAATCATCAGGAGACCACACATGAAAGCTATAATGTATATTTATACATCTTCGTATCTTAAGATACAGAGCGATACGAAAATATATATATTTATATTTCGTTACAACTCTATACATTTCTATATCTCTCTTCGAAAAGGATCTAATATCTAGTAAATCTAATAGTAAGTAACTCGACGAGTCCATAATATAAGAACAATTAAAAATAAGAACAACCTTTATAGCAGCTGGAGAGTGCGTCAATCGGGACGTATACCAGTGGAATGAAGGGAAAGATACATTACATTACTTGTTGTGTGTGTGTGATACATTAAGATAATTTAAAGCTATACATCCCGGGATGTAATGTACATTAATATACATTATAGCTGCTGTGTGTGAAACGCTTAATACATAAATAGGTCTACCTAACAATATATAATATATTATGCTAAGAAACAACTATTTCAGATTAATTTCACAGATTATTGTCCAATTATACTCACTTATATCTCTGAACTTCTTGCTGCATCAATTCTATTTTCTCTACGGTACTTGCAGACTCGCCTTGTTTGCTGAGCCATAGCGACTCTTTGGCACTAAGTTCCCTGAAAATATATACAAAGATATTGACTGATCACTTATTAAAAGACGTGAATAGACTTTAAAAAAAGTTTCGTTAAACATATGATAATATATAGATATAACTTAATTGAAGCTTCCGCTAATAAAATACCTGCGCATTGCGCATTGGTATTCGACTGTACCTACCATCGCATATCTTGTATAATTTTAAAAGTACGGTATTGCTAACACTAAAAAAAATTTATAATTAAACATAGAACATTCGTGAACGTGCACGAATGTAGGTGAAGTGTACAAAATCAAGCATTAGAAAGTTTTTAACATTCAATTTAGCCTCTCTATTAAAACAGCAACTGTGACTTGCTAACCGGACTTCAATTCAAAATCCACTGACCTACAAAACTAAGTATCGCACTTTTAAAATTGCTATATTTTTTTAACTACACAAGATATACTTTCGAAACAAAAAGGACTCGGAAAAAGAGTTTAATTTTGTACATAAAAACTTCATAGTTGGTAACCTTCTTTTAACAAATGGCTAAAAACTTTAAAATAAAAAATAATCCCGTTTGAATTACAATTTACCATTCATTTTTTGTTTCTATTTTTGTTTTCAAATTTTTTCTTGATCTATGAGTCTTGTTACAAAAGCTAAGTTAGAAAACCAGCACATAAATTTATTTATCATGCCTTTCACCTGACGAATGTGCTATGATCATGACTTTTCTGGAACTAGGCGTCAGTATGCGACGTACTGCAAGAATGGTGGGTGTGACGTTGCGAACGGTTCAGAAGGTGAAGCGAAGGTACGAAGAGACTGGAAACCATTTGAGGAGACCTGGTAATGGCAGACGCAGGTGCACTAGTGCCCGAGAAGACTGTTATATTGTTTCCTCTGTGTTGAGAAATCGCCACCTAAATGCAGTTAAAGTCAAGCAACAGCTTCTTCAGACCCGAAGGGACTACATTAGTGACAGTACAGTGAGAAGAAGACTGGCTGAATCAAACCTGAAACCCCGAAGACCAGCGAGTGCCCCCAAACTCGAGAGAGAGCATCAAGTAGCGAGACTGCGATACGCCTGCGATAAGCACATACAGTGCGATCAAGAAGCATGGTCAAGAATGTTGTTTACAGATGAGTCTCGATTCTCACTTTACACTTCTGATGGAAGGCGAAGTGTCTATAGGCGACGTGGTGAGCGATACCTTCAAGCTTGCTTCTCAGAAAGAGTTCAGTACGGTGTGGAGGCAGTGTGAATGTATGGGCTGGCATATCTTCAGAAAGTCGCACAGAGTTAGTGGCCATAGAAAATGGCACTCTGACTGGGGAAAGATATGCGCAGGAGTCTCAATGAGTATGCAGAGCCGTATTTAGAAAATGTGGGTGATGGATCGATGCTGATGCATGATAATGTCCGGCCACACACGGCTCGGGTCGTGCAAGAGTATCAGGAGGTTGGTATCAGCACTTCGCCATCAAAAATCCTGATATCAACTCGATTGAGCATACCTGGGGTGAGCTGGGGAGGCTAGTCAGAAGCCGTAGACCACCACCTAGGCCACTAAAACAGTCCTTGATAGAAGAATGGAAGAATATTCCTCAACATCGGCTCCGAAACCTCGTGTTCAGTATGCCCAAACGACTTAAGCTGTAAGCAGAGCCTGAGGAGGCAATACCAGTTAAAATAAATGACATGTAAATGTTATTGGGTTTTATGACACTAAGCTAATAATGGCTATTTTTATTGTAATATCTTTTTTTAGACTTAAAAATGTTACTATTATATAATTTACTATAGATACTATACTATATATACTATAAACATTGCTATGAAACGTTTTTTATTTCTTAATCTCTAACTTCTATAGTTAGGAAAAAAATATTTTTTTAAAGTGTAGTAAGTACTTATTTTTGCAGGCCAGTGTATATGTATATATGTATATGTATGTATATGTATATATACAGACTGACTGGTTGAACACTTTACATAAACAAGGACATGATAATGCATGGTCACATGAAACGTTTAAAAAAATAAAATTAAAAAAATACCGATAAACTACAGAGGAAACCTTCATTCTATGAATGTGCTATAACTCGAAAATTATGGACACCGTCCGAACGGGGTTAATGACCCAAAGCGCCGCGCCGCGTTCAAAGGAATCAAGCTGCGTCCGAACGGGGTTAATGACCCAAAGGGCCGCGCCGCCCGCGCCGCGTTCACAGGAATCAAAGGATGCCGCGATCGTCGGCCGCCCGCCCGGCCGCGCCGCGCCGGTGTAAACAAACAAGTACTTACCTTACCGCGCTAAGGCAAATTTTATTACTACACGCGCGCCGCGAGTGACCATGTTTATTGTTTTGAGTAGACAATTAAAGTTAAATTAGGTAAATATTAGGCACCTATTTTTTTTTCTTAATTAGAACGAGAATCGAGTACTGAGCACTATATATCAATATGTAAAGTGTTCAACCAGTCAGCCTGTATATATATATATATATATATATATATATATATATATATATATATATCAATGTATATAGATGAATCAATTATACATTGACGCATTGTATGCGTACAAACTGTAGGAGTCCATAAAAAAAAACAAAGAAAAAACTTGATAATGAAAAGACATTAGATTACGTACTTCAATAATTCGCCCTCTCTTTGCTGGAAGTATTTGCCTAGGACCTCCAGCCTGGTCAAGGCTTCGGTCGCCTGTTGACTTGTGGTTCGCAACGATTCTTGGGCGTTTTGAAGTTCTTCTGACAATCGCTTCCTTTCCGCATGTTCCACCTAGAACATTCGCGTTATAATCATTAAAATTAAAATGACATGAAAAAGTTGAGTAAGCATATTTAAATTGATGCATGAAAATAAAATGTTTTTAAAACATCTCAAAAAGACAAACAAGCTTTAGGTATTGCAGTGTATGTGTGTATGTTATTTGGACGCATTCTACAGTAACAGTTTGATGGATTTTCAGAAATAAGGCGGCAATAGGTCTTGTCTCAACATTGTTAATGTTATTGATTGACAATTTTCTTTTGTGGAAGTGCCACGCTGTAACTCCACAGCCGAATGGGCCGGCACGACCGGAGAAGTACCACACTCCCACATAACACCGATCTCCCTCTCCTCCCCCCTCCCCTTCTATCTCTTCCTTCCTATCATCCTTCCTCAAAGGTCGGCAACGCATCCTCGAGACCTCTGGTATTGCGGACGTTTGTGGGTGACGGTATCACTTACCATCAGGTGAGCCGCTTGCTCATTTGCCAACCTATACCATAAAAAAAGGACATATGTACTGAAAAGTTAAGAAAACCAACATGGTGACTATATAAATCACCATGTTTAATGTCTCATGCAATAAATGAACAATGTAAAGGAACCTATCAACAGTTCTAAAATTTGCCCTATTAGTCTTAAAAGTTTAGAAAGATCAAACATTCTGAAATATAATAATACTTATATCTTATATAGTGTATTTGTTGATTAGTGCACAATATTGAACGGGGTGGTTTGGAATCGATAACTGGTCATGAAGGTTAAAGAAAATATACATATGTTTTAATTATTATGAACCCACATGCACCATACTGCATACACCGAGAACTATACCATAGTGTGACTGAATGCACGACGGCACCGCTAAATCAAAGAATAGAAAACAGTAACTGCGCCAGATATACCTGCCCACTTAGAATAGGTACAACGATGTAACCTTAAATTCTAAAGCGGTGTTTCCGGTATTACACCAATGAAGTAGTAATTTCTTTGGCTTCATATACCTAAAACAAAGCGAGCGAAACCGCTGGCGGGTCAGCTAGTACTTAATACTATTACAATACGAATATTACCGGCACTAACATAACACATATTTCTTACATCACATAAATAAGATCAAGGGAATTACTTTCACAGATAATGTTTATCTGTTGCAATGACTCAATAGCTGCAAAGACAAGATATCATAGATAGTGAATAGTTGGATCTGGAGCATGATAACTCCTTACTCAAATGGTCGATCATTTGTTAATTTGGATGACTCCACGAATTCAGCTATACTATTTGCCAGCAAGAAACTAAACATTTGAGCTCATATATAATTTTCTTTACTTTCCTAATAACAGTAGTTTTTAAGGGTGTGCATGAAGCCCAAATCTTGGAGACGATTAAAGCGATTTCGATTAAACATGGTCAAGAAAATTTTAAACTTCACATCCAAACGAATAATCCACCTTTAAATCAGTCAATCCATTTCAGAGCAAACCGGTTCTATAGAAATACACCGAAATCTGACTCTTACTCTACTTTTTTAGATCGGGAAATTAAAAAGATGATACGTACTCACCTCATACTTATTTGACAAAGAATTTTTCTCTTCCAATGCTTTGGATAGCTTGGCTTTGATTTGTGTGTGATCTATTAGAGAAGTGGCATCGACGTTTGCGCTACCGCCGCCTTTTAAGTCATTTATAACATCCTGAAACAACATATGGTCATATTACTGCATAAATATATTGAACGTTTTATTTTATATATTTTGTATGTTTGCGTTTTAATATAATTTGAAAGTTACGCTCCACGCAGTTAATGACTATCCCATAGGAACACTCGCATAAAACATAGTTTTAGATATTTGTACTTTAAAAAGTTTTAAAACTATCACCTAAGGTCACTATTGCAAGAGTTAACATCAGAAACGGGATATTTACTGTGTAATCCGTTTTGTTTGAGTTCCCGATGTTTCGGCACTGTTGCAAGCGCCATGAGCTAGAGTCAACTCATGTGAAGAACTCGAGTGATGTTTAACACACTAAATTCAGCTTAGCAAAATCAAACTTTGAAATTTTAGATAGAACAATAATATCCTTAGACTGGATTCAAACCCGCGTCTTCGATCAACGTGTCGACGCCATGACCGCTAGGCCACCGAGATATGGCACAGGCTTGATAAGAATAATATTTGACCGAAATTATTTACGTCGCAACTTTACTCAATTTGTACTACATGATTTTAAAGCACCAAAGCCTTGTTTGCGAAGCTTTCGTAGCTTGAGTCATAGCGTCTGCCACGATTAGTCAGAAGATGCGGGTTCAAAACCAGCCTGAGATTTTTTTGCAATTGTCATCTTGCACTTTGTAATAGTCAAGTTCGATGTATGACTTTTGTTTTAATTACTCTTTTAGCAGATATTTTTACAAAATAAGTGCTATGGGGTTAGGGGTATCTATTATCTCTATTTATAAAGCTAAACATTCCGTTCATGGCTTGACTTCCATCATTCAATTCAATTAAGTTTGTTAATAAAACTGTTTTAGTGATAAAGATGTTCTCTGTAATTTGAACCTTTGCTATGCATTGCAAATGCGCACGAACGCAAACGCGCCACATTTGTCACATAAAATTCATACAATGGTACAATAATGCAGTGTTTACAAATAAAGTAACTCGTGTTACCATAAGATGCTTGCCATTTTGTAGTTTAAAAAAAATGTTCATAATTTAAAATAAATTGTTAATAATGGCAATAAATCACACTGGCTAAGTGCCATCTGCACCCATCCAGTGACGCTGTAAATGCTGGTAGGCAAACAGCAATTCTTCTTCTTCTTGATTGATTCCTCATGACTGAGGGTCGTGACCACCATGTATGGCATAGAGCCCGTTCGAAAAAAAATGCTTTAGGATATGCGAAGCCGCAGGTACATACTTTTAGAGCTGTTATTTCATGTTTCTGCAATTCAATACTGTTCTTGGCTTCGACGAGTTGTTGGTTGACTTCATCCAGTTGTTTCTTGTATTTCTTTGATTCTTCTAATGCAGTTTCAGCTGATACATACTTCAATTGGTAATTATCTCTATCTCTGCTAACCGACATCAGTTCCTCTTCAAAGGCCTGTACTTTTTCTGCAACATATTAATACCAATGTTTAATAGGTTAGCGGCACACCATACCATTAAATATTTAGAAGGTAAGCACACCTGCTCTTATAGAGAAATATGTGTTGCAATATTAATTTACTAACAACTTTATGTATTATACTTAAAGGTACTACATTGTGTTATCTACCTGAGACGTTAGTACCGTCCGCGTAAGTATAATAGTAATTACATCAATTTACGTTTATAACTGTAGAAGGTATTATGCTGTAAAAGATTAGCATGGACAGACTGCTGGACAGAACAATCTTATAAGAGTTCCATGAAGTATTATAGAACCCTGAAGAATTAATGCCATTTGTTAACGGAACCAGCATTACGAGCATACTGATATTTGAGTTTGGTAGTCTCAGGACTGTAAACAATATTTTAATGATTGATTCCATGACAAATGATACAATTTTCTTGTACATAATCAGTTTTTAGGGTTGAACATAAGTTACTATTAGTTTACCTTCCAGTACTTAATATTTTACTATGCAAACATTTGAAATTTTTGTGTTCAATGACTTATACTTGAAACTATACAGACATGCCTTCACATTACTGCTTGGAGGCAAAGATGTATTGCAGTACTGAGCTCATAACACCCATCGAGATGGATTCTCGTATCAAAGGCCTAGTTAGTTGGGTCCCCGGGCTCTTAAGATTCATATTGTAAGGCAGACTAATTATTTCTTTTTTCTTAACCTAACACAAATTAACGAAATTGTTATAATAGATAAATTTTCATTACATGTACACTGGTATCGAAATTATCTGTCTTAGCTATATGAAACCAACTTCAAGTATTTATGTTCAATGTCCCAAACCAAATTAGAAATCAATACCTATAATTGGCTAACATGTTATTTTACATTAAGAGGATATGAATCCGATACTATGAGGCGACAGTAGACTGTAAAATGTTTGTTAGGAATAAAATAGGAACAATGTAGGTGTCACTTGCCATTTAATTCATTTATCTGCTCTTCGGAGTTGGCTCTTTCAGCTAAGAGCTCACTGAGAGTGTTTTCTACCTCACCCAGGGTATTCTGTAATTCTCCTGCCGTATTCTCAGATACCCTAAGCAATTTTTCATTGTCGTCTAAGGAGTTTCTCAGTCTATTGTTAGTGGCTTTCAGTTCCTCGATTTCTTCTTTCAGCGATAGCACCATGTCGTCCATACCAAATGAGCTATCTTCGATTCCAGCCAGTTTGGTTTTGGTAGTCGAAAGCTCCTCTTTAAGGATCTCACACTCCTGAAAGTACACCAAGTAGTGCTATCAATATAAAAATCAATTTAAAAATAGATAATGCCCATAGTACAAAATAAAAGTATCTAGAGACAGCCCTCTGTACAGTTAACTTTTATTGAAAGTGTAAGGGTCATAGTGAAGCTTACCTGGTGTCATCAAAACTGAGTAAACTTCCTGCGATTAGTACTTGGTAGCGTGACTGCTACCTGTATTTTATTCTAAGTATTTCCAGAAGAACAGTGCCCTAGAAGTACGTTTTATATAAAAATTGGTAGGCTAGCCTTTGACCACTTGATGCTCAGTAATGATGCCATCAAAGCTAGTATCACACTAAGCATAGAAATGCGACTGACTCTCAACAACAGCTGTAGGAACACATTTTAGCTGATGAATATGTAATTGATTATGCTATATACCTTAGTTGAAAAAAGCAGGTCCCGTTGCAGTGTGTTAATTTGGCCAATCAACTTGCCGTCTTGTCTTCTGTTATCAATGTAGTAGTATCCCAGAGTAAACAGTAGTACTGATGATGCAGCAGTGACCAGGAATGTCAGGAAGCGGTTGCTCTGCTCACCCTTGCCATCACAGTACTCATCTGTATAACAAGTTTCACCTGGAAATATTCACATTTAGTTATAGCATTAAAAATATGTATAATAATGTGCTATTACCTAAAGGAAAATCAATAAAACAGTTTTATGAACATTTGGAAACAAATACATAGCCTGGTAATCTCTACGAGTTTCATGTTATTGGTCAATCCTAGAAAGAGTACTCACTTTATTATACAATATAAAATAAATACATAAAAATGTCTTTATCAAACAAATATAACAACTGTTTCAGGTATGAATGTGACATATACATTGGGACATGCTTCTCACTACATTTCACAACACACTTATCTGTTCAAGTTATGAACATATTTATGTAACAGTGTCCAAGAATTGATATGATAACTTCACTATGTAAGAGAATCTGAAGAGGGACATCCTAATCTTTAATATCAATCCCATACTATGCCTAATCTTTAATATTAGTATTCTATATAAAGACATTTTCGTTACAGCTAAAGTCAAGATATTATTTCAGATAAATACTGTTTAGTGATTACTATCAAATGTATTACACATTTTTTTTTATCTGTTGGGCAAACTACAGCTTTATGATAGATGTACAATAGCAGTCAGCGGTATACAATTTAAAGCTTTTAAAAGTTTCCTCAAAGGAATAGTACCAAAAAATAATATCAAGAGAAAAATATCAAATTAGTTATTCAAACAATGATCCACTATACATTTGTGGCTTCTGTTATGCCTCTTGTGAAGGAGTTGGTGCCATCTAGGTACTGGGTTTACTGCTCAAAAGTAGTAGTGTGCAAGGACCGCTGTGTAAGGTTTAAAAGGCACTGTAACAACTTAGCAAGTAAATTTACAGGGAAAATGAGACTCGAACATCAATGTCTTTGTGTGACAAGCACAGTGCAAATCTTCCACACGAAGCTCTGGGATAACTTTTCATTAGCGGTACTTACTACAATTGCACACAAATTCTCCCCTGTGTCATTACTTGATAGAATAAAACAACTCACCATGAGATGGGAACAGTGCTTTTATATCATCATTGACACCCATAACCGAGTAATATGTGGACATGATGTAGCTCATAAATGAGAAACCAGCTTTTCCATCAACTTTCTCTTCTTCAAATGCAGGATATGTCTCAGTATTGAACAAACTTGGTGGTGCTTCAGTGCTAGATGGCCACACATCTGCTAAAGTGGTATAAATACTTGACAAATAACTTTCTGATTTGTCTTCTTGAGTAAGTGGTATTTCGGTTGAGGCACCATTTGTGTTGTCATTGTTCGATGGTGAATTTGAACTATAACCATCATCTAAAGGTGTGGCTTCTGTGACTGAGTAAGTATCCTCACCATTGCTTAGTGTGGACGTATCATCCTTGTTATATTCTATTGAATAGGAGTAACTGTGTACATCTGGTATAGAACCAAGTTCTGGTGATGGGTCTTCTTGACTTTGTGTCACAGTTGCTTCCGGTGGAACATTATAAATAGGAGGTATGGTTTCTGTTGTCGTAGAAAGAGTTTGTTCGTGATAAACGGGAGGTATTTCAGTGCTTGATGGTAGAGTTTCTGGTATGTCTTCAGCAGGGTTTGACTCAGTTGTTTCTGGCAGAAGAGAGGGAGTAATTTCTGATACTATTGGATGCAGTTCTGGGGCTAAATTTTGCATAGGATATTCTTCAGCCTTTTTTGATTCATTTGACTGTTCATTTCTATCTGCTGGTATTGCGTTGAATTCAGCATTCTCATTAAAATGTACACTATGAGTAGCAAGGTCACTTGGATTTGGATCAGTAGGCGTAGGGTTATCATGTTTTTTATAGCTTACATTGGTACTACTACTTTCTTGTGATCTTTCACTATGAACTTCCTTTGTTGGTTCATTTACTGCATATTCTGGTTCATTAATGGAATCAGCAGATTCATATTTATTTCCTGGTGTATTAACATTGTTTGGCGGTTCATTAAATGCATTAGTTGGTTCAATAAATGCATTTGTTGGTTCACTAACTGCATTAGCTGGTTCATTAGTTGCATTAGCTGGTTCATATAAACTATTTGCTGATTCTTTAACTTCATTGTCTGAATCATTAACTTCATTTGTTGGTTCACTTACTTGATTTTCTTGTTCACTAGTAGAGTCTACTCTTTCTGGGCTAAAAATATTATGTAGGGCAGCATTTTGTAGTGCTGGTGTTTGTTGGGTTATTTGAGTTTGACTTTGAACATTATCTAAAGGCACATTAGGTGTTTCAGAAGGACCAAATCCTACAATGTTACTTGGTGTGTTCTCTCTATTTGGGGTAGAAGTACTGACTTCACTACTATCTGCTACATCTGGTTGAGGTGTATTTTGTGAATTGTAAACTTTTTGAGGCACTTTAATATTATCACTAACAGTAGGCACAGTATTATCCAAGGGGTTCTCAGGGGTTTGCAACAATGGGTTTGTAGTCACTATGCTTGCTAGCATGTTTTGCTCATTTCCCACTTTTTCTTTAGATTCAGTAGGTGGGGTCTCTGACAGTCTCTCTTTCTGGTCTTCACTATTTTGAGTTATCGACTGATTAGCTAGATCAGATGGCACACTCCGGGTTACTTTGTCTTTCTCTGTATCCAGCTCATTATTCACATTTTGTTCTATACTTCTTTGTGAGACAACATTAGTAAGTATATATTCATTTTGGAGTGCTGCAGTTGGTCCATTTGAATTGAGCTTTGTAGTGACTTTTTCGGTTTCAGATGGAGGAATCTCTGTTGTACTGCTAACATCAGGGCTGGTTCTCTCAGTAGTATAGATAGTGGTACCTTCAATCACTTCATGAGCTTGTTGCACTTTGTAAGGTTGTACATTTGGAATTTCAGGTTTCTTTGTGCTAGCCTCGACTGAAATGATAAATTGAGGGTTCCTCTCATACAATTTTATTTCTTTTAGGAACTTCGAGCTCGCATATCCGTACTGTTCATTGATTTTGACATACCACAAATCTGGATATGTACCAGCTGATTTCATGTACACAATAGCTTTTGCACCGCCACGAAATGAGATCTGATCCGCATCACCACTATTATAATTCATCAAAGTCTCCGCTTTTGATATAGGTTCTGAAATATTCAACAAACAAATGAGAAAGTAGCCCAAAACGAAACAATATTTGACGATCTGGAATCCTACTTACCGCTACATTCTTCGTTTACACAGTAAACTTTGTCGGGTACTCGACATTGTGACGCTGCTAAATAAAACATAAATAAAATAATTTTATACACAAACATCTTCGCATTTTATCTAACTCCATTTATTTCTAAAATATTCTCAAGCAAGACGGCCACATCACAGCTGTCATGTCGATCGTTTCGTTTTCAATCGTTTTGACGTTTCGTGTTAAGCAGAATTAGAAGAAATCTAAAATTAAATTTAGCTATATCATTCTTTATGATAATATATATAATTACGCCGACCAACGAAGTTGAATACCTCAAAAATATTATTCACTTATTAATATATTTACGAACAGACCTAAATAAATACGACAGTGGACATTGATGCATGTATTTATAGGAAAACGGAACGTTATGACGATAGATAAATCGATTCCCTATAATGTACAGCCAGGGCAGGTAATCTTCTAATATAAAATCTGAACCTTCTTGTCTGTGGTTCACATATCCCAAATGACAGCAACTCCTCTTCTTCTTCCTTGTTTCGACTCTACCTCGTCTGGCGCCACAGATTTCTATACTGTGGTGTGGCTTAACCTAGCTGTGTTTACCGCTTTTTCTATTGTTTAATTTGTTCCAGTAAAGTTTTGGTTGATTTATCCATAGAAACATTATTTACATACAGTTTATAATAGTGCCCTGGAACGGACATCAGCAGAATTGCAATAAGCAAAAGCGCCATAACAAGCAACGACGTCAAGTCGAATTTATCCAAGGATTTATTTCCATAACATATCCACACAAATCCAGAATATAGACAATGCTGTTTTGTGGACTGAGCTTGTAGACGAGAGGACGTTAATTTTTATATGTTTCCAAAATCTGAGATGTGGTTACAGTGCATCAATTGTGATAGGCTGTGAAGTCTAATCTTCGAAGAACTTTGCACACAGTTTGCATCACAAAACCATTTGAGAAGAGATTTCCATCCATTAAGAAGGACAGATCTCGTTTTCGACCCGACGCTTATCTACATTGATTCCTGCTAGCGAGGTAGTCAGTCAGTGATAGTCCTCAATCCGCTGCTATCAACCCCCAAATAAAACAGGTATGTATCATGTGTACAAATTTGTTTCCACTACACTGTATATTGACTTGGCCGTCATTATCTGTAGTAAACTACGATTATTATGCTAGCTAATTATCGATTTTATAAAGTCTTTTATGTTAAAGTAGTATATATCTTCTTTATTAATGCTTCCAAAATGATCATAACAAATCTGAGTTAGTTTGCATACTTATGATGATTTTTTTTTTCACCTTCAAATAAAGATATAATATCCAAGAGTTACCGATCATTTTTCCTGCCACCAAACAATCTCCGTTTGTTTTCATCCTCTACTGTGAATAGCGACATCTTACAAAAGCTATTAAAAATAGAAGAAGTGACTTTATTTTGAAGTATGTTAATATTTACTAAAGTTGCAATACCCTTCTATAAACCTATCTATAAACACATTTATTAAAAAAAAACTTTGTGAAATTTGTAATGTAGACTATAAGTTCATTAAACCCCATGATTGTTATGTTACAACTGTGCTATGTGATTTTTATAGTATAATATAAATTATAAATATTGTTTCAGGTAGTCTCAGCTTTAGCCATGAATACAGTAGAACAGGATCCATTGCACCTACTGCTTACCAGAAGTTTTAGAGAAACACTCATAGGTCGACACTGGTATGGTTTTTTTTGTATTTCTATTGGTCTAAGTCTAAGGTGGTATAACACTAGACCTAGAATAGAAGTGACTATCAAAGAAAGATGCCGGCATGCACTGTTAAGAGCTTTGTGACTAGTGGTAGCTAGCCAGGTGGATACGAAATGTACACTACATGCTGCTGAACTCTGTTACCGTGCTCTAGGGATTGAAACCCATAATGTAATGACCCTTGTTACCCATATGCTATCATCGTTTTAAATGTATTGTAATACATGTTATGTTTGCCATGGTTTCCAAATACAAATCTACAGATGCAATAATTTTGCAATTTGTGTGTTTCTGTGAGACACACAATAGTAATTTGATCTGGGCCTTACTATAAGTTCTTAAAGCAGGACTTGAAAACTGCCTGGCTTAATCATACCATGACAACGTTATAGCAAGCCTGCCTAGGCCTACTGTTCAAGACCCGTAGATAAATCATTCACCTGTTTTTTTTGTATGGACTGGCGTCATCATGATACTTACAACATGATAGTACAAACGTTTAGGCATCTGCATATTGATTATAGTAAATTGTTAGAAAGCCAGAGACAGTATTATCCGTTCATTTTTTGTAGAAAACGATCAAACAGTTTACCTAAATAAGCGTCATGGTATGATTTAATTCAAAACTGTTTAAGCCAGGTTTAAGAATTTTTGTATTATCTTTTCAAATTTGCTCACCTCTATTTACCAAGAGAAGACCTCCTGTGAACTCTATCTCTGCAAGCTACAAAAAGAAGTTGTAGCTGATGACTTTCTTACGTTAACTCTAAGCTGATTGATGAGCAGTTTCCAGATTGCAACATAAAATTTTGTATCAGTTGCAATTAGTAGGTACCTTTTAAATATAAAAATAAACATAATTATGTGATTTTCTTTCTATAACCATCCCTCCTTACCTAAATTTCCATAATCCTTTTTAAATGCCCACATTTATATAAAAACTAAAACTATAGAAAAATACCACTATATACGGGAAGAGGTAGGTGGCAAATATATTTTAAGCTGAAGGTGAAAATTAAAAAAAATAGAGCTGTCATACATGATATGTGAGCTTGGCCAGTAAGGTCGAAATTCGATCTATGGGAGTGCCCCGTCTGATGCGTTAGCATCTGTTAGTCTGTGTGTACAGCCAAATAATTCGCGACCTTATAATGTTCGGGCAATAAAACGCATCCAATATTCCGTGGAATGGCTTTGGATTATTGGCTGTACAATACAGGCTGTGCATTATTTGGCTGCGTTTTATCAACACGGGCTGACATTTTACGGGCAATAATACACAGCCAATAAAAGGAAATCATTCCATGTACATGAATTGTGTGCAGACAGACTGGGGCCTTACTATGAGCTCTTAAAGCAGGACTTGTAGACAACTGCCCGGTTTATTCGTACAGATTGCGCGGCGAGAGTTTGGCTGTGACCTTCGGGTGGAGGGGATTACTGCGCATGGGTACTGTCGCGCCATGTGACAGAGAGAGACAAGAGTCCCTCGTCTTCGATGTGACAGAGAGAGACAAGAGTCCTTCGTCCCTCTAGCCACCCTGTGATACCCAAATTTTGACTTCTGCGCAATAACGGTCAAAGCCAAACTCTCGCCGCGCGATCTGTACCATGACAATTTTAAAGCAGGCCTCTATTCAAGAACCGCAGAAAAACCGTTCACCTATTTTTTTTGTATGGACTTTCGTTAACATGTCGCTCTAAATCCACTCAGCTTATCAGCTTACAAACGTCTAGGCGTCTGCAATGTTGGTTAGAGTAAATTTTTAGAATTCCAGAGACAATATTATCCGTTCACGTGTGAGAAAACAACATTCAAACAGTTCACCTAAATACGCGTCATGGTATGATTTAATTCAAAACTGTTTATCTCAGGTTTAAGAACTGCACGGAACTTGCATGGTTTTTACGAAGCTGATAGTAAGGCCCCTGTGCATTATTGGCCGTGAAATACTGGTCGGACACTTTTTGTACATGGCGATAATGTACAGCAAATAATCCGTAACATACACATACTAAATAGACATAGCACAGCCAAAGCCTCGTTTGCACGTTCCAGTGTCCAGGGTGTTGTAAAATAGGTTTTTGAACGACCTTTCTATGTGTCTATGGTGACATAGTTAATAGTACTACGCATTCTGTATGCTGTATTCTTGCGTCTCAGTGCTCTCTCTGCCCCAGGATCTGTCGTCAAACTTTGTGACGATTACTTATTTTTGCACCATCCGTTGGCTAATATTGTAAAACTTTGGCGCTAGGTTCGCAGCAGCCATTCTTAAAATTAAGACGATGTTGCTATTAAATTCAGATAAATTATAACCTAATAATTATGGAACATCAGGTATCTCTGAATAGTCTGTGGGTGGAACTCGGCCTGATAATATGGCATGATTTATTTTAAATTTAATATAAAATAGTCAACTGGAGCCTAAATAAAATAAATCAACAACATTCGTATGCCAACGTAACGTATAGCAATATAATTAACCGAGTTTCATAATTTTCAAAAAACAAAAAAAAATTTCCTCTATCTCTATGATTATAACCATAGAGAAAATTGTATAAACGGAAACTTATAACTGATATAGGTACTTATTGTGAAAATCATATAGGACTGTTTTTGCGCAGTTTTTGTCTTCGAATGTGGACTTTGCTAACATGAATAAATACTCGTGTGGCGTGTCTAGATGTGATGGAGGTAAGTACCTTTATATTTATAACATTCAGCTACTATATACCTTAGTACTTATATAGTAGCTGAATGTTATAAATAAGCTTGTCTTAACAAGCCCGGAGTGGGTGCCCGTTCCGTGCACCCGACGCGGGCCTAAGATCCGCGGCGGGCGCCCGTCATAGGTAGAAAAATTTCGGTCCGCAGCGGGTACAGTTGTATCGGATGGACTACCATGAATTATTTGCTCATACTTGACTGATTTTGAAAACCAAGTCCGCGAGCGTACAGCCCCCGCGTGTGCCGGCGTCACGCTCCCGTCTCCCGCTGCGTACAAACGCGTCGCACGCGTCCGCGCCAGTTATCGCTGCTCATACTATCTTCCAACAGAAACGTGAGGCCTGACTCGTGCGCCCGCTAACGTAGCGAACGCCCTTATGCGCAATGCCCACTGAAGAAACGAAGCGGAGATGCGGTGTGGGTACAAGTGGCCATGGCAAAGTCTTCTAGGTGTCTCCCGCCACCGGGACTATTTAAATCACACTCAGCTTTAAATTTGGTCCACGTGCTGTACACTAGAAATTAGAATTCGTACCGCTTCTTCCTTATATCTAGTTCGATAGTGTTTATTCTATTTGTAAAAGATTCAACTTCTTTATCAATGATCTCGTTTCAAATTCCAGGTGGCCCCCTCCACTTGTTTCCTAACCCAAAAACAAGAAAGGATATGTTTGATGTTTGGGTTATGAAAATTAGAGGTGAAATTTTCATCAATGGCTATGATGAAGAGTTTGTCACAAATATTTTGACCCCCAACTTCATTTATGAAAACCACCGACTGTGTCCAGTGGCAGTACCGACTAACTCTTTGACAGGTATATATGGGCGTGTATAAGGGAGGGTTAGGGGGTCGGGACCAACTTAACTCGGCTCAGGCGGAACGTAACAATGAGTCATACTTTTTCGTGCGTGCAGCCGGTATTCATCGATTTATAAGACGTTATCACGTCAAAATAACTAATTGCTTGCTAATAACTGCACTACATCTATTTAATAGAATAGCAGGTATTCTATCTATGGCAGCTAGTCATTTTTAAAACTTGTGAGGGCTTTTTGTACTAGGTCCGCTGGAAAACTTCAAAGTCTATACAATAATCGATTCTCGGGGATTTTGATTGGTGGGACTGGTACCTACGTGTGGTGGCTCTCTTACTCTGTTCTAAACTGTCGGCAAAGTAAGTAAATTGAGGCCGCACGCTCCAAGCATTTTGCTGTCGGGCAAACATTTCAGTAACTGTTTAGTGATTGTAAACTATTGAATTGGTCATACTTATCATCATATAATGAAGGAGGCACTGACTCATTAGATGAAAGCTCCTGCCTCAGTAGGTAGCTATAAAAAGATTTATGCCCGCTACATACACTAACATTTCATGTATTTTTATGTACCTTAAGTAACTATTGTTTGTATGGTGTTTAACTAGCATGTAGGTACCCATTTCATGCATTGACTATGATTTGAGCGTATAGAATTGTAAGTTTTTACCAGCGGTCCCCCTTATGTGAAAGCTATTGCTACGTCACTGCACAGGTATATGTGTATATGATTTACCTACTCACTACCTTTTTAGGTTCCGTACCTCAGAAAATAAAAAAATAACCTTTATAGGATCACTTCGTTGTCGGTCTGTCTTTCAAAATCAAGAGAATCAAATCCTTACATAAAATAAAATTATTTTCCTTACCAACTAATTTATACTGATTCTTAAAATCCTATACACCCATAATATTATTAGTATGTATGGAACCCTCGGTGATCGAGTACGACTCGCACTTGGCTGAGTTTATTTATTAAATAATATTCTTGCCTTATTTTGTAAATATGTTTATATAGCTTTATGTTAACTTCACATATTTTGTAGGTATGTATGTTTAGTACAAATCTTGTAAGAAAGATCTTGCAAGAAAGATCTCGCAAGACTCCACTGTGTTTGGGCGTTACATTGGTCTCAACGTGTATACTTTGCTAACCGATGATGGTGCGGCAAAAGTCTGATTATGTAGCCTGGAGATCCATAATAGCACTATAGTATAGATATTAGTAGGGCACTGTTACTTGGATTTTTATTCACATATATGTTTAGGGGAGGCAATAATGTACAACCATAATAATGCACAGCCAAATAATGTACAACCAATAATTCATGTACATGCTCCCGACTGTAGGAATTTCAGGCCGTGACAATAAAGCACACTCAGTATTCGACGGCCAATAGTTCGATGCCAACCATGGACAAATATAGAATCTATATTAGTATAATAGAATCTCATCTTCATGCCTCGCTTGAGTTAGAGATTCACTCTCCAACTCAAAAATACGAAAGTCACAGTAGGTGCGACGACGAGCGAAACGAAGAGGAGCGTAAGGTTTAATGATGACCACACAACGCCAGAATTATGATGAATGACTGAATATATATTGTTAATATCGCTAAAAATATCTACACTGGACACTGGAACGTGCCAACGAGGTTTTGTCATGTCTGTGTCATGTCTGTTTATGGTGGATCCCAATAAACTATCCACAGTTTTTCTTACCACCGATAGAAATTAGATATAACGTACATACAAATAGTGTCAAATTTCAATGTCTAGTAGGGTGAACCGACGATGGATAGATTATTGGCACCGGCCCTTAGTCTGTCATGTACACGGAATATTGGCTGTACATTACCTGTTGCCCTGTACAAAAAGTGTCCGACCCGTATTTCAGGGCCTGATATTTCATGTAAGTACATGGAATGGAATCCTTTTCTTGGCTGCGTATTATTGCCCGAACAATATCAGCCCGTCTTGATAAACCACAGCCAAATAATGTACAGCCAATAAATTGAAGCCATTCCACGGAGTATTGATGCGTATTATTGCCTGGACATTATTTGGTCGCGAATTATTGCCTACACATTATAGGGACTCTTTGTTTAGGATTTTTTACTTTTGATAAATGAAGGATTGATGAACTGCAACAATAACACATTACATACGTAATAACATAACAAAGAAACGCATATACTTATGCGAAAACCTAACGGGTTAAAGCGTGGCTTGGCTTGTTTCGTGTATTTACAGGTGTTTTTACGCAAAAAAAATACAAAAATCTGATTCAAGGAAAGATGCGAAAACATTCTTCAGGAACGACATTATTATTTCCGGTTCCTGGGCACGAAACCCTAATGTAACTATGCTATTGTTTAAGATGCTGGAACCCTTCCGCAAGCCTGTAAAGATACAGCTGACGCGCTGTTCTTTTTTGACAAGTTGTTTGATTCTTTCAACGGAAGTTCGAGCAAACCAGGAGGGAAGATACTTAGAACAGCAGTCACCCTTCGGTCAGCGCATCACAAACTATGGAGAGACAGCTTGCCCGTGTTGGGAAAAATGAAATTTATTAATCTTAATAATAGTAGACCCGAGTATGTACCTACCCTTAGTAGGTGGATAAAAACCATAAAAAGTATTCAATTTGTTGTGGAAAAGGAAAAGCGCGAAAATTTAATTACATCGTTATTAGCTCGTAACTTCAACCAAGATTGTTTGGAAAACTTCCTTGGCGCCATTCGTTCGCAAGGAGGGCAGAATCGTACTCCAAATGTTGTATAATTTGAATCTGCATTCAAAAAATTGTGCGTTAATAGTTTAACTGCACAACATTCCTCAGGGGCTAAATGTGAAAAGGATAAGAGCCAGTGTCTAGAGTCTTTAAAATCCTTTGTGTCCTCAGCTACTAAGGAAAGAGAAAACCATGATGCGCACGAAATAAGAGAAGAGCACCTACTAATGGAGTTTCCAGATATAGACGAATTAATCGATGATAAATCCATTGAAAACTTCTAGAAAATATCAGCTGTGAGTTATTGTAGTGGCTGGCTTGTAAATGTCTTACAAAAAAAAAGTTTATGGCATGCCAGCATTGCAAAAATAATTTAATAGCAGAAAATAACGAGGGTAAGCTGCATAGCTTTATAAAAGCCTCAGCATATGAAAACAAAGGTTGGCTAAAGTATCGCTACATTTTTCAAAATCGAAAAAATTGTTATTAAAGGTCTGGCTGATAATTGCACCCGATCGTTATTGCTGACGTATTGTTAACTGCTAGTTTCTTTAAATGTGGATTTGTCATATATTGATTGCCACGCACATCAAGCTGCTATACAAAACGCCATGACCACCAAAGCTATCATCTTTTTTATTAACAAATGGTGCCAGGAAGTAAATCAAATTATAAGTGGGATAAGTTTACCACATGACCCTACAAATCCAATAAAAACGCAAGCTTATGATTGTATCGAAAGGAACAAAAACAGAAATAAACCTTCGAAGTGATACACAATCAGTTTTATTTTAGTAAACAATACAATGAATTAAATATTTTAGAACAACGATAGAAACTTTATTTATTAAAAAATTTAAAACTAGATAGAGATTTATATAATATGTTTCATTTATTTTATTAAGTTTTCCTCAAGTCACTTAGCATACAATTAGAATTAGCTGATCATAAACAGAAATCAACTTGATAGGTGAAAACCTTTGCTTAGGTATATATTGTGATATCTAAAACTGAAGGCTCCAACTTAGATTCCAAATAAAGCATGGAATACTACAAGGGCGGTTCAGTTTTAGAATATGACGATCTCTACGTTTTCAAATAATGTACTATAAATACTGCCAAGTATATATAGTACAATATATATATATACAAAGGTTTGATGTATACTGCCGTAGTGGCGCTAGCCGTGAAGATTCAGTAAAAGTGGCAGAGACAACTGTCTATCTCTGGTATATACAATATTGGTCTATGCTCTGCCCTTCTGTTTTTACGATTGTAGTCATAGACTAAAATATATACACAAATTATATGGTAGTATGTCTAAAGACAGATAAGACACTGCCAGAACCTAGGATCAAGTATCAACAACAAAAAAAGTTGATACTTGATGATGAACAAAAGTTGATACTTGATCCTAGGCCAGAACGAATCTAAATTATTAACTAGTTTGGGGGGGCATGACGCGCGCACACCAGATGTCGCTTTTCTCGTGATAGAGCTGCGGTCTAGTGTAGCGTAAACATGTCGATATCGATAAAATAGTGATGTATTCAATTATCAGTATTGTTGGTTTGTGATTTTATTGCCTAGTAAATAATGTTTATATGAAAAATAAAACAAAATACATTTTTTATTCTTATATTTTTTAGTTTTCAAAAACTTATTATATGCAAGTTTTTGCATTTCAGTCTGCAGTTTGGTATGGACTGTTCCGCTTAAAGTTTGATTTATTCCATGGCACCAGTTAACAATTTGTAACTTGCAAGTTAATGCAATGAAACGTTCCAAAATAGTTCCTTTATGTACGGAACAGCTCATCCATTTCAAATGTCTGTTGGACAGATACTTTTCTTTTATTATTTTAACGATTCCTGCCCTATGACAATTTGACTCTAAGGTATCACATCATATACAGTCAATGAGGACAGAAAATGCCACGTTAAATTGAGTAGATGGGTACTTAAGGTTCCTATTTTTTAAAGTTGTGCGTTCTCTATGTGTAATTAGTCCATGGACATTGGTAATCTCATTAGATATCATGTTTTTTTTGCAGTTATGGCATTTCATCCATCTATTCAGTTTATTTACAATATACCCTGCAGTATATTGTATCGAATTAGAAAATGAAACATGTTCAGATAGTGAAATGGATGCGACGGATTCCATTACTGGAAAGCGAAAAAGAAACCCACCAGTATGGCACAAAGTTTATGAGATGGATGCTGAACAATCATTTTTGTGTGAAATAGATGAAAATAGTGATGAATGGGATGACACTATTTTAAGCGAGATAGAATCACATCTTAAAAACAATACTTGGAAAATTGTACACAAGAGTGAAAGTAAAAATTTGATTGACAGTAAAATGATCCTAAAATATAAGTACAATGAACTTGGAGAAATAGATCGGCGAAAGACACGACTTGTGGCACGATGTTACAATCAAAAAGAAGGGATCGATTACACGGAAACATTCGCGCCAGTAGCGAAAATGAGTACCATAAGATTATTGATTGCTTATGCGATAGAAAATGACATGAAATTATCCCAACTTGATTTGTGTACGGCATTTTTAAACGGTGATATGATTAAAAATGTATATGAAAAAGCCGAAAAACTTGGATAAATACTTGAAAATTATAACTGCATGTGGAAAAGAAAATGAAGTAGTTAGACTAGCAAAAGAAATGCTACTAGATATGAACAGGTACAAAAGTGACGGGATATGTCAATTAAATAAAGCCATATACGGATTGAAACAAGCAGGACGACAATGGTTCTTAAAGTTACATACAAAAATGCTGGAAATCGGATTCAAAAATTCCACAGCTGATCCTTGTTTGTACATCTTGGAAAAACAAGGTGAGAAGTTGTTTGCCAATATATATGTATGTCGACGATTTAATACTGGCCTATAAGTCGGAAAATTTGTTCAAGGAAGTTAAGACAAAATTGCAGAAAGCATTTGAATTACGTGATATGGATTCACTTCATCATTGTCTGGGCATACAATTCTCTCGTGTAGGGGGAGAAATGACGTTATCATAAGAAACTTATATTGAAAATGTAAGCCAGTTATGACACCTATGTAACCAGCTCTAAAATTAGAGAAAAGCTTAGATGAAAAAGAAAAAGTTAACTATCTATATCAAAAGCTTATTGGATCATTAATGTATGTGGCAGTAGCAATAAGACCAGGTATTATGTTCGCAGTTAGCTATTTAAGTCAATATAATAACTGCTATGATAAAAGTCACTGGCAAGCTGCAAAAAGGATTATATGTTACCTTAAGGGGACGAAGAATATCTCATTAAGATACAAGAAAACAAGATTGCCACTTATAGGTATGGCAGATGCAGATTGGGCAACATGTACCCTTGACCGCCGCTCGTATACAGGCTATATTTTCAAGTATGGTGGTGGTCTAAGCTGAATGTTATACATGGCGTTGACAGAGGCGACGAAGGAAGCCCTGCATTTGAAGTATTTACTAGAGAACATTGGAGTATTACAGCAGGCAGTTCCAATTTATAATGACAATCAGGCTGCACATAAGTTAGCCAATTAATAACTGGAAAGAGATCAAAGCACATCAGTATCAAAGAACATTTTGTGAGGGACTGTGTCCAAAGAAAACTGGTAACTATCCATTACGTGGGCACAGATAATATGGAAGCTGATTTTCTAACTAAGGCCTTACCGCAACCAAGGCTATTGAAGTTGCTTAAAATGACAGGAGTCACTCAGTTTAGCACCCAAGGTCATCGTGAGGGGGAGTGTCATAGATAATGTGTTTTTATAAGGATATTGTATCCCTGACAACCTTGTTGTTGATTGTGTGTCAAAAAAATAATAAAAAGTCAGTAGCTATGTAAAATATTCGTTTATTTATTTGATCTAGTAAATGTATATTAAATGGTAATATATTATATTGTATGGATGTGCTCTATACTCACTGCAACTACCTCTGCATATTATATATACTATAGTTACCATAATCATGTCAGCATGTAGACACCTAATAATAATAATTATCATCGTGTATTTTCATGGCATTTAATTTTTAGGTGACGATATATCCATCAAAATATTTGTGACACACCTGAATTGAAGGGTACTCGTCTTATTCTCACTTTTATATTGTAATGCTTTACAATGCATGTCGAGCCATTTTTGGACTCTTTTTTTGGGAAACGTGTGTAGAAGGCGTAGTCGCGAACTTGTACAACCCTTGCACACAGCACTTATAAAACATCTCTTATCTCTTTCACATGAATTAGTTACTTTTAAAATATCATTGAAACAAATAAGCAGTGCCGATAATTAGCTAATATTTAACATTTATTGAACACCAAGGGGAGGTATCCTGTATGTACGAGATTTTACCATTGCACACACGAGCAAAATTTAGATGTGTGTAGCGGAATTGTATGTACTGCTACAGCGATAAAATTTAGACATTTATTAATATAGGGAAGCAAATTCGTTCCATAAAACAATATTCCGTACTATTTTTAATAAAATACATATTTTACTGCAACCAAACGTTTCATAATATGTTTTATTCTTTTACCTTTTTTTTGTTGTACAAAATACATAAAAGAAGCTAACATTTTTGTTAAAAACAATATTATAAAACTAGCTCAAATTTTTTAATTCATCTTGCAACAATCGAATTGTATGTCAGCAAGTTGATCATATTCAATTTGAACATTTACGTTATAAATTAGTTTTAAATTGCTGATATTTCGTATTTTCGTGGATATTTCATGTTATTATAGTGACCCTCCTTTAATGTAAGCTTCCGCAGAAGTCGGGAATATAAATCGCAAACTCAAATAAAATGGATTACACGGTAAATATCCCATTTCTAATGTTGTCTCTTGCAAAAGTGATCGTGATAGTTTAAAAACTTATAAAATCTAAGTATGTCTACGGACATGTGCAGAAAATGTGCAAAATGTGGAGCAACTCCTGTTCAAGATGGTGTGGTCTCATTTCACCGTTTCCCTAAGCCTGGTAAAACGAATGTTAAACGGTATGTTAATCATAATATATATTTTTATGCTCATATATGCTTCATCTTGCTTATATTGAAAAACTAATAGCATAGTTAGGTACCTACTCTCGTTTTCAATTCTACAGTAGGTATTATTATTACAGTAAGTTAAAAACATGTAATTTAACTTTGATCTCCATGTGATACCTTTAATAAAATCATATAGGTACTATGTGCCTGTACCTTCGTCTACCATATTTCCTATCTTGCTCTAGTCAGATTGCAGTAATGTAATTACTATTGCTTGTGGGCTGATGGATGACACAACGGGGCCTATTCCCACCTTTTACGAAACTATCATAAATCAGGAGCGTCTTGTAGTAAGCTTAAAATAATCGTACTTACTATCGTACCAACACAAAATGGTTGAACAATATTACCTCAATATTATTTACGGCGTGTTCCTTTTTAAGCCGAAATCGACCCTAATGGTGCATTCCAGTAAACACCGCCAATACATACGACTGTCGTGCCCCGGTTTCGTGTTTCCTTTAGGATGAATACCTATAATGCCCAACCCAAATAGAACACTCACACAGTCGCAAAAAGCGCGTCATATTTTCTCTCAATTAAATCGAATGAATCATAAACCTATTTGAGATTTTGACAGTAACAGCTCACAACGACCGCAAGTCCAAAACCTTCCATCCGCGAGTGTTGTAGTCGTGGCGTGAGCGTGAGCTGTGACGTAATCGATGATGTACCGAGCTCAGTTATGATAATTGCGAGTTTGAAAGGTAACGGTTGGGCGGCTATGCGAACGACGCGATCGATTTTGGCTCTCAAAGGAACACACACGACCAGATGTAAGTGAAGTGAAAGAACAAACAACCACAGAATATTCTAATAAGGGTTAAAGGTTTTAAAACTCTATGGTGGAGTCACAGAGAATAAATATAGCTTTCATACTTATTTGTAACAGATATTGCACATTCATTTTTCCTTTATAAGTGTAGTCGTACGTGTTGAACATTTGCCATTTCACAAGTTAACTTAATATGTATATGTAAATATTTATAGTTTCAATGATGCATGATTTTTATTGAAATAATCGCGATTAAAGACTTAGTCACGTACACAAATGTATCATTAAGTCACTGTCCTGCCTAAAATACGTTTTAGTAAAGCAATAGTAGTAGATATGTGTTTAAAATAAAACAACAAAAAATCAAATCTATGAATATTTTATAAGTACCTAATACAATTGTTTCTACAAACTAATCTTTTGGTTTCATAGAAATATATAAAATACCTTTTATTCAAAGAAAAGCCCTATATTAGCTTATTCAAATTGATTTGTAGCAGTTACTTAAACTTCTATTATTTTTGTTTAATTTCAGATGAACTTCCTTCAGAAGCCTTCGCCACAGCTACACTTTTGAGCAAATTCTTCCAGCTGTTTGATGCATTAAATGCTGACAGTCCAGACTTCCAGACAGACCAGACAGGCTGGTGTGGCAGTGAAAATGCCGAAATCTTTAAACGATGCAAATATGCCAATCTCGGTGGAGGTTACACATTTGTGCCGTTTGGGGTAGAAACTTGCTCTAAGTGGCGCGTACGAAATTTTCAGGACTTGGCCAAACGTTTGGTTGAAGCGTAGGTGAACAGAATGCTGGCTCATATTTTGCAAAGAAATTTTGCATAGCTATTCAACGTGGAAATGCAGCCAGCATTCTGGACACTTTGCCTCCAACAAATATAATAATAATAATAATAATAATATATAATAATTTATTAATTAATTATAAAAAAATTTATTAAAAATAATTTATTACATTTGATATTTTTAAACTTTTGTCCATTATTTAGTTAAACTTTAATAAATTTATGAAATAAATACATAAATGTTCTTAAAAATTGTTTTATTTCTATAAAATAAGTACCTACTTATTCACCTAATAAGGTTCTGCCTACTTCATGAGGCGAAATTATGTATTAACATTGTTCCATCCGCAGTCTGAATTGATAGGTAATAAAATAAATGAAAATAGAAAAGCATGGGGTAAATATTTAAAATTAGCGCTTAAGTTAGTTCCTTAGCATTCCGTGCGGATTCTGTTGCGCTAGTAGTATCAGTGTAATTCGCATTATGTCTGTATGGCAGTTACACTTCTTCTCTCGGTAGAGAGTTTCAACAAATTTGCATGACACCACACAAGGTAATCTTTGGTGTCGATTACTCCGGACTTGACTTCCAGCAGACAACTGCTCGGGACATCGGCTTGGGCGGCCGCTCAGCGCAGAAGCACGGGCAGTTGCTCAGCGCAGCAGCCCAGCGCAGCAGTTTGGGCAGCCGCTCAGGATACCTGCTCGGGACAGCTGAAAAATATATGAATGTAATAATATCTATCGACGTACTACGATAAAATTCTGGACTTCCATCACCCGCACCACACTATGCAATGAAAACAAAGAAAAACATTCCATGCCTTACATACTTTACCAAGATCTCACTCGCACAGTTTAGTGATACTTTTCTTTATTAATGCATACCAAAGACAACAAGCGCGTGATATCAATTTGTGAAGATAAACTGTTGAATGACTCAATAAACTCACGATATCACCTTTGCATGACACCAAACAAGGTAATCTTTGGTGTCGATTACTCCAGACTTGACTTCCAGCAGACAACTGCTCGGGACAGCGGCTTGGGCGGCCGCTCAGCGCAGAAGCACGGGCAGTTGCTCAGCGCAGCAGCCCAGCGCAGCAGTTTGGGCAGCCGCTCAGGATACCTGCTCGGGACAGCTGAAAAATAAATTAATGTGTTAATATCTATCGACGTACTACGATAAAATTCTGGACTTCCATCACCCGCACCTCACCATGCAACGAAAACAAAGAAAAACATTCCATGCCTTATATACTTTACCAAGATCTCACTCGCACAGTTTAGTGATATTTTTCTTTATTAATGCAGACCAAAGACAACTAGCGCATGATATCGATTTGTGAAGATTAACTGTCGAATGTCTCGACATACTCACGATACCACCTTTGCCTGACACCACACAAGGTAATCTTTGGTGTCGATTACTCTGGAATTGACTTCCAGCAGACAACTGCTCGGGACAGCGGCTTGGGCGGCCGCTCAGCGCAGAAGCACGGGCAGTTGCTCAGCGCAGCAGCCCAGCGCAGCAGTTTGGGCAGCCGCTCAGGATACCTGCTCGGGACAGCTGAAAAACAAATGAATGTGTTAATATCTGTCGATGTACTACGATAAAATTCTGGACTTCCATCACCCGCACCACACTATGCAATGAAAACAAAGAAAAACATTCCATGCCTTACATACTTTACCAAGATCTCACTCTCACAGTTTAGTGATATTTTTCTTTATTAATGCATACCAAAGACAACTAGCGCGTGATATCAATTTGTGAAGATTAACTGTCGAATGTGTCGAAAAACTCACGATACCACCTTTTCATGACACCACACAAGGTAATCTTTGGTGTCGATTACTCCGGACTTGACTTCCAGCAGACAACTGCTCGGGACAGCGGCTTGGGCGGCCGCTCAGCGCAGAAGCACGGACAGTTGCTCAGCGCAGCAGCCTAGCGCAGCAGTTCGGGCAGCCGCTCAGGATACCTGCTTGGGACAGCTGAAAAACGAATGAATGTGTTAATATCTGTCGACGTACTACGATAAAATTCTGGACTTCCATCACCCGCACCACACCATGCAATGAAAACAAAGAAAAACATTCCATTCCTTATATACTTTACCAAGATCTCACTCGCACAGTTTAGTGATATTTTTCTTTATTAATGCATACCAAAGACAACTAGCGCATGATATCGATTTGTGAAGATTAACTGTCGAATGTCTCGACATACTCACGCTACCACCTTTGCATGACACCACACAAGGTAATCTTTGGTGTCGATTACTCCGGACTTGACATCCAGCAGACAACTGCTCGGGACAGCGGCTTGGGCGGCCGCTCAGCGCAGAAGCACGGGCAGTTGCTCAGCGCAGCAGCCCAGTGCAGCAGTTTGGGCAGCCGCTCAGGATACTTGCTCGGGACAGCTGAAAAACAAATGAATGTGTTAATATCTGTCGATGTACTACGATAAAATTCTGGACTTCCATCACCCGCACCACACTATGCAATGAAAACAAAGAAAAACATTCCATGCCTTACATACTTTACCAAGATCTCACTCGCACAGTTTAGTGATATTTTTCTTTATTTATGTATACCAAAGACAACTAGCGCGTGATCTCAATTTGTGAAGATTAACTGTCGAATGTCTCAATATACTCACGATACCACCTTTGCATGACACCACACAAGGTAATCTTTGGTGTCGATTACTCCGGACTTGACTTCCAGCAGCATCTGCTCGGGACAGCGGCTTGGGCGGCCGCTCAGCGCAGAAGCACGGACAGTTGCTCAGCGCAGCAGCACAGCGCAGCAGTTTGGGCAGCCGCTCAGGATACCTGCTCGGGACAGCTGAAAAATAAATTAATGTGTTAATATCTATCGACGTACTACGATCAAATTCTGGACTTCCATCACCCGCACCACACCATGTAATGAAAACAAAGAAAAACATTCCATGCCTAATATACTTTACCAAGATCTCACTCGCACAGTTTAGTAATATTTTTCTTTATTAATGCATACCAAAGACAACTAGCGCATGATATCGATTTGTGAAGATTAACTGTCGCTTGTCTCGACATACTCACGATACCACCTTTGCATGACACCACACAAGGTAATCTTTGGTGTCGATTACTCCGGACTTGACTTCCAGCAGACAACTGCTCTGGACAGCGGCTTGGGCGGCCGCTCAGCGCAGAAGCACGGGCAGTTGCTCAGCGCAGCAGCCCAGCGCAGCAGTTTGGGCAGCCGCTCAGGATACCTGCTCGGGACAGCTGAAAAACAAATGAATGTGTTAATATCTGTCGATGTACTACGATAAAATTATGGACTTCTATCACCCGCACCACACCATGCAATGAAAACAAAGAAAAATATTCCATGCCTTATATACTTTACCAAGATCTCACTCGCACAGTTTAATGATATTTTTCTTTATTAATGCATACCAAAGACAACTAGCGCATGATATCGATTTGTGAAGATTAACTGTCGATTGTCTCGACATACTCACGATACCACCTTTGCATGACACCACACAAGGTAATCTTTGGTGTCGATTACTCCGGACTTGACTTCCAGCAGACAACTGCTCGGGACAGCGGCTTGGGCGGCCGCTCAGCGCAGAAGCACGGGCAGTTGCTCAGCGCAGCAGCCCAGCGCAGCAGTTTGGGCAGCCACTCAGAATACCTGCTCGGGACAGCTAAAAAATAAATTAATGTGTTAATATCTGTCGATGTACTACGATAAAATTCTGGACTTCTATGACCCGCACCACACCATGCAATGAAAACAAAGAAAAACATTCCATGCCTTACATACTTTACCAAGATCTCACTCGCACAGTTTAGTGATATTTTTCTTCATTAATGCATACCAAAGACAACTAGCGCATGATATCGATTTGTGAAGATTAACTGTCGAATGTCTCGACATACTCACGATACCACCTTTGCATGACACCACACAAGGTAATCTTTGGTGTCTATTACTCCGGACTTGACTTCCAGCAGACAACTGCTCGGGACAGCGGCTTGGGCGGCCGCTCAGCGCAGAAGCACGGGCAGTTGCTCAGCGCAGCAGCCCAGCGCAGCAGTTTGGGCAGCCGCTCAGGATACCTGCTCGGGACAGCTGAAAAACAAATGAATGTATTAATATCTGTCGATGTACTACGATAAAATTCTGGACTTCTATGACCCGCACCACACTATGCAATGAAAACAAAGAAAAACATTCCATGCCTTACATACTTTACCAAGATCTCACTCGCACAGTTTAGTGATATTTTTCTTTATTAATGCATACCAAAGACAACTAGCGCGTGATATCAATTTGTGAAGATTAACTGTCGAATGTCTCAATATACTCACGATACTACCATTGCATGACACCACACAAGATAATCTTTGGTGTCGATTACTCCGGACTTGACTTCCAGCAGACAACTGCTCGGGACAGCGGCTTGGGCGGCCGCTCAGCGCAGAAGCACGGGCAGTTGCTCAGCGCAGCAGCCCAGTGCAGCAGTTTGGGCAGCTGCTCAGGATACCTGCTCGGGACAGCTGAAAAACAAATGAATGTGTTGATATCTGTCGACGTACTACGATAAAATTCTGGACTTCCATCACCCGCACCACACCATGCAATGAAAACAAAGAAAAACATTCCATGCCTTATATACTTTACCAAGATCTCACTCGCACAGTTTAGTGATATTTTTCTTTATTAATGCATACCAAAGACAACTAGCCCATGATATCGATTTGTGAAGATTAACTATCGAATGTCTCGACATACTCACGATACCACCTTTGCATGACACCACACAAGGTAATCTTTGGTGTCGATTACTCCGGACTTGACTTCCAGCAGACAACTGCTCGGGACAGCGGCTTGGGCGGCCGCTTAGCGCAGAAGCACGGGCAGTTGCTCAGCAAAGCAGCCCAGTGCAGCAGTTTGGGCAGCTGCTCAGGATACCTGCTCGGGACAGCTGAAAAACAAATGAATGTGTTAATATCTGTCGATGTACTACGATAAAATTCTGGACTTCCATCACCCGCACCACACTATGCAATGAAAACAAAGAAAAACATTCCATGCCTTACATACTTTACCAAGATCTCACTCGCTTAGTTTAGTGATATTTTTCTTTATTAATGCATACCAAAGACAACTAGCGCGTGATATCAATTTGTGAAGATTAACTGTCGAATGTCTCGACATACTCACGATACCACCTTTGCATGACACCACACAGGGCAATCTTTGGTGTCGATTACTCCGGACTTGACTTCCAGCAGACAACTGCTCGGGACAGCGGCTTGGGCGGCCGCTCAGAGCAGAAGCACGGGCAGTTGCTCAGCGCAGCAGCTAAGCGCAGCAGTTTGGGCAGCCGCTCAGGATACCTGAAATACAAATGAATGTGTTAATATCTGTCGATGTACTACGATAAAATTCTGGACTTCCATCACCCGCACCACACCATGCAATGAAAACAAAGAAAAACATTCCATGCCTTATATACTTTACCAAGATCTCACTCGCACAGTTTAGTGATATTTTTCTTTATTAATGCATACCAAAGACAACTAGCGCATGATATCGATTTGTGAAGATTAACTGTCGAATGTCTCGACATACTCACGATACCACCTTTGCATGACACCACACAAGGCAATCTTTGGTGTCGATTACTCCGGACTTGACTTCCAGCAGACAACTGCTCGGGACAGCGGCTTGGGCGGCCGCTCAGCGCAGAAGCACGGGCAGTTGCTCAGCGCAGCAGCTTAGCGCAGCAGTTTGGGCAGCCGCTCAGGATACCTGCTCGGGACAGCTGAAAAACAAATGAATGTGTTAATATCTGTCGATGTACTACGATAAAATTCTGGACTTCCATCACCCGCACCACACCATGCAATGAAAACAAAGAAAAACATTCCATGCCTTATATACTTTACCAAGATCTCACTCGCACAGTTTAGTGATATTTTTCTTTATTAATGCATACCAAAGACAACTAGCGCATGATATCGATTTGTGAAGATTAACTGTCGAATGTCTCGACATACTCACGATACCACCTTTGCATGACACCACACAAGGTAATCTTTGGTGTCGATTACTCCGGACTTGACTTCCAGCAGACAACTGCTCGGGACAGCGGCTTGGGCGGCCGCTCAGCGCAGAAGCACGGGCAGTTGCTCAGCGCAGCAGCCCAGTGCAGCAGTTTGGGCAGCTGCTCAGGATACCTGCTCGGGACAGCTGAAAAACAAATGAATGTGTTAATATCTGTCGACGTACTACGATAAAATTCTGGACTTCCATCACCCGCACCACACCATGCAATGAAAACAAAGAAAAACATTCCATGCCTTATATACTTTACCAAGATCTCACTCGCACAGTTTAGTGATATTTTTCTTTATTAATGCATACCAAAGACAACTAGCGCATGATATCGATTTGTGAAGATTAACTGTCGAATGTCTCGACATACTCACGATACCACCTTTGCATGACACCACACAAGGTAATCTTTGGTGTCTATTACTCCGGACTTGACTTCCAGCAGACAACTGCTCGGGACAGCGGCTTGGGCGGCCGCTCAGCGCAGAAGCACGGGCAGTTGCTCAGCGCAGCAGCCCAGCGCAGCAGTTTGGGCAGCCGCTCAGGATACCTGCTCGGGACAGCTGAAAAACAAATGAATGTGTTAATATCTGTCGATGTACTACGATAAAATTCTGGACTTCTATGACCCGCACCACACTATGCAATGAAAACAAAGAAAAACATTCCATGCCTTACATACTTTACCAAGATCTCACTCGCACAGTTTAATGATATTTTTCTTTATTAATGCATACCAAAGACAACTAGCGCATGATATCGATTTGTGAAGATTAACTGTCGATTGTCTCGACATACTCACGATACCACCTTTGCATGACACCACACAAGGTAATCTTTGGTGTCGATTACTCCGGACTTGACTTCCAGCAGACAACTGCTCGGGACAGCGGCTTGGGCGGCCGCTCAGCGCAGAAGCACGGGCAGTTGCTCAGCGCAGCAGCCCAGCGCAGCAGTTTGGGCAGCCACTCAGAATACCTGCTCGGGACAGCTGAAAAATAAATTAATGTGTTAATATCTGTCGATGTACTACGATAAAATTCTGGACTTCTATGACCCGCACCACACCATGCAATGAAAACAAAGAAAAACATTCCATGCCTTATATACTTTACCAAGATCTCACTCGCACAGTTGAGTGATATTTTTCTTTATTAATGCATACCAAAGACAACTAGCGCATGATATCGATTTGTGAAGATTAACTGTCGAATGTCTCGACATACTCACGATACCACCTTTGCATGACTACACACAAGGTAATCTTTGGTGTCTATTACTCCGGACTTGACTTCCAGCAGACAACTGCTCGGGACAGCGGCTTGGGCGGCCGCTTAGCGCAGAAGCACGGGCAGTTGCTCAGCGCAGCAGCCCAGCGCAGCAGTTTGGGCAGCCGCTCAGGATACCTGCTCGGGACAGCTGAAAAACAAATGAATGTGTTAATATCTGTCGATGTACTACGATAAAATTCTGGACTTCTATGACCCGCACCACACTATGCAATGAAAACAAAGAAAAACATTCCATGCCTTACATACTTTACCAAGATCTCACTCGCACAGTTTAGTGATATTTTTCTTTATTAATGCATACCAAAGACAACTAGCGCGTGATATCAATTTGTGAAGATTAACTGTCGAATGTCTCAATATACTCACGATACTACCATTGCATGACACCACACAAAATAATCTTTGGTGTCGATTACTCCGGACTTGACTTCCAGCAGACAACTGCTCGGGACAGCGGCTTGGGCGGCCGCTCAGCGCAGAAGCACGGGCAGTTGCTCAGCGCAGCAGCCCAGTGCAGCAGTTTGGGCAGCTGCTCAGGATACCTGCTCGGGACAGCTGAAAAACAAATGAATGTGTTAATATCTGTCGACGTACTACGATAAAATTCTGGACTTACATCACCCGCACCACACCATGCAATGAAAACAAAGAAAAACATTCCATGCCTTATATACTTTACCAAGATCTCACTCGCACAGTTTAGTGATATTTTTCTTTATTAATGCATACCAAAGACAACTAGCCCATGATATCGATTTGTGAAGATTAACTATCGAATGTCTCGACATACTCACGATACCACCTTTGCATGACACCACACAAGGTAATCTTTGGTGTCGATTACTCCGGACTTGACTTCCAGCAGACAACTGCTCGGGACAGCGGCTTGGGCGGCCGCTCAGCGCAGAAGCACGGGCAGTTGCTCAGCGCAGCAGCCCAGTGCAGCAGTTTGGGCAGCTGCTCAGGATACCTGCTCGGGACAGCTGAAAAACAAATGAATGTGTTAATATCTGTCGATGTACTACGATAAAATTCTGGACTTCCATCACCCGCACCACACTATGCAATGAAAACAAAGAAAAACATTCCATGCCTTACATACTTTACCAAGATCTCACTCGCTTAGTTTAGTGATATTTTTTTTTATTAATGCATACCAAAGACAACTAGCGCATGATATCGATTTGTGAAAATTAACTGTCGAATGTCTCGACATACTCACGATACCACCTTTGCATGACACCACACAAGGTAATCTTTGGTGTCGATTACTCCGGACTTGACTTCCAGCAGACAACTTCTCGGGACAGCGGCTTGGGCGGCCGCTCAGGGCAGAAGCACGGGCAGTTGCTCAGCGCAGCAGCTTAGCGCAGCAGTTTGGGCAGCCGCTCAGGATACCTGAAATACAAATGAATGTGTTAATATCTGTCGATGTACTACGATAAAATTCTGGACTTCCATCACCCGCACCACACCATGCAATGAAAACAAAGAAAAACATTCCATGCCTTATATACTTTACCAAGATCTCACTCGCACAGTTTAGTGATCTTTTTCTTTATTAATGCATACCAAAGACAACTAGCGCATGATATCGATTTGTGAAGATTAACTGTCGAATGTCTCGACATACTCACGATACCACCTTTGCATGACACCACACAAGGCAATCTTTGGTGTCGATTACTCCGGACTTGACTTCCAGCAGACAACTGCTCGGGACAGCGGCTTGGGCGGCCGCTCAGCGCAGAAGCACGGACAGTTGCTCAGCGCAGCAGCCCAGCGCAGCAGTTTGGGCAGCCGCTCAGGATACCTGCTCGGGACAGCTGATAAACAAATGAATGTGTTAATATCTGTCGATGTACTACGATAAAATTCTGGACTTCCATCACCCGCACCACACCATGCAATGAAAACAAAGAAAAACATTCCATGCCTTATATACTTTACCAAGATCTCACTCGCACAGTTTAGTGATATTTTTCTTTATTAATGCATACCAAAGACAACTAGCGCATGATATCGATTTGTGAAGATTAACTGTCGAATGTCTCGACATACTCACGATACCACCTTTGCATGACACCACACAAGGTAATCTTTGGTGTCGATTACTCCGGACTTGACTTCCAGCAGACAACTGCTCGGGACAGCGGCTTGGGCGGCCGCTCAGCGCAGAAGCACGGGCAGTTGCTCAGCGCAGCAGCCCAGTGCAGCAGTTTGGGCAGCTGCTCAGGATACCTGCTCGGGACAGCTGAAAAACAAATGAATGTGTTAATATCTGTCGACGTACTACGATAAAATTCTGGACTTCCATCACCCGCACCACACCATGCAATGAAAACAAAGAAAAACATTCCATGCCTTACATACTTTACCAAGATCTCACTCGCACAGTTTAGTGATATTTTTCTTTATTAATGCATACCAAAGACAACTAGCGCGTGATATCAATTTGTGAAGATTAACTGTCGAATGTCTCAATATACTCACGATACCACCATTGCATGACACCACACAAGGTAATCTTTGGTGTCGATTACTCCGGACTTGACTTCCAGCAGACAACTGCTCGGGACAGCGGCTTGGGCGGCCGCTCAGCGCAGAAGCACGGGCAGTTGCTCAGCGCAGCAGCCCAGTGCAGCAGTTTGGGCAGCTGCTCAGGATACCTGCTCGGGACAGCTGAAAAACAAATGAATGTGTTAATATCTGTCGACGTACTACGATAAAATTCTGTACTTCCATCACCCGCACCACACCATGCAATGAAAACAAAGAAAAACATTCCATGCCTTATATACTTTACCAAGATCTCACTCGCACAGTTTAGTGATATTTTTCTTTATTAATGCATACCAAAGACAACTAGCCCATGATATCGATTTGTGAAGATTAACTATCGAATGTCTCGACATACTCACGATACCACCTTTGCATGACACCACACAAGGTAATCTTTGGTGTCGATTACTCCGGACTTGACTTCCAGCAGACAACTGCTCGGGACAGCGGCTTGGGCGGCCGCTCAGCGCAGAAGCACGGGCAGTTGCTCAGCGCAGCAGCCCAGTGCAGCAGTTTGGGCAGCTGCTCAGGATACCTGCTCGGGACAGCTGAAAAACAAATGAATGTGTTAATATCTGTCGATGTACTACGATAAAATTCTGGACTTCCATCACCCGCACCACACTATGCAATGAAAACAAAGAAAAACATTTCATGCCTTACATACTTTACCAAGATCTCACTCGCTTAGTTTAGTGATATTTTTCTTTATTAATGCATACCAAAGACAACTAGCGCGTGATATCAATTTGTGAAGATTAACTGTCGAATGTCTCGACATACTCACGATACCACCTTTGCATGACACCACACAGGGCAATCTTTGGTGTCAATTACTCCGGACTTGACTTCCAGCAGACAACTGCTCGGGACAGCGGCTTGGGCGGCCGCTCAGGGCAGAAGCACGGGCAGTTGCTCAGCGCAGCAGCTTAGCGCAGCAGTTTGGGCAGCCGCTCAGGATACCTGAAATACAAATGAATGTGTTAATATCTGTCGATGTACTACGATAAAATTCTGGACTTCCATCACCCGCACCACACCATGCAATGAAAACAAAGAAAATCATTCCATGCCTTATATACTTTACCAAGATCTCACTCGCACAGTTTAGTGATATTTTTCTTTATTAATGCATACCAAAGACAACTAGCGCATGATATCGATTTGTGAAGATTAACTGTCGAATGTCTCGACATACTCACGATACCACCTTTGCATGACACCACACAAGTCAATCTTTGGTGTCGATTACTCCGGACTTGACTTCCAGCAGACAACTGCTCGGGACAGCGGCTTGGGCGGCCGCTCAGCGCAGAAGCACGGGCAGTTGCTCAGCGCAGCAGCTTAGCGCAGCAGTTTGGGCAGCCGCTCAGGATACCTGCTCGGGACAGCTGAAAAACAAATGAATGTGTTAATATCTGTCGATGTACTACGATAAAATTCTGGACTTCCATCACCCGCACCACACCATGCAATGAAAACAAAGAAAAACATTCCATGCCTTATATACTTTACCAAGATCTCACTCGCACAGTTTAGTGATATTTTTCTTTATTAATGCATACCAAAGACAACTAGCGCATGATATCGATTTGTGAAGATTAACTGTCGAATGTCTCGACATACTCACGATACCACCTTTGCATGACACCACACAAGGTAATCTTTGGTGTCGATTACTCCGGACTTGACTTCCAGCAGACAACTGCTCGGGACAGCGGCTTGGGCGGCCGCTCAGCGCAGAAGCACGGGCAGTTGCTCAGCGCAGCAGCCCAGTGCAGCAGTTTGGGCAGCTGCTCAGGATACCTGCTCGGGACAGCTGAAAAACAAATGAATGTGTTAATATCTGTCGACGTACTACGATAAAATTCTGGACTTCCATCACCCGCACCACACCATGCAATGAAAACAAAGAAAAACATTCCATGCCTTATATACTTTACCAAGATCTCACTCGCACAGTTTAGTGATCTTTTTCTTTATTAATGCATACCAAAGACAACTAGCCCATGATATCGATTTGTGAAGATTAACTATCGAATGTCTCGACATACTCACGATACCACCTTTGCATGACACCACACAAGGAAATCTTTGGTGTCGATTACTCCGGACTTGACTTCCAGCAGACAACTGCTCGGGACAGCGGCTTGGGCGGCCGCTCAGCGCAGAAGCACGGGTGGTTGCTCAGTGCAGCAGCCCAGCGCAGCAGTTCGGGCAGCCGCTCAGGATACCTGCTTGGGACAGCTGAAAAACAAATGAATGTGTTAATATCTGTCGACGTACTACGATAAAATTCTGGACTTCCATCACCTGCACCACACCATGCAATGACAACAAAGAAAAACATTCCATTCCTTATATACTTTACCAAGATCTCACTCGCACAGTTTAGTGATATTTTTCTTTATTAATGCATACCAAAGACAACTAGCGCATGATATCGATTTGTGAAAATTAACTGTCGAATGTCTCGACATACTCACGATACCACCTTTGCATGACACCACACAAGGTAATCTTTGGTGTCGATTACTCCGGACTTGACTTCCAGCAGACAACTTCTCGGGACAGCGGCTTGGGCGGCCGCTCAGCGCAGAAGCACGGGCAGTTGCTCAGCGCAGCAGCCCAAAGCAGCAGTTTGGGCAGCCGCTCAGGATACTTGCTCGGGACAGCTGAAAAACAAATGAATGTGTTAATATCTGTCTATGTACTACGATAAAATTCTGGACTTCTATCACCAGCACCACACCATGCAATGAAAACAAAGAAAAACATTCCATGCCTTATATACTTTACCAAGATCTCACTCGCACAGTTTAGTGATATTTTTCTTTATTAATGCATACCAAAGACAACTAGCGCATGATATCGATTTGTGAAGATTAACTGTCGAATGTCTCGACATACTCACGATACCACCTTTGCATGACACCACACAAGTAATCTTTGGTGTCGATTACTCTGGACTTGACTTCCAGCAGACAATTGCTCGGGACAGCGGCTTGGGCGGCCGCTCAGCGCAGAAGCACGGCAGTTGCTCAGCGCAGCAGTTTGGGCAGCCGCTCAGGATACCTGCTCGGGACAGCTGAAAAACAAATGAATGTGTTAATATCTGTCGATGTACTACGATAAAATTCTGGACTTCCATCACCCGCACCACACCATGCAATGAAAACAAAGAAAAACATTCCATGCCTTATATACTTTACCAAGATCTCACTCGCACAGTTTAGTGATATTTTTCTTTATTAATGCATACCAAAGACAACTAGTGCATGATATCGATTTGTGAAGATTAACTGTCGAATGTCTCGACATACTCACGATACCACCTTTGCATGACACCACACAAGGCAATCTTTGGTGTCGATTACTCCGGACTTGACTTCCAGCAGACAATTGCTCGGGACAGCGGCTTGGGCGGCCGCTCAGCGCAGAAGCAAGGACAGTTGCTCAGCGCAGCAGCCCAGCGCAGCAGTTTGGGCAGCTGCTCAGGATACCTGCTCGGGACAGCTGAAAAACAAATGAATGTGTTAATATCTGTCGACGTACTACGATAAAATTCTGGACTTCCATCACCCGCACCACACCATGCAATGAAAACAAAGAAAAACATTCCATGCCTTATATACTTTACCAAGATCTCACTCGCTTAGTTTAGTGATATTTTTCTTTATTAATGCATACCAAAGACAACTAGCGCATGATATCGATTTGTGAAGATTAACTGTCGAATGTCTCGACATACTCACGATACCACCTTTGCATGACACCACACAAGGTAATCTTTGGTGTCGATTACTCCGGACTTGACTTCCAGCAGACAACTGCTCGGGACAGCGGCTTGGGCGGCCGCTCAGCGCAGAAGCACGGGCAGTTGCTCAGCGCAGCAGCCCAGCGCAGCAGTTTGGGCAGCCGCTCAGGATACCTGCTCGGGACAGCTGAAAAACAAATGAATGTGTTAATATCTGTCGATGTACTACGATAAAATTCTGGACTTCCATCACCCACACCACACTATGCAATGAAAACAAAGAAAAACATTCCATGCCTTACATACTTTACCAAGATCTCACTCGCACAGTTTAGTGATATTTTTCTTTATTAATGCATACCAAAGACAACTAGCGCGTGATATCAATTTGTAAAGATTAACTGTCGAATGTCTCAATATACTCACGATACCACCTTTGCATGACACCACACAAGGTAATCTTTGGTGTCGATTACTCCAGACTTGACTTCCAGCAAACAACTGCTCGGGACAGCGGCTTGGGCGGCCGCTCAGCGCAGAAGCACGGACAGTTGCTCAGCGCAGCAGCCCAGCGCAGCAGTTTGGGCAGCCGCTCAGGATACCTGCTCGGGACAGCTGAAAAATAAATAAATGTGTTAATATCTATCGACGTACTACGATAAAATTCTGGACTTCCATCACCCGCACCACACCATGCAATGAAAACAAAGAAAAACATTCCATGCCTTATATACTTTACCAAGATCTCACTCGCACAGTTTAGTGATATTTTTCTTTATTAATGCATACCAAAGACAACTAGTGCATGATATCGATTTGTGAAGATTAACTGTCGAATGTCTCGACATACTCACGATACCACCTTTGCATGACACCACACAAGGTAATCTTTGGTGTCGATTACTCTGGACTTGACTTCCAGCAGACAATTGCTCGGGACAGCGGCTTGGGCGGCCGCTCAGCGCAGAAGCACGGGCAGTTGCTCAGCGCAGCAGCCCAGCGCAGCAGTTTGGGCAGCCGCTCAGGATACCTGCTCGGGACAGCTGAAAAACAAATGAATGTGTTAATATCTGTCGATGTACTACGATAAAATTCTGGACTTCCATCACCCGCACCACACTTTGCAATGAAAACAAAGAAAAACATTCCATGCCTTACATACTTTACCAAGATCTCACTCGCACAGTTTAGTGATATTTTTCTTTATTAATGCATACCAAAGACAACTAGCGCGTGATATCAATTTGTGAAGATTAACTGTCGAATGTCTCAATATACTCACGATACCACCTTTGCATGACACCACACAAGGTAATCTTTGGTGTCGATTACTCCGGACTTGACTTCCAGCAGACAACTGCTCGGGACAGCGGCTTGGGCGGCCGCTCAGCGCAGAAGCACGGACAGTTGCTCAGCGCAGCAGCCCAGCGCAGCAGTTTGGGCAGCCGCTCAGGATACCTGCTCGGGACAGCTGAAAAATAAATAAATGTGTTAATATCTATCGACGTACTACGATCAAATTCTGGACTTCCATCACCCGCACCACACCATGCAATGAAAACAAAGAAAAACATTCCATTCCTTATATACTTTACCAAGATCTCACTCGCACAGTTTAGTGATATTTTTCTTTATTAATGCATACCAAAGACAACTAGCGCATGATATCGATTTGTGAAGATTAACTGTCGAATGTCTCGACATACTCACGATACCACCTTTGCATGACACCACACAAGGTAATCTTTGGTGTCGATTACTCCGGACTTGACTTCCAGCAGACAACTGCTCGGGACAGCGGCTTGGGCGGCCGCTCAGCGCAGAAGCACGGGCAGTTGCTCAGCGCAGCAGCCCAGTGCAGCAGTTTGGGCAGCTGCTCAGGATACCTGCTCGGGACAGCTGAAAAACAAATGAATGTGTTAATATCTGTCGACGTACTACGATAAAATTCTGGACTTCCATCACCCGCACCACACCATGCAATGAAAACAAAGAAAAACATTCCATGCCTTATATACTTTACCAAGATCTCACTCGCACAGTTTAGTGATATTTTTCTTTATTAATGCATACCAAAGACAACTAGCCCATGATATCGATTTGTGAAGATTAACTATCGAATGTCTCGACATACTCACGATACCACCTTTGCATGACACCACACAAGGTAATCTTTGGTGTCGATTACTCCGGACTTGACTTCCAGCAGACAATTGCTCGGGACAGCGGCTTGGGCGGCCGCTCAGCGCAGAAGCAAGGACAGTTGCTCAGCGCAGCAGCCCAGCGCAGCAGTTTGGGCAGCCGCTCAGGATACCTGCTAGGGACAGCTGAAAAATAAATTAATGTGCTAATATCTATCGACGTACTACGATCAAATTCTGGACTTCCATCACCCGCACCACACCATATAATGAAAACAAAGAAAAACATTCCATGCCTTATATACTTTACCAAGATCTCACTCGCACAGTTTAGTGATATTTTTCTTTATTAATGCATACCAAAGACAACTAGCGCATGATATCGATTTGTGAAGATTAACTGTCGAATGTCTCGACATACTCACGATACCACCTTTGCATGACACCACACAAGGTAATCTTTGGTGTCGATTACTCCGGACTTGACTTCCAGCAGACAACTGCTCGGGACAGCGGCTTGGGCGGCCGCTCAGCGCAGAAGCACGGGCAGTTGCTCAGCACAGCAGCCCAGCGCAGCAGTTTGGGCAGCCGCTCAGGATACCTGCTCGGGACAGCTGAAAAACAAATGAATGTGTTAATATCTGTCGATGTACTACGATAAAATTCTGGACTTCTATGACCCGCACCACACCATGCAATGAAAACAAAGAAAAACATTCCATGCCTTATATACTTTACCAAGATCTCACTCGCACAGTTTAGTGATATTTTTCTTAATTAATGCATACCAAAGACAACTAGCGCATGATATCGATTTGTGAAGATTAACTGTCGAATGTCTCGACATACTCACGATACCACCTTTGCATGACACCACACAAGGCAATCTTTGGTGTCGATTACTCCGGACTTGACTTCCAGCAGACAACTGCTCGGGACAGCGGCTTGGGCGGCCGCTCAGCGCAGAAGCACGGGCAGTTGCTCAGCGCAGCAGCCCAGCGCAGCAGTTTGGGCAGCCGCTCAGGATACCTGCTCGGGACAGCTGTAAAACAAATGAATGTGTTAATATCTGTCGATGTACTACAATAAAATTCTGGACTTCCATCACCCGCACCACACCATGCAATGAAAACAAAGAAAAACATTCCATGCCTTATATACTTTACCAAGATCTCACTCGCACAGTTTAGTGATCTTTTTCTTTATTAATGCATACCAAAGACAACTAGCGCATGATATCGATTTGTGAAGATTAACTGTTGAATGTCTCGACATACTCACGATACCACCTTTGCATGACACCACACAAGGTAATCTTTGGTGTCGATTACTCTGGACTTGACTTCCAGCAGACAATTGCTCGGGACAGCGGCTTGGGCGACCGCTCAGCGCAGAAGCACGGGCAGTTGCTCAGCGCAGCAGTTTGGGCAGCCGCTCAGGATACCTGCTCGGGACAGCTGAAAAACAAATGAATGTGTTAATATCTGTCGATGTACTACAATAAAATTCTGGACTTCCATCACCTGCACCACACCATGCAATGACAACAAAGAAAAACATTCCATTCCTTATATATTTTACCAAGATCTCACTCGCACAGTTTAGTGATATTTTTCTTTATTAATGCATACCAAAGACAACTAGCGCATGATATCGATTTGTGAAGATTAACTGTTGAATGTCTCGACATACTCACGATACCACCTTTGCATGACACCACACAAGGTAATCTTTGTTGTCGATTACTCTGGACTTGACTTCCAGCAGACAATTGCTCGGGACAGCGGCTTGGGCGGCCGCTCAGCGCAGAAGCACGGGCAGTTGCTCAGCCCAGCAGTTTGGGCAGCCGCTCAGGATACCTGCTCGGGACAGCTGAAAAACAAATGAATGTGTTAATATCTGTCGATGTACTACAATAAAATTCTGGACTTCCATCACCCGCACCACACCATGCAATGAAAACAAAGAAAAACATTCCATGCCTAATATACTTTACCAAGATCTCACTCGCACAGTTTAGTGATATTTTTCTTTATTAATGCATACCAAAGACAACTAGCGCATGATATCGATTTGTGAAGATTAACTGTTGAATGTCTCGACATACTCACGATACCACCTTTGCATGACACCACACAAGGTAATCTTTGTTGTCGATTACTCTGGACTTGACTTCCAGCAGACAATTGCTCGGGACAGCGGCTTGGGCGGCCGCTCAGCGCAGAAGCACGGGCAGTTGCTCAGCGCAGCAGTTTGGGCAGCCGCTCAGGATACCTGCTCGGGACAGCTGAAAAACAAATGAATGTGTTAATATCTGTCGATGTACTACGATAAAATTCTGGACTTCCATCACCCGCACCACACTTTGCAATGAAAACAAAGAAAAACATTCCATGCCTTACATACTTTACCAAGATCTCACTCGCACAGTTTAGTGATATTTTTCTTTATTAATGCATACCAAAGACAACTAGCGCGTGATATTAATTTGTGAAGATTAACTGTCGAATGTCTCAATATACTCACGATACCACTTTTGCATGACACCACACAAGGTAATCTTTGGTGTCGATTACTCCGGACTTGACTTCCAGCAGACAACTGCTCGGGACAGCGGCTTGGGCGGCCGCTCAGCGCAGAAGCACGGACAGTTGCTCAGCGCAGCAGCCCAGCGCAGCAGTTTGGGCAGCCGCTCAGGATACCTGCTCGGGACAGCTGAAAAATAAATTAATGTGTTAATATCTATCGACGTACTACGATCAAATTCTGGACTTCCATCACCCGCACCACACCATGCAATGAAAACAAAGAAAAACATTCCATGCCTTATATACTTTACCAAGATCTCACTCGCACAGTTAAGTGATATTTTTCTTTATTAATGCATACCAAAGACAACTAGCGCATGATATAAATTTGTGAAGATTAACTGTCGAATTTCTCAATAAACTCACGATACCACCTTTGCATGACACCACACAAGGTAATCTTTGGTGTCGATTACTCCGGACTTTACTTCCAGCAGACAACTGCTCGGGACAGCGGCTTGGGCGGCCGCTCAGCGCAGAAGCACGGGCAGTTGCTCAGCGCAGCAGCCCAGCGCAGCAGTTTGGGCAGCCGCTCAGGATACCTGCTCGGGACAGCTGAAAAATAAATTAATGTGTTAATATCTATCGACGTACTACGATCAAATTCTGGACTTCCATCACCCGCACCACACCATGCAATGAAAACAAAGAAAAACATTCCATGCCTTATATACTTTACCAAGATCTCACTCGCACAGTTAAGTGATATTTTTCTTTATTAATGCATACCAAAGACAACTCGCGCATGATATAAATTTGTGAAGATTAACTGTCGAATGTCTCAATAAACTCACGATACCACCTTTGCATGACACCACACAAGTCAATCTTTGGTGTCGATTACTCCGGACTTGACTTCCAGCAGACAACTGCTCGGGACAGCGGCTTGGGCGGCCGCTCAGCGCAGAAGCACGGGCAGTTGCTCAGCGCAGCAGCCCAGCGCAGCAGTTTGGGCAGCCGCTCAGGATACCTACTCGGGACAGCTGAAAAACAAATGAATGTGTTAATATCTGTCGACGTACTACGATAAAATTCTGGACTTCCATCACCCGCACCACACTATGCAATGAAAACAAAGAAAAACATTCCATGCCTTACATACATTACCAAGTTTCCATAGGTACCCATTCATATAGGGTTCATATTGACAATTGTTTTATTTAAATCCTGAACTACTTCCATACCACAGTGACGTGTCAATCATAGTGAACAATACCTCTCGTGTTGCATACAAGTTATACAAGACAAAACATTGCCGTATAAAAGTATTAACACAGCGGTAACATTAACCTTACAGTTTTTTATCTATATAAGGAGCGGAACATTAATTTAATAAAAGGAAAAAAAAAATAAAAAAAAAATAAAAAAAAAAAAAAACCGACAATCACTACGACAGTGTTTGCACTATACAAATCACGACAAGGATTGACGTCACCGCAATAACGAACTCGGAGATGTTGACTCGTCGACGGTTGAAGGCAGAGTGAGCCACGACCGCTCTGCGCGCCGCCTTTTATACTTTTCGGTCTACTAGGCTATTTTCGTCTCCAACAAAAAATTTATATATATATATCGGTGCGGATACAATAATTAGCCAATAATAATTAGTCTATAACAATTAGATTTCTTAAATTGATTTATTTGAATCTATTTATAAAACATAGATTCATACGTTTGAAATTGTTTACAGTAAATTATTCCAATTAAAATTAATAATATAATTATTCTCAAAATGATTTAAGTTTATTACGTACAATTAATTATAAAACATGCCATCACTTTGTATTGCAATCTTAATGTTTAAAACGACCACGTGCAAGTACGCCGTAACTTATTAAAGCGGTCGCACTGGCGACGGGATGGCACATTTGTATGGGGCAAATGAAATTACCTACGGGGGCTAATTTTTATAGTTGCAATTTAAAATATTATTCAAAGGTGGTAACACATTAAATATTTTGATGTCACATCCGGCATGCTTAAATATTCTCTTTGGTGGGTGTGTTATTGTCTGTTAGTCTGTGGTTATTGTTTTCATTCGGATTTAGTGCCGGTGTCAGTGATTTCAGTTTCGTTCGTTGTTAAAGTTCCTTGAATATAGCATTAAATCCACGTCGAGTTGAGCTTATGTTCCTCCGTGCCTTCAAAAAGTTATGTTACTTGCGATTAGGAACTTCGAGAAATTGACTCAGTTGTGTGTGATGTGAGAAATTGACTCTTGATTATATTATAATAATTTGAGCAGAGACTCTATTTTAGTTTGTGATCATGTCGGAGAAAGAAAACAAAAGGAAATGCTTTAAATGCGGCCGCTCACCGTTCGCAGACAACGCAAAATTGTTTAGATTTCCAAAGCCTGGCATAAATAACCTTATACGGTATGTATATTTACTGATATGTTTATGGAACTAGCACAACAGACACTGGCAGAATTATGACAATAGTTGCAGACAGAAGCCTCTAAGAACTTCTATTTTTAAGCATTATATCAGAGTCAAATCAAACAAGAATTAGCAAATCTGGTTAATTGTGAATTCTTAAAATTGACCTAACTAAGAAATCCAGAAACTACATATAGTGCGTTCGAATAGGGTGTGGGCAAAAGTGACAAAAGTAACATTTTTGATTTTTACAAACGATTTAACAAAAAATCGCTCAACTGAGCATAAGACCTAAAATCGCATGTTTATGATCAAACACATAGCTGTCAAATAACGATCACAAACAACCATGCTTCGGACGTGGGTCAAAAATTACACTTTTTGGTGGCAAAAATTCCTCTTTTTTTAGCATTCCGAATGCTGAACAAAAAGAGACATGAATGACATTTTCACCCACAGATTCCCATTCGAACGCCCCTTATGAGCGTTATTAGCATTTTCGCTAAAAACGATCAGAAATGATCTATTTGAATGGACTAAATATTATATTTCGTCTTTGCATCCATGTAGCTTTCCATTGGGAGCAATATTTCTAACTTACATGTAGCCTGAGTCCCCATGGAAGTTAGATTAAAATAAATGATGTGTATGTTGTACAAGTTATACAAAATTTCACACAAATCTAGTTGTGTCATAGTACTTCATGCATGTGGGGGCTTAAAAGCTGTATCTGTAGCTGGATAAATATGATATAAATGGTAAATATTCACGGCATTGATAGAACAGTGGTGTTTCATAAAACGGTTAGGCAATTAGCATTTGGCTGCAACAAATATTTTACAGTACCCATTTCAGAATCAAAACAATATAAGTAACCCAAATAGAATTTTTATTAAGTATTTTTTTTGTACTTTCAGCTGTGAACTATGGGCCCAATACATACTCATCAACAACATTTCAAATGAAACTCCACAGTGAGCATAGTATGTTGTGTGAAAATCATTTTCTTGAAGCTGACTTCACTGATGATACTTCTACAGAAGTTATGGAGATCTGCAGTTCCATGTGATGTAAGTTGCAAGTCAGTAATAAAACAAATTTATGTTGTGACTGTAAGCTATTATGCGTCTCACCTATTGGTATTTATCCAAAGGTTTTCCTGAACAGATCGCTCTTAGCGATAACACAGCCTACTGAACTGACGATGGAAAATAGGCAGGGTAACACACACACAATGCCTTTCCACCAGTGAGGAGGAGCTCAAGCTGAAAGAGAGTTAACCCATGGTATTGCTGCTCAGTAGTCCATACTGTTCCGTCCACGATTGCTGCTTCAATTGGTAGGGTAGTAGGTAGCTAGCTAGATCAGCATTCACAAAATATTCTACTGCCATGGGGTACCAGGTACCTTCTGATTAGCAGTCAATAGGTGTAATCACTTGGCTACCACAGCTCCAATATCCAATGACTAATTCAATTAAGACCAAATTAAAAAATTATATCTGTGGTTTAAATATTATTGGTGTTTGCAAAAATTTCAAATCTATTTTTGTTACTTATTGAACTAGGCAGTATATGTATATATATATTATGTAATATATATATATATATATATATATATATATATTTATATATATATATATATATATATTATGTAAAATATATGTATATATATATATATTACATTTGTTATCAGGCATTTAGGTATATGTACATATTCACTAATTTCTATACTTACGCTGATACTATTTACCACTGCCCCTGAATATACTAATTTATACTAGTAGTAGAATATAGTAATATTGTATATATATATTATATACAATATTACTCTTTCTATCCAAAGGTTGTCTGGAAGGAATCGCGATAAGACTGCCTTTTGTACCATTATGTTTTAACTAAAGAGTTCCTATCTATCTTTATTTGTTAGTTTAGTTATATATTTTCAATACCTTTTCATCTGTAACTCATTAGTTATTTTTTTCCAGAATGAACCACAATTGCCCGAGTATACAATAAGGCCTCAGCCTGGTCCTTCACATGGGGTCTTACAGGATATCACAAACACAAGACCTACCAATCAGCCTGGTCCTTCACATGGGGTCTTAGAGGAAGTGACCATTGGTGCAAATAGTGAGCCTAATGTTGGGACATCTTCAGATGCTCAAGTGCAAACAATAGTTAAACCAACTTCAGAAAAGGAGAAGTTTTTGTATGCCAAATGTAGCAAATATATGCGAAAAATTTGCCAACTGCCCAATCGCGTTAGACATCTGAAGACAAAAGATATTTTAAAACGTGTGACAGATGATGTATCCATAAAAAAGTTATCAGAGATGATATCTCCGACATTTGCGCAACTGTTGCAAGGACAGATATGGAACTTTAAAAAGAAAAGTACTGGTCGAAGGTAGATTAAAAAAGAAAAAATTACTGCTTTAAGAATTTATAAAAGATCACCAACTTGTTACCGTTTGCTGCAAAGGCTTTTTCAATTACCATCACCCAGTACATTAAAAAGTCTACTCAATAGAGTACCTTTTAATGCTGGAATCAATCAACCAGTTTTTGAAGTCCTTCAAAATTACACAAAGACACAAAAGCCTTCAGACAATGAATACACATTAATTTTTGATGAAATGTCAATAAAAAAACATCTCAATTACAACTCTAAAGAAGATGTAATTGAAGGATTTCAGGACCATGCTTCACAGGGAAGATCCCCACTTATTGCAGCATATGCATTGGTGTTTATGGTTGCGGGGATACGTAAGAAAGTTAAACAGTCAATTGCCCATTACTTTTCAAGTGGGTTTTCTACTGCAGACAGACTGGCTGTGCTAATTAAAGAGGTAAGTATTTTTTTTTAAACACCTGCCTTAGAATGTCTTAAAAGGCGACTGAAGTCTCATAGGCAGAAAAGTGCGTCTAGTAGGCAGCAGTCAGCGGTGTGGCAAAACCCTATTACCTAAACTAATACTAAAATCAAATTATATTCCTTGTTGTGTCCATTCCTACGTGTGTAGGGATGATGATGACAACCTTTATATAATACTAGCTACGCTCTGTCTGCATGGTTATGGATGATGATAATGATGAATCAAAATATATATATATAGCCTATGTTATTTAGGGATTACATAGTATAATGGACAAAGAATTTTTGAAATTGATACGAGTTGTGAGTGTTAGAGTCTATTCATTACAGACATACAAAAATGCAAATATTTCTTCTTGATATTATTATTAGTTTCTAAATTGTACACCGTTATCAATACTTTTGCATAACAGACCCAATGTGAATAGTTGTCACATCAGTTAGAATAATTGTTCATTATTTATCATTTCAGGCTCTACAAATGTGCCATGAGGTGGGAGTAAATATTGCGGCCATTGTGTGCGATATGGATGGCGTAAACAGGCGAGCCCTCACTATCTTGGGTGCATCACTGCAACACCCTTATATCACCACAATGGCAAACAAATCACAGCACTTTTTGATGTACCACATTTATTAAAATGCTTTAGAAACTTGTTTTTAAAATATGATATTGAATGTGCTACAGACATTTTATCAAATGACAATGAAGGAAAAGGTAAAGGGTTCTCATACATACTTTTCACTCTTGTGTGTTCTTATCTTTTGGGTTTACTGTTGCATATTGTTTTTTTCTAAAACCCTTAGCAGAATTACGAATCTGGCCCAATGTGAATCAAGTGAAACTCAAACAAACAAACAAAAAAATATGATATTGTTATGAAATTACTGCTTTTATTTTGGTTTGATAACTATTTTTCTACATGATACATATTTCTTTTTACAGGAATTGCTAAATGGTCCCACATAAAGGAATTTTATGAAATTGATAATACCAACCCAAACTTTGTGTATGCACCAGCTTTGAAGAAGGATCACTTAGAGCCCAATTCAAAATGAAGGTTAAATATGCAGCACAAGTTCGTAGCCATTCCGTAGCAAGAAGAATGTTAGCCAAAGTAGCTAAACGTATGTAAACTAGATAGGTAGGTACTTTCTTTATTGCATGATAGCATGGTGAATGTTTATTTTTAATGTTTTGAAGTGGTGAAGTAGAGAAGACCGTACCTGATAGGATGCATCATGCCTGTTCATTACAGTTGCAGTATCACCGTTCTGTGGCTCTAAACTGCGCTCATCACTTAGAGACATTAGTTCTTAAATCTCATGCACACAGTAATTTGATTTGTAGGATATGTACCTACATCTTTAGGCTGACTAGAGCCTACAGCTGTCATGGCTGTCCCCACATCTTGCATGTAATGTAGGACACTCGTGCAATGTGAGCGTAATTTGCTGCTACAGTAAAAGTTGCTTTAACATCCCTATACATACAGTATATATATAAATTCTGTCAGGCAACTTGAGAGCTTAGTTCAATGTTAGTAAAATGTCAATGACCCCCAACTACATCAAAATATTAACAGATGTGATAGCATAGGTTACAGCTAGTATATTAACTCAAAAATTTGTAACAATCAAAATAACAAAGTTCATTTGAAGCAAACATTTATTTAATCACCTTACTCTTATTTTCAGGAGACCTTACTGTGGACGCCGCTGTAACAGCAAATGTTATTATAAATATGGATAATCTGTTTGATTGTCTTAACAGCGATTGCTCGGATTTGTGCAGAGGAAAAGCTCATGCAACAAATTTAAAACATTCAAGTCCACATTTAAAATGCTTTGAAAAATGAAAAGATTTTTTTCGTCTATTAAGTATATTGGAAGCCCACGTAAGCCGCCATCACAAGAAGGTTGGATATGGACTCTCAATGCCATTGAGAAATTGTGGAGGAGCTTGGTGAAAAAACACCACATCACTAGCCTTGCCACTAGGCGATTACAACAAGACCCTATTGAAAATCTTTTTGGCTGCATTCGTGGCAACTGTGGATCCAATTCCAATCCAACATGCAGCCAATTTGTAGCTGGCTTAAAAACTGCCATATTAACAAATAAGTCACACTTCAGGAAACTGTGAAACTGATAATAGCGTTATAATTAACAATTTTGAAACACTATTATTCGTTTCACAGTCCACACCACAGCATACATTTGCAAGGACAGAGCCTGAATTTCGGTCCTCAATTGAATTACCTCAAATTGATGATGCCATACAAGACAACAATGCAGAAATTCAGGCATGTGCATATGTGTGTGGATTCGTAATAAAGAGGATGCCTAATTGTGAGGATTGTAAAAAAGCATTAATATCAACAAGTGTTGAAAACTTTCATTTGTTTGTGGAGTTTAGAGAGTACTTAAAAAAAACATATCTGAGCACATAATGTCAAATTTGAATTTCTATTTCCTGAACATTTGTATGGAGCACAGGAACTCAAATGTATGCACCATAATTAGTAGTGTTTTTACTATATGTATAAGAAGATACTATGTTCTAAAAAATAGAGTGTTTGCTGGCGAAGCATCTGCAGCTGCACTGAAATGCAAAATAAATATATTATTACATAAATAAAATGTGTTCATATAAACTATGCTTTGCTATAATTCTTGTGTTAATATTTTTAGTCTGCTGCAACCAGGCATTAATAGATTCATGTGTGCAGTGATTTCGTCTGCCCCCTATATTGTGACATTAGTTCATTAAAACTTGTTAGGCCTGCAGTTGCAGTATAGTTGTCAGTTTGTGATTTTAATATAGGCCTGTTTCATAAAAAAGGTAACAATGTAAATAATGTCTCATGTATGTCTACCAAGTTTATATGATGTTATTATCAATGACAATTTTACATATTATATGCAACCATAGACCATATTGGTATATTATATGACACAAGTGAGCTAAGTTGATTGCACCTAAGGCAGGCCAAGCGACCAATCAAACATTTTTTTACGATATAACCATCATAGTTATTTGATTAACAGTGAGTGACAATCTCTTATATTATTATAGATCCCTTTATTATATTATTATTATAACATTTATTATTGATTTAGGACCAGAAGAAGAAGAGTACTCATCACGAATCAGTAAACAAAATAATGATTATGAATGTGGGTTATGAAAAAACAAAGCCCGTCGTCCATCCAATCCTAACCTAACTAAGCCAGGTATTCTATAAAATGTTCTTAAATCACGCACGATGTGCCGCATTAAGGCGGCATGGATGAGAGATGAAACTAGCATCAGTCGTCAGCGATGAGAGTCAAATGTAACACGTTATTTAAGTGTAGTATTATAACGTAACACATTGGTAACTTTTCTCGTTACCTACTAGTCATGTGCACTAAAACAATCAAAATCTAGAGAACGATAAATACGTAACTATCCAGTTTTAGTATAAATGGACAATCCAGGACCCTGAAATTCCAAAAAGATGCTTCCTTCACTACTCACTACACCAACAAACCCAAGCGAGCGAAGCTGCTGTTGAGTCAACTGGTTCGTTATCAAATTCTGTGTAGAACGGCACCAATATTGTCAATGTAATCAAATTTAAGCAAAAACAGATTGTTCCGTAGAAAAAACAAATCGTTGATTGCGTATCGGTTTGAAACTAGTTCAACTGAGAATAGTTTATAAACAATGCTCAAGCAGAGATTATAATCTCAAGTATTGATTAGATGATCCAGATATCAAACTGTATTTCAGTTGCATTCTGGAACATGGGACTTAGGTACTTAGATTTTTCCAGGGCCGAACTAAACACAATGGCACTGTGTTTATTATTTTCTTTTCCGGTTTTTCTGTTACAACGAGACCCTATTACTAACCTTCGCACCAGTCCTTATAATGTACTAGCTGCGTTCCGTGGTTTCACCCACATGGTGATAAATGATGATGAAGATAATTATGATGACGATGACAAGGATCCTACGTTCTTTCCCGAAATCCCCGTTTAGGCGTGAGAGCGTAACACATAAACAAAATTGCAACATTATTTAGGATGTCTTTGACAGGGTTGTATTTTTTGCAAGTAGAAAATAGCCTTCGTGCGCGAGTCTAGCACGTGACAAGTTTTTAATAAAATGTGTTTATGATATTTTTATTTGCTTTAAACGCACGGTGTTTAACGTCAATGTAAAAAGATGATGAGAAGAATAATATTAAAGTCGTTTTATTTAGCATAAAGTAAAGATGAGCGATTGTGTGACAAATGTTTTAGACAATGCGGTATTTTTTTAAAAGATTTAGAAAAATGGTTTCATGTAAAGTAAAAAAAATACGTCAAGTGCGAGTCGGACTCGTGCACGAAGGGTTCCATAACATAACATTATACCTATATAATTATTGTAGGTAATGTTCTGCTAATTAGAAATTTAATGGATATTTTATACTGCCCTTCATAAACAGTTACCTTTTTTTTCAGGTAGAAATGATATTACTAAACATGAAATGAAATTGAAGTACCTACATCAATCATACAGCTAAAAGCCCAACTGTGTTACATTCCAATTTTAGTAACATTACGTAAACAAGTTTGTATGAACATATTGTTATTTCTATGCAAGTATAGCATTGATGGCCAATAATGTCCTAATGTATGATACGTACGTTTATATGTATATGAACAAAAGTATATGAATACTATCACTCCATTGCCTGATATTAAGTGACAGACCCATAACAATTGCTGTATGTCTCAAATCTCTAAAGCTCTGCACGATATTACACTACGTTTGTCACCCAATTTTTATTTAGTCACCGCAGTGATTTTTAATGATTTTGTCTGCTACGATATCCTATAAATCTAAATAGTCACTGTGTTTGCATGCTACTAGATAGAGGCAGAATACCTGGTATCGCAACGGTGCTCCCCACATAGTATGAGAGAGATGGAATCATGTTATTACATGGGATCATGTGTAGAGATATACTGTAAACGCCGTTGAATATGTCCTTATTATATGATATTACAAATGTGTCTGAAAATCTTAATGTTAATGTTATATTCTGATTTCATAGTTGTTTCAAAATCTTTAATTAAGGAACTACAATTTTGTTTTATGGCCTTAAGCGTTTAAAATGTATAATCAATAAATTTGTAATAAATAATTGTTGTCCAATTTATTGTCCTTTTCTTTAATGGTCGTTATTATAATGCAGTAAAATAGAAAATATCTTTTATTAACTGTGTTTTGACAATACTCTCTTTTCACGATTAAAGTAATTTTTCGTGTAGAGTCAGCGCCACCATTCAAGTCCGATAGACGCGGCGCTGTTAGCGCGTAACTAAATGTTGCCAGTAACTTATGATAAAATTACTCATTTTCTACTTATGCTAGGAATTGTAAAATGATAGTAAAATATTAGTTCTACCCATGAAGTTATATCAGACAATAGCCTAACGAACTATTTAAACGATAAAATAAATCAAATGTTCTGTATCTATTTATTTTTCATTTATTATATATTTTTACAATTTGTGACCTACTTCACATAATGGATTTATACCAGTCATATCGCAATCGCGGTCACTCGTATCAATTAAGTCACTATCATGATCCGATTCAGTGTCGCTATCATTTTCTGTACAAATTATAAACTTTTCCATTTCCACATCGATGAGTCCGTAATTTTTGAAGTACTCATCTTCAACATTCTTCACATGATTGCACTGAATGTGCCAGTCGTCTTCTGTGATGCTTGCAAAAGCAGCTTCAGTCAGTTCAACTATTTGTTTGGGATCTTGAGCAACATTTTTCTCGGCAACGCGTCTTTTGACAAGACTCCAAATTTTTTCTATTGGATTTAAGTCACAATGATACGGAGGTAACTTTACAACTTCATGGTTGTGTTGCCTCAGCAACTCATCAACTGCGTAAACTGGTGGCTCCTTGTTTTTTTTATAGTGTTATATAACACTGCTTTGGTCCAACTGTCTTCAAAGAAAATATTTTTTTCTCGTAGCCATATTTGCATCTCTGATTTAAGGTTTGACATGGTTGGAGCTTTGTTGATCTGCGTGCAGTGGTAGGGTGCGTTGTCCATAACTACCAAAGAATTTTCAGGTAAATTAGGTACTACCTTTTCAGTCATCCACTTTAAAAAAATTGAGGCATTCATGTCATCGTGATAGTCAGCAGATTGCGATTGTGACCTAAAAATCAACAAAGCATTTGGCACGAATCCATTTTCTGATCCAGCATGAGCTATAATGAAGCGTTTCCCCGGTGAATCTGATATCAGCAAACCATCTTCATCTGCGCTTTGCCAACAACTCTTGGCATGATAGGTAGGGTGAATATATGTTTCATCTAAATATACTACAGGTCTCTTGTCTACCAATCTATTTATTTTCTCAATCTTTCAATATATCTGGCCCGCCATGCTGTAATATCATAACGTTCCATCAACACTTTGCGTTTTGATTGACAGCGTTTGAAGCGAAATCCTAACCGTTTTAATATTCTTCGCATTGTTGTATTGCTTCCTTGAAAGTTTATATCTTCTTTAAGTTCCATAACTAGCTTGTTTACCGTTGGCAATTCTTTTTTAACCACATAGAATGCATGGATTTTTTGGCGTATCGTACAGAGGTCGAAATCGTCCAAATTAATCTTTTTCGGTTGCGGTCGGCTTTTCCCGGGGGTAACTATTTTCTTCGATGTGCTTGCCGCTACTTGTCCTTCTTTAGTTATTCGAGACACTGTCTTTATGGAAACGCCTGATATAAATAAAACATCAAGGTAAGTTTTGGTATATTTTCAATCACAATTAAGAATAAGAAAAAAACACTGAAGATATCGTCAATCAGACAAGGTTACATTAAATTATATCGTTTTCATCAATTAGGCAAAAACAAGCAGCTATGGCATCCCTAATATTTACCTGTGATGGCGGCGACTCTCATCTGCACATTATTTAGCGATATTAAAATGTATTTTTTCTTCTTTTCTAATTCACAAAATTCTTTCATTTTAAGAATTAGTTCACGAGCTGCACTTTTCACTACTTTTCGCTGCATTTGCACGGATATTTCAACAAAAAACAATAAAAAATCCACAACCTCTACTCTTTACAAGCACTCTTAACAAACGGCAATATGACCGAGCTGTCAAACTTGGTTCCATTTTTTTCCGTAAGACTTCAGTGGTGGCGCGGACTCTACAGGTCAATGTAAAGTACGAGTACAATAATACCTTGACCACTAATTCCAGGAAATCGATTGTTCCATGAGCAGTTCATTTCCTGTATCCGAATTCGAATAGTTAAATTGGATGATTAACAATAACAACGTATTCCAGCAAATATACCATTTTATTGTTACCTATCTCAAAACGGTATGTACCTATACGTGAACCTAAAATATATATAAATACATCTACAGCGCCATCTATACTTGGTGATATTGGCTTTAAATGTATATGACGGAGAAAGCACCTCGGGAGTGTTTTTAAAAAGTGTGACGTCAGCATTGCTGACGTCACAATTGTTGTTTTCATGATGATCACTCATTTTTGGGTCCTCGAAGTAAAACTTCACAAGTACTTTTATAAGCTTCGTATATTCAACGAGCAGCGTAACATACATAGCGTAACGTACATGTGTAAGATCTTGCATACTGCTTTGTGTGTGTATACCTACCATGTGCTGACAAATAAATGAATCTTGAATCTTGAATCTTGAACAACGTCACAAAGAGGTCCGTACTGTACGGTGACTCGAGAGCGACTGAGACGAGCGCCTTTTTTTTTTTTTTTTTTTTTTTTTAGAACGGACTAATGCTGTTTGCCTCTACCGGCATTTACAGCGTCACCGGACGGTTGGCGAGCGCAGATGGCACTCAGCCAGATGCGGGCGCAGAGGGCGCACCGCCTAAGGCGAGCGTTGAAGACGCTTCGCCGCAAGGAGAGGAGTAGGCGACTTGCTCAAGGGCACCACTAGGGTACGGACCTCGGCTTGGGCCGTCGCCAGGAGAGAGGGGAGTAGGAGAGAATCGCCCCGGTACATAAGTGTACCGTTGAAAGTGGGCCCTATGAATTTTAACTCTACGACTATTTGGAGAGAATCTAACCAAGACATAACTTTTGCCTCGAGCTCGCCGGCGAGCTCGGTGTTTGACTGTGTTTACCACTAAATCATAACCTTGTGTACCTCGCCTCCTCCCATTTCCGCGACATGGGTCCACACCGCGACCAGGATCGTCGCGTTGTGCACTCATGACTGTACTTTGGGTGGGGCTACAATAAGAAAGTGTAATACCTCGTCCGCAGCCATTTGCTGGGCCGGAGGATACATCGCGACCGGGGCCGCGGTGTATACTCCCACCCGCACCGTGGCTGGGACTACAATCGTGTGTGTGTGAATTACCTCGACTGCGACTGGGGCTGCGAAGGAGATCTCGGCCGGAGCCTACAATGCGATCGGGATCACAGCCCTGGTCGGGTCTACAACCATTACCGGGGTTCCCTTGGGACGACGCTAAAGCTGCCGAAGTAACGGCTGCGATGGGGTCGTCCGGGTCACCCAAAATATGCCTTGGACGGCGACGGGGGGGAAGGAAGTGGGGATCGGTTATGTCAGTGGAGTAGTTCGCCGCTTCGACCACGAGGGGATTCGAGTGGTGGGGAGCTTTGTCGAAGTGGCGGCGGGAGCAGTCTTTCATATACTGCGTAATAGAGGGGAGGGTGAAATCGCAGTGCAGTTCGGCGTTCCGCAAGTACCACGGAGCGCCCACTGCCCTGCGCATAAAGCGATTCTGAATCACTTGAAGTTTGTGGAGGTCGTGTTTCTGAGCATGGGCGAACGCTACAGATGCGTAAGTCATGATTGGGCGGATGCAAAGTTTGTAAAGAGTCGTCTTATTTCTAAGAGACATTTTACTGTTTTTGCCTATGAGGGGATTAAGACGACCCATAATGAAGGCCGCCCTATTGCGAACAATCTGGATGTGTTTCGCGAAAGTGAGTTGGCAATCAAGGGTGACGCCCAGGTATTTGGCAGATTTAGCCCAAGGGATGGGTTCGCCGAATAGGACTATGGGTGACGGCATGAGATTTCGCCGGGTCTCAGTGAAGTACACTGCTGCACTTTTGCTAGGATTTACTGCAATCCGCCATTTACGAAACCATGCACCGATTACGGTGATGGCTCGTTGGATGGCGCATCTCTGCCTGACCTTGAACCAGCCAGTAGAGTAGATTGCAGTATCATCCGCAAACTGAGCGATCTGAACATTAGGTTCAGATCGTGGGATGTCGCTGGTGTACAGCGAGAAGAGAATGGGTGAGAGTACAGAGCCCTGAGGGACACCTGCGTGAATGGGATGCGGGGAGGAGAGCGTTCCCTCGGTGCGATAGCTAAACGTTCGATCCCTGAGAAAGTCTTGTAAGATGAGTACAAGACGGTCTGGCACACCCAGTTGGTACAGCTTGAATATCAAGCCGTTGTGCCAGACTTTGTCGAACGCTTTCGCTACGTCGAGGAAGACAGCTATGGTCCCTTGGGGCTTTGGTTTCTTATTGAAACCGCCTAGGATGTGCTCCGTTACGCGGTGCACTTGTTGGACGCAAGAGTGTTTGGCTCTAAAGCCAAATTGCTCATCGGGAAGGAGGTTATTGGACCTAACGTGGGACCAGAGTCGGTTCACAATGAGCCGCTCGTAAATCTTCCCCAGAGAGCTGAGGAGACTTATGGGACGGTAGCTGGAGGGCTCGGCTGCCGGTTTGCCTGGTTTGTGAATACCAATGACAATGGCATGCTTCCAAGTGTCTGGGAAGGAGCAGTTGCTCATAGCCGCATTGAAGATGCTAACTAAGAGATGGACTAGTGGGACTGAGAAGTGTTTAATCACCTTGTTGCTGATACCATCAGCACCAGGGGATTTACGGGTCTTGAGGCTCTTGATCAGAGACACAACCTCGGATGATTTTACCGGTGGGAGGAGTGGGAGGTCAGAGATGGACATAGAGCTTTTACGTTCGACTTCAGATTCCACCGAATCGAGGTGTTTCTGGTCGACGTGATCTACATTTAGAGTACACTGAGCCTCAAGGCTATCAGCTAAACACTCGGCTTTGTCTTCGTCAAGGAACGCTATGGAGAGGGGAGGTGGCCTAATGAGTGGAGGCATTGTCTGTTGTCCGTCAGATTTCAGAGTTCGAGCCAACTGCCAGTATGCCTGGTGAGTTGGCTCAATCTCTGACAGTTTGTCGTCCCACCTTTGATCACGCAGCTCACTCATGCGTTTCCTTACAGCACGCTGTAAATAGCGCATGGTGGCTTTGTTCTCTGGGGTTGGCATCGAGTCATACGCCCTAGTGGCGGCGTTCTTAGCTGTCAGTAACCTCCTCGCACCCTCGGGCAGTTCAAAGCGGCGACCATCCGCCACTTGGACCTGCTTTGAGGATTCACCTACTGCGGTGCGGAGGTGGTCACTGAGAGCCTCGATCGCAATTGACACGTCTTCTACTGTCTGTATGTCATCGGGGATTCTATCGAGAGCGGGTGAACTGATAGCTTGGAGGGATTCCCCCAGTTGCTTCCAGTTCACTACCGTTCTAGTGATAGGGGTTATGTCCGTCGGGTCGGGGCCTAATTTCAACAATACAGGGCGGTGGTCTGAAGTCAGTTCGTGTAACACTTCTATAGAGCGCAACCGGAGGGTGACGTTCTTGAGAAGTGCTATGTCAAGTATGTCTGGTCGTTGGTTGTCAACATAGGGATATCTTGTGGGCTCCAGAGGGGAGAGAATATCAAAGTTTAAGTGGCTGACCAAGCCTTCAAGGATTTTACCATTACTATTGTTACTAGTACAGTTCCATATGACATGTTTACTGTTGAAGTCACCGATCAGAAGGACGGAGCTTCCTAGAGAGAAGAGGGCTTCCAAGTCTGTCTGTAATAGTTCTTTACCAGAGGGGAGGTAACATGAGGCTATGATGACAGGTTGATGACCTGACATCGCTAGAAAGCAAACAGAGGCTTCTAGTATTCTAAGTGGTGGAGTAACAATTGGGATACAGTGCAGAGCTCTTTTGTAATAGATGAGAGTGCCACCTTTTGGGGTGGCCACTCTATCATTACGAACCAAACGGTAATTTGCAAACCTAGGGTTCGCTGTACCTGGTTTCAGAAAGGTCTCCTGCACGCATAGGATATCGACCTGATGGGTCTTACAAAATTCGTGAACTTCGTCCTTTTGACTAGAGAGGCCGTCAGCGTTGAAAGTCGCTACGGTGACTGAGTGGGGCTTAATTCGTTTCGGTGTACTATCCATATTGGATGATACCTAAGAAACGCTGGGGAGGGCGTAGCGCCTCACTGCGCTGATTAGACCCGCGTGTGTGAGCGTGGCTCGCAAGCGGTCTTGGTCGTTTGTGGCAGTACGAAGTTTGTGCGCGAATGCACGTACTTCGTCCACGTCTATGACCATCGCGTAGTCCATGACAAGGGCTATGTCGGCCGCCAGGTCAGATTGACCTGGGGCGTCCATGAGCCCAGCCATTGGAGGCCTAGCGAGCGGCGGTTTGGGCTTAGGAGCCGGCGCGCTGGCAGAGGCCTGCGGGCGGGCAGGGGTGAGGGGGGCGCTTGCTTGTACCATGCTCAAGGGCTTGGACCAAGCGTTGCGTGCGGGCGCGGGCGCGGGAACAACAGGTGTTGCCTGCGGTGCGGGTGTAAGGTTAGGCTTAGGGCCGTTCCCTTGTGAGCGGGTAGTGACCGGGCGAGGAGGGGGAATAGGCCTCCTAGCCGGCCCACTGGGTGCGCGGGGTGCCTTAGGGCAACCGCGGTAGTTGGCGGTATGTCCCTGTGTGCCGCAGAGGACACAACTAGGCGGGTCTGATGAGTCCCTAGTGCGAGAACACTGGGCTGTCCCGTGATCCCCTAGGCACTTGACGCACCTCGGGCGGGCGAAACAGAATCGGGCGGCATGCCCGTACAATTGGCAGTTATGACACTGGCCAGGTGCTCGGTTTCGGAATGGGAGACGAGCGCCTACAGTGCGGCCGTACTTATAGGACTCGGCGCACGTGCACGAGTTTACAAGTTTGTTGGTAAAGTATTGAAATTACAATCATAACATTAATTTTACATCGTAATCAACTCAAAAATAATCAACTGATGATTTATAAACTATTTTTAGGGCAATCAAATGATTAAACTTAATTATTCTCGACGAACTGTTGTAGTTGCGCCGATATATATATAACACAAAAAAGGTTAAAGATACCTGTCTATTTCCTTGTATATATTTTAGTCTATGAACCGGTGGGCAGAAACCATAGAACAAATTTACTCCTAACGGAGAAGAAAGCCAACTGCATAGATTAAAAACAAAACGGATCCCGCTAGCGCCACCTAGTTTCAGCCCACTGAAATATTGTTAGTGGCGGTAAATTCAAATATAGCCATACATTCTAAATTAAGTTTGTTCTGAAGTAGGTATTTTCTCTTATAAGAAATTTCAACCAGCTATTAAAAATCTAAATTTATTACAAGTAACAATCCTTGTAATTAAAAAACGAAACTCTTAAGTAGTAATTTCGAATCATAGCCGACTGAAATTTCTTATAAGAGAAAATACCTACTTACAAGAATAAAAAAATCTGCTTCCACTATGTACTCTAATCAAATAAAAGTACATTAAAATTGCATAATGTTTATTGTATCATGTAGGTGTATCACAAAATATTTTAATACAAATGACGTGTTGTTACTGGATATGAAATTAGTTGTTAGCCTGAAGGTTTGACTGATGCCTGGGGTGCAACAACCAACTTAGCGCTGTACTATGTAGTAGCATGTAATATGTAGTATTATCATTAATTATTACGTCATATAAACATGGTACACAAATACGAGATATTATTTACATTGTCACCTTCTATAAAAACAGGCCTATTACATATACAACAAAATTGGCAACTAAACATTACTAATTGCATAATGATTATTGTATCATGGTATTTACATAATATTTTAATACAAATCACACTGTTTCACGTTAAAAAATATAGATTATATATATAATTTATAAAATTGGTTATTTGCTTGACGGCTTAACTACTGCCTTAGGTACAATCAACTTAGCTCACTTGTGTCATATAATATACCAATATGGTCTATGGTAGCATATAATATGTAAAATTATCATTGATAATAACATCACATAAACTTGGTAGACATACATGAGACATTATTTACATTGTTACCTTTTTTATGAAACAGGCCTATATTAAAATCACAAACTGACAACTATACTGCAACTGCAGGCTTAACAAGTTTTAATGAACTAATGTCACAATATAGGGGGCAGACGAAATCACTGCACACATGAATCTATTAATGCCTGGTTGCAGCAGACTAAAAATATTAACACAAGCTAGTTTCGCAGTTTCCTGCCACTATACGCTCGATGATAGGGGGAGGTAAATGTGGTTGAGCAGTTTCCTGCAACCAGAGAATAGGTAGGGAATAATTGTTGGAGTGGAGAGGATAAATACCTGGTTTACGTGGGGGGTGTCGAGAGGCTCTGGGGTCTGATGAGGGCTGGTGACCGTGAGTCCTCGTTGGAGGCGTCTTGCTGTCGACGGCGTGCTGAAGGAGCTGAAGAACTATTGTGCACTTGGTTATAATGTTTGTGCACTAAGTTTATCGCGCAGTCGCGTAGGTACACTGGGCTGACGCGTAAACGCGGGGCTGATTTGAGCTGATGATGTGTGCGGCCGTGCCTGCACACACTGAAAGTCACTCGCGGCGAAAGTCAATCGCGGTGACTCGTGGTCATAATGGCGGTTACCACGCGGTCGCTACGCGGAACGCAGCGGTACACGTCCGCCGGTTGCGAGTATAAAAGGGTGACTATTTCCGCTTCCTTTCAGCAGCTTGCTTCTAGTTATGACAGCTGCAGGACAGCGGCGGTGGGGCGCGCGGTCGCGGGGCGCGCGCCTTGAGGTGACGTCACGCTTTCGCGTGAACACAAGCATTATAGCAAAGCATAGTTTATATTGCGTTTCAGTGCAGCTGCAGATGCTTCGCCAGCAAACACTCTATTTTTTAGAACACAGTATCTTCTTATACATATAGTAAAAACACTACTAATTATGGTGCATACATTTGAGTTCCTGTGCTCCATACAAATGATCAGGAAATAGAAATTCAAATTTGACATTATGTGCTCAGATATGTTTTTTTTAAGTAAGTTGTGTGAGCTTTTTTATTTGAGAAATTCATTTATCAGGGTAGCGCAGTGTTCTACACAGACGACCATTTCTTTTGTAACATAATTTAAACTTTTTTTAAACTCTGAGTACTCTCTAAACTCCACAAACAAATGAAAGTTTTCAACACTTGTTGATATTAATGCTTTTTTACAATCCTCACAATTAGGCATCCTCTTCATTACGAATCCACACACATATGCACATGCCTGAATTTCTGCATTGTTGTCTTGTATGGCATCATCAATTTGAGGTAATTCAATTGAGGACAGAAATTCAGGCTCTGTCCTTGCAAATGTATGCTGTGGTGTGGACTGTGAAACGGATAGGTAATAGTGTTTCAAAATTGTTAATTATAACGCTATTATCAGTTTCACAGTTTCCTGAAGTGCCCATGTGTGACTTATTTGTTAATATGGCAGTTTTTAAGCCAGCTACAAATTGGCTGCATGTTGGATTGGAATTGGATCCACAGTTGCCACGAATGCAGCCAAAAAGATTTTCAATAGGGTCTTGCTGTAATCGCCTAGTGGCAAGGCTAGTGATGTGGTGTTTTTGCACCAAGCTCCTCCACAATTTCTCAATGGCATTGAGAGTCCATATCCAACCTTCTTGTGATGGCGGCTTACGTGGGCTTCCAATATACTTAATAGACGAAAAATTTTTTTTAATTTTTTGAAAGCATTTTAAATGTGGACTTGAATGTTTTAAATTTGTTGCATGAGCTTTTCCTCTGCGCAAATCCGAGCAATCGCTGTTAAGACAATCAAACAGATTATCCATACTTATAATAACATTTGCCGTTACAGCTGCGTCCACAGTAAGGTCTCCTGAAAATAAGAGTAAGGTGATTAAACAAATGTTTGCTTCAAATGAACTTTGTTATTTTGATTGTTACAAATTTTTGAGTTAATATACTAGCTGTAACCTATGCTATCAAATCTGTTAATATTTTGATGTAGTTGGGGGTCATTGACATTTTACTAACATTGAACTAAGCTCTCAAGTTGCCTGACAGAATTTATATATATACTGTATGTATAGGGATGTTCAAGCAACTTTTACTGTAGCAGCAAATTACGCTCACGTTGCACGAGTGTCCATACATTACATGCAAGATGTGGGGACAACCATGACAGCTGTAGGCTCTAGTCAGCCTAAAGATGTAGGTACATATCCTACAAATCAAATTACTGTGTGCATGAGATTTAAGAACTAATGTCTCTAAGTGATGAGCGCAGTTTAGAGCCACAGAACGGTGATACTGCAACTGTAATGAACAGGCATGATGCATCCTATCAGGTACGGTCTTCTCTACTTCACCACTTCAAAACATTACATGCTATCATGCAATAAAGAAAGTACCTACCTATCTAGTTTACATAACTTTAGCTACTTTGGCTAACATTCTTCTTGCTACGGAATGGCTACGAACTTGTGCTGCATATTTAACCTTCATTTTGAATTGGGCTCTAAGTGATCCTTCTTCAAAGCTGGTGCATACACAAAGTTTGGGTTGGTATTATCAATTTCATAAAATTCCTTTATTTGGGACCATTTAGCAATTCCTGTAAAAAGAAATATGTATCATGTAGAAAAATAGTTATCAAACCAAAATAAAAGCAGTAATTTCATAACAATATCATATTTTTTTGTTTGTTTGTTTGAGTTTCACTTGATTCACATTGGGCCAGATTCGTAATTCTGCAAAGGTTTTAGAAAAAAACAATATGCAACAGTTAACCCAAAAGATAAGAACACACAAGAGTGAAAATTATGTATGAGAACCCTTTACCTTTTCCTTCATTGTCATTTGATAAAATGTCTGTAGCACATTCAATATCATATTTTAAAAACAAGTTTCTAAAGCATTTTAATAAATGTGGTACATCAAAAAGTGCTGTGATTTGTTTGCCATTGTGGTGTATATAAGGGTGTTGCAGTGATGCACCCAAGATAGTGAGGGCTCGCCTGTTTACGCCATCCATATCGCACACAATGGCCGCAATATTTACTCCCACCTCATGGCACTTTTGTAGAGCCTGAAATGATAAATAATGAACAATTATTCTAACTGATGTGATAACTATTCACATTGGGTCTGTTATGCAAAAGTATTGATAACGGTGTACAATTTAGAAACTAATAATAATATCAAGAAGAAATATTTGCATTTTTGTATGTCTGTAATGAAAAGACTCTAAAACAACTCGTATCAATTTCAAAAATTCTTTGTCCATTATACTATGTAATCCCTAAATAACATAGGCTATATATCGAGGGCTTCAAGCCAAAGGGGCGTATGAAAAAAATATGTGTTTTTTTTATAGTGTCAATCTTTTCAAAATGTAATAATATACAACCTCTATTTTTTTTTTAATTATTGGTGTATTACTTTAAAAGAGATCAAGTAAATACATTTAGACATATGACTGAAAGTCAGTTATTATTTTCATAACAGAAAGGCGTACAGTGGCCGTAACCACGCTTGACGAGTTGTGTATCGTACCATAAAGACGTATGTTCATACAACGACCAATTTTCATATAACCTACCGATATTATGTTGCACCATATAGACTTAAGTGCATACGACTATAACATTTTTATTTAATCACCAGTAAAGTGTCATGCCAAATAGACGTATACGCATACGACTGTCGAATTTTATTTAATTACGAGTAAAAATATCATGCCAAACGGACGTATGCGCATACGACCTTGATTATGTGCCGGGAGCGCGCGCTTCTCCCGCGCAGTGTGCAATAGTCAGCCGTATGGAGTGGACGGGCAGAATATTGTTTAATCGTTATTTATTGCAACGTAAACTACAATGAATCGCACCAAACATATTCTTCGTTTAGCACTAAACGGTAAGCATATTAAATACGGTATTACTTATACATAATTATTACCTATTATTATCATAACAAGTAGGTATTGCTATTGTGATTGTTGAATATTTTGTGTTAGGTTAGGAACTTAAGTAAATTTTTACCCAATCGTTTGTGTAGCTTGGACAAACAGACAAACGTTTCATCTATACTATTTTCATCTTCAGTTGAACAATAGAGCTTACTATATGGCTGCTTTATCCTGAGTGATAAATTAATGACTAACAGACAAGTTATAGCCGAAACCACTGAACCTACAAATACGTTTGTATTTGTAGGTACAATATACTTTAGATACAAATGAAAAAAATATATTTTATATAATATATTATTTTATTGCGTATATAATATATTATATATACATATAAAAAAAACATATAAACTTAAAATTTTGAATATGTATTCTTTGAGTGATTTTGAAAAATCATTCTTAATGATTTTTGATTTCACTTCTTATACGTGTGTGAAGCGGATACCCGCTAGTTAAATTAAAATAAAGAGCTAGGGGTATAGTTGTTTAAAAAATTGTGTTTATATTACGTCGGATTATTAATGATAATTTGTTTAACTAAATACTCGTGTAAGTAACTTTTTTCTATACGAGAATTACATGAGTGTTTATATAGTGTAGGTGTAGGTACTAGTAGTGTCGTGCGATTCAGTGTTTATGTAATATAGGTGTAGTTATTTGCTTGATAAATTTAGGGAACTTGTAATGAAATAATGAATTATTTCACATCATGTTTGTTTAGGATCTCAATTAAATAATGAAGATTCGCCGTTGTTAGTTGAAGAGCATTCAGAGCATTCGTCACGTACGGCATCACCAATAACTGATGTACGCAGAAATTCGCTACTTGCAGCTGAACAACGAGTGGTAGTAGCCGAAATGGAAAATGCAGGGTTTACTGGTGAAGACAATAACGATATACCAATATATTCAAATAAATCACCATTGTCAGTATTTACAACAAATATGGATTTCGAAATGCATGAATCAAATGTTCCATCGATAGAAAAACTACTTACACCGCTATTTACTCCTATAGCATCTATACAGTCACTGAGAAGTCCAAGTATTATAAAAACTCCTGAAAATACAACAAACGTGAATCTGAATAAATCTAAACAGACGTTCATTGATGACAGTGATGACTCTGTAGCAGACCCTAATTAGGAACCTGAAGTTGAAGAAAATCGATCCCCACCGATGTCACCTATTGTGTCATCTTTAGTTCAGATTTATCCAAGACTCGGCAGTATTAACTCACAACATATAGAACAGTTATCCAGACTTGATAGTAATTTTGGTAAGTATTAAAACACTTGAAAATGAGCCTTGGTAAGGGAAGTATGTCATATGCGTTTTGTTTCAGTTGAAACGATACCTACATTATTATAAGCGCAAAAGTATGTCTATTAGTCTGTTGAACGTTCACGCCTAAAACAGCTAACCGATCTTGATTAAATTTGGTACAGCGATGGTATCATGGTAGACATCGAATAAATTACTATTTTATGGGTTTTGTAATAGGTAGTATAGGTTTAAATGGTAGGCGTACTTACTACTTGTGTAGTGTAGATTGAGTATTTATGTAATGTAGGTGTAGATAATTTCTCGATTAGTTTAGGGAACTTGTAAGGAAATATATTTTACTTTACCACGTTTTTTTAAGGGGCTCGTTTTCATCATGGAGATTCGCCGGTGTCAGTTGAAGAGCAGATGCAAATATTGCATTCGGAGCATTCGTCACGTATGGAATCACCAGTAACTGTTTCACATATGGAGGTACGCAGAAGTTCTCCACTTACAGCTGAACAACGAGTGATAGTAACCGAAATGGAAAATGCAGGCTTTACTGGAGATGACACTGACGATTTACTGGTATATTCCAATAAAACATCGTTGTCAGTATTTACAACAAATGTGGATTTCGGACTTCAAGAATCAAATGTTCCATCGATACAAAAACCACTAACAACGCTATTTACTCCTACAGCATCTATACAGTCACTGAGAAGCCCAAGTATTATAGAAACTTCTGAAAATACATCAAAAAACGTGAATCTGAATAACTCTAAACAAACGTTCATTGATGACAGTGATGACTCTGTAGCAGACCCTAATTACGAACCTGAAGTCGACGAAAATCGATTCCCACTTATGTCACCCATTGCGTCATCATCTTTTGTTCAAACTAATCCAACACTCAGCAGTAGCAACTCACAACAACTAGAAGAGTTGTCCAGAATTGAAAGCGACATTAATTCTAAAGAATTGAAAAGATTAAAAAGAAAAATACCCGAAAATTGGAAGAAAAACATAAGGATAAAGAAAAGAAACAGTGGGGAAACATACAAGTCAACTCAAGGGAAAAACGTACCGGCAAAAAAGTGTAGCAATGAAAATTGTAAGTGTCAACGAGCTTGTCACACAATAATTGATGATAATACAAGACTAGATCTTCATTTGTCGTTTTGGCGTTTGGGTAATCTTGAAAGGCAAAGAGATTTTATAGTCTCCAACGTGTCTTCAACTGAAGCAACGGGCTCACGAGTGATTAATACGAGAAGGAAATTTACTTTAAATTACAGTTTCACGGTTAATTCGGAGGCAATAAATGTGTGTAAACCTTTTTTTCTACGAACACTGGATATCAGCGACAAGATGGTCCGTACTGCTTTGACAAAAGCACGCCGAGGAGTGGGTAATATTCCATCCCCTGATAAAAGAGGTCATCACACACCATCAAACAAATTAGCCAATGGCGACATAAAGTTCGCCAATGATCACATAGATTCATTTCCAAAAGTGCCTTCTCATTGGTGCCGTAAAGATACAAAGAAAATTTACTTAGAAACAACTCTTAACAAAGAAAAAATGTACGATTTATATAAGCAGCAATGTCTGGAGAACAATAAGAATCCAATTGGCAAGACTTCCTATAAAGAACTTATTTTAGAGAAGAATATAGGTTTTCATAAACCAAGAAAAGACCAGTGTTGGTGTAACAAATATGAGCAATTAACTGAAGACGAACAGAAGGAGAAACAAGAAGAATACGAAGAGCATGTTACCAGAAAGTACTATGCACAGGAAGAAAAAAAATGTGATAAAATGAAAGCAATAGTCGATAGTCGCTTGCAGATTTGTACTTTTGACTTTGAAGCAGTGTTATATTGTCCTTTGGTTTTAGGAAAGCCAGTATTTTATAAACGAAAATTAGGTAGCATGAATTTCACAATTCACAATGCAGTGACTAAACAAGGTTATTGTTATTTTTGGCCGGAATATGAAGGAAACCGCGGATCAAATGAGGTATCAACATGTCTCATCACAAATCTCTCCGACGTTGACCACCTTGTTTTATATTCTGATTGCTGTCCAGGACAGAATAGAAACTCTGTGCTTTTAACAATGCTCAATCACGTAATTACATCGCCTGACAATGATATTAGAGTTATTGACTATAAGTTTCTTGAACCAGGTCACACCTATATGGAGTGCGACAACATGCACTCGACAATCGAAAGAGCATCTGAGTATGCCAAAATCTACACCCCTGATGACTGGCAAAATGTCATAAGACTAGCCCGTAAAGATAATCCATATTGTGTTCAAGTTATGACACACACAGATTTTTTAGACTTCAAAACACTGCGAAGTACTATTATTCCTGATAAAATAAAAGCCACAGACGGAACTGTTTTGCAATGGAATAACGTGAGGTGGTTACGATTGAACAAAGACCTTCCCAATTCGCTGTTTTTCAAATTCGAATACTGGGAAGAATAAAGAGGTAAAGTTAAGAGATAGGGTAACAAGATCGGATCGCCATTCACGTCTTGCAAAATTATACTCTCAACAAATAGCGCTAAAACAAGTAAAACATAGAGATCTGATGGCAATGTGTCAGGATGGGACGATACCCAAGTACCATCATTACTTCTTCGAAAATCTGTCGGTGGTTTCAGGATCGTTGCCTCATCAAGATGATGACGAATTGGAACTATCTGCAACAAGAACTTCCTATTTAAGACGTCGGTCAGGAAAAAATAACTAACAAGTGTATTTGATACTTATACTTATATTAATTATTTTAATATACTTAAATTTACATACTTCAATTACTTTAAAAAAACAGATATACATCAGAGTTAGAGCTTAATTGACTCATTTGTTTTTTGTACTTTTAATTTTATTCCAGAAGCACTGATTGATTGATTTGTTATGTCTTTATTCAATTTTTATTTTATTCCAGTAAGAAATTACTTACTAGTAAACTACTATTGTTATAAGATTACCGAGATTACCTCTATTTACAAGTTTCTTGAAAACGTTATCCTAAGTGAGCGTTTGAAAACTATCGTGAGTATCAAACATTATACTAATATAAAGATACCGGCTGTACTCACTCGGTATTATGTCGGTTTAAGTCCGACGACGTTTCGAACGTATAAGACGTTCTTCTTCAGATCTCTCGCGCCGGCAGCTGAGAGCAGAGACGCGCAGTGCGCGACGCGATCACCAAGCGTGAACACTCCCTGAAGAAGAATGTCTTATACGTTCGAAACGTCGTCGGACTTAAACCGACATAATACCAAGTGAGTGCAGCCGGTATCTTTATATTTGTTATCCTAAGCGTTAGATTCAAGAAATCTTGAATTCGCCAATACTAATTAATAAGCTTCTGTATTTCTTCTGTAAAAGTTTATTTTTATAGGAACATTTTATTTATAAGTTTCTTTTAAATATTAAAAAAATAACTATTATTGAGCGTCTTTTATTTACGTCAACACCATCGAAATTGGCAAGAAAGTCTATACGTCAGTCTTGAAAAAAAAAAACAATTTAATATTTTGCCAAGCCAAATGGACGCATAGTCTTAGAAAATTATAGAATTAGTGGAGTTAATTAAATAAGAATTTACTATAGTATGACATGTCACGATACTTGTGCTAAGTTCAGAGGTATTTTTATTGTAACATTGCATACACAAGTTCTGTATTATACGTCCTTTCGATACAAGCATTTTCTGACAAAAAATAACATACGGTTTATCTAATATTGTCGAACCAACTAGACGTAAGTGCGATATTGAGGATTTTAAAATACTTACAAATAAATTAAGCATTTAACATAAATTCTAAAGTACTTTTATAAACACATGCAAAATTTAAATGATATAGCTGCTTTTAAAAAGAAGTTATAAAGTTTTTTCTGTCTCCTGAAAAGTAGGGGTATTGCTTGTACGTCCTTATGGCTTGAAGCCCGCGATATATATATATATATATATATATTTTGATTCGTCATTATCATCATCCATCACCATGCAGACAGAGCGTAGCTAGTATTATATAAAGGTTGTGATCATCATCCCTACACATGTAGGGTCAATCGATACCATATGTTTTTCTGTAATATGAATGGACACAACAAGGAATATAATTTGGTTTTAGTATTAGTTTAGGTAATAGGGTTTTGCCACACCGCTGACTGCTGCCTACTAGACGCACTTTTCTGCCTATGAGACTTCAGTCGCCTTTTAAGACATTCTAAGGCAGGTTTTTAAAAAAAAAATACTTACCTCTTTAATTAGCACAGCCAGTCTGTCTGCAGTAGAAAACCCACTTGAAAAGTAATGGGCAATTGGCTGTTTAACTTTCTTATGTATCCCCGCAACCATAAACCCCAATGCATATGCTGCAATAAGTGGGGATCTTCCCTGTGAAGCATGGTCCTGAAATCCTTCAATTACATCTTCTTTAGGGTTGTAATTGAGATGTTTTTTTATTGACATTTCATCAAACATTAATGTGTATTCATTGTCTGAAGGCTTTTGTGTCTTTGTGTAATTTTGAAGGACTTCAAAAACTGGTTGATTGATTCCAGCATTAAAAGGTACTCTATTGAGTAGACTTTTTAATGTACTGGGTGATGGTAACTGAAAAAGCCTTTGAAGCAAACGGTAACAAGTTGGTGATCTTTTATAAATTCTTAGAGCAGTAATTTTTTCTTTTTTATTCCACCTTCGACCAGTACTTTTCTTTTTAAAGTTCCGTATCTGTCCTTGCAACAGTTGCGCAAATGTCGGAGATATCTTCTCTGATAACTTTTTTATGGATACATCCTCTGTCACACATATTAAAATATCTTTTGACTTCAGATGTCTAACGCGATTGCGCAGTTGGCAAATTTTTCGCATATATTTGCTACATTTGGCATACATAAACTTCTCCTTTTCTGAAGTTGGTGAAAAATGGAAAATGAAAATCCAGTTTTACTACTTTAAAATTCAATAAAAAAAAAGTAATCAACCGATTTCAATTCTGTTCGCAGTTTTAGAGAAACCTTGTTACAGCTCTTAATAATAAACAATAATATCGTACTAATGTCCAAAAACTAGAGGCTTTTTCATAATTTTTATTTGATAATTTTTGTAAGATGCTTTACAAAAACCTTTATTTTCTCTACAAAAACGATAGTAAATTAAGTCTGCATTTTATTTAAAAAACATCTACAAGTCTTTAGCTATCCAACGAGGTAAAAAAATTAGCACTTTATTGCACAATTGCAGAAATAATGCGATAACAAAGACTCAGGTAGAGACATTCCGAGAAAGGGTTTTAGACAACGGTATCCATGTTGAATGCGCCGTCTCCCTCTCGCTTATGTTTGTTGAACTAGCAATGAGAACGCAGTTTGCTCAAGCGCATCGTACTGTTCAGACGCTCTTTGGCAACCCTTTATTACGATTAAATTTCGACCTTGATAACGTTATTGGACTTGTGTAACTTCTTTTTCTGTGATTCGGCTAGTGAACTGGACTTTTTGATTGATTGCTTACCCGACGACTTGGCTTGTACTAAAGGATCTGATCATGACTGCGGAATCCCACGACCATCTACCTCGGCTTCGAGAGTTCACAAACGAAGAGTATGCGGACATACTGTTTTGCTATGGTTTTGCCAACGGCGTCGCTACACATGCTCGAACGGAGTATCAGTCTCGATTTCCACAGCGCCGTTTACCCCATGTGAGTGTATTTGACGGAGTGTACCGGCGACTACGAGAAACTGGTCAAGTTCAAAGACGACAAAGTGATGCTGGACGATCTCGTATTTATCATTCGGATGAAGAGGAACAGATAATTCGCATGTTTGAGCAAGATCCTACGACTTCAACAAACATCATTGCACGACGTCTTGGCATGTCGCAATGGAAAGTATGGAACACAGTGCACCGCTCAAGACTCTACCCGTATCATTTGACTCCGGTACAAGTTATCCAAGACGGAGATCCTGCACGTAGAGTCGAATTTTGCAGATTCATGTTGAACACCGATATGGAAGATGCCAATTTTTTATTAAAAATCTTATGGACCGACGAATCCAAATTTGATCAGGATGGAATATCAAATTATCATAATATTCATTATTGGGCCCCGAAAGATGACGGTAACCCAAACAAGAAAAGATTACAAGGATCACAAAGAAGGTTTTCCGTTAATGTGTGGATGGGCATTATTAAGAATGAATTTATCGGCCCTTTCTTTCTGCCCAACAACCTCAATGGTGAAGCGTATGAATTTTTTTTGAGAAACGAACTTTATGAGCTACTCAGTGAAGTACCCCTTGAAACCCGCAGAAACATAATTTACCAACATGATGGTTGCCCCGCACATTTTAGTTTGAGCGTCCGTGAGTGGCTCAATCGTCAGTATCCCAATAAGTGGATTGGCAGAGGAGGACCCATTCCGTGGCCGGCCAGAAGTCCCGACTTGACTCCCGTCGACTATTACGTATGGGGTCACATGAAAAGCTTGGTGTACGACGATACTCTTGGACCTGTGGCAACCATCGAAGAACTGAAACAGCGCATAATAAATGCAGCAGAAAAAATTAAAATTAATTTAAATACAAGTGTTGTTAAAAGCAATTTACGCAGACGTATGCGTCTCTGCATTCAAAATTCTGGCTCACATTTTGAGAACGAACTGTAAAAATAATAAATACAGACTAATTACATCTACTCTTTTATTTCTTTAAAAGAAATTAAGTTACCTTAAGAAAGAGAGCAGCCGACGATTATCATGTCTATTGAATTATATTTTTTTAATAGAAGTTCTAATAATGTATTAAGCTGAGTATAGAATAAATCGCTCCGCTTGTCATTCCAATAGATAGTTACTAGTAAAACATCGATCTTATGAATTAATATGGCACTAATTTCTATACAATATTCAATTGTCAGAGCCGTTATGTCCTTCATCTCTGTATATTCGAAGTCGTCACGTAATAGAATACAAGTTCCTCCCCCCCTTCGCTGTTGCCTACAGAATGCAGATGCTATATTGTAGCCAGTAAAGTCAATCAGTTGTAGTTTTTCTTGGGGAATTGGAGAGTCTCAGATGAGAACTCAGGCTCAGACCACAGGTGGATCAGGTATGAATTAACAGTAAGTTCCAGAACACCGGTACCAACGCGAAATCCTCGCAAAACGAACATAACCGTCTATGAAAAAACGCTCAGACAGTCTATGGTCAAGGCAAGTATGGAAACTAAACTCAACAGTACGGTTCAAATTGAACAGTCAGTATTAGAATTAACAGACACTCTAACAAAATGCTACGAGCAAGCGTGCCCACTGTCCCTGCCGCAACCCGGTAAAGGAGGTAACAGGGGTTGGTCGCGAGCATTGGAAAAACAAAGGAAACAGGTACGAAGACTATTTAACAGGGCCATGAACACATACCGGGATGACGACTGGGACAACTACAAAAAGGCAAGGTCGGTATATAAAAAACTGATACGTTCCAGTCGCAGAAGGTCATGGCGTAAATACACTACTAACATAGAGTCAAATGCACAGGCAAATAGAGTTAGGAAAATAATTGCAACTAACTCTAACCGAGACATAGGCTCACTCAAGAAACATGACAACACTTACACTCACTCTGTAACAGAAACTAACACTCTACTATTACAAACACACTTCCCTGGGTGCCACATAACAAATGAGATGAGATGGTGTGAAGAAACTGTGGTGTCACCCACGAAAGTAGATTGGACAGTTGCTCAAACCGTGGTAACGGAAGATAGAGTTAAATGGGCAATCAGAACATTCTCTCCATACAAAGCACCGGGAGTAGACGGTATCTTCCCAGGTTTACTCATATGGGGCGAGATACATATATACAAAACCTTACTACAAATCTTTAGGGCATGCATTGCACATCGGTATGTACCGAAAGCCTGGAGAGAAGTGAGGGTTCTATTCATACCCAAACCAGGTAAACGAGATTACACAGATGCTAAGGCCTACAGACCCATTAGCCTAACATCATGCCTACTAAAAACACTAGAAAGACTGAGTGATAGGTACCTTAGAGACAAGGTACTGACGAAAATACCAATGCACCCAGATCAACATGCCTATAGTTCAGGCAAGTCAACAGAATCGGCACTACATAAGGTAGTGTCTAAAATCGAACATAACATCCAAACCAAGGCGTTATGTCTAGGTGCTTTCATAGATATTGAAGGAGCCTTTGACAAAACCAGCTTCAATAGCATCCGAACAGCACTACTCAGACACAGGGTTGAAACAACACTAGTGGAGTGGATCATTAACATGCTTAAGTCGAGAGCCGTACGGATAGATCTTGATAGTTCAACCAAGGGAGTGGTGGCACGAGGCTGCCCACAAGGTGGTGTACTGTCGCCGCTACTATGGAACATGGTCGTAAATGATCTCATATCCAAACTCAACGCACAACGGTACTTCACGGTAGGCTATGCTGACGACCTTGCGATTCTCATACCTGGCCACTTCGCGAGTGTGGCCTGTGATCTTATGAATAACGCACTAAAGGTTGTCGAAAAATGGTGCATAGATAATGAACTATCAGTGAATCCTAACAAAACAGAACTTGTGATGTTCACAAACAAGATAAAGCTCGGCAATTACACTTTACCGAGCCTGTTCAAAACGCAGCTGAAATTGTCCGAAGATGTAAAATATCTGGGAATAACATTGGACAACAAACTTAACTGGGCCAAGCACTTAGATAACAAAATAACAAAAGCCAGCATTTCTTTTTGGCAATGCAAACGGATGATCGGTAAAACATGGGGGCTCAACCCAAAAATAACCATGTGGTTATACAATACCGTAATCATACCCTGTCTATCATATGGGGCTCTTGTGTGGTGGCCCAGAACGACACAGAGCACAACCATCGTAAAACTGAAAAAATTCCAGAGGCTGGCATGCGTGGCTGCAACGGGATGCATAAAAACGACTCCTACAACAGCAATGGAGGCTCTTTTAGGAATCACACCGTTGCACCTACACATCCAGCAAGAAGCCGCAGCATCCGCGTTCAGACTAAAGGCTTTACATCTCTGGGAAAAGGATAGTCTGTCCCGTCACACAACCATCTTAGACGAAATAGCGACAGGCAATCCAATCATGCAATCAATATACGACAAACAGCACAAAGAATACTTCTTCACTAAAAGCTATAAGATACAGTTACACGAGGAGCCTAGTGATAGCTCAGGGCTTAAGGAAGTAAGAATATACACAGATGGCTCTAAAACTACAACTGGCACCGGCGCGGGTACGTTCTCGGATGATCTGAACATTCATATAACTACAGGCTTGGGTAAGTATAGCTCCATCTTCCAGGCGGAATGTGTGGGGATGATCCAAGCGGCAACAGCAGCACTAAGGAGGAAGGTAACTGACTTTAATATCAGAATACTCTCCGACAGCGCTGCAGTATTAAGAGCCCTACAACGGTACGATCACTCATCAGGGCTAATCAAACAGTGTCACAATCTACTGGAGCAAGTAAGTAAAACCAACCATGTCACACTCCAATGGATAAAGGGACACAGCGGATCCAGAGGCAACGATGCGGCAGACGAGTTAGCAAGGAGAGGTTCCAACTTATGTCCAAAAGGACCGGAACCAATGATCCCGTTACCATTCAGCCAAATCCGAGCATGGATACGTGACACAACCAAAAGAAAACATCAAGACTACTGGGCAAGTATCACAGATTGCAGACAGTCTAAAGAGGCGTTCCCGAAGCTCAACCCGAAGTACTCTAGACAACTCCGCAATCTGAAACGTGACAAACTACGACGAATGGTCGGTCTTGTCACGGGACACTGCTCACTAAACAAACACCTGTTTATGTTAGGTGTTACAGACAGCCCCCTGTGCCGAGGGTGCCTGGAGGCAGACGAAACGGCCGCGCACGTCATCCTGGAGTGCAGTAGCGTGGCGTCACAACGGGCAGAACACCTCGGAACACCGAGGACCGTCAAGGAGGCCTGCACCGGCATCAGCGAGCTGCTGGCCTTCTTCGACGACATCGGGTGGCTGGACTAACGCGCACCACCCGACATCACGCACAAAGTGCCGCATCGAGACGGCATGGGTGCGGAAAACAGCCCGCTGACCAAGTACCAAGTACAAGTACCAAGTTTTTCTTGGGATAGCCACGTTTCTGTGACACAAAGTGCATGTATTGTTGAATAGTTGTCTTGCAAAAAAGCTCGTACTGTGTCACGTTTTCCGTAGATACTTTGCATATTTTGAGACAAAATATTAAAATCCGTGTGTTTAATCACGAAAATTATAGTTTTGTTGTTGATGAGTATGTGGTTGTGTCAGTGTTTGTGTGAAAGTCTTTAAAAAAAAAGTTACTGTCTCTGGAGCCACACGGGACAGGCGACTCGTTTTGTGTTTGTCGCACCGATTGCGATGAGGACTGGTTATGCAGGTATGCGTGTGTGATGGTACCGTCTATTATAAGTTTATTATTTCTAATGACGGCGTGACGACCGTCTAGGCGAGCTGCACGAAGATGTACTTGCAGGTTTTTTCTGTGTTGTAGGGCTGTGTCGTCGAGGTATTCCGATATAGACAATCCTGTATTCTTAAAAAACTGGCCATTTTGCAGTAGGTATCGCGCCATCTTTTTGCTTAATAATTCAACTACTATGGGTCTACGTTGTTGGTTTTTTCTTCCAATTGTAGTTAATTCCTCAACGTAGCCTGTAAGGTCTACGTTAAGTATATCTTGGAAAGCATTAATTATCCTGTGGTGGAGTTCTATTTCTGTTTCTTGATCGTATTCAGATAGACCGTATAATACAAATTTCTTCGAGTTTTCTGTATGATATTGTTGTGTGTTTTTTGAACTAAAGATTAACTGTTTCGTTTCTTCTTTTAATTTCGTATTTTCGGTTTCCAATTTTTGAATAGTTTTAGTTAGTATAAATATTTGATTTTTTATAATTGCTTGCTCGCTCGTTAATGTATCTGTCTTTTTTTCTACTTCTCTCCTTAATTTATCGGATTTTTGTTCTATTATTAAATCTATTGTGCTTCTGATCTCGCTTAATATAGATTTTTTATTTTCTTCGAGTTTCTTATCTAGAAGTAGGCTAATCTTTTCTAACATTGAGTTTTCATCTCGCGCAGTGTGTGTCGAGTTTGTAGGTGAATGGTCATATTTTGTTGACATGTCTTGTTTATTCTGATCCCCAAGTAAAGAATCGTCGACAAACATTGTAGTGTCGTTTAAGCCCAGAAATTGTTTCCTCATGGGCGTGTCATCATTCCTATTTCGCCTGTTGGTGACATTTTGGCAAGACGGGCATCTCCACAACTTTTTTAGTTCAAATACATTGTCTAAGTAGTATGCTGTAGTTATATTAAGGCAAGCGTAGTGATACTTCGTCAAGCAGCTAGTGCATGTTAGTATTTCTGTTTCATATTTTATGGATTGCTTGCAAGCGCTGCAGTTCATTTTGCCGGAATACTCAAAATAGTTTAAATTATAAAGCTACTTATCGTGTTAGCGGCCATTCCAATACTCGTAGCTCGTAACTCCAGGCGTTACGGTTCAAAATGGATCGTAGTGGTCAATCAGCTGGCCGTTCACTTAAATGGTTGTTGGCAGATTTGAATTAGCGTCTAGTTATTTTGTTAACACTTGTAAAATCACAAATTATGAATAGTTTGTACGGAATTTTAGATAATCAAGCTCCAAAATCACAGGGCTTCACACATATGCTATTTTTCGAAGCGGATGGGTACTTTTTACCAGTTATTATAATTTTTGATACAGAGGTCTATCAATAGGTATTTTTTTCAAAATGATATGCAAAAGCAAAAAACTCCATGAGTTTACATCAAATTTCAAAGCTGACAAGGCATGTGTATTTTATTTTATGGTGTTTATAAATTTGGATAGTGTTTTAGAATTGACTTGTGTTAAGTTAGGTAAACTGAGGATGGCTTCCACATGTTTATCTGCAATAATCCTCTTGTTGTCATAGCGCTCCATTAATAAGCTGTAAGCAACACTATAGTTTTCCTCTCAGATGGGAAGGTGTTTTATTAGAGATAAGGGTTCTTTATCTAGTACGCCTAATAAATAAAACATTTTTTGGACTGGAGACAGTTGCTGATTTTCATGAATAATACTTTTGAAAATTGAGATGAAATTAGGCCAGTCAGTGTGAGAACCTGAAAACCTAGTCAAGTTGATTTTCGGTAGGTGAAACTCATTTTCATGTTGCGTACAATTAGGTTGATTTGTTCCATTGGAATCTTGTTGGGTTTCAATCAAAGTACTGTGCATAACTTGTATTGAATAAAACATGTCCACGAATTTATCGAAATTCTTTTCCAATTCTGAGGATGAGCGTTTTTCTTCCTTCAATGCCTGCTTGCTGCTCATAAGAATGGTAAAAGAATCATCCACTTGCATTCGATACTTTTCCATGTCTTTGTATCGAGCTATAAATCGCAACTTTTCGTTTGAACTTACACTGTCTTTTGAACCTAAATCTTGAGAAAAATCATACGTAGCTTGCAGCCATTTCATAGCCCTAACAAATTTGATGCAAATGCGATTATCTGCCATTTTCGATAGATATATATGAATTTGTACAATAAAATGTTACGAATTGATTTAGTAAACAAACAAGTAGTACAGACGTACAGTCATACGTAGCTTGCAGCCATTTCATAGCCCTAACAAATTTGATTAAGCAAATGCGAATATCTGCCATTTTCGATAGATATATATGAATTTGTACAATAAAATGTTACGAATTGATTTAGTAAACAAACAAGTAGTACAGATAAAGTATTACTCTATGCACTTGCACAGATTACTCACGATTTTATTGTTAAGAGTATAGATGAGTATAGACTTTAGGTGTTTGTTTGTTTGTTAAGTGCACAAACTATACAATCGGGAATGAATGACCACAGATTGTACACAAAAATATTATACTCTTATGCTAAAAATAATGCAAAATGGTGGCCATAGACATGAAACACAACTTGAAAGATGATGAAAAAGCAATTTTGAATAGAAAAGTATGAAATAATAGGTAGGTAATTAGCTAGGAAAGATGATTTTACAATGAAATAGGAATTCGGAACGAAGGACCAGAAATATGGTAGTGAAAGGAAACAATTTGGAAGGCTACCTGGTTCAGCTCGCCCCGCGTGCTTGGTGTTATACGACGCACCGTATTGCTTCTTTTCCTTTCCACATCGACGTTGATTTTCTTGGGAGTTATCCGAGGATGATTAGTAATGCACGAAGACCGCGGCTGATGTTGCCCTTCCGTCCGTTTAGCAATATTTTCGAGGAGAACTATGGAGATCTCGACTCGTTCGCGTGCCGGTCAGACGTCAACTCTTTCTTCCAAAAAACTACCTCCCCAGGTTAGCCAATGTTGTAAGGTGATATATGGAAAATGTGGGTAGTTTGGAGAAAGGTGTTGACAGGTTGCGTTCAGATAAAATTGATAATATGAAATGTTGCGTTCAAAGATTATGGCTCACCAATATTGCGAATATTAGCAAACATCATCAGCATACTCAAGGATTTCACAAAATGAGTCAACACTGTGATGAAGGTCATATGTATATAAACTATAAAGTAGTGGACTCAGAACTGATCCTTGAGGAAGGCCTTTCCATACCATTTTTGGGGATAACAGAGAATTTTGATATCTTACCGATATTAGTCTACCTAACAAGAGATTAAAAATGACATAAGTCATCCGTTGAGGAAGATTTAACTGAAGCATTTTTTGTTTTAGGATAGGGAGTTGCACATTGTCGTAAGCACCCGTAATATCTAAAGAGACGCCAATCAAATGATCATCCTTAGAAAAAGCAATGCGAATATCAGTGGTAAAAACACCTAAACTATGAATAGTGCCAAATCCTTTTCTAAAGCCAAATTGAGACTTCGATTAAATTTGACGATGTTCTAACAACCACTCTAACCTGTTTTTTAAAAGATTTTCAAAGATTTTTACCATAACAGATGATAGAGCAATAGGTCTTTACGAAGACGGGTTTGAATGATTTTTGCCAGGTTTCAAAATTGGGATGATTAATTGATGTTTCCAAACATCAGGAAAGTTACAATTTGCATATATGTTATTAATGATATTCAACAAATATTTTTTGGTATTCAAAGATGACCGACAAATGAATGAATATGGAATTACATCCAAGCTTGGAGAAGAGTCTTTAAGGTGATCTAAGGCAGCTGAAAGTTCATCAAATGAAAACAAGTCATCCATAGGAACACTAGAGATCCCAGAACTTGAAAAACAAGAAAAATATTCTTTAGGAGGAACGAAAGTAGGAGCTAACTGGTCAGAAAAAGCTTCTAGGCATGATATGTCATTAGATGACAAATCACGACAGTCGTTTTTGGAATTTCGAAACGATTTGATTTTTTTCCCTATAAGGTAGGAAGGAGAGCGAGGAGAAAGACTCGCAATATTTTGACCAGCCAATTTTCTTTTTCTTAGAAAGAAGTCTTCTAGACCTTGCCAAAACCTTTTTAAATAGAATAAAGTTTTCATAAGTAATATTTTCAGAAAAGTATGTTTCTGCCTCATTTCGCTCTTTGGTAACACTAGTACGTTCAGAATCCCACCAAGGAGGTAGAGGGATATTAGATCGAGGCTTCTTTATGGGAATAGTAGAGTCTGCAGATGCAATAATGGCATTTACTAATTCTGTATATAAATTTAAGTAATTAAACTCATTAATAGGAGGTAAAGAAGAAACCTTAGAATCAAGAGTGGAAGAAAATGTATCCCAATCAGCACTATTAAGTCTATATTTTAAAAGAGGAGGTAAACTAAAAGAAGAGTTAGGAAGGACAGACCAAAACAATTTGGAGAATAGAGAAGCAGAAGTTAAAGATAAATCTACAGCACTAGGATTTTGAAGGGGGGAAACCTGTCGAGTGGGAGAACCATCATTTAAAATGCATAAATTGAAATCGTCAATGAGATCCAGTAGGTAAGGTGAAAATGAGTCAGGAGCACGAGAACCCCACATTGGGTGATGACAATTGAAATCACCAAGAACGATGAGCGGAGGAGGAAGAGAGGAAAAAATGAGTGAGAGTTCAGAAATTATAGAAGCATTAGGATGAGGAATATAAATTGATAAAATAGATGTATCAAAAGATCTCACAGCAACAGCATTAAATCTACTACTGTGAGGAGGAAGTGAGAGTAAAGAGTAGGGCATAGTTTTTTTAACCAAGATGGCGCTACTTCCCCACCCATCGTCACGATCATCCCGAAAACAGGCGTAGCTAGGTAACCTAAAATTAGAACCTGGCTTCAGCCATGTCTCCGAGATAGCCGCAACAACGGATTTATATTTATTAATCAAGTAAATGAGCTCACATTTCTTTGATATGGCGCTCCTCACATTCCATTGTAGAATCTGATCCATGTTGAGAATTTACGACATAAGAGATTTTTTGTAAAATCTGCAGAATATTGTTCGGTAGTGGCATTTCATCAAATTTTGAAATCATATTTAACAAAGTACAAGATATTAATTACAAAAGGTTTTCATTTTGAGAAGATCTTTCAGAATTTAATGCACAACCATTAGTCATAGTTGATGAAGGAGATGCAATAATTGCATTATGAGCTACTTTATCGTAAGATTTGCAAACTGACGCAGGACAGCTTCGAGGCACAGACACAGTTTTTTTATAGGAGACAGGAGCAGATCGCGTTTGGGCCTTTTCAATAATAGGAGACGGAGGACTTGGCGTAAATTTGACTATATCCGCATACAGACGACGATTGATGGATGGAACCCGCGCGGATGCCTCCATATATGATATGCTTTCCTCCGAAACAATGTTTTTAATTATCTTTTGTCTATTATGCTCAGGGCAAACCTTGTCTGTAGCAAAATGATTGCCTGACCAGAATAGGCAAGAAGAATCAATTACCTGACAGGTAGAGCCCGAATGAGGTTGTGCACATTTAAAACAACGCGGTTTAGATCGACAAAAAATTTGAGTATGACCAAATACAGCAGGACAAGCATTGAATTGAAGGCAATTGATATTTATCCACATTAATGGCAGCATTAAAACAGAAAATTTTCTTTGGTAGAAATGTACTTTTGAACGTAACTGCAACCGTTTGAGTCGGAATCCATACTGGCTTGTTTTCAATAAATGTTTTTCTATTTAATCTCCTTGCCTTTAAAACCCACAGCCAGAAGGGCATTCAAGTGCATTAACCAACTCCTCCATGGACCAATCCACTGGAATGCCCTTAATAATACCCGTGCGCGTTACGTTATAAGTCGGAATTTGAGCATGAAAATCATAAGCAGACAGAAATTCACATTCCAAAAACTTGTTAGCCTCATCCCACGTTTTGAATTGAAGCGCAACTTTATTTCGACCTATCAATTTTATTCCATCCGAACAAATGCCTGTAACTTTATTTTTGAAAAGAAGTTGAGCTACCTTTAAGACTCTTAAAGTATAACCAGAAGCAGGGTCAGCGATATTCTTTGTTAAGTGGACCACATAGGGGCCCAAATCCGTCTGATCATAATGAAGATCTTTTACGTCAAACTGGGGGACAATATAGAAATGTTGCGTCGAAGTTAAAGGGCTGATATTTTTTTATTAGGAATTAAGTCATCTTGAGCACTAGGAGCACGTTGACGCTTCCTAGCTCCTGTAGAAAGACTAACCAACGTGCTATCTGTATTATCTGATTCCGAACCAAGATCAGGAGGATCACTCCACTGATCCTCATTTTTCTTTCGAAAAATGAGTGATCTTAATCGCTTTTACCAATAATAAAAATACTATTTACAAGCAACAAGAAAAAATTACTAAAAGAAACGAAACCAAGTTTTTTATCATGATTAATTAATAAGAAATCTACGCATTAAACTTCCGTATAATAGCCAACTCACTTACAAATAATCCCAGGTAAGGCTCATAAAAACAAAAACATTCTTTCAGATTCCCAATGATTTTAAATAATTGTGCTCATTTTTCAACAGAAGCCGCCATCATCTCCATAGATCCACCCAAAACAATCATATATGATTTTGCTATGACGTTTCTCGTGTCTAGTTTTTATACTAGATAGATTAATACCCGTGGTGAGTACTCCGAGGCAGTATTGCCAACCTGACTTGCCATAATTACCGTACATGTTCCACACAATTACCGTACGCCCATTTTTTTTAAATCAACAGGCTTTACTGACATTCTTAGTTCTTAAATAAAGGTACGCGGTTTTATTTTGGCGTTTTAAAAATGCTGCGGGTTATTTCTAGGTGTTTACGTTAGTTATGAACAAAGGATACCTATTTGATATGTGTAAAATATGAATCATTAAAATCGAGTTTTATTTAGATGTATGGGTGAGCGTCGAGGATGCAAATAAAACAATTTTGTAGTGAAAATACGACTTCATTGTCGGATATGTAAGATTCCGTGTCAATATTTTCAGCTGTTGGTTGATTTTGGTACAAAGAATTTTTACATATTTTTACATGTATGCTTTTCGATGGTTTAAAATCAATGCAACACTTTTTGCTTTCCGAACACGGCACAGCCTCATCGGCGTGTAAAGAGTATTTATCTATGGATTACATCGAACAATAGATTTGAACAGAGGTACCTTTGCGTCGAATGCTACGAAAACACATGTTTAAACTAAAGTCCATAGATTATCTTTTTTATCTTTGAAGTTGTGTTGTGTGTATTATCTGCAAAATTACCGTACATTTTGTCGAATTTAGAGCTTTACCTCTACCATGAGTTGGCAACATAAATGTCATCTATAGTCGATACGCTATATCTCGCCTACGTATTAAGCTTGTGATTGGCGTACTCGCTGTCAGTTCTAGTCCTACAATTGACCGCGGGGTGGCACTGTTCTTTTTTTCATACATTTTTTCGCGGCAGTCGATATCGAGCATCGATTGGTGTCAATGTTGTAAACTCATGGTAGACCTACAGGATCTTAAAAATTCCGTATGTTTGTCGTACGGTAATAAACTACCGTACAAGGCATGGAATTACCGTACAAATACGGTAATTACCGTACGGTTGGCAACACTGCTCCGAGGGCTCCGAGCGTGTTCACCCCAAAGATATTAAAGATATTATAACAGAACAAGATTGTGCACTATAAAATTATTACAATGTAAACGGAATTCTATGCGGTTATAATAAAGTTTACTTTCCTATGCCATTACGCTAAACGGAAAATCGGTCTGAGCAAAACGCCCCTATTATGGAGTGCGTCTCTGTCTACTGGGCTGCCACTGTAAAATATTTTATCATGTTGTAGAATATCATTATATATTTTATTCCCAGTTGTCGAGATTATTTCAAAATATTTACTAGTTAAATGCAATGTTTAGCTTATTTAATGATGTCCATAGCATTTGTATTATTTTAAACCGTGGTAAATCACTTGCTTCGTTTTGTAGTCGGCGTTATGGTAGTTTTAAAAATATTTAATATGCAACACTAGGCGTCGTCAATCAATATGGCGATTGTGATTATTTGTGTCAACTGTGTGATGCGTAGTGCTTAAACGTGGTGAAAAATCGTAATTACATTGTTATAATTGTGTTTAAATATATAGAAATGGTTCTCACATGTTGCGGAAAGAATGCAAAAGTGAATCATACAAAGGAAGCGGCGTATCTTTTCACAGGTGAGTATTTAGGTAAAGTTTTATTTTTGTTTAGAATAGGGTGTCCATGTTGATTGTAGTCTGTAGACCTAAATTTACTTTGTTAGCGCTCGTGTACATGGGACCGTGACCGCCGCACTGCGCCGCTATGCTGTGTACACGGACCGCCACGCGCCGCTTGGCTGACGCCGCATCATTATAGACATGACTTAGTAATAGATTGCTGTCACGGAGGAATACGCTTTTCGCAGCTAGCAATTTATCTCTAAGAACGTGTCTAGTGGTTTGGTAAATCGGCGCGACGGTGACGATGCAGACCACACGAGCGTTTACTATATTACCAAAATAAATAATTGTTTCAGGTTTCCTAAAGATGAAGAAATTAAAAATAAATGGCTAACCGTTATACCTGGAAACGTCACTCAATATTCAGCTGTTTGCAGCTTGCATTTTAAAGCTGATGACTTCGCGACCCATCCTGCTGCATCAAGAAAAATATTGAAAGTTAATGCTATACCTTCAGTTTTTCCTGTTGTAAGTATATCACTTATATAATCCTTTATCAATGATATAGATATATATATATACATATTTATAACGAGGAAAGATTTGTATATTTGAAATGAATAAATTCTTAATTATTAGGTAACAAAGGCTTTATTCCGTCTCCATACATTGTAAAGGAGCTGAGTTATAAAGTTACTCGTGCGTAGCCACGGGCAAGTCTGTGAGTCACTCATATACAGGGTATAACAGATCATAAGTAATAATATAAATAAATCTGACTACCTCGTTGGTCTAGTGGTAGCAAGCGCGACTGCGAAACACGGAGTCCCGGGTTCGATTCCCAGGTCGGGCAAAGTGTTATTGAGTTTTTTTCCATTTGGAATTTCTCAGTAAAAAACGGAGTCTGGATTTGTGCTTGGTTGATGGCAATAGACTCACCACCTATCACATGGGACCCAAACACCGCGGCGAAATGTGTTAGTACTTGTGTGCAGCTCTGCCTACGCCTTCGGGGATTACAAGCGTGATAATGGTAGTAATTCGCTTGTTCAGAACACCAAACTAAACTAACGAACTAAAATCTATTTTTAGTAAATTATGGTAGTTATTATTGTGTTCACGCTTAAATCCAAATTCGTATAATGCTTGCAAGTGACAATTCTTAAATTTGCCATTTCCGTTTATGGGTATGTTTAGTGCAAATTTAATCGTCATGTATGTTCGTGCTCTCTAAACTAGTCTAAGCTGATGTAAAACTACCCACATTTGAATAGAATAATCATATGTTTAGAATTATCATTCTAAGTGTTACATGAATTTGGATTTTAGTTATAACATAATAAGAACTGCCATAGTTTAAAGAATTTTAGTGTAGTGTACGCACAAGCGAATCAGTACCATTGTGTGTGAAATCTAAATAAACAAACATATACATATATGGATTGTAAATAAATAATTAATTTCTTAACTTTCAGATAGTACCTGACACTAAAAAAGTGCACATACTGAGTTCTATTAAAATATGTCCAGAAATACCTCATTGTCCTGGAATGTCATCCGAGCCACCATCTAAGAAGATGAAGTTGCATCAAAGTGCAAGCACACAAACGTCAATAACAGTCGATACTCCAAGGAAAACGAAACTGCGACGTGAAGTTAAAATCCTAAAATCTCAAAGTCAGAAAAGACGAACTAAAACCATAAATAGTTTGAAATCGTTGCTTAATGTTATAAAAAAAAAGTGTGAAAATTACAATGAAGTAGAAAATATGGTACAACTCAATTTTGAAAATATTCACTTACAATTAAACAAGAATGTGTCAAACCGTGGTGCTAGATATAATGACGATGTTAAATCCTTCGCACTGTCGTTGTATTACTATTCGGGTAAAGCGTATAAGTTTTTAAGAAACCATATTTCGCTGCCTCACCCTGCAACATTGCGTCGCATTTTATCGACTCACGACTGTGATGTAGGTTTCATGGCAGAAGATTTAAATGTTCTTCAAAAAAGGGTTTCCGAAAATCCTAATTTCCGAGATGTAGCGTTGATTTTTGATTCTATGCACATAAAATCTCAACTTGAATATGACCCTGCAACAGACAAATTTAGGGGACGTATAGATTTTGGAGGCGTTGTGCCCGAAGATCCAGAAAAAATTGCAACTGAAGCATTGGTGTTTCAGATTGTTTCGCTGAAAGATAAACTAAAATGTCCCATCGCCTATTTTTTTGTTGACAAAATATTAGCGTCGGTTCAAGCTAAACTTGTTGAAACAGCTATTCGTAAATTGGCGGATATAGGTATGGTGGTCCGATCTATAACTGCAGATGGAACTACTGTGAATATAAGCACTTTCGAAATATTAGGCTGTTCTTTCGAATTTCCTCACATTAAAACATACTTCAATCATCCCTCAGTATCCGTTAAAGTGTACTGTATCTTAGACCCTGCCCATATGGTCAAGTTGGCTAGAAACGTTTTTGCTGAAACGTCAATGTCTTCAAAAAATGGTGACATCGATTTTCAGTTCGTCAAACGATTACATGCATTGCAAGAAAAAGAAGGTCTCAAATTGGCGAACAAAATCAATAATACACACGTGAACTTATACGGAAAAAAAATGAATGTACGATTAGCCGTTCAAGTTCTGAGTAGCTCGGTTGCAAATGCCATCGAATTTTTAAAATGTAGTAAACATCCAGATTTTTTTGGCAGTGAAGCAACTATCGAATATATAAGAATGCTGGATAGAATTTTTGACTTGTTCAATTCTAAAAATCCTTTCGGAATAGGTTTTAAATCGCCTATGCGTAGAGAAAACAAAGAAATCTGGCTAAATGTATTACGTGATACAAGAGATTATTTGTCAAGTTTAAAAGTAAATGGACAGAACATTTTATCTCACAGGCGAAAGACCCCCGCTTTAGGTCTTATAATTGACACCTTAAGCTTTGCCGGTTTAGCAGAAGATCTCTTGGAAAAAAACCCATACTTTTTAACTTACAAATGCTCTCAGGACCACCTTGAGATGTTATTCTCGTGTATTAGAGCTAGAGGTGGTTCTAACGATAATCCGGACGCTCTCCAGTTCAGGTATACGATGCGAAAACTACTGTTCCGAAATAGTATCAAGCCTAGCATTAACTCTAATTGCACCGATGCAAATTACGAAACAACACCAATTTTCGAGTTCAGAAGTACAGAACGTGATTTACAAACTCTTTTTCCCGTCAGTTCACAAACTAGTGACGCAAACGAAGAAAATTAATACATATACATGCTCATGGATCAGGCAGACAAAAATACTGTATCTGATTTTAAAAACAATATCCTTTATTATATTTCTGGTTATATAGTCAATAAAATACTGGACAAAATAACTTGCCAGCATTGCCGAGCTGCATTGTTGGTATTGAAACGGCATGACGATCACTCGTATATAGTGGATATCTGTGAATTTTCTTCATTTACTGCCTTTGTTGATAAAGGAGGTCTGAAATATGCCTCAAAATTTGTTTTCGATGTAGTGAAATACGCTGAAATGCTTTTTAGTACTGCGTCTAATAGAATTTGGCAAGATCAGTTAAAGAATAAATTAATTCTTATCGCAATTCGTCATTTCTATCCAAAATTAAATGATATAGTCGTTCCATGGCATCCGGTTCTGTCAATTAGATGTGAGAACAGGCATGAAACAGAACTCATTAAATGTATAACGTCGAAATATTTTAACTTAAGACTAAAAACGTACGCTAAAAGCGAAACATTAAAATTAATTGGATACAAAGCCACGATGCGTCAAAAGTTACGCAAAACAATTTTATTTAGCAATGTATAGAAAAATAAACTGACTTTTATTTCTCTACAGCTTTTATTTTCGTAACATACACCTACCAGAATACCTAAAGTTACATAAGAATCACCTCATTAAAAAAGTGTATGGCTGTGATGTCTGTCATGATGCCGGCTATGTGGTGCTAATCTCCCCCTATGCACCGTTATTGTAAAATTTGTTTTAAATAATTATTATTATTATTCCATCCATCCATCAGTCCACTCTTGGACATAGGCCTCCCTCATAGTTCACAACCAAGTCCGGTTGCTATTATTATTTGTAGGTATAGCTTTCAAATCCTTCGACCCTCTTTTAATAAATACAAGTATACATAAAACAAATTAAATTTAATAATTACTCAATTATACAATCAAGGTCAACTATAAATTGTCCTGGGAGAACCAAATTTTGTAGTAAGCCTACTAGAGAAGGACGCACACCATAAAAGCGCTATCTCGCTCAGCTCGAGCTTTCGTTCATGAGTGCGCAATCTTGTTCTGTTATAATATCTTTGGTTCACCCGCTCCCCCCCAACGCCTCTGTCGGACGATGATTAAGTACTCAACGGTAACACACCTAAAATTTGTAGGAAAAAGCCCAAATTTTAGAATAATATCTATCTTCAATAAAATTCCAGATTGTTTGAAAAGGGAACCAAAATATAACGTTTTCTACAAACAACTTAAACAGTACCTCATTAAAAAATGTTATTATTCCATAGATGAGTTTAAGACTGACAGGCACTTATAAGCGACATCATTCAATAATTAAACTAACATTTTGATAATTTATAAATAAATAGGATTAATAGGATTATCGACGTTATAAATAAGTGTAATATTGACATATTGACATTGTAATATTGACATATTGACATTTAATATTGACATTAGGAATTGAAATAATTTAAGGCTTTATGTTAAATTTAACAATAGTATGTATAAATGTTAATAACCTAGATTATGTTAAGCTGAATTACTCAGACTGTGGACTGTTGTACAGTACCTACCTATATGTATAATGCAAACGCCCTTACAGGGTACATGTACTACCTATTAACTTGTCCATTTTCCTTCCTATGTGACATAACAATAATATATATGGATGTACATGAATGCAAATGTAAATAAATAAAAAAAAGTAATTGGCTCTCAACGACCGACCGACCGACCAATCAGCGAACAGTGCACGCTACCAGCATTATGAATATATAAGAGATGGCGCCACTTTGCATCTCTAGTCCACCAAAACTAAACTAGGTGGCGCTTGACTAAATATTCATATCGGTAAAACTATGCGCCGACATATGCATATACTTTATACCGAAAGCGCATATTTTAATTTATATGTATATGTACCTACTTACAAAGAACTAACTGTGGGTATTTATAAAACCTTACTAAAAACCAGCCAAGTGCGAGTCGGACTCGTGCAAGAAGGTTCCGTACCATTATCTAAAACTGGCCTGATAAAATAGTAAATATTGTAATGTGAAGTAAACTATGAAATAAAATTCATTTTATATAAAGGAAAATAATCAATGATATTTTTCAATGTTAATAAAAATCAGTGACATGTTTGACATTACACAATAATCAAATAAAAATAGTTTCTTCTTCTTGAACAGTATTAAACAAAGAGGTTTTCTAACACTGCCCCTTACTCTAGCAATCATAAAGTTGTAAACTAAAACTATTATTGCAAGAGTACACCATACATATGAGTACAACCAAAAAAAAATTATAAGAAACCTAAATTAAACCTAAACACTTAACAAACAAATTGTGTTTAACCTTTGGCAAGGCTTTTGTGAATAGGTCAGCTTCCAACTCAGCTGATGGCTTATAAAATATCTTTATTAGTTTACGCTCTACACATTCTTGCACAAATTGATGTTGTATGTCAATGTGTTTGGTTCTTCGGTAACATTGATTTTCAACTATTTTGAGTGTGCTCTTATTATCATTATAAATAACAATAGGCTCACGCGATAAATTGAACGGTGTCAATTCATTTACAAAATTATGTATGAATTTAGCTTCTTTTACCGACGTACCAAGAGCGTAATATTCAGCTTCTGTACTAGAACAAGCAACATTGTTTTGCTTGTGGCTATGCCAATTTATCACATTCAGTCCAAATCTACTCACGAAACCAGAATACGATTTTCGATCGTTGGTATCCCCCGCCCAATCTGCGTCGGATGAAATTTCAAATTTGTTACTACCTCGCCTAAAATTGAGTCCGTAATCAGTTGTACCCGATAAATATCGTAGCACGCGTTTGGCAGCAACCCAATGCGTCTCATTATAACAAGTGTTATATTGGCTGAGCTTACTGCACACAAATGCAATATCCGCACGAGTGCATACAGCGAGATACATCAAACTCCCGATAAGTTCCCGATATTGAAACCTCGAATCAATCTTCTCAGCTTTTGGCGGATTAAAATTTACTTCCATGGGAGTTGCGACTTTGTGACAATCATCCATTCCAAATTTTATCAACATATTTTTCACATATTCAGATTGAGTCAGTTTCAATGTCCCTTGCTCCCTGTTCCTTACGACCTTCATACCCAAAGCTTGTGTTACAGGTCCAAGCAATTTTATATTAAAGTTGGAACTAAGCAATTCATAAAGTGTTTTCTTTTGATGATCATTGGAGCTTGTAACGGAACAGGCTCTGGATGAGGATTCCGTCACGATTCACAAATATAGATACATTTAAAAAGCATCTTGGTATGAACAAATATTGATAAAATTTAGACAATCAAAAGTAGAAGAAAGCGATAATGTGTAATATTGAGATTTAGATGTTAGGTATTTCTTATAGCAAGACTATAGGTACTTACTGAAAATGATAAGCAGCTTAGAATATTTAAGCTATCAAGATATTCTATGTATTAACCATTTAAATCGATTGTTCAGATAGAACTGATAAGTTACTTCAAGTAAAAGGAAATGTTGAGTAATCCTTTAAATACATAAAAGTTACAAGCAAAATTAATAAAATTACCATGAAAATAAGCAGCATTGATATTTCTAACCATACAAAGTTATGCGAGGAACATATTTTAGTTGTGTGTCCGTGTATTTGAGTTTGCTTCATCAAAATGAACCCTAAAACAAATGAGTATTGACGCCGATCTGAAGCCGATAGAAAGGGCTTTGATTGGATCTACGTACCTCTGATCGGCGTCATACGAAATTCAAAATATGTGTTGTCATGAGCGGATTTTGATGAGATTTTGAAATTAGAATAGGAATGCGCTGGAGGGCTGAGATTGGCTGAGGTGGATCTGAAGCCGTTTTGACGCCGATAGAAAGGGCTTTGATTGGATACCTATCGGCCTCAAATCGGCGTCACTGTCAAGTTTGAGAAAGTATATAAGCAGTAGAAAGACCGAGAAAATGCTTATTAAATTCTCGAACTTCCGTGAGGTAATATATTCTGCTACGGACATGGTTCCGGACGTGGGTTGGATACCTCACGGTGACAACTAAGATCCACCTCGATAGGGAACGCCCAATCCTTAGAGTTGGACACTTTTGGGAGCGAGCCAACAATCGCTTTAACCTATTGCAATGGGTACGATTAACTGCTCCTCACTTCGATTGGAAAGAATATTCCAGTGGAAGTGTCTTCTATTTATTATATGTATTTATTTCCTCTCATACGAGAACGTCGCTCTGCAGCCTTCCATAGCTTCGGCTATAGCGGTATAGTCGCGCGACTATTTCCGTGCGTGGAGTTGGACACCCTAGGGGCCATAGGTTCGATTCTCGGCTTGGCACCGAACTTTAGAGGCTAGTTAGGGATCAAACTTGAGCCATCCTATCAGGGGGATGAAAGCTCATGCGCAATTAACTTTGTTGGGGACTTACACACACTTTAGCAGACTAGGAATTTATTTAGGACCGAAGTAGGTATAGGAAATAGTATTTTTGCTTACCGGGATATACATTAACTTCGTGATGGTTCAATCGGGAGCAAATAAGTAAATTCACGCGCTAGTAGAGTCTACCACTAGAGACGTAGGTTTCAATAATGGATTCGTCATATCAAGACAATCTATTAGTATGCTAGGCTTAGAAACTAAATACTAACTACGAAATGAAAATGACAAAATAAATGTATATTTAATCAGTATAAAGTAAGTAATACAGAAATATTTGCCTGCAAAGGAATATAGAAATATTAGTTCAAACGAAATGTAATGTATTTGTTGCAATAATATGTAATATATTTGCTAATGAATCGAGTTTGGGCTAGATTGTCAACTCTGATCCTAGCATGAGAATGCGGTAATAAATTATAGCAATTGAATTATTTGCTGAAAGTATCAAATGTAATATTTAGAATCAAATGATAATTCATAATGATAAATAATAATATTAAGAAGAGCTAAATAAGATTATAATCGCTTATAGACGCAAACTCTACATTTGGAAAACTACCAAACGGACTTAGTAAGGCCTTACTAATTTTGGGGTAAATAGAAGAGGTTCTTGGCATGATGGAGAAAATTTGTGTCACAGTAAAGAGCAGCTCTTAATCCAGCATTCGAGTTGTAAGCCTTGAACATGCCAAGAATCCTACTTTCTAAATCATAATAAATCTAAAATTCTACGGCAAATCTAAAGAAATCAAACTAATTACTTACAATATGAAAATTAATGAAATATATTAAATCTTTAAATTGTAGAGATATCTATCATTAATTTACTCGGTAAAATAAAGCTAACTATTATAATAATCATCATAATCAATATATGCCTGCTTGTATTGAGCTAACCAATACAACAAAGATTCTGCTAACACTTAAGTATTTAAAATAATTGCTTTTCCTACAATGGTTCAATAGATGACATGTCATGTAAAACACTAGTAATCTAAGTATCGCAATCTCGTATAAAAAGGAGATTTATGTATGTGGTAAATCTTATCAAACTTGGTCAAGCAATGCAGCACCTTGAGAATTCTTGTAAACCACAAACAAGGGTCTAGAGATTTCTCTAAGTCACTGATATTATTTCCCATATATTGCTTTCAGTAAACAAGTAAATGATTAAACTTGAACAATTGAACTATTCAGGGAATAGTGGCTGATAATATTTATCTAAAGGAATTGGATAATCAGCGTAGTAGCTACTGATCACAAAAGATTTCTAAAGCGCATATAAAGCGAGGTTTTACTTTACTTTTGTTATTTATTTCCTAGCAGTTTTCATAAACGAAACAAATAGTATATATTATAGAGACATTTAGTCTGTAAGAGATTATATCAATCTTATCAACAGCTAAATGTTCATAGCAACAAACATAAATCTATAAAGAAAGTTAGTTATATAATTAACAGGTTTATAACTGTTATTAATAATAACGAATATCATGCAAATATCTGATATTATTTAATGGAGTTGTTTATATATTATTTCACTAATCAAAACTGATTTATCAGATATAACAGGTATTTTTGCAAGCTAATAATTATATAGTAAAACTTGCAAACATCCTACTGTTTCTATGTTCTATGGTCAAATAACATAGACCTTAAATTCAGAAACTTATATTGATGATTAATATCTTCCACGACTAGAAGTCAAATCAAGTACATAAGCTAGAAATCTAGGATCAGCTCAGTCAGTCAGTCTGTAAGAACTAAGTATTTGCAATCTAGTATGTTCATCGCAATTTTTCGTTATCAGCTAGCAGTTCAGTAATGTAGTAGTAGGTTATCCATCGTAATATCAGAATACCTAGGCGTTGCTTTTGGTTTCTCTAGGCATCTATAGTTCTGAATAGTTTTCTCTGTTTCAATTCTTTCCGAAAAGAGCAAGGTTACAGCAGCGGTACACAGTGTTAGGGTCCTCCTAGACTAGACGATCATTGGCAAAACGAATTAGAATAAAAAATTAAAATTAGGGGGGGGGGGTTGTTACAATTTGGTAGTGCCGTTACCAGGATTGGAATAACGTTACTACGGAAGTTTTACTAGGAATTAGTTGCGGTCAACCGCACAATTTGTTGGCGTGAAATGGATAGGATTTTATTGAAACAGAGATGCTATTGCAATAGGTGATTTTTAAAGGGCTAAATAGGTAGTCAACGGATACTATAATGAGGTGATGATGTTGTTGTTCTAGGCTACAGTAGTAGATTTCTACAATAAACTAAGAAATAAATAAGCCGGATATGCTTTTTTAGGAATATTACTGAAATACTGATTACTACGAAGCGCTTAAATGATATTCAGGGAAAGATAAGTTGTATGCAAGTTTCATGTATGTAAAGTCTGCAACTACCTTTGTCATTTACGTGTACCCCATAGTCGATCTCTAGAATCCAGAAGTACACTTATCATTCGAAAGGCAGATTGCGTGTTGTGTTTACGACTAGGATACTCTCCTGGAAGCACACGGTAAATAGTCAGTATCGAACTCTACTCAAAGTGACCCGAAGGTTTTAAGAACACTTTTAGTATCGAACGACTTATGAAACTCACTTGGGAGCCAAGAATTGCGTTATAGAGTACTGAAAGAGTTCTTGTATAGTGTTAGGAAAGGAAGAGAGTTTCTAACATGTTGAAAGTGCCGTCGCTGCATTTGCATCACAAGGGTTACATTTGTAACCAGCAAAATACAGCGCAGATCGTGGACATGTCTGTATATAATCGGTGTTTGTTATGTTCGGAAGTATTAAGAATATAAAAATGTGTGAATATTAATAAATGGCTTACCTTTTTGTTCGATGAAATTTATGGTAATTAAATGATAGTAAAAATCTACATACGTAATTACTTCTATTGCATTTGCGAAGGAAATAAATAGGATTACAATAAAATGTAAAGTTGCGCAACTTTAATTGAGCGATGATAAGTCTTGTTAGAAGTTTTGTTGAAATATGTTTAGTCGTAACATTGGGGGGTTGAATTTCCCATTCAGATGCTTAGCGTTGTGAAAATTCTTATAGACAAATCAGATGGTTGTATAGTTATTCGTAAAGGTTAAATAAATCAACGTTATGCAGATTTAATAGACAAACATAGTAAGCGCCGAATTTAAGTATAAAAAACCAATATTATAGCTAGGTAGTGATGAGTCTTCGGAATGAAGCTGGTAAAGTTTGACAATGTAGGCGGGCTGAAGAGGAGCGCCGGATTTCAGAAGCTTTGGGGCGAAGCTGCTGGTCGAGTGGTGCGTCTTGACGAGATCTGCAAATATAATAGGGAAAATTAGGGAATGGTGAGCAAAGCCGGGTTATCTATCTAAATTAAAAATAATGGAAAAAAAAACAAACATTATGTAAATCAAAGTGAATAAGGAAACTTTTTATTTAGGGCACAATAATAATTGTTTGGATGTTAATAGTTATGTATGTATTTATGTTCTTATGTTACATAATTGACATGTAAGTAGTACGCGCAAAGTATATACACAACCTTAAATTTTAAATCTGAACTCGGTATACATCGTCAATTTCGGTCGTTGAATACTAGTAGACTATATACTATATACTAGTAGAACTATATTAGAGTTTAGGGCAATATAAAAAAAAAACCGGTTCCATGCCATGAAAATCGTAGGAATTGTGGAACTCATTTAATCAAGTGAGAGGTTATTACAGAACAACAGACAAATATACAAACGTTCATTTTATATATTACTAGTTGCGGTCGCAGATGTACCCGCATGGAGATAGCTGATGATGGTGGTGATGATAAAAAGTTATTTATGCGTAAATCTAGTATCATCTATTTTTATACCAAATCTCATCAAAATTAGTCCAGCCAGGACTGATGTAATAAACATTCATTCAGACATACCAGCATTTGCGTTTATAATACTAGTACCTAGGTACCTTGTTAGGATAATGATGATAATGATGAGGAAGAGTATTTTATAATATGTAAATTCAAAGCTACATCTACTTTCGTAACAATTTTCATCAAAATTGGCGCAGCTGTTTAAGAGGGATGGTAAAGCAAACATTCATTCTTACGTACAAACGTCGTGTTTGTAATATTAGTACCTAGAAAATATTTTTTAGGATACTAACTAAATAAATATCGAAACTTGCGTACCTATCAATCAATGATGAGTGGGTTATGTGAGCTGTAGAGCTTGTCAGGTTTCACTGTGGTTTATAGCAACACCACAGTCGGCAGGCAGGGATCTAGAATTCATGGAAAACTATAAAATATACATAAATATAAAATGAGTTAAATATAGAATCAGTTATTTCCTCAATAATCTAAAACTAACCGAAGGTTGTATATCAGGGCGCGTCGAAATATGAGAAAATCAACGGTAGCTTTGTTCACAGCAAATAGGTACCTATCTTAAAATTGCTATGGAATAAATAAACAAAGGTAGAAAAAGAAATGTGTTAGCAATAATAAAATCAATCAAAATGACATGACAATCAACATTTAGGTTACCTAGGCTACAGAATTTTACAGAAAGGTAAACACAAAAGAGTTCTTTGTAAAAGCAAAGAAACTTTTTGTTTGTCGTACTGAGAGCTTGCTGTCAAAGTGTAAAGAGAATATAAACACTACGTTTTACTATAGTATCACGTAAAGAAGAGTTCCGGAGATTAATGCCTAGGTATTTTATAGATGTTTATTGGAATCTATATAAAAAGGAGGTGTTTATCGTATATGATGGGTATGCAACTAGGAAATCAATATTGAGTCATGTTGCTTGGATTAATTGTTTGCCTGCAAAGAGTTTGACGACATAGCTAGATAATGTAATATGAAAAGTTCAGTTGTAACAAAATACGATAAGTATGTACATAATACACTGGTTATTTCTATGTAGGTATAATCTGTAGGAAGTATGTAGATATGAACAGGGAAAAAGGATGTTTGGTTGGAGCAAAGCAGAGATGAACAAGTCTAAATAACACTATACATACATACCTTGCCAGATAGCTGGAGTGTAGTTTCGTAGGAATATGTACACCTATGTATATAACAATATGTAGGTATAAATAGTTGTTGAATATCAATCGGAGTTGTTGGGCGAATGTATCGTGCATGCGCTGCCTACATTTGTTCGCAAGTTTTAGCCGTGAACCCGTCATGGACACTGCAAAGATAAAGGTAAATTAATGCTACGATAAATAGAGTTACGGGGAAAGATATAATAAGAGCGAACGTGCATAGAATTTACGAAAATCATATTTTTGACGTGAACTGTGTTTCCTTTATTTTGACAGCGACATATTTAACTATCTGTCATAAGCACATACGTGTATATCCAAAGAGTTCGTAACAAATAGAAATCATGTTCAAGGTTTAATATACCTAGCTATAATTTAAATGCTAAAGTTATATATTATTATAGATATAATAAACGGTATGATTAGGTATAAGATGGAATAAGAACTTACCTGTGGTCAACAAATGTCCATAGCTCTTTGAGATTTTGTGATCCATTGTAGATATTTGAGGTTTATATTTTATTTAGGGAACAAAAAAAGGAAGTATTAAAAGACAATCAAAGAAATTCAGGGTCGCTATATAGTAGGGAAATTCGGGTAGAGGTCGTAATAAAAAAATTTACTTAAAAGTTTAGTTGTTGTAATGCGACCGAAAAGTGGTTGTAAAATAGCACGGAGCGTCTTTGTTAAGACTTAAAATTTCGTATAACAATCGTAATGGGATACTTTGAGAGATATCTTTCAGTAATGCGTTACAAAGACATTGGCAGATATAGTGTAGTTATGATAATGACGTGATGAATATAAATTTTATTCAAAATCAAACACATTATCACACATGACAAAGTTTAAGGATTTCTGTACATTAATAGCCGTGACGCATACATTAGTGCAGGGTTATTCGAGGACCGGAAAAACAGTCTTGTTGATTTTTGCTTTGAAATTCATGAAAGATGTAGCTAGGGAAATGACATGGAGATTTGAATAATTTGAGTAACCACGCAGTGTCAGCACAGCGTACACATGATCTCGTAATAGCAAATATGTGGATAGAGAAATAGAAATAGAAGAGATCTTCGGAATATCACAAAAGAATTGAAAAATAAAATTTAATCTGCGATTCACTAATTGATTACTTGCAAGTAACCAAGGTTTGATGTAAATGGATTACGAAGGTTGTAGAAGATGGGGGTTGGAAATTACAAAGATAAATGGAAATAAACACAACTATGTTCTTTTGCTTGTACTCGTACATTTGAAATTAAATTAATTATAAATTCCGTTTAGAGTCCTCAATTTATTAGGTACTTAACTATCACTATAACTTTTAGTTATAGACCGTTATCAATCTAGTCATATTTCAGCAAACGTCGAGCATAGAAATATTCGAAATATCTTGTTTTTTTCATTTGTTGGGATTTGGGGTTATAGAAATATAAACAAATTACCCTTTTATATCCTTGTAATAATATAATTAATAAATAAATTAATCCTAGTAAAGGTTTGCGAAAATTTAATAGATAGGTATTACATCTATATCTTTCTAATCGATAATTTTCAGGGAAAAAATATTGGGTAGAAAATTACATTATTACTCAGTATACCTACATCGCAAGTTCAAGTTACGGGATACCACTAGTTTACTAGTTCTTCTGAGACCTAAACCTATTAAAACCTTTTATTACCTAAACCTATTATTAGTCCTCATCTATTGTTTGAGTATTCTAATTCACGGCGTGTCGTTAGTTTGGTTGATAGATAACTATAGTCCGAAGAAAGGGGAAAATGGGGAAAGCTGAGCACAGGGGTGTGTTGGACTGTTTATTATATTGTAGTGACTATGGAGCTGTTAGTATTAGAGTGTTATTATTGATTAGCGTAATAAATTGTAATTTATGGATTACATTAAAGAAAAGACCAAATAGTTATCGGTAGTAGAGATCAGGAAATGGAATAAAAAAGAGAGAGACATTCGTGTGTTTGACGTTTGCGTATAATATTGACAACAAGCGATGGGTGGCGTTAATAAAAGCAAAAGGAAAGGTAAATAGAATATTGTTTATGTTTATTGGGCGTTTCCCTGTTAACTAAATAAACAGTCGTAACGAGTTTCGTTTTATAGTTATGAGTAGCATGTAGAGGAAGAAGTTATAGGGTTATTGTAGGTATATCTTGTTGGAACGAAGTATCTATAATTGATAGATTACCTTCATAATTAGTCGGGTTTAATTTGTATCAAACAGGAAAGGGGTGATGCAATTGTTCATGGAAAGGAATAATGTCAGAAATTTAGGGAGGTACCTATCATAGGGATACATTATTAATAACCTAGTTTCAAAACCGAAAATCTAAAGTTATAGCAGAAGAAAAATACTGTGCAGCTATTTCTAGAGTCACGTTTTTGAGCAGTTACCTTTGAGTAAATATTTTGGTACATATATAACTAAAAAAAAATTATGTAAGAAGGTACATAGTTATGTAGACCACAATGGAAATGACATAAAAACATGTTTGGAGGATTGCGGTAGACAGTACATGTAAAGCGAATGATTTGGTTAGAGTTAGGTATGTCGAGTTGTTATTTTATTCAGACTGATCTACTGAGCTGATTTTGAAGATGTTCTGTGCGCCAATGAAGATTATTGATAGAAAGACACAATGTTGTTTTAGGTGAATGCGTTGGTTAAATAAGTTATAGAAAGGATTTGTAAAAGCGGGATTGTTATTGTTGATATATAATAATATAAGATATAATAGTAATCAGATAGTTTAGAGTTTAATAAAAATCGGTTTCAGGTATTGATTTATAATTAAACAATATTTAACATTATTATTGCAAAATGATTATGTAATAAAAAGTCGTGCATTTTGCAACTGTGAAATTGAATGAATTAAGTTTAGACAGAATAACAAATACAAGGTAAAAAAAAAAAATGATAATATTAGGAATCACAATTTTAAGGATTCTCTTCAAATGAAGTAGATACATGGAAAGCGTTAGGAAAATCAAAAAAATAAAATAAAAATATACAACCAAATATAATACCAAGGTACAGCAATATTTAATAAAACTTTATTACAATATTTAATAAAACTTTATTATAATTAAACAAAGATGTTACAATCATTTAATAAAGAGTGGGCGTAGACCTCATCAGGGCGGGGTTTGTTACAGCTTTTCCTATTTTATTTTTGACATAGGGTTTTTAAAAAAAAAATGATAATGTAAAGGGGCATTTTATAGAAATAAAAGTCTGAAATTTCAATTGATAAAAACTATTAATCGTGAGTATTCGTAGACACCAGACAAAAGGGTTGAAGGTTTATTTAGGCAGTATGCAGGGCAATGTAAGAGAAGAGAGATTTAAGTTATGATAAAGTGATGGGAAGAGATGGAAGAACTAATGGCGCCAGGGAGAGATGCGTGTGACAGAGTTAGTATTGAATTTTATTGAGGGCCTCTATGAATCGACAATACCGACTGGAGTCGATTTGTTAAGTTTTGTTTTCAGACAGACACACACTATTCAACGAATGATTTATGGAGTACAAATTGGAGATAGGTTTAGGTCAGAAGACACCACATCAGTATTTACAACTGAATTATTCCATAAAGAGTTCGTACTTTACAGGTAGCCAATGTTTAGCCATTACACTTACATTCACCGAGTTATTAGGCGGTTGCTTGTTTGGTTTGATTTGAAGAGGGATGTATCAGCCATGGAGAATTATTGCTTGTTAGCTATTAACGAGATCTGGAGTAATAAAGGGTGGCGTAGGTTCTACTCCACATACTCGATCCCAAACGAAAAATTGGTTTGGGTGGTAGCACGTATGCTGAATTATTCGAATTGACTAGGTGCACAATTTGGCACAATACTAGTTCCCTTTCGTTATTTCAGATTGTCCTTGTGAGAAGTCATTTTTACTCATGGAGGAGACATTGAGATCGGATATATCAACCCTTACAGTAAATTTATTTTTAACTCGGTCTTTTAAATACACTCCACTAGTGAGTTCACGTACTCATATCCTTGTTTGAAAACGAATTTTATCCAAATTAGAATAAGCACACGTTCAGTTTTGGTGGGACTATATTTGTGAAGTTGAATATATGGAGAATGGGAAAATTTCCTTCGGTAAATTATGAGAACCTGCGTAAATTTTGGGGGTTGGCTGTAACGGAACAGGCTCTGGATGAGGATTCCGTCACGATTCACAAATATAGATACATTTAAAAAGCATCTTGGTATGAACAAATATTGATGAAATTTAGACAATCAAAAGTAGAAGAAAGCGATAATGTGTAATATTGAGATTTAGATGTTAGGTATTTCTTATAGCAAGACTATAGGTACTTACTGAAAATGATAAGCAGCTTAGAATATTTAAGCTATCAAGATATTCTATGTATTAACCATTTAAATCGATTGTTCAGATAGAACTGATAAGTTACTTCAAGTAAAAGGAAATGTTGAGTAATCCTTTAAATACATAAAAGTTACAAGCAAAATTAATAAAATTACCATGAAAATAAGCAGCATTGATATTTCTAACCATACAAAGTTATGCGAGGAACATATTTTAGTTGTGTGTCCGTGTATTTGAGTTTGCTTCATCAAAATGAACCCTAAAACAAATGAGTATTGACGCCGATCTGAAGCCGATAGAAAGGGCTTTGATTGGATCTACGTACCTCTGATCGGCGTCATACGAAATTCAAAATATGTGTTGTCATGAGCGGATTTTGATGAGATTTTGAAATTAGAATAGGAATGCGCTGGAGGGCTGAGATTGGCTGAGGTGGATCTGAAGCCGTTTTGACGCCGATAGAAAGGGCTTTGATTGGATACCTATCGGCCTCAAATCGGCGTCACTGTCAAGTTTGAGAAAGTATATAAGCAGTAGAAAGACCGAGAAAATGCTTATTAAATTCTCGAACTTCCGTGAGGTAATATATTCTGCTACGGACATGGTTCCGGACGTGGGTTGGATACCTCACGGTGACAACTAAGATCCACCTCGATAGGGAACGCCCAATCCTTAGAGTTGGACACTTTTGGGAGCGAGCCAACAATCGCTTTAACCTATTGCAATGGGTACGATTAACTGCTCCTCACTTCGATTGGAAAGAATATTCCAGTGGAAGTGTCTTCTATTTATTATATGTATTTATTTCCTCTCATACGAGAACGTCGCTCTGCAGCCTTCCATAGCTTCGGCTATAGCGGTATAGTCGCGCGACTATTTCCGTGCGTGGAGTTGGACACCCTAGGGGCCATAGGTTCGATTCTCGGCTTGGCACCGAACTTTAGAGGCTAGTTAGGGATCAAACTTGAGCCATCCTATCAGGGGGATGAAAGCTCATGCGCAATTAACTTTGTTGGGGACTTACACACACTTTAGCAGACTAGGAATTTATTTAGGACCGAAGTAGGTATAGGAAATAGTATTTTTGCTTACCGGGATATAAATTAACTTCGTGATGGTTCAATCGGGAGCAAATAAGTAAATTCACGCGCTAGTAGAGTCTACCACTAGAGACGTAGGTTTCAATAATGGATTCGTCATATCAAGACAATCTATTAGTATGCTAGGCTTAGAAACTAAATACTAACTACGAAATGAAAATGACAAAATAAATGTATATTTAATCAGTATAAAGTAAGTAATACAGAAATATTTGCCTGCAAAGGAATATAGAAATATTAGTTCAAACGAAATGTAATGTATTTGTTGCAATAATATGTAATATATTTGCTAATGAATCGAGTTTGGGCTAGATTGTCAACTCTGATCCTAGCATGAGAATGCGGTAATAAATTATAGCAATTGAATTATTTGCTGAAAGTATCAAATGTAATATTTAGAATCAAATGATAATTCATAATGATAAATAATAATATTAAGAAGAGCTAAATAAGATTATAATCGCTTATAGACGCAAACTCTACATTTGGAAAACTACCAAACGGACTTAGTAAGGCCTTACTAATTTTGGGGTAAATAGAAGAGGTTCTTGGCATGATGGAGAAAATTTGTGTCACAGTAAAGAGCAGCTCTTAATCCAGCATTCGAGTTGTAAGCCTTGAACATGCCAAGAATCCTACTTTCTAAATCATAATAAATCTAAAATTCTACGGCAAATCTAAAGAAATCAAACTAATTACTTACAATATGAAAATTAATGAAATATATTAAATCTTTAAATTGTAGAGATATCTATCATTAATTTACTCGGTAAAATAAAGCTAACTATTATAATAATCATCATAATCAATATATGCCTGCTTGTATTGAGCTAACCAATACAACAAAGATTCCGCTAACACTTAAGTATTTAAAATAATTGCTTTTCCTACAATGGTTCAATAGATGACATGTCATGTAAAACACTAGTAATCTAAGTATCGCAATCTCGTATAAAAAGGAGATTTATGTATGTGGTAAATCTTATCAAACTTGGTCAAGCAATGCAGCACCTTGAGAATTCTTGTAAACCACAAACAAGGGTCTAGAGATTTCTCTAAGTCACTGATATTATTTCCCATATATTGCTTTCAGTAAACAAGTAAATGATTAAACTTGAACAATTGAACTATTCAGGGAATAGTGGCTGATAATATTTATCTAAAGGAATTGGATAATCAGCGTAGTAGCTACTGATCACAAAAGATTTCTAAAGCGCATATAAAGCGAGGTTTTACTTTACTTTTGTTATTTATTTCCTAGCAGTTTTCATAAACGAAACAAATAGTATATATTATAGAGACATTTAGTCTGTAAGAGATTATATCAATCTTATCAACAGCTAAATGTTCATAGCAACAAACATAAATCTATAAAGAAAGTTAGTTATATAATTAACAGGTTTATAACTGTTATTAATAATAACGAATATCATGCAAATATCTGATATTATTTAATGGAGTTGTTTATATATTATTTCACTAATCAAAACTGATTTATCAGATATAACAGGTATTTTTGCAAGCTAATAATTATATAGTAAAATTTGCAAACATCCTACTGTTTCTATGTTCTATGGTCAAATAACATAGACCTTAAATTCAGAAACTTATATTGATGATTAATATCTTCCACGACTAGAAGTCAAATCAAGTACATAAGCTAGAAATCTAGGATCAGCTCAGTCAGTCAGTCTGTAAGAACTAAGTATTTGCAATCTAGTATGTTCATCGCAATTTTTCGTTATCAGCTAGCAGTTCAGTAATGTAGTAGTAGGTTATCCATCGTAATATCAGAATACCTAGGCGTTGCTTTTGGTTTCTCTAGGCATCTAGAGTTCTGAATAGTTTTCTCTGTTTCAATTCTTTCCGAAAAGAGCAAGGTTACAGCAGCGGTACACAGTGTTAGGGTCCTCCTAGACTAGACGATCATTGGCAAAACGAATTAGAATAAAAAGTAAAAAATTGGGGGGGGGGGGTTGTTACAAGCTAAATATGAAAAAATCATCAACATATAGAGCTATTATCAAATTATCTTTGTAGAACACACATTGTTCACTCTTCAACTGTTTATAACCATTGTTAACCAAAACCTTATGAACTTTTTCATTCCAAGCTCTACTGGCTTGTTTGAGCCCATATAGACTCTTCTTGAGTAAACATACTTTGTTCTGCCCCTCAATTTGAAAACCGGTAGGTTGCTCCATATAAATTTGCTCATGTAAATCTCCATTAAGAAATGCTGTGTTGACATCAACATGTTCAATGTCCATATCATTTTCAACACCAATCGCAAAGAGTAGTCGTAGAGTGCTATGTCTCACAACAGGTGCAAATGTTTCTTCATAGTCAACTTTATATTGTTGAGTAAAACCTTATGCAACTAATCTTGCTTTAAACTTTTCAAATTCCCCACTTGGATCTACTTTTTCTTTGAAAACCCATTTCGATTTTATCACATTACTATTTTTAGGTCGATCCACAAGTTCCCAGACACCATGCGACATTAGTGAGTTATATTCATCTTGCATAGCTTCTATCCAACCTTCACTATTCTCACTTTCAATCGCTTCTTTATATGACTTAGGCTCACTACATCCCATCAAAGCTAGATCAGAGAAATCTTTCACTACATAATCTTTGAACCAAATAGGAGGATGGCGGTCACGTTTGGGTCTAGAATTTTCAGCAACTTCCTGGTCTGAAATATTCTGATCCATAATTTGTGAGTCAGGTTGAATATTATTCAACGAAGTTTCTTCCTGTTCATCAGATGTAATTATTCCTTCGACATGAGGTTCTTCTTCAATTGGATCTAGAACATCAATATCCGTTGATGATACATCTGGTGTGGCAAATTCATCACTGTCAGATTCATGGCTAAGTCCATGAGAAGTGTTGGGTTGATACACCGTAACTTCAACAGTATTGGTTAAATCTTTAGAACTTTCTAAAGAATTTGATGTTTTGTAGGTTATACCTCGAACATTTTCAATAAATTCGACAGAACGAGCTTTAATCAATGTCGAACCATCATCTGGATCACCAAGTCTGTAACCTTTGGTATGATCACAATATCCCAACATAATATAGGGCTTAGATTTTGGATCAAGCTTTTTGCGTTTTTGTTGTGGAGTAAGAGCATAAGCTGTGCTACCAAAAACTCAAAGATTACTGTGATCCACTTTAGACCCAGTCCATAACTCTTCAGAGTAGCATTTTTCACAGCTGCAGTTGGACTACCGGTTCTTCAAATAACACGCAGTATTTACCGCTTCAGCTCAATATTGTTTCTCCAAACAAGCATCTTGCAACATGGCTCTGACTTTTTCCATTAAAGTTCTGTTTAAGCGTTCAGCAACGCCATTTTGTTGAGGTGTATACGGAACTGTCGTTTCGTGAATAATACCACATTGCTTAAAATGATTCGCTAAACTTTTATTACAGTATTCCGTGCCGTTATTGCTCCTAACCCGCTTTATTTTAAGATCAGTTTGATTTTCAACTAAAGTTTTGAATTCGATAAACGTATTCAAGACAGTCATCTGATCTTTGCGTTTTAGAAAATATATAAACGTTTTCCGCGAAAAATCATCCGTAAACGTTATAAAATAACGATAACCACTCCAACTATTGACCGAAAAAGGTCCACATATATCTGTATGAACTAAGTCAAGTTTAGTCATGCTCCTATGTGCCTGACCACGCGGAAATGATTTGCTCTTTTGTTTACCCTCAAAACAAGGAGTACAAGGTGTCAAATCACCATTGTTAAACTTAATACCATTCGCTAACTTATCACGAAGTGTTAACATACCTGCTAAACTTAAGTGGCCCAGGCGACGATGCCATAGTTCTAAAGAATTAATGTTGGACACAAAAGCATTACCTTCAGTGCTAATATTAGGCTCTTGGTTTTTCTTACATACGTAACTACCCCTTTTCTGATCAATTTTGTAAATGCCGTCCACATTAGTAGCTGTTACTACGCTGGAACCAGTCACATTGACTTTATCCTTCCTGTAAATATAACAGTTATTAGCATCAAATATAACAAACATAGTCTTTTGCTGCAATTTTGCTAACAGACAAAAGATTAGTTGCTACTTTCGGCACATACAAAGCATCAGTGATGACTTTATCAATGACATCATCAAACGTTACAGTAATATCACCAACGCCTTCACTGTATATATTATCATTATTTGCAGTAGTAATTTCAGATTTATTACTGGCAGAAAAATTCTTCTTCGAGTCTTTCCGGTTAGTCATATGACTAGAACAACTTGAATCTAAGATCCAACTATTACTGTCACAAATGTTATTCACTAAAGCAATTTCTCTAGATAATAAAGTCAGATTTGCACTACTTCCCTTCTTTGTAGACGAAGATGCATCTGGCGTCAAGCTTTTATAAGGAATCTTCTTCAAATTCTTTTTTAATTTGGGACACCTTGGCTTAATATGCCCTTTTTCATGACAATTATGGCACGTAGGAATAAATTTGTCTTTTGCAACAAGAATCTTCTCAGTTGGTTCCACATTCGAATTCAAAGTTCCCTTTTTAAATTCGCTTTGTATCAACTGACATTTCACAAAGTCAGATGACAGTTTCATATTCGTGGCTTCCATGGTCATAATCAATGAGTCAAATTAATTTGGTAATCCTATTAGCATCATTTCGGCTAATTCATCATCCTCTATTTGACATCCAATGTCTGCCAATTCTTGAGTTACAGAAATTATATTTCCTAAATAATGATCCATTGAGCTATGATCAACATATCTGAGCTGCGATAACTTCCTTTTAAGACATAATCGTCGGCTTATGCCACTATTTTCGTAAGCCGCCTTTAGATTATTCCAGGCGTCTGCCGCCGTCTTGGAAACCTTTACATGCGGATAGCAAATCGGCTCGATATTCAAACATATTTTGGCATATGCTATCACTCTCTATGTCTTTTATGGGGTCCGAAATAGTATTCGACACAACATCCCATAAACCATTATCAATCAATAAAAGTTTTATTTGAAATTTCCAGTTTTGATAGTTTGTAACACCCTTTAGTTTCTCAATAGAAATATGTGAGTTACTTACAATTGTAGTATTCATTTTTGAAGAGCTAATAAAGTTCTCCATGCTCACATAAACACCCAGTGATTTATTTCTTCATAGAATAATATTCCACAAGAAAAAAAATATCACATTATTGAAACATACATGGGAAAAACTTCACAAAATAAATAGGTACTAATAATTATTACAGCCCATAACCTGATAAAATAGTAAATATTGTAATGTGAAGTAAACTATGAAATAAAATTCATTTTATATAAAGGAAAATAATCAATGATATTTTTCAATGTTAATACAAATCAGTGACATGTTTGACATTACACAATAATCAAATAAAAATAGTTTCTTCTTCTTGGACAGTATTAAACAAAGAGGTTTTCTAACATGGCCAAGTGCGTATATACGCACGAAGGGTTCCATTATCTATAAATCTCCTATAACAATCTACAATAATTAATAAGACATGATATTTTGCCAGATTTATAAATAATAGTACGGAAGTTACGGAACCCTTCGTGCCCGAGTCTGACTCGCATTTGGCCGGTTTTTAGTATTTGTTGCTATAGTTGCAACAGAAATACATCATCTGTGCAAAGGGCTTTGAACCAATCTGGCATATCAACCCGCCGCCACATTGTTTTTTTCAAAATCGCAGCGCATGATTTAAGTGATATGCATGGGTATAGGACATATAGACGAACCAAAAGTGACATGTACCATGGTACCCTAAAGTGTCATGTTACCGAGATATTTGGAGGTAAAATATATAGATATATGAATACAAGGACAATCATTAAAAATAGAGTTATAACGTGATTCTAAGCGACTGATTGTATCCAAATAATCTAGTTTAGTTTCAAGGTTGATTATTATTAATACTATTTATTGGATGAGTGTAGGTTGGTACATTACATACTACTAGAAAACTACTACTATAGATAATTATTTCATTGAAGTGTATGAAGATTTAAAAAAAAAAAATTACATACAGTTAATGCGATAGACTCCTTGTTACGGAGACTTATCTCAGATTAAGTAGTTGTAGTCCTCGACGTTATGGTGTGGGTGATGCAGCAACTGGCAGAAGTCAGAGACGTCGACCGGATTACGGGCAGCCGCAGATCCCAGTAGCAGTCGGGTCTATTATGGACGCCGCGCAGGATTCATAGTCCTGTGGCAGTAGCGACTGCTCCTGCGATGTGTGCAGTTATTGGCCAGCAGTCTAGCCAGCGGAAGGTTGTAGTTGGCGGAAGTTCTGGCCAGCGTAAGTTGTAGTCAGCCGTAAGTTTCCCGCTAGGAGTAAGATCTCGCCAGCGGTAAGATCCCTGGAATGCCACGAAGGGTCCCGGTTAGTAGATGTTCTGCAGCGGCCCTGCTGTCACATCCACGAAGTCCTGGGTTCCTCCGAGGAAGCTTAACTTCGACAAGACTATGACAACATGCTGCAAACAAAATGGTCGGAAGAACATTGAAAACAATTTACAGGTTTTATTGAATAGGCTTGAAGTGCCAAACAGGGTTTAGCAGTACCTAGCCGGAAGAGATAAGTACTAGATAGATTAAGGATTACTCTACAGCGTGAAACACTAGTTCCCGGCAAGAGCTTCACAATCCATCACAATATAATAAATAGTATCTACTACAAAAGGTAGATAGGTGCCAATTACGTTATAAAAATCGCTCAGCCTAGTAGCTAGAATGAAAATACACGATATTCACAATAACTAGGTGCACGATATTGATTTAAACTAGACATTTGTTTCACTCACCCGAAAATTGGGTACACAATAAATTTAGACTATGAGTATTTGATTGGGCTATGACGATACAACGCCAACAATATTCTGTAGATGGCGCTGCACGTAGCAACATCGTCTCTGTATATTTAATTTCAATAAAAATGGTTAATGTGATGTATTCTCATTATATTTAATCGGACAGTGTTAATAGCCCTACGTAAACCAGGTATTTACCAACAATTATTCCCTACCTATTCTCTGGTTGCAGGAAACTGCTCAACCACATTTACCCCCCCCCTATCATCGAGCGTATAGTGGCAGGAAACTGCGAAACTAGCAGATATTGAAACTAACACAGAAGGCACGTAACAATAACACTATTAAAACTGCAGTAAACAAATCAAAAGCTACTTGGAATATTATAAATAGTTCCAAAGCAAGACCCCCTAAGATAGAAATCGCCCAAATTAAATTAAATAACCAACTAATAACGGATCCACGTGATATTGCCTCCGCATTTAATAATTTCTATGTTAATCAAGTTCAGCACAAAGTTACTAATAATAATAATTATCATAAATTAATTACGAATAATCCAAATTCAATGTTTTTGAGGCCATCAACTCCTGAGGGTATATTAAGCATCATCAGATCACTAAAAAACACTCAGAGCACAGGCTATGACGAAATAAATACAAAAGTCATAAAAAGTGTGGCTGTTATCATATCACCTATTCTTAGCTATATTACTAACATATGTATTGATAATGGTGTTTTTCCGGATAAACTTAAACGTAGTTGGTTTAAACCTGCAACCATAATAAGGCGGCTTCCGCCTTATTATGGTTTAAACCAACTCTAGCGATAAACTCGACAATAAACCCGAAAACGTTATTAGCGTCGCAGGTTTATTTCATAAACGAGACTTTTCTATAGCAACATCGCCAAACCAGGCCCCGGCCTAGTTTAAACTGTGGTTTTTTACCGCCACTTCGACTTTGACGTAAAATTGACAGCGAGAGTTGAGGACGTATTTCATTTTGTGTTGCATTGTATTGCTGGAAATTCTTTACTGGCTTAAATATTTATATATATATATATATATATATATATATATATATATATATATATATATATATATATATATATAATTTATAAATAAGGAAAGAAACGAAGACATTACAATTATTTTATTGCGACGTGACGTGATATAGGTATCTACCGCCCGGATTAGCATAACATTGATGCATTTGTTGTTGAGAAAGGAATTTGACGAAGAGGAGTTTCCTTACTAAATTTACAGACAGAACCACACGCCAGAAAGATTGTAAATTTCTTAAAAGGCGACCTGTGCAGCCCGAGGTAAATAAGGTATATAAATAGGGTGAATTCTGTGGTTTTCATTTCATTCAACAATGTCTAAAGTTGTTGTATTTTACTTATCCACTCAAGATCTATTAGGTATTGTTTTCATCTGAGTAAAGAACATAGAAATGGATATCTACACAGTGCATTATGTAATGTAGGTATACCAACAAAATGTTTCTTACATCCTTACCTACTTACAAAAGCTCCATAGGTACCATGTATAAAGATACAATGTGATACTAGTAATCTGTATGGTATTTCGCAGCTATCTATAAACCAATACTGCAAAAAGACTAGGACTAGATATTAGGATAGCTACTTGAGCTACTTCGCTTTGACAAGAAATTGGGCGAAACACCATTTCCATTTATTGAAGAAGAAAGTGCTAGACAGCAATGCAACACATTACTAGAGTTGCTGCTGTCTTACTTGATTATTTTTTGTGTAATGAATTGCTGCTGCACTCACTGTGTATTCATATTCATCGAACCTGGCTCAATGATAACAACATTTTTCTTACAAGATTAGTGACTTACTTGTACTAACAATAATTCCATACCATGTACCTATGAAACATTATTTTTATTTCAGATACAATGTGATACTAGAATCTGTATGGTATTATGCAGCTATCTATAAATAATTACTGCAAAAAGATTATGGGACAATAATAGAAGGCTTGACTAAGACTTGGGCTACTTTGCTATGACAAGAAATTTGGAGAAAGATATCATTTTGTGAAGAAGAAAGTGGTAGAAAATAATTGAACACATTCATACAGTAATTTTTGCTGTCATACAGGATGAATTAATGTGTTATGAACCTACTGCTGCTGCACTGTATTAATATTTATCGAACATATTTATATTTACATTAATATTTACCTGGCTCAATAATCATTGAGACAGATTATAGGAGAGCCCAATTCCAATTCTGTAAATGTGTTAAAAGTTCCAGTTACCTTGGGAGATGTGTTTATGCCTACAAGTAGACTAAGTTGAGAAATAATTAATTACTTACTCAGGTTCTTTTGGTTCAGTTTGAAATAAATAAAGACATGACTGTTTTCTTGTGTTTACTCATTTGTGAAGGTTAGAAAACCCAGTTCTCATCTTAATTAGTTCATAGTTAATTAATAATATTAATAAGTATAGTTAACTTAACATTTAAGATCTTATAAATCTTTTTAGGAGCAACAGAAGTTTACACACAATGATTATTTGCCTCATCTATCTACATACTTTAAACCTAATTACAAGTTTTAGCCGGTTTGAATATGAAATAAAAACAGGGAACTGTAGTGATACTCTTAAGTTAGGCCTCAAATGCCCAAGCTAGGTGCCTATAATAGCTTAATAAGCGTTGATTAAATCTGACCATTTAACAGGTGAAAGGGCATCTGCACTCCCATATGTAATAAATCATGTTTGCATCTTAATAGAAGAGCATAAGAAATGAATGAAAACTTTATGTTTAATAATAAACATGTAGCATCAATTGTACAAGACATTTTAATATTTATAGTTGTGAGCTTAGCCAAAACAAAAGTATATGGTAAATAACAGAAACAAAATACACTTGTATAATAATTGTTTATTATAATAAACACTATGGTCTCAAAATTAGTAACCACAATAAATATTTAAGTGAAAAATATGTACACAAATAAAGTAAATATTGTAATTCTATTAGGTATCAATGTCTTCATAAACAGATACTCTTCTTTTACATGAGTCAAAGTAGGTACTTTGGCCGCTTCAATCACACTTTAGGTGGCCTCATTGCGGTCAACCTTTCCTATATAGTACCTGTACTGTAGTGTTCTGCATTAGGTAGGAGCACTGAAATCACATTCAATGAGATTAGGATCTTAGACACCCATATACCTACACAGGTTTGATCTGCAGCGACCAACTGTAGGTAAGTGAGAAGCTGGAACATCCATGCATGGTTGTGCCCTGTTGACATATTATTCCAATATGATGACATATTCATCTTTTACTATTTCAACTAGTATTATATGCTCTTTGATTTCAACTTCGGAAACGCTTCATGCCTGTTGTAATTTTCCAAGTTATAAGAGAAAGTCTGCCATCTCATTTCACTAGTTCTGGTTATTTTATTTCTGCCCGAGTTGAGCTTTCATCTTGTTCTCAACAGAAAACATAAGTCTGTCCTTCGTCCTCTAATTAGTGATCTCAGACCAAATAAAAAAAAATATTTGGTCGAGTTAGTGATATGAATTAGACTGCGCTGCTAGCATTACAAGTTGTCGCATATGAATCGAGTGGATTACAGCAGACACTTTACTTTCGTCAATGTTAAACGATGTGTTTATTGACTCACTTTTTCTTCCTCTCCTCAATACTCGCACCTTTTCTTTTTTACATTTCTTTGCAGAATTTGAAAAATCAACAAAACAAGAGATATATTTTTAAGCCGATAGAAAAGTTGTTTACATAACTTCATAGATAAATCAAAAATTTTGTTAAGGAAAACGTATACGTTCCGTTATACATTTACTTCGTAGCTTCATAGATATAGTTTAGGTATATCACTTAAATTTCCTTGATATTTTAAGGTATTTATAGCCTGCTACCAAGCTAGAATTTATTTGCGATTATTTATCCGGATTGTCGTTTAGGAATTATGTATCGTTTCATACTTTCTCTTTATTTATTTTTACAACTTTAAGTACATGTAAAAAGTACGGATGAGTATATAGGATCGTTTTGAATGAATAGTAATGAAAATGAATGAACAATATATCTTATCTGTGGGAAAACTCGAGACTATGTGATCCTTCGATAGTTCGGCGACCATAATACGGATGTTTCTCAGACCGAGTCTAAACCACAAGATTCCTTAGATCGAGACTTCGTAAACTTAGGTTTAAACCTTCAACCATAATAAGACAAAAAATGACAATAGTAAAACCACTTTTCAAAAAACATGACAGAGAAAACATGACAAACTACAGGCCAGTTGCGTTAGTCCCCGTTTTCCCTAAAATTTTTGAAAAATATATACATAGTAATTTATACTCATACTTAGAGAAATATAATATTATTATTGACCAACAAGTTGGTTTTTGGAAAGGTAAATCTATTAATTTAGCCATACATAATCTTTTGAACTTAGTCATTTCCAGCTACGACAAGAAGTTACCTGTATGTTCTATGTTTATGGATTTAACAAAAGCATTCGACTACGTAGACCATAATCTGCTCATTAATAAACTTCAAACTTATGGAGTGAGAGGCAATGTTATCGACTTAATCGAATCCTACCTTTCTAATAGATTGCAAGTTACTCAAGTTACTAAACTTTGCCCACTCACAAAAATTGAACAGAAATATAGATCTGATGCTAGCTTGGTGAAATATGGTGTTCCCCAAGGCAGCGTACTTGGTCCTCTTTTTTTTATCATTTATATAAATGACTTGCCTAGTGCTATTGACCATCCAATGGTACTTTTTGCTGATGACATCACTGTCACATTCGTTAGTGAAAATGAAAAAGCTATTGAACTGGAAATGAACACTACATTAACTAATATCATTAGTTGGCTGACATGTAACAATTTAATACTGAATTTTGATAAAACGTATATAATGAAATTGATTAAAAACACAAATTTGACATATAATATTAATAAAAATAATTCTAATAGTAACATTAAGGAAATAACAGAGACGAAATTCCTAGGACTTTATGTGCAATCAGACCTCAAATGGAAAAAACAAGCTGAACTAATATGCGCAAAATTAAGTAGTTTTTCTTACGCTTTATTCTTACGCTTTCTAAAGTTGTAGAACAATCGGCAGTACTGACATCTTACCACGCATATGTTACCTCATTGCTACGTTATGGCATAATATTCTGGGGAAATTGTACGGAGAGAGAAAACATCTTCAAAGCGCAAAAAAAGTGTTTGAGATCAGTATGTCATTTACAAATGAGAGATTCATGTAAGCCGCATTTTAAACGCCTGAACATTTTGACATTCGCATGTTTGTATATATATGAAATAGCATTATTTACAAGGAACAATTTAAATTTATTTACATTTCTTAAAAGTAAAAGACATAATACGGTCATTAGTGTGCAGCCACGCAGAACGCACTTTTTGATAAAAGTGTTTTAGGTATGGCCCCGAAGATATATAATCACTTACCACGTTTAATATTGGATTCAGATTGTAGTAATACATTTAAAAAAAGATTATTTACCTTTCTTATAGATAAGGGTTACTATTCTGTAAACGACTATATTAATGACATGGTATTTTAATTTTATAATAATTGAAATATAATTCATATTTTAATTTAATAATATCAATGTATTGTAATGGCACTATTTAAAATTTGACATATTGGATTAAATTGTAATGTTAGGTTTTTATCATGCATTGAATAATTGTAGATAATAATTAATGTCAATATATTTACGATTTTTAAATTTTAACGATAGTGTAGGTGAATTGGGTTGTTAGTTACTTACCTAAAATATGTTGATGCACTGCTATATTTAATTTTATCTATAATTTTAATTGTATAATATGTTTCTATTCCCTAACATGATACAATTGTGACAGTCATTGTTTGATAAGAGTGTAGTTATATTAATTAGAGTGTATTAGTCAGTGTTTAATTACTACTTTAATTTAATTTACATAATAATTGATTGTTTTAATGTAGTTTTGTTTTTGCATGCCTTAAAAGGCAGAACATGGAGTACCAATGTATTGCGATACCAACTGCAACTAAAACCTATGTTCTTGCAAATAAATATATTTTGATTTTGATTTTTTTGATTTTAATATTTACTGTCACGGCACTTAGTAATTAATGGGGCAGCTGTTCGTCTCGCTGGCTGTGGTCGTAACGCCTTGGCCCAACGCTTTTTTCGATCTATATCAACTCGCTATGTACACTAAAAAGCGAGGGTGTATATCTAGGTACTAATGTTTGCTGATGACACTGTTCTTCTATTTTATGGAAATACTTGGGAAAAAGTGCATGATTTAGCAGGAAGAGGTAGACCTCTTTACTTAGGAGTAATGTAATAAAATCCATACATTTCCCTGCAACAGAGATATCGATATATCTGATATACTTATAATAATTATTGCATCTGTTCATGGTGGTGCAGCGAAGACAAATTTATTCTTTTATTTAAAGTTTTTCACGGCTTTATTATTATTATTATCCTCGTTGGTGTGGTAGGTGTCTTCGAGGAGCTAGTAATATTAAAGTCGCCTAGATGGCGACACTCATCGTAACATGACTAGAATAATTTATATATTTATTTACCGAACCGTTAACTAACAGGTTACATAAGTGTCAAATCTAAGTAGGTATTACCTTCCTATTACTCGCGTAAGTTTGTTACTGTACTTACAGTAATTAATAAATGTTAACATCAATCACATGCATGTTGTTTTGTTTTAACCAGTAGTTAGGCAGTGCAATTACACTCGTAAAATCATCGAAATATGCCAGATCAGATATAGACAGATTTTTGCTTCGAGTAGGATATCAGGTTGTTTGCCGAAATCACAATAAAACAAATTCTTTCATCAGTCGTATCGATAAGAATACCTCTATGTGCTTGTTTTAATTACATCCAATGCAAGATTAATGATCATCGTCTGAATCCAACCTAATTACAATCAGTACACAATCAGCGGTGCCTACTTTATAAAACTCAGGTGCGCCCGTGTATCGAATATTGTTTTTGTCACCTCTGGGATGGATCCGCTAAGTTCCTTATGGATGCTCTCGATAGACTGCAACGTCAGGCTGTCCGCATTATTGGAGACACTGAAGTCAAGCAACACCTAGAACCCCTACAGATGCGTAAACTATAGCTTCTCTAAACGTATTTACCGGTTGTTTCATGGCGAATGTTCTGAAGAGCTTTTTAATCTTATTGCATCCATATACTGTTGAAAACTTCTTACCACGAACCAAAAAGTTTAGCAGTTCCTACCTCTGTCGTGTAAGTAAATTGTGGAATGCTTTGCTGGCGTACGTATTTCCTTGCAGCTATGACCCTGGGTCTTTCAAGCGGGGCGTGAAAAAGCATCTGTCAGGTCATCATAGGGGTGGCGATTAGTGCAGCTTACGGCTTCACTAATGGTCATTGCTTCTTGATTCCATCTTTGCTTTCCATCAGACGAGAGGGAGTCACTGTGATGAACCATAAAAAAGAAAAAAAACTAATCCAAAAATTCAGCTGGAGATCGGATAATGCTTTTTTTATGGTGAGCCCAAGCCCTGAACTCGATAATTCACATGATCCACAGCAACTAAGAGTTCTCATTCTCACAGGACTTCTGCTTTGTGACTATTATGCAGCAAGATGTGAACGAAATTCTGCGGGATATAATAAATAATGTCGCGATTGTATTTTAGCTCTTGCGAACCAATGATTGAGGGCTATAATGCCGAATTGGGTTAGATTATAATCAGTTTCTAAATCTTCATACACTTCGATGAAATAATTATTTATAGTAGTCGTTTTGTAGTAGTATGTAATGTACCTACCTACTTTCATCCAATAAATAGTAATAATAATAATCAAGCTGGAAGTTAACGATTATTTCGATACAACCTGACGCTTAGAATCACGTTATAACTCTATTATTAATGATTGTCGTTGTACTCATATGTCGATCTTTGCCTCCAAATATCTCGGTAACGTGACACTTTAGGGTAAAAAATGTTGTATCACATTTTTTGTTCGTCTATGTGTTTTCTACCCATGCATACCACTTCAATCATGAGCCGCGGTAAAAAAAAATCAAAATGGCGGCGGATCGATATGCCAGATATGTTCAAAGTCCTTATTTCTGTTGCCGCTATAACAACATATACTAAACACCGGCCAAATGCGAACCAGACTCGGGCACGAAAGGTTCCGTACCATTATTTATAAAAATGGCAAAAATATCATGTCTGTTGTATGGGAGATTTATTGATTATGGAACCCTTCGTGCGCGAGCCCGACTCGCACTTGGCCGGTTTTTAATAAGGTTTTATAAATACCTACAGTTAGTTCTTTGTTAGTTGTCTTTGTCTTGTTGTGTTAGTATATACATAGAGAAAACAAATATGCTCTTTAGGTATAAAGAACGCGCATATCTTAATTTTTAAACTATATTTAATAAAAAATATTGCTTAAAAGTATTTTACAGAAATATTTTCCCATCAGCCAATTACCCAAGTTTTAGGGAAAAACAGTTTTACTTGGGCATATTATGTTTGCGTCTGTTGCGAATTTGTAGCGCACGTTTTGAGAAGAGGTTTTAAGGAAACCTTCCTTCTATAGGTAATAATTGTATGGGTATTACCAACAATTGCGTCTGCGTCTGCGTGCAAACACGTTCAAACATGTAACAGGCCTTCAACTTCAATCAAACTTTCTGATCAACACGTCAAACACGTACCTATGGTTGGTTTGTTTGACAACAGGTCAAACAAGCAAATTAGTTGGTCTACAAAGCTATTAACGTTTTGACCAATATTTGATGATTTAGTGGCCAAGAACCAATCATAGAGAAAAGTGAAATTAAATTCGGAAAAGTGAACGAATTCAATGAAATTCGCCTTAAAACCTGATTTGTATTCTACTCTTTGCCAAAAACCTTGGATATTATATTCCGATTTTTGGATGTAATCTGATTTATCTATGCCATGTCATAAACAAAAAGTAAAGCCGACATAATAACACGTACAAATTTCTACTAATATTTAAACAAAAAAATATACGTATTTAAATTATCCCTCTTTTCTTAAAAAGCCGTAAAATGGAATCAACTGCCAATATTTCTTTATTAGATTTATCGGCACAGCTCTCGTTTGAAATGGGTAAGTAAGTAATCTCGAGTATTCCTTGTGTTGTGTGATTGTGTGCGTTACATCATTATCTCATCATCATCAGCCTGTAGCAGTCCACTGCTGGACATAGGCCTCTCCAATTGCACGCCACTTAGGTCTATCTTGGGCTTCTCGCATCCAGTTTTTGCCAGCCGTCTTGCGCAGATCGTCACTCCACCGTGCCTCAGGACGTCCTACACTACGTTTGCCGAGACGCGGTCTCCACTCTAGAACTCGTTTACCCCAACGGTTGTCGGTTCTACGGCTAATATGGCCAGCCCACTGCCACTTCAGCTTGCTGATCCGGTGGGCTATGTCGATGACCTTGGTTCTCTGACGGATCACTTCATTTCTGATGCGATCCCTCAGAGAAACACCGAGCATAGCCCTTTCCATAGCCCGCTGAGCGACTTTGAGCTTGTGGACCATTCGAGCCGTCAGTGTCCACGTTTCGGCTCCGTATGTCATGACGGGTAGGACGCACTGATTGAAGACTTTCGTCTTCAGGCACTGTGGAATCGGCGAAGTAAGGACTCGACGTAGTTTCCCAAACGCTGCCCAGCCCAGCCGAATTCTTCTATTCACCTCGTTCTCAAAGTTGTTTTTTCCCAACTGCAATGTCTGCCCGAGGTACACATATTTTTGAACAACTTCGAGAACGGCGCCGTGTATCGCAATCGGTTCCGGTAGAACATGTTCGTTGAACATGACCTTGGTTTTGTCCAAGTTCATCCGTAGGCCGATGCGTATAGAAGAGTCAGCCAGGTCATTCAGCATCTGTTGCAGGTCCTGCAGCGTCTCTGCCACGATGACGATATCGTCAGCAAATCGCAAGTGAGAGATGTATTCGCCGTTGATATTAATGCCACGTCCTTTCCAGTTCAGCGTCTTGAACATATCCTCCATTGCATTTGAAAACAGTTTCGGGGAAATAACGTCCCCTTGTCTCACTCCTCGATGCAACGGTATGGGACTTGTTTGCTGATTCTGTACTTGGACGGACATGGTGGCGGTTTCGTAAAGACATCTCATCACTTGGATGTATCGCCAATCTATCTGGCAACGCTGCAGGGACTCCAGAACAGACCAGATTTCAACCGAGTCAAAGGCCTTCTCATAGTCCACGAATGCTAGACACAGGGGCTGATTATACTCTTCGGTCTTCTGTATAATCTGCCGCAATGTGTGAATGTGGTCTATGGTGCCGTATCCGCTCCGAAACCCAGCCTGTTCCGGTGGTTGGAATTCGTCGAGTCTACGCGCAAGACGGTTCGTGATCACTCTTGAAAACAGCTTATAGACGTGGCTTAGAAGGGATATGGGTCGATAGTTCTTCAGCAGGGTCTTATCTCCTTTTTTGAAGAACAGGACGACCACACTCCTACTCCACGCCTCTGGAGTTCTCCCTTCGAACAGGACAGCGTTAAAAAGCTTCTGGAGCTCCCTCAGTACGGGTTTACCTCCTGCTTTTAGTAGCTCTGTTGTAACGCCATCCTCTCCAGGGGCTTTTCCATTTTTAAGCTGTCTAAGAGCGATCTCGATTTCGCCAATACTGACTTCTGGCAAGTCTTCGGTGAAATGGCGTGTTAACGTGGCTCTAGGATCATTTTCGGGATCAGGTCGAGATGCATGCGATGCGTATAATCGGCCATAGAAGTCCTCCACTTCCGAAAGGACTGCCGGCTTCGAAGCAACGACTTCTCCACTAGCTGTGGTCAACTTCGTCAGGTGGCTTCTTCCAAGAGATTGTACGAACACCTTTGACCCTCGATTCTGCTCGATCGCTCTTTCGATCGAAAGAGTATTGAAGCACCGGAGGTCGTGTCGTACGTTCTTGTTGATCTCTCGGTTTAGAGTCCGCTTTTCTGACGAAGTGATGGGTGGGTTTTCACGTCGTTCCTTCATTAGCCCCAAAGTCTCTTCTGAAAGCTTGGACTTCTTGCCCTTACGCTGCATGTAACAAAATCTCGTACCTTCTTCCCTGAGGACCCGAGTCACATTTTCGAGGTTCTGGTTTACGTCTGTGGTGGTTTCCACGGCAGCGAATTGGTTTTCCAGGTTTAACTGGAATGTTTCAGATCCTGCAATGGTTTGGAGCAGTGTTGGTCGGAGCCTGGACTTCATCAGACGGACACGTTGCGCCTTGAAGTTGATATTCAGAGAGCCTCGGACAAGTCGGTGATCGCTACCGGTATTGAACCTGTTGATCACGGAGACATCTCTAAATATGTGCCTTTTATTCGTCATGATGAAGTCAATCTCATTTTTAGTCCTAGTGTCGGGGCTTAGCCACGTCCACTTCCTTTGGGGCTGTTTCTTAAAGAAGGAGTTCATCAAGAAGAGCCCCTCCCGTTCGAGGAAGTTGACGAGCATTTGCCCCCTATGGTTTCTGCTTCCAAAGCCATGGCATCCTACTACCGATTCGCTGAAATTCTGTACTCCCACTTTAGCGTTAAAGTCCCCCATGACAACGGTGTACTGGGTCTTTGTAGTGAAGTGGAGGGCCCTCGATATGTCATCGAACATATCCTCCACTTCATCGTCCGAGTGTGTTGAGGTCGGTGCGTACACTTGCACCACCTTGAGGCTATACCTCTCGGTGAGCTTCACAATAAGGTACGCTACCCTGTTCGACACACTGGACACTTCCACAACGTTGTCAGAAAGGGACTTGTTTACCAGAAACCCAACGCCACCTTGGGATTGTTGGTCTCCCTCTCGGAAGTACATAAGGTGGCCCGATTCTAGGGTTAAGGTGTCCTCCCCCTCTCTTCGGACTTCACTCAACCCCAGTATGTGCCACCTAATTTTCCCAAGTTCCACCTCGAGTTGCGCCAGATGCAAGTCAAGCCTTAGCGTGCGTCCGTTATACGTCGCCAGGGTCAGTTGTTTGTGGTGGCCTTCCGTAGCCCGGAGATTCTTAGCACCCCTCGCCCCGCCGTTACCATGGTCGCCACCATGACCAGGAATAGCGGGGCCGCCGGGAACTAGGGGCCGTGGCTTGTTGTTGTCCTGCATTGGAGGAGATTGCCCGTAATCGCCACGCTGGGCAGGCGGGTTGGCGATCGCAGGGCGTAGCTTCTCGCACCGGTGACGCTGCTGCCCGTCACCGGCCTGTTGCATTTAGCGACGCCTGTTGGGATGGGTATACCGCCATCGGTCGGTTGTCAGAGCCTCGTTCGTCGATCAGCAGGATGTACCGCGTGCAGGTGAGGTTGACTTGGGTCAAAAGATGTTGGCTCGCCCCTTACATCCCCATCATTATCTATAGATATAAAAATGAACCCCTACCCTATTTCTCTTGGTTACGCTATAACTTGAGAACGGATGGAACAATCTCGCAAATTTTTTTTGTAGTGTTAATTATTATCAGGACAAGGTCCTTATGAAAGAAAAACCAAGAAAAGCGAGATTATTGCGAGGCCGAAGGCCGAGCCTACTACGCAAACGAAGTTGTGGGCAGTCGCTAGTATATATATAAAAATGATCCCCTATTTCACCTGGTCACGCTATAACTTGAGAACGGATGGAACATCTTAATAATTTTATGTTGTGTTATTGTCAGTAGAAGGTTCTTATGAAAGAAAAACCAAGAAAAGACGGGAGGGTATAGCGAGGCGCGAGGCCGAAGGCCGTGCCTACTACGCGAACAATGTCGAACAATGTCCAATAAGGATTGTGGTTGAACCCACCCCATAGGTATGACTTGAATGGTATACATATATACCATACAGGCTATGCTGTACTATATTATAAATAATATGGTATAGCATAGCATATCATATCTAATACTTACACACATCTTTGCACTCAATTTGACACTTGACGACGAGGGAGCTACCCCGCCTGCTATCCCGTGGTGTGGTAGCTCTATGAAGGAGGTCCTCTTAACACAACAAGCGCTTTGTCCCGTCTTCTTGGAAAGTCTCTCTAGTTTATCCTATCCCGAAAAAGGGTGACAGGACAAACCCGTCCCACTACAGGCCTATGGCGATAACTTACCTGCTTTCAAAGGTGATGAAGCGAATTTTCAACGAATAGCTTCTGGGTTACTTGAGAGTTCTACATTTCTCAACGACCGTTGGGCTGAATCCATTGAAAGTAAGGAACATACATCCGCCTTGACATCGCTAAGGCATTCGTTCGGGTCTGGCATCGAGCACTTCTGTCGAAGCTGTCTTTATACGGGATACCTGTGGGAATCTGCTACTGGCTACCCAACCTTCTTGGTGGGCGCATCATTAAAGGCGTCTTCGATTGCTCTTTTGACGGACCATTCGACGGTTGCAGAGCAACCACCAATTCTATCGATGTTGGTGTGCCACAAGGCTGCGTGCTGTGGCCGAAACTATTTATCCTGCGTATCAATAACCTATTCTACTCTGTTGCGAATATTAATTGCTATGCGGATGACAGCACTGTTGACGCCAGATATACTTGCCTTGCAGGTATCCCCAGATTGTCAGTGGAAGAGAGTCTGGTCAGACTTGTGTCTGAAGTAGAGAACTCCTTGAAGCAAGTCTCTGAATGGGGACGCCAAAATGTTGTGCAATTTAACCCCACAAAGACAGAAGTCTAAGCATACTCTCTGCTAAAAAATCCCATTCACCCCTGCGCTACAGTTCCAAGTCATCATCATCATCAGCCTGTAGCAGTCCACTGCTGGACATAGGCCTCTCCAATTGCACGCCACTTAGGTCTATCTTGGGCTTCTCGCATCCAGTTTTTGCCAGCCGTCTTGCGCAGATCGTCACTCCACCGTGCCTCAGGACGTCCTACACTACGTTTGCCGAGACGCGGTCTCCACTCTAGAACTCGTTTACCCCAACGGTTGTCGGTTCTACGGCTAATATGGCCAGCCCACTGCCACTTCAGCTTGCTGATCCGGTGGGCTATGTCGATGACCTTGGTTCTCTGACGGATCACTTCATTTCTGATGCGATCCCTCAGAGAAACACCGAGCATAGCCCTTTCCATAGCCCGCTGAGCGACTTTGAGCTTGTGGACCATTCGAGCCGTCAGTGTCCACGTTTCGGCTCCGTATGTCATGACGGGTAGGACGCACTGATTGAAGACTTTCGTCTTCAGGCACTGTGGAATCGGCGAAGTAAGGACTCGACGTAGTTTCCCAAACGCTGCCCAGCCCAGCCGAATTCTTCTATTCACCTCGTTCTCAAAGTTGTTTTTTCCCAACTGCAATGTCTGCCCGAGGTACACATATTTTTGAACAACTTCGAGAACGGCGCCGTGTATCGCAATCGGTTCCGGTAGAACATGTTCGTTGAACATGACCTTGGTTTTGTCCAAGTTCATCCGTAGGCCGATGCGTATAGAAGAGTCAGCCAGGTCATTCAGCATCTGTTGCAGGTCCTGCAGCGTCTCTGCCACGATGACGATATCGTCAGCAAATCGCAAGTGAGAGATGTATTCGCCGTTGATATTAATGCCACGTCCTTTCCAGTTCAGCGTCTTGAACATATCCTCCATTGCATTTGAAAACAGTTTCGGGGAAATAACGTCCCCTTGTCTCACTCCTCGATGCAACGGTATGGGACTTGTTTGCTGATTCTGTACTTGGACGGACATGGTGGCGGTTTCGTAAAGACATCTCATCACTTGGATGTATCGCCAATCTATCTGGCAACGCTGCAGGGACTCCAGAACAGACCAGATTTCAACCGAGTCAAAGGCCTTCTCATAGTCCACGAATGCTAGACACAGGGGCTGATTATACTCTTCGGTCTTCTGTATAATCTGCCGCAATGTGTGAATGTGGTCTATGGTGCCGTATCCGCTCCGAAACCCAGCCTGTTCCGGTGGTTGGAATTCGTCGAGTCTACGCGCAAGACGGTTCGTGATCACTCTTGAAAACAGCTTATAGACGTGGCTTAGAAGGGATATGGGTCGATAGTTCTTCAGCAGGGTCTTATCTCCTTTTTTGAAGAACAGGACGACCACACTCCTACTCCACGCCTCTGGAGTTCTCCCTTCGAACAGGACAGCGTTAAAAAGCTTCTGGAGCTCCCTCAGTACGGGTTTACCTCCTGCTTTTAGTAGCTCTGTTGTAACGCCATCCTCTCCAGGGGCTTTTCCATTTTTAAGCTGTCTAAGAGCGATCTCGATTTCGCCAATACTGACTTCTGGCAAGTCTTCGGTGAAATGGCGTGTTAACGTGGCTCTAGGATCATTTTCGGGATCAGGTCGAGATGCATGCGATGCGTATAATCGGCCATAGAAGTCCTCCACTTCCGAAAGGACTGCCGGCTTCGAAGCAACGACTTCTCCACTAGCTGTGGTCAACTTCGTCAGGTGGCTTCTTCCAAGAGATTGTACGAACACCTTTGACCCTCGATTCTGCTCGATCGCTCTTTCGATCGAAAGAGTATTGAAGCACCGGAGGTCGTGTCGTACGTTCTTGTTGATCTCTCGGTTTAGAGTCCGCTTTTCTGACGAAGTGATGGGTGGGTTTTCACGTCGTTCCTTCATTAGCCCCAAAGTCTCTTCTGAAAGCTTGGACTTCTTGCCCTTACGCTGCATGTAACAAAATCTCGTACCTTCTTCCCTGAGGACCCGAGTCACATTTTCGAGGTTCTGGTTTACGTCTGTGGTGGTTTCCACGGCAGCGAATTGGTTCTCCAGGTTTAACTGGAATGTTTCAGATCCTGCAATGGTTTGGAGCAGTGTTGGTCGGAGCCTGGACTTCATCAGACGGACACGTTGCGCCTTGAAGTTGATATTCAGAGAGCCTCGGACAAGTCGGTGATCGCTACCGGTATTGAACCTGTTGATCACGGAGACATCTCTAAATATGTGCCTTTTATTCGTCATGATGAAGTCAATCTCATTTTTAGTCCTAGTGTCGGGGCTTAGCCACGTCCACTTCCTTTGGGGCTGTTTCTTAAAGAAGGAGTTCATCAAGAAGAGCCCCTCCCGTTCGAGGAAGTTGACGAGCATTTGCCCCCTATGGTTTCTGCTTCCAAAGCCATGGCATCCTACTACCGATTCGCTGAAATTCTGTACTCCCACTTTAGCGTTAAAGTCCCCCATGACAACGGTGTACTGGGTCTTTGTAGTGAAGTGGAGGGCCCTCGATATGTCATCGAACATATCCTCCACTTCATCGTCCGAGTGTGTTGAGGTCGGTGCGTACACTTGCACCACCTTGAGGCTATACCTCTCGGTGAGCTTCACAATAAGGTACGCTACCCTGTTCGACACACTGGACACTTCCACAACGTTGTCAGAAAGGGACTTGTTTACCAGAAACCCAACGCCACCTTGGGATTGTTGGTCTCCCTCTCGGAAGTACATAAGGTGGCCCGATTCTAGGGTTAAGGTGTCCTCCCCCTCTCTTCGGACTTCACTCAACCCCAGTATGTGCCACCTAATTTTCCCAAGTTCCACCTCGAGTTGCGCCAGATGCGAGTCAAGCCTTAGCGTGCGTCCGTTATACGTCGCCAGGGTCAGTTGTTTGTGGTGGCCTTCCGTAGCCCGGAGATTCTTAGCACCCCTCGCCCCGCCGTTACCATGGTCGCCACCATGACCAGGAATAGCGGGGCCGCCGGGAACTAGGGGCCGTGGCTTGTTGTTGTCCTGCATTGGAGGAGATTGCCCGTAATCGCCACGCTGGGCAGGCGGGTTGGCGATCGCAGGGCGTAGCTTCTCGCACCGGTGACGCTGCTGCCCGTCACCGGCCTGTTGCATTTAGCGACGCCTGTTGGGATGGGTATACCGCCATCGGTCGGTTGTCAGAGCCTCGTTCGTCGATCAGCAGGATGTACCGCGTGCAGGTGAGGTTGACTTGGGTCAAAAGATGTTGGCTCGCCCCTTACATCCCTAGTTCCAAGTAACACCCCTGAAAATCTTTAGCAGTATTGTGAACCTTGGCGTCGATATAATGAGTGACATGCAGTTTAGGGTTTCACCTGGAGACCAAGGCCAAACTTGTCTATAATAAGCTTGGTGTGCTAAACCGATCCAAGCAGATTTCAATCTGCGGCACGGATTGCGCTTTACAAAGCCCAAGTCAGGCTGCATATGGAGTACTGCTCACATCTGTGGGCCGGGGAACCCGCTTACCAGATTGACCCCCTAGACTCCATCGAACATCGTTCCATTGGTATCGTCGACAATCCCATACTTACAGACGGTCTGGAATCGCGTAGTTTTCGGAGAGACTTGCATCTCTCTGCGTATTCTACCGCCTGTAACGTACCTACAACGGCGAGTGTTCGGAGGAACTGTTTGATCTGAAGCCTTTCACCATCGCAGCGTTCGCCATCGTCAGGATGTTTACCTTCATAACCTTGAGCTTGACCTATTTTTGTCGCAGTGCAGTATTTTATAGATACCACCGGGGGGGGGGGGGGGGGGGGGGGGGGGGAGCGCGGTGGTTATGTGAGAGTCTGGCATACCAACTAAACATGGCATAACAACTAAAGAACATTTATTCCGCGTACAACAAAAATCTAGATAAAGCTTTTGAAGATATAGGGTTGTTTAAAAAGGGCGTCATTAAGGTTTAACGTTGTCCATACAAACTTTGCTTGACTTATTACATTTCCTGCTGTGATTTTAAACGTATCAAGACTTAACATAGCCCTAATTTAGGTTTATTGCCGCAAATTTAGTAATATCATAATTAAATAGCCTGAAAGTACGTTGTTTTATCCTAATAAATTCGCCAAGTTTACATTTGTAGTGGTGCAATGATATACTAGCACGATGTCGTATTGTCATGTACGACGATGCAAGAGTTTGCGGGCAAGGAAGTACACATTACTTTGCGAAAGCAGAGCCGCGCTATCGTTGCGTAAGCGCGACGTTGCCGCTCCGTGTGACATAAAATCAAAACCACAAGTACAATTTGAAAATTTTAATACCGACTTCCATTCTATTCAGTTATTGGAGTGTAACTCAAAAACTACTAGACTACTACTAGACAACTACTAGACTGAATTTGATGAATATTAAATGGGACCACACGACACTTCACTGTTATTAAAAATTAAAAAGCAGTTATTAAACTTTGACGATGTTAACAATGCATTAGCTAAAGTTGTGAATTGGTTCAATACAAATAATCTTCTCCTCAATGAGAAGAAAACTAATTGTATAAAGTTCTCGACACCAAATTTGAGACAAGTAGAATCCAATATACAATTGAATGGAACAGGATTGGACCTTGTGGAGTCAACGGTCTTTTTAGGAATTAGACGGAATTAGACTATAGACGCTAAATTGCAATGCAATTGCAATTGCAAATTGCAAACCCCACATTAAAAAATTGTCTAGTAGGCTCAGTTAAGCGGCTTATGCTGATAAAAAAAAATTACTATTGACTGATGTAAACACTGCTAGAATAGTTTATGTAGTTATTTCCATAGCGTTATGACTTATGGCATACTGCTCTGGGGATGTTCTGCAGATACTATTTTTATACTTAAAAAAAAGGGCTATACGAGCGATCTACAGTTTAGCTCCCAGAGTTTCCCTTAGACAGAAGTTAAAAGACATAAACATTCTAACTGTTGTCTCTCAGTTTATCTATGAAAATCTAATGTATGTAAAGAAAAACATTAGCAGTTTTGATAAAAGGAGTGATGATCATTCCATCAACACGCGAAATAAGCACAAGCTATCCGTACATGTAACGCATCTCCACAGAATGAGTCATTCTTTTATGGGACAATGTATACGATTCTATAATAAAGTTCCCGATGTTATCCGAGATGTGCCCATTCATAAGTTTAAAATTACTATTAAAAGTAAACTCTGTCAAAAAGGTTATTACGAAATTTCGGTTTACTTGGAGGATAAAACTTGGGACTGATCACTCCACGATCTATCTACTCGTGTACTAAGATGTCAAAGTGTAGCGTGTCTTGCCCTGCTGATACCATTATTATGTTCTCTTTTGTAAGGCAACACACTGGACCTAATATTTGTAGTACCTAAGTGAAAACATTGTAATAACATCTATTTAAAAAGAATGGCCCCGAGTTTCTTGCCGCTTCTTCTCGGTAGGCTCTATATATTTTGGAACGCGGCGGTAGTCTTTAAAGTACATTATAATGAAAAGTAGACGTTCATAAGTACGTCTTTGATGCCTAAATTGAATAAATGATTTTGACTTTGACTTTAACTTTAAAGCACCAGCTTTCAAACAAAAAAACTATTTTGAGAATCGGTTCACCCTATCGAAAGTTATGAGGTAACAAACTTTAAAAAAAAGTGTCGAATTGAGTACCTCCTCCATTTTGGAAGTCGGTAGAAAATACCTTATTCAAATTACGCCAGTCAATCAACTCGGTGCAACTAGTACCTCGCGAGTTGAACATTTTTTTGTTACATATGACTATTATCGTATTACTTTCGTGATATAAAACTGAATATAAGTATTGTTGCGGTACCCAAATCGCGTAGCGTCCGTGCTGAGGTCATATTTTTTTAACATGCTTTTATTAGCTTGATAGATATGTAACGGAATCTTTGAATGTAACTTTCACCCTTTTTATAACTTTGGATTGATTAGAAACTGCACACTTATTAAGGCCCTGCACAATGCAATGAAAAACGTGTTTTTTAGTTGTTTTCAAATAATTATTCACTTCAGCTTTACTGAGAAGAAAATTTAACAGAATGTTTGGCTCTTAAATAGCCTTGTCTAGCGATGGGTGCATATGTATTTCAGACGCTACATAATTCATCTAAGATGAAAATAGGCCAATGTTGATTCTGATATTCAGGACGGAGACAAATCTAACAAATCAAATATCATGTAAAACGGTCCAGCCACTCTTGAGTTATAAATGGTGTAACTAACGTGACTTTGTTCTATATATTTTCAATTATAACAATAACTCTGTACTTAAGTATATCAATCAATGCAGTACTTTTTGCGGCTGTGCACTGGCAACACAAAGTTGTGTTTACTTTTGTTCTGTAATAGTGCGAGAGCCCACGACCAAAACCATGTATCGTCAATTTTATATACAGATTCGGCAAGATGGCCGAAACTGTATAAAATCGTCAGATTATATGATTCTGAACCCGACTAGGTATGCAACGGTCATAAGTGTAGCAACTGGCAGGGGGCTATTTCTGCTGTGTCGAAAAAACGGCAGTCGGTGTTAATAGCGTCTGATATTGAAAATGTGCGTAAATTTTTATAATTTTATAACGAAAAACTTTGTTTACAGACACAAAAAAATTAGCCCACCTGTATCATAGCAACCTGGATAGATAATTCTGTAAACCTTTCGTATGATTGTCGGGATTAGCGTTTGTTACGCTCCTGTGGACATAACGGCTTATAACATGACTTCAATATGCAGCAGAAGCAGAGCAGTGGAACTCCTTGTGAGTCAAATGTCAGGGGGGTGGTTAGGGGGTCTGGAACACGGTATAATCTGAGCCATATAATATGAGTACGCGTCGAGAAACAAGTCTTCTGACAAGCACTCGGTCAAAAGCTTTTTCATAATCTGGGTAGAGAACATCGTTTGTCCCAATTTTTGTCCACATATCACATGAAAGTAAATAGGCCTCTTATGATCGCCCTGAATTGAAGCCATGTTGTTAATAAATTTTATTATTAGGTACTATTTCCTTGGTCGGACAAGAACGAACTTAGTTTGTCGGCAATATTTTACTTGCTTTGCTTATGCTTTGCATGGCTTATGGGGCGGAAGTTACCGGAGTTTAGACAAGAGATATATTGATTTATATAATTGACCGACATCCAAAAACATGAGGAGGTACTCAATTCGACTGTATGTTTTTTATGTTTGTTACCTCAACTTTCGACTGGGTGAACCGATTCTTAATTTTTTTTGTTTGAATGCTGGTTCCCTGGTTGGTTGGCTGGTTTTGGCTTCCCGTGTGGTCCCATTTAAATTTCGTCAGATTAGGTCCAGTTGTTTTTGAGATACACTCCAATAACTCAATAGAATGGAAGTCGGTATTATTTTTTTCAAATTGTCCTTGTATTTGCGTTCACTGATAACGTCCTAAGACAAGCCGAACGCTTAGGCCGATCGTGCCTCTCTATCGCTTGGTTCGCGCTCTAGCTTGCACGCTCAGCCCAGGCGGAACATGATAATGAGTCATACTTTTTCGTACGTGCAGCCGGCGTTCATCGATTTATTAGACGTTATCACGTCAATAAAGCTTATTGCTGCACTACATCTCTGTAATAGAATAGCAGCTATTCTATCAATGGCAGAGTCATCTTTAAAACTTGTCGTGAGGGCTTTTTGTACTAGGTCCACTGAAAAAGTTCATAGTCTAACCAATCGACCTTTTTCGTCTAATTCGATAAAAGTCTAATAATATAATAGATAAAGGTCTAATTCGACCTCAAATTAGACCATGGTTTTGTCCAAGTTCATCCGTAGGCCGATGCGTATACAAGAGTCAGCCAGGTCATTCAGCATCTGTTGCAGGTCCTGCAGCGTCTCTGCCACGATGACGATATCGTCAGCAAATCGCAAGTGAGAGATGTATTCGCCGTTGATATTAATGCCACGTCCTTTCCAGTTCAGCGTCTTGAACATATCCTCCATTGCATTTGAAAACAATTTAGGGGAAATAACGTCCCCTTGTCTCACTCCTCGATGCAACGGTATGGGACTTGTTTGCTGATTCTGTTTTTGGACGGACATGGTGGCGGTTTCGTAAAGACATCTCATCACTTGGATGTATCGCCAATCTATCTGGCAACGCTGCAGGGACTCCAGAACAGACCAGATTTCAACCGAGTCAAAGGCCTTCTCATAGTCCACGAATGCTAGACACAGGGGCTGATTATACTCTTCGGTCTTCTGTATAATCTGCCGCACTGTGTGAATGTGGTCTATGGTGCCGTATCCGCTCCGAAACCCAGCCTGTTCCGGTGGTTGGAATTCGTCGAGTCTACGCGCAAGACGGTTCGTGATCACTCTTGAAAAGACGTGGCTTAGAAGGGATATGGGTCGATAGTTCTTCAGCAGGGTCTTATCTCCCTTTTTGAAGAACAGGACGACCACACTCCTACTCCACGCCTCTGGAGTTCTCCCTTCGATCAGGACAGCGTTAAAAAGCTTCTAGAGCTCCCTCAGTACGGGTTTACCTCCTGCTTTTAGTAGCTCTGTTATAACGCCATCCTCTCCAGGGGCTTTTCCATTTTTAAGCTGTCCAAGAGCGATCTCGATTTCGCCAATACTGACTTCTGGCAAGTCTTCGGTGAAATGGCGTGTTAACGTGACTCTAGGATCATTTTCGGGATCAGGTCGAGATGCATGCGATGCGTATAATCGGCCATAAAAGTCCTCCACTTCCGAAAGGACTGCCGGCTTCGAAGTAACGACTTCTCCACTAGCTGTGGTCAACTTCGTCAGGTGGCTTCTTCCAAGAGATTGTACGAACACCTTTGACCCCCGATTCTGCTCGATCGCTCTTTCGATTGAAAGAGTATTGAAGCACCGGAGGTCGTGTCGTACGTTTTTGTTAATCTCTCGGTTTAGAGTCCGCTTTTCTGACGAAGTGATGGGTGGGTTTTCACGTCGTTCCTTCATTAGCCCCAAAGTCTCTTCTGAAAGCTTGGACTTCTTGCCCTTACGCTGCATGTAACAAAATCTCGTACCTTCTTCCCTGAGGACCCGAGTCACATTTTCGAGGTTCTGGTTTACGTCTGTGGTGGTTTCCACGGCAGCGAATTGGTTCTCCAGGTTTAACTGGAATGTTTCAGATCCTGCAATGGTTTGGAGCAGTGTTGATCGGAGCCTGGACTTCATCAGACGGACACGTTGCGCCTTGAAGTTGATATTCAGAGAGCCTCGGACAAGTCGGTGATCGCTACAGGTATTGAACCTGTTGATCACGGAGACATCTCTAAATATGTGCCTTTTATTCGTCATGATGAAGTCAATCTCATTTTTAGTCCTAGTGTCAGGGCTTAGCCACGTCCACTTCCTTTGGGGCTGTTTCTTAAAGAAGGAGTTCATCAAGAAGAGCCCCTCCCGTTCGAGGAAGTTGACGAGCATTTGCCCCCTATGATTTCTGCGTCCAAAGCCATGGCATCCTACTACCGATTCGCTGAAATTCTGTACTCCCACATTAGCGTTAAAGTCCCCCATGACAACGGTGTACTGGGTCTTTGAAGTGAAGTGGAGGGCCCTCGATATGTCATCGAAAATATCCTCCACTTCATCGTCCGAGTGTGTCGAGGTCGGTGCGTACACTTGCACCACCTTGAGGCTATACCTCTCGGTGAGCTTTACAATAAGGTACGCTACCCTGTTAGACACACTGGACACTTCCACAACGTTGTCAGAAAGGGACTTGTTTACCAGAAACCCAACGCCACCTTGGGATTGTTGGTCTCCCTCTCGGAAGTACATAAGGTGGCCCGATTCTAGGGTTAAGGTGTCCTCCCCCTCACTTCGGACTTCACTCAACCCCAGTATGTGCCACCTAATTTTCCCAAGCTCCACCTCGAGTTGCGCCAGATGCGAGTCAAGCCGTAGCGTGCGTCCGTTATACGTCGCCAGGGTCAGTTGTTTGTGGTGGCCTCCCGTAGCCCGGAGATTCTTAGCACCCCTCGCCCCGCCGTTACCATGGTCGCCACCATGACCAGGAATAGCAGGGCCGCCGGGAACTAGGGGCCGTGGCTTTTTGTTGTCCTGCATTGGAGGAATTTGCCCGTAATCGCCACGCTGGGCAGGCGGGTTGGCGATCGCAGGGCTTAGCTTCTCGCACCGGTGACGCTGCTGCCCGTCACCGGCCTGTTGCATTTAGCGACGCCTGTTGGGATGGGTATACCGCCATCGGTCGGTTGTCAGAGCCAAGTTCGTCGATCAGCAGGATGCACCGCGTGCAGGTGAGGTTGGCTTGGGTCAAAAGATGTTGGCTCGCCCCTTACATCCCCTTAGCCATACTTATCATCATTTAATTAAGGAGACACTGATACTTTAGATGAAAGTTGCTGCCTCATCTATATACTCAAATGAAAATGAACTCCTATTTCTCCTGGTAACACTTTAACTTAAGAACGGCGTATCTGATTTTATAATTTTTTTTAATGTTTTATAATACTTCGCAGATGGTTCTTACATTAAAAAAAATATTAAGAAAAGATGGGAGGTCATAGCGAGGCCGAAGGCCGAGCCTACTACGCGAACGAAGTCGCGGGAATTCACTAGTATAACTATAAAAAGATTTATGCCCGTTACATATACTAACTAACAAGTACCCATTTCATGTAATGAGTATGATTAGAGCGTTTAGATTTTTAGTTTTTACCTGCGGACCCCCCCCGTTTGATAGCTATAGCTACGTCACTGGTATTACCGTTACACCGTAGGTTTGGCGGGGTTGTAGGAAGAATCCTTCCCAAAGACCATAACTAAAAGTTGAAGTTGAACATTATTAGGTATTACTTACGTATTATAGTTTAGTTTGCACATATCAACAATGAAAAGGCCAATAGCACTATCTTTCGAAAACAATAGTGATAGTGAGGTTGTATAATTGTTAGTCGTTCAAGGTGGATACAAGAAGAAGAAGAAAGAAGCGTCAGAGAAAAAAATATTGATACTTTCGATGACATAGACATTGTTACAAAGTTTCGCCTCACAAAACCAACTGTTCTATCGGTATTTGGAGTATATTGAAAATAAAATTGAGATTCCTGGAAACATGTAAGCATCATAATAATTCAATGGCTGGATTTTCCGTTCCGATTCGTAGTTTAAAGCGCACTTTTTGTAATGCGCTCTGTGGTTATTATCTATGATTTTTAGTAATTTTAGTTTACGTAAGCGCGATCAAGCTTGTCGTAGCTTATAAGTTGTAAAGCCGGTGAAATCGGTTTGACTTAAATCGAGATCAAACCATATACGAGTCTGTGTTTAAGTTGTATTATTCACTCTAGTCTTACTAATTACTGTTTTTGTCTCTATTTGTGTGTGTGTGTGTGTGTCAAATAAATGAATTTCATTTCATTTCATTTTATACAGGGTGTTTGGTAGAGGGACCGACAAACCAAATGAGCGTGTTCGGGGGCCCACTTGGAGAATACAAGTTGGCCAAAAAAAATCCCCGACACCCCAATTTTTTTTACTAAATCAGTTAGTTAGCTCTGTTTTGTATCCAATTTTGCTTTGCGTGGCCTGAAGGCGTATTAGAGACCAAATTCAACTAAAAACATCCGGTCTAAAACAGATTTTACAAATGTTATGGTGGTACAATTCCGGAGGTACAATTTCGGAGAAAAAGGGAAAAATCACAAAAAAAAGTTAAACATATTGGGGGGTCGGGGATGTTTTTTGGCCAACGTGTATTCTCCAAGTGGTCCCCCGAACACGCTCATTTGGTTTGTCGGTCCCTCTACCAAACACCCTATATATGTTTTGATCTTTATATTTTTGAGGGTGGTTTTTTAGAAGGGCGGCCATGGCCAAGTCCGGAACCACGAGAGTTAGAGAAAAACGGTGAAAGGAGACATGCCCTCGATTTATAAGAAAACAATAACTGCATAATATTTATTCTTTTTTAATCTTTTACTTTTTACGAAAATCGACACGAATGATTTTTAAAAAAAAGTTATCCTCAATACTACACTTCAATAATAGAACTAATGGATTCTGTTGCTGATAAAGATCAATCTTCGTAAAGAAATAAGTGACTAAAAATGAAAGGAAATAGTGTCAAGTTTATTCAAATGCGTTTAATATAATACGAACGGTGAAATCGGCCCTTAATATCCGAGGGATACGGGCGCAGTGCTATTTGTCACTTGTGAGGAAATGCATGTGTTCCGTTCTAGGCAGAGTTTACCACTTAACTAACATCAGGTGAACCTCGTGCTTGTACCGTTTACTAATAAAATTAAAACAACATAATAATATGCCTGAATACGATTTTTAATAATTTCGGAGTACTGATCAAAAAGTTTGCTGATAAAGAAGATTACTGCTGCCTATAGTATAGTATAGTATAGTATAGTATAGTATAGTATAGTATAGTATAGTATAGTATAGTATAGTATAGTATAGTATAGTATAGTATAGTATAGTATAGTGTAGTATAGTATTGTCTACTATGTTTCTATCTGATTTTATTCTTGTCGATATGCGCCTATAACCATCTTACGCACATGCGGCTCCATAAGACTCACAAGTGCGAGCGAGATAGACATAGTGAAATGATTTATGGCCGCACGAGTCAGTTGGTAACGCGGTGACTATAGTACAGATTTTTTTTCTGATATATTTGTTTGACATCTGGACAACTGACAAAAATTTTATCACGTTTAACAATTTTCAGTCAGATTGCTATGATAGAGTTCAGTAAAATTTTATGACTTTTTGAAAATACTGTCAGGTCAAACACTATGCGGAAAATGTCTGACATTGGTATTTTCGAGTTCAGAAAATCGAATCTATCAATTTGATGTGGTTTTGGGTGTATTTGTATATATTGTCAGGAGAAGGCTTATGAAAGAAAAACTAATAAAATACGGGAGGTTATAGCGAGGCCGAAGGCCGAGCTTACTACGCGAACGAAGTCGAGGGCAGTTGCTAATTTAATATAAAAGTTATATTCTTCAAAAGATATGATATAATATCTACATAATATACGAGTAGGTAATATATAGTGGCAAAAAGTATTGTTGCTGAAAGTTTTGAATTAGCAGTTCAACCAGCTGGTTTATATATCGACGAGGAATATGGATTTCTATAACATAGCATTGCTATAATAGAGCAGTTTATATAATATATTATATATAATATCTACATCTCACGAGTGTAACCCATAACTGTGATAGAAATTTAAAGAGATGAAGATTTTTCCAGACAATGATCCAAAAGCTAGTATTAGGTATTTTATAAAAAATGCGTGCTACCAGAAGTCATTCCCAGAAGAGTAAAAAAATGTTTTTTTTATTGATTTATAGGTTTCATTTTTAATTCTTAATGAATCTCTTTGAATGATATATAATCTAGTCTTTCATTTTACTGTTTGATCTAGTACTTACAGTATGCGTACTTTTACCAAGCTTATAAACTAGGTAATTTTTATTATTACATATCGCAATAGATACCAAAAATATCAAAAATAATAATCTTCAACAAAACTAAGAAGCCGTATTCAAGGCTTGAACTCTAGTCCTACTTACATATAGCAAGTTGACCGCTACTACCACTGCGCCATTTAAGAATTTGTGTTTAGAAATATGGAAAGAGATCCTACAATTACCTTCTACCTAAATTAGTTAACACTTTACCTAACGACATACAGGACATATACCTCCACACTCCACGCCCTTTCAACATACTTAAAAAGAAACTTATATTATTAAATAACTCTGATTATGTACTTTAAATAGCTATTTCTCATGTAAGTAAATTGTTAAATTATAATTTATATATAGATACATAATATTATATGTTACCGAACTCATTGACTGCTCATAAGCCCTTCAGGCTTCCGCAGTCTTTAATGTTAAGTACAATTTATGTTTTTTTGTAAAAATTTTGGGCAATAAATAAAAAAAAAATTTGGATACAGTTACTACAGTCACGAAATACTCTGTGCTACAGTTTACTCCTTTGAATGTGTGTGTCTCGAACGCCTTTGGTGTTGCAAACGTCTATAGGCGACGGCGACCGCCTGCTTGGCTACCTACTTTTGACAATAAAAAAAAACAAAACATAGGTACCTACTATCAAATCTGTCCAACACGCTAACTAGATTAACCTAGCTGCTAAGCTCTCTCCTTTCGAAATATCATGGTACCGACTTCAACAAGTTATTTCACACTTTTTAGTGTAAAACTCGGTTATATATTTTCAATATCTTTTTCATTTACTCACCTCATACCTCCGCAAGGGATTCCCTTTGTCGCTGGAGACATAGGCACACGCAATAACACAACAGAACATGACTTGACAACAAATATATCTGCTAGTCTGCATTTCACAACGAACTTATGTAGTGACCCTGCCTTCGAAGCGTGTGGCCCCAGATTCGATCCCTGATCGGTGTGTGACGAGCAGAAATGTTTGATGTTGAGTTTTGTCAATTGGTACCTACTGAGCTAACGGAGCCGTCGTATGGAATTGTAGTGTTTCTCCAAGCGGATCATATATGTTGCAGACTTAAGCCAATATTGATTATTGCGAGCTATTTGCAAAACCACTAATGTTACTATGATTCAAGAGGTTTCAAAATATATAATCAGCCCATTTTGTCCCCACTGTTGGGACTCGAGCCTTCCTCTCAGAGGAGTTAGGCCATAATCCACCACGCGGGCCTAGTGCGGCTTGGTGGATATGTTCGTCGCCAACCCATGTCGAAATTTTCAGGCCGCCCGAAGGCCGACATTAGCCTATCGACTGCTGTCCTAAGACAAACAACCGGGATCGACAGCTTAACGTGCCCTCCGAAGCACGGAAGCGCTCAGTTGAATAATGCCACTAGCGGTCACCCATCCAAATCCTGACCGCAATTAGCGTTGCTTAACTTGTTATCGGTTAAGATCGCCAAGTCAAGCTCCGCTACGAGCGCTTCCTAGCGCTCCCTCCAAGAGGTTTAGAGGCTATCAAATCACGCTACTTTAATTCCCATTAAGCGAAAAATTCCACGCTGATTGCTTAAACTTAAGAGGAAACCTTTCCCTTTAAGCCATAGTGGTGTTATTTTGCAATGTCAATGGGTTAAATGACTAGGCATTTTTGAATGATCGAAACCATGCATTTTCTTTTTCGCCATCATTATCATAATTATCATCAATTAGTCATTTTAGCTTTTTCTCATAGTTTTGTATTACATTTCTTAATACAGCGCCTCATCTACCTCAATACCAAACTTCATCAAAATTGGCCCCGCCGTTGAGCGTGAAAGAGTAATAAACATCCATAAATTTTTACACAAACACTTTCACGTTTATTATATTATTGCTATATTTTATTGTTATATTATTGCTAGCTGGTGCCCGCGACTACGTCTGCGCAGGATTAGTACTTCAAGTAGCTTATTATTTCTCTAAGGGCATATCTATCGTTATACCAAAATGTCATAAAATATGTACATGGTCAAACGCAATTTCTATTACATGTGTACATTTAAATACTTAGTATATCAATCAGCGAACATTAATAATAAAATACAGGACTTACGTATTAAATATCAAGTTAATCACCCTGGAAAAAAACTGTCATTACATATCATCACCCTTGACGGTTACCGAGCACGTCTATTGTATAGAGTTGTCAAATTGACTTGGCTTTTGACTAAGCTATCAGAAACTGACACAAACTTTGACAGAACTGTCATCATTACGATCTTGACGTAGGCGGTGATCTTATTATTTTGTCTATGCTGAACCCAAGCATACATTACGCTTTTTCACCCACTTGGTGATGGATGATAATGATGATGAAAATTATTATATGTGTTAATCCAGCGTCTCTTCTACCTCCATACCAAATTTCATCAAAATTGCCCCCGCCGTTTGTGTGTGAAAGAGTAACAAAGATCCACACACCCATACATCCATACTCATAGACTTTCGCGTTTATAATATTAGTAGGAAGATAGGAGGACGAAATACTGTGTTTACTATTTAATATGTATTAGAACTTATTAGATACAGTAATTCGGTAAATTTGATTACCACGTTAATCTATATATATATATTTTAGACGAGGCTGTGAAAAAAGAAATATGCTTCGGAGAAACACTGATTATAAGCTGTGGGCATTATGAAGGAGATATTAGGGGCAAAGATTCAGACTCTGCGTGGTCATGCCAAGATACAACAGAGAGTGTTGCCTCTGAAGAAATAAAAGATGACAAAACTTTTGAAGTAGTAGATAGAGTCTTAGAAGAATCTGCACCTGAGGAAACGGAAGAAGACGATGACTTCCACTTTTTCTTCTTTCCCGATTGTAAAAAACCAATAACAACACAAGACAGTAAGGCAAGCGTTATGATAGTTGACGGCATGCCGAAAATAAATCCTGCAGCCAAGGAACAGACAGTCTGTACCTGCCCCGTAGATAAAAAAGGACAGTGTGAATGTTACACAAAAATACCCTGCAAATGTGGAAACAAAACAGCATCAGAGTGTAAATGCTCTAAATTGAAAGATATTTGTATTTGTCTCGATAACAAACCCAAGCCAACGTGCACTTGCAGAAGTAGCAAAGTTTGTTTGTGCCATCCTGAACAAATAATGCCTATTTGCACCTGTGAACAAATTGATAGACCCTGCATTTGTCATATACCATCTGGAAAATATCCGTATGCTGTTTGCCCTTGCAAATATAAACCTAAATTTATTAAAGAACTTACTGCCATTGGCGAAGTAGGTGAGCTGACAGTTGAAGAGGAGCAAAGTAAAATCGAGGAAGAAGAACCTTGTACATGTCAGGAACTTGAACAAAAACCTCTGTGCAAGTGCGGCAAAGGAAAGGATTGCATATGTAAAGTCGCTTGTGTATGTGGTATACAAAAGTCGTGTGTTTGTGAAGCAATGGAAACTACTAAATCAGTATGTAAGGAAGATGACAGCTTAAGCGTTTGCGAATGCATAAATCCACCAGAATGTGTATGTGAGGAAAAACCTAGCGATTGTGTATGTTTTCCCAAGAATATATGCACTTGTGGAAACCCGGAAAACTGTATATGTTTCTCTGTATGTGACTGTATTGAGCCATGTATATGTGACACTATCGTGGAGGAGCCTCTTGAATGCGTTTGTATAGAAAAATCAAAGCAAGCTCTGGAAGGGTTGGTATGCACTTGTCCTAAAGAAGAAACCAGAAAGTTAAAGAAAGTTAAGGCCGGAAAACATGGATATCGATGGTGTCATGACGTGGATCCACGACACACGTACTTTGATTACGCTTATGATAGACACGATAAAATAGCGAGTAAACCAGAACAGCTACATAAGGTGAATATTCTCGGCCTACACGATAATAAAAAAGAAGAAGAGAAAAGCGCTGTGAACGGTGTTGAGGCGCCACCTTATGAGAAAAAAGTGCGAAAACCATCTCTTGACTGTTGCAGTGCTGTTGGAGGTATTTTTAAATTATTCCATATTTTGTCTGTTTATATTTTATATTCATTATATCATTATCATTCATTATTAGTGTATGTATCATAACATAACATAGGATAACATATGACAAACGCGGCGACGCGTTTAGTTTCGGAAATAATTTGAATCATTCAACAGGTATTAGTATTTGCGTGGAAGCTCTCGGCGACGACAAAGACAAATTCCTTGTTCAAATTGTTTCTCACTCTTCAAAGGAAGGTGCTAAATCTGGCACCAAGCTCGTCAGCATTTTGGACGCAAACTTACACACTATGGAAGAAAATAGAATAGAGTAAGATATTATTTAAATTTAAATAATAGAACATATTTTTTTACATGTAAGGTGTCTAAATAATCTATAGGGTCTCACAACCCTAAATAGATAGTAACCAGTATCCTATACAATAATTGCTTTAATTCAGATAAAACGTATTACTACATAGTTGATATAAGTCTCATGTTCCTATAATTTCAACAACACCCATATATTTAACCTATAACCATAAAAGAAGGTTGCAAAACGGTTTCGTGGCTGAAATGAAGTATACCTACGTGGTGATAGTATTTCCTTTGACGAACACTTTTCCAGGAGCTTAAAGCTCCTGTTATGAAACTCCTCTTGTTTTACTGCTATTCGAATAGCGTGAACCATACCATACCAAGCAATGACTTTGATAACCTTGATGTAAATCAAAGTTATCAAAGTCATTGCTTGGTATTTTCACGAATATTATGTAAATATTAAATTACACTTTTAGGCACATAACTAATAAGAAGTTAACCAAGGAGCGCAAAAGCTACATTGCCATATGCGAAAACGGATATTACAACAAAGTGACCCGTATATGTGGAGAAAAAACAGTGGTCAAGCGCCACTACCACACCTTTGAAGATGCTAAGAACTTCCTTTTAGAAGGTGCAAACGTTGTACTTCTACGATATTTCGGATTGAGACGGCATCGCGGCAATGTGAAGACAGACACTGTTTTGATGAATGGAACTGTTTGCCAAAGTATTTATGTAAGTATAATATCTTATTTCTCAGATGTAAGACTTAGTCTCAATTTAGCTTTCTCATACTGACTTGTAATGTCGGCTTCTGAACAAAATAACAGAGGTTTTGGTTTAATTAATTTGGGATTAACATGAGACTTACGCGTTGTCTATAACACGATCGAAGATTGTTATGTGTAATATATAAACAATTATATACTATATTAACAGTTACAACGTTAATATAACAAGAGTTATAATGTTATTATAATTAATAACATTATTATTTATTATTAATACTGATTTTAGCATATATTATCAGTTACTCATATATGCTAAAATCAGTAGGTATTTAAGAAACCACCAGGATAACAATACAATACACGTGAATAGACTGTATAATATCACAGATATTACAGATATCATAATCATGATAACAGACTTACACTAAAAGGAACTTCTGCATCCTTATAACAATTAGACAATAGTTATTTGTGCGAAAAAAAAAGTTACACGAGATGCAAAAAACTTTGCTCTCGTGAACACACATAACTTTTCACTTCAGCAGCGAGAACAGTTTAGGAGATAAAATAATAAATAAGAATAGATTGAAATAACTATATTTATTGTGAATTAAAATAAATAACATTGTAGGTAGATGTACCAAATCAATAAATTACATTCAAAGACATAATTATTTATTTTGCTAAATTTCTTTAGTTAGTACTAAATTCCGAACGTGTTTGTCTTTGAGGTCGAATTCAAAATCGGAACTTCGAAAGGGCTGGTCTTTGTCTCTCTCTCTCTCTTTTTCTAATGGCGGGAAAGAGATAGAGTGTGTATGTTTCGAATTTTTATGATTAACCCAAGGTTGAATAAGATATTCGCGGCTATCTGAAAAAAAAAGTTACTTTGTCTCACTCAGTGAGCAAAATCGTATTTTGATCTCCGATTTCAGGCAGCAAAACATACATGTTTGAGCTAGTGATTTGAAAATACATTTATCTTATATAAATGTTGCGCAGTCGGTAAGCTTTTTATCACGCCAACTACCCATAGGTACCTTATATTCATGTAAGTAATAACCAAGAAATTAATTGAGGTTTATGTATAGGCTTAAACGCCTATATTACGGTACAAGTAGAATTTTCTCGATAATAATATATGAGAAGAACTGATTGCACTCAAAATAAAAGTATTAGGCACAGACGTAGATCTAAATACTTTTGTGGTAAGTAGTAGGTATGCAAGACTGTCTTCCATTTGCTTGAAGAGAATTCTGCAATATTTTGCTGGAGAAAACCTCGAGAAACTTGTGGTGACTGGAAAAGTCGATGGCAAAAGATCTCGAGGCCGCAGCCCAATGCGTTGGTCCGACCAGGTCCGCACCACTCTTGATACATCCGTTTACGATGCTCTACACATAGCTGGTAACCGAACACACTGGCGTAATATCTTAAAACAAAGGACAATGGGTGGAGGTGGTCACGACTCTCAGACATGAGGATTACGACTCAAGGAGGAGTAGGTATGTGGCAGGTCTAGAATAGGTTCAAGTTTGCTTTCATTACCATTAGAATTGGAATAATCGACTGTTGCTTATCCAAATAGATATCCTGCTTCGAACCAATTAGGTATTTGCAGAGTAAGCTCTATTATCATAGGTAGTTCATCAATCAAGTTTGCCTAATTATATTTGATGAATTCTCTCAATATGACACTTATTGACGCGGGTTGAGTTTACTCAGTTAATGAGGAATTCTTGTTGGCACTTGCCTACTTATCTACTATTTACATTTTACTAACTTCCGTTTCCGGATAGGTATACTTATAAGTATAATTTTGTAGTTGTATTGACTGGTTCAAAAAAAATACAGATATTATTTATAATATGGTAAGTATAGGATATTTATTATACATATTTCTAGAAAAAAATAATATTATTTAAGTAATTATATAATACTAGTTGGCCTCCGCGGTTTCACCCAGGTGGTGATGGATGATGATGAGAATTAATCAAATATAGAGTATATTACTCAGGCACAATGTAGCTTTATAGGTACTCGTGAAAGAATTGTTTGATTCGGTTACGTAGTTTTACGTGTATTCATTACGAAAAAACACATAAGCATATATCTTTCCTCATTATTATTATAGAAGATAAAGATTTATACCAAGGTACGATTAATGTCCTGGTTTGTACCGGCGTTACTATTGCATATTTCAAAATGAAAAAGTATTTATTGTGACATAACTGTAACATACGTAATGTGGACTTCTTTGTAGATATTGACATCTTTTATAAAACTGTAGTACATCACGTTGTACGCAATGCACAATGTTCAATGGTCAACTTCTTACTAAATGGCCAATACACAGACTATAGGATACTACCGCACATAGTTTCCGCAGCACACAAGATACAAGGACTTATTTGGTGTTTTTTCCACACCCTAGAGTTACATTACCGAAGTTTTCATACGGATCCCCAACTTTTTTGAAATATTGTATAGCCTTTGTTCATCGGAGAAAATGTAGGATCCTAATGAAGATAAAGATAAAGATTTTTTCTAATCGGTTCAGTAGTTTCGGAGCCTATTCAATTCAAACAAACAAATCTTTCCTCTTTATAATATTAGTGTAGCTACTAGCTGCGCCCGCGGTTTCACCCAGGTGGTGATTGATGATGACGATGATGATGGAAAGTATGCTATGTCCTTTCCGGGATATAATCTATCCCTTTACCAAATTTCATTACTATCCGTTCAGCCGCTTAGGCGTCATAAGGTAACAAACATACAGAGAGACAGAGTGACTGAGAGAGTGACAGACTAACAAATGTTTTTATTATATATATTAGTATAATACATTTAATATCACTAAGTTTGATATGAATATAAAATGAAGCCTTTACGTCTCTGAAGGGATCGGCAGAGGTGTTAACAACGTAATGTGAGAGAGGTGATATCATTCTTAAATGGCTTTGACGATAAGGAACAATCCAATTATTCGCAGGAAACTAAATATTTGTAAATGACGAAATTGTTATAACAAAAACAAACATCTATTTATCCATCCATTTTTTTTATGGGACAACATCCACACAAAGGTCTTCAGGTCCCAAACTAGGCAGAGCCTGTACTATGGTAACCTGATGACTGATATACATACTTATATACATATACACACCCAGACACAGATCACACAGACATGTTCATGCACACAAAAGTTTGACCTGTCCGGGGATCGAACCCGGGACCAGCGGCTTAGAAGGTAGGGGTGCTACCAACTGCGCCAACCGGCCTGTCAACTGTCCTTTATAAAATGGCTGTTGTTCACGATGTTATGTCAAATGTCATCAGGGCTTCGATAAAAATAACCTTGCCTTTGATTATTACGATTAGGATAATAGTCTAGTCAAATTAGGATAAAGTATAGATATAATTCTGATAGTTGTAGATTCTTCTAGAATCGTTAGGAAACACAGCTAGTAGTATCTTTCCTACCCTATATTCTACCAAACCAAAAATAATTATTGAAATCGGACTACTCTGCAAAAAGTTTTGAGTGATTAAAAATAAAAAAATATATCAACCACTTTTTCTTGAATGAAGTAAGTTATGCAATTTCAAAGTTTTTACTCGTTTTAACCATCTTCTGGAGGATTACTTTCGTTGGGATTGAGTTAGACATGATTCTTAAAGCATATTAAACAAAAAAACTCACATTCGCGAGTTACTTCCACGTTGTTGCAAAATATTGCATAATTTGACTGGACTATGGACATATAGGTAATTATGAGAGCCAAAACGCAGGTATGTATATCGTAAGAATGAAGATAATTAATGTACCTATATAATAATAGTTTATGCAACTGTCAAATAATAGAGGGTATTAAAACATGAGTGTAGTTTAAAAATAAGTTTACACGAGTGTTTAAATACCTAATTATACCTATGCAGTTGCATACACTACTTTATTTAATTTCATGACTTTTTTGCTACTAACGTTTTATCCAACAAAATATTACTCAAATTCGTATGTACGAAATAGCGCTAAAATGGAAAAAGTTTTCTTCTTCTTCTTGTTTGTATGGCTTGTGCGGCGTAACCACAATTTTGCCAATATCAGTGGAAAAAGTCTGTTATTGGTCTAAAAAACTACACTCATGTTTTAATACCCTCTATTATATGACAGTTGCATAAACTACTATTTTTAATTTTCTTAAAGAAGTATGTAAATAAAAAATGCCAATAAAAGTCTGTATTTCATTTCATAATTAAAATATTACCGAATGAGATTATATAAAACAATTTATATCATTCAATAAATATACTTCTTACCATTTAAATATAGTTATAAGTATACCTAATTACTTTCCTTTCAATAACAGGTTTGCAATGGTGTCAGTCAAGCGGTCGTGAATGGAAAGCCTCTTTTCATTGTGAAGGTGGAACGGCATATTATAGAACCATCTGGACTTATTCATCAGACTTTAACCGTTCTTACTTTGAGAGGTAATCCGATTATGTATTATATTAAAATACCTACTCTTGTGTCTCATGGGCGCAAGAAGTATTTTTATTCCTGTAAAAATATATTTTGTTATTCCTAATAAGTACCATACAATTATTAGTCAAGTCAACTCCGTATCATGAACTTTTTATGTTTTATCATAATGATAACTTACATTTCTTCGAGTATGATGCATTGGAATTAAATAACCGGGTATCATGCATAATAATATTATATTATTTGAATCTCTAGCGTCATACAATTTTCAATGATAGCGATAAAGCGTTCGGATATTATAATCGTTTTAAGATTAAAATACCAATAAAAAGCCTTTTTTTTGAAGTTTGTTTTTCAAATTGCGATTTATTAGTCACCTTTTCTGTGTATGAAAATACAATACAATAATTTTTTATCGCACTTTAATCAAATTTACGCAAAGTAACTTATTAAATACAATCTTAAATTAAGGTGGTCTCAATTGGAGGATTATCTTTTATAGCATATCTTCCAGGCATGACGATAGTATATATAGTTTATAAATAATGTAATGGTTTAAAAACATTCTCCTTTGTATCGTAATCTTATGTGTTTACTATCATTCATCGTCTAAGCCACCAAACGTTAAGAGCCTTGTTAGGTATATCATTAGTGTGATTAGCATTCGTCTCCAATTAGTTAGCTAAGAAGGCTTTGTTTGTGTTGTGGTCTGCACTAAAGTGGTAAGAACGTATACATAATATGCCAATTAAGTCACTACTGATAGCCGGTTCTAGCGATTCTTATACTCGGAACATTCGAAAACCACCCATATCACCTAACGGCTTTTGTTCTAAGATACAAAAATGGTGACGTGGATTTAACGTGCGTTGAGTAAAACGCAGACCATAAATCTTCTGCTCAGTGGTTGAAAATTACAGCAGCGGTCACCATCCACCTTGTAACCAGCAGTAAGCGTAGCTTTACCTATTGAACGGCTTAGCCAGTTAGCCAGGCTTAGTTTGGCAGTACCAGACAGGGATCGCTACGAACACTTCAAGGCACTTCCAGGTGTTACCCACACTCCCAGTTAATTAAAGTGAATGTTTGTTCAGGTTACATCGTGAGTCATGAGTGGGCCGATAGCATGTACATGTTTCACATAAACCCCCTGTTACACGTTATACCGGAAAAGGATGAGATTGAAACTCACGCACCTCTGCGCGAAAAGTGGAGGGAAGATCTTCAACTGCTCTCTGATTATTTGGATTTCAAGGTATGACTGGTGCTATTTACTGAAACACTCGAAAAGTGATCTTTTTGACGTTTCTGAAATTTAATTTTAGGATGACCTTAATAACCTAAGTGTACAAAGTAAGATTCACGATAAACTGGTCAATATTGTTTTCTTCCCATGCCTTCAAAAATTTTACTTATTTATTACTGTTTATATATTCGTTCTGTTTACCTACATACGAGAACAAAGCGTAAACATAGCATAATCAGACCTTTAGGTCACTGAGAGGGAAGGATATGGAATGGTATGGGCATCAATATAATCCACCTAAGCGAGCGAGCTCTGGTTCTGAGAACAAGCTAGTGTCGAGACTCTTCAGGTGGCTTGAAGAACTCCAACATGCTTAACGACTGTTATCTTAAGATATGTCAAAAAAAAAAACGTAAAAGACTGGATAACGTGCCCATGATATATAATAATAATAATAATTCCGTGATAATCATGAAAGTTTAGTTAATCATGAAAGTAAGGTTAGTTGCCGGAACAAGGTTTGTTTGATTTACCTGATCAATTACGCACCATAGACGTGCTCTACTATTGTCGCATCTTAGACCACGCAGGCAGAGACATCAAATATTTGCTAGACACACAGTGTCTGGTAGGTTGTACTGTTAAAGGCAAGTTGGATAAGAAAAAATAATAAATGTATATGTGAAGCATCCACTACAATATCGCCATCCAAATGACTGTTAACAGCATAAATAGACATTAGTAAAGTAGACTAGTGTTGTGAAAACAGAAAATGAACCCAAGTTAGGAATATGTGTATCCGTAGTCGATCTCTTGTTTGTTGGAGAGTATAGCATTTCAGTTTTCCCTTTACGACTTAATCTCTTGCTCTAATAAATAAGCTTTTCGGAAGTCGTTTAGTAAAAATACAGAACCAGATAATAGCTTTGCAGATGTGGCCTTAATCTGTCCGAATCAGCAAGCCTCATTCGAGGCAAGTTTCATTCATAAATCTATTGTTATTTTTTGTCCTGATGCGGACAGATTAAGCTTCATGCTATTTGATATTTCGTGGTAAATGCTTGGAATATATTGGAAATAATAGGCCGTCATAGGTAGAATTGGTTCTATTGCCTTTGGAAAACAATCCTAATTCATTAGAACTGCATTTTCGAGTATAACATCTCAGGGAAAAATAAGTTGGTATCAATCTACTTCCGGCCACCAGCAGAGCTATTCAGGGCGGTTAGGGACATGGAGAGCGTTTCGGTATGACTAGTTTTCGTGAAATTAATACCGAATCCCAAAATAGATGGCTAAAACGGTAGTCGAAGACACTGTCTCAGAAACTTTAGACCGGAAGTTCCTCCAAGCGCTATTCACGAATCCGTTCTCGAAGTGTTTGACAATTAGGTATATTGGATTTCCAGCTAATAATTCATGGAAACTCACCTGGCAGCTCTTTACATCGAAAAGTTATCCGAGTGTATTTAGATTTGCCTGTATCAAATGAATAACAATAAACGAAGTATTTTAAAAAGTGCGTAAAACAATGTATGTGCATTCACCAAAGCATTGTTTATATTTCAGAGCACTCGCACCTCGGAAGGCGGTCGCTTCTTGACTGAAAGTGGCGCCCTAACAGGGACCGTTCGAGACTACCTTCAAGCCTTGCTTCTCCTACGTCCACATGATGCCTTGCACTTTACCAGGCATTACTTTAGCGCAGCTCTATCGGCTCTAGACTTACCACACGATGAGTACTTTGATCCCACAGCGAAACATGTCCGTTACTATTTCTTCGAAGAATAATTACCATGGAGAAGAACTTAACTTCGATTTGTAGTTCGCTTTTATTTCTAGTTTGATATATTGTTATTTTCTTAATGATTATATAAAACACAATTAAACATTGTTTAATGAACAGCAGCAATAATAGCAGGTTCAAACAACGTACACATTAGCTTTCCAAACTCAGCTCAGTCTAACGTATGTTCTTACACGGCCTCATGGGTTACCGGTGTGAACTTGGCAGCCAAAATGTATCTGCCTATAACCCGACCAAATTAGGGAGTCGTCATAAATCCAAGATTTTTGTTACTAACTATAACACTCATCTGAACCCTGAAATACTTGATAAAGGATGCATAAAACTTTTTTCCATGGTCTTTTAAAGAGAAAGTTAAATCTTTCAAATATTTAATTCAATTATATCCCCTGAAATTTAAACATTTTGAAAGTTATTAACATTAAACAATTAATACTCTATTAAACAAAAGCAGCAAAATTATGGCTAAGACTCTTCGTCACCATATTTTAAGAATTTAATTTATCAGTGCCGCCGGAAGAAAAATCAAATTAAGGCTGCTACTATTCACCGTTGCATTCCCTGGGGAATGCATCTTGCATTCCCCGTATTTTGTACAGAACGATGTATGACTATAATAAAACAATAACTAAACAACCCGAAAATTATAAAAAGAAAGTGGGTTATAGGCTTTTTAACCCTCTTATAGTATACCAAAACGATAGTTGGTCTATTTCACCTATAGCCCAGCTGACAATATAATTCAGAGCAATTCATTAATAATGCTATGATATGACTTATAAATACAACAAACCTTTAAAACCTTGTAAAATATACGTTTTCAGGATGATAAGTCATAAATTTAACCTTTAAACAGCTTTATATAAAACGTCAAAATTATTCAAACGATTTTCTAAAACACGATATCCCCTAACAACATAAAGCAAATCACGTTGAATGAAATAAATTTAAAATCAGAGTGTCAGAGAATCTCTAAATGTACGCTGTATTTAGTTTTAATCTAATTTAAATCGAAAAAATTCAATGACATTTTTTCACAGAAAAAGAAATGATTGATATCCTCTGAAATCTGGAATGTTTTTGTATGGACAACAAAAAGCAGTTCACGTTTAATGAAATAAAACTAAATCTAGAGCGGCTAAAACTCTTTATGTATACTTAATTAATTTTAATCTAATTTAAATCGAAAAAAATCTATAAAGTTTTACACAGAAAAACAAAATTTTGCATGAGAACCCCTGAAATCTGTAAATTTTTTGTATGGAGAACATAAATCAGTTCACTTGCAATATAATAAAACTAAATCTAGAGCGGCTGAAACTCTTCATGCATACTAAATTAATTTTAATCTAATTTAAACCGAAAAAATCTATGAAGTTTTCCACAGAAAAAGACAATTTTGCATGATATCCCCTGAAATCTGTATTTTTTTTGTATGGAGAACATAAATCAGTTCACGTGCAATGAAATAAAACTAAATCTAGAGCGGCTAAAACTCTTCATGTATACTACATTAATTTTAATCTAATTTAAGCCGAAAAACTCTACGACATTTATTTCACAGAAAAAAAAAATGCAAGTTATTCTCTGAAATCTGGCATTTTTTTATATGAACAACATAAAGCAGTTCACGTTCAATAAAATGAAACTAAATCTAGAGTGGCTAAAACTCTTCATGTATACAAAATTTATTTTAATTTAATTTAAGTAGAAAAACACAATGACATTTTTTCACAAAAAAAATGAATGTTATCCTCTAAAATCTGACAATGTTTTGTACGGACAACAAAAAGGAGTTCACGTTTAATAAAATAAAATTAAATCTAGAGCGGCTAAAACTCTTCATGTATGCTTAATTAATTTTAATCTAATTTAAACCGAAAAAAACTATGAAGTTTAACACAGAAAAAGAAAATTTTGCATGATATCTCCTGAAATCTGATTTTTTTTTGTATGTACAACATAAATCAGCTCACGTGCAATGAAATTAAACTAAATCTAGAGCGGCTAAAACTCTTCATGTATACTAAATTAATTTTAATCTAATTTAAACCGAAAAAAATCTATGAAGTTTTACACAGAAAAAGAAAATTTTGCGTGATATCCCCTGAAATCTGTAATTTTTTTGTATGGAGAACATAAATCAGTTCACTTGCAGTATAATAAAACTAAATCTAGAGCGGCTAAAACTCTTCATGTTTACTAAATTAATTTTAATATAATTAAAACCAAAAAAATCTATGACGTTTTTCACAGAAAAAGAAAATTTTGCATGATATCCCCTGAAATCTGTAATTTTTTGTTTGTACAACATAAATCAGTTCACGTGCAATAAAATAAAACTAAATTAAGAGCGGCTTAAACTCTTCATGTATACTAAATTAATTTTAATCTAATTTAAACCGAAAAAAAACTATGAAGTTTTACACAGAAAAAGAAAATTTTGCATGATATACCCTGAAATCTGTAGTTTTTTTATATGAAGAACATAAATCAGTTCACTTGCAATATAAAAAAACTGAATCTAGAGCGGCTAAAACTCTTCATGTATACTAAATTAATTTTAATCTTATTAAAACCGAAAAAAATCTATGACGTTTTTCAGAGAAAAAGAAAATTTTGCATGATATCCCCTGAAATCTGTAATTTTTTTGTATGAAGAACATGAATCAGTTCACTTGAAATGTAATTAAACTAAATCTAGAGCGGCTAAAACTCTTCATGTATACTTAATTAATTTTAATCTAATTTAAACCGAATAAAATCTATGACGTTTTTCACAGAAAACGAAAATATTGCATGATATCCCCTGAAATCTGTAATTTTTTTGTACGCCCAACATAAATCAGTTCAAGTGCAATGAAATTAAACAAAATCTAGAGCGGCTAAATTACTTCAAGTATACTTAATTAATTTTAATCTAATTAAAACCGAAAAAAATCTTTGACGTTTTTCAGAGAAAACGAAAATATTGCATGATATCCCCTGAAATCTGTAATTTTATTGTACGCCCAACATAAATCAGTTCAAGTGCATTGAAATTAAACAAAATCTAGAGCGGCTAAAACTCTTCATGTATACTTAATTAATTTTAATCTAATTTAAACCGAAAAAAATCTATGAAGTTTTACACAGAAAAAGAAAATTTTGCGTGATATCCCCTGAAATCTGTAATTTTTTTGTATGGAGAACATGAATCAGTTCACGTGCAATGAAATTAAACAAAATCTAGAGCGGCTTAAACTCTTCATGTATACTTAATTAATTTAAATCTAATTTAAACCGAATAAAATCTATGAAGTTTTTCACAGAAAACGAAAATTTTGCATGATATCCCCTGAAATCTGTAATTTTTTTGTACGCCCAACATAAATCAGTTCAAGTGCAATGAAATTAAACAAAATCTAGAGCGGCTAAAACTCTTCATGTATACTTTATTAATTTTAATCTAATTTAAACCGAATAAAATCTATGAAGTTTTTCACAGAAAAAGAAAATTTTGCATGATATCCCCTGAAATCTGTAATTTTTTTGTACGCCCAACATAAATCAGTTCAAGTGCAATGTAATTAAACAAAATCTAGAGCGGCTAAAACTCTTCATGTATACTAAATTAATTTTAATCTAATTAAAACCGAAAAAAATCTATGACGTTTTTCAGAGAAAAAGAAAATTTTGCATGATATCCCCTGAAATCTGTATTTTTTTGTATGTTTAACATAGATCAGTTCACGTGCAATGAAATTAAATTAAATCTAGAGCGGCTAAAACTCTTCATGTATACTAAATTAATTTTAATCTTATTAAAACCGAATAAAATCTATGAAGTTTTTCACAGAAAACGAAAATTTTGCATGATATCCCCTGAAATCTGTAATTGTTTTGTATGGAGAACATGAATCAGTTCACTTGTAATATAATAAAACTAAATCTAGAGCGGCTAAAACTCTTCATGTATACTAAATTAATTTTAATCTAATTAAAACCGAATAAAATCTATGACGTTTTTCACAGAAAAAGAAAATTTTGCATGATATCCCCTGAAATCTGTAATTTTTTTGTATGAAAAACATGAATCAGTTCACTTGCAATATAATAAAACTAAATCTAGAGCGGCTAAAACTCTTCATGTATACTAAATTAATTTTAATCTTATTAAAACCGAAAAAATCTATGACGTTTTTCAGAGAAAAAGAAAATTTTGCATGATACCCCTGAAATCTGTAATATTTTTTGTATGGAGAACATGAATCAGTTCACATGCAATGAAATTAAACAAAATCTAGAGCGGCTAAAACTCTTCATGTATACTTAATTAATTTTAATCTAATTTAAACCGAATAAAATCTATGAAGATTTTCACAGAAAACGAAAATTTTGCATGATATCCCCTGAAATCTGTAATTTTTTTGTACGCCCAACATAAATCAGTTCAAGTGCAATGAAATTAAACAAAATCTAGAGCGGCTAAAACTCTTCATGTATACTTTTTTAATTTTAATCTAATTTAAACCGAATAAAATCTATGAAGTTTTTCACAGAAAAAGAAAATTTTGCATGATATCCCCTGAAATCTGTAATTTTTTTGTATGAAGAACATGAATCAGTTCACTTGCAATATAATAAAACTAAATCTAGAGCGGCTAAAACTCTTCATGTATACTAAATTAATTTTAATCTAATTAAAACCGAAAAAAATCTATGACGTTTTTCAGAGAAAAAGAAAATTTTGCATGATATCCCCTGAAATCTGTATTTTTTTGTATGTTTAACATAGATCAGTTCACGTGCAATGAAATTAAATTAAATCTAGAGCGGCTAAAACTCTTCATGTATACTAAATTAATTTTAATCTTATTAAAACCGAATAAAATCTATGAAGTTTTTCACAGAAAACGAAAATTTTGCATGATATCCCCTGAAATCTGTAATTGTTTTGTATGGAGAACATGAATCAGTTCACTTGCAATATAATAAAACTAAATCTAGAGCGGCTAAAACTCTTCATGTATACTAAATTAATTTTAATCTAATTAAAACCGAATAAAATCTATGACGTTTTTCACAGAAAAAGAAAATTTTGCATGATATCCCCTGAAATCTGTAATTTTTTTGTATGAAAAACATGAATCAGTTCACTTGCAATATAATAAAACTAAATCTAGAGCGGCTAAAACTCTTCATGTATACTAAATTAATTTTAATCTAATTAAAACCGAAAAAAATCTATGACGTTTTTCAGAGAAAAAGAAAATTTTGCATGATATCCCCTGAAATCTGTATTTTTTTGTATGTTTAACATAGATCAGTTCACGTGCAATGAAATTAAATTAAATCTAGAGCGGCTTAAACTCTTCATGTATACTAAATTAATTTTAATCTTATTAAAACCGAATAAAATCTATGAAGTTTTTCACAGAAAACGAAAATTTTGCATGATATCCCCTGAAATCTGTAATTGTTTTGTATGGAGAACATGAATCAGTTCACTTGCAATATAATAAAACTAAATCTAGAGCGGCTAAAACTCTTCATGTATACTAAATTAATTTTAATCTAATTAAAACCGAATAAAATCTATGACGTTTTTCACAGAAAAAGAAAATTTTGCATGATATCCCCTGAAATCTGTAATTTTTTTGTATGAAAAACATGAATCAGTTCACTTGCTATATAATAAAACTAAATCTAGAGCGGCTAAAACTCTTCATGTATACTAAATTAATTTTAATCTTATTAAAACCGAAAAAAATCTATGACGTTTTTCAGAGAAAAAGAAAATTTTGCATGATACCCCTGAAATCTGTAATATTTTTTGTATGGAGAACATGAATCAGTTCACATGCAATGAAATTAAACAAAATCTAGAGCGGCTAAAACTCTTCATGTATACTTAATTAATTTTAATCTAATTTAAACCGAATAAAATCTATGAAGATTTTCACAGAAAACGAAAATTTTGCATGATATCCCCTGAAATCTGTAATTTTTTTGTACGCCCAACATAAATCAGTTCAAGTGCAATGTAATTAAACAAAATCTAGAGCGGCTAAATTACTTCATGTATACTTAATTAATTTTAATCTAATTAAAACCGAAAAAAATCTTTGACGTTTTTCAGAGAAAAAGAAAATTTTGCATGATATCCCCTGAAATCTGTAAATTTTTTGTATGAAGAACATGAATCAGTTCACTTGCAATATAATAAAACTAAATTTAGAGCGGCTAATACTCTTCATGTATACTAAATTAATTTTAATCTAATTAAAACCGAAAAAAATCTATGACTTTTTTCAGAGAAAAAGAAAATTTTGCATGATATCCCCTGAAATCTGTATTTTTTTTGTATGTTTAACATAAATCAGTTTAAGTGCAATGAAATTAAATAAAATCTAGAGCGGCTAAAACTCTTCATGTATTCTTAATTAATTTTAATCTAATTAAAACCGAAAAAAATCTATGACGTTTTTCAGAGAAAAAGAAAATTTTGCATGATATCCTCTGAAATCTGTAATTTTTTTGTACGCCCAACATAAATCAGTTCAAGTGCAATGAAATTAAATAAAATCTAGAGCGGCTAAAACTCTTCATGTATACAAAATTAATTTTAATTGAATGTAAGTAAAAAAATTCAATGACATATTTGCACAAAAAAAAATGATTGTTATCCTTTGAAATCTGGTAATTTTTTGTAAGGACAACAAAAAGGAGTTCACGTTCAATAAAATAAAACTAAATCTAGAGCGGCTAAAACTCTTCATGTATACTTAATTAATTTTAATCTAATTTAAACCGAATAAAATCTATGAAGATTTTCACAGAAAACGAAAATTTTGCATGATATCCCCTGAAATCTGTAATTTTTTTGTACGCCCAACATAAATCAGTTCAAGTGCAATGTAATTAAACAAAATCTAGAGCGGCTAAATTACTTCATGTATACTTAATTAATTTTAATCTAATTAAAACCGAAAAAAATCTATGACGTTTTTCAGAGAAAAAGAAAATTTTGCATGATATCCCCTGAAATCTGTAATTGTTTTATATGGAGAACATGAATCAGTTCACTTGCAATATAATAAAACTAAATCTAGAGCGGCTAAAACTCTTCATGTATACTAAATTAATTTTAATCTAATTAAAACCGAATAAAATCTATGACGTTTTTCACAGAAAAAGAAATCATTTTGCATATTTGGAAACAGATCTTTAGAAAATTTATTTTATGACAGTCTTACATTCGATGTGACAAAAAAAATTGTTTTCCCAATTTGTCTTAGTTACCACTATACCATGGTTATAGTTTGCTTTCAGAGCAAAACATTGGCGATATTCGATCCATTAGGTGCAGCTCGAGGTAAAAAAGACCTATTTTATACTAAAATATCGCACGTTTTAAACAAAAAAGGAATGCCACACAAAACCGAAAAGGTGATAACCCCTGAACATGCCCTCCAAAAAGACTCATATAATTGCGGTGCAGTTATAATAAAAATGTTTGAGGCTATAGTCTTCAACGGAAGTTTAATTGAACAAATTGACTTCGACCAATATCGAATGAAATTACGATATTTACTTATAAGTCGGAGTGATGATATGACTAAAATGTGCTTGTCTTGTGGAATGTCTGTTCCTGAAGATAATCACTATAAATGCAACAGCTGTTTCAGACTTCTTCATATCAGATGCCTATTAGGCCCATCAGAACTAAAACAAAATAAAGTTCAATCGTCAAAACTGCTACAACAGAATTGCTTCTTATGTAGAAACTATAAAAAATACAAACAGGTTAAGTGCTAAATTTTCTTTTTCTGTGAAAAACGTAATAGATTTTTTATTTTAAATTAGATTACAATTATACTAGTGTACATTAAGAGTTTTAGCCACTCTAGGTTTAGTATTGTTTCATTGATCGTGATTTGCTTTGTGTTGTTCATGTAAAAAAATGCCAGATTTCGGAGAATATCAAGTAAATTTTCTTTTTCTGTGAAAAACGTAATAGATTTTTTTATTTTAAATTACATTAAAATTATATTATTGTACATTAAGAGTTTTGCCGCTCTAGGTTTAATTTTATTTCATTGATCGTGCTCTGCTTTGAGTTGTTCATGCAAAAAAATGCCAGATTTCGAGGGATAACTTGCATTTTTTTTCTTTGAAATAAATGTCATAGAGTTTTTCGGTTTAAATTAGATAGAAATTAATTAAGTATACATGAAGAGTTTTAGCCGCTCTAGATTTAGTTTTATTTTATTGCAAGTGAACTGATTCATGTTCTTCATACAAAAAAATTACAGATTTCAGGAGATATCATGCAAAATTTTCTTTTTCTCTGAAAAACGTCAAATTTTTTCGGTTTTAATTAGATTAAAATTAATTAAGTATACATGAAGTAATTTAGCCGCTCTAGATTTTGTTTAATTTCATTGCACTTGAACTGATTTATGTTGGGCGTACAAAAAAATTACAGATTTCAGGGGATATCATGCAAAATTTTCGTTTTCTGTGAAAAACGTCATAGATTTTATTCGGTTTAAATTAGATTAAAATTAATTAAGTATACATGAAGAGTTTTAGCCGCTCTAGATTTTGTTTAATTTCATTGCACGTGAACTGATTCATGTTCTCCATATAAAAAAAATACAGATTTCAGGGGATATCATGCAAAATTTTCTTTTTCTGTGTAAAACTTCATAGATTTTTTCGGTTTAAATTAGATTTAAATTAATTAAGTATACATGAAGAGTTTTAGCCGCTCTAGATTTAGTTTTATTATATTGCAAGTGAACTGATTCATGTTCTCCATACAAAACAATTACAGATTTCAGGGGATATCATGCAAAATTTTCTTTTTCTGTGTAAAACTTCATGGATTTTTTTGGTTTTAATTAGATTAAAATTAATTAAGTATACATGAAGAGTTTTAGCCGCTCTAGATTTAGTTTTATTTTATTAAACATGATCTCCTTTTTGTTGTCCATACAAAAAATTACCAGATTTCAGAGGATAACAATCATTTTTTTTGTGCAAATATGTCATTCAATTTTTCTACTTAAATTCAATTAAAATTAATTTTGTATACATGAAGAGTTTTAGCCGCTCTAGATTTTATTTAATTTCATTGCACTTGAACTAATTTATGTTGTGCGTACAAAAAAATCACAGATTTCAGGGGATATCATGCAAAATTTTCTTTTTCTCTGAAAAACGTAATAGATTTTTTATGGTTTAAATTAGATTAAAATTAATTTAGTATACATGAAGAGTTTTAGCCGCTCTAAATTTAGTTTTATTATATTGCAAGTGAACTGATTCATGTTCTCCATACAAAAAAATTACAGATTTCAGGGGATATCATGCAAAATTTTCTTTTTCTCTGAAAAACTTCATAGATTTTTTTCGGTTTTAATAAGATTAAAATTAATTTAGTATATATGAAGAGTTTTAGCCGCTCTAAATTTAGTTTTATTATATTGCAAGTGAACTGATTTATGTTCTCAATACAAAAAAATTACAGATTTTAGGGGATATCATGCAAAATTTTCTTTTTCTGTGTAAAACTTCATAGATTTTTTTCGATTTAAATTAGATTCAAATTCATTAAGTATACATAAAGTGTTTTAGCCGCTCTAGATTTTGTTTTATTTCATTAAACGTGAACTGCTTTTTGTTGTCCATACAAAAAATTGCCAGATTTCAGAGGATATCATTCATTTTTTTTTCTGTGAAAAAATGTCATTGAATTTTTTCGATTTAAATTAGATTAAAACTAAATACAGCGTACATTTAGAGATTCTCTGACACTCTGATTTTAAATTTATTTCATTCAACGTGATTTGCTTTATGTTGTTAGGGGATATCGTGTTTTAGAAAATTGTTTGAATAATTTAGACGTTTTTTAGAAAGCTGTTTTAAAGGTTTGTTGTATTAATAAGTCATATCTAAGCATTATTAATTAATTACAGCTCTGAATTATATTGTCAGCTTGACTATAGGTGAAATAGACCAACTATCGTTTTGGTATACTATAAGAGGGTTAAAAAGACTATAACCCACTTTCTTTTTATAATTTTCGGGTTGTTTAGTTATTGTTTTATTATAGTCATACATCGTTCTGTACAAAATACGGGGAATGCAAGATGCATTTCCCAGGGAATGCAACGGTGAATAGTAGCAGCCAAAATTGATTTTTCTTCCGGCGGCACTGATAAATTAAATTATAAAAATATGGTGACGAAGAGTCTTAGCCGTAATTTTGCTGCTTTTGTTTAATAGAGTATTAATTGTTTAATGTTAATAACTTTCAAAATGTTTAAATTTCAGGGGATATAATTGAATTAAATATTTGAAAGATTTAACTTTATATTTAAAAGACCATGGAAAAAAGTTCCATGCATCCTTTATCAAGTATTTCAGGGTTCAGATGAGTGTTATAGTTAGTAACAAAAATCTTGGATTTATGACGACTCCCTAATTTGGTCGGGTTATAGGCAGATACATTTTGGCTGCCAAGTTCACACCGGTTCATGGGTTAACTGACAATAACTACTTATAGTTGGAGCATACGTTACGATACATTTATTCCTGAGACAAAGTACACAGATTGGTGGCAATGTCAAACTACATGTCCATATGACACTTATGCCCGTTTTCATCAACATTTTAAGTAACACCTAAGCCAATTAGGTAACATTTAGTAGTACAAAACTGTCACCTAACTGGACTTTTGTGTTACCTAAAATGAAGGTGAAAACGGGCTTACGAGTATATCTCTTTTGCTTCAGCTTATACATATTCAGAAAAAAAATCTACGTGCGGTTGTGCCGTAAGAACTTGTAGATTAAAAAAAAATAGATTAGCAGCAATACAAATTGTTAAAAAAAATAGAAGTATCACGACATGACATTATTCAATTAATTGACAAATGTATTCGAATCTATTTATGAATTTAACATCAAATCTTACAGATATGTACATAATAAATCTAACATTGTTTTTTGGTATTCTATGTAGTACAAAAGTGCGTCTTGAAAATATACAAGTGACAGTGATGAGATTCGAGTTTTTCAATTTACGACACCTATATAACACGTGTAGATGCGATCTGACTCTTATGATTGATCGCCTTGTTCTAAAAGGTGGATTTGCCTTATTTATAATACACATAAAGCGGCATCTGAATTACATATGTCTTCAGTATATCCTCCTCAGGGATTTGTGAATGTCACGCAAGATCCCTCCGCACAAAATGACAAAACTGCGCCCGCGAAGGCCTTCCGACTCGAAAGGAATTTTAATTTTTTGTTCCTTTTGCACAAAGGAATTTATTATTAAGTTCCCGCATCAGGGGCATACGATATTATGGAAAGGGACAAACCCAATTCCTGCGTACCTTCGACGAAGAATTTTGATAAATATGGTGCTATTTCCTTTTCAATTACCTGTCGTGAGTGATGTTATGACACCCATTATTTTATATTCAAGATGAGCTCGGGTCCCATTATCATCTATTTCACGTCATTGTTATTACTCCTACGCCTTCAGTACAGGTTGCGAAAATAACATTAACCTAATATGCTGTTGATGGTGTATGATGTCAAAGTGGCAGTTTGGTAGCTGCTTATTGATATGTACTTTCGCATTTCTTGCATGGTATTTAAATTACATTATCTCACCATCGCTGATGATCCATAATATGTACGCTTTTGTTTTGTCGGTTTAAACGGGGTTGAACTCTCCGTGAAAGAAACAAGCGTTAAGAAATCAGTTTCAACGCGTTAGGCTATTTTGTAGTGCATATACCTGCCTCCAGACCATAATAAAATTATAGCCAAACAATAGCCTATCTATTTTAAAAATCATCTATTAGTAGTTACGCCTACGTAACTACTAATAGATGATTTTTAATATAATGGTCTGTGTTACTCGCGAAAGACAGCTGGCCACTTTCGGGCAACGAAACGTTTAAGGTTTTGTTTTAAAATCCTTGGTAATGCGACAGCCAAGTTAAATACGTCGATATAGGAAATTACTTATAGATTATGTAAGTACAACACAATTTGCGTTGGACAGACGACACCATTTTAAGGAAACCACTGGCTTTAGATCATGTTACCTTATTTCATATCCTTTTTTAATCAGTTCAGTTCTTAGATTATGGCTTCTGCGACTATTGTCACAATTCTACCATACAATGACATTTATATGCGCATCAAGTGACCTTTTTAATCCAGTAGTCAGAGTCAAGTCACTGTAACATATTTATAAACTTAAGTATTTTGTTTTAGATAGTCACCATGGGGGCTTTTTTATTTAATTCTGTTTGAATTTCTTTTTTATATAATCACCGATCATATTCTTAGGTGAAAACCTACAAACTCCTCACGATTTATGACACTAGCATATACTTACGAACACTGGCAGAATTGTGACAATTTAGTCACAGAAGCCATCAAATAAGAAGAAGATTAAGAACTTAAGTCAGTAAGTCATAGAACTCGTCCGCATCAGGACAAAAAATAACAATGGATTTATGAATGAACCTTGCCTCTAAAGAGGGTTGCTGATCCCAACAGACTAACATATATATTCAGTTAGTCACAAGATTCAAAACATAATAACGACATTGCAAGCTTTGATTATATACATGTCATAATCAAAGATTGCAAGATTGCGTACACTGCCTACATTCGTACACTGCTATGAACACTTAACAGTTAATAATCCACCATTATAACATGTCAAAGTTTAAGGAAAAAACCTAGTTAAACAGTAACAAAACAGTGACAACCCTTGCTAGGTATTTTTCGCTATCTGGGGCTATACTTATTTGTTATGTGGGTATAAATAGAAGCGACAATCAATATATTATAATTAATAAAGGCGGCATTCCAAGAATAAACTTCAGTACGTATGAACAATGATGTAATACGCAAGAAATAAAATACAGCATATCACGAACTCACTTTATTTCTCATCGATACACCAAATGTTGTTTAGGCTAAAACAATACCTACAACCTTATTTCGGGCTTAAATATGGTAATGTGAAAACTAGGCTGGTATCTAGTATGGAAAGCTGACAGACAACTATTTACCTACGTAGTTGCCCTTAGTTTATTGACAAACAGACTGGTCCCTGTAATGAATTCAAATTTTGTTTACAATGTTATTGTTAAAGCTCCATCAGCCTAAGTCGGATGAGCGTTAGAAGTTTAAATTAACTTGTTAGGATGGCTCTGGGGTCCTCACCACCCTGCACCCCTGAATACAAATTGACAGCCCTAAATTGAACGTGTGAGATGAATTTGGTTTCAGAGACGCTTTGTGTCGTCCGGGTTACATGATACACCTAGCTAAGTTGTAGGCATATTCAGTATTTTGTGTGTAAACCTAATTCTTTGTATGAGATAAAAGTAGCATAAGTTACTCGTTATAACTTCAGATATCTGCTTTCGGCAATTATATGCGACAAGCAAACAGACAGACAAAAATTTTAAAAGCGTTTTTTGCTATACGTACCGTAATACATTCATATGGATTTAGTGCAGAGCTGCTATTTAGACATTACAAACTGGCAATATTTTTTTTATTTGTAAGTATGTAATTATGTATAGATTATTAAAACAAGTCAACCTTTCAGGAAATCCCCATACATGATTTTTGGGCGGTGCCAATCAGGTGACATACCTACAGTGGGGTAGAACTGTTCTTAGGTACTTCGTCTTGAAGTGTACCGCCGCAAGAATACATTTATTTATTTTTCCTAGCAATCCACCTACCGCAGCTCTGGTGGAAAAGGGTTTGGGCGAATTCATCGTACATCATCAAGAGATTTATGTGTTTTACTACAGTCAACTAGTTTTTGCTGTAGTACCTACTACTACTACTACTACTACGAAAAAGTTAAACCAAACTTTGTTAGTGAGTAGGCCAGTAACTAAGTAAGTGAGTGTAAGTACATGTTTGTTACTCTCAGTATAGGTACATAATCTATGTTTGTTACTTTTTCAAGATAAGTACACGTATATTTCGAATAGTGATGTTGATATTGACACCGGCTGAGTAAGTATGAGCAGTCGTAAAATTCTTTATTCTGTGCATTCAGTCACAGAATAACTAATAGAGCGAGCGAGCACGCCTCCATAAAATGATAGTTTTTAGTTTATATGCTACGTAGACTAGTAGTAGGTATTATCAAGGATCATATATACTCCTTGGCATTATAGATATAAATAATGTCAAAAACCAAGAGTCTCATAATTATTATTTTTTACGATGAGACTAAGGTTTTTGGCATTATCCAAGAGTGTTAATGCTATTTTTGAGATAACTTTGAGATCAAAGATCATAATTAAAACATATTTGCGGTAGTTTTGAAGAATGCCACTCGTCTAACTAAAGTAATTAATTTAGACGTACGTAATTTAATTATTATTACATCATCTCTAATATCGTAGATAGTCACAGATCAAGCAACAGTAACTAAAATACAATAAAATACATAAACCCTTTAATGGCACCAAAGAAAAACACAAAATAAGGATTAATTAATTAGGAACACAAATGGGCTGCCTTATCGCGATCTCTTGCAGGCAACCTTCAGTGGATAGCGTTTAAATGCTGATATGGTCAGTGATGCAACATAACGAAGAAATATAATGTATTACATAGTAAGTATTGCTTGAAACAGATATATCACTAGAAAGTACCCAATAAAAGGGTTGAATAGAAATAAAATATACTTATACTTACATGCAATAATAATACGACAGGTTTCTAATGAAGTATCTAAATACAGTGTACTTAATGTAGTATACGTATTAATCTACGATATGGCAGAGGTCTAGAGTAGGTAATTTGGAATCAAGTAGGTATACTTACTACAGTTATACCAATGTACTATTCGGCAGAATCCAGACCATTTTCCACAAACATTTTCTCTGAGCTGCTGACTACATATAATAAGGGAGAGAAAGGAAGGGGGGAGGAGATGCTGCTAGGTAGTGTATTCGGTACATCCGTCATAATCAGCTTAAAGCGTTGCGGCGTGGCGCGGAGTGTTCCAGGTGACGTTAAGCTTCTTTCGGCACGTTAGTTCTACCTACCAGTGTAAATAGATGTGGCAACACTAAGGTGGTGCGTTTCATCATAGAGTGGGAAATTCAGAATTTTATGTAACTTTTTGTACACATTCAAAGGTAATTTTTTTATCCAATTCTTGTTCAACGAATAATATTTATGCTATCTTGTTAATTATTTTATATTTTATCTTATCTTATATATTTTTGTATGTTTGTAATGAATAAAACTCAAAAGCTACTGGCCTAACCACTGGTCTGGCCTACCGATTAAAGAAAAATCACCATCAGAATGCTTTGTGACACTATGAGTTTTAAGCATTTAATTGTATCGTATCGAAATGTACCTATGTGTAATGTGGTTTTACAATAAAGAGTTAATCTATTTATCTTTATTATCCTTGAGTTATACAAAAGGTTATACGTATATACCTATATGAGGATATAATATAATGGTAGAGATTCATTTGTTCAAAAAACTAAACTATCGAACTTAAATCAAATTATGGTTGTCCTTATTCTGTTAACACTAGAATCCAAATTCATGTAACACTTAGAATGACATTTCTAAAAATAGGATGACTCTTGAAAGCTGGTGCTTTCCGTGGTCCCATTTAAATTTCATCAAATTCGGTCCAGTAGTTTTTGAGTTACACTCCAATAACTGAATAGAATGGAGGTCGGTACTAATTTTTTCAAATTGTACTTGTTTTTTATCATTATCCATCACCGTGGGTGCAACTGCGGAGAGCAGCTAGTATATTATCGTGTCTTTGCTTGTAGGTCAATTGGTATGATATGCACCACTTGTTCTCATACGGCCTTATTAATAAACTTGGCTTACACCCGGAGTAGTTAAAACATCTATCTGTCAATTTTTCGCTTGCAGTAAATGTCACGCGTGAAAGCAAGACAAAGCATGTTACGCCTAATATAGGTTTACGCAACGTTTATTAATAAAGGCCTTATAGCTTAAGATCGTCCGTTTTGCTAGTGTCCGTGACACTGCCAGATATTGTCGCTTAGGATACGTTCAGAGTCGGCGGAATCCGCGCGGACGCAACCCGCGTCGTTCCAATCCGCGAGGATTGAAAGTGGTCAGACACGCGCAGTGAGCGTGAGGAGTGGGGTAGGGTGACAGCCACTTCATTCCAATAATGGAAGTCATAGAAGCAATATGTGTGTACTTCTAAAAAACAACGAAAGTATTGGTTGCATCCAATTTTGCGTGATCGGCTAACCCATGGTCAGTTTGTTACGTTATACCCACAGTTGAGGAATTATGGGACGAAATTTATTAACTATTTAAGATGTCTATATATTCGTTTGATGAACTACTTGAAACAATGAATGAACAAATTGCATCTTCCAAATGAGGTCTAGCGTGGCACCAAAAAAGTCGTCATTACTTTAAGATAAGGTATTTATTTTCACACAATATCAGTATATACAGGATGGTTTACTTAAACATGGCGCATTGGAGACAAAGGAAACAATTTTGAGCAACTTATTAGTTAGGTAATATTGAGATATTAAACGGAATTTGTAAAAAAATACTATTTACTTTCATTTTTAGTAATACGTTTCTTTGCAAAGATTGACCTTTATCACCAATATAATCCAGTAGTTCAAATACAGGTGATTTTTTTTTGAAATATATTTGGTGTCCTATTACGTTAAAAGAGAAAGATTAAAAAAAACAACTAAATATGCCGTTGTTGTTTTCTTATAAATCGAAGGCCTGTCTCCTTTCACGATTTTTCTCTAACTCTCGTGGTTCCGGACTTGGCCATGACCGCCCTTCTCAAAAAACCATCCAGTATATTTTGTACGATAGAAAACTGTGAGCGTCAGTGCTAATGCATGATGAAGGCGATGGAGACTGCTGGTACGATAGTAGAATATTTTTTTTTGTTCTTTGTCAAAGGCTTCACTTTCCTCATTTTTCGCTTCTTCTATGTTTGTTGTTGTTCCTTTGTTTTCTACCGACTTCTGAAGAAATGAAAGCCGTTCAAAATACATGTACTTTGAACCTTTACATGCACCTGAACCAGAAGGAATTGATTTTCTTGAACTCCTTGTTGTAAGCATCGCGTATGTTCTTCCACGTTTTTTGCAAAGATACATCTGTAAAAAAATCACTATCGTTAAGACATTTTTTACAGTCTTATAAATTTGTGCTGTTATTTTATTGTTTCAGATATTTGGGTAGTGGTTGTTTCTTTGGAGAACTTTATTACAACAATTACAAGAGTTGTCCGTGAAGTATGTCAAGCTTTGTGGAAAATAATCGCAAAAAAGGTCATGCCCGAACCAAGTGAAGAAAACTATGTGGAAGAAAACAGCTAGACTTTGAAAGATCTGCAAATTTCCCGAATTGCATAGGCGTCATAGATAACAAGCGTAATAAGGATTACAATGCCGAAAGATTCTGGATCTTTGTATTATTATTGCAAAAACTTTTTTTCTGTAATACTGCTGGCACTTTGTGATTCTAACTATTGCTTTACTTTTATTGAAATTGAATCATATGTAAAAAGTAGTGATTCTGCAATATTTAAAAAATCAGATTTTATAAAAGATAATGGAAAAATCTTTACACATACCAAAATCAATATCCATCACAGATCCTACACCATTGCCATATGGCATAGTTGGCGATGAAGCGTTTGGTATAACGGAAAATTTAATGCGACCCTATGCAGGTAAAGTGTTAACATACGAAAAAAGATTTTTAACTATAGGTTATCTAGAGCCTGACGTAATATGAGTGCACTTTTGGGATTTTCGCAAACAAGTGGCGTATTTTTCATAGGTCTATAAACGTTAAGATACACTTTGCCGAAGACATAATAAAGGCATGTTGCGTCTACGTAATTTTGTTAGAAATAGAGGTGGTATGCAGTATGAAGAAACTTTATACACTGCGTTAATGAGTAATCTTACTAGGTTACACGCAGGAAGAGGTACACCGTCATCTTTAAATATTAGAGATATATATGATAATTACATTATAAAGGGTCATGTGGAATGGCATGACACAAAAATATAAAATTAAGCATAAGATGGTATCTATCACAAAGAATGTAAACTAGCCTACGAAGAAATAATATCAGTAAGAGTAACTGCCTTAAATAAGTGACCCAATAAAACTCGTGCTAAATCAATAACATCGTTCACGCCGCTGACTCGGCTGTCATAGTAGACGTTGCAGCACGCGCGTGGACCAATCCCTGCTTTCCTTCTGAAACTTAAACCAATCACCGAACATGTCTATTTGTAACCTCGGAAGTCATTTGTATTTGGAATCACACGTCGTTTTTGTTTGAATGACCACTTTTTGTGTGGAATTTGTTCTGAGTTCTGCTTCCTGACATTATTTTTTTGTAGAAACTAGCTAACTTAACATGTAATATAAAAGAACTAATAACCAAAAAGAGTCTTTTTTTCTAACGAATCCTGGTTTTTCAAAAAAGTTTCATGATTTCGTACAATTTGTCTTCATTCGGTGCGAACACTTTACGGTTAGTAATTCACCAAAATTAAACAAAATCAATAATAGCTATGGTAAGTTTTTATTTCCCGCCATTCAGGGGAAAGAAACCTTACTGCTCATTATTATATAACGTACATATTCATAGCAATATGTAGATTTTGTAATGGAAGTTTTATAATTGTGGGAAGTGGCCTTTATGGAAGTAGTCGATGTGGGACGAGATCATTTCAATAAGAGGCTTTGTGTGACGAAAATTACCGGAAGAACGCGACATCCGGGGCCTTTACGAACTGCGAAGTTTCTTAAAGCGGATCTGGCACTTTACTACGAAAGCAAAACAACAAAATTAAAGTCAAAGGTGACGAAATATAATGAGATATTTATTCTTCGTGGTTAGAATAGTTTTCGTTAGGTAGTGTTTTAATATTCGTTATTGAATTCATTATTTACTCGTTTATAGTATAACGGTGTTGGAATTACCATAAATCTAGTAGTATTTGATGAACATTTGACAAGATTTCTGTGTCATCTATACTAATACTAACGACTGTCCGCGACATCGTTCGAGTAGTAGGCTCGGCCTTCGGCCTCGCCCTAACCTCCCATCTGTTCTTGGTTTTTCTTTCATAAGAACCTTCTCCATTAACATTATTATGTATTAGTGTCAATTAACACAAAAAGAAGCCTTAGCCATAGAAAAGAATTAGCCAGATTGTTCCATCCGTTCTCAAGTAATAGCATGACCAGGAGAAATAGGGGTTCATATATAGATACATATATATATAGATTATGAAGAGGAAATATTTGTATTGTTGTAATAATTGGACTCAAAAATTTACTAGACCTATTTCAAAAATGCATGTAACGTACGCTACATATTTTGATTAATAATCATCATCATCCATCACCATGCGGGTGAAATTGCGAAGCGCAGCTAGATATATACATATATATAAAAACACACACATATATATATATATATATATATAATAAAAATAAAGAAAACTCTTATATATATATATATATATTTCGAATTGTTGGCAACCATACTTTCTATATGGTTGTCTGGGAGAGATCGCCGAGAAATATGACCGCCACTTGAAGTGGCACTTAATTTTAAGCTTTTCATAGTTGGGCAATGTTTTTGATGACAATATTATCGTATTTTACTACGATAATATTGTCCTATATTCCTTTAATTAATTCCTATTATTTATTATATTATTATTCCTAATTATTATGTATTCCTACGATATGTTACCTTGTCATTGTAAAGCCAATGAAAATTAGAAATATTATCAGAAAACATTTTTTACATTGTTCATACGTAGGTAATTAAGGCACATCAAGACTATTTCGATCATTTATCAATATTTACATTGAAAACATATGTTGTTTGTTATATTATGTTGTATTGTTTGCGGTACATGTTTTCGAATATCTAGCGCAGTATCAGTACAGCACCTTATAGAACTTACTTTACTTACCCTTTCCCCGGTTCCATTTAATCTTTTTCAACTCACTTGCTCATAAAGTGACTCTGATTTCACCGCAATTAGGCACTTAATTACACCTGTTATGAAACTGACTTTTTCATTGCTATAATTCACAAGTGAGTCACAGAGTTTTATTTTATTTTATTGGTTGTGTTGCTTTGTTCTTAAACACGATTCGATACAAAAAAATCGTGTTCAATAGTATAAATAAATTAACATACCTATTGCTTGCTCATTTAATGCAACTTCGTATTTAAATTAAATAGATAACTTCAACTTGTACGTGTATAATAAATAAAACTTTCACTCAAATATAACTTTTGTTTCCTCTGTAATAAAGAAAACTTGAAATTCCCTTGTTGTATGACTAAAACGCTATCCGCGTAAAGCCAAAAAAAGAAACCTCATTCTTTTATTCTATGGCCGATCGACGTTGTAAGATTCGCGCGCATTAGAAATCTGATAGTTTTTTTCCGCCATTTTTTAGTAATATTTTCTTCACAAGTGTATTGAAAATTGTCGTACACGTGTGCATTGATGATTACCATCCTCAGCTCTCTTAAGACCCTCACCTAGCGGCTCCAGTCTCAATGGAGCCTCAGTGGTAATCATAATCACCAACATTAAGTACACTCTTGCACCATAATGTACTATTACGCAATTTAACTAAGCATAATGCATTTGTTGCAGTATATACTCAAAGCCTCAACCTGAATATTTTATTTTTTACCTAATATGACTATACCACGAATAAAAACAAGAATACTTACCTACGTTTAATGTTTATTATTTATGTATTGTTATGCATGTGATCAATAATTATTTTCCCTGAGTACTCTTGAACCCAACTTACGCACCATTTTAGCAACGTACCTAAATAACTCATTTTCCATGCCTCTATAAAAAGTATCATCCTAGATATCCGCTATCATTCTACTTTCATACAATTTTATCGCTGCAATTGAGGGCCTGATCGCGGAACTGCATCTTTGAAGTATCGGTGATTTTATCTCAACGTCTGACCCAGATCAGCGAACTCAACTTCTGTAATAGTTTGTAAAAAATATCCAGTGAATTGTATGTAATTTTTGTGTAGTGAAGAACAGTTTAACCATCAGGCCATGGTTGACACAAACTTGTTTAACGGTTTAGTTTTTAATTGTGTTTATCTTTTATTGTTTCGAAAAGATAATATTTATATATTTATTCTTCTAGTTGACGAATTTTATTATTTGTAAGTACTTGTTTTACTGTATTCAGTGCTTTAGCAGGAGGCCTATATTATACCTGCGTTATTTACCGGACGTAGCATGTGTTAAATCAACTGCAAAGCACAGAAAATGAATTCTATTTCTGTTTTGCAATTACCTAGATAGATATTTGCTTTGCAGATAGTCTTACTTATAGTGCCTGAGGCGATGTTTGAATTCTCAAACACCATGATTCCTTCAGTATTTGCTACCAATACGATTTTCAATATGACACTGGTAACTACTTATAAACGTACGTATTATGTATGTGAGAATCATCATATAACATGTTTAAAGCCTGTCTGCTTGCCCAAAATACCGTAATTTTCTCACCTAAAACCCGGTGATGAAACTCATCGCACTTTGGGTGTTAATTTGTGGTATAAATAAGTAATTTACGCTGCAATTTTAATATGATAGCTTAAATTTTGACACGTTCCTTGGCTCCCACGCTGGCCTCAACCGGGAAAGTTGGTTGGTTGTAATAAAAAGTTAATGCATAGCGCGGGTCGAGACTGGATTGCGCATTACTTGTTACATTATAAACAAGGCTGCCTGTGCTACCCCTCCTTTATGACCCCTTTCGGCGACGGGCATGCATAATTGAATCTCTGCGGTCAAATTAGCAATTTCAACCCCTAAACAATAGGACATAGTTCAGTCCTTCTTTATTGTCGAAAGAGCCCGACCATTACTAAACTCAATTAGCAAACTGTCCGGAATCGGTCCTGTTTTATTAAGTCTTCCTAATAGAACTTTCTTTTACAGAGTCTTGTTGTTTTAAAGCCCTTTTAATTATGAATGAAATTCGCAGAAGTTTGCTTTTAATCCGTCACCGTCGCTGCAAAGTCCCCGGTCCTAGTCTAGAGTTCGCGTGATTAACGGATCTGCATACGGGAGCATTCGCGTAGACACCTAGAACTTCTTTGTTGTCGGCTTGAATTGGAATATTCAGCTGTAGCTTAATATAAGCTATGATTATGCTGCATCACTGCTTCAAAGGTTTTTCCACTCTTTTACTTAACGTGATTAGCTTGACATCATTTTGTAAAGTTGATGTTGACATGCTGCGTCATATGAGAAGAGAAAACCGAAAAAATAATAAATATTAAAAGCTCCGTGATCGTAATACAATTTCCCAATAAAGTGCGGTGTGTCGATAAGTGTATGGCAATACTGGGTGGCAAAGCAGGCGTGCGCGACACTGATAAAGGATTTAAGGGTGTTTTTCAATTTGTGACTCCACACTCCCGCCAATAATATTATCTGAAATAGATTTGCGTCACACAGTAGCTATTGAAAAGGTTGGCGATAGAGATGTAGCTAAAATTGTTTGCCGGATTTTTTGCCACTAACCATACATATTTATTTATCACGTATGTGATATTCATTGCTCAATGATGATAGAGTTTGCGTTACTTTCCTAACTTCCCTCTTTTCGAGACCTTTTACATCCTCTTCTACACTTCTCACGTTCATATGGTCCCCTGTACTATACAGACTGACTGGTTGAACACTTTACATAAACAAGGACGTGATAATTCATGGTCACATGAAACGTTTAAAAAAATAAAATTAAAAAAATACCGTTAAACTACAGAGGAAACCTTCATTCTATGAATGTGCTATAACTCGAAAATTATGGACACCGTCCGAACGGGGTTAATGACCCAAAGCGCCGCGCCGCGTTCAAAGGAATCAAGCTGCGTCCGAACGGGGTTAATGACCCAAAGGGCCGCGCCGCCCGCGCCGCCGAAGGATGCCGCGATCGCCGCGATCGTCGGCCGCCCGCCCGGCCGCGCCGCGCTTTTATTACTACACGCGCGCCGCGAGTGACCATGTTTATTGTTTTGAGTAGACAATTAAAGTTAAATTAGGTAAATATTAGGCACCTATTTTTTTTTTCTTAATTAGAACGAGAATCGAGTACTGAGCACTATATATCAATATGTAAAGTGTTCAACCAGTCACCCTGTATATTTATTTATTTTGATGCTCCCTCTAGATGTGTGCCAAAGTATTTAATGTTGTAGAGTTGTATTATCTAATAAATTAGAATTATACTCGTGCTGCTATTCAAACTACCGCCCACAATATAATAATAACATTGTTTTATTTACGAACATCGTATTCTATCACATTTTCCTATACATATAATTTTTAAAATATTTAACTACCTTTAGTATGATAGAGCTAGGAACAATTTTATTTGTTATTTCTGATGTCTTTATTTGGTTTTTTTCCTCATTCATCTAGCTTTTTTCAATAGGTTGCAATATATTCATGGATCATGCATTTTCATTCGCTTTCCATGTAATCTGTTCGCATCAGGACAAAAAATAACAATAGATTTATGAATGAAACTTGCCTCGAATGAGGCTTGCTGATTCGGACAGATTAAAACCTCTTTTTTATACATCTTTTTATTTTCATATTAAACCTCATCTTAGAATTGGTCAGTTGTGGGTGTGTGGTGTGTTAAATTTGAAATATGAATAAAATAAGATGAGGTGGACATAGAAAACTAAGGGGCTGAACGAAAAATGGAAAAAGCGGGGATTCTAGTCGTTGATGGAGTATACCTACTGCTCCTATAGTGGAGGAATAAAAAGGGATTCCGATTTTGGTGCAAATGAAAACATCTCTGAGTTCGATATTAAAAGCTAGGATTCTTGTCGTTGGGCGGATGGAGCATACAGCTTTAAATGTATGTAAATCCTGGTCGTGAGACTCATCAAGGGACACCAAAAGTGGTACAAATTGGACGAGATTTTGAAAGAAATTGCACACGAACTCTAGCTGAACCCAAGCTGCAAGAATTTTGTATCGGAGCACATCACAGTTTATACTCGTAACACTGGTGTGGAGTAAATGTGGGATCAATTGGGCGACTTCAATTTGCTAGTCCTGAGCATAATGTACAATAACAATTAAGGCATAAGGCAATCCGCTGAAGTGAAGCGTGGCCCAGGTCATGTTTATTGTGTATTATATCAATATTTATTTTCAAAGTTTATTTTTATATTTATTATCTAGTGTAGGTAACATTCATGATAACAACGCAGTGTAGTTATAAACGGTTGTAACACTACAAGTAACAACTAGGTACATGTAACAACTTAGTTACCGATATTAGTAATAAACGATTTGATTTGATCTGGAAATGACAAATGTAAGTACGAAACCACGATTCCACTTATGAAGGAAGCAAAAAGTGGCGGGGACCAAAATATACCTGACGGATTCACATCTCTAGTTGATACATTTGAATTTGAGTATAGACGACTCCGATTTTATTTCGTAGCCTTTTCAATGGTACCCGTCACGCACGAACGATATTTTTAGAGACCACATAGCGTAGCGTAGACGTGTTCTTGAAGATATATAGACGAAGTAGTAAAAATATTACAACCAAAAGTTGAACAACTCTAAAAAATGGTAGCGTACGGTCACGAATTGACTTACTTTATTACAACGCTGATGAATATATCTGGAAATAATTGTTTATTTATATTTTTAACTTCATTATTTTGAAAACAAACTGTAAAAATTTCACTAAATAACAATAAATAAATAAATAAACAATTTAAAATACAATAATAATTAAAAATACAATTACATTTATCTCAAAACACTAATTAAATCAATAGTACCTACTTAATAAGTTTAATTTTTATGTCAAAAACATATTCCAATTGCTTATATTTAAGATGGTAATTTATTACATGTTTTAGGTCAAACTTATATAATTATAGATTTAAAAAAAGATACATGGTAATAAAACAATCATTAATTAGTATCAAAATATTATATAAATTATTAGGTCAAATAAAATTCTATTTTACATTCAAATATGTTGTCATTATTTAATAACTGTTATCTTAAACTTAAGAATACTCGCAGTCAAAATCACAAAGATCTGTCGAGCTGTCAGGCTTGGCACATCTGTCCCAATGGTCAACAAGACTCTCACAATAGGCAAGTATGACCGGCATGACATTGTTTAAGTAATCATGCATTGCAATATGCATTAAATCGCAATCAGTGTTGGCGACAAGGAGGCATTGAGATGGTGGGGAGCACGAACGAGCGGAGTCTGACTTCGCGCTGTGGTGCGTGCACTGTTTACATTGAAGAGATTCTACGAACAATATAAAAGACGAATTACCATTAACATATTTTCGCATGTAGGAATAAGTCAAGTAGGTACTTGTTTGTCTAAACTACTTAAAAAAAAAGAAGTATGCACTCTAAATAGTTATAATAAGTAAATTAGGGGGATAATTAATATCATACTATAAGCCAATAGTTCGATTCAAACCAGAAATTATAAAGGACGCACTTAAAAACGAAAAGGTTTAAGTCGAATAAGTCCAAGTAAGTGTAACCCATATGTGTGGACTACTTTATTCTAAGACCGGTTACTGTGCCTTAGTTATTCCGGAATAAGATTATGGTGATACCACAGGATGTTATAGAATCGGAGTAAGAAGTTGCCTTTGTGTTAATCTCTGGGATAAAGCATTCATTCCAATATACTACCGACTTCCAAAAAAAGGAGGAGGTACTTAATTCAACTATTTTTTTTTTATATTTGTTACCTCATAACTTTCGACTGGGTTCCGATTCTCAATATTCTTTTTTTGTTTGAAAGCTGGTGCTTCCCGTGTGGTCCCATTTAAATTTCATCAAATAGTTTTTGAGTTATACTCCTAGTAACTGAATAGAATGAAAGTCAGTATTTAATTTTTCTAATTGTACTTGTTATCCAAATCCGTTCGGTCGTTTCATCGAGAAGAAGTAAGTATTGAGTAACATATTGATAATTTTTTTTCCCATGGAATAGGCACCTTACTCCTGTCGAGTTGAAGTCTAAAGTTATTTTAATTTACCTATATTATTTTAGAGTTTCATTTTGAATACATTTAATAAGACGGCTCCCTACTCAATTCAAAACATGTAAAACTTTCACCTGTTGTAACTAAACATTTATACAAGTTCGCTAATTTAAGGGTAAATTTAAAAGGTACGTAGGTATACCAAGCACCTAATTAATTCCAGTTCTTGACTTTGCCATACTTAAACCCAAAACTGTTTCTCATCAAGAAGTTTACATCAAAAATGTATACCGGGACTCTAGAATTAATTTAAACTTCGCATTTAATCTTGTTGGCTCATGAAAGTTTGGCGAAGTATCATCTAAAACAGCAGAGCTTTAAACATTATCAAAGATAACACCGGACATACAGACAGGCAGGCATTGGAGCGTACATGAAAACTTATTAATAGTTTGGTAGTATTTAACCCTTTGTGCACCATTGTCGTAAATTTACATGCGTTTCATTCATAAATCTTTTGTTTTAAATATCACGGTATAGGAAGGGCTAAAGTGACTTGTTCTCGATATATTATGCAAACAAAAGTAGGTACTGAAGGACTGAATATTAGTAATAATTTTCTCAGTACCTAGCCTCATTAACTTTGATAGTATGGTTGAAATCAAGCTGCCGTCTAAGACGAATTTCACCACACGATTTTATCCATTAGAATATTTATATTTTTAAATATGATACCAATTTTATACTAAGAACAACTAAAACATTGAGTACCAGAAACTTTGATCCGATAAATTATGTCTAAGCAAGGCTAGAAATACTTATATATAAGTATGTATATTATTTAGCATTATTATTATTATTTATTTATTCTTTAGCACTTATATTACTTATAATATTCGACGCAGAGAAAAAAACTCTACGCATCGACTTATTTGATCTCTTTGGTTTTTGTGATAAAAATGTGTATGGTGTGAAGTGCACTACTTAAGCTTATGGCGAGTTTCCCTTGAAACAAGAAGCTATGTAAACTAAATAGAAAAGAAAATCGGTAGGGTGTGTAATCAAGTACCTGTTAAATTTCCAGAAACCTTATGGCGAGTTTCCCTTCAAACAAAGCGTTATGTAATCTAAATAGAAAAGAAAACAGGTACTGGGTGAAGTGTATACTCATGTAATTAAGTACCTGGTAAGTTTCCAGAAACTGTATAGCAAGTTTCCTTTCAAACAAAGAGTTATGTAATCTAAATGGAAAATAGAATCAATACGGGTTGAAATACATACTCATATACCTGTTGCAAAGATACAGAATAGGTTTCGAGGCCAAAGTATAAATTTAATAAACAGCATTCATATGGAACTTTCCCGATATTGGTTTCTACTTGGTGAGAGTTCCATAGCAATAAAGCGGCTAAATGCTGGAAATATGAGCTCTCTCTGTATATACGATACTCGTACTCGTATACAGAGTAAACTCAATATGGTGACGACACCTCTGTGTACTCACTTTTGTCAATACTAAACGTGAATATATTACCGTTTATTGTTTTTTGTACAACACAGTGATATGCGAATAAGTATATATGAATTCACTCACGTGCTCTTTCACTTATAAAATTTCACGTTTGTTATACTAGCTAGGGCCTGTGTATTCACGGGCGGACGACGATGAGGATGAAAAGTATCCTATATGTTATTCTAGCTCCATCTATCTACAGACCAAATTTCATCCAAATCCGGTCAACCGTTCCGGTGTGATTGGTTAACAAATCCTCATCTATTTAAATATTTGCATTCATGATATTAGTTGGATTATTGTGACTACTTATAGCATATGTATAAGTGAGAGTGTGATGTGAAGTCCTGTTTACAGCTTGTTGTTTGTGTCTAATCTATGGTTTGTAGATTCAATTTGGCTTATCATGTTTTTGTTTGTTTGTTATTTATTGATCGCGAAATGCGAAATACGAGCGAAGCGTATCTGCGTAGATTGGACAAAAATGCTTTCGTATGTCCGACTGTTCTCTTTTACAGATCGCATTTCAGCCGTGCGATTCTGTAATGATTCGTCGACGAGCTCACCGATGTCAAATACTTTGAGATATCGCCCTTGTACATAAGGTTGCTTTTCCAACGTTGGTCATCTCTTGATTTGTTTCACGGATGTTGTCAAATATGCAACGATGTTTGCTCTTAGAGAATCGCACGGCTGAACCGATTCTCGTGAAATTTTGCGAGCTGGTTTGATAATTAAATATATTGTTTCTGAAGATTCCATTTCCAGAACAATAAAATAGTAAATAATACTATATATATCTTATAGTCTTTAGTACATTATGAAAAAGTCAAAATCATTTATTCAGTTTAGGCATCAAAGACGCACTTATGAACGTCAATTATTCATTATAATGTACTTTAAAGACACTACCGCCGCGTGTTAAAATATAGAGAAAAGTATATAGAGCCTATCGAGAAATATTTTATCTAAGATGCTAATATGCAAATTTGTTCAGATTAAGCTATGCCAACACATACTTGCAGTCTACAGTGGGCCTAGCACGAATAACTGCTTAAGTGTAACGTGACGTGTCGTTCACGTGAAATAGTACAAACTGTTATGTATCTAGGGCAACTGTGACACAAATAACTTATAGTTTGTACGCCGAAGCGTGACGCTTTTTATCGTAAATTGTTTGTGCTACGGCCTCAGCCGTGCGATTCTGAAATGGTTCGTCGACGAGCTCACCGATGTCAAATACTTTGAGATATCGCGCTTGCACATAAGGTTGCTTTTCCAACGTTTCTTGTCATCTCGTCATTCGTTTCACGGATGATGTCAAAGATGCAACAATGTTTGCTCTTAGATAATCGCACGGCAGCTCACAGAGCCAGAGTTAGTATTTACATAAAATTTTGATATTAATGCAAGACGTTTGATATTCGTAATAATCTGGCTTTTCCAGTGATATTACATCGCTGAATCTGTTTGTTTAGCGACTAATTAGACGAAGTTCGCAAAGTTGGGCAATGCCTGTTAATTCCAACGAACAGAGGTTTCTATCTTTCTCCTGGGTATCACCGAGTTGGACCTTTGGGACAAATCAAATAGACGTAATTTTAAATAGTATATATAAATATAACGCTTTATAATTCCAAAGTGGGACTTTACTTCTTTGTAGTTTTCTAACAATGGTTATATAGGTACTCAATTGTAATACTTAAATTTTTAATTATATATTATTAATAATACAATATCAAAGGTCTACTCAATTAGATAGGATAGGAAGCATATACATAAGCAGAGTCAGTCTGTTTTTGTTTAGTGCAAAACAAATCTAATACTTAGGTACCTACATATGGATATGGGTATATGTTAGAACTTTCTAGATTGTGAGTGAACATTTCCCAGACAGATGGTAGGACTCCTTTGCAAGAGCACGTTTGGTAGGTGCCACTATACAGTGCTTAACATACTGCCTCCAAGCAGTATGTGCAGGTATTTCATATTTAGTTTTAGAACATTACCACCCACACACATTAACACATTTTTGCTCATCATACAATATATTTTAATATTTGACCCGGTCAGGAATCGAGCCTGGGACCCCACGCTTCGAAGAAAGTCACTACCAACTTAGCTAACGAGGCCATTAAAATACCTTAAGATAAAGGTAAGTTTCAGATTCACATTTTAATGTGTACGATACGATATGATACGGGAATAAAAAAAACCGGCCATGTGCGAGTCGGTACTATCTTTATATCTCCCATACAACCGACATTATTTATTTGCCGTTTTTACAGAAACTTTCGTTTGGTTTTTTAGTATGCGGCTATATATATAGCGGCAGCAGAAATACATCATCTGTGAAAATTTCAACTGTCTAACTATCACGGTTCATGAGATACAGTCTGGTGACGGACAGACAGACAGACAGACAGACAGACGGACGGACAGCGAAGTCTTAGTAATAGGGTCACGTTTTAACCTTTGGGTAAGGAACCTAAAAGCCTTCATTTCAATAGATGTTTCAAATAATACGTCATACAAGTGAGTGTCAAAAATTTACAAACCTATGTGATAATTTCACTTGGACCAAAAACTCTTTTGCAGAAATTCCCGTCTCTGTGTCATCCCCTCGCACCACAATTATGTCGCAAAATTAATCTGGAGCCTTCAAACGGCCCCTACCAAGGTCGTAATAGCATCGTGACCACATCTTACAGTAATCCTTTGAAGTATTAAACTCCCACTTTAATATAACTTGAACAATGTCTCGACCCAGGGCTCAGCAGTAACAATAGCAAAGTTTTCCTTCCAAGATTCCGTTTTATATCTGCCCGGACCCTTTTGTTGTGTGTCGAGAGATGAAGCGTGTTGCCCAACTCGGGTACCTCCCGCTGCCACCCGCTACCCTTGTTGTTATGACGACGCTACTAATTTCACGGGAACTTTATGCAAACTACCCGCATTGTTGCTACTTCAAGTATTGTAATAACACTTTTGGTAGATACCAAAGGAACCAAGTGGAACGAGTGGCACAGATTTGAAAAAGATAATTTGCCGGGTGACAAAGAAATTATATAGCAAAGTAACGTGGGTTATTAAAATTGGAGACATTATTAATATTATTCGTATTCGTTATTCGTCATCATCATTATTATCATCATCTCAGCCGTAGGATTCCTGAACATAAGCCTCCCATAATTTTCTAAAAGGACCGATTGGAAGCGGCCTGCATCCAACGTCGTCCTGCGACCTTTATCAGGTCGTCTGTCCACCGTGTCGGTGGACGACATACGCTGCGCTTGCCGGTCCGTGGTCTCCATTCCAGAACCTTCCGGCCCCATCGGCCATCTGTTCTGCTAATTCGTTATTAGAACTGTCATTATTTCTTCTTTGTGTCTAACTCTGACAGACAGCGGGGCTGTTATGTAATCTCAGTTACGATAAAATATTGATTGAAATCTAAAAAATGGTGGCTTTATATCAATTTTGTCAGCTTTTTGCTTATCAGCGGTTGTAGGCTCTGGTCATCAATTGTTGCTTACTGGATTTCTCAAAACTGACATAGAGCTGCTATTTTTCAAGACTTCAATCTACATTTGATTGCATCTGAAATACATGATAGCAAGCAGTTCTAAGCTTGGTTATATTTCCTAACAAAATTAAATTAGAGACCACTTAATTAATTCCTAATTTTAACTAATTTCTCGATACATAAAGACACTGTAAAATACATATAATTTATTGTTTCATCTACAACCCGGTCACAATATCTGTGCACCTGACCTCGTGACGTCATATCGGCGGTCTGGGTACGGTGTGAAAAAAAGTTTTTTCGAGAAATGTGGAGGTAAAAAAAAATACTAACCTTTTCAAATCAATTTATTATTGATGAAGGGTTTGTTATTAAAAAACAATAATCTTGATTACAAAAACATTTATTATTAAACTCAGTCACTATAAATTATTGACTCTATGCCTGACATTGTATCTTCCTCACTCTCACTTTCTGAACTCTCCGAACTGTCTTCCCCTAGTGATATTAAAAGTTGTGTGATGTTGTCATCTGCTAGATGATCCTTTTCCCTTTCTCCGATTCAAAAACTTGAGCACTTTCAAGATTAAATTTCTTGATTCGCTGTGTATTGTTTTTCCCATGATTCAGTTTAACAGCTACAACAATTTTAATAACAACCAAACCAGTCCAAACTTAACAGTAAACAGTCTAAACTTAACAATAAATATTAAAAAACAAAACAACAACAAAGCGAAAATATCAAAATTATCGGGACGTGTGTCGGCAACGAAGATGCTAACCGTACTGTCGCACCGGGGAGTGCGCGGAGAGGTGACAGGGGAAGCGGGAGAGGCGCCGCATTCCAGCGAGGTGCACAGATATTCTGACCGGGTTATAAGGTCCTTTTAAAATTTACGTACTAAATATTACACACAAAATATCATAAGAACAGGTCAAGCCGTTTTGGACGAGTTTTGTTGCAAAATACTGTGACACGATAATTGTATTTATAAACGATAATTTTATAAATTATAGATTATTATATTCTCTACACTTCGTGGCGAGACGCTGGTTTAGAATACACTTCATACACATACTGTTACTTTCTGGTACCTACCAAGACAATTTAAACAACGGCGTAAAACCTATAGGCTTAATCCTTAACTAACGAGACTAGTAGACCCCCATATTTTCAAAGGTAAGTCTATTTCTAAATCCACTTGCAGTAGTGTGCAAGTGTATTCGTGTTTAAAATTTAAAGTACCTACTGTACGTGGCGAACTATTGGACGTATGAGACTTACCTCTATATAGTGAAATATTACTCAAAACATCCTTCACTCGAACGAGTCAAGGGCTTGATATAACGTCATTAATAACAACATCAATTCAAGGAAAATATGATCAAGCCAGCGAAGGAAAAACACACAGAAATATACGTAAAGCTTGAAAATAAGCCTAATGCCAATTACGCTGAGGTGGGCCGGGCATACCAATCACGCTGCTGTGAGTGACTTTAGTTTTTCCGTAGCCGACAATATGGTTGTCTTATTATTTGCATTGCATCTTATCCATAAATAATCCCAGGTGACGCAGTCACAGCAAGAGAGAAAGCGATACGACCAATAATGTCACACGGCTTATTCAGCCCATTGGGTATGAAAATAAGGCCGACTTTTAATTAATAGACATAAAATTGTGTTCGAGTAGTTTCGAGTAGTTCCGACGACATGTTAGTTTGTTCGGAAGTTTGGGTTAAGGTTTACGAACATTTCACTTGAACGGATAATTCTGTTTTTTTCCTTCGCCGTATCAAGCATACGTGACGTAATATCAAGCCCTTGACTCGAATCAGAGTGACGGATGTGTGAGGTAATATTTAACGATATAGGGGTAAGCGTTCATATACTAATCCACTGGGGGAAATATATTTCATTCAGAATATGAGCCAATCCCATAAAGCTTATAAGTGGCCACTTCAAGCCTTCCTAGCTTAAGTACGCAATAAGCTTGTGCAAACATAGCTTACTGGCCGCAATATTGCATTCCAGGAAGTTAGCATACCTGCCTCCATCGGAATGAATGACCTAGGTTTAGCGCGATAACTATGCCGGCTATCTGACGCTTGCAGTCGTGTCTTGCAGTGTGACAGTGCAGACAATGCTGCTCGATCTATCCTAATCTCAGATTAGTTTGGTAGATACTATTCTATATACATAAAATTAACGACCACATCAATGCTCTATCACGATATCATAATCGAACTCGTCCCTCTCTGACATAAATAAATATAAGATCGCAATAAGAGTGACCACATTAGTTGGCTGAGTTTCCAATAGCTAGCGAAATTTTATGTTTATAGCTCGATTTACTCCTTCGATGATGTACAGGTATATTGTAATACAGTGAAACTTGGTTAAATGGGACCTGGATAAATGAGAAACCTCTATTATTGAGAGCTGCTGTGGGTGCCGGTACTTTTTCATTGAATTACCTCTATTAATGGGACTTTTCGAACCTGAAAATAAATGAGACAAATTAATCGGGTTGGGAGAGGTTTTGACACTTTTGTTTACAAACATTAGATTGTCTTTCGCACACGCTTTGTTTGGTTAGTACTATCTCAGGTTTTGACCTAAAAACAAGGGACTACTCTCCCTCTAAAAATGGAACAGCCGTACATTTCGACCTCTATAAGCGGGAGCCTCTGTAAATGAGACAACTATAATTTTAAACCTGTCTAATTGGAGAACTGGATTAATGAAAACCCTCAATAAAAAGTACAACATTCTTGGTCCTTTGAGATCCCAATTAACCAGGTTCCACTGTATATGTATTAAATACCACCATCATAATTGATACGTTACGTGATAAACTTCTTAAAGGTCTAAGGCTAACCAATTACTGGTTTTGTGTTTATTGAGCACAGAGGTGAGTCTTGACTGCGGTATAAGCGCAACAGAGCGTTTCTGTATAAAAGATTGTTAGATTTTAATATACTAAGATATTTGGTTTAGTGCCGATATACACGGACTGCTCGAGCAGTCATAGTCAACAGCTTGAAGCTGCCATTATATTAACTGCTAAAAAAGTCACAATTTCAATTCAGGGGTAGGAAGCGCGCGCGACGTGGAATCTAGAGCGCGGGCGGAGATAAGTGCGCGAGAGCAGTTGACAGCTGGAGCATCCCGTGTATGCCTGGCGACTGCTTGACCGCCAACCGCAAGAATCATTTGCAACTGCTCGAGCGGTTTCGTGTATGTGTCTACCTAGAAGACTGGTAGTTCACTGTGCAGTCGCTACTTGAAGCAGTCAGCAGGACTGCTTCAAGCTGCGATCGTGTATCTGGGGCCTTAACTGAATAAAACGACAAGAATAAGCATAACCGCACGTATTACGCGGTATATAGTAGTACCGCGCGGTAATATTACGAGAATCACGAAAGGAAAAAAATAGTGGATGCAAATTTTGTTCAAACCTTTAAGAGGATTGCTTAGCTAGTACTTTCCATGCTAAAAGAAAATCTCTTTTCTACCTCTTAACATTGTCCGACTTCAGTGATTTTTTTTGTGTTATTATCACATGGTTTACTTTGCCTGTACGTTTTGATTTTTTCAGTATTTCAAAGTACTATAAATTTACTTTTTTAGAAGCATCAATTGTTTTTTCGATTGCGTACGAGACTACATGACCCTATTACTAAGCTTGCGCTATCCGTCTGTCTGTCTAATCCATGATCGTATGTCTGTCTCTTTACCTGCCTGCCCAATACCCGTTTATCCGTCCGTCCATTTATCAGAGTCAATTCTAGCCAATTACATTTTCACAGAATATGTGGTATTATGAAATATGAACGGTATCCCAAAAAATATTATAAAACACCCATACAAGTAAACTGCATAACAATGATTTTGCTCTAAAGTAAATAACCAAATAGCAAAAAGTGGCCAAGTGCGAGTCATGCGAGCGCCAAGGATAAATTCATAAAATAAATGCCTGGAAACGTTCATACAGGCCCTCTGGGCCAGCCAAGGAACCAGGTGTGCATAAGCAGGTGTGTTATTAGCAAATCATTTTGTAACATTTCTTTATAAACTAAATAAATTATTTTAAATTGGAAAAACCCGCCCAAGTGCGAGTTCGACACGCGCACCGAAGGTTCCGTACCTACATTAAGAAAGCATTAAACTCTAACTAAAATACAAACTAGATTAATGGACGAAGTTAACTTTGCCGTTCGGTCCCTAGACACGATTATTACACCAACTGAAAAATAATTTAAAGTTAAAAAACGTTTACTGTTGTAACGTTTTTTAACTACACTACATATGAACGGTTTTTAGATTTATTACTTTTAAGTTATGTAAGATATTGCTTCTTGCCAAATTTCATGACTATCGGTCAACGGGAAGTACCTACCACCATATTACCGTGATTACCGTGTTAATAGCAAAATAAGCGACATAAAGGATCATATCATTAGATCACGTTGACTTCCAAGTTTGATTTAGTCACAGTATGGTTTTGTCGGAAACCTATTATATATTATTTGATATATATTTCAACTTCGTACCGCTATATACACCTTCCTGAGAAAAATGGGTCTTGACAGACAGACGGACAACAAAGATATCCTTTAAAGGTTCCTTTTTCGTTTTGAGGTATGGAACCCTAAAAATGTAACAACAAAATAATAAATCAGAAAGTACCTATATAACTTTTGTGGCGGTACGGAAGTAGCAAATCCAATGATGCGCGAGTTAGACTCGCACTTGACTGCTTATTACAACACGAAATCTAAAGCTCGAACAGAATAACATACCCTTAAGTAGTTAATGTATTTTTGATAGTCAAGAATATTTACGATAGTAACTTCAAATTCCGATTTTGCAAATCTAGGTACATAAGTTTGTTTAACAATATTTTACTAAACGTTAAAGTTAACGTCAGTGTACTTTAATTTGTCAGTAAAAACACGGTACATTAAATAAATTGGTGTCAATGGTGACACAGTTCATCAATTGAAACGTTTTAACTAACATTTAAAAAACAATGAAAATAACACTGCAAGAAAAACAAGATGTTTCCAGAGTAAGGTCGTTTAAGTGTAACGTTATTGTATCTTTGACATATACAGAACAAACTATGAGTTATCTGTGCCACTGTTCTAGATTGTTCGCAAATGTTCGTGCTAAACCCAGGTACACCAACTTCATCAACTTGTAGCGTAAAGTGTACATCCTGTATGTCAGTAGATGTGTCGCCCATCTATCTCGATATAAACAGGGTGATGTTGTGCAAAACTTTTATTTTCTCCCATTTGTTATTTACGACTCAAGAGATACAACAACAACATATCCTGCAATATGGTTAGTAATGGCATTTACGTGAACTTAAAGCATGTATCTCATTGCCTGGCGTCGGAAACTCGCGGATTTTCTGTAATATACATTTTTCGTAACTATGAGGTGGGTTATTTTTCTCAGATAACTAAAAAACACTATGGAGAATATAAACACGTTCAATATCTTTAGCACAGAGTTATTTTCTGAAGAATGTGTATATGAAAACATTTTCATTAAACCATTTTGTAATAATGAACCAGTAGAACATGAACCTTTTGTTTTTTTCGTCCGTGTATGTTTTTTTTGTTTTAAAGCGGTTCGTCAAACTTTTTATTCTGTTGCTATTCCAGGTATGGAGTAAATTTTTAATGTATATTATTAAGGGGTTATTGTACAGGGTTCGTTCCTTATGAAACGAACTACCATTAATTTATTATATATATATATACTACTACTACTAGCTCCGCTCCGCGGTTTCACCCGCGCGGTGATCGATGATGATGAACATAAATTAAATATAGCGTATGTTACTCAGGCATAATATAGCTTTCTACTGGCGAAAGAATTGTTTGAACTATTTATGTAGTTTTGCGTTTATCTGTTACAAAAAAAACTATCAAATCTTTCCTCTTTATTATAACAGTAGATAAGGATTAACAACAAAATACATATAATGTGGCCTAGTTTGTATAGGCGTTAATATTGCATACTTTAACACTTAAATAAATAAAATGTAAAGTTAGACATACAGTATTCCCTACTTTTTTGTAGATATTGATATCCTCTATAAAACTATAGTACACCACTTTTCTCTATTGTCAATATTTACCGCAGTGTACGCGATATACGGATTTTTCGGCGTCACTTGTTTTTTGTAAACATAGATGTCCTCTATAAAATTATAGTAGGTACACCACCTTCCTCTATCGTCAATATTTTCAGCAGTGTACGCGATATAAGTATTTTTCGGCGTTAAATTAGTTATTGTGACACAACTGTAACAGTAAGGCATACGGTAAACCGGACTTTACTTTAGATATTGATGTTTTTTATAAAACTTCAGTACATCACTTTGCTCTGTTGTAAATAGTTTCCGCATCGTACGTGATATAAGAATGTTTTTGGTATTTTTTTTACACCTTGGGTTACATTATCGAAGTTTTCATACGTATCTCTAACTTTTTGAAAATATTATATAGCCTATGTTACTCAATGATAATGTAGCTTCCAAGCAAAATATATTTAAATAAAAATAAATAATAATTTTTGAAATCGGTCAAGGAATTTTTAAGTTCATTCGTTACATACAAAAATATAAATATTACCTCATTATAATATAAGTGTAAACATTATAATAGTATACTAAACTATAAATGTGTATATTTTAATGTATGTGTATATATATAGGTAGCAATAGAATGGGTTTTAATTGTTGCGTAGCTATGGGGAAGTCAGATAGATAAAAATACTATCAATATAGATTTTTTTAAACAGTTATACATGATTACTCAAGCAAGATTATTAAAGCAGCATGCATTTAAATATCTAATTCAATAGTGGTAAGAATTTTGCAGAGTCCGCATGGAGAAGTTCCATACACCTTTGCCACTTATTTAAAGTGTGAAGCAGTAGTGTGCAAGCATTTCTGTTTTTCGTTGAAGGACAATGTTTCCTGGGCAAAAGATATAACATGTTATATCTCAGGGTGACCAGTGGGGCGTATTGCCATGCAGGGTACTGGACTCATACTTTTTTTCCCGAACGGACTAATGCTGTTTGCCCTACGGGCATTTACAGCGTCACCGGACGGGTGGCGAGCGCAGATGACACTCAGACAGATGCGCACTGAAAGCGCACCGCCTAAGGCGAGCAGGAGGCGACTTGCTCAAGGGCACCACTAAGGTACGGACCTCGGCTTGGGCCGTCACCAGGTAGAGGGGCGTCGGAGCAAATCGCTCCGGTACATGAGTGTAAGTGCGTTGAAAGTGGGCCCTATGACTATTCACTCTATGACTATTTGGAGAGAATCTAACCAAGATATAATTGTTGCCTCGAGCTCGCCGGCGAGTTCGGTGTCTGGTTGAAGTTGGACTCATATACTGACTTATTATTAAATTTGGACAAAAGTTAGTCCCGAGTTTAGTTCATGGTTATATTATCGTATATGAAATTTGATTAAACCATGGTTTAAACTCGGGGCGGTATCTGTTCTACGCTTTATTATTATGGTGGTTGTAGTTTAAAACTTTAAAATTCTCAATTTGTAACAATTCCTCTGTCGTTAAAACTTTGCAGTATGATAAAGTAATGTTTATAGATTACAAAACATATTATCAAAAAAAACTAACTAACTAACTTCTAAAAAGTAGCGTGATATAAATGATTTTTTTGGATAATTTAATTTTACTTTAAGCTTTACATTTAAAGAAACAAAAAGATTAAATTTGACGGAGGAATTTTCCTGCACAAGTTTTGATACAAAATAGGTATTTTTAAGTTTCTACCTCTTTGACATGAAAATATTCCTAGCTTCCGTTGTATACATATTACAATATGTAGATACATAAATAAAATGAATAAAATTAGCGCGCGTTAGGTACCGAAAATGCTCACATCGCTTGACAAGCAGCGTCGCGTTGACATTTAAACTAACATATACCAAAGTAATTTCGGACGGAGGAATATTCCATCAGAAGCTAGAAGCGATTTTCATGTTTAGGTGCACAAACACCTAAACTTTAAAGGTTTTTTTTTTGGAAATATTTAAATCATAATCTATGAACATTAATTTGCAAAGTTTCAGCGACATAGGAATTATTGTCAGGGTGAACATACAAATAATTTCTTAGTGCATGGGACTATTGGCACTGAAAGCGAGCGAGCAACTTACAAGTCTCGTCTCCGATCGACATTAAAATATTACACATCTCTCTCCCTCTCTCACACACACTCCCTCTCTGTTTTTTTAGTCAGTGATGTCTATAGACACAGCGTCCTCCCTTTAAAATCCTTGTGTTACCGACCGCATATTGTAAATACTTATTTAATGTACATATTTATTTGTAATTTCTTATTTTTGGTTGTCAATATAGTTTATTTGTATTGTATTGTATCTCAACTCTATGTCTAAACGGTACGTTACCTTTGTGTTAAGTATTTGAATGTAATATTCTCTCTAGACGCACTTTATTATTAGGGCGGATATACACGCTCGAGCAGTTATAGCCAGTGATCAACATACACGGACCGCTCTTGTAGTCATAGATAACTGCTTGAAGGTGCCCTTGATAACTGCTACAGTAGTTGGTATTAACTGCTCAACAAGTCACAATATCAATTCAGGGGTAGGAAGCGCGCGCGACGTGGAATCAAGAGCGCGGGTGGAGGTAAATGCGCGAGAGTAGTCGACAGCTCGAGCAGTCAGTCAGCTGGCGACTGCTTGACCGCCAACCGCAAGAAGCATTTGCAACTGCTCGAGCGGTTTCGTGATTCGTGAAGACTGTAGTTCACTAAACAGTCGCAGCTTGAAGAAGTCTATGCTGACTACTTCAAGCTGCCCGTGTATCTGCGGGGCCTTACTTTCGTAGCTGGTTATGAGTTTCTAGTTATGAACGTGGATCAAGGGCTTTAAGCAAACATATTGACACCATTCAGTGACTGAGTGATTAAAACATCACAATACGGCCCTTAGCATACTGAAACTGGAGTGAGGAGTGACAATGAGTGGTATTATCCTTCAGGATGATTGATTCATCAATGTGTACTTTCATTATAAACGACATAACATTGCATTGACAGGTAAAAGCTTATAAAACAATACAAAAACCTATATATACAACTTTTTTACGTAATTAAGTTTGTTTACATATTTTTTTTAATCAGGCACAATGCAGAAGAATTTTTAAACTTGTATTTTATAATAAGCTAACTTTATATTAAAACCTTAATGAAATCTCAACCTCAAGAAAATTTTCATCCAACATTTATTTATCGTTTAAACTAAAAAAATGGAATCCACATAAGTCTTAATCTTACCTAACCCAGAGCAATTTATTTAAACTTCTTTATTTAATCTCGCAAGTTATAATTTTTGTGGCGAACTTCAGAAAACTTCGAGATAAAAGAAACAAAACAGCGGAAAGCTTTTTCAGGCTGTTATCAAAGGCCATTATCTCTTGACCTGAAAGAAAAGTGGAATTATATTTTGTATCTTCTTATAAGGAGTAAATAAGTTACCTAAAGCGGAGACGTAATTTAAAAGTTACCTTAAAGTGGTCCTTCGTTCCCAAGGCTTAGTTATTAAGTGCTCGACTAAACAAGATTTAGCGGAAGGGAAAAATGAAAATTGCTTTGTTTGATGACGGTTAATCAACAACGCTCCGCCTTGCCTATACCTATTCATCTACCTGCCAAAATGATGGCAGCTTTTTAATATCGTTAAAGCTTTAATTAACAAAAAAGCGAGTAACTAGAGACACATTATTAACATTAGGTGTATTTACATGACAACAAAATTAAAAACGAGCTCTCATTTCCGTCCCATCCATTTGCTTAATGGACTTATACGGCACGGGGGACTTTAGCGCAACAACTTTCATCACACTAAAAGCAACGTACGGAAAATGCCCTCAGATTAATATACTTACTCCATAATATTTTCTCTTGCATGTAGAGCTCGTAATGAAATCCAGTTTCGGTGGTTTGAGGAATACCTACCACTCCATTTCCCTGTTTGATACGTCGAACATATACACATATACGAGTAGATAACAAAGAACTATTGTGTTATAACTACTAACAAAACTAAGTATTAATTATGTCAGTAATAAAAGAAAATAACGGAACTTAGTTACGTACATAATACGTACTTTTGTTTAAGGGAGATAGGTTGAAAATTGCTTTTTGTTGGCTTCGTTTAGCCCACATAAAGTGTTGAAATTGGGGGCAACTATAGGCAGCATTTTGCAGTTTTACGCCCTCCAGGCAGCACAACAAAGGTTATTATGCAAAATTTGTGCCAAAACGCACCCGTTGTGTGAGCAGTTTCAGTGGCGGAAGCCGTGGGCTTTTATTTACTTGCCGCCCGGATGCAATTGCGATTGTGGCGGCACAGTGTATATACTATATGTACTTAGGCGTTTAATTTTATATTATTGTTTCAGAGAGACACACAATAATGACGCTATTTCGTGTACCACGTTGAGAACTAACGCTGATCTATATCGCAAGGTGGTAGGACACTTTGTTGTGCTTGCCTGGCCAGTTGCCACCCCCAAATTGAAAATCTGTCGCCAAGCATCTAATGGTGAATTCCAGCTGCTATCCTAGAGCAAGATTGATGCTAGTCGCTATTCGAAGTCCAGCGTGCTGCCACCTTCGTCCGCATTATTCAAGTAAAATAAAGCGTTATTTTATCACTTCCATTAAATAAAGATCGATAAACCATCGTCTAACTGACAAATTGCGACTTAAAGGACATCACAACTGTTGTTTATACTACTCGTAGTTTATAAGCGCGACTCCGTTCGCGTGGAACAAGGTATTCGCGACCCTTCGAGAACTAGACACTGCACGACTGAACAAGAATAAAAAGACTAACTCAACGCCAAATTTCATCTAAATCAGAACCGCCGTTTTTACGTGATTGAGTAACAAGCATACATCGAAACTTTCACATTAAATGTATAATATGTCTATGGAAAACAATTCACAGTGAAAAGTACAACCTTACCTATTGAATTGCGTTCGAATGTGATTGTCTAGAAGTCGATCAGCAAAATAAAAGTACCAAGAACCCTGTCAGTTTTTGCGTTTTGAGAGTAATGAATCACCGTAGATGAGAATTTATATACATAGCTATACTTAAAATAGTCTATAATGCAATGAGAAGCATTGATATTTTTTTCTTCTTTGGTTTTAAACGTTGAAAGACGTTACTCTGCTAGTGTATTAGTTATTGATGTGGTATGGTTTTGATAGAATATATTCAACCTTCTTGAATGAAACCGTTCAGTCAAAGGTTCTTTTGTGGTTTAGTCAGTAAAAACCAAAGACTGCTACTAAGGTTATATAGAAGTGTTTGGTATTCATGTAGGTACGGCATTTGTGATTCATGTGTATAATTATTCTGTGATTGTGGTCTGGAAACCCACATGATAAATTGACAACTGATTTCAGTGCAATTCGCTAATTAACATTTGTGAGTGATTTTGATGCGACCTATATATTAACTATGCTATTGCTGGCACTATTAGAGTACTGGAATGACATTCGATTTGATTTTCTCCTAAATTGTTTCGCGGATTCATTATTTCGAAATGAAATCGTGTATGAAACTTGTTTGGATTGTATTATTCAATAACCACTAGTGAACCAGGAATTATTTTAAGTAGTGCTATCAATTTTCATTATTATTTTAATGCATTCTTTATTATTATTCATTAACAAGCAATGATCATTGCTTGAGCAATTGTCTCAAACATTCATTTGCTTTTAGAAAAATAAATCACATTGGTATGATATATTAAAACATGAATGAATACATTCATTCATTTATTAATCATTAAACAATATTGTCAAATAATCGATAATAATTTAATAAACTAAACAGTAATAGATACGCACTTACATATTTTCTTCTATTTCAAGATGTAAATGGAAAGATGAAAAGACAAGCTTTAATGATTGGAGTGAAACTTAGATATATATGTATACAAATATAAATGGGATCGCATTTTCCCTAGCTGATAGCTTCCATCAAAAAGGAACATAAAATGATTGAATAAAATTATATCGTGGCGTATTTTATTCCCAAACCAATTTATTGTCACCAATCCTCTATAGAACAGGAACAGTAAGGAAACAATACAGATATTACGCGTTCCGAATTCCTACGAGATTCTTGTCTCATTTTATTATGTTACCCACTACACGATTCAGAGAGATCAACGACAATTAAATATTTTACTCATACTTTTATATCTGCATGGGGTCAATGCTGACGATTCTATTAATAACTCTTACTGTTGTCGTATTGTACCAGTAGTATTAATTTGTTCGCAGACCGCGCCTGTGTTTCTGTCACCTCATTCCCTAAATTAATGACAAATAGAGTCCCGCCCAGAACCTCTAAATGTCACAGGGCGTTGTATTCGATAGCTAATTGGTTGCGAACCCTTTGTTCAACGTACAACTATAAGCCAGTGGTAAAGATTAGTAGATAAGCAATTGAACAGGATTAAGATTGTCACACCTACTGAGGGTTTGTTTGGACAGTGGGCCAAACAGGAATACATTTCCAAAGAGGAATCGTGTCGTCAACGCCAGCATTTGAATAACTCGCTACTATTCTAAATGAAAAAAAAATTCCAAGTACCAGTAAGTAACGTAGCACAGTTGTAAATGATAGTTTGTACTATATTAAATCGTCGCGTGTCGATCGTACACCATGTGTTTAAACAAAAAATTGCTAAGCCATGTCGCGCGTACACCAAGTGTTAACACACACCTCTTGTGTGTAACAAATTTTATCAGATTCAATGCACTCCACTGGTATAGATTTGCTTTTGGTTGGTCAAACTATTCAAGAGTAGTATTTTTATCTGAACTTTTATGCGTGGTTTGGAAAGAAACCGAAAGAAGTAGACATTGGCCGGTTTAAATGCTAGTATTCAATATCTATGTCACATAAACAATACCTATTAGCACTTCAAGATACAGAGAGTAAATCAGAGAATACATGTTGTATGGAGATGATGAATTAACTTAGTACTAAACTGTGGTCCTCAGTATTTTTCGACAAAAATCATAGAAAAATATTAATAATCTATGTAATTGAATTTTTGTGTCAAGTGGCGAGGCGGTAGCGTCATTAGTCTGTTTTTAGGCCTCCTGCCCTCAGCACTGCAGCGCGCTCATCACTTCAAACCATAATTATTCAGCCCGAGTTCTTACAAAATATAAAAACACATTAATTGCACGCTATTGCTTGAAGGCAGATTGTCTTGTAATGCGGAGGTACCCACTAAGATAGATCTTATAACACAAGAAGAGACGCTTAGCAGCTTACCTGATTGATACCACCTATGGACAGTGTAAGTATTCATTGAAGTGTACCTACCTAAAGTCATGGGTGCCACGTGGATATTATTTAGACTACAATTTTCACAAGGCCCTATAAATTTTGTGAAGCTTTATTACTGTTTTACACTTCCCTTATGTTTTGTAAGTGATGACGGTTGTAATGGGCTAGTTAACCTATGACATGTCACACGCAAACCGCTCTATTTTGCTATTCTCAAGACGTTTATGGGGTTGATAACATATGCTCATCGAGACTAATTTAAACCAGCGTGTTTGGTTTATTAATACAGTGGATATAATAAAGTTGTTCACCCTCCATTGTGTTCAAATCTTTATTCAGTTTTTCCTTTCTCCAATGTTATTTAGTGTTAAAACTACTAGCTTTATGCAAAATTTTTGGATCTTGTATAAATCGGGTATTTCTAAGGTTTTTCAAACCTAAGTTTGTCACGCTCCATTTGGCAACGCGTGATTTTTTTTGGCAATTCTTCAGCGCGTGCATTGCAAATAAACGCGTGAGGGGGTAAATTGGCCCAATCAAATAAACCTTTTGAATGCTTTATAATTTAACTTTCTGTGAATATAATATACGTTTGACCTTGTTTTTATTTTCAAACAGACCTCCCATCGGTTTATTATAAGCTGTAACACGTTTTACGAACTTTTCTGAAAAGTTCATTTTACGCCTCGTAAAATACAGCATAATACCTGCGTGATAATAATAAGTACCAACATAATACAAGACATGTGAATCATGTTTTACGACACATTTTATGCTCTGCCTTCTTTCATTTTACGCTTAAGGAGATAATTCATTTTATATGGAAAACATATTTCAGATTTATAAGAAGTTACCCGCGGTAAGTTCCTCGAAAGATTTGACAAATGATATTATATATCAGCTTCTCTATACTCGAATAATTTTAGCTTCAGATGTAATAGAATATGTTTTCTTGTGAGTCTAGCCTTAATATTGAAATATATTAATATACCTACGAGATTATCAAAGAGGTTTTGTAGAGATGATATTATACAATATTTAATATTGTACGTCTGGAAATAGAAATGCTTCACGAGGTTTTTTGTTAAGAAATTGGGGACTGAGTCATTCACGTTTGTTGGAGGGTGCCCTTCAGGGAGTCTCTACACGTGTTCTACGGATCATTCATACTACAAACAAACTTCAAAAAGTCTTAAAAGGCTCTATAGGAAATTAAATTACTTGGAGAACGGGACCAAACATATAAGTTTCGGGATGACGTGCGCAGCGCGCAAAACTTTGAAGAATGAAGTTTTGGGTAGTACTGGAGGTTTCATGGGCAGACTTGACGTTTACCATCAGGCGAAAAGGTGAAAGGAGTTGGTCAGATGGGATCAAGCCTGTCCGTCTCATCACTTCCTTCCTCTTTACATGCTTTAAAATAAAGTCACTTTCCGCGTCTGTATCTACCCGCTCTATATAGATAACTCACTATCTATACCTACACTTATACCACGCAAGACATTTTGATGGGATTATTATATCAGATATATTTTCACGTAAGTTTTTATTATAAAACCTAATTAAATCTCATTGTTACGCTAGGGTAGGTTATATAGAAGACCGAAGAATATAAAGTGCCTCTACTCCGTCCGTGAAACAAATGACGAGATGACAAGAAACTTTGGAAAAACGACCTTATGTACCAGGGCGATATCTCATAAAGTATTTGACATCGATGAGCTAGTCGACGAGCGCAACGATGAATCATTAGAGAATCGCAGGGCTGGCTCATTGCCGGCCGTTGCCGCGGCTTGTTCGCTTTACTGGTTCGGCTCGCGCGTTGTGTAGTTACAAGTAACCTAACACCCCTACTCGCTACGCTCGTCATCGTATCTATTTATAGAGTAGTATTATTATAGTCATGAAAACTTTATACTATATTTAAACAAAAAATATAAATAAAATTTCTCTCTTAATTTCTGTTACTGAGTTTCCTAGGTGACTGAAATAACATAAACATAGTACTTTTAAGAAACCAGTTACGTAGAAGTATAATAAAAGCCTCTCAGTTATACTTCTATGTTTCTAGAAGTATAAAATAGGCGTTTAGAAAATTAGTTTCCGAACTTTAGTTTCCCTTAGCCTTCAGCTGTATAAGGAAGCAGACACAATAGAAAATCTATTGTTATCCTGGTTTACGACAGCTGAGAGGCACGAAGACCGAAGGGAGCAGAACAGATGGACGATGGAGCCGGAAAGTTCTGGAGTGGAGACCACGGACAGGCAAGCGTAGGTCATTCGCCGACAAGCTGGACAGATGAACTGATCAAGGTTGATGAAGACCGCTTCCAACATTCCCATAATTTTCCAAAAAGACCGCCACAACCCGCTGGAAATGCCGGTAGAGATAACCTCCCTTAGCCCTATCAAAAAAATCATGTAGGGTAGCATCAGATAGGGTTAGTTCGTTTGACGTATTCAAGTTCCACCATTAATTGATCAATCAGCAGTTCCACCCATATAGTTAATCTACCGACTTCCAAAAAAGGAGGAGGTACTCAATTAGACTGTGTTTTTTTTTGTATGTTTGCTACCTCTTAACTTTGGACTGGGTAAACCGATTCTCAAAATTATTTTTTTGATTGAAAGCTGGTGCTTCCCGTCATTTAAATTTCATCAAATTCGGCCCAGTACTTTTTGAGATACACTCCAACAACTGAATATAATGGAAGTCAGTATAAAATTTTTCAAATTGTACTTGTTTATAACCATCATAACAAGTTTATTCATAACTATACCTGAAACGTGTTTGTGTTTTAAATTACTTTACCATTTCAGTTCAGCGTTCAGGAGAAGAGGGATATAGACTGATACGGTCGTACTTATAAACGCTACTTAACATTAAAGCTCAGCGTTTAGGTATAAAGAAGACCGTTAGACATGACAGAAAAAACGTAACTGTTATAGGTAGTATTACTATAAGCTACCCGCGTGAAATTGGTAGTGCCACAAGATTTATTTAAGTATAAAAAGAGACCTTTGTTGACCTAGGCTATTTATATCACCATTAAAGATATCCCATTTAAATTTTCACTAAAACTCTTAAGAATTAACACACAATTTTCTCACTTTTAATATTTACATAGTGTAATTCCTATTAACCAGTTCCAGGAATTCTATTGTTTGGGCCATGCAGCCCACTGAACCAGCGTGTTCTTATCTAGAAATGGTGAACAATCGTGTTCCTAGAAATAGTGAACATAGTGTTAAATATTGAATTTAAAAGAGCCAACCACAAAATAGGACACCAACAAAACAACCCTCGGGGGAGTGCTTTGGTTATAATTAATGTTGATACCCACCTCGGCGGCTCCAGGCCGTTACTCCCCGTACATGTTTAAAGAGACAAAAACTAATTTATCGCTGAGCCTGTCACAAGCGTCATTAGTGGCATTGGCGCGCGTATGCAGGTCCCCATCCAATTTTCCGCAGCAATCAACTGCGGTTAATAAGCCGCGTGCGTATGCTACCTAGTAGCCCATAATTCTGAGATACAAACACGGAAAAAACATCCTTTAACTACATCATAAAGATCATAATTATCTAATTATACAGCTTGGACAAACCCTACTCTGTGATTATGACTCGTATTTTCTGCATTTTTATCTCTTTATGTTAGCACGCATATTTTTACAAATACGAGAACCCACTCGTGCTTGTTTAAATGTTTTTTTTTATAAAAATCCGACTCTTAAACATAAGTGGAGGTAGAGCGAAATTTTTGCATTCGATGTTTGAACACTTTATGAGTTAAAAAACTGCATTACCGCGTTTTAAAAGCTACGGTTGTGAATATGTGAAGTAGGAGGGTTGAATATTACACTGTAAACTTGGAAATGAATTAAATTTGTCAATGTCAATAAAAATAATAAGGCTGTCAATAAAATCACCTATTCAATCGATATCACTCAATGTGGAGATCTAAGTTTTTAAACTGACATGGTCACTAATGAAAGAGTTAACTTTAGAAACATAAAAAATCACATGGTAAATATCCCGTTTCTAAAGTTAATGAGGCGATCATCATTATGATAATGTTCTTACATTAATTTCTAATCCAATCAAAACACATTGATTGTACTTAATTAAAAAATTGTTAGTTTATAACTAACGTTGACCAAATAATACTGATGAAAGGCTACAGAAGAAATTCGGAAAAATACTCTCTGTATTAGGATCAATAGCTGCGGACAAATAGTGCCAGCGACTTAAAGCCATACATCGAAACATAAAGTACCTAGTTACAGCGAAGTGCTCATTTTCTTATTAAAGATAGGTGAAAATAGCACACAGAGTGTGTTAAGCATGCGTTTTCTTCACTTGTGGAATAATCTTTAAACACACGGTGTTACCGGAGAACTACAACTTGGAGTTCTTCTATTGAGTAAAAAAAGGTTTCTTTTTACTGTGGGCATACGCAACGGAATCTCTGCACTGATGTTTCAATTGTCCATAGGCAGCGAGGACCACCTTTCTTCGGGTGAATCACATTTTAGTTTACTAATTGTTTGTATGAAAAAACCGGTCATGTGCGAGTTGGGCTCGCGTACTAGGGTACCGTACATTAAGAAAGCATCTAACAATATTGCCCTAACTAAACGACTAAATATAAAAAGACAAACTCATCTTTGCCGTTCGATCTCTAGACATGGTAACTGCACCATTATAATTTTTATTATATACTAGCGACTACCCGCGACTTCGTTCGCGTAGTAGGCTCGGCCTTCGGCCTCGCCATAACCTCCAATCTTTTTTTAGTTTTTCTTTCATAAGAACCTTCTCCTGACAATAATTAACACAAGAAAAAAAGAATTAGCGAGATTATTCCATCCGTTCTCAAGTTAAAGCGTGACCAGGAAAATTAGGGGTTTATTTTTGTATATATAGATTATTATCATATTATTATTATTATTGTCACCAATATAATCACGGTAGATTCACTTTTACGTTTATTAAACTACACATGCGGGTTTAAGATTTTTGCCGTTATATGAATTGTAAAACATTTCTTTTTACCAAATTTCATGGTTCTACGACAACGCGAAGTACTCTATAGGTTTTGATTTCCTTGTGCGATATCGTAAAATATGTAAAAACATCGCGTTGACTTACAAGTTTGGTTTTGTTCACAATTGAAAGAGATCATAGAATCGAGTATATTTCATATAAATTTCAACTTGATACCTCTACGTGTTCCTGAGAAATAGCGACAGGTAGACAGACAGATAGACGGACATACGGAGAGATCAAAGTATTCCTATAATAGTTCCTTTCTCCTATTAAGGCACTGACCCTAAGGGCTCGTTTTGACACGCGGGAACCGCGTCATTAAAAACCGGGCCTTACTACTACGACCTACTACTACTAGTACTTATTACTATTACCTTTTCGCTGAACAAAAAGTAGCCATAAACGAAATTTTCACCCATAGATTTTCGAACGCCCTTTTGAGACTTTTTAGTGGTATTTTCGCCTGCTTAGGGTTATTCGAACGCACTACTTATAACTTGATTGAAACTTTCGTAAGTATTACACATTTTAATGTTATTTGACGCTTTAACTTACGCGGTAGGTATAGTCGAATATCTCGACCGATTTTGTGACCGTCCGGGCCACTTCTTCATGGAGGACGTGCGCACCCGGCTGCGTTTGCGCTAGTACAGTCACTGTACTAGCGCAAACGCAGCCGGGTAGTTTTTGAGCTACACTTGAATAACTGAATAGAATGGAAGTCGGTATTACATTTTTCAAATTGTTCTTGTCTTGTTAAGTTATTAGTTAGTGAAAAAGTTAGTAGTTAATACCTACCAATTTCTAGCATTGTTACCTATTTTATTTTGTTTCTCAGCGATCTAGTCTTATTGACAACCTATTCATATCGAGATGTCGCCATAAAGGTTCTAACCAATTATACTGTTTATTGAAAAGGAGTATTTTTATTTCTTTTTAAATAGCCCAAAATGAGTTGTATCCATACTATATAAAACAGGCTCTTTCATACACACTCTCCCCAACGTACGATACATATATATTTACTATAGTATTTATAGTGTATTTATTGTTTTTGCATTGTTTCCCTCCATTGTTATTTGATACTCCTCTGCGAATGGGTATATATAATAAATAAATAAATATATTGTTGCACCTAGTTTTTTATTTTTTAATATTAAGTCAATAATGTGGTGTCTCTATATAGTTTTATCTATCTATATATCTATCTATCTATCTACGTATAAGTATTAAGTCCTCGTACTCATGTCGGCATGTTGATTTTCGGGCGCAGGTGCATGACAATGTAATTAATTCTCTTGGTACACACATACGCTAATTATTGATACGTCAACCTGCCATTCATAACTATTGTATACTAATCTACAAATAATTATAGTGATTTAAATCCTATATATGTGAGTGATTATCATATAGCCAATTTTCTGTGATACATTATCTATTGAGTTTAAGCTACAAAGAATGAAATACCAACCACTAGCTTTAAATGCAGATTTATATACCCATATATGTAAGTTTTATTAGAACGTACTCGTACCTACTGCCAAATTGCTAAACGAAGTAGAGAAATAGAAATAAATTTCAATGTCTTGAATACCGCACATACGAAGAAAACTTAGTGAAATAAAAATTAGGCAATTAGTTGTGTATGTTTGTACGTCAAGGGTTCAAGATTTTAGTGCAGGCGGGATTAGTACAACTAAAAGTGCATTTTATATCACACAAGTGGAATATTTAACAAGTACAATTTGAAATATTTAATACCGACTTCCATTTTATTCAGTTATTGGAGTGTAACTCAAGAAGTACTGAACCGAATTCGATGAAATTAAAATGGGGTCAAACGGGAAGCACGAGCGTTCAAACAAAAAAATATTTTAAGCATCGGTTCACCCTATCATATGAGGTAACAAACATTTAAAAAAATCCAGTCGAATTGAGTACCTTCTTTTTTGGAAGTCGGTAGAAAAAATAAAAGTTAGATATAATAGATAACTAAGTACATAAAGTTTTAAATTCTACAGATACATACGATCTAAAGCTTATTAAATATTTCGTTTAATTTATTAGGAAATTATTTTTCGGAATGAAACATACTCGTAGAATAAAACATTATGGTTATTTTAGCAAGTTGCTGTTATGTCAATATTAGGACACTAGTAATTTATGTAAAAAATTAGATCTCTAGTAAAAGCCTCTAAAAGATTGTAATTTAGATTGAGATTACTCTTTGACATATTGTTCTTACAATATGTAGAACGCAATTTAGAATTAAAAAACTACATACCTAATGTAGATTATTTTACAAACACACAAGTAATTTAAAAAAAAAAAAAACGAAAGTATATTTGGACCTAGTTAGTTTTATTTTAAACATACCGTATTGAGATAACTCTTTGACATATTGTTCTTACAATATGTAGAACGCAATTTAGAATAAAAAAACTACATATCTAATGTTGATTATTTTACAAACACACGATTAATTTCAAAAGAAAAACGAAAGTATATTTGGACCTAGTTAGTTTTATTTTAAGCATACCGTACATATCGTACAACAATGAGCTTTGATGTTTAGCTATTAATAATCATCACTGTCAATTATATCGTTCAAGAGCAAAGCTGCGGTTACTATTTGGATGGGTGATCCCTAGCGGCATTTTGTAGATGAGCGCTTCCATGTTTCCGAGGGATCGTCAAGCCTATGATTCGATTTGTTATCTTTCGACAACAGTCGGTAGGACAGGCCTAGTCGCGTGGCCTACCGACTGTTGTCGAAAGATAGCCTATTTATCCACCGACACTGGTTCAGCGTGGTTGTTTACCGTCTATAATGAAGAAGATGGCTCATATTGCAGTTGTGGAAACGTACCTAATGATATTATAATATATCAATCATAGTGCAAACTATAGTGCTACTTAATAATATTATAAACGCGAAAGTTTCTAAGTATGGATGTATGGAGTGAATGTGTTGATTTTTATTACTCATTAACGCACAAACGGCTGGGGCAATTTTGATGAAATTTGGTATGGAGGTAGATGAGGCACTGGTTTAACACATAGGATACTTTTCATCATTATCATCATCATCCATCACCAAGAGGGTGAAAAAACGTAACATGCTTGGGCACAGCATAGACAAAATAATAAGATCTCCGCCTACGTTAAAATCGTAATGATGACAGTTCTGTCAAAGTTTGTGTAAGTTTCTGATAGCTTAGTCAAAAGCCAAGTCAATTTGACAGCTCGATACACTAGACGTGTTCGGCGACCGTCAAGGGTAATGAAATGTAACACAAATACCGCCAAGGGTGATGACATTTTAGGACAGTTTTTTCCATCGTGATTAATTTTATTTTATTATTATTGTGTACTGAATGATATACGAAGTATTTAAATGTACTCAAATAATACTATAGCAATTGTGTTTGACCATAATGTACATATTTTTAGACATTTTGGTATAAATATAGATATGCACTTCGAGAAATAATAAGCTAGGTACTCGAAGTCCTAATCCTGCGCAGACGTAGCCGCGGGCACCAGCTAGTTAAATATATAAGTAATGTGGCATGACACAAATGTGGCACGGCGAATGGTGTTGTGGTTGACTGACTAGTTGGTGCAGTTGGTAGCAACCCTGCCTTCTGAGCCGCTGGTCACGGGTTTGACCCCAGAGTAGATCAAACATTTGCTTGCATGAACTGCCTGTTTAGTCTGTGTCTGGGAATGTATCCCGCTAATATTATAAATGTGAAAATTTAGATGGATGGATGTATGGATGGATGGATGCATGAATGTTTGTTGTTCTTTCAAGCTCAAACGGCTGGGCCAATTTTGATAAAAGTTGGTGTGGAGATAGATGAGGCTTTGGATTGACCATCACAGCGCGGGTGAAACCGCGGATCGCAGCTAGTATTATATAAGGATTTATATCAGGCATCAGCTTCACATAATACGGACTTTACCTAGTTTCGGACCTGAGTACTGTGTTGTTCCATATAAAAGTAAACGAAGAGAAAATAATGTTGGAACAGAAGAAACTGGCTGCGACTGCTTGCGTAGACGTGACCTCCAGATTGTCCAAATTATGACACAATCTGTATATAGAAGCGGCTGCCAGATGACATGCGGCACTTTCGAAGGATACATAAAAAATCAAATTAAAAAAATTGGCTTGACAATCAATCAGAGAATGACATTTTGAATAAGATTGCACTAAAACAAAATTGTATGTAAAATATACTTGATGATGTGCCATGGCTAATGCTTTGATAGGTCAAGAACCATGACGTAGATATGATTTATTATTTTAACCACACACGTTGCAGTTCCTAGAAAAGTAGGTTGATTTCTGCGAAATCTATTGTATTATTGGCCAAATATGGCGCCAGTCAACGGGTTAATTGAAGTTCTGTATTAGAATAGGTACGCTATTCTTATTGCTATTATTTGAATCGTTTGAATTATCTACCTTAATGCAATTTCCAAAATTTACAAAGAGAGTCACCAATGGGAAAAGGAAAAATGTATACTTTACCAGACCGCGGCACTATACTACAGTCGTTATTCAGAGACTACGTGGCATTGGATTATATTCATTCGAATACCATTGTATATAACACTAATTAATACGACTTCTACGGACACATACGTGCACAGCGCACTTCAATTGTTCTTGAATGCCAAAATTGTTTCGTACCTATCTACGATTAAAAAGTTGTCGGGGCTTTAAAGCAGCTGCTCTCCCATTAAGCCTTTTTGTCCTCGTTTCGGCAATTATGGACCTTTGTGATAGTCACGTTTTGTGAGGTTGTTAGCAGAACTCTGGGAACTTCAGTGTCGTAATTATTCCCAAATTCGTCAAATGAAGAATGGAACTCGGATCCAGAACTTAGAGCTATTGATTCATTCTGCCGACTTTAAGGTAAAGTTACGTGATCCAATTTGGATTATCTTGGGGACGTTTCGCGGAAGGTTTTCTCAGATAATTCAGTTTAGTAATTTCTCAACGGCATACCCGGTATTGAGAACGTGAGCTATGTGTTGATTAAACTAAATTTACTATCAAATATTGTTAAGCTACTGTAAATTCTATTATCTATGTAAATAGATAGATAGATAGCACACTATTGTACACGTTTAACTAAATAACATCAACAAACATAATTAAAATTGTAAAATACCTTCTTAGAAACCTAACGATCCTCCATCCTTGAAATTAATATAACAAATACAAAATATGTCATTTCAGAATATCCAATGACCAACTTTAAATCTCAACTTACTAAGTAAAAAAACTAAACTGCAAGATGTAAACGAATTTACACTATTAGGGCTCACACTAGATTCTTACCTAAAGAGGACAAAATACATAGAAAATTTGAAAACCAAACTATCAAAATTTATTTATGCTTTAGGAGTACTTGAATGAAAACACAAACACTTAAACTGCGCTATAAGCCTATTACGCATATGCATACTCGTGGTTTAACTACGGCATTGTCTTGTGGGCAGAAAGTACTGACTTTTCTGACAAAAAAAATATTTAACATCCAACAGCGAGAGAGAGTAAACCGTATTATATTAAGGAAAAAATACTTACACTACCAGGAATGTACATACTACAAATATGTATATTGTACATTTGTGCGGAAATACCGACATTTTTTCAAATCAAACTTGGACGCCAATATTGAAGTAATATAACTTGCTATTGCGCTTAGTCGGTTTTGGGAGGTTTCTGAGGCCCGATTCCCCCATTCCCCATTCTCCCTCTCCTTCCCCAGTCTCCCTCTCCTTCCCCTTTCCCCCTACAATCTTTACCCCTTCTATCTCTTCCTTCCTATCACCCTTCAGCAAAGGTCGGCAACACATCCTCGAGACCTATGGTATTGCGGATGTCCGTGGGCGACGGTATCACTTACCATCGGGTGAGCCACTTGCTCGTTTGCCAACCTATCCCATAAAAAAGAATTATAATAGACGTAACAAACATAAACTAAAATTTTAACAAAAAAAATTTAAAGCACATAGCACAAGTCCAAACTTTAAAATTACCACCATTTTTAAAAATCTCCCCGACGAAATGAAGTGCGGACCAAGTGACTCTGTCTTATAAGAAAATTAAAATCGCTGTTATTGCAAAAATGTTACTACTCAGTTGATGAATTTAAAAAGGACAAATCGATCGGAACTGTATCAAATGCTGCATCTAATAGTATTCATGGTAATTAATAGTTAAATGTGACATTATAATGTGAATGTTTCTCAATGTATTCTAATTTAAATTTATTATATTTTATTATTACTTGACTTATACATTGGTGTCATCAATAATGACTTGTATTTGTATTAATTTGAAATACCTACGTAGTTATTATGACGCCCTTACAGGGTGTATAAATTGGACATATGATTTATTTAAGACCTAACCTGACATGTATATGATGCAAACTTAATTAAATAAATATTTTAAAAGTTAGACCGCGTCAATAGCTGTTGTTGTCCCTACTATAATTCCCCCCACTCCTGACGTTTATACCTGCATTCCCTTGAGGCCCAAGGACAAGTTTGTAATAGTTCTCCTTTTCAAAATAAAACTTTAAACTAATAAAATAAAAATAAAATAATATTGTACAATGTGCGGTCTTATCGCTTAGAGCGATCTCTTCCAGACAACCATGAACGGAAATAAATATGTATACAATTAACGGTGGTGCATAAAACAAGTACAATAAAGACCTTTAAAAATTTAGTTTTAACTTTTTGTTTACTTTTAAAAGTAAGTTATAACATATATTGTACATATATTTAAACATATATAAATACGAGTATTTGTATAAATAATATTATACAAATAAATACACGTAAATATTACGTATATAATATTAAATGTACATACACTAAAACATTACTAAGTAATGTTCTTGTATTCTATTACTTATTAATTAGTATAAGTCTTATACTCTTATGTTAATTAGTATAAGTATTATAATATAAATCTCATATAATCTATAAATAATAGAATGAAAACAAGTTGTAGCAATGCAGTACGTAGCTAATGCGAGAGGTAAAACCTACGAAGAAATAATATGGTAAAACGCTTTGACACGTTGGTTGAAAGTGTCCAATGAAGGTGCATATCACGATTCCATAGGCAAAGCGTTCCACAGGCGAACAGCTTCAACCCTAAAAGAGGAGCTGAAAAAAGTGGTGCGATGTACCGCGGGGTTCCTAACATTAAGTTCGCTGATGACCGGCGGGAAAAGAACTTCCGACATTAGTACAAGCAGTAATAACAAATAATAACAGTAATAACTTTTTTAACAATTAAGTTAATAACATAATAATAACAGTCCAACATAATTATTATGTTCTTTTGTTTGAAGGGTTTACTGTTATAGTAAGTGTAATAGATGTGAGTGCATTGAGGGTGTTGGTCGCAATGTCTTTAAATTACTATTTAATTTAATATGATATTAATAAAATCATATGAGTTATTGTACTTAAAAAATAAGTACTGATTTGGTTAACCTATAATTAAAGTAAGTCTCTACGTGGTCGAATTAGAAATGAGGAGATCCGTAAATGAACTAAAGTCACCGACATAGACCATAGAAGATAAGCCTGTTGAAGTGGCAGTAGGCAGGCCATATAGCATGCAGAACAGATGGCCGATGGGGCCGAAAGGTGCTGGAGTGGAGACCACGGCCCGGTAAGCGTAGCGTAGGTCGTCTATCGACAAGGTGGACTGACGACCTGACAAAGGTAGAAGGATGACGTTGGATGCAGGCCGCTTCCATCCTTCCAGGCCTGTCCTTTTGGAAATTTGTGGAGGAGGCATATATTCAGCAGTGGACGTCTTACGGCTGAGGTGATGAAGATGATGATGATGATAATTAAAGATAACAATGCTAAAACAATATTATATTTTACAATTACTAATACAATAAATTCAAAAGATTGTGTGTGAGGTTAAATGAAAATACGTAAAAGGGCTATTGAAATAATATTAAAGACTACAAGTTACGAAAGTTTCAAAGTACTTTTTTATTGTGATAGTGCGGAGGTTTTAAGAGAAGAAACAAACGAAATACTACAAAATATATATTTTGTGTCGGTTATAGTTAATATGCTTCAAATTTCGGAGTTCGTGGCGTCTAAATAAAAAGTTGGACAAACATGTGGATTTATAGATAAATAGACCCAATTGCATGTTATAAAATAGTTTCAAACGAAACTGAAAACTAATAGCCAGAGAGCGCAGTTTTAAAGCAACCAACTAACCTCTCGGTGTCCTTCATCTTATTTTTGATAAGTATATTATTTAAGTTTCTTGGAATTTTATTGTTGCTTAAGTCACGTAATAAATGTATGCGTAATAAACGATTCCAAAAACGGTGGACAACGAATTCATTAAAATGATGCGCCGCCCTCCTACCACGATTACTTAAAGATAATTGGTCTAGAGACTATATTGTCAAAGGCAGCAATCTCCATATTTAATATGGAGATTGCAGTCTCTGGTATTATAATCTTATTTCGACGTTTGGCGCAGTACACAGTTTAGTTGACAAAGCTTGTGGTCCACCAAATCACCCATTGAAAGTATCGAATTTGATTTTAACTCAGCAGGAGTGAATGTAATAAAATAATTGTTTTAACATGCGCTTTTCTTAATCAAGTATGTGCTTCTTTTCCCCTTTTATAAGTGGAGTCGTATGTTTGTTTTGCCATTCCTCAAGTTTCATACCTATAATAGCATCAAGTGACATTTTAACGATAGTTATCAGAATCAAGTCAATCAATCCATATATGAATAAGTCCGTCAATAAGTCACTGTGCAGCCGTGTGATTCTCTAAGAGCAAACATCGTTACATCTTTGACAACATCCGTGAAACAAGTGACGAGATGACAAAAAACGTTGGAAAAACAACGTTATGTACAAGGGCGATATCTCATAAAGTATTTGACATCGGTGAGCTCGTCGACGAACACAACGACGAGTTATTAGAGAATCGCATGGCTGAAAAACGATTGACGTATCATGATTTTGCATACTTTGCCTATACTCTCGCACATTACGAAAACTTAACGGTTACTAATCCACCACAATAACACGTCAAAACGTAGAAAAGTAGAAAATCAACAATAGCAATGTTTGGGGTTTTCCACCGTCCATTTTGTTTCTTAATCATTCGTTTTCACTACAGATTATTTATCAGTTATTATGTACTACTAATAAGACGCCAATTCGAGATTCAATCAAGATCAGATTAATTTACTTGTTAGTGGGTATCGGAGCCACTAATGAAGGGATTAAAATATTAGCTCTGTTTACTTTATTAATTGAAATTGTTGTGACAAGGCTATTAAATTACTTCTCTTGTTAAACAGAAAATTATTTGTACCAAGCATTATTACGTTTATAATTTGAGAATGCTTCGCCGAAAGTTCGATAATTTGTGGATTGTGGAGAAGACTAAAATTGTGGCTTAGGGGAGAAAGGTCTTCGACAAGGACGATTACTTTTGTTCAAAATAAATTGTAAATATTAAGAAATTATTTAAGGTGCGGTCATATCATGATGTCGATAAAAATGAGGGTTATTAAAGCAGTTTATCTCATAAGATGCGATTTAATTAAAACAACAAAAATAACATGACATTTCTAAGACTTCTAAGTACACATTGACGGAATCAAAACATATTTTAACATACTAGAGTACATTAAAAAAAATTCAATCATACAACTTCATTGCACCTTAAAAACAGTTTTTCTCTTTATTCACTATTGCATTTATCATGAAACACATATCATAAAATTGAAATTTTTAATACACGTACAGTGACGTATTATGTTTGATTTAAGAGTGCACATTATATATTTTTTTAATTTTGCACGTTTTTACGAGATGCGCTTGCTTGATTTCAAGTAAAGGAAATTGAACGAAGCTAAGCGCTGAGCTGTCAGCGCCGTAACATAAAGTTTGTATAGTTATTAAATGTAGTTATTAAAAACACATATTCAATCATATTATACTATTAAATAATGCGAAAGTTTGTGTGCATCTGTTTTCTTTACACCACAACGGTTGAAAGTATTCGGAATGGATTCGCATAGATGGTTAATGATTTTGGTTAACTTTGTTGTGATAGGACTATAGCAAAATTCGTCTGGGGAAGTACCACTTTGCCAGTTATTCAACCGTGAAGCAGTAGTGTGCAAACATTATTGTGGTTTAGTTTGGCAAGGGCAATGTTTCCAGTGAAATTACAGGGCAAGCGATTTAACATCTTATGTCTGAGGGCGACGAGCGCAGTGCATCGTCATGCAGGGTTTTGAACTTTTGTAGTTTAAAATTATGAATGCCACTGAGCCGTAACGGGCAAGCGTAATGCTTAACAACAGGCGAGTGACTTGCCCGTCACAATAAACAAAAACAACACATAAGCTAATTTTAAATTTTCAAGTACCACTCCGGCATAAATTCAGTAATTTGCCGCCCAGACAACATAGTCACATTTTTAATATAGTCGTGGTAACTTCCACTTTATTTTATTGAGTACTTTATCTATACAATTAAATAATACAATAACAGTTTAACGACAGTAAACGGTGACGTTGCTGGAGATTAACTTTAGTTTGTGATTCCTTATTAAGGGGATTAATGACTATATTATAATATTGTATCTTATCTGTGTGCCTGACAATAAGTGTCGATAGTAATCACGATCGAGCGTACTTTTGTAGAAATAAGTAACGCTTTGAGCATAGAATTATTACCTATAGAAACAGAGTTCGCCCGTTTAAACAGTCAATTGAAGCCATAAATGGCTTCACACGACACCCGCGCTGTCAGAGCTCTCATTCCGATGACAGAGAATACAGCTCTGTAAAACAACACAAAATGAGGATTTGTACGTTGAAATTGTGCCACAACACTTTAGAAAAGCTGCATAAGAGTTCTAGTCTGACATTTCACAGCTAAGCCATTGATTTTAATGTTTGAATCGTCTAAAATACAAAAAAATAGTTAAAACAAATTACCCACTCTTAGTTCGGACGGAATGTTGCCAGCTGTGTATAGTGCCACCAACTTATCTGTTCAGGTGGGCAAAATTGGAACTACAGTGTACATACCAACTAACTTTGGCGTTTATAATATTAGTAGGATTCTTTGTAGAATTTGCAAATTAATGAGTGGCTTGAAAGACTGCCCTATGTTTTGTTTCTCTTTTTTCTTGGTGAATTTCTTAGGTTGCAATACCAAAATTCTACACTAGCGACGCTGTCACCTGAACAGATAAGATGGTGGGACTGTATTCAATTATTCCAGTTTTAAAACGTTGCTTATGTATGACGTAGCGTTATATTCTCGTTGGATATGATGTTGCTTGTTTTACTATACGACTGCATAAAAAAGGAAGTTATGTTTTCAGGACTCATATATATTATACAATATGTGCATTTGTATTTGTATTTGTGTGAGTAAGTTTCTTTATTTCACCGTATTTCTAAATTGCTTTGACCGATTTCGATTTATATAGTATCGTTAGAATCCTTACGTTATATCGGCAAACATAGGATAAGATAAATCATTCACAAAAATCAAAATCATTAATAAAAATCGATTAGCCGGAGAGGAAAATACTGAAGGAGGTTAAAACAATCAAATATTGATTGCTGCAGACAACTATTAAAACTAGATTCATAATCGTTTAACAATATTTTTCATCTCTTTCGTTAAGAGCTAATCAAAGTCTTATCTTATGGTGATGCTGTTGATGGTGGAGTATGCTTGCCTAAAATATACTTTTATTCACACATAGAAAAATGTGAAATATTCAATGACGATTATTAACAGCCACTATATTTGACACTCTCTGCTTGTTTATCCTGCAGGTATCCTATTAGGGTTTCGTACCCAAAGCGTAAACCAGGACTCTATTACTAAGACTCTGTTGTCCGACCGTCTGCCTGTCTGTATTTCTGTCCGTCTGTCACCAGGCTGTATCTCATGAACCGTGACAGTTAGACAATTGAATTTTTCACAGGTGATGTATTTCTGTTACCGCTATAATAACAAGTACTATAGAACATAATAAAATAAATATTTAAGGGCTACAACAAACCTGATGTTTTGCTCGTTTTATTAGAGTTCCGTCCTAAAGGGGAAAACGAGACCCTATTACTAAGACTCCACTGTCCGTCCTTCTGTCTGTTTGTCCGTCTGACACCAGACTGTATCTCATGAACTGTGATAGACAGTTGAAACCCCTTTCAACCTTTTTGTAAGGATAATACATAGATAAATTAAATTATGCACATTACGTATAAAGTATGTGCATATCTTCATTTTTAAACTATATATATTTCAATACATATTGTGTAAACATATATTACAGAAATATTTTCCCATCAGCCTAAGTTTTAGGGAAAAACAATTTGTCCTGGGCATACTATGTTTGCGTCTGTGTGCGTGACGAGGCAAGTAAATACAGCACACAAAACGAATTTATAGCGCACGTTTTTAAAAAGAGGTTATAAGGAAACCTACCTTCTGTAGGTTACTATTCTATGGCTTTGGGGTTTTTTACACTTTATTAATACATAAAAAACGATGACACTGCATTATTATCATGCTGCATCTTACTGTGAGTGATGGAGTCACAAACTTATACCTTTTTTACATAGTATACTTAGTATTAAGCTACTAATTGACTAACCTTATATTTCTTCTTCTTCATATATTAGTAAAAGTAGTCAAATTTCTTTGTCCAATTTTGTTGGCCAACATGCGTTCACATTTCTTTGATGGGTACTCATTCTACTCGTCAAATATCTATGCCTAAGACTGCTTTGTAACTACGTAATAAAAATAACTTCCTTTAAATTAACTGTCTGGTACTGCGTCCGCAAACAATTGTTTTTTTTCTTAAGACTTGTTCAAATACACTGAACTTCTAAATGTTTCAAAAATTTGTCCTGCTAATATATTTGCACAAGCGTCTAAACGTTTAGTTTTATTTTTGTAGTATTTGTGCCTCGTACCATAAATACATTATGTGCATATTCATAAGCATTTAACACAACTTTCGTCATTGGAATATTGTCCACGAAATTTTATTTGCAGCTGTTTTGTTTGAAATAATCTTTGGTCTAATATCGGTCTTGCTAGTAAATTTGATGAAGTCATCCATACTACATAGTTCTACTGTCTACGATAAATGATCCCAAAATAACAACACTTTTTGCACATTCTACGATATTTCAGTATTCAGAGTAATTTATTTGCACAGACCATTAGTTCTTTACTATCACTTTTAGCCAGACTTTAGGCGCGTATAATACCTAACTAGACGACATTCAGTTATTGTAGGATACCTACTTTATAACCATTACTGCAGAGGCAGTAGCTTGAAAATATACTATCAACAATTTAGAATTTTCTCGAAGCTGCCGTGATAATATTAAACCTGACCTTTTGAGTGAAATGGTGAAATTATGTCGGTTCAACATTTATAGCGCAATAACACCTTCCACGACCTACGTATATATACTAAGGCCATGTTGTTAGTATAAATGTACCTAACTATATTTATCTCTAAGGAATAAAAGTAACGGGCAGGTAGAAAACTAACAAAGTAATATTATATCAGCTCGATTTCACTCTGATTTGATCTTCGATTTCCATCTTCAAAAACTTCTTTTGAACTGTTCTTCTTTGCGAGTCGGTATTTTTAGATAACTGATGTGAATCACGTTCAATTTCTTTTTTATAGGCACGTGTGCCTTTTGAATTATTTTACTTTGTTTATTTAATTCCATTAGTTTCTAGATGTTCAAACGCGGCTTTGCCCGCACGATTTTTTGACTCGTGAAGGGATATAAGTTGTAAACATACTTGTAAATCTCTAACAATTAGTGAAATGACTGAATGTTAAAAAGCATGAATACTTTTTATTTTAATAGTCAACTCAACATTGACTATAGAAATACTAAACTACTTTTACTAACAATAAACAACATATATCTAAATTATCTAGAAACTTGGCTCTCATAAACACAGGGAATCCCACTGTGGGAGCTAGGGCGGCAATAATTTTAGTGTATATATTATATTATACAATATATTTATATATTATATATATTGCCTCAGGGGACCTAAGAGCAGGTGTGTAGTTTGCCCAAAGGTTGAGCCTGACAATTCAACGAGGTAATGCGGCTAATGTTCAAGGAACTCTTCCTACTGGTGATTTAGACGGAGTTTTTGATTTGTAAAATTAATTTCATATATTGTTTTATTTTATTTTTAACCTGCCTAATATATGCATGTATTCTGGCAAATAAACATATATATTATATTGTATAACTCAATAACTAACTAGAATTTTGTAATTGATTGTGATAAGATGTATTTATCTATTTTATTTATATTTACACAACTATTGGTTACGAAATATATCATTACTACTGAACTATATTTACTTCTGGCAAAACTAAATTAAAGAAAATACCCTTCGCCATCAGAATGCGAATCGTAAGAGGCAAGGAAACCCAACTTTCTAGGTGGTAAGCCTCTTGTCCAAGAGGTGTTCTGGATAACCATCGCAGTACCAGATATCCCGCAGCGAAACAACATTGCACAAGCATTGCCGTGTTAGTGTAAAGGCACTGATGTACGTTTCAGTGCAGGACCAAGAAGGCAAGCGTTTTGCTTATCATTAGGCGCACGACTTCGTCCGTCCACGTCCCATCCCGTCACTTAATAGTAAAGAGTAAGATATTAATTTATATTTTTTAATTGTAAATTATTAGTACATACAATTTGCGAAAAAGTATTCGTATAGTAAACGTCAACGTGTCACGGTTCGGCGTACAAACTATGACTTATCTGTTTTACAGTGGCCCTAGATAAATTACAGTTTGTATCATTTTACGTGGACGACACGTTACGTTACACTTACCTTTCGTTTTACCAAGGAGCATTATATATATATATATATATATATATATATATATATATATATATATAGTATAATGCTAACCATAATTCTGTATACTTACTGAAAAGGTAACTATTCTAACTAGTTATGACGTTATTCAATCAATTTCTTGTTCCATTTTTATATTCGTTCCCTACTGCGCTGCAAATTGCTTTTTGGAGATAGTGACGTGTAATTTTCACCAGGTATCGAAGCAGCAAGTAAACTCTACAGTTTTGGTATTATATGTACATTAATTTACGGGCACAGCTCCTCTATGCTTTCGTGTAAAGTCTACACCATTAATAACAATTAGTTGACCCATAACAATATTGCTTACCAATAAGCTTGAGTGGCACGGCCCGCTTATAAAACTTTGGTCTTCTATTACATATTGGATATATGGAAACAGGCACAAGCAATACATTGCATTAATGTGTGTTTATCAATATGGAATATGTATGTTACTTTTTAAACTATAACTTTTTTAATGCACTAACGCCTGCTTAGCGATACCAGAACATTGAAATTTTTCTCTCTATTAATTTGAATGTATGTATGTTACTTATTATATTGTATGAAAAAATACTATCAATGATTCCCTCACGAAAATAAATCGGATCGTGCCAACTACAGTAGGTCTACCATGAGTTTTACAACATTGACACCAATCGATGGTCGCTATCGACTGCCGCGAAAAATAGTATGAAAAAAAGAACAGTCCCACCTCGCGGTCAATTGTAGAACTAAATTTGACAGCGAGTATGCCAATCACAAGCCTAATAGGCGAGATCGAGTTTCGACTATAGATGACATTTATGTTGCCAACTCATGGTAGAGGTACAGTTTGTAGTTGTTTGAGTATAGTATAGTAGTTGTGCGAAATGAGGTTTTCGCCAGCGTTCTGCACTTCTTGAAAAAGACCACCTGCTTAAAACTACGCAGTCCAATTTATTTATGTGAGTGTTCCTGTTTTTCATATATCCAAATGTGTCAAAATACCTTAACTTTATATTACATTTATTATTGTTTACATTAAAAGTTTATTTTATAAAAGTTTGCAATTTAAAACAGAAACACTATATCTTCGGACGAAATCGAAACCCACTTGACAAGATTATAGTGAGACGACGCGGATTCGAATCCCGTCCCAGGATATCATTATTCTCTCTATAAATTAGAGCTTTTTAAACTACAATTAGCTTAGTTAAACTCTGAAGAAGTTTTAAACTTTGACGAAGTTGGTGCTTAAAAATGAAGTACAATTTTCTAGTATCAATCTTTAAGGGTACATTTTATTCTAGATTTGAACATATTAATTAACTTATGATGAAACGTCTAAAGCAATTTTTTTTCGTAAAAAAAGTCGAATCTGTTCGAAAACACCTCAAGTGGCAGCATTGAGTTTAAATAACGCTTACAAATTCATACTCCTGCACTAGGACGCCCTGTTTAGCGGTAGACATGGCAACACAAAACATCCAGTACCAAAAACAAACATTCTGCTTATCTCATAAATATTTGCCACGGCTGGGATCGAAACTGGGACCCGCACTTCAAAGGCAGGCAAAAATTCGATGCCAACTGATCCAGCGGAGTCGTAAGTAACTTATGAATGTATTATAAAACTAGGTGTTAACAAACACACTGCATTATATTTCTTGGAATATATTTAAACTATAATATATATATGATAGATAATATATGATAGATGATAATGATGAATCAAATACAGCGTTTGTTACTCGGGCATAATGTAGCTTTCTACTGGTGAAATAATTTTCAGAATCCGCTCACTAGTTTTTGCGTTTATCCATTAAAACAAACAATCAATCAAATATTTCCTCTTTATTTTTAGCGTAGATGGATTAATACCAAGGTACGAATAATGTGACCTAGTTTGTTCCGGGGTTACTATTGCATATTTTATCAAGAAAAAGTAGTTATCGTGATATAACTGTAATATGTAGTCATATGTAATATGTAGTCACACATGGTATAGCGGACTTTTTTGTAGATATTGATGTTCTCTACAAAACTGTAAAACATCATTTTGCTCTATTGTCAATAGTTTCCGTTATAATAGTGTATGCGATATAATAAGTTTTCGGAGTTATGATTGTATATTTAACATGAAAAAGTAGTTGTTGTGGCATAACTGTTATACTTAGACATATGGTAATGTAAACTTTTATGTAAATATTGATATATCCTCTATAAAACTGTGGTACATCACTTCGCTCTTCCGCAGCATAGTTTTTTGCGTAACATTATCGAAGTTTTCATGCGGATCCCTTAATTTTCTGAAAGTAATCTATAGCCTATTTTTATCAGGGATTATTTAGGATTCTAATAGTAAAAGATTTTTTCAAAGAGCAAATTACTAATTTAAATTACTACTACTGATACTAATACTAATTTTAAAATTACTTATGGGATAAATATTAAATTCAAACAAACAAATCTTTCCGCTGTATAATATTAGTATTGAGGATAAAAAAAAGGTTCCCTACAAATGTTTTCAAATTTATCTGCTTATAGAAACAGATAATAATAGCAATAGACTAGGCACCGCACCGTCGTCACCGAATTCGACACCACCAGCCGCGCCCGTTATATGCTAAAATTAAAATCACCTACAGCGCGTCAGGGAAGAGGCTTTTTGTCGATGGGTTATTGATATTAGATCGGTATGGGAGCGTCGATAACTGCGTCATCAATAACCGGTGGCCGGTGCGTCCGCCATCACCGCGGACAAAGGCTTTCACCTATTACAATACATGATGGATATATTGTTGCACTTACACACTTGATTTTTATAGATATACGCATAAAAGGTGATGTTTAGGTAACTTATTGTAGCCCTAAATCAACTGCTTCAATTTGCAATGGTAAAAAGTATAAACAGCATCGATTGGGAAATTTTGATTAATTAAAAATGTTTTTGAATAAAACCGAAAGTAGTCTGCAGAGGTAAACTCTCCTCAAGCTAGCCAAAGTCTTTTTACGCGTGTAATACATTTGAGTAGATGTGCAAAGACGCAAAAGGAACAACAGCCAAAAGTTCTCCTATCAAACACGTCTTGTGTGAAATCGCGCCGTCTATGAATGGCGTCGTACGATTTTCTGCCAGCTTACAGTAAATAAGAAAATTCGCTCGTACCGAGTCGTTAAATGTAATCGACCGTTCGTGGAAAGTATTAAAGAAGCAGACGCTATATTGCATAAGTTAAGATGTTACAATGAAAACTTTGAGAACAGCGCCGAGTGTGCGCAATTCCTCTTTGACGGAAAACGTCCTTGCTCATCAACCGGAGTACGGTTATATAACGTTATGTGATGCTCGTATAGGACAAATACGGTCGTATGAAACTGTTTTTCATATTGTTTTTCATTACTAGCATTTGTGTCTTATGGGTGCTTTCTAGAAAAACTAGCTTTTCTTATTATTCTCTTCTTATAGGATCAAATATAACCGACCTACAAAGAGATAGAAGGCCTATGGAGCTCTGATTTACCACAATCAATTTGAAAATTTTGAAGAATTTTCTTTTAAATTATTACATTGTTTAGTTACTCCTTTTGCGTCTTTTCAATAATGATCCCAACACAGTTTAATTCACAGTTTTATATATTTTTATCCTATTCTAGAATCATTATTCTGGTCCCATTTTATCTATGTCTACATCTACACTAATATTATAAAGAGGAAAGATTTGGTTGTTTGTTCGTTTGTTTGAACTGAATAGGCTTCAAAACTTCTGGAACGATTTAGAAAAATCTTTCACCATTAGAATCCTATATTTTTCGTGATGAACGTAGGCTATACAATATTTTCAAAAAGTTAGGAATTCTTATGAAAACTTCGATAATGTATCCCAAGGTGTGGATAATGTACCAAAAAAGTCCTTATATCACGTACGCTGCAGAAACAATTGACTATATAATATTAGTTGACAATAAAGCAAAGTGACGTACTTACTACTGGAAGACGTCAATATTTACGAAGAAGTCCAAATTACCATACATCTATCTATTACAGTTATGTCGCAATAAATATTTTTAATATTGTATTATGCAATAGTAACGCCCCGGTACAAACCAGAAGCCATAGCACAATTTTCGAAAAAGTATTCGTACTGTTAGCTAAATGGCAGTTTGTACAGTTTCACGTGAACGACACGTTACGTTACACTTACGCAGATATTCGTGCTAGACCCCCTTGCCACATCATTCGTACCGTGGTATTAATCCTTATCTACTCTTATAATAAAGATAAAAGATATACGAGTGGTGCGACGAGGACGTAGGTGCTCACTACGACGGGATGTTATGAAATTCAACCCCTAAGGAGGTTTTTTGGGGTTGATAGTTTGTATGAAACTTCGTTACTGCGAGTGCTAAACGTTTAAAATTTTTCATGGGGGTTTTTATTAGGACGTAGGTGCTCACTAAGACGGGATTTTATGAAATTCAACCCCTAAGAGGTTTTTTGGGGTTGATAGTTTGTTTGAAACTTCATTACTGCGAGTTTAAAATTTTGCATGGGGGTTCTTTTTTGAACCTATGTACTCACTAAGACGGGATTTTGTGAAATTCGACCCCTAATTGAAATCTGACCCATTGAAATCTGTAATTACCGTATCCTGCGAGGCCACGCGAGCGAAGCCGCTGGCGGGTCAGCTAGTATATTATATAATCGCTTAACAAACTAAAGTAAAAAGATTTTCCTTGCTTATTTTACTAATCTTATTGCTAGTTACATTTGTTAGTTTTATAATTATGTTTCTAATGCTATCCTTATCCTATTAGTCAGAAGAACCAGCCTAAGGTTCACTTTGCACTGTTCTTTTCAACATAGTCTTCACGATCTACCTATTCATTTCAGTCTTTTATCGCCATTTTGAGATTGTATTATTCGATTCAATGTTTTCATCGCCTGCCTGACGCATTCGTCAATGGCGTCCGAGCTGTCGTCTGCGAAATACGTGAAGCTGCCTGAGTGTCGTGACACTGCCACCACTGCACGAGAGACGCTTTCTCGGAGTTTCGTGACTCGCTCCTTTGTCTGGATGATGATCACCGTTTCTTTCGTTTGTTCTATAGTTACATAATAGAAGGTATTTTTGTATCTTGGAGTTGCTTTATGAATTACAATAGTTTTATAGTTTTTTTATAGCAAGCGGCTCATCTGATGGTAAGTGATACTGTCGCCCACGGACATCCGTAATACCAGAGGTCTCGAAGATGCGTTGCCGACCTTTGGGGATGGAAGATAGGAAGGAAGAGAGTGAGGGTTTAGGGGGAGGGAGAGAGGGAAGGAGAGGGAGGTATCAGGCCTCCAGAACGTTCCACAAACCGACTGTAACGCAATATATAGCTATGTAACTTCACTTCGCGTACATATATATATGATATGTATATCGGTGGTAGTGCCACGCTGTAACCCCATAGCCGAATGGGCTGGCACGACCGGGGAAGTACCACACTTCCACATAACACCGACGTGAAGATACATAGCTATATATTGCGTTACAGTCGGTTTGTGGAACGTACTATATTAAATATATCACATATACTGTTAAGTTTAATTCTTGAAGTTGTACTCTTGAGTTAAATATTCTAGTTATAATCTCGTATTCTCAGCTAGCAAAGGGTGTAATTCGGGGTACGTGAACTACTTCCAAAAAGGTTGGTATATAGGTTAGGTATGTTGCTTACCTGGTATTCAAAACAGTTTCCTATTTCGGGTGAAATTCTGCATCCTTTGTAGATATTAATTAAATTGGCACTCTGATAATATTCCAAAGTTTCCCTTTATACAGTGATGCAATAAAGCTTGTTGCATGAGTTCCTCTGTAATAGTTCCTCCTATGTTGTAAACTTTGCTTTATTTATGTAGTTTACGAGCCGCAGGAACTAAAGCAAACAGAAATGGACAGAAGCACGTCGGTATAATTTAAATTAAAATGTTTCTGTAAACATACACAGTGGCCAATTCATTCGTGGAAATCATATTATAGGTAGTATGGTTTCTGGTACCTACTCGTTGTATGATAATGAAAGTAAATAAAAAATTTATTTCACTCATAAAAAAGTTTTATTATATTTTTATTATGTATATACACTACTTTTTTGTATATAATACTTACAGTAGAATCTATAACTCTCTACATTTAACAGGACCTCTACCGTAGTAGTATGAAAATATTATATTAATTGGCACTACTTAAATCAATATTCTACACTTTCATTTGTGTCATTGAACTTTTCTCAAACAACTTCATAAATTACATTAGTCTCAAAAACTCCAACTTTGACTGTCGAAATAATGAAACCTAGCATTTTAAAATTATGAAGTATTCTTCAATTCTACATCGATTTTTGCTCGTTGCGAGGGAAAAGTTCTTTTTTGTGTGGCACAGTTCCTTAAATCTTTGTTCGGGCTCACGTTGGAATTCTTGGCTTATTACCGCTACGAGCTTTTCAAACCCTTTGTTTTTATTCCTTAATTATTTTACTCGTTAATTGGATTATAAGATTAAAGGCTTCTTTAAAAGTCAGTTGCCCTATCGAACTACAGATTTTATTATTAATTAGGGAACGTTGTTGTCCTGTTTTATAATTAACATGAATATGCCTACCTAATTGAATATTTATTCCAACTTCTTTATAAGCCCAACTTGTACGACGTCTCACTATACACGTTTAGCGTTAAACAAAATGAAAATATTATTACTGTCTTTTGTTTGGAATCTGATGTTCAATGCATTGAACGAACGTCTCGCAAGATGGCCTAAGTGGTTAAAGTTTTAAGCAAAGTCGATGCGTATTACATACAAAATAAGATATACTGCGAATGTAATTACATTTGAACATATAGTTAATGTAATGTATTATTTAATCTCGTGAGCCCGCTCTGGCGCAACGTGGGTTATAACTATAAGTAGGCATATACGCGCAAATTGATTGCTAGTTCAGTCAAGTCGGATTCTCGTTTCTTGGAATATATCTACCTATATCAGCGTAATAGGTTCGTAATAAATTGATTGCCGAATACAGAGACAAACAATTTCGTAGATTCTCTCCGGGGCTGAAAGTTGATGCGTTTGTTTCGGTACATTAGACAGCGTCGGCTTCGGCGCTGCGCACATTTCATTAGTATTTCCTCTCACTCCCCAATATTGTTCTGTTCATTGTGACTACGTAAACTTTAATTAATTTATGTTATTGGCTTTCATTGTCTCGTACAAGAAATAAGAATGATAATACCAACTTTATTACATTGTACGTGACGCGCTTCACTAAAATACCTACGAGTAATCTTTACGCATAGAGACTAGACTACTCGTATAACAGATCCACGCAATTTATTTTTATAGGCAATAATAACAAGTTCTCAGACATAGAGCTTTTTATCTTGCAAACTTTAATAGGGTTTGTTAAAACAAAAGATCTTGTATTGAAGTTTTATCTAGATGTATGTTCACAAAAAAACATTCAGAAAATACTTGTGTCTAAATATTGCGCGCGATTTCCCCTACGTAAATAAAAAAGTGTGTAGATTTCTGTTTTGATTTTGCTCAAATAGCACCAAAATGTAGCTAGCGGTTTCCACGCTGATTAAAACCTTAATTAGAAAGAAAGAAACAAAAAATATACATTTATCCATATAACCATACAATAAAACAGATGATATTCATACTTATCAGGTAGTAGCTAGTATTAGAGTTGTATTGACGAACCATTTTTTGAGAGGGGGAAATGCTGTGCAATTCCCTTCCGTCACCCCCGTGGCGGAAGGGAATTGCACAGCATTTCCGTGTGGGGCTCAGACCCCCTAGACGTGTAGGGCCGTGCAAGCCGGCGAAGAGTCCCCCGACTATTCGCTAGTGACCCCACTACGGAGGAGGGAGGGGACGTGCAAACCGTCTCCTTCGTTCCCCCGGTCGTCTGCGCCGGAGTGGGTCAGCTCAGACATCGTTCTACCTGATCCGCTCCACGGCCTCCTTCTGCGTGATCACCGCTTCGCAGAAGGTGGCCACCGCCACACGCTCTCTCACTGCTGAGCATGAAGATCACCACGCTCGGCAGGGAGAGATCTCCACCTATTTCCCCTGATAGCGAGGGCCGCTGCAGGCCCCATGCAGCACACACTTCCAGCGTGTGGTGGGCCGTATCCTCCGGCGCACCACGCTCGTGGCAGGCTGAGGCGCCTCCCGTCTCGCGATTTGGTGCACGTACTTTCTGAAGCATCCGTGTCCGAAGAGTACCTGCATCAATCGAAAGGTCAGCGACCCGAAAGGCCGCTTCACCCACCTCTGGAGGACCGGACCAGGGACTAACTATAGGGACCGGCGGAGCCAAGTCATCTTCCCACCGCTGCAACAGAGTGGCTCGCGCCTGCCGTCACATGCATGTGACCTCCTCCCAGTCTGGGGCTCCTCGGGATCTCCTAGCCATCACGAAATGAGGTAGGTAGACTTCGGCGAGGATTTCCGCTTGCAGCTCCCAGAGAGGATCACTGGCCAGCATACACGCTGCCGTCCAGGACACCGTCCGGTACCCGAGTATTGCCCTCGTAGCGATGACCCGCTGTGGACGTCACAGCAGGGTCTTATTGTCGCGACTGAGGGCGTCCACCCAGACCGGTGCCCCGTAAAGAGCCATACTCCGGATAACTCCAAAATATAGCAGGCGGCAATTGGCGTTTGGGCTACCCACGTTAGGCAGTAGCCTTCCCAAGGCAGCCGTGGCTCCCACGACCCTCGGGCCAATCGGGTGAAGTGGACCCCAAAAGCCCACCATTTATCCTTATTTATTACCTTATTTATGTTAGGTTAGGTACAAAAGTGCTTATAATAAAACAGGCAATGTTATAATTTATAATTATACAAAAAACATATAATTATACACACATGAATAAATACATTTCTATGTATTTATTAATGTATGCATATTATCACAATAAAGTTGAACTATAGACTTTTTAATAATAACAATATAGTGCCCAATGCGAAGGTATTGTTTGTTAAGTTTGGTGATACACGAAATGAAAACGTTGAATAGATACTCCGCAAGCGGTCGTTGGATGGCAATATTGAAGCAAGAGTAATCGCTATATACAAGCTTGATTGTGAAAAAAGTGGGCGACAAAATGGGAGCACTGAAGAATGTTTAATATTCGAAACAGGAAGTTTACAGCTACGCTCAATCTGGGTTTTCCGTAATACAGCGGTGCAATATGAAAAGATCCAATACAGCACTGAGCATGCACTTTTTTGTGATATTTGAGGATATTGTTTTTTACAGTTTTAAAACATTGAGTTATGTGGAATTTTTATCCATTACACCGTATTTGGTACAATGTGGGTGTGTTCTAAAGAGAGCATCTGAATCTCCTATGGGACGCATTCACCAGCTACATCCTTGTGTTACATGTGCTTAGCTCATTTTATATTTCAAATTGATATAGTTTTTATAACGCTTGAGTAAGATTTCCGCAACATTTAAATCACACTGATCCATTAGTCCATTGACTCCAAAGGGTATAAATATCTATGTATTGATATACACATTTTATATGGGGGAGGCCTATGTTCAGCAGTGGACGTCCTACGGCCGAGATGATGATGATTGAATACGCATTTAATACGCCGCACTGAGGCTGCGTGGTGGGCTCCTCTCTTTAAGAGGAAGGACGAAGCCCCAGCAGTGGGAACTTAATGGACTGATTAAATTGGACTGATTAAATTATGTCCCTTTTCTTTTATCCCTCCTTATGCTAATTGTAACCTTATTATACAGAAAGCAATTTATTGAATAAGTAAAATTAATCTCTTGAATTTAATATTAATATTATAGTGTTGAGCTAAAATAATTACAGGGTGAATACCTAAAAGCAAATGGCTATTAGTGGCTTCTTTTAAGTAATTACTCACACAACACATTGCTACATAAGTAATGACCAACCTTTGGAGCAAGATTGCTGCTTAATCACAGGCCAGCCAATGGAGTCACGTAATTTCACCCAACTTTGCTTAACTTTCCGAGTAAACATACCTTGTTAAAAGCGTCTCAAAGTCTACGTTGCGTTATACAGCTTACTTACATACCTTTACATTGTAGATGATCGTATATAGGTTGAATATGGGTGCATGGTAATTTTGTGAAACAAGGATAAATAAGCCAACTTTGTTACTTAACATACCTGGAATGGTACTTCAGAAATTGGACGCATACTCAGCTATACATACACTCGAGAGCAATGAATCCGGGTCACTTAAATAATCCTAAAAATCTCGGAAACTAAAAATGCTAGGTTAATGCAATAAATTGTATTTAATAGACAATGTAATACTCCTTAAATGAAGGTATTAAAACTTCTTAGTTATTGTAAAGTTATATCATAAAAAATCAAATTTGAAAAAGGGCCACTTTCGAAGATGGAACTACGAAATTACAGCATTTGGTTTTGCTTTTGTTTGTAATCTGTCATTTATGTGGGTACATAAACCATGTTGATAGTGCTCTATATTCATTATTCAAGCTGAAATTATGTCGCTTACGCCTGAAGAATGCACCAGAATACTTACAATGCTGGAAACCGGCCGGAGTCAGCGCGATACAGCCAGGACTGTCGGTGTGTCGCTGTCAACAGTACAAAGAGTTTTCCGACGTTACGAAGAAACTTGTTCTAACCTACGCAGACCAGGAACGGGCAGAACCAGGTGTACCACAGCACGAGAAGACCGATACTTGGTGAACACCATGCTTCGAAATCGCTTTCTCACAGGAACTGAACTCACAAATCAGTTTCGACGCCTCGGAGGAAGTAACCCAAGTGCATGGACAGTAAGACGTCGGCTTGCTGAATCTAACTTAAAACCCCTTAGACCTGCAAACGGCCCTAAACTGGAGCGTGGGCATCGTATTTCAAGACTAAGATATGCCCAGAGCCACGTAAATTGGAGTATTGAAGATTGGTCAAAAGTTATGTTCTCCGACGAATCAAAATTTATGCTCTACAAGCACGATGGAAGACACAGAGTGTATCGAAGACCAGGGGAAAGATTCAAGCAAGCATGCATCGAAGAAAAAGTAGCCTACGGTGGTGGGTCTGTACTTGTGTGGGCCGGAATTTCTTCTGAAAGTCGCACAGAGCTGGTGATCATAGAAAACGGCTCTTTAACTAGCGAAAGATATGTGGAAGAAATCCTCAATGATCACGTTGGTCCATTTATGGTCAATTTAGGTGAGGATGCTATATTTATGCATGACAATGCCCGACCTCATACAGGTAGGATTGTGAATGACTACCTTCAAGAGATGAACATTACTCGTATGGAGTGGCCAGCGCGCAGCCCGGATATCAACCCGATCGAGCATGCTTGGGACGAGCTAGGCAGATGCGTAAAACAACGAAACCCTCCCCCAATCACGCTTCTTGAGCTCAAAATTGCTCTCACAGAGGAATGGGAGAATATTCCCCAAAATCGTATAAGGAACTTGGTGTACAGCATGCCAAACCGCGTAAACGCAGTAATGGAAGCACGAGGAGGCAATACGAAGTATTAAAATTCAAGAAAATCGTAATAAAGTTCAAAAATTTCATGTTATCTATTTTTATTTTAAGGAGAGATCAGCAGTTTTTTTCTTTATGTAATTTTGTGTTAATAAAATGTATGGTGACTCATATTTTTTTTACTTTCATTTAAGGAGTATTACATTGTCTATTAAATACAATTTATTGCATTAACCTATCATTTTTAGTTTCCGAGATTTTTAACATTCTTTAAGTGACCCGGATTCATTGCTCTCGAGTGTATATTACACTATAAAAGTACTTTTCAATGCGATATTTAACCCTCTTTCATTTCAGAGTATAGATGACTTGGAGCATAGATCAAACCAACAATTTATTAATGTCATTAAATATACACTTGTCATCAGTAATGTACTACTACGTATAGTCAACGCAGTGGTAGGAGAAAGTAAACACTAAGTAATTAATTAATCTGCCTGCTGTAATTCCATTTTAATGAAGGACTCTACGGAACAGTCAAACTATGTAATCACATATCGTCTTTCACGAATTATCACTAATTTACTATATGTTCACATATCTGTCCAGCTTAAGGCACCTAACTATACTTACACTCGAGAGCAATGAATCCGGGTCACTTAAAGAATCCTAAAAATCTCGGAAACTAAAAATGCTAGGTTAATGCAATAAATTGTATTTAATAGACAATGTAATACTCCTTAAATGAAGGTATTAAAACTTCTTAGTTATTGTAAAGTTATATTATAAAAAAATCAAATTTGAAAAAGGGCCACTTTCGAAGATGGAACTACGAAATTACAGCATTTGGTTTTGCTTTTGTTTGTAATCTGTCATTTATGTGGGTACATAAACCATGTTGATAGTGCTCTATATTCATTATTCAAGCTGAAATTATGTCGCTTACGCCTGAAGAATGCACCAGAATACTTACAATGCTGGAAACCGGCCGGAGTCAGCGCGATACAGCCAAGACTGTCGGTGTGTCGCTGTCAACAGTACAAAGAGTTCTCCGACGTTACGAAGAAACTGGTTCTAACCTACGCAGACCAGGAACAGGCAGAACCAGGTGTACCACAGCACGAGAAGACCGATACTTGGTGAACACCATGCTTCGAAATCGCTTTCTCACAGGAACTGAACTCACAAATCAGTTTCGACGCCTCGGAGGAAGTAACCCAAGTGCATGGACAGTAAGACGTCGGCTTGCTGAATCTAACATAAAACCCCTTAGACCTGCAAACGGCCCTAAACTGGAGCGTGAGCATCGTATTTCAAGACTAAGATATGCCCAGAGCCACGTAAATTGGAGTATTGAAGATTGGTCAAAAGTTATGTTCTCCGACGAATCAAAATTTATGCTCTACAAGCACGATGGAAGACACAGAGTGTATCGAAGACCAGGGGAAAGATTCAAGCAAGCATGCATCGAAGAAAAAGTAGCCTACGGTGGTGGGTCTGTACTTGTGTGGGCCGGAATTTCTTCTGAAAGTCGCACAGAGCTGGTGATCATAGAAAACGGCTCTTTAACTAGCGAAAGATATGTGGAAGAAATCCTCAATGATCACGTTGGTCCATTTATGGTCAATTTAGGTGAGGATACTATATTTATGCATGACAATGCCCGACCTCATACAGGTAGGATTGTGAATGACTACCTTCAAGAGATGAACATTACTCGTATGGAGTGGCCAGCGCGCAGCCCGGATATCAACCCGATCGAGCATGCTTGGGACGAGCTAGGCAGATGCGTAAAACAACGAAACCCTCCCCCAATCACGCTTCGTGAGCTCAAAATTGCTCTCACAGAGGAATGGGAGAATATTCCCCAAAATCGTATAAGGAACTTGGTGTACAGCATGCCAAACCGCGTAAACGCAGTAATGGAAGCACGAGGAGGCAATACGAAGTATTAAAATTCAAGAAAATCGTAATAAAGTTCAAAAATTTCATGTTTCCTATTTTTGTTTTAAGGAGAGATCAGCAGTTTTTTTCTTTATGTAATTTTGTGTTAATAAAATGTATGGTGACTCATATTTTTTTTACTTTCATTTAAGGAGTATTACATTGTCTATTAAATACAATTTATTGCATTAATCTATCATTTTTAGTTTCCGAGATTTTTAACATTCTTTAAGTGACCCGGATTCATTGCTCTCGAGTGTATATACACGCAATGTACTTATATATAAGCTATGGGACAAGTACCATCATACGGTCTCAGTTATAGCTGCCGAAATCAATCATACACTGTTGAAATGTTTTGTTTAATCATGATTAGGACGCAGCGGGCTGAATAGATCGCTGCCTGTGTATTAATCGAGCGCTCCCAAATCGTCTATTAATCACGTTAAGCATCTAGATGACAAGCAACTGTCAGCTTAAGTAGTGTTTAGTTTACGAGGCAGTGCAAACAATCGGTTGCGGTACTCGCTTTGGCTCCGCGACGTTATTGTTTTCTGTTTACACGATTTTAATGATCGAGTTTCAGTCAGAGAGTTCTAGGGAAAGGGATACCCTATATAGGGTAGTGTAATAAGGGTTTAAGTTGGACTTAATAAATACAAATCGAATGAATCGTGTTAAGCTAATACAGCTATATATAAATCAACTAGCTGCCCTCCGCGGTTTCACCCGCGCGGTGATGGATGATGATGGTGATGATGATGAATCTTATATAGCCTATGTTAATCAGGGTGAATGTAGCGTTCCAATTGTGAAAGAGTTTTTGAAATCGGTCGAGTACTTTTTGAGCCAATTCGTTACAAACATACATACAAATCTTTCCTCTTTATAATATTATATACATAGTAATATAGTATAGATAAAGCTGATAATTTCTAATCTTTTATATAACTTTCCTTGATTTTTCTCCGTGAGTGGGTGGAGTTCATTAATTTTACCTCCGCTGTCGCGATGCAAATTGGAAGAGGAAAATCCGACTTCGTAGTTTCAAGAGATCGCCTTGGTTGGTACCACTGGCGTGTCAGATAATCTGCACTGAAGCAGTAGTGTGCAAGCACTACTGTGTTGTTGCGAAGGGTAGGTACTGTGCAAGTTAACTTAATGGCAAAGGAGACTCAAAAGACTAATGTCTCTGGGGCAACGGAGCATAGTACAGAATAACACTTTATTTCTAAGTTGAAAACTAGAACGTTTGGCTCCCAAAAAAACCTATCAATAGACTGATAGCATTTTTTTGGGAGTCAACATTACATCTAGATTGTGTAAAGTACATATTTATTAGATTTCAACTTACAGATGCACATACCGCGTTAACTGTAGTGCACGTAAAATCTTACTAGATAAGAAAATCTACAATGGGATCAACTTGCACTTCCAGAAAAAAGTACTAATAAGTAACTAGTATTAGAATAAGCAACCAAATTCTTTACGATCTTATTCCATATCCAAATGAGAATAGCGGCATACCGAACATGTCTTATGCTTATAAATAGATCTTGCATTAGTTGCCTACAGTGGTATAAACTCCAACCCTCTTGAGTTCACTGCGCGGAACGGCAAAGCATTCTCACTATTCCGAATAAAAAAGCTGCAACCGGTCATTAGACGCGTCGCGTTAGAGCCGTTATCCCACTAAGCGCATTCGGCATTCCAAATCAACAATGACATTACCCCCCCTAGTGTGGCAATCAGAGAGTAAGTGGGAATTTCCGCGTCGTTGGCTACGGCTCCCGACTAAATGTTAAGAGCTCGGTAGCGAAGCCGACCCATATACGTATAGGTATAATAACTACCTTGCCATACTGATTGAATTTACAGTGAGCGTCTGTTGTTGCTGGGTGATGAGGCACGTTTGTACTAATGAAAAGTAAATACCATGGGATATTTGCCTTGTTTAAGTAATATACCCTTACATTAAGCATCAATATTAATTATGATTCACGATGTTTTTTGGGGAAGTGAACCGTTAATGACAACCAATGACTCAATAAAATGGGTCACTAAGTTTATGAATAAAATTTTCAAATTATCAATAAAAAAGGAATGAAATGGCGAATGTCTTACATATAGCATATATATTTGAATGACGTATATTTTAGTTAAATTAAGTATGTCAACTATTTTGATAAGCTTTTGCTTATTATTTCATCTCATAAGATGATTATATTTTTGAATGCCACGGGTGTGACACAAGCGAGCGCAAGGTGCTGACCGACAACAATAGTCTGCTCGTGCAAAGTTGAGTTTTAGGAAAGATGCAAAATATTTATCATCTTCTACTTCTCTACCATCTATCAATCAATATATTTTTATTTACTTCAAATCTTGCTTAACTTTTGGTGACAATATCAATATAAATTAAGAAGTAAACTGTTACCACTAGTATCAATAAGTCAATATGTAACAAATGTTCAAATTAATTATTTTTCTTTCTTTGACGCAAAGTACATGCAAAAAGTTCGGGTATAATCCGATATATACGTATAAAGGGAAGAAAACTGACTGGGCTACTCGAGGTATTCGAAAAAGTAGAGATAGTAGAGAAAAAGTACGTGGTATGTATGAGTTATATCATAAAAAAACTATGACATCTGATAAAGTTTTCCATAACTATGTCAAAACTTATTCAAAATTATTTAAGACTGTTTGTATGCGTGCTAAAGCTTTGTTTATTAGAGATAAAATTCGGAAAACGAATAACAAAATAAAAACAGTTTGGAAGACTATAAATACTGAGACCGGCAAAAATAAACCAAAAGACACTGCATGTGTCCTTGTAATTAACAATCAGACTGTCTCAGAACCAATCAATGTAGCAAATACTTTGATAATTTCTTCTCTAATTTACCTCTAGAAGTCACCAAGTCACTGAATTCTTGCCCCAATGCAGCAGAAGCTATTCTTAAAGCTAATTTCACGAACGAAGTACCCAGTTTTTCTTTTGAATATATTTCAACTGTCGAAATTATAAAAACATTCAAAAGCTTAAATATCAAGAATACTGAATATTTATGGGGAATGTCAGTAAAAATTGTAGAGCCAATTATTAGTTTTATGGGTCCTATTTTGGCCCGCTTATTTAATCTTTGTATAGATAGAGGTACCTTCCTGATTTAATGAAATATAGTAGAATCACTCCAATTTTTTAGACTGGAGAGAAAACAGACCCCTCAAATTTTAGACCAGTATCTATAATATCAATTTTGAGTAAGATCTTTGAAAAAAATATGCTCAAACAACTCTGGCGCACTTCAACGAGCATTCAATACTACACGAAAATCAGTTCGGCTTCACGAAGACAAGATCAACTACGGATGCCGGTGTGAAGTTAATGAAGTATGTCTTAAAGGCTTGGGAGAGCTAACATGATGCTATTGGTGTTTTTTGTGATCTCTCTGAAGCATTTGGTTGTGTGGAACACCGTATACTGGTTCGAAAGCTTTTCCATTATGGTATTCGTGGAGCTGCGCTCGATGTCATCGAGTCATATTTATCTGACAGGATACAAAAAGTTGGCATACATGGTGTAACATCTTCGGGATCTATAATTAAAATAGGTGTTCCACAAGAGTCCATTTTAGGGCCTTTTTTGTTCTTAGTATACATTAACGACTTGCCACTTATGGCCAAGGATATTTGTGATATTGTTTTATTTGCAGATGACACATCTCTGATTTTCAAAGTAGGTAGGAAAGATAGCACACTAATTCAAGTAAACAAGGCTCTATCTAGTATCTCTAAATGGTTCTCAACTAATAATTTACTTCTGAAATCAAAAAAGACAAAATGTTTGAAGTTTTCTTTGCCTACTGTTCCATATTTGGAGTCCAACGTTACGCTTGATGGAGTTAAACTCGTAATGGACAAGGCAACGGTCTTACTAGGCATTACAATTGACGCAAAATTACAATGGGGTCCTCATATAAATGCCCTGTCTGGGAGACTCAGATCTGCTGCATATGCGGTACGTAAAATAAGAGAGCTAACAGACGCTTCTACGGCGCGGTTAGTGTATTTTGTATATTTCCACGGCGTAATGTCATATGGGATATTGCTATGGGGTTCAGCGGCTGATATAGAGACCATCTTTATCCTACAGAAACGAGCTATATACGAAATGGGTGAATTATTGTGAATCTTTGAGAGATTTATTTAAAGAAATCAATATATTAACGTTGCCTTCCTTATATGTATTTGAAAATATAATGTATGTTGGTAAAAATTTACATAAATATAAGTTAAATAGTGATCACAAATTGTGTGCGTTTTTACAATAAAATCCCAAAACACATAACTGAGCTCACAGAGGGTAAATTCAAGTTGACTGTAAAAAACGTTTTAATAAAAAAAGCTTATTATAAAGTTCGACATTATATAGAAGATAAAGATGCTTGGAATACTCCACTTCTGGCAAGCTGTCACTCGGCCACCCATAAAATGTAATATTTGTAGTACTTAAGTAGAAACATTGTAAACATCTATAATAAAAAAAATGGCCCCGAGTTTCTTGCCGCTTCTTCTCGGTGGGCTCTATATATTTTGGAACACGGTGGTAGAGTCTTTAAAGTACATTATAATGAAAAGTTGACGTTCATAAGTGCGTCTTTGATGCCTAAATTGAATAAATGATTCTGACTTTGACTTTGAAAGGGAGGACTTTTTTCACCTCCGCTTTAATGTACCTCGGCATAGACGATAGTCCGAGAACAAGGATGGACTGAAAACCAGCGTTGCGCTTACATTACGAATGTAAACGCAACACAAGCTGAGTCTACCCCTTTTGCCCTAAATATGGTACTGTTGTCTAGGCTTATTAAGTAAGATCCTTACTCTGGCTTAATGTTAATTAGTTCGTTGTTTTGTTTGTACCTAACCGTGTTAATTTAGTGGCAATAAATTGATTTATTATTTAGGTATTATTATTTATTATTTTTGCATGAACATGCTAAAGGCTAAACGCACATAAGAAAAACATGACTGCAGCAGGCGTGTACAACGCCACATATTCATCATAAAACGGTAGTAATATCATACAATAATTTGGTGAATCGGTCGGTTAATAGCGCCACATCCAACTTCTCCCCTACTTAGGAAAAGTACCCCCCACTCAAAAATGACCGACAAAAAAAATGAATAGTAGAACATACATACCAAGTTTTGTAAACTTTAGTTGAAAAAATGCGACCTGTACAAAATAACCAACAAACATACAGACAGATGAATGTCAGTTTGGCCAGTTAAAGTAGAGATACACTTTGCTCGCTCGGTCAATTAGCTACTTAAAGTAAAAAAAAAAAAAAACCCGTCAACATCGTTCTATCCATTTTGCAGATTAGCCGGCCTAAACATTTATACTTACTGTATATACTTTTCTCATATGCATTTAGGAAAAAGTTGTTAATTGACATTACAAACACTTAAACTTTATTTATTTGTATGAATAATACTTTAGGAGTATATACTCGTACATACGTTTATTACCACTTAGTGCTATAGCTGCTGAGAGATTTCGGATGAATTTGGAATGAAGTTAGTATGTCTAGGAATACATAGATTACTTTTGTATCCTTATCGAAATAGTTCCCGAAGGATCACGGTTACTTTATTCTAAGCATACAAAACTGCGGGCAATATCCAGTTGTAATATTTCCCTGAAATTATATTCGTCCGACATCGACATTTAGCTGACTTCTGCTTTCCTGCTGAAAGAAAGGAACAAGGAAAGATTTTGCAGCGGGTGGCAGAGGAGAGGAAAATTAAGGAAAATTCTCATTATTTTCATTCACGTTTGCCTTCTTGTTAGGTATTATTAAGGTTGAAGAAAGACCCATTCGCGAAGGGCCGATTGTTTCGCAAGAAACCTCGTTAAATATTTTGCCGAAAATCCCATTAACTTTGTGAAGTATTGGAGATTATTTATAACAATATAATATATATGACAAATTTTCATAAAAAGAGCTTTTTGGGAATGGTTCGTTAAATACGTTATAAATTAAAGTAAGACGTTTGGATTTTTGATATTATTAGACAACTATGACAACTTCGCATAATTTTGTGGACCTGAAACACAACTATTTGCAAGGTTGTCAGGAAGAGATCGCTCTGAGCGATAAGACCGCCCATTGTGAAACTTAATTTTTAGTTTTTCATTTGTTTGTTGTATTTTATAATGTGGTGTTGCAATAAAGAGTTTATCTATCTATCTATCTATTGTATCATAATATAATCAATATCAATACTAAAAATATCACATCACTTAAATAAAATGTACCTTACTAAGTTTGAAAGTTATTAGTGTGAGGTGCTGGGTTAGCTAAATAGTATGGTGTACGTTAAATAAATTGCTACTAAAATAACAAGAGTGAAAGGAATAGTGTGCGATAGCGTGCGTGACTTTTCATCGCCGGAACAAAGTCGCCGCGCAACAAGTGACGTCGACGTCCCTGGCCATCACCTAAGGCCAGCTGCTTACCATTATTATAAAGAAACGCATTAGATGGATAATGGTTATGCCTACTTTTGCAAAAAAAAAATGCTGACATTTAACCAAGAAAACACTATTAATCTATCTAATTCCTTAACTCCAATTACATTTTCTTTTCTCTAAATAAACAGTTCGTGTGAGTTTATTTACTTTTCACCACTTTTAAAAGAGAATGATTGAGTAACGCGCGTGCGTGGGAAAGGAGTGAGAGAATCGCCGGAGCGAGATAGGGGACAGTGTGACTCGCTCCGACCAATCGATTAGTCGCATAACGATAGCGGCTTCTTAAATGCAGATGTGTCGTGTATACCAACGTCAGTCGGCCACCGGCAGCGGTCCGGGACCCACTACCATGGGAACCGCTGTGCCGACAATGTACACGTTCTTTGTAGTGTAGCGTTGCTCGGTGTCGGCGGTTCGCGGCTTTATGTGATCGCACGCCTGAAGGCGGTCAAACGTGGATCACTTTGGACACTTTCTCACCATTCAAAATTGAAAAAAAAACATGTTGTAAAGTAACGGCCTAATTTAAGAATTTTCTAAAAACGAACTAACAAAGTGTGCGAATTTAGAGATGAAGTGGACAAAGGAAGGATTGGATATTAGAAGGTAGGTTTTACTACTTGTATTGTTTTCATCGCCAGATAAAATGTAACGTACCTCTCTTGGGGGTCATACGATCCGGTCATCTTTGCGTGGGCTGTTTTATTTTTATTCCTGACATAAAAGACGAATGCCGAGATGGGAATAATACAGAGTCTTCAAAATATTGAACATAAAGTTTATCTAAGGGATGAGATGCTTATAACCAGTCGTACGTTTTGTTGATCCTTTCCAAAGATTAGTCTTTGGATGCATAAACATAAAAGGATTCAAAACGCTACATCAAATGTATACTAGTAATATTCGTTTTGCGCCTTTGCAAAAATCATCTTGCCTATTCTCAATGATCAGACAAATTTATTAACAAAATAAAGCATGAACAGTTGCATATAGAAGTTCCTGATACTTTTATTTTGAAACAGGTTAAATATAGTAACAGTACAATCTTCCACATAATATCAACAAATTCAAGAACCGGAATTGAAAGCTCATCTAAAATACGCACATGGATGAATCGTAGCCCGTAGCCCGTAGCAGTTTCGTAACACTTTCGTAGAAGCCCGTAGCGGATAATAACATAATCGTTTTAGATATGGAATTGTCATACCTGGGATATTGGCACCAGAAGGTCTGAGACATTTCAGAGAACGGTTTTCACCCAATTTACAATATCATAACATCCTGCGATGTTATTGAACTTTGTATAAGTGTAAAAGCACACACGCGCATTATTTACGTACTCGTATAAACTGTGGATACATACAATGTAATCAAAATTTATTTTTCTTGGAACGAATTGAGTTTTTCGTCTACATTAAATTATGCTTACGTCCCCAATGTTTGTTATTGAATTTGGCATTATTCAAATTCATGGCTTGATGTTGGCAGGGAAGTTCTTTCAATTTGATATCTCGACAATATATGGGTAAAATTGATGACTTTATATATTTCATGTACACGACGAAATATATCAATCTTATAAATACAATCTGTGTGATTCGACAAAAAATTGCAACAAAATATGTTTGGTGTATTGTCTTTTGAAATAATGGAATATACGTAAGGGATATTATGTATTATGGATCTATTATAATGTAATTCGATAGATTGAGGAGGATAATCTTTGCGAAGCAGATGTATATAAGGATTTGCCGAAAAAATATGATATTATGCCTTATTACTTTAATGAAAATCCCTGAAGGGGTTCGTATAGGTTTATGACACTCATACTTTTTTGCTTTTAGCCTCATCACAGAAAGATAGAAGAATTATGTCAATAAAATTACTAAAAGGCAATAACAATATTTTTATAAATATCTATGGGCATTGATATTTTATCCCTTAATCGGTTTTTACAAAACTCATGGTGAAGAATAGAATAAGTTAATTCTTGTGCCGTGAATTGTAACTATTCATTATAATAGCCATGCCCTGCGGCTGCAGTGACTTGTAAATTACTTAAAAACAGTTTCCTGTTTTGTTATAAAAACTAACGTGGTTTTCAATCATTATTAATTAAAAATACGGGATTACTCACGTAATATTTATCGGATAGGTCCGACTATAGTTTCGACCACATTCGCTGTGCTAAGCGAGACGTCATCGACGCGGGCGTCCCAAACACTCCTTGAAAAAGGCCACCGAATGTGGTCGAAACTATAGTCGGACCTATCCGATAAATATTACGTGAGTAATCCCGTATTTTTAATTAATAAAGTTTCCCGTTGTTTAGTTCCCACAGGAAACTCTTTAGGATTAATATGTAGTCCTTATGTTAATTGTAGGTGTAAATGATATCCATACGAAACTTCACGGGCTAACCATTATAATTAATTTCAGCGTGAAGAATAAAAACATATACACACACACACAAACTATCGTATGTCACTTGATTTTAAAACATCTAGTAATATATTTTACATTGTTAGGGTTCCGTACAGCAAAAGGAAAAAGGAACCCTTAAGTAAAGGGTTCTGTTTCTCAAGAACGCGTAAAGGTATCAAGATCAAATTTATTTCAGATACATGGGTCTCATACAACTATGAAAAAAATACGTGTGCAATGTGCTTAATAATGGACTTCCCGTTGACCTAGATCATGAAATAGGCCAAGAAGCAATATTTTGCACATCTAAAGAAAAAAACTCTGAAAACTTTAAAAACGTACTTTAATAACTAATAAAATCGAATTTACTACTACTAACATATTATTTGCGGTTGTGGCAATAGCCGTGTCAAGGGATCGATCGACACACAGACTTTCAAACTTTCGCGTTTAAAATATTAGTGTGAAGTCAACTTTCGCATACTTTACGATTGCAGAAGGGAATCAAACCTACAGGGTACTTTCCGTTGACCTATAATCATGAAATTTGACAACAACCAATGTATAACAGTACATTGTAATAAAGGAAAAACTGTAAACCGTAAATATATACTTTAACCTACTAATATTATCAACCGTATGGATGTACGGATGTTTGTTAATGTTTAACGCTAAAACTAGTAATATTTTTAAAATTATTACAAGTTTAAATGAAATTAGGTATGTAGATAGTATTGACATGAACGACAAATATGTCCTAAACAATAGAAATGTAATTGTCAGATGCTTTATTGTTTACCTTTATATACTTTATTTGTATTTATATATATTTACTATACAAGTATATTATTTATGTATGCATGTAGGTATTAAAAATTAAATAAAAAAAATTAAAAAAAATATCTAATCTATAAGCCCCATGGTGGTTAGAAAAGTGGCCTAAACGCTGGCGACATTGCCACGCTGGATGGCAATGCAAAGTTTTTGCCCAAAATAGGCGCCAGCATTTCGGTCACCCGACGCCTCAACCAAACGTTTTATTTGTATGCATATATTTACATATTATTAGTTTGTTTACTATAATATAAATGTAGATATTTATAGTGATTTTGTATTGTTACCATCCGTGTTATATTTGATACTCCTCTGAGAATGGGTTGTCTGGAAGAGATCGCTCTGAGCGGTAAGACCGCCCATTGTTACACCTAGATTTAAGAATTGTACTTTTTAATATTAAGTGATTAATGTGATGTTTCAATAAAGTGTTTTCTATCTATCTAGACGAGGCACTGGAATAACATATAGGATACTTTTTCATCGCTATCATCCATCACCACAGGGGTATCACCGCGGGGCGCAGCTGGTTAACAATAATAAAGTACTGTTACTCAACTAATTGTTTGCGGTTGGTGCAATAGCCGTGTCTAGGGATCGAACGGCAAAGAAAGTTTGTACTTTAGTTAGATTTCTTACGTGCAAGTTTGTACAGAGCTTCGGTGCGCGAATCCAAATCGCACTTGGCTAATTTTTTGTTTAGGAAAAAACCGGTAGAGTGCGAGTTGCGCTTACCACGAAGTTCCGTAAATTTACTGAAATGTTTATTACTTTAATCAGTTGCAGTTTTTGTTTGCTTTTATTTTGGTTACTAATAGATACCAACCACGACTCATCCGCTTGCGTCATATAATGATGTCGATAAAAATAGGGTTTTCAAAGCAATTTATCTCATAAGCAACGATTTAGATAAACCTACAAAAAATTATATGACTTTTCTAAGACTTCTAAGTAAACATTGATGGAATTAAAACATATTTTACCATACCAGTTTACATTAAAATACATTCAAACATAACACTTAATTTCACCTTTAAAACAGTTTTTCTCTTTATTCTCTATTGTATTTGTCATGAAACACATAACACGAAATAACAAAATTTAATACACATACATTGGCAAATTATTTTTTTATTTAAGAGTGCACATTATTTTTTTATGAGTTTTGTACGTTTTTAAGAGATGCGTTTGCTTTATTTCAAGTAAAGGAAATTTAACGTAGACAAGCGCTGAGTTGACAGCGCCTTAATCCGCAAATTAAAATCGTCGCGATTGTTCAAAACAATTGAATTCTACATGCGATCCCGTAACATGAATCAGGTGACATATTACACGAAATTACTTTAAACTAAAGTAGATATTCCGTGAAAGAGTTCAAAACATTTCTCACCCGTTGTACGGATACGAAACATAATTTAAGAGGTGAGGAAAGCCGAGTCATAAAGTAAACTTTTCGCGCAAGAGATTTTTTTAGTACTAGCGCAGTGTCAGTTGTTCCGTACTAACTTATATATATATATATATATATGTGTATAATATATATATGTATTATAAATTATATATGTATGTATTATAATTTATAAGTTACTGTCCACATTACAGATTCCAAATAAATATGTATACATAACAATAGGCAAATTATTAACGGAGAGTAAAACTTCTTGAGTGGACTGAGCTTATGAATATTCCCTCCACCGCACCGTCGGGATGCTGTGATGTAAGAAGGAAAAGGGCCGAATTTGATACCACCACCGTACCACCGCAGAACATTATTGCAGACTAGCTGACCCGCCAGCAGCTTCGCTCGAGTGGCCTCGCGAGATACAGTTAATTACAGTTTTTAAACTATCACACGGGAACTCCTTAATTAACCGAGATCAAAAGTATCCTATTATGTTGACCAGGGATATAAGCTACCACCATACAAAATTTTATTTTATTCGATCCAGTCGTTTGGGAGATTAGCCCGTTCAAACAGACAGACAAACAGAGAAACATAATAGTAGATTGTTAACCGAGGGTCGAAAGAATCAATTCCCGAGGTATTAAGACGATATAGACGGCTATAGTCCGAGTAGGAATTGATTCATTTACCCGTGTTCAACACTCTACTTTTCATTTCGAATATGAGGAAAATAAAACTAGTTGTTTATCTAAACTATTTATTGATAATATATAATCATATTAGTAGTGCCTGTTTAAAGTTAATTGTCAAATTAGGACAATTCGTAAAATTAAAAGTTACACTTTTGTTCTAAATGTTTATGCTGTTTGATATATTATGCCAAATTTGGCTGTTCTGGATATCTGTAAAAGTAGGAGACTTTGGTATTTCATCAGATCAGGTATTTCACGGATTCCATGGCGAATACTCCCTGGAAGTTGTCGGCTGAGGCGAATTGGGGCGTATTTTTATAGTTTCAGTTAATTTGGTTGAAATTTTCGTTTTATTTTGGACTGAATCCTCAATGTAGCCTTCGGTGACTGTACTGGTTTTTCAGCCTCCATGTCTTTTTAAAGTTGTCATGTTTGCTCCAGAATCGGATAAAAGTGTTGCTGACGTTCGTCTATAACAATGTCCGGTATACTGCTCACAGTTTGGTAAATTCAAATATGTTGCTATCTGCTTCGGCATACCTGAGATTTTATTTTTACCGATCACTTGTTTATAGCATTTTCCCTATTGATAATTGAGAAAAAAACGGTCCGTTTTTACATCACTGGGTCTCATTTTTTGATATTTCTTTACTATTTGTGTAAACTCTTCTTGTACTACAAACGAGCGCTCAATATTCGTTTTTGTTTTAGTCAGTTTTACTAGTAATAATTAGCCTTGACTTTCAATTTCCTTAACTGTCAAATTTGTGAGTTCACTGCTTCTGCAAGCGCCGCTTATACCGAGTATCAATACCACCTGTGAAAAACATGTAATTTTTTAGTATTTGTGTAATAAATTTCTTACTCTTGAACCCCTGAGACTGTCTTTTCAAAAATGATGTTAAATTATGGATTTTTTTCAAATTTACATTGTGCTTTACACTATATGTACTCTTGAGCATTGGCTATCGGCTCTATAGCGTAGAAGGCTGTAGTTTGCTACACAGTCCATTAAAATATGTAAGAAATACACTTTCGGAAAATGATTTTATATTCTTCTCTGCTCGCCACTTCATAAAATCATTGTATGTGTTTATATATCTTTCTTATGAGATTTCTGGCAAAAGATTTTCAAGAACACAATTTGCCTCATCTTTAATTGAATCTGGTGTCAACATATCAGAATCGCTTGAACTCATTTTTAATATTCAAATCTTAGCATAAAAGATTATTACCTATTTTTTTTTTAATTCCGTCACAGATAGATAACAGATTAGTATCCCGCCGATTTATTTCGACTTTTTACATTTTAAAGCAGCGCTTTCCACCCAATAATCAGATCAAAACAACACTACTTTCCGAGTATGAGAAATGAAAAAATATTAATTCGGTTTCTCTCCTTACATCCCCATTCTGACTCGGTTTTTAGCATTTATTTTTCATTGAAATTCGGCCTCTACGGTTTTATGTGTATATGTATATATGTCGAAGAGAAGATATTTTGCCAGGCAGCAATAGTATGTAAGCATTCCTGTGTTAAGGAGTGAAGGGCACTGTCAGAGAAATAATTGGGCAAAAAGGAACTCAAAAACATTAGTCTCGGAGTGCAAAACAGTCCTGTAAGGCACTGTCATTGTCAAGGTTTCTCTGTGTCGCTCGATAGCATAAAAATATACAAGTATGGAATGAAATATTATATGTAAAAAGCTAAAATTATATTACATCTGTAATGTATGCGGATGTGGATGTGGATTGGCGCGCCATTCGAAATTCAAATAAGTTTTATTAGCCGTGTTAATTTAATTCAAATTCAGTCATTTGTTTTTAGATAGTGTTTTGTTTTTGTGAAATTATTGCAGTTTTTGGCGCCATGGGTAAACTGAAAATTCGTACTATTTTCGAATATGAGTTCCTACGTGGAAATAACCGCTGAACAAACCACACGAAACTTTAACAATGTTTACGGGCCTAACGCTGCTTGCATAAACACAGTCCAGTCTTGGTTCATTTATTTAAAATTTGGAATTCTTTTATGGAAAAAAAAACGCTTGATCTGACTTCATCGCCTCCCGGATGACTTCTACAGTAAAGGGATATGCAATCATCATCATCATCATCACTGCTGGACATACGCCTCTCCTAAAGTACGCCACAGAGCTCGGTCTTCAGCTCTCTGCATCCAGTTACTGCCAGCCGCCTTCCGCAGGTCGTCTCTCGCCCTGGCCGCAGGGCGTCCTACACTCCGTTTACCTAAACGTGAGTAAGCAAACTGTCACTAAAATGGCAAAACTATATAGATCGTTTGGGCCAGTACTGGAAATAGCTAAAATAAAAATTCAAATTTTCACACAAGTCTCTAATATACATAATAACATTTAGGATATTTTTTATCATAATCATCCATCACCACGCGGGTGAAACCCAGTGTTTTTATGTTATGTTACTTTTTCATGCTCAAACGGCTGGACTAATTTGGATTAAATACAATACATTCAATACAGGAACATAGGATACTTTCCATCATCATCATCCATCGCCACACAGGCGTAATCTAGAGCCGCACCTAGTTTGTTATGAGATACTCGAACGTACTTTTTTAACTGCGTGTCATGTAAACTATGTAAACTTTTTTATAACGATTATAAACTATAAACAACATGTCGTACAGAATTTCACCATGTACACATTTTTCCAATACATCCCGTCCCATAGCGACTTGTCTAATAGCATATAATAGCATTTTTTCAACATTGCAATTTTCCTTTTAATCGCCTCAACGGTTTTGTTGCTCGTGGCATGTGCATCAGCCTAGCTCCAGCATAGACACGGACAATTTTCCTTTCTGTAGTCTATACTAATATTGTAAAGAGGAAAGATTTGTTTCTTCGTTTGTTTGTTTGAATTGAATAGGCTCCGAAAATATTGGACCGATTAAAAAATTATCCTACATTATCCCTGATGAAAATAGGCTATATTTTGAGTCATCATAATCATCCATCACCGCGCGGGTGAAAGCGCGGAGCGCAGCCAGTCATTTATTCAATAAGTGACAATAACTGGTGTCTACTGACAAACCGTGTCTAATCTAAACCTAAAATTGTAATGTACGGTCTTGCTGAGCAAGCATTAATGCTTTTAAATCGGATAATTAACAAAGATTTTATTTAGCGATATATTTTTACTCATCAAACAAATACTTACCGTTTTACACTACGCATATACAGGTGTGCCGAAACTCGGCGATAACCTGGTACCTGGCGAGAGGCCAAGCTATACCAGTTACGACAAAATAAGAAAACAAATTCATTTTTCCAACATGGAGTGTCAAAGTTAACCGACAATAATTTTGTCAAAACTTAATTTATTTTACTTAGTTAAGCATGTTTATTACTTTGATTTGTGGTTGCGATTAATAGCACTGTTATTGGAAACTCAGAGATCACTGTACAAAAAAAATCAACTTTTTCCAAAAATGTCTAATAGTGCTTGGCTAAATGACATAGCTTTTATTCTTATTTTTTTCATAACTGATATGCCTTGACCTCTCGCCCAGCACCTGGTTATCTTTAGATTTCAGGACACTCGATATATATGTACGTTCCAGGCTTGAAACTATAACATCATCAACATACTGTAGCTTAAATGAAAAATACAGGTTCTTTTTAGTTTTGTTTATTTCAACTTTTACATTACATATCGAGAGTAATAAATTCGGGTCACAAACTTAAACCTTAATACGGCATAAACTAAGTATGCTGACATATACTCGTACAAACAAAAGGGTTTTTAGGCGGAAGGCACGTTTAGTGGAGGAGTGTACGTAGATTGCGTTTTCATATGTCGCTGGATGACGCCCGATGATACCCAAGCCGTTTTTATACGCCCGGGACGATCGCTCAATGACCACCCGGAGCGTTCTTCTGTGTCGCTCTACGTCACACCGGTCGCCCCTCGAAATCGGTGCGTAAAACTCTACCTGAACTTTCATTTGACAGTTAGTACTTGATTTTCGTGTTATAGATGTTACTTTTTAGTTTTTATTTTGTGTCGTGGCGTGGAAAAAAATATATTGGTTATGTCAATCTCTTTTCTGTGAACCACGTGTAATTTTTATAGTATTACTTTTTAAAGCACTAACGCCTGCTTTAGCGATCTCAAACATTGAAATTTATAGAGAGAAAAATTCCATCCTCGGACGGGATTCGAACCCGCGTCTTCTGACTCTCCGTGTCAGACGAAAGTTTAAGTATTTCTAAATAATGCTTCTTTCGGTTGGATGGTACTGTTAAACTGTCCAATAGATGTCGCTCCGTCCCCGCAAGACGGTTAGTCAAATAGAGAGTTAAAATTCGATGCTCGGACCAGAACCTCGGTGTCCTAGATGGTCAATGGCGTCTGACACGGAGAGTCAGAAGACGCGGGTTTGAATCCCGTCCGAGGATGGAATTTTTCTCTCTATAAATTTCAATGACCACGTGTAATGTTATTAATAATTGTATCATAACCAACAAAGAATACTAATTCGAGAAGTTGTTTAATGCGTTATCAATTTTGTGTATGACAGACATGATACGAAGTCATTTTTAAAAGGCGGACGACAAGCGGCGCGCTGCTTGGAGCAATCGTCCGTCACCGGGAGATAAATAAAAACATAATGCCTCGTCAGAAATTTTAATACGTTTTCTTGACGTGCTGATGCACGTCAAGAAAACGTATTCAAATTTGTAATTCAAAGTTTTAATTTAATTATTATTAAATAAAATATTGGCCAAATACTTCTAAACCAAACTATATCTTACTGTACTATAATAATACAAATATATAAGTAAAATGCACCAAAGTCTCAGTGGAAAAGCAAACATAATATATTTTACTAAGTATTTAGTCAATTTGGTGCACCCGATGTCGTAAGCCACGCAAGTGAAGTCACGAGCGGGTCTGTATATAATCAGTAGTATTAATATATTTCTTGCTAGGTTAAGTTACTTAGTTCGTTATAAAAATAGTTGAGAATAACAACTTTATCATGGTAAGCAGTTCTAAATTCTAGGATAAGGATCTAAGGTATGAACGCTTACCGTTGCCGCCGCGGCGAAAATAACAGCACGTTTACGTTTAAAACGCCAAAAAAAAAAAGAATTCGCTTCAGGTCCGAGGCTTAATTCGTGAAGTCATGGAACGTTCGTTTAGGGAAATGTTTTGTATTTGTTTGTCGTTTGAGCCAATGACATTAGGTTGTGCCAACACTTTAGTCGAGCTTTATTTATGTTAGGTATGAAAGAGTAAGTCTGATAGTTAGCGCCGCATCTGTACATGATAAATGCATTAGCACTACCGGATTTAGGAGAAAGCATTATTAACATTAACTTTGTGCACATCTTTTGTATGTGAATATTAGACTAGGAATTAAATACGTCGATCCAGGTTTTGAGCATATCAGGCTTATCTTTAGGGATAGCTGCCGGTGGGCATTGCTGTAATAGCTTATTGTATGTATATTATCTTCTATTTTTCTATATCTTATAGTTCTGTGAGTACAGTAGAACTCACGAGCTCTTATAACCATCCAATAACCGTCAGTTTCCCCTTTCCTCTGGCTTAGCAAAACCATTTCAAGGTTATGAAACCAACCTACCTAAGTACTTAAATTTTCCAACCTATGTAGACTTTTGAGAAAAATAGGGGTAAAAGTTTTAGCGATTACTCGCGTTTCTTAGGAGGTCGAATCTGTTGTCTACGGGTTTGTCCTGTCAAGGCGGAGAGGACTGCTTAATTTGATTGCTATAGGAAAGAATATTCTCCGACAAAAAGTTTTTCATATTAACGCTACAGCAAACATTCTCCCTACCCTACTCCACTTCCTCTTTGGGTTTTTTTTCGCAACGTCTTGTGTAGAATGAAGTTCTTAGTGTGTCTCTCAAATTTGATTGAAATCTGCACGGATGCAGATTTAACTGCACAATAAAATGTCTGATATTGAAGTGGTACCCATTAAAATACAACGATTAAAATAAGAACTCTTGCTGAGAACACATTATGTATAAAACCACTGGTATATGCAGTTATGTCTAAAACTTTCAAAAGCATCTATTATTCAGATATTACTATAATCACATCACCTAGGAATACATATTTCCTTTCTGCGTCACTTGATCACTTCTTGACAATTAGTCCAATTTATCTATCGACAGCGTATCGGTGAACTTAATATTGAATAATTTATCGCAAGCCTGTAGGGCTGTATTAAATAATTATATCCCCTATCTATTTAGATCTGTTACAGACACTCTGATGCTGCCGCTCAAATTGAAAACACACCTATGAGTTTTAGCTGTATATAAAATAAGTCTTAGTTCTCTTGAAGTTAAGGTATCAAATTGGATACTACCTGTCGAGCATGAGAGAATATTTACACAGTTAAGGACTGATGGGTTTCGACAGACGTAATGGAGTTTGATGAAGGCGAGTACGTTTTTTAGTTAATATTTCAAGAGCTTCGATTAAATAATTTGATTGACTTTAAAGCATATACAAAATATGTAAAATACGGTAGTGGTGTTATAGCCGTTCTGACCTACACTGAATAAACAATAACCTATCAAGAATAGAGCCTACACTAAATAAGATAAATAAAAAAAGTGGAACTTTAGAAATAAATACACGTATAATTAACAAAAATGCATGACCTGCCGAAGTATCGAAACTCACTGTAAGCTCTGGAAGATCAGTTCGTTAGGCAGGTTACACACGTAAAAGTTTCAGTCAGCTTCTGGCTTTAAAAGAGCTCTGGGTTTCAGAGCGCGTGGGATACCTTCAATGTTTTGTTCTGCATTATGAGTCCATTGAACACCTTACGCGCTTTGATTGCGTCGTCAGGGCGGGAGTACTCGACAAACCCATACCTTCAGTTTGCTATCAATTTACCATTTTCAATTTTTATTTTATTTTTGTATTCTCTGTAGGCCTACGTACTTACAAATTGTAAAGTTACATTTATTTTTTCTCAAACCTACAACCGGATCGGAACGCAACCCCGACTGAGAAGATTCGGCAAGAATCTCAGCGGGCTAATCTGTTAACATTTTTTTTTCGCCTATTAATTAATGTATTTAACAAATGTTCGTTTATCTTTAGCTCCAGTGTTGCCTTATAAAAGAGAACGAAAACAATATTTTATCCTGGGTCATGACTTTAGGAATTTAATTGATGATATAAGTTTGGTGGGCGATTCATCGGGTCACTATTGCATCCTTTTATAAATGTTTACCACTCGTCATCAGCACCATCCTTTAGCTCGACGCCCAAATCGGAATCCTCGCTTTTTGGATTTTTTTCCATTGACTTTTCCCTGTCAATATAATATTTTTCTTTTAATTTGAAATTTTAACACATGCCCTGGCCAATTTTTGGATAAAGTTTAATGCAAAATACAGAGAGGTTAAAAAGGCTTTAATGGGCATATAAAATGCGTGATATATTATACGGTTATCCTATGAAGAAATTATTTCTTCGTAGCGGTTATCAGATAACAGCAAGATAGATATAGTCACATAATTAACATAATAAAGTTTATATTTTGCACAAAAATTTAGCATCAATCATTTGAGCGTTGAAAGCCTGCCAGCATTCAAGGCACTTTTCTTTTAACCTACTTAAATTTTTAGAGTTTCTCTCCTAGATTCTGTCCATGACTTCGTCCGAGTGTAATAAAGTTATCGCACAACTTATATAACCCGTTGAATACGGTTAATCCTGTGTATAAGATACTACCAACTTCTGACCGCAGATTTACACGCATCGTATCGTGATCAAAAACTACATCAAAACCAGATCATTCCTTACAGAGTTTTGGTGACCTAACTTAAGGCGAAATGAGTGTTGATTACGACCAAATTTCATGATTCGACTTCGCGAAAACTTAGTTTATCGACGCTTAAACCTAATAACCTAAGTTTGAATAAAAATCGTAGTGTAAATTGGATATACGTTCTTATGAAGTATGGGAGCCAATACACGATTGAGCAAACTTGGCTCGATAGAAAAAAATCGGCCTTATTCCCTAAATTTTGCAATTTTTCTTCCGTGCTTCATGGTAAAAAGCATTTTTATACAATTATGGGCAAATATATTTTAATGAATGTATCATATTCGAATTTCCAATGAAATTTACTAGTGAACTATTTACTCCTTTATCATAAAAATTTAATCATTTGATTGTACGAAATAACTATAAAAAGTATTAGCACGTATTCAATTGCATCTTCGCATTACATTGTCCAATCTGAAAAGCAAATCTTAACCTTATGTAAAGCATCGTAAATTGCTTATAATTAGGATTGGACCGCGCCTTAAAGCAAGCGTAATCGCATTGTAATGCATTTGGAAGCTAGTTAGACGTTAAGTATCCTACATCTATCGGGAATAATATAACTTTTTAATAGTAAAATATATTCCGAACACAATAAGTTTAGTTGATTACCTCGCACCTATATCCAAACTCACATACAAACTTTTTTGAAATGAGTGTAGGTAGGAGCGTACAAGATATCTTAATTCCTTTCATCTAAATCCGTTTAGGCGTTTCAGTGCGAGTTATCCAACAACAAACACACTTACTTACATCCTCTTTCACGGCCACTTTTTTTCATTTGTCTTGCTCTTTTTACTTGTTAAACTTTCGCATTTATATTAAATTAAGCCAAGACTTTTATATAACTTATTAAATCCCTATATTCACCAATAAAGTTACCTTAGACATTTATGAATGATGTTTAGTCATTATAGATGTTATGCATACAGAATATCACCGATTAACATGTCTCTATACTCGATGGCCTCAGTTGTTGCTGTATTGTGCAACCTACGAATACATGCGTTACCGCTTCATCTCTCCATATTGTCACTGTGGTGAAGCTTCAGAACTACTGGCACAGTCAGCCTTCTGTGTTGATTCGATTAGTAACTTGATTTCAGGTCAATGGATTGATTGCCGCTGTCAATATACACGCATATAGACCAGTCATGTTTGTATAACGATATCCCTGCATACGTCTATACTTGTAATCACACTGCAAGGATCGTGTCTGTATAGTATGTATATCATTTCTTATACGAATATAATATATATATATATATATATATATATATATATATATATATATATATATATATATATAAAATTAATAAAATACTGGTAAACGTAATGGTCTAACGTGCGGTGAGCACTGTGTGCTCTTTTTCAAGAAGCTTAGAGTCACACAACGACCTTTGGAAAGAGCCAGGCTTGGAGTTTCTTTGCACGATAAAATCCGAAACGAGAAGGTATGCCGAAGAATCTAGTCGACATAGCTTTCAGAATTTACCGCAGTGCTAGGCCAGGGCAGTATCATGACATGAAGTTTAATGATGAGAAGTTATATTTCATACTAGCTGTGCCCCGCGAGTTCACCCACATGTTGATGGATGATGATGATGAAAATTATATGTGCTTTCCCGAGATATAATATATAACCTTGGCAAATTTGATTATGATCTGTTCAGCCGATCAGGCGCGATAAGGTAACAAACAGACAGAGAGACAGTGATTTATATAAAAAACGTAGCCCAAGTTATTCCTTATAAAATCAGCCATCTGCCAGTGAAAATCCCGCAAAAATCGGTCCAGCCGTTTCAGCAATCAGCCGGTACAGACATAGAAAAAAAATTTGAAACATAGATTTTTTCTATAAGTACCTTATATATATTATATGCATGTAGTGAAAAGCTGTTAATTTGGAATTACAAACAGACACTTAATTTTTATTTATTTGTGGAGATATAGATGTAGGTATAGATAGCAAAAACAACAGTACCAATTAAATCTTGCCAATATCAATGACTATGGTAGCGATTCACTTGTTCAAAAAAACTAAACTAAACTACCGAACTAAAAATGTAATATGGTGGTCCTTATTCTGTTAAATAAAATCCAAAATCATTTAACACTTAGAATGACACTTCTAAAAATAGGATTATTCTATTCAATTTTGGGTTATTTTAGATTAGTTTAGCGAGCACCAAGTTAGGTGACGACTAAACTGTCTAAAATATGCCAACAATTGAAGAGAAATGTCTAATTTTAGTGCTGTCATTCGGAAGTGTTACACTAATTTGGATTTTAGCCTGAACAGAATAAGTACTGCCATAATTTAGATTTTTAGTTAAGAGAATGCTTACAGAATCGACACCTAAGTCAACAAACACTAAAATGTTTTGTATTCGATATTCGATTTGTAATCGATCTCATTTCCAAAACAATCTCTAAACATTTGTATAAAGTTTTTATCGTACTTTTTCATAATATTTGACAGTGCTAGAGACGTAGATGTCTATTCATATATAGGCTATCGGTTAAAAACGCTTGAGCTGCCTTTACTTCGTTCCGTTTGATGTTTTGACAGGTAAATACGTAAATTGTATCATTTATATTCTAGAGAGGTATTGAGAGGTTCACTTCTTTGTTTCTATTGTGAAAGGGTTAGTATTAAACAGACATTTCTATACAAAGTTTCCGCCAGGCAATGTCCGTTGTGGAATTGAGTAATCTGTATACAACCAAGTCTATCTCGGCAAGGATTGAGACGATCCTTTGCGCCTAAAAGCTTTTTAGCGTAAATCGAAAACTATGATTTTAGATAAAGGCTCTCTTTCAAAAGTGAAGAAATGTTGTATGCGATAACGCTGGCGCTGTGATCTTATAAAGTAACCACAATCTTAATATACTATCTTACTTCTTACTAACACTTTAAATGCGAACGCTTGAATGAAAATGGCTGATGGATTTGGATGAAATTAGTATGACACATAACATAGGATACTTTTCATCATCATCCGCCACCACGTGGATTAATCCTTCCTATACCGTGATAATTAAAACAAAAGATTCATGAATGAAACTCACGTAAATTTACGTCACTGGTAGGCAAAGGGTTAAATTGCGGGGCGCAGATAGTAGAAATATATATGAATATGAAATATTGTATATGAGAATGTTTGTTACCACGTATCGCCGTCTGTAATAAACTATTTTCATAAAATTTGTAAATGCGATACCTTCTAGGTTTCTAGAATAATACATGGACTACTAATGCTTAAAAATGAATCCAAAATACTTTTTAAAAATATTTTATTCCTTGGTTCGGTTCACTCAAAGGTAACAAATAAAGAATAAACACATAAAGTATAAAATAAATAATAATATAAGTATTTTTTTCAAAACATCAACTAGCGAAGATGCGAATTCTAAACTTTTGTATGGTTTTTATTAATTAATAATTTATTGTATGGTTTTATTAACTCAAAGCGATATTTAAAAAGTCTTGAAAGCAAAGAATATAACACGTGTATTTTCAAACTATCCAACTCTAAAGTCAGTGGAATAGAGTTCTGAACTAGAAATAGAGTATGGATAAAAATACCCCGGTTCGATTCACTCAAAACTTGGTAAAAATAAACTTATATGGAACGTAAATTTGCAATACATAAATTTAAACGTAAGATTACATATCGTCACGTCTATATATCCGCCAAGGGTAAGGCTAAAGGGTAAAGGCTGAGTGTTGTGAAAAATCCACGTTTTGGAAAATATGTTTTGTTGCCATCTATTAGGCGGTGAGTCTATTGACATCTATGGGGCATTGTTCCAGACTCGGGATAGCTGTTGAGAATTTTTCCTTGTAAAAAAAACCCAATAATTGTCCTACCAGAGACTTCGAGATTCCAAAGCAGCGTTTCCACTGCGCTTGCATAATTTCCGAAACGGCAGAACTGATTTTTGACGCGACTTTTACTGGAATATATGTTATAAGGAGCTAATGTTTATAAGGAGTACTTTCGGCTACTTTTATATTACAGGCGCCATATCCTGCGAGGAAACGTAAGTAAAGCCGTGGATGAGTCAGTTAGTATAAAATATTTATGAAAAATAAAACTTTATGGTTGAGTGTTACAGCGAAGTTGATTTATAAATTTCTTATATATAGAAAATCCATACTTACAAGGTAATGTAGGAGGTAATTACGAGTAAATTATACATAGATATATCTTTCTGGCAAGCGCTATACATCAATTTTAAATAATATATCATCTCGATGCTCGCCAAAATTTGGTTCTCGAAAAATATAATTAAGTGGTTGCATTATCTTATTAAATACTCTTTTGCCACTGCTGGGACATGGTCCTTGTTATAAGGGTGATAGTATGGGCCTTAATGTCCAACGCGAACCCAGTATGGTAGTGGCGGATAGGCTAGCGCTCAGCCCGGTTACGCAATCAAGTAATTACTTGACTGGTCAGATCCTGCAGAAAGTTTGTAAGGCATCCAGAAGATATCCGACATGGCCTAACGATTGGGGGCTAAAGGGATAACAGTCGAGACCGATGACCTATAATGTACTCTCCAAAGCATGGAAGCGCTCAATTGAAAATGACACTGAAGTGATTTATCATCACTTATCTAAGGCCCGTATTCCAGAAGTGCTTACGCTCAGTAGTAAATCTAGGCTTAAGGAAATAAGTAAATTTTGTATGGCATTATGTGTCAAATCTCCTCGCCAGTCAAGACTCACAAATGAGCATCTTCAACAAATACAGGTCTAATGCCAGTTTTCACCGACATTTTAGGTACCTCTCAATGGTACAAAAATTTGACCTAGCTTGACTTAGTTGTTACCTATAATATTGGTGAAAACGGGCATAAGTATCTCATTAAGGCTAGCTCGGTCAATTGACCGAGCGAGCGAATTGTCTCTGCTTTAATTGGCCAAATTGATTTTCATCTGTCCGTATGTTTGTTAGGTTGTATGTTGGTCTTGCTGTAAAGGTCACATTTTTTCACCAATCTTGATGGAACTTGGTATGCATGCTCTACTATTCATAATATTTTTTTAACGTTGGCAATTTTTGAGTGGGCACTAAAAAGGGTGAAGTTTGCTGCGGCGCTTTTTACCGACTGATTTTGATAAAATTTTGTACACATATTAGGTACATGACTTAAACGAGGAACTTCGAATATGAGCATAATTGATCAAGTTGGTGCCGTGATAGGTTATGAAACATTGCATTTATAGAGAGAAAAAATCCGTCCGACGGGATTCTAACCCGCGTCTTCCGACAGTCCGTGTCAGACGCCATGACCACTAAGCCACCGCGGTACAAGGTCCAAGCATCGAATTTTAACTCTCTATGTCATTTAACCGTCGTATGGCACACTTAGTTAAGTAAAATAAAAAAGACGTGCGGCACTCGGAGACTGCCGCGGTAAAGCTATTGCATAGCTGTTTTTATCAACTTATGCAATTCATCCATTGATGGAGTCAGAGTGGGGGGTGTTAGGTTATTTTCGTTACGGAATTTCTGGATTCGGTCTCCACGCTCAAGGCCCGCGATAGAAGCTATGCAATAGCTTAAAATAAAATTTCTTACCTTACGATAGGCTATTGCAATCAGATCGCATCTGTTATACTCTACGTTACACATCATAGCATCATTTTATCTTTCTAATAAAATAAACTCGCACATAATAAAGGTATGATATTATGTCTGTGACCCAAAAAGGCAACAAAGATATAACGCCAGTTAACGCTAAAACACACCAAATAAGTAAAATTTTGGTTCGACTGCCAGTTGCTGTAAAATAAGTAGATTTGTCTATGGGCTGAATTTCTTCTGTGTCCTGTCAAAAAATAATGCGAAAAGTAAGAGTGTTTGTATGAGTATGTATTAACTTCTTCACGGAGAAACGGTTGATTGATTGAGACAAATTTTAGACTGCAGATAGTCTATGCCCAGGATTATAGATTTGTTACACCGATACCGTGGTCATCCACGTGGAGTTTTATTTAAGATTATAATATTTCAGTGTAGGTTTCACCTTGGGCAAATAAAAAAATCAAAGTGTTTACATTTTGTACAGCAGAAGTTTAAGATACTACTCTACGACTACTCTACGTTCTTCACTATAAAAAAGTGGCATATAAATATTGTATCTTAGTGAATCTTGGTCAACTGCATCTACACTATTGTTGTGTTTATATAAAGTTAAGCCGCTATGTTTTGGAAATCTATTCATCTTAGAGGGTTTCGAGTAGATACTAATTTCTGATAAATTTGTGCGTTCTTGGGGGTGAAACGAGCTGCAGGGTGAAATTTATGGGGTTTGAAACGGCGTTTACCTTTAGAATCGAGCGTTAATCTTGTGTGAAAGATGGGGAGTAGCGTGAGGGTATGCTCAGATTTGGATGTAATATAACTGGTTCATTCTGGTGTATGGTAATTTTATTCACAATTCATTTTATATGGACGCTATGGACGAATTATCTACTTACGTTCCATATATAGCTGCTTGGAGCTATATCATGTTTAACGTTAAAATGAGATAGAGGTCTCCTTGGCACACCTTATTGACCTTGATCTCATTCGTTCCCCTGTATTATTTTTCCATAAAATAATGCATTGTTAAAGCAATTAAAAATTTGTGCAGACATATTGTTATGTACCTATGATACCATAATGTAATCATTCTTTATAATGAATTACAGTTTTACGTTACACCGTAACAACTTTTCTCGCTATCATCATTTGGACTTTATTAGAAACCTTCCATGCATTATATATATTATTACTTTTTTACTACTCGTACTAGCTTTTGTGGTAGTGGTACATAGCTTGCTATTGCATTTCGTCGGTTTGTGGGAGGTTCCGGAGGCCCGATTCCCCTCTTGCCCGTTCTCCCTCTCCTTCCCCCTCACCCTCCACCCTTACGCCTTCCATCTCTTCCTTCCTATCATCCTTCCTCAAAGGTCGGCAACGCATCCTCGAGACCTGTGGTATTGCGGATGTCCGTGGGCGACGGTATCACTTACCATCAGCAGACCTAGACAAAAGATCTTTCTGTTAACGTTAACGCCCAACGACAACTCCAAAATGTATGGCATTGACATTACCTGTGGAAAAGTCACGTGAAGTCACGCTAAGTTCGCAGACGGGACCCGGGAACGTTCTGTCTGTAGCGTGTGCGGAAAAACGACTGCTTGAATTTTGTCTAGGCCTGCAGGAGAGCCGTTTGCTCGTTTGCCAACCTTTCCCATAAAACAAATTTGTTGTTAGAGAGAGAGCGACAGGAGATGAGATAGGGACATTTTATTTCCGTACTTGTAGTCGTTGGAAATAATACACAATACTAATGTCGACAAATATACCTTAATTATGTTATATATGACGATGATACCTTGGACATATCGTCCGGGAAGGTAGACCTACGTTTGACAATGATACGCCCCCGAAATTCGAACCGTCCGCGGTTCTGCAGAGCAGAGTAGAGCCTGAGCTCAGAGCCACAAAACAAGCCACGGAGAGCTATGAGCTTGGAGTTTCTTTGCGTTATTTAATCCTGAGAAAGTTTGCCGAATAACCAAAATAGCTCTCAGAGGTTGCAAGTTAAAGTGGCGTTGGGAGGTTATTTTGTTTTAAGTACCGATAACAGCAAGAAAAAGTCTGTCTGATGATCACGACCAGGAAAATGTCGTTAGCCATCCACCGAGAGGACTCATATTATCGTATCATGAGAGTCATGGATACCCGATGGATGCAAAACATATAAATAGCCGTTTATTGAGACGTTTAAAGAGGTAGGTACATGTTCAGCAGTTGGCGTCTTCCAGATCATTATATGTTCGTATTTAGTACTTTCATTGAAAGGAAATAATTATGAAGTGTAAAAGTGAGAGTAGAAGAGTGACATATGTATAGGACTTGCTATCGTAGTATGATCGGTTATATAAGAAAACTTTATATACGCTCGACGCATTTTGCAATTGACATATGTACTACATATAAATCTTCTCTATTCTTTCTCAATTTAAATGAGACAAACGCTGCTAAGCTAGTTTATCACAATGTTTAACTAAAAACCACATTGATTTAGACATTGTGTTAATTAGCGCATACTACGCACAGATACACATACGAAACTCCAAAAAACTCGCTGATTTCGTTCTTATAAATATCGCCTTTTCGATAGCTAGTACTCACTCAGCTCTTTAAGATTTTATTATTGTTATTCATGTTCAACTATACATATATCCAATATTGTTCATTGAATCGGTATAATAAGGTAATCGTTCATGATTGAATTTGAAATTGGACGATTGAATTCAGAAAACCAAAAAACTGAAATTGAATTTAACAATAAATCTAAAGCGTTATATAGTAACCTCTGATAATCATCTGGCTATTTGAAAAATATTATTTCGCTGAAGGGTAGGTACGTTCATCCATTAAATCTATCATATTATATATAATATCAGCCTGTCTCCAAGCAAACAAAAGTCTTTTATGAAAAGAACTACCGCCTTTGACTTAGCCGAATTAAAGAAAACAAGTATATTTACTTCCGGGCAGCTTTCACGGAGCCGGCGCGCGGGGAGATAATAGCGAAAATGTTTCCCCGCCCTAGTCATGCGTAGTTATTTACCTGTATCTGATCCTTTGTCTATTTTCGCTCCACAAACTTCACTTATTTGCTCTGCGCGATTGGCTCATTCTAACATAACAAATGAACGAGAGTTATTACTCGTTCTTCCGGATTAGCTTCTTCACAAAGACAATCCTGTTCGCTGTAAGTTTTAATTCTGCTTGTACTCACAGATTTTTCTGTTTAACGGGGATTATGTCCTCTTAGCACGTATGGCTGCTTTTACCGACGTACTCTTTATTTCGCTCGAATTGGTGTTGCCTTTCTAGCAATTACATTTTGTTTAAATATTATTTATTATTACTTATTATTTACCTACAGTGTTTATGATAAAATATTTTTCAAACACATGATGATTCTAACTTTAAGTTTAGTTCTGGTCAAATGAATATTAAAAAAAATATAAATGCAAAAGTTGGTGCATAAGTCAGGATGTGAGTATAAGTGAGCAAGGATTTGGGTGATTGTGTTTATTTCTTCACACGAAAACGGCTCCGTGCGATTCTCTAAGAGCAAACATCGTTGCATCTTTGACAACGTCCATGAAATAAATGACTAGGTGACAAAAAACGTTGGAAAAACAACCTTATGTTCAAGGGCGATAATCTCATAAAGTATTTGACACCGATGAGCTCGTCGACGAGCGCTACGACACGAATCATTAGAGAATCGCACGGCTGAATAGGATGACATTTTGAACATGTCTTGTACCAATGATCAACACATTTACATAAACTACTTTTTATCCTGATTTAAAGGATTATTCCACGCGAATAAAGAAGCGGGCAGGAACTAGTTATTATATTCTTATTATAGCAGATTGCCCCACCATTACTTGTTATTAACCATTAATTTTACTTACCTTACTCAGTAATTCTATAGGAAATCCTACGCAAATGATGTAGCGATGCTGAGAACCTTTTTATTAAATCCAGCCATTTTCTTTCAACGCCCAGTTCATTTAAATTCAAGTAAACTGAACAATTACGAAATTATAGGGCGGAGATGGAAGCTGATAAATAGCCCATTTTGCCAAGGCAGGACTGCGCGTTTTCCATTACTTAGATCAAGAGATATGGTACTTGAACCGAACCTCACTCACATAAAAGAAAACATTACGCGGGAAGATTAAAAGGATAGGGAAAAGGGAGTTGCTGAGAAGACAGTCAATGAGATAGAAATGAAAAAGACTAACCTACTTTGACGGTACACATAAAGCCAAGGCGTGAATGAGCGTCGAAAATCTGCACAGTTGCAAGCAGGGGCGGAACTAGGACAGATATGAATCCAGGCAAAAAGAGGGGTTCAGGAAATTTCTAATTTAAATGTAGCGCGACAGTAAGAATATATGTCGTCTGTGTCGTCACACACAGTCGATACCAACAAGTCAATAGAACTTTACAGAGGTACTGCCGGCGTGTCGGGCTTTCGTTCGTCAGTTATACAACCTTTTAATTTTTTACATTAATGTGATGTACTTCTCGACAAGCAGTTTGCTTTATTATTAAACAGATTATATGAAAAAATATAAACACTTTATGATTTAATTCGTATATCTCAATAATAGCAGATAACCCACCTAATAATATCATTTTATATCATACTTCTAAAGCAATTCTCGTCTATGTTGGAAATTAATAATCAAAGATGCCTAATCTTGGCTTGGAAATTATTCGCTCATAGGCAGTGCCACGGCCCTCACGAAATAAAACAGTTCCACGATACTCGATCCTATTGGTGAAGAGAAACTGTAACACTGTAAAGAATTAATATAAAACAGTGTAATTTTATCTCCACATTTATGACTGATTAGTTTTTATTTATTTATTTGTTTGTTAATTGTAAGCAGTTTTATTATTAATTTACAATTTACACTAAATACAATAAGAAAGACAATCAATATTATAATTGATTGATTGATTCAGACGTATTTTTGCGGAAATCGATATTGTTATGATGCTAAAAGGAAATATTATGTGTGTCACAAAATATTTCCTTACCTAACCTAACTACTGCTGGAAACGTTGGCTTTGACTCCGACACTTCCACGCACTGTTGACTCGCTGTCAATTCAACGATAACTCCTTGCACATGTCGAAGAGTTTTCGGATGACTGAGTTGCATATTTTATACTTTCTACATGCATTTTATGCGGGAGTGGGGGCGGTGCACACTGTCACTAACTATTTCCTTTTCAAACTAATTTAAAAAAAGAGGAGGTTATATGTTCGTGTGTATGTGTTTTTTATGTGTCTGTTAGCCGATTTCTCCTCCATTTGTGGACCGATTCTCAATTTTTTTTGTGTTTGGTAGAGTATACATCCGATGTGGTCCTATTTAAATTTCATCATATTCGGTTTAGAAATTTTTGAGTACACAACTGAAAATTGTTACGCTTACCTTGATTATATCATCATTAACGATGAATGACAATCAATCCCATAAGTAGCAAGGGTCACTAAAAATGGTCAAAAACATTTTTTATGAAAAACTTAACCGACTTCAACACCAAATAGTGTGAAATAACTTGTCGAAGTCGGTACCATGCGCACGAAATTGTGATAATAGGTATCTACTTTTGAAATATCATGGTACCGATTTCTACAAGTTATTTCACACTTTTTAGTTGTGAAGTCGGTTCAATTTTTTGGTTAAAATTGTTATTAACAACGAATTGCAGAAAAATCTACAAAGCGTAAGTTATTACATACTAATAATGCAGAAGACACCTATATGAGAATTTTAGTGTTGAAGTCGGGTAAATTTTTTAACCAATATTATAATCTTAATTCGGCCCATCATTGCAAGGCAGCCATGTTTCAAAGCACAAAAGACAGCGTCAGGAGGACACACATATCTCGCATGTGCGAACCCGGCTATTCAGCGACTGACGAAGTCTTTCAATGGGTTGCAGCACAGAGACCGTGATTATATTATCTTTAGGCGAATGGTCGCTTCTCTGCCTTTATTGATAGCTCTTTGTACTGAATGACAATCCAGAAACACAGGGAACGTTTAAATTATACGTAAGTCGAATAGATGCTGGAGTAGGGTATTATTAAGGTTATTTTATCAATAGTGTTGTAGATTGAGTTGTTTAGTGTGAGATAACAGGCTGTAATTAGAAAAAAATAAGGTATCACACTATCACCAAGGTTATCACACTCTAATGTTATAAATGCAAAAGTTTGTGAGAGAAGTGCGTATGTATGTGTTGTCCTCGCGGAACGTGCAAAACGGATTTAAATAAAATTGGCAATGGAGACAGTTCATCTCTAAAACGAACAAATATACTACTTTTTATAGCGATTCATTGGGCTGGTCCCAAGAAAAACACTTAAGCTTCGCCTTGGAAAATTTAGGAGAAAAAACTCAGCCTCTAGCGGGATTTGGACCCACAGTTACAGATATCTGTTCTGTCACTTTTCTATCTAAGCTACCATTATATCGAAGTTGTTAGAGTAGTAACGCTACACAGGTCACGATATTCACATCCCAGATAAAGGAATAGTGGCTGAGATAACTTATTCATGAACACCAGTATAAAAGTATAAACAGGCATCTACAATCACAATAGTTACTGAGTTCCTGGTGAAGTGAGTAGCAACTACGATTATAAGATTATTTGACTTGTAATAAAACAGAAACTGCAACGAATGACTTAAGGCGCGCTCGTATCCTGATAATTCGGTATGCTAAAAAAAATTAACCTATGCCAATTCCGAAACCATTTCGAGATTTTATGTTACAAACCCTTATTTTTCTACTCTGACCTTTTAAAACGATAAGATGCCATTTATTTTAACAAAAAACGATGAAATAATTCGACTTTCATTGACCTCTAAATGACGTCACTTTTTTGCATTTTATTATCTGTGTGACTATTGAAGTAAAACTTTATCTAACAACACGAGCGGACTTTTGTTTTGATTGAATAGAGACTTACGAATTAGTAGGTGTCACTGTCAAGTGTCAAAGTAAATTCTAGTTTCTTTTTTTTACTCGCGTGCTTTTCTTGGCTCCTCAACGCAACTACATATTTGTGCAAAAAAGTGACGTCATAGGATTCAAATTTTCAAAAAAATATTATAAAATAACTACTGAATATAAAACAAAAATATTGAAATTAGTTTCTTATAATGACCTAATCTACGAAATAAAAATAAAAAAAATACCCAAAAAAAAACTTTACATACCGAATTGTAAAAAGCAGAATCTTTAAACAACTAGCGAAACTATCAGCGATAACACTACATTTCTTTTAGGTTATACATAGCTAAAATATAGTAACCAGCAGTTTTTAACTTGTGTTAGTTAGTATATATCGAAAAATATAAAGAAAACGTACAAAATTAATGCTATTTTGCATTACATCGTCCAATCTAACGATTTTCAACCTTACGTAAAGCAACGTAAATTATATTAAAATTAGGGTTGGACCGCGCCTTATAATATAATATATATTAATTATAATAATATATATTAATAATAATATAGAGATACGAGTCTGAGAGTGTTTTTAACATTCTCAGACTCGTATCTACCCAGTTCAATAACACATCACAACATACAAGAGCCAAAAAGAAACAGTTTTGCTCATCACACAAACATTAGCCAGGAAAGCGGGGAACCCACGCTTCGAAGGTAGGGTCACTACCAACTGAGCTAACGAAGTCGTGAATAAGATTCTCGATTTGTGTTACGTAATTTTTAAAGCAGTAACGCCTGCTTAGCGAGAACAAACTTTGCAATTTTAGAGAGAAAATTACATATAGGATGTCGGACAATCCGTGTCAAACGCCATGACCACTAGGCTACTGAGGCGATCCGTCCGAGCATCAAACTTTCATTTTCAGCGAATATTCCCGATATAAATAATCTCAAATAATATTCTTTATTAACATTTAAAAGAAACACAGAAAATAAAAACTAAGTTCACTACAATCTAATCAGTACTTCTAAAAATTTCGACTCATTTATAAATTAGGTATCTATATAGCTCGGATCAAATCTTAATGTTTAAAACTCCATTTAATTTAAATATTGGTAGACTGTAAATTGCTGGCATTTGTTATGTACTTTATAGAGCTAACGTTCACATTTTAATTTACATTTAAAAGCATATATACACATGAAAATACAGGGAGCTCACTCATACATTAATAGTTACTTTTATGTAGTACTTAACATATTAAGATCTTATAATTTGACGCTCTTCGAGGAAGATAAGAATGAGAGTATGGGCACCAAGCCTAAAATACCTTATCTAAGGGTAACCGAGTAACTTACACAATTTAATTAGAGCTTCAAAATGATCGATATTGGCTACGAGAAGTGTATGTGGAACATAAATCTAGTTAAGGCAGTAACTTTTGTTACAGCACCGGAGACGTGCGACAGACACGCCGTCTACGTGAAAAATGTTCCAAATGAAAAAGTCCATGTACCTACGATGTCGACGATCTGGACTACCAATGTGCATGCACGTAAGCGATTAAGAGTAGATTAAAAAGTGTGTTCAATATATTAGATTGAAAATGATGTGTTATCCCAGCAATAGTTTTTGTGTGCTATAGAGTATCTTGCCGTAGATCCCATGTACGTGCTTAACGCGGATCGGCATCCGCGTCAAACTAAATATAATTATATTGACAAGTCTTATGCAATATTTTGTAAGTGTATTATGATTTTGGTCCGCTTCTTCATATTCTTATTGCCATACTATATGTGCCTGTGCCATCACGTTTATATGTGATACCCAATTAGCATGTTCTATCTGTGATAACAACAATTTAATTATGCAAATAACGAATATTATTATGGCAGTTTTAAGATTCTTCTGGAATCGCAATCAGGCTTCAATTATGCAACTTTGGAATATATATTACTTACAATATAAAAATTTATAAAATAAGTCAATGATATATCTCATCAGTTATAAATTAAATCCAAATAAAATTTAAAATGTAATGTCTGTAGGTACCAATTTTAACTTTAACAAATGCATTTATAACAGGTTGAATTATTACTGTTAAGTTGGAATAGTATTTAAAAGTACATTTCAAAAATTAATTTTATCATTTCGCAGGAAAAATACCCATCAGAAAATTAAAAAAAAATGTTTTACCATTGCTGTGGAGTCAGCACGACACGTAACCTAAATCTGTTTGTGTTCTGACATGAATAGTGCTTCCAAATGAAATGAATTTTTACAATAACACTGCTTTTATAAAAATGGGTAGGTGCTGTTCATTGTTCTCTTTGAAACTGAGATATTAAATCTCGTGGAAAGTGGTACATATATTCTAGAGTGGAAGTGACAGACATGTTTCATATTCAGTATGATTATATTAGCGATTTTTGAATATTCATTTATAAATAAAGACTTTTACTAATGAAATAATTATTGGATTATTTCAATAATAAAAGTTAGATAGCTGCTATCGTTAAAGATAGAAGTTATAGGTAGTTTAGTACCTACTATGACCTGTCATTTTGACATAATATGGTGGGAGACATTGTGGCTCCCACCATATATAGCAGCATTAGTAGCGGAAATCTTTGACAATTTTTAGTTAATTATATAATTTTATTTTCTACTAGCTGCGTCCCGCGTGGTGATGGATGATGGTGATGATGATGGTTAAAGACTCTTGTCTTGAGACAAAAGTTATATGTATGACAAAAATGCATCGAGTTGGTATGTCAGATTCAGATACTCTGATTCTTTATTAATGTCTTGAATATGTAATGTGATGTTGTGTATATATTTTGAACAAATGTGTTTAAATTTAATTCTGTTAAGGTAATAATCCTTGTCTATATTCATAATTATACTACAAGTTAATCATGGTAGACTTAATCAGGCATTCATTCATTCGTATATTTACTTCCGCTAAATCCTAAAAGCAAAAAAACGACTATAGTCTTACTGCTGCTAAATGTTGCTGCTGGTGCCTAAATTTAGTCAACGTCATTTTGTAAAACGCACCACAAATTTCTCGTACTAAATGACGTTAGCCTAACTAATATAAATGCGTGAATAACGGCCCGTCCCAATAATCTATCTATCGTCGGTTTACCTTACTAGAGTTAGATATTTGACACTATTTGTATGGACGTTATGTCAAATTTCTATCGGTAGTAAGGAAAACTGTGGATAGATAGATTATTGGGATCCCCCAATAGTGAGTTTGATTAATACAATGATACAATAATACAATGTACATAACAGGTGTTAACAATTTATTATTGCTCTAGATTCTACTTTATAAGGTTTGATTGCTTATTTGTTTGGTTGTTTGTTTGTTACGCTTTCACGCCCAAACGGCTGAACGGAACGTAAAGAGAGTTTGACAATAAGATAGATTACATCATCATCCATCACCACGCGGATGAAACTGTTGGGCGCAGCTAGTAGTATATATATATATATGTGTGTGTGTGTGTGTGTGTGTGTGTGTGTGTGTGTGTACAACGTCGAGTTAGTAACACCCTGTAGTGCTCTAGAACAGATTTGGATGAAATTTGTTAAGTAGATAGAAGAGGTACTGGATCATCACATAGGATACTTCTCATTATCATCATAGTACATCACCACGAGTGTGAAACCGCGGGGCACGGCTAGTTATGAAAAAACAAAAATGTATTATATATTATACGCTTTTAGCAATGTTAAGTCACACACATGACAAAGATACTTTAATAGAACAGTTAAGTTTCTATTCTATTAAAATTGTTTTAATTTACACGGGTTTATCTTATCTTCTCAAGTCAAAGCGTATATTCTTTTATAAAATTTATAACCACGCGTTACTTTACTAGATTGTTCGATTTGTTGGATAGTTTATCTCTAAGTTTATCCCATTTTAAAATTCATATCCATTCGTATGAAAGCTTTTGAGGGAGGCTCACCAATAGAAAAAGATATGCGCGTTTGCGGATGAAATATTATAATTTCAGGCGTAGATGTAAGAGCCTAAGCACACGGCGTATTTTATACGCGCAGACGACACGCGCTTCACGAACGCGCTGTTACGGCGCCGTAGATGCCCATAGAGTAGATTGTTGCATTTGTATCGATTCAAAGGCATATCGCGATACAAACGTGCGTGAGAAGCGCGTTCGAAACACGCTTGTATCGCGTTTTACGCGCGCTTGAATCGATTCAATCGCGCGTAAAAAGTGATAAAAGGGCGGAGGATCGGCGTGTTGTCCCAATCGATACCGTGGTACAAAATGACGAGGAGTCTGATGAAAACGCGGAGGTTTACAGGACTACAGCGCGTTTGCATCGGTGTATCAGCGCGTAATATGACGGCATATATTTATTACATGCAGATAACGAGCATTCGTGAAACGCGCGTTTACAGTACCATTGACTTTTTTACGTGTGGTTAGGTTACAAGGCTGCGTCTGAATCTCGTTTGAAGCGCGTTAACGCGCGTCATCTGCGCGTCGTCTGCGCTCATAAAATAAACAGTGTGCTTAGGCTCTAACGTGAGTTGTAGAGTAGCCTATATAATTTTAAAATAACTACATAAGAAAAGTATTTTTTTTATATGTTTTATCACTTTTACTTTGCAGTTTAAAATAAAACATATGTTTGGGCATTTATTGGGTAAATCTAATTTAAAATATGGCATTTATGGGTAAAATTTTGGAAATAAGGTCCATCGCGTTACCCATCGATACATACACATAATATAATTACGAATGTTGTTAAGGTGCATTGATACTCGCCAAGTTTAAATCAATATCACAGGTTGCATATCATGTAGTATACATTGCATATCAGCATGAACGCTCTCATACTCCCTTTGGTTGTTTTTAAAGTACAACGCTACGCTCAACGCACCGCATTTGTAAGTGTGACGGCAAAACCAATCTAACTTTTTTTATAATGGTTCATCAAACTGACTGCTTCTCGCCTGATGGAATGCGGTGATGGAATCAAAACGCGATGACCATTAATGCAGTCGTAAGCTGCGTTAATCGCCACCCCTATGATGACCTGAGAAATGCTTTTTCAAGCCCCGCTTGAACATCTCTCTGAATTGTTCACCTTACCCTACGCTTCCTTCGGATGACACGGGTGTCGTTGCATCGTATCGACGATGGTAGAGTATAACACTGCATATAATTGTAAACACGTTTATTTGAACGCTCTCAAATATCGCCCTATGTTTGAATTTAGTACAGGACGCACAACAAGGCAACGCGCATCATGCCTTGTACTCGTATCCAGGCGTGATGGTAAATCAACATTGATTTTTAAAAGTACATGACGTTAACACATTGAAATTTCGGTAAACATTTGGTTCCAATCCCTCACGAAATGACGACACGTCACCGCTAATTTCCCGTCGCTAATGAAAGTGCATCAGTGAACATCCCAGGCAGCTCCTATGCTACGCTTATAAAGCCGACATTTTCGTCTGATATACGTTAATCTATCATTTCTATTTAATCTTGTTTTCATGTAAATAATTTGCTTAAACATATTTATCATATCATTGAAATCGTTTTATCTTGTTCATTTAATTAAATTTTACGGGTTTTTTTATTACCATGTCATGTATTTCATTCATAATTTGATTGCTCACGAAAAATAGATGGTTTTTATTGGTCTGGTTTGCTGGATGAAGTATGAACAAATTATATGAAAATAATAAATCTAACAATATGAATATTATACATTGATTATAAGAAAGCAAATAACTTTTAAATTAAGCCTCTATAACAATACAATATATGTTACGCTTGCTTATCTTACTAAAGAAATAGAGAGAAAAGAATAGAAATTACTTCACAAAAAGTTAACCTTAGTGATCACTAAACCAGAACATAGTTACTTGTAACCTTCTGACTTCTGCCCTCAGCTTCAACATTGATACGTCGTTAGTTGCGCCTCCGATGGTACGCGACGACCCTGCAATATATTAAAGCCTTTTAGTATAATTTGACCCCGACACTAAAAACAGAGAATTCTTAAAACTTTCTCACCTTGCATGCTTTATTACAGTAACGCTTTGTAAATGAGGCAACACTTTTACCAATGTACTTAGACCGCGCGGTCCCGATTAAGTAGAACGTCATCGCGATAAATTAGGCGATACAATTGGGAAGAGGCGGTGCGGTGGGAGCGTAGGACGCTTGCCGGCAATTATTACGCGAGTGCCGGAAGAACGGTCGGGGTTTGCAAGTTTTAAATGTCATTATTTTCTATTGCGTAGGTATGCTACCAACAAAACGTAGATGCGATGTGTACTTGTTTTGTGGCGGTATTGACATCTCTACACGCCTTTCGCGCTAAACCCGCGTGAATCAACGCTAGTAGGGAATACGTTCTATTTATAGATATTTACTTACTTTGCTTTTACCATGTGATAAACGTAACTTTTTTGTTTCAGTACATGGAACCAGCGCTGATGTAGCTGCGTTTACCAAGATGGACTGGGTGACGGCAGCGAGCTCGCTGCTCGGTTTTTTGCTGTACTACAACACCTTGGATGCGGGCTTTGTGTACGATGATCGGTAAGGTCACATTTTTTTATACACGAAGTATGCATTAATACCAATGTATAAACTGCAAGCCACAATTAGCTATCTGTATCTTGGCTTGGCCAGTTTTAACTTATTCCATATTTCTAATGCAGTTATAATATATTAAACACTACTGCACAGCTGCACCGCACAGTTTCAGCCGTGCGGTCATAGATGGTCATGATGAGGGTGTTATACCCGGTATACATGGGTCAGCACACAGGTCACATTTCATTATCATCATCATGGTCAAATAATAAACCTAATTGTGCTATTTTTAAGTTTAAATATATGTATGCTTTAAATGTGCATGAAAAGTTATAGTATATAAATAGTTTATTAATTATTAATATTCTACCTAAATATCTGTTCTATAGAAACTCTCAAGTTTTAAATAAAGCACTACCAAACACACTTCCATATTACACTAAGGTTAGCTGGAAGAAAATGCTAATTAGCATTAAGTTCGCCTATGTACTTTTAGTTTTGTGCAATCAAGAATTTTCTATCTATCTATCTATCTATCTATAATCATCCATGACCGCACGGCTGAAACTGCGGGGTGCTGTCTTCTAGCCAAATTTTCTTTACGGCTTATCGGTTATCACGGCTGAACAGATAACATAATAACAGACAAAGTTACTATTAATAGTACGTACCAAAGTACGGATAATTGCAATAGATATACTCAGAGCGACAGCGGTGTCCTGTTCTGATAAAGAATTTGTTAGAGATGGAGGAGAAAGTGAAATAGGAATTCAGATAAAGTGGCAAGTCCCTACAAAAACAAATGAGCGTAATGTATCTGTGCAGGTGTTTATATAATACTAGCTGCAATCCGCGGTATCACCCGCGTGGTGTTGGATGGTGATGATGATGATGATGAAAAGTATCCTGTGTGTCAATCCAAAGCCTCCTCTACCTCCATACAAACTTTCATCAAAATTGGCCTAGCCGTTTGAGCGTGAAAGAGCAACAAACACATCACAACACATGTATCCATCCATCCATCCATCCATCTATCCATCCATCTAAACTTTCACATTTATAATATTAGTAGGATCATTCCATCAAGCACGCGCATATGTGTAGACAAAAATGAAACATTTTTGTTTAAGTTGCCAATGCCAATCGTGTAAATATATTAAAACTTAATTTAATTTAAGTATTTTTTGGGAATAATCATGCCCTTTGCGTACCAGAGACGGAAATTCACGTGCGTTTTATTCATAAATCTTTTGTTTTAATTATCACGGTATAGAAAGGGTTAATGATAATGATAAATAAACAGGTCATGATACTATTTAACTAGTTCTATAGTTATTATGTAAGTACCTTGCTGTTTTTATACAAAGAACAACCCTGTTTCTACTACATGTTATTGAGAAGGAAATATAAGAGCTTGCTATATAAAAATCATGCAAACTTCGAAATTCATATAGGAAAATTAAAATTAACGTTATGTAGCGAGCTCTACTATTGACTGGCCGGTTGTTGAAGTTGGTAGCAACCCTGCTTTCTGAATCATTGGTCCCGGTTCGATCCCCGGTTAGGTCAAACATATGTGTGCATAAACATGCACACAAATGCATAAACATATTATATTATTCTATAAGTAAAGTTGTTTTCTTCATGTCTCTAGCACTTTGTAAATATAATAAATTGCGGCAAAATATTTTCCTATACTCGGCCGCCTCTGGACTGTTCATTTCCCATGTGACTATAATGTACCTAAATTAGAAAGTCGCACAGTCCCTTATACTGCGGTATATTTGTGACTCAACTAATCCTCTGATTCTCTGATGCTCAATATCTGCGATACATTTCACTTTTTTTTTCAGATATAAAATAACGTCGGACCACAATATTTTAACACAATATTCATGTAAAAAAGAAAACAATTCTTTGTTGGAAACTCTGCACTCAGTTGGAACAAGATTTAGCTTTTTCAACGTAAAATATATTCTGGCATCACATTTCATAGTGGATTAAAGCCGTTTACCCCTTTTGCAAGTTTGAAAAAGCAAAAAATGCTGGAATCCGGAAGTTACCCTTCGTACATTTCAAGAAATGGTGCTATTCTTATTTCCATACTTTGATCTACAGTAAATTTAGTACCTCTATATATTGTTGGTAAAATAATGATAACCTCATACAAAAGGAAGAAAACAAACAGTATACAAACAATACTTTATATTTAGTAAAAAAGTTAAAGCTTACAAAAATAAGATACATCTACCTATAAACATAAATTTATACCAAGAATTGGCATAATAAAATTGCGTCATCCCGAAAAAGCAAACTATTAAATGAAAATAAGTAGCAATTTGAATATTATTTGCTTTCACTACATTGTACTACTTTGATACTGCTTTTCCTTATTCATACCTAGCCTAGCAGTAAAATAAAATGTAGCAATAAAAACACAAATTACACTAGACAGTGTTGCCGTCTCTAAGGCAATAAAAAGTTACTGCTGGAACATTGGATGGACATTAAGTATCTATTTTGGCCAAAGAAGCGAACCGCAGACAAAGCTCTTGAGAAATTCTACCAATTAACACCTAAAATAGGGCTCCCAGTGGACCTGAAATAGCAGTAAAAAGTTAACCCTTGGACCGAGAATGTCCAACGTTGAATAATTTTGTTTCTCCTTTGATCCTTTTGGCCCCAGGGGATAAGAGACAGCACAGTATGCCAGCTTTATATCACGGGCCGTATAATCTGCCATAGTTATGCGTCAACTACAGAAATGTTAAAGAAAAATCTTAACTGCTAATATATTTTGGATAACTTTGAATATAAATCTATGTTTAGGTTACCTAAGCAAAACCGCAAACGTCTGACTCAGAGTATACTCAGTCACATGACAATCTAAAACTTTACTTAAATATTATTGCTTTATGCCTTGGCCACACCGAGGAGAAACTCCGTTGATTATCGCATTGTAGAACGTTAACCGTAGATGTAGCCACCCTTTATCGCGATAATTCGACAAGGGCATTAGCATTGTTGTTGACGTTGGGCGATAAATCGGCTGGCGGTATTTTTAGGCACATCAAAGAGATTTAACTATTGCGTTGAAGCGGCCACACCACCGTTTGTCAGTGTGCACCGTGATAGCTAAGGGATTGCATGTGTTTGTACGGAGCCAATTATGGAGTGGACGAATGAAAAAGTAATCGAGTTTCTGGAAATCATGCAAACAGAGCCATATTTGTGGCATCCGAGACATAAATATTATAAGAATCGTTTATGCTAAAATGATGCTTGGACAAGAATCATGAAAGTACTACCACTTTCAAAAACTTAAGAAGAATTAAAAAGAAAAAGGAATCCCCAATGGGTTACTTTTTTGTTTAGTTATTTTATTGATGGGAGCCAATTTAAATAAAAGTTAAATATCTTTGAAGTCCTGGAAAAAATTACATATATGTACTCAATATATGATGTATAATACATTCACATAATATAAATTGACACTCATAAAATACAGCGTAGCAGCGTCGACGTCCAGCTTGAATTATTGTCAATTTTATCGGCAAAGAAATGGGCGTTGACGTTCACGGTGCCAGTGTGGCCACTCAATTTATCACAATAATTATCGGAATAATTAGCGCGTTGTTGAACGCGTTTTTAATTTATGTGCGTGTCATTCATAAATCGTTTGTTTAAATTATCTAGGTATAGAAAGGCATAAGGCTATATTGGGCATTGACGTTGAACCTCGATGTGGCCAAGACATTACAGCTTACACTCGATCGCCGTGCAAGAAAGTTTTTTTTTGTGTTGTGCATAATTAATTATCTACTTACTTATTATTACTTATTTCATTTTAATGGTCAGAGAAAACTTACAATTTTAAAATTATTATACCTCAGTGTATTAAACCTCTACTACTTCAAATCCAATGAAAATCTATCTATATCGGTGTTAATCAGTAATAAATACGATTACCATAGCAAAAAGTTTGCCGTCTTACGATTGGAACACGTCAGTGCCACGTATTGCATTGCGCTTAAGCTTCTTTGGCTTTTTTTTTAAGCGACCTGCGAGACTCATCCGTTAACACCGTGCGATGTAGGTACATCGACGTGTTCGTCATTAGTTTGGATTCGGAATAAATTATGTTCACTTCAGCTGCAGCAATGAATGCTCAACAAAAATGTGCTGGCTGCAATAGTGTATTGAGAGGAGTGTCTAGTTTCCAATGCTGTATTTGCTCAGAAAAATATCATCCTTGTATGACCTTTAGCAGATAAGACTTCAATGGGTTTTCGAAGGAGTATAAGGACTCGAGTATAAGGATACCTCAGTGCCTCAAGACAAGAGTCTTCAACCAATGTGTGTTACCAGTGATGACTTATGGCACTGAAACGTGGTCTCTTACTATGGGCCTCATAGATAAGCTCAAAGTCGCAACGAGCTATGGAGAGGGCTATGCTCGGGGATTATCTACGTGATCGAATCAGAAATGAGGAGATCCGTAGAAGAACGAAAGTCACCGACATAGCCCAGAAGATTAGCCAGTTCAAGTGGCAGTGGGCAGGGCACATAGCACGCAGAACAGATAGCCGATGGGGCCGGAAGGTTCTGGAATGGAGACCACGGACCAGCAAGCGCAGCGTAGGTCGTCCACCGATACGGTGGACAGACGACCTGATGAAGGTCGCAGGACGACGTTGGATGCAGGCCGCTTCTAACAGGTCCTTTTGGAAAATTATGAGGGCGGCATATGTTCAGCAGTGGACATCCTACGGCTGAGATGATGATGATGATAAGGACTCGTGGGTTTGCCCTTCATGCCGTTGTGTTCATGGACGTTCCACAGTAAATCCAACCTTTATTATGTGACTGACAGGCAAGTCGCACGCTTGATCGCTGCAAGTCGTACGTGTTTTAGTGTCGTAAGTCGCAGAAGGTTTTAAAAATTAATTTCACAAGTTGCAAGAGTGACGAAATGAAACCTAACTATGTGAAGGGGCTGGTGTCAGAAGTAGATTATATAAAACCTTTCTCACCAGGTCAACTCCCACGGGCAGAAAGTATTTTGGCACCCGTATACCTTGCTTTAATATACTACTAGCGGCACCCCTCGGTTTCACTTGGGTGGTGATGGCCGATAATGGTGATGATGATGAAATGTTTCCTATGTCCTTTCCCGGGATATAATCTGTCTCGCTATCCAAATTTAATTACTATCCGTCCAGCCATTTCAGCGTAAAAGCGTAACAAACAAACTCACTTTCGCTTCTATAATTTTAGTTAAGATATTTTCTTTTTTGTTAACACAGTAATGCGTATACAGTGTACGTTTAAGAAAAGTATCTGGCACTGCAAACCGTCAAACCCAGACACAAAAAATGCTGGCTCTATGTCACTTTTGTCAGCTCCAGTTATCAACTTACAAAAATGTTTGAGAAGTCAAAACTGACATAGCGCCGCCATTTTTCATTCAATCAACATTTGTTAGCAACTGAGATTCATAATAGCCCTGCTGATTACTACGACCAAGTGTAAGGATTTGCAAAAAGGAACAAATACTATTCAACAAAAAGTTGTGTAATGTGAAAGACTAGGCTTGTAAGTTGCTGCAAACTGTCCCTGACTAAAGTCGGATGTAACTGTGAAGGCCTCACAATACGTATAAACTGCTCGTTGCGGCTACAATGAACATAGCGTAAGTTGCCTAAAGCGGTTAGAACCCACCTACTTCATAGTTGTAGGTGGCATCTTTGTAATTGCAATTTGTGAGGCACGGTTACCTCCGTAACCTTGTTATCTTTGTAATATATGCTTAAGAACATGTGAAGCTGTTATGAGATACCTATAAATTAGAATAATTGTTCTACTACCCTTGCCCTTAATTTCGTTTGCGTGAAACAATCCGTATAAAAACTATCAGTCTTATACTTACTTACTTATATATTAAATCCCAGTAAAAAATGATCCTGTGTGGGTGTGAGTTGTCTCCATCCTAAACATTCACATCTGTCCAACATTTTAGTTCTGAGTTGTAACAAACACATTACATGCTTAAGGTTTAAGATATTTATTTCTCTAAAAGATTACATATTTATACTTACAAGAGAAATACAAGAAACTTATGACTATGGAGTTTACGATACATATATTAAAAATGGTTTTTAAAGTAGAACATTGTACCTATTGCTCAATATTATTAAAAGCTACATAATATAATTTTGATAATTTTAATAACTAGCTCAACGAAAGGTCGGTAGACAAAAATAACAACTACAAAGGTTACAGAGATATAACGTATTGAACGAAACCTGCTTTCTTGCTGGCGTATTTGTAACTATACAGTGTGTAACACAAAAGTATAGTAATTAATACTGAAAGGTGTACAGTTACCTAGTCAGGATTCACGTGAAAAACTCTATTATACATCCATATTCTTGTATATATTATATATCCCCTTCTATTATACAGTGGTGGTCATATAATTAAGAACGCTAATTTAAAGGGAAGATTTTTTCAAACTAACAAGTATAACCAATTGCATGTATTTTTTTGTATTTCTCTTGGTATCGCAAAACTTTTCCATACTAGCGGTACATTCATTGATACACATGATTGGCTAAAAAATTCATATATAAACTTTATACATTAGATCTGAGCCTAGTATTACTACTTACTGGCTGGTCACATAATTAAGAACGCTGAATAGTTTATTTTTTTATTCAAATTTAAATAGAGAACACTCTGTTGCTCTGTGGTTCTTGGGCACTATTCGTATAATTTTGGCGCCATTTAGTGCTGTAAACGTCTTAAAGGTGATTGCTTCATATAAAAACAATGGGGAAAAATAAAAGTTGTGATAAATCTAAAAGGGAAGTAATAATAAAACTTCGCGACAAGAATTGGTCATATAAAAAGATAGCCGACCATCTGCAATGCTCAAAAACTATGGTTTTCCACGCTGTGAAGCATTTTGCCATGTATCAAACTACTTCAACAGTTCCCCGTGTACCTAAACAGAGAAAGTCATCTCGTCGAGATGATCGCAATATCGTTCGTTTGGCAAAACAAAATCCTTTTAAAGGGTCTAATGAGCTGAGAAAAGAATATTTTGGTGAAAACAACCCTTCAGCAATCTCGGCACGCACTATTCGAAGGCGTTTGGTAGAAGAAAAGTTGCACGGAAGGATAGCAAGGAAGGTGCCCATGTTGAAACGGTGCCATAGGCAAGCCCGGCTTGCATTTTCAAGAAGGTATGAAAACTGGACAGTTAGTCAGTGGAAAAATGTTCTTTTTTCTGACGAAACAAAAATAAATAGGGTATGTTCTGACGGAAAACGATATGTACGACGCCCTCCGAATAAAGCATTTGACCCAAAATACACAAAAGTGACATTAAAGCATGGTGGGGGAAATGTGAAAATTTGGGGGTGCTTTTCTGGGTATGGTGTTGGACCTGTTAAGTTGATAGAAGGAAACATGGATCAATTCCAATACAAAAATATACTGGAAGAAACAATGTTACCTTATGCTGAAGACGTGCTTCCGGTTATCTGGACATTCCAGCATGACAATGATCCAAAGCATACTGCACGCACAGTTAAGGAATTTCTCACATCGCAATCAGTTTCTGTCTTAGATTGGCCAGCTAACAGCCCAGATTTAAATCCAATAGAGCATCTTTGGTGCGAAGTCAAGAAAAAGGTTTCAGATCGACAGTGTGGCAATTTAAGAGAACTGTACGACGTTTTCTTAGAAGAATGGAACTCTATATCTCTTGCGAAATGTCAAAAATTGATAGAGTCAATGCCTCGCCGGTGTAAAGCAGTAATTAAAAGCCGTGGACATGCTACTAACTATTAATTTTAGTTTAAATGTAATAAATTGTTCTTTTTTTCCTTTACGCACTTCATATTAATGTGATTTATTTAATCTAAGTTTCATATAAAACAACTCTTGAACAGTTTAATAATTCGTTCTTAATTATTTGTCCAGCTTCATTACTATATGAATTTGTTATTATAGAGTATAATTAAATAAAAAATGTTAGCAATTTTATTTTATATTTGTATTCCCCTTTGCTCTATCCATGTGGCTATTTCATAACATACCTAGTTATTTCTAAGAAGGAACACATAAATATACGTGACATGATTTATATTTTAAAAAACATGAACTTTAAATCGTTCTTAATTATATGACCACCACTGTATATCCCCATGCCACCTATTCATTCCTCTTCGTCCCTTACATTTCATGCGCCCTCTCCTCGCGCCGCATCACAGCCCAGGCTCCCATTAGGCCCCTTGTTTACCTTGTCTACGTTATTGAAGTCACTACCGTCTTTGGCCTAGTTTTTCAGGGATGAACCTGCTTGAGTATTAGAAAAGTTTTGGTTACTTATAACTCGGAACTCTTACTATTTCCTTGGATGCAGTAGTTAGGTCCCAATTGTATGCAAGCTTCTGCGTGTGTGGTTTTAGTATTAATACACCTTTTTGTTACACGCTGTATACTTTCACATGACTTTCATATAACAAACGCGAAGCTATTATGTCTGATTCGATTGGTGGGCGTATATATGGGGGAGAGATGGCTGGATGGATGAATATTTGTACCTAATATGTAAAAAAACTAACAAACAGAATGTCTAACCGAATGTGGCAGTTATTTTTAAAATACTGTAAAAATCCTTGATTACCTATGACCTGGAATATACTACATTTTATCACGGAAAATGATTATTTGTCAAATCTTAGTATGCGAATGTGCAAGGTGCCACTCGTGAATAAAATAAGTACTTGGGTTAAATAGGAGGATTGCTTTACTAAGTATAGCATTATTAATCCTTAAACCTTTTATATTATAATTCATATTTATGTCATCCCCAATATAATTGTGGGCTTAACGCAAATGGTGGGTTTCCAAATGCAAATTACTCAGACACCTTACAAACAGAACAGCTAAAACATAAAACAAACAAATTCGCACTTCGTATTATTAAGGCTCGACGAAGTGTGAGCACTACAACTAACAAACTCAGATATAAATATTTCTCGATTGCGCTAATTCCCAGTTCCGCGAAACGATAATCGCAACAGAACCGATGAACTTTGTTCTCGATTTGAGCCTCCCTAAAACCACTCCAGTGTTTCGTAATTGAAGGCTTACGTGACGACTGTGCCACAGCTGGCCCCAACTTTCGCAACAAAAAGTTCCGCACTATCCCCAACTTTATCTCAATCTTAGCTTCGATTCTAGGGACGCCACTTTTTATCGATACGGTTATGAAAACCAATATGAGCCAATATTGTTATAGGCGAGGCCTCGATTTACTATGTATGGGATTAGAGTTTCACTGTTATTGTTGTATGATCGTTATACGAAAATGGATTTAGTTACTCAGCTGTATAAATTGGAAATCTAATAAAGTGGAACTGATATTGAATTTTTAGCATTACGTACGGTAATCTTATTCAATAAATACAATCTGGATTAATACTATGTTTCAGCCAAGTCCTATTATGATATTTTTACAATAAACCTAATATTATAAATGCGAAAGTTTGCGAGAGTACCTATGATCGTATTTGTTTGTTTTGTTACTTGTTCACGCTGAAACAGGTCAACGACTTTGTATGAAATTAGATATAGAAATAGCTTATGCTTTACGGTACACACATAACACATAAGCTACTGTGTATTCCGATTCAACTGGTAGTTCCCGAGAGATTACGATAGCCTTATTCAACGCTGACATAATCGCAAAAAAATGCTATAAAATAAACAAAGAAATATGTTAACAACTCTTAAACTTATATACACGTACTCTGATATACTTGTATTATTGATTCGAACTCTGTACATACATCATCCAAGCTCTGCTACTGGAAGGTTTAAAATTATCATCAACAGCGTCCGTCACCACGCAGGTGAAACTTCGGTGCACATCTGGTTAATTATAATTATCTACACATAGCGTGGTGACCGCGCTCTAATTTTATTTGTATTGTTCGTAGATGCGTGCGAGTTGGTGACGGCAGAATGCAGCGTTTTTCACGTAAATTTATATGTTAGTATACTTAATTCACCTAGGAGAATTAGAGCATGATAGCACAGAAGGAGGCCGCGGAGCGGGTTAGGGAGAATCACGTTCGAGCTGACCCGCTCCGGCGTAGACGAACGGGGGTACGGAGGACACAGTACAGTTCGCTCGCCTCCACCCTCCCCCGTAGTGGGGTCACTGGTGAAGAGTCGGGGGACTCTTGGACGGCTTGCACGACCCTACACGTCTGAGGAGTGCCCTTGGTGAGCAAGGGCACCCCTTCACAGACGCTGAGGCCCGGTTATTAGATCAACCCGGGCCTACCGCTGGGGCAGTGCTGGATTTATATTTTTTATGAGTGTAGGCCACTTTATTTCCGCCGCCCCATGTACCTTACAAAAATAACAATTTTCCATTGCGACCAAGAGGTCTTGAGTTCGATCCCTCGATCGTTCAACAAATCAGTTTTCACTTTAAAAAGTATAAGTATTATATCTTGATATAATCAATTTAAATGAAGATGAGTCCCTATTTCTCCTGGTCACGCACTTGAGACCGGCTATACCGATTTTATTCATTGTTTCATTTTTTTTTCTAACACTTCGTAGGTTATGTACATTTAATACTACTACACGAACGAAATTGCGGGAAGTCGCTAGTTTATAGTAGATATCTATATAACACTATAACTTGAGAATGGATGGAACAATCTCGCTGATTCTTATTTTGTTGTGTTAATTATTGTCAGGAGAAGGTTCATAAGAAAGAAAAACGAAGAAAAGATAGGTTATGGCGAGGCCGAAGGCTGAGCTTCCTACGCGAACGAAGTCGCGGGCAGTCGCTAGCCTAATATATAAAAATGATCCCCATTTTTCCTAGTCACGCTATAACTTGAGAACCGCTTTACCGATTTCGCTAATTCTTTTTTGTTTTGTGTATAATTGTCAGGAGAAGGTTCTTATGAAAGAAAAACCAAGAAAAGACGGGAGGCTGAAGGCTGAGCCTACTTCGCGAACGAAGTCGCGGGCAGGCGCTAGTATATAATATACCTAATATAGATAATATTTTGATAGTGTCATAAGACAAGCCGAACGCTTAGGACGATCGTGCCTATCTATCGCTTGTTCCGCGCTCTCATACTTTTTCGTGCGTGCAGCCGGCGTTCCTTGATTTATAAGCTTTATCACTACGAATAATAATAATATTATTCGTAGCTTTATCACGTCAAAAATATATTTGTAGTAAGGAAGGCACTAAAGTTGAATAAACGTATGAATATTATTGACAGGCCGGTTGGCGCAGTTGGTAGCACCCCTTCTTTTTTTTTTTTTTTTATATATTAACTTGTGGGGAATGCGCTTACACATCCCCGTCCGACCCGGGGGGGTTTGACGGGGTATGTCGGACTCGTCCTTTACGCGCCAACTGTACCCATAGCAGCAAGCAGACCATACCGACTAAACCACCACACGGTGTTTCTCCTGGCGCCTTTATATCGGGACAACGGGCATGCTATTGCAATCGTCGAAGTCCCGGCAGCGTTGGCCCTCCCAACCCCTGCCTTCTGAGCCACTGGTCCCGGCTTCGAGCTCCGGACAGACATTTGTGTGCATGAACATGTCTGTTTGACCTCTGTCTGGGTGTGTATATGTATATAAGTATGTATATCAGTCATCAGGTTACCATAGCACTGGCTCTGCCTAGTTTGAGACCTGAAGACCTTTGTGTGCATGTTGTCCCATATTATAATTATTATATAATTTAGAAAGAGGGTAGAAAAGAAACATGATTTACAATTTTTTTAAAATTAGCAAAATTATAGATGTAAATAGGGCAAATCCTGTGGTAGAGAAGGGCTAAAGAATTAATTTCTTCTTGGGCCAATAACGCGTTTAGTCACGCGTTTTAAATAGGAAAACTCTTTTCCTCAGAAAAATTTGTAGCCGGAGTGGTAAGTGCGATGCAAAGAGCTATATCCAAATTAGGGCAAACATTAGACAGAAATTGAGACCTCAAAAACGTTGCGAAACTGAGTAGTGAGTTTGATCTAGGATTCACTGCACACACTGCAGTCTTATTAGAGGAAATGTGATTGTAAACCTTCACACATTCTTGAACCAAATCGTCCTCTGAATCTTTTGTTAAGCCACTGCCGCCCGTCGTTGCGCCCCTCGCATCTATCACTCACGCAGTAATATAGATATTATAGATTATATATGAAATAGGTACAATAACACTACTACTTGTATTAATGATTTTCTGTAGGGATTTAACGTACCAGTATAAAAAACCATGAGAAAACCTTGATTGGCTTATCCTCTGAAATCGATTAAACGAGTCTCTTCTGAAATCTGCCGCCCCTAGGCCGCGGCCTATACGGCCTATTGACAAATCCAGGACTGCGCTGGGGCGAGACGGTGAATGCTAGAGTGCAACCCTAGCTCGCCCCATCTGGCAGAGGACTGTTCACGGGGGGGTTTTAGTGGGTCAGAGCCCCACATACCCCCTTCCGAGAACCCCCGTAACGGACCCCCTCAAAAAAGGTGAATCAGCGCAGGTGAATTAAATCTTCGACACCTAGCCTACTTCTTTCTATACTATTCTGCGGTAATTAGTGACGCTAATTATCGGATGACTTTACTGCAGTTTGTTGGTTTACCCGAGCTTCGTTTGCTATCTGACAGCATTAGCCACGGGCTGGCAGATTAGGCTTGGATCAAGCAGGTGATAGTTTACCCGCATACATTCCAACGTCTCCATTATACGTGCAGCTACATTAAAAATTCACTATGTGCGCATTTCGTATTCCAGATAGCACTTACTCAATTAAGATAAAGTATATTATATGTATAAATCTATACAATCCTCGCAGTGATGTGAAAACGAGGCAGTGCCGGTTAAGGACTTGCTGCCACCATAAAGTGAAAACGACCATAACGAAAGCCTGCTCAGCTATTTCGTATTTTACTTATATCTGAGCGTAGGTATGATACGTAGTCATTTGGTGAACAGTCTTTTTAGACCTTTTTAAAATTAAACTTTCTATTCAATAATATACCATGTCACCTTCATCCCATTTTCTGTTTTTTATACACTATTGTATATTTTATACCAAACTGTTCTCTAAGTGTTGGTTTATAGCTCCATTTATGCCTTTGTAAAATACCGGATAATAAATCCGTGATATAATAAGAAAATTAAGATTCAACACATGGGACATAGGACGATCAACAACAAGGTCAGGTCAAGATCCTGAACTAAGCATAACCTGTACTATGGTAACCTGCGATAACTGATATAATTATACCTATACATATTACATATACACTCAGAAAACAGTCTGTTCAGACATTGCAGCCGTGTGATTCTCTAAGAGCAAACATCATTGCATCTTTGACAACATCCGTTAACAAATGACGAGATGACAAGAAATGTTGCAAAAACAACCTTGTGTACAAGGGCGATATCTTATAAAGTATTTGACATCGGAGAGCTCGTCGACGAAGGCATTGACGAATCAATAGAGAATCACACGGCAGGACTGCTACCAACTGCCCTGACCGGTCAGTCTGTCATTTTCAATAGTTTGTGAATAAAATATTTGTGAACAAATGATATTTACGATCACAAGTTATCAATGATATAATGTCATACATGTTTGTACATTAACAACATTCTGTGAAAATAATTTCGTTGAAGCTAAAAGGAGGAAGTCCAAAATGAAAGTAATTTGTGAGCGAAATACTCTGAGAACTTTTTATGTAAATAACTAAAGGAAAACGCGTCTTACTCACAATTTGCAATACAATGGCTGAGTGTTAGAGATGATTTTTCCTTCTTCGCATAGTAAGCACGGTTTTGGTCCCATAAAATATATTATTCAATCGACTATTCACTGGCTCTCCACTCGTAATCTAAAATGAAGGGATAAAATGTATGAGGGATCAGTATATATATAAAAGGATGAGTGAACAATCACGCATATATCTTTGTGTACCTGCTCTGTTCTGAAAAGGTAAAAAATCCTAGAACCCTATACCGCAAAACTTCTTTTATACAGACAGCTATTATAAATTCAAAAGTTACTCTCTACCTGTCCGTTTGTTACCGTTTTACGACAAAACACCTGAACTTTGTTTATACAATTTGGTAACTACATGTTCTTTTATTGTTTTAACACCCGAGGTCATTACCAGAGTACAGGATCCTTTTCATCATCATTATACACGACGCATTTAAAAACACGGTGCAAAGCCCGTTTCATATTTAACAATATAAGTAATATAATTATGAACACATGTACAAGCATTTACTATAAGATTTTTAAAACACGAACGCCTGCTTAGGAAAACCTAACTTTGCAATTTTAAAAAGCACACTTTACTTGGTCATGATCGATGGTGATAATCGCAATACGTGGATTCGAATCCCATCCTAGGATGTGTAATTTTTATCTCTAAAATGCAAAATTTACAAATATATTACAGCAGAAGGTAGGTACTTTCCGATGTAGCACATAATTCCTCGTAATTCGAGCTGACACAGTCAAGCTCAAGTTATCAAAGGTGCGCTAATAGTTTCCGTCGTTACCTTCGTTAGCAATTTCCTGTGTCTGTCTCGTATCACTTGTTAGGAACAAATTAAGAGACGTGAAAATTGAGCTCGGAAGTCTCGAATGTAGCGCGTCACAGGTCAGCGGTTACATAGAGGGGCGTCCGGTGCGCGGTTGCTTCGTACATCACCCGGAAAGCGTCAAAATACGGTTCACAAAACCAATTCTGGAGGGCAAGTCGTACGTTGAAACATGTTCATTATTTAGAGGCACCCGGGCTCGGGTACGGTCGAGGGCAAAGGGCCAATCGCTCGGGAAAACACCCAATAGATTCAACGCCGATGAGCGACTGCCCGCCAGGTAAGAGGGCAATATTTTATTTAAATTAAGCTGTTACGACGGTGGCTGTGTGAATTTGTTCTTTCTTATTACATTTTTACATCAAAAATAAAAACTGGTCCTTGCTTTACTGTAATTTGATGTTTCATTGAATCTGTGAAGATCTGTAAATTTATAATATTGACCTACCAAAATAAAAAAAATTGAGATACTTACCTAAGTTGTAGAATCGTTTTTATTGGGTTCTCGACATTTTCCAATGATTGTCTCAGTTTAAACAGCTACTTAAATCAAATAGCTTTATTGCATTGTCACAGGTTAAAAATATACAGTTCTTACATGATTAAAATGACTCTGTAACATACCGAGCTAGTGAGCTTTAGAATTGAATATACATTTTAAATTTATAATTATTCTGAATTGACTTTAGATTGATTTTAGATTGGATGAGTAGAACGCTGTAAATTAACCTCCTAAACAAAATAAAACCTTACATCTGAGAGTATAAAGAATTTGTTACTTGATGCGTTGAAGTTTTGTACAAGTACATGCATTACCCATAGTAGCATCACATAAAAAAAGCTGCAGTGATCTGTATCCCGCTAGGATTGTGATATGAAATGAAGTAAAAAGTGTTGAATGCGAGAGATTAATTTCCTTCCTATTCGATTTTTAAATTGATGCACGCGCATAAACGAAGCATAAAAGCGGGTAAAAAAGTAAAACACTGTTTAAAACTATCACGGTTGTACTCTAAAGTTATATGATTATTAACGGTATATTTACCGTGGTAAGGTTGTGGAATGAGCTCCCGATATTTCGGCGCAGTTACATGCACCATGTTCACGGGAAGACTGAAGAATGCGGGTGGTTGGTCAAAAAGTTTAAAAGTTAGGTGCAGACATAACGATCTACCCTCTTTCTTAGTCTTTTGCTACGGTTATCACTGGAACTCGAACTCGATCCTAAGTCCCGACAAAACACACTCACTGTATCACTGCGTATAGTATTTTGAACACATTTTGAACGCGGACTGGCGAGTTGAAAACCATCACCTCGATTGAAATTCTGGCATTTCGAGATCTCAATAGTTTCCTTTACTAGCCTTGGTATGTAATGGCGTTCGGTGGACAAAATTTTAGGGTTATGGAATTCAATCCAGTGGTTAGGACCCGCGTCCAGCAGATGCTCAGCTATGGCAGATTTGTGTCTTTCATTGTTTTTTACTGCCTTTATGTGTTCCTTGATGCGGCATGAAACAGTTCGCTTCGTCTGTCCTATGTACGAACTTCCGCAGCTGCAGTTAATTTTGTACACCCCGGGATGCTGAAAAGGAATCTTGTCCTTAGGGGAACGCAGACATTGCGCAATCTTCTGATGAGGAGTAAATATGGTCTTGATAGCATATTTGTCAAAAATTCGACCTATTTTGTCTGTGACTCCTTTAACATAATATGTTAATTTTTGCTTTTTTTTCATATTATCCTTTTTGCTATATTATGGCAAAAAGGTCGGCTGTCTGTGTTTTTGGGTAAAAAAGTTTCATTTATGTGAAAAGTTCTGGCTTAGATGCAACAACTGTCGCCATTGTCAATTTTAACAGTGGGGTTTTCTCGTGTACATTCTACCCTGGATTCTGCCTAATTTAGTTATATTTTCTTGCTGTTATATAACGAGATGGCCAGTCGGCTAAGAAGTAAAGTTTCACGTGACACTATACTGCACGTGTCTCCTTGAGGCATTGATCTATTGAGTCTCATTCGGCCACTAGTTCCAGTGCCTTTCAAACCCTAACACGCTTGGACATTCTTGATTCTTTTCCTTGGCAGAATATGTGGTACTGGGGTGGTACCAAGGAAAGCGGTTTCTTGAACAAGAGACTACTTACTAAAATTAATTGATTAATTTTAAGAACCTATTGCGAAATTTGAAGTCCGTCAAACAAGTATTGCAATGGTTCTGCTGAGAGCCATGGATTCTAACTAGTGTGCGACGCGGGGCGTCACTCTTGTAGTTGCACAGTTTTGGCTCTTGCCTGTATGGTAGGTGTATTTCGAAGCGTGCCTTTACTTCTAAGATAGGACCATAAATTTACTCTTCATGGTCAAATTGTCAATGTCATTACTAGTTTCATTTTTAGTAGATCTAATAATACAAATTATCGGATACCAAAAAATGAATATTCGTATTTTTTTAAAGTTGTGGATAACACTATCTGTATTCTGCCTTTTTTAATACTGTAGTCGTAGCGAATACTTCATTCGTAGAAAAGGTAAAGCAAAACGCAAAGCTGAAAAGTTGCTACTGAAAGTTTTTTAATCAAAGCTGCTGAAAAATATACGTCAGTTGGACTGGCGGCTGGTAAAAAGCTGCGAGATTATTTTTGAGGGGTTTATGCGCGTCGTAACAAGGAGATCAATACCAGAATAATATTAACATTCGGACACAATTTTCCATTTATTAATTAAAGTTATTTAATTATTGTACTAAATTACATGAGATACATATTCTAGGTCCTATATTGGAATAATTGCAAATTTCCATAAAAGTCCCATTGACTTTAACTATAATTTCACCTCGAATAATACGCTACCAATACGTACTTACTTAACTTTTACTATGCTAGAAATACAAACCTGTAAATAACGTTGGGTTTTTGTTTTTCAGACGGGCGATACTCTCGAATCCAGATGTCATCGGGCACTCTCCCATAAAAGCTTTATTTGAAAACGATTTTTGGGGAACTCCACTCACAGACACTGGGTCGCATGGTTCGTACAGACCTCTCTGCGTCGCTACCTATCGACTCAACTACGCTTTTAGTGGGTTCAAGCCGTGGAGTTACCATTTCCTAAACATTATATTTCACTGTACAGCTACAGCACTAGTAGTGACTACTGCGAGACGCCTCTTACCGGCATATTGCATAAGAGTTGGCACTGCAGTGGCGGGACTCACCTTTGCGGCTCATCCTATACACACTGAAGCAGTGGCTGGAGTAGTGGGAAGGGCGGATTTAGCCGCGTGCAATTTATTCCTATTGAGCTTTCTCCTATACAGTGAACATATACGACTGCGAGAGGCACGACACAGAAAGCAATGTCGGCAAATGGTGAAAGATAATCTTGTTCGGCATCAAATCACTAGCTGCGACGTGACTTTTCGACTCAGCTGCCATGGTTTGGTGCAACAAATCATGATGAACTTTCGTAGACTGTTAAAAGCGAGCAGAGGTGGACCTATTAAAATGTTTGACGCTTGTGAAGTGAAACCGGGAACGGTGCGACCGAAGTGTCAGTACAGTGGTAGTGTGAGTGAGGATTCAGGTGAACTGTTGCAGTGGGTGACTCTAGCTGGGACACTCCTCTTTGCCGTTGCCGCCACTCTATGCAAAGAGCCGGCTATAATGGTTCTGCCTCTTTGCATATTCTATGACTTTTTGAAAGGCACTCGGCGTGAAGATTCTTACTCTAAGGTAAGTCGCACTATTTTAAATTTCATGGAAAAGTCTTAAGTAAATACCACGTTGCTGCCACTGACGAATAAACAAAAAATAAGAAATTCTTTAACAGAAAATCATGTATGCGAACATAATAATACAAGTAACATTTTATTTCAAATAATAAACATTTGGAATTAATTTTCGGTTCTAATTTAGTAAGGAAACTTAAACCATTCAAAATCTTTTCGAGAATTAAGTTCATAAATAAAATAGGTTGTATTTAGACTCTAAATATAAAATAAATTAGACTAAAAATCTCGCGTCACCTGCATGAGAAATTGATCGCGTTGAAGTACACTCCAACTGTACTGACCTACTGGTTCAGTTGAAGTGTTTTTCGATTTCCTCGTTTGCAGCTTTGCAATGTACGAAAAATAAATTACCCAATAGGCATTTGTGTATCAGAAACAATACGCTTGAACTCAGCTCTATAACATATCTGTTATGAACCGATCCAACATTTTGATATTTAACTTCACCTAAAATTCCACTTATAATGCGTTTTTTCCCGACTGCCCGAAAGGAAATATTATGTTTATCTTCTGTTATTATCTTTATGTTCTGTTGAAGATCAAAACAGCCATGGTCAATTATGTAAAGTGCTTACTACTAGTGTTATGTCATATATATGATGCACTATAATAGTAAATCTATTTCCTAATGAACAACGCTAAAATTAGATTATTTAAATTGTTGGAATGACGCAAATTTGTAAATAAAACTTTGATGATGATGATTTATATTGCTTTATGAATAAAGTAATACTTTAAATAAGCTGACGTTTTGCAGATCACTTTTAACTGCACTTAACACTATTATGCCCGTTTTCACCAACATTTTAGGTAACACCTAAGCCAGTTAGGTAAAACTTAGCAGTATTAAAATTTCACCTAACTTGGCTTAGGTGTCACCTAAAATGTTAGTGAAAACGGGCAAAAAGTCGGATTTCTATTTGTGACAATAACTAATCAATAAATCATCGATGTGATGAGTTGATGTGAAATAAAATTGCGATAAGGTTTACTGAAGCGATAACAGCTTATAGGTAGTGGGGATCGGTTGCGTACCAGTTTCCGTTCCTGGTTCGATTCCTATTCCAGGATTGAGTTATGAGTTATATCGTGAGAAAATCAACAGTATAGCGTTAGGGTACTTCCCGGTACCCGCGTGACTTGCTACTTTCCTCTAGATTGTAAATATGTCTCTAGGTTTCTCTGTGTGTGTTCCGCCAATTGTCCAGCCAGCCGCTATTTTATGTGTACCTAGTGTTATATCATCGTCAATATAGTGTGTTATGATATATTCGAGTACTACTTATACGCATATTTTTTCCGGGTTTGCTTCTTTTTTGAGCTGATTCGTCTGGGCTAAGCTGTATTATACGCCTGTATCAATTTTTATAGCAATCATGTGTTATTGCTTATACGTTATATAAGTATCTGATATGTATATTACAGAATTAGTTATTGTTGTTTTGACGTGATAAGTAAAACATATATTTATGTTAATTAATATGTAAACGTGAATATGAAAGCTCAAAATAGCTTAAACTTTTAAAACAACCTCGACTTGCTGGTATTTTTTTACAATTACTATACTCAAAATAAATTAATACTTTTTGATATTGAGATTGCATACTACTTTAAAACTACTTTACTTAAAATCAAACTACTCTTAAACTCAATCTCAGAATATTTGTGACTAGGAAAATAAGCATTAAGAAGTTATGCGTTTGGTATCAAGCCAAGTGAGATAAAAATGTGCCCAGTAAATTTTATAAGCAAAAGAATCGTCAAATAATCGTCGAGATAATCATCAATTGCAGGACTGTCATATGATAAAAAAGACGTGTGGCACTCTGAGACTGCCGCGGTACAGCTATTGTTTTTATCAACTTATGCAATTATAATTATTTAACCAATGCCATCTAGAGGCGAGTTGCTGAACTAAAGAGACAAGCGTGATATTTCAAATAGTCATTAAAAGTTCTGCTATTCATCGATAGATGCCAAATCAACTTATGCAATTATAATTATTTAACCAATGCCATCTAGGTGCGAGTTGCTGAATTAAAGAGACAAGCGTGATATTTCAAAATAGTCATTAAAAGCTCTGTTATTCATCGATAGATGGAGTCGGAGTGGGGGGTGTTAGGTTATTTTCGTTACGGAATTTCTGGATTCGGTCTCCGCGCTCAAGGCCCGCGATAGAAGCTATGCAATAGCTTAAAAATATGTTGAAAATATGGTTTCATTTCACTAGCACTAACACAATATGTGGCTATAGTAACTATGAGAGCATAACTGCAATAAAACAGTAGAGGTATACTTATATGACGTAACCTCTCAGAATTAATAAAGCTTTTACTGCTGGTAACTTAAAAGGTTTATTTTTATATTAACTGATTATAAACAAATTGATAATAGTATTTTACGCGAGTTTTATGTTATTCCGTTATGATATATTATTCTAGTGCTTGTTTGGAGTTTACACTTCGGCAAAACTTACGGTGATAATGTTTTGTTTTTTAATCCTTTTTGTTAGCATAGGATTTTTAGTCACCTGACCTGTGACTATAAATCCTTTTCATCATTCATGAAATTTTGTGTGATAATTTGAATCCCATTCGCCTGTTACAACGCTACAAATAACTCGAAATAACTTTATTAGATATGTGTGACATTCTTTACAAGGGTAAAGTAGTCAATAAGTAATTATTTTTGTAAACCTGCTTAAATTTCCCATGAGTGAATTGGAAAACAACTAAATATTACAATATTCAATATCAAAGTCAAAGTCAAAGTCAAAATCATTTATTCAATTTAGGCATCAAAGATACACTTGTGAACATCAATTATTCACTATAATGTACTTAAAAGACTCTAACGCTGCGTTCCAAAATATATAGAGCCTACCGAGAAGAAGCGGCAAGAAACTAGGGGCCAAATAAAGAAATATAAAACTGTAAATGTTATGCATACGCTAAAACGCTAAAGCTATAAAGTAGGTAGAGATAATATATATCATAGAAACGAAAATAGATATATGAAGTTAGATTCGCGAAAATAGTGTTGAAATTGGTTCCATCAAAAGTTAAACGAACATTTCCTGAAGTTGGCTTTGCTGAATGGGTAATTTAGGTACCTAGCGTTGGTTGTAATGATAAGCAATTCATAAAGCTGGAATTCGAAGAAAGCTTTGAAAGCTTTTACAAAAGGTCGATAAACTCATTTCACGTAGACGGGATAAGAAATAAAAGGCATCTTTGCAGTCTCCAAGTAATGGTTGAAATAGCAAACGCTAATTAATTATTGTCAAAACGATTCGAGTTCGTTGATTCGTTGGCAACGAGCATTAAAATCAACTTTGTTTTTAACTATTAACTGCAGATACTGTAGAGAAAAATGCAGCCCTCTCAAATGTTACTTTTTTAATTTTCCACTCGCTGCATCCAGACACCCGGGAAACACATGAAGGGGACGATCGTATTTCGTGTTAGTCATATTTAAACGATATACTTTGGAGTAAATTCTCGCTTCAAAAGGAAGGCACAATTTACTCTAAACTATATAATAATATTATGTACTATTATGGTTTAGCATACAAATTAATGTAAGCTAATTTTGCAGCTACTATTACTTTTAGAAAATTGAACGTTCTGTTTTGAAATAATACGGACCTTTTTAAATTTTTTCCAATTCAACAAACTTTCTGAATTGGATTTGATTGCATTAATAGTCGACTTCATCGCCATCTTTAGTTCGATCAGCGTTAGTTTGATGTTTTTTGTTTTTGATAGTGCACTGCATACCTAATAAGAGTCTGTAATAGTTAGCTACGTTTTAAGGCGAAATGAGTGTAGATTACGACCAATTTGCATGATTTGACTTCGCGAAAACTAAATTTTTTGACGGTTAAACCTAATAACCGAAGCTCAAAAAAAAAACGTAGTGTAAGTTGAATATACGTTCTTATTAAGTATGGGAGCCAATACACTATTGAGCAAACTTGGCTCCATAGAAAAAAATAGGCAACATCCCTAAATTTTGCAATTTTTGTTACGTGCTCCGTGGGAAAAAGCATTTTTATTCAACTATGGGCAAATATATTTTAATGAATGTATCATATTCGAATTCCCAATGAAATTTACTAGTCAACTATGGACTCTTTTATTTTTATTTATTATTTTATAATATTATATTATAATTTAATAATTTGTACTAAATAATTATAAAAAAGTATTAGAACGTATTCAATTGCATCTTCGCATTACATTGTCCAATCTGATAAGCAATTCTTATCAGATTGGATACCTTATGTAAATCATTGAAAATTGTTTTAAAATTAGGATTGGACCGCGCTTTAAAGTAAAACCTCTCGATCGGTTATGTGCCCCGGGTGCATGCAACGTTAACGTACAAAATAATATTCCACTAACGAGGTGCTTTGCTCTCATCTCCTATGTTTGTCTGAATTCATCGTAAACTTCTTGTTTTGCCAACGCTTTTGTATGTTTAAAGTTGAATATAACAAGGTCTATAATGATGTCGCGTTTCTACTGTTACAATAGCACCGTTCGTTATTTCTGTTATTGCTCAGTGATATTGAAATGTATGGAATTGCTAAAGCGAAACGTATAATTATTTTAGTTTGATTTTTTCAATCACTGTTCATTGTGACTGTATAGAGATTAGTGCAGAGAAAATCAATCTATCGATCTACTAGCAATCCTATAAATAATAGGTAATCATCAAAATGTATGACATGCCTGTCAAAACTTAATTCAGATCGAGATTCACAACTTATCGATCTTTAGAAATACTGGCCTAACTTATTGCATAGTAACGACTGAACGCGATTTCGTTCGCGTAGTAGGCTCGGCGTTCGGTCTCGCCATAACCTCCCATCTTTTTTTGATTTAAGGACTTTCTACGAAGTATTAGAAAACATTTAATTAAAAGATGAATGAAGTCTTTAAAGCCGTTCTCAAGTTATAGCTTGACCAGGAGAAATAGGGGTTCATTTGTATATAAATAGATTGTAGTATATCCCGCGTTTTGTGATGGGATCTTTATATACTAAACATGTCATGATTTTTTTCCTAAAACACATTTTGACAGGGACAGATGATTATGTAATGTTTTCCTGAAATATGGATCTCGAATATCATACGGACCATAGTATACTAGTCTACAGGATAGGAAAAATATCCTGTAGAAGAGTTATTTTCCAAACGGAGCCTTGGACTGCTATCAGTTTCTAATTTTGACGTAACCCTAGATTAACGTTCCCAAATAATTTTTCAGTGATCGTGTGGTATTTGAAACACTTAACCTATGTAAATAGGGCGAATTCTGTGCACTTAGTTTAATCTTATGTTTACTGCTGCATATTACGTGTTGAACCGAATAATCCTCACAAAACGATTCACAAAAGTAAAACAAAGCGATACCCGATTATATCTACTATAAGGATTGCATTTGTTCGTGTCTGGATAATTAAATCCAATTTTCGGATGCGGGCAGCCATGACAGAGATATTGTGGGGTTCATGGGGCGATTCGGGTTCACGTTTTACATGTTAGACTCTATGCTGACTCGTAGCAATTGAACGAAGATTGTCTTGTTGTATAATAACTAGCTGCGCCCCGCGGTTTCTCCCGCGTGGTGATAGATGATGATTTATTTTGATAAAACGTAATTTATATTTTAATCCTGCGCCTCATCTACCTCCATACCAAATTTCATTAAAATTGGTACAGCTGTTTGAGCTTAAAGAAGTAACCAACATACTAACACACTTTTTAAAATTTTTCGCACTTATAATAGCAGTGTGATAAACTTTATTTCTATGTATGGCTGTTTCTATAACATCTTTAACTGTGTCGATGGATGACTCGTATATTTAAGGCGGTTAAGAAAAAAATAATTATGTTGAAAAACTTAATACGCTGACTATGATTTCGGCAGCTTAGTTGGCTAGAACATCTGGGCCGGCAACCCAGAGGATGCTGATTCGGATCTTGCCCACGGCTGCCGTTTACTCATTACTTACGCCATTACATATACACCCAGAAAACAGTCTGTTCAGACATTGCAGCCGTGCGATTCTCTAAGAGCAAACATCGTTGCATCTTTGACAACATTCGTGAAACAAATGACGAGATGACAAGAAACGTTGGAAAAACAAACAATTTATGTACAAGGGCGATATCTCATAGAGTATTTGACATCGGTGAGCTCGTCGACGAGCGCTACCACGAATCATTAGAGAATCGCACGGCTGCTCATTTCACTTTTGATTTAAAGAAGTATTATTGGCATATACACATGTACAACTTTACACTTCACTGAACGTTTCTTAGTAAATATATCATAGATAAACTGGACTTCAGCAGTTATTATTCATATGTTGCTACAGCAAAATCTACTTTAATAAAATGTTCTTATGTAGTAGGTTTTCTTACTTTTCTAGGCCCACACATTCAGCCGCCGTCATAAAAAACTATTATCTATTTATATTGTTTACGATATTCATAGAGGAATAGAAATCACTGCAACAGCTCTAGAATGGCATGATGCTTAACATCAGAATAACTTACATAGTACGTATTTGCAAGACAATCGACTAAGTTAGTGTCGGATCACAGCTGATAACGTACCCAAAATGAAAAATTTATCGTAAAGCTGAATAAAGAAAAATGTGTTGTAGTTGCTCTCTGTCTCTCCAATATTGAGTGTGTTCAGAGTCGATGCGGGTACACGTCGGCTATAACTCGTTAACTAGTAGGTCATTGACAGTATGACTGTCAGTACCATTTTGTAACACTTAATATACTTACTGCAACAAATAGTCCTTGCTGTACTTTGGAACCGAATATTTCTTTATCGGAAAGCTGAACTAAATAAAGAAAAATGTGTTGTAGTTGCTCTCTGTCTCTCCAATATTGAGTGTGTTCAAAGTCGATGCGGGTACACGTCGGCTATAACTCGTTAACTAGTAGGTCATTGACAGTATGACTGTCAGTACCATTTTGTAACACTTAATATACTTACTGCAACAAATAGTCCTTGCTGTACTTTGGAACCGAATATTTCTTTATCGTAAAGCTGAACTAAATAAAGAAAAATGTGTTGCAGTTGCTCTCTGTCTCTACAATATTGAGTGTGTTCAAAGTCGATGCGGGTACACGTCGGCTATAACTCGTTAACTAGTAGGTCATTGACAGTATGACTGTCAGTACCATTTTGTAACACTTAATATACCTACTGCAACAAATAGTCCTTGCTGTACTTTGGAACCGAATATTTCTTTATCGTAAAGCTGAACTAAATAAAGAAAAATGTGTTGCAGTTGCTCTCTGTCTCTCCAATATTGAGTGTGTTCAAAGTCGATGCGGGTACACGTCGGCTATAACTCGTTAACTAGTAGGTCATTGACAGTATGACTGTCAGTACCATTTTGTAACACTTAATATACCTACTGCAACAAATAGTCCTTGCTGTACTTTGGACCGAATATTTCTTTATCGTAAAGCTGAACTAAATTAAGAAAAATGTGTTGCAGTTGCTCTCTGTCTCTCCAATATTGAGTGTGTTCAAAGTCGATGCGGGTACACGTCGGCTATAACTCGTTAACTAGTAGGTCATTGACAGTATGACTGTCAGTACCATTTTGTAACACTTAATATACCTACTGCAACAAATAGTCCTTGCTGTACTTTGGAACCGAATATTTCTTAAACAAATACTATTATTGAATTCTTGTCAATTTAACTTTTTATGAGTACAAATAAGCATTCAAGAACGCCACAGTAGAGAGAGCAAGAATAAGGGCAGTTTTTGATTTCACTTTCGTTTCTTTAATCAATAAGAAATTTTTCACAGAATTATTTGTATCGAATTTCGGCCATGTAGTGTAAATCATTTCTGAAAGGGCGGATACACTCGGAAAGTCAAACAAACGAATATGTTGACGATCGTAGCATCGACTACGGAATTTTACACATAGAACTTCCAAAATGCTGAATCTGGCTTGTTACTGCAATAAGTTTTGAATTAAAAAAGTTTGCTAGGCTAGAAATAGAAAAAGAAAAAGATTTTAAATATACACATATAAAACGCCGGGATCAAGTTTGGACGATGAATCCAGCGAACGAACACTATTACCAACTTTTAAAAATTTGCAGTTAGCGGTATCTTGCTCGCCTAGTTGGGCTAAAACTACATATAACAAGTGAATTTTGAAAAAATTAATACCGACTTCCATTCTATTACTTTAGTAAAAATCAGTTATTGGAGTGTAACTCAAAAACTACTGGATCGAATTTGATGAAATTTAAATGGGACCACACGGGAAGCACCAGCTTTAAAAAAAAAAAATTTTTAGAATCGGTTCATCCAGCCAAAAGTTACGAGGTATGAAACATAAAAAAAATTAAAATAAAATACAGTCGAATTGAGTACCTCCTCCTTTTTTTGGAAGTCGGTAGAAAATGTCTTACCAACATACAGTACAAAATGAATGGTTAAAAAAGCGTTAAAGAACCACATTACATAAAATGAGCAATGAAGTTGTATAGCAAAAAGTTTTTTACCTACCATTCGACTTTTCTACGAAGTCACAAATCGAAGCCCTTCAAAAGTTTCTCGAATGGTTCGGCAAACTTTCCATTCTGCCATTGTTAGTTAAGCTCTATCGATTTTCTAGCGAAAATAATACTCAGCTGGTTTCTTAACTTTAGTAAGGTACCTACAACCTTCGTATGAACACATACACTTATATACTAACATATGGGAATAATCCACACCCAGACATTGCCCATCATTGCTTTACTATCATATCATACCATAGTGTTTTAGTAATAAACTTATTATAAACATAGTTTTACACTGGCATATTTTGTGATTTGGCGAAGGCAATAATGGACGTATGATACGTGCAGTTCTCTAGAGTAGAATTGTATTTTTAGTTTCATGTATGTATAATCTAATATAATCTATAATAATATGTCAATGTCTATAATGAGTCGAAAAATAATGTAGTATTTTTATTTAGATTTAATGACAATAATTAGATCAATAACAATAACATAATCTATTAACAATTATTTATAGAAGACAAGACCAGTTTATTATTCTTTCAATATTAGTAGCCAAGTAAATTGATAGCAGTAAGTTTGCGGTGTTTGTTTGACTGTATGTGCCCATGCATCTACCACAGAAATAACAAAAGATTAGAAACAAAAGTATTATTAAGACTGCTTGAAAAAATCTAGACGCTTTCATAACCTTCAGCTTCATGCCCAACACGAAACGAACCAATTTTTTAAATCTAATCAATAGACCATCCCATTTGGTCAACAGTGACGATCCAGTTGTAGTTTGTCCTAGAATCACGATTCGCGAAATTAAATACATTTTGAATTTTAAGAATTGTGTGGTTGTCCACTTAAGCCTTAAACTCAAACCTAAGGTATGATTCAATAGTGCTCGTTTGCGGTGACCATGTTAGTTTTGACTAAAACTGTAAAGTAGTATTTGGGTCGGGTTTTTTCGGTTTTCATTTATTCGGACGAGTACGGTACGCATGCTTAGAATAACAAAAAGACAAACACTTGAGTTGCGTATGTTTTAAAAAGCTATATACTCGTAGGTAGTTGTTTATATATCGAGTAATCAATGTGCCACCAGGCGTATTGATTTGTTGTTCGTATTGGAGCACGATTGAGTGTGAATTCGTTTCAAATGGAATTTCAGTATTTTCGAATTTACCAAGTTGATTCCCTAAATTGGTAGAATGTCACTCAGGGAACGTAGTCTTCTTATGTCTACGGTCTAGTAGTTAAGATACAGCATATTATATTAATTTTAGAGGTTATAATTATTTGAAGTAGTATTCACGTCACTTTACACAATATTTGGTTTTGGCTCAAACACCTAGAAATATTTTACTACTTACCGTCTTCCATTTTACGAACCAGCGATATCAAAAAAGTTCGTTTATTTTCATCATCATCATCATCATCTCAACCGCAGGACGTCCTCTGCTGAAAATAGACCTCTATCATAAATTTTTAATGGGACTGGTTGGAAGCGGCCTGCATCCAACGTTATCCTGCTATCTTTATCAGATCGTCTGTCAGGACGATCTACGCTGCGCTTGCCGGTCTGTGGTCTTCACTCCAGAACTTTTTGGCCCCATTGGCCATCTATCCGGCGTGCTATGTGCCCTGCCCACTGCCACTTCAACTGGCTTATCTTTTTCTGGACTATGTCGGTGATCTTCGTTCGTCTACGGACCTCCTCATTTCTGATTAGATCACGTAGAGAAACCCCGAGCATAGCCCTCTCCATAGCTAGCTGTACGACTTTGAACTTACTTATGAGGCCCATAGTAAGAGACCACCTCTCAATGCCATAAGTCATCACTGGTAGCACACATTAGTTAAAGACTCTTGTCTTGAGGCACTGAAGTATTTTTGACGAGAAGACTTCGCAAAGTTTCCGGAACGCTGCCCAGCCGAGTTGGACTCGCCGATAAACCTCTTTCTCGAACTTGAATGTGCCTACTTGGACAGTTTGTCCTAGATAGATTTATTTTCTAAGCCGCATAATGTGCATAGATCATCATTACATCGCATTTTGCACAAAAACCTAAAACTGCACCTCCTACAAAATTCAATTGGTGCAATAATAAAAATCTTCTAGGCGCTACAGTCGCTGAATCACCTGTTCCCGAAAAACCTCCATAGCGACTGAATTCCCAAGAGCCAGGCTACCGATTGACATAACCCCGCGCCCCTTGAATTCGTTGCGTTCACGCAATAATGTAAATAAATATAAACTTTCTTTTGAGACGCCTTGTATTATATAGTATGTAACTTTATAGTCTTTAGTATTTGTTGTTTAAAACATATAGGTAGGTTCTTTCTTCACACGAGCTAGAGACAATGCTGTTACGTCATTTCGTTAAGGAACCCTTAAATAAATAAATAAGGTAATAGTTATTTATCCGTAGGTTTAAACGAAATGGAAACGTCATAATATTCAGTTATCACCTACTGACATTCTAAATAAATATTAACCTAAAGCTCTTGTCAGTTCCAACATACTCGTACCTCCTTTATTTAGCCTCCAGTAAAGTTTTATTACTATCGCCTTCGCAAGTTTATGCCATCTCATGCAATAAAGTGATAAAACAGTTAGCTAGCACAACGTTACCCGACCGCCTCAGATATATTGATGCCAACAAATAAAACAACCATTAAAAGCACAAACTTGCCCAATGTTTTGTTTTCTTTTTCAGATTTCCATAACTCCTACACGAGCCTTCACATTATGTGTTATGGCAATAATATTTTACTTTACCAACAACTTACGAGTACATAAGATAACTACATACTTGTAATAACACGTTGTACGTCTGCCTGCCTATTTCGTGGTGTAGTCCTTTAATACATTTTATAAATAAAAGTACTTTAAAAGTAATAAAACCGTAACAGCAAGTAGGTTAATAATATTCATGATACCGCTCCCGAGTAAAAATTAACGGTACGCTTAGCCAAATGAATATCGATTCTACGCCATGCCCTCGGCTCATTTACCCTGCATAAAATTAGTATCTGAACCTTTTCGCGGGCAGCGCCCAATATTTCTCTCATCTAGAGGACTGAAGCAATTTTCTGTGGCTCTCAACATTAAATTAACATTTGGGCTTTTTCTTCCCCCGCTTGCCCTTCGTTCTTTGCCGTCCCTTGCTCAGTATATTTCAGCGTTCGCGTAATTTGTGGCTCGTAAATGTTCTGAAATTGGTCATCCCTTTGGTTGAGGTGAATTTATTGCCTCCTCGGTCGGCCTGTCGAAAGGGGAATTAATAAGTCCCCTCTAATGGTGAAACGTACCCTTACCATCAATTTGAATGCCAATGCCCCAAGATTGGTGCGGGACCAATAAAATGAGCCTGAACATGATATATCTCACTTAAGAATTCTTATTCATTTTACACACCCGATGAATTGGGTCCACGTTCATTGCTCATTTTATCACCTAACCTTTTCTTATCACATAAGAATATAATTGAAATGTACTCATACTTACGATGAATTTAATTTAGAACTAATACGTTACTAAACCAAACTGTATACTGATTTATTATGTATGTTTGTGAAATCATGTGAGACATCGTGTTTTAAAGACGAACCGATACGTGTGCGACTGTACCCAAGTTCGCTATACTATATAGTTTGTTTGCTTTTTTCACAAGGGTTCATAATAACATACACAATCCTTGATGGCCACAAAATTTTACAAATTAGCAGTTAAAAATAAAGAAGAAGTTTTAAAACTATTACGGTCACTTTTACAAGAGTTAACATTAAAAACTGGATATTTAGTGTATATTTCAGTTCCCGTTGTTTCGACACTGTTGCAAACGTCATGGTCACGAGTAAACTGATAGTTATTAAATATTAAATAGCCATGAAACTAGAGTATTATTGGAATAGGAAAGAATTAAAGAAAGAAAACTTACCAAGTAGCAAACATGTTGGCAGTACTACTGTAAAAACATCATTGCATCATCGAATAATATTCTGTGACTTTTGAAATGTATGGTTCCTACAGGACAGATAAGCAGTAAGACATTAATTTAAAACGCATGGTCTGATTTATTTCTTATTTCTGACACCCCTAATACGATTTCGTTTAAAATATTTCAAATACCCAACTTTATGATCGTCAAAGTTATAAGCAAGCATATACGAGTATTTTCATATTCCCAATTTCACTGGTTTTTGAACAATCCAAGCAACGTATCATTATATTTTGTAATATAAGTCCAAAATAAATACTTAGAAATGTCGAGTGATTGTTACTGGAAACGTGACATCAAACCACAGTGTATAACTAATGTATAAATAATGAATACTTCGCAGTAGATTGAACTAGGGTAATATTTCTTCGTGTGTCAAAAGGCACCCAGGTAAAATTGGCCTATTGATAAATATTTGTTTCTTTTCATTTTTGCGGCCTAATCTCCTAGAATCTCACCTTTTTGTGGTCGGACTTTTGTAACCCTTTTATTTCTATCTTGATAATGTACAAAATCCACATCGACCTTGCAGCTAGATTCTGCCACAAGACAGTAAATATATTTTTGCTGATATACTTGTAACATTTGACTTTGTGGTAACCTTTACGATTCGCTAAAGTCAGCGAAATCCTTTTCTGTCAGCGTGAAGGTAATAATTCACAATATTCAAGTAAAGCAATAAACAGACCTGGTTGTAAATAACTTTGGTTGAACGCCTTCTTGTCTTGTGAGAAGAATAATGGTATTTTCTATTTCGTTAGGTTCGTGTGTATAATAGGTATAGTTGCGTCCGCTCGGATGGGTGCCAGCTGTGGCTTGTGCCCGCATCGAGTTCTAGTGTCCTCCCGCTTGCCAACGACTTAAAGTTTTACAACGTCTGGATGTGACTTTTACCGTTGTATTAATAGCTATGTGGGTGTTTGGTAAGGGTACACGTCGGATCGCAGTTGCCGAGATAGTTAGTTTCCAGCTTCCAACTATCGGACAGTCAAATTGAATGGTGCAGAGTTTCCTTTATATAAATTTGAGCATACTGTGGTGGAGAAGTTCGATCAAGTCTTGCGGGATGGTTTTAGCTATGCGTTTGCTTTGTAGCTTATTCATTTTAGATAAATCGGCGATTATCGGGGTAGATGCGGGAATGGGTCTTCAAAGGAGATATACACTCCTACATTTAGCAAGTTGTTTAACCTTGAACATTAACTGGCTTATAAATTATTGACAATTTAATGTAAGAAACGACAGAAAGTCTTGTCTTTCTTGTGGTATCAGGTGCTATGGTGTTTTCTATGGAGTGGAAGTCACAGTGATTTTGTAAAAAATACTGGAAACTTAACATTGACATAGCTACTCTGTAGTAGTTATTTCACTGTAGAAAATTGTGTTGACTCTGTCGAGACACTAGGTACATACTTTAGCAGTTGAAGATAAACTGAACGGACGTGAGCGCAGACCCTGAGATCCCTTAGCGTGTCGATTAGAACTTGATTAGATTTCTTGTTATTTTAAATGGGCGCATTATAGGAATGGTCAATGCTAGAAGACGATATCAGGACGCGGTAATTCTGAAGAATTTGTCATCACTTACTTTGCTTGCTGAATTTTTTGCTAAAGTCCTCGCTGAGCCTACATACATTGAATACCTCTATTTTTATTTATAATTTTAATCATAAATAAATATTGAACGATTTATTTCATATTACGTTCGACAACGTATATTACGTATTGGTATACATTACAATTAAACATAAGTAAGGAACAACTTATAACCCTGGTATTCCTTTGTCTGTCTGCTTCAAAGTCCTGAATCGGACCCGGTCGTAAACAAACGGTCGGAGTGCGCGTGGCACTGAGCCTGTCTCTTCCACTCCCACGATATTGCGCGACGCCCTTAAATCAAAGAGCCGTGAACTCCCCCCACACTTCCATATTTTCGCACCCCGACAACGTCGTATAATGGCTATTGACCAAATTTATCGACTTTTATGTCATATTCTCATCTTTATGCGGGCCTGGAAGCCTGAAATTGGTCTCACATAACATATGTGGGAGGAACTCGCGCTATATCACGTTACGATAAATAATTCCGATCATTGTCTCGTAAATATTAGCTTTGGCCTTACTTATTGCTTGATATTTCGGGTAAAAGGCGATTGTGTGTTATTACAATACGTTATCCCGTTCATTTTGTTGAATAATGTGAAATTAACATCGTTTTAGGTTCCTAAACGGTGGTGTTACCGTTGGTGTACAATTTATTATTAATAATTAATACGTGAAACACAGTAAGTACAAATTATAGGTTAGGAGACATCTAATAATGCATCAAAGGTCGCACGGCCAGACACAATAGAAATTTCATTGTTATAATGACATCGACCCTTGAAGGGTTAATAAAATAGCAATTAATATGTAGTGATTTTGTTTTATAACGTAATATATTTTATACTAGTGAAGAATCGAGCAAGTCATTTGCCTGATCGGAAGCATCACGCCTGAGTATAAGATGGTTTTCAATAACATAATGGTAGCAATTCGCTTTTTCAGTCCATTAAGCTAAACAAGCGAGCTAAAATCTACTTTTAGTAAATTATGGGAGTTTCGTTCTGTTCTTACTAAAATACAAGTTCGTATAACGCTAGCGAATGACAGTTCTTAAATTAAATTTGTAATTTCTGTTCAATCGTGGATTTTTGCTTAACAAATTGAGTAACGTAACATCGCGTTCTCTTAACTGATGAAAAACTACCCAGAATAAATTAGATAAGTATAAGATATTCAACAATAGTTTTAGAAATTCAATTCTCAGTGTTAAACGATCGATTCGATTTTAGTATAAACAGAAGAAGAACTGTCATAGTTTACAGAATTTTAGTTCATCATTCTGCACAAGCGAATTGCCAATAACATAAATAAAAATGTCTTAAAATAATACCGACATAAAAAAAACTTAACAGCTTTTTATGGTTTACATAGCTAACTATTTTAAACTGAACGTTTCTCTAAAGTATATTAATAACTACCTTATATCATGACGTTTTATATACCATAAGAGGTTATCAGTGGTTTATAACAGCCCATATTTCGATAGTTCTTGGCCTCATGTTTAGCAACCATATTGGCATCTTACACCTTATACAGCCTTTATGACAAGAGTCTTCATATCATGAAAGACAACGGATGGAAATGGAATAGTTCAATTCCTTAACGGACGAACAGTTCTGCATTATATGTAGTATTCCCGCCGAGGTTTTCCCTCTACGCTAGGGTATGGGGTTATTTAAAAAAGGTGTCATTAAATTTCTTAGAGGTCGGCAGCGCGTTGGTAACGCCCTTGGTGTTGCAAACGTCTATAGGCGACCGTGACTTTCCATCCAGTTTCCATCAGGTGGGCCGCCTGCTTGTCTGCCTACTTTTGGAAAAAGGAATATCTTTCCCAAATGCTATTAAAACTTTTTATATGAGCGTAGATAAATAACAGAACCTAACATGAATAACCAAAGAAAACATTTCGGGGTAAAACAAACACTCATCACATTGACATAAGTACAAACAACGGCTATAAAAGTAGAACTAAATGGCGTCCTTAATCTCGCCAACAAGGTCGTGTTTATAAAATTCAAGTGCCACAAAACACCTTAATGCCCGGGACAATTGTTCGCTCACGTATGTTCCCATTCAAAAAGCTGAGAGAAACCGGCGCGAGCAATCACAAAAGAACGGAAACGAGCTGGGAAGAAACAATGTCATTAATATACGTCGTTCAATGCTTGTTGCCGTGTCGCAGCAGCAAGAGATTTTCGTTTGCATTCACAACGAAAAGGGCTATACACTATTGAAGGGCTTATATAGGCTTATATACAAGTGCCGTATTTTGCCCTTGCACTGTCGTCAATGTAGCGAGAGGTAAAAGAGTTCGACTGCCACAGAATGGATGGCTCTTGGAAAACTATTCGTCATATAAATCCAGTATTTTGTGTCATATCATTGTTGACAATGCTACGGTGCTTTGTACATACTTGCGGGAGATTAATTTATTGCTGTCATTGCACTAGTAAATTATATCTTGAATGAAAATTGATTTAGCTCAATACTTTTTTAATAACGTACAAATGGAGTTCTAGTCCTTTATTTGTACACAAAGTCAGAAGAGGTCAGCAAAGCTTTTGATTACGGTTTTATTATTGAACTTATTTCTCATGTCCACGTAGAATTAAGTTATGGCAAGCTCTTGAGAACTAAGCGTTAAATTGGGAAAAAAAGTAAAAGCTATCTCTATTACTCTCCAAATTTTATATTAATCCGTTTCAGTGTGAAGAAGTAACAAACATACACACCCACCAACTCACACCCTCACTTACATCCTCACTCACATCACCTCTCACTCACTACATTTTGCATTTATAATATGTAATGGTGTGATATAAATGAAACCTTACCTTAGTACAGTTATGATAGAAAATAACGAATAGGTTATTTTTTTAAAATAATTACTGGGGTAAGGTCCGTATGGAGAAATTTTTATGAATACCGTGATACTTAAAATAAAAGATTTATAATTGAAACGGACGTATATGTACGTCTCTGGTACGCAAAGGGTTAAGACGTGCTCTTTTCTGATTACTTTCTTACACGATATTAGTAATTAGGTATTTTATGAATTAACAAGAGTATTTTATTAATAAATTACGGTTTGGTGAATAGGCTAGTGAAGCCTATACCCCAAATATTAAGTGCTAAAGGCTAAAGATCTCGAACATAACTGCTGTCTTAATATGAATTATGATGATGAACCAGGACCTATGACATAACGTACCCTCCGAAACATGGAAGTTATCTATAAGTCGAAAATGCCACTAGCTTCACCCACCAAATTGCAGTCCACCAGCCAAGGATGCTTAACATTGTTGATCAATTGGGAATGACCAGGCAACTACGCTGCAAACGCTTCCGTCCAACTAACTCAGACTTGTTGGAAGAAAAGGAACGTGGTGGAGTAGCTACTAATGTACTGCATAAAATATGTGGTATTCCTATGCACGTACTCGTAACTCTACATCTAACTTATAACCACATTGCACAAGTTGAGACTCTCTGGTTCAATGTACGGTATGGGAAATATGAAATAGGAGTGGCCGGTTTATACCGGCCGATATCAGTACCGGCATGGCTTATGAACAAAAATAACAACAAAATCAAAGACCCAAAGATGGAAGTCGCTTTGTTTGCCAAACAATCATTTGTTGAGCGATCGTTTGTTGCAGAGCCTCTGAGCACAGCAAACCTCGCTACACCTATGATGCCATTTGTTGAAAAAGATAGAAACCATAATACTATTGCCAGATATTGTTGGTAAATTTAAAAAAACTTTCAGGGACACAACTTCCACGGCATCTGACTTGCTACCCTCTATAGTGATACATTACAAACAGTTAACTATCTTCCGACCAGTCTCACAAGTATAGTGTGTAAAACTATGGAAAAAATGTTGCCACAAAACTAAGATGTATATTATATGTATATCACCAAGGAAAACATACTATTTTGTAAGCAGTATGTTCCTAGGAGATCTAGTCACAAATCTGCTGTTTTCTCTTGATAAAAGGACAAATTACTGGAATGAGTATATCCTTAGTCCTTACAGATACTATGTATTTTGGTCTATGAAATAGTTTTTGACTGGGTTCCCATTAAAAGGCTAACAGCAAATCTGAAACATTTATATATCAGTGGACAGATACTCTACTGGGTAACGGTACTCTGTTAATTACTCTGTCCTTAAAAGTTGTTTTTTTTAATTCAGAGACATATTGTATAAATGAATGTATGAATTATTTTTGGATTTTTTACCACTGATTTTAAGAGACCTTATTCTGTCCTATCCATACTTGCCGATGAAACTAAAATGATGGGAAACCCACTCATTGGTCACAACGGCATTCAACAAGACATGGATCGCATTATGCAGGGACTCAGGACTGGTTGTTTTCATTGAATTCCACAAAAGGTAGGTACTGTTTTACGCATAGGCAGCCATAACGTAAATATTCAATATACAACTGGTGGTGTACCACTGCAATCAGTACAATCCCAAATGGACCTTGGTGTCACTATTACACACAATCTCAAGTAGGACATTCATGTCACAAAAATAACCTAGAAAGCAAATTCTATGTTATATGTCATTAGGAAGGCATTCAATATTCTAACAAAAGACCTTTTCTATTTCTTTATCTGGGATCAATATTTAAAAAAAGGGATAGATATGATAGAGAGAGAGAGAGAGAGTACAATACAGACACAGACACAGAGCTATAAATGGTTATAGGACTCAGAAAAAAACATTATGAAGAACGGCTTTCTAATCTTTAGCTGACATCACTAGCAATAACCGTAGAATGAGAATGAGAGAAAGATGAGAACCGATGGAATCATATTTTTTTTAATTCACTACAATGTTTGAAAATTTATAGAGTTATACACTATGAATACAAATACACCGTTAATTAATTCATACAATAAAATTAATACACACTTACAGTCATTGAAACCAACCAAGCTTCAATGTGTAAGCAACCCTAGAAAACACATTCTGTCCTATAGCGTATTGAAACAGTGGAATGAGCTACCAGAAATTGTGATCAACGTGCATTCAGTGAATAGTTTCCAAAGTAGGCTAAAAACTAAAATAACTTTAAATGAAATTATATGCACGTATTAGCTCAATAAACAGCCAGCTCAATACATAAATAATAAATGATAAATGTGTGTACACACACATGCAGTAAGTTGGGGCAAAATTTAAAAATGTTATTCTGTATGATGGACAAGTATTGTGATCACCGTAATCGAAACTTTATTTTAACACATACCTACTGTCGTCACACCTGTGGCGGAACAGAAGCGCGCTAGAGGTTTAGCCATTCAAAAAAAGGCTCGCCGAGCGGATCATTATCTAAAATCCATCAATAAAAATAAGAATAATAATAAGTAAAAAATAGTTTTTATGTGTTTTGTGACATGCAGGCTCGTACATTGTCAATCATTAACTTTTATTTAACTGAAGATGTCGAAAAGTCTGCCAATCCGTTTGTGTCTCTAACATTCACAATGGAAACCAATGAAATTGAGTTTTGCCAAGTAATTTACCTATTAATAGTATACAAGTGACAAACACAAGTTCAAAAAAAAACTATCCATATGACCAATTGCAGTAATTTTAATGTTAATTTTTTGAAATGAATAAACACTAATTTAATAACTAAGCTGCTTTTTTTGCACCTAGCGTTTTTCTCGCTGTAGTGAGGTGAAAAATTGTGTGTTTCATTCGGCAGCAAAGTTATTTTGCATCTCGTACCTTTGAAACCCTTGCTACGCTCAGGCTTAACTGAGCTTATATTTGAATCCTAATCCTATCCTATTCGAATCCTCCTTAAAACCAACTTTGCAGCCTTGTATAAGAAATATCTATTACAGATGATACGAGTACACTATTATTCTTCCAGCTAGAACCTTCATGGTAGAAGCGATAATATTCAATGACAACACGTCAATTCAATAAAACAGCTAGCTTCACTGAAATTCAAAATGCGTTTTAATGGGCATACTAGTGAGTAGATGGTTTATTGACATCCAAATAGCCAAAGTCACTGCCTGAAAGATTATTTCTCAGCGAACTAAAGCGAGTTTGAGCGTTAACATTCCGACGGCTTCGAGAAGTCTCATTTTGGCAACAATACCGTCCGGTAGGTTTATCAACCTAGAATATCTACCAGGTGTTGAACGGTAGGTCCGATTTTCTTCGATTCCAACTTAAGGTACTATTCGCAACTTTCTTCGGCGTCGTTTCTATCGATTTTAGATTAAGAAACTTCGTAAGCCTGTAAAAACATTCCGTAATAAATTTCCGTACTTTACGTAACCAGTGCAGAGTGTTTCGGAGTTGTTGCAAAAGTTTCTAATAATGATCATGACGCCAAGAAATTGGGTTGCCTTCTAACAAGCGGTGTTACATAACCGGGCTGTTTTGGTGGCAGGTTGTGAAGAGTTTCAGTGTTCAAATTTAACTTCGTAATCTTTTTGCAATGTTTCACAAAATTACGAAAATAATATTAAAATATGGGTTTGCCAATACGAGTAATGAGTTGTTTTAATGTTTACCAATGGTGTTTTGACAGCACTAACTGATTTAAATGACTTTGAAATATATTGTCAATTTTAAGGAGACTACTTTACGTCATGTAGTTTTAAGGAAAATGTACGGGTTTTAACCGACTTCAAAAAAAGAGGAGGTTTTTTTATGTGTTTGTAAGCCCCTGTGTATGTAAGCAGTTTTCTCACCCATTTGTGGACCGATTCTTAAGATTCTTTAGAGTATACTTCCGAGGTTGTCCCGTTTAAATTTCATCAAATTCGGTCAAGCAATTTTCGAGTTACTTATTATCATAATATTGTGATAATACGTACCTACTTTTGAATTATCATGGTACCGATTTGAACAAGCTATTTCACACTTTTTTTGCGTTGAAGTCGGTTGATTTTTTTATATGTAACATTTCGAAGCGAATGTCTATTAGCTGACCGCTCATAGTGAAGCTCGCGTGACACACCACAGGTACTTTCTCCCCCATGTGTGGACCGATTCTTAAAATTCTTTAGAGTATACTCGTACTTCCGAGGAGTATACTTCATGGCTTTCATTACTTGGCTGCCTAAAATTGAGTTGGTTTGTTCTTAAAATACATTCGTTAGTAAACTGTCCTACATGGTGCGCAAAGCTTGATGAGTTGGAATGGACCTTGCATGGAAATCATTTTGGTACAATAATTTGTTTTGATTTTGTTAATATTGTTTTGTTTCATTTGTACAAATACTGACATCTTAAAAACCATATTAATTCCGATTTGAAAATGATACTCATTATTGTCTATATATCTGCATACATTTCTATTAATTAAATTTTTTTTACGCTGCCCCTTTTTATTTTATTCAAAGTTTTTTTCATTTGTGTCATGTCGTTAGCTGTCTGCTATAAGTTTAGTTTAGAGTTTTCACTACATTGACACTAAATGTAACGCTGGTATGTTTAGACCATATTTTATAGTATATATTTACGTTATATAACTACTATTATACGATTTTTTCCCTTAACTTGTCCCATTTTATTGAAGCTCATGCCAAATTTCATGATCCTAGGTTGACAGAGAGCACCATATACGTTCATGCCAAATTTCATGATCCTAGGTTGACAGAGAGTACCATATACGTTGAAATGAAATGCATTGTATTGGTTGTATCTAGTAGGTTAAGATGTAAGCTGTGTATATGTGAAACACCATTTAACTTTCGTTAAATCATGTGCTACGAGATAGAGGCTGTCAGACAGGCGACATTTGAAAAAAAACAGTTTATTACAAATAAGCAACTTACCAACGTACTTACGTTGCTTATTTGTAACATTAATTGTCTTCAAAACGTTTTTCTTTCGTTTCTTTAGAAGTGGATAGACGATTTTAAGTATCTGGACAAGAGTATTTTAAAGTTATGCCTCCAACGATACCTTTTTAATATTATTTTGACGGTTTAACTTACGCGGTAGGTATTAGTCGAATACCTCGACCAGTTTCGAGACCGTCCAGGCCACTTCTTCATGGAGTACTTGCGCACCTGGCTGCGTTCGCGCTAGTACGGGCTAGTCGCGCTAAATTTTAAAAACTCTTTCCACGCTTCCACGCTACGCGGACTAAATGCACTTTTTGCACTCAGATTTCTAATGACAAACAGAATCTTTCCGAGGTTGAGAGGTGAAAAGTATTTTTCCAACTTTCTAAAGCGTAACACTTTCTTGTGGTGTCAATCATTGTTTCTAAGAAATTACTAAGAGAATTTACTAAACTCTAACCATAGATAATACATACTTCTGACCAAATAGATATGGTTGAATTCCCTGTTCGAAACAGGTAACAAATCGCATATCAGCATTTATAAAACGCATCTGTGCCGTGTATCGCGTGCAACCGTTTCTCTGCCGATTCACATTCAACGAAACACGATTAGGTTAGCTCTCTACAAAATATATTGAATTTCACTTATTCCTACTGAAAAAGTTTATCACATTGGACTTATATATGTGTACATCACTTAGCGTTCCGCTATTTGGAATAAGCGTGGATTTGATTAAATGGAATATTAATATTTTTATATTTTGCATTTTGCCTTTATGCTTTGCAAGAATGTATTGAAGGTGATGTTAGGTGACCTCAGTACAAACGTCTTTTTTTATCTTTGAAACAATCGTATCTGTTTAAAATATTTTCGTTATGCACGGCTATCACTTAGGTACTAGTTTAACGAGCCCTTTCTGCATAGCACAAATTCAATACTAAATCTCTAACATTCTTGTGTCTGGGAGCTAACAGATGTAACAAAAAAGTGACATCGATGACATTAACAAATAATGGAAATACAGTCATCGTTAAGGGTTCTTCTATTTAGTGAAACAATTGGCAAAGGGCCATGCCAACTCCCTCATTCACGTTCCTGTTATAAGGCTGGTGAATAAGTGGGTAAGAATCTAGAATATGTAGATCGCTGCAGCTGCAGTACATAACGCAAGCATAATTTTATTTCGCTGACTACAAAAAGTGGGGGAATACTTCTAATTAGTGTTTGTTCCATTTGCTTGAACAACAGCTGCACCTGCAGCTACACCTGCGATGGAAATATTTATCCTAATATACCCAGCATATATTTTGCCATTAAAAATATTCTAATGTTATAATTTTGCACTCTGCAACCTTTTTACTATACTAAGCAGAAAATACAAACCGTAAACCAAACATATAGAAAAACAAAACGACCTACCACTTTTTAAATCAGTATCAAAAAAAAATATTTATAACAATTTAATAGTTATGAACAAAATAACAAGTGTTGGTATTATAGTGTTGATTAATTTAGGTGGCAAATACTGTTATCCAAGAAGCCGTCTTGTTGTACCTTTACCAGATATTATTTCCCAAAGCAATAGGTGCAACTTGAAATTTTATCAAGTTAAGTTCTAAGATGAATACTATTAAATATTTGATTAATTAAATTACACTGCATGTGAGGATATTTTTAGATGCATTACAATTGTATGCATTTATATCAGAAAAAATAATTTAGTATCTGCGTCTTCTGAATCCGTCAGATACCATGATCACTAGGCCATTAAGGTTCACATTCAAGGAATCGAGTTTATCTATACAGTTGACTTTAACCGTCGTGTGAGGATGGGGCGCCATTTATCGAATGCCGAACCGACCGGAGGAAGAGTTTTCACCCCTAGCTTTCGTTTGTATGTCAACAATTATAGATTTAAAAATTCCCCGAGAATGTAATTCTTCCCTCGAAAATTGCAAGGTTTGGTTTCGCTAAGTAGGCGTTAGTGCTTCAAAAATCTTAACTATCTTCATCCTAATTAATTATAAATGCGAAAGTAAGTTTATTTGTTATGATCACGCCTAAACGGCTGAACGGATCGCAGGCAAGGAGATAGATTATATACCGGTGAAGGACATAGACATTTAATCAAAGGAACATAAGTACATGCGCTATTCTAAAGTTTATTTATACGCTAGTTAAGCTGTGGCCCGCGGTTTCATTAGCATAAATATCATACAAATTAGTCCAACTGTTCTTGAGTTACTGTTATAAATGATGTAACTAACACGATTTTGCTTTATATAGATTAAAAAGAAACTTAACAATGTTTGTAGACGTTCACTTCAATAATATATTATTATTCTATTTCGTAGCTATCTTATGGGTAAATGAACAGCAATCCATTTCGATTCTGTACCTGACTGAGCGCAAAAAGTAAAACGCCATGCTTTACTTTTCATATTATCATCCCTTCCAATCGACTGGAAGGAATACAGGACGATGACATTCCTTTCTTTGTATTTCATATCGTGTCGATATTCGACAGATTGTACGAGAAATATGTTTCAACACTTTCAACCGAAACTAATATACAAATTGTTTGAGCAGGAATTTACTCAGTGAAATGAGACAATTTTTCTAGTCTAGCTTAATAGCTACAAGATATGGCTCGCATAACATTTCATTGGAATATTTTCGTGACTTACCCATTGCTCAACTAGTTTGCTCAATTGGTTGAGCAGTTGAGCATTAGGACATAGTTTGTATTACCGAACATTTAATGCCCTATAGCTCAACTAATTTTTGCTCAACTGTTTGATTAGTGGGTCATCCTTTTTAACTGCATCAAGTTGAGCAGTGGGTAATACCAACGGCTCAAATGGTAAAAGTTGAGTAATGGGTATTACCAACGACTCAACTGGTAATAGCTCGACTATGAATAGTTTAACTGTCGGTAATGCCCTCTGATCAACTATAGCTGTACAACTATATTTATAGACTTGATCTGCAAACTCCAAACTTCATAATTAATATTTTTTACCCGTTTCTTACAACATAATACGTTGACGAACTTAGACAATTTGCGTACCAGAGACGTACATTTACGTCCGTTTCATTCAAAATCTTTTGTTTTAATTATCCCGGTATATGAAGGATTTATCTAATTTTTATAATAAAGTTTTCTATACTTATAATAAAGTAGTAGAGGTCAAAAAATAAGAACTTGGAAGTAAAATAAAAAATGTGGATAAAATGACGTAAAATTACCTATTAAACAAGAGTATGACGTAAAAATAAACATGATCTTCTATGGTACGGATAAAAACGTAATTATAAAGAATGTTATACGTCTTATTTACATTTTCACTCAAAAGTTGGTAAAAAACCTTAACGAAAATAATGCAATACATGTTATTATTAAACACACCATAAGAAATCTTCCTATATATCCTCGAAGAAGTAAGCGGTGTTTTAAACACCTGCGTTTCGCCATATATATATTTTTGCTCCCATGTAATAGGAGGCGAGCCTATTGCCATCTACGAGACACTATTTCTGACTCCGGACTGCTAACTGTCCAAATAACTGTCCAAACCGGGTATCGAACCCAGGATCCCAAAATTCCAAAAGGTGCTTCCACCACTACACCATGTGACCAAGCGTGCGAAGCCGCCGTCAGCTAGTTACCCCAATATACATACACTAAACAATATACGTCACACCCACTTACAATGAAGTATTAAAAGAAAAAACTATTTTATTTTCTTGAACGCGTTATCGTTTTTGTCTAGCCGGTGCCCAATTGAAATTTTTGATTTCGTATCTAGTTTTTTAGCAATATAGTTGAGCAGTGTGTAAGAAGTGGCAGTTGAGCAATATAGTTGAGCAGTAGAGAAGGAGTTGATCAGCGGGTATTACCCACTGCTCGACTTTATGGAGTTGAGCAAACTAATTGAGCAATGGGGAAGTCACGATTATTTTTCATGAATTATGAGCTCAAAGACATATCTTCTGAGAATGTTGACTTGTTTGTTTATTTGAAAATTTTGCGTCTCCAAAAACAAAGGAAAGTTAACTGGTATTTAAATTCAAATTCCTACTAATAACATTAGAATACGAGTATGTACATAAATATTAAACATCCAAATATAATTTCCAACCTAAAAGCGAAATAGTATTGAAGTTGTACGGTTGTATGGAATACTCAGCGTGCGTGCTTTTAAATATATTTTCAATATAGTTTTTTTGTTATTTTGTAAAAAAATGAAATTGCGCTTTTAAAAAAAAAATTGATTACTAAAGTATTTAAATGTTTGTTGGCATTAAACACATTTTTTTGTAAGAATATCTCCCATAGAAAGTGAATGGAGTTGTTTTGCTACATCGACGGGAACGTTTTCCAGGGTGTTTTGGGATAGTTTGCGATTTTTTTCTATGGAGCCATATTTATTTAAAAGTGTATCGTAGAACATCTCCGAATAAAGTATTTTATGTACATTTATTACTCATAAAACAAAAATTTCAATTAACCGTTTTCGAAGGTCAGGGTCAAGGTTACGTATAGATATACGTGAGAACAAATTGTCAAATTTGGAGCATATTTCTTAATACAATGAACAGAGAAATGGAAGATGATGATAGGATGACTTACCTAGTCTCTGATCTCTGGATGGTCCTTCCACTTCTTCTGGCCAGTATTGTAAATCCTGGTTGTTTTCTTCACCTCCAAAGCCTGTATATAAATTAAAATACTCAAATTGTACGAGGAGTGAAAGTGTCATTTGCGATCGTTTTTTTTATAAATATAATAACTAGGCTCCACAGAATCCATCAGGGTCCGTGCCATTTTTTTTTATATTTGCAAATTAATAACATCTAAATATAATTAAAGAAGAGTCAACAATACGTACTGAATTATAACATATTGTAACATAGGATTTTTATGTTAAATTCAATTCTGAGTTTGCATCAGCATTCAGAGCAGACCTGTCTCCGCAGACAGCATCCGTTCACGAGTCGACACATGTGGCAGCCATCGCCTTCTCTAACCATATTTGAGGGGAGATGGCGACCCGCCGCACGACGCCACTGCATGCTGACACCTTTTCGTGAGCGTATCTGCTCTGTATGTTCATACATCATCTTTTTCAAATACAGCTTAACTTAAATAACTACTAATGTTAACTTATTCACTTATTGCACTGAAGCAGGGTCTCAATTACTACTCCGTTTCAACCCCGTAGGCCATTTTGAGGTTGTTTTTCAGCATGGTGTTGGTGTATGCAACCCTCGCTTTCCTCACGAATTGCCCAACGGATCGTCATCATCATCGGCGTAGTAAGTGAAGCCGGTATGCAGGGAAACTGCAACGTCTGCGTGCGGGACGATCTCATGCAGATTCATTTCATTCATTTTACTCTGTGTACTCATTGTTTTTATGATTAGGACTGACTCCTACGTCAGTCCCTGCGCCTCGTGTATGGTAAGGGTGCGTGATCCCTCTCTTTTTCCGTAGCCATGGCTGGCCAGGGTTTCCTTTTCTTCTTGGGGGTGAACCAGGAACACGGTGTTTGGAAGGGATTTAGGGATTTTCGCACCTGTTTACCTCTCGAGGCGCCGGGACCTTATACGGGGGACTGAGGCATATAATTATATACCGGAGTATATATCCCTCAGTGCATATGCGAAATCAGTGTCTCTGTTGTTTTTGTGACGATAACGTCCTTGTTCACATTGAAACTTCTTACCACCCAAGTCGTCTTTCCGCATCCAGAAACTTCGTTGACCCATTGTATTTTCAGTACCTCCCAACGCCTCCAAAATTTCTCGATCTCAGAGTCCTCCGAAATGGCTTTCGCCATTTGTAAGACTCTGTCATCCAGCATTATTTTGGTACATCAGGCGATAACCACAATGGGGTCATTTTGTGGTGTCGCGGGTTTAGCCATGCCAGTGCGCTCCGTTTCTTCCTCTTCGAGACAAGCAAAACCACTTGTCGCGTAGTAAGCCACCATATACTGACCAGAAATTGTTCCCCTGATGGTCTGGGATGTGTCATTGTCGTATTTCGTGGCCTCAGTCTCCTCGAGTCGAGTCATCTGCAAGGGACGGGACTAGAGGATGCTGGCTTCGTTTTCTCGCCGAAAAGACTGCAGGATGTTTTCGCAGTTCCTGAGATTGACTTCTCTTGCCGCTCTCGTCATGGCGAGAAACTCGAAAAAGGCATTCACTACGTGGCTCACTGGTTCCAGTGTCGTGATATATCCGGGCAGACTGACCTGCCCCATGTCAGCTCTAGTCCGAGCCCGTTTTTGCGGTTTTGAGCTTGCTGGCACTAACTTGGGACTAATTATGACCGTTAAAGCAAAAGGGTTTGTCTAACATGTCACTTTAGATCTTGTATATGAGCTTCATAGCTAAGTAGTCTCAGGGGTGCCTTCAGTGGAAATACTAAAAATTAATGGTCATATTAAACAGATGTATACATCGTATAACATGATAAATAGACAGTGTGTGGTATACGTTTTAAAGACTGTTGATATTGACAAGCGATTTTTTTATTGTTAATTTAATTACTTTCTACTTCTTATAGGTTCTAAAGACGTAAACAGCATATATTTTCATATATATTCTGCTTCAAAGCAAATGTCTGATACATTTGCTATGTATGTATGTATATGAAAATTCACTAAATATAATATAGTACATAAGTCTAAAGAAGCGCTTGTAGCTGAGCTTACTTATATATTGATTCGTATCTGTTTAGTTAGATTAAGTAAAAATTGCTGTGGTCACTTCTTGGATGGCATTGCTGTCATTTTCATCTAGCTTGCATGCTTCGGGGGCACGTTAAACTACCTGCACCAGTTAGATCAAGTTGTAGGCATTCGGGTGGCTGAAAGCTACGAAACTAAGGCCAGCACAGACACCAGCTTAATCACAGAAAGACTGGGTCAACGGGGTGGATAATTTTTTTCTTTACGTACACAAAATTTCTCACACTCAAAGAAAGTCTCGCGTCTTAGCAGTGCTAGCGGCTGTTTATGTCTTTATAGGGTTCAATACCACAAAAGGAATATGGAATTCTTATAGGGTCATCTTGTTGTCCGTCTGTCCGTCTATCCGTCTGTACGTTTGCCTGTCTCTCTGTAATGATTCGTCGTTGCGTTCGTCGACGAGCTCACCGATGTCAAATACTTTATGAGATATCACCCTTGTACACAAGGTTGCTTTTCCAACGTTTCTTGTCATCTCGTCATTTGTTGATGGTCAAAGATGCAACGATGTTTACTCTTAGAGAATCGCACGGCTGTCCATCTGTCTATCTGTCTATCAAGACCCCTTTTCTCAGGAACGCGAAGAGGTATCGAGTTGAAATTTACACCAAATACTCTGTCTACGTTTTATTTCATCTGTTGTTGGGGTTTATTTCCACTCTTGGCTGCTTTTATTATTATGATATAGTTTTACTGTTAAAAAAGTACAGTACAAATACCAAAACGCCATTAAATTGCATAGCCAAATACGAGTATATTCTAAGATAACACGGGACTCAGACATACAAGTGCATTTTTTGAAAACTGTTGAACTTTGTTCTGCGTCTTATTGGTGGTGGCGTGTGTGGTTAATGTAAAAATCTTGCTAATATTATAAATTTTTGTTACTGGGGGGATGGAAGATGGAGGCTTGTTACTCACCCCAGAATGGCTTAACGGATTTTGATGTAATTCAGTATCTAGATAGACAAGGTGTTGGGATAACACAAAAGATATGTTTCATCATTATTACCATCATCCCTCACCACGCGGGTAAAACCGCAGGGAGCAGCTAGTATTTCATAAATTCTTATTAATTTTCGACACCTGCAGTTTCTTTGTAGTATAAAAGACTAGCTGGTGCCCGCGACGTCGTCTGCGCAGGATAAGTACATCGAGAGTTTATTATCTTCTAGAAAGCCATACTTATCTATTTTTATATCAAAATGTCATAAAATATTTACATGGTTATATTATGAGTTATTTTAACTAAATAACTACGTAAATAAATCAGTAAACACTAAAAAAAAATAATAAAATACAGTACCTACGTACATACAAACATAAAATTAATTACCATGGAAAAATCTGTCATGACATTTCATCACCCTTGACGGTATTTGTGTTACTATTTCATCAATCTTTACGGTCGCTCAGCACGTCTAGCGTATCGAGCTATCAAAATGATAGCATGCTTTTGACTTAGCTATCAAAAACTAACATAAACTTTGACAGAACTCTCATCAATACGATCTTTACGTAGGCCTAGATCTTGTTATTTTGTCTATGCTGTGCCCAAGAATATTACGCTTTTTCACTCGATGGATGAGGATGACGAAAAGTATGCTATGTTACACAAAGCACACTTTTTATCATCCAACACTTCATCTACCACTATATAAAATTACATCAAAATTGGCCCCGCCGTTTGAATGTGAAAGAGTAACAAACATACACACATCCATACTCACAAATTTTTTCACGTTAATATTATAGTAGGATATATATGATTCATATGTACTATATGTATATATATATTTAACCGTGATATCTTATCAAAGTTATATCTTGGCTATTTAGCATATATATCTATAAGTAAATGCATAAAAGAAAATAGTGTTGTAGAAAAGTTTTTCTTTACGTACACAATATTTGGCCGGCTTAGCTACGGCTTTACGTCGAGGGTAAAGAGAATTAAAAGGGTCTCTGAAAACCAAAATACATATGTATATATTCGTAACAAAATATAATCTAAACATTCAAATGAAGGTCTTTATTCGTTAGGTGTTTCTCCACCCTTTCTGTGTATTAAATATCTTTTGTAGACCCGTTAGGTTACCAACTGTGGACGGCGGGGACAAAATTGACGCTCTTCCGGCAGTTTCATTTTAATTGCCGTTGTTTATTGATGTTTCCAATTTGTATATTTGTACCGCTAGATTTTTTTCCTCTTTTGACGGCTTTTGAGCTATTTTCTGTTATATCCGTACATGCAATAAAATAAAAACTGAAGTCCATTTTATTGCTGGTTTTGATTTCAACAAATATTTTTCAACCAATCCAAGGCTTTTATTGTTAAATGATGCTTGATTTTTTATCTTAACAACTTGATGAATGTATGAATACGTACTACTACTCTCTTACAATGTATTACAATTGCCGATCCTGACTTGTTTTGTTTTTTGGCTTTATATTTTACTAGCTTACCCATTCGAGACTACGCCTGCGTGGCAACGCCCTCGTGGCAACCTTGTTTTACTAAACCAAAACGATTTTCTAGGCATTTCCTCATTATGGAAACGGAGTTATATAGCTTTTTTCTACCGCAAAGCAGTAGTGTGCAAATGTTATTGTGTTAAGGTATTCACCCAATAATCTCACTTACTACAGTTCGCTGTAGGAAGTGAAATACTGGCTAATGGAAAATAAAGTTTTGTGGAGCTACGTGTTTTTGTTTTATCAAAATCGGCCTTCCCGAAAATAATTTATGAGCGTTGTAAGATACATATGAAAGAAATACAACTTATGAGTACAGATTCATTAGTACACACACGCTGTTTATGTTATAAATAAATTTAATGATATAATATAGAATATGTATAAGATAAAATACTATTTTACATATACATAAATAAGTCACTAATTACATAAATTAACAAACACAACAGTCTACACACAGGAGTATTTTATCTAGTAAAATAATTAATAATTGAATATGTATAATAGATAATATTAATAATGTCTCAGTGCTAAGAACGGTCAGAGGTGTTAGTATTGATAGTTATGTGTTAGAGTGACGCTTCTAGTCTAGTACTTCTGAGGTTCTGCCTTATTTATTTATATTTATATATAAAAGGTAATTAATATTGATGATATGATTTTTATCTTGTTGCACAATACCGTCCACGCTTTACATAATATTTTTTTCCTGTCCATCCAAATAGCGTGTCAGTACCTATACTGCATTAGTGATTAGACCTCGGTGTTTCAAACGTCTATAGACGACGGTGACCACTTTCCATCAGCCTGCGTGCCTGCCTATATTTGGCAATAAAAAAGTCCACTTTGATTTTATAGTCCTTTAGTTGAAGTTGATTTTTGTATATTTTGTAGTAGTATGCAATAAAGGGTCATTGCATCTTATTTATATATAGAGATATTTATTTATAGAGTTATTAAGTACCTATAGGTATTTAAAACAAAACATAAAATCAATTTGTATGTTCTTCTTCTTTCTCTTCACACCCTCAACCCACCCCTTTCACACACCCAACCTACATAGTTTTGTTCAAAATGTCCAATTAAAATACTTCACTATTTAGCTTTGATATTATGTAATTAATTATTATATTATGAAACATATATAAAAATATAAATTGTGTATGTATAAATTTATTAACTAGCTCTTACCTATTACCTTAATTGTATTTTTACTAAGGTAGGATACCTATAATATGTATTTGTTTTAAATTGCTAACTGTTGAATATTGTATAACTCCATACCCTGTCAAAACTGGCAAACTTCCTAGTAAACCGCACTCACTTCGACGCCAAATCTGTTTTTATTTGAAATGTTCTACTTGGAAATAAATTATTATTATTATTATTATTCTAAAAAAATTGGTGTACCTACGTAGGATCAGAAGACAGTAAACCTAGACCATAGGCAGTTCTTTTGACATCATTAGCTTCGATAGAAAGAATACCATCGATAATAATATTTCATTTTGAAATGAAAGAAAATGGATGAAATACAATTACTTAAACAGAGCCCGACAGAAGCGTCCTATTTCTTTCTCGCCTACTACAGTAATGGGTTTGGTGCTCCTCGCTGGCAGGAGAGTCGTTGCCGGTGCCGCCCCTTCACCCATCTCCACGCTCCACCCCCTCAGACTCCAACGCCGTCGGTGCCACCAACAATGACCTCGTATTTCAGACGGAATTGCTCAAACACGGAACAACGAAAACTCGGAATAGCGCTTAGGTTTTAAATTAAAACAATGTGGAGTCGTGTTGTTTCGTGTCACAAGATCTAGCCTCGCGATTACGATGTATCCTCGCGCTTATGTTTTTTTTCGAGTGCTATTTAAGGTCAACTTATTAAGGTTCCACGTGAACAATGAATCCAGATCTACTTGCAAATTTCGGGTTGAGTTTATTCTTCATAACATAAATGTAGTCTGGTTTTTACTCTCTGTCTGGAAGGAAATCTAGCTTTGTCTTAATTATCCATTGAAATATAGGGAGGATTTACATAATAGGCTCAGATATATGCTTAGAGGGCTTACTTATAAATGCTGCTTAATTTTAAATATGACGTTATTGAGTAGTGCACACAGGAAAATTGTCGTGCGCCGTACTAAATAATGTTATTTACTTTAAGCAGCATTTTATAAGTAAGGCCATTAGTAGAAACATTTCCCTAATACCTACTTATAAACTACTAAAAGTTTCAAATTTACATTTATAAATAAAAAGTAGTGTTTTAAAACGTAGAATAACATAACATCACATCTGTATTCCCCATACGGATTAGACAGACATATAGCATTATAGGGAAAAGACCAGGAGGCAAATTGTACTATTTCACAACGTTTAACAATCTTTCCCGCTGTAACTACAGTTTAACTTCGGTTGTCGTTCGATAACTACCCAAACAGCCATTATATAATATATTGCAAGAGACATATTGGGAATGTAACGTCACTGTAAACACTACTATATGTTAAACTAGCTGGTGCCCGCGACTTCTGCGCAGGATTAGTACTTCGAGTAGCTTATTATCTTCTCCAAAGCCATATCTATGTTTATACCAAAATGTCTTAAAAAAATTCCATGGTTATAAGAGTGAATTTATATACTTAGTATATCAATCAGTATAATAATAAAATACAGTACCATAAAATACATTTCCATGGTGATTAATTTTATATTTGTGTGTTACGTACATACAAATATAAAATTAATCACCATGGAAAAAATCTGTCACTACATTTCGTCACCCTTGACGGTATTTGTGTTATATTTCCTCACCATTGACGGTCGCCAAGCACGTCTACGTAAGGTACCTACGGCAGGTAACTTACACCCGTTAGGTACAATAATCTATATTTATAAAAATGAACTCCTATTTCCCCTAGTCACGCTATAACTTGAGAACATAATAATAATATGGAACAATCTAGCTAATTCTTGTTTTTTTGTGTAAATTATTGTCAGGAGAAGGTTCTTATGAAAGAAAAACAAAGAAAGATGGGAGGTTATGGCGAGGCTGAGCCTACTACGCGAACGAATTCGCGGGCAGTCGCTAGTTCATTATAAACCCATCAATGTAAGGATATCCTTACTAACTCGCACACCCACTATACACAATAACATTTATATTATTAGTGTAATAGTGGTTTTTATTTGTACGTCCACTTACATTTTACAGTTTTTCTATGGTTCGTGTATATAAATATCTCTGCCCTTATTGTTTTAAGCGGTATTCTACTAAAGTGTTTTGAATTTCTAAATGTGAATGTCAAGGATCTGAAGGTTGCTTTGAAAAGATACACTTCATGTTACGTATAGGTACAACCTGCATTATGAAAAGAGCTAGAATCGAACAGAAGAATTTATATATTGGCTTACAACAAAAGTAGGGTATACTTTTTAATCATACAAAAACCTATACAATAAATACCTTTACTCTAGCCCACGGCTCTATCACTTAGGAAAATTTTAATACCAAAATATTCCTTTTGTTGTTCCTTCCTACCTTACGGTTTTATATTCTTATCATATATATCATAAATATATTTTTAGAGGTTTTAGCTTAACATTGAAAAAACGTGAAAACAAACACAATTATACGACACACCAAACACACTCGCATACACTCACAAACACACACTTTGCATTCATTTATTTTATTACACTATTCTGAATATGATTGTTAGATACCGTCTTAGTTGGTACCACCGATGTGTACCGCCATATGTTCAGCAACACTGGGTAAATAAGACTCAAGAAACTAGGTTTTGGGTTGAAGAACGCAATACAGTGCCACACATAACGTTAAGCTAAATCTTTGGGTAGCATTACAACTGTTATGAGTAGGCATGGTACTTGTTATTAGACGCATGACATAACTATCAAGTATTATGAAAGCATAAAAAATGCTTTTGTTCTTTCTCCCGATGTCAGTAAAGAAAGGAAAGCAATACAATACATAAAACTTTCATTAGAATATCGCTTAAATGATTTTGTCCCTCATTTTATGTTTGTGGTATCAAATTTTATAGTACATTGCTGTTCTCTAAGACTGCTCATTGGTTATTTCCATAGTATGGTTAATATATTAATTACTACTTTTCATAGATCTATGTGCGTTATACAAGCATGAAGTTTACCACTCTCCAACTTCGTTCTACCTATATTTCTACGTATAAGACTCAACTTGATTGTAGACGTATTTAGTCCCCTAGAGCAAACCCCCGGAGTTCACAGACACTGCCCCAAACTTAGGAGAAGCTTTGGTCTGCCTTGATCTTTCTGAAATAGTTTTCGACTTACAGTTCCTTGTGCTCCAATCGATTCACTCTTTTAAGTTTTGGAAACCAATCTCAATTAAAGTTTGCTTTCTCCCGATAGTAATTTCTAATTTTAAGGATGAAAGGATTTCATTTGATAAAAATAAGAATTCTAAATGTCAGTAATAAAAGCTCGTTGGAAGCTTAACATTATACAAACGGAAAAGAAAAAATATATGGCAACACAATGTTTTATTATCACGTTACATAACCGCCCTAGCATGCAAGTAACTTTCGTCGCATGTTCAGAATTTTTTCACAAATACGCGAAAATAGCACGTCATGTATCCAACCGAGAATTATTTATGGTAATGTGAGCGAATAACGCATAATATGACGTACAACCTGGGCTAAATACACATCTACTTCAGCTTTTTAAAATTAAACGACATTACGCAAAAAGGTTAATAAACTAGCGATAAACAGAAACTTAATTCAGTATCATGAAAATACACTCGAATTCGGTTCCGAATAAATTCGTGAGTGAGCTTTATTTCAGTCATTGCCAGCCCTTTGGCAGCGCGTTAACCGCAAAACGGGCCGAGTGACATAATGGGATGCCATAGAAGGCGGCGAAAAAATTTGCGGTCGACCGCACGTTGGATGGACCAACTGAGTTTGAAGGCACGCTACTGTAATTTTACGAGATACGGCACAAAAGGGTGACGAGACCGGATGGAGAGCTATCGCCCTCATACACGACGTTAGATATGTTTGTATAGAGGAAATAGGGGGAGGATATTTAGCCGAGTAATAGACGGTATACGCGAGAGTTGAGGTCGTATTAACTGCGGATAATGATAACGCGAGCGTACTATCGCAATGACAATCTCTATACCCATACAACTATACTATATACTTACTATATTACTAGCACGATATATATTTATATAATCGCTACGAAATTGACGTCTGAAAACTATATTTACGATTTATATTCGACCATGTCGATTACATGGGAGAATACGTATTCCATTATTCAAATGGCTTAATCATATATATATGCATTTAACTTTAATTATGTTTTTTTTTTTAAATAGTATTTATATTAAGGTAATATTTTAATACCAAATAGTTCTTAGCCTGTACATGGTTAAAATGCCCCTTTCAGTTAAACACAAAAAATGGGAATTATAGACATTTACACAGTTTTAGTTACATGTGAGCTATTTTCCATTAATGGCAATCCATTATAGACACAACACGATTATAGAGGTCTTATTCTTTTAGTCTTACTACTCGTAATTCGAATTACAAACAATAGTTACTGATTAACAACAAAAAATATATACAGAGTCAACGAGGGTAGAATAGAAATTGTATAATTTTTCTCCGCGTGATTAGCATTTGCATAAGCCACGTTGGGAGACTTTCTGTTCTTAATTACTTGCTTTTTCAAAGATACAAAGATTACTAAATACGACAAAAGTGTTCTAATTATAATATAGTTACTCAAACTTATTAGTTTTATACGTATTATTATAGTCATATATATGTCAGCACAGCATATAACGCACTTTCTACATTAGGCTGCTGTCGACAAACTCGTTGACGAGCTCACCGATGTCAAATAGATACTTTATGAGATATCGCCCTTGTACATAAGGTTGCTTTTCCAACGTTTCTTGTCATCTCTTCATTTGTTTCACTGATGTCAAAGATGCAACGATGTTTGCTCTTAGAGAATCGCACGGCTGGTCTTTTTGGATTTTTGTGGGGAGGCATATGTTCACCAGTGGACGTCCTACGGCTGAGATGGTGATGATTATGACATTAAACTTTAACTTTGTAAGCCAAAGCCAAGTTAATTTTTCAATTAAATCAGTTCACTTATTATCTTAATTATATTTGCAGTATTATTATAAACAAGTTTTTCTGAGATCTAACCTATATTCCAGGAATAAATGTACCTACGCATAGTATTTAAAATTCCGCTTTGTCATTTAAAAAACCTTTCAAATGTGTCAAACTTTCTTTATTCAACATTTAAAAAAGTATTTTCCAGTCTGAGTCAAACTTTTGTTTTATGTTTTTTAACTTTTTAACGACCAACTTTTTCTTTCGTTGAGTTTCTTTTCAATCATCTCCCTGTCGATAAAAACTTTCTTCTTCAAAGTTTTTATTTATTAAATGTCTGGTAAAACTGTTTTAAAGGAGGATGCTCGATAAACCTGAAGTTTAATTTTTATTGTTCACAATAAAAGTTACTGCAGTCCCAAGTTGGGGAAATAATGGCCAACGTGGTGTTTCCTGCTGGGATATGGATCGGTATTTTCATCTGTTTCATAGACATTGATAAACTTCACGACGTTTGATCAAGTAATACTATTACCAGGTGACAGGTGCAAGATACCATGTTCGTTGGTACCACATTATTTGCCGTAAATCAATAGTGAAGCATCATTACTTTTGTACAAGTGGAAGGCCTCTTGTTCAGGAAAGTATCTCGTTCAATATAAACGCAGTGCCAAATATTCTGCATCCAAAGTGCAGCTAGGTGTGTTTTATATTTGAATAGCACTGTAGTAAGTGAAATGAGACCGGGAAGTACCCCGAAAGTATCTCTGGATAACTACAGCGCAAAGCTCTGGGTTGCACTGTGCCACTTGACTTTGACGTAATCTCTTGAGTCAAGTTAAGCCTGGCAAATAAAAATTAAAGACTGTGTAGATAGAGACTAATACAGGAGAAGAACATTATGATGAATACGACAGTATTTTGTCCCCACTTGTATCAAAATTCTATGGTGAAATATTGTTTGAGACCCTGTGAAGACCCCGACGAAGGCAAGGAATAGCCATGCAGTTAATATAATCGAATAGGTACCTATTCGTTCTACTATTGGTGTTACCTTGTAGATTAATTATAGTAGTTGAGCTGATCGTGGCTTCGCTCGTGTGGTCCGTGGTATATGGATTTAATTTCTTTGTGCGGTTAATTAATACCTAAAAATAAGCTTATGTAACTCTTTATATTAGATAAACATCAGAGATCTCCTAGAGAATGTCTTGTCAAAATAGATCCAAACGTTTCAGAGATTAGTTGGAACAAACAGACAGGCAGACAAAAATTTTTTTATATTGCTTTTTTTTGGAATAAGTACCGTATGTATTTTCATACGCATTTAGCCAAGCTGTTATTTTGTCATTACAAATAGATACGACTTATGAATGTATAAGATATATTTATAAGTACAGATACTTCATTAAAAATCTTTGTTTTATAAGTTGGAATGTTTAGACGGGACTGTAAGGGCATGTATCTTAATCGTTATGGTTACAGGAAAATTTTCATAGGAGACCATCCATAATATTAGATCAATTGGCACACAAAAAATATGTTGGTATTAAACCATTTTTTTCACTGACTGTACATTTTCGTCAATATCTGTGAATGCAGTTCAGAATATATTAAAATGTTTTGGATGGTCTCGTTGGAACGATTTCCTGTAACTATAATGGCTTAGAATAGCCGCTGCTGTCCCGTCTCAAAAACCCAACTATATGAATAATGGAATATCCTCAATCCAAATACAAACTAATTTATTTATTTTCAATACGAATGCTGTTATTTATATTTAAGAGCATACATGACCTATTTTCTATTGCATTAAAAGCTGCACCCGTTTACTTGACGTGAAAACACACTTGCATATATAAATCCAGCAAATTTCTCGCGACACACATGCATAATACAACAACTTGCTCAAGCACGATATCACAAACAAACAGTCTGTATCAGCACGTCGCAAGTTCACAACGTTATATTTGCATCTCTCACTTACGCTCAGATTACCAGCTGCTTCATTTCAGCGCACTTTCAATATTTACATTGCAAAACAAAAAGCATACGACATCTACGTGCTTACACTATGATCCCTGTTTGTTTGGTTTCATTCAGTAGCTTTAATTATTTATTTAGTTACTGTTAATAATTGCCTGCACCCCGCGGCTTCGCCTGTGGAGAATATCTATTGCACAACAACAATTATCTAAATGGTTGACAATTCGTTGCATTTAATTAATCTTGTTTTACCATTCTATGTGTGTTAAAAATGTTACAAATAGTGTGCTACACTGGACCTTGAGCCTCGGTGGCCTAGATAGTCATGGCGTCTGACACGGATAGTCAGAAGACGCGGGTTCGAATCCCTTCCAAGGATTTGAATTTTTCTCTCTATATATTTCAAAGTGTGCTACATTGACTGAAAAATTGATAGAACACTGGCTAGCTTGTCATTCAAGAATGCATATTCTTTAGAGAATTATGATGAGTGCAGCAGTGACGCAATGGAACTGAACCCAAAAATGTCTTTAATTTCTAAAATATCATATCATACCCATTTGACTCGTACAATATCTCTCATAAAACAAAATTAGTAACTACTCCTGTTTCTACTATATTTATGTAACCCTATTAAGTACACTCGCACTCGGTAACACTTCCAGTGGCTTATTATCATTGTACTTTGGCCGTTTACTTTTATTACGTGCCGACGTTAACGAGATCGCGCCCCGGATATTATAATTAGACATAATAACGAGTTCTGTTCATCCTGTGATTTTGTTATGAAGACTGGAAAATAATTAATTACTTATACATTTCTTGATAAAATGTTTTGTTTTATTTCTAATGTTTTATATTTTATTACTATTGCCTTGCGCCTTTACTCACGACTACTCGAGAGGTATTTTCCAGGATAAGAAGTATCATCATGACATCATCATTGTTATCATTATCAGCTGGAAGACATCCACAGCGGAACATATAGGTCCCCCGTAAACCGCCACTTGGAACGGCTATACTTGCCTCCTGCATCCAGCCATTCTCCACAGTTTCAAGACGGGGTTGTCGGTCTACCTAGCAGGGAGCCAGCCTACACATCTTCCTGTGCGTGGTCGCTACTCGAACACGTTTCTTCCCCATCGATTGTCGGTTCTGCGAGCGATGTGGCCTGCCCATTGCCACTTCAACTTCCTAGCTTTGAGAGCTTCGTTGGTAACCTTAGTTCTACCCCGGGTCTCCTCATTTAGGATCTTATCACGCAGGGAAACTCCAAGCATAGACCTCTTCATTGCTCGTTGAACGACTTTAAGTTTATTAACGAGGCGAACAGCAAGGCACTACGTCTCAGTGGGCAAACGTTTTGAACCTATGGCGGGCAAATCGGGGAACTGTAATACTCACCCCATGGTACGTTTTAAAAATTAAATAAGCACACATACAATATTCATTGTACAGTTGCATTATAAATATTAGTATTTCTAAGAATAGTCTTTCATTTTCTTTTATTTTACAATAGTTTTAGTACAAAAAAGTAATTTGACATATTTTATTACGCAATAAATATCACAATAATGATAAATATGGTTTATTTAATTAAACTTACGGGGCGCTAGCTGGAAACTTTGCTACTACAGTAATTTTGTAAATAAATGACTTCTGCGAATATACCGACAGTAAATTGCTTACTAAGAAAAGCAAATGGGCTACGGATTCCTGATAATAAACCACAACTATAGTTTATACATACAACACACAAATATAGTACTTTTGAATACGCACCAGTTTTATAAGTCGTACTCGCAAACTATATTTTTAACTCTCATATAAACTAATTAATTTTAGAAAGGTCATTAATTATTTCTGACTCAACGGAAGTATAGGGGAGTTTATTACTTCTTGAATTGCTTTTGTGAACAATAATTGGGTCAGGGTCCAGGCTACCAGCCATATCGTCTGACACACTGCAATAATAACTTAGTCTGTTCTAATTGTATCAAAAATATTACTAATAATCAGGGATTACGATAAAGTAATAACTTCAGAAAAGTATTATCGATACCTAACCTTGTATAGGTTGTATTACTTGCTCAGTTACTTCGCTGGCTCAGTGACTAGAAAACGGTTAGCTTCCGATAAGATCAAACGCTCGTTTTCTTTGTCCTGTTTCATCTTGTTAACTTTGTAACATATTCTTTAGATTAGCTGTCTATGGTATAGTTATTATAACGGTAGGACTTTTGCAATGTCCGCCTGGGCACCGCACCTTTGCCAGTTACTCAACTGTGAAGCAGTAATGTGCAGACAATTACTGCGTTTTGTTGAAAGGCAATATTTACAGTGAAAACAAGAGACAAGATACATCTTATATCTCAGGGTAACAGCACAGTTTATTGCTGTATAGGGTTTCGACAATTTCGAACTCTTGTAGCTTAAAATTCACTGAAAGTCACTGAACTGTTATGGGCAAGCGTGATGCGTAACATCAGGTAACGACTTGCTCGGCTCGTTCCAATTGACATAAAAGAAAGAATGTTATTTTAGATACACCCACATAACGTCTCAATATTCAGATATTCATTCTACCTACAATCAACATGGAATTCTTAAAAAGGCATCGTATTTGCGATACACACAGTATCAGAGATATTCTTACGATGTGACGGTGATTCCTTTCCTTTAGGCGGCCCGTTTGCTTGTGCTATGCTTATGCTATTAAAAATTATGAAAGCAAAACCAGCAAACTATACAAATCTACTATCAGTGTACTTTTTCTAGTCATTCAATATTGGTATTCTCCCGTAGTATTTGGATGACAAATAATATTTTTACGTTAAGGTGATATGCTAGCTGATAGAACTCATTCGCCAAGTGTGGCTGGTTAGAGGCTGTAGTGTAAAAACATTACTGTATTAGTGTTTAAAGGGGACTAAACGAGTTTGTCGTGCAGCGCAGAATTTTGAAGATTTAAGATCTGGGTTGTACTTCAGCTCGACAAACCAATTACTATAACTTGTCGTCACTAGCATAAAACAATAAGTATTTACCTTTCGTTTGACCTCTTGTTCTTTGCCTATAGTATCTTATTTTTGTTGATTTCTGGTTAATTATCTTATATATACTATATGGAAGCATCGTATCTATACACGTAAGTTACATGTATTGACTGTTTTGTAGATCGTAATTTTTTATTGACCTCGTCGGTGCTTTAAAGAAATGAAATGACATGTATTTTTCACTATCAATATTTAAACAAGATGTGCAATTCGTTTCCTTGATGGTCAGCGTGAGTTTACCACTGTATTATTTGAAATACCCAACTCGTGCCAATTTAGTGCACACAATGAGTCTATTAGACCCACTGCTTTGAATGCTTTCGGTTTTTTTTCTTAATTATATTAGCTGAGATTTGCTCAATTAAGTCATGAATTAAAAATGTTGCCATATAAAATTTTAAAAAATATAAACGAAACAGTTAAAGCTCGTTTAAGGATCAATTTACTAACAAGTTGTTCCCAAGAATCCCCGTAACTCGTGATAATTTTATGAGTGTTACACACGAAAGCTCAAGCGGTTATATTGCGCCCAGCTAAATACTCTCTCGTATATTTTCATTATTTGTGTATTCAAACATTTTTTAGTTCGTTTGACCCAAATTGTTTGCTTTTTTCAGTATTATCTCAAGCCCTAAATCATTCGGAATAACTGTGCGCCTACTTGGGAAAAATTCCACTAGTTTTTGGGATCCATTTATTGTAAAGAAACGGAACACTGGTGGCGAGAATTAATCGGTCATTTCCTTTTTCTGTCACCAGGTGCCTACAATTTTAGTGACTTAATTTATGTTCAGCCAAGGTAAAATTTAAGACGCCTGCCGAAATAATTTAGCATTTTTTTGCTTTTGGCTTTAAAAGCCTACGTAACATATATTATTTAATCTATAGGGATTCTTAATTTCAGCGAACTAAACTGGGACTGAACTAATCCAGGAATACCTACTACATAAAAGTTTTGTTTAAAAGTTTGTATTTATAAACTAATTGGTTACGATATCATGGAACAGTGGTATATATTTAATTATTTAAATTTGCTGATGTAATTGCTTGAATATACCTACTACACAAATAATAATACATATTTACACATAATTATATAAAGTAGGTATGTTCCTGTCCGCATAGTTGATAATCTATCTATATTACACCACTCAATAAAAATGTATGTGTCTGTAATGTTGTTACTGTTTGTTGTTATATTTTTGTAGTCACAAATCAACTGTATTTCTAATGTCAAAATACATAGTTATCCCACTAATATTATAAATGTGAAAGTTTGGATGGATGGATGGATGTATGGATAAATGGATGTTTGTAACTCAATAACGGCAGAACGGCTGAACGGATCTGAGTGAACATTATAGACACATTATAGACAAAATAACAAGATCTCCGCCTACGACAAGATCGTTATGATGACAGTTCTGTCAAAGTTTGTGTCAGTTTCTGATAGTTTAGTCAAAAGCACGGTATCATTTTGACAGCTCGATATACTATAGACGTGCTCGATGAACGTCAAGGGTGATGAAATTACATTTTGGTTTAAAGATAGTTATGGCCTTGGAGAAGATAAGCTACACGAAGAACTAATCCTGCACAGACGAGGTTGCGGGCACCTGCTAGTACTGAATAGATATGAAAGTATACGGTACTTATAAAAAAATATACATCTATTTTTTAGTTTTTATCTGCCTAGTCGAATTAAACGTCATTTGGCTGACGGACGACTGATATTATAAGGAGTAACTTTGGCTACTTTTATTTAATTAAAAATAAAAAGGTTCTGCGGAAAAAAAATTGTGGATATAGTCATTCGGCGCGGGTGAGGCCGTGGGCTCAGCTTATAAAATGGTAAATGCTGTGTCGAAGATAATAATATGAAAATAAAACTTACTAAAATTATAAATGTGAAGTTGTATGTAAGTGTAATATATTTGTTACTTCTAAGCACTATTACCGAACAACGTTTTATTCTGATTTGATGTGAAGCTTCAAAAGCATAGCGGGTTAATCATTGGCCATTCGGGTAAACCCACAGGTCGGAGTTAGACATTTTTTCACTAATAATACCGAATTTTTGACCGATCAATTTAACATATTTTTTAATATATGCCTTAGTTATTAGATGTCTAGGGCATTTAATCAAAACATTTATTCTAAGAAAACAAAGTTTTGTAATGTAAGTAACGTATAAGTTCACGTCACCATGATGAAATTTATTTTACGTCCAAAGCGACAGTTAGAAAGTAGTTAAAAAATTTTCGTCAAAAGAAAGAGCTCACACTTGACCTAATTTTTCCGTCCCTCTGTCCTTAACAAGGCGAGGGTCATAAACATAATTCTGTCACCATTATGGCTAATAACGACAATTAACAGAATGACTAACGCAGTTTAGTCACCGACGCCATTTTTGTATATACTGATTACTAGATGACCCGCCAGCGGCTTCACTCGGTGTACGATACGAAGCCTCTAAACTTTGATATACCTAGCGCTTTAGGTGTAAAACTTAAACAATCCTTTCTAAATTTTAAAATGATCATTATCATCATTTCAGCCATAAGACATCTACTGCTGAACATAAGCCTCCCCCACAAATTTCCAACAGGACCGATTGGAAGCCTGCATTCAACGTCGTCCTGCCTGCTACCTTTCGTCAGTCCACCTTTTCAGTGGTCGACCTGCGCTGCGCTTGCCAGTCCGTGGACTCCACTCCAGAACCTTCCTTAATTGATGCTTACAACAAGTGTGCTGTGGAAAGCATGGTCACATTAGCACATCGCGAACGTCTCTGCTCCTCACGAAAACTTTTTTCTCAGCCAGGATCGAACCCGAAACCCCACACTTCAAAGGCAAGGCACTATCAAATAGGTCAACGCGGTCGTCAACTGGATTTGGGTCATTGGAATATTATAGTTCCTTCCATCATTTTTACCATCACAGTTTTACCTACTGTATCTATAGACGTATATATATTATGTGTATATGACATTACTTGTCTTTATAAAAATAGTATCAAATATATACTATCCCCCTGTGCGAGGGGAAACCTTCGATAGACAGGTTATAGAAACCGGAATGTGTACGAGCTTTATCGAATGTATCTCACGACTACGCGTCGCTATATTCAGAACGAGGCACGATAAAAAATCTGAATGCCTTTTTTCGTACAAATTCCGTGTTACTCGCGTTCAATAGACTCAGATAAGAATGATAGATTGAAAAATAAACTGGAATCAATTCTGCGAATCTGCAAACAAAGAATGCAGTCTCAATATTTGTGTTTCTCCAATTTCGTTCACGTAAGTTGAGGAGGTTACTGGGGAAAGTATATTAGGGTTCCGTATCTAAGAAGAAAAAGGAACCCTTATAGAATTACTTCCATGCCAGTCTGTCTAATTGCCTGAAAATATCTGATATTGTAATTATATCACATAATTTACCTTTGCTGTCTTATTGTATTTTATTTTTCCTGTATCGTAAAAACTGTAATAGATACAGGCATCAAATTTGATGCGATTATGGTGCAAACGCTAAAGTACTACTCTAAAGACACCTCACAGCTTTTATATTGGTCTATTATGATAATGCACATCTGGAAAATAGACTTTTCGGGTCGGACACAGGTTTATCTGCCAGGGCATCTAACCTCTTCATTATCAGCTGTCGATTTATAAATAATCTCCTTATAATATTAGAGAGCATTTCGGGCAGCCGCCGCTTGAGATAATGTTAATAATAATGTATAACAAGTATTCCGAGTGTCACGGAAGTCATGGATAAATATCAAACACACATTTGTGGTAGCACGCAAACATTTCCTCGGATCGAACTTGAGACCCCTCACTTCGATGGCAGGGCCATTAAGAGGGACGCATACTTGTCGATACTAAAAGAAATAACTCTTTTACCCATAGAACTATGTCGCTGTTTCTATCTCGTAATATTGTTTAATTTCAGTTTTTCATGTAGTCTCATTGTTTACCATAGAGACCTAGAGAGATGCCAATCCGTGCGCTGAGTACAAAACCTGGTGTCGGGCGCTGCGGCCGTATTCCGCGACTCAATCTATTCTGTTAGCTTCAATAAGTTCTTTATCCATTGTGGTATTAAAATTTAACGTTTGAACATTCGTAAGACATACAGAGCAAGCATTGTAAACTGTTTTCATGCAACATCGCAACCGGCGTTCAGTCACAGATGATATAGATAATAGACCCGCGTCATCTTGTTGCTGTATATTCTAAAAGGGTTAGGCTGAGTTTCACAAATCTTCTAAATACGCGCTTTGTAATCGATATTATTACATAAAATAGGTAACTACATGTTTTAGTGCACCCTCTCTCTCCTACCACCCCGCCACCCGGACAATCTCATCCTCGGCACGGTGAGGATTACGTTTGTTTGCACTCCCAGTCGGTACAAAGCGAACAGTCTGTTGACATTTACTGTCACGGTAAATACTCGGTTTACCATTATTTACCGAGCGGACGTAATACCTACTACTGAGCAAATATCGAATGAAAGAGTTGAACAATTGTTCTTGACGTCACATCTCTCTCTACACGGAAGTAACATGCGATATGTTACTTCCGTGTTAAGATATGAGAGCATGCCTAGTAAGGTATTTATGTGAAGACGCTATCATTGAAAAAAGAGAGTAGAAATTACACTGCCTTATATTAAACTAGCTGTGCCCCAACGTTACGCCTAGATAGTGATGGATGATGATGATAATGATGAAAAATATTCTATATGTTATTTATCCGCTTCATCTACCTCCAACCAAAATTCATCAACATCGGTCCAGCCGTTTAAACGTTAAGAAGTAACAACATACAATCACACTTACACACACACTCACAAACTTGCGCCTTTATAAATATTAGTGTGATAATAGTAACTCATCCGCAGCGCATAATAGGGTTGCACACATAAAAACATTTAAATTAGTAACAGTATAAGCCTTCACGTATTCAGGTTATTAAGGTTATTAATTTAACGTTTACATTTTGAATAGTTTTTGCTAATTTACTTTAAACGTGAGCAGCCGATATTAGTATTGAATTAATTTTGCTATTAAATGTGAGCAACCGATATTAGTACTGAGTATACTCCCTGGGATAACGTACCTGGTATCTAGGTGATAGTGTCTATTCTTATAACAAGGTGACGGACCAAGGAATTAAAACCAGGATTTTATAAATTCTAGTAATTTCTTCTTTGATTTTAATAAGAAGCTATGAGCTTTAGTGGTTCGTGGTAATATTTTTGCATATAAATGTAGCGCCTATGTTCAATACTTTTAAATTTCTTCTGCGAGACTCTCAACTATCAATGATTATTGATTTTGATCATGGTTCGAAGGAAAATTAGTTTTTATGGCATCCATCTTGTCCACCTTTGCGTGTATACTATATATTTCAATATGTTCTCAAGTGGTGCTTAGAAACATCGACAAGGTATTTCCATGTTACTACTACATATCAGAAAAAAAATGCCAACACCTTACCTTTATATGTTATAAAAGCATCAAACCGAGCCTGCCGGTTACTTGATGGCTAGCTTTAATCCTGGTCATTATAGTAACAATGCAAGCCTCAAACAATACAATTCTACATGACACTGCAATGCGCCAGTCATCCAGAGAAATTAGTTTTTAAGTCACGTTCGCCTGGTAGTTTTCATTGCCAGTGTCGTGGAATATCTCACAATACGGTAGTTGCTCATACCTTGTACTTGGTAGCCCTTTGCTCCTCTTGCTCAAGCAACCTACCATCCGTTAAAACACTATTCTTACTAAACTAAATTTGTCATATATAAGGCCTAAGGGTATCATGGATGCCATGCGAACACACTCGTAGGTGTGCGTTTGTTTGTTAAAATTTTTATGATTATGTATACATTGCTACAAAAAAACAAAATGTAAAATCACACCAAAACACACATAGAGATTTCTGCACTTCGCCGGTAATTATGTTTTAAGGTTCATCTAACAGCAGGGGCCTATGGGAATTTTGTCCCTTAGTTGAATTAATTTCGCGACATCCAGATGGTATGGAATGAAACAATAGAATTCTTATACCGTGAACCGTACGGTATTTAGCAAAATTATCGTAGCAGTAGCTACGTTTCGGTTATTGTTGTTTCGTAGCAATTCGTAGCACTAAATAAAAACGACCGATAATTTCGAGCAACCTGAATAATTCCGTATTACAAACTATTCTGTTTCGCATTACACTACTTCTATAAATATTACGCCTAAGTACTTATAAACATCTCTCGATTCTACATATCCTACCTAGAAAGGCACAATAAACCGTTTAGAACAAAACCCGTATTTCTGAGGTGAATTGTATTTACAGACGAGTCAGGTCTCCCGTATTACTGACAACTCGAGACGCGTATGGCACGGAATAGCAACCAGCTAATGAATGCGGTATTTGCCCCTATTATACCGTTGAATGCGCGACTTGACTTTGCGATGCCCTACATGTTCTGAGAACAGTTAATAGTATGTAATATATAGCACTACTTTGCATACGATAATATGGTAGAAAGTCCTGCATTTCTCAATGTTCGACAATTATTGTAGAAATTAACTCGATAATTACTGTGTAAAAGGAAATACTGTATACAATACAATACAAATCACTGATAAGTATCTAGTTAGAACATCTTTGGTGTTCCCTTCATATTTCCAAATTTCCTTTCTGGATCTTAACTTAATTCTGCCAAAAAAATTAAAACTGCCTGGTTTTTACCCGGATCACATCCTATTAGAATTTGAAGTAAGTTATGAAAAAGTGAAGTGTAGGATAACACAATATTTAAGTCGCATAAAGTACATACGTACTTCATTTAGGGTAAACAATGGTACGAAGTCCTTCCTTTATCGTTAGTGGCCAATAAAGTCCTGATATAGGCGAATATCTACTTGATAATTTTAGCACCTTTTTCTTTATCTATTCATCTTTCTTGTAATTATCTAAGCAGAGCGCTCCTCCTTTCGAACATTTTAGTTCCATTTACATTTTGTGTTCAGAATCTCATTTTAAATACGATGTGACGTATTTCAAATCTACTATAATCCCACAGCGCAAAAGTTTCCACCAGCCTGCCACTTTGAATACAGCGAATAATACACAAAACTTTATGAGTTCGTAAGTAGCAAATGTGGGGAACGCCACGGGCGCAGAGGAACTATAAATAGGTATCCACGTCAGACGAGGAAGAACGGGTAAAGTTATACTTCCACCATACACGATTTCTCTCATCATATTATTTGCTGCTGATACTACGTGAGCTGAATTTCAGCCGTTACCTGCTCATGACGATATGAAATTTGTTCGCCGCAGGAAACATGCTTTATTTACCTTCGAAATAGCAATGCATGTTATGAAACGTCTCATGCCAGAGTGAGCTATGTACCCATTTAGTGGATGCCATTATGCAGATTGAAAGGAAGATGCTTTCGTACGTGCGATGCGGGATGCAATGTGGGTTGCCTTTATTTGTTTGTGTACACGTACATACTGTTCTAATATGTGGAATAGTATTTCGATAAATAATAGGGGGTATGGTTAATATCAGTCGTACACTTTACTTTAGAATGGAAAATGCTATACGAATTCATAGCAAATCTATGATTATAAGGAAATGTTAGGTATCTTACTTACTTAGTGGCCGGTGACGATACTGTGGAAGATGTTAGTAGATTAGAACTGGAATGAAAGCTGGTGGCTTCTTTTAAGGAGAGCTCATCTCTTCACATTAATGCTCAAACAAAACTTACACGATACAATAATTAAATTCAAATCCCGATCTTAACACGATTTGAACGTATGTTATTCATTTATTAGCATTCAAGAAATATTCAAGTACTTGACAGTCGATTTCAATTTAAAAGCTATTGAAAAACTAAACTAATCCTAGCCCACAGGACAGTTACAACACCTGATCTTATAAATTCAGAGCTTAAGTTTGGATGCATTTTAAATTTGATCTATGATATTATACATTCAATAACGTAGAACTAGGTATATGCAGACATGCAGACTAGTTTGTGGTAACATATAAAACACTACGTTCCAGTAATGCTTTGTCAGAAATTTTTAGAGTTCTGGTTATATATTCTGGGCTATTATCAAATACGTCTGACCATTACAGCGCTGAGTTTAGCACCAAACAAGCGTATATAATGATCACTAGCTAGTCCGCCGACGGCTTCGGTCGTTTGATCTATGGAATACTAAGACACAGAAATACATTGAATTCACATTTGGAGTGAAATTTCTATAAAACTTTCTATACTTTGTTATGTGTTAATAGTCACTATAGTATGCTTACAACATAAAATGCAGCAACTGCCAAAGATTCAAGTTTGTAGCCGTTTAGGCTGTTCGTTGATGAATTAGTCAGCCAGGACAAGCAATTATATTAGATATATGCATAAAGTCCTATTTCATTATATTTGATTTACATTGATTGATTTACATTTTGATTTATTTTTATATTATATTTATATCTGGTTTTAAAGCTTTATAAGCCTACAATATCAATGAAGTAAGAACCCACTAACTCCATTCAAAGCCATCTCTATCTACATACAGCCATGATATACAACATAGATAATATACATACATACATACATAATATATATACTCGTACATCCTTCACAAACGCTTGAAACATTTTAAACGGAAGCTTGATACGAGAAATACATGAAATGCACAAAGTTTTCTTCCATTTCAGCCTACTAAATTCGGACATTACGAATGTGGATTTGGTACTACTTAGAGCTGAGGGTTTTTCAAACGGACTGCCAAATGAGTCGGCATTTGCGAGGCGACGATGGTAATGTCAGCTAGCCAGTAAATTTTCCAGATAAGCGCCGCTCTGACTGCTAGGCCGAGCTCGCTCGCTTAATTCATTTAATTATTTGCTTTGACTCTGTTCACTCAGTCCCGGCGAAATATTTGAAATATAGATTTAGGAACATCTTTTCGGAAAATGTCTTTATTAGGAAAGTTCAAATGTACATTTAGTGTTCAATATTAATGTAATAATCAATTACACAGCAGATTACTTCAATAAGTTAATAGTTTGACTTCAATAAGTTTCAAATAGTTACAAATAGTTATTGAGATGAATATTTAGTTTGGGGCCAGGTGCTTGCGTACATATATTAGAAGTGAAAACTTATTTAGGCACATTGAGCACTTTTTGGGTGAACAAAAATCATGGAACTCGCGTCATCGTCATCGAACGCTAAAGTTACTTAGTTTGCACTACTAGCGGCAGTCCCCAAAGACTGTCCCGCGTGTTGTTTTTTTATTGGGGCACTTATTTGTACTTCGCATATTCTGAATTATTTGAAGCAATACGGATAAGTTATATATGTGATTGGCTATTAAATAAGCATCGCGCCTAGGTTGATAGTTGCAGTGGTAAACAGTTACCTAAGCTAGCCTGAACTTCTGACAAAACATAGCATTCCGCATTTTCTGTAATCGATTTAGTAATTTTACACTTCTGATCTTTTTTATATAAGGTTAGTTGCGCCCCGTGGCTATGTGCATGGTAATGGATGATGATGATGAAAACTACCCGTGTGTTAATCCATTGGGTTTTCTCCCTCCACACCACATATCATGAAAGTTGGTCCAGTCGTTTGAGCGTGAAAAAGTAACAAACATACAAACACACTTACACACTCACGAATTTTCGCCTTTATAATATTAGTGTGATCCTGACTAAGGCAGGCAATTTGCTGCTTAGGCGCATGAACTCGCTAACCGAACTTGTTAAGCTAGTTAATATGCCTAATTTTTTTATGGCTTATATGGCTTAAAAAAATTAGGCATATTAATAATAAGTAACAATTTTTTTATTACTTTAATACTTCTAGCCACTACATATAGGACTAGTATTTTTTACAATAAGTAACGATTATGTAAGTTATAATGTACATTTAAAAGGAAAAAATAAAGATATAATTTCAAAGTTAAAGACGGAAAGATCTTACTTTTGACGTGAGTGCATCCCGTTTTTCATGTTAAAAAAAGCTTCAAATATTGTTTGTTTTTGAAAAAAAGTTTATTGATGGGCGATAATATGGTCACGTCTAAATGTTAAATTTGCCTTCTACCTATACAAGGGCTTTACGTGCCACACATGCCCACAATAACTGCTGCGTGTCATCCAAAGCTTTAATCTTAAACGTTTTATTTGGCACTGCACTGCACACGTCTCTGAGACATAATTCTTCAGTCTCATCTACCCAGTAATTATCTAGCACGGCAGTGGAGCCCACCAAAATCCTGTTGTTAAGTTCTAGTTTACCCGACAATTATTAGTATCTACTACTAGACTCTAGTTTGTTAATACTTTACAGATTTTTAAACTCATCAAATCATTGAAACATTACAGTAGTAGATAGGTGTGAAAAGGCACATCATATAATTCAGTAACCGTATCTCTTTCCAAGTGATTAATTCGTTCTTCATTTAAGCTCTCCGAGATTTCCGATTCACTCCCACGCAGCAGCCTTCGGTGTGGTGTAAATTGTGCTGGAAATCCGAAACGGCGTCGTTAGTTCTGCGCAGGGTTTCCCTTGGGCCAGTTCGGGCTGGGGACGAGGGAACCTTCATAAATCTTTTCCTCGAGCTTGCCGCAACTAACAAGCCGCCGCGGCCGAACGCCCGCCCGACGCACTCCCCACTCGTATGGATCGGACCCCACCGACACTAAATAACCATGAAAACTTTCATAATAACGCTTTAAGTGGATTAAAATACCTAACTTATCGTATTTTCATATTAATCATAAAGAGGATCGCCACTATACGTGTACATGTGGCTTAGACCCAGTAGCGGGTAATTTAATAACCTAAGGGACGTCTCGGCGCGATTCGCTCCTTTATAAATTAGTTTTATCGAGTTACCTTCGCTGAGGATTAAAATTATTGCTTTTATAGATTGCTGTGGTAACACATTTATAGAAATGGAATAGATGTTAACTTGGGCAACGCGTCGCAAATTGAAATACATATACAAAAGTCTGACAGTTACCAGTTTAACATAACAGCACTTTAATAATACAATACTTCAATATGTTAAAAGCTATCAACATCTTTCGTGAAAAAATATTAAGCAATCCGAAAATATCGCGGCAAATTCTCTGACAGATATTAATGAAATATTGCCACAAGGCAATCAATCACTATGAAGTCGGCTGGAAAGAATATTTACAAAAATATAACTTCACCTTGTTAACTTTTTTATAGGTATTATAAACAAACTTGGTTGTATATGGAACATACTTCTCTAGAAATTCTTAAAAGCATGTTCTATGCAACTACATAGTCCTTATTATACCTTGTGATAAATATTACTGCTTATTTTATCACTAGGTATAAATTAAGTAAGTTATTCAGTATAGTGGTAAATATTTTGTTGTTTTTTGTTTCAGTGTCGATGGCGCAGTGTATGCGCGCTTAGTACGGGCGGGGTTGCATTGCTGTATTGGCGACTGAGGCTGGTCGGTGTGCCCACTACCTTCGCCGCCGCTGATAACCCAGCGTCCAGAGATCCATCAATTCTCACGCGGTTCTACACATTCGCCTATCTTCCAGTTTTTAATTTCTTCCTCCTTGTCTACCCTTTTCATCTGAGCTTCGACTGGTCGATGGACGCAATACCGAGAATAACCACGATCTTTGACCCGAGGAACATTTCCACAGTAATATTTTATGCTGTCATTTCAAAAGTGACGTGGCGAACATTAGTGAATGAATTCAGAAAACCTCAAGAGGGTTTCGTAAGAGAAACGAAATATTACAGAAAACAAAATTGTAAAATTAAGCACAAATGGAATAATAATAATTGCAAACAATATAACAGAGGACAAGACTGCGTCGAGAGGAAAAGCTATCATACGCCACACAAAGAGAATGTCTCATCTAAAAAGCTATTGTGTCCGTGCACTGGATGCAAACATTCACTCACTGATGAGCACACGAGTGTGTGCCGCGCCAGCAACAATAATAATATAATGATGCAAAACTCCACTTGCATTTGCCCCGTATCACACGCGAGAACCAAGCCTCATATCGTTCAGAAGAATATTTACCGCAGCCCCCAAGTTGCTTTTTTGATGTTCATGGCCTTTATGGTCCTGCCTTTCGTGCCTGCGACAAATATCTTATTCTACGTAGGTTTCGTGGTAGCCGAGCGTGTTCTCTACATACCGAGCATTGGTTTCTGTTTATTGCTCGGTCTAGGAGCGGGAGTGCTGACCCGTGATTGGGTCCGGTGTGACAAGAGAAGCAGGGCATTTATGCTGAGTTTACTGTTGACGTTAAGTGCCATGTGTGGATACACGATGCGGAGGAACCTCGACTGGCGGGACGAGGAGAGCCTTTTCAGAAGCGCCCTACACATCAACTCACCAAAGGGTAAGTTTTCTTTCTTACTATCTGAGTTCAATAATAGACGCACCACGATAAAAATATTCGTCGCTTGGTAGGATGATAAAACTTTTTTTACCTAAACCGTTATCTCTTTCCCTGAATGTCACCATAACGTGCTCGTATAATCGTAAATAAGGCGCAAATGTTTATTTCGCAAGCCAAGGTCTAACACAGAATTTTATATCTCTTTCTAGCGGTCTCAATGAAAGGCACCTTCATTCCCACATACTTACCTGAATTGGCCCCGTATCTGTAGGTATAGAACTTTATATATGTACATCATAGTTAGATGTATGTATCTATTCGAAATACACTGTATACTACTGTATACATGTGGGCTGTCACTGTGTCGGAATCACATTAAAATTTTGCGAGTTCAGGCCATTATGTTCAAAGCTGGCGAGACGGAGGCATCCATTCCATATACTCGTACCTTCCTCAAAAGTTTGTTTGAGTTGCTCCCTCGTTACAACTCAAAACTAAGACACAATTAATTTGTTTGAGAGACAGTTACAAACTACCTGTCCGCGGCGTGTTGATGCTGCTAACTTAGAAAAGAGGCTGTCACGCTTGCTGTACTATCTGCCCACTCGGGAGCTGATAATGTATTCACTACCTCTACTCACAGGCAGACTCTTGACCTTTCTAGGACGCCATTAAACATGCATGTGCGACGTCCCGAGAGAGCGCCACGGGTTTCTGTTCACATCACAAAACTTTCGAGCAAAGAGAAAAGTTTCGCTCGATGGTTTTCATTTTGCCTCACTTCATACAGCAAAATGTTGAACTCAATCTCGAGTGTTGTTCAGCCTCTGTTTCGATACACGATTGTATATGAATATTTTATTTGTTTTCTTTACTTTGTTTGCATAGTTTTGTTTGATATGTCAGTTCTTTTCAGGTAAAAGTGATATTAATATGTTATTGAGTGAATATTGCTCAGTATTTATGTAACATATGCCACAGAAACTTTTAAAACTTATTATTTTAGTCGAGTTTTCTGAAATATCCTTAATATTATTATAAAGGTAACACCATCTATGACACTAAAGTGTTCGGTATAGTTTTTTCTGGATTTTATTACGTTCATGTGTGCCATAAAACCACAAATGTTCAATACGGTACTCTGTAAGAAACACAATAAATCACTTAAATTATGACACTTTATCGAAGGGTCTCCAATGTAAAACTATTCAACTTTTTGCGATGGGTTTGTAAGGAAAAAAATAAGAGAGATTCGGAAAGTCGCTTTTAAAAAGTTCCCATCTAACTTCTTGTATTTTTACGAGTTACGAAATCACTTGTTAAATATTGAGGACGGCCCGGTTCCCGCAGCTGCGTCATAAGTTACTTTCTCAGGGGGATGAGAATGTCTATATAGGAAACTACTACGTTCGAAACACATTCCATATATCATCTATTAAATGATTCAGTGTGAAAATCTCTCCGGGCAATTACAATTATTTCACTGTTAATAGCCTATCGTTGACGCTGTAGACCTTTAGGTAGGTGACTTTGTTATTTTGTTGTTAAATAGACACAAGACGATCATCTCATTAATGTAGTACATATGAATATATCACACCGATATTTGTTAATTATAGGTAATAAAAATATGTATTAACTAGCTACTGCCTAGCGACTTCCAATTTCCCGAATGGTTTAGATTGGATTGGAACGAAAAGGCAAACTTTGCTATGAATACTTTTTCACTTAAGACTAATCAATCAATCACTTCATACTATAATATATTAGACCCAACTGTACCTCCATATTCAACCGAAACGTATAGTTATATCTTCAATCGTCGCTCAGAGTACGTAGAGAATCAATATATTTGGTTAAACTGCTTTCAATACACCGATCAAAGCCATAAAGCAGAATAAACCACGATATAATACGTTAAACTATGGCAATAGTGTGGAATAGCAATTGGCAGTCAGTTCTTGGTGTAAATCAGATGGTTCATGGTGAACTGCGTTTTAGTACATTCTATAGTCACAGTAGAAAACAGTGTTGGATGTTCGACAACCTGATTGATATGTTTGAATAGCTGCTTATTTCTCTCTGGCGTGTGCCCCATACTTACTACATTTTAATGACCGAGCGAGCGAAGCTAGCGAAGCGTCTTTGCTGACCGAATTGACTTTCATCTGTCCGTATATTTGTTTGGTTGTTCATTATTCTTCCTGTACAGGTCGCTTTTTAAACCAATCTTGACGAAACTTGGTATGCATGTTCTACTATTTTTTTTTGTCGTCGGGTTATGAGTGGGAAATTTCGCTCCCGCGCTATTTACCGACCGATATTGTTAAAATGTGGTACACACATTAGATATACCTGACTATTAAGAGGAATTTCGAATATGATTATATTGGTAAAGTGGTTTCCGAGATAATAGCTTGTGAATTACTGTGAAAAATTGCCGTTAAAAAGACTATGTGCTCGCGAGGTCTACTGTTCGCAGAACTGTTAAACTGTTAATTGTTATAATATGGGACATCCACACAACGTTACACACTAGGTCCCAAACTAGGCAGAGCTGGTCTATGATACCCTGACTGACTATAACTGCTACACAGTTGGTAGCAATCCACCCTTCTGAGCCGCTAGTCCTGGATTCAATCAACAGGCAGGCACTTTTTTTAAATTGCACATTTGCATAAACATAGTCTGTTTGACGGGTGTCTGTGAATATATGTATATACTCGTAAGTATGTATATCAGTCATCAGGTTATCATGATTCAGGCTCTGCTTAGTTCGGGACCTGTTCGTGTGGATAGTAAAAAATACTTACATACCACGAATCAATCGTGCAGGTACGATAGTACAAAAACCTCCGCGTGGGAGTCCCACTTCGCATTTGGCCGGTTATTTAATTAACCAGCTACATATCTGTCATAATACACATATAGGGTTTACTAGCTAACCCGCCTGCAGCTTCGATCGGACGGCCTCGCGGGATACGGTTAGTTACAGTTTTTTTGACTATCCCACGGGAACTCATTAATTTACCGGGATCAAAAGTATCCTATATGTTGACCAGGGACATAAGGCTACCACTATACAAAATTGAATTAAAATTGGTGCAGTCGTATCGGAGATTAGCCCGTACAAACGGACAGACGAACTGAGAAACAAAAAATTTAAATAAAATCTAAATTAGTTCGAATTCACTCGTTACTTGCTCCTGGCTCGGTTTTTAGCATTTTTTTTCATTGTACAGAAATTCGACCTCAACAGTTTTATTATTTGTAGGGATAAATATATATATCATTAGTATCTTTATCAGTTTTAAATTCATGGTGCGAATAAGGGAGATGTACCTACATGTGTTATACAAGAAGCTGCCAGTACCGTTAGGGTATTGTTAGTGCCCTAGGCATAAGGTGCTTCTGTCTATAGTGGGAAGGTATGCGCCTAAGCGGAGATAGTCTCACACCACTTAGAGCTAAGTGATTGAGTGAATTGCGACAAGAGGCCACTTCCTACTCAAATGGAAGTGGTAATTGATATCATGATATATAATTATTAACAATACATTTCGATCAAATAAAAGTGTATAATAGGGGCGCTGTTTACATAGAATCATGATAATAATGAATTTATTTTATTAGGGCTGATAAAATGTTCAATTGCAAGTGCGTTCACATTAATATATAAATTAAATACATCATTAAATTTACAATGCAGTGAGTACTGCATTGTAACTTAAATGATGTGATGACCGTACTTTTTGTTTGATATGAAATAAAAACACCGTTTATTTATTTGAACTATTGTAAAAACGTTACTACATACAACCGTCACACTTATAATTAATTTTATTGCCAACTTCCAGGTTTAATAATCTATCACTATATATATATATATATATAAAAATGAACCCCTATATTTCTCCTAGTTTTGCTATAACTTGAGAACGGATGGAACAATCTCGCTAATTATTTTTCGTTTTGTTAATTATTGTCAGGAGAAGGTTCTTGAAAGAAAAACCAAGAAAAGATGGGAGATTATGACGAGGCCGAAGGCCAAGCCTACTACGCGAACGAAGTCGCAGGCAGTCGCTAGTAAATAATAAAAACCTCCTAAGTGCACATTGGGTTTGCAGCAAAGATAAATACATGACACAAATTCATGAGGTGTTGAGGCGACTTGCATACTTTGCTGGTTTTTTTCCCATGTACTGTCTAGATTAATGTACAGTGATGTACTACTGTGCATTATCTTGGCAGCGTCCGTTGCTTGTCTTCACTTTTCTACGCTCAACTCGCACAATACACTCTCCAAGATATTAGTATCGCAGCTTCATGTTTCCGCAGACATAATATATGGAGGGCTTGCACTGTTTTATGAGGCTTGCTATTTTGATCGGTCGATTACAATGAAAACACTGTTAGCATAGTGAAAGAAAAAAGGCTTTATGGATGTTTTTATTGTGTTTTTGTTTTTATTTGCGTAAGTCTATATCACCTGCCGTTACGTGATGGGCGGTATATAATGTATATTAACTTAATTTAAGATTTTGATATAAAATCTCGAAATTAAAGTTGTACATGCAAGTCAGATGCATCTTCAGTCGCGATTTCAAAACTCCAAGATTGTATCTTTCAGGGAACACATACTCGGGTTCAAATCCACTATTTAGCGACGTGCATTGTGAAAGTTGTACATACATAAAATCAATACTTAGATATCTCTGAAGGAGTATGGAGATCTATAGAGTCTCACCTCTGACTGTTCCCCGATCGTATCAAAGAAAACTATGTACATGAAATAATAAAAATTATATTTGTATAGGTATATAGATACTTGAAAATTACAAGACGGACACTGTTTATAACGTGGCGTCATGTCTGCACATGACCGTCGAACAGTGATCCACGTCTTTCGAATGAAAAGTTCTGCGTCGCACTGCACATTGTTAATCATCCCAAGATACAGGCATTTAGTCCCATTTGCCTTGTTATCTCTTGTTACAGCGCTTTTTTATCTTATTGACAGTTAAACTGAACTCATATTTATAAACAAGTAATTACTTGTTCCTAAGTAATTTCTCAATGAAGTAATTACTTGACGATAGAGATCAATATAAAATCTTATTCTATACTTCAGCACTGAACGTTACTTACTAAAGTAAATGCGTAAGTTGAAATTGAAATTGCTATTGTTTTTATTGTCCAAAACATATACAGTTGTTACACATGCTTAACTCTAATTAATATATTATACTTAACCATAAGTACATAATATTGTATCCACACTAGGCCTGTGTTGTGGAATTGTTTGATAGAAAGGTACTAGTATTATAGGTTTGATTTTATTTAAAAAACTGTTTCAAGAACTTTGTCTAGTCCTTATACTAGGATTCCCTGTGTTATAAGGACTAGTAGCAAGTAATGGCATATCCCTATCGAAATTGGATGTATCTTTTTACACTTTTATTAGTTTAGTGTGCGAATGTCATTTTTATACAACTTCAATTTTGCAATAAAAACGAAAAATTTACGTTTTTTCAATGCTTAAGGTTAAATGGTGACTATTACTCGGCTAAGAATTCTAGCTTTTGATAGTTCTAACTTCAGGCAAATATTAGTCTATAGGATTAAAATCGTTCCGTAATTATTCTTACTTAAGCAATTACTTTTACTTGTTTATAAATATAAGGCAGTTAGTGTTACTTTCACACTATAGAGCTCCGAGGAAGAAATTCTGATACTGTACATACCAATACTTAATAAAGAGCCTATACTTTATTGCACACCGACCAACATAAAACAATATATTTGTAAATTATTCTGAAACAAACAAGAAATCGAATTTTCTCGGTTTATTGCTTGTTAATTTACTTTTAACCTTCCGTGCATGGCTGTCACACAGCTGGCACAACTGTGGCGGCGCGCTCTAAAGTATCTATGTACTACGCCTTTATGTACTTTATCTATGGGCCTTACTTAAAAAGGCTGCTTAACTTTAAATAACGTTATTTAAATTTAAGCATGCAGTGTTTATAAGTAAGGCCGTATACCTGTAACTCTATGAAGGTAAGTGCCGCGTCTATAAGATATACACCGCACGAAATTTTCACCGCGCGGTTTTAGGCACGAAACCGGCCATGCACAAAAGATAAAAAAATAAAAACGGTTCAGTAGTTTGAACCGACTTTTCTGGGCTTTCTTTCTGGGCCACGGAAATAGAACATAGTCCTATATATATATTTCCCACAAAAAAGTCTACTAAATATATTTAACTAAACAAATACAGAAAGAGCTTTTCGTACAGTAAATTAATATACAGAAAACATTAATTTAAACCGAAAAATCGGTCACAAGATAATTGTTCAGCCCGTACAAAACCGGCGCTTCATTTATTCATAGACAAGACTGGAGTGGTAAGGATTATCCAGGCCTTTTGAACAACAACTTTCTTCAATTATTCAACCAATTGGCTCTAGGAGGACAAGGTATAAACGCTACCGGTAATTACTGAGAGAACGGCTGATTAAATCTATCGAATATGTATGTCAATTTGTTTATCTGCTAATTTATCAGTATAGTCGCTGGAATACATTTACGTGCGCTGTTTTAGTAGTTAAATAATTATATTAGTCAATTACATAAACATTTATTTAAATATCACGATTACTTACAAGATTTTATCATAATTAAACCAAATTTTCTACTATTCAAACCTAATCTTTATCATAAACCGTAATTACATTTAGTTCAAAGTATATTTATATTAAGATAATTGTCACTTACATGAGAACTTAGAAAAAATGTAGTGACAATATTTATTTTTTTGACCGTCGTTTGTACCGTCCAAATGAAGACTCATTACTTATAGGTAGGTAGATTATTTCAGTAGCGAATGATCACTGATTATGTGTTCAGCTAGCTTAGATTTGAAGACACCAAATGAGTGTACATTTTTTGCATTTGCCGGTGGTTTATTATATAATTGGTCAACACTTTTGGTAATGCTAAGTAGTTGGGTCTTCTAGTTTTGCGTGTTACCCTTGCAAATGATAGTTTGGCCATCTAAAAAAAAACAAAATCTTGTTAAAAAAATCTATACGAAGTTAAAACAAGTACAATTTGAAAAACTTAATACTGACTTCCATTTTATTCAGTTATTGGAGTATATCTCCAAAACTACTAAACTGAATTCAATGAAAATAAATGGAACCACACGGGAAGCACCAGCTTTCAAACAAAAAAAGAATTTTGAGAATCGGTTTACCCAGTTAAAAGTTATTAGGTAACAAACATAAAAACAAAAACAACATACAGTCGAATTGAGTACCTCCTTCTTTTTTTGGAAGTCGGTAGAAAAATACCGCACCGTCAATATACTTAGGGTGAGTTGCATCATCTGTTGTTACCGTTAATGTTATCTACAAGTCAGTACTTACCCCATCATATAATATCACTTTATAAAAAGTATACGTTAGTTGAGACGAGGGATGACCGAAAAGCTGGCGCCTACTTTGGGCAAAAATTAGCATTCAGCCATCCTTCGTGGCAATGCTGCCAGGCATTGGCCACTTTTCACCCCACTATGGTGATATAATCCAATAACGTATTTAGTAATTGTATATATATGTATAAAGTTTTATAAAGTAGCCTATTCTTGGGGTTTTGGGTTCAACTAAATTAATAAAAGCTTTTGTATATTGAAATGCCGCTACTTACTTACATTTAAAGCGCACTTCAATGAAGTTTTGTAGACTTAAAGACATATAAGCCCACCGCTCCTACTTAAAGTTACAGCTAGTTACTAAGCACGCAGTGAACATTTTCTCAGTTAGGTGGGCAACTAACTCGTGTACTATCATGGTTGTTCACAGTCCAATACACTACAGATACGAGATAGCTATAGTGTACATATTTTTATACGAACATTGTTAATTTCTATGGTAGTTAAAACGAAGTAATCGTTCTAGGAAAGAGGAATAGGAGATTTTGAATAGTAGTTATTCTGAAACTAATCTTTACCTAGTCAGTGAAAGGCTGGTTTGGTTAGGCTGATAACTTGGCATAATAATAATAGAGGACAACATCTACAATCAAATCTTTAGGTCCCAAACTAGGCAGAGCCTGTATTAAGCTGTACTGATGACTGCCACACATATACATATCCAGACACACGTCAAACAGATATGTTCATACCATAAATGTTTGACCTGTCCGGGATCGAACTCGGTACCAGTGGTTCAAAAGGCAGGGTTGCTAATAACTGCGTCACACGGCCGTCTAGTGGATTAATTCAAGTATATTCGCCAGCTAAATCATGTCATACTTCATTACGAGTATATGCTTTTGTTTATGTATAATAATATTTTTGAATATTCTATCCGTGTGCTCTGTTTTTTCATTAAGCGACGAGACGGGCAAGTCGTTTGCCTTATGGTAAACGTAAAGATTTACGTGATCGAACGTCCTCTGACTTATTGGTTTAGTCACGACAGTAGTTCCCCCAGATTGACCCAGAATTTTAAATCAAAGTCAAAGTCAAAATCATTTATTCAATTTAGGCATCAAAGACGCACTTATGAACGTCAATTTGTCATTATAATGTACTTTAAAGACTACCGCCACGCTCCAAAATATATAGAGCCTACTGAGAAGAAGCAGCAAGAAACTCGGGGCCATTCTTTTTATATAGATGTACAATGTTTTTACTTCAAAATAGCTTCAGTTATGCAGCCCTTAAATCATAACAGTGTAGTAATTACAAACTACAGGGTCGAAGCAGTACTCTGCCTGCATAGTGTTTACTATTAGGCGCACGAACGCTTTTCTGGATACATTTAACAACAAAAAGGTGTACCAAAAAATGGAACGGCCAATGTGAGGTACTTTTGAACTATCATGGTAACGACGACTTCATCATCTCAGCCGTAGGACGTCCACTGCTGAACATAGGCCCCCCCCATGATTTTCCAAAAGGACCGGTTGGAAGCGGCCTGCATCCAACGTCGTCCTGCGACCTTCCTCAGGGCGTCTGTCCACCGTGTCCGTGGACGACCTACGCTGCGCTTGCCGGTCCGTGGTCTCCACTCCAGAACCTTTCAGCCCCATCGGCCATCTGTTCTGCGTGCTATGTGCCCTGCCCACTGCCAATTCAACTAGCTAATCTTCTGGGCTATGTCAGTGACTTTCGTTCTTCTACGGATCTCCTCATTTCTGATTCGATCACGTAGAGACCCCTCATAGCTCGTTGTGCGACTTTGAGCTTATCTATGAGGCCCATAGGAAGAGACCACGTTTCAGTGCCATAAGTCATCACTGGTAACACACATTGGTTGAAGACTCTTGTCTTGAAGCACTGAGGTATTTTGAGGACGAGAAGACTTCGCGAAGTTTCCGGAACGCTGCCCAGCCGAGTTGGATTCGACGATTGACCTCTTTCTTGAAGTTGGACCTGCCTAGTTTGACTGTCAGTCCCAGGTAGATGTACTCGTCAACAACTTCGAGAACTGAGTTCCCAACTGATATTAGGGTAGGTACAACATGGGCATTAGACATAATTTTCGTTTTATCCATGTTCATCTTAAGACGTACCCGTTGGGAAACTTGATGGAGGCCTTCGAGCATTGTACTGAGGTCTTCCATGGATTCTGCCATGACTACAATATCGACGGCAAATCGAAGGTGAGTGATGTATTCGCCGTTAATATTGATGCCAAGTCCTTGCCATTCCAGAAGCTTGAAGGCGTCTTCCAATGTAGCGGTGAACAGTTTTGGAGATATAACGTCTCCCTGTGTCACGCCTCTTTGCAATGGAATTGCCTTCGAACTCTGCTCCTGTACTCGGACTGACATGTAGGCGTTTTGGTACAAACACTTCAGCACTTCAATATACCGATAGTCAATACGGCACCGCTGGAGAGACTCAAGCACTGCCCACGTCTCGATCGAATCAAAGGCTTTCTCATAGTCCACAAATGCTAAACAAAGAGGCAAGTTATACTCTTCGGTCTTCTGTATAACTTGCCGTAGCGTGTGGATGTGATCTATGGTACTATAGCCTTTTCGGAAACCGGCTTGCTCCGGAGGCTGGAATTCATCAAACCTGCGACTAAGACGGTTAGTTATGACCTTCGAAAACAGCTTATAAACATGGCTCAAAAGCGAGATGGGTCTGTAATTTTTAAGTAAAGTGTTGTCACCTTTCTTGAAGAACAGCACCACCACGCTTTTGTTCCATGCTTCTGGCGTTGAACCTTCGAGTAAGATGGTATTAAAGAGCCTCTGAAGAACTTTAAGTACCGGTGTTCCACCCGCTTTCAGAAGCTCAGCTGTGATACCGTTGTCACCAGGCGCCTTGTTGTTCTTAAGCTGTTTTAAGGCCATTCTAATCTCGTACAGGCTGATGTCCGGGATATCTTCGGTATAATGTCGGGTCAGCTTGGCTTTTGGGTCTTTGATCGAGCTGCTAACAGGTTTAGCGACCGAGGTGTATAGCTGTCCGTAGAAACTTTCTACCTCTCCTAATACTTCGGTCTACCTAATACTTTGGTCGACGCTACACTGCTGTCTTCTCTCTTCAGCTCGCAAACACTTTGGAGCCTTTTTTCCGCTCTATCGTCTCTTTAATACGGTTTGTATTAAAGATCCGGATGTCGTGTCGAAAGAACTTCCATATTCGTCTATTGAGCAGCCTATATGCTTCATGCATCATCCGAAGACTGCAGTTTCAGTGATCGTCGTTCAGCCATGAGGTTGAGGGTATCGTTGGAGAGTTTCTGTGGCCTATCTGTACGGTGGGGTTTAAAGTATTTGGAACCCACTGTATGGACAGTTTCTACTAACCTGTTATTGATCTCGTCCACTGAAGTGATGTTCTCAAGGCAATCGAAGCGATTGGATAGCTCAGGTTGAAAGCTCTCGGGGTCTTGAATACGGGCACGAGTGAGTTGGAGCGTAGACTTCATCAGACGAGACCTCTCCAGTTTGACATTAATATTCACCGTGCCTCTTACCATTCGGTGATCACTACCAGTTTTAACCCTGTTGATCACGGAAACATCAGTGAATATTTGCCTTTTGGTGGTCATAATGAAGTCAATCTCATTTCTCGTGGAACCATCGGGACTCAGCCAGGTCCATTTCCTGTGAGGTGGCTTCTGAAAGAAAGAGTTCATCATAAAGAGTCCCTCTTTCTCCAGGAAGTCGGCCAACCTGTGTCCCCTACGGTTCCGTTGTCCATAGCCAAATTGCCCCACTTTCAACTCATCCTCGCTTCTCACACCCAACATCGCGTTAAAGTCCCCCATAACAACTAGAAAGTGCGTTTCAGAGGTATGTATGGCCCGACTAATGTCCTCATACATATTCTCTACCTCATCATCCGGGTGTGACTTCGTCGGTGCGTATACCTGAATGACCTTCAGCGAATATCGTTTGGATACTCTGAGTATTAGGTATACGACCCTATTGGAAACGCTATCGATCGTAACTGTTGTTAGTAATGGTCTTGTGGACGAGAAAACCGACACCACCTTGGGACTGTTGGTCGCCCTCCCGGTAGTAGAGTAGGTTACCTGATTTTAGGGTTGTCGTGTTTGCCAATACTGAATACATACATATGAATGAGTTGGGGGGGGAGGTACTATTCTAAGCCGGTACCCCACGGCATCGACGACTAATTTCACACTTTTTAATCTTAAAGTTGGTTCTATTTTTGGTAAAACTTTTTATGTCACCCTTTTCAGGAACTCATGCTGCTTACCAGATCGATTGTCATTCACCGTCAATAAGGATATGCGAAATACTTTTCAGTTATAGCAATGTAACTCAACAACCGCTTGACCGAATTGAATGAAATATAAATGGAACTACCTCGAAAGTGTCTCTAAACTCTACCAACCAAAAAAAATCGGATTACTCTGTAATAAGTTATGCGTGGTCATACATAAAAAAAATACCTACCTAAGCGTCGACTTGAAAATCTCCTCCATTTGGAAGTTGGTTAAAAACAATAATAAAACAGCTCATGCTCATAACGAAGCTTACTAATGTCTTGATATGGTTCAAAAGAAAAATGGGGTTGTTCCGTTCTCATCCTATAACGCTTCATCCTGTTAGGTTTCAACTCATTCAAAGAATGCTTGTATTACTCCGCCTCTGGCAAGTCGACATCAATCACCCGTCTAATTGATTAAGATTGCAACAATAATTTATTAAATCGATTCCTAGTTTCTTGGTGCTGCTTAAACTTTAATTCAAAATAAATAGAACCTCTACCTAAAGGTAGTGGTTCTATTTATTTTGAATTGTATCAGTAGATCTGTTTGTGTGTCTTTGAAGTCATGATAGTCTAAATTGAATAAATTAATTTCACACATTTTGCGTTATTGCATTTTCAAAGAGATAAACATTTTCTGTTGCTACTTGTATATTGGCGAAGCTCATGGTTGCGTAAGTTATTTTGTAAAATCTTCGTACTGGCTAGTACAGCCTGACTGCTTCATAATCTTGTAAGGCTTTTGTGTCTAGGGTTCTAAATCAAGCTAGAGTATTCAAGTATATTGTTATTGTATTTGATACAGAGTCAAGTTAAACAATTTAAAATAACCGAAATAACGATTTTGCTTGCATCTATGGTCATTGTTATTATCGACTATGTTGCTAGCATGAATACGGAACCTTAGCTTATACAAAATTTATTATTGAACATAATGCAATAGAGCAAGTGAAACGAATTTCTTTAGTAAGTTGTTAAAATCTTTCTATAATTTATAAATGTAAGCAGCTGAAATTTCCAAAAACAATCCTATAAAGATAGTTAAAAAAAAACACACACTTATTTTTATTTCCTTAAACAGTACAATAGCTATTTTATTCGACATCATAATGATAGTAACCTTATTCGTTTTATCTTTTAGTAATGTGTCCGAAAGGCTAACTGGATCCAATTTGTCTCTGGCGGGTATTCGAAACAAGCCAATCACGAGGCGGTCCGGCCAATTTGCTGAGAACCGGGAGCGGGGTCCAGTAACCGATCTGGGACAGTGAACGGTGACGCGAGCTAATCGGCTAAGCCCAGTTTTATCCAATACACCTTTTGCAGCCATATCTCATCCATTGAACAAGTGTTTCAACAAGTTACTTTTGCTGTAAAACATTGTAGCGAAATTACTTTGACACTTAGGTATATAAGCCATCGATCCGAGTGACGACGACGCATGTGGTATAGCCTAGTTTTATCCAACAGACCTTTAGGCAGTCGTAGCTAATTGAACTAGTGTTTCAACAAGTTACTTTTGTTACATTTGATTGCGAAACCTTTTAGCAAAATTACTTTGTAACGTAGGTATGTATTCGATCTGCACAGCAATTGATGACGACGCGTCTTAATCGGTCAAAGCGCAAATATATCCAATGAACTTTTTCCGTTGAAAACTGGCACATGGATCTAATTCAGAAAAGTAACTTTTGCTGTGCAAAATCAGTTTCAAGTCTCAGGTATATCTAGATATATATAGTATATATAGAGATGGGTCTTCTCAGTAAGATGACAAAGACTGCTGGGCGCCATTTGCATTATAGCTTCCGTAGCGACGCTCGTAATAATAAAATTGTTTGGTTGATGTTGATCTATCAGTATTTTAAGGAATATTCAACCTCAAATTTTAGTGATATCATATAAAACCTTATCAATTTTCTTTGAAGTCTTTACCTTAATTACTATCAATTTAATTTTCACTCCATAGAAATAAAAAAACTAGACAGCCCGCTTTTACAGTAATAGTCAATCAATACCCAATTAACTATTACTACCGTACAAAATATACCGTACTATATACGTAGTGTTTGGTTGTGATAACATGAGGTATATAATACAAATGACATATTTCAGATCTAAAATATTAAGATGTTGTATCTACGGAGTAGAGTAAATTTGATGCAGCGATATCTTTAAGGATCCAAAATTAGGTGTGTGCGATAACAATCTTCCTAATCGATAGTTAATCGCCCGCGTATACTTCTTACAACACTTTAGTGGCCAGTCTGTGTGGTAATCGGGTAAGCCGAGGCTTTATCAACTCCATCTTCGGGTCCGATAGAGAGACCTCGACATCACTATACTTTTGTTAACAGTACCTTGGATCACTAGTTTGAAAACTCAACATGACACTGCATTGCGCTTGTCAACAGAACATCGTAATAGCTGCTTAGTCTGATTCTCCCAGTAGTTTCACTGTTTTTTTTTTTAGTTTATACACTTTTTCACCTGATTTCAAGTGGTAAACTCTGCCTAGAACTGATGCATTTCCTCACAAGTGACAAATTGCACTGCGTCCGTAACGCTGAGACATTAACTTGTTAAGGCTCATGTGCCTGTGATTTCGCCGTCAAACGTCAACACAGTATTATAAACATGATTTACGGTAGAAAAAGGCATTGTGGCAGTATTACCCCGGATGACCTCATTCACAAGAAGTTCTACTTCTTATATCCCTGCTAACAGTTCCCTGGCAGTAGTGCTTGGGTACTATTTCTTCGCTACATAATATTTGGCACAGCAGTGAAGAAGGCCTCTTGCACATGAGCCCATCCACCTGGTAAGTTAGAGTTTCTCGCCTCTTATGATTCGCATCTCGATGATGGAGGGAATATTCTTTAACTCCATCCTTTAAAATCATAATGATGAATGATACGAAGCATAGGTATATACTTACATAGATACTTATGAGACTTTGTTACTATAAGTTTAGAAAGTATCAGTACATAACATTTTATAGTTATTTTTGCCTCTTATATATAAATAAATTGCTGATAATTAATCACGCTAAAACTCTGAAACAATTTGACCAATTTGAACAAATACTATTCATTTTGTTTGCTCAGGGCTGGATTAGAAATAAAAAATACATAACACAATCCATCACCGCTCAGGTGAGACCGCAGAGCGTGGCTAGTTAATATTAATAAGATCGTTTCAATATGAATGGCTACCTATACTTTATTATATTATTCTGCCTCGACGCAATACAAAGTAATTTATGATCTGAGCTGTTTTCAAGTATTAATGATTCAATTCGTTAAGGAAATGCTTCACCCATCAAAGAAAAAACATTTTTAGAGCGTCTAAGATACGAAACAAACTTTACCTTTGTCGAAGGTCATCAACTGTCGCCCACTGCGCCTGGAGTGGCGACTCTGAGAGATTAACGCCATTATCTTCACCGCAAACTTGTCGCACGGCTACTTAGGTGTCGCAAAACTTACTTGGACAGTTGGCCGACGGACGCCAAGTGTCACTCTACCAATGTTTATCTCTATAATACCTTAAAAGGAAAACATGTTCGGAAATAATATGTCTACAGAGTTTGCTTAAAGGCAAACTTTGGTGCTGATGAACGAACAAGTAATAATCAAATATTAAAATAAAAATGTTCTCTAATTGTTTTGTGTACACGGCCCAGTCTAGGAGAACGTTATCTGATGGGTATTTTGTTATTAGGAGACGCTACAAGCACGAGGCCTACTTGGCGTTAAGTGGTAACCTCTGCCTATAACAGATGAATTTCACAACAAGTGACGCACTGCACTGCGCCCGTAACCCTGAGACATTAAGTTGTTAAGTCTCATGTGTCTGTAATTTCACCGGCACCCATGCCCTTCAAACCAGTAAACAGTATTGCGAACATTACCACATTACGGTAGAAGTAGGTATGGTGGCTACAAACACTTCCCCGGACGAATTCATTCACATAAGAGTTCGGCTACTCTCGTACGTCGATAAACGTCGGTTATTTCTTGGTCTATTTGGTTCATGCTTTAAAACATATGTCTATCTATCTTGAATATAATTATCCTGGCTGTCTGATTCACCAAAATAGAGCCTAGTCGCAGCGACTACAACTTCAAGGTAACCTTGATATTATAGCATTTTATGGCTTTTATGTTGTACTCGTGAGCGTCCACGAGCGAAGCCACGAGTGGGTCAGCTGCCATGAAGTAAAGGAACAACAGTGATGTAGGCTAGCTAATATGGATATGAATTCTTATGAATGAAGATTAATAAATACCATAAAAACCACCACGCTTTTATAACAGCAAGAGAGTTGGGCAGAGTTGTATAAACTTCCACATTAGTCCAGTCATATCCTTCACTGGCTAGGCAAGGGGCTGGTAGCTATATCCAATTGTTAAGTAGGCTTTTATGAAAACAATGTAGAAGGAAATGGAACAGATGAAAAATAGGACCTAATATATATGATGAATGGGAATGAGATGGAGATGGATAGGAAACAGAACCTAATATTCAAGTTGAAACATTTCGACAAGCACGTCTGTTTGAGTGTCAGTAATATTCCCGTTCTGTTTTTAGATTGAACATATACAGGTTGTACAAAATACAGGTTTGCGCGTGTAAATGTTGAGACATTTTTCCAGTTCCAGATACGATTCAATTAAAGATAATATATTGGTGAACACGTTTTCAATTTGAGAAAACTTTCATCAATACGTAAAAAACTCGTGTAATCTTTATCTGAGTATTCTTAAATTTAACTAAAAATTTAGATCTAAAACTTTAATACAAATATTCGATGCGTCGCATTATAAACCATTGGATTTTTACTGCCCTTACCCTTGCTTACGGGCTTTATTCTAATAGAGAGGTGTATGGGCTCTTACCCAACACGTTGGCCGGGTACAAATTGGCCGATGGCCATAGTTCGGAGTTTTCTGTCTGCCTGAGTGTGAGTCTTTTACATGTAATATAATATTGTCCTTAGTATGCAAACGTGCCCTCCGAAGCGTGGATGGACTTGGTGCAAAATGTCAATAGTGGCCACGTGACCACAGCAGGCTTTGCCTAACCTAATCGATCTATTATGAACGACTATGCAAGATTTATCTCTTATATGGTTGCTTCAAAGTCAGCTACCTTATATAATGCCTTTCCTTAGAAATCCATTTAATAAACGATTACTTAGTTTCTATTGTTTTTATCGTTGATAGGCTGGTGTTGAGCTAGTATTCTATACTTGATGTTTAGTGACGGTGTGGCGTACGTCTGATCACGGCTAGAGAACGATGGAGCGGGAACATACCCATGGTTGATGTCACCCAGATTGTTTAAGACAGCGTCATCAGCGAAGGTGGAATACCACCCCAGTGTTAGAGACTGGGGGTCCCATGTTCGATCCCAGGCAAGGGTTGTGTGATAAGCAGAAATGTTTGTTCTCAGGTCTTGTTGTATTAATCTGTTTCCATGTCTGCCGCTACACAAGGAATTCTAGTGCGGAGGTATGAGTGTGCAAAAGCTTTGCATCTGAAAACACAGTCTCTGACAATGGATTCCTCTTTAGCTGTACTCATATAGATGTAGAAGTCGTAGCTATTGAGAATTATGGCTCGTCTCTCAAGCGGCGAGCAGAAATTATATTGTGTTGTTTTACCATATTCCTTACGTAGTATCTTGTTTATTGTCTACTCAAAATGCTAATAATTTCTGAAAAGGTCGATACAGATGTATTCTTAAGTCAAGTTCTAGGTCTTATCAAACAGATGAGAAGAACTATTTGTAATCGACCTTGCAAATAAAACCAAGCATGTTACAATACATATCACAACGTATAATACAATTTTCACTAAATGTACATACTTATCCGTAAACTATAATATAGTACACTCAAAACCTCTGTTCTCGTTGAACGCCAAACGAAAAGTAACCCCCCACTCTTAGCATCAGCGACTTCTTTTTTGTCAGAACTATTTTACACTGTGCCAACCTAACAGTCTCAATTCCCGCTTAAGGCTTAAGTCGGTGATGCTATAGTGGTGGTTTCCGTACAAATCCATACTTTTAAATGTAAGTATCAAATAGTAACCGAGATGGCGGTAGCTCTGCCTGAAATTGTCACTGGTCAAACATAGATGGCGTATGACGGCGACAACATCCGGCCCTCCTGCACACGCAGCTGTCCTCGGCTAGCGTTCCAGTCTGGTGCATTTTCTGAGAACAATGATGAATTTTGTTTTAAGGTTCGCTTTAAATTAAATTTATGAACACAGGAATATAGTGTACTTTAATTTTTGACCCTAAAAAAAACCACATACTATTTTGTACAAATGAACACTGTATTGTCATTCGATTAGACCTTACAACTATTCCTTCGACGGTAAGTTGATCAGAGTTTGCAATTTTCCCTAGGCGAGGCTGTCGACAACCCTAGTTGCATATCATTACAAGCTCTGATGCAAGCTCGAACATAAAAAGCCTCACAATCTCATGGTCATGACCAGCTCTTATGCCGACTTCTACCTAATAGAATGGCAATACCCGAGTGTTCGAAGGAAATGTACTTGACAAAAATAAAAGCAATACTTATGTATAATTTAAGATGACTAAATACGTTATCACGCAATATATTGGATTTATTTTATTATTAACGTGAGACTCATTACTATTTTTACTGTGCAAGTACCAATACAGTAATCATAATAACATGTTACAAAAATATGAACTTGCAAAAAAATACTTGAGATGAAACCAAACGCTATGTGATGTATTTTATAAATAGGTACCTGACAACATCCTTGATTTCATCCTTGTCCTTTTGTATACTAGTCGCTTAGTTCCGCTAATCGTATCCACGGTTTCATGTTTTCAGCACATGTTACTCCTTCGTAGCGTTTGGAAGTTCTTTCAGCTCCTCTCATATCTGTAACCTTATAACGGTCGTGCCCTAGCACTTGATTAACCTGAAACGGTCCTTTGAATAATGGCAGTAACTTCGTGCTTTGGCCATCTTTTGAATGGCTGGGTATTCTAATGACAACTAGATCTCCGATACAGTACTGGCGCGCGTTTTTGCGCCTGGAGTCAAATGTTTCCTTTTGTTTATCAGCATTGGCTTGTATGCGTTTGTTGACACTATCTCTCAATGCAGTAATGTCAAGGGATACATCATTATTGTCCTCAACTAATTTGTCACAGTCCATTTGTAGTCTGTATCCAAAAAATACCTCACTTGGTACAGCTGAGGTAGTTTTGTTGACAGTGCTATTAATTCCTTGCTGAATGCTTGGAATATGCTGATCCCATTTATTGTTGTCTGTGCTAGCCCCTTTACTGCGTAGAGCTTCAAGAATAGTTTTGTTGTATCGCTCTACCTGGCCGTTAGAGCGAGGGACAGCTGTTGCTATGACATGATGGCGAATATTTCTATTCTTACAATACTTTACAAACATTTTAGATGTAAAAGCACTACCCGCATCACATATCAGTCTTTTTGGATTTCCAAATACTTTAAACACTTTGTTAAGCTCGTTTATAACTACATGACTTTTTGTGTTGCGGACAGGAGAAATAAATACAAATTTTGTATACGAATCTACCGTCACTAACAAATGCGTATTTTTTTGTGTTGTCTTAATAAAAGGACCTAAGTGGTCAATGTGTAACGTATGGAAAGGTCTCGCATATTTCGGTATTGGGTACAGTTTGCCTTCCTTTTTGCCGTGGGTGTTTTTAAAAAAGATACAATTTAGACAGTTTTTTATGTACTTAGAAACAACTTTTTTCATTGTGGGAAACCAATACATGGATTTTATTCTTTCAAGAGTCTTATCCACGGCAAAATGTCCTAGTTCATCATGATTTGCTCTAATTACTTGCCATATACATTGTTTGGGGACTAGCCATCGTCTGCCATATTCAGTTCTACGATAAACTTTGTTACCCAACAACTCGTATTCATTAAATACTTGTTTATTCGCTTCGGCATCTCCTGACTCTAATATTTCTCTTATCTTACAAATATTTTGGTCTTGCAGTTGCACAGACAGAAGCCAGTCTCCTTCAGTTATAACCATCACGCTTTCATTCGATATAGAGGAATGTGACTTATTTACGGGATTTCTACTTAATGCGTCAACGTGCTGCATCTGTGTTCCTGGTCGGTGCATTATATCAAATGTAAATTCTTGAGTTTGTAAAACCCATCTACCTATACGAGAATTGACTTCTTGCTTATTGATCGTGTATTTTACAGCATTACAATCTGTTATAATTTTAAAAGTGGAACCTAGTAGATTGTACCTGAATTTCTGTAATCCTACAACTATAGCCAAAAATTCCAGTTCAAAAGAGTGATATTTTTTTTCTTCTTTAGAAGTCTGCCTACTGTAAAAATGAACTGGTCTCTCACCTTGGTCGGTAATTTGCGTTAAGATGCATCCTACACCGTCGCGACTAGCATCAGTATATAATATTATTGGTAAGTTAGGATCAAAAATGCTCAACAAAGCGTTTTGTAATAACTCTGTCTTTAAATTGTTAAATGCTTGTATTTGATTAGGGCCCCAAACCCACACAGCATCTTTTTTTAAAAGTTCAGTCAAATGCTTAGACAATAAAGCACAATTTTTTATAAACTTACGAAAATAGTTGATAAGTCCGAGAAATTGTCTCACTTGATGTACGTTTTTAGGTTCAGGGTAGTTTTTAATAGAATTTAGTTTTTTACTACCTGGGCGAACGCCTTCATAAGATATCTCATAGCCTAAGAAGTTGACGGACTCTTGGAAAAAGTTAGTCCGTTATTTTGCAAAGCATCTAGTACTAATTCAAGTTGCCTAACGTTTTCTTCGAACGATTCTGTGGCAATTAGTAGATCATCCATGTAACAAATGACTTTATCAAAACGCAATTTCCCTAATACTTTGTTCATTAACCTTTGGAACAGTGACGGTGCATTACAAAGCCCAAAAGGCATTCTTAGAAACTCGTAATGCCCGTCAGATGTCACAAATGCAGTTTTAGGTATAGAGCTTTCATTTACGCTGATGTGGTAGTAACCACTTTTTAAGTCAAGCGAAGTGAAACATTTACAACCCCTTAACTTATTGATCAATTCTTCAACTAGAGGCATAGGATATTTTTCCTTAACCGTAACTTTGTTAAGAGACCTGTAGTCTACGCACAGCCTTTTTTCCCCATTTGGTTTATCAACCAGCAAGACAGGACTAGCGTACGGTGAACTACTCTCTCTAATCATCTTGCTCTTCAGAAGATCATCTATAATTTCACGAGTAATAACCTTTTCAGATTCTGACATACGGTACGGACGCTGAGAAATTGGTTTGTTTGTAGTCAATTCAATGTCTAACTCGACGCAAGAGGTTTGACCTAAAGTCAATAAATCCTTCGCTGTTACTCGAGGGTATTTAGCGAATATTTTATTTAACAGAGATATATGCTCAGTAGGACTATCGTTTAACATAGACAATTCTATTATATTTACTTCTTCTGTTGTGATTGGAAAAAACGTTAAACTATCACCTACACGCGTATACATGAGACTTTTGCCTTCCGTAAAATTTCTTCCAATCAATAAAGGACATCCTGATAAGTCATCACATAAATATAAAATAATATTGAGGTGTGAGTCGTCTATTTTAAGATCTACTTTGACTCCCTGAATGACTTGTGTGCTGGAATCGGTTTTAAAACCTGTCAGCAATACAGGTTCACTCAACTGAAATGGGACAAGATTCAATTCTTGGACTAATTTTGTCGTGATAAGCGAGCATCCACTTCCCATATCAATGAAAGCCTGACGTTTACATCCGTTAACTTCTACATTTTTATAGAACTTATCTTTAGGATTTTGCATTGTAATTAATTTTACTTCATAATCTTTTTCGACCTTCGCTTTCATATTGCAAGCTTTATCCGTATGTCCAAACTTATTTCAAATATTGCATCTAACATTGTATTTCTGGTTGCATTGGGATTTTTTGTGCCCAATTTCTCCGCAACGAAAACATGTCAGCTTTTGATTTACAGGACCACTTGTTGATGGTTCAGGCTGAGTTGCCAGACCCACAGGCTTTTCAAAATTATTAACAGGTACTGGTCGTGAAGGCTGTCTGGTCATTTCATTATTTTGCTTTGTCGAGGTTGCTATTGCTTCAGAGCCAGAATATCGTTTACTATGTAGAAATGAAGCTAATTCATCACAATATCGAAAACTTCCAGCTTCTGCTGCTGTACAAACATTTTTATCACCAATAGAACCTACTATTATTGATATTGTATCTTGTTCGGAAAATCCTAATCTCAGTCTATCTATACGCCCTTTTTGTTGGAAAAAGAATTCGTATAATGATTGGCCAGCATCAGGCTTAACTTGCATTAACTCTTTTAACATATAGTACATATTGCGCTTAATTTGAAATGTATCTAGCAAAGTGTTCCTCCAATGCTTCCACTTCCACGTGGTCCATCGTGTTTCGTTTTTTAGAAGGGCATCGTACCACGTTTTCGCGGTATTGCGTAGCTTTTGTAAAGCTTGATATTTTATGACACGATCAGACCAGTTGAAAGCGCGGGCATTGGCTTCAACAACATTAACCCACATATTAATATCGTCAACTAATGGATCAAATTCCGGAATCACAGAAGAAAGTAGCACATTTTGACTTACTGAATTTGACGCACGTCGCGTGCGCCTTACTTTTTTGCGTTTTCTTCCATCCGTTTCACTACTACTCGATGATCGTGATCTCGCTGAGCTTGCTGGCTGGTCAGAGCTAGAAGACGAAGAGGCACGTCTCCTTTTCTTTGTTCGTTTTCGGCTTCGCGGCATGACACGTCTTTCTTTCTTACTTCTGATGTAATCGACCTTGCAAATAAAACCAAGCATGTTACAATACATATCACAACGTATAATACAATTTTCACTAAATGTACATACTTATCCGTAAACTATAATATAGTACACTCAAAACCTCTGTTCTCGTTGAACGCCAAACGAAAAGTAACCCCCCACTCTTAGCATCAGCGACTTCTTTTTTGTCAGAACTATTTTACACTGTGCCAACCTAACAGTCTCAATTCCCGCTTAAGGCTTAAGTCGGTGATGCTATAGTGGTGGTTTCCGTACAAATCCATACTTTTAAATGTAAGTATCAAATAGTAACCGAGATGGCGGTAGCTCTGCCTGAAATTGTCACTGGTCAAACATAGATGGCGTATGACGGCGACAACATATTTCATGTGATAAGGTACGATCATATTGTCAACTAATCCTTTAGTCAGCTTTCGTTGATATTAATATAGAGATATTGGACAGCCCAATCAATAAGCTTAAAATTTTACGGCAATAAATTCGTGTTACCCTCGCACCCTCTGCCGCAGCACCGGTAGGGAAGCGGTCCCTTTATCAACACTCACGGTAGGTACTTTATGCGATTTCAAAACATTATTTACATATTCCAAGCACATACAATAGTTAATTTTCCATTTGGCTTATACAAAAGCGGGTAGTAGGTAAACCTTACCCGATTGAGATTTAATTTCAGCACGAACAATGGCTGACCTTACAGTGATTACAATAGATGGTAAACTGAAACGTAACCAATATTGGAGCTAATTCAACATTTCAAGGTTACGCAGGTACTTCTATAACAATGCTGAACTGTCAAAACCTTTATTGAGACCTACCTGCTTCCCGCGACTCAAGCCGCGTGAATATTCACAGTCAATACACAGTCCATTCACAGTTTCTAGTAGCAGTAGAAATACTAATACTGCACCCATACTTATTACTACAGCAAAGCAGTAATATTTGCTTTAGTGTGTTCTGGTTTGAAGGGTATGCCGCCGAAATTGTAGGCACATGAGATTTAAGTTATCAGGTATATGGGCGCTGTGCACTTCGTCACTTGTGACGAAATGAATCTGTTATTGGCAGAGTTTTTAAAACAGTTAATATTTAACAATCAGACTACATTCAACATAACTACATCCAAGATTTGAAAACATATATTTCTGGCCACAAATATCTGCCCCAGTCAGGGATCGAACCTGGGGCGCTGAGTTTCGAAAACAGGTTCACTACCAACTGAGCTAACGGAGCCGCATTAAGAATATTAAGAGCCAATCCGTGCGATTCTGTAAAAATTCGTTGATGAGCTCACCGATGTCAAATACTTTATGAGATATCGCCCTTGTACATAAGGTTGTTTTCCAACGTTTCTTGTTATCTCGTCATTTGTTTCACGGATGTTGTCAAATATGCAACGATGTTTGCTCTCAGAGAATCGCACGGCAGTACTATTCCATATCATCCCAATGATTTATTAAGTGACAGATGTTTGTAATAGGTGACCACGAAAAAACGCTTCGAATTTATAACATGTCATGTCGATATATTTAGTGTTTCTGCACATAGGGCATACAACAGTGTTCTTCAATAAGTTAACGCTTTCATGACCAGAAAGGAAGTGGGTATTGTACCAACCAAGGTCCCAAGGAGAGTTGATATCAGTCAGGCGGCCGATGTGGTTAACAAAATGTGCATGTCTAGTTACTTAAGGATATATTGTAAGTATATGTCCACATCAAAGATGATGTGATTGAAGTATAAAATACCCTTCAAATACATGACTACTATCTCACAAGACAAAGTTTATATTAGAAGATTACAATTCGACTGTGTAAGTGGTACGTAAGTTTTATTACCCTAAGGGCCAATTCAAGTAAGTACCGCCTAGGTTATTACTGTCATAAAACCTACCTCCATTTATTTTACTTTTAAATTCCGTTCATACTCATTCGAATCGTAGTCTTTGAATTAGTACTTAACCTATAATTGCAGACATTGTTAACGTATAGTAAACTAATTCAAAAACTACTGCGAGTGAATTTACGAGGAAGGTTTAAGTGTAAGTATAATCTGTGAAGGTTTTGTGTAAATTGGCCGAATTAAGAGTAGGTGTCATGATAGCGCTAAGATGTATTAAAAGTCTGCGTTTTTCTACCCGTATTTTCTTTTGTAATCATCTAAAAACATGGGGGCGTTTCATTTGTTTTTCACTATTACGCAGACTGGTTCATTATAAAGGTTTAGGTTATACATTACTTAAGAAGTACACAAGTAGAGAAAGGGCGGTTTTATGTGTGGGTTGGCAGAAACTTATACAATTGAAAAACGTGCTGCTCTTCGTATATTAATAATGAGTTATGCCACAGTTGTAACACATAAATGATAGTTTGTACTAAAGTTACTTGTTTTAATCAACGATACGATTACGTTATACTTGCGCTTTTTACGCTAAGCTCATAGTCTGCACAAGTCGTTTAGTGTTTACGGCAACAGTATAAACTGATTTTTCTTTAGCGACTTATTAAAAAAAACTGTGACACCATATCCAAAATTCCCGCAGCGCACATCATAAAAGAATACCGCTTGTTTGAAAAATTCTAAGGGAACTTCTTCATTATAAGTGAGCTGATGCAAGATTGCCTTTATTGTACTAGTAAAAATATGTACAAACTTTGGTAATTCATCACAGTGCTAAAAAGCACAATAAACACTTCATCTGTTCCGCGTTAACGTGGAAATATGAGGCAATAAACAGGTGAACGTAAACACCTACAACGCCAATGTTATGTGTATTACCCGTGAAAATGTGTACATAAAAAAGCTTTCAGGCCAATATTCCAATCAGCGGCAGAAAGAGTGAGTTACTTCGCTCCCGAGTCCTGTCTCTTATATTTTTCGCTCTAAGTTTTTTTAGAGCTAATGGTTCCGATCGTAAATGGGATAAGATTTTTATTTTCTTTTTGATGCGCCCTATTTAAGGCTAGCACGCTATTACAATTTTATGTAAACGCTTATTTACAACGTAAATACTCGGGAGAAGAGCTCACCAAGCGCAAATAATTATTGCGGCTCTTACTTGCGGTTTATTGTTTCTTTAATTAGCTCACATTATTAGGTAACATTCAGTTAATGTGTTTTATTAATATATTCTGTGCAAATCCATACAGTAATTAATTATAAATTTAAAAAGAAACGAAATAAAGAAATAGTTCATTAAATAATGTGATATTTTCGATTTGCTGGAATAAGTAATGTTTAGGCCTCGAGTTTATTTTGGCGCAGCTTATGTTTGTTTATAAGGTCAATTTACGATACCTAAAAGACACAATATAGAGGTTTTTGGGTCTGGCTCTATTGCTTATTTGATAATGTCTTTTGTTATCGTAATCCAGGAGGGTCGGCGAGATTTGATCCCTCATTGTGCCTCTCAATAAGCCCGCATTGGTGGTATTCAGTTTCCGAATATAAAAGAAACACACAAGGTTGTATTTCTGCACACTATTCAAGGAATATTGTGTTATATATTTTCATACTATAGGTCTGTTTGTTTACTACAATGTTAGAATAAAATATAATACATTTAGAAAAATAAATAATGAGAATTTAGGTCATCCTTGTACGTCCCAAAAATTATTGGTATATTTCGGCTTTATTTCGATAATCATATGCAGTACAATGTTGAACTTATTTTCAATAACTGTATTATTTACATACTCTGGTACTGAGTTTTTTGTTATTTTATCCGATATAAGAATCGAATCCGGGATCGTGCCTTTGAAATGTAATTTAGAAGCTACTGAACTAACGATGCAGCAAATAAAAGTTATCAAAAAAGGTGACAATAATTGATTCCTCGATTTTAGTAGAAATTGGATCGCAATGGCATTATTGATAGAGACACTAACTGGCTAACTAATAAAGTTGAATAGAGAGAAAATAATAAAACCTGAAGTTTCGTATCTAATCAAAAATTAAATCAGGAACGTGATATCGATGCTGTTCGAATGGTTTCCCAATGACTAGCAAGTAAATTAAAAATACATGTTATGAATGCGATATTCTCACAGTGAATCATTTGGTATTTTTAGTTTGACTGTTTTATGCCCGTTTTCACCAACGTTTTAGATAACACCTAAGCCAAGTTAGGTGACAGTTTTGTACTACTAAGTGTTATCTAACTGGCTTAGGTGTTACCTAAAATTTTGGTGATAACAAAACATCAGGCTCTCACATGAGAGGTTACCTACACTAATGTATTTTCAATTTTGTATTATGCGTTAAAACCAACATTATGTCAACCGATTTCATAATATACTTCACCCACTGATCACACTGAGATAACGTGTGACACGGCGGTATGTACACACAATAAACACCACAAAAATCTAAAACCCAAGAAAGAACATTTCTGTTCAAATGATGCCGACGAGTCAAAAAAACTCACTCAGGGATCGAAGTTGGGACTCTCGCTCTTCGTAGCTAAGGTCACTACACGCTATCATGACTTAATAACATGACATAAAAATAATTGTCGATTATATCTTAGCATATTATGATGAAGACCTCGCAGTGGAGTTTGCCTTGTCTTTCTCGTTGATCGCCAAGGAAAAGCAAACTTTACTGGGATCGGATTATGGTCTATATACCTCTCTCTGAGATAAAGGCCCAAATCCCAGCGGTGGAAACATGAGCTGTTTGTTTTATGTTATATACATGTTATCTGTACTCGTGTCATTCTTATGTGCTAATTTCACTATAATACAGAACACGGTTCCATTGTTTATTTTTAAATACGGCCCAACATTTCGTGTACAAAGTCTATATCAGTATAGGTGTGCCTGGCTACACCCGTAAGGTAATGGATGATGATGATGAAAATTTAAGTTTTAATCCAGTGCCTCATCTACTTCCTTACCAGATTTCGTCTGAGAATGAAGAAGTTACATATACAAACACATTTACTCACAAACTTTCGCTTTGATAATATGAGTGTGATAATAAAAAAAATACGAACTTCTACTTCTACGCCTGAAACTGAATAATATTATCCTCATATAAAACAGTTTTTTTAATATTATTATTATATTTATATGACATCTATATTACCTTATTATTTATTTAACTTTATTTTGTTCAGCAAAAAATGTTTTCTAAAACCAATCCACAATTGACGGAGATATCGGTGAACATAAATATAAAATCCATACTTACAGTCGAAGATAGAACCTCCTCCGTTTTTTAGTCGGTTCACAAAAAAACTCACCATTAGGTAAATTTGCCCCCATTACACCTAGTATACTATATCATTAGCTAATAGCTTAATTCATATTATGACACCTTACGATTTTTAATCAAAGAATTTAATGCAAGGTTGTAAATAATGTTGTATATCCAACTGCACTTTAGGCATTAACAAAGATCACTTGATCGCCTCTTAAAATTTGATATAAATATTTATATCTTCTATATCATCATCATCATCATCATCTCAGCCGCAGGACGTCCACTGAACAATAGGCATCCTCCATAATGTTCCAAAAGGACCGGTCGGAAGCGGCTTGCATCCAACATCATCCTTTTATATATGTATATAAAACAAAGTTGTGCTAACACTTTGACTTAAATGGTGTATTTAATTACACCATTTATAACTCAAGAACGGCGGGACAAATTTTGTATGATTTTTGTGTTTTTCTATGTGTCATATCTAAGGGGAAGGACATAGGATATTTTTCATCATTATCATCATCCATCACCACGCAGGTGAAACTGCGGAGCGCAGCTAGTGACATATAAAATAACTTAAAAGACAATAACAACTATGAAGGCAAGTTATTTTTATTTATAATTAAAATAAAATAAAGAAAAGGTAAATAAAGAAAAATTTCCATGACAAATAAGGTGTTTGTAAGCATTTTGGCATTGAAATTATAAGAACAACATTGAATGCAATCTCATACTCATGTAAAATATGATTCTGTGTCATCTGTAAATTTAAAAGTACACGTGTCGGAAACAATCCATTTCGATACAAAAAAGCTTTGGAAAACAAATTAAGCCTGGCTTTGAAATGACAAATTGAGTACGCATATAATGCAGGCGCGGTTTTATACGAATCCTTACTACCTATTATTTTTATAAACAGTGCCTAGGTATATATTGATCAAGAGGAATCAGATTACTATATCTTACAAAAGAACAAACTAAATTTTTATACTAAAGGAATACACGACATCGGAAAAAAAATTATGAAGGTTCCAAATCCTTGATTGATGATTTATTCTTATTCTGAAGAAATTTAGAGGTTAAGTACTACAAAGTAGATTTACATATTTATACCTCTTACCTAAGTATTCACAGAATTCAATAAGACGATATTGAACAGAATAACCTACGTAAGAATTTACAAAGGTGTTTTATAGCAAGTAAAAGAGCAAAGTACACATCACTGAATTAATTACGTCATTTTGCAAACAGCAGCGAAATGGGGATCAGAAACTTTGCCTTCTATTATTGCTTTAGACACCAACTTATAAATTTGTCGATCGTGCTTCGTAACCAGCACGATAGTCCACCAATTTTGCCTCTATAATATTCATATCAAAGTTTCAAGCTCGCCTAAGCTTAAAGTTATGTTCAACCAAAAGCTTGCAACTACAAGTTCCGATTTTCAACTCTACCAGAGATTTTACTGCACATATTTTCGTAACAAATTTTCCATTGAAAGTTTAATCTAATGTCTTCATATTAAAGCTTATTTTTATTGGACTATGGGCAGATTGTGTCGGTCGCTGACATTTCCGACAAGGGGAATCCGCTAGAGATATTCGACAAGTCGCTGCTGTGAAAGGAACTTCCGGCCCAAAAAGTAAAACGAACTATAATTGGGAATGTAGCACCTATTTACGTAATCGGTAATCAATATTAGACATGTAAAGCGTATTATTTAGCCGGAATAACGTAATCGGTAATCAATATTGGAAATGTAAAGAGTATTATTTAGCCGGAACAACGTAATCGGTAACCAATATTAGACATGTAAAGCGCATTATTTGGCTGGAATAGTACAACCAACTATTCGAAAATTTACTTATGTAAACTATATTACAATACTACCGCTTTAGATTTGATTACTCGTAATCATACTTTATTTATAGTAGTACTATGTTTAAGAGTTAACTATACACTACCAGTCTGCAATTTTTTACCCGTCTTCCTGGAAACTTACTTCTTATTATTTTGCTAATATTATTAATGTAAATGTTTGCATGGATGTAGGTTTGTTACTAAGTCACGTCATAACGGCTTAAAGGATTTGGATGAAATTTGATATGTAGATAGATGAGGCTCTAAAATAATACTTTTCATCATCATCATTTTCCATCACGATGCGGGTGAAACTGAGGGGCACAGCAAGTAAAGTCATATTTTTAGTATGTAGGTATGTATGTAAGATTCTAGAGTTCGTGTTACAAACTAATCAGTTTGATGGATTTTGTTATACAAAATACTAAAACGTGTAAATTGCACATTTCGCCCCGTAACATATTTTTCACTATATATAGGATAAGTAGATAGTCTAGTTTTAGGCAAGCGAAGACGAATATGTCATAAAATAATAGGTACTCGTATGATAGAGATCTCGAAAAGAAACTTCATGATTTCTGTAAAATTCAATCGTCCGATATCGATCTAAGCGAAAAATTTATGAGATCCTAAATTGGAGAAAACTCAACTGTTAACAACTTTGTTCAGAACAGATTTTCATGTAAAATTTAAAATAAACGAGTTGTTAATCATACCAAAATTCGCCCCTCTTTTGAGCATAAACCGAAAAATATCAATCTTAAATGAAAAACTGACACCTACGCATCAAACTTGTAAAAAAATTAATTCTAAACAACTTTTGTGAAACAATGTTTCGTGTGAAATTTAAATTAAACGAGTAATTCAATAAAAAATACCCTTAAAATCAAGATGGCGGATGACGCAACTGATCGATTAGCACCCAAACCAAAATAAAGGTTGCCAGTGACCTTTCCCAACGAATTCCGAAGGAAAATTGCCACCTATATTTTTTTCCGGTGAAATCCTCATTCAACTGGGCTATTAACGGAAAAAGCATATTAGTCGGAAATCTGTTACATCTCTAAATGCATAGCGACCAATAAAATATCAGAAGTGACACAATACGTGCTACCCTCCTCGCGTTTGCTATGTTTATGATGTCTATAATTTCAGTTTATTCTTCGTATTCTATATCTATAATAGTTTTATTAGACATATAAATAACACGGTTACATACACAAAATATAGTATTTACGTAAACCAGTGCGCAATGTGCGCTGCCCAGAAACAAAAAAAAAGGAAATTAAGTTTGTATATGTGTAATATGTCCTTTTTTCCGTCCGCCTGTCAAGATGGCATGCTTTAGAAGCAAGGTGGAACGATGGTGATAACTTTTTGACCTTCTCCTTGAAGAAGTGAAGTGGAGGTCAGCAGTCAATTAAACTAAATTGAATTTTATATTAATAAAGCTGTATATGTTAATATGTATTTCTGTTTCTGTCCGGCTGGAACAGTTCGGCCGTACTATCTCATGTCTGATACGAGACCACTAATGTATTATATAATATATTATATATGACGCCGAAGTTGAATTCCACCAACTGTGGCTTATCTAGGATTCCGTATCACAAAATATTATGTGTTAGTTTTTAGCTTATTATACAATAACGTAAAAACTCCAACATTTCATAACAAATTTTGCTTTTAAAGAAAAATATGTCCGTATTTCTTTATCTTAAAAGATTGTCTCATTTCGTTTCGCTCTAAAATTGCATAAAAATACCAATCACAATTCAAATGCGATTTCACAGTTATTTCGGTGATTTTTTCGGCCACTAGGTGTGGATGTGTTTTTATTAAGGTGACGTCGTCGTCGACGTGCAGACTCAAAAGAAAATTTTATACCTTCGAAGTCGTCATCATCATCATCATCTCAGCCGTAGGACATCTACTGCTGAACATATGCCCCCCATAATAAACATAATTGTACTGAGGAAAAAATAACCTTTCGTTTATGTATAAAAAGTTTACCCACACATACCCCCGCAATAGAATACGGGAGGTATGATCAAACACAAAAACACATCACAAGATCTAACAAGGCTCGTGAACGAACATTTCTGCTCAACTGAAATTTTTAGGGTTCCGTACCCAAAGGGTTAAAAGGAACCCTACTACTAACACTCCCCTGTCCGTCCATCACCAGACTGTAATAGTTAGAGTGTTGAAATTTTCACACATGTATTTCTGTTGCCGCTATAACAACAAATATTAAAAACAGAATATGATAAATATTTAAGTGGGCTCCCATACAACAAACGTGATTTTACTACTCGTTTTTATAGACAATGGTACGGAACCATTCATGCTCGAGTCCGACTCGCACTTGGCCGGTTTTATTTTATTTTGAGCTACTAATAGAAACAAAATTATAATTTTGTTTCGACACGTTATCAGACAGTGAACTTTTAAAAAGTGCGCTAAATACGTTGTCCGTACCCAACTAGGGATTAATATCATGTGGAATTCAGTGGGAAAAAGATATATATAAGATAAAAATGTCGAATTCTGTCTTTATATAACATGGTAAGGTCGCATTAATAGACTTGAAATATCAAGGATATCTATACTGATGAGCAGAGATACAAAGTAGTCTTATCGAAAGTCTAATCTAAAAGGAATAGGAAGAGTCAGAAAGGTCTAAATACAATCTTGCTCTCAAAATGCTATTTTATGCAAATTAAGATTGATTTGCAGATTACATTTTTAAATTTTGTTTTCAAACTTACAAGTCACTTATGTTTCATTCTCACTACTGTATTAAACAACACATACGAAAAAGTATTATAATATATATGTATATAATATATACTATAAAAGTAAACTACAACAAATAACAGTATAAAAGTATACACTAGTTGACCAGTCTGTGGCTTCGCTCGCATGGCCTCGCGCTATTGAAAAATTTATAAAAATACATTTTTAATTATGAACCGATTGACATGAAATAAACACTTATTGTTAAGTGAAGCTTACAACAACATATTATTGTAAATCACATCTAAATCCGACAAGCCGTGTCTGAGATTAGCGGGCACAAATGCATAGACAAACAGACAAACAAAAAAAAGTCCCGATAATATTTTTTCTCATATCTTCCATGTACAGACAGCGATCCGTTATACTTTTATTATATGTATAGATAATAACGGTACATAATAAGTGAAAGTATAACTTATCACCAAATGGGAATGTTTACTGTAGTTCTATTTGTTTAGTGATATGTGTTTATGCTTTTCATAAACGCGATCACGAGCGTGATCAAACATGATTTGATTTGAACATATTGAACTAAGGATTACTATCGTGAGCGTATGAATTTTATTTTGAAATTCGAACACAAGTGATAACGAAATTGTACGAACAACTCACCAAATAGGTTCAATAGGACTAAAGATAGAAAATCGCTACTCTAACATACTTACATCCGTAATTTTTTTTTGTATTTGTATTTATTTATCCTGTGATCAGTCCATCGACTATGAGCAGATGTGGTGTATGTATGTGCAGGTAGGGTCCTACTCCCATTAGAGTCTGCCCTTTCTTGAATCAAAATCAGTCTTCATGCTGATTTATCTCGTCAAAGATATCTCGTCGCTTTTTCAATCGGCGGATGCTTTCCGGAATAGTAAGCTGCCCTGCAAGCTCATTTGGATGCCTAAGCAGTCGAGTTTTATATTTTTCGCCATGCGCACTTATTTCTTCCTTGACCATAGGAATATTTAAGATATCTTGGATCTCTGTTGTCTTGATAAACCATGATGCATTAGATATTTGTTTTAAGATGTAGTTCTGTACCCTTTGCACTATCAATATGTTAGAGGCACTGGCTGATCCCCAAAGTTGAATGCCGTATGTCCAGATTGGCTTAAGTATGGTTTCGTATATAAGGAGTTTGTTGTCTGTGGCCAGTTTTGAGTTTCTTCCCAGCAGCCAAAAAAGGCCCCTATATTTTAGGTTGATTTCATCTTTTTTGGTTTGAACATGTTTCTTCCATGTGAGCCTACGGTCCAAATGCATACCTAAATACATCCGTATTTATAAACACGTAAAAGTAATTAATTATGTAAAGGTAATTACTTATGCTGGCAACGATTTTAATTCTATACACAACTATGTGCCTGAAGTTAGAACTATCAAAGGCTAGACTTCTTAGCCGAGTAATAGTCACCATTTCCTTTACTTAAGCATTGAGAAAACGTCAATTTTTCGTTTTTATTGCAAAATTGAAGTTGTATAAAAATGACATTCGCACACAAGTCTGAACTGTGAAGGATCTATTATGCTGTTAACATTAAATCCCATGGAAACAACCTAAAACAAGTGTAAAACGATACATCCAATTTAGATAGGGTTATGAAATTATATGATTTAAGATATTATAAAAATGAGGGTTTTTAAAAAAGTTTATCTCATAAACTACAAAAAATAAAATGACATTTCTAAGACTTATAAGTACACATTGACAGAATCAAAAACATATTTTAGCTTTTATAGTATTACTTTTTAAGGCACTAACGCCTGCTTTTAGCGAGCTCAAACATCGAAATTTGAAAAAGAAAATTCACATCCTCGGACGGGGTTCGAACCCGCATCTTCTGACTCACCGTGTCAGACGCCATTGACCAATTAAGCCACCGAGGTTTGAGTTTTAGGAGATAACCTAGGTCAGATATTTTTGTATACTGGCACGGCCGCCCCTTAGTTACCCCCTGCCTTTATCGCTTCAAATCCTCCTTCAGTATCCTAGATAGGAACCTAACAGGCAGTTGTTCTTAGGAGCCAGTTTTTATTCTAGGTTCAGTGTATGATACGTTCGACCGCATCTTCACTGACCATTCAGTAAGATAGTATATAAGTAATAGTAAGTAGTCCAGCACTAGCTTATCAAGCGTAAATACTTCTGGGACAATCCTATAGAAATAGATGAATGTTAAGATAATTTATGTATTTATCAGCATAATATAAAATGTTAATGTGATCTTGTTTTTGTCAACAGCCTATGGCAACTTGGGCAGCGTACTAACCGCACAGGGGCGGATGGCGGAAGCGGAAATCGCCTTTGAGAGGGCGCTCAAATATAGACCTAATATGGCGGACGTCCATTATAACCTGTAAGTAAAGTTGTTTGATAAACCGTTGCTTTTTTATATAGAAAGTGAGACAGTAAATTTATAAAAGCTACCAATATTAAAAGGGTATCGAAATGTTTATTAACGTTAATTAATGTTTGTCCACCGATTCCACAAAATCCATTGTTTTGTGGTCTGTATTAACTGTATTAACGTTATTACATATTGTCGTAAATTTATGAAAAATTATTCATTATGAAGTAGACATTCTTAAGCCGACATGGAAACAAATCCAAATAAGCGCGTCTCAGACTCCACTTCAGTAAATTAATATAATTAGGTGTCTGTAAATCTAAAGTAATATCAAGTTAATCAAATTATTACGCAGTGTTCAGCGTTAGCACAAGGACCTTCAAATGATAAAGAAGACTTATATAAACAAAGACAAGGTGACAGATATTTGGTACAAGAAACCATAGTATTATAGGTATTGTAATATTCGGTAACAACAAAAGTTTATAATAATACATTCAAAAGGTCTCTGTTTACCCTAAGTGAGGGAGGAATAATATTCGTCGTTTCTTTCCCGGGGGATAGAAAAGGCAAAAGGTCCGATCCCCATTTAGGGACATCAGAAAAGAAAATATTGTAAACTAAAAAAATGAAATGATAACATCAAAGTTACGAAAATCTGTCTGTTTAATGGATTTGGCAGCTACGTATTTTACTGATAGGTCAAACGATGTTTACGCTTTAACCATGTCTTTTTTCTATGCCATTAAGAAAAGGTACAACACAAGGCCCGCCTGACGTGTGATTCTCTATGAGCAAACATCGTTGCATCTTTGACAACATCCGTGAAACAAATGACGAGATGACAAGAAACGTTGAAAAATCAACCTTGTGTACAAGGGCGATATCTCGTAAAGTATTTGACATCGGTGCGCTCGTCAACGAACGCATCGACGAATCAGTAGAGAATCGCACTGCAGGTTTTATAATAATATAGTAACCTCTGTCTATAGTAGATCAGATGCATTTCATTACATGTGACGATCTACGCTGAGCCCGTAACTCTGAGAAATTAAGTTGTTAAGTCATATGTGCCTGTAATTTCGCCGACACATACACTCTTCAAACTAGAACACAGTATTGCGAATATTACTAGTTTCTGGTAGAGATAGGTGTGGTGGCAGTACTTCCTCGGACGAACTCATTCACATATAGTTCTACTGCACTAAATACAAATAATATGTCGATTGTTTATGCGACTATCAGTTCTATTGATTATACATAATTTGATCAAAATAAGAATCAAAGTAGCGAATTATAAACTTGGTGCTTACTTAATTTGAATGCATCCTAAAAAACAAAGATGCGATTCTCAAAATATTTATTCATTTTCTTAAAAACAGTTATATCATCATTACAGTTCACCCAAGACAATGCTACACTTACCTAAATCTATTTAATTATTACGACGCTAATTATTTAACATCCTTATTTTATTATTTCACAATTCATTATTTTCACATATTTTATATGCAGTCTCTGTGAATTCTGCCACAGAGAAAAATATCCGTCTTCGGAAATTAAATTAGTAATCTGACAGCGCGTGTCATGGGGGCAAATTTGAGCAGATTTGTCCTATAAGTCGGCACCCGAAACGTAGTGAACCTGCGTCGCCTACACACTGCCTTGTCTGGCTATAATATAACTATACTTGTAATATAATATATATAACATAAGTGCGAAAGCTTGTAAGTTTGTGAGTATATTATGTTTGCTATTTCATCACGCGTAAAGGGGAGCTAATCTGATTTGATCGAAATTTGGAATAGAGATACCTTGTATCAACACATACTGTTAATCCCGAAAAGAGGTTTCTCTTGGATAGTTTTTTCCCTTGGCCTTTGGGATACGGTGCCTCATAATTAATATATATTTTAGGATGTGACGTTTTTTTAATTTTCACATTTTTGTCTTACTCATTTTAAGAGTGAAAGATATCTCCGACATAATTATAGATTTTATCATTGGGCCTTCCGCTTAGTAGTCAGACCGTGATATTATAATTCATTGGGTGGTATCATTAATTGTGTTATTTATTTTGGTCGGATGCTAGAATCACTTTTTCTTACTATCAATTTAACTAGATATTATTATTACGACTTATAAGACAGTTAATATATTCTGAAAAGAAACAGCATGAGTGTACTTGCAGAACTGTGTGTACTAACCACCGACCATATACGGTCTGTGGTACGAACGAATTACAGGAGAAAAAATGTAACTACTTAAATATGGGTATTTTTATACCTCAGCCTACACTTCGAGAATGTAGTTTTAGTTGTGTTGAAGGAAAACTCGTTTATAGTTTACTCGTAACTATAGGGTGCTATTTTAATAAAGCTAATGTAATTTTCTAGTTAATATACGAGTATATGTACTTTTATATATAGGCGTTGATCCTATACCCGAAATAGCGATCATACTCTGTTGTTTGCACTCATTGTCGGATCCTCGATCAATAGACACTCGACGACGTCCGTCGGTTCGTCCCATTAATTCGCCGAGGATTCCACTTCTTGAATTATTCGGGCACAGTGCTCCCAGTATAGCCGACTTCTGCCTCCCTTCCTCATGGGCGTACCCAGGGGAGAAAGCGTGGGGATTCAAATAGTTCAAACTAAAAATAAGTTTTAGTCTTGATGCGACTTTGTCAGCGCGGAATAAAGTTATCGCAATCCCACAGAAACCCCAGATACATAAAAAAATCATTTAAAAAATGTTGATCATTTTCATTCAACTCATTTCGGCTCACTCAGTCACAAACTTTCGTATTTATATTATTCTAGATTGATTACATGTCAGACTACGGCTTCAGCTTAGTATCTCAAGGCTTAAAGGCTCAAAACATTAATAAAGCCATACAGCTACCAATACCGTATCTGGAAATTGACTCTGCCGAGTTTGACGTTTTTTTAGATAGTTACGATCTCCCCAAATCAAATCCTAGCTTCGCCCATACCCTGCCATCTAAGCGTTGGTTTCCGAGCAGTTTCACAAATTAACGTCAAGCTACCGCGATCATAATACAATTACTGGAAGAGGTCGGAACGAGCACAAACCGATGGAACCGTGCACTCTAGTTTCATTAAGTCTCTTGCCTGATTGCGTTCCATGTTGAATTATTTATTGTTTTATATTCTGTTGTTTTCTAATTAAAGAGAATCCGATGTTGGAAGAATATATTATATCTAAATATTACATTATTTAAAACTAGTTAGAGTAAGTTACGATGACTCTAGAAAACGATAACCTGTTAAGAATATTTAACTTCTTCAGATACTGGCAAAATTCAAAGATACATTTTATAGGTACAGAGAAAACAAGAAAACGTTTAAAGGCAAAAAAATTACTCGTATAATTAAATATGTGATGGACGTACTATGAGATATGAAATCAAATCAAATAAATTAGACACCTGTGGTCCAGTGTCATCCGATTCGTGAGTCCCAGTATAAGGCAATTGACTTCTGATACAACGTGTTTGTTATTTTAATATTAACACACATTATTATTCGAATACGTGGAGTCAAATGATATGGTTTTGAGTCTTATAAAGCTATTTTTATTTAAAAGTATTTAAAGAAATATTAAACCTATAGTACGTCTTGTTCTCATCGTTCTGAGAGCCAGAGAGCCGATTTTACTACTTACCTCTTAAAATATTACCCTTCGGAAAAGAACCGAAGCATAGCTACGTACCAGTTATTGTAGCACAAATCTGACATTCACAATCAGCCTATTATGTTCCTACTAGCGGGACTCGAGCCTTCCTCTCAGATAGACGAATCGGGCCACAATCCACCACGCGGGCTTAGTGCGGCTAGGTGGATAGCCTAGTGGCCAACGTATTTCAAAGTTTTCAGGCCAACCGAAGATATCGACATAGCCTAACGACTGTTGCCCTAAGACAAACAACCGGGACCGACGGCTGAAAGTGCCGGAATAGAACATTACGATTACAGACAAAAATACTTCTTATATCTATTAAAATAAAATCCGCCCAAGTCCTTTGGCATTAAAACAGGAGTGGTATTAAGTTTACGTCAATAATTACTTACGAATAGCAGGCTCTAAAATTGAGCACGTTGAATACACTTTCTTAATCACCTTTATTTTCGAAATAAACATTATCTCACCAATTTCCTTAAATTGTTTATCTTTAAAGTCTGACAACAACATTACCCTGCCATATTTTCCTCAGAGAAACGTAAAGTGTCTCTAAATATAGATCTTAAGCATAGAATTTATCCAGAGAGCCTTATGTAATCCTTGTTTGTGTCGTAAACCGTCGTAGGTATTTATGAGAAGGCTCGTTCCAATCTCAGCATCCTGTGAAGGTAATAGGGTATTGTTTATCCTTTCATTTTGGCATGTCAGCAAGTCTGAATAAAATTGAGGAAACATTTTGGCATAGATACACTTGAATGATATTCCTAATATCTAAATATTGATTTAGTAAATATTCGTAATTCAGGATTTAATTATAATTAAAGACTAGTAATGCGTTTGTAATTAAAATTATACTGATTGACTGGCACATTTCTGTATATATTTTGATTTTAGAAAAATAACGTCCTAAACCTTAATTAGTTTGTTTATACAATTTTCTATTAGCCAACCTGCTAGAATAAACCTGCCTAACTATGGAGTAAGTGGTACTCTTGTGCATATCATACTTTTGCTGGATATCACTGCAGTGCTAGATAATTTTTATCTCTTAGCAGTTGAAATGGTCGCCCATAATTACATAGGATTAAAAATGTACCTGCCTGATGAAATTCACAACGTTGTAGGCCTAAAACGACACCTTGGCCAAATAATTTATAGGCTTGTAAGGCTAACATACCCGTAAAAGATTGAGATACCGAATTTGTGTTTTTTACATTTGTGTGAGTGTAGATCTTTGTTCACACGTTGAATGTTTTTTGATTTTGTGTAATTTATATTTTAAAATATTTATTAATTTAATAACGTACGATGAAGATGTCGACAGGCATGCAGCCGTGATTGCACGGCTTAGGATTAGATTAGAGAATCATCTCCTTTAAGGATTTGTCGTTGCGATCGCCGACGAGTTCATGGATGTCAAATACTTTATGAGAAGTCGCCCTTGAACACAAGATTGTTTCGTCCAACGTTTCTTTTCATCTCGTTATTTGTTTCACGTATGTTGTCAAAGATGCAACGATGTTTGGTGCTATCGTAGACAGAACGCGGTCATGAGGTCACGCGTTCACGCGGTCAGTTTTGCGTTCGAGCATGCAGTTGCCCACAAATTCCGCTGTTGGACGTTCCACGCTGTACCACTACTGTCGCCATGTTTCTGAAGATAGGTTTTTATCGGAAGACTAATTATTGATGTTGTGGTCATTATCAGCATTAGGACGAAGAAGAAAAGGAAAATATGGGGTGCACCCAGTAAATAAGGATAGAGAATAAGTTAGAGAATTCCATAGATTTTTTCTAAATGACTTGAAGATGAAGAATTATAATTTTATTTTTATCGGATGACAAATGATTGCTTCAGTAAAATGTATAACAAAATTAAACATGACTTAGTTAAACAAGATGCTAACTGGAGGAAAACCATTTCAGCAAAAGAACGATAGGTGGTATGTTTGAGGTAAATAAGATTATTCCTTAAACTTACGAGTATACATAAATGTATAGTTATTAATTGCTTCAATTGACTGCAGCTATATATCGTAAGTTGCAAATAATGTAACTATATCTAATAATTTAGATATGAGACATTATTTGTATAAAAAATTATGAATGATTATAAGATGCGCAACTTGTTATGTCGAAGTCACAGTATTAACATTACCGTTTTAAAGTGCATCATAATTTTCTGAACTTAGGCATTGTTATGAAAAAGTTGCAGAAATTATTAATAGTAAAAGCATTTATCTATTTGTTTAAGAAATAAAGTAACTTAGCTTTTCAGTCTCGCTCTTCACTACAATTTGGACACCGAAACTATAGTTATTGACCGCTGCGGTCAGAACGCATCATGTCTATATAACCCAATACAATACAAAGAACGCAAAACTGACCGCGAGAACGCTTGAACGCGTGACCGCTCTCTGTCTGATATCACCTTTAGAGAATCGCGCGGCAGAACAGATCGTGATAACAGAAATGTGTATGTCACCTTGTTCATTTGTTACTAGAGATATTTTGCTATACGCCACTATATGTATGTAATTATTTTCGAACTGGGTAGATTTTCATGACGCTACTTTGCTATTGTATCTGTTCTCGTGAAAAAGGACGAACATTCGTTTCGCCAAACTCAAACGCAAGCCCAAAAATATCTTAGGGTATCATGGTAAAAATACGAAGCTTGTGTCCGATATTAGTAGGTATATATATCACACCTAGTTCCTTCGTATAATCTTACAAGCCTACCCAACTGCACTAGTCATGCCGAGACATTTGTGTTTAAACCTCATTCGCCCCGTAATTTCACTAGACTCAATTGCCCTGCACACCCTAACATAGTCATGCTACACTTCGCGTTACAATATCTTATCGTATACAATAGCCTTTTGCACAAGATTCCCACCACATAGTAAGCCGGTTTTCTTGGCCTCTTACATTTCGTTTCTTCTTTATTTATGCAAAAAGACACTGCAAAAGGAATATTCTTTACCAGCGTAAAATTAGAGTAAAAACAATATTTACTAATCCATAATACTATTCAAAATATAATTATGTTACGATGTAAAAGTTATCATCATCTTCGTTTTCTTGATCATGCAGGTAGTAATTAATTCCAGCAAGTAATATATACTTAAATTATATTCTGAGATACTTTACTTTGTTTTTACGGTTCCGTTTGGATAACTCGTTCATTCCATTTCGGGTAAAAGCACGTCAGTTTACAACCAAACTAAAAGCACACGATTTGACTTTATGGGCGCTACAATATCGTCTAATATTATACGTACTTGCCTTTACAAACTTACAATAACTCCTAATGACAAGTATATAGTAGACGTGTTATATAACTATGTAAGTATTAAGAGTTTCCTTTGGAGAGGAAGGAGCACAATGTGTCCAGGTTTATGGGGCGAGTCGAGACAGTGCAGCGTGTGAAATCTACAGCTTCGTTTCACTGCGATAAGGCGCAGCATAAACTCGTGTTTGCGAACTCACTAACACTCTCTTGTTTATTGTCACAGTAGTAGAGGTCAGAAACAGAACAGAAATAACAATCTTCATTGCAGATAATAGTTGGAAATTCCTTTCCTCATTTATCAATCGTTTGAATTAACAGCCTTAATGACCAATATATAGCATTGCAGAAGTATTAGTTATGTTAACAGTTTCTTTATAAATAGACAGCAGCACAATATACGTAGTCTACATTATTCTGCATGCTATAAAGCGTAAAGTAAATTCGTGCTTACTAATGCACACATATTTTACATTCTATTGTATAATGTCCACAGTAGTAGAGTCGCACAGTTACGCAAAAGTCACGTCGATAACGATTTTAATATGTTATATTGAAAATGGGTTTTTGCAAACGCATTTTTAATCAGCTCTTTTTTTGTATAAAAGTTGTATATTTTTTTCTTTTCTAGCGTCTTCCAAAAAAAGGAGGAGATACTCAATTCGAATGTTTTTTTTTATGTTTGTTACTTCATAACTTTCGACTGGGTGAGCCGATTCTCAAAACTCTCAGTTTTTGTTTGAAAGCTGGTGCTTCCTGTGTAGTCCCATTTAAAATTTTATCAAATTCGGTCGGGTAGTTGTTGAGATACACTCCAATAATTGAATAGAATGGAAGTCAGTATTAAATTTTTCAAATTGTAGTTCTTTATTTAATGTTTAAGGTCTACTCGATTTGATCACTTCTTTTTAATTCATCAATGCAATCTTTTAAATGCCCTTCAGCACTTACATAGGTTTAAAGTATCTAGATATAGGAATCGCAAAATAGTTAAAGTAAAATAAAATATGAAAGTCTGTATTGCGGTTAACGTTGGTACTGATTCGCTTGTGCGTACACTAAACTAAAATTCTCTAAACTATTGGTAGTTCTTATTATGTTAACACTAAAATCCACATTCGTGTAACACTTAGAATTATAATTCTAAACATATGATTATAGTGGGTAGTTTTACATCAGTTTAGACTAGTTTAGAGAGCACGAACTTACATGACGATTAAATTTGCACTAAACATACCCACAATTAAATAGAAACGGCAAATTTAAGAATTGTCATTTGCAAGCATTACACTACTTTGAACTTTAACATGAACAGAATAAGAACTACCACAATTTACTAAAAATAGATTTTTGTTCGCTAGTTTAGTTTGGTGTTCAGAACAAGCGAATTGCTACCATTATGTAGTTATTTAGGTGACATGGCAGTGATTAACAAGTTTATAGTATTTAAAAAGTGTTTTATGACTAAGTAGTGCACATTTTATCCCATTCCAGAGAAAGGAGCATATACTAAATTATGAATGCGAATTTTTATACATAGTGGTAGGACTTTTGCAGAGTCCGCATAGGGAAGCCTTCCAGAACCGCACATTCGCTAGTATTTAACCGTGAAGCAGTAGTGTGAAAAACATGACTGTTTGTTGAAGGGCAATGTTTCCATCGAAATTACAGGGCAAGAAATATAAACACTTTATACCTCAGGCTGACGAGTGCACTGCCATGCAGGGTTTTAAACTTTTTTTAAGTTTGAATTTCTGAATGGGAGTTGAGGGATATAACCTAAAGGATATTACAGTAAGTAATAATGAAATTTTTGTGAACTATTTTATTGACCGAGCAAGTGAAGCGAGGGTAGCGTCTCGCTTTAACTGGCCAAATTAACTCATCTTCTTTATCCGTATATTTGTTAAGTTGTTTGTTTGGCTTTCTGTAAGTGCAGGTCGCAGTTTTCAAACAATCTTCACGAAACTTGCTATGCATGTTCTACTATTACTTATATATAAATTTTTTTGTCGTCCGTGATTATGAGTGGCGGGGTTCTTTTCCTAAAAAGGGGGGGAAGTTTGCTGTAGCGTTATGTACAGACTGCTTTTGATAAAATTTGATACACACATTATGTAGGTACCTTAGTTTAAAAAATATGAGCATAATTAATAGTTTATAATAGTTTATTTATTTGGCATAAAACTGTTACATATAAGATTGTTGAATCCATAGGCTCTCGAACTAGTTATAAACTGTGTTTTGAGTGCCAGTGGCTTCTCCCAGCTAGATGAAATAATACAAATTTAGGCGTTTCTTAAAGTAGGTAACCAAAAGTTATTAAAGTTATTACTAAGTAAATACATAATTATATAGAATTATATTTTATAACATAAGAATACGATAGCATGACTAAAAGCATGTATAGAATTAGTTAGTGTAATGTACCTTTATGCAAGCTCGTGATGTGTGCGTGTTTGGGTGAGTGAGTGTGTGTGAGTGTGTGTGATTGAGTGTATGTGTGCGTGTGTGTGTCAGTGTTCGTGTGTGGTTATGTCTAAAATTGTGAGAGGTTATGGAAATGTATGTAGATTTAGGTTTATGGGTTGAGATGGTTAAATTGGTCCGTGGTTTCCGAGACAGTAGGTTGGAAATAATCCGAAAAATTGTCGCTGATAAGACTACGTGCTCGCGAATTCTACTGTTCGGAGAATTACTAGTGTTAGTTTTAATAACTCTTGTTCTAGAAGAGCAGATATAATTAAACCACATGCACTGCACTCATGGTAGCGACTGGCACAAATTCTTGTAATGCAATTCTCGCTTTGTAGTTTTGTTTAGAGTCGCCCAAGAGAAAGGGCGAGAATCGTAAATGTTTACACGAAGCAACTTTTATGTCCAATTTGATAATCGTATCTTCGAGGCGAGAAACTCTCTCCATCTAAATGCCCTTTTAAGTCGTAGATTAATCTCGTGATTTCGAGTCGACCTTACATATAGTATATTAATTCTTTGTGTTGTGTCACAATTGTAAAGGTCGTTCAGTAAGTCAAAAGAAACTTCGATGGTTATGGAAAAGAAGATGAAATGGTTTATGATGTCAATATTAAAGGAAGTATAGAAAACTTTATGAAGTCTGATACATGAGATACAAGAATTTATACATTTGGAAGTTCTTGGGTGCATATGCCTGGAGGTAACTCTCAAAGATATATAATATTGTGGGTGTAGTATAACTGTCTTTTTTTTCAAATTGATGTAGTGTTAACGGATTCCTTTCAAGAGGAAAGAGCACAATGTGCCCAAGTTTATGGGGCGAGCCAAGACTGCACAGTACGTGGTGTTTACAGCTACGTTCCGCAGCGATAAGGCTTAGATTACACTCGTGCTTGAACTCACGCATATTTAACATTCTCTTGTGTACAGACACAGTATTAGTGCTCGAGTATTCGCGCAGTTTCTCTTGCAATATCATGTTGTGCTTATTATAGGGCTCCGTAGACTATAGATTTGATAGCAACTTAACAACACAAACAATTTTATATCGACTTCCAAAAAGAGGAGGTATATACTCAATACTATAGTATTTTTTTAATGTTTGTTACCTCATAACTTTCGATAGAGTGAACCGATTCTCAAAATTCCTTTTTGTTTGAAAGCTGGTTTTCCCGTGTTCAAATTGTACTTGTTTATTTGTATACAAATTTCAAATGTTACTAGAGTTGGCTAATCGAACATTGCTTTAATTATTACTTTATGTGACAAAGAGCTTTGAAATTAGACGTCTAAGAGTGTTGCAAATATCTCGCTGTTACACAAAAAATTACACACATTAAAATAATTTTAGAAGAAAGTTTTTGCAGAAAGTGTTTACGTTGCATAGTTAAGAAATGGCAGGGGTGGGGCACATTGCAATACATTAGGGTCATATTGTGCAAACAGTAGTTTCTCTTAATGAAAAAGTGATGCATACAATTATCTTCCTTTTAGTATACCTATTCAATGATTACACATAGGAACATAAAAGGCTAACTGTTAGCCCTTCATGTTCGAATGGGCTTTTCACTTTTTTAAAACTATCAAGTAATGAAGTAATGAGTACCTAAGTTTAGAGCCTGATTAATACCACCGGTTGTGCCGGTAAGTGCTACCCAAAACATAAAGCTGATGTCGCTATGATATTCATTTCAAATTCAACCCAAAATTCAAAATTTAATTTCACTTGCATGCCCGTGTGTTTAATTCGATTCGTTTAAAACTGAATCACCGCTTCGCACCGAAGTCAACATTCTCTCGCCATCTAGCTCGCGACAACGCCTGCCTCTATTTGCATAGTTGTTTGTGAAAACGATTTGGTCTAGCTCTGGACGGAATGCATACATGGAAATGCAATTTGTTACGGACCGATACAAGATCGGATTTGGTGCTGAGTGGAAATGTAATTACTTTTAGATTTCACGTTGTTAGAATCTGCTAAGTGGAAATTTATTTCGAGAATATTAAAAATTTCGCAAATAATAGGTACTTACCACAAATTGTAGATTAGACAAAAGGGAATGCTCTAGAAGTGATTTCTAATATGTTCTCATTATAATCGTAGCAGTAAACTTTGTTTTAGTTTTATAATAATACCTAATATTAATAATTACTCGACGAGGCAGCTTTTTGGCAAGTCGTTGGTGAGTGGCGACACCGCGGTTCCAATTCTCGCAGGGGCTAAAAGAGGCAACCTCAGGCTTCCGTTAATTGGCCAATCAGGGGGAGAAGCAAAAACCAAAAATCTAAGGGTTAAAAGGCATAACGCCGGAAGTATCGTTAAGTGAATCCGCACCACAACTCTAGACACGCTTTAGTCATCCAAACCAACGTTGCCTCTTTTGTCACAATGGTGGCGTTCCTTATAGACGGCCTTTTATTGAGTGGCAAACATCTCCCGGCTAAATATTTTAACTTATGAGACTCAAATTGACAGGTGTCATAGGACGATACATCCATAGCCCATTTTATTGTTTGTTATAAATAAAACTAATGCGATATTAATCAAAGTAATACGTGAGTGTTATTTGTTTAGTACGAATAATTATGATGTTTTATTCCAATTACTCACTAATTAACATTTTTTTCTCTAATTTATATAATTCTATAATTAATTAATTCTCTAAATTATATTATCAATATTATAGAGGTAAGTTTTTGCATGCAATGTACGAGTAAGTTACGACGTAGGCATTAACGTTCAGAACAGTTCAAAACTACCGATATGTTTCTGAATATTCTATTCCTATACATTCACTAATAAGAAACTACAATTCACTACTACACACTGGTCTATAGGCTAGTTTTATTATGATATAAACTACTTTTTATTAACATATTATCATTTTAAGTAAGTACAAAACAACAAATAAGTACCAAATAACGGTGCTCAGCTATGCCTGATTTTTAGCGTTGTACTCTTATATGAATATGTTTTTACCACTATCTTATATATAGGGATGGCCCTAGATCTAGACAGGCAATATTGCAAGTTCATATCAATATCGGCCAACTAACATTAGTTTGCTAGATAAATCAAGAAAGTGGTTTAGCACAATGCTATAGAATTTCTCATGATATTACATTCAACAGATTAAAGTTGGATTTGAACTCGCAACTGCAAGACCGACTATTGTCCATCACTACCACCACCAACCTCACCACTATAGCTTTAATACTTTATATTGGATCCAACTGCCATCAATCTGGGGCACACAAATAGTTCGCATTATCATTATGAATTATCATTCTAATACTGTAATTTTAAAAACTGTATGTCAACAAAATAATATCGTGAAGACTACCTACATTTAATTTTGAATTCGTTGGTACTTAATAAAATATTAAAAGCACAGTTACTAGAAATTTTCATCTCAACCGTAACTAAGTATTCAGCTCTCCAATTGTACTTTTGCCTAAAACTTTCACTTCACAAGTTTAACTGTTATTTAAAGCCGGCATAAAATAAACGAAGGGAGGCTAAAACACAAATAAAAGAGAATAACTTATCTTTATACTTCGGGAGCCATCGAGTTTTTTCACAGGGAATGACTGAATAGATGATAAATAATAAATGAATCTGAAAAAATGACTGACAAAACGGTTAACAAAAGACTGACAGGAAATATATTCGTATATGGTTCGACAAGCGGGGGAATGCTTGCATAGAATAATATTTCAGCTATTTTGAAAATACTGTTTGCGTATACAGAGTTCCGGATATATGTGTATAGTTTTGATAACAATCCTATGTGTAAACAAGTATATTGCCTGTACTTAAAGGTGCCCCGAGCAAAAAGGCAATCGTAATTTACTCACGTACTTTTTATCTACTTATAAATCTTATACAGGTAGATGAAATAAAAGAACTAATACCGCGATAAGACTTTTTAATAAAAATATCATTGTACTGTGTCATAATTTTCTATGACACGTCATAACATAGTCGCAAGAACAAACTATGGGATAAGTTGACAGTCGCCGATCGCTTGTTACACGAGAATAGAACTTAACAGCTAGTATAAATGCAAATCTTTGGTATGTATACTATACAACCAATAACAAAATAAGCCAAGTCTCTTAAGCCCTTTTTGATTCTTCTGTTTCAAAAGCTTTCTCTAAAATTTTGTAAAAATAGAGAAAAAATTTAAGGTATGTGTGCATGACACATCATTATAGTGTATAGATTAATGTTTTAATAATTCATATGCTGTCTCTGTTGTACAAGAATTTTGTGGCACCATTCTTCAATTGAAGATTTTTATTTATATTTATTTACTTTGGAATTCGCTAAGTTCTGCTTAGTAATGAAAACGCAAACAAGAAAACTCTGTCCAGATTCAAAGTTAAGGCAGAGCGCGCGATTTAAAATAAAATGTAGTCATACGAATAGAGATTTTGCTGAAGTCTGCGCGTTCGAGGCTCTTTGTTCCGGGTAAGTGATTTACAGATGGTAAGGGGATTAGGCTTTCTATATACATTTACATTTATGTTGCATTGTAGAGGTAGAATCCCTCGTTTGAAATCCAACGAAATTCAACTGAAATAGATGTTTAAAAATATTTTTGTATTTTGGATTTCGTTGTAGGTAAATGTATTGTTGCAACCAGGTCTTTTTATTACACTGTTGAAGTCGTATTTTCAATCAGCTCATTATTTTATGGTGAACAGCTATCGACTGTAATCTGTCAGCCTCGTATCTATCATATCAATGTGAGTTTAATTATTTATTCAGAAAAAGACTAACATCCTATGGCATGGAATTTCTGTTTCCATTGTCAGCTTTATTTTAACGATTTGGAACCGTTACTATACCATCATAATGCTTTATATCTTACTATACTAATAAAAAATCTAATACAAAACCAGTAAAAATAAAGTTGATAACAGAACAGAGAAAGAAACAGACATTACAACCGCAAAACATTTCAGTAGCCCAACTAACAATTCACCTGTCGTCCTAGGCCTCATTCATAACACAACTTAAACATTATGCTACAATAAAGATAGTTTATAGCATTATAATGTGGCTGTTATAATTTGTGCGCGCCGGTAAACATTAATTCAATTCACAATTTGTCACCTTCGTTAAATCGCGGAATGTAGGTGTCGCGTGACTAGGGCGGGCGGTGACGGCGCGGCGGCGGGCGGCGGCATCCTACCCAAGCTCGTACCGTGAGCATTTGCTGCATAAATTACTTACATTTATCCAAAGGTAGACGCACATGATTGATTCAACCTGGCGCGTTCAATTCTAAAACCTCTTAAGACTTGTTGATTTGTATTGTTAAAAGATGCGAATTCGCTGCCTAAATGATTGAATGCTGAACGATTTGACGACTTTTTTTTTGGTTTACTAGCTGACCCACTCGTGACTTTGCTCACCTCAGGCATGAATTTAAGTTTCCAAAATACTTCCTTAGTAGATGCATACAACATAAAAGGGATCAACTGCCAAGATTTCATATTTGTATCCCGAGCGGATTAGAATCTGAGTTGATGAATGAGTCGGCCAGCCCCGAAAAGTTATTACTATATGGATCAATGATACTTTAATATTATAAATAAAAAAAAAAAATCTTTAGCACAAAACAAATGTACAAGGAGGACTTAATGCTAAGTAGCATTTTCTACCAATCATCCTGGAGGTCAAGTTTGTGTGTGAGTGAGTGTGTATCTTTGATATTTCCTCACAGTAACACGGCTCAATGGCTTTGGTGGACATTTGGAGATAGCTTTTACTCAAGATCAACATTTGTATATTATCAAGATTAACATAGGCGTCTATTTATCATCCAATCAGTAGATGCAGAGATATCGCTATAATTTTAGCCCACGTACATAAAGTCTTATGCAGTCCTAATACGGGTATAACAAAGTTAATTTAATAATAAAAATCTTTATTTGAATTAAATAAAGTTTTTTCCTGTGATAATTACCGGTTCTTTCTTACCAATGCAACAATTGATGTACGTGAGAAAGAAGTTCGACAGCCTGTTCCCAGCTTTACTGTTTATCCTGACTCGACGCTCGAACGTGCCAAATTAAACCAACATTTCGTCATCATAATGTATACAACGCACAACGTCCGTATTAACGCAACATATCTTTACATTAAAAAATTACATGTAAGTCGCACAAGAACCTTGAACTTTTATAAATAAGGCTAACATCGTAGGCTACAATAAGGCATTCATGTTGATTTGGTTTTCGTTTAACTAAAATAGACGACACGTTTTCCAACACTAATTAAAAAATAATAATTGGCTCCGTGTTTTTAAAAGGTGTAGGTGGGTTACTAATTTTCAATAGGGATTTATAGAAATTAGTTGATATTTTATTCAATATTTAACATTTATTTCGGCACACGAGTTGTTGTAACTGATAGAATTGCGTATCAGCGATACATGCTAAATAGGTAGTTAAATTTTGTTCTATAGGTATATACAAGTATATACGTAAATATATACGTACTCAAATTTGGATCGCTATGAAGTAGGAACGTGGCATGTCTGAAGATTTTCTAAAGTCATTGATATCCAAACAATTATTTTTGTTTTTATCTTAAGCAAATTAACTTTGAAAATTGGGCAATGGAGAGGTTTGTCGTATTATAAAATATTAAAATATTGCTACTATACTTGAGGAATATCTATATAGATAAATTTATATGTGTTCGAGCTATTTTAGACATTTTCTTAAACTATACATTAATATATTCAGATATTATAAATTAATTATTTTATAATTAAAATGAAATGAACAATGCTTCTATTAAATTATAGTAGTGAGAAACATGTTTACCTAGTGTACGACTAACTTGTAATGTGACTCATAATATTACTGGTGTGTAGAGTTTTAACTCATAAGTCGCGATTTTATTTAATTATGAAATCTTAACATAATTCCTCTATAAAACGCAATTTGCGTCATTCATCAAGTCTCGCGAGCTAATCGGGAACTCAGGAACTGTAACATGGAGTCGAACTAAATGATTAAGCGTTCACCCCCTCTCGCTCAATCATAAAGCTTAATCCCCTATTGGGAAAAGGCCAAGAACTAAAAATTTATATTAATGTATGTATAGCCTTATGCACTTATGAGCACAATTAGATTAATAAAACTTGAACGTTGATACCAAATTGAATAATATCTGTATATTTGTAGGATGAGTTTGACTTGGCGACCTTAACCGATCAATAAGCTAAGCAACACTTACTGCGGTCAAGACCTGGATGGGTAACCGCTAGCGGCATTATACATGGTGGGCCAGAAAGACGTACGATTTTAAAAACACTATTGCATTGAAACGGTATGAGAGCGCGGTACGCGGGAGGTGGGTATAAGTAGCTCGATTCTCAGAAATTACCTCGCCATGGAGCGCTTCACGGGTGCGCATCGTGCGTTCAGACGCATTTTATACACAAATGGCGATTCGTGCACTGTTGTTCGTCGTTTATTTCTTTCTGAGTTCAGACGAGTTTGAGTCTTCTGAGTAGAGTTTACAGCAATAATACAACCACGATTGAAGATCAATACCCAATAATCAAAATGCCCAGTTGAATACCAATATCCGAAAAGAAATGGGCGCTTTGCCTCCATTCGAGGTCTAGATATGAGGAGTATTTCAGCGCGATAGTGCTCATCTGACTGATTTATTATTATAAAAATGAATTTACCAAATGTTCAATTTCATTATTTTCATTTTATTTAATTTCAATCAAACCAATTTTTATTGTGTATATGTGCTTTTTTTAATATAATGATTTTGTCATATCTACCAAACTTTCGAGCCCACCGAGTATAGCTGAGCGCTTCCGTCCTTCGGAGGGTCTACGTTCCACCGTAGGTCCCGGTTGTTTGTCTTAGAACAACAGTCCTTAGGCTATGTTGAATTTTATTAATATTACTAAAACTCATGTTCAACATAACTGCAAATCGCAAAAGGGGATTAATATGAGGTTTTGTATTACATTTTTATTAGTATAGTTAGATATAATACTTACTTAATGAAGACTAACGCATTGTCGATATAACTATCTACAATAGTTTCTGCTTTGGCCGGAAGACTTCTACAGGATCATGAGTGCGGTGCGCTCGTTGTTGCGTCCTACCTCGCACTGAAAAACCCTCAAGATGCTAAATGAGGCTTCTGAAAAGTCGAAGCAACTGTCAATGGTGGAATTGAAAATGCATAAGCCTCACGATCGTGCATTTTTGTCATTACAAACATTATTGGAAAAAGGTTGCTGTCCACTTGATTTTGAGTGCTGCCGCCTATGTGTACATTTGCAGAACTCAGTAAAATAAATTTTTAGCTCTTCTTGAACATGCCGAAACATAGAAAGTAGTTGAAGTTAAACGCATGCCCACTTCACACAATTGAAATACGTTTTTACTGTATAAAAGTCTATTCAAGAACAGTTCCTCTTATTTTCCTGCTCTGTGGGTATATTAGTCTAAGTTAATTACACTTTAAGTATAAGTCTGCCTTACTCTTACTAAAAGGATAGTTCCATTAAGCTTAATGAACTTTATACGTTAAAAATAATAAAAACATTACAACAGTAATTATTACTAATAGCTTTTCCATGTGACTAATTAAGATAATTCAAATACATGCAAGTTATAATGAAAAACTGAGTTGATAGAATCTACAACGTTAAATGACACAGACTGTTGTTAAAAATGATATTTGGTTGTTCGGTTCTTTTACAGTAATTTTAGCCTATTATAAAAATAGGTAACATTAACAAACACGGAATTCCTTTCAACGGTGAATTCAATTGAAACAGTAAATTGACACGGCCACATGAAACCTTTGTTGCTACAGTTTTTGCGGTCCAATCAACTCTAATTTTCCCCAATACTACTAAGGATTAAAATCCTTCCAATGATATTGCCGCGGTGCGATTTTTATGATGTTATTGATGTATTTTTGTTAGTTATTGTTGTTAGCTCCCTGTCTATGCCACAATCATTTAGTAATTATAATCATAAATCATAATCAGCTGATTTGGTTCCCACTGCTGGGACTCGAGCCTTCCTCTCAGAGAGAGGAGTTGGGACATAATCCACCACGCGGGCCCGGTGCGGCTTGGTGGATAGGTTAGTGGCCAACCCATGTCGAAGTTTTAGGCCGCCCGAAGGCCTTCGACATAGTCTAACTACTGTTGTCCTAAGACAAACAACCTTAACCGGGACCGACGACTTAACGAGCCCTCCGAAGCACGGAAGCGCTCAGTTAAATAATGCCACTAGCGGTTACCCATCCAAGTCCTGACCGCAGCAAGTGTTGCTTAACTTGTCGGTCAAGATCGCCAAGTCAAGCTCCGCTACGAGCGTTTGCATTTAGCAAATGCTAGTAATACTTAATAAATCTTAGATATATTTCTGAATTTAGTGTTATATTTCCTATTGTGTTTATATACTTATACGAATTGTATTAGTTACATTTGTCTTCTTTATTTAAATACAGATATTACACTACTTATATTTGAACAAGGTCTATCTAATTAGGCTTTTTACGCAGAAACAGGCATGTCATAATGCCTGGTGGTAAGCACCACAGTGCCCATGTCAGAGCTTTAGGCTGAAGTTTTTGCACTGCGCTCGTATGTTTAAATGGCACTTGGTACAGTGCCTTTTAATCGCAAACTCATTCTACTATACTTCGAGGTGGAATGTCTAGCACTGCTTTGGACCAAGTTTTCGGAAAGAGAACAATATTGGTCCGAAATCCTTTCTTATAATTATTTGTATATCCCGATGGCGATAGAAGTATTCTTTAACTCTGTTCCACAATGCATTAGCCACCACTATGTTATTATTTCAAAGACAATCTGATAATATTACTAAATCGTTTGTAGTAAATAAGGAAAAAATATTTCAATCAATTCTTCATATTGTCTACAAGAGAAAAATTTAATACCGAATTCTATTACTTTTGTAAAAATAAGTTATTGGAGTGTAACTCAAAAACTACTAGACCGAATTTGATGAAATTTAAATTGGAAGCACAAGCTTTAAAAAAAAATTAAGAATCTGTCCACCCTATCGAAAGTTATAAGGTAACAAATATAAAAAAAAATAAAAGAAATGGTCTCGAAAGGAGGAGGTACTCAACTAGTCGAATTGAGTACCTCCTCCTTTTTGGAAGTCATCACCAGCCAGTTGAATCATCACTCTATGCCAAAAAGAGGTAAATTAATTTTGACACATAAAAGCAAAACACGCGTACTTGTACATTAATACACTATGTATTTTTATTATTTACACATAATTTAAAAAAACACTTAATTTGTTATTGTTGTCTCATACGTTGTTCGGCACTTGCGTTTATAATTTGAAGTCTATATTTTATTTAATTACAACTCGTCGGAAAAGCCGTACCTGAAAATGAATTATCGACGCTATCATTTATAGTTATTGCGGTGTTGGTTTATTGAATGTTTTTAATTATTCTGTCTAGCATTAAGTATTAATTAATACCAGGCGCAATAATTAATTACATTGAGTAATTATAAACTGTATGACCGTGACATTAGTAATGTGGACTTCTTTGTTAATATTAACGTCTTCTATAAAACTGTAGTACGTCACTTTGTTTTATTGTCAAAAGCATAGACTAATATTATATGGTCAATAGTTTCCGCAGCGTACGCAATATAAGGGGTTTTTTGGTATTTTTTCCACATCTTGGGATACGTTGTCGAAGTTTTCATACGGATCTCTATTTTTTTGAAAATAATATATAACCTATGTTCATCAGAGAAAACGTAGGATTCTAATGGTGAAATGTTTTTTTAATCGGTCCAGTAGTTTCGGAGCCTATTCATTTCAAACAAACAAACAATTTGTTTCTCTTTATAATATTAGTATAGAAGTGTAGAGAAATATATCGACTACAGACGCAGTCACAGAACAAATGCGCAAAGCTAAAAGGAAAAGAAATGCTTTATCAGTCAGAGTACGACAACAATAATTAGAAAGGAATTAGTAACAAATTATTACTTGCGAAGAGGAGGTATAATAGCCGGGGCGGGTTGGATGGTTCTCATTAGTGTTGGCCGGGCCCACGTAGAGCTCGCTCGTTGTGGCGCCTGCATTATTCATGCGGACAATATTGCACTGCCGCATCTACCGCTTTTATACATCTACATGTTTTATAATATCGTGTACACCAGGGGATGTTTCATTAACGCTGACATTTTGTATTGTGCCCGGGTAACTAATGCCGGCCAATTGTTTGATCGCGACCAACTCTGTTGACACGCGCGCTGTCGCGATGTAATTGATAACGAATTTTGCTTAGCTTAATGAATTTTATTTTGGATATCGTTGAAAATTTAAAACGATTTTCAAGTTTCTGACCTTTTAATGTGGTAGCTTTATCCGTACAAGATATACCTGAGATTTAGAAACGGGCTGTTCTTCATCCTACACACTTAGATGACGTAAAAGTAGACTAAACTTTGGGATGTCAATATGCTCGTTTTCTATTAGGTACCAAATAGAAGATAATTATTTTCTACCGACTTCCAAAAAAGGAGGAGGACTCAATTCGACTGTTTTTTATGTTTGTTACCTCATAACTTTCGATTGGGTGGACCGATTCTCAAAATTCTTTTTTTGTTTGAAAGTTGGTGCTTCCCGTGTGGTCCCATTTAATCAATTACACTCCAATAACTGATTTTTACCAAAGTAATGGAATGGAAGTCGGTATTACATTTTTCAAATTGCACTTGTTATTCTCTGTGATGGTTTGTGCCATCACAGAAAATAACAAGTGCAATTTGATTTTGATTTGCTCTTGTGAGCATGAATGGCTATAAATTATAATAGTGTAATTTTTTTCCTCTTCCAATTCGTTCAGTAAAAACGCGATGCATTTATGAATTTATTGTAATATTTTATGAAACTTGTAGGTGGGTATATAACAATGAAATAGCTTTTAAAGTGTGAGCTACTACGAATAGGGAGATTTTTTCATTCGTATAAAGTTTAATAAGGTAGTTGTACATTATAATGAGCAAGCGCTCTGAGCACAGTCCAGTATTCCATGTAGCAGTCTCATGATAATTACTCATATTTCGAGAACTTCCATTCATTACCGACACAATAAGCACAAAACGACGATCGACGAGCTACGAATTCGGGAACAGTGGAACTCTGCCTACTAATTAGAAGCGAACATTAATGCGTATGAATTATTGATACAGCAATAATTACAGTTAGCAAGTGTTTCTTTCCGATATCCGAATAGCTTTAATATTTCATATATTCTGGCACGTGCTCATATCGATGTCACATGTTATATTGATTCTGTTAAAGCAACTGACTGGATGGTCTGAAAGAAAAGGCCTAAATTGTGTTAGGCTTGTCTGTCAATTGAGTTAGTGTTATGATCTTGCTTCTCACGGATTCCACCATAGTACAAATTTGGGAATGTTTTTTAAGGGATAAAGTAACTAATTGGGTACTATTAAAAATCTATGATGTATTCAGCCGAGGCCATCGCGTTCATATACAACTTCATTAAAACCCAATACATACGTGTAGGTACAGTAAAAATACTTCAGGTAAACCTAGAAGGGACAGCTAAAGTTTGGGACTGTTACATAAGTGACTCTCCGTTCCGCAGCGGCTAAAACAACTAGAGAGATAATCTCGATTCTCCGTCGGATTCCGTGCTCTAATGGTCAAGGCGTCTGACACGGTTGGTCAAAAGACATGAGATGCCATCCGAGAATGGGGAAATATTTCATTCTAAAATTATTAAGTTTGGTTTCACAGAGCAGGCGTGTTTAATAGTCATATAATATAATTAAAAGAGTTGAGGCATAAAAACACAACTTAAATTTTGTTTATTAAATTCTAAATAAAAAAAAAAGTTACTGTAAATCGTATGGATAAAGTTTTTAAGCTTTTAAAGATGATGCTTCTCATTTGAACGTTAAAAACTATAAACATATAATCGAAGGTCAGGTGCCTCGGTGGTGTAGTGGTCGTCAAGTTTTACAAGATTAGTTAGACGACGCGGGTTCTATAAATATAATAATTGCTGAAGAAACAAACATCCATCCTTCTGGCATGCATACTAAATTTTTAGTGGACTGTATTTGCGACGCTTGATAAATATGCTGAGACCTATGCTAATTAAATATTAATACTATTTATACATTACTTGAACTATGCAAATATTGTCATGTTATCCCGACTAAAAAGTCATGTGTTTTATAGTACAGGTTTCGAGCCTTATGTAGAAACTATGCGCTTCTTGATATTTATTCAATTTATAACTTTTCCCGATGCTTGAATGGGCCGGTTCTTGAATGGAGACCACGGACCGGCAAGAGCAGCGTAGTTCGTCCACCAACACGGTGGACAGACGATCTGATAAAGGTCGCAGGACGACGTTGGATGCAGGCCGCTTCCAACCGGTCCTTTTGGAAAATTATGGGTGAGGCCTATGCTAGCAGTGGACGTCCTACGGCTGAGATGATGATGATGATGATACCTTTTCCTTATCAATGTATTATTTGTATAGTACGAGTATGGGCGCCTAAAGGGTATAAAGAGATGTGCTGTGGTGTCACTGAAGCGCTAGATCGGTGTTATGCTCTTTTACACTTAATCCGTTGGAGCTTTTTGGTACTTGGTCTTGCTTCTCCCGGCCCGAACGACTCTCCTTAAGGCAAATCGCGGGTCAGGGATCAAATTTAAATCCAGACAGAATCAGGATCTGCTATGTCGCGACTCATTAAACACTCGCTATAAAGCCTCATTTTCAGTATTCAATTATTGTTATAATGACTACGTGACTACTACTGCTATAATCAGAAAATATTTTATATATACACACGGTCCCGTTACAGGCTTAATACTGTATTTTATGTAATTCTTCTTGTCCAAAAGTATATACTTAAGATTTTATATATTATCATTGGAAGGTAATTTTATTGAAGAAACACAAAGCATTTTTCTAAGAACATCACAATAGATTTTCAGAGATTAGCGTCTAGAGTATTTATCAAGTAGATTTTCAAGAAGCAACTAACACAAGGCGAAGTCACATCTTAAGCAGTCGACCCTCGTAAAAATAACATAATAAATTAGAAGAACTTCTTATCTCAAAAGCCTCAAAATTGCTTTACGTATTTCTTTGTTTCAGAGGGATTTTACTACAAAACCAAAGACGGTACGGTGAAGCTATCAAAAGTTTTGAGAGAGCAATTTACTTTAGACCTTCAATGGCTCGTAAGTACTTCAGTTAAATTGATTATTTTAATTTACGAAGCTTTTCGGTATTTCTTTATTGCTTTTATTAATAATTTCACTGTGTTATTGAAGTAGCGAATATCTAATATCTGCTGCTTTAAACTAATTTAATATTGTCGTAAGGGTCGTAATGATTAAAATTAAAGATGGAATTATTTGCAGTAATTATGACATAATTCATTTAATTACAGACTTTAATATCGGAGTTTATTAGGTTTGTTATTAAATACTAATATTTATATTCATTTAAAAAGTTGACAAGCTGAATCTATTCCCACCAAAATAGAAAGTACTTATTTATTCAGGTTGTTTGCTGACAAATAATGAAAGGTATATTTTCTGTTAATATTTACACCAGGCCGTAGTAGTTCAGAATTGTAGGATATAATTATGAACATTGACGTTAAATTGTGTTGTACGAAACGTAGGTGTTTTAACAGTAATACTATATCCTTTTGACCTGAAAAAGGGCACGTATAGTTACGCTTTGTTGTATGTATTCTTAAAAACACATTACAAGCAAACACACACACAATACAACACAAAATAAAATAACAACACAAACACAATATTAATAATAATGTGAATTGTAAGATTTATCAAAATGGAAAATGTTATTATGTATTTTAATTTTCCTATCTATTCTTTTATTGGAATATTGAGATGGCAAATTTATTGATAGTATTGATTACGATGTAATAATCTTCAAAGATTTCATTTGCGTAAACTTGAAATAATAAGATAGCCTATATCAGTAAGACAGCTCAAAAAATCACGAGTTTTAAAGATTAAAATCTAATATAAATTAAATAAATGTGAATTAAACACACACTAACAAATCAATAGAGTATCGGTTTATATCGTCATGCTTACTACTTAATACATCGGTATTATACTTTCTATAAGTAATCAAAAGACAGCCAATTAAAGAGCAACTTTCTTTAAAAAAAATGTTAAATGTTATTATGTGTTTTTGTCCATGAAATCATACATATCATAATTCACCGCTGGCCATTTATTATTAATTATGTTAAATTCTGTAGTGGCCTACGTGAATTTGGGCACTTCGCTGATGGCTGACGGGCGGCTAGCGGAAGCTGCCAGCGCACTGCGGGCTGGGTCGCGAGCAGACGGTGTCCGCGTGCGGGATCGCCGAGAGCACGACGCAGCGCGAGTGTCTGCTCTCGTGCAATTAGCAGCTTTACACTCGCAAAGGAACCACTGGCACAAAGCACTATCGGCTTACAAGGAAGCACTGCAGATTCTTCCTGAGACCAACGCGCCGATCGTTGGCTGGACGAGACATGTAAGTTTATGCACAGTTTGCAATAGTAAAGACGTTGCGGCAGGATTAGGATTTCTACTTTCACTGCTTAGTAACTAGCACAAAGCGCTCTTACCTCATACAAACATTCCCTTCATCTGTTGTTAGAAGTATAAATAACTTTGGATGGATATTTATGTATATACATACGTTGATGATCCTTCCGCAGGTTCCCCTACGGAAACCTTGTTACGACTTTTACTTCCTCTAAATGATCAAGTTTGGTCAATTTCCCAGCGACGCCGAAGTGTTACATAAAAAAATATAGTGCATGTTTATAGTCGTACAAAACATAATTGGTGAGATAATTGTGCTTATAGGTGCACCTAGCTTTACACTGGAATCGAACCACTGTCATTAAGCTATATCGACTTATGTACTAAAAAACATCAGTATCATATAAAATGTTTTAATCAAATCAATCAAATACATGTTTAACTTACTTACGAACGTCAATTATTAATAGGTGTATATTTTAAATGACTACTGCCGCGTTCTGAAATAAAAAGTGCCTCTAAATAATGTTATTCTAGCGAGAAGAACATTATAAGGACCATTCTATTCAATAATTGAACAGCGTATTATTTTTATTACAACGTTAAATATAGTTACATGGGCGAAGTCAATTAATTAGTCGACTTGGCAAAAGTGGAGTAGGTACTCCAATCATATTTGTCTGCCCGACGTGGTAGTACTCCAATCATTTAGCCTTAGAATCTTCCTATCGGGCTAACATATGTTGTATAACAAATCTCACGCCAGATTTAGATCCTATCAAATTTAATTGGCTCCGGTTTCAAATCCTTTTGTAGTTTATAGTAAGGAGATTAAAAGTCAACGTGATATATATTTGACAAAATGTGGAAAGATCTTGTAGCTGCTACGTTAGCAATTTGGCAACAAAGTTTTCAACAACGAACAAAATTTGTCATTTTAACTTACCTTTAATGGTAATTAATAATAAATCATTCTTTGTATCTTATTAATTTTATTTAAGTAATCCATGATCCTGAAAAGGTTTCCAAAGATTGATAGATCTTTAAAATCTGAGGCAGTTCATAATTCTAGAATAAATATTGAATTCATTAATTTTAAAATGCTATGATATAATTTTCCACAACACAAGAGAACAAAGGCCATCACCCGGTGGACAATAACATAGGTAGGTAGACAATAACATATAATACCTTATTATATTTACAAATGCCTTAATAAAAACTAAAATGACATAAACGAAACCATTACCCACTCTAAAGCCATTACCTGACTATCTCGTTAACTGCACTAAGGTTACTGTCAGGCCACCTCACGTCTGAAAGGGGTCCGGTGCCACAAAGCGCTCTCACGTTACAAAGAAGCCCTCCCGGTCGAAGCCGATAGCATGAGATGGACGGCCCATGTTATGCGAGCCTCAATAAACATAAAACTGGAGCACGTCGCAAAATAACAGCCACAAGTTTTCGGTCTCGTTATCTTGCGGCCAGCGGACGTGTTGATTGATTTCACACCGTATCTTTGCTTTTAGAATATAAGAATTTTATTTATAAAGTTTGTTTATTGACCTTTTGCAGGAGTCTAGACCGATTTACGTCTAGATTTGTCATTTGTTGAACAGTTTATTTACGCAGCGGTCTAGTAAAAGCTATAAGCCACACTAGTAGGTACGGTTGTGGTGTTTTACCATATATGATTTGAGTTAGAAAACTATGGCAAGTTTTGTCTATAACTATTATTTAAGAACTGGCTAGGACTCGCGTGATATACTTACCGGTCACTGGTCCAGTGACTCTTAGACGAAGAACTTTAAATAAGTTTGAAACTGGTCGTAGAAAATTTCCGGTATATATCATGCGCTAATGTTATAAATAAATATATCGTTAAGTGATAAAAATCAGTGATGAAATATTTTTTGAAAATTATAATCATGATGTACTTTGTTAACGATATAGAAGCCAAAATATATAATATATATTTTGTCTGTCTGCTTGTATGTTGTACGCGCATTACCCTACGAGACAGAGTTTTATACAACTTCACCCAGTAATCCTCCCAGAACCTCAAAATTCCAAAGCGGCCACCTCTAGGCCAAGCGAGCGAAGCCGCTGGCGGGTCAGCTAGTATAGAATAAATATATGGATGTTATTGAAGTATGAATACCTACTCTCTAAAACTTTGAAGGTTATATATGTAAATAAAACACTTTGAACCCAAATGCTTTAGGAATGCAAACTCCTTAAAGTGGAAACCATGAGTGGCCGTTACACGAGAGCTAGGTCTACGCGCCTACATGTCTACAATTACATTCTAATAGAATTAAGTACAATGGAGTGGCTGACTCGCTACTTTGAATATTAACCCTAGGAGCCCTTACGTAAAGTAATATATTGTTTCAGAATTGTAATCATTAATGGGTAGGGTTACAAGGGATACACAGTTATTCTTTATAAGAAAGAGTCCTTCAAGTACTTGATGTTTTTTTTATAATGGAAATGTATTTAGGAATTATGTTTTGAACCCGCGCCTTCACCAGGTATCAGACACCTTGACCTATAGGCCACCATGGCATTTGACTGATCACTTTATTTATCTCTTTAGTGGTTTTTTACCGTTCTATAGAAATATTGGTTTCCGCTACGTTATAGTGCTTCAAGTTTAGTAGCAAAATTACGGTGGGCCGCTCATACTTTAGTATTTTGTATTGTCACCAAAAGCTCTTTAACATGACAAACCGTATAACTGTACTAATATCGTAATTTATTTAAATTTTAAAAGGATTGCTACTATAAATACGTGATTTTATTATCGCATTTTTATTACTGAACTGCTTAATTTGCGGCCCAGTGTAAATAAACGATTTATCTCTAAAATGGCAAAATATAAAAATGTCGAAGTATAAAAATTATATGACGAGTGACGCTCCGTTAAAAAACCAAGAAAAATAGTTTGGAATATCATCTTGAGCTAAGAAAAGAATCACCTCTTCAAGCGTTTTTTTCTATTGTCTACAATTATCTATACGGGTACGTGTTGTGGAGCACTTAGGCCGGTATCCTAGAAAAACACTGAGTTGTGAATCTCGATTTGAGTGAAGATTTGACAGTAAATGCTATAAAAATAGTTGAATCTGTATTCAGGAGGCCTACTCCCACATTTTACTTAACTATCATAAATCAATTGCGTTTTGTAACAAGCTTACAATAGTCATACTTACTATCAGTACGATACCCACCGACACAAAACGGTCGAACATATTAATTCAATACTATTTACGGCGTGTTCTTTTTTAGCCGAAATCGATCCTAATGGTGCGTTCCAGGATCAATACCTATAATGCCCAACCCGAATAGAACAAAAACGCAGTTGCAAAATACGCGAATCTAGTGCACTATTTGATAATACGTCATCAAAACGTCTATCGTAATCCATTATTATTTTAAGCTTGCTATATTCAAAGGTAAGGTTTAAATATGACTACTTTAAGAGGTGGGAGTAGGGCCTCAGGCTTAGATTTACAACTGATCTAAGGACTAAGCGAATTCATTCATTGATGCGCACTAAGCAATACGAGTCGCGTGATACGTTATACGTATACGGTCAATTCCAGGATATTTTTCATGCAGAAAGTAGTTCACACAGTATTACTTAACTTTACACAAGATTCGTCATTACAAGTAAACAATGAATTTGCTATGTTCACAGAACGTACTCTCAATGGCCGGTGAGATATACGCGCAGTTACAGCAATGGCCGTTGGCAGAACACAACATCCTAGCTGCGCTAGCCGTGGCGCCGCATCACGTTGGAACACACATCACACTGGCGCAGATCCTAGCTAGAAACGTACGTCTATCCAATTTATTACACTCAAGTTTTTACTCCCAAATACATAATATGCAAAGCAAATGGCATGACAAATTTGAAGAAATAGAGACGTGACAAAACAAAAACCTCAAAAAACACAACACACAACAATTTGACGATTGTTACGCTCGTCATATGTTTATATATTATATTATTATATCACACATAATGGAACGTAGTAAATACGATGGATTAAAATTGAGAGAGTGGAAGCAAATCTAGGGGTTGATTCGAATGCAGAAAGACGGATTTTAGGAATGGAACTTATTAAAGATGAGTGGATTGATACGTGACAGAATGGGACAAGAGAATTTATGAACGAATGCATGCATGGGTATTTAAAAGATACAGTTTTTGGTACAATATTGCAGAGTTTTACACGTAATACAGTTCTAACAAAACTCTACCTAAGCAGCGTGCAATTTATTACAATTCATATATGTGTTTTTTTACGCAAAATTGACGCAAAATATTTAAAGTAACAGGAATATAAATACTAAGGAGTAAATATTACGTCAAGGTACCTGATTTTCGATACAATAATTATTAAAAATTTCATTTAAATTTGAAAAATTGAATCAAGTGTTCTTTTGTTTGATAAGTATATCAAACAAAACTTGTTTTAATTAATTTAATAATATGTCAAATCTTAATATCTAATTACTTATTTTAGATGTTTATCGTATAAGAAGTCGTTTATGGAGTAATAACATTTTTAGATAATAAACCAAGTTTTTAAGAAGTTAAAAGAATATAATTATTGTCCAGTCAAGTATTACAATGCAATATAATATAAAACTCTTTATTGGCACCAAAGTAAATCACAAAATAAGGAAATAACTTAAATAATAGGCGCAAATACGCAGTCTTATCGAAAAAATCGATCTCTTCCAGACAACCTTTAGTATTTTTTTTGTATTCTAATTGCCATACAACTAGCATTTCATTTAGTAATCTGTAACCATTGAGGTGGCGCGCATAATTGTTAAGGATATCACTTCTCTAATGAGCTCTTATTATGACATCACTGTGTTTTTCAGCTAGCAATCGATGTTTTATTTTTATATTTTTTATTTTTACACAAATCTTGTATATGAAGGCACAGGAAGAATCTTAAGTTCTTTAAGAGTGGTATACAGATATCCATTATATTGTACGCAATTCTTTTGCGCAATCAACACCCTGTCCGCCTCATCGGAGAATCCCCACTGTATAATGTCATATCTTAAACTTCAGGAGACATACTAGCACTGAGAGGCCGTCAAGGATGCTTCCTTAGTCATTATATGTCTTAGTCGATACGATACGATTACACACTCAAATCTTTCCAATTGTGAACATAAACTATTGACATGTGATTTTCAATTACAATATTTATTAAACGTTATGGCAAGGAATACAGTTACCATTGTTTATCATTTTTATAGTATTACTTTTTTAAAGCACTAACGCCTGCTTAAGCGATCTCAAACATTGAAATTTTATAGAGAGAAAAATTCCATCCTCGGACGGGATTCGAACCCGCGTCTTCTGACTATCCGTGTCAGACGCCATTGACCAACTAGGCCACCGAGAATCTGGTCCGAGCATCGAATTTTAACTCTCTATTTGACTAACCGTCTTGCGGGGACGGAGCGACATCTATTGGACAGTTTAACAGTACCATCCAACCGAAAGAAGCATTATTTAGAAATACTTGAAACTTTCGTATTGACATCGCGGCCCTTGTAATTTTTATAGTATTACTTTTTTAAAGCACTAACGCCTGCTTAAGCGATCTCAAACATTGAAATTTTATAGAGAGAAAAATTCCATCCTCGGACGGGATTCGAACCCGCGTCTTCTGACTATCCGTGTCAGACGCCATTGACCAACTAGGCCACCGAGAATCTCTAATAGTCAGAAGACGCGGGTTCGAATCCCGTCCGAGGATGGAATTTTTCTCTCTATAAAATTTCAATTGTTTATCATGTTGTTTCGATGTGTAATATTGATATTATTTGGTAGGTTTTGTAGGATATTTAGGTTATAAATTTGAAATCCTACAAAATTAGTCTTATTTACATTAATACCAAAATTATTATTTTCGAGCCATTTTGAACAGCTTTATTGGCTCTCGTCCTCTAGAAATTCTTTATCTTTACATGTCACAAAGATCGTTGTATCGTCCACAAACAATATTAATTCATGTTTCGTAGCTGTAGGAAGATCATTTATATAAATTAGGAACAGCAAGGGCCCTAAAACGCTACCTTGAGAAACACTGTGGTTGTAAACCTCGTTATCGTTGAAGAAAACGGCAACGGAGTTTCATAGAATGCAGTTCTGTACCTTTAATACTCGTAGTTTTAGCTGGTTGACCCGTCTCAATGGCTCACTAACCACAGTAACCATAATCTAATTATATTAACGGAAATAAACATGCATTAATAAAATTAGATTAGATTATTTATACACAATCGTAGATTCTTAGTTATATACACTTTATTAATACACTCGTTAATATTTTTTACGTATTATGATTATGTGGCTAAGAACAGTAAATTGTAATTGCTGATCAACCTAAGTTTTGTTAAAACCTAAGTTTGGTTAATTCAAAGCAAACAAAGTTAACACTTATTCATTTGTTTTACTGACCTATACTATATATTTGTTTTTACTATAGCTAAAATACTAAATACATATTTAAACATATATAGTCCATAATTGAATATCCATAATAAATATTAGAATTGAATATAATCACAAAAAAAATTAAAATTACAAATACACTGATATTAATAATTGTTAAGATTTAAAACAATTGAAATTAAGGAATTATTGTTTAAATTACAACAGATAACAATTAAAAATTAAAATTTTCCATTGTTAGTGAATGGGTGCAGTGCAGTGTAAAAGTTTATATGTACCCATGTGTATTATTTTGGAAGTTTAATAAATGTGCTAGTGCTCGATTCATTAACTTGCATTTTTAACATGTAAATCAATGAAAACACGCAGAATAACAGTGACCATACTGTCAGCTATCATCTTCTGAATTTATTTTGAGCTTCCTCGTACCCTCAGGATGCAGATAGCTCTGATGATGTACTGTATTTTGCGCCAAGTTCAAATAACAACTATAATTTACATGTCAACAAACCCTTTACCAGGCCCTTGAAAATATGTAAAGCAAACTGCCCCTGTGTACCTAACTACATGTATTTTATTTAAGTTGTAAATTGTGACCTTTCTGTTATAGACGAGTAGAAGTATAGAAGCAGAAATATGGTTCAAGAGAGCGTTAACTTTGGCGCCCGATGATCCATCGGTTAGGGATCAATTTGGTAAGTTTAGTTAATTATTATCACACACATTTTTAACGATATGATATAAGATTCAACACTATAAAATACTTTCGTAAGCATTTTGAAAGAGTGATAGCACCATAATTGTTAGACAAACAACTGACGTAAGTAACTTCGTTAGTGAAATCTAGCTCTTCAACAAAGAGTTCCATGATCAAAATGTATCTGTACGATTTAAAACTAATTAGTGATTGTTATTAAGCGTATATTTTGAGAACGACTTAATGAATTTGGATAAAATTTGGAATGAAAATAACTTAGAGACAAAAACAGCAGATCAGCTACATTGTGTCTCGATTCACTTTAGATTTGATTTTTCCTGAGGGATTGCATAAATTTTATTTTCAGCGGACTTAATACAATAGTGATGTATCATGCATAAATTAAGTACAAAATTATAATTCAAATACTATAAAATCGTTAATATTTATTGCACTCCACTAATTATATGTTACTAATTTATTTGATGTCTTTTTGCTACCAAACATATGATTTAGTCAGTCACTTATATAGTGTACAAGAGACTTAAAAGGTCAGTAAGAACGATGCAAATGCATTTAGTCGTCCGTAAAGCGTTAAGGTAGAGGACACATATACACAGGCACTCACTCGTTCAACTAACAATCTTTCACATTTATGATATTAGTGTGAAAGTACAAAAATGTAAATAATATGAATACACACATACATAGTACACCAAATTTTAATATGTTGTTGTTGTTGATAAAGGAATGTTTTTACGATCACAACGTCGGTTACGAGAATCCGCGGAGCAGTTGGTGGCTGCAGCTAGGTTGGCGCCTAACGACGGAGGGCGGGCGGCGGCCGCAGCGCGAGCCTTGAGAGACGCCCGCCGCTGCCGGTCAGCGGAACGGTGGTATGCAAGGGCTGTACAATTAAATCCTAATGTAAGTGTATAAATAACTACTTTCAACTAATTATAGGCATCCCTTTTTCCCATAACTATTTTTGTCATAACGACTTACGCATATTTTTTTCTCATAATTATAGCTTGGCATAATCTTTTTTGCAAAGTATTTCATCAAAAATATAGTTTTCGCTTATAGGTTTTGCCCTAATTTTGATTTGTATAATATGGCATATTGTTTATTTGTGTAATGGTTACTAGCCATAAAGATCCGTTGTACCTCTGAATTTCGACAAGTTCAATACTTTAAACTTGTCGAAGTTGCCAACATAGAAAAAAGATAGTTCTGATAAGTCATTGCTTTCACAGAAAAAATATTCAACAATTATTAGTCCCACTGAACGTAGTAGAGTACGAGTATCTAGTCAGAGCAAATTCACGATAGTTGTGACGACGCACGAAGCGGAAGGAGCGTTAGGTTGAATAGTGACCGCACAACGCCAGAATTAGGCTATACCTCAATAATCGAATATTATGCCCTGATGAAGCAGTGACTTATATTTTATATATTTTTCGAACTAAGCGACTTGTCAAAGTATTGCACTTGTCGAATTCACAGATTTTCTCTCTACAAATTATCCTCAACTTTATTTTTCCCACATTATACTTAGTATCTTTATGGGTATGTAAATTTAGACGTTAGAATATAGAGTTAGAAGTTAGAGTATAGAGTATATTAACAATTATTATCCATATAGTTGTTATGCTTTAAAATTGCGCCAAAAAAGTTTTGCCAAATAAATATTCTGCGTAACTATTATAAGGATAAGTGAATGTATGCCGCGATAAATTATGACAAAAAAATATTGTGCAAAAATGGGGAACCCTAATTAACTACTGAGTGGCCCAAGTGAGAATTTTCAAGTTTGTTAAAATAACTTATTTACACCATCTTATGTATAGTAATCATAATACGTTATACTTCCACATAAAGCTATATATATATTAAGTAATAATTAGACTTATATTGAGAAACCATTAGATTCATTGTAGTTCTAAAGATACCGCATGTTCGTTCAGTGAATTTAGCATGATCCGCAAGTTGAAAAAACACACTTTAGCTTGGATATGCAGTTACTCATATCATTATTATAGATTTTAATGCTTATTATGTAATGTTTTTACTTAATTTCTTTATTAAATAATAATAATATTTTCACACATACTTACTATACATGATAAATACTATATAACTAGCTGACCCCCCAGCGGCTTCGCTCGCATGGCCTCGCGGGTTACAGTTTTATAACTTTCCCACGGGAACTCTTTAATTTAACGGGATCAGAGTTATCATATGTCGACTAGCCGTTACGGAGATTAGATTAACAGACAAATATATAAAGAAAAAAATATAAAAAAATCTAAATTAGTTCGATTTAACTCCTGACATCCCCCTGACTCGGTTTTTAGCATTTTTTTTTTCAATACACAAAATCCTCTACAGAGTTATTATAAGTAGTGATTTAGTATTTCAGATTTTTACTGTTGATCGAAAAGATATTAGAAATTTAAATAATATAAACTGTGATAAAATATGCACTAGTATAGAACATGAGCCATTATATTATCCTTAGGAATTTAATAAATGGTTTAGTGCGCCGTCCACAAATGTTTGACGTTATAAATTCCAGCTCGTGTATAGTTCAATTTTTATAGTTTTAATATTATACATATATTTTGTTACGAAAATTCTACTTCATAAATATTTCAATCAGGCTATAACAACTTTAGTGTTTTTGTATGAAATCTCAGCTAACTTTGGAAATGATTTCAAATTACTAATTAAGATAAACTAAATTTGTAAGAAATATTGCTATTTTAACGAACTTAAATGTATCTTACCAATTTGACAGTCTAAACAAAGGGAATCAACAAAAAATACCCTCAACCGGCAGGTTTTCAATTTCCAATACAATTTGAAATTGTTTATACCTATATTGGTATATACCGCCTAACCGCATTTTGAGCATTGCTTGAGTTTTCAGAAAGGCAAATGTATTTCCTCTTCTAATCTTGGGGAATAAAATCGCTTTGTTATTTCTAACCCCTTGTTTTATAAGTTTTGGTTTATTTTGTTTTGTTTCCAAGATCTCGAGTTTGCGTAGTCATCGCTTTCGTTTTATACTGCACGTGTTTCGTATTTTCGTATTGATTTTATTATTATAAATGTTAAAATATAATTGTAAACAAAACGATGTTATTCTAAACGAATATTTTACTAGTGATAAGTCTATTTAATGTAAAATCCTGCCCGTCTCCATTATATGAATGAAGTTCTCTTTCGTGCAAGATAGTCAACTAGATAGCGGTCAGTTTCATTTAGTAATTGACGCAGCTTGCTTTATTCACCTGTTCACGGACGCTAGAATGTTACTTTGGTTTCAGGACGCAGAATATCACTCGAATCTTGGAGCCATTCTGCATCTCAATGGGAAATACGCCGCCGCAGCCTCATCGTATAGGAGAGCTCTGCAACTTCAACCGAACGATGACATCACGATTACAAATTTAAAGAGAGTCAGAACACTCATGAGTAAAAACAGAAAATAACATTAGGAAAAAAACACAATAGGATGTCAATTGCCAAATATATTGTTAGAAACAAAATATATTCGAGATTGCGTACGACTGATACAAAAGTTTTTTTCTTTATTAGAACCTTAGGTATTTGCAATTTGAAGTGGCAACGAAAATTTAATGGCGAGTAAGTGAATTCATTGGCTGTTAGATGATTTGTAAACGAATATTAGTGATGCTTATTATTAATTAAAAACATTTATTTATTATTCTTAATAAACTTATATTGTTATAAATTAGTATTATTATAATTTAAAAATGATTGAATGTAAACATAGTTTCATTTGCGAGTTTATCAATAAAATGAGGTAAGCAATGCTAAAATACAAATTGATAGCACGGTGTTGTAAATAGAGTTTTAAAACTGCATATTTGCATGTATTTTGTTAACAGTAATATTAATGGCGTAATGGGAAACAATAATTTCTCTAATTATTTTTCGTCTTCCAATAAGTTTCGTAAACTGTTCCTTCATATAATTGTAAAAGTAAATGTCATATTATTTTATTAATTTTAGATAAAGTAAATATGTAAATTGTTATACCAACTCTGTTTTCTGTAATGTCTATGCCAGTAATCACAGCGGGTGATCTGAGTTCCTTGAAAAAAATATTAAAAAATTTATTTACATGTAATTTAGTCTATATACGACTTTTGCTTTAATTTTATTTCAAAATCTAAAACATATCTATTTTACGCATGTAAATAGAAATATCATTCATAATTGTTATTTACTATAATATTTGTAAAATATTCCTTGTATATAAAATAAGTTAGGATTTATGCTGTATAACGATATTTTTTTTATGTTCAATACTTACTTTGTTTATACTTTCTCACACCTGTGACAATAAAATGTAAATGACGCTTTGTAGTTTAATAGATAAATGCCAAAAAAATATTTTACTTTTGCGATGCGATTAATAATAAAAAAAAGTATGGAATTCATATCACGGGGCCATAAATAACGCAAGTGATAATCAATGTCATTAAAACGGAATATAAACAAAGAATCGTAGGCCGAATCGAATGTATAAAACCCCATGGGCCCTCGATGTGAAAATGCCATTACAGATGGCGTATCTATAATTACCTTTGGGAATGGAAAATTATCTGTGACAGTTTCGTAATGAAACTTCGTTATTGTTATAAAGTTATTCGTTATTGTTCATTTACTACGATACAGTAGAATGTTTTGTTTGTTGCATGATGGTATCGATTCTGTAAGCATTCTCTTAACTAAAAATCTCTAAATTATGGGCGTACTAATTTTGTTTACACTAAAATCCAAATTAGTATAACACTTCGGAATGACAGCACTAAAAATAGACATTTCTCTTCAATTGTGGGCATATTTTATACAGTTTATTAGTCACGTAACTTGGTGCTCTCTAAACTAACCTAAAATAATCCAAAATTGAATAGAGTAATCCTATTATTAGAAGTGTCATTCTAAGTGTTAAACGATTTTGGATTTTATTGTTAACAGAATAAGGACCACCATTATATTTTTTTAGTTCGGTAGTTTAGTTTAGTTTTTTTGAACAAGTGAATCGCTACCGATATCGAGTTTTTTTGCATTTACTATTTTATTTATATGTTTATTACAACTGATAAATAAAAATAAATAAATAACTATGAGTGCATCCACTAAAAGAGTTATAACAAGAAGATATACTTATGTGTCGTTATTTGATACAATAAATACTTTCCAAAATTGAATAACTTACTTATACAAGATTGTTATATTTCATGATCTTATTGAAATAGAATTGTAAAAAATTTGTTAATTTTGTATCGACATTCAAAATTAAATTATTTAACAATAGATTGAATGAAAATTATTTTAAATATGTCAATGCTGATTTCAAATGTGAAAAGTTCCTCAACATATTTAAAGCCATGCAAATAAAATTATTTATGATTGTCAATGGTAAAGTAAGTTTTATTATACATTGTTTTTTTACATAATGTGTGGAATAACTTACTGCACAAATAATGGTTTATCTTATAACATTATTAATTTTAGTAATCATATACCTCTTTATCTACTATGTATAAATTATTACTACCTTAACATGAATATGTTTCTTATACCTTAACATAGTATGCAACGTATGTAACATTGCATACTTTGCATCCATTTTCAAACGATTATCAGCCAGAGTATGAATGAATGAGATTAATTTCATTTATTCATACTGTCATATGAATAAATGAGATGAATCTCATTTATTCATACTGTCATATGAATGAATGAGATGATATTCATTTATTCATACTGTCATATGAATGAATGAGATGAATTTCATTTATTCATACTGTCATATGAATGAATGAGATGAATTTCATTTATTCATACTGTCATATGAATTAATGAGATGAATCTCATTTATTCATACTGACATATGAAATGGTTCTCAAAATAGATCTGTCATAGATTAGCATATCCGATGGCCAATGGATTGATTCATAACTTGGGCTTTCGGTAAAGGTAAAATTATGATGATACCCACTGAAAGAGGATGGGGCACTTTCTCTAAATTCCCGCCTGGCTAACTTCCACGTTAAACATATAAAAACCTGTCACGGAACACCTAATATTGTGTTCCGGAAACTGTCCTTGAGAACAGCCGTGCGTTTCTCTAAGAGCAAACATCGTTGCATCTTTGTTGATGACAAGAAACGTTTGAAATACAACCTTGAGTACAATGGCAATCTCTCATAAAGTATTTGACATCGGTGAGCTCGTCGACGAGCGCATCGACGAATCATTTGAGAATCGCACGGCTAATCTAGTGTGATACCTTCGACGCATCATCAAGAGAGGTAATAGTCAAAAACAAATTAATCAAGTTTAAAATATTACTGGTGCAATTAATACAATTTATTTTAATTTAAATTGTCCTCAGACTTTGCGGTGACATACAGATAAAACAGAGTACCTAGCTTTTTATCTCTTGTAAAGCATTAATGAAATGAATTGAAATATGATAATTAAGAAGGACATTGTATTGATGACTGCATTTAATAATCCTTTGAGCTAAGCTCTTTGTGTATATTTTTATCAATTTCAACAATTAGAAGTTAGGTCCTACTGTGTAACATTTTCTACTGAATTGTATAAATATCTGCGTTAATATTGGTCAATAACTATTTTAACCTACTATAATAGTAGGTGTTTTTATATTCAAATTATGGAATTGTAATCATTTATTGGTTTTGAATAAAAACATACTAAGATAATGATTAGGTATGTATATTCGTACGTTATGCAAGTAAACCTGCAAAATCCCAAAGTGATATTATACGTTGATAATTTTGTAAATAAAAGCTTCAATATTTTATCTATTATGTTTATTCTTTTTATAGTTCCCCTTGACATATCCTGTAGGTAACACGCTGAGCTTGTGATATTTTCTCATTATATAATTATTATGCGTGAATAGTGCACAGTACTACTTCGAGGCATAATATCTCGTACTGTGGTGGTACCCACTAAGACGGTTTGTTCAATAGGAAATGTAATTTGAGCTCCATGCGTACGTGCACAGTGCACACTGCTATTTTGAATCAGAATAACTGGCACTGCGGTGGTACCTCACAAGACAACCTACTATTATGAAATAACAATCCCTTCAATCCTTAACACAATATAGTTGCGCAGTGTACACAGTGTCATTGCGTTTGTATCCAACAAAACGATATACCGTGCGAGTATAATGTTTTACAATGTCTTCAAGCCTTAACACAATATATATAGCACATAGTGCACACTAATACTTCGAAATAATTAATAACTGGCATTACGAACGATACAGATTTCTTTTTAAATTAAAATGCCCGCCGGAAACAATAAGCGTTAACTGTACTGGCGGTAGTCTTTAAAGCACATTATAATAAAAATTGACTTTCATAAGTGCGTTTTTGATGCCTTAATTGAATAAATGATTTTGACTTTGACTTTGTGCACACTACTACTTCGAGATAAAATAACTGGCACTGCGGTAACTCAAGACAAGTTCCGTATTTGCCGAATAATTCAACTAGTGCCATCAAACTGAAATTGAATTTACGTACACACTACTACTACGAGTAGGATATTGGTAAAATTGAATAAAATCTGTACTCAAGAGCGATCTGGAGGTCACCTACGTAAACACAGTTCTAATCGAACGAATATCAAAATTTGAGGGTAGATTTCCGACTGATTGGCGTTCTCGAATGATTATGGATTTGTGAATCATTGCTCAGGTACAGTTCTGGAATTAAATCTATTATTAAATACAAAATCGTACTTCAGTGGAATTCTGGAATACGGACCTAAAAGTATCAACAAGACACGGACAGTAATAGAAAACCTAAAGTCAGCCTTGATTCACTCAGCAAGTCAGAGAAAATCTAGCAGAAATATTTAACGAAATGACGAACGAGTGAAAAAATATTATTATATCCGTTCAGTATTCGGAACAGCTATATTCTTACTATAGTTTAATACGAATCTTGAGGTTAGTGGAAAACCATTAGTTGTATTCAAAAAACATTACACACTACTACTACTAAACATTACCAGGTTAGTCAGGCCATCTTAGTACCACCCCTGTGTCAGATATTCCGCCGCGAAAAAAAAGTACGAAAGCATTACATTGTTAGGGTGTGAAAGGCACTGTAGCAAGTGAAATTACTGGGCCATAGAGACTCAAAATCCAATACCTCAAGGTGACGAGCAAAGTACAGTGCCACGCAAAACTACAGTTTCAAACTCTGGGTAGCTCTGCTGCTATAACGAGCAAGTGTACTGCTTATTATAACTCTGGCAAAAAAATGCATAAAAAATCGATAAAACTAAAACAACTAGCAACTGATATAAATGGTTTCAATATTAACTACTACTAGTTTAGTACTAGTTTCCTCTCACTGTCTCTAAATAAAAGGCTAAATAAAGGATTTTCATTTCAAACTTTTATAACATAAAGCTTGAAATAGTGTGATACCATTGGCAGCTTATTTTTTCTGTTTAGAAGAAATATTAAGCCCTTCTAGCTTAAGTTTGCCAAATTGCGATGTTGTGAGTTTCTTTTCTACGAGGAAGCTCATTTTGGTAGTCCTTTTTTTAGCTAAGAATACACAATTGTTACACAATGTCTATTCTCGTACAAAACATATTATTATCTAAAGAATATAGCTAAAAATTAGCTACTGGTTCTTAAGAGCATAGATACTTTTAGTTCTTATCGACTTCCAATCAGAAGGTTACATATTTTTTATAGTATTAGATACTCTTTTATAATATACTATTCAAATATTTATTCGAGTTCTATTATCAACTTTCGTGCATTTACTACCGTTATAAAGTACACTATTCTAATGCCCATTTAATACGAAAAGACATAGCATATCGCTAGGGCCGATGTATTATACCGTCCATAAACTTTATAACCGAATTATAAAGACATAAAGCTTTTACGACGGCATATAATACCCCATCTTAATTATGGTCACAGAGAGTGTAAAATTAAATAACGCAAGTCCCTGTCTATGGCTCTAAGGTAAGTAGTTAACTTTATGGCCCTCAGGGGTCCCGGTAGAGTGCATTGCAATTAATCTCTATGTAAACTAACAGGTAGCGCTTTACCCAGAGGCTAAATTGGTATAAAGCTTTGCCTATATCTGTTTGATATAATGTTATACTGCATAGTTTCTGGCTTTAGAATTAGATACACTGATTGATTTCATATCGTCCCACGTGCAGGTTACAGAAGCAGACTAAAGGATAAAAAACCAATGTTCAGGAGGTTAGGTATTTCTTTTCATTTACATGTGATGAAAAACCAACTAGCGAAATGTAAGTGTTTTAGACCTCTGCTGACCCTTTGCCGACGTTTAGGTTGTGTATTACTTTTATGTGCACTTAAGTATCTTATAAAAATTATATTGTTCAATTCTATAAAAAGGAAGATTAAAATATTGTAATTTTAAGTAGGTACAACAGGTATCGGTACGAAAGTTACAGTAATAAGTAAATACGTGCTGAAGTTGATTCATTTATACCTTTGACAAAGCAAGTCATGTGAAGGCATACATTTAACTTATCAAGGAACATTTTTAAATACTGTAGATAACATGAAATTATGGAACCACCGGCTCCACGTTCGACGTGAGCGCCTAACAGTCTATGCGTAAGTACAGTTTCAGGTTTCAGCGGCTTATATCTATGTAAGACACTCTGCATCTCTGGTGACCTTCAATAAGTTATAGATCATGATGAGAAACCGGTTACATTTGGAATGAATCCCGTAGCAATTTAAGGAGGTAACGCATCCGATACCATAGTATAATTGAACGATGCTTGAAGGATGCCGGGTTTGGGTCACCGGCATTGTATATTATAGGCAAAGCAAGTCTAGGTGCAAATAAGAGAATGGAGAGTAATTTAATTTAACTTTTCTAATATAAAAATCACCCAGCGAATATGGGTGGTCTTTATATTTGAAAATATTTGATATTATAATATTTTTATAATTTATTTTTTAATATTTTTCAATTCCATTAGTATATCCATTAGACAGAATTAAGAAGATGTAAGTAAGTATCCTTACATCAGAAAACGGTCCTTCCTTTCTAGCTTTTTTCATGTGAATGTGTTATATTTTTAATTAATGTAATTAGGTGACAAGACGACCATGTTGTTTCACCTGCCGTGCGATTCTTTAAGAGCGTATATCGTTACATCTTTGACAATATCCGTGAAACAAATGACGAGATGACAAGATACGTTGGAAAAACAACATTACATACAGGGGCGATATCTCATAAAGTATTTGACATCGGTGAGCTCGTCGACAAACGCAAAGACGAATCATTAGAGAATCACGCGGCTGATGGTAAGCATTACACTTTCCCCTGTCAATTGTAGCGCCAGAAGGACTCATTTTTATCCCCAAAGTTATTTTTCGTAATGATCCCTAATATCTTTTAAAAAAACTATCTTATTTCGTTTATTTCTAAAATAAAAGTCAGTGATAAACTTAATATAAACAAAGATAAAGTTAGGTGTAGTCTCACCCGTCCATTTCTAAGCAAACGCCAGGAGTTGGAAAGGAAAAAGTTATATTTTATTGGGTTTGTAATGCTGAGTTTTTATGAGTCGCGATAATGTGAAATACGATTACATTTCTTGCGAACTAGTAAAGTCTGCACGTCAGTGCCACAGTGTAATGAACAGTGGGAGTACTTCGAAGGAAGAAAGTTCGCTGAGGCAATAGTTAGAATAAATATGTAACCCTTCCCCACATTGTTATCGAGCACTTGCCTTTATTTCATACAAAAGAGGCAAAAAAGTTATGCAAATGCAAAAGAGTTATAAGTGATCTACTAGAAAGAGTAGACAATCAAGAGAGAGAAAACCAAATAACCAGTGAACTTTATACTCGTAGCTGGTAAAACCTTGAAATGTAGTTAAATTTCTACCGTAATTTCACTTGAGTCTCTCCAGCGGTGCCGTATTGACAATCGGTATATTGAAGTGCTGAAGTGTTTGTACAAAAACGCCTACATGTCAGCCCGAGTACAAGAGCAGAGTTCGAAGGCAATTCCATTGCAAAGAGGCGTGAGACAGGGACACGTTATATCTCCGAAACTGTTCACCGCTACATTGGAAGACGCCTTCAAGCTTCTGGAATGGCAAGGACTTGGCATCAATATTAACGGCGAATACATCACTCACCTTCGATTTGCCGACGATATTGTAAGCATGGCAGAATCCATGGAAGACCTCAGTACAATGCTCGAAGGTCTCCATCGAGTTTTCCAACGGGTAGGTCTTAAGATGAAAATGGATAAGACGAAAATTATGTCTAATATCCATGTGTAACTCAGTTCTCGAAGTTGTTGACGAGTACATCTACCTGGGATAGACAGTCAAACTAGGCAGGTCCAACTTCGAGAAAGAGGTCAATCGTCGAATCCAACTCAGCTGGGCAGCGTTCCGGAAATTTCGCGAAGTCTTCTCGTCTAAAATACCTCAGTGCCTCAAGACAAGAGCCTTCGACCAATGTGTGTTACCAGTGATGACTTATGGCACTGAAACGTGGTCTCTTACTATGGGCCTCATAAATAAGCTCAAAGTCGCACAACGAGCTATGGAGAGGGCTATGCTCGGGGTTTCTCTACGTGATCGAATCAGAAATGAGGAGATCCGTTGAAGAACGAAAGTCACCGACATAGCCCAGAAGATTAGCCAGTTGAGCCAGTGGCAGTGGGCAGGGCACATAGCACGCAGAACAGATGGCCGATGTGGCCGAATGGTTTTGGAGTGGAGACCACGGACCGGTAAGCGCAGCGCAGGTCGTTCACCGACACGGTGGACAAACGACCTGATTAAGGTCGCAGTTCGACGTTGGATGCAGGCTGCTTCCAACCGGTCCTTTTGGAAAATCATGGGGGAGGCATATGTTCAGCAGTGAACGTCCTACGGCTGAGATGATGATGATGATGATGAATTTCAATTATTATTATCCGTACTAATCTAATTTAATGATTCAGGTGTTACTTTGCGGACAAAAATGTTTATTTACATATTTATATTATTTTTTTGAAACATCTGAGGATGACTCGTGTTGAGGCGAAGCACATGTCGTAAAGTTTTTGCTTGAATTAGTTGCTTGTGTGTCATTCTGTATACTTCTCACATGCATTTAATGTGGGAGAGAGGGTTTAGTGCACACTGAATATCTACCATAAGCATTCCTAGAGCAAGTGTCACGAACTATTCTTTTGATTTCACTCAATAATCTATTTCTTGAAGATCAATCAGTTAATTTATGTTTTCAGTGAACTATCTGTTGTAAGTACATACATTACAACAAATTATTTACTAGTAGCTTTTGCACCAAGGGAGTAAAGCAGTGTCTTACGTAACGGAGACTCTTGTGTTAGTTATGTAGATTCCTGAGTGAAGCGAGGGGTTAGCGACAACAAGGGGGTAAAAGACAGGCTTTAACCTCGAGGTGCATACTATACTTTTCATACCTACTGCGAGACAATAAAAACACAGAGCTTTAAAATAGCAGTTATTTCGTTAAAATAAAAATAATTACATTAATAGTTAATAGTCAAATTGGACACATTTGTCCCGTTATAGAAGGACAGAGACAATATCTTTGGAAGGAACATTTTATGGAAAAACACTGTTTTAGACTTTCGCGGTTGTTAACTAAGTTATAATTAGTACTCACGATTTAGTTGCTTTTGGAGCACCCGATATTTCGGTGACATGGTTACATCGGTTTACAGTTACATGCACCACGTCGAAAATAATAATATTTAATGAAAGTTAAATAACACCAAACACCAGAACATAGATGAATATATACCTAGCACATCGCAACACGTAACTTCAACTATGACCTTGAATGCGCAGAGCGGACTGTGCGTAACCCATAGCAACGTGGCGCACAACAATCACACTCCTTAGGTTCGTTTAGCAATGAGGGCATTGGTGGTGTTGCTATTGTTGACTCTTTTGTTAAAGCGTTCGTTAAGCCCAATTATAGTGTCAAAAATAACTCTTTTTTTAGCTTTTCGAACGCTGAACATTAAGAGCCATAAACGAAATTCTCACCCATAGATTCCCAATTCGAACGCCCTTGAGAGCGTTTTTAGCAGCAATTATTTTTGCCAACTTAGGGCTATTCGAACGCACTAATAATAGTACAATCCCGCCTTTTTTTTTTTTCTGTATTCTGTCTACGTACTAAGAGTTTTCAAATCACTTTGTATGTAATGCCTTGCTTTACGTGGAGATTGCGTGATATGTTATAATAATTGGACATTTTCGAGCAGGTGGTATGAAAATAATATTATTTCATCGGCCTTTTCAATAGTATCGAATTGAAAAAGTACGAAATACTATCACAGCCTACAGCTGTCGCGGACCAGACACAATAGATAATCTATTGTTATCCTGGTCAACAAAAAAAAATTGTAGAGCCAATTATTAGTTTTATGGGTCCTATTTTGGCCCGCTTATTTAATCTTTGTATAGATAGAGGTACCTTTCCTAATTTAATGAAATATAGTAGAATCACTCCAATTTTTAAGGCTGGAGAGAAAACAGACCCCTCAAATTATAGACCAGTATCTATACTACCAATTTTGAGTAAGATCTTTGAAAAAATTATGCTCAAACAACTTTTGGGACAATGCGCACTTCAACGAGCATTCAATACTGCACGAAAATCAGTTCGGCTTCACGAAAACAAGATCAACTAAGGATGCCGGTGTGAAGTTAATGACGTATGTCTTAAAGGCTTGGGAGAGCTCACATGATGCTATTGGTGTTTTTTGTGATCTCTCTAAAGCATTTGATTGTGTGGAACACCGTATACTGATTCGATAGCTTTTCCATTATGGTATTCGTGGAGCTGCGCTTGATGTCATCGAGTCATATTTATCTGACTGGATGGAAAAGGTTGGCATAAATGTTGTAACATCTTCAGGATCTATAATTTAAATGGGTGTTCCACAAGGGTCCATTTTAGGGCCTTTTTTGTTCTTAGTTTACATTAACGACTTGCCACTTATGGCCAAGGATCTTTGTGATATTGTTTTATTTGCGGATGACACATCTCTGATTTTTAAAGTAGATAGGAAAGATAGCACACTCAAGTAAACAACGCTCTATCTAGTATCTCTAAATGGTTCTCAACTAATAATTTACTTCTGAATTCAAAAAAGACAAAATGTTTGAAGTTTTCTTTGCCTACTGTTCCATATTTGGAGTCCAAGGTTACGCTTGATGGAGTTAAACTCGTAATGGACAAAGAAACAAACAGTCTTCCTAGGCATTAAAATTGACGTAAAATTACAATGGGGTCCTCATATAAATGCCCTGTCTGGGAGACTCAGTTCTGCTGCATATGCAGTACGTAAAATAAGAGAGCTAACAGATGCTTCTACGGCGCGGTTAGTGTATTTTGCATATTTCCACAGCGTAATGTCATATGGGATATTGCTATGGGGTTCAGCGGCTGATATAGAGACCATATTTATCCTTCAGAAACGTGTTATTAGAGCTATATACGAAATGGGTCCCCGTGAATCTTTGAGAGATGTATTTAAAGAAATCAATATATTAACGTTGCCTTCCTTATATGTATTTGAAAATATAATGTATGTTCGTAAAAATTTACATAAATATAAGTTACATAGTGATCACCACACTTTTAATACCAGAAATACAAATAGGATAGCTGTACCTAGTTTCAGACTTGCGAAGACTAATAAGTCATTCCTAGGAAATTGTGTGCGTTTTTACAATAAAATCCCAAAGCACATAACTGAGCTCACAGAGGGCAAATTCAAGTTGACTGTAAAAAACGTTTTAATAAAAAGAGCTTACTATAAAATTCGACATTATATAGAAGATAAAGATGCTTGGAATACTCCACTTCTGGCAAGCTGTCTCTCTGCCACCCATAAAATGTAATATTTGTAGTACCTAAGTAGAAACATTGTAAACATCCATATAAAAAGAATGGCCCCGAGTTTCTTGCCGCTTCTTCTCGGTGGGTTCTATATATTTTGGAACGCGGCGGTAGAGCCTTTAAACTACATTATAATGTTAGTTGAAAGTTGACGTTCATAAGTGCGTCTTTGATGCCTAAATGGAATAAATGATTTTGACTTTCACTTTGACTTTGACAACGAACCCACTCTAATCTACTATTCTTATATAAAATTATCCGATACACGCTTAAACGACTCAAACTGACCTTCTTTTGTACTTCTCTACACTATGGCGCCGACAAAACTTTGCTATTTTTTGCGAAGCCTTTTGAAACACGCGCCTGTAAGGAAAAAGCGCGTCAAATAACTTGGAAAAAAGGCACTTAGCCGGCACCCTTGCGCTTTCCCTGCGTCTTCGAGACGCATCCCCTGGCTTCGCGCTCGTTTAACTTGAAGACATTACTTGTCAGGCTTTGCTCTCACTTGACATACTGATAGCATTTACTTGTCTGCTTTCAACTTTCCCCGTTTTCTTACTTCTAAAAACTTTAGTACGCATTGATTTATTTAAAGTAAGTCGGCATATACGTGTACGTTATGCCATATAAATGCTTTGGAGATGACGTTTATTAAAGCTCGACATCTTTAATGCTATAACTTGATTGTTTCTGATTATAAAATCCGGTTTTCGCTTTTTATTTTAATGCAATTACGAGACCGGCATATCGTGTGACTGATGGTAAGCATACATATTATGATGGTAAGCGGTAAGCTTTTGCCCATGACAGTTAAAGTGTCGCCCAAAGCTTGAAGTAGTAGTTTGACGTAGCACTTCAACCCAAGATATTGGTTTTGAGTATCTTTCGCTTAGCAATTTCCCGTGCTACAGTATCCTCCACACCCTAACAGTAAACATCGAACAAAACTTTCGCACTATCGTTTCGTGGTAGAATGTTTTCCACTGCGGTTGTACCGACCAAGAGGGCCTCTTGCGCAAGAGACCTAGGAATATAATAACAATAATAATATAGGTCAACATCCATGTCTTCAAGTTCCAAACTAGGCATATCAGTTCTATGGTAATTTGAAGACTGATATACACACCCAGACACAGGTCCAACAGACATGTTCATGCACACAAATGTTTGGCCCGTCCGGGGGTCGAACCCGGGACCTTTTTAATTAAATTTGTATTATAAACCTAATTAATAATTTAACCTTTGTCACGTTAAGTTGAAAACTACGATTGATCACTTTTTTAAATAGACACGACGACCTCGGTTGCCTAGTTAATTTAGTAGCCGCCCTAGGTATTTTAACTTGCTGACTCGCCTACGGCTACACTACACCCGCGTAGACTTTACATTTAGACTTGACTCTAAAGTTGCATTCAATTAAAACATTCCCAACCTGCATATGCTTCATAGATTCATCAACATAATGTTAACTTCAATACATTACAAGGCTTAATTGATTGTACTTGTTTGTAAAATTATTGTCAAGTTACATACCTATCAAGTTATTTTCTTTGAATAGTATGTGAATGTACTATATTAATATTTCAAGATACTGATATTGCCAAAACTTAAAAATATGTTTAAACCAGCCGTGCGATTCACTAATGATTCGTCGTTGCGATCGTCGACATGCTCACCGATGTCAAATACTTTATGAGATATCGCCCTTGTACTTAATTTCAACGTTTCTTGTCATCTCGTCATTTGTTTCACTCATGTTGTCAAAGATGCAACGATGTTTGGTCTTAGAGAATCGCACGGCTGAACACCGCATTACAGTCTACAGTAAAAATCTTAAAAGAATTGTTTTTATAGTATGTGTAGTTAAAGTTAAACTTTTTCGCGGACATCTGGTCAATTTGATCATGATCAAAATACACGTCTTAATTCAGGTTATTTCAAAAGAACTTCCCTTAACATAACTTAACTTGTAGTTTTTTGATAATGGTTTCATCATTTTCACTACCGAATTATAGTTGACACATAACGCGATACTCCCGCTCGTTTCCGCCCACACATCCTCACACCCCTGCACTGGAATCCCCTTTGTCGCGTAAGGTATGCTCACATACATTACCACGTGAAAAACAACTAATACCCAAGAACAAAAATTTACGCTTTTCACATAAATACTTCCCTTGGGAAGGGATCAAACCTGAATCCCGCGTTACGAACGGCGGCGTCTTTACCAACTAGGCCAAACGGGCCGTTAAAGTAAGACCTTCTACTTACTACTTGCGGAAGTATTTGTAGTGTTTTGAACTTGATTAATCCTTCCTATACCGTGATAATTAAAATAAAAGATTTATGAATGAAACTGACGTATATATACGTCTCTGGGACGCAAACGGGTTAAACAGTGACGTTATTAGTCTGCAATAGGGTTCCTCAGCAAGTAGTAAATAATAAACAGTACCTACAACTTGTGCGTTCACACTGCCATCCAGGTATATTCATCTATAGCCATCCAGGGTAGGTAAATAAAATTATTATTTTAGAGCTATAAAGACAGATGTATAGACGCTTTTCTCTGTTTTAAAAGTCTAAGGCTGGTTTTAGTGCTCGCCCGACCGTCCGCGCGTACCGTCGGTCCTGACGATACGCACAACCGATCGTTCGATATACGTGCGTACGGTCGGTCGAGCACTGCAACCACTTGTGAGTTTTCATACAAATCAAAGACTACAATGAATGATACAAATGACAAGAGCGACCGACGTACGCACTGACGGTCGGTCGAGCACTGAAAGTGGCCTTAGTATATTTATTGGTATCACGAAGTCTCCTAAAATAAAATAAATAAGTATTTTAAAGTTAATACGGGCCTTCTTTTCTGTTACATAAGGTTGTTTATTATTTGGCTTTATTAGTGAAACAATTCTAGGAGCTAATATCTTCTGAAGCCGTAGCACAAACAATTTGCGAAAAATTGTCCTTATCGTAAACCTCAACGCGTCACGCTTTGGCGTATAAATGACAGGTTGTCTGTTTTATGTGAACGACACGTTACGTTACATTTACGCAGTTATTCGTGCTAGGTCCACTGGTTGCGAAACCCTGATAATTATTTTTAATACAAACAAATTATTAGACAAAGAAATAAACGGAGAACTAACTTTTACAATAAGAGTCTACAAAACACTTTGCATAAAGCGATTGAACTTATTGCTTGAGAATCGCGCACCACGGATGATTTGTGGAGGGTGGCAACGCGGCAATTAGCACAATTCGAGGGGCGATGAAAGAGATCGCGTGCGCTCCGAACAGATAGCAGTTTGGAGTAATTACGATTGTTGTGAACGCCGACAATCACTTAGAAGCGTCTTATCTAAGGCCTACTTAACGCGCGGACTGGGCTATTAAGTCATAAATCGTGGACTAGTCACGCGAGACCCTGACGATTCGACTGTAAGCGAGTTATCTACACCTTGGCATCTAATTAACGAAATCTCTCTTCTTTCTTTTTCGCTTTTAATTGGATTCTTAAATTATTTGGATCGACTGCGAAGTGTCCCTTCACCCGGGTTGTGGTTTGAAAATGAGTTTTGTAAGCAATTTAAATGAAGACTTTTTTAAATATACCTATATTTGTATTATTAATCTAAATTTTGTGTGAAATATATGAAAGCATGCCTTTATGTAACTAGTGAACATAATTTAGAAGAACATCCGGCATGTATATATAACATATATATATATCATATATAATAATATTATAAAGAGGTAAGATTTGTTTGTTTGTTTGTTTTTATTGAATAGGCTCCAAAACTACTAGACCGATTAGAAAAAATATTTCACCATTAGAATCCAAATTTTCCCTGATGAACATAGTCCATATAATATTTTCTAAAAGTAAGGGATCCGTATGAAAACTTCGATAATGTAACCCAAGGTGTGGAAGAAATACCAGAAAAAGTCCTCATATCCCGTACGTTCCTGAAACTATTGACCATATAATATTAGTCTATGCTATTGATAATAAAGCAAAGTGACGTACAGATCACGTCACGTAAGTTGAAGTATACGCAGAATACATTATCGGGTCTCAATCGAAGTGCGGTATGCGGTGCGGGGCTCCCAATTAATCAGACTCCGCCCCTCGCTAATCGCGCTCAACGTATCGCGCAATAAATTTCAGTTCTTCGACTTATGTATCTGTCAAATGTGTGATCAGTAAATTAAATTTCAAGAAAATGTCAAGACCATGACCAACTTTATAGAGACAGGCGAGTGGAATAGATTTTGACGTATACTATATAATTATTTTATAAGAGACTGTATTGTAGTTATTTTAAGTTGCTTCAGAACAGACACGTTGGCCCGAGATGTGCTGTGTGATATATATATGTGTGTCGGAGAAGCATTATTCTCGTTGACATCGTCATCAGTGGTCGCAGGCTTTATGGGTATCATCAGGGTAAAACGCGAGCACAAAACACAATGATCACAGTTTCACACTATTTTAATGTAGGTACTATACCTTCACTTCACAATATAATTTCGAAACAAAATTTAAAAGTTAATACCGAGCAGCGGTTTCAGGGCACCGATCTTACATTAACCAACGTATATACCCTTAACGATTCAACTCGATCAATCGCCAATGCTCAAATGTAACGCAAAAACTGTCAGTCAACTCAAGTAAAAATGGCGCCGCGACCTCGCCCGAGGCACGTGCTCAGCCGTGCGATTCTTTAGGAGCAAACATCGTTGCATCCTTGACAACATCCGTGAAACAAATAAACAGGCGACATGAAACGTTGGAAAAACAACCTTACAAGGGCGATATTTCATAAAGTATTTGACATCGGCGAGCTCGTCGACGAATCATTACAGCCGTGCGATTCGTGAAACAAATGACGGGATGACTAGAAACGTTGGAAAAAACCTTATATAAAGGGCGAAATTTCATAAAGTATTTGACATCAGTGAGCTCGTCGACGAATGCAACGACGAATCATTAGAAAATCGTACGGCCAAAGACCTTACACTAGACTGTGTACCAATAATTTATGTTTAGCTAAATTGAGATCTATCCACTTACGCTTAGGGCAGCTATTTCCTTAAAGGCGGTAGCTAGCTAAAAGCGGTCCTGGCGAGAGGGCTCCCGTTGGTAGTGTGTCCTTGTCTGACGTCTTGCCAGTTTAACTAACCATCAGGTTAGGTAGAAATGGTTGAAAATTGTATATTTTGCTTTTATTTAGTTTCGGCAAACGAATGATTCATAATCTTTGAAACTGATTTAAATATTCTACAGTTTTTATAATTCATTCGTTAATTCGTTATACTTTAGCGGATATAATTCAGTGGACAGAAAATAAAGATTTGACCTTAAATATACACAAAACTAAAATAATTCAGTTTAATTCATACAGTACAAAATTAATACCTCTTGACATTGATAATAAAAAAAAAAGTACTTGAAGTGGAATCTTTAAATTATTAAGGAATAAATTGAGATCAACGCCTTAATTGGAAAACTCATGTAAATACTGTTTGTCAGAGGCTTGGTCGCTTTACTTTTGCACTCAAAAGGGTAAGGCAAACTGTTTCTGCGGAAGCTGCCTTGGCAGCGTATATGGCTATGTGTCATCAGTTCTCAGTTATGGCTTAATAATATGGGGAAACTCTGTAGGCTCAATCAAACTTCAAAGTACAAATAAGGTGTATTCGAGTTATAAATAAAGCTTGTTTTTAGGATAGTTGCAAGCCGTTATTTAAGAAATGTAATGTCCTACCACTTCCTTGTATGTACATAAAGACGCATGCGTTTTCGTGAGAGCTTATTCTAATTATTTCACAAAACGTAACGAGATTAACATGAGACAAAAATAACTATATTCCAAAATCTACTTTACCAACCCACTTGCCATAGAGAAATTTATATGAGAAATGCACCTATACAACATGATTGTGCATAACTATTTATAAAAAAATACCAGATCACATAACATTTTTGCATGGTAATAAATTTAAATTAAACCTACGTATAAGTATAAGTGGCTGTTGTACAATTGTTTTTATAGTGTAAATTAATATCTTAACTTTAAATAATATAATTATGCATAGAATTTAATAATGTATGATTCGAAATTTGTTGAATGTTAATTTAATATCTTTATATGAATGCACATTAATTTATATTTTAATTATTACAATAATTGCACGCCTGCCTGCAGGCTGAATACATTGTCATAATTATTAGTTAAAGACCTTATATAATATTGTATTCTAGCAAATAAATACACACATCAACATGGTCTAGGGATATATCAATTAAACCTAAATAACTAAAATTCTATATACTTTTTGTTAACACACCTACACATTAAAATAAACCTTGTTTAATAGCCTATACTAGCCTAATCTGATAATAAACTTTTAGATAAAGTAAAATTTAAAAAAAACTCAGACAAAATTTCTATTTTAACTTTATTTTTGAAACTTCAAAACCTAAACTAAAGAACTATTTTTTTTATAAAAATTGTTGAAAACTTAAAATTAATTATCTGTTGATCCACCTAAGACTCTTCCGTATTCCTTATCTTTTTTATAAATTTCTACCGCCGAGACGAATTCCTGCCCAAACCATAATCGTGCCATCTTGATATGCATGAACTTGTTGTGGGTGCTGCAGTCGATTCCAACGTCCAGGTTCTCTCCAAACGCGTCCTCTTTGCGAATCAGGGTGAAATCAAACCTGGATTCATCAGTGAAAAGCACAAGTGACCATTGAGAATGGTTTCAGTTTTTGTGTGCAATAGCCCACTGTAATCTTCTTTATCGATGGCCTCTCCTTAGCGCTGGTACCCGAAGTGGCCTACGAGCACGTAGGTTGACTTCATGCAGTTGTCTTCTCAAAGTTTGACCGCTTGCCAGCAAACCATACTCTCTGTGTAGCCTTTGAACCAATTGCATCGCCGTTACATTTGGTTGACTTCGTGCAGCATTTACTATGAATCGGTCCTGTACACGTGTTGTAATGCGTTGAGGTCCTCTGTGCCGTTCCACCACTTCCCCCGTGACACGATAACGTGACCAAAGCCTGGATATAACGTTCTGACTGGTCCTCATGGCTTCAGAAACCGCAATTTGGGTAGCGCTAGCTTGATTCATGCCCACTGCTCTTAACATTTCGTTCCTGGTGAAGTGTCTACGTGGCATGATTAAATGAACACCGGAGATGCGTTTGACAAAGATTTATAGAAATTTATGGAGTTTTAATTAAGTAAGAAGTTCGTGAAGATTTACTTCTTTGGAAGAAATTCAATGAATGCGAATTTCATCTTAAAGACTAACTTGCCTAAGGAGCCCTGTGGCGCCATCGTGATTGCTCCCGAGTGTAACGACCTGCGCCCGCGTCAAAAGTTTGCGCCGAGTTGGGAATAAACAAATCCTTTTATATACAAATTGGAATTTAAAAAAGCAACTTAATAATGTTTTTATAATCTGTCATCAATAGTTTTTTTGTAAGGCCAGTACTTTTTAAGTTATTTAAAAAAGTTTTATATATCCCTAGACCATGTTGATGTGAATTTGTATTTGTATATAAAAAGTAATTGATTAATACTGAGTAGTAGTGAAATGTGTGGGCCTGGTAATACTAAATGCAAGATGGTGGTTTGTTGAATATTCTTTAGGGTAACCATGAATATTTTTGATCTAAGATTTTTGCAATTCCATAGTATCTCCATAGTACGTACTTAGGTAGATACGAGTACTTCTGTCCGGCTGTCTTAAATTGGAGATGTACCGGTCACCGTCAGAGTGTACAAAAACGGCAAACCCAAAACTTAGATTTTTTATTATAATTTTTTCTCGTTTTATCGTATCCTTCGACTTTGCACCGATGGTGTTTGCTGTTATTAGTTATATTACTTGCATTGTAGGTTTTCGAACAATGAAACCAGAAATTAAATTGGGAAAATGCAGTGCCTGGAAAATGACAAAATCGTCTGCCGTTTACAGAGCGCATTTTAAATGTGACTACTTTATTCCTGTTTATACTAGGAGAATGCTAAAACCTGATGCTGTTCCGTCAATATTTCCTAAGGTAACGAATAAATCATCAGAACGCGTACGTGCATTAACCTATTAATCTTGAAGATTCAAATCTTGCAACGGCTTTTTCACATAATTCTACTTCTACTGAACTCATTTAAATAAAATTTGCATGCCAATACATATATGTTGTACAACAAATATTTAAACGTTTTAAAATTTTGATGATGACGGACCGATGAGAAGGCAAAAGTAAAACTCTTCAACGATTGCAGAAAGAAGCTTTGATCTCACCACTCTGCGCCAGTCTACTCGTGTATACCATGTATTAACTTTCTTTACAGATCGTATTTTGTCGATCGTAGTCGTAATGTTTTAATCTGTCCGCATCAGGTTTACGCTATAACAAAAAAAAATTATGAATGAACTGGAGGCCTGCTGATTCGGACAAGAAGAAAGATAAGCACGAACCAAGTTTTATAAAACGATAAAACTGCAATAAAGTGGCAGAAATAAGATAATTACTACGGAAAGTGTTTGCACACAAACAGCATCTGCTGCAACTATTGCCTCACCATGTAAAAATAAATTACGTCGAGATGTCAAAGTCTTACAACAACGCCTGAAAAGACGTTCCACAACGTTTGATAACCTAAAATGTTAACTAAAAATAATAAAATAAAGTGATAGTTATTCTGAAGTCGAACATCTGTTCGAAATTATGACCAGTGGACCATATCGTTTAACATAATTTCGAAAACATTCACACAAGATAATTTTTTTTTTTTTTTTTTTTTTTTTTTTTTTAATATGGGACAACATCCACACAAAGGTCTTCAGGTCCCAAACTAGGCATAGCCTGTACTATGGTAACCTGATGACTGATATACATACTTATATACATATACACACCCAGACACAGCTCAAACAGACATGTTCATGCACACAAATGTTTGACCTGTCCGGGGATCGAACCCGGGACCAGCGGCTCAGAAGGCAGGGGTGCTACCAACTGCGCCAACCGGCCTGTCAGATTAAAATACGACAAAATCTGACACGTCCAATAAATATTGAGATAAAATTAAACCGTTTATTTATCATTATATGATTATTCTGCTAAAGCCTATACATGTTTGAGCATCTGCCCTGCAACTCTGCGAAGGATATTGGCGACGCATAAATGCGACCTGTATTCTATGGCAGAAATGATGGAATTCTTGATGGATACGGCTGAAATGAACGTCGCTTTAATTTTTGATGCAATGGCCGTCAAAGCTGGCAAACAATATGATAAAGGACCAGGCAATTATTGGCGTAGCGTTGATTTAGGCGGAATATTGACATGTGTTTCTGAAACATTCACGCAGTAAGCTACATAAATAAATATAAACTTTCTATTGAGACACCTTGTACTTCAGAAGTTCAGACCCTTAACCCACGTGTAGGGTAAGTGATGTAGATTCCAAAAAATATACATCAATGTTTGGTGGTTTTTTTTATTTACAATAAATTAGGTTCCTATGTGTATGTAGAGTAGTTAGTTAGCATCAATATATCAGGATACAATCGTTTTTACAAGCAATTTGTCCTGTATTCTGTTTGGTCATGGTCACCACATTAGAAAGGGACACACTACCAACGGGAGCCCTCTCACGCGGACCGGTATTTTCGCCATAGTGCACAGTCTAGTTAGTAAGTAGTCTTTGCGTACGGCAGAATCGCACGGCTGCTCTGATTGGTCGTTACGTGAACTACAATTTTCGTAAATTTAATTACAAATCATGTTTTTGAGCAATAGCAAAAATGGAAGAAATCAAATAATATTAATATAGAATTTTAAAAGTTATTATAATTTAAACAAATAATTCTGTTATTTATACATGCAAAGAACAATCAACCCGACTCATAGCTTCCTCTGAGATATATATTATTTTAAAATATTTCCTAATCAAAACCCCAATCATGACCCGACATTATACCGAAGATATCCCGGACATCAGCCTGTACGAGATTAGAATGGCCTTGAAACAGCTTAAGAACAACAAGGCGCCTGGTGACGACGGTATCACATCTGAGCTTCTGAAAGCGGGTGGAACATCGGTACTTAAAGTCCTTCAGAAGCTCTTTAATACCGTCTTACTCGAAGGTTCAACGCCAGAAGCATGGAACAAAAGCGTGGTGGTGCTGTTCTTCAAGAAAGGTGACAACACTTTACTTAAAAATTACAGACCCATCTCGCTTTTGAGCCATGTTTATAAGCTGTTTTCGAAGGTCATAACGAACCGTCTCAGTCGCAGGTTTGATGAATTCCAGCCTCCGGAACAAGCCGGTTTCCGAAAAGGCTATAGTACCATAGACCACATCCACACGCTACGGCAAGTTATACAGAAGACCGAAGAGTATAACTTGCCTCTTTGTCTAGCGTTTGTGGACTATGAGAAAGCCTTTGATTCGATCGAGACGTGGGCAGTGCTTGAGTCTCTCCAGCGGTGCCGTATTGACTATCGGTATATTGAAGTGCTGAAGTGTTTGTACAAAAACGCCTACATGTCAGTCCGAGTACAGGAGCAGAGTTCGAAGGCAATTCCATTGCAAAGAGGCGTGAGACAGAGAGACGTTATATCTCCGAAACTGTTCACCGCTACATTGGAAGACGCCTTCAAGCTTCTGGAATGGCAAGGACTTGGCATCAATATTAACGGCGAATACATCACTCACCTTCGATTTGCCGACGATATTGTAGTCATGGCAGAATCCATGGAAGACCTCAGTACAATGCTCGAAGGCCTCCATCGAGTTTCCCAACGGGTAGGTCTTAAGATGAACATGGACAAGACGAAAATTATGTCTAATGCCCATGTTGTACCTACCCCAATATCAGTTGGGAACTCAGTTCTCGAAGTTGTTGACGAGTATATCTACCTGGGACAGACAGTCAAACTAGGCAGGTCCAACTTCGAGAAAGAGGTCAATCGTCGAATCCAACTCGGCTGGGCAGCGTTCCGGAAACTTCGCGAAGTCTTCTCGTCAAAAATACCTCAGTGCCTCAAGACAAGAGTCTTCGACCAATGTGTGTTACCAGTGATGACTTATGGCACTGAAACGTGGTCTCTTACTATGGGCCTCATAGATAAGCTCAAAGTCGCACAACGAGCTATGGAGAGGGCTATGCTCGGGGTTTCTCTACGTGATCGAATCAGAAATGAGGAGATCCGTAGAAGAACGAAAGTCACCGACATAGCTCAGAAGATTAGCCAGTTGAAGTGGCAGTGGGCAGGGCACATAGCACGCAGAACAGATGGCCGATGGGGCCGAAAGGTTCTGGAGTGGAGACCACGTACCGGCAAGCGCAGCGTAGGTCGTCCACCGACACGGTGGACAGACGACCTGAGAAAGGTCGCAGGACGACGTTGGATGCAGGCCGCTTCCAACCGGTCCTTTTGGAAAATCATGGGGGAGGCCTATGTTCAGCAGTGGACGTCCTACGGCTGAGATGATGATGATGATGATGAAAACCCCATAAATGATTATAGCAGTATTTTTATTGGTTATTATAAACCAAACGAAGATAGTCCTGTAACCGAAATAGTTCATCGCCAAACACTCGTGATTTATCAAACTTCGACCATTACCATTTCTGTAACAATGAAATCACCAATTCAAATTGCGGCCAATAGTTATCTTTAATAAATAATAAGGACGGATATCGGAAACCTTTTGCCCTGCTCAAATATTGAAACAACAGAATGGTAATAACTGGACCACTTAAATATACAATCAATGAAAAAGTTGTGACATAATGACAATGATTATAACGATGGCATTTTTTCCGCTATATCCGGGTAAGATTGGGCGCAATGTGATATGGGGCGTAATGTGTGGAGAGTCCGTGTCTACACACAGACTGGGGTTCTAAAAGCCATTCTAATTCTTAACCCTAATGTTGAAACAATTAGCTATTGAGGAATAAAGCAATAGTGAACGAGGTGTGGCGTTCAGCGCCCCTATAAGAAGAATAATCCGGTGTCGCCTGGTTAGACCTACGTGTGGAAAATCCTTTCAAGGCAATAAGCATTTCGATGAAAGCAGTTCAATGTTCTAGCGCTAAAAAATGTATTCATGTGTTTAACTGCATACTTGTATATGTGTAATAATGTGTACTTATAAGTCATACCTACGTCATCGACGACTGTATAAGTATTTACTCAAAAAGGAAATATGAGAAACACAGATTAGTTAGTACTTATTTGGTTCGTGTGAATTTGGCGTCTTCTATAAGTAAAAGTATTCCCCGATTTTAACTCCGCATTTTGGCATTAGTACAATAACAAATATATTGACCACTAGGATGATTAGATAGGATTACTAATTAGCATATTTTTTTCTTTTAATTAGTGGACTCGTACAAACGTACGAGTAGAGTACGAGACGTTTGTACATTTGCCATCCTTCAAGTTAAATAGTTAATACAGTAAGTTACATAAAGTGAGATTTTTAATCAGAGGCAGGCGTAGCACAAACAATTTGCGAAAAAGTATTCGTATCGTATGCGTGAACGCGTCACGCTTCGGTGTACAAACTATAAGTATTCTGTGCCACAGCTGCCCTAGATAAATGTAGGTTGCTGATGATGATGATAATTTTCATTATAATCATCATCAGGCGGTAACATTAGTCTAGCGGTCTTGAGTGAATCGATACTTTAGCCTATATATCCTCGAAGGGGTAAGCAGCAGTGTTTTAAAAGCCTAGATTCGCTAGATATGTTTTTGGATATGGTTGGACATTATTGCCACCTATAGGGCACTGTTCCAGACTCCGAACTGTTATTGAGTCTTTCTTAAAATTTCTTTGCCGGAAAAACCCAATAACTGTTCAACCCCGGGGATCGAACTGTGGAGGTTCCAAAACGGCACTTCCGCAATTACACCAAGACCAAGCAAGTGGAGCCGCTGGCGGGGCAGCTAATAAAGAAAGATAACGTAAATTTGAATTGGAAATAACTTGTTAAATTGTCTCAGGTCATCAAAGGCATTGTGATTTATATAAAATTTAATGAGAGCGATGTAGTACCAATAGTTTATTTTATTATTATTATTATTTTCTTCTTTTTTTCATATATTCATAGACATCATATTGGAGATAAACATTATATAGAAGATAAAGATGCTTGGAATACTCCACTTCTGGCAAGCTGTCACTCTGCCACCCATAAAATGTAATATTTATAGTACCTAAGTAGAAACATTGTAAACATCAATATAAAAGAGTAGAGCGGCCCCGAGTTTCTTGCCGCTTCTTCTCGGTGGGCTCTATATATTTTGGAACGTAGGTAGATTCTTTAAAGTACATTATAATGAAAAGTTGACGTTTATAAGTGCGTCTTTGATGCCTAAATTGAATAAATGATTTTTGACTTTGACTTTGACTTTGACATATCAACAGGATCCAGACACATGAAATACTTGGTGTTATATCAAAACTTATATTTAAAACTAAACCATTCATCACTAGAGATATATACAATAATCCAGACCGCCAGAGCCTATCAATCTAAATCGAAATACCCCGATCGAAACAATGAACGAACGCATTTGCTGCACTACTATACATATCCGATGCACACTAGAGGCACACTGTCATGTGTCAAACTGACTGTCCCATTGTTAAATGGATAGCCAGTGTCCGATGTCCGTTGACTGAGTCGATCTACCCTCTGGGACGCGCTAAATCAGCTCTGGCGATATGTTGTAATTGAGCGATTAGTTGGCTTCAAATTAAATTCTGACTCGAATAATAAAGAGTGATGGTTGCTTGCAACTCTTCTATTTGCCACTTTGTTTACACTTGCAGCTCTAAAATAAGTTAGATACATTTCTTTATTTAAAGCACACTTTACACTGCTATTAAAGAAAATAAAGTTTGTGAATGACTGCGTCTGTTTGTTAGTTACATTTATTATCCTGGATTGGCTCGATGAATGATTGAGGAGTGAAATTGAGCCTTTTATAAAATAGAGTTTGAATGCATTTACATAAAGATGGAGTAAAATCACCTGGTTCCCACGGTAGCCACATAAATTCCCGTATTATGGGGTTGCAAGTCTTTTGCTTTTTCTTTTAACATATGTATAACAAGCTGCGCTCCGTGGTTTTACCCACGTGGAGATAGGCGATTATGATGACGAATCACATATAGCATATGTCACTCATTGTAGATTTCTACTGTGGAAATAAATTTCAAAATCGGTTTAGTAGTTTTTGAGTTTCTCTATTACAAACATATGATCACATCATTCTTCTTAATAATATTAGTATAGATTTAGGTAGTTCATAACTGCACATATTCGGATTTTTCTACTGAAAAAGGTTTACTTACTAGGAATAGTCTTTTCCGCGTAGGTAAAGTTGTGAGGTACACATAGCTCCCAACGATCACATACCAGCTAACAAAATATGCTTCCCAGTAGCTGTATCCGAGGAATCAAGAACTACTAAGATCATGATCTCAAACACTTAGAAAACATACTCGTACTTGCAATTTCCACAACACGAACTCTACATAACTTAAAAGAACTTAGGAAGTACCCCTACCTTACCTTACCTTAGGTTATTAAATGAAGAACCCAAATTATTGCCTAGATCTGAGAATCGTGATTTATGTACGTATATGATATTCCTTTACTAATGTTCGTCATGCACGATTACGTAACATATTGTTCATAGCGTCAAATTTTTACAAATCATCTTACGATTGTTTATTGATAGTATTCATTTATGTTTGTTAAAAGAGATCTTACACAAGAAAGAATGCATTATATGCCAATGTCCATATTTTCATTTTTGTGTTATTAAATCAATGATATATCTCGCCTGTAGGTAGGAGACAAGCCTGCCTGCCTGTCTAAACGGCAATATTATAAAACAAAAAGTCCGATTTAAAAATATCTGGTAGTAGTTAAGACTCGTGAGGTATAAGGATATATATATGGGTATTGTATTGTTCTGAATCATAATAATAGCAACATGCATATGCATGTTGCTATTAATATATGCATAATTAGACTCCATACAGGTATTGTATTGTTCTTAATAATAATAATTGCGACGTGAATTGCTATATTTTGTAAATTCTGCACTTGCCTATGCGATATTTGTCTCTATTTTTTAAGAGTAACAAGAGAAGGCTGGGCTGGGGTGATTAGCTAGAGCTCATCACACCTAAGACAAACTGCGACATGAATCCGTCTGAAGTAAATGCCGCAAGCGGTCACCCGATCGGAGTAAGTGCCGATCCAAACGATGCTTAACCTGATTGACCAGCAAGCATCACTACTAGAGCTTCAGCTTTATTCAAAATCGTCATGAGTTAAAAGTGCGTGGTCATTTTATTTAAGCGAATCCGATAGTTTGAGGTGTATAGCCCTAGATAAGCTAGGTATTCCAGTAAACCTTAGGGCGGTATTCCAGAAAGGCGCTTAGTTATGATCTGTACTCAAACCTAGATTTAAAACTGAGCGTACCTACTTCTGGAATACGGCCTCTACAGCTTAACAATTTCTCGGCCACCTTATCATCGCCCAAGTTCTTGGCAAAGTTGATATCAGTTAACGAAGAAGCCCGTCGTGAAATAGTAGAAAAGCTCTGACCAGTTTTCTCTTCGGGCCCTAAACTTGCGGGAAAGATTGATTAAAGATTCGACTTGGTCCATCCCTTTTGAAAAGGGCCCTTCGAGAAAATTCTTCAAATATTAGTATAAGTTAGAAACTTGGCCTAATGGAAAAACTGTGACCGTATAGAGTAGGTGCACGCGTTGTTTACTATATTTCATACGGTAATGTGTTTCTGATCCACTTTTCACTATTGAAGTTATTCTGTCGGCGAAGTTTTGACTTAGCTTTCAATAAAGTTCAAAATATGTATGCGATGACGCATGAAGTTTTATATTGAGAATAGTTTTCACGTGGGTGGTGCCTCATGCTACATGCGCCAGCGGGAAAACTGTGGGCCTAGCACGAATAACTGCGTAAGTGTAAGGCCGCTTCCTGATTTGGCGGTACGGCATCGGTGCAGTAAAGTAGGCACAGCTTTTTTTACGGGTACGTTTCCGAGCCCCTGTATTTGAATGCATGCTTCCTGATAAGCGCGGGCTGCGCGTGAACGGGGCGGTGAGCGTGCGGCAAGCCACATCGCAGTTCGAGCAGTCAGAAAAAATGCTTGTAATGCGTGTAAAAAATGGCGGCGGAAGAAGCCACGTGTATTATTTTGGTCAAAGTGAAATGTTGCATCATCTTGTGAAATTTGTTGAGCAGCAAAAATAAGTCTGCAATTTTTGGTAATGTGAGGATGTACCCTACTTTCTCTTCCTTGTTTTACGCAATCGCAATTATATATTTTTTACGACATCTACACAAAGGTATTCAGGTCCTAAACTAGGAAGAGCCTGTACAATGGTAACCTGATGACTGATATACATACTTATATACATATACACACCCAGACACAGATGAAACAGACATGTTCGTGCACACAAATGTTTCACCTGTCCGCGGGTCGAACCCGGGACCAACGGCTCAGAAGGCAGGGGTGCTACCAACTGCGCCAACCGGCCTGTCATATGTAGCACGCTATAGCATCTTCATCCGACGACGACATTATCTCGCAACGCACAAACGTTTCTGCCGTTTCACAAGTTTTTTTGTTGTTTTTTCGAACGTTGATAAATATATTTTCGTAAATGTTATTAACGATCCTTTTTCGTAGTCGCCGCTTGGAGTATACGGGTGTGAATCCGGAGAATCGCGTGTATCTGGGCGTGGTACGCTACCGTTCCGACTACTCGCCATACAATCGTAAGATTGATAAAACAAGTGGTTAAACCCCTAGATGGATTGCCGTATTCTAACAAGCTATTTAGATCGATATCATAGAACATAACTTTATTTCAAATGGTGGCTGATTTACATTGAGACGATAGTGGTTGAAAGATACATTGCATGCGAGCAGGTCCAAATTCATGCCAAGCCTATTTTTTTGGTCCACGCGACGTATTTTTGATGTCGTTGACCTGATTGTTGGTATCACGCCTGCTTATAATAGAAGCAGTTCCACCTGAAGTCGCCCTAAAACTGTAAAATATATACACCTTAGTTACTCGATGCAGCTTCAAACAATAATAACTCAATTTGTGGGCCGCGAGTTTAGAGAAATCACGAGTTCCAATTCTACTTTTAAATTTGATATTATTCTGAGGAAAACCGATTACTACTGCGGTAGGCCTCTTACTAATGCACATTTGGCAAGCCACCACCTTCAACATTTAAAACTTTACTAAGCTGACGTCTGACACGGATTGTCGGAAGGCGCAGGTTAGACGCCCGTCCAATGATGTGAATTTTTCTCCCTAAAATTGCAATGTTTGGTATCGCTAAGCAGGCGTTAGCAATTGTTAAAAGTAAGACTATAAAAATCCATTTAAATGTTTTTTTTTTTATAATATCAAGCAAAGACAGGCATGGCGTGCACCTGATGGTAAGCACTACGACTGCCCATAACAGTTAGACCACCCAGAGCTCAGAATTGAAGTATAACGTGGAATTGTACTGCGAACGTCTCCTTGGGACTTTTACACCCTACTCTTGCTGCTACTGGTGAAGGCAGAGACGCTGCAGCGGTACCAATCTGAACAAAAAACAGACTCTTGAACCAGAGTTTAAGAGTCTGTTTTTGAAGAGGCATATCACCTAAGTCGGTGTTTGTCGCCGTTACGATTCCCATCCCGATGGCGTATAAACCCGATGAGAAGCGGAGTTTTAAAATCACCTCCGCGGAGTAATTATTTCGAACGTATTTTCTGCAGTGGTCATAGTCTTACATAACCGACAAATCTAAAATTATACACCTAGTTGGAATTATGTAAATAAACCCTTTAAAATTAAGCGTCTGTAATATTAGTTGCGACTGGCGTGGGTTTTACTGCTTTTTCAGAATTTGAACTTTGTACATAGGTAGATCTGGGTCCTAATTAAACTTTTGCGATCAAATGGGGTTGAATCGTTTAGCATATCTGCTTTATTATTTTCAGGTACATAGGTATTTAAAATGAGTGTTTTAAACTATCTTTGTTACTGTTTTAGGCTTTAAACAATTCTTTTAGGATAGTCGGTACAAAGGAGATGAAAAATTAACTTTTCTGTTTGTTTTTTGTTTGTTTTCTGTGTGTTTACTACAAGTAATCGAAACATTAGAAACGCAAAAATGAATAAAACTGAAACCTCACTAACTCAACATACTATCGACCTACGTATTAAGAAAAATATACTATTACTATTTGCACTGGGCGGTTGGCACAGTTGTTAGCAACCCTGTCTTCAGAGCCGATGGTTCCGAGTTCTATGCCAGGACAAAGCAAACATTTGTGTGCATGAACACGTTTGTTTTACCTGTATATCAGTTATCAGATTACCTTAGTACAGGCTCTGCCTAGTTTGAGATCTGTATACGTTATATTATGTAGATGTTGTCAAAAAACGAAATACATGGACAACGACTCAAAAACATTTCACGCTTAATTAAAATGTCTTCTATGTCCGCCTTTTGTTTAGAAGTTGTATGGATATTGAAATCTAAAAATGCTACCTACTTATTAATAACAGACATAAAATCAACTCCGTTATAAACACTCCGTTGGAGCCACTACAAAAGCCAAAGTACCGATTCACGCCCTTAAACGGGTATGGTTTTTTTGCTTGAGTATAAATTGTAATCCCCTTTTACAACCGAGCATGTAGGGACTCAGATACAAGGTTACGGTTGTTATATGTTTATGGAGTTCGATTAGGGTCGACAAGCCTTCGCCCCCTGTCGCTTCCTATGATGGATGAAGCCAACATCAGATTTCGGATAGTTTTCTTTTGCATATTATGTTTTTCCGAAGTGAAGAGGTCACCAAATATATATCACGATAGTGGTTTAAGTTGCAAAGAAGAACACATGTGCTTACTTTGCAAAGTACTTATATTAAAATACTATAGCTGCTCTCCGCGGTTTCACCTGCGCGGTGATGCATGATGATGATAATGATGAATCTTATATAACCTATGTTACTCAGGGTGAATTTAGCTTACCAATGTTGAAAGAATTTTTAAAATCGGTTTAGTACTTTTTGAGCCATTTCGTTGCAAACTTTTTACAAACTTTTTAAAAGTTTATACAAATCTTTCCTCTTTATAACATTACAAGTAACTAAGTATAGATTACAACGGAAATAGTTTTTTTCATTAGATAGGTAGGTAATTTAGGGCTGAATTACAAGTAAAATTATCTTCCGAATAGACAGATTGCAAAGACGTGCAGACCTTTATATAGCTTTCAGTTTTATGTTGACACTGAAACTCTTATCAAGTACAACATTGCTGCTGTCCGTAATTATACCATTGACTTGAATAATACGAGGTTACAAAGAGTATAAATGCGTGCTAGTTCTGCATCGCAAGACGAATTATCTATCTATATACAAATATTAATTTTATTTATTTATTTATATTTGGAAAACCAACAGCTATACAAATTTCTTTAACAACTAGAAACAAAACGCCAAAAATCCAATTATAGGTTTTCACAGATAGACTTAATAAATTTATAATTATGCGAACACTGAATAACTAACCAAGTTATTACAAAACCAAAAAAACTTTAATACTATTTTAAGATTATTAAAAACATAACATTAAATTAAATTAAACCTACCTAAGTACTAAAGAAGTTAGCGGTTAAGCACCGCCTTGACCTCGGAGTACTTATAACGAATGGATCAATGTCCATTAATTTAGAGAATGTATTAAAAGTTTTACTCGCTCGCACAATAAATGAATTTTGTCTATAGTTGGTGGCGGCAAAAGGAACCTTAAGTGTATCATTTAATCTTCGAAATTTATAAAAATATTGTAAAAATATAACGGATCGGTTTTTGTACATGGAAGATATATGAGAAAAATATTATTAGGACTTTTATATACGAACATAGAATGAAAATAAAATGATTGTTAGAATTTTTGTGTGTTCTCTGTAGATGCGGTTTTCACTAATATATAAAAAGTAAAGTAAGCTTCACTTAATATTTAGTGTTTGCTTCATGTCAATCGGCTTATAAATATATAGAAATAAAAATTTAAAGTATAACTCTCTCACCACTGCACCAAGACCAAGCGAGCGAAGCCGCTGGCGGGTCAACTAGTACCAAATAAAATACTAACAATGTCGCTGATAATGGGATAATTTGGGCTACATATGTATAATAGATGTTATATTATATTCATGCAAATATAAAAGCTGTATTGGTATCCACTCACCTACTAAATCTCACTATGTGACCAATGAATTAGAAATTTAGCAGGTACACGGAAGAGGTTGAAGGTTTGATAAGGATGAATTGAACGGTTATTATTATTAATGGTGTATGAAACTTTGTATATCAACTTCATATATTTGAACCTAGAGTCAATCGGGATATAGATAAATGTAGGTAATAAATATTTAAATATCAGAAAAAACTTTTTGATAAACAATCGCCAAGGATGTCGAATAGAAAATTTAGTAGGTTAGCGCTTTTAAGGCAAGCATCCAGATTTCACAAGCACTAAAGCTTCCATAAGAGACGAATAAGCAAATTGCCTTACTATCAGCTTCGTAAAAACCATGCAAGTTCTTAAACCTGACATAAACAGTTTTGAATAAAATCATACCATGACGCTCGTTTCGGTGAACTGTTTGAATATTGTTTTCTCAAAGGTGAACGGATAATATTGTTTCTGGAATTTTAACAATTTACTAAAACCAACATTGCAGACCCCTAGACGTTTGTAAGCTAATAAACTGAGTGGATTTTGAGTGACATGTTAACGAGAGTCCATACGAAAAAAACAGGTGAACGGTTTTTCTGCGGTTGTTGAATAGTAGGCCTGGGCTGTCATGGTACGAATAAACAGGGCATTTGTCTAGAAGTCCTGCTTTAAGAGCTCATAGTAAGGCCCCAGAACTGTGCGCGATTCTAAACAATATATATATTTTTACAATGGACCAATCCATCGAAAGTAACATTCAATTTAACTACAATAATGCTGTTTGAAATTATAGTAAAGTAAAGATCAAAACGGTAAAAAGCAAATTACTAGAACTCGTTGAGTCTATAAATAAGAATTTGTAATATGATGAGAAAAAAATACCCGTGTGTTGATGTGCTTATGAAATATTTCTGTTTGCTGTCGAAAGCAGTTTCTTTTTCATTTGATATTACTTAAAATATATGAGAAACGTAAGCATGTACCCAAGTATAGGATTTTATGAAATATTGGACTGAATTAATAAAAGACAAGTTGTAATAATACAAAACCTTACCTATAAATACCTTTCTTGAAAGATGCTGCTTTTAACTTCAGTAAACTGTTTTCCTAGATTACATTGAACTGGCTATATAATATATATTTTCAAATATTACTTCACAGTAGATTTGAACCTTAAATTTGTTTAACTAATCGCGTAAAGTGATTTCAAGCAGGTAAAATAGCAAATGCTTACGCGATAACGATTCAAGTGGATAACTAGTCTAAGAGTAACTCAGACAATTGATGGGAGTAAGTACCTATCCACGAGTGATTCGATAGCTACACAAGCACCACCTTTCAGCATGTTATTAAACACGCTGTTAGCTTGAGTAAACATCGTAAATCACACAAAACTAGGGGTCTCTGCACACAGAATTTGCGTTTGTAATTTCCTACCATAGTTATATTATGCGGAGGTAAGTGAATGAGTAATATAAACATTTTCCCGTATTAAGTATAAGGTACGTATGGTACCTGTCAATGTTTTGCATTTGTATTGTTGTGTTCGTGACAAAGCGTAAATATATAGCTATATAGATCTTTTAGTGCTTAAGGCGCGGTCCAATCCTATTTTTAAAACAATTTACGATGCTTTACATAAGGTTGAGAATTGCTTACTAGAATGGACGATGTAATGCGAAAATTCAATTGAATACGTGCTAATACTTTTTATATTTATTTCGTACAATCAAATGATTAAATTTTAATGATAAAGAAGTCCATAGTTCACTAGTAAATTTCATTGGGAATTCGAATATGATACATTCGTTGAAATATATTTGCCCATAATTGAATAAAAATGCTTTTTCCTATGAAGCACATAAGAAAAATTGCAAAATTTAGAACCGATTTTTTTCTATCGAGCCAAGTTTGCTCAATCGTGTATTGGCTCCCATACTTCATAAGGACGTATATTCAATTTACACTACTTTTTTTATTCGAACTTCGGTTATTAGGTAATTAAGTATTAAGTATTATTATAGTATAGTATTAAGTATTATATATTATAAAGTATTATTTAGTAAATTAAGCGTCGAAAAACTAAGTTTTCACGAAGTCGAATCATGAAATTTGGAACTCATTTCGCCATTTTAAAATATGCGCATAAGTGAAATCCAGTGTTTCCATCCATTTTTTACCGGATATGTGCTCCTACGGCTCTACTCTTATTGAGAACCAGCTGCGTTTACACCCACGTAGGGATGGATGATAATGATGATGGAGATGATGATAATTATAAAAAGTATCCAATGTTCAATCCAGCGCTTCATCTTACTCCATACCAAATTTCATCAGAATCGGTCCAGCCGTCCGACTCTGCATTTTACTCTCTAAAATTGTTCGGTCTCGTCTCGTCGTCTAAGCAAACTTTAGTGCATTAAAAATCATATAATAAATAATATGAAATTTTGCGACATCAATACGAAAGTTAGGCATTTGAAAAAAAGTCATCTCAAGTCAAGCTGATCAATAAATGTCGTTTCGACCCCGTAAAACTGTTAAACTCAAATAGAAAGAAAATTCTGATGCTCGGACGGTATGCCTAGGTGACCTAGCGGTCATGGCGTTTCACACAGATTGTCGCAATACGCAGGTTCGAATACAGTCTGAGGATGTGTATTTTACGCTCTAAAATTGTAAAAGTTTAACGCAGATTTATAAATCTGCGTTAAACTTTTGCAATTTTTACTGTACTCAGTATTTTTTATTTCTTAAGGCCTATTCAAACCTGGGCGTTATTCGCTACCGCGAGCGGTAGAGCAATTCAAAAGGGAATGCTTTAATTTTGCTGTTCACACCAGAGCGGATATCTCTAGCGCGCGCGGTAGAGATATTCTTATTTAACCATCGAGTTCCGCATGGTATTTTTCGCTACCCACAGCGGTAGCAAATAACGCTCAGGTCTGAATAGGCCTTTATAAGAAATAAAAAATACTGAGTACAGAAATAAATAACTACTTCAAATAAATAAGAGAGGGTATTGAAGAAATCTACATCTACTTCTACACTTCTACACTTCTACTAGACTACGAGTATATTATATTATAATGAGGAAAAGTTTGTTTGTTTGTATTGAATAGGCTCCGAAACTACTTAACTGATTTGGAAAATTATTTCACCATTAGAATCCTACATTATCCCTGATGGTCATAGGACATAGGAGATTTGCACACATTCCGGGAAACGTATGAAAACTTCGATAATGTAACCCAAGGTGTGAAATCCTTATACAGCGTACGCTACGAAAACTATTGACAAAGAGCAAAGTGATGTTGTACCTTTTTTTAGAAGACGTCAATTTCTACAAAAATGTCAGCAATACCATGATGTCTGAATCTTAAAGTTATGCCGAAATAAATGATTTTTCATGTTTACATGCAATTCTCTAAGAGCAAACATTTCACGGGTGTTGTCAAATATGCAAATCTTTGACAACGCCCGTGAAACAAATGCAGAAGAAACGTTGAAAAAGCAACTTTATGTACAAGGTCGATATCTCAAAGTATTTGACGAATCACAGACTATACTGTACTGACAGACACATGATTATTTTCATCATCCACCACCACGTAGGTGAAATCGCGGCGCGCAGATAGTTTTATATCAATACAAAAGTTATAGCTGATTGTTATTTTTCCTTCGGTCTGATGAAACCTCTCAGGATGATTCTAAAGCTCCATGCACAAACGAAGGTTTAAATTATAACTTTATGAGAATTTTGTTTCGTACTCCAAGTATTACTAAACTTAATAAAAATACATACATAGGTTCCATTAAACAACATACGATAAGAATTTACATGGCCCAAAATTTTGGGGATTCCATTTAGATAAACATGCTACCAGCAGCCAGACTCGTTTCACTCCGTTAAATTATACAAAATACAAAACGCTGATAACCAGCCAAATTACAGTTTCATTCTGTGACGTAACTGCTTTTGCGTTTTGTTGACAACTGTTTGGAGTTTGCATAATATAAATGTTTATGAAATGATAAGGGCATAGTGGAAATGTTCCATTAGTTTTAAACTTGTGTAAGTAATTTAACTCCTATACAAACTTTTAACACATAAATATTGGTTTATGATTCAATAACTTCTCTTCCTTGAATACGTTAGACGAAAAGGCGACTCAACATGAATACAAAATGTAATTAATTTTAATAAATAACTACCCAAATGATGTTTATCGTTCTTCCTGTCCATGATAACAAAATTCAAAGTTGCTTCAGTAATTTCGTCGTAAAGATTTTCTGTTTATATATATTTTAGTACAAATACAGATATAGAAAATTTCAATTTAGTATGTCAAATAACGTTATGTAAAACATATTATTATGGATGAAAAAAAATCTGAATATGTAACTAACTGTTTAGATTGATATTCAAAATAATACTTGTTCTACTAAAATCTATTACGTTTGCAAGAATTCCACACGTACGTGTGAAGAAAAAGATTAATATACCTAGATTTCACAGTTAAACAAAACTGTTGAGTTCGTTGCACTCTCTCTTTGAATGTGTGTAGAAGTTAAGTTATCCTCGCAAAAATGGCTACCTAATTAAACATTATATATATTCGAGAAAAATAGTAACCATTATCTACGAATAAATATTATTAATTATTCGTAGCCTATTATGTATTATTTGCATAGATTATCATCGATCTACTATTTTATTTTCTTCGGAAAACTAACAGCTAGGTACTTACAATACATAAATACTATAACTAGTATACTTTATACTACTACTATACTACTAGTATACTATGTTATGAATCTTCGTACGTTTTGGCGTTAAGTACTAAAATCTATTCATCCAAATCTGTTTATTACACTCTTACTCACTCACCACTCACTTGGGTATTTATTAACTTAAATTATGGGTTTCTAGTTGAACTATAACTAATGTACATACGATCACGCATGACCATTTACTGATAAATCTTATCTGAAATAAATTTGGTTATTCAAGGTATTATCGTCTTAAATAGATCAAGATGGAGAAGATTGCATCAGCTGCAACGACAAGAGTCTAATTCTTAAGCCATAACAATAGGGTATATATGATGATCCTTGGTATTATGCAAAGAAAATTTTATGTTTTTCCAACAAATCCTCATGAGACCTCCGTATGTATATCTTGTATATGTATTTTCGTGATTTCACTTCATTGTAAATCACATTAAAACATTTTATTTTAATCTAAACCATTGCAATCATGCATATCATTTCATTCTAAAATGATAATATGCAAAGAACTTCAATTCGTTATTGTTTTTTCTCCTCTGCTTGCATTTTATTTTATACAGAAACATCGAAGATTTATACTTTGTTTCATATTACAATGAGACCGGATCCGAGCTCATTATATCGAACACAGTTATTTAATGGACAAATCGAACAACCGAGACCGACTGAAAGCAAAGGCCGTAACAAGTTCCTTTATTTAGAAATCTACTTAAATTCCGCGGATAAAGGGATCAAAAAGTACTTAAGCTCGTGCTTGATGGAAATTAAAATAATTACGGGTTGGTTTGGGGTATCCATTAGTCGGTTCCGTCGGATCCGACGGCCAGGTTGCTGATAATACCGGCTACGTGGGGTTATTGTTGTTTGCTACAATGGTGGCACTTACGGCGAGGCTCTTATCTCGTCAACCACCTCGTTTGTAGAGTGCAGTAGAATGCAGTTACTTAGCTCCAAGCGCTGTTGGATGTGCGGCTTCCCTTTTATCCAGTTGCGGAACGTCGAGTCAGCTTGTATAAAATTTATGTTAAAACAGCAATACGGAGTAGACACACCTTTTTTTGGGGTGACGAATATGTGTGTACTGTGTTATTACCATGATAAAGGTAAATGCATAGGTCATCCTATGATGTTATGATACAAAGCTTGTCTTAGTCTGAAGTGATAGCATCACAAAAACTGTGAAGCATTTTTAAATAATGACATTTCCATTTTTTTCCATTAAAAACGGTGGACAAGGAAGGCTTCATCCTTGTCGAGAAGAACAAACGGCGAGCTCGACCATCCCGAAACCTCCGCGGCACCGCTCCTGCTGCAGCCACGAACATCCGTGCTGTTGAGCCTGTGTCATCTGTATACCTCTCCCGATTTCACAAAGACACGTTGGGAGATGACATTGTGCATTACATCGAAAAGAAATGGAATGACCGTAATATCCAGACTCAGGCCTTACCCGAGGTTACTATAATGCGCCTGGATTCGAAAAGAGAAACGAACTTCAAGTCGTACGTGCTCCGGTTTCCAGCGAAGTTTAAAGAGACGTTCCTGGCACCGGACTTCTGGCCTGAAGGGATCGTTTTTCGATGGTACAGGGAGCCTAGACCGAATAAAATAAATCCTGAAAGGACTGTACGCTAGTTAAACAACCCTTTATTATATGTATAATATATGTTAGTCTGTAAGGTATATGTTTTGTATATGGGCCGCTGGTATTTTTATGTTGTGTAATTGTACTGTTGCCTGAAATAAAGATGATTATTATTATTATTATTTCCAATAATCGTGACTTTTTTATTTTTATTTTGACATGTATCTTTTATTATTTGACATTCATTTAATTAATTAAGTTTCTCATATCGTCAGTTTCGTTGTAATATGTATTTTATATTGACATCTGACTTTGATAAACTAATTCATTTGATTGTGTAAATATTATATATTGTTAATTTATGCCTTACTAGTTATACTTATTATCAATATCATTAGTGTAAGTCGTTGTAACGGTGCTAATTTGAATAAAAAATAAAAAATAAATCCATTTCACTAAATATCATGATGATATTTATCTACTTAGCATATTAGTTTTTTTTATACTTAATACTTATGGTATTTTAACTTGATGGTCAATAATGATGCGGTTGAAGATGGTATCACACTAGATCTAAAATATACTGACTCAAATATTTATTTTTACATATACAAAATTATTTATTTGCTAGAATACAAATTTACATAAGGTCTTAAACTAATGATTATGTCAATGTATTCAGCCTGCAGGCAGGCGTGCAAATATTATAATAATTAAAATATACATTTTAGCATTCAAATAACAATCAAAAATTCCAATTTCTAATGATACGTTATTAAATTCTATACTTAATTATATTATTGAAAAGTATGATATTCATTTACACTATAAAAACAATTGTCCAATAGCCATTTATGTAGGTTTAATTAAAATTTATTGCCATTCAGCAATTTAATATGGTCTGGTAAATTATTATAAATGGTTATGCACATGTTTTATACTTTCTTCTTATAAATTTCTCTATCTCTCTCTCTCTCAAAGCCATCTGCTGGAACACACCCTTAGGTGCATATCGACTGTTTTTCAAACTTGATGTTGATAAGCAGCCGGGCGGGCACCAAACGATATCCTACAACTCTGGATTTCATCTCATCATGTTGTAATCTTTATTGAAAGTGCAAACCTGAATAGGAATCGATCCAAAGTCCGTCAGATTGGCAATCGACCTTCATTACTGCTTGACTATCATCACTTCAGCTTTTTGATCTTTATTGCCAATATTGCAAAGTTGAATAAACCTGAGTTATATCTATTATCAGAAGGAGTAGAATATGTACTGTTAGTAATAGTATGAGCTTATGTTACAGGCGGCGAACGGGCGGATAGTTCACCTGCATGGCGCTGATATTATATCGGCCGCTAGTGCACGGTACCTAATTACATTATAATGTCCTGCTTTTTGTCATAGCTAACCTGTTTCTTGTGTAAGCTGGCACAGCTTTATCTACAAACCTTTACTTAATAAGTGTCGTGTGAATGTGTTGGGTAGCAGAGTACAATGTTTAAGATTAGAATTTAAAAGTCATTTGACATATTATATGTATACATTCTGTAACTATTGTAAGTTTACATAAGGAATCAAGTTATTTTCTACCGACTCCCAAAAAGGAGGAGGTACTCAATTCGACTGGTTTTTCGATAGGGTGAACCGATTGTTAAAATTATTTTTTTGTTTGATAGCTAGTGCCCCCGCTCCCATGTCGTCCTATTTAAATTTCATAAAATTCGGTCCAGTATTTTTTGAATTACACTCCAATAACTGAATAGAATGGAAGTCGGCATTAAATTTTTCAAATTGTAGGTACTTGTTACTGGTGCGTTGGTCAACAACAACAAAAAAAAGTTCTTTTAAAATGTCTGTTTTCAGTAACATTAATTTTTAATATTTGAGAAAGCTTTTTTTATATAATAGCTGCGCTCCGAGGGCACCTGCGTGGTGATGGATGAAATAGATGTTTTTTTAAAACCACCCTTGAAAGTATCAGAGCAACGAAAATAATGATCCAAATCGGTCAATAGCAAGACTAACGAACAGTAATTGATTTTTATAGATAAGAAAAAAGATGATGACACGAATAAAAAATAACTCAAAGCTAAGTAGGTAGGGTATCTACAGTTTTAAAATTATAGTTCAATTATGCACTTTTATTGCCCCGATCTACGAATAAATAATAATATTTTTTCGTAGGCCCCGACTGAGTGTAATTCTTTGTTATGTCAAATAATGTGCAAGTATTTTGGTCGAGCTTAGCATCTTAGTATCTATTACCGACCAGAAAAGCTGGAGCCTTTCTGATAGGTAATAATAATATCTTCTGAATTCCCAGCTTCCGGGGGCACATTGTTTTGTTAGCGTCTGCTATGCTTGATAACTCTAATCATGTCTCCGTAAATATGACGACGCTTAAGTTTCAAAGCATTTAGTGTTCCATACTAAAGTATTATCTACCAAGCAATGGATGGTTGGGTTTACCGCCATCACACATGAGCTCTGGTAATAACCCTTCTTGTCACGTGGTTGATACTGGCCTGAGGGGAAAGGCGCGGAGCAAGTTCTGGAACAAAAAAATCCGCTGCCGTAACTGATCTGATCAATGGTGTATTGATGGGTTTCTTAATAGCACCTTGCACAAAAACGTAACAAAAGCTTCAAGAGAGAGAGAGATGGATGAAAATCAGTTTTAATGTAACTTAATAAAGGAGGACGAGTTCAAATGAATATTGAATTAAAAAAATGTCTGTAACTGACGACACAACAAAAAGACTAAGATATCTTTACTAGATTTTTCTATTTTTATGCTAGATTTATTATCGCTCTTTTACACTAAATCAGTGATAAAAAACCTGATAGCTGTATCGAATATACGGGTCTATCTATATCAGTGATAAGGAACAATAAAGTGAAGAATTTTGCACAAAAACGATCAGCCATTGAAATAGATTTATGCTGAAGTTATGCGAATTCCTACTAGTATTACAAATGTGAAAATGATCTCATTCTGTCTGCTTGCTCCGCTCTCACTCTCCGCCTCCTCACGACTAAATTAATCGAATGTTCATGCAATTTAGTATAGTAGGATCCTAGTGTATATATCATCATTTTTCAGCTGGAGCTGCGCCGATGTTGTTGTATATTATTCAGTTAAAAGAACATTTATCTATATCTATACTAGGAGTTAACTTGCATATAATTAACCGAGCGAGCGAAGCGTCTCTGCTTTAACTGGCCAAATTGACTTTCATTTGTCTGTATGTTTGTTAGGTTGTATGTTGGTCTTCCTGTACAGTATTTTACAACAAATCTTGACGAAACTTGGTATGCGTGTTTTACTATTCAATTTTTTTTTTATCATTGGTAATTTTTGAATAGGCGTACTTTTCCTAAGAAAGAGGAAGTTTGCTGCGGTGCTATTTACCGATCGATTTTGATAAAATTTGGTACACGCATTAGGTACCTGACTTTGAAGGGCAATTTCGAATATGAACATATTATTTGGTCATTTGTTTGCCGATATAATAGGTTGTGAAGTTTAAAAACTGGACGATTTTGGTATTGTTCGGCAAGAACATTTGGTACCAAGAACATGTAATAGTTTTATCAAAATTGGTGAAGGTTTTGCGGAAATAAATATTTGTATTTTTTTCTGAACTTCGTTGACCTGCAGATAGTTCAGAATGCAAAAAAAATCCGCTTAAAAGACCGTGCTCATGAGGTTCACTGTTCGTAGAATTATTAGTAATTACTTAGGTATGAATACTTATTGAAGGTTTATGCCAAATTTTAATAATGCCACATTAGGATACAATATCCATCGCATATCCACTCGCCTGATGTCAGGCGTCACGAATGCCCATAAAAAATCAAAGCCAAATAAGAATTTTAAACTACAGGAGTGCAAATCACTGCATGGCAATACAGTGGGCTCTTCACTCTGAGTTATATATCTCGTACCAGGTAAGACGTAAGTTCATTGGAACATTGCCCTCAAACGAAATTAAGTAATGGTTGCACACTATTGCTTCGCTGTTGAATATCTGGCAAAGGTATTTCCCCACTCGAAGACTCTGAAATTTTACCTATATTAAACGCGAGTCGTATTCATTATTAAAACGAACAGCGCACGCCATCCGCCATTGTTACTTCGTGACGAGTCCTTACGGGATATGCTCATTCAACTTAATCCAATTTGTGAAGCATTACCTTTATGAAAATAGAATTGGACGGGAAAGAAGAGAAAGGAGGCATACTAAGGTATTGTTATCGCAAACCCGTCGTCATGTAATTAATTTAACGAAATCTGGACAGACACTGGCATTTTAGCTAGCGACGATATTAAATTACTGAGTTTTTGTCGGATTTGTATTTAACTCTATATTATATAACCTTTATTTTTCTTTAAATCTGAATAGGTATGCGTTTGACCATGTTCTCACAGAAACCAAGCCAATAAAATATCTATATATATAAAAATAAATCACTATTTCTCCTGGTCACGCTATAACTCGAGAACGGCTTTACCGATTTCATTCATCTTTTTTTATAAATGTTTTGAAAAAGGTTTTAACATTTAAAAAATTAAGAGAAGACGGGAGATTATGGCGACCGCGAAGGCCGAGCCTACTACGCGAAAGAAGTCGCGGGGCAGTTGCTAGTCTATTTATAAAAATGAACCCCTATTTCTCCTGGTTTAGCACGCTATAACTTGAGAACGGATGGAACAATCTCGCTAATTCTTTTTTTGTTGTGTAATATATTGTCAGGAAAATGTTCTTATAAAAGAAAAACCAAGAAAATATAGGAGGTTATGGCGATGCCGAATGCAGCCTACTACGTGAATGAAGTTGCGCGCAATCGCTAGTATATACTCGTATATATATAAAACAAAGTCGTGTTAGTTACACCATTTATACTTCAGAACGGCGGCACCAATTTTTATGATTCTTATGTTTTCAATTTGTAATATCTCGGGGAAGGACACAGACAACCTTTCATCATCACGAAGGCGAAACCGCGAGGCGCAGCTAGTTTAATATAAAGCATGCTTTCGATGACATATCATGCATGCCATCTTGTTAAATATACGGGTAGAGTAAAAGCAGGAAACATCAGTAAGGTACGGCCCTTATGCACGGCTAAACCGTTGCTTAAATTGGTAGAGGTCTCCCGGTATAAATTATGTATTCCAGTACTTCATAATTCCATGAAAATAATGTATCCTCAGTCTCAAATGACAAGTTGAGAGGCAAAAGTAAAGTTGAATGTCAATATAATATCAAAATCTCAAAAGACACAATTAGTCCAGTTAAAATAGGATAAAGAATGGAAATAATTCTGACAGTAGTAAATTCTTCTGGAATCGTTAGGAAACACAGCTAGGAGTATGTCCCTGGTTTGCACCGTTTCTAGTACCTACGGAACCATGTCAAATATTAGGTATAAACTTTAACAGGCCGTTAATTAGAAGAATTTAAAGAAGTTAGAACAGTTTATTGTATTTATGAATATAGGCCTCCTGTATGTATATGACTTAGTGTAAAAAGTCGTGCGACATTCAGAATATTTGTCATTGTTTTTTGTTATTTGCGGCTCTAGGAAAATACCGACAAAGGTGCAAACTTAAAATTAGGTATTTATAAGCATCATAAATGTTCAGATAAATTTGCACCAATGTGCAAGTTACGTATCATATCTTTTCAACCAACTTCCAAAAACAGGAGTATTTTATCAAGTCGAAGTGTATATTATTTTTATTTGAGATAAAAAACTATCGCAAAATATTATGTATATTATATATAATATATATACATATATTATATATAAAATATATGTCGGAGAATATTTCCGGTAAATATTACGCGAGTCCTAGCCGGTTTTAAAGCGTAATTATTATTTTTATGTATAATCACGCACAACTTTTTACACAGTCATCATCATCTCAGCCGTAGGACGTCCACTGCTGAACATATGCCTCCCCCATGATTTTCCAAAAGGACCGGTTGGAAGCGGCCTGCATCCAACGTCGTCTTGCGACCTTCCTCAGGTCGTCTGTCCACCATGTCGGTGGACGACCTACGCTGCGCTTGCCGGTCCGTGGTCTCCACTCCAGAACCTTTCGGCCCCATCGGCCATCTGTTCTACGTGCTATGTGCCCTGCCCACTGCCACTTCAACTGGCTAATCTTCTGAGCTATGTCGGTGACTTTCGTTCTTCTACGGATCTCCTTATTTCTGATTCGATCACATAGAGAAACCCCGAGCATAGCCCTCTCCATAGCTCGTTGTGCGACTTTGAGCTTATCTATGAGGCCCATAATAAGAGACCACGTTTCAGTGCCATAAATCATCACTGGTAACAATTTTACAGCCAATTTTACACAGTTGTTCGATTTTAATTATTATTTTTTGTCTGATAGAGTATACGTCCAAGGTAGTCCGAACAAACGGTTTTTGAGTTACAATCCAATAACTGAAAAGTGTTTCACCTACCTCGATGATATCGTAATTGATGTCATCGAGATAGACAAAACACTTTACAGTTATTAGATTGTAATTCAAACACCGATGAATTTGATAAAATTTATATAAAACTAAAAAAGAATTATTAAAATCGGGCTACTCTGCAAATAGATTTTCGTGATTATACATAAAAAAATATACACCTCGACTTGATAAAATACTCATGTTTTTGGAAGTTAGTTGGAAAATACTTACTAAGAAGGTAGATTATAATATTTTAAGTATAGTATAAAAATGTAGTGACCGCCGATCCTGAATGAAGTTATGCAATTTCAAAGTTTTTACTCGATTCAACCCTCTTCCGGAGGTTAAGTTTCGTAGGGATTGAGTTAGGCATAATTCTTAAAGCATATTAAACTACATACATATAAAAATATAATACAACCAAAACCCACTGTCGCGAATTATTTCCACTCTTTTGCAAAATATCGCCTAATTTGACTGGACTGTCGCGAGTCAAAAGTCATCTATATATTATATATATATTTTTCACTTTTTCTCCACGCTATAACATGAGAACGGATAGAAAAACTTGCTAATTCTTTTTTGTTGTGTTTATTATTGTCAGGAGAAGGAAGAAAAACCAAGAATATATGGGAAGTAACGGCAAGGCCGCAGGCCGAGCCTACTACGCGAACGAAGTCGAGGGCTGTCTGGTATATACTCGTAAACAGATTAAGTATGTATCACTGAAATATTGTCGGTAAAGTATGTTAATATAAGTATGTTACTTAATATTTTAAAACGACCACGTTACGTGTATGAATTTGCAACTAGCTCGTGCATGGGTCTACTTAAGCGATGTCTGGACTGGTTTAATGAGGTCAGATGTAAAATTTGGGATTTCTCTCACCTTCCTTGGTTACAACTTTTAAACAAATGTTCTTATCATAAGGGCAAACATATATTGGAAGGAAAAATATTCAGGAAAGCCAGCACGTTTGTATAAAATGAGTTGTTTTTTTCACAAAGGGAATATTTTAAATAGCTGATTAATGTTCTCTTTCTAACAACGTAGCAGGTTTGTACTTACGTAAACAGAAGTTATCTAATTCTGCATATTGTTTGGACTTTTTTAATACCGAATATGATAATACTAAATGAACATATAACATGTTCTACCTAAAATAAACTTTATAGGCAGAATTCTTATACATATTAAAACAGTTATATGCAATGAGATTAAACAACTTCAAACAGAATTAATCGCGTATATTTTATACTAGCTTCGCCCCGTGGTTTTACCCGCGTGGCGATGGATGATGATGATGATAATGAAAAACATCCTATGTCCTTCCTCGAGATATGATATATCGAATATAATAAGGAATAAACGAATATACTATATATTTTGGAACGCGGCGATAGAGCCTTTAAGGTACATCAAAATCATGGTCTGTGATCAAAATGAATAATTGACGGTCACAAGTGCGTCTTTGATGCATATATAGTGAATAAATTAATTTGACTTTGACTTTGAAAAACACAAAAATCATATAGATTGGTCTAGCCTTACTTAAGTCACAAATGGAGTGTCACGACTTTGAGTCACGTTTTATGATATTTTCACAGGTGGTATAATTGCCGACCACCATCTCTATTAAAATTAAGGAGTTTTTTTAATTTCTATGGTGTCTCTTAAGATTCTCAGTGCACAGCGGTTCTCTTCGTGGATTATCCAACCATTTTTGGATAAGCCAAACCACTACATTCGGATCGATTTATAATAAAAGGTGTAATTTATAATAAAATAACAAAAGGTATGGCAATACATATGCATACACACTACCACGCTCTCTCTATATCTCACACACACTCAGCATGAGAGCATAATTACAAAAACCTTCATACATACGAATGTACACTTTTGTTTAAAGTAATGTATAAGTCTTGTCGAATGCCCAATGGTCTCCACCATAGTAAAAATATCTTAGACAAAATGTAATTTTCTATGGAAAATGTTACTAAGACATTCGAAACAAAGCATGGCCGAGAGAAATTCTCTATCATAAAAATATTTCGATATTGACATAGCTATAAAAAGCCATGACTACCTACATTCATAAAGAAGGCTCTGATTAAATAGGTATATTTTTTATATATAACTTCATATTATCGATGTTTTTTTTTTTTTAAATAAACACAATTAGTACAAATACGTATTAGTTTAATATATAAGTGGCAGTGGGCAGGGCACATAGTACGCAGAACTGATGGCCGATGGTGTTGGAAAGTTCTGTAAAGGAGGCCACGGACCGACAAGAGCAGCGTTGATCTTCAATCAATAAGGTGGATAGACGTCCTGATAAAGGTTGCAGGACAACGCTGGATGCAGGCTGCTTCCAACCGGTTCTTTTGAAAATATATGGGGAAGGTATATTATGTTCAGGAGATCCGTAGAAGTACGAAAGTCACCAACATAGCCCATAAGATTAGCCAGTTAAAGTGGCAGTGGGAGGGCACATAGCACGCAGAATAGATGGCCGACGGAGCCGGAAGGTTCTGGAATGAAGATCAAGGACCGGCAAGCGCAGTGTAGGTCGTCCACCGACTCGGTGGACAGACGACCTGATAAAGGTAGCAGGACGACGTTGGATGCAGGCCGCTTCCAACCGGTCCTTTTCGAAAATTATGGGGGAGGCCCTATGTTCAGCAGTGGACGTCCTACGGCTGAGATGATGATGATGATATGTTCAGCAATGGACGACTTACGGCTGAGATGACAATGATGGTGAATATTATTTCGACTGAGACCTTGTATTAAAATTAAACAAGTCATGTAAAACAAAAAGCTTTAATTAATCAAATGAGTAGTCGTAGTATCCATTAAAATGCACCAAAGTTCTAAGTATGTTGAAACAAAGCAAGGCCGAGAATGGCGAATGGAACTCTTGTGCGGATCGGACACAGGGTTTGTCCATTAGCCTGATTACGGTCAAAATGTTCGCCCCGGGAGGCTGCGGCCAACCGTTTCCCTTCCCTTTGAATAGAGCGCACCAAGTGTTAATGCATTGGGAAAGCAGTGAACAAGATTCGAATTGGTTCCAGTTCATTTGAAAGGTGCATAGGTGAAAATGTGCATGATATCTAGGGAGTGCAGCAATGGAGAGCGTTGTTTTTTTATAAATCGGAATTGTGATTCTGTTTTTGGTTTTTACTAACATTTTAATATAAATTTAAACTAGGCACTAAAATAAGTGATTTTTTTAAATTTGGCATTATTGCGCGATTTTCATCAAATTTTCTTCAACTTTCACCAAAACTGAACTAAAAGTATTTAAAGCTGCCGTTCACGTAGTCACGTCATAATTGTATGTCATACTCAAAGCTTTTCCTATACACCGGGCTGAGAATTTTAAGAGGCACGATTCGAAGAAACCCAAGTTGAATTTATACTACAAGGTGGTAGGCCTCTCATATGCAAGAGACCGTCTTAGATCGTACCACCGCAATGCCAGATATTCAGGTTTGAAAGAAACTCAAAAAGCGAATGAATGTGAATGAATGAAGAATGAAATGATTATGAATTATGAACCGATGTGACAAGCGTAGGCAGTGCCACGCAACACTTACGCCTAAAGTTCTGCACTGTAGTGGTAAAAGTTGTTGGTGGTACAGTAGCTGCCATGGGAATGCATGGACTTTATCATCAGATACTCGATTTTCTCGACTCGTCACTTTATCTCAAAATATTTTAGCTAACGAAGTTAGTAAATTTTGTAATTTTCTAAATTAAAGTGATCCTCAGTTACTCATATTATGTATACCTAGCTTTTTGACAAGCGTGTGGGTGTTTATTGACATCGCTATAGAGTTGTGAACCGCTGGTAATTACTACTTATTGATCCTTAATTATCGGAAGTGAAGGTTAAACTAAACTAGCGATAACATTACTATGAATATTATGTAGAGACAATTTTCATTAAAATTCCGCAGATATTTATCAAAAGAAAACGGTAAGACGGATATGCGTGAAAAATCTTATTGCTAATATGAATAATACATTTTGAAAGATATTGTGTTTAGTAACAAGCGATGGTAAACGGTAGTCCCAACAATTTAGAATTTAAAAGTATAGGATTCAGTCCCGTCAACATTATAAAAAAAAGCCTTGGCATTCAATAAAACTTAAATATAATACCTATACAAATGTGGCTGATTCGTTCAAAATAACGTGGTATACCAAACAGGCCTCTAAGTGTTGACCCCACTTATGCATTTGTAAAGGACCGGATAACAAATACGTGATAAAAAATTAATAATAATAAGAGTTCAATAGAACTTAATTTTATTTGATAATGGGACAAACAGACTTTAATAAAATTACTTGCATTATAAATTACAATTACTGATTATAAGTAACAGAAAAAAACACAACTCTAAACGAACGAGTAGTGTTGACGATCAGGGCATTAAAAATCATATTTAATTTTTTGATTTCTTAGGATTTTGCGGTTTTTTAAACATTGAAATTAAACAACTTTAAACGCGTGTCGTGCGTACACCATGTCATTGTGTACGTACAAAAAAGTCCTAAGCCATGTCGCGCACACTCCAAATATAAAACATTTTTATACCTTTTGTTTGTAAATAATTTTATCAGATCCAATGCATTTCACCGGTATAAATTTGTCTTTTATTTGGTCAAGCTATGGAAGTGTAGTATTTTTTATCTGAACTTTTATGCGTAGTTCGGAAAGACACCGAAAGAAGTAGACATTGGACGGGTTAAATCGCGTATTTGTATGGATTGGGAATTTCTTAGCTTTATGAGCGTCGGACCTAGCTGAACAGCCATGGCAAAAGACCATTTTGTAATTACTCCTTATACCTTAACTTTTTACATGTAAATAAGTTTTGTAGTACTACATTTTAAAAAGCATTTGAGAACCTCGATCACGGATAATATTATTAAATATTTATCATCAATTATCCCTACAAGATTTAATATATTAATTGATTATTGATATATAGATCTTAATGGTAAAATATTATATAGATTGTATATTTTACCATTAAGAGTTTAGAACGAATTCTTTAAGTATTGTAGGTATTTAACAATTTCTCAAACAATATAATTTTGTTAATTTCACCAGAAACATGCATGAAAATCAATCGTAATGTATGTGTAATGGCTTGGTGTAAAAAGATTTGACTCCAATGATGAAGTCATCTCGCAAACAAAGACCTATTTTGAGGACCTCGACAAATCATATTTTTTGGAAGGGATAAAAAAATTGGAGAAGCGTTGGACAAAGTGTATAGAGCTCAAGGGAGACTACGTTGAAAAATAAAATGATTTATTTATCAAACAATCTGTGTTTTATTCCAAAAGTCACGGACTTATTGACCCGCCCTCGTAGTATATGATTTGTAGTATTTAATTTTAAAAGGACTAACCTGCTTAGCGAGACCAAACATTGCAATTCGAAGCCACGTCTTCAGACAATCTGTGTCGGACGTCATGATCAATAGGCCACTGCGGCGTACCGTCCCAGCATCGGATTATAACTCTCTATTTGATGCCAACCATCGTATGGGGGTGGAGCAACATCTATTGAACAGATTGACAAGCAATGTTATAATAATAATAATGTTTTATTCAGTTATAAAAGTTACATAATATAAGTAGTTCCCTGGTTCTAAACACCTTTTATTTTAAGTATTAGGTAATACTTGTGTTAGGTGTTTACGCTCTTCTTCATCATTAAATATACATATTAGGCGTTATCTCATAAACTTAAACAAAACATTACATAGAAAAGTAAGTAATAAATAACACAATTTTTATACACTATTATGTGGGGTAGTAACCTACAATCAACAAAGATCAACGTATAAAATGTAATGAGTGATTGACAAGCAATGTTATAGTTATATATATACCTAATCTCAGAAATTAGAATGTACCGAGCTGCCAACTGGGGCGTGAATAAGTAGCAACTAATTTAGTTGGTTTAGACATGTAGGTACTTTACCAGAACAGTCAGATGCTAAGTGAAGTGCTTGAGGTAATATAATGACAAGGCGTGATACCAACTAGTGTGTCAGTATTAAGACATGTAGCATGCATACTCGGGTACTTAGAATGCAATTAATTACTTGCACGTGACATCAAGATATATTATACAATGAAAGCTAGTTTAAGGTGTATCTAGTAGACTTCTTGTTCAGTACTCTTTATTTATTAGATAAAATATTATTGATACTTATCAAGTTTATCTGAATGTTGTCATAAATGATCCAACGTGTGTACGTTGGATCAAATACCCACTAGCCAAACGCCAGCCTGTAGGTTGTTCGGTAGAAGGTTACCCACCTATCTGTGGTTTTGGTGGATCGATCAACAAAATTTAAATTCAATTAAAAGCCACTAGGTTTAATTTTTTTAAAGTCATGCATTTGTAATTTTTAATAATATTCCAAATCTTATCTATATAACCTTACGATTGATTTTCATGCATGTTTCTGGTGAAATTAATAAAATTATATTGTTTGAGAAATTGTTAAATACCTACAAAAGGTATAAAAATGTTTTATATTCCGAGTATGCGCGACATGGCTTAGGGCTTTTTTGTACGTACACAATTACATGGTGTACGCACGACACGCGTTTAAAGTTGTTTAATTTCAATGTTTAAAAAACCGCAAAATCCTAAAAAATCATATTTAATTTTTTGATTTCTTTGTTGTTCGACCCCCATACGATGGTTGGCATCAAATAGAGAGTTATAATCCGATGCTGGGACGGTACGCCGCAGTGGCCTATTGATCATGACGTCCGACACGGAGAATACTAAATGAACATATTACATGTTCTACCTAAAATAAACTTTACAGGCAGAATTCTTATACATATTAAAACAGTTATATGCAATGAGATTAAACAACTTCAATATTTTATACTAGCTTCGCCCCGTGGTTTTACCCGTTAGGCGATGTATGATGATGATGATAATGAAAAACATCCCATGTCCTTCCCCGAGATATGACATATCGAATATAATAAGGAATAAACGAATATACTATATATTTTGGAACGCGGCGATAGAGCCTTTAAGGTACATCAAAATGAATAATTGACGGTCACAAGTGCGTCTTTGATGCCTATATTGAATAAACTAATTTGACTTTGACTTCTAAAACCACAAAAATCATATAGATTGGTCTAGCATTACTTAAGTCACAATTGGAGTGTCACGACTTTGAGTCACGTTTTATGATATTTTCTCAGGTGGTATAATTGCCGACCACCATCTCTATTAAAATTAAGGTGTTTTTTTATTTCTATGGTCTCTCTTAACATTCTCAGTGCACAGCGGTTCTCTTCGTGGATTACCTAACAGTTTTGGATAAGCCAAACCACTATATTCGGATCGATTTATAATAAAAGGTGTAATTTATAATAAAATAACAAAAGGTATGGCAATACATATGCATACACACTACCACGCTCTCTCTATATCTCACACACACTCAGCATGAGAGCATAATTACAAAAACCTTCATACATACGAATGTACACTTTTGTTTAAAGTAATGTATAAGTCTTGTCGAATGCCCAATGGTCTCCACCATAGTAAAAATATCTTAGACAAAATGTAATTTTCTATAGAAAATGTTACTAAGACATTCGAAACAAAGCATGGCCGAGAGAAATTCTCTATCATAAAAATATTTCGATATTGACCTAGAAAGCCTATTAGTATATATAAAAAGCTTATATAAAGCCTACTACCTACATTCATAAAGAAGGATTAAATAGGTATATTGATTATATATAACTTCATATTATCGATGTATTTTTTTTAAATAAACACAATTAGTTTAATATATAAGTAGCAGTGGGCAGGGCACATAGCACGCAGAACTGATGGCCGATGGTGTTGGAAAGTTCTGTAAAGGAGGCCACGGACCGAAAGAGCAGCGTTGATCTTCAATCAATAAGGTGGATAGACGTCCTGATAAAGGTCGCAGGACAACGCTGGATGCAGGCTGCTTCCAACCGGTTCTTTTGGAAATATATGGGGAAGTGTTCAGGAGATCCGTAGAAGAACGAAAGTCACCAACATAGCCCAGAATATTAGCCAGTTAAAGTGGCAGTGGGAGGGCACATAGCACGCAGAACAGATGGCCGACGGGGCCGGAAGGTTTTGGAATGGAGATCAAGGACCGGCAAGCGCAGCGTAGGTCGTCCACCGACTCGGTGGACAGACGACCTGATAAAGGTTGCAGGACGACGTTGGATGCAGGCCGCTTCCAACCGGTCCTTTTGGAAAATTATAGGGGAGGCCCTATGTTCAGCAGTGGACGTCCTACGGCTGAGATGATGATGATGATATGTTCAGCAATGGACGACTTACGGCTGAGATGACAATGATGGTGAATATTATTTCGACTGAGACCTTGTATTAAAATTAAACAAGTCATGTAAAACAAAAAGCTTTAATTAATCAAATGAGTAGTCGTAGTATCCATTAAAATGCACCAAAGTTCTAAGTATGTTGAAACAAAGCAAGGCCGAGAATGGCGAATGGAACTCTTGTGCGGATCGGACACAGGGTTTGTCCATTAGCCTGATTACGGTCAAAATGTTCGCCCCGGGAGGCTGCGGCCAACCGTTTCCCTTCCCTTTGAATAGAGCGCACCAAGTGTTAATGCATTGGGAAAGCAGTGAACAAGATTCGAATTGGTTCCAGTTAATTTGAAAGGTGCATAGGTGAAAATGTGCATGATATCTAGGGAGTGCAGCAATGGAGAGCGGTGTTTTTTTATATATGGGACTTGTGATTCTGTTTTTGGTTTTTAATAACATTTTAATATAAATTTAAACTAGGCACTAACATACGTGATTTTTTAAATTTGGCATTATTGCGCAATTTTCATCAAATTTGGCATTGTTAGTGGTTGGTTAGTTGGTAGATACTTCAAATTCTGAAATGACGGCGAGCGCCACACCTTATTAACGGAACTCTTACCACCATAGAACCAAAGCTGAACTAAAAGTATTCAAAGCTGCCTTTCACGTAGTCACGTCATAATTGTATGTCATACTCAAAGCTTTTCATATACACCAGGCTGAGAATTTTAAGAGGCACGAGTCGAAGAAACCCAAGTTGAATTTATACTACAAGGTGGTAAGCCTCTCATATGCAAGGGGCCGTCTTAGATCGTACCACCGCAATGCCAGATATTCAGGTTTGAAAGAAACTCAAAAAGCGAATGAATGTGAATGAATGAAGAATGAAATGATTATGAATTATGAACCGATGTGACAAGCGTAGGCAGTGCCACGCAACACTTACGCCTAAAGTTCTGCACTGTAGTGGTAAAAGTTGCTGGTGGTACAGCAGCTGTCATGGGAATGCATGGACTTTATCATCAGATACTCGATTTTCCCGACTCGTTACTTTATCTCAAAATATTTTAGCTTACGTTAGTAAATTTTGTAATTTTCTAAATTAAAGTAATCCTCAGTTACTCATATTATTTATACCTAGCTATTTGACAAGCGCGTGGGTGTTTATTGACATCGCTATAGATTTGTGAACCCCTGGTAATTACTACTTATTGATCCTTAATTATCGGAAGTGAAGGTTAAACTAGCGATAACATTACTATGAATATTATGTAGAGACAATTTTCATTAAAATTCCGCATATATTTATCAAAAGAAAACGGTAAGACGGATATGCGTGAAAAATCTTATTGCTAATATGAATAATACATTTTGAAAGATATTGCGTTTAGTAACAAGCGATGATAAACGGTAGTCCCTACAATTTAGAATTAAAACGTATAGGATTCATTCCTGTCAACATTATAAAAAAAAGCCTTGGCATTCAATAAAACTTTTTTTATTTATTTATTTAAAAACACACATACAGCTATCATCACAGGCTTAACCTAATACAATAGTGAAGTTATAGTTATGAGTTTATAAATTAATTATTCCAAACATGACGCTACAATGCAAAATGCGGCCCGTGTGAATTCACTCAAAGTACAATCGAAACAGTCGATCTGTTGTGACACCATATTGAGTGCACGCAGCGCTCGCGTCAGCGGCGCGTGCAGCAGCAGGTTGGTGCGAGCGGGCGGCTCCCACAGCAGCGGCGGCCGCCTCCGCCGTCCCACGTACCCATCTGGTACACACAACCCCAACGTGTTTAAAACGCCCGGGTTATGTATTTTACCACGCAAAATTTTAAATACATAAGTGGCGATAGCTACTTCCCTTCTTACTTCCAGTTTATTATAACCTACCATACCCAGCACAAATAGTGTAGGATACAGAAGTGGATACCCTGGATACACACCATACTGCTTTAGGTACAGGAATCTCATGAACTTGTTCTGGATACGTTCTAGCATTAGCTTGTACTTAGTTTCATGTGGTGACCAAACGACAGCATTACATTCCAAGTGACTTTTTACCAGCGCTTCGTACAACGATCTCAGAGCCCTGATGTTCGAGAACTGATTTCCTAGCCGTAAGACCAACCCTAAATTGCGGTATGCTTTTTTACAAACGTCGGTGGTATGCTTACGGAAATTTAAATCAGCTGTAAAGCGCACGCCTAAATCCCTAACCTCTGTGACACGTTGCAGTTGGATTCCATCCATGCAATATTGATAATGACTTGGGTCATGTGCACGAGTAAATGATAATACTGAACATTTGGCCACATTGAAGTACATCTTATTGCTTCGACTCCACTCTACTACTTTATTAATATCCTGCTGCAGTATGTCATGATCAGCCGTGCGATTCTCAAATGATTCTTCGATGCGCTCGTCGACGAGCTCACCGATGTCAAACACTTTATGAGATATCGCCCTTGTAAATAAGGTTGCTTTTCCAACGTTTCTTGTCATCTAGTCATTTGTTTGACGGATGTTGTCAAAGTTGCAACGATGTTTGCTCTTAGTGAATCGCACGGCTGATTCTTGCTTAATTTTATGAACTAATTTCAAGTCGTCTGCGAATAGTAAAGGTATTGATTTATCTACTACCCTCGGCAGGTCGTTGGTTTTTAAAATGAAGAGAAAAGGCCCTAAATTACTACCCTGACTAACTCCTGATCTCGTGAAATAGGGCTCCGAGAGATGCCCACTGCAGTCAACGTACTGACAACGGTCTCGTAAATAGCAGGCGAAAAATGACAACGTGTGAGGTGTACAGCCTACCCCAGCCAACTTAGCTAAAAGAACGTCATTATCCACTATGTCAAAAGCCTTCCTGAAATCGAAGTAGGCAACATCTACCTGTTGACCCGCGTCCACTGTCGGTACTATTTGTGTCATTAGATCCAGTAAGTTCCCCGTTGTCCCCCGCCCAGGACGGAAACCATGCTGCGCGTCGGACAACAGAGCGCTAATCTGTGGATACAGGCTACCGTGAATGGTCGACTCAAATACTTTAGCTGGAGTGCATAACACCGCTACAGGTATATAATCGCTAGGTGCTGAGCCTCTGCAACTCTTAGGGACGGGCACAACCCGGGTAAGTTTCCAGCGTTCAGGAAAAGTTGCGTGCGTACTTAAATATAATACCTATACAAATGTGGCTGATTCGTTCAAAATAACGTGGTATACCAAACAGGCCTCTATTATAAAGGACCGGATAACAAATCCGTGAAAAAAATTATAATAATAAGAGTTCAATAGAACTTAATTTTATTTGATAATGGGACAAACAGACTTAAATAAAATTACTTGCATTATAAATTACAATTACTGATTATAAGTAACAGAAAAAACACAACTCTAAACGAACGAGTAGTGTTGACGATCAGGGCATTAAAAATCATATTTAATTTTTTGACTTCTTAGGATTTGCGGTTTTTTAAACATTGAAATTAAACAACTTTAAACGCGTGTCGTGCGTACACCATTGTGTACGTACAAAAAAGTCCTAAGCCATGTCGCGCACACTCCAAATATAAAACATTTTTATACCTTTTGTTTGTAAATAATTTTATTAGATCCAATGCATTTCACCGGTATAAATTTGTCTTTTAGTTGGTCAAGCTATGCAAGTGTAGTATTTTTTATCTGAACTTTGATGCGTTCGGAAAGACAGCGAAAGAAGTAGACACTGGACGGGTTAAATCGCGTATTTCTATGGATTGGGAATTTCTTAGCTTTATGAGCGTCGGACCTAGCTCAACAGCCGTGGCAAAAGACCATTTTGGAATTTCTCCTTCTACCTTAACTTTTTACATGTAAATAAGTTTTGTAGTACTACATTTTAAAAAGCATTTGAGAACCTCGATCACGGATAATATTATTAAATATTTATCATCAATTTCCCCTACAAGATTTAATATACTGTAGAATGTTCCTACTTTGCTCCAATATTTGCTCCAAAAAAAGGGAATTATGAATATTGTTTAAACTATTAATTATGAAATATGCTCAGATGTATTAATTTAAAGAATATAATGTTATCCAACATATTTTGATAGTTAAATTAACGTAATTAGGTATTTTATAATATATATAAAACTAGGAATAAGGAGCAAAGTTACCCATGGTTATGGGTAATTTTGCTCCTGGGTATGTTTCACTAGCAATCTCCATTGTGGAAGCTTTTTGAGCAAAGTTATACTTGCCATATTCATACTATGCTCCAGTTATATTACGCTTTACCTATTATGATAGTATTAATGGTCGAAAAATCATACTTTGCTCCAGGCGCAAAGTTACCCAATCGTACCTACGAAAATATGAGCACGCCAAAAAAGTGTGGTTAGATTACGACCAAATCAACAATTCAATGAAATATTCGTTTACCTGATTATATACATAATAACATAAGAACATAATTCCCTTAATGCGCTATGCAGATTTCAAGATGAAAGTGGCTTTTTCGGATACACAAAACAATATAACTTTTGACGTATGAACTTCAGCTGCACCTGACATAAGAAAAAAATGGCGGATGAAAAAATTGCTAGCTCAGAGGTGCCACTTAAAAGTCAAATGTTTCGGATGCGTTCACATTTAAATGAAATGTTGCACCGATTTGGAGATATTAAGCGATAAATCAATTGGAGCACAGTTAACCCCATAGGAGCAAAGTAGGAACATTTTACGGTATTAATTAATTATTGATATATAGATCTTAATGGTAAAATATTATATAGATTGTATATTTTACCATTAAGAGTTTAGAACGAATTCTTTAAGTATTGTAGGTATCTAACAATTTCTCAAACAATATAATTTTGTTAATTTCACCAGAAACATGCATGAAAATCAATCGTAAGTTTATATAGATAAGATTTGGAATATTATTAAAAATTACAAATGCATGACTTTTAAAAATTAAAACCTAGTGGCTTTTAATTGATTTAAATTTTTTTGATCGATCCACCAAAACCCTAGTTGGTTAACCTTCTACCGAACAACCTACAGGCTGGCGTTTGGCTAGTGGGTGTTTGATCCAACGTACACACGTTGGATCATTTATGACAACATTCAGATAAACTTGATAAGTATCAATAATATTTTATCTAATAAATAAAGAGTACTGAACAAGAAGTCTACTAGATACACCTTAAACTAGCTTTCATTGTATAATATATCTTGATGTCTCGTGCAAGTAATTAATTGCATTCTAAGTACCCGAGTATACATGCTACATGTCTTAATACTGACACACTAAGCATGCCTTAAGTTGGTATCACGCCTTGTCATTACATTACCTCAAGCACTTCACTTAGCATCTGTCTGTTCTGGTAAAGTACCTACATGTCTAAACCAACTAAATTAGTTGCTACTTATTCACGCCCCAGTTGGCAGCTCGGTACATTCTCATTTCTGAGATTAGGTACATATATAACTATAACATTGTTTGTCAATCACTCATTACATTTTATACGTTGATCTTTGTTGATTGTAGGTTACTACCCCACATAATAGTGTATAAAAATTGTGTTATTTATTACTTACTTTTCCTTGTAAAGTTTTGTTTAAGTTTACGAGATAACGCCTAATATGTATATTTAATGATGAAGAAGAGCGTAAACACCTAACACAAGTATTACCTAATACTTAAAATAAAAGGTGTTTAGAACCAGGGAACTACTTATATGTAACTTTTATAACTGAATAAAACATTATTATTATTATAACATTGCTTGTCAAGCTGTTCAATAGATGTTGCTCCACCCCCATACGATGGTTGGCATCAAATAGAGAGTTATAATCCGATGCTGGGACGGTACGCCGCAGTGGCCTATTGATCATGACGTCCGACACGGATTGTCTGAAGACGTGGCTTCGAATTGCAATGTTTGGTCTCGCTAAGCAGGTTAGTCCTTTTAAAATCATATACTACAAATCATATACTATATATAGAAATATCTAGATTATATTTGCTTTCTAATTAAAAGAAAATAGTTCTGAACAAAAAATTGGCTTGAAAAAAGTCTGTTGCATAGTACATGAAATGCAATAGGTGAGTTCTTATATGCCTCGTTAACCAAGTTTAAAGGGAGAGATCCCTAGCCAAAGAATACATGTTTGTACTCGGGTTTAGATGTTTGTGATTTTTATATATCTCCGAAACAAGGAATCTCAGTATAAGTACAATACAGTATACTTATAAGGTTATGAACCCTAATTAATATAATAAAACATTGAAATTATTGCATATTGTTATGGCGGATGTATATCCATAGTATATACACTGAGGTGAAAGCGCGACGTTTTACGTCACAGGAATCCAGAATCCAAAGCGCAACGTGAGGTTGTTAAGATTAAAATCGAGAGTGCAGCAAGGTATTTAAAAGAAGTACATGTACACGAAGTACAAACAAAAGTGTAACATTTAGTCTATCAGACCGCACAAAGGAACTCTCAACTTTCTTAGCGACGTGCAAGTTATACTTTTTATTTGATATACGTAACTTTGTATTTTGTTTTAAAGTTTCAATAAACTTATACCAAAATCAAGATATTCACGTTTTTAAATTGAAAAATACCTCAATTTTCAAACAGAATTTTATAATGTCATGCCGCATTCATTAAAAATTAATAAGAGGAGAATAAAAACCCCAATATTTTTATAAAAAGTGATCTACAAGGTTTTAGAAATTTAAAAGAAAACAAAACATAATTCCAAACTTTTTCAAATTACGATTAAAATCTTTGACTATATTTACCGTGTTCCTCGAAAAAAAGTTTGTATAATATCGTATTCCAAAGGAAAATACTGTGAAAGAAATATAAAATTACGGCCTTTTATTTTAAGATTCGTTCTTGAAAAAGTTTCTATGGTTTCCTAGAACCATGAATAGCAGGAAAATTTAGAATGTTGCTTATGTTGACGACCAGAAATAAAGTACGTAGGTAGGTATATCAAATAATATGATGTCCTTTATGATACAGTTTTGTAATTTGACTTATAGTACTAGTAACTACTAGATGAATGCGGCTGATATAGAAACCATATTTATCCTTCAGAAACATGCTATTAGAGCTATAGACGAAATGGGTCCCCGTGAATCTTTGGGAGATTATTTTAAAGAAATCAATATATTAACGTTGCCTTACTTATATGTATTTGAAAATGTTCGTTAAAATTTACATAAATATAAGTTAAATAGTGATCACCACACTTTTAATACCAGAAATACAAATAGGATAGCTGTACCTAGTTTTAGACTTGCGAAGACTAATCATTCATTCCTAGGAAATTGTATGCGTTTTTACAATAAAATCCCAAAGCACATAACTGAGCTCACAGAGGGCAAATTCAAGTTGACTGTAAAAAACGTTTTAATTAAAAAAGCTTACTATAAAGTTCGACATTATATAAATGATAAAGATGCTTGGAATACTCCACTTCCGGCAAGCTGTCTCTCTGCCACCCATAAGATGTAATATTTGTAGTACCTAAGTAGAAACATTGTAAACATCTATATAAAAGAATGGCCCCGAGTTTCTTGCCGCTTCTTCTCGGTGGGTTCTATATATTTTGGAACGCGGCGGTAGTCTTTAAAGTACATTATAATGAAAAGTTGACGTTCATAAGTGCGTCTTTGATGCCTAAATTGAATAAATTATTTTGACTTTGACTTTGACTTTGACTTTGACTTTGACTTTGACTTTGACTTTGACTTTGACTTTGACTTTGACTTTGACTTTGAATGCTACAGTTTATATAACAGGTGTGAATAATTTGAGTTAAAAAACTATCGCGATTTTTTTTCATAATTATTATTTAGGAATCGGCTAGGGCTCGCGTTATATTTACCGGAAATTACGTCTGGCTAGTTTCGAACTTATTTGAAGTTGTTCGTCTGAGTGTCAATGAACAAATAATCAAAATCATGTGAATAATGATTAAAATATTATAACTATTGGCTGACTCAAAATAATCATACAAACTTACCATAACTACTTAGGAACAAATTTAAATCTTATATATCTTCATCATCACGATCATCATCTCAGCCGTAGGATATCCGCGGCTGAACATTTGCCTCCCCCATAATTTTCCAAAAGGACCGGTTGGAAACGGCCTGCATCCATCGTCGTCCTGCGACCTTTATCAGGTCGTCTGTCCACCGTGTCCGTGGTCTCCATTCCAGAACCTTCCGGCCCCATCGGCCATCTGTTCCACATTAGCTGGGTAATTTTCTGGGCTATGTTCTTCTAAGGATCTCCTCATTTCTGATTTGATCACTTCAAGAAACCCCGAGCATAGCCCCATAGATTCCAACTCGTTGTGCGACTTTGAGCTTACTTATGAGGCTCATAGTAAGAGACCACGTTTCAATGCCATAAGTCATACATACCTAGAATAAAATTGTTACGGAGCCAAATCTGTACATTTAATATTTTTTGTTATCGATAGATGTATGTATAGCCAAAAATGTATTCTTTAAAAATGTTATCTGTCTGTCTGTGTGTCTATCGTAAGCGCATAACTCTGAAACTATGAGAAAGATGTTGATGAAACTTGACACAATGATAATTAATGTTATGTTTCAACTTAAAGGATATTTTTATTCCTATAAACGAAAGAATTCTTCTTGAATAAGGGATGAAATATAAAAATAAGTGAATTAACTACTTGACGGATGTTTATGTTATTTTTTTGTTCATTAGCTGAAAGGTTAACATAAATTCTAAACGTTTCATCTTTATTTATGTTACCAGAGTGCTACAAAAGACCGTGTTGAAGTCTGCGCTTCAGACGCTAACGGTCCATGGTTCTAGTCCCAGCCAGTTTATGAGTTTTTAACTTTTGATTATCTACGTTTGATTTGGTTTTCTGATATGAGTTAGTAAAACTTTAAAAAACCCATATAAGTATATATATATATTGTGATAAAAAATAACCGGTACTATTATATTACTGAAATGTATGCGGAATTTAATAAGCGATGGGCGCCCAATTCGAGTCACCTAGGTATACTCAACGAGAAAATTATTTAATAATTAAGAATGTAACACACATTTTTTATTTTTGCATACCTGCCTCTAGAGGACGTGCAGTAAAATTTATAATACGGAAAATAAACTGTTGCGATTGACCGAAAACTTAGTGATAATATATTTTAACGTAAATTATGAAATACATGTTATTTTTAAATACATCCTAACAAATCGTCACACTTAAGTACACTACGCTACCTACCCTGTAGGTAGCGGTGTTTTTAACATCTATTTTTCGATAGAGGGTTATGTTTTTGTTACCAAGGGGCGAGCCTGTTGCCATCTACGGGGCACTGTTCTAGACTCCGGACTGCTATTTAGAATTTATTTGTCATAAAACCCAATAAATGTCTCACCCGGGCATTAAACCGAGGCTCTTCAGATTAAAAAGCGACGCTTTCACCACTAAACCAAGACCAAGCGAGCAAAACCGCTGGCGGGTAAGCTAATCATTAATAAGCGTGTGTAATGAAGACCTGAGTCCGATTCACAGACTTTAGATCAGATTGGCTAAAAAAATAACAAAAAAGGTTTTATATAGAATCTGAAAACACAGTCACATCAGGGATCAAGCAGGTTAACTCGAATTTCAAGCATATCAGATGCTCAGCCTCAGGGCGACTTCTGCTCCATGTATGCTCAAACCCCCCGAATACTGTGGGGCTTATTTTATTCGCCGCCAACAACACATTCGATCCCTTACTTATATGTCTATCTCACGACAATGAATACACACAATATGAATAATTATTTATTAATTTTATAATTAATTTATTCATTTAAAGAATTCTTTAGCTGTCATTCATAAAATGCTGTAGATGGGTCGCCTATAGTTGTACGAATGTCGTGTCAAATAAATTTTATATACTATCGGAAAGCTCTTGAAATTAAACGGATTGAAATACTTATAAATTTTATGCCATCAAAAACATAACTGGTAAAAATACCAAGCTTCGCAACTCTCTTTTTATATTCATATGTTCATTATAAGACGTTGTTATGTTAGCTAAATACGTAATAGTTTAAGAAGGGCTGAATAAATTTACCGACTTGGTATTACATGGATCGCATAACTTTTTACGGTGAAGAACTGAGTTGCGTTGTGAGGCTTGGTTTTTTTACAAGTTATGTTGGCATCTCATTTGTTTTTGTAGATAGTCCTCCTTTTTCCTTTCCGGTACCTTCTACTTCTTAAATACCCACAATGGATTTTTTTAAAGTCCACTCTAACTAAAGCTGATATTATTTTTGTAGGTAGTCTTCCTCTTTTTATTTTACGGCACTCACGGCCGCACTCTAAGTTTTTTTAAGATTTATACATTACGTAACTCATTATTTTTACAAAGAATTAGATTTGTAGTTTTTTTTTGTTTTGTGCGTTATTTGCGATCAGTGTATGGACTATAAGCAGGTTTGTTGTGTTATATTAGGCATGTAGGAGGAGTGATCCAATGAGCAGAGTTCCCTTTCTTTAAACACCAATTCCGTCTTATACTATGATGTGTTGTCTTCGTAGCCTCTTTGAATATGTGATGGCAGTTAGCTGTGTCGCTAATGTGTTTGGATGCATGCTCAGCCGTTTTTTATACTTAGCTTATAAAAGTATTATTTCATCCTTGATTGTTTTCTTTTGTAGTTCTTCATGTAACTCAGTAGTACTCAGGAATCATGGAGCATTCGATATGCTTCTTAGGATGTTGTTCTGTGTTCTTTGTATGATAGAGACATTTGAGTTGCAAGCAGATCCCCACAGTTGAATGCCATACCTCCAGGTGGGCTTTAGTATGGCTTTATAAATTAGTAACTTGTCTGTCTTAGAACTGAGTTACTATCTACCAACCACAAGAGATTTCGGTATCGGAAGTTGAGTCATCCCTTTTTTTCGCAGGTATGTTTTCCAGGTCATCTACGATCTAGGTGCATTCTTTGGTATTTCACAGTCATTGTGTGGTAGTGTGTTGACTCCCAAGTTAAGAGGTGAGCAATCTCCTTTGTATAAAAATTTGGTAGGTATTTAAATTATTATACTCATACTGAGTGATACGATTTGCGTAAGAAAAATAAAACGTGTTTTGTGTTGTGTATATACCTGAGATATCGTAGTAAGACCCAAAGGTTACCTCGAAGAAAGTGGCCGCCTTTCTGTGACGTGACTGTGTTCTGGGACGGGAAGCGTGGAAGCCGGGTCGCGGGCAAGCTATAACCCGGTCACAATATCTGTGCACCTGACCTCGTGACGTCATATCGGCGGTCTGGGTACGGTGTGAAAAAAGTTATTTCGAGAAATGTGGACGTAAAAAAAAATTACTAACCTTTTCAAATCAATTTATTATTGATGAAGGGTTTGTTATTAAAAAACAATAATTTTGATTACAAAAACATTTATTATTAAACTCAGTCACTATAAATTATTGACTCTATGCCTGACATTGTATCTTTCTCACTCTCACTTTCTGAACTCTCCGAACTATCTTCCCCTAGTGATTTTAAAAGCTGTGTGATGTTGTCATCTGCTAGATGGAGTAGTACTTGGAGTCGGACTAGCGCCCGGCGAAGTAGGTGGTTGTACTTTGGCTTCATTTTTAATTTTCATTAGAGTCCTTTTTGATATCCCAGTTGCAGCACAGGTTCGTTTCACCACTTGGTCTACAGGTATGATGCACTGTTTATTTGCTTTCTCCGATTCAAAAAACTTGAACACTTTCAAGATTAAATTTCTTGATTCGCTGTGTATTGTTTTTCCTATGACTTCAGTTTAACAGCTACAACAATTTTAATAACAACCAAACCAGTCCAAACTTAACAGTAAACAGTCTAAACTTAACAATAAATATTAAAAAACAAAACAACAACAAAGCGAAAATATCAAAATTATCGGGACGTGTATCGGCTACGAAGATGCTAACCGTACTGTCGCACCGGGGAGTGCGCGGAGAGGGAACAGGGGAAGCGGGAGAGGCGCCGCATTCCAGCGAGGTGCACAGATATTCTGACCGGGTTGTACCTCCACTGGCCGTGGTTATGATTATTACTGTTCTTTCTTTCATGGCAATTTCGGGTAATTACCTTCTTAATATTTTGCGGCATTTTTTTGCTTATTCATCCCATTAACCATTTTACAAGTTATCTTTGAATATATTTAATTTAAGCACCTATCAACATACGGAAGCGGAAGTGTCACTAAATATTTTTTAATATCGTTTTTTGATAATGGATTTCCGCAAAGTAACGCCTGAATCAATAAATTATATCAACATACACCTATTAATCCATTTTATGATAAGTACAAAATATACAGGTACTAATTCAATAGCTGCAAATGTAACTAGGTAATTTTCTATATTTATATGGGATTACAAAGTTATTTATGCAGTTGATGCATCTAGAAAAATGGACTGAAATTGCAAAATATTTTACACGTATAACAGGTCGAAAATGGGCTGAACTGCTTCGATAAAAGTATAGTACGACCATGCCAAGTTTTTGCTCGATTTGGCGGGGGCACTGCCGTGCCCCCAGATAAAAGTACGTTCATAAATCGACCACATTTTGGTTGTTGAATAATTCTAAATGATTTTTCTAATAAACACATAAATTTACTTCAATTATTACAACTGTGTCTAATTTACCGCATTCTAGAAAGGTCGTTTCGTAATTAACAAGTAAAGTGAGAAGCTCGTCGACGTGGATATATACTGCAGTTCATAATGAGTCGGAGAAGGATAGCTAAGGTCAACATGTTGACCTGAGTCCGATTCACAGACTTTAGATCAGATTGGCTAAAAAAATAACAAAAAAGGTTTTATATAGAATCTGAAAACACAGTCACATCAGGGATCAAGCAGGTTAACTCGAATTTCAAGCATATCAGATGCTCAGCCTCAGGGCGACTTCTGCTCCATGTATGCTCAAACCCCCCGAATACTGTGGGGCTTATTTTATTCGCCGCCAACAACACATTCGATCCCTTACTTATATGTCTATCTCACGACAATGAATACACACAATATGAATAATTATTTATTAATTTTATAATTAATTTATTCATTTAAAGAATTCTTTAGCTGTCATTCATAAAATGCTGTAGATGGGTCGCCTATAGTTGTACGAATGTCGTGTCAAATAAATTTTATATACTATCGGAAAGCTCTTGAAATTAAACGGATTAAAATACTTATAAATTTTATGCCATCAAAAACATAACTGGTAAAAATACCAAGCTTCGCAACTCTCTTTTTATATTCATATGTTCATTATAAGACGTTGTTATGTTAGCTAAATACGTAATAGTTTAAGAAGGGCTGAATAAATTTACCGACTTGGTATTACATGGATCGCATAACTTTTTACGGTGAAGAACTGAGTTGCGTTGTGAGGCTTGGTTTTTTTACAAGTTATGTTGGCATCTCATTTGTTTTTGTAGATAGTCCTCCTTTTTCCTTTCCGGTACCTTCTACTTCTTAAATACCCACAATGGATTTTTTTAAAGTCCACTCTAACTAAAGCTGATATTATTTTTGTAGGTAGTCTTCCTCTTTTTATTTTACGGCACTCACGGCCGCACTCTAAGTTTTTTTAAGATTTATACATTACGTAACTCATTATTTTTACAAAGAATTAGATTTGTAGTTTTTTTGTTTTGTGCGTTATTTGCGATCAGTGTATGGACTATAAGCAGGTTTGTTGTGTTATATTAGGCATGTAGGAGGAGTGATCCAATGAGCAGAGTTCCCTTTCTTTAAACACCAATTCCGTCTTATACTATGATGTGTTGTCTTCGTAGCCTCTTTGAATATGTGATGGCAGTTAGCTGTGTCGCTAATGTGTTTGGATGCATGCTCAGCCGTTTTTTATACTTAGCTTATAAAAGTATTATTTCATCCTTGATTGTTTTCTTTTGTAGTTCTTCATGTAACTCAGTAGTACTCAGGAATCATGGAGCATTCGATATGCTTCTTAGGATGTTGTTCTGTGTTCTTTGTATGATAGAGACATTTGAGTTGCAAGCAGATCCCCACAGTTGAATGCCATACCTCCAGGTGGGCTTTAGTATGGCTTTATAAATTAGTAACTTGTCTGTCTTAGAACTGAGTTACTATCTACCAACCACAAGAGATTTCGGTATCGGAAGTTGAGTCATCCCTTTTTTTCGCAGGTATGTTTTCCAGGTCATCTACGATCTAGGTGCATTCTTTGGTATTTCACAGTCATTGTGTCGTAGTGTGTTGACTCCCAAGTTAAGAGGTGAGCAATCTCCTTTGTATAAAAATTTGGTAGGTATTTAAATTATTATACTCATACTGAGTGATACGATTTGCGTAAGAAAAATAAAACGTGTTTTGTGTTGTGTATATACCTGAGATATCGTAGTAAGACCCAAAGGATACCTCGAAGAAAGTGGCCGCCTTTCTGTGACGTGACTGTGTTCTGGGACGGGAAGCGTGGAAGCCGGGTCGCGGGCAAGCTATAACCCGGTCACAATATCTGTGCACCTGACCTCGTGACGTCATATCGGCGGTCTGGGTACGGTGTGAAAAAAGTTATTTCGAGAAATGTGGACGTAAAAAAAAATTACTAACCTTTTCAAATCAATTTATTATTGATGAAGGGTTTGTTATTAAAAAACAATAATTTTGATTACAAAAACATTTATTATTAAACTCAGTCACTATAAATTATTGACTCTATGCCTGACATTGTATCTTTCTCACTCTCACTTTCTGAACTCTCCGAACTATCTTCCCCTAACGACTAGTTTGCCCGCGCCACAAAACTGCAAGGATTTTTGAGGTCTAAAGTGTCGGCGCAACAATTGTTGCAAGTAAGTGTCACGCGCGTTTTTCTTTTGTTTATTTTTTAAAGTCATCCCAATGTTTAACCATAGAGTTTAATTCTTTAGCGTAATATATTTTCTTTCTATGGCAACACTACAGACGGACATGTTCTATCTGTGAACTTTAAAAAAAATATATAATCAATGTTTATATTTTAGCGGTGAGGTTATGTTTTGTGCTATAGTTTTTAGTGAATTAATAGGGTTAAACTCATGATTTTGATACAAATTATATGTGAATATGATCGTGAATGTGTAAGGAATACTGTAATTCTGTGATTTAAGTTCTGACATCAAAGTTTACACAAAAAAATTGTCACGAATCGACAACACTCGGTAAGCTAATTTCTCATTGTTATGATTGGTTATAATTTGCTTTATTTTGAATAGGTTATACTTTTACATTGTAAAATATCACAGAAATAATGTTGTCAAGTAATTACACCCACTCAGAATATGATAAATACGCCATATCATGTCAGGATCGATAAAAAATCGAAGTCACGTGACAGGTAAATTCGCTTGTACTAAAAATTCAAAATTTGTAATTTTTTTAAAATATTACTGATATATAATTATTCTTTGAAACCTAGTTTGGTTTGTAGAATTTCTAATAAGAATTCCAATAAAATAAAAAAACCAACAAGAAAATTTATATTTCATTAAAAAAAATTTTTTTGGAAATCACCATGTCTAAGTCTAGAAAATGGGCCCCCAAGTTGAAAAAAAAATCATTACTGGCCGAAATTTTAAAGTAGCTCTTATTTTTTATGTAATTATTAATAACCTAAGCATATGTTACTAGGTAAAAATAATATTTCTGTTCTAGACATTCAAAATATTTATAAATATCAAATCAAAATCCTATCTTGGTTAAGCATTATTTATTGATAAAACTTAATTTTTGTGGTCAGATTGCAAGTTTTTTTTATGATATTATTTCTTTTACGAATTCAAATATTTGAATATAATTAGATAGATATGTGTTTTTACTATTTAATTACCGCAAAAAACCTATAGGTATTAATGTAAAATTTTTAAATTACAATTTTTTTCCACATCAATTCTGATTTTTTCGGCTACGTCAAGTTTGTCCTCGTGTAACATAACATTTTACTAATACATTTGACATTCATGTTTATGTATCAGATTTCTTGGTTATTCAACTATCTCTGACAAAAATTTCGTCTCTTAACTCGCTATAGGTATGGCACAAGAGCCATTTATTCCCAACTCGGCGCAAACTTTTGACGCGGGCGCAGGTCGTAACACTCGGGAGCAATCACGAGGGCGCCACAGAGCTCCTTAGGCAAGCTAGTCGCTAGTGATTTTAAAAGCTGTGTGATGTTGTCATCTGCTAGATGGAGTAGTACTTGGAGTCGGACTAGCGCCCGGCGAAGTAGGTGGTTGTACTTTGGCTTCATTTTTAATTTTCATTAGAGTCCTTTTTGATATCCCAGTTGCAGCACAGGTTCGTTTCACCACTTGGTCTACAGGTATGATGCACTGTTTATTTGCTTTCTCCGATTCAAAAAACTTGAACACTTTCAAGATTAAATTTCTTGATTCGCTGTGTATTGTTTTTCCTATGACTTCAGTTTAACAGCTACAACAATTTTAATAACAACCAAACCAGTCCAAACTTAACAGTAAACAGTCTAAACTTAACAATAAATATTAAAAAACAAAACAACAACAAAGCGAAAATATCAAAATTATCGGGACGTGTATCGGCTACGAAGATGCTAACCGTACTGTCGCACCGGGGAGTGCGCGGAGAGGGAACAGGGGAAGCGAGAGAGGCGCCGCATTCCAGCGAGGTGCACAGATATTCTGACCGGGTTGTACCTCCACTGGCCGTGGTTATGATTATTACTGTTCTTTCTTTCATGGCAATTTCGGGTAATTACCTTCTTAATATTTTGCGGCATTTTTTTGCTTATTCATCCCATTAACCATTTTACAAGTTATCTTTGAATATATTTAATTTAAGCACCTATCAACATACGGAAGCGGAAGTGTCACTAAATATTTTTTAATATCGTTTTTTGATAATGGATTTCCGCAAAGTAACGCCTGAATCAATAAATTATATCAACATACACCTATTAATCCATTTTATGATAAGTACAAAATATACAGGTACTAATTCAATAGCTGCAAATGTAACTAGGTAATTTTCTATATTTATATGGGATTACAAAGTTATTTATGCAGTTGATGCATCTAGAAAAATGGACTGAAATTGCAAAATATTTTACACGTATAACAGGTCGAAAATGGGCTGAACTGCTTCGATAAAAGTATAGTACGACCATGCCAAGTTTTTGCTCGATTTGGCGGGGGCACTGCCGTGCCCCCAGATAAAAGTACGTTCATAAATCGACCACATTTTGGTTGTTGAATAATTCTAAATGATTTTTCTAATAAACACATAAATTTACTTCAATTATTACAACTGTGTCTAATTTACCGCATTCTAGAAAGGTCGTTTCGTAATTAACAAGTAAAGTGAGAAGCTCGTCGACGTGGATATATACTGCAGTTCATAATGAGTCGGAGAAGGATAGCTAAGGTCAACATGTTGACCTGAGTCCGATTCACAGACTTTAGATCAGATTGGCTAAAAAAATAACAAAAAAGGTTTTATATAGAATCTGAAAACACAGTCACATCAGGGATCAAGCAGGTTAACTCGAATTTCAAGCATATCAGATGCTCAGCCTCAGGGCGACTTCTGCTCCATGTATGCTCAAACCCCCCGAATACTGTGGGGCTTATTTTATTCGCCGCCAACAACACATTCGATCCCTTACTTATATGTCTATCTCACGACAATGAATACACACAATATGAATAATTATTTATTAATTTTATAATTAATTTATTCATTTAAAGAATTCTTTAGCTGTCATTCATAAAATGCTGTAGATGGGTCGCCTATAGTTGTACGAATGTCGTGTCAAATAAATTTTATATACTATCGGAAAGCTCTTGAAATTAAACGGATTAAAATACTTATAAATTTTATGCCATCAAAAACATAACTGGTAAAAATACCAAGCTTCGCAACTCTCTTTTTATATTCATATGTTCATTATAAGACGTTGTTATGTTAGCTAAATACGTAATAGTTTAAGAAGGGCTGAATAAATTTACCGACTTGGTATTACATGGATCGCATAACTTTTTACGGTGAAGAACTGAGTTGCGTTGTGAGGCTTTGTTTTTTTTACAAGTTATGTTGGCATCTCATTTGTTTTTGTAGATAGTCCTCCTTTTTCCTTTCCGGTACCTTCTACTTCTTAAATACCCACAATGGATTTTTTTAAAGTCCACTCTAACTAAAGCTGATATTATTTTTGTAGGTAGTCTTCCTCTTTTTATTTTACGGCACTCACGGCCGCACTCTAAGTTTTTTTAAGATTTATACATTACGTAACTCATTATTTTTACAAAGAATTAGATTTGTAGTTTTTTTGTTTTGTGCGTTATTTGCGATCAGTGTATGGACTATAAGCAGGTTTGTTGTGTTATATTAGGCATGTAGGAGGAGTGATCCAATGAGCAGAGTTCCCTTTCTTTAAACACCAATTCCGTCTTATACTATGATGTGTTGTCTTCGTAGCCTCTTTGAATATGTGATGGCAGTTAGCTGTGTCGCTAATGTGTTTGGATGCATGCTCAGCCGTTTTTTATACTTAGCTTATAAAAGTATTATTTCATCCTTGATTGTTTTCTTTTGTAGTTCTTCATGTAACTCAGTAGTACTCAGGAATCATGGAGCATTCGATATGCTTCTTAGGATGTTGTTCTGTGTTCTTTGTATGATAGAGACATTTGAGTTGCAAGCAGATCCCCACAGTTGAATGCCATACCTCCAGGTGGGCTTTAGTATGGCTTTATAAATTAGTAACTTGTCTGTCTTAGAACTGAGTTACTATCTACCAACCACAAGAGATTTCGGTATCGGAAGTTGAGTCATCCCTTTTTTTCGCAGGTATGTTTTCCAGGTCATCTACGATCTAGGTGCATTCTTTGGTATTTCACAGTCATTGTGTGGTAGTGTGTTGACTCCCAAGTTAAGAGGTGAGCAATCTCCTTTGTATAAAAATTTGGTAGGTATTTAAATTATTATACTCATACTGAGTGATACGATTTGCGTAAGAAAAATAAAACGTGTTTTGTGTTGTGTATATACCTGAGATATCGTAGTAAGACCCAAAGGATACCTCGAAGAAAGTGGCCGCCTTTCTGTGACGTGACTGTGTTCTGGGACGGGAAGCGTGGAAGCCGGGTCGCGGGCAAGCTATAACCCGGTCACAATATCTGTGCACCTGACCTCGTGACGTCATATCGGCGGTCTGGGTACGGTGTGAAAAAAGTTATTTCGAGAAATGTGGACGTAAAAAAAAATTACTAACCTTTTCAAATCAATTTATTATTGATGAAGGGTTTGTTATTAAAAAACAATAATTTTGATTACAAAAACATTTATTATTAAACTCAGTCACTATAAATTATTGACTCTATGCCTGACATTGTATCTTTCTCACTCTCACTTTCTGAACTCTCCGAACTATCTTCCCCTAGTGATTTTAAAAGCTGTGTGATGTTGTCATCTGCTAGATGGAGTAGTACTTGGAGTCGGACTAGCGCCCGGCGAAGTAGGTGGTTGTACTTTGGCTTCATTTTTAATTTTCATTAGAGTCCTTTTTGATATCCCAGTTGCAGCACAGGTTCGTTTCACCACTTGGTCTACAGGTATGATGCACTGTTTATTTGCTTTCTCCGATTCAAAAAACTTGAACACTTTCAAGATTAAATTTCTTGATTCGCTGTGTATTGTTTTTCCTATGACTTCAGTTTAACAGCTACAACAATTTTAATAACAACCAAACCAGTCCAAACTTAACAGTAAACAGTCTAAACTTAACAATAAATATTAAAAAACAAAACAACAACAAAGCGAAAATATCAAAATTATCGGGACGTGTATCGGCTACGAAGATGCTAACCGTACTGTCGCACCGGGGAGTGCGCGGAGAGGGAACAGGGGAAGCGGGAGAGGCGCCGCATTCCAGCGAGGTGCACAGATATTCTGACCGGGTTGTACCTCCACTGGCCGTGGTTATGATTATTACTGTTCTTTCTTTCATGGCAATTTCGGGTAATTACCTTCTTAATATTTTGCGGCATTTTTTTGCTTATTCATCCCATTAACCATTTTACAAGTTATCTTTGAATATATTTAATTTAAGCACCTATCAACATACGGAAGCGGAAGTGTCACTAAATATTTTTTAATATCGTTTTTTGATAATGGATTTCCGCAAAGTAACGCCTGAATCAATAAATTATATCAACATACACCTATTAATCCATTTTATGATAAGTACAAAATATACAGGTACTAATTCAATAGCTGCAAATGTAACTAGGTAATTTTCTATATTTATATGGGATTACAAAGTTATTTATGCAGTTGATGCATCTAGAAAAATGGACTGAAATTGCAAAATATTTTACACGTATAACAGGTCGAAAATGGGCTGAACTGCTTCGATAAAAGTATAGTACGACCATGCCAAGTTTTTGCTCGATTTGGCGGGGGCACTGCCGTGCCCCCAGATAAAAGTACGTTCATAAATCGACCACATTTTGGTTGTTGAATAATTCTAAATGATTTTTCTAATAAACACATAAATTTACTTCAATTATTACAACTGTGTCTAATTTACCGCATTCTAGAAAGGTCGTTTCGTAATTAACAAGTAAAGTGAGAAGCTCGTCGACGTGGATATATACTACAGTTCATAAGGAGTCGGAGAAGGATAGCTAACATCACTCATGGTCTACCTTGGGCGTATTTTTTACTTTGTTTCATCTGTATTCGTTTCATGTGGGAGGGTTATGGCAATGCGCGATGTTGCTAGTTATCTTTTGACTTTATGGGTTAACGCACTGTCATCTCATGGGATATAAAATTACTTAGTATTCCAAGACAGTTTTATTACTATTTTAACGAAATGGCTGTAATACAGACCCTGTCTATTTAGTCTGTGTGTTTTTTGTTCTCAGTGGATTATTTTGTAAGCGTGAACTTATTATAAAAATAACTTTTATAATTTATTACACACATATGACCAAAACTACGTATTTTATGTGACTCAATTGATTAAAGGCAAATTATAAATATACATTAATTAGTTAGCGAGCATAGTATGTACTAATTTTATCTATACATACATATTATATTAAAATTGTAACGGATCGTTGTCTGTACATGGCAGATATATGAGTAAAATATTATTGGGTCTTTTATAAACGAAATAGAATATAGTTAGAATTTTTGTTTATCTGTCCATTTATCTGTTAGTCTGTTTATTTGTTTGTCTGTTTATCTGTTTGTCTGTGCGTTTGTGCACGCAAATCTCAGAAACAGCGTGTCGGATTTAAATGTGGTTTTCACTAATGTATTGTGGTAAGCTTTACTTAACATTAAGTGTTTGTTTCATGTCAATCGGTTTATAAATAAAAAATGTATTATAATTTAAGGAACAACTCTCTCGCCACTACACCATTACCAAGCGAGCGAAACCGCTGGCGGGTCAACCAGCTGTTGTGTGTAGTATGTATAAAGTAGTACTCAAAAATTTAAAATAAAACATACTCTATGCTAAGCTTCTGAAAGCCGATGCTGTTACCCATTTTACTTAATGGGTCCTGAGTTACAAGGTAATAGGGGCAGACAGCCATATCTGAAAACATTGATTTTGTTACGTTAGTTATTTCTAGCAACACATGTTTAAAAAAAAACAAATTTAATATATAATAAATAGCGTAAGACTAATGCAGAGTCTGCCTGGAAAAGTACCACACCGCCAGTATTCAGCAGTAATGTGTAAATATTACTGTTTTTTGTTTTTAAGGGTACACACCAACAAAACAAGAGTTTTAACATCTTATATCTCAGGGCGACGAGCACCTTGCCCTGTGGGTTTTGTTGATCTATTTTTTCTAATTCAAATTCTGAACAGAACTAAACAGCATCTGAACAAGCGTGATCCTTAACATCAAGCGAGCGATTTTCTTGTCTCGTCACCAAGTTTAATAAAAAAGATAGATTATAAAGATAGAAAAAAAATGATTTTATTCAGTACATCACACAAGATAACACGAACGTAACTCGTGACACAACGGAAACAAAATATAAAAAATAGAAAATAAGTAAAGACACATAGTAATAGGAAACAAAGAATCACAATTGTCAATACAATTTGCCAAAAATCAAAAAACAAACAAGACGGTGAATCCCGAGACACTTCGCGCGTTGCCGACCGCCAAGCGTCGATTAGCACTATTGGCGTGTTTCGGGACGCGCCAAAAATTGTACATAATTATTATGGTAACACCATGACGTGGCGCCATGCCACCTATGGATAAATCTAGTTTATCTATGCATGACACGCACCGACACGTCTACAAGTTTGTGTGCAATACTGTTAAACTAGATTTTATAATGTTTTTATAATATTATTATTAATTTTAAGTTGACTGTGATAATGTGACATTGTTTTTGTACCGACCGTCATCTATAACTTATTAAATACAGTGCTATAGCTAAGCTAAGGCTTATGTAATTATGGTAAAAATGCCACATTTTAAATACTATATTTGAACAGTAAACCAGTAAACGCATTGGAAGCATGTGCATGCGACCGGTTGTTTCATAAAATATTTTCAACCGAATCACGGACAAAGTAAGCGATACGATTCTAGCGGGAACTCTATGAATAAAATTATCATTTTGCTGAATTGATTCTGTTACAGTAAAATACTTGTGGCATACAGCCTGCTTATGAACGGATTATACCTTCTGTCGCATAAATGAAGCAGCTTGAATGATTTAAATCTGATAAAAGAGGCTTTTAGGGACTCATTACATGTCGTACGAGGCAAAGCGCTAAAGTCTTCCTTGTCGCTCATAAACTGTTCACATATATTAAGAAAACCATGCATTGGTCACGACTTGGTGGTGACCAGTTAATGGCCTTTTTGATTATTATAATCACCTCCACGTTACGGAATATATAACAGTACTACGTATCAGTGCCTTGGAGTTTTTTTTTTAATCTACACTCCATAGACTCCAGGGTCCGTGCCTTTATCCAACTTTTGGGATTTTCACTACTTACGATTAATTTATTACATTCAACAAATATACATACATAGGGAACATATAAAACTAACTAACTATTTACTATATTATATACGAAATTTATTAACTAATACATATAACACAATTAAGATTATTCTGAGTTGGTGTAAGCATTCACAGCAGACCAGTGTCCGCAAACAGCACCCGTTCACGAGTTGACGCATGTGCCGGCTGGCACATCGCCTTTCTCAACCATTTCTGAGGGAATATGGCGACCCGCCACACACGCCACCGCTTGCCAACACATTTCCGTGAGCATGTCTGCTCTGAATGCCCACACCATCTCTTTGTCAGTTACAATTTTTACACCACTTATAAGAGAACTTAACGCTAGCATACATTTTATAATACACGTTTTACAGGTTATTGTGAGCCCACATTGCGCTGAAGCAGGGCCTCCATCACCACGCTGTTTCGATCCCTGATTGCCATCTTCAGGTTGTAGCTATAGATGGTTTGTTCGATCGCAACCGTCGCTTGCCTCACGAACCGTCCGATAGCATCATCCTCGTCGTCGGCGTAGTAGACAAAAGTCCTCGTGTGCCGGGAAACCGGACGACTGCGTGCGGGACGCTCTCGTGCAGCTTCATTTTGCCTTTCGTTTTTATTACCGCGACTGACTCGTACGTCAGTCCCTGCGCCTCGTGAATGGTAAGGGTGCGTGATCCTTCGCCCTTTCCATAGCCCTGGCTGGTCAGGGTCTCCTTTTCCTCTTGAGTGTGGACCAGGAAGAGGGTGTTTGGAAGGAATTTGGGGATTTTCGCTCCCGTGTAACTCTCGAGGCGCAGGGACCTTATACTGGAAGCCGAGGAATATATACCGGAGTATATTTCCCTCTGCGCATACGCAACATCCATTGGGTTCCGGTGCGTGCACTACAACTCCTGGCGGATGTTCGTAACCAGGTTAGGGCGGTTATACCTTAGATCGAACAGGTTCTCCCTGTCTATGTAAGGTAATTGGTTGACGTCTCCGATGAGCACAAGTTCGCTAACTCCAGACAGCCTAGAAGCTATTACTATGGCCCCAAAATGGTTCATGAGAGCCTCGTCCACCATCAGGCGGACGTAGCTCTCTATCTTTTTAAAACCATTTAATAAAACCGAGGCCATAGTGCGCACCTTGGTTTTCATCAGGTCTCCGATTCGGTGCGCTAACTTCTCTCTCAGGTCTTTTGCTGCCTCTGTAGTTGTTGTTGCGATAACGTCCTTGTCCACATCGAAGTGTCTTACCACCCAAGTTGTTTTTCCGCATCCGGGAACTCCATTGATCCACTGTATTTTGGGTACCTCCCAGTGTTTCCAAAATGTCTTGATCTCAGAGTCTCCCGAAATGGCTTTCGCCATTTGCAAGACTCTGTCATCCAACATTATCTTGGTGCACCGGGCGGTGACAACAATAGGGTCGTGTGGTGGTGTTGCGTATTTTGGCCTACCAGTCCGTCCGGTATCTTCCTCATCCAGAAACACAGAGCCACTTGTCGCGTTGTAGGCAGCCATATACTGACTAGACATTGCCCCCATGATGATCGAGGATGTGTCGTTGTTGTATATGGCTGCTTCAGCCTCTTCGAGTTTCTTCTGCAGCAGTCGAGATTCGATGATGCTGCCCTCGTTTGCTCGCCTGTAGGACTGCAGGATGTTATTGCAGTTCCTGAGATTGACATCTCTTGCCGCTCTCGTTATGGCGAGGAACTCGAAGAAGGCATTCGCTGCGTGGCTCACTGGTTCCTGTGCTGGTATATACTTTGGCGGACTGACTTGTCCCATGTCAGCTCTGGTCCGAGGTCGTTTTTGGAGTGTTGAACTGGAGTAGTCTTTTTCGCTGGCATGGGCAATTTTGGCTCGCACGATTGTAGGAACAAGCTTTGTGCTGCTGCTTTGAAAAATGCCAGGAACGCTGTGACTCGGCCCTTACACTTGATAGGGCTGCGCTCCTGGTTCCTTTCTGCTTCTGCTTTTTCCTGGAGACGTTCCGAACCGCTTTTGGTGGTTGAAGCGGGGATTAGGTGCCTCCAACAGTCGGTTGAATTGTTGTGTATCGGCTTCCTGAGGTAACTGAGTTTTTCGCCTCTGTCTTCGTACACAACTACCTCATGATGTTCCGAGGCTCTAATACAACCTAGTTGGTCCGCGACCTCACCCTTGGAGTGTTCTAACACCATAGCGTCTACGTTTATGACTCGGGCTTGTTCCGCATTTCCTGCCAATTTCGAGAGTAGCATGCTCGCTTTAGCGAATGGAGTCTCGTCCGCCCACTCGATTAATGCAACTGTTTTGTTTTTAGTCGCACGAGTCGACAGGGGCAGCCCGTGACGTCCATCACTGGCATCGCGTCATATGCTTTTCCCTTCATGGTGGTCTTGAAGTTACTTCCGTTTAGCAGGCATGCTAGCCCGGGTGATAACCGTACTCGGCCTTGGAGGGTTTGTACCGCTGACATATTTAGCAATAAAAAAAACATTTCTCAGTCAGAAACTGTACATCTTTTGCATTCATTGTTGTGTAAGGCCGCTTCCTGATTTGGCAGTACGGTATCATTCTAGTAAAGTAGGCTCAGCATTTTTTTACCGAGTCGTTATCAAGCTTCTGTGTTTGAATGTATGCTTCCAGATTAGCGCGGGCTGCGCGAGAGCGGGGTGGTGAGCGTGTGGCATGCCGCGTCGTGGTACGCGCAGTCAGTATAAATCCTGCATACTAAGCGGTACTGCTTGTGATGCGTGAACGAAATGTGAAGATTCTACTGTTTTATACCGATAGCTTAATGACAGTATACCGTTTAGTGAAGAGATCTGGCCGACATTAGTAAGCTTGCGGTAATGTATAAAATACCGCATACCGATGGCGTGCATAGCGTAGCATTAGGCCGAATACCTTTCATAAGGATTTGTGCGTTTTCTTAATTTAGTTGTAAATATTCAATTTGTAGTATATAAAATTGTCAAAAATGTTTTAATGAAAGAAGCATAATAATGGTAACGATATAATTTAGAGGATAAAAATGTTAAACACTCTAACGCTGCCAAGTAGTGATTTTTAACAAATTTACAAAAAGGAATAGATACATTGTAAAATTTTAAAAACAATGGCCCCTTAGTTTCTTGCCTGTTTTTCTCGTAGCGCTGAATGCGGAATAGAGTCGTTAAAGGTACATTAATCAATAATTGATAGAATAAGTGCGTCTTAATCATAATAACAGATTTTTTTAGGGTTCCGTACCCAAAGGGTAAAAACGGGACCCTTTATCTAAGACTCCGCTGCCCGTCCGTCTGTCACCAGGCTGTATCTCGTGAACTGTGATAGCTAGACAGTTGAAACTTTTACAAATATTGTATTTCTGTTGCCGCTATAACAAAACATACTAAAATCAGAATAAAATAAATATTTACGCGAGCTCCCATGTAGATAATGTGATTTTTTGCTCGTTTTTATAGATAATGGCAAGGAACCCTTCGTGCGCGAGACTGACTCTCACTTGGCCATTGTTTTTTAATTAATTGAACTCCCATCTTGGTAAAGCCGGAACCCTATGCATGAGTTTGTTTTGAAAGTCTACCAATACCTCGCTCACATAAATATTCTGTTTACAATTCAAAGCAGTATAATGCGAAACATAATTATGGTTTTTACAGTTAAATAGCATTTGACCAAATCAAGTTTTACTCGTAAGTATTTCTTGAATCTATTTTCTTATTATTAGTACAAATAATGTTCACTTAATCGCATACTAGGATTCTCCGTGTTGCGGGAAGTGAAATTTCAGTTCTTTACAAAGTATTTGCTCTAGCCAAGATCGAACCTGGAATCTCGCTATTCGAGGCAGCGTTATTTACATATTAGGCCTCGAGGCCGTCAAATATTTTCCTGGTATCGTGTAAATTTAATGCAACGTTATTATTTTCCAAGTTGCTTCTACAATGCGTTACACTAAAAGCATCCGTTTCATTTACAGTATTATTATATCATATAATTTGCCCGATGTAATTGGCTATAGGCACATAATTGGCAAATTTCGTTGAATCATGTACCCTCTTGTACGTAACCAGTATTACTGAACAAGATAAGCGTTCTAGTTTAATTAAACCGGGAGTATCATTATTTAACTAATTAATATGAAAGGGAAAGTATCGGTTGGTAAACGTTGTGCTCGAATTCATTACTAATTATCGACTTTAAGTAACTTAATTAGGAACTTGGGCCTGTTTTACTTTTTAATTTATTTATGTAGCTTGGAAATTATTTTAAGCAGTGTACGTAGGTATAGATCTTCTATACTACTGATAAAGGTACCAGTTATGGTATTAGATAGGCGGGATAAAATTTTATATAGTAAAGCAAGTCGTAAGCGGTAAAAGATCAGCAGGGCTATTATGTATCTCAGTTGCTAACTAATGTTGATTTAAATCTTGAAAAATGGCGGCCCTATATCAGTTTTGACAACTTCAGTAAGCAAAAATGTTAGTGAGTTGATGACTGGAGCTGACAAAAGTGACATAGCGCCGCCATTTTTTTCGATTTCAATCAATATTTGTTAGCAACTGAGATACATAATAGCCCTACAGACTATCGGCTTATTTCAATAGATCCCTCAGATGGGTACTATTTAATTAGCAGTTATTCGACTGGACGGTACTGTTTAAGCATTAGGTAAGTTTTATGTGTAATCAGTTAAACACGAGTGAAAGAGTGAGTCTAGAAACAAAAATTAGATATACGATTTTTTAATACTTTTTAAACTTTCGCGAACTAAATGTATGTTTTTTTGACACAATTTTTATTCCATCTGATATAAAGTGGTAACCTCTACCTAGAACAGATGCATTTCCACATAAGTGACGAACTGCACTGTCCTCGCAACCCTGAGACATTAAGCTAAGTCTCTAGTTGAGTCTCGCCTGTAATTTCGTCGGCCAAATATACCGTCAAACCAAAATACAGTACTGCGAACATTACTGCTTCGTGGTAGAAATGGTAGCAGTATTAACCCGGACGAAGTCGTTCACAAAGAGTTCTACTGCCCAAACTTTGCTCTTACTCTTGACCACGGTCGACACATGTTGACTGAAATGTGGAGGTTATCAATAGTCAAAATAATCTTATGATAAGGTTTTGTGCGCGAAAATACCCCATAGTATCATGAGTTATTTGTGCAACAAGAGAGCAAAGTCCTTATGTTGCTGCGAGTGCTGATGATGCACTAGATGCATAAAAACACACTAGATGCAAAAAACTTTGCTCTCGTGTAACACACATAACTTTTCACTTAAGCAGCGAGAACACTTTAGGAGATAAAATAATACACAGGAATAGATTGAAATAACTATTTATTGTGAAAAATGAAGTAAAAATAAATATTTGTTTATAATTGCGCATTACGGTGCCATGTAGGATTTTTGATACTGACATTGGCTATTTTTTTGATAAAGCTCTCCCACATAGCATACTTTGACTTTTGAAGTTTCTACTGTTGTTCCTAAACAAATAATTTAATGGCCATGTTGAGACACAGACGGAAAATTTCCAATGAAAAATCTTATTATATTTATATAAAACGCTTAACATCTTATCTAGATAAGCTTAGGTCAAGCCCGCTATAGCGAAGAAAACTTTTTATTTTCTTCTTTTTGATGCTACTCGTAGTTTGGGAAATTATCCAACTTAACTTAATTATATAATTCCTGAAATTAGACAAAAAAAATTTAATTCTTATGAATTGTTTTCACATTAATACTTATACACTTAATCCTAACATTTTTTACACTAATGCAATGAGTAACAAAACCATCGGCCATGCGTCATTTTATTGTTATAATTCCCATACAATAAATAAAAAGTTTGTACTCGTACAATTTAATTTGAGAATAATTCTTCAAATCTCCGGAATCACGCCACTATATCGAATAAATACCAAGTAAAGCCCAAGGGGTTAAAAAAATAATTTAAAATTTAACTAAAAGCGTGATCATAGACATCGACAAGGAATAACGTGCACATAGACTAATTTTTATCTTCAAATATGTTCTTATGGAAGTCAATGCCAAGCGGGCGGAACCACCGTAAGCAGCTAGTTACACTATTATAATGTTATAAATGTGAAAGTTTGTATGTATGTTATTTAATCACGCAAAACAGCTGAACGGATTTGATTTGAAGAAGTTTATTGTGGAGATGATATGTAACCGTCATGGCTATTATGTATCTCAGTTGCAAACAAATGTTGATTGAAATCAGAAAAAATACGGCTATATGCCACTTTTGACAGCTCAACTTACGAACATGTTTGCTTACTCGAGTGGTTAAAACTGGAGTAAGCAAAAATGTACAGGTAGGTACATTATAGCCCTGCGAGTCAACACATCGCACAGTGTGCCGCCTAGTATAAGCTGGCGGGACAAAATCGGTTACTATTTTATCTCGATCCACGGGTAGTTCACCAGGGATCGAATTAAACTTATTCCATGCGAACGAAGGCGCGAGCGGATACTAGTAATTAATAAAAATCTGGTCTTTGATGAGATCGGGTAACTCTAAAAAACGACTTGTTATAAGACTTTCATACCATGCCTCTATAGAGTGTTTTCCTTCATTTATTTTTATTACCCAAACAATCCTCCAAAAGTATACCAAGAAGTAACAAATACCAACCAATAAACCCTTTTACCAAATAAATCTCGCTCTTCCCTCTCGAAACAATATTTTTTACTTGGAATCAAAGTTAACAACAATAAATTCTTACCCTGGCATCAAATACGTTTTCAATTTCAGCGGATCCAAAGCGGGTTGATCGGCAAACAGAGGGATTGACTGGGGCTCGCATGACACGTACCGATCGTGGGGTTGCCTGTGCCACAAAAAAATACCGCAAGAAGTTTGGTGACGTAACAGCGTAATAAATTCACTACAATTATTATTATCGTGCATTCACCGTTGACGAAAGTATTTAATTTCTTTGTACAGTATACAGGAAATATTTGGCTCTATGGACCGTGCCTACTTATATTTATGACTCCGAATATCATTTTATCTGTACTGGCAATCAATTTCAGAGTTGTTCAATGTTTGACCGTGTAGTAAAATTTTATTATTAACTGCGTTGTTGAACAAGTCTATGAATAGAAATATATTCTACATACTGTAGACTTTCTAGAAGCACTGTTTGTTAATAATATAGATGTAATTGTTGGAAACCTTTTACGTACTGACTAAAATCCTATTATTTAATTAACAATATATTTAGTATTTTTTTGTATTTCGTCATTAATGTTTGTTTTATATCAGTTGTTAATTTGGACTCATACGAGACAAAACTATCATGGATTTTGTCTTTTAAAAAGTAGGATGTATAGGACTAAGAGACTATACAATTAAGAGCCCTACTTAATAGTGAGGCGTGGCCTAATTAGTCCTAGCTAGATCATTTCAGGCTTGTACTGGGTTAATACCCTATATACAAATAGAAATATAACTCTTTCAGTATTTATATGGCATTCATAATACTACCTCTGGTATAATGAAGATATAAGTATAAATGACAGTATTATTTATGACTAGTTGACCCGCCAGCGACTTCGCTCGCTTGGTCTTGGTGTAGTTGCGAGAGAGTTATTCTTTAAAATCCCAATAACTTTTTTATTTATGATTATAGATAAGATTGAAACGGAACAAACACTAAATTTTAAGTGAAGCTTACTAAAATATATTAGTGAAAACCACATCTAAATCGGATAAGCCGTTTTTGAGATTAGCATGCACAAACGCACAGACAAACAGATCATCAATAGGACGTCCACTGCGGAACATAGGCCTCCCCCAACAAACAAACAGATAAACAGACAAAAAATCTAATCAATCAATAATTAATAATCTAATCAATTTTTTATTCTATTTTCGTTTATAAAAGTCACAATTATATTTTTTCTTATATTATTTTCCATGTACACAGCGATCCTTTACATTGTTATTATATGCATGGATAAGTTACTACAACTGCAACTTCTTCCCGTGAAATAAGGTACTGCTCTCCTAGGCTACCAGTTGTATTAGGATGAAAGTAGTCCTATAAGTCAATCCTGGCTATATCCTGGCTATCGCCCTGCAAAATTCCTAAAAACGCTGTGTAGTAACGAATTATTTTGCATTAATGATATTAGTTGGATGAGTAGTAGAGGTTTCATATTGCGCAACAAAATTAGTCCTCAGTTTGGCTTTTCAGTAACATTAACACGCATTTTGTTTGTAAAAATGACATTAAGTAAAAAATATGTTTCAATAGGGTTAGCATGGCATGCCGTGCGACTAAACGTTGCCCATAAAAAGTGGTTAACTTGCTGACGGGGGGTGGGATGTTCACCTAAATTAAACTTTCGTAGCGCTGTGAAAGAAGTAAAATTTGTTTGCAACTCGAACAAAGCTTTTTCTTACGATGATTACAAAAATAATAATAAAATTTATAAGTAATATAGAAAACACGCATATATAACATTTCATTTTCAATTTAAACATCGATGTCGTATGGTAATTGTTTTACGAAATCAATACTTATACCAAATACGAGTTTCAATTAAATGAAGTAAACTAAATATGCAGTACAAATCTACAGTTTTATTGTACACAAATAGTTGTGATTGTATTATTTTGACAGCATAATATTATTAAACCCAAACTTTTGAAATCAGTTTGTAAAATGTAAGCTTTCCAAGAATCATAACGTCTACGTGAGACTCCCGGGTAACGGGCACATATGGCAACTCTACCCGACAGGTATATTTGGCAGCATGAAAATTGCCATCATATTTCAGCGTCAAAAGCGCCGAGCCAAATAACTTCCTTTAGTACTCGTACTCAAACTTTGTTCGAGAGAATCAGTCACGAATGTAAACAACAAGCTTTTAGAAGTCGCTCATTTAATCCAGCTGTCGTTCAAGAAGATCCATTGAAAGATTTATTAGTTGCAAACATCAGATCAAAAGATTAAAGACAAAAGTTAAATGCAGTATTAAATTATTTTAAACGCAAATAGCAGGCAGAAAATCATGTTATGGATATTTATAAACAAGTTATTTAAGTTTATCATTTGTAAGATCAATTATTTAAACTGTTGCCTTTATTATTTAAATTATTTTGTTTGAGGTTAATATTATATATATATATTGATATATAGAATCTTACATTAGTTGAAAAAAGACATTTGAAAACTTGAGCTCTGTGGCGTACTTAGTAGAGCCAACGATATTGTATTTTTGTAACCGACTTTTGTCAAGAGGAATGTTCTCCAGCCGACCATATCTGCCTACATCAGGATCTGCCTACTTTTGAACCTGAAGACCTTGTGTGGGTGCTGTATTCTTATACATAAAAAAACGTATGTATTTAAGAAATTTAATACGAATCATCTAAATTTTATAATTCAGTAAGATAAGTATGCTTGGTCTTACATAAAAGTACTTTTATAACCTATCTTACAAAAAAAAACAATTTCGACAAGTTATTTCACACGTTTTGGTATTGATGTCGGTTCCATTTTTTGAAAATACATTTTTTTCTCAATTTTTTTGTGACCCTTGCGATCAAGGAAGTAGTCCTTGATCGATTGCCATTCACCAACATTGATGATATCATCAAGATAGGCGTAACACTTTTCAGTTTATGAGTCTAATTCAAATAATATACTATACCAAACAAAGAAAGAATTTTGACAACCAGTCCACAAATGGGGAGAAATCAGCCAACATACACAAAAAATCCGTACACATGAGCACTATAACCTCCCCTTTTTTAAAGTCAGTTAACCGACGATTAAACAGTTATTAACATTTATGTTTGAAATAAACCAAGGTATTATGTATAATTATATTATTTACATATAATTCAGTAGCGGAAGTATTTTAGTCAGTTTACTATGTGTTAAATAATGACTTATTTACACATAATAATATAATATTTTTTTTATTACCAAAAAATACACCAAGAAAATACAAAAGATTACCAAAAGAACAAAATTTACCTTAATAAAATAAACTAGATTTAAACCAATATCTTAAATAAATATAAGAACTACTTATAAAGGTTAACAGATTGCTTGAGAGTCCTGCACTAGGCGAACCTGTATCGCAGGACCCGCGACCACTACGCTTAAACATCATGTTTAATGTGTGAATGAGTGTGTAGAACTTTACAAATACGGCGAACAGAGTGTATGAGGTGCGAGATTTGTTGCTGTGATTCATAAAAATGCGTTTTGCGTGAGGTGTGTGTGTGTGTGTGTGTTTGAGTGTGTGATGTGTGTGTGTGTATGTTTGTATGTTTGTGTGCGTTTCTATACAAGTGCTCAAAAGGGTAGATGTTAGGTGACAATTTTCAGCAGATTCTCTGTGTCGTCATGTGTGAGTGAGCATAAGTATTTAGTTACAATTGCTTTGCATTCCCGGAATCTTTTGTCTCGAATATCCCATTTTTTAATAATCTTATTGTATAGATGTATGGAAATCTGAATTCTGGGAGACGCTGTGCAAAGGCAGTTTTAACGTGAGGTTGTGTAGCGCGAGGGGGCCGTCTCTTTGGTGGAAGTAACTGAGGAAGAACTAATTTTTTGACTTTAACTTACATAATGTCAATTACGATATCATCAAGAAAAGTGAAACACTTTTTAGTTATTGGATTGTAACTCAAAAACAGCTTGACCCAATTGATATTATTTTTAAGTACAGTGACTTAAAAATAAGGCTTATAATAGTCTTACTATGCCATTGCCAATAGTACAATGCCTCTGTATACCAAGCATACTCCTCTCTCTGAAAATGATGATTATAATCACACTAACATTATAAAGGCGAAAGTTTGTGAGCATGTTTATATGTTTACAAATTCTATACGCTCAAACATTTGATGCAATTTGATATAGAGTTAAATTAGGCGCTGGATTAGGATAATTTTCATCATCATCCATCACCGCGCAGCTAGCAATTGATAAAAACGTGATGATTATGATATTTTTATCATATTATATTTTTATAGCAAGACAGAAATACGCTCCTTTAACGAGATTTAAACCCGCGACACCAGAATGCTGCTCTGAAGTTTTGGGTTGCAATTTAGCTTCGGCATCCTTTAGAACCGTTTTTCCTTCATAAACGCCTGCGAGTCTTGAGTCCAGCGTCCATGTGTTGCATCAGATCTCTGAAGTCAGAGATGATCAGAGAAGTCTTAGCTAATGACCTACAATAAAATGATCATGCAGTAGCAATACATGCTATTCCGTTAAGACTTAAGTCTTACAATGAAAATGTAATAATTTGTAACTAGCCTTATTGTATTTGTCTCAAATTATTATGTGTAAAATATTAGGTATCTAGGTGATGTAAATTTATTTACCTTTGGTTCAATAAAAACATATTAAGGTTTTCAGTGGGAGGTCGCGCCTCCAAACCGTCAACAATCGCGACCACTATTACGCCAGTTCACTTTAATTGTTAAATTTTTAGTTACACTAGACAGCACAGCTGTTTAAAAAGAAGTGTAGTTTCAACAATAATTAATTTACTCAAAATTGAATTTTCAGTTTACAAGTACAAAATTACGTTCCACGTTACGTAGAGCCTAAAAAACTAATAATTCAAGCAGCTGTCCAAGCGACAGCAAACAAGTGCCACATGCAAAAAAACTGTTATTGCCACAGACTATCGAATGCATCGGAGTCAAAAATATAATTTCGGGAAGGTGCTCAAAATTGCGTTCATGTACCGAACAAATATAATTAACTGTTTTTACCGGTGGTAACGGTGTTTAAAAGGTTTTAGTTTAATTGCCACAGAACGTTATCCCTAGTAGAAGTTTCAAACCCCGCCAGTCTGCAATATAGGGAACTGTACTTCATAGGAAACCGACGAAGCTATTTCCTTACAAAAGCAACTGGTATCGACATTTTTGCAACTTCCGTACAATGATGATGCTATTAAAATAAACGTAGTGTCCATTGTAAGTGACAAGAGGAAGGAAATAGCTCGCTTCTGTGCAAAATGTAATATCCTACTGTCACTCGAAATGTCTTACATCTTAGCTTGGTCCATTTTAATTACTAATCTACTAGTCAGATTTATTGCTAATAATTGCAATAAATCTGACGTTCATACCATAGTAAGTAAATTTATGTAATAACAAAAGAATGATGCTAAGGTAGTGATAGTGATTCTTAATATTTTTTTAACCTTATTCCCTTCCTGTGTCTTACAGTGACTAGATCTTATGAGGATGTTTTATCGCTATCCATCTTAGGATTAGGAAACGGTAAAAGCACGAGGACCACCTGATGTTAAAAATTAACCTCTGCCAAAAATAGATGCATTTCCTCACAAGTGACGAACTGCACTGCGCTCGAAATCCTGAGACATTAAGCTGCCTTCAAACCAAAACGCAATAATGCGAACATTACTGCTTCACGGTAGATAAGGCATGGTATATATCTACTCAATACTCAATTATTTTACTGCAACATATGTAGCGACATGCAGGTCTTATTGAACATGTGTTTATTTGTATAACTAATGACCCTCTAAGGGTATGGCAACAGAAGGAACGGAACGATCTGTTTTGATTTCATTCAATTTATCGTTGAAAAATTCGTCTAAGGTATAATAAAATTTCGATTCAAGTAATGATTTTAAGTTTTTAATAAAACATTCTACTTTTTCTATGTCTTTTAGCGTATTAGGCTATCATATATTTCTATAGCACATTCTATATCTAGAATATGTATACCATATAATTAACCGATTTTCTACATTTTCATTAAGAAACAATTAGAACGTTGACGTCTTCGCATGTAGAGCTGCAGAGAACTCCAGATTAATATTTAACATGGTAGATCAAACATCTTCGGACCAGTACCTATATGCAGAATGTATTGAAATATATTTTCTTTTAAGTCATATTTTACCTTCTATCCTGTTCAAATAGTCCTGGGCGTTACTAAAAAATAGAGAGACAAGTACATGCCAAGTTCTTTATTTTTTTAATCTTACGTTTAACCTCTCTATATTTATACCTCGTACCATCGTTATATATTGTATGATAAACCATTCTGCTAAGATTCCTTACCTAAGAATGGCTAAGTGTAGTCTCAAAATAAATCATTAAATTGTACCGTATAGTAGCTGTGTCAAAGTCGCGTAAGGCACGTATAACTTATACATATATGGAAAGGTAGAAATTAAAATTTCGACTATTCACTTTTTTCATTTTATGAACGAAATCTCTCGAAACAAAACAAGTGTGTTACTGACGCGAATACCGATAGTGTCGTACAAACAACAAGAAAGTCAGTCTAATTATATTATATTATTTATTTATATCAAACTTAACTTAGTAGTTGAATAAATGTTCTCCCACACATAGATATCATCATACGTCACAGTCAATTCTCCAACTACAAACGTAATTACATACGTACATTTATTATTATTTATTTATTATTACTTACGCGTTAAGAGAAATCTTATTTTTGAGAATGTCAACGGGAAAAACTCCAGAAGTCTTGATTCGTTGACGAAAAACTTGACCTTTTTACAGCTCCAGGGGAAGATACAATATTGCGTTCATGTTAAAAATCTCTTGACAAACAGATGGCAGACATACAAACAGATGAACACCAAATTGAACCTACAATGGTTCCTTTTTCAAACACCAAAACTGTTGGGATGACAGGTAGGACTGTAAACATGCGAAACCCATGTTTCCGATTGTAAACAAAAATAATACAAACAAGTTACTACGATTACGACGGCAGGACCTTCGCCTAATGGTGGGCATTATCACTGGTCATCTAAATTACCAGTCACACAAGATTTGAGCAACGGACAGCTCCCTGTGTAGAGGCTGTCTGCAGAAGGACGAGACTGTGGAGCATGTGTTGCTGCACTGCAGGGCTACGGAAAAAATTATAGCAAAAACAGGATTACTGGAGTCCACTCCACACCGCATGAAGCATTAGCAGCATCATCGACGGATGTTCATACAACATCTCAAACTACACTGGAGCAGCGACTGCCAGCGACCCAAGGCCATTCTCCGCTATGTGAGGGAGTTAGGCTGGCTTCAGTAAATGCTGGCAGGGGGGAATTCGCAACCGGGATGTCAATGCAGGCCACATCGCCCCCAAAACGAATAAGAATACGGTTCCTTTTCCTATTGAGTGAAAAAACCCTAAAAACGAAAAAAACTGAATTTATAATTAGAATTTTGATGTTGTGAATTCAAAATTGGATATTTTTTACTAAACTTATCCAACGTACATCAATATCAATGCGCTATATTGAAGCTTTTATTTCCTTTTATAATTTAATATGCTCTAATAATAATTAAATCAAAATAACCTGATTTTTAAATATATTCTAAAACTTAAGCTTAATGCGGTAGGCAACTTATTACTATACCGTAAAACCTAATATTGTGAGATCGCTTTAGCCAGTATCTCATAACATTCTAAGAGCCTTTTGTAAGCCAGGTTTTATAGGACGCAAAGACAATGCGGTTTATTAAAAATACGTATTTGACATATTATTTTATTATGTGTGCAGTTAATCTATTACTTTTACAAATAATTATACCTTATAACATAAAATAAATAAACAAGCTTTGTGTATTATTGTAATTTTAATATAGTAAGTTTATTATAATGAGAATATGTAAACAGATGGAAGTATGTATATAGAATGTTGCCTTGACGTACGATGTTAATTTTAAATTCATATAAATATGTAGCAGATATGTTGCAAGTATTATCATTTATTTATTTAAATCTCCAAAAAGGTAAATACACATTGTTTTTAGTAGGTAATGTCTTAAAACCTAAGTTAGGTTTGTCTAAACACCGAGTTCTCGTTAAAACTACTATAAGTACAATATTGAACTCTGTTTAAATTACTTTCGTACGTAGTGAGTAGGCATCTAGATGCAACAAAAAATACGAGTATAGCGCACACATATAGATAATGTAGTTACGTTTTGCGATCTTGTATATAATACATATCTTTAAAGATTTACTTATTAATTATACGCTCATAAGCTGAGCATCACACACGCAAAGCGAGCCGGAGCGGAGCGAGTTATGGGGTCCAGAGTAAGAGGCGATCTGATGGCCTAAGAATATAATAATCTAGAGATTTTAGAAATATTAATCTTGCATTAGCCCCGATCCTTTCCACACTTTACTAGGGACTTAATTCACAAAGTAATCATAAAACACATGCATTTTAGCATACAAATAGCAAAATAATTATATAATTTACAGTAATTAAATCTTTTTAACAAATTTTATGGGCGTTTACTAGTCTATAGTTATTCATATTGGTCAATAGTCTAAAGTCATCAAAATAATGCATGCAATAAATTCATTTTACCATCATCATGATTTTTGGAATACAAAAAGCAAAATAATTATTTTATTCACAGTTATTTTATTTTACAAACTAATTATTAGACCTATAGTATAAAGTTATCCATAGTCTAGTAGTCTATACTTTAATTGTTTTGAGTGTGTACTTAATTAGTGTTTGACAAAGTGTACCCGTCATTTTATACTTCAAGGACCACTCTCAGTAAGAGTTGGCCATTTCTAACAAAACACGTTTATTTAAAGTCAGCGCTCTTTGTTTAGCAACAATGAAATACTTGAATGTAAACTGAGAGTCTTATCGTGGAACCCTTATTTGTTTGTCGAATCGTTGTTGTTGTCTGACTTGCGTCATTTTGCTAAGGGTTGATGAACATTATTAGCAAGAACAAATTGGAGAAATGAGTCAGCTTAATTGGCTAAGATTTGGGGTCTTAATTGACGATTTTTGTATCGGCTTAAGTCGAAAATGTAAACGCTTTTGATGAAGATTTGTGAGGTAGCTCGATTGTGATGGAAACCCTTAATGAAAAGCAGCAATTATTAGTAAGACTAAGAATATGTTATTGAACACAGATATTATCACGTACTGACCGTATATATCTGTTTTTTTTATTAAACATGACCTTAGGCCATATGTTCATTCTGAATGGTGCTGCGTCCTAAATACGAGTAATCACCTAGGTCATTTAGTTTCCATCACATGTCCAGCACCGATTCCTATATGAAGACAACTAGCTGACCCGCCAGCGGCTTCGCTCGCGTGGCCTCGCGGGATACGGTAATTACAGATTTTTAATTATCCCACGGGAACTCTTTAATTTACCGGGATAAAAAGTAGCCTATATGTTGATCAGGGATATAAGCTACCACCATACGTTTTTTAACGTTAAATTTCATTTAAATCGGTCCAGTCGTTTCGACTTAGCCCGTACAAACAGACAGACAAACATACAGAGAAACAAACAATTTGAACTTATTTTTCGCTCCTTACATACCCTGACTCGGTTTTAAGCATATTTTTCACAGTACAGAAATTTTACCTCTACAGTTTATAATATGTAGTAGTTTTAACATCTCGTTTTATCCCCTTAAGTCATCCCTGACAAAAATATTGAAAGCATCACTATTTGTTTTAAATTACCTATCCAGTTATCAATTTTCATCACTGTAGCACCAAAAACAAAGAACTTTTGAAACAAAAAAATATCCTCCGTTTCACCCCCTTAAGTCATCCCCGACAAAAATGTTGAAAGCATCACTATTTATTTTAAATTACCTATCCAGTTATCAATTTTCATCACTGTAGCACCAAAAACAAAGAACTTTGGAAAAAAAAAACCCAGTTTTACCCCCTTAAGTCATCCCTGTCAATAAATATTAAAATCATCACTTTATAGTGTCCAAATGATAATTTTCACCACTGTTCGAAAACAAAACTTTCCATACAAACTTTCACCCCTCCATTTCACTTAAACCACTACTGTCCAAAAAAAAATAGTCTAATTTGTTTTTACTTTAACCTAATCAAATACAAATTTTCACAACTATATTAAAGGAGTTTCATACAAACATTATTAACCCCTTTTGACCCCTTAGGGGTAGAATTTCGAAAAACCCATTCTTAGTACACCTCTATGCATCAAGGGCAATACACTCTCCAAATTGCAAGTCTCTACGATCAGTGGTTTAGGCTGTGTGTTGTCTGTCAGCCAGTCAGTCAGTCAGGACTTCTTCTTTTACATATATAGATATTGTCCGCAAGTTGTATGTGTGTGATGTCTTATTACCTCTTATATCACCTATTATGCTAATAAACTTGTATTGCTTAATTTCTGTATAAATATATTTATTAAGAGATACTAAATAAACTTATATATCTACTATATCATTAAAAATCAACTAACATTATACAATATTGTTGGTGGTAGTATATGGGTTATAGCCAAATGGGCCGGCACGACAAGGGAAGTACCACACTCCCACATAATACCGACGTGAAGTACTGCTAAATATTGCGTTTCGTCAGTCTGTGGGAGGTTCCGTTGGCCCAAACCCCCTTCCCCTCTCCCCTCTTCTGACTCTACCTCTCCCCTCCTAACCCCTCCCTCTACCCCTTCCTTTTAGAAGTCGGCAGCGTGTTGGCAACGGCCTTTGTGTTGCAAACGTCTATAGGCGACGGTGACCACTTTCCATCAGGTGGACCGCCTGTCTGTCCGCCTACTTAAAGCAATAAAAAAAATATTACGTGCTGTCACGAATACAGATAAAATTAAAATATACAAACAATTACATGATATGACAATATGACAATGATACATACATAATACATTTTAACGAAGTTCAAGAAAATTATACAAGTCTACCGGACCTTGCTTTTTACTCTGACACAGAAAACGATAAGCAGTGTAATGCTAATCAGAAAATGAAAAACTATGACAACAATCACCACATATTTTCAAAATTTTCTAGCCAAATAAAATCTGAAGTTTCGACGAAAAACTCATAAAATGTATCTCTGCTCTATGCAAACTTTCAATAACAGCTATATTAAATCTTCCCAACGACGGTTATGCAGCGAGCAGTCTTGAACCACCCTTTTTAGGGCTCCGGTTCAAAATAATAACTTTTTATGGTTTTAAAAGGTGTTGTTTAGAATGTAGTAATACTACATATCTAAAAAAATAACGCAATCCCTAACGTTATAAAAAAGTTGACCACGTGAGTGCTTTTGAAAGAAAGAAAGACAATAATTTTATTCAGGACATCATACAAAAATACTGACAAAATAGGACAACCATCACAATAACGTTGCGTAATGTCATGAAAGAGCCCCGACTCAGCATACGCTAAGGTAAACCCAAGCACTGATTTTCAGTCGGCGCTCCTCACTGACATCACGAACGGAACTCGTGACACATTAATAGAGCTTGGAAAATAATTTTGTATATTGTCCTATGATAGGTTTCCGTTGATATCCTATAAAGCAAATCACAATACTACAAATAAACGAATGAACTAATTTAAGTCTATGTCTAGATATAGCACGTTATTAAAAGTAACGACTATAACAAATAATATCAAGAAAGGTGTAGATATCAACCTACAACACAACTTTCTTTATTTGTGTTGAGGCCTCTGCTTTCATGTGATCATGGAACCCCCCACCTTATACGAGACCCGATACGCACTGCCTGTTTTCTCATATGAATGACTCAATTATGCCATAAGCCTTAAAGCAGCTAAATACGAGTAAAAACCGTATACTGGAAACGTGAGGCACGTTAACGCAAACAGAATATCTCAACCAGTCCGACTGCGCTTTAATTTCATATTCACAAAGTAGGTAACAGTATGTACCCAGGTATTGTGTAGTAGTGCCCGACAAAGCCATTATTCAACGCAACTCCGTGATCTAAATTCGGCGCTCGCTCAAAGCATAATGTTCGCTTTGCTTGCCACGTCCGAAACAAGATGTTGTTTGGATCACAATTTTGAATGTCTACGTCATCGGTGGATTACTGCTATCAATAAATTAGGGATTTTGAAGCAATTATAGCTAGATAGCTATCATAGATAGATAGAATACTCTCGAGTGAGAGATGAGGGTTTGCAGCCAATCCAACGGCCGCTAGATCGGTCCCGGATCGTCTACGCTAGGCGTATTGTAGCGTCTAGTGAGCATTTGGTGAAGGTAACTTCGTAATGAAATAAAAACACACTTTGTATTAACGCTATCCTATTTTTATAATTTGTCTCTCCATGTCTTAATAGGATTCAGTACATTGTACTATTGTGTAGTTAGATTTGCTTCTCTAACACAATGTGCGGTTGTATCCATGCATGAAGAACTCCTAGACTTGCCTGAGTCGTTCAGGTAGAGTAAAAGAGGGACTAGGGTATGCTAAATAATAAGGTAGTATGTAAGTTCGTTAGTATAAATGTATAAATAATGAGATTGGGCTGGGTTTAAAAAGCATAGAATAAATGATATCCCATATACAGGATAGAAGCTAGAGTAATCATTCATCGTGAAATCCACATGGTAATGGGGCATTGACTGGCAAGCTATACCTCACTCAAGATTGTGCACCTGTCCAACCAGCTGTTCCTGATAGCCAAGTTGCCATTCTAAGTTCTATTCTATTTTGATTTATTTTATTTGTAACCGTATATCATTAAGGAACTGGTCAAACGCTAGCTTATCAAACATAAAAATAAAAAAAGATCGAATTCATGTTAGCATCGAACGACCCATTAAACTGCACTTGTTTGCACTCAGCTAAGTATATTATGTGAAAGCGCAATTCACACTGGAGATCAGCTGCAAAGCTCTGATGGAGTCGGACCAATTACTAGATTTTGCATTTTTTCAATAAAGCCCCAAACGTACTGACAGATGTTACAAAAAAAAACAACTTGACTGTACAATTGTTTCAATGAAAACAGCAAAATCATTATATAGGGAGACATTATGTAGAAGATAAATATACTTAGAATAATCAGACACCTATCGAAATAAATATAAGTATTTTAATAGAAAAGTGTACATCATAAAAAATATTTATAAATAGCATGTATTACTCCTGAAAATTCGTAAGCCTGTATGTGTATATATATTATATATAGATACTCTAGGTATCACAGATTAGTATATAATATTTGAACCTAATGGACTTAGGGCGCTGTGCTCACCTAAGCAACGTGACACGTGATCTGGCAAGTGATTTGACATGTAACTTGCCACTAGCATCAACTTCAAAGCAATTGTACGTAGTGCGCCCATTAGAGCACAGCTAGTTTTAAATAATTTCATTGGCTTATTATTGCTTCTCATTGCTATTGCTCTTCAGTGTATAATAATACAGGATAGTCAAATAAATTATCATACAATGGTTACTATTATGTAATACACAAACAATGTAATACATTAAACAATATTTTAGTGACACAAAAGAGGAAGAAGAGTTTCAGGCTAATCTTTATAGCTAATAGTCTTTTATCTGGATAGGTTTTATCAAAATATCTTTCTTACGCTGACACAATTACATTCAATTCTAAATATTCATTCATCACGACATATGTAAACTTTTAGTATAAAATATAATCCTTGAATTTACAAAAACCTATAAAATAAATAAATATTTACAATTTGGAAGCTACAATGCTTATGCAATAGCTCATAAAGTAGGTTTATTTACCGTGCTTTATTAGTACGCATATCATAAATGTAAAGTTGTACTATGTCATAATATCTACGATTTATTTATTCATTTATTATCATCCATAATTGATACATTTGAAAATTAAACTGTAATTTACAAACAATACAAATTACAAACAATTAAACCGCTTAATTTTAACCCAACGACTCTTTTTCATTTCCTTTTCAATTTTTATGTAAGAATTTGAGGAGCGGACTCCTTCTACCACTGTGGCTATGCCGAAGATCTACAAACGGTACGTTGACGATACTTTGCGATTCTCCCCAAAAACAAAGTAACTGCATTTTTAAACCTTTGTATAAATAATAACCTTTAAACGCTGACACATGAGTGCTTACACGCTATAGCGTAATCAGAATATTCTAGTTCGTACGTTTACAGAACTGTCCTACCATCTGGCATGTCACTATCACATTCGATTGGTGCATGTATCTCGCTTTATAAAACTCTTGGCACCACCTGAGGACTATGTGGTTCCACCACAGAATATGCTTAAATGAAAATCTTACAGGCGCGAGTGTGTCTACCACAATATCGTAAGATGAAGTACTGTCCAAAAAAGTACTTGCACAAACAAAGGGTAACATGATCTGACTTCATTGCAGGGTCTTCAATATGGATGTAATCGTAGCTACCAACTCACGTCGTACTTCCGTGTCGATTTGGCTTATTAAACGTTGCTCATAAGTCGCTGTGATTGGGCGGGACACATAGAGGTATCATGGTAGAAGGGATCTTTGTTAAAAATGTTTATTCAAGCTGTTTCAGCGTGTACACGTAGCAAACACACACACACATACACACACACACACACACACACACACACACACACACAAACACATCAGTCACAATACTCGTATTTTGTATTTATAATACTTGCTTCTCCCCTAATTTCGTGGGTGTGGAATAACGTTATCGAAACACCTCGATAACTATCCTTTAAATTGGAATAAAAAGTAATTGAAGCGGAGCTTGACTTGGTGATCTTAACCGATCAACAATTTAAGCTACGCTTGCTGCGGTCAGGAGTTGGATGGGTGACCACTAGCAGCACTGGTCGCGGGTATTAGTCTTAGGGCAGCAGTCGTTAGGCTATGTCGAAGGCCTTCAGGCGGTCTAAAACTTAGCTGCACAGGGCCCACGTGGTGGTTTGTGGCACATCTGCTCTCTCTGAGAGGAAGGCTTGAGTCCCAGCAGGGGGAACATAATGGGTATAGATTATGTAGCATTCATTTTGGACATATGCTATCTCAATTCCAAATTTTATCGAAGTCAGAAGCTATTTTATCATGAAGAAGTTACTTAGATACACATTGACTAACGTTCGCTTATTAGTGTGAAAAACGTGATTAGTATGGACCTTTATATTAAGATCTAGCTTATAATACTTAAGTTTATCATCCTTCACCAACACGTGAGATAATCTTGATGGGCTCAAGTCTCCTTTGTTAACCAGAAACAATACGTCTATCGCCCGTCAAACGTTCGGGGGCGTCGTTATCGCGTCTTCAACGATAAGTGAGAGCTCCAATCTCACATCCAATGCCCGCTTACGGCTGTCCTTATCAGAAACATTGTGCTGATAAAACCAGTAGCGAATGTACGAAATGACTACGAGTACAGATACTATGCGTATTTATACCCCTTATTCTGGACTGATCTGGACTTGTAATTATGTTACTTTACTTAAAAAAAGCACTTTTAGTGTTCGAATCAGATGATATGTAAGTTTTTCATTTTACTCATTCGCGACGTTTTTCTATTTTGCACAGTGCAAACCTTAACACAATGAAATTTACACACTTACTTCAAGACAATTTCTCAAGAGATCTAGAAAATGGGGTTTTGTCGTCTTCTACGATACACATCTCGGAAATTCTTTTTTTGCGTTCCCCATGGTGTAAGAATGAGTGGGATATCAGTTGTTTAAATACCTTTTCCAACCCTTGCGGAGATATTTACGTGATTGGAAGCATCTTTTACAATTTCAACATGCAACTGTCAAAAGAATTATAAATAGCAATGAATAGATTTCGCTAGAGCTCTACAAAAGAAAAAACCATTGGTACCTAACAAAAGCTGTCTCTCACATCAGTGACTCTGGCAGGTCTTAAGGGATAATTCCGACTTATATCTTTTAATTTGTCAACTTCCCACACGGTGTATTTGTTTAAGTTTAACGAAGGTAAGCAGCAGTGAAATTGCTATGGCACTGATGTGTAGTTTTTAACTGTGGATCGATTAAATAAACTCGGACACACCTGCCTCTATAGCTTAGTATGATCTATGCAGACAACCTATGCTTGGAGTTTCTGTGCACGATAAAATCAAAAAACGAGAATAGGCTATCTGCCACCAATGTAATATAAGTAAGAATAGATTTCGAAGCAATACAGCATTTAAAACTAAATTAAAGTGAAATGATATTAATTGACGTTGTCACAATGTTGTTCTGGGTCATTAAATTGTTAACTGATTTAATATTTTTCTTCGAATTCGGGGGAACTCAATCAATGAAAAGTGAAAAATAGCCATCAGTGTGGCGTTCAAGGGGGGCACAGGTATATGAGCAGCAGTGCATTGCTCCAGGCTGATGGTTATTCTGTCTATGGGAGCGGTATTATAGAAATTAGCTAGACAAATCTTTTATCGCCGCTTGCTGGATACGATTGCTGTACCCCACTAAATAGTATTCATTCGTCATCACACTTCAAATTAATATTGTAAATGCGGAAATTTTTCTACACATATTTATAGTGTATGTATAGAAGTGTATCTTAATCTTTCATAAGCACCAATTTTAAATGGATTTGAATTAAAGTTGATACCTCGTTGTACTATATGATTTGCAAAACACTAAGACTGCCTTTAGCGGAACAAAAATTCGCCCTATGCGCAGGTTAAGGTACCATTATAGATAAACTTGTTTTTCTGACTGATGACTAGTATTAAAGTAAAACATTATATTAAAATACAATTGCATCTGACATGGTTTGTCAGAAAACAAGGGGCTTTTAAAACTTCGCAAATATGTACCTCTGGCATAGTCAACGACCACGCGGGCGAATCTGTGAGACGCAGATAGCGTTCCACTAACTCCACATATTCTGGTAGAAACAGATAAGTTATCCTACTCTCTTTCAGGTACTGTTCGCTTACGGACATCCTTATCAGAAGTGGGTAAGAAAACGGGCTTCTGTCGTATCGTATATAAATATTATTCCCTTGACTAGGCTTAAAGTGACGACTGAACATTGCTTTGAACGGTTTTTGAACTTGAAGTTTCATTATATCCGTCGTCTGCTTGAATATTCTACTTTTATAGGTCATTTAAGAGAAAATTTACCATGAAGAGCTATATTAAGAGGATTTATATATCATCGTGTTTTCATTTAAATTTTATTTACTTTTATAATAAGCAAAGAGTTGGAAAGCATATAAGATTGCCTCCCATTTAATAATAATGTTGTTTTATAGTACTTTGTTTAATAGTTGACAGTGATAACATTAAAATATGTTATCATGTTATGTATCCTAAACTTGTACCTAAATAGGCTATGATCAGCCGTATCCTGCAATGAATGGTTAAAACTGGTTTTACAAATTAGACGCAACGCAGAAATAGCTAAGACTAGTATGATTTATTATTCTTACGCAATACGAGTAGCATTAATTTCTTTATTTTAGATGTGAAACAAAATCATAAAAAGTAGAACAAACATGGAAATTAGATAGATATATAAGACTAACATTGACTTACGGGTTTGTTATCTCAGTTAGTAGCGAACCTTCCTGTTAAACGCGGCCCACGTTCGATCTCTGGCGCGGGCAAATATTTGTAATATGAGCAAACACGTTTTTTCTTGGGATGTATGAGCGTGCACAACATAGTTTTATTAAAATTTGTTAAAACTAAAATTATAAAAGCAAATAATGGTCTTGAAATAAGTAATGACAAGAGAAATCTTAGTGTAGGTTTTGGTGTAATTGTATTTCAATGTTTTTACAAGGCAATTAATAACTTACATATTTTAAGATAATTTAAGTTAATTGTAAACTTGTATATTTTATGAGAATATATATTATTATTCCTTTTATTTAAAAAAAATTCACGGATTTAATCCGGCCTTTTACAGAGGCATAAGTGGGGCTGTAGCCAACACTTAGAGGCCTGTTTGGTATAAAAATACAATGTAGTATAAAAAACAGAAACATTTTGGATGGATGGTGACAGGGCATATATCTATTATAAAAATGGGCAAAATGGCAAGGCTATTGATATGAACTAATTAGTGACAAGGGAGATAGTGGGCTATTGAAGAGATTACGGCACCTGCCAATTTCAGTCTCATTTTGAAATATTTAAGCAGGTGGTGACTTGCCACCCACTAAACGGACCCCCCATAAAGGCCACCATCAATGGTGACAAAAGGGGCAACGTTGGTGTGGATGGCTAAAGGGTGTCGAGAGGTGTGCTGCGGTTTCACTAAAGCACTACTACCGGCGTTATGCCCTTTAACACTTCCACCCTTGAAGCTTTTTATTACTTGCTCTTCACGTCTCCACCCCCAGACGGCCAATTAAGGCAAGCCGGGGGTCAGGGGTCTCATTTAGCCCCAGGTAGAATCGGGGTCCACGGTGTCGCCACTCTTATATTATTATTATTATCATTATAATGAATTGAGGCTGGATTGGCCATGTCCGTAAAATGGTAACCTTCAGCGAAACCCTACTAAGCGGGTCCTGGATGGTGCAAATCAGGTGTTAGTAGATGATAGGACTTTCCTGCAAGTATGTGTGTGGTGGGTCCCAACAAAGTACCAACTATTCTGCCTCGAAACTGCAAATATAAGCATTAATGTGTTGTAATTTGAAGGATAAGTAGAAAAGAACAATTAAAAAAAAATTAACTGACTTCCATTGTATTCAGGTAATGGAGTGTACTTCAAAAACTATTGAACCGAATTGACCGACAGTTCGAATTGAGTACCTCCTCCTTTTTTGAAAGTCGGTTGAAAAATACAGTCGAATTGAGTACCTCCTCCTTTTTGGTAATCTATGGCTGGGCTCGTTGGACAAGACAGGCAGGGGTCTTATGAACACAGTGACTGTCATGGGCAGGTGTGTAGCTCACCATAATGGTGAGCTGTTATGCTACTGTGTGTCATGTCAAATCTGAAACCGACGTCACAAATGACGTGCTGCTTCTACGCCAGAAACTACAAAAAAAATCTTCATACACATTTTTGCTACAATAATACGATATCTTGATTACCATTTGTGAAGATATATAAATGGGACCAACATTGAAAGTGTCATAATCAGACCATTTTGTACCCATTGCTGGAACTTGAGCCTTTCTCTCAGAGAGAGGAGTTGGGCCATAATCCATCACGCGGGCCCAGTGCGGATTGGTGGTTAGGTTAGTGGCCAACCCATGTCGAAGTTTTCAGGCCGCCCGAATGCCTTCGACATAGCCTAACGACTGTTGTCCTAAGACAAACAACCGGGACCGACGGCTTAACGTGCCCTCCGAAGCACGGAAGCGCTCAGTTGAATAATGCCACTAGCGGTCACCTATCCAAATCGTGACCGCAGCAAGTGTTGCGTAACTTGTTGATCGGTTAAGATAGCTAAGTCGAGCTCCGCTACGAGCGCTTTCGGAAGTGTACCTCAAGCTATATCAAACTAACTTTAAAGGAGGAGGAATTTTTCTTTTTTTGGTATATGTACTGTAATCGGTGAAATGAGGAGGTTGTATGTATTTTGTATATTATGTACGAGGGTCAAACTGAAAGTTCTTAGAAAATCAAAAACTGATTACATTAGCCAGTTATTAGTTTTATTATATCTTTTCAAAATATTGTCCATTCACGTCAATACACCGCTGCATGCGATGGAACCACTGGGAAAAGCACTTTGCCCACTCGTCCTTAGGGGTCTCTTCAATGGCATCGCGATACGCAGCCACCGCTTCTTCAGCATTCATAAGCCGCTTTCCTTTAAGTTTTTCTTTAATTTTTGAAAATAAATAAAAATCACAAGGCGCGAGGTCGGGGCTATACGGCGGGTGACCCAGTAATTCAACGTTTGATGTCGCCAAATAGTCGATCGTTCGCTTGGCGGTGTGCGATGAGGCGTTGTCGTGGTGAAGGAGGATCCTACTGCGAGGTCGTTTCTCTCGAACTTTTTCCAAGACAAGTGGCAAACAATTGGTAGTGTACCATTCTGCAGAAACTGTTTTTTGATCCTCTAACACAATTGTTGCGAAATGACCTATCCTTCCAAAGAACGAGGCCACCATTTTTTTCCCCGCACTTCGATCTCTCTTCACTTTAGTTGGCAACTCCTCGAAAGGAAACACCCACTGAGCAGATTGTCTTTTGGTTTCAGGATCATAACAGTAAATCCAGCTTTCGTCACCTGTTAGTATGTCGAACACAGCATTTGAGTCACCTCCGTTAAATCTTTCAATCATTTTACGGCACCAATCCACACGATGGAGTTTTTGAGCCTCAGTCAAATTATGAGGTATCCACCGGGCGCAAAGCTTCCTGACCGCTAAATGTTCGTGTAGGATTTTGTGCACTTGACTCATACCGATGCCTAAGCTTGTCCGAATCTGCTGATAGGTCACTCTTTTGTCAGTCTCTATCATACGCCGCACAACACAGATGTTATCTTCAGTCGTCGCCGTAGAAGGCCGTCCCTCACGTAAATCATCAGTGAGATTAGTGCGACCACGTTTAAACTCATTAAACCAGTTGTAAACAGTCGCACGAGATGGGGCTTCATCGTGAAAGGCCAATCGTAGTCTATCATAACTTTCTTGTTGACTTAAATGACATCGAAAGTCATAAAAAATCATTGCACGAAAATTTTCTCGTGTTAAATTCATGTTGACGTGACACAGACAATTTTCAATTTGCCGCCAAATCGTAAAACAAATGACAAATGAATGAAGTATATACTCAGTAATATTGGCAAAGAGTTCTATTTTCAAATTATAGAATTATTTTTTTATTATATTGTTTATAAGTGGCCAGTTCTAAGAACTTTCAGTTTGACCCTCGTACATAAAACAAAAAATACATACAACCTCCTTTGATTTGGCGGAATTTTAGTTGGGTATTTTAAAAGTTACAATAAGGATCGCTAAATACAAGTACAATATACATATACGTATATATAGTTATATCTATACCACAGATTCCACAAAATTGACTTGCTGCATATACAAGATGTGGATATGAATTTTAAAAAAGGTTTCAACTCTGACTCGAGCTATTGCATCTCAGACAGGCCTTTGCCGTATTGTAGTATTGCCAATATCGGAATTCTATTGCGAATACGACAAGAAAAGAAATAAGGCTAGAAAGGCTGTTGCAGACGCGTTTCTCTGCGAAAATATACGTTTGTATACGCGTACGCTCACATTCATTTTAAAATTTCTTCAGCATACCTACGTATTCAAATTTGACTGCAAATGCTTAATTTATCTTATTTTACCATCATTGTAGACTTTATGAACATTAATATTAATATATACATTATAACATTAATAATAATATTAATATAATATTAATATTATTATATAATAATATTATTATAATAATTATATTATATTATATATATTATATATATTATTATATATATAATAATATATTATATTTAATTATATTATTATATTAATATTAATATAAACAACTTTTCTCTCTTACGACGTACTATGCTTCAGTGTATGTACCTCATTATATTACAATAATAATATCATCATCAGCCTGTAGCAGTCCACTGACATATGCCTCTCCAATGGCACGCCACTTAGGTCTATCTTGGGCTTCTCGCATCCAGTTTTTGCCAGCCGTCTTGCGCAGATCGTCACTCCACCGTGCCTCAGGACGTCCTACACTACTTTTGCCGTCTCGGCAATAATAATATAAAGTAATGTAATTAAAGTATGTCTTAATTTGCTAAATAGAGTTATACTTATCTTATTGTCTCTATTAAGGGGAAGACACTTTGTTCTTGTATTCATTTTGGGTTAGTATTATTAAGTAAGGGCTTTACTTAATATTTGATAAATAAACTTCTACTCTCCGGCCACATTCCAAAATAATATATAGCTATTGCCAAGAAATAGCGACAAAACGTCTGAAGGCATTGGAGCTTTTACAATGTATTATTTGTATCGGATAAATACATTAACTAAATATGTGAAAAATATGTGACAAATTCTTTGTCTGAAGTGGGCTATTCCCGATGTCACTAGATATCGTTTTTTAAACTATCAAATCTAAAAATACGACCAAGGCTATAGCCCCCGATAGTAAGCACCACGCCATTCCATGCATTCCGTCTCAGAGCTTGCCTTTTGAGACAAGAAGTTATGCTGTAATTTTGCTCAGCACTCCGCTGTGCTTGCACTTAAACACAATAGTTCGAGCTTCTTTTAGAGAAATACAAAAGACCTTTTCGTTTGAACTTATTAGAACCATTCAGTCGATAACAATACTGTTTGAGCGTTTTTTGTTGAATTAAAATATAAAATTATTAGTTAAATACCTACCTCAGCTGGAAATACATGTAAAACATACTGGAATCCCAGCTGCACTGAAATAAAACTACAGCCCCTGGCATGACCGCTATCACCGGTTATAAATTAGCCTATTCGGTACGTACAGTACGTAGCTACCTGAAATATATTGGCACTGCATTGTGGGCCCAAGGCTATGTACAGACGAAGTGCTGCCACTATCAGATTGTGTGGAAGCTGTACAATGGTGCTGGTTAACGTGTGATGCATAGATATTGCCTGATTCTACAAATTGATGTACATTTTAAATAGCTCTTCGAAATCGGAAAACTACTGTAAGAATAGGTTACTCTATTTACTTATGCTTATGACAGGTGCATTATGACGTAATTGGCAATGCTCGCGCGTTCGTTCCAGTTCTTTCAACAAACTTGCGATGAAAAAAAACAGCGTATAAAACTTTATTTGTAAGCACAGTGAGTAAAAGAATGTGTTTTAAAAGCTGCATTATGAACCGAAATGTGTAACCGACATATCTTCACACAAGAATAGCAGGTTCTAGTTTATAAATATACTTTATTATTATGTTTAGGACTTAGTGCTTTTTGTTTCTTTTTGGCTTATTGCATTTTTACAATCAATCAGTTTTTTGTGAATTATATTATATTCTTCGTTTAATTGAAATATTTGAGAAAACCGTTTACATGTATTTATAAAACATATTTTGTAAGGAAATAAACATAAAAATGTATATTTAAATATTACAAATAAATCTTTGCCAACACAATAATAACAATAAGACGATTACTTACTTAAACCAGTGTCTTTAAATATTGTACAGTAAATTGAAACGTTGAACCGTTAGATTTGTAATTTATTATATTGTTATTGACTGTCATATCAACAATAATGTTCATTTTTATAAGTTCATATATTTTTCTATGGTTTTTATCTATAACGGTTATTTGACAATGGAAATATTGGATACTATTGTACCATAGCAATAGCAATTCGAAGCAATGATTTCTATCGAGTTGTATGACAAAGCAATAAAAAAACATTCTTTACTTTTCAGTGCAACAGAGTAAAGGATTATTATCAATACACAATACAATACCAGTAACATCCCCGAAAGGATTGGCAGAGGTGTATAAACACCAACATCGCGTCTTTGTTAGTCAATAGGTAGTAACATCAATCAATCAGCAACAAGGGCTAAATAGGTACGCAATGGTTATTTATCAGGTACTAGTAATTTCTGATAAGATTTCATATTATAGGGTTCAGGTTTGGTACTATAATATTTTAAGTAGCAAGACTTACTTACGTATTCCTCGATATGTATACCGAGCTTCACGGCATCGAAAATCAGTTGAGCTCTCTAATAAAAGAATATAGCTGGGAACTTTGGTTTCTGAACATTGACAATGCATTTTTAAACGCAATTGATACCCGTATTGAGAGCACACAATCTAGACAGAAAGCTCCCCGGCGTCCCATACGTTCAGAGCGACGCATATTGCAGTCATTGGCAGAATGGAACGACGCATGCTCTAGTGACTGCAATCTAGTGATAGCTGAAATGGAATAATCACCTACGCTATCTAAGTGGCATTTAGACAAACATAAAGGCTTGTGATATTACCGAATAGTTAATGTGAATATGTACCCGGTTTCACTGTTAAATTATGGCGTATGACTAAGGTAGACGTTAGGAATTATGAATGATTACACTCCTGGGGTTGATTTGTTCCTCTTTGAACTGGCATTGTTGGCTATGCGATGATACTACTCATCGATACTGACTCTTGAATGTCGTTGTAGTACGACTACCGAGGGATTCTGTAGGAATATATTGTTAAGTATACTTATAAAAAGTTATAGACTTTTTTGTGCAAGAAAATTGCTTAGTATATACAGATAGAGTAAAAATGTTGCTAGTTTTGAGGTAAACTTATTTAAAACCAGTAATCATCTTCATTAGAGCACTATACAACTTTATTGTAACCTACATTTTAAGCCAATAAATATTCTTATTCTTATCGAGGCATCTTTACGACTCGGCTTGTTACAAGCTCAAGCACGATATCTAGATTTTAGATACAATTTACTGACACAACATTCAAAAGCAACGAAATTACAGATTGTATCGGAACCTCTATAAAACGTATCATTCAACACAGCGTGATATGTTAGTATTAGTGCTAATGCAAAATAGGACGGATCTACATCTTTCTAAAGTTATGCTGGAAAGGAATCGTTCATTTCCTACATGTATAGTTAAACTGTTACGGCAGAGAGCTTTTATAACGACAGTACACTTTTTTGGGCGCCATCTTTATATCTGATATTCTGCCATGAGCTGTTATATGCTGGTACTGTAGCAAGTTATATTACTGTATGATTGAGAATTTTGAATGTGATATCTCCGGGTCATCAGCCCAGTGTAGTGAAGCAAGTAGAAATTACGTCAGGCAGGCATTACGTCAACTATTATTCAAACTTGATATTAAAATAAGTTACTGAAATGTTGTGCAGTCGGTTCCAGCCAATGATTTAGAAACCCGATTTGGTCTTAGTTCGATAAGTAATGCCTACGCGTAATATGTAAAAAAAAATGTAGCTGTATAGGTCGCTCTTTCAACCAAACTGAGACTGAGACTTCAGACTGACATTCAGAGCAGACAGGCTCACGGAATAGTGTTGGCAAGCGGTGGCGTGTGTGGCGGGTCGCCATCTTCCCTCAGAAATGGTTGAGGAAGGCGATGGCTGGCACATGCGTCAACTCGTGAACAAGTGCTGTTTGCGGACACTGGTCTGTTGTGAATGCTTACACCAACTCATAATAAAATGTTTCCACAACTTTAAGTTTTAATGTATAATCTTAATTGTGTTATATGTATTAGTTAGTCATATGGTCAGCTAATATAATATTTTATTTTATTATTGGTCTATTTTATTTATAATAATTTAAAATTGTTTATAAAGTAAAAATGTATCAAAATAGCTCTTCCATTATAACTAGGAGTTTGTTTCAAGGGATAGATCGCGTGCAGCTCGAGATTTATAACTCAATCCAGCAATCAGCGAAACGCTTAACTAGCTGACGATAAGGTGTCGACGAGCGATCGCGTCCGTCTATTCTACCGATAGTTGGCAAACTATAGCATTAAATAAACCTTGAATACATTTTCATCGTTGCGTGGATTTTTTCATTATAATTGGAATAAAAATTAAACGTACGGTTGCTGACCTATAAATTGCACTGTTTAATAACTATGATACAGTGAAACATCTCTTTAGGAGGACCAAAAAGATTATGAAATAGGATTGCAATAGACTCGCCCACTATTACATGAGTACTCATCTTTGTTGATGGACCGAAGAGCACGCCCGACATCGGTGTTTATACATCTCTCCTAAGTCCTATGGGATGTACAGGCGTTATTGTAAGTAATATCAGGGATATTATAAAATCAAAAGAATGTATGCTACTTTGTACTGAAATTAAAACTAAGCAACCGAATCAGCTCAAGGTAACTTTGTAAATAACGACCTCGAATATCGCACTGCCGTTATTTCGAAAACAAGATTCTGTGGTATAGTAAATTCCAACTCTGGCCGAGTCAAGGATTTTGATAGTGTCAATCCAACTTTTAGATTTTTATTTAAGTTATCCTAAACAAATATTAAATAAATTATGTTGGTTATAGTTTTAATGTATGTGTGTATTCTGTATCATACAATAACTTTATTCAGTAACTTTAATTATTTTAAGCTGAATCGTTCTGCGTCAAACAAGCCCGACGTCACCTCCTAGCGCGCACATAATCCTCAGATTTTCTAACAGCAATATGAGACGACCCCAAGGATGAGTGGTGAGACCAGTGAGGGTGGCATACCATTTACCTGACACGACCTGAAATTAGGCAACCACGTCGAGGACTTTTAATTACGTGTCAATAATCAAAGTTACAAACCCACTACAAACATAAAAGTTAAAAAATATCATTTCATTCGCGAACACCTTATTTTCTATTATTAACCATGGTTAGTATACCCGCCTCTTTTTTGGAAAACCAAATTACACAGTACAGTTTATCTATGACAATAGTCAGAGTATCCTCTGAATTTATTATAACACCCGATGCCTCACTCAGTTAGGGCATGGATGGATATCCCCCCTCTAACTCCGAGTAAGTATATAAATTACCGTCAAGATTCATGCTTGGATCCTGCGTTAGCAAGTATATCAAACAATCTCTTGAGTACAGTGGTATGATTTAGATAAGTCGCCCGCCTCTACAGCCGGTGCTGCGCAGGGTGTTTCACTTGGCATCCAACTTACTTGGTCCGTTTTAACGAAATATTACTTTGTATGGATGGAAAATTATCGATTTGGTACTGACTTTCTTATTTTCGTGTTCACTCTATGTGTGGTTATTTAATCTGTCCGAATCAGCAAGCCTCATTAGAGGCAAGTTTCATTCATAAATCTATTGTTATTTTTTGTCCTGATGCGGACAGATTAAATCTTATATTTACTTACTTTACTTCTAGCACTACAATTTCTAAAAGATGTGTCTCTAAGGTATGTAGTTACTGATGAAAGTTCAACCCTGAGTTCTGAGTTGATCAAATCTAATGAATATAGATGGAATTGAGTGTTAATTTGTAGAGTAACATCGTGAGTAAGGCTGTTTCATTATGAGCGAATCATTAATAACGTTAAAAAACACATAAGTCGGTAATCAAGCGTTAAATATTTTAATGATAACACGGTAACAACAATTCAATTCGAGGGTTTGAAAAATTGCAAAACTCAGTATAAATGGCAGAAAAATATTAGTTCAGGCTAATAATTATTGAAAGAACAACGATATTTTTGGTTAAACTAATACCTAATTATATAATGTATTGTATTACAGCATATTAAAATTTGTAGTCGTTTAATTGTAAAATATGATATTGAAAATATCTTATTAACGTATTCCAGAGTTGGGAGAATTCACGCGATGCCATTGTTATTTTTTATGATCTCTAAAGCTTTTGGTTGTGTAGAATATTGCACTCCGATTTGGAAACTTATTAATTATGGTATTCGCGGAGCTGCTCATGACCTCATATAGCTATACGAGTATTTGTATGATAGGAAGCTTAAAGCATATAAAGTGTAGCATCTTCTGGGCCTTTTATTAGACCAGGTAACATAGGTTATACAGGGGTCCATTTTAAAGCATCTTTGGTCTTAACATATGTTACGACTTGGATTGTACGGATTAGGATGTTTGTGATACAGTAATATTTACAGATAGAATATATAATTCACTTCATCTGTCGAACGACCCACACTCAATAGAAATTTCATTGTTATATTGACAATCGATAGGTGAGGTTTTATTTACTGACTGAACTTTTCCTAACCTACTTTACAATATTTAGAGTCCGATGTTAAACTAGGTAATGACAAGGAATCTATTGTTTCTGGTTCTGGTTTACAGGGAATCAGTAGCGAATGGTGAAAATGTAGTAAAGGGAAGTCAATGGCAATCGGTTTATATTGACTCCTCGCCACTGCTGGGCATAAATATCGACTTAACATAACAATCACTAGAAATGAAATATTATGTTTGAGAGTCTTTAAAAAGTTTTGTTGCATACTGCATTGTATTGCAGCAAGTCATAGTCTCTACACACTTGATTGGTATGTAACCAACCAAGACTGCCTCTTTGTGAAGAGGCCTTTCCCCCTGAAAGTAAGTAAGTATATAATATATAATTATAATAATAAAATTTCATAATTAAATGCTATGATATATTTACTTTACGAAAACTTAATGTTACCTTTTTAGAATTCTTCAAAACGGAGAATTGCTCGAAGTAATCCTTGGATCCTTCCGAGAAATCCAAGATTTATTTGAGCTTATATCGATATTCCTCGTACTTTCAAATATAGACATTCATGGTCGCTTGAAGAAGTCAACTTGTGTATATTTCTTGTAAATATAATAATCATGAAATGTTTCACACAATTAACATCTGGAAACACCAGGAGTACGACAGTTGCAGTTTCTGATTTTGTGGCCCAAAATCTTGCTGCATCGCCCTCGTCAATGGCATAAGAGAGCCGTTCTCTGGATGAGATTAATGTTGCCATGCCAGATTTCTACTTGTCCTGGCCCGGCCCTTTAGCCTATTTGGTAGCCTTCAAAGGGAGAGGTTCAATCCCTATGCAGGGCAAATATTTATATGATGATCACTTTTGTTCTCGGGTCTTTAATACTTGTGATGAATTTATATATCTCCATGCCTATCCCAGTGCAGGGTTATGAATGTGTCGACACAATGAAAACAAACCCAGCCGCCAAATGTGACAGATTATTTAGTTAGATGATAAAAAAATATGTTACACAACGTACACAGCATTCATAATCATAATCAGCCCATTTTGTTCCCACTGCTGGGACTCAAGCCTTCCTCTCAGAGAGAGGAGTTGGGACAAAATCGCCACGCGGGCCCATTGCGGACAGGTTAGTGGCCAAACCATGTCAAAGTTCTCAGGCCAGTTCGAAGGCCCTCGACATAGCCTAACTACTGTTGTCCTAAGATAAGCAACCGGGACCAACGGCTTAACGTGCACTGAAGCATGAAACGTGTCTGAAGCATGGAAGCGCTCAGTTGAATAATGCCACTAGCGGTCACCCATCCAAGTCCTGACCGCAGCAAGTGTTGTTTGTGTAACTATCGGTTAAGATCGCCAAGTCGAGTTCCGTTACGAGCGTTTCCTTCGCTACGCACACATTGATAATATTAAACATCAAAGAAATTGCTAAATTTCAATAAAATTTCTGGCTACAACGGAAGCAAGCCAGTAGCAGCCGCTAGGTTTCTGGTCCAACTCTTCGTACGGTGCATTACCCTCGTCCATCGCATTGGAGAGCCGTTCTTCGGATCAGATTAATGTTGCCACTTTTCTACTTGTCCTTCACACAAACCCAACTAGCTGCCAAGTATGGTTACAATTGTTTCCCGATGGGCTATTTATTTTTGCTCTTAACCTACCTATCTTTCAATAAGGATACCAAACAACAGTTTTATGACTTATTTATATGTGAGGTGAAAATATATTTAAATAACACTACACATAGGTAGGATAAGCAAATAAGTTTTCATGTATAGTAAAGTTATATGGTGATAAAAAAATTGAGGTTATGGAACAGAGGATTTAATCGCATTTTTATAAATAATTATATCATATATTTCGAAGTGCTCTACTTTAATTTGCTTCACGTATATTTGCCATCCGCGCCGCCAAATCGGAATAATGGTAGCTAAAACAGATTTTTGACAATAGGAAAGGTCAGAAACTTATTGTGGTAAAGTGAAGTCTGCTTGGAGAATATAACTGTCACTGCGGTGGTGCCAACCAAGACGCGGCGTCTTGCCACTTTTGCAGTATAATACTAATATACAATTGAATAATAACATAATACAATAAACAATACCAATTAGAGTTTCCTCACCTCTCACGATCCGCATGCCGATGGCAGAAGGACTTCTTTAACTACATCCCCAATCATTCACATCTCAAATAATTAAATCATACTATATCTCAAATATTTCTCGGGTTATATGTTCAGGGTGATAAGACATGACTCAAAATAACACATCTAGGCTACTTACATTCCCGAAAAACATGTCCTTGCGGTATAGCCTTTTCACTAAGAAATAAATATATATGATTACGTGCACAGGAACGGCCTTCATACGAGTTGTACTGCTATAAACGTAATATTTAGATTTGAGATACTTTCATATCCAGTAGACAATATCTGTATCAGAAGTCGAATAAAGTACTAGAAGTTCTCACGTATAAAACAGGATTTAACCCTGCTGGATAAAAGTGTGGTCGGTGTACGTTCCTTTTAACGCAGTAAATTTAATCATCAGTAAGGAATCTATTCAACAAAGCAAATTAAACTTTTAATGTACCTCTAAGTTCTTTCTGTATATCTGAATTCGTACGTGTATCACTAATCACTATCAAAAATTAGATACGTACTGGACATATTTATTTTATTAAGTAGGCCAGTTGAGATCCCTTGTTTGCTCAAGTTATAGCAACAATGTAATTATAAATATAATACTAGTAGTTCTGCGAACCTTGCGAGCACAAAGTCTTAGTAGCGGAAATTTTTCAACCTTTATCTCATCAATTTTATCAATTATCTCGGAAACCACTTGATTAATTATGCTCATATTCCAAATTTCTCTTTAAAAACAGGTACTTACTGTGTGTACCAAATGCATTCAAAATCGGTCGGTAAATAGCGCCGCAGCCAATGTTCCCTCTTTTTAGGAAAAGTACCCCCTATTCAAAATCACCGACGCCAAAAAATGTATTAAGTGGTAGAACAATCACAACAAGTTCCGTCAAAATTGGTTGAAAATGTGACCTGTACAGGAAGACCAACTAACAACCTAACAATCATATCTGGAGAAGTCGTTTTGCCTCAAAGCAGAGACGCCTCGAGCACATAGTCTTATCAGCGGAAATTTTTCGCAGTACTTCACAACCTTGTCTCAAATATCACATGACCAATCATGCTGATATTGGAAATTCCTCTTTACAGTCAGGTAGGTACCTAATGTGTATACCAAATTTTACGTTTATATTTTTAAAATCGGTCGGTAAATGGCGCCGCAGCAAACTTCGCACCGCACAAAACTTGTTCGTTGGGGACGAGCATAAACCTTTGCATTCAATAATTAATTTGGCTTTAGATAATATAACAAATTGGTTGACATGTAATAATTTAAAATTTAATCTTGACAAAACAAATACCATGACATTTAACAATATAAATTTGACATCCAAAATTAGTTATATGAATAAGGACATTGAAAATGTATCTGTTACAAAATTTTTGGGATTGCACATTGACTCAGATCTTAAATGGAAAGCACACGCGGAATCAGTATGTGCAAAACTTAGCAGTTACTCATATGCACTATATATGCTAGCTAAAGTAGTGGATCAGCCAGCGGTAATAACATCGTATCACGCTTATGTAACATCTACGCTGCGCTATGGGTTAATTTTTTGGGGGAACTGTTCTGAGAGGGAAACAATATTCAAAGCCCAAAAAAAGTGTATAAGGTCTGTTTGCCACTTATATACAACTGATTCCTGTGAGTATTTTTTTAAGAACTTAAATATATTAACATTTCCTTGTCTATACATTTACGAGACAATATTATTTATAAGAAACAATTTAAATCTTTTTGAAAACTTCAGAAGCAAACGACACAAAAATAAAATCTGTATGCCTGTACATAAAACAGCTGTATTTGATAAGAGTGGTTTTGGAATGGCCCCTAGGTTATACAATCGCCTACCGAAATCAGTACTAGAATTAGAGAGTAATATTAAGTTCAAAAAGGAATTGTATAATTTACTAGTAAATAAATGTTACTATAAGATAAATGATTATTTAAATGACAGGTCCCTATAATTTTGCCAAAAGGTAATCAATCGGACATTAAATCATAATTACTCGTATGTGTAATAGTTATTAATATGCATATTTTCTTGTTGACATTTATTATTGTAATTTTCAGTTATTTTCTTTGTGTTAATTGATAGATATTAAGGCAACCGATTTACTTAAAGTTTACTGAGTTTAGTTTTAAGATTTGTTTATTTTCTGATAATGCGCTATGATGATGCATGTTAACTTCACTATAAAATTATTTTGTATACCATAATGGTGGAATGTGGAGAACTTTAAAGTTATTTGGAACTATCTATATGTGTACCCATATTCATGCAAATAAAATACTTTGACTTTGACTTTGACTTTGACTTCCCCCTTTTTAGGAAAAGTACACCTCAATCAATATATCGCCGACTACAAAAAAGTTAATTAAATAGTATATTTTCTACTACCTACTACCAACTCATACCAAGTTTCGTCAAGATTGGTTGTAAAATGAGACATGTACAGGAAGACAAACGAACAACATAAACATACGGACACATAAAGTCAATTTGGCCAATTAAAGCAGAGACGCGTCGCTTGGTCGTTCAATTATAATTTGACATATAATATTAGTCTATAATTAAGAACATTAATTATAGGCCGACCGCTGGAGCTACAAACTTGAAATTTCGGCAGTTAATGCCTCTTATGTTGTGAGCATTTGCTAAGAAAACATTTTTGGTAATATCACCCCACAAGTTGTGAATTCTATTTATTTCTGAGGCTTCGTATTATATTCCCATAGACCAAGGCAAGCCGCTGCCGGGTTAGCTAGTAACCAATATAAATCCATTCTCAATTACGCAGTATTAGCACAACAATTTGTATTACTCACTAAATATTTTCGCACTTGATACTATTCTGCTAAATTGAAAACTGATTCTGTTCATTGCTCTCGGCATTTTTCCAAGCCCAGGTGTTCTAAAAGCTTTTACAATTTGTCCCCACCATAGACACAGTGTGTGTGTATACATATATAGGTACATACGTCTAATCGCCTGCAATAAGCTGTATAAACTCCATTATTTACAGAACTGTCGCCTTACTTACAATACATATTATTACTCCATTATTATTATCCAATACTTATTATTTACACCTTTATTATTATGTACTACTATGTCATAGTTTTGAAAATAATGTATAAATGTGATGTATATATCTCATTGCAGGCGACTATACGTATCTGTTCAATTGTATTACAATACTAGCTGCGCTCCGCGGTTTCACCCGCGTGGTGATGGATGATGATGATGAATCAGATATAGCGTATGTTACTCAGGCATAATATAGCTTTTTACTGCTGAATTTTTTGAATCGGTTTAGTATTTTTTGTGTTTCCATTACAAACAAACAAACAAACAATGAAATCTTTTTTTATTATTAGGATTAAATACTAAGGTACAAATAATGTGGTTTAGTCTGTATCGGAGTTACTATTGCATATTTAAAAGTGAAGAAGTAGTTATTATGACAACTGCAATGTTGTATTTTTTTTTGTTCAATCGATGTCGCTCCGTCCCCATACGACGGTTAAAATCAGATAGAGAGTTAAAGTTTGATGCTCGGCCTAGTGGTCATGGCGTCTGCCACGGGTTGTCGGAAGACACGGTTTCGAACCCCGTCAGAGGATATGATTTTTTATTTTTTTTTTAAACTATCATGGTCACAAATATAAGAGGACGAGTACGGAGTAAGAAGAGGGTAGACCGTTTCGTCTGCTCGTAAAACATTCACCCACCCGCAATTCCTCAGTTCATCCGTGATCATGGCGCTTGCAACAGTGCCGAAATATCGGAAACTCTTAGGAAATGTACATAGTAATTATCCCGTTGATAATTTGAATACTTCTTATAGAGGATGTGAATTTTTCTCTATTAAATAATCCGATAATAGATTCAATAAGGAATCCTCTACATCTGAACACCGAAATAAGTACTATATGGATGGCAATGTGGGTAGTATCATTGTTATTTTAGATAAACGTACTTTTACCTTATTAATGCACTTCCGCCGTTAGCTCTGCACGCGCACACAGTGACCTTCTTGCAGCAATATTTTCCTGGGATTTTCTGTGTCCTTTATTCGGGCTACAGAATATTTCTGCGCTATTTTTCATCAAAATCGCTTCAGTAGTTTATGAGTTCCGCATTAATAATAATGTTACTTATTATGGACTTGTGATTCCTGTGAATAGGACGAAAGTAGTTGTATAATAAAATTAGCTCAATAATCAATACGATGTTGATAAGGATGTCAAGTTTTTAACCGAAATAAAAAAAAGCTGAATAGTTGATGCATTTTTTACGATTACAAGCTACGACGATTTTTTTCTTTTATGCGGGATCATTCGATTTTGATGCTTCTTTTTTGTTGGATAGCATAGGACATGCACACTGGTCCCATGTACTCGTACCTAAAACATATCCGTGTCAATAAAAAAAATTTATATATTTACAAGATAATAATTTTAATACTGCTTAATACTTAGCACTTATATAGTACTTATAGTGACTTTACCATGAACGTAAGTCAACTTCGTATACTTAAAAAAACACATACAGGCAAATATTACGTCAAAGTTTGTTTACAATAGTTTATCTACTGCGTTCTCTGGTACTGGTGTGGGCGCCTTTACCTTCTGGTTCCGTTCGCGGCAGGTGGAAATATTACGTGGGGTGTAAACGAGCCACGCCGAGGCCTTTATTGCCATCGTTAAGTTAAAATTTTCTCTCTTGAATAGCATCGCGAATGTGGGACATAAACACGGCCATTTATGTTATTTGTAAGCGAATATTGAGATAAATATTAAAGGTAAACCTAGATAGACCGAGAGAACGTGCGTGAACATACGATTTTGAAATTCGTTGGTGTGTGTAGTCTAGGTTTAAAGAAATTCAGCTTGAGTGAACTTTGATGACGCTATTAAGCGATGTTTATATAAAAAAGTGTTTGCTACATTACATAATTCAACACGAAATTTCACGTACAAAATTCAATATTCGTGGTTATTGAAAAATCAGGGACTTTGAATCAAATAATCACACTAACATCATAAGTGTGAAATTGTGTTAGCAAGTGAGTGAGTACATACATGAGTATGTATGATTGTTAATTACGAGCAGTAGAAGTCTTTATGATTTAGTTCGTCCGGGGATGTACTACCACCATACCTTGTTCTACCGTGAAGAAGTAATGTTCGCAATACTATATAATATAACTAACATCTTCGTCTCCCTGCCCTTATCCCACGCTAAGTGGGATCGACACGACATGTACTTTTCCTCGATTCTGTGGGGCTATTATGTATATCAGTTGCTAACAAACGTTGATTAAAATCGAATAAAATGGCGGCTCTATGTCACTTTTGTCAGCTTTAGTCATCAACTTACTAACATTTTTGCTTACTGGAGTTGTCTAAACTGACATAGAGCCGAATTTTTTTTTTCGATTTTAATCAACATTTGTTAGCAACTGAGATACATAATAGCCCTGCGGTTCTGTTGTTCGTCATCTCATCACTCACACATTTCATATAAATATGTTCATGCAGTCCATCCATACTTTCTTCGGCGTTGTAAGACAAGGCAAGCTTTGAATACACGTGGAAACGATCTGTCACAGTTACAACTTCATGCATTGTCCCGTTTTTTATATAGACAGGGCTTTGCTACAGACAAACAGACATAGCTTTGGTAAAATGGTAAGATTCGATGCCTTCAGTAGTATACTCTAAATTCGTTTAACAAATACTTAAAAAGTATAACATATAGGAACATAAGTCATATTTCCTACTTAATAAGTTATTAAATTCCTATACACCTTCTAACATTTATATCCTCACACACAATTTATAGCCTCAACTTAACGAATAAACAATACATGAGAAATGTAATTTATGTGGCACACTAAACCGGGCAACCGTCAGTTATACAGAACAAACTGGCAATAGAATAGATTTCCCTCGAGAGTGCTATATTACGACTTTCCATAGAGGTACGAGTGTATTGCACATAAGTACCTACGCAGAAAATGTTTCAATATCGAAGCGAGTAGACGAATTATTTTCATTACTTAGAGCATTGGGTTATAATATGCCCCGCGGGCTCAGCAGGAACTGTATTTTTTTCTCGGATAACACATATCTGATTTTTTACTACCAGAACAATCTAAATATATAAAAATTAACCCCTATTTTTACTGGTCACGCTATAATTTGAGATTGTATGGAAGAAATTTCGCTCTTTCTTTTTTTGTTGTGTTAATTATTGTCAGGAAAAGGTTCTTGTTAAAGAAAAACCAAGAAAACACGAGAGGTTATGGCGAGGCCAAAGGCCGAGCCTGCTACGCGAATGGGGTCGCGGGCATTCGCTAGTTATAAAAACAACTACTTCTTCTAGAGCGTTGTATTAAACTTTTCTTACTCTCTTCTCATTTGTATCATCAGTTCTTACTATTCTTTATTATAAATGCGAATGTTTGAATAGTGAATTTGAATGAAAGTTTGAATTTGAAAACTCACAAGTGGTTACAGTGTTCGATCGACCGTACGCACGTATATCGTACGATCGGTTATGCGTATCGTCAGGACCGACGGTACGCGCGGACGGTCGGGCGAGCACTAAAACCGGCCTAACATATCAGTATTTTGCCATAGAACTGTTTGCAAGCCACTGTGTAGGTAATTGAAATTTAAAAATCTGTAGCCATATAGCTTTCCTGTCTCGTCACTTGATACTCGTATAATAAAAAGGTCCGTACTTTCATAAATTGAAAGATTCGATATCGACGAGTAAAAGAATAAGAAACAAACTCTCTTCACAATTATTTTTTTATATGTTATATTCGTATATGGGATCTTTTTCCTCAATCACCGCGAGATCAGTAGGCGATGTGACATGACAAGCGGACAAAAAGTCAAATAATAAATATGATTGCTTTTGCCCATTTCTAACCTACTTGTAGTACAATAAATACAGTAAGCCAAGTTGGACAGCTAACTTGCGCCGTACCGGAGTTCGTGATTGTCTTGGGTGGCGCTTGTCCGAAATCAAATTCCGTACGTATCAAATGCGCATACGTGATGAGTATAAAATGTCTGTGGTTTTATGGAGTTTGGATCTTGTAATGTGCCATCCTGTGCCGCCCTTACTATCTATGGTACAAAACAAATTGCAACGGGGCATTATAATATAACATACCTACTAAAAGGGTTCTATCAGACAAAGAGTGGTCACGCGTACACGCGGTCAGTTTTGCGTTCGTTATATGGTATTACGTTTCATAGATATACCCAAACAGGACGCGTTCTGACCGCGTCAGTCAACAACTGTGACTGTGTTTGAACGCGTGATCGCTCTCTGCTTGATATCAGCCTAAGCTATACACTGCATATATATTACTATAGCAAGCTGTACCCTGCGGTTGCGGTAGATGATGATGATGAAAATCGTGGTGTCTTTCTGACCTGATTAAGTAACATATCTCCTTCCATTCTAACATTCTAATTTAAAATAATATGATATTATTCGTAAAACATAGAAACATGAATTTTATGCAATATTTGTTAATCTGTATGCCTCTGCATCAAGTACCACCATGTAGAACTACTTCACGTATTTTGCCAAAACTTTGTACAGTGATAGCCTTGACATAGGCTTACATAAGGATAAGAAATATATACATAGGTACATGTGTGTGATGGGCCGCCTTGCACCAGGTATTGTTAGGGGTGGGTTATATGGTTTATTGTTTAATGTATTTGTATTTTGATATTAAAAAAAACGAGATATACATATAATATTGAACTAATGATATCTTTTTATTATATAATCTAGAACAAACGCCTGTGTATCCTGGCCAAACATTGCAATTTTAGTGAGAACAAGTACTATTTGAAAAACTTAATACCGACTTTCATTCTAGTCAGTTTTTGGAGTGTAACTTCAAAACTACTGGACCGAGTTTGATGATTTTTTTACACGGGAAGCACCAGCTTTCAAACAAAAAAGAGTTTTGAGAATCGGTTCACCCTATCGAAAGTTATGAGGTAACAAACATTAATAAAACAGTCGAATTGAGTACCTCCTCCTTTTTGGAAGTCGGTAGAAAATACTCATCGTGGGTGTGGGATTCGAACCCGCATCTTCCGACAAACCTTGTCAGGCACCATGACTACTAGGCCACCGAGGCTAATGATAATTATGTTGATGAACCAACTTATAGTAACTATGTATTTTTATCCTAATAATCGAAAAGTTCCCACGAGATAGGCGATGTAGGTTTGTATGAAAATATGTTTTTCAATTTGAAGGTGAATGAGATTTGTTACCTTGTAATATGATAGGGACCTTCTTTGTTATTTTCGTTGGCATGAACAAATACAACTTTAAGAAGTTTTCTGGTCACCTATTCTACAATGTTTAAATAGAAATGAATGTATTTTACCAGTGCATGGATGACTAGTTACTACAGTAAAAAACTAGACGCAACATTCAATGAAAATTTAATATTTTCGCCAACACATGACAGAGTATGACGTAGGTGACATTATACAGCCTTGAAATGCCTGAACTGATTTCCTTTTAAATGTTTTACAAAATCTTAATTTAGCATACCGAAATGTTAGAAAATATAAGTTCTGAAATAGTTTTACTGTACAAATAGAAACGGTAGAATATATTATATACTTTAACATCCAAAACTTCCCAAAACTCGGACTGAAAGATGTCGCTTTGCTTTCATTTCAGAAATTAACTCGGTCTCCATTTCGTAACTTCGTCTGTTCAGTACTCCTACAAACTTTAATCTAAAATTGAGTCCCTTATATATCATTTAGAATATATATCGTACTGACAATAGCTGGTTTAGAATGTGTGTTTCATTATTGAAACTTGGACTTGGATTTGAAGCGAAATTGTAATAGTGACTCGTGTCCAAAGCAATACAACAAATTCCTTGAATTTACAATAGATTAAACATAATGTATCATTAAAAACGTTAGAAAAAAGAACAGGATTTAAAAAAACAACTATTGCACTAACCTAACTGTTGTTTGTTTTCCAACGTCCTTGTGCGAGTTGTCTATTACTATTTCAAGGACATACTTAAATATGCGACGATGTTTGCTCTAAGATAGTCGCACTGTTAATACTGGAACTGAACATTTAATTGTTCTTTGATGACAATATTTAGCTCCTATCCAATTTCACTTAGATTTATATCACTTCTTCGTAGAATTCATTTATTACTTTTTCTTTAATTATACCATAAACGAATAATTGTATATGTTCGGGCATTTTGACCTTCAAACACCATGTAATATATAATGAAGATACAAGATGATTTTTGCTACCTGCTCATATATTTATGTTAAAATAAATTTGGATCTAAACAGGACATTAAACTCGTAATACTTTCATACATAAGTTGAATTAGCAAGTCGGAATAGCTTAACTTTATGCTATTGTTTATTATATATTCAGATAAATACTTACGTTTGAATAGTGGACAAGCTTGTGTGATCTTTTGTAAAGGAAAGGGAATGACGTAGCACTCTCGTTAATGTAAGTAGCGTATACTGCTTCAGCGAAATTGTGAAACGCCATATCGTGAGAGCATACTCCAGCTGCCACGAAAATCGGGTCCTTTTGCTTTTGTGCACTTTCAGCAGTGCCTGCCGTAAGTGTATTAAGTATAATATAATATGTACACACTGCATATTATAGTTATACTAAATATCAAGCGTTCATTTTACGTGCTTAGACATGATTATACATAACCTTGTTACAATTACTATTGTGTAGATGGTGTACCTAGCTATCATAACGTATATTGCGCCATCACCAATACTATCAAATCCTGATTTAAAAAATTTGATAAATGGTTTCTGGTGACTTCGTAGCATATTGTAGCGCGTAGCAATGTGCTACGCGCTACAATATGCTATACGATGGATAAAATAACAGTGATATTTGTTTATTATGGGATAGTTTGGCAAACGAGCAAGTGGCTCACCTGATGGTAAGTGATACCATCGCCCACGGTCATCCATAGTAGAGGTCTCGAGGATGCGTTGCCGACCTTTGAGGAAGGAGGATAGGAAGGAAGAGATAGAAGGGGTGAGGGTGTAGGGGAGGGGGATGGGGAAGGAGAGGGAGAACGGGGGTGGGGGGAATTGAGCCTCCTGAACCTCCTACAAACCGACTGAAATGCAATAGTACGCTATGTTACTTCACGTCGGTGTTATGTGGGAGTGTGGTACTTCTCCGGTCGTACCGGCCCATTCGGCTGTGGGTGTGTGGTTACAGCGTGGCACTTCAACCGAAAATATATACCCTTTTTATACATATTAAAAAACTAAGACTAAAAATCCAAGTAGCCGTTTTTGAGTTTAAATCTAACACACATACTCGATTACTTGAATATTTTGGTATTTATAATATTAGTATGATAAAGATTTAAAAGTGTAATACTACGGCTTTTTAAGGTAATATCGCCGTAGAAGTGTGCCAAAACATTTTTACTGCCATCTGAAATTGTCGTAGCGCCGTCGGATGAATAACACAAACAGTTGGCTTTAGTGTTTACATAGGACGTAATATCGGATGGTGAGACATACATATGGAAGGCGCAACGCAACGTGTGACGCGACTATGGAATGCTAAAAATTGTATAAATGGCACGAAGTATGGGTACTTCGTAGCAACGTGAAATGTGCAGCGAAGATATGCTAAAAGTATATATATATAATATATTATATGCAATGCGCATTGTGCAACGTTTTGCAACATTTAAACAACAATCGCATCTTCGGTTAAATTATTGGGGATCCATCTAGAATCTAGAACAAAGCTTGTTGGCCTTAATGTTCATGCCATTATATTTTTCCCCTTTACTGATAGTTAAGCCTATACTTGTATGAATCTCTAGTAGTTAACTTTCCTATCTTCAAGTGCCACTATTTAAAGAACGATGTCAAGAAGATCATCAGTGAAATTGCTGCATCTTAAACTCATTAATAAAGCTAGGATCAGTGGAACCAGGGCTTCACAATAAAATGTCAATTCAGTTCATCATAACTTTGTTGCTAAAGATCACAACGTAATCTGTAATAAATCATGGACCGAAAATTATTCTGCATTTAATCATCCTGAGATGCAGGTATGTAGATACTTTTTTTTCAAATTCCAACCAATTCTAAAAGGAAAGGGTTTTTAAGTGCCATATGGTACCAAGTAAATCTTTATTCAAAACGTTTAGTTATGTTATCATTGGAAATGATTCAGTTCAACCTACTTTATGCATTTATTTATATATGACTAAATTTATATATTGACACAAATCATATAAAAATGGTTAATAAGTTTTTTGTCACATCTGCTGTTGTGCTATTTATTATTTCAATTTTTAAATTAATTATTGACTAAGATTAATAAAAGGTTTCTTGATTATTTGAATAAATGATGTCAATTTGAGTTATACTTGTTTCTATTATATTTTTACAGCAGTCACAGCGTTCTAGATAAATGTTTAGCTCACTATGTATGTAACTAAATTTACCCGAACATGTCAGTTTTCATAAGGTCAAAGTCAAAGTCTAAATCATTTATTCAATTTAGTCATCAAAGACGCACTTGTGAACGTCAATTATTCATTATAATGTACTTTAAAGACTCAACCGCCGCGTTACCTTCCTACCGCGAAGAAGCGGCAAGAAACTCGGGGCCATTCTTTTTATATCGATTTTTACAATTTTTCTACTTAGGTACAACTAATATTAAATTTAATGGGTGGCAGATGACAACTTGCTAGAAGTGGAGTCATATCGATTAGAAGTGGCATGACATAGTCATATTTTGGACTACCGTAGACAAGGTGAATTTACTAAGGATACGGCGTCTCACATATTGAATCTTTGTTCTATGTCTGTCTTTTATTAGGATGCTAACAAAGACAGCATGGTGCTTCAAATTATTTTAATTCTAATTGTGTTTATGTCTTGAAAGGCTTTAGTAGCTGTTTGTTAACCTATTGTTACCCACCTAAGTGGCGTGCAATTGGAGAGGCCTATGTCCAGCAGTGGACTGCTACAGGCTGATGATGATGATGATGAACCTATTGTTCCTCGTGTTACCTAGATCACAAACTATATAGTAAGGTTTTGCTGGAAAGTAATCTCCTAGCTACACACCTACCACTAACTCCAAGATGGCTATAACAACTAGCTACCAAAGTTAGGGTTATCTAATCATCCAAGTTTGTGTGCGAATAAAACTTCTCGCGACTGGCATAGCAATTAAAGTGATTACCTGTCTAATCTTAGTTGTTTTGGCCTTTGTTGCTTTTGCTTCTTTCACACGGTAACGTTAATTTATTTCACACATATGTGTACCATTAGTTGTGAGCTTGTTACAATGAATGCACGCATTGTTGGAAGTAAAGCAGCTGGTAGTATTTGCTATGACAAATTAGAATTATAGAATTGTAGTGAACAACAAAAACAAACGCACATTTGAGTAATTTATATGCAATAATGAGGTTCTTTTTATTTGTAAAGACACTTGAAGAAAGTCGGGTAGGAATTCAGTTATATGCCAATGCAATCATAATTAAAGCTTACTTATTGCATTAATTAGCTAGACAATTAGCCAACAATATAGCTGTATATGGCCAAGCCTATGCAAATGTCAAGAGACTGACCATTATTTGGACGATGAATGGCATTGCCAGTTAACCACGTAATTATTTAACCGACATCATTATCGTGTAATGTGTGGTGACATGTTGCCATAAAATATGAGTTGGTTATGTTCCTGCCAAAATATCCAATTAAGGAACAAATTTTATGAAGCTGGTACTTTTACTGGAATTAAAACTATAGACTAAACGGCTATATTGTTAGTTTTCAATGGTAATAAAATACAGTTTACATATTATTTTAAAAGAAAAAAAAAGTTATTAAATCCTTAAGATTGACTGCAAGTTGATGATTTGGTGTTTTTAATATTATTTATTATTTTGATGGGATAAATAAATCAAAAGAACATATATTACTATTATTATTATATCAATATGTTTCACACGCTTCTCGTGAGTCCAATCTTAAAAATACTAGCAATTAATTGATCTTTTTTTCTTGTTATACTTAGTTGATGTTCGGGAGATGTCTGGCACACCAGTGAGTTATTAACCATCCGAGACCCAGTACACAATAAAAAAGTCATAATGGAATTTACCAATAGAATCTGTGTATACTATGCACTACATCTATTATTATCACTAGTTACTAAAAATCTTTACAAATAGTTTGTTTGTACCATTTATTGTTATTATTTATAGTTTATCACGTTCTTACTGTTTTTCTTTATGTACTTCGTGCTGTTATACGGCTGCCATGTAGCCTAATCAGTACTTAGCTTTAGAGCTTAAATTTTAATTCAGAATTTCTCTTTTTATTTAAGAAAAGATGGGAGGTTATAACGCGGCCGAATGCTGAGTCTACTTCCCGAACAGATTCGCAGGCAGTCGCTAGTATAAAAAAATAATGAAATATTTCCAGTGATAAATAAAGTTATGCTTAGAGTAAAATTCAAAACTCTTATTTAACATTGCGTAAAATTCATTGCATAGCATACTGACAAATGCTGATCATGCAGACATTGGGAAATCTTCTACGAGATATTCTACATCAAAAAGATCACAAGATAAATCAGGCTTATACGCTACATATTTCTACGCCATTTTTCCAGGTAGATAAACTAGTGTTATGTAAAATTCTCCTTGCGTCCGCACCGGGACCGCACCGGCTGATGGCTGATAAATTGACACGCGTTGTACGTGACTCCAGTCGGAGGGCTGCGATAGGTTCGTGCTGACTCAGCAATGTTGATACTGTAAATTATTTGATATTGGATTGATTGTTCATCCTGTACTAATCAAGTAGTCTTCATCAGTAAAAAACCATGGGTACTAGGGGATCTTCACAAATTGTAATTACAAGCAGTGAACTTATGTCCAAAGGGATAAGTGTCCTCGTTGTAATGGTGTCATCGGTTCTATATCAAACAAGACGACATTAGACTATGGTAGGTTGTGGCTCATATATGAACGGAAAAGTTCGGTTTTTTTGTCAAACTATTTTTCCTTAACTCGGACTGGGTCGGAGACAACAGGGTTTTCAGAGAAGGCTGCAAAAATACTTGGTTTATGTTCGAATCACAGGCTTAAATATTGTTATATATCTCGGGTATCCCGTGGCGTAGGGATTAAAATATAATTTTACACAATTCACCTATTTTAAGTAGTTAAATTTCAAATGAAAGTAAGTTAACTAAAATCGAGGTTGTCTGCTTGAGTACCCGCAGAACTTTCCCTAGATTAGACCGTCCTTTTGTGTATGTTTAAACTCGTCCATTGAATAAGCCAACAATTTGTGAAGTTCCTCGAATCAACGTTCGTTACGACTTCCCGCTTGGCCAATCAAAGTGAAGGAAGTCATTAAGTTTGACTTCCCTAGTTATATGTTACTAGCTAATGCTCACTGGGGTTCTTTCGGTACGAGTATATGTGGTAAATAGCAACTGCTTACAACTTCGTGTGGAATAAGATTATCGTGTCCCTTGGGAACTACAAATTTAAAAATATATAAGTGGACATTAGGAGCAATTTTTAAAGCACGAAACTAAACTAGCAAACTACTGAACATACGAATTGCAACCATTTGTGCAGGTAAATGGTTGCAATTTGCTAAAGTCGGTGAATGGATGAAGCATTTATTTCAGCTAAAATAAGTAATAATTATACACACTCATTCACTTACTCACTCATTGACTTACGCAATAATAATAGTGTGATTTCTTACAAATGACCTGTACATCGATATAGCCCTATCTTCCTGAAGCAATATTATAAAGCAAAGTCATTCTACTCGTTCGAGATTAATTAGGTAAAATAAACCTGCAGTCAGACGGGAGACCCTTATAGGCGTTGTAAACCGAGTGCTTCCATGCGTTGGCATATCGGTCTGAGACACTTCGGTAATAGAGTGGGCCACTAGACTATATTTGTCAATCCGCACTTGACGACAGACAAGGCCTACAATCCACTCCCTTAGAAGGAAGCCCTCAGGCAAGCAGTAGTCATCTAAATGAGTCGATTATGTTCGAATTACATAGATTCACTGACAAGCTTTATTGATTTTAGTCTGTGAGGGAATGGAGTCAGAAGAGGCGCTTAAGACCCGACTTACTAACTAGGTAGGCTTCTTGTGCAAGTATTCGTCTTATTCGGTAACAACTGCCAGATATTCTGCCGCAAAGCAATAATATCTAGTAAGTATTACTAGTATTTAGGTAATCAAGAACACTGCAGTAAGTTAAATTCACAGATCACAGAAACAAGGCAGATATGAAAAGCGGGCGGGGCCAAATATGCCCAAAAACAGACCAGTTCGCGGCGGTTTCCAACTTTTCTATTATGTGACTAAACGCCGGTCGCGATATCGCATGTAACCAGTTTACAATCCTTGCTTTCTACTTACGAATATTCAAACGTTAAGTTTTAATGCTGCAGTGGATAATGAACTAATTTTTTTTTGTTGCGGAATACGGCAACGTCCTGCTGTATCTGCTTTTGTACTGAGAGTATGGATTGGCATCTCTCTAGATCTCTATGGTTAAATTACTGGGCAAAAGAAGTAAAGAACCAATGTATGTGGGTAACCAGCGCAGACCAAAGCTACGCAAAACTACAGCTTAAATAGAGCTCAGGGTGGCCCTTGCATCTGTGATGGGCAAACGTAATGCTTACCATCTGGTACACGACTTATACGTCTCGTCACTGGAAAGTAAGAAAAAAGTCAGCACAAGACTAATGGTAGGCTAATGACGATGATGAATCTTAATAGATAAAAACTTAAAATTACAAAATCAATTTAATTTTAATTAAAATGTACGTTGTTTTAATTTCGTGTTGACCCTTTTCAATCTACGCGTGTCTGTCTGTCTAGCCTACGTCCGTCAAACCTATATTACTTGTTCGTTAATAATTTATCCATATCACTAGGATAAATCTCGTTTAGACGGTTACTGGATTAAAAAGGGGATTTTGAATGTCATACTGATAAGCTTGAATGTTTCTAACTCCGGTTTGTTCATTCCTGTAGCGTTGTGAAACATAATGATACAGAAGAACCATTTTAGCTAAGCTTTACCAACCCGCTTTGTAAAGAGCTGCCGTGCTATTCTAGAGCTAACATCGTTGCATCTTTGACAACATCCGTGAAACAAATGACAAGATGACACGAAACGTTGGAAATACAACCTTGTGGTACACGGGCGATATCTCATAAAGTATTTGTCATCGGTGAGCTGCCGGGCGATTCTGCCGTGCGATTCTCTAATGATTCGTCGATGCACTCGTCGATGAGCTCACCGATGTCAAATACTTTATGAGATATCGTCCTTGTACATAAGGTTGTTTTTCCAACGTTTCTTGTCATCTCCTCGTTTGTTTCACGGATGTTGTCAAAGATGCAACGATGTTTGCTCTTAGAGAATGTCGACGATCGCAACGACGATTCATTAGAAAGTCGCAAGCTGTACATAATACTATGTTATCGTATTATTATTTAAACGTTATCTCGTAACGAAACATATCTCTTTTTTTAAACCTTTTTTTTATTTTTTATTTTTTTAATTTTACCTTTCTAACCCACAAACATGTACAATTTTTAGCCAAAATGTCATCCAAAGTTTAATTGATTTATTGCCGCGGCGCGTGAAGAGATCAAAATACTCACACACACACACACAAACTTTCGCAATAATTATATTACTGATATTTTTCGATTGATTGATTGTTGTCACAAGCACGCCTCTTCCTAACTTCGAAGTAATATGATACAATTTACTAATTATCGTAGATTAGACAAATAAGATTATTTTTTTAACTTTTTTCTACGGTTATACCGTAGGTATCTACCTACAGGTATAACTTAAGTGAAGACACTTTATAACGTTTTTATTAACTAACTACAAATAAGGATCTCGATTCAGATGTTGTTGGTGTATGTGGCGCGATTCATACCGAGAGTACATAGCCTGTGAATAGTTTATTGGTACTAAAAATAATTCCTATGTATATTATAGCCCCGATTCACGTCCTAGGCACGGTCTTTCGAAGTATTTTTAGATTATCGGTAATCAATATTGATGTTGAAACATAGGCTAACTCATATTGCAAGTTTTTTTTTCAACTTATATACCAAAGCTATTTTATCACCCAAAGCTAAGACGGATTGAAATTCTAATAACTACCAATTTTAAATAACTTTTAGAATTGATAAAGTGTTTCTTCTTAATTTTGAATCCTTCCTCCAGAAAGTATTTATTAAAGTTCAGGTGCCTCACAACTTAAATAAATACAAACCTTTAATTACAAGAGAGTAATAAAAAAGTAGCGTTAAAGTTTTTTAATCCTCAGATTTCTCTAGAGGGCTTCTAACTTCGAAATGGTTCTGATAAACAATAATTACGGCCGTTTCAAATTAGGAAGTTAGAAGAAGTTTACGATGTTCAGAGCAAACATGAAACTCAGGGCAGCGCTCTCTCGCCTAATTAGTTAAGTTTATAAATTTGTTACCTATTTGGTATGCTAAGTGCCCGAAGAGCACGGTGAGGGTGCGATTTTATGGGCACTAAAACGTAACATCCACTTTTTCATGTTACCGAGATTCTTACACGATAATAAGGTGAAATTGTCGATGCGTGACTTGGTTATAAACATCAAAAGTTTCTGTATTTGGTGTAATTAAAATTAGTAATAACAAAAATCTGTTGCCAAATCATATCAACGGTGACGTAAATTCTGTGTATTTTTTAAGTCGCGTTAAACGCCATTCATTGTGGACAACTACGAGTATTAATGTTTAGTGATACAAGTACAATTTAAATAATTTAATACCGACTTCTATTCTAATCAGTTATTGAATTGTATCTCAAAAACTACTAGACCAAATTTGGTGAAATTTAAGTGGGACTACATGGAAAGCACCTGCTTTCAAAAAAAAACAATTTTGAGAATCTGTTCACCCAGTCGAAAGTTATGAGGTAACAAACATAAAAAAGACGAATTGAGTACCTCCTCGTTTTTTTTGAAGTCAGTAGAAAATTAAGCGAGTTTATCCTCCTGTAGCACACATTTAAAACAATGTGTAAAATCAAAATCTTAACAATACTACAAATGTGGATGTTTGGTTTGATACATGTTTGTTAATTTTTGTATTGAAATTCTCGTGATTTTAAGCCGTAGACTGGTCAATCGCCATATTTGGCCAATAATACAATTGTTTTCTCAGAAATCGTACTACTTTTCCAGGCGACATGTGTGGTCACTGTTTTAGACTTTCGTTGTTGTTAACTAAATAATAATTTTGTACTCACGGGATACACCACGATTTACAAGCTTTTGTAGTTCCAGATATTTTGACACAGTTACATGCATGTTCACGGGTAGACTGAAGATGCGGGTGGATGTGAAAAAAGTTCAAAGTTGTTTAAGAGCAGAAAAAATGGTCTTTCCTCTATCTCTCCACTCTTTTACCGTTGATACCACTGGCACTTGAACTCGATTGTAAGTCTCGACAATACACTCTAACTGTATCAGTGCGAATATGGTTTTGATCACATTTTGGACGATTTTTATTCCTTTTAGACAACCTACCACTGGAAATATTAAACTGTAATAGTTTATTAACTGGAAAAAACTCACGTAAGGGATCGAATACCTCTCACTACTGGACTCAATGCCCGCCGGGTGCTTGCAGACGCCGCTGCACACTTGCCTTGAAGATGACCATCTGACTCGATGCTCGAAACCCGGGTCAACGTATACGACCCATTCGTGTTATGCCGGTTATTAGTAATAGGTTTGTCAATTTTGTTAACCTACTAAACCTATTTTGATGAAATTAGGAATGTTGACGTTTTATAGGTTCGGGATAACACAAAAGCTATATTCATCAATCGTAATGTTAAAAATCAACACCTAAAGGATTTAAACTGGGTGTGGTTAAGTATCTATAGAAAAAATACTTCTTTGTTCAATTCACTCAAAGCATGTTGCAAATCAACTTTAAAATAAGCAATGACTAGCGTATCTATATTTTTTTCAATAATACCTTTTCAGGGGGTGCAAGGGAGTTCTACAGTTTATATGTTTTTCAATTCTGGTTCGATTCACTCTAATAAACTTGAAACTTCTAGAAAGTAAATAATATAATATATGGAAGTATTTTATTAGTTTAAATCTGTAGAGGACGTGCAATAAAGTTTGTATGGAAAATATTTATTCCCTGTGGAATGCATTGGATTCACTCATAACATGATGAAAATTAATTAAAACGTATATAAAGTAATACATATTTTTTAAATAAAATCACATATTATCACGCAAATGTAAGTATACTCGAATGGGTAAGCAGATTATGTTTTTAAACAAGCACGATTCACCAGATAGTGTTTAGTCCCATCTACTAGGGGGTGATCCTATTGCCATCTACAAGGCACTGTTTTAGATACTGGAATACCATACACAATTTCTTGAAAAATCACGGAAAACTATATAACTGTCTGACCCGAGGTTCGAACCCAGGACCTCGAGATTCGAAAGCGGTGCTTCCATGAATCACTACAGCAATGAGGCAGTCATATTTAATTGATGTACATTAAGAAAGATTTTTGGAAATTCCATCTCTAAGGGGTTGAATTCAGTTTCTTAGCGAGATAAGCCGCTGGCAACTAATTAATCAAATTAATTTAGCTGATGTAGAACGCAACCAGTTCGAGAAAGTTACTACAGTCTGCCTTGAAGTCATAGCATCTAAGTAACTCTAATAATCTAATTGCTTGGAGGTATTGTCCCAAGAAGTTATTAAAAGATATAGTTTTCTTACCACGAGGCAAACGAGTTCCCATATATATTATATTATTTAAAATGTACCAATCGAGAAACACAAACGATCAAAAAACGTAATATCAGAGATTGATTTGTGAGTCAACGAGTCTACCTCCGATCAATTTTACTAAAAAAATGAAATTGAATATGCGTGGGACGTTGTAATGTATGCTAAATAAAATATGGGCATGTCGCTACATCGAATACATATTTAGTAGGACGGTTGATTTTCGGCACAGTATTTCGGTTCAGATAGACATTTTTCATTACGTTCCTAATAAAGTAGACCGGAGATTCTGAGATGAATATTGCTTTTTTATGTGTAAAATTTTTTTCTGAGCCACATGGGCGTAGTAACGGCAAGGCACCAGCTTCGATTCATAGAAGTTACTATAGCTTTTCAATACCTTTACCTATTCAATTTAGTGTGACGTCTTATACCCTAATAACCAGCGGACGATCAAGACGTTTTCGACAATATCTTATTTGTCCAATTATGACAAGACATAGTTTAGAAATTCTAAGAGAACAGCCGTGCGATTCTGTAATAATTCGTCGATGCGCTCGTCGATGAGCTCACCGATGTCAAATACTTTATGAGATATCGCCCTTGTACATAAGGTTGCTTTTCCAACGTTTCTTGTCATTTCGTCATTTGTTTCACGGATGTTGTCAAAGATGCAACGATCGCACATCATGCGTGCGATTCTCTAATGATTCATTGTTGCGCTCGTCGTCAAGCTCACCGCTGTCAAATACTTTATGAGATTTTGCCCTTGTACTTGTTGTTGTTGTTTTTCCAGCGTTTCTTGTCATCTCATCATTTGTTTCACGGATGTTGTCAATTTGCAACGATGTTTGCTCTTAGAGAATCGCACGGCTGATGAAAAGACATACATACCCACAATAGAGATCTACAGAGATGTCGCCATCCATCGCCACGCGGGTGTAACCATGGGGCGCAGTATAATATGGAACATAATCGACATAAGGTCTTCAGGTCCCAAACTAGCAGAGCCTGAACTGTGATACATATATACCTAGATAAACATACTTGTATATTTTTTTGCCGAAAACAGGCAGACGGGCTGGCGGCCCCCCTGATAGAAAGTGGTCACCGTCGCCTATAGACGCTTGCAACACCAAGGGCGTGGTCGTCACTGGTCTTCTTCACACATAGTAATATGTGCGGGCAGAGGGGGTCAGCGCTGTGCCCTCTTCCCCAGGCGTTTCTCGGCCCATAACGATGAGCTGGTGCTTGCATGTTGTGATAGTCTTTGATAGGGTGGTACTCTTCCCAATGGTTCCCAAACCTCCCAGGTGAGATCCCTGGTTACCTAGATGAGGCCCAGCGAACTGATCAGCGACCGTAGCTACGACCATTGGTGGTACTACCCTATCTTCTTCGTTTTTGTGTCGGACGAGGTCGCGCGGTGATGGCTTCGTTTTTCTGTAGCGGTTTCCAGTATCCTGTGGACGTGCATGCAGGGGCGCTATCCCCCTTATGTGTTCATGGGCGGATTGGTCCGCTTTCGCAAACATGTTCATTGCGAGGCGGCTTATGAACTTATGTAGGGTTTCTTGTTTCAGATCTATTACAATGAAGGTGTTTCTGACGCACCTAGGCGCGCCAATAATCATTCGCAGGCAGATATTCTCCTGCGCTTGAAGTCTTTCTTTGATAGAGGGCGGCGTGAAGGCATACCACGCCGGGGCTGCATATATTTGTCTTGGTCTTAGGTAGGCTCTGTATATTAGTAACTTCGCCTGGAGTGGTAGCTTGGATTTTAGGATTGGTGAGAGTTTGGCGCGAGTTCTCTTCACTAATCCTATGGTGGCTGTAACGTGCTTTCTAAAGATTAGATTTCTGTCAATGGTCAGAGCATTGTCAACGCGCTGCCGACATCTAAAAGGAATAGGTTGGTGTTATGTGAGAGTGTGGTACTTGCCCGGTCGTCGGCCCATTTGGCTGTAACCAAAGTTTTGCTTACAGCGTGGCACTACCACAAAAAAATTATATGCATATACACACCCAGACACAGGTCAAACAAGTGTCACAACCCTGATCATAATAACGAAACCTAACACACGCAAATGGAATACAAGGTGATCAATTGGCTTTGTGATAATGGGGAGAATGTGAACAGTATATAGAAACGGTATAAATCTTTTAGAGATTCAAAGACTAGAATAAAATCATGTGCACAGACCTGTCCGGGAATCGATCTCAGGACCAGTGGCCCAGCAGGCAGTGTTGCTACCAGCCGCCTAGTCACGGTTTACATAATATAATAGTTGATCTGTTAACGTAGAACGCTCTTCTGTGAGGGCTTCTAATTGAATGTAATTAAAATTTTAATATAGCAGTAGCTATTATGTAATACAATATAATTCTAATTAAATTCCGGTAGAAATATGAGCAAAGATCAGTTCTCAAAAATAGCGGAGACTATCTAATTTTAACATAATATATAATTAAATTTGACGTACTCTTGTGTGTTGGCTTTTGCTGAGTCCGTCATAGTAAATACCACTGTCGTGACAGATGGGTTGCCTTAAGGAAGTCAATATGGTTTGAAATGCACTGTATTTAAATTACAGAGCAACTAAATAACTCCGTCTCAGGGATACAATTACAGTGAATTGTCCACGCAAACTTTAACCGCCTTATCTAAACGTGGAATAAATATAGTCTCGAGTTTAACCCAAGGTTTAAGACGGAATATGCTGTAACCTGATTTCTCCCTAATTTTAGGTTTTAAGGAATAATGCAGTTTTTAAATAAAAGTACGTTTTTCCACTTAACTTCGGAGAGTTCTATTAAGTTGAAAAGGAAGCTATACAATTAAAAGCCAGGGAAGTTCCTGGAATCACTAGTAATCATACAGTTACGGGACGGTGGTGTCGTTTGGTCGAGTTCAACGGGTTCGTTAAATTTAATTTTTAAGTTAAAGTGACGAGTAAGTCCAAGACGATTGCCGTTTCTTGAAGAAATATACAAGTGAGAATCGTACCTGTCCACTCCGCTTACCCTTGGAGTGTAAGAGGGAGCTCTCGGGCAGCCTTGTCTCCGAGACCGGAACGGTGGATACCGGAACAGTAGATACCGGAATACCCGGAACAGTAGTAGGGGTAATGTAGCTTCGACGGTCTCTAGGACAGTAGTAGGGGTAACGTTAGCTTCGGGGTATCCGGAACCTTAGTAAGAGTAATGTTCACAGCGGGGATCTCCGGAACAGTAGTAAAGGTTGGGGTCTCCGGAACGGTAGTAAGTGGCGGGGGTCTCCGGAACAGTAGTAAGTGTCGAGGGTCTCCGGAACACTCTTTCGGGTTATTTATCAAAGATAATGCAGGCGGAACGCCGCAGCTGGGCTTCCTCGGTTGGTCGCGCCGTGGGCAGCGTCAGGAGGCTTCCCTCGTGCTTGGCCCTTCACAATTTCATCACCTTTTCGCCACGAAACCGGAACGCAGAATCGCGACATCATTTTGGAGCTCGAGTTGAAATGTCATTGTTTTCTACGGAGGAGACGCCTTGGAATCGACTTGTGTCAACGCAGTACTACAATCGATTGTAAATCGATTAAACTGTAATTTTTATAATTTCTGCCTCAAATTCCTTTTGTATTGGATTTCATTTAAGATAACAATCGTGTCCAAGTAATTAGAGTTTATTATTTTTTATCTTTCATTTTGGGCATTCGGTACTGTACCCTAAAGAAAAAAAAAATATAGTTCCTGTTTTAGTTGATTAGTAATTTAATCGATTTTCGAAGGTAAATCCTTCAGTCACGCCCTATGTCGCGATAAGCCTATAGAAGCCGAGGGCAATGGCCGCTCCTGGACTGCAATCTCAGCGCGGGAGTTTTCAAAAACATCACCGTGTGAGGGGAAGTAAATTAAATTGAAAAATGCGTAGAAAACGATGCTACAATGCTCCAAACTTGAAAATTCAAATTGAAAACTCGTCCTCACGAATATATAAATATATAAATTTTAAACATATATCGAAAGTTATTAATTGAATTCTTTTTGTATAAAAAATTTTCACAAAATACTTTATTCGCATATGTTCACTGACTAAATAAGAGTAATAAAGAATAATAATAAAGAAATTTGACTCGATGGTAAATATCGCAAACTTTCACAAATAATACCCTTGAAGAAGTTGCCGTCGATGGAATGAATCAACTCCATTTAGTTTCAAATGTTAATTGATGTATGTAATCCCAACAAATATTCAAATACTTTAGTTAGCTCATTGCTTTTTGTAAAAGCGTAAGTTTATTTAAAAAAAATACAATAAATATTGTAAAAAATTTAAAAGATTATTTCGTACAACCAAACAACTTCGATACCGTATCGTCTTAAGGAAAATTTATTATTATGATTCAGACTATCTTCAGTCCATGTTTAATAACAAGGTTTAAGCTCTATAATGTAACACATTAACAGTCACTTGCAGGTGTGGCTCAACAGTAGATGAACGACTTTGCCGTCTCTCACATGATAACGTCATCAACTTTCTTTGGCACAACTCCAATAAAGAACCAAAAAAACAAGTCCTAAGCATAAATATTCCAGCTGTGTTTCAATTCGGCAAATGGCGGACAAATTGGTAAGATTGTACGTGGCGTGATATGTTGCCAACACCCACCACCACCAAACACTACTTCAACCTAGTTGAATTCGACAGCTTCGAATTCAACCTCTGAACTTGAACTTGGCAGAAGACTACATTCAGAAGATCTGCTTATGCCAGACAAAATAAAACAGAAAGAGCATTAAAAAGTTTCTTTAATTAACGCCTGTTTTCCGAAATCACAAATGTAGAGTTCCAATTATTCGTAGTCAACTGTGTTCGAACTCATTCATTTTTAAACGATAATTTTTGTGGCACGAACAAACCAATAAAACATTTATCGTGCCAAGGGGGAACGCCGTTAAAGTTATAAATTTTTGTGTCATTACATTAACTGTTCGACATCAATCAAAATATGATTGGCTGGTTTCATCACTTATTTGGTTCCACTTTGTTGTTAAACATCGTTCGTGACGTTTTTGTGAGATTGTAATTATTTTAAGTGCTTTCGGCCAGATGCCACTGACATAATATATTGGTTTAAGTACATACTCGCACGCGTTTCTCTTTATCTACTTTAGTTGAAATTATGTGGTAGTAGTATATACAGGTTTTAGTCTATAAAAATGCCTTAATTATAATGATAATACTAATAAATCTTTATTCATTACCTTAGAGCTAAGATGGACATCGTGGACCTAATTCTAATCCAACTAATGATAAATTACACTATACCTGAACTACTCGTAGGTGAACCTGTGTCTCAGGCAAAAAATGCTTACATTAATATGTATTGAACTAATAAACAAATTAACACAATAATATACAAATAAACGATAAGTTAACAAATAACAACTTATAATAAAAATAAATGTAACCCTAATTTAAAATAAATTATGCCTACGTAGTATTTTTAAACATATCTACAAGAGTCATTAAATTTTATCTAGGTAACTAAACATACAGCTTATAACTATTACATAGGTACCATTAATAACTCCTCGGTTTCCCCGTTAGTCATGTTGGCTAGGGCACTCAAGAATTATTATCCTACAAATTAATTATTATTAGCATCAAACTAATAGTAACAGTATACAGCTTCTTCCAGCACATTCGACGATGATACAGATCACAACACAACACGGGCGCTGCAGCCAGCAGTGATCGCCGCGATCTTGCAGCGTAAACTCCCTGATAACGGCCATCGGACATGCCCAAAACCTACATCGATAACGTCGACTAGTTACGTGAGTAAAGTCGGTTTTGAAATTAAATAAGTAATAGTATTATTATGGCAATTATCGATGCCTAGATCCGCCAGTGTCTTCGCTCTTTTAGTTATGGGATACGAAGGTACAGAAATACATTGAATTTACTGCCTTAAGGATGAAATTTATAAAAATCCTTTCTTAATGAATATACTTGCATCATAAAAGGCATCTTCTGTCACAAATCAAGTTTGTAGACCATCGGTTTATGCTCTGCGTTGATGGATCAGTCAGTTAGTCATGACAAATAATTATATGTACGAGTGTATAATTATATATAGATACACAGATATATATATGTTTATAATCTAACGACGTAAACCACCGTGTATGCATACCTACTAACTGGACTTCACCCTGTACCAAACCTAGAAGTGGTTTATGGAACGGTCGTTACCCGAGATTGATAGAACTTCGTGGTTACTGAGCTTGAGATTGTTTCTACACATTCGGCTTAGCTTTGTGCTTGGCAAAGCTGCAAATGCGTCTGTATATCTACGGAAGGTTTACTAAACAATTGTTATGTATGTGACAGCAGTGGGTGTTTGCTGAGTTGATATAAATTAAGCACTTTATATGTTGGAATGTGTTAATTATTAAATAATTACGTTGATCTGTTATAATTCTCTGTATCTGTTCTGGATATTCTAATCTAACTTCTGAACCTGACAGTGGTTTTCGGAAAATTTTCAGTGCTACTACAAATGATAAATATATTTACACTCAATATGGAATTACGATACACCTCAAGCCAGAAAAGTAATATTTGTAAAGCTAACATCATAATTCATAATGTTACTAAACGTTTTTAATGTGATGACAGTCCGGCCTCGAAGGAGCAATGAATAATTTGCCTTAATACGCGTCTATTACCTAATTGACCTAATAAAAGGTAGATATTTGTAAGATTGGTATACAAATCAATCGGATTTTATTTATTTAAAACTGCCACTACATTTAGATCGTTGGCTTGAGGAGAATCTTGTTACCGCGTGTTAGCATTTATGGTCAATTTACTAAGGCCATCTATTGGTAAACTTATGAACTATGTAGAGCTCCACTAATTGTACTAATATAAGTTAAAGGTACAAATCACGTAAGGTTAGCTAGTTAATTTAACACCAGTGTTAAAGGAAAAGGTGTGTGGTTGAATTATTTGTAACTGAGTTTCATTAAACTTGAATCTTGTTTTAATTTGATATTCACTAATAACTCTGAATATAATTTTAGAGTACCTTGAACGTCTATAAAATATAAGCATTATTATTTATTGTCAGAGATTACAGAATATGTATTTATTTATTTATTAAATAATATGAACGCACTTGCAATTATATATATTATCAGTTCTTAAATGAATGTATAATGTATACATAATCTTAATCGTGAAATTAATAGTGGCGCAACAAAATCTAGAATAAAAATCTGACGCCGCGGAGACCTTGGATGCATCCAATACAGCATAATTTTACATAATATATGTAATATTATGCTACTACGTAGTACTACGTAGTCAATAGAGTATCTTTGATATATCATTGAAATATATTGTAATAGTTATTGGTATATGTATTATACTAAAATGACTTTAAATTTCGGCCGGAGAATTTTTATTATTTGAGGTTCAAATAATTTTGTTAAAATTGATTCTAATTTTAGGCGTACTTTCTATTGGAAACTTATAACTGTTTAAAAGGAATAGGAAAAAAAAAATCTAATTGCAAAATTATAGCGCGCATCCTCTGTTCAGAAAATACAAAGTAAATGTTAAATGGCGTTGATTTTGTAGACAAAATATTATAATTAATAACAATCACAAATTCAGTTTTCTAATTGCTTCTTGAATTCTCAAAAAAAAAATATAAGAATTTAAATAGAAGCTCAACAGAAAATTCAACTAATAAATCTGCAACTGAAACTTCGTACGAGCATAATCATTTGAGGTCTTGTTACTGTAGGCTGCATGCAGACTTGCCGAATCAACTTTGAAGCACCCAATTTTATAAAATTACTGTAAGTAAATATTCGTTCATGTTTCATCTCAAACTGTGATATATTCAGGTGCTGTTTGAATTGCTAACATAAAAACAAATCAGGAAAAGTTTAACTATGTCAAACCAATTAATAGAAATAAATTGAATTTTTTCTCAAGAAGGGCGCTAGGATCTGAATCTCACGTAGAGGAAAAGTACCCTAGGGTTAGCTTCCAATCAGATAGCCACCGGAATGATCCCTACGACTGGCTTTCGGTTATATAGGTATAACATCGTGATGAGATCCACAGCATGTCGGTAGGTCACTTTCTCGAGCTAGCATGCACCAGAAAGCCTGGCTAGCTACCATCCTCTAAATTTAAAACGACTTGAATGATTATAAAAAAAAGACATTTATTATTATTAAACAAATGGATGATGTTGCTGATAAAGATCAATCTTCACAAAGAAATAAATTACTAAAAATAAAAGGAAATAGTAATTTTTTACTATTTTATTATATTTACACGGTCTCACTCACTTACCTGTATATATTATTGAATGTGCATGTGCAAATAACAGTGTATGTATAATTAAAAAGCGTTAACAGTTGTAATGTCTACCCGTGCCTATACAGCAAGCCGCACTTGGCCTACGTGGTAGAATATAATCTATATTCGTTTCTCCAAGAAGGCCCGACTCCCAGCCGTGGGTACAAATAGGCTGATACCGCATTTATTGTAAAACGTATTCAGATCAAATCAAAGCATTTATTCTGTAAAGGCCTATGGTGGCACTTACAAATTGTTATTTTACAAACTTTTTTTAATCTACAACCGGATCGAAACGCGACCACGACTGAGAAGATCTATGATATTGTCTATATATCTCGTTTTAAGAGTTTATTGCTGCTCATTGGGGACACTGCTATCCCTTATTCGGCTTTTGTATGACTTGTAGGACGATATAAACATAATCAGCCCATTACGTTCCTATATATTGCTGTGACGCCTTCCTTTGAGAAGAGTGTGGGCCATAATATAGTTTCCGACCAAATGAAAGCCTCCTTCACGGCTAATGCCCGGGTGACACGAGGCCAGTTTTTCAAGCCAGGACAGCAAGCTAGTGTTAGTAAGCTAGCAAGCTAGTAATTCTGGCTTCGTGTAGACAGAACTAGCTTCATTTCTAAGCTAGTAAGCCAGTAAGCTAGTTTACAAGCCAGGACAGTTTTAATAGAATGGAGTTCTATTTTTAGGCTAGTTGCGCCCCCCACCACTGATTTTACTATCCTGGCTTTGGTACCAGCTTCATGTGGCCGGTGAAGTTAGTTTTCAGTTGGCTGGTAAGCAGTAACCACGTGTTTTGTTAATTTATCTAACGTGGTTTTGTGATTTTAAGATGCCCAAACTAAGTACGGAGATTAATTTAAAGTTTGTACAACTGTACCAAGACCATTAAAGTCTTTTTTCGCATGCAATTCATGCTGGACGCGTGGTCACCATAGTCACTACAATATTACTATCTTAAAATAATGAAGCCTCGTGTAAACGTAACTAGCCTGCTCCAAGCCAGGTCAGCAAGCCGGGACGGTTTAGTAGAAAACTAGCTTGCTATGCTGGCTTGAAAAACTGGCCTCGTGTCACCCGGGCATAAAGGCAGTTATCCTAAGATAACAAACGATACTGCCTGTTAACGCGCCCTCCGATGCACGGAAGGGTATAGAACAGCTCTAAACTAAAGCCACATATCGTAATGTACATTGCTAGGAACCCTAAAACTCTAAAAATAGGGGTTCTTATCAATGTAGTCTTTAAAAAGTAATAACTATATAGGGGTTCTTATCAATTTTGTATTCAATAAGTTCTATTTAATTTTATATACTTATACAGTTATTACCATCAGATATCAGCAGAAATCAGCCAAAAAAGCGCTCATTTAGATCTTGTGTTCATGTACTTATCTTGTTCCACTTTTAATGGTTTTCGAGCCTTACTTATAAATTATAATGATTTATAGACCTTCAAAGGCTTAAAAAGCGGCTTGTACTTACTGTGATTTATTACATCAACGGTTTTCAACCCCTGTTTAATTTTGGTGTAAAACAGAAAGGTATTGAAAGAAAGAGAAGACGATCAATATCTGTCAAAGCGAAAATATTCAATTAACTCGGTCTTAAGAATTCTTTCACACGATAAACGGAAGGCATGAGAATTGAAAATTATTGAAAGAAATTTTTGTATAGGCGTTCAAAGCGGTGTTTTGTTACTCGAAATTTGTTTGGATATTGGTATCGATTATTGAAATAATAAACGCTGATAAGCAAAAATACCCTCACTGCGGGGTGTAACAGTACAAAATTGTGACAATGGCACAATCTAGACTTACAACTTTATACATTGTACATTTCGAGGACTCACTCACTCACGTCCGTAGAGGGGTATCTTCTTGTAGATCTTGGTAAGTACCGCTGCATTTATATATATTCTGCCTTAAAGCTGTAGTGCAAAAGCACTATAGTGTTAAGATTTGAGTGTACTAGAGGTACTGCAACTATGTCTCGGGCTGATAAGCGCAGTGTGCTACTGCGTTTTGACTTTTAAATGTAAAGTCTATGGTTGGTATAGCAATTGTCATGGGAAGGTATGACTCTTTACTTCTGGTAAATAAAATGACTTCCTCGATTCATGACTTACTAGTGCACAATAGTACATTATACACCGAGGAGAGAAAACGATCGGAATCAATTTAATAAAAAACAAAATGTAGCAACACTTATACATACGTTACATATGGCCACCATGTTTTTCTTTCGTAGTGCAGAAAAAGGTTGCTAGCTTCCTTTCATTGAAAATCGAGTCAATAAAATAATTCCTACATCATTTTTTCTAATTATTGGATAAAAAACCTTTTTGAGATTTGACGTTTGTATTCTTTTTATGTTTGCTGCTAAAAAACAAAAGAGCGCTACCAGGGCAGAAATGGATTTTCATACAACTTTCTAACCTGCTACGGAGGGCAGAAATAATATCAATATAACTTTTCCCACCGTAGAGAGAAATGACGAACTTTGTAAGCCGTTAATGAACGCGTAATCACACTTTCTGAGTGGGTGTGGTATAAATAATATTAATTTTTATTCTATGGCTATAATGTTTTTGTGGTAATGCCACGCTGCAACCCCACATTCGAATGGGCCGGCACGACTGGAGAAGTACCACGCTCCCACATAACACCGACGTGAAGTAACATAGCTTGCTATTGCGTTTCGTCGGTTTGTGGGAGGTTCCGGAGGCCCAATTCCTCCCTTCCCCGTTCACTTCTTCTCCTTGCCCTTCCCCCCTTCTATCTCTTCCTTCTTATAAAGTCGGCAACGCATCCTCGAGACCTCTGATATTGCAGGTGTCCGTGGGCGACGGTATCACTTACCGTCAGGTGAGCGTCTTGCTCGTTAGCCAACCTATCCCATAAAAAAGAATATTTTTATAATATACATATAACATAGAAGATTACAACAAACTAACAGATCTTGAACGGAAACTGGTGTCGATTCTGTAAGTATTCTCTAAACTAAAAATCTCTAAATTATGTCAGCACAAAAATTTGATGTTCCTCTTAATTGTGGGTGTATTTTACTCAGCCGTGCGATTCTCAAATGATTCATCGATGAGCTCACCGATGTCAAATACTTTATGAGATATCGCCCTTGTACATAAGGTTGTTTTTCAACTTTTCTTGTCGTTTCTTCATTTGTTTCAAGGATATTGTCAAGATGCAACGATGTTTGCTCTTAGAGAATCACACGGCTGATTAGTCGTCACGTAACTTGGTGCTATTAACGTAAAAAATACCCAATATTAAATAGAATAATCCTATTTTTAGAAATGTAGGTAATTCTAAGTGTTACATGAATTTGGATTTTAGTGTTAACAGAATAAGGACTACCATAATTAAATTGTAATTTGCTAGTTTAGTTTAGTTTAGTTTTTTGAACAAGGGGTCGCTTTTACCAGTAACAGCTGTTTTCACTATAATTATAATATAATAAGTAATAAATCTCGATACTCGTCTACTACTATATGCGATCAATGTTTTTACGAACTCCGTTTTAAGGTATAATCATTTACACTAAATAATTTTGAACACCTACTTGGGAGTAAGAGACTGATGGTTGGTACAATCAATTATTGTTTATAAGACAATTGTTTATTGTGTATTGTTGTATAGTGTATTATTGGTAAGACAATAGTGCGCAAGCATTACTGTTTTAGTGTGTGACCCTTTAATCAGGGAAAACTACTAGGTGATTGAGATTGAAACCAATACGACAGGGACGAGCGTAGTACAGAGCCTTATAAGTTCAATTATCAGCTATGAATAGGACTCTAGATGTCAGATATGAGACGTTATTACCATCAGGCTCGCGACGTTTAAGTCTCAGTGACTTGAACGTCTCACGTAAATAATATTAAAAAAACTGAATGTCAATTGAAAAGTGTTATAAAGTGAATTAATTAGGAGAGCACAGTTTTGTCGATTAAAACAGAGCAAAACGCGGCCGCAAGTCCGCGAACTAATCCGTTAAATGCCGTTAATCTCCCGCTGGACCACTCACAGCGGCCACCGCACGATTCACTACATTCACTTGACTTTCTATTTCGTGTGCAGTGTTATATGTACATTACGAGCGTACAATACAATACAATAATAGAATACAGTACAATATAACACCAAGATTATAAAAGAATAAAAAATTAGTATAGTTCACAAAACACTTTGCACTATAGGCCGTGTTATCGCTATTAGATATTTCGTACAGGCAACCTTGGAATGAATCTGAAATGAATCTAAATTAATACACATATTGGAATTGGTCCATGAATGTGTAATAAAGAAATAACTAAACAAGTTTAGTATAAAAAACATGTGTATGTCGAATTAAATATTTTTTCTCTCATTTGTATATGTACGTTATTCCTCAAGTTGTATACACGTAAATATTTATAGTTGCACCTAGTGGCATTCTTATTCAGGTAGTCAGGGTCACCAGTCATTATAATGTGAGTGGACAGTGATTTATGAGTCACAGTCCAGCCACAGACTGTAAGTCAGTATACAGTAAATGCGGTAGATATATTACTGAGACTTTCTAGAGCGTATATGGCGAGAACACAATAATACCAGTTCATGATTTTGTACACTTTGAGTACACTAGTGCACCATTACGAACACATAATGGTAATAAAGCCGCCATTATTACACGCCAAAACTCAAAATTTGGAAATTAAACAAAATTAGCCAAATTAGTGATTTGTGTTGGACCTTTTCCCGCCTAACCCCTTTTATCAAAACATTGGTTATTCAAACAATTTTATCAATGTGTACAAAAGAGAACGGAGAAGAAGAAACTTCCAATTGACACCAGCAGCACAGGACAACCTAGTAATGAAGTCGAGCTCATCTGTGTTCGAGTACATATTATTTAAACCATTGTGAACCAACATTGTGAAGAATCTGTTGAATTCAGAGGTTATCATTTAACACCATCGGTGCGAGTATGATTGTCGATAGGATAAAATTATCGAAATTATAGGTAAAAGACAGCCCGCTCGTAGTATACATCTAGCTACCGCAGCTACGAGTAGATCTATACTAAAGACTAGGTAAGATAGCTGATAAAAGTCAGTTATTGACTCGACAAGTTCGTATAGATAATATCTGCAAACGATTAAATCAATTTGCTTATGCGCTTTTTCAACTTCGAAAAGTTTCAAGCTATCCGGCTCTACTTACGGCTTATTATGGACACGCTGCATCAATTCTACGATATGGGGTAATGTTTTGGGGCAACTCTACTGACCGTGAAAAGGCATTTAAAGCACAAAAGCGATGCATTCGATCGATCTGCGGATTAAAAAAGAAAGATTCATGCAAAACTCATTTCATTCAGCTAAAGGTATTGACCCTCCCTTGCATTTACATTAGTGAGATTGCTTTGTTTGTTAAATCAAATCCTGATCTTTTTGTAATGTGGCCTGTAGGTAGCAGACAGGAGGGTAAATTACGCAGTCTACCATCAACGAGTGCATTCTTAAGTAAAAGTGTGTTCTGTATGGCTCCAAGAGTATATAATAAAATACCAAAGGACATAAGGTGTATAGAAAGTATAAATATTTTTAAAAATATGCTCAATAACTTGTTAATTAAGAAAGCATATTATAATGTAAACATGTATTTAGATGATAATAATTTATGACATTAATCAGTTGGAATTGAAATTTGTATAATTTTATTTTATTTGTATTGAAATAGTCTAACATAAGTTTTAGATTGACCATAGAACCATAAAATTATGTAGTATTTAGAGTATTGTTAGTGATAAATTGTTCTCACTGAAATGTAAAGTCTATAAACCTTATAAGGTAGAATCTAGAGCACTAAAAAAAAATTGTCACCTATTATGTACACCTAGATTTCATAGACAAATAAAGTCATTGTATCATTGAAAAAAAAAAGTTTATCGTGAGATCCATGCTTGCACGGGAGGTGAGCCTCGCGCTTGTACCGTCTCCTTAACAAATTTTTATTCGTTATTTTTTAGGGATTTATACGATTTAGTTTGACTACAGTTTCCTTTCTTCTTGTAAATTAAGTAACAAGAAAAAACAAGCAACTCTCTCATTCCCAAGAATGAACAGTTTTTAAAATTCCTATAATTTTTTACCAACTTCCAAAAAGGAGGAGGTACTCAATTCGAGTGTTCTTTTTTATGGTTGTTACCTCATGACTTTCTATAGGGTGAAACCGATTCTCAAAATTCTTTTTTTGTTTGAAAGCTGGTTCTTACCGTGTGGTCCCATTTAAATTTCATCAAATTAGGACAAGTAGTTTTTGAGTAACACTCCAATAACTGAATAGAATGGAAGTCGGTATTAAATTTTTCAATTTGTACTTGTACATTTTATATTCGAATCATCCAATTCAGCAAAGGTAGAGTAAAATGTAAAATGCGGGAGAGTAGGCGAGTAAGTGCGCGTGTAATCGTTCAGTTACGCAACGGTTGAACACAATAGTAAAACTCGATGAGTAGGCAATGTAGGCATAGACTTTTTATTTATAATAGGTAAAAAAAAGTTGGTTGCTCTGCTCTCTGAGCCGCTGATCCTCAGACGGGTGTGTGTATAAGTATGTTTATCAGTCAATAGGTTACCATAGTACTACAGACTCTACCTAGTTTGGGATCTGAGGACCTTGTGTGGATGTGTTCCTATATTATTTTACTATTACGAGTATATATAAGTTCTATATACATGGCACAAATTTATTAAAATGTTTTTTTGAAGAATAATATTAACGAATATACTACATGCAACTACTACTACCTACTTGGAATTAATATGAGTTATGTTGCAAGCGATATCTGTACCTATTGGTAACTTTTGATGATTATCCCGTTATATAAGTAAATTCCTACATTTAAAATCTAATTTACTTGAAAATTGGCAATTATTCAATTAAAGTAAGTGTGACCATTTGCAAAAAAAAAACGATAAGCGTACAAAAACTGGCACTGACATTTTCTTAGAAGAATGACAGCCGTAGGACGTCCACTGCTGAACATACGCCTCTCCACAAATTTCTAAAAGGATAGGTTGGTAGAGGCCTGCATCCAACGTCGTCCTGCTACCTTTATTAGGTCGTCAGTCCACCTTGTCGGTAGACGACCTACGCTACGCTTGCCGGTCCGTGGTCTCCATTTCAGAACCTTCCGGCCCCATCGGCTATCTGTTCTGCGTGCTATGTGGCCTTCCCAGTGCCTTGATTATTATTTGTATACAATTATTGTGCACAGACCGCAGTTAAATAGTCGAAAATAAGCGGTTTCTCGTAAAAAACCGCATCCACGAGTGCAAAGTTAGCGGCTTACAAAAATATAACTCCTTAAACTAACCAATAGAAACCGATATTCAATATCGCTACTTCACTTCCACCTGCTGTTCCATAAAAACATCGCTTAACTGACCATTCCCATTTATCCTCCACCATAAAATGGGTTCATTCTTGCATAAAGACTACTTTAGTACTTAGTCTTCGAAATGAAATTGGACGATGGCTTCTATTTTATTGGCCGAAATATATATATTGGCAACATATTATAATAACGATATTAGATTAAAATGTTTTATACCTACGATTAGGGTTCGATTGTATTCAAAATCATTTTGCAAAGGAATAGTAAATAAATAATTTGTGTCTTCTCGACTTTATGAGGTCTTTCTTTATTATTTAACTTACCTTTGCTGCTCACTCACCGTAAATATTAGAAACGAATTTTTATCAAGACTGTAAAACTCTCGCGCCGGGCCGAGCGCCTTGTACCCCGCAGAGGTCATCGATGGACATACCTAAAACCTTGGGCAATAACGTCGGCTAATGACGTTCCCATACGACGGTTTAAATCAGATAGAGAGTTATAATTCAATACTCGGATCTCGTGCCTTCGTGATCATGACGTCTGACACGGATTGTTGCAAGACGCGGGTTCGAATCCCGTCCGAGGATGTGAAACTTTCTCTCTAAAATTGCAATACGTGAGTAAGGTTGATTTTGATCTACACTAAAATTATTAAATGGAAAAATTTGTTTGTTTGTTTGTATTGAATATCTCCGAAACTACTAGACCGATTTGATAAATTCTTTCACCATTAGAATGCTACATTATCCCTGATGAACATAGGCTGTAGGATATTTTCAAAAATTTGGGGATCTATAGGAAAATGTAACTCAAGGTGTGAAAATCATACCCACATATTGCAACTAGACAATAGAGCAAAGTGATGTGATGACAAACCTTTTTATTGAAGACGTCAATCTCAACAAAAAAGTCTGCAATACCATGGATTCTTGCCGATTGAAGTCAAAATAAATTTAAGTGCTGTGATCGCCATTCCAAATCAACGTAAGCGCGACTAAGTTGACCCATGTGACGTCATGGATTACGACATCAAGGACGCCATTTTGAAATTTCAACGATAACGCTGCAAACAAAATCACTATGAGCAGTCCGTCGAATATGACAGTTCGTTGATGTGCGCGTCTTGCGCTAGCTATCATCTGTCTGTGTGTACGAGTATTCCATACCGTTAGCAACGAACGTGAGCGTGATTTCAACCCATTACGAATGGTTGATACTCGTAGATCTTACCTGTCAAAAGCGCGATATTGAATCTGAATGGAAAATAGTGATACTCGTAACAGGTAGGTGTACCTCAGGGTTCTATCCTCGGACCAGTGTTGTTTTTGATTTATGTTAACGACATTAATAATGCAATGCCAAGTTGGACTTATACGAGTTTATTTGCAGACGATACCCATGTGGGAGTAAGTGACAAATGTGAAAAAAATCTAGAAGCTAAGTTAAATGATGCTATGATTATACTGAAAGAATGGTTCAGCGCGAATGGAATAGTGCTTAATCCAGAGAAGAGTGTGATCATGTTATACAAAACGCGAAAAGACAAAACTCATACTGGTTTGACTGAAAACAAGTTTTTAGGATACACTGTAGATTATAGCATAAATCATTCCGCACATATAGAAAATGTATGCAAAAAAATGGCAAGTGCTAACTACGCACTGCTAAAATTAAAACCATCAATGAATCGAACGACTCTCATGTCCATATACATAAGAATTATATTCGGACTTCAAAAACGCACTTCTGTCCGAGAATATTTTAAGAAAAACCATATAATGACCGTCATTTCTTTATATATCTACAACAGTCTTTGGAGATACACAATGATATTGAGACATTTACCAAAAACAAAGATGTGCATGGCTACAATCTACGAAATAAGGAAAAAATATTTAAGCCCAAAGTAAGACTGACAAAAGTGAAAAAACAAGGTGTCCACATCAAAATTTTTATGTATAAACCTACCTATAACAGTCGCAAAGTTAAATGGAATAAATTTTAAAAGGAAGGTGATAAAATTCTTTGAATGTCATGCATTATATTCCCTAAAGGAATTCATGGCCATGCGTCTGACTGAAAATTCATTTTTGTAGAAAAAATTAAGTAGGTAGGTAGGCTAAGTAACTACGTAGATATAGGCTATTTGACTGCTCACGCTAAATTGATGGTTTCAAAATTTATACTTATTAATGTATCTTTCAAATGACATTTTTTTTAATTTTTGCAATTTCTTGGAATATCTTTTGCTTTGAATATTCAATGGTTTTATTAAGTCTTATAAATACAGGAAATATATTTAAATTATAATACAATTACTTGAATGTTTAATGTAAAAATAGCTGTAATTTAATTATTATTATTTCTTAATAGTGCTTTATGCTTAAGTTCAAAATGTATTTGTTGACTTGCCCAATGTAACAAACAATGTTATAAGGTTAATAAACGATTCTGATTCTGATTCTAATAACGCCAAAATCAGTGTTGACGCCACCCGGAAATCACAATATATAATACGTCTGACTTTTGAAGTTATTTCAAAATAAATACTTTTTCATGTTAAAATACGCAATTCTATCGCCGAAAAGGCATTACATCGCACACGCTGTGGAAACAATCAACAATAGAGCAAGTCATGCAGGTACTACAGTTTTATATCATCATCATCTCAGCCGTAGGACGTCCACTGCTGAACATAGTCTTCCCCCATGATTTTCCAAAAGGACCGGTTGGAAGCGGCCTGCATCCAACGTCGTCCTGCGATCTTCATCAGGTCGTTTGTCCACCGTGTTGGTGGACGACCTACGCTGCGCTTGCCGGTCCGTGGTCTCCACTCCAGAACCTTTCGGCCCCATCGGCCATCTGTTCTGCGTGCTATGTGCCCTGCCCACTGCCACTTCAACTGGCTAATTTTCTGGGCTATGTCGGTGACTTTCGTTCTTCTACGGATCTCCTAATTTCTGATTCGATCACGTAGAGAAACCCCGAGCATAGCCCTCTCCATAGCTCGTTGTGCGACTTTTAGCTTATCTATGAGGCCCATAGTAAGAGACCACGTTTCCGTGCCATAAGTCATCACTGGTAACACACATTGGTCGAAGACTCTTGTCTTGAGGCACTGAGGTATTTTTGACGAGAAGATTTCGCGAAGTTTCCGGAACGCTGCCCAGCCGAGTTGGATTCGACGATTGACCTCTTTCTCGAAGTTGGACCTGCCTAGTTTGACTGTCTGTCCCAGGTAGATGTACTCGTCATAACTTCGAGAACTGAATTCCCAACTGATATTGGGGTAGGTACAACATGGGCATTGGACATAATTTTCGTCTTGTCCATGTTCATCTTAAGACCTACCCGTTGGGAAACTCGATGGAGGCCTTCGAGTATTGTGCTGAGGTCTTCCATGGATTCTGCCATGACTACAATATCGTCGGCAAATCGAAGGTGAGTGATGTATTCGCCGTTAATATTGATGTCAAGTCCTTGCCATTCCAGAAGCTTGAAGGCGTCTTCCAATGTAGCGGTGAACAGTTAAGGATATAACGTCTCCCTGTCTCACGCCTCTTTGCAATGGAATTTTCTTCGAACTCTGCCACTATACTTGGACTGACATGTAGGCGTTTTTGTACAAAAACTTCAGTACTTCAATATACCGATAGTCAATACGGCACCACTGGAGAGACTCAAGCACTGCCCACGTCTCGATCTAATCAAAGGCTTTCTCATAGTCCACAAACGCTAAACAAAGAGGCAAGTTATACTCTTCGGTCTTCTGTATAACTTGCCGTATGCCGTATCATCATCATCATCTCAGCCTAGGACGTCCACTGCTGAACATAGGCCTATCCCATGCCGTATACAGTTTTATATACAGAGGACATTAATATCTACAAAAAAGTCTGCAGTGCCATAGGTCTAACTATTACAGTTATGTCACAATAACTACATTTTCACCTTAAAATATGCAATAAAAACGCCGGTACAAACTCAGCCCCATTATTCGTACCTTGGTATTTAATCCTAATAATAAAGAAGAAAGATTTTATTGTTTGTTTGTTTGTTATGAAAACCCAAAAATTATTTAACCGATTCAAACAATTCTTTCAGCAGTAGAAAGCTACATTACGCCTGAGTAACATATGCTATATTTGATTCATAATCATCATCATCACTATCCATGACCACGCGGGTGAAACTGCGGAGCGAACCTAGTATTCAATAAACACGTGTTCAACTCAGGAGAATTTGAAACGAAAACGCCGTACAAGTTTAAAAGAATATTTAAGGTTAAGAAAATTACCCTCAAAGTGCCAATCTTGTGATTATTGTGAAGTGTACAGGGCATCACGGTTATATATATTATTACCGTAAAGGCATTGTTATTTTTAAGTTTTCTTCATAAAACAAAGTAAGTTTATAAATGTGTCTTTTTGTACACGTTTATAAAACATTGGCCTGTATTTAAAATAGTTATCTTGTTTATGACTCCATGACCTTATTTATTGAATTAATAAAAATATCTTATAATAGCTCTGCTACTGTCATGGGTAAGCATGACGCTTACCATTTGCCAAATGAATTGCCCTTTTCATCACTTACCAGTACAAAACTATTATACTATATTATCTATTTAATTTGTCTACTTTTTAACCAATACGATGAAAACGCCAGAAACCAAAACTGAAATACGCACTAAATGTATTAATTAAAGAAATAAAATTAGAACATTGTGTTGTGGTAGTGTTATTTGCATACCTTGTAACTAATTGAATTAGTGTCACGGCTACGAATTACTCGGCCAGTTTAAATTAACTTGTTCCAGACGTGGGCGAGTTTTGTTAGCATATGTAACAGTAGGGGCTGTATAGCATAATGTAGCCAGTCAGTTTGTTTATCTCTTGGCTGAGATACCTCAGAAGAATCGTCTTAGTTTTGTGTGGGGTCGTAAGTTTAGGGACACGTATAACTACCTACCACTTACTATTTACCCTATCTATCAAAAGTTAACTTTACTACAGAAACATAACCTAAATAACTTAACTTGTTAAATCCTTTTTCGTTTAGTTTTCTCTCTATCTGTTCGACGCTTTAAGTTTAAGTTTATTCTTCTATCAAGAGGAGTATTGGGCTAACGAGAACTTGCAAAGTTTGCTAACTGCTTGGATGTGGGACTGCTAGTGATATTAGGATTTGGCAGGACACCAATCCCTACTTCATGGTAGACACATTTATGCGATTTAAAAACTTGCTTTATGCCCATTCCTCTGAGAGGAATTCCGGTTCCAGTAGGGGAACCTGATCCGACGATTATGGTTGGCTTACGCTTTTGGTGTATATAATATATAAATACGCCTCTTTGTTAACGTTCAGCCAAAATCGGGTTATTCGATTGTGGGACACGCCAGCTAATCAACATTTTATGAAACTGAGAAACATAACCATATCTACTTATCTATAGATACGTTGTGCACTATGTTTCATGACAACAGGCACGACCAATCACAAATATCGTCTGCAAACACCTGCAGAATTATTTACATACATATATACAAATTATGAATAAAGTAAATATTATTACAGAACAAAAACACCGTCTAAACTACCAGCATGCAAGCTGGAATTCCGGAACACTGGCTGCATTTCCTAGTTGCTCTCGGAGTAGGAGTAAATGAGAATCCAGACAACACAGATCGATTGAGTTTCGTTTATTGATGATAACAATGACTGAAAGCTTACCTACATAGTTATATTATTTTACATCTCTCATATTCGGTAAGTAGGTCCTTATTACCCCCAAATGGAGCGTGTAGGTGACCAATTAGCGCTCTAGGGTAATAATGTAGCTAGAAAAGGCCTAGGGCGGTTTTCATCTCTCATATTCGGTAAGTAGGTCCTTATTACCCCCAAATGGGGCTTGTAGGTGACCAATTAGCACTCTAGGGTAATATTTTAGCTAGATAAGCCCTAGGGCGGTAAGTACGAGTAATTTAAAAAAATACATCACTCTTTAAACAAGTTCGCGTACATCTAACCATCATACTGGCAATAGACATCATGCATTCAGCCCAATGACAAAAGAGGTCGCTTCGCTATTCAGCCTTGTCTTCGTATGAGTATTATAATAGTCATCAATTTTATTTTTGTATTGCCGGTTTTTTTGTACTTACCTCACAATTGAAATGTAAAGCAGAGTAGTTAGCTCGGGTGTGGGCATGCCCTTGGTTACTAATCTACTATTACTAACATTGTAATGATGTACAGGTTTGGCATTTACTATAATTTACCAGCTGACCTTCTCTTGAAAGCATGCTAGCTGCAGCTGGACAAGATCGAATGACGTTTGTATTGAGCTTGTCATGCATGTGGTACTTGTAAATTAGATTAATTATTTATCATCCTTACTACTGGAATATGCTGTAAGGTAGAGTGGGCGACTTTGGCCCTAAAGTTCCCTAATTTTGTGAGCGCAACATCAAACTGTGCTTCGCCCATATTACCCTGTTGGTCCCACGTGAATTTTCTACACTAATTAGTTTGGACGATGTTTATTTTACCTAAGTTTGTGTACACCACAATGATTTATGGCTACGACGAGTACTCTAAAGGGGTATTGTTTGTTACTCCTTTGTAAACACACATTGTGTACGGTACTAAATAAGCTTCGTTCATATTTTAATTTTACTCCATTGTTTATGTGTTTACCTTGTTCCGTGTATTGTGCGACATTTTATGGGCTTCCTTTAGGGCTTTCTAAACAGTCGTTAATTAAAAACCAACAGTATCAACCCCACATTGTGAAATGCAGAAATGTCAACTTTAATGAAACAGTGGGGTTTCCTTTTATGCTATTTTTGTATTTCATTGCGAAAAGGTTTTTTAGGAATATAACAAAATAAAATTGTAGTATTATGTATCTGCTCACAGAGCGTGATAGCTGTGAAACTGAATACATACCTCATAAGATATTTTTCTACGCAGTTACGTATTACACATTCATAGTTACACGGTTTTAAGAATATAAAATCATCTTGTATATCCCTGGTCTCCACTTAACATTCGTAATTTGAGAGAGAATCTAAATGTAAAAAAACAATAGGTACGAATACTTGAGTCAAATGAAGTCAAGTGTATACTTGACTTCATTTGACTCAAGTATTTAGTAGTGGAAGTACCCATTAGTACCCATTTTTCTGTTTTATTTTTTAATTTGATATATTCGAAAGTAGAACGGCAATCCGTTCACAACAAACCAATAAAATGCAGCGAAGAAAGTTTCGCGGCACAACACGCTTGGTTTGTCTACACACTGGCATTTTAAACCTTTATTGCCTAGTATTGCACTGCGCATTGCACAACTCTGAAATATGCACGACTCCCCTATGTAACCACAACTCGCTGGAAACGAAGCCTTAAAGGCATATATCTGTAGGGACCTTCTTGTATATGTATTAGCTGTTTTTCTGGCTGCTCAGTTCTGGCTGATCTTGGCAGGTTCTTGTATAAATATAGTAAAGTAAGCATACATAAGATATAGCGTACCTCAAGCATAGCGTTTTTTTTTGAGTTTAGGGTTATTAACGATAAACACAGGTGAACGCACGTGACGTGTATGCCAAAATGATATCTCATCATTTTAAAAAGTGCTTTTTATTGGAACTAACTTCCAGCAATACTTTAAGAAGGTGGCTTTAAATAATTTGATCTTTACGGAAAATATTTCAGTGTATTCAGGGTCTAGTTCATTTGCGACTGATAAGATAGCAAGATTTTTTTTTTAAACAATTCAGTCGTGTGAGTATGGACTCTCGATAGGATACAATTATCAAAAAACATCGTTAAAAGATAGCCCGTGACAAGCTATCGCATCTAGATCCGTACTAGAGACAAGATAGCTGCAAAAGTCAGTTTATCGAATTATTTTGAGATCCATGCTCGCACGGCTGAATCGTTTAAAACATATGAAACACTACTTTCTACTACTTCTTCCTTCATTTGCATTGCTGCCTTGATAAAGAACTTGGTTTTATTTTGGTTATTACTTAGTTCAATACCAGTAGAACAAACTCTACAATTGGGAAGTCCACGAAGCTTAAAATATCTACAGAACATTATCAGACGTCCGAAACACAAGTGGGGCCCATTCTGCGGTGGGCATAAAAGCGGTTTATAGCTAGAACTTGGATCGTTACTGATAATGATAACCACCGTTTCAAGCATGACTACCACAGATGACATTGTAGTATTCGTTGTGGAGTTTTATCAACTTTGCGCTATCTTGTCCCGTTTCGATATCCTCGAAGCAGTGGTCAAAGCCATTATAGGTGCGCAAGTAGATTTTTCATGATACCTATTCAAAAAACGACAATTTGCTTCAGGCGATAGTAGGAGCAAAATTAGATTGTATTCCCATGATCGTTTTTCATCCTCTCATCTGATTGGTCCATTGAAATCTAGTAGTATAGGCTATGCCTACTACTTTCTGATTGGTCCATTCAAATCTAGAAGACTATGCCCCTTATTTTAATATTATGTATTTTAATATTAAACAAGTACAATTTGAAATAATTAATACTGACTTCCATTCTTTTCAGTTATTAGAGGGCAACTTAAAAAAGTACTGGACCGAATTTGATGAAATTTAAATGGGACCACATACATGGGAAGCACCAGCTTTCAAACAAAAAATTTAAAAATTAATAAAAAAATTTGAGAATCGGTTCACCCAATAGAAAGTTATGGGGCAACGAACATTAAAAAAAAATACAGTCAAATTGAGTATCTACTCCTTTTTGGAAGTCGGTAGAAAAGTATTCCAGCGATTCGTGAAATTTAAAAAAATAAAATACACAATGATAATTTGTTTTAAATGTTTATCGGGACTTATCACGTATTATTTAATATAGGTAAAAATATGTACCTTTCGCTCGACGTTTCGACCATGTTACAATGGCCGTGGTCACGAGCTGACTGAAAACTGCGGGTGAGTCCGGCGAGAAGAGCGGGTGTTTTGTTCTTCTACCCTCACTTGATCTTGAAAAATCGCAGGGTTGTCACTACGACACACAACACTGACTGTATCGGTAAATGTCCTAGTACCTACACCGCGGTTTGTACACTTGCTCACTACGGGATTCCACGACGCCGCTAACCTAAATCCATCTTCCCGGTTGAAATTGCGATGTTTTCTAATTTCAACCGCTTCACGAACCATTCTTGAAAAATAATGTCGTTCAGTGGAGAGGACCTTCGGATCGTGGAGCTCGATCCAGTGACCGGATCCCGCCTCAAGCAAATGTTCTGCAATAGCCGACTTCTGTGTCTGGCGATTTTTGACGGCCGCGATATGTTCTTTGATTCTTTCAGCTATGGTACGCTTCGTTTGACCTATGTAGGAACTACCGCAGCTACAATCGACCTTGTACACACCAGGGGTCTGGAAAGGAATAACGTCTTTCGGTGTCCTCACATGCCTCGCCAGCTTAGATAAGGGAGTATACACCGTCTTGATGGAGTACTCCTTCAGCAAAGTCCCTACCTTATCCGTTACTCCTTTAACGTAAGGCATGAAAGCCGGCTGCCGCTCGACGTCAGTCCCTTTCTTGTGACATCTGCGTCTCGCCTGCCCGCGTTTAGTCACACTATAGCCATTCCTTTTAAGTACCTCCTGAACATGCCTTTTCTCAACCTCTACATGTTCAGGGTCACAGAGGGCGTCCGCTCTGTCCAACAGAGACCTGGCCACCGACTGTAGATGACGTGGGTGATGGTGTGACGTAGCGTGTAGGTATCTGTCCGTGTGCGTGGGTTTTCTATAAACCGAGTGAGCTAACGAGCCATCAGACCTCACCATCACTTTGACGTCCAGGAATGGCAATGTTCTTTCCACCTCCAGTTCATACGTAAACTTAATGTTAGGGTGAATCGAGTTGAGATGATCCACAAACTGGTCTACTGCCCACCTATCTCCCTTCATAATGCAGATGCACAATGATAATGTCAAGAAAAAAAAGCAATTTGGAAGAATAACTAAAAGCGAGGATTCCAGATTGATGAGATTCTGCTCGTGGACTGATTAACGGACACCATAAGTAGTACAAATTGAACGAAAGTTTGAAAGAAATTGTACTCGAGTTGGGTGTTATATATACGACACAGACCAAGGATTGAACTATTACCACATATAACCTCCGGTCAAAATACCAAACCAGTAAGCAGTAATCCTAAGATAAAGATTATGACGATTCGATACTAAGCCATAAGCCGTTCCACCATAAGGTGAACAGTTTATTTGATAATGTGTTGTCTCATGTAAAGAAAGTGAAACTTCGTCACAAGCCGTATTGTTCTGAGCTTCGTCAGGTCACGTATCTCTACATTATATCTAATTATATGTATTACATCTTTAAATTTTCTTTATTTAGTGTAAGTCTTAGAGGTAGTCACTATTCTAAATAGATTAGGTTTATAACTCAGTGTGGGTAGTAGGGAGTACCTACGTCGTTGCATCTAGAAACTTTTCATGATTATTAGTGTTTTATTTAATTACTGTCAACCAATTTTTTATACATACGAGTTTCGAGACGTAGCTCTTGTATTTTGTCATTGGTAGTGATGAAAAATGTAGTGTGTCACTCGAGGCAAAAATATTGTGTGTTTCTTGTTACGCTCAGGATTCGATTATAGAATCCTTCGCTTCGCTCTGAAATAAAAATAACGCCCTTACCACAAAACATTGCTTTGCCCCTTGTAACACAAATATATATTTAGCATCAGTTGACACAACAGGCAGCTTTTATGATGATGATGATGATGCCCGTAACAGCTACAGTAACACCCAAGGTTTCAAGAAATAACTTCAGTGCGTCTAAGTGATGCACTCGTCATACATGGTTTTTAAGTTCCATTCATCATACTCGCTACAGTAACTTTTAATTAGAGATAAACAGAACAGCAATGCTTGGAGATAGAATTCGAAGAAAAGAAAATACATTTATTCATGGCATATCTGCACGTTACATTAACAATACACAAATCTGAAAAAAATATACTTATTTAGTAACATTAATAGTAAACAGTTAATTTTGATCTCAACTTATTTCATCAAATTATTTAGCTAAGCTTATATGACCCTAGGTACTGATTTTTGGGTGCATCTCCAACATGATATCACGAATATCATGGGCATTTAAAATTTAATTCGGAAAACGTGCAGTGTAGGTTATTTATAAATAAGAAGTATATATCTACGAGTATATATACCATGTTTACAACATTTTGCGATATACGAGTACGACGATCCTTTCAAGATGACTATGTGTTTTTGTATATATTTGACTAAATTTCAACCAACACCCACTGGATCCGGGTGGTAGATTAGGGTTCATATACTCTTCTTTCTGAGGTGAGAGTACGCGTGTCCCAGCATTCGATACATAATATACTGTACAATACTCGTATATGTATCATAATAATTTACGCAAATCTTTTAAATCCACTTCGTTCAAAGGTGTTTAAAGTATACTAGTGCAAGTACTGATCGTGGACCGAACTAAACTAAATAAATCTGACATGTCTGTGATTGGCAACTGTGAGATTGTTCAATCCTACGTGTACCTCGGATCCACGATCACGAACACTGGGGGCTGTGAGGACGAGATTCGAATAAAATGCTTTCACAAGATCTGCCGTTGATAAGCTCAAAAGAGTCTGGTGCAACCGAAATATCACCAAAGCCACGAAAATCCACCTAATGAAAACTTTAGTGTTTCCGATATTTCTTTATGGCGCAGAAACATGGACGGTTTGCCTCAGAGACCGACGCAAAATCGATGCACTTGAAATGTGTTGGCGGCGACTGCTGCGGATCCCTTGGACAGCGTTTCGGACCAATATCTCGATCTTGGAGGAACTAAAAATCAAGGAGAGATTATCGTCGACTGTGCAAATACGAATCCTCAAATACTTAGGACACATTGGTCGAAATGAAAACTCCATGGAACGACTCGTACTCCAGGGACAAAAAGAAGGCAAGCGGTCACGCGGTCGATCGGACCTGCGCGTTGGACAGACCTCATAAAAGCCGCAACACGTCTGTAGTCCAAAGCACCCGAAACGCAGAAGACCGCAATGGATGGAGGCACATCGCGAGGGCTGCATTATTTAAAGAAAACGCATCGTCTTCAACCACGACCACTCTGTCAAGAGGGAACGACTAAGGAGGAGTGCAAGTACGGTACTATGTCGATCGATAAATTCAATATATATTACATCGATAAACGGGCTTTTTACCATTATTTTTATCAAATATGACATTTATAATTAATAAAACTATTATGTCGGCGTTGAATTCACGAATGTATCGATCGACAAAGTACCGTACTTGCACTGCGATCGAGATATTAACAGAAATATGAGTGAATTAGTTTAAAGATGCTTAGAAAAACGGTTTACAATATTGATATAGCAAGCGCTTACATAAATTCTGAATCTCACTTTTATTTTATTAAATGTTATAGTTGCTAGTTAGAATATAATACAATCAAGTTATTATAACGCCATAGAAGATTTTGTATGTCATAATAGGACACAGTTTCTTTGCTCTTAATGAAATAATTATTTTTCCTTTGAAAACAGAAATTGAATTCCCAAAAAGTGTAATTCGCATTTATAAAAACAATTACTGCTTTATAAAAAAGACTGACGACTTTTCAGCAATTATCAAGTAGGTCTTTGAAGGACCCCTCATTCATAAAGAAATTGCGTTTTACTCATTGCTTTTTAAATTTAGTGTTAAAATATTCATGATTTTTGGGCCAAAGAAATTGAATATTAGACTCGTGAAGTTAGGTTTTTGTAAGCTTAAATGTAAAATTATAATTGTTCATTAAATTATTTTATACAGATCTTTTGCCTGAAGATACGTTTAACATATTTCTTATTTTTTTATTGATGACGGGTCAAGTTCGAAGCCGGTAGAGCTTAGTACAGTGCACTCACAGTATATTGTAAATAAAATAAAGAGATAAAATTTCTAAAATATTCTTGTATTAGAATTATTTTATAGTAAACAAACGAAGAATCAAAATAAAATTACCTCAAACGCAAATTTATAATTATTTGGTTAAAAACCAAAGTTAAAACATCACTTGTGAAACAAAAGTCGTACTGATTCGATGTTTCGCACACATAAACCGATTCGCTCTAATTCGTTGACTAATTTATTGGTCTACTAACAACTATTACATTGTTATGTAGTTATATGTAGGTACATAAGAGTCAGTTCTGGCCTATATGTAATCAAACTACAAGTGTACACCACATGCAACAAATCAACTTGACTTCTGTGATTAATTGTCACACTCTATACCAATGTGTAAATAGACTTTTTTATTATATAACTAGTGAATGCCCGCGACTATGTTCATGGAGTAGTTAACCTTAAGTAGTTATTTTGGCTTCAACATCAATTAATCCGATGGAAGCCATGCACATGGGATTCGAAAGGTTAACCTACGAGGACATACTTCGTTACTTAATGTATTTGCGGCTTGTTTGTTCCTGTGTCAAATTACATTTACGCAATTCATTTACTCCCCTGTTTGCCCTCTCCCCAAAATGCGTTTAAATATTAAGGAAGGTAACATTTTCCTTAAAAAAAAACTGAAGAGCCATGATTTCTTATTATAAAATTTGAAATTGTGTCTACTAGGCAATTACGGGCTTGCAAAGCTGTTGGTTTTAACATTTCGCGTACCTATTTTTATAAAATATTAAAATACATTGAGTTGTTACTGCATTATTGTTTTTAAAATAAACATTGTCGTGAGTTATTTACTTTTCATATATGGTATTAAGGCGCACAGTTCCCCATTTCAAAAATAAGAATATGACCTAGATAAAGACAGGGGAAGAGGTTATAGCCCTGACCACCTTAACTAGCATTCAACACGTGCGAGAAGAGCCGTTAAACCCCCGCACTAGCTTTTCCTTTGACGCGGGAGTCTAAGTTTTTTTGTCGAAGTCATCATATAATATTCTAATTTTGCATAATAAACATATGAAATTGCGACGATTAGTTCCTTCTTGTCACTTGTGGCCATCTCATATACGATTCTCGTCACTTGAAGGGCGGTGAATGCTCCTTTCGAGGCAGTATATGTGGGATGAGTAATATGACAGCATTACACTACACAGTCGAATAGTTTTAAGATAGATAAATGAGTATTCGTATCGTAAGGGTCAACGCGTCACGTTTCGGCGTACAAGCTATGAGTTATCTGGGTCACAGTTGCCCTAGAAATATGACAGTTTGTACTTTTTCACGTAAACAACACGTTTCGTTACACTTACGCAGTTATTCGCGCTACGCTCACAGGAACGTTATTGACCGGAACCAGGCCTCTGTGAGTGTGTAAAAACATTAAAATAAGTGATAGATCATTACGTTTCCACTGCTGGAACATTGGCATTCCTCTCAGGTAAAGGAGCACAATACCATTCCAAATATTTTTTTTATTAACTCACTAGTTACTCGCTTTGACAAGGTAATTAGATCTTCAAACGTAATTAGAAAGGGCTTGTCTTTGACACTTTAGTACAATAGGTAATTAGAACCCTCTCTTGACCCTTTGCCACAGATAAATTAATAGCTACTTTGTTACATACTCAGCCTATCTACATGATAATGTAGACGACGGTCTTGACCACTTGTTCCTATGTTTATTTTGATATATCAACTTGCATTATGAATTTTACTTGCAATGGCAGTTTCTATTATATTTATACTAGCTGACCCGCCCGTGGCTTAGCTCGCTTCACCCCCTCAGAAGTTACATTTCCAAATGTCGTTCCTTCGTGGATATTTAAAACCTAAAAGGCAACAGCTGCCAAAATTTCTAGTTTGTTGCCCCAGAGATTAAGGCCCTGCATTCATGTATCCATCACTCCATCGGGACAAGTCATTATTTTTAAATTAAATGTAAATCGATCGGTATCCCGAAACTCAACGATAAACTGGTACCGGGTGAGAGGCTTATATACCAGTTATGAATAAAAATATACATTTTTTTCACAACATGGAGTGTCAAAGTTAACTGACAATAATTTTGTAAACCATAATTCTTTAAACCTAATATATTTTACTTAGTTGACAATGTTTATTACTTTGATTTGTGGTTGCGATTAATAGCAATGTTATTCAGTGTTAATCGAGACGTCATCGACGCGGGTGTTCCGAACACTCCTTGAAAAAAACCACCGAATGTGGTCGAAACTATAGTCGGACCTATCCGATAAATATTACGTGAGTAATTTCGTATTTCTAATTAAAAATGAGTGAAAACCACGTTAGTTTTTATAACCAACAAGCACTGTTATAATATATTACATTATTTAAAAAGTCACTGTAAAAAATTAACCAATTTTTCGAATAATTTCTGTAATTGCTTGGCTAAGTGACATGGATTTTTTTTCATAACTGGTATACCTTGGCCTCTTGCCCGGTACCAGGTTATCGTTGAGTTTCGGGATACTCGACATATTTCGTTACTGTGACAAATTTAAATAATGAACGAACGAGGTTGAAGAACGAATATTTCACAGTGATGAGCACGATAGTAAAGTGGCAGAAATGCTTAAACTTTTAGTTGGTGTTAGTGTCGCAGCTGTCAATTTACGACCAACATGGCCTAATGATAGTTGTACTGAGACAGTAACCAAAGCCAGTGACTTGAATTGATCTCTGAATGAAATTGTTACAAATGGCCACCTATCTAAGTAGTGACCGGCAGGGCTACTAGGTATCTCAGTTGCTAACCAATGTTGATTGAAATCTTGAAAAATTGCGGCTATATCAGTTCCAGTAAGCGAGAATATTAGTAAGTTGATAACTGGAGCTGACAAAAGTGACATGAGCCGCCATTTTTTCGATTTCAATCAACATTGGTTAAACCCACAGTACTATTTTATAATTACGTTTGTAACTCTGTCATTCTGTCTCTCTGTCTGTTACCTTGTCACGCCTAAAAGGCTGAACGGATCGTAATGAAATTTGGCAAGAAAATAAACATAGGATACGTTTCTTCATCACGATGCTGTAACCGCGGGGCGCAGTTAGTACTATAATAACTCTTAATAGGTCAATCTTCATTGGCTTTTTAAACCCTGAATTCGTACAACAACTGATCTGATTTAACATGCACTGATTGTCCCTTAAAATGTTTAAACTTTGATTTGATACTATACGGCAAAAAGATGATATTAATAATATACACTACTGATATACATACTTACACACATATACACACCCAGACACAGGCCAAACAGACATATTCAAGCACACAAATGTTTGACCTGTCTGGGGATCGAAGCCGGGACCAGCGGCTCAGAAGGCAGGGATCTACCAACTGCGCCAGCCAGCCAGTCAAGTCAAGATTAGATAGTTACGCTTTATAATAAAACTACAGTACAATATACAATACTATAAACAGTAAAATACGATAATATTGTTAACAAAACATTACACTACAATGATTCAAACTAAGTGTCACAATGATAATGATAAGCACGAACCTTCCAGTCAAATGCTCATCCGTTTTCAAATTCATTAGCTTACAGGACATGCCTTCTTCTCAGGCTTATTTCAATAACACTTGAATATTTCAAACTCACCCTCTTCACTAATTGGATGATTTAATTGGAACCGTTTTAAATTTATATTTATTTTCCGTAAAAATATTCGGTCCGGTAGGCACGAGAGATTAAAAATAATGGGCAGTTTAACGTAAATGAACGTACTCAGCTTGGATGTTTCGTAAAAGTTCGCATGAAAATATGATGTTGTTAGAACCTAATTAAGTCACACATGTCATATAATTGTTAGGGTTCTGTAGTAGCACAAGGAGTTTTTATAAGTTTTCATATGTCCGTCTGTCTGTCTGCTCGTGTGTTTATTGCAATCGTTCACAACATCAAGATTATATGAATAATTTTCAACAATTTTCATGTAATTTTTTAGTTTTTAACATCGCAAATAAATCATAGAATTGCTTTCTCAGTTAGGTACCTTTAAATCAAACAAATTAACCCGGACTCTTTTTCTATTGTTTTTACCAAACGTGAAGATGTTTTATTAACTTACAACATTATATACAATGTTTTATATTTAATGATATAGACATGTTATTTTTAGAGGAACAAAAGTTCACGTGATCAAATCAGAATAAATAATAAAGCACCACCTCACAAAGTAGCTAGTAAAGTCTTACGGCTAGTTTCTTTCTCTGCTTTTCCCAGAAGGTGAGTTATGAATTTTTAACAATAAGCAATGTACTAGGAAAAGGGAATTGTTTTGTTGTCTCCGGGTCGGGAGCGGTCAGTTTAGGGGTCTTAATGTGACCCGAGAAGCGAGCGTCCGTAAATAAATAAAAACCTATGGGCCGGCAACTTTAACGGTTTGGTAAATATACGGAGCTCCTTACCTACTTGCTATTTAATTATGTGTATTAAGTGTTTAGGTTGCGTAGGTCGTGATTAAATACAAAGTAGAATTAAGTAGTGCTCAATAATAAAGTAGTAAATTGCATCGATTAGTAGCGTAAGAGAAATCAAGACACAGTTATTTATTTCTATACCTATTCACTACCTTATATACTTCAACAGTTTTGTTTAAAAGTATATAGTCATTGCTTCACCGTCCAATTATTATATAAATATTACATGTGGTGTGTTATAAGACAAGACGAGCCGTTTAAATTAAATAAATATTCAACAACTATCACACAACGCCATCTAGTCCCAAGCTAAGCAGAGCTTGTGTTATGGGTACTAGACAACTGATAAACATACTTATATATTTCTAAATACATACATATTATAGATAAATTACACCCAGACACAGAACAAGTGATCGTGCTCATTACACAAACATTTGTCCAGGGTGGGAATCGAACCCACGACCTCCGGCATAGCAGTCAGGGTCACTAACCACTAGACCAACAGGCCTGTCAAGGTCGTTTCATCTGGTGGTTAACATTGGGATCTCTCTAAACTACTCGGCTCCCGTTTCAAGGAATTTTCTGAAATGGCCCATGCGAGCAGCTAAATAAAGGAATTCATGACGCCGCTGGAATGGGAATCATAATTACTTAATAAATTAATTATTATATTTCATTATAAAACATAGTCACTACCTAATAGCACGTTATACGGTACTGCACTAGTCGCTTCGAGTTAAAGATAAATCACTTACTTATTAGCGTTCTGCCGTGCGATTCTCTAAGAGCAAACATCGTTACATCTTTGACAACATCCGTGAAACAAATGACGATATGACAAGAAACGTTGGAAATACAACCTTATGTACAAGCAGGCGTTAGTGCTTTGAAAAGTAACACTATAAAAATCACAAGGTTTGCGATGTCAATGCGAAAGTTCAAGTATTTCTAAATAATGCTTCTTTCGGTTGGATGGTATTGTTAACTGTCCAATAGATGTCTGTCTGTCCCGGAAAGGCGATAAGTCAAATAGATAGTTAAAATTCGATGCTTGGACCAGATTCTCGGTGGCCTAGTTGTTCAATGGCGTCTGACACGGAGAGTCAGAAGACGCGGGTTCGAATCCCGTCCGAGGATGTGAATTTTTCTCTCTATAAATTTCAATGCTTATGTTCAAGGGCGATATCTCATAAAGTATTTGACGTCGGGGAGCTCGTCGACGAACACAACGACGAATCATTAGAAAATCACACGGCAGTATACAGCCGTTGTCCTTATACATTAGGTTGTTTTTCCAACGTTTTTGTCATCTCTTCATTTGTTTCACGGATCGTTTCAAAGATGCAACGATGTTTGCTCTTAAGGCAAGTCCCAATAATCTATCTATCCACGGTTTACCTCACTACCGATAGCAATTTGACATAACGTCTATAAAAATAGTGTCAAATATCTATCTCTAGTAAGGTAAACCGGCGATAGATAGATTATTGGGACCGGCCGTTAGAGAATCACACGGCTGGTTACAAGGTGTTACACCTTTGTAGCTTAAATAAAGTACGAACTTTGTGTGACATTTGTCATGAGCTTGTAAACTAGCTGGTGCCCGCGACGTCGTCTGCGCAGGATTTGTACTACGAGAAGCTTATTGTCTTCTCAAAGCCATATCTATCTTTATACCAAAATGTCATAAAATATGTACTGGGTTATATGAGTAAATTTAAGTACTTAGTTAATCAATCAGTAAACACTATGATAAAATACAGTACCTACATACATACAAATATAAAATTAATCTCCACGGAAAAATCTGTCATTACATTACATCAGCCTTGACGGTAACCGAGCACGTCTAGTGTATAGAGTTGTCAAAATGATACTTCGCGTGCTTTTGACCGAGCTATCAGAAACTGGCACAAACTTTGACATGATCATCATTACGATCTTAACGTATTTTATTATTTTGTCTATGCTGTGCCCTACGAATAATAATAAGTCAGGAACAGTAACTGCGTTAAAAAAATGACCCAACAAAAGTCGTGTTCAAGTAGGCGGGGCTTAAAAGTCGTGTTCTGTACGTCATCAGTCGGACATTTTTCTTGCAAGCGAGCACACGTGAAATCTTCGAATACATTTTAATTTTTATCATTGTGAACTACAGCTGTAAATCATCATGCCAGCATGTGTTGTGAAGTGGTGCAGGATCCATACAAGATTAAAATGTCCAGGAATCACTTTTATTAGTACGTAGTAGCAAAATTATATATTTATTCAAAGATGTTCAAATACGTATACAAACCGAGATGGTCAATACTATGCAAAATAAATTCAGTATATTTTTGTTTAATGTATATTTTTTTACAGAACTGAATATTGAAATGTAACAGCAATGTATTTTGCTTATTTTGTTTTAATTCCTTGCCGATCCAATGCAGTAAAATAAATGCCACTCTGCACTTTAGCTAGAAAGACAAGAGTATGACTAGATGCCTGTGAAAACCAGCATTATATACTTACTCCGTTCATTTTTAAGAAAAAAATAAAAAAAGACGTGTGCCGCGGTAAAGCTATTGCATACCTGTTTTTATCAACTTATTCAATTGTAATTATTTAACCAATGCCATCTAGAGGCGAGTTGCTGAACTAAAGAGACAAGCGTGATATTTCAAAAAGTCATTAAATATTCTGCTATTTATCGATAGATGCCAAATCAACTTATGCAATTATAATTATTTAACCAATGCCATCTAGAGGTAGTCTTGAGTGAATCGCCCGCAATACTAACATGTTATTTTAAAACACAACGTAACAAATGGTTTCGCCTATATATCCTCGAAGAGGTAAGCAGCGGTGTTTTCAACGCCTACATTTAAGTTAAGTTTATTTTTGTGTGTGTGTAACTACAGTTAAGTTTTATTTTTGTTTGTGCCTTAAGTTCGTGTCGCTCGTATTTTGACAGCTTGATACACTAGACTCAAGGGGGATGAAATTTAACACAAATACCGTCAAGGGTGATGAAATGTAATGACAGTTTTTTTAATGGTAATTAATTTTATATTTGTATGTACTCGTAAAAAAAAACATTAAAAAACATTGTGTATATTATTGACTTGTTCCAATCCACTTGTTGCATTACATCGTCCACGCCGCTACGACTCAGTTGTCATAGTAGACGTTGCAACACGCGCGTGAGCCAATCCCTGCTTTCCTTCTGAATTTAAACCAATCACCGAGCATGTCTATTTGTAACCTCGGAAGTAATTTGTATTTGGAATCATACGTCGTTTTGCTTTGAAGGGCCACTTTTTGTGTGGAATTTGTTCTGAATTATGCTTACTGACTTATTATTATTCGTAGGCTGTGCCCAAGAATATTACGCTTTTTCACCCGTGTGGTGATGGATGATAATGATCATGATGATGACAAGTATCCTATGTGACAATCCAGCGCCTCATCTACCTCCATACCAAATTACATTAAAATTGGCCCCGTCCGTCGTTTGAGCTATATATATATATATATATATATATATATATATGTATAGTAAAATAGTAGGATAGGATCTAAACCGACTTAATTAGCGTACATTATATGTCTATACTGCGGGCAGCGTAAACTCCCTGAGGATTTAGAATAGGCATCGCTAGATAAAGGAGATAGCTAAAACCTAGGTCGATAACGTTGGCTTACATGGATATAGTCAATTTAGATATGAGAATAACGTATGATAAGCTAATAAGATGAATTCATATTAAGAATGATATAAGCTCGAAACGAAATTTAATCATTTGCACGAATGGTAACTATAATATTTGATATCGTTGAAACCGTCCTGAATAATCATATATAACTAGTGATTCTGTGAGAACAGAAGACCTCGCAAGCCCATATAACCATGCAATAACCGGCACTTTCCCTTTTCCCCTGGCTCAGCAAAGCCATATCAGAGTTTTGAAAACAGTCGTGCGATTCTCTAAGAATAAACATCCTTGTATCTTTGACAACATCCGTGAAACTAATGACGAGATAACAAGGAACATTGTAAAAACAAGTTTGTATACAAGAGCGATCTCTCATAAAATATTAGACGTCGGTGAGCTCGTCGATGAATCATTAGAGAATCGCACGGCTGTACTTCAATTGTCAAATAGGCTTAATAGGTATAGACTTTGAACAAAATAGGGATATAAGTTTTAGCGATTACTCGCGTTCCCTAGGAGGTCGAATCTGATATCTACGGGTTCATCTTGTGAAGGCTGAGTGAACTGCGGAATTTGATTAGTACAGTAAGGTGTGCATTTTTCGACAAGAAAACATAAGTTTAAATCTGTCCGTATATATGTATAACGCCGTAGCAAAATTTCCCCTTTCCCCGTCCATTCCCAACTTTTGGATTTGTTTTCGCAATGTATTGTGTGGAATTAAGTCCTTAGTGTGCCTTTCAAATTTAATTGAATTTAACAAATTAGTTGTTAAATAACTCTACAGCAAATACCATTCTCATAATACATTTCTCTATATTTTCCCTCCAAATATCAGGATCTATTTAATGATGTAATAAATTTAGGAACTTGTTGCCAATGCTCGTCAAAATCGGATGAAAAATGCGACCTGCAGGCGAAAACAGACACATGGACAAAATATTTTTTTGATCAATCTCAAAACTGAGAAGCTTTGCTCTCTTCACTCGCTCAGTCAATAAATAATAAACATATAATTTTCAAATCGTATCAATTAATACGTGATATATTTATGCCTATTAGTATGAGCAGTAAATATTTAGAGATCATACACGGCTTTGTCCAAAAAATGTTCGTTTTATTGAATCGCTCTACCATAATATATAATAAGTATCGCCCCATATCAATGCCTTCTATTGACAAGGAGGGCGCAAAAGTTAATGTATTTCTAAAAAATATTGCTAGACAATGTAAAGAATATTCTTCAAATCTCGTGAATCACTCGGATTAGTCATTATGCTCATCAAACAAATATTTGTCCCAGCCAGGGATTAAACCTGGGACTATATGCTTTGAAGGCAGGACTCTACTACTAAGCTAATGGAGCTGATCCCCGTTATAAGTATAGGCCTGTATTTCAAGTAAGCGTCTCGACGATTAAAACGATTTTTATATTACTAGTTGCGCCCCGCAGTTTCACCCACGGGGTGATGATGATGATGATGATGAAATGTATCCTATGTATTCTTCTAGCAACTCATCTTTCTACATACATTTTATCGCAATTCACTCAGCTGTTCTGGCGTGATTGAGTAACAAACCTCTATGCATCCAAATTCATCCAATCTCCAATAACCTAGCTAGTGTTTAGCCACTATCTCACTTGATGATCAGTGATGATACGGCCAAAAGTGTTATCACACCAGACCTTTCATAAACAATGTCAACTGACTCTCATGAACAGCTGCCAGAATTCACCACTCACCATTCCTCATAAGTTTTTCTTAGGATTGGTAGCTAGCCTAAAGAGCACTTAAAATACATTACTGTGGATTTAATTATAATCTTACATAAGCCAAAAAAAGAACCAAATGCTCAAGCTTGACAGGAGTTTGAGGACAGCATGTCGACCCTTACTGTCCTTGACTTATAATCCCTTAAAATAATTTCTTGGTGTAACACTATATCCAATATACAGCATCCAATAAGAGCTTTCTATGTTATTCGGAATTCAGCTTGAGCACCTAACCCTGAAATATTCTATTCAAATATCCGGTTTTCATGATACGGATCAATTCCCGATCACATAATTCAATTTACCTTATCCCTTGCCGAGAAAATGGCGTCGGTATTTTCCACGATAACCAAATTAATAATTTGTGATGATGTCATTATTTTGACACAGATCGATTGGTATCGAATATATATAACATATTTTCAAAATTCATAACTATAATAAAGAAGCTAGATGCTAGCAGCAGATGTGAAAAAAATCTAAATCACGATAAAACGTTACAAGATTTTTAAATACAACGTGTCACTAAACGAATTCTGAACATTTTTCAAAATCTTCAACTGGGTTTTAATAAAATTATTTATATTCACTATACAGTTGCACGCAGCTTATATACAACAAAAACTTATCTATGTTTTCGTGCTTGTCATAAAAACTTGGGTGGAAAACGTTTGCTATAAAATAATACGCGTAGTTTAGCGTTAATAATGTTGCACAAACGAATCAATGTAATTCAAATAAAAAATTGTTATTTAGTCTTTGACTTACGGTCTATGTGGTTTACAATCAATTATCGTGGTTACGTTGTAAAGTAACGTGGACCAAATAAATGGAACAACTTTATCACCTTGCACAAGGAATCCGCAAACATCACAGGGGTGATGAAGGAGGGCCTTTAATCACCGCCTCCTCCGAAGCGACCTCGTCATTGAGGCAAGCTGTGATAATACATTGTTACAGTTGTCCGACTCATCCTGTTGGCGAAATGTCAAAGGAGCAATTGAGCAACCAACGGAGAATCCGTTGGTTGCTCATTTGCTCATCTTTCCTCAGCAAGACTAGCTTTTCCCGTCTATATTGAAGGGAACCGTCTCGACTCTAAACAGTCATATAATATCCCACGGAATCGGTTCGGCAAAGAAATCTCATTGATACTGATTTCCTACCTATTTCCAAGGATTTCTAGTGCAATTAGCTGAAAAAGGAGCGGATCGTTCAACTAGTGATTAGCGTCACACCTGCTGACAGTTACAGTAGGACCCAGATCTTCAAAATTCTGCGCCGCACTGTACTGCGGCCCTTCTACGCTAGGTAGAACGACGACCTCGTCAAAACCGCGGGGAATCGCTGGATGCAGGAAGCGAGTAGCCGGTCCAAGTGGCTTTCTATAGGGGAAGCATATGTTCAGCGGTAAACGTCTTCCGGCTGATAATGATGACTGTACTGCGATCGTCAACCTGAGATATAGCTGTTCGCACCCGCCCATTAATTTCACTTGCTGCAGTGCCCTTCAACCTTACACAGTAGTGCTTTCACACTATCTCTTCGAGGAAGAATTTTTAGTACTGCGGTGGTACCTACTAAATCGTACACTAGCAGAAGTACCTGTACTACCACCTAGTAGATGTTTCAAAGTTCAACTAATATTAAAGATGCTTTGTAAGATCATGCGGTAGGCGCTGCACAAACCATTTCCCATCCTATACAAATATTTGAAATACCAAATACCCAAAGGGAAATTTTAGGATAATGTGATACTATGATAATTTTATGTGTTTACGTTCGCCAAAATTATGCTAAGTTCCGTCGCTCAGTGTTTGATTTAAACATTTCGGGAGCGTTAACATACCTGAAACTATAATACAAACTTTGTAACAAAATGGTTACTATAGATGTAAACCTAGGAAGAACATAGTTATATGCCCAAAATATAGTACAGGATCACAGCGATGTTATTCAAGGTAAAAATATTTTTGCAGTTTTCTGTATAACTAACTCCTTATGGTAACCGTTTAACCAAAATGATAGCAAACCGCAAGACCTCGATTGACCACTGGGTTGAGCATTTATCGCAACAAATGCTTTATGACATATTTCTAATCCAGATCAGGTAGTTAGTCAACCACGCACAAAAAGACCCTACCACTATGCAGATTTGTTGACGGCGTCGACTACACTGGAATAAAAGGCTATAGGATAATAAAATCAGATAGGATTCAAACTGGTGGGTGGCAGTTTGAGTGGCGAGAACTTCACTACCCTGAGAAACATAATTTTGACTGAACTACAATAAATATAAAAAAAACCATGCAACAAACCTAACCTCTCATAATATATTCTTGATACGATTTCAAATAGGTAACTAACATTGAATCGATGTCATATATACACTGTAATGCGAAACAAAAAATGAATTTGCACGTCCATTTATTTAATCGAGAACACCAGTCACATGCTCTCCATTGAAGTGTAGTGGACGAATGTTCCTGCCGTTTTTTAGTAATTGAACGAGGATGACTAGTATTCATATTTCAGGAATATAATAACCACATAGAAAACTGAACACCATTGTATTCAAAGATTATTTAATTTATTGCATGGTTTTTTAATAATATTAGGGGACCTCCTGCAGAGACAGGGAGAATAATCTCTGCCTATAACAAATGCATTATGCCACAAGTAAGGAACTGCGCCCGTAGCCCTGAGACATAAAGTTGTTAAGTCTCATGAGCATGTAATTTCGCCGGCATCCATTCCCTTTCATCAGAATGCAGTAATAATAACATTTCTGATTCGTGGTAGACATAAGGTATGGTGGCAGAACTTCCTCGACCGAACTCATTCTCAACGATTTCTACTGATTTTCTATGCATGGTAGTTTATTCACATATATTTTCTAGTGATGTACAAACTATTATGCAGTGAGTAGGTAATTTATAAATTGGTATAATTATAAAAGATCACGATTACATATTTTTTATTAAAAGACTTCAATAACAACATATATGGCTTATCTAAATACTATCACATTATCAATCTATGATGGTGATAATGATGCGATGTCTTGGAAGGGCCTGGTCTGGGACGCCACTTGTATCGATTCTCAGGCACCACCTTTGTTCGCAGTGTTGGAACCGCGGCGCAAATTTCTAAAAGATGTAATCACAGCTCAGTGCCCACTACGAGTGTTTGCGCTGACTGTCCAACTGGTCCTAGCATCGGGGGATCTAAGTACTAAGCGCAAAAGTTGAACATGACAATTCAACGAGGCAATGATGCCAGTTTTCTGGGAACTCTTCCGCACGCTGGATATTTAGACTGTATTTTTTTTGTAATAACACGATCATAACATTAATTGGGTTAATATTAGTAGATACTATATAAATGAAATATTCTTTATGAAGTTACATTTTATCAATCTTTTATCTACATTATACTCATACCAAGCTTTTAGTTCTTATGTATCTAAAACCAGCCAGTAACCATGACAAACAATTACTTTACGTTTATATCGGCCAACCCTTTTCAATACGAAGAACATAAGTCAAACAAAGTGTAACCACACTTGAAGAATAGCAACATATATCACGAAGACCGAATTCGTTCTGAAATAGCTGCCTTAGATAGGAGCTCTCACTCATGAACATTTTTCTTTAACGCGTTGCAATAACGCGCGTGTCACTATGATTTGTGAACACGCTCTATGAGACCCGAAGTAATGTTGCTAATTTTGGTGAGACACGGCGCTGTGCAGATATTTATGGGCTGGAGATATGCCACTACCTTTAGGTAGCAAATTTAGAATAAAGTCCTAAATCTACCGTAAGGAATCCAGTAAACTTGACTTGATTTTAAAACACCCAAAAAAGTGTATAAGTTGTGAATTAAATAGCTGCTTACATGGAGCAATTTCGTCACAATAATTATCCTTTTTCTACCGTCTTCTAAAAAGGAGGAGGTACTCTATATGACTGTTTTTTTTAATGTTTGTTACCTCATAATTTTCGATAGGATGATCCGATTCTAAAAATTATTTTAGTTTGAAAGCTGGTGCTTCCCGTGTGGTCCCATTTAAATTTCATCAAACTCGGTCCTGTAGTTTTTTAGTTACACTCCAATAACTGAATAGATTGGAAGTCGGTACTTAATTTTTCAAATTGTACTTGTACCAATATTTTCTGGTCGAGTTATTAATGTACTTTATCGCCATGCAATTATGCTTATTTAACTGTGATATTTTGAAGCAAATCAAGCCATAAATGTCTTTGTCTGCATCGATTTTAATGTGAGTCATAGAAATGACCAGATTATCGCATCCCCACACTTTACGAGTAAGTATCACATTAATAATACGTATCATGTTTTAAGGTTTTTGTTCCTTATTTGCTCCCTGTATTTTATACTGAATACAACATAATATACATATCTAACAAAAAAAACATTGTTTTTCTTCGACCCGATCGCGTGATAAGTCACTGTAAACACACACACCAGACGAAGTATTACATTTAATTACACACTAACTGAGAGTTACGTTGGCTTATCAGCTACAGTAGAAACTTAGCAGCCTTTTACAGGTTAACGACGGCAAACTTCGATGTAAAAATTATTACTTTGATGACTTTAATGGACGGATACGGTTCATATTTATACGGTTATATGTCGGTGAAAAACAAGTACCTTACACAATTTGATTACTAACTAGGTGGTGCTTTTAATTACGAAATTGTAAACAGTAGCACGCAGTGTTCCGCAGTAAATAATGTAGTTGAATAGTAAATTGTGAGTGTTTTTAAAGTCTACTGTGATGGGGTTCCGTAACTATTAAAAAAAGTAAATTTTTGTTTTTATATATTTGTCAGATCTCTAGTCGGTGTGTTTATCCAGATAAAAAGAGATTAATGAATGAAACCACCTTAAGGTATGACTATGAAAACGGTCTCCGATCATGTTGGTTACAGTAGGATCAGATAAGCTGTAACGTCCGTTCTCGTTTTACCCATCAATAATTAGGCAAATGTGATTAATATTCGAGTTACGAGTTCTTGAGTGGAGACCACGTTTAGGCATACGGAGTGTAGGACGCCCTGCGGCAAGGGGGGAGAGACCTGCGGAAGGCGGCAGTAACTGGATGCAGAGAGCTGAAGACCGAACTCTGTGGCGTACTTTAGGAGAGGCATATGTCCAGCAGTGGACATATGTGGGCTGATGATGATGATGATGATTAATTGCTGCCATTCCGTACAACGTCGTAAGGTATTTTTTACAAAATTAATTTATTACCAGTTACCTAATTTTTTATTATTTTTTTTTTAAGTTGTTAATCGGTTTATAATTAACATACTTTATATTTATCTATCATACTAACTGTCTGTTATCTGATAAACTACAAAACGATCGGCAAAACTAAACTATATAAGAATTTTTTTGTGGATGTGATCTAAAATATACTTATTAGCTAGCTTTTTTAAAAATTTCATTTAAGATATAGTATAAATAATGTGCAATAAATAATTACGATGTTTTGAACGAACATCAAATTATATAGATATTTTCATTTTTACTAAATTGTCATGTTAATACGATAATTATGAAGCAATCTTTTTAATATCAACAATGTTGTGGATACAGTAAAGAATTTAAGATTATAGAAATACTATATTGCATACTGAACCTTAAGTAAGTGATTCGCTCTCACACTGCCTAGTTGTGTGGGTTATAAATATTCGTAGGTTGGTTCGGTGCCCAAAACGCTGGCACTACTTCTCAGGAAATATGCGTTAGCCCTCGGATTAAATACACTTCGCTTTGATTTAGTATTATGGCATTATTGGGTACATGCATTAATTTTGTAGGGTTCAATATTGTTTACATGAAGTTTGAGTTTAGTAGAAATATTACGTCTATATTGAGGAATATATAGGGTAAGGGTAGAATAATTGTTGCTATTTTTGAAATAGTGATTTGACGTATAAGTTTTTTATTTATTTAAATGTCTGCGTTTTAGCAAAAAATCTCAAAGAAATATCAGAGCGCACGCACAGAACATTCAGGGTTGTAATCATAATAAACGCATGCAAAAAATATTTTATATACAAAATCAGAAGGTTAAACATAAAATCTAGTATATCCTCGCTTAGATAAAAGTCAAAATTGTTATAGAAGTAAAAGATTTTCGCCAGTGGCTTTGCCCGTGCGGAATGTTTATTTTCCGGGACACAGGCCATCTGTGTGAAAGATTTCATCAAAGTCGGTTAAGTATTTTCAAACATTTTTCACGCGTATTAGCGATTGTGGATAATATACCCTCTGCGCGCATTTTTACACCTATTTATTATCTTCTTTAGATAATTTTATAATATTTGTTTTTGCCTTAATTGTCTTAAAATGAGCATAACGAAGACCGCCACCGATATAATATATTAGAAATACATCCAAATGCATGTTTTTGTAACTATCGAAGTTACTTAAGTAACTTCTTTAATTAAATAAATATGCATTGTTGACTATTGGAGACCCAATAATCTTAAGATTATATGGTCTACAATAGTCAAAAACTGCGGTATTATGAGTTCACCTTATCTCTAACTTCCCACGTAAACATAAAATAAGCTTTACTATAAGGAGAGGTTATTTGTAGAAACAATTGACATGAACATAATCTCTCTCCAAAATGAATTGGGACAAGTTATGATGAAACGTCTCAAACTACGTACACAATAAAAGTGTATATTATACGAAAAATAAGTTCCCTCATAATAAGATAACATGTTTTGTGTCCCATTGTGATGTAAACAATAGGTCCCTTTCAAACTGCCTTCAGTTAGCAAAGCCTTATTCATAAAGTCTCAATAATACACGCAGCTATTAGAGATGTGAAAGTTGTCATTTGAAATATATGAAATATATATCGATAAATCTCTTAAATCTAAACGTTATTTTATACAATATTTTAACAACGTTTTAAATTAAACAATAACAATATTATATATGATAATGTATTAACTAGAAAATACGAAAGTGCTATGTGACTCCCGATCACGATAGTTATAAAATTAGCAACTTAATGCATAGTAGCAATAGATAGGTAATGTATCTGTAAATTACAAAAAGAAAGAAAGAAAGAAAGAAAATAAGTTTATTTCAGACATACACACAACACTACATGGATATTTACATAACATATTGAGATATTTTAAAGCAACGAAGTACAAAAATTCTCATTGAAGTGTTGCGCGATGCCAGAAATGAGTCTCTGCTCAGCAATAAGCCAGGGATTGGCGACCCTTGCGCTGATTTTCAGCAGGAACTCGTGACCAGCATCACGAACGCCCAAGTGACATAATAAAAACAAGAAAAATAAAAAGACAATAAAACTAATCATAAAGTTTTTGCTCGAATGAAATTGGAAAGTACTCGTACCAATCCAATAATACCCAACCATCACAGGTGTAGTGTACACTTCATAAGGTAAGTAGTCACTTCTGACAATTTCCAATCTACATACTTAGCAGATAACACATTTTATGCTATAGATAAAATTATAATCACAAAATATATTAAAAAAAATTAAATTTATAAATAACATTATCAGATAATCCACAGAAGTCCAGTAATACTGTGTAATAAAATACATTAAATATTATTTATTAATTCTAATGAATTGCAGCTTTAAAAGTAAAAATATAATTATCTTTACACAATTAACTAGTCATTGTTAATTCAAAGTAAAACATTGAAGGTACTCATTCAATTATGTATATTATGTAGATAAAAGCACAATGATTAATATAGTTATAGTTAGTTATATTTTTTGAATTTTAATATCTGAGTCCTCAAATGCTTTCTAAATGGTTTAACAGATTTTAGGTGTCGGAGTGGTGGTGGAATGTCATTCCAACATTTGGTAGCTGCAAACCTAAAACTACCACGAAAAGCTTGCGTTTTATGCTGAGGTTTAACAGCATATAAGAGGATGCTCGAGTTTGATACAAACGCTTTTCATGGGCCTCAGTAAATTTTTGCAGTAAATAGTCTGGCTTTCTATTTCTCACGACTCCAAAAAGCAGAGTAGTAAAATGGATTTGTCTTCGTGCTTTCATCTTTATGAGATTTGCATTATTGAGAAAAGGAGTAATATGTGCCCGAGGAAGAACATTGAAACAAAACCTTGCACAGGCATTTTGTACCCTCTGTAGAAGCCGCTCTGTTCTTGAAAGAATACAAGGACCATACACAACATCAGCATAGTTTAATTTGGATAATATGAGTGAATCACATAAAGTTATTCTAAGGTCAATGCTAAGATAAGGTCTTATTTTGTAAAGCACCTTTAGTCTATAAAAGCAGTTACGGACAGCTTCTTGAACATGATGCTCAAAATGCAAATGGTTATCCATTAGTAAACCAAGATTTCTTGCTTCGATTACACATTCTATAGGCTTGTTAAGTATGGAAATTTGTGGACTATGAAGTGCAATATTTGCTAACTGTTTTTTAGACCCCATAATCAAATACTTATATTTAATGGGTGTAGACGATAGGTGCAAGGTCTTGAGGATATATTTTTTATTTTTTTATTTTATTTATTTAGTTATCCATACAGCGTTACAATTAGTATTTACATATGTGACATTTCTTATCTACAGTATGGCCAAAATAGGATACAATTAATTAGCATGCTAACATATCCGTACTAGTATCTAAATATTTAGTAACATTCAAATAATAAAGTAGTACCTACTTGTTTCAAATGAGTATGTACGAGTAAATGCCATTACCCGTACTGTATCAATAATTATGAAGTACTCATTGCCGCTTTATAAGTAATGGTTTTGTTTGTTTGTTTGTTTGTTTGTTTGTGTGTGTGTGTGTGTGTGTGTGTGTGTGTGTGTGTGTGTATGTATGTGTGTGTGTGTGTGTGAGTGTGATACATTTAATTTAAGTATTCTTATGTATTTCCCTAATGTGGTATAATATTTATTGAAATTGCGAGCTGCACGGCAAAGCACCGAGTTCTGGGCATAATTAGTACTGCGATGGGGTACATGCAGTAACGATGTATTCCTAGTGCGAATAGAATGTACCCGAAGCGAAACGTTAGCAAGTAGCTCTGTACAATCTATATTTGCATTCATAATATCATGTAACAATGTGACGTCATATTGCCTACGCCTCTGCTCTAATGTATCGATATTATAGTACCTACAAGCCTCATCATATGAATCAAATAACTTATTATTTTTAAAATTTAAATATTTAATGAATTTCTTCTGTATAGATTCTAACCTATTAATATGTACAACGTAGCGTGGGGACCAAATACAACACGCATATTCTAATATGCTCCGTACATACGCAAAATATAAAACTTTTATGCAAGAAATACTTTTAAACGGAGCGCAGACTCTTTTTATAAAACCTAACTGTTTGAATGACTTATTTACAATTACATCTACATGTTCGGTAAGCATCATTTTAGAATCTAATATGACTCCTAAGTCTTTTATAGTCATTACCTTCTTAATCGGTAAACAGTTAATTCTGTAAGGGAATTGGATAGGTTCAACCTTACGTGTAAATGTGATTTGTTGACATTTTGTAATGTTTAAATTAATTCTATTCATTGCGTAATACTTGGCAAGATTATCTAAATCATTTTGAAGGTTTATGCAATCCTCAATACCTTTAATTTGTATATATACTTTTTTATCATCAGCAAACATTAGGTAATTTGAACGATCAAAACATGTCGATATGTCAAACAGATAGGCGTTGTAGAGTAACGGACCCAAAATTGACCCTTGTGGGACGCCTGAGCAGATTGTTGTATAGTTACTACGCGCACTACCAATTGACACAGCCTGCCTTCTATTAGATACATATGATGTAAGCCACCTAAGTAAGTCACCTTTTATTCCCAATGCTTGAAGCTTATGGAGCAAGATAATGTGGTCTACCCTATCAAATGCTTTTTCTATATCGGTATAGATCACATCCACCTGCATCTTATCATCCATGCTGCGAAGAATGTAATTTAAATAAACAGTTAGATTAGTTACTGTTGAACGTCTGTTAATAAAGAAAATGGAAGCAGGATTGCGTGATAGCGGTGCGAAGACACGTATGCACAACGAGTGTAGCAAACGGCGATGGAAGCGCGACTGGCAGCCGGAGCCGCCGATTGCCGTGTCTACAGCTATACGTACTCATGTATACATAGGTACATACGTGCATTCGCCGCTGCGCTTGTTTATTTACAAACAGATAAGTACATTTTTATAATATAATAACATTCGTAATATTTAAGGGATTTTATCTATTTTATTAATGGTTATCTTTTACTTTCAGGTGCAGAGCTTCGCGTCGTCTACATCCTCCCCCCCCCCCCCATTGTCCTTCTAGGACAATCATCATCAGCTGTAGGATGCAGAGCCACCCGATTCACCGGTCGGGTAAGTACACCTGTTTTCGTCTTTATGTCCATAATTCTTACGCGGCCATCTTTTCCAGGGTGAACTTCTATTATTTTATTTTTAGGTTGTTGTTCCCACTCTTCGCGCGGGTTATATAGGAAGCGGGGTCCCCGAAACCAGTCGCAGTCGTTAGTCAACTTGTAAGTACTAATTTTAGTCGCTTTATCGGCTGTATTTAATTTTGTAGGCACGTAAAACCACTCTTGTGGTCGTGATAGTTTATCAATTTCTCCGAGTCTGTTCGCGACATATACATTATATTGACGGTTATCATTCTTTATTTGATGCAAAACTGTTAAGGAATCCGTCCAAAAGTATTTACGATGGGCGATTAAACTTTCGCGCGCTATTGTGTTAGCGAGCCGGCAGGCGATAACAGCTGCTTGCAACTCGAGCTTAGGTATAGTTATATATTTGTTAACTGGTGCCGCTCGACACTTGCAGGCTATCAATGATACGTGCACATCTTTGTTTTTATAAACTTTTCGCCAGTACGCCACGGCATACATTCCAGTCGGTGCAGCGTCGCAAAATATATGTAATTCTATAGTCGTCTCGTTCTCGCTCAAGGAGCTGGAGGGATCGTCGTCTTCGTAATCTCTCTCGCTCTCACTTTGTGTGGTGTGAAAATACCATCTCGGTATGCGTAAGCGTTGTACTGATCGCATTTCTAATAACCAATCTCGGAAAATAATATTCTCTTTTTCAGGTATATAATCATCCCATTTAGTTTCAGTTTTCCTGATGTTTTGTAACATTATTTTCCCTTTGACAGTATATGGGGTCAGAAATCCGAACACATCGTAGATTGACATAAATATTCGTAGAAGTTCTCGTTACGTAGGTTTTCTTTTTAGCTCAAAAATTTCAGCTGGGATACGCTTCAGTGACAGATCGAAGCCGAAGGTATCGCTTGATGGGTACCACATAAGTCCAAAGGTCTTTTCAGGTAAGTCGACGCATCCAACTTTCAACCTTACTGCCTTGTCACTTAAGGTTTCTTTTGGCATGCATCCCAAAACTTCATGTTTATTAGACATCCAGTTTCTGATCTCGAATCCACCTCGTCTATGAATTTCGGAAACTTCTTTTATAATTTTTACAGCTTGATTTTCATCATCGACGCTCTCAATATAATCATCCATATAGTGTGACTTCATTATGGCCTTAGTAGCTTCGGGCATTTCTTTTTCAAATCGTATTGCGTTTAGAATTTTTTTCACATGTTGTGCAATAAACGGTGAGCAGTTAGCGCCAAATATTAATGACGTCATAGCGTATATTTTAATCTCGTCGTTTTCATTTTCTCGCCATAAAAATAGCTGCTCTTCTTCTTTTATTTTAGATAATAATCGGGCGTAATTATTCGCCAATAAATGATTAATTCTTTCCCTATATCGTGTTGCGTAATTTTCATCCGATGTCATCTTTCGTTCGACAGCGAGGAATCTTCTATAGGCATTTGGGTAAGAGTCCGGCATGGGCATATTATTTTTACACGGTAAGCCAATCTCCCACATTCCATTAATTAACTTAGCAGATGACTCAATCATATCGACCGCACGAGTTTCGTCATTATTTACTTGTGGTTTTGAGTTGATGCCAATCGCTTCTATAGCGAACGATCGCCGTACGAGTTCGTGAAGTTCCTTATCTCCGCTGTCAATGTGTGCGTCGCTTGGCCGTAGTTGCGTCGAACACGATTCTGCCTCCACGCATGTGTGCGTCTCCTCCCGCCGCGCCGTGTGGGCCTCGTGTCCACTGGAGAAAAAGCGGCGCAGGAGAGCGAAGTGCGAGAAGAAGCGGGGCATCGTAGATAACGGCGGCCGGTTAAGCGCGCTCGTACAATGCCATAGTCAATGCATGCTCAGCGGTTAGCTGGCGGCCTTTGCGAGCGAAGGTAGGTGCGGGTACGATGCCGTGCAAGCACCACCCGAGCGGAGTTAGGGTTGCGCACGGTTCATTGACGCCACGATAAATAGTCTTTAGAGCGATGAGCAGGTGAATGTTATCCTGCCCAATTAATAATTTCGGTTTAACGTTCACGTTAGCACAGGTTAAAATTATTAAATTACGTAAGTGTTCATAAGTCTCAAATTTCACTTTTGGTAACTTTTGTGTAGGTAAGTCCAGTTCAGTTATTTTTCGCGCGCGCATTTCATATATTTTACCATCACTGTTCGACAGTTTAAAATTCACTATTTCACTTTGACACACGATATCAGAGTTCCACGCACCCCTAATGCGTAACGTCTCGGGCTGACCTTGAAGGTTAATACAGTTCGCGAGGTCAGCCGACATGAGGCTCACTGTTGCACCGTCATCGAGCAATGCATGCGTAGCAATTACTCCACTCGGTCCATGCACATTAACGCGAACTATGTTTAACATTACACTTGTACCAGGCGCTTCAGTAGTGTTCGTTACAGTCTCGTCGATTAATTTTGGTGCACTTTCAATTGCTGTACTCGTAGTAGCCGATGGCGGGGCACTTTAAGCCGGCCAGTGGAGCAGACGGTGGTGGGCCAGCCCGCAACCATTGACGTCGCACACTGCGGCCGGGCAGGAGTCTTTCCCATGGCCTATCAACAAACACTCTCTGTTTGAGTATGAATATGACTTATTCCTGCTGAAGCCACCTTTATTGCCTCTCTGTGTAGAAACTCTGAGAATAACTGTAGTTTGGCTTTGTTGTCATCTCGATTTTCATAAATATAGTCTGCCCACTTGATTATTAGTATGCTAGGGCACTTAGATATGACGATGTTTAGTAAATCCGGGCTTCTAAGATAGTTACTTTGTTTGATAGACTTAGCGACGGCCACATATTTTTTTATTTTGACAGCAAAGTTAACCAACTCGTTGTGATAATTTTGCGACAAGGGTTGCAGTTTTTTAAACTGTGCCGTGATCTTGTACATTATCAGCTCCGGGCGGCCGAAACGTAGTTCTAGTGCTTCTAGAATGATAGCCGGGGAGTTATCACTGATGAGTAGTGACGAGACTGCTTCTCTCGCATCACCACTAAGGCACTTGTTGAGCCGCGTGATATTTTCACTATCACTGTATTCGCACAAATTTCTAGATTCTTCATACACTTTTTTGAATTGAAGCTGTGGCGCAACCGGCCCCGGGCGACGGAGACGAAGGTGCGACGCGAGGGACGCTGCGCACACGCATCAGCTGGCAGTCGCCGCCGAGCCTCGCCAGTGCGCCCGATACGCCGTTCCGCGCCGAACCTATGTCGCTTGGCTTCCCGCGCAACCGCCGTACTCGTGCGCGATCTATTATTTCTATTCTTCGTACTGTTTGTGAGCCTTCCGCCGTTTCGTCTCGCAATAAAATTACGATTTATGTGAAGTCTGCGTGTTGTTCATTTACGCCGATAGCACGTAGGACCCCACATACTGGTGACCCCGACGTGATCGAAGAATGCAAGACGCCGACGAAAAAACAGAAAGCCGTGCGGCTCCAACGGTCGATCGCGTAACCGTACGCTTACCACCATTTTGGCAAGAGGACCCTGAAATTTGGTTTGCACAAATTGAAGCCCAGTTTGCCGTTTCGGGAACGACTGCCGATGCCACGAAATTTTACATGGTAATCCAACAACTGGACCACAAGATTGCAAGAGAGGTACGCGACGTTATTACTAACCCGCCACGAAATGATAAATATGACAGGCTGAAGAGTGAGTTAATAAAACGCTTGTCGACGTCACGGGATCAACGGATTCGTCAACTTTTGACCCATGAAGAATTGGGGGATCGGAAACCGTCCCAATTTCTTAGGCATTTAAGATCTTTGGCTAGTGATGGGGTGAGTGAAGAATTTTTACGAAGTCTTTGGTCGAACCGACTACCGACACATGTACAGGCTATAATAGCGTCCCAGAAAAGTGCAAGCCTTGACGAAATCGCAGAGCTAGCGGATAAAATTTGCGAAGTCACGCCGTCTTCTTCGTCTCAAGTCGCGAGTACATCGAGCAGCCATTTTGATGACATGCTGAAACGGATGGAAAATATGATAACGACGCGAATTCAAACCGAAATAACGGCGCAGTTAGCTCAACTTGACGTACGTGGACAGAAAGGACGCCCCTACCAGCGAGAGCGATCTAGGTCTAGATCCAGGAGTAGAGGTCAGAGTCAGAGTAAAACCGCAGGTATGTGTTGGTATCATGATATTTTTAAAGAGAAGGCGCGTAAATGTAGACCGCCGTGCAATTATAATGTGAATAAGCAGGGAAACGCTCACAGCAATCAGTAGAGGCGGCGGATGATTGCTATGCCGTGAATAGTCGCCTATTTTTAACCGACAAAAATACCAAAATCCAATACCTTATCGATACGGGATCTGACCTCTGTGTTTTGCCTCGACGTTTTCTTCAGCAGTTTCGTGAACCTACGGGATATGATTTGACCGCAGCCAATGGAACTGTTATTCATACTTATGGCACGCAGAATATGCATCTGGATTTTGGATTGCGACGGGACTTCACGTGGAACTTCGTGGTAGCTTCGGTAGATAAACCGATTATTGGTGCTGACTTTTTATCTCATTATGGTCTTCTTGTGGATTGCAGAAACCAGCGACTTCTTGACAGCATCACGAACCTTACCGCCCAGGGCTCGCTGAGAAATTGCCAGTTGTTCAGCATCAAAGCTGTATCCGGTAACAGTGAGTACCACCAATTATTATCACAGTACCCGAACTTGGTTAAACCATCTGGCGTGTTTCGTGAAGTTAAGCACTCAACGGTACACTACATTCGAACGACACCAGGGCCGCCTGTATTTTGCAAGCCCAGACGTTTAGCCCCCGATCGACTAAAAATCGCAAAGGAAGAGTTTGACCACATGTTGCGTGATGGAACCGCCCGTCCTTCCGACTCACCGTGGGCGTCTGCACTGCACCTGGTGCCTAAAAAGGACGAGGGCTGGAGACCGTGTGGGGACTACCGCGCGCTCAACGCACGCACTATACCCGACAGGTACCCGATTAGGCACTTAGAGGACTACAATCATGAGCTTGCAGGATCGAAGGTATACAGTAAATTAGACCTTATTAAGGCCTTTACACAATTGCCAATTTTTGAAGACGATATTCCTAAAACTTCAATCACTACACCCTTTGGAATGTATGAGTTCCCATTTATGTCTTTCGGGTTACGCAACGCAGCGCAGACATTTCAGCGATTTGTAGACGAGGTACTGCGTGGCCTGCATTTTACGTACGCCTATATTGACGACATCCTCGTTTTTTCAAAGAGTCATACAGAACACCTGGAACACCTGCGTCAAGTTTTCCAGCGGTTGGAAGAGCATGGATTACTTTTGAACGACTCTAAATGCATCTTCGGAGCTTCAGAGGTAAATTTTCTTGGATATACTTTGTCAGAGCACGGGACACGACCCCTAGACACGAAGGTGAAGGCGATCCAGGACTTCCCGCCTCCTACAACTGTGAATGGCCTGCGAAGATTCCTTGGTATGTTAAATTTTTACAGACGTTTTATTCCTGATGCAGCCACAGACCAAGCTCCGCTGTACACTATGATTTCTGGCCCCAAAGTGAAAGGAACGCATCCACTTACATGGACTCCAGAACTTCGAGAAGCCTTCCAGAAGTGTAAACATAGTATAGCACGCTCTACTCTCTTGGTTCACCCAAAACACGATGTACCGCTTGCTCTCGTCACCGATGCTTCAAGTTCGGCCTTGGGCGCGGTTTTGCAACAGCTGGTCGATGGTGAGTGGCAACCACTCGCTTTCTTTTCGAAGAAGCTGAATAAATCCCAGGTCAAATACAGCGCGTATGACAGAGAACTTTTGGCAATCTATCAAAGCATCAAGCATTTCCGCTACATGGTCGAAGGAAGACACTTCGTAGTATATACAGACCACAAGCCTCTTACATTTGCATTCGATCACAAAGACAGGCAATGCTCCCCACGACAATTCAATCATCTGGACTTCATATCGCAATTTACTACCGACATACGATATATCGAAGGCAAAAATAATGTTTCAGCTGATTTCATGTCACGCCTAGAAGCCATAGCGAAGCCTCCTGACTTTGAGACCCTCGCACGAGCCCAGCAGAACGACCAAGAGCTCCGAGATGCACTCCAGACTACAAACTCGCTAAAACTGGAAAAGGTCCCTGTACCAGGTACAAATTTGAATTTATATTGCGACACTTCGCTACCAACGCCCCGCCCATTCGTACCATTGGAGATGCGTAGGCAAGTTTTTAACGCACTGCATTCTTTGACCCACCCTGGAGCAGCTTCTATCAAACTTGTTACGTCCAGGTTTATATGGCCATCAATTCGCAAGGACTGTCGACTTTGGACCAAAACTTGTGAGGCCTGCCAGAGAAGCAAGGTGCATCGCCACACATCAGCTCCACTGAGTTCTTTCAAACTACCAGGCACCCGCTTTAGTCACGTGCATATCGACTTAATTGGCCCGCTTCCTCCGTCATCAGACTTCAGGTATTGCTTAACGGCAATTGATAGATTTACACGCTGGCCTGAAGTCACGCCTCTTCGAGATATTACAGCAGACACAGTGGCAAGGGCGTTTTTCGAGTCTTGGATAGTGAGATTCGGCTGTCCTCAAACAGTAACGACGGACCAAGGACGTCAATTTAATTCACATCTTTTTAAATCCTTGACAGACTTGTGTGGTGCTCAGTTGCGGCATACTACGGCATATCATCCCGCTGCAAATGGGATGGTTGAGCGCCTTCACAGGACTTTGAAAGCGGCGATCATGGCTCATGAAGATACAACATGGACGGAAGCCTTACCGTTCGTTCTTCTCGGCATACGCTCAGCATGGAAACCAGATGTACAGAACTCCGCCGCAGAGATGGTTTATAGTGAGCCACTACGGATACCTGGTGAGTTTTTTAACACTCATACTCCCACATTCACCACGGAGACAAATTTTGTTACCCAAATTAGAGAGTTCATGACACGACTAAAGCCTAGCCCTGCCTCGAGGCACGGTACAAAATCTACATTTGTACACGAAGACCTAAAAACGGCGACACAGATATTTCTACGTAAAGATGCCTTAAGAGGCGCGTTAGAACCTCCGTATACAGGCCCACACAAAGTCTTGGCTAAAACTGACAAAACTTTGACCATACAATTATCCAGAGGACCTGTCACAGTTTCTATAGACAGAGTTAAGCCAGCTTATATATTGGCCGAAAATACGCAGGAGGCGACGCATACTCGCTCTAAGAAAGACGAGCCCTATTGTACACGTTCGGGCCGTCGAGTTAAAATCACCGATTTTTTCCAGATCCCTGGACTTTAATTCTCCGAGGGGGGTGGTGTGGCGCAACCGGCCCCGGGCGACGGAGACGAAGGTGCGACGCGAGGGACGCTGCGCACACGCATCAGCTGGCAGTCGCCGCCGAGCCTCGCCAGTGCGCCCGATACGCCGTTCCGCGCCGAACCTATGTCGCTTGGCTTCCCGCGCAACCGCCGTACTCGTGCGCGATCTATTATTTCTATTCTTCGTACTGTTTGTGAGCCTTCCGCCGTTTCGCCTCGCAATAAAATTACGATTTATGTGAAGTCTGCGTGTTGTTCATTTACGCCGATAGCACGTAGGACACACTCAAAGGAGTCACTAGAAAATATGGGTAAGTCTTTTGGGGTCGCTAACCTTGACAAATACTTAGTGTTAGCACTTTGTGTAGCCTTAGCTAGGTCTTGGATAGCTTGCGCGAGGTGAAGTTCGTGTGGGACCGGGCCGGTATTCGCGGTCGCGGGTACCACCAGCGGTAGCGCACGCGCAGCGTCGACGCCTGAGTCATGCAATTCTTGGAGACTTTTCTCCAGCCATTGCTCCACTTTTTGGGACGTTCCTGCCAAGGGGTTTTGAACAGTACTGTGCGATTTCTGAGAGCGGTCATCATCCAGCGCGGCGAGATTAGCTGCCAAGCGCTTGTCTATTAATTCTCTCTCGATTTTGGCTTTAACTTCCTGCTGCTTCTAGTTCCAATTGTGTTCTGCGTGCCGCAATCGAAGATCTTGAGCTCCTTTTCGAAGACGCCGTTTTGTAACCGCCCGGTTCAATTTTCAAACTACCTGCGAGTGGCGATTGTTCGATGTCTTCTTTGAGCTCTTTATTCTCTTGTTTATCCATTATTGCAGGACATGTCTTCACGGAGTGCACTTCATTGGTATTATTGCTATTTATTTGCGTCAACTTATCTTTCAATAGAGCGCGGCGCGTTTTAATCATTGTGCGCGGCGGTGAGTTGAACATTCCCGTTCCAGCATTATCTTCGACGTTGTTCCACAAAGATCCGGTGCGAAGGGCCAAATGTATACGATAGGTGCAAGGTCTTGAGGATATAGAAGAAATTGGAAGCAGGATTGCGTGATAGCGGTGCTTTGAAGACACGTATGTACAACGAGTGTAGCAAACGGCGATGGAAGCGCGACTGGCAGCCGGAGCCGCCGATTGCCGTGTCTACAGCTATACCTTATTCAGTAATCTGTGACATAGGTACATACGTGCATTCGCCGCTGCGCTTGTTTATTTACAAACAGATAAGTAAATTTTTATAATATAATAACATTCGTAATATTTAAGGGATTTTATCTATTTTATTAATGGTTATCTTTTACTTTCAGGTGCAGAGCTTCGCGTCGTCTACAATGGGATTAAGTACCATATAGTTTTCGGTGAACCATTTAGCAAGTCTGCCTAAGTCTTCGTTAATATGTTTAACAGCAAGATGAACATCGCTAGGATGAAAACTCAAGTATATCTGCAAATCGTCAGCATATATGTGATACTGACAATGTTTAGTGCAATTGATAATGTCTGCACTGTACAGTATAAAAAAAACCGGCCCGAGAATTGAACCTTGAGGAACTCCTCTGAAATTATACACACGGGCAGAATATGCCGTTTTACCATCCAAACCTGTAATCTGTACAATTTGTGACCTATGTGACAAGTAACTATTGAACCATTTTACGGTGTTGATATCAAAGCCATAATAAGAAAGCTTGGATAAAAGCAGTGAAATGTTTAATGCATCAAATGCACGGGAAAAATCAAGCAGCACCAGAATGGTACCCATGCCGCGGTCCTGGGCTACAAGCACATTGTCGAATACATCCAATAGGGCCGTTGCTGTACATTGGTTTTTCTACGGAAACCAGACTGAGTTATAGGTAGGATATCTTCCGTTTCAAGATACTTGACCATTTGGTTACAAACAATTTTTTCTAGTATTTTTGACATACATGGTAAAAAACTGATAGGTCTCAGATCAGCTATAGTGGTTACATCAAGTTTTTTTGGAATTGGCTTGATGAGAGCGATTTTCCAAATGTCCGGAAATATGCAACTAGTAATTGATAAATTTATAATTTTAGTTATCGTGCGAAGTGTGTTTGGAATTGTGAGGAGTATCATTTGGAGGGTTATGTGGTCTACACCTTCAGCATTGGAGGGTAGTCCACCTATAACACTAGCCACAGCACTTTCACTAACTGTTTCTAATTTATAAATAGATGATTGGAACCTGTTATATTAATAGAAAGTTAAGCAAGAAAGATGAATTCATCAAGTTCATTGGTTCCAAGAACGTTAAGAAAATGAGAATTGAGTAAATCAGGGTTGTTACAGTTTACAGTTGTTACAGGTAAATCAAAAAAAATCTTATTGCTTTGTATAACAGTCGATTTTAGGTTTTTCCATAGCCGTTTAGGGTTCTTAATATTTTGGTTAACATTGATCTCAAAATAAACTTTCAACTCTTAAAGATGTAAAAAAGGCATAAAACATCGATACTTACCTCGATCGATACTTTGTTTCCACGCCTAGTTACTTTTACGTAAGTAACAACACCCACACAGTAAGCTTATTAAGCGTTCTACTTTGCAAAATTACTTAGAAACTTTGTGGTTCTCACATCCATTCTCGTCTACCCGTTTAATTCAGTATGTATGTAATTGTAATAGAGTCTCGTAACTGTAGGAAGGCTTTACCCTGACACGGTTTCAACACAAGTCATTTTCGAAACTGAAATAATAAAAAAAATAGGTTTTTAAAATGATCAGTATGTACTTTTATAGACAAGACTTTTTGTTAGATATAATTATAAAAGATGCCATACATAATTATAATACTAATTTTTATACGAATATATTGAGAGAACCAAATGGTAATGGTAGATGGATATATAAACGTTATAAAAGTAGTATATTGTATGTACTTTTTTATATATTTCTAACAGTTGACATCGCCCATTGTGAAATTTATTTCCAGCCAAGGGTCCACCCTAAAAGGTCGGATATTTCGTTTCCATATGTCATGTAATAATGTCATTCCCATTTAGCGAAAGATTTTCAAATTTGCGCATTGGTCACTCAGTTATTTTTAAGCGTCAAAGGCCAAAATTTTAATCGCTCTATTCTGGTTTGACCGGTACTAATATTTTTACCAAATAACTACTTTTACTTACACTAAGTATTTTTCAAAACGAGTACTTTATGATCCTTAAAGCACTAACGTCTAATTAGCGAGACCAAACTTAGCAAATTTAGAGATTTTTGGTGTCCATCTAGCTACCCTGCTCAAGATTGAAAACCTGTCGCTAAGCACCTAAGTTAAGTGTTCTGGAACCTATCGTTCAGAGCTAGCATCTATTTTACATGTGACGTTTGATCGCACCTACAGTCCTACACTGATCACCAAATATGATAGTCAAACATATGTCTACCTAGTGCGGCTTAGAAAGTATATAAGTGTTGTAGGTTGTCCGAAGTTTGGAAAGATCATATACGATGAAACTACTGCACTAATAGTAGATATGACGAAAAGAGAATAACTCAAGTACAGGATGACATGTACCTAACTAGTAGTGGTCATAGAAGGTCAAGAGTTACAAATATAGATATAAATAAACTTTGCAAGACAAAAATTACACATCCTTGGACGGGATTCGAACCATGACACACGATATAACTGTTAGGCCGTCCAAGCACTGACTTGATTTCTCTAGTTGTGTCTCTAAAATTGCAAAATTTGGTCTCACTAAAAACAGGCACTTAAATGTATAATAAAAAATATAAACAAACTTAAATATTCACTTGCACATCATTTTATTCAAAGGTTTTTCAAACTATCGATGTTAAGCGCCCGGGCTGAACAAAACAGGCTAAACAGTTCTATAAAGGTGTGTAGGTACCTACGTACGAGTATTCTATAGTGTGTGTGCGTGTGTGTGTGTGTGTAAACGTTATACGTAAGTTAGTTACGTAAGTTAATGCATGCACACTACTAGGAGGTAGAATACGCAGTGACACTGAGGAGATACTCATGCTCCTTAAGAGCTATTATCACTGGCAAAATGCCAAAAAATGATGTAGAAAATAATAGTTCAATAAGGCCCCGTCCCTATTAGAATTCGTATGATCCAAGTGCTCTATAAATATTCGAGATGTCTTTTATGTAAGGCATTATGTGTGAAGCGGAGTCAAAGAGAGAGAGATATCAGTGCTCAGTGTCGCTCCTCACCGCTCCTCACCGCTCCTCGCGGCTCCTGGAACGTGAGACATGGCTTTCAATATCAAATTGAATTCCGCGGTTCATTGATTTTCAATTTGTTAGGGAGTACTCTCATCGCTTACCATAGACACACTCGCGATCCGACCGTTGTAAATCTTTCGGAAATTCTCTCCAATAATGGGTTTATTATCTTTGCTTCGGTTTTTTGTTTTGGATTTTTGGTCTATCATGATTTTGGTATACATTTACAATGGTAGGGTAATAACAGAATAAGAACATTGACGATAGGATCTTGTTATTTTAACCGTATAATTGCAAAAAAGGATGCATGGTCCGTGATTTCGGCCCTAAGATGCATTTACATTTGAATAAGATGAAAATCCAAGTTAGCTTAGATAAAAGTGTACTTCATAATGTTACAAGTCTATACGTGGTACTGATGACAATACCATGACTGCATTGGCATTCGAAACATTGAGTCAGTGGTTCTCATGTTTCGTTAGCACTTGTATATCCCTTTTCAGACATAAACTAACCAACATGCAAAACACCTCTCACTGATAGAATTTGTGTCAATATGGTCACCTACCAAGACCGGATCTTGTTGTAGAGTCATACAACTTTATTAAAATGAACGCAAATGCGCACGGAAGTGTCCCTATTTGTTGAAGAAAATTTTGATTCATCATTCATAAATGATAAATTACAATGTTAGTTAGACAGAAACAGCAACGATTAAGAAATTAGATATCTTTTATTATTTATTAGCTGCACCCTCCGGTTAACACCCGCCTGGTGATGGATGATGATGATGATAATGACCTTAAATGACCTTCAATTCCTATGTGTTAATCCAGCGCCTCATCTACCTCCATACCAAATTTCATCTAAATCGGTCCACCCGTTTGAGCTTGAAGAAGTAACAAAAATACAAACACACTCACAAACGTTCGCCTTTATAATATAAGTAAGTGTCATACATTATTTTATATATTATTCTGTTAAGCAATGATGCGGTGTAAGTTTCGATACTCTTATATAGCAAGAAATATGAGAACATATACGTTTACTCGCTATTAAAAAATTCGTAAGGTGTGTATTGCAAAAGAATCTAACAGTCCTACTTTTTATAATTATGTGAGTGATATTTTTGCGTCCTTTTTGCAACACTTTAGTGCACAAAGGTGTGTCGCCGTACTAGCAAGAAACATAGTAGTTGTGATTTCATTGTCAGTTTAAATTCTTGTGGTATAACCAAACAAACGAATGTTATGTTCTAGATAGAAAATTTTGAGTACATTATTGATATATGCGTTAAGATTTTCCCAGATTTACTTTTTATTGATACAACATTGATCCTATATATTTTTTGACCGATAGAACAAAAAGCGATAAAAAAGATTATGAGCTTCATACTGTAGATATCCATATCCGATTTCCACTTATCAATAACTAGCAGCTCAAATAAAATAGATTTCGCCGTGAACATTTTGCGGAAAGGAAATGTGTGTTTCTCATGATTTATATCCCGAATGGCGCGAGGTGGACTGAGTTATACTACTTATTAACAGTAGACCAATTTAATAAAAAAGATTTACTAGCACACTACGCTCGCTAATGCTGGCAGGTTACAATACTTGTTTTATTTTATGAGGTAGATTTGAATCTAATCACACTTCACACTAATATTATAAGGGCGAAAGTGTGCTTCTATGTTTGTTTTATCTCCATGATTAAACAGCTAGACTGGTATTGGTATTGAAGTAGATCAGGTGCTGGATTAGAACATAAGACACTTTTGATCATCATCCACTACCACGTGTTACCGCGGAGCGCACCTAGTATGTGATAAAAGGCTCGCTTTATGAAATACCATTTCATCACTGTAAAATACACCATTTTAACTATTTGTCTAGAAACATAAAGCTTCCTCTACACATATTAATCATTTTATCCTATGTTTAGCTCCGAAATAAAACGTTTATTGGTTTGATGTAATCATATTGCAGCATATTAGATTTTACATTTTGAAAAGTAATATATACTAGTTCCTGAAATGCAACAGACAATACTTATAATCACGAAAGAAATAACGTCATTGTAGGATAGAGGAAGGGGTTGAAGTTAGATAACAATAAAAAAGTAGGTATTTTTATGGTATTTGTAAAACTGCATCAACTTACAAATATCTACGACTTTTTAAACTTCAAAGTGGAACACTATAAAAAGGAATTATGTCTTTGTAGGAAGGTTTTATTATGAAGAAAGACATTATACACACATTATAAGCCGACTTTCTTTTCCCAAGGATCGTATCCAGTACGGAAACACGCAGTGCTGTGAGCACATGCACCTTACCTTTGTCTCGGTTGGTCACATCGATTACATGTAAAAGAGTTAACGTAAAAATTATACAATTTTATTGATATTATTATTACAGTGGTAGGTACTTTATTGCTTATTTAAACATCACTTTATGCCTAATGCTAATGATTTATGCTTGATTTTCACCAGACAATACAACCTTATTAAACGCTGCAGGCAAGTATCTGCATTTTGTCAGTTTGTAATTTGTCAGCACGGGCCCTAAAAAACTGGTTCACCATTGAAGCATTTATTGCTTCATCGAATGTGAGTTGAGTTACTTCACGTTTTGATATTTCGAATGGCGTGATGTGGCTAGTATGAACCGGCTGCCCGGCGACGATAAGCCGAAGCCATTCAATACACAGAATACACTAGGAAAGAAAATAAACAAGCTGCCCACACAACCTTACACACTGCCAATAATCTCGGCAGTGGAATAACACTGGATCATGAACCAAACGCTCAGCAGGGTTGGTAAAAATTAAGCGGTATTGCTGATAAAAAGGTTTTAACATGAAGTTATTTAATTTGGTACTGCTAAACTTTAATTGAGAAGCTATGGATATAAAATAATAATTTCATATGAAGCAAGTACTTACGCAAGCTACAAGCTTTGTGTTAAAGACAAAGAAAGTATCGTTTTTAGTGGCCGTAAAAGGCCAGTTTCGTTAAACGAGATTGGAGAAAGGAGTCGTAACGTTTGATTTTTAAACTCTGTTTTGCATTCAATGTCCATAACATTAAACTTTGAAATGCACATTACTTAGCAAAATATTATGTTATAATTATGCACATAACTGTGGATATAATAATTGTACTCATTAATCGTTTTGTGATCATTTAAATATCTTCTTAGCCGCATTCCAATGCAGTTGAGGTCGTAGAATATGATGTAGGTACTCCACTTTTCATCTTAAACATATTTGAGCCTATACCTTAGCTTATACCTTACCTTGTTACCTTATATTGTCAACCACCTGCAAAATCAAACCACTAATGAGAATTTCCGTTGGTGGTACAAAATTTTCCGGTAGGCAGATAAGGCACAACATAGTATATTATGCCCTTTTGGATACCCACTATTATAGTCACTTTTTTCATTGTTGAGCTCTTCGTCAAATGTTTGTTTTTTTTAGTTATCACAGAAGCTGGATATTTATGATCCATTCAAACACCTAACTGAGGTGACAGCTATAGCACGATAATTAGCTGGGTCGATAATTAGCCCCTTTCTTGGGGATCGGATGGACGTTTGCTGCACTCCAAGCCGACGCCAAAATTTCTGACAAATGAGACAGGCGGTAGTCGGGTTCGCACACGGAACAATTCCGGTGCACACCTTTTGAGTACTAAGGCTGGAATACCGTCAGGGTCACTTGCTTTCCTAACGTCAAGTGACAACAGCTCTCGGCACACGTCACACTGCCTAATGTGGGCATCGGGTATGGTGGTGCTACACCGAGGTATTCTTGATGGATGCGCGCTAATGTCATCGGGAGCTCACCGAAAACCCCTGAGCGAGCAAGTCGGATTTCTCTTGCGGTTGATAAGATAGTGACCATCAGGATATCTCGGCGTAGGGTAGAGAAGGCTGGCAGAAATTTGCTTGAACCGTTTTGGCCAGTTGCCAGTAACTGCGGCTACCTGTGGGGTGCAAAATAAGGTTGTCCACTGACAAGGTGGAAACACGTCCTGATAAAGGTTGTACGACGTCGGTGGATGCAGGCGGCTTCCAACCGGTCCCTGAGGATATTTGAGGGGGCCTGAATCTACTGCTGAACATAGATCATAATCAGCAGTGGATGTCCTAGGGCTTAGATGATTTTAAAGTTTTATTAAGGAAATATTAATCTCCTTATTTAAGCTTAAAAACTTAGATGCTTTCCGAACTTCACTTACTCAGTCTAATTCCCGTTATTTTCTTCTAGTTATTCGAACTTCTTTACATAATTAAGTGTTTACTTTATCTCAAAGTCGGCTTAATCGGAGTACTTTTACAGTACTTATGTCATTAGTACGCACTCGAAGCTCACATGGCTCAGAAAATAAGAGACGCGCGTGCAAAGTGAGACGTCGAGCTTATTCTACAAAAACATTTGCCTAACTTTCCACAGCTGGCTTATATTATAATGACTGCCTATTTGAACTCGGCTTAAAATTACAGTACTCATGCAAATAGAGATTTTGATGATTATTCATGTATTTTTTTACAAAATTCATATTATAAATGCTGCAGGAGTTGCTTCAGGTACATTAGTAGTAGTAATTAGGAATGCTTGCACTTGAGGAAAACTTACCTAAATGTATTTAATTTGTGCGTGTAGCACTTAACAGTACTCGTTATTGACACCACTATCAAATTATGATAAAGTCATAATCTCTTATAACAGGCGAGGCTCTTGTAAATTGCGAGATGTTTGAAAACAACGCATCAAAAAACTTGTTATGTATAAGATCTAATACAAAAACTACAATATGAAATAAATCTAATGAACATGAGTTAATACCCTGTCAAATTTCGGCAAAAGCGTCCAGTTTATCCAATACCTACACTTACCTGAGTTTTGTTTCTTTTACGTGTTAAGTATTTATGTATTTTTTAAGTAACGTAACTTGAAGTATCTATCTTCGTTCCATTTAAGTTTATTCGTATCATCAACTTTCACACGAACACTATTTTCATGGACCACAAGTTAAAGTTTTTGCGGGATTTGTACCATTACTTCTCAGATACCTCGTTCTTCTTAATCAAATAGCTGGTCCAAATTAGTTTGAATTATCATTCCTTATTCTAAAACTGCACGAGGTACCTCGACATACTGAACGGGTCTCGAGTGAATGTAACTCGGCTACTCTTCACGACTAAACTTGGTAGGCATTTATCTTAAACTTTTGCAGCACCTGTACATACGTCGCGTGACTTCAAACTAGAATTGTGGCGTACCCGGCTAATTACGTGTTCGGCCAATAGGCAAAATGAGATACAGGTCTCAAATAAACTCGAGTTTATTAAAATAAAGGTATAAGTTGAAAGGTAAGAACGTTGCATTATTTATAATGAAATTGCCATTATAACTCGACTGCGGTGAACCCCATAAGGAGAGCTATTATTTGACTAGTATATATATTATATTTGTATATTGTATGTCTGTATGTATGTAAGTCCGTTCCTATGTTCGCTCGTAACTATACTCAATGGCTCAACCGACTGATTTATTTATATATTTGTTAAATGATACGCCAATAGATTCGACTTGGTAGTGTGAGTGTCGCTGGGTAGATATACCCGACTATGGTGAAGCCCAAAAGGAGATTAGATTTTAAGCGTTTTAACGCGCGGGATATTTATTTCCATAGTCGAGTTATTAAACTTTTAGTTTGTTTTCTTGTTTTAACCATTGCAATACACGTACAGTGGAAGACCTCGAACACTTTGCGTTAGGCATTGATTGATTGGTTGTATTATTTTATTTTATTGCTTTGATTTGTACCGACAGAAATGCTTTTTTTAAATTATACATGATTTGTCGTTTACAAGCACAGCAAATGCATTACTCACACTGGCAGGCACATCAAATATCGAATGATTTTTGCACTAAATACAAATTTTCAACATACCTACTATATGTTATAAACGAAAGTTTATGTATGGTTAAGTGAGTGTGTGTACGATATGTACTAAACGATAACATTACTATATGGGATATCATACAATAACATATGATACGGAATCGAACAGTGAACAACCGAATTTCGAGTCGTGGAACGATAAGTAGGTATATTTGTCTTGGGGTTATTTTGTAGAACACGAAACTATAAATTATCTAATATTATAACTAAAAATAGGGGACTTCGTAGGTACTAGATAGTATGGATATCAGTAGGTAGGAAGTACCAGAGCGTAGAGTAGGATCATGTCCAAAATAGGGTTGCTTGTGCGAAAGCGCGATCGAACGACCAGGACATGTTTTTTACATTAGTTTATCACAAAGTTAGAAAATATATTTGCTTTACAAAGCAATTGTGGGGTGGTTACGTTATTTTTTATAATTTTACATGTATTCATATGTAGCAAACCACTTTAAGGTCATTTACATACCCCTAACTTTATATTGATAGAAAACCTTAATACATACTTCGGTCGCCTATTCCGTAAGAACGTTTTAGGTTAAAGCAATAAAAAACTATAACAAGATGTTGTTGTTAATCCCTAATGGTAGTTACTATTGTTTAGATGTTTTACCTTCCCCTATCACGTTATCATAAAGCACCTATGCATCCGGCATATGCCGTGATGTCCAAGCCGCGGGTGAGATACGTATAGTTTTCCTATGAAAATTATACTAACCCTTTGCGTCCCAGAGACGTAAATATACGTCAGTTTCATTCATTCGGTGACTTTCGTTCTTCTACGGATTTCCTCATTTCTGATTCGATCACGTAGAGAAAGCCCTCTCCATAGCTCGTTGTGCGACTTTGAGCTTATCTATGAGGCCCATAGTAAGAGACCACGTTTCCGTGGCATAAGTCATCACTGGTAACACACATTGGTCGAAGACTCTTGTCTTGAGGCACTGAGGTATTTTTGACGAGAAGACTTCGCGAAGTTTTCTGAACGCTGCCCAGCCGAGTTGGATTCGACGATTGACCTCTTTCTCGAAGTGGGACCTGCCTAGTTTGACTGTCTGTCCCAGGTAGATGTACTCGTCAACAACTTCGAGAACTGAGTTCCCAACTGATATTGGGGTAGGTACAACATTACACATAATTTTCGTCTTGTCCATGTTCATCTTAAGACCTACCCGTTGGGAAACTCGATAGAGGCCTTTGAGCATTGTATCACGGTATAGGAAGGATTAATTTGCCTCATGATAACGAATTTAATAATGTGTAGATATATTTTACTAGTTCACTATCCGGCCAAAAATTTCTACGGTTCATCTCAATTTAGAAAGGTTGGTGCTACAAGGCAAAACTTGGGTCCACAGGTCTTGTCGTACGTTCGTCGTTCGTGTCTCCCTGTAGCAAGTAATAAAATAATAAAATATAGTCCTTTACTTTGTTTCTGAATGAATAAAAGACGAGCAAGCACTATGTGAAACTCGAGATACATGTTAAGGCTGATAGGATGTTCAGTATTGGGATTGTGTTTGTAAGAGACGATACAAAGGTATAGGTTACCAAACATTTCATGTTTGAAGCAAAATTTTATCAAGCTCTAATCAACTTATAGTTTTTTAAAAAAATCCCGCCATCGCCCAATAATATAATAGCTATTGTATACCCCTCAAAACTAAAGACAACAATGCTTACATACCTGCCGTGCAATTCTCTAAGGGCAAACATCGTTGCATCTTTGACAACATCCGTGAACCAAATGAAGAGATAACAAGAAACGTTGGAAAAGCAACCTTATGTACAAGGGCGATATCTCATAAGTATTTGATCTCGGTGAGCTCGTCGACGAATCATTACAGAATCGCACGGCTTGACGCTGAATATTTGACACAGTGCTGTGGTATCAACTAAAACGATTTCTTATACAACAAGCCTTCTAACTTTAATTCAAATGGAAATCGGTTGAATAGCATTTGTTATCCAATAAAGCTGCCTTTGCGTCTCTCCGTCTTTAACATGAACAGTTAAGTGGACTGTATAGTAGTTCTTTTAGATTTATGGCTTTCAAATCCCAAATTGAAAATAGAAATAGTCACAATGCAGCCCTTTTGTGTTTTCACCTCAAACAATGACGAACCACATTGAAAGCTTAAAACCTGCACACTTTCGATAGCCTTCAACGTAACGAAGCAAAGAGTCTCCTTTCAAGCCCGTAATAACCATTAATTATAGCGAGAATATTGGCCCGACGTTGAAATTGGGTGTCCAAATAGAATGCTGCAACCAATTATCCGATGTGTATACGCCGCTGGTGGATGTTATTATCGAGGCTCCATTACCGGAGCAAGATTACTGGAGTAATGGTATTGAATTACAATGAACGGTGGTTGCGAAACAAGGATTTAGACAGGAGGAAGAAAGTCCAAGCTATTTTATTTTAAAGCACAAAAGATTCATAATTTGTTCGAGTTGGGCTTAGATATATTTAGATAGTGTTAGAGGGAATAGTTAGCTAGTTAGAGGCTCTATGGCATTTGTTTTATATAGAACTAGCTGGTGCCCGCGACTACTTTATTCGCTGGGTAGATATACCCGACTATGGTGAAGCCCAAAAGGAGATTAGATTTTAAGCGTTTTAACGCGCGGGATATTTATTTCCATAGTCGAGTTATTAAACTTTTAGTTTGTTTTCTTGTTTTAACCATTGCAATACACGTACAGTGGAAGACCTCGAACACTTTGCGTTAGGCATTGATTGATTGGTTGTATTATTTTATTTTATTGCTTTGATTTGTACCGACAGAAATGCTTTTTTTAAATTATACATGATTTGTCGTTTACAAGCACAGCAAATGCATTACTCACACTGGCAGGCACATCAAATATCGAATGATTTTTGCACTAAATACAAATTTTCAACATACCTACTATATGTTATAAACGAAAGTTTATGTATGGTTAAGTGAGTGTGTGTACGATATGTACTAAACGATAACATTACTATATGGGATATCATACAATAACATATGATACGGAATCGAACAGTGAACAACCGAATTTCGAGTCGTGGAACGATAAGTAGGTATATTTGTCTTGGGGTTATTTTCTAGAACACGAAACTATAAATTATCTAATATTATAACTAAAAATAGGGGACTTCGTAGGTACTAGATAGTATGGATATCAGTAGGTAGGAAGTACCAGAGCGTAGAGTAGGATCATGTCCAAAATAGGGTTGCTTGTGCGAAAGCGCGATCGAACGACCAGGACATGTTTTTTACATTAGTTTATCACAAAGTTAGAAAATATATTTGCTTTACAAAGCAATTGTGGGGTGGTTACGTTATTTTTTATAATTTTACATGTATTCATATGTAGCAAACCACTTTAAGGTCATTTACATACCCCTAACTTTATATTGATAGAAAACCTTAATACATACTTCGGTCGCCTATTCCGTAAGAACGTTTTAGGTTAAAGCAATAAAAAACTATAACAAGATGTTGTTGTTAATCCCTAATGGTAGTTACTATTGTTTAGATGTTTTACCTTCCCCTATCACGTTATCATAAAGCACCTATGCATCCGGCATATGCCGTGATGTCCAAGCCGCGGGTGAGATACGTATAGTTTTCCTATGAAAATTATACTAACCCTTTGCGTCCCAGAGACGTAAATATACGTCAGTTTCATTCATTCGGTGACTTTCGTTCTTCTACGGATTTCCTCATTTCTGATTCGATCACGTAGAGAAAGCCCTCTCCATAGCTCGTTGTGCGACTTTGAGCTTATCTATGAGGCCCATAGTAAGAGACCACGTTTCCGTGGCATAAGTCATCACTGGTAACACACATTGGTCGAAGACTCTTGTCTTGAGGCACTGAGGTATTTTTGACGAGAAGACTTCGCGAAGTTTTCTGAACGCTGCCCAGCCGAGTTGGATTCGACGATTGACCTCTTTCTCGAAGTGGGACCTGCCTAGTTTGACTGTCTGTCCCAGGTAGATGTACTCGTCAACAACTTCGAGAACTGAGTTCCCAACTGATATTGGGGTAGGTACAACATTACACATAATTTTCGTCTTGTCCATGTTCATCTTAAGACCTACCCGTTGGGAAACTCGATAGAGGCCTTTGAGCATTGTATCACGGTATAGGAAGGATTAATTTGCCTCATGATAACGAATTTAATAATGTGTAGATATATTTTACTAGTTCACTATCCGGCCAAAAATTTCTACGGTTCATCTCAATTTAGAAAGGTTGGTGCTACAAGGCAAAACTTGGGTCCACAGGTCTTGTCGTACGTTCGTCGTTCGTGTCTCCCTGTAGCAAGTAATAAAATAATAAAATATAGTCCTTTACTTTGTTTCTGAATGAATAAAAGACGAGCAAGCACTATGTGAAACTCGAGATACATGTTAAGGCTGATAGGATGTTCAGTATTGGGATTGTGTTTGTAAGAGACGATACAAAGGTATAGGTTACCAAACATTTCATGTTTGAAGCAAAATTTTATCAAGCTCTAATCAACTTATAGTTTTTTAAAAAAATCCCGCCATCGCCCAATAATATAATAGCTATTGTATACCCCTCAAAACTAAAGACAACAATGCTTACATACCTGCCGTGCAATTCTCTAAGGGCAAACATCGTTGCATCTTTGACAACATCCGTGAACCAAATGAAGAGATAACAAGAAACGTTGGAAAAGCAACCTTATGTACAAGGGCGATATCTCATAAGTATTTGATCTCGGTGAGCTCGTCGACGAATCATTACAGAATCGCACGGCTTGACGCTGAATATTTGACACAGTGCTGTGGTATCAACTAAAACGATTTCTTATACAACAAGCCTTCTAACTTTAATTCAAATGGAAATCGGTTGAATAGCATTTGTTATCCAATAAAGCTGCCTTTGCGTCTCTCCGTCTTTAACATGAACAGTTAAGTGGACTGTATAGTAGTTCTTTTAGATTTATGGCTTTCAAATCCCAAATTGAAAATAGAAATAGTCACAATGCAGCCCTTTTGTGTTTTCACCTCAAACAATGACGAACCACATTGAAAGCTTAAAACCTGCACACTTTCGATAGCCTTCAACGTAACGAAGCAAAGAGTCTCCTTTCAAGCCCGTAATAACCATTAATTATAGCGAGAATATTGGCCCGACGTTGAAATTGGGTGTCCAAATAGAATGCTGCAACCAATTATCCGATGTGTATACGCCGCTGGTGGATGTTATTATCGAGGCTCCATTACCGGAGCAAGATTACTGGAGTAATGGTATTGAATTACAATGAACGGTGGTTGCGAAACAAGGATTTAGACAGGAGGAAGAAAGTCCAAGCTATTTTATTTTAAAGCACAAAAGATTCATAATTTGTTCGAGTTGGGCTTAGATATATTTAGATAGTGTTAGAGGGAATAGTTAGCTAGTTAGAGGCTCTATGGCATTTGTTTTATATAGAACTAGCTGGTGCCCGCGACTACGTCTGCGCAGGATTAGTACTTTTAGTAGCTTATTTTTTCCCCAAGGGAATATCTTTATACCAAAATGTCATAAAACATGTACATGGTCAAACGAAATTCCTATATTATTTTATGAGTACATTTAAATACTTAGTACATCAATCAGTTAGCATTAATAATAAAATACAAGACTTACGTACATACAAATATAAAATTATTCACCACGGAAAAAACTGTCATAACATTATTTTCACACATCACCCTTGACGGTATTTGTGTTACATTTCATCATGATGACAGAACTGTCATCATTACGATATTGAAGTAGGCGGAGATCTTATTATTTTATCTATGCTGTGCTCAAGCATATTACGCTTTTTCATCCGCATGGTAATGGATGATAATGATGATGAAAAGTATTCTACGTGTTAATCCAGCGCCTCACCTACCTCCATACCAAATTTCATCAAAATTGCCCACGTCGTTTGTGCGTGAAAGAGTAACAATAATCCACATATCCACACTCACAAACTTTCGCGTTTAAAATATTACTACGATAGGAAGTAGGATGAAACTGCTAAAAATGCATTTAAATTAGAAACTCAATATTTATTAATCATATTGCAATACCATTTTGGTGTGCCACAAAATAACAATTGTAACTATTAACTTACAAGGAAATAATGATCCAATTCATCAAATTTACAGTTATTATAGTAACTGGCTATGTTAAACAATAATTGGAAGAAGCATATTATTAGTTAGATGATTAATCTAATCCTGTATTGTAACTATCGCAGATATATATTTACTCTATGTAAGAGGTAAAATCTCTAATGATATAAAGTAAGAATTGAGTCTCACCTACTAATTACCTCGGTTTCATCTCAACTCCAAATTACCTGTGGCCGAGTTTATATCTTGTCTTTATATTTCATTAAAATATCTTTAAGTTTATTTTACGAAATATGTCATTATTACAATTATGAAATAAATATCGAATTTATATATCTAATAGGATAAACTATTTATAGATGGGATGTAAAAACTAACCTTTAATTATAAGTAGGACTCTCTTTCTTTGTGAGCTATCTCAATTCACAAATAATAAAAATAGAATTGGGGAATCACTGAGTAGAATGTACTTATACTAAAAAAAACAACAAAATCACCCATCACGCATAGTACAGCATCATGTGGAGCAATGCGACACTAGCAACGTTTCCTCGATGGATTGCGTATGGTCATACAAGTTACGAAAAGGTAATACACGCCTGTGTCCCACAATGGGCGGGCATTTCTTTATATGCGGTCAATAACCTTGTTTTCTTGTTCGTTGAATACTTTTGTTTTTCCCTTTGATTAAAACAGTATTATATAACTTTTTCTCTGCGTCGCATTGCATTCAAAACATAAAGACAACAAGGAACTACCACCCACCCATTGGTGAGTAGGCGCAATAAATAATTGAATTTCTAAATAAGAATGTTTCACATACTGGAACTCAACAGAGTTTACCGTGTTTAAGAAGTGTAAGAAATAATGAAAATATTAAAAAAAAATCACAATATATATACTCATTTTATTTTATATAATAATCATAAATGACATAGTGATAGTAATAACTTTACTAAGTGGTAGACCTCTTGTGCAAGAACCACCTTGTTTGGTACCACCGTTGTGCCAGACATTCTGCTCAGCAGTAGTGCGCAAATCTACTGTATAATGGTAGATTTGCGCACTGTAGTAATTGAAATCACACTTGACACATTATATCCTATTTCTGTCGACAAATTCTGTTAAACTACACTCTATAAACACAAAATTTCCTTTGTTTACTATCAATTATTAGTATTTCTACTTAATATATTAATTGTTTCACGTCACCAAAGTAATAAATCCTCGAAATCACGCAAGGTTCTGTACAGAAAACCATAAACTACGAGTTCAGTGCACTTATGCTCGGTTATCAAAGTCAAAGTAAAAGCAATCAACTGTCCAAATAATAAGTTAATAGAAGTTATTAATAATCAGATAAAAATACAATTTCTGTAGCTCTAAAAGAATGTTGCTTGAGAGTCTTATCTATAGCCAATCTGTAGATATTACCTCAGTACTAGCTCGACTTAGCGAGAAGAGTACACATATTTGTCCAAACTAAACAGTTTTGCGAAGCATATTCGACTATTTATCTATATATAACAAATAACTTACCAAATCACTGACTGACTCGCCAAGGCATAGTCTAAACCACTGGCATTACATACTTAAAATGTAGACATTTGATGCCTTAAGTCGTACACATTTTTGTAATCGAGCGTATCTGCTGTTGAGTCAGCTAGTATTAGGTATATGACTGTAAAGTGAAATCCTTTTATGTTAATGTGTGTTTTCTGCCGACTTCCAAAAAGGAGGAGGTACTCAATTCGACTGCATGTTGGTTTATGATTGTTACCTCATAACTTTCGATAGGGTGAACCGATTCTCAAAATTCTTTTTTTCATCAAACTCGGTTAAGTAGTTTTTGAGTTATAACTGAGTAGAATGGAAGTCGGTATTAAATTTTTCAATTTGTACATGTTACATTGTACAAAGCTAGCCTGTCAACTTAGTTTAAATATTTATATAAAAGTATGTCAGTGCAACTCAGAGCAGATAACATAAGCCTACCCCACAATTGTTCTATTCAAAGGCACCATCACCGTCCTGGGCATACATTTGCGGGATTATCGCCAGCGATCTTGATTGCGGGACTAATTGCACACCGGTAGGGTAACAGGATACCGACTGCTTCCCTATGCATGTTCTCACTATGTTGGTTATCGGAACGATAAAATGTCGTCCGGTATTATAAGTAATTACGAAAACTAAAACTCGCGACGCGATCGCTATGCTGTCACAAATATGATTATGTTGAACCAGCAAATAAAACCCCTCATTTTACAGCGTGTAAACAAGGTGTAGTAATACTAAAACGTGTGCATATGTCCCTAGTCTGGGTTTACATAGCAAAGTATAAAAATTTAAAGCGCTTATAATTTGTGTCCACAAATAAAAAAGAAGTATTTTTAACAGCCCTATTAGACATGCCTATTCTTGGAACTCGTTAGGATCAATGCGCTCTACAATTCCAACGCCACCGATTCATTTATTCCATCCTCCTACCTACCTACTCTCCCCGCGCCGCACCCCAGCCCAGGCCCCGCTTAGGCCTCTTATTTACCAAGTCTACGTTCTGAAGATCATTGCCGTCTTTGACCTAGTTCTTCAGGGATGAACCTGCTAAAGTATTAGAAAACTTTGGTAACTTATAACTCAGAACTCTTACTACAACCTAGGACGAAGTAGTTAGGTCCCAACTGTAAGCAAGCTTCTGCGTGTGTGGTTCTAGTATTTTATCTATTACGCGGTATATAGTTCTGGTGAACGACTTCGGACACTAGAAATGGGACTAGTTTTCTATATGGTGGATTCGTTTGTTCATTTGCCACATCCTTTAATTAGTGTCAATTATTGCGTTATATCAGTATGGTACTGTCTATTTTATCACGTAGAAAAGCGATGGATGAACTTAGGTTCCAAAAAATTCAAATGCGAAGTACGATGAGGACGTTAAACCACAGGTCTTGATTTATGTCTTGAGTTGACAGATTACCTACACATATGCACCGTCAGAACATAACACAAGAAACACAAAAATTGGTAAATTTAAACATCATAATCATAAATTATAATTAAAAGTCAAAGCGATCACCAAGAACCGGCGCAAATCGGAAGCAGCAAAATATTCTCCGGGAGTCAACTGCGTCGCGACGCGCCGCGCCACTTCTCTGCAGTACCGCTATAGTGCGTTTTATTTCATAAGAAACAGTGGCAATCATATTATTCTTGACGCGCCTCTCCGCTGCAGTGTCGCTCTAGTGCGGTTTCTGATTAAGCAAGAAGACAGTGAACGCTGGGAGCTTGCAAAAGTTGCACTTAAAACGAAGATACTCGTACAGTACGGCGACCACGGCAATTATTGCCCCTGCACATGATTTAGCGTTACGTAAACGGAAACATAGTTCAAAGCAGAGGAAACATAAACGATCGTCGGCTTACACCGAAAAGCGCAGGTTGATTGATTTCATCCAGAAACATTCGGAGATTAGATATACTTCTAAACTTACTACATATATACTTACAGAATTTTTCGGTGAAATGTGAACAAATCTGGACGTTCCTAATGTTTTTTTTCTTCGGGCAACAGGTATTTTTTCAGCCGGTTACACATATAATATATATATTATGTACTGGTTAGTTGCAACTAGTCCTATTCGGAAACTTCACTGATTCGCAATTGGTTTGTATACAAATAAATCATTTTGCAATGTACTGATTTATTTCAACCCATTATTTGATATTTAGAATTGAGATTAATAGTCAAACTGCCGCGTGTAACAGCGTGTACTAGAAGCAGAATAGAAATGATTTTATTGTTTAATTAAAATTATTAATTTGTCTTTCAGGCAAAGTCTATACGATCAAAGTCAGTATCAGTATTTCTGTAGACTTAATAGTGGAATGGAAACGAGCGCAGACAGTCATCCATAAGGCTAAGCTTATGGATGACTAAATCTAAGGCTTTACCATAGAAACCTAAAAATCGCTCGTTTATACCAGTTGGTAAAAAATATGTCTTGTTATTTTCTTTGACTACTTTTGGTGAGTATTGTAAAATATTATCCCTGTTAGCAGTTTTGTGCAAATTACTGTTTTATACTTGAAGGGCATTAGCAAGTAATACTGCTTGTCGAGTAAACCTAATACTATTTTGGCCTGTCATTATTATCGTTGTTTTGTTTTAGAGTTTACATTATAAATTCACCAATGTTCACGCCACCACAACACACTACCTTTTTGTCGAAAGAGCATAACAATAAAACGATGAAAAACACAGCGTTTTAATTTCCATCTTGTAGTTATTAAATTTTAATAAATCTGCTAACACATAACACATATTCAGTGAAAATTTTAACATTCGAGAGGTACAGTCACTTTAAGGTAGAGCCAGTCAGCACATGGATTAGACAGATGGACAGACAGACATCATAGTTTCATGCAGAACTCTAAAACATACATTGATATGAAGAAGAATAAACATAGAAGATAGAAGAAATTATTCCACCATGAATGTTTTTCTTTTGGTTTATTTCTCAAACAAAACACAGCCATGCGGTAATCATTTAAGAATCTACCTCAACATATTGTCCCATAAATTTCTTGAATTAAATTAATATTTTATCACACTACTAAAACCAAACGCGTGTACATTATTATTCTTACATCAAACCTACGTAATACGATGCTCTCATTAAATGTATATCTTAAATGTACACGTACACGTTTAGAATCGGATACAATGATAGTAATTTATCAAAACATTTACTAAGCGTCATCAGTGGACAAATAGCCTTATACACCCTTGGGTCTATGTCAAAGTAATAAATTTAGTACGGGAGTATATCGCGGTAAATTAACTTTGATATTATTTCGCTTACAGCAATATTTTGCCGCCGATTGGAACAGAATATACGAGTAACGCGGGACCACTGTGCAATATTACTTTTTAATTACTTCTGGCTTAGTTATGGCGTCTGATTTACTATCAGAGATGGGCAATAATTTTGTTTCAGTCAAGTTTTCGAATGACTTGTTCTGTTGAATTTACTAGATTACAACAGTATTACAATAAAACAGACTGGTTATACTTACTTTATTGAGTTGGTTCCAAATAAGTCTTTAGTTGGTTCAATGCAGATGACATTCAACGCCGTCTTTGTTCGTTCTTCTCCGGGAAGTCACGGGCATATTCTCTGAAAATAAGCGTTGTTTTAAAAAAGGGTGTGCTGTTTGTGTAATTATGAAAATATTTTCCAAACTGTGTTATGAATAAAGCCTTAAATTTAATATTTTGTCTTGTATCCAACGAAGGATGGATCCAATAGAGTTTTCAGTTATTCACGCTTCGATTTAGGGTAGTAAGTAGATCGTATTCTTATTACATTTTTTATCTCTATATATATAAAAGCGAAAGATCACTCACTCATCACAAAATCTCAGAAACTACAAGTGCTAGGAGTTTCAAATTTTGCATGCGGGTTCTTTTTAGGACGGAGGTGCTCACTAAGACGGGATTTTATGAAATTCAAAGGGTTTTTTTGGGGTTGATAGTTTGTATGAAACTTCGTTACTGCGAGTACTAAAAGTTAAAAAATTTGTATGGGGGTTCTATTTAGGACGTAGGTGCTCACTAAGACGGGATTTTATGAAATTCAACCCCTAAGGGGTTTTTTTTGGGGTTGATAGTTTGTATGAAACTTCGTTACTGCGAGTGCTAAAAGTTAAAAATTTTGCATGGGGGTTCTTTTTTGGACCTAAGAAGCGAGTCTATTGCAAACTACGGGGCATTCTTTCAAAATTTATTAAGCCAATAACTGTCCAACCCGGGGAACTCAGGACCTCGAGGTTCCAAAACGGCACTTTTACCTCTATACCAAGACCAAGCGAGTGAAGCCGCTGGCGGGTCAGCTAGTGGATCATATTTATAACAATGTGTTTATTATTGCAGCTCCACCTTCGTAGAAGACTATCACACAGAAAGCGTTTTCTGGATTTTTTGTTCCTGCAAACGCTTTCTTCCAGAACTATGAAAAAACTTTAAAGAAATAATTTATTTAATTACTTACGCCTAGACTTAAATAGTGACAAATGAGTTCGTTTGTAAATTCTATCCATTTATTCTTCCATACATACTATGGTCAAAGTACTTAAACCGCGCGCCCCCGAGTAAGTAGAACATCATCGCTATAAATAGGCGATAAAAGTTGGAAGATGCGGTGGGTGGGAGAGGAGTACGCTTGCCGGCAATTATTACGTGATTGCCGGCAGAGCGGTCGATGTTGGCAGTTTTTAAATGTCATTGTTTTCTGTTGCGTAGGTATGCTTCCAACAAAACGCAGATGCGATGTGTACTTGTTTTGTGGCGATTTTGACATCTCGAACTAACGCGCCTCGCGCCAAACCTGCGTGAATCAATGCTAGAAGGGAAGACGTTCTACTTATAGATATTTACTAACTTTGCTATCGTATTTATAATATAGGTGTATTAGAACGTATATACTCGTAATAACTTGTATATTTTTGTATTCTTAAAGCAGTTTTCTTAGTTTTTGTGTTAGGGCAGCACATCGCAGCCCTTGTAATTTTTATAGTATTACTTTTTAAAGCACTAACGCCTGCTTAAGCGATCTCAAACATTGAAATTTATAGAGAGAAAAATTCCATCCTCGGACGGGATTCGAACCCGCGTCTTCTGACTCTCCGTGTCAGACGCCATTGGCCAACTAGGCCACCGAGAATCTGGTCCGAGCATCGAGTTTTAACTCTCTATTTGACTAACCGTCTTGTCTTGTCTCTTATTGCATAAGCATTGAGATGGAGGTCAAACATATTGGTGTGTTATAAAATCAAATACCAAAATAGTAACTTTTTATTCACTATTTTGGTATAATTTTTATAATATTATCTTTATTCACTGTTTTCGGTGAATAAAATAAGCTTTTTAGAGTGGGAATGGTATAAAGTAAAAGTTTATTTACGTCTTGTTATATCTTGTGTTTAGTCTTATAATAATCGATAAGCTGAGAGGCAAGTGATGTCTGCATTTGCTTGTCAGTTTATCGATTATTTTGAAATAAATATTTAGTTTACGTTAGTTACAATACAAGCTTTGTTAGTGTTCCATTGAATACAGATCAAAATGTGTAACTATTACAATAGTTTTCGTAGATAAATTTGTCTATGTATATAAAAATGAACCCCTATTTTTCCTGGTCATGATATAAATTGAGAAAAGCTTTACCGATTTCGCTTATTATTTTTAGTTTTGTTAATTATTGTCAGGAGAAGGTTCATATGAAAGAAAAATCCAGAAAAGATGCGAGGCCAAAGGCCGAGCCTACTACGCGAACGAAGTTGCGGGCAGTCGCTAGTCTGTAATATCAAAATTAACCCCTAATTTTCCTGGTCACGCTATAACTTGAGAACGGCTTGACCGATTTCATTCATCTTTTTTTTAATGTTTTCTAATACCTCTTAGAAGGTTCTTACATTTAAAAAAATACGACAAGGCGGGAGGTTATGGCGAGGCCGAAGGCCGAGTCTACTAAAGGTGCATAAAATTTGGTGTGTTTAGTCCAAATCTGCGACTATATAATTGGCAATTGACAAGATAGAAACTTTGATTGTGTCCACAATATCTCATTAAGTGTGATTAAAAATAGGATTAGACGATCAAAATATGTTTATATAGTGCTGCTTACAGATACTATCCTCATAAATCATTAACTATCTATCTATCTTTGGTTTGGCTAACAGGTTTTCTTGTTAAAACTACTACAATGAAACTGAGTAAAAAGAATAAACAGAACGGGTATCATACTGCGCTTAGCATAAAGTATGATGAAATTACCAAAAACGTCGTCACAATTGCAATATATACAACTAATTTTGGGGTACGGAAACGTTAAGCTTTTCATTATTCCAAACATCCACGTCGAGCATCGGGGGCCGCTATAATCGTTGAATCGTATTACCATTACAACTGTCCGCGAGACGCCAGATGGTTCAAACAACTTTATTTCATGGTAGGGCCCTTTCTTAGAGGGCAACTGTTTCTAATGTCATCGGGTAATCGAGGGAGAAAATGTTCACCTTCTGTAGATATATTTTCTGTTTAAAACCTGTGCATATACCTACGTTAAGATATAGCATGAAAAAGTTTACATTCAGATTTTTATTTAATAATATAATTTGTACAAGTACAATTTGAAAAATGTAATACCGGCATCCATTCTATTCAGTTATTGGAGTGTAATCCAAAAACTATTGGACTGTATTTGAATTGTTAAATTTAAATTGTTTTCTAGCAACAGCTTTTAAACAAATAAGAATTTTGAGAATCGGTTCGACTAATCGAAAGTTATGAGGTAACAATTTAAAAATATACAGTCGAATTGGTACCTCCTCCTTTTTGAAGTCGGTAGAAAAAGAGGTGTGATGGTTATGTAGCAAAACTTATATTTTGCCACATAAAAATCCTTACAATAAACAATAAAAAAGTATCAACAAATAGTAGAATTTTAGTTTGACAAGGACATTGCTACTGAGGGTTGCTATTACCACAGGGTATTCCGGCACGTTACGTGACTTTGTTCCCTAGCCACTATCATAGAGGAGAGAATAATCTTTGGGTACTCCAAATTCGATGAAGACACGGTGATACATGAAACTACCTCCACCTAAACCTACACTATGGTACTGTACAGAGTCTAAGCAGGCAGGTATTTGCGCTGTTTTTCTGAATATTTTTTTATGAAATTTATTGTATGTATTTTTACTGAACTATATGTTTGCAAACTTCAGGAACCGCACCAGGAATTTGATTTAAGTACAATCAACTTTTAACGGACTATGGGTCCAAACATGGGTCGAGTCATAACCCTTAACTTTAACAGTTACTCCAAGTTGTACTGACCATAACATAACAGGAGAACTTTAATTTCAGTGGCTTACTAATAAATAAAGTTTATTTATATTATATTAAGGGGCTTAATCACGTTAGTAATAGTATTTATTTTCCTCGACGTTTCGATCAACTTGCATTCATCGTGTTCACGAGCGGACTGAAGAGGAGGATGTCATTGTCTTGAAGTATGGAAATACTTTTTAATATACCCCCAACAGTTGTTATAAAAAGGCATTGTCCCAACACACAACACTAACGATATCGACAGATTTTTCTAAGGATAAATCGCGACGGGAACACTTTTTAATCACTGGATTCCATGTTGCCGCAAGTTTGAAACCATCATCCCGGTTGAAGTTACGGTGTTTTTTAATCTCAACCGCTTCACGTACCATTCTCGATTAATAGTGACGATCCGTTGAGAGAATTTTGGGGTCGTGAAGTTCAATCCAGTGATTAGGTCCTGACTCGAGCAGATGTTCAGCGATCGCAGATTTGTTTATGGGGCGGTTCTTTACAGCTGCAATATTCTCTTAGACTCGTTCAGTGACCACGATCAATGCAACTTGATCGAAACGTCGAGGTAAATAAATACTATTACTAACGCGTTTAAGCTCCGTTAATATAATATAAATATGTGTTCACATCGCAAAAAGTTTAAAAATTACTTAATAAAGTTTAGTTGTTAATCTTTACATATTACAACATCAAATCATGATTTTCGCCATGAAACGCTATAGTGCAGCCATTATGATGCAAAACGGGTAAAGTTTCTATTGTGGTCGTACAGTCATAAAGTAACGAAACAATTGTTGGTCTCGCCACTGCATCGTCCTGCATGCTGGATACAAATGGCTTTATAGCAAGCCTTGTTAATACGAGCATGAGTTACAATGTTAAGCCTGTGGCAGGATTGGCCAATGTTCTAGGATTAAATATGATGTAGTATTGAAACTTGAGTTTTGGTATAGGTAAGTGATGAAAAAATTTAGCGCCTATTTTTATTTTTATTGACGACGGCAATTCATTTGCCTGATAGCTTGAACAATGATACTAAAGACAGTGCAAATACCATCCAAATCTAAGCTCTACGCGACACGGCTCTGCTCACCCTAAGATAAAGATGTTTATTTTTTTCTCATTTGCTCTAAATAACTACGCTTATGTGTGCTCTTTAAAAATAATGTAAACATGCAACTGTAGAACAGTTGGGACACACATCGAGACAGATGCTTGTAAAATAGTCCTACTAAATAGTGAGTTAAAAGTATCTCATTGACATCACCCTGGGACAACATGTACGGATTAACTGAAAGAAAACTAGCAGACGTGTCAAAATTGGACATTGTTTAGCTGAATATATATGAGAAGATGAGTCATGTTTTCCTGCATCCATATGAAATACTTTGTAAAATATTGTTTTTAAGAATGGGATGGCAAACAATATTTTTATTGCTTATAGAATCTTTGTCCTTCTCTCGTTTCAATCTTTGCACATTTTAGTATGGCTATCGCATTTGCAACTGTTGACTAATAGATCACTTTATTGATGCCAGTAACAGATTGCACGCGGGAGAGTATGTAAGTGAACAAATTTGAATTTTATATCATTTGTATCGAAGTTGCATATATCACTAGCTAGTATATATAAATTTATAGTTGCAGTGGTTGCTAAATAATTAAGACAGAGTGTGAAAAAGTGAGGTATATACTCGTATTTATGATAACTTAACCTAGGCATATAACGCTCACTTGAACTTTTTTTACTTTGGAGCCTAGTAAAAAAGTAGATAATTAATAGGCTTAGTAGATATTCATCACAAACGAGAAAAAAGTATCTAACCAAACCGCACGGCGGCAACTTGCTTCTAAGCAACATGTACGTCTCTTATTGTTGTACTGGTACAAATCAAGAACACGAACAGAAGTACATCAAACCAAAAGCAATAGCTTCAGTGGTAATATTCCAAAGCATTATTTCAACGCGGATACATTCGAACGTGTATGTAGCAGCTGCAGATTGCATGCTCCAAAACAATGTGGCCGGAGACACGAGCCAAAAACGGGTGCAAAATGAAATGAGGGCCGTTATCTTCGCACCTTTATTAGTGGTAACAGTTAAATAAGAGTGTTAGAGTTAGAGACTGGCTGCATTCCAGATACCTATCTACCTATATATAAATATAAAATTAAAAAATACTCACGTTCACGACCCACCCTGTGAATCTTTGAGAAATCAATATATTAACTTTGCCTTCCTTATACGTATTTGCAAATATAATGTATGTGCGTAAAATATACATAAATATTTTATAAGTTAAATAGCTCAGTTAAATAGTGATCACCACCCTTTTAATACTAGACATATGAATAGGATAGCTGTAGTTTTAGACTTGCGAAGGCTAATAAGTCTAAGGATAATAAGCCTGGAAAATTTTCTTCGTTTTTACAATAAAATCCCAAAACACATACCTAACTGAGCTCACAGAGGAATAATTCAAGACGATTGTAAAAATGTATCGATACAAGTGCAATTTGAAAAATTTAATACCGACTTCCATTTTGTTACTTTTGATTTAACTACTGGATAATTTATGACATTTAAATCGGACCACACAGGAAGCACCAGCTTTCAAACAAAAAAAAAATTTGAGAATCGGTTCACCCAGTCGAAAGTTATGAGGTAACAAACATAAAAAAAAAAAGTGCAATTTCAAAAGTTAATACCGACTTCCATTCTATTACTCGCATGAATCGCATGGCAGTTATTGGAGTGAAACTCAAAAACTAACGGACCGAATTTGATGAAATTTTAATGGGACCACACGGGAAGCACCAGCTTTCAAACGAAAAAATAATTTTGAGCCCTATCGAAAGCTATGAGGTAACAAAAACAAAAAGGAAGTCGGTAGAAAAAATACAGTCGAATTGAGTACCTCCTCCTTTTTTGGAAGTCAGTAGATAAAAAAGCAGATTATAAAGTACGACATTTCATAGCAAACAAAGATGCTAAGTATTGTAAACATTGTAAAAATCTATATGAAAAGAACGGGCTCGAGTTTCTTGCCGCTTCTTATCGGTAGGTTCTATATATTTTGGAACGCGGCGTTAGAGCCTTTTTTAAAGTACATTATAATAAATAATTGACGTTCATAAGTGCGTCTTTGATGCCTAAATTGAATAAATGATTTTGACTTACCATATGCTGGCGGTTAATAATACTTGTTATGCGATTATGCCACAGATTAACATCGTACCTATATCATGAATATGTATGTTTTTATATTTTTATCATTATATTTATTTATATGATCATTCTAATGATGCACTGCGACAAATCCCAAGGTACAGTGACAGTAGGATTCCTAGCAATGGGTGGCTAAATGGTTAACCACTCACAAATCAAAATTCATGTAACAATTAGAACGAATTTTCTTAATATAGAATTATTTTATTAAGAAAATTTGGGTATTATTACGTTAGTTTAGCGAGCACCAAGTTACGTGACGACTAATCTGTCTAAAATATACCTTTACTTGAAATATCTAATGATGCTGTCATTCGGAAGTGTAATACTAATTTGGATTTTAGCCTTAACAAAATAAGAACTGCTATAATTTAGAGATTTTAAATTTAGAGAATGTTTACAGAATCGACATCAATAACGAATTCCACTTTCCACTCCTTGTGCTTTACGCATGTTTAACTCAACGACGCACCGAATGATAAGCACTACGCTTGTCGATGACAGTTGCAGTGACTCCCAGAGCCTAAAACTGTAGTTTACCTTAGCTAAGAAATAAACTTTTATTTGTACGTTCGTTTATTCCTACATTTTAACTTTATATGCTTGATATAGCGTTTTTTATAAGGCCCTCTTGCACCAAATTACGAATTAACTATGCTAATCCGCGTGTATCGAAATCCTGATCAAACTCGGATTACGGATTTTTGAATTTGGTATTGCACCAACGTGAAAGAAATTAGAATTAATCAATCCTTCTAAATACCACCATTACAAAATTAATTGAATGAATGACGAATGACCGATAAGGGTTCAATAGTAAAGCGGCCAAATTCTGAAGTGATTGATCACTGTGTTTCTATCTCTTTTAGGCATAAAATAAATCAATATATCTGTCTCTTTAAAACTTAGTAGTTCTTGGTATTTTTCATTTTTTAAGGCTAGACTTTTCGTCATGGCGATTGGCGACAAAAATGTTTATCTGTATAAGATAAGACAAGACAAGACAAGACAAGACAAGACAAGACAAGACAAGACAAGACAAGACAAGACAAGACAAGACAAGACAAGACAAGACAAGACAAGACAAGACAAGACAAGACAAGACAAGACAAGACAAGACAAGACAAGACAAGACAAGACAAGACAAGACAAGACAAGACAAGACAAGACAAGACAAGACAAGACAAGACAAGACAAGACAAGACAAGACAAGACAAGACAAGACAAGACAAGACAAGACAAGACAAGACAAGACAAGACAAGACAAGACAAGACAAGACAAGACAAGACAAGACAAGACAAGACAAGACAAGACAAGACAAGACAAGACAAGACAAGACAAGACAAGACAAGACAAGACAAGACAAGACAAGACAAGACAAGACAAGACAAGACAAGACAAGACAAGACAAGACAAGACAAGACAAGACAAGACAAGACAAGACAAGACAAGACAAGACAAGACAAGACAAGACAAGACAAGACAAGACAAGACAAGACAAGACAAGACAAGACAAGACAAGACAAGACAAGACAAGACAAGACAAGACAAGACAAGACAAGACAAGACAAGACAAGACAAGACAAGACAAGACAAGACAAGACAAGACAAGACAAGACAAGACAAGACAAGACAAGACAAGACAAGACAAGACAAGACAAGACAAGACAAGACAAGACAAGACAAGACAAGACAAGACAAGACAAGACAAGACAAGACAAGACAAGACAAGACAAGACAAGACAAGACAAGACAAGACAAGACAAGACAAGACAAGACAAGACAAGACAAGACAAGACAAGACAAGACAAGACAAGACAAGACAAGACAAGACAAGACAAGACAAGACAAGACAAGACAAGACAAGACAAGACAAGACAAGACAAGACAAGACAAGACAAGACAAGACAAGACAAGACAAGACAAGACAAGACAAGACAAGACAAGACAAGACAAGACAAGACAAGACAAGACAAGACAAGACAAGACAAGACAAGACAAGACAAGACAAGACAAGACAAGACAAGACAAGACAAGACAAGACAAGACAAGACAAGACAAGACAAGACAAGACAAGACAAGACAAGACAAGACAAGACAAGACAAGACAAGACAAGACAAGACAAGACAAGACAAGACAAGACAAGACAAGACAAGACAAGACAAGACAAGACAAGACAAGACAAGACAAGACAAGACAAGACAAGACAAGACAAGACAAGACAAGACAAGACAAGACAAGACAAGACAAGACAAGACAAGACAAGACAAGACAAGACAAGACAAGACAAGACAAGACAAGACAAGACAAGACAAGACAAGACAAGACAAGACAAGACAAGACAAGACAAGACAAGACAAGACAAGACAAGACAAGACAAGACAAGACAAGACAAGACAAGACAAGACAAGACAAGACAAGACAAGACAAGACAAGACAAGACAAGACAAGACAAGACAAGACAAGACAAGACAAGACAAGACAAGACAAGACAAGACAAGACAAGACAAGACAAGACAAGACAAGACAAGACAAGACAAGACAAGACAAGACAAGACAAGACAAGACAAGACAAGACAAGACAAGACAAGACAAGACAAGACAAGACAAGACAAGACAAGACAAGACAAGACAAGACAAGACAAGACAAGACAAGACAAGACAAGACAAGACAAGACAAGACAAGACAAGACAAGACAAGACAAGACAAGACAAGACAAGACAAGACAAGACAAGACAAGACAAGACAAGACAAGACAAGACAAGACAAGACAAGACAAGACAAGACAAGACAAGACAAGACAAGACAAGACAAGACAAGACAAGACAAGACAAGACAAGACAAGACAAGACAAGACAAGACAAGACAAGACAAGACAAGACAAGACAAGACAAGACAAGACAAGACAAGACAAGACAAGACAAGACAAGACAAGACAAGACAAGACAAGACAAGACAAGACAAGACAAGACAAGACAAGACAAGACAAGACAAGACAAGACAAGACAAGACAAGACAAGACAAGACAAGACAAGACAAGACAAGACAAGACAAGACAAGACAAGACAAGACAAGACAAGACAAGACAAGACAAGACAAGACAAGACAAGACAAGACAAGACAAGACAAGATAAGATAGTTTTTATTTGCGAAAACATGTGATGTCATACATATAATAATAACATGCATGTGGTCTTAAGCTAGGTCTGTATCAACATGTTTTGCCTGTTTTAGGCGTACAAATGTAGCGAGATGGCCGTCATTTACAATAATAATAATAATCACATGAATAATATCATTGAAATTGATTGTTGTTACAAAAATGTCGTAAGGTTATATATATTAAAAATAATGTCATATCAAGGTATCAGTAGCAATAAGAAATACATTGTCAGTCAAGAATTCGCTTACGTTGTAATAGCATTTTTTTACTAATATATTTCTAATATTTATTTTGAATTTATTAGCGTTTAAATCTCTGAGGCATTGCGGTAACCTGTTGTAGAAAACGGGACCCATGCAAAAGATGCTATTGCGCATGAGCGCTTTCTTGGCTGAATGCAGATTTAGTTTACTTTGGTCGCGTCTGTTTCGTTGAACTGTGTCTGATAGTTGTGTGAATAGTTGCGGATTAGTTTTAACAAATAGTGATACCTCTAAGATATAGAGTGACGGAAGTGTAAAAATATTATTCTCAATAAATTTTGATTTACAACTGTCCGTTACTTGTAGGCCAAACATAGATCGAATGCATCGTTTTTGATCTTTGAAAACTAGGTTGACGTTGGTTGAGTTCCCCCAAAATATTAAGCCATATCTTAGTACCGAAGCCACAAGACCATGATATGCTGTTTTAAGAACTTCTTTCCCAACTATGTAACTGAGTTTGTAGAGAGCGTAAGCAGAGCTACTCAATTTTTTGCTTAGTTCAGTTGTGTGGGCTTTCCAGTCTAATTTCTTATCAATTGTTAGGCCAAGAAACTTTGCCGCGTCTACTTCATTTATCTTACTGTCTTGATATATTATGTTATATTGATGTCAGAGATATAATTAAATCGTTGAGAAAATTGCATTATATTTGTTTTATTTATATTAATTTTTAAATTATTGTTATTAAGCCACATTATTATTGAATTTAAAGTATTATTAATGTCAGTTTCATAAATTAGTCTATTTTCACATGGAATTGTAACTGTACTGTCATCTGCAAAAAGAGAGAATGGGTGTTTTGATACTCTGGGTAAATCATTTATGTAAATAATGAAGAGGAGTGTGTATGTATTCATGTGTATGTAATATAATGTGTAATATAATATTCATGTGTGTGTATGTAAGTGGAGTATGTATTCACTATTCTTAAATAACACTAATACGTAATACGTAAACATACATCGAATCTATTGGCGTTCTAATAAGTTATTGCGACGTTGATTAATTGATTTCAATTTTCATGGTGTCGGCCAAACAATTATATGTAAATAAAATTATATAAAATTCATATCAATTAAATTTAATATAAAATTCAAAATACTACGGAATTAAACATGGAAAATAAACAACCAAAACGAAGTCGAGCACCACTACACAGATACCAAGCAAGCGAAGCCGCTGGCGGGTCAGCTAGTCATTAATAAAAGAGACAATATATTGGTCGAAGATTAGCTTGTGATAGACAGATGTGAGATCATAGTAATGGAACAACTGTGAGTAGATGTAAAGTAGACATGTACACATCAGCATATACACTTTAGACCCAGTGCCGATACCTACTGGAGGCTCCGTGCCTAAGCCTTTAAACATACAATTTATACCAGACAAAGATTTCAGTCATTGTTTTCGAACAAGTTAATAGATATGTACAAAGGTAGTTACTTTATTACCTATCTACCTACCTATTAGAATTGTACGTCAATTTGTCCTGAATCCTCTGCAACAAAAAGTCGGCGCTGGTTTTATTTAGGCGAAACCTTCAATGAAAAGCATGCTCCCGCATTGTTGTGTAATTATCAGTTCTCTCTAATATTAAATAAAATCTGATTCTAGAAAACTTAATATTTCTTCATCACCGTCGCTAAATGATACATCAGTTAAATCAGTCATTATCAAAGAAACCCAAGATTTTAGTAATAGACTGATTTTAGTTTCAACAACAATCTGAATACAATTTGAAAGTTTGAACAAACCTTAAAAAGGCGCCTTTTTTCCACAGCCCACAGAGCCAGACCCCAGATTATCCATGACATGACATCTTTTGTTTACAGCTACAAATAACATAAATACCTAGGTATATGGCAGCACTGCATTGATCTTTGATTGGAGACTTTATTCGCCATTGATATAGGATTAAATTTGACAGAAGATAACTCTAGTTTAATCACGGATTTGTGTTGGTGCAAGACCATTTTAAGACCTAATCGAGGATTAGGCGTTGACACTCGGATTAATTAGCTGGCGCAAGAGGACCTAAGTGTAATACAAGTGTTTTTTTAAATAAATTGAGTCTTTTTTTTTTCTATTTGTAACCTCGAAGTAAATGCTTAATTCGATCCTGCTGGACGATTTCATTTCATGTTGGTGTAGTTGGCAGGCACTTGTTTAATATGTTGACAAATCTATATATATCAAAATGAACCCCTATTTCTGCTGGTCACGCTATAACTTGAGAATACATGGAACGATCTCGCTAATTCTTTTTTGTTGTGTTAAATATTGTAAAGAGAGGGTTCTTATGAAAGAAAAACCAAGATAATATGGGATGTTATGGCGAGGTCGAAGGCCAAACCTACAACGGGAACTAAACTAAGTCGCGGGCAGTCGCTATATCACTTGATCAGCAGTGGCTCTTTTGCTTTACAAGCGACTGAAGTCGATGACTGTTTCTTGAACTTTGTTTCGCCACAACTCAGGTAGAATTAGATATGAGACATTATTTTTTGCTTTCGTAAAACGTACATAGCAACTTATTTTTATTACAAGTTTATTCTGCACAATACACCTAATTTGTATAATTACCAAAAAAAACAGCACTATATGCTGCTGGTACTTAATACACACATGGGAAGAATATTTAAAACTACTTTTAAAAAAAAAATTCTCACATAATCATCAATATTTGGTCAAACGTCTAGATTGATTCACACCTACAAATTTCCACTATTCATTAAGATATACTACATGCGCGCGGTTTATGCATGAAACTTAACACCCCTACATAGAAATGTATCATTCATAATCATAACATTCGGCAAACTCGCGTCCTAGCTCGTTAGACCTGGCCACCGGACCAACCCCGCACCCTCCGCCCTGCCACCGCGCGGTTTCTTCCGAAAACGAACGAACGAAAGCCGAAAGTCGACAATCTCTTTCACACCGAACGCTTGGGTGGGGGGTGTAAGAAAGAGTAAGAGAGATATTTTTTCACTGACGCGAATCATGTGTTTTCATTAATAAGTTGTACATAGGCATGTAGTATTTTTGTTAAGATGGTGTCCATACTTTTAGATGGAATTTTCGAAAACTTTAACTCAATTCAATCAAGATTCAATTAAAACTTTAATTCAATTATTTCACTGTGAAGTAATAAAAAATTTTGACTACATATCTACAATGTATTAACTTTTGTACCGCCAATTATTTTTTTTGGTAATTATACAAATAGGGTGTATGTATATCATCACAGAAGATTGCTCTTAATTTTAATTTTTTACATAATATAACTTCAAGATGTTTCTAGCTTGCTTTGTCAGCATTCAACTGCCTCTTACATTAGACCAATTGACAAGACGAGTACGTAGTTCTTCTGACAATATATAAGTCAAGCTTACCCAAGTCTCTCCACCAGAATATAAAATAACTTTTTACAGCTCTATAGAGGCACTTATCAACCGTAAGTTGATTTGTATAGTTCAAGCACCTTCAAATCAACACACAGTGATTGCAAGCTACTGTTAAGAAAAGGATATAATGTCTAAGAACAGAGTGTTAGCGATCCAAATTGAACGTTTGAATACGATCAACTGGTGAAACATTCAAATATTAAGAAAATGGTAAGACAAAGAAGGGACATTTTGAAGGAACCGACTTTTTAATAGGACTGTATACGAATATTAATTACTCATCTACCTAAGCCTCCACGCATTCAAATCTTGTGGTTTATGCTGTATGAGGCTATTAGCATTCACATATGCGAGTCCTGACATTCTGACCCGACGCGTCGCAGGCAGCTGGTATCCTATTATTTCATAGGGTTGTTTTTGGACACGTCCGCACCAAGCGAGGCTTCTCATTGCCGGGCCTCGGTAATGTTAGCATTCTAATTAATGTCCATTATAGGGATATGCAATGAGATTGTGATGGATGGGCACATGCAGATGTTAGAATGAGTGAATACAAGAAGTACCACAAATTGTGTCCATGCCTCCCGTGATACATATCTTTTTAATTCGGGAGTATGAGTGCGTAAATGTTTATAAAATCGTTCTAGAAATGTTTCCTTTGTGTATTAAAGAAATATCTTGTGTGCAAGAGTAGCGATATAGATCTTGCTGTGAAAGAGCCCTTTTATACTCTAGTTTGAGCTAATAAGGACGGTTATATCTCTATTTCCTGACAGAGTTCTGATGCGAAGTGCATTGTGATATTATTGGTAATATTTAAACATATATACGGATTTATAGACAAACAATCAATTTATATATTCACTAACTACAGGCTTTAATTTTATCTGTCCCTATAATAAAGAAGAGAGGTCAAAAAGTCTGTACTTTGAAAAAAGTGTGGGTCAGAAGGCGTAAAATTACCTAGGTAACAAAAATTTTGAAAAAAAAGTCTGTCTTTCTGTCTGTATGTTCACACATAACTTATAAACACAAATTTTAATGAAATTCGGTATATAGATAGAATAGAGAATCCGTCACTTAAATCCCAGATGGTAGCTTGATCTCTATGCTACACAGCCTCATTTAAAACCTTTGCAAATATACCCATATAAGGTGTGCAGTAAAGTTCAAAATGTTTATGAATAAAAATATTTTTGCAATTCAATCAAAACTTGGTAAAAATAAACTTTAATGAAAATAATGCAACACATATTAATTTTAAACATAACATAACAAACTTTCACACCTATATATCTTCGAAGGGGTAAGCAGTGGTGTTTTAACACCTGCGTTTACTTCATATATGTTTGGTCCTATGCAGTAGAGGGCGAGCCAATTGTCATCTATGGGCCACTGTTAGAGACTCCGGACTGCTATTGAGAATTTATTTGTCAGAAAATCTCAATAACAGTCCGACCCGGGGATCGAATCCTAGACCCCGAGATTCAAAACTCGCGCTTCCACCACTGCACCAAGATCAAGCGAGCGATGCTGCTGGCGGGTCAGCCAGTAAAAAAAACATCTCAAAACAATTACTATTACAAATTTTAAAAGCAGTAGAACTCTTAGTGAACGAGTTCGTCTGAGGAAGAACTGCCATCATAACTATCTTCTACCATGAAGCAGTTATGTTCTCAATACTGTATTCCCGTTTGATAGGTATTTATTTATTTATTTCAACAAAATCCACAGCTCTTAGTTCCTATGCATATACATTATATTATGGTATTCTTACAGCCAGTTACGGATTTACATTTTTTATAAATGGTCGTATGATCGCCGGTAAAATATTTTACAACGTAATATGTCAGGGTGATGGGTACTATATGCAGAGGTTACTACTTAACACCAGGTAGGCCTCGTCTTTGCTCTAACTTGCTCCGGAACCCAATGACATAACCTCCTTTTTTGGAAGTCGGTAGAAAAGGACACTATTTTGGTTAAGACCAAGATTGTCACATCCACGTTTAACAAGTATGTTAATAATCATTACTAAAACGAAGTGTTTATATTCTCTTTGATCATTACAAGCACAATCATTACCAATGTCAAATAGATCTTTAATATGATGCAAGCCAGCCAAAGGATTCAGATTCGTAGCATAAACTTGAATGTCAAAGAAATAATATTTCTTCCCTTTACCAATACAATCTAGATTCCGTTGAAACCGCACTACTTCACTTTGTAGTCTGGTTTTCGAATAATTTCCTTTGATGCTAACAAACGTCGCAATGAGAATGGAATTGTTGAGACAGCTTTCAATACTAGCTGGTATCTACCACATTGCGTGGTTAGTGCTAAGTATGTTTTATTACACCGTTTTGTCACACAGTTTGACACAGTGGAAGTAGTCAAAGAGGCAGTGTGTAGAGTGACAAGAACCATTTGAAAAATTTGAAACCGATATCCATTCTATTCACCCGTGCGATTATCTAATTATTCGTCGTTGCGTTCGTTGCGATTACTTTAAGATATCGCCCTTGTACATAGGTTGTTTTTTAACGTTTCTTGTTATCTCGTCATTTGTTTCACGGAAGTTGTCAAAGATGCAACGATGTTTGCGCTTAGAGAATCGCATGGCAGTTATTGGAGTGTAACTCAAAAACTACTGGCCCGAATTTGATGAAATTTAAATGGGGCTACACGAGGATCAGCAGATTTAAAACAAAATTCAAAACAAAACAAAAAATTAGAATCGGTTTACCCAGTTGAAAGTTATGAGGTAACAAAAATTAAAAAAAAAACAGTCGAATTGTCTACCTCCGCCTTTTTAGAAGTCGATAGAAAAGTTTATGTCGTCTTCAAACAAGAAAGTTTAAAAAAGATTCACAAACCTAACCGTGCAATGTATTTTTTTAAACATATAATGACACAACATTTGATTCTCTGGCAATTCCGCCTATTTAAGGCGGAATTGCCTTAAATAGGCTAGGAAATTTTTGTTGTCTGACCGTAATACACACTTATACGCTTTCTAGAAAATATTAAAAGGAAGGTCTTGGTCTGAAATTCAAGACAACTCGCAGCGGTGTTTGGCAAAAATGGTTCTTATCTATCTATGTACATATAATAAAACTGTAACCAAAATCATGTAAGGAAAATCATGCTTTGTGCCATTATGAGACTGCAAGATTTTGTTGATCTTGGCTTAGCATAGCTAATAAGGACGGAGCGAAAAAATAAATACGACTAAGTACTAATAAATAGGCATGGCAAAGTCTGCCACGAGTTAGTTCAAATATAGAGGAATAGGAACGGGCTAATACAAACTAAAAGGCAGATCGGCAGAACATTAGTATTCCGTTTCCCTCATTCTATATTAAAGTAAGTTCTGAGTTTTTGAGTGTGAAGCCAACGGACGCATCGATGTATTTGAAATGTAGTGGTGGTAACACATGTTGCGTATTCCCTGGACAGAACAAATGCGTAAATATTGACTGATCTGACGGTAAGTGAAAGTCTGTCCACTCTATACCTAATCTAATCAAAACCAGCCAAATCTGCGAAACATGAAGAAAGAGTGATATGAAGAAAGAGAGAAGGACAACAATCAAGTGGTCGTAGTCCAAAAAGGTGGTCTGATCAGGTGACCGAACACCTGAACACCACAATAAGTCATGCCCTTCACTTCACCATCGAGAACAGTGGACCTAGCACGAATATTTGCGCAAGTGTAACGCAATCCGCAATAGTTTCCTTGACGTATATACAGTAATAGCTATAATGTATCTAGAATAATTGTGGCACAGACAACTCACAGTATCTACCGTATACGTCATCGATACGATTACGTTATTTTTATTTTCGTTTTTGTAAGTGGAGCCATTTTGTTAAAATATAAAGTAGGTGGGAATATCACGATGCTCAGCCGTGCGATTCTTTAATGAATCGTCGATGCGCTCGTCGACGAGCTCACCGATGTCAAATACTTTAAGAAATATCGCCCTTTTAAAATACTCATTAAGGCAATAATTGTCACTTACATGAGAACTTGTAAAAAATGTATTAACAATACGAGTATTAATGTTTTTTACCGTCGTTTGTACCGTCCGTTAATTACAAAATTAAGATTCAAGTAGATTATTTTAGAAGAGAATTATCACTGATTGTGTGTTCAGTTAGCTTATATTTGAAGGCACCAAACATTGGTTGGAGTCTGAATTTTTTTGTGTTTGGTTTTTAATGCTTATTGCATTAGAAATAATAAATAATAATAATAAAATGAAACCTGCAGGGGCGGCCTTGTGGCGAGCCATCGGTGAGTGGCAACACTGCCGACCCTGATTCTCTCTGGGGTTAAATGAGACCCCTGACCCCCGGCGTGTCTTAATAGACCGTCTGGGGGTGGAGACGCAAGAACAAGCTCCAGCTAATAAAAGGTTCCAAGGGTGGAAGTGTTAAAGGCATGACGCCGGTAGTAGCGCTCTAGTGAAACTGCAGCACACCTCTCGTCACCCTTTAGCCATCCACACCAACGTTGCCCCTTTTGTCACCATTGATGGTGGCCCTTATAGGCGCCCGTTTAGTGGGTGGCAATTCACCACCTGCCTAAATATTTTTAAATAAGACTGAAATTGGCAGGTGCCATAGTCTCATCCATAGCCATCTATTTTCTTTACATGTATAAGTTCATATCAATAGCCTTGTTATTTAACCAATTTTTTTGTAATAGATAATCCATGTCACTGTAATCCCAAATTCTGTTTTTTATACTACTTTGTATTTTTATACCAAACAGGCCTCTAAGTGTTGGTTACAAATTATAACGCCACTTATGCCTTTGTAAAGGACCGAATGAAATCCGTGAAAAAGTTGAAATAATAATAAGTTTAGTGGGTGGCAAGTCACCACCTGCCTAAATATTTTAATTTTAGACTGAAATTGGCAGGTACCATAGTCTCATCAATAGCGAAAATTAATATTTAATATTATATTATAATAAATATTAAATAATTAAATATACTCACTTGACTCATGTTGAATTTTATGAAATCTTCTGCCCCTTTTACCTCTTAGCCCTTTTGTGCCCAAAATTTAATCCTCAGTACGCCTGACGATCACTATATCTGAAATTCAAATGTGCCATACACCTGACGTTAGCAAACTTACAATTAACAGTTGATGTTACGTGAACAAGCATCCTCAAAGAGCTCATTTAATGCTAGATTACCCATGTAAATGCTGATGATGCCCTAATGAATATCAAAGTGGATGAATTCCACATCTGACAAATCATATGTTAAATACATCAGTAGCTATTTTGTATAGATAGGTAAATATATAATCGAGAATGTATAGAGTAGTGAGTATGTTTTCGTATACTTAGGAGTAACATTGCATGACAATTATTAAATTTGACAGCGTCGGCCGCCTATTGTGACGGAGCATGCGCAACGGGCGAGCGGTTGAGTCATCGCAGCACACCCATCACCACAATCGCCTAAAAAACAGCTGCGCTTGGCAACCGGAGCTCGGATCAGCACACACATCAGATCCATACTTCACACCTCCACGCCGTCGCCCACGACACCTCCTGGATGACCCGGACGACACCATCACGACAGCTCTGGCGTCGATCAGTCAGCCTCCGGGTAATATTGGTATTTCAGGGTCTACTCGCCGAGCCACGAGAGGTGATATGTCTTATTTTGGATTTCCAGTCTTCACAGTTAGACATCGAGGTCGTGGAAAGCGACCTCGAAATAATCCTAAATCAGATACAAGGTAATTTTGGTAATGTGTATTAAGGTAAAGGTAACGTATCGATTTTCGATTGAAAGTTTATAAGTTTCATCAATATTAACCTGTGTTTTATTTCATTAACCTGTGTTTTGTTTTCTTTCAGACAGTGCTGGCGGTTAACGGCACCTCTATTTCCTACTAGGCAAGGGTTCGCCCTTGTCGTTGTCTAGTGCTTTATGCGCCCTTGTTGTCTGCTGCGTGCACTCGCCAACAGTCCGGTGTCGCTTATAATGCCCGTAGTGACAAAAGCTCTATGTCCTTCCTAAAAAAAACACCGGAGCTCAGTTCGCTAAGGTCGACACAATAGGCGGCCGACGCCATCATATTCAAATGCTTGTCAACAAAAATATAATATTACATATTCGGGACTTTATTTACTGACCGCGTATTGTTTTGAAGGCTCTCAAGGATAACTATCGGAACACATCGTTAGGTCATTAGCGATAGATTTTCAACTTGAAGGTGTTAGATATAACCAGGTGAGCGCCAGTATAATTATTATAAATTTATTAAAAACTTATTATTAAACTGATTGGTGCAATAACCGTGTCTAGGGATCGAACCAGAAAGTAGAGTTTATCAGAAAAAACTTTGATGGGAAATAATTGTATTTATATACTTGACATCTCACCTACAAGTTTGTACAGAACCCTTAGTGCGCGATCCTAACTCGCACTTAGCTCGTTTCTGAAATCTTGAATTTTAAATCTTGTGAATCATCTTGCTATAAAACTCAACTCAACATTAAATGGATTCTTGAGTAGCTACTTTCATCACAAGCTACTTAATTTATAATTGCTTGGATGTCAATCAACAGCATTAGAAATGTGAAATGTAGTTCTATAATCAGAGTAACCATTTTAACATAATTACTGAAATCTGTAGCGTAAAATTATATGAGATAAAATTCGTCGTAGGTAAGCTGTGCAACCGAGTCAGAGCTAGTTTGAAAAGCGCAGTATAATTGATTAACAGTAAGGCTGGTTATATTACAAATGCAATTTGAACAATTTAATACCGACTTCCATTCCATTACTTTAGTAAAAATCAGTTATTTGAGTGTTACTCAAAAACTGACCACACGGGAAGCACCAGCTTTCAAACAAAAAAGAATTTTGGGAATCGGTTCACCCTATCGAAAGTTATGAGGTAACAATCATTAAAAAAAACATACAGTCGAATTGAGTACCTCCTCCTTTTTTTGGAAGTCATCACCCCTAGACATTGGTTATTGAGTCTCTTTCGTCCAGAAATGTCACTTGCTACAGTGCCCTTTCCACCCTTACACAGTAATGCTTGGGTACTATTGCTTCGCGAAAGCACAACTGGTACTGCAGTAGTACTAACTAACATACATACCATATTGAACAACGAAGGAATTATCTGTGGAAATAATGTAAGGAAGCATAATTCAGAACAAATAGACGCTATACATAACTATACATAAAAGAGTCTATACATAACTTACTTTTGTTTCAATATTCTTAGACATATGGATAGGCACAATTACTGCCGTTCGATTCTCTAAGAGCAAACATCGTTGCATCTTTGACAACATCCGTAAAACAAATGATGAGATGACAAGAAACGTTGGAAAAACAACCCTGTGTACAAGGGCGCTACCTCATAAAGTATTTGACATCGGTGAGCTCGTCGACGAGCGCATCGACGAATCATTAGAGAATCCCACGGCTGGTACTACAATTTGTACGTACTAACATCATATTTTGGTGCTTGTTTAGCGGTATCATCAACAACCACCGTCGACACTGACAAAACAAATCCTGGTATGAACTATCAGCCATTCTTACCCACTTTTCAGATTTCTTCCACTTCAACTACTACTATAACTTTATATACTATATCAGGGAGTGGACAGGGGTTGATGCCGCTGAACTTTTTCGCCTCGCCAAGAATAGAGATGAGGACGGAAAGCTGATTGCCAACCTTCATTGATAGAAGAGGCACCGAGAGAAGAAGATAACTTTATAATTACATATTTCGATTCACAACACAAAAAGATCTAGAATAATGAAAATATTTCTTGTTTGTTTGCGCCTCTGACCATCAAACTGTCGCGTGACATACTCGTCTCGTGGATCACTGACCACTCGATTCATCTATAGATCGCTAGCAGTAGATATTTCGCTACTCCAAGAGCTCAATGAATATGTTATAGGTTTAAGTAATCGATCCTCAATGACGTCAATGGCGACTCAGCTCTCTGACTTAGTTATTATGGCTTCAGACTTACTTTAACATTTCATTCATTCAATTTTGTATGCAGATGGGATACTGTATTACTGTCCTTGTAGACTGAAAGTTTAATGTAACGCCTCGACGGAGCTGTTTCCTAGAAAATCTCCATCCAAGCCCTGATTCCGGTTTCGCGCCGCTCCTGAAACTTGTTTACCTATTTATTTGAATAGCACTTATGCGGGAAGTATAACTGTGCTATGTCAACGTTAGTATACCCATGACAGGTTGGCATGTTTTTGAAAGATAGACAGTTAAAATTCGATGCTCGGACCCAAACCTCGGTGGCCTTGGTCAATGGCGTCTGACACGGAGAGTCAAAAGACGCGGGTTCGAATCCCGTCCGAGGATGTGAATTTTTTTTTTCTATAATTTTCAATGTTTGAGATCGCTAAATCAAGCGTTAGTGCTTTAAAAAGTAATACTATAAAATTACAAGGGTTGCGATGTCGATACGAAAGTTTAAGTATTTCTAAATAATGCTTCTTTCAATTGGATAGTACTGTCAAAGCTGTCCAATAGATGTCGCTCCGTCCTCGTAAAACGGTTAAAGTCAGATATAGAGTTAAAATTCGATGCTCGGACCCGAACCTCGGTGGCCTAGTTGGTCAATGGCGTCTGACACGGAGAGTCAGAAGACGCGGGTTCGAATTCCGTCCGAGGATGTGAATTTTTCTATCTATAAATTTCAATGTTTTTGATAATTATGTTATGTTTAACACAATTAAAAAGTACTACGAGAGGTGAATATTGAATTTTAAAACATCGTCGAAAATAATGTTTATGTGATTTATATTACACTTGTTCATGAATTATGTACGATAAGGAAATAATATTCTAATTATATATAAATATCTCTAATGTTTAGTTCAACAAAAGCCCTCACAAATATAGGCCACTTATCCAATCACAACATAACTCAGAACCTCAGAAATTAATGCGTGAAACAAACACATAAATGCAATAATGAAATTATTCTATGAATTGTTAATGGTTAAGTAACACTTACATACCTACACAAAAAAAAGTTTGTGAGCTTTAGCATAAGCTGATACAATTTTTTTATTTGAACTTAAGCAACAATTTATTAATAAAAGGTTTAATTCTTAAACTAATTAAGCTAAAGGTTTATTCAATTTAATATAACTCCTCCCCTGACTCAAACACATGCGGTGATCCTCCTGAGCATGCTGAGAATCAAGTTATCCAGCATTTCTGGGGGCAACCTGTTCCATTCGTCAATAGCGGTCTGAGGACGTAGCTGACGGTTCCAAACAGCTCGCTTAAGATGCGCTTGGGATGCGTGGGATTGGGTTTAAGTCAGGCGAGCTAGCAGGCCAGTCTCACTTTGTGATGTCGTATTCTCGGAGAGCAGCATTGACTCGTTAAGCTCGATTGGTGGGTGCATTATCATCGACCAGTACAAATTGGTGCCCATGGTTTATTCGGAATGGTCTCACAATTCCATCAATAGCAACTAAAAAGACCAAGAAATCATAATATAATCTACCGTTACAAAAAAGATTTCAATTTTTCAAATTATCGCAAACTTTTTTTGATGTGTGTACATAATACAATACGCAAGGTTTGAGTTTATATCTGAAACATTCTTGAAAACTTATTTGAAATGGACATTATTAGTTTCAAAACAAAATGTTTCTAGAAGCTTCGAGCATTAAAATGTCACTGAAAGATATGTGTCAAATAGAGAACACAGCAAGTCAAGTACAAATTAAAGTCTTACATATCTAAGAAATGCTGCAAATGTAGTTAAAAAAATATATTTAGGGATCCATTTTAGAGATAATAAAAACTGATAAATTTAGAATGAAAGCGAAATAATACTGCAATCATTTAAAAACGTTTTTAGTATTAAATTATATTAAAGTTGATGGCTATCAATATCATGGAATAGCTCTTTTATGTTTGATTATATATAAATAAATAAGTAAATTAATAAATTCACAAAATTAATTTGCCATCCGTACAAATCAGTTGGTTTATAAAAATAGATAATTTCAGAATTAAAGAGAATTAATACTTAACCGTCCAGTGGCATTTACAAGGTTGAGGTTTATAATAAGATGGTTATGAAATTTGGAAACTGCCGAAATTTACTGAAAAGTATTAGGATTCGACTATGTAATATAATATCACGCCTGTACTGTACACTCACGAGGAAGTTGGCAGAGAGGCATTAATTTTGTCTAAGCGTGCCTTCCGTGTCATCTAGAACATTTTTTTATGGATTTTTAATTTATATGCTTGTGCTATTAAAGAAAATAAAACACTCATGAAGAAAATTAAATTTATTATAAAATATACATCAAACGGGAAAATTTGCTTGTCTTGGAGATATCTATATGTTTCTTGCGTTTGGGGTTGAAACTATGAGTTCTTGGGGTCCAGGCACGGCGTTTAGTAAATGAGGTGTCCAGACGCCTCAAAGAAATAACAGTTGAACAAAGAGCTGGTGCTTACCTCAAGCAACGTATCAGCCTGGATATTCAATGAGGTGACGTTGCCAGCTTTTTGGGCACTCTACCCGTAGGGACTTAAATGCTATTTTTATCTATAATATAGGTAGAAGTACTTTAGTGCATTAGTTTAACTGTATTAGGTAGATTTATGTTTATATTAGTAACTTTGTTAACTTGTAATAATTATTCTGCACAAATTTGTTAAAGCGTAAAAACTAAACAGAATTGCCAGATACACATACATTTTTTTGCTTCATTATTTTTATTCTGTAACTCTCAGTTACACAACATTTTCAAGTTGAATATAAGATGCCTCTTTAAGAATACGCGCATAACGGTTTTTCCCATTTTGCTCTCATGTTTTGAAGCGAACCATGGTACCTATTGTGTAATATACCGACACCTAGTAGGGTGCGCGGGTAAGCGTCGAACGTTCCCAACAAATTGAAAAGCAATGAACCACGGAATTCAATTTCATATTGAAAGCCATTCATCTTTGCCGCTTCTTCGGGACCGGCTGAAAGCGTTACGTCTCGACTTTACCACTCTGCTTCATCTTTTAAAAAAAGTTCCCGCTTTTAGAGGTAGTATTTAGTAGATATAGCCTTTGTGTGAGAGTGCTTTACGGGCGATAAGCGAGTGAGCGTTTTCTAAACTTGAACCCTTGGGCTTGGTCGGTATCGGTTGTGCGATAGATTAAATTCTAAAACTTGTAAAAAGTTTGATAAATCCATTGATTTAAACGTTTAGTTGCATGCCTATGACTGTGTAATATATGTAATAAATTAATGTTAGATAAAAATAGATGATTTATAGATGAAATAGACAAGTTATATGGTTGTGTCGACTATAATGACCATAATAATAAATTAAGTGTAAATAAAACTTAAAAAGGATATTGACGTAAAAACTACCATTCAACAAATATTATACCCGTTTCTGCATATCGCTCCAGAAATTTGTATGAAAACAATATTTTATGCCCGAACATAATTGTATCCATTGTATCAACCTTTGTAGCCGCACGATCGTTATAACAAATATCCAAAAATAACCATTTATCGTAACACCAGGTCATTTGCGCCATTATTACTGCGATAATGGATCAGTTGTTATTTTTCACGGGACACGGGGTTTCGGCGTTAACATTAGTACTAATGTTCCCACAAAATGGGAGCTAGCCTTGTAAAATAATTACCACACTTACCTTTGTGCTCCAAGAGTGGAAAGAGGTGTAACGCATTACGGGGTAAATGTTAAAACATGAGCCTCGCGTATCACATTAAGCCAACGGTTTTACTTAGGTGCCTTGCGAGGAAAATATTTTAAATAAAGAAGCATAGTAAACTTTTGGATTTTCTAGCCCTTATGACTAAATGTATCGACAAGTATCTACAATAACTTGTAGTATTTAGTATCTGAACTAAACTTGATTTGCGTCGAATAAGGCTGGCACGATACCTCAGAAAGACTAAGTTATTTTAAAATTACTAATGATCACTGACGCGATTGCAAAATAACATTCATTCAAAGCAAAGAAACACAAACTGAAGAATTGGCTTGACGAAACACAGGATTAAATCCTATACAATTCTGTTTTTTTATCTGTGTAATTGAATGAGTGTATTTCATATTTTTATTACGTACTTGCGGTATATGACATAAAAAAAAGTATTTCTTTATTGATACGTGGTTCACGTCATACGTTAGGAGAAAGCTGTATTGTCATTTATATACAATATAATTGTTTACGTGGTTAAAAAGCACTTAAAGGAAACCACAAGAAACTGAATGTAAACGCTTTTTAGCTGTAGGTGCTTATTAATTACATCTCATAGAAATTGTGGATATGCGATGAATGACCCGTGAAAGGCAAAATCAGCTAGTGAACACTGTAATGCGTATACAAAGCCTTAAGGGTACATCTAATGTTTCCACCCATTATGGCCCCCCGTCCACCATTCAGAGGCTCAAATGAGTCTTAATGAAAGGCACGATACCATTATGAAGGCAATTGTGAGCTCATAAAGGAAATTAAAAAGAGACAAAAAGCCACCGCCGCTAGTTCGCAGCAAAAAGTGAAACAAAAAGGTGTGCGCGTATTCGTATCGAAGCGGTTCTTTACTGCGACCGGATGAAAGGAACTGCCTTTTATTACTTCTACCTTGAAAAAATGTCAGTGGATTAAACAGTGTTAATGAAATGTTGGTCTTGTTGCTGAAAGTATTCTAGTTTACCTTGTGGGTGTATAGTTGGATTGATGACGATCCATAGATACCATGAGAAAAGAGTCAGCTAAGAGAATACATAAAACGGAATAGGACAAACATAGACATAGTATAATCAGCCTATTACGGTCCTACTACTGGGATAATGTGGGATGGCGAATAAACTAGTGGTCTGCCTTAGTATGGGAGTTTGTGCACTACCCGAAACAGCATGGTCTTACACCTGCTATCTCAAACAACTCTCAAGTAAAGAAGCGCTTGAATGTTTAAATAGCGTAGGTAATGGTAATAGGTTTGCTTAACTTAGTTGTATAGCTACGAGTTTGAAGGCCTAGACAAGCTTTACAGCTTGTGCTCCATGTGGGACAAACACTGGTATATATTAAGAGAAATATAAATTAATATTAATTGCGACGATAAACACAATGTTTAGATTTCGCGTGTGAATAATTTTGTATAGACTCCCGAACTAGGTAAAACGTCGAGGTAAATAAATACTATTACTAACGCGATTAAGCCCCGTTAATATAATATAAATATAGGTAAAACCGTTAAAATTAATCAACATTAAACGGATTCAATCGCGTACAATTTTATATTATTTTATCTCGACGTTTCGAACACTTTTCAGTGAATAGTCATGGGTAGATTTGATACGTTAGTTGTTTAATTTATAAGAATCGCGAAAGCCTAAGAAATAATTAGTTAAGCCGTGTTTTACGAGACAGTGGTTTATCTCAATCAAATTTGTACAATTATTTTACATGATAAACGTGAAATAATGAAACAATTATAAAGCAAATTATAACAGTAAAAGTTTACTGACATCTTTTCCTACAGTGAATGTAACGAGAGTGAGAGACTTTGTAAGTTATTTTGTTCTTTAAAAGGTGATAATAATCAATTGATCAATTAACAGAAACCACAAAAAGGTAAAAATAATCAAGAGGCAGAAAGCATTTTGCCCTTCCTAAATATAATGCCCTGCAAAATAACAAGGTCAGAAAGTTACGAGGTGACCAAATAACATACTCGTAAAATCTCAGCTTTGAAAATGACAATGTCAATTTGACAGATTTCAATCTACTTCTATAAGAGGATAACTCAATTTTCTTATAGAAGATGGTATCATATTTTTTGTTTGGGTTGCGGTTTTATAGTTCAATTGACCTACAGACCGTAAATGTTAAAAGTGACAGAAGTCAGTATGACATTTATATAATATCAAACTATATATTTCGAAATAAGTGTATCATTATTAATAAGATATAATGTATTGTATTGAATTGAATAAGCTCCAGCAGTCACATATCGTCCAGCAGTTTACCAAAATATGTAATGTTCAATAAATATATGTTCTAAGATTTAGGAATGTTTGTTTCGTTTACGTAAGTGGAATGAATGAGATATTGTGATTACAAACTTACATTTATAGTTAGGGGTTGATCGTGATGTAGGACAATGTATAGAAGATGTTTTATTCCATGCAGGGTTGTTTGTTTTCAAGTCTACGTATCTTTTAAAGGTTGTTCAGTGCTATTTGCTTTAAAAGCACAGTTTTTTTTTGCAATTTACTTACACCGTTGCATATCATACCTATCGTACGAGTATATAAATGAATATTATCTTTGTTAAAAAACGGAATGCATTAGTAATAGTCAGTTAGGGCTCATATTAAGTATTTAAGCTACTCGTATATCATGTTAACCTAGTGAGCTCCCGACTATCATCAAATTTGCAAACCAGATTTGAAAAAACCCCGCAAAAAAACAAGTGACTGTCGCTTTTTCGTTGATATTACCGATCTGGTATCTTTCAAATGATAATTTGTTATGTAAAAAAATTCTCCAGGTCCTTTACAGCATCAAAAAAACAAAACATTAGCTGAAATCTATTGTATATTTGAATAGATAACATTTTGAATTGGATCCTTATTTGATTTGGCCTTGGCATACCTGTATGCCAAGGCGGCTTTACGGAATGTTTTTTGGCATACAGGTATGCCAAGGCAGCTTAACGGGCTAAGTATTTAAGTTATACTGTATATACCTTAATAACATGTATTGAGATTGGTAAATAAACATTATTACTATTATTATCAATAAATTCAATATATTTATATAGCTGCATCCAACTATTAACGTAGTGTGTTATCTACCGACTTCCAAAAGGAGGAGGAGGAGGTACTCAATTCGATTGTATTTTTTTAATGTTTGTTACCTCATGACTTTGCGACTGGGTGATGACTTTCTCAAAATTCTTTTTTGTTTCAATGCTGGTGCTTCTCGTGTGGTCCCATTAAAATTTTATCAAATTATTCGGTCCAGTAGTTTTTGAGATACACTCCTATAACTGAATAAAATGGAAAGCGGTATTATTATTTTTTAAATTTTACTTGTTTTATAAGCAGACTAGCTGCTCTCCTCGGTTTCACCCGTGCGGTGATGGATGATGATGATAATGAAGATGATAAATTTTATATAGCCTATGTTACTCAGGGTGAATGTAGCTTTCTAATGGTGAAATAATTTTTAAAATCGGTCCAGTACTTATTGAGCCAATTCGTTACAAACATACTTACATACAAATCTTTCCTATTTATAACATTTTATAGTAGAGTAGAGTAAAGAAGTATAGACTAGCGCTCCGCGGTTTCACCCGCGCGGTGATGGATGACGATGATGAATCAAATAGAGCGTATGTACTTTTTGCGTTTATCCGTCACAAACAAACTATCAAATCTTTCGTCTTTATTATAAGAGTAGATAAGAATTAACACCAAGGCACGAATAATGTGACCTAGTTTGAACCGGCGTTTATATTGTATATTTTAACACGTAAAAGTAGTTATCGTGACATAGCTATAATAGTTAGACATATGGTATTGCGTATTTTTTGTAGACATTGATGTTCTCTTTAAAACTGTAGTATATCAATTAGATCTATTGTCAATAATTTTCGCAGTGTACGCAATATAAGGATTTATCGGCGGTACGGACTCGCTCTTGGCTGGTTTTTTGGGTTCCGTACCTCAGGACAAAAACTAACCTATAGAGGAATAATATAACTTTATACGATCACTTTGTTCTGTGTCTGTCTGCTTGTCTCTCAAGACTATTATTTCAGTAAGACGTAGATGTAACAAACCAAATCGTAGTCACATACAAGTATAATTTGAAAAATTGAATACCGACTTCCATTCTATTTAGTTATTGGAGTCTCAACTCAAAAACTTACTAACTAAAACACCAGCTATAAAAAAAAAATTGAGAATCGGTTATCCCGTCGAAAGTATGAGGGAAACATAAAAAAGCAGTCGAATTGAGTACCTCCTCCTTTTTGGAAGTCGGTAGAAAAGTAAGTGTGCCATCCCTATAGGAACTGTAGAGCCAAAATGCAAGTCAACGCAATTGAAAAAATGCCATTTATGCATATTCATATTTTGACTTCTCATTGTAATGGAATTATTAAAGTAGGTATCACACAAGTAAAGGAAAAAATTAGAAAATCATTAGATTGTAGCTATACTTTAATCCAGCATGATATTCAAATGCCCTGGATTTCCTAGAATGTTGCATTACAGATACAGAGAAAATTTTCAAAAACATATTTCAGCTACATTGTTCATTTATATACATTTATTGTGTGAAATGAGTTTTACCATTTGTTTATTTAGTTCACGGAGTTTTGCGATGAAATTAGCCTAGTAAAATAACTTATTTGATGGGTCACGACCAAAAACTCAATAAAATATAGCGCAAATAAAGTTACAAAAAGGAAATAAGAATTCAATATAAGTTTTGTACCGTGGAATCCCTTGGACCTAAGAAACTGCAAAGTTTCATATTGAATTTTCCGATACACACGAGAGCACGTGACAAAATGTTATCTTTGACTTTATTTCGAAGTTATTGTTTCAGAGAGCTGTTACGTGGTCTCACAACCTCGAAGATACTCTAGGTAAAAGCCATATTTGTCAAGGGACTCTCGAACATGTACATCTACTCAAGCTCAGGGATTCTAAACATAAACTGACCAAAATATACGTGAACGAAATAAATTAATGTTATTTACTTGTATACTAGAGAAGCTGTTGAGCCATGTTTATAAGCAGTTTTCGAAGGTCATAACGAACCGTCTCAGTCACAGGTTTGATGAATTCCAGCCTCCGGAACAAGCCGGTTTCCGAAAAGGCTATAGTACCATAGACCACATACACACGCTACGGCTAGTTATACAGAAGACCGAAGAGTATAACTTGCTTCTTTGTTTAGCGTTTGTGGACTATGAGAAAGCCTTTGAATTGATCGAGACGTGGGCAGTGCTTGAGTCTCTCCTGCGGAGCCGTATTGACTATCGGTATATTGAAGTGCTGAAGTGTTTGTATAAAACCGCCTACATGTCAGTCCCAGTACAGAAGCAGAGTTCGAAGGCAATTCCATTGCAAAGAGGCGTGAGACAGGGAGACGTTATATCTCCGAAACTGTTCACCGCTACATTGGAAGACGCCTTCAAGTTTCTGGAATGGCAAGGACTTGGCATCAATATTAACGGCGAATACATCACTCACCTTTCACCGATTTGCCGACGATATTGTAGTCATGGCAGAATCCATGGAAGACCTCAGTACAATGCTCGAAGGCCTCCATCGAGTTTCCCAACGGGTAGGTCTTAAGATGGTCTTAATATGGAACATGGATAAGACAAAAATTATGTCTAATGCCCATGTTGTACCTACCCCAATATCAGTTGGGAACTCAGTTCAGACCTCAGTACTTCGCGAAGTCTTCTCGTCAAAAATACCTCAGTGCCTCAAGACAAGAGTCTTCGACCAATGTGTGTTACCAGTGATGACTTATGGCACTGAAACGTGGTCTCTTACTGTGGTCCTCATAGATAAGCTCAAAGTCGCACAACGAGCTATGGAGAGGGCTATGCTCGGGGTTTCTCTACGTGAGCGAATCAGAAATGAGGAGGTCCGTAGAAGAACGAAAATCACCGTTATAGCCCAGTAGATTAGCCAGTTGAAGTGGCAGTGGGCAGGGCACATAGCACGCAGAACAGATGGCCGATGGGGCCGAAAAGTTCTGGAGTGGAGACCACGGACCGGCAAGCGCAGCGTAGGTCGTCCACCGACACGGTGGACAGACGACCTGATGAAGTTCGCAGGACGACGTTGGATGCAGACCGCTAGTCCTTTTGGAAAATCATGGGGGAGGCCTATGTTCAGCAGTGGACGTCCTACGGCTAAGATGGTGATGATGATGAGATTTTATTACTTAAGTAATCAACTTAACAATATCTGTCGACTTGGTTTCAAAATGGCTTTTATAGGGGATTACGATATGTTTGGTAACAAAATCCTAAATGGCTTCTAAATCTATACCCGGTGAAATATCACATTGTGAGAGACCTGAAACAGATAGATTGACAGCAACGGCTTACCAACAGGATATAAAGCCAAATGGATTTATATACAGAATGCTCAAAACCATCCTTGAATTTCCTAAACCCTGAATAAGAAAACAGGTGCTCGTGAAAACGAAATATTTTTCGAAATTTTATGTCACAACTTCATTTACTTAAGAGCTCCCGTTTCTTTAACTTAATCAAAATTTTATTATCCTTAGAGGCCATCGCGTAGTGTAATAAAATTGGAAAAGTTTCCAGTTGTAATTTTATTTCATCCTCTGTGAAATTCACAGTTCAGTGCTCCTGGCGGTGATTAAAAATTCCTCGTAAATCTACTTATTACGTAAGTTACTTTTTTTGACAGGGTTTATTCTATAAGAATATGCCACCCTCGATAATCATAACTATATTAAATTACAAAAAAAAAAACAATAAACAACAAAATAAGCTTACCTTAACCTTAACAGGGTAACAGCAAACATTTTTATGCCTTCCTGGTACAGATGATATAAGTTTTTTTTTTTTTTTGCCTTTTGGAGTCATCTTCATAAGGCTGAGCTATTATTCCATCCGTAATTTACTTGTTTTAAATTAGGCCGTCGCGTACGAAGATCATCTGGAATTCCCTGCATTTTTAAACACTTGTCTTGTGATTATAACTTTCAACTTTCTATACAGTGAGTAGATCCTACTTGGTTATCATTTGTATCCTATTTCAATGAAATGTAAGCTTTGAAATGCATCAATTATTTTGTTTCCTTGATGTTCCGTGTAGCGTGTCTGTTGATAATTTCAAAGAATTTAAATAACACTATTAAAACTATCACAGCTAGAATATAAAACACTTACTTTAGGAAAATAATGAACGGCGTGTGAAGTAATGAAAGGGCGTTTTTTTCGAAATATTTAACCAAACCTTTAAAATCATGATTTGTGTAGGTTTTAATAAGTTGTCATCTTCGATTAAGTATGTACTACTTGATCGAAGGTTGTCATACATAAGTAAAGACATACAATCATCATCGCTTACAGTTGTGCAACATTTATGTTTAAGCATTGCAAACAACACAATCAAATTATATGTTAAAATAATTCAATTGCGTATAAAATTTTATCAAGTATATATTATAGTACCTAAGTAATTTTTCTAACAATATTAATTGAACAATAGGTTAAGTACGTGTCAATAATGAATCATCTCAATAAAATTAAAAATTCACAATAGATCCAAGACATACTATCTCCATTTCAAAGTACTCGTACATCTAAATCCGTATGGTCGTTCTAGAGGGAATATGTAACAAAAATAGACTCTAACTCACTCAAAAACTTTCACATTTATAATACTAGGTTAAAAAGCAAAAAATATATACACTGTTAAATAACCTCAGTGTTAAATAAGCAGCGGTTTTCTATTTTACGTAGTTCAATCAAGGCGCACAACCGGTGTGCACCCGTAGCGCGTAGCAAACTCGTAGAGTTAATATATTGGCGCGTAGATTTCTACTATTAGTTATTCTGTGCTTCCGATTGAAACGCACGCTACGAGCTTAGCCGTGCGATTCTCTAAGAGCAAACATCGTTGCATCTTTGACAACATCCGTGAAAGAAATGACGAGATGTTAAGAAACGTTGGAAAAACAACCTTATGTACAAGGGCGATATCTCATAAAGTATTTGACATCGGTGAATCATTAGAGAATCGCACGGCTGGACTATGTTTGAGAATAATTTAACATTACAATAGCATGAAAATTCTGTGAGTTTGACACATTTGTATTTATTTAATATCAAAACCGACTTTACTTGCGACGTTAGCCGACGTTATCGACCTAGGCTTCGGGCATGCCCGATACCCATCCTCAGGGAGATTACGCTGCAAGATCGTGGCGACAACAAACGGTCAGTAGTCGCCGCAATCTTGCAGCGTAAACGACACTAACGGTCACCCTTCCAAGTAGTAACTTCAGCAAGGTCTGCTTAATTTAACTGAACAGTTACGTACTGCTACGAGCTCTACTACGAGAGCATCTTTAATTCACGTGCTCCGTTGTTTGCAACACAAATTTGTCTATAACAAAGTTTAAATAATAAAGTCGGACAAAGCAAACAGAAATACAATAGATTGAGCGATGGTTCCTCGACACCAGGTAAAAAGTGGGCAATAAGAGGGGTTCGACGCAAATGGTCGGAACATTGTCGCATTAGTCATCGCAACGTCGACTTGGTGACATTTGGACAGCGCTGACAAATGATGCCTTTTATTGAATAATTATCGCGCGACTCGACTGTCACGAATCTAGTAAATGTTGAGGAAATGTTGTCATAGTCGTTATATAACTAAATAGGTGTGTATATTTCGTACATGGTGAGAGTCAAAACATAATAAAATTAATATGGGACAACATTTACACAAGGTCTTCAGTTCCTAACTAGGCAGAGCCACTGCTATGTAACCTGATGTCTGATATACATACTTACATACAGCGTATAAGAAATAGGTCTAGTTATAATAAAATCACACACGTGAAGCTTACATACAATTGAAACGTAGCTACAGAGCCCAGTCCCAAGTCCCAAGAAATAGTAAACATTCCGAGTTATGTATACTATATATTTAGTATACGAGTAACCGAAGTTTTTCCAATACTCAAGACTAGGTAAACGCGCTGTATACATAATATTCCTATAGACACAGGTGAAACAGACAAGTGCATCATGCGCACAAATGTTTGACCTGTGTAGGGATCGAACCCGAGACCGACAGCTCAGAAGGCAGGGGAAACTAGCCAGTCCAATATCAATAGATCTTAATAAAATAAAGTACCTTGAAAAGTTTTAATGCTATTTAAATTGGTGTTTCACTTTTTCTATACGCTTACAGTAGCTAAATTTACACTAAAATAACATCAAATGACGACCTATTTGTTTTGGTGGTATAAATCACAGTCAGTAGGGATTCAAAAAATCATAGTTAATCAGTCGACTGTACTTACGATTACGACACAACAACGAAGTAGTTATATAAGTTTGTATTCTTTTTTTTATGCTATAGGTTGCCAAATGTGCAAGTGGCTCATCTGATGGTAAGTGATACCGTTGCCCACGGACATCCGCAATACCAGAGGTCTCGAGGATGCGTTGCCGCCCTTTGAGGAAGGAAGATAGGAAATAAGAGATAGAAGGGGTGTGCGTGGAGGAGGAGGAGGAGGAAGGATAAGGGGGCGGGCGAGGAATAATCGGGCCTCCGAAGACTCCCACAGACCAACTGAAACGCAATAGCAAGCTATGTTACTTCACCTCGGTGTTATGTGGGAATGTGGTACTTCCCCGGTCGTGGTGGCCCATTCGGCTGTGGGGTTACAGCGTGGCACTACCACCAAATACATTCCTCGTACTTATACTATATGTGACTCATAAACGAATGTCTCGATGCGACCAGCCCGTCTCGTTAATTAATTGTGCTTAGCTTTAAATTTTGAATGAAAAAAAACCTCATCTGCTTATAATTAATTAACTTATAGTTAACTGCTTCACCTTAATGTTTCCAATAACATGCTACTGAAAACGATTCTCCGTCTTCTAAATAAAGTCCTACCACTTTCACGCTACGTTGGCCGATTCGTCATCTTCACTCTAAGATACATTTTGACCTTACCAGCTATCGGCTATTATAGGCAAGCGAGTGCTCATCATCAGGTACATAACTTGCCTGTCTTTTGCACCTAATGGCATAAAAAAACACGTACGCTCACGGTCCAGTTAGTTATTTTAGTTAATTTTACCACTGTTAACAGCGAACGATTTCCGTGTAAAAAGATAGTTAAAACAAACCCAAATTACCAGCCGTTTAATTCTTGAAAAGTTTAGCGAGTCTATTCTCGCAGTAATCTCTTCCACGGAGCGGTGAGTTGTCGCGGACAGCACCGTCTCTAGCTCATGCATAATTAATAAAGCCGGTCGAAATAAGCAATTTGGACACACTGCCACTGGTTTGCGGCGTAGTTAGCTTTTAATACGACACATTTGCGTCGCTTGCTCCCAAAATTAATGAGGGAGTTTGTCTCTGTGTTGTATAAATGAAAATTTCAGATTTCATACTTGTTTTTGATGTTTTAGTGACTTTCTATCAAAGTATATGGTTTGAACTAGCCTAGCCAGTTAAAATGAACTAAGCTAGTTAAAGTGGAGTGGGGCATATAATATCATTCAGAACAAATGGGCGATGGGGCTGAAAGGCTCTGGAGTAGATACCTCGGACAGGTACTACTACTATGTGGAACCAGCTGGCACTTAAGGTGTTTCCAAATAGATACAACTTCAAGCCTTCAAGAAAAAAACCTATTCCTTCCTCAAAGGCCGGCAAGCATCCTCGAGACCTCTGGTATTGTGGATGTCCATGGGTGACGGTGATCACTTATCATCAGGTGAGCCACCTGCTCGTTTGCCAATCTGTCCCATAAAAATATAAAAGGCAAGCGCACCGTAAGTGCTCAGACAAGGAAATAGACAACATGATAAAGTTTGCACGACGACTTTGGTTGCAGGCCGTTTCCAACCGGTACTTTTTGAAATTTTGGCGGAGGCTTATGTTTAATGTACGTCCTATAGATAAGATGATGATCATACATATATTACATGATAGTTATTGGATATATATATATATATGAAAAGCATCCTAGAAAACAAACGACAAAATAGAATAAGACAGTTAAAATTTGCTTAAACTGTATTTTTATTGTGTTTATATTTGAGTGCATATGTACGCTTAAATAATATGAAATTAGTCAAACGATAACGAATATTAAAAACTTGACTGCATAAAAAGCTTGGAAATAGGAATTAATAATCAGTGTCTCTGGATGATGGGTACTGCGCCTGCTGTGAGGAGGCGTGGCTCTTATATAAGCAATTAACTTCATACTTGATAACGTAAATTTTAAATTGTAAATGTAAAATTAGTACTACTCATAAAGAGTTCATGACGAAATAATATCTTGTGTGATATTGACCGTAGCCGTATGTCACGGCTAAATTACAAAAATAAAAATGAACACAAGAAAATGACTAGCCCATAACTAGGAACGGCAGAACAGATTTTGGTTTATATTATACTAGCTAGTGCCCGCGACTACTTCTGCGCAGGATTAGTACTTCAACTAGCTTATTATTTATCCAAGGGCATATCTATACATATCTATATCATTTATATATATACTGAAATTAAATAAATAAATAAATAAATCTATCTTTATATCAATATATCAAAAAATATGTACATGGTCAAACGCAATTGCTACGAGTATAATAGTAATAGTATAGTATTATTTGAGTACATTTTAATACTTAGTATATCAATCAGGAAACGATAATAATAAAATATTTCATCACCCTTGGCGGTATTTGAGTTATATTTCATCATCCTTGACGGACGCCGAACACGTATAGTGTATCGAGCTGTCAAATTGACTTTGCTTTTGACTAAGCCATCAGAAACTGACACAAACTTTGACAGAACTGTCATCATAACGATCTTGACGTAGGCGGAGATCGTTTTATTTTGCCTATACTGTGCCTTAGCATATTACGATTTTTCACCTGCTTGGTGATAGATGATGATGAAAAGTATCCAATGTGTTAAACCAGTGCCTCCTCTACCTCCAAACCAAATTTCATCAAAATTGCCCCTGCCGTTTGTGCGTTAATAATATTAGTAGGATATACAATATTCGTTTGAGGTTTTAAGAAAACAAAAATTGGAAAGTTGCCCGCAGGATTGGGAAATCGAGGAAAACTAAAACTTGTTTTTATCTATGGAACAGGCACTGTCTGTCGGGTCACCTCGTTGTCAGTTCAGATACCAGTCATGATGGTGGACGATAACCATTTTACGTATTTTAAAATACTGCTTTATTTTAATTAAAGGAAAACCAACAGCCAAGTGTATTTAGTATATATGCGGTACTTAAACACACCAAAACCATAATTATAAATTTTCCCACCGAAATTACCTTAAGTTTTTTTGACACTTAGGAATAATACCCCTGAATGTAAGAAACAAGATTAGCAGGCCATTGTGGCGGCCATTACAGAGAATGGCAGTAATTATGAAGATTAATCCCAAAAATGAGCACCAAACTGGCAATGTGGCCATCGTTCGCTTTTTGCGTAAGTCTCCTTCACTCTGTCATAAGGTTGGTGACAGTAACAGCCCTAATATCTACACATGTAATTTGTGCCACGTAAAAATTATATTTGCTTACTTGGCATTCTTACTTGTTGATATAATAGTAAAGTAAGAGTACACGTTAATTTACTTGGTGCGTCCCGCTGGATATATGTGACTGTCACACAGAAACATTTTTCCGCAATAAATAGTGCCTTTGTGTTATTTGACGTTATGATATTATATACCACCACCATACACTATTACTTTTTAAGTTCCAAAAATTGTTTGAAAATACTCGTGACTTTGATATCTTAATATCAAAACCGCAATTAGCCAACGTTATCGACCTGGGATCCCTTTTCATAGCATAACTTTTTTCTCCTAACTGATTTGACATAACGACTAACGCATATTTGTTTTTGTGATAATCATAGTTTGGCATAAATGTTATTTGGCATACTATTTAACCTAGTGAGCTCCCGACTATCATCAAATTTGCAAACCAGAGTTGCAAAAACCCCGCAAAAAAACAAGTGACTGTCGCTTTTTCGTTGATATTACCGATCTGGTATCTTTCAAATGATAATTTGTTATGCAAAAACATTTTCCAGGTCCTTTACAGCAACAAAAAAACAAAACATTAGCTGAAATCTATTGTATATTTGAATAGATAACATTTTCAATTGGATCCTTATTTGATTTGGCCTTGGCACACCTGTATGCCAAGGCGGCTTTACGGAATGTTTTTGGCATACAGGTATGCCAAGGCAGCTTGACGGGTTAAGTAAGCATAAATATAGTTTAGGCTAATAGTTTTTGCCCTAATTTTGATTTGCTTAAAGTTATAAGGCATATTGTTTATTCGTCTAATAGTTATTAGGCATAAATATCCGGTGTTTCTCTGAATTTCGTCAAGTTAAATACTTCGACAATTGCTTATTTAGAAAAAACATAGTTCGACAAGTCATTCCTTGGACAGAACAAATATTCGACAAGAATTATTCGCACAGAACGTAGCGGAGTATCTAGTCAGAGCAAAAGTCACGGCAGGTTGCGACAACGAGCGAAGCGAGGAGGAGCGTTTAGGTTTAAAGATGACAAGAATTAGGCTATACCTCGATAGGGACATAACACATCACTTTTGGGATAAAATACTTGTATAATATTATGTCCTGTCGAAGCAATGACTTGTCGATATATATTTTATCGAAGTAAGTGACTTGTCAAAGTATTGGAGCTAATATTTGTAATAGGTACCTAAGTAAAAACATTGTAAAAACATCTATATAAAAAGAATGGCCCCGAGTTTCTTGCCGCTTCTTCTCGATTGGCTCTATATATTTTGGAACGCGGCGGTAGTCTTTAAAGTACATTATAATGAAAAATTGTCGTTCATAAGTGCTTGATGCCTAAATTGAATTATATAATAATAATCAGAGGTACACCCCACAAAATTAACCAAACTTTATCTTTCCCTTATGATGCTTACATATCATTATGCGTTAGTAAATTTATGCTTAAATGTATGCTTAACTATTATTATGCTTAAAGTAGTTATGCTTTAGAAAGTGTGCCTTTAAAGTTATGCCAATTGAGTATTATTCGTAACTACGAGTACTATTAGGATAAGGGAATGTATGAGTTAAATTATGACAAAAAATAATGCAAAAAATAGATAAACTATCGACCTACGTTTTGAGCAAGTCCGATGTGGTTATCGTGGTCTTGCAGCGTAAACTTCACAAAAATGTTATCTCTGAGAAATTATTAGCAAGGTAGGAAATGTAGAGATTGTAAATTTGCAATAAAAAATGTTGGTTACTGCTCAACGACAAAGTTATAAGAAGAGAGAGTTTTCAGTTTCTTTTAATTCCCTAGCTTGTTCGTCTTCGCCGCTCAAAATATGAATGGTAAGAGGGTAATTACACCTAGTACGTACGTGCCTGATGTCAATTAATATACCGTTTGACCAATAACTACTGGATTTTGGCGAAGAAAATTCGATTCATTTATTTGTAGCATTCTAGATTCAGATCCAGATATTATGATGGACTCAGTAACGACAGCAAATAACGTTTTTATTTTTGGTATCAAAGCATAGTAGTGTATCCAAGCTGAAAATTTAAGGTATATTGGTTCAGTAACTTTTATAATTAATTAAGCACAGGTACCTACAGTTAAAACTTTTTCTAAAACTAGACTACAAACTAGCGGGCTTTTCATAGTGCAAGCCGAAACGAGTGGATATCCCGTCTTTTTATCTCCCTGAAAAAACTAATGAATGTGGTTGTTGATCCGTTCGACACTTCAGTTTCTTGACCATCTGACTTGTTTAAAGTTTATTTTTACTTAATTAGATTCCTATTTATATTAACCTGTAGATTGGTAATTCACCATATTTGGCCAATAACACAAAAGATTTCTCAGAAATCATACTTCTTTTCCGGGAATTGCGACATGTGTGATTAACATGCAGGTTTAATAATATCAAAAAGTCCCTGAACCTGTAAATTGTTGATATACCCAATTAATGTCAATAAACATATTATTATTAGTTATATCACTTTAACTGTTGCGGCTGCTAAGTTAATTTTTAGTTAGTGTAATGTCTTCAGTGTAACATTACAAAAATGTACCTACTCTTTTATAATGATGATTATGTTACAGTGGTCTATGATAATTATAATCCTTATTTTATCGCTATAGGCGATATTTTTAGCCTAGTTGGTAAGTGTTAACCCTGCCTTTGAAGCAAGGGATCCCAGGTTCGATCCCTGGCCGGGGACCCTGGTGAGTGTTGATGTGTAACGGGCAGAAATGTGTGTATCTCTGTTTTCTGTGGCACAGGGCATGCAATTCCTATATTATTAACTCTATGTCCTAGCGCTTCATAATATATCATCTTTGACTCTAGGCACTAAAACCATCATTGTAGTAACTTCTCTCCTTATTAAATGGAAACGTAGCTAGAGCCTTAATACTAGCGTACTTATTTGCACTGTACCATTATTACTGACTGAATAAACACTTAAACGAAAAGAGTAAAGGTATTCCTAAATAAATATTTACTTGAATACTTGAACTTAGCTCCCGTAATAACGAACAAGTTTTGCTGAGATGATCTTCATAACTTATTGTTTGAATAACAACGTAAACGGTTTTCTAGTCACGTAAATGATTAGTTAGCAAAATTAAAAGATACATAATATAAGCGGGGGAGATGTTGAGTTAGTATTTAATGTATACAGAATGATTTTTAGAGATCAACAATCAAGACAATCGGCATAACTGCCAAAAAGTTTGAATTGTTGATGAGGTGAGTTTTCTTCCGTGTAAAAATTATAAAGTTGTGAAAATTACTTCTTAACTTAAAATATAGATCCTTATAAGCAACAGCATCCATTGGCTCAATACAGAGTGTCTTTTTTTGGAAAAATCATTCGGGTAATTTCTGTGAAAAGTAAAATATTAAAACAAAATTGCTGTTAATGTTTTCTAATAAATCGAGGGCGTGACTTTTTCCCACCGAAATTACCTTAAAAATTTTTGACACTTAGAAATAATACCCCCCGTATAAGAAATAAGATTAGCAGGCCATTGTGGCAGATAATATATATAATATATCCGTTACACAGAATGGCTCAATTCATTATTGGATTATTATCTCCATTCACGACTTTTTCTTGTGGTTTCAGACTTCACCATCACCGCCTTTCTCAAAAAATCACCTTGTAGATGTTTAATCTGAAAACGTTTGATAACGAGGATGCTTTCGAACGACGAAATTAGCATGTCCTTCACATGATATTAAGTACACGGCCTGTAACAGCGCGAGAGCTAGCAACCTTCTCTGTGTGTATCTGTGTACGTTCTACAGCCTTAGCGGATTGCTGTATTTATAGTCAGGCTATTAAAAGTTATGCGTCTATCATCCGCATATTTAAATAACAATCATAATATAAGACAATATTCACACAATTCTTCAGACCCCAAACTAGACAGAGCGTTTACTATGGCAACTAGATGACTGATACATATACTTATCTTTTACTTATCTCTGATACACCGAGACACAGGTCAAACATACATGTTTAAGATCCGGGAATAACGGCTCAGAAGGCAGAGCTGCTACCAACTCCGCTAACAGCCATTTATTTTATTGAAACCATAAACGAACGAAACCTACTTTTACAAGTAAAAAACCTACCTTTAAACATTACCAAATTGCATTTTCAAAATTATACCATGTAGCTCTGTGAACAGTAGACCTCGCGAGCACATAGTCTTATCAGCGGCAATTTTTCGCAGTACTTCACAACCTATTATCTCGGAAATCACATGACCAATTATGCTGCGCCAGCTTTGTTAGATTTAGTTGTAGTTTTGTTGTGTAATGTTTCCTACAGTTTTATGTTACGTCGTTTATGATAATAAAATCCCTACTTTATCATCATAAATGACCCCTTTAGACTAGTCGGTCGGTATTGACCTTGTTTTCGATGCAAGGGATCCCAGGTTCGATCACCGGCCTTGGTAAATACTTGTGTGATGAGCAGAAATGTGTGTCCATGCCAGGGCATGCTAATAAGTACTTATATTATTAGCTCAATGTCTTATCCACTCCTAACAAGACCAATAATTGGTCTTGCTAATTGTTATCGCCAAACTGAAATGTAAAACAAACAATAACGCAGTCGCGACGAAAGGGCGATACTGAGTTAGGTCTATCTGCACCACTCTGTTGTCTATCTCACTAGAATCGATTTTGAAATACGCCCTGAATAAAATTTTGTTGTTTTCAAGTTTAGAGCTTCGTCTTTTTGCGACGACCTAGAGTTCGATAAATAGAGCATTTCCGCATATAAAACATTTTGACCAATTGTATAAGGTTCGCCCTTGTGCTTGACGAATTATGTTCATATTCGAAATTACTCTTTAAAGACAACCTAATGTGTGTATTAAATTTTATCAAAATCAGTCTGTGAATAGCGCTGCAACAAACTTCCCTCCGATTTAGGAAGTATCCCTCCATCCCCATCCCTCTAAATCGCCGACAACAAAAAATATATATTAAATAATATAAATTTTATTTTATTATTATATATATATTTAGTTATTTTATTTTATATTTTTAATATGTGTAATTGTAAATACCAGTATACATTTTTCGTTAAGATTGGTTGGAAAATGTGACCTGTTCAGGAAGACCTTCATACAACCTAACAAACATACGGACAGGTGTAAGTCAATTTGACCAGTTTGGCTAAGCAGAGATGATTTAACTGGCCAAATTTACTTTCATCTGATTGCTAGGTCAATAATATTTGTACCCATCTTGTACTTAAATAATGATATCACCTTACTGAGAAGTTTATTGACTTAGTAGGAAAGATCCTTTCTTTTCGCTTGTCACATTTTGATGCTTATTTTACGAGACAGCCAAGCTGATAGCACACGTAGTATGTGATGTGTTCTGTTATTTCTGTGTTCAGTATATTTGAATACTGAAAAATCGATGGCAGTTACTCATAGTACGTATATGCGCTGTCTTTTATTTTTATTTTTATATTGTTCTATTATAGTCAAGTCAAGTCTATGGGAGAGGCTTATGTTCAGCAGTGGACGTCCTATGGCTGGGATGATGATAGTGATGATTATAGTTAAATAACGATGGCCATCAATTCAAAAAAATAACACTTTTTTTCCCATCGAGCATGAGCACCCAATAGCATCGATTATTTATTTACACCACCTTTAAATAGCTGTCATAAGCATTAGATGAAGGAAATTGTAATTGGTCAAACGATTTTATTTGCCCAATGACACTACTAGCATATTAGTATACTTAGATATAACCTAAACAGTTATTTACGTATGGATGTATTTATAATTACCTCACCGGTCCGCGGTTTAAATCGAGCGTCCGCACGAGATATGGTGCCATTGAAATAAAAATACCACAAGATACTTCTTATAACCTCAGCAATGTGCCGGTGAAAGTCTTGTCAAATCAGTTCTACCTATTCGGGAATCAGGCAAGCACAGTAGTGGAACCGCGGCTTAGGAAGCCCGAGGTTCTGGGTTCGACCCCTGGGTCGGGGATTTCTAAATTCCCAAAAATAAAAAAAATCTCAATAGCAGTCTGAAATCTGGATCCAGCAGTTGATAATAGACACGCCCCCTATAACGTGGAACTAAAACGTATTTGGCAAAACATCGTCTCGCCTATATATACTCGAAGGCCTACCCCTTCGAGGATATATAGGCGAGACTATGTGTTATGTTTAAAAATATGTGTTTCTTTATAAATAAAGGAACACATATTTATAAACTTATTATAATTTTAATTATTTTTTTAAATGCACAGTTATGGCTCAAATGCTATGTCAATAAAAATATTCAATAAAATACCAAACGACTTAAAGGCTGAAGAAAGGGATAATATTTTTACAAAGCGTTTAAAAGATCTACTACTAACAAAATGCTACTATAACTTGAAAGAATTTATGAATGATTCGTGCATCTAGTGTTTTTTTTGTTAATAATTATTTTGACTAACTTGAATGAATCGGCCCGCTCATAAATCATATTGCTACACCCAAATAGGGTCATATGCTTCCTACCATAACTGTAACATCTAAAATACAATGTACATATGATTGCAATAAATAATTGAGTTTGAGTTGAGTTTGAGTGATTAAGTAAGTAACATTCTCACACAAACATTCACATTCATAATGTTACCAGCTGCACCCCGCGGTCTCACCCGCGAGGGGATGATAAAAAAACCGTCACGACGGTTGAATAGACTTGGTTGATTTTTGGACTTGGTTGAATTTTGAAGACACGCCAGGGCGTGGTCGAGTAACAAACCTCCATTCATCCAAACATTCGTATTTATAATAATTTATTTTAATATGAGTGAGATTAGGATAAATTGTTTCGAATGATTGATGAGGACCCATTGTTAATCAACAAAGATAATCTGTTCAATGGAATTGAACATCAGTCAATCGAAAGATCAGATTAGAGGTGGCATATTGACAATCTAATTAGGTGTCCCAATAAGCTAGATAATTATCTATTAGTACAGTTATTATTATAGATAATAAATAATACTATACTAAGCTAAACAATTGAATGTGTGTCGAATAGAATACACGATATTTTTGGTCCTACCGGTAGTCATTTGCGACTGTTATTTTTAACCCATGATATATATCATTCGAATAATTTACATTGCTGTCGGATGTCAACATATTGCAATAATAAAACTAACCAATTTTCTTTCTCTCGGTGGTAGTATAAAAAGACAATACGGTCAATATACAGTGCAGTATATGAGTTCGTCCGGGGAAGTACTGCCAACGCACCCTACTTGTACCGAGAAGCCGTAATGTTTGCAGTACTGCATTCTCGTTGGAAGGAATTAATTCCAGCGGAATTACAGTCACATGAGACTTACAACTTATAATGTCTCATGGTTACAGGCGCAGTGCAGTTCGTAACTTGTGACGCAATGGGCCTGGCCCTTGAGCTTGTACCGACTCCAATATCATAAAACAATATCTCTGTGATAGGATTCCATAAAGTAACCACAAAAATATAAGATGACTAAAACCTCAACTAACCATCAACTCGAATACAAAGTTCTTGGCTACCGATTTAACCTTAGTACACTTCTTGAAGACTCAGGTTTGTGGCGTATTAGAATTAGATCCAGCCGGAGTGTGAACAGTAAATTAATGTTGAATGATGATACACATTTTAGCAAAGTGATTAGTTGGGTATTTATTTATTTGGATATTTTTCAGCTCTTTGACATTTTTCTTTTTGCACATAATTCGCGCCAATCGAGCAAACTAATATTGTCATACATCTAACACATAGAACGAGAAAGTGTATATCAAGCAGGTTTTTAAATAATACTCGTATATATTATTTCGTCACTTCATATAGGCATCAACGTTTTTTAATTCCTCCCTTATCAGGTTTAACAACAACAGAGTAACTTTGTACCTTAAAGTACAGCAACAGAGTAAGTTTGTGTATTATCGAATGCACAACTGCCGCTCTGATGACAGAAGTAGTGCTGCAACAAACGATTCTTTCAGCTTTTTAACCAAGAATACCGCACTTTTTTACAGCATTCTGCGCTTGAGTGATAAGTTGGAATAATTTGTACTTGTCATTCCTGACGTGACCAAATTACGACATCTTTCTGACATAAAGATCAAAGCTGACAATGAGGTAATAATCGCCAAAGGCATTTATTAAAATGTGACTTCCTACCGGCAATATAACGCGGACACGGTACCACCGCCCGTCACCCCTCGCAAAAGGAAAAACGGAAATATTAATATCTACATACGTAATTCGCTCGCTCTGTCTTCATAAGTCGCTCGCGTACATGCCACGCAATTTTTATTACGTCGTCGTTCTAGTGTCGCCTTACTAAAACAATTCACTAAACAAGGAATCGCAATTTCCTGTGACTAATTCATTGTTATTAATCTTGTTCACTGTTTCCTTATTTTTTTCCCAAATGTTTCCTCTCCCTGACCCTCGGCAGCTGTTTTGTTGAAGCCCTATAAATTCCTTTTGTGTCGTTCATATTTGAAGTTATCGGTGCGCGAGTTTGCGAAATAAATCAGAAGTTTGGGTAACAGTATTTTCACACACTATTAGGTGATTTTCGTAGAATTGCTTGATTTTGGAGGTGGGTATGCGTTTTATGTGTAAGTATTTATGTAATAAATGAAGCGTTATTCATACGTCCATGTTTTCATTATATCAATTATCTCGACCACCTCGATAGCATAGTTGGTAGTGACGCTGCTTTCAATGCGAGTGGTCCCAGGTTTGATCCCGGACTTGTCACGCATTTTCTGGATAGGTCTTGGATACTCAGCGCAGGGAATCCAATCGTAGGGGTATACGGGTGTGTAAACGTTTAATAAAATATCTATCTATAAATCTAAATTATATTAATGTAAAGAAGCTCCTTATTATTAAAATTTAAACAAGAAAGGAAAGTATATTTTTGTTAGTTAATACCTGCCATACCTACAATAAAAAAGTACGCCTATGTTATTTTTTGTATATTATTCTACTCGTACCTCTATCAAAGTAGTTACACCGCGCGGATTTTTTCTTACTTTGCCTCTAATCTGAATTGTATCTAAATATAAGAAGAAACAAACACAGCCACTCATACATGTTCGCATTGATATAGGTTAATTGTAGCTTCCATCAGAGCTGATAGTATTATTATTCACGTCTAGATTTTCCAGCAATACGCATATCACTAGACTCGGGGGTGGTTCGCGGGTTAAGCGCGAAAACAGCTCAAAAAAAGAAGTAAAAAAGTTCACAATCTCGTCAGTAATGTGATCTATTATAGCATTCCGTCAAATTTTAGTAGCCTATAGTAGTAGTATAAGTGATAGGTGACAGAAGTTAGATTTAATCAACCTGCCCGCTGAGGACGAAAGATTGTCTCCTATAGAGTACCTACAGTGTGTGGTACAATCGTGGTTTCTTCTTGGATTTGGCCAAAAATCAAATTAAGGATGTTAAAACACTGCGCGTCATTCTAATCTTCCGATTTGTATTGCCAAACTCACTGTGAGCCTCTAGGGCTAAGATCACTTGATCGACTGAGGAGTAGATCCGCAACTGTCGATTTTGAAAACCTCTCTGTCACTGAATGTCAACCTTACCGCTGAAAATAACATGTTTTTATGTTTTGTTGACATTTGACAATTGACATGTTATACTTTTTAAGTTTGAATATAAATCAAAACAGTCGTGGGATCGTTCAGATATTAGGATGGCAACGAACTCCAGTTCAGTGTTAATTACTCGTATATTCGGTTAAGATAAAAAATCAACATAGATACTAGACATTAGTATCTCTATTACGTTAAAAGTTCACTTTTCCCCACAGTACCTAGACTGTTTTAACCTGTTAATAATGAAACATATAATTAAATGAAATAATGAGATGCAGTATCATTTACTATTAAATTATGATAGAAAACGTTTTTATACCAAATATTATAAAAAATTAATAAAGTAAAATAAAAATATCTACTGTAAATAAGTTCTGCACATAAGTTTTTAATCGTAAGTATAAATTTTTTTTTTTTGCATAAAACGAAATCGTTTGAACTACGCGGATACCATTAAATAGCGTGTGAAAAACCACAATTATTTGTTATATCAACGTTCTCATTTCTGTATTTCAAAAGTAAACTGTAACTGAAATAACTGTACGCGTTCAAAAGCAATTAATCGCAAGTCAACGCTTACGGAAAAGTTGAGAAATACATTGAACTTCCCTTTACACCTCGCGAACAAATAAAAAACCTCTATAAATTTTCCTTTGGCGCAATTTTATTTATTATTTGCGTTTAGAGCGATCAAGTGTGTAAAGAAACGAGAGTATCGACAGAGATTGTTGGCATAAATCATTTTTCAATTCAATTTAAACGACACAGAGTGCTGTGTTCCCGATACTACGACGTCAAACCGCCGAGGGTGGATACACCCCGTGTTTATTATTTGAACTTATTTCAAAAACAGTACTGTTTAAGAACTATTAAAGACTTTTTAACATAGACAATTTAATAAAGCATGTCTTAAGTCTTAAGAAAATAGTATGATTAAGAATAATAGATATTTTTTACAATGATCTTGAGTTTTAATTGTATAACTAAACAAACAGACAACTATTTTGTCATTGCTTAAAGTGTATGCTTTTCCCTACCTCATTCTAATCAACAAAAAAATTAAATATTCGAATCAAAAAACAAGTTAAAATACTAATTCTTTTTTTTTTAAATATTCAAAATTATCCACAAATTTACTGAACAATTAGTAGCAGTTACATATATTTGGTGAAAATTAAAATTAAAAATCTCATATATAATAATATCGATACTTAAATTAACTTACATGCAGTCAAAGGCTGCTTGCGCTTACTACTTAAATCTTGAATTACTACAATTTAAACTAGACTTAGGGCTATTTTCACCAACAGGCTACTAAAGTTTGTAAGTGTGACCCACATCTACAAGATACAATGATCGACGTGGAACTGACTGAGCTTGTCACCCCGGTGACAACTGTTTTGACTCATTCACCCAGTATTTTCATCAACCGCTGTACCTTGGACCTTACTTGTACCTTAACACAGTAGTGCTTTGACACAACAGCTTCGAGAAATATTAACTGACATTGTTTGGACATCCTACTAAGACGAATACGATCAGAAGTCTCATCTATAATAAATTGGATATTTGGTGTGAGCCGCCCTTAAAACATAATGTAATACAGATTGTTTGATGCCTGTATTTTGTCCAATAAGGTTATAGCGTTTTTGGAGCCCATGACATTTTTTTTTAATTTCCTTAAAATCATAGCTTTTGAAACACATGTGCAGTGTTTTCAAACACAATGCTTTTCAATGTTTAGATTTGGCCACCGGTGTACCGGCGCGGTTTCATAGGTTAAAGCAAAATAAACATGATGTTAAACACTGTAATCGAATCAAAGAGTTATTTCAAACCAACTCCAAAGAAATTATCGAAATTCAAACTAGTATTTCAAAACAAAAATACTGGAAAAACCTATGTTACCATAATTTTTCAAGTATAATTATCGAACTCGTTTAATGTAACACTTGAAAATAATTTCCAAGAACTATTAATACTTTTGTAATAACAGAATAACAGTTTCACGATGCAAAAAAACTAAATTAGTATTAGTGCTTAAAACATCTGTTACACCTCTATAGTTTTAATTAAAATGCCACTGGTATAACTTATAATGTATACGCCGCTTTATAAGTTAATTTACAAAGTTTTATTTCATTTTATGTTACCAGTACTTTTGTTAAGTAAAGCTACAGTTCAAAGGTTTTTGCGTTGGTTTTTGCGGATTCTTTTATCTGTTCATTTCAGCCGTTGTTTTTGGAGTGGATACCTATAGCTGTATAAGAGTTTCTGTAATTCTACTATTGGTTTTCAATTTAATGCTTTAACGAAACTTACGGAAGGTATTTGAAAGTTTTTATGTTCTAATCTCTTTTTTTCAGACCAGCTTTTATTTACTGTCAATATTTCAATATTTAGATTTCTTAATCGCGTATTTTAGGTTGTTTCTAGGTTTTTGGGGGTATTCGTGTTTGTAATTTATTTTAATTTCGTGTATAATTTGGTTCGTTGGTTGGTGGTATGGTTTTTCAGGCACTAATCTAAGACTTAATCAAAAAGTTTATGTGTGGGTGTTTGCTTATGACCGGGGAATTCCAAATGGTTGGAAATTGATCTTGTAGGTATACTTATTTTGCAATGGACGCGAACCTCAAACTGAGAGCTTGAAACCCTAGCCGGGGGCGAATCAGATTTATCTCCATTATTAATTCGTATAGCTAAAACGAAATACCAGAAATATACATTTCTGATAAGTATTTATTTAGAGATAGTTAATGGAAAAGTACGTTAAGTACTATAACGGACCATAGCTTCCTTTGTTTCATTAAATAAGAATTAAATTAAATTAGTTTTCTTTGCAAGAATCTTAGATCTTAAGAATATATTCTATATAATTAAAGAATATTCAAAAAAAGAATATAAAAATAAAAAGAACTGACTTCAACACTAAAAAGGGTGAAAAACTTTTTGAAGTCGGTACCATGATAGTTCAAAAGTCCCACAATATTGTGCGAATGGTACCCACTTCGGCAAGTTTTATCACGCTTTTAAGTGTTGAAGTCGGTTCCAGTTTTTAGTAAAAAAAAATAAACAACGAATTGAGCGATTAGTTGGTTCATAAACAAAGAAGTTATCCGCGAACACACCTAAAATATAAATTTATATGGTCGATTTGAGAAATCACCTCCTTTTCTACCCACTTCCAAAAAAAGGAGGAGGTACTTAGTTCGACGGTATTTTTTTGTTGACGGTATGTTTGTTACCTCATAACTTTCGATGGTGTGAACCGATTCTCAAAACTATTTTTTTGTTTGAAAGCTGGTGCTTTCCGTTGTATGGTCCCATTTAAACTTCATCAAATTCGGTCTAGTAGTTTTAGAGATACACTCCAATAACTGATTTTTACCAGGGTAATAGAAAGGAAGTCTGTATAAAATTGTTTAAATTGCACTTGTTTTGAAATCGGTTAAAAACTGCTCTATTTCTTGTATAAATTATCTGCTGAAAAACATTTACAAGTTTGTAATTGAATATTCGGTTTAGGGGCAATATACAAGAAAAAACACCCAAATATCAGGTCGTTTTTACGAACTACAGACCCGTGACATTTGAATGGACAGACGAACAGACAACATTGACAGGAATGGGGCTCCAATTTGCGCTTTGTATAGGAACCATTACGGTTCATAGGGGTGCATGTGGAGAGAGCCATTTAAAAGTAAATAAAACTATCTTGCAATTTAAAAACTATACCACCTAATAAAATGTTAACTTATTTATCCTTAGTGCAAGCTTAACGTGCATTTGAGCATTTATTTAAGTTATTATTATGAGAGTTAGTTTATCTCAGGGGTTGTTGAATGAAATAACTTAGTTTACTTTTTGTCAATTATTTTTATCATGTTCGTCCATATTTAAATGACAGAGATACGCAACTCTTTATAGTTATAGTATGCAAATAGTTTATACCCGCAAATTACTCTTCTATAAACTATGTTTTGCTCCCATTGAAAATTAATTCAGCTCTATTTCACAATTTAAAAGTCCACATTATGCCAAACACTAAAGCAATTCCTTCCAGCAATTTGTCAAATCCAACATTTAAATGACCAAAGTCGGCTCCCACAAACAACTTGTTTGGTTGATACAACGCCTTTGGCTCGTATTGCGTTTGTTTGTATCATGGACCTATAAATCTGTCTCTAACTTGTTCTTAAAGTATCTAGTGTTCCACAACGCCTTCCAAAACCAATTTTAGTATATTGCATTAAAAGTTGTTGCCAAATGCACCGATCGCGTTTATTTATGCTCCGCCCAGTGTTTGACGTTACAAATATTGGATTTTTAAATTGGACTCACTTTAGTTTTTAAACAATTTCCACCATGAATGTTCATTGTGTTGTTTTGAGAACGAATCTCCAAAAATGTAATCTCTTATATATATACAAATCAAATCTAAAAAAGGACGGACCAAACAGTATGTAGCGTTTTAGAATAAAATATATATATATATATTGGAATTCAAATTGATGTTGGTTTTGCGATGATTTGTGCAATAACCTAAAAAATACCAAAAATTGTAAGAGTTTGATAAACCAGTATAAAATGTATGGACACGGAACATAATAATATACCTATTTACACAGTGATAACATGAGAAAGTCATTCCTTACCTTTTTTTTTATCCTGGGGTGTAACTAATATACTTATATGAATCGATTCATAACTGGTTTTTTAATTTACTATGTGACAGGCACCACATCACGTGAAATGACGCCACCATCTTTGTTGGCACTACTCCTGGCACTGCAGTGCCAGATAATTTTCTTTATAAAAGAAGCGTACAAACAGTGCTTACTGTATAAGATTATCTAGAAATCACAATATTCGTTCCACCATCGGAATGCGAATTGTAAAAGGCGAGAAAACCCGACTTACTAAGTTGTAGGCCTCTTGGGAAAGAGTTCTTCTTGGTTGGTACCACCTAATAAAACTCAAAAACTAATATCTCGCGCTGATGAGAACAGTGCAAGGGCGTACCTACACTTCTGCTTAAAACTCAGTGTGCAAATTGCATTTGAGATGCGTTTTTTTCTCTCGTCAGTTGATAGTATAAACAAGTGCTTGGATTCTGCGAAATTTCGGCAACATAAAAAGGTTACAGAATTGGGTCAAAACCCGGCAAACTTTTACAAATAACGTAGAGTCAAGAATAAACACTCATTCACAGTTTTCAATGTTAAATATATATAGCAGTACAATAGTAGCAATACATTTTGTTCTAGATAAAAGTAGCGTATTTGTTTTTTTCAGGTATATATATTATTCCATCTTTACTGTTTAAAGGCGGCCGAATCAGTTCAGTAGTTTTTTCATCAAATAGTTCCAATCGTCATCAATCCATCCATCTATATATATATATGCATATAAAATTATTTGCATATAAAATTACTACCATACTAATCATTCGATGACACTTCACTGATCGTCCCGTTATAAGACACACATAATCCAAATATGGAACAATAATATCCCCATCGTTCATACCTTCATAATTGAGCCAACATTGGTACCAGCAAAAGCAAAGCTTTGAGTTTGCATAGGTGCCATCTAACATACGACTACGGCGATATCCAATATAGTCGCTTGTAAGTTGTATCTGACAAGAATACGTCGAGAGACTCCTACGTCCCATTTTCTCTGTACCGAGGTAGTTCGCGGATAATAACATTCAATTTTAGTGGAAGTATTTACGCGGCAGGTCCCAACGCTACAGATATTTATGGAGGTCTGTACCAGCCTCCCCAAATTGAAATACATTAATATTTTACCATAAATGCGACACTTTCATGTGGAACATAACGTTATCGTAATTGGATTCTTTGCTGAACGAAATACGTTCTGATATTATTTGGACACGGTGGGTATGTAAATATCAATTACCTGCGCTGTGGCTTTTTTTATTACGACATGTGAGTGTAAATATTGGAGGCTATTGTAATCCATGCTGTATTAATGTGATAAATAGCTTCAGGTAAAAATGAGGCCACGACACGTGTTTTGTACTTTTATTAGCATTGTAATGCTCGCACATTACGCTAAATGATGATGTAAATAAAAATGTTTGTGAAGATATTTAGAAATTTTGCGTAGAATATACCATTTTTCTAAACTACCCATTGGCAAAACTAGCAGGTTGTTCCTCTGATGAATGATTTACTTACTATGACAGTTGTAGTGTCACCTTAAGCTAAAAATAGCGTTTGACTGCGTATTATAGTTGACAATACTGTTGTATTTTTCGACTCAAACCCCGACGTTTGTTTTGCTTTATAACATTATTTTTGCTGTATTTCGCAAGCGTACTTTCTGTGTTATTTCTCTGATTTTAAGTAAAATTATTTAGTACAAAAGTAGCGATTATTTCTATATATTTTACTGTTTGTATGACGAAGCGCCCAGGTTCGGTCCCTGGCTGGGCCGAATATGTGTGAGATGAGCAGAAATGTTTATTCACGGTTTTTTTAAATGTTGTGATGTATTATTGTGTATGTCCATGCGTCTCGTGACACAGGAAATACTTGTGTGTATGCAGGAGTGTGGAAACGTTATTATAAAATGCTAGCTGCGTTCCGCGGTTTCATCCGCGTGGTGATGGATGATGATGATGATGATGAGGCAAAATATATAGACTATGGTAGAAATTGGTCCAGTAGTTTTGAGTTTATAAAAATACAAATTTTCAAAAAAAAATTAAACTTTTCGCTTGGTTTATAATATCATATAAATTATAAATAATATCGTATAGATAAATATAATGTGTTTAACTTTATAGACAGATATTTTCTGAAACGGTAATGATGTAACATATCCCAATTTATCATGAGCTCAACTAAATGTAAGCATATGTTGGTAAGCCATGCGCGGGTCCATGAGGCCGCACGTTCCGGAGATCAGTAGACAGAGCATCCTTTTGTTCGCAAACGTGATGTTTGCATGATGAGATTTTGACGATAAAATATAAGTATAAAAGATAGTGTATTTAATTTTGTAGAATAGCTTGTTCGTAGATACGTCATTTGGTAGAATCGACCGAGCGAAACTAGTTCTTAACGGCACCATGTGTAAATCGTTTGTTTGTGTTTCTCGTATGTTCTACAATAATTTATGAAAGCTGTAGAACTCTTTGTGAATGAGTTCGTCCAAGGAAGTACTGCCAGCATATCCTATTTATACCACGATGTAGTTATTTTGCAATACTACGGTCTGGTCGGAAGGGTTGTATGAAATATTATTATATTTTAAATATTTTATATTGAAGGTACCGGTACACTCAGGCACATGAGACTTAACATCTTAAAATATTTCAGGGTTACAGTCGCAGTGCAGTTCGTCACTTGTGACGAAATGTATCTGTTATCGGCAGAGGTTACCACTTAACATCAAGTTTTCTTCGAGATTGTACCGTCTCCTAATCTATCTTTATTTATATACATCAACCCCTATTTCTCTTGGTCACGCTATAACTTGAGAACGGATGGAACAATCTCTCTAATTCATTCTGTGTTTGATGTGTTGATTCTTGTCAGGAGAAGGTTCTTATGAAAGTAAAACCAAGAAAAGACGGGATGGCGATGGAGGATGGTTATGGCGAGGCTGAAGGCCGAACCTACAACGCAAACAAAGTCGCGAGCAGTCGCTAGAATGATATTTAAAAAAGAACGGTCGATCGATTTATATCAGTAGATTTTTTAATGTCCTGTTCATGTAAGAGGCGATGCAACCCACCTTACTATAGGGTAGGTCTCTTGTGAAAGATGCCCTCTTGGTTGATACTGCAGTGCCAGATATTCTGCCGCGTAGTAGTAGTGCGTATGTATTACTGTATTGGTATTAGAAGGGTCTTGTAGCAAGTGAAATTACTGGACGTCTCTGGTGTAACTAGTACCGTGTTAGACTCAAAAAGTGTGTGCTATGGGTGGCATTGGAACTGTTTTGCAGGACGTACTACTTACCAACAGGTGTGTGACTTATCCATCTCGTCACATGATAGTATTAAAAACAGTATCTATTTGTGAAAACCTGTAATTGGCTTTGTATTTCATTTACTACCATCAACGTTAAAGAAAGTTGTATAACTGTTGTTTTTTCAAATATAAATAAAGCAATTTATGATCTAATTCTATATTCATAGACTCAGGTTATACATTACTTGTATACACACAACTATAATAAAGCTACATAAAAACTTCATTGTTATTCAAGATTTAATTAATGTTAAGCTGTATTAATATTAAATTGTTTTCTGTTTCAATTAGGGTGATTTAGTTTAGTGGTAACAGATAAGTAAACCTTAAAGGATTTCACCGAGAAAACAAAAATAGAAAATAACAAAGAATAGTTATAAATCGGGGAGGGATCATACGGCGTTGAAATGAGAGTAAGATCGGATAGTTCATTCGGTACATTAATTGTTAAAAATTTAGTTGTGAAAAAATGTAATGACATACGCCAAATTTGGTGGGTTTACCAGTCGCAATTTCAAAGGTCTCATTACTCAACGTTCCCAACCCATAATCTAGTATCAGTAATAAAAAAGCGGTTTCTATGGGAATATTAGTGTATTTGCCAAATTTTTACTCAATCACAATAGTGTAATCAATACACATTATTGACGGACTTTGTAGGAAAGTATTAAATTAATTTGCTTAAAACCTAAAGATGATTTACAATGAATTACTATCTTATATATCTAAATAACTTTGGCACGCACGATAAAATATTTCTCAAAGTAATTTTACGAAAACGAAACAGAAATGGATCACGCAAAACATCATAATAAAAATAACATTTCCCCATCTTGTTATATAACGGACATGTCTTTCCACAATATCGTTGTGTTCACAATACTTTTTAATACAGTAATGGCTTCCTCAGCCATTCAAACATGAATGCGAGTGGAAATATCTTTTTATCTCTCTCCGAAATCGAATTTTCGTGTGTAGAGATATTTTACAAAGATGCAAGCGGAAATTTCCTTTGTGCTTTTACTGATATGCTGATATTATGGCATTCCTGAGGCGGCCGACTACGTGAATATCCCGGTATGCAAAACATTGTATCAGGTATTTCCACCTATTATGTTTATCTATAATATTTCCATTCTAAAACTATATGATTGTACAGTAATGAAATAGCTTTGGTCGTGGGCAGAAATAGTTTGAGTTACCTATGTATTGGTGACAGTTGGTATGTTAAATTCAAGTTTTAATGAAGTAATGGTAGTAGTAGCTTGTGGAGTGGATTTAGTCTTTACTTGTTTTGCGTTATTGTAACAAAACAAGTTCTTACTAAAGGTTATTTAAATGAAAACAAAGATAACCTAACTATTAACAAACCTAATAAAATATTAGCTAAATATGAATATTACACCAATATGTTGTGCTAAGTAATGCAGTACCGGTGGTAATTTGATGTTAACCTCTGGTTTAACTAAATGGGTGTAACTCAAAAACTACTGGACCTGGATTTGATGAAAATTAAATGGGCACCAGCTTTCGAACAAAAAAAGAATTTTGAGAATCGGTTCACCCAGTCGAAGTTACGAGGTAACAAACATAAAAAAACAGTCGAATAGAGTACCTCCTACTTTTTGGAAGTCGGTAGAAAACACAACCTCATTCAAACAAGTAACTTGCTTATAGTTTTAGCGTTTATACATCTTGGCAAATGTTAACTAAAACTCGTACCGTATAATATTTGCAATAGAAGTAATTTAAAGATTATAAAAATAATGTAACATTATTCGCAAGTCCCATTACACGGACGTTGCTAAAGGAGTCGAGCTTTATACAGAAATGTAGGCTTTACATCTAAATACAAACTTCTAAGTAATAAATCCAACATACTTAACGAGACGACTTTAACTTAAATACCACTCTCCTCTGTTCTTTTAAATTAATGGTTGTTTCCCTTATAAATTAGCTGTTTTTGTATTAAACGTGGTATTTTTGGTGTTCCGTTCTCAGAGAGTAAAAGGAACCACTCCGATCACTTTGTTTACCGTTTATCGGTCTGTCTGTAAATAACTTTTTTCTCAGGAACACAGTGAGGTATCAATTTAATTTATTAGGTTGAATTTAATTTTCTCAGTTACAATCAAATGTTGATTGAAATCTTGAAAATGACGGCTGTCCGTTTTGACAACTCCAGTGAGAAAAAATGTTATTAAGATGATGACTGGAGCTAAGAAGTGACATAAAGTCGCCATTTTTTTTATTCGCAATAAATTTTTGATTGCAATAGCACAAAATATACCTAGCACACAAAAAGAGAAAAGTATATAACTATAATCTGCAAATAACGTAAATGTGTGGTATAATAACAAAAAAATACTATTACAGACATTTTATTTGCGGGTGGTGCAATAATCGTATCTAGGGATTGAATGGCATGGTTAAGTTTGTTTTTCAGCCTAGTTTGTCTTTTAGTTAGAGTAATAATGTTAAATGCTTTCTTAATGTACGGAACCTTTGGTGCACGAGTCCAACTTGGCCGATTTTATGAAATCAAAATGTAATCAAACTAACAGTATGATATGGTTATTCTGTTAGTTACAACATAACGAGAAGAAAGTCGGCTAATTTTGGTCACATCATGAGAAACAAAAAGTACAGAGTCCTTCACCTCATTCTTCAAGGGAATGATTGCGGAAAAAGAGGAGCCGGCTCAAGGCGACACTCCTGGTTAATAGCCAAAAGTCAAAAAATAATTTATTCAATTTAGGAATCAAAGACGCACTTATGAACGTCATTATAATATATATAATTATACTTTAAAGACTCTACCGCCGCGTTCTAAAATATATAGAGCCTACCGAGAAAAAGCGGTAAGAAACTTGGGACCATTCTTTTCATATAGATGTTACAATGTTTCTACTTAGGTACTACTATTATTGTAATTTACGGGTGGCAAATGACAACTTCCCAGAATTGGCGTATTCCAAGCATTTTTGTCTTCCATATAATGTCGGACTTTATAATTTGCTTTTTATTGAAACGTTTTTAATAGTTAACTTGAATTGTCTCTCTGTGAGCTCAGTTATGTGTTTTAGGATTTTATTGTAAAATGCACACAATTTCCTAGCAACGACTTAATAGTATTCAGAGATAGGAGGAAGTGATTTGGCCGTACGCACCTCTTTCTTACGGGCAGCGGCTTGTAAAATCAAAATCGCTTTGATAATGTCCGATAGGTAATATAGGATAATAAACCTGGAACCTGAAGAAGAAGCACTAACATTATCAAGAAGTTGACTAATCATCCTCATCTCAGCCGTAGGACGTCCACTGCTGAACATAGGCCTCCCCCATGATTTTCCAAAAGGACCGGTTGGAAGCGGCCTGCATCCAACGTCGTCCTGCGACCTTCATCAGGTCGTCTGTCCACCGTGTCGGTGGACGACCTACGCTGCGCTTGCCGGTCCGTGGTCTCCACTCCAGAACCTTTCGGCCCCATCGGCCATCTGTTCTGCGTGCTATGTGCCCTGCCCACTGCCACTTCAACTGGCTAATCTTTTGGGCTATGTCGGTGATTTTCGTTCTTCTACGGATCTCCTCATTTCTGATTCGATCACGTAGAGAAACCCCGAGCATAGCCCTCTCCATAGCTCGTTGTGCGACTTTGACCTTTTCTATAAGGCCCATAGTAAGAGACCACGTTTCAGTGTCATAAGTCATCACTGGTAACACACATTGGTCGAAGACTCTTGTCTTGAGGCACTGAGGTATTTTTGACGAGAAGACTTCGCGAAGTTTCCGGAACGCTGTCCAGCCGAGTTGGATTCGACGATTGACCTCTTTCTCGAAGTTGGACCTGCCTAGTTTGACTGTCTGTCCCAGGTAGATGTACTCGTCACTAATGATAATAACTTGACTAATGTTTAGCCAAAACTAGTCAATTTCTTTTACTACAAGTAAGAAAAAGTTATTTTTGGCGTGTTTGACAACTACGTCAATCCATACGTGCTCTCAATCATATGAAAAGATAGAAAGATTGTCATATATTGATTTTAGGCTTCACAAACCCGTAATTATTTTAATAAATCCTGTAAGGAATTTTGCTAGGATGGGTATTACCTACATTTGGCACACACAATTTACAATTTATTGTATTTTTTAATAGCTAACAAAAACGATACTAATATAATAATAATTTTTCTACCGACTTCCAAAAAGGAGGAGGTACTCAATTCGAATGTTATTTTATGTTTGTTACCTCTTAACTTTCGATAGGGTAAATCGATTCTCAAATATTTTTTTTGTTTAAAAGCTGGTGCTACCCGTGTGGTCCCATTTACATTTCATCAAATTCGGTCTAGTAGTTTTTGAGTTACACTCCAATAACTGAATAGAATGGAAGTTGGTAATAAATTTTTCAAATTGTACTTGTTTTTGTTATGGTTTTAAATTTCCAGCTTATGGAGGATCCCAATAATCTATCTATCCACGGTTTTCCTTACTACCTATAGACATTTGACATAACTTCCACACAAATAGTGTCAAATATCTATCTCTAGTAAGAAAAACCGGCTATAGATAGATTATTGGGACCGGCCGTTAGTGAAACCAAACTGCTATAGAATATGACATAATACATAGAACATAGACTAATAAAATATTGGAATAATAAAAATATTAGAAACTAAAATAATTTTCGGTGCTTTTATACAAAAAGCTATACAAATAGAGGAGATTATTCCTTTATCTAAATAATATTAATGTGGCAGAAAATAGTCTATATAATATATTACTTAGTTCCTTTCATATGAAATTGGCGTTTTATATAGAAAAAGTAAAAAGAGAAAAATAATTCGGTCTAGTAGTTTTTGAGTTACACTCCAATAACTGAATAGAATGGAAGTTGGTAATAAATTTTTCAAATTGTACTTGTTTTTGTTATGGTTTTAAATTTCCAGCTTATGGAGGATCCCAATAATCTATCTATCCACGGTTTTCCTTACTACCTATAGACATTTGACATAACTTCCACACAAATAGTGTCAAATATCTATCTCTAGTAAGAAAAACCGGCTATAGATAGATTATTGGGACCGGCCGTTAGTGAAACCAAACTGCTATAGAATATGACATAATACATAGAACATAGACTAATAAAATATTGGAATAATAAAAATATTAGAAACTAAAATAATTTTCGGTGCTTTTATACAAAAAGCTATACAAATAGAGGAGATTATTCCTTTATCTAAATAATATTAATGTGGCAGAAAATAGTCTATATAATATATTACTTAGTTCCTTTCATATGAAATTGGCGTTTTATATAGAAAAAGTAAAAAGAGAAAAATAATATATAGGTAATCAATGGAAGTATGTACATAAACACCATTAGTGTTTATGTACTTTCAGCATTTTATAGGTATAGTACATTGTTACTATTGCTGAAAAAAATTGGTAGCAAGAATCATTAAATTTAATTTAACCATTTAATTTAATCATTAAATTTATATAATAAAAAATACATTAATGATTTTGAATGCACTAACGCCTGCTGAGCGAGACCAAACATTGCAATTTTAGTGAGAAAAACCCTCCTCGGACGGGATTCGAACTGGCGTCTTCCGACAATCATACCCATACGACGGTTAAAAACCAATAGTAAATAAAAAAATTATACTCGGACGGTATGCCTTGGTGGCCTAGTGGTCATGGAGTCTGACACATATTGTCGGATGACGCAGGTTTGAATCCCGTGCGGAGATGTGTAGATGCTAAAAATCCGGTAAATAATCTGGTAGTATTATAGAGTTCTATAAGACTACCAGATTATTTACCGGATAATAATATAATGTATTCTTTTTTATTTTATTTTTGACGTTGCCAGGTTTTTTGCATTGCAGCATCGCCCTTTCATGTTCCCCCATTAATTACGTGACCAATTATATATCTCATCTCATCAGTGCAAGTACCGAACTTACCGATCGATAAATTTGAGTCTTGAATTCGTCATACTTCGAAAAACAGGCTATAACGATCTTGTGTCGATCATTGCAAGTAAGTAACAAAACTAAGCGATCGCTATACAAATTCGATAAGCTTTTACGGCACATATAAGCTGTCGGTCCTGGTTGTTCGTCTTAAGACAACAGTCGTTAGGATATGTCAAAGACCTTCGGGCGGTCCAAAGCTTTGACATGTGTTGGCCACTAACCACCAAGCCGCACTGAGCCCGCGTAGTAGATTATGGCCCAACTCCTTTCTCTGAGAGGAGCGCTCGAGTCCACGCAGTGGGAACATAATAGGCTGATTATGATGACGATTATGATATATTTAATATCTTAAAATTAATATTTGTATACTAAGCCTAGAGTTTACCTCCTGACGATACGTGTCGTGTCAAACAGTACTGACATCTGCATCAGTTCAGTCTACTAAAGCCTCTGGTTATAAGACCGTCTGACGCAATGACTATCAGAATAGTGATCGTTGTATCAATATCAGCCGTGCGATTCTCTAAGAGCAAACATCGTTGCATCTTTGACAACATCCGTGAAACAAATGACAATATGACAAGAAACGTTGGAAAAATAACCTTATCTACAAGGGTATCTATCTCATAAAGTATTTGACATCGACGAGCTCGTCGACGAATCATTACAGAATCGCACGGCTGATCGTGAGCGCAGTCACTTTCTATTTCTTTCTGAACTTATCTTGTCGGCCTTCAAGAGGCTCTCATCATGGGGAACGGTGATGTCAACAAGCTCTTCCTATATTATCTTTATTATCAATCTATAGTACTCCATTTTAACAAAAATATTTAAAAATATGGTGTACATGTATTAATTTTATTATCGCCAAAAATGAGTCTACTTAGTACAAATGGTGTTAAAATAAAATATAATAAATTCTTATAATGACCTGGCCATTGTTATCGCCCAAGGCAAATACTTCCAGCAAATCCTGTTAAGAACATTAATTGTAGGAATGAAGTAAATTTACTTCCCCTTAAGTAGGTATTCTATTGTTACAATTTTAATAGCTATAATCATTTCTAACTCGTAGAACAAAAGACTCGAGTAATTATTTTACATTTTATTGCTTGTTTCCTGGAACGAAAACTAAGCGTTCTTCTTATTATATATCTCTTGTAAATAAGAAATAACAAAAGAAGTCTTTCGACGGCTCATTATCAGGTCGTCAACATTTTATCAAAGTTTATGCGGTTGATTCAAGAAAATCGCAAGTTTTTTTAACGCAAAAATGGCAAAATAATTTTATGTTTGAGGTCAAGCGGATGGGTCGCGCAAGGCCATTAAATCACAATTAGAAGTAATGCGGGTAGATGCGTGAGAGCCGTCGGGACCCAACCCTAGCCGCAGGGCTTTATCGGACTTACCGGCTTGTCTCCTAATACCTATATATTTTTCGCCTTCAATCGACATCACGCGAAATAATTAATGGACTCTTACTTTGAAAATCCTGAGGATAGTGGTGAAAGCTAAGAAAAACATGTGCGTAGGTTATTTTTGTCCTGCGGGTGGTAAATAAGGGGAAACTTAAGCTTCCCAAACCTTTTCGAGTCTGACATGATTGTTAGATGGTGGATGAATTACAAACAGTAATAACAATAAAATAATTCAAAAAATACCGCTCAAGAGGTCGCATTAGGTGTATAAGCACCTTCACGTTGCTCAGTAATATACTTCGTCATCAGCATCATCTCAGCCGTAGGACGTCCACTGCTGTTTGGAAGCGGCCTGCATCCAACGTCGTCCTGCTACCTTTATCAGGTCGTCAGTCCACCTCGTCAGTGGACGACCACCGCTGCGCTTGCCGGTCCGTGGTCTCCACTCTAGAACCTTCCGGCCCCATCGGCCATCTGTTCTGCGTGCTATGTGGCCTGCTCACTGCCACTTCAACTGGCTTATCTTCTGGGCTGTGTCGGTGACTTTAGTTCGCCTACGCATCTCCTCATTTCTGATTCGATCACGTAGAGAAACTCCGAGCATAGTCATTTCCATAGCTCGTTGTGCGACTTTGAGCTTGCTTGTGAGGCCCATAGTTAGAGACCACGTTTCAGTGCCACATGTCATCACTGGTAACACACATTGATCAAAGACTCTTGTCTTGAGGCACTGAGGTATTTTTGACGGGAAGACATCGCGAAGTTTCCGGAACGCAGCCCAGCCGAGTTGGATTCGACGATTGACCTCTTTCTCAAAGTTGGACTTCCCTAGTTTGACTGTCTGTCCCAGGTAGATGTATTCGTCAACAACTTCGAGAACTGAGTTTCCAACTGATATTGGGGTAGGCACAACATAGGCATTAGACATACTTTTCGTCTTGTCCATGTTCATCTTAAGGCCTGCCGTCCGTTAGGAAACTCGATGGAGGCATTCGAGCATTGTACTGAGGTCTTCCATGGATTCTGCCATGACTACAATATCGTCGGCAAATCGAAGGTGAGTGATCTATTCGCAGTTGATGTTGATGCCGAGTCCTTGCCATTCCAGAAGCTTGAAGGCGTCTTCCAAGTAGCGGTGAACAGTTTCGGAGATATAACGTCTCCCTTTCTCACGCCTCTTTGCAATGGACTTGCCTTCGAACTCTGCTCCTGTACTCGGACTGAAATGTTGGCGTTTTTGTATAAACACTTCAGCACTTCAATATACCGCTAGTCAATACGGCACCGCTCGCGCTGGAGACTCAAGCACTGCCCACGTCTCGATCGAATCAAAGGCCTTCTCATAGTCCACAAACGCTAAACAAAGACGCAAGTTATACTCTTCGGCCTTCTGTATAATTTGCCGTAGTGTGTGGATGTGGTCTATGGTACTATAGCCTTTTCGGAAACCGGCTTGTTCCGGAGGCTGGAATTCATCGAACCTGCGACTGAGACGGTTCGTGATGACTTTTGAAAACAGCTTATAAACATGGCTCAAAAGCGAGATGGGTCCGTAATTCTTAAGTAAAGTACTGCCACTTTTTTTAAAGAATAGAACCACCACGCTTTTGTTCCATGCTTCTGGCGTTAATCCTTCGAGTAAGACGGTATTAAAGAGCTTCTGAAGGACTTTGAGTACCAGTGTTCCACCCGCTTTTAGAAGCTCAGATGTGATACCATGATCACCCGGCGCCTTGTTGTTCTTAAGCTGTTTCAAGGCCATCCTAATCTAGTACAGGCTGATGTCCGGGATATCTTCGGTATAATGTCGAGTCAGCTTGGCTCTTGGGTCTTTGGCTGAGCTGCTAACAGGTTAAGCGACCGAAGAGTATAAACGTCCGTACAAACTCTCGACCTCTCTTAGCACTTCTGCTTTGGTCGACGCTCTATCGTCTCTTTAATACGATTTGTATTAAAGATCCGGATGACGTGTCGCAAGGACTTCCATACTCGTCTGTTGAGCAGCCTGTATGCTTCAGCATCATCCGAAGACTGCAGTTTTAATGAGCGTCGTTTAGCCATGAGGTTGAGGGTATCTTTGGAGAGTTTCTGTGGCCTATCTGTGGTGGAGTTTAAAGTGCTTGGAACCCAATGTATGGACAGTTTCTACTAACCTTTTATTGATCTCGTCCACTGAAGCGATGTTCTCAAGACAATCGAAGCGATTGGACAGCTCAAGTTGAAAGCTCTCGGGGTCTTGAATATAGGCACGTGTAGGTCAGAGCGTAGACTTCAACAGACGAGACCTCTCAAGTTTGACATTAATATTTAATGTGCCTCTTACCATTCGGTGATCACTACCGGTTTTCACCCTGTGGATCACGGAGACATCAGTGAATATTTGCCTCTTGGTGGTCATAATGAAGTCAATCTCATTTTTGGTGGAACCATCGGGACTCAGCCAGGTCCATTTCCTATGAGGTGGCTTCTGAAAGAAAGAGTTCATCATAAAGAGTCCCTCTTTCTCCAGGAAGTCGGCCAACCTCTGTCCCCTACGGTTTCGTTGTCCATAACCAAATTGCCCCACTTTCAACTCATCCTCGCTTCTCTTACCCAACTTCGCGTTGAAGTCCCACATTAGAACTAGAAATTGCGTTTCCGAGGTATATATGGCCCGACTAATATCCTCATACATATCCTCCACCTCATCATCCGGGTGTGACTTCGTCGGTGCGTATACCTGTATGACCTTCAGCGAGTATGTTTTAGATACTCTGAGTATTAGGTATATGACCCTATTGGAAACGCTATCGATCGTTACAATGTTGTTTGTAAGGGACTTGTGGACGAGAAACCCGAAACCGCCTTGGGACTACCTTAATTACCTAGTAATAAAGAAACAAATTTGTCTATGTGATGATGAAATTTGTGTATGTATGATCTGAGTAAATAAATTATTATTATTATTATTATACTGTTGGTCGCCCATCCGGTAATAAAGTAGGTTACCTGATTTTAGGGTTATTGTGTCCTCACCCGCTCTTCGGACTTCTGATAACCACACGATGTCTCAGTGTATCCTACTCATTTCTTCTTCCAGCGCGTCAATCTTCTCGTCTGTCCTCATCGTGCATATGTTGTGTGTTACCAGTCGTCGTTGTTGAGGGTGGTAGCCGGGCGTCTGCCGGGGATTTTTAGCACCCCCTTCTAAGCCGGCTCCCCACGGCCGATACTTAATTATTATATTATACTTGGCCGATTATAATATAGTTGGCCTCATCAAATATAGAAGAGACAGAATAAGAATAGATAGAAACTATTGCCATCCTATACCTTTGTCAGATTTTAAACCGATCTGTATTGACCCTGATTTTTCTTACGTGATTACTATAGTACTAGATTTCTATTCATCAGCATAATCAAACCACACCTAGCACTTCTATTATTAATATATAAAGCTCTCCACAAAAAAGCCCTGTGTTTATAGCTTCCCGTGGGACATTAAACAGATAAAATTTTATGATAGTAATAACAGTTAGACGGTATGTTTAGATCGGATAAGTAATAAGAACAGTGGGCTATTCCAGCAAAAGTACGTGATGGTGTAGACAATAAGAAGACCGTCTGAGGTAACGACCGTATTGCTAGAAAGCCTCTGGGTTCTGTATTGATAGATTGGGAGTACTAGGACTCAAGTTAATTGAATTATTTAATAATAAAAAAAATATATATTGATTGAAATTGTAATTACTTTACTGATAAGTATAGATTTTGTTTGGAGAACGATAGTATTGAGTTAGTCAATTTTTAATTACTATAATTTAAAATTATATATGTACATAGTACATAACACAATAATAATGGCTTCTTTATATACTATCATGGATGTAGCAGAACGCAATCTTGTGTCTCCATGCTAACTAAATCGACCAAAATCACTGAACATTTCTACATTTTATGCCTGTATACGAGTTATATAAAAAAACGTATGTAGGTACTACTACTATATACGCCCGCGACTTCACTCGTGCCGGAGAGTTACTATAACAGAAGGTTTTTTTTTGCGCGTACCCTAATTATTATTTCTAAAATAAAAGTAAGCATTACTCTTTATAATACATTAATATACAAGCTTTAAAAGAATATAATATTATGTACAATTTTTTATTAGAAATATTCAAATTATCAACGGGATAGCACTGTTGCAACCCGTGGGTTCGCGGTCGTGTGCAAAATCTGTCCCGCGTTCTCGCCAAAAGCGGCAGTGACGGAACATCGGGGTTTGGGTGGGTATACGGACTCCCACATAACCACCTACCTTCCCGTGGTGGGTGGTATCCATAAAGGATTTCCCCGGGACAAAAAAAAAAGGTTATTTTAGTTTACAGTCACGCGCAAGCACCGGCGTTGACGTTGCGTATTAGGTTAGGTTAGTTTAGTTTAGGATCGAGGTGAACCTCCCCCCCGAAGGGTTCTCGCATTGACGTGGCGGGGGGGCTCAGTAACCGTGGCTAGGTACACCACGGTGAAGCCAAGAGGAACCCAGGGGCCGCGCCGGCGTTGTGGTATGGTGTGTTCTGGCGTGCTGCGAAGAGAAGGGTCCGGCAACGGACAGCCACGGCGGGTTCGCGGTCGTGTGGAAAATCAGTCCCGCGTTCACGCCGAGGGCGGCAGTGACGGAACACCCCGGGGTTTTGGTGGGTATACGGACTCCCACATAACCACCTCCCTCCCCGTGGTGGGTGGTATCCATAAAGAATTTCCCGGGGACAAAAAAAAAAAAAAAAAAAAGGATCGAGGTGAAAGCCCAGATGAAATATCTGGGCTCGACAGCAGGTGGCGCTTCGGCTCGCACTTCAGCGGGCTGTCGACGCGCCTGCTAAAGGTCGCGGGCGCCCTCTCTTGGCTCCTCTGCGTAGACGAAGAAGGGACGGTAGAAGGCGATTGCGCCTTTTGCCTCCAGGTGGTGAATAAGGAGAGTTAGGTGCGGGGGCGCCTTCTCTCGCATTGCACCTATTCACCACCTCCGTCGGGCGGAAATGGCCGAGCACTCCTGGTCATTCCCTGGCCCCTCCTGGTGGAAGGGGCGTGCAGGCCCCGCTGTAAAAGCGGGCGGTCAGTTTATTTTTTTTAAAAATGTTTTTTTTTCCAGGTGCGATATCTCGGCCTCCGAAAGTCGAAACATTAGGATAAAATTGTGTAACATATTTGGATGAAATTTTTTGTTCGGTAAGGAACAAATAAAAGATAGTCCTTTAGGATTTGTATGTATATTGCTTGAGTATTACATTTTTTTTTTTTTTTTTTTTTTTATACCGAACTGGGTAGCACTTGACCACTATCTCACCTGATGCTAAGTGATGATGCGATCGATGATGGAGCGCGCTTACCCAGAAGATACCTATGCACTCGTGTTTTGAAGACCCCCATATCGTACTTAACCGGAAACACCGACTCAGGGAGGGTGTTCCATTCCCTAGCGGTTCGTATGATAAACGAAGAAGTAAATCGCTTCGTCCGGGTAAATGGAATATCCACCATAAAGCGGTGGCGCTTCTGAGTATCTCTGGATGTCCGATTATAGAATGGGGATGGCGGAATCAAATTGTGAAGTTCCATTGCACACTCACCGAAATGTATCCGATAAAAAACCGATAAACAAGCGACTTTGCGGCGATGCTCGAGACTCTGGAGTCTCTTGCGTACTAGGTGGTCGTCGTTAATGAGTCTCTTGGCTCTCCTCTCAATAGCTTCCAGTGTCTCCAGCTGGTATTTGGCAGAACCATCCCAAAGGTGAGAACAGTACTCCATACACGACCGGACTTGGGCTTGATAAAGATTAAGCAACTGTCCCGGTGTGAAGTATTGTCTCACCTTAGCCAAAACACTAAGCTTTTTTGAGGCAAGCTGGGCTTTGGACTCGATATAGGAGCCGAAATTGAGAGTTGGTGTTAATGAGATGCCAAGAAGCTCGAAATGGTTACTTATCGGCACGGACACATCCCTGAAAGTAGGAGCCAGCTGGAAAGGGCTCCGTTTGGCGGAGAAAAGACACGCCTGGGTTTTAGCAGCATTGAACTTAACTAGATTGGCATCGCCCCAATCGGAGACTGCCTGCAAAGAAAAGTTCAAGCGCTGAACCATCGCTTCCCTATGAGACTGGATTTGTAATGCACTGGTTCGTGCGTTAGATGTGTAACTCTCCACAACGGTGCTGTCATCTGCGTAACCAAAAATACCGGGTTTCAGCAGGTCATTAATATGCAGCAGAAAAAGTGTTGCGGAGAGTACTGATCCTTGGGGGACTCCGGCATTTATAGCCAATTGGGCGGAAGAACAGCCATTGATGACTACTCGGATCGACCGATCCCTCAAGAAATCTGAAATCCAGACACACAAACCAGTGGGAAGGCCGTATGAAGGAAGCTTGCTAATGAGGCTATCGTGCCAGACCCTGTCAAAAGCCTTCGAGATATCGAGAGAGACAGCAAGCGCCTCTCCGTGGTTCTCGATGGCTGAGTTCCAGATGTGAGTGGCATACGCTAGAAGATCCCCAGTAGACCGGTTTCGGCGAAATCCGTATTGTCGGTCACTGAGGAGATCGTTCATTTCTAGGTATGCCAGGAGCCTGTGGTTCAGTACACGTTCCATCGTCTTACATAGTACGGAAGTGACTGAAATAGGCCTGTAATTAGCAGGGTCTGCGCGACTACCTTTTTTGGGCACGGGCTGCACGTTTGCAAGCTTCCAGGACTTTGGCACTTGACCAGTCGTCATAGACAAGCGAAAGAGGCGAGTCAATACAGGAGTCAACTCTGGCGCACACATCCTCAAGACTACAGCTGGTATACCGTCTGGACCACTAGCTTTGTTCACGTCTAGATTGCGCAACGCTTTGCGGACTTCAGACTGTCGAATGCGGATTTCTGACATTACCGTCCCGCAATTTGGCAGACTAGAAGGTACAGCATTACCAGCATCTAGACGTGAAGACTCTGCAAACAGAGTGGCAAATAAATTTGCTTTCTCTTCAGCCGTATGCGCTAGTGAGCCGTCGGGTTTCAGCAGAGGAGGCAGTGAGGGACGGCAGAAGTTCTCTTCGATCGACCTCGCCAGGGACCAGAACGCTTTGCTACCCGAAGGGTAAGAAGCAAGTTTGTTCCCTGTCCGGCGTATGTGGTCGAAGCGAGCCATCTTGAGAGCCTTTTTGCAGGACTTGGCGGCAAGGTTAAATGCTTTCTTCTTCTCACGTACATCTCTAGATTTGCGGGTTCGAGCATCAGCCCAGGCTAAGTAGGCCTCATGTTTTGACGCTTCTGCATCTCCACATTTGGCATTAAACCATGGTCGAGCTTTGCTGGACAGCGAGATGTCAGAAAATGGAATGAAATATTCCATACCCTGTCGTAACACTTCTGTCACAGCATCCGCGCAAGCTGAGGAATCGCTAGAAGAAAAACAAACCCTCCACCAAGGATAAGACGAGAAAAAAATACGCATCTCATCCCAATCTGCAGACTTGTATCGCCACACCCGCCGGGTGCCTTTTGGGCTGGAATCGGGCGGGGAGTAGACCGACACAGACTTCACCAGACAGTGGTCGGAGCTACCCAAGGGTGATGAAACCGACACCGAGTAGCGGTCTGGATCTGTTGTCAGCAGAAGGTCCAAGCAGTTGGCTGTGTGGCCATCAACATCTGGAATCCTTGTAGCTCCTTGGACCAGCTGAGTGAGGTCTAGCGTCAAGGCAAGCTTACGCATCTCTCGACCAGCGTGGTCTGTGCTCTGGTATGGGTATAGCCAGTCTTGATGGTGGGCGTTGAAATCCCCCAGAAGCACTAATTGAGCAGAAGGATACCTCTGTTGGGCCACGTCAGCTGCCTCACTGAGGTAGTTTGTGAGCCTGGTTGTCTCCTCATCTCCGCTGTGCGAACGGTAGACACTAGCATAAAGTATCTTCTCCATGCCGTTGTCCACCAGAACCCACATGACGGAAAATTTGGGGTCTTCAAGGTTACGGAGACGTCGATAACAAATGTCATCGCGAGCATACATACAAACTCCTGCTCTGGCCCTAAAGCTATGTTCAAGAAAGTAGCCCGGGTAGGCAAGGTATGCAGCGTCAGCTGGGCATTTGATCTGCGTCTCCGTGAGGAACAGAATATGCGGTTTTGCGGTCTCAAGATGGTGGTGGACTGAGTCGATATTGGAGTGCAATCCTCGAATGTTTGAGAGGTGCACTTGAAGAGAGAGGACGTGCTTCCGCTGTTGGACCTTTATTCTGTTTTTGGACATTATTTCAATATTAGGTTAATAAAAGTTACACGTAGTTCTAGTCTATATTGTAGAATGAATGAGAATGAATGTTGGAATGAGTGGATAAAATGAATGAGTCCGTGAGTGAAAGAACGGTGCGGCAGATGCCGCGATCTTTTGAACTCTGTATTCATATATGACGAAGACGGCGCGAACATCCTCCCGGGCGTTGAAAGGCAAGAGGCCTTTCAAGACTCTTCTGCTCTTGGAAGTAGACACAGGCGATTCAGGGCTCTGCGCATTGTGGCTCCCTGTGCGGTGATTATGTCTGCTACGCGCGGTAGGCCGTCTGGGCCGTGGAACAATTTGGACACCCTTCCTAAACGCCAGAATAGTGGAGGTGTATCCTCCTTGACGAGGACCAGGTCATTTAATTGCAGTGCTGCAGATTTGGTGCGCCATTTTGTGCGCTGTTGTAGTTCGGCGATATACTCATTGGACCACCGCTTCCAGAAGTGCTGTCGGGCCTGTTCTAGACGCTGGTAACGATCAAGGCGGTTAGTGTTGGTATCTAGAAGACACGGTGATGGAAGCGAGGTGAGTGGTCTACCGATCAGAAAGTGGCCCGGGGTAAGAGGAGTGAAATCGTTGGGCGAAGGACTGAGAGGACATAAAGGACGGCTGTTTAGAATAGCTTCTACTTGGGCGAATAGGGAAGATAGTTCCTCAAACGTAAGGTGAGTGTTTTTAAGGATTCTATGGATATGCCGTTTAGCTGCTGCAACTCCGCTTTCTGCTAGGCCAGAAAAGTGAGGACTGTATGCTGGAGCGAAGCGGAATTCAATGCCCTGATCAGATGCAAAATCTATAATAGAGTTTTTGTACACTTTGAATAATTCCTTAATTTCCTTCGCAGCTGCAACAAAATTTCTACCATTGTCACAACAAATAAGGCTTGGTATACCCCGGCGAGCTATAAACCTCTTAAGGGTTAGTAAAAAGGCTTCTTTCGTAAGGTCGCTTACCGCTTGTAAATCAATGCATTTATAACGGAAACATATAAAGATACACAAGTAACATTTTGTAATTTTACATCCACGTCCCTTGCGATCTGTTATTAAGAAAGGGCCGGCAAAATCCGTGCCCACTGTCCGGAACGGAAAATCTGGCTCTACGCGTTCAGAGGGCAAGTTACCCATTATCTGAGTCATAGTCTTCGAACACAGATTTCGAACACTTCGAGACGACAAATTAAACATTCACGATATACGCGTCTGGCCAGGTTGCGACCACCTATCGGCCAGTAGCGCTCTCGCACTGATGCCAGCACCTGTTGTGGACCAGCATGAAAGAGTCTTTTATGTTCGTGTTGAAATATCAGTTTGGTAAGATGATTGTCAGATTTTAAAACTATAGGATGTCTCTTGTCATACGGGTAAAATGATGTATCAATTCGACCGCCTACTCTAAGAATTCCCTTAGTATCTAGAAAGGGGTTGAGAGACGTTAGAGAAACTTGTGATCTTAAAGGTTTGTCCTGGCGCAAACACTCTATATCTTTATTAAATGACTCTAGTTGCGAAATCTTGACTAAGTGAGTCAAGGCGTGTTGTCTTTCATCAGTTGATAAGGGACCAACGAGTTTGTTTGTAGGATTTTTTAAATTGTTTATAAAACGTAGAATTCTTGCTAGAACATTCTGAATAAAGAGTAGTCTAGAGTAGTTTTCTAGGTTTATTAATTTATTATTAGATGTAAGTGCAGTCTCCCCGACGAAAGCTGGCTGAGCTTTCATTTCAGGCAAATCGTTCGCGCATGTCTGCTCTATGGGCCAGAATTCTTCGGGCTGCATTAGAAATGTAGGCCCATGCCACCATAGAGGAGAGTGTACCTGTCACGGATCAACACCACGGCTAACTAAATCAGCCGGGTTACAGGCACTACTAATTTTTCTCCAGAACGAAGGTTCAGTGAGATCAATGATAGCTGCTATTCTGTTGGCGACAAAGGTTTTAGCTTTATTTTGGGACCTTATCCATCCTAGGACTACGTTAGAGTCTGTCCAGTAAACTTGACGCGATATGGGATGTCTCAACGCTTGCAAGACGGTATTGGCAAGTTGAGCTCCTAGTAGAGCAGCGCAAAGTTCCAAACGCGGAATGGTTGTAGGCTTAATAGGTGCCACTCGCGACTTGGCGCATATTAGAGAGACGTTAATGTTACCATCAGCATCAATAGACCTTAGATAAATTGTAGAGCCATAGGCCACTTGAGATGCGTCATTTATGCAGTGGAGTCAGCTTCGGTTTCAGCACCTGTAAGTAGGTCATCACATAGAAAATCTTTTTGAACGATCTCTTTAATGGTAGCGTCGCTACATTCTTCACCGACTTGAAAAATGCAACGTGTTGCAAGAAAGCTAGCACTAGCGAAACCGTAGGTTACTGTGTTTAGCTGTAAAACTTGTATGGGATCTGTCTCAAGTTCTCGCCACAAAACTCGTTGAAGATGACGGTCTGACTCTCTTACAAAAATTGCTCGAAACATCTTCTCTATATCTGCGCAGAATACATATTTATGTTGTCGGAAACGTACTAGAATATTAAACAGTGGATCCTGTATTGTGGGTCCAACCATTTGTAGGTCATTGACCGCTACGCCAGAGGATGATTTAGAGTTGGCTTCAAAAACAACGCGTGTTTTTGTAGATTCGCTAGTTTCCTTAATTACAGGATGATGTGGTAAGTAGTATGCACATTTGGATTTATTAAAGTTATCAGGAAGTTTACTTAAGTGTCCGAGAGCTTCATACTCACGCATGAAGTCTGTATATGACTGCTTTATTTGAGGTTGTTTGCGAAATCGAGCTTCTAAGCTCAAAAGACGCTTCTTAGCGAGACCGTAGGTGTCTCCTAATAGACTGGGGTCCTCGCGTAGAGGTAAAGCCACACAGAAGTGACCATCAGGAGTGCGAGTAGTGGTAGCAATAAAATGTTGTTCGCATAGGTTCTCCTCTTTAGTGAGTACTTTAGTTTGAGGGAAATTTTCTAGTTCCCAAAACTTAGAGAGTTCGTCATGTAATGTAGGTTGGGGTTCATATAGTACAAAGTTACACATTAACCTTTTAGACTCTTTTATTGGTTTAGGGTGAAAGATGGGTCCAGCAATTAGCCAACCGAGTTTAGAGCTTCGTAGAATAGGATTTTTTGGCCCTAATGATTGTTGTTCGGATCCTATTATGTCCCAAAAGAGATCAGCTCCAATTAGCATATCAACTGGTCTCGCACGGTTGAAGTGCGGGTCAGCGAGCTGATATTTGAATAGTTTTAGGTGACTAACGTCGAAATTTGTTTTAGGCATATTGCCTGAAATATGTGGTAAGACAAGGCATGATACTGTGACGCTAAACCCGTTATAGTCGGATTGCAGCTTGATAGCACAGCGCTTGGTTGGAATATTTAGCGGTACATTACCGATACCGATTACTTCAGTGTCAGAAGACTGAGGTAAAAGGTTCAAATTCTGCATTACGGCTTCGTTAATGATCGTAGACTGACTTCCAGAATCAAGAAGAGCACGCACTACGGCAGTCTCTTTCGTTATAGGGTTAGTCACCCGAACCATAGCGGTACATAACAATACCTCAGGTGAAGATATAACTGACATTGAAAATGACTCACCATTAGTAGGTAGATTTTCCGGTTGATTGATAGATTTATGTAGTAATGAATTGTGTCGCATTTTGCAGACACGGCAGTTTCCTGGCAGCTTGCATTCTTGTGCTCTGTGACCAGCCTTAAGGCAATTTAGACATAAGTTGTGGGAGGTTACAAACTGACGCCTTTCGTCCACATGTTTGTCCTTGAAAACGGAGCATTGGAAGATATGATGATCTCCTTTGCAAGCTGCGCAGTGAACGTTGAAGCTAGAATTAGAAGTTTTATTTTCTTTAGGTAAGATAGTTACTAATGATTTAGTTTGTTGGAATTTGTTTTGATTATTAGTAGAGTTATATTTTAGTTTTTCAGTTTTATCCTGCTTGGATCGCTGGAATGCAGTTTCCAGAACATCAGCACGGCTTTTCAGGAATGAGAAAAAATGTTCTAATGTAGGTATCTCAGGTAAGACATTTCTGTGTTCTTCCCACTTAAAGTAGGTAGTATTATCTAACTTGTTTGCTATTTGATAGATGATAAGTATATCCCATTTATCTGTAGGTAACCCTAAGCTATTTAGCGCTCGAAGGTTCTTTGTAATGTGGTCGATAATGAATCTTAGTGACTTGTCAGTCTCGCGGATAGATTCGATGTTAAACAACGACTTTAGGTGGTTTGAAATTAATTGGCGTTTGTTGTCATATCGCTGACAAAGAATTTTCCATGCTTCGTGGTAGTTACGGTCCGAGATCTCGAGGTTAGAAATCACTCGCGCTGCCTCACCTTGTAAGTAGGAGCTTAAGTAGTGAAACTTATGAATATTTTTTATTCTGTCATTTTGGTGAACCAAGGATGTGAAAATCTCTTTAAACTCTAGCCACTTATAGTAAGTTCCTTCAAAGGCAGGTATTTTGATTTCTGGTAGGCGGAATCCTACAGAATTATTTATTTCATGGCTATGATTATGACAACATGAATGTGAGTGATGTGAAGAAGAATTATTCTGGCTAGGCATAGGCGTTGTATTTTTCTCTAATAAGGTTTTAGCGTAAGCAATACAATGGTAGAAATCTTGCTCCATCAACTCTCTGACAGAAAGCTCGGATTCTTGGTTACTTATATTTACTATTTCTATTTGATTTTGCACCTCATCAAACTCAATGAACAACGCTTCAAACTTCGACAATTTCATCGCAAGCTTACTTAGTTCAAGCGCAGAAATATTTTCTAATGTATCTAGAATATCTAAATTATTTTTAAACTTAGTAACGCGTCCCTTAATAGAACTACGTTTAGCGGATAGCTCCTTAAATGTATCTTCACTCGTCATGATGAAGCTTGCGGTAAATTGCAAAATGTAGAATCAATTGACTGAATAAAATGTAAATAAACAAGTTAGCATACGGTACGTCCCTCGCTTTGTTGGCCCAGCTGATGCGGTAGATAAGCCGGCGTCCCGTCCCGTAGGCACTCGCAGCCAGTCAACAAGGCGCGCTCACGCAGGCAGGCGGTGTGGGATGCAAGTTGCAGCAGTGATAATGATGATAAGCAAAGGTGCATGCGCATGAACCAAATTAGATCAGCAGACAAGCGGTGCTCCTGGGCGTTGAATTACGTCACAATATTGTTGTATTATGGTGTCACGTAGACAGCGCATTTGGAGCGCACAGCGGCCATACAGCGGTACGTTTTGAGTAGGTATCCTCGTCACAAGGCAAGTATCCGTAGTGTCTTGACTCGTCTCAGATATTAGGCAGGTATAATTGACCCCATTGGGATGAAGATGTCGAGTGGTAGCCTTGGCAGTAACGTCTCCATTGTTACATAGGTTATGTTTTTAGCGTGTTTGATTCAGCAATCGCTTCTTCTCTTCAGTGCAGTCCTGTCACGGTCGCCACTTTTTTGTTCGGTAAGGAACAAATAAAAGATAGTCCTTTAGGATTTGTATGTATATTGCTTGAGTATTACATTATTTCAATATTAGGTTAATAAAAGTTACACGTAGTTCTAGTCTATATTGTAGAATGAATGAGAATGAATGTTGGAATGAGTGGATAAAATGAATGAGTCCGTGAGTGAAAGAACGGTGCGGCAGATGCCGCGATCTTTTGAACTCTGTATTCATATATGACGAAGACGGCGCGAACATTTTTTATTAAAATGCGAGTACATATTTGGCGCATGCGTGGCCTTTTTGGGTAGCTCAGCGATTATTCTGTAGATACTTGCCTTCTTTAGGTTAGCAGACTTTACGTTTATTGGTGATAATTTCATATTAAAATGGGGACTAAATTCTGATAAGTATTTACGATTTTTTGGGCGTTAAATTTCATTATATCTGGTGATTGCTTAAACCTAAGCCATTTAAAAATATCTCATGTTTGTAACCATGAAAGTTTTAAATTTTTTATTTTTATTAATATATTTAATATTTTTAATAATAAAACTAAAATACTAACTAACTAAATAACTTATATATAATATATAAGGTTCTATTCAAAACCGAATATTTACACTAGATCGGAGAGTAGACCAGGCTTGTAGATTTTAGATACACTTAAGTCAGTAGGTATATATGAATGTATATTTCCACATTATTCATATATACTCGTACTATGCATATTTCATTAAACGGTATAAATATCATTCATCATAACATCATAATCAGCCCATTTTGATCCCACTGCTGGGACTCGAGCCTTCCTCTCAGAGAGAAGAGTTGGGCCATAATCTACCATGCGGGCCCAGTGGTGATTGGTGGATAGGTTAGTGGCCAACCCTTGTCGAAGTATTCAGGTCGCCCGAAAAAATATTAAAAACATTATGTTATTCTCTGGTAAACTCATCTCACCCACCCTCCTGACCTACGCAAGAAAACAAATGCCTTCAGTCGCGTATCCATGAATCCCTGCGGTCGTCCCAAGAATATTAGGGATCTTAAACATCATAAAGGCTGATGCGATGCGGAGAAATGGCGCAGAGTGACACAGGGTAAATTAGATATAATTCCTTTATACAAGAGCCAAGTTTGTTTAGACCCAAGTAGGTAAATTGAGCAAAATGTCTTTCTTGACCTTCTATATTTTGTCTACCTGGAAAGGGACGTGTTTAAAGTACAAGTTAGTAAGCTCACGTATTCTGTGACAGATAAAGTTAACAAAATATTTACATGCCTAGAATACATACTATCTAATTTGTTAGAATTATTCTATATTGCTCAGGTAAAAGACTAATCACGTTCGAATAGATTGTTTATTATACTATACTAGCGACTGCTCGCGACTTCGTTCGCGTAGTAGGCTCGGCCTTAGGCCTCGCTTCTTTTTTTGGTTTTTCTTTCATAAGAACTTTCTCCTGACTGTGATAACTAACACAATAACAAAAGATTTGGTAAAATTGTTCCGTCCGTTCTCAAATTTAACCAAAAGAAATATGGGCTCATTTTTATATTATAGACTAGCGACACCCCGCGACTTCAGTTGCGTAGTAGGCTCGGCCTTCAGCCTCGCCATAACCATCCTATCTATTTTTGATTTTTCTTTCACAAAAACATTATCCTAACAATAATTAACTAAACAAAAAATGAAGCTAGCGTCATTGTTCCATCCGTTCTCAAGTTATAGCGTGACCAGGAGAAATAAGGGTTTATTTATATATATATATATATATACTCGTATATATATAATAAAGAAGGTTAATTATTCTAAAACAGTACTTTTTACACAAAGAATTTAGGTCTTACTTAAAGGAAAATCAATAAAATAACCTATTACGCATCGTAATACATGAAGTACCTGCAACACTATTATATATTATATATACACTAGGTATGACCCGAAACGGGTGTCAAGGGTTATGTCTCTCAATCGAATACTTAACTTCAATGGAAATCTCACACAAAAAGATATCACAGGTTAACTAACTATCGGATTTATACAGCTCATTAATCTTTTCACATCCCTATCTTAACCTGCCAAGATATTCCGATAAAGGTACTCCAAAAGTTCGAACGCTCCAAAAAATAACTGAGTATCCACCTAACCTAGTAAATCAATAGATAGGATGCTATAAACCGAGAATTATTGCCATTGAGATAAATGATCCATTTTATAGTAATAGCATTTTGGCAGCCACTTTGGGCTGATGTGGTTAGCAGCACTAGACCCTCGCTGAAAGGTAACGTTTCAAAACAGAGACACATAAAGATATGATTCTATTCTTTTCATTATATTATAATAAGTAGTTATATTTAGTTTTGTAAGGTATTTATAATATTTTATCAAATACTAATGTGTTGTACATTTGAAATATGATAGAAGAGAATCACTCGCTCGTAAAACCCGGATCGTTGCGACTATAGCTTCAATAGTACGCAACTGGCAATTACGATTCTCGTTTTATTATTTGACAAGTTTGACAAATGGAATAAAATAATAAATAAGGATGGTAGACTTCTATACACTTGCAGCCTAGAAGAAAGAAGCAGAGTTCATGAATGAAACTTGTTTTTATCGGTGGAGCAATAAATATATATTTTATATTGTATATTGAATCATTTTCCTAGAAATTGGGAGAAAAAAGTTCACGGAAAAACATTTGAGAGTCAGAGTCGTTTATCTCAATAGTACGCACGTGGAAACATCAATTATCGTTTTATTTTTTTGACGAGTTTGACAAATGCAAAAAAATAACAAAGAAGGATGGTAGACTCCTACACATTTGCAGCCTAGAAGAAAGAAGCCGCGTTCTTGAATGAAACTTGTACTTATCCGTATAAATATATTTTATATTGTATATTGAATTATTTTCCTAGAAGTTGGGAGAAAAATGTTTACGGAAAATCATTTGGGAATCAGTGTCGTTTATCCTTATCCCAAGGGCATAGTGTGACAAAAAAAAACCACCACTTCAGCTAGTCAAACATGGCAGCTACCACGTGTAGTATATGAAGTATACTTCCGCGAGTCCAAGATGGAGGCCATCACGTGGTATGACATAGCCACGGACAGTTAATGAAGAGAATGGCATTTTCCCGTCAAGGAGATGGCCTCGGAGATCGTACCTGATGAAATCGCTATATTACTTTGGTGATTTTTTCAGAGTCAGCCAGATGGCACAATACTAAGAAATACGTATTGAAACTGATAATTATAAGCTAAATATATTTCTGTGTGGTCTGCTTACTGTAGCTTTTCTTTTGTGAAATTTGTCTACGTTCGAATAGAGTTTTCCAAAGTTACTGATGTGGTGTTTATGTAAGCTTTAATGCAATTGTTACTTAACTAATGTTAAATTCAGTTGTATGTAATTGGTATAGATTTGAGTTTCAAATTAAGGAATACATGTGCATAATATTGTTTTATTGTAATGGGCGTTACAATAGAACACAATTTTGTTTGCAACCACTTATATAATATAACCGCTATCAATGCCTAATGTACTATAGATGTTGTGATACGGATGACGATATTTAAAGCAGGAGTAGCATTTATGGGTCATCTCAGTTATGATGATGTAGGATGTTAATAGTAAAATAAAATCAGAATTTTGATATATACACAATGCATTTATTTTAAAAGTATTTTACTGTACAATGATGTTGTTCAAAAATGAGGCTTTCCTAGTATATATGTTAGTCTATGAATGAGGCTTCACAGAACTACTACTAAAGGCTACCTTCAAACCTTCGCTCAAAACGAAATTTTGAAATGAGCACCTCCATCTGAAATACACAATTTAGATACGTCAATCAATCTAACTCAGACCATAGAGTAGCTTTTTATACCAGAAAACTCAGACCGCCGACATTCACCCGCACACATTTCAGAGTGAAGCAGCCTTATTGTCTAACAAGCTTTAACAAAATGGTAATATAGATGAACTTCATTTTGACATTTTCCTTTTTTCAATCCCCATTATAAAGTATGAATTACAAAATGAAGATCAGTTTTATTACCATTCGAATTAGACAATAAAGCCCCAGATATTCGAACGCATTCAAACATATGAGAACCATAGTGTGCGTTCGAAAATACACTTATTACATGTAAGTATTACAATTAAATGAATCAATAGTACTTTTGATTGCCAACTTTATAAGTAATGCAAATTATTCACGGAAATCACAAAACTATATAATCTTAATTTTCATATATATATAGGATACTCCCGAAAAACGAAATAACAACGGATTGTTATTTCGTTTTTCGTGAGTAAGGCTGGTTCTTTCATATTTCTTTGTTATTTAATTATTATAATTACAATATAACGTAATTATTTTTTGTATTATTTTTGGACATATCGTATTCATTTATTATTAATATTATTATATTATTATCATTATAAATATCCATAATAACATTATGGATATTTATAATGTGTATATTTTACATAATTTTTTCTTAATATAAAATTTCTAATACAGGATAATTAACTTGATTTACTTCCTTAATTAATGTAAACTATCTAAAAAAATTACGAAAACAAACTTTGTTACATCAATTATGATCTGATCAAGACTTTGATTATAAAAATAAACTATGTACTGGCAGGTAGGGGATGTGATTCGCTTGGAGTGGTGGCAGTAATGTAAATTTTATATATTTAACGATATTTGAAGTTTTAGAAAAAAAAATGTGTCACCTCGTCAATTGCCTTGAAAAGTTTTCATAATACGCCGCCGCACATTGAACAATACTAACGGCCGTACTTTTAAACGCTATTTAAATTTATATAATGTCATTTAGTACGGCGCAGAACGATTTTGCTGTGCACACTACTAAATACCATCATTTAAAGTTAAGCCTAGTCTAGTCTTACAAGACAAGTTAACTAGACATTAACCTATCAATATCAATGTATATATTTATACAACTCTGTTTCCACATAACATAATATAAAATACAGATCTTCAAAAATCAATTTCAATGAGGACCCTGATAAGGAGCTACCGAATAACTTTTAATATTTACTTACAAAATTATATTTTAATGTGTTGGTACATATATATCTATATGATAGACTGAAGGTTTTATTTATTTTGTTTAATAATTCTTGTGTTTTCGTTAAAAATCTTGCACTGAATAATATCACTTAATAATTAGATGTTTCTTTAGTTCGTTGAAAAATAATGATTCTATTTCTATATCTTAAAAATTTTAGTACATAATATTAATAAAAATACATGGTTCTGGATAGCTATCACATAATTAATGTTCATTTGTATATTTCTACACTTTTAACGCTGAAATGACCGCTACAATCGTAGTAAGCCTACACAAAAGTACAATGTATAAAATCGTAACGAGACAATTTAAATCTAGTAGGTACATTGCTAAAAAACCTGTATTATCATTTCTTTATTCCGCCTTATAATATCACCATTATCAAATTAAAAACAAAAACAAAACCCAACACGCAATAATGCCTTTATAATGATTGATTCCTCCCCGTAGTCTAATGGGAGTGGACATGAAACAAAATTAAATTTCCGCCTCTTAGGGACTCTTTTGTTCTTTACAATCTCATTAAACGTGAAAAACTTTACAAACCACCCCAAATTCACCGCCGAAATCTTATTATCTCTAAATATCTGGATTTCGGTCCTTTATTAACGAAGATATAAAAGACATATAAATGAGCGTATTTAAACGCAAGGGGAGTAGTTGCCCCACATTTGAAAATTAATTTACGTTACATAATTTTTAAATCGTAACAAAATGTATGAATCGTCCACTTATAAAACATTAATAATTAGAAATAATATGAATTGCTGTTATTATAAATTAACTAACTGACCCACTGACGGCTCGAATAGTCCACAAGCTTAAGGTCGCTCAGCGAGCTATGGAAAGGGCTATGCTCGGTGTTTCTCTGAGGGATCGCATCAGAAATGAAGTGATCCGTCAGAGAACCAAGGTCATTGACATAGCCCACCGGATCAGCAAGCTGAAGTGGCAGTGGGCTGGCCATATTAGCCGTAGAACCGACAACCGTTGAGGTAAACGAGTTCTAGAGTGGAGACCGCGTCTCGGCAAACGTAGTGTAGGACGTCCTGAGGCACGGTGGAGTGACGATCTGCGCAAGACGGCTGGCAAAAACTGGATGCGAGTAGCCCAAGATAGACCTAAGTGGCGTGCAATTGGAGAGGCATATGTCCAGCAGTGGACTGCTACAGGCTGATGATGATGATGATGATAACTGACCCATCGTCTTGCTGGAAGATGGGCTCTGTTTTTTTGCGCTGTTCCAAAATAACTGATTTTAAAGTAAAATTTGTATAAGTTTCTCCTTAATTTAACTTTATATCATAATTTAACTATATACCAGTCAAAGTCCCATAGAACTTGGACCAGCCGTTTCAGAGGTTAACAGGAACAGATTTTTTCTTTTTAAATTGTTTTGTGTTGAACGTACCGTCAACAACATCACTAATTGTGATGAGTGATAGAATGACTGTAGTCCTAAATATATATAGATAGCTTAACGTTATACCGCTATACCGTCCTAGCTATATATATATATATCCTAGCTTCTGCCCTAGCTAGTATGGTAGCAAATAAATGAAACTAAGGAACAGAATGTATACGGTACATTTTAATTAAATATTATAAAGTTAAATTTTGCAACTAAAAAAATTCTGCTCTGAAGATTCGTCTCTGTTTCTACTTCTGCAGTACCGTACTTCCCTATGACGTGGTCCGGCCGAAGATGGTAGGTGGCTTCGGAGTGGTGGTACTGTAGGCAGCTTCGAAATTGCACAGGAGATGGTTTCTTCCGTCCTCGGCACTCGGTAATTAAGCGAGGCTCAAAAACAAGTGGTGGTTTCAATAGCGACCACCTAACTTGTGGATGGTTTCAAGCCGTGCAGTGTTTCTGGACAAAACCAAATATTTACGATTTGGCCAGCTATACTACCGATCCGAGGTACCACCACGGCATCACAAAGAATACAGGTAAGTACTTACGTAGTCGTTTTGCCGGGGTGGTACCTACCATCAGAACGGCCAAGAATAAAAGAAACACGTTAATTTACTTTGAAATTCAGAGTTATGTTAAGCAAATTGTTTAATGTTAAAAATGGGAGGTACTTATAAAATACATGTTATGCAGTTTTAAAATGAAATCGCTAATGACGATGTTTTTAGCAAACTATATTTGAGGATATAATAACAATTGGGAAAAGCTGAAATGTAATGGTAACACATATTAAATTACACAATACAAATCAAAATGAAAATCATAATAGGTTGTGTTTTGTGTGTCATTCAGAACTTACCCTAGATCGGAAATCACTTTAACACGTTTTATGTAGCACTGCAAACAGTATTTTATTGGTATCGACTTAAATGACAATGAAAATCATTGTCCGCTTGTCCGCTTGTCCGCTAGAACGCAAGACAGGCGTGAAGCGTTTCAATTATCAGCCTAGCTTCGACTGGCGAGTCGCGGGCGAGCGGCGCAAGCGCAGACCCCCGTCTCTGCCCGACCCCTTTCCTCTTGTCATGCCCCGCCGTTGTTGCGTTCGGATATTCAGCAATATTAACACTATTATGTTACTGAATAGTTTTATTAATTCGTAGTTATATTTAGTTTAGTTTTTATGCTTAAGATAAGGTTTGTTGTATACTATTAAAATAAGTTATGTAGTAGTAACTATACGTAAACATGTAACGCTTCGTTACAACGTAAGCTCCACTTCAAAGCAGTGGTGTGCTTATTATTAGTTTCATTAGCAGCCCATAGTAGCCCAAAAAGCTACCAAATAATAACTAATAGCCTATACCGGAACCACCGTTGGTTAACCTCGTTGACTACTCAAGCAACCCTTGTTATTTTCACCTTGCATTATTGTTTTTTGACTATAGCTTGCTCCTCCCCCTGTATAGCTTCCTAACTGCGCCCATTAACAAATGACGATTGAGTGAACTTGAATGACTATAATTAAAAATGAATTGACAATAGAAAAAGATGTAGTAAATATGATGTAATATTAGAGATACTATTATTTTCCGTTTTCATCCTAATAGTCATTTGTAAGTATGTAGCAGATCTCCATATTAAAGTGTTCGTGATCAGAACATAGACCTCCCCCATAGATTTCTTAAATTACTATTATCAGTGGACGCTATTATTGTGTCAATTATGTTTTATAAAATCTATAATACAAAGTCTCACGAAGTATAGAATTTGACAAGAAGTTAAAATAAATTGTCTTATAATAGAAGCATTTATGGAGTACTGACATACAGTCTAGCAGGTGGTAACGACAGTGATATAATCGTATTATGGGAGGTTTCTTTTTAGAATCTCAAAATAGTTCTGTACTGGCATATTGAGATAATTTACGCACTTATGATACATACGATCAAATAAAGCTTTGAGGTATTACGATAGTCAAAAGTATTCGCGTAAATTCTCAGTAAAAAGTATTCTAAGAAGCTTTTAATATAGTGATAACAAAGGGGTTAATTCTTGTTCAGGGTTGAGCTTCTTATGAAGGTAACATCCATCCACAGCAACGTGGTAGAGCATGATCAGATGATAGCCTCGTGATATCTAGCTATAATACACCAGATAAAAAAAAATACACAGTATATATAGGAGATTTACGACAGTTGTCGATGAGATTCAGTTTCTATTCTAGTTCTATGGTGCTACTATATTTTACAGCAACATTAGGTACAAAAAACACTAGCCTATTCATTATAAAAATACCTACACACTTGATTAGATCGAAAATACTTTTCCAGAGAACTGCTAAGCTGAAACTGAATAAACACGTGAAGCTGTGAAGTAGAAAGTTAGTTAGTATTCAATAATTACAATCCAAGCAGACATTGAGCACTTAATCAATCAAATAATCCAAATGGATCGGCTTATGCCATTAAGTAGCAGGTCAACGGACATTGTCTGGATTAGCTAGGCCGGGAGATACTAAGGATGACTGGAGTGATTATAGATTAGTCTGGTTTTAACGACGTCTGCGTTAGTTTATGCGAATAAATATGTTATTTTTACTACACTATAAAGAACTTTGTTATTTAATATGGTTAAACGATAACTGCCACCTACTACTAGAAGTGTACAAATGGTTTTTCAATGGTATGTTGTAATATGGTTTACCAATGTCAACATATTAAGTTAGTACAAAAAAACTGGTGAATAGTTGACAAATTTTAATTGTCTACAATAGATAATTTAAACAATTAAAAGGAGACGATGTTGCTATTGTGTGACTGTGTACTTTCTAGTTTATAACATTAAAGCGTCATAAGGCAAAATTTGAAGCAAATGTTAACAAGGCATGATATTTTTTCACACTTGCTATAGCTACATTTATGGTCACCATATTTCGTTAGAGTTAAACATTACCGGATATAATGCTATCAAACAAAATAAACTATAATGTCTTGACTGACAAACAGCCGTGCGATTCTCTAATGATTCGCCGAAGCGCTCGTCTACGAGCTCACCGATGTCAAATACTTTATGAGATGTCGCCCTTGTAATAAGGTTCTTTTTCCAACGTTGCTTGTCATTTCGTCATTTGTTTCACGGATGTTGTCAAAGATGCAACGATGTTTGCTCGGGTTGTTCCATGGGCGGTCCCAATAATCTCTCGCCGGTTTACCTTACTAGAGTTAGATATTTGACACTATTTGTATGGAAGTTATGTCAAATTTCTATCGGTAGTAAGGAAAACCGCGGATAGATAGATTATTGGGACCGGCCGTTAAGAGCAAACATCGTTGCATCTTTGACAACATCTGAATAGCACGGCAGGTTACAAAAATGGTAGTCCGTATGGCAGTCCTTGCGTTTTCTAGTCATTGACCTAAAACAATTATCTACCAATAAGTGTCAACTTTATATTATAGTCCTGTATAACCTATTCATTGATACTTGACAGTGGTGAAAACTACTTCGGCAACTTTGAAAGTCTTTAACATATATAATCTTTTCGAATTTTGTGATGATTAATGCCTTGTTGGAGGTTAACAGTAACAACCCACATCTCAATGTGGGATATTACCATACACAATGGTCCGTTTGCTGCATATCTTGAAATAACTGAGTCGTAGAGATGATGTACTTAATGTGTAAATCTCTATAGTGTGAGTATTCACCGTTCATATTAAATTCACGTTCCTTCCAGTCCAGTGCGTCAAAGCGGTGGTTTAGGAGACTCCTGTAACGTGCCACCGACTCAAACATAAATATATGCAGAGGAATGTATAAATTTTGTGCTGGTTTTGAATTTAGGAACAAACAGCTCAAAGATATGTCATAAATAGTTGCGATATACGCAACTGTTTGTGTATATATCGACAGCCAGTATCTGTTCAGGTGTATGGTAATACTAGACCACAGAAAAGCGTATAATTATATACTCTTTGGACTATCGCTCAGCCTTATGCATTGAGTCGGATTAAGGTATATGGCGCTGTATTTCTTTAGAAACCCAGTTTGTTATTGTGACTCGAAAATTATATAGTTTTTGAGAAACACGATTTGATGATAGCTGCTAAATGCAAATTAGAAGTGAAAATGGCTGTTAACTTTTTAATAAAGATTAATCGGCCTTTTTTAAGAAAAGTGTCACTACTGTTCTATATCCCGCAAGGTACAAGCCTCTGGAGTTTTAGTTTAACCCTGCCTGTTTGGCACCTGCCTTCGAAGGGCAAGTCCAGAACAGCTGAAATATTTGCTGTCGGGTCTTTGATTTTGTTTTGATTGTTGTGAGGTTGGTAACATGGACAGATATATGTATCCATGCCATCTGTGAAAAACGTTATTTAAATATAGTAGGTATAGATAGTTTTGATGATAGTAAAGTATTACGATAGATTTATTAACATTTAAACACAAATAAAATCGCAGAAAAACAACGATTTACACATAGAATGACAAATAAATATGCAAAGGCAATTATAATTATTTTTTAATCACTAAACGGCATATGTTAATCAACAAGTTAAGCAACACTTGCATTTATAACTTATACATAGATACATAACTGGTTTTTTGTAAATAGCAACGGCAATGCAATGCAGTGTATATGCGATATGAACTTTGTATTGAATTTCTGAAATCTTTAGATAATCCTTAAAAGCACGTATGCTTAAATAATTAGCTAAAGCTATCCAGAAAAATAACTAAACGCCAGTTATAGTAGACTAGCTGCGCCCCGCGGTTTCACCCGCGTGGTGATGGATGATGATGATGATGATGATGAAAAGTATCCTATGTGTTAATCCAGCGCCTCATCTACCCCCATACCAAATTTCATCAACATTAGCCCCCCCGTTTGTGCGTGAAAGAGTAACAAACATCCATACATCCATACATACAAACTTTCACGTTTATAATATTAATAGGATAGGATAGGATAGTTGTGAGCCCTGGAGTGTAGCCTTAAAGTGGCTCAGTATCGATATCTAAGATATAAATCTAGTGCTTAGTTTGAGGCTCGCCGAAAATTGTCTCTATCAGCTATTAAATAAAGTTTTAAGCACTCTTTGAAAATGTGTTAACTTTTTACTGACCATAAAATATAGTAATTATAAAGTAATATTTATTGGTACCGCAAATTTTTACAGCACACGAACTCCTTTAACTTGATCTGACGAGTGTTGTTCTAAGACGAACAACAAAGACCTACATACCTTCTAAAGCACAAAAGCGCTTAGTTTATAAATTTTATAAATCACTTAGCGTGACCAGTTAGTAGATCAGTTGAGGTCGTAAGTGAGCTCCGCTGTGAGTGCTTGGAGTAGGTTACCAATGCACACACCTATTTAAGAGACAAGTGCATGTAACTGCTCATAGTACTCGAACACTCGTCATAGTCGGTTATACACTCGACATAGTCTGTCATACACTGGACCTAGTCGGTCATACACTCGACATAGTCGGTCACACATAGACATAGTCGGTCATACACTCGACATAGTCGTTCAATCACTACTGACAATTGGAGACTTGCATATCGTTCGAGTTTCTAGCTCAACTCTCTTCTCAGTAAAGATCGTAAGTGAGTAACCTTTAACGCTACCAAACCTTTTTTGCCCCAGTCGTTATATGACATTAACACACTTGTACTCCCGCAATAGGATTCCCAATGTCGCATTAGGCTTAGACACACACATTACAACATCACAAACATTCAACACCACTAGAGAGACATTCAAAAACTAACATTTCCGTTTAGGTAATGATTCGTCGATCTCAAATATTTTATGAGATATTGCCCTTGTACACAAGGTTGTTTTTTTCAAAGTTTCTTGTCATCTCGTCATTTGTTTCACGGATGTTGTCAAAGATGCAACTATGTTTGGTCTTAGAGAATCGCATGCACGGCTGCACACAAATATTTGATTGCCTCAGCCAACGGATCATACCTGCAACCACGTGTTTCAAACGCAGTTTTTCATAATTTACCGAAATGTAATATAATGAAGATGCGAATAAAGGTAATCGAAACTATAATTCAGAATTGATTTAAACGTGTGCCTATACTTTATCATTTATTAGAGTGTGAAAGAGATGACTAGATGTAAAAACCTATATAAAAGAAAATAAAAGACAATTATGGCGAAGGTTCATTTACTCGTTTAATTCTCACGTCTTTACAATACTATTTGATTCCGTTGAAATTCTTTTTAATTTCTATTTGAAGTACGTAAGCGACTTAAAGTTGAATATAACTTGGGAACAACATAACATTTCTCTAGTCGGACGTAACGACACCTCATATTTTCTGACTCTGCGGGGTACAATACACAGTACATGCCAGTAGAGAACCGACAAACTACTGGACAGAGAACCTACAAGCCCAGGTTGTCGGTCTATGTATTTTTATTACGGGAGGGAAATTATTAACTCTCGTACTACTCAAAACGTATTTTCCCGGTAAATATCACGCGAGTCCATCATATCATCATAATCAGCCCATTTTGTTCCCACTGCTGGGACTCGAGCCTTCCTCTCAGAGAGAGGAGTTGGGCTATAATCCACCACGCAGGCCCAGTGTGAATTGGTGGATAGGTAAGTGGCCAACCTAAGTTGAAGTTTTCAGGCCGCCCGAAGGCCTTCGACATAGCCTAACTGTTGTCTGTCTGTCTGTCAGCCCAACTGTTGACTGTTCGCTTAAGACAAACAACCGGGATCGACGGCTTAACGTGCCCTCCGAAGCATCGGAAGCGCTCAGTTACGAGTATATAATGCCACTAGTGGTCACCCATCCAAGTCCTGACCGCAGCAAGTGTTGCTTAACTTCTTGATCGGTTAAGATCGCCAAGTCAAGCTCCACTACGAGCGTTTCAACGAGAGTCCAAATAAAGAATAATTCATATTTCGTTATAAGTACTGTAATACGTTCACATGCATTTCGTAAAAAGGTATAATTAGGACAATATAATAACAGACACTTAAATTTCATTTATTTTCTTCGGTTCTCCTGACTTCTTAATCGATCACTGATTATCGACCGTTCAAGTGTATGAAGATGCTGGCAAGGTAACTATAGGATAGGCTTCCATTCAAATTATTATAATTCGAGCAAAGCCTTCACGAGTTCACTAATTTCAATGAATTACGAGTATATTCTGTCAGCCATGTAAGCTGCGTAATAAAAGCAAAACGGTTTTTTTTTTCTAGCACAATAATAGTATGAGTTAGTTACCTTACTGCAAGAGCAATATACTATGAACCAGGTACAAAATAATAATATATTATATAACGCGGTGGTATATCACGGTGGCGACAGGTGTACGAACGCAATCCTCTTTCACCCTCTCAAAGCTTTTCGACCCCAAGGAACCCCTTTTAAGTTACATGACTTTTAACTTTGTGACCCATCTTTGCTTTAAAGTGCTCAGTCTTATCCAATTCTGGAGACTTATTAGGAAACTTTTGTGGAATATTCCGGAAATCGGTCAAGTGCACACTGGACCCCAAAAAGTTGGTTTTAAAATGTTATCTTTGTTTGGTTTGTAATCTACGATTCTAATTATAGTAATCAAACTTCATTTTATATTATATATTTTGACGGCTCCATTAGCTCAGTTGGTAGTGGCCTTCGAAGCACGTAGTCCCAGGTTCAATCCCTAGACGGGGCAAATGTTTGTGTGATATTTGCTATCGAGGTGCGGTTATTGTGATGTGTTATTGTATGTGTCCATAGGGAATCCTAGAATGGGGTATGAGTGTGTTATAGTAAGTATTCTTCTTAGTAAGTAATCTTAATTATATTATATTGATTATCGTAAAAAACGCAAAACTATAGTATTTTATAATATACTAGAATCTAGTAAGGTTCGTAAACAATGTACTTTGAATTTATATTCAGACTTTAATGTCAAAGTTGAGTCCAGTTTGAGTGAACTCTTTACCCAGAATAATATTAGTTTTAATGATCGTTGTTTGACGACTTCTTAGCGAAAGCTTAAAGTTTGGAATTGTCTGTCTTGCGACATTTCTGTGCTGCTAACTTCCAAAGCTTATTTATTGTAATGTCCTTAACTTCAAAGTTTACGAAATACAAATAAAGCTCTAATTTCAATATCGTATAATAAAATAACGACATTGGACTATAAAAGAAAGATAAGTAAAACATATACCAAAAATGTTACTTTGTTTAAACATCAAAAGCACAATCTACTAAAACGAGTCAGAAATCGGCGAATAGGTTGTCGGAGCAGATACGCCGCAAGGGCGATACGTATCAACTCATAAATAAACAATCTTGGCTGGCAGTGAGTATGGCCCTCCAGGCATTTCATTTTATTCTGTGGACATATTTTCAGCTGCCATTTTCCATTGGCGATCAACCCTTTTGACAATTTATCGGGACATCACATTTTCATACAGGCGGGTGGCACGAACTACACGACCGTCCCTCATACATATTCAAATAGCGGGCGCTGTACAAAGCAGAAACACGCTGGCACCACCGACGTGTTAGAATTACAAAAAAGTATACAGAATATGCCAACTGATAAACAATCTATATCTCTATAACTGCTTTTGTGTTCTGAGTACATGTGGGGTGAATGTCAAAGCTCCGAGATCCCCAGTATTAGCAATATTAGGAGTCTACACTATTATTACTTATAGTGTCAGGTTTATAAACCTTTCGCCAAATTCATTTATTCTTTTTCGAATTCGACGTTTCGACCAATTCAACCACGATCACGGGCTCATGATGTATAAGAATAGCTATTGTCAAAATATTGTTATATGAATGAGTATTATGTCCATAAAAATGTCAATGATATCTAGGTAACCCGATTGCAAGTTAGAAAACTGTAGAGCCAATTAGTATACTCAAAGTGAACTTGTGCTGTCTCCACTAACACATGTCATTTCCCAATCGAGTTCTGAGATCGACTTGGGTATTTTGGAAAAGAAAACATTTTTAGTTTAAGCAGATTACCGACTTTTTGTGTTATCTAAACACAAAAACACGATTGGAAGTTCTAATCATGTCAACGTCGAATATTTCTAAGTACCTGGTTGACCGAGTTTTAGTAGTTTTGGAGCGCGATTTTGTCTACGTGCAATATCGTGGCCCTCGGGACATACCCGTTGAATCGGGATTATAAGTAGCATGAGTATTAATCCCGAATACAAACAATGTTCACTTCATCTAAATCCTTTTAGTTGATTTTGAATGATTGAGTATCAAACATTAAAACATACAAACTATCACATCTGTAATATAAAAAATGAATCGCTGAATGTGTTGCTAAGCGCAAATCTCGAGACCAGCAACCGATTTTGCTAATTCTTTTTTTTAAATATTCCTTGAAGTACGAGGATGGTTGCTACGGAGAGAAAAATTTAGAATAATCCGGAAAAGGTCTAAAAACAACGCTTTTCTATACTCCCATACAATTCGTAATAAAACTTAAAAGTCAATTTGAACTTTAATACCATACCACAAAGTTTAAGTGTTAGTGGAGAGGTTCCGGGAAGGTAAAACAATTGAGTTACGTTAGTAGCGTATATATCGGCAATAATATTTGTTAATATGGTAAAATGTCACTTGAAATGTAAACGTCTCTTTGCTGTGAATCTATAATATTACTAAATCTAAGTAGTTGTTTTATCATTTTTATTTTTTGACTGAATTGTTAATTTATTAACTTGTTTATTTCGTTTTTATTTTAATAGCTGACCCGGCGTCCAGAATAGCAGAACAAGTATTAAAAAAAATAAAAAATCGACTGTTGGGCGGTACGAAGTTCAGAGGGTCAGCTAGTTTATAATATTACTGTGATATTCATAAAACTTATGAAAAATATAGTATTGAACTTTGACATACATACTTCATATGCAGTATAAACTTCCTTTCCGAAAGGGTGACCATTTTCAGGATGCATAGACATTAATTGGCGACATAAAACATCCCATTGATATTAATGTCTTAACGGTTGATATTAAAATGAATCAACTTGGTTTAGCTTGCTTTTAGGTATGAAAACATGGAAGGTACTACACATCACACTCGGACAGACTAACAAATTTAAAGACTATTCGATTATAGCGTTGTGGTCAAGCTTTTTGAACATTCATTGAATTCGACCGATTTTTCATATAATAAATACTTTAAGAATCTCAATATGTATGGAATATTCTGGCACTCCATTTTAATATTGATTTGTCTGTCATTAGTCAAAAACCATATTTATATTGACACCTTTTCCCATTTCCTAGACAAAAAACAACATGGAGCAAATAACAACTGTCCGGCTTCACATTTATTTACCAAAAATCATGTTTAGGACTGGAATTATATTTGAATCCATTTTGTAACAAAGTCATAAACATCTCCAGCATATGTCACAGGTAAGATTCAAATAAAAATGGATGGAGATAAGCAAAGACATATTTTTGGTCCCGAGCTAGGATTTACTGCGAGATTTAGATATGAACCGCAGATGGCGTCCATGACTTTTCATTGAACCTGACGCCTTGGGCCAGGTCCTATGTCACAAAGGGTAAAAGGTGGTACTTTAACATTTATTCATTTTGACGTGGTGCTAGAAATAGCTAGGAGGCAAAGAGAAAAGATTAGTCAGAGACGCCTACCAAAAATGTTAACCTCAATATTAAATTCATATTTCTATTGTACGTTTCTTAGTTTGTACACTCAAATGAGAATAGAGGGCTCCAATTTCTCGCAGTCTATGAAATTGCCTATTTTAGAGAAAAGGTATAGAGTTGTTTTAAGGAGTAAATGTAATAGAACCTAATTAATGAAATGAAGTATTGACCACTACTGTCGGTGTCATTTTTCCACTTTAACGATAGACCTTCCGATTTATAGATTCCTGTTGTTAAAAATCATCCAGAAATATCTCAGAGTCAACGTCTGGTAAGTAAGAATACGGTGGATGACGGACACTCGATGTGTTTGAAGCTCCCGTAAGAGACGGTTCGTTGTGTGTGTGTGAACGAGCATTCTCTTATAGAAAGAGCGTACCTACTTTAGCAATTTCAAAATGTGGATTGTTTGGTGGCTCGTCCTTTATCACTTTCAATTATCGACAGTTCACCAATACAGTAATTGTAGTTACTACTCTCAAGAAACTAATGAATAATACGGATACAGATAATACAGTCGCAAAGAGCTGCTTTTTTGTCTTTGTTTGTTTTTGTCTCCATTTACATTTTGTCATCGCCGTACTTGTATTTTACCGTTACAAAAATGTTTCCGATTTTATGCAGGATATAACGAAAAATGTTTTTTCTGAAAAATGTGGGCTTTTTTTCTTAGAAATACGGGATTACTCACGTCGATGACAACTGACGCTTAGTACTGCCGTCCGATTCTCTAATGATTCGTCGACGAGCTCGTCGAAGAGCTCACCGATGTCAAATATTTTATGAGATATCGCCCTTGTACACAAGGTTATTTTTTATCTTCGTTCTTAGTTTGCTCTTAGGGAATCGCACGGCTGGTGCTAAGTGAGACATCATTGATGCGGGCGTCCCGAACAGTCGAATTTTCCGATAAATATTACGTGAGTATAGTCCCGTATATCTAAGTAAAAATGAGTGTAAACCACGTTAGTTTTTATAAAAAAATGTGAGCTTACTCGCGTTATACTTGTCGGATAGATCCAACTATAGTTTCGACCATATCCAGTATTTCTTTTCAAGAAGTGTTAGGGACGCCCGCGTCGATGACGTCTCGCTTAGCACTGATAATTACTATAATAACATAGTACAAACAAAGTAAGTAAAAAGCTACCGCACACTCCATGTATTTTAGTACAAATGACAATGCGATTCGGAATTCCCTTAGTTTTGTACAGATGTAACAAGTTAAGACTAGCTTTCAAGGGAACTTTTTTTTTTTGATAAGTTCGTATGGAATTATTTCCAAGCTTACTGGAGGTAGAGCCGTAATAAAATGGTTTAAAACAAATTTGTCCTGATTCTGAGCCTTGTTTTTACAATTTTTATATAAAAAAACTTTACATCTTCATGAAGAAAGTTCCTAAACCAACATTTTTTGTCTTAATTTGTTGTACAAGCTAATATTTTACTTAATAAAAATAACTTTAAAATGAAGTAAAATATTAGTTTGTATAAAAATTCATAAGTACAAAAATTTTCATATGTTTTTAAATAAACATAATATGCTTTCGAAGCTAGTTTTCAAATGTATATTTTTTAGTTCGTGTTGTGTAATTTACATCAATCAAATTATCGCACAAAATGATACGTATGTATCTTGCATTTGCTTGCACCATGTGATGATGTGAAGATGTACAGTTTCCGGTTAAGCAATAATTTTACAAAGTTGCTAAATATACGACCGTAGTACTCCAACAATGACGTTTAGAGAGCATCATAAAAGTCTATAGCACTTTTCCCGGGTTAAAATGGACGCTTCACGGTTGCGCTCTATTGCATTAAAACTTTGGCGATGGTTTTATTTTTCTTAAAGTTACTGTTGAAACTAAAACCAAACTGTATATTATGATATATACATACATCAAAAAAGTCTGAACGTCATATACGCACAGACTTACTTGGACTACAATAATAAAGCATTATTCTTACCTTAATTTGGTACTGAGCTTAGTAATGTCGGCAATAGAATACATAACGAGTACCGTGCGTCACACAATCGAATACACCCTCGCACGTCTGAATACCTCTCATAACGAAATAGCTCCTAAATGAAATTCCTTATAATTACGTTTCTATACGGTTAGTATATTATCGTGCATTCTGTCGAGATTGGGGACAATCATTTCGTAGAATTGCTACCGTAAGTTCCGAAATATATATTTATTTTAAGCTAAGGATATTAAAAAAAAATTACACTCTTTATTTAAACATAGCTGTGTAAACATGTTTTAAAAGAATCAATCATAGAAAAGAGACCATTTGTTTCTGTCTACATTCCTCCTCCTCCTTGCGTCGTATTCCTCAGTGATCAGGGTCGTGACCTCCCTTCGGAATCACCTTCTGTCGTATGTACGTTCTCCATCTGTTTCTGTTCCTGGCGGCGTGGAGGGCGTTGTGAAACGTAGAGTCGAGCGCGGTGCGGGTCTGGTCAGCGACCACGAGGCCTTTTATCGTCTATTTTTCCGATCACAATGAGTTTCTCAAGGTTGCCACTGTCTTTCCTAGCAATGTGACCGAAATATTCCAGGACTCTGCGTAGACATTCGGATGACAGCCGCGAAGAGATCTTGAGTTCTCGCAATATGCGAATCCGGAATGCTGTCCAGGGGATACTGAGCATCTTTCTCCAGCACCACATCTCAAAGGCGTCGATGCTTTTTCGGTCTGCAGCTCCAGGTCTCAGCGCCATAAGAGAAGATCGAGAAAACCAGAGTCCGTACCAGTTTGGTTTTAGAAATGTTGTGAAATTTTGGAAATTTTGGAAATGTTGTGAAAGACATTACCAACTCTTTTAACAACAAACTTGTTTTATCATTTTTTAAATGTTTCATATAGCGATCTTTGAAACAATATAAAAATAATTAATACTTGGAAGAAGACTATATCTACTGCAATAGTTTAGGTTAGGTTAGGTTTAGGTACATTCATAGAAAAGGTGAGATTTGAACCAAAAATACAAAAACCACCACGGAGCGCAGGCCTCGGATAAAATCGCTTAAAAATAACAAATAATTTGCAGTTATGACCAATAACTTAGTTAAATTAACGCCGTGTGAACGTAGGCGCCTAATGAAGAGTAGGATGATTAGTTTTGGATACTGCCTGCATTTGAATTAATCTACCGTACAAGGCATTACTGAACGCAAAGTTTTTTTTTTACGTCGTCGACTGAGCTCGTCGACGATCGCAACGACGAAATATTCCTTAAAGCCCGACATACACGGACTGCTCGAGCAATAAGAGAGCGATCAACATGCACGGACCGCTCTAGCAGTTATAGACAATAGCTTGAAGCTGCCATTGATAACTGCTCCAGCAGTTGGTATATCAAATAGTGACAATTTCAATTCGGGGGCGGGAAGCGCGCGCGACGTGGAATAAAGAGCGCGAGCGGAGGTAACTGCGCAAGAGCATTCGACAGCTTGAGCAGTCCGCGTATGCCTGGCGACTGCTTGACAACCGACCACCCGAAGCATTTGCAACTGCTCGAGTGGGTTTGTGTGTGTCTACGTAAAAGACTGTAGTTCACTGTGCAGTCGCATCTTGAAGCAGTTCATGCTGAATGCTTCCAAGCTGCCCGTGTTTCTGGGCTCTTAGAGAATTACACGGCTGGAGTGTTTTGATCGGACGAATATTACTGACACTGACATGACTTGAGTGACTAAATGTGGTTATAAAAGTATTCAGTCAGGAAAAGCCAATGACCAAAATTGGCGCATTTTTTTTTACCACAGCCATCACAGCCTAAGTTATTGAGTGTAATATAATATAATAAGCAAAAGTTATTATAAAATTGTATAACCTAACATCAGTCTGAACTGAGTTATACATATTTGAAAATAAACTACTACGAGTACATGTACTCGTAACCCTTTCAGCGAATCCGGCCAATCATAGGCCTAGGATTCTGTACAACTGCGCCTGAGCAGGTTACGAGGCCCTTTTTTCTATTATTACTATTATATGGTATATATATATATGGTCTATATATATTATAAACACACCCGACTGCGCCATAAAATATGTATTAATGTCTATATATTTGAAAATGCATTTTCATCTACTTAGACGACATGATGACTATTATTAAGGTTTTATAACTCGAGGTGTTATCTCATCTCAGACTGCATATATTAAAAATTGTTTATACATGAATTTTCGTGTTATTTTTTCCCAACTCACCCCAAAGTTTCAACGATGGCCATGGAAAAAAATAAATGCGCCACTTTCCATAGTGATTTGGTCCTTGTCCTTTACTTTAAAACTTAAATGCTAGGAGAATATTCTAACAAACATGTCTCGGATGCGAAGCGAATTCGTCAGGCGGGCGACAAAGGCAACGGCAAAACAAATAGCAGTGCAACATCAAGATGACCATAAAAGATAGGATCGAAGAGGTCGTGTAGGCCATGCTTAGTACAATAGGGCAAAGGCAGGAGTCTGCGGCCGGATACTCTAGCTAATATCAGTATACTCGTAACAAGAAAATAGTGTAACTAGATTAAGCTATGAGTATATAAGTTAAAGTATTCTTTTTGTAATGTAAAACTGTGATATTTGGAGAACGAAGTCTCCATTCAAAATGTATGTTATCTTAATTAATCTATAAGTTTAAAAATGGTACGGACCATAGTGTATGTAGTGTGTAATTCCCTCCTCCTTAATCGTTCTCTCATTACTGAGGATCGTGACTCCTCTGTTGCAGTTTGTTTACTGTTTCTCTCCACCGAGTTCTGTTGCAGGCCTGATGTAGAGCTGTGCTGAAAGGTATCTCCAGCTGTTCCGATACCTGATCCGTCCATCGCTTAGGGCTTCGTCCTCTTGGTCTTTTACCCTCAATTTTGCCAGTTACTGTTAGACGCTCAAGGTTGTCAGAGCTTCTACGCGGTGCGGGTGTGTAATTAATTAAGAATAAAATAAAACGAACATGTCTCGTGGATTTATTTATTTTAGATAAACACATAAACAAAGGATGTATTCAGCATCACCATGTATCCAATAAAGCATGCACAGCGAATGTTCTTTCTTGGAAATTGAGCGGATCGTAAAGTCCTGCACGAGTCTGGCTACGGTTTCGCTGATTATTTTATTGCTGAGCTTTTTGTTTATGTGGCACACAATTACGTACAAATGTGAACTGGCTTTCCCAGAAAACCAATATGGCTTATGATGTCAATGTCGGGAAAGTAGCAAGGTATAGTTTGGTTTGCCAATAAACGGTATAACACACAACGACAATAATACGTAAATATACTTGTTACACCTGGGAAATTTTTGTTGATGTGGAGGTAATGTTATGGTTATTTTTTATTTCCTATTTTGTCATTATTATTGTCCATGTCATTATCCCAAAGAGCTGTCTCACTAACCTATGTTTTTATATATTACTGATTTTATATATGTGATATAAATGGTATTGAGCTGCGTTTCGCGGTTTCACCCGCGCGTTGATGGATGATGTTGATGATGAATCGAATATAGCGTATGTTACTCAGGCATAATATAGCTTTCCACTGGTGGAATATTTGTCAAACCGGTTATGTAGTTTTTGCGTTTATCCATTACAAACTATCGAATCATTCCTCTTTATTACTAGAGTAAAAGGATTAACACCAAGATACGAACGATGTGACCTAGTTTATACCGGCGTTATACTGCATATTTTAACACGGAAAAGTAGTTATCGTGATATAAGTGTTATAGTTAGACATACATACTTTTTTTTAGAAATTGATGTCCTCTATAAAACTATAGTACCTACATCACTTTGCTCTATTGTCAATAGTTCCGCAGAGTACGCGATATAAGGAGTTTTCGGCATTACTATTGCATAATTTTAAATTAAAAAGTAGTTGTTGGGACATAACTGTAATGGTAAGACGTATGGTATCGCATATTTTATTGTATTATTAATGTTTTCTAGAAAACTGCAGTACATCACTTTGCTCTATTGTCCAAAGTTTCTGCAGAGTACGCAATATAAGGATGTTTTTAGATACTTTTTTTACAACTTAGGTTAGATAGTAATACATTATCGAAGTTTTCATACGTACCCTTAACTTTTTTGAAAATATTATATACTATATAGCCTGTATTACTCAATGACAATATCGATTTCTAACGGCAAAAGAATTTTTAAAATCGGTTTAGAAGTTTTTTAAGTTTATTCGTTAGATACAAAAGTACAAATCTTTCCTCTTTATAATATTATTATGGTAAAGTATTAGTGTAGATAAGTTGCATACAATAGATGGATTGGTTAATTACCAATGCGAACTGGCAAAAGGCTGGCTGTATTTGCCGCAGAACCGATAGCTGATAGGTCAGATGTGTCTTAGAGTGTAGATGACGAATCAGCAAATATTGTCTTAAAGCGGTGAAATGGAGGCTAGAATGGTGGATGTAGAACGTGGATAGGGTCACCAGATAAAAAAAATCAAAAGACCGGAGAAAAGGCCTGATCCCCATGGAAAATCCTGAGATTTAGTTGCAGTTTGAGAATTTTCTCTCAAACGTACTGAACAGTTTAACAGTCATATTATTATCGTTTTATACACGGTGGATCTCAAGGGGTTTCACTCACTCATAGCACTCAGCTGGGGTTGCAGCGTCACCCACGCACCACCCCTGGCTGCTTCAGTTTGTTTTAATTTTCATTAAAGATATACTGTATTTATTGAAAATTCTGTATATCCTGATATTTACAAAATCCGGCCGCAATCCTAAGAAGACTTCAAAAATCCTGAGGTCTGGTAACCCTTAAGGTAGAGGACAGTGCATGAAATTGGCAAGACTAAAGTGTAGATGTGGACTATATGTTGATATGTTATTTCTTTTATTTAAGATTCGTACCTTTAAAACCTATTAAAAATATGGTTTAAACAATATACTCTATAACACGATTTAATCAAAAATTAATAATCTGTAAAATAGTGTACATTATCAACACATCGCAAAAAAAAACGTTTATTTATCCGAAGCTTCTGTTCAAAAGCCAATAAAACTGACTCGTGCCCGATATAAAACATTTCAAACGAAAAGAGCACACATTTACTATATATGATGCTTTTACAGAATTTTGTGCATTTTCCTGCATATTTGGTTTCACAAATTTGCCACAGTAAATGGGTCACTTGACTGAGAGAAATTTCATGGCGTGGCTGACAACGATGTTAAAATGGCGATATAATGTTTTAAAATTTTAACAAAAATTGTATAGAAAGAATTTGTAGCCTGTAATATAATGTCAAATCACATCATATCTCATTTCATTAAATCCTTATTGTTAAGTTTATATTAATTTTTTAAAAATTAAACATAAAATGAGGGGATGACATAGAAGACGTCAAAAAAGGAACGAGGAGAGATTTTGGGACAGAGAGAGATTCCAAGGAATATTAAATAATTATACAATATTCTAAAAAGAGTAAATAAAGGGATTTTGGAGCAAAGGGAGAGATTCCGACCCAAAAGAGTATACGATACTACGTGGCTGACCAATATAGAAAGATCGAAGACGATTACCTGATATATATTTTAATGCATCTCAAAAGAAAACTAGCGACAATACATGGAAGCCGTCATATTGAGTACGGCTTGTCTGGTGTTGGAAAAAGTCCTTTTGAAGAAATTAAGCAGTTTTATATGAAGAGTTATAGAAGAAGAATGAATTGGACCTACAGTGATTTCCCAGGTCACGTTATTTAGCTATTACGAGTATATTAATATCATTATCTAATGTTCCTTTTTATTTCCAGTTAGTTAGGTAGGCCTACTAGGGATATTTGTTATTTTTTTAGTGTAGGTAATTCTAGTGTATGTATACTATTACATTACAAGCACCAACTTCCTTAGGCATAAAATAAAACTATATGTCTATAGTCTGTATATTATAAAAAACTAAATATTATAAAGAGGAAAGATTTGTATTTTTGGATGTAACGAATAAACATAAAAAAACTACTGTACCAATTTCAAAAATTCTTTTGCCGTAAGAAAGTTACATTACCACTGTGTAACATAGTGTAGATAGTATATTCAAAAAAGTTAGGCATCCATATGATATATATCCAACTTCGATAATGTAACCCAAGGTGTAAAGAAATACCAAAAACCATACTTATATCGCGTACGCTGGGGAAACTATTGGCTATAGAGCAAAGTCACGTATTTCAGTTTTATAGAAAACATTAATATCTACAATAAATTCTGCAATACCATATGTCTTACTGCTACAGTTATGTCACAATAACTCCTTTTTAATTTTAAAATATGCAATAGTAACGCCGAAAAATCCTTATATCGCGTACACTGCGAAAACTATTGACAATAAATTTTTGCTGCATCGCTCTTATTACTCGTTAGATGAATAATTAGCAATGAATAAAAACGTTTTAGGAAGTAATTACTCGTTAGTTATACGTTGTGTTGTTTTACCTAAGTCCTAAAAAGTACACATTTCATGTGGTGAAATGTGTAATGTTTTATTTTTTAAGCATTTATCATGTACTCACATTTGAAGTAAACAAATAATATCCTATATAAAGTATTAGGGTACTAATAACAAACAAAACGTAAGTTTACATTATATAAATATATGGTTTTAAGTTACATAAAATCTAATAGCTATATCTAATATCAATAAATAGGGCAATGATCTCTGAAGCACAAAATAAAACAATAATCATTACCTTCGTCCACTCTAGCAGGATTTCCACACGTTTACTTCAAATGTTTAACAACTATACTGTATTTTTACTATTAAAATACACTCTGCCCGATGTTTATTTCTCGACCTTCTTTGATAGTTGACCAAAATGGCGGGCGATCTAGTTGGCCGATTTGTAAGTCAAATCAACATTAGTATTAGTTATTATTATAATCTTAACTAATAGTAAATCATGACTACATCGTGAGGTAAATGTAACTGATTGACTTCGTTTTTATCTCAATAAATAATAATAATAATAATGACTAATATTTTTGTTACATTAAATATATTATATATATATATATGGTTGGATACCTAACTAACATTAAACACTTTGAATTAAATATAAATATAACTAATATAAAACGTTATATTGACCTATTTGTGTAGGACCCTAACAATAGCGGGATGCAGTTATCTGTGGGCCGAGCACGATAATCTGCTTAAGTGTAACGATATCGCATCGTTTACGTATTCAGTACAAACTAAGAGTTATCTGTGCCACTATTAAAGTTCTTACTAATTATACGCTCGTAATTTTAATGAATAATGTTATTAATTAAAGTCAAAGCTAGGAATCTTCGTAGCTGTAACACAGGGAAGTACCAACGACCCACCTGAGTGATAACCAGGAAAATATATGGACCGTAATCATTCATTTTAATTAACTTTTTTATTGAATATTATTAACCCTTTGAGTACCATTGACGTACCATTGTATTATATATGGAAAATAAGTATTAAATTAAATTATTGTAATACACTATTGTACTAGATAAATGACAGTTTCTACTAAATACGTTATCGATGCGAGTACGTTACACTTAAACAGATTTTTGTGCTCGGCCCACTGTACTTCCTGCGTGTATTTTGCGATGCCTACTACTTCGCTGATATAAGCATTTTTCCAGTGGAAATGTCAGTTCTCTTTCTTCCTTTATCATATTAATTAATTCATTAATTTGTTCTCCTCATGTGTCAACGTCCACTTAACAATTTTTCTATTGTGTCTGGAGGTTTTTACTTGATAGAATTACAATAAAAAGTAAAATAATTTAATGATATCTTAGCATTAAAGTCAAATAATAAACATTAAAAACCATTTTTAATTTACTCTTTATTATTAGCAATAAATAATAAAGAGTAAATTACCTTAAAAAACATGTAGGCCTCCATAACAACAGCTCAAACTGGGTAGTATCAAATTCATGTTTTGTGCGAAATAAACGTCCGATGTAGTCTATAAATCGGAGTGGAGCCTGCACAAAATAAAATTAAACCTGCGGCCGGTATGCACTGAATCATGGGGACAGTGACGCAGTATTTTTGGTATAGCAGTAGCGAAAGTTGTACTATTTTATCTACCGGCTATTATGGGTTTGATTAACTGTGATTAGGGGCACATAACACGCAGAACAGATGGCCGATGAAGCTGGAGGTTCTGGAATGGAGACCACGGACCGGCAAGCGCAGCGTAGGTCGTCCACCGACACGGTGGACAGACGACCTAATAAAGGTCGCAGGACGACGTTGGATGTAAAATTATGGGGGAGGCTTATGTTCAGCAGTGGACGTCATATGGCTGAAATGGTGATGGAGGATGATGAGTTACTCCTTATAACATCAGCTTTCAACCAGTGAAAATCTTCTTGAAACCGGTCCAGTGTTTCAGAGATTAGCTGAAGCAAATAGACAGACTGACTTACAGACAGACATAAATACAGACAAAAAAATTAACAATTATTTCTTTTATTATAAGTACCGCATATACTTTCATAAGCATTTAGTGAAAAGCTGTTAATTTGGAATTACAAACAGACAGTTCAATTATACTTATTTATATAGATCATCATCACCATCATCATCATCATCATCATCATCAGGCAGTATCAGCCCACTGATGAACATATACCTCTCATAATACATGCCACCGAGTCTGATCTTCAGCTTTTATCATCCAGCTGCTTCCAGCCACTTTGCGTATCTCGTTGCTCCACCTCTGAAGAACACGTCTACCCCAGAGGTTATCTGTTCTTCGGCTAATATGACCAGCCCACTGCCACTTTTTAATTCTGTGGGCTATGTCGGTTACTTCCAAAACGTCATCTTCTATCAGAAACTAATCATATTTGGTATCGTATAGAAATGTCTGTGTGTATTTATCATAAACCGATTTTTGCGTGAACCTTCTGTTCTACTATTTCCTTCTGCCGTGTGGACTATCCCCGGAGGATTTGGCAACCAATACACGACTATGCACTTAGGGACGGCCCTGACTCGGACCATTCGTTTCTGATAGATACTTATATATCATTTCGTCTGTGATTTTGTAATAAAACTGATGTTTTAAGTTTGTTTTTTCCCAGGTCACGTTTTAACATTTTAGAACGATTGACAAGAAGAAAAACACGCTTTTGTTTTGTACACTCTCTACTACCGTGCGATTCTGTAATGATTCGTCGACGAGCTCACCGATGTCAAAAATTGTATGAGATATCGCCCTTGTACACAAGGTTGTTTTTACAACGTTTCTTGTCATCTCGTTATTGGTTTCACGGATGTTGTCAAAGATGTAACGATGTTTGTTCTTAGAGAATCGCACGCCATGCCGTAACGCCATACTTCACCGCATGCGATTATGAGCATTATTTGAAAGACAATACGTCTGTAGATATTTCCATCAGTTGGTATAGTTGATTTGACAGGAGGGCATTGCAATGCCATGCTCATTTAGCAGGGTGGCACTAACTACTTGATCTCGCTGCTCGGACTTGTAAACCAAATCCTGCAAATAAAATAATACGGGTTCTTAAGACTGGGTTAGAGCAATGCAAAGGATCATGTCACTACCTTATTAACATTGAGTTAAAGACCCGATGTTCTCAAATTCTCAGCAATGTCCTATCGGGTAAAGTAGAATACGCGTCATATTTCACACACAATCGTACTCTGTCACAGTGAATAATGAAAAATACTCTGAAACAACTAAAGAAGAGTAAATTTTTTTTTACTAGGGCAAAGTGCTAACAAGTCCACATAATTTGCAGATGGGCTTTCTCAATTAGGTATTCCTCCCACGTGCGTTTCCCATTACACGAAACAAACACATAAAGACAATACAAAAACAAAACCGTTTTGTACACAGCACGGACAAAATAGAAACCATATAGATATGGCTGTTTAATAACAATTATGTAAATCGAGAGTGTGAGGTATACTATATTTGACTGTAACCACACTTTCGTAGGTTAGGGCTTACACTAAAAGGAAAACTTTTTATTTTAATTTAACATTGTAGCATTTAAAGTGATAGTAAGATCATCAAAATGTATGGAGAATGAGATTTACAGAATACTAGCAGCGCTCCGCAGTTTCACCCGGTCAGTGATCATTGATGATGATGATGAAATTTATCCTATATTTATATTTGACGGTAACCACACTTTCCTAGGTTTACACTAAAAGGAAAACTGTGTATTTTAATTTAACATTGTAAAATTTAAAGTTATAGTAAGTACATCAAAATGTATGGAGAATGAGTTTTATAGAATACTAGCAGCGCTCCGCAGTTTCACCCGGTCAGTGATGATTGATGATGATGATGATGAAATTTATCCTATGTCCTTCCCTATGTAATTATCTCCTTGCCAAATGTCATAACGAATATTCATCCGTTTAGATGTGAAAGCGTAAACAAAAACAAAAAACTAACTATCGCATTTATAATATTAGTTAGGATTAGGATCTCGTCCACCGTCAGCTTGCGAATAAGAAAAGGCGACGAAAACCGAAGAGAGCTTAATATAGCAGATAGTGGGCCTCTTGTGCAAAAGACTGTTATTTGGTACCAAGGCAGTGCCTTATAATGGCAGCAAAGCAATAAGTACACAAACACACTATCTTAAGTACTGTGTTTGAAGGGCACTATAGTAAGTGTAAGTATTGGCTAATTCAGACTTTTATGAAGTAGCGGTAAAATTAAACTAACAGTTATTTATTTTACAAGTACCAGTAACGAAGTAACAATGATGTAATAACCGACGAATCGATACTACAGCGTCCGCACTGTACTAAGTCACGACAAGAAATGACGTCACCAAGATATTATGACGACTTTGGAGATGTTGACTCGACGACGGTTGAAGGTAGAGTGCCACGCGTTTTTTTTTGGAATGGGCTAGTTGCTGTTTGCCTCTACGTACGCGTCACCGGATGGCCGCACGACCGCTGTGCGCGCCGCCTTTTATACACTTCGGTCGCCTGGGCTATACTCGTCTCCAACAATATTGTATTGGTATCCAAGCTGTTTTTTTGCAATACTTAGGTATTTAAGTTATTTAGATTAAAGAATTAAGCTGCATACAATAAAATTATGTTTTTTCAATAGAGCATGCAATAAATAGCCTTACAGATAGGGCGACTATTTGCGATAGGTTGTCTATACTAAAAAAAAGAAAATCTCTCTCTTTCTAAATAAATTTTATGCATTTACCTACATATTTCACCAGTTTTTTTTTCCAAGTTGTTCATCATCATTAATCCATGCATTAAACAGTAATACATAAAACGATATCAAAAAATTGGGTAAATGTTCAATCTTTACCCTACTTGTGCGTATATTGACATAGTAACTGCTGCCTACTTCGTCTGTATCTAAATTAAAATAACTTTTAATTCCCTTCTTTGACCGAAGTATCTTCCGAAGTCAGCCGTTTGATCGTCCTTGATTAACAAAGTCACTTGCGAAGTATCCGAATTTACATTTCGATTCGACATGAAGTTTTAACGAACATCCATTCGTATGGACCGGAATGGAATACGATTCGGTGAGTCCAATTAGAGAGTTACATGACGACGGGAGTACATTTTCTCGTCTACTTTCTATACTTTAACTAAAGATTAACAAATTTAAACTCGTAGTGGCACGCGACGTGGATAGCGGGCACGGCCGAACACTACATGAAATCAGCTGGGAGTTGTTAAGTCAAACTACTTACAACTACTACTACGTACCATTTCTAGTACTTAAATTTTCTGAATTTTGATGAGGAAGAGAACTACACATAAAAAAAAATTATATTAGTTAACTAATACACACGCTCGCACCTACACTTACGAAATATACGTCTCTACACTTTCACTAAGTTATAAGCCTCAAAGAAATCAGCTGGGAAATGTTAAGCACTGCTTCTTGTACTTCAAATTTCTGAATTTCCTTCCGAATTGAGAAGGAGGAGAAACACACACACCTAATAATCTAAACAGCTTGCTTATATTATAGTGCCGCTTGAAAGGGGCCACTTGAAATGTGTAAAGCGTCCAGTGGGCCGAGCACGAAAATCTGTTTAAGTGTGACGTAATCGCATCGTTAACGTATCTAGTACAAACTGTCATTTATCTAGTACAATAGTGGCACAGATAACTCGTAGTTTGTGCTGAATACATACACGATACAATGACGATACACTTAAGCAGATTTTTGTGCTCGACCGACAGGTCCACTACTTACGTACGTTACTATTAAGTACGTACAGCACACCAAATATAGAGTCACTTTATATACGTACAATTTGAAAAAATTAATACCGACTTCTATTTTATTTAGTTATTGGAGTGTATCTCAAAAAGTATTGGACCGAATTTGATGAAATTTAAATGGGACTACACGGAAAGCACCAGCTTTCAAACAAAAGAGTTTTGAGAATCGGTTCACCCAGTCGAAAGTTATGAGGTAACAAACATAAAAAAAATTAAAAAATACAGTCGAATTGAGTACCTCCTCCTTTTTTGGAATTCGGTAGAAAATAAAGGACCATAAATGTTTCTGTTCGGCATCAGTGTATAATCACAACAGACACACAAAACAACACAAAAGTTAATAACGAAATTCAAAACATGTTAAACTAAGCTATTAAAAAAGTAGGAATACTGCCAGTTGGAAAAAGGTCGCCCACAATCTCAAGCGCAAAAAAGTTTGTGATGAGGTTATCGAAAAAGTTACATCAGCAACAGATTCTGTCTATACAATATCTATGTCAATAATGAAACTGATAAATTTAAATTATTTTACACAAAATAAACCGATGTTTTGCAATGATAGTTACATGGTCATTACTTCGAAAATCCATACGCGACAAAGGTTTTTTTAATCTTCTTCTCCTTTTTTTATTATTATTAATTTGATTCTACGTTTCAGTAGAAAGTAGGTTAGCTTTGTGAATGAGACATACAACTCAGGTGGAACTATTTCCAACGTGACCTCAGCGCAGTGGTGGGGGATGACCTCTCGCTTCCTTCATTGGTTAAAGCCATGGTGGAGAGCTACAGGTCGTGGTAGGGCTGCTCTGCCAACTCTGCCAACGGGTCGAGTCGCAGAAGTCCAGGATTAAATAAATCAATGGTATCCTACATACTCAACAGTAATGTATTTGAGTAGTTAGAATACACTAATCACGTTTTAATTAAAGTGGATTTAATCCTACATTATGATGTGATACATGTGCAGAAAGGGTATTGCAAACCATAGTCCCGAGTTAACAATAACCTTCACGCAAATGTGTCACACGTAAATAAATATGATTTGTAAGTAATTATTTGATAACTAGTGTAATGACACAATATAATATACTATCATCTCTTTATAATAATATAAAGATACCGAAGATACCAGCTGCACTCGCTTGGTATTATGTTGGTTTAAGTCCGACGACGTTTCGAACGTATAAGACGTTCTTCTTCAGGGAGTGTTCATCACATTACCATTAGTCCCCATGTCTGAAACTTTTATACACAATAAGTTGTCACCGTGCAAGTATAGTTGAATTGCACAAGTTGCACGTACTTTTTTTTAGTGAGACTGAGAGTTTTTAGTGAGAGTGAGACTGACTAAGGTACCTTTTAACATGAATTTAATAAACTACTTATTACAAAATAAAACACACTAGTGCATTTTTGTAACTATCTGCGCCCCACTCTTACACCTGCGTGGTGATGGAGGAATATGATGACGATAAAAAGTATCCCATGTGTTATGCAGCGCCTTATCTACCCCCATACATTTACTTACTAACCCCCATTTTTTTTTAAAATGGGTCCAGCCGTTTGAGCATGAAAAAGTAATATACATACATAGTGCCTACACTACTCATTTCAAAGTAATATTATAGGCACGACGGCTCGCTTCGCTCGCTCGGCTCTGCGCGTTGTAGTCACAAGTAACCTTACACTCCTCGCTTCGCTCGTCGTCGTGCCTATAATATGACTTTAAAATGAGTAGTGTAGGCACTTCTCATTTATTAAATTGCCCAACATAGTGTAGTCATTATAAATACTGATCGGGAAACTGATTAGTCATGAATATTTACATTGCCTACTAGATACGGGCGCTATGTATACAAACCGGTCATTATTTATAGTAACCAGACTTATCAAATTGCCTGTTACATGTACACAGACCTACTAAGGACGCTTTTCGAGCAATACGTGTTAAAAATCTTAAATATAAGTAAATAACTCCACATTAGTTCGGTTACGGTGTAACTCGTCCGCATCAGGACATAAAATAACAATAGGTTTATGAATGAAACTTGCCTCGAATGAGAGTTGCTGATCCCAACAGATTAATACTATTTATTATTAACTGTTAATGTGTAATTATTCAAAACGCACCAAAAAGCTGCTCCACCGCTAAATCTTGTTAAGCGTTACTTATATATTAATAATAACTTCTGCCCATCTATTATATATTTATAAAATATATCAAAGGAGATTCATGGTACTATCTATCTGAATAAATGATATCCGTGAAATAATTATGACGGGTTAGATTAGAATATTTAGCCTTACGGTTATCTCGTTGAGTGGAGACAATACATCCTAAAACAACATGAATCACAAAGATGGGAAATGTCTACCCGTAACTAAGAAAATAATACTTAGTACTTCCTTACTTGGGTTTGAATTCGATTTGTGCATGAACAAAGTTATAAAACGTACATTTCCTGTACTAGTAAACGGTAGTAGTAGTACTAACATCTAATGTTATAGTTTTTTTCCAACGATACTATTACGTTACACTAAACATCTTGGTGCTAAGCTCACAGATGAGTTTTGACCATAATCACCATGAGCTACTATTGTAACTTGATTCAATCAACCTTTTTTGTTGCCGGGGGGAATATCTTATTAGATAGCCGGACACTATATGGGGAGCAGAATCAGAGACCTTCCTCGTTGTTGTACCTAGAACTCGAGGATGTTCTGAGGAACGCGCCGAGGCCATCCTAGCGTTTTACTCTTTGCCTCGCCTCTGAGAGCATTTTGCACCACTTTTTCTTCTGAAGCCCTCAAGATGGCATGGCATCATTTGCCATGATGCCATATTCCTTGAGCTCGTTGGCGAGATAGTAATTAGGGTCCAACCCCTAATTATCTTTCAACTCTTATGCCCTTTCAGTAACGACACATTAACCCTACACGTTGCAGTTCCTAGAAAAGTAGGTTGATTTCTGCGATATATATTGTATTATTGGCCAAATATGGCGAATCGTTAGTCAACGGGTTATATAATAAATAACCTTACATCTAATATAAATGAGACGCATTTATAAGCAACTGCTTCTGATCAGGCATTCCGCGATGCAAGAGGTTTTTGTTTTGAGGTTTTGAAAACACAAAAACGTGTCTTCTTTATTATACCTATGGATGTTAAATAGTGTAGATTAAAGCGAATGTATAATATACATCTATCTCTGTTTTCATGTTCACAAGAACACAGAAAACGATCAAAAGATCTCAAAAGAGCGATGATAACCTCAAAGTAACAAAAAATGTTACTTTGTGATTTATAATATCTACTTTGATTGTAATATTGTTTGTACATTGCTTATATCATAAATTAATTAATTTTCATTTCATGTTATTTAAGATTATACTAAAAGTTTATTTTTCTAAATCAAGCATATTTTTATTTAAAACAGCATTGAAAAAAGATTATAGGTGAGTTTAAAAAAATGACAGCATAACGGAAAGTCATGATCACTAACAAAATAGTAAAATTAATAAAACGCTATTAATACTTATGGAACACAATTATACTATGAATAAAACTGCGGCTCTCAAAAACAAAATATAAAGTCCTGCCGTGCGATTCTCTAATGATTATATCGCCCTTGTACATAAGGTTATATTTCTAATGTTTCTTGTCATCTCGTAATTTGTTTCACGGATGTTGTCAAAGATACAACTATGTTTGCACGGCTTGTCGTTTATTCATACTAGCACAATTTTACTGCAATGAAACTACCTGCTAGCTAAGTTAATAATTACTACACATCTGTGCAGAAATTGTCCTTGATAAAAACTCACGCACTTCCGTTCACGCGTTGTGCGTTATTCGAATTAATTTTTATCTCGGATGAAAAAGAAATGTAGCATGATAACAATCTCAGCAAATAGAATATGGATTAACCGTATCATTTGTGGTAATCTTAGAATTTTACAATGCCACGGAAGATTCAAGTGTAAATTAGTGTTTCATTTCCAAAAATTCGTCATAATCAGTAACATTTTTTCAGTTTCAATATAATTTAAGTTATGTGGAATTTCAAAGTTGGTCCAGTTTTACGGCAATATGTCACAGTTATAGTGGGTATGTTATTTCACTGATATTATATACGTGAAAGTTTGTATGCGTTGATGTCTGTTACGCCAACACCTAAAAACGGCTAAACGGATTTGGACTTTTTTTGAACGGATTTTTATGTGGACATTTTTGTACTCGGGATTGTACACGTTAATTATTTTGTAGAAGTTGTAACGGTGAGGTTCACATGCTTTTTTCTATTTTTCTTTCTTTCACACTTTCTGGGTGCTTCAATAATATGGGCGGCTCATGGGTGATGAATTTGATTTTTATAAATTAGATAGATTAATTTCATGATCTGCAACTCTGGATGGCCGGACTAGATAAAGCAGCTGTTCTCATCTCTTCCACCTTAATTGAAAAACCATCAAGTATCATTATGCAGCTGATCACAAGTTGATGCTAGGTTAGTTAGATAGCTAGTTCAGTGTGTATTAGAATCCAATTTCAATGCTGAATTCCAAATTCCTGCTATACACCTTCTATATATTCTAGACATACCACACTTACATGCTCTATTCTGCATTATTAAAATCGCATTCGTCTTATATATTATATATATAGATACCTATAGGTGCATAATCTTTTTACTTCATGCGAGATATTAGGTAAAACGCAAGCATAATAAGAAAACGTTTCATTGAACTTTTATAATACTACTAAAACTTTTATATACACTCATTAAAAATACTACGGCATTTTGAAATTTTGACTTCTGGTTCAGCTAATTAATAAGATAATTTTATCTTCTAGCCAATTTCACATTTCTACAGCTTGGTTTGCATGTAGGATGGTTATCTCCCCTGCTGGTGCAACTCAAGGACCCAAACCAAACGATACTTCCTCACACCATTACTGAAGCTCAAGGAGCGTGGCTTGTTTCCATATCTAATTTGGTTGGTTTAACTGGTAAGAAGTGCATATTTGAACATATTTTTTTACTAACTAAATATAATATAATAATTGCCAAAAATAATTTTTTTTCATAAGTAACATATACTATCTCAGAAGAAAGACAAATATTGAAAACTGACGTGTAACATTGTTTATTAAATTTAGTATCGATACTTACACGTGAGACTTATTTAAACTTAGCATTATTGCCATACAAGCAGAGTGTGACGTTCCTACTATCTATCTATATATCTATCTACACACCTACCCCTATGAGAAAACTCCATGCCCCGTAGCCTATGCTAGTGGCCAACCGAAGGTGTGTCGGAGTAAATAGTGACTGTAGAGCTGATATGGTAAGTTTAAATTGTATATATGTTGTTATACTGTTAATCAAAAGTCAAAGTCAAACTCAAAGTCAAATTCAAAGTCAAACTTAAATCATTTCTTTAGGTAATTTAGGCATGAAACAAACGCACTTATGAATGTCAATTATTCATTACAATGTACTTCAAAGACTACCGCCGCCTTCCAAAACATGTAGAGCCTGCCCAAGAAACTCGGGGCCATTCTTTTTATATAGATTTTTACAATGTTTCTACTTACGCATTACTAATTACATTTTATTGGTGGCAGATGACAACTTGCCAGAAGTGGAGTATTCCAAGCATCTTGGTCTTCTATATAATGTCAGACTTAATAATATTATTTTTAAATTAAAACTGTTTTTACAGTCAACTTGATTTTTTCTTCTGTGAGCTTAGTTATGTGTTTTGGGATTTTAGAATTACTACCTTAGGAAGCCTTAGAAATACAATATCTACTCTTAAATGCCTATTTAAACTACACTAGCCAACCCGCTAGCGGCTTTAGCCACAGAAATTGATTTAATCCCTATAGGTATGAAATTTTATTCTAAAATTCATCCTTAGCTTGCAACATATAAGGCACCAACTGTCAAAATTTTTAACTTATATCTCAGCAAGCCAGTTTTAATAATATTTATAATACATATATTAATATTATATTATAATATATAATAATTTCATATTTATAATAAAATATTATTATGATAATATACATTTATTACAATATATTATGAATATATAAATAAATATAAATAGTAATTCTATTTAACTGTTGGTTTTATACTTATTCAGAACTTGACTCTTATTTTATTTCCATTTCAGCGTTCTTCTACAGTGGCTATCTAACTGATCGTCTAGGAAGGAAGTATACTATAATACTAGGTTGTATACCAAAGCTAATACACAGCCTACTTTTACTATTCGCTAGTGAAATTTGGATGATGATCCTTGCTAAAGCTATATGCGGAATCTCTGATGTTATATGCATCTCTGTCACATCAACGTACACTTCGGAAATTGCAAGCGTAAGTACATACATGAAAGAAGAAGAAGGAAGAAAGTAATGTTTATTTCGGACATAGAAGCACGCGACAGCAAACAATTTTAAATATATTGTTATTAATGACACTGTGCTACTTTTTCTCGACGCGCAATCCACTACTTACTTTTAAACTTTTTGATGTATAACGCACATCTTGGTGGAGTGTGTCCGAAACGAGGATGAGAGAAGCATGTTTTTACTATAAAAAAAAACCTTTATAGAAGGTGAATATAAATCATATAATGTTGGTTTCTTTAATAGCATTTTGACTACACCCTTGTCAACGGAAGCCAAATGCCTTTATAGAATTGTGAAATTAGGTATCGCGCGTAGAGAATAAGTAAAGAGAGCCCCTATGAGGATGACATGTCAAATGTGATAAAACCCTCTATAATTATATATGAAGATTAAAAAAACCTAATTATTTACACAACTATGCATTATCTGCGCCACAGCTGCACTAGATAAATGATAGTTTGTACTGTATACGTCAACGATACGATTACGTTACACTTTAGCAAATGTTCGTACTCGGGCCACAGATCCTAAACTAGGCAGAGGCTGTACTATGGTAACCTGATGATGAGTACATACATTAATGCATATACACACCCAGACACAGACAAGGTCAAGCAGACATGTTCAAAGAGACGTAAAACATTATATAATTTAAATTTTTATTTATAGATACAGACATCTATTGTTAAGAATTTACCTATATAAAAATAATATCCACTATGCTTAGAATTATCACTTGTGTATAACAACTACAAATTATAAGTAAACACTTTAACACTGACGATTTTGTGGTGGTGAAATTGGTCTTATTTAACGCTAACGTATTTAATTTATTCTACTAACGTATTCAACGTTAGTGTGCGAAGCATTTTTTATCTTATCAGAAAGGTTATACAGTTTCGGCCCACGTAGGTACATGGACTTTTAAATTTAAATAAAATTTCGTATTTCGCAGTGCTCTTGAGCCTGGTCCGGTGATTATACACTGCTCCAAGGTTTTCGTGTGATTCAATCTATGTGGATATAACCGACACATGTCTAGTGTAGTAGAGATCATCATTATACTGAATTTGATAAAGCATGATTTGATAGATCTTTCCCGTCAACATCTAACTATTACGCGGGTAACCTCTCCCTAGAACCCTATTCCTGCCTGTGACTTATAAATTATATGGAAGAAATCAATGAGCTGGTTCTTAATCCCTTCTTCCGGGGATCTAGCCACTGCCAGTGATTGTATTCCTATATATATATATATATATAACGTATAACGGTGTATGTATAACGGTAGTTCAAGTCAAACTTTAGAATATGTTTGTCATAATTTAGTTTCTATAATATTGTACAATATTAACCTTAAGATATAATTTACTATCCTAAGTCTTCGATACTAATAAGTTAAATTGATTAAAACGTTTAACTGACATGTAAACTAGTTTTTCAGTAATTAAGTATTTAATTTTTAAACGATTTCTTTTAATTGTATTTGATTCTTTTACTTTATTTTATTTCACAGAAAGAAATTCGAGGCGGTATCGGTACTGTTGGTCAAATAATGTCCGCCCTTGGTTCTATGATTGCACTTTCGATCGGACCTTTTCTGGACTACACCACCATGGCCATTATAATCAATTGTGTCTTTTTTGGAACATTTATTGCTTTGTTCTTTCTTCCTGAGAGTCCGTACCATTTATACGCTAAAGGTAAGAGATTATTATACTTCTATCAGTAAAATATTCTATATATATATATATAAGTTGCTAGCAACTTTTTTGGCAATAACAACATCTTGTATCTTGTATCTAACTGCATAGTTAATATATTAATGCATTAGCATCACTCTGGGGTCATACGTAGAAGTTCCTTTACGGGTTCCCTTCTACGGTCTTGGGTGTCTGGCGATCCCATTATATCCATAGTAGTACATTATCCTGCCATATAGGTGTTACACTGGTCGACTATAGGATAAAATGGCAATGAAGTCATCTGCTATCACATGGTTCAGAAAATGTGAACATGATTCTATCCTTATATACGATGTATGTTCTAGTAATATTAATAAATATTAAAGTTGGAATGCATGGATGTTGGTTAGTGAATTACGCAAAACGGCTAAATGGATCTGGATGAAATTTGATAGGAAAATAGATGAGGCACTGTATACATAGGATACTTTTCATTGTCATCATCACCCGTCACCCTGAGAGTTAAACCGCGTGCCGGAGTGTATAATATATAACTTTGTGTAATTATAATAAAAGGGTACTATTTACGGAAGGAATATTTGTACAAACAGATATAAATGTACGAATAAGTCTGGGTAGATGATGGATTAAAATAAGTTTGTCAATTTAGCTGACATATTTGAGTAACTGTGATGATCTAACATACTTTCATCCCGAAATGTACCTTTAGGATTGTCATTTCAAACGCGAGCAGAGCCGCAGTGCGCAGCTATTGACTGAACTTAAAAGGTAAATTCAATAAGACATTAATTTACATTAAGTAGACTAGTTTACATTAAGTAGGTATATAATGTTTCTTTGGTCATGGACAAATGGCCCTAGTGTTTTGTATAAGTACTTATAGTAATCAGTAGTCCTAGGATATGAACCCACATTTGCGAAACCTATGTTAGTGTATTGAATAGGCATTAATCGCATTATTTCGGCGCAAACCCAGTAATAAGTTAGTTATTATTAATAATGTTATAAATAATGTAGCAAGACGATTTCAGGTCAAGTTGAAGAATCGACAAAAGTACTTTCCTTTCTTCGAGAAAATGATCAAATAGCAGAAGAACTGAAGGAATACTCAATGAACTTGAATATTAATACAAATATCAACAAATTCGAATTAATGATAGACCCTGTTGCCCTAAAAACATTTGGAAAAGTGATTATTTTATCAGTAGGGTCACAATTGATTGGATTCAATGTTGTGATGTTTTATCTGCAAACAATATTGGAATCAACACACACAAGCCTCGATCCTGAGATTTCATCAGTAATCATCGGGTGTATTCAAGTATTAGCTTGCTTTTGTACGATCTTTTTGACCGATAGAATCGGCAGAAAACCTATTTTATTAGTTACTTTAATCTTCGTAACTATTGGATTGGTAAGCATTGATTTTAGTACCTAGATAATATTTGATAAATTTAATAATAAATTTCTTAACAATGACAATACTTCATCACGATACATAAAGCGATCTTCTGCGAAATCAACGTACTGAGCTATATGGAGCAAATTTTCTATGCAAGCTTGATGGTTACCATTTACCTCAGTGATGTTTAGCATGCCAAATGTATGAAGATTGCTGAAATGATAGAAGTAATTTTTTTTAAATTTCTCCAATAATTTCATGATGTATCTTAACTTCATAATTAACCAGTATTGTCTAACATCAAATAACCCATGTAAGAGCACAACAACAGCAGAATCGCCGAGTTACGTGCTCTCCCGAAATACGGAAACAATGAGATGGTGTTGCAAGCTGTCACTTATAATATCTGAAAGTGTTGCTGTAGCAAGATTTGCTGCGAGCCTGTAGTCCGGCAACGACTGCTTTTTATTGTCGTAATAAGATAATCGTAACTAATATAAGTTTAATTCTAAGACTAAGATTTTGATTTGTATTGATGGTACTTACGTTATTAAACCACTAACATCGTAACTCCTGGAATCGTAGTGTTTTGTAAGAAAACTATTGTATTGTTGGCCAAGTTTGGCGACCGGCGAGTCTACAGGTTTAAACGAGTTTATTTTCAGATCGGACTGGGAACATACTTCAAACTACGACAGGAACAATACGAAATAACTGGATTTTTGAACTATCTCCCACTTCTGTGCTTGATTTTGGTCATTTTCTTTTATAACGCAGGTGAAATTTCCGATCGAGGTAGTAAACTTGGGTTTTAGTTCGTAAGCCTAACTGGTAATGGTTCTCTTACGTTATGCTATCAAGTGACAAGATGGGCAAGCCGTTCGGCTGGTGGTAAGCACTACGTTTGCGCATATCAGTTACATTGCCATGTAGAGCTTAGATTAATAGGTAGATTCATGTATAGATAGCACAGAACTGCGCTTATCATCCCAGGACATTAATTTTCGAATCATTTGCTCCGTTAGTTTCACTTACAACTAAGGACGCACTAATGCTTGCGAATCGCCTTACTGCAGAATGTTTGGCACTGCGGTAGTACCCATAAAGACCTCTTCTAAAGATCTTCTCTTTTAAGGTTCTATTTTATCTTTCTTCTCTTCTAAAGATCTTTCACAAGATGCCTAGCACCTTGTAAAAGTTTCTGCTAGGAAATTGATGTAAATATGGGAAAACGTAAAAGCATTAATTTTCAAGTAAGTGGCATATCCAGCTAATAAATAAAGCTAATATTGGATAAGTGTCCACTCCTTCAGTAGTCGTCACTCACGCACTACGTCATTTATTTCAAGTAAAAAAGAAACACAGACTCATGAAACTAAATCAATGTCACGTTATATTATGGTGGTTGCTTAGACATTTACGTCATTTATTTCAAGTAACAAAATTACACAGACTAATTAAACTAAATCAATATCATGTTATGTTATGGAGGTTGTTAAGTCACTGACTTCATTTATTTCAAGTAACAAAGTAACACAGACTCATGAAATTAAATCAAATCAAGTAATATATTATGATGCATTTTCAGGTATGGGTGCTACCATCTGGACTCTAAGTGCTGAGCTATGTGACGGTCCCTCGCGAGCCACTGGAGTTTCTTTAGCAGTGTTCGTGGTCACCTTATTTTTATTCTTAACACTTCAATACTTCGGGGCAGTGATCCGAGCCATAGGTCCTGCAATCACTTACTGGATGTTCAGTGGTTTTTGCATCATCACTGGTCTTTTTATAGCTTTTTTCATCCCAGAGACTAAAAGAAAAGCCTTCTCGGAGATACAAAGGGAAATGGGACGTGAAAATAAAGCTATTACCGTTAAAGATACGATAAAAAAATAACATTATTATTAAAAAATCACTAGAATTATTTTGATTTTGATGAGGTGCTAATATACTGTTCACGACTATTTCATACATCGTTATTGTAAGTTCGTTATTTCAGGTTTTAATCTGTTTTTAAGTAGTTTTATTAAATCTATTTAAACTTTATGATTTGTGTAATGGATTTTATTTTATAAATAAATTTACGTAATTTTATTAGCTTTGTACTACGAAGACATAATGTCAGGAAGCATAATAATTCAGAACAAATTCCACACAAAAAGTGGCCCTTCAAATCAGAACGACGAATGATTCCAAATAAGAATTACTTCTGAAGTTCCAACAAATAGAGATGTTCGGTGATTGGTTTAAACTCAGAAGGAAAGCAGGGATTGGTTCACGCGCGTGCTTCAACATCTACTATGACTTCTGAGTCATAGCAGCGTTAAGGATGTTATTGATTTAGCACGACTTTTATTGGGTCATTTTTTTAAGGCAGTTACTCTCCCTGATATTATGTCTTCGTAAGCTCTATATCTTTCCCCGTAAAACTGCACTGGATCAGCTATAACATATCACATCGAGGTTCCATAGACATCGTGTTGTAAAAAAGAGGAATGCTTACAATGGCGATTTATTTTCCTCAATCTTGGGCAGTACCTATCAATAACAGTGAACAATCAAAGATTTAAATACAAAGTTCTACGCGGCTCTACATTATGAGTCACACTACCCTGAGTCACAAATGTTCAGTTCCATGCATTTAGTAATTTCACTTGCTACAGTGCCCTTATACCTCAATATAAATTGTGTTTTCACACTTCAACATCGAGAAAGAGTATATGACATAGTAGTGGTACTACCAAGATGGACAAAAGTCAGAAAAAAATATTTATTCAATTTAGGCATCAAAGACGCACTTATGTACGTCAATTATTCATTACAATGTACTCCAAAGACTCTACCGCTGCGTTCCAAAATGTATAGAGCCTACCGAAAAGAAGCAGCAAGAAACTCGAGACCATTCTTTTCATTTAGATTTTTACAATGTTTCTACTTATGTACAACTATTATTACATTTTATGGGTGGCTGATGACAACTTGCCAGAAGTGGAGTATTCCAAGCATCTTTGTATTCTACTCGTATATAATGACGGACTTTACAATTTTTTTCTATTAAAATGTTTACAGTCAACTTAAATTTTCCCTCTGTGATTACCTCAGGTATGTGTTTTATGATTTTATTGTAAAAACGCACACAACTTCTCATACACCTTTCACACTGGATTGGTGTTTACTATAGGCTTATTACCTACTGGTTACTGGTAGATTACCTACCTGGTAGCAAGCAGGCTACCGATTAGTATATAAAAAAACTCGTCAGTATATTCTGAAGTTGTATCGATTTCTCTTTAATAGCAGTTTTTCAGACTTATTTGTGAACCATAGAGAATAGAACTTTTTTTCATATTGTAATCTAGTAACGTCAAAGTCACATATGTATTGCTTCAAAAGTTAATCTTTAGTAATTACAGTGTGGGATGAAATGGATCAAACATATAGTTACTGTGACTTTTCACTGTAGTTCGCAGAATTTAGGTATTTTTTGTTTTTGTCATATGAGTTTTCAAGCACTAACGTCTGCTTAGCGAGACCAAACTTTGTAATTTTAGAGTCCAATGAGAGCTTTGTTAACTCTAGTTAATTTTAAAGATGTCATCCATCAGAGCATCAAATTTAACTATCGTTAGTTGAACTATACCAACTAGATAGTTAAATTTGATGCTCTGATGTCATCTCGGCGGTCTGGTGGTCATTGCGTCTGACAAGAATGGTTGGAAGACGCGGGTTCGAATCCCGTCCAAAGTCACAACCTCCAGGACCGCAAGGTCCTGGCCCTGGTCGCGACGGCTAGCGGCATCGTTGTGTCTCCTGCGGGTTTCTACAGGGGTCAGTGCTGGGACCACTCCTGTGGAACGTGGGTAGGACTGGGTGCTTCATGGCACAGTACCTGCAAGGAGACGGTTCGCACGTCTCCTCCCTCATACGTAGTGGGTTCACTGGCGAAGAACCGGGGGTCTCTTCGCCGGCTTGCACGGCCCTACACGTCTATGGGTGAACTTGGTGAGCAAAGTCATCCCTTCACAGGCGCTGAGGCCCAGGTAAAAACAAACCAGGCCTACCGCTAGACGAGATTGTGAATGCCAGCGCGACCCCATCTCGCCCCACCTCGGTTTTAGTGGATCTGAGCCCCACATTCTCCTTTCCGTTACCCTCGTGGCGGAAGGGAAGTGGACAGCATTTACCCGCCTCAAAAAAAAAGTCCCCGTTACACTCAGTGTTCAATATACCGCCCGTGACGTAAGACATTGCTTTACTCCTCGGTGCATTATCATGCACCATTAGAGTAAAGCAGTGTCATACTATTGCAAAACTTCCTATGCAATAGTTTTTTTTGCCGTAAGTTTGGTTGCAGGAATTAGCTTGCATATATAAATCTTTTATATGTCCCAGTTGACATGATAGTAATGACCAAATACGATTTTACCACATCGCTTAGTTCCAACTTTGGTCTATAAAACAGTTACTATACTTACTATGTGCATCAGCTGAGAAACTCTTTACTGAACTGTAGTCCAGCCGACCCTTCCACTCCCTTTGGAAATAATTCACAAAAGAAAGCTTTAATAATGTACTTTTCTGTCAAAAAGAAAAGCGTTCAAGTGCGCACATTTGGAGAATGACTATCTTACATGTTTATAGTTGTATTGACATCAAAGCAGAGGTTGAAACATATCGTATCAGATTTGCACATAGAAACAGAATGGTTGACTATTGAAAATAAATATTAATATACCTATATGGATTATTTACAATACGGCTTCATACGTTAGTATTGAAGTTTATATGGATAGAAAAATAGCTAAAATAGATACCAAAAATTGCAATTTTACCGTTTTAAAGCACTTTGAAATTTTTATTTGTACTTAGTTTTAACTTACATTATTAAATGTAGTTGTGTGGGTGGTGAGCCAGTTAAATAGTACAAAAGGTGAAAGAAAACATCCTAGAATTGTCACAAGTCACTGATAGGATAGTCAGGACGTACCTTGGAGTGTAAAAGTTTGAGCTGGTCACTGAGAAGACTGCTTTGGATGGTTCTTCGCCATTCTACAATATGTACATTGATGGGGGGGAAATATTGCGAGATCAGGTAGCAGATATTTCTAAACGGGACTCATAAATTCTAAATCTCATATTCGAAGCCCTTAAATAACACCACATAACGAACACAAGCAGAGGCTATGGACCTACTGTTAGCAGCAACAGCATACAATCATACAGAGAGACGAGGTGGACACCATAATCACGAGTCAAGGTTGTGAGTGATAGCTGAGTGTCAAGAGGCTCTTCAAAAGTTATCACACAGTATCTTGGGAAGGCAAGAGCAGTTACCCTCGCCAAAAATGCAACAATGAAACAGATAAGTGGAGAGTTATATGGGTGCGTGCCTGTTGTTTGTGATTGATTTTACAGATTTTTATTTGATTACCCTTCACTGGATATAAAAGACTTTTAACGTAACGGATAGTTGATATAATTTTATTTGATATACGTTATAGTTGTTATCTAATTTTGTATCTATACCAGCACTTGGTATATCGATCAACATACTCTTCAAGTATTTTTGTTTCGATATAACAATGATTTGACATACTATTGACATGACATTTTGGTATTGTTCCGTTAACAAAATTATGTAAGTATGTTTAATGGTATTCAGTTTTCATGACTAGTTTAAGGCAAAGTCACAATAGGTGCGACGACGACCAAAGCGAGGAGGAGCTTTAGGTTGAATGGTGACCACTGGACGTGCGAGCCGAGCGATCGTAGCGAGCGGGCCGCGGCAGCGGCGAAGCGCCAGAATTGGGTTATCAATCTTAGTCAGGCATTTTTGTTTACTTTTGAAATAAATATAATATAATAATTGGTTTCGACGTTTCATTTTATATGTTTATTAAAATTCGACTAATTAAGAAGTATGTGCAGTGATTATACTTTTTATAATAGTTATTTCAATTGCTAAGTATATCACATGAATTTATAGTTTATGAATGGTTTTCTATTGTTGTTATTTGTTTTGAATTTCAATCAAAGGTTTATTATATTATATGTATTATATACGAAATACATAGTTTGTCATAAGTTTATATTTCTTTTGTCTATATGTATTTTATGAATCGAACATCTGTTACCCGAGTTAAATGATCTTTGCAAACCCTCAACGATGAAAATACGGTAATTACTTCGTCGTTACTCTGAATAATAACAACACGTGTCTTAACAAAAATGACTGCAAACAAGCAAAAACTATGCTTCCAATCTTGAACAGAAAAAATACCAATAATTTGTTGAAACTTCAATGACAGAACCTACGCCTACTAGTATACCTTATCATAGCTCTTACTATCAACGTTTTATAGAGTCTTCTTTCTTTTGAAGGCTGTTTTACGTGAGCTCTGTTATTTTATTATAAAAACGTACACATCTCCCTAAGAAATGATAATGTCTCTTCGTTAGTCTAAAATAAGGGACTGCTTTCGTATTACTCGTATTATTACTAGTGTTATAATGTGTACTGTGTGTTTAACCTGTTAAGCTTTTTTCAAATGTTTACGAGCATACTATATATTTTCAAATATGTAAGGAAGGCAAACCTTTTTTGTTTCTTTTGTTTGTTTGTTTTAACCCTCGGCATGCCTGGTGGAAAAAAGTTACATGGTATGCCTGATGGGTCTGTGAGACCCGGATTTTAAACTTTTTCGCCTACAAATTAGTATCAAATATTAAAATTTATGGTTTTGTATTAATATCAAAGATGCTTTTTAGGATTTAAAACAAAATAGTGTTCGTATCAACAATATTTATTAATAAAATATGTAATTAAACACAGTATACGTTATGTAACGTAAAGTTAAACATCTTATGTTTATGAACGTGCGAAATCAACTAAAACAAAAAAGATCTCAATCAGACTTTGGGGAATAATAGGCACATATATTATCTTATATTCTACGCTAAAATAATAAGTCTTCTTCATTTCCAACATTATTTACACGAGCTTTGTTTTCGAAGCATCTTTCGCACTGGGAAATTGCATGATCTAGGCAGACGTGGCTCTTGTTAGACGACTGTTTTTCTGTCTTGATTGTAGGTGGTTCTATCAGCTTGATAGCCAGACCTTTAATGAAACTTCTCCGATTGTTTTTGATATCAGGGCAGACTTCCAAGACGTCTTCTTCCATAGCGTCCAAATCAGTTCCATGGTTTTCTTCTGTGCCCTCAACATGAAACTCTTCGTCGCTGGAATTGAATACAATATCATGTTCATGATCTTTGTTGTTCTCCTCCAGCAGCAAATAAGTGATGGTTTTGTCACTTAGGTGGCTCCTTATATTAAACTTTATAAAGAATACGATAAAATACGTTAAATTCAAAATAAAATAAAATTTTCATAAATAAACCCAATCGAATTCGTAAAATATACACTAAACTAAAAACATTACAATCTAGCGGTATAATTATTCATAATATAATATTATATTATTAATTGTAAAATTGCGTTCGCAGTTAAAATATAATGATTATTTATAACAAATATTATACGAAATCACAAGCAGAAACAAAATTAACACTTACATAAAAATGTCACGCCGTATGCCTGGTGGGGTCAGTAAGACCCGAGCGATCTTTAAACACGTCCTATCAATACTGGAGTGTACCCCGGACTAAGGTAGCGGGCGGAGGACGTTAGGTGGTACGGTCAGCTACTGGGAGCGGTTACGCGCGAAATTTTAATTTGAATAAATTGTAACGATTTAAGCTGCGGTGGGAATCACAAACCCTACCAGGCATGCCGAGGGTTAAATAATTTGACTATTATAATACTAAAGATTCACGGGTATGCATTTCGTTTATGGTTCAAATAGCACGTCAGAGTTGTATATATATTAAATCATCTATTTAAAACAAGTCTGGCTTTTCACAAACAAAGTCGAGGGTGATTGTGGAGAAACAGCCTTGTTTAGCGAAGGCTAAATGGAATATCAAAACAGTGTCAGTTACATCATCACCCTACGGGCTAAACTGTGCCAACTTAGGGACTTTTCTCATTCCAACACGTCACCACATCACCGTGAAAGTAACATGACAGGAGGTTGACACCTGTCATATCCCACGGGCCTGTGATGAAACAATGTTTTGAAGCAATAAAAGTTAATGGACTTGTCGCCATATATAGATCGTCCTACTGGAAATACTTTGATATAAATATTGGTGTAACAAAACATTATAAGAGTTTTTTTACCAGACTGTGGCGTAGCGCAAAAGATGGGTTACCTATGTGTTTAACGCTCGTAACTAATCACCGATTTAACCGTTGATTATTTACGAGCTAATTTAATAAAAAAATGAAAACATACAAATGAAAAATAATAATTTTGTTATACTCAAGCGTATTGTCAATTAAAAACACATATTTAAGCTAAAATTTAGTATTTTATTTTTATGAGGTGTCTAATCTCTACCTAAAACTAAGATCAATGATAATAAAAATTTAAAAGTTCAAAGTACTCGTAGTTTATTATGTCTTACGTCTTTATAACTAAGCAGAAGTAACTACAGTCACCTCACCTGCCTCACCTCATCAGCCACCACGAAGTGGGTGGTTGTTAGTGGTATTATCTACGGGGCGCTTGTGTGCATTGCACGAAGTCACCCATCGTCCTGTGCAACACTCCGCGAGTGTCTGCAACAATTAAATAATCATAATGATAATATGGGACATCATTCACACAAGTTCTTCAGATCCCTAAATAGGCAGAGCCTGTACTATGGTAACCTTAGGACTGATATACATACTTATACACTCCCAGACTCTGTTCAAGTAGACATGTTTATACACACTAATGTTTGACTTGTCCGAGGATCAGACCCGGGCACAGCGGTTTAGAAGGTGGTAATCTACCATCTGCACCAACCGGACCGACAAGCTAATCGAATACGCGATTGGAACACAAAGGATTATGCCGTCACCGTATTGGTCTTGGTCACCTAATAACTCTGGCGCCAGCGCTGAACATAAGTATATCCACTAACTCGGACTGGGCCTGCATAATACACAGAATTTATACTATCTCTCTCAGCTGAACGTCCAGATCCTAAATGAATTTTGCTGGTAAATAAAAAAATTGAAAATGTTATCACGTCACAATAGCAAGACGTTCCAAGAGGTTCCAATTCATTACATAAAATCACAAATCGTTTAGTTGACAGGCGCCTATACGACCTACTACGCAAATTCAATAACATATTTTCCTCAACGTAAAATCCTTAGTCTTATCCCTATTTATACGTAAAAGCCTGTTATAAAAGCAAGTTAATAAGAATCAAGGTTCCATTACGTCGCCGCGTCGTCATACGGGAATAGGCTTCGGGAGCCCGGGCTGACGCCAAGGGCACAATATCTGAGACGTGCAGAAGCCAAAATTGGTGCTTAATCGTAATTGACACCTACACGAATGGCGATCTAATATTAGACATTAACTTATTTACTGGATAGAAGGAAATTGGTATGGGAAGGCTTTATTGGTTTATTTTTGTTTCTTGTAATATATGGTTACAATGAATATCGAACAGTCCGGCCACAATGAATGTTTTTGCTATAATATTATGTTGTTGTGTATAATATTAATGACATCGATTATATTATGTGACGTAAAGCTTCAAATAATAACAGACAAATCATATTTTTTAAAAGGGTTTCAAATGATGAGTCAAATTTACATACTCGCAAGCTATAGGAGTCGCTTTCGTTTTGTTTCTTTGTAGTTCTGCGAATCTGTCAAAGCTTATTTCTTAGAACTTTCTTTGATCATAACATGACGTAGACTTACTAAGCCTATTATTTACCTATCATGTAGGCCCTTTTAATAAAGATGTATTTTAGTATTGGACCTATGCTTAACTTTATACCTAAATAATATTTTATTTAAATAGGTATATGTATAAATTGTAAGTAGACATTATTTTTCGTTGAGGATGTACATCATTTTTGATTTCATTCAGCATGATCTTTCCTTTATTCAACTTCTGAAGATTATGCTTCAATTGATAAAGAACTGGATGTTTGATCCTGCAACTACCTAGAAATTTCTATATTGCATCAGAGGTCGCACGGCCAGACACAATAGAAATTTCATTGTTATAATGACATCGACCCTTGAAGGGATATCAGACCATGCAGTAAAATTGTGCAGAGTTGGGGAGGATCATAGCTGTTATGTTAACATTGTATTATGGCAGAACTGGACGATGTGGTCGCTCATTGACAAGCCCATAAAATAATAAAGAAATTGTACTTTTTTACACGTAATCACCTAATAAAAAGATGTGACAGCAAATGAGTAAGTGCGTGTGTATACACTCGAGAGCAATGAATCCGGGTCACTTAAAGAATCCTAAAAATCTCGGAAACTAAAAATGCTAGGTTAATGCAATAAATTGTATTTAATAGACAATGTAATACTCCTTAAATGAAGGTATTAAAACTTCTTATTTTAACTTAGTTATTGTAAAGTTATATCATAAAAAAATCAAATTTGAAAAAGGGCCACTTTCGAAGATGGAACTACGAAATTACAGCATTTGGTTTTGCTTTTGTTTGTAATCTGTCATTTATGTGGGTACATAAACCATGTTGATAGTGCTCTATATTCATTATTCAAGCTGAAATTATGTCGCTTACGCCTGAAGAATGCACCAGAATACTTACAATGCTGGAAACCGGCCGGAGTCAGCGCGATACAGCCAGGACTGTCGGTGTGTCGCTGTCAACAGTACAAAGAGTTCTCCGACGTTACGAAGAAACTGGTTCTAACCTACGCAGACCAGGAACGGGCAGAACCAGGTGTACCACAGCACGAGAAGACCGATACTTGGTGAACACCATGCTTCGAAATCGCTTTCTCACAGGAACTGAACTCACAAATCAGTTTCGACGCCTCGGAGGAAGTAACCCAAGTGCATGGACAGTAAGACGTCGGCTTGCTGAATCTAACTTAAAACCCCTTAGACCTGCAAACGGCCCTAAACTGGAGCGTGGGCATCGTATTTCAAGACTAAGATATGCCCAGAGCCACGTAAATTGGAGTATTGAAGATTGGTCAAAAGTTATGTTCTCCGACGAATCAAAATTTATGCTCTACAAGCACGATGGAAGACACAGAGTGTATCGAAGACCAGGGGAAAGATTCAAGCAAGCATGCATCGAAGAAAAAGTAGCCTACGGTGGTGGGTCTGTACTTGTGTGGGCCGGAATTTCTTCTGAAAGTCGCACAGAGCTGGTGATCATAGAAAACGGCTCTTTAACTAGCGAAAGATATGTGGAAGAAATTCTCAATGATCACGTTGGTCCATTTATGGTCAATTTAGGTGAGGATGCTATATTTATGCATGACAATGCCCGACCTCATATACAGGTAGGATTGTGAATGACTACCTTCAAGAGATGAACATTACTCGTATGGAGTGGCCAGCGCGCAGCCCGGATATCAACCCGATCGAGCATGCTTGGGACGAGCTAGACAGATGCGTAAAACAACGAAACCCTCCCCCAATCACGCTTCGTGAGCTCAAAATTGCTCTCACAGAGGAATGGGAGAATATTCCCCAAAATCGTATAAGGAACTTGGTGTACAGCATGCCAAACCGCGTAAACGCAGTAATAGAAGCACGAGGAGGCAATACGAAGTATTAAAATTCAAGAAAATCGTAATAAAGTTCAAAAATTTCATGTTTCCTATTTTTGTTTTAAGGAGAGATCAGCAGTTTTTTTCTTTATGTAATTTTGTGTTAATAAAATGTATGGTGACTCATATTTTTTTTACTTTCATTTAAGGAGTATTACATTGTCTATTAAATACAATTTATTGCATTAACCTATCATTTTTAGTTTCCGAGATTTTTAACATTCTTTAAGTGACCCGGATTCATTGCTCTCGAGTGTATTTGTTACTTCTTCACGCTGAAATGACTGAAAGAATTTGGAATAAAAATTGCTTTTGCCGTTTGCACTGGTAGGACCTTTGCAAAATCCACCTGCGCACCACACCTTTGTCGGTTATTAATCCGTGATCCAGTACTATACTTACATTATTGTATTTTGTTGAAGGTCAATATTTCCAATGTAATAACAGGGCAAGATGGATGTGGGTGTAAAAGGGCTCTTGAGGCTCCAGGTGACGAGTGCAGTTTATTGCCATGGAGGGTTTTGAACCGGTGCAGATTCAAAATTTTAATGGAACAGAACTGATAAGGGCAAATTTAAAGCTTAAAATCAGGCGCGCGACTTACTCGTCTCGTCGCCGATCAACTTAAAAACCTTGAAGAGATAAAACAGGCCAGACGTTTGCGAACATTGTATTCCATGCATTAGTGGAGTAAAGTCTCGGGAAACGGGCACGGGCCAGTAATATATAAGAATAAATATATCGAAATCATCCCTTATAAGTTGTTAAAGACGCAACTAGTTCCTGTTAAGGACGCGCGAGAGACGATGTACTGAAAACATGTGAACACCCTACACTACGTTAAATTAAGATGTGTTGTGCGAGCAAAGCGTCTCTGCTGTAACTGGCCAAATTGACTTTCATCTTTTCTTATGTTTGTGAGGTTGTATGTACGTCTTCCTATACGGTAGGGCTATTATGTATCTCAGTTGCTAACAAATGTTGATTGAAATCGAAAAAAATGGCGGCTCTATGTCACTTTTGTCAGCTCCAGTTGTCAGCAGGAGTTGTCCAAACTGACGTAGAGCGGCCATTTTTCAAGATTTCAATCATAATTTGTTAGCAACTGAGACACATAATAGCCCTGCAGATCGCACTTTTTACCCATCTTGACGAAAGTCAACGAATTATGAATGTTCTACTATTCAATATATTTTTGTCGTTGGTGATTTTGGGTGTGGGATGGTACCGATTTTTATTAAATTTGGTATACACATTAGACTGACTTTGAGAAAGAGGAATTCCGAGAAATCCGTGATCGTAGGTTGTGAAATACTGCTAAAATTGTTGCTGATAAGACTATGTGCTCGCGAAATGTACCTTTTTCAGAAAGACTAGTGTAAATAAGTTGAGAAAATTGTATACAATTTTCTCAACTTATTTACACTAGTCTTTCTGAAAAAGGTACATTTCGCGAGCACATATATATATATAGGGTTGGGTTGAAATTGTAGTAGATTGTATAGTAGACGGAACTAGTTGCGAGGACTAACTGGGTAATATAAATAGGTTCAAATTGTAAATAAATGTCAGTTTACGAACGGATACTTGCTGTTTCACTTCTTCTCTACTAATAGTACGTCGATGAGTTCGTCAACGAGCCCACCGATGTTAAATACTTTATGAGATATCGCCCTTGTGCATTAGGTTGCTTTTCCAACGTTTCTTGTCGTCTGTTCATTTGTTTCACGGATGTTGTTAAAGATGCAACGACGTTTGCTCTTACAGCCGTTTTCAATAACCTATCTATCGTCGGTTTACCTTACTAGAGATAGATATTTGACACTATTTGTATGGACGTTATGTCAAATTTCTATCGGTATTAAGGAAAACTATGGATAGATAGATTATTGAAAACGGCCGTTAGAGAATCGCACAGCATACTTTTGGGATGGCTCAATAATTACGCGTTCACAAGAACGAAGCCCACACCAGCGGTGCGATTCTGTAATGATTCGTTGACGAGCTCGTCAACGAGCTCACCGATGTCAAATACTTCACCCTTGTACATAAGGTTGCTTTTCCAAGGTTTCTTGTCATCTCTTCATTTGTTTCACGGATGTTGTCAAAAATGCAACGATGTTTTCTCTTAGAGAATCGCACGGCTGAAGGCTGTCATCTACGAACCCACGGCGTCGCAACTATGACACTACGGCGTAGCAGTGCCACGGAGCTACGCACTATGGAGCTAAGGCGTAGAGTAGAGTAGCACATACCGTTTTAGCACATGAATAAATGAAGGTGAATAATAAAAAAAGATTTGTAAGTACCTATGTATGTATTATACACCTTAATAACATTTCATTCATACCAGGATGATACATCACAAAGAAGCTCTACACAAGTGGAACTCTGAACAAAGACTGACTGCGATCAAAGTAAACACAAGACAGTGATCAACATGAACAAGTGACAATGATTGTGACACGATCACAGGCCGGGAACAATGTTGAAATGTCTCTATCTCGCTCTTCCATTCGACGCGATCTCCGTCGTCATATGCCACGTGCCTCCAAGTCACCGGTTTTACAGCTCCAAACTCACAAGAAGATTCACCTCCTATTGACGGACCAAGTGCACCTACGGAGGAAAGGATCGGTACACTCAGGCAAATTCAAAACGACGTACTTTACGTATTTTTATTGTGATGATGCAGTAAAATTACTATTTAACAGTGTTGATGGTTGTGTTAATAGATTCACAGAATATCATGTATTGTGAGAAACAACCAGATTAATAATAAAAATACACAATCAATCGAACATTATTCGTCAATGTGTGTTCAATCGATACACCCCAAACAGTCCGGCACCCCATTTTTTTCTTCAAATTTCACACGATAGATAGAACACACAAGATAGAAAATAAATACCGTCCAACTCAAGACGGAAATAAATATTGTTTTTTTCTTGCTAGAGAGTAATTTTTGTTTAAAATAAATAAGTGGAGGACTTACGACTCCACATGGTACCTACTGAAACTCCCACTGGCAGGCCAATAGGCATTCGACTTGTCAATCTCTTTTGGTTTATTCAGGTATATTGCTGCTGGACTTAGGACTTATTAAAATTTTCCGGGCATGCTTCACTAATTACTAATAGCTAGTACGGTTTATGACTATTGACAATATATATATAAATATTAATCAAACAATTTGTAAATAGTTATAGTGTTAGGTGCTCAATATTACAGATCTTTATCTAACTTCACATTAAACTATAATATTTACTTACTTAGATGAATACAACACAGTATACATATATGTTATGGTTTACAAGCCCTAGGTCACCACATGTTATGCTTTACAACCCATATCATCCTACTACTTTACTGTAAATAAACACCAACGTCCTTACTGTTCGACAACTGTGAAGAATTCTAAATCAGAACAAATATCGCTTTATCAGTTTCTGACTTCAGGCTATAAAGATAAACGTCGAAGTGAAATAGTTTATAAAAATTTGTCTGTAAAACGAAATTTAACCCCTCGTACTAGTTTTCGTACTTACGTTATATTAAAATAAACAATCAATTTTTTTTCGAAAACAAACAGATGTCAGTGTAAAATAATAATATATACATTTTTAAAGTTACTGAGCTCTAATAACAGCTAATCATAAATACTTGTCTTACAGAAGCAAACCGCCTTAACCCTTTGCGTCCCAGAGACGTAAATATACGTCAATTTAATTCATAAACCTTTTGTTTTAATTATCACGATATAGGAAGGATTAAAAGGAGAATATACCTCCCACAATAGCTTCTATAACAGATAATACTCATGTCTTCTCCAGGCTCACCGTTTGTCCCAGCCAAAAGTAAAACGTACCTGGAGTTACTATGTTCACATCACTAAACATCACACACGCACTTACATATACATGATTATCCATCATACAACCGCGTACTTACAAATACATTTATACATATACATACCTACATGAAATTCAACCGTAATAATCATGACAAGTCATAAGTTAAAATATTTCTCATGTGATTTTGTATTCTTTTAGAGAAATAGATAGATTTACTCTTTATTGTAACACCACATTATACATGTCATTTCGATACAATTGTACACAAAAATATCTTATTACAATTAAATGCTTAAAACGAATAGTGTCACAATGGGCGGTCTTATCGCTCAGAGCGATCTTTTCCAGAAATAAATACCTTTACATGAGAATGTGTTATATCAAAAGAAAAAATATTACCCAATAGAAACGATATTGTCGCGATATACTACTCGTAATAGCATATTGTACCCTGCACTGCCTAACATAGGGCTACATTATTTCAGTGCATACATAACACATTTACTATTAGATAATTTAGGTACATTAAGGCCATGTGTATCATAATAATGTGTATTTTTTATTTAAAGCTAGACTAAACGAGTTGACTAATGCAAATGTGAATTTATTTATACTATTCTTCTATTTAACGAAAGCCGCTTTATTTCAATGAATTGAAAAAACATTCAACCTTTTAATCTCTTTACTATTTTTTCTAAGTAAATAATTATTATAGACACTGAATGCTGAAGTTTGTTGCTAAACTTATTAAACTAAAAAATATATCTGTGAAAGTGATTGTAGGGCGACGAGCAAATACGAATAGGTACTGGTTGTAATACATTAGAATACAGGGTCGTAAGCTAAAAATCTCTTGAGACCGTTATGCAAGATTTAACCTTGGCAGCTCTTTTTTATGTAGCGTACACGTGCGCAGGAAACTATAAACATAGTAACAGATGTGTTGAAAGTATTGTATTCGGAATTATAATATTTTTGTAAATAATACATTAGATCATACTATGTAACAATATTATGTTTTCGGGTGAGTGAATAAATAAGCTGTTTTTGATTGTTACTTCTTTACGCTGAAACAGCTCATTAGATCAGAGTGGAATTCGGAATAGAGACTGACTACATTTTGCAAAAAAGATAATGTGATATCTACCTATTCAATATCAACTGCCGTTTCTATTCTTACTAAGTATGAGAAAGCCTTCGACCGTTATGACTAGTATTAGGTACTTCTACACTAATATTATAAAAAAGGAAAGATTTGTTTGTTTGTTTTGAATAGGCTCCAAAACTAAAGATTAGAAAAATTACTGGACGCAGTACTACGATATTTTTAAACAGCTCATGTGGAGTCAGTAACAGGCCAGTAAAATTAGCCGTTTAATGGTCAAACTAGCACTAAATATCCGATCCGTTGTTTTTGATGGGATAAGGTCACTTACAGAGTATTATATCACAAAATGTTGACAAATCCAGATGGAGCTTCAAGCGCAATCTTGAAACAATGTTTTTGGCTGATATCTCGGAATGTATGCACTTTAGGTGATAGAAAACCCGGGTCATTAAATGGACCATAAATCGTAAACGGTAAATTTTACAAAAGAGGTCACAGGCAACAAGATGCCAAATATTATTTTCTACATTCATGGTCTGCATGCGTTTTGCCCAAAGTGCACATTTTGAGAGATATCGGCAATTATTTTTTATCAAGATGGCGCTTAAAGGTCCACCCGGTTCTATGAGCATTTTGTAATTGTATGATCAGTAAGTAATCCGAAACCTCCTAAAACAAAAATTTTGATCGGAAATTTAGTGCGAGGTATAAGTCTATTTTTACTGGTTTATATGCCTAGCATAATCATTTGCATGAATGCAACTCAATCGTATCATTGACATAAAACAGCTGAATGTAGAATTTTTTAACAATATCGGCCTTACTTATAAACGTTGCTTAACTTCAAATGACGTTAGTTAGTACTGCGCAACGAAAAAATGTTCTGCACCGTACTAAATGACGTTATTTAAATGTATGTAACGTTTATAAGTAAGGCCGTAATTTATGTGGGGCCCTCCCCCACCTCTTAAAGTCATATTTCAACCTTACCAATAAAGTAGCAGTACCAATAGAATTATTTAATCATATCTTATCAGCTATAGCAAAAAACAACCACATTGTAAAATATTTACATAAATTAAAAGTTCCATGGATAAGAATAATATTGTAAGGTAAAGTACAGACTCACAGATGATTCACTCACAAGCTAGAATACTCTAGGATAACTTAAACTGTGGTTTAGGCGACGAAGACTAGACATTTTTAAGATGGTTTGTGTTCATATATATCTGGTATATGCTTCTCTGGATCTAATCTCCAAAAGAATTTGTGTTACCACTTTAACATACGGTATGTTCCTAATCACAAGACTAAGATCACAATTATGAGCCATTTCGTACATTTATTCTAAGTTCAATCAAAAATCGAGGCCAGTTCGGTGAGGAATATTGATGTTTAGTTAGATAGACATAATTAAAGGTTTATTTTAGACATTAGGATTCGGCGACGGATTCGTATTCGGATTCGGTAAATCATTTGCCACAACCTGGAATAACACTGCTACTTTTTATTTTGGGTAAATGTTTCTATAGACATTTTTCGTGGGAGCAGACATTGAAATACACTAATAACATTACTTTTTCATTATATTTATTATTTTGTCTTTTATTAGAATACCTTATCATACATTGAACTCCCTTTCCAATTATTATATTGGTTCCGTCATTTCATTTTCTAAGCCTCGTCTTTTCGTTACGAACTTTTCGAGCAATTACCGAAGTAGTTGCAAAGTTTCCCACCGACCTCAAGATTTTCATTTACAAGAATGAATTTTCAAATTACAAACGGTTGGTTTGGGTACCTTTGAATGTTTTATTTATCCTGCGGTATTACCTGCTTTATTAATTTCGGGATATTGCTAGGAGTTCGTTGTTTTTGATTAATAGCTGTGCCAACGTACAGTCAAGTATAAACTTTTTAGGTTTGCCTTTTAATCGTTAAGTCCATGGGTTTTGGTCGAGATTTGTTTGACAACTGATGACCCGTATTCTCAGTTTGGACAGTAATGACTGTACCTTTGTAATAAACAAAGTTTTTAAGACGTCCTCAAAGTAATTTAAGCAACCGTCACAGCCACTTCTAAATGTTGTGTAGTGTACATCTCAGTTACACATACAGGAGAAGCTAGTTACTAATTTATATTTTCTAAACATTTAGCCTAGCACGAATAACTGCGTAAGTGTAACGTAACGTGTCATTCACGTGAAACAGGAAAATCCTTTATTTATCTAGGCAATTGTGACAGATAAAACTCATCGTTTTTATGCCGGAGCGTGAATACTTTTTTGCAAATTGTTTGTGCTAGGGCCTCAGATCAGTAGTTGACCGATGAACTAACAAACGGAAGCTGTACATCTTTGAAGAATTTATACGATATTCGAAAGTTTATGTAGATTAACGGACTTTATTGGGGCACACCTCAGTAAAAATATTTCAAATAAATACGTACATGAAAACTCTAATCTCGTAAACTGACAAATCTGAGTCAGCTTTTAAATTTAGCTTAAATTTAAAAATGAAACTGATACTCATGTCCAGATGCCCTGTGTCGCGAGTAGCATGGCCGCATACATTGATACATCACAAACATGATCCCTTGTGTCGCGAGTGGCATGTCTGCATACATTGATACATCACAAACGTGACTCCCTGTGTCGCGAGTGGCACGAGCGCATACATTGATATATCACAAACATGATTCCCTGTGTCGCGAGTGGCATTGCCGCATACATTGATACATCACAAATATGATTCCCTGTGTCGCGAGTGGCATGGACGCATACCATCACAAACATTAAGGACCCTAGAACAAACATTTTTGCTCATCACCGAAGTATTTACCTCTGAACCTTGAATCCTACGCTTCGAAAGCACAGTCACTACCAACTAAATTGACAAGTTCCTCTCGTATATTACTTTCCATAAGTTTAGGTACTTGATTTATAGTTGTAAAGTAGGTATAGCATACTAATGATGGAAACAAACAGCCTTGGTGAAAAATAATGGTGAAAAGTTTCTATATTATACTTCCAAAAAGTTAGTTTTTACCTCATAAATAATATTTAGCAACCAATTTTGCGAGTGAAGCGTTTTATTAGCCCACTAGATATGCCGTCATAGCTCTTCCATATTTTCATTAAAATTCTTGTTTCAGTACATACTCTGGAATGTCTACTGAACTATAAATCGCTCCGGCATCCTGTTATTGCTAATTTAATTTTACATTAGCAGCTGTGACTGGGTAAAGTCATAGGGGAGCAACGCTAAAAGGTACAAAAACAGTAACTGATCTTCGGAAACAAATGCGTTACTAAATTTGTTTATTTTTGCTATTCTTAGCTTATAAGCATTAAACTATTAAAATTACTGCATCTTAACTTTAAAAACACATAATAATAATTGTTTCGTTTATTCAAGTACGATTGCGTACTTGAATAGATGAGGACGAATCGGAGGACGATCTAAATAAAATAATCCTGTTCTCATAACAAAGGTGAAATTGTTTATTATTTTCAGGGTGTTTTTTCTCTTCAATGTCAATAATCAGATCGTCAAGTATGTAATAAAAAATATAATAATAATAAATTAATTAATTAATTATGTTTTTATACTACTTTGTATTTTTTTTAACAAACAGGCATCTAAGTGTTGGCTAGTGCCCCAGTGAAATAAATGTAATGAGATAATATTATTTAATTTATTTCCTCTAAATAAATGCATGTTACAATTTTGTGAGTCTCCGACTCTTAAACTAGGCTATTTCAAGTAGCTTTAAGCATGCAGTCTTAAAATCAATTTAGTTTAAATATTATTAGTGAGTATAATTATTATGCTTATAATCTTGAATGTTGTGCACTGTTAACTACGGCCCCAAAATAGGCACTAGGCCTGTATCTTGGCCACACATACATTTCACACTAATTTTAACAGCACATTTATGCTTAATCCATCAAAGGTCATTGGTCATCATGCGGCCAGACACAATAGAAATTTCATTGTTATAATATAACGACTCTTAATATGTTATTGTACACGGTTTGTGTTTCTAGTACTTAACAATTTTTATAATTTTATGTGGTATCGACGTCATAATAGTGATTACCGTATCCCATTGTAATAAATTTATGTAGGTATCCTAGTAATACTAATTATTCATTTATATAATAGTATAGTATTTATATTTATATAATTAGTTGATGCTGATCAGAAAATCTAATGTCTTGACAAAGTTACGAGTGTTAACCATTACGGTAAACAGAGTCGACGAGTTTTATCTTGCTAGAATTCAGGATCTACTAATATTTTTGCATTATTTACTTTCTTCGTAAAACTATTCGATTTATAGAGTACTGGTCGTACCTAGTATTTTTTCAGTATTAAATTTGGTAAGAACCTTTTCCAGAAGTTTTTGCCGTTTCAACTTTCTTTTTTCACGCTTCACGCTCGCCTTAATTTCGTCAATCTACTTTCTTTGCATTCAGAAATGGCGATTTGATTATTTGTACCATCTTCACAATATGACTTTAGAATTATGAGATTATTTTGTGGTTAAACTAGGATTTCGATTAAAATACAAATTTATGAACACATAGCTCACGTCCGCAGGAAAATACTGCACCTACAATCGTGTTTTAGGTGGTTTTCACCAGACATGTGACAAATTATATGCTGCCATATAAATCTTACTTAAAGATTATAAGATTAGAACTAGAACTGGACCGTAATAAATATTTAAAAAAAATATACTTTTTCGGCAAGAGCTGTTTTTGCATACAGGACCCCCTGGCCCTAAAAATTACATTTGATAAACGAGCATTTTACCACGGTCTCACCTGATGAGTGAAAGTGATGACGGGGTCGACGGTGGTACATACTTCCTTTAAAGGTAGTCACACTTAAAGTCTTAAGTTTAAAGACTCCCAGATTGTATATGTCGGAAAATATAGACGCTGGTAGGTTGTTCCATAATTCAGCCGTACGGATTATGAAGCTAGATTTGAAACGCTGCGTGCGTATTTTCGGACGGATGCCGGGCTCCTGTGTACATAAGCAAGTGTTACTGTTCCTTAGTTTGAAACGTACTATTTCAATAATAAAATCATAGCTGTGTCTAGGTCTGAAACGCAAAACATCATGTGAAGTGTCTAGTCACTTCACATGACGTTTTGCCATGCTGAACTGAGATGAAGAAGAAGACGTCTTGCCACTTGATACCATAAAAATATACTTTAACATACTTGTAAATACGTCCACTAAAGTCGCACATAAAGACTATGTCTGTTTGCGCATGTGAGACTTCAGCATATTTCAGATAATAGAAGACTGATTGATCAAAACAAAGTCACCCTTTTAAGTAATGAAGTTGTGTTTCTGTTACAACACTATGTACCAACGTACTGACTGCAACAAGCTTTTTGTGACGGCTCTTAATAAGCTTTGGGCTTTTGCGTCGCACGCCATTCTCGGAAATATAACTTATTTGATCCCTTATAAATAAACTTGAGAGAATTCCTAATTTGTGTGCTCATGTCAAACTTTCGAGCATTACATTATTTTCTGAGGGCTTAACTTAATATGAATTATACGTTAAATGGGAAATGATCATGTATGATATAGGCAGTTAAGATCATTGTATAGAATTGGATTGAATTAAGTGTGTGTTTTTGCATAGTATATTTTTTTGCTTGCTACTTTTTAACACAGAAATAATGATTTAGTAAACAACATCAATTATGGGAAAACATATAAAATTATTTCAATTTGACTAACACAACTTTTCGATAAATTAGGTCCAAGTTATTGATCGTACAACAAAGAACATGAAATGTGAACCAAATTAAAAATGTTTATACAAATCTAACGTACTATATACTGCATTGTTCAATATATAAAATAAGAGTTTGTAGATTGAGTGTAAAAAGTTAAACTTCCAAACTGGAATAAATTGAAATGGCACGTCGAACAAAACCCACACGAACAACGCACGTTGCACGCTTAAAAAAGTTTAACGGGCGCAAAGCTCTGCAGCGCGCTCACAACAGCTCCTGTTAAGTGTAAACATTGTTTGTGCTTACTTAAAAACCAAACGTTAACAGTAATTTCCAACAAAGTTCCAGTGTAACAACTCTAGCAATTAAAATTTGTAGAGGAGTCAGAGCTGAAATTATGCATGAAGTGAGAGCACTAGCCGCCGCTCCACCCTCGGCGATTAATATTAATGGGCTGTGACACGGTGTTCGTCCGCCGCTGGCTCCTGTTTCTTTTGATTGTAAATTCAGTTTTGTTTATGAACTTACTTGTTGCATACTGACGATCTAATCTGTGTACACGGAATCGTGTGCACGGAAGGCTTTGACGCTGTTTTATTATGCAGACTGCGATTGCAAGCCTTGTGTTATTATTCCGCTCGATTTAACTCGTTAGTCATCGCAAATGCAAAACTTGCAAGGTTCAAATCGTAGATCCTTATTTAATATAATCAAGGATCTCCAATCGATTCAGCTTAGTCCCAAGATGAAATCCCATTATCTGGCAGTTGTTCATTTGATCACTAGGTATATCGGCAATTATGTTTGATAGCACGGGTGATTTGTTTGAGAAGAAGAATTAGTTTGTTAATTATTCATTTTATAAAAACAATATAATCACCTACCCATTAATTTATTTACTTGTACGATGAGACCACAAACTTCAACTTTCGGCAGTTGATGCATTTTATATTGAAGGTATACACTAAGGAAGGATTCCAAATCAATTTATTTATGTGTTTTCGTATCTTTTAGATTAAGCTGGTAAGTCACTGAGGGGTCCCCAAGTCGTAATATATTTGCATACTCATTGCACCTACAAATAAATAGCATTCAACTAACCGTTTCTAAGGTTCACAATCACACAATCCTACAGTTTTAAATTTCACATTTCCAACGCACCAACAATCATCAATTCGTTAAGCCAATAAACTATCGGATGCCCTTTAATAAGCACAATCAGAGCCTTTTAGATAATAAATATCACGTTTTAATCTGCACACAGAACAAAACGAGAACGTTTCGAGCACAATAAAGAAAGCTTAATGTGACGGTTCTGTTTTCTCGTCACGTTTTTTCGTCGTTTAAACGTCCCTCGAACAAATGGCTCGGAACATAACTACATCGGCACAACCGTATACCTAATACGAGAAATAAAAATAGAGATAGGACGTACATATTAACATTTTCTTCGTCTGGCGTTCGTGGCCTTATCGGAGGCAAACGTTTCAGTGTTTCACGAGTCTAACAATAACTCAGAGAGTATTCACTTTTAAAAATATTTATTACATATGTTATTTCGTGAAATAAATATATAATTAAATAATATATACGCAAATGACAAAACATTTAGCATTAATTGCTTTTTAAAAAGGTAATGTTCGAAATAACTTCATCATGCTCTCGGAATTCTTTCTCATAGTTTTTTTACGTGTTATGAATTAGATTATTTGTAGGCAAGACATGAATGGTTCTCATTAACTCATAATATCAACCAATATCATATATAAGAATCAAAGTCATCGTCTGACGACGCACAGCCTAAACCGCTGGTCGTTAAGACTTGAAACTTAGAGGATGTTTTTGTCTTTGTAGGCAGGAAAGGTTGTTCGAAATTCCACCCCCAAGGGAGTAAAAATGGAAAAAAAAACGTTTGTATGATAGATTTATTATATATTATTATTTATTATTATTATTTAATTTATTATTAATATTTATTATTTATTATATTTATTTTTTATATTATAGTTTTTGAACTTATAGGTGTGAAAATTTGTATTTGGCTATTTTATTTAATAAATAGTGTTGTTCATTAACATTTTTGATAGCGATGACTGAGGGGGTGAAATTGAGGATGAAACTTCTTTGTTTTAACTTAATGGTGTAAAAAAACTGTATTTTGCTATTAAAAAAAATATTCTACGCGGATGAAGTCGTGAGCGAAAGCTAGTTTATCATAATCGTCACCTTCCTTTTTCGTACTAGTTGTTTGTGCTACCACCAATGCTACCAAAGTAGCTAGTAGTAGAAGATTGATTAGCATTTAATTGGGACTAAGAAATGAAATAATAATGATATAAAACCAGTTTGTTTAAGTTGTATTTATTAGTCTATTAATGTCGATACTACTCCTAACTTCAAAACTTAGCGGCTAGTTCAGTAACTTGGGTTTGTTCAAACTTTGTTTAATAACATAACTGATATAATATCAATAGATAAGTTATTTACCTAAGTGAAAATAATGATATTTTGGAATAGTAAAGTTTATCAATCTAAATGAGTCGTGACTAATTCAAAGTTGTTGAAAGTTTAAGTAAATAACTGTCATTCTTAGTTTAGCTGATTTCAGTTGTAAAATATCTTCCTTGAAATTTAGAATTTTTACGCAATACGCCTTTGACCGATACGTGATGGTTATGTTTTTAACTTTGACACAAATGAACGATTATAAGATAACCAAACGTTTATAGGTTATCTGCATACATATAAGCCATGGGAATGACTCTGTGAAATAGATACTAAAATATAAATAACCAGTAAAAAAGTATCGGAAACTCAAACAAAATGGATTACACGGTAAATATCTCGTTTCTGATGTTAACTCTTGCAAAAGTGACCGTGATAGTTTAAAAACGTAGATTACCACTTAATCGTTTACAGTTTAAGTGTATAAGTATTGTAAGTACCACATCGTCAGATATATTAAACAAAATGCACTGGATATCATAGCTGCATAAAAAATTGAAACACAATTTATATTAATAGGAGTGCAGTATCTCTTAAATTCATAAACTTAATTATCCTCGTAACACATGCATGCCGTACACTTTCCAGCTTAATTTCTTTTTAAATTGTACCATATCCTTTTACATGAAACTCATAAAAGTAGACTAATAGGATAAGCAATACCGACTCACTCTCCATTTTATGAGACTGCTCTTCTTATTTTATATTTTATTACAAGCAAAGTACGAGACATAACGAGTTGCAGCTACTCCCAGTACAAAGAGCTACGAGTATAAACCGGATGATTTCGGATTAACATTAGGCTAATATATGAACATATAGATACATAAAGGAATCAAGGAAAAAGTAAACAGTTATTCTATGCATATAATTATACAGTAACCTTTATTATACTTAATATTTAACCGGTACTAATTTAGGAATATAAACTTAAAATACGAACCATTAACGGATCGCTGAGAACCCTTAAATCCTTCAGCTTCAGTTTCTATGAATTATTTTCGTAAGCCAGCTTTTGTTTTCGATTGAACTGCATTGCGATTACTAGAGACATTGTTTTATAAGTCTCATTCGCTCTGTAATTTTACTACGAGTAGCTTCAATGCCCTTCAAACATAAAGACAGTGTCGGTTACACACTTTAACTCTTTCTGAGGAGTCCACATGTGGGCTTAGAATAAATTTACGTGTTAAGCTCACTGGTATCAAAATCTACGATAATACCAAGAAAGAGGTATGACATATATGTTGCTAATTTTACTATCTGATCTCGCTACTAAGCTAAGTAAAAAAAATAAGTATATGGTGCAAATTAATTTCTCTTCAAATTATGCTGCATCGCTCTTTGTACATATGTATATATAAAATACGATATAAGCTATAACAATAAAACAAAACCCTCATTCTTTACCCAAATAAAGAGGAGCTTAGATAGTAAGGTGTATCCGCCAATATAATCCTAAAGCCTTTTTGTTATTTTCTGTCCCAGATCCAGGCGTCACGTCGTTCGAAGGAGCAAACCTCCAAAATTGCAATCACGCAAATTGAAAATTAATGGACCGTGAAATCCAATTTTGCATTAAAGCTTTCTGGTGGGTAAGTAGATCTCAATTCTGCTTTTCTGGCATAGCTGATATTAATAAACGACGCCATGATAATAATGTTTGGGATGATAAATAATCTGTCACGCATGGGTATTAATGGGTTACAGAATTATAAAAACAGCTGGACAATTTTACCTTATTGAGTAAACGTGAATGAATGAATGAATTTCCTTTAACTGTCAACCTGATTGATCAACGAATATCTATTGTAAATTCTAAACCATGTCTGTTTGGATGAATGGATTGCTGGATGGAGGAACGTACATTTTCACGCTGAAACTTCTAAGCTAAATTGGCTGAGGTTCTGAACAAATGCATGTGACTAACACGAAGCTTATTTTTATACTGGATTAATTTTAAACCAATCATAGTTATTCACAAAATTGTATTGGTGCCATACCGATTTCGGACTTCGGACAAATTAGTTAGCAAAACACTGACACAAATGCATTGCATCTTTTCCACGACTTTTAATTACTCGCGTACGTGAATACATATTTAGTACCAGAGTGTAATTAGTTTTAAATGCCACGACGCATATATAAATGCTGTATCTAATTTCAAATAAAATATGAAAATTGTCTTAATTTTCCTTCGCAAATTTACGTAACGTACGGATGGAGTAATTCCAAGCCGCTTATTGAAGACAAACAAGTAATACAGCGCCCACTTAAACTTTTCTCTTTCAAAATTCTCTACTACTAGTCTACTTTCAGAGAGTAATAAGAGACGATGTAATTTGACAAAAGATATATTTTAAAGTTAGAGTTATATCAAAATTTTCAAATATATTAAGTTATTATATATTAATATATTAAGTGTATAAATATAAGATTAAAAATACTGTTTTATTTAACTTCGTACTATTTGTATCTATTTTTTTATCAGAGCATTGAATACTAATTTATTTACGTACCATATAAGATGGATCTAATCATCCGGCTGAAACACGAAAAGTTTTTAAACATCGTTTTCATATTTAATTGACCTAAATCAAAATGCTAAAGATTATATTATTCACGCATTCATCAATAACTTTTACATAATTTAATTTCGTAATGGTCATCCACTACCGACTATCCCAATATAAAACTATAAAGAAATGAGGATACGCTTGATCCTTTCGCTGCTTATTTATGATTATTTGTTATAGTACATTTTCAATTACTATTACAGTAGGCTTGTGTCACGTCTTCACGTTAAGCTAGTGCGGAAAGGCATACATATGCACGAACCATTTTGATACCCTCTTAAGTTAGTTGAGATCGGTGTTCAACCCGAATAAAATGTCGTTTACCCTCACGGTTATCTTCGACTCCAAACGTCCAAATTCGTTTCAGTTCGTTACAAGTGAATTATAGTTAAAGTCGTGGACTAAAACGAAGTCAAACGACACTTACTACAGTGTTTGATCGCTTTTGAAATCCTCTAGCGAACATTGTTCGTTGGATTTAGCCAGCAGTCGCCACTGGCTCTGCTCCCCAAGTTCTGTTACTAACAATTGTAACGCATATGAACTCGTACGGAACTTACGGCTTCTAGAGAAAGTTTGAGTTTTCTAGTCGCTCTAGCGTTTTGTTTATATGACGAGAAACTCACTAAAACAAATCATGCACTTCTAAAATAATGTAGAAATATTAATCATACATGAAATACTATAACTTATTTACAAAACGATGTCTGGAATGTTCGGCTAATTCATTAGCAACAAACAGAAAAATTCGTCGATTTAATTTATTGAATCGATTTAAGTTATTGGCCGTGCGATGAATCGGTTCGATGGCTACTACTTGGTTATTCCATTAGGCAAACAGATAAATCATTGCGAAAATTATGCAAAATCATCCAACTCTGTTTCAAATCGCTATTAATACCCGTGAGAAAAAGATGAGACGTGCGACTGCCCCCGGGAACTAAGCTTATTGAATTGCTCGATCTTTTTCACGTCACATCGTTAGGTTATTCATCGATTGAAAAATAACTTTTCACGTTCTTTTAATATGAGATATTAAAGAAAACAATTAAGTAGAAAGCGAAAAATAGTTAAGGGATAGAAATGAAACAAGCGAGCTACTACTCTTAGTAAATAGCATTAAGACCACTGCTGCCAGATGACACAAATAAATGTCACTTGCTGAACGAAACGCAGGGCATCGCCGCCCATTAATTCTCTGTAATATTTTTATCGTTGACTCTATAAATGTAAATATAACGTATTTTTCTCATTACACAAAATTTACTTAGATCTGTATTCTTGGAAAGATGGATGCGATTTTCTTAATTAAAGTGTATTTCGCAATAAGTCAGCAGTTAGACCCGACTTAGAAACCTTGAGTTATTATTCCGTCTCAACAAGGCAGGCAAATTAATGCACCGCAACAGAGAGTCCGCAATCTCTAGGTATCCATAATTAAAATCTAGTTAGGAACTGGGCCACTGTAGTATAGTAGTTCTCAGGAATGGAATTTAACAATTCACACGCAAGTTCCAACAAGAGACGGGAAAACATAACTTAGTAATGGGACATCGTGTGTAAAGGAACAGAATTGTGAGTTGTGTGGAACAAGTTTGTCTTCGCTAAACCATTGTTTCACCTTGTCTCTGCAGCTTTACTTGCCACAGTTTCTATCTACTTACTTTTATGTTCTCAGGAGATTTAGTTGTTGTGTAACAACAAATAGGACATCATTTTCTCCATTCAAAAGAAAACTCGGTAAAACTTTATGAATAAATAAATAATATACACGAGCAATTGTTTCTTTACTTCACGCCTTATTTTTAGTTTCTCTTGTATCTTATTAGTATCTTTCTTTTTCAAGGAACTTATAAATCTATATCAATAATAAGAAGTTATATATTATCTTATATAATATTTAAAAAAGAGCAAGATATAAAAATGACACGCTAAACTATAATACTATTTTGAATTTCAAATAAGTTTACAGCTGCTTGAACATTTTCTGAAGCTAGTCTTTTTGGCAAACTATATTTAAATTACTGTCTCTGCCAAAATATGAAATTCAAATTCGGGGAGATGCATGCACCTCAAGTAAGTCGTTACAAACTCGTTTAGTTACCTACAGTGGCTGCACTAGGTTTCGTATACATCTTCTTCGTATATTTCGCAGGCAGCTATGTAAAAGGTAATCCACATGGGAGGGAATAAAACATTACAATATACATAAGATAATATTTTCTAAGAAGCTGTATTCAATATTTGCTTTAACTGTTGTTAAAGTAATTCTTCTTATCAAACAGGAGTTGTTATAAGAACCGACTGAAATCTCCAGAAAATAGGTAATAGCATTCCTAGTACAAATAAAACGAACTGCGACTATGCGCTTGCTTGTCGGCCATGAAGATTTGTATCACCTTCTTCAAATTATTAGCTAGTAAATGGTAGTATAACATAAACCTCTCACCTTAAAAATTCGATTATCCTTGTGAAGCATATGGTATGATGGCATAGGCACGCGCTCTATCTCATGAGATAAATCCTTTGTGATTAGGGGGTATATAATGGCGTGATTGTTACTTACCTGCAGAACTCTTTTCACTCCATCAATACCATTACTACCTGCAAACATGCATGCTTGAATAAACTTGTCATGATTTTAAGTTCTAATAACTTAGAAGTTTTACTGCAGCATGATGTACCAGCCCAAATGTTTTCGTTATTATATGCATTAGTTATATACATTTTAAGCGATATGAAAAATAATATATACGTAATTTTTCGTATCGCTTCAAATGTCCCCTTGTAAGCACAAAGCTCTATTTACATTTTAAAATTTCAGGTCGTAGGCTCAAGTGTTCTGTCAGAATATTTGAATATATTAACATTGACAGTGACGGTGAATAAATATGATTTTTTATGTTGATATTTCAAAACATCGATGGATAGACATTGTTTATTAATCCGTTAAGGCGTAGATGGATCTAAATTGATCATCGTACGGAGAAAATTAATACTTTTTTTAGCTTTAAGCTTAACCTCTTCGGAAATTCTATAAAAATTGTTTGGGCTAATTATAATTTATTAAATTATCTTACTGTCACAATTGTAAGATCCAGATACCATCAATGAGGTAGAATAAGTAAAACTTGTCACAGAATTTATTGTTTTACCATTTCATCTCAACATTATTCAACTACATCGTTGTTTTATAATAGCAACGTCCATAAACGCAAGCGCGTAAAAGTATAAAAAATATAATAAAAAACTGATTTGATAATATATTTATGACAGAACTGTGGTACACGCTTGCAACAACAATTGTCTAGTCGTTTCAAACTGTTCAACTAGAATAAGCAATAAAATACTTGCTAGTATGCATGTCGCAGACATTCGACGAGTTTAATAACTACATGCATCATGATTAGGCTTGGGGTGAAAGTTTCTACATAAATATAGATCGCTTTACAACCGACATTGGTCGGTAAATCGCCACAGACTGGAATTTTTGCTTAACTGCGGCTAGCCTCGAAACTAGCCGCGCTAGCATACAGTCTTAGACTGTGGCAATTTAACGACTGTTACTAGACTTCCTTTCCTAGCCATTAGCTTATCTTTTAGCTTGCATGGGCCTGCATACGAGTAGTTGAGGCCCATGCGTCTCTTCTTAAAAGGAAGGTCCACAGTAATTTTTAAACTTTCGCTATTTTAACACATATTTATATTATGTTAACGGGGCTTAATCGCGATAATAATAGTATTTATTTACCTCGACGTTTCGATCAAGTTGCATTGACCATGAGGTCATCGAAATGACGTTTCGAAGTTGATTGAAACATTGAGGTAAGTAAATACTATTAATAACGCGATTAAGCCCATTTAATATAATATAAATAGGAAGGTCCACGTCAATGGCAACATAAGGGGCTGAAGTTAGAACTTATTTTATGCAATGAAGTGTACCCGAGACCAATGCCCGTTTTCAGTATGCTCAGGAGTCACCAAATCAGATATCGACGTGTTTAGAATTTAGGAGATGTCTACAGAAAGTATGCGAGTATTCAATCTGAATCGTTAGTTACTGCCTAAGGTTGGTGAAACGTATTATTGGTTCATTGCTACTTATAAATATCATTTTTACTTGCTGGCATCTGATTAAGACTACTTTTAAGTTTAGTAAAAAAGGAATTATTTGTGAACTCTTGTTATAGGTAAGTATAACCTGATTGACACCACCCACAACCATTATAAGGTATTTCCTGAAGAATATACATCTACTAACGTGTGTGACTTAGCGACAGTGGATCATATACATAGTTTTAACACGTTCATCGCCATGGTAGGTCAAAATGACCGGCACTTGATGTACCCATTGGGGCCATGGGGGGTCAAAATGACCGGCACGCCAGACCCTACTTTGCGAAGCCCGTTCGCGCCGCAGAATGCAAAAGCTGTGTATTCAATCATACAATATGACCGGCGCGGCCCCAATGAACACCTGTAACCACTTGGTTTTTTGATTTTTTGATGGCATACCTATTTTTAGGACTTAGAGAAAAAAGTTAAAGAATTAGTAATATGGTCCCGTTTTATTTATTTTATTTTATTTTATTTATATTATTTTATATTATTTTATACATTTTATATTATTTTATTTTATTTTATTTTACGTGTCTACGAGCATAACGCACGTTGTCTCATCGATCGAACATTACGCGTACGTAAGTACGCTGACCGGCATTGTGACCGGCCAGGCCTGAATGCAATAATTATTCCGTTTAGGCCACGCCGGGTCGTTATGACCGGCACTTAAAAAAAACCTAAAATATAGCCAAAAAAACCAAATGTCACTGTAAAACTTGTATAAATGAACAAATAGAACTGAAAATAATCATAAAAACCAATGACATTTTTTTATGATTTTGTAAAATATTAGTCGGTGATGAACGTGTAAGACATATTTTGTTCATGCTAAACAGAAAAAGGTAAATACTCAGGCCTTGATTAATAAACGTTGCGTAAACCTATATTAGGCGTAACATGTCTTGCTTTCACGCGTGACATTTACTGCAAGCGAAAAATTGATAGATCGATGTTTTAACTACTCCGGGTGTAAGCCAAGTTTATTAATAAGGCCGTCAATGCTTAACAAACTGTATAAAGTGAGTTTTGGTACTTTGGAAGAAACTTGACAGGGTGTGCAATCCCCATATACATTCTTAGACACGTACGTACCACAGACACTTTAAAGTTTTACGTAAGTTCGAAATGACACCATCTGACCGCTTGTTAACTGTACCGTGTGAGTTTGTGAAACGAAAACAATTTCGACTTTGCCAAGGCTCAACCACTTTTATGGTGACCTGTATACGTGGGCTGGCTCCAAACCACAGAACATTATTCCTGCAGTAGCTCCAGTGAGTACAGCACGCTTTGCCAGCAGTACCGCGGTTGGAACGCGTGGAATTCACGAATTAAACAACTTTTGTTTGTATTGCACACTACACTTGCCTAAAATTCAGCTGACCATTGTTAAATGCAATCCGCACTATGAATTTATTAACATACTTCCCTGAGGCAGCACTGCTGTTTGTAAGCTCGGCAGGGTTTCGAGATAATTATGTGAACAATGTATTCGACAATGTTGTATAAAATAGAAATACTACGTATTAAGTACACGTAGTGAATAAGTAGATAGGTACTTATTATTTCTTTAGTATGAACTAAAAACATTTCCATTCAGATTTGAAGAAAATTCTAATGAACAGGTCGTCTTCCCTAGTCATAGTACTAACGCAGCCCAACAAAGAACTTAACTTCATATGCACCTTCTGATAAGTATGACAATCTTAACAATAACTGAATTTAAATAATAATATGTATGTTAATAATTTCAATTCTCAATTATTTCAGAATAGTACTAATAATATAAATCCAATCCCAACCTATCTAAGAATTGTTATCGTCATCATTGCTCAAAACTGTCTCACAAATGACACTGACACTTTTGATTAAGCTTCAAGCTTAATATTTCAAGCTAAATCTTGCAACAAGATACAAAAAACTTGGTCATCTCTCCTTTAGACTCCAGACGTTCACTAAACACGACTTTGTGCATTATGAATACAGCAGCGGCTTCATAACAAATGTAACAGGATCTGTTTTGAACGTGAAAGAAAAGCGACGGCGATGCCGTGCAAAGCAATAAAACAGTACTGTCAGCCAGTAGGACTTCAGTTGGCCTGAATTATACAGGGAACAGATTCCTTCAGGATGAGCTCTACAATTTTGTCATGATTTTTCTTTAGGAATTAAAACCGGTGCGGTGCTTTTCTAAATTTAGAAAGGAAATTAGTTTATTATTATATTTCTTCTCATATCCTGTGGTTCAGTTTAACGAGATATTCATGGAAAGATTTTTTGGCCTAATATCTGATTGCGTAAGTACAGTCCAAGTACAGTAAGTTTGTCACTTGTTTTGGTAATTACATATTAAAACAACATGCTAAAGGATTATTTCGTAAATGTATTTAAAAAATAGCACTAGAAGTAATTGAGTGTTACTTCCCCAGCAGAACTTTGTAAGTTGTAGTTGTTAATAGCTGTGAATAGATACCAATTATAGGTAACGTAAGTGTACAATATAATATAAACAATATATAAGTGTACAATCAGTTGCACTGTTTATTAGTTTAACTCATAAGACATCGAAATGTAGTTTGTATCGTCTCACACTTTCTGTTTCCAATATTAAAACCAAATCGATATAAAAGTTGGTGAAAAGACGATTCTTTTAAAATTGCATTTCACTTTCCTCCAAGTTTTTTATATGAGTACCTATACATGGTATGGGCATACCGTATCACCAATAAAGGCAAAAGATGGGGCACCTTTTGTGATATCTAACTGTGCTAGTTCAAATGGAACATGGACAGAAATGAATTTGTAATGGAGACGATACTATCGTACTCACATAAATGCATCTACCATCAAGTTGCAAAATGAAAGTCAACCGACTTTCCTTTCGCAACTTTTTGTCATTTGAACCCTATTTTTATTTTATTCATTAAAATTGACATTTGCAAAGAATTTGCATTATACAAACCCATCTCGTTATAAAATTCAATAACTTGCAAATAAGTGAAACAAGTAACAAATCCAATTACTGCGGAACGTCGAAACCTATTATAATTAAGGGAAATGTTTCCGATGAAATTTAACAGTTAAAAAGGTCTACTTTTTGCGACTCGAAGTTAACACCCTCTGATCCGACCATCGTCCATTTTGAAACTTTTTTATTTTCTGGGAACCTTTTAACTCCAGTGCCGTAGTCTATTGGAATCGATCGTTTAAGAACACAATATAACATGTGTTTTAATTTAATAAACTCGAGATACAGTGAGGTTCTTGTATAGAATAAAACATATTAATATACATAATAACGATTATTGCATGGAGCACATATTTCACTTATTATATTGCTTACAAACTGCAGATGCATGTCATATCACATGTCTTAAATAATTATAATTATGGAAAGAATAACCAAATTGTTACATAAAACTTCGGCAAGTAATGAAATTATGTATATACAAATAATGTAAACCGTTAATTTAATGTACGGCTATATAGGAAATTTCTAAATATCTTTTATGTGGATTTGGTTTATTTATGACGTCGTTAGTTCGCCTATCTGTAAATAATAATGTTACCTTTCTGTGCAGAAATTTACGTCTATGCAATTTATTTATATCACAATGGCGCCGAAATATTTATAGCGCCTTTATATTTTTATATTCTGGAACTATTATAAATCTAAATGTCAGTTTTATTTGAAAATCTTCGGGCTCTTGAAGCTTAACGCGTTCATCTCACGAACCAATGTATATGTTTAATACAATTGATCCTACAGCGTTAGATAAACTGACTCCCTAGGAACAGCATCACAAAACCATTAAAGCTTGCATTACCAGCCATAGGGAATGCTAATCGAAACCCACACGGAATGTAAATGAACAGAAAAGTGCGTCATAATTAGTTGACTAACCTTCTTCGCCGCACAAATGTGAAGGAAACACTTAATTGCAATTCCAAGCTTGGAGATACAAATATTGCACAAGTTATAAAAGAACCGTATGGCATTGTAATAAGGTTTTCTTTTGTAGATATATGATGAAAAGGTTTTGTTTCCCATCAGACCAGAACTTTCGTGTTTGTCAGTGACGGAGCTTCACAGCGATTCATAACAATATAAAACATGTTCATTAGGTGGATTATATTTACCTATATCTATTAATCATTATTTGGTATTTAAAACCACAAGGTATTCTGTACTTTGGTATTTGGCATGGATAATACATTTAGGATATTACAGATTGTGACTCCGGAACCGGCCACAGACCGACCGAAACGCAACAGTAAGCTATATTACTTAACATCGGCGTTATGTGGGAGTGTGGTACTCCTCTGGTCTTGCAGGCCCATTCTGCTGTAACCCATAGAGTATAAAGCGTAGATTGCAATATCAATAGAAGGTATTAGATTTATCAACCGACTTCCGAAAAGAAAGAGGTTATCAATTCGACTGATTTTTTCCATGTGTATCAGAACTTTTTTCTATGTTAACAGATTTCGATGATTTTTTAAAATTTGGAACGTGGCGATTCTCATGTGGCGTAAATTTGATCAAGATTATGAACATCTATTTTTTTGGATAATCAATTAACATTCACATCGTTTTTTTTTCAATTGTATATTATCCAACCCCATGTTCCGCACTTGTGAGTATGCCTTTACTTAGCCACATACATATATCATACATCAACTAGACTAGCTAGATTGACTGACCATAGCCACAGTAAATCACACTATTCTAATTACGTATATATATTGATCTCTATCTAGTATTAGATTCAAAAGTTCTGGTACTGTGATCTATAATGCGCAGTGGCAGATCGCTGCTGAGTTAAAATTGAACACATGGTGCCTGTCACTCGTGCCGGGGCTTGATGGATGAAATGCCGATTGGAAGGAAATTTTAATTCGTTTTCTTGATGGGTAAGACATCGCTTGTTAATGACTTCGACTTCATTATCAGTAAATTGACGTCATGAAAAATGCAGAATGAAGACGATCTCTATATTGGTAATAAAAATGGTAAAAATATTTGAAAATAAAAGTATTGGAACTCAACAAGGCTGTCCTCAATTCTGTGTTTACCAATATTTTTATGGTTTTCTTCTATCTTTGTCTTATCCTTGTATGAAATTTACATCACTTTGTATAACTCCTGGCATACATTGTTGTAAAACTGGTATTATTAAGACAACAGAATTGTCTATAACTTAATTTTTTGATATATATTACTTCATTTTTTAAGACGAATGAAGTGGGGAAAACAACAAAAGTTGTAAAAAAAATACAAAAAAAAAACAAAGTTTGGAGCGCCAACGGAAATAAGTGAAATATGTAAGGTTAGTTTCCCACAAAGAGATAGTAGTACCTAATTCAGAATCAAAACGCGCTCTGCATTTCGTTCGATATACAATGATAACTGATGATTAGTTCCTGATTTTATGGCGTCTGCTTAGCGAGACCAAAATTTGCCATTTTAGAGAGAGAAAATACATATTCTCGAACGGGATTTGAACCTGTGTCTACCGACAAGATAAACAATCTTGTGAAACGTCATGAGTTCTGGGCAGACGGATTGTCAGAAGACGCGGGTTCAAATCCTGTCTGAAACTGTATAAATTACTCTGATGATAAACACATAATAATATATACAAATTGGCTTGTCTTTTTCTACTATTCAAATCCTTCCTAAATTCAATCCTTATTATCCAAAAGCAGCTATTTTTAAAGATCACTCTTAACCACAAACAACGTATATATTATTGTAGTTATTTACTTTACACAGTACAGTTTGTAATGTACTGTACCAAGCGTGCAAGGCTACGAACGTATAGGTCAGCTAATTTATAAAAGTTACAGAGTCTTAGTCGCGCCAGTGTAGTTTTGCAACTACACACATCAAAAAAGTTTGTGATTACTAGGTGATATACGAGTATAAAGTTTTAAATTGAACTTAATCAACCAATTATTAATAAAAGGTTTATATTCAATATAATATAACTCCTCTCCTGGATCGAACACTTGCGGTGATCCTCCTGGGCATGCTGAGAATTAAGTTATCCAGCACTTCTTGGAATAACCTGTCCAATTCTTGAATAGCGGTTTCCCTGAGATCTGGCACTGTCTGGGGACGTGGCTGACGGTTTCAAACAGCTCGCTTAAGCGCATCCCACGCGTGCTCTATTGGGTTTAAGTCAGGCGAGCCGGCAGGACAGTCTAACCTTGTTATTCTCGGGGAGCAGCATTGAATCGTTGAGCTCGATGGGCGAGTGCATTATCACCGACTAGTACAAATTGGTGCCCATGGTTTACTCGGAATGGTCTGAAAACTAAAAAGACGAAGAAATCATAATATAACCTAACGTAACAAAAATGATTTCGACTTTTCAAAGTGATCGCAAACTTTGATGTGTGTATATGTTTATGCTATTAAATCATGAAGAGCAAGTCATTTGTGGGGTGCTGAGTACTACGCGTAGTCACTGCTGGTTGTTACCCATCACAATGGTCCCTTGCCATCATTAAGTAAAAGTACAGCCTTATCGCTATATTACCAGACCACGTAGTTAAATTAATTTTTCGAAAGGTATTTTTTTATTTAACGAAAAGGTTGAATAACACGAAGGGTTTTTCACAACTACAACACGGTATTATCATAGTAGTCACAGTAATAGAGAAAACTACCGTGACTACAAGCTTAAAAATAGGTAGAAAATAAACATTATTACATTTATAATGTTAGTAGTAATATATTATGATACTAATTTAGTACATGAATGAAGGCATTAAGCTAATCGCCGTGAAATTAATTAATTATGAGAAATAATTAGTACCATTAAATATTAATATCATTTAGCGACGACCAGAAAAATACGACTTAAGTCTTTATAAATGTATGAGGCTCACAGTTTGGTTTTGTTTTTATTACATTAATAAAGGAGCTTAAGAAAAAGAGTCGCCTTAAAAGATTAGATAATGAAATTTGTATGGGATTGGTATTTCCCGATCAGGTGAGGCAGTGTGGTATTGCTATAAACGGCATCTATTTACATCATCGAATGCTGTAAATAGAAGCATCTGTCTGCTTCGTTTTAACTTGATTCTCCAGCTTCACTGTACTAATACTATAATATTTTACTCTTTGAATTATTACAATAAGTTTAAGTATTAAGTAAAATAAGGTTTAACTGTCTTCCAACCAATTTTAATAATAAAAAAGTTTATTTCTTTGTTTTCACATAAAGTTTATTATAATATTGAAATACGACCCATCAATTAGGGGGCTCAGGCACCCACGTTCTTAAACAAGTAGTAATCTAGTGTCAAAGTGAAAGTGTTAAGTTAAATCAGAATTTCTTCGGGTGGCAAGTACAATATATTTAATGGTGCCTTGAAGAACTTTGAACCTATGCAATATGCATGAATGTCATGGGCTGGCATGACCATATTAACCATTTTGGTCATATTCCTCCGAAAACAATCGCACCGTTCACACACCCGTTCCCTTACAAGCTCACGATCATCGTGAGCGAGCTCGATACAACATCGATGACGTCACCGATAACGCTCACGTCGCAACCACAACGCTCGCGGATCGAAGTTGGGTTTTCGCAGTCGTTGCGAACTGTCACTGTCAGAATATCAAATGAGTATCGGATTCTATTGATTATGTTCAGAAATTTCGCTATCTACAATAACGCGGTCGCATTTCGCGATCGCATTAGTGTTCTATTCGGAATGGGAATTTAAAAGCATTGGAACCAAAGCAAACCAGGGCGCGACAGTCGTGAGCGTTGACGTCGCTTACCGGAACGCACCCTTAGTTACATGATGACGTTCGAAAATCGTGCTTCTGATGACGTAGCCCCCAAAGCTTTCTGTATATCATATGTAAGTCTTTGGTAGCCCTGTATCGGATTCACCAGACAAAATAATTATTATAATCAGGCCAAGTTATTACGAACTATTAGTATTCGTTTACAAAGTGAAGTTTATTTTCTTTTTCGAATATAACTTTTATTTTTCTATTTACTTTTATATTTAGTTATATTATATTAACGGGGCTTAATCGCGTTAGTAATAGTATTTATTTACCTCGACGTTTCGATCAAGTTGCTATTACTAACGCGATTAAGCCCCGTTAATATAATATAACTATGTGTTCAAATCGCGAAAGTTTAAAAATTACTATTACTTTTATATTATCTTCTAAGAATATGTTTCTTATCTATACAAATACTAGTTGATCCGGCGAACTTCGTACTGCCTAACAGTCAATTAATGTCGTGTTGCTGCTAAACGTAGTTTCATGACTTTATGAATGTAATACAGTTAATACAAAATATATATTAAGCTCATTATTTTAGTAAGATTATAAGACAAAAAGAAATAATATTTAAATATATTTAACTGGAATGAATCAGTGAGATCAATCGACATGAAGTTTTTTTTATACATCTATTTGTCATTTGTTGTATATATAGTAGCTTGATATTTTCCTTACGTTACAAGAAATAAATTTCTGAACGCTCACAAAAATATTTACTACCAATATTATATGTCAATCCTTTTTCATTACTGACGTTATTCTTCATTTTTAAAGTCTAAATTACGCAATTATCCGAATATTGTCGATATATGTCGATTCGAATGAATGTCGATGAGTATACAGTATTGGCGGGATGAACATTAAATGTTTGACAGTTGGACATTTTGTATTGGAAATTTCTTTTTGTATTTTATTTTTCCGTCAATTTTCCGACGTGTTAATAGTCAATCTGCTATTCGGGACGGAGATAAATACAAAAAATCTAAAACCTTAAAAATTGGTCCAACCGTTCTAAGTTATAAGTGTTTGAACAAACCCGACTTTGTTTTATAACCCTTCAAGAGTCGTTATATTATAACAATGCAATTTCTATTGTGTTTGGCCCTATAATGACCAACGACCTTTGATGGAATATATATAGATGTTTTACATATAGAGAAGATAATAAGGCGGCAAAATTTTTTCAGTTGTTGCTAGATAGCCTGCTGCTAGCCAGATTCATGAGGAGTAGTATAGGCTAGCATTATACTACACGTAGACTATTTTAAACCACGAAAAATGCGGTTGATCCCGCATGGCACAGCTGGCTTGTTAATGTCAACTAATCATTTGCGTCTATTAATAGCTAATAGTACATCATACTCCTACGCTGTTTGCGACTAACTATACAGTAACTGACTGTCAGTAAGTACATATCAAATTCTCAGGATTTCCTGGAAGTAATTAATAACACAACAAAGCTTATTATCCCATTAATTCATTCACGCTTGTAAACTCGTTAGCAACAGCTAGCAATATTATGAATTTGTTTCAATTATCCCTTATTTATGAGGGCAATAAAACTGTATATCAAGAATATCTTCGAACCTTTGCTTCATTAGTAAACAGAGTTGGACGATTGCAGGGCTGGAAGAAGGTACTCTTGGGGGCTAAAGTGAAATCTATGATTATTGATAAAAATTTTAAAACATCATAATAATTAAACATGAATTTTTATTTTACTTTAGACTACTTTAAATACACATACAGATATTTTTATAACCGTTAATCTATACTTTAACTAATATTATTATGCTACGTTCCTTACTTTGAAAAATTTTCAATAAAAACATTTTTTTTACATTTTTCAAGAACAGTGTGGAATAAACTGTTTATACAAATAACAATTTACTTTGTATGTAATGGTGTGAATATATCCTTCTTCGTCGTTATACGTCGTTGCCTCATGGCTGAGGGCCGTGGTCATCACAAGTGGTTTTTCTCACTAAGATCTTCCAAGCTTCTCTGTTTTCAGAAAGTTGGATGGATGCGTGAATGGCGGATTATAAGCCTGTTTTACAGTATCTGTCCATCGGGTCGGTGATCTTCCTCTACTTCTCTTTCCTTCCACGTGGCCTACCCACTCTCAGCTTTTCTAAATTCTAAATTACGTAATATATAACAGGTAACTTATAATGAGAAACGAGATCTTAAAGTCTTTGTCTGTTATTACCTTTCTCCAATGTTCCTGATTACGGTTCTGAGCATCTAAAATGAACTCTCATTGGTTACGACCCGCTTTACTTAGTAATATTAAAGGAGGTTGACGCTTAGACCAAGTTCTTTACCGTTTTGTATGACTTCGTGTCAATATAACAGTAGTCTATGTATTGGGATAGGGAGTAGTAGTAGTTTTTAGTAACAGCCGTGTGATTCTCTAAGAGCAAATATCATTGCATCTATGACAACAATCAACCCGTGAAACAAATGAAGAAACGACAAAAAACGTTGAAAAAACAACCTTATGTACATGGGCGATATCTCACAAAGATATCGGAAATACTAATAAGGTAACGTAAGTCTTGGCGTCAAAACGTCCACATTACAAATAATAGGTTTATATGTTGTGCCTATAGAGGCTATAATGTCGTAACGTTATAAGGTTCGTAGATGATGTACGTCCAGGTGTTTATAGGTCAAATGGATAGATTGTTCAATAGTTATAATGTGAAAACGCACAAGAGCGCAACTGATTTTATGTCATAGTGCCGAATTACCTAGCCTTATTAACCTAGTCTGTGCCTAGTTATTTGATTAAATGTTTATATTATATTTCGCGCTTTAAAGTATAAATATCTTTAAACTGAGCTCTCATTGCAAATGGTAGAACGTTTACGAGTCAAAGACGCATTTAAAAGCACCCAGCAACATAACAGATTAAAATATAAACATTAAGGTATAAACTTCCGAATAATATTAAGTTCATTGCCCAATCTCCTTGCAATTTCAAGAAGAGGACTTCAAAATTGTGAATACAATAAACGAGTTAATGGTTCGAACTCATGGTACGAAATTGCCAACACACTGTAAAGTAAGCTTATATAAAATTATAATAATACAGCGAAATCCGCTTTAGCAGGTTCGAGCGAGCGCGTGACTCTGAGCTCATGACACGTTGGCGCAAACTTCGGCACGCTGAATTTTTATGAGTGTCGCCTCCACGACACACCAGGGACCCGCGGCTTCTGAAACGACTGCTAGTCAAAGAGAAATGGAGATTTCGCTGTTACAAATGTGGAAGCAGTAGGTAGAGGCTGTATTTCTTCGCGGATTACTTTCTCGAAAGCACACTTGTAACGGCACGCCAGAATTTTTATTACTCGTAGCTCCCAAAGGTACAGTTTCACGACAGAGATACATACGAATCATTATGTTTTGTAAGACCGCGCTGGGCGGAAATATCTCTTTAAATAAAATGCCCGACGTACGATTCTCAGAACGTTCGTACCAAGTACCGAATTCACAATTGTTCCTTACGCATAACAAATTTTTATCGCATGTTAATGTGACGGAATGTTAACGCTGCCGAGACTTTTACGATTGTAGAGCCCGACGCAGGTATTTTGTAAAGAGACAAGTGAAGTACGTATACGCAATTTTATATTATACGAGTACACGTACCTCCGTACCAAAAAAGCAAGCGGAGCAGTTTGAGTTGTTAATAACACTTCATTTGATATGATGTTTGAGATATCTTTATTCCTCTTATGAAAACATTTCACTTACATGAGTATAACTTATACAAATCTTATTGTTGTCGTTGTATGCAAACATTTTATATTTAAGGGTAGTTTCAGAAGGTTCAGTTTATAGGTATTTTTGTTCGATAATGGTTTTACACTTACACCCAGAGGTTAGTTAGTTAAATTACATAGATCAAGCGCTTGTGGAGAAGCTCAAGCATACTGAACTTTGTACGTTTAATAAACAGATATTTTTTGGAAGTAACTAATAATAATAAATAATAAAACTATAAATAAATAAAACCGCAGGGGCGGCATTGTGGCGAGCCGTCGGTGAGTGGCGACACCGCAGACCCTGATTCCTTATTCTCCCTGGGGCTAAATGAGACCCCTGACCCCTGGCTTGCCTTAATTGGCCCCCAGACGGGGGAGGAGACGCAAGAGCAAGTAACAAAAAGCTCCAAGGGTGGAAGTGTTAAAGGGCATAACGCCGGTAGTAGCGCTCTAGTGAAACCGCAGCGACACCTTTTAGCCATCCACACCAACATTGCCCCTATTGTCACCATTAATGGTGACCCTTATGGGGGGCCCATTTAGTGGTGGTAAATCACCACCTGCTCAAAATGTTTCAATCAGACTGAAGTTGGCAGGTGCCGTAGTCTCTTCCATAGCCCACTATCTTCCTTATCACTAATAAGTTCATATCATTAGCCTTGCCATTTTATCCATTTTTATAATAGATATAACATGTCACCATCCATCCAAAAGTTTCTGTTTTTTATACTACATTTTTATACTGTATTGTACATTACACTTATGCATTTGTAAAGGACCGGATGAAATCCGTGAACATAATTGAAATAAATAATAATATGGCAAAACATCAACACAAGATCTTTACATCCCAACTTAGGCAGAAACTGTAATATGGTAACCTGATGACTTATATACATAGATATACACATATACACACCCAGACACAGCTTAAACAGACATGTTCATGCACACAAATGCCCAACCTGTTCGGGGATCAAACCCGAGACCAGCGGCTCAGAAGGTGCTTCTAACTGCGCTAGCCGTCAGTCACTAGGCAATATTTAGATAATGCTTAGTTCAATAAGTAAAAAGTGGTTTGTTTTATTTCATTATTGTGTTTAAGTGTTCATTATGTTTTTAACAGTAGAAATAGGGATATAAAAAAGCATATATTATTTCGTATTTGGAATAATATATGCTTTTAAAATTAAATTAATAATCTTGTGTCAGGATATTTTTTAGCATTCTGTGTTTGTCATTGCTACCATGTTTTCGTGAGTTGCTTGCATTATAATATAAACACTATGACACATTGAATAATCGTTATTTAGTTTTAAGTTTTAAATCAAAATAAACGACATTTATAGACCTTTCTGTTACATGTAATACACTGTTACATCTAATAACATTTGAACTCTTCGATCACTATTACTTTTTTTTAAAACGTTGCTATGTTGACTTTTTCACTTATTTATTTTATTTCCTAACTTCGAGAGCCCATAACTAATCATTTAATCATTATTTTGGATTATAGGTATGTTCACACAGAGAGCGGTCATGCGGTCACGCGGTCAGTTTTGCGTTCGAGCGATCAGTTGCTCATGAATTCCGCTGTTGGACGTTTCACGCGGTACCACTACTGTCTCCATGTTTTGACGGTAGTTTTACATCAGAAGACAATTTTTTGGTCATTTTCAGCATTAAGACGGAAAAGGAAAAGTTAGGGAATTTCTAATGCAAAGATGGAGAATTCTACTTTTCTTCTTTTCAGATGATAAATGATTGCTTCAATAAACTGTTTAACAAAATTAAACATGACTTAATTAAATAAGATACTAACTGGAGGAAAGCGGTTTCAGCAAAAGAAAGATTATATATATGACTGGTGGTATGTTTGAAGAAAATTAATGTATTCCTTATACATACGAGTATACATAAATTAACAGTTCTTGAATAATTTTTATTTGGTTTTGAATTTTTGCCGCCTAGACCAAGGTTACCCGTCATCATACATTTATGTAATTTACCCGGCCCACTCTCACTTTATGTGTTTTCTGTAATTTAGGAAAAGTGTATTTTACAACATCCACAGTTGTTCACAGATGTAAAAAAAAGAAATTAAATAATGAGAACTATAATATGGGACAACAGCTACACAAAGTCTTCAAGTCAAACTAGGCAGAACCTGTGTTATGGTAACCCGATGACTGATATACGAGTACATACTTATAAACATATACACACCCAGACATAGGTTAAAACATGTTCATGCAAACAATTAATGATTGAAATGTCCGGGATCGAAACCGGGACCAGCGGCTCAGAAGACAGGGATCAACCAATTGCACCAACCGGCCAGTTGTAGTCTATCTACGTCTTTTTTAAGAATGTTTCGTATGAGTATACAATTAAAGTAAATACTCGTATAAGCATGATAGATATTTATTATTTTGGTTTCTTTGATAAGTTTTTATGTGCATGCAATTGTGTGATGCAAATTATGTGATGCAAGACAGTCATAGCGAAATAACACTTTTCATAGTTTATTTTGTGCAGTTTGAAGTATTTCTATGTTCGTTTTTGCGGTTGTACCCCAAACTTCAATTGAAAATCAATGTGTGGTTTAACAATGAATAAGTAAGTAATGTTAATTTTGATGTAATATTTTTTACACGAGAAAATTCACGTCATTTTACTATTTAAAATAAGGCATTATAATTTTTCATGAACATCATTAATGAATTCCTCAATCTTAAAGTGTGGGTAATATTCTTATTTTTTTATAGTTTTATGGTAAGTAGATTTTGTTGAATCTATTTATTAAGCTAATTAATATCAGTTACAACTTTCATTACAATTTAGGTTATCAATTATCTTTATCATCTTATGTGTCGTAGAATATTTAATTTATAATATAATATTATAATTAATAGTAAATTATAATATTAAAGACAAGGTTTCACAACGTGAGTAGTTAGATTTAGGTATCTGTTTTGCCAGCCTTCAACCACCGTTGACAAAAAAATCATTAAAAATAGTACAAATCTGCGTGGTAATTCCAAGTCTTTGATTTATTCGGCATGGTGTTCTCCATAGTATTGTTACATGAGAAAATGTTATAAATTTCCACATTTCCGATGATTGCTTCATGCAATCAGTAAACAATTTTTTATGTAGTATGATAATACTTGTGTATGATAGTTTAGCGTTCTTGTATTTTCTTCACTACTTTATTTATTTCTTATAAAAGCCTGTTCATTTAATTTTTTTTATATAGATATATATGCCATATTATATTTTTGTAGTTTATTTGATTAGGGATTTTTTTTATTTATCTAGTTTTATCTCAATGGGTTCAGTGTTTTAGTCTTAGTGGTTTTGCTCTCTCTAATGCTTGATATTATCTTATTTTCCAGCGCAGTATACGACGAACAGACTTCAACATTACTTTCATATTCTGAAATTATTTTATAAAGATTTTCATAATCCACTGCTACTATAATATTCTTTAAAGTTTCTGGGTGATATCGCTTGCATTGATAACAATGTGTCTATAACAGCAAGAAGAAACTAATTCTGTTTCAGGTTAGTGCATTCGTATTCAAGTACACTTCACGACTATGTTGCTCTTCAAGTACAGTGGATTTTGTATATTTTTTTCTTAATTCTATAAGCGCTTTCTTGGATTAGCTCTTTGTATTCAGTCGTCTGCAGTCAAAAGATCTAAATTGAAATCGGCAAAGACTAGTCCCCGTTGTCATTGGTAAAGTGCATTGCGTGCGATTCTTTAAGAGCAAACATCGTTGCATATGTGACAGCATTCGTGAAACAACGACGAGATGACAAGGAACGTTGTAAAAACAACCTTGTGTACAAGGGCGATATAACTTAAGTATTTGACATCGGTGAGCTCGTCGACAACTGTAACGACGAATCATTAGAGAATCGCACGGCTGAGTATGTAAATGTATCCATAAACTTTTTTTTATTGTTTGTATACATACTGCACCAATACCAGGAATAAAGCAGGTAGTTTCAATGTGTATCCAAGTAGCAAATAGTCGTTATATTTTTTTTGTCGTTAGTTTTAACATATACACATATGTTAAAACCTTAAAATTTTGCTTCTTCGTTAGATTTTGCAGTGCAGATATATTCGGAATGCGGATGAAAGACTTCCTGATTATTATTATATTACAATATTTTAATAAAAGCTCAATTCCTTTTGCCACTATTAAATGAAGTTACCAACACATCTTTTGTATTGTCTTCATTTTAGTATTATTGTATTCCGGGGCTGGATGTCAAAAAGTAATTAGTAGTCCTCATTTAGTTGTTTAATCGTAATTGCGCTGAGCATTTACAATGTGTGTACTACTCGTGGCAGCCGAAATATCATGATGACATTATGTACAATAATGCAATCATATAATATATGCGTCAACTGTTTTATATTAATATGTATCAATATAATTCGTTTAACAAAACAGCGCGGCGGAGGCCACTCGTATGATTTGCTTTTGATCCACATATTAAACCCTATTAGCGTGTCGATATTGTCCGCGCGTTACATAACTAAAAGTATTATGGCCAACATTAATGTTCAAATTGTTCAATTATAACAATATTGCATAGGTGATGTTTCTATGAAGTTGTTCACAAATACAGTTAATACTAAATTTTGATAAAAAAATATATAATAGTTTAATTCGAACCAAATGTTTTTTTTTTGTTATTACGTCATGTCCTCACACAAGATGATATTGTTTTTGTCTACAGGTTAAAAGAAATCTTTTAATCCACGAAACATGTTCCTGGATTCATTATCCACGCAGGTGAAGTCACAAATTAAATAATTATAGTTCATCGAGATACATAAAACCATATAAAACGGAATAAACTCTATTTCTATGACCCTGGTAGGACTTGATAATTTTCATAATAATTAGTAAGAGCAGGAAACATAAAATCTACGTGTTTACGATGTATATCAAATTAGTTTTCTTAAATGCTGCCTATTATTACCTATTTAGAACTAAATTTAGAACAAAACGTATTTGCAAAATTCAGTTTATTCGTAATTGTTTTGCGATACTCTAGAACAATGTTTCAGAACTCAGAAATCTCTTAAAAGGAAACCGAAAGATAACAAACAATTTTCTATCACAGTCCGTATTTACTCTGTTCTCACCGCAATCAATGTTTTTGCGCAAAAATACCTGTAATGGGTTTCATTGTTGATACAGAGATAACTGCACTTAATACTTCTTTTCTTGCTTTATTTCAAAATGGATTTATGTTTATCTGTTTATTTAATTAATTTGGCCACAATAAACATTATATTGCAACAGTATAGTGCATTGTTCGTCTTTGAGAAGTTGAAAAAGTAGGTATATTTTAGAACAAGGGTTTGACAACACAATCCCAAGATATTATTTATGCGTATGTTACTAATACTATAAAGTTAACTTACATTTAATTATGATCAGGTGTTTTGTATAACTACCTCAGGCAGCAATCCTCCCAGAATACATATTATATAATATTATTTCTGTAAATATTTTATTTTTAAGATCTACTTTATGCATAGATAATAAACGAATATTGTTTCGTACCCATTTCGTCAATGCTTTAAATTTTATGATGTGGTCAGGTTTTCCGGTATATATAAATGAACATATTTAATACACACAGCTACAGATATATTTAATAAATTATGAACAGATATTATGATATATTATTTATGTATGTACATACATGAGCGCAAGGAAGACGGCAATTCGTGAGGAATGGCAACGGATTGTGAGGCAAGAGGCCACCCGAACTGATGACCACGACTGCTCTAGCAAGAGTGTTAACAACTAAGAAGAAGAAATACATGTTAGACAGCGAAAAATGGAACGTTAAGTTTGAATCGACTTGAGCATATTGAGAAGTGGAGGTTGGTAACACAGCCTTGCGATTCTGTAATGATTCAACGATGCGCTCGTTGACGAGCTCACCGATGTCAAATGCTTTATGAGATACTTAGTATATAAGGTTGTTTTTCTAACGATTCTTGTCATCTCGTCATTTGTTTCACGGATGTTTTCAAGGATGCAAAGATGTTTGCTCTTAGAGAATCGCACGGCAGGCCGAATTGTCAAGCGCAGCGAGATAAGTGAAATGCCATATTTTACTAGAATATACGTAGTAACAATGCTACAACGTAGCAGTGCTGCTACGTCGTAGTAACAACAAGTATTTTTCGGCTGCGTATGTCCGTAGCATACGATCATGCTACGCTTCACGGACTCTACGATCAGCAAAAGAAGATGAATAAATGGCAGCAGTGGCAAGTCTTATTAAATATAACTTGGCTGTAAAGTTGTATTTGTACTACGTACCTATAAATTTATGAAATAATTTGAAGCTCCTGTCTGATAGGCGTAACAAATGCAGAAGTAAGCAACAGAAATGAATGTGAAGACCAGATAAATGTAGTACTAATCAAAAGTAATAGAGATCGAACTATTACACTCGCCATGCAATTAACAAACTGTAATTTCGTAATTTCATGAACAACTAGTCACCTGGGGCTCCGCCAACACGCATAATGACTTACACACAAGAACATTTTACAGGATAAAAAGTTTGTAGCTATGTTATTTTCCGGACTATAGGTTACTTTTGTGCCAAGTTTCATAAATATCAAATCAGCAATTGAAGCGTGAAAAAAGGACAAACAAATGCTAAAGACACTTAAAGATTTTTATAACGAGAAGAGCTTTTCCCGCGACCCCAACAAAACGCATATTGTGATTAGAATAATTGTGGTGACAAAAAGTATCATATATGCGTCCATTTTTCGTATACAAGTAAAAGGTAAAAAAAAACTTTTATCAAACTTGGGATAAATACAGTGTACCTAATTTGAGAAATAGTAGATTAGTAGCCAAGGGCTGTAAGGCATCAATTGCAGCCCGAGATATTTAGGCGCACGAGCGCAGCGAGGTCACCTATAGTTTGAGGGTGCAATTGATGCTTACATCCGAGCTAACTACTCTGATTTACATCTCGATTGTGAGGTAAGTAGAAAAAAACCGGCATTACAAAAATAAAATTGATGACTATTATACTCATACGAAGACAAGGCTGAATAGCGAAGCGACCTCTTTTGTCATTGGGCTGAATGCATGATGTCTATTGCCAGTATGATGGTTAGATGTACGTGAACCTTTTTGAAAGAGTGAAGTGTTTTTTTTTAAATTACTTAACGCCCTAGGGCTTTCCTAGCTACATTATTACCCTAGAGCGCTAATTGGTCACCTACAAGCCCCATTTGGGGGTAATAAGGACCTACTTACCGAATATGAGAGATGTAAATTATTTTTATTAATGTGTAAGAGTCAAGGAAGAACATTATGGTTGTAGTGCCACGCTGTAACCGCACTATTGAATAGGCTGGCACGACCGAGGAAGTACCACACTCCCACATAACACCGACGTGAAGTAACAATGCTTGCTATTGCGTTTCATCAGTTTGTTGGAGGTTCCGGAGGCCCGATTCTGCCCTTCCATATTCTCCTTCTTCTTCCCCCTCCCCACCCAACCTGTGCCCCTTCTATCACTACCTCCCTATAATTTTTCCTCAAAGGTCGGTAACGCATCCTCAAGACCTCTAGTATTGCGGATGTCCGTGGGCGACGGTATCACTTACCATCAGGTGAGCCGCTTGCTCGTTTGCCAACCTATTATATAAAATAACATACAACAAACTGACAAGCACACTTACGCATTTGTAATAATGATGTGAAGATGTTTGGTTGCAGGTAGCGGATGTTGCGGATGAAGTCATATCTTTCAAACGTAAAGTTGTTTTTTTTATCATAATAACCGTTTTTGATACATCTTGTTTACTGAATTATAATTTCATTATTGTCGACTTCAAAATGTGTATTAATATGACTGACTTCTAAAACCTACACAGCTGAAGCGCTTTTTGGAGTTAATCTGTGTCGGGGACGACGTGTTTACACAGACGAGTTACGCCACTTGTATATCTAACTAAAAAATACGCTAAACTGTTTATGTCATATCCAAAGTAAAAGCAATAAACACGTAACGTGTTTACAAATTTAAGCACATAAAATTTTATAACAAGTAGGTACTCCAAAATGTAGTTATATCCCAGGGGCACGAGCCACGGCTGCTTGTTTTATTAAGGCTTGATGAAAACTTTACATCATCATATTTTCTGGATCGTTCACCTAAATTAAAGGTAATTTATATCCCAGTGTACACAGACGGTGCCTGTTCGAGCTTTATTAAACAAATAAAGTAATGAATTGGTGTGCTTTCATAAACAAACGTGCTGAAATTTGAAACTTTGTTATTTACTGACGCTTAAAAGACACGGAGCGGCAATAAATTAGGGATTTCCATTATATTTTAAACTAAAATTCAGCCGTTTCATTATTTGCTTATCATTTCAGAGCGTGAAATATTATGTAGGTATTTTGCTTCTCTGTTATTTCAGCAGCTCCTGTTATAAATTAAAATAAACTCGTTTTAATTTAACGGTGCGCTCTTAAATCACAACTTTTGCCTTTGTAAAGAATACTAAAGTGTAATATTATTGTATGCAGATATCTATTACCTACATTATATTCTCCATACCCAAATAAAAGTCTATAAAATAATGCAGTATAATTATGTCATACCATCGTTCAATTTTAATTTGGTATACCGCACTCAGTGGTTATAGACCCTTAAAAATACGATTCGAAAAAATACCCAAGAAGTAAAATATTCTTGCTCTATTACTAAACTACGGCGAATTCGGCATAGCAACTATAATTTAATCCGTGGTTTCATACTGTACTCGCAGGCTTGCAGTCCGAAGATATTCTGAAGGATTTCTGTGAGATTCGTAATAGCGGTTGATCTGTTCCTTCTTTTCTATACTACCGTCTACATAACGGTGCGAAAGAGAATGTTAACAAATATAAGCTATTTCTTAAATAAATTATAGACGGTCCAAGTTCTAATATTTAGAACATGAAGTCTTTTCTCAGAATTTAGAAAAGTATAGCCCATTCGTGCACCTTCTCATATCAAAATAACTCACATAGTTAGCCATATCGTAAAAACAAGAATCGTAACATAAAGACGCTACGGATAATACTGTGATTCTAGTGTGCCATGTCAGTTCAATTAACGGACAGGCTGCTCTATATCAGCCCGTAAATTCTCTTATTTTACTTGAATGGATCACATGGGAACCTATCAATCCCCAAGTTAGGCAGTGCGTCAAGACTATCAACCCAGGCGATCAAATTTTTACTCAACATAAAATATCAAATGTTATAAAAAGAGTTATGAGTAACGTCGTACGGGTGAATTTCGATTACAGAGACGTAAAATATCGAGTAGCGTAGTATTAGGGACTCTCCACTACTCACCTATGGATATCGTTTTTCACCACTGTTATTTTGATATATCTACGGGGTCTCGTTTGTTGTTTAATGGGAATTATTTCGATAAAAGCATAAATACTTAGGTGATACTAAAAGTTTCCAGAATAAAACTAGGATATTAGACTTATGATACTTTTATTGCTTTTTCATTATTTTTACATTCGCTGCACGCGTTGCTGCTGGGCTGTTGCTGCATGCGCTGTATGTAGCAGTTGGGTCCCCTGGTTCAACTGTTTTTTACAATGGCTGATCTTCCATAGGACCTTATCAATGGCTTCGTGGAATGCATTCGCGCCAATTCAGGGCTCGCAAAACGTAACGCTTAACTAACTACTCTAACTCAAAATTAAAATTAGCCGATGCGTCATCTTCGAAGATAATAATCGAAGAACATTTCCACGAACTTATTCTCATCTCGTCATTTGTTTCACGGATGTTGTCAAAGACGCAACGATGTTTGCATTTAGAGAATCGCACGGCGGTTGTGTAATGTCCTGATTTGCCGAAAAAAGACGCAACCGGTTTCATGCCGATACTTAGATTTTTTCTTAACATTCGTCGTTAAATCTTCAAAAGGTAATACCCATTCTACCAACTGGCTTTTTCTTTCCGGTTCTAAACAGTACACCCATGTTTGTGTCGCCTGTCACGTTATTATAGACATCCAATAACTGTCCTCCATTAATATTTTCAATCATTTTACTTCACCACTCGACACGCAGTCATTTTTGGTCTTTCGTTAAATCATACGCTATCCATCTAGTGCAAAGCTTTTGAAACTTCAGATGCACCTGCAAAATGTTTTTCACTTGGCTCATTCAAATGACAAGTAATTTTTTTTATCTCGACATGGGTTGAACACTAGCTTATCTACCAAGCTGCGCTGGGGCCGCGTGGTGGATTATGGCCCATCATCTCTTCCTGAGAGGAAAGCTTGAAACCCAGCAGTGAGAAAATAATAAGCTGACTATGTTAAATAAGAGTAATAAAAAAATGTAAGCAAATGTATTGAAGTTTTATACCAACCTAAATAAAGCAAAATGCTCTGTTAATAAAATGTACAATAAAAAAAAAAGATTTACCAGTTCAATTTTAACATTTTTAAACAAACCAAAACCACTTATTCGTCGTAGCGCAAAATTAAAGTTATAAATATTGTGAGACACCACAGCTGGCAGTAATCCGTGTGCGATTAAGGCATAATCACACGTCCTCACTTCCATAATACTATCGACGTGCGCATCTAGGTATGGAGGAACAGCTATGGGGCATAATTAACACGAGATGAGTTCAAAATGAAACAAAGTGTGAAAGAGTTTTCAAGATTGCGTAGAGTGATGGCACAATAATATTGTTAGGCTCAGTCTGGTGGGTTCAAGTTATTTTTTTGCTTAAATTTACATTGTATGAAGAAGATATTCTCCCTCACCGTTGCCACATGGAAAGCAAGACATAAGAAGTTTTATTTAATGACTTTAAATTTAAATAAACTTTAATAATAATTAAAAAAAAAAAAAATTACATTGTAATTGTAAACATTTTTTTATGGGATAGGTTGACAAACGAGCTAGCACGGTGCTACTTAAAATATAGTTAGCTATTAATTTTTTTTTAAAAGGGTCTAAAGATCCACAAACAATAAAATTTACACCACCGTCCTAGAGTAATTATACTTAATATCTATTCCATCTTAAGGTTGTCTGGATCGCTTTGAGCGATAAGACCGCCCATTGTACCTAGCTTTAAGATATATTTCTAATCTGTTTTTTAGTTCATTTTGGTGTCAACAAAGTGTTATTGTATTGTATTGTACAACGTAAAAGGTATCAACCTACAAAACTTTAAGTTTTTTGACTCAACAGTTCAGGCTCTGCGTTGATGAATCAGTCGGTTAAATGAATGCACTAAGATATAATTATAACAGCACAATAAAATATCTTACACAGACAAATGAATCACAAACAACATCTAAGCAACAATTAATTAGTATTACGAGTAAAATTACAATCAGCACTACAACAAAGGTGAAAGGCACTGCATAAATCATCTCAAATTAATAGAACAGCTCGTGTGTGGGCTAATAAATGACGTAATATATCATGATGTATTAACGCGACACCAACACTGCAGGTAAGGTGAGATTAAGTCTCTACAATCCCTGCCTTGATTTATACCATGCACTATGTCGCCCCTATACAGTCGGTTTCGCCTAACTTTATTATGAATCATGAAACACAATGTATGTGTCACAGCTTATCGCTGCAAGCCTGCGAAGTGTTGCGGAGCTGTAGATTAAAGATATGGATGTAAACTGTTCTTGGTTATTTAGTAGGCTGGACATATTTCATTTTGACTACGGTGCATCGTAGACCATAATACTGCTAGGCATTTGCATATACTAGAATGTAAAGATACTTGATAGTAAGGCAACGATAACGCAGGATGGTTTGTACGTTTTTCAGTTTTAATGTATAATTTTAATACACACTCTAACATTCTTGCTTCCAAAAAATCCAAATACCATAAAATGCATTAAAACTTATAACATCACGCCGTGTGAACATACGGACTCTAGAATTGGCGTTTTTGCCAGGGCTCTAGGCAGGGTTCAAAACCGGTATTTTGGACCTTCTCCGGTAGAGTACCATCGACTTAGATAACATAATGCTTCCTTTATATAAAATACAATTATTAGATTTATGTCCACCATAAAAAAACGTTAATTATTATTACAAAGACAACTCGGTATACCGTCGCCTTCGTATGATACGTGGGATATTTAATTTAATTTATTAACAGGCAAAATTAGGATGAAAACATTTTACAAATAAATAGTTTTTCAGAGTCTGAATTGTATAATCTAAAGTTTGGAATTTACAAACTCCTCGACTATACCTATACATTTTCGGCTTTACGTATAAACGCTGCTTAAAGTTAAATAACGTCACTTAGTACGTCGCAGAACATTTTTCCTTTGTGCAGTACTAAATAACGTCATTTAGAGTTAAACAACGTTTATAAATAAGCCCTTAAATATATAATATAATAATTCAATGTCATTTAAGTGTTATTTCATTTCAAGATATTGCAACTAGATTGGAATATTGTGCACTTGTAGCGCCTGCTATAGTGGCAGTGCCACCAACATCTTTAAATTGCATAATTTTTAGCATGTCTTCATCCTGAGACTTTAATTATGAAATATCGTTTGCTTTGTTTGCTTATAGTCCTCACATAACATATATATTGTGAACATATGATTACAAAGAATCTCTGGTACTATGATGTTACCCGACAGGAAGATATTTTTACAGGTATCCGGTTACCAAATCACCCTGAAAGTACCTTATCCATTTACAGAAGAAAATGTCACCGTTTCCACTTAAAAGTATATTGCAACTCTCAAACAAACTTTAACTTCAATACACCCAAAGGAAATTAAAAGTCATACAGTACCATTTCCTTTTCACGAGGTAAAAGTCTCGCGAACAGAATGGTTTATTTCCTCGTTTTCTTTCTTTGTCCTTATTTATTTAGTTGTGTGAATAGCTATGTTAAGTGATCGAACTCTGCCGGGAAAAGGCACAATGGAGCTGCAGAATGGAGTTTCGCGGCGAGATCAGATACCTCATGAAATACGTGCAGAAGCCTCGCAAAGTACAGATACTAGTATGAATATTTTATTTCTACCAAGTTTTGGTATCTCGGCAAGTTTTAATATTGCTCCTTGGAAATACAGAGTTTGAAAGAAGTCTCCGCAATTCACAATAAGTTTGTGGAAGTTCGCGATATTTTAAAGGTTTCTGCGGCTTGTAATTACAATTCACTGCAAACTAAAACATTATAAGTATGATAACAATGATGGACCTTATTACACACAAAATTAGTGTATCTTAACACCATAATTTACTTTTAATGATTTATCAAATGATGAAACGTGCAAACGAAAGGGGCAAATTGGGCATCTAATTGTAAATACGACGCTTGAACAGTTGCAGAGCCCTCCGGATCCACCCACGCAGAACTTCAGCGTGTAGCACTGCACTGTCCTTTTTGAGTCTTATTTACCTCATTACTATAAAGCCTGCTGAGCGGCCTGCATGCAGCGTCCTGTGAACTTTATCACGTTGTCTAACCACCTTGTTGGTGGACGACCTATGCTGCCTTGCTTGTTAAATAACTTCAGCGTGTAGCACTGCACTGCACTTTTTGAATCCTATTTGCCATATTTTTGAGTCTAATTTGGTTAGTAATTTCACTTGCTGCAAGTGCCCATCAAACATAACACAGTAGTACTTGCGCGCTATTACTTTGCACCCGAATATCTGGCACTGAGGTGGTACTCCCAATCAAGGAAATCCCTTACCTAAGAGAATCTCACTATGTGGTAGATGATATCGCGGATACAGAGACTCTCACCGATACTGGTTCTAAACTAAAGAATCATAACATTATTTTAGACAACTCGTTTAAAAGCAGGGAAACGGTGAATTATACGTCTTGTACATAGGTTGCTTTGCCCTGCTATTGGTGAGAGTTGGGATGTAGGCAATTTTGAGCGATATAATTAATGTTAGAAAATTACTTTTACTTTTATCTAATGCGAAAATATATAATTTTTCTATGTAGGTATGCTTGATGTCTATCTATTATTTGCTTTACATGTGTTTACGAGACGCAAGTACATTACTTAGGAAAGGTAGGTATTTGAAAATACTAATTTTATATCGGTAACGAGGTTAACGATTTATTAGCACTTTCATTAATTTACTGGCATCGTTTTATCAGTAGTAACATGTCAACATTCTTCATCACCATCTCAGCCGTAAGACGGTGGACGTCGCTCTGTGAATTTTATCAGGTCATCCGTCCCTTATCATTAGACAACCTATTCCTTGTTAAAATTACAAGCAATAATTTTATGAAATTATTATTGAGCTAGATAATACAGTAAATCATAATTATGTAAAAATACTGTTCATATAATCAACATAAATTCATTAATCCAGTAGACAACTATCACGAAAAACATGAACACCAACTTTTCAGGCCTTTGATCAGAACAATTTGTAAGTAAATTACACGCACTCTGCAATCTCCCAAACACAGATCCAACAAACAAAATTTAGTTAGCAATGTATTTTATAAAAACAAGCTTAATTAGACACAGAACTAATCGCTACAGAAATATATTGCTTACCCTACAATGCATATAATTTCAAGTTCCAAAGAAAATAGTTCTACTCTTTAATCATCTTCACGCTTTAATTAGAAGTTGGTTCAAATTTATGTTTATATTACAGCGAACGGTCGGAATAGCAAGATGAGAAACAAGAACAGTGTCTGTAATTAACATAGTAATTATAGGCGTCTAATTGCCTCACTGTTCATGCCTTGAGTATCAAACGAGCGTGACAGGACTCGGGAGCGAGCCCTGTCCTGAGACCAGATGGAACTATAAGTCAGTTACTAAGTTTCTAACGAAATGAATAGATATACGCGAAATAAGCACAAGCTATCCGTGGGACAATGTATACGATTCTATAATAAAGTTCCCAATTTTATTCGAGATTTTCCTATTGATAAGTTTAAAATTACTATTAAAACTAAACTCTGTCAAAAAGGTTATTAAAAAATTTCGGATTACTTGGAGGATAAAACAGCTTGGGACTGATCACTCCAGGATCTATCTACTTCCCCCCCCCCCCGAAGTGTTCCCGCATTGACGTGGCGGGGGGGCTCAGTAGCCGTGGCTTGGATCACCACGGTGAAGCCAAGAGGAACCCAGGGGCCGCGCCGGCGTTGGGGTGCGCTGGCCGGCTCAGGCGGAGCCGCTCCTATGGGCTTTGGCCGCCAAGTCCACATAGGAGTGGCGGGGTCCGGGCGCTTTGGCGCAGACTCGAGGAGGTGGGGCCCGGGCGCTTTCGCGCAGGCTCGAGGAGGGGGGGTCGCGGGGGGGGGTTATCCCCTGTGGCTGACGTAGCAGGCGGTGGGGCTACGTATCCGACCCACCGCAGGGAGATCACGGGCGTCCAGACACGGGAAAGTCTGGCACCCATTGTTGGCGGGTTTGGTCTCCGAGGCAGTTGCGGCGCGCCATGTGTTCTGGCGTACCGCGAAGAGAAGGGTCCGGCAACGGACAGATGCGGCGGGTTCGCGGTCGTGTGCAAAATCTGTCCCGCGTTCCCGCCAAAAGCGGCAGTGACGGAACACCCCGGGGTTTTGGTGGGTATACGGACTCCCACATAACCACCTACCTCCCCATGGTAGGTGGTATCCATAAGGGCTTTCCCCTGGACAAAAAAAAAAGGATCTATCTACTTGTGTACTAAGATGTCAAAGTTAAGCGTGTCTTGCCCTACTGATACCATTATTATGTTCTCTTTTGTAAGGCAACACACTGGAGCTAATATTTGTAGTACGTAAGTAAAAACATTGTATAAACTTCTATATAAAAAGAATGGCCCCGAGTTTCTTGCCGACGAATCGGCAAGAAATTGAATTGAAAAAAAAATTGCTAAAAATTGCACGGCTGATTATTTCATCTTCAGTCACATATGAAGGAGGTTAGGAAGCGACTAATTATACAATTAGTGATCAAATAAACTTACCCAAGTTTGTGAAGTTCGATCGCTATTATTTGAAAAGTTAATTTGATGCGATTTAATTTGCGGAGCTAAAGCCTGGTAAAAGAAGAAATCGCTTCGAATGAAGTCGAATAATAATAACGGGTAAAAGTTGAAAAAGTGTGAAAGTGAAAAACACCAAAACACAGTTACTTCCTGTGAGAGTAGCAAATTGTAGATGTTTCAAAAATCATCAAAGAAAACTCTTTAAAACAAAAAAAATATGCACGAGTATGGGCACCGAAAAAATAAATTATGAAACTGGACCTTCTATAATAGTCTAAAGTTAAATCTAATTATATTTTTGTTAAGATAGCACAGGTATAATACAGTGAAGTTAGTAGACCAAGTAAGTAGACGCTGTACAGTTTTGCATAACTAAAATCTGATTAGTGAATGAATGGCAATAGGCTCCCTACTATTACTTTTCTCACCACCTGTGATGGATTAAAGGCTTCGCCGGTGAAATGTGGCTACAACTTTTTCAATTACTCTAATCATAAATATATTCATTTAATTATTGAAATTTATTTTACTTAATTTGACTCCACCAAGCAAGCGTAACCAATGGTTTGCATAGTGTCACAACTTTCCTAACCGTGCATAAAAACCGTGTAAGAGAGTACTTTCAAAATTTCATTGCGATCAAAGCTTAAGACAATGTTACGACATTTAATTAAGTAGCATCAATGCTTTTATGACAAAGCCTTTTGTGACATCAGAGATTAATCGTAAACGTCAGATTAATTGTAACCTTGTTTTTAACAAGAAGGCCATTAATTAACAAGAAATTAGGCGAAAATATTGATATGACTTAATTAGATACTTGATAATAATAAGTGTTTTGAACTAAAAACATTATATACATATATACGTATAAGTATTTATTGTTTTAGTTGAATAATTTAAGCGATGATAGCTATTGACTATTAGGTAAAGGAGAGGTAAACTACCTAATCGTAGTAAGGCGAATTTTACAATATTTTTTACAACGTTGTCCTTTACAATCGTCTTCGACGGCATCTTAATCATACATCATAACTCTAATGAATCATAAAAATTAATTATGCTTTCTTATGCTCAGCAGCTCAAAATATAATGTACAAGTATTTATTAGGAGTCACTTGGCAAATTTTTATATAGTTTTATTTACTGTAAATATGAAAAGCATAAAAAAATAAACGTTAATTTTCTTATATGATGTTAATTATATAAATCTTTTCCTTAATAATGTATATAATTGTTAATGTTTTTTTATTGCTTATACTGTGGAACCTTGTTTTTTTGTAAAATTTCATGGTTCTAAGTCGAAGAATAGGAACATTATGTACGACTTTTTATTTAATGTTTACATTAAATAAAAAGTCACTTTTTATTTAATGAAAAGACAAAAGACTTTTTATTTAATGTTTACATTAAATAAAAAGACGTACATAATGATCCTCAAAATTAGCGTCATAAATAGCGTTATTAATTTTAGCTTGGTATAGTAATGCGTTCCTGAGAAGGTCTTGACATACAGACATATGAACAACAAAGATGAACAAAACATCAACAAAAATGATCCCATAAAAGTATTTTTTTCCCGTTGAGGTACATAACCCTAAAAAGCTACAAAATATACACAATCCAAAAAAGTTTGCGATCACTTTGAAAAATTGAAATATATTTTGTCACGGTAGATCAGATTATGATTTCTTCGTCTTTTAAGTTGCTATTGATGGAATTGTCCATGTATGGATGGAGTAAACCATGGGCACCAATTTGTAATGCGCCCGCCCATCGAGTTCAACGAGTCAAAGTTGCCCTTCGAGAATACGACATCATAAGGTTAGACTAGGCTGGCGGCTCGCATGAATTAAACCCAATAGAGCACGCGTGGGATGCTCTTAAGCGAGCCGTTTGGAACCGTCAGCCACGTCCGCAGACAGTGCCAGAACTCAGAGAAACCGCTATTCAAGAATGGGACAGGTTACACTAAGAAATGCTGGATAACATGATTCTCAGCATGCCCAAGAGGATCACTGCATGTGTTCGAGCCAGGTGAGGAGTTATATTATATTGAATATAAACCTTTTATTAATACATTGTTAATATATATAATACAAGTTCAATTAAAAAAAATATATTAGCTTTTGCTAGTGATTGCAGTGATCACAAACTTTTTTTGATGTGTTTACGTTGGCCCAGAATTGTATATAATTGAGTTAAAGTTATTTCGCTTTTTTAAACTACTATTCACTCTTAAATATATGTGTAAAAAGTTATTCGTTCATTATGTAGTGCACATGCTCTTGTTCTTTCTTAGTATGTCCATGAAATAAAAAGCTAATGTTAATGAAAATGCAATATGTATTACACAACATTTAGTTTTGTTCAACTACGCTGCCAGAATTTAAAACGTTACTGATTCAGTCATGAAATACAGGCCGTTACTATTTTATCGTCTGCCTTTGCCATTCCTGTCTAAATATTCAAACTTCAATTTATGTCGTCTCAATCGTAAAACTGCGGATAAAACCACCGCTGGCCGTTTCCCACCATTTCCCATCAAGAACATAATCAAAATTCTCTTATTTCATGTTAGAAACGGGAACCGTCCCTAAATAAAATGATAAATGCGTTAAAGGGCGGTCCGAAATTCAAATAAATAGGCATTTTCGTGTTGGTTATCTTTTAAATCTACCGCCATTGAGAAAATAGACGTCCACGACTTTACGATATTATGCAATTTCGACGGCAAAGAGAACAAAAAGGCTATTACTGAGTTTCATAAATGGACATGGCGGCTTTCGCCATGTGCATACGATAAATAGTATAGATAGAGCGACATAAAGATGAATAGCTTTTCATATTAAATTGAATGCTCCGGCTCATTGATTTTCAATTTGTTCGGAGCGCGCTGTTCGAGAGGACATCCAAGCCTCAAATACGCAAATTTACCTACCTATATAGGGGCTTTGTCTAAATTGAATTCTACTTTTAGATAAATATTGGGTGCTTTATATATATAGATAATGAAAGATAACTGTCCTAAAAATAAATAGCTTCGTTAACGTAGTTGTCAAGCCTGCCTTCACATCGAGAGGTCTTAGGTTCGATTCCTGGAAGTATTTGTGTGATAAGCAGAAATGTTTGCGTAAGAGTATTGGATGTTGTGCTGTGTTAATGTGCGTGTCTGTGCCTCCCGCGACACTGGAAATACTAGTGAGGGGATAGAGTGTGTGTACGTTTGCCATCATTTTATGTACATAGCAGGTGTAATTAATTTTTTTCTAATGAGTTATTTAATACTAGGTGGTGGTGGATCATGGCGATGATGATGAACGATGATTGTTTATTGTTTTAACAAATATACATTCTTACACTTACACTTAATATTTTTACAATTTATATGATAACTCCTATCATACTTCTACTATGATTATTGATTGATAAAATACGATGATTAAAGTATCCATTGTCCTTTCTCCCCATGATGTAATCTATCACCTTGCCAAATTTCAATACGATCCGTTCAGCCATTTAGGCGTTAAAGCGTAGCAAACAAACGAACATACAAATTTACTTACTTTTTTGCATTTATAATATTAGTAGTATTAGGATATTCTTAGGGAGGCTGATATGAATACTTACGAAATAAATTATAAAACAATTTATTAATGGCATTGATAAATGTCTACATAAGAATTCTACCTGCTACCTAATCAACCGTATCGCTGGACTTGCGGTTCTTGACTTTTTTTTGTTTTAGTTGTCACACAGACCACTGAAAAAGTTTTCCTAGAAGCGATGGCTATATAAACTGAACTTTCGAATGCAAGGAAAAATTCTAAAGTTTCTTATCGGATATATCTTCTATCAGGCTTAATGTACTTCCCCGATAAATGTCATCAAGTTTTACTGCAAACGAGCAAGCGCTCCGCTCGACGGCGAGAGCATTGTCAACTTGCGCACGTACAGAGTCATCGGTCTGCTTGCCCGCGCCGGCAGATGTATTGGAAACCTAACAGGATGTCTCGCAAATAGAATGTGTACTGCATACTGAATGTTAGCCACCGAGCCGGACACAGAGTAGAGTCTCCACGTGATCTGCTTATTCAGGTTTCAAGCTCCGCAGAGGCCGTAACACAAACAATTTCAAGTATTCGGATTTAAAGCGTCAACACGTCACGCTTTGGCTGTACGCCGAAGCGTGACGTTTTGTGAACGTGAACGTTTTTTAAACCTTCGCGAATCAAATTCATAATTAAAGAGAATATTGGGACTTTTTCGCGCAATATCAAAACATAATTGTGACTAATCGAGTCATCATTACGATCTAGATGTATATAGGCGGAGATCTTGTTATTTTGTCTATGCTGTGCCCAAGAATATAAGGTTTTTTCGTTGCGTGGTGATAGATGTTGAAGATGATGATGATGATGAAAAGTAGCCTATGTGCTATTACAGACTATAATCTATCGCTGTACCAAATTTCAACCAGATTCGTTCAGCCGTCCTGCCGTGATTGAGTAACAAACATGCAGATATCTATCCATCCATCTAAACTTTCACATTTATAATATTAGTGGGATAGTGGGATATCTTAGTAGGTTCTAAATGTTTTTGAATATATCTAGCAAAAGATAAAACCTTATATAGAAATACATAGAACACTCTACGCACGCATAAGAAACTTATTTCAATTTAGTGCTACAAAGGCCAGCAATGAATGCAATGAGCATGAATAAAAGAAAATGCACCTAATAAGTCATATCTGGAAATATATTTACTGCGCAAAATTAAATAACTATATAACTGGTAATTGTGCAAAGAGTCATATAATTCACCACTTTGTACCGTGTACTACAACAGTGCGGCATAATTACGTTTGCTTTAATAAGAAGGTAAGCAAATTATTTATTTACTAGCGCCCTGTGGTTTCACCCGCGTGACGTTAGATGATGATGGGTCATGATAAAATATATCCTATGCATTATTTTAGCGTCGCATCCGTTCAGCTGTTCTGACGTGATTGAGTAACAAACCTTCATCCATCCAAACATACGCATTTATAATATTACTAAGATTGTTTAAAATCAGCCGTGCGATTCTCTAACGGTCCCGGTCGTTTTCAATAACCAATCTATCCACAGTTTTCCTTACTACGGATATATATTTGGCATAACGTCCATATAAATAGTGTCAAATATATATCTCTAGTAAGGTAAACCGACGATAGATAGGTTATTGAAAACGGCCCTAAGAGCAAACACCGTTGCATCTTTGACAACATCCGTGAAACAAATGAGATGACAATAAACGTTGGAAAAACAACCTTATGTACAAGGGTGAAATCTCATAAAGTATTTGACATGGGTGAGCACGTCGACAATCTCAACGATGAATCATTAGAGAATCACACGGACATTGATCATAATATTGTTGTTTATGATATTCCACTATAATAGGTAAGTACATGTACATGAACGCTATAAGCTTGTTTGCATTAAGTACCAAATAACATGTTACAAACTAAACTAATCAATAGCATAATTAATGTTTCAGTTCTTATATGTATTTTCAATGTGGAATTCGTCAATTTTCTGTATTAATAATAAAAAAACTTTAATAGGTAAGAGAAGGTTGCCTTCACCAACTTGACGCTAAAGTAAAAATAGTTAACGTGTTTTACAAAATTAGGTAATATCATTGTTGTGTACTACGAAAAGTTTTGATTGGAATGAGTCTTCCCAATATGTTCGAAATTGGAGTGTTTTCGTTAGTTCGTCGTAAGTTTAGTTCGAACTAGATTTAGACGGACTACTTAGTCCGATCCGATAGCGTTCTCAAATACTTATCTATACTAATATAACAAAGAGGAAATATATGTATTATTGTATGTTTGATATGAATAAACTCTAAAACTACTAAACCGATTACAAAAGTTATTTCACCATTAGAATTATACATTATTCCTCAGTAAAATAGGATATATTTTGATTCATCATGATGATGCATCATCACGCGAGTGAAACCGCGGAGCGCAGCCATTCGTTCATATAGTCAGTTACACATTTCTTGTTTACATTTGTAAATAGCAAGTGTCGGAGAAATTGTTGTTTAGATATGTATCAGCATAGATACATTTAGTATCAGTCAGTTTCAGTTATTTTTACGAAACGTATTTGAATACGGTTCGTATTTTAGAAAGTAATGTTAAATCGATTTAACATTACTTTCTAAAATTAAAGTTTTTCTATTGCAACGCAATTGGTCTGAAGCTACGATTATCTGGAAGTTGAACTTCTTATTATCCCGACGAGAGCAGAACAGACCAGACCAAATCAAAACCAGTCCCACAAAGAAACTATCATAGATATTCAATGTCACCTTTATTCGTTTCGAACTTGAAGCCTCTCGGACCTTCATGCAAGTTTATCAAATCAAATTCCCGTTTTTGTCCCTATCAGTCGTGGCCACACTACCAGCTGCCGGCTGCCCCGTGTTAATTCATATTAGTTTTGAATACGTGCCTCAAGCCAGGGACACTTCATCAACGGCCATTCATGCTCTCAAAAGATACACAATTTTAAAGAGAGTTGAACGTGGTACAAAACTTTTACCATTTATTTCATGCGTATTACGTAATTTTAACCATATAACATAAAGCTTGACTTGATCACATAACTTTGACCATAACTGGATCAGAAATTCCCACCAAGTTTAATGTTGTGTGAGTGTAAATCAAACGTGATGTACAGTACGATTATTATCCAGAAGATACGGATCCGAATACCGATCCGTCCGAGCAACGAATTCAACTCTAGTTGATACTCTGAGTTTTATTTGGGCCCGACTTTTCTATCAACAGATAGTCTTCATTCCTTGAATACAAAATAAAATGTATTCTCAATAAATTTTAAACAGATTAAATGTAGGTGGTTGGAAAAAAAAGTTCATATTTTTAAAATTTAGTCTGTTTAAAACATTTTATCAGACTAATATTTTTTATCTGATGATTGCAAAAGCCAGGCCTTCGACAATCACTCACAAACTTTCGTATATATAATAAACTAGCTGCGCTCCGCGGTTTCACCTGCGTGGTGATGGATGATGATGATGATGATGATATAGCGTATGTTACTCAGTCATAATTTAGCTTTCTACTGCTGAAAGAATGTATTGTTTTGAAAGTTTTTGTGTTTGCATTACAAACAAACAAACAATGATATCTTTCTTTTTTTATTATTAGGTTTAAATACTAAGGTACGAATAATGTGGCTTAGTTTGTACTGGCGTTACTTTTGCATATTTAAACGTGAAAAGTAGTTATGGTGACAACTGTAATGTTGTAATTTTTTTTGTTCATTAAATACCGCTCCGTCCCCATACGACGGTTAAAATCAGACGGAGTTAAAATTCGGTGCCAAACCTCGAGTCTTGGTGGCCTAGTTGGTCAAGGCGTTTAACACGGATTGTCGGTAGACGCGGGTTCGAATCTCGTCCGAGGATGTGAATTTTTCTCTCTATTAATTTCAATGTTTGAGTATTGTTGTATTGCTAAGCAGGCGTTATTAAAAAAGTAATACTATAACTGTAACTAGGTGTTGGGCGAAGCGTCCTTTGGGCGTTTGTCCTTGTGCATTAGTTTTTTTGTTGCTAAACTTTAACCATTTGAACAGAAAAGTAAAAATGTTCATACAAGTTCAATTGCAGAAATTTTGCCTTTAATTACAGTTTAAGTCGGAACATAGAGTCCTTGTGTATGTTTGTTAAGGGATCCAACCCCTTAGTGCAGTGGTTATCGTGAGCAGTAGTCTTGGAGACCAGTTTGAGAGTTTGAAAATTTATCTGCATTCAGTTGCGTAAAAAATCATAACTCCCATACAAGTTATAAAGCAAGCATTTCTATAAGTGCAATTTAGGCTCAAGAATACAGCGGTCACCTTGAATTAGAAAGATAAAAAAGTGTGGTATAGTCGTAAGATTGTAGGTACTTACCAGAATTCTTTTCAATTTTAGTTTAGGCGCGCTACTTCTAAGTGTGGTCGGTGGTAAATGTGTCACAAGAGTCTCCACAGGTGTCCAAGGAAACTGCCTTCAAGATCTTTTTATTCAAGCTTCCTTTTCAATAACATGGTTGTCTGGAAGAGATCTTTCTGAACGATAAGACCGCCCATTGTAACACTTAATTTAAAATTTTTATTGTTGAGTAATTGTTTTTAATTATATTATCCTATTTGTTTGTTAGTTATATTATATAATGTGGTGTTGCAAGAAAGGGTTTATCTATCTATTTACCTACTTACATAGTAGCAGTAGAACTCTTCGTGAATGATGTCATCCGGGGAAGGCTGCCACCATATCATTTTCTTTCCTGAAGCAGTAACCTTCGCAATATTGTGTTCTGTTTTTGAAGGGTATGGGTGCAGGTAAAATACAGGCACATTGAGACTTAACAATGCCTCATGTTTACGTGCGCAATGCAGTTGCGAGGACATACGTCTGATAAAGGCAGAGGTTAGCACCTAACACCTGGTAGACCTCGTGCTTGTACCAGCTTTAAAAAAATACTTAAACTACTTGGTACCTCTACGGTACTGGGTACGAGTGTGTGATTATATTTAATAATACGAGTAACATTGTTATTCAATGATATCTAAATGATCATTATTTAAAACAGAATATTCATTAAGATATTTATACTGTAGGAACTTTGACATCTATAAGATGTACAGGAACAATTTGTAAACTGAAGTAACAGGTAAGCTGATAATTGCGTATTTTTTAAACTTCTTTTATCATGAAATGAATAAACATATAAAATATCATTCCATCACAACTTTTTTGATTTCGACTTTGTTAATAAGTAGATGAACTCCTGCACGACAAATTTACTCAAACTTTTGTGTCATATTTGTAACAAAAATAATAATGATTTCACATGCTATAGTACCCTTACAATAAAGTACCTAACGTTTGCGCACTAATGATTCGCGGCACACACAGAGACACAGTAAGTAGAGTCCCTTGCTTCTTTTCGCATTTCAATCGCATTCCAATGGCGAAGGGAAAACTGTTTAATTCTGGCCTTTCATTAAATAAGTATGTAGTAGGAAATAACCTGCTCAATTATTTTGGAATGCCGAATTTAAAAAAAATATTTTACAATCAATCGGGCGCGGGGCGAGTTTACCCGTCCGCTCTTCCATACGCAGGTAAAGGCATTTGATGAAGGCGAGAGAGATGTATAAACACACACTTCAGGATAGTGACATTTTTAATGTCATGGTTTACCACAATATTATTTCTTCGGCCACTGGCCAAGGAATATTGAACCAGAGAATATGAGACAACTTAATTAACAGTAATTAAGTAAGTACAGACATGCAGCCTCTCACACCACACTTCCCACCACAATCACATTCTTAGGGGTATCAGACCTTTCCCTTACAGTTCGTATATAACATCTTTGGATCGATTAAAACATTGTATTTCCGTTAGAAAGTCACATTATCACTGAGTAACACACAATATATTAAAAAATCGGAATTATTGACAATGCAGCAGAGTGATGTTCTGCAGTATATTTATAGAAGACATCAATGTCTACAAAAAAGTGCAATACGATATGTCTAACTATTACAGTTATGACAACAATAACTACTATTCCGTGTTTATAAAACATGCAATATTAATGTGTACTTGGTGTTAATCTTTATCTACTCTTATAATAAAAAGGAAAGATTTGATAGTGTATGATGCTCAGCTGTTGATGAAAATTCACACAGAAATAGACCGTAATCAATTTGCTACGCCGTAGCAAACCGTAGCAGGTACGGTATATCAAATATCCACGCAGACGGATCCGCAAAAAAATGGAAGTCGATATTAAATTTTCATATTGGACTTGTTATTTTATTTAATCTACTTTTTCCAACTTTCGTTTACCATTTCATTTTTTAAGGTACCTTAAGAAATGCTTTGATTATTTATCAAATGAATGCTGTGGCTTTGTAACCCGCACGCTACGGCAAGCGAAGCCGCGAGAGGGTCAGTGAGTAAAATTAAATATGTGAAAGTTTGTGTCCGTGAATGTTTGTCACCAAGTATCTCCGTAGGTAACTACTAAAAAAGTTTAAATGAATTTTGGAATAAAGATAGTTTAGTTTGTGAAACCACATAAACGCTTAAGTATTAAAAATCAAAGCCTTAGATGTTTAAACAGGGTGCCATGAAACTACTATGACTATGACTAATGTTTATATGGAAAATATTTTCTGTATGAATTCTTTTGACTCAAAACTCGTGAAGATAAACATGGACATAAATAACAAAACATGTATTTATTTTATTCTTTGGTTTTGATTCACTGAAAACTCTGTACAACTTAACTTTGAAATCTACCTATTTATCTTCCATACATATATATAAAAATGAACCTTCTTGAAACTGCGTGACTCCGCGCGAAAATGCAAAAGTTCATCTGCAAACCAATTCTATTTTTTCACAACGTTCAACTATCTATTCAGTTGCAACATCAGTTCGACTACGTTGGATACTAACCCAAAAAGCTGTTCTACTATTTCTATGATGACAACTTGAAACTTAACGTCATTTCAAACGCTATTACCTATATAAAAATATAATATACGGATATGCGTTAACGTCGCGGTCATGATCTATATAGTTAAGAGCATATTAGGTTTTAATTTAAAGTTTATTGTAACAATAGAAACCTAACTTAAATAGCACAATAAAAAAAGTATAAATGTCATCGTTCAGCTACAGTTCTGTTAAAGTTGGAGCAACATTTGGTTAGTAGAATCGGACCCAGCTGTTTGGCAACAATATCAAAGTCAACGGGTCATTGCCGTTACAAAGAATGATAGTCGGTACCATGAAAGTACAAAAGTACCAATTTCCACAAGTTCTTTTACACTTTTCGGTGCTGAAATCGGTTCCATTTTGGGGTATATTTTTTTTTTAACATTTTAGTGACCCTTGCAACTTACTGATCGATTGTCATTAACCTCCAATGATGATATTACCAAGAACTACTACTCTTCAGTTATTGGAGTGTAAAGTGTTCGTAGAAAAAGATTTATTGAAAATATTGTATCCATTTTAGTTATTGTTGCAGTTTCTCAAAACTTTCTGGAAATCCCATAAATTTATAAGAAGCAAGGCAAAATGCAAAAGGAAAAATTTTGGCTTTTTAATTAGATGGATAGCACTTTTTTTATTACGAGTATTTGACCTCAAAAATATGTATTATATACTTACACAGTAGCAGGCTACTGAATTGAATACCAGCGGTATTCAGGTATTTTATATTGCTCTTGAATACCACTAAACAATAAAAATGAATAGGTACCTATGACTGTTTGAATGGACAGATGCGTGTTGTTACTTTTAATGATTTGGGATAATATTATTTAGTATAAAGCATTTTAGGGCGGGCTTTTTTTAAGGTTTTTCATTCAGTTTATTAGAAAAATTATCGCTGTAAGGTACGGCCAACCTCCAGGTTCAGGCCGGTTTGATAACTTACTGAACTAAAAATGATTCAGTAAGTTATCAAACCGTATTATCTTATTGTTCAAGTCGTAACGCCTGCCTAGCGAGATCAAATTGTCAAATTATAGGACAAAAATAAATGAGCTTTGAGGATGGATATCAATACTGCCCGCACACCCGTCGGAGTAGTAACGACCTCATAATGGACATCAGTGTTGTCCGATTTACCATTTAATCACAAAAATAGCCCATCCTGGAATGGGTTTTGAACCCGCGTCTTCTTACAAACCGTATCCTAGGCCACCGAGACGATGATATTGATTCGCTTGTACGTACACTAAACTAAAATTCTCTAAACTATGCTAGTTCTTATTATGTTATTACTAAAATCCACATTCGTGTAACACTTCGAATTGTAATTCTAAACATATGATTATTCTATTCAAATGTGGGTAGTTTTATATGAGTTTAGACTAGTTTAGAGAGCACGAACTCACATGACGATTAAATTTGCACTAAACATACCCACAATTAAACAGAAACGGCAAATTTAAGAATTGTCACTTGCAAGCATTATACGAATATGGACTTAAGCGCGAACAGAATAAGAACTATCGTAATTTACTAAAAATAGATTTTAGTTAGCTAGTTTAGTTTGGTGTTCTGAACAAGCGAATTACTACCGATACCAAATCTATCGTATTTAATGTAACATTACTTACATGTAACAATTCCGTGTCAATCAATCAAGTTAGAATCAAAAAGTAAGCTTGCAGTAAACATTTAAAAAACGATAAACTTAGTGCGGTTTTAAATCCAAAAGCAAAATTATTTACTAAGTTTTCTATTAATTTACCACTATTCATGCCATATTATATACGCCTCTCTGCAGCCGTGATTTTTTTCGCTATAAACTATAAAGACCAGACCATGGCAGTTAAAATTATTTTCAATGTATCTCGAGGGAATATAAAAATACAATACATGGACGGGTACTGAACCATCGTCATCTTACAATCTGTGTTAATGTTACCTGCCCTAACCGCTAGGTTAGCGAAGCACACATTTTAGGTTGGAATAATAAATAAAAATAAACAGGTTTTTTATTTCCAACTTACAATTACAATAACATTGCTATAAATATATATCTTTTTAGAGTTAGCATTTAAATGGTCGCCTTTCCATGTGGTAACGGTATTGGTCCATCATTGGTCTTTAAGACGCGCTACATGGCAAGCTTGGAATATATCTTCCTAATGGATTTTTATCCTCGTATTAGGGGATAAATTGCAAAATTTGGTTTCTTTAACCAAGCGTTAGTGCTTCAAAAGTCATAGAATAAAAACTTGGGAAATTCAGACACATATACAACGTGATATAACGAAATATATAACACTGAAACTACTTTTATTCCGCAAAACTGGCCATATGCGAAAATACCTTTAGAAATCGGTAGCGATATTTCATATGCGAAAGTGTTTGTCGGTTCGTTGCTTGTTTGTTTGGCCTGCTTTTACATTCAAACTACTGAAACAATATTGATGGACTTTGGCACAAAGGTAGCCTGTATATCGTATGTAGTCACTATACATATACCTGGTACAGCCAAATTTAAAGTAATTTGGTTGGTTAGCTGGGTAGAAAAGTATTTTATAAAACTTTTGAATAACATTTTAAGTGATTACTTCTAGAACTGAAGCGATTTAATTTAAACTTCAAACGCAAAAAGTGATAGCATCAATGATCTTTACATACATTTTCAAACTAAAACTGATTATGTAAGATAGTACATTTTCAGGCCGGTGCGGGATAGAGCGCAGCTTTCTTATTATAATTCCTCCTTCTTCGTCGTCCACTCTTGACATCGGAGTCGTGGTTGAGACGATGATTTTCTTTAAATATTTCAGCGCTATCCATTGCGGTCTTCTGCGTTTCGAGTGCTTTGGACTATGGAAGTTTCTGTTGCAGCTTTTATGATAGAGACATTAGTCCGAAACGCTGTCCAAGGGATTAATTTTTGTTTCCTAATATGTCCTTAGCACAGAGATAGACCTGTATGTATTGCAATAAAAGAGAGAAAATTACAAATTCTAGGATAAGATTCGAACACGCGTCTTTTGAGCTCGGTACAACTCCATGACTGATCCGAGCATTTATCTCTGTAATTAATTTTAACCATCATATTTTTTTGGGGGCAGATTGCAACATATCATTTCGCTATGCAGCCGTAAGAGATTCAAAAATATACGTGTTTGTCGAGTCATCGTTAGTTAATTTGTTTGTTGTGAAACAACTTTACATGTAATTAAGTTTTCACTATTACATGGAGGTGGTATCGATAGTAACTTAATGAAGAAGCTGATACATCCATGAGTACGAAATCTTTGCAACAAAGTTAACTCAGGTTACATGGGGCGTTCCTTATATAATTAGGTACGAATAAGTAGGTACAACTCTTTCATTCAAAGGTTCCTTTTCCATAGCTTTTGGCATTCCAATTCTTTCAACCCTAATCGTACCGGTCTAAACACTGAAGTAATAATATATAGAGTATACAGACAGCATCTCTACCTTAAGTATATGTCTGAATAAAGTTGTTTCGTTAATACATATGTAAGACAACTTATTAAAATTGTAGATAATTTACAGTACCTTAGTCATATTGTAACTTCCAGTCTGAAGGATGACGCCAATATAGAACGCGAGGCGCCTATAACAATATATTATGGCATTGTAGCGCTTCTGAAATGTTCACAGTGCCGGGTCGGCTCATTTCATTCCATCCAGAGGAAACGCATAGCATCCTTCATGTCCAGAGTAGACATAAGCAACAACACTGGCATCAGAAGTCAAGCGGATAGACTTGTACTGACTCCAATGTATAGAAGATGGATGGAGATCGCCACCTAATCATTACTACTACCTATAATATATTCTATTCCATTCAATATTTTGTTCCCTACGTGTATTGAATTATTGATAATGTGTAAAATAAAAAACTATCCATACACTAACATAGAGGAAAAAAACTTGATTGAACTATGTTGTAAGTAGACTCCTTACATCCAATAGCCTATAGCATTACACTAATACATAATAATCGGTACATTTAAAATATCATCGTGTAACACAAAAAATGTGACAGTACCTAAGTATATGGAATAGAGTCTCTCTAAGAATAGATAACTCTTACAAGAAAAAGCTGCGTCAAATCACTAACATGAATACTGATGATCAGAATTAACACTGAAACTACTTTTACCTACTCCTGAAAACTGAACTTTTTAGATATTATTTCCAGCTATTACATCAGTATATAATAATATTATTTTAAATGCGAAAATATTTGTCGGTTCGTAATTAATAAGTTTGTGTGTTCTGCTCTACGCTTAAATTAGTGAGTCGATGTTCATGAATCTTGCCACATAGGTATCCTGTAACGGGAAGTCACTTTAAACGCAAGAAGGTCCGCGGCTGAAAGGTAGTTTATAATATTTAAACCTTATCCGTAAATACTTGGATGTTGTAACATCGATTAAGGAATTTGATTGCATTAGCTCTCATGTGTGTGTTTGTACGCGTCTCTTGACCCCGTCGAAGCCTGTGTATATTGTGGACTGGTTGCAAATAGTTCAATCATCAGCTGTGTTGCGGAGCCACAAATAATACATTTATATTGGTCAGTATAAATATCAAAAATATGAAATGGTCAGTTCGTACCTACATACATAATTAATTAATAATCCATCGAACCTTCTCAAAGTTTTTTACTGTAAAAGTAGTCAATTTAACGTTTTTTTCAAGTCAAGTCCTTCTCTTGATATTTATAAGGAAAAATTAAAAATGCTCGCCCTTTTTCAATAAGCTAAGTTCTTATTCTATAAGTATGATATTTTTATATGTATGTATGTCATTGTATTATACTAAAAGGTTATATATGTTATAATTATGGAGCTAAACGAAATAAAGTAAGTACATTCTCCTTACATGGAGAATGTTTTACAATTCAATTGTATGTACAAACAGCGTCTCTACCATAAATATCTCTTAAACTTTTTATAAATCGTAACGCCTTTTAAGACTTGGGCATTCATTTTGTTTATACGGTCTGTGTAAACATTATATATAATTTATTGTATTTCTTGTTTTGATTCACACGAAACTCATTACAAGTGAACTTTAAAATAAATATTTAAACATAGAGTATAAGTTTGTTTTCAAAGGATCCCTGGAATTTAACCTTAGTAACAGTAATTTATATGTAACGTAAATAATGATATACATATTTTAAACAAAACATAACAATAAGTTCATCCTTCTTAGAGAGGTAGGTAGGAGTATATATGAAACACCCATACCAGATATGTATTGCTCCCATATAAGGCCTATTGTCACCTACAGGGCAGTGTTCCGGTTAGAGTTTGTATCTCAGCTATAGTGGCTACCTTTACGACAGCTTCACAACTTTAATATGAAACATTTTATTTAATCTATTGTTCCCAATCTTCATTTTTCGCCCTTCCCTAAGGAACGATTTAATAGCGATATTCAATGCATAACGACAAAACATCTTGACCATAAAATGCCTACTCATGTTTTTAGTTTCTACTGTAAGTTGTTAACTTTAAAAAATAGTCTAATTAGTGATTGTGTAAAGTCAAATCTTTCTGTTGATATATTTCAAAGAGAATACAATACTACGTAAATATATTTAAGGACAAATGAAAAGAGCTATACATTTCACAATAAGCTGGGTCCTAATTCTATATAAGTAGTTCAAAAAAATACTGTTCCAAGTGTGAACACCACATCACACTTTGTATTTATTTTAATTACATACATTGCAGCAAGCATCTCTACCATGACAAAGATTTGACCTTGACCTTTGAAATATGTGTATTAATGTCCCCTTGAAAGGCATATAAGCCTATTATATATATATTTATTTCTTAAAAGTAAGTAGTAGCTTAAGATGTCTTAATTAGTTTTCCAGCTAACTGTGACACTTAAGCTTCTTGGAAGACGTTGCACCCTTTTTATGTCACTGCGTGGAGGTTGTCTGAACTCAAGTTTATAAGAACAAACTCAAAGTATACGAAGGAAATTAAACGGTTATTTGTAGCATGTCATATCAGTAGTACTCGTACTAATAGTTGTGTTCATGATGATTTACATAACCTATATTTAGTTAGCATGCTTAACCTATATGTAGTTAACATGGGCATTGAAGATCATTGACATTTTTGAATAAAGTTGGCGAAAGCTTGGCCTTCGAACTCGCCATAAAAGGTTTCCATTAAAGGTGGAAAAATACCTACCTATCTTTAATATCTATCTATAATTACTAAAACATAACGCTCAATGTGGGTTTCAGTTAAGTCTAAGGGTAAATTTCTTTAAAATAAATGTAGGCAGTATTGTGGTTGTATATCATCATATGTCCGTATCCATATCCAACCGTCCGTTGATGCTATTTGTCCGTTTGTCCATCTGTACGTCTGACTGTGTGTCTAAAATAGCTCTTAGTTTGACATGTTGTTGTAGGTAGAGTAGGTAGGACTCGTGGAGACTTGTAACACGTGGAACACTCTTCCTTCTGTTGTGTCAAATAAACCTACACTTGCTTTTAAGTTTGCCAAGATATAAAAATTTTATTTTGAGTATTTTAATAAAATGGTGGTCACATCTAAGATTGGATTAGCTACCCTATTTAGGACAAATCGATAACTTCCTAAATCAACTTCCTTATGTATTAATCCTTCCTATACCGTGATTATAAACTCAAAAGGTTTATAAATGAAACTGACGTATATTTATGTCTCTGAGACGCAAAAGGTTAATCCTATAACGTTACTTTCTAATTAATTTATTCAGAAAGTGTGGCATCTGCAAACCAATTCTATTTTTCACAACGTTCAACTATCTATTCAGTTGCAACATCAATTCGACTCCGTTGGATACTAACCCAAAAAGCTGTTCTACTATTTCTATGATGACAACTTGAAACGTAACGTCATCTTAAAAGCTACTACCTATATAAAAATATAGGTAATATACGGATATGCGTTAACGTCGCGGTCATGATCTATATAGTTAACAGCATATTCGGTTTTAATTTAAAGTTTATTGTAACAATAGAAACCTAACTTAAATAGCACAATAAAAAAAGTATAAATGCCATCGTTCAGCTACAGTTCAGTTAAAGTTGGAGCAACATTTGGTTGGTAGAATCGGACCCAACGGTTTGGCAACAATATCAAAGTCAACGGGTCATTGCCGTTACAAAGAATGGTAGTCGGTACCATGAAATTACAAAAGTACCAATTTCCACAAGTTCTTTTACACTTTTCGGTGCTGAAATCGGTTCCGTTTTGGGGTAAATTTTTTTTTACCATTTTAGTGACCCTTGCAACATACTGATCGATTGTCATTAACCGCCAATGATGATATTACCAAGAAAGGCGTACTACTCTTCAGTTATTGGAGTGTAAAGTGCTCGTCGGAAAAGATTTATTGAATATATTGTATCCATTTTAGTTATTGTTGCAGTTTCTCAAAACTTTCTGGGGATCCCATGAATTTATAAGAGGCAAGGCAAAATGCAAAAGGAAAAATTTTGGTATTTTATTTATGATGGATAGCACTTTTTATTACGAGTATTAGACCTCAAAAATATGTATTATTGTGTAAGTAGCAGGCTGCTGAATTGAATACCAGCGGTATTCAGGTATTTTAAATTGCTCTGGGATACTACCACTAAACAATAAAAATTTACAACTACCTATGACTGTTTGAATGGACAGATGCGTGACTTTTAATGATTTGGCATAGTATTATTTAGTATAAAGCATTTTAGGGCGGGTTTTTTTTTAGGTTTTTGATTCAGTTTATTAGAAAAATTATCGCTGTAAGGTACGGCCAACCTCCAGGTTCAGGCTGTTTTGATAACTTACTGAACTAAAAATGATTCAATAAGTTATTAAACCGTATTATCTTATTGTTCAAGTCGTAACGCCTGCCTAGCGAGACCAAACTGTCAAATTATAGGACAAAAATAAATGAGCTTTGAGGATGGATATCAATACTGCCCGCACACCCGTCGGAGTAGTAACGACCTCATAATGGACATCAGTGTTGTCCGATTTACCATTTAATCACAAAAATAGCCCATCCTGGAATGGGTTTTGAACCCGCGTCTTCTTACAAACCGTATCCTAGGCCACTGAGACGATACCAAATCTATCGTATTTACTGTAACATTACTTACATGTAACAATTCCGTGTCAATCAATCAAGTTAGAATCAAAAAGTAAGCTTGCAGTAAACATTTAAAAAACGATAAACTTAGTGCGGTTTTAAATCCAAAAGCAAAATTATTTACTAAGTTTTCTATTAATTTACCACTATTCATGCCATATTATATACGCCTCTCTGCAGCCGTGAATTTTTTCGCTATAAACTATAAAGACCAGACCATGGCAGTTAAAATTATTTTCAATGTATCTCGAGGGAATATAAAAATACAATACATGGACGGGTACTGAACCATCGTCATCTTACAATCTGTGTTAATGTTACCTGCCCTAACCGCTAGGTTAGCGAAGCACACATTTTAGGTTGGAATAATAAATAAAAATAAACAGGTTTTTTATTTCCAACTTACAATTACAATAACATTGCTATAAATATATATCTTTTTAGAGTTAGCATTTAAATGGTCGCCTTTCCATGTGGTAACGGTATTGGTCTATCATTGGTCTTTAAGACGCGCTACATGGCAAGCTTGGAATATATCTTCCTAATGGATTTTTATCCTCGTATTAGGGGATAAATTGCAAAATTTGGTTTCTTTAACCAAGCGTTAGTGCTTCAAAAGTCATAGAATAAAAACTTGGGAAATTCAGACACATATACAACGTGATATAACGAAATATATAACACTGAAACTACTTTTATTCCGCAAAACTGGCCATATGCGAAAATACCTTTAGAAATCGGTAGCGATATTTCATATGCGAAAGTGTTTGTCGGTTCGTTGCTTGTTTGTTTGGCCTGCTTTTACATTCAAACTACTGAAACAATATTGATGGACTTTGGCACAAAGGTAGCCTGTATATCGTATGTAGTCACTATACATATACCTGGTACAGCCAAATTTAAAGTAATTTGGTTGGTTAGCTGGGTAGAAAAGTATTTTATAAAACTTTTGAATAACATTTTAAGTGATTACTTCTACAACTGAAGCGATTTAATTTAAACTTCAAACGCAAAAAGTGATAGCATCAATGATCTTTACATACATTTTCAAACTAAAGCTGATTATGTAAGATAGTACATTTTAAGGCCGGAGCGGGATAGAGCGCAGCTTTCTTATTATAATTCCTCCTTCTTCGTCGTTCACTCTTGACATCGGAGTCGTGGTTGAGACGATGATTTTCTTTAAATATTTCAGCGCTATCCATTGCGGTCTTCTGCGTTTCGAGTGCTTTGGACTATGGAAGTTTCTGTTGCAGCTTTTATGATAGAGACATTAGTCCGAAACGCTGTCCAAGGGATTAATTTTTGTTTCCTAATATGTCCTTAGCACAGAGATAGACCTGTATGTATTGCAATAAAAGAGAGAAAATTACAAATTCTAGGATGAGATTCGAACACGCGTCTTTTGAGCTCGGTACAACTCCATGACTGATCCGAGCATTTATCTCTGTAATTAATTTTAACCATCATATTTTTTTGGGGGCAGATTGCAACATATCATTTCGCTATGCAGCCGTAAGAGATTCAAAAATATACGTGTTTGTCGAGTCATCGTTAGTTAATTTGTTTGTTGTGAAACAACTTTACATATAATTAAGTTTTCACTATTACATGGAGGTGGTATCGATAGTAACTTAATGAAGAAGCTGATACATCCATGAGTACGAAATCTTTGCAACAAAGTTAACTCAGGTTACATGGGGCGTTCCTTATATAATTAGGTACGAATAAGTAGGTACAACTCTTTCATTCAAAGGTTCCTTTTCCATAGCTTTTGGCATTCCAATTCTTTCTACCCTAATCGTACCGGCCTAAACACTGAAGTAATAATATATAGAGTATACAGACAGCATCTCTACCTTAAATATGTCTGAATAAAGTTGTTTCGTTAATACATATGTAAGACAACTTATTAAAATTGTAGATAATTTACAGTACCTTAGTCATATTGTAACTTCCAGTCTGAAGGATGACGCCAATATAGAACGCGAGGCGCCTATAACAATATATTATGGCATTGTAGCGCTTCTGAAATGTTCACAGCCCCGAGTCGGCTCATTTCATTCCATCCAGAGGAAACGCATAGCATCCTTCATGTCCAGAGTAGACATAAGCAACAACACTGGCATCAGAAGTCAAGCGGATAGACTTGTACTGACTCCAATGTATAGAAGATGGATGGAGATCGCCACCTAATCATTACTACTACCTATTATATATTCTATTCCATTCAATATTTTGTTCCCTACGTGTATTGAATTAATGATAATGTGTAAAATAAAAAAACTATCCATACACTAACATAGAGGAAAAAAACTTGATTGAACTATGTTGTAAGTAGACTCCTTACATCCTATAGCCTATAGCATTACACTAATACATAATAATAGGTACATTTAAAATATCATCGTGTAACACAAAAAATGTGACAGTACCTAAGTATATGGAATAGAGTCTCTCTTAGAATAGATAACTCTTACAAGAAAAAGCTGCGTCAAATCACTAACATGAATACTGATGATCAGAATTAACACTGAAACTTCTTTTACCTACTCCTGAAAACTGAACTTTTTAGATATTATTTCCAGCTATTACATCAGTATATAATAATATTATTTTAAATGCGAAAATATTTGTCGGTTCGTAATTAATAAGTTTGTGTGTTCTGCTCTACGCTTAAATTAGTGAGTCGATGTTCATGAATCTTGCCACATAGGTATCCTGTAACGGGAAGTCACTTTAAACGCAAGAAGGTCCGCGGCTGAAAGGTAGTTTATAATATTTAAACCTTATCCGTAAATACTTGGATGTTGTAACATCGATTAAGGAATTAGATTGCATTAGCTCTCATGTGTGTGTTTGTACGCGTCTCTTGACCCCGTCGAAGCCTGTGTATATTGTGGACTGTTTGCAAATAGTTCAATCATCAGCTGTGTTGCGGAGCCACAAATAATACATTTATATTGGTCAGTATAAATATCAAAAATATGAAATGGTCAGTTCGTACCTACATACATAATTAATAATCCATCGAACCTTCTCAAAATTGTATACTGTAAAAGTAGTCATTTTAACGATTTTTTCAAGTAAAGGCCTTCTATTGATATTTTTATGCTCGCCCTTTTTCAATAAGCTAAGTTCTTATTCAATAAGTATGATACCTTTATATGTATGTATGTTATTGTATTATACTAAAAGGTATATATATGGAGCTAAACTAAATATAGTAAGTACATTCTCATTACATGGAGAATGTTTTACAATTCAATTGTATGTACAAACAGCGTCTCTACCATAAAGATCTCTTAAACTTTTTACAAATCGTAACGCCTTTCAAGACTTGGGTATCGATTTTGTTTATACGTTCTGTGTAAACATTAAATATCATTTTTTGTATTTCTTGTTTTGATTCACTCGAAACTCGTTACAAGTAAACTTTAAAGTAAATTTTAAAACATGTAGTATAAGTTTGTTTTCAAAGGATCCCTGGAGTTTATCCTTAGTAAAAGTAATTTATATGTAATGTAAATAATGATATACATATTTTAAACAAAACATACCATTATGTTCATGCTTACATATCTTAGACAGGTAGGTAGATGTATTTATCAAACACCCATACCAAATACGTATTGGTCCCATATAAGGCCTTTTGTCACCTACAGGGCAGTGTTCCAGACGCTGGACAGTGTGAATTTCTCTGTCGGAAAATTCCAACAACTGTCCTAACCGGGAATCAAACCTACAAACATTCCAAAGCCACCACTACACCAACGATAAATCTTAAAACGATATTTCTCATCATTGCTCATATTTATTCAATTCATTTGTGTGGCTTTGAATCTCGTAGACACTTTCTATAGGCACCCATCCAACCATCAATTTTTTCTCTTAGTTGATTTTAACCGATGTATGGGGATGTATTGCAACATTTGGTTTATCTAAGCAAGCATTAGCACTAAAAAGTCATAATATTATAATACAACTAAGGTATAAATACTAAAACATAATGCTCAATGTAGGGTTTCGGTTAAGTCTTAATATTCTTTGAACTAAATGTGGTAGGCAATAGTGTGGTAGTATATAATTATATCCGTATTTATATCCAACCGTAGGTTGATGCTGTTTATCCGTTTGTCCATCTGTCTGTCTGACTGAGACTCTGGTAGAGCAGGTATGTCATCCACCGACAGCTTCCATCTGGTCCTTCCGTATGCATGTCTTCAGCAGTAAAAGTTTTACGTCTCATGTGATAATAAATGTAGGTAACCCTTGTTTGAATTTTTTTTAATTATTAAAAAGTTATTATTCCATGTATAACGTAAATAATTAAATACATATGTTTAACAAAACATACCATTATGTTCACACTTACATAATATATTTGAAAGGTAGGTAGAGGTCATTAACTACATTGTACTTAATTAGTAAAATATCTGGAACTCCAACACCTGCCTAATCGTAGTGTACATCCCGTGAGTACTTATTATAATGTAGGTAGAAGTGTTTATCAAACACCCATACCAAATACGTTTTGGTCCCATATAATATATGAAGAGTCTTTTGTCATCTGCAGGGCACTATTTGGACGCCAGACTTCTAATGTGAATTTCTCTGTCAGAAATAGTAACAAAATAGCGCTTACACAACTACACCTACGATGCAGTAAATCTTCAAACGTTATTTCTCATTCTTACTCATATTTATACGATTTGTGTAGCTTTGAATCTTGTAGACAACGCAAGCGAAGCCGCAGATGTCTTCGCTAGTAATACAAATTAAAACGTATATACTATAGGTATTGATATACTTGTATTTATCCGAACACGCGTCTTCTGACCTCTGTATAATTCCATGACTGATCCAAGCATTTATTTCTGTAATTAATTTTAACCGTCATATTTGGAAGCAGCTTTAAGAATTTTATTTCGCTAAGCAGGTGTTAAAGATTCAAAAATTTACGTGGTTATCGTTAGTTGATATTTTTTTCTGCTTTCACACTTAAACTATTGAACCGACGTCGACGAATCTTGGCAGATGGGCTATGGAACACTTTACTCTACGAAATTAGATGCGCGCCTTCTTTGGGCATCTTCAAACAACGTGTCAAAGCATTTAGCTTCGCGAAATAACTAACTGCAAACCTACTTATTATCTTTTTTATAATAATTAAATGGTATATGTATAGTATGTATATATTTTGTAGTATATTACGTATAGTATAATTATATAAGTATAGTTTGTATACGATTATATTATAAGTATTTTTATATCTATAATCTTGAGTTTTCCTATATGTAGTGTTTAGTACACTTGTTTTATTCACACCGTCCTTATAAGTGTATGTTTATTTCTTTCCGTGAATGGTAGTCTGAAAGAGATCGCTCTGAGCGATAAGACCACCCATTCTGACAATCTAAATTTTAAGTACCTATTTAATTGTGAAATGTTTTGATTGTGATTTTATTTTATTCTAATTTATTTATTTGTAACATATATTTGTACTAACGAGTTAATCTACATATCTGTATAACTATCAATCAAGTACTTGTAGTAGTATTCATGATTTACACCATTTCATGACATTACCTATGTTAACGTGGGCAGATGTCATGAAGATCATTTAAATTTTGAAATAAACTCGCTACGAAAGACTTCTATTTCCTCGTAGGCTCAAAACGCGGACTCGCTTTGCTTAGAAGCACGCTCTGCCTTCGGCCTCACTTCGCTTAGAAAGACGCTCGGCCTTCGGCCTCGCTTTGCTTAGAAGTACGCTCGGCCTACGGCCTCGCTTCGCTTAGAAGCATGATCGGCCTTCGGCCTCGCTTAGAAATACGCTCGGCCTTCGGCCTCGCTTTGCTTAGAAGTACGCTCGGCCTTCAGCCTCGCTTCGCTTAGAAACACTCTTGGCCTTCGACCTTTATAGCTCGGCCTACGGCCTCGCTTCGCTTAGAAGTACGCTCGGCCTTCGGCCTCGCTTCGCTTAGAAGCATGCTCGGCCTTCGGCCTCGCTTAGAAGTACGGTCGGCCTTTGGCCTCGCTTTGCTTAGAAGTACGCTCGGCCTTCAGCCTCGCTTCGCTTAGAAGCACTCTTGGCCTTCGACCTTTATAGCTCGGCCTGCGGCCTCGCCAGTATAGCTCGGCCTACGGCCTCGCAGGCTCTTATTTCGACCTACGGCCATTGCGAAAATTATGGACAATGCCGTCATCAAAAAATGGGTTGCATATTTCTAATTGGGGACTCTAAAAACCCTTAGATATCGATTGTCAGTCGGATCGGACCATTATTCCAGGAAGCCGCCATCTTGGATTTTTGACATATCCGCCAAATCGTACTTCTGGTCCTCTAAAACATTAGTTGAAACACCCCGTACCTATCTTTAACAGTTGAGGCGCTATAAGCATTTACATTTTATATAGGAACGATCGTCTTTTGTTCGAGAGGTGTGTTTTTTTTTAATTTTTGGCAGTTGCCCAGGGTGCTTGTCAATATTAGTTTTAGGACTTACCCGCTATCTCTTTTAGTTTCCGAGAGCTGTCAAGCTGTTCTAGCAGAAGGTTGAGATTCAGCTCATTTCAGGTGACTCTTAAAGTCATACGACCACTATCTATACTTTTCACTTACAAAGCCTCAGCGTTCCAACATGCCAACATGTCGAAAAAGAACGATAAAATTTCCAGAGAATAATATTGTATGGCGGCCATGTTGAAAAATGACGTCATCAAAAAATGGATTTCATATTTCGAATCAGGGACTTCAAAAACCCTTAGATATCGATTTTCAGTCGGATCGGACTAATATTTAAGGTAGCCGCCATCTTGAATCCGCCATCTTGGATTTTTGACAATTCCGCCAAATTGCATTTCTGGTCCCCTTAAACATTAGTTCAAACACCCTGTACCTATCTTTAACGGTTTCGGCGTTATAAGCATTTACATTTTGTATGGGCGCGATCGTCTTTTGTTCGGGAGGCATGTTTTTTTTTTAATTTTTGGCAGTTGCCCAGGGTTTTGTTCATTTTTAGTTTTGACACCTACCCCCCATCTTTTATAGTTTCCGAGAGCCGTTGACCTGTTCCATCAGACTTCCACATTCAGCTCATCCCGGACTTTTGCCTTTGGTTTCAGAACCCCCCCTACACTTTTCCCCTACATCTTCTATACCCCCCATTGCTCCTTCATACCGTACCATTTATGTCAGTCAGTCAGTCAGTCAGTCAGTGAGTGGTAATCGAGCTTTATATAATGTGATGATGATAATTGACATAAAAAAAATTTAAAGCCTTTATTCTCCCACCAAAATCTAACATAGTTGGCTTATGTAATTAACAATTGAAATTTTATTTTACACTATAATGTATCGCCTCTCTGAGGTAGGCCTCCCCTAAATCTGTTCACTCTAATTGTCTTGCCTTCCTCATCCAGTCGGGTCCGATTATCTTAGAAAATATGTCCCTCTATCTTGTCCTCTGCCATCCCTGGTTTCTTTTTCCATTCAGAGGTACTCTGTAACCCTTTTTGTCCATATTTCGTTATTTAGTCTGCAGACATGGCCTGCCCATGTGCATTTCAATAGTCTAATCCTTTGTGTTACATCTGGTGCTTTAGTTCTCTTTCTTATTGTTTTATTAATTACTTTGTCTGAAGTTTTGATTCTTAAAATGCATCTATCCATCTTTCTCTGGCAAATTGAAATTTTCTCTTCGTCTTTTCTCCTAAGCGACCCTGCCTGTCAAGCATATGTTAAGCACGGTAATAGTTGACATAAGGTACTGCAGGCTATTTTGTAGTTATTAATGTCCTCTATATTATCTACATCACTTTGCTCTTTTATCTATAATTTCCACAGCGTATGCGGTTTAAGGATTTTTCGGCTAGGTATACAATTGCATATGTAAACATTAAATAGCATTTATTTTGACATGACTTTGAAATGAAATGCTTTAGCCTCTATACTAGTTTGTGAAATTCAGACATATGGTATTGTTGCTACGAATAATAATAAGTCAGGAAGCATAATTCAGAACAAATTCCACACAAAAAATGGTCCTTCAAACAAAAGCGACGTATGATTCCAAATACGAATTACTCCCGAGGTTACAAATAGACATGTTCGGTGATTGGTTTAAATTCAGAAGGAAAGCAGGGATTGGTTCACGCGCGTGCTGCAACGTCTACTATGACAACTGAGTCGTAGCGGCATGGACGATGTAATGCAACAAGTGAATTGGACCAAGTCAATAATATAAACCACGTTTTTTTTTGGTTTTTTTATATCGGTTACTTTTTAAAATTCAGTGAACTTTATGTTCCGCCAAATATGATTAATTTATTAAGTTTTCGTCTAGAAGTAATTAGAAGAGACTCTTTCTTCGCAATTTAGTGAAGTGAGACTAAACATTTTTTTTAATCTATATATAGTTACATTTCATCCCCCTTGAGTCTAGTGTATCGAGCTGTCAAAATAATAGCGAGCGACACAAACTTAAGGCACAAACAAAAAAAAAAAACTGAAATGTAGGCGTTGAAAACACCGCTGCTTACCCCTTCGAGGATATATAGGCGAAACCATTTGTTATGTTGTGTTAAAAAATTACATTTAAGTATTGCGGGTGATTCACTCAAGACCGCTAGATTGATGTTTCACCTCCGTCGTGATGGCGGAATCGCTCGACTACAGTCGGCTGAACAACAAAGACGGATGACATGCCAACTCTATCGCCGAGCACGTCTAGTGTATCGAGCTGGCAAAATCATAGCGTGCTTTTGACTTGAGATACGTTCGTTTAGCAATGAGGGCATTGGTGACGTTGCAATTGTTGGCTCTTTTGTTAAAGCGTCCGTAAAGCTCAAATTCGTTATTATTGCCGCTATTCCCACACTCTACTCGAACGCTAAACCGTGCATAAGACCTAAAATCGCACGATTGTGCTGTCAAATAGATAGTTGTCAAAAACGATCAAAAACAACCGCAGCTCCGGACGTGGGTTAATAATTGAACTTTTCGGTGGCATAAATAACTCTTTTTTAGCTTTGCGAACGGTGAACAAAAAGAGCCGTAAACGACATTTTCAGCCACAAATTCCCAATTCGAACGCCACTGTGAGCGTTTTTAGCGTTATTTTTCGCCAACTTGGGGCTATTCGAACGCACTATATAATCTATCAGACACTGTCACAACTTTGACAGATATCTATTGACAGATAAAGTCATCATTATGATCTTGGCATCGGCGGAGATTTTGTTATTTTGTCTATGCTGTACCCAAAAATATTAGGCCGTTTCACCCGCATGGTGATAGATGATAATGATGATAAAAATTAGCCTATGTGCTATTCCAGACTATAATCTATCTCTGTGACAAATTTCAATCAGATCCGTTCAGCCGTTCTGCCGTTATTGAGTAACAAACATTCATTAAAATCATCCATCCATCCATCCATCTAAACTTTTACATCATTTATGATATTAGTGGGATATAAGTAGGAAGTAGGATAGGATATTCGTTATTTGCCTGGTGGACGTTTTTCAGTGTTCGCAGAATACCTTCGTTATCAATTATTTTAGATAAGCATTGTGTTGATATTACTGACAGATTTATGAGCAACTCAAGTAAACCACTTCAAAATTTGCAAAGGGTGCATTTTCATTAGCTTGAAAAATTAAACGTACTTACGTAATTCAACCAAGCAATGAACTATTTTTTTAATGCTATACTATGCAACTGTAGGTAATCGGTTATTACTGTTAATTGTTCATTATCTATAATATTTTATAGAGATGTTGATGTTTTTTTGGGACGAATCATCAGCGTAAAAATGATAAGTTTACTTAATATAAGATTTGATATACATAATAACATAACCAAAAAAACAGTAGTTAACTGTACAGACTGGGAGGTATTGCAGGTTTGTATAACATTGGTACATATACAATTTCTTTCAATTTTTTTTATTTTTTTTTTCTAAATGAACGGAGTAAGTATATAATGCTGGTTTTCACAGGCGTCTAGTCATACTCTTGTCTTTCTAGCTTCAGTGCAGAGAGGCATTTATTTTACTGCACTGGATCGGCAAGGAAATGAAAATAAAACTAAGCTAAAACTAAATAAGCAAAATACATTGCTATTACATTACAATATTCAGTTCTGTAAAAAATTACATTAAACAAAAATAGACTGACGTTTTGTATACGTATTTGTACATCTTTGAATATAATTATAATTTTGCTACTACTTACTAATAAAAGTGATTCCTAGACATTTTAATCTTGTATGGATCCTGCACCACTTCACAACACATGCTGGCATGATTATTCACAGCTGTAGTTCACAATGATAAAAATTAAAACGTATGCGAAGATTTTACGTGTGCTCGCTTGCAAGAAAAATGTCCGACTGATGACGTACTGAACACGACTTTTAAGCCCCGCCTACTTGAACACGACTTTTGTTGGGTCATTTTTTTAACGCAGTTACTGTTCCTGACTTATTATTATTCGTAGTATTGTTGACATTTTTGTAGACATTGACGTCTCCTAAAAACAGGTACAACCAAAGACCTTACACTAATAAGTGGAAGGTCTTTGGGTACAACCATAGACCAATATTGTATATACCAGCACGGCTAGCACGGGCAGTGGACTATTTGTCCCCGTGGAGAGGAAAGAAATCTATTCCACCATGTCATTTTTATCTCCCTTGCGAGCACGGCAACGCCAGAGGATAGTTTATCCACGTGGATAGACGGCGGGAGTAGCGTTTCCTATGGTTTAAAACAAATAAGAATTATTTAACTTAGGTATTTCACAGAATGTATTACAATAGTAATAAAATAATAACCTTGATATGCACCGGCGAACCATTCGTATGATTTTGAGGCTGCAATGCATTACAACGCCATTTCTTTATTGACCCGAAATATGTGCCTGAATTAATTATCTGGGTAATCGAAGGGGTTGTGACATTTTGGATACCTATACCTTCGGTGTAATTTTCTTTCCAATGTTGCCATTTCCCGGTACAAAATGCTATTATAATATGCGCGAGACATTTTTGGATTAAAATAAACTTTTATCCACCACCTTCAAAGTAGGTGATAACCTTTCTCCGTGTTATGTCAATCGAAGAGAATTATATCCACCCTTAGACAAGTCCGTGCTCTATAGCGGGAGTAGCGGGACATACTGTCTACGAAATACGTCAAAAGGAAACATTTTATCTCTTTCCCCGGTTGCCGTGCTCTGTAAGGTGGAGAAGACAATTATTTCCACTAACAGGTGGATAAAAACGGTGGAAAGACTATTACTCTCCGCCGCGTGCTAGGGGTGCTGGGAGGTACAACATCAATAAGCTCTTTGTCATTAGTTTTCGTAGCGTACGCGATACAAAGATTTTTCGATCACACCTTGGGTTACATTATCGAAGTTTTCATACGTTTCTCTGAATTTGTACAAATCTCCTATGTCTTATGACTATCAGGGATAATGTAGGATTTTAAGTGTGAAATTTTTTTCAAAATTCGGTTAAGTAGTTTCAGAGCCTATTCAATACAAACAAACAAATTTTTCCTCCATGTAATTTTTGTATAGAAGTCTTAGTTTAGATGTAGATGAAGAAGAGCAATGTAAATGAACAAAATCATTATTTTATAAAGGCCTACAGTCCACTTTAAAAGAATTTTATACTTTTTTTTTGCAAATAAACAAGCATTAAACATAGTTCAAAAAAAGAGCCGTCGAATGTTCCTACATTCTGCTGCGGTTGTACCAACCAAATACTTTTCCATTTGTAATATAAGTGTGATTAAATTAAAAACAATAATCAGACAGATGATCAGCTTGATTGCGTTAGAATCAATACCTTAACACCAAATTGATGTTCTAAGGAATGGAGTAGTGGACTGTAGTAATAAAATTCCTTCGATTTCTTCTTCGTGTTTATTCTTCTAGGTTGGTCGGAGCGGTATTGAATTGAGGAGATCCGAAGGTTCTGCTGCGGTGATATCCGGCTCGAAGGACCTAATATAACTTGTATGATTGGATATCGATAATATGTAAGTATATACGCTAGATAGATGCTTATTCGACTGAAACAAACACTCCTCTATAGCTCAAGGCAGAAGTCTCATAAAGGCTTTAACGTAAATTGATATTGAAGTTTACATTAGCTCGTCTCAGGTAAACTCCGATTTCGTATTAATAGACCAATATCGTATTTATTATTATTTGTAGATCGTTCAAATAGGTTCTCAGAAGTATTAAATTCAGAGATTCAGTTCCGTGATTTCATCGACAAACGGAGTTGAAAGTTACAAAGCTTTATTCAGTCGAAAACGCTTTGCCTCTCTGAGGTCTCAGCCGCTCTGTGCTCTTGTAGATATGCCATAAATTAGACGCTCCACCAGCCACACTCTGGACTAGTTGCTCACATATCTATTCACTTCACCAGCTCAGTTTTATGTATATTTACCAAGATAAAACGATGTAACTCTACAGCGCCACGTAAGTAATTAATGCGGGTAAAAACGCTAGAAAGGAATGTAATTACGAACGTCATCTACATACTAATTTAAAGAAAACACTGGTGCACGTATGAAGTATAGAGAGACTTGAAGGTGAGGGAACCTCCTTTGTTTATTTTAATTAGACGTCGTACTTGCCAAGTTTTCAGAGTTACTCGTATATACTTGCATAAACACGTGCCCTATGCATGATAAGGTGGTTACATATATCTCTGAAACCTGAGGTATGTTACTATTTGATTACATTTTTGTTCGTTACAGAGTTAATTTAGCGCACTGTAACAGTAAAGACACTCGTAAGTCAAATTACAATGGCAATAACTTGAGTCAAATTAATAGCAGTATCAGCGAATCAAATCCAAACGTATGATAGCGGACGTATATGAAAATAAAACCAATATATTCAAAGCATAATATTACACTGTTAAACCATAAAAAATGTAACGAGAGCGGATAAGCGGGGCTTACGAACGATAAGCAAAATCATTTAGCGTGCGAGGAGATAAAATGTTTTTTGTATTCCATTTGTGTTTTCCCATTTCTACCTTAATGTAAATATTTTTTCATGTGAGTAATATGAGGTTACGGTTTACTTTCCACTTTTTTATATTCTGCCTTATGAATGTTAAAAAAGTAAAGTGAGGGCGAAAAGAGGGCGAATTTTATGTAGGAGAATAAAAGTTGAGAACCACGGTAGTAGTCGGCCGGTTGTCCCAGGACGGTCATTCCGTCCCAGCATCTGAGAATTGTCACCTCGCCACGTCTTCATTTGCAACAAATATAGGGCTCGAGTCTCACCAATAAATTGTTGAATTTACTCGCCCTCCTTTCATCTGATGTGCTATTTTTCAAGCTCTTTGTTACTTTACAAAAGGGATATTTAGCATCCGTTTGCTTCTTCGAATCGACTTTAAGAATATTGCAACCTGATACGTTTCTTTATTGTACTTATAACTGTACCTTATAACTATATTTTTTATATGAGTTACTTTTTTGTACTTTACTTTACTGTATAACGTTCTACTTTTACTTAAATAATGGTATTAAAATGACAAGTGGTGGTTATAACACGTTTCATGAGTCACTTCGACTGGTTGTCTTTAACAACATTGCAGTGAGATGTTAGCATTGACGTAAAGAAACAGATGAATACAAGACAACTACAAAAAAACTTGTATACACAAATCCTTCACTTGAACCCTTCTCTTAGCATAAGGCAGACCAAACACAAATCTATATTTCAGTTTAATTATTAGAATAACTTGAGTGTTGTTATGTATACGAAAATAACTGGCCAAATGCGAGTAGGACTCAATCAACAAGTACTGTTTTACCATACTACTTGCAATCTAGCCATGAGTGGACGGAATAGAGTATTCCCTCCGCCGTTCGGATGGTAATCGTCAGAGCTACTTAATAAGCCCCTTGAGCAAGAGGCCGTCTTGGTTAGTACCACCGCAGTGTCAAATATTCTGCTACGGACCAATAGTGCACAGGTGTTCGGGTGTGAAGGGAAAATCTAGCAATTTAAATTACTGGAAGAAAGAGACTTAAAAACCAATGTCTCGGGATGACGAGCAATAAAACCATGCAAAACTACAGATCTTGACTAAATTTCACCTCTCCTTCTTTCTGTTAGTCCTTTCGCTTTTTTGACGTATAGCAAAATATTTAGAAAATTATGTCAAAATTACGAAAGATTTATATGTATGTATGTAACAAAAAGTACTCAAAAAGTACTAGACCGATATCAAAAATTATTACACCATTGGATAGTTACATTCACCCTGAGTAACATGTCCTTATGAGATTCATCATCATCATCATCCATCACCGCGCGGGTGAAACCACAAAGAGCAGCTAGTTAGTTAATATGTCGTTACTCGGCGATTACTCTAACGCCCTGTGCGAATATTATTTTTACCTTTACCTTTATATCAACTTCTTAAGATATCTCAACATATACCTATATATCAAAAGCAGAAGTTAGCGACCAGGATTGATACAGGTTCTTTCAAATATTTGCGTGTGTGTACTCTGGTTGTGGATGTTGTAATATGTTTTGTGTGTGCACATATCGACCGCGAGGGATAATTGGGAATCCTAATGCTGGGGATGAGTATGTAAACGTAAAAATTCGTTGGTATTGAGCACAGTGCACGCCGGATAGAACTTGGAACTTCTGGGTAGTAGAGCAACTTTTAAGAAAAGGCGTGCCACTTGCATCAGCGCAGTGACTCTCGCTTCGCAAAGTTACATAATAATAATGAAAAAATGAACGTTTAAAAGATTCTTATTAAAATGACTACAGTTCTTTTCTTTCGGTGATTCAAAGTAGAAGGAAATAATAAATCCAAAGGCCTTCAGGGTAAAAAGTAAAATAATGTCAGCTCAAATGAGGGTCCGAGTAAGGATTGACGTGCGACGTGACCCAGCTAAGTGGTTTCATATTGTATTTTGAGAAACGACAGCGACCATTTTAATGAAAGAAATAAAATATGAACAACGATAAAAGTACTGGAAATGTCGACATGTCAGATATTCGCATTGATAAAGACAGACAGTTAGCGCTCCAATATTTATCTAAAAAAAGTACATAATGTACAATGCAATATTTGAAAGGCACGTGAAGTTATGCTGTGTGAATGTCAAATATTATTGAGTAGGTATTGGAGTAGGTACACACTAATTAATTAAGGGTGCTGATTTTTACTATTAACTGATGAGATGGGCTGTCTTTCGTCTGATGGTAAGTATCACGCCTAACTATGACAATTACAGTACCATCGAGAACAGATGAAGTCAGTTATCGAAGTATGATTTTTCGAAGTAATCGACTGCCAAAGTATTGAACTTGTCGAAATTCTAAAAACAAAAAAAAGAAAGAGGTACTATCACCAAAATTTTCGCTTAACCAGTTCAAAAAGGTTTTGCTTTGCACATGTGCATTGCAAGATAACTCCGCCTTTTATTGTATTGCCCAATGACAACCATAATAAGCGTTTCCGTTGTATTAGGTTTTTTGTTCCTACATATTTTAGAAATTTTATGTTTTTGTGTCAGTTGCGACTAGCACAGGATTATTGTATTTTATTATAATAAAAAGAAGTAGATCTTTTAAACGTTGACCGTACTTAGATTTTTAGACATAACGGTAATTATATATACCTAAATTAAATCTACATTATCTACACATCTACATTTTTAATATTACCTTGAATATGATTATTGCATATTATTAGTTATAATAAAAATTAGTAGTTCTTTTAAACGTTTGATGGTACTAAGATTTTTACTTCTAACTGGAATTATATATAGATAAATTAAATTTATATCCACTAAGTATTTTTAATGTTACCTTGAATCTATATGAGTATATATAATCTGGTTCTTTTAAGCATGTTGGTTACTTCTGTTCGAAAAATTACCACATAAAAACTATGTGAAAAGAACTTGTACTTACAATAAGCTTTTATTACATACCAATAAGCAGAGAATAGGCGGGGTTAGTGAAAGACCATTTCACGCAACATTCACCCTTAAGATGGGTAGGCAAACATTTTGGTGATAGTACACCCGTTATCAACTGAAGTTTTGTTGCACTGCATTGCGCTCGTCATCCCTTAGACATTGGATTATGAGTATCAGTGGTTCAGTAACTTCACTGACGTCGCCTTTCTATCTTTCTATAGTTAAACATGCGTTACATCGTGGTGGAATATATGGCACTGATGTAGTGCCAACCTAAATGGTTTCTTGTTCAACAGGTTTACCACCTAGTAAATCGGTCTTCGTTACTTCTTACTATTCACATCTCGAAGGCCTCCGACTTCTTCGGAGGGTAAAGTCTGTAACTCCGTTCTCTTACAGAGTAAAATTATTAAAGTACAAGCGTTTCAGCGTAATGCTTGCGACCATCAGACATTGTAATTACTCTGCAATGTTTGAACACATACCGCATTATTATAAAACGTGGACTTAAGATGGCCCCGAATTTATGCCATGGTTTAAGGGAATTTAATATGAAATTCCCTTCTAACAAGATATATGAGTACGTAGATATAGGATAAAGTCTGCGCAAATAGATAAGCGTTCTAGAAATTGAGGGCGCAGATGTGCTACGTTACTGTTTTAATGTTAGTAAATATAAAAGCTGAATAAAATTGTTGCTTATTTATTGTTTTAAAGTTTTATAGAGTCGGAGTTCACACTTGGTAGTTGCGTGATGGGACAGATACTTGTTGGATTGGGTTGCCATATAAAAATCTGAATGTTAGTTCATCGCGACCAATCTCTTATTGCACAGACTCTACCATATTACTTATTCGTATTTTTTGTCTCATTTCATTAAGTGAGATATTAAATCATAGAATAAACTTAATCTTTAAGATCAAATAATCTTAAAGAGTAAGATCTAAGTTTATACTTTTACGTTTGCAATAATACGTAGCACACATAAGAAGAAATTGGCCTCCGAACACCGCAGCGGACGTCATGGGTACATTCAGTATCATTTTCTTACTTTGACTGTTATTTTAATACCCTTGTTTGATAAATTGAATAGATTAGATATACAAAAGATTTGTGCTCTCAATTCTCAATTGAAGTATGTTTTTACTTGAAATCTAATTATTAACTTAAAATTAATTCAATTTACAAAGGCCTTTTGTATAAAAATAGACGCCGAGTTGTTTAATTTATTTTGCCTAATTAACAGACACCTCCTTAGGCCTAAATTAATTAGTGTTGTACAACTCTCATGCTAAATGAGTCGCTTAGCCACCGGCGTTGTATAAGTAGGTACGTACAGTACGACCTGGTTCATAATTTAAAATGTATCAATTGCTGCAGGTTTAGGTATTAGCTGGTGTTTCATGGCCAAGAGTAACTTAACTTTATAAGGTTTAAGTTTTAAAGTCATTTATTCTCAATAAGACACATACAGAGTCACTTACTTGAGAACTTAACTATTTATAAATATTATACTTCGCCGTATCATTTCTAAAAATACATTAAAATAACTTATATTTTGTAATACATATCCAATAAATATTTACAGCCAACTTCACACATTTGATTTGTTTACTAATCTCACTTTACATCACTTGTAACATTATTCTAAAAGCTTGATGTCCGATATCAAATAATCAGCGAGGTGCTTTTTAAATGCGCTGAATTAGTGCATGTTTATTATGCGTGACGGTAGCTTATTATACAATTGTGCTCCTTCAAACGTAACAGTTTTCTTACCATAATTTGTCCTAGCTCGGGGCAAAACTAAATAACTAGCTCGACGGTGACTACGCTTACTATAATGCTTGGCTTATATTATTATAAATCTATATATATTATAAATTTTATACTATTTTAAATCTAAATGTATAATCATGTGTTACCACTTAACAGATTTACCAATATGTTTGGAGTGGTAGTAGGTTGCACCTAGAATTAACGCATGTGATTACTAGCCGTCCCTTCATTAACTACCAGCCCTTTTGTTCTTACTCCTGGGTCTTACTCTCAAAGTGGACAGTACCACGCGAGCCCAGCGCGAGTCAGGGGATATCAAAATCACATTTGTAGAAAAAGGGGCTTTTTAAATTTAAATGATATTAAAAAGAGTATTGAAATTTATAGAGAGAAAAATTCCATCCTCGGACGGGATTCGAACCCGCGTCTTCTGACTCTCCGTGGCAGACGCCATTGACCAACTAGGCCACCGAGGTTCGGGTCCGAGCATCTCTATATTTGACTAACCGTCTTGCGGGGACAGAGCGACATCTATTGGACAGTTTAACAGTACCATCCAACCGAAAGAAGCATTATTTAGAAATACTTAAACTTTCGTATTGACATCGCAGCTCTTGTCATTTTTAAAGTATTATCTATAAATTTAAATGTTTGAGATCACTAAAGCAGGCGTTAGTGCTTTAAAAAGTAATACTTTAAAAAGAGTAGCTAAGTTAACCTAAGTTGCATTGCAACTACCATGGGCAGGTGTGATGCTCACCACCAGGAAAGTAAGTTGTCTATTTCGTTATTAGCATATTATAATCCATTAATCTACCCATTTGCCCAGTTGCGTGAAAGAAATACTACTTAGAAAGCACACGTTCATAAAAATTTTAGTAACCAAATAAAAGTTACCTTCTTTCTGAGCGCATTTTACACTCTTAAGAAGAAAGCCTTTAACTTCTCAATACGGCCACACTGTGCCTAAATAATGGGAGGACCGGTGAAAGGACTTTTATCAAACCAAGGGTCGGTACTAAATCGAAGTGTCACTGGCAGCGCCCTTGTACTTGACAATAAAGGGAAATATACAGTCTCTTTGTTTTGCCCAGGAGGTTTACGTTACGTCATAAAAAAACTTAATTGTGATAAAGTTTATCGTAGTTGTGCTGGTTTTCGTCTCTGTAGTAACATAAATCTCTGCAATGGGAAATGGCTATGTAAAAGTTGCCGAAAAAGTTGAAATGTAAAGGTTTTTTCGGCACAGAGTTAAGTGTGAGATAAATTACATTACAATGATTCTACACACTATCAATACACGCTTACAAAGCGTGTTGGCAATTAAGAATCTATTATATCAAAGGGTACATCTAAATGAGAAGCACTTCAGTGCCTGCCTGCCTACCTCCAGGTACACCTCCAAAGAATAATTTGACAGCAGATCTATAGATGATACTATTGTTGTCTTTTTGTTGATATTGTGGCAACCTTGCTATACATGCCAGATTCCGTTACATTCCACATGCAAAAAAGTTGAGCTAATCCGAAAACTTCGTGTCCACAACAATAGTTTCGAAGAATTTTCGCGGGTAATATTTTTGCATCGATGTTTGATATTTAAACAAAAGGCTATCCAAATTTCAAAATCCCTAAATATGCAATGCATGGGGGAGACCTATGATCAGCAGTGAACTACGGCTCCTACGGCTGAAATTTTGATGATGATGATGATGATGAAATATGCAATTGGTTCCTGCACACAGGTAGTACTTTTTAGACCGAAATAATTGCGACTAAGTATACAGTAATTAAATTCGAAATAGAAGCTTAACGGCATTACTGCTAAACTTGGCTATACCCGGAATAGTTAAATCATCCATCTCTAATAGTATAGATGTCACGCGTGAAAGCAAGACAAAGAATGTTACGCCTAGTATATGTTTACGCAACGTTTATTAGGAAAGACGTAGATGTTTGGATCTATATTTACAGGATTTATATACTTACGATAATTTTATATGCGAAATATATTTGAATATATAATGTTTTTATAGGTAATGTTACAGCTTTAACACTATTAAGTATTGGCATTTATTGGTTTAGCCCTTCCTATACCGTGATAATTAAAACAAAAGATTTATGAATGAAATGCACGTACATTTACTTCTCTGGTATTCAACGGGTTAAAGAAAGTTGTATGTTATAAGTGCATTTATTAGAGCTACGAATATGCCGAGACGATCAAGGTTTCGAAAGACAAGTGCCCTCATGAAACTTAGAAGCATAAAGCTCGAGGTGGAATGTTAAGGCATGAGTGACTTCATCGTTTACGATGCTGCGCTATTTATTTCTGTATACAGTGACCCGTAGACTTGTCACAAATGTGATGAACCATACCTTCGGACTACGTCAAGTTGAGAAATATATTTTCCGTTCCACTTTACCAAGTGACCTTTGTGCTAGGACTACTTATTTGAAATAATTTGGTAACCGTAAATGAAGGAAAGTCTCTTGAATTCATAAAGCTGTTACAGTACTGTAACCTAACTAACATCAAACCTAAGCGTCTAATACGTTTTTATGTTCTAAAATTTAAAAGCACGGTTGCTTTTGTTTCTAGGTATGAATAATGCGTATTGGCCTGTGGTTTTTTCTAAGTCTCTTTTCAGGATCCGTAGTTTTTTAGTCCTGGTAGGACTAAAAAACTACGGATCCTGAAAAAATACTGCTCCTAATATTTGCATAACCTTGCTGATTCGTTTTTTTAACATCCGCACAAGGTCTTCAATTCTCAAAGTAGGCAGAGCCTGTACTATGGTAGGTAACTTGATGATTGATATACATACCTAAATAAACACACCCAGGCACAGGTTAACAGACATGTTTATGCACACAAATGTTTGACCTGTCCGGGGATCAAACCCGGGACCAGCGTGCGGCTTAGAAGGCAGGAAGGAATCTACCGACTACACCAAACGGCTGAGTGGAAAAGTTCACACTTTCATTACATTTTGTTTTAATACTTACGTTATATTTAATACCTATTGTCTCTTATTCTTCTATGATTTTGTATTTTGTTATATTATCATCTTCTAATATTTTCCTAATTACCTCCATGAACTCGTCCCTATAGGCTTTATGAGATGTTAAGTACGTATTTGGCGATCCTATTGTGAGCTTCTCTAAATTTAGGTCGAAGGTAGGTACTTAGGAAGAAAGTTGTACGTTTTGCTACAATGCTGTTTTACCAACTACATAAGAACATGTTGCTAATTAGAATTATTCAACAACAATTGCGTGCAAAAAACATTTTTCAGCATGTGCCAGTTACTTTATTTTGTTCAGATACTCCCGTAGTACTTCCCCTCTCTGTTGACTTTATGCCGCTCTTTTTTGCGTTCTTCACGCGAGGACATCGTTTTCAACAAGAGTTTTGGCTGGCGACAAATTCTTAAAGAAGACTATTATTTCGCCACCAATATGAATGTAGGACTGACCGAAACAAAAAAAACGTAACTAGTAAACGTAAATTGAATTTGTCGGTAATTCTAAGAAAAGTGGAAATTTATGCTTGACTTTTAAAATGTTAAAGTCTTCATAAATGACTTACCTTAAGAACCGCGTTGATAAAATTTGCAGAAAAATAATACATAATACTGTTAAAATTGTTTATCCTCTTTTAGCCAAAAAAATACGACCAATAAATCTGTTCAAAGTAACGCCTACTTCGAAATCAAGAATATTCGCCAAAAACATATTGTTTCCCCTACCATCGGAAACCAAAAAACTGTAATAGTCGTGTATAATTTTAGTCGGATCGAGTTGGCAATGCTCCAATTGTTAAACTACCTATAATTATGTATGTTAATACGCTCGAGGTGGCTGAGATACCGTCTAACGACTTCCCCTGATAAAAATAAAGTTGCGTTGAAATTTCAGTTCCGAAGTTGCAAGTTTATGGGTAGATTGCGTGCGAAGGTCTGCAATCAAGGGTTTGCCATCGGCCTTATACAGACATTGATTTAATTTGCATGCCGATGTGATGATAGTAACGATCGAGACGTTTCAATTTGAAACTTATTAACGATAAAGCTCATTGTTCTGAATGTACAAAGCCGGCATGTTGCTTTGTGTGCATTGAGTTGCGATATGCGAATAAAAATTTGAATAAGTCGTTAAATAGAATATTAGGTGGGTCATTTGGGTGATAAGTATCTCACAGGAACAATGTCTCAAGACAAAAGTGGCCCATGTGTTATTTCAAGCCATCACGGAAACGATTCAGAAACATTGGCGTGTAAAATTTACAAACATTTACCTATTTGCCATATAATTTATAACAAACATATTTATGTACTCGTATTAGACATATTAACTTATCTACATATTGATTTAACTAAATTTACTATGTAAATTAAAATAATGTATCAGCTTACGGTTTACTAAGATAGTAATATTTATGTTATTCTATAACTATGTACAATTGTGTACTACTTTAGCTTAACTAAATAATAGACAACATGTTTACTTATTCATAATATAAGTTTATCATGAATAAATATTGTCTTACGTTTTGTTTGTGTTTATAACATGAGAGTGTCATATATAAAAATATTTGATGGCAATAGTAAACAAGACTTGATAGTTTTTAACACTTGGCATAAGCTACCTTTACGGCCAGCATATTATCTTTGGCCATAAAAAGAACAAAAAATAAGGACTTCACAGACAAGCAGTTTATAACTTACGCTGCGTTGTCCAGTAGCTTAACGCAAATGAAAATAAAGGAAAATCTAATTTTAAAGCCAAGATGTACTGTAGGTACAAGATGTAGCGGTGTTTTTCGAATCTTATTTATATAAAACATAAAGTACTAAGCCTTAATATTTATTGGGCCGGTAAAACAGTAACTGCAGGTTATTTGTAAAAATCTAAAAAACCGAGCCTATATACCTTTCTTGTGCGGTACTATTATTTATTTATTTTACTATCATAAGTAGGTATTTATTTTCTTTTAGTAAGACTTTTGACTACAGAAATATGTATAAGCACTTAAATAATACATTAACTCATTTAAAGGTCCCTACTTAAAATGGTGTATGAGTAACTCCACCATATAATAAATATTTTTGTTCGAATATTTTGTATAATATGATATGATGAATCTTTTAAACAATTTATTAAATAAATATCTCTAAAACAGACATTCTAACTTTTTTTACAAATAAATGGTTATGCATGTACTCGTTTAGTAACGCTTCATATCACTCTAATGTTTAACAGTTTTTGAGTGATTGATGATGAGAGATAAGTAACTTTAATTTTATTATTTTTCATAATGATATGGCTCAATTAGGATTAATAAAGGTACCTATTTTATGTAATTTTATGCAATCAAGCGATGAGGCTGACAAGTCATGCGCCTGAAGGTAAGATAGTTGCAGTGCCGCCCAGAGCTTAGAAATGTACTTTTACGTAGCTCTGCGCTGCGCTCGTCACTGCACTCGTCACTCCGATACATTGGTGTTTGAGTCTTTTTTGAGGGTTTCGCCTTAAGTAATTTAATTTTCTACAGTGCCCTTCACACCCTAACTCAGTAATGCTGGCGCATTTTTGCATCGTGGCAGAATATCTGGCACTGCGTTGGTACCTACAAACACGGCAACGTGCGCACGAAGTGTGCCTCCTTGTAAATCAGGATTCCTCGCCCCTTACCATTCGCATTCTGACGCACCCTCACAGTAAAACTTACTGAGTTTTATAATTCGAATTGTCTAAGGTCGAGCAGTGAGTCGATGGTAAGACGATTGTTCACGAAATTTCCGACCTTTACAAGTAAGACAACGACCCAACCATCCTTATGACTCTCAAAGTTAATTTTCACTAGATACCTAAACAACGCCGTGTAACTCGTGCGAACAAATTACTGAGCACCACGAGTTGATTACAGATACCCGCTCTATGAACGAGTTCGGCGCAATACTTGTAATTGTTCGGTAACTTCCAATATTAGGTTTTCCGAACAATGTGCTATTTAATTGCGCAACAGTCACAATATTACTTTGCTCAGACTTGCCGCGTAGTGTGTGCCGAGTAGTCTAGTTTAGTGTACAATATGATTCGCTTTGGGCGATATGTTAAGCTATTATGTAAAGGTCACATTTGACCTTTTAATCTACTCTTGTTCTTTTAAATGTAATAATATAAATCACAATACATTTGGAATGATATAACGGTTCTTATTAACAGATGGACAAAGTATATATGTAGGTATTTCGGTGTTTTCTTAGATACATAGAAAACTACGGCCTAACTACCTCATGACAACTATCTAGATGCCTTAATGATACTACAGGTTACAAAAAAGCTGGTGCTTACCTCGGCCAACGTATCAGCCTGGCTTTTCAACGAGGTAACGTTGCTAGCTTTTAGGGCACCCTTACCCGCAGACAATGATTTAAATTTTTGTTTTTTTTACGATATTAGGAGACGGTACGAGCACGAAGCCCACCTGAGGCCGTAGCACAAATAATTTGCGAAAAAATATTCGTCTTGTATGCGTCAATGCGTCACGTTTCGGCGTTGAAACTATGAGTTATCATAGTTGCCCTAGATAAATGACAGTTTGTACTGTTTCACGTGAATGACATTTTATGTTACACTTCGCAGTTATTCGTGCTAGGCCCGCTGTTGTTAAGTAGTAAACTCAGCCTAGAACAGATGCAATTCGTCATAAGTCGGGAGATGCACTGCGCCCATAACCCTGAGACATTAAGTTGTGAAGGCTCATGTGCTTGTAATTTCACCGGCACGCATACCTTTTAAACCAGAACACGGTGATGTGAACATTACTGCGCTTCACGGCAGAAATAGCGTTAGCACTTTTGTGGATATCTGGAAGAGATCGCCAATTAGCGATAAGACTGCCCATTTTTTACAGTATTAATAACATTCTATTAAATGTATCCGAGTTTTACGTACAATAAAGAGTTATCTATGTATCTATTTATCGATTTCCCCGGTTGAACTTGTTCACAAAGAGTTGATAGATGTGTTAATTCGTTAATAATATAGCTAATAATAGAGCTAATTCGTTTGAATTAGCTTTTAGTTAGACTCTTGTAATAGTTGCTTAGTTTAAATATAACTACATAAATTTTTGACCACAATGCTTTTCAAGAAAATTTTAAGATTTGATTTAAAGCCGAACATCATCAGTCGAAAGCGTAGTGAGATAACGAATTGGGTGAAAAATCAGGCAGTAATAAAATAATCAGATGGTGGACATATAACTCAAGGTATTTGGTTCCGTTAATGCTATCATTATCATTAAAAGTTAAATTGGCAGTGACACACCAGTAATGATGATCGCTGAAGGGACAGAACATCCACCTATAAAATTTACAGACAACCAAGGGCCTTAGGGCTTCATAAAAAACATGCAAGTTCCGTGCAGTTCTTAAACCTGGCATAAACAATTTTGAATGAAATCATACCATGACACTCATTTAGGTGAACAGTTTGAATATTGTTTTCTCAAAAGTAAACGGATAATATTGTCTCATATTGTCATAAACAACATTGCAGACGCCTAGATATTTGTAAGCTGATAAACTGAGTGGATTTAGAGCGTCATGTTAACGCGAGTTCATACAAATAAACAGGTGAACGGTTTTTTCTGCGGTTCTTAAATAGTAAGCCTGGGCAGGCCTGCTTTACCGTTGTCATGGGACGAATGAGCCGGGCAGTTTTCTAGAAGCCCTGCCATAAGAGCTCATAGTAAGGCCCCTGATAATGGTTTCGATTATTTGACTATGACAGTAGATATGTTTATTTATACGGCCAATTCAAGCTAGGAACTTCTTACCACTTCAAAAATATTACTAAAACAGCACGTGGCGCATGTCACAACATTTTCTTTGATATCAATACAAATGATCGGCAATTTATTCGTAGTCCGTTTGTATATTGTTGCCAGTTGAGCTTGACAGATGAGAGTGCCGTGTCGTCAGCACGGCAACAAACAAATATGACTGCGACACGCTCTCATAAACGAGCTCAAATATTATCCTCTAACAAATTACCGCATTGTCTGCGTATAAAAGTGTAAACAAGGTTAAATACGAAATATTTATGGTAGGTTTAAAATACTAATAATTAGCAGTAATCGGCGCTTTGAATGTGTAATCTAAGTTTATGTCCTGTTGGTTTTGATCCAAGTCACAAAGTCGATTTTTGTACCAGATTTTGTACGTGTTAAGCACATCATTCTAAAGGGTACTCTTTCATATATTAGTATTATTTTGTCAGCTGAGGTGTAATCTGAAATTGTCAAATCTGACCCAGGTCGCCACGATACAGGCTCAGCCTAGAGCGTGGCGATCATTAGATAAATCTGCATCATTTTCTAAATCTCTGCATTAATGTCTTGTATGCTTAGTTTTTTACTTAGTACTCAGTACTACTTAGTACTCAGTTTTAGTTTTATTTAATTTTGTTACTATTCAGCTTAAGGTATTTTGTACAGGAAATATATTTTTTTCTTAATTTTTCAGATTGTTGTAGGTACATTTTCACGTCTTAATAGGTAGTGATTTGTGAAGCAAGGTTTTTTCCCTTTGACATGACATTCTTATTAGCCCTTGTGCATCACCAGTATAGATATAATTATCTAAAATTTCATGAGGTCAAATGCTTAGGGCCTAGAGTATATTTTGAGTCATCTAATAGTTAGCTTCACGCCTGATAAAACCTAGAGGTTAACCATTTTGGTAACGCGAACTCTTTCGTCCAGTAAATTAACTTGCCAACAAACACACATCAAACATACTGTTGGAGCGGTATATCTTGAAAGCAAAATACCTCACATTATCATGAACTCTTGCAACTGAATTATTTTCATTAAAACGAAAGTGGCAATAATTGTAATTAATAAAACACTAAGTTTTTAAACGAAATAATTTGTAAATAATCCATACATACAAAATTGTGGGGAGGAAAGATTTGTACTTTTGTACGTTTGTAACAAATAAACTCAAACACTATTAGACGAATTTAAAAAATTGTTACATCTTTCGAATGCAACATTATCCCTGAGTAACATAGGCTATATATATTTTGATTAATCATCATCATCAATCATCACCACGCGGGTGAAACCGCGGAGCGCAGCTAGTTATGTTATAAAATGGCATATGAAATACAATATTTATTTTTTTAAAAAGAAAATGAAAGTCCTTCGCCGTTTTAACGGCAGTGGGTGTCTCTGATACTGAAATAGTAGGGCCAGAATCTAAGAACTCTTTAAAGCCGATTCACCGACTTAAAATTTTAAATTTTATTAAGACTTGAAAATTTTCCCCTGTAATAGTTAGTATTTAAATAATATCACATGGAGCAAGGTTTGGTGAGTATGGTGGTGACGGAGAGTTTTCAGTCGTCAATCCTGTAGTGTTGAGATGGTTCGGTGTGCGGTGTGTTATAAACGAGCATTGTCGTGAAGGGGTAGAGCGATTGACCAACCTCGGTTGTTTGACAGCAAGCTTGTCCCCTGCAGTCTATTTTGTGTCCAGTCTCAAGAAGCTGGCAATGAACAATGCCGGCACAGGTCAACCCTACACTGACAAGCAGGCTCTTTTTATTTAATCTGGGATATTGTTCGGTTGCCGCTCCTGTGTCCAACCAGTGCGGCGGACGTTTCAATTATCATACACTATCAAATCACGTTTCATAACAAGTGACAATCCGGTTCAAAATCCCCTCATTTCTGTACCTATTCAACAATTTAGGGCAAGCTTTGACACGAATTTGTTGTTGTTCAATGAGTTCACTTGGTGCCTACTTTTCGTGCCTTTTTCACTTGCAGTACGTAGTCCATATACACCGTTTATACTGCGTGCAAAACTCGTAATAGAATATAACGTAGCATTTTTAATTGTTCCATGGTTACAAAAAACAGCAATATTAAAGAAAAAGTTACTAGGAGAAAACAAAATAATAACTAATTTAAAATAAAAAAAATACTCATAATGTAAAAAAATCATTCGCTTTCAATTCTAAATTGAACTTTACATTAGACAGTATTAAACAGCGGTAAATTCAAAGGTAACCTAATAAATAACCTAATTACCTAACCCATTGAATAACAAAATTACCAACGAACTTTTTATACCAACGCGATTCTCTAGATCAGCGAATGCATCAAATTAAAAGTGAAAACAGTAATAATAAAACAATGTTGCGTCTGGAATCTTCGCTAATGACTCTCCAGGGGGCGCTAAGCACCTCTCAGGCTTACCTTTGCGTATTAATCGTGATCTCGGGGAGGAAAACGAAGCCCCGCATTTCCGATCGCAACGTTTAAAATTAATAGAATCTTTTCGGCCATTATCGTGATGCCAATGATTCTCAAAATACCTTTTGAATCAAACTAAGAGCTGGTAAACTTTTACAAAATTTTCTAAATACTTATGATTATTTGTTTACTTCTCTTAATAAGCTTTGATGAAATAAACCTTTATCGCAATTTTAAAGGTTCTAGATAAAAGAGAAATAAATAAGACCTTTAATCTAGCCCGTTTGTTGTTAAGGTAGTTTAAGTCCAAGATATAGATTATATAGAATATAAATATTACAAAAAGGAACTAATTATATAAAGTAATACCTACTGTCCATCTGAAGATGTATTTTTGTATTTTACCATCTAACCTACACATATGAAACATTAGAATAATCACGAATAAAGACCCGACTTATTAATGTTTCATAAAAATAAACCATATTTTATTTTTGAAAATGCAACGAAAAGCGGCGATCTCATCGCTATATACGCAGAAATTGTATATCTTATCCTATCGTTAAATATGTAGAAATTGTAAATATACCTTATTTTAATAAAATAAACTAATTACGGCTGGTTTCAATAATCTATCTGTCCACATTTTGCTTTACTACGGATACAAGTTTGATATAACGTCCATATAAACAGTTTCAAATATCTATCTCTAGTAGGGTAAACTGACGATAGATAAGGTTATTGAAATCGGCCGTTAATATTGTATAGTTATACATCTTTATATATTATTGATGAAAGTCTACAAAGTACAATCCAACCAGGCTTGTTGTCTAATATATGAAACGGTAGCTTGTTGATTCTTTTCTTCTATTTATTCTAACCGAGAGAAATAGGATAACTAATAGGTCAAAGTAACTATAAAGTATACCTAATATCGTTTTATCACAATTTTAATTGCCATTAAAGGCGCAATGAACTGAATAAGATCACGGATAGGAGTGAATAAATTATTGTAATTGCTTATATAATGTACGGTTGAGCTTTTCTAAAAGATGATAATAGAATACATTTTAAAATGCTCTTACCGATGAGGCAGGGAAAAAACTAATATTACTTATTGATTACTGCTGAATGATTACTGACTAACATAACCGCCACTGGCTTTGCTCGCTTGGTTTATGGGGTACGAAGCCACAGAAATAAATTGTAAGTATTGTAAGTTACTCACTCAGGGATAAATAATCGTTCCTTAGTGGGTGATTACAACATATAAGAAACATAAGTAAATAGACAAACAAACAATTTAAAAGAAGGGTATAAAAGGAATACAACACAGCTAACTGATTAATTTACAGCAACACAAAAAACACTAATGTAAGCCGAAGTGTTTCCAGTGTCTCCGGAGACAAAAAATAAAGCAAATTAATCGTGGAACCCTTATTAACAAAGCAATTCATTGTTACTGGGCCTTGATTTTGAAAATAACAATGGAAAATAAAAATGGAGTCGAGTGCGCTGCGTCCTCCTAATGAATGAGGAGTAATTTAACTTTAAATAAAAGGCTGAATAATAAATACCAGTTTTAAATACAGTACGACGAGCAAATTGGCACACCATTCCATTTAAGCACAATGAGAGAGCAGTGAACATTGCTACATATTTATATTACAACCGCGTCGGGTCACATTCTATGTAGTTTGTACGCGTTGAGCACGTAGACAGTATAAAATAAATTACCAGTCAATATTTATATCTCCTTACTTACTATTCATAGCAGGATTCCAATTTATTTTTCGCGAATTGAAAAAAGCAATAAAATACTTATCAGCTTATATTGCGTCAATCTCGTATAGGAACATACTGAATGAGAAAGGGAGGATTTTCATTAAGTCCGTAGATTGGTACGAAATATTTCATTTTGGATCGAATGATTGGCTCGGGCCCAACAATGACGCGCCGGATGCCGACAGACCTCCGACGTTCCCTATCAGATGCTCGAGGTACATGCTATTTTTCTCCGCAAGAATACAAATGCCTTGCCAAATTGTCTACCGCCGAACTAGTCCAATTTAGATAGCAATTTCGTAACCAATTCGTTTTGTAAGCGGATCAAGAGGGCAACCTTAAATATAGCCATTAAATCGTTTGCGCCGAACCCACATTCGTCTTTTTAATGCGAACAGCCAACGTTAACAAATAAGAAACTCTTATCGTTTACTTATCTTTGCAGCTCTACATTGCTTATTTACACAAACACTATTGGTACGTGAATGGAAAATTAATTTTGTATTAGTGAGCCTAGCACAAATTTTAACGAAGTGTAACGTAATCGCATCATTGACAAACCTATGAAGAACAAACTGTAATTTATCTAGTACAACTGTGCCACAGATAACTTATAGTTTGTGCTGTATAAGACAAGGATACGAAAACGTTACACTTACCCCAATTGTCAATATTCATGCTAGGCCCTCTGTAGTCTATTAATAAGTGATATTGATTTTCGTCAAAGCATTAGTAATATATTATTATTATCTTCTGCATTGTATCTTGTTTCTGTAAAAGAAACTTTGTACAAAAAAGATCGTAAACTTTGTGTAAAGTATCCTCAGAATGGATATTAAAAAACCTGCTAACCAGGGCTAACCCCCGGTCACATTACAGCGAGCAGAAATTCGTATTTATCAGAGGGTTCATAATGATAAGGAAGTTTGACTCGACCAACATGAAAGACCAGTGTGTATATGAAATGTTTTCAATGGGAATTTTGTTGACATGTGAGGGCTTAACGAGCGAAGTTGCGACGCGATTGAAACCGTCCCGATAGGCATCTCCCTTTTCATCGAGAACCCCTCTGGCCATGCACAGACCCCAGATCCTGACCCTACAATGTAAAAGACCTTAATTAAAACATAGTTTCAAACCCGATAGACGCAGACATGTTTGTTGTATCGCTGAGTTTGATAAGAACCTTAATTACGTAGAATGTGTACCTATGAGGGCTATCTCAATTTAATTACTTTGTATAAAGAGTCCTGTCACTCTTTATTAATTAACTTTGAAGAACTTATTATGTTGTAATCATCGTAGTGCTTTTACTTTATTCTACTCTGTCTATTTTTTGTATCTCTACGTAATTAAACTTTATTTTAGTAACTAGCGGCTCCGACAACGCGCTTTGTAACTATCCACAATTGTTACGTTTATTTTTTGTTTAAAAAGTATCTAATGTCATTTTCATTATTATAGGCTATCTCTGTGGCAAGAGTCATCCATATTCAGTAGTTTAAGCGGCGAATAAGGTCAAAAAAAACAGCACTTATGCATTCACTACTTTTAACATATTTGTTAGTTATATTTTTCTCTGTGCTCCCTATCTTCTGTCTCCCTCTCTTCTCTTACTCTCTCACTCCTCTCTCCTTCTCTAACATTCTCTCTTCCTGTCTTCATTTGTCATTGGTAGGTACAGATAATTTATTATGAGAAACTATGTTTGATACACTCACTCACTATCTCACTCAACGCTGAAACAGCCTAACGTGTATGGAAGAAATTCAATTGTGGTCACTATCTATATATATAAAAGAAGATGTCCTGACTGACTGACTGACTGACAGACAACGCACAGCCTAAACCACTGATCGTAGACACTTGAAATTTGAAGGGTTTATTGTCCTTGATGCGTAGAGGTGTACTAAGAATGGGTTTTACGAAATTCTACACCTAAGGGGGTCAAAAGGGGTGAAAACGTTTGTTTGAAACTCCTTTGTTTTTGTACTTATAGTTGTGAAAATTTGTATAGGTCATACAAATTAAAAAAATGTACGACTAAATTTTTTTTGGATAGTGGAGGTTTAAGAGGGTGAAATAGAAGGGTGAAAGTTTTTCGTTTTTGAACATACAGTGGTGAAAATTAGCATTTGGACAGTTTAAAGTGATGATTTCAATATTTATTGACACGGATAACTTAAGGGGGTAAAACGGGGGATAATTTTTTTCTCAAAAGTTCTTTGTATTTGGACCTACAGTGATGAAAATTGATAACTGGATAGGTAATTGAATAAATGGAGTTTTGTATAGTGGTAGCTTATATCCCTGATCAACATATAGGATACTTTGATTTCGGTAAATTAAAGAGTTCCCATGGGATAATTAAAAATATGTAGTTACCATATCCCGCGAGGCCACGCGAGCGAAGCCGCTAGCGGGTCAGCTAGTATTTTATAAATGAACACAGGCTAATTCATAAAACAATTCCACGGGATGCCATGGGAACTTTGTTCAGCGGGATTGCAATTATCTTATTCCACGTGGATGCAGTGTTACGCAGCAATAGGTATTATGTATTTATCCGGTTATTTTGATGTTAAAGTGTTTTAACCCATAAGGATCTAAATTCGGTAAAAGCAGTAAGCCGAAATCCAGCCCTGGTGATAACAGGGTGTTAACACCACTTAACACTCACACACATATACACACTCTCTCTCACACACACACACACATACACACACGTGTGTGCTAATCGTACTCCCATTGCCATAAAGCAACCACAGATTATCTTGTAAAGATTAAATCCTAGTAAATTTTTGTATTTTTCTTTTCGGTAATAAATATCTTTTCATCTCATTTATTGTTTCATGATTCATATTGCATATAAATAAGTTACCTAAACATAAATTTAAAGAAACTCAGCAAATACTACCAAATAAAATAACATGTTTATGAAAAACTAAAAAAAAGCCCATAAAATATTTAAGAAACCTTTCTTAAATATTTTATGGGCTTTTACCAATATGGCATGCCCCGTTTTAATGTAAGAATGCCAGTTTACCAAAATTTTAAGATATTATTATATTTCTTTGTAAATTACTAGTGGATTTATTTAAGAAAGTGAGGTATTCATTGTGTTTTGATGAATTCAATGATCTATACTTAACGGTAAATGCATACCAAACGTAAAAGTGGTTAAGCAGTTTAAATATATGTTAAATAACTATCATTCATATTTAACTCAAACAGTCCTCTTATTTTAACCCTAACAGTTGCAGTGTTATCCACGTATATAGGGTGTTTGGTAGAGGGTCCGACAAACCAAATGAGCGTGCCCACTTGGAGAATACAAGTTGGCCGAAAAAATCCCCGACCCCCAATTTTTTTTTTACTTTTTTTTGTGCATTTTGCTTTGCGTGGCCTGAAGGTGTATTAGAGACCAACTTCAACTAAAAACATCCGGTCTGAAACAGATTTTACAAATGTTATGGTGGTAAATAGGTACAATTTCGAAGAAAAAGGGAAAATTCACAAAAAAAAAGTTTTAAATGTTGGGGGGTCGGGGATTTTTTTTGCCCAACTTGTATTCTACAAGTGGGCCTTCGAACAAGATTATTTGGTTTGTCGGTCCCTCTACCAAACACCCTGTATAACTTTTGTAATACACGACACTACTTTCGGAAACAACTATTTTATCCCATTCGTACAGTGATTCCACCTTTCACACGAAAATACTTCAATATCTGACATTAAGTAGGACGTAGTACCTACTCAGATGAATGAGCTCTTTACTTTATATATTTTTTGTTATCACAAGATGAAAGACTTTACCAAGCCTCGCAAGATACTTTTGCAATTTAAAAGCTATATTTTTATGTTAGAAAAGCACGTAGGTTTACAGTAATTAGGTCACGTAAACTTTATATTACGAATTTCTAAAAAAAATGTCTCAGTCTTTATAAAACGAATAACTGTATTAAATTTTATTTGTGAACCGTTACATTAGTATTCTTGTCTTGAAACCATTTCTAAATGTTGCTTCAAAAGCTCAGTTTGCAAATATGTAGCTATAGAAGGTATACTACAGAACGGTATACTATAGAAGGTAGTGGTTGCACGCGCTACCTTTGCCTCACCTGGACACTATACTCGACAATGATTCTCTGCGGGTGCCAGTCGCCCTTCGCATGGGCTGCAAGGTGTGTGAACCCCACAGATGCACTTGCGGTTCCATGGTGGAGAGCAATGGCCATCATGGTGTGTGCTTGAGACACCTGGTCTGCTCAGATCAGACGGCAAGACCCCGGACGGGTTGACCTTGGTGCCTTGAAAGAACGGCAAGTGCTTGGTCTGGGACGCCCCGAGTGTCAGCACTGTCGCCGCCTGCCATATGTGTCGCACCGTTCAGTCTCCAGCGGCTGCAGCGGAAGATGCTGCTTGCAAGAAGCGGCAAAAGTACGCAGCGATGGAGCCACTGTACTTGTTTGTTCCTATCGCCGTAGAGACCATGGGTTATTGGGGCACGGAGGCAAGGGTATTAGTAGCGGAGTTAGGGCGTGGTTTGAGGGAGAAGACAGGGGATCCCCGCTACGGCTCCTACCTGGTGCAAAGGTTAGCCATTGCCATTCAACGTGGCAACGCAGCCAGTGTCATGGGCACCTTTGCACCGGGGTCAGTTAGGGGTGGGTTGTTTTCTTAGTTTTAAGTTGACATTTTACATTGACACTTTGTATTAGAATGTATAAAGAATAAGGAATGTAGTAGTTTGCATAGTGCAATGCAATTAAGAACCTAATTTAATTATTACTCGTAGTTACTAAGAGTTCTTGAGCCTTGCAATACATAAAACCATGAGGATTAAGTATAGTCTCCCAACATGCCCAACTATTATTTGTGCTATTACATTTGCAGGTCTGTGCATATAGCGGAATGAGACCCTCAGCTACTGAACTTTAAAACTCGACGCCCGATCCTGACGACAGTAAGTATGCATTCGCCGATCAAACTTAGATTCGATATCGTGTCGATTCGTGCAGCAGTAAGCTAGCCGTGGCACGTTGGCACAGCAAACTCGCTGTACGTGATGTACATAAACTTAGATCCGAACCCTCCCAGGACATATTGGTCACGTATTTCCACCAACTGCTTTTATTATCTCGTCCGTCGTCGCTTTTAATTTTCTGCCGAAGTTAATCGCCGGTAAGGCGGCCGACTGTCGTATTATTCGTTATTGCTTCGCGCTCCTGCTGATGACCTTACGCTTCAGACGTTGATTGCTAAAGTTAATAGGGGTAATAAGTTTTCGTAGTTTGATGGTCTGAGTAATTCTGTTATGACGCTTTTATTATTGTATCTTATCTATTATCTGTTTTTCGCGGTATTATGTACGTTTTGGCCTTTTGGGGCCAAGTTACTTACGCCTGAAGAGCGAATCTCTACACGTGATCCCTGCTGGGTGATACCGTAGAGTCTCCTGTAAGAACTCTTCTTGGTGAAACTACCGTGCCAGGTATTCTGCATTTATACTGAAGTGTCCAAACATCACTGTGTAAAGTTAGAAAAGCACAGCAGCTGGTAAAATTACAGGGTGAAGGGAGTTATAAAACTATCCTCGGAGTTACTAGTTACGAACACAGTTCAGTGCCATGGTAAACCTTACACCTGCAAAAAAACGCATTAGTTCAGTTGTCAGAACAAAAAGCCGAAATTGTATAATTATTTCATAGTAATTTTACTAACTTTATAGTTTATCACTCAGGGTGACGCTGCAACTAATACGGGAACGCTTAATATCAGGCAAAAGACTTCCCATCTCGACACTTGGATATAAACATTTTATGCTTATCATAATTTGCTGTCGAGACGGCCACCTAGGTAAGTACTTAAAAATATACCATTTCGACGCAACGAATCTTAGTTTATTTCAGTGATAAATTCATACTTAGATAAATTAATTATTGATGGATGTGTTATTCCAGTCATTGTCCCGTTATTATTTATTTTATTGTACATACTTATATGGCAATAAAATACTTATTGCTCAGCACAAACATTTTTCCTAGTAATCAGACCTTTTTATATCAGGGAGTCGAATCAATCTCAATCACTTTGAGGTCGCTTTAACAGGAAACCAACCGTACAGAACCCAGGACACATGGAATATACAATAACATTATAGTACCAAATATAGTATTATATAGTTGCGTTATATACATATTATTATAAACGTAGATCGTATAAACCGATAACGTGTGTCATTCATATGTATATGTATATATGAGTATGTGTAAGTAGAAAGTTTTTACATAATTAATGAATATTTTGGCCCCAATCACTCACTCACGATGTCATTTAATTAATGGATTCCTAAATTAACTTTAATTTTTCAAAACAAATAAAATCATTTATTCTGTATAGGCCTACGGGGGCACTTCCAAACTGTCATTTTACATATTTTTTTCTTAAACCTACTATCTAAATAAATTCTAATTCTAATTAAACTTAATTCTAATTAAAATCGAAATATTTTTTTTGTTGAGGGTAGTGTTTGAATACTGAATACTAATAATTTGAATACTGCATCACACTAAGCCTACTAGCCTAAACACAACACACCGTAGTGCATCGTGACAAATTTTAAATTTGTGAGAACTATCTAACCAAGTGGGTACCAGATACTGCCCTCCCTTGCAGTGGATTTCATCAGAATCTTACCTTCACCGAAAGTTCAATCCCGAGGTAGGGATCGCTGCCTGATTCACTATGTTGCGTTGGCGCGTCTCGGTGTGAACCTTCTTGATCTTCGTCGCTGGTGAAGCGCCTGCTGGTATGTGAGCCTCAAGCCTCTGCGCTACGAGATGCCGCCCTCAGTGCTAAGCGAGACGTCATCGACGCGGGCGTCCCGCAAACTCTTCCAAAAAGACCACTGAATGTGGTCGAAATTATAGTCGGACCTATCCGATAAATATTACGTGAGTAATCCCGTATTTCTAATTAAAAATGAATACCTAATATAAATGGATATAATAATCAGCTTTATGTAATGCTGATGGATGGCAACCAGAATATTGGCGCTAGGATCCACGCTGTACGGACGCCAACCTTCGTGCCTTGGAGGTTTATTTATCAGGTTTGCACTTGCAGATCCCACGAGATTTGCAAGTGCAAAGGGCCTTTATAACAGTCTCTTATATTGTGCTTAGGGTACGTCTTGATTTATACGGACCTGTTCGGCTTTTTGACGTTCTGACAAACGACATAAGGTAGGTCTTATTAGGTAAAAAATATTCTAATTTGAAGTCGAATTTTAATTATTTTTAGGTTTTAATTCATCAGGATGATATCTGGACAAGCATTTTCGTCCCAAAACAACGAAGCAACATATTTTATTTAATATATAAATTCTTTCTCGGGGTGACCATAACAAAACAGTGGTATGCAAAATTTCAACTTTTGGTGGCGCTGCAGATGGCATACCGTGAATGGTTGTTACCTTCAGGTGAACGATTAGCCTGTCAAGTCATTTGATACCATAACACAACTCTATATCTCCAATTTATTTAATATAACTCTTAAGTAAAAACACGAGTTCTTTGTATTGTACTTCCGAGTTGTACGCGGTGAACAATAGGGATTATTAACTTTAATAAGTGATGTTTGAGTCGAGCTGCCGGGCAGAACTCCTTCCTTTTCCACTTGATTGCTACTACACAATAGCCCAGTGGAAACCAGAACCACGATTCGTGCAACATTAGGGTGCGAACATGGCAGTACATTATTAATCTCTAACATAAACGTGTAACAAAAAAGTATATTATTTATTTCTGTGGCGTAACATGACCATTCCATTTGAGTTTTAGACCTATATTATATATATGTAGTCACAACGACTACGTAAGGACTGTATAAAAAAGAAGGTAGGGAACGACGCAATGAAAAACCGCATCTCATCCCAATCAGCCAACATGTATCATCACACAGTTTTTATCAGATAGTGGTTGACGTTATTAAATGTGAAGTACCTGGCACTGAACACAGATCTGAACCCGTTGGCAGCTGAAAGTCTAACAAATTATTGATCTATATATCCTTCAAGTACCCGTGTTATAGAGTGAGATTTAACGCTTAAGGAAACTTTTGCGTCTCCATTCCAGCATAGTACTAGTATGGGGAAACGCCACCAGCATTTGGATAAATAATAGGTATTGTGTTATGCTGTCAGCCTGGTAGATCATCGCATGATTTCTACTGTGGAACTTAAACTACTGAAAGATACTTAGATAATTTTCTTCAGGCAGTGTCCATCGGAAATACCTTCACATAGTTTGAAAGGCACGACAATTCAGACATACGTCTAAACTGTGACTCAGAGAGGAACAATGGAAAAGTTATCTATTATAAAGTTAGTATCTGTTTTAAGATGATGGTAAAATGCGAATAAATTAGACTGCAGAACTGACTTAGATGCACTGTGAGTGATATGAGACTTAACCGCTGTGAAACCTTTTTATTTTTCTCTTGTGTACAGTTGGGCACAAATCTTTCTTCGAGTAACATCTGCTTTTTCTGTTGAGAATATAGTTATAGTTATAGATAGAAGATTTTCACTCGGGTGCAGCTGCGGCACATATATAGCATAAAGCCATAAACAAAAAGATTAAACAGTATAGTTCCTTGTGTCGAGACTGCCGAGTAACCGTCAATAAAACGGTACAATTGTTCGTGCGCGCTCAACACATATTAAAGCGAGACAAGTGAAATGACCATCGTAACATGTTTCGGGGTTGTAAAATTGTGCCATAAAATAAATTTAATATAAATCTAGAGGAGAGGCGACACATAAAATTGGAGTAAATCACTGGAAGTCACCCGTTGGAGACGTTTACAGCCGCCGGGGCCTGTTAGTTGCGGATGCGGCCTCCAGTACCACTCCAAACGAATATAACGACCCATTTTACACATAACTGCAGTTAACGTGTAAATGCTCACGCCTACATAAATTCGGATGTGGAGCTGCTATAACGAAAGCGGGCGTAAAAATGTACGTAAAATATTATGGCAGTGAGTGTCAGGCATATTGAATATAACATTAAACGCAGGCTTCGAATAACACACCTTTTGTTTATGTGACGATGTGAAATTGAGGTACCCGACTGTCGACAAAATACTACTATCAGAATAAAGTTGCCAATAAACATATATTAGTAGTAGCTTTGCTCCGTGGTTTCAACCACACGGAACCCGGAAAAGTAGTTATTTGGTATTTTTTTTATCGAAGTTTTAATACAGATCCTTTTACTTTTTTGAAAATATTTTTTAGTATTATATTATCAGTAATAATGTTGCTTTCTAACGGCAAAATAAAATTTTTAATCGGTCCAGTAGTTTTTAAGTTCCTTCATTATATACAAAAATACAAAAATCCAGAAATACAAATCTTTTCTCTTCTTTATAAGTGTAGAAGTGTGGTAGAAATTTATATATGATTTATATACACACATATATATACATACATAAATCACTGCACACTCACACTTTTGCCAGTCATGTTCTAGGTGTCTTCGAAAGGCAACATTTATTTTTATTTATTTATTTATCCAAAAACTTAAATCTATTATTAAAGGTAATAAACCCAATACAATAGAGTAGCTATATTAACATGGGTGACCCCCTTCAGGAAACTTTTCTTTTTTGTTAGTGTTGTCTTTTTACTCGGTATATTATTTTATATTTAATAATTATTATATTAGAATAAGTTTAATTAGTCGCACGTGTCAAAGGGTCGCAGCAAGTTATGATTTTTGATAAATTGTTGCTGGGGCGACAGTCACATTTGTGACTATTTATTATAAGCAATGTAATATCAACTAGTGTAATTTCCATTCAAGTAGTCAGATTCAAGTTAATAATAAAAATAATTTGCTTTTTTGGCCCTCTGGGGGTGGATACGCAAGAGCAAGTAACAAAAAGCTTCAAGGGCGGAAGTGTTAAATGGCATAACGCCGGTAGTAGCGCTCTAGTGTCTCTCTCGACACCCTTTAGCCATCCACACAAACGTTGCCCCTATTGTCACCATTGATGGTGGCCCTTATGGGGAGCCCGTTTCGTGGGTGTCAAAGTGCCGTAGTGTCATCCATAGCCTTTCATCTATCTGCCTTGCATGAATAAGTTCATATTTTGTAATAAATTAAATGGGCCATTTTACCCATTTTTGTAATATAAGATATAATCCATGTCACCGTCATCCCGAATTCTGTTTTTATACACTTTTGTAAATTTTATACCAAACAGGCCTCTAAGTGTTGGCTACAGCCCCACATGTGCCTTTGTAAAGGACCGGATGAAATACGTGAAAAATTTGAACGAAAGGAATAATAATAATAAATCATTTATCTACCGACTTCCAAAAAAAGGAGGAGGTATTCAATTCGACTATATTTTTTTATGTTTGTTAACTTTCGACTGGGTGAAATGATTCTCAAAATTCTTTTTTTTTGTTTGAAAGCTGGTACTTCGCGTGTTGTCCCATTTAATTTCATCAAATTCGATCCAGTAGTTTTTGAGGTACACTCTAATAACTGAATAAAATGGAAGTCTGTATTAAATTTTTCAGATTGTACTTGTTTTAACAAACAGTTACAAGTTATGTAAATATGATATCAATGATGAGTGTAATACAATTTTAAATTACTTTATACTATTATGATAGCATGAGTGGAAAACTGGATTTTAAACTAGTTTCCCCGTGCTATGAAGATCAGTCCTCAACCTGTAGTTACAGTCATATTAACAAGTCTACCACAAAGTCACTGTCCTGACTAAAAGTCACGTTCTAGTTAAGTGAATACATAACTAGATTTTTCGATATTGGTTTACGAGGAAACCACAAAACAACTTTTCATGATTTAGTACACATAGGCCCACTTGCACGTTTGCTCGGGTTGAATAAATAAGTCTACGAGTTTGTAAACTTGCGTAAGTCATTTCAATTTTTAACTCTCATTGTGCCTTGTACGACTATAAAAGATCACCAGTTTTGCTAAACTGACATTTGTAATATTTATATGGGAACATTGAATTGTCTATGCGCTTATATTGTAACCTGACCAATAATGAATAAATCGAAAAAAAAGTGAAACTTATATCTATCTCTTTGGCACTACAGTACAATGTATATAGACTTTCTTGTTTATCCTTTGTTGTATGAAATTTGACGACTTTTTATTCTATACGTATTGTCTCGTGTCATTTCGTCCAAAGAGTACATGTACAGCAGAATGTAACCTCAATTTCTTTTGACACAAAGCTTCACTAACCCTACTTAAAGACTTAACCCTCCCACGTTACAGGTTTAAATATCAATAAACAACCTTAGATTTACTCCTAACTTTTAATGGTGCAAGATAAATTAATTATAAAATCCCGTTTTAGCAGTTGACTCTGAGTTATTGGAGCTAACTCTGGAACGTGCAAGTGGGCCTTAGCCTATATACTCGTGCACCGTAACGAACACTTAACGGTTAATAATCCTTTACTATAACACCTCAAAAGTCAATGTTAACCTTAGTTGGGGTTTTCTTACCCAAATTCTTAGTTATGGTGGATACAAAAAGAGGACGGCTCGCCTCCCACTACCCCACCCCTAAACCCTTGATCTACATCGGTGATATCGTATAATAGTGACATATGCCGTGATATTTTACGATAACCATACGATACGAGTCCACACTTACGAAATTGTGAACAGTTTTAATATTGTAATTAATAATAGTACATATATCCATCAGACATAATCGTAGTAAGTACCCTAGACCAGATCTACCGATCTAACAGAAAAATTTAAATATTTGTCGAAGTTACAAACTTCATTAGTATGCCATCTATAATATAATGAAGTTATTTCTCATTAAAGTATCTGAAGAAAAAATTATAAAGTACCAAAGTGAATAGTTTCGCTTCGGCTGATCTAAAATGGAATATCTCCCGAAGTTTTTCAAAATAATTAAGTATTCAATCTTTCACCTAAACTTGTAGGAAACTTTGCTTGACTTAAGAAGCTTAGCGCTCCATGAAATTTCACTAAGTAAAATAAGACTGGATATCGTTCTGCTTACTTTTAATAAGCTTTACTCAAACATAATATGAATCCTAATTGAAGAGTGAAGTACCTATCACTAAGTATAATACAAAAATAAACCTTAAGTTTTTAGTGTCCTCCGAATAAAAAAAAATAAGAATGTTTAGTATTTTTGAACCGACTTCCAAATAGGAGGAGGTTTTCAATTTGATTGTTATGTGTGTTACTTACCTTAGTTTTTTTTCTAAGTGATCTGATTTCGATGATTATTATTTATTTGAAAGGTGGTGCTTCTCATGTGGTGGGACCGGTAAATTAATACTTGATTTTTTACATATTTAAATTTGATCAAGATCTGACGGATCAGTACCTTTTTTATAATTTATCATAGTTACACGTATAATAAAACTATGACTGGGCCAAATCTGTAAATCAAATATTTTTTGAAAAATTATAATTGAGGTGTACTTTATTATCGATATCGAAGTCATAAATGTATTATTTACAAGGTTTGTCTGTATGTATGTCAATTGTATGCACATCACTCTGAAAATACGAGGCATACTTTGATGAAACTTGACACAGTTATTGTTTAACATATATGTTAGATTAATAAATAAATATAAATAATGCTGGACTAGGATGCTATGTCTAGGAATACTGACTTCTGCACCTGGCCCTCGAGCACACGACAGTGTACTAAGTAGAAACACTAAACATAGCGAGAGTCTCTTTTAAGGTGGTAATCAAGGCTTTTCGCTATAATGCTGTTTGCTGGAACGACTATCGGGACAATGATCGACGATTCCAAGTCCCATACAGGTAGCAGTTACCTCGTGAGCCAAGTCAAGGTTCTTACTTAGCGTGTCCTGCTCGGTCGTCAAGAGGTTCTCTTCTTGAGGAATGGTGAACTATTATTATTTCTAATAATTCTTATAATCAAGCGATAGCATGACCAAGTCTTTCTCCTCATTGTAACCGCAGTTCTCTAAAAATAATGTCTGCAAGGATGATTTGAATAATCTAAACCTCGAGACAGTTCAATTCAAAAATTCTAAATACAAAATCAATTCGTAAACTGAGTCCATTGTGGTAAACACCACTAAATTGCGGTCGTCGGTTGCTCACGCTAGCCACTGGTAGCTCAATTTAGTGTAACACACTATTCACACACAGTTTTATCTGATTATAATCAGTCTCGTTAAATCGACAATGCAATCATGGTTAACTTCATTGTAATTATGGCGTGAAATAATATATACATGGTATCAACCTTAAACGCTGCCTGGGGAAAGTACCTTTTCGTATGAAACTGTGATAAACTAATTGCGCCTCGCGGTTACACCTGCGTGGTGATGGATGATGAAAGTATACTTTCTATTTTACAGTACCTCATCTACCTGCATACCAAATAGTATCTAAATTGGTTCAGGCTTTTGAGCGTGAAGAAGTAACAAATTACCGAAGTCAAAGTCAAAATCACTTATTCTATTCAGGCATCAAATACGCAATTGTGAACGTCAATTATTCATTATAATGTACTCTAAAGACTATACCGCCGCGTACCAAAATATCCCTATAGAAAAAAAAAAAATTTTTTTAAAAAAAATATAGAAAGTACCGAGAAGAAGCTTGATCGAGAAGTAAAAGACGCACAAACTTTCGCCTTTATAATATTTGTGTGAATTGTAATATATACTGTGATGTGTGATATATATAGTGTGATAAGAAAGGAATTTATAAAATTTACCTTTTGGCGTATACTACAGGCTACCTGCCTACAATCACTCCATTTAAATTTAAAACAAATAATTATACGCTATCCATATGGGGACGATATAGAATTTAAAAAAAAAAAACTTATATGAATATTATTATTATTATTAATTATAGGAATTAATATTCCTTTTTTGTTGCCATTTTTACTAAGCACGAGCAACACACTGGAACTAATATTTATAGTACCTAAGTAAAAACATTGTAAAACATCTATATAAAAAGAATGGCCCCGAGTTTCTTGCCGTTTCTTTTCGGTAGGCTCTATATATTTTGGAACGCGGCGGTAGTCTTTAAAGTACATTATAATGAAAAATTGACGTTCATAAGTGCATCTTTGATGTCTAAATTGAATAAATGATTTTGACTTTGACTTTGAGTACTGCCTCAATGAATTTGTGCGGGAAATAATACACACGAGCTGTGATTTAAGTTCCTTTATTATTATTTTCTTGACTTGTAATGAAAATTACTCGTATCAATAAATATATTATGTCTATGTCTATTGAACAGCTAATTTATGAAGACTGTGCCTGATTTGGTATAATGATACATGATTAATTAGATACATTGTCATTATTATTCGCGTTTCCAAGGCCTCCTGAAAGTGTGTTTATATTCGTAGTTAGTAAAAATATTATTAAATAAAAGCGCAGAATTGTCATATGGTTTATAGTATATCAATCTGAACCAAAATAAAGTGATTATTTTAACTAACTTAGATGTAAGATTATGTGTATGTATACTAATAATATGGACAGATATTAGTCAGAATTTTTTTTTTTTTATATAAGTACATCGCTTTACGGAATAGTCTATGCAGATGGTATATTAGGTTTAATTAGATAATTCGTATATGCCATTATATATTTTTAATGTCAGCGTTGAAGCACATAAACAAACAGTAACACCACGCAATCTAATATTAATTACGTAACGCGATGACCGAGAAATTGCTAGTTAATTTTTGGCATTCCCAGCCGCGGGTGCCCGGGGACAGCAATACGTATTGTCATGTTATTATTTTGGGCGTTTGGGCCGCTAAGCCAGACGTATGGCCCATTTGGCCCATTTGCCGACGGAATCGGGCGAAACGGTACACGTTATTCATGAGTGCACATTTATAACGCGCCAATGTGCAGTTATGTCCGGAAATTAACGTGACATAAATTTTTGTCGCTATTTTCTTTTGTGACTTGTACGGATATGTTGGTCAAACGTGAATTTCTAGGTATAATAAATTATTGTTTGTGATATTGGCTGTTTGAGTTTGATATTCAAATTGTAGGGTAGTAGGGTCTCGTAGTGGCGCCATTCGTAAAATTTCAAATGGGTAAAGCAAATCTTGCTCTGGTACTTGGATGAGTGACATTTCAACTGAGCGCTTCCTTGCTTCGAATGGCACGTTAAGGCGCTGTCAGCTCAGCGCTTGTCAACGTTCAATTTCCTTCTTGAAATCAAGCAAACTCGTAAAAACATAATTAATTCACAATAAAATGATGTACACTCTTATTTAAAATTAATAATTCGTCAATGTATGTATATTAAAAATTACTATTTTATGATATGTGTTTCATTACAAATAAAATAGCGAAATAAAGAGAAAAACTGATTTAAAGGTGAAATTCAGTGGTATGTTTTTAATTCCGTCAATGTGTACTTAGAAGTCTTAGAAATGTCACATTAATTCTTGTAGTTACTATTCAATCGTTGATAATGAGATATCATGATATGACAGTACCTTATACTGAGGACCCCACTTGTTGTCTTAAAATATTAGGCATTGGGATAATGTTCCGAACACTCAGATGCTAGAATCTACCCTATCAGCTAACCGTTACTGGGCACCCAGGGGAGATTCCTAGTTCCAGTAGTGAAACGTCCGACGTGAAAAAAGGCTGACAATACAAGATTGCCTGCGGCTATTCCTTCAATGTATACATGCTCGTAAGCCACCACATTTCAGTCGCGTTGTCCTGAGATAAGTGGTATCAAAAAAAGGAGATGGTGAATCTTTTTATGTCTAGTCGCCTCGTACCTACTCACTGTCGGGCGTATTAAACCAGTACATTTATTTAGAGACTAAGCATGGTAAATTGATGTGTCGTTTTTTTCTGTTCAATTAAATAAACCATGAAAATGACTTTAAAGTTTGGTAGTGAAAGCTCGTGATTTGGGGTCATGAGTTCTGACTGAAAACTGACGCTCATGTGTTCTATATAGCATGTGCCACATGTAATAAATATTTACTTTATGTCCCTGTATTTGTTGTCTACACAAAAATGTTAGGTATACTCGTATCTTATCTAGAAGAAACATTCGTCTGCTGGTTTTGTGTCGAAAACCTGATCCAATATAATAATTCCCTATAGAAACAAAATTAAAGACATCTAACTTTTGGAGGAAATATCAACTTAACTTATCCAAAAAATCCACTTCCATTTTCCCAAAAAAGTTACTTCAAAGTCTTCATGAAAGATCAGCAAATATCCACAACACGGTTCCCCGTTCGTTTTAAGATGAGTACCTATCGATTGATACCCATCGGCTCGCACATTCAACAATTCCTGAGATTGAAGCGGAAATTCATTCGCTGCCCGATTTATTTAAGAGGGTCCCATAAAGATTAAGAATTTGCTGAGACAGCGGAACCGTGAAAATGAGAAGAAAACGCTGGATGGTTTATTTGAAGGTGTTTTATATTCACGTCCACGTTCAAGCAGCGTTGTATGGGAACAACGAAGCCTAAGCTTAATTATTATGCACGAAGGTTGATTCGTCTAACTCACATTGAGCTATACTGGCTGTGCTTAATGCCATTTTTAATTTTTCAGATTGCATGTTTATGCGAAAGGATAAACATTGTTTGCAGCGGTGTTGGGCAAAGGCAGGTAATATAATATATTATAGAATAGGTCAATATCGTTGTAAAATTGGTGTTGTTTACAAAATTTACCATGTGTCATATTCGGTAATTTCCTTTTCCCAATGCTTTAAACTAATATAATAAATGTTAAGTTTATAAGAGAATGAATAGTATGACATGTGTTTATTACTTGTTTTTGCTGGAACGGGCCCACGGATTTAAATCAATGTTGGAATATATTTATATACAGAAAAATACTCCTGATATAGTATTTTTTGCGCAACTACATTACCTTAACTACGTTGTATTATTAATTATACTACTATATATATTGTTTCCTTTTTTAAATTCACATCAAGTTCATGTCTGCGTCGTTCATGCTTGCTTTGTCGTTGCGTTTATTTTAAAATTGTCTATTTCCGAAGGTTTCGGTCACACATCCAGTTATACGACATCGTTAATTTCCTACGCAAGTATATTGTTAGTAGTTTGTTAAGAAAATTTGTTAGTAATTGATAAATGATGGTTAAAATCAGTTTCAGTCTGCTTTGCCTGTTTTATTATACGAACCAACGAAAACTCACGAGCACAAATACTCTCCGGATCATTCCACTGAGCTGTTGTTGTTCATTTTCATTCTGAGCGAGTTCCCATAGGAGCAGGGCATGACGTGATTCATTTCCAGAATGCATTATAAATTTGTATCCCATTGTTTCTTTTTCAGCAGCCAACTGGCTCAGTTACCTATTGTTGGGATGAACAATGAACGGAGATACACGATTTTTAAGTAATTAGTGGATTCTTTAATAGTATGACCTGAAAAATATTACAGTTCGAACACCCAACAAAATGTAACCCACTTTCAATAATTTCATCTTACTAAGCGATATGAATACGGTAACTTAAAAATAAACTTCTCAAAGAGGTATGTTTGTATGCATTTAGAACTGACGCACTGATCACACTATTCTGTTGAGGATATTGCCAGTAACTCAGTGTTAATAATACAAAGTTTAGAACGTTAGCATTATTGGTCATGGTCCAAGCCAAAGACTCTAGTAAAGTCACGTCTTCAAATGCCTAAATTTTACTTATTAAAAATAAGTAGGGTAGGTAATTGGCAACACAAGCATATCGTTTACTTTACAAGAATCCCACAACTGTTGTACTGTCACCCAGGCTATGTGTATTTATATTGATTTTGATATATACATCTTCGGTGGTAGTGCCACGCTGTAACCCCACAGCCGAATGGGCCGGCACGACCGGGAAAATACCACACTCCCACATAACACCGTCGTGAAGTAACATAGCTTCCTATTGCGTTTCAGTCGGTATGTGGGAGGTTCCGGAGGCCCGATTCCCCCCTCTCCCGTTCTCCCTCTCCTTCTTCCTCCTCCACCCTTACCCCTTCTATCTCTTCCTTCCTCAAAGGTCGGCAATGCATCCTCGAGACCTCTGGTATTGCGGATGTCCGTGGGCGACGGTATCACTTACCACCAGGTGAGACGCTTGCTCGTTTGCATCCCGAAAAAAAATTATAATATTTTTTGATAGCAATAATAATTAGTGAAATAATAGTTAAATTATTTTATCGGTAGCATTAAGCTTGTCAAGCTATTCAATAGATGTCAAGACTTGCTAAAGTTAACAAGAGAGTTGAAATTCGAAGCTTGAACTGTATTCCTCGATGGCCTAGTAGTCATGACGTCTGACACGGATTGTCGGAAGAGCTCGAATCTATAACTGTTTCTTTCTATATTTACAAAGTTTATCTATCTATACATATTATAAAAATGTAATGTCTGTACATAGAAGATATATAAGGAAAAATATGATTGGAACTGTTAATAATATGAAAATGGAATGAAAAAAATTATTGTTAGAACTTTGGTCTGTTTGTCTGTATGTCTGTATGTCTGTTTGTCTGTTTGTCTGTTTGTCTGTTTGTCTGTTTGTCTGTTTGTCTGTTTGTCTGTTTGTCTGTTTGTCTGTTTGTATGTTTGTCTGTTTGTCTATTTGTCTGTTTGTCTGTTGGTCTGCTTGTTTGTTTGTCTGTTTGTCTGTTTGTCTGTTTGTCTGTTTGTCTGTTTGTCTGTTTGTCTGTTAGTCTGTTAGTCTGTTTGTCTGTTTGTCTGTTTGTCTGTTTGTCTGTTTGTCTGTTTGTCTGTTTGTCTGTTTGTCTGTTTGTCTGTTTGTCTGTTTGTCTGTTTGTCTGTTTGTCTGTTTGTCTGTTTGTCTGTTTGTCTGTTTGTCTGTTTGTCTGTTTGTCTGTTTGTCTGTTTGTCTGTTTGTCTGTTTGTCTGTTTGTCTGTTTGTCTGTTTGTCTGTTTGTCTGTTTGTCTGTTTGTCTGTTTGTCTGTTTGTCTGTTTGTCTGTTTGTCTGTTTGTCTGTTTGTCTGTTTGTCTGTTTGTCTGTTTGTCTGTTTGTCTGTTTGTCTGTTTGTCTGTTTGTCTGTTTGTCTGTTTGTCTGTTTGTCTGTTTGTCTGTTTGTCTGTTTGTCTGTTTGTCTGTTTGTCTGTTTGTCTGTTTGTCTGTTTGTCTGTTTGTCTGTTTGTCTGTTTGTCTGTTTGTCTGTTTGTCTGTTTGTCTGTTTGTCTGTTTGTCTGTTTGTGTGTTAGTTTGTTTGTCTGTGTGTTTGTGCACGCTAATTTCAGGAACGGTTTACTGATTTAGACGTGGTTTTAATTTACATATTGAGGTAAGCTTCACTTATCATTTAGTGTTTGATTTATATCAATCGGTTCATAAATAAAAAGTTATTGAAATTTAAGGAATAACTCTATCACCACAACACCAAGACCAAGCGAGCGAAGCCACTGGCGGGTCAACAAGTTTAAAATAAAGTTAAAGAAAGCTTGTAGAAATACACACAATGTTAATTTTAATTTTGTGATGTTCACAAAATTCGCAATTGTATGCCTAACATAAGAAAGGATAATCGCGCCTACTTTTATGCTGTTATATATTTATAATTCGCACAAGTTATATTATTAGAATCACTATTCTAATAATATAACTTGTGCGAATTATAAAAAAAACGTATTTTAAGATAGAAAGATCTAAGTTACATTTTAAAGTTTTAGTGACTATTGAAGTGGACATCATCTATTTGATTTACTTAGTTTAGTATTCAACTATTGTTAGAAAATATTGTTAATTTGAGAAATACAATGAAAATTAAACTACATATTTTAAAAGAACAGCCCAGAATTTCACCCGCTTTTTCTCGTTAGTAGCTCTTTTTATTTTCGAACGCTGCGGTAGAGTATCTATACTAGTTTGTGGGTAGAGTCTTTCAAACTACATTAATGTTTACAAGAGCGCCCTTGATGCAAAATTAAATTAAGTATTTAGGTAAATTCAAAATTTTAATATATTAAGGTACTTATCAAGACGTGGAGCTGAAAAATATACGCGAGCTGCTTGGGGTAAGGCCTACCAACTCACAGGCATTTTAAACATTTTTATGTGTAAAACCTTATCTCATTTAAAAGTAAAAAATATACTTGTCTTCATCGTTGTATGTCATGTTCACGCAACAACATTATCGACTCCACAAAGCAATACATTAAAATAATAGAGGCATCAAAACTAATACGCCGAGTAAGTAATAACCTCGCCCATCGATGTGAAAGTACTAACCCAACTTTCGTCTATGTAATTGTTTCCATAAAAGTCTTTACTACCCTAAACCATAACAAAATGACCTATATCGCAGATACGGCCTTATTCTCTAGATAATTGCGTTTTATGAAGCAATTTACCCTTGCGATGTCGTAAAAATGTTTATTTTATCACACCTATTCCATTTTAGCGTAATCCGTGGAAAACTTTGATAGGAAGGTGCGAGACTAAAGGTAAATAACACAGCCACTTTATGCAGATTTAGAGTACACATAATCATGTTAACATTTACTGAGATAATAAGTTCAGTTTAATGTTTGAAATATTAAATATTTTTACTAGTTGCAGCCCGTGTACCACCCACGCGGATATGTAATGATTAATCCTCACGCATGTTCATTTCGTGAGTACCTATGTCACTTTCAGGGCCCTTAAAATCCACATCTATCCATTAATGTCGGTTAGATAAAAGAGAGAGGTCAAACCGACAAACCACCAAACACGCTTTTCGATTTATTCCAATAATATGTAGTCGCACCCTTCCAAAACCTGTGCGGTAAAGAACACTTGATAAAATTTACTGAGATTACAAAATTCGATTAATTGTCTACAATTTGTGAAGAGATTTTTTCTTGAATATAATTAATGGAACGAGTTATTACACTTTAAAATTTATTCACTCATCATCATCTCAGCCGTAGAACGTCCACTGCTGAACATATGCCTCCCCCATGATTTTCCAAAAGGACCGGTTGGAAGCGGCCTGCATCCAACGTCGTCCTGCACGGTGGACGACCTACGCTGCGCTTGCCGGTATGTGGTCTCCACTCTAGAACCTTTCGGCCCCATCGGCCTTCTGTTCTGCGTGCTATGTGCCCTGCCCATTTATTCACTATGTTCATGCAAACATCTCTCGCGCTTGATTGTATTGATATCAAACTTGGCGAAATGGTGAAAACAATCTGGCCTTGAAAAAATAATATGGATGACTTAGAATAATTGTTCTGAGATGGATGGAAATACATCTTGTATTTCCAGAAAGTATGAACATATTTTACGTTATTTTCTTATATATTTTATATAAACTTTTACACTATTGCAAACTCGGTGAGCTCACCGATGTCAAACACTTCGCCATTGTACATAATGTTGCTTTTTCAACATTTCTTGTCATCTCTTCATTTATTTCACGAATGTTGTCAAAGATGCAACGATGTTTGCCCTTAGAGAATCGCTCGGCAGGTGAGCTAGTAATGTGTATCGCCTTGAACACACAGAATGAATATACGAATTTTGGTGGTTCACGCTAAGGTCACACATATAGAATTCCACAATTGCCCAAGTTTACACATTTTGATTAACAACTAGATAGATCTATTTTTGGAGATTACGTACTTACTCGTAACTTCGAAATTGTTGTACTCCGGCTCATAGTGATATGAATTGAATCTGATCAAGTAGAAACTAAAAGCGTAAACCCTGAAATAAGGTATAGTGTCCATTCACGAGTCATGTCCAATTTCGAGGCATATACCCAATTTCTTTGTGAAGGTTGTTATTCAAATAAATCAATTTCATAATCAACTAAAACTAGCTGTGCTCCGCGGTTTCCCCCGTATGTTGATGTATGATGATGATGATGATGATGAATCAAAATATATAGCCTATATTACTCAGGGATTATCTAGCATTCTAATGGTGAGGAGTTTATGAAATCTGTTCAGTAGTTTGTGGGTATAAGTTTACAATTCTCTTTACATTATATAGTATATATGTTTATATATATATATGTATAGAGAAGCGAATTATCTTCAAAATAATTTTATTTTAAAAGAATGTTGCTGAGATTTGTTACCGTGAAAGATTATAAGTTTGGCAATTCCATAGTTTACAAATAATATCTGGGGGCCACCAATTTGCTGGCTCACAAGCATATCGCAAACGGTAACCTTAATAAAAGTGATATAAGATACATCACACTACACACCTTCTCCTCATCCTTCTCCCCCGGACCCCTACACGGAGCAGTCGTGTGCATACAGTCCCCATTTCGTTTTAAATCATATTTAAACACAATTTTGTGCTACGTTAAATAGTGTCGAATAATAGGAGCACATAAGCTGCAAGAAACCTGTTGCATCGGCATCGAGCGAGCCGCACCTCTGTGTGCCGTTGGTGAGTGAACACATTTTACGCACACCGTGCTACGTCTGTGTATACGGTGCGTTCGACCACTCACTACACATACGCACTATACGTTTGTGTACAGCGAAAGACTCCTGCCTGCCTGCGCGCACCGCTTCTAACGTTCTGCTTGCCTAGTACACAACAACTGTTTGGCTTGCCCCAACCCACGCGCCACCACCATGCCACTGAGACGCACTCCCCCGCCCGCGGTTCCTTCACCTGCCCCGCTTATGCACTGTAAGTCTGACTCAAATATTAGCTCCCCTGCAATTGCAACGATCGCGGTGCCTACGATTACGCGAGAGCAAGCCATGAGCGAACCTAACATTGCGTTGCGCAAACGGAAAAGAGAGGGTGAGATCAGTAGGACGGAAATCCTGGAGATGTTGTCTGAAATCCAGAGGCAGCAGGATGAAAAGTTCACGGCATTAATGAACAGGGTACAGAGTGGTATAAACGCACACACGGAACAAAATAAAGATATTTCCAGTTCAATAGACTTCCTTGCCCTTAAGTATGACGAAATGGTGACGAGAATAAACTCTCTAGAACAAGAGAGAATTCTGGACCGTACATATATTCGCTCTTTGGAGGCAAAGTTGGAGCAGTTGGACAGAAGCCTTCACAGTTCAAAGATTGAGGTACGTAATGTACCTAAAAAATCGGGGGAAACCAAAGACGACCTACTTAATATAATTAAATCAGTAGGAAGTGCACTCAGTGTGGCGGTCAATCCAATAGATATCCGTGACGTTTTTCGCATAAATACCAAGAGCGAACAAAACCAGCCCATAATAGCGGAGTTTTCGACCGTTGTACTGAGAGATAAAATAGTCGGATCTGTAAAAGTTTATAATAAAAAGTACGCGGCTTGCAAGTTGAGTACAACGAATTTAAAGATCGAAGGCCCACCTAAGCCCATATTTGTGTCGGAAAGCCTTACACCAAATACCAAAAAGCTTTTCTTTATGGCCAGGGAGTTTGCCAAAGGAAATAACTTTAAGTACTGCTGGGCATCACGAGGCCGAATTTACTTGAGGAGAACGGATGGAGCTGCACTTGTTAGAGTAAATAATGAGAGCGACTTTGAAAACATCAATAACAAGTGACTATCTTTATTTATATTTGCATTGTTTATTATGGATGTAATTTTCGTTAGTTGCATCTATCTTACTGCACTGATTGTTTACAATATGTATATTTTAACAGTGAAACACACACACACACAGCAATTACACGTCATTACATGTACACTTGATATACAACACACCACACATTCATTACTACACCGACATATAAACATACTCAACTTTCACACTTGTACGGTACTTTCACACTTACAAATATTATGTACTAAACAGTTTTATTTTCATAGTTGCAAGACCAACTTTATTAAGCATTTAATAAAAAAAACTCCAAATATCTATTTAATAATGATTTGTTTCTATATGGTAATTTTAACGCATACTATTCTAAATAATAATATTAAGTATTTCTCCGTGTTAATATTGCACCCAATTACTATTTCACATGAGTATGGATGATAATTCTTTTATTATAAATGAAGTTGACAACTCAGGGAAAATAGAATGTTTATCTCTTGGTGACTGTAACAGTTGCCTTAAACTTCTTGATTATGATGTTTCTAACAAGCGGTCTCTTTTGGTTTTAACAGTAAACATCCGAAGTATTCACTGTAATTTTGATCTATTTGTGGCATTTTTATCAAGTCTAGATGTGTCGATAGACGTGGTTGTTCTGACTGAGTGTTGGACTAGCAGCAATAATCCACCACCTACTTTGGACAGTTACAATATTTTCTGGACAAAAAACAACTTGAACCAGAATGATGGCGTGGTTGCATATGTACATCAAAGTATTAAAGCATCCTCTTTTGAGCCAAATTTCTGCGAAGGTAACTGTCTTGTAATTACGATCTCAACAGACTATACAATAATTTGTTCGTACCGTCCACCATGTTTTCGAAGCGCAACTAAGTATTTAGAGTCAGTTGACGCCCTTCTAGAAAGCCTTACTACAAAAAATATAATTTTTACCGGAGACATTAATTTGGATATTATAGCTGATAAGTTAACCGCTTGCTGCCAGGATTACTTGTCTTTGATGGCAATGCATAGACTTAGACAGGGAATTAATCTACCGACTAGAATCACTACATGTCTTGACCATTTTATGGTTAAAACTCATGGTGACTGGAAAACTGTTGTATTTGAGCAACTGTTAACGGACCATTCGCCTATTTTACTCTATGTTGGTAATGTCAAAACAAATAAAACTCTATTAACATACAATAAAGTGATCATTAATTACGAAGGGATTAAAGATTCACTTATTAACGAGTCTTGGTTAGATTTGTTCAACATTACCAATGCTAATATTGCAACAGAGTTATTTTCAAGTAAAATACTTAAAATTATTAATGATAATACCCAAACAAAGAAAATTTCTAAACGGAATCAACCGTTGAAACCATGGATCAGTAGAGGTGTAGTTAGATCAATAAGAAAAAGGGACAAGTTACATATGAAAGTTAAAAAGTCACCTAATGATGCCAAAATAAAAAATAAATATATTAAGTATAGGAATGTATGTAACAGGATTATTAAAAATATGAAGAGAGAATACTATAGGAATAAATTAATTAAAAACCAAGGAAATATGAAACAAACGTGGAAAATTATAAAAGAAGTGTGTAATTTTAGTGAAAAAAAGGTTCGTTCAAGTGACTTATTAAGCATTACAAATGATCCGACTAAATCACTTGATGTGGTCAACACATATTTCACGTCTGTAGGTAGAACGCTAGCTGATGAGACTTTAAGTATGATGAACAAAACAGAAAACGAACTAGCTTCACTTTCGAAATCACCCAACTCACCAATTTGCTCCATATCTCTACTTCCGACTGATCCATTTGAAGTAAGAAGCATTATTTTCAGTTTAAAAATGCATAGTGCACCTGGATGGGACAAAATCACCACTAGCATATTGAAGCAATTTATAAAGCTTCTTGCTGAACCCATCGCTTTCATATGCAATTTGAGCTTGGAGACTGGTGTTTTTCCAATTGCTTATAAAAAAGCACTGGTATGCCCAATTTACAAAGGCGGTGATAAAAGCAACCCATCTAATTATCGACCAATTTCTCTCCTTTCGACCCTTTCTAAAGTCTTAGAAAAGATTGTCAAAAGGAGAGTGATGGGGTTCTTAGAGAAAAATGGACTACTTAGTCAAAACCAATACGGTTTCAGAGAGGGTAGGTCGACAGAAGATGCTGTACTGTCGTTGGCATCTCTCATTACATCGTATCTTGATGGTGGAAGTAAGTGCCTAGGAGTCTTTCTGGATCTTCAGAAGGCCTTTGATACTGTTTCTATAGCAATCTTATTAACAAGATTGGAGAACGTTGGTATCAGAGGTTTAGCTTTCGATTGGTTCAGCGACTATTTGTGTGGAAGAACACAGCGGGTGCGCGTCGAGGATCATGAAAGTGAAGCCTCCGCATGCACATTTGGCGTGCCGCAGGGTAGTACATTAGGACCTATCCTTTTTCTTATTTACATAAATGATCTATGTAGTACTACCCTGCCCGGCCTTGACCTATTGATGTTTGCAGATGATACTGTGCTTCTTCTTCATGAAAAAACTTGGCCTAGGGTTGCGGAGTTAGCTGAGAATTGTCTTTCAACAGTAACAAAATGGCTTGAAAGTAGTCTGCTCTCACTTAACACCAGCAAAACTAAATTCATGTGTTATAGTAAAACATCCTCGGGAGATCCAGAAGCTGATTTTAGGTTAAAAATCCATACTTTCCCATGTAACCAAAGTTATATCCGTCAAGACTCTTGCAATTGCAATACTTTGTCTCGTGTTGATGCCATTAAATATCTTGGCGTAATAATAGATAGTAGACTTAACTGGAGTAATCACATAGTATCACTGGCTTCGAGAATAAGAAAATTAATTTATGTTTTTAAAAACTTGAGAGAGGTGGCAGACTCCAAGCTTATCATTCAAACCTATAAGGCGCTGGGTGAGTGCATAATTAGGTATTGCATATGTGCTTGGGGTAGTGCAGCTAAAACCCATCTTATTATTGCGGAACGTGCCCAACGAGCTGTTTTAAAAGTGCTTCAATATTTACCGTATAAACACCCAACAACAGAAGTTTATGTGAAAGCGAACGTTTTGTCGGTCAGAAAAATGTATGTTTACGAAAGTCTTCGTAGATATCATAAAAAAACTGTGCCTAAATTATCTGTATCCACCAAAAGACTCGACCGATGCCCCGTTCCTTATGTCAAGAGCAGATTTGCACAAAAACGATTTGACGTTATTGTACCACATCTCTACAATACATTAATAAAGGGATATAATGTAAAGGAATGTAGTGTTAAGAAGTATAGCAATAATGAGTTCAAAAAAATCATACTTAGATGGCTTAAAACCTTTGACTATGATGGCATTGAAAAAATGTTAGAAAGTTTTTATTTTTGATTTTTAAGTATAAAGTATTTGAATGACAGTACTAAACACACCCACGCCCAATACACAAACACGCACTCATACACACACACCATACACATACACACTCACATTCTCACACACACACGCGCACACACATCCTTTGCTTCATTGTTTAAAAATGTAAAAATGTTTTGTTTTGTTTTAGTTTATTTTAAATCTTTAAAATTTTAAATCTTTAAATCTTTAATTGTAGATACATTAGAATAAGTTGACCAGAATGTTCGACATAACTACAATTGTATTTACCGAATGGGAGAAGCCACTGGCTGCTGAAACACAGTTTTTACTAGTTCGGCAGCCTATGGATTCACTAAATAATTGTACAACAAGTTATATCAATAAATTATTTTTTACTTTACTTTACTTTACACTTAAATATACCCCACACGGGTTGCATGCAGTGAAAAAAAAAACATACGAAAAAAGACCTTTAAAAAGACATACGATTTTATCTGTTTTTAGAATTGGGATTTATGTACTATTATTATTATTTATGTACCTACTCTACTTTGTGCAAATATCTATACGTATTCAACTTTGGACGTTATTAATCTGCTATTGATTCGGACGGACAAAAAGATGGGCGGACAGAATAAACTCATAAACGTCCCTTGCGTCTTATTTGGAATCCCAAAACTAAACATTACTTGATTAATAATTTCTTACATACACTTTAGAAGTTTATATATATAAGATAATACAGATTGCTGTCTCGCCATACATTGGTTTTATAATAATATTAGTTGTAAAAATAAAGGATGTGTTAAAATTTTTGGAAAGTTCATTTACTCCTGGTTTTCATTCAATAATAATAGATTCGCCTAGTTTCGTGCTTTGGTTAAAAATACCACCGACTGCATTGCGCAACGAAATAGCAACATGCATTTTTGAGATAACTAGCTAAAACGGTGCAAATTCACCCGAATATTTTATCTTACAGTGTAGAGTTATGTGAACAGATTTTTGATGGGTTTAAATCTGTAGGTTCAACGGAGTTCGTGGGAACTCAGTATAAGTGGCACACGCGACTTGTGATTTCTATTAAACTGAGCTATACTGACATCGTTCGCTTTACTTGTATTGTCTGATGCTGCACATGCACACTGCTTATAATAATATGTATAAATTATGCCTATTAAACTATTTGGTGATAAAAAGTATATTATAAATATATAATTTCTGCCGTGCGATTCTCAAAGAGCAAACATCGTTGCATCTTTGACAATATCCGTGAAACAAATGACGAGATAACAAAAAACGTTGGAAAAACAACCTTGTGTACAAGGGCGGTATCTCAAAGTATTTGACATCGTAGAGCTCGTCGACGAGCGCATCGACGAATCATTATAGAATCGCACGGCTATAGACAATATACGACATTAGATAGACATTTTGTATTATCTATTTTTACTTATTTGGACATGATCTGCGTAGGCTTACGCTAATAATGGTGACATATGTGTTTCAACCAAGTGGTAATGCTCTAATAGAAAAAGAGTATTGCTTATTATTAAGGATCATTAGTTACTTTGTGAGCTGTATTAGCTGCGGGTTCCGCGGTTTCATCCGCGTGATGATACATCGTGATAATGGTGAAATTAATGTAAAATAAGTTCCCAAACTATTATTTTTATTAACATCTCATAACTTCTGCATTTTCAAGTGTAAATAACTGAACACACAAACAACGGGTTGTGTGTTTGCAACAACACAACTCATGTGTTGTTGCAAGAGCACGCTCGCGTTCTTGTTGAATTTCCGTTGCGTTAAAAGCGAACTGAGATAAGAATATAAGAATAATTGTATCACAACAAACGCAGAATGTTGTGAGGTACGTTACCGGATCGTAAATACAGCAATATTGCTAGTATGGCCTCTGTATTGTGGCAGCTCTGCTTGGGACTGCTAGGGACTAACATTAATACATTTTATTGCGGTAGGTGAATGTTATTAGCTTTCATATATCTATGTTTACGGTTAGAGGGTAAACCGACGGTGCGTGGCAATACAGATTCTATAATAGTTTCTTCACTAAATTGTGTTTAGGATAAGCGTTATTAAAGACGCATGCGTCATAAATGTTTATTACTGAGTAATTAATTAAAATTAATGATTTATGAGCAATGAGTCAGATGTTAAAATTATTATTATACAGGGTGTTTGGTAGAGGGACCGACAAACCAAATGAGCGTGTTCGGAGACCCACATGGAGAATACAAGTTGGCCAAAACAAATCCCCGATACCCCAATTTTTTTTAACTAAATCAGTTAGCTCTGTTTTGTATCCAATTTTGCTTTGCGTAGCCTGAAGGTGTATTAGAGACCAAATTCAACTAAAAACATCCGGTCTAAAACAGATTTTACAAATGTTATGGTGGTAAATAGGTACAATTTCGGAGAAAAAGGGAAAAATCACAAAAAAAAGTTAAACATATTGGGGGGTCGGGGATTTTTTTGGCCAACTTGTATTCTCCAAGTGGTCCCCCGAACACGCTCATTTGGTTTGTCGGTCCCTCTACCAAACACCCTATATATATTGAATATAGATTGGTATTTTGCCTTCGAATGTCAACTTCGAACCTCATTACAAAGCTTAATTTATCTACCATCATCCGGAAAATGTATTATATTTAAAGGTGCATTTTTTTGACTAGCAAAATGTACCAAAAGATAATGAGCCCTATTTATTTACACTTGTACACCAATATTATATAAAAGAGGGAATATTTAATTGTTTGTAGAATCGTTTGTAATGGGTAAACTTAAACGATTAAAAAATTCTTTCACTATGAAAAGCTACGCTATTCCGGAGTAACGTGAGCTATATTTTATAATTATTGAAAATTTTATTCCGTGGGATAGACGGGCCGGGAGAAAGACATTTTTAAGTCGAAACGGAGTTCACGTGGACGGCTAGTATCGTAGTGTATGTAATCTCTGTAACCTATAAGGGCCACTATTATTTAGTGTTCACTAGTTTTTAATTTATTTCATTGTTTGTTTTATTATATTGCTGTAGTTAATAGTAATTATGATTTCCAAATAGTTCGTGTACACCGTAGGTAATTTTTTTAGATACAAGTGCAATTTGAAAAATTTAATACCGACTTCCATTCTATTACCTTGGTAAAAATCAGTTATTGCAGTGTATCTCAAAAACTACTGGACCGAATTTGATGAAATTATATAAATGGGACTACACGGGAAGTACCAGCTTTCAAACAAAAAAAGAGTTTTAAGAATCGGTTCACCCAGTCGAAAGTTGAGGTAACAATCATAAAAAAACGCTTTGAAGGCAGGGTCACTACCAACTTACCCAACAAAGCTGTCGTATAAGAATATATAATAGTAAACTTCTAATTTTCGACTCGGTGAACCGATTCTCAAAATTCTTTTTTTTGTTTGTTTGAAAGGTGTTGCTTCCCGTGTGGTCCCATTTAAATTTCACCAAATTCGGGCCAGTAGTTTTTGAGATATACTCCAATAACTAAATAGAATGGAAGTGGGTATTAAATTTTTCAAGTTGTACTTGTTTATTAGATGTCTTTTCTATTACAAGTATATGAATATAGAATACAAGACCAGCCAGTAAAGCGGTACAAACTACAAGGAAATGGGCAACATAAAATACACGAAAAACTTGTTACAGCAGTTGCTACAAAGCCCAATTCGTGTTAAAACGAGATAATGGCAGTCTAATACCTTACGGTCCGCGTCCGAAAATGAAAAGCACCCGCTTGAAACCACACACACGATGCTACATTTTAGCATCAATATACTGCGCGGCCCAAACTTCGTTACGTCATCGTAGTCAGCCCGCAGATTTAATAGCAGTTTGGTTGTCCACGCGTGACCGTTTCACCATAAAGTTGTTGTGAACATTACACGGGTCGGAGTGTGGATTACTAGATGATTGCACGCTTTGTATAGGTTTTATGGTACTTGTTCATTTATTTGGGCACTAGCTACTCACTAGAGAGCTCGTAGAAATAACATCAGTATTGGAAACAATAATAAATTCTGAAGTGCTCATTAGCCGGACTTTTATTCGTTGACTGTATGGGCTTTTGTTTTTTTTAAATAAACTTACTTTTACTCATAGAACTAGGATTATCTAAAGGAAGAAGGGGGACACACAAAAAAGATCTGATACCCGACGGATCAAATCTGGGACCCCGCGCTTCGATGACAGTATTACTACCAACTAAAGTATTTCCGAACTATTTCAGGCGGGATATTAAACATCGATACCTGTCCCTGTTTTAGTACCTGCGATATCTTCTATAATACCAGGTTTGCCCTCTTGACTTGAACAATTTCCTTTAGTAGTTTCACGAATGGACCCTCCTGTCAAAACGCTTAATTTGACTCAGTTGGTATTCTGCAGTCATGTTATCGAAGCGCGGCGTCCTATATTTGAGCCGTAGGGTATCAGATCTTTGTGTGTGTCCCCCTTCCTTGACTTAGATAATACTAGTTGTTTGAGTATGTAGGGTGCATGTGAAGCAGTCTTGACAGTCTCGGGTATTGTCAATCGACAAGCCATGTTAGAGACTTTGGAGCAGTAAGTAACTAAAAACTAGGAACTAAAACCAGGGTTAGTCAGTAACAAAGCCGCATTTAGGGCTGCATCGTGACCTTTATGCTTACTCTTGCTTACTTCTTACATCTTTGAAAGGAAGGCCCGTCTCCTAACAATGGACCAGTATAGGCTGATTATGTATAGGCTATAAAATATAATAAACAAACAAACTGCCTTTTATAGACTTACCAAGGCCGCTGTAAAAGATAACTCTTGGTATACACTAATTTTATATCACATTTAGCATTTTTTTCATTATTACTATTTTTCATTTTATGTGGTATCCCAGCAAAAATATTGAATATAGGTATCATATATATCCATTTCAGATTGGTTGAGCCGTTTCAGTGGTACCTAATAAATAAAAAACATCACTCACTCATTCGTATAATAAGTACGTCTTTGATGTCTTAATTTTAAGTGTTTTGATTTGATTCGATTCAATTTGATTGAGTATTTTGCTTTTTTATGAGTTGAAGTTGCTCCAAATTTTTCATTTGTATTCCCTATTACACTATAAATCATCAATTCATTAAAAATATGTCCAACTGCAAGCAGTTTGTTGGTCTGGCATGTAACAAGCACTCACCGCGGCATTTCATGTTAGTCCTGTTACATTACAACATATCCTACTAAATAAATTTGTTACACCTAGGTCCTTAACTCACGGGTAACACTGTGTGTTACAATGTCCCCGTACTACAAGGGTGGAGTGAAGAATGGCCACACTTCCCGGATATACACATGTCGTGCACAAGAGACGATAATTTGTAACTTGCGAGGTTTGTATGATATCTTGTCCACTCAACCAAGTAATTATTAATTAAAACTCACAATCATATTTGTTTGCAGCGATCGAATTAATAAAATAAATGAATACTTACCCAAGTGCGACAGGATCCAGAAAATTAGGCCAAAACATAGCTTTGTTGGTAATCTTTTTAAAAGGTTTCTCACACGGAGCTGATTGTATCAGCTCCGTGGTTTCTCAGTAGCTCATTTTATATAGTTCAATAAACAGGAGATCCGTAGATGAACTAAAGTCACCGACATAGTTCAGAAGATAAACCAGTTGAAGTGACAGTGGACAGGCCACATAGCACGCAGAACAGATGGCCGATGGGGCCGGAAGGTTCTGGAGTGGAGACCACGGACCGGCAAGCGCAGCGTAGATCGTCCACCGATAAGATGGACGATAAACGTAGCAAGACGACGTTGGATGCAGGCCGCTTACAACCGGTCCTTTTGGAAATTAATGGGAGAGGCATATGTTCAGCAGTGGACGTCCTACGGTTGAGATGATGAAACTGTAATTCTTTATTGTAGTTTCCGTGACATAATACTATAGTATTTTTTGTCTTAACTTTGTCAACAAATATTGACTCTTCGACCTATAAGCTAGGCTACAAAGTACCTACATCTATCTAAGAATATGATACGGCAACTGCCAACTTAGATAACAAACAAGCCAATATTCACCTAACTTAAGCAATACACGCTTACAAAGTACAGTCTTGTTTAGTCCCAAACTGAACAAAGTAGAAACGCGACAAAGTTTTGAAGGGGCAAAAACTAGTGAAAGCCCTAAAGTTTGTCGCCAACCGTGCGATGTATAACATTGTTAGGTGGGACCAAATATCTTTATGTAATATATATAATACAAGACTAACGCTCGCGGCTCTACCAATATACAATAACACTATGCCACAGAATTTTTTTTTGGAATAAACAGTACCATATTCGCACCTTTATTCCAATACCGTCACTATACGAAATTTTTCAAAAATTGGTTTTTAACGCCATCTATTTGCTGACCACTGAATTTTCATATTGCTTCGATTCCTATACTTTAATTTCTATTAATTGATCTAGAGGGCGCTATTAACTTATCGACACTAAACGATACCTCCCCTTCCCTTCATTCCTACAACGACATTAAGCCAAAGAGTACATCTCGTCGTCTACAATATTACATTATTTTGAGTGCAAAACCGTCATTTTAAGTTTAATGTCAGCTTTCTTATATCCATTGTTTCGGTAAGTTTTTGTTTTATTTAATAGTCTAAACGACATTTTGTGTTTAGAGTCACTTATTTGCGAACTTTACGTGAATGTTTTTATTATATCGATTTTTAAAAATGACACTATTTGTTACTTAGCGGCACTTTTCCATCAATTGCAATTTTTTTTAAATTTAATTTAGTATATAATTGCTTCTATGACGTTCTAGAGTATCCGAGTGTAAAAAATATTTCTAAAACTCTAATGCGATTGTGTATTTATTAATATGTGTCACATTTAGAACAAAAAATGTATTATATGAAAAGTGTTTTTATTGGAAATCGATTAATATTAATAGAAAGATCAATATTAGTTTGTAGCAATATCACGAAGAGATACAATATTAAAACTTGCACTAAATAACAAATAAAATTAACATGCAAATTACTAAAACCATACAAATTTTATTATTTCGAGAAGTAGCTCTTCCTCGGCTCATACCATTGCTAGTCATTGCAGAGTAACTTGCGTGGTCAGTTTGTTCGAGTCGTCAATCCTCATCCTCGAGTAGCTCAAGCTCTTCGAGTTCAAGTTCTTCTACATTCAGTTCAAGCTCTTTAGTATCAAATGGAAATGAACCTCGTGTAGCACGAGATCCTTTGCAAGATCAAGTGATTCAAATTTCCAATGCATCGTTACTAAGGCATGGATCATCAACATCAGCCTCAGTGATTTCAAACTCGATTATTGAATCACCCATTATAAAACGCACTGGGTATGTGGGAATTGTTGAAAATATCCTTGTGGAGCACTCATTTGATGAAATCCTTAGTCAATCGTCTTCTTTATCAGGTACAGCATCACCATCAGGTGATTCTTCTCCAGAAGACAATGATCCTAACCATGAGCCTAGAATGTCTAGAACAGTAGAGAAATCTTCGGACATTGATATTACTGATTACCAAGAACCTAATATCGTATCTTCACCAGTAAGGAAACGACGTAAGAGCGTTATACATTCAAAAACTAAAGACTTTCCCAAAATAGACGAGTGGTGCTAGCTAGGCAAATGAAGTCTCCATGTGGTACAAGGTGTTGTTTGGACTGTTCCGCAAACATAAAGGAAGAAAAGCGCCAAAAGATATTTGATGATTATTGGGGTATGGCTTCTTTGACGAGGCAACGCGATTTCATTGCCAAGAGTATGGTCATAGTTCATCCTAGATATCAATATAAGAAGTTAAACAACAGTTGCAAGTCAAAACACGGATTTTAATTTACTGTCAAAATAAAATACGAATTTGCAAGCATTTTTTTTTAATAATATACCAAGTAGAAAGTTAATCGAAAAAACAACAGATAGGTACTGGGATTGTTGAGGCAGAAAAACACGGCTTACATGGAAAACAGAAAAAGTCTCTTGTTGATTAATATAATTTCACGCAAACTGTTTTTATAATAATATTGTTTAAATTACATATGGATATTTCATAGACTGAATTATGATTAGGATTATTAATCTCATATTCATTTCATAACTATAAATTTGTGTTTAAGAAAGCAACAACTAGTAACTGACTTACTAAGACTGATTAGGTTACATTACTAGCAGAACACTAATCTTCCTAAATATGTTTATTTACAGATTTTTTATTGATGTTAAAACTTTTTTTGTAAGTATAAAAACTACTTCTTTAAAAAGTTGGTTCTTACTTGTTATTGAAGTGTTTTAAGTACCTAAGGTAAAAATGGTTTCCTAACTGCTTGGCTAGATTTCTAATAATTGCACTTAGTATATTACTTTTATTTGTCTAATTATGTTTGTTTTATTTTCTCAACCTAATAAAAACCTAAAAAATAGCCGATAAAATGTATAAAATGTGATGCGTTTTTTTAAAGTTCATAGTTTATATGTGCAAAACGGCATTTAAATGAATGTACATGTTTTTATATAATGGTAAAGTGACACTAAACCTTTAAATAATTTATATCTAATTAATAACAATTAAGTAAAATTTAAAAATATATTTTTTATTAGGACTAATAGTTAGTATTTATATAAAAAAAACAATGATTCCTGAATAGTTAATATAACCATTATTTATATTAGTTAATGTTTCCCATAAATCTTAAAAATGCTCTCCTGTAAAATTTACTTATTTATGATAGTGACGGTATTGGAATAATATGCCCTGGCTATCTGTGTGCCAAGTTTAAACGTGAAAGAAGGACTTACAAATCAACAAACACACTTTGGCATTTATAATAGTGTTACGCATACCAGTAGGTCTACCATGAGTTACAACATTGACACCAATCGATGCTCGCTATCGACTGACGTGAAAAAATGTATGGAAAAATGAACAGTGCCACCTTGCGGTCGATTGTAGAATTAAAATTGACAGCACGTACACCAATCATAAGCTTTATAGGTAGGCGAGATCGAGTATCGACTATAGATGACATTTATGTTGCCAACTCATGGTAGAGGTACTGATACCTACACTAAAAATGAACTAGGATTCATCTTATGTAGTTTTTTACAATAGACTAGATATACATCCAACTTATTAACAACTTATTAACAACCAAATATACAATTATTTTTGTAGGTTCTGACACATTAACTCGTCCGCATCAGGACAAAAAATAACAATAGATTTATGAATGAAACTTGCCTGGAATGAGAGTTGCTGATTCGGACGGGTTAATATTTTGTTTTGCTTCTCGTTATATAAAACATGATTTTTTAATGTTTTGTAATGTATGACGCGACAGATATTTTCAATACACTTTTATATGTTTTCTAGTGAAGAGACAGACACGTTTTATAATAAGGCGGAAAGTATTAAAGAGATAGTCGTGGTGTTAAACATTACGCGTCTCTAAAAATAAGTTAATTACATACTATGAATAAACTGGCACTCCGGTCGTATCCAATAACAGTAATATAATTATCTAATACCTTTAAACTAGCAATTCTTGTGTATAATAATCTGAATCTTGGAATAGGCTCTAACTATTTTCATGAAATTTAGTATGCAGGGGGTTTCGGTGTAGATAAATCTATCTACCTAGGTTGCTTTTATAGAAAACTAATTTAGGCAATGAAAAACCGAAAACATTAAAGCTTTTTAACAATAGACAGTGTTGTTAAGCAACACCTAAGCCAATGAGAGTTTTTTTTAATAACTATAATTAATTCTATGATATTCTTTTTTTATAGGATAGATTGGCAAACGAACAGGCGGCCCACCTAATAAATTATCACCGTCGCCCACGGACATCCGCAATACCAGAGGTGTCGAGGATGCGTTGCCGGCCTTAGAGGAAGGAAGAGGCTCTTTTTCTTGAAGGCTCTTAAATCGTATCTGTTTGGAAATACCTCAAGCTGGTTCCTCATTGGTCCACATTGTGAGGCAGAAAGTGCCGTCGGAATCGCACTGTTGTGGACTCCCAGACATCAACATGACCTCTCTGAAATTTCCGTCGTGACGTCCGGTGGTGAAATTTAGGTGCAGGTATTAGACCGAACAGTTCCTCGGAACACTCCCCATGATATATGCGGTAGAAGATGCAGAGTGATTCGGTAACAGATAGTAATTTTCTGCGCCCTTGGAGTCACAGAGTGAAGTAATGTCGTCGTCGAATAACACATAGGATACTTTTAACTCGGGGTGTCTTTCCTGTGGAATGGTCATTTTTCACCCTAGCAGAACTACCGAACGTACCAAGTGTACGATATATAAATTTCTTAGAGTAAAACGGACGAGGAGCAAGTAATCGCGCATTTATTGCCCCTCTCCCTTCCATAACACAAAACTATGAAACACAGTACGATCCGCTATTGTCCTGTCGTGAATGTATCATTCCACCACTTTACCGTCGCCTTTGGAGCTATAACGCCTATTTTGCTACAAAACCGTTGACTGGGATTGCATCTTAGATATATTACTTGGCACGGATTGTGTTGTTGTGATTTGCAATATTCTACATGGAGGATGTTTTGTACAAAATTTTGTGTCGTAAATAGACGAGTACATGAGTTTAGTGCTTAACACGTAGTCTGTTAATATTCAAGTCTGCATCATTTTAACGAGCATAGAAAACTGTATTTTCTTGTTTATAAGTTCAACGCTATTTTTAAACTGATGTGGGCTTTCGGGAATTAATTTTAAATATTTGCGTGCATTCGTTTTCATTTCATATAAATTGTAGTATAAAAAAATTGTATTGAAAATGGATTGACTTTATTTATTGTGTAAATTTTTACTTTCAAATGCAAGTAGTAGGTGATGGGTAGGCCTAGGAGGTTGATTTAAACGTAATCTGTCAGGTATTTCGCTTTTGAACAATATTGTTTAAACATTCTTGTTTATATAGTTTGGACGGAAGTGTGGACATTGAAATACGAGTATTGAGTGGATGTTATAACAAATTTTAATACAGTCGCGGTTGATAAGCGCAGTGTGCCTGTAGAATATACATTTTGCGAAAAATGTATGCATATCGTAAGCTTCAACGTGTCACGCTTCGGCGTACAAAGTATGAGTTGCCTGTGTTTAAACATTCTTGTTTATATAGTTTGGACGGAAGTGTGGACATTGAAATACGAGTATTGAGTGGATGTTATAACAAATTTTAATACAGTCGCGCTTGATAAGCGCAGTGTGCCTGTAGAATTTACATTTTGCGAAAAATGTATGCATATCGTAAGCTTCAACGTGTCACGCTTCGGCGTACAAAGTATGAGTTGCCTGTGTTTCAGTTGCCCAGTTGCAGATTAATGACATTTTGTACAGTTTTACGTAAACGATATGTTATTGTTACACTTACGCAGTTATTCATGCTAGGCCCACATGACTGCCTGCCCTTACACAAGTCTTTGGAGTATAAAAATATATCTGTCATAAGAAAGCGTGGTAATTATCAATTTAGGGTGAATCTAACAGATAGTCTAAACGAAGAAGCGCCCTAAAACACTAGCATCTCTAAACATCATTGCTTAATGTTGATTCCCAAATGTTCAAATCAAATCAAATATTTATTGCGAATATGAGTTACGAAGTTGTCACGTATAAAGTTCAAATGTTCAGCTATATTTATATGCAAGGAAATAATTTCATTCCCTTCGGAATGCAAGAAAATAATAGTTGCTATAGTTAAGTTAAGACATACTTAAAACTGTCAAATAATAAAATGACACAATAAAAGACCACACAATGTTAAAATAAACATAAATGTTATGTTTAAGCATACGAGAATTGGTACATGGCAAATAAAAACTAATCTCAATGTGAATTTTAAATTAAACATTTAATGTCAAGGTAATAAAATATAATTACATTATAAAAGTGACTGAAATTAAAGTAAATATATAATTAATATAGAAATTGGTAAATGATTAAAAATATGAGGGGCCATACATAAAATGCTTTTGTTAAAGTGTGACAGTCTTGTTTGGCGGAAACACACACTTTCACATTATGTCGTTTGCGATTGAGGTGGTAAACATATTTTTATTCGAATATACAAAGACACAAACCTCATAAATACAACATGTTAGCAGCTTCAAAGTTTGAAGCTGCTAACATGTTGTATTTATTCAAACTAATAAAAAAATTATTACAAGTGTCAGTTTGTCCAATAGGGGTTTACACGGGTGACTAAAGCCGCACGATTTTAGCCGCGCGACGAAAATCTATTACTACTCGTATTAATTACCTGTTGGCATGAAAATAAGTATTATATATGTTTTTTAAATACTTTATAAGTCGTCGGGCTTTGTATTACGCCAACGTTAGCGTTGCTTTTTACGCTACTCATTTCTGAAATCTTCACATAATTGAGAGGGTGCCCCAATTCCAAAGGATTCCATTCAAATCTTCCAACAAACCTGATTAGCAATCCACTTACAATAATTAAGGCCACAATCTCGAGGTAAGCGTCGATAACCCGAACCGATCAAGATGAGAATTCCAAAACAATTTCATTTGAGTTCTTCAATTTTATTTAATCCTGGGAAAGTCGCCGCGACCTGCGGGACTCAAGTAATTTCCTGGCGGGGTGTGCGCGGGACAAAGGGGGTTAAGGAGGTGGGGGGAGAGACGAGATGCTGCTGTGACGGGAGACTGAAAAACGAGAATTACACCATTCGCTAATTGCTGCAATCAGTTTAATGTAGTCGACGAGACCGAACCCAATAAGATCCGACCAATGGCCTTCGTATAAACAACTGTCTGCCTTTTTACGAAACTACACAGATTCATTTCGTTTTTTCTGCCCTAATGGAATTAAAACGAACTCTTGCGACATTTACTGCGAAGTAAGATTTTTAAAATCAAATTAGACTGCCGGGAAAATGCGGAGCTTAAATTGAAAAGTTTGTTTTTGTGTCCGTTGATTAAAACAGGGACCTTAAAATAAAGTAGTCGTTCTTACTAAGTTTCGTTTTACATGGTACTATCATAACGTATCAAGTGACAACACTATGTTACGGTTTTTTTTGGCAATCTATACTGTAACCTCAGAGCATTTGCTCGATACATCGCTTCATTGATATAGTCCCTTGACAACCTTTAATTGTACGCATACGAGTTTCCAAAAATCATGTTTTATAGGTGTAGTCTATGGCTGGCCAATATACTAATGGGTCCTCCCTTAACTAGAAAAAGAAAACCCTCGAGTTCTTTCAATCTGTCAACGTCAAGTGGCGAGTTGGTTGTTTGAAGAAGTTCGGTGTGGCCAGCTTGTGGGGAATTTGACACAATGACGGTAGAATTGGCGATATAAAAAAAAGTTGGGGAAAATTAACTTAACTTGGAATCGATAATTAGTTTTCAGAAAATGCATGGGACGACCTTACTTTATTTACAGAAGTACGTACGGAGTGACTTAGCGATGCTGGCACGAACTAAAGCTTGTTTCGCCTCATATTCCAGTGCCCAGGTGCTCAATCACCTTTTCCAGGTCATTCTACCCATGCAGGGACATACTTCAGACTTTTTAATGCTGATTTCGCCGCGTGAATGCGTATGTTGCTCCGACTCCCATCTGAGATAATGAGAATTGCGTAAGGGCCAGATTGAAGAAGATTTTTCTAGAATGATCGGTATGGTTTTTTCGTGAGATGCGATCCAACCTTTACCACCAACCAACATTGTATTGAACACTTCATGTATTTGTTTAATTTTAATAATGGTCTCCTATTAGGCAGGTAGATACTTAGTTGTGTCTGGAGGTTCACTCCACCACATCGATCAGCTGATGGGAAGATTATATTCCCCGATACATCCAATAGTTTGTAACAACTATATAGCTCGTTTTTCTTCTTCTTCTATTTTTTTGCTTTTTCACGTTGGAAGACGACACTGCGATGGCATACACGACACTAAGGGCTGCAATCCAGCAGTACCTACGCTTAATTGTGAATCTAAGCTTGAGTACAGATCTGAGCAAAATAACGTATAGCATTTACTTTGAAATTTGTACTCATGTATGTGTACTCATTCACAACGCGTAATTGTAGAATACCGACCTAATTGTCTTTTGACATCAGTAATCGTGATCAAGGAACTTTGTAGTCAAACTTCCTTGGTTGTCACACTAAAATCTGCGCATCTCTTACTCCGCTAATCTCCCTGTAACGTTAATGTTTTGACGTGGACTTATGTGGTTATAGATTTACCATTCCTCAATTTCTTTAACTAGGTACATATTTATAGTTGCAGCTAGTGAAATTTTTATTCAAGTAGTCATAGTCACACTCACATAAATAAGCATACCATTATGCATATGCATGATGCCTCACTACAACTTTCTAGGGCGATTCCCAAGAATCAAGAAAATCCCAAGCGACAGCGAAGAATCCCAAAAAAAATTTGCTGTTTGAATCTACTCTCGACGTCAATATTCGAGGGAACATGTAGGAAAATTAAAAAAGCCATTGTTGGGTTTTATTGCTATTAAAACGTTTTTGTGATAGGTTGGCAAATGAGCAGGTGGCTCATCTGATGGTAAGTGATCATCGTCGCCCACGGACACCCGCTATACCAGAGGTCTCGAGGATGCGTTGCCGGCCTTTGAGGAATATCTTTGTATGTCTATACGTAGAAAACAATTTTTTATAGAATAGATAAAAAACGTGATCGACTTCTATTCTAATAAATAATCCTTACGACATGGTTACAGATTAAGGAAAAAATTCATCGACCCAACCTTTAATAGTAGTTGTTATCGGTGTACCTTTTTTATCCTCTCCAAATGCTGATAACACGTAGACATATTCTCTATTTTATGCCTACGTGATAAAGTACACAGAATCACCGATCACCGACAACTACTGCAGAAATAGAAGCAATAATACTGTGTTTCATATTAACCGAACTAATACGACAAAAAGTTCGCATTAGTTCGGTCAACCGAACAAATAACTGAACTACTGCGAATAGACGGAAAGTTCAATCGCTGAAGCAATTCATACTCGGTCTCAGTAAGTAACTACTTAGTAGTCTTCGAGTCCTGTAGCTTTGATACAAATTAATATATTTTCTACTAAACTATGGTAGTTCTTATTCTGTCTTATGTTTCTAATTATTCTAAAACTCACTTCGCAATTCGCGTAACACTTAGAATGACTAGTCTAAAAATATGATATTGTATTCGATTGTGGGTAATTTTACATCCGTTAAGAAAACACGAAGTTAATGACCATTAAATTTGCACCAAACATAGGGTGCTTACATAAAGAAACAGGTTTCCGGTGCATGCGAGTCTGTACGGGTCGGTACTGATCGGTGCAGGTATAATATTCCCATGTTATCATATGCGGTCAGTTATAAAGGAACAGGTTTAAACTTGTCGGTACCGACTACCTGTACTGATCCGTACGAGTTTAAGCATTTGCCGGTGTAGTGTGTCATCTTCTGTCGTCGTGAAAATGGATGTGCATTGCGAAATTTTTAATAACATTGATATTTGCTAAACCACCTATGTGGAACAAAAGACATAAATTACACAGCATTAGAAATGATAAATATTGGAAGGAAATTAGCTTAGAAATGAAACATGATGGTAAGCAACTAGAATACATTTTTTTATTCCATTATATTTAATTCATTAGTGTACAACAATCGGTTATGCGTGAAATACTTTACAAAAATGTTTCTGACGTTTGTTGCTAAATTCGAAGGTGGACCCGGATTTTGATTGTGCCATTCTTGTCTTACTAGTTGAACAGGAGTTAAGTGCCTATCAAAACCCTCTTTGTCAATAATAATATTATACAAAACATACATGGTTATCACGATTTTATCAGCTAATTCAATATCTGTTTCAATATACTTACTTACAAGATAGTAAACGCCATTTTGAATATATTCTGCCAAATGCACATTCCACTGTTTTTGTTTTTGCTCGAGATAATCGCTCATTGATATTATGTTGCTCCTCAAGGGTTTTAATAAATATGTTTGTAACGGATAGGCCTCGTCAGCTAAAAATACATAAGGAGCAGATACTTAAGTACCTAGTAAATAGTCGGGTTCTGGAATATCAATTTGTCTCTCATTAAAAAACCAATACAAGTCTGAACCTCAAAAGGTGTCTCCATCACTTTGTTTACCGTATCGTGGGTTCGATTCCCACTCAGCACAACAGTTTGTGTGATGGGCCCGAGTATATACTGCTAGCTTTGACTCTTGATTTTTATACAAACCTAAATGGTGTGTTTTGTTGCAGAAAATAAAATAAGAAAAAAGTGGAGGTATCTCACAGGTCCTTTTCTTACATTTATAATGAACACTTTCGAAGAGAAAAACATCATCGTCCGAAGAACTCGAAGACATTATGGTCACTAAGAACAGATTTACCGGTTGCTATATGTAGTTTAATCGGTACCTATCAGTACCGACCCGTACCGACATATCGGGACCGAAAAACCTGTATCTTTATGTTTGCACCCATACCCACGATTGAAAATAAATGGCAAATTTTAGAACTGTCATCCGCAAGCGTTACACAAATTTGGACTTTTGTGGCATCAGAACAAGTACTACGATAATTTACTAAAAATATTTAAGTACTATAGCTCGCCTTTAATTTTTTATTGAGAGAAAAGGACTGACTAAATGTTAGTCTTTATATGTCGCTTGTGACCCCTATTAACGATTTACCTAGAGGCGAGATGGTACATTTGTATTAAATGATACACCTATAATAAAATAAACAGCTTACAATTATATTACGTGCATTTAAAAAAAAGTTGTACCTATATTCTGAATATTTTTATACTTTACTTTGAATACATTCTGCCAGATACTCTTTGGTCAATTCATGTAAGCGGCATGCGCTATATAAGTGCAGAAAGTACGTAGGTACTACAAATAATTGAGTCAGAACTGTAACTGCGTTAAAAAATGAACCAACAAAAGTCGTGCTCAAGTAGGCGGGGCTTAAAAGTCGTGTTCAGTACGTCATCAGTCGGACATTTTTCTTGCAAGCGAGCACTTTCGCGACCATTTTTATCATTGTGGACTACAGTTGTGAATCATCATGCCAGCATTCGTTGTGAAGTGATGCAGGAGCAATACACGATTAAAATATCCAGGGTGCTGATTTTCAAATTACATTACTTCTAAAATGATTTTCTTTTCATATACTTATGTATTTTATTACCGAGTACTTGTATCACAATGCGCTATTTTAATATAAGTAGAAAAATCAAAATATATAGTCTATAAAATAAAATAAAAGCACTCACTCGAGGGTATTTTAAATGAGTATTCGGTCCATTTATGCCGGATGCTCTTTGACGAGCGTTTATATCGCCCACCACATTCCAATTTCCGTTCAAAGTTTCTTTGGGAAGGATTATTTCAAGAAAAAGGATCCAGTTGTATTTACTTTCAGTATTATGAATTTTATATTATATTTTAATATTAAATTTCGAGTTCGAGTTCCTGCTTTAAACTTTTCCAACTTTTCAAAAGTTTGGTGCGAGAACCAAACGAAGAACAGTGCTTACCGAAATATATAACCACCTTGTAGATTACTAAATGACAAGACCTGTAAAGACAGACACTGATCTAGCGGTGCCGAGTTAAAATACTATACTATCAGGCGCGGATCCAGCCCACAAAATAGGTTGTGGTCACCGCCACCCTAAAATCAGCAAGTACGAATCGGAGTATGAACTCTTTCATGATCGATATAGTATCAAGTCGCTCGCCTGATGTTAAGCGTCGCCCTTGCCCATAACAGTCCAGTGCCATTCAGAATTTTAAGCTAGGTACAACACTTCCAAACCGTGCATGGAAAAGCATTGCGCTTTTTACTAGGATATAAAAGATTTGGTTATGCTGTAATTTCGCTGGAAACAACTACAAAGGATATCAAATGATGACAACAAACACACACAAAAATGAAACTACAAAGCAAAGTATACATGTAGGCAGTCTTAAAACGTATACTATGTTTGAATTCGTACAAGAGATCAAAATTGTAATTAATTACACGTAGGTTTGTTTAAGCACATAAAATTAATCATCCATAAATAATAACAGCCCCTTAATCCATCTGTATTAATGTTGTAATAAATTTGCACGATGAAACGTAATACATTTCATATGATATTTATCAATGTTGTGGCCCTTACAAATAGCATTTGTCACAAGCCGATCGGTGTTAACCGATAATGACGTGTATTAATACTCGTATCATTAATGATTGGGAGCGTTGTAGCTCGTATTTTATGTAACGTATAACAGAGGCTAAGTAAAATGTAGCAGCCAAGTATTTTTAATTTTCTTAGGGCACTATTAAAACATATGACAGTTCCTCGGCACTACCGCGTCTACCACATTTCCGTTCTTAGCTTGCGTTGTTGTACCCGGCTCTGTCGAAGCATCACAATGCTAGCTATATTACTCGTAGTATCGCTTGCGTTTTGTAGCAGCAGCAGTAGATAATTGATATTCCTTCCAAAAAAGCAATTTGTAAATGATATAATCAAACAGTTGCAGAACTAATGCAACTTTTTTGCAAGAAGAATAGTAGACTAGTCAGCTCGTGGGTCACTGATCTCATGCAGTCTGTATTTTAATGAATCAGTGCAATAATAATTTAGGTATAGTTAAGAGGATTGCATAGCTAGTACTTTCCGTACTAAAAGAGAAAACTCTTTTCTACCTCTTAACATTGTCCGATTTCAGTGATTTTTTTTTTCATGGAATCATCACATTGTTTACTATGCCCGTACGTTTTATTTTTTTCAGTTTTTGCAAGTTCTAAAAAAGGCAATTTATAGTACTTTGAAATACTGAAAAAATCAAAACGTACGGGCATAGTAAACAATGTGAATCCATGAAAAAAAATCACTGAAATCGGAAAATGTTAAGAGGTAGAAAAGAGTTTTCTCTTTTAGTACGGAGAGAACTAGCTATGCAATCCTCTTATGAGTAGCTTACTTACAGCTCGGGGCGGGTCGGTATTCCATAAATCCCTTTTATGCTTATAATATCATCATAATCAGCCCATTTTATTAGTACTGCTGGGACTCGAGCCTTCCTCTTGGAGAGAGGCGTTTGGCCATAATCCACCACGCGGGCCCAGTGCGGCTTGGTGGATAGGTTAGTGGCCAACCAGTTCGAAGTTTTCAGGCCGCCCGAAGGCCTTCGACACAGCCTAACGACTGTTGTTCTAAGACAAACAATCGGGACCAACGGCTTAACGTGCCCTCCGAAGCACGAAAGCGCTCAGTTGAATAATGCCACTTGCGGTCACCCATCCAAGTCCTGACCACAGCAAGTGTTACTTAACTTGTTGATCGGTTAAGATCGCCAAGTCAAGCTCCGCTACAAGCGCTATATAAAATGCATCAATCGCTAAAATTTCATGTTTGTGTCTCCAGCAGGTTCTGCATTGATAAATCAGACAATCATTCATTCGGGACAAGTAATCATATGCACAGATATAAACTGGTTACTAATTAAAAATTGTGAATGAAAACGTAACTTTTATTTTTTTATGGTTAAATATTATACGTCCACCAAGCCACATAAGTTTATGTTAGCATGAAACACATCTTGACATTTTGAAGTTCAATGCGTTTCGTAAATCCAAACGTACTACCCTACGAAGAAATAAACTTATTATTTCTTCGTAGGTACTACCTACTCGAAATGCCAATAGTTTTCGTTTGTTATTGTTACTACGAGACGGAATTTAACACGTGATCAGCCGTGCGATTCTCTAAGAGCAAACATCGTTGCATCTTCGACAACATCCGTGAAAAATTACGAGATGTCAAGAAACATTGGAAAAACAACTTTGTGTACAAGGGCGGTCTCCGGATGATGAAACCAAGATCATGTTCAACGAACATGTTGCTCCGGAACCTATTGCCATCAAGGGAGTTGCGCTTGAAGTTGTTCCACAATATGTTAACCTAGGGCAGACGCTCCAACTAGGTAAAAACAACTCTGAAAAGGAAACTGTCAGAAGAATACAGCTAGGCTGGGAGCCATTTAGAAAACTTCGTCGAGTCTTCTCGTCACGAATTCCACAATGTCTGAAGACTAAAGCATTCAATCAGTGCGTCCTACCCGTTATGACATACAGAGCCGAGACGTGGACACTCACGGTACGACTGGTCCACCGATTTAAGGTTGCTCAGCGAGCTATGGAGTTTGGATGCTTGGAGTTTCTCTGAAGGATCGTATGACATGATCCGACAGAGAACCAAGGTAACCGACATAGCCCAAAGAATTAGCATACTGAAGTGGCAGTGGGCTGGACATATTAGCCGAAGAACCGATAACTGTTGGGGTAGACGTGTTCTTGAGTGGAGACCGCGACTCGGCAAACGTAGTGTAGGACATCCTCCGGCTAGGTGGAGCAACGACATACGCAAAGTGGCTGGTAGCAGCTGGATGAGAAAAGCCGAAGATCGGGCTCAGTGGCGTGCATTAGGAGAGGCATATGTCCAGCAGTGGACTGATACTGGCTGATGATAATGATGATGATGTACAAGGGCGATATCTCATCAAGTGTTTGAAATAGGTGAGCTTGTACGACGAACGCATCGACGAATCATTAGAGCATCACACGGCTGATCACCAAGATAAATAATAAAATTTGCTAACGTATATATCCATATTTACTACAAGAGCTCAAAATAAATACAATACATGGTAAAAATCCCGTAGTTAATTCCTGCATTAGTGACCATATATAAAAAAAAGGTAATTACTGACCGAGCGAGTGCGCTTCGCACTAAGTTTGTATGAGCGCTTCGCTCACACACACACACTCACTGCTACAGGTCGCATTTCTCAATCGATTCTAAAGATTTTTTTTGGGCACAGCAGTGCAAGTACCGTAATAGTCGTTAAATTTGTCGAATCGCTAAGATCGATAAATTTAAAGAATCGTATCGAGCCCTAGCAAGTTTGGAAGTCATATCGACGACTATACGATCGTCAAATTGTCGACAGTATGTCGATTATTACGAATTGTTTGCATTCCACAATGCGTCCTTCTATCATTTGAAGATTTCTACGAGCATTCTCTTCTACGATCAAAAAAATGGCCGAAGTAATTTTTTTTTCATTGAATACTAGTTGCGCCCCGCGGTTACAACCGCATGGTGACGGATGATGACGATGTTGATGAAAACTATCCTATGTGTTAATTCAGCGCCCCATCTACCTCCATGCCAAATTTCATTAAAATTGGGCCAGCCGTTTGAGCGTAAGAGAACATCATTTCATTCATTCATAAATACAAACTTTCGCGTTTACAATATTTTTAAGATCAAACGCAACTAAATAATTTCCCCATTCCCGTCACCTGTTGATAAGCTATATTCAAAGCTGACAAAACAATCGTTAAAATCGATTAAATATCGATCTTATCGACGATCTCAAACGTAATTTTACAGTTCCATGCAAGGGTTACCGCTATAATCGTAAAAACTTATCGAATTTGTCTACCGATCGCTTAATTTTGTTACTTACTTGCAATGATTGACAAAAGATCGATATAGTCAGTTTTTCAAAGTATGACGAATTCAAGATTCAAATTTATCGATCGGTAAGTTCGGTACTTGCACTGCTGATTCGATAATTATATAGATATTTTGTCGATTCCAATTTTGGTAATAGATTTTCTAAATTTTATTGGGTTGTAGTACACTAAAATAAAACTAGTTGGTGTTTACAATCCTTAAAGCACCCTAGGTTTTGTCGCTCGAATTTTACTACCCTAAAATTGAACTAGGTGGCGTTGGCGATACTTAAAACACGCAAGCGTTTGTCGCATTTCTCTTCGTCGTGTTATTTTGGGTGTGTAATTATCGTGATAATGATTGTTATCAGTGTGTGTATTTAGTATGAGGCGTGGCTCTGCTATGGTCTGTGTCTCTCTACTACAATCTCATATTATTTATAGTTTTGGACTTGCAGCTCACTCGCTAACTACGAAAGTGCTACGTGTGTAAGGGTTTAATGTTAAACCCTACTCTAAATTTCGCCAATTTCTATGTATAATACCTAAAACTAAATGTTTAAGGAACAATTTGATATAGGTACTGAACCACCGGGAAACTGTTAGATTATAATTATGTCAGGGTCTGAGGAGGTAGATATAAGTGGTATCTTCCTTCCCTACGATCAAGCTATTATAAAGTCAAGTATATATTTACGGTAAACAAATTTTAAGGCTATGTTATCCTTATTCTTGCCCTAATGATACCCATTATTATGGTCTCTTTTATAATGCAATACAATGGAGCTAAACATAAACGAACATTTGTTAAATACGTTAAGTAATTAGCGAAAAAAAGTGTAAAAAGGTAAGCCCGCTGAGTTTCTTGCCGGATCTTCTCAGTCGTGGTGGCGTTCCGATCCGGTTGTAGATTAAAAAAAAAGAGAATTTGTAAATGCCCCCGTAGACTACACAATAAATGATTTCATTTGTTTAATTTGATTTGCTCTGCCTTCGAAGCGCGGGGTCCCAGGTTCCCAGGTTATAAAGTTCGACATTATATAGAAGATAAAGATGCTTGGAATACTCCACTTCTGGCAAGCTGTCACTTTGCCACCCATAAAATGTAATATTTGTAGTACCTAAGTAGAAATATTGTAAACATCTATATAGAAAGAATGACCCCGATTTTCTTGCCGCTTCTTCTCGGTGGGCTCTATATATTTTGGAACGCGGCGGTAGAGTCTTTAAAGTACATTATAATAAAAAGTTGACGTTCATAAGTGCGTCTTTGATGCCTAAATTGAATAAATGATTTTGATTTTTATTATGATTTTGATTTTAATTTTGATTTAAGATTTAGATTTTGATTTTGATTTAGATTTTGATTTTGATTTTGATTTTGATTTTGATTTTGATTTCGATTTCGATTTTGATTTTGATTTTGATTTTGATTTTGATTTTGATTTTGATTTTGATTTTGATTTTGATTTTGATTTTGATTTTGATTTTGATTTTGATTTTGATTTTGATTTTGATTTTGATTTTGATTTTGATTTTGATTTTGATTTTGATTTTGATTTTGATTTTGATTTTGATTTTGATTTTGATTTTGATTTTGATTTTGATTTTGATTTTGATTTTGATTTTGATTTTGATTTTGATTTTGATTTTGATTTTGATTTTTATTTTTATTTTTATTTTTATTTTTATTTTTATTTTTATTTTTATTTTTATTTTTATTTTGATTTTGATTTTGATTTTGATTTTGATTTTGATTTTGATTTTGATTTTGATTTTATCCCAGGCCGGTGTGAATATTTGTGTGGTAAGTAGAAATGTTAGTTCTCGGGTCTTGTATTTTGGAATGTGTTATTGTTTTTGTCTATGCCTCCCGCGACACATGGAATCCTAGTACGAAGGTATGAGTGTGTGAACTTTTTATGTGTAAGAAGTAATACGTATAATAATTGGTTTAAGATTGCATAAATTGGAGTAGTGGAAGTAGATATCGATGTTCAAAAAATACTAGTTAAAAAGTCTATTTCAATACATAGATGACGCTAATATTAATTGGAAGTAAAGATCATTTATGGTTGTTTTCATTGATTCATGATGCCGAAAACTTGTTAATGGAAAGGTAATTCAGTAATCACTCACTTCTCGCCTCAAAGACTGTGAAAGTATGTTACCGTCATATATGAAAGATAATATGTATAACACGTAATCTATTCGTATATTTATACTAATATTATTAAGATTTGTACGCAAGTATGTTTTTAACGAATTGGATCAAAAAGTACTGGACTGATTTTCAAAAATTATTTTACCATTGGAAAGCTACATTCACCCTGAGTAACACAGGCTATATAAGATTCATCATCATCATCATCATCTATTACTGCATGGGTGAAACCGCGGAGAGCAGCTAGTATAAGAATATTAGAAATACGAAGTTCTGTGAGTATGTTAATACTCACAACTACAAATTACAACTCGTTTACACGATGTGAGTAAATTATTTGATATTTGGTTAGATCTTCATGTTAAGACATCTGAATGGATGTAGGCATTTTGATCTTATACCCAGGAACAGTGAATTGGCGATTTTTAGTGATTGAACGCGTAGTTATCCATATTATATTCTGATAGCCTGGTCCACACGACGAAGACTCGGGCAGAATTTAATAGATACTAGCTGCGCCCACGATTCACCCGCGTGGTGATGGATGATGATGATGAATAAAAAAAGTAGCCTAAGTTACTCCTTATAATATCAGCCAGTGAAAGTCCTGTTAAAATTGGTCCAGATGTTTCAGACAGACGTAAATTTTAAAATTTGTTTTATTATTTTAAGTACTTACCGTACATACTGCCATATGCATAAAAACTGTTAATTTGGAATTACAAACAGAAACTTCAATTTTATTTATATGTAACTAATAATTGTTTTTAAATAATTAGATAACTCGGCCGTGCGTCCTACCAGGAACCTTTCGTACAGCTATCGCTCCGTCTATAAGCGTATGTTTGTTATTAAGTACCTATATTTAGTCTCTATTTTCTCTCTTCCCTCACTCTTTCGTCTCTCTCGCTGTTTCTCTCTTACTGTTTATTTCCCTTCTCTCTGTATATCTCTTCTTTATCTTATATCTCACTCTTTTTTCTCTTTCTATTAGTCTTCTTTTCACTATTTTCTTAATCTCTCGCTCTCTGCCTCTTTCTTGTGTATCATCTTTATTATTGTAGTTATTTCCTATGGTTAGTATCTTTAAAAACTCTAAAATAACACATCATATTAAAGTGTTCTATCACTTCACATTCACAAATCACTAAATTAATGAACAAAATTTTAATTATTTAATATACTTAACTCACAATATTCAGCGTAATTGCGGTAGACGCGGCACTATTTTCCAATCGCACTCGTTTACGATTTCTATCCAACTAAATTTAAAACAACAGGAAAATGGAACAGGAAGTTCAACAAATAGGGAAGGTGCAATAAAATTTGGAATTTACTGGTGAGATAGGTATGGAACTGAAACTATTCCATTGTAATAGAACTTTTTATAGCACTGACTATCGTTTACTCTCATTGCTCTTCCGCTATTGAACCTCTATTAAACTTTACAATCTCAAGCAAGTTGGATGGTTTGTTTGATACAGTTTGTTCTCTTAGACCTGGTAATCTCAAAGAATGAAATGAAAATATATGTATACAGACACACGCAATATTTTGACATAAAATTAAATTTGAACTAACAACAAAATAAAAATACATGCATGTGCATTAATAGTATATTTTAAAAAAATACTTACTTATATAATAGTTTTTATGCTTATATGTTATCCACGCATTAGCTTAATCTGTACATATCTATCTATATCTATTTTAAAAATATAATAAAACTGTAGACAAGGCGAAATTTGTACATGAAAGATAATTTAGAATAAACATTTTTATATGACTAAATGAAATTAGCAGTAAAGTATTCAAAAATAAAATACATGCATTTTTTTATATTTAAATGTGTATTTAGCACCACAAAACGAGGATAGGGTAGGTTCTATTATAGTAACCGCTCAACACACGTTGAAGGAGTGTAGTGCGTGGGCGGTGGAACGTAGTATCCTCGTCGCTGAGGTGGGAAACGACCTCTCCCTGCCAGCATTGATCAAGGCAATGCTGGACAGCGACAGGTCATGGGAGGCGGCTCTAGCCTTTTGCGAACAAGTGGTGTCGCAGAAGGAGGCAGCGGAGCGTGAGCGAGAAATAACATCTACTCTGCCGATCCGCCGCCGGAGAGCAGGTGCTCGAGGCAGGCGCTTTCGAGCCCTTTTTCGACCACCATAAAAGGGGTCTAGGGTGGCGGACTGAGGGGAGTCCACTGCTCATATAGCTACAGCCCCGAGATGGCGCGCGCGGTGTTCCCGCGCGCCGCTCATAGAGAAGGAGATGGAGAATCTCCGACACTCGGATGGGGTCTTCATGACTAACGCCGCCGGGACCACGGACGACTCCAAAACGTACCCGCTGACCCGGCATCAAGGCGCCCGTAGGAACACCGTGTGGGTTTTAGTCGGTATGGTCTGCTTGCTGCTATGGGTGCAGTTAGCGCGTAGATGACGAGTCCGACATACCCCGTTGAACCTCCCCAGGTTGGCGGGGATGCGTAAGAGCATTCCCCACACGGAAGAAAAAAAAAAAAAAAAAAAAAAGGTTCTATTATAGTTCTACCGAATCCGCTGTACCGCGCTTTGTCCGGTGTCAACTATCAGATTTAACACAGATTACACGAGAGTTACTGCGATTTTTATCTCCGCAACACGCTTGTCACACTTAAATTACGGCGCGGTACATCGTTTTCGTGTAAACTTTAATTACTATCTAATATATAGTGTATTATTTACAGCTCTAAAATTGAAAGGTTCAGGTATCCAAATTATTTTTAATAGATAGTGTTGGCAAGGTTTTTAGTATCCAAATCATGATCAATAAGTGGCATTGGCATGGTTTATAACATAAAAGTGTTTGTCGTGCAAGCCTATGGTGTTTTTTTTTTATTTTTGCTCAGTCGTGGTATATCGAGGAGGAGAAGAATCAAAGTCCTAATTGATTGACTGACTGGCCGACTGACTGACAGAAAACGCGCAGCCGTCTTCGTGGGTAAAGGTGTACTAAGAAAGGGTTTTTCGAAATTCAAGCCCTAAGGAGGTATAAATGAGTGAAAATGTAGATATTAAAGTCCTTTGATTTTGAACTTATAGATGTGAAAATTTAATATCATATCATCAAATAGCTGTATGTCAAACAGTTGCCTACAACTTTTCTTGTACCTAAACTTCAACTGGTTTTTTTTTCCTTTTCTGTTATTTCAAAGTAACTTGACATTAAGTAATTTTTCTGCGTCGGTAAGTATATTTCTTTGCATAAAAATAACTTTGTGGGCTGTCGTTTATAGAGCCACTAGGCAAGTTAAAACAACGGGAAAGTTTCACATGGATGAACTGAGCCCTGGCAGGGCGCATTTCAAGTAGAAATGGCGGCAGGACAATATAATGCGGATTTTTAAGGCTGTGCGGGAACAAATTGCGAGTCGCTGCTCGTAACCAGGAGATGACGGCGATACCACTACCACAGGTTCGCAAATAAATGCAGGGAATACATAATATTTTTTCACAACAATGTAGGGCTTACCGTTATAAAAATACTTTTGTAAATACTTACTAATTACTTGTAGTATTGAGACATGGTAAAATAAACTTGTTAAAGTGATGTGGTAGACGTCCATTTACATAGAAAAAAGTTTATCCTACACCATTTTCGATTACTACCTCGTTTTGTAGGTAAGAAATGAGGGTGCTGTCATACTATATAGTTAAAAATACTATTTTGAAGATGTCATAATTATATATAATCATAAGAATAGCGTAGGGGAGAGGTTATATAATATGCTTACGTCATATAACACAATGATACTGTAATGGAAATATATGGACAACCAGCGTGCTAAATACGAGTAATTATATCAACTTTTAGTTATAGTATATATTTAAATAATTTAATATAAAATCTATTACAATTTATTCTCATTTAGTTTCGAAGGCCTGGCCTAAGGCTATATGAAGAGTAATCTACCTAGCAAAGAAATAAAGTTTATCTTAATTTTCTTATTCTCTTTGTCTTTCCACGACTGTGTTTTTGTTTTAGAAACTTATACTACAGAAAGGGAACCCTAACTCGTTTATCTCAAAAAAACCGCCTTAGGCCAACCTTTGTATATTTAATATGTTGCACGTCAGCATTGTACCTGTTTCGGTCGTATAGATATATTATTTCAGAGGTAAGCTTGTTAGTCCACCTCACCTATCGGATTCCTTGATAATATTCCAAATTTTATAAGTAGGTATAATTTTGTAAGCATAAACAACAATGAATCAAAAAGTTCTTGGAATTACCATAAAATTACTTATAAGAAAAATTTTAATTAAAAATGTACTCGTATATCTACTTCTACTAAATGCATTTCCAAGACCACTTCTCTAACTTCTTCCGAAAAAAAATTTAATTTGAAAAATAGAACAATGATATGATAGAAAAAACAAATGGTAGCGGAGTCGCGGTTCATCCCCCGCGAAGATTTGTTGGCGAGATTTAATTTGAGATACGGTCACGACCGCGCGCCCGCCGTCGCCAACTTTTTACGTAACTACACCCAGAATTAGCTGCTATTGTACTCGGATGCGATTCGCACTTCATGTTCAACTGAAACGGATCAGTGGTCAAGTTACAAGCGGTACACTACACCTTCGATGCACAATATAACATAATACGCATCACGGATAATACGAACCTGTTTATATGCCCTATCCACAAACACTTGATAGGCTCAAAGCTATCATTTTTCTAAAGGTTTTTTTTTTGTATTTTTCACTCCTTATTGATGAATGACATTATTATCTCTCACTGTTATTTCCATTACGTGTTCCAAAATTCAAGGCATTAAACCTGAATTTGGGCATATCGTAGGCAGAAGTTTATCACTATTAGCTGCGTCCGCTTGACTTTCGAATTTTCGCATTTGTTTTTTCATGCAAGTTATTCAGATCACTCGAACAATCTTTTAAAGCAAATAAGGAAAAACCTGCAAGTTTTACCTTGCTTATAGGTACACTTATCTTCACATACTTATAGGTAGTAAATCGATAGCATTGCAAACGTTATGCAGTGCTACCATGATTTATTAGTTTATGCGTTTCTATAAAAGGGCTAGTACTTACTAGTAGTAGCACGAGTAACGAGATAGTACCTACTGATAATAATTATTAATATTTTTGTGAATGTCATTACTGTAGTAGCGAAAATGTGATAACAAATATATTGTCCCTAAAATAGGTTTTTTCTTTCTTTCTTTTAAGACTTCCAACTATGTGTATTATTTCTGTTTGCCTACCTCATACTAATAATATTGAACTCACCGATAGTAACAATGACAGAAATGAACCGGAGCGTCTTTGAAAGCTTGAAGTTCCTGAAATAGTTTTCAATTTGCTAATTGCACTTCAGCTATGTCATTCAGACAAATTAGTGATTGAGCTATGAACAGCTCACTGAACTTAGTTCTAGTTTTGTTTGGTACTATGACGAGGCGAGTACGTCGTTTGCCTGATTATGAGCGTCACGGCTCGCCCATGCCAGTTGCAGTTTGAGTTTAATTGTAATATAAAAACCAGCCATAAGTCAAACCGAACCGGTCTGAAATATGGCAAATGGCTCGATAGTACACGCGACGGGATGCGGTGCGACGACGGCATGTATCATTCATAAGGAAATGTGGCTCCAAGCGTGCACCGCAAATATTTCGCACTCGGTTTATCGAAAAGCAGACGCGTTTAAAGCCTCATAGAGTATGGGCACAGGTGGCTCGAATATCCTCACCAATAGTATGGAGACGTGATCGGAAAACCGAATCGCAATTGGTAACTCGCGACTTCCTCTTCAAATAATGAAATTTGAAATTTATTGTAGCGATCGAACTCTTCCCTGTTCCGCTTTGCCAATAAATTAGGACGTAGGTAACTTCGCACGCGACGGGAATTAAAGCGAACTCGCTGCGAATCTGTTTCAGTACTTAGCACAACTTGAGAGATGCTTAAATCTATTAGAGACTTAACTTCTTCTGTTATTTCAGTATGAATAGTTAAAATTTTCGTTTGCGTTCGTATACTTTGGAAAAGGGACATATTTATTACATACACTGGTTCGCAAAGATAGCAGATCGGTTAATTTAGTTTGAAAAATGTGCTATCATTACATGCTATTAATACAGCTGTTTGTAATACCGTTTGGAACGTATAACAGCTCGTGGTAAAATAAAATTTGTAAAAAATTACAATGATACCGTAGCACATTTTTCGAAATTAACTAGCCGACCCCGTATAGATATAAATAGTGTTAAATTTGAAGTCACTCATTGATGAAATGTAAATACTTACTAAAAAACATCAGTAAATGAAGTGTGTAATCAGAAATTACAATTAACAATTAAATCTTTCTTTTGGTTATGTTTTGTAAATTAATTCAACAAGCTTAATTTGAATCCACGATTCCACAATACTAAATTACTATACTAACAATATTAGTTTGTCATTTTTGGAGATTAATACACACAACAATGTTCATTGGATGCATTTCTCACTGGTATAGTACTACCGCGAATTTTGCTAGCGAGTTTTAAAAAGGCTCAACGCCATCTGTAGGAATCATATGAAACTATAATAACTTAAACAAGTTGTTAGAAGAAACCTAATCAGTATCTATTAGACATTACAAAAGTAAAAAAGAAGAGGTTCTCAATTCCACTATATTTTCTTAATGTTTGTTACCTCCGAACTTTTTTTCTTAAAAACTGAACCAATTTTGATGATTATTATTTTTATTTGAGAGATGTTGCTTTCATTAAACTATGGCCAGGATCTGACCGTTTCGACTAATCTGTTGGGATCAGCAACCCTCATTCGAGGCAAGTTTCATTCATAAATCCATTGTTATTTTGTAATCCTGATGCGGACGAGAATGGAAATCGGTTTTTTTTTATTGTGAAATATTGTATAACTCTTATTATTATTCGTAGATAACTACCTAAAAGTTTCAGTAAACGAGATATAAGCTATACACAAGGGTTTCAGGGCATCACGCACGCGCGAACAAACAAAAACACAGACAGACAAGTAATTTAAAAATTGTTTTATTGGATTCGAATACGTAGTAATGATTATGCCTATTTGACTTGGTTACAGTTTCATTATATGTAACACTAGCTGCGTTCAGCGGTTTCACCCGCGCGGTGATGGATGATTATGATGATGAATCAAATATAGCGTATGTCACTCAAACATAATATAGCTTTCTATAGGTAAGAGATTTTTTTAACCGGTTATGTAGTTTTTGCGTTTATCCGTTACAAACTATCAAATCTTTCCTCTTTATTATTAGAGACGATAAGGATCAATACCAAAGTACAAATAATGTGGCCTAGTTTGTACTGGCGTTAATATTCTATAACACGGAAGTAGTTATTGTGACATAACTGTAATAGACATATTATTATGATATCGCGGACTTTATTGTAGGAGTAGATATTTATATATAGATTTATGTTTTCTATAAAACTGCAGTACATCGTACGTACGCGATATAAGGATGTTTTTTTTTATATTTTGTTCACACCTTGGGTTACATTATTGAAGTTTTCATACGGATCCTTGTTTTTTGAAAATATTTATTAGTCTATGTTACTAATTTATAATGTAGCTTTTTGACGGCAAAAGAATTTTTGAAATCGGTCTGGTAGTTTTTACGTTTATTCGTTGCATATATAAATACAAACCTTTCCTCTTTATAATATTAGTAATAATATGTATTTGTATAGATTTTAGGGTTACAAAATGTTTACAACCAATTGCAAAATTTTTTATTGTAGATTATTTAACTACCATTTACCAAAATTTCATAAAATTTTGGAGTTTTAGTTTCTTTTACACCTTTGTTTTTAGGGTACCGTACCCAAAGGGCAAAACGGGACCCTATTACCACAGTCTATGTAAACCTTCAGTCAGACAACGGACACGTCTAGGTAGAGCAATCGAGCGGGGGCTTGCGGGGTGCGAGAGGGACGGTAGCGAGCCCAAACTACCATACACTCGTTTGGAACATGTTAGTCGGGGTTGACGCTTTTTAATTTGATTGTTTAAAGTGTTTCGTTGAATTTAAATTATTTATAATGATTCATATATTATACTTGTGCTGTGAGATACTGCATATCTCGTATTGATTTCGTCAATCGTTTGATTTCTATTCATGAAATTACATTTTAATGCAGATTCGTTCTCCAAATATCATACTGATCATTCATTGAAATCCATTAAAAAACTAAAGTGAGTCCATTTTTTATATATGTCTGTATATTTTTTTGTGTAAAATAAATAAAAAATGTGTTATTTTACTATTATTATTATTTCATTATTTCCATGCTTATTTGTTAATCTTATTGCTACATAACATACATTTGTTAATTTTCTACCGACTTCCAAAAAGGACTCAATTTGACTTGTTTTTATTTAATAGTACAATATTTATAACATAATAATTAGCACAGCGATAGTAGCAAATATATTAAAATGGCATAATAATATTGTTTACGAGATTTTTGTCTTTTCTTAGAATGGTTTTTGGGGGTGCCTATTACGAATATGAAAATATATTTCGAGATCCAAAATGACGAACGCGAATTTTAAAATGGCATCAATATGAGTATCGTTCTCATGGTGTTGGTGGATTTCGATTACGGATATCTCATTTATTTCGAGATTCGAGATGGCAGACGCGATTTTCTTCTGAATCTAAAAACTAGTAAATCTTAATTTCTAAACTACCATATTCAGTTTCGCATTTGTAGATTTTATAAGAATCAAAAGCCCAATTCCTTTTTTATTTTGGTCCTGAGCGTGTTATTAAAAGTTCTCATAACTAAATTCAGTTTTGTCTGTCCGTCTATCACCAGGCTGTATCTCATGAACCGTGATAGTTAGACAGTTGAAATTTTGACTTATGATGTATTTCTATTGCTCTTATAACAACAAATACTAAAAAACAGAATAAAATAAATATTTAAGGGCTCCCATAGAACAATCGTGATTTTTTGCTCGTTTTTGCTCGATATTGATAACGACAACAGGCACACGAAATATTTACTACTAGCTGATGCACACGACTTAGTCTGTGCAATCTGTGTAATCTGTGGATTAGTACTTTGGGTAGCCTATTATCTTCTCCATGGCCATAAGTGACATTTTGGTATAAAGACAGATTCTGTCTTTATACCAAAATGTCATAAAATATTTACATGGTCAAACGCAATCACTATTACAGTATTATATGGATATATAGAGTAAATTTAAATACCTACTTAGTAAATCAATCAGTAAACACTAATAATAAAATACAGTACCTACGTACAAATATAAAATAAATCACCATGAAATAAAAACTGTCATTACATTTCATCACCCTTGACGGTCGCCGAGCACGTCTAGTGTATAGAGCTGTCAAAATGATAGCTGAGCTATCAAAAAGTGACACACACATCTATACATCCATACAGCCATACTCACAAACTTTCGCGTTTACAATATTAGTAGAATAATCGTACGGAACCCTTCGTTGGTGAGTCTGACTCGCACTTGGCCGTTTCTTTTTAAATATTTTTATGAAAATCTATATGCACATACACATCTATATATATGCGGTCAGCCGATTTTCTTAATCCAATATTTTAACCAAACTTCTCATAATGTAAGTATCATCCGTAACACTTAGAAATACACTTCGTTATATGTTCTATTTCCAGAGCCTGTATTATAATCCCTAATTATAAGCATAATTTATGTCTTTAAACTTTAATTTAGGTACCTAGCTATAGCACTGAATATTTTGCAAGAAACTTGAAAACTTAGCGCAAGATCTTTACAGAAAGACCCTAATTACACCGTAGAAGTCTTATAAATTTTCCTCTTTTACAAGGAACGTAATATAATTTCATCATGCTACGTCTGATTTTTTTGCGAAAGAATTCCAGCAATCACGGCCGCTTTGAATGAAACAGCACTATTTTATTTTTTGTCGCAAATCTAGTACTTTAACTACTGCTCGCCCCTACTCTGTACTTGGTGCCCAGTGAGGCGGTATAATAATAGAGTACCCAACAGTAAAGTAGCGTAGTGTACTAAGTGGAAATAAAATACAAGACACAGCAATAATAAAAGTGTTGCTGATTGCGTGGATATTGTGTAAACGTTATTTTTTCACTGTTCTATTTAAAATCTTTGCATAATATAAGGTACACAAAATCCAGACTCTCTTAGACAAGATAATTACTATTATTTTATTTTACCTTATTTTATTTTATATTTATGGAAAACTAACAGCTAAAAATTACAACGAAACACTTGATGGGTATACAAGAGCCATGAACAAGTTCTCACATTATACATCTCATTATATATTATTAACCTAGAAAGTTGGTTTTACTCGCCCCTTTGATAGAAGCGATGATAGCCTGTAGCCGTATTTCGGTGAAGGTTCTCTTCTGGTGTCAGAATGACTAGCCACCAACAGTCTCAGGTTTGAAAATCTGTTGGTAAGTAGTAAGTTCCTAACAGAATGTACTAATCAACTGGTCTTGAGAGTCAATCTTTATACTAGCGTTGCTTGTACGTACAAGCAACGCTATTGTATAAAGATGCAACAGTATAGAAACTAAGCCTAGTTAAGCGGAAATAGTGAGTACTACATCATCATCATCTCATCCGTAGGACGTCCACTGCTGAACATATGCCTCCCCAATAATTTTCCAAAGGGACCGGTTGGAAGCGGCCTGCATCCAACGTCGTCCTGCGACCTTTATCAGGTATCTGCCCACCGTGTCGGTGGACGACCTACGCTGCGCTTGCCGGTCCGTGGTCTCCATTCAGCCCCATCGGCCATGTGTTCTGCGTGCCCTTCCCACTGCCACTTTAACTGGCTAATCTTCTGGGCTATGGCGGTGACTTTGGTTCTTCTACGGATCTACTCATTTCTGATTCGATCTCGTAGAGAAACCCCGAGCATAGACCTCTCTATAGCTCGTTGTGCGACTTTGAGCTTATTTATGAGGCCCATAGTAAGAGACCTCGTTTCAGTGGCAAGTTAGTAGCAAGTGGTTTAAGTCTTCACTGGTAACACTACGAAGTGGACTACATATTATACATTGGATTTCATCAATGAAATATTGTATTATTACCTAATAATTACCTACAAAGAAATAATCATTTCTTCGTAGGCTTTAAGCAACAAAATGGAAATGTTATTTTACTTTAATTGTAACTCATTCATCAACACACAATAATCTTTTTGAAGAAAGGGGCCCATTTTATTCGGCTAGTTAGGTAGACTAAGTACTTGAAAATGACAATACATTATGACTCTCATACAACGTTCGGGTATCAAAAGTGTCGGGTGCTTACCGAAGCTATAAAAAGTTTTAGAAGGCAATTTATTTGAATTTATGAGACCAAAACTTCATGAAGTCAAACTAACACGTAAAGGCCTTTTAAATAGGTGAAATAACTCGTGTTGTTAATAAGAGTTTTTTCTTATACTTCTTAGTGAAAACTTGATGTGTATGTTCTGTTTATATAATTCTATATAGTATCTACTCTTTTCCGCTTATAACGTAGAGGTACTAGGTAGAATATAGTTTGCATGGTGGTGCTAACCCAACACAAAAGCACTTTTTCATTTAAAAACTGGGCATTTCTTTGTGTGAACAGAAAGAGCAGCTGTGTTTTACTTTTTCGTTAATAAAGCTTTCCGCGTATAACTTCTCCGCGGCTATTCAAATGTTATGAATGCATCGCTACAAGAGCATTCAAAACTAAATTTAATGCAGTCAACATACAATAAAGAAATTTAACGCCTGTATAGATGTGGCGGCGATATAAACTATTCATTGCAGTAGTCAGTTAGTATATAATTGTATTTTTTAACTTGTATCTCGTTACACGTCGAGTTACACAAGTATTACAGTTAAGAAGAGTACCCATATTGAGAGATTGAAGAGTTATATTGAGGTTTTTGGGTTTGATGGACCTAGCTATCAAATTTTATGGTAACGAACGTTTACCATCATTATTATTCCTAAAAAACTGGAAAAAAAAACAAAGGCTGGAACGTGTGCTTTTTAAACTTATCACTTATTCGTAAATATAAGATAATATAAAAAATACTACCCTCAAAATATAGCGCTCCTCTTTTCCAACATCTTCCACCTTTACTTCATTTATAAATAGTTTTATATTTACATTTTCAAATGAAATATTGTCATGTTGAAATAACTTCCAATATTTTTTTATGTATTCATTTTATCTATGACTACGTAATTCTAGATATATTACCGGAACAGCGTACCTGAGCGGTTTCCATATAGTTGTTTAAGTAGATTATTTTAAGGTTATACTTATATTTTTATTATTTTATCTATATTATTAAACAAAAACAAAATTTCAATATGTAAAGAGCAGTCTTAGTTAAGCATCTTTTGGTAATTGAGGTTATTGGTTTATATTCATATTAAGAAATGTAAGTTTATCACGAAAACTATAGAAAGACTGCAATAATATAACTACATTATCAGGATCTGTGAGCCGAGCACGAAAATCTGTTTAAGTGTAACGTAATCGCATCGTTAACGTATTTATTACAAACTGTCTTTTATCTAGTACAATGTGGCACAGATGATTCATAGTTTGTTCTGAATACGTAAACGATACGATAACTTTACACTTAAACAGATTTTCGTGCTCGTCTCACATGTCGGCATGCGTGCATATGCGTACGTGAATCTTGTACAGTGCCTTAGCAGTTAGCATGCGTTCCTTACATAGCACAGGGATGGCGGGGAAACGCGTTGATTTTTCTTCTTATTGGATATTATCTTATTCTTGTAGCAGTGGACTGCTACAGGCTGATGATGATGATGATGATGATTATTCCTAAATAGCGATGAGCTTGTAAAATCATGTTAATGCTAGAATTAATATAGCTTATTAAAGTATTCATTATATTTAATATGATAATTACTAATTGATTTGCCAATAAGTGTAATTAAATTAAATTATAAGAATAATTGTAAATCTATGGTCAAATAAAAAATACAAATTCATTAATTTCATAATACAACTAAAACACTGTTTTAAACTATCACGGTTGTTCACTAAAGTTATATGATTATTAACGGGATATTTACCGTGGTAAGGTTGTCGGGATCGGGAGCTCATTCCACAACCTTACCACGGTAAATATCCCGTTAATAATCATACAACTAAAACACTTCATTAAGGCGTCTTACCTGGTGAAAATAGGCTTAGCAAAATAGTGTTTTACCAAGATCTGTATAATCTAAGACAGTAATTAAAATACATGTTAAACTTGTTCATATTTGAGAGTGGAGTGTTTTCAATACAAGATTTCGTTAAATTTTCTCGATAAATGAAACCACGAAATAATTCATTAATTAATCAATACAACACATAACAAATCGTACCCGGTGCAAAGGCGCCCATCACACTGGCTGCATTGCCATGCTGAATGGTTATGTCCAACCACTGCACCAGGTTCAATGTACGCTCATTTTATGTAGTTCCTAATGGTATATAAATCAATTAATAAAAGTACAATTTATAGTTGCACTTACTTATTTTCTCATAGAGGGTGATAAAAAGTAGAATTTCCACCATTGCTACGCTTGGGACTCTACTCTAGAATCCTTCGGTTCGCTCTGGATTCAAAGAAACACTCTCTAGAGAGCAAACAATTATTTTTAGGGCGTTATTGGTATGGTAGTTTAGGGCGTTATTGGTATGGTAGTATATGGTAGTTTTAGGCAACTCTAGTCTAATAAGCTTCATCTATACATATCGTATGCAGGAGAGGAGTAAAAAAATAATTATTAGATTATTTTTACTCCACTCTGCATACGACGCGCATCTTCTCTTAATGGACGCAACGAATATTTCTGTATGATAAATTAAATATCTCAACGTGTTTTAAATGTATAAAAACCAGAGCAGCTAGGCAATGCCTAAAACTAGTTAACAACAAATAATTTAATAATATTACCCCACAATTATCTTTTGTTATGTAAATGGTATTACAAAGCGTTTTCGTTCATTATGTTCCTCGTAGGTGTTTATTATCATCTAAGAACAAAGTGATTTCATCGGTCGATATAAATATTTCCGCCTTGTATGAGCTTGAATCTTCTCAGATACTCAGAATTCTGCATTAGAATCCATCACTACGGTTTGAATTCAAGTATTGAACAGTGGGGTACAGTGCGGTTTGGTCATTGAGTTGGCTATTTTGTAAGATATAAACTAAACAAACTAGTTATCCTATCATATAATACAACTACATACACACCTCCGTCGTAATAATGGTGCAAGGCAGAATAAAACATCAGTTTGAAGTTGACAATGTGGCCATGTTATCCTTATAATATTTCTATAGATTTATGTACATTCATTGTTCATATGACGGCGCGTATTTGTGCTGACCTAACTCGTACTTAAAGTATAGCCGAGTTTTACTATGAATCATTTTTAAGTTTAATTTAATATTTCACAATGCCAGAATGGAGTTATAGGCAAGCCTATTACGTAGGTAAGCCCTTAACATAGCGTCACTTCATAGAGAACCAATCAAAGCCAAAAGACAATAAGACAGCACATAATTTGAAACTTTATAGCAACGTTGTTTAATGGAATAAATATCCAGACATTTTCCAGTTTGAAGTTCCAGTTGTAGCAGTTCTCTCGCTGGCAATAAACGTTCTGGGATATATTTTCACATCGTTGTTGGAAGTTAAAATGAAAGTAAGTACACCCTGTAGGCCAATACCGACCGAGGTCTGATAATACTGGATATTTCGACAACTCTTGTAATTTTATTCATGAGATCAACAAAAGCCTACGATTGCGATTCAAACAATACTGCGAGGTTCTAAACGGACCGGCAATTTTAGGACAAACCAATAAAATATGTACTATTGTCTATACTCGTAATATTGCTCACTCTGGTAATGTTTAATACAAAAGTCGTCTTTTACGACAGGTGTGATAGGTAAGTGAGAGGGTTCATGTACAGAAGCAACCTTTCTGCTCCAATTCAAACCCAACAATCATTTACTGGATATTATCAGCACAAATAAGAAAACGCTTAGTTTCTGGTAATCCTATTACGAATACTGTGGCGATCACGATATTGTCAAGAGGTCTTATTCCCTATGACAATTCAAATACTTAACGCGGCGCGTTACAATATCTTCAATAATAGCATATATGTATTGATTTCCCGATCATTAAATGGTGAATGGTCGAGCGAATTAGGAGTATGCTCATTTCATTTCTGAGCTTTGCAGACCTGCAAATACTACATGGTTACGTTTAACGTACGGGCGCTAAAGTTTGCCAACTCAAGGAAGATTAGGCTTGGTAGCAGAGTTATGACCCTGTGAATTCCTTAGAACCAGGGATGATGATACCGCAACTCTGGAAACAGGCCATCTTTTCTATTTCTGTAAGAGTAGCATTTCACAGACCCTTATTACTGGCAGCGAGGTACCTATATCTTAATGTCGTACAGGTTTACTCGGGTAGTTTCTTTGTCAAGAGTGAATGGCGCAGCTATGAACCGCGCAAACTCTAAATTCAAAAAGTGTTCTCCTTAACTAATTTATCCCAGAAGAAATCGACATGGATAAACCCGACACACACACAGTTTCCGAAGATGAGTTTGACTTTATCATTAAAGTGAGAGAGCATATATTCAACGGAGACATCCACATCAAGAGCTCATTATGCCCTCCAGTACATGGGTGCGTGATTAACTGTGTAAGAGAATATGGAGGTAAACAGGCGTTGCCCGATTTAAGAAGTTAAATGATACTTAGTTTTCTTTACTCACATTTCCCAACGCTTTCTGTTTCGTTGCTTTGTATTCCATCTTCATGCAACAGACAATCATATTTTGATTTGTAAGTGTTTATAGAAAATTTTGTAATAAAAAAAAATAAGTTTCTGACCGGGTGCATATTGATCTTGCCGTGAGGGTGCGCCTATGTTGTCTACCCATTGTTCTCGTCAGAGAGATCTAGTTCACGTTAACAATAATGTTCAATAATTTTTTGCAATGTCAATTGATCAGTGCTTTGTTATATTTTATAGTCGGCGGTGCTGTGGAGATATATAATCGCTTAACAGAAATAACAGATTCACACTACAAGTACTATGTATAACAATTAAAAATAAATAGTACCCGGCGGGGAACAAAGCTGAAAAATAATTAGCAAATGAGACTAGCCAAAATATCAAGTTGATGACTTCTACATAAACTGAGGTTATATACTTAGTAACTTTTTGAGTTAAAACTCTCGGTTAGATTGGCATTGCTTTGGTGAAGCGTGGTTCTTAAACTCAAGCAACCACAAACAAACTTTCCACTTGATCACATAAATTACTATGTATGTATGTGCATGTAAAGGTTTACGTATTCAGGTTATGTGGTACTTTTCGTTAATAATTTCGTATTAAAGTTTTCATTTATTTTCTACCGACTTCCAAAAAATAAAGAAGGAGGTACTCAATTGGACAGTTTTTTTTATGTTTGTTACCTCATAACTTTCGACTGGGTGCCCCGATTCTCAAAATTCATTTTTTTGTTTGAAAGCTGGTGCTTCCCGTGCGGTCCCATTTAAATTTCATCAAATTCGGTCCAGTAGTTTTTGAGTTACCCACCAATAACTGAATAGAATGGAAGTCGGTATTAAATTTTTCAAATTGTGCTTGTTATTATTTAGTTTATGTGACTATTTTATTTTAATTAATTTTCCTTATATATTACATTAACATACTTTTATTTGGATACCCTACTAAGTTAGCACAATTTAGTATGTTTTCTTTTATTTTGAATGTAAGATAGTTTACGTCATAACCTAATAATAATAATAAAGCTTGGGTTTTCTATCATAACTATAATAGTAACTAGTTAGTTACGCAACTAAGACAAATCCTATTTTCCCTTTGCTATTGAAGTCCATCAAACGGTATGAAGGTATCTGTCCGCGACTTCGTTCGCGTGTACTATGGTAATCGGTTCTATCGGATCTACCGGTTAAATCGGGAGAACGCCTTAATATTAACACTAGGTATAAGCTATTCCAAATTACGCCGCCATTTTAGCGTGAAGAAGTAGGAACATACTCACATCCTGACTTCCTGACAAACAATCACAGATAAAAATACTTTTTGTATAATAAAAGCAATGACGATCCTGTAAGTGCGTATACGTAAAGCTAACAAAACGCAAATTCTATCATAACATTCCATGTAATAAATGTCATTTGATTTGCAGAAAAGAATAATAAATTTTGATTACTTTCTCACGTCCGCAATCGTGATCCGATTTTACAATTTTTCATCGCGCCCCTTGGGAGAATGATGATTAAAATGGAAAGCGTTATTATTTTCAATCGCGGCCATTTTGTCTGCCGCGACATTCAATCTCTGAAGCAAAATATCTGGGCTATTCGTCTTTATTTACTTATCGGATTGAATAAAAATCTATAACAAATTTGCAGAAATCACGCACCTTACTGGTAACATTTCGAAGGCTAGATTTGTTACCTAAAATGTATATTTATATGAGACCTTTTCTCGTTCATTATCACTCAATGTCTATCTTTTAGCTGAGGCGTAGATGAAAAAGCGATAAAAGCGAAATATTTTTCTGGCTTATCGCTCACGTCAACGCCAACGTCTGATTTGTCTGGTTTTGTGCATGAATCATATAAATATCAACGTTCATTCAGAATCTTATAGATAACGTATAAACGTAACAAGATGGTTGATATTGATTATAAAACACTAGCTGTGCTCAGCGGTTTCACCCGCGTGGTGATGGATAATGATGATAAACCAAATATAGGGTATGTTACCCAGACATAATATAGCTTTATACTGGTGAAAGATTTTTTAGAACTGGTTATGTAGTTGTTGCGTTTGTCCGTAACAAGCAAACTGTCAAAACTTTTCTCATTATTATAAGAGTAGGTAAGGATTAACACCAAGGCAAAGTACTGAGACCGCGTGCCCCGAGTAAGTAGAACATCATCGCGATAAATAGGCGATAAAAGTGGGAATGGCGGTGCGGTGCGGGCGGAGGACGCTTGCCGGCAATTATTGCGTGAGTGCCGGCAGAGCGGTCGGGGTTAACAGTTTTTAAATGTAGTTGTTTTCTGTTGCGTGGGTATGCTACCAACAAAGCGTAGATGCGATGTGTACTTGTTTTATGGCGATGTTGATATCCTTACACAAACCTGCTTGAATCAACGCTTGTAGGGAAGACGTTCTACTTATAGATATTTACATACTTTCACCAACGTATGAATAATGTAGCCCAGTTTGTACCGGCGTTATTATTGCACATTTTAACACAAAAAAGTATCTAGTTTTTGTGGCATAACTTTAATAGTCAGACATATCGTATGGAATACTTTTTGTAGATAATATCCTCTATAAAACTGTAGTATATTATTTTGGTCTAATGCAAATAGTTTCCGTAGTATACGTGATATAATAATATTATTGTTAGATAGTTATATTATATAGGAGCAGCAAAATGCCCCGCCTGACTATCAGCTATTAGAATCAAAAATTAACGACATTATAACAACGGCAAATCATAAGCGGGACCAGTGGGACCGTATGAATAATGTGGAGATCAAAGGCATACCGCAGAAGAATGGAGAAAACCTGTTCGACCTGGTGGTTGCAGTCGGCCAAGCCGTCGGTTTTTCAGTTGTCAAAGACCGTATCAATTTTGTGACCCGAGTGAGATCTGCCAGTACCATAAAGCCTATCATAGTTGCTTTTATTGACAGATATAACAAAGAAAATCTTGTCGCATCAGCTAGAAACCACAAAGAGTTAACTGCTCATGAGCTGGGTTTCCGTGGTGATAGGAGCAGAGTGTTCGTCAATGATCACCTGACGAAGGAACAGAAAATTCTCCTAACGAAAACTAAAAAACTGGCCCAAGAACGTGGATACCAGTACACTTGGGTCAAGAATAGTAAAATCCGTGTTAGGAAGAACGACTCTGCGCCGATTTTCGACATCATGGTTGATGAAGATCTACGAAAATTAAAATGACTACGTCATAGAACTTATATACATATATATAGCTTAAATATTAAATCAATGCGCCTTTTGCCTATCCAACCGTGTGATCTTTTCTGTCTATTTAGCGTTCGGTTTACAATATGTATAATAACGTCACACCGAAGCTACCTACATGCCACGGTTACTTATAAAAGTAACCTTAATCATACTGTTACAATGCCGAAAACGTCGTATAAATATTTTTGTTTTAATTACGCATACACATTAACGCAACGTCTTTTAACAAGCCATCACTATTCAATCATAGAAAATACCTACTACGAGTACGTTCCAAGATTGATAAAATACATAACAATACCTACTCTTGATTTAGGCGCGTATAATTATGTTTTTAAAAACTAATTATTAATTTAATTAAAATTATAAAATAAAAATACGTGTTGCCGATTTCGAGGCTAATATAATTATGATCTAAAGTACATGGACAGTTCACACCTGCCGAGACACAGGCAGCTGTGTCTGCATAATGACAATCTTATGTACTAAGAGTTTCTATGCTGAGTAAGCACAATAAAGCTTACTCAGCAGCTTAATCTAGTACGGAGGGGCCAGGTGCATCCATAACTCCTCCCTCCTTAAGTGTAAAATTATCGGAAGAATCCATTTTACGGTTATTCCGATAATTTTGCGTAAATGACAAAATTTTCGTTATTCTTTTTCGATAAACATAGACAATAGAAATGAGAATACTTAAAATTAATAAGCTTAAAGTTACGAATCCTAAGCCCGCACTAAAGTTATGTTTTTCACAAAAACACTTTCTATCACTTTGTTCACTTCACTTTGTTTGAGCGAGTACGACATAAACTTCAACTCGTCGAGGGCGATCCCATGCATGTTAAGTGCATGTGCACTTAGTAGGCTCACGTTCATAGGTAGCTGTGGTAATGTTATGACTGGAAAGGGCTCTACTACACTAGTTTCCATAAAGATATGATGGCGAATCCAGATTCCGTTGATCTCTAGGTCACAAGGTTCATCTATCGTGACGAGGTAAGTCCCGAAAACAGGTTGTTTACTGACCTCGTAGTTACATTGCTTAGTTAGGGTTGTCTGCAAACGTGCAAATAGTATCCAACTGTCAGTGTTTACTCTTTGGATCTTGATTTCTTCGAGATCGATTTCATGCTGTCTACAGTATGTTAGATCGTTGTCAAATCTCATCAGCTGTTCAATGCAACTGAACCCTTGAGAGAATCAAGCGACTTGAAAGTGCATGTTACGAAATATATATTAGGAACGTCGAAAAATCTATTCGCGAAAATCCTAAAGCTTTTTGGGCTTATGTAAAACAAAATAATAAAAACAACACTTACCCCTGTGCAATGACTTGGAACAACACCTCAGTAACTGCTGGTGAGTCCATAACATGTGCCTTCGCTGATTTCTTTAAATCTACATACTTACCACCATCATTTAATGACGCCACAAACACAGTATTGTCTGACCAATCGCTAAATAATATTACTGCTGATTTAAATTCGATTCAAATAAACAAAACTAAACTTCTTAAATTATTACAGAATCTAGACCTCAATAAATCTCCAGGACCTGATGACATGCACCCCGTATTTATCTCATCATGCGCTAAAAGTTTAATTGATCCACTTACATTTTTATACAAAAAATCGCTTAGCGAAGGTGTATTCCCTAAAGTTTGGAAATCCGCTCTTATAACACCTATACACAAAAAAGGTCCTAAAAAAGAAATAAGTAATTATCGTCCTATATCAAAGTTATGTGTATTTGCAAAATTATTTGAAAAGATCGTACATGAACAAGTATATTTAGCACTAATGAACACTTTTAGCCCTCACCAGCATGGCTTTCTGCAAGGAAGGTCTACTGTTACCAACTTAATCACATTTTTAGAAGCAGTAACTACAGAAATGGACAATGGTGCACAGGTGGACGCTGTATACACAGATTACAGCAAAGCCTTTGATCGAATCGACCATTGTCTGCTTCTAAAAAAGCTTTTGGCTGCTGGTATTCGCGGTGACCTATTTGGGTGGTTCGTCTCATACGTCGAAGGTCGAGCCCAGACTGTAGTACTCAATGGTTACTCATCTGATCCATTTTTCATTCCTTCTGGAGTCCCACAGGGGTCAATATTGGGTCCATTGCTTTTTACCTTATTTATCTCCGACATAGACCAATGTTTTCATCATTCTAAAATCCTGTTGTTTGCAGATGGCATGAAGGTATTCAAATCAGTCACTTCTGCAAATGATGCACTACAGTTACAACAGGATTTATCACGATTAAACCAGTATTGTATAGATAATAAACTTGATCTGAATATATCCAACCAATATACCATACACTAGAAATGCTGGACCTTTAATATTTAATTACTCTCTGAACAATCAGATACTTACAAGATCGACATCTGTTAATGACTTAGGTATAACTCTAGACTCTAAATTACTATACGACAATCATATAATCAATATTTGTTCTAAGGCTACTAAATTGCTTGGTTTTATATTCCGAATCAGTAATCATTTTAAGTCTGTAAAATCACTTAAAATATTATACTGTACGCTAGTTAGGAGTCAGTTAGAATATGGCTCCCAATTATGGAACCCGTGCTACTATACTTATATTGACCGTATAGAAAAGATACAAGAAAAATTCTTGCGTCATCTTAATTATAAATTAGGGATACGTCTTCCCTCAAAAGGCTATCTTATGTCCTGCAAACATCACCATATATTACCCTTAACTAAGAGGCGCGATGTTGCCGACCTCAGCCTTCTCCATAAAATACTAAACTGCCGTGTTGATACTCCCTCAGTACTTCAGTCAATAGGCCTGCTAGTTCCCAACAGAACGTTATCAAGACGTAACTACTTTCAGCTCCATGTCCCTAACAGCCACACTAATTATAAAAGGAACTCATTCATCACTCGTGTATGCAAAAAATTCAACAAAACTTATTCCAAAAACGTTGACATATTCAATAGTAAACATTTGATTTTCAAAACCATTATCAACAACGACTTTTTCGGCATTGAAAAATAATAGTTACCTATTTTATTAGTCTCATGTTTGTACTTATAATTATTATATTTAGTAAAAAATTACTTGTGTTTAGAGTTCGGGTAGGTGTATGTACATAGCTATTTGCTCAGAATGTGCCGAGTTGACTGCCAGCTGGGTGGGTGTCTATGTATAGGACACTTACATACTGTTATTACTTGGCTTGTCATCTGATGGCCCAATCGACATTTGTATTATTCACAACGGATGTTTTGCCTATTCATAACATAACTATTTAGTACCTATACATAAGTTTGTACTGTGCACTTTAATATCCGTTTGCGGAAACTTTTAATAGCTTTTAACTGTATACTGCTGAATGTTATGGAACACCTGTTATAAAGCTGTAGTTTTCCTAATAGTGTAAAATAAAATAAAATACTTACCTACTTACCGCATTTTCTACAAAAATATGGTTTTCCACTCGAAACAAAAGGCAATTCCCCGGAATCCTCTTACACATTCAGACGGTGTACGAGGAACAAATTCTCTCAGTGCGTTGTTTACTAGTTACCAAGTAATAAAAAAGTTAGTTTGATAGCAGATTAGAAACTACGGGGAAGTTCGGACTGCGGATTACGTGACTAAATAAATCTGGCGCACGAAGCTGATCTGTTGATGTGTACCTACTTACTTATTGATCAGAACAAGGTACAAACTTGAGAAGATAAAGTACACCAAAGATGAACGAGGCGACGTGCTACTTTGGTCAAGTTGAACCAATTTTGAGATCTGAAACTACCACATCTAATACCTAGTAAGAACATGTCTTGTATATTTGTAGGTATATATATATATTCTGAATCTCGAAAACGGCTGCAACGATTTTAATGAAATCAATTATGCAGGGGGTTTGGGGGTGATAAATCGATCTAGCTAGGTTTAATTTTTAGACGTCGTTTTATCCATGTTTTCAAGGAATGAAAAACTGCTACGCTAAACTGTTTTACCGACACAGCAAAAATAAAGCTACTTGACAATCATAGATAGCGTTGTTAAGCAACACTAGTGTTTGGTTTGAGGTAGACCAAGAAAATCAATTGTTTACTTACAACCAAAGCTCGCTCATCCAGGTACTAAAGAAATAGAGCCAAGGTAAGAGGTAACATTACAAGGTAGGAGCTTAACATTTAAAAATTACGATTAAACTGCAACTTCTACTCTGACTGGGAATCTGGTCGCCTCCCAATCAGTACCCGTTTACGTCATAGCTACGGACTCCCGACGTCCCAGCTTATAAATCTCAGCTTTATGGTAGGTTCAGTACAATGTCTTTTACATACAAGGTACAAGGTTTAGTCATAAGAATAAGTAAACCTTTATTTACCTATTCTTATGCTTTGACATCACTCTTACGCCCAGCCGACTGCCTGGCGCCAACTGTATTTGGAAATCCACTTTGGTAGAGTATCCATTTATGAGTTCACTACCTTTCTGGTCACTAGAGGATTGAGATCGTTAAGAGCCCTTTTGCGTGCCTAATGTGTAGTAACACTTTCACATCGTCACGAGACCCACGCTGATTATTCAGTGCGTTTTGCGCTTAGTCGCGTTATACGATCATCAAACTATATAAACGGTCACGATATGGATACTTATCCGGCCACTATATGGCAAAACCTGGAAATTGTAGATACAACATAATTATTATTATATTTGCGTATGAAACCACTGCTAAATGAAATTTGATCATACCAGCGTTGTAATTATTTTCGACTTTATAAAGATAAAGTAGAAAATAATTACAATGCAGGTAGTCAAAGTGAAACATTTACAAGGTCGTCATAAATATTGCCCCAATTATAATTGTGAATTAGTTAACAAGCCCAGCACAAATTAATTTGTATTTATTGTTGAAATCGACATTCTTTAACCAATTCCTGCTCATCAATTGTATCCAGTGGCTCGTTCGACTGTGAACGGAGATAATTAAATACTTAACCCCATCGATCTATTGCCGTAAGATGTGCTGTATATTTCACATTTATGTTTGTTGACTTCTTAGGAGTGAATACCAAGTCACATAGCGTGATCAACGCGAAAATTATTGTTACGAAAGTAATCACTGTTATGGATGGATGTATTTTGAGACTCTTTTTCAAAAGTCATAAATTATTTTGGCTGCATTTTTAACCTAAAACGTGATCTTGTTTTGTTTTCTCAGAAAAATGGTTAGGTTAGCTAGTGATTTAATGTGATAATTAGAGTTTTTTTTTCTGTTTGACAGTGTTGTCCTGTCTAACTTTATACACATCATTGTGTTGCCACCATTAATCAAAATATTATGTATTGGATTTGAGTGGATTATACAGGCTTTAAAAAATTAGTATATGCACATATTACGAAACAAATAGATAGTTTATTACTTAAAGCAATTCCTTCCAGACAAACATAGGTACGAATGGATCTAATTACTAATAGAAATGGGAGTACTGTTAAAACCGTTTATTACCCGTGGCACGATAACGTAGTTCTACTGGTCGCCGCAAGGGCATTTTTTGCCAGTGGTTCTATCAATCGGACCACGGGCATATTGAACTACCCGTAGTACTATTGATAAAACTAATGACAACTTCTTTTACCCGTGGTTCTATTAATACCAAAATATTAAATCTCTTTTTTGACCGATTATACTAATTTGATAAAACTACTTATGAAGTAAAACTTTCTTAGTTTGTCTAAAGTTCTAAGAAACAGTAGAACTCTTTGTGAACAATGGTATTCCGGGGAGAACTAGATATGGCGGCAATGTACTGCCACCATATCTAGTTCTACCGCAAAGCACGAATGGTTGCATTACTGTGTTCTGGTATGGGTATGGCTGCTGGGGAAATCACAGGTACATGAGACTTAACAACTTATTGTCTCGAGGTTATGGCTGCAGTGCAATTTGTCATATGTAACGAAATTAATCCGTTATAGGCCGGCGAGATTACCGATTAAAACCAGATGGCCCTCGTGCTTGGAGACTCAAAATATCTAAAAATAAAAAAAACAGAAACTCCTTAATAAAACGACTTACATTAAAATGCTCGGGCACCTATATATATTTTGTAGTACTTATAGTAACAGTCTTCAAGCAAACGAAGTAACGCAATTCAAAAGGCATTAAGCTAACCATGGATAATTATCCGCTAGATTTCAAAAAAATTTCGGAAATCCTATAAGTAAACCTCATTGGGATTTTAAAATTAAAATAAAGTTCTGCAAATGGAATGGATATGCAGAAACGGAGCGATGACAAAGCGAAGCCATACGAACACCAAACAAACAAATAGCAATATTTTCGTAACTTCCTAAAAGGTATGCCGAAGTAGAATATTCATACGTAAAGTAAAAGTTCTTTCATTAGCTGATCATTTGGTGGCTGAAGCCATGTCACATCTACTTGTTTTGTTTCAATATAAAGTTTAAGACATAATAGCTTTACTTTAAGCAACTTCGAGGGTGATAATCAAATCTGTATGATTTTTGCACTTAGCTAGACTAAGCTTGGTATCGTCAAATATTACTCAGAGCTTCCGTCACTCGACCGAGTCGAGCGCTTGGTATTAGATCATTATTTACGTCATCAATTCAAGGAAAACACGTTCAAAACATCGAAGTAATAACACATAGAAGCATCCGTAAAGCTTGAAAATATCCCAATACTAATTACGCTGCGGGCGTACAAATCACGCTGCGACCGACTTTAGTTTTTCCGTAGCCAGAAATATGGCCGTCTTATTATTTGCATTGCATCTTATGCATGAATCATTCCAGGTGACGCAGTGACAGCAAGCGAGAAAGTGATACGACCAATAATACCGGCTTATTCAGCCCAATTGCGATTGGTAAGGATTAAGGATGGTGGAATGGTGGTAAGGTAAGGCCGATTTTTAATTGATATAAATAATTAATAATAACTGTGTTCAAGTATTTCCGAGTAGTTCCGACGACATGCTAGTTTGTTCTGAACTTTGGGTTAAGGTTCACGAACCTTTCACTTAAGCTTCGCCGTATCAAGCATACGTGACGTAATACCAAGCCCTTGACTCTGTCGAGTGACGGATGTTTGAGGTAATATTAAACAATATAAGTAGGGGTGACTCGTATTTCAGTATTCAGTAGTGAATCTAGACTGTAAATACACTATAAAATTATAATATGTGTATTGGTTTGGTGTTGGAAAAGATTGTAAATCAAATACAGTATAAACAACACAGTCCTTGATATATAGTGAATCTTAGATAAACGTTGGCTTATTCTTAGGTGCAACGCTAGCCCAAACTGGCAAATTTGCTTTTATTACTTTTATTCAGCTATTCGTATGTTATTTGTAACGATTGATAACAATTGGCTTCTTTTATCCTAATGTTTTGGATCTTGTTGCAATCGTATGCTTTAATTTTAATTTATATTGATTACCTTAGAAACACGTTTATGCTAGATAATTTTAGTGATCTAAATATATTACGTTACATATTGTCTTCAATTAAATTTACTTTGAATTATTGAAAATTGTCACATTATGGTCTACATAATCGCAAAACAGCCAATTTTGATTAATTCAATCAGAATTAGATTACAACAAAAGTTACATGATCGCTTTACAGATCCACACTCAAGTACAGCTTTGCAACTGTCATTCTGTAACACGAATATTGACCTTATCAGTCTTATTCGATATGCTAAGTAATCAAGTTGATTAAAAAATACCTAAATCGCTGGATTTATTTCAAAATATGAGTATTTCATAATTTGCAATCGTATCGTTATTTTCGTGATTTATTTATTAATTTGTTCAGCTTAAGACTTCGTCCGCGTGGGATAAGTTAGTCACGATCCCTCGGAGACTATCCGCTGAATCAGAATAAAAAGTAGTTTTACTTGTTAATTCTGGTATAAGTTATCTAAAACGTCAAACTCGCTCACTCACATCCTCACTCACTCTATATACCTTCACATTCATAACATTAGTGTGTGCCAGTAGATTATTGACACCAATTGAATACCACTGAAGTCAAAATTGAACAGTGGACGGAGCACGAAAATCTGTTTAAGTGTAACGTAATCGCATAGATAATGTATCTATTACAAACTATCATTTATCTAGTACAATAGTGGCACAGATAACTAATAGTTTGTATTGAATACGTAAACGTTACGATAACATTACACTTTAAAAGATTTTCGTGCTCGGCCCGCAGAAGAGTGTAAGTGGGTGCAGAGGGTTTTATTATTTATATTTACATAGAAACTTTGCTATTTAGTCATGAGCAAAACGATCAAACAAGTTAATCGGACCCATCAACAATATAGTCTAAATACAAAAGAATAGTTCACCGAACACCATGTTCCAAACTATTTTAAGGATCAAATTTATATTAGAGCTGAGTAAATCTAAATGATTAAGGACATTTTTTTCATACTTATTATTATAACCTTCATTATAATTTGGGTGGCCGCGACCTCTTAAGCACCCCGCAGATCTCTTCATCTCCGCCAAATGAGTTCTGAGCAGACAGCGGGGAATTGTCTTAAAGTACGTTCAGTTGCGTCCCGACTCAAGAATTGAGACAAAATTTTTTGTAGAAACTGCTCCTTTCGCCATCCGCAAGATTAGATTCAAGAGGATAAATCTCTCCTTCCTCCCGCTTGTGTCGCCCATTTTGTGTGAAGGCTTTATTCCGGATTATTTATACAGAACATTTCACTTGCCCGCTTGACACACTGAATAACGCCATCCTTTAATCTCCGCATAAGTAATAGTTGGTCACCTATCTGGTATCGCGATCGTATTTAGCTATTGAAAAACAAAAATGTTTCCTAAATCACGGTTGTTTAGTTCTTCTAAACAAAAGCTGTTTCTTTTGAGAAAACTTTAACGATAAAAGCATCTGAATGGCTTCATTACCGAAAAGATACAGCGATGCTTGGATAACATGCAAGCAGCACGTCTACCGAACCGAAACCACAGCGTAGATATAAACACAAATTACATTTACGAGTAGAACCGCACGTAAGAAGCGAGCAATTCCTGATGTACCATGAAGTTAGATTGGAAAAGTTCTCATTCTGCAACGTGCTATTGCTCTGTAGTTCCATTCCAATACTCATATTACTATTACACAATATATCTACTTGTTAAACATTAGTACCGTACCCGTAATGCTCAAGTCTTCAGAAAGTAGCATCGTGCCATGTTTGTTTTGTGCCGCGTCAAGCGTAGGTAATTTTGGATTTAAATAGCTTAGTACTTCATTTAGAGTTATAACACACTTTGTGTGTAATTTCCGACCAAAAAGTTGATTAATGATTAAATAATGACCCCACACGCCTCTGGCCACCCTTTTACAGCTCGCTGATTTCGCTTTGAGGCCCTGCAAATTACGATTAGGCGTTTTTCTCTCCATTTTCAAAATGAACACGAAACTTAATTTACAAAAATATACTTACTGTGCACAAAGACAGTAAACTGTACAATTTACGCATGTAATAACAAGATCTCCTTCGGTATCATGTCGCGTGAAAATGTCGTAGAAAGCTGGATTAAACGCTGGATTGTTCATTCAAAACTCGTAGGATTACATGTAGAAAATATTATTATCCAGTTGTTCTAAATTTTTCCCGTAGGTAATATCGCCTCTAGACGTTTGTCGTAAACAGAGGCTTTGTTGCTGCAATTTCCAGGATACCACATTTCTGCGAGATTAAATTCGTAATACGGCTTCCGTTTGGCTCGGCTCCGTATTCACTGCGCCTACCACGAGTGTGGATATTTGCGTAAACATTGTCAGAAATCGACTCGGCAAAGCTAGACCCACACTCTATGTGATCAATGAATTCGTTGCATTCGATTATAACGCTTAAATTGTTTCTGATATTTAGTGTTATAGGTCTTTGATTGGGCTTTTTTTTTCGAAGAGAACTGATAACTTGGATGAAAAAATAATTGTTTTGATTCATGATAACCAAAGAAAAATAGAGTGCCTTTTTAATTGTAATTGCAATTTGATGTACGAGTACATTATTTATATAAAAAGAGGTGTGTTCAAGACAAATGACCTTTTCAAATCCCGTAAATAGCATTCAGAATCATACCATCCATTCTAATTTACATTCGCTATATTCATTCTCACGTTTTATTAATTGTTATTAATAGTCTACGTAGTAGGGGTTTCGGGGGAAATGGGATCTTTTTCAGAATGGCTTATTTGTCAATGTCAGGGCAACAGTGACGGCTGCGTCTGTTTCTGATAGCCTCGTTGTTTCGTTTTATTGGTTAGGCGAGTTTTATTTCGCCGATGTACACGTGTATAAAAATATAAATAGCCAAACTGACATCAAAGGAATCTTTTTCTTTCTAATTGATATCTTGGAAAATAGTTACTAGCATTCGAACATGAACTATAAATAAGATTTTCTGAAATCCTAGTTTTGGTTTACATAGCAAATAACACTTTTGTTGTAATAATAAAAAGATACCTTGCGCATAATCGACATTATGGATAATTTTACTTTAGATTTTACACCGTGAAGGGGCTCTGGTTAAGAATATTACGGCGACGAGAAGCGAATCGTAAAAGGCGAAGAATCTTGACTTGTTAAGCTAGACTTACTAGCGCTATTAGGTTAATTATAATTCAGTATAAGGAGATGAAGTAACTCGAAAGTTTTCAGTTACCTACAGATATTTTAACCACACTTAGTAGAACCTATTTTTCAACTGACTTCCAAAACGGGGAGGTTCTTAAATGGACGCGTATATGTTTTTATGTACGCATTGCTTTTTACAGAGTAGTCTGATTTTGATAATTCTTTTTTGATTGGTAAACCGCTTGAGCGAATTTGATGAAATTTAAATGAGCTCGGTAGGATACTACCGAGCTCATTTAAATTTCATCAAATTCGCTCAAGCGGTTTTTGAGTTACAATCCAATAACTGAAAAGTGTTTCACCTATCTTGATGATATCGTAATTGACGGTGAATGACATTCGATCCCGTAAGTAGCAAGGGTTACTAAAAAGTGTGAAATATGAAATCACAATCAATAGCATGTGCAATATGCCCCCGACTTCGACAAGTTACTTTGTTATAAATAAAGTCGTATTAAGGTCACCATTTTTATGGTGAAGAGATAGGAGAGTCATGCACCTGCGGTCTTATTAATAAACTTGTAGTAAACACGGAGTAGTTAAAACATCTATCTGTCAATTTTTCGCTTGCAGTAAATGTCGTCTCGGCAAACGTAGTGTAGGACGTCCTGAGGCACGGTGGAGTGACGATCTGCGCAAGACGGCTGGCAAAAACTGGATGCGAGAAGCCCAAGATAGACCTAAGTGGCGTGCAATTGGAGAGGCCTATGTCCAGCAGTGGACTGCTACAGGCTGATGATGATGATGATGAGTAAATGTCACGCGTGAAAGCAAGACAAAGCATGTTACGCCTAATCTATGTTTACGCAACGTTTATTAATAAAGGCCCTGATGTATTAGAACTACGCTTGTTGTTACGCTTGTTATTGTAGTTTTACGCGGCACTGAATTGCGGTCATCATCCGATACATTGATTTTAGGGCTTTCTTCATCCAGTAATTTCTATGCTACTACTTTCACTACCTTCACATCCAACACAGTAATGCTTACTTACTATTGCTTCGCGGCAGGGTACCTGGCAAAAAATGCAGTGGTACCCACAAAGACTGAATTTTGCAGACGGTCCAGCCACACAGTGGGATGCTTGATTCGCACCACCCGGGACCGCGTCTAGGGGATCGTTGAAGAGTACCTAAGGACGTGGGCAACTTCCCTTATTTGTGCAAAGCATTATAAGTATACTCTGTACTTATCATGAAATTCTCAGTATATGGAGATGACCATTCCGTACCCAAGATACCCCTGGAAGATACCCCTGGGGGTGTCACGGGAACTTGGATTAGGACCCGTGGCACCCCCAGATCCTAATATTCATACATCTATGTACCAGTGGTATCATGGGTTCTATTTACTAGTTCCCGTGAATCCACCAATCGAATAGGACAATATGTTTGAAACCACCGAGTTCTATTTAAAACCCTATTTAAATATAGTATATTCACACTTTTATAGCGAGTAAATGTGTTTGTATGTTTGTTACTTCTTCACGCTCAACCGGATAGACTATTATTTTTAACTTTGGTATGGATGAGATGCTGGATCAACACATAGAATAATTTTCTCCATCATCATTATCATCATTTACCACGCGGGTGTAATCGAAGGGCGCAGCTAGAAGTTTTATATTCGTTCCTAAGCACTTATGTTTAAATCATCTACTTATAGTTATTGTCCTGAAGTGTGTAAGATAACTCGGTATTAACTCAAAATAAGGATGTTCATCGACTACTTTACCTATTTAATACACCCGCCTATTAAATGCAGTACACCAGTGATTTTACCTGTCCGACTTTTAGCTCCAATCTTTTCCACCTATACGTTTTCTTCTTTTTGTAATCCCAGCGTAAAGCCAGCAAACTGAATTTCCTCGCCAAAAGTAAAACTGATACAATCTTGGCTTTCCAATATCGAATGGTACTGACCTATCGAGTTATTATACCGTAAAGGAACACACAGGCTGGAATAGATTGGATTAGAGTTCCACAGGTAGCAAGAATGTGCAAACAGCTCTGTAGGATATCGAGACGGAGAGCAGTGGTGCCCGGCTCTACGATATTGTTCAGTAAGTGCTCTCCAGATGAAAATTTGAACATAACCCTCCTTGTACGAAAACCGGTACTTCTTCTACACCAGGCGGGTAGTATCGGGTTATAACGGAATTTCCATTCGCAGGCACCTCGATTTGCAGTAATTACTTTTAACAGATATAATTTTATAGTATCGTATTTAAGACTATGTTTAACTTATTTAAGGCTGTAGTCATATATTATATCCATAGTCCAATAAAAAGTGGGACTATACTTATTTATATTCTTTACCTTCATTAATTTTGACCTTTAGATATAATATCAAACTATAAACAGATAAAAACCCAAAATATGCGATTATAATAAGATTCTAAATTCCCGTGCATTTAATACGGTCTCTACCTGACCGTGTTTATGTTGAACGAAATAGAATCGGGCTTCCAAACCTAATTTCGTGAAACATAAATCTCCATACACACGCGGCTACATAGCAGGACCCTCTGTGAAATTTTTCATTTTGTATCGTCCCCTCGTCTAATTCCAGCACTTGCTATACATTCCGTCCGTATGTCCGCACAGGGCCGTCAGCTATTTGTCATTTTATTAGTCGCGCGCCCCGCAATATTCTGCAAAATAACTCTGTAGCGGTGCGGCGAGATTGCTTCGCAGTTTACTGCCGCCGTCAGAGACCGGCAGCCGAGAAAAAGTTGTAAATTTACCGCCAAATCGCGCGTTTATACAGCCCGAGTGACCTCAAGCGCCTTTACTTCGCTCCGTAATCCGACCCGTCGAGAATTGAACTCACCTGGTTATGGACCGGGAGGCAGTTTTAATAAAGTCTGTGTGCCTGATGCGCCTACTCAAGTTTCTGCTGAGCGCAGCGAGGATGTGCTAACTGTATCTCCCTCCAATAAAATCCGAGAGTGAATTCCGTCGACGTCTCTTATTTTAAATTGAAAGCCGTGATAAACTGGAGAATTTTTAATTTGTAAATCCTTAGTTGTGTTGGTACTCAAGTGCATTTACCGCGCTTCATTCCTTTATTTTAAATATTATCTAATAAGAAAATTCGTCAAAATTCTAAAGCGATTCGCCATTCTTATACAATCTATCAAAACACCCTGAAGCCATAATTCGACCCAATATTGTATTCTTTGGTTATAAAACCCAGTTACAAATTATTATTATCCCTGCCGTAGCCATTAGCAAATTGTGTAATTTTCCTTTTTCAAGTTTCAGTTCGCTCCGGACAAAATTACTTTGCCCTCGCAACCCGCCATTTAAGGGAGGACTGATGAAAATAGACTTTAATAATTACATGAATCAAATTATTCATGGGACTAGAACGAATAACAGTCGAGCTGAAACAAAATTACTGCAGATAGAAAGAGACAACACTACTTAGTGCACAAAGCAAATGTGCTATATTCAAGCTAATCTTTCATGTAATATTACAGTTTGTTGGTAGCATATTGAGTATGACAATAATAATTTATGTGCAGACATTTATGTTAGAAGTACATAAAATCTAGTACCAAATTACCTAATACATAGCATAGCATTGTCTATACTACGCGTTATTAAAATAATAGGTAATACAAAGTATAAGTATTTATAAAACGGAGTTAGAGTTAACTTACGAATTGTTTCGTTTATTTCTGAATTTCTATCCAGAATAGAATAAACGATATTAAACCTAATTTATTTAATGGAATGATGAGCATTACTTTGAACATTTAACACACTCAATATCACCTTCAATGATAAAATATATATATAGGCGCAGGAATGGACCTCCTCTCTGACAAAAAGCCACATCTTCAGTAGTCGCATAAGTCGTACATTGAAACCTAATTATTTAATTGAATCCGGAATCGTATTCCAAAATTTGGCCCCATTTTCAAATTAATTTCCTACATTAAAATACTTCATGCTATATTCGAGCGGTTCTTGCATAATTCCCTGAAATATGAAGAGGCGGGCATCGGGCATGCGATATTACGCATAGGCCAGAACATAGACCGCCGGATGAGGTTGGCAAGAGACCAACAAAATATTGCTATAATGAAACAGTACCAACCTTCAGCTTGCAAAAAGGATAGATCTACTCGGGTGTAAAATAGAAAGTGGAACCCTAGAATATTGTTATTACTTTTTGTTAATGATGCATAATAACAGGAATGTTGGTTCCATGAAGTCTTAAGGGTGGTATTTCAAGAAGACTCTATTGTGAATCTTGACTTGAATGGAGATTAGAGAGTAAATTTACGCGAGGCTCGATTCTCTATTTATTCTTTATTATGGAATACTTGTGGAATACGGCCCAGTGCGGTGAGTGTCAAATAGTTAATAGTACATCGTACCTCGGTAGTATCTTTTAATATCGTATGTGTATATTTCATATTACCTTCTCGGGGAGACAGCATACAAAAAAGAAAAAAGGCGCGATTGTACTAAAGGGAATGTGATTGTTGTGCGCTGCGTTGCTAAGGGTAACGCACGGCCCCTCTCTGCGCATTCAAGGTTCAAGTTACTTGTCGCGATCTGTAATGAATTTGGAACAATACATGGTGTTTGGTGTTATTTTAACAACTTCCATAATATTTTTATAGTATTACTTTTTAAAGCACTTACGCCTGCTTAAGCGATCTCAAACATTGAAATTTATAGAGAGAAAAATTCCATCCTCGGACGGGATTCGAATCCGCGTCTTCTGACTCAGCGTGTCAGACGCCATTGACCAACTAGGCTACCGAGAATCTTCCATAATATGTTATAACTTTCAACATGGTGCATGTAACTGTGCTGAAATATCCGGAGCTCTAAAAACAACTATATCAGGGTCTACATCTTGTGAGTACCTACTAATTATAACTTAGTTAATAACCGCGAAGGTCTAAAACAGCGTTTTCCATAAAATGTTCCTTTCAACAATATTACTTTGTCCCTCTATATGACGGGACAAATGTCTCTAATTTGAGTATTAACTATTAATTTATTTTACTTTTAACTTTAAACTGCTTTTTTAAAGCTCTAAGTTTTTGTTGTCTCGCAGTAGGTATGAAAAGTAGAGTATGCACCTCGAGGATAAAGCCTTGGGCGGCTTTAACCCCTCGCTTCACTCAGGTCTACATAACTCCCTCACTGCGCTCAGGGAATTACTCAATAGTCCCCGTTACACTCAGGGTTCAATATACCGCCCGTGACGTAAGACACTGCTTTACTCCTTCGGTGCATAATATACTATTACTTTTTATGTATATGAGAAATGTTTAAACAAAATGTAAGTAACTGTAAAAATAAAATATAAACTATGATGAAATAATATTTCTTCGTAGTTTGTATGTCCTGCTTATGTGTCGAATATAAACTAATATTCAAAAAAATATTAAAAGTCAAAAACTACGGATGTCAAGTTACCACATTGTTTTTGAAATACAGGTATAGGATTATTTGCCTTTAAAATGCGCTTCTTGTACCCATACGAGTAAGATAGGCCCAATCGCTTACGACATTTAAAATCTAATGAAAAATACTTTACGCAGTGATTAGTACGTAATCATTGTTTTTCAATATAATGTGCCTTATTATTTATGTACCACCTACCTCTTCTGTAGTGGTATGGAGATACTTTTGCAATTTCTATAGGCATTGTCCTTGTTTATAGATATTCATCAGACGAATATGATTATACCGTCTCTCGTTCATTTCATATTAGCATCAAAACCATTTCTCCGGTAAGCGGAATGTTGGCACCAGATTTAGTCATACCCTGTAACAAAAGGGTTGCGGACACTTGAGACCGTTTCAAACTTTTAAAAAGAGTTCCTATAACTTGTTGCAGCGCCTAGAATCTGATGAAAACCGACGGGTTTGGACCGCAGCCAGACCAGTCACCTCGCCTTTGCGACTATTGAAATTTAGCGGCTTGTGTGATGATAGGCGGCGACAAACGTGTCATCAAAAACGCAATCAAGGTTGGTATTTTATATGAATAGAGAGAAAATATTTTGAGGAAAAAATGGCTGAGTTGAGGTTTCACTCGTGAGATATTTATGCCAAGGAACATATACTCGCCTTACGTCTTTTATGCTATTGACTTATAACTATATCTATTATATTAACACAAATAAGACCTCGGGGTGGTGGGGAAAAAACCCCAAAAATAGTTGAGTTTGTTCAATTTTTCTTCTTTTTTTGTTTTTTATAGTTTTCACGTGATCCTCATAATGATGGATTACTGACCGTTAAGTATTCGTAATTTTGTAATAGTATGCTTAGTGTATAAAATCATGAAATGTTGTTTTTGTATTTACCTCGGCAATCGCCTTTGAAATTTTTAGTAGTATAATTATTGTCTGGGTCACTTTCTTGTAAAATGACTCAGACAAAAATTTCATTCAGTGACTCAACAGGTCAGTGACTTAAATTGACTTAATTTTGTGACCGTAACCTGACTCTAATTACTTGAATAAAAAAACATGATGCCACATGAGTATTAACATATTTAACTTGAGAAATGGCAATACAAATGTAAAAATAACATAAGACAGCTACACCTTAACCATACTCCATGGAGTATGGTTGAGGTGTTAAGAAACACAGTTAAGAAGTTTTGAAAAGGAGAGTTTATGAAAATACTTGACCAATAGAAACAATATTATTTCCATGTAACGCCTGTAAACAATACCATTTCCAAAAACTAAATATTCTTTTGGCTCCAAAATGAAAGGCCAAAGTCCAATATCGCTTATATCCAGAAAAGATTTACTGAGGCGAGCAGAGGTACATAACACACAATGTGGCTTTCAGGAGCATTATACCAAAACGAGCAAAAGCAGTTTGACAATAGGAGTAAAGGAATTCATATTTGCTACTGTTCTCTCTCACGGGTACGGAATTTAAATGAACTTTGGCCAACAACAATGACACTAGAGACTTTTGTTCCATGAACAATACATTTCACCGGTAGAATTAAAAACTGCGGACAAAAGAGTACAAATTCATAATGCAGCCGCAGCCGTCCCGCGACGATTACGTCCGCGTCTTTCTCCCGACACTCTCCACACCATAAACAATCGTACTAATATTGTACATAAAGTCACTAAGTCCGCATTATAACTGAAACCAGGCTAAACTTAGCAGTAACTATAGGTATTCAACTGTATCGTGGCAAATGCAACAGCCTGAGTGCATCCGTACTTTCATTAGACGTAAATATAAATATGCAAATTCAAATTATTTAGTTCAAACCTAAATATAGCATTGAACGTTAAAGAAGGCAAGTTCTTAACATTTATAAACATGTATACAATAATAATAATTTATTATTTTTAGTTATATTATTTTTAACATTTAACTTATAAAGTGAATTATTACTTTGAAAACATTTTTATTCATATAGTCATTTTTATTCATACATTCATCACTTATTCACTCGTCCCCTCTCGTCTCCCATAATATAACTTAATTTTTTACATCCATACGTAACTGAATCCTTCAATATTAATTCGATTCCGACTTGTATTCTATACTAATGAAAACGTAAATAAGACATACATATAAGTACTCATTAAATTGAAATAAAAGTATCTTCGTCATAAGTGTCATCAACACAATTGTAAAATTAATTTAATTTAATTTCAATGTTTTAGTCAATTATTGTGTACAGCAATTCACTCCATAATATTATAAATACGATTGTATTCAAACTTATTTAAGTGACCTCTTTTTAATATTATACCTCAGCTTTGTCACTTAATGATGCAATTTATTGTACATTTTTATTTTCACATAACTGCTACAATATTGTATTTATATTTTTTGTCGTCGATTTGAAAAATTTATTATTATTTCGAACGTCTTGAAAGTGTACTCATACATCTCCACATTCTGATAACCTTTCCTTTTCTTCGTGTATGATTGAAAGGATAAAGTGACACTGCAGTCAAATTTTTTTAATTTTAAAAGATTTTTTAATATCATTAATTATTTTGATAGCTCAAAACTCTATGCATATCTAAATAATACGACACAACTGCAACAACGCTGCTAAAAGATGCTAAAATAAATTGTCATGTATATATACATTCGGAGAAGCCAAAATAAACTTATCAAATATGCGCAATAAAAACAAGATGAAACAGCGAGGCATGTCCGCAAAACGATTGGTTGTACAGACGAGCCGACGACAGCCGCTTATCAGATGGAACTAGCTATTTGTCTCGGCGAAAACACAAAAGTCAGCCAAATGCCTTGGCTCGGACAGCTCAAAGCGGGCGAACAGTTTAGGAATACGAGATGCCTTCTCTCGAATTGAACATAAATGCAAGCCAAAAGCCACTTAATGTAAACATAGCTCGCTAAGAAGATAGAGTCGTTCTACAAACGCGTATAGAATGAGAAAATGCGAAATAGTATTCGTGGATATCTTTCTCAAGAGTAAACGTCAGCAATAGGTAGGTTATTTACTGTGTATTTACTTATATATGAGTTTCCGATATGTTGACACTATTACAAGCTCCATGATCACGACCAAACTACTTTTTAGTTTTTTGTCATTTCGTCTGTATAGAACAAGGGACAGCACTGGAAAATTATATTTATTACGTAAGTATTTAATTACAAACCGTTAATAATCACAATACCTACTATTGTTACCACGAAACAATGTATTTCTGGATCCACTTTTGCTCCTCCCTCAATGCGTCTTGAAAGGAAGAAAATATTTCATGCGAAAATTATCCCGAGTTCCATCTGTCGACTATAAACTCGCTCGTGAATCACTTCGAAATATGTAAATGGAAACATTGGAAACAGAGGCAGTTTTACGACATATGACGTACAAAGATGTGACTCTCAAACTGAAACTCCAGACTGGGAATAATCATATTGAGTTAGTAAATCACCTTCAAGTGCCCTCGCTGACTTCGTTAACTCTACCACAATAACAACCTAATCAGGATCGATCCGTATAAGTCTCCTCATTATTTTTCCCTTATCAATGTACTCGCAAAGATAAAAGCCCGGAGTTATTCTTATAGACGACGTTTTTATGTCGTCAGAATAGGGAAATAACGAAGTCATAAATGGGAGTTGGACGATAAACAAGCCGTAGCCTTTGAGATAAGAGTCTGCTCTCTCTGCGAAGTAATGCGTCCACGAAAACAGACAATAGCTATACATACGCTGTACGGACATATGTATGTGGAATGTGCTTGCTCTATCTTATGCGCCAAGCAGATCAGAAGTTCATATAAGCTCTCGACATGTCCGTCATAAAGCTGCAGAAGCTTTAGGGAAAGATATTTTCCGACGGATCAAGGATGTTCAAACTTCAGTTAATATTTCAATTCAAGTCATAGCATATTTTAGTCAACTTTTGTGTGTTGTTTAGGTACTCCTATGTCTTAGGTAATATTTCAGGAATAATAAACTACTCTAAATACGAGTAAGTATGTTAAGTACTCTAAATACGTTGAGAACCAGACTCGATATGCGTTTTTTAGTCTTGACCACAACCGACTCGGTGTCGATTTTGGCGGTAGCGGCTGCGGCTACAAATTACGCAAAACCTTTTCTATTTCCTTTTATATCCTGTTTTCATAGTTGGAGCATCTTAAAGCACTATGGTACTATTTTCACATCCATACTTGTTTTTTGTAATGACAAATGAAATGCTTCACAGATAAATAGAGGATAATAGTTCACATAACTACTCGTATTTATACGATAAAGTGATCCTTGACGTAAATAAAAAAACTGCGCGAGCAGCAGTGCATAAACAGATGAGGTTAAGTGACCACAGAGACACGTCAAAGGAGCTCGCATCTCGTCGTGACACTCCTTATAAAAAACCAACGACTATATTAATATAACATAGTATTTTAAAAATATGAACTGCCTTATCCTTTACATTTGGTCTCGTACTTCTGTACATTTTCCAATCCTCTGGTTATTTAAGTAAGTAAAGTTGCATCATGTTATATTTTTATTCAAGTAGTCAAAGTCAAATCATAGTCATATAAATAAGTTATTAATTAAGTCACTGTCCTGTCTGTTCACTTATTGCCTACACTCATGCACTATTTCGAACATCGGTTAATAATCTACCATTATTGCACGTCAAACCTCTAAAAACCACTTATTAAGGAAAATGAAACAACGATAGACATTGTTGGGCTTTTTTCCCGTCATCCTCCGCAACTGACTTTCGTCACAATAAGTATGAAATCCTTGAGATAAGTGCTACTTATCTACGCTTAAAATATCATCTAATACTTTTTTCAATTACTATGCTAGCTAACTAATATTCTGTGGCTTGACGTAGTTAATGGGTATTTCCTCTAACGGGCTGCGAATCGTTAGAGGCGAGGAAGTTCGACATACTAAAGTGGTGCGGCACTTATGGAAGAGACCATCTTAGTCGTTGCAACCGCAATGCCAGATATTCTACAGCGAAGTAGTGGTATGCAAGCATTACTGTGTAAGAGTGTGAACAGAACTGTAGCAAGTGAAATTATTGAGCCAATGAGACTCCAAAGAGGATAAGAGTATTTACTGTCTCGAGAAGTGCAGTGTCTCTCAAAAAAATATTTCTTAGCTCAGGATGGCACTGGGACTGTCATGGTCAGTAGTGGTGCCAGTAAGGAGTGGTGATTATCATCATGCGTTCGACTTGACCATCTCCGGAGTTGACAGTGCAAAAACTTATTCTACTAACGAAAAAATACGTATAGTAAAAATACGTGCTTTAATTAAAATAGGACAGGAATTCACCTCATTTATTGTAAGTACCTAGGTCTAAAACAGGCTGTCTAAAGTTTGTAGAATTCTGAGCTATGCGTTTTAATGAAACATTATAATTTCGATTGTTGTGCAAAAATAGTTTTGTGTCATAAAGATTCCATGCATATTTTGTTACAAGACTGACCTGTTTTCATCAAGGGTGGCGCGGCAGTCTTATTATATTTTATGAAGCTATGGCATGCCTGAGGTCCCCTGTAATGTTCAACACTCGGTGGAAATGCCTCCGGATCTTATTACCACCTTCTACATAAAGGCGTCTTGTTGATATTTACGCTGTTTAGTGCCGCACATATTTGTGGTCGTATCGTGTCTTATGGCGTATAATTTGATGCCATATGAGATGTTTAGCAATTTGTAGGTACTAATCTTACAGAAACTCGTCCAATTTTCAATTGTCCAAGAAGGATATAATACTTTATTATGTAGGCACCTATTTCTAGTATTTGCTGTTTGACTCTGCATATTGTTTATTTAAGCGAATTAATGACAGATAATAATACACGAGTAGGTATATAATAATATACTATACTATACTGTATTATGTCAGCTACGAAGAATTCCAATATAAAATAATTCATTGCACTTTGCTTTTTGTGATACAGAACTCGGCATAGATTTTCAAATGAAATTACAGGCGGTTAAATTCACTGGCAATGAAATTCCATAAAACATTGTTACCGCGTTTTTAAGTAGTGCGGCAAGGTTGACTTTGAAGAAGGTTGTCAAAATAATGACTACATTACAAGCGTTTTTGAGTAAAATTCTTTACCATCTTCATCAGCAGTCTTTACCATCTATAACAATTATTAAAATTCAAAATTCAAAAAATTAAACTCTTTATCATGTACAACCCGGTCACAATATCTGTGCACCTGACCTCGTGACGTCATATCGGCGGTCTGGGTACGGTGTGAAAAAAGTTTTTTCAAGAAATGTGGAAGTAAAAAAAATTACTAACCTTTTCAAATTAATTTATTATTGATGAAGGGTTTGTTATTAAAAAACAATAATTTTGATTACAAAAACATTTCTTATTAAACTCAGTCACTATAAATTATTGACTCTATGCCTGACATTGTATCTTCCTCACTCTCACTTTCTGAACTCTCCGAACTATCTTCCCCTGGTGATATTAAAAGTTGTGTGATGTTGTCATCTGCTAGATGATACTGATGATGTACTGTTTATTTGCTTTCTCCGATTCAAAAAACTTGAGCACTTTCAAGATTAAATACTTGATTCGCTGTGTATTGTTTTTCCCATGACTTCAGTTTAACAGCTACAACAATTTTAATAACAACCAAACCAGTCCAAACTTAACAGTAAACAGTCTAAACTTAACAATAAATATTAAAAAACAAAACAACAATAAAGCGAAAATATCAAAATTATCGGGACGTGTATCGGCAACGAAGATGCTAACCGTACTGTCGCACCGGACCGGGGAGTGTGCGGAGAGGTGACAGGGGAAGCGAGAGAGGCGCCGCATTCCAGCGAGGTGCACAGATATTCTGACCGGGTTGTAACTAGGACATGAGACGCAATGTATCTGCCCTAGGATAGGAAGAGAGGCGGTCTTTTGACTGGAGCCACAAACAACATAAACGTACTAAAGACATACCTAGTTAATGATACAACCTCCCATGAATCCATTCTCTAGATTGGGTAGAGAGTGTAACAGTTGCAATGCCGCTCATAGCTTCGACCTTTAAAATTCTGTGCATAAGTCTACTGAAGTATTGCAGTACAATGCTCGTAATCAATGATGATGCATGATGCTCTCTTAGTGCCTTTGAAATCTAAATACATCAATGCTAATGTTAGGCAAACTGCTAGATTTGGGCAGAAAAAACAGACACAATATTAGTCACAAAATACGAGTATACAACAATAGTTGGTAATCACCAAAGCGAAAAACGCCGCCCACCTGATAACCTGAAGTGATGTTGAGCAAGAAACTTGGCAAGATATCATTGCAGGGGATAAGAAGGGAATAGAATAGAATAAGAATAGAACAGTATAATGTAAGCACAGTCTTCTGAGAGCGATATACGAGTAAACATAATCATAAATATTTAAGCGCGATTAATAGTTCTCGGATACTGAGGGTAACCAGCCCCGTCGGGCGATTATGGACTGAATCCTAACACAACCCTGATCTTCCTCTAAAATAATCGTGAAGAATTCAAAAATAAAAGTGTATGGAAGGGACTACTTTCTAGTGCCTCGGCTAGCGGTTCTCAAAATTGAAAATCTGTAGTCAAGCACTCGGCCGATGTATATAGCTTTTTAATTTTAAGTACTAAGTGTTAAAGTTAAACTACATCTAATATTATAATAAAGTATATTAACTTTAAATTGCTTATGTATCTGCTTATGACCTGCGTCTGAATGGCATAGAGACAATAAGTCTCTATGCTATTCAGACGCAGATCAGGGTGTTCCCTGATTCTAGGTAGTGATGCTGCGTCTGCGCACACAACGATATTGCAGATCGAGTGCAGCCTACCCTCGATTTTTCCTATTTAACCAATGAAAAACAACTCAGAAGCCAGAAGTCTGCGAGTATTTCATGATCTCTTACAAAAAAGTAATTTATTGAAGCGATCCTGAAAAGTTGGGCCATTACCCAGACTCACATGTCCTTGAAAAGCAGTCATCATTGTTTGGTGTGCTATACCATTTTTTGCAATTATACTCTATCACTAACTTTCAAAGGTTAAGCTTACAATATACTACAATTACAATATAATATTATAGCCATAATAATTATTTAAAAAATACCTAGTAAGATCAAACCTAATATATCCTCCAGACATAAAAAATCCGTAACATGTAGAATGGTATGCCCTGCTGTTGTCGGAATGGTTGTAATGATGAATTCAAAGAATTGTTTGGTTTATAGCATTAGACACTTCTTTAAATTAAACAGAAAAAATCGTTTGCTTCGGACAGGATTCGATTAGATTTTTGTAATTTAAAGTATAGTTCGCTTTTCGCTTAGGAGTCTTTAAAAACTTAAATTAAATAAATGAAACGACCTATCTCTTACGCATAGATTACTTTCCATCTATTTGTAGATTCAATTTTGCTCAGAGGAATCCAAGCAATTTTCGCGATATTACCTCATAAAGTCGATATCAAAGGAGCGAAAGCTATGTAAAACATTTCTATATGTCTGCACGCACGTTGAGTAACTTTAATAATATTGATTCTTGAGAGTCGGCGCTCGAATGGGGTGAAAGCAATTCCGAATATGTGTATAACAAAAACTCTTAGTTATAACGGCTAATGCATGTGAATACGGAGAAAGTTACCGAGGAGCCGTTCTGAGCGCAATCTCAAATTAAATCTCCGCCGGCGGGCCTCAGCGCGCCTGCCGCCGGTTATAAAATATGTACACAATAGTCTTTTTTCGGCACTTTTATTAGGTAACACACCACGAGCCACCTTTTTGACACAACTTTGGTACTTTAATGGAAAGCCGAATTACTAATCAGTTTACTCTCAGACTCTGGTTTCTCTCAGTGGGGAAACAAAACTTTTAATACGGCGTCCATTTGACCAAAATAGGGTTATGAAGAGGGTTTACAAAAGGTCACATAGGTATACTTACTCATAGGTATACATTTCTATCATAATATAGTACATTAACGAATAATCACCAGTTTAGTGAGCTAATGGTGAATAGAATTTGATCCTAACGGGCTTTGATTCAAGTAATTGGAAGATAATGGATGCGTGCCATTGCTAGCTCTATGACGTCATCTATAACTGGTGAGAGATGAAGCACTAGTAACTATTGGTAACTTAATTATTCAACAATTGATTGATTGCTTTATAGGCAAAGTTGAGCTGTGAATTATAGTTAAAACGCAACGTGTCTATACCTGGTAATTGAGCGAGCGAAAGGTGAGCAGAAGGAACGATGAATTAATAAGATCGTAATCTTATAAAAATATTGAACTGTATGTTAATGCTTACCTAATTATAGCATTTTATTCTGACATACAGCATCATTACAGCATGCACTCTTAACAGTAACATTCAAGGCAGGTAAGATAAAGAGGTTTCTGTGTTTTAAAATAAGACCAAAGAAAATAAAAAGACAAATTTATTCTTTAACAAAGTCGGGTATTATACTATACATTTTATGGAGGGTACCAAACCTATTTTATTACGAAAGTACGAGGTATTTAATCCCTAAAAATAACCAACATACATATAAAAAATATAACATGTATGTATTCTTATAAGTAAAACTAATTTGAAATACTTATAATTTGTTCATATTGTCACCGATTAAAAATACTTGGTCGAAAAACATGGTATATATCAACGAAAACCTTTTGATCGCATATAAACAGGTCTAGAAATTTTCTATAGTATTTAAAATTTTATAATGATCATAATACAGTTTCAGTTTTTATTAAAAATCAGTATCATTATAACTTTACCATTTAAAATTGCGACGACTAGCCACTCTTTTACGTACTAAGCTCATACAAAATTATATATACACAAAAGTATATTCTTAATCTATTCAGAATATCCGAGTTCTTAATAGAAAAATTAGTTTCTACACACCCACGAAACCTCTACCACATAAACATATAGGTACACATAATATATAATATATTTTTCTACTAGACTAAAATAGATGTAAATGGCAATATACTGAATAGATTAGACTTGATTTAATAACTAAGTAGAGGTTTGTATAACTACTTTCTTCTTAGGTTATCGGGTATATAGTTGTCCTTGCCAGGGATTCCGGTTCCGCCAGAATCTCCTAACCAGGGGTACCTGAAATTTTTTATTTTGTTACTTAATCTACATATTACTATCATCATCATCGTCGTCTCATTAATAATAATATTGGACAACGTCCATACAAGGTTAATCTCAGCCGTAGTCCGCTGCTGATAATAGGCCTATAGATTTCCAAAAGGACCGGTTGGAAGCGGTCTGCTTCCAAAATTTACAATTATTTTTCCATATATTGTGCTTAAATAACATTATAGAAAATAATTTATTATACTATAAAATAACGTTAAACTAGAGGTTACAGACCAGAACCTTGTTCATTCATCACCTGAAACCAGGGATCAAAGATACATTAATCATCCTTGCTTACTGGATTAATTTATTTATCAAGCTTAGAATAGAAAACTAGTAAGTTAAAGCTTCAATGAAATTAAATAGTTAAAGCAAGTCTTTTTGGACTGGTTTCAAAAAATCACATGTTACTGATTTATGATAATACATTTTATAATTGTTTTTTCAGGGGTCCACATCTCTGGAAGAAAGAAAAAGGAATCGTTGTCCATCTATCTGTCTGGCTGTCTGTCAAGACCCCTTGACCTACATTTTAGACCCTGATTTCGTCTGGCAATGCGATGAAGTAAGAAGCGATGAGCAATGGAATAAGTATGGTTTTAAATATTGAGCGACTTCGCTCGCTTCACCCCTAAGGGGTGCCTTTTATGTTGTAAACACCAATGCTTACAACATAAAAGGCATTGAGGGTCAAAACTGAAAGTTTGTAGCCGGTTGCGGTTTAGGCTCTGCGTTGATGAATCAGTATGTCAGTCAGAACAAGTAATTTTATATATAAATATGGATAAAGCCGCGTTGACATGATCAGAGTCTGCTCGGACTGAGTGCACTCGTACGAGTATGCTTCACGAGTGTACTAGGATAGCTGTTGATGATAAATTATTACTATCACTAACATATCGCTCCCGAAATGTGTCTACCTCTTCTCTCTTTGGTTTGGTCTCTTTGGTTGTTTTCATACTCGTATACATGCTAACTCGAAAAGTTGAACATGATCCGACTCTACACGGAACGGACGCCGTCGTCAGGGTGCGCTCGAATTATGGGTTGCCACAAACCGAGTTGTATCCGAGTAGGTATCCGAGTCCACTTGTCCGAGCAGACTCTAATCGTGTCAACGCGGCTAAGTGTATAACGTAACTTACTGCTTAGGACATTCAGTGCAAATTTCCATATATCTCGTGTCAGTGAAATTTGTTTCTGGGTGTTTGAAGGAGAGAGCGCATTTGTTGGACAAATTGCAAGGTGCTGTTGGAAGATCTTTCTTGTCACATCTCCACGCCTCATAGTTACTGAGAGACTTCGACGGTTGCGGGTCGGTCACCCATGTCAGAGCTTGAGTCACAGTCACGAAATAAACGTCTGGCCTGTTTAGATAAAATATATCATTAGCAGAGAATGTAGATTTATTGTTTCTAGCACAACCAAATCATGGTATAGCTGCATAAGTAAAAGTATTATATACTAAAACTAAAGCTACGATTATATACCTGTATGTAATCATCACAACCACATTTTCAACCCTAGGACGTTCACTACTAGACATAAGCCTCTCCGTAGATTTCTTAAAAAGGACCAGTTGGACGCTGTCTACGTTCAACTACAGAATAAGCAACTTCGTCGTGCCCCATCAGATCGTATATCCCCTTGTTGGTATAGATGACTACCGCTGCACATACTGGTCCGTGATCTCCACTCGAGATTATTTTAGCCCCATCGGATACTAGTACTGCATGCTATGCTTTAGGCTATGTCTGTTACTCTCGTTCGTGTGCTGATCTTCCCATTTCTGATTCGATCTCGTAGAGAGCCCTCCGATAGCCCCCTTCATAGCTTGCTACACCTTGCTCATGAAGTCCATAATGAGAGATCACGTCAGCGAAATTCCTGTATATACAGGACTTGAAAAAAGTTGACCTTTCCACTATTATATTTGCTAAGCCCTACCAAGGATGCGAAAAGGAGTGTCTTTTTGTCACTTGAGACGAATAAACACGAGTCAATTTTGAGAAACCTGTAAAAGAGCGTTCCCAAGCATTAATCTTTGAGGCACTTTTTATTCCGCATTAATGCGTGACGTCTGTGAGATTGCGCAACATAAAAAGTGTGGTAGAAGACGAGGGCGGAAAGCTAGTGTAATATTATTTTTGATAAAGACAAATTAAGTTAAAGTGCTGACAATTCATGACATCGATAAAAATGAAGGTTTTGAAGCAGTTTATCTCAGCAGCAGTTTAGCTTGTGATTTACTTAAAACCACAAATATAATTATGACATTTCTAAGACTTTTAAGTACACATCGACGGACTTATGAACCATATTTTATCATACTAGAGTACATTAAAAAAAACAAACATACTACTTAATTTCACCTTTAAAACAGTTTTGCTCTTTATTCATAATTGTATTTGTCTGTAATAGCAATTTTTAATATACATACACTGACGCATACTGTTTTTATGGAATAGTGAACATTATTTTTATGAACTTTTGTACGTGATCTTGATTTCAAGTAAAAGAAATTGAAACAATTCAAGCTCTGAACTGACAGCGCCTTAAATGTTCTTCGCGTTTTATAAACACAAAATGTTGGTATCCTTCTTTAATAATTTTTTATTAGGTTATTAATGATAAGCATATGAAAATGAAAGATATAGTCGATCATTAACCTTTTGGCTTTCAATGCATAAAAAGATATAAACGTTTCAAAAGTGCAACCATATATAACCCTTAGGTACTTCACAATAATTTGTTTTATGAAGAATGTAAGAGACAAATAAAGGTAATGGTCACATACTGTTCAGACGCCCATTTCAGGAACTTGTGCAGACCAAGCTCGAGTGCTTTGATTTGGAACCAGTTCGTGTGGAACGGCATCATGTAGGGAGCTCGGTTTTGTTTGTAGTAGCGGTTGAAGTCTTCTTGTAACCATTCCAGGACCTGGACAAAATTATTTACACGTTAATAAACTCTTGTGTGATCGTCTTTCATAAAAAGAAGTTCTTAATCGACGCATATTTATAAAACTTGCTAATAATATATTATACTAGCTGACATCCAAAGACCTCACTCGCTAGGATTTAAATAAAATTAAGTCGCTAAATTAAAACTATATATATTTTTATACGTACCTATTACATTTTACTTTATCATAAGATTTTAATTATTCTTATAGTTTGATAGTTAAGTTGATCCCATTTCAATTTCACCACCATGGGTTTGAAATTTTATAACGTGCTAAATCATAAATAAAGGATTCGTATGTATATCCTTATACATATAGATGATACTATTCTTTCGTGTATAGCACGCATTATAGGATATCCATACTCCAGACTGTATAGTGGAAATGGGTTTATGTTTTTTTATTTTATATTTATATTGCTTGTTTAAAATCTTATTATATTATTACAGAGTACTTTCGATTGAACTATCAGCCACCGTCTATCCAACCAAAATTATCAAACCATTATGAAGGTTAGGTTTGAGTACCATCTGAGGTTATAATTTTTCTCTCTTATAAATGCGGCCGCGGTGTGTATGTATTATATTTATATATATGTGTGTGTATTACTGTCCAACAGGAACATTTTCCCTGGATATATGTAAACTATGTGTTATTCCAGGTCAGTCGAATTGGTACGATAATATTGGTATAAAATATTAACAATATTGTCCAATAGCTTCCAAATCCATACGAGCATATTTTGGTATTTTTATTATTAGCGTGATTTTGGTAAGTTAGGAAATGTACGTAACTATTTAAAAAATAATATCATCTATATAATCTAAATACCTAATTATAAATTTCTAAGAAATATTTTCGTTATAACGAAAATATTTCTACAATATCATAAGCATGAAGGTCATATACATGGCCTTCATGCTTATGATATTGTCTACCCACACGTTTTGTCTGGACGTCTAAAAGACAACATAAATTATCAACCAAGACATAATTTAGAATTTGTCCGAATTTGAATGTTTGGTATGCATATAGATGAGGCACTGGAATAAACATACAGGGATACCTTTCATCATCGTTCATCACCACGCGAGTGAAATTGCGGAGCGCAACTAGTATTTTGATATATTTTCCGGGTAAGTAATATTATGTTCGATTATTAAAATACATATAGACATAAAAAATAACAACTTATGACATACCATTCATTTCGTATACCATATACATAATATAATAAACCTATGACCGAAAAAAAACAAATAACTTTAAATGAAAACCATTCATAAACTATACATCAATGTGATCTACTTAGCAAATTAAATAACTATTATAAAAAATATAATCACTACATATACCTACTTTTTAGTTGAATTTTAATAAACATAAATAATGAGTTATCGAAACCTACGAGTATTAATACATTTCCAAAGTAAACAAAAATGCCGGACTAAGACAAAAGAGCTATATATTATACTCTCATACACGAATTGCAATACGCTGATCAGTATTTTGTCGTTCTTACTATTGAAGGTAGGGAATATTGTTTAATATGGTACATAGACACTGAGGTTTTATTAATACATACTAACCTAAATCAATATAATTTATCTGCAATCCGCGCTTTGCTAGTCGTCGCACATATATAAGACTGTTGGGTGTACCCCTGAATTTCGAAAAGATCAATACTTCAACTATTACTTATTATGTTCGACAAGAATTTTATCCCAAAAATTCTGCGATGTGTCTTTATCGAGGTGTAGATTAATCTAATTCTGGCGCATCGCCGGCCGCTGCCGCGGCACGCTCGCTGCGCTCGCTCGGCTCGTGCGTCGTGTAATCACTATTCAACCTAACGCTCCTCCTCGCTTCGCTCGTCGTCGCACCTATCGTGTCTTCGCCTTAGACCAGGCATGAAAACATAATACCATTACACATACATCATTTTGTTAACGGAATTATACCAAAATGTGTATGTCAAATCATCGTTATATCGAAAAAAATATGATACTTGAACAGTATGTAATATATCGAGTGCTGGTATAGAATTTAAATTATATAACAACTATAACGTATAACAAATAAAATGATATCAACTGTCCGTTACGTCAAGTCTTTTATATCCAGTGAAGGGTATTCAAATAAAAATCTGTAAAATGAATTTCGAACAACAGTCACGCAACCATATTTTCTTGCTAATCCTCTAGTGACTATACACGTTGGCGTACCTACTTCTCGTATATAATACATTGTACACATGTATTTTGGTATTTGAAATATGTTTAGGAAAACCACTTTATATTTATATCCCTTTAAATATAGCTGCGTGTGACGGGCTTAACACAAACTACTACTTATTTTATCTAGAAAAAAATATATTAAATTATGTGGGTAGTTATTATCCGCGTGGGAAAAGCCGCGGGGAGAGTCTACTAATTAAAAGTATTCTTTGCAATTTTAGACAGTAAAATACACAGCTCGGACTGAAGTCGCTAAGCAGGCGTTAGTGCTTTTAATATCATATAATAATGAATACGAAAGTGTTTGATAAAGCTCTTATTTTGGTCAACCTGCATGTTCGATAGGTGTCGCTTCGTCCCCATTCCACCTGTCCGACGGTTAAAATCAAATAAAGAGTTAAAATTCGATGCTCGGACGGTATGCTTCAGTGGCCTCGCGTTCATGGCGTCTGACACGAATTGTAGCAGGATCGAATCCCGTCCGAGTTTTTCTCTCTTCAAGTGCAAAGTTTTTTTGGTCTCGCGTTAGTGCTTTTAAAATCATATCGTAAAAAATATGTTTTCTTTTAACTTCGTTCAAATACTATGATTTTATTCTTTATATAAATTTAAATGTAATATGTAAATGTTCACAATAATCGATCCTTTGACGCAGGCATACAAGCGAAGTGATCTGAATACGAAATTAACTTTTGGTACGTATAACAGAAATTAATTTATTTTTGTATTACCATACCAACCTTTGTTTATTTTGCTACTGAGAAATGGGGCTATTCAATAATAAATAGTATATTCACATGATGCGGTTTTCACCCGAATAGTTTTTGTTTGATTCGTTTTCAACAGCTCTATAGCTCTCTATAATGCAGTATAGAGCTGTATATCACTCCGTTATTCAGCCATTATAATGTGGAGTATATTGGAAATGGAATTTCATTTGCAGTATTCTTCTGTACATACGATCGGTAAGTGCTTTCAGTTAAAATATAAAAAAACACCCGCATTATTAATCAGAAAAGCGCATATTATGAAACGGTAATATTAAAATAACTCTATTCGGACTACGTCTTGAACGAGATTAAGTGAAATGTGTGAAATTCTCGTCCAATTCTCACTATACGGCAAAATGTAAATATTATTTATCATACTGCGAGTTCCGTACGTCCGTAGCGTCCTACTTTCTAACTATGTCACAGGTTAGATAAGAGTAAGGAATTCCGTCCTCACATTGTCCCATAAAAGTTGGATTAGCAGCGTTATAAAAATATATTCCAGGATAAGTAGAGGATTTGCTGCAGGTTTAATTTGTTATGTTAGACGCAAATAAACTGAGTAGTTAATCATATGGGTAAACTAAGGAATAATGAGGGAAATATCATAGTGCATAATGATGAAAGAACTTGAAAATCTGTTACCAGCCGTGCGATTCTGTAATGATTTGTCGACGAGCTCACCAATGTCAAAAACTTTATGAGATATCGCCCTTGTACATAACGTTGTTTTTCCAACGTTTCTTGTCATCGCGTCATTTGTTTCATGGATGTTGTCAAAGATGCAACGATGTTTACTCTTATAGAATTCAAATAGGCAATGCAATGTGTTTCTTGTATCTAAAACTTGACTGACATTCAATAATCAGTCCATCAACCTGGTGTAATCGAATACATATTAAACTTGGGTATTTCAATATTCTAATATTAGTGTGTGTAATTTATTGATTCAGGCGTTACTTTGCGGAAATCCATTATCAAAAAACGATATTAAAAAATATTTAGTGACACTTCCGCTGAAAAGAAAACAATGATTTTGGCCTATTTGGGGGCGTGCACCACCCTCCCTCCCACATAAAATGCTCTCGACGAGTCAACATCTCCTGAGGATGCCTCGTGTAGAGGCGAAACACGTGTCGAATCGGTGTTGGTATATTTGGGGTTTCTTGTGTTTTTTATTTTGTATTCTTCCTATTAGCATTTTATGCGGGAGGGAGGGTGGTGCACGCCCCCAAATAGGCCAAAATCATTGTTTTCTTTTCAGCGGAAGTGTCACTAAATATTTTTTAATATCGTTTTTTGATTAGTGTAACTATTCCACGTGGGTTAAACTGTGAAACTCTATAAATAAATCATATTGGATCTGAACGGATTTAGATTAAATTTTGAATTGAGATGGTTTACTCAAGTAACCAACATAAAATGATACAAACAAGAAGTTTCACATTCTTGCCAATAAACAGATTATATATCTATCATAAATACCAAATCACGCTAAAGTCGGTGAACGGTTTATGCGATAAACAAAGATATTGTTTTTACCTTACGAAAAATCTTTTCAATATCCCGTTAAGAGCAGATAAGCTGGTTCATTGAAAAATTTGGCAATATTGATTGATTGAGCCTTAACTTCGTGAGGTAATATTCGACATCGGTCGCAAGTTTATAATTTATTAACGTGGATGAGCAAGATTTATGGCTTTCCGATGGGATATAACTACGAAAGAAAATTTTGTTGTTGTGAACTTTCCATCTGTTGTTTTTAAGATAGATCGGTGGTCAGGTAAATGGCTTGATCTATATTTTACGTTACTTTACATGGCTTACTTTTTAAAATAAAATAAGTGAGGAGTTAGGTAACAGTTTTAAACATAATGTCTACATGCACACGGGGTGTGTGAAATATATTTGTGTTAGCAATTTGAGAGGAATCTTCGTCAAGTGTTTTATGGGCGGAAAACGGATTGCTCAAGTTGAGGAACCATACAAACAATCCAAATGACTATGTCATTATATTTATTTAAGTACATTCATTAGTTAATTTGATTCGCATAGTCAGAGTCAAAGCGTAAATCGCTTGCCTCGTGGTTCTTCGAATCCTTTTGTTTATCGAGACGTGTGGAACATTTTACCATGAAATACCTAGAAACAGGGGCTGTATAGAGCTGGATACAAAATTCACAAGTATATACATTAAAGATATAATAAAGTATAATAAAATTGTACTACTATATTATAATGTTATGAATAATGACCTGCAACATCAGTACAACGTGGTATATGGTTGTCTATGCAATTTGCTATATAGTTGACCTGTACCCAATCAAATGTTATGTAAGGAAATATATATACACAATCACAGATTTACGTCTCTGTTGCTATACATTACCACGGTGATAGATAGATAATATGACCGTGACACTACGCTTCATCCTAGCCGAGCTAAACACAGCTCGGTTTGCGAAACCTTACGTGATACATACCTATGTATCACGTAAGGTTTCGCAAAGGTGTATGCAAACCCACATTTCTCAATTCATGTTTATGCTCCCATCATAGAAGATGAAAACAATTATGACATATCAGAAATACCAACCTCTCCAGAGTCATGGTTGTGTAAAACGCACTGGTCCAAGTAAGGGCAGTGTCCACCTTCGAACGACTCGACGTAATGCGCGTTGAATGGGACCTCCCATAAACCTATAAAATGAAAATGTTTTAGACCTTACATACCCTACATTATCTGTGATAGTACCCAAAACCTTAACCTTAACCTAATGACACTTACTGACAATGTATGACTTTTTTTGCTACAACAATAAATACAAAAATCTCTTTCAATGTCTTTGAATAAATACTTTGATACTTTTGACTCGTACCGGGGAAAGATTTAGTAGGACAAGTGCCAGACTTGCACTCGTGCGCGATCTTGTAGTCCAGAGTGTAGGGCCACACTGGGATGGCCAGCGGAGGTACGCCTACCGAGCTATCGTAGATGTAACCGAAGTCTTCCAGCACCTGGGAAGAAATAAGACTTATATAATAATAAGAGTAAATAACTTCCTGGTTTTTTTTTCAATGACGATACGAGGGAGACCATTACGGCTGCCCTGAACACATCGCTCGTCATCATCACAGTCATCACTCTAAGACATAGGCTTGTAAGGTTCATTTTTTCAATAATTATTATACTGCGTCCTACAGCAAGTCTTTAAATATGTCTACTTCTAGATGGAGTTTTCAATTTAAAAACCCTATAAACAACGAGATTACGCGTGAAAATCTGAAACTAATACTCTCTCACACATCCTGCTCAAGGTTTTAGGAAGGCCAAAAAAGAAGACAACGATAATTTTCAGCTATATTCTTCAAAATTGGTATCTACCGTACCTGAAACCAAGATACTATAATAACTACTATACTAAGTATACCACAAAACTTGTACAACAGATTTGCGGGAAAGACAAAATGAGTAGAAATAAATTTAACCATTACCATATGAAAAAGTACTGGGGTTTTATCTTTTTTTATTCCATTTCTTTCTGCCTACAAATATCAATCCGTAATTCAAGTTCAATTTTGTGCTCGTGCCGATCTCTACAAAAGTGCCTAATACGATACGCACCTTACATATTTAATAAATGGACTGACTCTAGAGGGCTTTTATTGAAGGTTGTTTTATACAAAAAAGTTGGTAATGGATACAGAGAAATGAGACATAAAGTTAAGAAAAGTGAACACACGGGTACACACATAGCATTTTAGTGTGAGGGCGGTTGACTGTTCTGAGATAGAGATCAAAGCCTATTTATTGGGTAGCTCCAAAGATAAGAAAGATACTTATAGGAATTCGATTGCTCAGAACACCTAACTAAACTAGAGAACTAAAGCGTTATATGAATTTGGACTTTAGTATAAACAGAATACAAACTACCATAAATCACTAAACTCTAAATTCATTTAACGCTTGCGAATGAGCGTTCTTAAATTTGCCTTGTCTGTTCAACTGTGTGTTTGTATGTTTAGTGCAAATTAAGTAGTCATGTAACTTCGTGCTTTCTAAACTGTAAAACTAGCCGCAATTGAAAGAAGAATCATATATTTAGAATTGTCATTCTAAGTGTTACACGAATGTGGATTTAATTTTAATCACAATAAGGACTAAGTACTTACCATAATTTAGAGAATTTTAGTTTAGTGTTCTGCACAAGCGAATTATTACCACTATACCATATGTGTAATACATTTTTGTACTACACTACTATATTAATATTTTATTTTGTAAGTATATGTTATAGTAATCTATTCGTTTTTTTTAAGTTGTGTTGGAATCTAATTGTCCACTTAGTTACAAAAGACAAGTGCAATTTGAAAAACTTCCGACTTTCATTCTATTACTTTGGTAAAAATTAGTTATTGGAGTGTAATCTCAAAAACCACTGGACCGAATTTGAGGAAATATTTAAAGAAGAAGCTCATTTAAATAGAGTACAATAAAGTAAATTTAAATGGGACCACACGGGAAGCATCATATTTCAAACAAAAAAATATATTTTTGAGAATCGGTTCATCCTTTCGAAAGTTATGAGGTAACAAACTTAAAAAAAAAACTATAAAACAGTCGATTAAGTACCTCCTCCTTTTTTCGGAAGTCGGTAGAAAAACTAATTTTACATGCCACAACTCATTATTTTTATTCTGTGACCAGACTGATATGTATCATTTTCTAAAATTTGAAATGATCTTTTTATGAACAATTGAATGAAAATTATACGAACAATTAGCAAAAAATATATATATTACAATCGTAATATATATATTTTTTGCTAATCTCTTATTATTATCAATATCAAAAATCGTATATACAAACGATGCTTTAGCTCGTATATATAGGTATTTTGATAAAATTATGGACATAAAACCTTATCATCACTTAATTTTATGACGGCTAAAAAATTTATATATGCAGCACTCTTCTTCATCCAGTAGAATAATGGTAAACATTTGTTGACGAAAAATGTCTATATTTACAACATTATTCAAAATGATAAAGGTAGTATTAACTTTAAATACAAAGGTACAATTTTGTATCCTTGCTGTTAACCATAGGGAGTTAACTTCATTATGAAGCTCTCTGATCACTTAACACGTTAATGGAACCTACATAAATCCGAAATAAACGTCGCTTATTTACACCAAACGTTCCACTTGTGACCTACCCAGAATCGTAGGAACATAGCAAAATGTTTCGTCGGATCGGTCAACAAATTGCCAGATAACAAACAGCCAGGCTGATTGGACAGACAATAGATTTCGATCAAATATTAATACGCCGCTCCTGCCTCTGTGGATCGGACGCATCTAATTTAAATTCGATTTTTGTTGAATAAAACATTGAATAACAAACGAGACGAGGACGGGTGTATAGTTCCAATTTCGGCCGGCGTTTATGTTGTAAATGATTGACAGGGTATCCGCCTGTTGGAATTTCACGTCAAACTATTTAGTCCCGAATCCCTATCCATTTGTGCCTTACAATTAGCGGTGGGATGGAATTTTGCATTAATAGTTTTCGGCTCACAACAGCTGCTGACAGTTGGAATTGGTGTCATAAAGTACCGAACGGAGTTTTCATTCGAATTATATCTTACACATCATGTGGATTTCATAAAACGGCAAACATTATAAATGTCTTAATTCTAAGGACATTACACGACATTCACTAAATCAAATTAACGTTAAACGTATTTGAAAAGTATATAAAAGCAGAAATAAAATGATGATTTAATATTGTTTAGCGCTACACGTATTTAGCGATATGTCGTTTAAGTGAGACTAACCTCCAGTTTCTGCAACGTTTGTCAAAGTTTGATCAGTTAATAACAGACGGAATACTGGCCGGTGATTGGTCACATATCGCGTCATATAATACCATTGACCAATGAGCGTTTAGTATTTAGTTAGTCAACTAATCAAGGCTTTGACAAACGTTCTAGAAACTGGGAGTAAGGCCCGTAATATCATCCGCAGCTTAATCCATGACTCTTAGTTTAAACCATCTTTATTGGTTTTTTCCTAATATGAATGGGAGTTTAAACCATCAGAAAGTTTAATCGGTCGAGGGAGGTCAGTTAAACTGCCATGTAGAGTTTAAACTAGAGTAAAAACAAAATGACGATACACTCCATCAGCTGTTTGGTTTTCGGAACTTAGACTTGAATATAGATATTTATGGATACAATCGACGTGATTAAATTCTCTTTGAAGGATACTACGTATAAAATCTGGCGCCGCGCCGTCTGTCGTAGTCGTTGTTTTTTACATAACTGACCGATAATGCACATCTTGACAGGTGTTGCTACATATAAAATAATAAAACTCAGTTTATCTAATCGACCAGTGATATTATCCCAATGAAATTAGGAGAAGGGTTTAATCTGTAGATCAATTTTAAGCTTCGTTTAACTCTTAGATTAGCGGGGATTGATATTACGGGCTGTGAGAACAATATTTAAAATGAGCTTAATAATATGTTCAAAACCCGGGTCGACATATTCGATTCATAACGCGAGTGTTTTGCGGGTTAATAATAGTTAAAGAAGCGTCAAACCCACGAGAGTTATTACGATTATATTACGATGAGAGATTAATACAAGAAAAAAACAAAAGAAGTTCGTAAATGTTCAGAGTACATTTCCGATACATAGCACGTGAGTACTTGGTTTCTAATTTGTTTTATTTTAAGAACCGGCTAGGGCGGCTAATATAGATCTATGGCCAGTGTAGGGAAGATTTTATATTAAATTAAAAAGACTTTTATACAGAGCTTATGCGTTAATTGATTAGTAGCTTATTACAAATATTGCTCATTACTTAACCGTTTTGTCACTTCACGATGTCAACTCGTTATTTTTATTCTGTGATCACACTGATATGTATCGTTTTCTAAAATTTGAAATGTTCTTTTTAAAGATATCTCAGTACTCGTCCGACATTTAAAACGAATGAAAATTATAAGAAAATGTTTAATCGTAATATAGATAAGTTTTGCTAATCTCATATATTCTTTAGCTAGTTTTAGTTAGTTACATGTAATAATATAAATGCATAACCGTATATATAAACACACGATCCTTTTAGCTCGCATACATATGAAGCACTCTTCTTCATCCAGTAGAACAATGGTAAACATTTGTTGACGAAAAATTTCCATACAACATTATTTAAAATGATAAAGGCACAATTAACTTTAAATACAAAAGGTACAATTTTGTATCCCTGCGGTTAACCATAGGGAGTTAACTTCATTATGAAGCTCTCTGATCACTTAACACGTTAATGGAACGTACATAAATCAGAAACAAACGTCGCTTAACTACACGAAGAATTCCACTTGTGACCTACTCAGAATCGTATAGGTACATAGTTAAATGTTTCGTCGGATCGGTCAACAATGTCGGCTAGGACGGCTAATATAGATCTATGGACAGTGTAGGGAAGTTTTTGTATTAAATTAAAAAGGCTTTTATACAGAGCTTATGCGTTAATTGATTAGTAGCTTATTGCCAATATTGCTCATTACTCAACCGTTTTGTCACTTCACGATGTCACTCACCTTAAACTGAGTGTTTCGTCCAGGTTTGAGGAAAGGTGCGCGTGCGCCGACTATTTCCGCTCGGGATACGTTCGCGAATTTCTTCAGGATCTCACGCATGCCGATCAATTCTCCTGCCCATTCTTCGTAGCCCTTGTCTTGCAGCCCTTGCTGTTGTGATACGGTGCCGGTTGCGATCTAGGATGACAACTCTAATAACTATTGGATCTTTCTCATATGCTCATGTTTGTATCCACGCTACCCATGATACGAGTACAGGTACATTTATTGTTACAGCACGACCGGGGAAGTACCACACTCCCAAGTAACACCGACGTGATGTGAAGTAATATAGCTTGCTATTGCGTTTTAATCGGTCTGTGTGAGGTTCCGGAGGCCAGTTCTGTCCTTCCCCTCTCCTCCCCCCTTCCCCATACCCCATTCCACCCACATCCCTTTTATTATTTCCTCAAAGGACGGCCAAGCATCCTAGAGACCTCTGTTATTGCGAAAATCCTTGGGTGACGGTATCACTTTCCATCAGGTGAGCCGCCTGCTAGTTTGCCAACCAATAACATAAAAAAAAAAAAGTTATCATAGTGCAGGTATATGAGCGTGTGTATGCTTTTAAAAAAGCTCGCTCTGGAGGGGAGTTAAAATTTTGGAAGGGATTTAACGCATTATACCTTTCATGCATGATTTGGAAGTATTCTCATTCCAGTTGAGCTTATTATCTAGGAAAACACCCAAATATTTGACAGAACGACTCCAACAATTTTTGTGCCCATCTGTCTTTAAAGTACGTGCTGAAAGCGTACGTTGTCTGATGAACAATTAAGAGGTTGTTAACATTTTTCCAATAACCCTGTATAAGTATGATTGAGTTAGATTTCACTGTTGTAATTAACTAAAATAACTCTGCAAACTGTCTCATGGTGATATGAGCATTAAGCAGTTCCTTGCAAAAGTACACAGATTACAGTTCTGGGTGGTACTGTAACTACACAGGCAGGGGTGGTGCTTATCACTGGACTTAGCACACTTTGTTCCGTAGTTAATTAGTAACAACTAAATTATGCTATTAAATAAAATATATAACTACTTATAAGTAAACTTACTTCATGACCATCGTGTGCGAGAGCCTGAACTTGAACGTAGTTGCTGAAAATAAAAAATATAAATCAAACATAAAAAAGACAATTGTCAAAAAGATTACAGAAAATCTCAACTCGGAACAATAGTCATAAATATTTCAGCAGTTGAGTACATACAATATTAATGGAACCCAGACAAAATCATAATAATAAGCAGGTCGCATCTGGTCCAATACTTCACTCATATTTCATTCAAAAGGTTGCGCAGAAACAAACTCTAGAATATTCGATTTGGATCATACAACGAGCTAACCGTTCTAGACCAAGGCTTCGGAGGGATAACCCTCACATAATTGCCTGGACGTGCGCTCCATACGAACAAAGAACACTTTATATTTGTTTTGTAATGTTTTCATGATTGCGATAAAAGGGATTGTTCGCAAAATTTGCTTTATACAACTTTGGAATCTCTTTTGAATTGTAAAATATATGAAATCTTTGCTGAAGATACAAAAGAAGATAATAAAAGTTGAAATATTTCGAGTCAGATTATAGCCTGAGGAGCTGACACTGTTGGCGTTTAATTATCATTATTAGAGGGAAACAACAGTTTCTGCATACGGTTTTGGGCATATTTTATATAATTATCAGAGAAAATTGTATACTTGTTTTTGTTTGATGAATGATTTATATGCAATATATAGTGAGTTGCAACAGGATGCAACGACGAGTGCACTTTGCTCACTGTATAACCAGAGGAAAGTTGCCAGACGAAACAGAAACAATAGTTCAATCAATAATCGATCATTAATAACTATGCCAGGTTCACGTTAATATAATTTTGGTGTGCACAAAATTACATAGCTTTGCTTAAAAAGTAAAAAACTGGGTGCTACTTGGAGAAATGCTAGTTTAGGAGAGATATAACAGCAATTGTACATAATGAAAGTTACGCTACCTGTATTCGTGAGATAAGAAGAAAGTGCCTCGGATAGGGCATCCATTGGGATTCTTGATTTTCCCATTGAACACTTTTTTATAATGTTCGTAGTTGTTCAGGTTGACGGCACCGTCGAACGTGAGCATTATCATCTGCGGCGTCTGTGGATTACGTACACGGAAATTTTATTAACTCGACAAATGTGTGGAGTGGACCTAAAAATATCATCGTAAAAATTCAGAAAGGATCCCTGCGTTTATTCTCCCTTTATAAAGTTGTTTGGAGAGTTAAATAACCCGGGAAAAGTCCGACTTTTTTAATAAATTGTAACGCGTAACGTCGAGAGTTCTGTATATTTCCTTCATCCAAAACGTTAAAGACAAATCAAATCATGGTTCAATCATGTTTCCTTGTGTGAAGATGGGTCGTCAATCATTTTATTAAGGAAATAAGCACCACTTTCAGATGTTAAAGCTATACTACCTTTACGCACGCATTTTTAACCATTTTGTTATAAGGGATGAATGTATAAATATGTAATGGATATATAGGTAGTTTTTCAAAGATATAAGTCCTAATTCGGTTATGTGTTAACCCAGATGACAATAGCAGATCTATACGCAATATTTCATGAAAACAGTTCAAGAGTTTGAAGTCTATAAGATTAGTTGTAGTGAAAGTTTAAGCCGCACTTTTTGTAATTTAGACATAATGGGCCCTACGCATCTGGAATCATAACCTTCATTTTGGCCAATCATTATAAACAATAATACAGTTAGAGACATAATAGTACTACGACTTATATAAATTATTATTATATTATTCTTTAAGAATTCCATTCATTCTCAAAAAGCAATCAAATCAAGTCCCCTGTCAAATTAAACCCCTACAACATGCATCAAATCGGTTGTGTCTCTGCAATGTTTTACTGTGAGAAAATTTCGGATAAAGAGTACGAATATGATTGATAATAGATATAATGTTTGATCGAATGAGTTTTTTTACTGCTGATTATAGAAATTAATTATTGCTAACATTTGGTCGAAACAACTTAAGTGCTTACTTCTTCTGGATCTAGTCCACCGGGAATGAGCGTCCCGTCTTTGGAGCAGAAGCAATATGGCAGCTGGCACTCGGAGAGGTCGCATTTGGTCGCTAAGTCGGTGGGAGTCTCCGTTATGGGTGCAGGCGCTGAAATACAATACAGTACATGAGGTTTGTAACTATATGCTTTTAACATACAGCTTTATGCAAGCCGATACAATTATCTTTTTTTTTTCTATGTCAATCGGTGACGAGGCAAGTAAGTTGCCTGATGTCTGGCATCACGCTTGCCCATAACAGTGCAGCTCCATTTAGAATTTTAAACTACGAGAGCCCAATACCCTGCATTACAATGCACCGCGCTCCTCACCTTGGGATAGAAGATATTAGATCTCGTGCCCAGTAATTTCACTGGAAACATTGCCATTCAACGAAACACAGTAATGTCTGCACACTACTGCTTCATATTGAAGTTATAGTACTTCCCCTTTGGATTCTGCAGAAGTCCTACCACTACAAGAAAAAAGATTATATAAGGTATTTATATAGTAATGAACTTTATTACAATTATGCTTATAATTGTAATAAACTTCATTACTACGATACATACGATAGTAGCTATTATACCCATCTCACTTAAAAAACAAAATTAGACACACGTGTGAATCTTTCATCTATATCATATGTTTTAATCTTACTTTTAGATTGAGATGAAATTGGTAATGAATATTATATAAAGATAATATGCATTACCAATTTCATCTAAATGTATCAAGGCGAATCATCTAAAAAAATCTTCACGCTGAAACGGCTCTACAGATTTGAATTATAGGTATTTGGAAATAGCTTAGTGAATAGCTCGTGGGATATACATTTCAGGCTCGGGTAAAGCCACGGGGCACAGTTTTATATAAAGTATTGTTATAAACATTACCAAACATCTTCCATTTCCATTACCTAAAGGAGTTCATTTTGGATTATGAAAAGAAACACAAATTACATCGATTATGTATGTTTTTATAGAGCGCAGATTAGTTTTTATTACGACTTATTCTGAACCAACAGAAAAGATTTTCTTAGTTTTCGTAAAGTAAATAAATCTAATTGCCTTTTGGGTCAGTAAACATTCCATTACCGAATCAATAGCATTCGGTCTCCAAATAGGGTAAACCGAGGGTAGCTGCCCCACTTTTTAATATTATCTATGTTTCCCAAATTAACCGACCCGTTTAAAAATTGTGTGTGATAGATTTAAATAGGTACTTACATTGGTTTTTACAACATTTTATCTTTTGATCTGTGACAAATTTTTTTTGACCTATAAATTTCGAAGTATAGATGCCCCGTAGCGGAAAGTCTACTCAACTGTAAAGCACGGCTATATTCCGGAGATACATGTCCCATTAAGGATATTTTATATTCGTTAATTATTGGCTATTGTAATTAATTTAATAACTTAACTTAACTTATCATGTAAACCTAATCGAAAAGTTTACTTTTCGATAAGGTTTACATAAACAAACCACATTAGAGTTAACATCCATGCAAGTGTTTCTTTCTTGTTGAGGCATGCATATATACTGAATACTACGCTATATACGCCATTTTAATTAGTTTTGACATTGAACGACAATTAGCATAATTGTACTAAGTCAAACACAACTTTTACGTGGGTGTATATTTACAGCAACATAACATAATCTTTTAAACATCTATAACAACTCACTAAACTCATAATATACAAACAAAGTATCTATCAAAAATGATTCTTATTCAAAAATTTCCAGTTCCATTTCCAAAAATTTTCAACATCTCTTTTATGGACACACATTACAATAACATATATGTTTTATCTAATTGTTAATAACCTCTGTGTGAGGATATGTTTGTGCACAAAACTTTGCCAGATTTAAGTAAACTATTGATGAAACGTGAATCTAAGGCTCCCCTGACTGAAATCACGTCAAAGTTGATCACGCCATCTCACAATGCCGTTTTGTGCTGTGAACTAAATGCATACGCTAGATTCTCCCCTTATATGAAAGTGTTGTCGAAGAGCTTAATTCCGAAACACAGTTACAAAACTTGGGGTTTCTATCCCACTCGGGGTATCCTCAGTTTATCTTGCTGTGAGATCTTCGTGAAAACAGGAAAAAACAATCTTCGTATAAAAATATCCTCGTAAGGGGTAGGACATATAACATGATAGTAATATTATGAAAATTAATAAAACTACAAATGATAGGTAGTCCTTTCCCATTGTTCCTACGGTGGTGGTTATTTAGCCAAAATTTAACCGTAATTATTAACGTATTTAAAGATGTCTTGCATTACAAATAAGTTTATTACAAACGAGCGACTGCCCGCGACTTCGTTCGCGTAGTAGGCTGGGTCTTCGGCCTCACCATAACCTTCAATTTTTTCTTCGTTTTTATTTTATACAATTTCATAATACCGACTTCCATTTTATTTAGTTATTGGAGTGTTACTCAAAAACTACTGGAAGTCGGTAGAAAAACCTTCTATTGCTTCTTTTTTATGTTTATTACCTCATAATTTTTTACTGGGTGAACCGTTTCTCAAAATTCTTTCTTTGTTTGAAAGCTGGTGCTTCCCGTGTGATCCCATTTTCCTATTCATCAAATTCGGTCCAGTAGTTTTTGAGATACACTCCAATAACTGAATAGAATGGAATTCGGTATTACATTTTTCTAATTGTACTTGTTATATTTATATAAATGTAATAAACGTCCTTTTCATCACCTGCTCGGCAAATATATGCAATGCAACCCTAATGTGGGGTTTACACGGGTGACTAAAGCCGCACGATTATAATGGCGCGGCGAAAATCGACCGTCTAAATGGTCAATCCCAGACGATCGCCAGCCGCATAAACTTGTGTGAGGGTGTTTTTCTAACACTTGTTCTGCTCAACATGTTTAAAGAAAATTAACTAGTCTGCGATTTCAGTCACCTCTGTAAATTCGCTAGTGATGTGGCTTGGTGAGGCGATTTGTGAAGCGACTAGCCGCACGGCGAAAATCAACTCATGTAAACCCCTCATAATCGAGTCATGTCTTTGCCCCCGCCGTACCTAAAGTTGTACTGAATTTCATTAGGTAACAACTCGCCCGACCGGAAATATTATGATTTGCATTTCGAACTTCACAAAATTTGTATGAAAACTTTGACTTACATCAAAGAGATTTTGATCTTTCCACTGTTTGTCTGGAAAAATGTGTCAAACCTCAACCAAAAAGTACATACATAGCAAATACTTAAATATCTACTAGTATGAAAACTCATCCTAGATTTCAAAAAGTTTGTATTTCCACAACTGGTTTAAAATATCCATCATTACTTTAGTTTTTTTTTCTATTTTCCTATAATTGTGTTTCTTCGGTTTTAGATTGCATAGTGGTGTATTATTAACAATTATGTGTTCGTAATGGTGCACCAGTATTGGCATAGTGAACGAAATCATTCAACGTTGTTTTTTGTCTTTGTTATCTCACAGAAGTGAGCAAAGTAGAGAACTCTAATACAAATATTTTCGTTTCATGTATACTAACTTTTAAAAGACATATATATAAGTGCGAAAGTAGAGTATTCACCTCGGGGATCTCCCTTCGTCTTAGGCGAGTTTGAAGCTTTTTACCTCGCTTTGCTCTGGACAACACCTACTTGCTATGCTCAAGAGCTAACTCTAGAATTCTTCGTTGCGATTCAATACAACGCCCGTGACGTAAGGCACTGTAATACTGCTATCAAAATGGTTTTATGTCTATATCTGCACCAACTAATAATAATTTATACATAATGATTATTGCTAAGTAATTATTTAGTTATAACGTTGGATGCAGGCCGCTTCCAACCGGTCCTTTTGGAAAATCATGGGAGAGGCGTATGTTCAGCAGTGGACGTCCTACGGCTGAGATGAGATGATGAGAATTATTTAGTGAGACGTCGGTCAATGGCTCAACCATTCATGTGTTAAGCTCACAGAATTCGCCCTATTGACACTATATCTATGGTTCCATTCGCATGACTGCGAAAACAAGAAGGAATAGATTGATAATGGTATAACCCATTAATAATTTAAAATCTGTTCCACAAAACCATAATATTTCAAATATCCGTAATACGGTTGTATTGCGACGGCTCGTATTTCAATCAAAATAATTAATTAAACTTGGATCAATTGTTCGCTATAAAATAATGTAATGGGATTCCGAAGCGTTCATAAAAAGGGCTTTGCCTTAAGCTTTAGTTTCATCACCGAAATGATTGAAGCTTCAAAGCTCTATGTAAAATAAGACATAATAAAGATATTAAGTATAAAGTAATAAATAAACATTATGTACTTACTTGTAGCAATAGGGCCGCATCTGGCCTCTGCCTTGAATGTACAGTACTTGCTAATATCGTCGAAGTACAATCCGGACGGGCATCTGCTTATGTAAGGATATCCATCGACGCACTGAAAATGTATATTTGTGTGAGTTATTACAAATTATTAGCATAGCACGCCATTGGGTTAGAGATAGGCCAGCTAGCGATATTTTACGTTTTCCCTTTGGGTATTCATTAATTATATACAGAGGTACCTTACTACTGTAAATTAAATGAACTACCGTAATAAATAACAAACTGAAACTACGTTATTAATAATGATATCCAATTTACCTCTTTACTGTTGGTATTTAATATAGTTAGTTTACCTGATATTGTATTGTAAGATAAGTACAATTTAAAAAAATTAATACCGACTACCATTCTATTCAGTTATTGGAGTGTAACTCAAAAACTACAAGACCCAATTTGATGAAATTTGGACCACACGGGAAGCACCAGCTTTCAAACATAAAAATAATTTTGAGAATCGGTGTAACTAGTAACTAGTTGAAAGTTATGAGGTAACAAACATATAAAAAATACAGTCAAATTGAGTACGTCCTCCTTTTTGGAAGTCGGTAGAAAAACATTTATCAATTCTTGTAGTAACTGAATAATTAGCATTGTAAGTGACGCGTCCCTACCAATGAAAAGCAACAAGCATTTTATGAAAATATTTTCAAAGTATTATTTTATATATTAAACCTAGTGAACACCAGAATAAATAGGTACCTACATAAATTATGTAAAGTTCTGTGTGACCAAATTACGGCACCAGTGGCCCGAGCAAGAACATTTGCTAAAGTTTAACGTTATCGTATCGTTGACGTATTCAGTACAAACTATTATTTATCTACTACTACTGTGGCACAGTTAACTCATAGTTTGTACTATATAACGTTACACTTTAGCAAATGTTCGTGCTCGGGTCACTGTAGATTCATAAGTACACACGCGAGACAAAATAACGTGGATGGGTACCTTACTCGTACATCAACAAAACAAAAACTCACTGCTTATTTAAATGAGATACTTAAGTTTATGCCCGGATTATGTCTGTGTCGCCGTTTTTATTTTTGAATCCTCCCAATTTCGCAGACATAAAATAAACTGTACTGGTAATCCGTAGAGGGTTAGACTCACGGGGTTACGTTATACTGTATATTACATACGAAAAAAGAAAACCCCAAGTTTTTATGCGAAAAAATGTGTTCAGTGTGTGTACTTACATAAAAAACGTGTTGTAGTTAAACGTATTTGGTAAGACACGGTTAGAAATGCAGTACCTACACGGTTAATCGTAACTGGGTGGAGTTGCTTCATGGACAGCTCGAACGTTTTAATAAATTATGTGTTGTGTAGTGTCTATGTATTTTAAAACATTCTGTTTAAGCAACGGTTTAATCCTTTGAGTACCATTGACGTAAATGTACGTGCGTTTCATTCATAAATCTTTTGTTTTAGATAACACGGATAATTAAAACAAAAGGCCACTGGAGGGTGCCATAACTTATTATTGTACTTAATAATTATTTGAGTATGTTTTTGTTAAGAACTTTTTCAAGTAGATAAATGTCTTATGTATACACCATAATACGAAACTTGAGTTAAATTTTGTAGAACAATTCCATAGAACATTAAATTAGTGATAGGTATAGCATATTATTCCTCGCTAAAGCACAATTAATTAGAGAAATGCTATTAGTAAAACAGCCGTGCGATTCTCTAAGAGCAAACATCGTTGCATCTTTGACAACATCAGCGAAACAAAAGACGAGATGACAAGAAACGTTGGAAAAACAACCTTATGTACAAGGGCGATGTCTCATAAAGTATTTGACATCGGTGAGCTCGTCAACGTCGCATCGACGAATCATAAGAGAATCGCACGGCTGATCCCTGGCTAAAAACAATGCTTACACAGAGGAGGTTGGAGGTTGCTGCAATATTTCATGACAAATTAATAAAAATCATTTAGGACAGTTGAATCCAAGAGGGTAAATGCTTAGTTCCGGTGGACTGACCACAAACGTCACGAAAAGTACCTCTCTAATTGAAAGAAAGAAAGAAAGAAATAAGTTTTATTCCGGACAACGCACATCATCACAACATACAATAATAATAGCAGTAATTTATAGTATTTACCCGAAGGAAAACACGTTGGTAAACAATTCGCAATGCTGCGCGATGTCAAGAATGAGTCCCTATATTGCTAAAAGGTTGCGCATTTTATACCTTCCTCGTCTACTTGATCGAATCGATGGTATTGATCATATTTGATCATGACGATCAAGTACTTGTCCTTCCATTTGCCCATCATCTTTGCCCTTACCATCCTAGAAAATGGAAGCCATAATCTGAGGCACCAACTTTACGAATATCAATTTTACTAAGGCATTAAATTAAAATTTAGGACTAAACGTGTATAGGGAAACATGCAAGGCGCCATAACAATCTAAAATGCTACTACAAACACTTCGTTGAATTGAACAAGGCGGATAAAGTGGTGGTTCAGATTAAGTATTATATACGTAATACTAGCCCGCGCCCCGCGGTTACACCCGCGTGGTGATGAATGATGATGAAAGTATCTTATATGTTAATCCAGCGTATCATCTTCCTCCATACCTAATTTCATCTGGGTCAACCGTTTGAGCGTAAAAAAGTAACAGACATACAATCACACTTATAAATTTTCTCCTTTATAATACTAGTGTGATATATCTGGAGGGAAGTCAATTTTAAATCAACCAGTATGCTGCCCACAACTCTGTTATGCGAGACTGACTTAGTCTAAACACTTCATCTACATTTGATAACAACTACAATTTAAAAAATGTAATACTGACTTCCATTCTATTCAGTTATTGGAGTGTATCTCAAAAACTACTTGACCGAATTTGATGAAATTTAAATGGGACTACACGGGAAGCACCAGCTTTCAAACTAAAATAAATTTGAGAATCGGTTCACCCAGTCGAAAGTTATGAAGACACAAACATTTAAAAAAAAACATTAATTCTAGTTAAGTACTTACCTCCTCCTTTTTTTGGAAGTCGGTAGAACATAATAATATGAAGCATCTTAAAGTGTCCTAGTGGTGAAGCACAAACAATGTTTAAACATTCAAGAAGCATCAGTGTCTAATAAATACAAATAATGTGAATACCAAAAAAGCCGTACAAACACGACATGTTTTTCAACCTTAGACAAATTCCGATATGTTTTTTTACATAATGATATTCATCGCACATACAGTAAGGTAAATTATTCATGGTTTTAGGACGAAAATACACTACACTTACATGCTATAAAGGACCGATCGCATATGATAAGAGTTTACTAGAACAGGCGAGTGGACTGTTACTGACCTAAAGTATTCATTGTCTGCAATGGAGCAACATTTAGAATTTCAATGTCGTTATAGTAATATGTATACGCTTAAATTAAGTCATTTTAGCATTAAAAAGGGGTCAACCTCGAAATGAGAGATATTAAGCTGATTTTTCATTTTGGTGTTCTAATTTTTCTCAAAAGTGTCATAAAAGCTCATAATATGCATCGTAAGTAATTAAAGATCAAAAGTAAAAAAAACTGATATTTCATGATAATATCGGTTTCTACTGCTCCAATTATGTTACCTATTTTATAAAATTGCAGAGCATACAATTTGCGACAGATTTGATTTGAAACATTTCTTTGAAATCGTGCAGCAATTGAAACCGAGATAATCGCGAAAACCTTTTTTTTACCTTTGACCTAGAGCAACTTATACGAAAATTTCGAGGTTAATTGCCAATTTGACTGGACTAATAATACTATAACTATTAATTAAATTACACAAAATGCTCTATTCCACTTGATTTGTTACAAAATAATGTTTCAGGTTACACTATTCGTACTGGAATTGACATAACACTTTGTCACGTCAATTGCATTGGTGACACTACCGTACCCTAAAAGATGCTATAGGAATTCCTTGCGACACAATAGTTTAACTGCATACGTTGAAGATACGAGAAGCTAGAAATGTCGAAGGCAATAGTTTTATGCAACTTTATATCTACTTATTCCATCCACGACATTCGTATATCCCAACGAAGTTTTACGGACTTTTGAACACGTTCGAAACGCGCAACAAATGTGATCGAACCTTTACAAATCGTATGCTTTTGCTGTAGCACCTATAATAGTAGGTAGGTACTAATGTTCATATATTACTAGTCTAACGAGTTTGTCTATGAAACTGGATATAAATTCAAAAATTATATCGATCTATTTCCTGATTATAGTTGCAACATCATTTCTATACCTATTGACCGAATGCTTAATATCATTAGGTCAGCGTTGAAAGATTTAGCCCGTCTGTCTCTCTTTCATTTAAAACTGGTTTAATATTCACATAACAAGTGTTGGAATAATAAAATCTACGAAAATGTAGATCAGAAAATTAAGCATTTAGCAGAAGCGTGGTTATGGTAGTCTTAATACGACACTTAACCTACAGGAGCTAATTTATGAAAATTATAAATGTGATGATAGCACGTAAAAACACAAAAGTAAGAAATAAAAAAAAAGTTCAACATATTGCCAATTTTAACCCTTCTAAATATTTTTACTGTGTTTTTGGAAATAGATTAAACAGCAGTTACAAATATAAATATAAGGTGTTGTTTAGGTATGAAATTGCCGTTTTATGTAGAACATTTTTATAGTGTTACTTTTTTAAAGCACTAACGCCTGCTTAGCGATCTCAAACATTGAAATTTATAGAGAGAAAAATTCACATACTCGGACGGGATTTCAACCCGCGTCTTCTGACTATCCGTGTCAGACGCCATGACCATCTAGGCCACCGAGGCTCGAGGTCCCCGTAAGACGGTTAAATCAGATAGAGAGTTAAAATTTGATGATCGAACCTCGATCTATTATTGCAATTTTGCTCTAAAACGGGAATCTATGAACTCTTAGGTAACGTTTTTAAAGTTTCACCGGATATGAATTTTTTACCCTGTAAAAGGCTATCTGTTTTGCAAAAAAATGTCATCAGCTGCAGCATGGTCTGGTGAGTATGGTGGGTGACGGAAAGTTTTCAGTGGTAATTTCTGTAGTTTTAAGACGGTCAACTGTACGATATGTGGACGAACGTTGTCGTGAAGGAGTTGACTAGAACAATTGACAAGTCTGTTGTTTTATGAGGAACTTGTCCATCATCATTTGCAATTCTTTACAGTAGGTACTCATCTGCATTTATTGTTATTTAGTGTTATGCATATATCTCAAGAAGCTATAATGAACAATGCCGTGCATAGATCCACCTCACACTCACAATCAGCCTTTTTGACTTAATTTGCGTTTCGGACATCATTTGGCTGCCTCCCCTGTGTCCAACCAGTGCGACCGACATTTTCGATCATCATACAGGATCCACTTTACAATACAAAGTGGCAACGCGATGCATTATATCCGTATCTGTGTGCTTGTTTGATCACATTGGTGGGTAACGTTTTCTTTTTCCCGGGAACCTCTTTCATAGATACCAGCGCCCCTGGGGGGAGCACGGTGGTTATGTGGGAGTATGCCCAATAAAAACCAGGAGTGTTCCTCCAAGCCTCGAAGAAGCCTTTATGTCGAGACTGCAGGAACGTTTTGGCATTCGTCTGCGGCCCCGGCGACGCTGATCCCCAGCAGAGGTTCCCAACCCGATGGGATTAGAGTAGACTAAGCTCTAGGCCCGTCTTCTTGAGGGGCGCACGGAAACACCGCACGCGCCGCCTCGGAGACACTGATATTTGAACGACGGACGCCTCCGCGTACGCCGCCCCAGTCCCCAATCATGGAGGTCGGTGGGCCGAGCACAAACATCTGTTTAAGTGTAACGTAATCGCATCGTTAACGTATTTATTAAAAACTGTAATTTATCTAGGACAACAGTGGCACAGATAACTCATCGTTACATATATGCAGATTTTCGTGCTCAGCCCACGGAGAAGGGCGTGAAAGATTAACCTGCGACGCCCTGGTCTCTTTTGCGCGGATCCGGAGCTCGGATAGCAATTCCCGCTCCCTTTCCGCCACCTCCTTTTGCCCCATCACCTCCTCGCAGAAGGAGAGTGCGTCCTCCCATGACCTCTCACATCTCAGCATTGATGATATCAATGCTGGGAGAGAGAGGTCGTTTCCCACTGTAGTGACGAGGACCCGTCGCTCGCCTGCCCTGCTGCTATGCTATGCTGGGCATACCTCCAGTGAATGCTGCGCTGACGCACTCATGACGCACTCGGGCGTCCAGCTGTGGGGTCGGCCAGACGTTCCTTCCACATCCCAATCAAGGCCTGACGAGCTTGAAGCTTGAAGCTTGCAAGCATCGACCTCCCTCGCTGCCGGGTTTCACGGAAGGCTGAGATCTTTGCACCCAGTCCCACATACCCCCCCCCCCCCAAATGTACGGGATGCGTAATGAATATATCCCAAAGTCAACAAAAAATAAAGGTACCGTCCAAACTCGTCGTGCCACGGCGCAACTTGTATTCGAAAGGAACATCGTAGTTCCAAAGTTGTTTTTTTCATGGTCACAAAATCGACGATATCAAAGAAAAACGAACGGCGGAAAAATAAACATTATGTACATCTTACTTCTTATAAAATTAATTTAAATTTGGAATTTTACTTACATAGAATGAAAGCTTATGGCTTTTGCAGGAAAAACAAAAATTGCAGAAATTGATTTTGTGTAAGTTTCATAGATTTGTGTTTTCTCTAAACGAAACTATCTTCAACACCAAAAAGTGTGAAATAACTTGTTGAAGTCGGTACCATCATAGTTCAAAAGTACCTATTATCGGTCCACAAATGGGCTAGATATCGGTGAATATACCTACACAAAAAAATATCAATATTAATATAAAGAAATACAAATGTGTAATTGACTATGCAGCTGATATACTTAATTACAATCAGCATTTTGAATTAATGTTTAGTTTTAAATTGTTGTGAGAATAATATGTGACATATTGAAGATAAGTAATAAGAACAGAAATAAAAATAGATATAGGTGTTTGTGTGTATTACGACTTAGTCTATTCAATTGTATATCTTAATATTTATTTCATGAGTATAATTTGTAACAATGTAGTAGAGTCAGTAGTACTAGAGCCAGAACAGATTTTTGTTATACATACTGCATATGATTTTGTCGCGTGTGGAGGATGTTGTGGAATTAAGAATGTACCCTTAGTATTATTGTGAACGCATCTTTAAACTGTAACTTAGTAAAAAAGAAAAAAAAATAGAGCTTCCTTCCGTTTTAAATTACAATGGCGTTGTTTCATTTTCGATAATTCTCACCCAAGTTCCTAATTAAAGAATAATAATGAATACTAACTTTCCTAGCTATAAATTATTGGATATTTCACTTCCCAATTTTTATATATCAAATGATTTAATTTGTTGCTTCAGTTGTTACTTTGCGGAAATCCATTACATAACCTTCTTTTTTGAAGACGGTTAAAAATGACGCCTAATCGTAATAGTACTAGGCGATTACGAACTAGTAGGAGGTCGCTAAGTCCAAATGTCTTCCCCAAAAAGGAAAGCGCTCTCCTTTCGATGCACTTCATACCTGCATATCGCGAACAAAGATTAGTATAAGCCGTTATTACTAGGTATCATTATCAATATTCTACACACTATTTTTAACGGACACATGCTTCTCGTTACTGCATAAAATGACATTTGTATGAGGATCATGTATATATGTACCATTACCGTTTGCATAAAGACAATGAACACGACGCGTTCGGTAGATTGGTGTGTGGCTGGCTTTGACTGCAAGGCGATAATTGCAAAATTGTCAAACGAGAATCTGCCTGCATACTGCATCTGTCTGCGAGATTCCTCGCGATTGGAAGTTTGTGTTGCTAGATTGCATGCTTTTATCATCGTTGGCAACATTTTTTTATAAATATCTGAGTAAGTGTTCGACGACCTCAAGGCAGGCAGCTTTATAAGGATGAAGGTGCATTGGAGGGTAATGGATGAAACATGCACAGGACAGATAAAAAAAGAGTGAAGATATATTGTCATGGGTACGTAAAGCACGGGTTACATTCACAATATAAATCTTATCAACCCACATCGGGAATAAATAATTAAGGGCTCCGTTAGATCGGTTTGTATCGACCATGCCTGTGAAGTGAAGGGCCCCAGTTCGATCGTGTAGAAATGGTTGTTGTCATGTCTATCTTTAAACCTGTCCAACTAAAAAAAAAACTAAAAATTGTTTAAGTGAGCGTGTATGGCCAAAGCCGAAACTATGAGAAATAGCGAAAAGTAATCAAAGGAGTTTTGGGCTTGGTTTTGATTAAAACTAAAACACCAGCATTAGGTATTTTTAAAAACATCAATAGGTATACCTAGCCAAGAATTGAACAGTTGATTTAAAAAAAACAAACTGACTTATTATTGCACCATACGGTAGTGCCGCTAATAAATTCTGGGAAGTAAATGTCATAAGACAAACTTAAGGAAAAGGTTGGATTTTAATAAACAGCTTCATATTTTAATTCAAAAGTCTTTAATTCATACCTATATCTTGCCAGAACTTTTCGAAATTCGAAACGATGCACAATATTTTTTTCAACACACGCCTGCAACGCAGTCATCTTCACAACATCAGATTCTAGCTTAAAAACTTACTTCGCGGTTAAAAGCCACAGTAAAAAATTAAATAAAGTAATCATTTGAAATTAGAACGCAAAGTGAAGTGGCGCCAAAATTTAGATTCTGTTCGACGTTTCGTTGATTATAACCAACTGTTTGCGTACTATTTCAGATTTTATTGAACAATGTATAATAGCGATACCTATTAGAACTAGAACTCTGTAATTTGAATATCGATTTCATAAACTAACATACTCGTATACTATGGATTTAACCAATGATTAACGATTTTTTCTAATGGAGGCATATTTTCAATGGGAACAATGCCTGTATGTATTAAATAAAAATAGGTATACTTGGCTAGGCTTAAGAACCTTCCTCTTTTTAGAAGTCTGATAAATATTGCCATTGCTCTTCTTTTTTCTATTAAGATGCAAAAACTGTACTTTGCCTATAGAGTTATTAAATACTAAAAGCTCCACGGGTTTGCCAGTTAAGTCTGACATAATTCTTCTTTCGAATAAAAAGTTGCTAGGTTGATAAGGTATTCTCTGTCGTGTGTGCTATACCAGTAATATGTACGAACTATAGATATGTAGCTAGAGGGAATAGAATCGAGGGTGTCATCAGCTTTGACTGCAGTTTAATAATCTGTCAACAGGGGACCGGCCGTATGTGTCGCAACGGGGCTGGGTGTTCCGCAGTGTGAAATTGGATTTTAATCACCCGGTCAATCTTCATTTTGATGGTGTTCCAGCTTCATTTGCATATCTGTTTATTTTATACATAGATAACCTAGACTGTCCTTTGTTTAAGTTTAGCTTTGGTATTTGTTACAAGGCAAGCAGCGAGAAGCGCTCGTAGCGGAGCTTGACTTGGCGATCTTAACCGATCAACAAGTTAAACAACACTTGCTGCAGTCAGGACTTGGATGGGTGACTACTAGTGGCATTATTCAATTGAGCGCTTCCGTGCTTCGGAGGGCACTTTAAGGCATCGGTCCCGGTTGTTTGTCTTAGGACAACAGTCGTTGGACTATGTCGAAGGCCTTCGGGCGGCCTGAAAACTTCGCACTGGGCCCGCGTGGTGGATTATAGCCCAACTCTCTGAGAGGAAAGCTCGAGTCCCAGCAGTGGGAACAAAATGGGCTTGCTATGATGACGATGAAGCAGCGTACCTTGTTGCTGATGAGTGAGTGAGACGAACTCATAAGATTTACAAATCTGTTTAGATATCTAAATTTTGACAAGATCAATACTTGAACCAGTCGTTTACTTCGAAAACTCATAGTTCGACAAATCATTGCTTCGACAGGATATATATTCGACAAGAATTTTATACCAAAAGTGTTACGTTATATCGAGGTGTAGGTTTGCCTACTTCTGGTGGTGGTCAATTTCGTTGCGATCACCATTCAACCATACGCTCCTCCTCGCTTCGTCGCACCTATCGTGACTTTGCTCTGACTAGATACCACAGTAGAAATATCATTATGCTGTGTAGATACTCCGTTACGTTCTGTGTGAGTAATTCGTGTCGAATAAGTATGTTCTGTCGAAGCAATGACTTGTCGAACTATGTTTTTTCGAAGTAAGCGACTGTCGAAGTATTGAACTTGTCGAAATTCAGAAATACACCAGATTTGTAATGAAGTAATTATAAAGTCTACATATTAAAATACGCTTTTAAACCAAAGACACCATCAATTCAGTACGAGATAGTGAATGTTTATGGCTAATTATTTATAGACCACGTAAGCACTACAGTATACCTACGTAAGATTAATACGTACATACGTGATCAAATATCCCATCCACTGGCGCTGTAAACTCAAAAATGCCATTTTAATTCATACAACGATGTAAATAAAACTGCAGTATTATATGCTCAATGATCATGGTCAAAAGAACTATTATCCTCTGTTGTTTGTATGCCTGACCAGTTTTATATTCTATAAATAAAGCGATTATTTTTCAGAGTTGATTCGGTCGCCTGTGTGTATGGCATAAGTAAAATATGCTTATACTAAGTGTATTTGTAGCTTTATTTCCATATAAAAATGTAAAGAAATAAATCTCTATAAATATTTATGTAAAATATACATCTTAATTAAAGATAGATCTATACCTACTTTAGGTATTTATCTAATTATTCAAATATTTTTTCTGTATAAATACAACCACAAATTACTTAAAATTATATTTGCGAGAGGACCGATGAGATGTATAGGCATATTTTTCTAAAATATGTAATATTGAACATAATCTTATTTAAGCTAAAATTGCCTTCATTCCTGTTTTTCCGTCTACGTGACAAGAAATACACCCAAATAGCATTATGAAAAGGAGAATCAAGGAAAACTCACTTGATAAAAACGTCTGCAGGTGGCCGGGTCCGCGAAATTCCCATTGCCCTGTGTGCCTTCGGGACAAACAAAATCCTCTGTTTCCTTGTCCTTCTGTTGATAACTTCCTGGAAAACATAAATGTTTAAGCTTTAATATGAAATTGTCGTGTTCCAAATTAAATTTACTTGCTTCAAATTATATTCGTATTTCTATATTTCATAAATACCCTAAAAAGATGTAATGTACTAATTGCTTGATGGTCGACTCCTTCTAAAGGCTCATTCACACCGACCTACTGGTGGTGGTGAGGATTCAATCTATACAATATATCTCGACCTTTTCAATATTATCCCAATACTTTGTATGAAGCTACGCCCGCAATCGCCACCGCTGCGCTTGTATGGCCTCGCCAGTTTTAAGAATCGGTTGATACACTGAGATACCAGTTTTTGTCCACAGCCACAGACAATATATGCTAGTTACAATGGCCTTCGGGCAACAACATATTGCACACCAAAGTGCTGCTTCTGTACGAGAAATAACAGAACCAGTATAGCTCTCTCTTGGGTGTACTATCATATAAAAGCCCTAAAATCTACAGCAGTGGGCCTAGCACAAAAATTTGCGTAAGTGTGACGTGATCATTTCGTTGACGTACTTGACAGATTATAGTATACATATTATCATTTATCTAGCGGGTCATCATTCACCACGCGAGCTTAGAATAGGCAGCGGCTATGCACTACTTATATGTAATATTTGTATTTGTAGATATTATAAGCCTAGCTGCGCCCCGTTGTTTCACCAGCATGGTGATGGATGATTTTATGTTGTTGAAAATTATCCTATGTCCGTACCCGCGAGATATCTAGATGATATATTGAGATATATCTAGAGAATTAGAGATATAAGATATATAAAGTACACATCGAAAAACACAGAACTTGAATTTGAATTTGAAATAATAAATATTGTATATATTTTATAAAGCAAAGTCGTGCTAGTTACGCCATTAATAACTCAAAAACAGCTGAGCCAATTTTCTCTGATTTAATTGAATTAAGATTAGTGAAAAAATACAACTAGCCGTCCCCCAACCAATTTATCCCTATGGGCGTTTCGTGGGTACTTAATATGTACATAGTACATACATATCAGAACGCCTTTACTTGCCCCAAAGGTTGGGCATTCCTACAGTTTATTTATTCCCGATACATAAACTGTAGGAATGTATAAAATGACAAGACATTTAAAATAACGGGGCGAGCCTATTGTCATTCCTACTGGCTACCTCGCTTTTACGATATATACATGGTAAGATAATGAACAGTTCAATTCTTAAGTTAGTTCATTGAATATTTATAAAAATGGTAAAGCCAATGGTAACCGATAAAGTAAATATCTAAAAAAAAGCAAGTGTTTACAATGAAGTGCTTTACTTATTATTATTTCCCAATAAGGACAAGAAGCGTCATCCATATGGAAAACTGACGAGATTGTTTAAGCAAATTAAAAAGGACCTTGGATTAAAGTACTTAGAGCCAAGTTTTGACGTTAAAACCAGTTAGAACTGTAGTGTCTATATGCGAACCTGCTTACACTATTGACGCGTAGGTAAGTGACCTTCGGTTAGATTAGGAATCGAGTCTGTCTAGTTTATAAAATTGAAGGAATTTTTAAAAGATTAGTTTACATAATTTTGAAGATTTTCAATTACTAAATTGTTCAGAACTATTTTATACCTGTGATCTTTATTACTTAACTTACTATTAAACAATTCAGCCGGTTTCCTTCATTATTTTTGCGTGAAAGAGTAGATTATGAACATACATCCATCCATCCATCCAAACAGATATACCATTGTAATTAAATGATTAGCTGTGCTGAGGATTTTATTCGAGACTAGCTGACCCGCCAACGGTTTCGCTCGCGTAGCCTCGCGGGGTACGTATTACATTATTACAGTTTTTTAACTATCCCACGGGAACTCTTTAATTTACCGGGATTAAAAGTATCATATATGTTGACCAGGGATATAAGCTACCTCCACATAAAATTTCATTCAAATTGGTCCAGTCGTTTCGGAGATTAACCCGTACAAACAGACAAACAAACAAACAAACAAACAAAAAATTTAAAAAAAATTGTTTGAATTCACTCCTTACATTCCCTGACTCAGTTTTTAGCATTTTTTGAATTGTACAGAAATTCGACTTTTACAGTTTTATTATACTCGTATGTAGTGATAGTAAGTAGGTATTGTAGTGTTATTCCATATCCTATGATATAAATGTCATGCAGCCAGCTCGCTTCAGTACAGTTTAATTTATCGTCAAAAAGCAACAAAATCTACCATCCACACTTTAGCATTTGGAATATTAGTGTGATTGCATATTCCGCGAATAATTTATACAAAGGCTATTTACCGCATTATAAGTACACAATACTATTAACTAAAAAAACTACATTAGTCTGTTTGTCTGTTTTTTTGGCTATTCTCCAAAAATACTAAACTGATTTTAACGGGATGTTATTGGCAGATTGCAGATGTTATAAGGAGTCTTAAAGCTTCTATGACATTTTCCGCGCGGGTGAACCCGTAGGCGAAGCAAGTTGCATATACCTTCCTACGTTGTGCTGTGTTGCGACCTATTTTCTGTGATTTCTCTAGAGACTAATATACATACTAGAGACTACTGGTAAGTAGGTACCAGTAGTTTCTAGTATATATCACTAGTCTAATTAGGTATTATAGAGAAAAGACTTGTATATAAACTGAAGCCTTTGTTAGACAGTTATAGAAACTATATTATGTACCCCCTACCAAGAGCCGGTTTTAACTGTGGTTAAAAGTCACAACTAGATCGTTCAAAATGATGAAATAATTGATGATGATGAATGAACACCATTTAATCACGATTTATAGTTATTTAATTTATATTATAGGTAATTTTTTTATGTGTCCTTTACAATAAGTATGTCTCTAATGTAATGTATGTTTTATACTATAACTACTGAGTATTACATTACAACTACTTTGGAACTACTACGTTTACGTGGGAGGTATAAAGCAGTATAATAGCTAATTTAGTACCTACCTACCTTCATAAATATAAATAAGGTTATCGGATTATGAATACCTATATACATATTAAGACGCAGACCGAAACTATACGCGATCGACAACAAAATTTGTAAATCGTATTATATTTTGTTACGCATTAGATTTATCGTAATAGATCTTAAAAGCATAAAGATGTATGTTTATACTCCTAACATCTTTATAATATGTTACGTGTCGTGTTGTTTTATAAGTGAAATAAAATTAACTAAGATGGTACTATTTGATGACTTTTATCGTTTAGGATTTTCGTTGCGCTCGTTTATTGAAAGTTCAAAAATGTCCAGCAAAGTCGCTGATTGTGCGAGTCATATATGGAAAAGATATTTTGGAAGACAATAAAATAATGCAATTATTGCTGTCTATACGTAAGAGACTTTCACTATTAATAGCATGCAATAAATGGGAATCGAAAGTATAGTTTTCACTGCTAACGATTTACTATTATACTGACTTGTAATGATTTGGTCGAACATTATCTAATTGGTTATGTTCTAAAATGTACTTATAAATAGGTGTTATGAATAAGTACCTATAAGACGCTTGCGAAATATTAAAAAAATCGTTAGACGCCTATATCATCTCCTCGTAATAAGAAAGAACGCGTTAAACCCTCTCGTATTAAAATTGCCATCGCAACGCGAGTAGTAAGAGTAGGCGCAAGGAATCCCGTCCTTGAGTCTTATTCGCTATGATGACAATGCAAACACGTAATGGTGCCTTTACACGCTCGTCGAGACACCCCAAAACAGGCCGAGTAAGAGCGTGTAGATGGTGCCCTCTTCGCGTCGCGTTGTAACTCGCGGCGCACGTTGGCTCTCTGAAGCGTGTCGGTTTTTTGCGCCCAAGTCAAAGGGTCTCGTTCGGTCTCGCGAGCAAAATGAGAGTGCGCCTTTACACGCTCGTTTGCTTAGTTGCCTGCCAACTGCGTTCGCGCAAAGACGTGCATGCAGCACACATGATCATGCATGCCATTGTTTTTCTAGACATAAACATTTAAATAAATACCTATTATATCGTATTTTTACTTTGAAAAAATAAACATTATGACATTCTACTACTGGTTGCTATTACTAATGACTAATTAAAAGTATTTCAGTTCATACTTAGTTAAGTAGTAAGTAGTTGGTTATTTTAAAATATATCAGAAACGTAGCAAGCATTGTAAAATTATAAAGGTTCTGTTGCGTTGAATAGAATTCACCCACCTCCTTCTTTTTCGCCATGGCTTCGTAATTTTCTTTTTATGGTAAATTTGCTTTCATATAAATGCGGACGAAGTCGCGCGTAACTGCTAGTTTCTCAAATAGGTATGTTTGCATATCGGATTCGCTTTATTTTGTAGATTAGCTGTATTTTGTACAATATTGCATAAGTCGGGTTGAATCTAACCATTCCGTCATTATCTCTTGCCATACGAGCGTTCCATACGGCGTCTGGAGTTCAATTGACAGAACGACCGTGTACAGGGTAGGTATGCTCTCGTTTACTCGCCGAACGCGACGAGACACCACGAGACGAGACGAGACGATCGTGTAGAGTCACCATAATACGCTGCGTTACGATTTCTTCAAAGAATCATCGTGACGTCAATAGAATTTTACAATCATTCCTTGAAGATAACGCAGAGGGCCGCGTTACTTGCATGAATGATCATAGCGAATAAGGCCCCAAGCAGAACACAGGCCGGCTGTGTTATATGCACTGTCTGTCAGCTTCCAAATGTTCTGTCTCAAAGCAGTACTGTGCTATGACTAGGTTACTACTAGTTGACTACTAGGTGACTACTACTCTGTTAAGATTTGAAGGACATCGTAGCATTTGTCATTACACGTCGTATGTCTGTTTAGAGTCATCACTTTATATAGGCATAATTATAGTGGTTTGTAAATATTTATTTCTGTAGAACTGGCTTTCTCGTCCTTATCAAAAAGTGAGTAATGATTTCAAAGATAAGTCATAATATAATAACCTATGTATAATGCAAATTTTATCCAAATCCGTTCAGCTGATTTTGCGTGATTTAGCATATGAGAAACATCCATACATCCAAACTTTATAATATTTGTGTGATTAAGTAAGTAAGTAAGACGCACTACTTGTGCGTAAAACATAACCCTGGTAACTGTTAAATAATTTCATGAATATAATAATTTTAATTACCAGACTACGCTATTGTGTCGTACTTCTACATAGGCAAGATGTTCGGAAGCCAAACAATTAAAACTTGCACTAAACAACCCATTGTTTATAAGACAGAATGTGCCTTTGAGATTTAATTACATAGAAAATTTGACAATCTCCGCTGCTGAGAAAACTCTGACTTGTTTTTACGACCTTAACGATGTGAGAACAGCTTGGCTCTGTAAAATTCTATAATACTTTAAGTCCCTTCATACACAAGCTTGTTTTTCAGACTTGTTTGACAGTTGCTAATTACTTTTGTTGGCGAGTGTACCTACCAGTTTTCTGTCCCGGAGCGTTGCCCGTACGATTTGCCCTTTGATGGTTTGAATTTGCAAAACGTGTTATAGTGCACCTGAGTACATAAACGGGAAAACACTTCTAAACATTCAAGTTCTCATATTTACACGCTTTTGCCAAATTAGTCATGCAAGCTTTCTACGTTAATTTTGCTTACTGTGGATTAAGCAATGAGTTGAAGTTGACATTTACGTCAGAGCAAATACTTAATGAGGCAGAGAGGCAACAGCCTGCAATACACGCTCCAAACTTGCTCTGACATACCTGTCTATATTTTCATTTGAACAACATTGGTACCGACATTAAACACTATTCCAACAATATTTATCAAAATTATATGAAAAGTTGTTGGAAGGACTCGTTCTGGCCTTCGAACAATGACCTAAAAAAATTTTAAAAGTGGTTAAATGCTTTGAGGTCTTGAAACCCAGGATCATTTAAATAATCGTGGGATTCTATAGGTGCTTAAGTAGATAACAATTAATGTCTACTTGTACCTATCGGAGTTAAATGAAAATATTTACAACGGACAAGAGCCCGCTTATACTCGTCTTTAAGAGGAAGGCAGTCCCAGGAGTGGGAACTTAAAAAGGCTGATAATGTACCTACTATATTTTTACAGAGTAGATCCTAATAAGTCCTAATTATATTCGGCATGAATGGTCTGATGAAGTCTACGCTCCGCTCTCTTTCAGTTTAAATCTGAAAACAGATACGTTGCTATGAAACTCACAAAACATAGACGGGGATACTCCTATTCCTAAAGATAGTATGATTTCTAAAAGGATGAGGGCAAAAACTACGACGAGCTTCTTCGTCTAAACGTGAAAGTTTACTAAAGTTGTGCTAAATCTAAGCCATGATGAGACTGTGCGGGTATGAGCTAAACCTGCAGTGACCCACCAAGACTTTTGTCAAACTGCCCAATTTTCATCTGTGTATGCTTTAGGCCTTCAAGTAACTGTAATAGGTACGTACGTCCGCGAATTTCTCAATAACTTCCGCATAAGTATTTGATGCATCTGCGTTACGCGTACAGTGGGCCTAGTACGAAAATGTGTTTAAGTGTAACGTAATTTTATCCTTGATGCATACAGTACAAACTATGAACTACCTGTGCCAAATATGTATTAGAGTACATCTTTGTCACATAGCTCATAAATTATAGTTTGTACGGTATAGGTCAATACGATAATATATGTTACTCTTACGCAAATGTTCGTGCTAGACCCACAGTAGGTATATGCTCACGGTATCCTTAGATACATTTATAACCTACTCTCAGTTTATTTGCCACATGCATTTATAGAGATTCATGTTAACTGTTTTTACCCCAAAACATTTCTACAATCTGCTTATCTGTCACTAATCGACAGATACAATGCTCCTTTTTAACTTCAGTAGAGCTTTCGCAACTTTCTTCTGATACAATTCTCTTTTGTATATTGTTGTATTTTTTACATCAACTAGAGATGTTTTAATAATGGTGTTGATAATTATGGTTCATTGACATGTCCGAAACTGCTAATGGATGGGTGTTTTTACCCTCGTAAATACGAGTGTGTAAATATATGTGACATATCCATTAGCAGTTTCGGTTTTCGAAAGTAACGACTGGCGAATGGAAGAATATTATACGTAACTTTACATGTATATTAAAAAAAAAACTACGAGCACAAATACATTTTAACGTTATACTTGATCTCAAGAAGAGAAATGGAACTTTATTGTTACTGTAATTAAAGCAGATTAGACTAAAGAGCTCATATCAAAAGCGTTACGTATACCTCCTTAAATTGCAATTAAGTTTCATACCTTTTAATTTTAAAAAGAATGGCACGCTGTTATTTCCGCACTGTGGGATATGTAGGTTTAATAATAGTATGTAGAGACGGTATAATTTGTGCATGCAAGTCAATATCCTCGAATCGAACGTATCTACTCTACCGCGTCAGTCACAGGTCCCAATGTCAAGTGAAAGAAAGGACGTGCAAGAATTACAGTTAATGCACGGGTCTGTTTTCGATAAAATTATTAAACTTTTCAGTAACGTAAAAGCGTAAACGGTTTACCTAGTAGAAAATCACCTACGTGAAAAATCCACTCCACGAACACGATTTGCGACCACCTCTAAAATACCTTTGTTCTCTTCTTGTGCAGATTGATAAGAAATTGCTATCGTACATTTTAATTTTCCGCCTTAGGTACAGACTCACATTAATAAATACATTAATGTTCGATCCTAGGGTACTACTACTACAAGGTACTTAATATAATTAACTATTAAAATAAAAATATATATTAGAAGTTTCACTGCACTAAAACTTATAACAACTTCAAAACACGGATGCAAATCGCTTTCACCATATCATTTCGCCGTAACAGTTACGGTAACAAGCTAACGAATCCATCGAAGCTTGCATAAGATTACGTAGCGAATTCCTGTGTTATGAATCGCAAAGAAAAATTTAGGTACACGGCGGACACGGAAGGTAATAAAAAATAATTAAAAACACTAACCGTGGATAAAAACAGCACAAATAATAAATATTCGCATGTAGCCTGCCATGGTTGCTGGTTTGGTCACTGATTGCTGCGCATGGAACCACATGTTCCCTTTCACCGTCGCGGGCGCACTGAGCGTCCAAGTCTCGAGGTGGCCACTGTGGCCAGGCGACCTCCGTCAGTAGCTTTCTCCGCAGACCCCTGATACTACAAATAAGTAAAGGTTGTTCTATATGCCTAATTGTGGTCTGGGAGCTAACAATGTCTAACGAGCCGGTTGAAATCATGTGCGCTATTTGACAGAAGCGCATCAAGTCACGTGGTGCAAAGTGTAGCTCATTCTGTTAAGCTAACAGCCGTATTTACTCGTATAAACAAGTAATTGATTGAATTGATTGGCAAGGAAAATGAATCACAATTGTGAACCACCTCAGGCCATTTATGTACCTAAATTAAATGAATATGTAAATTCAACCTGCAATCTCTGATAACTCAATGTACGGGGGTATTGATGTTTAGATATTTCAATTTAGATATTTAAACTTTATTCTTATTCTTAATTACTTGTTGCTAAGCCATTTTGTCAATGAAGTAAGTCACTTGACGATAGAATACTTCAACATAAAATGTTATTCTATAGTCGACCAATAAAAGTTACTTACTAAAGTAAATGCATGACAACCCTATCAACATTGGATGTATCTTTTTACACTTGTATTAGGTTTTTGACATGAGATTTTAATTTTTACATCATTATAGATCCTTCACAGTTCAAACTTGTGTGTAAATGTCATTTTTATACGACTTCACTTTTGCATTCATCATCATCTCAGCCGTAGGACGTCAACTGCTGAACATAAGCCTCCCCCATAATTTTCCAAATGGACCGGTTGGAAGCGGCCTGCATCCAACGTCGTCCTGCGACCTTCATCAGGTCGTCTGTCCACCGTGTCGGTGGACGACCTACGCTGCGCTTGCCGGTCCGTGGTCTCCACTCCAGAAACTTTCGACCCCATCGGCCATCTGTTCTGCGTGCTATGTGCCCTGCCCACTGCCACTTCAACTGGCTAATCTTCTGGGCTATGTCGGTGACTTTCGTTCTTCTACGGATCTCCTCATTTCTGATTCGATCACGTAGAGAAACTCCGAGCATAGCCCCCTCCCTAGCTCGTTGTGCGACTTTAAGCTTATCTATGAAGCCCATAGTAAGAGACCACGTTTCAGTGCCATAAGTCATCACTGGTAACACACATTGGTCGAAGACTCTTGTCTTGAAGCACTGAGGTATTTTTGACGAGAATACTTCGCGAAGTTTCCGGAACGCTGCCCAGCTGAGTTGGATTCGACGATTGACCTCTTTCTCGAAGTTGGACCTGCCTAGTTTGACTGTCTATCCCAGGTAGATGTACTCGTCAATAACTTGAGAACTGAGTTTCCAACTGATATTTGGGTAGGTACAACATGGGCATTAGACATAATTTTCGCCTTATCCATGTTCATCTTAAGACCTACCCGTTGGGAAAATCGATGGAGGCCTTCGAGCATTGTACTGAGGTCTTCCATGGATTCTGCCATGACTTCAATATCGTCTGTAAATCGAAGGTGAGTGATGTATTCGTCGTTAATATTGATGCCAAGTCTTTGCCATTCCAGAAGCTTGAAGGAGTCTTCCAATGTAGCGGTGAACAGTTTCGGAGATATAACGTCTCCCTGTCTCTCGCCTCTTTGCAATGGAATTGCCTTCGAACTCTGCTCCTGTACTCGGACTGACATGTAGGCGTTTTTGTATACAAACACTTCAGCACTTCAATATACCGATAGTCAATACGGCACCGCTGGAGAGACTCAAGCACTGTCCACGTCTCGATCGAATCAAAGGCTTTCTCATAGTCCACAAACGCTAAACAAAGAGGCAAGTTATACCTACTCTTCGGTCTTCTGTATAACTTGCCGTAGCGCGTGGTTGTGGTCAATGGTACTATAGCCTTTTCGGACCTGGACTTTTCGAACCGCTTGTTCCGGAGGCTGGAATTCATCAAACCTGCGACTAAGACGGTTCGTTATGAGCTTCGAAAACAGCTTATAAACATGGCTCAAAAGCGAGATGGGTCTGTAATCTTTAAGTTACTTTTGCAGAACGAAAAATTTACGTAGGTATTCTCATCGCTTAAGCAAAGGTAATGGTGACTATTACTCGGCTAAGAATTCTAGCCTTTTATAGTTCTAACTTCAAGCAAATCCTTGTCAATAGAATTGAAATCGTTGCTTAAGTAATATTTTTTTCTTAAGTAATTACTTTTACTTGTTTATAAATACGGCTGTAAAAGTGTGGCGTTGCGTGCACCTAGAATTACTTCTAGAAGACGAAACAGTGCTCGAATAAGTGTGTTTTAATTAGACAACACTATAGACTTTGAAGTTATATTATAGGTTCCTACCCAATGAACTCATTTTTACCAAAAATCAAGGATTTCAATATATGTTAGCTGCAACAGGTACCATCAATAGTAGATAAGTAGCCAAGGGCTGTAAGACATCAATTGCAGCCCGAGATATTTACTTTTAGTTCGAGGGTGCAATTGATGCTTACACCCGAGCTAACTACTCTGCTTTACATCTCGGTTGTGAGGTAAGTAGAAAAAAACCGGCATTATAAAAATAAAATTGATGCCTATTATACTCATACGAAGACAAGGTTGAATAGCGAAGCGACCTCTTTTGTCATTGGGCTGAATGCATGATGTCTATTGCCAGCATGATGGTTAGATATACGCGAACTTTTTGAAAGAGTGAAGTGGTTTTTTTATTACTTACCGCCCTAGGGCTTTTCTAGCTACATTATTACCCTAGAGCGCTTATTGGTCACCTACAAGCCCCATTTGGGGGTAATGAGGACCTACTTACCAGTATTTATGATTTAAGTATATGAAATAATTACAGCCGTCGAAGCTGAAAGACGCATAAGGTAGAAGATATAATTAAAGCTAAGTCTCTTCGTCTGAACAGTGCTCGGAACTTGCACCCCGCACTTACCCTAACCTATACGGATGCCAAGTATGGACGTTCTCTACAAAGAAAACAACTTGTCAGAGAGTATTATGGGAAAAATAATCTTATAACTAGAATACGAAAAAATAGAAAGTAAAAAGAAGGCAAGAAACAATAGCAGTTTATGCGTCGAGGTAGTAAAGCAGTGTCTTACGTCACATGCGGCATATTGAACCCTGAGTGTAACGGGGACTCTAGAGCTACGGTCGAGCGCAGGGTTGAAATTGATTTCCCGAGCTTAGCGAGGGAGTTATGTAGAGTCCTGAAAGCACCCAAGGCGAAGACAGGCTTAATCCTTGAGGTGCATACTTGACTTTTCCTACCTACTGAGAGACAATAAAAACTCAGAGCAAAAGCAGGTATTTAGTTAAAAGTAAAATTATATACGTTAATATTCGAAATGGACACTTTTTTCCAGTTATAAAGGGAAAGCGTAATATTTTTGGAAGGAACATTTTATGGAAACACTGTTTTAGACTTTCGCGTTGTTAAATAAGTTATAATTAGTACTCACAGGATGTAGACCACGATTTAGTTGCTTTTGGAGCTCCCCATTTTTCGGCACAGTTGCATGCACCATGTTCAAAATTAAAGTTCAAGTTACGCAGAGAGGAGCCTTGTTTAACCTAGCAACGCGGTGACCAAACAATCACACTCCTTATAGTACAATTGCGGCTTTATCCTTTTTTTCTCAATACTTTCTCCGTACTAAGAGTTTTCATACAACATTACAGCCCCGGGGATGTAATGCCTGGCTTTACGTCGAGTTTGCGTGATATGTCATTGGACATTTTCGAGTCGGTGGTATTAGCAAAAAAGCGCCAGGCATTACATTCCCAGGGAGGTAATGTTGTATGAAACTCCCAAGGGATTAAAGTGCTTTTGATTTAGAACTTTAGTTGTAGGTAAAACTCTTAGCACGGTTTAGATACGGGCACTACGAAGAAATAATAAGTCTATTTCTTCGTAGTAGGTATGAGAATTGTAAAGAGAGTTTATTTGCAAATATAATCTGGTCACCACAGACAGAATGCAGAAAAAAATAAAGAAAAAGGCGCGATTTTAATGAATTTGAAACATTTTTTTTTTAATTTTTAATTTTTAAATGTTCCGAACAAATATATTACTCTGTCCCTTCATAATTGGACAAATGTGTCCAATACATAGATAAATCAGACTATAGGTATCCAAGTCTAATATTAATATTAAATTTCAATTTATTTTACGTTAAACAATTATTTTTTTATCTGGGCTTCATGCCAGAGTTTTTTTTGTCTCGCAGTATGGATTAGAAGTTGAGTAGTTCACCTGAAGGGTAAAGCCTGTCTTTGTCTTGGGCGGCTTGAACTCCTCGTTCTACTCAGTATTCCCGAACTCCCCCGCTCCGCTCGGAAATGTAGACTCGCTAGCAAAAACAATCATTAAATGTATAACATCGCGTTGAAATTCACATCATGGAAGTAGGGCTCACCACCCTCAAGGTTAAAAATATGTCAATGGAAACTCTTTCACGAAACGCCAAACGGTGTGTTCCAGCAGCTTTTTTTAAGAGTTAGTCTCTACACTAAGTCCAGCTCAGGTGAAATAGTGGTGAAAGATAAGCATACGTAGTATCTTATAGTCTGTGAGATAAGCCTATGAAAACATAAAAAAGATAGGTATCCCGACAAAGAATCAACGTCATTATCATCACTTCAACCAGAAGACGTCCACTTCATATAGGGGAGGTCGGGTTACAATTAGAATTAGAATTATTATTAACAGAGGTAATATTAATAAACGATTTCCTCTAAAACTATACACACTACAACCACAGCGAGTGCTTTAATACGCCGACTACACCACCCCGCATAGCTTGGAATTGATCAGTAGCGCTCCGCGTGTCATTTGTGTAAGTTGTGAACCGGACGTCAATTTTATGCAAGTAACGAACATTTTTCATCTTACCATTTTTTGATTCATGCTTGATATATACGGTGATATGATTATGTTTTTTGTTTCCCTTGAACCATAATTTATACGTAATAATACTACAAAGCTTAATTGAGGTAACTAATAACCAACATTTTTTGTTTTATTCATGACTAAAAATGTACCCTTGAGGCTTTAATTAACAAATAGGTAGGGTTTTTATTCACGTGTAACCTACCCCGCATTTGTTTTCTTCGTTGTGTTTTCTGACAGCATGAGAACCTATCAACGAAAAACACACGAGGCCGGGATCTACGAGTTGGCGGTGCTAGAAGTGATAGAGATAAACATACAGAGAACATACAAAATACAGAGCATACATGATGAGATACATGTAGCAAAATAGTTATAGATATATGCTTCGTTTCACTCTTCAATTTTGTGAATAAAAAGAAAGAGAGTTTCGCCAAACAAGAGAAAATACCGCCTCACTAGGCGGTACAAGTTTCGCTGCAGTTACGGAACTTCATACTATTTACCCATTGAGTTCCGCGTGGTATTTTTCGCTACCCACAGCGGTAGCGAATAACGCTCAGGTCTGAATAGGCCTTTAAGAAGGTACCTGAACCGTCTGCCGAGTAAATGAGGTGGCGAGGAACAGCTGTTTCACGAGTCTTATGAAAATAAACCCGAAACTAGCAATACGAAGCCTTGAAACCACCAGTTCAAACAGAGATAGGTACTTCCTTCAACAGAACCATCTTGAAGATTTTTTTTGAGAAATATAGATCCGTGATAGAAAGACACAGCTTTCAATCGTCTAAGATAGTTTAAACAGATTTTTAGCTTTTGTTCATATGTCTGTAGGTAGTTTATATTGTCAAATTGTAAGAAACGTGTTCCCTACGAGTATGTATTAATTTCATTTTTATTCATTAACTAGCGACCCGGCTTCGCACGGGTGCAATGCTGATACTAAATAATATACCTACCTAATGTAAGCGCAATAAAATGTGTTTATTTACGACATCACATTAGAAACCTGTAAATTCATCAGTGTTTCTCTACAATATTATGCATGTATTATACATATAAACCTTTCTCTTGAATCACTCTATCTATTAATAAAAGCGCTTCAAAACCCGTTGCGTAGTTTTGAAGATTTAAGCATACACAGGGACGGACAGACAGCGACAGTGACTTTGTTTTATACTATGTAGTGATAGTGATAGTTATTAATGTAATTACTCATTTGTTTTCTTCCATAACAGTTGGTTAAATTATAATGTTAATTGTTGCCCCTTCGGTTAATTACCTCAGAGTTGTTACTTCTAGCCCCGAACATTCATCGAGGTAAGAATTAACAACTGATTTTTTTTTTAATATGTTCTATGACATCGTTTATTTTATGTTTGATGTTAATAACAGGATACCTAGGTAATAAAAGCATCATGCGACATAAAAATAAAATCCAGACGGTAAACCATTTCGACGCTACAACTATAATTCGATTTTTTGTTACTTGTAGCCCCGGCCTCCGTTACCTCTCCAACGGAACAGAATACATTCTTCTGTTCTGTGCATTGATGATGGATTACCTACGACGCGCTTACCGGTCCGTGTGTCCACCACATAAATTTTGCACAATAGATTGTATACATTATTAAGAGAAAGTTTTCATAAAATTTAAATCATCAGACTTCTATTTCCTTGAGTTCTTTTATGATAAAGTTGTTTTTATGCTACCGAGTAATGTCAAAACGGGCTAGTCGTACGCCCGGATGGTAGGCACTATGCTTGCCCATAACAACTGCACTCACACCCAGCACATTGGTTTTTGAATCTCTTTTGCGTAGAACTTCCACTTGTTACCTACAGTTCTTCGAGACAGAATATTTGGCACTGTACGTAGTACGTATAGTTGTCTGTGGCACTGTGGTATACCTAGCAAGATATCTTATTGCAAAAGACGGCTACCACCTGACATTGAAGAGGCTGTTCGTGATAGAGGAAAAACGTATGTGAAACTGGTAAACGTGCAAACCATACGAGTCAAAAAATAAGGAAAATAATATGCCCATCGTATTTTATATTGCGTTAACGTAGACAAAGAAAACATGACGCTGGCAAATGCACATGACGTGCGACGCCATATTCCTCAACGGAGTTGAGTTGAGGACAAAGAAAAAACGTAGACAAAATAACACGAAACCAGGCAGGGCTATTGGCTAACTTTGACTTAGGTATACAGTGACTATCTACATCTACACTTATATTATAAAGAGGAAAGATTTGTTTGTTTGTTTGATATGAATAGGCTCCGAAACTACTGGACCAATTAGAAAACTTCTTTCACCATTAGAATCCTACATTATCCCTGATGGTCATAGGACATAGTAGATTTGCACAAATTCAGGTAAACTTATGAAAACTTCGATAATGTAACACTTAGGGGGCGTTCCGGGAAGCGCCGTCAACGCTCACAACTGCTCTCGCTGCTCGCGCACCGGTTTGCAGTTCCTTTTGGTTGACAGTGACAGCTCGCAATAATCACGTAGACCCACCTAAGATCCGCGAGCGTTGTGAGCGTTCGTGAGCGTTTTCGGTGACGTCATTGATGACGTATCGAGCGCCGCGAGTGATTTCGGAAACAATTCTTTCACGAGTTTAGAGCTAATTTCATTATGCATGGGTAACATACGCTATATTTGATTCATCCTCATCATCATTCATCACCACGGAGGTGTAACATCAGTCTAGCGGTCTTGAGTAATCGCCTGCAATACTTACATTTTATTTTTAAACACAACATAACAAATAGTTTCGCCTATATATCCTCGAAGGGGGAAGCAGCGGTGTCTTGAGTGCCTACGTTTCGCTAGACATCTCTTTAGTCATATTTCTTAAGAGCCAAGCCTATTGCAAACTACGAGGCACTCTTTCAAAATTTATTTGTCAGAAAAAGCCAGTAACTGTCCAACCCGGGGATCCATCCAGGACCTCGAGGTTCCAAAACGGCACTTCTACCTCTATACCAAGACCAAGCGAGTGAAGCCGCTGGCAGGTCAGCTAGTTGTAAATAAGTTCGTTTACCCACCGAAATGTATATTATAATATCTATGTCCAAGATTGTTATGCAATGGTGGCTGTCAAATTTACTTTTGACAGTTAATCAATGTACACTTTGCGTAGGAGGGTTACTCCCTCCTACGACACTTTGAAACGTGGTTATCAATTTAAACTGTCAAATGGGATATTATTGCCCTACCGCACCCTCATAAAAATAGTTCAACACGAGGATATTAATGTTTGTGGCGAATTAAGTGTACGCGATAATAGCCTTGCGTGCGTGAAACTAGCAGAGCGAATATATATTACTAGCAAAAAATTACTAAATTCTAGTAAAAAGAAAAGATTCCGTGATCCATGACAATTTTACTTGCAAAATTAAGTAATTTCGCATGATTTTGCAGCAATTTTCATATACGACAGATATCAAACGATATTTTGATCCAAACACCACTGTCAAGTAAATTTTGACCGAGTACCTATCTGCCAAATAGCTTTAACCGTTCCCTTTGCATCTGTGAGCAAAAAAAAAGCATTTGACATGTGCATTTGACGTTGTCGACGTGTCACGAAACAAAACGTCAATTCAGTTCATTCAATTGACGTGACGTTTGATACCTATCCAAAAATTTATGAAATCTGGAAAATAAAACAAACCTGCGCTAAATAGTAAATTGAAGGAAAATAAAGCTGGTTTCCATCTAAATGTAAGAAAAAACTGTAACAAAACAAAATGACGACTTTACGGGAACGTCAACTAAGTGAGTGTTTAGAAAATAGTTTTTTCATGTGTGTGGGTCCTCCGCAGGGCGAAACAAATTATTAAGTTTTCTGTTTTTACAGATGCTTTGAAGCAGATGTTAAACTTGAATCAGCCTCTAACAAAGAACGTAGCTACGGAACCGACATGGAAAGTGCTAATATATGACCGAGTAGGACAAGACATAATTTCGCCTCTACTATCAGCGAAAGAACTCCGAGAGCTAGGCGTGACTCTTCATGTGTACGTAGGCTTCTGATTTACAGAATTGTTGTGAAATACTCTATTTAAAATTATCTTTATGATAGGTAGGTAAATTACCTACTTCATTAAAATAATTTACAACACTAGTCATATAAATTTTTACAATAACAATTGCTTACAGCCAGTTACACACAGATCGGGACCGAATCCCAGAAGTACCAGCTGTATATTTATGTGCCCCAACAGAAGAGAATCTGGGCCGCATTTGTCAGGACCTTGATAATGGCACCTATGACCAGTACCACCTGAACTTTATATCACCCATCACACGGCAAAAACTAGAAGATTTAGCAGCCTCATCTATACAATCAAACTCTGCTGTGAATATACACAAAGTATTTGATCAGTATATAAACTTTATATGCTTGGAAGATGATCTTTTTATTATGAAGCATCAACAATCAGATTCACTGTCCTACTATGGTAAGATGGTTATAATTATATTTATTTATAAAAATAGAATCAAATGATTAAACATTCACACACTCATACCCAGTACTAGGATTCCCTGTGTTGTGGGAGGCATGGTCATACACATTAAAACTTAATAACAAATATCCAAGACAGTACAAACATTTCTGCTCTACCCATAATTTGCACCCGGACAGATATTGATCCTGGGATTTCTCATTTGGAAGGTAGTCACTAAAAATACCAACTAGGCTAACAGAGTTGTCATATTGACCACAGCTTTTTCGCTAATGGCTTGACAAATGAAAGGTAGGTAATTGAATTATCTTCTTTCTATAAACATACTGGTAAAGTGATGCAACAACTTCTTCATTTGAATTGTCACAAGTCTCCAATCAGTATGTGTTGCCAGTAACAACTTATGGAACTCAGACATGTATTTAACCAGACTAAAACATGCTATGGGCCATTCCATTCATGGACTTTTTTGTGCAATAAAATCAAAAATGAAATGTTGCCAACATTGCTCACAGAGTACCCAAATTGAAGTGGCAATGGGCAAGTCATTCCCATCAAGTAAATGATAACCATTGGGAAAAAAGGTTCTCAAGTGGCCTCCATGAACTGGAAGATGTGCCTTAGGTGTTATTTTAATATCATTGTGATATGATTTTACATTTCTTATGTGAATGAATGAATTACTTTCCTATACATATTGTAACCATTGCACAGATTGGGTACTTTTTTAAATGAAGGTGCTCTCATTAAATAAGAATTGCAGTAGTAATATAATAAACATTTGAATTTTAATTAGATGACTAATCATCTATTGTTGTACATTATTTGCAGTATATAAGGCAGTTTTAATTATTAAGTACATATAGTACCTATGTAATGTAGTAAAAGTTTACTCTCATGAACATACTGACCAACCAAACATTTAATTTTCAGCTATAAATAAAGGAGACACTAAAGACACTGAAATGGAGGTGATCATGGACAATATTGTAGAGAGCTTATTTTCTGTGTTTGTAACATTAGGTAAGTAATAGTAGTTTTACTTCATGTCAACATTATCGGTCTACTAAAACCTTTCAAGTGCAAACCAGATACGGTATCATAAATCAATTGAAATCAGAATTAAAAATATCTTCATACCTATAAAAACAACTGCAAATATTTAGAAGTTGCTCAAGAGGATTACACTCTTCATTGATGTACCAGTCAGTCAAAAAAGTATGTATGGGTTTCTTAGTTACTATTGTCAACCATTCTTGCAACTTTTAATACAACAGTCACCTGAATTATCAGCTGTCTTACTATATATTGAGATATTAATTTAGTAGATACTTTGATAATTTATAAGTGGGTTCATATTCTTGAGATTGAGATGAAGACAAAAATATGTATTATAAAATTCTAAGAGTAAATAACTTATGTAATAATTATCAAATGTGTGATTAATTATTCATCATCATCATCATCATCATCCGCCTGTAGCAGTCCACTGCTGGACATAGGCCTCTCCAATTGCACGCCACTTAGGTCTATCTTGGGCTTCTCGCATCCAGTTTTTGCCAGCCGTCTTGCGCAGATCGTCACTCCACAGTGCCTCAGGACGTCCTACACTACGTTTGCCGAGACGCGGTCTCCACTCTAGAACTCGTTTATTTATTATTATCGATTAATTATTATTAATATTAAATACAAATGATAAAAATGGTATGGACAGTGAGTGTAGTGCTCAACGCAGATTGATTATATATAAATCTAATAAAAATGACCTATTCAAAATTTAAATTTCCATGTTTTCTAATTTGCAGGCAATGTCCCTATTATAAGAACAACCAAAGGAAATGCAGCCGAGATGGTTGCGAAAAAGCTGGATAAGAAGCTAAGGGAAAACCTATGGGATGCTAGAAACAACCTCTTCCATGGCAACACTGGCCAAGCTGGTTCCTTCAGCTTTACTAGACCGATGTTGATACTCTTGGATAGAAATATTGATATGGCCACACCATTGCACCACACATGGACATATCAAGCCTTAGCTCATGATATACTAGACCTAGCACTGAACAGGTTTGTATATTGTTTATTGAATATAAAACACATAAATTTTTTGCTAGTAAATGACGAAATGGGCAATTTAATCACATGAAGTTGAGTGTCGAACATGCGTATAATAATTACAGTATGAATATGACGCAAATCCTTAAAGTATAAGTTCTTATAAGATATGCATGGCACAGACTACGCATGTCAGGTCATCATAGGGGTGGCGATTAGTGCAGCTTACGTCCATCTTCGCTTTCCATCAGACGAGAGGGAGTCACTTTGATGAACCATTATTAAAAAAATGTCACCGTGAGCCATTTAGCCACTTTCGTCCAGTAATTTCATCTATCCACACACACAGCATTTTAGTAAATTCAGTCAACTCATTTTTATGTTACCAACTAATGAGAGAGGCAAGTTATGCGTCTGTGGGCCTAGCACGAATAATTGCGTAAGTGTAACATAACTTGACGTTCACGTAAAACAGTACATACTGAAATGTATCTAGGGCAACTGTGACACAGATAACTCATAGTTTGTATCCCGAAGCGTGACACGTTGACACGATACGAATACATTTGCGCGGTGTTTGTACTACGAGTACAGCCGACAAGCTTGCCCATGACATAGTGACTCTTGACTGTCACCCTAACACATTGCTTTTTGAGTCTCAGTCATTTCACTTGCCGCCTTACCCTTCATACCTAAATACAGTAATGGTTGCACACTTGTGTACTGCATCATGACGCCTTAACACAATAGTGCTTTCAGACTACAAATTCGAGTCTGAATATCTACTGCACTGTGGTAGCCACCCACTAAGACACACTTACAGAAGAGTAGGGTAACCACATTGATTGGTCTACCTGGGATCAGAAATAAGAAAGAATATGAATATTTGACTCAAAATCTGAACTGAATAGACACCAAAATCTAAAAGAAGTCATTATACTTCTTTCTTACAATAGTAAGTGTTGGTATTTTATAAATGCAAGTGCCCTTTTTAAGTTTTGCTTGACTGCCTGATATGATCTTTAGTATGATTAGATCAAAATCCCACTTCTGGGCAGTGCATATGCATAGGTGGTTTGATGGCCCTGTTGGCTAAGTTGGTAATAACTATGCCTTCGAAGACCGGGGTTTCATGTTCAATTTCTGGTCAAGGCAGATTTTTGTCTAGTTTGTGATGTTTTAATTCCCGCGACAGGGACTCCTAAGGCGCGAGTGGGGTGAATGTGTAAATTTTATTTATTTATTTATAGCCTAATGTAGTTTCATTACTTTCGTCTTCACCACGGGTGTGATTTATATAATATGATTTGTCAACAAATCTAATACGAAGATTGTTGTCCTGACATAGTGAAAACGCTTTACTGACAATGCTGATAGATAGATTTGCGGCCTTTCTTATAAATTAATTTAAATAAAATTATTTAATACGACGCCAGAACAGTTTTCTAGTGCACAATACTAAATTACTTTATATAAATTTATGCAACGTTTATAAGCCGTTAGTACGAGTACCTATTGGATAGAATAACGTCTTAAAACAGTATAATAGGAGTTCTTAACAATATAGAGGAATTTTGTTGAACGAAAATTAAAACCGTTAATTAATCGCTTCTAATACACATTGCTAAAATACTTGTATCACACAGATGATAATATGACGCAGAAAGATCGAAACAGCACTGCGAACATGGATTGTCTATAGGATAAAATGTGACAGTAATTATCGATAAAAGACAGCCTCCGATATATCTATCGCGGTTAAGTCAATGCTAGAGACAAGATATGATATATAAAGTTTATCGTGAATAGATCTATGCCTGTACTGCTGTTGTAACAAAAGTATACCAACTTGTTACATTCAATTATTTTATATTGCATTATTTTATTCTTCATTTTCATTTGAGCTTACAACCTCTAAATAAGTATGTAACTGATAAAATATATTTTATATTTTTTCAGAGCCAAAGTACCTGAAAATGCGGGAGTCCCAGTACAGGGGCACTTAAAAACTCGAATATGTGACCTGGACTCCAAAGATCCCCTGTGGACAGAACATAAAGGTAGCCCCTTTCCAACTGTTGCTGAGGCGATTCAAGATGATTTAGATAGATACAGGTAAATGGTTAAAAAAAAGTTAAGAAAAAAAATGGTCATTAATGTAATTTAAAGTCACGACTATAGAACATTCTTCCGTTGCATTAGGTTCACAGTTTTAAGGCCAGGGGCCTTACTATGCCCAGCACGCGCTGGAGGCGTGCCCTGGAGAGGACGAACCGCGACAGGCTCTGGTCGCGGTCATTGGGATAGATCTCAAATTGCCGACCATCCTAGCCAGGATGGTCGCCGATGAGAGATGTTGGGAGGCAGTAGCCTCCTTCTGCGAGATTATTGTCTCGCGGAGGGAGGCGGCGGAGCGTGAGAGGGAGAGAGACCCTCTCTCTCTTCCGCTCCGGAGAGCGCGGACACGGGTGCGGGTTAACCGAGCCCGCACTCCGTCTCCGCTGAGAGGGCCTGGGCCGTCGGATGCGGGGGCATCCGGCACCCTTCAGAGATAGGTCCTTTCGCGATGTTGATGCCCCTTCCGTGTTCGGGGGGCATCACACGAGGTGGAGGGGTGTTCCCATTGACACCCCTCACCGAGGAGGGCCCGCCACTTTACAGCGGGCAGCGGCGTCGACGGAAGCTGTGGTAGAATAATTCGGTCCCACGCCCCCCGTCATCAGTCGAAGACGCTGGAACACCGTGGGGTATTTAGACGGTATGGGCGCCTTTAGCCGAGTCCGTCATACCCCGTATAAGGTAATGCGTAACAGCATTTCCCCACGTCAAAAAAAAAAGGGGGCCTTACTATCAGCTTCATAAAAACCATCCAAGTTCCGTGCAGTTCTTAAACCTGGCTTAAACAGTTTTGAATGAAATCATACTATGACGCTCATTTAAGTGAACTGTTTGAATATTGTTTTCGCAAATGTGAACAGATAATATTGTCTCTGGCATTCCAACAATTTACTATAACCAAAATTGCAGACGCCTAGACGTTAGTAAGCTGTTAAACAAACTGAATTTAGAGCGACATGTTAACGAGAATCCGTACAAAAAAAACAGGTGAACGGTTTTTATGCGGTTCTTGAATAGTAGGGCTGGGCAGGCCTGCTTTAACGTTGTCATGGTACGAATAAACCGGGCAGTTTTCTAGAAGTCCTGCTTTAAGAGCTCATAGTAAGGCCCCAGAGTGGTTATTTCTCCGCAAATCAAGACGTGTTTCTAGAAAGCATTTAACTATCAGAAATTTCACAAAGTAACGATATTTTTATTAGATGATTTCAGTAGCTCTTTCGCCTGACGATCATGACACAGATTTTCAGGGACGGCGGGTTAGAATAGAACCCCGTCTGAGACTATGTAATTCTTCTCCATAATTCCAAAAATGTTACAAATCTAGGCTAACTGCTTTATATCACTCTAATGCTATAAAAGCAAATGTTTGGATGGATGTTTGTCACTCAATCATGAAACACAGGCTAAACAGACATGTAGAATGTTGATACTTTATGATCTGGAATAACACATAGGATACTTTCCATCATCATCTATAACCACGCTGGTAAACCCGCGGGCGCAGCTAGTTGTCGAAATATCGGGAGCTCATTATAAATGAATACCACGGTTTTCATCCAGTAAGTAACAGTATGTTTGTTAAAAACAACCGTGAAAGTTTAAAAAAGTGCTTAGTTAATCTACCGACTTGCAAAAAGGAGGAGGTACTCAATTCGACTGTTTTTTATGTTTGTTACCTCATAACTTTCGAGAGGAAGAACCGATGCTCAAAATTCTGTTTTTGTTTGAAAGCTGGTGCTTCCCGTGTGGTCCCATTTAAATTTCACCAAATTCGGTCCAGTAGTTTTTGAGTTACACTCCAATAACTGAATAGAATGGAAGTCGGTATTAAATTTTTCAAATTGTACTTATATATAAACTTCTGAGGGCTCAAGAATTTCAAAATAATCTCTTCCAGTTGGGGCTATGGCCAACTATAATCAGCATTTGCTTTACAGGAGTTCAGAAGCAGAAGTGAGGAAGCTAAAAAGTTCTATGGGCTTAGATGCTGAAAGCGATCTAGCTTTGAGCTTGGTGAGTGACAATACGCAACGACTCACAAACGCAGTCAATTCGTTGCCACAACTTATGGAGAAAAAGCGCCTCATAGATATGCATACCACTATAGCAACAGGTAAGGTATGTTTACTATACATGCCATTAGATCTGGGCAAATTAAAAATAATGATGACAAGAGATCACTAGTTTCGGCTCGGATCAATCTGATCTGGATAAGTGCTAAAATGTAGTACAAATTTAAACTTAAAAGTACAGACATGCGAAAAGAAAGCATACTAAATAAATATGTTTAAGTTGCATTTATCCATTAGCACTTTGCTGCATGAAACAAGGACAAACAAAAAACACACTTTTGCTATTTTAGTATTGATTGGTATTCATCATACATACACATGACACCTGGCATTGAAAATTATTTAAGGATATGTCTATTCCACTTGCGTGTTTCATGTAATTAAAATTAAGACACAATACATACTGGGTATCCTAAATTTATTGTCTATTGTAGAGTTGGCATCGTGTGTTTAATTAATTTATTATTTACGAAATTTAACATTTCAGCAATCTTAAACGCAATAAAATCGAGAAGGTTAGACTCCTTTTTCGAGTTAGAAGAAAAGATTATGAGCAAAAGCAGCAGCGTAGAAAGCAAAGCAGTTATGGATCTCATAACTGACCCCAGTGCTGGCACTGAGGAAGACAAAGTACGCCTGTTTGTTATTTATTATCTGTGCACTGATGTATCTGAAGACGAGTATAAGAAGTTTGAAGCGGCGCTGGTAGCGGCAAACTGTGATGTCAAGCCTATGGCGTACATGAGGAGGTGGAAGTGAGTATGTTATTGTAAAATAGTCCGGCAGGCCAATTACGGTAATAAATAACTCGGTTATAATCAAAATGCTGATTGAAATCTTGAAAAATGTCCAAACTCAAAAAGACAAAAATCTTGAAAAACTCCAGTAACCAAAAAATTAATAACTGGAGCTGACAAAAGTGACATAAAACCGCACTTTTTTTTAGATTTCGATCATCTTTGATGGCAAATGAGGTACATAATAGCACAGTATAAGGAAGCAACAGTATGGAAACTAAGCCTAGTTGATCAAATAATAATCTATGCCCCATTGAAGCCATAGGGTTAATACTTTTAATGTTTTAAGGTATTGTTTATTTTAAATAAAACATTCGTTGTTCTGCTCTAGACATTAAATCTAGTTAATTAAGTTTACAAATAAAATGTATGTAGGTGTATCATGGCGTCGGTTAATCTTGATAGTTTAAAATACGAAAAACAGCCTAGTATTGACACGCAACCACTTGTAGATCTTAGGATTTTTTGTAGGTTTACTACACTAACTTATCATTATGGCGTACTTGAGCCGCGGTCGGGCGCGTGGTAAGCGCTGCAGGTGGCGCGGGTGCAGTGCTCATGAGTTCTGTTTTCGGGTGTTTGTCACGCATTTTCGGGCTGAACCGCACTGCGTTTCAACCTGAAAAATGCGTTTGATACCTTGTAATTAAAAAAACATTACATACAAAATACTTTTATTATTCATAAATTATTGACTCCAAAAAAAAGTAGATAATTTCGCCCAGCCGCCATCTTCGATTTCAATTTTGTTAGCACTATCAGCTTCAACGCCCTCGAAAACCATAAAAACGACACCCAAGATGAAAAAATGGATAATTTGGGGCAGATGCCATCTTGCATTTCTATTTTGACAGGACTATCGGCTTCAACGCCCTCGAAAACCATGAAAACGAGACCCATGAGGAGAAAGTTGATAATTTCGCGCAAACGCCTAATTGGATTTATATTTTGACAGCACTATCGACTTCGACAGCCTCGAAAACCATAAAAACGACACCCATGACGAAAAAAAATATAATTTCGCGCAGACGCCATCTTAGATTTCGATTTTGTCAGCACTATCGGCTTCGACACTCTCGAAAACCATAAAAACGAAAACCAGTACAATATAGTTCATAATAATATTATAATCTTTGCAGCCGCCATCTAAGATTTGTATTATATGTTATGTTTTACGAATTTATTATGATTTATGATCGATCATACAAGAACACATTTACAATTTTAAAACACATAGCAGTCAGTCAAGTGTGATTTTTAAATTATATAAAAAAGGTTATGATGTCAAAATAGTTTGTAACACTCACTACTGACGGCACCTTGAGAACCGCTTAGGGGTATCGTCGATGCGCATGTTTATGTCAGTGGGCCGTTTCGAACGTTTAAAGGTAGTTTCCGTACTGTTCTCTATATATCTACTGTGATAATAGGCCTGCTGTTGACAAGAACAAAACCTAACCTTTACAAACGAAAGCGACCCTTAAATGGATGTCACATTACTTTGCAAGCCCTGAATTTAACGTGAATGTATAGTACGGCCGACGGATCAATGCCGTTCTGAAGTAGCGTGTAGATAGGGTCTCAATCGGTAAGCGGCGGGGCGGGCTAGTGTTGTGGCCCCTTTTTCCCTTTTTGCAAGGTGTTCTTGTTTACTTTAAAGGGTTTTGTCCATTTGTGGTTTTTAGCGAAGCGCAGCTAGTATCTAACATAGATAAGAGACTATTGTCTTATCTAAGTGTCTACAGGTAACAAATTATGTACTACATCTACACACAAACAAACATTCTTAGTTATGATTTTAGGTAAAGTAACATAGGAAAGAAAGCATCCGAGTTATAGATATAATTTATGATGTAGAATCTAAAAAGACCAAGTAATTAATCAGGTATCTTATTGTCTCTGTTAGATATCCTTTCATATAAAAAAAAACATAAATCTTAAACGCAACTATACTATCTATCGGACTTAATAACATGTAGCATTAAATTAGAACTATTGACAGAGCGAGTGCGAACCACGAACGAAACGTCTCTCCACTAACTTTGACAAAATTGCTTTTATATGTCTGTCTGTCCGGCGGTCCGCAAATTCACATCTATATACAGGTCGCATTTCTCAACCGATTCTCGTGAAATTTTATGAGCAGGTTCAATAATTTTATAATTTTTTTGTTGTTTCAGTGTATGGAAAATTTCCAACATAGGTATAATTATTTCATAGGTTTTTAATATGCTAAAATGAAACTTGATCAATGGCTCCATAAAAACACTATAAAGACTTGCAGACCAAGCAAGGTGAGATTGATTAAAGGATTTTGTTTTGAGTCCTCGGTGAATATTTATTCAGTTCAAGCTGCGCAAAGACATAATCGCAAAGTCGACTGCTCACAGAGCCACTAGTAAATATCATACAATAAATAAGTATCAAAATTTTCTACATCGAATTTAATCATCCGATTCTAGTGTCTCATCAATCGACTAGTGAAAACACTTATACCTCATCACTATTCGTATGGCCTGATGTTGAAAACGCCGATCATGTGTCTCAGTCACTCGTATACGTTTGGCGCATGATTATTACTCTTTCTCCCGGGCGGTACACTCTTTAACAGAAATATTTGTTTTTCGGTTGATTTTGTGGATATTTCTGTTATTAATGTTTTCATATTTAAGTTTGTAAAGTTTAGTTCGTATTATATTTCGGTTGTTGTTTTTGTTAAGTATTATTTATTATTTGTAAGGTTAATTTGTTATCAGTGGTTTAGTACGCGGGATGCCACGGTGCAATGTAGTTTTACGCCGCCGCCGGGCAAGAAAAATAATACGTGCTTAAAAAATAAACACATTAAGTTACTAACGTGAGAGTTATAAAAAACGGTATGGTGTAATCCATACGCACCGTTCGTTACATCCTTAGAGAAGATAAAAAGTGCGAGTTTGTCTCATTTTTCGTACTCCGGGCAAGATAAAACTCCGTTCAAAACCCAAAAAAAATATGTAGTTTAACGCATCATACATAACCTCTATAAAACCGAAAAGGAAATTCAATTACATGAATGGTCGAAATTAAGAAACATATAAAAACTTTCAAGGAGATCGTAGTCGTTTAGCCACAATAACAGAATAATTAAGTTTTCATTAGGGAAAATCAGAACTCACAAATTCTAATTGAAAAGAGCAATAATATTTGAAAAAAAGGTACAACTTAGTTGACAAATAAAAATAATCTTAGATATGAAGTTGGGCTCTATATATTAAATTATAATTAAAATAGTTTACGCATTATACATAAATGTTGTTTCATATTATTTTGTTAAATATTGATGGAGCAAAATAGTTACGACTGGGAAATTCAAGCGGATTTAGAATAGGTATAGTTAGTAATTATTTATTCTCATTTTACTGAAGAATAATAATATAAAAGCCTGTCACTTTAAACATAAAATTAGTGCTCGATATCTTGTTTCGATGAACAAATTTTTTCACACAACTGTACATGCGCGAACAGTCTACGTGCCTACCTTCCGAGCGGCATTGATTCGTCGGCAGTACTGTACGTAGATTATATTGTGTTTCTTCATATAGCTATCGTTGTATTTAGCGTAACTTTTCAAGTGCATTTGTTCTATTACGTTTATTATTATCAAATGAACACACGCACTAGTCACCCTGAAACTGAGTTTCTGGGTCACATTGGCCCAATATCACCTGACTAATGTGTCTTTCAGAAAGTTGTAATTTTGTAATTTTTGGTTTCCTTGCCTCTCGATTTTCACCCCGACTAGGTAGAGCTCAAGTATTGTGCATTAAAATTTATGAACACCTTGCAGTCAGTCTTCCATAAAAGAACTGTGTATGTATTTGTTTCTTAAGATGACTTTGATTGCCTGCATGAATTCCTTATAGTGTGTGAATTAACCATTGTCATCGAGTTCATTAGTTTTTCCTTAAAACGTATACTCACATTGTATTCTTCCAGGGGTTTCTCAAAAATGACCAGTCAGTACGAAGGTGGAGGTACAAAAACAGTTTCTATGATCTCAAAACTGGTATCACAGGGATCTTCGTTCGTCATGGAGGGAGTCAAAAACTTAGTTGTAAAGAAACATGTAAGTATCTTTTGAAGAGCTAAGTAATAATTTCGAAAATTGTATACTTGTAATATATTGTTTTATATTGTTGTATATTGTAATACTTAAACGTCTCTGAGTGCGGCTGTTAAATAAGGAAATGTTAATGCAAAATGCATGATTTGTGAAATAGTGAAATCAAAATGCAAATGTTCACTCCCAAGGATGTCACATCCGTTCTGATTATTGGAAACATTGTTTAATGACGAGTTTAGCTAACGGATCATTAACCCTTTGCGTACCAGAGACGTACATTTACGTCCGTTTCATTCATAAATAATTATCTTTTGTGCAACGTCATTGAAATAACGATTTCATTAGCACTGGTTTTCATTGTTAGGTTAACTAATGAAGTTATAATGAAGAGTACTGTATATGTTTATAATTAAAGCCCAATTAAATTTTTGATACCTATTATGACTTATTATGAAAACTTAACGTTGTTTGCACACATTTTTATATGAAAAACGGGATTCACTCACGTAAAAAAGTCAGATCTTTCCAACTTTAGTTTCAACTACATCCGGTGGTCATTTTCAAGGAGAGTGCAGAACGCTCGCAGTTGTGTCTCGCCTCGCACTGAGGCGAGACGTGGTTGAAACCATAGTCGGAAAGATTTTTTTACGCCTTTTTTTACGTGAGTGAATCCCGTTTTTCATATTAAAAACATGACTTAGTTGAAAATTTCAACCACCTTTTTGACCACAAATATGAAGTTAAGTATTATATTGATACGAATTACCATACTGTCAAATTAAATAATCTCAACAAGTGTTTTTATGTTGTAAGAATAAACATACAAACACCGGTTTGTCCCAGTATATTCGAGAGGCTTTTCGCTCAATCAACTACCTTTTACAATATCATGACTTTTCCAGAAATTACCAGTAAGTCGAACAGTAGAAGCGGCGCTAGGTGGCGGCAGTGGCGAAGGTAGCGCCGATTTAGACTGGTTGGACCCTCGCGCCGCGCGATCCGACGCGGCCTCGCGTAGTCGAGCCCCACGTAACCAACCGCCTACCGACGCAGTGGTGTTCGTAGTGGGCGGCGGGAACTACATCGAGTACCATAATCTCATCGACTTCGCTAAGGTGAGGATACCCAAAGTATTTTATATAGCTACACTGAAAACCGCGCACCTCATACAACTGAAAAACAGCTGAGAATCAAGTTTATATCACACTTATAGACATCTAAGTCCGAGTTCCAATGATGAAAATATCGAGGAAATATATCCTAGAGATTTTTCCCGAATAGTCCTAATTCGCAACAGATCTGTTCATATCCACCAATAACTTTAACTAGACTATATTCTGGGTCTTCATGTAACTATAGACACTAGAGCACACAGGTTCGTAAAATTACCACATGCTAATATTCATACGTGGTTCCATGTTTCATAGTGGCAAATATACTTACTCTTTATTTTTTGGTAGATTTTGTAACAAAAAGTTTGACTCTTATACCGAGGGCTCCGTACCGTAGTAGGTAAACAAGAATAAAGGGTATTTTTGATCTATAAACATACCGTCTGTCTCCCAGCCGCAGGAAGGGGGACAGACTGTAATAAAATTTGTAATGATTTGTATGGATGGGACTTATTCTAGGTTCTCAGGCTGACTTTTTTGGAGTTAATAAGATTCACGATTTTTACAAATAATGACTTTAATAGTCTCACAGGGAAGGAACAAACAGTATTATACCACATGTTGCAGTTCCTGGAAAAGTAGGTTGATTTCTGCGAAATCTATTGTATATTGGCCAAATGTGGCGAATCGCGAGTCAACGGGTTAAACAAAAAATAACAACACAGTCACGGCGCGTATTTGGTGGGCTTATGTTTCCGGCGTGTTTCCGCGATGTGCTCGGCTGGTTTGTGCATTTCTCCGTACCGGCTATTCACGAGTTCTCGGGTGCGTTCGAACACATAAGCTAAAACTGCTTTCCAACATGTTACAAATTTAAATAAACCTACTGAACAAAAGTTTGGATGATCCAGTTTAGCTACACGTAGTCATGTTCTTGGTGTGATATCGTGTAATAAAGGGTGAGCCTGTTGCCATCCTATCACTTGTCGGCTTTTAAAACAATTGATACGGGAGAACAATATAGTCAAAAACAACAATAAACTGTCCCTATTATTTACCCTAAACTATACGAAAATAAGTAAATCATTGTGTTACAGCAACAAGCAGCTAACGGTGGTACCCCGAGGAAGATCATCTACGGCGCCACGACTCTGCCCAACGCTTCGCAATTCCTCAAACAACTGTCTCTACTGGGCGAGGAGATACAGTGAACATTCCTGCTACATTATTATTCAATCTATTTATAATATACCTATTTCTGTAATATAAACATTATTAAATTATGATACTAGGACCTAAAACAGGGCTGTTCAATACAATGAAACAATCATCTCAACAAGTTGGCATTTTATTTACAATGACATTGAAAATATAGCTAACATCTAATAGTCCTACTAATATTTTGATTGTTTTAAACAAGAAGTATAAAATCTAAATCACAAGATTAGTAATTCCAACATTAATCAGATCTTTTCCCCACGATTATAACATTTCCTTTGAGGTTTGCGTAAAAGAGAAATTATAAAACAAAAAACTTCACAACCAAAACATAACTGTAAATTTTACAACATAGTTAAGTTATCACAACTTGGTAGTCGCTCGAGTTACCCTTATCTGCATTTTTTAAAGAATACGCATGTTGACTAAGTAAAAGTTTTGGAATCCTGAAACATAGTTAGTAAAGATAAAAAGATAACAAAATCAACCGGTAGATTTCGCCGCAACCAACTTTCCCCTTTTTAGGGAAAATACTTCCCCTTGAACTAAAATATGACGATCATCATAAAATTTTAGGAAGTTGTAAAAATTGTATACCAAATCTCGTCAAGATAATTTTAAAATATGTGTACGCTAGTACCGACATCCGGACGGATGAAAGCAAATTCGTCGCATCGTTGCAGACTTCGTTAGATTCGCTCACGCAGTCAATAAATAAATCAAATACGATTTTAAACTAAACAGCTCAGAAAGTTTTCGTCTACGAAGACGAAGAGACAGCTAGATGGTTATAATCATAACCATAATAATAATAAAATAACCATAATCGTTATAACCATATATATGGTTATATAGTAACGCCATACAAATTACACGTATCATTGTTTAATACAAGACAGGAATAATAATTCAGTATCAACTCTCAAACAAAATCAAAACATCGCTCAGAATGACTGTAAAAATTAAATACATTGAATAAAACTTGTATTTATTAAATGTCTTGAAAACTGTCATGTTTGCTTGCCTTCGTTACAAAAAAGATTGCAAATGTTTTTTAGACTTTAGCATTGTTCATATCATATTTATTTATTATAGAGTTTAAATATAAAAAAGTGTATAGATTTTTTTAAAGAAATAAAAACTTTTGGTAACAGTCAACATTCCTTTTCTAATACAAGGTGTCGGAACAGTCCTTGATTCTCATTCATCGCGTGTGTGTCGTGGTCGTGACCTGCATCTTGTGTTATCTATTTCCAGAAGGCAAGGGTCAACTCACTTAGTCGAGGGAGGAAAACGAAGCTATTTTTGTTTGAATTGAATATTGCATTGATACAATAAATACGTATATTTTTAAAGTTAAGATCAAGGCATCAATAAGTGCGGTTGCTAATATTTGACCAATATTTATTGTGTTCCCATTGCTAGGACTCAGGCCTTCCTCTCAGAGAGCATTATGGGACATAAGCACCACGCGGGCCTAATTAGGTTTTACCAATACTCACTAAGTATTTGAGGATAAATTTTCGACTTCGATATTATTTTGTTCATAAACGTCTTCGATAAAGGTAGAGGATAACTCTATTTTTATGGTAACTACAAAGAAGATGCAATGCAAAACAGTGGTTTTGCATTGCATCTTCTTAATAACGTCGAATAACATCAAAAATTTATGTATGCAACACTTTGCATACATACATGTTTGATGTTATTCGACGTTATTATTTTCTTTAACGTCTTAAAGGTAGCGATAACTTTCATTCTTTTGTTAACTAAAACAAGAAAAAATCTAGTTGAGAACGCTGTGGACGACGCGCTTACCATTTTGAAGTAATTTTTACGTAGAACAAAATGATGTTCAAAATTCTGGACATGTTATCCTGCTTCAAAAAATGATCTTTACGTCCCTTGATCTTGTCGCGCTATTGATGCCTTGTTTTACGATAACAATGAATATAATTTATTTACTTAAAGCAGATAGACGGAGCGACTACTTCGTTGGAACATCTATTTCAAAATTTGAAAAACTTGTTGATTTTATATCCCAACCCTTACAACTATTGTGCTTAATTAGGTAAATAGAAACTAAAATGTGTATGTTTCGTTTAAAACATAGTCAATAACCCTCGAAAAATAGCAAATATGTATGTGTTAGATTACATTTATACTAAACAAAGGAATAAGAAGAGTTAAAATACGAGGAACTTGAACATCTCGCTTAGCACTGCACACCACTAGACGACGTGGAAAGAGAAACTCCATTACTCGACAACAGTCTAACAAACGTGTAACCCTATATAACATTATCACTGTTCATGATATGGTTTGGCACAATGAAAACTGAACATAATATAAACATATCGTTTAGAGAGCTTCACAAATATAGTTAACCACATAACAGATCTGTGCATAATGGCAAGACCGTATCTTTTATGTCATAAAAAGGGTTGATACATTTTTTGCTGCTGCATTATTTATTGTCTGTGATTTTATGATTCAAATCCGACAAACATTTACATATTTACTAATAATTAAATTGTATTGTTGAATATATCAGTAGTCATATACGTCATTATTTTTGTACTTCTATGGAAATACAAAAAACGGTTTAGAAGTCTTAAATGTATCAACCCATTTTACAAGTAACAAGTCAACTGTATCTAGGAGTACGTTTTGTGCAGCAATGTTAACATAATCTCTTGGTAACTAACAAATATTTAGGACATGTGAACATAAAGTACCTACAAACAGTAAGGACATTTACTCGTTTTTCAGACGATGGCTGATTATTACAACTATATCTACACATAATAGGTCGCTGCTTGATCAGCAGGGCTATTATGTATCTCAGTTGCTAACAAATGTTGATTGAAATCTTGAAAAATGGCCGCTCTATGTCAGTTTTGACAACTCCAGTAAGCAAAAATGTAAGTAAGTTGATGACTAGAGCTGACAAGAGTGACATAGAGCCACCATTTTTTTTATTTAAATCAACATTTGTTAGCAACCGAGATACATAATAGCCCTACAGATAAACGGCAGGGCTATTATGTATCTCAGTTGCTCACAAAGTTTGATTGAAATCTTAAAAAACGGTTCTATGTCAGTCTTGACAACTCCAGTAAGCAAAAATGTTATGAAATTGATGACTGGAGCTGACAAGAGTGACATACAGCTGCCATTTTTTTAGATTTCAATCCGCATTTGTTAGCAACTGAGATACATAATATCCCTGCTGGTTAAAAGGCGACCTACTGTGAAACAAGTTACAACAGTTCGCTCATCAAACCGGCCGCTAAATGTATTGTTCTTTGAGGATTTAGGACATTTGGAAGCAATTCTCACTTTGCCGTTACGACATATAATCGTCTTGTACAACGGTAGTGGTTTTTTTAAGTAAATGGAGCTGTTAAACATTTCGCGCGGTAAGTATAACTGTAGAGCAAGATATTTGTACAGGGCAATATGTTGATTAAAACTGCCGTCAAGACCTAAGAATAGATATACAAGATGAGTCGTCATTCCAGTGATAAGAAAGTGGAGACAAAGTGCGACAACAGGGGCATAAGTATTAAGTGCGTTATCTTATTCCGAGGTAAGTGTTCACGTTTCACCCAAACGAACTTATAAATATATATCTTAGATTCTTCATTTAAAGCGACTTATAATTATCAATAATAAGCCGAGATGCATAATACTTGGGACTCCAATTCATCGCCTTTACTACAAATTCAAATTATATTATACTGCAATAAATCAAACGGAAACAGCATTTGTTATATCTGCTATTGAGACCTAAGAAAGCAGTAAACAGCCTCCAATACTCATCATACCTTGATAGATTCGAATCATCAGAACGACATAACATCCTTACTGTTTATATGTACATGTAAATTACCGGCTATGTACCTGTTGTGCGCAATAATACATTTAACAAAAACAAAACAATGAACAATAAATATGCATTATAACAGATAAACTAATTACGACATGGCACTTCATATATTAAATTCATAACGGATGTAATTTGTATGTTAATCGTCCACTGTAACTAATAATTCAAACTTAGATATGGCCCATCAGTGTACCGAGATAAATGCTTTCGACATTTCTAAAAATAAACTGGCACCTAAGCGATAACGAGAACTTTATAAACTGTGTCAATTTCTATCAACATTTCGTAATTAAAGAGATGGTGGACGAGTAGCATTAGCATTATTTCCATTTTGTGACTGAACAATCGAACCCATACTACAACATTTAGATAAAATATTTAAACTTTTCACATAATTATATCTGCATCGCTCGATGCTCGTCATTAAACTGAAAACTTGATTTTCAACATACACTATTATAGTATAAGAGCACAGAAAAACGATTAAACATTATAGATTATTAAGGCGCATTTAGACAATAATTATTGAATTCACTACACCTTATAAAATATTAAACATTAAAATATAGCAGTGCAATGCTCAACAATCAAGCAATCTTCATTATTAATATTATGTCTATACACAATTCAAAAAGCATTATTAACATTATAACACGTGATATATGTAGGTATTAAAATGTAGGAATAGGAAAGAGTCAAGCAGAATTAAATATACTTACTTAAGCAAGAAAGGGCTACTTCTAACTAGGATTACACTATAATAAAATAGGTACTTTTACATAAGATACCATCGGGACTCAATATTATGAGATTTGTATGAACAATCGAAACAGCACGACTGGTTTTCGACTTTATATCAAGGTAATGAAGGTAAAATTTATTTTATAACATGAAACGTAATGTTAAAATTCACAGAAATATGCAATACATCAAATTACTATATTATGAAGAAATAAATATAATAAAATGATCCAGTATGTTGGCAAAACTATAACATCATCATCATCTTTACAAAAAGTAAACCATGGACGGACAAAAGACGCGTCAGTTAGTGTAAATTAAATTTACTAGCCCTGAATCAAATATTTTAACACAATTCGGCTTCGAGACTATCTGGAATGTCTATAAAATAACTTTAAAATCAATTAGAAAAAAGCAATATACTTTGTAAATAGCTTGCGTGTTAATTAAGATAAGTAAATCATTTGTCCAAATTCTTAAACAGTAAAACTTAGACAATACTTTTGTAAAGAATACTGAGACCTGGAATGTAAGAATTTTATAGAATCATTGTTTTTGAATGTCATAAATTTAGATTCATTATAAAAGGAATGTCCCGGAGAACTAGAAAGTATAGGTAAGTATATATATTATATTAAATTACTAAACACACAAAACAAAATTGAACATAACAAATTCGAATAGTCATGTTATACATCGAGATTCGTGTAAATTCATCTACAGGTTTAAGGAGAGCATAATAGAGACACTTTGTAATAAAAATGTTAACATATAAAGTCATAGAAATCCTAATGAAATTGCACTTTTCCGATATTCAATTTTCATATAGATGTTAAATCGTTACGAAAATAAAGATTTTTATAGATTGATTTGCACTTATGTAAATCTTTCGACTTCATCAGCCTTTCTGTCAAATATTTGCCAATAAGGCAGAGAGTAAACGAACAGTCCACCAAATCATTCGACGCGGAATCTTTAAGAGCCATAAAAGAAATAATTGTTAAACAAATGGCGTTAGATCAACTGTTATTGTTTGGATTCGTTCAAGTTACCGATAACAATAATTCCTGCCATTAATTGTTATCGCCTCGTAAGACGTCACAATATATATACAACGCACGTAACACTTTTGCAATTTAAAATACAATTGCGTTGTACTATCACGGCATATTGACGATTCGGATTCCGAGTTTAATCATTTGAATTTCTTATTTAACAATAAATATACTTCGGACTGGGAACAAAAAAATGAATAGAAGGGGATAGGCCAATTTAGCTAAACATTCACCATACAAAAATATATTATAATTAATTTCATGTGTCAGAAGCAGAGCGAGCGCGAATTAAAAATAGTAATAGATTATTGTTAATCTATTGGACAAATCCGATCGCTCAGACATCAGTAGGTTAAATCCAGTGGAAAAATAACTTGGACGTTGGCATGTATCCGTGTACAGACATCGCGAGACATACATCGGGCATGCGTATGTGCTCAAAAACTTCAACTTTTGCATGTAAGTTTTCTATGAGTCGCATTTCACCAGTGTAGAAATAGACCTTCAAACGAAGGAGAATTGATCGGTGTAAAGAGTTACTTGTGGTTGCACTGTTGGTTATGATTTATCTATAAATTTAAACACGTGTATGCATTTGTAGGATAAGCCCATTGCGAGCCGAGCCACGCGCTGTCTCAGTGCAGAGTCAGCGTAGAGTGGACTCATGTATTTATTGTTGCATGCACAAATATCGTGGATATGAACTGCACTGTCTTTGCAGCATATAGCGTAGCCTGAAAATCTGTGTCGAGACTTCCGCGGTACAAACTAAGCAAGCTAGATAAAAAAATACTTATGAATTTGGCGAACATTTACTAAAATTCTCACCCAGTAATGTATCCCATTCCGATTGGCTAACGGAGATTCCGTGACGAATAATTGACTGGTCAAAAATATCGATCAAACGATATAAACTAAAAAAACATAAAAATAGATTGCACGACGATCATGAATAGCATTGATTTGACCCAAAGATTAGGTCAATGTTAAGTAGGTGTAAAGATAATTAATTATCAGATACATTAGGACTACAGAGTATATTTTGAACAATATTAGTGCAATTCAGATGATAGGATAATATAATTTACTACATTAGGAAGGTACTTGAATATTATGACATTGGATAGTCAGGTATAACTTTAAAATCACAATTCTATTCTAAGCATTATAACTTGGTGATTCATTAACAGATTTAAAACCACTACATGAAAGGGTTAAATATTTTTATAATCACAAAGACGCAACCGCAACGGCGTAAATTTCGCCACATCATCAATCATCATCCAAAACAAATTTATCGTTTGTCCGACCAACGTATCTAGTTCATACATAAGTATGTGACCATACCATACATACATCATCCGATATATTTGATTTGAACTTTTATAAGTTTGTCAAAAGTGTCGTGGTACATTTTGTTTTGGATATAGTTACGTACTAGTTTGTTATCAACTTCGGATGGTGGTGGAATCAGAAAACTGTGTGTAGACGACAAATTTGACAAACTATTATAATTACTTTCAGCGGAACAGTCCGAAAGTCAAAAGTACGTAGAAACGCTTTTATCAAATTCTTATTATCAAACAGTTATTAACTGTCATATTTATCTTTTCAACTTCTAATAAGAATTTTGCAACAGACCTTACTTAGAATGATAATCACCATAATTATCTAATTTTATAACTAGTCAGAAAACATTATAAACCTAGCTAATTAGTATATTGTTGAATATGTTATAGGATAAAGAGATATATAGGAAAGTTGGGATTATTATATATTTTGTACATGTTAAGCATAGTGTCAGTTTATAGGATAGGACAGAGATCGTAATTATGAGATTTCATGTGCAAAGAAACATGGACAGATCATTTGTTACTGTGTCAAGCAGAACTGCTGTTAGCCCACATGAGTGTTATCTACAAAAGCGTAGAGACAAAAAGCGCGTTATGAAGTCATTAGGTATTGGGGCCATTGCCCCACATATAGCATGACACCGATTTCTACTATAGGGGCGCGGCCTCTTATTGTGCAGATTGTTATTATGAAAATAACCTCGATTCTTATAAGAGCGAGACTCTCGCCCTCGTATTTCATTAATACGTGTAATAGAATAACAGTATCGCTTTATCTTTCAATTATACAATTTCATTCAACAGTTCAAAAACTGATTATCATTCAATCATGGTAAACCAATATAGCATTATTTCGATGGGCAAAGGCGCAAATCCAATGCGGTTTCGTCAGCGACTAGAAATGCGCACAGGTCACATTAAATAGTATAATGTGCTAATTATCAGGCAGAGTTATATGACTAGACAAAATGTCTTCAACAAGTTCGATGATTTATCAATTTCATTATAACATAGCTATAACGTTTAAGCATTGCTTCAAAATATTATGCATATAAAATTCAAGCACTTGCTACATTGTGTATGTAAACACTGTTAAATAAGCGATGACACAAATCTTTACGTCTCATAGTAACTGCATCCACAACAAGCATCAATTAGTGTGAGACACCAAGCAATTTGCCGTGTCTCACAGACAGCCGTATTAATAATATGATTTTGGGACAGGCTACGTTATTTTGTTAAATATTAAGAAGCCGGTGTAACATTGGCATGGGTAGGTGGGGTCATGTAAGTAGCTATTGCTTGCCCTGGGTATTGGCGTGGCGACTGGAGCTGCTGCTGTTGAGCGCCATTTTCTGCATTTGCCGGATGACGGTGGTCGCGTGATACGCCTGTTTCCAGCGGGACTTCGCGAAGTTCTTCTTGAGCTGTTCAGATACAGTTCCGTGGATATTCTTGTTACTGGCAGCGTTTCCTGAAATCCATGGATGAGCCAGCGCTTGCCTGTAAAACAAAACGCGAGTCTTGTTTACAGTTAGTTCTAAAACCGACATTGTGTTTAGTTTTTAGAAAACTATGTACTAAATATTGACACATTTCTAATGTTCAGAAACATTATGTGGCAAACCACATTGTTTCGTGGTAACTCAAGTTATTTATGGATGGTCAGGAAAGAAGTTCGAAATAATCAAGGAGTTTTATTAAAAACTAGCTATTAACATACTTAGCAGCAAAGGGAAAAACTGTTGGAATTATGAGTAAAGACTTCGCTTTAGGATGAGGTTTCTTTTGTAGGATGGTTTTTGAATCCATATGCTAAGCCTAAATAGATCTATTACACTCACAGTACAGTTCACTTATTATGGCTCTATGACTCCACAACTGTATCAGGATAATCATTTAAGTCAAAAAACTATCTCTACTTATGTCTATAATATTTTATAAAGATTTTTATGGACTTCTGTCCAATTCTAATTTTTTTTTAAATTTATGATGCTATACATAAGGTTGAGAATTGCTTATCAGATTGGATGATGTAATGCGAAGATGTAATTGAATACGTGCTAATATACTTCCGAGGTGTTACGATTTAAATTTCATTAATCTCAGTCCAGCAGTTCTTAAGTTACACTCAGGGTTGACATGATTAAAAGTTTGATTTTAAACTGTGTTTTTTATCACGCATTTAAAAACACGAATAGGCTGTTGGCAAATGGCTGTCTAAAGAAAATAATTCAATGGACTAGTGGCTATTCTCTTATTCTTCTTCATTCTAGTTTCCCGGTAATTACCTGTTGTTATAATCCCACTAGGAAAGTACCTATGTCGCCCAATTTAAAAATCAACAATAGTTAGAACATACACGATGAATGTGTACAGCATTCAGTATTGATTAGTCATTAGAGATACGCAACATAAAATAAATGTTAATCCATTGATAGTTTTTTTGCAAATATTTGATTTACAATAGTGAATTTGAAAGAGATCTAGTCTAAAAATGTAATATTATAGGTTGAATTAAATTTGGAATAAAAAAAAAACTTGTTTCAAACAATTTGAACAATTTGTTTTATAAAATTAATAAAACTATTTTTCCAAACCTGATTACTTACACTCTAACAATTGAAAGTGTTTCACCTATTTTTATGGTTTGATCAGATGGTGAAACCCATCAATCCCGTAATTAGCATGGGTCACTAAAAGGATCAATTAATTTTTTTTACGAAAAAACGGAACAGGCTTCAACACAAAAACGTTCAAAAATTGTCAAATTCTGTATCATGCACACAATATTGTGATAATAGGTACTTTTAAACTATCATACTGTATGCCATATTACCACAGACTGTGGATTTCAACAAAATTATATTATTAGCCGGGGTGGCTTAACAAAAGCAAACCATTTGCTTGTTATATCACTTGACATAATCAAAAAACACCATATATTAAAATGTCTTCTGACTGAGTCATTAGGACATATAATTTGCAAATATCTTGTCCATAACAAAAGAAATGATTAATTGTATCTAGCTATTTGCGAGATAAAAACATTCATTTTCATTAAATTTCATTCAATCATTTCATTTAAACACAACAGCTTAAAATATTGTTGCAATGCAAAACAGCCTATGACCTTTGTTCATGTTAGCATTGCTGCTAAGGCTGTTTCAGTAATAATATGAAAATTTAACCATAGTAAGCCTAGCTGAATGCACATATGATCTTTAGCATACTTATCATACATATACCAGAGGGTAATAAAGGTTCTACTAAAATTAATATTAACCCATAGTGTGTTGAACGTACACCATGTGTACATACAGAATAGTGCTAAGCCATGTTACACATATAATTTTTATACCTCATGTTTTTAAATAATTTTATCAGATCCAATGAACTACACCAATATAAACTTGCTTTTAGTTGGACAAGCTATTCAAGAATAGTATTTTTTATTTCAACCTTTATGGGTTGTTGTATGTGAAAGAACTAGACATTGGACGGGTTAAAGTTGCAATGAGTAATAAACACAAACAGACACCAAGTGACAAATATAGTTAAATTTAATTATATTATATATATATTCAATTCAAAAGCATAACAGTAACACTCACTTAACCGAGTCTCAGAAATGAAAGACCTAGGAGTTATACATGACTCAAAATTAATCTATGATAAACATATTTCCTCTATAATTAAAAAGGCTTCAGAATTTCTTGGATTCATTATGAGAACTTGTACAGATTTTAATGATGTAAAAACTATTAAAATTCTCTATAGCACCTATGTTCGGTGCCATCTAGAATACGCCTCTGCGGTTTGGAACCCCCGATACTCAATATATATAAATCGCCTCGAAAAAATCCAAATAAAATTCATTCGTCATATCAATTATCGTACCAAAACTATCGAAACTGACTACTTCAAATCCTGCGCTAAGCATCATTTTCTGCCATTGCAAATCCGACGTGAAGCATCTGATATTATTCTTTTAAAAAAAATAGTCACCTCAGCCATCGACTGTTTTGATCTACTTAACAAAATTGCCTTCTATGCACCTATCAAGTCTTTACAAAATAAACAACTGTTTAGTCTACCTCTAGCATCTACTAACTATAGGCAGAACAGCTTTATCAGCTGAGCATGTAGTTCTTTTAATTCACTTTGTAACGAAAACAATGTTGACCTTGATTTATTCTACAACAGCATACCTACGTTAAGAAAACAACTTGGTGAGAAATTCTTTAATGTGTATAGATGTAAGATTTAACAAATAAGGCTATAATGTATATCGATAGTACCTAATTCACTGCAAGCGAGATCTATCTACCATAGTTAAATTATTAATTTGCAATTGTATTAACCTTTAATTCTACAATATTGCTAACAGTGGAGACTTTTAAATGACTTTGTTACCTATGAAAATGTACAAGTTATTATTATATAGTCGATAGTCTTCCTAATAATAAATAAAATAAAAAATAAAAAACTCACTTTATGTTAAGAAAATCTAATCTGGTGCTTACAATTATTGCAATGTTAAAACTAAAGGTGCGTTTGTTTAGCTTTTAGGGCATTCGTGACATTGTCATTGATGATTACTCTTAAGAGGTGCAGGTGTTTAATTCTGAGCCTAAAATACTTGCAGTCATGCTAATTAGTTTTGCTATCTGTCTAATTATAGTGCGTTCGAATAGATCACTTGAGCATTTTTAGCAAAAATAACGCTAAAAACGCTCACAAAGGGCATTGGGAATCTGTGGGTGAAAATGTAGTTCATGCCTCTTTTTGTCCAGCGTTCGGAAAGCTAAAAAAGAGGAATTTTTGCCACCAAAAAGTGCAATTTTTGACCCACGTCCGGAGCATGGTTGTTTGTGATTGTTTTTTGACAGCTATGTATTTGACAGCATAAACATGCGATTTTAGGTCTTATGCTCAGTTGAGCATTCGAATAGGGTGTGAGCAAAAGTGGCAAAAATTGAAAAATTAACGTTTTTTAGCTTTACGAATGCTTTAACAAAAGAGCCTTCAATGACAACGCCACCAATGCCCTCATAAGCTAAACGAATGCACCTTTAGTATTTAAAACAAAATTGTGTAATTAGGATTGTATTACTCTGAGTTATTGAGCTATAGTCATTACCATATCTGAGATAAATATGTACAGTTTATGGGGAACCTGGACCATTGTACGATATAAGGCAATATTATTTTCAGCGGGGTTGAGAGTGCAATCGTTTTATAAGCAAGGAGCTATCAAATCAGATAGGTGGTTGTTAGAGGCAATAGAGAATAAAACTAAAAAACTTAACTTACTTGCATGTATATCGCTTGTCTACATCAACACACATGAGATGTCTAATGAAGTCTTTAGCAGAGTCACTAATGTCATCCCAGTAGGGTGAGTCGAATTCAAAATCACCCTTCAATATTTGGGCAAAGAGATTAGCATCATTCTCATCGTAGAAAGGTGGATAGCCACAAAGTAATATGTATGAAATAACTCCTATGCTCCACACATCCACAGCTTTGCCATATGGCTTTTGTGCCAAAACTTCTGGAGCAACATACCCCGGTGTACCACATGCAGTTGCCATAATACCAGAGTCCTCAATTTTTGACAAACCAAAATCACTGATCATGATCTTGCTGTCCTCATCAGTATTATAGTATAACAAGTTTTCAGGCTTCAAATCTCTGTGCACTACGCCCTGAGAGTGCATGTAATCTACAGCCTCCAGAACCTGCTTGATCAAAACAGATGCATCCTGCTCAGTGTAAGAACCTTTCTCAACAATCCTGTCAAACAACTCGCCACCAGTAACAAGCTCCATCACAAGGTACACTTTACTTTTGTCCTCGTATGTCTCTAACAGCTGGACGATATTCGGATGAGAAAACATTTTCTTCTCACCAGGTTCCCCTTTAGCCTGCTCACTAAATCTCTTCAAGACTCTGATTTCATTCTCCAAAGAATCTTCTTTTCCTTTGAGAGCCTTCTTGTCGATAATTTTGCAAGCGAATAATTCCCCATTATCTTTACTTTCTATCAAACGCACTTCGGAAAATGCACCTGTTCCAAGTAGATCTTTGACGGTATACTTGTCCTCAAGGGACGGCTGTTTTTCAGACTCCTTGGCATCTTTTTTAGATTTTCTACCAAAGTCTTTTTTACCGAAAAGAGGCATTTTGGCCCCCCCAGATTCACTGATTAGAACTAAACTACCTAAACTAAATAATATCTACGTACACACAAGACAAACCGAGAAATCGTCTCTCCATAGAGAACGTCTCTACACAGCATAGATTAATCAGACATTACTATATCTAAGTCCACAGACTACCATGCCAAAGACCATTCACCAATATAGTTTATATCAGGTATATAGAAACAAAGATGGTAAAGTCCACAAAATTCCAAAATTGAGATTTATATGGCAACACAATCTGTTTTGTATCTATATTTACCCCAAAAAATAATTTATTACCAATTCTGGTAAAATCCACTGTTATTTCAAATTAAAAATTGACTTTACAAACAAACCTAGTAAACATTAAAAAAGGACGAGTACTTACACTGGTTGCGAAATCGTTCAAAACTGCAGAATTCCCTGTGGAAAATAGAGGTGGAGATCATAGAAGTCATAAGTATACCAGAATACAAGAGTCGGTTCATACATTTATGAGTAAATTAAAATGACGAACCACATTACTGTCGCAGTCAGACATCGGTGCGAAAATACCTACCAAGTGAATTAAATATTCGAAAACTATACAAAATGTACAAAAATTCATTCCCAGGACCATATGCGAAAGAATCTTACTTTAGAAAAATATTCAATACACAGTATAATTTAGGTTTTGCCACCTGCTTACAGCTGAACGAGAAAATTAAACTTGAAACGGATCCGCAAAAAAAGCAAAACCTCATGATTGAGAAAAGGGTTCATACCTTAAGGGCTTAAGCATTTTTTTCCCTCTTGAAAACAGCTGAAGACGGTGTATTAATCCTCAGTTATGACTGCCAAAAAAATATGCCCTTACCGAAACTACCAGACCAGTCTTGCTATTACAGCAGACAGCTTTATTTATATAACTTTACGATTGTAGAGGGGACATCAAAATCATCATTAACAAAAAATAATAATTTCGCACATGTATGGACTGAGGCACGTTTTGCAAAAGACTTAAACGCAATAAGCTCAGCTGTTTACAACCGCCTCAATAACACTAACCTCAACGGCATTCACACTGTTAGGCTGATATCTGATGGCTGCGGGGGCCAAAACAAAAATAAAACTATGGTGACTATGTGCTGCAAGTGGCTTATGGAACATCCGACCGTCAAGACGGTGGAACTCGTTTTCCCAGTCACCGGGCACTCCTATTTACCGGCAGACCGAGTGTTTGGTAATACTGAAAAAAGATTTCGAAGGATGGACGCGATTATCACGCCAAATCAATACATCGACATAATTACAGAAGGAGCAACGCTTTTGAAATTTGGTGATGATTTCCCAGTATACGATTTTAAATCTGCTGCTGAGACTATAATTAAAGGGCCTGGACAGTGGAAAGCTAATTTCTCGCAATGCAAGAGGTTTTTTCATAAAACATTCCAAACGTGTAGGCAATGTACTTGTCAATGGCGAATTATTTTACAAAACCAAGACAGGGTCGTTTGCGAATATTTGCAAAAAAAAAAGAATATATCTATGTTGGCAATAGACAAACATATTTTGCAGAAAGGTGTTCCCGTGAAAAAACTGAAGTTGCGAGATGTCGATTCATTGTTAAAATCACATTTTGGCGATGATTGGAGAAACCGAGAAGGCATCGACTTGACATTTTACTCTCAAATTTTGGATAGTCAAGCTGACGAGAATATTCCAAGGAATGAACCTGAAGAGGAAAGGTGCGAGCTGCAGGAGGAGGCCCCTTTTTTAGTTATATAAGTTTTCTCATTACGTTTTCTTATTAATTTTAGACATCAATTATTATCAATAATAAAAATTGTGATTAATTTCTATTATCTGACTTTCATTACCTTGATTACCTTGATTACTTACTTGATTGCCAAGGTGAATTAATGCCTTCTTTTATAAATAAAAGGTAAATGCCTGAATCCAACCCTGTCCAGAGAGTTCGCAACAAATATAGGAAAGTCCTAAACATTCAGTTACAAACTTAGTAAAGTCTAAGACTTGGTAACAAAACTGGGAAAGTCCATCTTAAATTTAAGGTTCTGCTAAAAAATATTGAACTGAGCGTGACTAACAGCTCATAGTTCCATAATGTATTATATTCTGCATGTGTAAAATAATGATTAACGTTAGAATAGTTACTGATAATTTAAAAAAATCGTTTTTATCTTTTTCTGAAATTTTTAGCACTGTGGACGTAACCATCTTTGATTCTATACACCTGATATACGCTAAAGGCTACCGTAGTAAGCGTAGGGGAGACAATAATGTACAACCATAATAATGCACAGCTAAATAATGTACAGCCAATAGTGCACGGCCAATAAGTCATTTAATGGATTTAGAAGGGAGGCAATCATGTACAACAATAATAATGCACAGCTAAACAAAATACAGCTCATAATGCACGGCCAATAATTCATGTACATGGATTTGAAATACATGGTCGACTTTTCCTAGCCGCGTTTTAGTGCCTGTACAAAATCAGTCCGTGTTGATAATGCACAGCCAATAATGTACAGCCAATAATTCATGTACACACATCAAAAAAGTCAAAGCAACATTCAAATGTCACAAATTTTACCAATTATATAACTCAACTTTTAAGTCTTTACTGACTCAATGTGCGTAGGTATGTAAACTTTTTGTTTTTGATGACATACTGGCTGGTTGTAAAAAAAACTTTTCAATTATGTTTTATTTTTTCATAAAATTACGTTTACTCTTGATTTTATAATTTTACCAACAATTTGAATAAAGTTAGCCACAAAATTGAATTGTGAGACATTCTTTACATCATGGAGCGACATCATTTGACGGCAGGTCAAATGCAAAGCTGTAGGGATGTTGCAAGCGGGAAGAAATCAATCTCAGGTATTTTGGCATTTTGGTATTCATAAAAGCGTTATGTGTCGTTTCTGGCAGCTATACAATAACACAGGAGACCCCGCTGAACAGCATCCAGGCCGTGAAAGGAGTACCAGTCGGCAAGACCGGTAACTGCAAGAAGCCAGTCGATGTTAACCCCTCGAGAGATAAGTTTGAGGCTACAGAATTCAAGTGGTGTTGTTGTAAGTCCCCAAACTGTGCGAAATCAACTGCATGAGTACTGCCTATGAGCTCTACGCCCAATCAGGTGCCCCCCGATACGTCACGGGAATCGCGCTCGTCGAATTGAATGGTGTAGAGAACGCAGAACATGGACCCAGGAGCAATGGGATAAAATTATTTTTCCGATGATTCGCGATTCGGGTTTAGTCCTGATACTCGTACAAGAAGGGTGAGAGTGTACCGCCCCGAAATACTGAAAGGCTCAGGTGCGTTAAGGAAGTTTATCCATACAGTGGCTCGACAGTTATGGTATGGGTGGGTATTAAAAAGAACAGGCGAACTGAGCTCGTTTTTGTAAATGGAAACATGAACACTGAAAATAACTTTGAGGATATTCTTAGAACTTACGTCCATCCATTTGCACAAACTTTTGGCTCCGATTTTACGTCAATGCATGACAATGCGCGTTCGCATACAGCTTGGCGAACCAGTGAATACTTGGCAACGGAGAACATCCAGGTATTGCCCTGGCCTGCATAATCGCCAGACCTCAACCCCATCGAGCACGCATGAGACATTTTCCAGAGACGTGTTTTGAAGGACTTGGACGGAGTGACAACAACCCAACAGCTGAAAGATTGGCTACAATTCCATTGGGAGCGATTGCTGCAAGATGACATAAACAGTCTCATTAATTCTATGAATAATCAATGCCAACAAGTTCTGAATAGCAGAAGAGGCCATATCTTGTATTAAATTATCCAACTCTTTCACAATAAATCAATTTTCTTTAGAAATTACATTTTGTTAAAAAGTGTAGGTTCTTATTACCTTAGTACCTTAGTTTGTATATTACATTATAATATTTTTAATATATGTTATTAGAAGAACTGTTGAAGACAAGATCTGTTATTGATCCTAAAAAATATTTAATTAATAATTTAAATACAAACTTTATAATGTGAAGAACCATCCTAAAATTTTAATTAGTACATGTTGCTTAGACTTTTTGATGTGTGTACTTCCGATTATGATGACGCAGTCCAGCACAGGGTAGATAGATGTAAGCGTCGGAGTTGTGGGCGTGGCTAGTACAGGTTGTTCCGTCGTGACGTAGCAGCCACGTGTGACTCACTCACTAAATCTACGTTCCGGGAAGCGCTGTCAACGCTCACAACTATCGCGCCCCGGTTTAGCGTTCCGGTTAGAATGAATGCTTGCAATGTTCAACCCAAGCGGAACGCTTACGCGGTCGCGAAAAGCGCGCCAACTTTTCTGTCAAAAATCGATAGAATGCTATACATTTTGATGCTTGACAGTGACAGCTCGTACACGACCGCGAAAACCCACCTACGATCTGCGAGCGTTGTGAGCGTTTTCAGTGACGTCATCGATTACGTATTGAGTTCGCTCACGAGTGTGCGAATGCCGCGAGTGATTTCGGCGCTTTCCAGAACGTAGCCTAAGTGTTGCACTGACGAGATCGCGGGTTGAGGTATCTCCTCGCTATTTATGTTCTTCTATTTTGCGTCGTTTAATTTTTGAGCTTACTTTTATTAAATATTAATAATCATAATCATAATCAATTTATTAATAACTTTTGTTACACGTCACATATTTCTAATTTAGTACTATGCTATATTACATATAGTATTTGAATTTCCACTATTAGAGTACATTTACATTATTAAAAATATAAAATCGTTCACAATGTCAAATTATAAAGAATTAAACTAAAAATAATTTCAAAAATATACAAAAAAAGAAGTCAAGTCAAGTATTGGAATACTATAGTACACAATACAAAAATAATAATAGTGAAGTACCTACATACTTATAATTTAAATTTAATAAATTCGTCATAGCTGTAGAACGTCTGCTCGACAAGCCAGCGTTTCAACCGTGACTTAAAACTACCCATGGTACCTACCATGGGTAGTTTTAAGCAGCGGTGATATGTTCTGGCAGCTTGTTATAAACTGTTGGACCCATGACATGCGTCGACTTGGCCGACCTCTCTAGCGTGCGAGCTACTTACTACTTTTTAATAATTATCAAAGAAATACGCGCAGAAACTAACACGTCTGTACCACTCAGAGATCCGCGGGGAAAGGAATATTGCCAGCGTATTATTTCCTGGACATAATTTTGCTCACGAATTATTGGCTGTATATTAAAGGGACTCAAACTTTATTGCCAAGCTTTTTTATTAGGAAGACAGATTAAGAAGTATATGATATATACAGTGCGGTCGCAATTAAGCCATAATCGATATTAGCGCGATAACAGTCGGTCCCTTTCACCGTGAGCGTGATTACGTCTTAACTGCCGCCATATTGACGATTAAATGAATTATGCTCTACCTACACCATAATCGTCGTGAGCGTTCTGTCAAAATTGACAGGTGTTTGTTTATTTCTACAAGGTCTTTACTGGTGTTCCTTGTTTTTGATGTAAAAGTCGGTCCATCTATTCCATTATTTATTTTTAATCCACACACCTCATAGTTAAGCTAATAGTGTGAACTATGCACATTATTTATATGAATTTGTTTTTCGCGCGCAAATGGTTCGTTATTGCTACAATTCTGGTCCGATTTATCAACACGCTTACAGTGCCACTAGCTGTCAAAATCGCGATATTTATCTCCGACCAGCTTTGGTAGACGATAGCACTGTGAGCAAAAATATCGCGATACGGACCGCTGTGATATAAATACTGTAAGATTCGAAACATTAAGCTAGTAACGCTAATCCGTAAGGGTTCATTAGCCAGTGCTCTCAAGCCCAAAGCACAAGAATAAAAATCATGCTTTATAGTGACGTCATGCGAAAAATCTTAGAATATCAAGAACTGGATCTGCCAACTGTAGGCGGTCCCCTGTGCCAAGGTACATGCACGATCGGTTCATGTCTGTTTATAAAAACTAGTTTGCCGCGATCTTTCGCGATTGTCGCTTGAAAGACCCAGAGTCATAGCTGTAAGGAAATACGTACGCCGGCAAAGCATTCCAAAATTTACTTTCACGACAGAGGTAGGAACTGCCAAACTTTTTGGTTCGTGATAAGAAGTTTTGAACAGTATATGGATGCAAAGCTAGGCCGGAACGAGTAGTTCGGGATCGGAATGGTGAGGATTCGCCATGAAACAATCGGTAAAAACGCTTACAGAAGCTATAGTTCTACGCATTTGTAGGGGTTCTAAGTATTGAGTGACTTCAGTGTATCCAATACTACGGACTGCGCGACGTTGCAGTCTATCGAGAGCATCCATAAGGTACCTTAGCGGATCCATCCCAGAGGTGGCAACAATATTCAATACATGGGCGCAACTGAGTTTTATAAAGAAGACACCGCTGATCCGGAGTAAAGAAACGCCTCGCTCTGTTCAGGACTCCGAGTTTGCGGGAAGCTAACGAACGATGTAGTCGCGCTGGTTCAGGTCACTACGGATGTCCATGCCAAGGATGTCAAGATATGTATATGATATTCTGAAGAGAAAGAAGGAATAAATGGAGATGTTTTTGCCGAGAACGCGCACACTTGAGTCTTCCTGGCGTTGAACTCAACCAAGTTGCCCGTACCCCAACTATGGATGCTGTCAAGGACCCCAGAAAGCTCGGCGAGGACACACCGTCTATTCGATACAATTTCGGTATTTGTCGCACCAGATCGTCCAAAGTACCGACCGTAGACAGTACTGTCATCTGCGTAGCAATGAATGTCACCTAGCGGTAACATATCGTTGATATGCAGGAGAAAGAGTGTGCGTGACAGGACAGACCCCTGTGCCACTCCGGCATTGACCTGGAATGAGCGGGGCGTTCGATCATCACAACGGACGCGAATGGAGCGCTCGTGCAGGAAGCCAGCAATCCAGTCACAGAGGCGAGAGGACAAGCCGTATGCCGGTAGCTTAGAAAGAAGTAAATTTAATAAGTGTCAATATTGTTTATATAGAAAATATGCCAAACTGTTGTACTTACTGTGTAACGTGTACAAATAATGGTAGGAAAATGAGTGGTTTTCTGTATATCGAAAGGATCTTGTCAGGTAAATGTCAACAATATACCTATGCTGCATTGACAGCATAATCGATTTTAGGTCATGTGGTCGGTTAAGTTAAGTGTTCGAGTAGGTGTGGGCAAAAGTGGCAAAAATAACGTTTTTGAGCTTGACGAAATGCGTTTAGCTTTGAGGGCATTGTCATTGATAGCTCTTTTGTTAAAGCGTTCGTAAAGCATCAAAACGTTATTAAGCTATTGCATAGCCTCTATCGCGGCCCTTGAGCGTGGAGATCGAATCCAGAAATTACGTAATGAAAATAACCTAACACCCCCACTCCGACTCCATCTATCGATGAATAGCAGAACTTATAATGACTTTTTGAAATATCACGCTTGTCTCTTTAGTTCAGCAACTCGCCTCTAGATGGCATTGGTTAAATAATTATAATTGCATAAGCTGATGTGGCATCTATCGATGAATAGCAGAACTTTTAATGACTATTTGAAATATCACGCTTGTCTCTTTAGTTCAGCAACTCGTCTCTAGATAGCATTGGTCAAATAATTATAATTGCATAAGTTGATAAAACAGCTATGCTTTACCGCGGCAGTCTCCGAGTGCCACACGTCTTTTTTTACTTTCGCCACTTTTGTACACACCCTACTCTAACGCTCAACTAAGCATAAGACCTAGAATCGCATTATGCTATCAAATACATAGTTGTCAAAAACGAATCACAAACATCCATGCTCCGGACGTGGGTCAAAAATTGCATTGCTATTTTGGTGGCAAAATAACTCTTTTTTTAACATTCCGAATGCTGAACAAAAAGAGACATAAACGACATTTCCACCCACAGATTCCCAATTCAAACGCCCTTGTGAGCGTTTTTAGCGTTATTTTCGCTAAAAACGCTCACAAGAGGTCTATTCGAACTCACTAAATGACAACGCCACACCAGCATAGAAATAATGTATCCTAACGGAAAGAAACTCAACTACTTGAAAAGAAAATGCATACAAGTAGCACACTAGCGTCCCCCCTTTGTGCCCAGTAAAACTAATTCAAGGAGGTTGTCTATATGAAGGTTTTTTTATTCTTATTGAGGGATAATACAATTTAAAAAGCTGGTATAGTGCAAATTATTTTATTCATAGCGAACCGAATTAGTTTTATACATAATTACATTATTTCAACACCAACACTTGATGAAGAACACTTTAGGCGTTTATGGCTCATTGAGTTTGCCGATCTTCACCGAAACAAAACCATTCCTTTACATTTGATGGCCGTTTATTACAATAACTTGGATTCTTCGTGCCCTGTGAACAAAATATTTTTTATTAGATACATGTAACAGTGTTAATTTTATGCGCCTGTTATTTCACCGACGGAGACCACCTTTAATTCCGGCGGTCGATATATAGGTATACTCAAAAACTTAAAAAGTTGCAGTCGAAGTTCTGCTGCACTGTGCTCGTCACCTGCAGATATAGCGTAAGTAAGTCTAGTAAGTACTTCATAGTCAGGTTGTCATGGTTGATTTTACAATATATACTCTTAAATGATATTATGGAACATTGTTTAGGTACTATTTACACAGAGATCTAAAAAACGCATTCTTTTCCACGCCACCAAGGAGGTAGAATGCAAGGCGCGCTTTTTTATATTAGCTTTAACGGATCCATTACAAAACGCAACAATAAATCGAGAAAAACTCACCACTTACGTCGGCTCTCACCGATGCACTAAACGTTCCTGTTTCCAAAATCAAATACTTTTAGAATCAATGCTGCATTTCGAAATGTTATTTATTCCTACCTGCGACGTCATACCTACAGCTGCGCGGTAGTTCTATTAGTTTCATCTACCTACTCTAGTTACTAAATTTGTAATTGTAAATATTTTATTTTTAATATAGAAGTATTATATAATATCATGTGATTTACATTATGAAGTAATAAACAATAATCAATACATATTAAAAAGAAACAACTGACTCAAAAGCAAATTTTTGGTGTTACAAAGAAACGCGATATTGTTTCGACGACCCGTGGTCGAAGAGCCGACCTAGATGTCGACCGCCGGAACTAAAGGTGGTCTCCAGCAGACACTCTTGAAGATGGCATCAAAAAAAGGGTAGGTTAATTGGCGAAAAAAATGCGCCCCCTTCTCTACACCTGCTACAGAAACGTGAGCTGAGACTTAGAAAAATTTCAATGAAAAATTTCATCCCCTATTAACCCCCATATTTTTTGATGGCATCCTGTTGGGGACCTTCGGGCCACCAACTTTTGTATGAACACCACCTTCGTCCGACTGCGAACAAACGCAAAAAAATTAAATTAAGGTCAATTACCTCAGACAAGGTGACTTTACTGACCCCGAGGTCATTGACCCCGAGGTCTCTGACAAAGTCACTGACCTGTTCCGCATTATCATGGACACATTTAAAAAAAACCTTGACCTCAGGGTCAATGACCTCGGGGTCAATGACCTCAAGGTCAGTGACCTCGGGCTAGGTCACTGACACTTCACGCAGGGTGAAAGACATTTTAAAAAAAATTGGTAGAAAAAAGTTGACCTCGAGGTCAAGGTCAATGACCTCGGTCAAGGTTATTGACCTCTCCTGCGAGGCCAGTAACCCAGGAGAAAACTTTTTTTTTTGGTAGAAAAATTGTATTTTTTTTTGACCTTGACCTCAAGGTCAGTGACCTCGGGCTAGGTCACTGACACTTCACGCAGGGTGAAAGACATTTTAAAAAAAAATGGTAGAAAAAAGTTGACCTCGAGGTCAAGGTCAATGACCTCGGTCAAGGTTATTGACCTCTCCTGCGAGGCCAGTAACCCAGGGGAAACATTTTTTTTTGGTAGAAATTTTATATTTTTTTTTGACCTTGACCTCAAGGTCAGTGACCTCGGGCAAGGTCACTGACCACTCCCCTGAGGTCATTGACTCCAAAAAAAAAATTTTTTTTCCTCAGCGCCCCCAAGGCTACACCCTGACCCTATAAATTGTTTTATGCATTTAAGAAATAACAGCATAAGTATATTAATAAACTTGCATAATATTTAATATCAATATAGTAAAGAATATTTGGACTTGCTCAGACTTTTTGTATGGAAACTACTGCTATCTACATTTGGTGCGGTAAACTATTTGCTCGTCAATGTAGCCACAGGAAAAACAATTATAAAAAATGTGTTTCCACATAGGGTAACACCGATGAACTTGAGGAATGGCAAATAGAGAAACGTACGAGTGCAATGCAATTGTAAAGAAAATTTCTATTTACCAAAGAGAATAAAAACACTTCGTTTTACTATTTAAGCTGGTCTCAGACAGCCGTAATAGCTCTCTGGATTCATAATCTAGAATTCATAATCTTAATTCCGGCGTCTTGCACATATCTTAAAAAATCAGATTGATCAGTAGTCTCGTGCTCGTGGTTCCGGCACATGCACACGTTTTTATGGAAGAGGAATGAACACTAGGTACATAATTTTAAATAATTTTAATTTGCAAAAATGCAAATTAAAATGTGTCGAATGGTTAAAAACATTATCATATGCAAACACTGAAGACCTCCTAGTTGTATATAATTAACATTACTCATCCGCACTCTTCCTCCCCCACACACATACACACACACACTCTCACACGCGCACACACTCTCACACGCGCACACATACACACACACGCACATACACACACACACACACACACACACACACTCACACATACACACACACACACACACACACACATACCACACAATTTATCTTGTTTTAATATCACCTTAATTGTTCTTTGTTTTCGAACTTTGGAACCTCATGTAACCTTTCCGGAGGAGGGCGTTGATGTCTGCGACACAGTTTCACACTTCTGCAGGTGTCATCGATTCTTATATGTGAACAGAGTAAAGGAGAGCCAGTAACACATTACGGCGAGAAAATTACAACAGTACCCTGACAGATTCTTCGTCAGTGCAGTGGCATCATATGATGAACTGGCTGACCCGCCAGCGGCTTCGCTCGCTTGGTCTTGGTGTAGTGGTAGAAGTGCTGTTTCGGAACCTCGAGGTCAAGGGTTCGATCCCCGGGTTGGACAGTTATTGTGTTTTTCTGAGAAAGAAAGATATTTTCAATAACAGTCCGGTGACTAGAACAGTGCCCCGTAGATGGCAATAGGCTCGCCCCCTGTTACATGATCACGTGACCAAAACATATAATGGCGAAACGTAGGCGATGAAAATACCGCTGATTAACCCGAGGATATACCCAAAGGCAAAAGTATCAATTCACTCAAGACCGCTAGACTGATATTACCGCGCCCCTGCATATCCCTTCGAGGATATTTATAGGTGAAACTATTTGTTATGTTGTGTTTAAAAATAACATGTAAGTATTGCGGGTGATTCACCCTAGACCGCTAGACTGGTATTCAACCTCCGTGGTGATGGCGGAATCATTAGTTTCATCATTACTACAGTCGGCTAAACAACAAGGATGGATGACATGCCACCTCTATCACCGAGCTCGTCCAGTGTTTCGAGCTTTCAAAAAGCGTGGTTTTGACTAAACTATCAGAAACTCTTTGACAGAACATTTGACATAAATAAAATTTTGATCTTGTTATTTTGTCTATGCTGTGCACAATGATATTAGGCTTTTTCACCTGCCTGGTGATAGATGCTGATAATGATGATTATGATGATGAAAAGTAGCCTATGTGCTACTCCAGACTATAGTCTATCACTGTGCCAGATCCATTCAGCCATTCTACTGTGATTGAGTAACAAACATCCCTGCATGCATCCATCCATCCATCCATCTAAACTTTCACATTTATAATATTAGTTAGATTACTATGTTAGCTGCGGAACAAAATCCAAAAAAAGACACACACATGAGAAGAGCCATTTCCACTGAAGAAAGACTTACAAAAAAAGCATAAACACTAAAGTAGGTGGGATAATTTTAATCAATATGTACGATTTTATTTTTGTTTGAACCAATACCTATAACCTTCATACAGTGTCATATTCATTTAAAAGTCAGTCAAATAATTATTCAGCAGCGTTTTACATTACTACTGCGGAATAGCCCGGTTTTACCCTATTCATAATCTGATTTCAGTATTTGTGTGCCGCTCTATTAAAATGTATAATACGCGAAAAGAATACGCGCGTTATGAATTCATAATCTTAAATATTCCGACCCGAAATCTCAGTATCATTCTTACAGATCGATCTGAAAATATAATAATATGAAAAAATCTGAATGTGTGTGGAGTATACTGATTTTGTTTGTATGATATTCTGGGCTTTCTGAATTATTAATGTGAATTAAGATTATGAATCCAGAGAGGCATTCCGGCTGTCTGAGGACAGCCTTTGATAGAAAACCTCTTTGTTTAATACTGTTCAAGAAGAAGAAACTATTTTTATTTGATTATTGTGTAATGTCAAATATGTCACTGATTTGTATTAACATTGAAAAATATCATTGATTATTTTCCTTTATATAAAATGAATTTTATTTCATAGTTTACTTCACATTACAATATTTACTATTTTATCAGGTTATGGGCTGTAATAATTATTAGTACCTATTTATTTTGTGAAGTATTTCCCATGTATGTTTCAATAATGTGATATTTTTTTTCTTGTGGAATATTATTCTATGAAGAAATAAATCACTGGGTGTTTATGTGAGCATGGAGAACTTTATTAGCTCTTCAAAAATGAATACTACAATTGTAAGTAAAGGCGATATCAGACGTTTCACTTGAATGAATATTCACTCGAGTGAATGATTCATCTCTCTCTTTCATTTCATGTTCACACGGCTTAGGTGGAATGAAATAGAAATGAACATTCACTTCTCTTTTCATCCAATATGTCGTCTAATGAAGTCGTGTGTCTTGGATATGGTATTCAGAAAGTTTGTGGTTCGAAAGGCATTGGTAGTTTTTAAAGTTGTCCAAAAACAGCAGCGTTTAAGTATCATTCCACTTGAACACCATTTTACCGCGAGCTCAGAGAAAATATTTAAAGTAGCGATGTAGCGTAGCGACATTCGTCTTCTGCAGGACTCGAGACAAAATGACCAAATCCGAGTGAACGTTCTCTCTGTGTTCAGACAGTTCATTTGTCGTTCATTCGGATTGGGAGTGAAAGATGCGAATGAAAATATCCAACATCGTTGGATCGGTTCATTAATGAATTCATTCAGCACTCTTGTTTTATTTTCTGTTCAGACGTTTCATTTAGAGTGAAAGTTGCCAAATGAAAGAGTAAAATGCACGAAAAATGAATCGTCTGATATCAGCTTAACTCACATATTTCTATTGAGAAACTAAAGGGTGTTACAAACTATCAAAACTGGAAATTTCAAATAAAACTTTTATTGATTGATAATGGTTTATGGGATGTTGTGTCGAATACTATTTCGGACCCCATAAAATACCAGAGAGCATATGCTAAAATATGTTTGAATATCGAGCCGATTTGCTATCCGCATGTAAAGGTTTCCAAGACGGCGGCGGCAGACGCCTGGAATAATCTAAAGGCGGCTTACGAAAATAGTGGCATAAGCCGACGATTATGTCTTAAAAGGAAGTTATCACAGCTCAGATATGTTGATCATAGCTCAATGGATCATTATTTAGGAAATATAATTTCTGTTACTCAAGAATTGGCAGACATTGGATGTCAAATAGAGGATGATGAATTAGCCGAAATGATGCTAATAAGATTACCAAATGAATTTAACTCATTGATTATGGCCATGGAAGCCACGAATATGAAACTGTCATCTGACTTTGTGAAATGTCAGTTGATACAAAGCGAATTTAAAAAGGGAACTTTGAATTCGAATGTGGCACCAACTGAGAAGATTCTTGTTGCAAAAGACAAATTTATTCCTACGTGTCATAATTGTCATGAAAAAGGGCATATTAAGCCAAGGTGTCCCAAATTAAAAAAGGATTTGAAGAAGATTCCTGATAAAAGCTTGACGCCAGATGCATCTTCGTCTACAAAGAAGGGAAGTAGTGCAAATCTGACTTTATTATCTAGAGAAATTGCTTTAGTGAATAACATTTGTGACAGTAATAGTTGGATCTTAGATTCAGGTTGTTCTAGTCATATGACTAACCGGAAAGACTGGATGAAGAATTTTTCTGCCAGTAATAAATCTGAAATTACTACTGCAAATAATGATAAGATATACAGTGAAGGCGTTGGTGATATTACTGTAACGTTTGATGATGACATTGATACAGTCATCACTGATGCTTTGTTTGTGCCGAAAGTAGCAACTAATATTTTGTCTGTTAGCAAAATTGCAGCAAAAGGCTATGTTTTATTATTTGATGCTAATAACTGTTATATTTACAGGAAGGATAAAGTCAATGTGACTGGTTCCAGCGTAGTAACAGCTACTAATGTGGACGGCATTTACAAAATTGATCAGAAAAGGGGTAGTTACGTATGTAAGAAAAACCAAGAGCCTAATATTAGCACTGAAGGTAATGCTTTTGTGTCCAACATTAATTCTTTGGAACTATGGCATCGTCGCCTAGGCCACTTAAGTTTAGCAGGTATGTTAACACTTCGTGATAAGTTAGCGAATGGTATTAAGTTTAACAATGGTGATTTGACACCTTGTACTCCTTGTTTTGAGGGTAAACAAAAGAGCAAATCATTTCCGCATGGTCAGGCACATAGGAGCATGACTAAACTTGACTTAGTTCATACAGATATATGTGGACCTTTTTCGGTAAATAGTTGGAGTGGTTATCGTTATTTTATAACGTTTACGGATGATTTTTCGCGCAAAACGTTTATATATTTTCTAAAACGCAAAGATCAGATGACTGTCTTGAATACGTTTATCGAATTCAAAACTTTAGTTGAAAATCAAACTGATCTTAAAATCCTAGTTGAAAATGTTTATGCGGATCTTAACAAGCTCTATCAGCTTACGAAAAAAGAAGAGATAAATGTTGTGATGGGGGATTTGAATGCGAAAGTTGGGTCAGGAGAAATTTCCGGCACAGTCTGAAAATTTGGACTAGTTGCTAGAAATGAGAGGTGCAGTTTTTCCAAGAAAAATAATTATTCATTGCCAATACTTTGTTTCAACTACCACCCCGTCGTTTATATACTTGGACATCGCCGGCACACACGAAAGATAACATTGTTCGAAATCAAATAGTTTTTGTAATGCTAAACAACAGATTTAGAAATACTATTAAAAGTGAAAAAACTTATCCTGGAGCCGACATTGGTTCTGACCACAGCCCGATAATTGTTGACCTTGCATGTAATTTAAAATATATTTTCAAAAAGAAATCACACTTTCTCGTAGATGTTCAGAAACTAAAGGACCCCAATGTAAGGGTTCAAGTTCACAAACAAATAAACGAATGGGCTGTTGTGAATAAAAATACCAGCGATCTGCATGAAATCTGGACAAGTTTAAAATCTAAATTTTCTATTATAAATCACGAAATCGAATGCCGATCTGACGTCAGGATGAAGCAAGTCTGGATGACCGATCAGATCATTAATCTGATTGAGGAACGTAGATTATACAAAACCACCAATGTGACTAAGTACAAAGTACTCGACAATTAGATTCGCAGCAAATATCATGCTACAAGACAACAATGGTATTTAAGTCGTTGCGAAAAAGTGGAGGTCCTCCTAAAGCGACATGATTCTTTTCAACTTCATAAAGAAATAAAAGACATGGCAGACTTGCATAAGAAACGACGGCAGACATTTTTAACAGACGACATGGGAAATGTTGATCTCCAATCAAGAATGACATTTCCCATGTCGTTGTGTCGCCCAACTGAGGAAGAAACGTTGGGAGGAGTACGTTGAGGAGACGTTTTCAGATAACACACAGTGCGTAATGGAAGATTACGATCTAACTATGGGACCAAGTATCTTGAAGTCTGAGGTACAGCGAGCGTTGCATAAAGCAAAAACCAGAAAAGCGCCTGGACCAGATGAGATTACTTGTGACGTCCTGAAGTTACTGGAACATGACAACATCGATGCACTGACCAATATGTTTAACTTCATCTACGATGCTGGTGAAATACCCGATGATTGGTTGAAATCTGTTTTTATCACCTAACCCCAAAAAGCCAATACCAGGAAGTGTTCGGATTTTAGAACAATTAGCCTCATGAGTCATGTATTAAAGTTATTCCTCGCAATAATACATGATCGTATCAGAGCTAAATGCGATGCACAACTCAGGGTAAGCCAGTTTGGCTTTCGTTCTGGCATGGGGACGAGAGAGGCGCAGTTTGCACTTAATGTTCTGGTCCAAAAATGCCGTGATAAGCAACAAAATGTATATCTTTGTTTTATAGACTATGAAAAAGCCTTTGACCGTGTCAAACACGTGGAACTAATTAAAATATTGGAAGCTTTAGGCCTAGACGACAAGGATCTGCATATAATCCGGAATTTGTATTGGAACCAATGTGTGATGGTAAAGGTGGATGGCGAGCAGACGAACCCAGTCTCCGTATAGAAGGGTTGGTGAGGCAATCTGCCACCATACGCTCGTGGTAAAATGTGGTAGGAAGTTGGGTACTCACAGGGATGCGGGCTGGTCCGTGTGACTTCCTCTGGGTAGGTGGTCCTGGTGCTGGAACCCAATTCGGTAGGCGTGGTCCCGTAAGCACTAGGATAACGGGCATTCGCGAACACGTATATCGACGCGGGCGCAAGGGGGCGTTTCCCGGCGGATCGATATTCGCGACGACGCGGTACAGATAAGGGCGGGCCGACCGGGCGTGCGCACGCTACGACGGTTTGTCTGCGACTCACTCGGGTTGATTAGCCGAGCAGTGTGGCGAGGGGGGCATTCCTTCTTATCTCGTCGCCGGTTCCCGCGCGAACAAGGGTATAAGACAAGGTTGTATTATGTCTGCGATCCTGTTCAACAATGACTCAGAAGTGATTATCAAAGAAGCGCTTGAAGACGTGGAGCACGGTGTCATAATCAACGGGCAAGTTATAAACAATTTACGCTGACGATACCGTTCTAATAGCAAACACTAAGGAAGGCTTTCAAGAGATAGTCAACAGAGTTTCGTTACACAGCAGAAAATTCGGATTGATTTCGTGTCGAAAACTAAGTCATGGTAACATCTCATTTGCACAAAATCCACGCTAACATTCAGGTAGAGGGTAACACGCTAGAGAACGTTGACAAATACAAGTATTTAGGCTCGTGGCTCTCTGACACTTGGGAAAGCGATACTGAAATTCGTGCGCGTATCGAAATAGTGCTTCATTCACAGACATGCAGAAAGTCCTGTGCAGTCGTCAACTCTCCATTAAATTGAGAACCAGGCTACTTCAATGCTACATCTGGCCAGTGGTCTTGTATGGGTGTGAAGCGTGGACCATGAAAGCATAGCTCCGTAAAAAAGTAGAAGCTTTTGAAATGTGGTCTTACCGTCGCATGCTTCGCATCAGTTGGACGGATAAAGTCACAAACGTAGAAGTTTTGCGCCGAATGGGAAAAAACGTCGAACTGATCCGGACTGTCAAGCAGAGAAAAGTCGCCTACCTCGGACATGTTCTACGGCATGATCGGTATTCTCTCCTGCAGACCATCATGATGGGAAATGCAGACTATCACCCGGGAAGCGTAAATCGGGTACACGAAAGATGTCTTGGTTCCGTAATATCAGGGAGTGGACTGGGATTAAGACCGTGGAGCAATTGTTCAGATTGGCGATTGACAAAGAAAAATTTAAGAAGCTGGCTGCCAACCTTCAGTAATAGAGAGGCACTTAAAGAAGAAGAAGAAGGTTAAAACACCTTAAATTATCACATAATAATGTAGTTGTATATTGTGCCCCCCCGAAGGGTTCCCGCATTGACGTGGCGGGGGGGCTCATTGCCGTGGCTTGGATCACCACGGTGAAGCCAAGAGGAACCCAGGGGCTGCGCCGGCGTTGGGGTGCGCTGGCCGGCTCAGGCGGGAACGCACCTATGGGCTTTGGCCGCCAAGTCCACATAGGAGTGGCGGGGTCCGGGCGCTTTGGCGCAGACTCGAGGAGGTGGGGCCCGGGCGCTTTGGCGCAGGCTCGAGGAGGGAGGCCCGGGCACTTTGGTGCAGGCTCGAGGAGGTGGGGTCCGGGCGCTCGGCGCAGACTCGAGGAGGTGGGGTCGCTGGGGATTATTCCCTGTGGCTGACGTAGCAGGCGGTGGGGCTACGTATCCGACCCACCGCAGGGAGACCACGGGCGTCCAGACACGGGGAAGTCTGGCGCTCATTGTTGGCGGGTTTGGTTTCCGAGGTAGTTGCGGCGTGCCATGTGTTCTGGCGTGCCGCGAAGAGAAGGGTCCGGCAACGGACAGCCACGGCGGGCTCGCGGTCGTGTGGAAAATCTGTCCCGCGTTCCCGCCGAGGGCGGCAGTGACGGAACACCCCGGGGTTTTGGTGGGTATACGGACTCCCACATAACCACCTACCTCCCCATGGTAGGTGGTATCCATAAAGGATTTCCCCAGGACAAAAAAAAATTAGTTATATATTACCTTTCAAAATAAATAAATATTTTTTATTCATTTAACAAACTTAATTTTTAATCAATTATTACTCGTCAGGGATAACATGGGATTCTAGTAATGAAAGAGTTTTTCAAATCGGAGTACTTTCGGAGCCTATTTTATTCAAACAAACAAATCTTTCCTCTTTATACTCGTAATATTAGTGTAGATGTAGATGTACTGTAATGTAGATGTAATGTAGATGTACGAAAAGGTCGATAGGGAGAGGGCGTGTATTCTTTTTCATACCACCTGCTCGAAAATATCCCATTACACATCACGCAATATCAACGTAAAGCAAGGCATTACATCCCCGGGGATGTAATACCAAAAAAACGTTCCAAATCCAAATAAAGTGATTTGTATTTGTAACGTTAGTTGTAGTAAGGAGTAGTACTCTTAGTACGGAGACAGCATACAGAAAAAAGATGAAAAATGGCGCGATTGTACTATATTAAGGTGTGTTCGTTTAGTTAATGAGGGCATTGGTGGCGTTGGCATTGATGCCTCTTTTGTTATAGCGTTCGTAAAGCTCAAAAACGTTATTTTTGCCACTTTTGCCCACACCCTATTCGAATGTTGTCAAATACATAGCTGTCAAAAAATTATCACAAACAACCATGCTCCGGACGTCGGTCAAAAATTGCACTTTTTGGTGGCAAAAATTTCTCTATTTTAGCTTTCCGAACGCTGAACAAAAAGAGGCATGAACGACATTTTCACCCACATATGCCCAATTGGAACGCCCCTTGTGAGCGTTTTTAGCGTTATTTTCGCTAAAACGATCACAAATAGCCTATTCACAACGCAGTATCAGTAGTGCGTTCGAATAGCCCTAAGTTAGCGAAAATATCGCTAAAACACTCACAAAGGTGTTCGATTTGAGAATCTATGGGTGAAAATGTCGTTAATGGCTCTTTTTGTTCAGCGTTTGAAAAGCTAAAAAAGAGTTATTTATTGCCACCAAAATTGAGCTTTGCGAACGCTTTAACAAAATAGCCAACAATAGCAACTCCACCAATGCCCTCATTGCTAAACGAACGCACCTAAGGAGTGTGATTGCTGTGCGCCGCGTTGCTACGGGTTACGCACGGCTCCTCTCTGTGCATTCAACGTCATATTTGAAATTACGTGCCACGATTTGGTATTTGGTGTTATTCAACTTTCATAAACTATTATTTTCAACGTGGTAGGTACATGTAACTGTATTGAAATATCGGGTGCTCCTAAAGCGTAAATTATAAATCGTGGTCTACATCTCGTGAGTACTAATTTTAACTTAGTTAACAACCGCGAAAGTCTAAAGCAGTGTTTTCCATAAAATGTTCCTTCCAAAGATATTACTCTGCCCCACTATAACGGGGCAAATGTGTCCAATTTGAATATTAACTATTAATGCATTTTACTATTAACTAAAAAAACTGCTATTTTCAGAACTTAAAACTCGAGTTTTATTGTTTCGCAGTACCTAGGTACGAAAAGTAGCGTATGTACCTCGAGGATAAAGCCTATTTTCGTCTTGAGTGGCTTTAACCCCTCGCTTCTCTCAGGGCTCTACATAAATCCCTCGCTTCGCTCAGGGATTAACCCAATAATCCCCGTCACACTCAGGGTTCAATATACAGCCCGTGACGTAAGACACTGCTTTACCCCCTCGGTGCATAATCTACTATTATATATTATTCAATATAAAATATAATATTATATATATTATTTTATAACGTAAACGTTGTGTACGTAAGATGATAATGATGATGAATTTTATAAAGTAAAATAAAGTAAGTACCTACTTATTGTAATTTTTTTGAATATCCTTTTTATTCTTTATACAACATAACCATAAAAATATATGTAAGGGACATTAATTATTTCTTTTGTGATATTTATCATGCATAAAATTCGTATTTTTTTTACACACTAATATAATAAAGACGAATGTTTGTGTATGTATTAGTGTCGTACTCGTATGTTTGTTACTTCTTCATGCTTAAACGGCTGGGCCAATTTTGATAAAATTGGATTAGCACATGGAATACGGTGTTCTTTACACGGCATTGTCTTCATGTTTGACATTTCATTGTGTATAACCCAGACGTTATTTTTATTGTAGAATTAAATAAGAATTAATAAGAACTCTATCGTCCGCAGTATAGATTCTACCATAAAAATAAAATACTTATAGTTATATTGTTTAGAATTACCAAGGACAACTTCGCTACGACCGCTTGGCCAAAATAATTTAGTTATTCTGAAATGGCTCCTTTTTTAATCTGTCAGCCCCCATGCCCTATATTTCAACCCCAACCCTCTTCATTCTACACCCTTGTATCGCCTTGTCTATGCTGCCACCCCCTGACGTCACTGAGAAAATCGACCAATACCATCAGACGCAGTGTTCGATGGTTCTTTTTAGCGCATTGCCGCGCATCGGTTCATGTTTTACAATATAAATGTTTTCCTTGTGTGAAAATTACGTGAAGTCCCAAAATGTTCTATTTGGTGATTAAAATTGTGTAAAATGAACATTTACTTAGTATATTGGCAGTGAGATATTATTTAATTTTATTTTAACCACAAGTTTATTAGGTTTCTAAAATTACGTTTGGGGGTGGTGCCGTGATGCCAGTTCGTAAGCAAGGTGATTTTTTCATAACATTGCTATTTCATTTATTTTCATTCATTGTTACCTACATTACTCTTCCAAAGGACTGATCACTGATCACATGTCATGATTCTCAATTTGCACAAAGGGTTGACTGCGCTCAACTACTCTGGCATTATTAGGGCCCTTGTGGTTTCGATTAGTATCGATAATATCGTAGGTCGTAGGGTTGCCACACTACATAAGTCTGACAAGGACGTGAACACCATGCTTGTGCACTAGGTACTACTCCAGACCTATGCCCTAAATAATTAGGATGGAAATAATAATTTTAATCAACGTCATGGTTAGCCTTATGGATTATTAATTTTATTGTATCAATGATGTAAAACTCAAAGATCCGCCCACTTACGATAATTGTGTTTATTTGATGACTAACTGATCTGTGTTCAGTTTTATAAGTTTTTAAATAAATTTTTAAAGTAGGTAACAGGTAAAGATAGGTAATCGTGGCTCTCAGAATCATACAAAATAAATATATGTTACCTAAAGGATGACCTATATTCTGATGAGTAAGTAAGTAGATACAAACCAGTCAAGACATATAGGATAAATTACGTTAAGGTAGGTAAATAATTTGTGTTGGCCTAGTAGTACGTGGTAAAATTATCATATGGTAGTACATTATATATGTAATTAAGATAATTAATTCTAAATATATTTTTAAATTTTATACATACCAAACAAAATATTATAGTAAGTAATTCTCTACTAATCTCTAATATTAGATTTACGTAATTAATCGCGTACCTACATTTTTTTATATGTATTTATTATATTTGGACATTTCAGACACATGCCAGTAATTTCATGTGTAGAGACTCATCAATCATCAGACTCTCTGGTTATAACGGAGGACAGACTCAGCTTTTATGTGGGCAGACTGGATGAAAGGAAAGTTGATAGATATGATATATTAGAGCGTTGCTTTGTTTAAAAAAAAAACAAAGTTTACGTATTTTGAAAAGCAACGTAGGTACACTTTGACTTTTTTGTGCGTGCGTAAAATTACGTAAATGAGAGGGTCGAGACATCCCGTTCAGAAACTACCTCATTTATCAGTACATTTGTTGAAGGTAGCGAGCAATGGAGGTAGTATTTATTACTAAGCTAGTAAAAGTTCTTTGTAATTATATCATTAGCCGTGGACCGTAGTTTAATTTATCATGATATTTTTTGCATGCTAATATTTTGCTCAATTACTGAGGATATTATACCTACTATAGTAGAGGGGCAAAAATGATCCATTATTTACGAGGTAGTTTTAATATGTAGTACCTAAATAGAATAATCGTGTTATCGCCGCGTTTGTTAAACTCTACTTTTCTCTAAGATTGCGATTAATCCAATTCAATAATAAAAAAATATTTTATTAATAATTAAATGTACTTTTTTGGTTGTATGTGTTCTCGTACTTGTCTGTACATTTGCAATTCCTTAAGATATTGATGTATTACTTGGTAACATTTCTAGTTGCATGAAATTATATTTCAATTTTAAGCATTGATTGACGTAGATTGACGAAGAAAACGCAAAACAATATTTCTTAGGTTTGTTCGCTTAGCCTGCACTTATATACCATTACGAATTAATTAGTTAGTAAGTAAATTAATGGTTAGTAATCCACCACAATTACACGTCGAGACTCGAAAAAAACAAAAAAAAAATGAACAAAATCAATGTTAGCCATTTTTGGGTTTTTAACTCGCCATCAAAATGCACAATAATTCTGGATATAGTAATCGTGCAAGCATTTTAAACTAACTCTCTGATGACAACAATGTACAATACGAGCATGATAGTAGAAGAGTGAATTAAAGTTTTATCTGATGACAACAATGTACTTATGATAGTAGAAGACTGAATAAGAAAGTTTTCTGTGATGACAACAATGTACTAATAATAGAAAGAGTGAATGAAAGATTTCTCTGATGACAACAATGTACTAATAATAGGAAGAGTGAATGAAACATTAATTATCTGATGACAACAATGTACTTGTGATAGTAGAAGAGTAATTAAATGTATTATCTGATGACATCAATGTACTTATGATAGCAGAAGCGTGAACGAAAGTTTTATCTGAAGACAACAATGTACATATGAAAGTAATATTATTTAATTTAAACATTCTTTTATTAATTCCAGAGGCCCATCGAGCACTAGAACTGCTGGAAGACTATCACAGCAAGCTAACAAAGCCTCACGACCGGCAGTTGCGTCTCGCCATTGAAAGAGTCATCAGGATTTTCAAATCTCGGCTGTTTCAGGCTCTTCTTGGTAAGTCAATTAGTAAATAAATAAGTAAGTATAAACAATCAATGATCTTACATTAAAAAAGGTATATTCGTTTTTTTAGAACTGATGCGAAGTCAATGTTGTCCCAGCTTTCGCGCATACAAGAACGTATTTTGTTGAGGTGCTTAGTCGTCATTCTATGATGGATATCATAATATGTATAGTTCACCATAATGTGGATGTACATCCACATTTGTTGTGGCCTTATTTATACAAGAGTACCATATCTACCTCTCTTTATTATAAGATCATTGTATACAATAGAGATAAGATCGTGGGTTACGAGAAAGAAACGATGAATAAAATGTTTTACATAAAATATCAAAATCTTGAGCTATACGCGTACAAGTAGGTACCTATGCAAGCGTACACTCGTAGTAAGTAGGGCAAATTCTGTGCGTAGGTACGCAATACGTATCTCAATCAAGTTACTTACCTCTATATGCCTTTACCAAAGAGAACTTGTATTTCCAGATGTATTAAACCTTAAATAAAAAGTGCTAGGTACATGTTTCTATTCAATGCTACATAGTCCAAGAACTTAATATTTCCACAATTATAGAGCTGTGACACAATTAGTTCAGTTCGGATATTTTGATCGACAAAATACATGTCATAATAAGTAATATGTCCAGTCCAGAAAGTGAGAGGGAAGTGCCAACCAAACTTTTTTAACAATTAGGTTTTACGACGGGAGTGGAGACCTTGAAAATGTTTTTGTATTATTTCCAAAAAAAACTTCTGGTGTTATTACCTATGTGTGGTTTATTATGGTTGTACCTAAATATATTATATGTATTTAGATATATATTATATGTTATACATTCACGGATGTGTACTACATATCCGTGAATGTAAGTATATATTTAGGTATGTGTACGTAGGAAATTGCAACAAATTAGAATATATTAAGGAATACACAAGTGATATCAAATTTATCGACATTCATCATTCATCGATATTCATACTTACTGTGTTAGTTGTGTTTTATTTATATTTCTGTAGTGTTTTCCATCATCTAAATTGGAATAAATACCTACTGAAAATACTTGCCTAATAAGTCTAAACAACACCAAAAGTTCCCAAAGTGACATCGTTTAAAGTGACTTTAAGTAACTATAAAATGTTGATTAATAAATTAAATACTTTCAATGATTTTAATTGTGTTAATCCCGCAGATTGCACCATAGTGGTTTTATCAAAGAGCTTAAAAGTTGCTAAAGCAACATAGTACAAGTCAATGTTTAGCTTACATTGTGCACCCCGCAAAGTTTAACTATGTGAACCCGCAGATTACCACACTGCAATTTTATCAAAGGGCATGAAAGTTGCTAACTCCGCAATATCCAAGTCTTATATTGTGAACTACGCAAACTTTAGATATGTTGACCTCACAGAATACTCCATTGAGATTTTCTCAAAGGTGTTGATGTCACAACGTACAAAGTTAATGTTCGACTTACATTGTGAATCACTCAAACTTTAACTTTGTGAACCTCGCAGATTGCACCATTGGTATTTTATCAAAGAGCCTTAAAGTTGCTAACGCAACATACTACAAAGTCAATGTTTAGCTTACATTGTGCACCACGCAAAATTTAACCTTGTGAACTCCGCAGCTTATGACGTTGCTGTTATAACTAGTTGTAAACAAATTGTTAAACCTACAATATTTCTTTGTTGCGATCACTATATTTGCATTTCACAAGAAAAAGTTGCTGTGGCAGCATAGGCCATTTTGCCTAATTCTCATAATTTGTTTGTTAATTTCGCAATAATTGACTCGCAATGTAAAACTGCATACATTGCGACCGGTTTTTTTTCTGAGTGTAGGTATTTAGAGTCTGCTGTAACAAATAAGTCAGTCTTTTAATTACTGTTTCGTATTAAGTCACGTGGATGCATTACTAAAACTTGCTAACACGATTGACAAAAAAGAACAAAAATAATGTTTCATGATTTTGTATAGGTACACTTTACTGACACTCGTACACCATTGTGAACATCAACATTTAATTATTTACCACTATCACACGTCAAAACTTGAGAATTGTTGGTTTTTTCCCGCCATCTCCATGTTCAAGCAAGCAACCTCCAAGCAAGCATAACGAATTATAATCACAACACTATTTGTATTGCCTTAGTGACGTCATATAGGCCGCCATTGAATAATGTTTAAGCGCAAATTTTAAAAGTTGAAATTATATCATCGTTTTTTTTTATTTTAGACTTATCTTAAAAAATATGAAAAATGCCGGGTGTGTATTTCGGTGTCAGAGATACAAAGCAAAGAGCAGCTTATTAAATTTGTATAGGGAACAAGCAAAATGTCTATACTTTGGAATTATTTATTGTAAGACTCAACCATACGCCGTATAGGAACACGAAGTCTTGAGTTAGTACGAGAGGAATTCAGTGCGACAAGAGTTTTATCACGGGTTTCTCTTTCGTTGACTGATATCTCTGATCTTGAGGCCTCGTGTAACCAGCGCATTATTATGCCCGGCTGACACGAGGCCAGGTTTTCAAGCCAGTTTTCTACTAAACTGTCCTGGCATGCTGACCTGGCTTTGAACAAGCAAGTTCCGTTTACATGAGGCTTCATTATTTTAAGCTATTATTTAACTATTGCAGTGACTGAGGTGACCACGCGTCCAACATGCATTGCATACGAAATAAACTTGGAAACTGTGCCAATTCGCACTAGACGAAGTAGTAGATGAATTACAAAAACGGTACGGGACAATACCCACTTTCTTTAATTCGCTACACATTTGTGTACCTGAATCACGTTTATTTTTTTAATTGTCTTTATAACTTGGAAGGGTGGCTTTCCACCGACATTGATGGTCTTGGTACAGTTGTACAAACTTTAGATTACTCTCTGTACTTAGTTTGAGCATCTTAAAATCTCAGGAAACACGTCAGAAAATTTAACAAAACGCATGGTTCCTGCTTATTAGCCAACTGTAAACTGGCTTCGCCCGCCACATGAATCTAGTACACAAGCCAGGATAGTAAAATCAGTTAGCGCAACTAGCCTGTAAAGTCACTTTGCTCAGAGAGAGGGATATTGCAAATATTTTGTGGTTGCGATCCTAAGAAGAGAGAATATGAATACATCACTTCGTTTTTTTATTTGCCCGTATACCTACAACGTTATTTAAAAAAAAATCAATTGGTTTTCCTATCTAAAAATAATAGGTGAAGAAAATACATACTTTGTTGGTCAGTTTTGATTTATATCTTAGAGTTTAATTTGCAAGGTTAATAAAAAAACGCATAAAGGAGTTAGTGCTTTCAAAACTATTAATAAAAAAAACATTTTACTTATATTAACCTCTTGGTGGTACTAGTGTATACTAGGTACGTGTTTATTAATATTAAATTATCGATATTTATTAACGAATAGGGTGATTGCACACACGCTCGTTTTGAATGCGCATTCGTTCTTTTTCGTAAAACCGAAATCTCGAGCGGTCTAATTGGCGCCATAGTAAATTATGCACCAAGGGAGTAAAGCAGTGGCTTACGTCATGGGTGATATATTGACCCCTGAGCGTAACGGGGACTCTTGGTTAAATCCCTGAGCGCAGCCAGGGGATTAAAATTTTGATTCCCAAGCGTAGCGATGGAGTTATGTAGAGTCCTGAGTGAAGCGAGGGGCTAAAGCCGTCTAAGACGAAGACAGGCTTTATCCTCGAGATGCATACTCTACTTTTCATACCTACTGCGAGACAATAAAAACTCAAAGTTGTAAAATAGCAGTTATATAGTTAAATGTAAAATACATTAATAGTTAATATTCATATTGGACACATTTGTACCGTTATAGAGGGACAGAGTAATATTTTTGGAAGGAACATTTTATGAAAAACACTGTTCTAGACTTTCGCGGATGTTAACTAAGTTATAATTAGTACTCACGAGATGCAGACCACGATTTAATTGCTTTGGAACTCCTGATATTTAGGTACAGTTACATGCACCACGTTCAAAATTATAACATTTTATGGAAGTTGTTAATATAACACCGACACTAGAGGGCACGTAACTTGAAGCTATCTATGACTTGAAGTATGACCTTGAATGCGCAAAGGGTCCGTGCGTAAACTACGCTTGCGCGTTACTATCCCTGTAGCAACGCGGCGCACTATTCCCTATAGCAGGGTTTGCCAAATCAATGAAACAATAAATGGTCAAACAATTCTAAAAAGGTTAGAATGTTAAAAATTTCGTACCCTGACATGTGGCTGAAGTGTGAAAAACAAACTCACTTTAAAAAGTATTGTTTAATTGTTTAACCATCTCAGATTAATTCAACATAATGCTCAATTGAAGTTGATGGTTCTGATTCTTTAGGAATAAGGAAAGAATATTTTTCATGCTTTCCGATTTAATCCAACACTTCCATAGGTATTTGGTAAGAAGCATACGTCTGCATAAATTGATGTATTCCGTAGATAATGTTCGTTCAGAAATAGGTATTATGTAGATAAGTGAAAACAAGTGCTATGAAATGGATGTAGGTATGAAAATAATATTAGTTACATATTAATTGGCTGTAATTTTACTTAACCGTGTCAGTAGTAAAAAGTTGCTAAATATGTAGCTAAAAAATTTAGCTAATAATATTTTATAGTTTTGGCTAAATCAATCCTAAATGTTGCTTAAATATTTATATATATATATATATATATATATATATATATATATATGTATATATAAATAGTCTAATTATATATATATATATATATAGCCAAAACTAGGTATAGCCAAAAAGTGGCTAACTAGGCAACACTGCCCTATTGTACAATCACGCCTTTTTTCTTGTATGCCGTCTCCATACTATGAGTTTTCCTACAACTAACGTTTTAAATCCAAATCACTTTACTCCCCAGGGAGTTTCATACAACTTTACAGCCCCGCGTATGTAATGCCTTGCTTTATGTAGAGATTGCGTGACATATAATAGAACATTTTCAAGTAGGTAATAACGGCTTGGTTCAGATAAATGCCTTATTCAGGCCTCGACTGGAATTAACATGTTACCTACAACAATAATGCCTTTGAAATCTATGTACAACTTTACCAATTTAAGCAAACATCTTAGGTGCCTATAATATTATTTTATAACAAACGTGTACATATACCTAATAAAACAAATAAGTAATAAAAAATAATAAACACATTTTTATACATCTGTTCTACACATCCTATATACCTACCTACACACAAATAAATAAAATTTAATTGTCTGTTTGTAATTATTCAAAATTAACAGCTTTTTAACCGATTTCAAAAAAGGAGGAGGTTATAATGTTCGATTGTATGTATTTTTTTGTGTATGTTCGACGATTTCTACCCTATTTGAGGGCCGATCCTCAAAATTAGTTTTTGTTTGATAGAGTATACTTCCGAGGTGGTCCAATAAAATTTCATCCAATTCGGTAAAGTAGTTTTTGAGTTACACTCCAGTAACTGAAAAGTGTAACGCCTATGTTGATGATATCATAATTGACTGTGAATGACAATCGATCCCGTAAGTAGTACTAAGTAGCGAGGGTCACTAAAAATGATGGTGATAATAATGTTCACCAAAAAATGAAACCGCCTTACATATGAACCGCACAATACTGTGATAATAGGTAGATATTATAATAAAACTGTAACTAAAGTTATATGACTATTAACGGGATATTTACCGTGGTAAGGTTGTGGAATGAGCTCCCGATATTTCGGCGCAGTTACATGCACCATTTTCACGGGAAGACTGAAGTCTTCCGTTATAATCCCGTTAATAATCATATAACTTTAGAGAACAACCGTGATAGTTTAAAAACTTTAACTGATACAAAAATATACATACATATTTTTTTTTTAATTATGATCGATTAGTAATTTTTTTATCGACAGAGAAGCAAAAAATATAGATTATTTTGTCTTTTGAAACGACGAGACAGATTTTGTTAAAACTTGACACAATGATACTATAATATTATTGTTTACCATAAAGTATATTTTACTCGCTAAAACAAAGGCTTCTTCTGGAATAAGGGATGGAAGTTACATTTTTGTAGTAAATTATCTAATTGAGGGATTTTTATGCAATCTTCTCTGTTTAGTAGCTGAAAAGTAAACATAAATAATATAAAATGTATGTATCTATATCTAATATAATAAAAAGTAAACAAATAATAAATATAATAATTTTATCTCTCTATGATATCTATCTAAGTGCTAAAAAAGACCATGTTGAAAATTAGGAGATATAGAAGGTAAGCATACTTAACAAGAAAATAATATGATTATTTATTATGAATATAACATTTTTTTTTTTACTTTTGGAACTACTTTTGGAACCTAGTGAACTGATGAATGCCTGAACTGCACCCTGCGCATGCAGTTCAGATATGTATAGTATTTAAATATGTTTCTGGTGCGATTCACTCAGGGTGAAAAAAAACTTCAACGTGAATAATTAAATACGTGTTATTTTTATACTTAACATAACGAATCACACATCTATATCTGCTCGAAACTGGTGTTTTAAACAACGTTTCGCCACCACCTGCACCTGCCCCGGGGATTAAACCCAGGACCTCGATTGAAAAGTGGTACTTCTACGACAAGACCAAGTGAGCTGGCGGGTCAGCTAATATAAAATAGAATTTCACATGTATAGTTACTTTTTGTCTACGTACGTACCTATATGCATTAATTCTAGTTTGATGTATATAAACCATTATTCATATTAGTGAAATAACATCTCCATTTACATACGTACATTCCAAGTCAAGCGGCCGAAGGGATTCAGTTCAATCAGCCTATAGTATGCTATTCTAAAAATATACGGAACACGCGTGTAACCACATCGCACGTCATTAGCGCTCTTGAGCTTGAGTCTTCCTTGACCACGACACTGCTATTGTGATACGCATTATATATTTAGCCAGTTCTAATGAACAACACACTAGATCTGTCCGCTGTCCGTACTAATAGTTACCTATTTATTAGCGACGCGATGCGGACGGACCAACTCAAATAAATTCATCGTGCGATTGATCAGAATTGCGGATGCTCTACGCTAGGGATTAGACACAAAACAGGTTCTATGTTAGCAGTATCATAAAAGTACACTCCGCCTTTGCAGGGTTCATTACTGAGCGCGGAGCAAGAATTGAGCATTTTTTTTGAATAAAAAAAATACGGGGCAGTCTTTGGGGACTTCCGATAGAACTGAAACTAAGTAACTTGTGACACGGTAGTATTGCTTGTGAATTGTATCGTCGAGATGGGAAGCGTGCGGTGACGACGACGCGAGTTTCACGCTTTTTGTTCACCTAAAAAGTCCACATATACAAGTAGGTACAATTTGAAAAAATGAAATACCGACTTCCATTCTATTCAGTTATTGGAGCGTATCTCAAAATACGGTACCGAATTGATGAAATTTAAATAGGACCACACGAGAAGCACCAGCTTTGAAACAAAAAAGATATTTGTGAATCGTTTCACCCAGTCGAAAGTGATGAAGTAGCAAACATAAAAAAAATTTAGTACCTCCTCTTTTTTTGGAAGTTGGTAGATAAACACAGTAAACATATAGCTCGGAAAGCGTTCGGTGACGATGACGCGAGTTCCATGATTTTTGTTCATCCAAAAAGTGCTCAGCGCACCTAAAGAAATTTTAACTTCAATAAGATGCAATTTAATTCCCATCAATTTACAAATTATAGATAACGAATACCTACCCCATATATAATGATCTATAGTATCTTGGCGTTCCTTTACATCGTTTTGGTCATAAATATATAATATGTTATAATTTTTTTGGCCGTTGTGTTTTATTCAAAAAATGTACGATGTTTTAAATGTATTTGGACATTTTTTGAATGAACCCCCATAAATAAATAAATTATTTTTAATAAGTGCATTATTTACCTGATAACGACAGGATTAAGTATTGATTAGAGACGTGGGACATAATTAGTTTTTTGTGGGCAGAACTAAGGATTTAAATTTTATAATATTTACCAAAAGGTAGTTGCATAATATATACTATATAATTACTTATACAAATATAATTCCGTTGCGAGCGCCATTCGCACGCAGGTAAGTTTGAACGAGATTTCTAATTTCAAGTTTATTTGGATGATCCTTATAATGACATTTCTGTGATGGAAGCATTATAATTAATATTGTTTCCTCGTGGTAACTTTTGAAGGTTTGAGGGATACATTGTCGACTATCAAAATATGTAATTTAAAAGCTCCTAGGTTTTATAGGCATTCAATAAAACACCTCATTGAAGGTGGGCCAAGCTAATTAAGCTAGTATACACATAAGTTTATATATTTTATAAATACTTTTACAGATAATTATGTTGCTAATTCGCAGTGACGTTGCTTAATTTAGGTAAACTACTTAGCGCTTATATCCTGCATAGGTAAATAAACAGATATACAGAACAGATATCCATGATTTTGCGGTCAATTCATGATGGCTATAAAAATTAAAAAAGTTTATGTCATGCAGCGATTCACTTAAAATTACAATAAGACTTTCAAGTACATATTGACACAATTACAATTAAAAACCTATATTTTAATATAAGTACTAGAGTACAATAAAAATACATTCAAACATATTGATATTTTCGTCTTTGAAACAGTTTTCTCTTAATTCACAATTGTATTTGTCATAAACCACATATCATAAATAGTAATTTTTAAAACACATACTAGGTATGACTGAATTTTTCATTAATGGAGAACATTATTATTATGATTTTTTTACGTTTTCAGGAGATGCGCTTGCTCGATTTTATGTGAAAGAAATTGAAAGATGCAAGCTCAGTAGGGCTATCATGTATTTCAAAACAAAAAAATAATTAATTGCTAAATGTTGATTGAAATCGAAAAAAATGGCGGCTCTATGTCACTGACATGCTCACGCTCTATGTCAGCCGCACAACTGAGATACTTACATAATAGCGCTGCTGAACTGACAGCGCCATAATGTACACTTTATTATCAGAGCCGCATCTTTTGGTATTGTTATGTTTTTAGGCTAAAATACAATATTTTTATGGGCAGTATATTATTATAATGAATATTTACATTAATAAAGCTTTTTTTAGAGATAGAGAAAGAATCGTGCGTGACTTTATACTCTAACGGTGCTTGGTTCAGTAATTCTTTTTATTAATTTAATATCACAATTTTTAGAAAACTTATATTATCAGCCCATTAAAATTGAACTCGATTATGTAAAGCTACAACATTTAACATTTAAAAAGAAGTTAAAATGAAAAAAGATATTCTGCTGACTTGAATTTGGAGGCGTCATTAATGGCTATGTCAATGTTTTCTCTATGCTTATGTTATTTTTGTTATTAGCCACTGAGCTAAACAAATAGAGTAGCAAACTTCATTACCATGCGTCAAAAAAGTGTAACCACTATATTATAACCGCGACGACGTAGCTTTGAAACAACTACACAATTAAAGGAAACATATATCTATCTCGCTTACACAAGTAGCCGGCGCTACCGGCGCTGAGATTAGATAAAAGTAGCAAAATTTACATGCAATGGCGGATTGGTGTTGCCTACCGTATGAATTTTACCCAAAAAATAGAGTAAATATAAAGTTTCTTTAATGTCGCTATGTAATAAAATACATTTTCAAACCATTTAGTTATGTACTTATTTGTTATTGTGACGGAATATAATTAAATAGTTAAGAAATTTTCTTTTCTCGCAATATTTTTATTGTGCCTAGGTACCAAAAATTCAAGCTCCGCTATGATGCATCATTTTCGTATACAATTAATAATTGCCTTTTAGGCTATTTTTTGTTAGTTTGAGTGAAATTTTTTTCCATCAATTGAACTGTTTTTATTTGTGAAATTTAACTGCATTTCTTCTTCACTCAAAATACGTTTATTTTCATTGTGATATATTTTTTATTATTCTCAGTGGCTACAATTTCAGACGGTGAAGTTTTTTCTCATTTTGTTCTTTCGCGGTGTTTCAGTTATTTCATCTATCTCTTCATCGGTTTCCACAGTATCTACATGCATATCAGAGTCATCCTGAAAAATGTCCATTATATTGTAGTCGAAAGAGCACTATAACGCTTAAATAATAAGTTAATAATAACAATTCTTTGTACTACGCGATTCAGTTAGAGTCGTATTAAAACAGTTTGATTTTAACAGACTTAAAAAAAATGAGGAGGTTTCTCAATTCGACCATTTTTTTTATGTGCGTTCGCAGATAACTTCGTTGTTTATGAACCGATTTTAATGATAATTTTTTGTTTGATAGAGCTTACTTCTGTGGTAGTACCATATTGACAGGCCGGTTGGCGCAGTTGGTAGCACCCCTGTCTTCTGAGCCGCTGGTCCCGGGTTCGATCCCCGGACTGGTCAAACATTTGTGTGCATGAACATGTCTGTTTGATCTGTGTCTGGGTGTGTATATGTATTTAAGTATGTATATCAGTCATCAGGTCACCATAGTACAGGCTATGCTTAGTTTGGGATCTGAAGACCTTTGTGTGGATGTTGTCACATATTATTATTATTATTATATTATATTATTATATAAATTTCATCAAATTCGGTCAAGCCGTTTTTGAGTTATACTTCAATAACTAAAAAGTGTTTCGCCTTTCTTGATGATATCATAATTGACGGTGTATCCCGTAAGTAGCGAGGTCACTAAAAAGGGTGGGAAAATTGTATGTATTACAAATTCCTTTATTATATAAAATTACAAATACTTTTGCAATCATAATATTGCAAATGTATTTTAAATAATTTATTCGAAACAAAGTAACTAATTCCATAAATTTTAAATTCTCCAATTAATGTGGGAATAAACCAATAAAATGTTTTAGTGGTAACACTGAAAGTAAATTACTATATTCAGTGTTTTATTTCAGTTTTTGTGTTATTTGTGTAAATATAATTGCATAAACAGTAAACTTACGCGTGAAAAGTTATTCCTAGTTACCTTGAATCGCACTCTTTCACTCCACATTTACCCATTTTGGAAATCGTTTTTGTCGTGTTTCACTCGGTTGTCATCTCGCTGAGCACTGAACTGATGCTAGCTAGACATATCGCTGTGGCCATAATGTGAAGTGGCAATGATTTAGCGCGGTAATTACTGATCTAGTGGAACATATAAATCAATGTTACTAGCCCATAAAATTGAGGGTAGGTAGGTATATTATAAATAAATATAATATCAGTGAATAATTATTTTAAAAAATCACTGCACCAATTATTTTATCTCATACTCTTAAATTTATTATTTAATTTAATTTGTAATAAACCTAAATTTACCAGCGATATCTTTTAAAGGTTTGAGTATTCAGTGCAATGATGTTGCACGGTACATCTATGTAACTATACTATCGTAACAGCTCCTTGATTCACTCATATGCAGTTCAGATTATAAATATTCCGGCTATGGGGTAATGGTTTTCAAGCGGTTTTGTCACTTTAATGTGAAAGTGCTATTGTAAGCTCTTTGATGCAAAATATTGAACGGGGTGGTTTGAAACGATAACTGGTCATGAAAGTGTACGAACAAAATTCATATTTCTTATTATTATGAACCACTATTCATTCCTTAAGCGCGATTTACACTTCAATAAGTACGATATAGTAGCGAGCTAACATATGACATAGACGAGTTAAGTGGTTATTGTCGTTTGAACGACACAAGCGAGTTAAAGTTGTTGATTATGTTGAGTTGAATAGATCGCGATTCTATTTTATGGCAAGTTCAGTGCGAAGTAGGCCCCTCTCTCGTGTCACCCACACCCGCCAACTTAACTGGCAGGCATGTAGACGGGTGAGTTTAGTACAGTACATAAGTTTGTACAACGCGGACGCAGACACGGGTTATTTTTTGTACTTAAACAAAAATGAAGTGGTCTGACATTCCCTTTTCTGAATCAAAACAACTGTTTCGGAGGAACAAAACAACCGACGCGACGGAACTTCTCTGAACTACCGTTTATTACTATGTACTTATGACTACTAAACTTGCGTACGTTTGGACGCCACTTAGGTACAACTTACTACTTGCTACTTAACTAATCGGTTACTTAACTCGCTACTGTACTTTTTGATTTGTAAATCGGACTTAAGATCGATTGAGACTGAACCATACATTACTTGACAGTTTAACGCACGCACGACTACAACGCTACATCACAGAATAGATATAGCAATTACCACCACAAGACACAAGATATCAGATAATCTAATAGATTCCTTGTCTTGTTTTCTTCTATATTTTTTTGGAATTTGTCTTTGTACATCTCTATCGATAGGAATTGCGGTAGGGTGATGCGTTCGCAATCCCCACGATTTATGCGCCGCTGGCTCCCAACGCGGCCTGTCTCTTTGACCTAGATCTATGATACGGGTCAGCGGCCACAACGAAGCCGCTGACACCATTACATTTTCCACCTTGGTATAATTGATATTTTAAATAGGTTTAAATTGTACATGGTTACATTAATTCAGTAATTTAAAGAGACCCATGAAATGAAAGCAAGCTAAGACCAAAATGTTGGCGTTATTAAAATATTTTTTCAGGCATCAGGGTTTTATAAAATACGCTATCAGTATGGTAGGTATTGTAACCGATCTGGATACGTCCACAAAGAGGGGGTTATCGCCCGGGCTATTATATATCTCAGTTGGTATCAAATGTTGATTAAAATCTATAAATGTGGTGGATTTATGTCACTTTTGTCAGCTCCAGTCATCAACTTACTAACAATTAGGGTACTGTAGTTGTCAAACATAACATAGAGTCACCATTTTTCAAACTGTGGTAAGGTTCAGAAATTATTATAATGTGCACATTTCTGGTACAATTCACTCAAAACTTGGTAAAAATAAACTATAGTGAAAATAATGCAATACACGTTTTTCTTAAACACAGTATAACAAAACGTCACACATATATTATATCCTCGAAGGGGTAAAGCAGCGGTGTTTTAAGCACATGATATATTTTTGGCCCCATGTAATTGGGGGCGAACCTATTGTCATCTAAGGGACAGTTTAGACTCCGGACTGCTATTGAGAAATCTTTGTCAGAATATTTCAATTACTGTCAAACCCGGGGTTAGAACCCAGGACCCCGAGATTCAGAAACGGTTCTTCCACAATTACACCAAGACCAAGCATAAGCGAAGCAGCTGGCAGGTCAGCTAGTCATACATAAAAAAACTCAAGTCAAACTTGGATATTAGGCTAGGTATTGAGCAAAATTAGTAAAAACAACATAAAAAGAAAATAGTACATTATCATTATTATAACAACATATACATAAAAAATTGCCCTCTTGTGAAACATACAACTTTTCACTTCTACCAGCGAGAGAAGCGTTATAGGTTACTAGCTTCTGCCCACGACTTCGTCTGCGTACAGTATTTTATTATTTTAACCCATAGACTCGCGATTCGCCATATTTGGCCAATAATACAATAGATTTCGTTCGAAGTTCTCGTACGTTTTCCACCTTTTTATTTAACAATTTAATACAATTGTTATTACATTATTATACATTGGATATTATTATCTGATATTGTAGCTAAATATCTACAAAATACATTTTTTAAACGTATTTCCTAGTTTTAAAACAATTTCGTAATTTCTTAAACAGATTTTTTTTAATATTTTCCCTCAATTTAATACAATTTTCGTAACATTTTTATCTTTAAAAATTGTATCCTATATTTTAATGAAATGCCTAAAAACTATTATTTTGGGAAAAATTTTCCCACGTGTTGTGATACAATTTTCGTAATTATGTTGTACTTTTGTACTACATTTTTAACCATTTTAATTAATATGTTCAGATATTTAATATAAACTAAAAAAAAACTTAAATTTTCTTTTTTTTAGATCTTAGCTTTTTTACATCTCATATTCTCATCTCACTAATATTATAAATGTGAAAGTTTAGATGGATGGATGCATGAATGGATGTGAACAGCTAAACGGATCTGGTTGAAATTTGGCACAGAGATAGATTATAGTATGGAGTAGCACATAGGCTACTCTTCATCATCATCTATCACCACACGGGTGAAAAAGTCTAATATCATTGGGCATAGCAAGATCTCCGCCTGATTCAAGATCGTAATGATGACTTATTTTCTGTCAATAGAGGTCTGTCAAAGATGTGTCAGTTTCTAATAGCTTAGTCAAAACCACGCAATGATTTTGACAGCTCGATACACTGGACGGCCTCGGCGATAGAGTCGGCATGTGGAGCACCACGGAGGTGAAACACCAGTCTAGCGGTCTTGTGTGAATCACCCGCAATACTTACATGTTATTTTTAAATACAACATAACAAATAGTTTCGCCTTTAAATATATCCTCGAAGGGATAAGCAGCGGTATTTTAATATGATACTTTTCCTCATCATCACCATCCATCACCACGGAGGTGAAACATCTTGAGTGAATCGATTCTTTTGCCTATGGAGTATATCCTCGAAGGGTTAAGTGGTATTTTCATCGCCTACGTTTCGTCATAGACGTTTTTGGTAATGTGATCATGTTATAGGGGGCAAGTCTATTGCCATCTACGGGGTACTGTTCCAGTCTCCTGACTGTTATTGAGAATATCTTTCTCAGAAAAACCCAATAACTGTCCAACCCGGGGATCGAACCCATGACTTCGAGGTTCCAAAACGGCACTTACACCAATACCAAGCGAGCGAAGTCGCTGGCGGGTCAGCTAGATTTTAATAACTGTTTAATTTAATATTATCATATATGATAGTAAAATGACAATTGTATTTATTATAATTATAAAATCTAATTATTTGATCATTGAAATTTATAGAGAGAAAAATTCCATCCTCGGACGGGATGCGAACCCGCGTCTTCTGACTATTAAAAAAATTATTAATCATTACTTTATAAAGTAATAAGTACTATAATTATTTGATGTTTTTTAAACATATTAGTAAATACATTTTTCCTATATTTATAAATGCAAATTAAAACTAATATTCATATTTGAATTTCTGTCAACAATAAAGTAATTATTTTAATAAAATGTAGAAAAAAACATTCATTAATTATTTTCCTGGTTTTTGATCAAATTTTCGTATTGTTTTACATTTTTATTGCATTTAACAATTTTATTCGTAAACCAAACAAATAAGACAAAAGGGTACTTGTTTACCTTGTGTCTAATAATTAGGTACACACATATACAAATAAACAGATAAATAATTATAAGTATACAAATATAGAGTCTCAGAATAAGTTTTAGCACCTTTTGAAAGTCGCCAATTATTAAGTCTGCCTTTCACGCGACTTTTCTGGTAAAAAGCTTCAGCATTACAAACTTGCTTTCTCAACTTCTTTGGAGTATGATATTTATCTTCATTGCTGGACACACTAATTTTTCGTAATATACCTAGTAGGTACCACAAAACAACTTCAAACCACCCAATACCAACCCGATGAAAATTATAAAAAAAATATGTTATAAAAGTTATTCTATGTGCTACGAGTTTGTCTCGCACTTAGCCATTTTATTTATTTTGTCATCGTAACCCGGGGGCCTATCTGTCATGTGATCTGGATCTATAACTTAACCCTTCCTAGACCGTGATAATTAAAACATTTATGAATGAAACGCACGTAAATTTACGTCAATGGTACGCAAAGGTTTAATAGAAGAGATTTGTTTTAATTTTCTTTTCACACTGAATTATTGCTTATATTCCGTTAAGCTGTTACTTATCTTTAATGTGCGTCTATAATTCAACTTATAACTGTGAAGATAAATCTAGAATCTAATCTAAAAAGTAGGTTTCCAATTTGTGGCTGTTACGGCTATGTTATATTTAATGTTATATAACATTTTATGTTATATAATATGATATATTATAACGAGGAAAGATTTGTTTGTTTGTTTGTATTGAATAGTCTCCAAAACTACTGGACCGAATATAAAAAATATTTCACCATTAGAATCCGAAATAATCCCTGATGAACATAGGCTATACATACCTACAATTGTATCGAAATGGCTTATGTATAATGTGGCGTTACAACAAAGAGTTAATCTATCTATCTATCAATATAATATTTAAAAAAATTAGGAATATGTATGAAAACTATGATAATGTAACCAAAGGTTCGTAAAAAAATAAAAAAAAAGTCTTTATTGCGCGTACGCTCTGCGGAAACTATTAATTACTTATTTAGTCTATGCTATTGACAATAAAGCAAAGTGGACGTAATGAAAACGACTGGCAGTTGCTTTTGTCTTGTGGAAGTGTGGATGAAGCAGTTAATACTTTTAATTCAACTTTAAAAATTTTAAGAGACAAATATATACCGTTTAAATATGTACATGATAATAAATACCCCGTGTGGTATACGCCTGCACTGCGAAACATACTCAAAGAAAAAAATAAATTCCATCGGAAAACTAGAGTTTATCACAACAAGGCGGACAATAACTCTTTCAAGTTACTTCGCGAGAGGGCCAGAAAGGTTGAGCAGGAATGCTATAACAATTATATAGATAGAGTTGAGAGGTCGATACGTAACAATCCAAAAGTGTTCTGGTCTTACGTCCAGGGTAACGCACTTAACAACTCTTATCCGTCAACTATACAATACAATACAATACAAAAACTCTTTATTTGCACCAAAGTAAATACAACATAAGGAAACAACTTAAATAGTAGGCACAAATGGGCGGTCTTATCGCTAAAAGCGATCTCTTCCAGACAACCTTTGGATGGATAGCGATTACATGATTGACATGGACGGTGGTGCAACATCACGAAGAAATATATTATTACCTAGTATTACATGAAACAGATGTAACACTAGATAATACTTGATAAAAGGGTAAAATTCAAATTAATAAAAATACACTTAAATATAACAATACTTACACTTACCTACACGTAATAATAATATAATACATATATTATACTATAAACATACATGAACATATATACTTACACATACATAAATATCAATAATATAAAATAATATCAATCAATGAATTATGTCAGGGATTAACATTTAACGTGGAGAGATAGTAGTCTTTTACTTGAGCTTTGAAGCTATTCAGCGATTGCGCGCGTTTGATACTAGTAGGGAGGGCATTCCAAAGGTGAACTGCCTGGACTGTGAATGAAGAGTTGTAGAATATAGTACAATGTTCAGGAGTCGTTAGAAGTAAGTTTTCTGATGACCTAAGAGAGTAAGAAGAGCATTGGAGAAATCTAAATCGTTCTTTTAGGTAAAAGGGAGTAGAAGGATTAAACAATATGTTATACAGAATAGAGAGGATGTGAGGATTCCGGCGAAGGCGTATAGGGAGCCACTTAAGTTTACAGTGAAATTCGGAAACGTGGTCGTACTTTCGCAGACCAAAAATAAACTATGCTATATAAGAACAAAGACGTTGCCTCGGGAAGTAGCATTTGTAATGCATTCGCTGATTTCTTTAATTCAAATTACCTGCCTTCGGTAACGCCTGCAGCATCACCTCCTATTTTGTCTGTAGTGCCTAGTTCTGCATCTGATATCTGTACTATCGAAATAGCGGAGACTAAAATATTTGAACTCCTGAGAACACTCGATTATAATAAATCGGCCGGGCCTGATAACGTGCATCCTCGTTTATTAATTAACTGTGCATCTAGTTTAGTAACTCCTATCTGCATTTTATTCAAACGGTCTATTAGTGAAGGAATAATGCCGGAAATATGGAAAACCGGAACTATAACCCCAATCCACAAAAAGGGCTCTAAGCGTGAAATTTGTAATTATAGACCTATATCTAAATTATGTGTACTAGCTAAGATATTTGAGAAAATAATACATAATCAAGTCTACGATGCCGTCAAGAACTTTTTTATTCCTCAACAACACGGTTTTTTAAAAGGAAGATCCACGACAAGCAATCTAATTACTTTCACAGATGCTATTACGAAGGGTATGGATGCTGGAGGCCAGGTGGACGCAATCTATACCGACTACAGCAAGGCTTTCGATCGTATAGACCACGGGGTTTTACTGGACAAGCTCTTAGCAGCCGGGATCCAAGGAGATCTGCACAGATGGTTTACCTCATATGTTAATAATCGCTGCCAAACTGTAGTCCTCAATGGCTTTGCATCCATCTCGTCTCCTATCCCATCCGGAGTCCCACAAGGATCAATTCTGGGCCCATTGCTTTTTGTATTATTTATTAATGATGTGGGAAAGTGCTTCTATCATTCAGATTTTATGCTTTTTGCCGATGACATGAAGATTTTAAAGTTATCAATTCAAATGAGGATTTCGATCTGCTTCAGCAGGATCTCAATCGCTTTCGCAGCTACTGTGCATCCAACAAACTGGATCTCAATGTAACTAAATGCTCCTGCATAACATTTAGTAGGTCTCCAACTCCTTTGCAATATGTTTATAAAATCAATGATCAAGTGCTTACGAGAACTAACCCTGTGATAGATCTCGGTATTACTATTGATAGCAAGCTATTGTTTGATGAACATACTCGTATTGAGAAAATTGTAGCTAAGGCTTTAAAATCGTTGGGGTTCCTGTTTCGCATTACCAGAGATTTTAAAACTATCAAAACATTAAAGATTTTGTACTGTTCATTGGTCCGAAGTAATTTAGAATATGCATCGCAGGTTTGGAACCCATGTTATGAAATTTATATTGAAAGGTTGGAGCGAATACAAAAGAAGTTTCTTAGCTTCATTAACTTTAAACACAAAATTCCAAGACTTGATTATGTTCAAAATTGTAAGCGACACCATCTTTTACCTCTTGCTAAACGTAGAGAAGCAGCTGATCTTACTTTTCTCCATAATATTCTTCTAAATGTGGTAGATTCTCCCGATCTTCTGTCGTTGATTAAATTAAAAACTCCTCTACGTGCATTTTCCCGACGTAACTTTCTACGTATTCACACCCCGGACTGCTCCACCAATTACCGGAAAAACTCTTATCTCGTACGAGTCGCTAACGTTTTCAACTCTGTTTACTCACCAAATTCCGATCTGTTTACGATGAGGCAAAATGAATTTAAGTTAATTGTGAATAAATTATTCTTTACTTAATTATACTTACTAATAATAATTACATATTATAATAATTTTGGGGCTTGATGATAACTTTTGAAATTGTTTTATGATTGTGATTTATATATACTAAATTAACTTAACTGCAACGCATATTATGTTAAAATTTGACAATTCTCTATTTATCGAATGTATTCTTTTTCCGAGGACACTGTACATTTATATTTATAAGCGAAAACTGATAAAAGTCAATTTTTCCTATTGTTTCGTCGAATATTAACTTTGTTGATTAAGACTGTTTGTTTTCCAACATTGTAAAATAAAATAAAATAAAATAAAATAAAATATGTATTACTAACTTTACTGCAAACCCTCTAATAATAATAATGATTATACTAAATTATATATATATATATAATATATATATATTATATATATATAAAGTGGGGGGGTCGTGGCTTCCTAAATGCCAAGAACCTCCACAACTGTGAGGTGTCCAGTCTCCGGGAGTATTTCCGTAACACCGAGTGTGGGATACATCGCGATGTCATAGCAGTTGATAGGAGCCTCACACCTCTCTCCTTGGCAAACGAGAACTGGCGTAAACCAGTGGTGCTAAGCATCGAAGACCGTAGAGACGTATGGAAGGGCAAAGAGCTACACGGACGGTTCTACAAGGCCCTAACAAGGCCTGACGTGGACCCGCTCGCCTCAGTGAACTGGCTGCGTTTCGGTGATCTCTTTGGTGAAACTGAGGGTTTTGTTTGTGCTATTGCTGACGAAGTTATCAAGACGAATAACTACCGGAAATATATTCTGAAAGACGGTACGGTCGACATTTGTCGAGCATGCCGCCGTCCCGGAGAGTCACTCAGACATATTATTTCCGGTTGTTCTCATCTTGCTAATGGAGAGTACTTGCACAGACATAACCAAGTAGCCAGGATTATTCACCAGCAACTTGCCCTTCAATATGACCTTATTGAGTCTGAGGTGCCGTACTATAAGTACGCACCTACGCCTGTTCTTGAAAGCGGTCGTGCTACGCTCTATTGGGATCGATCTATAATCACGGACAGGACTATTGTTGCCAATAAGCCTGACATCGTGGTGATCGATCGATCTCAGCGCCGGGTAATGCTTGTTGACGTCACCATTCCTCATGATGAGAACCTCGTGAAGGCTGAGAAGGACAAGCTTAGCAAGTACCTTGACTTAGCTCATGAGGTGACCGCCATGTGGGATGTTGATTCGACAATAATTGTTCCGATAGTAGTTTCAGCAAACGGCCTTATAGCAAAAAGCCTCGACCGACATCTTAAGAGGCTTTCGCTAGATGGTTGGATCAAGGGACAGATACAGAAGGCAGTACTTCTTGACACGGCACGTATTGTCAGGAGGTTCCTCAGTCTGCAGCCCTAACCACTGGTAGTTTGGGTCATGCCCCGCTGCCGATGGCAATCTAGGATTAGGTTTTTTACAATGTTTTTTATTTATTATTTTTTATTGATTATTTTTGATTGATTTTATGATAATAAATAATAATAATAAACCCGCAGGGGCGGCCTTGTGGCGAGCCGTCGGTGAGTGGCGACACCGTGGACCCTGATTCTCCCTGGGGCTAAATGAGACCCCTGACCCCAGGCTTGCCTTAATTGGCCGTCCGGGGGTGGAGACGCAAGAGCAAGTAACAAAAAGCTCCAAGGGTGGAAGTGTTAAAGGGCATAACGCCGGTAGTAGCGCTCTAGTGAAACCGCAGCACACCTCTCGACACCCTTTAGCCATCCACACCAACGTTGCCCCTTTTGTCACCACTCATGGTGGCCTTTATGGGGGCCCGTTTAGTGGATGGCAAGTCACCACCTGCCTAAATATTTTAACATGAGACTAAAATTGGCAGGTGCCTAGTCTCTTCCATAGCCCACTATCTTCCTTATCACTAATAAGTTCATATCAATAGCCTGGCCATTTTACCCATATTTGTTATGGTTATAAGTACCAAGTACCCTTCATCCAAAATTTTTTCTGTTTTTTATACTCCTTTGTATTTTTATACCAAACAGGCCTCTAAGTGTTGGCTACAGCCCCACTTATGCCTTTGTAAAGGACCGGATGAAATCTAAGATTTTGTTTTGAATTATTAATTATTAATAATAATAATAAGAGAGTGGAGACGAGGAGTGGTGAGAGGATAGAGATAGGGTGGAGACGCAAGAGCAAGAAACAAAAAGCTCCAAGGGTGGAAGTGTTAAAGGGCATAACGCCGGTAGTAGCGCTCTAGTGAAACCGCAGCACACCTCTCAACACCCTTCAGCCATCCACACCAACGTTGCCCCTTTTGTCACCATTGATGGTGGCCCTTTTGGGGGGCCCGTTTAGTGGGTGGCAAGTCACCACCAGCCTAAATATTTTAAATGAGACTGAAATTCGCAGGTGCCGTAGTCTCGTCCATAGCCCTCTATATCCCGTACCACTGATAAGTTCATATCAATAGCCATGCCATTTTACCCATTTTTGTAATAGATAGGTATACCATGTTACCCTTTATCCAAAATGTCTGTTTTTTTTATACTACATTGTATTTTGATACCAAACGGGCCTCTAAGTGTTGGCTACAGCCCCACTTATGCCTATGTAAAGGACCGGGTGAAACCCGTGAAATTGTTTAAATTTAAAATAATAATAATAATAATACGGCCCGTCCCAATAATCTATCTATCGCCGGTTTACCTTACTAGAGTTAGATATTTGACACTATTTGTATGGACGTTATGTCAAATTTCTATCGGTAGTAAGGAAAACTGTGGATAGATAGATTATTGGGATCCTCCATAAGGGTAGTTTTGCAAAAATAAAAATGGCGTGTTATATTTTTAATTATTATCTATCGCCAAGGTTTGAATGGTCTTCCGATTAGATGCCAGAAATGTTTAGATAGAAAGAGTAAATACTTTGATTAATTAAATATATTTTGTCCCATACAAAATTGTTTCACTTTTTCGGTATGAAAGTGCAAATTCGTACTTTAAGTCCTAATATATGGGTCTCGCCGTGGGGTACCGGCTTAGCATAGTACCCCCCCAACTCTACCCGTGGGTGCGTAAAAATCTGCTAAGGGATAACAATCGGAAGTTGGGCAGCAGCACCTTCCCAGTATTAAAACCTCAAAACTGCGCTCGCCAACCCGCCTGCCAAGCGTGGCGAGTATTGGCAAAATCCCCCCAATGACAGACACATTAGGAACCAGGCCCCCAGTCCCCGGCAGCCCCGCTATTCCTGGCTACGGTTGCGGCCACGGTAACGGTGGGGCAGGGGGTGCTAAGAATCCCCGGCAGACGCCCGCCTACCACCCCCAACGACGACAACTGGCCCTGGTGAGACACAACATACGCACGATGAGGACAGACGAGAAGATATATGAGCTGGAAGAAGAAATGAGTAAAATAAACTGGGACATTGTGGGGTTATTTGAAGTCCGTAGAGCGTGTAAGGACACGATAACCCTAAAATCAGGTAACCTACTCTACTACCGGGAGGGCGACCAACAGTCCCAAGGTGGTGTCGGTTTTCTCGTCCACAAGTCCCTTACTAACAACATAGTTAAGATCGATAGCGTTTCCAATAGGGTCGTATACCTAATACTCAGAGTATCCAAACGATATTCGCTGAAGGTCATTCAGGTATACGCACCGACGAAGTCGCACCCGGATGATGAGGTGGAGGATATGTATGAGGACATTAGTCGGGCCATACATACCTCTGAAACGCACTTTCTAGTTGTTATGGGGGACTTCAACGCGAAGTTGGGTAAGAGAAGCGAGGATGAGTTGAAAGTGGGGCAATTTGGATATGGACAACGGAACCGTAGGGGACAGAGGTTGGCCGACTTCCTGGAGAAAGAGGGACTCTTTATGATGAACTCTTTCTTTCAGAAGCCACCTCACAGGAAATGGACCTGGCTGAGTCCCGATGGTTCCACGAGAAATGAGATTGGCTTCATTATGACCACCAAAAGGCAAATATTCACTGATGTCTCCGTGATCAACAGGGTTAAAACCGGTAGTGATCACCGAATGGTAAGAGGCACGGTGAATATTAATGTCAAACTGGAGAGGTCTCGTCTGATGAAGTCTACGCTCCGACCCACTCGTGCCCATATACAAGACCCCGAGAGCTTTCAACTTGAGCTATCCAATCGCTTCGATTGCCTTGAGAACATCGCTTCAGTGGGCGAGATCAATAACAGGTTAGTAGAAACTGTCCATACGGTGGGTTCCAAATACTTTAAACCCCACCGTACAGATAGGCCACAGAAACTCTCCAACGATACCCTCAACCTCATGGCTGAACGACGCTCACTGAAAATGCAGTCTTCGCATTATGCTGAAGCATATAGGCTGATCAATAGACGAATATGGAAGTCCTTGCGACACGACATCCGGATCTTTAATACAAACTGTATTAAAGAGACGATAGAGCGTAAAAAAGGCTCCAAAGTGTTTGCAAGAGACATGTCTATTGGGCAAAGCCAGTTGACGAAGCTGAAGAGAGAAGACGGCAGTGTAGCGTCGACCAAAGCAGAAGTATTAGGAGAGGTAGAGAGTTTCTACGGACAGCTATACACCTCGGTCGCTAAACCTGTTAGCAGCTCGGCCAAAGACCCAAGAGCCAAGCTGACCCGACATTATACCGAAGATATCCCGGACATCAGCCTGTACGAGATTAGAATGGCCTTGAAACAGCTTAAGAACAACAAGGCGCCTGGTGACGACGGTATCACATCTGAGCTTCTGAAAGCGGGTGGAACACCGGTACTTAAAGTCCGTCAGAAGCTCTTTAATACCGTCTTACTCGAAGGTTCAACGCCAGAAGCATGGAACAAAAGCGCGGTGGTGCCGTTCTTCAAGAAAGGTGACAACACTTTACTTAAAAATTACAGACCCATCTCGCTTTTGAGCCATGTTTATAAGCTGTTTTCGAAGGTCATAACGAACCGTCTCAGTCGCAGGTTTGATGAATTCCAGCCTCCGGAACAAGCCAGTTTCCGAAAAAGGCTATAGTACCATAGACCACATCCACACGCTACGGCAAGTTATACAGAAGACCGAAGAGTATAACTTGCCTCTTTGTTTAGCGTTTGTGGACTATGAGAAAGCCTTCGAGAAAAAATTCGATCGAGACGTGGGCAGTGCTTGAGTCTCTCCAGCGGTGCCGTATTGACTATCGGTATATTGAAGTGCTAAAGTGTTTGTACAAAAACGCCTACATGTCAGTCCGAGTACAGGAGCAGAGTTCGAAGGCAATTCCATTGCAAAGAGGCGTGAGACAGGGAGACGTTATATCTCCGAAACTGTTCACCGCTACATTGGAAGACGCCTTCAAGCTTCTGGAATGGCAAGGACTTGGCATCAATATTAACGGCGAATACATCACTCACCTTCGATTTGCCGACGATATTGTAGTCATGGCAGAATCCATGGAAGACCTCAGTACGATGCTCGAAGGTCTTCATCGAGTTTCCCAACGGGTAGGTCTTAAGATGAATATGGATAAAACCTCAGACCAAATAAAAAAGTCAAGACAGAATGTTGTGAACAGAAAAGTGAAGCCGGTAAAACTACGCCTCGCCGTGTACATACACAATTACGCACACACACGCACAACGAAACTACGCCTTGACTCGTCAGTCGAACTATCGCTGCGCGTGGAAGCAACACGTAAAGTAAATCAACAAATTTACCAGTCAAAATGCCGAATTGTGTCGTGAAACGGTGTTAAAACAAACATCAAAATATAAAAAGAAGGATGGAATCACATTTCACACGTAAGTAACTTGGAAAGCAATATTTTAAATAAATAAAAATAAAAATAAAGGTTATTGCTTGGAACATAGAAAGTGTTGCCATGGTAAAGCCTGTAAGGTTTACCCTATTATTGGGTAATCTTAATATTTAGTATATATGTTACGTTAATACGGGTACGTTTTTATAATAGTTTATCAACGTGTTTTAACCGACTTCAAAAAAGAAGTAGGTTCTCAATTAGACTTTTCTTTAAATATAATATTGTATGACACTCGACGCAATATCTTTATACAAAACCGGTTCCGTCGTTTGAAAGCAAATTAAAAAAATAGGCAATTCTTTTTTTTTAATTCTTTTTTCAACCGACATCTAAAAGGAGTAGGTTCACAATTAGGTTCTATTGTTTTAAATACTTGTTACCTCATAAGTCCGTTATTTATAAACCGATTTTAACAATGATTTTTTTGTTGGAAACCTGATACCTTTAATATGGACTCGCATTAATTTCACACTGGATTTTCAATTTCGTACATATTGAAGGCGGTTATGTATTTTTGTAAAAATAAACCATATTTCTATTGAAGTCTTTTGTTTTTAGGGTGTATCTATATTGAATGTTGTTGTGTGTAGTTAGTATGCGGAAAGTTGTACGAGATGGTCGACCAGTCTTTGTCATCACGCGATTTTATAAACCAGTCGTAGAAGAAAAATGCAAAGCAGGATTCATAGGTACATTAATAAATATTGAAAGTTTAAAAGCGCTTTATACGAAGTACATAGAAAATGAAAAAAGGCCGTTTTTTTATCTACTTATAAATTAAGCCAGGATCATTTGGAGATTCTATTTACGTCTATTAGGATGCATGGAGTGTTCAACGATAACCCTAACGTAAGACAGTTTACAAGCAAGCTACAAAAAATACTATGTCATTTAGAATTAAAATGTCTTGCAAAAAGTAATTGTGTTCCTTTAGAACACATAGCAATACTTAATTGCACTTCAACAACTAAAATTATAAATAGCACTTCATCGTCGTATAGAAACGAAGAAGAAGAAGAAACCATTGAAAATTCTTCGTTGCAACTTCTTAATGAAATTGTTAATGAATCATTTGATTGGGCCAGTTGTTTACATGACAATTCATATTATGGTGACTACAGAAAAATGATAATTGATTACATATCTGGAAGTACAGTGCACTATCTTGTTAAAACCATAAAATGCTCTAAATGTTAAGATGCCTTGCAGACTGATGAGAAACTTTATTTTCCCAAGCTCATTAGTTTAAAAAACAAAGGCGGTTTTCGCTTCCCGTCTAAGGATCTTTTTGACATTTGTGTCACTTGTGAAGCAGTTGTTCGAAAATTATTGAATGAAAATATTGCAATAGCCGCAAAAAATCAACACTAAACTATAGTCTTGAACATATTAAAGAAATTCATTGGAAACAATCAGATTTTTATCAATTTAGAGTCAAAACATGAATATGTTGGGCAGGAACATAAACTTAATTTAATACGGTGTGTAATTGAGAAATACTTAAACAGTAGATTCCACCATATTGCTAAATTAGAAAGTATTTCTAAATCAGTGCAAAGTAAACGACAAGCGTACAAAAAAATAATTCAGCATAAAGGTTTTTAAATAAAACTAGCAGTTACACCGAGTAATTTTATTTCTGAAACTCTTTGTCTTTTCTCTTTCACTACCCAATGCCACTACTTTTTACCGACACCTAATGTAGGAACCCTATTATTATATTAAAACTAATAACGTTATAACTTTATTAAATTTATAACGTTAATATTTTGATAACGTTATTTTTATGGGGTAATTTAAATTATCATGGCAGCACCGATTCACGCACTACATGCATAGAAAACCGGCCTCACTGCTCTGTTCACAACATTCTGTCTTGACTTTTTTATTTATAAAATATCTACAAAGAACATTACCATAATTTCTAATAAGTTTATGTCACAATAAAAACTTTTTTATTTTGAAATATGGAATAGTAACTTGGAATACATTATTTTTATGATAGAAGCGCCGGTACAATCCAGGCCTGATTATGCCATAGACTAAAATATATACTAGGGATTATTCGTACCTTGGTATTCTTCTTCTTCTTCTTCTTATGTGGCTTTTGAACGTGGAAAGTACCTTGGTATTAATCCTTATCTACTCTAATAATAAAGAGGAAAGATATATAATTGTTTGTTTGTAATGGGTACACGTAAAACTACTTAATCGATTCAAACAAAATTCTTTCACGGGTTTTGAGCTACTTGATGCCTGAGTAACATATTACGCTATATTTGATTCATTCTCATCATCATCCATCACCACGTGGGTGAATCCGCGGAGCGCAGTTAGTAAAAAATAATATAATGGATATCTGCTTACGTCACTGGTATTAACTGGTCATCAGACCATTAGACAATTTCAATGTTTTATTGATTGGGTAGCTATCCTGAGTATCTAGGCTATTCACAAATTACGTAAAACCAAAAGGAGGTATCCAATAACATTTTTCTGTCTTTTTCACTTTGCGGTCTACCTATGCACTGACCTCTATTTATATACAATAGGTACATATATATATATATATATATATATATATATATTGTGTATAAAGAAGTCAGCTGGTGGGCCTACCTATGCAGGTAAATAGTAGATTATGCACCAAAGGGATAAAGTATGAGTGCCTTACATCACGGGCGGCATATTTGACCCTGAGTCCACCCAGAGTAGAGTGAGGGAGTTCTGTAGAGCTCGGAGTGAAGCGAGGGGATACACGTTGCAGTTCCTAGAAAAGTAGGTTGATTTCTGCGAAATCTATTGTTATTGTATTGTTGGCCAAATATGGCGAATCGTGAGGTTAAGCCGCCCAAGATGAAGACAGGATTTATCCCAGCCGTGAATAATCTACTATTCATACCTTCTGCGAGACTGTAAACCCCAGGGCTACATAAATAGATTATTTAGTTTAAAGTTAAATAAGTAAATTTAAAAGTTATATTACATTACTGCGGAATCCAGTAAGCAAGCCTTCCTGGCCAAGTATTAGTTATGTACGAGGCCAGGATGGCTTTCTTACTGGTTGAGGCTTGTATAACACTTTTCTCAAAAATGCTATTTTCAGACCAACTGTTTACAATGCCCGTGTGTCGTATTGTAAGAGTTTTACGGATTTTAACGTTCCGAATTCAAATCACATTCCATTCCTTAGGATTTTCATATAACTTCAAATCCCTTGGTTTACTTGGTTTACGTGATATGTACTCGTAATTGAACATCTAAATTCGGGCAGGTGGTATGAAAAAAACGATATCTGAACTGAATTAAGGCATATTATATAGTTTATATACCGTACTGACTTGAAATGAAAATCATCAAGGCCGACTTTACCGTACAGAGTGCACAGCATCTTCGGTGCGATCATCGAATGTCAATAGGATAAATTTTTCGGTAGAAGCCAGCCCGCTATTTAGCTATCGCAGCTAGATCCACACTAGACTAGATACAAGTTTATCAACTCATCAAAGTTATCGTGTCACGCATTCTCGCACGGCTGGTACCGTTGTGTGTCCAAAAATATGATTCGCATTTTATTCCGGTCACTTGCACAATTTCCAATAACCACACGATCCACGGACTCCACGGTAACACTTGGATACAATGCTTGCAGTCAATTTTGTTACATATTTCGCCGTCTAGGTGCGTCCAGCGGCTCCTGTCACCAATGTAAAAGACAAGTTATGGACAGGCTACAATCATTAACATATGATGAAACCGAAGAGCTTTTAAGTTACAATACTTGACTACTAGGAACCTGCGTGTGACCCAATACAAAAACATAGACACACACACACACACACACACACACACATACACACACACACACACACACACACACACATACACACATACACACACACCATAAGACGGTAATATGTTGTAAAAAACAATTGTATTTGTTATTATTATTATTATTATACTTTCCGCCACAAAAATCGAAATAGACGAGGTACACAAACGTTTCGGAGCTATCTATGCTCATACATCACACGTTAGAATGTGGATGGGGGGTTTTATTTAAATTAGATAGTAGGTACAATAATGGCGGTTGCCAACTTGCTACGCCAGCAATATTTAGTGGTCTTTTAATTCAACTGCCTGAACGATTTCCAACCGCTAACGCCACTTGGTTTCCACAGATAAGGAAAATATAGGATATAAAAATAGGAACACATTTTGGAAAGTTACACGCTATCGACGACTAATAATGTTCTTTCAGTATTTTAGAGATTTGATAGTTCGACTTTTAGTGTAAGTCTACGAAGAAAAAGAAAAAATAATGTCAGAAAGCATACCTCAGAACAAATTCCACACATAAAGTGGGCCTTTAAACCAAAACGACATATGATTCCAAATACGAATTACTGCCGAGGTTACAAATAGACATGTTCGGTGATTGATTTAAATTTCAGAAGGAAAGCAGAGATTGGTTCACGCGCAAGCTGTGACATCTACTATGACAGCTGAGTCATAGCGGCGTGAACGATGTTATTGATTTAGCACGACTTTTGTTGGGTCATTTTTTGAAGGCAGTTACTCTTCCTGATATTATTTCTTCGTAGGTGTAAGCATATCGCCACTTCGTAGGTTCTTCAAATATTATGAGTAATTTTGGAAGGGTTGGTAAATGTTAAAGATTCACCGCCTATGGTTGTATGGATATTTGTACTTTTCCACGCTCAAACGGCGGAGCCAATTTTGATTAAATTTGGTATGGAGGTAGATGAGGCGCTGGATTAACACATAGGATACTTTTTATCATCATCATCATCATCCATCGGGTCATCAATCGCTAGATATATTCTTGGGCACAGCATAGACTAAATGACAAGATCTCCGCTTACGTCAAGATCATAATGATGACAGTTCTGTCAAAGTTTGTCAGTTTCTGACAGCTTGCTCAATAGCACGCTATTATTTTGACAGCTCGATACACTAGGGGTACGGCAAGCGCTGTCAACGCTCACAATTGTCGCGCCCCGGTTTGCGGTTCCCTTTGGTTGACAGTGACAGCTCGCAACGACCACATAAACCCACGTTCAATCCGGGAGCGTTGTGAGCGTTTTCGGTGACGTCATTAATGTCGTACGGAGTTCACTCAGTCGATCACGATGATCGTGGGCTTGTAAGGAAATGTGTGTGCTAACGCCGCGAGTGATTTCGGCACTTACCGGAACGTAGCCTTAAGTGCTCGGCGACCGTCAAGGGTGATGAAATGTAACACAAAAAACCGCCAAGGCTGATGAAATGTACCTGTGTAATGTAAAGTTTTATCCATAGATAGACGTCTGAGTATGTAAATAGGGCGAATTCTGTGGTTTTATCAATGGTCATTAATTTTATATTTTGTATGTTACGTGGTACTGTATTTTATTATTGTTTACTGATTGATTTACTTAAGTACCAAGTAAATAAATTTACTCACATAAGACTATAATACCAATTGCGTTTGACCATGTAAATATTTTGTGTAATTTTGGAATAAAGATAATTTATATGGCCTTGATAAAGATAAGCTCCTCGAAGTACTAATCCTGCGCAGACGAAATCGCGGGCACTAGGTAAATAAAATTAAATAATAAACCAGCATATTGCAGACAGTGTCTGTAAGTTTTTCCTTCTTCCGTGTTCTACTTGGCTTGTACTTTGTAGCTATTGTATTGTAGGTCAGCGCGACAGTACATAATAAGCGTGAGCTTATTGATTTTCGTTGCGTGTGCATTGTAGGTACCTACGTAAAATGAATCTTTATAATGGGGCATTCCATTGAAAAAAACTACATCATGTCACGATTGCTTTACTGTCCCAAACTAACTAGTTATAAGCTATGAATTTGAATCCGGTTACATACCTAAGCTATTTTACTGTAAAGATGTATATGTACATAGGTACTACATATACATCTTTACATTAATAGAACAACGTAGTTACGCGTCACATTGGCTAATTATCTAAAAGCATTTAATTTTGGAGCATCGAATCGCAACACATACAAAGTTCCGACTAGAAGACAAAAGCAGAGAAAAAACAACAAATCGGATAAAAGGTAAAACTAGGTAGGTAGGTTTTATATAACTAAGATGGTTACGTAGTTATAGGTACCTACCCTAGTTACCATACAGGCTGATTCATATCACTGTTACCTATTTAATTATTTATGTAGGCAAGGAATGTGGCAAACTTTCCATTGTAAGGCTGTCTGTTTATGGACATTCATGGATGTAATATCCCAACATTATACCTACATATCCCGTAGCAGTTGAGTTATTGAAATGGTTCTAAAACCTTTGTATAAAAATCTGCTCGTAAGTCTAGGCTCAATAACATTATTATTAGTAGGTACCTAACCTATACAGCGTGTAACAAAAAGGTGTAGTAATACTATGGCCGTGCGCGCACTTCGTTGCGTTTTTGTAACGCATATTCTGTGAAGTAAGGAGAGTCATAGAAGTGCGCGCACTGCGGTGAAATAAACGCGTGCGGTGAAGTCATCGTTACAAATTTGTGGTGAGTCTACCGCACTAATTTTTGTATCGTATAGAGATCTATGGACGCACGGAGGTATCTCCGTTGCTGTATATAGTTGCTGTTGGGACGTGACACCGATATGTCGTCACAATACTAGATAGAAAATATTACCGTGACTTCGTATTTTGGTTTTTGGTCGTTTCGTCTCTACTAAAATTGTCTCATTGATGTGATGTATATCTCTTTAATGACATTCTTAATAGATATATTTATTAAAAAATAGAATTAATAAATACGGTCATTACCGCCCACGTATGGTACTTCAATATGGTCTGTTTAAGTAATGTAAGTAAGTAATTTTAGCCACATAGGTAAGATAATTAAATATATATACTTTACTTCTTTATTATATGTATATGTAGGTATATATAATATTTATACCTATACATATACATATACATATAATTATCATATTCATTTAGTAGTTATTATGTAATAATATATTAATAATATATTAGTCATTTATTACCTACTGGCTACGCTCCGCAGTTTCGCCCGCGTGGTGAAGGATGATAATGATGATGAATCAAATATAGTTTGTTTCTCAGGCATAATGTAAAGAAGCAAGAGCATGCCTTCTGGCAAGAGAAGGTATTCTATCGGTTCAGTAGTTTTTGCGTTTATCAATTACAAACAATCATATCTTTCCTCTTTATTATTAGAGTAGATACGGTTAATACCAAGATATGAATAATGTGGCCTAGTTTGTACGGGCGTAACTATTGCTTATTTTAACATGAAAAAGTGGTCATTGTGACATAACTGTAATAGTTAGACATGTGGTATTGCGGACTTCATTGTCAATATTGATGTCTTCTCTGATGATTTGAAGGGATATGTTTACCTGTTGTTAGTTAACCTTAATAAACTTTTTTACAATTACATTTTTTTCATAATTTCATTTTAAAAATACTCCAATTTGTGTCTTTGTAGTAAATTTTGGCACCAACGATTCTTTACAAATTATCAAAAGAGCATTCTGTAATACCCGAAAAACTTTTTTGGATACGTAGCAGATCGTTATATCTTACGAAAAATAAGCCCTTCAAGGATATATTATAAGGCGTTCAAGGAATGTACCCAATACCGTTTGGGTACCCTTTTTTACGTAATAATAAATATATACAGATAGCAACTCTTTTATGGTAGTCCATAACGATGACGTGTAGTGTGGGGCCCACAGCTATATTCGAATAACAAAACGTGCCCTATAGTCAACCATCCCCCATATAGTCAACCATCTCCCATATAGTCAACCAATTCCCATCCAACAAAACGTACGTTTGTTTCACCGCAGTGCGCGGACCCCTCACTGCGTTTATTCTATCGCACGGTAGAAAAAACGCAACGCATGGCAGTGCGCGCACGGCCTAAAGCTACACTCGCAGAAACTTGAGTACAATTAGGACCTAACTACTGCGCCGTAGTAAAAATTCCTTGTGTGTGAAAAAAGTGTATTTTTCTAATACTCATGCAACATGTTTCATCCCTGAAAAACTAAGGCAAAGGTGACAATGACTTCCAGACTTTAACATGTACCTAAATGTGGGCAAAGGCGAGGCCGAGGCAAAACTTCCTTTTTTTTTCAATAAACAGCTAATGCAAACGTTCGAAATTTTACTAAAACCTTTGATATTATTACCTCATTTTAGCATGTTTCGGAGTAAAAGATCGTTCCACTTTCAACCGACTATTATATTATTGTGTATGACCACGCATAACTTATTACAGAGTAGTCCGATTTAGATATTTTTTTTGGTTCAGTATATTTCCCAGATAGTCCACATTTTATCAAATTCAGTTAAACCGTTATTGAGTTGCAAGTCAATAACTGAGAAGTGTTTCGCCTATCTAGATAATACAATACAATACAATACAATACAATACAATACAATACAATACAATACAATACAATACAATACAATACAATACAATACAATACAATACAATACAATACAATACAATACAATACAATACAATACAATACAATACAATACAATACAATACAATACAATACAATACAATACAATACAATACAATACAATACAATACAATACAATACAATACAATAACACTATATTAGCACAAAAATAAAGTAAAAAACAGATTAGAAATATATATTAAAGCTAGGTACAATGGGCTAGATAATATCGTAATTGACGGTAAATGACAACTAAAAAGTGTGAAAATAACTGGTTGAATTTGGTACCATAATAGTTCAAAAGGAGGTACCTACCTGTTATGACAATATTATGCGCATGGTAGGTACCTTACCTACCGACTTCGATAAGTTATATCACACTTTTTTATGTTGAAGTCGGATCTATGTATTATTTTAGTAAACAAAAATTAAACTCTACGACAGATAAGATTTTACTATGTAATTTGTGTAATTTATTTGGCCGTTAAACCACGACATATATGGATTTTCATACAACTTTTGCCGGCCGCCGCTCGCATGTAGGTACTTACCTATTTTGCCAATACAGTAATTTCTATTTATCTCGAAAGTTGTCAAAATAATGCTCAAAATTCCAAGCATGTTTCAGAGTAATATATTTAGTAGGTAGGTACGCACGCATTGTACCTAAGTAGGTAGGGTTAGGTAGGAGGCCTATTCCAGCTGTGGAACATTCTACATAAGTAACTTAAGTTAAATTAAACTTTTTCCGAGGTAAAAATGTTGAAGGGCCAGTACAATGTAAGTAGTGTTCCACTTCATAACATGCAGTTCTACTGTTGGTCGGGGCCGCCTCGCTAAATATCGATCTTTGACTTGACTCACGCGATATTTCTACCCGCCTCCCTCACAAATTGGTTCAGATAGCTACTCCAGATAAAAACCTTTCATTGGCATACAATACCATAAAGAATGCATACACTAATGAAACGGAATTTATTTAAACATATATTTTCGTTTCTTGTGTTAATTAATTATTTTTTTTATATTTTTTATATTTAATTTAATAGAGTCCGTATACCCACCAAAACCCCGCGGTGTTCCGTCACTGCCGCTTTTGGCGGGAACGCGGGACAGATTTCGCACACGACCGCAAACCCGCCGCGGCTGTCCGTTGCCGGACCCTTCTCTCTTGCAGCACGCCACACTTGGCGTGCCCGCCCATGCGACACCGCAGCCCGCCTCAGTTGCAGTGGCGCCCATACACCACCGCTACCTACAGTGACCGCTCCCGTGTGGACTTGGAGGGCAAAGCCCATAGGAGCGGTCCCACCTCGGGCCCGCCAACTATCGGCTATCACTGGCAGGCCCATTTGGTTCCTTTTAGCTTCACCGTGGTGACCCAAGCCACGGCTACTGTGCCCCCCCCCGCCACGGCAAGGCGGGAACACTCGGGGGGGGAAGTACCTATCTAATCTAACCTAGCCAAAACCGTCACAATAACTGAAAGTTAACTGTGTGCTAGCCAACATTAATCAATGCAGATACCTAATTTTTAATACATTATTTCGTATTATTTATTATGTAGTATTTTAGTATCTACTAAGTTTAAGGCAAAATTTAATCACAAAATTTTGTGTCAACCGGGTGACTTTAAGTCGATAGTCGCTAAAACTATTTCTCCAAGCGACATTTCTATACGAGAAATGTTGGTGTAGTGAATTTAATTTGTATTACAACCCGATATCAAAATGAGTAATGTTATTATTCCAGATATTCAAGAGTTCTACGAGCTAACTCTCCTCGATGATACGAAATCGGTGCAACAAAAGACTGCTGAAACAATCCGCATCGCCAACAAGTGGGAGGCAGATGGCACGCGGCGTGAAGTAAGTTTTAAAATAAGTTTATTTTATGTGGGAGATGTCAGCCATCTTGTCTTCTATTGTTGTAACACACTTTCCACAGTCAATACTAGCATTTATTTTATTTTTTTTATTTTAAGTAACATCACAGTCGCATATTATCATCGCATAATCAGCCCACTGCTGGATATAAGCCTAATGTACGCTACAGAGCTCCGTGTTCCGCTATAAGTTATAAGTATACAAAGGTATGCTACGATTAAGTACCTACTACCCTCCACCTTGCCGCAGGAATCCTACACTATACTTATAAGCGTTCATTGCTTATGAACTCGTTTACTCCATCGGTTATCGGTTCTTCGGAAAGTATGGCCAGCCTATTGCCACGTCAGCTTGCATATTCTTTGAGCTATTGACTACTTTGGTTCTCTGGTGGATTACTTTATTTCGAACTTTATCCTTCAGAGAAACCTCCGAGCACCTCCATATCTCTCTGAGTGTACATGGTACATAAGGTACATGTTTCGGCTTCGTAATATAACAGGAGGGCGTACTGATTATAGACATTTATTTTTATGAACCATGTCTGTACTTGACGAAGCTGGCCAAATACTACCCAGACTAACTGGGCCCTTATGTTGACTTTTCTTTCAAAGCTGTTTCTACACAAATTGGAAATTTACCCCAGGTGGGCATTATACTTTGGAAAAAATTTGGAGATGTCCAATTGACAACAATGGGTATTGCAGGTTAAAGAAATCAACAAACCCGATCTACTTTTCTACCGACTTTCAAAAAGGAGGAGGTATTTTTTGTTTTTTTTATGTTTCCTTACCTCATAACTTTCAATTGGGTGAACCGATTCTCAAAACTCTTTTTTTGTTTGAAAGCTGGCTGGTGCTTCTCGTGTGGTCCCATTTAAATTTCGTCAAATTCAGTCCAGTATTTTTTGAGTTACACTCCAATAACTGAATAGAATGGAAGTCGGTTTAATTTTTTTGGTTTGGTTATACGTTAGTCAATATTTTATAGATATCATAGGGTTTCAAGACTCCGCTATCCCTCCCTATGCCTACGCGTGTAGACTGCGATATTTGATTAACTTCCTTTATAAAAACGATCGATAAAGTAGTGACCGCATAAACGCAATTAGGTTAGACGTAGTTATTATAGGTGTACCTTCCTATGTTTATTCAACTCCTAGTTTATATAATAATATCAGTGGCCCCAATGAGTTTACCCACCGATATACGAACCCGCTAAAAACAAGAACCCTTCCCGCAAAAAAACTATACCGCCGAATATACGAATAAAAATAATGGAGTGTAGTCACAGTAAAACCAGAAGGATCGTCTTCTAGTTTTAATACGGTGTAGTTGTCTTCTTACTAATTGTCTACTATTTGCTATCTACTGATTTAATTAGGTACATCACTTACTTAAATTATAATATACTTGCATGTTTAGGTAGGTAATACTAATTAATTTAATAACGGTAATTATTAAATTAAAATGAAAACAAGCAACGATAACAAACATCAAAGATTGGTTACTTTTAGAGTATTGTTGAACTCTCAACTTTTACCAAATACCTACAAGGCTAGGTAAAGCCATTTTTAAAATTCATACCCTCTAACGAAACGAATAATAATGTAACTCAAACAAAACAATCTGAAATGTAGGAGCTTCGTCGGCATCAGCAATTAAGGAATATTCATCCCGTTGTTTTAATAAATAAACATTGCCGTTGTGCAGTTTTACGAACTGTTAACAATATCAATACACAGTTGGTGCAAAGCAATTTATTAATAACTAGCGACTGCCCGCGACGTTCGCATAGTAGTCTCGGCCTTCGGCCTCGCTTTAACCTACCGCCTTTTCTTGAGTTTCACCTGCGTGGCGATGGATGATGACGATAATGATCAGAAGTATCCTTCTAATACTTATACTATATATTTATACTTGGTATAAAGCAAGAGTGAAGCCTTGGCAGTAAGCCTTGACATCGCTAAGGCATTCGATCGGGTCTGGCATGGATCACTTCTGTTGAAGCTGTCTTCATACGGGATACTTGTGGGACTCTGCAACTGGCTATCCAGTTTTCTTGGTGAACCCAGCAAGTCGTCGTGGACGGTTGCTGCTCAAGCACCAAACCTATCAATGCTGGTATGCAACATGGCTGCGTGCGGTCGTCGCCACTGTTTATCCTATCCTGCATATCAATGACCTGTCTATTAACCCATTGACTCGCGATTCGCCATATTTGGACAATAATACAATAGATTTCGCAGAAATCAACTTACTTTTCCAGGAACTGCAACGTGTGTGGTTCAGACTATTAATTGCTATTCAGATGACAGCACTGGTGACGCCAGATACCTACACTAGCCGTGCAGGTATCCCCAGATCATCAGTGGAAAAGAGTCGGGTCAGACTTATGCCTGAAGTAAAGAACTCTTTGGAGCAAGTCTATGAATTGGGGCGACAAAACCGTATCCAATTTAATCCCACAAAGACACACAAGTCTCTGCACTCTCTGCCCAAAAAAAAAACAATCACCCCTGCGCCACTGTTCCAAGGACCTTGAAGATCTATAGCAGTTTCGGGTACCTTGGCGTCGACATAACGAATAACGTGCAGTTTAGGGGTCACCTGGAGAGCAAGGCCAAACTTACAAACCTTGTACCTCTAAACAGCTTGATGTGCTAAACCGATCCAAGCAGCACTTTAGCCCGCAGCAACGGCTTGCGCTTTACAAAACTCAAGTCAAACCGCATATGTAGTACTGTACACATCTATGGGCCGGGACCTGCTTACCAGATTGACCCCCTAGACTCCATGCCAACGTCGTGCCATTGATATCATCGACGATTCCATACTTACAGACGGTTATCTCTTAATCTCCGAAGAGGCTTATTGCATCTCTCTGCGTATTCTACCGTCTGTACAACAGCGTGTGTTCGAAGGATCTGTTTGATCTGATACCAACGCCTTCTTTTCACTACCGCACAGCTCGCCATCGGCGGGATGTTCACCCTTAGTTATATTATATTAACGGGGCTTAATCGCGTTAGTAATAGTATTTATTTACCTCGACGTTTCGATCAAGTTGCATTGATCGTGGTCACGAGCGGACTGAAGAGGCGGGTGTCACTGTCTTGAAGTATGGAGATACTTTTTAATATACCCCCAACAGTTGTTATAAAAAGTCATTGTCCCGACACACAACACTAACGATATCGACAGATTTTTCTGAGGATAAATCGCGACGGGAACACTTTTTAATCACTGGATTCCATGTTGCCGCCAGTTTGAAACCATCCTCCCGGTTGAAGTTACGGTGTTTTTTAATCTCAACCGCTTCACGTACCATTCTCGAGTAATAGTGACGCTCCGTAGAGAGGATTTTGGGGTCGTGAAGTTCAATCCAGTGATTAAGTCCTGACTCGAGCAGATGTTCAGCGATCGCAGATTTATTTATTTGGCGGTTCTTTACAGCTGCAATATGCTCTTTGACTCGTTCAGCAATGGTTCGCTTAGTTTGTCCAATATACGAACTACCGCAGCTGCAATCAATTCTGTACACACCCGGTGTTTGGAATGGTATCTTGTCCTTGGGTGACCTGACACATCCTGCCAACTTATATAAGGGTTTAAAAACAGTCTTTATGGAGAATTGCCGTAGTATTGCTCCAACCTTATCTGTTATCCCTTTCACATACGGTAAGAATGCCGGCTGTCTCTCGACTTCTACTCTGTTCCTTTTAAATCTGCCAGATGAACGCACTTCTCTACTTACTTTATAGCCGTTTCGTTTTAAAACCTCCTGAACATGCGTTATTTCAGAAGCTAGATGTTCAGGGTCACAGAGATCCTGAGCTCTGTTTAATAGGGACCTGGCTACTGACTGTAAGTGACGAGGGTGGTGATGAGATGCGGCGTTCAAATATCTGTCAGTGTGTGTGGGCTTCCTGAAAACAGAATGTCCTAACGAGCCATCTGGTTTTGCCATCACTTTCACGTCCAGTTTTTCTAACTTCACTTTTTCTAAACATATGATTATTCTATTCAAATGTGAGTAGTTTTACATCAGTTCAGACTAGTTTAGAGAGCATGAACTTACATGACGATTAAATTTGCACTAAACATACCCATAACTAAACAGAAACGGCAAATTTAAGAATTGTCACTTGCAAGCAATATATGAATTTGGACGTAATTTTTACTTACTTTTTGACTTAACTCCATTTTCGTTGCTTACGTAGAACTTTGATGTGTGACAAAAACAATTGACAAATGATTTCCCGCCAATTGTTTTTTTTTATTACTAAGAAGGTTGCAACAATGATGTTAATATAAACTGAGGTCATAGTCAATCTCATTGGGTTGCATTGTTTCAAAAAATATTACATTCGAAATTCAAATAGTTCCGATTAGCTAAAATAATAATAATAATATCCGGTCTTTACGTTTCTTTCAAATTATTTACGCGTTAAACGTTTCCCCTCTTTTATAAAATTTAAAAGATATAAGTTAAAAACGCCTCGTATAAAGACCTACTAAAGACGTTGAAGAGAAACTCTACCGCTAGAAATACACTTGTTAATGGCAGATGCGCAAGACGCGCAAAGCCATACTCCCTGAACAACAGGGAAAGGAAAAAAAAAAAAATTATAATAATAAATATTCCACAACTATCACACAAAAGTGCGAAACTTTTAGTTTTAGTGTGCCCCATGTATAATAAAGTTCCCAATGTTTGCCTATTAATAAGTTTAAAATTAATATTTTAACTAAACTCTGTCATGATAAACTTCATGCTTCAGCTACAAAATTTTGGATTACTTGGAGGACAAGTGCAATTTGAAAAATTTAATACCGACTTCCATTCTATTACTTTGGTAAAAATAAGTTATTGTAGTGTAACTCAAAAACCGAATTTGATGAAATTTAAATGGGACCACGGAAAGCACCAGATTTCAAGCAAGAAACCATTTTGAGAATCGGTTCACCCTATCGAAAGTTATGAGGTAAAAACATTTAAAAAAGCTCCTCCTTTTTTGGAAGTCGGTAGATAAAACAGCTTAGGACTGATCACTCCAGGATCTACCTACTCGTGTATTACAAAGTCAAAGTGTAGCGTGGCTTGCCCTACTGATACCATTATTATGTTCTCTTTTGTAATGCAACACACTGGAGCTAAAAAGAAGTGAACATTTGTTATATCATTTAAGAAATTGGCGATACAAAAATGTAAAAAGACAAGCCCGCCGAGTTTCTTGCAGGATCTTCTCAGTCGTGGTCGCGTTCCGATCCGGTTGTAGATTTAAGATAAAAATAAATGTAAAATGACTATTTGTAAGTGCCCCCGTGGGCCTATACAAAATAAATGTTTTGAGTTTGAGTTTGAGTTTAAAATTATTTGGTAGGTAATTATTTACTTTCTACGTGCACAAAATAATAACTGGATATCTGTAATTAGTTTAAAATTTTCAGGAGTGTGTAAGGACCGTAGCCAGGTTCTACCTAGCTTAAGTTCCCGTTTCTTCTCATTACATTAAAAAATCACATATAAGTAAAAACATTATCTACCTATTTAGGAATAAAAACTATGGTGGCAAGAAAAAATAATCTAACTTTAGTACTTATAATAACACATTGATATTAATATAATTTCTACATTTCATACATTTTTCACAAGCAAGATTCAATGACTGAGTTCGATCTCAGCTTTTATGGAATAGTGGTACCTTTTGTTACAGATTCCAACAGAAGAGAGCGAATACAGACTGGTGTCAAATGCCTTCCTCCAAGATAGCAATAGGCGGTCGGAGTCACGAAATGAAACGCCGGACTCTGCAAAGGTTAACAACTCATTTGTTTTTTTAATACGGTCAATGTACATAACTATTGCGTATTTAATGAGCATCATTTATGTTTTATAACTCAGGTGCGTTCCATCGTATCACCACCGCCACCTAGTGGAAGGACCGAAGAAAAGAAGGTATGGTAAAAACGTAAATCTATCTCTATATAGGCAGGTTAAAATCTAAACCAGAAATAGGTACGGACATGTAAATATTACTATTCTAAGCAAGTCATATTATAAAACAATACTCTTAAGAGTGCATTATGAAGTTGAAGAATGATTTAAATACTATTAGGTATACTACATACACAATATCGTTACATTATCTATAGTAAAAAACTTAACATATCTATCTATAGTATAAAAATGAACCTCTTTATTTTTGGTCACGCTATAACTTGAGAACGGCTTGGCCGATTTCATTCATCTTTTTTAAATGTTTTCTTACATTTCGTAGAAGATTCTTACATTAAAAAAATAAGAATTGACGGGAGAATACGGCGAGGCCGAAAGCCGAGCCTAATACGCGAACAAAATCGCGGGCAGTCGCTAGTATTTTCCCTTGGTCTCACACTTAATAATTTAGGTAATTACTTTACATTTTTATTAATGTTTTTCAAAGGTACATAAATGTGTTATCATATTATAATTCTTAACAATTTTATCCATACTGTTTATTTGTCTATTTTGTGATTTTCATTATAAAATATTATTCACCTACATTATTTAGGAAAATAACATTCTTGGAGGTTCTTTAATAAAGTTCATTTTATTTATATATTTTAATGACTGTTTGATTTTCACACAAACTAGGTAAATATTAATAATAATAAAATATAATAAATAAGTAAACTTATACCTTGTTGAATGACAATCCATCGGCAGCGATGGAACCTTTATTAGGAATAGATATTTTCATGGGTACCTACTTGGTTTTCACCTGTCAAATTTAAAATCCGTCCTGTCAGCAAGTTGGTGGGTATCACTCGTTGTAAACACTGGCTTTGATCATTAGCAGATAACTCCGTTATGTGTTATTTGATTGTCTAAAAATTACAGAAAATTTAAAATAAAAAGACTACAGTTTTCCTTCACGCTTAATATGTAGACGCTAAATAGTAGTAAGTATTTTACAAGAGATTAGTATGTAAAACAGAACTAGTGTTACCATTCGCCTTGTTTAATTTCCCGATTTATGTTATTTAGGTTTCCAAAATATCCAGTTACTGATCGTCGGAACAAAATATAGATTAAATTAAAAAATCTAAATTAATTACTTTCGTAAAAAAAGCTAAATCTTTATCCGAACAAGCTATAACTTAGGTTGATAACTCATAAAGATAATTTATTGTACATTCATATTTTAGTATGATGTCCTTGTTTTTGAACTTTGGCTTACCTATTATTTTGTACGACTCGGTTATTATTATCACGTACCTACGCATAATACACATACATTAATGGCGTTTACTATAAAACGGCCTATTTTTGAACAATGAATAAACTTCCAATAGCATTTTTGTGCTGCTTGAACGAGATATTTTCATCAATGGTTACACTAAGATATATGATGCTTTTGGTGCTGTCAATAGAGCTGCAGGAACAGAGAGGGGATCAAAGTCGGGAATCAGAAGAGCAATAGTCTATTTTGAGCTGTAGTTGGGCAGGTGCCCGGTAAACACTGATTTTAGTAAAATATATGTACTTAGTCTTTTTGGTATTTAATGTAAGCACATTTTATTTAAGGCTTAAGCCAGCACAGAGAGCCCGTTTTCAGCAAGATTAAATACCTGGTGCCAAGTTTCTCTATGAAAAATAATTGCGATGTCATCAGCATAGGATATTATCGCTTTTAAAAGCAATAATGTTATATATGCTTTCGGAACCCTCGGTGCGCTAGTCCAACTCGCGCTTGGCCGATTTTCTTATTGTTTTATTATTCCTCTTTCTAGTACTGTGTTGTGTCTATGATCCATAATGCGCCTGCCATGCGCAGCCGCCGCTGTCTGTGGTTTCCTGCGCCGTCATTCGCGGGATCTATTCAGCCAATCGATTAGGGCGATTGCGTTCCGTTCAACTTTTCGATTTGGATTTGGAAATGATGACGTGACGACCAAAAGAAAGACCTCCAAACGGAACGTATACTAAAACAAGTGGTCGGTAATGGCGGATTGGTGGCTGTTTTGCGCCTTGTAGTGTAGTACTATTTTTAACTTTAATTAAACTACAGGTTTTCGGCGATATGTGCGCTTACGTTTCTTCGTTCTGTGGATTGGTGCCGTTAAATTTTTCAATTATTGTGTCAATGACGTCCGAACGCTACATCGACTGAAAATATACTCATGATAAAATCAGTGAAATGATATTGTACACAAAATTTTGACATTCACACTGCTGATATTTCGTATTCGTCGCAAGTAAGGCCATATAATAAACACTAATCTATTTTTAAACGTTAGTAATTTCTTACACTCTGGGATCGTTTCGATTCTTGGTGAGACTAACTAATGCGAGTTCTCTTGTAACAATTCTCCGTTACTCGCTGATGTTGTACGATACATCGTCAAGTGCTCATTAAATTGCACACTAATAACGTAACACGGACATTCTAATTAAGGTTCATCGCTTGTGACATTCATATCATCCTATCATCGACCATAAATTGGTAACACACCTAATATTTATATCCATACAATCTACTAAAATCGCTATCAGAAAGGGCTCGGTTCGATTGGGACATTCATTAGATAAGGCTTGCTGCAGTTTAAAGCCAAGCTAACATGATAATGAGCTTCAACATTTAAAGGGATTACCTGCAATATGAGAGAAACATACATTGTAAAGGAGGTCACATACCTTTGAAATGTTTTGGTGCAAGTTAGTTGTGGGTTCTAGGTAGACAATGGTGCATGCTGGACGTCAAGTAAGGTGCTGAACATGGACACAAGTGTGTAACTAACAATGCATGCAGTGTACATAGTGTAGTGCGAGCAACACTTGAACCATCCAAGGGCTATGCACACTCGGTCTCAAAATGACTGAAAGAAGGAAGAAAAAATCACATAATGGATTCCTACGGAAAGTGTCTTCCTTGTTTAATCTTGACACGGTGAGTGGGTGACACATTGGCTCTCAACTAAATTCAATATTAAAATATTCAATTTCTTTATATGATTATTCTGATATACTGTGTTGTTATTTATATTGTTTTGAAAATAATAGGTACCTACTTAATAAAATAACGCCTACTTAACCCGTTGACTCGCGATTCGCTATATTTTGCCCATAATACAATAGATTTTGCAGAAATCAACCTACTTTACCAGGATCTGAAATGTATGTGGTTAAGAAAATCTATTATTTTATATATCAAAGATTTTATTGTTTATTATTTTGAATACACATTTATGTACCTTTGTAAATGTAAATTTTGTTTTCTAATATATAAGTTGTATGTGATGTATATTATTATTGTAAATGTACAATAATGTTAAAAAAGTAATAGCACATAACATTAATATTTGAGTTTTACCGATATTACTCTAAATAAACATTCTTATCAGGAAACACCCATGACCTTTTTCTATACTGTATTTGATCACTTTTTAAACACATCATTGGTCACATCATCCTAATAATTTGTTACTATTTGAGGGCATATACTTACTACCTCAATGCATTTGTTTGTTTTTGATTTGTTCTCACCACCTTGTAAAACATTTTTAGACATCATTTTAAACATTTGTTACTTCTGCAAATTGAATAAATTAAATTCAATACTATATTCATTTTCTTACAGGCTCACATTCCTTCACCAGAAATGAAGCAGGTAAATCTCTCTAGTGTTCTACACCATACTGGAATTCTGATTGTTCTTTTGTTTTGTTTAAATTTTTACTTTACTAATTATGTTAATATCCCAATATATTTAAAACATGTTTATGTTGAATCACCATTAAAAAAAAAATTGTGATGTGATCCAGAATTCTTCCATTTGCCATCAAAAATCGGGAAATTTATCACAAATTAAAAGTTGCAGGTGAACGGCATAGAGGGTGGCGGCATTGAACACTCTCGAACTGAGGATGGTTACATGCACATGACAGTGATTTTATCTCGAGCCGGAGGTGCTGGCCTCGGTTTCAGCATTGCAGGGGGCTCGGACAACCCTCATGTTGCTGAGGATCCACATATCTATGTCACAAAGCTCATACCAGGTGGTGCTGCTGCAGCTAGCCAACTGCTTATCAATGATGCTATATTAGCAGTGAGTCTATTTCATAAATTTTATAGTAATATAATATTATTATTATTTTGGAAAAATGTTAGGATATATTGGATATATACGAGGGTCAAACTGAAAGTTCTTAGAAAATCAAAAACTGATTACATTAGCCAGTTATTAGTTTTATTATATCTTTTCAAAATATTGTCCATTCACGTCAATACACCGCTGCATGCGATGGAACCACTGGGAAAAGCACTTTGCCCACTCGTCCTTAGGGGTCTCTTCAATGGCATCGCGATACGCAGCCACCGCTTCTTCAGCATTCATAAACCGCTTTCCTTTAAGTTTTTCTTTAATTTTTGAAAATAAATAAAAATCACAAGGCGCGAGGTCGGGGCTATACGGCGGGAGACCCAGTAATTCAACGTTTGATGTCGCCAAATAGTCGATCGTTCGCTTGGCGGTGTGCGATGAGGCGTTGTCGTGGTGAAGGAGGATCCTACTGCGAGGTCGTTTCTCTCGAACTTTTTCCAAGACAAGTGGCAAACAATTGGTAGTGTACCATTCTGCAGAAACTGTTTTTTGATCCTCTAACACAATTGTTGCGAAATGACCTATCCTTCCAAAGAACGAGGCCACCATTTTTTTCCCCGCACTTCGATCTCTCTTCACTTTAGTTGGCAACTCCTCGAAAGGAAACACCCACTGAGCAGATTGTCTTTTGGTTTCAGGATCATAACAGTAAATCCAGCTTTCGTCACCTGTTAGTATGTCGAACACAGCATTTGAGTCACCTCCGTTAAATCTTTCAATCATTTTACGGCACCAATCCACACGATGGAGTTTTTGAGCCTCAGTCAAATTATGAGGTATCCACCGGGCGCAAAGCTTCCTGACCGCTAAATGTTCGTGTAGGATTTTGTGCACTTGACTCATACCGATGCCTAAGCTTGTCCGAATCTGCTGATAGGTCACTCTTTTGTCAGTCTCTATCATACGCCGCACAACACAGATGTTATCTTCAGTCGTCGCCGTAGAAGGCCGTCCCTCACGTAAATCATCAGTGAGATTAGTGCGACCACGTTTAAACTCATTAAACCAGTTGTAAACAGTCGCACGAGATGGGGCTTCATCGTGAAAGGCCAATCGTAGTCTATCATAACTTTCTTGTTGACTTAAATGACATCGAAAGTCATAAAAAATCATTGCACGAAAATTTTCTCGTGTTAAATTCATGTTGACGTGACACAGACAATTTTCAATTTGCCGCCAAATCGTAAAACAAATGACAAATGAATGAAGTATATACTCAGTAATATTGGCAAAGAGTTCTATTTTCAAATTATAGATTTTTTTTTTTATTATATTGTTTATAAGTGGCCAGTTCTAAGAACTTTCAGTTTGACCCTCGTACATACACCAAGTGTATACACATTTCTATATCTCTCCTTTGTAACAAATTTTATCAGATCCAATGCACTCCACCGTCATAATTTTGCTTTTAGTTGGTCAAACTATTCAAGAGAAGTATTTTTTATCTGATCTTTTATGCATAGTTCGGAAAGAAACCAGAAAGAAGTAGACATTGGATGGGTTAAATCTTGTGACCTAAAAAAGCCTGACTCGCCTACATAACTATGTTTTCAAACATCTTTGGCATAATTATTATTGGTTCACTTACTAATTGTTAATACATACATGCCTACTGTCCAAATGCTACTAGTGTTCTTTACCATATAGTCACATGAAAGTTGTGGATCTTATACACTTTTCTTTCAAACACAGTATAGAACAAAGAATACCTCCTTGAATACCTCCTTGGTGAATATTATTAATATTCACCTTGAAACATTATAATCTAATTTGTAAACTATGTCTCATACACTCTAGCAAATCATGTTAGCTGGTGTTCTTAAGTGATGTGTTTGTAAATTATATCCATAAAAATAAAGTAGTGTGTGATATTGCGTGGCTCACTGTGTATTCCAGCATTTCTGCCATCAGTAAAATCCTTAAAAGTATTGTCTTGCTCAATGCTCTGTCAAATCCTATACATTTACACATAAACTTCAGTTAATGTTTAAGTTATGTTCGCAGGACTCTTACGGTAATTGAATGCCTAATTTGTTTAAAGTATTTAATATGTTACTATACATAGAATTGTTCAAAATACCAACACAACTTTTAACCCAGTTAATGCTACTATTATGTCTGATGATAAACGCCACACCTGCCTATCATTCACAATCACAGTTTCTGTCAGGGTAACATATTATAGTTCTGTAGAGCACTGCACGACCTGTGTAGTCCTTTAACTTTTATTCGTTTTATCTCTAAAATTGCGCTTTTTCAGCTACAAATAATGTTTATATTTGTATTAATATTCAACCTAATTTCACTAGATACAGTGCCTTGTAAAGTACCCTTAGGTACCTTACCAATTCCAACCAGAATAGTATTGGGCATGCTATGGATACCACCAAAGTGGACTTATTCTGAAAGAGGTCAATTGCATGATTCCATATGACAACACCAATGACTAGCTCTGCGAACAGAATTGATACCATTGGTTGTTGAACTAATAGACATGGTATTCAATCCCCCATATGTAATAAAATAGACAATAGATAGAGATAAACAACGCAATTGTTTTCTATAGTGTATTGGCACAGTACACCAGCCAGTTGCCTGTTATCATGACCAATCATTACTAATTTGAAGTCCATTGTATTTTAATGGGATTGCGTAATATTCGAAAGGTTGTAAATTCTACCATAGATAAACACTTTAATGGATAGCAAATAAAGAATCTCGCATTCCAAGTGCTAAATATTTAATTTAAGGTGGTAGTGTTGTGCCTGCAGTGTCCAATGTCCTAGGATATAATACTAGCTAACTATTAACTTTACTCTTCCGCAAGCATATTTCTTGTTGGGTCACTGTAACAAGTAACATTACTGGGACAATTGAGAGTAAACAACCAATATTTTGGGTTTTTGAGTGTAGTGGAGTTCCTTTAAAACTTGAACGTCAGAGTGCCACTGCATCTGTCATAGTTAATAGTTTTTCTTGCCATCAGGTGATTTTGTGCCGGCCATAGTTTGATTTATATAATACATATGATGTTGATATTTTTTGTTCTCAAGTCCTTGATGATTGGTGTGTATCATTTGTATACATGCCCACTGTGGCAAATGAGTAGATGATACGGATATGATTGCGTTAATTTGATGGCACCCTTAACTCAGTTGGTAGTGACACTACCTTTGAAGTGCATAGTTCCAGGTTCGCTCCCTGACTGGGGCTACTATATATGTCATATCCTAAAACTTGACACTGGCAAAGTAATGTCATCCAAGGTTAAAAAGGCAAAGAAGAAGAGGAAGAAAGTGTTATTACAGTGCCATCTAGAACTTGAGCTCCCACTACATAGGGAGTGCTAGTGGGCTATGAGTGTCTAAATGTTTAATATGGAAAGCTAGGTCTAGGATATATGGATATACCACTAAGTAGCATGGACTTGTGAGTGTGTTATATGTAGCCTATTTTCACTGTTTTGATTGCTTCTGACTGTACAAGGATAAAGCAAACAATTGCAGACAAATTTGATATTTGAACGACTTGCAATAATTATATTCTATACCTCAACCAACACTGGCTCTGTCCAATATGGGTACTTAATTATTCCATAACATTGAGCTTGGACCTTGAATTATACATCATACCTTGATACCTAATTAGATGAGCATACATTGTGTAGATCACATAGGCCAAGATAAACATCTAAGTATATACACATCTACCTATATGTATTGTATGTGTATATAGGTATTTATATATAAAATTTACATCACATCAAAGCTGTTAAAAAGTCGACCTTTTTCGCTCTAGTTACTTCGTAATATGTGTTGTGTAAATCTTTTTTGAAGATTGTAAAGTATATATTTGCGTTTATTATTACAGGTAAACGATACGAACGTGGAAAATGTGACGCATGCAGACGCGGTAGACGCTCTAAAGAAAGCTGGCAGTACAGTGAGATTGGTAGGTTTTAATTAATTAACCTATTATAGGACTGTCGTAAGAAGGTGCGTTCGTTTAGCTTATGAGGGCATTGGTGACGTTGTCATTGATGGCTTTTTTGTTAAAGCGTTCGTAAAGCTCAAAAACGTTATTTTTGCCACTTTTGCCCACACCCTATTCGAACGCTCAACTGAGCATAAGACCTAAAATCGCATGATTAAGCTGTCAAATAACGATTAACACCATGCTCCGGACGTGGGTAAAAATTGCACTTTTTGGTGGCAAAAATTCCTCTTTTTAGCTTTCCGAACGCTGAACAAAAAGAGACATAAACGACATTTTCACCCACAGATTCCCAATTCGAACGCCCCTTGTGAGCGTTTTTAGTGATATTTTCGCTAAAAATGCTCAGAAGTGATCTATTCGAACGCACTAACAGTAGGCTAATTTTTATACCTAAAGTTGACTTTTGTTCGAGAGTGACCCTTCTGTACTGCACTATTATTCATTCTGTGTGCGGTTAGGAAACTAATGTGTAATTCTCATACAGTGTAAATTCAATTTTAGTATGCGTAGTGTACCCTAACAATGTTTCTCCATATTATATAGCAGTAGCTTTTTGGCTAAGTAAGTTTTAAGAGCAGTAAAACTCTTTGTGAATGATTTTTCCGGCGGGTAGCACTGCCATCATACCTTTTTAACCGTGATTCAGTAATGTTCGCAATACTGTGATGAGACATGACATGAGACTTAACAAGTTTATGTCTCAGGGTTACGGGCGCAGTACAGTGCGTCATTTGTATGGAAATTCATCTGTTCTAGGCAGAGGTTACCACTTTACATAAGGTGTTGTTATGTTGTACCGTTTTCTAATTAATAAAAAAAAAACATGCTGCGGTAATATTTGCTGCTGCAATAATACTAGCATGTTTACGAACCTCCGTGGAGACATATATAAGTAAACTAATGCGTACTGTTAACATTAGTTCTCCTCCAAATCACATCATTATAATTGCAAATTGACAAAAAAACATGACCTTTACTTGCAGAAAGTGCGTCGTCGAGTTGTCGAAACGGACACTCTGAACGTGTCGACAGCTTCGAATAAAGAAGAGTCTGTTGAGATCGAACTTATCAAAGGCGGCTCGGGACTTGGCTTTAGCATAGCGGGCGGCCTTGGCAACCAACACATCCCGGGGGACAATGGCATCTACGTGACAAAGATTATGGCTGGAGGCGCTGCGCATCGCGACGGACGACTGCGGGTCGGCGATAAATTGCTCATGGTCAAAAATACTTCGGTGAGTAACTTTTCAAGCCTTAGAGATTGATTTGTGACAAACATGTCTCAAGAGACACTCCAACTCCAAGTGATGAAGGCGCCACTTCTCGGGTTGTCATCAAATTGTTTTTGATCAGGAAGTCTCAATAAGGATGTAATGCCAATTTTATGTTGGGACCCCTGAGACAATGGTATAGCCATGTGATGATTTTGCGCTTCGCTATGAAGTACGCCTGCAGTAGTTCAGAGCGATACGAAACGACCGGCACCGGTCTGGGTGGACGCCCTCAGTCGCGACAATAAGACCCTGCTGCGACGTCCACAGCGGGTCATCGCGACGAGGGCAATACGTGGGTACCGGACGGTGTCCTGGACGGCAGCGTGTGTGCTGGCCAGTGATCCCCCCTGGGAGCTGCAAGCGGAAATCCTCGCCGAAGTCTACCATTTTGTGGTCGCGAGGAGATCCCGAGGAGCAGCCCCAGACTGGGAGGAGGTCACACGCATGCGGCAGCAGGCGCGAGCCACTCTGTTGCGGTGGTGGTGACTTGGCTCCGCCGGTCCCTGGGCAGTGGACGGTGGAGGCCATCCGTCCGGTCCTCCAGAGGTGGGTGAAGCGGCCTTTCGGGTCGCTGACCTTTCGATTGGTGCAGGTACTCTCCGGACACGGATGCTTCGGAAAGTACGTGCACCAAATCGCGAGACGGGAGGCGACCCCAGCCTGCCACGAGTGTGGGGCGCCGGAGGATACGGCGCAACACACGCTGGAAGTGTGTGCTGCATAGGGCCCGCAGCGGCACACGCTTTCTGCGGTAATAGGCGGAGATCTTTCCCTGCCGAGCGTTGTGATCTCCATGCTCAGCAGCGAGAGAGCGTGGCAGGCGGTGGCCACCTTCTGCGAAGCGGTGATGAGGCAGAAGGAGGCCGCGGAGCGGATCAGGGAGAACGATGTCCGAGCTGACCCGCTCCGGCGCAGACGACCGGGGGAACGGAGAAGACGGTTTGCACGTCTCCTCCCTCCTCCGTAGTGGGGTTACTGGCGAATAGTCGGGGGACTCTTCGCCGGTTTGCACGGCCCTACACGTCTAGGGGGTGACCTTGGTGAGCAAGGTCATCCCTTCACAGGCGCTGAGGCCCGGTTAAGATCAATCCGGGCCTACCGCTGCTGGGGCGAGATGGTGACTGCCAGCGCGACCCAGTCTCGCCCCACCTTGGCGGAGGTTTAGTGGGTCTGAGCCCCACACGCCCACGCACAGCATTTCCCCACCCTCAAAAAAAAAAAGGATGACAGTCGTTCTTTAGGCTAAGTCGGAGGCCATTCTAACGGCCTGAAGACAGGGACAAGAAAGCTTGCCAATAACTTATCTACAAAGCAGCACTGGACCTGTGTGGTGAATTATAGCCCTCACTATTCTCCCTTAGAGGAAGGGCCGAATTTCGACAGTGGGAAAGTTTAGTGGTTTTCTTAAAAAAGGTTGGCGACTTGAATAAGCGTTTAATCGACAGTTTCTTAAACAGTCAAACTGATCTGGGGGCCTACTCCCACTTTTTACGAAACTATCATAAATCAGGAGCGTTTTGTAATAAGCTTAAAATTACCATACTTACTATCGTACTCCCATCAACACGAAACGGTCGAACATATTAATTCAATACTATTTACGGCGTGTTTCTTTATGACCGTATTCGATCCTAATGGTGCGTTCCAGGATCAATACCTATAGTTCCCAACCCGAATAGACCACTAACGTAGTTGCAAAGTACGCGAATTGAGCGCACTATTTGATAACACGACATCAAAATTTCTATCGTAATCTATTATTATTTTAAGCTTGCTATATTGACGAGGTGGTACCAAATTGAATGGTAAGGCTGAAACATGACTACTTTAAGAGGTGGGAGTAGGGCCCCTGGGCTGGTAGTCTCGACATCGCGATCGTTTTACAACCGTGTGTTGACTGTGGAGATTTAACGACTTTCGTTAAAGTCAATACCTCGTGCCAACTTGTAGAGGCTTTCATCCTGGGCCCGTGTAGTATATTATGAAACACCCTCTTGCCCCTGAGAGAAAAGTCGTGAGTTCCAGCAGTGGGACGTTCAGCGGAGTTTTAAAAAATAGGGGGTTTAAAAAACTATTAAACCTCACCTCGACAGTCTCTTTAAGTTAAATCTTAATGTTCTGAATGATACATTGTCAAAGTTTAATAATGATTATAATGAAGATAATACTCATCGCTCACGTCATGAAGTTAACTATGGAATTACTAGCTGAGCCCCGCGGTCACACCCGTGTGATGATAATAATGAAAAGTATCCTATGTTTAATCCACCGTTTCATCTACCTCCATATCAAATTTCATCACAATTGGTCCAGCCGTTTGAGCGTGAAGAAATAACAAATATACTTACAAACTTCCCTCTATAATAATATTAGTATGTCGTTTGATTATCTTTCGTAACACTAAAATAAGCATTGCATAACCAAAGAGCACAGTGAAAGTGCTCTGTTTTGAAAAAACATGAAATTCTCTCATTTCTGCGGTGGCAGTGCCACGCTGAAACCCCACAGCCGAATGGGCCAGCACGACCGGAGAAGTACCACACTCGCACATAACACCGACGTGAAGTAACATAGCTTGCTATTGTGTTTCGTTGGTTTGTGGTAGGTTCCGAAACCCCGATTCCCCCCTTCCCCATTCTCCCTCTCCTTCCTCCTCCACCCTCACCCCTTCTATCTCTTCCTTCCTATCATCCATCCTCAAAGGTCGGCAACGCATCCTCGAGACCTCTGGTATTGCGGATGTGCGTGGGCGACGGTATCACTTACCATCCTATCCTATAAAAACTTATTTTTTTCACATATTGGAGAAAAGCGAACAACATTGATAGGTTACATGAAGCTTAGGCTACATGAAAGGTTTTCTCGCCGCGGGCATCTGCTTCCCAAAAACAATTAAATATGAAAATTATATGCAACAAGTTTACTGCACTGTTTACGAGAAATAAAAGAATAAGTGCACGTACAAAACAACGAATGTTATTCCATTCATTACTTTATAAGTTACTAGCTTCGTTCGCGGAGTAGGCTCGACCTTCGGCCTCCCCATGACCTCACATCTTTTCTTGGTTTTTCTTTCATACGAGCCTTCTCCTAACAATAATTAATATAACAAAAAAAGAATTAGCGAGATTGTTCCATCCGTTCTAAAGTTATAGCGTAACCAGAAAAAAGGGGTTCATTTTCTACCGACTTCCAAAATGGAGGAGGTACTAAGTTTCGACTGGGTGAACCGATTTTCAAAATTCTTTTTTTTTATTGAAAGCTGGTGCTTCCCTTGTGGTCCCATTTCATCAAATTCGCTCAAGTAGTCTTTGAGTTACACTCCAATAACTGAATAAAATGGAAGTCGGTTTCAAATTTTGCAAATTCTACTATGTTATAGATTGCGCCTTTCACGTCACGAAACACAAAAAAGAAACTTGTCCAGACTCTCCATATTTAGCTATGGCTCTGAGACATGGGTTATGAAAAAAAGCTGATAGAAACCGCATCGACGCATTTGAAATGTGGTGTTGGTGAAAAATGTTACAATTCTGCGAGAGCTTAGTATAAAAATCAGACTATCCACCATCTGTCTACGCAGAATACTAGAACTTTTCGGACACAAGGCACGCAAAGACGATCAACACATCGAACAGCTGACAGGCAAGGTTGATGGCAAAAGACCAAGAGGCCGCAGTCCAACGAGATGGTCGGACCAAATTCGATCCGCGCTAAATACCAATCTCCACAAAGCCCTCCATGAAGCAAAGGACCGAAACAGATGGAGGGAGTTAGTCCATTAGAAAATTATGCAGCGAGGGAGTCACGACCCTCAGTAATGAGGAATACGACGCGAGGAGGAGGATAGATTGCGCCAGAATTTGGGGGAAGAATTTTTGAAATTCATTAAGCAAACTAATATATCATAGAGCATTTTAACCGGGATCCTACGGGATCTTTATTAACAAAAGACGGATTTTATAAAATTATGTCTCCTAAATGAGATGCTTATTCATCAAAATTTGTCCTGTATTATCCGCGTGGTGCGTGCAAAATGTATTGTTACTCGTAAGTTAATTGACCTCTAGCTTAATGAGTAACATTTTCCGATTGTATCTGTAGACTTGCCATTGGCGATGTTTGGCCAATAACTTAATGGAATTCCAAGACAACATACAAAATATACATCAAAACATTTACATTAGAACAACATTCACACACAAACATATCACAAACAACTACTTGCATCGTACTTATTAAAAAACCTTAATAAGAACCCTGTGGATTATACTGTTTAAAAACCAAAAACGCAAACACTGTTGAACCATGGTTAGAACATTGTTTGCGATTGTTCAGGTAGTATCAGGATACTGCCGACGAAATATGCACCATGATTCATTAATTGAGTCATACATTGTCTGTTACTCTATAGTGTATGTTTACTGAACAAAAATGTAAAGGTGCTTCGGTAAGCCTAGATTAGTCAGGCATGAGCCATACACGAAGATAGGCGTACGGAAGTAAATATGCTTAGTGATGAGGGTGATGGTGTTTATTGATATTGGTGGAGATTAGTGCCGATATAATATACTACGCATACGTATTACGAGGGTCAAACTGAAAGTTCTTAGAAAATCAAAAACTGATTACATTAGCCAGTTATTAGTTTTATTATATCTTTTCAAAATATTGTCCATTCACGTCAATACACCGCTGCATGCGATGGAACCACTGGGAAAAGCACTTTGCCCACTCGTCCTTAGGGGTCTCTTCAATGGCATCGCGATACGCAGCCACCGCTTCTTCAGCATTCATAAACCGCTTTCCTTTAAGTTTTTCTTTAATTTTTGAAAATAAATAAAAATCACAAGGCGCGAGGTCGGGGCTATACGGCGGGTGACCCAGTAATTCAACGTTTGATGTCGCCAAATAGTCGATCGTTCGCTTGGCGGTGTGCGATGAGGCGTTGTCGTGGTGAAGGAGGATCCTACTGCGAGGTCGTTTCTCTCGAACTTTTTCCAAGACAAGTGGCAAACAATTGGTAGTGTACCATTCTGCAGAAACTGTTTTTTGATCCTCTAACACAATTGTTGCGAAATGACCTATCCTTCCAAAGAACGAGGCCACCATTTTTTTCCCCGCACTTCGATCTCTCTTCACTTTAGTTGGCAACTCCTCGAAAGGAAACACCCACTGAGCAGATTGTCTTTTAGTTTCAGGATCATAACAGTAAATCCAGCTTTCGTCACCTGTTAGTATGTCGAACACAGCATTTGAGTCACCTCCGTTAAATCTTTCAATCATTTTACGGCACCAATCCACACGATGGAGTTTTTGAGCCTCAGTCAAATTATGAGGTATCCACCGGGCGCAAAGCTTCCTGACCGCTAAATGTTCGTGTAGGATTTTGTGCACTTGACTCATACCGATGCCTAAGCTTGTCCGAATCTGCTGATAGGTCACTCTTTTGTCAGTCTCTATCATACGCCGCACAACACAGATGTTATCTTCAGTCGTCGCCGTAGAAGGCCGTCCCTCACGTAAATCATCAGTGAGATTAGTGCGACCACGTTTAAACTCATTAAACCAGTTGTAAACAGTCGCACGAGATGGGGTCATGACGCTTCATCATGAAAGGCCAATCGTAGTCTATCATAACTTTCTTGTTGACTTAAATGACATCGAAAGTCATAAAAAATCATTGCACGAAAATTTTCTCGTGTTAAATTCATGTTGACGTGACACAGACAATTTTCAATTTGCCGCCAAATCGTAAAACAAATGACAAATGAATGAAGTATATACTCAGTAATATTGGCAAAGAGTTCTATTTTCAAATTATAGAATTATTTTTTTATTATATTGTTTATAAGTGGCCAGTTCTAAGAACTTTCAGTTTGACCCTCGTATAAATAAATATTACAAAGGTTACGGTCTAGGCTAAAAACAAACGAATTGGACCTGAAACGTGGAATGTGCCCCTTTTACCTACTTTCGTAACAAGTTTGTGTTCCCTCATATTAAGGCAAATAAATACATTTGATTTGAATACCAAATGGTTAAACATGGCCTAAAATGAATGGATCTTATGTCATTTCTAATTATTTGTAATCATAACCATTACTTCTTATTGAGAAAACTAAACCGTAATATCGTTAACTATGTTTCGAAAAACCCGTCCTCAGTGATTTTTGTTTACTAAATCAGTTCTTTTATTTTACTTATCATGTAAGTGTTCGTTATAAGGTTCGTTCGTTTAGCAATGAGGGCATTGGTGGCGTTGCCATTGTTAGCTCATTTGTGAAAGCGTTCGTAAAGCTCGAAAACGTTATTTTACCACTTTTGCCCACACCTTACTCGAACGCCAAACCGAACATAAGACCTAAAATCTTAAGATTATGATGTCAAATAGATAGTTGTCAAAAAACGATCACGAACAACCATGCTCCGGACGTGGGTCAAAATTTGCACTTAATGGTGGCAGAAATAACTAATTTTTAGCTTTCCAAACGCTAGCCATAAACGACATTTTCGAATTTCCCAATTCGAACGCCCTTGTGAGCGTTTTTTTTAGCGTTATGTTCGCCAACTTGGTGTTGGAATATGTATGACAAAATGAATCCGTCCCACTCTAGTAAGTAGTATGAGAGTATTTCTCTTTCTTACGTATTTACATAATAACAGCCCTTATAGTTTCACATAATATTTAAGTATGAAGGGCACAGTTCAGTTAGTTACAACTCTGCGTTCCGCCTGTATAGAACTCTGCAGTAGAGTGCGCACACACCTCTCCTGTTAAATAACGATACAAATAAATTAATCTTTATAATTCGTTAATTACGTCTTTCATTGGTCACCCTAATCTAATAGGTTATGGGCCCAGTGATTTAACTAAATAAATAAATAAATAGCTTTTAAAATAAAAAGGACACTTTACGTGAAATAGTGTATAAGGGACTTGTAGCCTGTGGACTGTTAGGCTATTTAAGTTTAAGTGTTTATTTGTACATTTGAAGTGAGTGTTGTAATTTTCGACGATGGACCATTCCAAATTGAAAAGAAATATTAAACCGTTTGACGGAGACAAATATAGTGTGTGGAAGCTAAGAATGCGTAATTTATTAAGTGAACTTGGAGTGCTCAACACAATAGATGAAGAAACCCCTACAGTGACGGACAATGATTTGAAGCTAAGAATGGCTAAGAATACTATAATAGAGTATTTATCGGATTCTCTGTTGGGACTTGTAACTGAAGAAAATACAGCGAGGCAAATTTTCTTAAAGCTCGATTCCATTTACGCAAGAAAAAGTATAGCGACACAACTAGCTTTGCGAAAACAGTTATTAAATTTGAAATTGAAGCCAGAACATTCTTTAACTAAACACTTTCAAGAATTTGACGATTTACTGATCGAGTTAGTTGCTGCTGGAGCAAACTTAGAAGAAGTTGATAAGGTTACACATCTTTTCATGACTCTACCGAACAGTTACAATGGGGTCGTCACAGCAATAGTTACATTGGCTGAAGACAATCTGACGTTGACTTTTGTCAAAACAAGACTACTTGATCACGAAATAAAATTGATTAATGAAAGACGTGACACAAGCTTGAAAGTTCTGCAGGCGGAAACAGTAAAATCTCAAGGTGTGGTTCATAAACGTTATTTTATAAATAATAAAACAAAACGAAACCCAAATCGAGGACAGCCATACAAAACTTCATTCAAGCAGAAAAACAATAAAGTAAACAATATTAAATGCTATTGCTGTGAAAAAAACGGTCACGTGCAAAAGGATTGCTACTATAAGAAAAGGTTCAATCAACACTCAGAACAAAATCATAGAACCATTCAAACGGACGGATTAAATATCACGGACACTCAAGATCCTAATATATCGGGATTTGCTTTTATGATTGGAGGTTGTAAAATGACACATAAAGAACAAAACGAAATTACGTTTGTTTTGGACTCGGGAGCTTCGGATCATTTGATTAATAGTGAAGAATTGGCGCGAAACTTCAGGGAATTAGAAAAGCCAATTAACATCTCAGTCGCGAAGAACGGGACATACATCAGTGCAACGAAGATAGGCCACATTCCAGTAACCAGCGACATAGGTATAAAAGGAATGCTACAGGATGTCCTTTTCTATTCTGAAATCCCATACAACTCTTGCTCTTGCACTTGCTCTCAGTTAAGAAAATGCAACAAGCCGGCCTGACGGTCGTTTTTGGCAATAGCGGTGGTGTGCAAATATACAACGAGGGTAAGCTGGTAGCAAAGGGTAAGTCATTGAACAATCTAATTGGTATTACTTTTATGCTTGAGAAATGTGCTTTGAATATTGAAAGCTCATCAAATGGGTTCGTAAACAATAATAGTTATGAACTGTGGCATCAAAGACTCGGTCACCTTGGCAAATCTAAGTTTGTGGAAATAAAAAACAAACAAATGTTTTCTGATATTGAACAAATAAATCATGTAAAACCAAATGATATATTATGTGAAGCTTGTATAAATGGAAAACAAGCATGTTTGCCATTAAATAAGTCAAAGTCAAAAATTATAAAACGACCTCTATTTAATGTGCATACCGATGTGTGTGGTCCCATCACTCCTTCAACACTTGACGACAAAAACTACTTCGTGATTTTTGTCGACGAATACACTCACTACTGTGTGACATATTTAGTGACCCATAAATCAGACGTTTTTAGTATGTTTAAAGATTATGTTGCTAAGTGTGAAGCTCGTTTCGGTTTGAGAATTGTCAATTTGTATTGTGATAATGGTGGTGAGTATTTATCAAATGAAATGAAAGAGTATTGTATGCAGAAAGGTATAAGCTACCACTTAACAGTGCCGCATACCCCTGCTTTGAACGGTATTGCTGAAAGAATGATAAGAACGATCACAGAACGAAGTCGTGCGATGGTGTCTGGTGCTAAACTAGACAAAAAGTTCTGAGGCGAGGCTGTGTTGACTGCCACATATTTAATAAATATTAGCCCGACGAAAGCACTGAAAATAAGTAACACACCGTTTGAATTGTGGCATAACAAAAAGCCACAACTGAAATATTTAAAGGTTTTTGGTTCAACTGTATATTATTTAAATAAAAATAGAAAAACCAAGTTTGACGAAAAGTCTCAAAAAGGTATATTGGTTGGTTATGAACCGAATTGTTATAAGGTGTGGGATGTGGTAGAAGAAAAGTTTGTAAAAGTCAGAGACGTGAGAGTTGACGAGGTCAACTTCTTGAAAAGCAGGTCATTGAAGCCTGAAACAGTTGTATCTGAAAACTGTAGTGTTCTTGATAAATCTGACAAACACATAGCAAAGAAAATGTGTAAACAAACTGACAGATTATCTGCGCCATTAGGTCCACCACCTAATAAATCTGTAAGTGAAACAGATGTGCATACACACTGCTCGTCATTTCAAAATCAATTGACATTATCTCGAAATGAACTGACTTCACATAATCAGCGAAAAAGTGAAAGGATTAAAAACTTGCCCTCTGTGTCTTATAAAGAAAATGAAGACGATATTTCTGTAAATTATATGTTATACGCTAAATCATTAGTGTGTAAAATACCTACATCATATAATGAGATTGAATCCAGGGACGATAGGCTTTTATGGGAAAATGCTATCAATGATGAAATTAAATCACTCAATGAAAATGAAACCTGGACACTTGTACCAAACCCCGGAAATAGAAAAATTATCGATTGTAAATGGGTATTCACAATAAAAAATGATGAGTTTGGAAAACCCCTAAAGTACAAGGCTCGTTTAGTAGCTCGTGGTTTTAGTCAACAGTATTTGATTGACTATAACGAAACTTTTGCACCAGTTGCTAGAATCTCAAGTTTCAGATTTATAATCGCTTTTGCTAATCAGTTCAATTTATTAGTTCACCACATGGACGTGAAAACTGCATTTTTAAATGGGAAACTTAAAGAATAAACATACATGAAAACTCCCGAAGGGATCCCAAATGCAGATAACTTAGTTTGCAAATTGAAGAAAGCTTTATATGGATTAAAACAGTCTGCACGCTGTTGGTTTCAAATGTTCGAACAAGCTTTGATTGAAAATGGTTTTCGATACTCATCAGCTGATCGGTGTATTTACATTTTAGACGCCGGTAACATTCAAAGAAACATATATGTTGTGCTTTATGTTGATAATCTTGTTATTTCAACTGCTGATATAAATACCATGAATAGTTTTAAAAACTACCTAATGAATAGGTTTAAAATGGTAGACTTAAACGAAATCCATTGTTTCTTGGGTATCAAAGTACAAAGGCATAAAAACAAAGTTACGTTAGATCAGAAAAGGTACATACAAACAGTCTTAGAAAAGTTCAACATGAGTGACTGTAAAACTGTCAAAACCCCCATGGAGACTAAAGTAGATTATACCGCTTTAGATTCAATTGACACAACAAAGGCCTCTTGTAGAAACGTTATCGGGTGCCTAATGTATATTATGGTATGTACTCGTCCTGATTTGAGCTATTGTGTAAACATCCTAAGTAGATTTGCTAACAAAAGCAACCATTCACTTTGGTTATATTTAAAAAGGGTATTACGTTACTTAAAAGGGTCATTGGATCTTAAGCTGACATATGTGCAAAGTGATTATTATAATGCCATATTGGCTTGCTTTGTCGACTCAGACTGGGGCAGTGATGAAGTAGGTCGTAAAAGCACTACAGGTTATTTGTTTAAGTTATTTGAACAATGCACAATATGCTGGAATACAAAGAGACAACTTACAGTGGCGGCTTCGTCAACTGAAGCAGAGTACATGGCTTTATTTGAAGCTGTTAGAGAAGCTCTGTGGCTAAAATCATTATTAACCAGTATTAACATTGAAATACCCAATGCTATTCCAATATACGAGGATAATAATGGGTGTAGGAAAATAAGCATTGCTAGTAATCCTACAAGTCACAAACGGTCAAAACACATTGACATAAAGTACCACTTTTCTAGAGAACAGGTGGAGAAAAATGTTATTAAAATGATTTATGTTCCCACAGGTAATCAGTTGGCGGACATCCTAACGAAATCATTACCGTCAGTGAGAGAAAAACTCGGTATTAATTAACTAGTATAACTTAATAGTTAAGAGAAAGTATTGAACCGTTTGTGTAAATACTTTGTATACTTGATTGGTGTGATAACTATAAGAAATAATTATAGGAATAACGACTTGGTCTGATTAGGTTTTCCTGGGTTTCTCTAATCCTGTGCATCGAATGGTGGACCAAGATGATTATTGTACTCCCAGGGAAAGGAAGGTGTGTGACATTAGTATTGTAAATACTTTTGGTTATTATTATTTTAAAAGAGGATTTATTTTGAGGGGGCGTGTTGGAATATGTATGACAAAATGAATCCGTCCCACTCTAGTAAGTAGTATGAGAGTATTTCTCTTTCTTACGTATTTACATAATAACAGCCCTTATAGTTTCATATAATATTTAAGTATGAAGGGCACAGTTCAGTTAGTTACAACTCTGCGTTCCGCCTGTATAGAACTCTGCAGTAGAGTGCGCACACACCTCTCCTGTTAAATAACGATACAAATAAATTAATCTTTATAATTCGTTAATTACGTCTTTCATTGGTCACCCTAATCTAATACTTGGGGCTATTCGAACGCACTGACTGTGCAGCCTGGCATAGTGAACAAATTCCGCTGTAGCCTACCTTTTAAATATTTATTACTAGCTAGATGATGACAATCTTTTTGCTCAGTGGTATTACACGAAGCTTATTCTTATTTGTTACGCTTCGGCGGTTTCCGTGACGACATCGATTTTGTGAAAATAAAAGACTATCAGTGATGATCTAACAGTGCATTGTACATTTACAGCAGGGAGATATAAACTTGGACAACGTGACTCACGAAGACGCCGTGGCGGCGCTGAAAGCGACCGGAGAGCGCGTGGTGTTAGTTTTAGTCCCGGGCCCGCGTCATGGACAACCCTCTCCTAGAAGCTCCCGTGCTAACACTCGTAAGTACTTGAAGCTACATGAGCAGTTTTACATTCAGACCCACATACTTATTAACAATTTTATTTAACTATTTATCAAACATGCTTGGAAATTTGAGCATTATTTTGAAAACCTTCTTCGACATTATCAAAATTGCTGTACGATAAAATCCGAGAATAAAAAGAATAATAATATTTATTACTTACTGAAAAGAAGTAGTTTAAAATAGATAAGAGTAATAATGAAGCCAATTTAACATCAAATATATGCACAATACTTCAAAAGTTGTATAAGAATCCATTTCTGTCGTGGAATTTAAAAATGGAACCATCTTTTAATCCGAAACATGGTAACCAAGGAAGTAACTTATCAAAGGTTTTATTTCGAACTAGCTTGCAAATAGAATTAAAATAAAGCTATTTAATGAAAAAGAAACTAATATTGTTCGTCATTTATTTTGAAAAGTAAAATTTTATTTGACAAAATGAGTTCAAGGGAAGACAATGAGTGTGATGAATTTACTTTAACGCCACCTGAAATTCAAGAGGCGACAAGAGCCGAAATAGAAAACTTGTTACCGCCAAAATCGAAAGAAAAATACTTGAAAACCTATGAAATCTACCGACTACTTAGTTTCAATTTCCGCGCATTGTTTGCGAAAAGTACTGTACAAGCCTTGGCCACAACTGGGCATTGATGGACGAACGTGTACATGTGGGCCGAGCCGAGGCACATATACGTAAGCTTCTTTTGCTGGCCGCTGTAGTAACGTACCATTCAAGCGATGATAGCTGCGCAGGCAGGAGGATGTAAATCAGACGATCAGTGGTTAGATCCCCCTTCGAGCTTGAGTTTTTGGGAAAGGGATACCTTTATCGTGAAGAAATCCATAGCATGATGGTATGGCACTTTTTAGTACCCGTCTGGCGAACTGCCAAGCAAAAATTTAAATCCTGTCACGAAGCATCGTAACGGTGTGTTCCTAAATCTCTCTCAATCTCTTCAATCATCTGTCCATGAGAACCAGTCGCCTCCTTTTCACTAATCATTGCCTGTCGGTTATTTAAAAAAATCTCTCCTGACTGCCTAATAATGAATGCCTAAAAAGTATAATATGAAAGTTTTATGAGTTGAAAAAAAAAAGTTAAAACTCTCGAAACAGTATTTTTGGCGTTTTCAATGAGATTCAACATGTATCTCGGAAATTCATATAACATTTTCTATTAGTGATTGCCCGAATTTGACTTATGTAACTTGTTATATTAATTAAATTAAATGTATATTCTAAAAAGTATGTGTTATTTCCCTGCATTCTTTTAAGAAAAGCACAGCTTATTTCTCGGCGGAAATGGCAATTGTTTGCCTCGTATGAAGTGTAGTAGTGAAGTAGTCGCCTACGGCTTGGCCTTCAAAGTCTTCAAACTCATACTCGACCTACAATTGCCTATTGCGCGGCCTTTGCAAGAATATACTCGTACTATTACACAACTAATTTAAGTCTCACGATATATATCAAGTCAGCATAAACGTGCCTATTAGGCAAATATTATTAGCGATTTATCCAATCTATAACTTAATTCCAGCTGTATCGAGCGCTGCAAACTCTCTTCGTCGCGAAGATGTAACAGATGGTACAGAAGAGACTCGGGTCGTTGAACTGGAGAAAGGAACATCTGGTCTCGGCTTCAACATTGTCGGTGGGGAAGACGGTCACGGGATCTACGTGTCTTTTCTCCTGGCTGGGGGTCCTGCGGAAAAGTGTGGGGAGTTGAAAAGGGGCGATAGATTGCTGGCTGTCAATGATGTCGATATCACGCATGCGACTCACGAGCAAGCCGCTAAGGCTTTGAAGGTATGTTGATATAATTTGTCCCCACCGGTGAGAGTGATCTAATTAGAATTTGAATCTAACTAGGGCTGCTCGCTTTCCTAGCAGGGCCTGGCAGTTTCCCTACCGACTAGACTAAAGGAGTTGTCCGCTAGTTTAACTTCAATGTCAAATATAAAATCAAACAAAAACAAATATCATTTCTAATGTTTCAGAGTACCGGACAGAATGTAAAGTTAACCGTCGTGTACAGGCCTCAGGAGTACAATAAATTTGAAGCACGCATCAACGAATTGAAACAACATCACACACTTCTGAGAACATCGCAGAAACGGTCTCTATATGTGCGGTAAGTGCTATAATATTTTTGAATTAAGTCACAACACTATAAATAAGAATACACAATACTTGTTATAATCAGAAAACATACAAGTGTATGTATATACTTTTTCCAACATTGATATCAGATTCTAATCATTCAGAGTATGAACTGACAGATAAATACAGGAATGTTTAAATAGTGACATATTCCTCAGTAATTTTGCCTTGATATTGTTAAGTATTCCGTGGTACTTCATTGGGCGGGTCTATTTTTACTGCATGTGAGTGCTACAGCAGTTATACGCAAGTTTATATCAAACCATGATCATAGCGGTGCTCAAAACTTTGGAATTGAAATAACACAATATATGCGGTTTAACTCCTGGTGACCCATGAATAACGAGAACAATATAAATAGATTTTAAATGGATGATGAGATAGCCTAGATGAACCTAAGAAGTGCCTTTATACACTATGTAAATGTACCTACTTTATTTATAAGCCAATTTCAGTGTTATTTGAGATTTATATTATTTTATTTTAGCTAAACAAATATTATAGAGTAATTGTACAACTTGAATTGAATAACTTCGCGGTATATTCTTAATGAGGAAGTTTGTGGTTTTCACTTCCTCGCGTAAAAACGGCTATATGGATTTAAATTGAGGTAGCATGTACCTGGGATTACCACAGACAAAGAGTATTCTTATTCTTATTCTGATTGGGGGCGCTAAGTCCTGCACTGACGTCCCGCTTGGGGTGTATTGTGCATTTCCCCCGCCAGCTACCCTAGCCATCCCAACTCCTTTAGATAACGGAGTATGACCCTGGGTCGCTGGCACAACTGCTCCAGTGATATTTGAGGTGTTAAAACTGATGTTGATTTAGAACTATAGTGATCCTCTAGTAGACCGGTAGTGTTCCGTATATTTTCCGTAGCCGTGCACTCTAACAGCACGTGCTTCACGGTCTCGTTCTCCTGCAAACATCCTGACAAGGATGTTTGCAGGAGGACAAAGAGTATTATATTAACAATAGTTTATCCGTTTGTCGCCGGCAGGAACTAGACTCAAATCAAACCCAACACTATTGAATGATTATTGAACTCTGTTCACGGTTATGACTTTGCGTAGACGAAATCACGAAATATCAATGCACACTAATTATTATAGACTTTCATCAAGTGACATAGTGGTGGATTGCCAGCCCAATGAGAATAAAAACAGCTCAAACTTAAGAAATAGATAAAATGCTCTAATTGCTTTAGTAATAAAAAACTTTTTATTGTGATCTTCCAGAGCGCTTTTCGATTACGATCCCGTGAGAGACGATGGCCTGCCGTCCAGAGGACTGCCATTCCGGTACGGAGATATTCTGCACGTCACCAACGCTTCGGACGACGAGTGGTGGCAAGCAAGGTATAGTCACACGATATTACTCAAAAACTTAACTTTGGCTTGTTATAATTAGTGCTGTGCCGGATATTCATATCCGTATTGTAGCCGCGGATATCCGAGAGAGAAGAAAGATCCGTATCCGTTTCCGTTATTTTTTGGTGGATTACCTTTACTTTTTTATATATGTGTAGGTGATTAGGTAATAATGGAAAACTTTTAAATTCCATTCAGATTATTTTTTATTTCATAAAATCGTATTTGGCACCTTTATATTGCAAACATAGTGAGTACCATACTACATAACTAAACGGTACTAAAACTACTATCTGTTATGAGATCAATCACACATCTTTGTAATAAGACCACTCACCGACGATTGAAGTAAGAAAGTTAAGATCCGTATCCGTATTCGCGGATATACATTTGTAACGATCCGGCCCAATACATGTTGAAAAGTGAAGTAGTCGTCACATGCATTTGAGGTTAGAATTGGAATGTTTAAGGTGAAATAGTATGGTTTATCTGATCTCAAATGGGGCTAAATAGGACCTGTAGATTTGAAAAGATACTAAAAATTTTGTAATGTTAATTGTGTGTTCCATACAAAAGAAATGTTCATATGTTTAAGGTTTTGAGGATGGCATTTTGCTATTTATTAGCATAAATGCGCAGTTACATACATAATTATGCAGAAGTCTTTTTCAAACCTTTCACTACAAATCTTTCTAATTTTAATCCGAGAACTGGTTGGAGATAATAGGCTTTCCGAACTTGCATCGAATGACGTATATTGTATACTGTTTCAGACGACTGGATCGAACGGACGCCGACTCTATCGGCATTATTCCATCGAAACGTCGCTGGGAACGAAAGCAACGTGCTCGCGATAGACAAGTCAAATTCCAAGGACAAGGCACCCCAGTCAGCACTGTAAGTACAATGATAAGTTTACACCATAATTATATCGCTAAGCTCGTAAAAACATTTACAAGCGCTACATATATTTTACCAAGTCTTCACTAATCCTGAACTAGACTAAGGTACCCTGATGACTGATACACACTTATATATACACACCTAGACATGGTCATGCTCACAAACGATTAGCCTGTCCGGGGATATAACCAGGGACTAGCAGCTGAAAAGGATAGGAAAAGGAGATCTATCAACAGTCCCAACCAGCCTTTCTGATTGTTTTTGTTTACAGTAAACCAACTGTTCTATATTGATGCTGCGGTGGCGTTCCTTGCTTGGGTCGGGTACACGTAGGTAAAAAAATATTTTGGTCTGCAAAAATAGAGTACCCTATTCTGCAAGCCGTCACCACAATACTTTCTTACCTTATTATAACCGATGCTTAAAGTAATTAAGTATGTATGTATCTTATAACTACAAAAATGAACGTAAAAATGTCCTATTTACTCATATATTAAAAAAAAAATATGTGAGAGATTATATGTAAGACATATAGATGGCTAAATATGAACATATTCAAAACCACGTTTTTAAACTTATCAATGACTCAATTGGAATGTTTGGATGGACGGTGGTTGATGGATTGTTAGTGCATAAAAGTTTAAAAAAATCTATGACAGTTGTTAAAAATACTTGAAGAATTCTGATTTCTTCGATCTATCTTCTAACTCTAGTTAGAAGTATACTAATATGAATGAGATTATATAAGAGGCAATTATCCTAATTTTAATAATATGATTATATTATGTTTTGAAGTATCTCTACTATACGTATCGCGCGAGTTAAACCGTCAAAATAATTATAAAAAAAGTGTCAATCAGTCCTATTTATATATTTGTGCGTATATACTGTTGCATAACTAGCTTCTATGTTCCGCCTTTTTTAGAGCCAATCGACTCTCGAAAGGAAAAAGAAAACTTTGTCATTTAGCAGAAAGTTCCCATTCATGAAGAGTCGAGAAGACGGCAAGTCCGAAGATGGTTCTGATCAAGAACGTGAGTATTGTAAAATAATAACGTATTTTTTAATTAACTCTTACATACATAAATATAAGGGAGGATAAGGAAAATTCACGCATAATGGATTGTAGCGGGTTGCATACTGAGATATTTTAGCGATGTCAAAAGTTCGTAAAATCTAAGTGCGGCGAAATTTAAAACCAGAAGAACATAAGTGGAGACTTTTTCGACGGGCGCATATTTTAATCTAACTGAATTCTTAGGTATTCACGTTCTCAAAACACAAAAACAAAACTTACAGCAGGCAACATAAAAAAATCTGATTATATTATAAACACAAAATGCTTACATAGTTTTGTACAGATTATTCTATATTTTTCATTTATTCATTAGTAGTCTAATATTTTTTTAAAAGTGGTCATTTCATGAAAAATTCATGTCTTTAAATCATTTTGGTTTTAGGGTTCTTTCGATTAACTTATTTTTAATTTGATTAATTGAAAAGTTGTTGGTCTTATCACATGTCACGGTCATAACATGATATCTGATATGTATCATGTCACGGCTATATATTATTCTGGTGAAATAATATATTAGCCAGAGCTGAAATTAACGAATAGCATTAAAAGTCTTAGTATGTGCAACAGGTTCGAAGTCCGTTCAATGCATAAGTTGATTAATATCTAACCGTTTTTTGAACGGAAGTACCAATTTCAAATACATATTTGATTGACTTTGGTTAGATTCTAAAGATACTTTATTTAGCAAATAAACAAATGCAAAATATGTACAGTATCATCACATTTGAACATCCAGTGCATTCTGATATTAAAGGTTTGGTCAAACAGCGGACAGGGCGGGACGGCAACGCGACGTGAACAGTTAATGTAGAATATGTCACACAGAGCCGTCGCGCTTGGCGCTACGCGTAAGACTTAAAATAAACTAATACTTAACTTATAATAACTTAAGACTTGAGTCTTGCGCATATCGCCAAGCGCGACGGCTCTGTGTGAGAAATTCTACATTAACTAATATATTACAACTCTTCATGTCGTCGTCCCGCCCCGCCCGCTCTTCGACCAAACCTTAAGAGAATTGCATAGCTAGTAGTTTCCATGCTAAAAGAGAAAACTCTTTTCTACCTCTTAACATTGTCCGATTTCAGTGATTTGTTTTCATGGAATCATGATATTGTTTACTATTCCCGTACTTTTTGATTTTTTAAGTATTTCAAAGTACTATAAATTTCCTTTTTTAGAACTTAAAAAAACTGAAATAATCAAAATGTACGGGCATAGTAAACAATGTCATGATACCAGGAAAAAAAACACTGAAATCGGACAATGTTAAGAGGTAGAAAAGAGTTTTCTCTTTTAGCATGGAAAGTACTAGCTATGCAATTCTCTTAATTTATCAATATGGAATGTAAATTTCTTGCACATCTCAGAACTCTATGAACTCATATTGCTTTACTATTGGTGTCTAGAACTCCATCACATATCGCACATTATTTTATAGAAAAAGCTTCATGGGATGGATTGATGCACTGTAATAAATTAGCAATGTACCATATCACCTGTTTTATAAATCTATGCGTTTATTGTCATTGCTGTGAAACAATAAAAATGCAGTTACTTTCAGATGAATGCGACAGCTTTTTATACCTTTACATCAGTAAAATATCCGGCAACTTACGGCCTTACAACGCTGTATACATTTAAATAACGTTAGTTAGTACTGCTCAGAATAGTTTTGTATTGCGCACTATTAAATTATATTTTATTTATAAGTCCATATTGTTTAATTCACTAATTTAATTACGAATCGCCTGGATCATATCTGCAGGGTTTACTCTACTAGAGAAAGAAATTTTGAGTTAAGATGTCAAGGTACAAATTCTGTCAAACTTTGTACTGGATTTTTACGCTATAATGTTTATTTTAGACTACTAGTTGCCGGATATTTACATGTAAATTATAGACGTTAGGAGCGGCCAAACTAAAATACCAATTTTGTTACAGCTTTCATGCTTTGTTACACACAGGAGGACTCTAACGCCGATGGTAAGTGCACCTACGTCCACACACACACACACTTACGCTACTTACAGTTCCCCAGTTTTACTTTTCATGCGACTGCAAATAACAAACATATTTTATATTGAGCTATTCGCTTTTTTAACCACGTTTGAAGTACAATGTTTGGGAAGTGAATATTGCTCATTGATATAGGAGTACCTACTTGTCGATCTGCTACTCCAACACGTGATTACACAGAACATAGCGAAAATATGGCACGTTTACTTGTAGGGAAGCAGCAAGCATGAAATCTCTAGATATAATCTATAGATATGATAACATTCTTAAGTGGCAATTGCAGGGGTGAAAAATGGTCAGTAAAGTTAGTAAAAATCAGTTTTTTTTACTAAAAGAAAGTTAATAATAGATAGGTTGGTAGTTTCTTTTTTTTAATGGTCATATAATGTCGGTCAATTTCTTAAAAAAAAATTGCCGGTGAAGTCAGTATTATACGCTTCCACAAAAGTGATTGTTTTTGTTGATTGAAATGTTGAAATTGTATTGTGTATGAAAAATAAAGCGTGAAGTTTTAATTTTATGGATTTTTTTTTGGGACGGTTCTCTTTTTCTCGTTTACTTGTTTACTATATTTGTCCCTCTTCAAAAAAAGAGGCCAAAAATTTTATATTTTTGTTACTTACAATCATGGTGAATGTTTCATACAATTACTAGCATACATACTTAACTAAATGCAATTAACACCATTTTTCAATGGTAAATTGGTCGGCGAAGGGTCAGTACTTCTCGAGGTTTGATCAGTAAATGGTCAGTATTTTAGATGCTTGCAGTCAGTAGAATCTTTATTTATTTATTTTTAATTATGTTTAATTATGTTATCAGTTTGCACCCCCGCAATTGTTATATTCTGGTTAATTCTTATATGTGTTCGATTTCCTGGTCGGAAAGTACTGATACCGCGTTGTAACTGATATTTACGGTTATTAGTGCAAATAAACAGGTCCGGTTACCGGATTCGTATAGCCTGACTATATACACCTCTAAGGCGATTCGTGCTTGCTGAAAGAAAAGTTCGGTTACAAAAGAATGGATCAATAGAAAACATCGCAAACAAAAGTAATAAAATTGAATTTCCTTTGAAATTCAATTTTAACAACTTAATTATATCACGTAAGAAGGCATAATACTATATTATAGATATGTATATGATTTTGTAATTTTCTATTGCCACGGTGGACTTATGCTAAGCATAGTTTATACGCGAGTTGATTAACTAATGTTAAGGAATTAAAACATAGGACGTGCCAGTGTCATGCTCTTGCAAGTGAGGCGGTCGAGCATTCCTCCATAGATTTGGGCCGAGAGAAATGTGTCACTTGGGACTTGCACAACACAAATGTTATGGGATGATTATCCAATGTCGTGCACTGAGCCGTAGGTACATATAGATCACAGGATCACAGGTTGAGACCGCGGAAGAGATTTCACGTCGCGAGCACACCGTTGTTAGTCCGACGTACACGCAGAGACTTTTTGGTACTAGGGTGGGGGTAGGAAAAAAAAATTGGCGGGACAAAACATAGGTCGAAGACAAGGAAAATTGGTCAATACAATACGTTTCATTTTACTTATATTTTATCTGTTTAAAGTTATTTAATTTCAGTATTTAATAATCACGCGAGTCTAAAAAATCATTATTGAATTCACTTTTAATGTAACTCTCTTGACTCATTATGACGCCACAAAAGGTGACTTACGCGTGGTCTAACGATCGACAAAAGTGTCGGTTTTGTATGTCGATTGTGATCGTGCCTACATACGTGTATTTGCGTATTACAAAAATATACAGTTACACGTCCAGACGTAGCCCTTAACTTGAAAAGAACAGCTAGGCCTATCCCTTAAAAAACGTGCCATATTATTGATATGTACTGTACATATATATTATGCATATATAAGATAATTATGACAATTGTAAATGAGTAGCATAAGATTCTGTGTAGCGAGCCCTTTGCAATTAAAGGAAGCTTAATTTTGTAAGTATAGTATTATACAAGACAAAAGTTAAGATTTTGGCTCGGACCAATACTTATAAACTGGACTACATATATTTCTTATTGGTGAATTGTTATTTTTTACTTTATTAATTATTTATTATTCGAATTGGATCGATGTGAGTAAATTATTCGCTTGTAGTGTATGGAGAAGCATGGTGACGCCTAAATTTAAATTATATAATAATAATAAAATATTTATACTAGAGATGTTTAAGTATCGGCATTATAATTTGTCGCTTGTCGAATTTATAATATGATGTTTGAGCGACTAAGCCGAGCTATGTTCTCATTACCTATGTGTGTTATAGATAGTTTTTTATCGATATAGCTTCGAACTGACCTGCTATGTTTTGCAAAATATGTATTATTATGTTGTTTGGTATGGTACGAATAACTCAAGTTTACTAAATACCAATTACATAATATACCCATTTACATAATAAATAAATATACGGTTCAAATGAAGAAGGAGCTAGTAACCATCATGGTATATGGTGAATCTTTGCAATTGTGGCAGAGATGCTCAGCATAAAGTTTATTTGCATCATTGGTGTTCGGTTGCTCGAACATCACTCGAATGGTCCATCAATTGTTTGAGAGTGTTCGTGTGATTGTTTAAATAAGAAACACGTTCCATGTATTTCTCTATTGCTATAAATGTTAGTTGTTCAGTTCAGAAGCTTAGAAGATATAATTGGTGTTCCACATGTAGTTAATGTTGGTACCGAGAATGGGTCGCAGCGAGCACACGGGTTGGTTTGAGACGCGTTCGGCCGCCGCGCCGGCCCGTGCTTCTAGTTGCCTAACCAAAGCGAAACATACATGTTAACATTCATTTGGTCTGATACGTATTTTTTTATTTGCTCTTTACTTTCCTAAGCGCGCTACTCATGAATTCGTAGAAAGCTGCTAATTTATCCGAGCGAGTAATACGACGCTCCGTCAGTGGCTCTCCTTGTCCCGTCCGTTACGGACACATCATTGCACCTTGCAGAAGATATAATAAATGTATGTAACGTTAATTTTTCTACGTGTAGGGGAAATCTTGTACCGAGTGGAACTTCCCATGATGGAGGAGATAACGCTCATTTATCTCGAGGACGAGAGTAAGTGATGGGAGTGCGGAGTAGCTTGCGAGTGCCGTAGCCGATACCTTACCTCCCGCATTCTGGTTTATGATCATTAGAAATGTAGTATTCATTTCAATAACACTCCAGTTTTTTTTCTATTATTTGTGTCATTCTTTATTTATGTTTAGTTGGTTTTCGATTTCACATAAAACGCGATTACTCTAATAGCCTCTGTGCACTCGAAAATATATTGCCATCGAGCTCACGAAAGTGTTTGGATCATGTTGGAATTGAAATGATCGCGCACCGTATCACTTCACCCGTCACGACGTCACGTGCGGTAGTCTCGGACTAGTTAGTGTGGTGGGCCACTGGAAGCACACGAGGGCAAGAGAGCCGCCTAGTCACGCTGTCGCTTCAGGCGGTGCGCATGCACCCGCGAAACGCGCTTTGCCTTAGTTACACGTCCACGCACACTGGCATGTCACAAAACGGCAATACCTACATCACGAGATCACGACATCCTCATTCAAGCTTGTTTTTCAGTTTTTTCAAGTTACGCTCTGTGGGCCTAGCACAAATAACTGCGTAAGTGTAACGCATAGTGTCGTGCACGTCAAACAGCACAAACTGTCATTTATCTAGGGCAACTGCGACACAGATAACTCATAGTTTGTACACCGAAGCGTGACACGTTGACGCTTACGAGACGAACACTTTTACGCAAATTGTTTGTGCTACGGCCGCTGGTTTACTTTATAGATTAGTATTTTTCGCTTCAGATTTAGGGGTGCTGTAAATTGTTTATTAGCCTATAGCCGACACTGACGTACTGCTGTGTTACACTATATTCGCTTGTTACAGACCGATGTTACAAGCTATGGGTCAGAATTAAACATCACAAACAAAAGTAATGTAGCAAAGTGTGCTGTTAATTCTGACTTGTGGCAGACGAATGTAACGATTTATCGAACGTCAATCTGAAACATCGATTAGATTTAGGCGTTTTTGTAGAGTGTTGTATCAATTTAAGCCGTTTATATTGCTTTAGTTCAAAGTGATGTTTCATTTCTGTAGTTAGCTAATTTTAGCTAAGACTTTATGAAGACACAAATGATACACATGTATTATAAACTGCTTGCAAATTATTGTTGTATTAAGGTCAGGCTGTTCGGACATGTTAGTCGTAGCATAACTTCATAGAGTAATATTCACTTAGCTGCATAATTTCTTAATAATAGTCTTTCATTTTTAACATAAAGAAACGACCGAGCTTCTATAACTAAATAAATAGACCTAGATTATATTTTGTAATGTTTACATAGATGTTGTGGTTTGTTTTCTAAGCGCAAGTTAAACGGGTAAATTAAAACTATTTTGAACCCGTCCTGAAATAATTGACTACAAAATAAATGTACTAAAAACTATTTGACATTATTAGAGCATTCTTTCCACACCTAGAAAATCTAGTTGTATTACGAATGCCTGCTGGAATTGGTGCAGTTTTAAATATATATATTTTTTCAAATTCATGTTACTGGTGACTACGGCAGCACTGTTGCACAAAATTGTATATATATTTTAAATTGGAACACGCGATGCACTGGTGACTGGATACTAGTTGTGATATGATACTTTTAAAGAAGCAAAATGTCAGCACATAACATTTTTAGCGAACCATTTGTTTGATTTCAACAATTCGACTGCCATTAGTGTGAGTCATTGTCTCGTGATTTTAGAATAGATGTGAACATGTGTTTACAATGTTGCAGGTCAAGACGAAACGGTGCTGTCTTACGAAACGGTGCAGCAATTGACTATAACCTATACGCGGCCCGTGATTATCCTCGGCCCTCTCAAGGACAGGATAAATGATGATCTAATATCGGAGTTCCCCGATAAGTTTGGCAGTTGTGTGCCCCGTAAGTAACGTTCCGATAAAAACATTTGCGGCCTTACTTATTAAAGCTGCGGGTGCGGCGAGTGTTTCACGCAAAATGTATAGAAGCGGTGTAGAAGTGGCAACCGCACCTCTACCGCGCCCGCCCGCGCCGAGTTTTGTGTGAAACACGCACCCCGCTCGCGCCGCTTCGCTTATGTACGAGTATGTCTCGCACTTTAGAGATAAATAAAAGATGCATTTAAACGTCATTTAGTACGGCGCAGCACAATTTTGCTGTGCGCAATACTATATAACGCCAAATTTAAGCCGCTTTTGTAAGTAAGACCCTACATGTTTTAGTATAGTAAAACTTTTGTGAAAGAGTTAGTCTAGTACTGTCGCCATACAACATACCTATTTCTACCGCGAAGCAGTAATGCCAGCAATACTGAGTTCTAGTTTGAATGTGTGGCTGCCGGCGAAATTACAGGAACATGAGACTTAACAACTTTATGTCTCAGGGTTACGGGCGCAATGTTCTAGGCAAGGGTGGGTGCCGTGCTTTTACCGTCTCCCAAATAAAAAAATGTACGGCCTTACTTATAAACACACACTTATAAATTTAAATAATGTCATTTAGCACTGTACACAATAATGTTGATGTGCGCAGTACTACATAACATCGTTTAAAGTTAAGCATCTTAGCGGAATTTTATAGTCACAGTGGATATCCTAAGATAGTTAGCCTTATTTTTGGATCGTAGAACACAATGGAAAGATTACAGTGAGCAGTGTAGAGTCTGTGTCAAGAATATAAGTGAGTAATTCTTGATCTGTGTATATCGGATGCATCTGTGAATGACATCTGTCAAAATGGTCACTTAAATGGCGCGGTTAAATCTGTTATTAGCAATTTTACATTATTGACACAGACACAACACAAAAGATTATTTGCCCACCACCATGGAGAATTCTACGGGAAACATTCAAATTGGTCTCTTAGAAAGGAAAAATAATTGAGATACATGGAAGTATAAAGTGACCTGCTTACTACGCACTGCACCCTTTGCGTAAGACATAGTTGAGGGCACCTTTCAAAGACTGATCGCACCAGTCACCGAAGCTGGAAATGCTAATATTTACAATTCGAATCTAAAACGATATGTGAAATGTGATGCCACCTCCCTTCTACTACTGACGACCAACATGCAGGAAGAGACACTCAGGAAAGTAATGCGGTTTACTAAAGCACGAGATGTATGTTAGAGTTACATCGCCTATTTGATGGTACAGGCGAATAAAGGGGCCGTTCATTAATCACGTGATGTTGTTTTAAGCATTTTTACCCCTCCTCTCCCTTGGCGATAATTTGTGAGGGTTAAGACAAATACCCCCCCCCCCCCCCCCCCGAAAATCACTTGTATTTTTAGCACCTATAAAGAATCTTATTTTTTTTAGAATATTATCTTAAAATACAGGTGTAAAGTATAATCTAATTTTATTCTAGAAAATTAAGGGTCATGATAAAAAGTTTAGACGGAAAGGTTGCAGGTTTTAGACTGGTATAAAAATAATATTAATATAATGGTGTAATCATGCTAAAAACATAAGTTGTACTATAGTATATGAGATACTGTAATGTATCGCGTTTGACAAAAAAATTAATACACGTGATATCTTCCTACACCTCCCACCCCCCATTTTCGCGCCTCACGTGATTAATGGACTGCCCCTAAGGCGTACGATCTTTGTATGAGCTTCTATGGTTATAAAACAGGTGGAGTAGACATTGCCACTCATATTTCTAAACTGAAGAACTTCGATGGATCGTGATACAGAGACTTAGTACGTGGATAACGGCGCCACGACACATGTGATGAACCGGGCTGATCCAAAACTTTGAACATGATAACGAGAAGTCATAACTGTACGGTTACGGCTTCTTATGTCAATTCAATACGTGCTAAAGACAAAGGTTCAATAATTATCAAAGCAAATGTTAAAGGAAAGCTACACCGAGTTCTCTTGTAAGACGTTTGGTATGTTCTAGCCATAAATAAGAATTTATTTCGGTTTTAGCACTACATGACAAAGTTCCGACCAGTTTATTCTCATCGACTAAAAATGAATGCAGTCTTTGTCAACGGAGTAGAAAAATAATAGGAAACGACTGAATACGACCGCAGGGAGTGATGTGTGATGAATTTCTAACAATCCATGAAAATGGAAGAAAACGCGGCTGAAGTTCGCGCATTTTTAATTTGATTACTTTTTTTATTCAGCCGGCGGCGCGACTATGGGCCGTCGTACTGGCCAATCTTTATTCAAAAACAATATTTGCGTTCGATTTCTTTGGCGCTGAGCACTTAGATGTTCCTAATTCAAAAAGTGCGCGGCAAAGATAATTGCGGCGCACTTATATAGAGGATTAATAACTCATCACTATCCGCTAAAAGTTTCTTACAGAAAACACCACCTTTGGGTGCACTTAAAGGTGAACTAAATTGTTCTTTTCGAATAGATGGAATGAAAAGTATTATAGATTTCCTATATCGAGAAGCAGTAGGAGCGTTAGCATATTTCATGGTCACATCCGGACATTGTCTACGCAGTGGGAGGTTGTCTCTCGAAAATGGAATCACTCTCGAAAGATGATTGGCTTCGAGTAAAGAGGATCATGCGCTACATCAAGAGGACACGATCTTATGCTATAAAATATAAAGCATAATATCTACCTGGTGTGTTAGAAGGGTTTAGCGATTCCGACCACGGAGAAGAGCAAGACACTTGACGATCAACTACTGGAGTGATTTGTCGCTACTCAGGAGTTGCAATCTCTTGGATTAGTCAGCGACAAGCATCTGTGTCGATATCCACCACTGAAGTTGAACTAGTGAAGGAGCCAGGGAACTTGTTTGGCTTACAAGGGTCATGCAAGATGTGACTACTCTTATCGCCATTCCAAAGCTGTATGTAGACAATGAAGCAGCAGTAAGACTAGCGTACAATCCTAAATTTCATAAGAGGACAAAACAAGCACTTCTTTGTGAGAGAGTTAGTTGCTAAAAGTGCAATCGAAGTTGAAAGGATCAGTACAGCAAATCAAATGTCTGACATCCTAACCAAGGGTTTAACCCGTGCGACTTTCTCTTCCCTCTGCTAAGCCCTGGGATTAGTCTGTTGAATTAGTAAAAATATTGAAGAAGTTTGTATGTTAGTGGACTTCAACCTTCTTATTTAGATATATATTCAACAATGACTGTCAGATATACTATCAAATACGCGTGTGTCTGTGAAAACATGAATGTGTTAACAATGTAAAATTTTGTTATACTGCTCAATGTAATCTTTCCATTGTGTTCTACGTTCCCAAAATAAGTCTAACCACCATAGGATATCCTCTGAAACTAAAAAACTCCGCTAACAACGCAGCGTTTATAAGTAAGAGCGGTATTGTAAAACTTAATATTTAGAATTAACACACGCTTTGACAAAAATATGATGTCTTGTAATTTTGAACGCGAAGGAACTTCAGCAAAGTGTATAAGTATTTGTGATATAAAGTGTAACAGTGTAGTGTTCACTAAATATCTAATTTGACAATGTTATCACACTAATTTTGTAATAGCGTAAAATGTATACACAATTCACGAAAGCTCACGTGGTGTAATAAACCCATACACCTGAGGGAAAGTCCCTAATCCTAGAAGTAGAATATCGGGAGCTCGGGAGTTATGTAGAGTTCTGAGTGAAGCGAGGGGTTCAAGCCGTCTAAGACGAAGACAGGCTTTATCCTCGAGGTGAATGCTCTAGTTTTCATAACTACTGCGATACAATGAAAACTCAGTTAATCTTCTATTAAGTTAAAAGTAAAATATATTTCATAATAATATTCTAATAATATTGGACACATTTGTCCAGTTATGGAGGGACAGCGTAATATTTTTGTCAGGAATATTTTATGGAAGTTGTTAAAATAACACCAAACACCGTCTTTTCAGGGATGAGTTTGCTTTAGTTTTAGAAAAACTTTGGTTACTTATAACTCGGAATTTTTACTACATGCTGGTAGGATACACAGAATTTTAGTATCACTACACCTTTTTGTTACACTTTGTATATTTTGTAATATATGTAATATCCTTTTTTAATATGAAAAACGGGATTCACTCACGTAAAAAAGTCACACATACTACACAGGCAGTGCGAGGCGAGACGCTACCGCGAGCGTTCTGCACTCTCCTTGAAGAAGACCACCGGATGTGGTTGAAACTATAGTCGGAAAGATCTGACTTTTTACGTAAGTGAATCCCGTTTTTCATATTAAAAATGTGTACAAACCACGTTAGTTTTCATAATAAAATGTAATATCCTTTTTTAAATCTATCGGTTCAACCAACCTCGTGCTTTCTAATCGAATCAATCACTCATCTCTACCTTATAATTTCCAGATACGACTCGACCACGTCGCGACTACGAAGTAGACGGTCGCGATTACCATTTCGTCGCGAGTCGGGAGCAAATGGAGCGAGATATACAGAACCATTTATTCATTGAGGCGGGACAGTACAACGACAATTTGTACGGAACCTCCGTAGCATCTGTACGGGAAGTCGCCGAAAAGGTACGTATTAACCACATACGTATAAAGATGAAAACCCCGTTTTTCTGAGTTTTTTTTTTCTCTGTTCGTAGCAAATCTCCGCTAAGCTAAGTTAGCTAATCTACTATCTGTACGGAACTATTGGCAACGGTCGTACGAAGTTCGCTGATAAAGTTCAAAAAACTATAATATATAAACATAAACTGCTTCATTATAAAACGTGGATTAAAAATTAGTTCCGAGTTTAAACCTTGGTGAGAATTTCCCATATTTTTTCTCAGGTATTTGAGGGTGTGTAGCACTGGCAGTGACAGGAACAAGCGTGCGTCTGTAAACACGATAACTTTTTCGCAGTTTGTATCGTTTTAAATAAAAAATACCAGCCACAATGGTAAAAATAATATAGATAATTCTTAATTTAATATATTACCTTTTTTCTGATTATACCTAGTTGACACTCAAAATATTGCAAAATGCGATGTCGTTTTAATTGCTTTTTTTTCTCTTCAAGATACCAGATAGAGATTGAGCAATATTATATTAGGACTTTTTTTAACTCTTAACTATGCACTGGTTTTTGTTTCAAGTTTGTATCAGTAACAAGTATGTCTAAACTGTGCGACGAAAAACAGCGTTTCACGAATCTTTGGCTTAGGGCCGCGCCTTAAACCTGCTTTAAACTCGGGATTTTCTCTAGTCCACGTTTTATACTCGTAATAAGAGCGACAGAGTTGCGTGTCATTGAGGTGAAAGATAAGCTATTGGATGAGCGTCTTATCCACAAGCTAATGGCGATAACTATCTTGCACAGGAAAAAAACTGATTTATCATTTTTGTTTCAGGGAAAACACTGCATTTTGGATGTGAGCGGGAACGCAATAAAAAGATTACAAGTGGCGCAACTTTATCCCATTGCCATATTTATCAAACCAAAGAGTGTAGAATCTATAATGTAAGTATGATACGGTTAACAGAAAATTTTAGACTGTTAAGCCTTGACTGAAACCGCTGTGGGGAGAGGAGAAGTCTTAGTAACGATGGTAATCCGTGGCTGCGAATACGCGGGCGAACCTCAGCGCCTCATCGCGCACATACTTAAGGCGCCGTACAACGGCAGTACCGCGCCTTATGTGACAGACGTGGTGCGGAGAGTAGAAGCCTTTTTTTATTATTATAACTAGCCTCCACAGACACCAGGGTCCGTGCCATTTTTTATTTTATTTACAAATTTATGAAATCTAAATATAATTTAAAAAAAAAAGACAACAATACATACATACTTATAGTTATATTATATTAACGGGGCATAATCGCGTTAGTAATATTATTTATTTACCTCGACGTTTCGATCAAGTTGCATTGATCGTGGTCACGAGCGGACTGAAGAGGCGGGTGTCACTGTCTTGAAGTAGAGAGATACTTTTTAATATTGTTATACCAACACTTGTTATAAAAAGTCATTGTCCCGACAAAAAAAAAATACTAATACATACTTAGTTTAATTAGAGGACATAGGATTACTAAACTAACTAAAAAACTTACTAAAGGGCTATATCGTTTCTGAGTTTGAATCAGCATTCAGAGCAGACCGGTCTCCGCAGACAGGACCCGTTCACGAGTTGACGCATGTGGCAGCCATCGCCTTCCTCAACCATATTTGAGGGAAGATGGCGACCCGCCACACGACGCCACCTCCTGCCGACACCTTTTCGTGACCGTGTCTGCTCTGTATGCTCATACTTACTCTTTGTCAAATACAGCTTAACTTAAAAAAAATACTTATATTAACATATTTGCTTAGGTACCCGTATTGCACTGAAGCAGGGCCTCAATTACTACTTCGTTTCGATCCCTGATGGCCATTTTGGGGTTGTATTCAAATATCGCCCAATGGCATCATCATCATCATCAGCGTAGTAAGTGAAGCTCCTGGTATGCCGGGAAACTGCAACAACTGCGTGACGGACACTCTCGTGCAGCTTTATTTTACTCTTTGTTTTTATGACTAGGACTGACTCGTACGTCAGTCCCTGCGCCTCGTGTATGGTAAGTGTGCGTGATCCCTCTCCCTTTCCGTAGCCCTGGCTGGTCAGGGTCCCCTTTTCTTCCTGGATGTGAACCAGGTACAGGGTGTTTAAAAGGGATTTCAAGATATTCGCAGCTGTGTACATCTCGAGGCGCAGGGGCCTTATACGGGGAACTGAGGAGTATATTTCCCTCAGCGGATACGCGACATCATTTGGGTTTCAGTGCGTACATAACAACTCCTGGCTGATGTTCGTTACCAGGTTCGGGCGATTATACCTTAGCTCGAACAGGTTTTCCCTGTAGATATAAGGTAATTGGTTGACATCTCCGATGAGGACAAGTTCGCTAGTTCCAGACAGCCTGGAAGCCATTACTATGGCTCCGAAATGGTTCATGAGAGCTTCGTTCACTATAAGGCGGCCGTAGCTTTCATTCTTTTTAAAACCATTTACGAGGACAGAAGCCATAGTGCGCCCCTTGGTTTTCACCAGGTCTCCGATTCGGTGCGCTAGCTTTTCCCTCAGATCTTTTGCTGCCTCTGTCGTTGTTGTGACGATAACGTCCTTGTCCACATCGAAACTTCTTACCACCCAAGTCGTCTTTCCGCATCCAGGAACTCCGTTGATCCATTGTATTTTCGGTACCTCCGAGTGCCTCCAAAATGTCTCGATCTCAGAGTCCTCTGAAATGGCTTTCGCCATTTGTAAGACTCTGTCATCCAGCATTATTTTGGTACATCGAGTGATAACAACAATGGGGTCGTTTTGTGGCGTCGCGTAATTAAGCATGCCAGTGCGCTCCGTTTCTCCCTCGTCGAGACACACAAAGCCACTTGTCGCGTTGTAAGCCACCATATACTGACCAGACAGTGTTCCCTTAATGGTCTGGGAAGAGAGTAGAAGTCTCAGTAACTATGGTGTAATCCGTGGCAGCGAATACGCGAGCGAGCCTCACCGCGCACAAACCTAAGGCGCGGTACAGCGGTTGCTGTCAGACTATAGCTATTGCTTTAACATTAATTACTTTGAACAAATTGTAATCATAACATAGAACATAGTTTTTTTTTTCTAAAAAGAGAACATATTTTCAGGGAGATGAATAAGCGAATGACCGAAGAACAAGCGAAGAAAACATACGAACGAGCATTGAAAATGGAACAAGAATTCGCCGAATACTTTACTGGTAAGAACTTTTACAGTGAGCTGTTTGGATAGGTTGAATGAGAAATAATGCATGGATAAAAATGTATGAAGTGATGTGAATGAATAATAGTGAGTGAAGAAATGTTCTTTGCAAGAATGACATGAAGCTGAAAGGGTGTGAAATCACAAAACACGTATTACATTACCGTTAAAATTAATTGCATTTGTATTAGGTCCACCCCGGCATATTAAGTGTATATTCCAAGTCCAAGATAAGCATTATGATTAGGGATGTAACAATACCAATTTATTCCTCCAGGCCGATATGTCGGAATTGCTGATTATTTTATCAACCGTTAACAAACAGTATTGTGAAACAATTTATTATTTTGTTTAGTTAATATTATAAAAACGTTTATAACTCTGTCACTCTCTCTCTCATTCCGGGGAAGTACACAGGATACTTTCATCATCATCATCCATCACCATGCAGGAGAAACCGCAGAGCGCAGCTAGTTGCATATATAGGCTTTGTAGTTACAAAAAAAATAAAAATTATGAATTGTGGCAATAGTCTAGAGAGCACAATATATGCTACTAAAACAGCATTGTCCTCAGGCAGCCTAGTAAAAATGTGTATTCATATCGGTATTGCATCGCATTGTCGATTATTTACTTCTACTATCAGAATGTTTATCGTATTGGATATAGAATTATATCCATACATAGGAACTTAATTTGTGTCGAACGTACACTCTCCTTGGTGAATTTTTAGAATAGTCAAAAAGTAGGTCGTTATAAATATGGTCCTATATGTCCGGGTATATGAATGTATCGAAGATTACAAATAAAGGAATGGCTTATGAAAGAGTGCAAGAGATTTATTATAAATATAAAAAGACAATGAAACGGTAATTGTCAAGTGATTATTTTTGGGTGGGTGGGTAAAACATGGTAGGATGGTGACGAAACAAGAAATTAGTGCTAAAGATATGCTTTGAAGGGGAGCTATTGTGTATTAAAAAAATCTTTATTGCGTTGTCAAGAAACGAAGTATGTGACAAAATGTATGACTGCAGTAGTGGATGAAATAATGAGAATGTTGGTTATCTTTTGAATATTGCCTTTATATAAAAAACTTAGCCTAAGAAAACAACAAAACCAAACAAGAAGTGAGGAATGTAAGAGAATGGTAGGTAGAAATTAGCTTGTTCAGAACATCAAACTACCGAACCAAAACTATTTTTAGTAAATTAAGGTAGTCCTTATGCTAAAGTCTAAAATCATATAACGTGTACTAATGACAGTTCTAAAATTTGCCATTTCTGTTCAATTGTGGATTTGTTGAGTGCAAATTTAATTCAAAGTCAAAGTCAAAATCATTTATTCAATTTAGGCATCAAAGAAGCACTTATGAACGTCAATTTTTCATTATAATGTACTTTAAAGCCTACCACCGCGTTCCAAAATACATAGAGCCAACCGAGAAGAAGCGGCAAGAAACTCGGGGCCATTCTTTTTATATAGATGTTTTTACTTAGGTACTACAAATATTAGCTCCAGTGTGTTGCCTTACAAAAGAGAACATAATAATGGTATCAGTAGGGCAAGACACGCTACACTTTGACATCTTAGTACACGAGTAGATAGATCCTGGAGTGATCATTCCCAAGCTGTTTTATCCTCCAAGTAATCCGAAATTTTGTAATAACCTTTTTGACAGAGTTTAGTTTTAATAGTAATTTTAAACTTATTAATAGGCAAATCTCGGATAACATTGGGAACTTTATTATAGAATCGTATACATTGTCCCATAAAAGAATGACTTATTCTGTGGAGACGCGTTACATGTACGGATAGCTTGTGCTTATTTCGCATGTTGATGGAATGAGCATCACTCCTTTTATCAAAACTGTTAATGTTTTTCTTTACATACATTAGATTTTCATAGATAAACTGAGTTACAACAGTTAGAATGTTTATGTCTTTAAATTTCTGTCTAAGGGAAACTCTAGGAGCCAAACTGTAGATCGCTCGTATAGCCCTTTTTTGCAGTATAAAAATAGAGTTAATATCTGCAGAACATCCCCAGAGCAGTATGCCATAAGTCATAACGCTATGGAAATAACTAAAATAAACTATTCTAGCTGTGTCTACATCAGTTAATAGTCTAATTTTTTTAACAGCATAAGCTGCTGAACTGAGCCTACTAGACAATTTTTTAATGTGGGGAACCCCATTGCAATTTAGCGTCTATAGTAATTCCTAAAAAGACTGTTGACTCCACAAGGTCCAACCCTGTTCCATTCAATTGTATATTGGATTCTACTTGTCTCACATTTGGTGTCGAGAACTTTATACAATTAGTTTTCTTCTCATTGAGGAGAAGATTATTTGTATTGAACCAATTCACAACTTTAGCTAATGCATTGTTAACATCGTCATAGTTTAATAACTGCCTTTTAATTTTAAATAACAGTGAAGTGTCATCTGCAAACAATACAATCTCGAAAGTAAATATAACGTTGGTCTATATTTGAAGAGCTCGTAGCGGAGCTTACACTTCAGATTCAGATTCAGATTTATTTTTATTGTTAAACTGTGTCACATTATTGATCGTATACATTATTATTGTCCCAACAGCTTGGTCCATCAATTGAACATACAATAATTTTATTAATAGTTTTAGAAAGTTACTTAAATCTAACAATTGGCGATCTTACCCGATCAAAAAGTTAAGTAACGCTTGCTGCGGTTAGGAGTTGGATGGGTGACCGCTAGTGGCATTATTCAAATGAGCGCTTCCGTGCTTTGGAGGGCACTTTAAGCCGTCGGTCTGATAATTGCGATATGGCCACCTATCTTATCTATAGCCTATCCACCAAGACGCACTGGGCCCAACTCATATCACTGAGAGGAAGGCTCGAGTCCCAACAGTGGGAACATAATGGGCTGATTATGTTATGTATATTTTCCCCAGCGGTGGTGACAGGCGACACTCCCGAGGAGATCTACAGCAAAGTGAAGGCGGTGATCACAGCCGAAAGCGGACCGAGTGTGTGGGTGCCGCGCCGCGAGCCGCTGTGAGCCGCCCGTGCCATACCCCACACCCTCCCTATAGTACTACCTGTTATAGTACCTATCATAGTGCCTCGATTAATCGCCGACCGCCGATCGAACGGCTCACGTTTTATACTTAGATTGTATGACACAGAGCGAACTCGCTCCACGTTCTACACGGAATCTCCACTCCTTGGTCACAAATAAACGGCTGATATTATAAGCAATAACGGTGGATCGTGCGTCACCGGTTAGAAGCAATACGCCCGCAGTAGCCCGTGACGTGTACGCGTTGCGTTTTAGATTTTATGATGTTTCGATAACCCGCTTTATAGACACGACCCTCTCCGCGAGTTGTTGAATTGTAATGTGAATTATCACCTGTGCATATTTTGTTGACCAAGTACTCGCTATTTGTATAGCAATCACTGTAGATCACTATACGCTTATGTTTACTGTGCAAATCTATTATTCTAGCGATATCTTTACGAATGCAATGTTTAATACTATATCGAAATATAATTTTAATTTGACATAGCCCTCTTTATCGCGCTTCAATTGAATATGTACATTAACTGTATATTAAATAATTTTAAAATTGTAATGATATATTGAAATTGTTAATTTACTCAGGTTGCTAGATACAATTTTGAAAGTTTCGTCAAGTGTTGAGAGTTTGTGATTACAATATTCAAATAGTGAATAGATTGTATATGACAAATCATGAAGCATCAGTGATTTTGAAGTGCTATATTAATGAATTATTATTATAGGTACATTTAGTTATGATAAAGTTACTATTGACGCAGAGTAGTGGAACCCACCTCACGCATGGCTAGGCTAAGACATATTCGGGATTATATTTGCTCAAGCGGCAACCTATATCGTAACCATTGAATCTCATGACTTACCTTTTATGCACACCAATGTCCTCTTTGACACATTAGGCGAGGTGCAAAGTTGTTTGTTGATCATTTTTATAGTAAGCAATTGTGTTATACGGTGTGAAATGTCTCACCAATTAATTAGTGTTTGACATTTATTTATTGAGAATTTTATTTTCTTACGGAATAATAATTGTATGCCCATCTGCAAATATGGAGCAAGATGCTGACATATTGTATAGCGTTGCAATATTTTATTGATAATATTAATAATATGGTGTTATATAGTGGCATGATGTTCTAATCAGTTTTTATTAAGTCAATAATATTATAATTACATACATTGTCATTTACAAGAAAGTACTTAATTCTTATTTTATTTTTATGAATTTTATAGCCAAGCAGAGTATTAATTTTCGAATTCATGACAAATGGTTTGTAGATTTTGACCTAAAGGAATTATGACAAGCAATTTGTTTCGTTAGGTACCAAAGATTTGGCACTGCCATGTATACACAGTTTTAATCTATATATAAAACCGAATAAAAACAATAAATTAATTATCAGTTTGTCTTGATTCCTTTATAAATGTTTAATGTTGTGTAAATAATAATAAAATGTAATTTATAATTTATTTTTAAGACCTATACCGATGTATTAACAATAATTTTAAGAGATTGTTTTATTTTATTAGGTATTTATTTTATTGTCCTAAGTAGTCATTTTATTAAATTGATTGAGCGTGTTATTCGTTTTTAAATTAAGTGTAATTAATTTGATTTTAACTTCTAACATATAAAACCATATTTGCAGATGTTACAATGTTTATGAGTTAGTGATGTTCAATAGAATAGTTTGAATAAAATTATTTACGTTGAAAAATCTATCATTGTTTTTTTCATCTCTCTGGTTTGCTTTACCTTTGCTTTGAGATAGTTTAATAAAGGGTAGTCTACTAGGTCGAACATTCGTAGCAAGCCGAAAACAGCAAATCGAATTTTGAAGACTGCGATCAATAGTCTTCATAGATATACGAGTGATTTACAAAGGACTTGGTATCAATACTATAGTAAAAGGAAAAAAGTATTAATAAATGAAATGGGATTGATTTCTGTATGTACCCGTGGGAACAAATTATTTCTAATAATAAATACCTAATTAATTCCCGTCCCAGCTTTGTGGAGGCACATGAGGATAACCCCTTTATCAATATATGTAATATGAGAATCTAAGTCCTGATTGACTGAAAGAGTTGTCTTTGCACAGCATAAACAGCAGGTCGTAGAAACTAGAAAATCGGAGGGTTTGTTTGTCTTGCCCAACGCACACCGCTGGAAGCGTGGCGGAGCGCATTTTTTGGAGTCGCACGCGCGGATTTAAGGCTTCTACCTTGAATCTTGTGTGCGGTGGCGGGAGCGCGGCGGGCAACGCAGACCCGCGGCCTTATTGTCTTTCTTTACGTAGCATGGGAATGGGCTTTATTTTGACATTTGAACTCCATTCTGGGCAAAAATCCTGCAAGCTCATTGGCTGGAACCATCAATGGGAATGAGAATGAAGTGACATTTCATTCTCATTCAAGTTAGACAATAAGGCGGCCGTTCTCGAAACCAACAGCAAGCAGATCACGCGGCACTATACCGGCGTAGTGTTGTCTCGTTGAGATAGTTGTTTTATTGGCGAACGAAATGTCTGAACAACGGAGACATCTTTTTGATTTTAATATTTTATGATTAACAAAATTGACTAAAGCTAGGTACTTGATTTGGCTGTGATACCTGTGACTATGGTAACGTGATGACTGATACACATACTGTTTATATAAACACACCCAGGCACCGGTCAAACCACGGATTTAGGAAGGCGTGGCAAGTGCCGCAGCAACAACTTCCATCAAGTGGAGGCCAACAGCCCGGTCCTTCAGAGGTAGGCGAGCGAGGCGACGATTTGGGTAGCTGGTGGCAACATCTTATAGCTATATTTTATATCAAAATAAAATTCAATTGCTGTCCTGCTTAAACTCGAAAGCGGCTTGACCGATTAGAATAAAATATTAAAAACATCTTAATTATTTTTTGTTCGCCCTCATACAGGGGTGGTTTACAAATAAAGTCATTAACATCATGCAGGGTAAACCGCGGGGCGCAGCTAGTAACCAATAAAAAAATCAGACGTTCCAGTGAAATTTTGTGCGTAGTCTTACTGCATATTAGCTGCAGGAACTATTACTTAATCTATGAGTAAAAAATTAAAATAGGTATGTATACTTATATGTACCTGCATTACTATTTAAAATAAAATTTTCAACAGACTTCCATTCTATTATACCCGATGTTGATAAATTATTATAAAAGAACTACTGGTCAATTCTTGATCAAAAAGAACTATATATACCTACCACATGAGAAGCCCCATCCTTCAAATAAAATACTTAATCAAAATCGTTTCACTACATTCACTAGATAAAAAGTTACGAGGATAACACACGTAATAAAAGCACAGACGAACTGAGAACCTCGTCCTTTAGGGAAGTCGATCGAAAACCAAAAACTCATGTAATACGTCCGACTACTCCCAAGTAGCACACGAGGCTGCTTATCAGCCAAATAACGGATTTCCATCATGCTTAAAGCTGAATAAAAAAAGCTCCATAAGGGCTGTATAGGGCCTTATACAGCTCTTATAACTCTTAAATAGGCACAAATTATTCAGCCTTAAGTTCACGTAGCTGCTTAGGAGCTGTGTAGCAGCAATTTAACAGTGTTATAAAGGGTAACGACAGTACTATGCGCTGAATATCGACTGACTAAGAGATCACGAGTTACTGTTTATTCAGTAAATATGTCACATCTACGCTCTTAATAGATGTTTTAAACCGGGAAAGGCTGCTTGCGGCCAGTATAAAAGTGAACATATTCGATGTAGCAAACATATAGAAGCAAATAATATAAACCTAGCTGCCAATTGAACACTTGTTTCGTGGAGTGAATTATACGTGGATAATATTCATATTCCCAGGTAAGTACATTGTTTTACATATTAATAAAAGAAAAATGATTGGGAATGTAATTTCACTGACATTATACATATATATTGTCTAAGAAAATTTTAGTGCGCCACGAAAATATTCTATTTTTAATTAGTTTTGTGATATAAATAAGCCGTGATGAAAACTTGAACAAACAATTTTTAGTGCTTTGAATAATTCTTTAAGATAAAAAGTTATTATTATGTTATCAGGAAGTAAAAATTAATGCAATAAATTCCTAAATTATACACAAATTATCATAAAAGATGAAAAATTAATCAGTATATTTAATAGTTTATACAATACAATGTTAAACAGCTACGTGAATAGTTAAAAAACTTATATGCTGCAAAAGGCTGTCTAATAGTTCACTAGTGTACTGTTAATCAGCAAAAATCTGAATAAAATTACACATGTGAACTGTATGCAGCTATAAACTGTTTTGACATTTGATCCTCCTATTGTATCGAATCGAGTGATAAACTTACCGCTGCGCCACGTGGCTGCGCAGTCCGCGCGCGCGGCTTTCGTTTATAAAACTGTGTTGTCACTTAGCCTATTGTGTCTAAATGCGGCCATCTCTTTCAGTCGTTCGCGCGCTAGTTGCGCCTGTTTGCTGTTGCTTGCTTTGCTTGCTCAGTCGGTTCTCGGTACGCACGGTCGCCAGTCGCTTGTCGTCGTTGCCTACATATTCGGAAGGAACGTTGCGTACTCTTTTAACGTACCTATATCTAGTTCTGTTTTTATACCTCAATTCGCAATAACGTTTACGATTGACATAAACAAGCAGGTACCTACAAACTGTAAAAAGCTTATGCAAACAATACTACCTACCTACCCAGAAGATACCTTTGGATAAGTTATGTATTTATTACTTATAACTAAGTGATTGTTTCATTTCTTTATTACAGAATAATGCCTTTTAAGATCGTTAGTACTTCAGAACCGGATGGTGATCGATTGAGCATTGTACCGTCACTTTGGGAGTTTAATGGAATATTAAGTTGGCCTCCAAAGAATAAAAACATTTTGAAGCTGATCAAGGAAGAACGTTCGAAGCCGAGTCCTGATTGGAAGGAAATGTATTGTGATCTAAAAAGGCAAAATTTGTTTTCATACGCACAGGCAGAAATTGAATTAGAAAGTATGGAGCGACATAGCGACACCGATGTCAATGAGCCGCAGTGCCAAGAAACCGCTGATCCAACTCCACATAATATTCAAACTCGAATAGTGGATCAAACAGATACAATGGATTTCGATGCTTATGCAGATACTTTGGTAAGTGACTAAGTTATCTCTAACTAAATAATAATTATGGTGTCTGTGAAATTATCAATGTTCAGAAATAGGCTGATTGGTTATATGCAAAGTGCGTTAAGGGGAAACTAAAATCGACGACCATGCGCAGCGTGACAAATATGTAATTTTTATAAACTTAAATTTTCATAAATATAATTTAAAAGTCTTTTTTTTATACGCACTACTTTTGTTTTGTTTTTCCACCAAGTATTGTTCCTATCGCGTGTCGTTGCGCCGCCCGTGGTTGTTATCCGTACTAAAGGCGGAACGACACTTATGTGTCGTGGCGTGGCGAGGCGCGGGATCCACCAATCAGACCACTCTTTTTCAGCCTACGTCATAACTCAACGAGTTTTGTAGCCAATCAAATGCGTTAGAAGGCGCTACGCCACGCCACATAAGTGTGTTTCCGTCTTAATGCGGGTGTTGTGAGACGCGCCGGTGAAATCAGAATTTATCCTAGCACTGGGCCCGCTCTATGCATGTGTACATATGTTGTGTGTGTATACGCGTCTGGTGATGGTGTGTGCACAACAATATATTTTTCACCTCACAAGCTCGGAAAGGATTTGTTTGTCATTCGAAATCTGAGTGCAAAAGTGCATTTTGCGCGCTAGCGTGGAAAGAGTTTTCAAAATTCGAACCTTACATTTCAATAATTTTCTAGACCGCCAGTCCACTGAAATTGCATTATTACTTATATTTAATGTCAATGCGCCAACGTCATTCAACCTTAATCGCACTGGCCAGCACGACTACATGAAAAAAAATGGCGAATGAACCAGACGTGCGGCGCCAAATTCCCCGAATGGAGGGAAAAAAACTCTTTCATTTAAATTATTTTGGTTTGTTCTTTGATAAAATCCTAATAAATTACGAAATGTGAGCGAGTCCAGCAGCGACGAAGATATAAATTTAACACCTTCAGAGTTAGTGCAAGCGGTACATAATGCCGAATTCAGTGTTGATGACGACATTGTTCAGAAGCTGTTGCACCTAGCATTTTCCTCGCTGTTGTGAGGTGAAAAGTTGTGTGTTTCGCTCGGCAGCAAAGTTATTTGGCGTCTCGTACTTTTGAAACCTTCGCTACGCTCAGGATTCTTCATTTGAACCACTCGCTTCGCTCGTGGTTCAATCCTAGAATCCTTCGCTTGCTCAGGTTTCAATACAAGCACTCGCGCCAAAAAACAACTTTGCAGCCTTGCATAACAAATAACTATTCCGTACTAGTTGACAAAATCCACATACACAGCTATTGTGTATGAAATTAGTTAATAAGAATAGTGCATAAAATGTGTATTATATATAAATATATACTTCGTGGGCTCGAGTAACCCCATCGATTTCAACCATGGGCTCAGATACATAATTGGAGCAAATAAAGTTATATGACAATGGCATCACGCATGTTTTCTAAGATATTCACTATTTTCAGAAATTCACGAGCTGTAAATTCGTTAGGTAAATAAATCCTAACAGCAAACTGTCATACCTGACTCGTTGTCAATTGTCAATTAGTATTACCGCGACTCGACTTATGGCGTTGTTTGTACCTAATGCTATTATATGTTGCAACTGTTGATTGAAATAAAGAATCGAATTGAAATAATGAAGTACTATATGGAATTCATATAATTTCTTTCAAAAATATTTCTTTAAAATTATAGAATTTGACCTACTAGTATTGCCATATCATTTTTTGCTCAGAATATCACCAGCAATTCAAAGTTAAAATTGTCGTCGGGTTGCTCGGGCCCATGGTGGACATGTGTACATAGGAGTATAATATGTGTATAAATATATTTATATGTAGTTATTTCATTTATATGTTTTTTTTCAGACGAACACCAACTCCATACCCAGAAACATAACAAATATGTCCATCAATAATACGCCTAATACTGGAGAAGTAATTTTACAAGTTTGTGAAGACCAGAATATGGTTTCGGACAAAATTGATACGATGGTTAATATGATTCATAATCAAAATAAAATTATAGAAAATATGGTGAACAAAATCAGCATAATGTCTGTTCAATTAGAAGACATATCAGAAAAATTGGACCAGCGAAGAAACGAACAACCTGTACAAGTGACTTTATTGAAAGATGCCCGTCAAGGTGAAGCCGAGAGCTTTTGCTTTAATATAATTGAAGACCCACGTCAGTTGGATGCGTTAGAAGTCAAACTAGCAGATAAAGCCGAATACAAGAAACTTAAGAAACATTTGTCATTTTTATGCTCGCCTTCCACTGGAGATGGTAAAACATTTGCTTATCGATTACTTGACACATTGTTTTCTCGGGCATTTATCTGTTTATGTTCGTGGTCTGGTGGAAGCCGAGGAGAAAAATCGAAAATTGCTTTGAAAAACTACAAATTATTAAGAAAGTTTTTTTTTGACATGGTTCATTCGTGGGACGCAGCATTCACAGTAGAAGCTTCGGTTATATTTTTCAAAACAGCTTTTAAAAATTCAGGAAAGAGAAAATTGATGAGAGACCTAAGAGCGTCAGTAACGAAACGTCGGAAAAATAAAAATCCTGTAAAAATAAATAATGACTACTACAAAACAAGGCGAAAATAATATACAACGAGAACAAAACTCGTTAGAGACGGAGGACAAACAAGAATTTAGAGATGGAGTCATAGAGAATATTTTAAGTAATAACAGTTCACCAGAAAACGATCAGATCGATGTGAGCTCATTGTGCTAATTTTGGTAATTTTGTAGACGAATAAATCAAGAAGACTGGCAATCTCTTGCAGCCTTCGTTTCATCATATTATGTTATTGCGGGTGACAATTACTATGAATAAAGGCTAATATGATTTTAGCTAGCCTATGTTATGATCAAGTAAGCTTCAGTCTTTGTTGTTTTGTTATATCTACTCCACGTAAAGTAGGTTTTATTAGTTGCCTGAAAGTATAGGTGTAAAATATGATACAAGAGAATTTCATTTTTTTTGTAATTTTTTCTTGTTACCTATTATGATTATGTAAGCTCAAATTATGTTAAGCGAGTCACTATATTATGATTAAAGGCTACTGTGATTCTAGACTCTTATAATTATGTAGATTTCAGTTTTCGTTGTTTTGGTATATCTTTATTAACAGTACTTTTGTTTTATGTTCAGGTTTCAAATACTTTAAGTGATTTACTGTGATTCAGGTTTTATTAGTTGTATGAAAGTATAGGTAAAAGATATGATACAATAGGGAATGTTTTTGTTAAGTTTATTGTTACTTTTTAGTGACAGATGATACCTATATTGACAGAGTACCAATTGGTGTGAGATAAATGAATAAATAAATATGTATAAGTTCAATCATTTATTTTATTTTATTTACAAAGTATGTAATAATGGAATAAAATAATGGCATTCTTTATGTTTAATACATACTAATTTGCATTTTATTTTCCGAAGCTCTAAAATGACGGCTGCGTTAGCACATTCTTCCGAACTTGTAGCTTTGTATATGCCAAAGCGTGATGACTTCACCGGGTACGTGAAGATGTCATTTTTATTTTGTATTTTAGTACCATGTACCAAAACATCCGATTTCTCGATTATAAACTTAATTTCAATAATATCATTATTAGTGGTTAAAATATACCTGTCACATGTTTTTGAAGATAGCTTATATTCTTTCATATGTAGAATTTTCCGACCGTTTGTACTTGTCTTTACAAACGGATACTTAGAGTTGTTTTGTGCAATATTCTTATTCACATCAATAAAATTCAGTTCGGCTAATCTTTTGGCCACTTGCGATAGTGGATTTCGGCCAACTCTTAACACTTTTTTGATCATGTACAACTGGTTTTCGAAGGGATACGCATTGAAACTTTGCAGTGGCCCATACATCGTTACTTCAGCAGTCACATGAATTAAATTATGCACATTGCTTGTGACGTAATCGGCTCCATAAAAGTCCCTATAATGTCTTACAAAATGTTTCAAAAGCTTATCAGCAAGTGGCAACATATTCTGGTAAGCTTCGCTTGAACAAATTACAATACCACAATAGAGTGTTAAGAAATGTGAATATGCAGTTGATTTTAGCACTTCAGGCAAAATAATGACACTCAAATAATAAAAGAATGATCGGAATTCGGATGCCTTCCAGTAAGCCAGAGTATCCAGGGTTCGTACCGCTCTATGAATTTCTGATGGTAACTTACATCTTAAAAAAACTGATACCGTTTCAATGTCACTGGCACGCCATTTTGTGATATATTTGCCAAAATTCCCGTCACGCCAACCGACTAATAAACGTTTCATTATACCCAAGTCCAGTAGGTGTAGTGAATCGCCAACAGGGAAATTTTTTACCATGTCTATAGGTAGGCCAAGCAATGGGGAATCAGTCTTGTGATGGGGTCCATAAAGCTTGTTCCGAAATCCTTCATTTGTTCTCTCTGCACAGTCAATATCAGAGAAAGTAACTGTGTGGGAATTGTGTGAGTACTCTCCAATGGTAACACACTTCAAACAACCGTGTTTACCATTAAAGTTGCAAACACCTGAAAGGTAAAAAATAAATAAATAAGTCAACATCAACATCTTCCTTCTTTCAGGTATTAAAATTGGCATTGCAATAATTTAAACAGGTAAAATAAAAAATGATTACCTTTTATGTAAGCTCTAGCTGGCGAGTCACATATAAAGCATCGAATCTTTACAGCAATAGTCTTTTCGAAAATATGAATACCTTCATCCAAAATTTTTTTCATGTCGTTTATAAAATCTTCTAAGTAACTGTCCAAGTTTTTTGGTTTTCCAACTCCAAAGTAAATACCAATAATAAAAGGCTTTATGCCAGTATTCTCGTGGATGTTGCATAAAATTGGCCAAAATTCATGTTTAGAACTTTTAAATATTGGCAATCCATCAAAATTAATATTTAATGAAATTTCGTCTGGAGCTTTATCCCAACTATTCAATATTTTAATCACAGAATTGGCTATTCCGTTGTGCCAGTATTCGCCACCTTCGATTTCTTTTATGTTCACATTTCGTGGAGTTGCTAAAATTGTCCTTGGATCAGTTGGTAATATTTGCGGAATCAAGTCGTTGATAATTGCTGCCAGATCTTTTAAAGCAACATGGTTAATACTCTTTTCTACAGCCCACGTTCTAATTTTTTCCCTAAACAGTGAGTGCTTTACATCATCGCTATAGTTGCCATCGTCATCATCTTCAGAACTCGATATTTTTTCTGAGTTATAATTGCCGGTGGAACAATTAATATTATCACCGAGGTTACTAGAAGAAGAACTTGGACACACATAATTTGTTGAATGTACAACATCTTCTGAGCTATTGCGACTAATATTTTGTAAGGAACCATCCTGTTTCAAACTATTTGTCACGCTTTGCGTTACTTCCCGACTTGAAGGTTTTATTTCTTCTGTCTTCATAATTCTTTGGTACTCTTTCGATAATTTTCTTCTAATTCCTCCTGTTCTAGCTTTCATTTTCCAAGAATTAGTCGAATTCATATTTATAAAGCAATAAAATATATACGTCAGTGATAATCGCCGTCTGCTTCAACTAGTTACACTGACTGGTTACAGTACCACATGTTACTTTTATTCAGGTAAAGTCTGAGTAAAGGTACTTATGCGAACCACTATAGAAAAGAAGCCGTTAATTCGATACACTAGTGAGTATTTAAGCAGCAGCGAGGCATCTAGTGAATAGTTAAACAGCCGCTATACAGACACTATCAATGGCAGTATAAAGGCTGATAAGCAGTAGACATATTCAGCAATAAGCTGTAATGTGGGCCACAAATCATCCATTATACAGCTATTAACGTCATAATAGTTCACACGTGGCCCTTTAATAAGTCAGTGTAATAGGAGTTCACAAATACCTTTTTATACAGCATTTGGCGTAATTTCATCCACTAAATAGCCCTTACTACGCTTAAGGCATTAGAAAAGGTTAAAAGCTGAATAGAGTCGTTGAAAATATACCTTTATAGCACTCTTAGCGTATTAATGGTAGTTTTGTCGGTCTTAAAAAGCCTTAATGCAGCTCTTAATCAGCCTAAGCTGTTTAAATATCACTGACAGCTATTATGCAGCTGTAGGACCACCAGTGTACTCTTAAAAGAGTCTTAATACGCTTAGAGTTTCAAATAGGTCTAAAAGTGAGTAGCTAAACAGCTATCTGTGCTACTTGGGCTGTTTATCCTCGCTAATCTCCAAAACGGGATCTATCTATACGGATAAATAAATATAAGTTTCTGCCATTCCAAATTAACAGCTTTTCACTAAATGCACATGAAAGTGTATGGTACTTACAGAAAATTCAATTTAAAAAAGTGTGATCCTAATAACTAAAACGGCTGGACCGATTGTTACGGAACTTTCACTGGCAGATAGCTGATGTTTAAGGAGTAGTTTAGGCTACTTTAATTTCATCATTAATTATTACGCGGGTGAAAGCTTGGGGCGCAGCTAGTAGTAGAATAAAATAAGTGAAGTACATATTAGGTTCATGACAAGACTCTTAATTTTTCATTATAGAACTACGAAGAAATAATAAGTTGAATTAATGACATTATTTCTTCGTTGTAACAGAAGCAAGATTTTTTGATTACGTTGGATAATCCTAGAACTACGACCAATAAGAATGTATATGTTCTTGTAAAACATACCTATGTGTGAACAATTGTAAGTGTTGTGATATACCAATTACTTTTCATTGGTGTAACAGATTTTTTGTAGTGGTAAGACTTGCCAGTCGCTTCGGGAAGTACCACACATTTGCCAGTTATTCAACCGTGAAGCAGTAGGTAGTGTGCAAACGATACTGTTTAGTTGAAGCGAATTTGTTCTGGCGAAATTACAGGCCAGGAGATTTAACATATTATTAGGATCATCTTAAATCTCAGGGTGATGAGCAGTGGATTGGCATCTTGTACCTAGTTTAATATTCTGAATGGCACTGAACTATATGTACAAGCGTGACGCTTAACATCAGGCGAGCGACTTACTTGTCTCGTCACAGTATGGGAGGCAATAATGTACAGCCAAATAAAGTAGTCAATAATGCACGGCCAATAATTCATGTACATGCTTCCAATTATTATTGGATGCTAAATATCAGCCCGTGACGATAATGTTCAGCCAATATTGCACGGCCATTAGATACCAACCATAGACAAATATAGAATTTCATCTTCATGCCTCGTTTGTGTTGGCGAGTTGGATTCACTCTCCAACACAAAAAAACAAGAAAGTTACAGTAAGTGCGACGAAGAGCGAAGCGAGGAGCTTTAGCTTTTAGCTTTTTAGGTTCAATGGTGACCACACAAAGCCAGAATTATGATGAACAGCGGACTGAAAATTGTTAAAATCGCAAAATATATCTACACTGGACAATGGAACGTGCAAACGAGGCTTTGTCTGAGTCTATTTAGTCTGTGATGTACACGGATTATTGGCTATACAATTTCGCCATGTACATAAATTGTCCGACTAGTATTTCACGGCAAATAATGCACAGCCTGATATTTCATGTACATACATGGAATGGTTTCCTTTTATTGGCCGCGTATTATTGCCCGTGTTGATAAAACGCAGCCAAATAATGCATAGCCAGTATAATATTATACAGCCAATAATTCGAAGACATTCCACGGAATATTGGCTGCGTGTTATTGCCTGGACATTATTTGGTGGGTAATTATTGGCTGTACATTATAGGGACTCCACAGTATGACAAAAAGAAAAATTCTAAAGCTAAAGGGAATTTTGAGCTAAATTAAGATAATCCACTGTTATTGTTCAGAAACGAGGTTCGTCTCCAGTCTGCCTGTACTTTTTAAATAAACTAGATGCTCCCCGCGGTTTCATCGGCATGGTGAATTGTTAGCAATTTTTTCACTGTAGTGTGGTGATAAGTTGCGTATTGTTCGGCAGCCAAATTATTCTGAATTTCGTACCTTTGAAACTCTCGCTACACTCAGGATTCAAAATTTCCCAGAATTATCTCAGCCCCCTGATCAGGTTTCAATACAAGTACTCGCGCAAATCAACTTTGCATCCTTGCTTATTAACTTATTTGTAGGAGGGGTGCTTTTTGTATCTATATGAATAAAAATCAAAATGGCTGATAAAATTATTTTATGTCATTAAACATCATCTGCTAAAACAGTAGTTTTCTCAGACACATAAAGACCATCCAAGAACTTTCTGATATCCTTGTTTTTGACTGTGGTGGACTGTTGGATGAGAGCAGCTGAGCTGGAGACATCTTCTAGGGAGTTTCCTTCAATGATCAACTCATCTTTTTGTTTGGGAGAATTGACAACAGTAACACCTGGTGCCATCTTTACCCTTCTGATGTATTTCTCTCCAAGGAAATTACGGATCTCAATGATGGAGTTGCCCTCGATCGTGACACAGTTAATGGGGAAGTGAGCATATACAGCACGCATCTTGTATTGGAATCCTTTTGTTACTCCTGAAATGGACAAGAATACGCATTTTAGTTTGAAAATTCTCATGAGTTTGACACATATTTATTTAATATCAAGATCTTGCCGCGTCAACTCCCTGAGGATGGGCATCGGACATGCCTGAAACCTAGGTCGACAAGTTTGGCTAATTACGCGAGTAAATTCGGAATAATCACACATTATGAAAATGCTAGTTCTAATTGAAGGACTTATACATGTAAAATAGTTTAAGAACTATTCTTTACTAAATGAACTGTTTCAGTTTATGCCAGTGTTCTGGTTTATTACATTAATTTCCCACTGTAATGGATATCATAGATAGGCTTGGGAAGAAAAAAATTTATTTCTCATTGTAGCCTTGTATAACCTTGATGTTATGACTTAAACTGTACTTCATTTGATTGTACAGTAAAAATTTTTTTAAGTTAGCCAAATATTAATAATCTGTATATATAAAAATTAACCCCTATTTCACCTGGTCACGCTATAACATGAGAATGGCTTTACCAATTTCATTCGCCTTTTTTTAAATGTTTCATAATACTTCCTAGCCTAGAAGGTACTTACATAAAAAAAATTAAGAAAAGATGGGAGGTTATGTTGAGCTTACTATGCGAATGAACCGCGGGCAGTCGCTAGTTAATGATAATTTATAATTTTTCTAACTAAATCCAGTTTTTGTTATTGCTAGTTTTCAACCATTCAAAGAAATGAAAGATTGACTAAAAGACAGTGCATTAGAGGTAGTGATTAAAAACAAAATAAACATGTGTTTGACAATTTTTAAAACCCCTAGCCCTATTTTGCTCCAAACCACTATGGGAACAAGATGTTTCCATCTAAGCCCATATGCATCCAATGTATTTCCAAATTCATAAATCTTTGTTCTAAGCATAGACATGATACAGTATGGTGAAACTGGAAAACAGATTTGCATACTAGAAACCCACAATTGATGTAGTCCTGTAAATGTAGGTAGTGGAAATCTTATAAAGTTATAATAATCTAGCATCAGTAGATGGGCAATAAATGTAGTTTATTAAGATACCTCTCAGATGACTCTGACTCTTCAGGTATACAACGGGAATATCAACAGGCCATATTGTTAGAGCAAAGGGAACTCAATAGATTAGCAAGTGAATGTGACAAAAACTTTGACACTCAAACATATTCCAAATAGAAAAGACAACCGAGCAGAGTTCAGGGCCCAAAATCCCAGGAATTGAGTAGATGACAAACTTAATATTCACCAATGGCAGAACCAGTGCTTCAATTCAATGGCACAATGCTGAATATTATAAACTTCTGGAGTATTTGTATGACTTGTATGCTAGACCCAAACTCCAGTAAGCCTGTTAGTACTATTGGAGTAGCTGGTGGGCATTATTTTTAGGCAATTGCAGTGTGTGACCCAATAGAGACACTTGCAGAATTTATTTGAAATTTTAACTGATATTTTATTTAAAAAGCAAAGTAATATTAAAATTACTTCTAATGTATAAATTTAAAAGTATACATTTTAATAATAGTTTTATTAAACTTTCTCCAACACATGTTCAGGTTTTGACCAGAGAATCATTTAGAGTGTTGTAGTTATTAAAATGGACAATACTGTTCCTTACAATGTGTGAAGGAAAAATGTTTTTTTTAAATTACCCTTAAATCATTATAAATTAACTTATCAGATACCAGACCAAACCTGCATAGAGGCACATCTTAAGATAGTTTTCAAATCACTGAACTGGATGTTCATGTAAATACATCATTTGCCATATTCTAAATTACATTGTAAATAAGATGCTGACAAAACCAAAGATATATTAAGTTACTTAACCCATTGACTCGCCATGTTTGGCTAATAATACAATAGATTTTACAGAAATCAACATACTTTTCTAGGAACTGCTAGGTGTGTGGTTAAAACTCAATGTGAAAAGCACAGCATGCCACTAATTGATACATTTTTATAGAGATGTGAAAATCATTAGACAACATGTAACAAAAAAGGTGTTCATATGTACATATTCAGAATTCACATGGCCAGTATTTATCTCCTACACTGTCGTTTACCAGGATAACAATAGATTTTCTAGGATTAAAATGCATATAATTTTTTTTCCTACACAGTTAAAAAAAATGTTATCCAAATTTTCTTTGGACAGCCTTTTAGACATGCCTATTCATGGAGTTAGTTGGGATCACTGCAATCCCCACGCCACCTTTTCCTTCACTTCCGTTCCTCTATCCTGCATGCGCCATCATCTCTCCATGCCACACCGTAACCCAGGCTCTGCTTAGGCCCCTTGTTTACGTAGTCTACCCAAACTACTTCCTGGGACACATAAGTTAGGTCACAATTGTATGCAAGCTTCGGCATGTGTGGTTTTAATATTACTACATCTTTTTGTTACAAACTATATGATATAAAAAAAAATTAAGATAACCATCTTTATCAATTACCAATCTGTAATATAATGAAAACCATTCTGTCGAAACTATGTAAACTAGATTTGTCCCAATGCTCACTACAACACACTACTGCAATCAGGACCTACATGCGTAAAATTTAGCAAACTTGATAGTAATCAATTTCCCCAGCATAAGAGTAATTATATGGTTTAGTATTTTACACCATGTACTAAAACTAAGTGCACATGTTTTGCCTTTAATAAAATTAGTATACTAACCATATATCAAGAAATAAGGCTTGCCGGTACATTTCAAATAATTGTGGATTACAGCCATTACCAACACTTAAAAATAACTTAAATAAAAAGAACAGTTACGATTATAGATTACAAGCAAGTGCCTACAACTTCATTTGCATAGCAAGCTCCGCCTTTGGCCTCGCCATAGCCTCCCATCTTTTCTCAGGTTTTCTTTCATAAGAACCTTCTCCCCGACAATAATTGACACAACAAAAAAAATTATTAGCAATTGTTACATCTATTCTTAAGTTATAGTGTAACCAGGAGATATCAGGGTTCATTTATATATGTAGATTAATTAGTTTATCTCAGACAGCCCACATATCTATGATTTTGACATAGTTACCAATAAAATAAATCTATCAGACTCCTTTACATTAGTCATTAGCAGAAATAAAAAGTTCAAGGAATATATGGGCTTCTTCACATAGATACTTATACAGCCTAAATTACAGGTAATTCATTCAGTTAGGTGGTAAAACTACATGAAATGAATTACATTCACCAGCTCTTTATACAAGATAAGGCAACAATCCCTATATTTTCAAGAAAAGATTAAGTTTGTTACACTTCAAGAATCTTATCATTATCTTGAAAACCATGTATGTCAATGAATAAATCTTCTCAGAGGAAGTTTGCTTTCGTATTAGTATAGTATAGTATTAGCACTGCATCATATGTGAGGGTGTGTAAAAAGGTAAACATTAAGACAACAAACCAACCTTTGATCATGTTCTCAACGTGTGAGCATACAGTCCTAACTGCAGCGAGCTCCTTCTTAGAACCGAACCATTTTTCTACTTTCAGGAGGCGAGGGTTCACCATGCGAATGTCCACTGCCAAGTGTTTAAAGTTTCTTTTCAAAACTCCTCGCGGGCCTTTTACAGTAACCAACCGAGACTTGGCATGAACGGTGAGCCCTTCAGGGATCTTCACCTTTTGGTTAGCAACGATTAGCTTCATGTCTAGGCCTAAAAAATAAACAAACTGATAAATCCTAACCTATACACTTTGGTTGGATTGAAAGGTGATAATGAAATGTTTTTCAGAGTATGTCAATGAAATATCATTCTATAGTTGACGGACACTTTACAAAAGATTAGGGAAATTCACTGTAACGTGAATATTTTAGCTAAATTCTAAGATTTATTTGGATTTTTAGAGCTAAAACCAAATTCACCCACTTTCTTTGACACTAGAACCGGAAAAGGGAGAATTTGACAGTTTAAAAATGTTGCTAGTTATTAAAATAAACTAGCCAATATCATAACGCCATTGGTATAATCTTAGACAAATCAGAACAGGATCAGCCAAGCACTACTTTCATAATAACCATGCACACGATTGCAAAATAAGAGTGTGCGTTTATAAAGACGCTGCATGTCTTTATAAATGCACACAGAAGTGAAAGCTGTACACAAACGCAAAACATACTCTTAAAAATTACTGTTCGTACACCAATTTTTAGTCGCACACTAACACAAACGGTAGTGATGAAAAGTAAAAGACCGATAAATTGAATGTCATTAAATGAATAAAAGGATCGTATCTATGTACTGTTTATAATATTATATATCATTATCGTCATTATTCGTCACACAGGGGCCTTACTATCAGCTTCATAAAAACCATGCAAGTTCCGTGCAGTTCTTAAACCTGACATAAACAGTTTTGAATGAAATCACTCCATGACGCTCATTTAGGTGAACTGCCATGCAAGTTCCGTGCAGTTCTTAAACCTGAAATAATTAGTTTTGAATGAAATCATACCATGACGCTCGTTTAGGTGAACTGATTGAATATTGTTTTCTCAAAGATGAACGGATAATATTGTCTCTGGCATTCTAACAATTTACTATAACCAACATTGCAGACGCCTAGACGTTTATAAGCTGATAAACTGAGTGGATTTAGAGCGACATGTTAACGAGAGTCCATACAAAAAACAGGTGAACGTTTTTTCTGCGGTTTTAATAGTATGGCCTGCTTTAAAGTTGTCATGGTACGAATAAACCAGGCAGTTGTGTAGAAGTCCTGCTTTAAGAGCTCATAGTAAGGCCCCTGTTTGAATATTGTTTTCTCAAAGGTGAACGGATATATTCTAACAATTTACTATAACCAACATTGCAGATGCCTAGCCTTTGTAAGCTGATTAACTGAGTAGAGTTAGAGTGACATGTTAATAAGAGTCCACAAAAAACAGGTGAACGGTTTTTCTGCGGTTCTTGAATAGTAGACCTGAGCAGTCCTGTTGTAACGTTGTCATGATACGAATATCCTGAGCAGTTTTCTAGAAGACCTGCTTTAAGAGCTCATAGTAAGGCCCCAGATCTCGGTATAAGTCTTTTAATTAATAAGATTATTTTTAATGCTCGTTAATTTTTATGAAGACCTTTTTCTTAATTGGTGTGGTGGGGTAGGACAAGGACAGAAAGAGATAAGCTGCTGCAAGAACAGGTAATATACGGGTAAAACATTTATAAACTCAGGTTTTAGTTTTTATATTTCTTTTTGGCTCCACACATCGTGTGTTACCAAATATCAGCGTGGTAGGTTGGAAGGCTATGACCGGAGCTCAGCTTTAATCTCGCATTACCAACATAGTAATTTTCTTTCCATGCATAACTTGTTAAATCCTTTTCAGTCTGGTTTCCGTTCCAGACACAGTACGGTTACTGCTCTCCTTAAAGATAAAAGCGGATAAAAGAAGATAAAAGCTTTGGCATGGATAACGGTCATCTGACTGTTCTAACACTGTTATATTTCAGCAATGCATTCAATACCGTTTTGTACACTATTTTATTCAATCCTTCATCCCCGCACTACCTTAAAGAACGCTTTTCCTTTTTTAACTCTTCGGGTACACACACACTTAGGTCATCAGAAAATCTCTCTCTCAAGGTGCCTCCACATTCTAGCTCCTTTTATGCCAAATCGTTTACCGTCCAAGCTGGTCGTTTGTGGAATGCGTTGCCGATCTCAATTAGACGCGCGGAGACACTTTCTGCCTTTAAAGACCAAGTAAAGAGGCTTTACCTCTCAAGTTGATTAAAATTATTTTTGTTAGTCGCTTGCATATATATAATATGTATATATATTTATTTAAGTTATAAATATTTATTTATTTATATTAAGTTATGTTTGTGTAGTTTATGTAATTTTAATATTATTTAGGTTTACTTCTGACGTTGTTTTCAAATACACTGCCGTCTATTCTAGTATCATAATTTCTCTCCATCCAAAGGTTGTCTGGAAGAGATCGCTTATAAGCGATAAGATCGCCCATTGCACAACAGTATTATTAATTGTTTATTAAATGTATCTACGTTTTTTTATGCACAATAAAGCGTTATCTATCTATCTATCTATCTGCCGTTCACCGTAACTATTTTATATCGTTTTGAATATGAAAAACAGGATTCAATCGCTTCCAACTATAGTTTCATCCAACCTGGTGGCCTTTTTCAAGGAGAAAGTAAGACGCTCGTGGTTGCGTCTAGCCTCACACTGCAAGATAGCAGCTCGCAGTACGCGCGATGACATAAATGTGATGCGGGGGCGGGAGAATGCCTGTTGCTTCGGCGCACTGAAGCGGGAGTCCTCTTCATCGCTGGTGTCATATCCCGTGCTGATGGGAACACTTAAGCAGCATGAGCTCACCACATCGCCACTGGTCACTTCTTGTCCACTACTATGAGCTCCACGAAGACACGATCTTGAGTTGCGTTTAACCAATACATCTAGAAAGGGAACAGCGCTATGTTGCTCATGTAACACAGTGAAAGCAATTTTCGGGTGAATGCTATTTATATGTAGTAGTAGTGGGTCCACATCATCTTTGTGTTCTATTGCAAACATGTCGTAGACATAACGCCTCCAGTGTCTAGGCTTGTGTGGGGTGTTCAATAATGCAGCCATTTCGAACCACTCCATAAATATGTTAGCTACTACAGAAGCTATCGGGGAAACCATCACTACGCCGTCAATTTGTAAGTAGTATTCCACTTTCCACATAAAATAACCACTCGACAGTGTACACTGTTACGTCGGTGAAACAAGACGAAATATATCTACTAGGCACACTGAACACATACGCTCCATGAAGAACTTGGACAGCAACAGTTCCGCTGTTGTAGAACATTCTCTAGCCTCAGACACGCAGCACTATATCCGCTTCAATAGAGCGCGGGTGTTAGCGCGGAAAAAGATTTTCGTTCCACGTAAGATCCGGGAGTCTATTGAGATAGGTAGGCACCAGAATTTTAATAGAGATGGAGAATGGAGCATTTTGACCTCCACAATGTACGATGATCAAACGGTCCCCTTTACCAATATGAGATAGCACGCTATGTACATTCTTGAATGGCCAGCATTTAAAAACGTTATGAGACGCATTATACATAAGTTTCGTCACGATAAACAATATTATGTCTTCCTTCTCTACAAAATTGTTTGATAGTCCTTAGGTATTTCCACCTCCAAGATGTTATATTTGGCCTGAACAGCCAAATACAGTTCCAGTTCCAGTACAATCAAGAACTGGAACTGTTTGCGTGATTATTCGCCATTTTACCTGCATATCTGTCGATGAGAAACATCAAATTGAAGTAAAGACGGAGATTCTTATTACACATAGTATGTAATTCACGACACGAACAAGCTATTATTTCACTCGGAAATACATTTTGTAAAAGTAAGGCCACAACAGAAAATTAACTTCATGATTTATTGGTACATGGGGACTAGTGTTGTGACAAAAAGTAACGAACGAGTGAACCAAAGAGAATATAATAGGAGTGAACGCATGATTTAAGGTCAGTTTTTTTTATGAAAGCGTGTAGACGGCGACAACGGCTGTTTTATAAATATAATTATATTGAGGCCGATGATTCTAGGTTAGTATCACAAAATTTAGCTAAATTAAATAAAGGTTATTCTTATTCAAATATTGTCTTCGGGCTACACTAATTTGAATCGAGTAGGATTAAAATAAGTTAGCAATCCACAGATCAAATGCATATTATACAAGAACTATAGGCACGATACATCGATGCTTGATATTGTAAGTTATATTTTAAATGTTTTGATTATTATATATGAAATAAAATTGTCAAGAAACGAGCATCGATATGCGATGGCGCTGAATGCATCAATAATTTACATATTAAACTGCAGTTTTGTGAAGTCTGTTTAGCTAGTAGATACAGAATTTACAAAATATAACTACTTTCTGCATGTTTAAACTTGTGCCGATATCTTCAAAATATAAAAATTATTGCATAGTTGCATGATGTCTCTGATGTAAACGGATTTGTATATGTTGCGAGACTGTTAGATCAAATCCGACACAAGACTGCGGACAGGAGCTTAACTTTTAGTTAAACATACATTCAGGTTAGCTTTTTTCCGGAACTTTGTGCTATTTCGTCTTCAATATAGCTTCACCATTACCGCGGTCCATTTTGCGATGTTTTTACTCACAGTGCTGTCGTCTACCATAGCCGGCCCGAGACAAATATCGTGATTTTGACAGCTCGTGGCACTGTAAGCGTGTTAATCATTTGGACCGGACCTGTAACAATAATGAACAGCCATTCGTGCGGAAAAAACAAATGCATAAAAATAAAGTGCATAGTGTGTGTAGCATAAAAAGAAACATTATATGGACCGACTTTTACAACGGTTACATCCAAGCAAGGGACCAAACAGTAAAGACCTTGAAAACAATCCAACACCTGTCACTTTTGACAGAACGGTTACGACGATTTTGTTGTAGAGCATGGTTCAAGTAATCGTCAATATGGCGGCAGTTAAGACGTAATCGATGACGTAGCGTGGGTCATCGTAATCACGCTCATGGCGAAAGGGACCGACTGTAATGGCGCTAATATCGATTATCGTTTGATTGGGACCTCACTGCATTTTTTTGTTTGTGTTGTTTACTTCTCTGTTATGTTCATATTTTTGTGTTATCTGTCACTTTACTCATGAAATCACTTTATTTACTACACGTCTAGGCATATTCTTATAACAGTGTGAACCCTGTATTCTTTCTATTAGAATCCTAAATGTGTAGGATTTGATACTTTGAGAGGTAAGGCAAACTTAGGTAATTCTTATGTAACTTACACTTAGTTCATTTTATTATCTATGTATAACAGTTGGCGTTTGAATCGGATTAGTATTAAGACTAATTTATGCACATAACTTTCAGTTGTATTATCACTAAGAAAAATTTATTAAATCTGTGGCTGTAGTACTCGTATGTTTAGTGAAATCTATCCTAGGCTGCCCGGGCTCACTACTACAGTGTGGCAGTTTAACTGTAAAAATTATAAGACTTAAAGGCTCAATATTTAAACAACTTAGGACTTGGGGGGTTGGGTTTTTTAATATTTTTTTCTAGTTTCACACATATTTTGGGTTGTTATAAAGTAGTAACCACAAACGGTAATTCGAGAGCAAAGCCGAGCTCTCGTCTTAGCATTCCAACCTACCACGCTGATACTTGGTTATACATTACACGATATGTGGAGCCAAAAACAAACATATAAAAATGAAAACCTGAGTTTATAAATATATTACCCGTTCTCGCAGCAGCTAGTCTCTTTCTGTCCTTTTTCTACCCCAACACACTAATTATTAAGAAAATATTATATTCATAAAAATGCATTATGAACATGAAATTATATAAAACAGTATGTACATATATGTGGGACTCATCGTTTGTGACGTGTCAGTTCATCCATAGATTATATATAGTCTGATTAATCTATGATCCATAGATGCATATATTACCTAGGGGAAAGATAGACATCTTATAATGTTGGCAAAGTTCTGAAAACTACGAACTCGTCAGACTGCTATAACGCACACATAAATATATGTACCTACTAGGTTTGCGCACACATTATCACTGTATATTAATAATACAATAATATAGTATAACATATTGGGCTGTCCTGGAGTCTCTGCAGCGTTGCCAAGTGGACTGGCGATACATCGAGGTGTTGAGATGTCTGTATGACGCCGCAAATATGAGTGTCCAAGTACCAACAATCTAAACATATCCCATTGTGAAGGGGAGTTAGACAGGGAGATGTTATATCTCCGAAACTGTTTAACAGTACCCTGGAAGAAAAACATTAGCAGTTTTGATAAAAGGAGTGATGCTCATTCCATCAACACGCGAAATAAGCACAAGCTATCCGTACATGTAACGCGTCTTCACAGAATAAGTCATTCTTTTATGGGACAATGTATATGATTCTATAGTAAAGTTCCCAATGTTATCCGAGATTTGCCTATGAATAAGTTTAAAATTACTATTGAAACTAAACTCTGTCAAAAAGGTTATTTCAAAATTTCTGATTACTTGGAGGATAAAAAAGCTTGGGACAGATCACTCCAGGATCCCCCCCGAAGGGTTCTCGCATTGACGTGGCGGGGGGGCTCAGTAACCGTGGCTAGGTACACCACGGTGAAGCCAAGAGGAACCCAGGGGCCGCGCCGGCGTTGGGGTGCGCTGGCCGGCTCAGGCGGGCCGCTCCTATGGGCTTTGGCCGCCAAGTCCACATAGGAGTGGCGGGGTCCGGGTGCTTTGGCGCAGACTCGAGGAGGTGGGGCCCGGGCGCTTTGGCGCAGGCTCGAGGAGGTGGGGCCCGGGCGCTTTGGCGCAGGCTCGAGGAGGGGGGGCCCGGGCACTTTGGTGCAGGCTCGAGGAGGCGGGGTCCGGGCGCTCGGCGCAGACTCGAGGAGGTGGTGTCGCGGGGGGGCTATCCCTTGTGGCTGACGTAGCAGGCGGTGGGGCTTCGTATCCGACCCACCGCAGGGAGACCACGGGCGACCAGACACGGGGAAGTCGGGCGCCCATTGTTGGCGAGTTTGGTCTCCGAGGCAGTTGCGGCGCGCCATGTGTTCTGGCGTGCCGCGAAGAGAAGGGTCCGGCAACGGACAGCCACGGCGGGTTCGCGGTCGTGTGGAAAATCTGTCCCGCGTTCCCGCCGAGGGCGGCAGTGACGGAACACCCCGGGGTTTTGGTGGGTATTCGGACTCCCACATAACCACCTCCCTCCCCGTGGTGGGTGGTATCCATAAAGGATTTCCCCGGGACAAAAAAAAAAAAAAAAAAAGATCACTCCAGGATCTATCTACTCGTGTGCTAAGATGTCAAAGTGTAGCGTGTCTTGCCCTACTGATACCATTATTATGTTCTCTTTTATAACACACTGGAGCTAATATTTGTAGTACCTAAGTAAAAACATTGTAAAAACATCTATATAAAAGGAATTGCCCCGAGTTTCTTGCCGCTTCTTCTCGGCAGGCTTTATATATTTAACGCGGCGGTAGTCTTTAAAGTACATTATAATGAAAAATTGACGTTCATAAGTGCGTCTTTGATGCCTAAATTGAATAAATGATTTTGAATTGAATTCAATTGAATTGAAAATATGTTTAGGATGTTGGACTGGAAAGGTATAGGAATCAATATTAACGGAGAGCACATCACACACCTTCGATTTGCTGATGATATTGTCCTTATGGCGGAGTCGCTGCAGGAACTGCAATTGATATTGTCTGGCCTAGCTGATTGTTCACGACGCATCGCTCTCGTCATGAACGTGGATAAAACTAAGATCATGTTAAAAGATCTCTTTAACCCGGAACCGATTATCATCAATGGTATAACTCTCGAAGTTGTCCATGAGTATATCTACCTTGGGCACATTTTGCAATTAGGTAGAAACAACTTTGAGAGGGAAGCCAACAGAAGAATCCAGTTGGGCTGGGCAGCATTCGGCAAGCTTCATCAAGTCTTCACGTCGTCCATACCGCAGTGCCTAATGACGAAAGTATTTAATCAGTGTGTCCTACCCGTCATGACCTATGGAGCTGAAACTTGGACACTCACTGTGGGACTAGTCCACAAATTTCGCTCAGCGCTGATATGAGAGCTATGCTCGGGGTTTCTCTGAAGGATAAGATTCTTAATGAAGTTATCCGACAGAGAACTAAAGGAGTCGACATAGCTCAAAGAATAAGCAAGCTGAATTGGCAATGGGCTGGCCGATAACCGCTGGAGTAGAAGAGTTTTTGAGTGGAGACCACGTTTAGGCAAAAGGAGTGTAGGGTGCCCTGCGGCCAGGTGGAGAGACGACCTGCGGAAGTCGGCTGGCTGTAACTGGATGCAGAGTGCTGAAGACCGAGCTCTGTGGCGTACTTTAGGAGAGGCATACAAATACAAATACAAATATATTTATTTGCTAGAATACAATATTATATAAGGTCTTTAACTAATAACTATGTCATATCTCCAGCAGTGGACGAATGTGGGCTGATGATGATGATGATGATAGGATAACATCCACACAAGGTTTTCCACATTTATTCGAACTATCTTTGTTTGTACCTATCCATATGCATGCAAATAAAATACTATAACTTTGACTTTGAAGCATAGATTTATCAGACTATAGCTTTGAAGGTCTTCAGAACCCAAACTAGGCAAAGCCTGTATCTATGGTAACCTGATGACTGATACACAGTAATCGCGCCATAATTTTACTCGACAAAACACAACCCCCGCGGGACGCGCGGGAGGAGAAACGGGTCAGGTGCCCGCCAACCGGCCTGTCGAATGGAATATATTAAGGTAACCGCGTATATAAATCCTATGTAAAGGTGACGGATATATATTTATACCTAGATATGTGAGACACTGGGTAAGTGGAATACCTCTATAAGTGAGACAAACTTGCAGGTCCCTTGATATCTCGCTTAACCAGGTATCACTGTATAATAGTGAAATACCACTAGCAGTCCCATCCAAACGGTGCCATACTGCCGGACCAAACGTAGTAGGAAAGATTATTTGACCTACTCCACGGATAATTATCCAATTATCCGTAGAATAGTTCAATATTCATTCTAAGGAAGGGCAAGAATAAATGCAGCGCGTTTTTTGAGCCATGATATGAGGAAAAAGATTTCAGAATTTTACAAAGTGTCTGCACACTTTAACACTGTGTTACGAAACCGTCTCAAAGCGAAGGTGGAGGAAGATAAATTCAATTTAGCTCACCAAACTCACCTCGGCGAAGAACCATTCTTCGCAAGAAAATTTCAAAATAAAATTGAGACGCAACATTTGAATATAACAGTAAAGAAAACTTTTAGAACCGTTTTAGTTGTGTTGTTACTATTTTATAAAACATACATACATAACACATCGAATATTACAAACCAATAAATACCATCATAAAAATGATTTGTTTTTATTTCAGAAAGATAGTACAGCGCTTATGTGTCAACGCATGTAGCATCCCACATAATGTTACCTGTTACTGTAACAAAACCGTTCTACTAATAAGCAACATGTGTGTTATGCCCAAGCGTACGAAGTCGTGGGTAACAGCATGTATTTTATAAAATGGAAAATATATGAAAGAAATTACCATTTAATGGGCTGTCTTTCACGAACGGCAGCCCTCACGACAAGAATGACAAATTTTATGGTGGCATTCGAAATAATTATTTTGATGCTACTAATATTTTATTTATATGTTTAAGCGAATAAATAAATACGAAGACGTATGCTATTTGTAAACATATTCGCAAAATTTTCGCTCGCAAAAATCGCATTTGAAGGTGAAAATAGTTCTGGTGTAAGCGGACAGACGGCGCTTGCATTCGTATAATGCACGGAGCTGATACAAAGAGGAGGTGTGGTAATTAAATTTCCATATGAAACGACGCGTGATAATTTGCGGGATGAGGGGGCACTGAGGGTGTGTTAAGCTCCGCCCACTTCTCAATATTCCATCTATCGGCCAATAGCAAAACTACTTGCTTAGGTTGATGTTGATGTTACTACATAGTTCAGCTACCTTACACTAGATGTCAAAAGTTTTAATGAGATGGGACGTACTGAGAACTTATATCTTCAAAAAAATTTTATAGGTAAATAAATAAAATTAAAAGACATTTAAAAAAACATGCTTTTATTACTTGTTAATAAAATGAACTAAAAATTTTAAAATAATTTAAACATGATAATAAATGTATAGGCACTTACATTGCAACCTTTAACGATAAATTAAGCTTCTTCGTCTACGTCACAATAATCATATGATTATTGTGACGTAGACGTATCGTAGATACCTAATTATACATATATATTTATTATCAAACCCCAAATCTTTTACACCTTGTATTAAATCTTTGCGTTTTTATCACAGATCCAATTTTTTATAAATAAAAGCGTGTTACATTTTTTTTGCAATCGCGATCGCGAATATAAATAATCAAAAAAATATACACCGACATTTTGTTACGGCGGCAATTTTGTATGAATAACAATACCGCCTACATGTAATTGCATTGTCATCAGAAGCAAAGATGTGTTTCAAATTTCAGCTCAATCGGTAACCGGGAAGGGGATCAAATTTAACTTGAAATTTTTGATTACACACAAACATCGGGACAGGTGAAACTAAATAAAAACTTGTAATAAAATAAGAGCCATTGATAAGTTAATGATAAATGATAATTATATAATAAGGGATAACATGCTGACGACGCGTACGCGCGTTGACGGTCCTTGTAAAAAACGTGCAAAGGCTCTAAGGGAGATTTTGATCGATTTAAGTTAATGTAATTTTATTTAAGGTATATTAAAAACAATGATGTTATTACAAACACAATTTTATTCAAAAAATTCAATTACCTGTAAAAATAATAGTTTTGGTTAGTTGTTGTCGGTTGGTTGCCCTATTGTTTTGTATTGTTGCAAAATGCTTAAAACGAATATCAATATATTTTTCTGCAATCGATTTCATCAGAAGTACAATATGATTAACTATAGGTGATTGGTCAAACATATGGTTGGTCGATTGTTTGAAACAATCTTGTCCAATAAGGGATTTTAATGTATTCGATACAATTGTATGTTTACGGAAAATAGAAGTATTTAAAGATTGCGATTTAGCACAACGAATACTGCATTCTGTCCGTATACATATTTTTATAACATCTCTAGATGGGAAAGTAAGACCACCCTTATTTTTAGTTTTTATCAAATCAAGATCACTATCGTCGTAGTTATCAGCATATAATTCTTTGAGACAGCTCTCACACTTGATCTTGGAATGTAAATATTTGACCACATACCCAGAAATATATGCTACTATTTGACGGCGGAAATAGTCACCTACAGTTATATTTAATTGTACATCAAATTCCAACAACATATCGTCAGGCATAGGCTCGACCTCCGTGCTATCGGAAGATTCGAAACTCATATCATTTAAAATCCGATTACGTTCTGATGTAATATAAATTTTTTGCACAGAAGACACATTTAAAATGGAAATATCTTCGAAAGGTATGCAATTTCCTCTAAAACCTTCTTTTAGTTCTGTATTTATGAGGGTTTTTTTGTAAGCAGCTTTAAATTGACGGGAGGTTGGGTTATTATTAGTTCTTCCATGTTTTATTACTTATTATTACTATTACTCCAAAAAATAGCTCCAAGTGATCTTGTGAAATTTGTACATAGTCAGATACTTCAGTGCCTTTTCCTCTTCAATTAGGCGATTGTACAAAAAAAGAGTACTGTTTATGCATGTTTAAAGGCCTATAAAGCCAGTTTTTCGATTTGTAGCGATAACAGGCTTATCTTCATCGGGAGCTACTAAATAGGTCAAGAAATATTTAGCAAATTCTAAATACTCTTTTGTTTTAGAAATATTTTTTTCAAATAACGGTTTTTTGTACTCCATCTGACACATGTTTCTCGAATTAAGAATGTCAAAGACATTGTTAATTAAGCGTATAAAACTTATTGTTGCGGCTGCATTTTTGAATGTTTCATCACTTTTCTCACAAAGCTGGAGTGCATCGGCTACGCTATTGCTGAAAAGTTGACTAGCTAATTTTACCTTCATTTTTTGGCGCTGAAAGTCTATATGTTTGTCTTTTAGCTTGTTTCCGAGATGCAGACCTTGCGACTTTTGCAGGTTATTAAGCTTGATGAGATAGGACCATTCAATGTTATTACCCTGGTAATCAAAAAACCTCTTTTTGTTCTGAAAGGCGTTGCGTACAAGTTTCAGCATATGGCACGCGTCGAGGAAGACTGCTACTTCGTATCCTGCACTTGGATGTGGAAAAGTAGTTTTCGTTTCTTGAGGTTCTAACGAATATCCTAATTTTTTGAGCATTGCAATATTTGCAGCACAGCCATCCAGCGTCAGTGAAACTACTTCAACACCATTTTCTTTGCATTTGTAAAGACACTGTTTCATTATTAAAGCCCGTTGTTCCCCGGTCATAGAATGAATTAAAAAGAACCCCACTGGTAATTTCCACCTCTCAGTTTGAGAAACAAGTAACAGTACTAAAGCCTGAGACGCTTGTTCTGAGTTGTCCTTTTGGACGTCGTTAAGTCCGAGGTCAACATAGCCATGATATTTATTGCCATCCCATTCAACGTGTTTTTTTATAGAAATCTCGTCCATCATCAGACTGCACAGAGCGCGTTTGCCGGAGACATTCTTTTTGTGGTTTAATATTTTAAAAGCTTCAGCTGTAAATCCAGCTTCACCGTCGACAGTCTCATACCATTTAGCAATTGTTCTCGGATGCGGTAAGCAGGTGTCAAATTTTTTTCTCACATACGAGTACGCATTTGGCGAATAATAATGAAGTGATAAGGCGAATGATCGGAGGGCTGGAGAATATTTCTTCTTTAAGGGAAATTTTTTGATTTTTGAAACTTGTCGCCAAACCAAGTCTCTCATCTTAACGTTTATCGTTGATAAAATTTCTGCGTCCTCTCCCTGCAGAAGGTGTTTGCTTTCTAATTCTTTAATTATTGCAGTTAAATTTAGAACCTGAAACAAAAGCGAAAACGAAGTTAGGTCATGATTTGGAAAACAATCTTTGGTGGTATGTAAAGTAAAAGTAGTGGGATTAGCTAAGTAATTACCTTCTTTTTCAAGCGCTTAACTTTCATTTGTAGTCTTCTGATTTTTAATCCGGATTTTTTTTCTTTATATCGAAGTTGTTCTATTTCTTGCTTAAGCTTCTTTTTTCTAGGCGTAACATTTAGTATCAGAAATTCATTTAAATCACTTGTGGTACAGATGATTTTACAGGCTCTGGTAATTTTCTTTTAAGCTGTAATATAAAAATAATATCAAACAAGTCATTTCCAAAATAACTAAAACTCGGTTACGCAAATAACATCCAAACAAACCGATAAATCCAGTTTTAAACTAGGTAAAGTGCCCTTCTTTAATTTTTTAAGGCCTTTTTTTGTCACTGTGAAGTCCGCATCATTGAAATGGCAAGAACAAATCTTTGTGTATTTTGTTGGTGTCCAATCTGGTCTATTAAGTTTTGTAATCCATTGCTGTTTTAAATTATTATCGGATGGAAATCTAAAACGAACATATAAAAATAATTAAAATTACTTTTGATTAAATTAGTTGGTAAAATAATTTAATTCTGAATACGGCCCTGGATATTTGTTACGTTTAAAATAGTTATTCTACTTGGCGATAGGTGGCGGCCCGTTCATAATGTAATAATAAAAGCTATATAAGTACAGTTTTAGCCACTAAAAGGTATTTAAGACTAAGTGTATAACAGTTTTTAGTATTTACGTATTGTTATTACAATATAATACTGCAAAATTATACGTAAACTTATGTATTTTCTTCCCAAAAGTGTGTCTAGTGTCAAGTAGTAGAATTTTAACACGGAAAGCTGAGACTGTTCTAGAACTTTTATATTTAATTACGTATAAAATTACTTACAAATGAAATGTGATGCCATCCATATTATCAGAACGTCTGTCTGAGTAACTTTGACATAGTAAAACACAACACTTCATCTTTTTCTTGTTAAAAACTCAAAAAATCACACTTATAATGTGAGTCTCGTCACATGTGCACCTGACGAACGCTGATAGCATACTAACTTAGGCCCCGCCCACCATGATGACGTCAGGGTCTAGTTGAAAATCACAGTGCACAGTTGCTTAGCCCCGCTCCTCTTTGTATCAGCTCCGTGGTATAATGAGCTCAGATTAGGAAGTATAAATATAAAAGACAAACTAGCTTAGGGTCTCAGACAGATGAGACAGACTACATCATATAGTGCGTACGAATCTAGGATCAAGTATAAACTGGATTTGCCATGCGCGTACACCCGAAAGGGACAAACCCATAGTACTTAAGATACTAGTGTTGCCCCCTACTAAAAAATACTACTTAGAGTTTTTTAATCTCCAATCTATTTATATTGAAAAATTTAATCTATTTGATGTAGTGTTCAAGTAGTACGTAACTGATGAAGTTTAACGCTTTTTTCAGACGACGCATGAGTGAACAAAGAGAGAGGAACAGAATGAAAAACAAAATGATTATAATATAAGAATGAATGCTTTAATTAATATTTTCTGTTTCTTACATTTATTACAAATACAAAGTTATTAAGACTAAAAAATTATGATAATAAATTGCCATTGGATGAAAATAAATAATTTTTCTTTTTTGGTACAAAGGGCGGCATCAATATTTTTAATGAATATTAGACAATAAAAATGTAGGCAAATTAAAAGAGAAGGTATAAAATTATTGTTTAATATCTGGCACAGTAAGCTGGAAAAATAGAACAAGATGCACAAAATACAAGTATTTACTGGCTCTTATAAGATCACTTTATTATAGTATAGTTCGTATGTATAATTATTTATGATTATTTTTATATATGATTTTGTGGCATAATGAATACGTACATTGAATTTTTTTTACATACAACTTCAATTAAAAGAGAATGGTTTACGAATACGATCGATCAGAATGATCGTGATCATCAAGAAATAATTTGAGTCCAATACATTTTGTCAAAAAATCCTGTAGATAATGCAATGCATCTTTTTTATTTGTAATTCTTTTTTTAAACTGCCTGGGCTATTTCGAATAATTTAACTACCGATTTCGATAGTTACCGCTGACCACCCTTATCTTTTATATATTGAAGAGTATCTTAAAAAACTCTTATTTATTTCTTTCAGAGTACAGTAACAAAATAATATAGTAATTAATCTCATCGATAAGGAGTGTAGGTCTCTAACGCATTTAAATAACTCATATTCCTGACAGTCTTTTTGAAAAAAATATGTTCAAAGTGTTTAGAGCATATCATAGTATATTTGGTCAATTCCCAGTTTTATCGCCATGTGGCTCATATCCATATCCATAGTTTTAGCTCGAATGCAGAGTCCTTTGGAGTTCTGAAACAACAGATGTATTAATGTAAACTAAACTAAACTTATTCTGCGTTGGGACCGATTCGTGACGAACATCATTAAATTTATCTCTTTAGTCTTCTTGTTTCTTTTAAAGATGTCTATTTCATAAATAAATCTATTTTATTTAGTATATAAAAAAATTACCCATTAGGTATAATTAACCAGTATCACAGCTGGTATCCCTAAAAATCCTATAACCCGGCCAAATTAAAAAGCAGTAAAACTTGTGAGTTTGTTCTGAGAATGATAATTTTGGCTGGATTATACACTGATTATGGTGATAATAATTAACACTTTTACACATTATTTCTAATGTTGTGTGATTCTTTAACGCGTATTAGTATGCTATTGCTCTCATTCTACTAATATTTTTACAAAACAATGAATATTTTAGCTAAAAATCGTACTTACGTATGAAAGGTTATGTTTTCTGATTTCCGCTCAGTACGGCTTTTGCAGCCTAATATATAAACATATCACCAATTGTAATTTTTAAACTTTCGCGATTTGAACACATAGTTATATTATATTAACATAGTTATATAATATAACTACATATCACCAATGTTATTATGATGAGTTATATGCACCACTCTATTACCATTTAATGAATCCACTCAAATTACTGTCATTCACGCTAAATTTACAAATACATTACGAACACATCCGATGTGTTGGTCGCAAGTGAAGGTTGTGACCAACAAACAAAACAGAAAATCTGACAGAGACACAAAATATTGTTTTCGTCCTATTTATTCCTAACAGTTTGTGTATGTTGTGATCTCGTTCATGCAAGGTAATATTATTTGCTTAGCAAATCCAGTTGATACTTGATCCTAGGTTCGAATAAATCACTTCTAAACGTTTTTAGCAAAAATAGCGCTAAAAACGCTCACAAGGGGCGTTCGAATTGGGAATCTGTGGGTGAAAATGTCGTTCATGCCTCTTTTTGCTCAGACTTCGGATAGCTAAAAAAGAGAAATTTTTGCCACCAAAAAGTGCAATTTTTGACCCACGTCGAGAGCATGGTTGTTTGTGATCGTTATTTGACAGCTATGTATTTGACAGCATAATCATGCGATTTTACGTCTTATGCTCAGTTGAGCGTTCAAATAGGGTGAGGGCAAAAGTGGCAAAATTAACGTTTTTGAGCTTTACGAACGCTTTAACAAAAGAGCCATCAATGACAACGCCACCAATGCCCTCATAAGCTAAACGAACGCACCTATAGATGAATACAGCGGACTACAAGCGGTTCTTAGGGTTATGAGGTCATGTTAGGTCAGCTGAGTGCACGGGGGTTTCACTTCCTTACTGCCCTGTGGGCCTTAGAAAGGTGTTGTCTATGGTTGTGCCACCAAGTATTACAACACCACAGTCATCTATGTTCTATTAAACGGTGGCTTCGTTATCTTCATTCCTATTAGAGCAAAGAGTTTGCGAAATCTCATATCGTTGTCTAATCATCATTTGTTTGAAAGTTGACGGACCTCTATCAATGGTGAAAATTACTATGAGCTAAATTATATATAATTATCGTGTTTCTATTCCTATAATATATGTTTATACACAAATGTTGTGTAACTTCATTGTACGTTGTCGGTGAGCAAAGATACTCAATCCCGCTCAGGTTATGTGTCAATTCAATGTTTCATGAAGAACGGGTGTAAACAGTATTATGGCTACAGAAGGTAAAGTTGCAAGCACGACTTCGAGCGGCGAACGACTGGATAGATCGCAGCCGGCACACAATACGGGTATGAGTTTAACATACATAGAGAAATTAGATGGAAACTCATTTTACAATACACGGAAATTCATGATCGAGTTGTAATGACGACCTGTGGAGTACACTCATATGACACTGGTGAATTCCGATAAGGCATAAAGAGAGACCAAAAAGCAAGAGCGAGGATATAATTGATGATATAGAGTCTGGCCAACGAAAGCTGTCCACGTATTATTTTCAGAAGTTTTGATATGGCAATAATTTAAGACTGTCAAAATTTACACTTTGACGTTTCGTACTTGAGTCATTTTCTGTTTACGTTGGTTTATGTGCATCATATTTTCATTGATTTTGTTTAAAATAATACCGAGACCAATTAAAAGTTCGACGAGGAAGCTTCTATTTACTATGATTGACAAATATAAAGACATAAAAAGTGATTTAAATTATGGCTTATATAATAATTATAATTAATTAGGCATTATGCTGAGTAGAGGCCGTTTTGTGGCAATAACTATTTAGTTATTAATGTTTAGTTAAGTATTTGTTCATGTTTTTTTGCCACAATAAACTTATTTCATTTCATAAATCAGAAATCTGCAGGATTCAATCCTTTCACTTTCAGGTTAGTTTATTTAATTTCTAATGAAACATTTTGATACTTTTAGACTATTTAAGACAAATCGCAATATTTTTCATGGTGTATCTACTTTTCAGGAAGTATTAACAACGAGGAGACAAAACTTAAAATTTTGGAAGCAGTAAAGAAATTGAAAACACTCGAAAAAAATGAAATGGCGACTTCTGAAACACATTATTTAGAAAAGATATCTTCAATGACAGGTATTACTTCAGAAATTATAGATTTTAACAGTTACTTCGAAAAGTTATATAAATTTATGACAATGTATGGATGGCTAAATTAAATAATATAATATTATGGTTTTGTTATAATGTCTTTGTATATTATTATGGTTTTTGACTTTAATGACTGATAATTAATAATATACTGTTACATACATAATTTATTGTATTTGTTATCTTCAGATGTCAGTGTGAAGACTCTAACAAGAATTAAAATTGAAGGGTCTAAAAATCAAGGACAGTAGAATACTCCGGAGAAAAATCATCCACATTCAGCAACAGTTTCCAATTTGGATAATTTTGATATTTCAGCTATAGAAAAAACAAAATAAATAAATTTTATGGAGTTAAAAAACAAGTCCCAACACTGAGAAGCCTGCACAATGAGCTGAGGGAAGCAATTGAATTTAAGGGATGCCGTGAAACCCTTATAATTTTTTTTACACAAGAACGGATTTGAGTTTCAAAACAATAAAAATGAACGGGCTTTACTTACAGAAAAATATGAAATTGCGGCATGGAGACATAGATTCTTGAGGACAATACATAAAAAGAGGCTAGAAGGTAAACAGATTATTTACCTTGATGAGACATATGTACATCATCATAATATATAAAGCTCGACTACCATTCACTGACTCACTGACTGACTGACATAAACGATTTCGATGAAGGAGCAATAGGGGGTATAGAAGATGTAGGGGAAAAGTGTAGGGGGGGTTCCAGTGACATTGGGAAAATTATCAAAAGTGCTGAATGTGATTTCCTGATGGAACAGGTCAACGGCTCTCGGAAACTATAAAAGATGGGGGGTAGGTGTCAAAACTAAAAATGACCAAAACCCTGGGCAACTGCCAAAAATAAAAAAAAAAACATGCCTCCCGAACAAAAGACGATCGCTCCCATACAAAATGTAAATGCTTATAATTCCTAAACCGTTTGAGATAAGTATAAAGTGTTTGACCAAATGTCATAGGGAATCGGAAGGGTAATTTAGTAAAAGTGTGAAAAATCCAAGATGGCGGATTCAAAATGGCGGCAGAATTGAAAGTTGGTCCGATCCGGCTCAAAATTGGTATCGGGGGGTTTTTGGGGTCCCACATTCGAAATATGAAAACCATTTTTTGATGACGTCATTTTTCAATATGGCCGCCATACAAAAGTTTTTTTGGAATTTCAATGGGTCATTTCTCCCAGTGGGCGCGATGGGGATTATGGTTTTATAGGGTTATATGTGAGGTTAGGGTAGGTGACTTTAGAAGAAACTGAATTGAGCTGAATGTGGAACACCAGGTAGAACAGGTCAACGGCTCTCGGAAACTAAAAGAGATAGGGGGTAAGTGCCAGAACTAATGTTGACAAGCACCCTGGGCATTTTCTAAAAATTAAAAAAAAAACACACCTCCCGAACAAAAGACGATCGCGCCCATACAAAATGTAAATGCTTATAACGCCGCAACCGTTTAAGATAGGTACGGGGTCATTAAACTAATGTTTAAGGGGACCGGGAGTGCAGTTTGGCGGAAATGTCAAAAATCCAAGATGGCGGATTCAAAATGGCGGTTACCTTAAATATTAGTCCGATCCGACTGAAAATCAATATCTAAGGGTTTTTAGAGTCCCTGATTCGAAATATGAAATCCATTTTTTGATGACGTCATTTTTCAACATGGCCGCCATACAATTTTTTTCTCTGGAAATTTTATCGTAGTTTTTCGACATGTTGGCATGATGGAACGCTGAGGCTTTGTAAGTGAAAAATATAGGCAGTGGTCTTACGTCCTTAAGTGACACCTGAAATGAGCTGAATGTGTACCTTCTGATGGAACAGCTTGACGGGTCTCGGAAACTAAAAGAGATAGGTAGTTAGTGCCAGAACTAATATTGACAAGCACCCTGGGCAACTACCAAAAATTTAAAAAAAAACACACCTCCCGAACAAAAGACGATCGCGCCCATACAAAATGTAAATGCTTATAACGCCGCAACCGTTTAAGATAGGTACGGGGTCATTAAACTAATGTTTAAGGGGACCGGGAGTGCAGTTTGGCGGAAATGTCAAAAATCCAAGATGGCGGATTCAAAATGGCGGTTACCTTAAATATTAGTCCGATCCGACTGAAAATCAATATCTAAGGGTTTTTAGAGTCCCTGATTCGAAATATGAAATCCATTTTTTGATGACGTCATTTTTCAACATGGCCGCCATACAATTTTTTTCTCTGGAAATTTTATCGTAGTTTTTCGACATGTTGGCATGATGGAACGCTGAGGCTTTGTAAGTGAAAAATATAGGCAGTGGTCTTACGTCCTTAAGTGACACCTGAAATGAGCTGAATGTGTACCTTCTGATGGAACAGCTTGACGGGTCTCGGAAACTAAAAGAGATAGGTAGTTAGTGCCAGAACTAATATTGACAAGCACCCTGGGCAACTACCAAAAATTTAAAAAAAAACACACCTCCCAAACAAAAGACGATCGCGCCCATACAAAATGTAAATGCTTATAACGCCGAAACCGTTAAAGATAGGTACGGAGGGTTTGAACTAATGTTTTAGGGGACCGTAAATGCAATTTGTCGGATATGTCAAAAATCCAAGATGGCGGATTCAAGATGGCGGCTACCTTGAATAATGGCCTGATCTGACTGAAAATCGATATTTAGGGGTTTTAAGAGTCCCCAATTAGAAAGATGAAACCCATTTTTTGATGACGGCGTTGGTCATAATGGCGAGGCCGCAGGCCGAGCTATATTGACGAGGCCGAAGGCCGAATGTGTTTCTAAGTAAAGCGAGGCCGAAGGCCGAGCGTCTTTCTAAGCAAAACGAGGCCGAAGGCTGAGCGTCCTTCTAAGCAAAGCGAGGCCGAAGGCCGAGCGTGCTTCTAAGCAAAACGAGGCCGAAGGCCGAGCATGCTTCTAAGCAAAGCGAGGCCGAAGGCCGAACGTGCTTCTAAGCGAAACGAGGCCGAAGGCCGAGTGAGCTCCTAATCGAAATGAAGCCGAAGGCCGGGCGTCCTTCTAAGCAAAGCGAGGCCGAAGGCCGAGCGTACTTCTAAGCGAAGCGAAGCCGAAGGCTGAGCATGCTTCTAAGCAAAGCGAGGCCAAAGGCCGAGCGTGCTTTTAAGCGAAGCGCGGTCGAGTTTTGTGCCCACGAGGAAATATAAGCCTTTCATGGCGAGTTCAAAGGCCAAGATTTCGCCAACTTTATTTCAAAATGTCAATGCCCATGTTAACATAGGTAATGTTAATCATCATGAACACAACTATTAGTACGAGTACTACTGATATGACATGCTACAAATAAGCGTTTAATTTCCTTCGTAGACTTGGGTTTGTTATTACGAACTTGATTTCAAACAACACTCCACGCAGTGACATAAAAAGGGTGCAACGTCTTCCAAGAAGCTTAAGGTGTCACAGTTAGCTGGAACATCTTAAGTTATAACTTACTTTTAAGCAATAAATATATATGTAATAGGCTTATAGGCATTTCAAGGGGACATTAATACACAGATTTCGAAGGTCAATGTTATGTCATGGTAGAGATGCTTACTGCAATGTCATTCGTTAGTGAATAAAATGAATGCCAAAGTTTTATAGACGTTACTATGTGTAAAGTTCTTCAATCTTATCTTATATTAATACCAAAGAGTGGAAATACTGCACTGCGACCGTTTCCTAGGTCAAACTTAATAGGCAGGTTTATATTGTTTATATTGTGTGATACGTAATTTGGTTTTCTTTAAGTAAAGATGATGATGGAATAAGTATATTTATATGGTAGTGAGAGTTAGCCGAACAAAATTACAAGCAGTTAATTGTCTTAGTACATACTAAATCCAATACGTACCGAACAATGAAGTGCAATCTAATTCCTTAGTAGGTTTTACGACATATATACATCCATGTGAAAAGATATACATGGAATAATAAAATTTTCAAACAAGGGTCTCACTCTCATTATCACATGAGACGTAAAACTTTTAATGCTGAAGACATGCATACGGAAGGACCAGATGGAAGCTGTCGGTGGACGACATACCTGCTCTACCAGACTCTCAGTCAGACGGACAGATGGACAAACGGATAAACAGCATCAACCTACGGTTGGATATAAATACGGATATAATGATATACTACAACACTATTGCCTACCACATTTAGTTCAAAGAATTTTACCGTAAGACTTAACTGAAACCACACATTGAGCGTTATGTTTTAGTATTTATACCTTAGTTTTGTTATAATATTATGATTTTTAAGTGCTAATGCTTGCTTAGATAAACCAAATCTTGAAATACATCCCCATACACCGGTTATTATCAACTAAGAGAAAAAAAATGATGGTTGGATGGGTGCCTATAGAAAGTGTCTACGAGATTCAAAGCCACACAAATGAATTGAATGAATATGAGCAATAATGAGAAATGTTTTAAGATTTATCGTTGGTGTAGTGGTTGCTTTGGAATGTTTGTAGGTTTGATTCCTGGTTAGGACAGTTGTTGGAACTTTCCGACAGAGAAATTCACACTGTCTGGAACACTGCCCTGTAGGTGACAAAAGGCCTTATACGAGTATGGTACCTATACGTACCTGGTATGCGTGTTTGATAAATACATGAACCTACCTGTCTAAGATATGTAAGCATACCAGGTACGTATAGGTACCATACTCGTATAAGGCCTTTTGTCACCTACAGGGCAGTGTTCCAGACAGTGTGAATTTCTCTGTCGGAAAGTTCCAACAACTGTCCTAACCAGGAATCAAATTAGACATAAACATTCTAACTGTTGTCTCCCTGTTTATCTATGAAAATCTAATGTATGTAAAGAAAAACATTAGCAGTTTTGATAAAAGGAGTGATGCTCATTCCATCAACACGCGAAATAAGCACAAGCTATCCGTACATGTAACGCGTCTCCACAGAATAAGTCATTCTTTTATGGGACAATGTATACGATTCTATAATAAAGTTCCCAATGTTATCCGAGATTTGCCTATTAATAAGTTTAAAATTACTATTAAAACTAAACTCTGTCAAAAAGGTTATTACAAAATTTCGGATTACTTGGAGGATAAAACAGCTTGGGACTGATCACTCCAGGATCTATCTACTCCCCCCCCGAGAGTTCCCGCCTTGCCGTGGCGGGGGGGCTCAGTAGCCGTGGCTTGGGTCACCACGGTGAAGCTAAGAGGAACCAATGGGCCTGCCAGTGATAGCCGATAGCTGGCGGGCCCGAGGTGGGACCGCTCCTATGGGCTTTGCCCTCCAAGTCCACACGGGAGCGGTCACTGTAGGTTGCGGTGGTGTATGGGCGCCACTGCAACTGAGGCGGGCTGCGGTGTCGTATGGGCGGCACCGCGGCTGAGAGTTAGGGGCCGCGGCGGGAGAGGATTGACGGTGTTACGGTGAGCCGCTCTCCCTGCCTTCCGCGGCCTTGACGGGGCCGCCACCGTCAGATGGCGGACGCGGTGGGGTCGCAGGGGAAGAGGACTGTCGGTATTGAGAGGCGCCGCTGTCCCTATCCTCTGCGGCCGAAGTAGCAGGCGGTGGGGCTACTCACCTGACCCATCGTAGGGGGACTTAGGGCACCCAGACTCGGGGGAGTCTGGGGTCCATTTTGCGGGCTAGGTCCCCCGTGGCGGTTGCGGCACGCCAAGTGTTCTGGCGTGCTACAAGAGAGAAGGGTCCGGCAACGGACAGCCGCGGCGGGTTCGCGGTCGTGTGCGAAATCTGTCCCGCGTTCCCGCCAAAAGCGGCAGTGATGGAACACCGCAGAGGTTTGGTGGGTATGCTGCCCTTCTGGCAGAGACTCCCACATAACCACCGTGCTCCCCCCGGGGCCGGTGGTATCCATAAAGGATTACTCTGCGTCAAAAAAAAAAAAAAGGATCTATCTACTCGTGTACTAAGATGTCAAAGTGTAGCGTGTCTTGCCATACTGATACCATTATTATGTTCTCTTTTGTAAGGCAACACACTGGAGCTAATATTTGTAGTACCTAAGTAAAAACATTGTAAAATCATCTATATAAAAAGAATGGCCTCGAGTTTCTTGCCGCTTCTTCTCGGTTGGCTTTATGTATTTTGGAACGCGGCGGTAGGCTTTAAAGTACATTATAATGAAAAATTGACGTTCATAAGTGCGTCTTTGATGCCTAAATTGAATAAATGATTTTGACTTTGACTTTGACTTCCTTAATCTATGTTACAACATCCAAGTATTTACGGATAAGGTTTAAATATTATAGTCTACCTTTCAGCCGCGGACCTTCTTGCGTTTATAGTGACTTCCTATGTACTATAGTATGTATAGGGATACCTATGTGGCAAGATTTGTGAACATCGGTTCACTAATTTAAGCGTAGAGCAGAACAAACAAACTAATTAATTACGAACCGACAAATATTTTCGCATTTAAAATAATATTATTATATACTGATGTAATAGCTGAAAATATAATCTAAAACGTTCAGTTTTCAGGAGTAGGTAAAAGTAGTTTCAGTGTTAATTCTGATCATCAGTATTCATGTTAGTGATTTGACGCAGCTTTTTCTTGAAAGAGTTATCTATTCTAATAGAGAGTCTATTCCATATGCTTAGGTACTGTCACATTTTTTGTGTTACACGATGATATTTTAAATGTACCGATTATTATGTATTAGTGTAATGCTATTATAGGCTATAGGATATAAGGAGGATGGATGGATTTTTTTCTCTATGTTAGTGTATGGATAGTTTTTTATTTCACACATTATCAATAATTCAAAACACGTAGGGAACAAAATATTGAATGGAATAGAATATATAATAGGTAGTAGCAATGATTAGGTGGCGATCTCCATCCATCTTGTATACATTGGTGTCAGTACAAGTCTATCCGCTAGAATTCTGATGCCAGTGTTGTTGCTTATGTCTACTCTGGACATGAAGGATGCTATGCGTTTCCTCTGGATGGAATGAAATGAGCCGACCCGGGGCTGTGAACATTTCAGAAGCGCTACAATGCCATAATATATTGTTAAAGGCGCCTCGCGTTCTATATTGGCGTCATCCTTCAGACTGGAAGTTACAATATGACTAAAGTACTGTAAATTATCTACAATTTTAATAAGTTGTCTTACATATGTATTAACGAAACAACTTTATTCAGACATATACTTAAGGTAGAGACGCTGTCTGTATACTCTATATATTATTACTTCAGTGTTTAGACTGGTACGATTAGGGTAGAAAGTATTGGAAGGCCAAAAGCTATGGAAAAGGAACCTTTGAATAAAATAGTTGTACCTACTTATTCGTACCTAATTATATAAGGAACGTCCCATGTAACCTAAGTTAACTTTGTTACAAAGATTTCATACTCATGGATGTATCAGCTTCTTCATCAAGTTACTATCGATACCACCTCCATGTAATAGTGAAAATTTAATTATATGTAAAGTTGTTTCACAACAAACAAATTAACTAACGATGACTCGACAAACACGTATATTTTGAATCTCTAACGGCTGCATAGCGAAATGATATTTTGCAATCTGCCCCCAAAAAAATATGATGGTTAAAATTAATTAGATTACAGAGATAAATGCTCGGATCAGTCATATGGAGTTGTACCGAACTCAGAAGTCACGTGTTCGAACCTCATCCTAGAATTTGTAATTTTCTCTCTTTTATTGCAATACATACAGGTCTATCTCTGTGCTAAGGACATATTAAGTAACAAAAAATGAATCCCTTGGACAGCGTTTCGGAGTAATGTCTCTATCATAAAAGCTGCAACAGAAACTTCCATAGTCCAAAGCCCTCAAAACGCAGAAGACCGCAATAGATAGCGCTGCAATATTTAAAGAAAATCATCGTCTTCAACCACGACTCCGATGTCAAGAGTGAACGACGAAGAAGGAGGAATTATAATAAGAAAGTTGTGCGCTCCATCCCGCACCGGCCTGAAAATGTATTATCCTACATAATGAGTTTTAGTTTGAAAATGTATGTAAAGATCATTGATGCTATCACTTTTTGCATTTGAAGTTTAAATTAAATCGCTTCTGTTGTAGTCACTTATATTATATTATAATCACTTAAAATGTTATTCAAAAGTTTTATAAATTGCGTTTCTATCCAGCTAACCAATCAAATTACTTTAAATTTGGCTGTACCAGGTATATGTATAGTGACTACATACGATATACAGGCTACCTTTGTGCCAAAGTCCATCAATATTGTTTCAGTAGTTTGAATGTAAAAGCAGGCCAAACAAACAAGCAACGAACCGTCAAACACTTTCGCATATGAAATATCGCTACCGATCTCTAATGATCTTTTCGCATATGGCCAGTTTTTTTTTTCTTTTTAAAATAGTTTCAGTGTTATATATTACGTTATATCACGTTGTATATGTGTCTGAATATCCCAAGTTTTTATTATATGACTTTTGAAGCACTAACGCTTGGTTAAAGAAACCCAATTTTGTAATTTATCCCCTAATACGAGGATTAAAATCCATTAGGAAGATATATTCCAAGCTTGCCATGTAGCGCGTCTTAAAGACCAAAGATGGGCCAATACCGTTACCACATGGAAAGGCGACCATTTAAATGCTAACTCTTAAAAGATATATATTTATAGCAATGTTATTGTAATTGTAATTGTTGGAAATAAAAGACTGATTATTTTTATTTTTATTTATTATACCAAGCTTGAATGTGTGCTTCGTTAACCTAGCAGTTAGGGCGGATAACATTAACACAGATTGTAAGATGACGATGGTTCAGTACCCGTCCATGTATTGTATTTCGTAGGAGTACCTGCGCTATAACAGATGGTTTTCTAACATGACTCTTAAGTTCTTAGAATATGGCATCCGACACTTAATTTATCATCCGACCCTAGGTAAGGTTAGGTTTGAACTGCGGCAAAACTACGCGCAAGCCGAGCGAGCAAAGCGAGAGTGCCGCGGCAGCGGCCGGCGAAGCGCTTGAAATTAAGTAATGAATGATTGTGGGTTGTGGTTTATAACTGAGGATAGAGTAGTGCACAACAAATATTACCTTTCCACGCACTACTTGACAAACTATATCGTTATAAGGTGATTAATTGTTGTGAAAGTGACATATTACAAATAGGAATATGTAAAAGAAACCCAAAGTATGAAATAAAAAATGAACAAAAAACTAAATTCATAAAAGATTCATATTTCATACCAGGACCTCACCATCATCATTTCAGCTGCAGGATGATGACGAAAGATGAATAGGCTCGCACCATATTACATGGGACCAAAAAAATATCCGGACAAACGCAGGTGTTCAAAACGCTGATGCGTACCCCTTCGTGGATATGTAGGTGTGACGATTTGTTATCTTTTGTTTAAGAATAACGTATATTGTGTATTTAGTGGTAGGACTTTTCCAGCGTTAGCATGGTCTTTTAGTAGTTATTCAACCGTGAAACAGTAGTGTGCAAATATTACTGTTTTTAGTGAATGTTTCCAGCGAAATTACAGGGCAAGAGAGTTGACATTTGCATAACTCAGGGTCCCGAGTGCAGTGCTTTGCCGTGCAGGGTTTTACACTGTTGTAGTTTAAAATTCTGTATTGCACTGGACTATTTTGGACAAGCGTGACTCATAACGTCAGACGAGCGACTTGTTCGTCTCGTCTCTGCAACACGGCGGGCGGCTGAACCGCAGCAGGTCCTACGATTTATCTCCTCATTTCTGATTCAATCACGTACAGTGATTCAGCACAGGTTTCTCCATTTTTGATGTAACGAATTGTACGATTTTGAGCTTACATATTATGAGGCCCATAGTCAGAGAGCAGTACCACAAGTCATCACTGGTAACATTCACTGATCTAAGATTTGGCCTGCATGCATATCATGGATTACCTTTTGTTTGCGGCTTCGTCTGCGTGGATATTTGATATACCGTAGCCGAGATACGGTTTGCTACGGCGTAGCAAATGTTTTCGGTCTATTTCTGTGTGAACTTTCATCAACAGCCGAGCATCATACACTATCACATCTTTCCTTTTAAGTAGACATTAATATTGCATGTTTTATAAACACGGAAAAGTAGTTATTGTTGTCATAACTGTAATAGTTAGACATATCGTATTGCACTTTTTTGTAGACATTGATGTCTTCTATAATTATACTGCAGTACATCACTCTGCTGCATTGTCAATAGTTTCCGATTTTTGAATATATTGTGTGTTACTCAGTGATAATGTGACTTTCTAACGGCAAAACAATGTTTTAATCGATCCAAAGATGTTATATACGAACTGTAAGGGAAAGGTCTGATACTCCTAAGAGTGTGATTGTGGTGGGAAGTGTGGTGTGAGACGCTGCATGTCTGTACTTACTTAATTACTGTAAATGAAGTTGTCTCATATTCTTTATGGTTCTATATTCCTTGGCCAGTGGCCGAAGAAATAATATTGTGGTAAACCATGACATTAAAAACGTCACTATCGTAAAGTGTGTGTTTATACATCTCTCTCGCCTTCATCAAATGCCTTTACCTGCGTATGGAAGAGCGGACGGGTAAACTCGCCCCACGCCAGATTGATAGTAAAAACAATTTTTGAAATTTGGCATACCAAAATAAGTGAGCAGGTTATTTCCTACTACATACTTATTTAATGAAAGGCCAGAACTAAACAGTTTTCCCTTCGCCGTTGGAATGCGAAACGTAAGAAGCAAGGGACTCTACTTACTGTGTAACTGTGTGTGCCGTGAATCATTAGTGCGCAAGCGTTAGGTACTGTAAGGGTACTATAGCATGTGAAATCATTATTATTTCTGTTACAAATATGACACAAAAATTTGAGTAAATTTGTCGTGCAGGAGTTCATCTACTTATTAACAAAGTTGAAAGCAAAAAAGTTGTGATTGCATGATATTTTATATGTTTATTCATTTCATGATAAAAGAAGTTTAAAAAATACGCAATTATCCGCTTATCTGTTACTTCAGTTTACAAATTGTTCCTGTACATCTTATAGATGCCAAAGTTCCTACAGTATAAATATCTTAATAAATATTCTGTTTTAAATAAGGATTTAGATATAATTGAATAACGAAGTTACTCGTATTATAAAATATAATGTTCACACACTCGTACCCAGTACCGTACCAAGTAGTTTAAGTATTTTTTAAAGCCGGTACAAGCACGAGGTCTACCAGGTGATAGGTGCTAATCTCTGCCTTTATCAGACGTATGTCCTCACAACTGCATTGCGCACGTAAACATGAGACATTGTTAAGTCTCAATGTGCATGTATTTTACCTGCACCCATACCCTTCAAAACCAGAACACAATATTGCGAAGGTTACTGCTTCAGGAAAGAAAATTATATGGTGGCAGCCTTCCCGGATGACCTCATTCACGAAGAGTTGTACTGCTACTATGTAGGTAGGTAATTATATAGATAAACTCTTTATTGCAACACCACATTATATAATATAACTAATAAATAAATAGGATAATATAATAGAAAACTATTACTCAACAATAAAAGAAATAAAATTTAGTGTAACCATTGGCGGTCTTATCGGTCAAAGCGATCTCTTCCAGACAAGCATGTTATTGAAAAGGAAGCTTGAATAAAAAAAGGTCTCGAAGGAAGTTTCCTTGGATACCTGTGGAGACTCTCGTGACACATTTACTACCGACCACAATTAGAAGTAGAGCCCTTAAACAAAAATTGAAAAGAGTTCTGGTATGTACCTACAATCTAACGACTACCACATTTTTTTTTACTTTTTAACTCCAGCTGACCGCTCTATCCTTGAGCCTAAATTGCACTAAGAGTAATACTGGCTTTGCAACTTGTATAGGAGTTACGATTTTTACGCAACTGCATGCAGAGCATTTTTGGACCTCTCATTTTGGTCTCCGAGGCGGCTGCTCACGTTAACCACTGCACTAAAGGGTTGGATCCCTTATCGAACTTGCTCAAGGATTCAGAATCCATACCAGTGCCAGGGTACCCGTTTTTTTTAATATTCAAATTCCGAATGACTTCTATGTCCCGACTTAAACTGTAATTAAAGGCAAAATTTCTGCAATTGAACTTGTATGAAATTTTTTACTTTTCTGTTCAAATGGTTAAAGTTTAGCAACAAAAACTAATGCACAAGGACAAACGCGGGCCACTCGTGGCCCGCGCACCGCCCAAAAAGCTAGTCATAATATATAAAGCTCGACTACCATTCACTGACTCACTGACTGACTGACATAAACGATTTCGATGAAGGAGCAATAGGGGGTATAGAAGATGTAGGGGAAAAGTTTAGGGGGGGTTCCAGTGACATTGGGAAAATTATCAAAAGTGCTGAATGTGGTTTCCTGATGGAACAGGTCAACGGCTCTCGGAAACTATAAAAGATGGGGGGTAGGTGTCAAAACTAAAAATGACCAAAACCCTGGGCAACTGCCAAAAATTAAAAAAAAAACATGCCTCCCAAACAAAAGACGATCGCTCCCATACAAAATGTAAATGCTTATAATTCCTAAACCGTTTGAGATAAGTATAAAGTGTTTGACCAAATGTCATAGGGAATCGGAAGGGTAATTTGGTAGAAGTGTCAAAAATCCAAGATGGCGGATTCAAAATGGCGGCCGAATTGAAAGTTGGTCCGATCCGGCTCAAAATTGGTATCGAGGGGTTTTTGGAGTCCCACATTCTAAATATGAAAACAATTTTTTGATGACGTCATTTTTTAATATGGCCGCCATACAAATGTTTTTTTTGGATTTCAATAGGTCATTTCTCCCAGTGGGCGCGATGGGGATTATGGTTTTATAGGGTTATATGTGAGGTTAGGGTAGGTGACTTTAGAAGAAACTGAATTGAGCTGAATGTGGAACACCAGGTAGAACAGGTCAACGGTTCTCGGAAACTAAAAGAGATAGGGGGTAAGTGCCAGAACTAATGTTGACAAGCACCCTAGGCATTTTCTAAAAATTAAAAAAAAAACACACCTCCCGAACAAAAGACGATCGCGCCCATACAAAATGTAAATGCTTATAACGCCGCAACCGTTAAAGATAGGTACGGGGTCGATGAACTAATGTTTAAGGGGACCGGGAGTGCAGTTTGGCGGAAATGTCAAAAATCCAAGATGGCGGATTCAAGATGGCGGTTACCTTAAATATTAGTCCGATCCGACTGAAAATCGATATCTAAGGGTTTTTAGAGTCCCTGATTCGAAATATGAAATCCATTTTTTGATGACGTCATTTTTCAACATGGCCGCCATACAATTTTTTTCTCTGGAAATTTTATCGTAGTTTTTCGACATGTTGGCATGATGGAACGCTGAGGCTTTGTAAGTAAAAAATATAGGCAGTGGTCTTACGTCCTTAAGTGACACCTTAAATGAGCTGAATGTGTACCTTCTGATGGAACAGCTTGACGGGTCTCGGAAACTAAAAGAGATAGGTAGTTAGTGCCAAAACTAATATTGACAAGCACCCTGGGCAACTACCAAAAATTTAAAAAAAAACACACCTCCCAAACAAAAGACGATCGCGCCCATACAAAATGTAAATGCTTATAACGCCGAAACCGTTAAAGATAGGTACGGAGGGTTTGAACTAATGTTTTAGGGGACCGTAAATGCAATTTGTCGGATATGTCAAAAATCCAAGATGGCGGATTCAAGATGGCGGCTACCTTGAATAATGGCCTGATCTGACTGAAAATCGATATTTAGGGGTTTTAAGAGTCCCCAATTAGAAAGATGAAACCCATTTTTTGATGACGGCGTTGGTCATAATGGCGAGGCCGCAGGCCGAGCTATATTGACGAGGCCGAAGGCCGAATGTGTTTCTAAGTGAAGCGAGGCCGAAGGCCGAGCGTCTTTCTAAGCAAAACGAGGCCGAAGGCTGAGCGTCCTTCTAAGCAAAGCGAGGCCGAAGGCCGAGCGTGCTTCTAAGCAAAACGAGGCCGAAGGCCGAGCATGCTTCTAAGCAAAGCGAGGCCGAAGGCCGAACGTGCTTCTAAGCGAAACGAGGCCGAAGGCCGAGTGAGCTCCTAATCGAAATGAAGCCGAAGGCCGGGCGTCTTTAAGTAAAGATGATGATGGAATAAGTATATTTATATGGTAGTGAGAGTTAGCCGAACAAAATTACAAGCAGTTAATTGTCTTAGTACATACTAAATCCAATACGTACCGAACAATGAAGTGCAATCTAATTCCTTAGTAGGTTTTACGACATATATACATCCATGTGAAAAGATATACATGGAATAATAAAATTTTCAAACAAGGGTCTCACTCTCATTATCACATGAGACGTAAAACTTTTACTGCTGAAGACATGCATACGGAAGGACCAGATGGAAGCTGTCGGTGGACGACATACCTGCTCTACCAGACTCTCAGTCAGACGGACAGATGGACAAACGGATAAACAGCATCAACCTACGGTTGGATATAAATACGGATATAATGATATACTACAACACTATTGCCTACCACATTTAGTTCAAAGAATTTTACCGTAAGACTTAACTGAAACCACACATTGAGCGTTATGTTTTAGTATTTATACCTTAGTTTTGTTATAATATTATGATTTTTAAGTGCTAATGCTTGCTTAGATAAACCAAATCTTGAAATACATCCCCATACACCGGTTATTATCAACTAAGAGAAAAAAATTATGGTTGGATGGGTGCCTATAGAAAGTGTCTACGAGATTCAAAGCCACACAAATGAATTGAATGAATATGAGCAATGATGAGAAATGTTTTAAGATTTATCGTTGGTGTAGTGGTTGCTTTGGAATGTTTGTAGGTTTGATTCCTGGTTAGGACAGTTGTTGGAACTTTCCGACAGAGAAATTCACACTGTCTGGAACACTGCCCTGTAGGTGACAAAAGGCCTTATACGAGTATGGTACCTATACGTACCTGGTATGCGTGTTTGATAAATACATGAACCTACCTGTCTAAGATATGTAAGCATACCAGGTACGTATAGGTACCATACTCGTATAAGGCCTTTTGTCACCTACAGGGCAGTGTTCCAGACAGTGTGAATTTCTCTGTTTGAAAGTTCCAACAACTGTCCTAACCAGGAATCAAATTAGACATAAACATTCTAACTGTTGTCTCCCAGTTTATCTATGAAAATCTAATGTATGTAAAGAAATACATTAGCAGTTTTGATAAAAGGAGTGATGCTCATTCCATCAACACGCGAAATAAGCACAAGCTATCCGTACATGTAACGCGTCTCCACAGAATAAGTCATTCTTTTATGGGACAATGTATACGATTCTATAATAAAGTTCCCAATGTTATCCGAGATTTGCCTATTAATAAGTTTAAAATTACTATTAAAACTAAACTCTGTCAAAAAGATTATTGCAAAATTTCGGATTACTTGGAGGATAAAACAGCTTGGGACTGATCACTCCAGGATCTATCTACTCGTGTACTAAGATGTCAAAGTGTAGCGTGTCTTGCCATACTGATACCATTATTATGTTCTCTTTTGTAAGGCAACACACTGGAGCTAATATTTGTAGTACCTAAGTAAAAACATTGTAAAATCATCTATATAAAAAGAATGGCCACGAGTTTCTTGCCGCTTCTTCTCGGTTGGCTCTATGTATTTTGGAACGCGGCGGTAGGCTTTAAAGTACATTATAATGAAAAATTTACGTTCATAAGTGCGTCTTTGATGCCTAAATTGAATAAATGATTTTGACTTTGACTTTGACTTTGACTTCCTTAATCTATGTTACAACATCCAAGTATTTACGGATAAGGTTTAAATATTATAAACTACCTTTCAGCCGCGGACCTTCTTGCGTTTATAGTGACTTCCCGTTACGGGATACCTATGTGGCAAGATTTGTGAACATCGGTTCACTAATTTAAGCGTAGAGCAGAACAAACAAACTAATTAATTACGAACCGACAAATATTTTCGCATTTAAAATAATATTATTATATACTGATGTAATAGCTGAAAATATAATCTAAAACGTTCAGTTTTCAGGAGTAGGTAAAAGTAGTTTCAGTGTTAATTCTGATCATCAGTATTCATGTTAGTGATTTGACGCAGCTTTTTCTTGAAAGAGTTATCTATTCTAATAGAGAGTCTATTCCATATGCTTAGGTACTGTCACATTTTTTGTGTTACACGATGATATTTAAAATGTACCGATTATTATGTATTAGTGTAATGCTATAGGCTATAGGATATAAGGAGAATGGATGGATTTTTTCCTCTATGTTAGTGTATGGATAGTTTTTTATTTCACACATTATCAATAATTCAAAACACGTAGGGAACAAAATATTGAATGGAATAGAATATATAATAGGTAGTAGCAATGATTAGGTGGCGTTCTCCATCCATCTTGTATACATTGGTGTCAGTACAAGTCTATCCGCTAGAATTCTGATGCCAGTGTTGTTGCTTATGTCTACTCTGGACATGAAGGATGCTATGCGTTTCCTCTGGATGGAATGAAATGAGCCGACCCGGGGCTGTGAACATTTCAGAAGCGCTACAATGCCATAATATATTGTTAAAGACGCCTCGCGTTCTATATTGGCGTCATCCTTCAGACTGGAAGTTACAATATGACTAAAGTACTGTAAATTATCTACAATTTTAATAAGTTGTCTTACATATGTATTAACGAAACAACTTTATTCAGACATATACTTAAGGTAAAGACGCTCTCTGTATACTCTATATATTATTACTTCAGTGTTTAGACTGGTACGATTAGGGTAGAAAGTATTGGAAGGCCAAAAGCTATGGAAAAGGAACCTTTGAATAAAATAGTTGTACCTACTTATTCGTACCTAATTATATAAGGAACGTCCCATGTAACCTGAGTTAACTTTGTTACAAAGATTTCATACTCATGGATGTATCAGCTTCTTCATCAAGTTACTATCGATACCACCTCCATGTAATAGTGAAAATTTAATTATATGTAAAGTTGTTTCACAACAAACAAATTAACTAACGATGACTCGACAAACACGTATATTTTGAATCTCTAACGGCTGCATAGCGAAATGATATTTTGCAATCTGCCCCCAAAAAAATATGATGGTTAAAATTAATTAGATTACAGAGATAAATGCTCGGATCAGTCATATGGAGTTGTACCGAACTCAGAAGTCACGTGTTCGAACCTCATCCTAGAATTTGTAATTTTCTCTCTTTTATTGCAATACATACAGGTCTATCTCTGTGCTAAGGACATATTAAGTAACAAAAATTGAATCCCTTGGACAGCGTTTCGGAGTAATGTCTCTATCATAAAAGCTGCAACAGAAACTTCCATAGTCCAAAGCCCTCGAAACGCAGAAGACCGCAATAGATAGCGCTGCAATATTTAAAGAAAATCATCGTCTTCAACCACGACTCCGATGTCAAGAGTGAACGACGAAGAAGGAGGAATTATAATAAGAAAGCTGTGCGCTCCATCCCGCACCGGCCTGAAAATGTATTATCCTACATAATGAGTTTTAGTTTGAAAATGTATGTAAAGATCATTGATGCTATCACTTTTTGCATTTGAAGTTTAAATTAAATCGCTTCTGTTGTAGTCACTTATATTATATTATAATCACTTAAAATGATATTCAAAAGTTTTATAAATTGCGTTTCTATCCAGCTAACCAATCAAATTACTTTAAATTTGGCTGTACCAGGTATATGTATAGTGACTACATACGATATACAGGCTACCTTTGTGCCAAAGTCCATCAATATTGTTTCAGTAGTTTGAATGTAAAAGCAGGCCAAACAAACAAGCAACGAACCGTCAAACACTTTCGCATATGAAATATCGCTACCGATCTCTAATGATCTTTTCGCATATGGCCAGTTTTTTTTTCTTTTTAAAATAGTTTCAGTGTTATATATTACGTTATATCACGTTGTATATGTGTCTGAATATCCCAAGTTTTTATTATATGACTTTTGAAGCACTAACGCTTGGTTAAAGAAACCCAATTTTGTAATTTATCCCCTAATACGAGGATTAAAATCCATTAGGAAGATATATTCCAAGCTTGCCATGTAGCGCGTCTTAAAGACCAAAGATGGGCCAATACCGTTACCACATGGAAAGGCGACCATTTAAATGCTAACTCTTAAAAGATATATATTTATAGCAATGTTATTGTAATTGTTGGAAATAAAAGACTGATTATTTTTATTTTTATTTATTATACCAAGCTTGAATGTGTGCTTCGTTAACCTAGCAGTTAGGGCGGATAACATTAACACAGATTGTAAGATGACGATGGTTCAGTACCCGTCCATGTATTGTATTTCGTAGGAGTACCTGCGCTATAACAGATGGTTTTCTAACATGACTCATAAGTTCTTAGAATATGGCATCCGACACTTAATTTATCATCCGACCCTAGGTAAGGTTAGGTTTGAACTGCGGCAAAACTACGCGCAAGCCGAGCGAGCAAAGCGAGCGTGCCGCGGCAGCGGCCGGCGAAGCGCTTGAAATTAAGTAATGAATGATTGTGGGTTGTGGTTTATAACTGAGGATAGAGTAGTGCACAACAAATATTACCTTTCCACGCACTACTTGACAAACTATATCGTTATAAGGTGATTAATTGTTGTGAAAGTGACATATTACAAATAGGAATATGTAAAAAAAACCCAAAGTATGAAATAAAAAATGAACAAAAAACTAAATTCATAAAAGATTCATATTTCATACCAGGACCTCACCATCATCATTTCAGCTGCAGGATGATGACGAAAGATGAATAGGCTCGCACCATATTACATGGGACCAAAAAAATATCCGGACAAACGCAGGTGTTCAAAACGCTGATGCGTACCCCTTCGTGGATATGTAGGTGTGACGATTTGTTATCTTTTGTTTAAAAATAACGTATATTGTGTATTTAGTGGTAGGACTTTTCCAGCGTTAGCATGGTCTTTTAGTAGTTATTCAACCGTGAAACAGTAGTGTGCAAATATTACTGTTTTTAGTGAATGTTTCCAGCGAAATTACGGGGCAAGAGAGTTGACATTTGCATAACTCAGGGTCCCGAGTGCAGTGCTTTGCCGTGCAGGGTTTTACACTGTTGTAGTTTAAAATTCTGTATTGCACTGGACTATTTTGGACAAGCGTGACTCATAACGTCAGACGAGCGACTTGTTCGTCTCGTCTCTGCAACACGGCGGGCGGCTGAACCGCAGCAGGTCCTACGATTTATCTCCTCATTTCTGATTCAATCACGTACAGTGATTCAGCACAGGTTTCTCCATTTTTGATGTAACGAATTGTACGATTTTGAGCTTACATATTATGAGGCCCATAGTCAGAGAGCAGTACCACAAGTCATCACTGGTAACATTCACTGATCTAAGATTTGGCCTGCATGCATATCATGGATTACCTTTTGTTTGCGGCTTCGTCTGCGTGGATATTTGATATACCGTAGCCGAGCTACGGTTTGCTACGGCGTAGCAAATGTTTTCGGTCTATTTCTGTGTGAACTTTCATCAACAGCCGAGCATCATACACTATCACATCTTTCCTTTTAAGTAGACATTAATATTGCATGTTTTATAAACACGGAAAAGTAGTTATTGTTGTCATAACTGTAATAGTTAGACATATCGTATTGCACTTTTTTGTAGACATTGATGTCTTCTATAATTATACTGCAGTACATCACTCTGCTGCATTGTCAATAGTTTCCGATTTTTGAATATATTGTGTGTCACTCAGTGATAATGTGACTTTCTAACGGCAAAACAATGTTTTAATCGATCCAAAGATGTTATATACGAACTGTAAGGGAAAGGTCTGATACTCCTTAGAGTGTGATTGTGGTGGGAAGTGTGGTGTGAGACGCTGCATGTCTGTACTTACTTAATTACTGTAAATGAAGTTGTCTCATATTCTTTATGGTTCTATATTCCTTGGCCAGTGGCCGAAGAAATAATATTGTGGTAAACCATGACATTAAAAACGTCACTATCGTAAAATGTGTGTTTATACATCTCTCTCGCCTTCATCAAATGCCTTTACCTGCGTATGGAAGAGCGGACGGGTAAACTCGCCCCGCGCCAGATTGATAATAAAAACAATTTTTGAAATTTGGCATACCAAAATAAGTGAGCAGGTTATTTCCTACTACATACTTATTTTATGAAAGGCCAGAACTAAACAGTTTTCCCTTCGCCGTTGGAATGCGAAACGTAAGAAGCAAGGGACTCTACTTACTGTGTAACTGTGTGTGCCGTGAATCATTAGTGCGCAAGCGTTAGGTACTGTAAGGGTACTATAGCATGTGAAATCATTATTATTTCTGTTACAAATATGACACAAAAATTTGAGTAAATTTGTCGTGCAGGAGTTCATCTACTTATTAACAAAGTTGAAAGCAAAAAAGTTGTGATTGCATGATATTTTATATGTTTATTCATTTCATGATAAAAGAAGTTTAAAAAATTCGCAATTATCCGCTTATCTGTTACTTCAGTCTACAAATTGTTCCTGTACATCTTATAGATGCCAAAGTTCCTACAGTATAAATATCTTAATAAATATTCTGTTTTAAATAAGGATTTAGATATCATTGAATAACGAAGTTACTCGTATTATAAAATATAATGTTCACACACTCGTACCCAGTACCGTAGAGGTACCAAGTAGTTTAAGTATTTTTTAAAGCCGGTACAAGCACGAGGTCTACCAGGTGATAGGTGCTAATCTCTGCCTTTATCAGACGTATGTCCTCACAACTGCATTGCGCACGTAAACATGAGACATTGTTAAGTCTCAATGTGCATGTATTTTACCTGCACCCATACCCTTCAAAACCAGAACACAATATTGCGAAGGTTACTGCTTCAGGAAAGAAAATGATATGGTGGCAGCCTTCCCGGATGACCTCATTCACGAAGAGTTGTACTGCTACTATGTAGGTAGGTAATTATATAGATAAACTCTTTATTGCAACACCACATTATATAATATAACTAATAAATAAATAGGATAATATAATAGAAAACTATTACTCAACAATAAAAGAAATAAAATTTGGTGTAACCATTGGCGGTCTTATCGGTCAAAGCGATCTCTTCCAGACAAGCATGTTATTGAAAAGGAAGCTTGAATAAAAAAAGGTCTCGAAGGAAGTTTCCTTGGATACCTGTTGAGACTCTCGTGACACATTTACTACCGACCACAATTAGAAGTAGAGCCCTTAAACAAAAATTGAAAAGAGTTCTGGTATGTACCTACAATCTAACGACTACCACATTTTTTTTAACTTTTTAACTCCAGCTGACCGCTCTATCCTTGAGCCTAAATTGCACTAAGAGTAATACTGGCTTTGCAACTTGTATAGGAGTTACGATTTTTACGCAACTGCATGCAGAGCATTTTTGGACCTCTCATTTTGGTCTCCGAGGCGACTGCTCACGTTAACCACTGCACTAAAGGGTTGGATCCCTTATCGAACTTGCTCAAGGATTCAGAATCCATACCAGTGCCAGGGTACCCGTTTTTTTTAATATTCAAATTCCGAATGACTTCTATGTCCCGACTTAAACTGTAATTAAAGGCAAAATTTCTGCAATTGAACTTGTATGAAATTTTTTACTTTTCTGTTCAAATGGTTAAAGTTTAGCAACAAAAACTAATGCACAAGGACAAACGCGGGCCACTCGTGGCCCGCGCACCGCCCAAAAAGCTAGTCTCATTATATAAAGATGGATTACCACTGACTGACTGACTGACTGACTGACATAAATGGTACGGTATGAAGGAGCAATGGGGGGTATAGAAGATGTAGGGGAAAAGTGTAGGGGGGGTTCTGAAACCAAAGGGAAAAGTCCGGGATGAGCTGAATGTGGAAGTCTGATGGAACTGGTCAACGGCTCTCGGAAACTATAAAAGATGGGGGGTAGGTGTCAAAACTAAAAATGAACAAAACCCTGGGCAACTGCCAAAAATTAAAAAAAAAACATGCCTCCCGAACAAAAGACGATCGCTCCCATACAAAATGTAAATGCTTATAATTCCTAAACCGTTTGAGATAAGTATAAAGTGTTTGACCAAATGTCATAGGGAATCGGAAGGTTAATTTGGTGAAAGTGTCAAAAATCCAAGATGGCGGATTCAAAATGGCGGCCGAATTGAAAGTTGGTCCGATCCGGCTCAAAATTGGTATCGGGGGGTTTTTGGGGTCCCAAATTCCAAATATGAAAACCATTTTTTGATGACGTCATTTTTCAATATGGCCGCCATACATATGTTTTTTTGTATCTTTAATGGATCGTTTCTCCCAGTGGGCGTGATGGGGATTATGGTTTTGTAGGGTTATATGTGGGGTTACGATAGGTGACTTTAGGAGAAACTGAATGGAGCTGAACGTGGAATACCAGGTAGAACAGGTCAACGGCTCTCGGAAACTAAAGGAGATAGGAGGTAAGTGCCAAAATTAATATTGACAAGCACCTTGGGCAACTGCCAAAAATTAAAAAAAAAACACACTTCCCGAACAAAAGACGATCGTTCCCATACAAAATGTAAATGCTTATAACGCCGCAACCGTTAAAGATAGGTATGAGGTGTTTTAACTAATATGATAGGGGACCGGAAGGGAAATTTGGGTGATATGTCAAAAATCCAAGATGGCGGATTCAAGATGGCGGCTACCTTAAATATTAGTCCGATCCAACTGAAAATCGACATCTAACGGTTTTTAGAGTCCCCAATTCGAAATATGAAATCCATTTTTTGATGACGTCATTTTTCAACATGGCCGCCATACAATTTTTTTCTCTGGAAATTTTATCGTAGTTTTTCGACATGTTGGCATGATGGAACGCTGAGGCTTTGTAAGTGAAAAGTATAGGCAGTGGTCTTACGTCCTTAAGTGACATCTGAAAGGAGCTGAATCTGAACCTTCTGATGGAACAGCTTGACGGCTCTCGGAAACTAAAAGAGATAGGTAGTTAGTGCCAAAACTAATATTGGCAAGCACCCTCGGCATTTCCTAAAAATTAAAAAAAAAACACCTCCCGAACAAAAGACGATCGCGCCCATACAAAATGTAAATGCTTATAACGCCGAAACCGTTAAGGATAGGTACGGGGGGTTTGAACTAATATTTTACGGGACCGGAAATGCAATTTGGCGGAAATGTCAATAATTCAAGATGGTGGATTCAAGATGGCGGCTTCCTGGAATAATGGTCCAATTCGACTGAAAATCGATATCTAAGGGTTTTTAGAGTCCCCAATTAGAAATATGGAACCCATTTTTTGATGACGGCATTGTTCATAATTTTCACAATGGCCATAGGTCGAAATTAGAGCCTGCGAGGCCGCAGGCCGAGCTATATAGGTCGAAGGCCAAGAGTGCTTCTAAGCGAAGCGAGGCTGAAGGCCGAGCGTACTTCTAAGCGAAGCGAGGCCGAAGGCCGAGCATGCTTCTAAGCGAAGCGAGGCCGAAGGCCGAGCATGCTTCTAAGCGAACCGAGGCCGAAGGCCGAGCGTACTTCTAAGCGAAGCGAGGCCGAAGGCCGAGCATGCTTCTAAGCGAAGCGAGACCGAAGGCCGAGCGTCTTTCTAAGCGAAGCGAGTCCGAGTTTTGAGCCTACGAGGAAATAGAAGTCTTTCATAGCGAGTTTATTTCAAAATTTCAATGATCTTCAAGACATCTGCCCACGTTAACATAGGTAATGTCATGAAATTGTGTAAATCATGAATACTACTATAAGTACTTGATTGATAATTATACAAATATGTAGATTAACTCTTTAGTGAAACACCATAATACAAATATATGTTACAAATAAATAAAATAGAATAAAATAAAATCACAATCAAAATATTTCACAATTAAATAGGTACTTTAAATTTAAAGTGTCAGAATGGGTGGTCTTATCGCTCAGAGCAATCTCTTTCAGACAACCATTCACGGAAAGAAATAGGCATAAACTTATAAGGACGGTGTGAATAAAACAAGTGTACTAAACACTACATATAGCAAAACTCAAGATTATAAATATAAAAAATACTTATAATATACTCGTATACAAACTATACTTATATAATTATACTATACGTAATATACTACAAAATATATACATACTATACATATACCATTTAATTATTATAAAAAGATAATAAGTAGGTTTGCAGTTAGTTATTTCGCGAAGCTAAATGCTTTGACACGTTTTTTGAAGATGCCTAAAGAAGGCGCGCATATAATTTCGTAGAGTAAAGTGTTCCATAGACGAACAGCTTCAACACAAAGTAGGAACCAAAAAAATTGGTGCGGGTTATCGGGGTACTTAACATTAAGTGCTCTGATGATCGTAGAGAAAAAGAGCTCCTAACATGTAAAAATTCAACATTTTACGTACTACTGATATGACATGCTACAAGTAAACGTTAAATTTCCTTCGTAGGCTTGGGTTTGTTATGAACTTGAGTCCAAACAACACTTCACGCAGTGGTATAAAAGGGTGCAGCGTCTTCCAAGAAGCTTAAGGTGTCACAGTTAGCTGGAAAACTAATGGCGACATCTTAAGCCATTACTTACTTTTGAGCAATAAATATATCTTCATATAATAGGCTTATAGGCCTTTCATGGGGACATTAATATACAGATTTTGAAGGTCACGATCTTAATGTCATGGTAGAGATGCTTACTTATTGTCATTCGTTAGTCACTGGTACGACATACATCCATGTTAATAAAATAAATACAAAGTGTGGTGTGGTGTTCACGCTTGGGACAGTATTTTTTTTCAACTATATTGAATAAGAACTCAGCTTATTGAGAAATGTATAGCTCTATTCATTTTCCCTTGAATATATCAAGAGAATAGCTTGACAAAATCATTAATTTGACTGCTTTTAAAGTAAACAACTTACCGTAGCAACTAGAAGCGTGCAGAGTAGGCATTTTATGGTAAAAATGTTTTGTGGTTCTGCATTGAATATCGCGATTAAATCATTCGAAAATGAAGATTAGAAACACTAGATTAAGTAAAATGTAACACATTAAAGTCGCGAAGTTGTCGGAAAAGTAGCCACTACAGATGAGATACAAACTCTAATACAGGTCAAACTTACGCACAACGTAAATGAAATGAATACCAAAGTTTTAGAGGTGTTACGATTTGTAAAGTTCTTCAATCTAACATATGTTTTCTGAAAGTCAAGAAATGGAAGTAAAAAACACTGCGACCATCCCCTAGGTCAATCTTGATGTGCCAATATATGGTACGCAGGTTGGTTTATTTTTAAGTTAATCTTATAATGTAAATAGTATAATTATATCGTAGTGGGACTGTGGGAGTAAGCAGAATAAAAATAAAACCAGTTAATTGTCTTGGTACATAGAATAGAATAGAATAGAATTTATTTATTTCAGACTTATATCTGTCCATATTATTAGTAGAGGTACATACACTTAGTCTTACATCTTTTCACGCATTTCTTTGTTCAATTTGGCCGTTCTAAGGTTTTTTAATTGTTTATTCCTATATATGTATTCACGAATCAAATTTATTTAGACATCTACTTAAGGTAGAGACGCTGTCTGTATACTCTAGGTATATGTTATTACTTCAGTGTTTAGACGGGTACGATTAGGGTAGATAGAAATGAAATGCATACAGCTATGGAAAGATACCTTTGACTTAAAGAGTACCTAAATTTATAAGAAACGCGTCATGTAATTTGAGTTAACTTTGTTGCAAAGACCCCTAGATATATCAGTTTCTTCATCAAGTTACTCTCGATGCCACCTCTATGTAATGGTAAAACTAATTACATACATGTAAAGTCGTTTCCACTACATATGTATAGCATGTACCTACGTAAATTCCTAAATGGCTGAAGTGGTATGGATTTTACAGAGTCCGCATGTGTGTGAAGTGGCTATTCTTATAAATTTGAGTCCAGACAACCTCCACGCAGTGACATAAAAAGGGTGCAACGTCATCTAAGAAGCTTAAGTGTCACAGTTAGCTGGAAAACTAATGAAGACATCTTAAGCTACTACTTACTTTTCAGCAATAAATGTATATATAATAGGCTTATAGACCTTTCAAGGGGACACATACACAGATATAATACACAGATTTCGAAGGTCAATATCTTAATGTCATGGTAGAGATGCTTGCTGCAATGTATGTAATTAAAATTCATACGAAGTGTGGTGTGCTGTTCACACTTGGAACAATATTTTTTTTAACTATATAGAATTAGAACCCAGCATATTGAGAAATGTATAGCTCTTTTCATTCGTCCTTAAATATATATATATACGTAGTATTGTATTCTCTTTGGAATATATCAAGAGAAAGACTTGACTTTACACAATTACTAATTTGACTGTTTTTAAAGTTATTTGACTGTTTTTAAAGTTAACAGCTTACAGTAGCAACTAAAAACATGAGTAGGCATTTTATGGTCAAGATGTTTTGTGGTTCTGCATTGAATATCGCTATCAAATCGTTCCTTAAGCTATGGCGGAAAATGAAATTGGAAACAATAGATTGAATAAAATGTTGCATATTAAAGTTGTGAAGCTTCGTGTGTGTAAATAAAATTAATGCCAATGTTACGATTTGTAAAGTTCTTCAATCTTAATTTATATTAATGCCAAAGAATGTAGGTAAAAAGCACTGCGACCGTCCCCTATGTCAAACTTAATAGGCAGGTATATTTGATACGTAACTTGGTTTTTTTTAAGTGAAGATGATGATGGAATAAGTATATTTATATGGTAGTGGGAGTTAGCAGAACAAAATTAAAACCAGTTATTTGCCTTGGTACATACTAAATCCTATACATACCGAACAATGAAGTGCAATCTAATTCCTTAGTAGGTTTTACGACCTATATACATCCATGTGAAAACCTACACATGGAATAGTAAAATTTTCAAACAAGGGCTCCCTACATTTATTATTATATGTGACGTAAAACTTTTACTGCTGAAGATATGCATACGGAAGGACCAGATGAAAGCTGCATGCATCCAAGATAGTCCTGCGACCTTATTTAGTACGTCTTCCACATTGTCGGTGGACCTACCTGCTCTACCAGACTCTCAGTCAGACGGACAGATGGACAAACGGATAAACAACATTAACCTACGGTTGGATATAGATAGGGATAAAATGATATACTACCAACTACATACACTATTGCCTACCACATTTAGTTCAAAGAATTTTACCCTTAGACTTAACTGAAACCACACATTGAGCGTTATGTTTTAGTATTTATACCTTAGTTTTATTATAATATTATGATTTTTAAGTGCTAATGCTTGCTTAGATAAACCAAATGTTGCAATACATCCCCATACACCGGTTAAAATCAACTAAGAGAAAACAAATGATGGTTGGATGGGTGCCTATAGAAAGTGTCTACGAGATTCAAAGCCACACAAATGAATTGAATAAATATGAGCAATGATGAGAAATATCGTTTTAATGTATCGTTGGTGTAGTGGTGGCAGCGCTGCTTTGGAATGTAGAACTCTTGGTTTGGATTCCCGGTTAGGACAGTTGTTGGAATTTTCTGACAGAGAAATTCAAACTGTCCGGCGTCTGAAACACTGCCCTGTAGGTGACAATAGGCCTTATATGGGAGCAATACATATCTGATATGGGTGTTTGATAAATACTCCTACCTACCTCTCTAAGATATGTACGCATTAACTTAATGTTATTTTTGTTTAAAATATGTATATCATTATTTACGTTACATATAAATTACTTTTACTAAGGTTAAACACTACGGATACTTTGTAAAAAAAAACTGTTTTAATATTTATTTTAAAATTTACTTGTAACGAGTTTCGAGTCAATTAAAACAAGGAATACAACAATTTTATAGAAAATTGCAGAGTTATTTAGTAAATTAAGTCATTACTTACTTTTGAGTAATGAATATATATAATGAATAGGCTCCTCACTTTTCATACATCGTGAAATATTTTTCGGGACTATCTCTGTCATCATCATCATCAACATCATCAGCCTGTAGCAGTCCAATGCTGGACATAGGCCTCTCAGATTGCACTATCTCTGTGCAAAGAACATATTAATAAACAAAAAATCATGAACCGACAAATACTTAGCTTTTCATGACAACTAATTATAATATATATCGATGCAAGAAAACGTTTTTGCTGTAAGTTTGCTGTAAGTTGTTTAGCCAAAACCCAACTTTTCCCCAGAGCCAAAGAAAATTTAAAATGTCTTCAAAAAATCTTTGACAGAAATATGATTTTTGTAACACAGTTTTGTTATAGTAATAATACTCATGAAGAGCAATGAAAATATTTTTGTTAAAGTTATTACCTGTAGGCTTTTTACTACTTACAGCAATTGACTTTTCATTTAAAGACCTGACGTCGTAAGTAGTTTGGTGACTTCTATGGAGATAAGTTTCGTATTTTCCACACATTTAAAATGCTTATACTTGAATAGGTATTTAATACATTACCTACTATATAACAGATGTAAGACTAACTCTAAAAAATGCTGATATAATACATTACACTTTATTGGCATAGGAATGCTGTTAGTTATATCAGATGTTTAATAATAAACTGAACTTTTGCTGTAGTGTAGTGTTAAAACACTGTGTTTAAGTGACTTATTCCTAGCTAATTAAACAAGGAAACTTTTCAAAATTATACCTATTGTAAAAATCTTATAGTAGCGATATGAGACCCAGACCGTTCGACGCAGATTTTTTTAAGAATATAGCTGTGTGCTCAGTAAACTTACGCCGTTCTTGATACTTACAGCTAATACTGTTTTCTTACGTCTCCACACACATATATACGGAGTAAGTATATCATGAGAATCGCTTTGGAACATTGGGACAAGGGTGTTTCAGTAGGAGGTCGGAAGATATCCAACTTATGATGAGATACGATGATACTACTCTTCTCGCTCAAATAAAAAAAGACATGGAACACCTGTTGACACGTTTAGAGACAACAAGCCTCTCCTACAGGCTTGTGATCAACAGAGACAAAACTAAGATGATAATCGTAGACCGAACTGAACTAAATCAACCTGACATTTCTGTGACTGGCAACTGTGAAATTGTTCAATCCTACGTGTACCTAGGATCCACGAGCACAAACACGAGGGGCTATGAGAACGAAATTCAAAAAAGATTTGCTAAGAAGGGATTTGCCGTTGATAAGGTCAAAAGAGTCAGGTGCAACCGAAATATCACCAAATCCACGAAACTCTGCATGTAGAAAACTTTAGTGTTGCCGATATTTCTCTATGGCGCAGAAACATGAACGGTTCACCTGAGAGACAGACGCAAAATCGATGCCCTTGAAATGTGGTGCTGGCGGCGACTGCTGCGGACGAACGAGAGATTATCTAAGACTGTGCAAATACGTGTCCGGAAATACTTCGGACACATTATTCGACATGAAAACTCCATAAAACGACTCGTAGTCTAGGGGCAAGTAGAAAGCAAGCAGTCGATCACACGCGTTGGGCAGAACTCACAAAAGCTGAAACAGAAACTTCCATAGTCTAAAGCACTTTTTAAGTGTTATTTAAGATTTATATGTTTTTATTAAAATTCGTAATTAGCAGCCTTCCTATCACATATTTCAAAGATGTAGGGTTTACTCGAATGTTTTGAGATTGAGAGTTATGTTTTATTCTTTTAGAGTTTATTTATGCATACGTAAGTTTTTATCGTTTGCTTTTTATACTCTAACGGCTGCTTAGCGAAATGTAACTTTGCAATCTGTCCCCTAATATGCACGTTACAATAAATTAATGTAAGACGTCCACTGCTAAACATATGCGTCCCGATCGATTTACAAAAGACCGCATGGAAGCGACCTGTATAAAAGTTCGGTCTGTGGTTACCGGCCCCATCGGCCATTAGTTCAAGGCGTTATGTGTCATGTCCACTGCCACTTCAACTGGCTAATCCTCTGGGCTATGCATGACTTTCGTTCGTGTACTAAATCAGTCCTCATTTCCGATTTAATCACTACGGAATACACCGAGCATAGCCCTTTCTAAAGTTCGTTGTATGACTTTGAGCTTACATATGAATCCCTTAGTCAGTGACCAAGTTCGGTGTCATAAATAATCACTGATCACACATGAACGGAGTAAAATAGAGGATCCGAATTCTTCTTTTATTGAGAGATTAAAAATGTTACGGCACTTGTGTGGCTAAGGCGAATCTAATGATTAATTTTATACGAGTATAATGCATCAAGTCATTTCGACTTAAGGGTCATTTAAATAAATAGAAAATATAGTAGGGTTTATTTCCGCCACGGTTGTTCTTATTCCTTTTGTATGTCACAAGGTATTTAATAGTTACAGCGTTCCGATAATGATAAATAATTATTTTGATAAATGTGAATTAATTTATAGTAACATGAATGAGTCGGCCCGTTCTTAGTATTGTTCCTCTAATATTGCTACAAACGAATAGGGAAATTTATTACTACCATAACATTAGATGTATACAATACAAATATGATTTCAATAAATAATCGGGTATGCGTCTGAAACGAGAGCCATTGTTACCTTAGTTTTAAAAGGTAAAAAATATTCGAAGACGTTAAAAAAAACTGAATGGAATAATTCAGTATCTTGCTTACTATATTAGAATATGGCATACGAAAGGTATCCCTGCATTTCACCGACACTTAATATATCATGCGACCTTTGGTTAGGTTAGGTTTGAACTGCGACAAAACTACGCGTAAGCCGAGCGAGCAAAGCGAGCGTGCCGCGGCGGCGGCTGGCGAAGCGCTTAAAACTAAGGAATGAATGATTATCTACTAGGCAGAGCCTGTACTATGGTAAACTAATGACTGATATACATACTTATATACATATACACACTCAGACACAGCTCAAGCAGACATGTTCATCCACACGCGGTATTTAGGACAGGTTCAGGTGTTTGTTGAAACTATATAGGTACCTAAGTTTTATGTAATTACTTACAATAATATCATTAAATATGATAACATGATTTTACGATTCAACTATAAAATATCTTCCATACAAATTAATTAAAATTAGCTGTTGGCATGAATGGCTTGATAGATTTATTAATGACTAGCTGCGCTCCGCGGTTACAACCGAGCGGTGAAGGTCGATGATGATGATAAATAAAGCGTATGTTACTCAGGCATAATAGAGTTTTCTACTGGTGAAATATTTTTTGGAACCGGTTAGTAGTTTTTGCGTTTATCCGCTATACACTATCAAATAATTCTATGTACTCAGACGAGCGAATGACTAAACAGGTTTTTATTTCAGCACCATTTAGATTATAGAGAACTTTCGTTCCTGTTACCATAGGGAATATTTCACAATTTGCTGTTACCATAATAAGCTATACAAAGATTATTAGGTTGTATTAAGGTATTAGACCTTTATTATTTTTTTGTCCAGAACACGCTATGATTCTAACAAGTACTGAAGATAATTATAAAAATAAAGAACACGACTACAGACTAAGAATGTAAAAAGTTATATTATCTTATGGAACAGCAGATATAAGTGGGTTCATTAGATATTTGTTTAGTATCGTTTCAACAGTTATTTTTTATTTTTGATAAATTAATAGGTACGACATTATAATTGGAGATTTAGCACAGTGACTCCAGTCTACATCAGTTTAATAGTTTAAAAATCAAGTTAAAAAATCATGGAGTACCTTTTGTTTGCGGCTCCGTCTGCGTTGATATTTGATATACCAAAGCTGCTACGGTTTGCTACGGCGTAGCAGATTGTTTCCGGTTTATTTCTGTGTGAAATTTCATCAACAGTTTAAGCATAAAAGAAGAACAAACAAACAATTAACTACTAAGCGACAAATACGCTTTCGCTTTATAATATTATAATAAGCATGCTGCGTCTTGCTTTGAAAATACCATCCGACATCAGTTTAGTTTTAGGGGGTAAAAATATTTGGAGACGATAAAATTGAAAGAAATATTTCAGTATCTGGCTAACGGCGTTTGTATGAGTACCTGCGCTATAACAGATGGTTTTCTAACATGACTCAAAAGTTCTTAGAATATGGCATACGAGAGGTATTTCATATTTCACTATCACATAATTTATCATCGGTCCAGTAGTTTCGGAGTTCAATTCAAACCAACAAAATCGTTCCTCTTTATAATATTATAGTATAGATATAAAGTTTTGTTACCATCAGGTCGTATTACGTATCTTGTGGTCAGTAAGATCCTTAGCAAACAAATAAAGTTAGTTCAGATGATTTTGGAAAAGATGTCAGTAATTTATGCGGGTTTAACCCTGGAAAAAACATTGTTCACAGATAGTACGTTTTGGTAATGCAAAGTAGGACATCCCTTGAAGACGATTAAGCTGGTCTGTTTAACTGATCATCAAGAATGTATTACGTATTAATCTGATACAACCATTTTATTTAAACTAATATATTGGCACGACTAAGGTCAGTGCACAGTAAGTATCAAAAACGTTCACGCCGCCGCAAAAACAGCAGGGCATTGAAAGTTTCTGTGCGTTTTAAGACTTCCACAAGGATGGTTTACTAAATCTAATTATTACTTTGGAATGGTAAATCGGCAAACACTCACGTCTATTATCTGGTCGTTATTACTCCGACCGGTGTTCGGGCAGTACTGATGTCCATCCTCAAAGACCAATTATTTGTAATAAGTTATTAAGTTTGATCTCGCAAAGCAGGTGTTAAGGCTTGAAAAATAAGATAATATAATGATATTTAAAAAACAAATGATATTTGTTCACGTAGCCTAAGAAATACCAAAGTAACAGAATGAAAATTAAAAATAATCAAAGCGTTTCTTATGTTATCGTAACAAAATCGAAATAAATCCGCATTGTGTTTCATAAACTGTATATTTTTTGTAAAAGTATTTATGTAATGTCAACCAAAGTATTCAATAATTTGCCGGATAATATGAAGATAACACATTGTTGAATTAAAGAATTTTATAATAATCTGAAGAAGATAGTTATTGTAAAATTCTACTATAGGTACAGTTGACGACTACTTGAGTGATAAATACAATTAGAGTATTAGCAATTATGATATACTCTTTTATTTTATTACACTGATTTAATTCCTTGACATTATTCGTAATTAAAATCCACTCCAATTATATAAACAGCTATAACTCCGCAACCATAATAGATAGGTACGGGGTGTTTGAAGTAATGTAATAGGGGACCGGAAGTGCATTTCGGAGAATATGTTTAAAATCCGAGATGACGGATTCAAAATGTCGGCCAACTTAAACAAAGTTGGTAAGTAAGTCTAAACGGGCTGTTTTTCAAGATCACGGAGTGAAATAGAAGGGTACAAGTGAGCTCATTAAGAGCTTGACAACAACAAAGTATCTATGAAGTATAATAATTGAATACACAACCATTTCTTTTGTGGATTATTTGGTTAGAGCTGAGTTATGATAGGTGCAGTGACGAGTAAAACGAGGAGGAGCGTTACTTTGCTGTTGAATACAATATCTGTAACACTGCAAATCGTAATAAGTTGCATTTTGTTTTAGGTACTGAATAAATGTTAACAGAATGAAACAGAATGTTAAAATTATGATAAGAAAATATTTACACAGACGAGCGAATGCCTGAACAGACTTTTCTTTCAGCACTTTTCTTCGAGTATATAGCAGCTCAGAGATTATTCCTCTACATCTTACGAGTATAGATGCCAAAGTTCCTACAGTGTAAATATCTTAATACGAGTAGATATTCTGTTTTAAAGAAGGAAAATTTAAATATCAATGAAATAACAAAGTTACTATAAAATATAATGTTGATTGTGATGTAGATACCCAGTACCATAGAGTCTCAGGTGTTAGGTGCTAATCTCTGCCTTTAGCAGACGTATGTCCTCACAACTGCATTGCGCACGTAAAAATGAGACATTTTTAAGTTTCAATGTGCCTGTAATTTTACCCGCACCATACCCTTCAAAACCAGAACACAATATTGCGAAGGTTACTGCTTCAGGAAAAAAAAAATGATATGGTGGCAGCCTTCCCCGGATGACCTCATTCACGAAGAGTTCTACTGCTACTATGTAGGTAGGTGAATATATAGATAAACCCTTTATTGCAACACCATATTATTAATATAACTAACAAATAAATAGGATAATATAAATGAAAACTATTACTCAACAATAAAAATTTAAAATTAATTGTAACAATTGGCGGTCTTATCGGTCAAAGCGATCTCTTCCAGACAACCATGTTATTGAAAAGGAAGCTTTAATAAAAAAAGGTCTCGAAGAAAGTTTCTTTGGATACCTGTGGAGACTCTCGTGACACATTTACCACCGACCACAATAAGAATCTAAACAAAAATTTAAAAGAATTCTGTTATGTACCTACAATCTAACGACTATACCACACTCTTTTGTCTTTTTAACTCCAGCTCTATCCTTGAGCCTCAATTGCACTAAGAGAAATGCTCGCTTTGTAACTTGTATGGGAGTTATGATTTTTTATGCAACTGAATGCAGATCATTTTTTGAGCTCTCAAGCTGGCCTCCAAGACTACTGCTCGCGTTATCCACTGCACTAAGGGGTTGGATCCCTTAACAAACATACACAAGGACTCTATGTCCCGACTTAAACTGTAATTAAAGGCAAAATTTCTGCAATTGAACTTGTATGAAAATTTTTACTTTTCTGTTCAAATGGTTAAAAGTTTGATGACCAAAAACTAATGCACAAGGACAAACGCGGGCCACTCGTGGCCCGCGCACCGCCCAAAAAGCTAGTCTCATTATATAAAGATGGATTACCACTCACTCACTGACTGACTGACCGAAATGTTTAGGTATGATGGAGCAATGGGGGGTATAGAAGAGGTAGGGGAAAAGTGTAAGTGGGGTTCTGAAACCGAGAGGAAAAATACTGGGTGAGCTGAATGTGGAAGTGTGGTGGAACAGGTCAACGGCTCTCGGAAACTATAAATCATAGGGGGTAGGTGTCAAAACTAAAAATGAACAAAAACCTGGGCAACTACCAAAAATTAAAAAAAAAACATGCCTCCCAAACAAAAGACGATCGCTCCCATACAAAATGTAAATGCTTATAATTCCTAAACCGTTTGAGATAAGTATAAAGTGTTTGACCAAATGTCATAGGGAATCGGAAGGGTAATTCGGTAAAAGTGTCAAAAATCCAAGATGGCGGATTCAAAATGGCGGCCGATTTGAAAGTTGGTCCGATCCGGCTCAAAATTGGTATCGGGGGGTTTTTGGGGTCCCACATTCGAAATATGAAAACCATTTTTTGATGACGTCATTTTTCAATATGGCCGCCATACAAATGTTTTTTTGGAATTTCAATGGGTAATTTCTCCCAGTGGGCGTGATGGGGTTAATGTTTTAGTAGGGTTATATGTGCGGTTAGGGTAGGTGACTTTAGAAGAAACTAAATTGAGCTGAACGTGGAATATCAGGTAGAACTGTTCAACGGCTCTCGGAAACTAAAAGCAATAGGGGGTAAGTGCCAAAACTAATATTGACAAGCACCCTGGGCATTTTCTAAAAATTAAAAAAAAAACACACCTTCCGAACAAAAGACGATCGTTCCCATACAAAATGGAAATGCTTATAACGCCGCAACCGTTAAAGATAGGTAAGAGGTGTTTTAACTAATATGATAGGGGACCGGAAGGGCAATTTGGGTTATATGTCAAAAATCCAAGATGGCGGATTCAAGATGGCGGCTACCTTAAATATTAGTCCGATCCGACTAAAAATCGATATCTAAGGGTTTTTAGAGTCCCCAATTCGAAATATGAAATCCATTTTTTGATGACGTCATTTTTTAACATGGCCGCCATACAAATGTTTTGCCTGAAAATTTATTTGGTTTTTTTCTAGATGTTGGCATAATGGAACGCTGAGGCTTTGTAAGTGAAAAGTATAGGCAGTGGTCTTACGTCCTTAAGTGACATCTGAAATGAGCTAAATCTGAACCTTCTGATGGAACAGCTTGACGGGTCTTGGAAACTAAAAGAGATAGGGGGTAAGTGCTAAAACTAATATTGACAAGCACCCTGGGCATCTCCTAAAAAATTAAAAAAAAATACATCTCCCAAACAAAAGACGATCGTACCCATACAAAATGTAAATGCTTTATAACGCCGCAACCGTTAAAGATAGGTACGGGGTTTTTAAACTAATGTTTTAGGGGAACGGAATTGCAATTTGGCTGAAATGTCAAAAATCCAAGATGGCGGATTCAAGATGACGGCTACCTTAAATGTTAGTCTGATCCGACTGAAAATCGATTTCTAGGGGTTTTAAGAGTCCCTAATTAGAAAGATGAAACCCATTTTTTGATGACGGCATTGGTCAAACTGGCGAGGCCGTAGGCCGAGCTATATTGACGAGGCCGAAGGCCGAATGTGCTTCTAAGTGAAGCGAGGCCAAAGGCCGAGCGTCCTTCTAAGCGAAACGAGGCCGAAGGCCGAGTGTGCTCCTAAGTGAAGTGAGGTCGAAGGCCGAGCGTTCTTCTAAGCGAAACGAGGCCGAAGGCCGAGTGAGCTCCTAAGTGAAATGAAGCCGAAGGTCAAGCGTCCTTCTAAGCAAAGCGAGGCCGAAGGCCGAGCGTGCTTCTAAGCGAAACGAGGCCGAAGGCCGAGTAAGCTCCTAAGTGAAATGAAGCCGAAGGCCGAGCGCCCTTCTAAGCAAAGCGAGGCCGAAGCCCGAGCGTACTTCTAAGCGAAGCGAAGTCGAAGGCCGAGCATGCTTCTAAGCAAAGCGAGGCCGAAGGCCGAGAGTGCTTTTAAGCGAAGCGCGGTCGTGTTTTGTGTCCACGAGGAAATAGAAGCCTTTCATGGCGAGTTCGAAGGCCAAGCTTTCGCCAACTTTATTTCAAAATGTCAATGATCTTCAATGCCCATGTTAACATAGGTAATGTTAATAACCATGAACACAACTATTAGTACGAGTACTACTGATATGACATGCTACAAATAACCGTTTAATTTCCTTCGTATACTTGGGTTTGTTCTTAAAAACTTGAGTCCAGACAACCTCCACGCAGTGACATAAAAAAGGGTGCAACGTCTTCCAAGAAGCTTAAGTGTCACAGTTAGCTGGAAAACTAATGAAGATATCTTAAGCTACTACTTACTTTTAAGCAATAAATATATATATAATAGGCTTAAAGGCCTTTCAAGCGGACATTAATACACAGATTTCGAAGGACAAGATCTTAATCATGGTAGAGATGCTTGCTGCAATGTATGTAATTAAAATAAATACAAAGTGTGGTGTGGTGTTCACACTTGGAACAGTATTTTTTCAACTATATAGAATTACAACCTATCTTATTAAGAAATGTATACTCTATTCTCTTTGGAATATATCAAGAGAAAGACTTGAGTTTACACAATCGCTAATTTGACTTTTTTTTAAAGTTAACAACATACAGCAACTAAAAACATGAGTAGGCATTTAATGGTCAAGATGTTTTGTGGTTCTGCATTGAATATCGCTATTAAATTGTTCCTTAAGTTAGGGCGGAAAGGCCTTACTTAAGTTAGGTTAAAATGAAGATTGGAAACAATAGATTAAATAAAATGTTGCATATTAAAGTTGTGAAGCTGTCGTAAAGGTAGCCACTATAGTTTAGATACAATCTCTAATACATGGTTGAACGTACGTACACCGTGAATAAAATGAATGCCAACGTATTTGTAAAGTTCTTCAATCTTAATTTATATTAATGCCAAAGAATGGAAGTAAAAAGCACTGCGACCCTCCCCTAGGTCAAACTTAATAGGCAGGTTTATATTGTTTATATTGTGTGATACTTAATTTGGTTTTCTTTAAGTGAAGATGTAGATGGAATAAGTATATTTATATGGTAGTGGGAGTTAGCCGAACAAAATTAAAAGCAGGTAATTGTCTTAGTACATACTAAATCCAAGACGTACCGAACAATGAAGTGCAATCTAATTCCTTAGTAGGTTTTACGACATATATACATCCATGTGAAAAAATATACATGGAATAATAAAATTTTCAAACAAGGGTTACCTACATTTATTATCACATGAGACGTAAAACGTTTACTGCTGAAGACATGCATACGGAAGGACCATTTGGAAGCTGCATGCATCTAAGATAGTCCTGCGACCTTATTTAGTACGTCTTCCACATTGGCGGTGGACGATCCACCTGCTCTACCAGACTCTCAGTCAGACGGACAGATGGACAAACGGATAAACAGCATCAACCTACGGTTGGATATAGATAGGGATATAATGATATACTACCACACTATTGCCTACCACATTTAGTTCAAAGAATTTTACCCTAAGACTTAACTGAAACCACACATTGAGTGTTATGTTTTAGTACTTATAGCTTAGTTTTATTATAATATTATGATTATACATACATATAAAAAAATCATACTTATAGAATAAGAACTTAGCTTATTGAAATAGGGCGAGCATTTCTTCTTTTTTCCTTATAAATATCAAGAGAAGGGCTTGACTTAAAAAAAACGTTAAATTGACTACTTTTACAGTAAACAACTTTGAGAAAGTTCGATGGATTATTAATTATGTAGGTAGGTACGAACTGACCATTTTTTATTTTTGATATTTATACTGACCAATATAAACGTATTATTTGTGGCTCCGCAACACAGCTGATGATTGAACTATTTGCAACCAGTCCACAATATACACAGGCTTCGACGGGGTCAAGAGACGCGTACAAACACACACATGAGAGCTAATGCAATCTAATTCCTTAATCGATGTTACAACATCCAAGTATTTACGGATAAGGTTTAAATATTATAAACTACCTTTCACCCGCGGACCTTCTTGCGTTTATAGTGACTTCCCGTTACAGGACCGTTACTATGTGGCAAGATTCGTGAACATCGGCTCACTAATTTAAGCGTAGAGCAGAACAAACAAACTAATTAATTACGAACCGACAAATATTTTCGCATTTAAAATAATAATATTATATACTGATGTAATAGCTGAAAATAATATCTAAAACGTTCAATTTTCAGAAGTACGTAAAAGTAGTTTCAGTGTTAACTCTGATCATCAGTATTCATGTTAGCGTTTTGACGCAGCTTTTTCTTGTAAGAGTTCGATCTCCATCCATCTTCTATACATTGGAGTCAGTACAAGTCTATCCGCTAGACTTCTGATGCCAGTGTTGTTGCTTATGTCTACTCTGGACATGAAGGATGCTATGCGTTTCCTCTGGATGGAATGAAATGAGCCGACTCGGGGCTGTGAACTTTTCAGAAGCGCTACAATGCAATAATATATTGTTATAGGCGCCTCGGGTTCTATATTGGCGTCATCCTTCAGTTTGGAAATTACAATATGACTAAGGTACTGTAAATTATCTACAATTTTAATATGTTGTCTTACATATGTATTAACGAAATAACTTTATTCAGACATATACTTAAGGTAGAGATGCTGTCTGTATACTCTTTATATTATTACTTCAATGTTTAGACTGGTACGATAAGGGTAGAAAGTATTGGAATGCCAAAAGCTATGGAAAAGGAACCTTTGAATAAAAGAGTTGTACCTACTTATTCGTACCTAATTATATAAGGAACGCCCCGTGTAACCTAAATTAACTTTGTTGCAAAGATTTCATACTCATGAATGTATCAGCTTCTTCATCAAGTTACTATCGACACCACCTCCATGTAATAGTGAAAACTTAATTACATGTAAAGTTGTTTCACAACAAACAAATTAACTAACGATGACTCGACAAACACGGATATTTTTGAATCTCTAACGGCTGCATAGCGAAATTATATTTTGCAATCTGCCCCCAAAAAAATATGATGGTTAAAATTAATTACAGAGATAAATGCTCGGATCAGTCATGGAGTTGTACCGAGCTTAGAAGACGCGTGTTCGAACCTCATCCTAGAATTTTTAATTTGCTCTCTTTTATTGCAATACATACAGGTATATCTCTGTGCTTAGGACATATTAAGAAACAAAAAATGAATCTCTTGGACAGCGTGTCGGACTTATGTATCTTTCATAAAAGCTGCAAAAGAAACTTCCTTAGTCTAAAGTACTCGAAACGCAGAAGACCGCAATGGATAGCGCTGCAATATTTAAAGAAAATCATCGTCTTCAACCACGACTCCGATCTCAAGAACTCATGAACGATAAATAATTATTTTGATTAATGTTAATTAATTTAGAGTAACATGAGTCGGTCATTCTTAGTATTGTACCACTAATATTACCACTAATAGGGTAATTGATTACTAGCATAACGTTAGATGTATACAATATACATATGATTACAATAAATAATCGGGTATGCGTCTGAAAATAGAGCCAGTGTTACCTTAGTTTTGAGAGGTAAAAAATATTCGAATACGTTGAAAAAAATTTAATGTAATAAATCAGTATCTTGCTTACGGTGTTCGTATGAGTACCTGCGCTATCCTGCGCCTGTTGGTTTTCTAACGTGACTCATAAGTTATTAGAATATGGCATACGAAAGGTATCCCTGCATTTCACCGACACTTAATATATCATCCGACCTTAGGTTAGGTTGGGTTTGACCTGCGACAAAACTACGCGTAAGCCGAGCGAGCAAAGCGAGCGTGCCGCGGCAGCGGCTGGCGAAGCGTTTGAAACTAAGTAATGAATGATTATCTACTAGGCAGAGCCTGTACTGTGGTAACCTGATGTCTGATATACATACTTATATACATATACTTTCCCAGGCACAGCTCAAACAGACATGTTCATGCACACGCGGTGTTCAGGTCCCAAACTAGGCAGAGCCTGTACTATAGTAACCTGATGTCTGATATACATACTTATATACATATACTTTCCCAGGCACAGCTCAAACAGACATGTTCATGCGAACGCGGTGTTCAGGTCCCAAACTAGGCAGAGCCTGTACTATAGTAACCTGATGACTGATATACATACTTATATACATATACACACCCAGACACAGCTCAAACAGACATGTTCATCTACACACGGTGTTCAGGTCAGGTTCAGGTGTTTGTTGTAACTATATAGGTACCCAAGTTTTATGTAATTACTTACAATAATATGATTAAATATGATTACATGATTTTATGATCCAACAATAAAATATCTTCCAGACAAAATAATTAAAATTAGCTGTTGGCATGAATGGCTTGATAGATTTATTAATGACTAGCTGCGCTCCGCGGTTACAACCGAGCGGTGAAGGACGATGATGATGATAAATATAGCATATGTTACTCAGGCTTATAGTTTTCTACTGGTGAAAGAATTTTTGGAACCGGTTAGTACTTTTGCGTTTATCCGTTATACGCTATCAAATATTTCTATGTACTCGGACGAGCGAATGACTAAACAGGGTTTTATTTCAGCACCATTTAGATTATAAAGAACTTTCGTACCTGTTACCATAGGGAATATTTCACAATTTACTGCTCCTATAATAAGCTATACAAAGATTATTAGGTTGTATTTAGGTTTTAGACCTAATATTATTTTATATTATTTTTTTGTCCAGAACATGCTATGTAGTATATTCTAACAAGTGTTGAAGATAATTATAAAAATAAAGAACACGACTACAAACTAAGAATGTAAAACAATGTGCCCTGCTCACATTCACATTGCAATATGGATGCCCAAGTTCCTAACGATGAAATATATTTAGATATATTATGTTTTAAATGAGGTATCATTGGAATGGCCTGAATTGCTTCCTCAAAGGCTGGCAACTCAACTTCGAGATTTTTCGTATTGCGGATGCTCCTGGGCAACAGTGATCATCAGGAGAGCCGCCCGTCCGTTTGCCAATAAAAACAAATTGCAAAATTATTATGAATAATGTTCACACAGTCATACCCCCGTACTAAGATTACTAACAAGTATATAGGTTAGGGTTTTTTCTTTGTGTTATTAGGAGTCCGCATGTGCACGAAGCCCACCTGGTATTAAGTGGCAACCTTTGCGGCTGGTACTGCGCCTGTAATTCTGAGACACAGAAAAGTTAAGTCACCCATACCTTTCTTTCCAAACCACAGTATTGCGAATATTACTGCTTACATTACTACAGGTACGGTAAGTAGGTAGACATGAATAAAAAAAGGAATGTTTAAGGTCGATTTAATAAAAGAGTTGTCACTGATTACATATTGTATATTATTAGTGAGCAGATTTCATGAACACACCACGTAACTTGAGTATACAGATGTATAAACTAGCTCACCAGCCAGCGGCCTTGCTCGCTTGGTCTAGAATTGGTGGAAGCGCTGTTTTGGAATCTCGGAGTCGTGGGATTTTCTGGCAAAGTAATTCTCAATAGCAGTCCGGAGTCTGGAACAGTGTCTCGTAGGTGGCAATAGGCTTGCCTCCTATTGCATGGGATCAAAAAAATATCCGACAAAACACAGGTGTTTCAAACACTGTTGCTCACCTCTTCGCGGATATCCTGTATATTTGACGATTTGTTATCTTTTGTTTAAAAATAACGAGTATATTTTTTTTTGGTAAAGTTTATTTTTACCATGTTTTGAGTGATACTTTTTTACTACCACTTTAATTATAACGTAAATTATTACACGTAAATTTGCAAAATATAATATATATTATATAAATACAGGGTATATATAAAAAAGGAGCCGTGTTACATTCTTAATTAATACTGTTTTTACGGTACCACAGACTTTCACGAGAAAAAATACAGCGTGCTTAGGTGGATGTGAATACTGTGTATAAAGTGCGTCTTATTTTGTTTTTTTTTTGCGTTTGGACGGACAGACGGGCAGACGGACACATGGAGAAAAAACGCGGAGTACCTATCCGGTCAGAGCAAAGTCATAATATAGTATAGTTTAGATGGACCCAAGACGAAACAGCATTAACTGACGGATGGATAGATACGGACATGAAAGCTTAACTAATTAAATTTGTGAGCTATACATAAATTTATTTGGGTGAGAATAATTATTTATATTTAGCAGTAGGACTTTGCCAGGGTCAGCATGGATAAGTTCCTTTGGCAGTTATTCAACCGTGAAGCAGTAGTGTGCAAATATTAGTGTGTTTTGGTGAATGTTTCCAGCAAAATTACAGGGCAAGAGAGTTAACATTTGCATAAATCAGGATGCCGAGCGCAGTGCTTTGCCGTGCAGGGTTTTTAACTGTTGCAGTTTAAAATTATGTATTGCAATGGATTGTATGTGCAAGCGTGATGCATGACGTCAGGCGAGCGACTTGTTCGTCTCTTTTCCGCAACACGGCGGGCGGCTAAACTGCTGCAGGTCCTACGGCTCATCTCATTTCTGATTCAATCACGTACAGTGACTCAGAGCACAGACTTGTACGATTGTTGTAACGAATTGTACGATTTTAAGCTTACATATTATGAGGACCATAGTTAGATAACAGGGCCATAAGTCATTACTCGTAACCTACACTGGTGTAAGATATGGCCAGCATGGTTTAAATATCATGGAGTTTGCGGCTCCGTCTGCGTGGATATTTAATATACCGAAGCACATTGTTTTGCGGTCTATTTCTGTGTGAACTTTCATCAACACCAGTTTAGCAGCTTACGCATAAAAGAAGAACGAACAAACAATAAACTACGAAGCGACAAATACGCTTTCGCTTTATAAATATTTTAATAAGAATGCTGCGTGCACCGCCTTGCTTTGAAAATATTATCCGACATCAGTTTAGTTTTCTATTAGAAGTACTACTTTACGGACATTACTACTTGTGTTAAAATTTTAAAATACATCGGTTCAAGAGAATTGTCACGTAGGAGTTCAATACAAACACAGGTATTTTCACATTGTTATTTTTAATTGAAAATATATAGGTACTTAAAATTTATGTAATTGCTTACAATAATATGATTCAATATAATAACATGGTTTTACGTGTATGATTTACCTATAAAATACGAGTATCTTCCAGACAAATTAATTAAAATTAGCTGTTGGTATGAATGGCTTGAAAGATTTATTAATGACTTGCTGTGCTCCGCAGTAACAACCACGCGGTGAAGGACGATAATGATGATGAATATAGCGTAGTTACTCAGGCATAACATAGCTTTCCAATGGTGTAAGAATTTTTGGAACCGGTTAGTAGTTTTGCATTTATCAGTTATACATTATCAAATATTTACTCTTTATTATTAGAGCAGATAAGGATTAACACCAAGTACACGTTAATATTGCATTTTTTAACACGGAAAAGTACGAGTAGTTATTGTGTCATAACTGTAATAGTTAGACATGTCGTATTGCATCCGTTTTATGTAGACATTGATGTCTTCTATAATAATACTGCAGTAGGTACATCACTCTGCTCCATTGTCAATAGTTTCCAAATTTGAAAATATTGTGTGCTACTCAGTAATAATGTGGCTTTCTAACGGCAACCCACTGTTTGAATCGGTACAAAGATATTATATACGAACAGAAAGGGAATGTCTGATACCCCTAAGAGTGTGATTGTGGTCGGAAGTGTGGTGTGAGACGCTGCATGTCTGTACTTACTTAATTACTGTCTGTACTTAGTTAATGAAGTTGTCTCATATTCTCTATGGTTCTATATTCCTTGGCCAGTGGCCAAAGAAATAATATTGTGGTAAATCATGATATTAAAAACGTCACTATCGTAAAGTGTGTGTTTATACATCTCTCTCGCCTTCATCAAATGCCTTTCCTGCGTATGGAAGAGCGGACGGGTAAACTCGCCGCGCGCCCGATTGATTGTAAGCGTTAGGTACTGTAAGGGTACTATAGCATGTGAAATCAGTAAGTGTTATGTCATGGTCAGTATTATTTCTGTTACAAATTTGACACAAAAATTTGAATAAATTTGTAGTGCAGGAGTTATGAAAAAATAATCTACTTATTAACAAAGTTGAAATCAAAAAAGTTGTGGGATGGAATTATACTTTTAATATTTATTTATTTTATGGTAAAAAAAAATTAAAACATACGTAATTAACAGTTTACCTATCACTGCAGTTCACAGATTATTCCTCTACATCTTATAGATGCCAAAGTACTCGTACCTACAGTATAAATATCTAAATAGATATTCTGTTTTAAATAAGGAAAATTTAAATATCAATGAAATACAAAGTTATTATAAAATATAATGTTCACACACTCGTACCCAGTACCGTAGAGTCCCAGGTGTTAGGTGCTAATCTCTGCCTTTAGCAGACGTATGTCCTCACAACTGCATTGCGCACGTAAAAATGAGACATTGTTAAGTCTCAATGTGCCTGTAATTTTACCCGCACTCATACCCTTCAAAACCAGAACACAATATTGCGAACGTTACTGCTTCGGGGTAGAAACAGGTATGGTGGCAGTATTCCCCGGATGAACTCATTCAAGAGGAATTCTACTGCAACTATGTAGGTAGGTAAATAGATAAATAGATTAGCTCTTTATTGCAACACCACATTATAAAATATCACTAACAAATAAATAGGATAATAAAATTGAATACTATTACTCAACTATAAAAAACTTAAAATTAAGTGTTACAATGGGCGGTCTTATCGGTCAGAAAGATCTTTTCCAGACAACCATGTTATTGAAAAGGAAGCTTGAATAAAAAAGGTCTAGAAGGAAGTTTCCTTGGACACCTGTGGAGACTCTTGTGACACAATTACCACCGACCACACTTAGGAGTAGAGCCCCTTAACAAAAATTGAAAATAATTCTGGTAAGTACCTACAATCTTACGACTATACCACACTTTTTTATCTTTCTAATTCAAGATGACCGCTGTATTCTTGAGCCTAAATTGCACTAAGAGAAAAGCTCGCTTTATAACTTGTATGGGAGTTATGATTTTTTACGCAACTGAATGCAGATAATTTTTCAAACTCTCAAGCTGGCCTGCAAGACTACTGCTCACGATAACCACTGCACTAAGGGGTTGGATCCCTTAACAGACATACATAAGGACTCTATGTCCCGACTTAAACTGTAATTAAAGGCAAAATTTCTGCAATTGAACTTGTATGAAAATTTTTACTATTCTGTTCAAATGGTTAAAAGTTTGATGACCAAAAACTAATGCACAAGGACAAACGCGGGCCACTCGTGGCCCGCGCACCGCCCAAAAAGCTAGTCTCATTATATAAAGATGGATTACCACTGACTGACTGACTGACTGACTGACATAAATGGTACGGTATGAAGGAGCAATGAGGGGTATAGAAGATGTAGGGGAAAAGTGTAGGGGGGGTTCTGAAACCAAAGGGAAAAGTCCGGGATGAGCTGAATGTGGAAGTGTGATGGAACAGGTCAACGGCTCTCGGAAACTATAAAAGATGGGGGGTAGGTGTCAAAACTAAAAATGAATAAAAACCTGGGCAACTGCCAAAAATTAAAAAAAAAACATGCCTCCCGAACAAAAGACGATCGCTCCCATACAAAATGTAAATGCTTATAATTCCTAAACCGTTTGAGATAAGTATAAAGTGTTTGACCAAATGTCATAGGGAATTGGAAGGGTAATTTGGTAAAAGTGTCAAAAATCCAAGATGGCGGATTCAAAATGGCGGCCGAATTGAAAGTTGGTCCGATCCGGCTCAAAATTGGTATCGGGGGGTTTTTGGGGTCCCACATTCGAAATATGAAATTCATTTTTTGATGACGTCATTTTTCAATATGGCCGCCATACATATGATTTTTTGGATCTTTAATGGATCGTTTCTCCCAGTGGGCGTGATGGGGCTGATGGTTTTGTAGGGTTATATGTGGGGTTAGGGTAGGTGACTTTAGGAGAAACTGAATAGAGCTGAACGTGGAGTACCAGGTAGAACTGGTCAACGGCTCTCGGAAACTAAAGGAGATAGAGGGTAAGTGCCAAAACTAATGTTGATAAGCACCCTGGGTTACTGCCAAAAATTTAAAAAAAACACACCTCCCAAACAAAAGACGATCGCGCCCATACAAAATGTAAATGCTTATAACGCCGAAACCGTTAAAGATAGGTACAGGGTGTTTGAACTAATGTTTAATGGGACCGAAAATGCAATTTGGTGGAAATGTCAAATATCCAAGATGGCGGATTCAAGATGGCGGCTACCTTAAATATTAGTCCGATCCGACTGAAAATCGATACCTAAAGATTTTTAGAGTCCCCGATTCGAAATATGAAATCCATTTTTTGATGACGTCATTTTTCAACATGGCCGCCATACAATTTTTTTCTCTGGAAATTTTATCGTAGTTTTTCGACATGTTGGCATGATGAAACGTTGAGGCTTTGTAAGTGAAAAGTATAGGCAGTGGTCTTACGTCCTTAAGTGACACCTGAAATGAGCTGAATGTGTACCTTCTGATGGAACAGCTTGACGGGTCTCAGAAACTAAAAGAGATAGGGGGTAAGTGCCAAAACTAATATTGACAAGCACCCTGGGCATTTCCTAAAAATTAAAAAAAAAACACACCTCCCGAACAAAAGACGATCGCGTCCATACAAAATGTAAATGCTTATAACGCCGAAACCGTTAAAGATAGGTACGGGGTGTTTGAACTAATATTTTACGGGACCAAAAATGCAATTTGGCGGAAATGTCAAAAATCCAAGATGGTGGATTCAAGATGGCGGCTACCTTAAATATTAGTCCGATCCGACTGAAAATCGATATCTAAGGGTTTTTAGAGTCCCCAATTCGAAATATGAAATCTATTTTTTGATGACGTCATTTTTCAACATGGCCGCCATACAAATGTTTTGCCTGAAAATTTATTTGGTTTTTTTCTAGATGTTGGCATAATGGAACGCTGAGGTTTTGTAAGTAGAAAGTATAGGCAGTGGTCTTACGTCCTTAAGTGACATCTGAAATGAGCTAAATCTGAACCTTCTGATGGAACAGCTTGACGGGTTTTGGAAACTAAAAGAGATAGGGGGTAAGTGCTAAAACTAATATTGACAAGCACCCTGGGCATCTCCTAAAAAATAAAAAAAAAACACACCTCCCAAACAAAAGACGATCGTACCCATACAAAATGTAAATGCTTTATAACGCCGCAACCGTTAAAGATAGGTACGGGGTTTTTAAACTAATGTTTTAGGGGACCGGAATTGCAATTTGGCTGAAATGTCAAAAATCCAAGATGGCGGATTCAAGATCACGGCTACCTTAAATGTTAGCCTGATCCTACTGAAAATCGATATCTAGGGGTTTTAAGAGTCCCTAATTAGAAAGATGAAACCCATTTTTTGATGACGGCATTGGTCAAAATGGCGAGGCCGCAGGCCGAGCTATATTGACGAGGCCGAAGGCCGAATGTGCTTCTAAGTGAAGCGAGGCCAAAGGCCGAGCGTCCTCCTAAGCGAAACGAGGCCGAAGGTCGAGCATGCTTCTAAGCAAAGCGAGGCCGAAGGCCGAGCGTGCTTCTTAGCGAAACGAGGCCGAAGGCCGAGTAAGCTCCTAAGTGAAATGAAGCCGAAGGCCGAGCGCCCTTCTAAGCAAAGCGAGGCCGAAGGCCGAGCGTACTTCTAAGCGAAGCGAAGCCGAAGGCCGAGCATGCTTCTAAGCAAAGCGAGGCCGAAGGCCGAGCGTGCTTCTAAGCGAAGCGCGGTCGTGTTTTGTGCCCACGAGGAAATAGAAGCCTTTCATGGCGAGTTCGAAGGCCAAGCTTTCGCCAACTTTATTTCAAAATGTCAATGATCTTCAATACCCATGTTAACATAGGTAATGTTAATAACCATGAACACAACTATTAGTACGAGTACTACTGATATGACATGCTACAAATAACCGTTTAATTTCCTTCGTATACTTGGGTTTGTTCTTAAAAATTTGAGTCCAGACAACCTCCACGCAGTGACATAAAAAGGGTGCAACGTCTTCCAAGAAGCTTAAGTGTCACAGTTAGCTGGAAAACTAATGAAGATATCTTAAGCTACTACTTACTTTTAAGCAATAAATATATATATAAAATGCTTATAGGCCTTTCAAGCGGACATTAATACACAGATTTCGAAGGACAAGATCTTATTCATGGTAGAGATGCTTGCTGCAATGTATGTTATTAAAATAAATACAAAGTGTGGTGTGGTGTTCAGACTTGGAACAGTATTTTTTTCAACTATATATAATTACAACCCAGCTTATTGAGAAATGTATACTCTATTCTCTTTGGAATATATCAAGAGAAAGACTTGACTTTACACAATCACTAATTTGACTGTTTTTTAAGGTTAACAACTTACAGTAGCAACTAAAAACATGAGTAGGCATTTCATGGTCAAGATGTTTTGTGGTTCTGCATTGAATATCGCTATCAAATTGTTCCTTAAGTTAGGGGGGAAAATGAAGATTGGAAACAATAGATTAAATAAAATGTTGCATATTAAAGTTGTGAAGCTGTCGTAAAGGTAGCAACTATAGTTGAGATACAAACTCTAATACATGGTTGAACTTACGTACACCGTGAATAAAATGAATGCCAACGTATTTGTAAAGTTCTTCAACCTTAATTTATATTAATGCCAAAGAATGGAACTAAAAAGCACTGCGACCGTCCCCTAGGTCAAACTTAATAGGCATGTTTATATTGTTTATATTGTGTGATACGTAATTTGGTTTTCTTTAAGTGAAGATATAGATGGAATAAGTATATATATATGGTAGTGGGAGTTAGCCGAACAAAATTAAAAGCAGGTAATTGTCTTAGTACATACTAAATCCAATACGTACCGAACAATGAAGTGCAATCTAATTCCTTAGTAGGTTTTACGACATATATACATCCATGTGAAAAAATATACATGGAATAATAAAATTTTCAAACAAGGGTTACCTACATTTATTATCACATGAGATGTAAAACTTTTACTGCTGAAGACAATGCATACGGAAGGACCATTTGGAAGCTGCATGCATCCAAGATAGTCCTGCGACCTTATTTAGTACGTCTTCCACATTGGCAGTGGACGATCTACCTGCTCTACCAGACTCTCAGTCAGACGGACAGATGGACAAACGGATAAACAGCATCAACCTACGGTTGGATATAGATAGGGATATAATGATATACTACCACACTATTGTTCAAAGAATTTTACCCTAAGACTTAACTGAAACCACACATTGAGTGTTATGTTTTAGTATTTATACCTTAGTTTTATTATAATATTATGATTTTAAGTGCTAATGCTTGCTTAGATATACCAAATGTTGCAATACATCACCATACACCGGTTAATATCAACTAAGAGAAAAAAAATATGGTTGAATGGGTGCCTATAGAAAGTGTTTACGAGATTCAAAGCCACACAAATGAACTGAATAAATGTGAGCAATGATGAGAAATATTGTTTTAAGATTTATCGTTGGTATAGTGGTGGCTTTGGAATGTTTGTAGGTTTGATTCCCGGTTAGGACAGTTGTTGGAATTTTCCGACAAAGAAATTCACACTGTCTGGAACACTGCCCTATAGGTGACAAAAGGCCTTATACGAGTATGGGACCAATACGTACCTGGTATGGGTGTTTGATAAATACATGTACCTACCTGTCTAAGATATGTAAGCATGAACATGATGGTATGTTTTGTTTAAAATATGTATATCATTATTTAAGTTACATATAAATTACTTTTACTAAAGTTAAACTCAAGGGATCCTTTGAAAACAAACTTATACTACATGTTTAAATATTTATTTTAAAGTTTACTTGTAATGAGTTTCGTGTGAATCAAAACAAGAAATACAAAAAATGATATATAATGTTTACTACACAGACCGTATTAACAAAATGGATGCCCAAGTCTTAAAAGGCGTTACGATTTGTAAAAATCTTAAGAGATCTTTATGGTAGAGACGCTGTTTGTACATACAATTGAACTGTAAAATATTCTCCATGTAATGAGAATGTACTTACAATATTATACCTTTTAGTATAATACAATGACATACATACATATAAAAAAATCATACTTATAGAATAAGAACTTAGCTTATTGAAATAGGGCGAGCATTTCTTCATTTTTCCTTATAATTATCAAGAGAAGGACTTGACTTAAAAAAAACGTTAAATTGACTACTTTTACAGTAAACAACTTTGAGAAAGTTCGATGGATTATTAATTTTGTAGGTAGGTACGAAGTGACCATTTCTTATTTTTGATATTTATACTGACCAATATAAACGTATTATTTGTGGCTCCGCAACACAGCTGATGATTGAACTATTTGCAACCAGTCCACAATATACACAGGCTTCGACGGGGTCAAGAGACGCGTACAAACACACACATGAGAGCTAATGCAATCTAATTCCTTAATCGATGTTACAACATCCAAGTATTTACGGATAAGGTTTAAATATTATAAACTACCTTTCACCCGCGGACCTTCTTGCGTTTATAGTGACCTCCCGTTACAGGATACCTATGTGGCAAGATTCGTGAACATCGGCTCACTAATTTAAGCGTAGAGCAGAACAAACAAACTAATTAATTACGAACCGACAAATATATTAGCATTTAAAATAATAATATAATATACTGATGTAATAGCTGAAAATAATATCTAAAATGTTCAGTTTTCAGGAGTAGGTAAAAGTAGTTTCAGTGTTAATTCTGATCATCAGTATTCATGTTAGCGATTTGACGCAGCTTTTTCTTGTAAGAGTTCGATCTCCATCCATCTTCTATACATTGGAGTCAGTACAAGTCTATCCGCTAGACTTCTGATGCCAGTGTAGTTGCTTATGTCTACTCTGGACATGAAGGATGCCATGCGTTTCCTCTGGATGGAATGAAATGAGCCGACTCGGGGCTGTGAACATTTCAGAAGCGCTACAATGCAATAATATATTGTTATAGGCGCCTCGGGTTCTATATTGGCGTCATCCTTCAGACTGGAAATTACAATATGACTAAGGTACTGTAAATTATCTACAATTTTAATATGTTGTCTTACATATGTATTAACGAAACAAATTTATTCAGACATATGCTTAAGGTAAAGATGCTGTCTGTATACTCTATATATTATTACTTCAGTGTTTAGACTGGTACGATTAGGGTAGAAAGAATTGGAATGCCAAAAGCTATGGAAAAGGAACCTTTGAATAAAAGAGTTGTAAAAACGCCCCATGTAACCTGAGTTAACTTTGTTGTAAAGATTTCATACTCATGGATGTATCAGCTTCTTCATCAAGTTACTATCGATACCACCTCCATGTAATAGTGAAAACTTAATTACATGTAAAGTTGTTTCACAACAAACAAATTAACTAACGATGACTCGACAAACACGTATATTTTTGAATCTCTAACGGCTGCATAGCGAAATGATATTTTGTAATCTGCCCCCAAAAAAATATGATGGTTAAAATTAATTACAGAGATAAATGCTCGGATCAGTCATGGAGTTGTACCGAACTCAGAAGACGCGTGTTCGATTCTCATCCTAGAATTTGTAATTTTCTCTCTTTTATTGCAATACATACAGGTCTATCTCTGTGCTAAGGACATATTAAGAAACAAAAATGAATCTCTGGACAGCGTTTTGGACTAATGTCTCTATCATAAAAGCTGCAACAGAAACTTCCATAGTCCAAAGCACTCGAAACGCAGAAGACCGCAATGGATAGCGCTAAAATATTTAAAGAAAATCATCGTCTTCAACCACGACTCCGATGTCAAGAGTGAACGACGAAGAAGGGGGAATTATAATAAGAAAGCTGCGCGCTCCATCCCGCACCGGCCTGAAAATGTATTATCCTACATAATCAGTTTTAGTTAAAAATGTATGTAAACATCATTGATGCTATCACTTTTTGCGTTTGAAATTTAAATTAAATCGCTTCAGTTGTAGAAGTAATCACTTAAAATGTTATTCAAAAGTTTTATAAAATGCTTTTCTACCCAGCTAACCAATCAAATTACTTTAAATTTGGCTGTACCAGGTATATGTATAGTGACGCCATACGATATACAGGCTAACCTTTGTGCCAAAGTCCATCAATATTGTTTCAGTAGTTTGAATGTAAAAGCAGGCCAAACAAACAAACAACGAACCGACAAACACTTTCGCATAATATGAAATATCGCTACCGATCTCTAAAGGTCTTTTCGCCAAGTTTTTATTATATGACTTTTGAAGCACTAACGCTTGGTTAAAGAAACAAAATTTTGCAATTTATCCCCTAAAACGAGGATTAAAATCCATTAGGAAGATATATTCCAAGCATGCCATGTAGCGCGTCTTTGGTATCGTCTCGGTGGCCTAGGATACGGTTTGTCAGAAGACGCGGGTTCAAAACCCATTCCAGGATGGGTTATTTTTGTGATTTAATGGTAAATCGGACAACACTGATGTCTATTATGAGGTCGTTACTATTCCGACGGGTGTGCGGGCAGTACTGGTACCCACCCTCAAAGCTCATTTATTTTTGTCCTATAATTTGACAGTTTGGTCTCGCTAGGCAGGCGTTATGGCCTGAACAATAAGATAATACGGTTTGATAACTTACTGAATCATTTATAGTTCTGTAAGTTATCAAACCGACCTGAACCTGGAGGTTGAATCAAAAACCCTTAAAAAAAACCCACCCTAAAATGCTTTATACTAAATAATAGGTACTATACCAAATCATTAAAAGTAACAACACGCATCTGTCCATTCAACAGTCATTTACATTACAGGTAGTTGTACATTTTTATTGTTTAGTGGTAGTATTCAAGAGCAATATAAAGTACCTGAATACCGCTGGTATTCAATTCAGTAGGCTGGTACTTACACAATAATACATATTTTTGAGGTCTAATAATAAAAAAAGTGCTATCCATCTAATTTGAAAACCAAAATTTTTCCTTTTGCATTTTGCCTTGCCTCTTATAAATTCTTGGGATCCCCAGAAAGTTTTGAGAAACTGAAAAAACACCTAAAATGGATACAATATTTTCAATAAATCTTTTACGACGAGCACGTTACACTCCAATAACTAAAGAGTAGTACGCCTTTCTTGGTAATATCATCATTGGCGGTTAATGACAATCGATCAGTAAGTTGCAAGGTCACTAAAATGGTAAAAAAAAATATTTACCCCAAAATGGAACCGATTTCAGCACCGAAAAGTGTAAAAGAAATGTGGAAATTGGTACTTTTGTACGTTCATGGTACCGACTACCATTCTTTGTAAAGGCAATGACCCGTTGACTTTGATATTGTTGCCAAACCGCTGGGTCCGATTCTACTAACCAAATGTTGCTCCAACTTTAACTAAACTGTAGCTGAACGATGACATTTATACGTTTTTTATTGTGCTATTAAAGTTCGATTTCTATTGTTACAATAAACTTTAAATTAAAACCTAATATGCTGTTAACTAAATAGATCATGTTTTAAATGTTTATCGGGACTTATCACGTATTATTTAATATAGGTAAAAATATGTACCTTTCGCTCGACGTTTCGACCATGTTACCAGGTCAGGTGGCAGGTGGCCAGGTCTCTGTTGGATAGAGCGGACGCCCTCTGTGACCCTGAACATGTAGAGGTTGAGAAAAGGCATGTTCAGGAGGTACTTAAAAGGAATGGCTATAGTGTGACTAAACGCGGGCAGGTGAGACGCAGATGTCACAAGAGAGGGACTGACGTCGAGCGGCAGCCGGCTTTCATGCCTTACGTTAAAGGAGTAATGGATAAGGTAGGGAATTTGCTGAAAGAGTACTCCATCAAGACGGTGTATACCCCCTTATCTAAGCTGGCGAGGCATATGAGGACACCGAAAGACGTTATTCCTTTCCAGACCCCTGGTGTGTACAAGGTCGATTGTAGCTGCGGTAGTTCCTACATAGGTCAAACGAAGCGTACCATAGCTGAAAGATTCAAAGAACATATCGCAGCCGTCAAAAATCGCCAGACACAGAAGTCGGCTATTGCAGAACATTTGCTTGAGTCAACAGTCAACAGTGCGGGATCCGGTCACTGGATCGAGCTCCACGATCCGAAGGTCCTCTCCACTGAACGACATTATTTTTCAAGAATGGTTCGTGAAGCGGTTGAAATTAGAAAACATCGCAATTTCAACCGGGCAAAATGGATTTAAGTTAGCGGCGTCGTGGAATCCCGTGGTGAGCAAGTGTACAAACCGCGGTGTAAGTACTAGGACATTTACCGATACAGTCAGTGTTGTGTGTCGTAGTGACAACCCTGCAATTTTTCAAGATCAAGTGAGGGTAGGAGAACAAAACACACGCTCTTCTCGCCGGACTCACCCGCAGTTTTCAGTCAGCTCGTGACCACGGCCATTGTAACATGGTCGAAACGTCGAGCGAAAGGTACATATTTTTACCTATATTAAATAATACGTGATAAGTCCCGATAAACATTTAAAACATGTGTTCAAATCGCAAAAGTTTAAAAATTACTATATAGATCATGACCGCGACGTTAACGCATATCCGTATATTATATTTATATATGGGTAGTAGCGTTTAAGATGACGTTACGTTTCAAGTTGTCATCATAGAAATAGTAGAATAGCTTTTTGGGTTAGTATCCAACGGAGTCGAACTGATGTTGCAACTGAATAGATAGTTGAACGTTTTGAAAAAATAGAATTGGTTTGCAGATGCCCAACTTTATGAATAAATTAATTAGAAAGTAACGTTAAAGGATTAACCTTTTGCGTCTCAGAGACATAAATATACGTCAGTTTCATTTATAAATCTTTTGAGTTTATTATCACGGTATAGGAAGGATTAATACATAAGGAAGTTGATTTAGGAAGTTATCGATTTGTCCTAAATAGGGAAGCTAATCCAATCTTAGATGTGACCACCATTTTATTAAAATACTCAAAATAACAATTTTATATCTTGGCAAACTTAAAAGCAAGTGTTGGTTTATTTGACACAACAGAAGGAACAGTGTTCCACATGTTACAAGTCTCCACGAGTTCTACCTACTCTACCTATAACTACATGTCAAACTAAGAGCTATTTTAGACACACAGTCAGACGTACAGATGGACAAACGGACAAATAGCATCAACGGACGGTTGGATATGGATACGCACATAATATGATGATATCCAACCACAACACTGCCTACATTTATTTTAAAGAAATTTACCCTTAGACTTAACTGAAACTCACATTGAACATTATGTTTTAGTATTTATAGATAGATATTAAAGATAGGTAGGTATTTTTCCACTAAAAAAGAGCAATACTTAAGTTCTTACAGTACAAAAATCTTGACAGATATGAGTACATCGACGTATTATTGGAATCGTAAAGTTTTTATAAACACATTAACACACATATTAACAACCAGTCTGCAAAGAGATTATAAATATCACACTTATACCTATTATAAACGTGAATAAGGGCGTGAATATTTTCATTGTTAAAAACTACATATAGATATAAATATATATTCCATATCGAATAAGAACTAAGCTTATTAAAAAAAGTAGAGCTCTTTTGATGTTTCGTTGAATATTTCAAGCTAGCGACTTAACTTGACTTGGCAAAATCCCTAATTTGACTGTATATACAAAGGGTAAAACTATTATAACTTTGTTTAGAAATTTACGAGTCTGATCCTAAAACTCTGTGTGACGCCGAACTACAAGCCTGCGCTGATAGCAGGGCAAGAGCAAGAGTCCGAGAATAGAAAAATTTTAGGATACTTTTGTTTTGGTGCATCAATTGATAAATAATAATATGTTTTGAGTGTAAGACAAACCTAACAATATCGTTGTTGATAAAAATCTATTATACCGTTTTATCTGCAGAATGATCGTAATTATAGTTCATACGAGTACACACATCTTAATATATTATAACCGTCTTTCATGCCGTCGGATACTAAGTACCTAATGAACGTACACCACCTAAAAGTACATACACACCCTTAAAACATAGGTAACCCTCCTTCAGGAAGTAAGTTTTAAAAGGCAAAGTAGGAAAGTTAATTACTACTTACTCAATGAAAGGACAGCATTCAAGAATTAAATCTTCGCGGTCGTATTTGATAACACCTCTGCCTAACCCTACGCGGATATGTAAGCGTGAAGATAACGTAGGTAACATACGTTATCTTTTAAATTTACTTTTAATTTATTTTTACTTAATTTTGAGTAAACCGGATTCATTTTATCCATAGATACAGAAATGTGTTGCACTCAGTCCAGGGTTGCTAATGAACGCCCCCCGAGTGTTCCCGCCTTGCCGTGGAGGGGGGCCTCAGTAGCCGTGGCTTGGGTCACCACGGTGAAGCTAAGGGGAACCAATGGGCATGCCAGTGATAGCCGATAGCTGGCAGGCCCGAAGTGGGACCGCTCCTATGGGCTTTGCCCTCCAGGTCCACACGGGAGCGGTCACTGTAGGTAGCGGTGGTGTATGGGCGCCACTGCAACTGAGGCGGGCTGCGGTGTCGTATGGGCGGCACCGCGGCTGAGAGTTAGGGGCTGCGGCGGGAGAGGAGTGCCGGTGTTACGGTGAGCCGCTCTCCCTGCCTTCCGCGGCCTTGATGGGGCCGCCATCGTTAGATGGCAGACGCGGTAGGGTCGCAGGGGAAGAGGACTGTCGGTATTGAGAGGCGCCGCTGTCCCTATCCTTTGCGGCCGAAGTAGCAGGCGGTGGGGCTACTCACCTGACCCATCGTAGGGGGACTTAGGGCGCCCAGACTTGGGGGAGTCTGGGGTCCATTTGCGGGCTAGGTCCTCCGTGGCGGTTGCGGCACGCCAAGTGTTCTGGCGTGCTGCAAGAGAGAAGGGTCCGGCAATGGTCAGCCGCGGCGGGTTCGCGGTCGTGTGCGAAATCTGTCCCGCGTTCCCGCCAAAAGTGGCAGTGACGGAACACCGCAGAGGTTTGGTGGGTATGCTGCCCTTCTGGCAGAGACTCCAATATAACCACCGTGCTCCCCCCGGGGCCGGTGTTATCCATAAAGGATTACTCTTAAACCATTGTTTTAATCGGTCCAAAGATATTATATACGAACTGAAAGGGAATGTCTGATACCCCTAAGAGTGTGATTGTGTGAGTTGCTGCATGTCTGTACTTACATAATTACTGTTAATGAAGTTGTCTCATATTCTCTATGGTTCTATATTACTTGGCCAGTGGCGGAAGAAATGAAATTGTGGTAAATCATGATATTAAAAACGTCACTATCGAAAAGTGTGTGTTTATACATCTCTCTCGCGGTCACCAAATGCCTTTACCTGCGCATGGAATTAAGTACATGTAAACTCGCCCCGCGCCGGATTGATTGAAAAATTAATTTGTGAAATGTAGCATACCGAAATAAGTGAGCAGGTTATTTCCTACTACTTATTTAACGAAAAGCCAGAATTAAACAGTTTTCCCTTCGTTGTTTGAATGTTATTAAAATGCGAAACGTAAGATGCAAGGGGCTCTACTTACTGTGTTCTGCCGCGAATCATTAGTGCGCAAACGTTAGGTACTTTATTATAAGGGTACTATGGCATGTGAATTCATTATTATTTCTGTTACAAATTTGAGACGAAAGTTTGAGTAAATTTGTAGTGCAGGAGTTATGAAAAAATAATCTACTTATTAACAAAGTTGAAATCCAAAAAGTAGTGGGATGGAATGATACTTTTAATATTTATTCATTTTATGGTAAAAAAGAAATTTTAAATATACGTAATTAACAGCTAACCTATCACTGCAGTTCACAGATTATTCCTCTACATCTTATAGATGCCAAAGTACTCGTACCTACAGTATAAATATCTAAATAGATATTCTGTTTTAAATAAGGAAAATTTAAATATCAATGAAATAACAATGTTATTATAAAATATAATGTTCACACACTCGTAGGTACCCAGTACCGTAGAGTTCCAGGTGTTAGGTGCTAATTTCTGCCTTTAGCAGATATATGTCCTCACAGCTGCATTGCGCACGTAAAAATGAGACATTGTTAAGTCTCAATGTGCCTGTAATTTTACCCGCACCCATACCCTTCAAAACCAGAACACAATATTGCGAACGTTACTGCTTCGGGGTAGAAACAGGTATGGTGGCAGTATTCCCCGGATGAACTCATTCGAGAAGAATTCTACTGCAACTATGTAGTTAGGTAAATAGATAGATAGATTAACTCTTTATTGCAACACCACATTATAAAATATCACTAACAAATAAATAGGATAATGTAATTGAATACTATTACTCAACTATAAAAATCTTAAAATTAAGTGTTACGATTGGCGGTCTTATCGGTCAGAAAGATCTCTTCCAGACAACCATGTTATTGAAAAGGAAGCTTGAATAAAAAAGGTCTCGAAGGAAGTTTCCTTGGACACCTGTGGCGACTCTCGTGACACATTTACCACCGACCACACTTAGAAGTAGAACCCCTAAACAAAAATTGAACGGAATTCTGGTATGTACCTACAATATTACGACTATACCACACTTTTTTTTCTTTTTAACTCCAGCTGACCGCTCTATCCTTGAGCCTCAATTGCACTAAGAGAAATGCTCGCTTTATAACTTGTATGGGAGTTATCATTTTTTTCGCAACTGAATGCAGATAACTTTTCAAACTCTCAAGCTGGTCTCCAAGACTACTGCTCACGATAACCACTGCACTAAGGGGTTAGATCCCTTAACAAGCATACACAAGAACCAGTTTTTTTTAAATTAAAATCCGTTTGACTTCTATGTCCCGACTTAAACTGTAATTAAAGGCAATATTTCTGCAATTGAACTTGTATGAAAATTTTGACTTTTCTGTTCAAATGGTTAAAGTTTAGCAACAAAAACTAATGCACAAGGACAAACGCGGGCCACTCGTGGCCCGCGCACCGCCCAAAAAGCTAGTCTCATTATATAAAGATGGATTACCACTGACTGACTGACTGACTGACTGACATAAATGGTACGGTATGAAGGAGCAATGGGGGGTATAGAAGATGTAGGGGAAAAGTGTAGGGGGGGTTCTGAAACCAAAGGGAAAAGTCCGGGATGAGCTGAATGTGGAAGTGTGATGGAACAGGTCAACGGCTCTCGGAAACTATAAAAGATGGGGGGTAGGTGTCAAAACTAAAAATGACCAAAACCCTGGGCAACTGCCAAAAATTAAAAAAAAAACATGCCTCCCGAACAAAAGACGATCGCTCCCATACAAAATGTAAATGCTTATAATTCCTAAACGGTTTGAGATAAGTATAAAGTGTTTGACCAAATATCATAGGGAATCGGAAGAGTAATTTGGTGAAAGTGTCAAAAATCCAAGATGGCGGATTCAAAATGGCGGCCGAATTGAAAGTTGGTCCGATCCGGCTCAAAATTGGTATCGGGGGGTTTTTGGAGTCCCACATTCGAAATATGAAAACCATTTTTTGATGACGTCATTTTTCAATATGGCCGCCATACATATGTTTTTTTGGATCTTTAATGGATCGTTTCTCCCAGTGGGCGTGATGGGGATTATGGTTTTGTAGGGTTATATGTGGGGTTAGGGTAGGTGACTTTAGGAGAAACTGAATAGAGCTGAACGTGGAGTACCAGGTAGAACTGGTCAACGGCTCTCGGAAACTAAAGGAGATAGAGGGTAAGTGCCAAAACTAATGTTGATAAGCACCCTGGGTTACTGCCAAAAATTTAAAAAAAAACACACCTCCCAAACAAAAGACGATCGCGCCCATACAAAATGTAAATGCTTATAACGCCGAAACCGTTAAAGATAGGTACAGGGTGTTTGAACTAATAGTTAATGGGACCGAAAATGCAATTTGGTGGAAATGTCAAATATCCAAGATGGCGGATTCAAGATGGCAACTACCTTAAATATTAGTCCGATCCGACTGAAAATCGATATCTAAGGGCTTTTAGAGTCCCCGATTCGAAATATGAAATCAATTTTTTGATGACGTCATTTTTCAACATGGCCGCCATACAATTTTTTTTCTGGAAATTTTATCGTAGTTTTTCGACTTGTTGGCATGATGAAACGTTGAGGCTTTGTAAGTGAAAAGTATAGGCAGTGGCCTTACGTCCTTAAGTGACACCTGAAATGAGCTGAATGTGTACCTTCTGATGGAACAGCTTGACGGGTCTCAGAAACTAAAAGAGATAGGGGGTAAGTGCCAAAACTAATATTGACAAGCACCCTGGGCATTTCCTAAAAATTAAAAAAAAAACAAACCTCCCGAACAAAAGACGATCGCGTCCATACAAAATGTAAATGCTTATAACGCCGAAACCGTTAAAGATAGGTACGGGGTGATTGAACTAATATTTTACGGGACCAAAAATGCAATTTGGCGGAAATGTCAAAAATCCAAGATGGTGGATTCAAGATGGCGGCTACCTTAAATATTAGTCCGATCCGACTGAAAATCGATATCTAAGGGTTTTTAGAGTCCCCAATTTTAAATATGAAATCCATTTTTTGATGACGTCATTTTTCAACATGGCCGCCATACAATTTTTTTTCTGGAAATTTTATCGTAGTTTTTCGACATGTTGGCATGATGAAACGTTGAGGCTTTGTAAGTGAAAAGTATAGGCAGTGGCCTAACGTCCTTAAGTGACATCTGAAATGAGCTAAATCTGAACCTTCTGATGGAACAGCTTGACGGGTTTTGGAAACTAAAAGAGATAGGGGGTAAGTGCTAAAACTAATATTGACAAGCACCCTGGGCATCTCCTAAAAAATAAAAAATAAACACACCTCCCAAACAAAAGACGATCGTACCCATACAAAATGTAAATGCTTTATAACGCCGCAACCGTTAAAGATAGGTACGGGGTTTTTAAACTAATGTTTTAGGGGACCGGAAGTGCAATTTGGCTGAAATGTCAAAAATCCAAGATGGCGGATTCAAGATGACGGCTACCTTAAATGTTAGCCTGATCCGACTGAAAATCGATATCTAGGGGTTTTAAGAGTCCCTAATTAGAAAGATGAAACCCATTTTTTGATGACGGCATTGGTCAAAATGGCGAGGCCGCAGGCCGAGCTATATTGACGAGGCCGAAGGCCGAATGTGCTTCTAAGTGAAGCGAGGCCAAAGGCCGAGCGTCTTTCTAAGCAAAACGAGGCCAAAGGCCGAGTGTGCTCATAAGGGAAGTGAGGTCGAAGGCTGAGCGTTCTTCTAAGCGAAACGAGGCCGAAGGCCGAGCGTGCTTCTAAGCGAAGCGAAGCCGAAGGTCGAGCATGCTTCTAAGCAAAGCGAGGCCGAAGGCCGAGCGTGCTTCTAAGCGAAACGAGGCCGTCTTACGTCCTTAAGTGACACCTAAAATGAGCTGAATCTGAACCTTCTGATGGAACAGCTTGACGACTCTCGGAAACTAAAAGATATAGGTAGTTAGTGCCAAAACTAATATTGACAAGCACCCTGAGTATCTTCTAAAAATTAAAAAAAAAACACACCTACCAAACAAAAGATGATCGTTCCCATACAAAATGTAAACGGTTATAACGCCCCAACCGTTAAACATAGGTACGGGATGTTTGAACTTATATTTTAGCGGACTAGAAGTGCGATTTGGCGGAAATGTCAAAAATCCAAGATGGCGGCTACCTTAAATATTAGTCCGATCCGACTGAAAATCGATATCTAAGGGTTTTTAGAGTCCGCAATTCGAAATATGAAATCCATTTTTTGATAACGGCACAAAATGGCGAGGCTGCAGGCCGAGCTATATTGACGAGGCCGAAGGCCGAGTGTGCTTCTAAGTGAAGTGAGGCCGAAGGCCGAACGTCCTTTTAAGCAAAGCGAGTCCCACGGCCGAGCGTCCCTCTAAGCAAAGCGAGGCCGAAGGCCGAGCGTACTTCCAAGCGAAGCGGAGCCGAATGCTGAGCATGCTTCTCAGCAAGCATGCTTCTAAGCGAGGCCGAAGGCCGAGCGTGCTTCTAAGCGAAACGAGGCCGAAGTCCAAGTATGCTCCTAATTGAAATGAAGCTGAAAACCGAGCGTCCTTCTAAGCAAAGCGAGGCCGAAGGCCTACGCTCGGCCTACGCGGCGCCGCTGCAAAAACAGCAGTGCATTGAATGTTTCTGTGCATTTTAAGACTTCCAAAAGGATGGTTTACTAAATCTAATTATTACTTTGGAATGGTAAATCGGCAAACCCACACGTCTATTATCTGATCGTTATTACTCCGAACGGTATTCGGGCAGTACTGATGCCCATCCTCAAAAGCCAATTATTTGTAATAATTTATTAAGTTTGATCTCACAAAGCAGGCGTTAAGGCTTGAAAAATAAGATAATATAATGATATTTGTTCACGTAGCCTAAGAAGTAGGTACCTACAGAATAACAGAATTAAAATTAGAAATAAGTAGGTAATCAAAGCGTTTCTTATGTTATCGTAACAAAATCGAAATAAATCCGCATTGTGTTTCATACTGTATATTTTTTGTAAAAGTATTTACTTATGTAATGTCAACCAAAGTATTCAATAATTTGCCGGATAATATGAAGATAACACATTGTTGAATTAAAGAAATTTAAAATAATCTGAAGAAAATAATTATTGAAAAATGCTACTATAGGTACAGTTGAAGACTACTTGAATGATAAATACAATTAAAGTTATTAGCACGACCTGATAAAGGTCGCAGGACGACGTTGGATGCAGGCCGCTTCAAACCGGTCCTTTTGGAAAATTGTGAAGGAGGCATATGTTTAGCAATGGACGTCCTACGGCTTAGATGATGATGATGATGATAGTAGCTCTAGCATGTTCTCAAATTAATTGTATTTTTTTGTGAGTTTCACAAGTTGTTTACATATGAACAGATTTTGATGATTAGTTTTTACCTAATCTCTTTACATGTTGATTTTTAATAAGAAGATTTACCTTTATACTAGCTGAGACCCGCCAGCGGCTTCGCTCGCTTGGTCTTGTTGTAGTGGAAGTGCCGTTTTGGAACGTCGAGGTCATGGGTTCGATCCCCGGGTCGGACAGTTATTGGATTTATTTGAGAAACAAAAATGTTATCAATAACAGTCCGGAGAATAGAACAGTGCCTCGTAGATAGGAATAGGCTCGTCTCCTGTTACATGATCACATGACCAAAAACATATATATGGCACTACCCTTACATACAAAAACATATATATGGCACTCGAGGATTATATAGGTAAAAGTATCGATTAACTCAAGATGACTGATGTTACCGCCCCGCGGTTTCACCTCCGTGGTGATGGATGGTGACGATGAGGAACAGTATATACCTACTATTAAATACAGCTGCTTACCCCTTCGAGGATATAATGGCGAAATTATTGGTTATGTTGTGTTTAAAAATAACATGCAAATATTGCGGGTGGTTCACCCAAGACAGTTAAACTGGTGTTTCACCTCCGTGGTGATGGCGGAATCGCTCGACTACAGTCGGCTGAACAACAAAGATAGATGGATGACATGTGGACTTTATCGCCGAGCACGTTGTCAAGATCATTGCGTGCTTTTGACTATCAGAAACTGACACATCTTTTACAGAAAATAAGCCATCATTACGATCTAGACGTAGGCGGAGATCTTGTTATTTTGTCTATGCTGTGCCCAAGAGTATTAGGCTTTTTCACCCGCGTGATGATAGATGATGATTATGAAAAGTAGCCTATCTGCTATCCCAGACTATAGTCTATCATTGTGCCAAAATTCAACCGATTCGAAGAGAAGATACGTTCAGTCGTTTGAGCGCGAAAGAGTAACAAACATCTATTGATGCATCCATCCATCCATCCATCCAAACTTTCACATTTATAATATTATAGTGGGATAGTTGCGCCCTGCGGTTACACCTGCGTGCTAATTGATGATGAAGATGATGATGAAAAGTATCCTATGTGTTAATCCAGCGCCTCATCTACCAACAAACCAAATTTCATCAAAATTGGCCCAGCTGTTTAAGCGTAAAAGAGTAACAAACAGCCATCGATAAAAATACATACTAACAAACTGTGGCGTTTATATTAGTAGGACTAGAACCTAATATATCTAATCTGTATTAAAAATTTCATCAGTTAGTAATTACGCAGAGACATGGTAAAACCATTTATATTACTAGCTGCGCCCATTGGTTTCACACGTGTGGTGACAGATGATGATGGTGAATAGTATCATGTGATATTCCAACACTTCATCATATACTTAACCAATGTCATCCAAATCCGTTCAATCGTTTTGGCATGATTGAGTAACAAACCTCCATCTATCCAAACATTTGGATTGCTAATATTTATTTATGTTTTAATATAATGAATATTAAATCTATTTTATGCTAAAGCAGGGCTATTGAAAACGGTCGTTTTAATTAATGTACCTATCCATAGTGTATCTTATTGAAGATGGAAATTCTATCTTTTGATAGTCTACTGCATTTCTAAAACATATCGAAGGATAGCTGAAGCTATCTCCAGGTATTGATCTATCGGCAGTAGGGACTATCCGTTACGATTGGTAAGGCTTGCTTTGAAAATAGCAAAACATGCATTCGATTTTGGTTAGTATCAATAGGCGATATATTAGGTCTGGTGACATTTGATATGTCAAAAGGAACTCGATCAGTCATGCCTAAGTTGTACTATCTTACCTATTCATTGTAGTTCTATTTTGTGGTTCCAACGTTGGTGAAGAAGAAAACCTGCAGTGGAGATGCTGAATATATATATTACTTTTTATAAAGATCATTGAAATGTTATGCGCATATATTAATAAAATGAACTGGAATAAACATATAAACTGTGCATTTTGTCTTTATTCAACACAATTATTGTAATACATAAAAAGTCTAAAGAAAAATGAATTAAATATGTGACTAAGTATTATTTTAGATTACAATTGATGTTTTCATAACTTTTCTATTTCTAATTAACTGTATTTAATTATGATTACACTTCTTTTGTCAGCTATTTTCCATGCCATTATATTCGGCAATGGCCGTATCATGCAGTAAATGAAAAGCTGCTGCTTCTTCTTGTGCGGTAATGCCTCTCATATCTCAAACTTGGCCTGTAATAATAATAAAAGATTAGTTAAAGATCTATCACAAATATAATAAGCTTGTTGTTAACTGTAGTTTGTGGCTCCACTTGTGTGACTCCTGCATGGATATAGACAAACCATGTTTTTGCATCAATGCAATTCAATCGCATAAAATATCTTTATCTGTTCCATTGCTACAAATTACAATATATATGTCGTTTAATGAGAAAGTTTGAATTCAACAACTGTGAAAATGAATATGTTTGCACGAAGTCATTTGCCGATGGTTGAGGGTTTATTTAGATAATAAGTTTATAATAAATGAACATGATTTTATATGATGTGATTTTATTGGCTCTGCAAGCTGTACCAGCAATAATACAGTTTCCTTTGAAAGTAGTGAATTTTAAAGCTGTAATTTAAATATGTATCACTTTAATTCTATGTCAATGCAGAATATAAACTTACCTCAGATCTATCCCTGATTTGTCAGGCCTCAGATATCAAGTCAAACAGGCTCCCTGCAATTAACACAATAATGTATAAGGTTAAGTCATAGTGCACTATAAATATGTATAAAACAAAATATATGGCCATTATATTTCTGTACAGTTGATGCTCTTTTATAGTTATGTAAATATTGATTTTCGAAAAATAGACAATAAATTTACATTTAGAGAACAAATGGCTAATAAAGAAAATGTATTTAAAATATTATATACACATGGACCTAACTCAACAGTAGGTGTCAAAAGTGCATATTATTATCTTTAAAAAAAAATTGGCTGAACATTTGAGATCGAGATATCAACTGTAGTATTAGTAGTAGTGTTACTGCTGAAAATTATGCTATATATAAAACATTGCTGTACATTCAAAGTATTGTCTTCTGGTAATTTTATGATTCTGACAGATAGTTTCAGAGCATTGCTTACTTTAAAACAGTCAAATGTAACATGAACCTAAGCATTTAATCATTTTATTCATAAAATTTGATGATATTCAGCAGTAAAAACATTGAATTTATATGGGTCATCAAGATATAGAAGGAAACAAAACTGTTGATAAAGCTGCCAATTCAAAATCTGATGACGAACGCACTGAAATGCTGGGTGTCCCTTTCACTGATTATTGTTTATGCTTACCAAAGTACAAAGGAGAGAAAATTTATAACAGTCGTAATTTATAGAATGAAATATGGCCATTGCTTAAACACAGAATAAAATAGTCAGAGTGCGCCTTTTGTTGATATGCGGAAGCTGCAGAACTCGAATGGCGACATTTGACATTTTACAAAGATTCGATGACTTGACTTGAGTATTTTTTTTCCTTTCCCTTTCGTACAGGAAGTATGGCTTTGCGAGTCTTGCGCATCTGCCATTTATAAGTGTATTTCCAGCGGCAGAGTTTCTCTTCAACGTCTTTTAGAAGGTCTTTATACGCTACGAGGCGTTTTTAACTTACCTATGTTTTTAAAATTTTATAATAGAGGGGAAACGTTTAAAGCGTAAATAATTTGAAAGAAACGTAAAGACCGGATAAAGGTAAAGTTACTCGGGTGCGTTCGTTTAGCTCATGAGGGCATTGGTGGCGTTGTCATTTAGTGCGTTCGAATAGATCACTTCTGATCGTTTTTAGCGAAAATAACACTAAAAACGCTCACAAGGGGCGTTCGAATAGGTAATCTGTGGGTGAAAATGTCGTTCATGCCTCTTTTTGTTCAGCGTTCGGAAAGCTAAAAATGAGTAATGCTCCAGACGTGGGTCAAAAATTGCAGTCTTTGGTGGTAAAAATTCCTCTTCTTTAACTTTCCGAACGCTGAACAAAAATAGGCATGAATGACATTTTCACCCACAGATTCCCAATTCGAGCGCCCCTTTGTGAACGTTTTCAGCGTTAATTCGCTAAAAACGATCAGGAGTGATCTATTCGAACGCACTACTGATGTACCCTGCCGCCTATACATTTGCTGTCAAATGTCATCTATTTAAGTGCTATAGACAATTAAAGGTGCGTTCGTTTAGCTTATGAGGGCATTGGTGGCGTTTTCATTGATGTCTCTTTTGTTAAAGCGTTCGGAAAGCTCAAAAACGTTAATTTTGCCACTTTTGCACATACCCTATTCGAACGCTCAACTGAGCATAAAACCTAAAATTGCATGATTATGCTGTCAAATACATAGCTGTCAAATAACGATCACAAACAACTATGCTCCAGACGTGGGTCAAAAATTGCAGTCTTTGGTGGTAAAAATTCCTCTTCTTTAACTTTCCGAACGCTGAACAAAAAGAGGCATGAATGACATTTTCACCCACAGATTCCCAATTCGAACGCCCCTTTGTGAGCGTTTTTAGCGTTATTTTCGTCAAAAACGATTAGAAGTGATCTATTCGAACGCACTATAGGTGTACTCTAAAGTGGAAAAGTTATAAATTCAGTAATTATCACAAAGTACTCTTACACGGAAATTTGAACTGTAGTGTGGACAGGGTTGCCATGTGATTTTCTAGATTTCGATTAATAACAAAAAAAAAAACGCCCAAAATGATACTATTTTACAAAAAAAATCGCCAAACTTGATTTTTTTTTACATCTTTGCTATATATTAATATAGTCATTAAGAGTAAGAAAATTAATATTTGTTTTTGAACACTTACGTGATTTAGCTAATTACGTACATTGTTCATTAATAAACGTATATAAAGTGCTCTGCAAATCAATTCTTTCGTACTGTAATATAACCAGGGGCCTTACTATGAGCTGTTAAAGCAGGACTTCTAGACAACTGTCCGGCTTAATCGTACCATGACAACTTTAAAGCAGGCCTGCCCAGGCATACTATTCAAGAACCGCAGAAAAACAGTTTACCTGTTTTTTTTTGTATGGAATCTCGTTAACATGTTGCTCTAAATCCGCTCTAAACGTCGTAGACGTTTGAAAACTAATAATTACGTCTGCAATGTTGGTTATAGTAAATTGTTAGAATGCGAGAGACAATATTACCCATTCACCTTTGTTAAAACAATATTCAAACAGTTCACCTAAATGAGCGTCATGGTATGTCAACGTATATGCTGGCATTGGAACGTGCTCAAAGAGCGCTACTAAAGGTAGCAACATGCAAGCCACGTAACACAGCTCGCCAGCTTTTCATTCTTGAATTTCCTAAATCCAAACAGAAGTAATCCACTTTTCTTATGCTACGTACAGACCAAGCGAACGAGAGCGAGCAAAGGGTAACGAGCAAGCGCCAACGAATCAGTGTGGACGTCATGCCGTACGCAAGCGAAGCTAAACGAGGGCGTTCGTTCACCTTCGGCCGTGTTCCGGTGGCAGTCGGTACATCAAAGAGAAATAGAACCAATGTACGGCCTGGTGTGGACTGACAAGCGAATGCTCATTCAGTTGCGGCGGTTGCACGCAAATGGACGTTTCATTCCAGCGAATAAATTGTGTCTATTTACGATTATGGAATGGACTACGATATATTGCTAATGCTCATAGAGCTCCATAAGCAGAAACCGAGGCTTTGAAATCCTAAACATGCTGAATACAAGATAAAAAAGTAAACCAACTCGACGATTGCTTTAATTTCATTTCATCATAATTAGCCCATTATGTTTCCACTGCTAGGACTAGAACTTTCTTTCGGAGAAGGTTGGGCAATAATCCACCATGAGGGCTCAGTGCGGCTTGGTGGATAGGCTATTAGTAGCCAACCCGTGTCGAAGTTTTCCGGCCGCCCGCAAGCCTATAATACATAGCTTAACAACTGTTGTCCTAAGCCAAACAACCGGGACCGATGGATTAACGTGCCCTCTGAAACACGGAAGCGCTCAAATAAATAATGCCACTTGCGGTCACCCATCCAAGTCTTGACACCAGAAATTGTTGCTTAACTTGTTGATCGCTTCATCGTTGATTGTAATATTGTAACATCGGTTAAAATCGCTAAGTCAAGCTCCGCTGCAAGCGTTTCCACTCAACACACACAATTTCATTTAACAACCACATAACAATGCCACTAGCGGTCACCCATCCAAGTCTTGACACCAGAAATTATTGCTTAACTTGTTGATCGCTTCATCGTTGATTGTAATATTGTAACATTAAAAAAAGTAATATTAATCAATTTACTTATGTAATCCAGCTCTTTTTGTAAGTCGTTTAATAGTTGGGTTCCATCATACGATATTTTTTTAAATAATGACTTAATCCACCAGCGCCACCATTTTCGTCCATTATCACTAAAATACAACGCGAGTCACGCAATGTGATTAACTGTAGAGGCGTTTTACTCCTTGAATATGAAGTTTGAACATGGCAAATTTTATTCTACATATAGCATACTGTACACACCTCGCACAACGACATTTACTTTTATTTGCCAGACAGGCTGGAACTAAGTTGCCTCAAGACAATTAACTTGTGTTGATATCGCCAAGACGAGCGCAGTATGACGTATCTACCTCCATTTATATATAACATCATTGGAGTCAAGCTTCGCCGTGGTTCGCCGATTGTCGACGAACTTCAATACGTTCATTTAGTGTGGCTGTGGACACAACAGCAAGCGAGCGTGCGACACTGGTCGGCTAATCCCACTCATTAGCGTTCGCTCGGTCTTGTTCGCTTGGTTTCTACCCTGCACTAGATGTAAGATTAATTTCCTCTACTAAACGTAGATAGAAAATAGTTTTTCATACACGGAAATTTAATACAAAATTGGGAAAACGTAACTAACAGTTCTTTAGTACATAATAAGGCGACTCTGCTTATAACCAATTTATCGAAAAGGAAAGAGAAGCCACAAGAAAAAATATTGTCGGTGTACCAATGAGTACGTAGAAATGAAGAAAGAAACATGAAATAAATAAACGAATCAGTGTGCCATGCAAGAGTTAAATACTTTTTATTAGATATTGAGTGACTTCAGAGTATTCGTGCGATCTTATCACATGATATAATATGGTATTCCATTTGAGGCATGCGATGTATCATTTACTATCATTATCGCCAACTAATTCGCCAAGGAATTTATTTCGCCAAAATCTCGCGAAGAACAAAATTTTTGCCAGAATGGCCTATAGATATTCCAATCTGGAAACACTGGGTGTGGAGTGTGGAGGAAAAAAGAAACGGAAGGGCGAAAAAGATGTAAAAAAAATGCCTTCTCGACATTCTAGACCGTGGCACAGTTTTTATTTTTTATTTTGAAGGATATAATTTAAGTATAACGAATATTATATTCTGACCATTTCCATGAGCCGAAGTAACAAAAATTCGTCGATTTAATAAATCTTCAAAAGTCCGAAGTAACAAAAATTCGTCGAAAGTTTAATGCGTGCAGCTGCGTGATGTCTATATTCCCTTCTCCGCGTTTCTATTTCCCTCCCACTCTTTCTCTATCTATTACTCTCTCACTCCGTCTCTACTCTGGTTTTGGTTGCCATGACGCCATCATGGAAGTTGTCGACGGAAAATTTAAAATGATCTGGTTTGCAGGTGATCAATTTCCTAAAGCGTATGAAGATGTAGTCATTACACCCTTGAGGATACTCCAGAACCAGGTATTTCATTTCTCCAATAATTAAAAAATCACGTTCATAAAAATAATGTATCTAAATACTGTAATGATTTTTTGTTACAAATACGCAATATGAGGATGAAATTGAGCATTAAGAAGAAGAAGATGATTCTACTGATGAAGATGATGATTAATTAATGAATTAATAAAAGCTATAATTATAAAATTATTTATTATAAATTTTGAACATTAAAAAAAAACCTTATAAATACAAGTATTCTACTTAAAAAACAAACTTTTTTATTTGCATGCTACTTCCTGAGCTTTCCAATCAATTAAATCCAATGGTTTAAAAAAAAATATTTTCAGATTAGGCCTCCAGATAATCGTCAGATTATGAGACAGCACGTCTAGGAGATAAAGATGAACCATATATTTTAATCTGACGCGCTTGAGTATTTGAAAATGGCAAAATTTCTTTGCACATTTTAATGATGGCCACGAGTTTGCGTCACAGCGAAACCGTCAGATTATTGAATGACTTTTTTTAGGTTCACTTAACACCCCTTAATTATTTTTTTCATTTTTAACCCTTACGTACATTATTTATTACCATCCCCATCATAAAAACGATCAGATTAACATACATACATTATTAAAAATACGTAGGAAATTGATGCTATCAATATCTAACGCACTCGATTATGTCCATGCAACAGTATTTTTTTACATTTTTGAAAATCTATAGCCGCTCCCCCCACCGATGAAAACGTATACATTATGTAACATTTTTTCTTCTTATCATCTAAGCTTTGCTACCCAAGGTCTCTATGACGCTCGAGTAAATCCCCATTTAGCATCGTGGGCTTCCCTACTATAAATGTAAATGATAAGTGAGTACATTCATGATTTTGAGTTTGTCATTATGATATATTTTTGCAATGTTATTCTTCATTAAAAAAAACAGTTCATACGGCTCAGGTTATACTATTTTTGATAGAGTTTGCGAGATACGAAGCATTCAAAACCGCTAAAAATTATAGATTTACGTCGTTATTACATATATAAGTTATTCTTATTATGAAATACTTTTAAATAATTGCGATTTTATTAGACTGGGGTTACATCGATAATAGTTGTTTGTTTTTGTAAATTACCATAGAAGGTAAATAAAATAAAACAAATACATTTACACATTATTAATTTTAAATACATAGTCAAAAACTGGTCACACCACACTGGCACTGCCTGGCGCCCGCCAACATTTATTACTCGGGCTGAAGGACTTTGTATCCATGGCTATTTAAAAAATAATAAAAAAACACCGCCCGCCAATTCCGGGATTCTCTCCCGCCGTTTTTCATTTCATAGCGTCCGCGTTGTATTGTTTGAGCGTCTTCTCTTGTCTTCACTTCAAACTTTGTGAAGTTTTGCATAATTATTCGATAATTTCGATATTCCCCGCCTTATACTAACTTTAGTTGTTTTTTGTTAGATGTCTTCTCTCCATATATCTATTTAAACTTGTAAGTTTATTTGTGTTAACCAAATAAAGCTCTATTCCTGTGTACCTATAGCATTTGTGCTGTCATGTGTGTGTGTATGATTTGCGTTATCCTATTTTCAGATTAAATTTACCGAGACTGGATGCAACGAGAACTGTTATTGAAGCCGATCATTCTCTCGTCTATTGTCTGCTGACTGCTCTATCAACAGGACACTGGCAGAATTGTGGCGAACCCGAATATTGTCCGTACACGCCACGCGTAGAAGAAAAGTAGAAACTTGAAAAACTCTTTTTGCGCTTGCTTTTTCTCTAGGTAAGCCCTTTACGATTTTATTAGATAATTTAAATATCTGAATTTTACTAACATAGGTAATTAACGTTCTATAAGTTTTAAGGCTGAGATGTGAAGAGATTTGATTTACTTGTATTATCATTCAGACACTACGAGTGGGTAATGAAAGTGTTTTCACAGTGTCAAGTCAAAACTATTTAATTATTAGCATTTGATATCGGATCTCAAAACTATATACTGATGTATATGTGTAATACCTACATTTCCATGATATATCTATTTTCCAACCAACGCCAACCAAATTATATGCGAGTGTGGAATAAAAAGCTATTTACTTTTAGTCACGCACCACAATTCTTCTCGTATCATATCAGCTCGGCCACAGATCATACAATAATACTACGACTTGTCATCCTTATTTATTTGGTTCGATTCAATTTGATATATACATTGGACATTGGTCCGGTGAGCTACGTATATGTGTACAGAAATTAATTTTATTGGTGATGATATAGGTACCAAGTCTGTGCATAATATCTTTATTAATTAATTATAATATAATACAAATAATTTAATTACCTAACATTCTATAAAAATTCCTCATTTGTATCGGCTATCTATAGAATCCCATATCCCTATATATCCATCCCATAATTATAGGTAACTAGCTATGCACCACATAGTACTGGATAAGGATTAATTAAAACAATCTGTGTTACTGAGTGATACTGTAGCATTCTATGGTGAAAGAATCGTTTTAATCTGTCCGGTAGTTTTTCAGTGCATGTGTTACAAGTATACCATAACTTCATTAATGCGGCTGTGCTTGTACCTAACACTATTCACACCTTTTATTATATTATATTAGTAGCTACAATTATAGGTATTTGCAGGCACAGAAACTTACAGCGATAAAGTTTGAGCTATCTTACAATGATCGGATAATATAATAACAGCAATGTGTTTTAATATTTCCAAGTTGCTGTACTCTATGTTGGCCAATCAAAACATTCATTGGTGTTTTGCAGTAACTTTTCGTTTGTAATTTAATTGATTTGTGCCTGTGTTTCTTTTAAATTTGATAATTTACTTAAATTGTAATGAGGGACACCAGTTTTTCAAGTGAGAATGATGCGAACCTTCGAAAAGAAGTAAGCCTAATATAAAAAGGGTCTTGTACCTAACACTATTCACACCTTTTATTATATTATATTAGTAGCTACAATTATAGGTATTTGCAGGCACAGAAACTTACAGCGATAAAGTTTGAGCTGTCTTACAATGATCGAATAATATAATAACAGCAATGTGTTTTAATATTTCCAAGTTGCTGTACTCTATGTTGGCCAATCAAAACATTCATTGGTGTTTTGCAGTAACTTTTCGTTTGTAATTTAATTGATTTGTGCCTGTGTTTCTTTTAAATTTGATAATTTACTTAAATTGTAATGAGCGACACCAGTTTTTCAAGTGAGAATGATGCGAACCTTCGAAAAGAAGTAAGCCTAATATAAAAAGGGTCACAAGAATAAAAATTTCGATCAAAGTGGCTGAAGTATAATTACTTCTCTCCGTCACGTGAATAATAATAATATGCAACCTCATCCACACAAGGTCTTCAGGTCACAAACTAGGCAGACCCTGTACTATGGTAACCTGATGACTAATACCTATATATACCCACCCAAATTAAACACAAATGATCGACCTGTCTGAGCATCGAGCCAGGGACTAGCAGTTCGGAGGGCAGATTCCCAACTACACTATTCGGCCTGTCCACGAATGACCAATAGATCAGGAAGCAATAATGTACAACCATAACAATGTATAACCAAATAATGTACAGCCAATAATGTACGCCCAATAATTCGTTTACATGGATTTGAAATACATGGTCGGTTTTTCCTGGCCGCGCCTGTACAAAATCGCTTCGTGTTGATAATGGACAGCCAATATTCCGATTATTAGATGCGAAATATCAGGCCGTGACGATAGTGCACAGCCAACCATAGACAATTATAAAATCTTATCTTTATGCCTCGCTTGTATAGGAGAGTTGGAGATTCATTCTCCATATCAAAATAAAAACGAAACAAGGAGGAGCGTTAGGTTCTATGGTGACCACACAAAGCCAGAGTTGTTATGAACAACACTGAAAAGCTGAAAATAGTTAATGACGCAATATACGAGTATATCGTGCAAACGAAGCTTTGTCTGTGCCATGTCTATTTAGTCTGTGATGTGAACGGATTATGGCTGTACATTATCGCCTTGTATGAAAACTGTCAGGCTTGTATTTCAAGGCCAGTATTACACAGCCTGGTATTTCATGTCGTGATTACGGGTAACTAAGTCTTGATATCGAAATATCCAAATCATCTAATGCACAGCCTGGTATTTCATGTGGTGATTACGGGTAACTAAGTCTTGATGTCAAAATGTCCAAATCACCAATGTCGTGGCGTTAAAAGGTCCAGATGTTTGTTTGTTAAATGCATAGAATGTTCAATAGTTATAATGTGAAAATGCTCAAAAGCCAAACCGGTTTTATTTCATAGTGCCTAATGGTACATTTAGTATGTATGTCTAAAAACTTACAGACGCCAAAAGCCAATGAGGTTACAATTAGAAATACTTCTAGGTATTAATACTGAAACAATTTGTGAGCAGGATAGTATACATTTCGTAACAAATATTTGAGCTGTTTTAGATAAAATCTATGTTTCTAACAAGATAACTTTAATTTTGTATAAAACAAATAAAGTTCTCACTCACAAGAAGGAATCTGTAGTTATAGTATACAATACGTAGGTACATATTATGAACGCCAAAGATATTTTATAATACACAATTTTTTGATTAGGCTAAGTATACTGACGGTATGAGAAATCATAGAGCAAGGTGTTTTAACGTTACGCACAATTACTACTAATATTATGCGCAACAAGTATACTATGTACTTTAGCTGTGCATACTTTTGGTTTGGTTTACTGACGCATTGACAATTTATCAGTTTACCTAATTACATTTTGTCATTATAACGTCTGTACGTTATGTCGTCTTATCAATGTAACAAATGGTACTTTTAACACCAGTTCATAATACCTTTATGACAAAATTACGTCTGTGACTTTTTGACGTTTGGACCAAAGTTACCAGTAATCTTTCATGTATATGAAATGGATTCCTTTTCCTGGCTGTGTGTATTATTGCGCGAGTAATATCAGCCCGTGTTGATAAAACGCAGCCAACGAATGCACAGCCTATATTGTACAGCCAATAATTCAAAGCCATTCCCCGGAATAATGGATGCGTATTGCCAGAACATTATTTGATCGCGCATTATTGGCTGTACATTATAGGGACACCAATAGATCTACACAAAGCTATTTGTCATTGATTAAAAAAATTATGTTTCAAACTATAAATAAGACGACAAAAAAAGAAAACGTTATTGTAAAAATATAGCCGTATTTTATGCCGTAAGTTTTATTTTGTGTCGAAATTTTCTGCAATCTGCCGTATTTTTAGGCTAGAAGCACTGTAATTTTGACAGATGGAATGGAGTAGGAGACACTGTCGCCAATTCCCGCCGTTTTTCATTTCATTGCGTCATCTTGCTTTGTTTTGCTTGACTTGTTTGAGCGTTTTCTCTTGTCTTCACTTCGCACTTTGTGAATTTTTGCATAATTATTCGATATTCCTCGCCCTACTAACTTTAGTTGTCATTTGTTGTAGGTCTTCTCTCCATATATATAAGTGTATATATAATATAGTAAGTTTATTTGTGCTAACCAAATAGAGCTCTATTTCTAAGTAAGTATATCATTTGTCATGTGTAAGTTTTGTGTTGTATTATTTTCAGATTGATTATTGATTTACCTGGACGCAAAATTTAAGTCAAAGGAGGACTATTATTGAAGCCACCGATCTTTCTCTCTTGGTTGTTGTCTGCTCTATCTACGGTACACTTGCAAACCAGCACATGCCACACATATAAGAAAACTACAAAAGTACCTACTTTCTTCTTTCTTTTTCAGTAGGTAAGTAAGCCCTTTACAATGTTATCACATTTTAACTATCTGAATATTACTGAAAAAAAAGTAAAGTTCTTCTTGAACAGTATTAAACAAAGAGGTTTTCTAACAATTACTGACATATGTAATTATCATGTGAACCTACTACTTTTCTCAAAACAGATCAGACAATTTTCAACCCACTATAACATTGTTGTGGATATAACTAGAAGTCAGAATTTCAGTAACTAAGAAAGGCATTGCATAAACACGGTATATTTAAAATTTCATCAGTTTGAACCAGTAGTAGTATAGGAATTGCAATTAGTCAAAGTTTCTAGGAGAATGGTCATCTGGGTACCCACTGAGAATAAAACTGCCAAATTTATTTATTATTAATAGATGCAAATAATTCATATATTTATATTTAATTAGCAGTTGGGAAAAATGAGAAAACCTAAATGTAAAACAATAAAATTAATATGTAGAAGATGCTTGTGGGCAATAAACAAAGTGACACCAATTTCCTTTGTTGATGAATCCAACATGTTTCATACATTTGCCATTTCTCAATATAGTTTTATTATGTTATCACATAAAATATAAGTAGTTGCATCGATATCTACGATAACGATAAAGCCTAAAGCCAAGCACCCGTTTCTCTTTTTTGTAAAACCCAGTCAGATATTTTAAGCTAACAAATTCTGCCTATCTAACCGAATCCAGAAAAAAAATTAAATGCTGATAACTTTTAAACCTCAACTTAAAAAAATACGGTACAATATTATAATATCTTAGTCTTACTAAGGACTACTGGTTTTGCATGGTTTCCTTTTTCGTGGATCCATCTATGTAGGGTACCTAAAACACACAGAGGTTTGCCATTTTTCTTTGTTACTCACTGACTGACTGATGAATCATCAAAACTCTAAGGCACTTCTATCAGACATAGAAGCTTCAAAATTAGAATTCAATGAGTATATTATTAAGTGTATAAATTAAGGAAAAACTAAAACACTTTAATTTCGGTCCATTTTTAAGATGCATCAACTGCATAAATAACTTTGTAATCCCATATAAATATTAGAGGATTACAAAGTTCCATTTGCCATTCACTGCAAATCAGTACCTGTATACTATGTACTTATAATATAATGGAATAATAGGTGTATGTAGATAGGTACCTAGATTAATCATATTCAAATGTAACTTGTAAAATGGTCAACGCAATGCAAAAACAAGAAAACCACGCAAAATATTAATTAGATAATTGCCATGAAAAAAAGAACAAATAATCATAACCACGACCGGCGGAAGTGGCTTGTCTGCGCCGCAGCTTCCATGCTTCCCGTCCCTCATAGAAAGGCGGCCACTTTCTTCCAGGCAACCTTGGGTCTTACTACAATATTGCAGGTATATACACAACACAAACCACGTTTTATTTTTCTCATACAAATTGTATCAGTCGGAATAAAAATTTTAATAATTTTTATACATACAAATACATTTTTTTGAAAAATTAATGGGTTAAGTAATTTATCACTCAAAAGAATTTTAAGTGCGGCAATGAGTGCTGTAAAAGAAAAAGAGGATGATTACCTATAAAAATGAGAACAACTCATTAGACTTAGTGGAATTTAAAAAAATCCATTGTTGGTATTCAAGAAGTAGAAGGTACTGGAAAGAAATAAAAGTAGGACTATCTACGAAAAGCAATGAGATGCCATCGAAAACCTGTATATTATCATAATTATAGGTATCTAGCTGCATACAGCATGTTGGATGATGATACTGAATCAAAACAGCCTGTTATTCAGCGATAATGTAGCATTCTTAGGTGAATGAATTTTTGACATTGGTTCAGTAGTTTTCGAGTTTATTTGTTATGAACATACAATAATACAAATCCATCCTCTTTGTAGGTACTATTAGTTACCTCTGCCTAAAATTACATAATTGAATCCCGACAAAGACATAAATACAATAAAATTAATAATAATTAGCAATTACTTAAATTAGAATGCAGCTTTCTGAAATAATTGTGTTTCTCGTTACAAGATACATTTTAAAATGTATCATATTGCATCAAAGGTTGCACGACCAGACACAATAGAAATTTTATTGTTATAATGACATTGACCCTTGAAGGGATATATAGACATTGACAGTAAATTTATATATAAGTGCATAATTACTGTGCAATATAGAATCATTAATTTTATTTATAATAAATGTTTACGTTGCAGAAATAGAAGATTAACAAAACGAAACCTACTATTAGCTACAAAATGAACAAAAAACCAAGACTTGAAAATTATTTTTGCTGTGTGTCCACTGGTAAGTAACTAGGTTATAAGCCATATATATAGCCATAAGTATAAATATCCAGATATACTAAAAATAAAAATAAATTTAGGGAGTAAACGAATGCTGAGCGAATTCACATCCATCCACTCACTAAGGTGTACCAAGGTAAGAATGTTTTTTTAAAAAACCGTAAGGATGTTGCAAAATTTTTTTCTCGTCATGAAAACTACTTCAGAAGAAATAATTTTACAAAGTTCTACATAAAGGATAGGTTTTATATCAGTATTTTTACTGATTCTGTAAACGCGATGATTCCAGAGCTGAATGTGATTAAAGTGGTTATATATTTTGAAAATCCAGGGAAAGTTCATTCTAAAACTGTCTCTGTAGCTCAGGTCATAAGCTCTATTAAATGAAAATATCTGAGATTACACAAAGTAAACATAAATAAATGAGATCATTTCTAAATTAAAAACAAGGATAGTTTTGTTAAATTTTCATATGCTCGTCTTAAAATAAAAGAAATAAATAAATAAAATAAATTAGGCATAAAAGTGTTGGTTGTTATGTTTCTCAAACTTTGACATCCATTGGGCTCATCAAACACTATAATATTACCATACATGGATTTTTTTATATGAGTAGTAATGGAACAAATCATGGGGCTCACCTGGCCTGTCAATGTCAAAATCAATGTAAGTATGATAATATAATATGTGTTGGAAGAGCCCATATCACATACACTGCGCCCACCCTGAGACATAGAGTAGTTAAACTTTCATGTGCCTGTATATGAAAAGAAGAAATTATGTAAGTAATTTCACGAACTATATACGTGTTGGTCTTATTATTTATAACATTAATTAAAATTTATAACATTTGAATATCTAAGATGTTTTCTCAATATCAAAACAATGTTAATTATCCCTACATAATGATGAGTTGTGAGTCTGTAATTTAAACGAAGTAAACCTGCAAGAAGGCGGCTTTTAACTTGAGATCTGCGTTTGATTTTTCTGGGAGACCATCAGATCCTGAATCGGTACCAATGGGACCACCTGGGAAGTATATCCTCTTAAACAACAAAATAATTTCTCAAATCAGTTCAGGCATCTTCGAATAATCGGGAAAGTAATAATATATAAGAAAAGATTTTTACGAAATTAGAACCTTCTTTTTTAAGTCGGCAAATAATACTTTAAATTTTTTTAAAAAGTAAAATCAATCAAATATTTACCACATGGTTACAATATTCTCCAAAACTTTACAGAAAGTACTTGCCAATATAATATGTTGTAAGTGACAATCTTCGAAAAAATGCACGTAGGGTACCGTTTTCATTTCACGACGAATAAAATGACAGACAGTGTACTTTAACTACTAATTTGTATGTACCTATCAATGCATCAATATCTGTATAAAAAGTAAATGTTTTTTCGATGAGTATTACTTTAAAAAAAGGAATGTTTAATAATAATAATAAATATAATATAAATGATAAATAAACATGTTGCTGGTAGGAAGGTAAATAACATATTAAGTAGATGCTCAATAGGTATTTTGATAAGAAATTTTTGTTTCGTTAATCTTATTTTTCAAAACTTGTACTGACTTGGCCTATAAGCTTCTAACAATACCTCATTAGTTATGATGATGTTATGACTATAATTGATTGCAAATGTTGCCAATAAATGGAATTGAAAATTTCGACTTGGGCTATTGAATATTTTTGATTTTAATATGGAATTTTCATCAGAACATCTCGTATTATAGTGGTACCCACCAAGACGAGTTGATTGGAAATAATTTAATTATATACGTAGTTACATACGTACACAGCGCACACTACTATTTGGATTCTAAGTAAATCGGTGTGTCATTGTGGTGGTACCCAACAAGACAGGTTACTATTCGGAAATGATTTAAGGTAATTAGTTACAATGCCTTAAAGCCTTAATACAATATACATACACAGTGCATACTACTGCTTCATTTCAAAGTAAATGTCATTGCGGTGGTACCCAACAAGTTACTATTCGAAAATGATTTAATTAATTACAATGCCTTCGAGCCTTAACAATATACGTGCACAGCGCACAATTCTACTTGAATTCAAAGTAACTAGCATTGCGGTGGTGCCCAATAAGATAGGTTACTATTCGGAAATGATTTAGGTAATTAGTTACAATGCCTTGCAGCCAATACAATATACATACACAGTGCACACTACTGCTTCATTTCAAAGTAAATGTCATTGCGGTGGTACCCAACAAGATGGATCATTATTCGGAAATGATTTAAGTAATTAGTTACAATGCCTTGAAGCCAATACAATATACATACACAGTGCACACTACTGCTTCATTTCAAAGTAAATGTCATTGCGGTGGTACCCAACAAGATGGATCATTATTCGGAAATGATTTAGGTAATTAGTTACAATGCCTTGAAGCCAATACAATATACATACACAGTGCACACTACTGCTTCATTTCAAAGTAAATGTCATTGCGGTGGTACCCAACAAGATGGATCATTATTCGGAAATGATTTAGGTAATTAGTTACAATGCCTTGAAGCCAATACAATATACATACAAAGTGCACACTACTGCTTCATTTCAAAGTAAATGTCATTGCGGTGGTACCCAACAAGATGGATCATTATTCGGAAATGATTTAGGTAATTAGTTACAATGCCTTGAAACCAATACAATATACATACACAGTGCACACTACTGCTTCATTTCAAAGTAAATGTCATTGCGGTGGTACCCAACAAGATGGGTTACTATTCGAAAATGATTTAGGTAATTAGTTACAATGCCTTGAAGCCAATACAATATACGTACACAGTGCACACTACTGCGTCGTTGAACATGGGTATATCAAAGACCCTATCCTTTCTTCTCTTACGATTTAATAAATATATACACATATCATAAAAAGAAACTCGTCTACAATTTCATAATTTAATATCTCAGTTTGGCTTGTCTGAGGGCTGGATCGTTTATCACATACACTTAATTGGATCATAACACGGTCCAATTAAGCTAATGTTACCTTTCTCGAGAATATGTTTACTTTTGAAGTTGTCTCATGGTATACTTGAATATCTACCAATGGCAACACTGCTTGGCGCCGCCATTAGCATACAAATACTGCGGTCCGTATCGCGATATGTTTGCTCACAGTGCTATCGTTTACCAAAGCCGGTCCGAGACAAATATCGCGATTTTGACAGCTCCTGGCACTCTACGCGTGTTGATAAATCCAGTAAGGATAAGTCCAGAAAGTAAGGACCAGAGTTGTAGCAATAACGAACCATTTGCGCGCGAAAATTTATTTCATAATAATGACGTGCATAGTGTGAAGGTTAACTATGTGTGTGTGTAGATTAAAAAGAAATAATGGAATGGATGGACCAACTTTTACATCAAAAACAAGGGACACCAGTAAATACCTTGTAGAAATAAACACCTATCCCTTTTGACAGAACGCTCACGACGATTATGGTGTAGAGCATGGTTCATGTAATCGTTAATATGGCGGTAGTTAAGACGTTATCGATGACGTAGCGTGTGCCATCGTTATCACGCTCACGGTGACAGAGACCGACTGTTATCGCGCTAATATCTTATGGCTTGTGGCTTAATTGGGACCGCACTGAAGGTGTTTATATTCTCTTTAGTGCGGAACGGCAACGTCGTGACTCGTGTCGTGCTACTCGCGATTTATGCGAAAGTTTTGAAGATTTCGCTGAAGGATTCGCGGTTTGAAGGTGCGGGATACAGCAGATTAATAAAAGCTGCGGGATCCCATTTTGCGGGATTGCAATCCCTAGATCATCAAACCTAAATAGCGACCAGACTGCGAAAAGTATCAAAAACCACGATTTTCTTCCAATTGAGTTGCGATAACGCAGTTCAGTAGCTAAGAGACTTGGGGCCCAGGTCAGCTGTCCAACTTATCGGTGTTAGACCATCGCTGCAGTTGCTGGTCCATGGTACTTCAGAACTTTCCGGCCCATTTACCGCTATGTGACCTGCCAACTGCCACTTCAAGTTAGTGACTTTCGGTCGTCTACGGATCTCATTTCCGATTCGATCACGTAGAGAAATAGCAACCCCGAGCATAGCCCTGTTCATAGCTCGTTGTGCGACTTTGATGTTACTTATGTAGCCCATAGTAAGTGACCTCAATTCAGTGCCATAAGTTATTACTGTCGTCTGCCATATCAGTGAAGTAGCAGAAGTTGCATGGAAAAAAAAGTAGAGCACACTGCAATGAAACCGTTGCGGGCGCCGCGATGTGAGTGCAAGCGAGATAGCAAGTGTCGTAGGCGCAGGTGAGTACCTGCTCCTGACTTGCCCGTTATTGCGAGAAATATAATAACTTAGTATAAGGTTTTATTTCATAAATAGAATATCAGATGGTATATAGATAGGTTAGATTTCGAACGTTAGGCTCACTTACACGACATCTCACTAAATAAATAAAATTTGCTATACTAATTAAATATTAACTTTAATTTACGTGGCCGGCATTTCAATATTAGCCCGAAAATGTATGGATCCTGGTTGATCTCCTTTTATATGCAATTTAAAAAAAAACTGATTATATAATATACGGAAATAAAAGTACTATACATAACTTGTAATATAACTATACTGACATGTTGGTGAATTACATTAATTAACGAATTATATATGAATTACAGTAGGTCTACTTAAGTAATTGGATATTTTATAACCAGCATTGTTAGATTTAAGAATTTGCCACACTGGATGCAGTCTACGGTCAGGTCGAATTGATTGCAGCCCTCATTATGTATGAACAACATTGTCGGTCAGGCAATCGGTCAGCGGTCCGAGCAGGGAAACGGGTCAGCGATGCGGGTGCAAACAACGGAATTTAGTTACTTATTATATATAGGACAACATCCACACAAAGGTCTTCAGGTCCCAAATTAGGCAGAGCCTGTACTATGGTAACCCGGTGACTGATATTACATACTTATATACACATAAACACCCAGACACAGATCAAACAGACATGTTCATGCACACAAATGTTTAACCTGTCCGGGGATCGAACCCGGGGCCAGCAGCTCAGAAGGCAGGGGTGCTACCAACTGCGCCAACTGGCCTGTCACTTATTTGATTGCGTGAATCAGTTTTTTTGTTGTGTTTTGATCGAGGAAAATAATCACCGAAGAAAAATTAAATATTGTGTTATTATGGTTGCCCGCCGCCCGCTTGCCCGCGCCCGTTGTCCGCCGCCCGCTGTTCGCCTGCGTGAACGCGTCCTTGAGTTCCTTCCGCGTATACCTATACAAAATATACCGATAATGTAGTTCATACATAGTGCAGGCTGAGTTCAATTTGACCGCATCCAGTGTGGCAAAGCCTTTAATTAAATGTGGATTGGCGGGCAATTTAACAACATTGTCGGTCAGGCAATCGGTCAGCGGTCCGAGCAGGGAAACGGGTCAGCGATGCGGGTGCAAACAACGGAATTTAGTTACTTATTATATATAGGACAACATCCACACAAAGGTCTTCAGGTCCCAAATTAGGCAGAGCCTGTACTATGGTAACCCGGTGACTGATATTACATACTTATATACACATAAACACCCAGACACAGATCAAACAGACATGTTCATGCACACAAATGTTTAACCTGTCCGGGGATCGAACCCGGGGCCAGCAGCTCAGAAGGCAGGGGTGCTACCAACTGCGCCAACTGGCCTGTCACTTATTTGATTGCGTGAATCAGTTTTTTTGTTGTGTTTTGATCGAGGAAAATAATCACCGAAGAAAAATTAAATATTGTGTTATTATGGTTGCCCGCCGCCCGCTTGCCCGCGCCCGTTGTCCGCCGCCCGCTGTTCGCCTGCGTGAACGCGTCCTTGAGTTCCTTCCGCGTATACCTATACAAAATATACCGATAATGTAGTTCATACATAGTGCAGGCTGAGTTCAATTTGACCGCATCCAGTGTGGCAAAGCCTTTAATTAAATGTGGATTGGCGGGCAATTTGAAATTTTTTTTTTTTTCGAACTCGTGTTATTTTAATGCCTAATTTAGTGATTTGTTTTAAATAGTGTTTTGTTTTTGGCGCCATAGATAAACTGAAAATTTGTACAATTTTCGCATTTCAGTTGCCAAATGGAAATACCGCTGCGCAAACAACACGAAACATTAACGACGTATAAAAGTCATTTATGAGCCAGTGCTATAAAATAAATGTTATAAATGTTATATTTATAAATATAAATATAATATAATAATGAATATATTGACCCTCGCCTAAGGACTAAGCGCCTCCACCGCTGGGTCTTCTCTCAGTCTCCTTTGTCATCATACCCCGGTGCACACAGGGGCGTAAACATGACTTATCCGACACTCGTATACAAAAGACCAAAAAATGTGACGCCACCACTAATAAAAACTACCCGCCTTTTTACGAGTTACTGAAGCGCTATAAAAGTGTTTCAATGGCCATGTTACCTAGATAGATTTACGCGAAAAAGAACGGCGAGCGCGAATATTTATATAATGTAGTTTTGTCTATCGAGTGACGATACGTTAACATTTAACAAAAACATTTTGCTAGAACTGAAAACTAAAAAAAATCAAAATGAACCAAATAATCATCGCTAAAATATTTTAAAGTTATACCTAGAAAGCCAATAAAGATTAATATAAAACTTAGTTAAAGGTTGTGCCACATTATTTATATTTTAATATATTATTTGCTTATTTGATTGTTTTTTATTTATTTCAGGAAATACAAGTCAATCGGACAAAAAATTAAAACGACCAGGAGTACAGTGTACCGCCATGGCATGCACGGCTGCCATACTGTCCGTTATCAAACAAAGGTCAGTGTTTACCGCCGAGGATATAGATATTATTTTACGCGACGGCGATGACTTGTATGTTTCTAGAGAACATGTCATTCCGCAACATGTTTCACCCAAACATTTAAGTTACGACGAATTGCCCACCGAAATTCATGTTGGGGAAAATGTAGCAACGATAGATAGTATGCTTAATAGTTATTTAGATTCTAGCTACTACCCTGTTGGTGAATCTAATATAGATTCAAAAATTACAGAACTAATTGATAAGTTAGGCAAAAAAGTATTTACTTCCGAGTACGATGAAAATATCGACAGCTGTATGTTCACCGGTAATAGCTACACAGTATGTTTCTGGCGGTACAAAAATAGTTACTATTATTTTAATAGTCATGCTGTTGATGAATGGAACAGAAATGCATATAACGGCGTAGCACGTTTATTTGAATGCAAAGATGTTAAAACTTTAGCGACAATTCTTTTGTCATACAATATCGACTTAACAGGCCTACAAGGATATACATTAAACCGAGTGCGCGTTCTAAGTTATCATTTAGAACAGAATTTACAGACAATTCTGAATGGTAACATTTTTCCATTGCCTGCTGCCACATGTCAATCTGTTGTGAATAAGAAGAGTTCTCTCTCGGACGGAACTCAACGAAATCCTATCCTGTCTAGGTCTGCCCAGTCTGTTATATGTACTAATCAGACACAAAATACAATCACTAAAAACTTAAACGCCGCTCAAATAACTAATGATGAAAAACTTAAAACATTAAAGCCAGTGGTCGTAATTGAAAAAGTGAAAGATTTCAAACTGTCTGTTTTAAAACCAATTGTGGTTATAGAAAATTTGGAATTTAACAGTTCGAAATCCTCAACAAAAAAAGGCCGACCAAAAAAACAAAAACGTGGAAGGAAATCTACTAAAGAAAACGCTCATTTAGACGCAGTCAAAAGTTATACTGTCAAAAAACCTGAGGTACATCGTGCCGCGGTTAAAAAATACAGTGAAAAAAATCCAGATGTACATCGTGCCGCGGTTACAAAATACAGTGAAAAAAATCCAGATGTACATCGTGCCGCGGTTACAAAATACAGTGAAAAAAATCCAGATGTACATCGTGCCGCGGTTACAAAATACAGTGAAAAAAATCCAGATGTACATCGTGCCGCGGTTACAAAATACAGTGAAAAAAATCCAGATGTACATCGTGCCGCAGTTAGTAAATACAATGAAAATCATCCCAAAGTTAATCAACAATCTGTTACGCGATATAATGAAAACAGTCGTAACATAGATCTGCCTTTGCGTAGATCAACAAATTTGATTGCGGAAAAGCGTGGTGTTGAACTTAACACTGTGCCGCTGTTTTCATTAAAAAAGACGAACCTTTATTCTCCTGATATTCACATTTGTCCACATTGTCATACTCGACTTTTTGATGAGGAAAAATCGAGAATCCAATGGTGTTGTGGATCTGGCGCCAATAATGTTCAAACATTTACACGCTTAACGGAAGACTTTTACACGCATCCGGCTTTTGAAAAAAGGCCACGAGCGTATAATAATCTATTTGCCTTTTCAGCGTTAGGCACTTCTCATGGTTTCCATCAACCACAAGGGATAGCCTTCTTAAAAATTCAAGGTCGCGTATATCACCGCGTCTTTGACTTGGCGTACGATAAATCTACAAATAACATTGGTCTATATATAAACGATTGTTCAGAACGGGAGAGCTTAGCAGCTGAGCGAAATTTAGAAATGGACATCATAAGGTCTATCACAAACTTTTTACACAATGTAAATCCATATATAGAATGTTTCAAAAGACTAAGCTTGGAAACTTCCACTGAAGCTTTTATTCAGTTTGAAAGAACTTCTCGCGCCACTCACGGTAATATTTTAGGTGACCAACCCGTAGGCAGAGAAGTTTCTGCCATAATTAACACAGATCGCGACCAGTATACCCCGCGTTCCATAGCCATTTGGAAAATCGGTGATCGGAAGCCTCATACTGTCGATATTATGCATCCTTTGTATGAATGCTTCCAATTTCCGCTTTTATATCCTGAAGGTAATCCAGGATGGTACCCCGGGAAACTTGACAATAATGGCAAAAAACTGACCCAAGCAAAATATGTCAGATGTCTTTTGCTTTCAGAAGATAGATTTAGTAACTTTGGACGTTTGTCTGAGGAGTGGATAGTGGACGTGTATTGCAGAATTACTGAGGAACGACTGCGATATTTAACCCACATGCAAACTCAAAACAGAAGTAACGTAATTAGAAGCGCGACGCTTCAGGAATTGCTTAACGACGAAACAATTTTCGCAGAAGGCGTAGTGCCAGGGCGTATCTATTTGCCTAATACTTTCACTGGTGGTCCACGTTACATGAAAGTAAAATACTTGGATTGTATGGCATTAGTGCATAGGTTGGGACCGCCTTCTTACTTCATAACGTTCACTTGCAATCCGAACTGGCCCGAAATCAAACAAACAGTACTTGCTGGTCAACGTGCAAATCCCCTGATTTGCGCTCGAGCTTTCAATTTACGTTTGACTGCTTTAATTCGTGACCTGCGTTCTGGGCTATGGTTTGGTAAAATCGAATATATGACATACGTGATTGAATTTCAAAAAAGAGGACTGCCTCACGCCCACATATGCTTTAGAGTTGAAGGAGGAGGTCCTGTTGAAAATTTGGATATTGACAAAGTGTGTCGCGCCGACATACCCGACTCATCAGAAGCCGATGGTAAATTATGTGAAGCCGTAGTCAATCACATGATTCATGGGCCGTGCGGTCCTGAAAGGGATAACTTGCCATGTTATGACAAAGAAAACCGAAAGTGTAGCAAACGTTTTCCGAAACGTGAAACTAATGTCACCTTCTGCGATGAATCCGGTTTTATTCATTTGCGTCGTAACAGCAATAACGAAACTGTGATGAAATACCGTGGCAGAGAAATCAAAATAAACGACTTGTGGGTTGTTCCATACAATGCGGCTCTTTTGTTAAAATACGATGCACATATAAATGTGGAAATTTCATCGCAGCGTAGCGTTATAAAATATCTGTTTAAATACATGACCAAAGGTCCAGATGAGGCACGTGTTGCTATTGTTGCCGAAGAACACAATGAAATAGAAGAGTATGTGACCAAAAGATATATCGGATCGAGCGACGCGGCTTGGAGAATCCTTGAATTTGATGTCACTTCTCGTGAACCCAATGTAAAACAACTATCGGTTCATTTGAAAAATCAACATACTGTTTTCTTTAGACCCGATAACATCGATGACGCGATCACTCGTGGTGGTTCGGATTTAATGACATATTTTAAACGACCACAAGGCGAAGAATTCGACAATTTAAAATACGTAGATTTCTACGAAAAGTTTATAGTACATACAAAGCGGCCTTCGTCTAAAAACGTCCAAATTTACGAAACTGAAAATGGGAAATTTGTTACGCGTCGACAAAGAGGTGAAATGGTGGCGCGATTATTTTTGGTCGCACCTAACAGAGGTGAACAGTTTTACTTGCGGTTACTCTTAAATTCTTTCGCGTGCCGAAGTTACGAGGACCTTCTGAAACTTGGTGGACCCAACTGTGAAAGTTTTCAGAATTCATGCATTGAAATAGGCTTAGCAAATAATTGCAGTGAGTTTGTGTTAGCTTTAGACGAAGCAAGCAAATTTTTCACAGGATATAGATTACGTAGATTCTACGTTATGTTGGCCCTTGTAGGTGCCCCCATTGCGTCACTGTGGGAATCGTTTAAAACACAACTCAGTGAAGATATTTTGCATAGGTTGCCAAACGAAGAGGAAAAAGCATATAATTTGTGTCTAATAGAAATCAACAGGCTGTTACAGAAACATGGATCGACGCTTGTAGCTCACGGTCTTCCTGAAATTGAAGATAATTCAACCGAATTAGGCAGGGAACGTGTTGAATACACGTTAGACACTCAAAAATCATTCGTGGACGAATGGCTGCCGCAATTATCGCCGGAACAACGCATTATATTTGACTATACTGAGCGACTTTGCGTAGACAAACAGTACCGCGAAACAAATACATGCGCAATATTTATTGATGGTCCTGCAGGTACAGGTAAAACGTTACTTTTGAATGTAATTACCGCACACGTGCGTGGTAATTTGAAAGGCGTTGTTTTGTGCACGGCAAGTTCAGCCATCGCAGCTCAAAATCACAAAGGTGGCGTTACAGCACATTCGATGTTCAAATTCCCGTTAGATATAGTAGATGACCGCGGTTATTGGAACGTAACGAATAATACACAACGTGCTGAATTGATATTTCATGCTGATGTGATAATATACGACGAGGCGCCAATGGCACACAAAAATTTGATACACCTTTTGGACAGATCATTGCGCGATTTGATGAATTCAAATAAAATGTTTGGTGGGAAAGTTATCATATTTGCAGGTGATTTTCGGCAAATCCCTCCCGTCGTTCCAAATGCCAGGACAAATTCTGACATTTTGAATAGTTCAGTCAAAACTTCTCCGCTTTGGAGAAAATTAAAAACATTTTCACTATTGACTTCACAGCGTTGTAGAGACGATCCCGACTACGCAGAGTTCTTGCTAAAGTTAGGTTCCAACAACCTGCCCGCAGTACCATTACAAACGAGCAGTAGTGCTGTTCAACATTTGATCCAGTTGGAGTCCATAGAACTAGCATCAAATGTAAATGAACTTATCGATTTTGTGTTCGGATTAGTACTAGATGAACCAGATGTGTGTACTCACAGAGCTATTTTATGTACACGCAATGATGCTGTCCGACAAATCAATTCAACCATATTGGATCGTGTTCCGGGAGAAATTTTGCATTTCTATTCATACGACAAAGTAGATGATGATGAAAATGCAGATCAATTATTTTTGGGACCAGACATGCTCAATAAGATTCAACCCGCTGGAGTCCCAGAGTTTGATCTTAAATTAAAAGAAGGTTGTGTATGCATGATCATGAGGAATCTAAGTTTTGCCGATGGGTTAGTTAACGGCACCAAAGTTATCGTGGTAGCAACTTCACCACGCTTGATTACTGTCCGAAAAGCTGGCGGACACGAACTTTATCTGATTCCCCGTATTCTGTTTAAAACGCCAATAGAACGAAACAGTCCGTTCGAAATGTGCCGCCGACAATTTCCACTTCAAGTCTGTTACGCAATGACAATACACAAAAGTCAAGGTCAGACTATAGGTCGTGTGGGTGTTGATCTTAGATCTGACGTTTTCAGCCATGGACAATTATATGTGGCTCTAGGTCGCGTGCGAGAAAGGCGTAATATCAAAATATTAATGCACGCAGATCGCATTGTAAATGGTTATCCATTAACAATCAATAAAATAATACCAGAGTTATTATAACCAACTAATGTATATGAACACATGTACTATCTATAATGATATAACAAAGGAGCGATTAGTTAGTGGTATATACCTGATCATAATAATATTTTATTTTCATTAAATCATTAACAGTCAAACGCAGACACTAAACTCAAAAACGCAATTAATTGATAGCTGTGCGATTTATATTCCATACTTGTTTTGTTTGTTGGCTTTGGAACCTTCGGTGTATGCATTCTTAACCTGCGTAGGGCGAGAGGCTGAAACATGTCCCCCTGCAGTGCAGTGTGCAGCCTACGATGCGTCTTAAAGCCGACAGTTGTAATTATACTGTTTCATTAAACACTTCATGTGTTTATTATGTTCAGTTTCTGCGGTTAATGTTGTGCAATGCAATCTTTTATAATTATATTTATGAGAAAAATATTCATATTTGCAGCTGTAATTTCTATCAATAATATACACATACGAGGGCAGTTTGGCAACTCAATGACTTTAAAGTTGAATAAAAACATTGTTAATAAAAAATCTCTCATATTTGGAAACTCGCTACGAAACGTATGCCGTTCTTTTTTAAAATTTGGAGCGAAAACAAGCTTTTTAGAAACAAAAACGTTAAGCGTCTTCTAAGTATTCTTTGAAAATTGTTTGCGAGTTACGAGTGCTAATTAAACACTATTTTTTACTTGATAAAACTTTTAAGAAGACAAATTGAAAAAGTATTATGGGGATTCTGCGCCATCTTATGGGATGGTACATACGTGGTTCACTGAATTTCGTTGTGGACGTACTAACACTAATGACGTGGAGTGCCCAGGAAGACCGATTGAGGTCACTACAGAGGGCATGGTTAATAAAATATATGATATTGTTTTGGCAGACCTTCGAGTGAAGATACGCGAAATATGTGATGCTGTGCACATCTGGACTGAACAAGTTTTTTATATTTTGCATGATATTCTAGGCATGAAAAAGCTTTCTGCAAAATGGGTGCCGCGTTTACTAACAGTCGACCAGTAACGAAATCGTGTAACAGCTTGAAGAATGCCTATAGCCATGTATAATCACAATCCGAGTTAGTTTATGCGTCGGTATATAATAGTTGGCGAAACGTGGGTCCATCAATATACACCAGAGACTAAGCAACAGTCGAAGCAATGGACTTCTACCGGGGAACGTGCCCCAAAGCAGGCAAAAACTGTTTGCTCGGCTGGTAAAGTGATGGCCACAGTCTTTTGGGATAGATTTTTTTTGGATAAAGGCAGAACAATAACCGGAGCTAACTATGCTGCATTGTTAGGTAGATTCAATAAAAAGTTGATCAAGAAACGACCGCATCTAACAAAGAAAAAAAATCTATTTCATCAGGATAATGCACCGCGCACTCGCCTGCAATCGCGACATCAAACATTGTGGAATTAGGATACGAATTATTGCCACTCCCTCCGTATTCGCCAGATTTAGCCCCCTGTGACTTTTCCTCTTCCCAAACATGAAGAAATGCCTTGGCGGGCAAAGATTTTCGTCAAACGAAGAGGTGGTAGCCGAAAGTGAGGCCTATTTTTCAGAGTTTGTCAAAAAATATTTATTTGATGGGTTGAAGAGGTTGGAACATCGCTGGACTAAGTGCATAGAGCTGAAAGGAGATTATGTAGAAAAATAAAAAAACATTTATGTAAAAAGAGTGTTTCTTCTTTCCAACGTCATGCAATTATCAAACCGCCCTCGTATACCATGTATAATGATAATATAACAATGAAACCATTAGTTGTATATACCTAATAATAATTATATTTTATTTTTATTAAATCAATAACAGTCAAACGCAGACACTAAACTCAAAAACGCAATTAATTGATGCTTCAATTAATTGATACATCTACGATTTATATTCCATACTTGTTTTGTTTGTTGGCTTTTGAACCTTCGGTGTATGCATTCTTAACCTGCGTAGGGCGAGAGGCTGAAACATGTCCCCCTGCAGTGCAGTGTGCAGCCTACGATGCGTCTTAAAGCCGACAGTTGTAATTATACTGTTTCATTAAACACTTCATGTGTTTATTATGTTCAGTTTCTGCAGTTAATGTTGTGCAATGCAATCTTTTATAATTATATTTATGAGAAAAATATTCATATGTACATTCATACGTACAATATTTTAATAGCTATTGTAACTCATCATAATTTAATTCCCTCATTATTGTACATACATATAATGTGGATTAGGACGGTATTGTTATCTAGGTCAATTTTCTTTTATTTTATTAATGCATATTATGCACAGTAAAGCCAAAATAAACTTATTTTGTATTAGCACAATCTAATACAGGCAAACAATTCATGCAACTACTATTTCTGAAATGACCTAGATACAGTACTGTGAAACCACGTTAAAAAAAAACGCGCCGAGGGTTATACTTCCAAAACGTAAATATGGGCAGATTACAGGCGCTGTTAATGTATACTGTGCAGCTTGTGTTTGTGTTTTAAAGTGGTGCGGAAACTAACCTGCTTCATGCTAATAGAATACGTATATATTTAAAAATAAATGTAACGGGAAGATATATGTTTTCAGTTTTTAAATACAGATAATTCAAATAAGATGACATTGAAGCATGCTTGAATTTTTCCAGTTATTTTGCGAACTGGTTCCCTCACAACAGCGATGAAGAGAAAATAAGGTAACTAAATCAATATATCACCATATCAGTTAATCTAAAACACATTGAAACGAACAGTAGAAAATGTATTTCGATCAAAGGCACGTAATGTGAAAGTGGAACTAAAACATCTAAATTCACAATGCGCGTGCTTGCTTGCTCCGTTTGCTTTGGAGTGTTGATTGTGACAATGGGACAATAAAATGTAGCAGCACTGGCAGAATGTATAGATAAATCACGTAGCACGTACTTGCGACATATTACGAGGATAGTGTCATTTTTAAACGACTTTAAAAAGGAGGAGTTTCTATGTTCGACTGTATGTATTTTTTATATATGTATGTTCTTCGATTTCTTCCCATTTCTCACACCTCCACATTGTACAAAATAAAATATATAAATTATGTACAAAATATTTTTTTATTTGAAAGAGTATTATACTTCCAAGGTGGTCTCATTTAAATTTCTTCAAATTCGGTCAAGCTGTTTTTGAGATGCACTCCAATAACTGTTTCTTCGTCTATCTTGATGATATCCTTATTGACGGTGAATGACAATCGATCCCGTAAGTAGCAAGGGTTCTTTTACTAAAAAATTGAACCGACTTCAATACCATAAAGTTGTGAAATGACTTGCCGATGTCTACTAGAACTAAATATAAAAACTATGGTATGTTCTTTGGTGTGTCATTATGATACAAGAGTTCAAAAAACATATATGCAAAAAATGCAATATTTACAACTATTGAAATCTATTCACAGAAAGTAAATCGAATCTATGTTTCACAAAAATTCATAATTATACTACTCACTCTTTTGACGACTTCAATAGCCACTTGCTATGAAATATCGATTTATAGTAAAACTTTATAAAATGTTATTTAGTTTTATAGTTAATTGGCGTTCGATAAGAAAGTCATCTCGCCACAATTTGGTGTCGCAGTATGAACCAGAACATGCCGTTTGCTGACCATCTCGCGCCCTCACGGAATTCGCAGGTACCTTAACTTCGCAGGTCACATAACTTATTTTATTGTAGATGTATAGTACATAATGATACCAAAATTGCTCACATTAATTGGTAACATCAGTAACAAATAGTAGAACTCTACAGCAACAGTCCGTTTCGGTGCAACATACCATTGAAATGTTTTATATATACTTACGTTAAGTGTTTCGTAACACATGTAATAAGGGAAAGGCGGGACCAATGTCTCGAAGATACGAACACAGGCCGCAACTTGTAAACAATTACTACCAATCAATTTTTATAACAATACACATTTATATTATTTTTGCCCACTATCGTCGAAACTCTTTGCTGGTGTTTCTAAGCATACTGTGATAAAACGAATATTTACTTAAATTATAATAGTCTAATGTAGAGTTCATCTAGAGCGTACTACACACTACGATTAAAAATAAATACAATTGAGATTAGTTAGGTGACGCTGCGACTGTCGCAGGTAGACGCTTACCATCGGACACACTACATAAGTAATCATTTTGTTATCAGAAGTCGTAGGTAAAAACTCACAATAAATGTAAACAAAAGATAATATCTATACCGTAAATCCTACATAATACCCAAACACCAAATAATAAAAAATAGGTCTTGAAAATATAAGTATTCATATATGATTACAGATTCCTTGTACTATACCAGGCCAAGGGGAAAAGCCGAGAGATTCACTTCATACTGCAGCAGGCGCCCAAGCAGAACTGTCAACTTCAAATCACGTGTCAGATCCAGCTCCACAGAAAACAAAATCACTACGCATGTAGCGAAAGTGGGAAGGTACATTATTATAATTATAAAAGTAAAAACACCTAACATTGCAATTTTAGAGAGAAACATTCACATCCTCGGAGTGGATTCGAACCTGCGTCTTAGACGATTAGACCACCGAAGCACAAGGTCCGAACATCGAATTTTAACTCTCTATTTGACTCTTAAGCGCCGTAGGAGGACGGATAGAAACACCTGCATCGATTACAATAGGTATAATGGGAATAATGCAGACATGAACCGGACAACAGGAATATAGGAACGAACTAAAAATAAAATCTGAATCAGCATTACTGCAAAAAATGCTTTAAATGGTAGTGAGAATTGCTTTCTAATTTAAATGGAATATATACAGTTTTTTTTTAGCTTCAGAACTGTTGGCCGTTGGGGCCAAAAGATTCTGAAGTGAAGGCAAGTTAAGACGCAGGACTACGCTGTATACAGGCTTACAACAGATCCTTTTGTAAATAAAGATATGGGATATATCAGTCAATTGGACATTCTACGGTTGAAATTATGATGTGTAGATTCCTTTTAACATGAAATAAAACTGAAAACTTTTAGTAAAAGTAGAGATAAAAGGCTATGAAGTGTGTCTGAACAAACTGTTACAATAGTAATGTACATATATATTACAATATATAACATAACCATAACAAGTGGGCTAATAAAATTAAAAAAAAAACAATGAATCAAGATTTAAATTTACTAAAGTATAATTTAACTGATTTAATGTTTATATTAGCATTTTTGAAATTGTGTGGGTTAAGATATTCCTGACTATTTGTTGTCTTGTATGAACGTAAACTTATAGGAGAATCCCTACAACATTTTGATCACAGGCTCTAAACGTTTTACTATAACATTGTAAATGTTTGTATATTTTTTTCACCAGATAATTAATGTAACGCAATTTTCTGTTTCAGATTAACACACCAGTAGACATCAGACCTGCAACTGAGCACTTAAGATATGTAATGTACTCGTATGTGCTTACAATCAGGGATACTTTCTACATAATTATAAGACGGTCAGTTCGCGAACAGAAAACAATCTAGGAATGAGATAAGTAGGGTTTTATCAATAATTCATCTCACTTAAACTGTATTGGGGTAAACCCCGATGGATTACTGTACCCCAGGTGGTACCAGTCAGGTTGTATAGGTGAGTGAGTCCTGCAAGTCATTGTCATATTTATCAAGGCTATTCGCCTTGATAAATATGACAATGCCAAATATTGCGCTTCGAAGCGTTGTGCATGTATTACTATGTAAGCACAGCAAGGACCTGTAACAAGTCCAATCACATGACAAATCGCCATTGAAAAGTAATCCAAAAGTTATCCAGTACATAATCTAGGTACCTTATTGCACTTCATTCAAATCTGTTCAGTCGTGATTGAGTAACAAACACCCATACATCCAAACTTTCACGTTTATATAATAGTAGGATTAGGTGCGCCCGCGTGTCGACCCGCGAGTAAACATCGCACAGAAACATTTTGAAGGAATAATGTAGCATCTACTCGTATGTAAATAGTTAAATTTTTCGTTTGAACATAAATAATTAAGATATAAAGACATTGAATCAATCACTTCAAAATCGTCAAGTTTACTTCATGCCTATTTATGATATTATTATAATAAAAACTTATGTCGTCAGAAAGTACAGATTTTCCTATATCAGAATCAATCAGACATTGTGTAATACCCCTCACCAGTCGACTGTCCATATTACAATGAAATTTCTATTGTGTCTGGGTCGTTCGACTGATGAAGTAATAATAATATTTTTTGACATAATTATATGCATGATGAGGGGTGACTTTTATTGTCCGTTTACTAATAATGTATCCCAAAATAGTATGTTATTATTACGTTAATATGAAATTTTTATGTTTGTTGTTTTATTTTAATAGGTAATTATAGTTTGTTTTGTAACAAATAATAGTAATACCTAAGATTACACGTATGTTAGAATAACTAGGTATCCTACATATCTTCATGTGAGAGTAACCAATATGTTATTACAAGATAACACAACTTTAAAACTAAATTAAAATCCGTTTTGCTATTTCAGCGCTCAATTAGTAATAAGCATTCTAATTATGGCTTATTAAGAACCGAAAGGTATAGTCTATTATCGTACAACAAAAATGTAAAACAATGTAAGTACTACCTATTTATAGGTACAAAATTATTAAAATCATGATGCAACGTATGTATATGAACTGATTTAAAAAAATAGTAGTAAGTATACAAAGTTACATTAAGTAAACTTTATTTTAAACTAATAAAAAATAATGTTATTATTGATATAAAACAAATAACGTTTATTAAGATGTGCCAACAATACGTAATACGTTAGCTGAGCTCGTTTCCCTGTTAAAAAGGTAATCCAATGCCTCCCCCATCTATCTACCTATTACAACAGCTAATACACGTCATTCAAATCGTGATTGAGTTACACCCATACATTCAAACTGTCACATTTATAATACTAGCTGAACCTCGCGAGTCGACCGACTTAAAGAATAAATATCCTACAAATATATATATATATAACATTTGTTTCAGATTGAAGACGGCCACAGCAGACTATTGAACATCGGCAGAAAACACAGATAATCTTATATCAAAAAAAGTACATATAATTTTGTTCGATAATAATAAATGTTATCCCTATTTAGATGCATGGTATATTTGATTTTCATTAGGTATCTATCCGTTTACTAAAAACGTATCGCAAAATAGTAGATATGTTATTACATTAATATGAAAACTATATGTTTGTTGTTTTATTGTAATAGGTAATTATAGTTTATTTTGTAACTAATTACTTATAACATGACTGAATGAATGAATTTACTAATATGGAAGGGCATTGTTATTTAAACAAGCTGTACCTAAGGTAACACATACGATAGAATAACTATCCTACATAGGTAGGTACCTTCATGTGAGATGTCCAGTATATTACAAGATTACACAATTTTAAAACGAAATGTAATTAAAATCCGTTTTGCTATTTCAGCGTTAAATTGATACTAAGCAAGTTAGTACACACACAAACTTTATAGTTATTGTTTGTTGTGAACTAAAAGAAATAATTATTTTATAGTGCAACAAATATCTAACTCAATGTAGGTAGGTAGGTACCTACTACCCATTTAATTATATAGGTACCTACCAAATTAAAAAAATCATGATGCAGTATACAAACAGATGAAAAAAGTAGCTTGTAGTTAAATACGCACATATCTACTGTTTATTAGAGTGAGTGAGTAACGGCATTTTCAGTTATGCCCGATATGTTAAATAGACTAGGTATTAGTAAAAATAAAACAAATATATACATAAAAGAATTATAATATAATCTCCATTTCAAATTCATTTTCACTTGATACCTGTAAAGAAAAAAATAAACATTTAATTTACATAAATATGTGATAGCTGAGTAGATAAGGTACCTACCTATTAAATGTTGAATGAGTACACTCGCTAACGGTAAACGCTATACTTATATATATTTTTAATAGATGTAAGTAATACTTAATGAAAAGGTAATGCGTAATCAAAAATGAAAGCATTTCTATAATCCCTCATAATTGCATGGACCAACATAAAGCAGGTCAGTTAATGCACCAAATATTTATATGGTAAAGTTACATACAACTACAAATAGATTAATTATGAAACATGATAAAGTAAACCTACCCAATTTTAATTTTCATGTTCTTTAATCTACTTACATTTTGAAAAATTGCATCGGGGGCGGCTGAGTTGTTGCCGGCCGCAGCAAAGGTGTTGCCGGCCGCGGCAGAAGTGTTGCCGGCCGAGGTGCTGGCGTTCGGGGCAGCGGGTGTTGCGGAGGCAGCGGCGGCAGAAATGCTGGTGTTCGCGGCAGCGGGCGTTGCGGTGGCAGAAATGCTGGTTTTCGCGGCAGCGGGCGTTGCGGAAGCAGACATTGCTGCGGCGCTGGTCCGTTGGCCAGCACCGCGGCGACGCCAACGCCTACTGCCACCTCTTCCGCCGCCTCTACCGCGTCGTGTTGATGAAGAACTGTTAAATTGAAATGTTAGTGAAAGTTGTAATAATAATAAAACTGATTCTAACAAGTACTTACTAAAAGACATCTTCAAATTAAAAAAAAACTAAACTCGAAAACTAACAAAATTTTTTTTTAATATTCATGAGTTAAATATAATGAAGGAATTAAGTAAATACATATATATTACTTATTAAATAAATACTTACTTAAAGATTATATTTCCATGTACGTGCAAGTCGTAAATTTTAAATATTTTCATATTAAAGTACGAGTAGAAAGCAAAAAAATAATAATAGTTTCCCGCCTTTATGTACTTTTTTTTTTTCGTAATGCCATGACATACCTACTGGAACCAATTTTTTTAATATTCAAAATCCGAATGGCTTCTATGTAATTAGAGGTAAAATTTCTGCAATTGAATTTGTATGAAAATGTTGACTTTCATGTTCAAATGGTTATAAGTTTAAATAAATAATAATAATAATGGACCTCTCAATAGTTCGTTCTACAACTTTGACTTGTGAATAACATAGTAAGTGACCAAGTTTCAATGTCAAATCATCACTGAACCTGTGGAAACTCTTGTGACACATTTACCACCGACCACACTTAGAAGTAGAGCCCCTAAAAAAAATTGAAAAGAATTCTGGTATCCACCTACAATCTAACGACTAGACCACACTTTTTTGTCTTTTTAACTCCAGGTGACCGCTATATCCTTGAGCCTCAATTACACTAAGAGAAATGTTCGCTTTATAACTTGTATGGGAGTTATAATTTTTTACGCAACTGAATGCAGATCATTTTTCGACCTCTCAAGCTGGCCTCCAAGACTACTCACGTTAACCACTGCACTAAGGGGTTGGATCCCTTAACAAACATACACAAGAACCAGTTTTTTTTTAAATAAAAATTCTTCGGGACTTCTATGTCCCGACTTAAACTGTAACTAAAGGCAAAATTTCTGCAATTGAACTTGTATGAAAATTTTGACTTTTCTGTTCAAATGGTTAAAGTTTAGCAACAAAAAAACTAATGCACAAGGACAAACGCGGGCCACTCGTGGCCCGCGCACCGCCCAACACCTAGTCTCATTATATAAAATTCGATTACCACTCACTCACTGATGTAAATGTTTGGGTATGTTGCAGACATGGGGGGTATAGAAGATGTATTAAGAAAATGTAGGAGGGGTTCTGAAACCGAGGGGAAAAATACTAAATGAGCTGAATGTGGAAGTGTGATGGAACAGGTCAACGGCTCTCAGAAACTATAAAAGATGGGGGGTAGGTGTCAAAACTAAAAATGAACAAAACCCTGAGCAACTGCCAAAAATTAAAAAAAAAGCATGCCTCCCGAACAAAAGACGATCGCTCCCATACAAAATGTAAATGCTTAAAAATCCTAAACCGTTTGAGATAAGTATAAAGTGTTTGACCAAATGTCATAGGGAATCGGAAGGGTAATTTGGTGAATGTGTCAAAAATCCAAGATGGCGGATTCAAAATGGCGGCCGAATTGAAAGTTGGTCCGATCCGGCTCAAAATTGGTATCGGGGGGTTTTTGGGGTCCCACATTCCAAATATGAAAACCATTTTTTGATGACGTCATTTTTCAATATGGCCGCCATACATATGTTTTTTTGGATCTTTAATGGATCGTTTCTCCCAGTGGGCGTGATGGGGATTATGGTTTTGTAGGGTTATATGTGGGGTTACAATAGGTGATTTTAGGAGAAACTGAATGGAGCTGAACGTGGAATACCAGGTAGAACAGGTCAACGGCTCTCGGAAACTAAAGGAGATAGGGGGTAAGTGCCAGAACTAATGTTGACAAGCACCATGGGCATTTTCTAAACATTAAAAAAAAACACACCTCCCGAACAAAAGACGATCGCGCCCATACAAAATGTAAATGCTTATAACGCCGAAACCGTTAAAGATAGGTATGAGGTGTTTTAATTAATATGATAGGGGACCGAAAATGCGATTTGGCGGAAATGTTAAAAATCCAAGATGGCGGATTCAAGATGGCGGCTACCTTAAATAATGGTCTGATCCGACTGAAAATCGATATCTAGGCGTTTTTCGACTCTACGATTATAAATATAAAAACCATTTTTCGATGACGTCATTTTTCAATATGGCCGCCATACAAATTTTTTTTCTGAAAATTATGTCGTTGTTTTTCGCCATGTTTCCATGATGGAACGCTGAGGCTTTGTAGGTAAAAAGTGTAGACAGTGGTTTTATAACCTTAAAAGTCACCTGAAATGGGCTGAATCTGAACCTTCTGCTAGAACAGCTTGACGGCTCTCGAAAACTAAAAGAGATAGGGGGTAAGTGCTTGAACTAATATTGACAAGCACCCTGGGTTTTTCCTAAAAATTAAAAAAAAAACACACCTCCCGAACAAAAGACGATCGCGCCCATACAAAATGTAAATGCTTATAACGCCGAAACCTTTAAAGATATGTACGGGGGGTTTGAACTAATGTTTTAGGGGACCGGAAATGCGATTTGGCGGAAATGTCAAAAATCCAAGATGGCGGATTCAAGATGGCGGCTACCTTAAATATTAGTCCGATCCGACTGAAAACCGATATCTAAAGGTTTTTAGAGTCCCCGATTCAAAATATGAAATCCATTTTTTGATGACGGCATTGTTCATAATTTTCGCAATGGCCGTAGGTTGAAATTAGAGCCTGCGAGGCCGTAGGCCGAGCTATACTGGCGAGGCCGCAGGCCGAGCTATATAGGTCGAAGGCCAAGAGTGCTTCTAAGCGAAGCGAGGCTGAAGGCCGAGCGTACTTCTAAGCGAAGCGAGGCCGAAGGCCGAGCATGCTTCTAAGCGAAGCGAGGCCGAAGGCCGAGCGTACTTCTAAGCGAAGCGAGGCCGAAGGCCGAGCGTACTTCTAAGCGAAGCGAGGCCGAAGGCCGAGCGTCTTTCTAAGCAAAGTGAGGCCGAAGGCCGAGCGTGCCTCTAAGCGAAGCGAATCCGAGTTTTGAGCCTAAAAGGAAATAGAAGTCTTTCATAGCGAGTTTATTTCAAAATTTCAATGATCTTCAAGACATCTGCCCACGTTAACATAGGTAATGTTATGAAATTGTGTAAATCATGAATACTACTATAAGTACTTGATTGATAGTTATACAGATATGTAGATTAACTCTTTAGTGAAACACCACAATACAAATATATGTTACAAATAAATAAAATAAAATAAAATAAAATAAAATCACAATCAAAATATTTCACAATTAAATAGGTACTTTAAATTTTAAGGGTCAGAATGGGTGGTCTTATCGCTCAGAGTGATCTCTTTCAGACAACCATTCACGGAAAGAAATAGGCATAAACTTATAAGGACGGTGTGAATAAAACAAGTGTACTAAACACTACATATAGCAAAACTCAAGATTATAAATATAAAAAATACTTATTATATACTCGTATACAAACTATACTTATATAATTATACTATACGTAATATACTACAAAATATATACATACTATACATATACCATTTAATTATTATGAAAAAGATAATAAGTAGGTTTGCAGTTAGTTATTTCGCGAAGCTAAATGCTTTGACACGTTTTTTGAAGATGCCTAAAGAAGGCGCGCATCTAATTTCGTAGAGTAAAGTGTTCCATAGACGAACAGCTTCAACACAAAGTAGGAACCAAAAAAATTGGTGCGGGTTATCGGGGTACTTAACATTAAGTGCTCTGATGATCGTAGAGAAAAAGAGCTCCTAACATGTAAAAATCCAACATTTTACGTACTACTGATATGACATGCTACAAGTAAACGTTAAATATCCTTCGTAGGCTTGGGTTTGTTATGAACTTGAGTCCAAACAACACTTCACGCAGTGGTATAAAAAGGGTGCAGCGTCTTCCAAGAAGCTTAAGGTGTCACAGTTAGCTGGAAAACTAATGGCGACATCTTAAGCCATTACTTACTTTCGAGCAATAAATATATCTATATATAATAGGCTTATAGGCCTTTCATGGGGACATTAATATACAGATTTTGAAGGTCACGATCTTAATGTCATGGTAGAGATGCTTACTTGTTGTCATTCGTTAGTCACTGGTACGACATACATCCATGTTAATAAAATAAATACAAAGTGTGGTGTGGTGTTCACGCTTGGGACAGTATTTTTTTTTTCAACTATATCGAATAAGAACTCAGCTTATTGAGAAATGTATAGCTCTATTCATTTTCCCTTGAATATATCAAGAGAATAGCTTGACAAAATCATTAATTTGACTGCATTTAAAGTAAACAACTTACCGTAGCAACTAGAAGCGTGCAGAGTAGGCATTTTATGGTAAAGATGTTTTGTGGTTCTGCATTGAATATCGCGATTAAATCATTCGAAAATGAAGATTAGAAACACTAGATTAAGTAAAATGTAACACATTAAAGTCGCGAAGTTTTCGGAAAAGTAGCCACTACAGATGAGATACAAACTCTAATACAGGTCAAACTTACGCACAACGTAAGTGAAATGAATACCAAAGTTTTAGAGGTGTTACGATTTGTAAAGTTCTTCAATCTAACATTTGTTTTCTGAAAGTCAAGGAATGGAAGTAAAAAACACTGCGACCGACCCCTAGGTCAATCTTGATGTGCCAATATATGGTACGCAGGTTGGTTTATTTTTAAGTTAATCTTATAATGTAAATAGTATAATTATATCGTAGTGGGACTGTGGGAGTAAGCAGAGCAAAAATAAAACCAGTTAATTGTCTTGGTACATAGAATAGAATAGAATAGAATTCATTTATTTCAGACTAATATCTGTCCATATTATTAGTAGAGGTACATACACTTAGTCTTACATCTTTTCACGCATTTCTTTGTTCAATTGGCCGTTCTAAGGTTTTTTAATTGTTTATTCCTATATATGTATTCACGAATCAAATTTATTTAGACATCTACTTAAGGTAGAGACGCTGTCTGTTTACTCTAGGTATATGTTATTACTTCAGTGTTTAGACGGGTACGATTAGGGTAGATAGAAATGAAATGCATAAAGCTATGGAAAAGATACCTTTGAATTAAAGAGTGCCTAAATTTATAAGAAATGCGTCATGTAATTTGAGTTAACTTTGTTGCAAAGACCCCTAGATATATCAGTTTCTTCATCAAGTTACTCTCGATGCCACCTCTATGTAATGGTAAAACTAATTACATACATTTGAAGTCGTTTCCACTACATATGTATAGCACGTACCTACGTAAATTCCTAAATGGCTGAAGTGGTATGGATTTTACAGAGTCCGCATGTGTGTGAAGTGGCTATTCTTATAAATTTGAGTCCAGACAACCTCCACTCAGTGACATAAAAAGGGTGCAACGTCATCTAAGAAGCTTAAGTGTCACAGTTAGCTGGAAAACTAATGAAGACATCTTAAGCTACTACTTACTTTTCAGCAATAAATGTATATATAACAGGATTATAGACCTTTCAAGGGGACACATACACAGATATAATACACAGATTTCGAAGGTCAATATCTTAATGTCATGGTAGAGATGCTTGCTGCAATTGATGTAATTAAAATACATACGAAGTGTGGTGTGCTGTTCACACTTGGAACAATATTTTTTTTAACTATATAGAATTAGAACCCAGCTTATTGAGATATGTATAGCTCTTTTCATTCGTCCTTAAATATATATATACGTAGTATTGTATTCTCTTTGGAATATATCAAGAGAAAGACTTGACTTTACACAATTATTAATTTGACTGTTTTTAAAGTTAACAGCTTACAGTAGCAACTAAAAACATGAGTAGGCATTTTATGGTCAAGATGTTTTGTGGTTCTGCATATAATATCGCTATCAAATCGTTCCTTAAGCTAGGGCGAAAATGAAATTGGAAACAATAGATTGAATAAAATGTTGCATATTAAAGTTGTGAAGCTTCGTGTGTGTAAATAAAATTAATGCCAACGTTACGATTTGTAAAGTTCTTCAATCTTAATTTATATTAATGCCAAAGAATGGAAGTAAAAAGCAGTGCGACCGTCCCCTAGGTCAAACTTAATAGGCAGGTATATTTGATACGTCACTTGGTTTTCTTTAAGTGAAGATGATGATGGAATAAGTATATTTATATGGTAGTGGGAGTTAGCAGAACAAAATTAAAACCAGTTAATTGCCTTGGTACATACTAAATCCTATACGTACCGAACAATGCAGTGCAATTATTTAAGTAATTCCTTAGTAGGTTTTACGACATATATACATCCACGTGAAAAGATATACATGGAATAATAAAATTTTCAAACAAGGGTTACCTACATTTATTATCATATGAGATGTAAAACTTTTACTGCTGAAGACATGCATGCGGAAGGACCAGATGGAAGCTGCATGCATCCAAGATAGTCCTGCGACCTTATTTAGTACGTCTTCCACATTGTCGGTGGACGACCTACCTTCTCTACCAGACTCTCAGTCATACAGACAGATGGACAAACGGACAAAGAGCATCAACTTACGGTTGGATATAGATAGGGATATAATGATATACTACCACACTATTGCCTACCACATTTAGTTCAAAGAATTTTACCCTAAGACTTAACTGAAACCACACATTGAGCGTTATGTTTAAGTATTTATACCTTAGTTTTATTATAATATTATGATTTTTAAGTGCTAATGCTTGCTTAGATAAACCAAATGTTGCAATACATCCCCATACACCGGTTAAAATCAACTAAGAGAAAACAAATGATGGTTTGATGGGTGCCTATAGAAAGTGTCTACGAGATTCAAAGCCACACAAATGAATTGAATAAATATGAGCAATGATGAGAAATATCGTTTTAATGTATCGTTGGTGTAGTGGTGGCAGCGCTGCTTTGGAATGTAGAACTCTTGGTTTGGATTCCCGGTTAGGACAGTTGTTGGAATTTTCTGACAGAGAAATTCAAACTGTCCGGCGTCTGAAACACTGCCCTGTAGGTGACAATAGGCCTTATATGGGAGCAATACATATCTGGTATGGGTGTTTGATAAATACTCCTACCTACCTCTCTAAGATATGTACGCATGATCTTATTGTTATTTTTGTTTAAAATATGTATATCATTATTTACGTTACATATAAATTACTTTTACTAAGGTTAAACTCCAGGGATACTTTGAAAAAAAAAACTGTTTTAATATTTATTTTAAAATTTACTTGTAACGAGTTTCGAGTCAATTAAAACAAGGAATACAACAATTTTATAGAAAATTGCAGAGTTATTTAGTAAATTAAGTCATTACTTACTTTTGAGTAATGAATATATATAAAGAATAGGCTCCTCACTTTTCATACATCGTGAAATATTTTTCGGGACTATCTCTGTCATCATCATCATCATCAGCCTGTAGCAGTCCACTGCTGGACATAGGCCTCTCCAATTGCACTTTCTCTGTGCAAAGAACATATTAATAAACAAAAAATCATGAACCTACAAATACTTAGCTTTTCATGACAACTAATTATAATATATATCGATGCAAGAAAACGTTTTTGCTGTAAGTTGTTTAGCCAAAACCCAACTTTTCCCCAGAGCCAAAGAACATTAAAAATGTCTTCAAAAAATCTTTGACAGAAATATGATTTTTGTAACACAGTTTTGTGATAGCAATAATACTCATGAAAAGCAATGAAATTTTTTTTGTTAAAGTTATTACCTGTAGGCTTTTACTACTTACAGCAATTGACTTTTCATTTAAAGACCTGACGTCGTAAGTAGTTTGGTGACTTCTATGGAGATAAGTTTCGTATTTTCCACACATTTGAAATGCTTATACTTGAATAGGTATTTAATACATTACCTACTATATAACAGATGTAAGACTAACTCTAAAAAATGCTGATATAATACATTACACTTTATTGGCATAGGAATGCTGTTAGTTATATCAGATGTTTAATAATAAACTGAACTTTTGCTGTAGTGTAGTGTTAAAACACTGTGTTTAAGTGACTTATTCCTAGCTAATTGAACAAGGAAACTTTTCAAAATTATACCTATTGTAAAAATCTTATAGTAGCGATATGAGACCCAGACCGTTCGACGCAGATTTTTTTTAAGAATATATCTTATGTATATCAGTCATCAGGTTACCATAGCACAGGCTCTGCCTAGTAGATAATCCTTTTTAGTAGATAATATATATAGTAGATAATTCCTTAGTTTTAAGCGCTTCGTATATATATCGTCGCTTCGTACATAATCGGTGAGCTTGTAGATGAGCACATCGACGAATCATTAGAGAATTGCATGGCTGAACTAAATCAACCTGACATTTCTGTGATTGGCAAATGTGAAATTGTTCAATCCTACGTGTACCTAGGATCCACGAGCACAAACACGAGGGGCTATGAGAAAGAAATTCAAAAAAGATTTGCTAAGACAAGATCTGCCGTTGATAAGGTCAAAAGAGTCAGGTGCAACCAATGCAGAGTTTCGTGGATTTGGTGATATTTCACCAAATCCACGAAACTCTGCATGAAGAAAACTTTAGTGTTGCCGATATTTCTCTATGGCGCAGAAACATGAACGGTTCACCTGAGAGACCGACGAAAAATCGATGCCCTTGAAATGTGGTGCTGGCGGCGACTGCTGCGGACGAACGAGAGATTATCTAAGACTGTGCAAATACGTGTCCTGAAATACTTCGGACACATTATTCGACATGAAAACTCCATAAAACGACTCGTAGTCCAGGGGCAAGTACAAAGCAAGCAGTCGATCACACGCGTTGGGCAGAACTCACAAATGCTGAAACAGAAACTTCCATAGTCTAAAGCACTTTTAAGTGTTATTTAAGATTTAGGTATATGTTTTTATTAAAATTCAAAATTAGCAGCCTTCCTATCACATATTTCAAAGATGTAGGGTTTACTCGAATGTTTTGAGATTGAGAGTTATGTTTTATTCTTTTAGAGTTTATTTATGCATACGTAAGTTTTTATCGTTTGCTTTTTATAATCTAACGGCTGCTTGGCGAAATGTAACTTTGCAATTTGTCCCCTAATATGCACGTTACAATAAATTAATGTAAGACGTCCACTGCTAAACATATGCGTCCCGATCGATTTACAAAAGACCGCATGGAAGCGACCTGTATAAAAGTTCGGTCTGTGGTTACCGGCCCCATCGGCCATTAGTTCAAGGCGTTATGTGTCATGTCCACTGCCACTTCAACTGGCTAATCCTCTGGGCTATGCATTACTTTCGTTCGTGTACTAAATCAGTCCTCATTTCCGATTTAATCACTACGGAATACACCGAGCATAGCTCTTTCTAAAGTTCGTTGTATGACTTTGAGCTTACATATGAATCCCTTAGTCAGTGACCAAGTTCAGTGTCATAAATTATCACTGATTACACATGAACGGAGTAAAATAGAGGATCCGAAGTCTTCTTTTATTGAGAGATTAAAAATGTTACGGCACTTGTGTGGCTAAGGCGAATCTAATGATTCATTTTATATAATGCATCAAGTCATTTCGACTTAAGGGTCATTTAAATAAATAGAAAATATAGTGGGGTTTATTTCCGCCACGATTGTTCTTATTCCTTTTGTATATCACAAGATATTTAATAATTACAGCGTTCCGTAAGATAGGGAGAAGGAAACTGATTGAAGATTGTAGAGGCAAAGCATAGCATGAGATTCGTGGCACTTACGGATAGGAATCCACTTTAACTGATATTTGTATTCTGATATGTCAGGGTCGAACATAAGCATGCAGACAGCCAATGAAATGGGTTCAGACGTTTTGAAGCCGTTCTTATTAATTTAATAGTTCTTTTGTATACACAAGGTATGATAGTCAATAGTTTGATAGCAAATACCCACAACTTATATTCAAAAAATGTGTGCAGAATCGAACAAGATTCAATATAAATTAGTACTGCCCATATCAAAATTAAAAATGCACAGCTCATGGGCAAATGTTATGTCAATAAATACTTGATAGAATACATAATGACTTTTGCTGAACTTTAAGCTAAATTAAGGCATAACATTTTTACAAAGCCATTAAATTACTTACTAATAAAAAATGCTACTGTGACTTTGATGAACTCATGAACGATTCATGCAATTATTTCAAATAAAGAAAAATAATTATTTGATAAATGTTAATTAATTTAGAGTAACATGAATGAGTCGGCCCGTTCTTAGTTCCTCTAATATTGCTACAAACGAATAGGGAAATTTATTACTACCATAACATTAGATGTATACAATATACATATGATTTCAATAAATAATCGGGTATGTGTCTGAAAAGAGAACCATTGTTACCTTAGTTTTGAAAGGTAAAAAATATTCGAAGACGTTAAAAAAAACTGAATGTAATAATTCAGTATCTTGCTTACGGTGTTCGTATGAGTACCTGCGCTATAACAGATGGTTTTCTAACGCGACTCATAAGTTATTAGAAAGGCATACGAAAGGTATCCCTGCATTTCACCGACACTTAATATATCATCCGACCTTTGGTTAGGTTAGGTTTGAACTGCGACAAAACTACGCGTAAGCCGAGCGAGCAAAGCGAGCGTGCCGCGGCAGCGGCCGGCGAAGCGCTTAAAACTAAGGAATTATCTACTATATATATTATCTACTAAAAAGGATTATCTACTAGGCAGAGCCTGTGCTATGGTAACCTGATGACTGATATACATACTTATATACATATACACACCCAGACACAGCTCAAGCAGACATGTTCATCCACACGCGGTATTCTGGACAGGTTCAGGTGTTTGTTGAAACTATATTGATACCTAAGTTTTATGTAATTACTTACAATAATATCATTAAATATGATAACATGATTTTACGATTCAACTATAAAATATCTTCCATACAAATTAATTAAAATTAGCTGTTGGCATGAATGGCTTGATAGATTTATTAATGACTAGCTGCGTTCCGCGGTTACAACTGAGCGGTGAAGGACGATGATGATGATAAATATAGCGTATGTTACTCAGGCATAATATAGTTTTCTACTGGTGAAATATTTTTTGGAACCGGTTAGTAGTTTTTGCGTTTATCCGCTATACACTATCAAATATTTCTATGTACTCAGACGAGCGAATGACTAAACAGGTTTTTATTTCAGCACCATTTAGATTATAGAGAACTTTCGTACCTGTTACCATAGGGAATATTTCACAATTTGCTGTTACCATAATAAGCTATACAAAGATTATTAGATTGTATTAAGGTATTAGACCTTTATTATTTTTTTGTCCAGAACACCCTATGATTCTAACAAGTACTGAAGATAATTATAAAAATAAAGAACACGACTACAAACTAATAATGTAAAAAGTTATATTATCTTATGGAACAGCAGGTATAAGTGGATTCATTAGATATTTGTTTAGTATCGTTTCAACAGTTAGTTTTTATTTTTGACAAATTAATAGGTACGACATTATAATTGGAGGTTTAGCACAGTGACTCCAGTCATCAGTAATCTGTGCTCCAGTCTACATCAGTTTAATAGTTTAAAAATCATGGAGTACCTTTTGTTTGCGGCTCCGTCTGCGTGGATACTTGATATACCGTAGCTGCTACGGTTTGCTACGGCGTAGCAGATTGTTTCCGGTTTATTTCTGTGTGAAATTTCATCAACAGTTTAAGCATAAAAGAAGAACAAACAAACAATTAACTACTAAGCGACAAATACGTTTTCGCTTTATAATATTATAATAAGCATGCTGCGTGCACCGCCTTGCTTTGAAAATACCATCCGACATCAGTTTAGTTTTTAGGAGGTAAAAATATTTGGAGACGTTGATAAAATTGAAAGAAATATTTCAGTATCTTGCTAACGGCGTTTGTATGAGTACCTGCGCTATAACAGATGGTTTTCTAACATTCCTCAAAAGTTCTTCGAATATGGCATACGAGAGGTATTTCATTATCATTTCACTATCACATAATTTATCATCGGTCCAGTAGTTTCGGAGTTCAATTCAAATCAACAAAATCTTTCCTCTTTATAATATTATAGCGGAGATATAAAGTTTTGTTACCATCAGGTCATATTACGTATCTTTGTGGTCAGTAAGATCCTTACCAAACAAATAAAGTTAGTTCAGATCATTTTCGAAAAAATGTCTAATTTATGCGGGTTTAACCCTGGCAAAACATTGTTCACAGATAGTACGTTTTGGTAATGCAAAGTAGGAAATCCCTTGAAGACGATTAAGCTGGTCTGTTGAACTGATCATCAAGAATGTATGACGTATTAATCTGATACAACCATTTTATTTTAACTAATATATTGGCACGACTAAGGTCAGTGCACAATAAGTATCAAAAACGTTCACGCCGCCGCAAAACAGCAGTGCATTGAAGGTATCTGTGCGTTTTTAAACTTCCACAAGGATGGTTTAATAATTCTAATTATTACTTTGGAATGGTAAATCGGCAAACACTCACGTCTATTATCTGGTCGTTATTACTCCGACGGTGTTCGGGCAGTACTGATGTCCATTCTCAAAGACTAATTATTTGTAATAAGTTATTAAATTGGATCTCGCAAAGCAGGCGTTAAGGCTTGAAAAATAAGATTATATAATGATATTTAAAAACAAATGGTATTCGTTCACGTAGTCTAAGAAATACAATGTAACAGAATGGAAATTAAATAAAATAATCAAAGCGTTTCTTATGTTATCGTAACAAAATCGAAATAAATCCGCATTGTGTTTCATAAACTGTATATTTTTGTAAAAGTATTTATGTAATGTCAACCAAAGTATTCAATAATTTGCCGGATAATATGAAGATAACACATTGTTGAATTAAAGAATTTAAAAATACTCTGAAGAAAATATTTATTGAAAAATGCTACCATAGGTACAGTTGACGACTACTTGTGTGATAAATACAATTAGAGTTATTAGCAATTATGACATACTCTTTTATTTAATTACACTGATTTGATTCCTTGACATTATTCGAAATTAAAATCCACTCTAATTATATAAACAGCTATAACTCCGCAACCATAATAGATAGGTACGGGGTGTTTGAAGTAATGTTATAGAGGACCGGAAGTGCATTTTGAAGAATGCGTTGAAAATCTGAGATGACGGATTCAAAATGGCGGCCAACTTAAACAAAGTAGGTAAGTAAGTTAAATACTACTACTTCTTACTCAATGAAATAAGAGCATTAAATAATATTTTTTTGCTTTCAGGATGCGACGAAAATGTGTTGCCATATGGGTATCATGCCATACCGAAGATATAACAAGAACATATTATCTTTTTTTTAATGAATATTAATATACTTACTTATATTTTGGTACACCACTCGATACATTACATAAATTTGTGTTCGTAAATTGCAATGTGTTGAAAGACATCAGTTAAATATAGTTTATTGACGGATGATGCTGTTTTTTATACCATTAAGCCGTACGTACATACACCCTTAATACATAGGCACGCTATTCAGAAAGTAACTAAGTCTGGAGACAAAGTAGGTATGTAAGTTATTTGTAATTAAGTACTACTATTTTCTCAATGAAAGGGTAGCAATAAATAATAAAATCTTCGATGTCGGGATGCGAGTCATATTGAGCAAAAAAAAGAAAAATAGAAAACTAAAAAAAAATAAGTCCTGTGTTGTTGCTCTCTCTTATTGAGTGATTATCTTATTAGTTAAGATTGTATTGTCAAATGATCCGCCATAAAGCAATAATGCGCAATCATTAAGTACTGCCTAAGAGAAAAAGGAAGTGTAGCGACGATCAAAGCATAGAAATGTTAAAGAAGGTCAAGATATTATAGAATTTATTGACGAGCCATGGACATCTTTGTATACACCTCAGTCGCTAACCTGTTAGCAGCTCTTCGAAAGATCCAAAAGCCAAGCTGACGCAATATTATATCTTGAAATAGTTTGAAAAGCAAAAGGAGTCAGGTGACGACAATATCATATCAGAGCTTTTGAAAGCAGTTGGAAAACCGGTACTTAAAGTCCTCCGTAGATTCTTAACCCCGTCTTACGCAAAGGTTTAACCCCACAAGTTCACTTTTTCTACTTCTACTATAACTTCACACCAATTTTGCTTTTGAGCTAAGACTATAGTTTTCAAAGGTCATCACAAAACATCTTAATCGTAGATTAGATACATCCTGCCTCCTCCGGAACTAGGTGGTTATAATTCACATACAAGACTATATACCATAGATTACATCCGCACACCACGAGCTATAGGCGTGAAGGCTTCTATAGTAAATGATTGAGAGGCGTATTAAATTTCAAAAGTATTGTCTCGAGATGACGAAGCAGAGCAGTGCTACACGGAACTTGATTTTTAAGCTCTGGGTAGCACTGAAACTCTCATAAGCAAATGTAGCGCTTACCATCCACGGGTTCGACTTTTCCGTCTCGACACTTAATAATATAAGAATATGAAATTAAAAAAAGGTTCCTACATTTTCTTAGGGTACTGCAGTAAATAATCCGGTTCTCTGTTTTATTGTAGCTCTTTTTTTGTATTTATTAAACTTATTACGTACTGGCTTATACTTAATATAATCATATGGCAACCGTATTCCTTAGTGTTACAACATGTATGTATTATGTAATAACGTGTAGTACATGTTTTAAAACTTGGCCTGCGTGATTTAAATATTATAACTTTGCTTTCACCCGCGGCCCTGCCCGCGTGCTAAGGTTTATAGTAAAGGAGGTTTATATGGATTCCAGAGAGAGGTATAAAAAAACACATTTCTAAAGTTAAGATTTTTATAGCATGCCATAGTGCAATTTAATTCCTTAGTAGGTGATACGACATAAAACCATGTTCCATGTTCAAAGATGTTTACCTTACCTTAGACAACAGATTGAGGGTCATGTTTTAGTATGTGAGAAACTATTAACTAACCTACCTAAGTTTTATCATAGCAGGATTTTTTAATCGCTAACACTTGCTTAGATATACCAAATTTGTTGCACATCTCCATCAACAGCGGGCGTCTTACAGTAATTAATATTAACCGGCATTTTATGGGACATATTGCAAAGGTTCGTTTCGCTAAGCAGCCGTTAGATCATAAAAAGAGAAAAATAAAAACTACGTACGTAAAACGTATGCATAAATATACTTTAAAAGGCGGTGAAATAAACATAACGATCAACCTCAAAACAGTCGAGTAAGCATCTACTACGGGTAAACATCTTTGAAATATGTGGTAGGTAGGCTGCTAATCACATGTTTAATAAAATATTTACATCATAAGATTAGATTAAATTTAAATAATCATTACATAACATTAACGCTAAAAACGACACTGAGACAGAGTTTGTAACTTCTACTTCTTCTAATTTTCAGCCGAGTAGCATGTTCTGTAATCAGTAACAATATTATAAATGCGAAAGTTTATCGGGTCGTCATTTGATAATTTATTTGTCCTGCTTTCACGCTTAAACTATTGAGATAATTTCGACCTGACCTTGGCACGTTCCTTGGCATTAGCTTGGAGTCACTATGCACGTTTTTCGTTGAATTCTGAAATGGCTGGCTGGATCTTTAACATTTTCATAATGGGTCCGCTTTCCATAACTTTCTCATCCTTTCACCGGCACTTAATTTATCATACAAGCTTAGGTTAGGTTAGACAGAACACTTATAGCAGATCTTATTTATGTCTCCAATTTGGACGAAAGACTGTTGAGCATAAACATGTGACATAACTGTAATAATAAAACATATGGTAACGCAGATTTTTTTGTAGATATTGATATTCTCTATAAAACTGTAGTACACTACGTTGCTCAATAGTTAATAGTTTTTGCAACGTACGCCATATACAGTTTTTTGGAGTTACTGTTGCATATTTTAACGGCATAAGTTAGACATGGTATCGCGGAAATTTTGGTAGATATTGATGTCTACTATAAAACTGTACATCACTTTGCTCTGTTTTTATAGATTCCCCAGCGTACGCTTTATAAGGATTTATTTGTTATTTTTTTTACATCACTTTTTTTAACAAAAAATTAAGGCTGAACTCTGCGAGAAAAACAATATTTCGGAAGAGCATTTTCTGCATGGGACCTGTTATTTATAACAAGCTGCCGCAAAGCTTAAGAGACCTCAGCATTCGTGTATTTAAAGTTAAAATTAAAAAAATATTATTGACTAAATGTTATTATAGTATACACGATTTTTTTAGATGACAAGCAATTTGAAGTACAATAAGTTTAGTTATAAGTTATTTAACAAGCATGTATGTTTTAATTTAATTCTGACTTATATAAATATTTCAATTATTATTTTTTTATTATTTGCAAGTGAACGCTAATCACTACCTATATTTGTACGCCTACGCCGGCAAAACATGTTGAAACTTATTTAAATTTAAGACCTACATGCACATCCCTGTATGACAACACATGTTATGACAAATCAATAAATCTTTATCTTTATCTTTGGGTTACATTATCGAAGTTTTCACATAGATTTGCGATCAATATTTTTTTAATATTCTAGCGCTTCTTTGTTCATCAGATAATGTAGAATTCTTATAGTGAAAGACTTTTCAAATCAGTTCAGAAGTTTCGGAGCCTATTCAATTCAAACAAACAAATAAAAGCTTTTCTATTTATAATATTATAGTGTAGATATAAAGTTTTAATACCATCAGGTCATATAACGTATCTCATAGTCATTAAGATCCTTACCAAGCAAAAAAAGTCAGTTCAGATCATTTTGGAAGAGATGTCGTCAATGTACGCGGGTTCTACCACTTCTACCCATTTTTTTTAAGGAAGATGTCGACTAAAGAAACAACTCGCAGCAATGATTAGATAATCTCATTCAACATTTTTTTAAATATCTTAGCATCTTAGTGCACAGTAAGTATCGAAAATGTTCACGCCGCCGCAAAAACAGCACTGAATTGAAAGTTTCTGTGCGTTTTTGGACTTCTAAAAGGATGGTTTACTAAATCTAATTATTACTGTATATAAACCTTGGGTTTATCACTCTAAACCTCAGTTCAAGTAAGAGCCGATCAGCGTTACCATATAAGTAGGTATACAGGTCTTTTGATTTTAGTAGTCAAGAAAGTTGTATAAATACATACATGTCGATAGTCACGTTTTTAAAGTAATGGTAGAGAGAGTTAATTAAATTTTACTCCTTAATCAACGGTATGAGATACATCCATTAAGAAAACCACGTGAAATAGCATTTTTGTTAAGCTATACTTTATTTAATATAATGTGTATTTGATTCTCGGCTCCGTCTGCGTGCAAATCGATGATACAATACAACAGAAACAACTTTCCTGTTTATCTCTGTGCAAAGTTTCATCAACATCTGTTCAGAGGTTAAACAGCGCTTACTACTATACTTTGCACTATTGTAGTGCGCGCATGTTTACGTGATTTAAACTAAACTTTCTTCATTATTTACTTCGATCCACATACAACTGTTCGGGTCAGCTTGTATTCGGTAAAGGCAATAATAAGTAGGTACGTCTACTAAGTTTCATCGGTAACATTATTATAAAATAGTTACTGCTAATATTTGTCATCAATACTATTCTATGATAAATTATAAGGCTACGCAAAAAATAAAAAATGTGTATTAAATATAATATATACAAGTAAAATTTGCCTTTTTACGTAGAAAATTTGCTTAAGCAGGGTGTTTTTCAAGAACGCGGAGTAAAATGGAAGGATGAATGTGAGCTCATTAAGAGCTTGACGTTGTATGTGACGCATAAGTATTATAATTGTAAAGTTTATTACTATAATATATTGTTATCGCGCCCAGCCGAAGACAGACATATTTCTAAAAGCTGTTAAGAGGCAGTTATTTTGGTTCACTGCGCGGATAGGATTTGTTAAGTATTAGAAGTGTAATGTGTATGGTAAATGCTTTATCAAATATTCTACCGCGAAGCCTTCGATACTGTACTAAAAGAGTAATTTAAATAGCAAGTGAATTAAGTAGGTGATATTACGTTAGTACGTTATTTCTGGTCATTATTATTTCTCTTACAAATTTGACACGAAGGTTTAAGTAAATTTATGGTGTAGGAGTTATAAAAAACGATCTATTAAGCAACAAAGTTGAAATTAGAAACAAAATGTGTGATGGAATGATATTTATTTTATCATAGAAGTATTTTATTATATTAAATACTATATATACTTCAGTTCACACATAATTATACAGATATTCTGTTAAGTTGTATAAGTGTTGTACTAAGTTGTTATAAAAATTAATGTCCCCTAGGACCCTAAAGACCCCTAGGTAGAAGACTTCTAGGTAAAGACTCCTAGGTCACTACCACGCAGTTTAAGTTTTTTTTTTTAATTCAAGCTGTACACGTACAAGGCCTACCAGGTGTTAAGTGCCTCTGCCTATAACATACGTATGTCCTCACAAGTGACCAACTGAATTGCGCACGTAAACTTGTTAAAAAAATTGTTAAGTCTCAATGTGCCTGTAATTTTACCCGCACCCTTGCCCTTCAAAACCAGAACACAATATTGCGAACATTACTGCTTCAGGGTAGAAAAAGATATAGTGGCAGTCTGTCTTCCCCGGATGACCTCATTAACGAAGAGTTCTACTGCTACTATGTAGGTAGGTAAATAGATAGATAAACCCTTTATTGCAACACCACATTATAAAATATATCTAACAAATAAATAGTATAATATAATTGAATACTATTACTCAACAATAAAAACTTAAAATTAAGTGTTACAATGGGCGGCCTTATCGGTCAAAGCGATCTCTTCCAGACAACCATGTTAATGAAAAGGAAGCTTGAATAAAAAAGATCTCGAAGGAAGTTTCCTTGGACACACTTAGAAGTAGAGCCCCTAAAAAAAATTGAAAAGAATTCTGGTAAGTACTACTACCTACAATCTAACGACTCTACTACACTTTTTTGTCTTTTTAACTCCAGCTGACCGCTCTATCCTTGAGCCTCAATTGCACTAAGAGAAATGCTCGCTTTGTAACTTGTATGAAAGTTATGATTTTTTACGCAACTGAATGGAGATCATTTTTCCACCTCTTAAGCTGCCCTCCAAGACTACTGCTCACGTTAACCACTGCACTAAGGGGTTGGATCCCTTAGCAAGCATCCACAAGGACCAGTTTTTTTAAAATTAAAGTTTCAAAAGTTCAAAGTTTCAACGTCAAGTTTTAAAGACTTCAACTGTAATTAGAGGCTAAATTTCTGCAATTGAACTTGTATGAAAATTTTTACTTTTCTGTTCAAATGGTTAAAAGTTTGATGACAAAAACTAATGCACAAGGACAAACGCGGGCCACTCGTGGCCCGCGCACCGCCCAACACCTAGTCAGAACTATAAAGTTAAAAAATCATGGCAAGGACCTTCAACAAGCGGTGTCACTACTAATATATCATCAGGAAAAAGACATATTATTGTGCATGCCGGATCGGAGGAAGGGTTTGTGCCAGGTGCATTGTTGGTATTCAGCACAAAATCTAAATCAGCTGACTACCATGATGATATGAATGCTACCAACTTTATGAAATGGTTTGAGGAAATGTTGATACATAATCTCACTAAACCTAGTGTAATCGTGATGGACAATGCAAGTTACCATGTGAAACAAGTAAACAAACCCCCTACTATGTCTGATTCTAAAGCTAATCTCCGAATATGGCTTCAAGAAAATAATATTCATTTTGAAGAATATCACACCAAAGCTGAATTAATGTGTTTGGTGAAAGATAATAAACCTGCCGTTGTTTACGAAGCAGAAGTGCTTCTAAAAAAACAGTCATATCCACAATCACGAAATTTTGTTCCTGCCATCGTATCATTGCGACCTCAATGCTATTGAGCTTGTATGGAGTCAAGCAAAGAGAAAAGTAGCAAGCAAAAATATAGGAATACCAGGGTCTGAAATGCAAAATTTAATAAAAGAATGTTTTCTATCCATAACTGCTGATGACTGGAAGAAGTACACTGATCATGTACTAAATGTGGAAAATCAGTACAAATTAAGGGACCGTATTACTGAAAACGAACTTGAACCATTCATAATACATGTTGGGGACAGTAGCAGTAGCAGCGAAGAAAGCAATGAAGCTGATTCAATATCAGGTGTAGAGTTTTTGGAATCTGATTTTAACTATGACTCATAGCTCCTATATTTGTACGGCTCCTCGGGGTCCTCGACTGTACATAAATAATGGATTAATTGAAAATAATAAAAAGACAGAATTAAATGTAATCTTGTATTTGATATTCTTCATAATACATTCGAAAATTTCAACAACAGTTGCTAACAAAACAAAATTTTTACAGCTTGCAAAAATGTATTTGCTGAAAAATAAATAGTATCAACTCCGTTTATGCAGTGTATAGCCAGGGTTAACAGCTCTTGATTTTTTAAAATTCCCGCCTTTTTTCTTGGACAGCTTTCGTTGGCCAGACTATAATCACATTGCCTGGTTCACGTGAGATATGCAAAAATGGCTATGGTGTCATGGTAAGTTTTAAGGTCAGCATTTGAAGAAAAAGGTCTAAGTAACCGAGTGCAGACTTATAAGTGCAGACTTATGTCAAAGCTACAAGGCTTAGCGAAATATATTCAACCAATAAGACTTGCAATGGAAAACTCAAATATAGAGTTGACTATAGACTATGTGAAGACAAAGCTGTTACAAATACAGGTTTCAAACAGTGCAGTGCAGATCCAAGTACAAACACCAAAGATACTGCACTTTTAACGGATATGCACTATACACACACTAAGCAAGAAACCTCTACAGAAAAAGGCACACGTTATTGAATATTTTAATTTAACCTAGTAATGATATGATAAAATTAAAGTTATGAAATGATAATTTATTGTAAAATTTACATAAATTAACCTTCTATTTAAACCCTTGTATTAATTACTTGATACCTATTAGCCCAAATGTTCTTCATAACTCTTATTATCAATGCAAACACTGCATTAAAAACATTACTGATATCTGTTTTTGAACTGACATGGTCACTAATGCAAGAATTAACGTTAGAAACGGGATATTTGCCATGTATTGTATAAGAGTATTGTATTTGTATTTATCGAGAGCTCACAATAAATACAATACATGGTAAATATCCCGTTTCTAACGTTAATTCTTATTGCTGATGTTTGTTTCACATAACTATGACTAATATGTACGTATTAACAGTTATTTATTACATATTAATTTATAGTTAGGTACTTACCTAAATAACAAAACGAAAATGTTTAATTAGAAATTGTAATCATGCATGTTTGAATCTTCATCTCACAAAACATAAGTACTTTAAATATGTAAGGTAAACAATATGTATTACTCTTAATAAATTGTAATCTTTGTTATTTTAGAGTGTGTTCTTCAATAAATGGATTAAATTATCTTAAACTTGATTTTAATTTCATAAACCCTGGTTTACATAACAATATTTTAATAGATTAGATAGGAACGCTTATTGGTACCTCGATATCAAACAGCACATCCCTATTTTTCGATATCGATATCGATACCCACACGCTCGTCTTCGTAATGCGTTCACGTCACTAACGTCCCACATGGAAGACGAGCGCGCGACTATGATCCGTCAAAGTGGATGGCACTGAAAAAATTAAACGTCCCACTAACGTTCCGTTATTTGCTTTAGTGATTGCCATCTATCTTTAGATATAATCTGATTCATCTATGGCTGAGTGATAGATCTGTGTTTGTGATTGTTTTGATCGGGCATAGGAATAGTATTCTTCGTTCCTGTTATAAAATTACAATTAACTGGTATCCTGCGTGCATTTAAAATGTTATTTAAAAAGTTAATTAATGTTGAGATGCATTTACTCAAAAGGATCTCTTTTAGAGGTAACATAACCTAAGACACCTGACTCAAACAAACAAACGATACAATGCTCGATACTTTGGTGGAAATGTTATATAATATTACATAAATATGCAGGCCTCAGCACGAAGATGTCTTGGGACATTGTAACAGGTGTGTGTGTGGAACGCTTGCCAGTTGTCACTCCACCCCTAAATGATATTCAAAAGAAGTACAAAAACTTGCTGAACACAATCGAAATCGAGAAAAGCTTGAAGTCAGATCACGAAATTCGCCATGAAAAGGACAAGTAAGCGCTTATTTGTACAAATTAATCAATTTCTCATTCTCACTTTTACATGACATAAAATATCATTTTAGAGTAATCTAAACTCTTACAGAGAAGAAACTCAATATCCCTCGCGTTAAAATGTTAATAGGTCCAGATATTATCCCATAAGTTAGGAATTTGGACAACATTTTTAGGTTTTAAAGGACAATGAGCTGTACCATTAAGTAGAGTTTTATTAAATTTTTACATAGGGGCAAACATAAATTGCTAAAGGGCACTTGAAATATATATAGAAGCACAATGAGTATGGAATATCATATGAAGAACTAGGTTTCCAGTATATCAGAATCATCATGAGATGTCTGCGAGCTTCCAGGCGTCGCTGCACACACACCCTGAAGATGAGCTTTTGATATGCTAGTCTAATATGTCTCAAAATCACAAAAATTTCTAATAAAAAATTAGTAGTTTGGAAATGAATGCATTTCATAGCACAATTAATGATCCTGCATCTTGAGGAAGGATTAACTATTGTGATTTAGTATTAATAAATAAGGCAATTTCTATGTTTAGTTCTAAATTACAGGATTCAAGCAGAGATACTGAAGAAGGAGTCAGCTGATGTAGATGTGGATGCAGTTAGCAAAGTCACAGCACAAGACTTTGAAGATGCATCAAATGAGGAACTTGCTCAATTTACATTTGCTGATATTGAGACTGGTTGGTAACATTAAATTATGTATGAATGTTATCCATTAAAGTAATACGGTAAAATCCGGTTTGTAATCCTTGTGTAGTTGTAGTAAATGGTATAGAAACCGGCATGGAGATTGAACTATGGTAAATGGAGGTGCATTCAAATTGCTGTGATGGCATTGTTAGCATATGCAACGCTAAAATGTGGTTAATTTTGCAACATTTCCTTACACCTTAATCACACCTCAGTCTAAAATAGTACTATGTACATGGGATGTGGGTTTACAATTGATTTGGCATTTTGAAGATTTACGAATGCTGGACAAAATAGCCCATAACAACAATTTACTTACAGATGCCCAATTTGGACAGCCTTGTTGGTTTTAGCATATTTAGCTGTTATTTTCGTCAGCTTGAGGCTTTCTAAACGTACCTATATGATCTTGCTTGCATTGCAAATTATACTGTAATTGAGGGGTTAACTGAGGGCGGGTTGAAAGGTGCAATGGGGAACACAAGCGACTATGGTTTTGGTATGATAAGCACAATTTAGGACCAAAAACTTTAAAGTGTGAAACTCAGGGTTACGGTTAGTTCGTGCTTTACCTCAGCAAATAGTTTTTCTGCGTGTCATTTTGCCATCAAGTATGAGATCATGACTCATGCACTCATTCACAGAGCATTCCGTACATTAAAGGTACGCATTCATTGACCCGTGCTGGTCACACCGCACACATGGCAAGCAACGGATTTTAGTTTGCATTGTATGATTTTACATAGCACTGGGTCCACTATCCGCACAGCCCGCATCGAAAGCCGGCATTGCAATCTGTTGCGAGCTGTGCGTGCGCTGCCGTTCAATCCCTAGACACGATCATTGCACCTATCGCGAATAATAAATAAAAAAATAATTTAATTTAAAAAACAAAAATTTGATTCCCTTGCGAAATAGTAAACCCGTAAGGTATCCGTTTACCTTCTGAGATATGGAGTCCTAGAAACAAACAACTGCCTCTTCTAGTGATTCGAAACAATTATTACGAGGGTGACACTGAAAATTTCGAGAATCAAGGAAGTGACACATTACTATTTAAAAATGTATTTATTGCTTTTCGAAGTATTCTCCCCGAAATTTGACAAATTTTTCCATACGATGGAACCAATCATTGATGCAACCATTCCATACGGGAGATGGGGTCTCCAAAATGGCCGTTTTGTAGGCGTCAGCTTCTTCAGGTGATGAAAATCTCTATCCACGCAATCTCTGTCCGGTTTATTCTATATTTTAGGGAAAGTATAGAAATCATTAGAGCTTAGGCTGTACGGCGGATGGTCTAATAATTCTATGATTTCTTGCTCTAAAAACTCTTTTGTTCTGAGCGCGGTGTGAGAACTCGGATTGTCGTGATGGAGGATGATGCGGCGGTTGCAGTTCTCTTTACGGAGTTCAGAAACGACCTGTGGCAAACAAATGCTAGCATCCCATCCTGTATTAACCGTTCTTTGTCCCTCAAGAGGAATAGTCGTAACATGGCCGGTTTGGAGACAACGTGGCCACTATTTTTTTTGCAACACTCCGTGAACGAACAATTTTTGTTGGGTTTAACTCATTTTCGAACACCCAAACTCGGGACTGGTTTTTGTTTCGGGTTCGTACGCGTATATCCAGGATTCGTCACCTGATACGATGTTGTATACAGCATTTGAGGATCCTGCGTTGAATCTTTCGAGAGTTCTGACGCACCAAGTAACGCGACCCGCTTTTTGCTCTTCACAGAGCGAATGCGGTATCCATCGGGAAAACAACTTTTTTACACCTAATTGTTCATGCAAGTTTATTTGTATTTGACTCATGCCAATGTCTAAAGTTGCCTGAATTTCGCGGTATGTCACATGCCGATCTTCCTCAATCAGCTTACGCACAGCATCAACGTTTTCTTGGGTGACTGCAGTTTTTGGACGACCTTGACGGGGATCATCACTGAGCTTGACACGTCCACGTTGAAATTCAGCAAACCAGCGATAAATTGTGGTTTTGGATGGGGCTTCATCACCAAATGCAGAAATCATCCCGTCAACACACTGTTTTTGTGTTAAACCACTTCGAAAGTCATAATTTATTATCGCTCTTGAATTTTCTCGAGTTAATTACATTTTTTTTCTTTTTTGTGGCAAATGTCGACATGACATTTGTGCCAGTTTCACGTCAAAAAAACAAAAACATCCTAAAACGAATTTGAGCAAACTATGAACCAGAATAGGCTTATTTTGTATGAAAAAATGAAAATATACACACATAACAATAAGAAAGAATAATAACTTAAAGAAAACTTATTCAAACATAAACAATCAAACATTAAAAACAAATAAATATGTACAATATATGTAGTGAGGAAGTGAACGAAAACTTTATATATATCAATATTAGTAGATGATAAAAGTTCAGGAATATGAGTCGGAAATGAGACTTTTAATGATATGAGAGAATTGTAGAAAAAAACATTATCGTACAATGGACAGGAAAATAATATATGGTTAAGATCCCCCTCATCCAGGCCACATTCACATATAGAGGAATCTTTCACATGAATATTTTTTAAATGTGAAGGTGAGCAACAATGACCAAGCCTCATACGAATTAAGGTCGACTTATAAATCTTACCGAAGTACCACCGCGAAAACCAAGGTTTACTTGGTATTTCTGGTTGGATCTTAGCAAAACCAGAGCCTTTGGATGAGCTAGTCGTTCTCCAGTATGTAGACCATGACTTATAAAGAAAACTTTTAGGGAGGCAGATAAGGTCAACGCTATAATTAATAAACGGTACCTTATCATCACAAGAAACCGCTTCTTTGGGCCGTTTTATCAGAACATTTATTACCAGAAAGACCAAGGTGTCCTGGTATCCAAGCAAGAACCACTTCTAGCCCTTTATCAATACAATCCGATAAAGATTTTTTTATTTGGAGAACAATGGGGTGAAATTTAGAGTGAAAAGGGTTAGACAGAAGGGATTGAAGTGAGCTACGAGAATCTGAAAAAATTATAGTCTGACGAAGTTTGAAGAGAAGGATATATTTTACCGCCTTAAGAATTGCTAGACATTCACCTGTAAAAACAGAGGACTCAGGAGGGCATTTTATCTTTTCAACAATATCAAACTGGGAGTGAAATACACCACAACCAACCTGAGACAATTTTGAGGCATCCGTAAAAATGGTATGCCATAGGAGTTTAGGAATGAGAGGGTGATTAGAGAAATGAATAGAACGGAAGAAGAATCTATTAGCTAGGAATTGACGACGAAGATGAAGAGGAGGGTCCACACACTCCACCTGAAGAGCGTTGATTGGAGATGATTTCATAGCACCAGTAATAATCCGGAGTGATTTGGATTGAATTAGATCAAGTTTGGTAAGATCTCGCTTACGTGCAGGTTCCAGCAAGAAGGAACCATAATCCAAGACACTACGGATAATGGCATAATGTAATTTAAGATTAAAAGGGTGGGCACCCCACCACACCGTAAGATGTTAATATTCCTCTCACACTTATTTGAAATGTATTCACAATGCTGACAACCACATAGTTTACTGTCCAACCAGAAACCTAAAAATTTAACCGACTCCTTTACTGGAATTCTGCACTCACTAATAGAGATATTTAAATCAAGAGAATTTCTTTTACGAGAAAACAGAATGGTATTACTCTTTGTAGGAGATAAATCTAGACCATTTTTTTGAAGCCAGTCATTTTAACATTCAAGGGAATGGGAAATACACTTACTAGCCACATCCATTTTGTCATGAGAGCTGTAGACAAGTATGTCATCAGCGTATTGAAGGATACGACTTAGACCAACAGAGGATTCCAGATCATACGTGTATACATTATATAGAAGTGGACTTAGGACAGAGCCCTGCGGTAAACCCCGCCAAATGACCCTATTAGAAGTAATAGAAGAATCACTGCAGCGGAGATATACATATCTCTCTGAAAGAAGATTCATAATAAAATTGCCTAATTTAGCTGGAATTCTCAATCGATTTAGTTTATTTTTAAGAAGGGGAAGTTGGACACTATCATAGGCTTCAGAAATATCTAGAAAAGCAGCTATAATATATTCATTGCGCGTAAATGAAAGTCGTATGTCAGTCGTAAAAATGGCAAGGTTGTCCATAGTGCTCTTGCCTTTTCTAAAGCCGTATTGAGACTTAGGGAGTAATTCATTGCTCTCAAGAAACCACTCAAGGCGGTTCTTAATCAAATGCTCCGCAATTTTAGTCAAGACTGAAGAGAGAGCGATAGGACGGTAAGACTTAGGGTCCAACGGATCTTTATTAGGTTTCGGAATAGGAATAAAATATTGAGACTTCCAAGAAACTGGAATAAATCCGGTTGCAAAAATTGTGTTAACCAAAGTTAAATAATAGTTCTGAAGGCGGACATTAGCTTTAGAAACATAGGAATATGGTATGCCGTCAATACCCGGAGCAGAATCTTTAACGGTCTTCAAAATGTTTTCCAACTCATTAAGTGTAAACGGTTGATCGAGGGGATCATTAGAAATGGGATTAGAAAGAGATGGTAATTCTGAATGATGGGGACAATAATGAGGGGCCAATTTGTCCATAAATGCATCAGCCCAAACTTGGGAAGGGCAACAACTACGATAAGGAACACATTGAGACCGACGATACCTATGTATTTTCTTCCAGATAAGAGATGAAGGAGTATTGGGGCCTATGCTGGAGCAAAATGACTTCCAACCATTACGTTTTTTGTCATGAAAGAGACGCTTGGATTTTGCAATCATTTTATTCAATTCAATAAAATTATCACGGGTCATAGACAAAATATAGCTTCTGCAACATTCCGAGTTCTAACTGCTTTAGAGCAATCCTTATCCCACCATGGAGGAGAAGGAACTTTGTCTGGATGAGATTTCTTAACCGGGAAAGTCATATCAGCACATTCTACTAGAGATCGTACTAACATCTCAGAACAGGTAATAATGTTAGAGGAATTTATAAGAAGTAAAGTTAAGGCTTTGGAATCAGTACGATCATTGAACACATCCCAGATCGAACTGTTATTGTCAATTATATATTTAAGAAGGGGAGAATTAAATGAAGCAGGACGGGAATGTTTTTGCAAGATTCGTAAAAGAATTGGAAAATGGTCACTACCATGAGTAGACGGGAGAACACACCAAGACATAAGTGACGCGAGCTCAGGAGAGTATAAAGAAAGATCCACTGCACTAGTAAACTCATTAGGACGAGTTCTTCTCGTAGCGGAGCCATCGTTAAGGATGCAGAGATTAAGACTATCTAATGAATCTAATAAAAAAAACCCATTAGCATCCGACAAACCGCACCCCCATACCGTATGATGACAATTCAGATCACCTAGAATAAGAAGGGGCTTAGGAAGAGACATAATTACTGAACTTAAATTTCGAATAATAGATTTAGAAGGATGAGAAATGTATATGGAGACAATTGTAAAATCGTTGATGCGTGCAGCCACAGCATCAAAGCCATCATTATGAAAAGGGATAGAAATACTTGAAAAGTTAATATTATTTTTAATAAATAGTGCAACACCACCAAAGCCATCCTGGCGGTCACTTCGAACGTCAACATAGCCTGACAACCTAAAAAAGGAATCAGGTCTAAGCCAAGTCTCTGAGACGGCCAAGACGCTTGGTTCATGTTTATTTATTTAATATATCAAATCAGACTTTTTGTTGCAAATACTATGACTATTCCATTGAAGGATCCTGTCAAATGGACCCATTATGAAGTAGGGAAATAAGCGAATTTAAGTTGAAGGCAGCGTTGGACGGTGAATTACTTGAAGAGGAGGAATTAGACATGAGAGAGGATAATAGATTCAAGAGCTGTAGGAGTTCAGCTATTATAGCTTGAACAGAAGGAATCTCATTTTTTTGGGCCAGAGGATTTACCATAGATAAAGCAGAACCGTTTTGCGATGCTCCAGAGGATTCTTCTCGAATGATGCTCATGTGCGCTTCACGATCATAACCAACACTAAATGAAGGCAATATATGGGATTTCATAGATTTTCTTCCTCCCCTGTAATGAACTTTGGACAGTTCAGTAGTTAAATTCCTGGATGGACTAGGTAAAGGAGCTGCAACAGAGGTGGTAGTAACTTCAGCAAAGGACTTTTTATATGCAGGGATAAACTGAGATGCTTCAGCATATGAAATAGATAATTCTGACATACGGGATTTAATGTTATTTTGCCTTTGCATTTCGGGGCAGCACTTGCTATTAGCAAAGTGATTGCCACCACACCACAAACATTTCGCATCAACTTCATCCACGTTGCATGACTTTCCTAAGTGGTTAGAACCGCATTTAAAACAAGTAGGTTTTGACCGACACTGCGTCATGGTGTGTCCGTATCTACAGCAATGGAAGCACTGAATAGTCGGGAAGGCATAAGCCGCAATAGGGAAAGAGTTGTAACATAGATAAACCCTAGAGGGCAAAATTTGACCATCAAAAGTCAAAACAACTGTTTGTGACGGTTTCCAGGTCACAACTCCGTCAATGGAAACTTCAAAATTGAGCCGGCGATTTTTTTTTTTCAAATTTTTTCAAAAAAAAATTCCATTTTCTCAACAACTAATCAAGTTTGACAAAACCTTGTGACAAGACCGAGAATCTTTTTTTAAATAAATAAATGGTATTCGATTTTTAAAACCAAGGAGTTTTCAATTAAAAATATTTTAATACGACAGGAACAGTGGAAATATTTTAGTGCAGCCCTCGTATAAAAATACATGCTAATAACTAAATCTATGTGTAAGTTAATTTAATTATTAATTTTGTTTAACTACAGATGCAGACAAGAAACAAGACAAGTCTTCCTTAGAAAGAGAACTGCAAAGACACTTGGTGCTAGTCACTCCCCTCAGACTGGGCAATGACTTGAAATCAATTTTACCACAGGCAAAATGGATAGAAGGAGAAACATTGAGACAGGTAAATTCTGTAGATGTAATATGGGGTGCATTCACCCGGTATAGAAATAAATAAGCATATAATACAGGTGAGAAAGCGTTTCTTTGAATCCAGAGCGAAGGATAATAGAATTCTATATAACATACAAGCCTAGAAGATAACTATTCACTCGCGACTTGAAGAAGACACCGAAATTGTATAAAACTATGGGGAAACACAGACTTAGCCAACATATTACACTCCTTAGCTGTACGCATTATAAATCTGGAAGCGAAACGCTTCGTACTTCGCAATAGAGGAATTTCAATCATGTAGCGATGTCGCATCGCCGTACGCCTGCTGGGGGCCCGATTCCTCTAACTAAATTTGTACCAATTACAATCGAACTTTAGCTGAATTACACGTGTTCTTATTCTGGTATAAAAAACAGTCCAGCTGCAGTTACGTTTCTATTGACGCCAGCGATCGATCAAAACTTTATATTCTGCTTACTCGATAGATCATAAACTTGACGCTAACTCGTATTCGTAAAGTAGTGTTTGGTTATACATTTATTCTATAGTAGCGTTTACGTTACGTTTAGTTATGCTCCAAATTGTGTATAGAAATAGTGGAATGGCTTTTTGGGTAATTATCGAACTACAACCGAAGACTTACTGCAGTTGCAGCAAGATAAATTATTGAACGTTGTGTAATAGTGGGTGCCAAATTGTGTCAGTGATCAAGACTTTGAAGTTTTGCGTTAAATAAATGACCGTTTAATCGTTGCTAATGAGCCTCGTGTCCGTCCTAGCCTTTCTTTATCGAGTACTAGTGTACTCGAGTATTGTGAATCGCGACTCCTATGACGTCCAAAATGGTTCAGATGCGTGGAGTGCCATAATTGGCTTAAACTTAACTGCTGCGATCTTGGGCGGTAGCTTTGTTCTTTTCCGTTGAGTTTTGTCCGTCACTATGGGTATGTTCCGGTAAACGTCGTCATTTCTCACGTCTGTCGCGATCGATTTACCGTTCCCTTTGGTTCCAGTCCAGTCTATGTACTGCCGGCCCGAACTGAATGGAACTGTCAAATGGTGGCGAAAGGCGCGCCACGCCAAAATGTTCTGTCAAAATTGTCGAAAATCGAAAGAATCCCTAGTTATTTCATATTTTGACAGAAACACCTCGCAACGACCGCAAAAACCCACGTTCCATTGTGGTCGCGACGTGAGCGTTATCGGTGTCGTCATCGATGACGTATCGAGCTCGCTCACGATGATCATGGGCTTATAAAGGAACGGGTGTACGAGGAACATGACCTGCTTATAGGTACGAGGGGAGTTCAACGTATTCTCGGTATAGGCATGAAAGAATAAGCAGAAAATTCTGAATAAAAATTATTTTGCAATGTAGTCCCCTAGGATCTGAACACATTTATTTGCCCTGGAAAATAACTTTTCAATTCCCTCCAAAAAATATTTTTCTTCCTGGTCTGAAAAATTATCGTTAATTGCTGCCTTTAACTCTTCATCGTCGGAAAAATGCTAACCTCGAAGTTCTTTTTTGAGATTTGGCAACAGAAAGTAATCACTAGGGGCTAGGTCCAGGCTGTAGGGTGGATGATTGATTTCTTCAAATCCGCAATTCCGCACAGCAGCATTGGCAATGCGCGCCTTGTGAACAGGCGCGTTGTCGTGCAGAAACAATACACCTGCGGTCAATTTTCCCAGTCTTTTTTATTTTATTGCCTCCTTTAAATTGCGCAGGGTGTTAGCGTAAGTTGCGCCAGTAATACTCTCACCTTTTTTTGTGTACTCAATTAATAAGATTCCCTTGGAATCCCAAAACACTGTGACCATGAGCTTTGCGGCGGATGGGCTGACTTTGCACTGTTTCGGTGGTGCTGTTCCTTTTTTATGCCACTGCATAGATTCTTGCTTGCTCTCAGGATCATAGTGATGAATCCACGTTTCATCACCAGTAACAATCCGATCATAAATACATTGCGCATTTTCACCACAGAGCTCCAAAAACTCCTTGCAACAATCAACTCGCACTTGTTTCTGAAGCGCTGTGAGCATTCGCAGCACCCATCTTGCACTGACCTTTGATGACCAAACTCAGATGATTGTGACGGATAGCTTGGTTCTTTCTGTTAATATTTTCACTCTCACACGGGCATCTTCGAGTACAAGTTTCTCAACAATTGTTACGTTTTCTTCAGTAGCGGCACTAACCGGCCCACCGGCACGAGGGTCGTCTTCAATACTCTCTCTACCCCGTTTAAATTTACTTGACCACTTCTTAATTGTAGATAATGAAGGGGCAGAATCTTGGTAAACAATAGGCACTACTTCTTTACTAAGTAGAGGCACTAGTATTCCCGCCTCACTATATACAGATCGATGTACGCCGGCTGCACGCACAAAAAAGCATGACTCATTGTCACGTTACGCCGAGCGTGCCACTCTATCGCTCGTTACGCATGATCGGGCTAAGCGTTCGGGTTGTCTTATGACGTTATCACGTAAAATTACGTCCACAATAAATAATAGGCACTACTTCTTTACTAAGTAGAGACACTAGTATTCCCGCCTAACTATATTCAGGGTGCCCCGGAACTTAATGATAACCTGCTACCGGACAAGAGGCCAAGGTGTACCAGAAATGAAAAAAAAAACAGTTTTTTTCCAACATGGAGCGTCAAAGTTAACTGACAATAATTTTGTAAACCATAACTCGTCTAAATAAAATTTATTTTACTTAGTTAGCAATGTTTATTACTTTGATTTGTGGTTGCGATTATTAGCACTATTATTTACCATTAAATTATTAAAAAGATACTGTAAAAGTTTTCAACGTTTCCAAAAAAAAAACTATTATTGCTTGGCTAAGTGACATGGATATTTTTCTTATATTTTTCATCACTGGTATACAAATAATGGTATATAAATAGTATATAAATAATATAATCATTTATTGATGACACCAATGTCATAAGTCAACCGATTGTAATACAATAATTAAACGAATACAATAAATTGTATAGGTAGGTACAAAATATTCAGTCATAAAATAATAAACTTATGTCTAAAATATGTAGACGTTATCGTTATGTGACATAAAATCATTTTAAATAATACAATAACATAATTATAATAATCATTGGCATAATTAAATTCCCATTAAATTTGTATATTATTGATATCTTTACATTTATATTATGTATCTTAATCTCTTAAATAAATAAATTTTAAAAATTAATGAAGTTTCAGGTAATTTTAAATAATCATTTATATCATAAAACAAATTATGTGATAGCCAGGATTTAAAATTATTTTGAAAAGCCACGACCGAAGGTGCATTTCACACGCTCAAAGGTACTTTATTATAAATGGCGGGCCCTCCAACGTAAACAGACCTTTCGGACCTAGCCAGCCCGTGAGCAGGTATCACAAATTGGTCCTTCCTAGCGTTGCTTCTAAGGCTATATGAAGTACATACACCTTTTCGGCGGAACGAGTCTGGATTACGGTGTACGAATAGGGCTAACTTATAGATGAGCTCGCACGGTAACGAAAGTATAGAGAGCTCCCTAAAGAAGTTAACGCACGAGACGTCATCAGAGACTCCGTATATGGCGCGCAGGGCCCGTTTCTGCATGACGAATACTCTGTGTTAGTCTGCAGCTCGGCCCCACAGTTCCAGGCCGTACGTCACGTGACTATGGACGGTCGCGAAGTAGCAGGAGCGCACGACATCGCGGGTGGCGGTACTCGCGAGCCGGCGGAGCGCAAAGCACGAGCGGCTCAGCTTTCCGCACAGCTCGTCTATGTGTGACTCCCACGTGAGCGCGCCGTCCAGGTGGAAACCCAGTAGTTTCGTGATGCGGACTTGTTGAAGCGTGGTTTTGCCAATATCTACAGAGTATTGTATCGGTGATTTACCGTTGAGGTTAAACGTCATGAAGTAAGTCTTCTCTTTGTTGAGGGCTAACCCGTTCTACTTAAACCACTCGTCGAGTTTCTGTGCGCATGAGTTTGGTTTTTGTTATTATACCTTGGCCTCTCGCCCGGTACCAGGTTATGGTTGAGTTTCGGGACACCCGATATATATTTTTTGCAAATGTTTCCAGGGCTAATGACAGCCAATTCCAATTTTAAAAACAATAATTTATTGCTTTGACCTCCTTGAATGAATGAAACGAGGTTATTCGTCTTTGTTTGTAGCAATTTAAATAGAAATCACGTTAGGTTTTTATAATTACTGACATCCCTATCTACAAGAGAAAAGTCTAGAACGGGAAATGTTTCTGTACAGTACAAACAATGCAATATCTATTAACATGAATGTACTCGTACATATCACATTCTAGGGATCACATTATCACTACGGGGTTATCACGAATCACGACGCAGACTGCATTGCAACGATAATGACACCCTGCGTGCACATTTACATCAATATCACTAAACAATTGTTAGAGAGCCGCTTGAAAAGAAAACTGTAAAATAGTATAGTAATTAATTGGCGAACCGACATGAATATTTCACTCACTCACTTTAAAATGATTAATCTGTATTGTAATGTAGAAAGGTACGTAAATTATGTATTAGTAGTACAATAGTAGTACATTTCTACCTTGATACATACAAACGTACATTAATAAATACTTTACGTAATAACCTAGTACTGATAATGTGATTCCTAGGATAAGCGATCGTCAGATGTTTAACGCTACGCGACTTTGGCTACCTATCGGTTCTTCGCTCCAATAGTTTTTTTATGAAACCCCATTGTTACAACAAGACCACCGTGTAAAGTTGAAGTGTATTTATTCACTATACGTACAAAAGCAACATTATCAAATCAACATTATCAAATTTGACGACCTCAGTGGCGCAGCAGGCGAGAGTCCGCCTGCGACGCAAGAGGTTGCGGGTTCGATTCCCGCCTTAGAACAAATTTGTGTACGATCTGCAGAAATTTATTCCGTTGGTCTGGGTGTTTTCTATGTATAATAAAAAAAAAACTATGTAATATATATTAAATATTATTATATCAGTTATCTAGTACCCATAACACAAGCTTTGAGTAGCTTACTTTGGGGCTAGATGGTGCTGTGTGGATTGTCAAAAAAAATCGTAGTTTCAATCGACTTCCAAAAAAAAGAAGATGTTCTCAATTTGATGCGTATTTTTTCATGATCACGCAAATCTTTTTACAGAGTAGTCGATTTTGATAATTCTTTTTTGTTTCATTATCATCATCATCATCATCATAATCAGCCCATTTTGTTCCCACTGCTGGGACTCGAGCCTTCCTCTCAGAGAAAAGTGTCTCTCTTTTTTGTTTGGTAAGGAATAATACCGAGGTAGGGAATAATACCATTTCAATTTCATCAAATTCGGTCAAGCGGTTTTAGAGTTACAATCCAATAACTGAACAGTGTTTCGCCTATCTTGATTGTATTGTAATTGACGGTGAATGGGTGAAAACACATTTAGTATAAAAAAATTAAAATAACTTATCGAATTCGGTACCATGCGCATATTTGTTTTTGTAATAATTAGTAATTATAGCCTCTTGTAATTAAAAATAATTACTCACTGTGACTCAAACAAAAGGACAGCCGATTAGTTTTTAAAGTGGATATTTTTTGCGAGAACACACGAATTTCGGGACAAAAGTTCTGAAATAGTTTATAAGATTTGAAACTGAAAAGCTAAGCATGGCATTTGTGTACCTCAAGTTGCAATCAAATCTGATTGATAAATTATATGATAAAATCTTGAAAATTAGTTTTTAAAACTGATTTGAAACCAGCGGCCTTATTGTCTATCTTTACGGAGGATGGGAATGGGCGTTCTTTTTGACGTTTGAATCCCATTCTGGGCGAAACCCTCTAAGCCCATTGGCTGGAACCATCAATGAGAATGATGTGACATTTCATTTTCATTCAACTTATACAATAAGGCGGGAGACTTTTTTCGATTTCAGTAAACATTTTATTGCAACAATTCGAATTTTAGAACGTTATTTATTTATGGGAAAGTAGGTGCTTACTTATGTAGATAACATACATAATTAGCGTGTGTCTGAACGCGAGTTCTGCTCGCGTTTGTAAGTTTTATAACCATAAAACTCAATCTCCACTATGATTATTTTAGATATAACTTCTATCTTTTTTCAGACTGCTGAAAGAATTGTCCAAGAACAATGCGGATCCGAGTTGAGAGTGAAGTTTTTGTCAAACGCGCCCTGTGGTTTTTACAAGTACAAATACCCGTCGGAGATGGATGGAAAAGTTGGTGCTAAGGTACATTGTTTTTATTACATAACACGAATAACTGCGTTAGCGTAACGTAATGTGTCGTTCACGTAAAACAGCAAAACTGTTATTTATCTAGGGCAACTGTGACACAGAAAGTCTTAGTTTGTCCGTTGAATCGTGACGCGCTTGCGATACGAATACTTTTTTGCAATTTGTTTGTGCTACGGCTTCAGGGTTTTTGCGAAACAAATTGACTATGAAATGTATCAATTAACTGGAAAGTCTAAAATCAGTCAACGCGTACAAAATGCGTATAAGCGCTGTAAGAAATCTAGCGGACGAAGGACGCCAAAAATAAAAGAAGTTAATAAGAATAAGAAGAAAAATTAATATTACAATTCGGTATGGATATAGTATACTTGGTTAAATAAACCATTACCGATAATTTTCCATACGACGTACAATGTTCCATCTTTTTATAGTCTATCGTTTACGTGGTACTGGTGAAATTGTGATGACTCATCCAGAAAAGCCACAAATCAAGACAAACAAGACATAAACGGATCTTTGTATCTTGAGGCGCGGAACCCTAAAAAGTGTTGTGTGCAAACTTTTCTCTAATATTGCATTGTTTGGGTTTATTAAGCAGGCGTTAGGGCTTTGACTTTGAAAAATTAATACCAATAATTTTCGGGAAGGTTTATACATTATATCTGGGGTTCTAGCATGAATATCCTAACGTATGCATTATATTTTCATTCTACAAAAGTGTGATATTTGAGACATATACAAAGTGATTCCCCGCAATTTTTTTAGAGATATATTTAGAGAAATAAAAATGCTAACTTTGCCTTCTTTGCATAAATCTGAAAAAATTATGTATGCCTGTAAAAAATATATATTCATAATAGTATTAGTTCTGCGAATAGTAGACGTCGCGAGCACAAAATTACTACTGATATTAACTAAAACAACCGGTAGATGGCGCCGTAGCCATCTTTCCTCTTGTTAGAGGAAATACCGCTCCAATCAAAAAACGCCGATCACCAAATATTAGTATGGAATGATAAAAGCTGAATACCGAATTTCGTCAAGATTGATTGTAAAATGCGACCTGTACGTGAATACCAACATCCGGGGCGAGCAGTTACAGAGACTTCGTTCACTTCACTCCCTCGTCCAATGATTATACATACATATACATTCTTCTTCCTTAATCGTTCCCTCATTACTGAGGATCGTGACTCCTCTGTTGCAGTTTGTTCACTGTTTCTCTCCATCGAGTTCTGTTGTTGGCCTGATGTAGAGCTGTGCTGAAAGGTCTCTTAAGCTGTTCTGATTCCTGATCCGTCCATCGCTTAGGGCTTCATCCTCTTGGTCTTTTACCTACATATACATATAACAGTAGAAATAAGGGATAGGATAGCAACATCTATAGTGTTTGACAAAACTAAACTAATGACAATTGACCAGAAGTATAAATATCATACTTTTATATTAATCAGAAAAATTATAAAAAAAGATATACATACGCAAATCACTTTCAACAAAAAAATCGCAATTCCAAACGAGGCTAATGAGAAATGCAAGTAACATCTGCTTACTCAAGCCACGAACAAAGTGTTATGGTCATTAAAATATCAAATATGAAGGTGCTCAAATATATAATAAGCTTCCCCGAACCATTAAAGAAATTCAATCTTTTCCTCTGTTTAAAAGGCAATTAAAATATTATTTTGTGAAAAAACAAAATTTAACTTGCGTCTAAATAATATAAGTGCACATATTTAAATATATATCTTTTAAAATATTTATCAAACACTCTTGTATTAAAAATGTAAATTAATTATTAGTAATCTAAATTAATTAATTTACTAATAAAACATTAAGCTTAAATATCTGTCGGCTATAAATAGGTAATATAATAATAATTAATAAATATGTACATAACTTACTCCACATAATTATGTAGTATATAAGAAAACCTATAATTATTAATTACTAAATTACTATCAACTCTTTCAACATGTACACCAAAACAAATATTATTCCTATCATGTTTCACCTCGATAGCAATTGCAAAGCTAATACGTAATTCATGCGACCAGTTAGTCAAACTGGTAGTGTTGTTTTGTTGAACGAGTTGTTAGTTTTTCGCCTACCTTCATTTTGATAAATCAATATGTATGACGTAGTAGGTTTAATTGTAAGTAATTCGTGTATAAAACTAACATGTGTAACTGAACTGTATGCTGTGTAGGTAGGTACCTACTAGTTTTAACCCGAATGTGGTTAGAGGTGAGGGTACGCCTCACTTATCAGTAATAAACTAGCGATCGAGCAAGACGGCTGTGTTTCATTGTTAACATACATTACAATTGGCGACGAGGACGGAATTTACCCGCGTATTGTAGAAAATGTCTAATATAATTGGAAGTTTGAGTGTTTTCGATCATAAAATCCACGAATGGGACGTTTTTCTCGGTAGATTGACGCAGTTCATCAAGTTAAACAACATTTCAGACGTTAATCAAAGTGCGGTGTTGTTAACGCATTTGTCGGATGAATCCTACCGTCTGTTCAGGAATCTTGTTCACCCGAAGAAGCTTGAAGGAATCGCCTTTGACGAGCTAGTGAAAGTACTCGACAAACATTTCACGCCAAAGAGGTCAACATTCGCGGATAGGGCGAAGTTCTATGAAGCGACCAAGTCCGATGGTGAAAGCATCGAGGAATGGGCTGCGCGGCTGCGAGGGCTTGCCGTGTACTGCGATTTTGGCTCGGAACTGGACACACTGCTGCGTGATCGTTTCGTGCTCGGTTTTAGAACAGGACCGGAACGTGATCGACTTTTCGAATGCGATTCGAAGAGTCTGACATTTGGACAAGCGCTGGAAGTTGCCCAGAAAGCAGCGTGTGCCCGAGCAGCGCGAGCCGAAGTCACCGTTAAAGAAGAGCCAGTTTTCCATGTGCATGGTGGTGAGCGCCGCGAAGTGCGTTTTACTGCCGCTGCAACAAGTAGAAGCCGCGGACGCGTCAGCACGGGTACAGGGGGCGCTGGCGGAGCGAGTAGCGGCCGCAGATCCCACGACGGTGAGCAAGCGCGTTGCACTGTGTGTGGTTTGAAGAATCACTATGCAGCTCAGTGTAGATTTAAAAACTACCAATGTTTAGTTTGTGGACAAAAAGGCCATTTAAAAAAGTTGTGTACGAGTAATTAGACAAATCTGCTTAGTATCGACACCGAACAGATCCCAGCGTCTCAAGAAAGCGTTTGCACAGAGTGTGAGCTTTATATCATAAGGTACGTTGATTATAATCCTGTTAAAATTACCGTTAATGTGAATAACATTAGTTTGTGTATGGAATTAGATACTGGATCAGGGACCACCGTTATATCGGAAACATTGTACAAACGTTATTTTTCAAATGTAAAGTTGCATAAGAGTGACCTAAAAATGTGTCTATACAATGGTCATAAAATCACACCCGTGGGATATTTTGTGGCTAATGTGTCATATTCGAAATTATGTCATGAATTACAAATTTATGTAATAGAAAACGGTGGACCACCTCTACTAGGTCGTGATTTTATGACAAAATTTGGAGTATATTTTGCAACTAGGAATAATAGTTTAACATGTACGAATAAAAACGTTGATGAAGTGCAACGGCTATTGAACCAATACCCGGATATTTGGACGAGCTAGGCCATTTTAATAAATTTGAAGTTGAATTACACCTCAAAGACAATGCTACACCGAAGTTCTTTAAGCCTCGGCCCGTGCCTTTTGCTCTGAAAGATAAAGTCACTGCAGAACTTGAAAGGCTATATTGGCTATATTGGATACTCTTTCTGATCCGAATTAATTTTACCTTTCCTAATTTTTAGGAATTAATAATTCCTAATTTTATCCGGTCTTTACGTTTCTTTCAAATTATTTACGCGTTAAACGTTTCCCCTCTTTTATAAAATTTAAAAGATATAAGTTAAAAACGCCTCGTATAAAGACCTACTAAAGACGTTGAAGAGAAACTCTACCGCTAGAAATACACTTGTTAATGGCAGATGCGCAAGACGCGCAAAGCCATACTCCCTGAACAACAGGGAAAGGAAAAAAAAAAAAAAAAAAAAAACAGGGATTTTGATCCCGGTCAATTATTCAGATTATGCTACCCCTATAGTTCCAGTAGTAAAAGAAAATGGAAAGTTGAAAATCGCGGGCGATTACTCATGTACACTCAATAAAGATTTAAAAGTAGACAAAAGTAGGGTATTATTGGGCGTCCTACTCCACCTTCCGTTTCTGAGGCTCACTCCGTTCGCCTCATCCACTCTCGGTGGAGTAGGACGCCCAATAATACTTCGAGATCGTGCAACATATGAGCTTACCTTGATTAAGATATCATCGAGTGTTTGGTCTGGGCGCTGTTCCACTGCACTACTTCACTACATCAACAAAGATTTACAATTCAACCCTATTCCACTTTTCCAGTTTTTAAACCTAACCGGATTTATATTATTTTATATATGTCGATGTAATAAATGAATCTACTCATTATTAATCAAACCATTTCAACCGGTGGCCATGAAATTTGTAAAACAATCACAATCGTTAGATTTAAACAGAATCTGCGTTGAGGCTGGAAAGTCTGATTTACGTCATGGAGAATTATTGCCTAATTCGGTTCGGTGCATTATTTGTGGACCATCAAATTGTGGAAAAACTAATTTACTGATTGGTCTTCTAATACATGAGAATGGTTTAAGATTTCAAAATGTGTATGTTTATTCAAAAACCCTACATCAACCGAAGTATATTTTTTTAGAACGAGTTTTGCAACGTGTACCAAGCCTTTCATTTCAGAAATATTGTGAAAATGAAGAGGTATTAAGTGTTCAAGACGCAAAACCGTATTCTGTTATCATATTTGATGATGTTGCATGTGAAAATCAAAATAACATGCGTGATTATTTTGCGATGGGGAGACATAAGAACATTGATTGTATTTATGTGAATCAAACATACACTAAAATCCCGAAACAGTTAGTAAGAGACAACGCGAATGTAATCGTACTTTTTAAACAAGATGAAATAAATATGAGGCACGTATATGATGAACATGTTAATACAGACATGACATGGATTGAATTTCGTGAAATGTGTTCTAAAATATGGAGGGAACCCTTTAATTATGTTGTAATTAATAAAGACTGTCCCAAGAATAAAGGTTGTTACAGAAATAAATTTGACACTTTCGTAGTCTTTGATTAGGAACATGAGTTATATATAAGACCGTTACCTGTGCGGTAATATTATTCGTCAGACAACCCCTAATCAATTGTGACCTATTTTTAAAATATGGATAAATCATTGAAAAGGCAAATTGTTGATGCAGCAGAAGCTGTGAAGAAAAAAGTACGAAAAATGAGAGATGATGAGATTAACAATAAACAAGCACTGGAATCGGTTTTCAAGCCTGTAACAGAACCTCTCAGTATCGGTGTAAATCATAGGAACTTGTTTTTTAAAAATATTGTAATTTTTTTTTGCATCTTTATAAATAGAATTTACAAATTTTGATATGCAATCCAAACCACGGTAAGAAACGTACCTATTGTATTGTTTGTCTAGCGCACACGTAATATGATAAGCAAAAGCGATAGGCACATGTCGTTGACGTGTTACCGTATGCGATTTACTCGGATCAGGGTCACAGGACTGAAATCGTTCTAGCATTGTTTCAAAGTCTGCGTATATAACAAATGGTACAGTTTGCTTTCTGCTAAAATTTTTAAATTGTATAAATGAGCCCTTCGGGGGTAGTTCCGTAGCGACACCTCCACAACTATGTGAATCAAGGGCATCGTATGTATTAAAAAATATTAAACACACATCACAAAAATGCAATTTACCGTGATGTTTTGTGATTTGATTTTTAACAAGTCGCGGTAAATCTTTAATTAGACAGTAATGTGACAAATCATTGCTTTCTAGATAAAGTAAATGAATAACATTTTTCTTTAAATTATTTGATTTATAAAGCGGTCCTACTACAGTATATTTTTTTAACCCATAGATATAAACACAAATTTCAGGATTATTTACTTCAAACTTAGCAATATCTGAGAAAGTTAATGGAAATTGTATGCCTTCTATATTTAACACATCCCGAAAATCAGGGTAAGACGATACTCTTTCAGGATGACTTTTGGCTGGGTATAACGCTGCAACGACTGACCATAAAAAGCAATAATCATCCTTATTTCGAATATTTACACAAGCTTTTTTAGATTTTATAGTAGCCGGTAACTCTATAAAACCTGAACCATGCAAAGGTTGATATTTGTTAATATTTACTTCTAAGTGTGAGCTACTTAAGAATGTCCAACCACTATCGCGATCCTGAAATTCTTCTATCTTTTTTGTTAAAATGTTTTTAACTTGAGATATTAAGGGTTCGTATTCATAGTTTTGATGAAGTGTATAATTTTTTGTAAAGAAGGATTTCATCTCTTGAGAGTCATTTTTAAACATTAAAAACAAAGCAAAATATTCAAAGTTAATTTTCACGCATATATGTTGTTTAAGAGACAAGGTTATTAATGACCTAATCTTTTCATGAATGTTATTTAAAAATGAAATCAAAGAACAGTTTTCATATTGATTTACAATTCTATAGGACGCAATGCGGTTTCGAAATGCAGAATTTATTAATTCAACACCATCACAGAAATAAGAAATACTTTTATTCTTGTGATTAGTACTACGTAAGTGACCTACCCAGTGCTTGCGCTCAACAGATGTATTACAGATAGTACAGAAAGGCATTTTAGATGGACGAAAATGGGATTAGAATAACTTATTAAGTATCTCAATAAAAGTACAGTGCTACACAATAAAAAAGAATGATCTAATTAAAATCAATATTATCGCTAAAGTACGTAGGCTCTGTGTTATTAAATAAATCATGTGCTCGTTGCATGAATTTTTGCAGCGCATTCCACTGCACAGAGCCTCGGTCTAATTGAACTTTTAACGCTACTAACGCCTTTCTCCACCGATCTTCGCGAGGGATGGAGATCACGTCGCTCTTAGCGTAAACTTTGATGTCTACGTAAAATTCTCCCGACAAAACCGCTTGTCTTCTCACCTTCCCGTTATCGACGCGGGCCACGAGAGACGAGCCGAGATTACTGTGTGTAGTAGGGGGTCGCTCCACATCCACTTCTAGGCCGAAGAGATCAGTGGGCTTATTTCCATTGTCAGAGTTTTTTCTGTAAATAAAAATAATAAATTACTACCTATTGCGAAAGAGCCTAAGGTTGAGATCTATAGATGTTTAATAATAGATTGAAATGGACTAAGTTAATTGACAGTTATTACCTAGGTATATTTTATTTAAAGTTTTAATGTTTATTTGTTACACTATTTAATTAAGGTACTAGGTAATGTGTCCATGGATCAGGGTGAACAGTACTATTGTTCAATATTAAAACCAAAAATTACAAATTAATTACGTTCTAAATTTAGATCGGGTTGAAGCGCGGTCACGTGCTAGCTCTACGTACAATTTACTACATCAACAAAACTACCATAAAAATCGTTGTCACCCTACAACCTTGCTATGAAATTTATTAGTATACTACATCACTGGACACAAATAATATTAATTTACGTATAAAGTAGGTAATACAAAGCAAAACATTTTCAAAGTTAACACAAGTAATAGAATATACTCGATGAAATAAACTTACGTATAACTGAGATATTTGGTTCCCACTTTAACATATTGCATATGAATTCAAATTACAGCGTAAATACAACCTGTTGTGGATTTCGCGTGACATTGGCTACTTCCACACATGGTTTATCGTTCATTTGTCCTCAGAGACGTTTTAAGCAATTACTATCTCCTTACTGAATGTTTTACCCATGATTAACCTTAGTGGTTTAACGTTGAAATAACTATATTACCTACTAAAAGTTTTGTACAAAAAGAGAATCTTTAATATTTGTTATGTGTTTTAAATCGGAGTAGAAGACTTATATGTATAATTGTAACGGACTATATCTAATACTGGAAATGTAAGTAATGTAAGTAAATTAAATGTAAGTAAATTACCTTAATTTTGACTCGTGAGGCTTGGAAACGGTGACACTGTTGGATGTACTCGTAGCTTGTGAATCGATCACTTTGCGTTTCGTCGCCCTTTTCTTCAGCTGCTTTGCTTGCGGCGGTGCTTCAACCACTACGGAACGGCTGTTGTGAGAATATTCGCTTTCGGAGGTAGACCTGCAAATAAGACACAAAGATTAATAATTTATAAAACACCAACTTTGTCTGCGACCTAATCCTGGTATCACGAGAAAAGATAACCTATATGTTTCATTAAAATCTGTACAAATATATTTTTAAACATCCAAACATTGCACTTATAATGTTAATAAAGATTGATACAATCACTAAGTATTGTTAATAACTTAGTTAATGATTAGGATTGTTATTCATTAAACCACAAACATGATTATTTAGATAGATAGCACTTACTTACATTTTCGTTGTAGCTTTCAACAGTTTTTAAGCGCGTAGCAGCAAGTATATCCAGCCGGTGGCAGCGGGCAGAAACCAGGATCCGTAGTTGTCACGTTAAGACAAAGGAGTAAAGTAATTTATCAAACCAAATTGATCGAGTTTTTATATAGAGAAATCGTCCATTCAGCAAACTATGTTACTTTGAAAATATACTTAAAGTTCTTTGTTTTAAAGAATCGTGAGTAATTATTGTCGGTTACGACCATTTAAATTAAATCTTTCCCATCGATTCCGTCAAATTGACTTTTTTGAGTAATGAAATATAACACTTTCGTATATTCAAAGCCACCAATAATCGCCGCAACTTCTTTGAAATAGATACCCGTGTACTTGTTCATAAAACATAATTACCTAAGCGTAATATATGAACTAGTGTTTGTCCACGACTTCGTACGCGTTAAAGTTACAATTAAATTGTATCATTTTTACTATAGTTATTTTTGTCTTTAGTACCTATTTGATGAGGACAGGAATCATACAAATAAATAAAGGACCTATCCAACCGTTCTCCAGTTGTAAATTGTGTTAATAATACAATTTTGTTTTATCTACATGTACCTATAATACTTTATTTATATAGATTAAATCATATTTCGGACATTGAAAGATTTCATTTAAAGGCTACGTAGTAATGTTTTAATATAGACCGCAAAATGCTCGAATCATCATAAATGTATTCCCACAACCTTGACACACACATGCACACACATGTGAGTAGTTACTTTAATACGACCCGTGCAATACTTAGAAATGTACATTATGCAGCTCAGCAGTTTTATTACTTTATAGCTTTTAATAACGTAATTCCAATGTCACTTCACGAAGAAACGTGAAAGAGTCAAGTTTATACATTCTAGTGATGATATTTCAGCTAAACCTAAAGTGTAATAATTTCGGTCGGCGATAGGTAGTAAAGTAGTGCAGTGAAACAGTTATTTATACTAATTTCGCTCGATGATAGGTAGTGAAGTAGTGCAGTGGAACAGCGCCCAGACCAAACACTCGATGATATCTTAATCAAGGTAAGCTCATATGTTGCACGATCTCGAAGTATTATTGGGCGTCCTACTCCACCGAGAGTGGATGAGGCGAACGGAGTGAGCCTCAGAAACGGAAGGTGGAGTAGGACGCCCAATAATACCCTACTGACAAATACCCCTTACCACGAATAGAGGAGGTATTTTCAAAGATAGGTGGGGGGGAAACTTATACAAAAATTGACTTAAGCAATGCATATAATCAATTTAAGCTGTCAAAATCATCACAAAAGCTAACTACTATAAATACACACAAAGGTTTATTTTCCTACACTCGTTTGGTGTATGGACTGGCTAATGGGCCGGCTATTTTTCAAAAAGCAATGGAAACTTTGTTATCAGGTATAGACGGTATAAGTATATGGCTCGATGATGTCTGCATAACGGGTCAAACAAAGGAATAGTAGATTGTATCATAAGGGAGCAAAATAATATTTTGCGCCCGAGTGATTCACTCTACTTTTCATCACCCACAATGAGAAAATAAAAGCGCCTCATATTTTATTGTAATATTATTATTTAATAAAACATAGAGTAACAACTAAATTGAAATTAAATAGTATCCTTTATTAAAACAACTAAAAACTTATATTTACATTTGAGACATTTTCGCAATTATGAAAATTTATTGTTACAGTTTTATTAGGAATAGAGATTGTTGTAGATTTTATATTCTGCGTGTTTGAAATGTCCGAATCTGGATCATTTTGAGGAAAATGTGACGGTGCATCTCGTTGTTTGGATGTAGATAGGCGCGGCGACAGTGGTATGGATGGATTAACTGAAGGTTGCAATTTAATGTTTTCCACGATGCGTTCAGATGTTTTCGCCTTGTTCTCAATGGAATCTTCTATATACCCTTCTGCTACAGCACTCGATTTCCATCCTCCATGTCGCTTGAGAACAGTTAAGTCCGCTCCAGTATCTGCCAAAAGGGTAGCAGAAGTACGACGAAAACAATGTCCTGTATACAGTTTGATATCTGGTAACTTCAAATAAGTAGCAATTTCTTGTGGCATGTTAGAAATTTTATTTTTTCCCATCACTTGTTTGAAGCACTTGCCATTTTGATAACGGATGAAAAACCGATTGGTCTTCATAGCAGCAGGACGCAGGTCCAGGTATTTCTGTACAATAGTTTTGTATTCTCCTCGTATTACGAAGGATCGGTCAATTTTGGTTTTTGTATCGGTCAGCTTTACTAACAGTAAATCATCCGAGTGATTTTCGACATCATCAACAGTTATTTTTAAAAGTTCATTGCCACGACAAGCTCCATGTAATCCGAAAATTAAAGCCACCTGTAACAAAACCGAATGTGAATAAGACAAGTATCTATCAAAGTACAGGTTACAATAAAATGTGCAATTTTATACACTATGATTATATTTTACTAATCCACCGTAAACATAGTTACCTACTTACTTTTACGGCAAGAAAGACTTTGTCGGGTGCCTCATTAAGGAAAGTCTCCACGTTTTTGACTGAGAACACTTTGGATTTTTTAGGTTTAAATCCATCAGACATCCTCTTCAGGTACGCTATTAATTTCGAATATGTGTCCAGTTGTACATCGTTATTAGAACTGACTGTTGATTTTAGCATTGAGTATGTACTCCAAAGAGTGGAAGGTTGTTTAGTTTTGGCTAAGTACTGGAAGTAGGCCAAAAACACAGATTCTGAAAAATTCTTGGCGCTTCTTGCATTTCTCCATTCAATAAAATTACCATAGGCTTTCATATATTTCTCCCGGGATTTTGCAGGTAATAGATTATCCATCACATTTCTTGCGTCAGTTCTAATGCTTTCAGGAGTTAATTCTATACTTTCACTGTCACTTGAAGAACTCATTTTTCAAAACAAAACAAAACAATGAATTTCTAACAATCCGTGAAAATTTACGAAAACGCGGGCTGTAGTTCGCGCTTTTTTAATTTGTTTTTTTTTTTCATTCATCCGGCGGCGTGACTATGGGCCGTCGTACCAGCCAGTCTTTATTCAAACAATATTTGCGTTCGATTTCTTTGGTGCTGAACACTAAGATGTTCCAAATTCAAAAAGTGCGCGGCAAAGATAATTGCGGCGCACTTATAAAGAGGATTAAAAACTCATTACTGCCCGCTAAAACTTTCTTATAGAAAACACCACCTTTGGGTGCACATAAAGGCGAACCAAGTTGTCCTTTTCGAATAGATGGGATGAAAATTCATTTGTCAAGGTTAAATGAGGTTTTAAGTAGGATGCAAGATGCAGGATTGCGCTTGCAAAAAGATAAATGTGTATTTTTCCAAAACAGTGTAACTTATTTAGGCTTCGTTATAGATAAAAACGGGTTAAGGACAAGTCCACGTAAAGTTGAAGCAATCCTTGATGCACCTGCGCCTACTAATGTGTTAGGAGTTAAGCTATTTCTAGGCGTTGTTAATTACTATAGAAATTTTATTCCAAGTGCGTCTTCGATGCTAAGTCCGCACGAACTGCTACGCTCGGACTCAGAGTGGCGGTGGGGCGAGCAACAACAGGCGGCGTTCGATAGCGTAAAAAACGAGCTAGCCAGTAATCGGGTACTGGCTCATTTTGATCCTGAAACACCACTGATAGTAACGGTGGATGCGGGCCCGTGCGGGCTCGGTGCAGTGCTCGCGCACCGGGACGCAGACGGCCGCGAGCGCCCAATTGCGTTCGCATCACGATCCCTAACAATTAGCGAAAAAAATTACAGCCAAATTCACAAAGAGGCGACGGCAATTATTTTCGGGGTAAAGCATTTCCACCAATATCTTTATGGTCGTCAGGAACCCTTCATTTTGAGAACGGACCACAGACCCTTGTTGTCAATTTTCGCCAAAGGAAATGGTATATCTGTAACGGCCGCCTTACGTCTACAAAGATATGCAATAATATTAGCTGCATATAACTATACAGTGCAGTACGTAGATGGAAAAAACAAGCAGATAGCGGATTATTTTTCTCGGTCACCATTATCAAGGGTCAGCGATCATAATGACGAACAAGAAGATGGGAGTTCTAAGTATTTTATTTTCTTAGAGGCTACGATGGAACCGGTTTTGTTCGATGATATTAAAACGGCTATTGCATCCGACAAAACATTAAAAATGGTTGTTAAATACATGCATAATGGCTGGCCTAGGAAAATACAGTGTAAATCTATAACTCCTTATTTTCAATGCAAAACAGATTTAGAAGTTATCGACGGTTGTTTGTTCCGCGGCCATAGAATAGTGATTCCAACTGACTACAGGCACAGGATGTTAAAGGAGTTACATTCAGCACATTTTGGCATCGTTAAGACTAAAAGTGCAGCGCGTAGTAGAATGTGGTGGCCGGGAATCGACAGCGACATCGAACGGTGGGTGGGAGCGTGCGCCGCGTGCGCGGGGGTGCAGAGTGCACCGCCGCGCGCGCCGCCCGCGCCCTGGCCGCGTCCCGCGGGGCCCTGGCAACGTGTTCATATAGACTACATGTCTATAGGACACTCGATGTACCTCATTGTGGTAGATTCGTTTTCCAAATGGCTGGAATGCGTTCATATGGACCGTGGCACTTCTACAACTGAGCTTATTCAGAAACTGAAAGACATGTTCTCTAGGTTTGGTTTGCCCAATATTATTGTATCGGACAATGATGTAAAAATTGCGTCTGCAGAATTTCGCACATTTTGTAAAATGAATGGTATTAAATACCTTAATTCGCCTATTTATCACCCGGCCAGTAATGGACAAGCAGAAAACTCTGTTAAAATTTGTAAAAAAATGATAAAATGTATTTTGACTGAAAGTAAATCGCACAAAGATGTTTATGATAAGTTACAGAGTTTTCTATTTGACTTTAGGAATACCATCCATTGCGCGACAGGTGTGACGCCGGCTATGTTAATGTTAGGTCGTAATTTAAGATGCAGGCTCGATTTGATTTTACCTCAACATAAAGGCATAGGTACGCACACCGAACAAGAAGCAATAAAAAAAAACAATAGAAATTTTCAAGTAGGGGACACTGTTTGGGCTAAATGGTATATTGCAAAGAAAAGTGTCTGGAGTAAAGGTACTATAAAACAGATTATAGGCAATAGAATATTATTAATTTATTTTAATGATTATGGAAGTAGCTGTAAAAGACACGTAGATCAAGTGAGAAGGTATACTATGTCAGGAAACAATAGTGCAGTAGTTAGTTGTTCATCTGGCAGTACGTCTGGTATCAACAGTTCGCCAGAGTGTAACTCACTGCCAGCGCCAGACGTGCCACTGCCACGGCCACCAGACGATTCTCTCCCCGCGGTATCTCCATCGCTTCCATCGGCAAGCGCCGCGGAGGAGATAGAAGTGCAAGATATATAGGAGGGCGGACGACGCACTGTAGCTGATACGATAGAAAACACAGCGGTGCATACAGATGAAGGCAGAGAGGATTGGCCGGAGGCCCCAGAGGTGGTTAGGGACAACCGACTAGTGGCACAGAGTGTCGATACCAATGAAAATAGTAACCCTACTACTCCAGTCGAACGATCCAAAAGAATCAGAAAACCTGTTTGTTATAAGAAATATTTTAAGTAGGTATTTTAGCAATAGCAACAGCTCGTTTTTTTGTATTATTAATAGGAACAAAATGGAATGTTAGAAACCTGTTAAGTTTTGTTATTGTTACAGGTTTCCAAATTAATGTTGGAGGGATGAACTGTATGCTGTGTAGGTAGGTACCTACTAGTTTTAACCCGAATGTGGTTAGAGGTGAGGGTACGCCTCACTTATCAGTAATAAACTAGCGATCGAGCAAGACGGCTGTGTTTCATTGTTAACATACACCACAGTAACACGTGTACGTATTTGAAATGACCAAATAAGCATACCAACTGTAGTGTGAATAGACTAGCACGTATTTTATTAAGTATCAAATTCAGTACCTATACTAACAGCAAATAATGTCCGTTCAGTACCTACTTATTAGCTAATACTTATTTGGTAAGACTTACAGTTAATTAAGTATCCTGTCTATGTAAGTGAATTTCATTCTTTTTTGAGAAACAAATGTCTATCATAATCTTAACCGTAGTTTTAAACTAACGAAGACTTATATATTTTAAGCAATTGTGTGCATTTTTACAATAAAATCCTAATACACATGACAGAACTTCTTCTTCTTTAAGTGCCTCTCCGTTACTGAAGGTTGGCAGTCAGCTTCTTACATTTTTCCTTGTCAAGCATCAATCTGAACAATTGCTCCACGGTCTTAAATAACAGAACTAGAGTCTTTTAAAGTAATTTATTAATAATTGTTATAATTTATAAGTGCGTCCAATATTTTTCTATGGAAAAATTAAGGACGTACTTTTGATTTCTAGCCAGTGTCTGTAGTGCTCTGTCAGATTCAGAGGGCGCCAAAACCATATAATAATAATATTAAGTATAAAACCGCAGGGCGGCTTTGTGGCGAGCCGTCGGTGAGTGGCGACATCGTGGACTCTGATTCTCCCTGGGGCTAAATGAGACCCCTGACCCCCGGCTTGCCTTAATTGGCCGTCTGGGGGTGGAGACGCAAGAGCAAGTAACAAAAAGCTCCAAGGGTGGAAGTGTTAAAGGGCATAACGCCGGTAGTAGCGCTTCAGTGAAACCGCAGCACACCTCTCGACACCCTTTAGCCAGCCACACCAACGTTGCCCTTTCTGTCACCATTCATGGTGGCCTTTATGGGGGGCCCGTTTAGTGGGTGGCAAGTCTCCACCTGCCCAAAAATTTTAAAATAAGACTGAATTTGGCAGGTGCCGTAGTCTCTTCCAAAGCCCACTATCTTTTTATCACTAATAAAATCATTTCAATAGCCTTGTCATTTTACCCATTTTTATAATAGATATACCATGTCACCATCCATCCAAAAGTTTCTGGTTTTTTTTATACTACTTTGTATTTTTTATACCAAACAGGCCTCTAAGTGTTGGCTACAGCCCCACTTATGCCTTTGTAAAGGACCGGATGAAATCCGTGATTTATTTTAAATAAAAGGAATAATAATAATATTTTTATTACCAAAGAATACACCGAGAAATTACAAAAGATTACCAAAAGAACAAAATTTTTAACCTTAAGAAAATAAACTAGATTTAAACCAATATCTTAAAAAATATAAGGACTACTTATAGAGGTTAACAGATTGCTTGAGAGTCCTGCACTAGGCGAACCTGTACGATTAATAAAATTTGCTCCATAATGCGCCTTACCGAAGCCTAGTTGGCTCACCGTCGAATTGTAAGAATAATAAAGAGTACAAATTGTGAGTTTATTGTGGAGAAGCGTGCTAATCGTAGATCTGACACTGATTTATATTGTTACTATAATTACATTTTTGTTGTCAGATTTTCTTCTACTACGCTAACTACGACGGCGGAAACGTCACGAAATCCAAAGTGAACTGGCTAACAAGAACGGAACTACAGGCAACCTTGCCAGAAAGATACAACAAATCAATACGGGAATTTTTATTCGAAGAAAGTTACTAAGTGTGGTAGTTTTATGTTATATTATTATGGTGTGGTAATATTTTAATGGTATATTTATATTAAATACTATGTAAAGAATTCATGTCATATTATTTAAATATTGTATGTTTTTATTTGCTAATCCTGACATACCTTTATTTTATAATTAGTTTAGACTTTAGCGAGTCCGTCGGTGGTAGGTCGACACCATTGCCATAGTACTTAGACCGCGCAGCCCCCAGTAACTAGAAAGTCATCGCGATAAATAGGCGATACCAGTGGGAAGAGGCGGTGGGTGGGGGTGGAGGACGTTTACCGGCGATTATTACGAGATTACCGCCAGAGCAATCGGTGCTGTCAGTTTTCAAATGTCATTGTTTCCGTTGCGTAGATATGCTACCAACAAAACGTAGATGCGGTATGCACTTGTTTTGTGTCGATGTTGACTTCCCTACACGCGTCTCGCGCCAAACCTGCTTGCATCAACGCTAGTAGGCAAGACGTTCTACTTATAGACATTTACTTACTTTGCTTACGTTTTTTTATGTTATTAAGAGACTGTACAAGCACGAGACCCACCTGGGGTTAACTGGTAACCTCTGCTTAGAACAGATGCATTCCGTCAAGTGCGAAACAGCACTGCACCCGTAAGCCTGAGACATTAAGACCCTTAATTTTAAATGCTGCCATATATGACGTTTTTTAGTGTGCACAGCAAAATTGTTGAAAAAACGATGCCATTCAAGTTTCAGCAGGATAAGATTTCAGATTTATTGCTTGCCAGAGTATTTATTCTTACAACTTAGTCTATATCACTTCGAAAGTCTTGAGAATCAAGCACTACAATAAATCCGGTTGGGCACTGCAACACTAGTACTATTAGGGCTTAATCTATTAATTTTTAATTAAAAATTAAGATTTTTTAAACTAGGTAGGCTTATACTATTCATTTTTGAAATTAAATTATGATATTTACACTGTTGTAGGTATATAAAGGTAATATAATATCTCATGGCCAAAAACCACAGTTCAATTACACATTTCATTTCTGTTTATCACAAAAATCTTGTAAAGAGTAACAGCTTTTTTGAACTAGTAATTTTTTTAACTTAGCTATGCTATAGCTATAAATAAATTAACTTTTCTATCTCTTTCAATGCATTAGGAATGTGGTTGTATATTTTTATAGACATGGTGTATGTACTTTGTTCATGCATTATCATTTTGGAGCCTGGAAGTACCAACCTGTCTCCGTGCCTCATTTTGTATGGACAGTTTAAATTTTAACTTGTTTTTTTTTTAAAGTTAGAATATTTTCTTACAAATTTACAAACTTCTAAGATCTATATACAAACAAGAGTTAAAATGTTGTGTTTAACGAGCTCTTTGTGATGTCAATATTTACCATAATTCAAACGCATTTTTTTTGTAAAATAAATTTTTTTCAGCATCCGGATAATCACCATATACCGGATAATAACCCACATTATGATGCAATATTGCATAATAAGCAGTAAGGGCAGTTGTATAGTTAGTAGAAAGTTTTAGCTCTCTCAAAGCGTAACAAAAAGGTAACTAAGGCCTTAAGTTTCATGTGTATAACATGAACTGAACACAGTATTGCGAACTTTACTTATTCAGGGTAGAAAAAGATATTATGGTGGCTGCATTTCCCCGGACGAACTCATTCACAAAGAGCTACCTACTGCTCTAACAGTGAAGCAGTAGTGTGCAAACATTACAGCGTTTCAGTTAAATTACAGGGCAAGAGATTTAACATCTTATATCTCAGGTGAAGAGCGCAGTGCTTGCGTTGAATTTTGTTTCTAGATAGCTTTACATGTCCACTATTATTTTGACATGAAAGAGGATGCCTGTCTCCATACGACGGTTAAAAATTAAATTCAACTTCAGAGTTGAATTCGATGCTCGGACTCATCGTCTCGGTAGCTTAGTGGTCATGGCGTTATAATTAAAAGATTTATGAATGAAACGCACGTCAATTTACGCCTCTGGGAAAGCGCAAAGGGTTAAGTAGCTTGCATTATCGTTCTTAACTGTGGAACTAGGACGAATAACTTTTTAACCGTAACGTAACGTGTCGTTCACGTGACGCAGCACACACTGTCAGGTTTCCTAGTATATTTTGGTCTATGCTGTCATGTCCTAGGGCAACTGGCACAGACAACTCATACTTTGTTAGACGAAGCGTGATATGTTGACGCTTTCGATTAGAATACTTTTTCGCAAATTGTGCTACGGCCTCTGCTCTCGAGAGTCTACTGATGAGCAGGGCAAAACCAAACTAAAACCGTAATGATGGAAACGGCCAGAAGTATCGATTTGAGTGGCAATAAATTGATTTATTATTATTATTATTATTGTCATTATAGTAACGGGTGTGGCGACCTTTATCGACAAATTCTTGATACTCCGCTGATAACAACTGAATAGAACAGTTATGTTGACAGATAAACTTGAACTCAGTGAAACACGTAACTTGGCATATTACGATTCATTCAAGGAATGACAGTAAAATTTTATTGGATTCACGATCATTCCTTGAATATATCGCAGCGAGCTGTGTTACATGTCTAAATGGTTATTGCGATACAAGCCCCAGCTTGACATATTTTTAACTAGCGGTACTTATAACCTCTAGGTTTTGACGGCACTTACGGTTTTGCTGATGCATTAAAAATACAATAAAATATTGTAAAAATGGTATACTTAATCGGGTTTTTTTATACTTATTTGTTAAACAAGCATTTGACCACAGAGTCTCACCTGAAGGTAAGTGATGACGCGGTCGACGGTGGTACATACTTGCTTAAAAGGTACATATTGACTCCGTATTTCAAGACTCCCAGATTTTTAGTAAATATATGTCGGGAAATATAGACGCTGGAAGGTTGTTCCATAATTCAGCCGTACCTATGCATTGTATGAAGCTAGATTTGAAGTGCTTCGTGCTTATATTTGGAATATCGACCATGTACGGATGCCGTATTCCTGTGCGTCTTATTGTTCGATTAAAGAAAGGAGATGAAGGAATAAGATTGTGGAGATCGATCGCACATTCCCCGAAGTAGGTAAATCCTGTAAAACACCGATAAGCTGGCTACTTTGCTTCTATGTTTAATGCTTTGAAGTCTAGCCTCCACTAAAGCATCGTCACCAATGAGTTTCTTTGCTCGATTATCTATATTGGGAGTCCAAGGCTTCGAGTTGGGTTTTTTTTATTTAATTTAATTGGACGAACAAACAACCAAATTGTATATAACTATGTAGAGGAGACCAACAACATCTGGCCTTACTTTTCATCACTTCTAAAAACACAGTTATTTTGTACATAAACAAATTTATAATACCTACGTACCAAATTAGTACTATACACTTTATACTTAATTAAAATTATAAAAATATCTAAAACAATCAATCAAAGCCATATGAGTTACGTTTTTGGAAAACAGTTTTTATTAATGATTGAATAAAAATAATTTTGCCTCATGTTGAATATGTCGACAAGTTTTGTATAATTCTTATTGAAATAATGAATTGTGCGTGGAATGTACGAGTTCTGTCTCTAATTGGTGCGACAGCAGGGAACAGAGAAGTATAAGTGGTTTCTCCTGGGACACGAGCAAAACGGAGTGACAAGTTTAAATTCAGACAGTAAAGAGGAACAATCTACCTTACTCGAGAGGATATTTTGCATGAATGTTAGGTCAGCAGCCTCTCTTCTCATATGTAGGGGTAATAAGTGGTGATGTTTGCAGGTAGCTTCGTAATCAAAGTTTGCGTTTGAGATTCTCGCTTTGTAGTTAATAAACCGAAGGAATTTGCGTTGCGGTTTTTTGAGTAGTGTAAGTATTCATTATATCTCGGGTTCCAGACTTGGGAGCAGTATTCCAGTTGGCTACGGACCATCGAACAGAAGATAATCTTTAGGGTTTTAATTATCTTAAATTCTTTTGATACTCTTATCAAGAACCCGAGTGTTCCTACTATGATCTCTATGTGTTTATCGAATAGTACCTAGTTTCGAATCCAAGGAGACACTAAGATCAACAACCAAATGAACTCTGCTAAGTACTAGCCCGTTTATCGAGTAGTCATTTCTCAGGGTCCTGGTGGATCTACTGAAAGTGATGCAGCAGCAGGCTTTAGTGCTTTAAAAAGTAATAGGTACTATAACTGGAATAGTTTATATAAAAAAAAAAAAAATTAAGGCCTTTATTCTCCCACAAAAATCTAATATAGTTGGTTTATGTACGAGTTGAATTTTATTTTATACCATAATGTATAGCCTCTCCCCGGTGTAGGCCTCCCCTAAATCTGTTCACTCTACTTCTCTTGCCTTCCTCATCCAGTCGGGTCCGATTATCTTAGAAAATATGTCCCTCCACCTTTTCCTCTGCCAACCTTGGTTTCTTTTTCCATCCAGAGGTATCCACCTCAAAAACCAATCAACCGAAAAATAAACCAAGAACTCTATAACCATTTTTGTCAATCTTTCGTTATTTAGTCTGCATACATGGCCTTCCCATATTATGTCCATTTCAATAGTCTTACCCTTTGTGTTACATCTGGTGCTTTAATTATCTTTCTTATTAGTTCATTACTTACTTTGCATGAAGTTTTGATTCCTAAAATGCTTCTATCCACCTTTCGCTGGCAAATTGAAATTATCTCTTCGTCTTTTCTCCTAAGCGACCATGCCTGGCAAGCTTATGTTAAGCACGGTAATAGTTGACATAAAGCACTGCAGGCTATTTCGTAGTTATTAATGTCCTCATTAATACCTACATCACTTTGCTCTATAATCAATAATTTCCGCAGCCTATGCGATTTTAGGATTTTTCGCCTATACAATTGCATATGTAAACATGAATAACCATTTATTTTGACATAACTTTAAAATTCAGACATATGGTATTGCTGACATTTTTGTAGACATTGACGCATAGAAATAATGTATCCTAACATTGACGTCTTCTAAAAAAAGGTAGGTACAACATAACTTTGCTCCTAATCAAAAGTTTTCGTAGCTTACGCGATATAATGATTTTTTTCACACCTTGGGTTACAATTTTGAAGTTTTCATACGTTTCCCTGAATTTGTACAAATCTCCTATGTCCTATGACCATCAGGGATAATGTAGGATTCTTATCGTGAAAGAATTTTCCAAATCGTTTAAGTAGTTTCGGAGCCCATTCAATACAAACAAACAAACAAAAAATTTTTTTCTCTTTATAATATTAGTGTAGAAGGAAAGGACGATATCACAATGTTTTGAAGATAGATATAATAAACTAAAATGAAAGAACATACTCTCTCATAGCAATATAGTAAAACTTAAAAGTAAAAACATCATAGGCTTTATTAAAACACGGTGATTTAATAAGGCCTCTTAAGAATAAATAGGATAATAGATAGTAGGTATTAGACATTTTTTTTATTATTTAGAGGTTGGCGAAGAGTTGTAATTGGTGAGGACTAACGGGAACCATCATCGGAGTCTGCAATAGATTTAATAGTCGATTTTTCTGTTTCCGAGTTAAGACTGATCTAAAAAAGGGGGCATAACCGCTACGACCACTAAATAGGCCTACTTACCGCTAATAAGGCCTATCAACCACAAATAAGGCCTAGGCATTGTTTGTGGAATACCAGCTGTACCTATATTTTTAATTAATAAAAATTCTAATATTCTTTAATTAACAGTTAAAAGGCACTTATGAACACAAACATTTAGTATTTAACTGATTGTGTTAGCTACCTAAATGAAAACAGGTAATAAATACCCGTAAACTTACCACACGAAACGACCTACTCCAAAGAAGAACTCGTCAGCACCTCGTCCGCACACCCCTCTTCAATATGCCTTATATATTTTATGTGCGTAAAGTCTTAACACCATTTAGGTATTTGGGTTTTGGGCATATGCCTTGTTAGAGCATAGGCCTTATTTGTATCATGTACCTTATTTAAGTTATATTAGTCTATATCTATACTAATATAATATTTATAACGAGGAAAGATTTGGTTGATTGTTTGAATTGAATAGACTGATTTGAAAAATTCTTCCACCATAAGAGACCTGTTTTTTTTATTGAGTGGTGAATTGCTTTCATTCCATTTCCATTTCACCGAAGACTTGCCAGAAGTCAGTATTGGCGAAATTGAGATCGCTCTTGGACAGCTTAAAAATGGAAAAGCCCCTGGAGAGGATGGCGTTACAACAGAGCTACTAAAAGCAGGAGGCAAACCCGTACTGAGGGAGCTCCAGAAGCTTTTTAACGCTGTCCTGTTCGAAGGGAGAACTCCAGAGGCGTGGAGTAGGAGTGTGGTCGTCCTGTTCTTCAAAAAGGGAGATAAGACCCTGCTGAAGAACTATCGACCCATATCCCTTCTAAGCCACGTCTATAAGCTGTTTTCAAGAGTGATCACGAACCGTCTTGCGCGTAGACTCGACGAATTCCAACCACCGGAACAGGCTGGGTTTCGGAGCGGATACGGCACCATAGACCACATTCACACAGTGCGGCAGATTATACAGAAGACCGAAGAGTATAATCAGCCCCTGTGTCTAGCATTCGTGAACTATGAGAAGGCCTTTGACTCGGTTGAAATCTGGTCTGTTCTGGAGTCCCTGCAGCGTTGCCAGATAGATTGGCGATACATCCAAGTGATGAGATGTCTTTACGAAACCGCCACCATGTCCGTCCAAGTACAGAATCAGCAAACAAGTCCCATACCGTTGCATCGAGGAGTGAGACAAGGGGACGTTATTTCCCCGAAATTGTTTTCAAATGCAATGGAGGATATGTTCAAGACGCTGAACTGGAAAGGACGTGGCATTAATATCAACGGCGAATACATCTCTCACTTGCGATTAGCTGACGAAATCGTCATCGTGGCAGAGACGCTGCAGGACCTGCAACAGATGCTGAATGACCTGGCTGACTCTTCTATACGCATGGGCCTACGGATGAACTCGGACAAAACCAAGGTCATGTTCAACGAACATGTTCTACCGGAACCGATTGCGATACACGGCGCCGTTCTCGAAGTTGTTCAAAAATATGTGTACCTCGGGCAGACATTGCAGTTGGGAAAAAACAACTTTGAGAACGAGGTGAATAGAAGAATTCGGCTGGGCTGGGCAGCGTTTGGGAAGCTACGTCGAGTCCTTACTTCGCCGATTCACAGTGCCTGAAGACGAAAGTCTTCAATCAGTGCGTCCTACCCGTCATGACATACGGAGCCGAAACGTGGACACTGACGGCTCGAATGGTCCTCAAGCACAAGGTCGCTCAGCGGGCTATGGAAAGGGCTATGCTCGGTGTTTCTCTGAGGGATCGCATCAGAAATGAAGTGATCCGTCAGAGAACCAAGGTCATCGACATAGCTCACCGGATCAGCAAGCTGAAGTGGCAGTGGGCTGGCCATATTAGCCGTAGAACCGACAACCGTTGGGGTAAACGAGTTCTAGAGTGGAGACCGCGTCTCGGCAAACGTAGTGTAGGACGTCCTGAGGCACGGTGGAGTGACGATCTGCGCAAGACGGCTGGCAAAAACTGGATGCGAGAAGCCCAAGATAGACCTAAGTGGCGTGCAATTGGAGAGGCATATGTCCAGCAGTGGACTGCTACAGGCTGATGATGATGATGATGGTGAATTGCTGTCCACTTACCTTCTGCTACGGGGGTAGACGGAAGGGGGTATGTGAGGCTCAGACCCACTAAAACCCCTGTGAGCAGTTCTCCGCCAAATGGTGCGAGATAGGGTTGCGCTGGCATTCTCCATCTCGCCCCAGAGTTATACCCGGGTTGATCTAATAATCGGGCATCAGTCCCTGTGAAAGGGTGCCCTTGCTCACCAAGGGCACTTCTCAGACGTGAGGGGTCGTGCAAGCCGACGAAGAGTCCCCCGACTCTTCACCAGTGACCCCACCACGGCGGAGAGAGGAGGCGTGCGAACTGCCTCCTCCGTACCCCCGTTCGTCTGCGCCGGAGTAGGTCAGCTCGGACATCAGCATTAGAGTCCTTTTTTTTTTTTTTTTTTTTTGTCCCGGGGAAATCCTTTATGGATACCACCCACCACGGGGAGGGAGGTGGTTATGTGGGAGTCCGTATACCCACCAAAACCCCGGGGTGTTCCGTCACTGCCGCCCTCGGCGGGAACGTGGGACAGATTTTCCACACGACCGCGAACCCGCCGTGGCTGTCCGTTGCCGGACCCTTCTCTTCGCGGCACGCCAGAACACATGGCGCCAGACTTCCCCGTGTCTGGTCGCCCGTGGTCTCCCTGCGGTGGGTCGGATACGTAGCCCCACCGCCTGCTACGTCAGCCACAAGGGATAGCCCCCCCGCGACCCCACCTCTTCGAGTCTGCGCCGAGCGCCCGGACCCCGCCTCCTCGAGCCTGCACCAAAGTGCCCGGGCCCCCCCTCGAGCCTGCGCCAAAGCGCCCGGGCCCCACCTCCTCGAGCCTGCGCCAAAGCGCCCGGGCCCCACCTCCTCGAGTCTGCGCCAAAGCGCCCGGACCCCGCCACTCCTATGTGGACTTGGCGGCCAAAGCCCATAGGAGCGGCCCGCCTGAGCCGGCCAGTGCACCCCAACGCCGGCGCGGCCCCTGGGTTCCTCTTGGCTTCACCGTGGTGTACCTAGCCACGGTTACTGAGCCCCCCCGCCACGTCAACGCGAAAACCCTTCGGGGGGGAGCATTAGAGTCCTACATTATCCCTGATTAACTTAGGCTATATATTTTGAATCATCGTCATCTTCATCCATGACCACGCAGGCGAAACCACGGAGCGCAGCTAGTTATACAATACATTTAGTTCTAGCTTATGTAGGTACGAGTATGTACCGAGAAGTGTTGTTTAGAGAATCCCGACGCTTCAGGGAACCCATTGAAATAGAAGTTTACTCAAACAATGAGCGTGATTAATGAGTAAACACATTTTGGAGTACAGCTTCTGTACCATATGGCATCCTGTCATTTAAATGTAAACCTTATCATGATAGGGCTAGAGTTGAAAGTATAATCATAGAGATTTTAAATTGAAATAACGTTGTTGCTTGCGAAAAACTGCTGAGATTATCGAATGAAAATCTTAATTAGTTCACTTAGAGCTGGATTTAGAACGAATGTAGGTGTTGGTTGTTCAAGACGGAACATGTTGGTTGCACTCCTCAAGGCTCCGTCCGTCTACCGTATTGTTTACAAACAGAGCCGCGTGCTGTTTTTCGTTTGTACAACGTAAAATTAAATAATTTTCAGCGAAAAGTATGTAAATACTATGTTGTTGACTTGCTGTTCGTTTGTTTTGAAACTTCGGGGCTGCTGTTATGTTGTAAGGTATAATAATATGTTATTTTATTGATTGTAACAATTACTTTTTTAAATAATCTCTGAACGTGTTGTGAATATTGTGTGTGTGAATATTATCTACGTAATAATTACTGTATATACTATTATTGGCGATTTCAGACAAACTTTGCATTAGGTTGGAGGTGGGTAGATCTCAAAAATATGCAAGATTGATACCATAGTGATCTTGCGTGCATTAGCTACACTTTCACAACATAATGTATCTTTGAACAGATATATATATATTACTCGTATACAATGTATTGTTTAATGGTAAGCGTTGCTATACTTTGAAGATTGCCTGGATCGACTGTTTTTTTAATGTTTATATTAATTCGCATAAAGTTTTCAGAGAAGAAAATTATTAAAAATTGTCTGGAATATCGGAATGTTCGTGAAAACTAAACGTGTTATTTTTTCAGATAAGACACTAGAATGCAAGTTTTTTTGGTCATTCATATATTATATATTAATAAAATAATTATGCTGTTCGTTGGCGCCCATAACTTGAGAACGACCGGACCGATTTGGTAAGAGCTATGTAAATGTCCGTAATCATCCGAATAAGTTATCATGCAAAGTCATATTGAAAAAACACTTCGAAGAAAAAAAAGACGTGTGGCACTCGGAGACTGCCGCGGTAAAGCTATTGCATAGCTGTTTTTATCAACTTATGCAATTATAATTATTTAACCAATGCCATCTAGTGGAGAGTTGCTGAACTAAGGAGACAAGCGTGATATTTCATAAAGTCATTAAAAGTTCTGCTATTCATCGATAGATGCCAGATCAACTTATGCAATTATAATTATTTAACCAATGTCATCTAGAGGCGAGTAGCTGAACTAAAGAGACAAGCGTGATATTTCAAAAAGTCATTAAAAGTTCTGCTATTCATCGATAGATGGAGTCGGAGTGGCGGGTGTTAGGTTATTTTCATTACGGAATTTCTGGATTCGGTCTCCACGCTCAAAGCTCGCGATAGAAGCTATGCAATAGCTTAGAAATTCGCTCCGCTTACGAATTTAACAAGTAAAGAAAGTTTGAAAACACTCAAAATTGACATTTAATGAATTTCATTATGGGACAGGTCCATAGATAATACTGTATAAGTATATAACAAAAGCAGACGTCTATTAGGACAACTAATTAAGTGACAATTAATTAATATTAATACAACCGCGTAAAACGCGAAAGTAGTGTTTACCATCTAAAACTAATACATAATAACTCCTCTCTGGCTCGAAGTTATGAAAAAAATCATATCCTGTGCATGCTACGGATTAAATAGTCTACAAATTATTGCATTAGTCTGTCGCTTATGCTTGCACACTTACTAAGGTAGTAATAACTAAGACGGTTTCCATAAAAATCAATTTGGGTTTACAAGGAATCGCTCTACTATAGACGCAGGTATAGAACTTATAAAAGTTGTGTTTGATGCCTGGGAGAACTCTCAAGATGCCTTAGGTGTTTTTGTGACTTATCTAAGGCATTTGACTGCGTCCGACATGATATACTTGTCAGGAAATTACAACACTACGGTATTAGGAACATGGCTCTCAACCTTTTGACTTCGTATTTAAATGATAGAATTCAAAGGGTTGACATAAATGGTAAAAAATCGCCCGGCTCTATAATCTCAATGGGCGTTCCACAAGGTTCAATACTAGGGCCGTTCTTGTTTTTATTCTATATTAATGACTTACCTTATTATGTAGAGAAGAATCACGAGATTGTATTGTTTGCAGATGACACTTCACTGTTATTTAAAAAGAAAAGGCAGTTATTAAACTATGACGATGTTAACAATGCATTAGCTAAAGTTGTGAATTGGTTCAATACAAATAATCTTCTCCTCAATGAGAAGAAAACTAATTGTATAAAGTTCTCGACACCAAATGTGAGACAAGTAGAATCCAATATACAATTGAATGGAACAGGTTTGGACCTTGTGGAGTCAACGGTCTTTTTAGGAATTACTATAGACGCTAAATTGCAATGGGGTCCCCACATAAAAAAATTGTCTAGTAAGCTCAGTTCAGCGGCTTATGCTGTTAAAAATTAGACTATTAACTGATGTAGACACAGCTAGAATAGTTTATTTTAGTTATTTCCATAGCGTTATGACTTATGGCATACTGCTCTGGGGATGTTCTGCAGATATTAATTCCATTTTTATACTGCAAAAAGGGCTATACGAGCGATCTACAGTTTAGCTCCCAGAGTTTCCCTTAGACAGAAGTTTAAAGACATAAACATTCTAACTGTTGTCTCTCAGATTATCTATGAAAATCTAATGTATGTAAAGAAAAACATAAGCAGTTTTGATAAAAGGAGTGATGCTCATTCCATCAACACGCGAAATAAGCACAAGCTATACATGTAACGCGTCGTCACAGAATAAGTCATTCTTTTATGGGACAATGTATACGATTCTATAATAAAGTTCCCAATGTTATCCGAGATTTGCCTATTAATAAGTTTAAAATTACTATTAAAACTAAACTCTGTCAAAAAGGTTATTACAAAATTTCGGATTACTTGGAGGATAAAACAGCTTGGTACTAATCGCTCCAGGATCTATCTACTGTGTGCTAAGTGTGTACTAAGATGTCAAAGTGTAGCGTGTCTTGCCCTACTGATACCATTATTATGTTCTCTTTTGTAATGCAACACACTGAAGCTAATATTTGTAGTACCTAAGTAAAAACATTGTAAAAACATTTATATAAAAAGAATGGCCCCGAGTTTCTTGCCGCTTCTTCTCGGTAGGCTCTATATATTTTGGAACGCGGCGGTAGTCTTTAAAGTACATTATAATGAAAAATTTACGTTCATAAGTGCGTCTTTGATGCATAAATTGAATAAATGATTTTGACTTTGACTTTGACTTTGGTATATTGCATACCTTCCGCTAATAAGTTGGATTTCGTCTTTTGATTTCTTTATCAAATTGTTAGTCTTTACAGTGGGCTCCAAGTTCTTTAAACCCCACCTTACAGATAGGCCACAGAAACTCTCCAACGATATCCTCAACCTCATGGCTGAACGACGCTCATTAAAACTGCAGTCTTCGGATGATGCTGAAACATATAGGCTGCTCAATAGACGAATGGAATTTAAGTCTTTTCGACACGACATCCAGATCTTTAATACAAATCGTATTAAAGAGAAGATAGAGCGGAAAAAAAGGCTCCAAAGTGTTTGCAAGAGACATGTCTATTGGGCAAAGCCAGTTGACGAAGCTGAAGAGAGAAGACAGCAGTGTAGCGTCGCCCAAAGCAGAAGTGTTAGGAGAGGTAGAGTATTTCTACGGACTGTTATACACCTCGGTCGCTAAACCTGTTAGCAGCTCGGTCAAAGACCCAAGCTGACCCGACATTATACCGAAGATATCCCGGACATCAGCCTGTACGAGATTAGAAGCGCCTTGAAACAGCTTAAGAACAACAAGGCGGCGGGGGACGACGGTATTACATCTGAACTTATGAAAGCGGGTGGAACACTGGTAGGTACTTAAAGTCCTTCAGAAGCTCTTTAATACCGTCTTACTCGAAGGTTCAACGCCAAAAACATGGAACATAGGCGTAGTGGTTTATATTCTTTAAGAAAGGTGACAACACTTTACTTAAAACTTACAGACTTATCTCGCTTTTATAACCATGTTTATAAGATGTTTTCGAAGGTCATTACGACCCGTCTCAGTCGCAGGTTTGGTGAACTCCAGCCTCCGGAACAAGCCGGTTTCCGAAAAGGCTGTAGTACCATAGACCACATCCATACGCTACGGCAAGTTATACAGAAGACCGAAGAGTATAACTTGCCTCTATATTTAGCGTTTGTGGACCATGAGAAGGCCTTTGATTCGATCGAGACGTGGGCAGTGCTTGAGTCTCTCCAGCGGTGCGTTATATCTCTGAAACTGTTCACCGCTACATTCGAAGACGCCTTCAAGCTCCTGGAATTGCAAGGACTTGGCATCAATATCAATGGCGAGTACATTACTCACCTTCGATTTGCCGACGATATTGTAGTCATGGCAGAATTCGTGGAAGACCTCAGTACAATGCTCGAAGGCCTCCATCGAGTTTCCCAACGGGTAAGCCCTAAGATGAACATGGACAAGACGAAAATTATGCCTAATGCCCATGTTGTACCTACCCCAATATCAGTTGGGAACTCAGTTCTCGAAGTTGTTGACGAGTGTTGACGAGTGACCTGGGACAGACAGTCAAACTAGGCAGGTTTCGACAAAGAGGTCAATCGTCGAATCCAACTCGGCTGGCAAGGTTCCGGAAACTTCGCGAAGTCTTTTCGTCAAAAATACCTCAGTGCCTCAAGACAAGAGTCTTCGACCAATGAGTGTTACCAGTGATGACTTATGGTACTGGAACGTGGTGTCTTACTATGGGCCTCATAAGTAAGCTCAAAGTAAAGCTCAAAGTAGCCACGAGCTATGGAGAGGGGTATGCTCGAAGTTTCTCTACGGGATCGAATCAGAAATGAGGAGATCCGTAGAAGAACGAAAGTCACCGACATAGCCCAGATGATTAGTGTTGAAGTGGCAGTGGGCAGGGCACATAGCACGCAGAACAGATGGCCAATGGGGCCGGAAGGTTCTGGAGTGGAGACCACGGACCAGCAAGCGCAGCGTAGGTTGTCACCGAGACGGTGGACAGACGACCTGATAAAGGTGGCAGGACGACGTTGGATGCAGGCCGCTTCCAATCGGATTCCTTTTGGATAATCATGGCAAGGCATAAGTTCAGCAGTAGACGTCCTACGGCTGAGATGATGATGATGATCAATTCGTTACTTAATTCCTAATCACATTATTAACGGTTTTTTATTCTTTCTGTTTTATGATTATGTTGTACAAACACAATATACAGGATATGATTATGCCTCCCGAAGGGAAAGTAAGTACATACCCTAAATGTTAAAGTTAGCAAATTTTTTTGAGGATGTATAAACAACGGCATCCAAAGATTTTTTAAAGTTACTTACCAGAGCCGGGAATCGAACCCGCCAAATGTAGAAAATAAATAGCCTGTATTTTTATGATACGTAACGAAAGGGTAATAGATGCCTACTATATAAATATTCAGGGACTTGGCCAAACGTGTCGTTGAAGCGTCAGACGACCAGAATGCTGGATCATATTTTGCACAAAGTTAGCACAGCTATTCAACGTGGAAATTACTGGAAATGCAGCTAGCATTCTGGGAACTTACCCTTCAAAAAATGTTTTTTTAAAATTTCCGAGTGGTTTTTATTTTTATTTTTGTCCATTACTTTGTGTTACTTTATTAAATTTATGAAATAAATCACAAAATGTTTAGTAAATATAAAAAACCTAATAAACATCACCATATTTCTTCAGAAATAAGAGTGCTCAAAGCTTGGACACTCTAAGAGCTTAACATTTAAGAACACGTTATATTTAGGTACCTACACCTTTTACCTCTTTGCCAGTAATTCTATAAATCAAAGAAGCCCTCTCCACATTAGTGGCCTGCAGCGACGGGGGGTAGAACCTTCTTCGTCTATAATTGATAATATTCTCAACACTACACGAAGAAATTCCGGCATTCCTTTATATTATGGCACAGTTCGATTTTTATTTAAACATTTTATTAATACGCCTTGTTGCTGTGGGAAAAATTCTTAGTCACCATCTAGCCGTACCAACTACAAGATAGGTTCTGGAGCTTTTCCCGATAGTAAAACTCGAATTCTATTAGATATTATAGCTATATTATCTATCCTACGGTAATGGGTAGACATATATATATTGTTTAAGTATATCTACAGTATAATAATAAGTACCCAATGAGGCTAGAAATTGTATATGTGTGTAACGTAAGTAAGTATAGATTAGATACAGTAGGGGGTACCAATTATCATCTAACTATGCATAGCTCTCATACAATAACAATTGTACAAATAATACATAGTAGGTATACTATTCCGAAATGGTAATCTATTTATAGTGTATCTATATGAAGAAAAGCAAGCACTCTTCCACAAAACCATTAAATTATCAGCGTATTCTCGATTGTCCATGCCCGAATTCACCTAATTAATTTTTTACACTTCCAAAGTAGGCAAACAGCCATTAAATGGCAGGAATTTGTAGAAAAAAACAATTAGTCACGTTGTTACGTTAGTCATTAAAGCAAATGTAAAAAACAAACACCGACAAAATTCACATAATCAGCGTCAAAGTTAGATAAAACCGCCAATAGAAGCCGAGTGGGCCATTGTTCCAGCTTTAATGGACCACACGGGCCGACTGTCGACCTGAGCCCTCGCAAAACCGTCCGAACACCGCCGACGAAAAATAGTCGCTAAAAACAACATATTCCAACCATTGAGATAGGAACTCGAGGAATTCGTCAAAGCATTTTATCTCGAGCTTTCACAGTTGGACGGCGCGACGGGCAGTGTTAAATTATAGCAGGAGACAAAGTTATCGACGTAAAGTAAGCCAAGGCAGAAGATAACGAATCAGTAAAAGAAACATACGGTCCTAACATTCTTTGAATTACATTTAAAAGACTCGCAAACAATATCTGTTGCTTCTTTGAGAGCAAGAACCGTAATTGTAAATATAGATTACAGCACGATGTTTTGATAAAAAGATGCGTTCTCACAATGTTAAACAAAGATAGTAAGATTGGGAAAATGTTAACATTCACTGTTAGTAATTGGATCCCGAGAAGTAAGCACGGCGGCGGTAGTTAAAGGATTTCAATGATAGTGACGGAGCTTTGAATATATTCAAACGTAACAGTAAAAGTTGAGGACCACCGCAAATTTGTTGATAAGAAACAAAAGAACTTAGACGTATGTCTGAGATCTTTGGCTGCAATCCTTTTCATAAGTTCAAACTGATATTGTTCAGGTAAGCTGAGGATTCATCGATTCTGTTGTCTTAGATAATACTTACGTGAGATTTAGATCTCTAACATTTCTTGGTATGGTCCCTTTCTCCCTGCGTTTTATTTTCAAAGTGACAGGTTTGTTTAGGTTTGTTGTTCAAAGTTTTAAACTAAAATTGGTAACATAACGTAGTTTTGCGAACCAACTATTGTAGCATCCGCTACGTTACCTATCTGCCGTGCGATTCTCAAACAAACATCAATGCATCTTTGACAACCTCCGTGAAACAAATGAAGAGATGACAAGAAACGTTGGGAAAGCAACCTTATGTACAAGGGCAATATCTCATAAAGTATTTGACATCGGTGAATCATTACAGAATCACACGGCTGCCTGCCTATATAGTTATTAAGTTATAACGTGACATGTCTATCTAATGTCAAGTGACTTTTCTCTCATACTTTATGGTATAATAGCTGCGCCCCGCGGTTACCCGCATGGTGATGGATGATGATGATGATGATGATGATGATGAAAAGTATCCTATGTGCGCCAGCGCCTCATCTACCTCCATAATAAATTTCATCAAACTTGTATATATACATCCATACATACAAACATTTGCGTTTATAATATTAGTAGGATTGAACAAATTCAAAATTTTCCTGAAAATATTTAGGATTTTTTTTTTTCATATCGGAAGCCCTACCATCATCAGATCAGATGGTAGGGAAAAAGAACTTCCGTTCACTGATGTGAACGTTGTTAAAAAATGTTGAGGTGAGGACCCCGTTACATCGCACTTCATTTTTTTGTGCCTCTTTTAGTGTTGAAGCTGTTCGCCTGTGTCGCTTTACCTGTTTTAGAAATTAGATGTGCACATCTTCCTTGCACACTTTCAAACAACGTGTCAAAGCGTTTTACTTCTCGTATTAGTTAAGTACTCCATACAACTTATTTTCATTGCTATATTAATTATATAGTATAAGTATATAATTATATGATATTAATGCTCCCCCTTCTGGGATTCGAACCTCCTCTCAGCGAGAGGAGTTGGGCCATAATCCACCACGCGGGCCAGTGCGGGTTGGTGGATAGGCTAGGGACCAACCCATGTCAAAGTTCCGAAGTCGCCCGAAGGCCTTCGACATAGCCTTACGACTGTTGTCCTAATAAAAACAACCAGGACCGATTAAGCTTAACGTGCCCTCCGGAGCAAGGAAATGCTCATTTGAATTAATAATGCCACTAGATGTCACCCATCCAACTCCTGACCGCCATTGTTGATCGTTTACGATCGGCAAGTCAAGCTCCGCAGCGAGCGTATTATTTTGTATCTAAATTCTTATATCTGACTTGCTCTATACACCACAGTTACTACCTATTTCTTTCCGCGCATGGTGGTCCGGAAGAGACCGCTTTGAGCGATAAATCCGCTCATTGTGACACTCAGTTTTAAGCTACTCACTGTTGCGACTTTTTCACACAATGTTATAGTATTTATTTGGTTGTTATATTATTTTCCACTGTAGTATAGCAATAAAGAGTATAGGTAATCTATCTATAATCTCATTGAACTCTTTATTGCTATCATCATGATGATGATGATAGCAATAAAGAGTATAGGTAATCTATCTATAATCTCATTGAATGTACTTACAATACTTCTAGATTCTTTTGTTATGTAGAATACTGTAGCAAATTAAATTACTGGGCGAAAGAGGCTCAAAAACCAATGTCTCAGGGTGACGAGCACAGTACAGTGCTACTCAAAACTAAAGTTTTAAAACTCTCGGTGACACTGCAACTATCGCGGCCAAGGGAATTGCTCGTCTCGTCATTTAGTTGCATACAAAAACAGATTAATCTGCAACAATATAGGAAATAAATACATATATGAAACCTGTCCTCAATAAGGTATACATCACATCAACATTAAAAATGGCGAAAGTTTGTGAGTGAGTGTGTTTGTATGTTTATTACTTCTTTACGTTCAAACGGCTGGAAGGATTTTGATGAAATTTGTATGGAGGTAGATGAGGCGCTGGATCTACACATATGATACTTTTCATCTTCATCATCCGTCAGCACACGGGTGTGACAGCTATGTACAAATCAATCAATCTCAATCATTTATAATTTCTGCAGCTATAAACGTGTCTGCGTATAACTTTTTCCAATAAAGTATTAAAGATCTTAATTTTTTTTTATTTTAAGAAATATACTTAAATACCTAATTTTTAATTATGGTTAGGTACATACATGTGAAATGGAATACTTTTCTTTATCACAGCACACTTAAATATATATTTTGGGTTTAACTGGTTTAGAGTAGGTATTATTATAATTTTAAACTCCTGTATGACGTAGTAACCTACAACCTTTCACATTAATAAATACTAGGTACAACCACAGACTATAACATACTACGTATACAACTTATAAATATCTTTAGCATAATGTAATCATAACTTTTTGGAGTAATATAAAGAATACTGCATTACTAAGGAGGTCCTCGTTCAAATGTCATTAGAAAAAATAATCTTAAAACATAGCTTTTCTTTCGTTACCACGATAAAAAGGCGTGTATTATATTAGGATGACACACTTAGTCTGATTAATTTATGCACACTTCTGAAATTTGACAAAATTCAAGGAGATTAACATCGGCCGTAGTACAGTGGCCCGAGCACGAACATTTGCTAAGGTGTAACGTTTACGTATCGTTGACGTATACAGCACAAACTGTCATTTATCTAGTACAACTGTGGCACAGATAACTCACAGTTTGTACTGAATACGTCAACGATACGATAACGTTACACTTAAGCCAATGTTCCTGCTCGGGCCACATCCCTAGACTTGGATAATAATTACAGCTACGGAACCCTGTATTGAGTATTGCCAGACATGCCCTTAGCAATTTTATCATCACCATCATCATCAGCCCACAGTCGTCCATTGCTGGACATATGCCTCTCCTAAAGTACGCCACAGAGTTCGGTCTTCAGCTCTCTGCATCCAGTTACAGCCAGCCGCCTACCGCAGGTCGTCTCTCCACCTGGCCGCAGGGCGTCCTATACACTCCATTTGCCTAAACGTGGTCTTCAATTAAAAACTCGTCTACTCCAGCGGTTATCAGTTCTTCGTGAAATGTGGCCAGCCCATTGCCACTTCAGCTTGCTTATTCTTTGAGCTATGTCGACTACTTTGGTTCTCTGTCGGATAACTTCATTAAGAATCTTATCTTTAGAGAAACCCCGAGCTCTCCATATGAGCGGGTCGCTCAGCGAGCTGTCAGCGCTGAGCGAAATTTGTAGACTAGTCCCACAGTGAGTGTCCAAGTTTCAGCTCCATAGGTCATGACGGGTAGGACACACTGATTAAATACTTTCGTCTTTATTCACTGTGGTATGGACGACGTGAAGACTTGACGAAGCTTGCCGAATGCTGCCCATCCCAACTGGATTCTTCTGTTGGCTTCCCTCTCAAAGTTGTTTCTACCTAATTGCAAAATGTGCCCAAGGTAGATATACTCATGGACAACTTCGAGAGTTATACCATTGATCATAATCGGTTCCGGGTTAACGAAATCATTGAACATGATTTTAGTATTATGTAAGTACGTGTGATGTGCTCTCCGTTAATATCGATGCCCATACCTTTACAGTCCAACATCCTAAATATATCTTCCAGGGTACTGTTTCGGAGTAAAAACAGTTTCGGAGATATAACATCTCCCTGTCTAACTCCCGTTCGCAATTGGATATGTTTAGATTGTTGGTTCTGTACTTGTACTTTAGCAATGTTATACATAGCATAAAACTAATCCATAATTCACATACGAGCAGGGATATGCTGAAAAACAGCGCAGCGCACGTCTGATGGACGCAAGCGCTGCTTATGCTAAGCATAACCCTTTTGCCTGCTGGAAAGATATTTTAATTGTGTTTTCTTATATAATTGTGTGCTCATAAGGCAATAAATGGTTTATTTATTTTACATATTATATAATAAAGTCTCTTTACGTGGCCGTCTATCTGTATATCTGCTAACTCCTCCTTAACCATAAAATCATTTTTGATGCGGCTTTCACCACCACCGACTTCAAAAAAGGAGGAGGGTATTTATGTTCGACTGTATGTATATATTTTTTGTGTATATTTTTTACCGGTTCTCAAAATTCTTTCGTTGTTTGTTAGAGTATAGTTCCGAGAGATGGTACCAGGACCACCCATTTGAATTTCATCAAATTTGGTCCAGCAGTTTTTGAGTTACACTCCAATACCTCAAAGTGTTATCCTCCTATTTTGATGATAATATCATCGTTGACGGTGAAAACATTCGATCCCGTAATTAGTCACTAAAAACAAGTTTTTTTTACAGATTCGGGGGTCACTATAGTTAAAAATAAGATTGAGCTACCGATTCCACATGGTTACTGAAAATTTACATATAAGTATTAGTATTATTATTATTATTATTATTAAGTACCAGTATTTTATTCTTTAGAAAATCTCTTACCACGACCCAAAGAGTTTGGCAGTTCCTACCTCTGTCGTGTAAGTAATTTATGGAATGCTCTGGCGGCGTGCGTTTTTCCTTGCAGCTATGACACTGGGTCATTCAAACAGGGCGTGAAAAAGCATCTCTTAGGTAATAGAGGCGGCAATTAACGCAGCTTACGGCTGCATTAATGGTCATCGCTTCTTGATACCATCTCCGCAAATACAAAACGAAACGAAAGAGAGAACCATTATAAAAAAAGTATAATTTTGTTTGTTCAACTAATCTTGTGCAACGAGAGCGTTGTATTTACTTTAATGAGGAACCGAATTCGTTTGGTATTAAGTTCCGTCCAAAATCGACTGTGAAACTTTACCATCGGCAATCAAAATCCAATCATATGTCCTTATTAGTTATACGGTGAAGATGAGTCGGCTTCGTTCGCGGCTACAGATCAAGGAATGTGTGAGTTGAGCTGATGGCACACTGTACAAACTCATCGTCAGACGCTACGAAGAAATAATGTCGGAAGCGTTTCGAACTCAGAACAAATTCCACACAAAAAGTGGTCCTTCAAACCAAAACGACGTATGATTCCAAATACGAATTACTTCCGAGGTTACAAATAGACATGTTCGGTGATTGGTTTAAATTTCAGAAGGAAAGCAGGGATTGGTTCACGCGTGTGCTGCAACGTCTACTTTGACAGCTGAGTTATAGCGGCGTGAACGATGTTATTGATTTAGCACAACTTTTATTGGGTCATTTTTTTAAGTACTCTTCCTGATATTATTTCTTCGTAGGTCAGACGGCATAATCACAGTGGATACTACGCTCTTGGATCCGTGGCTAATTCAATCTGATCCCTGGATCAGTGTAGACAATCCCCATTACAGAACCAAAACCTTGAGGACTCCGTTAACTTAGTTGGTACTTGGTAGGGATCCTAAATAATAAGTGCGGGGATATGGTTGGGGCAAATATTTATGTGATGAGCGGAAAAGTTTGTTCCTCCGATCTTGGATGTTGTGATGAGTTATTTGTGTGTCCATGCCTCGATACAGGGAGTCCTAGTTCAAGAGTATACGTGTGTAAAAAAAAAACCTTAAAAATTCTACAACTATTGTTTACAAGTTTCAAGTTTTCAAGTCAAGTGTGCTTTAAAAGCTCAACCGAAAACAATAAACTCGATAACAGCTGTCACATTGACATCTGTCAGATTGCCATTGGATAACATATAGCACTTGGCCAAACTGAGTATACGGGATAGTTCGTTACGCGAATGTGGTTTAGATGAAGGAGACTATGATCATATTTTCTTTAGCTGTACAAATTTAAAATATTCACTATACGATATTCTTCCGCAAAAATATTCCGTCCTACTTTATTTAAATATCTTCTATCCCTTACTTTTTCATCTTTAATCAACTGTATATTACGTAATTATATTAGTAGAAATAAAATTAAACTACATAAAATGTTTCTTATGTATTCCTATCTATCTATTTTATAAATGTTGTAGTTTTTGTGATGGTGCTCGTATGATATTGTTGTATTGTTTTTGATTTGAATTTTGTTCTTATTTATGTTGTTTTTACGTGTTTCAGAGTAATCACTGGAGTGGAACAGTTTGTTTGATTCTCTCTTCTAATCACCGACCATATTCTAAAAGTTTACTTTCATTTATCCTGCAGTTTATGAAACTATCATGTAACAAATACTGGCAAAGTTGCGACACTCAAAACAAGTCGCAGAGGCTATATACAAAGAATCTCAATCTAACATACAGCACCTATAGTGCCACCAACTTATCTATCTAGGTGGGCAAAATTGGAACTACAGTATACATACCTACTAACTTTTGCGTTTATAATATTAGTACGATTATAATTGCAGAATTTGCAGATAAAAGAGTGGCTTGAAAGACTGCCCTATCATTTGATTCTCTTTTTTCTTGGTGATATTCTTAGGTTGCAAATGTTGCAATGAAATACTTACCGAATTCGCCACTAGCGTCGCTGTCAACTGAACAGATAAGGTGGTGGGACTGTACTATGGAAAAGCTTGGTTTACTGCATATTTTTTTGTAGTATGGCCTCGGATACTAAAATAATGAAAATAAATGCTAAAGTATGTGTGTACGTGTTTTTTACCACATACCCCTAAAAGGGCTACAGCGTTATTAAAACCTAAAGTAAAGTGAGCACACTACTACTTGGATGCAGAATATCTGGCCCTCCGGTGGTACTTACAGTCCTGCCACCTGATAAAAAAGGGATAAAATGATAACACGATGGTCTCAGGTGCGTGTATGAAGTTATAAGATTATAATATTAAACAATGGACAAGCTGTGTGTCTTCAGCTTAAGAAGGTGCAGGAGTGTGAGGGCGGAGGGACCGGGGAGCAGGCATAGTGCGCTGCCAGGTGGGCCCCATTAGCAGCGGCAAGCCTCGAGCGGCCGCTCTTCATCTTTATGATAATTATTTTCTGTTTGTTTTCGTCGAGGAATCGGCCCGCCTCGCCGCGGACGCTTCTCAGAACCCACTTCCATTGTGGTAAATTAAAGCCCGGACCCCTGCCACGACGAGAGATAATTCGACAGGATGCCGCATATTATTAATTGCACTATGACTTGTAGAAATGGAGCTTCGAGATTAGTGACTCATTCATTCCGTGGATCAGACGCTACCCTTACGCAGCCGCGTGGGAACACATAACGTACACGATTTACATCCTCGTCTCTGACCCGACCGCCTTTTAAGTGCAACAGAAAAAATTACGTTTCCTTTTTCACATTTTTTATTTAAATTCAAGTTAGTGCGCACCTGAAATGGCACGGCCCGGTTAACAGTCGAGTACAGCGCGAATCAATTAAGCCAAGTTGGGGTAAAGCGATAAATATCCAATTAAGTGCATCGCAAGCTTCGAGTACTTACTGAGCGATCGGTTCGTTAACTAGAGTTTAACAAGGCAATAAATAGAGGGTTCGATGAGTTGACCAATAAAAAGAGAACCGTACTCGTATATAAGCCAGCTGTAAAAAAGGGAACCTCGTAATGTTTACAATCTTGGGGCTTTATTCACTTTGTGTTCCAATTTCATGCTAAATCGAGCGGATAAAATCATCCTTTATCATGCAGACTTACCGTCTCGGCGGAGTGGGGTCCTCTGCCCAGATTTCCCCCGCCCCTTTCCCCGTGTCCCCCGGGCGCGGCGGCCGCAGTCGCATCGTCTGACCGTGAGCACCGCGAGCCTCGAAGTCCTCATTAAATATAAATCTAACATCAACCCTGAATGGCAACTAATTCGTTGAAAGGATCAAATAAGATAATTCAATTTGTGGGAGGTCAAAAGCTTTTATAATAAAATTTATGTTTCACTATTTTATTTCTTTACGATTTGAATATGAGATTGAATAAGTCATCGTTAACAAGATTAGTTCCGGGGGTCTTTTTATTGATCTAGTAATCTCTAAATAACTTCATGGGCCCCAGTAACAAACAAACGAGTAAATCGGTATAGAACAGATTAGTCTCTTGCATAAATTCTTTATATTCTCGCACGCGTAAACTGATTGCGAAACACTAGTAAAAGCTGTTGAAAACATAACATTCATACTGTTCGTGGAACTGATGTATTTACTTTTTTGCAGCAGCTCGTTTCATCGCTCCTCAGGATATGACATTATACATTCCAATTTGTGTTGGTGCTAGCTCTGGTCTAAGTAAAAAGTTGTGAGATACTCAGCTAGACATAACTCTGGGAAGCGCGACCGACGCAATGCGAAGCGGAGAGTGAAGCGAGCGCTGAGACCGGGAAAGCTCTGCCCGTTACCGTTGTGTTCTATATTATGATGATAGGTAGACCGTGATTATGGTTACTTGTCGGTTATGCTATATGCTACGTTTCCTGTTATTGAGAAACGTGGCAAACAGTTGAGGGTTAGTTTCACGCTTGTCCATGGCAGCTATTTGCAGTATTACCAAGATTTTACGAGTAAGGTTAAAGAGTAGCCTTACGCTTTGCTATGTCCCTCCCCCACTGAATTTTCAACAATCTTCTAATTAAATTTTAATGTGGTTTACATTCAAATTTCATTATAGGGATTTTTAAATTCAGTAAAATTTATTTAAAGCCTTTTTTATATGTCATTCTCCTCTGAAATTATTATAACTATGAAAGCAATATATTAGTAAATATGGCGTGAATGGTAAGAAGGGAGAGTCAAACGATTGATTGTAGAAAATGGATTGATTAAAACAATAATTAAATTTAAATAGGTAATAGTTTCTATAATAATAATTAGGGATGTACCGATACAAATCAGATTGAAATTAATATCAAATAATGATAAATTAGAAGTAATTACCTAACATTTAAACTTACTCTAGGTACTTGCTACTAAAAAATACTTCAGAGCTAAGCAATTCGGATACGATCAACATTACGGGAAACGCCTGTAGGCCGAACGACCAAGTTGCATGAATTTTACGGGTTATTAATTTTATAGTGACGATAGTCAATTACTGTAACCCTAGGCCTTTACCTAAATTACAATTATTTATCTATATGTATATATGGTGTTTGGTAGAGGGACCGACATACCAAATGAGCGTGTTCGGGGGCCCACTTGGAGAATACATGTTGGCCAAAAAAAATCCCAGACCCCCCAATTCAAAATCCAGGTATCCAAATTTGCTTTGCTTGGCCTGAAGGTGTATAGAGACCAAATTCAACTAAAAACATCCTGTCTAAAACAGATTTTACAAATGTTATGGTGGTAAATAGGTACGATTTCGGAGAAAAAGGGAAAATTCACAAAAAATGTAAAAAAAAATTGGGGGGTCTGGGCTTTTTTTTGGCCAACTTGTATTCTCCAAGTGGGCCACCGAACACGCTCATTTGGTATGTCGGTCCCTCTACCAAATACCCTGTCAGTAAAGATCTTTTGTTCCAAATTGATGAGAACACAAGTGCAGTTAAATTTGCAATTAAATCCGACTTACTTACTACAGACGTCTTTTATGCATTTTTTGTCTTTACTATACTATCTATATCTAGTCTACTCGTATGTACTATGTACTGATATTTTAGAGAAGAAAGATTTGTTTGTTGGATTAAATTGAATAGGCTCCGAAACTACTTGACGGATTTGAAAAATTCTTTCACTATTAGAATCCTACATTAGCCCTGATGAACAAAGGCTATACTTAGGTTGAGTCATCATCATTATCATGCATCACTACGCGGGTGAAACCGCAGAGTGCAGCTCGAAATACTATAAAGATGAAAGATTTGTTTGATTGTTTGTTTGAATTGAATAGGCTCTGAAACTACTGGAACGATTTGAAACAATTATTTCATCGTTAAAAGTTCTAACTTCTAACTAATAGGATTTTAACTTAGAATCTTACATCATCCCTGATGATTGGTGGTTATATATTTTGATTCATCATCATCACTGAAACCGCGGAGCACGGCTAGTTTGCAATAAATGTGTACAAATTACGGCACATCAATTTGGAACTTATAAAAAGAGGTTTACTGGCATGGAATAGATAATTGTGAGGTATACAGACTACCGTATCGAGCGAGAATATACAGGTACAGTGTCGTGTAGATACATAACCTGGTTCCAACAATTCCCTTCAGCGCTAAACATAATATTTGGGTACATGTGGTGCGCATGACGGCCAAACGACCAAGAGTGCTTCGGGGAGACGGGTTATTAATTTTATGGTGTCGATGGCCGGCCGCACCTGCGCGGTCAGTGCGCCGGCCGCCCCGGCTTGCACCGACCGGGATCAATCACGATTCATCACGTACTTTGCGCTTCCAACCATTTTCCGGATGCACTTATCCCTGCATTGTTTTTATGTAACCGCGCAGAAGAAAACTTTAATGCGAGAATGTGACTGCTCTTCTACTATTGGCGAATCCAACATAATTGATGTGATGTACCTATATATATACGTTTGCTCGTGTTCCGAGTTGATCGATTTCCAAAGTGTTACATACATGTACCTAATAAATTATGTATTTGTCTAAATAATTATACTTTTTTTTGGTTAGGTTTATGAAGATACGGGCAGAATGAGTTTTGAGACCAACGCCATTTACAAGAGATATACAGGGTTATTGGAAAAATGCTAACAACCTCATAAGGGCACCTCCTATATGTCAACAAACGAAATTAGTTCTACGACTTTTCTTAAGAAACGAAGTACATAATGCGTGCATAACGCAACGTAACCTTTATCAGAAATAAATCTTTACTAAATTGTTCCAAATGAAATTCAGAATATTAGAATAAAAACCGGCCAAGTCCGAGTTGAACTCGCGCACCAAAAGTTCCGTACATTAAGAAAGCTTCTACCAAATACCTATAAAGGTACAAACTGTTCTAAATCAAAGAAAGAAGAGATTAAATAAAAAAATTAACTTCGCCGCTTGATCTCTACAAACGAATATTGCACCAACTGCAAGTAATAAATTTAATAGTAAATTCTCTTTTTTTGTTATTATACTACCTATTTACTACTCTTGACAGGCAGACGTACAAAAAAGTGATCATGTATAGGTTCCCCTTTCCTTTGAGGTACGGAACCCTAAAAAATCCACGGAATATCAGAAAAAGGTAGCCCGCTCTTAATTTTACTGTCGCAAAGTTTACACATTCGGAATTATGAGCTTACAAAGCCATAGGCTACCTGAGGGCCTAGCATACATTTGCGAAAAAGTAAACGTAAACTCGTAAATGTAAACAATTAAATATCATACATAGAAACTATCAGTTTTTTCTATGGCACAGCTGTACAACACAAGCGCGGATCCACCGTTGAGGGCACGATGGGCATGCCCACAACCATAAAAGACTTGTAACATCAGACGTCACACTAACATGTATCCTAGCATAATACATATGTGATGTAATTACCCTTGAGAAGCCTAACAAATAAATAAATTAAAATTTTCGACAGGCCAATGATATAACGTTTTACAAAATATACAAAACCTGCATATCAATGAAATTATTAACGTGCTCGCGAAAATGAAACGTAAGCTTCTTTTAAATTTGGATAATTTGATACCCTTTGTAGTTGTTTCCAGCGTAAATACAGCGCAAGAACATCTTATATATCCTAGTAAAAAGCGCAGTGCTTTGCCATCAACGGTTTTGAAATGTTGTACCTAGTTTAAAATTCTGAATGGCATTGGACTGTTATCTGCAAGCGTGACGCTTAACATCAGGCGAGCGACTTGATACCATATCGATCATGAGAGAGCTCATACTCCGACTCGTACTTTGCTGATTTAAGGGTGGCTGTGCTGTGACCACAATCTTTTTTGTGGGCTGGATCCGCGCCTGGTACCACAGTTTAAATTAAAATTATAGTAAGTGCATTACCTAATTTTATTTTTTACGTTTACTGTGCGATTCACTTTTTGCATGTCAATGACGCTAGGCTTACAGAACCTGATTCCTTTCTTCACTTCCTACCTACCTACATAGTTTTTAGCTCAGGCAGGACTCAGGAGTTATTAATGTATACACCTGATCAGATTTTTGTATCTTCTACATCTACACTAATAATTTTCTCACATAATATCACTATCTACTTACTTACGAGTATTTCTAAGATCTATTGTACTCGTTTTTATACTTCGATTTTCTGTGGTAATTCAGTGATGTATCAACGCATCCTAAAATCTGACACTTGTTTTTTAGTTATTGACAATTGTTTTTTTAGGAAAAAATATTCTGCCTGGTGTACCTACTGAAGTATAGTACTTACATCATGAAACTTTTTCACATTGTGTTGAGTGATATTATCATCCTTGCTGTCTATCTGAAAACCACAAACCAAAAATCAGATAGACGGACTATAGATTAGTATTGTAACACAGACAAAAACAGATGTTTTCTATTATATTGCAAATAGAAATATTGAGAGCAGCAGGGAAGTAGTAGGTATAGAAAATATAATATTTAGTATATTAAATTTACTCCTATAGTTGTAGTTGCTTACTGTGCAAAATTGTGTATGTGTGAAACTATTCCGTTGATATATCAGGATTACATATCTTGAAAAAAGGCAATTAGAGTATATTATTTATTTTCATATTCTCGGCAACATAGTCAGAGAAAATTGCACTGTCCCATCCATTTAGGCTCCTGGCGTGCAAGACAACATTTTATAAGTGCTAGAGCTAGCAAAGGGCGTTAACAATAGTTTATTTGTAAGCCAGCTGGTATGTGGACGGCATTCCCCTCCTAATCGAACTGGTTGGAAGCAGTACGCGTGCATTACAATGTAAATGGCACATTCGTCTACAGGTGCCGTACAGAACCTGAATTAGCACCGGTACCACTAACACTATTGGAATAACTCGTATGGTGCGCGCCGTTTACATTGCTCTCTCGACTTAGAGATTGCCTCCACGCAACCTTGGTCAGAGATTATTATATAACATCCTCCGGCGAGGTGACGTGGAATGCGCAGAGATTTGGATACGTTTAGGTGTAGGTCACATGTGTAGGCAAGCAATACGAGACACGCGGGCGACAGCGTTGCTCCGATGATGTGGAAATGCAACTGATACTATATATACGTAGTATGAAAGTTTTAAATTTTATGGCGTAGAAATTCCGGGACGTGCAGCGTGCTGTACTAAAGTTGATGTATTGAGTTTTGTATTGTAGCTCCAAAAATCTAGACTCTATTTTCTAAAACGTTTATAAATTAAAACTAACCTGTTTAGCACGGAAAGTTTGAATTGTTTGCATGCAATAAGTGCAAATTGCGTATGGAGATAAAGATTTATTTCCGCCGCAAAAGTCAAAACGTGATATGTTCATAATGAGAATGAAGTTATAGCTCTCGGGATTTTGGATGCTTGCTCTGAATTAAATATAGGCGCTCGCGACAAAAACCATATTTGCCTTTCTAGTTACGTAAATAAGGCACCTAATGTTTCTTTATTTTTTAGCAAGTTAAAGATGGTTTGACGTTACATATTGTATGCACTGGAAATATGGGACGATATACTGATTGGTGTGCTGAGTGCAGACTCTTAATAGCGTGACTACATCTATAAAATGACGTAGAAGCGCTCGCAATGGAGCTTGACTTGGCGATCTCCAATCAACAAGTTAACCAACACTTACTGCGGTCAGGAGTTGGATGGGTGACCGCTAGTGGCATTATTTAACTGACCGCTTCCGTGCTTCGGAGGGCACGTGTGGTCCCGGTTGCTTGTCTTAGGGCAAGAGTCGTTAGGCTATGTCGAAGGCCTTCAGGCGGCCTGAAAACTTTGTTATGGGTTGACCACTAGCCTATCCACCAAGCCGCACTGGGCCCGTGTGGTGGGTTATGGCCCAAATCCTTTCTCTGAGAGGAAGGCGTGAGTCCCAGCAGTGGGAACATAATGAGCTGATTATGTATGTGCTTAAAATAATTATACATAAGGAATAAATAAATATTTATACATATCAAAGCGAGTATAAACGTCGGCTTTCTTTACAAATAAGCAGTCACATAAACATGCATCTCCTAGCCAGTTGGTAATTAGTCGTTTTTCTTAAAGTTATTACTCAACCAATTTACGATCTTTTTAAGTGTTCTGCTGCATAAGCATAAAATTTAAAGATTTTATGACTTTTGCAATAAATTACGCATGGTAGGTATAGTTAATATATTATCGAGCTAAATTTACATACCAAAGTTGTATTTAGTGTTATCTCTATTACGTTCAGGGCTTTTATGTATTAGGCTAGGCAGGTCAGGTTACTGCTTTTTAATTTATTAAGAGTAATAAAATAATCTGCTATTATTATTATTTTACCATAACGAAGTGTATTATTAAAAATTTAGTAGTGCATGGTTATATTATTAGGAGATGTACAAATATTTCCTAAAAATGTAACCATCACTAATTAAACATATAAAATATATTTTTGTACAGCAGCTTAAAGATGAAAATCCGTAAAACACTAAGTTTTTCGTCGCACAGTTTAGATATACTAGTTACTGATACAAACTTTAAAAAATACGTTGCACAATAAAAATTTAAAAAATGACATAATAGTATTACACAATATCGATCAGAAAAACATCGCAAATAAAACAACAGAAATAAATCTTTCGTATCACATTATCACATTTATCAATATTAAGAGCGACATCTACTATATTTTTTGTAATCAGAAAAATAATAATTTAATAACTTCAAGAACGATTTTTTACCATTATGGCTTCATTCATTTTTAATCAAATTAAAACTGCGGAAAAGTTATCGTGTTTACATACGCACGCTTGTTCCTGTCACGGCCAGCCGTGCGATTCTCTAATGGTTCGTCGATGCGCTCGTCGACGAGCTCACCGATGTCAAATACTTTATGAGATTTCGCCCTTGTACACAAGATGGTTTTTCCTACGTTTCTTGTCATCTCGTAATTTGTTTCACGGATGTTGTCAAAGATGCAACGATGTTTTCTCTTACAGAATCGCACGGCAGTGCTTCACCCCCTCAAATACCTAAAGGTTTGCTCTTACAGCGCCTTAATGAGACAATAACGTTGCAATTTTTTGGTCGAATTGTAATTATTGGCCGAGCCGTTATGAAACTAAAGATGAATTATCAAAATGTATGATATCTTCATCCTGTGCTTCATTTAGATCAACTCCAACTAGTGAAGGTGAGTTTGTAGCTCAGCATACTTTTGTGTGTCCTTGTCGAAGCGTAACAGTTCTTCGACAATCGCAGTCCCACGATCAGAAAATTTTACGCAAGATCGACTTCATTCTACAACCAGCTTTTCTTTTGTCCGGGAACTTTTATCATAATTCTATAATTTGTAGAAATTATTACACTATTTACAGGATAGTTACCATGTACATTTAAAATTAAGTATATACTATACTAACTGCACCCCGAGGTTTCACCCGCGTGCCCTTGTTTCTCTATACAAACTTTGGACCCCCGTCTCATACTCTTAGGGGGTGAATTTTGGAAAATGTTCTTAGCGGATACCTGGATCGGCGTGGCAAATTTCAGCGCAATCCGTTCAGTGGTCAAACCAATGAACGGATTGTTATCATTAACTATTTAATATTAATTTTTAAGATTAATTTATTAATTAATTAATATTTAAGATTATATAATATATGCTTTTAATGACTTACTTTACACTATCATTATTTCGTATTAACTGATAACGTTACCTGCTGTTTTGTAGTGTAATTGGTATGCTTTAATTACATTATATTTTAGCTGAAATAGTGGGTTTTGATAATAAGTAAAAATACCTTGAATAATATAAATATTTATACAAATATAATGATGATGAGTAAATAATATAAACAAAAACATTAAAAGTGATCTCTTTCAATGTCTGTGAATATAAACAAACACTTCCAATGTTCATGAACAGCGTAGTTTAAAAACTTATAAGTTGTAGAAGTTCGTAAAAAATTATCCTACCTACCTGACCTCAATACGATGTGCACAAACATAGGTAGACATAATAAAAACAAAAGCGAAGTGGACGTTTTAGCACCTCCATAAAAACTGAAACAACGCTCAATAAATTAATAAGTCATCGTCAAATGCCTTCAATTACTGGACAATATAAAGTGGAGTCAAGCAGGTAAACAAAATAGAGCTGTTATAAATTTTACAAGAGTGGTCTAGCGGGCACATTGCTTCGACCGCATTATGCAGTTTTTTTACCACAGTTTTTGCTCTTTGGCATTCGCTTTGTGTGCTTACTTCCATCGGTATTTTTTATGGTGGCGCTAAGGTATGGACACAAAGGCTTTAGTGAGGCAGTGAGTTAGCGCCACCACCCCGATTGACAGCCCTTAACGTGCGCAAAGTGGACCTTCAGGGCGAATGAAAAGTTTTAAGAAAGTGTCCTCATTTTATTTGTGCCATGTGCGTCATCGATTCGGTATTTGTGATGTTTGATGCTCTTTAGGAAGGATAAAATAAGTCATTGAAAGACTTACTCGACGTGCAGCTAGCGAAGTCGTCCGTAACTGCTCAATTAGCTGCGGTCACTACTTAGATGGGTGATTTTAAGGACAGCAGACTTTAGACTGTGGCTCCCATATCCAACGCATATTGGCTGGCTTACAAACTCCGATATTAAGTAGGACTGACCACTATTAGTTCATCCACCAACCCGCACTGGGTTCTCGTGGTAAGTCATACTCGTCTTATCTTTCTAAAAGTTTCCAGTAGTGATAGCGAAATGAGTATGCTATCTAGTATGAGTATGAGAATATATTATGTTCTAGTTCTTTTGACCATCAGGTACTATTAGATTTTTATTCATATAGATGAGGTTTTTTCGGTAAGTAGCTATGGTAAGTAGTGTTTTTTTCGGTTTACTGAACTTAGGTGAACTATATAAAATTACTTAAATAACATTAATCTGAACAAACGATTCTGGATTCTGATATCCTTATGAACAGACTTATGTCGGATACTCTCGTATAATCTTTACTTATTGGGTAAAGGAATGGTCTTTATAACATTATCCTATTTTTTTATTTTATTACTAGCCTCCACAGACTCCACGGTGCGTGCCATTTTTTTATATTTTTTTTGCATTTTTCTCAAATCTAAATACAATTAAAAAAAGAGACAACAATATATACTTAGAACATTATCCTATTAACAACAGTAGGTTTTATTTATACAATTTATAAATATTGTTTTTATTATTTATTATAGTTTTTATTTATACAATTTATAAATATTGCTGTATCCAAACACACACAACGCTCAGAAGATTATTACTAAAAAAAATACTTACATGGCACAGAATTAAAATAAGAAAAATAAAATGAACAAAGTGTTTATTGTATCTATCTCTGGTAGATTCCAGTATAATACACTAGTGATTTTTAATCACCTACATCCATCCTTAAACTAATGTTTACATATCCGAAAACACATTTATGAACATGCGAAAGGCGGTTTTGAATACCTGTTGCATTGTCCGTTTTTGCAAAAATACCTAACTAACCGAACTAGTTGTAGACCATGACGGATGCTTGGTTTAGGCCCTTGATCTGCACTATACTAAAAGAGCTAAAATATTTCGGTATACAAAATACCCCTATAAAAATAATAATCATTATATTTTTTGAATGGGTTTAGACTTAAACAACACAACATTTATATTGGTTCGATAGTAAGCCCTTGGTTAACATTGAATCCAACTATCCAGTCTTCAGATGTAACGTGATCCAAGCCTTCAATGTTAGCTATGCCTATATACTACGTTTTAAAAGATATTGGTTTATAAGGTGACGCATAGAGTTTTTTGAGGTCACGCCCCGTCCCTCAAATCTTAATGGAATTCAGAACTTTTTAAACCGTTATCGCAGTGTAAAACCAGGTATTATACTTACAGTAGGAGTTTCAGTTTTAAGGGTTACCAATCTATGCGGCAACGTTTTAAAAACTGAAACTTAGCTAACGCTTAGTGTTGATATTACTTTAGGTATTGGTAGAATGAACCTGTAATTGAAATTGCAATTACTTATTAGAAAAAGAAATACTCCGAAGAAAGAGCGATCCACTTTCAGCGACTCTGTACGATATCTTGTGTTAGGCCAGTAAAAATAGCCGTTTTTTGGTCAATTTCGCACTAAATTTCCGATCAAATTTTTTATATAAGAATTTGGGTCACTGGAGGAGGAGTCACGATCCTCAGTAATGAGGGAACAATTAAGGAAGAACTGAGTCACTTACTGAGTATAAAAACCCAAAATGCTGATATATCCAGGTGGAGCTTCAAGCGCAAGCTTAATGGGAGTTAGATATATATTTCATATGTAACCCAAAAAAATAAGCAGACTCTTAAATGAAATTTTGTACATATCGGTTATTTATTTTCCTTGAAATACGATATGCTGTCTCGTGTTAAATTATCATGTAAATCTAGACACCGCATTAATTAACATGATCCTAATACCCAGGTGTAAACCATAGTGCTTAAAAACATACTCCAACGAATTGATTTTCATAAAATTAATGGGTATCAAATGATGCAATCAAATTAGTATTAATTAAATTATGATATCATCGCTGTAAAATCGGCAAACATATCATTTATAAGATGTCTCAGGTTACTAATTAAGATTGTCAGTTAAGTACCTACCTATTTTGAAATGCTTTTATTTTTATTTTCTTAGAATTTCAGAATTTCTGGCAATAATAATGATGTATGTTAACATAATGCAAAGTAATTAAAACTAGATTTATTATTATTAGTGTGTGTTTGCATTTTGTGTTAAGGCTCTTTCACAAGTCTTTGTATACCTGTTAACTTTCCCTAGATTGTAGTTTTTTTCACGACGTCGGTATAATGTCGAGAGGGGACTGTTTGTGTTGTGTTTTTTCTGTCAGTTAAATAATCGCCATTGTCCTGCTAGCGCCAGCGGCATCAAAAAGGACACTCCTGTACACTTCATCCTACAAAAACTTTCCTCCAATAGCATTAAAGTTCACTTCTGCATAATAGATATGTGAAACTAGAATTGTTTCCGTTACGGTCCCTTTCTAATAATACAATTGGTGTAATATTAATGTTATCATCTTTATCAGTGAAACGTTTAAAAGTAGCTGTTAATATAGCGTGATTCATGCTTCAGGTTCGCAATAACTAGAACTGCTGCTGTGTCCAGCTGACTCACACTTCTCAAAGTGCTCTTAAAAGTCCATATTCTTAAATTTTTTGTGAAAAGGAATAAAGGATCGCCAATGCCGCCCGCCAGCTATCGACGGCTAATTTTGCTAATTGTCAGTTTTAGGAATTCGCCAGAAGCACTTTAACAATTTACATACCAACTTCTTCTTCGTGTAGATGATACAATAAGCTGAAGTAAGAATATAAATTTACAATAGTGGTATTAATAATTCTTAATTAAATAATTAAGAATTATTAATACCTACTAAAAATAACTGTTTTTTGTGTTGTAAAGAGAGAATATTATTATTTATAAAACAACGCCATAATTTATCTGCAGGTAACAACTTCCCCAAGGAATCAGCTATTTATCTCAATCAGACTAATATTGCGAATGCGAAAGTTTGTTAGTGAGCCAGTAGCTAGAATAGTAATAATTAAATTACATTATCAAAGTATTCATACGGATCCCTAACTTTAAAAAAAAACATTATATATCCTTACTCATAAGGGTCCAGTAGTTTCGGAGCCTATTCAATTCAAACAAACAAATAAATCTTTCTCTTTATAATATTCGTGTAGAAGAAATGGATTTATATATTTAATGTAGGTTACCTACCTATGTCAATAACATTTGTTGTCAGGCCTACATGAGGCTGTCACATCTTCATCTTCTATCGTTTGGTACTACTCAAGGAAGTTTTATACTACGTAACTAAAAATTCCTTGGTGGTACTAGGTACTCTTCACATTTTAGTACTTATTCTAGTCATTTACCAGAGACTACGCTCAGCGTATTATGCCGCATCATACGGCAGCGTATAATGCGGCGTAAATATTCTCTGTCAATACCGATGGAGATTACTTATGTATGCCGATTGGTGTAGAGTAGTACACCAATAGTTGTAGGTAGTTACGGAACTTTGGGCCCGTAGATGGATAGTCACATACAAAATATTCAGGGACTTAGTCAAACTATAGTTGAAGCATCAGGTGACCAGAGTACTGGCTCATTGCACAAAAGATTAGTATAGCTATTCAGCGTGGCAGTTTAGCTAACATTCTGGGCACTTTTTGTTCAGCAAATGGTATACTACATTTTTTTATGTGATATTTTTAGTGTTTCCTTTATCTATCGTCGTATAGGCAAAATAATTATTTGCTGATAAACGGCAGATAGTACAATATTTAACGTATAATTTGCAAGTGCTATGGTTATACTTAGGTACTTAGGGGTTAAAATATGAAATTCATTTTCCAGGCCAATTCGTAATTAAAACATTTTTTGTAGGATGAAATAAATTTAAATTATTTACACTCGTTATCTATACATTTCTGCCATCTAATCGGAGATTCATTCAAGTTTTTGCCTTAGAACTCTGGAGACTTGGACTACATAAACTGTGTAAAGGCAGTTTGTACTGCTACCTAGAAAGAATTTTTTTGTATGCAAAAAATTATCCAAATTACTGAAAAAAATGAAGTAGGTTGAGGTGAGATCACTGATTGTTTGAAACTTCAGGTCTTGTAGTGTTAAAACTGATTGACGAGCAGGTCTTGCGTTATCATAAAGCAATAATGGTGATGACCGATTGACAAGTTGGGCTGTTTTATTGCGAGTTTCGCCATCATTGTTCGGAGTTCTGAGTCATCTGCTGTTTTTGTCTGACCGGATCTGAGGAGGCTATAGCGAATTACACAGTGAAGCGACTACCAAACCGATACCATCATCTTATATGGGTAAGCTTAGCTTAAGAACATTACTGTGGCGTTTGACCTGCGGTCAACCATTCCGTTGTTCGCTTGCAATTATAGTAAAGAATCCACTTTTCTTCACACGTCACAACACGGTCCAAAATCCTTTAATAAGTAAGTAATTAAATAAAGTAAGTAAGTATTATTAATGTACAAATTGTTTTATAAGAACTACAATAAAGATTATTATTTCTGTATCGATTTAACAAAGTAAGGCAAACTTCAACGCGTGTTCCTCTCTGCAGATCAGTCTAATCATCAGGTAACCATTTTTCAAGATTTTTAATGTTACTGATTTGGTTCAAATGGGTCAATATTGTGGGTATGCTTACACCAGACCATGCTGCTTGGTAGTATAGTTCGGATCGGCTTCCACCACCTCCTTCAATTCATCATTATTTACCTTAGTGGCTGGTCTTCGTTATTTATTCTTCAGGTTAAAGTTTCCACGACGGGAGCGGTTAAAGAAAAACGCACGATGCGTTCGTTAGCCGTATCCTCTCCAATACAGCATTGACATTTCGAGCAGTTTTTGCTGCATTAGCCCCACGTCGGAACTCGTATTCGATAATTACTCTGATTTTCTGTTTCCATCTTCACGTTAAAAACTGAATGTAAAACAATTAAAAGTCAAACAATCAAATTAATCCTTTTTTTCAAATTTAGAATATTATATATTCTACGTGAAAAATTTTTTACTCTGAAATCTGACAGTGACAGGTTTAATTTTCATTATAGGAGGTTAGTCTCTTTAGATATACTCTGATTAATCTATGGGCTAGTCCGATAAATCGGCGATTTCATATTTATATCCCTATTATTTTGTAAGTTAACCATCTTTTGCAAGAACTGCGCACTGTCGCGACGAACATCGTCTTTGCCACTTAGATTTTCTTTTGTACACTTTCCTCATAGTAGGTTTCGATAAAAATGATTTGTCAATCTAATACTGATACGTATTGATCATTGAAAAATGTTATACTACTCGTACATCTTACTTGGTGTAGTGGCGCATACAATTGTCCGCCCTACTGTCATATGAAAATAACACCATTTTTCATAAAATATCTGTCTGACTAAAGGTAATTTTGTGCAAAATTGTATCTTACTTGTGGGTGCTAAAGCGTAAGTGGTATTTGAGCATTTCTTCCAAATAAATTTGCTTCAACTGTCTTAATGCGCGCTTCTAAACGCTCGTGATGTGCGAATGCTTGACCAGTGTCCGAAAACCAAACAATCTTTTCTAATACGTTTAGAGCATTCATTTTAAAATACATTTTTTTACATATACACTTATACATTTTTGTATTCGATGCATGAGCAAATAAGAATGTTTGAAACCTAGCTTTTCGATATAAGTTTTTAAACTATCATCACGGTCACTTTTGAAAGAGTTAACATCAGAAACGGGATATTTACCGTGTAGGTAATCCATTTTGTTTGAGTTCCCGATATTTCGGCACCGTTCACTCGTGATCATGGCGCTTGCAACAGTGCCAAAATATCAGGAACTCAAACAAAATGGATTAACTACACGGTAAATATCCCGTTTCTGATGTTAACTCTTTCAAAAGTGACCGTGATGATAGTTTAAAAACTTATATCGAAAAGCTAGGTTTCAAACATTCTTATTTGCTCATGCATAGTACTAAGATTTTCGAGGAAAGTTTTTGACAGGCTATATTTTTCAAGCCGCAGTCACCAGCGACAGTCATGCCAATAAATAATAAAACTAATGATATAATTTCATGTTGGATTGTATTAAAATTTTGTTTTTTTTAAAACCTTGGTGATCAAAAGGGTTAAAATTGCTTTACGACGTGACGTCGTCAAATTATAAGTAAGTCCGTGAATCGTATAAGGCAATACTATATTGAAAGTCATAAAAACTGTGGTTGCATTCATTATTAGATCCACTTAATTTTGTGCTGTTCATCAGCAGAGCAGGAAGTCAAAATTTTAAACGTCCCATTGCTTAGTTCCCAGTTAGGTATCTTTTAAATTTGTGCGTCTGTCCACGTTACTAATAGCCATGGCTATAAAGCCATAACACAATAAACTTGATCTCATTTATAGAATGGCCAAAGACTTCTTGTTTTGGCTTTATAGTAACGTGGCTAGATCCTCATCTATAATATCCTTATAATCCTATCTAGAACGTAAAACTTTAGATCTACCTCTGACCTTCCAAACTCATGAGATATGTTTCACTAGAGACTCAGCTACGCGCACCACTATACCTCATTACAGTACAAATTGGAGCCCCGATATACGAAATTACCGACAAAATATAAGTTGCGTCAGTCCCTAGTATGAATTTTAATCCATTGAATAATAGCAGTCTAAAGGTATAGAATAAACACACTATCCACTATAGCCGTTTTTTTTATAAATACGCCTTAAATTTAGAGTGTAAGTAAATAATTCGATTTTAGTCTGCGTAAACAAACACGTCCTTACAAATGTATGTTTGTAGACATGTTTGTAAAATGTACACAACAGTAACTTTATTTTATGCGCGTTGAAAGATTTCAGCGCGCGTTGAACTCTTTTATAAGAGCAGGTGAACGTTGGCCTATTTCGGTATTGCTCGAATTTTATATGACTTGAACTGTTATTTGGGATACAGAATATGTACTAGTTGTTTAACTTTGTCGAGGCAGACAAGTATTAACTATCACTTTAAACTGTTGTAGCCGCTTATGGATGGCAAAACTTCAAAAGTTTGTAACAAAATCAGGCAACGTAGCAATTCCTACGCGCAAATAGTGACAAAAGAGCTGATTGCCTATTCCAAACGTTTATGGCACAGGTGTTAAGTATTAAATTACTTCGTATTATTTATGTGCAAGCGATTATAATAAAAATTAATGATACGCATAAATTATACTAATAAATATCTATAAGATAATTTGAGAGATGATAAAAATAATCAACCAATAGAGTTTTATTATCATAATGATCTATCAATATTATTGGACGAAGATACGTTAGATATTTTTTAATTTGATTAGTATCAGTATTCTAATAAGCATGTGTCTGCGTGTGACTATTATTTGAATGACAATGAAATTTATATATTTGAATACTCTTTGATGACAATTCCGAAAAGTTAGTTACCTAATATAATATACCTAACATAATAAGCTAAGAATATAAATTTACTAAAATTGCAATTATTTTCAAATCCGATATTAATAACATAATAAAATGTCTAGAAACGGGATTTGACTTTTGATTCCTACAGGCCGTATATCTAACACCACCAGGTAGGGTAGGGTAGGTATCTAGGTAGGTAGGTTTTATGCAGTGAATACTCGTAATAATTAAAACGTGCCAATAGTACGCCCGGCTAGCTTGTGGTAGCATATCTGTAATTAAATGATTTTTTTAAATTTGAAACCTTTTAAATAAATCTTCTTGTAGAATACGCTAGCTGTTCTTGTTAATATTAAACTTTGAAACAAAGACTCCACGCTTCCATGTCTGTTAAGATGATTGCATAGCTAGTACTTTAGGTACTAAAAGAAAAAACTCTTTTCTACCTCTTAACATTGTCCGATTTCAGTGATTTTTTTTTCATGGAATCATCACATTGTTTACTTTGCCCGTACGTTTTGATTTTTGCAGTATTTCAAAGTACTATAAATTTCCTTTTTTAGAACTTAAAAAAACTGAAAAAATCAAAACGTACGGGCATAGTAAACAATGTGATGATTCCATGAGAAAAAAAAACACTGAAATCGGACACTGTTAAGAGGCAGAAAATATTTTTTTCTTTTAGTACGTAAAGTACTAGCCATGCAATCCTGTTAAGCTCAGGATTGTTTTGCGCCTAATTGAAAAGAAGGAACGCACTATTGAGGATAATTTTGAGATTAACCACAAAGGAAAAAAACACTACTGAAGATAGTTTTGCGACCAAGCGGAAAGAAGTAGCACTACTGAGGACGATTTTGCAACTAACCGTAAAGTAAGAACGCTATTGAGGATAGTTTTTCGACTAACCGGAAATTACAAACACAACTGAGGATCATTTTCCAACTAACCGGAAAGAAAGAACAAACTGAGGATGGGTTTGCGATACTCATTGAATTTTGCCAGTTTTAAGAGGCTAGGTCGGCATAACGCGTACTTTTAATTATATTATCAAACGTAAGGTTAATAAAGAAACTTTTCTATGATTATTATTTTCTAGGGTGCCAAAGAAACTGTACTAAGACGACTGAAGTATCAGTCACTAGTTTTATCACGTTTTGCACAAAATCTTATATAGACAAAGGTTATTGGTAAGATACATCAAAGTGGAAGATTATTTCCTAAATAGGTAGTATATATATTATGAAACTTTAACTTACATGAAATATAATAAAAAACATTCATGACACTACATGATGATTTTTCAGTCCACTCTCTGCCATGCGATTCTCTAAGAGCAAACATCGTTGCATCCTTGACAACATTCGTAAAATAAATGAAGAGGTGACAAGAAACGTTGGAAAAACAACTTGATGTACAAGGGCGATATCTCATAAAGTATTTGACATCGGTGAGCTCGTCGATGAGCTTGTCGATGAAACATTACAGAATCGCACGGCAGCATCTCCATTAACCTTATGATTTCAGTATTGAAAGTTATAACGTCGCAGTGAAAGAAAAGGACATTGCAATCTACGAAGAAATAATGTTCTTCGTAGATTGCAATGTGATGAAATGGGGAATGCACAATAATATGGATGATAATCAATCGAGATAATTTAAAAGGTTACAACGCCATTAAGTAACATTTCGATGTAAGAAGAATTTTTACTTACGCGACATAAAACTATATGTATTTTCATAATTTTGACAATTAATTTGTGCAATTAACTTTTATTCGATATGTGGCGATCAAAAAAGCATTAGTTGGTCTTTTCCTATGAAACATATATGTAAACGAAGCTTTCAGGAAGAATATATAATAGTGAATTAATAATTCGTTAATGTAGGGTAGGGTAGTATTTACACCTACGTGTAAATATAGTTTTAAAAATTTACAGTTTGTTTTATTCTTTTATTTTTTGTTATTAATGTAAACAACCGTATGACCATTGGGTACAAAATTAAAAATTAAATATCCATCTAAACAAACAATTCCCGAATAAACTTCTTAAGCGATGTACCACGGTAAACGACAAGGTGTCAAAATTGAAGAAATAACTACTCTTTCATAAATGTTACTTACTATGTTTGATGACTACTGATGACTACTTATAAAACAATAACTTTAGTGATTCTGTGAGAACAGTAGACTTACTAAAATAACTAGTAAATTATTAGGCTTACCTTCGATTCATGGTCTACGGGCACGTCGCATATTTTTGGAGCAAAATAGGGGTAGGGTAAAACCGGGATAGATGCCGCGCTGGGATAGATGCCTCGTTTCTAAAAACTCAACTACCAGAGAACGAAACAGCGAATTCGTTGTTTACATACGCGCCACATGCACCCCCCACCTCAGTGACGCGCGAGTTATTGTGCTAGACGGACGTTTCTCGCTTGTGTGTCGAATTACATTCGCAGCGGACGCGACGAACGCTTCAAAATTTCAAACGTAAGTATTCACTATTCCATATCTTTATAAACAGTTAAATGATTACATTTTATTTGAATGGTTTTAATACATTGGTTCTTTGAGAACACATTTAAGAGTCAATCACTGATGTTTGCATTTATTTTATTTATAAAATATTGAGAGGCATCTATCCCTAGTGAAAAGGATAGTTGGCCCGAGTTTACAAGGGATAGTTGACTTTAGGGGCATCTATCCCTCTATACTGCAAGAGCCTTATCAAAGTATTTAAAAGTCATAGTCGTGAATATTTTGGTATTTCCTAATAGTAGAATATTAGAAAACACCAAAAAAAATGTATCCAACTTTAATTTCATAATTCGAATGTAATGAAATGAGTGTAGATACAGTGTTTTATTTATACTTTCTTTGCTTATTGTAGGTGAGCCATGCCAAGGAAATACAAAAGAAAGGCGGGCGTACGAGCTCGAGTAGTTTCTTGGACAACAGAGCAGCTACAGTCAGCTCTTCATGAATTGGATAAAAAAGAATTGGGGATCAATGAAATATCCAGGCAATTTGGGATTCCATCCAGAACATTGCGAAGGCGTTACGCTATTAAAAACCAAACTAAGTTGACTTTGGGAAAACATCCTGTCCTGGGTTTTGAACACGAAAAAAGGTTGGTAGCGCACATTTTGAAGCTTAGCGACGCGGGATTTCCCCCAGATAGACGATCTATACGTACGTTAGCATACCAATTTGCCGAAAAGCTACAGATTCAACACAATTTTGATAATGAAAACCAGATAGCTGGGAATGAATGGTTCAAAAGTTTTATTGAGCGCAGCGCAGGCAAGCAGAAGGTTTATCTGTCGCTAGGGCTAAAGGTCTTAGCAGAGAAGAAGTGAATAATTTTCATAAACTTCTGACAAAAGTCCTGGCCGATAATGATCTCTTGGATAAGTCTGAAAGGATTTATAATATGGACGAATCAGGAGTTCAGCTTAACAATAAGCCTGGCAAAGTTGTTGCAAAGAAAGGTGCAAAAGTAGTAAATTCAGTTACATCTGCGGAGAAAGGTGAAACAATGACTATCGTAGCCTGTTGCAATGCCATTGGTAATTTTCTCCCACCAGTAGTAATAATTAAAGGTGTAAATAAGAAACCAGAATTCGAGAATGGTCTACCACTGGGCTCAAAAGTGTACATGAACAAAAAGTCGGCATACATAAATACCGATCTTTTCTATAAGTGGCTTACGCAACACTTCATAGCTTTGAAACCACAAGGTAAGGTTCTGCTTATTTTAGACGGGCACTCATCTCATTCATCCGCACCAGACATGTTGCATGTTGCTTCTGATAACGATATTATTTTGTTATGTTTACCCAGCCACACTACCTCAGCATTACAACCATTAGACGTAGCGGTGTTTGGGCCATTTAAAACATACTTTAATCATGAAACTAATCAGTTTATGCGCGCAAATACAAATAAAAAGATAAGCCGTTATAATGCTGGAACCCTTATACGCAACGCATGGATATGCGCTACTACACCTGCAAATGCTCTTGCTGGCTTTCGAAGAAGTGGGATTTATCCACTAAATCCTAATGCTTTGCCCGATTCTGTTTTCACTATATCTGATATTGCACATCGCAGTGACAATGATCCTGATCAACCCTGTGTGCTTCATCAAACTACAACAGCGCTTCTTCAAACATCTTCTTTAAACAAAAATGCAGAACCTTGTGAGCATGTTGAAGTTGAACACAGAACACAAACAACTATACCTCCGATTTCTTCAATTGATTGTCCAACTACATTTGAAAACGAATATTTGTATGTCGCAGACCTGAACATAACACCACCCAATATGCCATCAACTTCATTCAACCGAAACTCACCTAGCCTTTTGATCGACCCTCAGATTTTAAAAGATACGATTATTGATATTGTTGATATAGGTGATGATTCACTAATACGGATTCTAGATAACGAAGAAAAAGAAACACCTAAATTTTTAGTCGAAGCATCACCAATACCACAAATTCCTCTGACTTTAGCAAGGAGAGCTAAACAATCGGCAGATATTCTCAATTCTAGAGAAAAAATAAAAGAAAAAAAGGATATTGCTGACAAGAAAAAGAAACAAATAGAATCTAAGATAAGCAAGACTGAATCTACCAAAAAAACACGAACAATAAAAAAAGCAAATAAAAAAGCCAAAGAACATATACAAAAAAATAAAAATAAGAAAGGAAAACCAAAGAAAAACTATGACTCAAGTGAAGAAACAGATGGTGACGTGACTGATTGCAGTCATAAAGAAAATGATTATTATTTAAAAGTAAACAAGGATCGTGGATTACGTAAAAGACTAGCTATTTATAGCTCAAACAGTGAAAATGAAGATCACCTCTCACCTAATGCTGAAAAAGGTAAAAAAACCATAGGACTACCGGTGAAAAAAACTAAAAAAAATAAATTAGAAGAGACTAATGCTATAAATGAAAATTTCTGCGTAGAATGCTTCGATAACTATAATAACACGAAGTCTAAATCTGATTGGATCCAGTGTATTATGTGTCAGAAGTGGCTGTACGAAACATGCACACTTTTTAAGAACTATTGCTCAAGATGTGGAAAACTTAAAATGTCCGGTTCCACTTAATGAAGGATAGTTCCTTACGAATATGTTGATTTTCTTAAATGTTTAAATAATTACTAAGGTTAAACGAAATTATTAATTTTTATTTTGTTAGAGATTCATATGCATGTTGATTTTTTTTTAATGTTAAATAATTATTTCTACGTTAAAACGGGAATGTTTCGTTTGAGATGATTCTATATGATAGTTTTAATATGTTATCGCTTAAACAGTTTTTTTTGTATTTTTTGTTAAAGACATGCATAAATATAATTATGGTTAAGCATTTTATAATACCTACACATGAAGATAATAAATAAATATTACATTGTGATTATGTATTCTTATTGATTATTTAAAAAGGCATCTATCCCGCATCACAGGCATCTATCCTCCTAAGTGATTTCATAGTGGGGCATCTATCCATATAGGTAGGCACCTATCCCCAAAAAATGTGTATCGCAAGAATTACATTTTTGCAAAACCAGTAATGGTTAGGTAAATAAATACAGTTTCTAAAGCTTTATGAATGATTAAACTAACTATATTACAGAGTCAATCTAAGCAAATATGTTTGGTATTCAAATAATGAAACAGTTTCGAAAAGTGGGGCATCTATCCCGGTTTTACCCTATAAGTTCAGAGATTACTCGCGTTCCTTTGGTTCTAGGAGGTTAAATCTGGTGTCTATGGGTTCGTCTCGTGAAGTTGGAGAGAACTGCGTATGTATAGGTATATACCTACATAATATCTGAAAAAAATTAAACAAAAATTGAATTCCGTCTATGTATAACGCTACAGCAAACATCCCCTACCTTTCCTCCCCTCCACTCTCCCTTTTTGGATTATTTTTTCACAAGATCATGTGTAGCATTAAGTCCTTAGTGTGCCTCTCAAATTTCGTCGCGAATCCGTCTATAAGTACGCTACAGCAAACTACCCCTACACTTAAAATGATAAAGGTAAGTTTGCCATTTAAATTCAGAAGTAGGTGTTGTTTAATATCTATCAATACAATATTTCTAGGTTTTAATAAATTCCAGTCATGCTATATTAAAATCTAGTCAAAAAAAAAACCTATTTGAAGCGTTTCAATAACCCATAAATATTATTATAATGAGATACTGATTTATGTTTCCGCAAACAGACCACTGAAAAAATAAAACATGACTAAATTAAGCCATTAAATCCGTTAATAGCCGTGATTTGTGGGCATATATAGGGGGTTTGGGGGGGGGGGGGGGTTAGGGGGTCTGGACAGATAGATAACATCGTTTGTCCCAATTTTGTCCACATATCACATGAATGTAAATTGGCCTCTTATGATCGTCCTGAATTTAAGCCATGTTGTTCATAAATTATTAGGTACTTTTTCCTTGGTTGGACAAGAGTGATCTTAAGCCCGATTTACACATCAATAAGTACAGTAGCGAGTTAAGTACCGGTCAGTTAAGTAGCAAGTAGTAAGTAGCGTCCAAACGTACGCGAGTTATTTCTAACAGCGATAACAGTAACTTACGACTACTAAGTAATAAGTTAACTGTTCCGAGAAGAAGACCAGTCGCGTCGGTTGTTTTGTTCCTCCAAGACAGTTGTTTTAATTCAGAAAATGGATGTCGAATTACTGAATACCAATTTAATTACGTGTAAGAGAAATAGTATCAATACTTTTACAACACATTGAAAATGAAATATTGATAGAAATGAGCACACGCAAACTGCGTCCGCAGTGTACAAACTTATTTACTGTACTATATAGTATATACAATGTACTTTGTGGTATTATACTCGCCCATCTAGGTACATGCTGGCCAGTTAAGTTGGCGGGGTGCTGGAGACGCGAGAGAGGGGCCTACTTCGCACTGGACTTAACAAAAAATAGGATCGCGATCTATTCAACTCAACTTAATCAACAACTTACTACTTAACTCGCGTTTGCCGTTCAAACGACAATAACAACTTAACTCGCTAATATAGCAAGTTAACTCGCTACTGAGTACTCGCTAGTTCGGTAGTTAAGATAAGAGATATATTGATTTATATGATATGGACGTGCAATGATAACGTCATAAGACAAGGCGAACACTTAGGCCGATCGTGCCATCTATCGCTTGGTCCGGCCTCTCGCTTGCACGCCGTGCCCAGACGGAACGTGATAATGAGTCATACTTTTTCGTGCGTGCAGCTGGCGTTCATCGATTTATAAGACGTTATCACGTCAAAAAAGTTTATTACTTGCTCATCACTGCAAGACATCTCTGTAATAGAGTAGCAGCTATTCTATCTATGGCAGAGTCATCTTTAAAACTTGTGAGGGCTCTTGTGTACTAGGTTCGCTGAAAAAGTTCATAGTACGAGTATATGCAATTACCAATTCTCGGGGATTTTGATTGGTGGGACTGGTACATGTGGTGGCTCTCTTACTCTGTTCTAATTGTCGGAAAAGTAAGTAAATCGAGGCCGCGCGCTCCAAATACTTGGCTGTCGGGCAAAAACTTCAGCAACTTTTTATTTTAGGGATTGTAAACAATTGAATTGGTCATACTTATCATCATTTAATTAAAGAGGCACTGATACTTTAGATGAAAGTTGCTGCCTCATCTATATATATAAATGATCCCCTATTTCTCCTAGTCACGCTATAACTTGAGAACGGCTTATCTGATTTCATTCATCTTTTATTTAATGTTTTCTAATACTTCGCAGATGGTTCCTACATTAAAAAAATATTAAGAAAAGATGGAGGGCTATGGCAAGGCCGAAGGCCAAACCTAGGCTACTACGCGAACGAAGCCGCGGGCATTCGCTAGTATAGCTATAAAAAGATTTATGCCCGCTACATATACTAACATTTCTGAAATTGTATTTTAATGTAGGTACTTATATGTAAGTAACTATTGTTTGTATGCAGTTGAACTAGCATGTACCCATTTCATGTAATGAGTATGATTTGATCGTTTATATTTTTAGTTTTACCTGCGGAGGTATATGTTCAGCAGTGGACGTCCTACGGCTGAGATGTTGATTATGATGATATGGCTCTATTGTGCTGTCTCTTCTATTTCACCACGCTTTGGATTTGATCACAACGCTACGATAGAACCGGTGACCACCTCATTAGTGGCCGACCATCACTACCTATGAGCTACCATCACTTCGAAACGCAATTAGATAGACGTCTAGAGCAACGACGTCGAAATCGGAATCTGTGACGGTAAGAGTGGTATAGTCCAGATACATTTGTATAAGTAGGTATTCTATATTATACTACGAGTATATGTTACATTAGATTCTATATAGTACATACGAGTGCCTACATAATAGTCATTTTGCCAGAACACTAGATTTGATTTAGCATATATTATGTCAACAATGAGCCCATTTTGTACCCGCTAAGGCTTGCATTTTCAATTGTAAGTAAGCGTTGATGGAATGCGAAGACGCACCGATGCGGCGATGGACGGCACCCACCAATTAGGCGTCATGCGGGGTTATTGTGGTTGTTAGTCGGAAAGCGGATAATTTCTTTATCGACTGCGTGCAGCCGCCGCACGCGTGTGAGGTCCGCCTCACCCTCGCCTCTCCTCGTCTCCACCGCCCATTCCATTTCAATTAACCTCACCGGAATTTCAAAACACTTCATAGTTAACAGTATAAATGATAATTGGCCACTGATCACTGTTACATCTTCAACCTGCACAGGGAACGTGAGAACCTTCGTTATTTTAATTAATTTCGTCACAATTAACATTATATAGGGGTTCGAAAATTCCTATTAAATACTAAGAAATAGGTGTAACTAAATATCTACATTTAATAACATATAAACAAGTCAAAGCCTACTATATAAATAATTTAACTGAAGGTACTCTGGTAACCTGTTGATTGATATAAATACTTACTTATATTTATATGTATACATATATATATATATATATATATATACACATACAGACACAACTCCAGGTGTCCTCTGCCCAGGGATAGAACGCGGGACTAGCGGCTCAGAAGGCAGGGGTGCTACTAACTGCGCCAACGGGCCAGTCAACTGTTTCTGTCTCCTAAAAAAGAATATATTTAACGGTACGTCATTGTGCGAGAGTAGCACTTATCTCGAATAAAACATACTCTAAGCATAACAAAGTAACAAGTCATCATCTTTAGTTTAAGGACCGGCAGTATGAAAACAAGATTTTCAAAATCGTGAGTAAATATTTGCTCGCCTGACCATTCCATAAAGCGAGTTGAGAGGAACAAAAAATACGTTAACAAGAAAGGTCCTGTGGGAGCGGCCAATGGTGCGAAGGAGATAGGGAAGCAGCATGCGACAGAAAAGGATAGAGTGTGCCACGCCCACAACCACCCACGTAGTCGTAAACAGTCCAAATCCTTTGCACGCTTTCATGTATCCCAAATCGAAATCGCTTCGAGCATCGACCGGTCATCCATACAGAACACACGCATCTCCTCCTCGCAAGATAAGAACTACTATCCTGTGAACCACTTAAATAAGTTATTCCGTGTTGTTTTCCTTTTTGTGATCGAGATCATAATGATAAATAACTCAAATAATAGGTCCAGTTTGGGCATAATAATTGATTTTGATGTCTTAAACATAAAATATTTTCGGTTGAATATTTGGGAACCAATTGGAGGGCTGTACCTACGAGCTTTGTTTATGATCGCCGCAGCTCGGTTTTATTAAAATAAGTTTCGATAGCGGGATTGTTGGGTTAAAGTATTTTTAAAACTTGGATTTAAACGGAATACTGCAGACCAATGTCAGTAACATTCGATTGAAATCAATGGTCATTGAAAAGCCCCAAAAACGTTTCACGCAATGATTAAGCCGAAAGTATCAAAGCCATTCCATGAGAATTGGTCGGCCCTTGTTCCACCGGCAGGCTATAATTTGTGCATCCACATCGACACGTAATTAGAGGGGACGTGACGCAATAACTTGCGCATTCCCACATGGACACGGCAAGGACACAACACGTAATTTTGACCCATTATTTTGACCGCAAATTGATAGAATTGGTCACACCGTTGCTATCAAAGGCTCAAAAAATTCGGTTACAATTTTTATTTACATAAATTAATTCTTATCAGGTTTGGTCTGAGTTCTTGGCATACTCTACCTTGGTTGCATTATTAAATTTACTTGGTATTTCTATTAGGTGACTCACCTATTATATTATATTTTCCTTCAATTAATATGTAGATACCTAACCTACTGGTAAAGAAAGGTACTTGTGTACTCACAGTTTTTTAAACCCCATATATAAAAGTAATCTATGCACTTCGCGATTTTACTACGAATTGATATAAAATAATCTTTTCTAATAAAATTCCTGCAAAAATTTAAACTTTTGCAACAACTGATACGATTCGGTGTAACAGAAGCAGTCCAATCTCAAAAACGTGGGACCCAAAAAAGTTCTTTAACCAGCCTCGGGCCTCTCCCATTTATTGGCTAAATTGGTTTTCGTAGATCAAATGCCATTCTATTTCTTGTATTACGTGATCTGTAATTATGCCGTATCCGAGCCGATGCTTATTTTGACTATTGGGACTCATAACTAGGAAGTCATGCTATTTCAGTTCATGGACAGGTAGATTTGTTAGTTTTTCTAGCGACGCCAACACGACGAATTCGCAATGGAAAATAGCGAATGACTACGAGGCATGTTTTCTTTATCTTTGCCACAGTTTTTTTTAAAATTTTGGAATCGGTAATTGAAAACCCAACAAAAAGTAAAATATCTGATATCACACGGAGCGTTATGTTGAAATAACATTCTTATAGCAGGCATTAGACACTACCTGTTAAACAGAATTACGACAAAAACAACTTAAACAAGAGGCCGACGTTCCGTCTGCCTCGCGCGCACAAAACAAATAAAATGTAAAAAAGGTGAGCGATGCATTAAGTGCATATAAACATGTTTCTGTAGTGTCAATATTTGCAGCAGCTTTCCCATGGGAACCTGCGGTGCCGCCGCGGCTCAGTGCTAAATCATTTAGGATGCGCGCGCGCAACTCTTTCTTTTTTGCTATTGAAACGTCAATTTCTTGCAATACTGCCCTCGCCCGCCTAAAATCAATTAAAACGCTTTTTACTTTTGTTTCTGGATTGAAGGACCTTCTATAGTACATCCTCACTTTACGTCTCAGTGCGGCTTTATGGCTTTAGTTTAGTTATATGTCTGCAATAATTATCTGTTCACAATTAGCGACTCAATTGGAATGCGGTTATAATTCTCGGTTTTGATAATACTGAAATACTCGTACACATTAAAAAATCGGTCCCTACAATACAAAAACAATACACTGACTATTAAAAATTGTTACTCAGATCTATGTAGAACATTAAAGCTATTTATTTTGACAATTAAAAACATAGTTAAAGATGTAAGTACGTGATACATGTATAATACATAAAATTTAATCTGTTGAAATCTATTAGAACTTTATTTTCAAATGTGTTTTTGCTTTTTGTACAAGCCTTCGAAACGTCCTTAAGACCAGGATGATGACGGTTTCGGAATGATCACGAATATTTGTCGCGTGATGTAAGGAGCACCAGAACCCAAGATAAGCTAATTGTAAATGCATGTCGCTGTCTTCGGGATATATGGTATGGGACACATTATTATAGCGAGAGCCCTCCCGAGACGCAGCCCTACCTTACATTGTACCAACACATACCACCAAAGCTAAACGTTATAAATCATCCAAATATGTCTGTTTATTTCCCATTGGAATTTTTAAGCATTATAATTATTTATTATCTGTCATTGAATATTAAAAGCGTCTATAAATAGCTCTGTTTGTTTATACTGTCAGCTGGTATAATGCGATTAGGTATGCAGTTGCTGTATATTTCCTGAAATATCGACCCACGCAAATCCTTATCTATTCCAATTATGTGATGTAAATGTGCTCGTACGAACCATTTATAAAATTCTCATTGTCTTTGTAAGTATACAACATTCTGACTATAATTTTACATGTACATTATCTATTATCTGATTCTATATATACCATAGGTATTATATGCACATAACCAGAATGTTTGATGGCAATAGTTCGAAGTACAAGTTGAAACATTAGAGAACACATGATGAAATTGAATTGTAGTGTAACCCATTATTTGTTCTTAATAAAGTAAGTAAGATAAGGATCACTGGAGATCTGTAGCTATCTGTTCGTGTATCGGCGAGCGCATCGCAGGCAGACATATGTCGGCGTGTAGGTGGAGTGCAGGTACTCGTGATGGAATGCCCGATACGCTCCTATAATGATGTTAAAACAAACTGTTAGCCTGTCATTAACGCGACTCAGCGCCCGAAATGGGGGAGACCCATTATAAAAATTTGTCCCATCCGTTTCGGCCCAAATTTATGGTTATCGAGCCTGCCCAGTTTTTCTTCGGCCCATCGAAATTTTATTGCTTCGAGATTAGAGTGGGAACACTGATAACGATGTTTTAGGATTGGATTTGTGTCGTTTATGATGCGACCGATGAATGAGCGTATCTGATGGACTAATATACATGCATTCCACAGACTGTAGGGGGTCCTTATTTGATTACAAAAACAAATATGTTATATGCTAGTATTTATTCTGTAGTATCTCTTTATGTTTTATTTTATAACAAAAACAATATGTCAGATCTATGTTGTAAGTCGATATTCAAATAAAAAATAATGATTGTTTAAGTTACATAATATGTACATATTATCTTTAAATAGAAGAAGAAGAATACGATCAATATTTTGAAAATAATTCGTTTTTGATTTTGCTGTGTTCAGCTGGTAATATTCAGGTGTCTAGTAGATCGACTACTCGTAGTATATAATATAAACATACCATAACGGCTGTAATTACCATATGAATTGTCAAAGCTGAAAAACACTCACAGTTTGCCTGTGATTTTCTTGGTCATATCACAGAAGCTGATAAGAACTATCTTATGTAATAGGAGGCAAGCCTATTACCATCCTACCTCCTTTATAGATACTTAGATGTCATAACTGACGCTCACATAGACGTCTTATCTGACTAAAGAGTCAATTATGAAGGGTTGCGATGCGACATCAATACGAAAGTTAAGTGTTAGAAAAAACTTTGCTTTTGGGTTGGGTAGTGCAATAGATAGAATAGTCAAAGCAGTTCCATAGCTGATGTCACTCCGTCCCCTACGACGCGGACGGTTAAAATTTAATACCTGAGAGATACCAAGGGAGAGTCCGAGCATAAAGTTAGAATTCTATACTCGGACGGCGTGCCTATGTGGCCTAGCGGTCATGGCGTCTGACACGGATTATCGGAAGACGCGGGTTCGAATCCCGTCCGAGGATGTACATTTTTCATACTAAAATAGCGATGAACTTTGATCGAAATAATTCTGAGGACTGTTGTGAAAGGTGAAAAGGCACAGTTATAAATTATTTTAATTTTAACAAAAATAAATAATATTATGTAGAATAGCAAGAATACCACGTACCAGTATGGCTGTCCCGACACAAGGCGATCCGATCATCCGCTGCCACAGAGGATCCTTGGAATAGCAGATTTATGTATGATGCAAAGAAAGGTTCACAATTTCATAATTGAACAAACCTACTGAGATGTCTTGTAGAGACAGGATTACACTTATAGTTAACTGCATTGAACGGTTACTTTAAAGTATAGAATTTTAAATGAACCGGCTACATTAGCATAATTTAGAAACTTGGGTTTGCTTATTGAATATTTTATGTTTTTGCGATTTGCAGCACACCGGTCCAAGGTAATTGAAACCTTCGTTTTAGCCAGTTAAGTTACTTTTAATGTCGTCATCGAACATCTGTATTATTAGATATTCTGTGTTGAGATTTACATAACTGTAATTATAAAGGTGAATAGGTCGTTTTGCCTTTTTCCCGTAAGTTTATATTTTATTTTGTAGTAGGTTACATTTTAACGTAAAACAAACAATAGTATTATACATTTATTAAGAGTATGCACTACTGGAAAATTACAGTTGACAAAAAAGTGACATAAGAGTTTAATCAGTAGGTAGGTTAATTAACACGAAGTGTGCAATAGTTATCGATATTCATTGATATTATTTTAAAATCGAGTATCACGTAACACGGGAGCCGTTGGTTCGCTCGTAATGTATTGTATTTTATGATCATGGCCCGAGGTATGCAAAACTTGCCTTCAATAATCTCACGTACGCAAACACAAAAACAACTTTTCCACTAACAAGACCCAACTGCAAACCATAGTCAACCGTATCACAAAACATTTAAGAGCGATCCATGTATTTTTTCTTTGTATTCAGCTACAATCGTCGAGCATTTACGTGGCAAAGCAGTGGATACTGGTCTTTGACGACTTTGCGTTGATAAGTTATTATTTCTGTAAATATTCCAGTGTCACTTTATACAAATTACAAATGTATATGAATTATGATTATTAAATGATGAAATATGCGTACCCATGTGTAACATCAGTCTGTAGTAAATGGGGTCACAAATCTGCTATTTTACTATTATGAATTTTCAATGATTGTTAGATTCCTATATTAACTATTCTGTATACATCATATTACTATTTTATTACTATTACACTCTAGCTCGAGAGTCGGTCATTCATTGCATCTGGTGGTTGCTGCTGCTTCAATCCAATTCCTCAGATTTGAGCTCCCGAGGGATGTAACAGAATAAATAATAGTACTAAGATAATATCGTATGCAAATCCACAGCATATATTATAGTTTCTAACGATTGCTTTAATAACCCTTCAAGATTACAAGTCTGTGTCACTTTGCGGAGCTGCCGTTGAATGTCATCAGTTGCAATTATTGGTATATTGCGCATCTTTTGAATTGTAACATAAGGTTCTGGCGTCAACTAAATTGATTATTGACCTTGCACTGAATCATAAAAATCAGAAAAACATTATTATTTTTCCAATAGCATCAAAGCTATCATTATGATGCCATTTTGACCTATTCAAATAACAGAATCGTCGCTTCCCTGTTTATACCGCATACTGTAAGGCTAGAATTCTATTCTACATGGATAAAGTGAAATAAATATAGTCTCTGCATTCTAGCATTTGAATTATCGCAATAAACAATTCAGAGGCATGTTGATACGATTCTTTGATCTAATTGGCATAATATAAGTATTGGTATGATATAATATAAGTATTGAATTGAAATAAGTATTAAGTATTAGCAGTATTAAGAGGAGGGTATTTATCTCTACAGCAGCGCAGCGTCTACTATCGATGGTTTCTAAGTAGCTAGACATGATGACATGAAAATAGGAAACTAGCTTGAAAATTCAGACTTTCCTTCCAAAGCTAAGAAATATGCAAAGTTCCAGTATTTCCCTTTACAGTCCATTTAATCGATAATAAAAGTGATTAGAAATATTGAACTACCTTCCAATAAGATCACGCCTTGTTATTTCACGTGTACAGTTATTACATGGTAGTATGGGACAAGTTAAGTCGTCAAGTTTAAACTAGCTTATGCAAGGTGTGGGAAAGTGTGGCCATCATGGAGTGTTATCGAGCGGTCACTTTGATTGTTTCTCCGTGCCCTGTCGCCGTGACAGCATGACGAATGGCCCGATGCAGAGCTGAGATATCAGATCCACTACTTGAGCTGCAGCGTCCTGTCACCGCCAAAAAAACAAAGTCCTAATGATCGATCGGTGCACCGCAGTTATTGGGGCCTTAAACGAAGTTATCTGAAGTTAGACGTGATGGTATACCTGCATCTAAGTACCTGACGAGAGCGACTTGCAACCTTTTTCCAACGGGTCACGATTTTGATGACTTAATTTATTATAGGCATAAAGTTTTGTCATGAAATTCTTTGATAACGAATGTATTTTTACTGCCTAGGTGGGTAAATTACAGATAAAAAAGTTAAATAAAAACCAAATCATTGTATATCGACTTTTGCATGATGTTAACTTAATTCAACGAGACAACGCTGCCAGAGTTATGCATGGATTTCCCTCCTTACGTTGGAAATCCAGATGAGTTTGCTGTATAAATGCAAAACGTGTCAGTGGTCTGTTATCGACATCAGTCATCTACCGTAGAGTAGGTACCATTACTGAAAACTCTTCGAAACCTCGGATTAAAAATAACATAAAAATACGATTTAATTCGAAATATTTATCCGAAAATAAATACAAATTCTATGTTTAATAAGCAATGAATGACTATTAAATCAAGCTTATTGATTTTGAAACGGCCAAACTACCTTAACTTACCTCAAGTGTATTTGATTAAAGTGTTTATGTGATTGTTAATATGTAACTAGGTAGCACTAGATGTAAGAAAACTATTACAAAGATCATAAGTAGGTAAGTACGTTGCAAATGTGCTTGCAATCTATACTAAGTCTATACTTTACATTTTCTCAATAATTTATTTAGAATCAACGTATTTAAGTAGTGGTATGGATTAAATTGTGGAACTTTCTTTTTGAGAAACAATCAAACGCTTTCGAGGAAATCAACTTGTTTGAGAATTTAAGATTCAACATCGTAAATTGAATAGTATATGTAGTAGAATCTACTTTGTTTCCAGTTCAGTCAGTGTGTCAATGCAAAATGCTCTATTTGCATTATTTATCGTTTGCGGTTGGAAGTGAGACCAAGAATGTAGGCTAAAAATAGATACTAACTGTCAGGTATCTAAAGTACTAAAGTGCCGAGCACATAATTTATATATTCACAACTTAACTAGCAAAATTAGGAGTGCCAAAGAAAATCTTAGGGTTATGTTGAATACGTTTTTTTTATAAACGCTGGACTGCTGGTAGTCAAGTTAGTGGAATTGTCTGAAAAGATCACTCGAGGTTATCTAATGGCAATAAAAATACGCATATATAAGTAACGTGTTATTTCTGATGCATTATGTAATTTCTATATAGTTTAGGGGTCAAAGAAAATTAATCGTTATTCTTAAAAAGTGTTAAAATTTGCGCGGGGGTTTTTATAGACCAATGAGATTAAATAAACAGTTGCATGTCAAATTATAGACACCACGTTTAAATGGCCATAGAATATTCACAAGTCTAGTTTGTCAGCTTTCAATTAGAACGGGTACTGATCAGCTGCACAGTCAGGATTTTAAGTAGGTATAAACGTTTAAACTATTACCTACAGTTTACATTTCGATAACAGCACTGAATACTATATAGGGTGTTTGGTAGAGGGACCGACAAACCAAATGAGCGTGTTCGGGGGACCACTTGGAGAATACAAGTTGGCCAAAAAAAATCCCCGACCCCCCAATATGTTTAAATTTTTTTTGTGATTTTTCCCTTTTTCTTCAAAATTGTACCTATTTACCACCATAACATTTGTAAAATCTGTTTTAGACCGGATGTTTTTAGTTGAATTTGGTCTCTAATACACCTTCAGGCCTCGCAAAGCAAAATTGGATAAAAAACAGAGCTAACTAACTGATTTAGTTAAAAAAAATTGAGGTGTCGGGGATTTTTTTTGGCCAACTTGTATTCTCCAAGTGGACGAACACGCTCATTTGGTTTGTCGGTCCCTCTACCAAACACCCTGTATTATAATGATTACCAATCACTAATAGAACTGCTGTTATGTTATATTTCGGTACGTTTTCATAGATTGGCAGTGTTAACGATACATACACCTAATTTAGGCGCGATCCACATTAAAATATACGACTCAAGTGTGGTTCGAATATGTTCGTTCAACTTCTGAAAATTTCTCGCTAGCTGGTGAGCGCTACTTAGTGTGAGCAGTTCTTTTGGCAATAATCGGTCTACGAGCGCGTCACTTTACCCTCAAATTAGGTTTATATCAATGACAAAGCGCTTCACTTAAACAATTTGGAACTAAAATAAAGTTTAAAGTAGTGAAAAAAGTATATGTTCTCCTTTATCTTATTTCTGAAATATTTTATAAATGAGTACCGCATACTTTACGTAAATGTCTTTTGCTCTACCATGTTAATTTCTGCTACTAATTATAGATTCCCGTTATATTATCTACTATGGCGGTTCTAAACAGTGAATACATTTTTGTGATAAGTTTAAGGACCTTATATTTGATTTGGATTTTAAGGATTGAATTGAGCTGATTTCAAGTAATGATGAAATGATATTAAAAATATGATGATATAAATTACCTACGGATTTTTTTTAATTTATTATTACTAGGTTCCACAGACTCCAGGTTCCGTGCCATTTTTGAGTTATTTGAGAATGTATTACATCTAAATATAATTAAAAATAGACAACAATACATACTTAATTAGAGGACATAGGATTTTTATGTCAAATTACAGGACTATATCATTTCATCAGCATTCAGAGCAGACCGGTCTCCGCAGACAGCACCCGTTCACGAGTTGAGTCATGTGCCAGCCATCGCCTTCCTAAACTATATTTAAAGGGAGATGGCTACCCGCCACAAGACGCCACCGCCTGCTGACACCTTTTTGTGACCGTGTCTGCTCTGTATGCTCAAACTTAATCTTTGTCAAATACAAATTTACTTAAATAAGTACTAATGTTTCTCCCGTATTGCACTGAAGCAATTATCACTCCGTTTCGATCCCTGATGGCCATTTTGAGGTTGTATTCTAATATGGTTTTGGTATTTGCAACCAGCGTTTTCCTCAAGAATCTCCCAATGGCATCTTCATCATCCTACCTAGACCTAAGCCTTTTAACTTACTTCACCTCTGGAGTCCGTTATCTAGGGACATGAACATCATATATTAGAGTATATCTAATATATCCAGCGAAGTTATTAATAGTAAAGGGTACATAAATAACAGCACGTTTTGTCAGGTAAAGATTGGTGTCACGTACGCGTATACGCTGTCAGTAAGCAACTTAGCTAAAGTTCACTTTAGCTTAACTCCAGTAATAACTATGGTAATTTAAATCAGCCAGTGAGCTGCACTTTAAACGTTTGTGTATATTTTACTGATTTATTGCAATTATCGTGATGTACCTACAAGTATTGCAAACATTGTTTTAGGAATGCATGGAGTAGCAATGACAGTGGAATTTTATTGTTGCCGTTAACCATAAACCTTCATAGTAGGTCAAGGGTTCTTAGTGAAAAGGTCGATTATTTTAATAAAAATACGACGATCCATGACTAAGAATGTTTCATCTTGGTGTAGATATACGAAATTGTAAAGCCAGTTTGACAAAGTAACGATGCTTTATTCTAAGGGAAAGATTAGAATGAAAGTGGAAACATCATTAAATATCTGCTTAAACGACACGGATGCCGTGGAGGGACAGGTCGCGCGAGAAACGAAATCAATTGACGTTTCTCGTCAAGTCACAGCGGCTGATTCGAAGTTATGCGAGCAATGTCACCGGGAGTATATCGAGTGTTGTCCAGCTATCGGATGATGGGGGCATTCCGTCTCGGGGCTGAACCGCATGCGCGGCGACTGGCAGCTATGCGGCCGCAACCCGACACCGTCCGCGCCCGCGCTGCCGCCGTCGTTGTCAGCCGCCATGAGCCGCCACACCGCGCTGCAAGGTCGGCTACTGCACTGCGCGTGCCCCACTACAGTCTCACCTATACACTTCCCTACCCGACCTTACACTTCTTCCTGACATATCCCATAAATGATAAAGAATCACATGATCTACGATTACTCTAGTGTTTTAACCCTATCAAGGGTTCCCTATACTGTGACTCAGGAACTACGAGGTCCTCGATCACTCAACACCTAGTCGCAATTCCGGATAAATTCTTTTCTATGTATTCTTGGTCTCATGGATCCTAACGTAACAGAGAAAAACGTAGTTCAGATTAGCTCGGAGGCTCTTCACATTTCCCATACCGTAAATTTGCCTTTGAGTTTGTTATTGATCTAATCTAAGAGGTCGCAATAAGTAAGGTACTTGGTGAATAGCATGGTATCATTGAAGAAAATGGTTCAAAAACACGTAGTTCCCGGGTGTTGTCAAACAAACGACGCGACGTACAAACTGGTAGTATTCTTACGGTTCCGTAGTGTCAGATATTCAGCGATCAGATAGTATCTATTACGCAAGTATAGTAATGGTCTTGGGATTTTATATTTTTTTTAAATTATACGATAAGTAGGATTTTTCGTCTTGGGAAAGGCAGATGCAGAGAAGGTCCACGAATAATTTTAAAGCTTAGCTCTGGGCGACACTGCACTATTAGGAGCAGGTGAGTAGCTTACAAACAACGAAAACTCATCACTTGACAGCATAAAGCATCAAAAGTTCCCATTATAATCAGTCAGTATCTACCTAGATATTGCTGTTATTTTTATATTAGAGTCATCGCGCACTTTGCTCCTAGACCTACTAGTAGGTAACGAGATATCCGTCATTTGCATTGATAGATTTATTGCGCACTCAGTATGGTATAAATGATTTGTATTGTACAACCATTATAATATTTTAACGTTTAATTTAATCACACGATTAACGGCCGTACCTAATTTGCAATGTGTAAAGTACACACATAAATGTGTTGATTTACTGTGCAGTTGTAAATACTTATGTTAATAAGGTGTGGCAGTTGGTATCATAGTTGATTGTATTGCAAAATGGAAATGCACGAAGGAGCCCCGCATCCGCGCCTGCGCTTGCGTCTGCACTCGACGCACTTCGTACTTGCCTCGTAATATTTCCTTCGCTTATGCAAATGCGGTATATTGACAAACAATATACTTGTAAATATATGAAGTGGACTTGGAAAAGTGGCAGTGGCTGGGTGCGTTCCATGGCTACCCGCGAAAGCCTGCGCGCACACCTACACGACAAGTGCATTAAAAACTGGGCTTGGTATTTTATACGAGGATTCAGATTAATGTCAAACCTATAAAATTAAGTTTAAGCCAAAGGTTAAGGGGACAAATATTTGCGTAGTTATGTCTGAAATGTTTTGCAAGGTTGATCAAGCTATAAACCTAAGATAACCTGTTAAGAAATGCAAATCTTGTAAACAATAATTTAAAATACCAAGTACAAAGTTATTTGTTCTCCTAGTCCTATTTTAAGAACGTATACTTTTGTTCTTCTAAAGTATAATAGATATAAATTTATTGAGCTATCGCTTAACGGTAATATGAAGGCTATTTAATTATGTGCTATTGATCCATCTGGCAATCACTGTATATGTAATAATTTAATCTCTGTAATAAATCAAATTACAGTTTGATAGAAATAAATTTGCAGAAAGTGTCGTATATTAATTATGTTATCAGAACGGCAGATATGGTAGACATTATGTCAGCCGCGTTTATCGGTTCGCGAGACCTTTGTCAGGTCCCGGTCGGCGGCCGCGGTCGCTCCGTGGCTAACGGAGTGGCAGAGTGTGACACCTGCACAATACTGGAGCTAAGATAATGGCCATCGTTATGTACGAGATTTATATCGATGAATTAAAATGAAATGTCACTTAATTTAATAAACACACCCCGCAGCGCAAGCGAGCATCTGAGACCGCCACGGCGAAATAAAAGCGGATGAATCATCTTGTTTTGCAGTCAATTCTCGGTATCGATTAATAATTATAATAATTTATCTCGTCAATAAAACAATAATTATAATTAAGAGTCAGTAGTCATATGAGACGTCGTATAAATTTCCTAATGTGAAACCTAGTGTAACGTGATACTGAGCGTGAACAGGTCGCGAGTACACCTGGCCAGCACGAACGGCGAGGCTGCTTGCCTGGCTCTCGTAAATTTTGCTAATAGACCGTTTAAGGCAACTCTGCCTTTAATATCTGTCCAGAAATATCGATTACGTACCGCTACGTGTCCACAGTTAATTCGTAAAAGTCACCTGGTTATTTATATCCTGTGCTAAAACCAGCAAGATTTAAATAATTAAATAATTCATTAAGAAAATTGAGACTTAGAGTCTACGTTCCCCGCTGTGGTATAATTGCTTGATATCACATTACTGTAACCTACAAATTGATAGAAAATAACATAAAGCTCTTGTTTTCCGTTTATTACGTCAGCTTGAAACACAAAAACCATGGTGAGTTGTTCTTTGAGGAGAAAAGTGGTAAATAATTTCGTGGGTCCATGTACACTACTATATTATAAAGAGGAAAAAGTTGTTTTTTTTGTGTGTGTGTGTGTGTGTGTGTGTGTGTGTGTGTGTGTGTGTGTGTGTGTGTGTGTGTATGTTTGTAATGAATAAACTCAAAAACTACTGTGCTGATTTCAAAAATTCTTACCATTACCACCTCATATTTACCATCGAAAAGCTACATTGACCCTGAGTAACTAGGCTATATAATATCTTGATTCCTCATCATCATCATCCATCACCACGCGGGTGAAACCGCGGAGAGCTGCTAGTATTAAATAAAATAATAATAATAAAATGTTTATTAAAACTGATCATAACATAATATATTAGGTATATGAAACTATAAAGCATTTTTCTTACGACACATTGATATACCTAGTAAGCACTTATATTTAAATGGAGCTTGACATGTTTAGAATAAGTTAATTAACATTATTTACCTTGAACACCATACATTACATACATACGAGTACATTTACATTAGTAACGTGGAAATTGTAAGCGCACACTTCACAGGGTGTCCAGCCAACCTCGTAATGTCTCGCTGAGTTCTCTAAATAAGGGCAGGTCAATGCACCGTCTTCTTTGTTCAAAATAATAACACATGTCTCACATTGGCTGATACGTGTGTGGAAATTCAACTGACAATGAATAATCTGAAAAACATCCCATTTCGTTTAAATAACTTATTTAAGAATATTTAACAAATAAATACTCGTATGCTTATTTGTCTACATTTCAAATACACACAAGACATTGATAAAAAAATATATACCTGTTATGCTGTCATCCTTCTTAAAATTCAATTTCTCTTATTTCAGTGCTTATTAGTTTTTAGTTTCATGATATTACATCAAGTTGTGGTTATTATCTATGTTATGTAGGTACCTAAAAACCGATTGTAATCTAACGCGTATCAAATGTTATTTTGACCGGTAACCTATAGAAAATGACGTAAATCAAGTTTTAGTGTTGATTATGTCACTTGTAAATGTTTGACCAGTTGTGTTTTATGAATATGGAATGTGTTTTTTTATTTGGCTCAGGTTACATGGTATCAGATGTCATGTGGCCGCCTGAGAGCTTGGCAGCACGGGGTGTGCCAGGTGTAGTGCCGAGGACATTAATTGTGGATCCACCTTTGTATAGATCACAATCGAAACCAGTTTTATTATTTTAAAGTTGTAAATGACGCAAGTATCGTTGTACAGGTGGGTGCGTGTACGGTAACATAAGCATTGGACACACAGATAAGAAGGATGAATAACTGACGAATATACCTAGTTCCAATTGTACGCGCTTTGTGAACAACAACGGTTAAATTAATAAGCGTGTATAACATTTTAGTAACGTCGTGATTACTATAAACACAATCAGATTATTAAGACTGGGACATGGCCTCCTATAAGAAATGGGCATAAACTATCACGTGGGCCAAATATGAGTTATAGCTTAGTTGACAACACTGGCGGTGGAATTTGCACAATGCTCGAAACTTCCGTTATAAAGGACTCCTTTCCTAATACAGAGACCGATGGCTTAACATGGCCTCTGAAACAAATCTAACATTGACGAAGAAATTAGTTTGTATGATCCGTGTCGAATCGCACATTATATAACACTGTGCTAAATCATGAATGACACATCTCTGATTTTTAACGTAGGCATGAAAAATAGTGAACTATACAAGTAAACACTTTGTCTGGTACTTATATCTACCTACATATGTTTTATATATGGTTCTAACCAAGAATTATTAATATATATAACAAAATTATGTATTAATAATTAATTAAATTAATAATGTATTTTATATATAATATATAAAAGTTAATCATCTTTAAAAATATAAATCTTTCGTAGGGAAGTGTGCGTTCTACAGTAAACACCCAAAAAATATAACATGGCTTACTAAGAGAAAATGAAATTTATCTGTAAAAATGATTTAATAAGAAAAGTACAATAAGGAGTAAGACATTTTCGAAATATAACGAGACTTGAAGTTTTCTACTGCTGTCTAGTTGTCACCTGCAACCCAGGATCCATTAAGATTTATAGCCTATTTTTCTTGGTAGTAGCTCTATTTACTAAGGAACACTGCAGTAGAGTCTTATATATTAGATTAATTAATAATTAACGTTCATAAGTGCACCTTTTTATATAATTTTGAGTTCGAGTTTGAATATTACAAAATACTACTTAACTACATATAAATCCATTCACGAATGGAAGTCGAGAAGCATTAAATACAACATAGTATAATACTATATGTCTGTGTTTTGGTTATGACAATGAACAAAATGTTCGTCACTACGGTAGTAGGGTAGCCTCGGCGTATGTGTGTATCACGTAACGCGAGTCGGTCAGGCGGCGCGGCGTCACTGCGCGGCGCCCTATCGTCTGCCAGCCGCCTATCATTACCATCCAAACGATGCTCACTAAATCTACCACTTCCACTTCAATCCTAAAGGTCTCCAAAGATCTACTTTCATTTCTTCGCAGTGATCACCAGGAATAACAATATTTGGAGTTAGAAATATACTTACATATCTTGAGCTTTAAGTAGGTATCTATAGACACACAATAAAATATTCTTATACCAAGAACAAAATCCTGTTAAGAGATAAACAAGTTTCATTGTTTTCAATAATTCCCACACATTTTCTTTATATTGGACAAACAATATTTTTCTATTTGTGATGTTTACTGTTATGATTATTAGTCGTGAATAAAAAACCAGATAAAAAGTAATAAATATCGAAACGTACACGTAAGTATATAAACGTTTCATATGTCGAAATAAAAAAAAACTATATCCACAATTGAAGCTGCTCCGCGAGGTTTTTTGCAGCATTGTGTATCAATATCACACTTGAAATTCCCATTCAACCCACGTAGAAACCTTAATGCCTGCAACATGTTCTCGAGGTTGTCATTTCTTCAGTGAAGAAACGAGTATTCCAGATATGTACATACAAGTTGGAAGGTATTTATAAGCCCCGAGCATCAGTGCAGGCAACGATTGCGATCGGGATTCCATTTATATCTGTCCCTGTTTTCCTGTTTCCAAGCGATACTGAAACCGGAGAAACGTTGCGCCAGAGCATCGATCTCTGCGCACGTCCCTTCCCTTACTGCGTAATTCAATGCGCTTAGATTTACCTCGATAATAATGTTTGCAAACTGTTTACTAGACTTACGCTTCCTTTAGTCATATACGTAATTGCATACTATATATCTATCCTTGACTAGAGGTGATTTAGTATTGCTGTCTATAGCTCAAATCCAGTTGATGTTTCCGCATCTTAACCAATCAAATAGGTCAAGTTAAGAAGGCAATCTACTTTTACTATTAGAAACCTGCATTTTAATCTATCAAAATTATAAATAGGTAATTATCTTGGTCTCTGTTATTCTTTCAAGTTTAAACTACAACATCGATTCGGCTGGAACGTTTTACATACCTATAGGTTTGTTTTATTCCTAAAAACATTCCTGTGAGACAATTTTTTATGCACGGGCAGATTCGCGGGGTGCAGTTAATAAGATATATTTTCATTTTTACCTTTTACATCAATTTCTAATTCCTACACCAAACCAGTGCTCAATCCAGTGCAATCAAAATGCAGTTGTTATTCCTTATCGGTCGTCGTAAGAACTCAGCTGAAAAGGAAACCGAGATGGAGAACTTGCGTCAAATCACATTTACATACCTACTAATGAATGTCTATCTATTCAAAAAGGCATAAATACAGTTGCTCCATGAGTTCTTTAACACATTTTAAACTTTAAAGATATAACCGTCGCAGATAACTTATTGAACTCTCCTCACACTTGATTTAGATTTCAACGTGTTGTATTTTATGCGTAATTTTCTTGGAATGAACCGTTGGCATAAAACCTCGGGCCTTAGCCTTAAAAGGCTTTAGCTTGGAGCGAGTAATGATGGGTACATGGTGTAGCAAGTCGGGCATGGATAGGTGGAAGTCGTTGCGATGAAGGCGAACAGAATCGCGTCGCGCTCGGCGTCCGCACGTCTGCCTCGGCCAGCCTGCACCTGCCATAGCCGCAGGCTATTTATAAACCAGACCGTACTTCGGCTATAGAACAAACTTCGAGTATCACCATCAACACACTTCGTTTTTGCCTACACTGAAACACCAGCCGCTAGTTGTTGACGATAAAACTAATGCGATAAGAGCTTTGATGGCTTTGACGGTACGATGCATACTGCACTTCTTGTAGGTAATAATAAGAAACATTGTAGCGAGATTTCTATTTACATTTGCCTACTCTTTGTTCCATAAATCGTACGCTATTCTCTATACGACTTTATGTGGATATACATATAAACAACTTACACCTAGGTAATATATTTAAGTGCATAATACCGTGTGGGAACACCCAGCAAAATATTGTTTACAAGCTTTTTGCGCAGCACCACCGCACCGGTTATAATTTTCCATGAGATGTCTATCTTTGCATAATCGCGATGATTTCACTAGGGTGGGTCGGAATGTCTAAACATTTTAAAGTGATTATTCCGGTATGGCATTTATTTATCGACGAGTGTACTATGAAGTAGCTCGCCGGTTGTTGAACAAATATTGTTTTTAGCGATCAGTGCAGGCGATGTTTGTGCACTATGTGTCTGACATGTTTACGTAACAGTGTTCGGAGATGTTGGGAGAAGAGATGTGCTGTGGTGGCCGGCGGTCGATCGGTAAACAAATGAATCGGTAACTTCCAAACACGCCGAGATATTTACTTACTGGCTAGGTAGTAGCGTGCCGCTCTCTACATCTGTGGAGTACCACGGTACTGACCACGCTGTCTTTCAAGTCATGTTTCTAGGCAGACTGCTTACATGCTCAGTACATAAATTTAGGCTCATATTCATTTACTTAATTCAATCATTATTACTAAGAACTTTAAGTATGACTATTCCATAACAAGCAAACGTATCAATAAGTGTAAGCAGGATGAAACAAAAGCTGTTTTTAGAGTTTATTCGGCCAAGGTACCTTACCGCCAAAGCCTTCTGCGGCATAATTCCACACTGTAAATAAAACAAAACTCTGCAAACCGTGAAAAGAAACATCAATCTTCATCCTGAGTTTTATAGGCCACAAATCATGCAATCGTTTTGTGTTAAAAAACAAATGATCTTTTGTAGAGGTCGCGTTGTAAAAAACTGAGCAAGGTGAGGTGAAGAGTCCTAGATCCTTATGCCGAGTGTACACGTCGTATTTGTTCACGGGTTAGGAAGTAATAACAACAATAAGATACCAAATCGACATAAAAATAACTGTTGGAACTACCTACGAGGAAATAGACTAGATGAAAGACGACCAAGAATGACGCAAGGCACTCTATAGAATATAATATGTGTATAAAAAATTTCGACCACCTACCACAACATCTAAAAGACATTGTAAAGGTCCGCATTCATTAACAACCTAAAGTTATATCTTGCTAAAAATGCTACTATTCACTACAAAATTTTTTCAACGACAAACATATTAACAAATCTCATTAGGTATCTCGTAAAGAAAAAAAAAAGAAACAAATATTATAATATTGTAGGTCAGGGTCCATGTTGAACTATTATAATATATATATATATATATATATATATATATATATATATATATAAGATCTGTAATTAAACATATGGAAACAGAATTAAAATATATGCATATGAATAATATTAAGAATATAAGTAACACAGAAAAAAACAGAGCAATTTGTTAGTGTCATGCTATACCAGCAATTAGTTAATACTAAGTACATATTGTAAAGCTGGCATTATTGGATCAAATGAGCCTTGTGGAGACTAAGCTTTAAAGTCTTTAGACAAAGGCTCGTCGAGGGTTAATTAGCTTGAGTGCCAGTGGAGGAATGCCCCGCAGGCTGTAGCGTGGCGAGTAATTGCGCGTGCGCCGCTTGAAGCTCGAACAGCAAACCCATCTACGCTAAAGCAGCTTTTGCCTCTAAGATTTACTTACATCCGGATTATGTTCTGACCGCCGGTTAAGCTCATCTATCGTAGGTGTTTCATCTATATTCTTCCTGTACTTTGTAATAATAAAACGGTAATGTATCTTGCTGTATTGTCGCTGTTAACTAATTAGTATAGTGTCTTTTTTTAAGTGAGCGTAATAAGCACCGTACGTTTATATTTTTTCTTAAATATTTACATCACTACTTTAAGATCACTTATGGTCATAATGAAATATTTTTTAGATCGTTTTCCTTTCTGACTCTTAAACATGTGATGAGAACTAGCATTACGTAGCTCTATTTATGAGATAATATACATAACAAGCAAATAAATTAGGCCCAACTATGAACTAGTAGTGTATAGTATATAGAGACATTTTAAATTTCACTCTCATGTAGTGAGGGTCAGGTTATGACCAAGGTACAAGTTTACATAAACCTTACTTACATTTAACCGAAGCTTGATAGCAAAAAGTCATTTTTAATAAATTATAATTTATTTGTAGCAAAGCCAATAAAAGCTGACAGCTACTGGAACACGCCGCTATGTTTTACGTGCACAGATTTTTGGTATTATTTCCAACACGAGAAAGTCTTCATAATCATAATCAGCCCATTTTGTTCCCATTCTTGGGACTTGAGACTTCCTCTCAGAGAGAGGAGTTGGGCCATAATCCACCACGCGGGCCCATTGCGTATAGGTTAGTGGCCAACGAAGTTTTCAGGCCGCCCGAAGGCTTTCGACATAGCCTAACGACTGTTGTCTTAAGTCAAACAACCTTAACCGAGACCGACGGCTTAACGTGCCCTTCGAAGCAGGAAGCGCTCAGTTGAATAATGCCACTAGTGGTCACCCATCCAAGTCCTGACCGCAGCAAGTGTTCTAACTTGTTGATCAGTTAAGATTGCCAAGTCGAGCTCCGCTACGAGCGCTGCGACGCTTTTACGAGAAAATCTATATCTATAATAAGAAAGTATATATCTGTATACTACAGTATATAAGAATAACTGTATAATAATATAAGTTTAAATAAGTATGTACTTATTTCTTGTAACTATGGCCGTACAACCGCCGGGGATAGGAAATGCTTCCTTCTGTCCATTTCAATCCAATGGATAAATCGATATTGGAGGAGACGTTTGTCTTTGTATCCACTTGAATATATACCCTAAAATGTTTGTACATATTTATATCTTTAATTATACTATTAAGAGCAAAATACTATGACCTCGACTACTTGCTCTTTAAAAAGGGTTTTATATATACATGTAAAATAAACACTATTTGTTTCACCATTCATTCACCATCTGCAGGACTGGAAACCTTTATGCAAGATTATAATTCTTAGATAAATGTTTCTTTTAGGTTATTTCGGGACCTTAGTAAATTATTTAATTGGATTTCGACTTTGACTTTGATTTATGCTATAATTATCGACTGTAACATAAAAAAAAAATTGAAGCTAAGTAGCATAAATAATATAAGTTCATTTAAATCGTTAATATGCCAGTAATTTGTGTTATTTAACACTACTTTCAATATTAAGACATTTTAAACGTTATACTTATCTGACATTATACTAGTAGTTCTGCGAACTGTAGACCTCGCCAGCACATAGTCATGTTAGCCGCAAGTTTTTGCTGTACTTCACAACCTATTATCTCGGAAACCACTTGACCAAATTATGCACATATTCGAAATACATCTTTAATGTGTATACCAAATTTTAGCAAAATCGGTCGGTAAATAGCACCGCAGCAAACTTTGCCTCTTTTTAGGAAAAGTACACCACTAAACAAAAATCGCCGACGGCAAAAAAACTCTAATAAATAGTAGAACATACATACAAAGTTTTGTCAAGATTGGTTGATAAATGCGACCTGCATAGGAAGACCAATGAACAACCTAACAAATATACGGACCTACGAAGAAATAATAGTCAGGAAGCATAATTCAGAACAAATTCCACACAAAAAGTGGCCCTTCAAATCAAAACAACGTATGATTCCATATACAAATTACTTCCGAGGTTACAAATAGACATGTTCGGTGATTGGTTTAAATTCAGAAAGAAAGCAGGGATTGATTTACCCGCGTGCTGCAACGTCTACAATGACAGGAGAGTCATAGCGGCGTGGACGATGTTATGCAACAAGTGGACTGGACCAACTCAATAATAAATCAATCGTAAATCTCGTATGTCTCGCGAAATATGATTAATTTATTAAGTTTTTGTCTAGAAGACATTAGAAGAGATTTTTCGCAATTCGCACACAAAGAAAGATTATGAAACACTTTAGGCTTATACATTATACCAAAAAAAAATAAGTCGTTATTTGCCAGCTGGATGTTTTCCAGTGGTCACAGAATACCTTCATTATCAATTTAGAAAATTCAATCAATTTATAGAATTACTTTAGAAAAGCACTGTGTTGATATTACTTACAAATCAATTAGCAACTCAGCTAAACCACTTTAAAATTTGCAGAGCGCCAATTTTTGCTGAGTATTTGAAGGGTCACATAATAATGATTGATATTATATTCTTACCTGATGTAATAGAACATTATTTGATTAACAAGTTCAAGTTCCATAGACTACATTTAGAAATTGTTTATTAGTTTGTTATTGCCGAGCGGTTTCTACACACACACGTTTTTAAAAACAAATCATAAAACCGGTCGCGCCAGTCACGAATCGTCAGACGCGGCTGAGGCCTCTTATAGAGAGGTCAGAGGACGTATCGATCTGACGCCCGCACTTACACAACTAAATATTAGTGCGCTCAAAACTTCCTGATACTTATTGAGGTAACATTTCTAAGTGGGATTCTAACACATAATTTTATATGACATCTAGTGCATCAACAATAGAAATTTCATTGTTATAACGACATCGACCCTTGAGGGGCTAGTATTTTGCTATTAACCAAATTTCTTATGCTTATACTTGGTATCCAGGAATCCATGCTGGAGCCGGAAACTGATAGCAGGAACTATTAAATGGTTGTTTTATTTGCTACTCTCATCTCTTTTTGGTAGGTACATGAGTTAAATCTTAATTTTTTTATAGTCTATGCTCTTGTAGATAACATGTATTTGTTTAATAATTATCATTTTATGTTAATTAATGTCGATATTAAAAATAAAATGTGTCCTGCGTGATATTTTATTTCACCTTTTTGACTTACGTCTATTTGTGACATAAAAACCAAAGTAGATAAAAAAAAGATGCGCGCTATTTTGGTCAAACGGTAAGGCCACTGCCGCAGGGCGCGCTAATAAGTAACTCGCTAATGTAAAATACCTAAACTCGCGCAGCGCTGCGCTGAATAAAAGCTCTTAAAGATGTTGATGTTTCTTCGGGACAAATCATCAGCATAAAAAGATAAATATGATACTTTACATAACATAATTTAAAAAACAGTAGGTACTTACTGTACCAACTGGTAGGTAGGTACTGCAGTTTTGTGTAACATGGTCCATATTTTTTTATTATCTATAATTTTATTGTTTTCAGTCAAAATTTACGTAGTATAACTTTGCTGGTTTTCACAGGCAGTCATACTCTTGTTTTTCTAGCTTAAGTGCAGCGTAATTAACGTATTTGAACATATTTGAATAATTATAATTTTGCTATAATTTGCTAGTAAAAGTGACCCCTGGATATTTAAATCGTGTATTGTTTCTGCACCACTTCACAACGAATGCTGGCATGATGATCCACAACTGAAATTCACAATGATAAAAATGAAAATGTACGCAAAGATTTGAAGTGTGCTCGCTTGCAAGTAAAATGTCCGTCTGATGACGTATTGAACACGACTTTTAAGCCCCGCCTATTTGAACACGACTTTTGTTGGGTCATTTTTTAACGCAGTTACAGTTCCTGACTATTATTTCTTCGTAGATACGGACAGATAAAAGTCAATTTGGCTACTCGCTCGCTCGATCGATTTGGATGGTACTGACGTAAGAAGTAGGTAACATTGATATCTTATAGGAGAGAAAACTTTTTAAATTAATAAAAAGTTCGATACCTTTTTAAATAGTTGAGCAATCCTTTTAAATTATAAACTACTTATTAAAGTTTATTTCACAACACTTTACGAATACATATTTCTTTTTAAAATGGCCACTTTTCACTATGCTTGGAGTTTATACACATACCTAGTTAGTTAATATTTGCCTACTAATAAAAAAATACAAAGATTCCTAACAGCTTTCTAACAACATATACCAATAAATGAATAAATACACTACGGTAAAAAACGTAATCACATTCTTCCTAGTAAATCTTTTTTTTGTTTTAATAGAATCGCTCAAAACGTTTTAAAAGTTTTATCTCATCTTAAGAATTTATTTGCCGACCAGGTTTGTGAAACACAATTTTTTTTTAACTTTTTTAATATGTCTATTCTACATTACCCAATATGCTTACAAAAGTTATACAGACACATTAATTTCTAATTTTTTGTTAGTATATTATATGTTATTGAAATTTGCAGAATTTACATTGGTTACTTCTATTATTTTTGTATATCTGTTGTAAAGTGACTACATATTTGTATATACAATGAAACGAACCAACAATTTGATCATTATATTTTATTACTATTATATTTTCGCTTCTACGGCGCGGTTAGTGTATTTTGCATATTTCCACAGCGTAATATCATATGGGATATTGCTATGGGGCTCAGCGGCTGATATAGAGACCATCTTTATCCTACAGAAACGTGCTATTCGAGCTATATACGAAATGAGTCCCCGTGTATCTTTGAGAGATTTATTTAAAGAAATCAATATATTAACGTTGCCTTCCTTATATGTATTTGAAAATAGAATGTATGTTCGTAAAAAAATACATAAATATATGTTAAACAGCGATCACCACACTTTTTTATACTAGAAATACAAATAGGATAGCTGTATACCTAGTTTTAGACTTGCGAAGACTAATAAGTCATTCTTAGGAAATTGTGTGCGTTTTTACAATAAAATCCCAAAACACATAACTAAGCTCACAGAGGGCAAATTCAAGTTGACTGTAAAAACGTTAAAGCTTATTATAAAGTTCGACATTATGTCGAAGATAAAGATGCTTGGAATACTCCACTTCTGGCAAGCTGTCACTCTGTCACCCATAAAATGTAATATTTGTAGTACCTAAGTAGAAACATTGTAAACATCTATATAAAAAGAATGGCCCCGAGTTTCTTGCCGCTTCTTTTCGGTGTGCTCTATATATTTTGGAACGCGGCGGTAGAGTCTTAGTAAAGTAAGTAAAGTACATTATAATGAAAAGTTGACGTTCAGCGAAGTGCGTCTTTGATCCCTAAATTGAATAAATGGTTTTGACTTTTGACTTTTGACCTCAATCAATGGGGATCGTATCAATGGATTTACTCAGATAACGATCGATGTCTATTGGTATAATTTTTATTATGTTATTATTATATGATATTATTGATACCTCATATTAAAAGTCCGTGTGGCTTAATATCAGGTCTTTTACAGTGGCATTAGTGGGACTGCGTGTGTAAAAATATGTAATAAAATGGTGTATGAAAACCCGCAAAATTTTGAATGAAGGTATACATAATATAGAGCTATTACAAAAATGTGTCTAAACACATTTTTGTAATAGATCTATCATGCAAAATGTACATTAACAAATACAACAATTACGAAATATATTTTATATTTGCATGTTTGCCCTTTGTGACTAGTCCTTGGTGCACAAATTCAATAACATAGGCAACTATTAAAATCTGATCTAATCTCATAACTAACAAACTTGTGAAGAGTCAAGCTAAAATAGAGGTTACAGTTTTTTTTTGACGGGCTGGTTAAAGAAGTTGCTAGCAAGCCTGTCTTCTGAGCTGCTGGTCCCGAGTTGGATTCTCAGACGGGCAAACATTTGTGCGCGTGAACATGTCTGTTTGACCTATGTCTGGGTGTATAGGTATATGTAGGTATATAAGTATGCTTATCAGTCGTCAGTTATGTTTACAAATCTAAGTTACCTACTTAATAATTTGAACGATATATTGACACAAAAAAGCTTCACAGAAACACATCACAGAATTCATTACAACCCAACTACTAGGTACTAGTTACGAATTATCACGATCCATATTTAATTACAATGTGTGTGATATGTTTATAGACGTAAAAAGTGTTTTATTCAATTTAATGTATGCAAACGTAGCAGTAAATAACATCGTCAATCCAATTAATGCTTCTTTGATAACGGTAGTCGATATAAAAAATTGTTTGCGATGTGAAGGCCGGCGCAACACACTCGCCTCTGCTAGCAGAAACTCGGTCGATCCACAAGCCATATAGAAGTGATCTGTGACGTAAATGTACCTATAGTAGGTACTAATAATAGTAACAACATATTGAATAATAATAATAATAATAATACCGCGGACCCTGATTCTCCCTGGGGCTAAATGAGACCCCTTACCCCTGGCTTGCCTTAATTGGCCGTCTGGGGGTGTAGATGCAAGAGCAAGTAACAAAAAGCTCCAAGGGTGGAAGTGTTAAAGGGCATAACGACGGTAGTAGCGCTCTAGTGAAACCGCAGCACACCTCTCGACACCCTTTAACCATCCACACCAACGTTGCCTCTTTTGTCACCATTGATGGTGGCCCTGATGGGGGGCCCGTTTAGTGGGTGGCAAGTCACTTACCTGCCTAAATCTTTTAAAACGAGACTGAAATTGGCAGGTGCCGTAGTCTCTTCCTTATCACTAATAAGTTCATATCAATAGCCTGGCCATTTTACCCATTTTTGTAATAGTTATATGAACCATGTTACCCTTCATCCAACATTTTTTTTGTTTTTATACTCCTTTGTATTTTTATACCAAACTGGCCTCTAAATGACTACAGCCCCACTTATGCCTTTTTAAAGGACCGGATGAAATCCGTGATATTTGGTGAATAAAAAGAATAATAATAAAATAGTAGCCATGCGTACAGTATTGTGATAATAGGTACTTTTGAATTATCATGGGCGGTACCATTTAACAAGTTAATTCAGACTTTTTATTGTTGAAGTCGTAGTTGAAGTTCTTTTTTTTGGTAATAAAATTGTTTACTCATTTTAGCTATCCTAACTCCTTCAGAATATTGGAGTCAGCGTACGATAATTACAATATTTAAGCTTTAAAGCATTTGCAACATTTTTATTGTCACGCTTGCATGTGATTTTCTTACGTATTCTAAGTAGCCATTGTTCGAGTGGGTACGATAATTTTGTGTAATTTTGATCAATATACGATAATTTTACGGCCTCGGTACGATAGCTGCCTGGCTTTAGGTTGTGAACACTGATTGGAGTATGGTTCTGAAGTCATCCCCATTTGGTTGTGGTATTCCTCACTCAAGCTTTAGCACCGTATACCACACATACACTACGGCAAATTATACAAAATTCCGAAGAGTACAATTAGCCGCTGTGTCTAGCGTTTGTGGACTACGAGAAAGCCTTCGATTCTATCGAGACGTTGACGGTATTGCAGCGATGCCAAATTGATTATAGGTACCGATATTGATGTGTTGAAGTGTGAAGCAATGCCACTATGTCAGTCCGGTTACAGGACCAGAGTACGGAACAAATTCTGCAATAGAATTTGTTAAGAGGTGTGAGACAGGAAGACGTTATCTCTCCTAAACTGTTCACGAACGCATGATTGAGGATGTTTCCCAACTCTTGGGCTGGAAAGGATCTTGCATAAATATTAATGGCGAGTGCATCACCTACATTCGTTTTGCCGATGATATAGTCATAATGGCGAAGTCGCCCGAGGATATCGGCACCATGCATAACGATATTCAATCATGAATCAACACACATACCAGTAATTGTTGGAAACCATACGCTCGAAGTTGTGGACGAGTAGGTACGTCTACCTGGGACAGACTGTCCAATTAGGTAGGTTCAACTTTGACAAAGAGGTCGCACAAAGAAACCATCTCGGATAGGCAGCATTCGATAATTTTCGACCCATCTTTTCGTCTACAATAGCTCAGAGCCTCGAAACCAAGGTTTTCAACCAGTGTGTGTTGCCAGTGATGAGTTATGGCACTGAGACGTGGTCCCTTACTTTTCCTGGTAGATAAGCTTATAGTCTCACAACGAGCAATGGAGAGGGCTATGCTTGGGGTTTCCCTGCGTGATAAGATCCGAAATGAGGAGGTCCGTAGGAATACTATGGACACCGACATAGCTCTCAAAATTAGCACGTTGAAGTGACAATGAGCAGGCCACATCGCTCGCAGAATCGATAGCCGATGGGGAAGAAAGTTGGCGACCACGCACCGGAAGACGTAGTGTAGTGAAGGCCGATGATAATTTATATTGGACCGGACCATAGAGTCAGACATAGGATAAGTGTTATATGGTGTTGTTTATGTGTCGTCACTAATCAGTGAGCATACCAGTAATGTGTAGTTAGTTAGTCAGTGCATCTTCTGTAGTTTCTCAATTATAATTGTAAGTTGTAACAAGTTAACTTTTCATTACACATTATTCAACGTCGGAAAGTCTCAGCGAGACCATTTGCAACTCGGAATCGAGTTCTTCTTATCGTTCCTAGTAAAAGCTGTCTGACGTATAGTTGACAATTGGCTTGCCCCTTTAAGTATACTTACTACCAAAAACATGTCTCATGAAATGTGGGTGGGTACAACCCATGTGTCAATTTTGACTGAAAAATGTACTCAACCTAACAAGTATTTCATGCAACCAGCTATTGTTAGCTACCAACAAAGTCAAATAACAGCGCAAAACAAAACACGACTGAAACACCTACAAACGTTTCCGTAAATAACGGCTAAAATGGCCTACAATTTACTAACCTAAAAACACACTCTTTGAAAGTGTTAACACTCTCCAGACGGTAGGCTGAAACATCCGGTAAATGGGTTATGGAAATAAATTACGTTCAGTATTGAATGAAATTATGGTATTGATGATAGAACTGAACTTCAAAAGAAGTGTTAGAAAATTAGACGATCTTTAACATTATAGTGTTAAGCAATTTAGTACAGAATAACTAAAAAGGCACTTTTGCATGCTTAAAATGTTTGCCAGAGTAAGTAGCTAGAAATGTAGGTATTTCTATTTTCTAATCTATATAGGTACAACTATTGCGGGTAAACATCTACCTAACTGTATTTATGATTAATGACAAAAATAAAAGCACCGACAAGGCTGACTGTGGGGTATTGATTAAGTTTACTTATAAGATATACATTATATCTTATAAATAAATAGATAGAAACGGAATGAGTTTAAAAATAAATTGAAGTCGAGATGGAAATAGCCTATGGTATATCTATAACAAACAGTCTTCTAAACTTGAACCGTGGCACATCAAAATTGTAGTCCACGAGAACTGCATGCCGTTGTAGGTTTGGGCCACTTGGGGCATTAGTTATGAAGTTTTTGTGTAGATATTATTTACGTTGCGGTGTGTCGGCTTGTGGTCGGCCTTCGTCGACGAGAGACAAGAGGCTTGCTGCCACTTTCACTCGCCCGCAACGCCACTGAATCACAAAATATTTATTTATCATATTTGGAGGTGGCATAATATCATCCTACTAGCGAAATAAACATTCTCTGATGTTCTACTACGTGCGTTCTATTTGACCTATTAAGTAATGCATTCGTTCATATTCGTTCGGGAATAGCAAGGTGGGTGGTTATTTACACCCAAAGTGAAACAGCTTTTGGCCACAAAAATATTTATCTGGTTTCTACCACCCAGTTCGACAGACTGTGGGTGTAGAATGCTTTTAAGTGAGGTCACCCGGATATGCATAAACACATACCAGCTGTACATGAGTAACTAGATGCCATGATTAATATTTGTAGCTCGATGTAGCTGTTGTGTATTTTGATGTTATTTCTTACTGCATACTACACAAAAACGTGATTTCAATCAAAATACTAAACATCGACGCGTTACATGTTTACTTATTAAATCGTTGTTTACTTTTATGTAATTCCACTTTAAGCTCTACGATATTTTCTACAACTGTACCTATGTTGTACATTAGGTTTTACAGTAAGCAGTTAAATAAGTAGATAGACCCTACTGAATGTAATGATTACAAAATTATACGGCACGTTGTTTTCGGACTACTTTGTATAAAACTCTGTATTATTTGCGTTCAATTTGAAACTTTTGTAGGATACTTCACTGTGACTGTTAATCTAGCCCTATATGAGCTCTAGAAGAGTGGGGTGCTGATAAAAAAATGCAGCCGTCATCTACGCCGCGCAAAGTGGAGACGAAACGGAGTGAAGCATTTTGTCTCCTTTGAACTCATTTGTGCCTTATCAGTCTGTAATCAAAACGTATCCGTACACGATGCTCTTATGGCCGTTGAGGATCCCAATAATCTATCTATCCACGGTTTTCCTTACTACCGATAGAAATTTAACATAACGTTCATACAAAAAGTGTCAAATATCTATCTCTAGTAAGGTAAACCGGCGATAGATAGATTATTGGGACCGGCCGTAACCTGTCTATCGTCGGTTTACCTTACTAGAGATCGATATTTGACACTATTTGTATTGACGTTATGTCAAATTAGTATCCATAGTAAGGCAAACTGTGGATAGATAGATTATTGGGACCGGCCGTAACCTGTCTATCGTCGGTTTACCTTACTAGAGATAGATATTTGACACTATTTGTATTGACGTTATGTCAAATTTGTATCCATAGTAAGGCAAACTGTGGATACGAGTACCTAGATAGAATATTGAAAACGGCCGTTAACCCACTAGCCGGGATTTGTTTGAACGTGAACTGTGTATGTTTATTGGTAAATCTGAATTCAACGCGATGTCATGACAGCGTTTTGATGATGGAATAGTAATGCCGTCATCATAAAGGAAAACAGTTTAAGGAACTGGGAAGTCAATACTCTATGCCTATTTGTACGATTTGCCATATATAGGTACATATCCATACTGATTATGGATTTGCAGTGTAAATCTCATCTTAGGTTGATCCACATTTAATGGTAATAGAACTGGAGTTTACCAAAGTATATGTTTTATGGTAGCGGGTTCGATTCCCGCCTTAGAACAAATTTGTGTACGATCTGCAGAGATTTGTGCCGTTGGTCTGGGTGTTTTCTATGTATAACAAAAAAAAATATATGTACCCATACAATGTATTAAATATGTCAGTTATCTAGTACCCATAACACAAGCTTTGAGTTGTTTACTTTGGGGCTAGATGGTGCTGTGTGGATTGTCTAGCATTATTTATTTAATAATATTGTATGTATTAAAATGTTATAGATTGATAATTTGGTAACTTAATAATAACAATGAAACAACATATAATAATATGTTACTATACGATGTCGGTGAGTACCAACCCATTAATTGAGTAAATGTGAATCGTGAGTGGTTGTCATTACTAATAGTTGGCGTATAAAGACTCGAGTTATTTATAAGACAAATTATTATGTTAATGAATGACATTACGTCCTATTGACATGTGCTTTGTCGTTAGTAGGCGCACCTCTGAGCCAATATCAAATATTGACTTGGAGCAAATCAGCTCCTGTTTTCATCGGCTAGGTATTCGAATGATCAACACATTAATTTGTACAAATATGATATAATTAACCTGGGGAGTCACCTGACTAAACTTGTGGGACATTCCTAACGCGGATATTAAGAAGTTTGGTGGACTCTCCCTGTGATACGACGTAAACAACCTTTTGTTACATTACCTCCAAAAGTTTATAAACCTACAATGGGACGGACATTGGCAGAATTCCACTAAGCAGTAGTGCCACAAACAAAGAAGTCAAGTCAAGTCATTCACGTGAAAGTAAAATAAAATCTGATTAAATTTCACCGCAAAATCCACAATATAATTATAGTTATTTAATTTTAAACCAGATAAACCATTTATTGCTAATTTGTTACGAAATTACATGTCAATTTTAATAATAGTAAAATAAAGTGTAGAGATAATAGTTACTTTAGCAATTCAATAACAAATTAAACCGAATTTATATACTAGCAGTATATATATATATATATATATATATATATATATATATATATATATATATATATATATATATAGTATATTCAATACGAGCTGTTGCCCGCGACTACGTCTGAGCAGGAATAGTACTTCGAGTAACTTATTATTTCTCCAAGGGCATATCTATCTTTATACCACAATGTAAAAAAATATGTACATGGTCACACGCAATTGCTATAATAGTATTATTTGAGTACATTTAAATACTTAGTATATCAATCAGTAAACAATAATAATAAAATAAAATAAGGCGCGGTCGTATCCTGATAATAGTAAAAAGCAGAATCTTTAAACATCGAGTGTAACGAAACAGATCGATAATAATCAATGAAAAAAATACTAAGGTAAGAAAAGGAACAGACAAAGAGTAATAACCGAACAGAATTCATAAATATTACTCGCTCTCTGCAAAAAAAAACCTAAATAGGTGCATAAAAATAAACTTTCACGTCCAAACTCTCAGAATTTTCAGCGATAACACTATATTATTTTTTAGGTAATATAGCCAACATATAGTACTAAAGTAGTAACCAGCAGTTTTTTCAATTGTATTAGTATATATCGAAATATATAAAGAAAACGTACAAAATTAACGCATTTTCGCATTACATCGTCCAATCTAACAAGCGATTTTCAACCTTACGTAAAGCATCGTAAATTATTTTAAAATTGGGGTTGGACCGCGTCCCATGGAAAAAAACGGTCATTACGTTTCATCACCCTTGGCGGTATTTGTGTTACATTTCATCACTCTTGACCGTCGCCGAACACGTCTAGTGTATCGAGCTATCAATTTGACTTGGCTTTTGACTAAGCCATCAGAAACTGACACAAACTTTGACAGAATTGTCATCATTACGATCTTGACGTAGGCGGATATCTTATTATTTTGTCTATGCTGTGCCCAAGCATATTACGCTTTTTCACCCGCTTGGTGATGAATGATGATGATGATGAAAAGTATCATATGTGTTAAACCAGTGTCTCATCTATCTCCATACCAAATTTTATCAAAATTGCCCCAGCCGTTTGTGCCTTAATGAGTAACAAAGATTCACACATCCACACATCCATATACACAAACTTTCGCGTTTATAATATTAGTAGAATTCATATTCAATTCAAACAACAAAAAAAACAATATTGCATTAAAATTACAGATTATATTTAATTTGATATGAATCTTATATGAACAACATAGTAAGATAATATACATTTTGTAATGAATACAAACTAATTGAAGTACCTACTTCATCTAAGTACAGTCAAAATATTAATTAAAGTCATAAAATGTATTCTGAATGAGCCAGGTCTTTAGTTTCAATTTAAACAAATGCATGAGTCAACTTGTTAGATTTAGTTAGCCTCCGAGATACGACAGAGATATCATGTGCACCCCGGGTATTGTACGCAGACCTCTCGTCTGACGAAATTATTTAGGTTCAGCCGCACGTATACCGCGACCTGGAATATCACTGATGCGGGCAGCGTTAGCGTTAAGTGATTTGAAGGGTGGTTTCGCAGACGAATGCCGCGACACCCCTGCGATCACCCTCACGGCCCTTTTTTGCATTCGAAAAGGATTTACTAGGTGGCCGCTCTATCCTATGAGGTCCTTTTATAGATTTTTCGGCTCCAAATTTAATTTTACTCATTTAGCGAGTTCTCTTATTGACTAACTGACCGAATGTAAAATTTTGTAAATGTACACGTACCATGAGTGAGAGCATCTAGTCTTTGTGGGCTAACAATCCAGCAGGTTGCCACGGGTGTTAACCCGGGGTGAGATTCATGCACCCTTTACTTTATTATACTCTTATGTAATTCAGAACTGGATCAGCCAAGCACTACTAAATTATTTCTGCCACTTTTCGCGGGAGGTGAGGTAAACAGCTACAGCCCACATTTTCATAGTCACGCACACGCAATGCAGAAAAATGCAGCGTCTTTATAAACGCAAACACAAAACACACACTCTCTTCAAGAATTACTGTTGTTACACAAATTTTTAGTCGCACTCTAACACAAACGCTAGTGATGGATGTGTAAAAGACCGATAAAATGAAAGATATTAAAAGAATGAAAGGATTGTATCTACTGTTTTTCTACCGACTTCCAAAAAGGAGGGGGTACTCAATTCGACTGTATTTTTTTAATGTTTGTTACCTCATAACTTTCGACTGAGTAAACCGATTTCCAAAATTCTTCTCGTGTGGTCCCATGTAAATTTTATCAAAATCGGTCTAGTAGTTTTTGAGTTACACTCCAATAACTGATTTTTACCAAAGTAATAGAATGGAAGTCGGTATTACATTTTTCGAATTACCCTTGTAATATTATATTTTATGCTCGTTAATCATGCATTTTTACAAGATTTTTTTCTTATTAGTGTGATGGGGTAGGATAAGGACAGAAAGAGATGAGCTGCTGCGAGAAGGGTTAATATTCGGGTAAAATATTTATAAACTCAGGTTTTGGTTTCTCTCTGATCCGAATGACCGAAGAATGACCGTGGTAGGTTGGATGCTAAGATGGGAGCTCTGCTGCGCTTTGCTCTCGCATTACCCTGTAGTTTGTAAGGTACGTACGATTTGGAGCCCTATATATTGATATTCTTCTATCCTGAAAATGAGTTTTCCATTAGTTCTTTCCCACTGGTAGCAAAGCTGGTGTGTCACTTTCTTCACCATATTTTTCTGTGAAATGTAGTATTCACGTTTTAATACTAACTAGACGGTATATACTCAGACCAAATAAAAAAGTGCAATTCCGTTTATAATAATTTGTCTTTTCTTCAAAACATACATTTGTTTACACTTTGACAAATCATGACATCACAGCTTGAAGTTGTCAACCCAAAAATATTTTGTAATGAATCTTTTTCTAAAGAGTTTCTTTTATTATTGTTATATGTTCTATATGTCTATTTTACTATACTTTTACTATACTGTATATATGTCTATTTTACTGGCCTTATTGACATTCTTTTTTTAATTCAATTTTCGAGTTCCGATTTCCTAAAAAAGCAAAACTTGTGGCATTTGGGAGGATTCTGACTTCAGATTTGAAAGGAAAATCTTGATTTACCTAATATATTATTGCTGTTGTCTGAAATTGCTGATCTGGTCTCTCTAAACTAGACCAGATAAAAGTTACAAAATCCGTGATGTGAAAAAGTGATCTCCGAATAAAAGTGCTCTCCGTGTAAAATACTCTCCGTCTAAAAGTGCTCTGTTATAATCTCAAGTGTCCTTCTCGGGAATCCAAAGTTTTCGAGGAGACTGTTTCACTATATAGGGTGTCTGGTAGAGGGACCGACAAACCAAATGAGCGTGTTCGGGGGACCACTTGGAGAATACAAGTTGGCCAAAAAAAATCCCCGACTCCCCAATATGTTTAACTTTTTTTTTGTGATTTTTCCCTTTTTCTCCGAAATTGTATCTATTTACCACCATAACATTTGTAAAATTTGTAAAAACTAAAAACATCCGGTCTAAAACATACTTTACAAATGTTATGGTGGTAAATAGGTACGATATTGGAGAAAACGAGAAAATTCACAAAAAAAGTTAAAAAAAATTGGGGTGTCGGGGATTTTTTTTTGGCCAACTTGTATTCTCCAAGTGGGCCGCCGAACACGCTCATTTGGTTTGTCGGTCCCTCTACCAAACACCCTGTATACAGTAGTGAAAAAGACCTGTACTCCATCACCTGGATTTAAATGTTACGTAAGATTTTTCTGTCTTTATGTCTCTTGTCCGGTGACCCATCAATCGCCTTAATAAAATTACTCTAACCATCCAGTAACCAGTTCGCCAGTGTACACGACTTAACCTAAAAACTGTAAAATTCCGTGGTTGTGGTTTTTATACTTTTAACTTGTTTATATTTTTGCTGTATTTTTTTTGTAAATAAAAGGCAACAAGGTTGTAGCTTGTATATTTAGTTTTCTTTTCTCCCAATTACACTAATTCAGGTGATAAATCTAAGTTTATTTTCAACTTAATTTACTTAAAGTATTGTCAGTGAAGTTGTAGACTAGGTAACATGACAAGTTTTGTATATGTATTTGATCTGGGGATTGGTAGCTTATTTTAATCCTACTCGATTCAAATTAGTTTAGGCTGAATACAATATTTTTTTAGATAACAATAACTTTATTTTAGTTTAGTTAAGATTAGTTATACTATCCTAGACTCATCGGTATCAGTATTTTTTTTATAAAACAGCCGTTGTCATTGTCGTCGACGCTTCCATATAAAAAAGTATAAACAATTATTAAACTAAAATCATGCGTTCACTCATAAGTTCCTTTTTGTCACATAACTAGTACAGAACAGAGAACAGCTATGCAGGTAAAATTGCAGACGACCGCGGCAAACTAGTTTTTATAAACAGACATGAACCGATCGTTCATGTACCTTGGCAGAGGAGACCGCCTTCGGTTGGCAGTTCCAGTTCTTGATTTTCTTAGGTAGTACTTAAGTCATATACCCTTTTACTCCATTTGATATTGCTTGCTAGATTGGTGTTCATTGCGATGAGAGTAATAAGGTCTTTTAATAGGTTTTTTATGTCTTTGTGTGGTTTCAGATTTTTAACCGACTTCAAAAAAGGAGGAGGTTATATGTTTGTATATGTATTCTTTTGTGTATGTTAGCTGATTTCTCCCCTATTTGTAAACCGGAACACTTTTCAGTTTTTGGAGTGTAAGTTTGAGTGGAGCCTATCTTGATGGTGAATGACATCGTTCCCGCAACTGGCAAAGGTCTCTAAAGTGGTAAAAATAAAATTACCAAAAAAATTTACCGACTTCAATACCAAAAATTGTGAAACAACTTGTCTAAGTCACCATGCGCACAATAATGTGATAATAGGTACCTACTTTTAAACTATCATGGTCGACTTCAACAAGTTATTTTAAAGTTTACTTTTTTGTAAGTATTGAAGTCGGTTCCATTATTTGGTAAAAAAAATACGGATTTTTTTTTGCGATATTATAAATTTCCTTTTTTAAATCAAAGCGTACGGGCATAGTGAAAAATGTGATGATTACATGAAAAATCAATCACTGAAACCGGACAATGTTAAGAGGTAGAAAAGAGTTATTTCTTTTAGTACGGAAAGTACTAGCTGTGCAATCCTAACATCATGGTAAGATAGTGGTCAATAATATACTCGGTGTGATCATTATTATTTACTACCCGTGATTTCGTTCACGTTGTAGGCTCGGCCTGCGGCCTCGCCATAACCTCCCATTTTTTCTTGGGTTTTTTTTTCACAAGAACTTTCTCCTGACAATAATTAACAACACAAAAAAGAATTAGCGAGATTGTTCCATCCGTTCTCAAGTTAAAGCGTGCCCAGGAGAAATAGGGATTCATTTTTTACCGACTTAAAAAAGGTAGAGGTTACATGTTCGTGTCTATATTATTTATGTGTATTATACTATTATGTCATATTTTTATGTGTATTTTAGCCGATTTCTCCGCATTTGTGGACCAATTCTCAAAATTATTTTTCTGTTTGGTAGAGTATATCTACTTCGAGGTGGTCCTATTTAAAGTTCATCAAATTCGGTCAAGCAGTTTTTGAGTTACACTCCAAAAACTGAAAAGTGGTACGCATATCTTGATGATATCATTATTGACGGTGAATGACAATCGATCCCGTAAGTAGCAAGGGTAATTAAAAATGGTTTTTTTTTTAAATTATACATGGTACGAACTGGACTTTTAGGTGTTGAAATTGGTTCCATTTTTAGTAAAAAAAATGAACAAAAGGGTTCCTCATTCCTTTCGACTTATGATACCCTAAAACAACATAAATACTTTTTGTCTTCTTACCAAAAGAAATATTTATCCTCACAATTTTCAACTTATGGTAAAATTAATAAAAACATTTGCACATACAATATCAATACTAGAAATAAAGGTATAATAAATAAACACAGCTCACCTAGAGCAGAGAGTCTTCAAAGCTTCACCTACCGTTACTTTAATAGGGCATTTGAGATCTCATTGCACTATAACGGGCCCTTTTTCTGTCTCAAACAAACACAGTAACTTCTGCTGATTGATAAAGGGTAAAAGCGGTACTTTAATATTAAAACTGTTATACTTCGGTATACATTTTATAATATTACTAGAGAGTACAATACTTTCAAACGAAAATTAGTTAATAATACTTACTAGGTACATACGTTACGTACAAATTGATTTACGTATTACGTATTTACGTATTAATTAACATAATGATTGCGTTACATACAACATTTTTTAAATTATTAGATTCATATAACATGCATCGTAATTAATAAAATATTGTGAAGTCTTTTATGTTTAATTTTCTGACTGGAATGGAATTACATTTCCATAATATACATGCCACTTCAACTGGCTAATCTTCTGGGCTATGTCAGTGACTTTCGTTCTTCTACAGATCTCCTCATTTCTGATAGGCATTCATTGAGGCAGTGGGCAGGGCACATAGCACGCAGAACAGATGGCCGATGGGGCTGAAAGGTTCTGGAGTGGAGACTACGGACCGGCAAGCGCAGCGTAGGTCGTCTACCGACACGGTGGACAGACGACCTGATGAAGGTCGCAGGACGACGTTGGATGCAGGCCGCTTTCGGTCCTTTTGGAAAATCATGGGCGAGGATGTCCTGATGATGATCAATCATGTCCACAGGAGTGGACATCCTACACCTGAGATGATGATGATGATGAATATACATATTTCCATAAATCCCATTTTATTATTTCTTAAAATACTTATCTGTACCAAAGTAAGTAAATATCTATAAGTAGAACGTCTTCCTTTCTAGCGTTGATTCACGCAGGTTTAGCGCAAGACACGTGTAGGGATGTCAACGTCGCATCTATGAACAAATCTTCGGCCGATCTTTTTTGTTGGTAGCCTACCCACACAACAGAAATCAATGTTATTTAAAAACTGCCAACGCCGAACGCTGTGTCGGCACTCGCGTAATAATCGCCGGCAAGCGTCCTCCGCCCCCACCGCACCGTATCTTCCCACTTTTGTCGCCTATTTATCGCGAAGACGTTCTACTTACTCGTGACCCCGCGCTCCAAGTATGATTTGCCTGTACATAATAATAACTTATAAACCATCTGAAAACTTCATTAAATTAGAAACTAATATTTATGTTATGATATTATTGACTAGGTAGGTAGTTTCTTAGGTGACTCGAAATTATTTTTTTATAAACTGTAGTGTGTTAGCTTAGATGCTGTTTCTAATGAAGTTACCAAAAAACATGTTCTGATGTTAGTGCTTATATAATTATATACAGTTTCCTTCTTACACTCAAAGGTTATCTAATCTTTGGAATTTCAGTATAAGAAGACTATCGGCCTTACCTAAAAACGCTGCTTAAGATGCTATCAATTCATGACTGCGATAAAAATGAGGGTTTTTGAAGCAGTTTATCTCATAAGCAGCTATTTACTTAAAATTACAAAAAATTATATGACATTTGTAAGACTTTTAAGTAGAGACGGATTAAAAAAAATACTTTAACATACTACGTACATTAAAAAAATTCAAACATACCACTTAATTTCGCCTTTAAAACGGTTTTGCTCTTTATTCACAATTATATTATTATATAAAATAGCAATTTTTAATACGAGTACACATAGACTAACAGATACTTTTTTGATTGAATAGTAAACATTTTATTTTTTTATGAATTTTGTACGTTTTTACGAGTTGCGCTTGCTTGATTTCAAGTGAACAAAAATGAAAGAATTCAAGCTCTGAGCTGGCGGCGCCTTAAATTTAAATAGTAGGGCGTAGAACAATATACCTGTGTGTATTACTACTAAATAACGTCATTTAAAGCTAAGCAGCGTTTATAAGTAAGGCCCTCTACTTGTAACCCCTTCCCGTTATTTAATTCTAGTTAGTTCTCCGTTAGTAAATCTAATAATTTACTTCTGAATTAAAGAAAGACAAAATGTTTGAAGTTTTCTTTGCCTACTGTTCCATATTTGGAGTCCAACGTTACGAATCTTTGAGAGATTTATTTAAAGAAATCAATATATTAACGTTGCCTTCCTTATATGTATTTGAAAATATAATGTATGTTCGTAAAAAATTACATAAATATAAGTTAAATAGTGATCACCACACTTTTAATACTATAAATACAAATAGGATAGCTGTACCTAGTTTTAGACTAGCGAAGGCTAATAAGTGGAAATAGTGTGCGTTTTTACAATAAAATCCCAAAGCACATAACTGAGCTCACAGAGGGCAAATTCAAGTTGACTGTAAAAAACGTTTTAGTAAAAAAAGCTTACTATAAAGTTCGACATTATATAGAAGATAAAGATGCTTGGAATACTCCACTTCTGGCAAGCTGTCACTCTGCCACCCATAAAATGTAATATTTGTAATACCTAAGTAGAAACATTGTAACCATCTATATAAAACGAATGGCCCCGAGTTTCTTGCCGCTTCTTCTCGGTGGGCTCTATATATTTTGGAACGCGGCGGTAGAGTCTTTAAAGTACATTATAATGAAAAGTTGACGTTCATAAGTGCGTCTTTGATGCCTAAATTGAATAGATGATTTTGACTTTGACTTTATTCGATTATACTGCAATTATACTGAAATAAATTTTGAAAAATATCAAGTCAAATATATAAAAACTTTTTACTTGTATTTGGGTATCATCGCTTTTATAGCATGGCCATAGAGCGTGCGTGCGCATTTCGAAACCGGTGTTGCGCAATAAGGTCGAACTCAAGGACGCGGGTTCGTTGCCAGAAATAAATTGCTGTTTATGTCTGTCTAGCGTACAATACATGCCGCATATTCAATTTTACTATCAAGTGTATCTCTTGTCGACAGAGGTCGTAAAGTTGTCGTCATAACTACATGTTTGGGCGTCGCGAGTCGCCTCTATTTGAGCAACTATTCAATACTGAAATTCAATTAGGTACTTACCACCAATACAACGGTTTAACAGTCATTGAATGGGTAAATGTGGCCTTTTATTAAATACTTTTCATATACATACCCATTTTGTAATTACTACAGGTATTTCGATTACAAAGAATGTAAGACTAAAACGTAAAACATTAAACTTCATATTTGTTTCGGAAGACAAGTAATTTAGAGCCAATAGAAGTGGTTCCGCTCGTTATTATTATTCTAAGTGATTATCCTATATATCGTATTAAATACGAGCACTTGTATGCCAGGGTTCCTCTATGTGACCGAACCAGAAATAAGAGATCAGTAGAAGAACGAAAGTCACATAGCCCAGAAGATTAGCCAGTTGAAGTGGCAGTGGGCAGGGCACATAGCACGCAGAACAGATGGCCGATGGGACCGGAAGGTTCTGGAGTGGAGACCACGGACCGGCAAGGGAAGCGTAGGTCGTCCACCGACACGGTGGACAGACGACCTGATAAAGGTGCAGGACGACGTTGGATGCAGGCCGCTTCCAACCAGTCCTTTTGGAAAATTATGGGGAGGCATATTTTCAGCAGTAGACGTCCTACGGCTGAGATGATGATGACTTGTATGCCAATGTATAAAATCTACTTTATTATATCTATATTTTTACTTGTCCTGTCTGACTGATTGATCAACGCAGGGTCTAAACCAGTGGTTCTTAACCGGTGATCCCCGGACCGCTGGTGGTCCCTGGAAGCACCCGAAGTGGCCCGCGAAACCATCCAAACCAAAAGATACATTCGGAACAGAAATTTAAGAATTTTGATGTCAAAAGGCAATTTTGTTCACACAGGTTTGAGAAATAACCACGTCTATGTTATCATTATCATCAATATATCCATCCGACCAATTTTCTTGCCGTTTTTGTTAATTGAATACAAGCACCGAAATCGGTTGGACGCCAGTGCCGACGTGGGCTTGGCTTTGAGTTTCACTGAACGAAGAATTCTGTAGTTAGTAAAAAGTATGCAGTCTTAAAAATCGCATAAAACCACCATAAAAAATATTTAATTATATTAACAACTAGCTGACCCGCCAGCGGCTTCGCTCGCGTGGCCTCGCGGGATACGGTAATTACAGATTTTAATGGGTCACATTTCAATTAGGGGTCGAATTTCACAAAATCCCGTCTTAGTGAGTACATAGGTCCAAAAAAGAACCCCCATGCAAAATTTGAAACTCCTAGCACTTGTAGTTTCTGAGATTTCGTGATGAGTGAGTGACCTTTCGCTTTTATATATAGATAGATAAAAAGTCCGTGTAGTAATAATATGTCCAGTAGTGATCCATGGGAAGCCAGACATTTTGTGAAATGGTCCTCCGTCACTAAAAGGTTAAGAACCACTGGTCCAAACAGCTGCGACTGCAAATTTAAAATTTTGGCAGTTGATGTCTTTTTGTTGGAGAACTTTATTACCTCTAAGGGGGTGAATCAATTTATTTCTATGGCTTCATTTCCCATAAAACAAGCGAACCAAACCACTGGTCAGCTAGTTTTTTAATAACTTTATAACGCAGTACGCACATGGTATAAAAAATATGTAGGTATGGTATATCTATACTAGCTAGATTACAAAGTTATTTTCTAAAATTGTTCACATACATTGCTATTTAGTTCGTTCGTATAAGCTATAAGTCAAGCTAGCGATATTTGGGTACATATTTCCTAGCTTGGTGATGCAATAAACGGAACGTTTGTATACATTTACGATGGATAGGCACAATTTTTACAGGTTGGTTCATATTTACATTACATTACCTACAATCAATTTTATGAATTCAACATGATGATTCAGTTCTCGGCTGATTCTGTTATACCATAAGATTCAAGTTTTGTAGATGTTTAGTACAAACACATGTCGAAGCAGAACTATGGTTCAATACATAGTGTTGTGGAATTGTAAACACTTAAATAATGCGAACGTAATATGAATTGTAAATACATAAATAATGGTAATTTTGTGAACGCATCCAAAAAGTTTGTTAAAATAAAAGAAAATAAAGATGATTCTTCTTCCTCGTTCTACAATCCAATGGCGTAGTTTTATTTTATGTTAAATCTCACTTTATCTCACTGAAAGTTCCCAATCAAGAAAACATAGTATAACGTAAACCACAAGTCGAATGTTCTGGAAACTACCACATAGAATAAATATTGAATCCATATAAGTTTTTAAACTATCATGGTCACAAACATAAGAGGTATTCAAATTATCAACGGGATAATTACCATGTACATTTACAATATCGGAAACTCATAGAAAATGTACATGGTAATTATCCCGTTGATAATTTGAATACCTCTTAATATTGAATCGAATCGGATGGTGATCGCAAAGTTCGGAGTCTGGGATCTGACGCGGCAAGAGACTTGCACCGAGCAAACGTCCGGTAAAATATGTCATCACCGTTATAGAACCACGTGATAAGCGAGGCTAGATGAGCAAACGATTTTAACACCACTGGCAGACACACTATCGATAAGTACAATTTTAAGTTCATTATTATACAACAGTGAAGAAGTCAGCAATTTTTTTATACGAGTACCGTATAAAACAAGACCAGCAGGATGTCATCTATAGATTATTATGGACTCTGATTTTCTTCTGTGCACTCATCAATAAGCATCGACATGTAACTTAATGTAAAAGAAATCCAAATTTAAAATATGACCTACGTGGGCAGGTATATTCTTTCCCGAATGATACTCGTAATTCATATTTAGAGATATTTCAAAGTCCACAAGGGTAGAAACACCAATAGATGCTATGGCGCCCAATTGTCCTACATTGATTATCCATGTGAGTCCATGGCTCAATACCTACCCATAGTACAACCAGGTCAACCATAGGTAGGGTTACCAGGACTTTAAATCAAAAAACCGGTTACAAGTGTTACAAAAACCTGTTTTCTGTATAAAAACCGGTCTTTGGCCGTAAAACTAAACTCTATAGATTTTATTTACCAATTATTAACCCTTATTATAATTATTATTTGTACTTATATTTCTGTCCACTAGCACCAGCTTTTAAAAAAATCCTTTTTGTAGAAATATCACTGTGAAATTCTTCACATGTCAGATGTTTGAAGTTATATTGTGTGAGTAGTGTTGCACTTATTAACTCAACAATCTGTTCCTTTTCTTCATCCACTGTGAAGTCATAAGTATGAAAACCCTTTCTACGTTTGCGTTATAAGCCATGATACTAAATAAGTACTGACAAATCACCATGACGAAAAATCCGGTCTTGAATTAAATCCAGGCGGAGTCCGGTCTATACTCTTAAAATACGGTCTAGACCGGATTTATCCAGTCTGATGGGAACCCTAACCATAGGTTGGGTTCAAAGTATTTTGTATTTTCAATTATCGATCTTATTAAGAGCGATATTATATTCATCCTTTACTTTGCTATGATATTAAAATGCACATCTTGTACTATACGTGGCTGTTTATATTAAAATCCATAAATATAGCAATGGAAGGAACGTGTCGTCGACGCTGAGAGCCTTTGCAATATGATAGGGAGTGGCAATAATTTGAATTGAACCAGGTCATGGTACACGCTATAATGTGTACCAGAACCAACTCGTACTTATATCATGTTTATGCTTATCAAGTTACAAAAGAAGGAGCGTGTAATAGTGTAAGCAGCTTCGAAGTTGTAGCTGCCGGTTTATACTCGAGATGATGCCCTTATGGTGAAAGTTGAATGTAATTGAGGTGCGTACGTCCGAGACAAACAAAACGCAAGTGTGAGTTCCGCGGCACGCGACTGTATCATATTTTACCACTATATCATAGTATTAAACCAATTCCAACTTTTAGATAACAACGATAAGGTGGATATTGTCATAACTCGAATGTTAGTAGTTGCTAGCGAGATGCGCTCTGCTGGTCAAATTCGAAACGCAAACAATTCGGATGCAATGTAATAAATATTTCACACTGGATGTTGGAGGATAGCGTTATACGACTTAACTCGTTTTGTAATACGGTATAGTCTGTTTCATACAACCATCTATGTCACGTGCTTTTTTTGTTTCATGAATTAAATCCTACTGGTACCGGAGGTTTTAAGGATTGGTCAGATGTTTTTGGTCAGTTTCAGTGTATTATTGTCTAGTTTTCTCGTCATTCAGCGAAATATGGACAAGTTAATTAAACAGTACAGCGTGAATTGGTCTTCTATAAAGAATAGTTTATTTTTTTATTCATATGTGTGCTTTGCACACAGTGTAGCTGAGGCATTTTTATCTTTCCAATGTACAGTTACATTTATGTAACTTATCTAGATTATTCTTCCTCTAGTTCTCTTTGTATCTTCAATTTAATGATTTCTTTGATGAAGCTGTCATATTGTATAAAAGGACCTTATCTTGTATTTCTTATATCGCATAATTATAATCAGGTCTTTTTTATGAACGCTTTTTTAATGTTCATTTGTAACTTTTTCTAGCCTAAGTTATCTATCTTACTCCAAAATCATTTGCAGATCAGTGGAGGATAAGCTGATGGAGCAAACTTCAAGAAACTGTTATTTTTTTGTTTACTTCGTATTAAAATAAAAGTAAATGATGAATGATGGCCTGAACGAATCGCCATTCAGATCAATAAGACTAGAAACCTAGCTTTTATGTGAGAGCAATCGATGTCGTATATGCTTACTGTGACATACTACTGAATCACAAAAAAAACTAAAAAGGATAAGAGGAGGTTAAAGTTTTTGCTATAATAATTGTATGTAATACAAAAACATCGCGAAGTGTACGAACTTTTCACAGAATATGCAAAGTTCTTCAAGTCGACATATGAATAATATAATAATACTCTGTAAGTTAGCCTGAGATCAAACACAACTTTGTGTCAATCCACACCACACTGATCAAGTCAATCTACTATTAATCTAGCCTAGATCAAAGTATTTCTTTATCACTGATCTATTGGCTCGTACAGTACATCACGTAATACATTAGGCAAACAATTCAGTAGCGTGAAGTGAAACCTTAAAGGTATTCTCTATGAAGGAGAGTTAGCAAAACGTACGTGTGGCACAGTGCCAGCCTCTACGTCTGCATTCCCTCACTTGATCGCAACATTCGTAAGCACCTGCTGGTTGATGAAATAATAAAATGTGTTTGTTGCCAATACATAGTGGATGGAGTAACATGTCATATCTTAAAGTTTTAGAATAGGGGTTTTAAATATTATTTCTTTATATTTAGATTATCTGTCTCACAAATTAAAAAAGGATTTTGCTACGTTTAATCTATTTACTGACCGAGCGAGCGAAGCGAGCTTGCTCTTTGCTTTAACTGGCCAAATTGACTTTCATATATGTACAACAAATATGTTTGTCATGTTGTATGTTAGTCTTGAACTTGGTATGCATGTTTTACTACTTTGTTTCTTTTTGTTTTCGACGTTTTTGAATGGGAGGGAAGAGGGAGGTTCCTGACTTTAAAGAGGAATTTGGAATATGAACATAATTTGTCAACATGTGATGATAGGTAGTGAATTACTGCGAAAAATTGCCGCTCATACGACTATGTGCTCGCGAGATCTAGGAACTATTCGCAGAACTACTAGTATATCTTTGTACGCCTTAAACTATTTTTAAATTACATTTTGAAACCACTAGGTACATAGGAGGGATAAAACTCCATTAGTGCTGCAAAAAGTGAAGTTTCGTGAGCAGATGGGAAATGGAAGGAATGCATGAGAATCGTAGGAGGCGAGACAACACGACTTAGTAGGTGGTAGGTCTCTTGTGCAAGATTGTTGGCACCACGGCAGTGCCAGATATTCTGCTTCGAAGTAGTAACGTGCAAGCGTTACAGTGTTAGGGTGCGAAGGGCCCGTAATAGTAAAATTAATGTATTGGGCGAGTGAGACAAAAAGGACCAATGTCTCGAGGTAGTTGGCGCAGAGCATAGTAGTAGGTACTACATAAAAGTCCTTCCTCCCTCCTCCGGAATAGAGTCACCAGTGTAAATTATATAGATTTGTGGGGCTTAATGAGTTTGAGCCCCATACATCCCTTCCGTCAAAAAAATAAACGACAAAATCACGAATACGACTCGTGCTAGCACTCAGCATACCATACCAAGACTAAACTGGAAGTATCGAAGACTATATACTGTCCAGATTGACGAATACTGCCCCACCTTGGAACCAATTGTGCTCGAAAACAAGCAAAAAAATACAAACACCGTAAGTGGCACTACGCATGTTTACCGGAGCCAAACTTGATGACCGGAGCGAAACCATAAGAAAGGACATCAAATCAAATTATAATCCGTGGAGCCCCATTCGTGGTGAAACGCCATTGTAATATGGTAAATGCCTAGGAAAACAGTTGCCTTGTTGATTTCAAGTTTAACTCCATCAAATTTAACATTTTGGTTCTTTTTTTGTTTAACTAGTTTTGCGCGGAGATGTTGTCTTAGCAAAGTCGTATCCAATTATTGGTACGACAAGCGAAGCGAGGAAGGTAATTGGTACTACCGCTCGAGCCGAGCGAGCGAGCCGACGAAAGCGGCCGGGTCGCTAAAGTAACAAGCATAAAAAATAGATACGATGTTGCAACGCCAGCTTATATATTAATTTTATAACTGTATTGTAATACACAGACTCTTACATAAAAATAATTTGCGTGTGTTTGCCTATGATTGTTACCACTCAGAGTTGAAGCGTCTGAACAGAGATGACGAAATTTTGAATAGACATAGCTCAATCTAATCTTACATTATAAATACGAATATTTGGATATATATGTAGGATTATTACTTGATCACGCCAGAACTGCTGAACGGTATGTTTAGATGAGGCGCTGGAATAACGCAGGATACTTTTCATCATCATCATCCGTCACCATGCAGGTGATACCGCGGGGCGCAATATGTGATTTTTTATCGTGACCAAGGATCATGAGTACTTTATTCCACGTGGGTAAAGTTACAGGCAGTAGCTTAGTAGTGAATATAATATTTTTACCTTAGTATAAAACAGGTTTTGGTTTTTTATCAGAATAGTTTTCAAAGTACTTACTATGTAATACTCATAAGACATGCATCGATGCCATAGTTCTAGTTGGTAAGGTTATGGTGGAATCCTGATAAATGGTTAAATACCTACATGTTATTTAAAAAAGTTTTAGCTTTGCGTCTTTTACACACACATTTTAAAGAGTAGCACGTTCAGTAACAAACTTAGGGGGGTCAGATTTCCGTGAATATCCCGTATCTTATGAAGTTGATGGTGGTATTTAGTTTTTTTTAATAGCTTTAATATCAGACTAATCTAAAAAGAGTCAATATATAACGATATCCAAGTATTCCTGGGTGGTGTCGCTTAACCCTCGCGTCGCGGGCTGAGCGTCCCGTGTCGCGAGCGCGAGTATCGGCTCACTGTACGTGAGCGGCCATCGACCGCACGCCTCCAGTCAAATATTCCAAGCATGCACAAATTAAACTGGTTTTTTCTTCATATTACTTTATTGCCTTTGCATAAAATACTTACATTGTAAATTGGACGATTTCGCGGTGCTCGATATTACGCCCGAGTTATTGGGTCACGTCAGATCCAATATTATGTTTCTGTAAAATATAATGCTATGCGAAGCGCTTCCGTGTATTAATGCTTCAATAAATTTCTGGATCATAACAATCGACTTACTTTAATAAAATTATACATATTTCTAAAGTAAAAATATTTTTATAGTATTACTGTATGAAGCACTAACGCCTGCCTAACGATACCAAAACATTGCATTTTTTAGAGAGATAAATTCACATACTCGGACGGGACTAGAATAGAACCCGCATTTTCGAACAATCCGTGTCAGACGCCATGCTTTTTTGGAATTTTGGAATTCCCGACAATTTCAAAGTCCCGGGACTCGAAACAACTAATATTACGAAAAGTCTCGGAACTTCGAGACACGAGACATCCCGGGACCAAAACCCTAGCCATGACCAACTACGCCCGATGCTCGTGCCACGAGCCTCGGTGGTCATGGGTTCGAATCCCGTACGAGGATGTGAATTTTTCCCTCTAAAAAATTATAAAATAAACAGTTTTTTATGCTGCTTCAAATTAAGGTCATTGATGCACCAAAACTTTCGTGTAACTGAAATGTTTTTCATGTGTTTGCAATCTGCTTTTAAGGCATCTAAATCAATGCTCAGTTGACTTACAGATTATTCTGATGAAGATAGATAAAATCCAAAAGTATACAATTTTGCATATTAACAAAATGTCCATATGTAAGTGTAAAATAATTACTTGACCCCATAACTTCTAAACCAACCAACACATTTCGATCTAAACTTCTCTCTCACTCACTAACTTTCATTTCGAGAATCGGCTGATTCTATAATTAAGTTTGGTAATAATTACACTCTACGAGTTCACAAAAAAGCAATATCTTTCTAACCGAAGTCGAAAGCTCGCTCTAATTCATTCGTAGCTTTTTGTTTGAAGGGAATGCGAGTCGTCAGACTTTGGTCTGGGCCGTAGGAGCAACAGCGCGGGGGGCCCGACGAAGCCTTTTGTTTTTATACCCGTGCAAGAATGCAAAACAATTATAATTCCCTCGGGGATAAGTCCTCGCTCCTCGGGAAATGAAGCCTCCGCCGAGCGCAATCACAAACGAATCGCATCTCATTCGGTCTGCGGTTAAAAAAATAATCGCTTAATTGGTACGTCTCGGATCGCTATGAAATTACTCAAACCTAGGACCGTGAAAATCGCGTGAGTATTAGGTATGTAAACAGGGAGTGGTCAGCATGATGGAGAGCCTTCGTCGGGCGCGGCCGGTCACAGGCACCGACTCTGACCAATCCATTTACGTTAATTACGCCGAGATGGGGATAAATCGGCGTCCAGCCGTCCACCGCCGAGTTACGAGCGAGCGGACTATAAAATAAATTATACCCACTTCGTTCGCCTCCACTCAGTTTTTTGTTGCCGTCCACAGTGCACGAAAAAAAAACAAAGCGAAATCTCGAAAGGACGAAATACGAGGCAAAGACAAAGCATGAATTTATCTACTGATAATATAGACGTAGGGCGGCGGGCGCGACAGACGTGGAGTTGCCGGGTGGCCGGCCAAATTATACAGTCGGGCATTCCTCCGGCTTTGGCCGGCAAAAACATGATATATAGCCGCCTTGTGACGAAATATTTGAAATTTGGAACCTGCCACACTCATAAATGGTATTATATTTATAACCAAGTTTCAAAAAGGAGGGTTTTCAATATTCCACCCCATTACATTTTTTTAATAAAAAAATATTACCTTATTAATTTTGGTAATGGGATATTTTTTTATTAATTGAGAAATTATTAACGTATGCCTGTTTCCCGTAGGTTAAGACAGAGATTATGCATACCTCTTTTGCTTCATTCACTCCACACCTCCATCTTGTCAGTTCGGTTTTATCTCATCGATTTAGTTTATACTTTTAGTAAGAGAATATTCAGTAAACAACATTTTTATAGGTAATCGTAAGATGAGTGTACAAAGCTAGACAAATATCCTAGGAATTCTGAGATGTAAATACATCTGAACTCATCACTTACTCAACAAGCCAACAAGTTGTTTTTGCTGTTTGCCTACATGATTATATACATAGAAGAAATTTATAGTTGAAAAATAACAAATTAAAAATATTGTACAGGTACCGTAGTACACTTGCTTTTAAGATCTCAAATCTGACCCTTATATTTATGGCACATTTAAATAAACATTGCTAAGCCATTGAGATTTAGGTAGAAGTACTACGTAGTTTAATGTGCTAGGCCGTAGACCGAACCATTATTTATTATATGACAGAAAAACCTAGGGGCTTCAAAACTGGCCTTAAGCATAGAGCTCAAGCTCTGCAGATTGTAACTGACGAGGATACAGGCCGACTTGAAAATTAAAAGTATCATCCACATTGATCATAGCCTCCATGGTTGATCACGTTAGCCATTGCGCTTAGGGGTGAGATCCTGGTCTGATTTGTCAACAAATATATAAAAAAAATTAAATTCAGCCGCTCTTCTCTCTCTCTCTCTCTTCTGATCTGTCTGACCCTAACTAGTACCTAAATGTTCTCAAATTTTCTTGTACGAGTAATAATTTGTTTTTCAAAGTGCTGACCTAATATTTTTGTACAAAAACCTAATGGACGAACCTATATCATACGGGCCGGTTGCGGTCTACGCAAGCGCACTTATCTACTATAACACATTTATTCCCTTACACCTAACTGGGGTTTTCTTTGCACGTCGTCTATATTTCTTCTCTGAGATCTTTTGAAAATATGCAATGCATTAAGAGAATGCCTATATAGATGCCTTTACAAATAGTAATACAAATGACATAATTTAAGATCATAGATATGAACAGTTCGAATACTAAATAAACTGTGATATTATGGTAAAACCTCATTCTGTCTGACTGAATGTAGACATTCCGTTCGAATTGCTAGCCGACCGGCTAGCTATATGTCTCCGGTTTGTCTAACATTGGAGACATTACCTATGCGGTGAAACTTGATGAGCATAATAGAGTCGTGATGCTATTCATTTTCATATTCTATAATTATCGATAGCATAGCACTGACTATAGTAGCATAGTTTGTACATTACGTGCTCGCGAATCTTAAAAGTGGCCCATGAGGCATTACACTTCATTTTATGTATAGCTTGTTAGATTATATAAAAATGGCTGAAACTGCAGAGTCAATGTAATTATTGTTTTCTTCATTATTGTGTCTTACATTTTAAAGAATTTATTTGTTTAGTGGTTTTTTTAGTTATTTTTTTATTATAATTATTATTGTTTTTTTTAGTTTTTTTATTTATTAATTTATTTGTTTTTTTTTATTATTATAATTTAATTTCAAAGTTACTACAAAGTACTATTATTATTTTTGTTGTACAGCCAAACTGATGTAGATTTCTTTTGCACACATTGTGATATCATCTGTTTGAAATAGTACAGCTTTTAATTAAGCTTTGATAAGATTAAGGCGGTGATCGCACAGTAAAGGCTGACCTCCATTTGGATATAAAGTTAGTATAATCACAGGGCAATAATATGACTTTGCTTTAGGCACTTTGTTATTCTGTACCAATCAATCGTCATCATCATCATCATCATCAGCCTGTAGCAGTCCACTGCTGGACATATGCCTCTCCAATTGCACGCCACTTAGGTCTATCTTGGGCTTCTCGCATCCAGTTTTCATCAGCATCAGTTTCCAATCAATCAATGCCTTCCATATTATTATTATGGCACAATGATTTTTCTCCTGTATCCCATTTAATGTGTTGTATGAATATTGCATATGTTTATCAAATTTAAAAAATATTGCAAGGTAGTACATGACATGTTGAAACCAAAATGAACTTAAAACAAAACAACAAAACTACACCACGAAATTGTAATGCCGTTAAAATTACAATTTAGATTAAAATCTCCTTCGAAAGTACCGTGGAGTTATGATGGTTTATACTCACCGAACCTACCGCAAGCTGTGGCTTATTGCACTCGTATAACAATAGCCATCGTTATGGGTTCATTCATTCAGAAAGTTCAGTTACCCATGACCTTGTTACAGGTTGTGTTGTTTTAGTACCTACTCGTATTACCTACTTTAAAAGCTGGTAGTAACTGGTATATCATCTGTGACTGCCACAGATGCAATACTAGTAAATGCAGAGGTATGTGTGTAGTGCAGAGTTACAGCTTGTTTGTCGTATGCATGTATTTTAATTATAACTTGGCAAAATTCAGTGCAACCTTACTGCAACAAATCTTGGAAAAGTGTAGATTAAGCAACATACATTTCAGTAACCCCACTAACCGCCGTGGGGTACCGGCTTAGAATAGTACCTCCCCAACTCTACCCGTGGGTGCCGTATCGGCTAAGGGATAACAATCGGAAGGTGGGCAGCAGCACCTTCCCAGTATTTAAACCTAAAACTGCGCTCGCCAACCCGCCTGCCAAGCGTGGCGAGTATTGGCATAACCCCCCAATGACGGACACAAACCAGGAACCAGGCCCCCAGCCCCTGGCAGCCCCGCTATTCCTTGCTACGGTAGCGGCCACGGTAACGGTGGGGCAGGGGTTGCTAAGAATCCCCGGCAGACGCCCGGCTATCGCCCCCAACGACGATGAATGGCCCTGGTAACACACAACATACGCACGATGAGGACAGACGAGAAGATCAAAGAGCTAGAAGAAGAAATGAGTAAGTTACACTGGGACATTGTGGGGTTACCTGAAGTCTGTAGAGCGGGTGAGGACACGATAACCCTAAAATCAGGTAACTCTACTACCGGGAGGGCGACCAACAGTCCCAAGGTGGTGTCGGGTTTCACGTCCGCAAGTCCCTTACTTACAACATAGTTACGATCGATAGCGTTTCCAATAGGGTCGTATACCTAATACTCAGAGTATCCAAACGATATTAGCTGAAGGTCATTCAGGTATACGCACCGACGAAGTCGCACCCGGATGATGAGGTGGAGGATATGTATGAGGACATTAGTCGGGCCATACATACCTCTGAAACGCATTTTCTAGTTGTTATGGGGGACTTCAACGCGAAGTTGGGTAAGAGAAGCGAGGATGAGTTGAAAGTGGGGCAATTTGGCTATGGACAACGGAACCATAGGGGACAGAGGTTGGTCGACTTCCTGGAGAAAGATGGACTCTTTATGATGAACTCTTTCTTTCAGAAGCCACCTCACAGGAAATGGACCTGGCTGAGTCCCGATGGTCCCACGAGAAATGAAATTGACTTCATTATGACCACCAAAAGGCAAATATTCACTGATGTCTCCGTGATCAACAGGGTTAAATCCGGTAGTGATCACCGAATGGTAAGAGGCACAGTGGATACAAATGTAAAACTTGAGAGGTCTCGTCTGATGAAGTCTACGCTCCGATCTACTCGTGCCCATATTCAAGACCCCGAGAGCTTTCAACTTGAGCTATCCAATCGCTTCGATTGCCTTGAGAACATCGCTTCAGTAGACGAGATCAATAACAGGTTAGTAGAAACTGTTCATACAGTGGGTTCCAAGTACTTTAAACCCCACCGTACAGATAGGCCACAGAAACACTCCAACGATACCCTCAACCTCATGGCTGAGCGACGCTCAATAAAACTGCAGTCTTCGGATGATGCTGAAGCATATAGGCTGCTCAATAGACAAATATGGAAGTCCTTGCGACACGACATCCAGATCTTTAATAGAAATCGTATTTAAGAGACGATAGAACGGAAAAGGGGCTCCAAAGTGTTTGCAAGAGACATGTCTATTGAGCAGAGCCAGTTGACAAAGCTGAAGAGCGAAGACGACAGTGTAGCGTCGACCAAAGCAGATGTGCAAGGAGAGGTAGAGAGTTTCTACGGACAGTTATACACCTCGGTCGCTAAACCTGTTAGCAGCTCGGTTAAAGACCCAAGAGCCAAGCTGACCCGACATTATACCGAAGATATCCCGGACATCAGCCTGTACGAGATTAGAATGGCCTTGAAACAGCTTAAGAACAACAAGGCGCCTGGTGACGACGGTATCACATCTGAGCTTCTGAAAGCGGGTGAAACACGGTACTTAAAGTCCCTCAGAAGCTCTTTAATACCGTCTTACTCGAAGGTCCAACGCCAGAAGCATGGAACAAAAGCGTGGTGGTGCTGTTCTTCAAGAAAGGTGACAACACTTTACTTAAGAATTACAGACCCATCTTGCTTTTGAGCCATGTTTATCAGCTGGTTTTGAAGGTCATTACGACCCGTCTCAGTCGCATATTGATGAATTTCAGCCTCCGGAAAAAGCCGGTTTCCGAAAAGGCTGTAGTACCATAGACCATATCCACACGCTACGGCAAATTAAACAGAAGACCGAAGAGTATAACTTGCCTCTTTTTTTAGCATTTGTGGACTATGACGACGAGGCAGTGCTTGAGTCTCTCCAGAGCGGTGCCGTATTGACTATCGGTATACTGAAGTGCTGAAGTGTTTGAACAAGAACGCCTACATGTCAGTCCGGGTACAGGAGCAGAGTTCGAGGACAATGACATTGCAAAGAGGCGTGAGACATGGAGACGTTATATCTCCGAAACTGTTCACCACTACATTGGAAGACGCCTTCAAGCTTCTGGAATGGCAAGGACTTGGCATCAATATTAACGGCGAATACATCACTCACCTTCGATTTGCCGACGATATTGTAGTCATGGCAGAATCCATGGAAGACCTCAGTACAATGCTCGAAGGCCTCCATCGAGTTTCCCAACGGGTAGGTCTTAAGATGGTCTTAATATGGAACATGGATAAGACGAAAATTATGTCTAATGCCCATGTTGTACCTACCCCAATATCAGTTGGGAACTCAGTTCTCGAAGTTGTTGACGAGTACATCTACCTGGGACAGACAGTCAAACTAGGCAGGTCCAACTTCGAGAAAGAGGTCAATCGTCGAATCCAACTCGGCTGGGCAGCGTTCCGGAAACTTCGCGAAGTCTTCTCGTCAAAAATACCTCAGTGCCTCAAGACAAGAGTCTTCGACCAATGTGTGTTACCAGTGATGACTTATGGCACTGAAACGTGGTCTCTTACTATGGGCCTCATAGAAAAGCTCAAAGTCGCACAACGAGCTATGAAGAGGGCTATGCTCGGGGTTTCTCTACGATCGAATCAGAAATGAGGAGACCTGTAGAAGAACGAAAGTCACCGACATAGCCCAGAAGATTAGCCAGTTGAAGTGGTAGTGGGCAGGGCAAATAGCACGCAGAACAGATGGCCGATGGGGCCAAAAGGTTCTGGGGTGGAGACCACGAACCGGCAAGCGCAGTGTAGGTCGTCCACCGACACGGTGGACTGACGACCTGATAAAGGTAGCAGGACGACGTTGGATGCAGGCCGCTTCCAACCGGTCCTTTTGGAAAATCATGGGGGGCCTATGTTCAGCAGTGGACGTCTTACGGCTGAGATGATGATGATGATGATGATGATGATGAACTAGGAAGATGGAAACCTCCAAAAAGGTTGTAATTCCTTTTGGAAGTTGTCACCTCTCATACCCCGGATAGGAAAGCCACCAGGTGACCCACCCTGGGTCACCTGAGCTTCACCTAAACTACCCACTGCCTACCCCTGCCTGTCCTTTTTTATATATTGATAGGCAACATTTGACCACATCTTATTTGATAGTCAAAAATCTAAAATGGAGCCTGGTTTTCAAAAACAGCTGCCGAAAAACGCTACTGTCTCGTGGCAGGTTTCTCATCTTGAGGGATGGCTAACCAGGGACTTGGATATGCCCAAACGTGTAGATTTCATACTGTTTATTTAACTGTTATCTTAACTGAAAGCTCAAGCCTCAAGATCGCCTGACTGGAATCCGTCCTTCACTACCTCCAGGTCTCCTCGCTTTTTCATGTTCTTAAACCTACCTTATTTAATACCTTTCCAGGATTAGCCTGTCTTGTTATTGATTTCTGTACTATTATCACACGTAGACAGTCAAAATTAAATAGTTACAATGAATTACTCGTATAAACTCTAATTTTATATTTAATAGGCTTGGTAATGGTCACCTAAGTCAGAACTTATAATCAAACTGTCTTAATTAAGTAGTTCAACATAAAAATACTATGTCCTCTAATTAAGGATATACAGTAGGGCCTCGTTAATCCGGAGAGGCAAAAACAAGACCCTTTCGGGATTATCGAGGCATCCGGATTATAGTATGCTATATTAAAGTATTAAAACACTGCCATAAGAAACCACATATTTAACCATAATTCCTTTAATCAATTTTTAAATTAAAGCATAAAGCCAAATTGTACATGTTCAAAATTATAATCATGTATGAAAAACAGTAAGTTAAAATAAAACATTAGGTAATTATTCTCGATCTACACGACTATTGTACGTGTAGTATATACGTGTGTATACTTACGTGTAGACGTACTACAACCAAGGGCGATAAACAAAAGACTGACGCCGCATTGGTTAATGGCAGCCCGCACCTATACCCGCCCGCCCGGCTCTGCCGCGAAGCCCATTGCCCGGTCGGATTACAGCGATCACCGAACAAGCGGGAATCCAGATTACTGAGGCCCTACTGTATTGTTGTCTCTTTTTTAATTGTATATACATTTGATAAATTTGCACAAAAAAAAAAAAAAATGGCACCGTGACCGTGGAGTCTGTGGAGGCTAGTAATAAAAAAAACAAACTGTCTATCTCAAATTAAGTGGTGACTTAAAAACCAATGATAATCAAATAAATGGTACAAACGGTTACATAGACCTCCAATCAAGTCGAGTTCAAGCCATCCTGAGCTTTGTTCAGAAGTACTGGCCCAAGTTTGGCCAGATAAAAAAAAATACCTTTACTACATGAACTTAAGTCATGTGTCTGTTTACACGACCTATTATTAACATCATCCCTCCTATTTACATAATGCAAATCCTAGTAACTACTTCATAGTATAAATAAGTATGTTTTGTCATGTAACAGACATACACATACATCTCCGATGGCTCCTTTAGGAGCTTACTAAGCTAAAGTGAACTGAGCTAAAGCTCAGTCGGTAGGCCTTTGAAGTGAGGATCCCACGTTCAATCCCCGACAAGGGCAAATATTTGTGCGATGAGCTATGTTTGTCTATGACTCCCGCGACAAAATATAGTGGTTAGGATATATAAACAATAGATAGACGAACGGGTCAGCTATGACCAGTCTGCAGGTTAGCTCGCGTGGCTTGGCAGAATAATAGTTTTTAATTTTTTTGCATGAAACCTTGATTGAAAAGTTGTTATATATAATATATAATTGATGAAAAACTATTATTCTGATTATTATGCTGCCGCGTCTAAAGCGGAAGACCTCAAACGTCATAAATATGTGTATTTAGACAGAATGTACATGTTTATGCCGTTGGGGGTCGAAACTTTAGGCCCATGGGGGCCGTCCGCTCTCAACTTGTTTAGGGATCTGGCGAAACGTTTGTTTGAGGCGTCAGGTGACCGAAATGCTGGCGCCTATTTTGGGCAAAAACTTAGCATTGCCATCCAGCGTGGCAATGCCGCCAGCGTTTTGGCCACTTTTCCCCCCACCATGGGGCTTATAGATTAGAATGTTATTATTATTATTATTATTTTATTTAATTTTTAATTACTAATAAATTATTCTGAATGAAATAAACATTTAAGCATAAGTTACTTCATATAACATCGCCTTATTATTTTTTTTTTTAATAAAGGTGTAAATTAATAATAACTGAAAATGAATATATATAAACATTCCTACACACATCCCATCAAGCAATTATATCCTATATAGGTGATATTAACATTTCAGGTGATATTTGCATTCACATATCACCAATAACGTATTTTGTCTCCTATGTCACAAAACTACTTCATGTAATTTATTGATTCACGCGTTAATTTGCGGAAATCCATTTAAAAAAAATATATTAAGACGACTATACGAATATCATTATATAACGAATGTCACTAAATATTTCTTTCAATATCGTTTTTAAAATCTATTTCATGTAACATCGCAACTGTCGCTATCTTATTAATTAGTCTACCATTATGATATTAACATCAGAAAATATGAGACTGTACATTTTTTTGCCATTGCTCCATCTACACAGAGACAGAGATGACTTACAGAATTTTACGTCGCACTCCGTTCCAAAACTGGTCACCACATACCTACTATCGGTTTTACGATATATCCTAATCGGCTGAAAGCTCCAGCCACCTACTATAATTTGTGTTCACCTTAACTTGTTTACTATTTTACAGGTAAATAAAATGTGAGCAATTTATAAAATTACATGATTTATTATATCTTCATTTCAATAAAATAATAATTACACGAGTATATACACAAATGGATATTTACAATTTTCGAGGCCATCACTATATTTACACTGGGTCCACGATTTATCACTAGGTTCGCACTGGGTGAGGGGGGCGCCTTCGTCATCGGCAGCCGCAGCCCAGCACCATCATGTCCTGATAGTTTTTGAGCACCACTTTATTATGTTCGTCCAAGTAAAGCATGGAGATAGACGTAAGCTGCGTGGGTACGCAGCAAGCCTTAGGCACGGCGGCTGGGTTTACTGAGTTCACCAGCGTCTGCACGATCGCATGATTCGTGCCGTTTAGGTGATCCGCCAGAGGGAACGGGCAGTCGCCCTGGCAGTAGTACGCCTCGTACCCGTGCGGGGCGACTATCCAGTCACTCCACCCGACCTCCGCAAAATCCACATACAGTGGTCTTCTCTGGCAAATCTCCCTAGCCTCCTTGCGGCGGTGGTGCGCGCGGTGCCCCCGCCGCTGCGTCGCGCGCTTGTTACGGGTCAGCCGCGTGCTGCTCTCGCGGGCTACGCGCGCTCGCTCGTCCTCCGTGTACAGCAGCAGCGTCGGCTGCCGCTTTCTCCACTCGTCGTCTCCCTCGTTCGCTCGTCTTCGCACTCGCACGTGCGGCCTGTGAGCGTCCACATTTCGCGCACCTTCTTCAATAACGCGCACTAATAGTCCATGATTATGTTCCGGTTCTCGGAGCCAGCGCCGCGCGGCGTCTATCGCATCCGCGGTCAAGACGCCCTCGCCGGGCGTTAACGGCATCGAGTCCACGAGCCGCAAGATGGGGGCACTGCGGCCTTTCCGGCCGGGTCGCACTACGTCGTACAGTAGCAGTCTCTGGGAGTCGGTGGCGTCTGACACGCGGTGGAAAGTGATGCCGGCTCCGCGGGCCTTCTCGTCATCTGGGATGCCGCTTAGGTTGAAGTAAAGGCGAAAGCGGTGCTCGCCTGGGAAGCGGTCATCGAGCTGCGTGGGCGTGTGGTGGTAGGAACGGGCGGTGTTGGCGGCAGCGGCGGGCATGGCCCCGTCGGCCTCGTAGAGCAGGCGCATGGCTTGCGGCACGGGCGGCGGAGCGCCGGGCGCTCGTGCGGGCCGCCGTGGGAGCCCCAGCAGCGCCAGCAGCTGCCGCTCGGCGGCCGCGAGCGTCGCTTGGTCGAGCCCACTGCCGCAGCACAGCGCCACCAACGCGCACACCACCGCGCATGCGCACCACACACGCATAATTCTCCTCGACCCACCTGGAAAGATGGAAAACATTGGTTAGTATGATGGTCCAGTTGATCATATATTGAAATATAAGAGAAGGTCAAGGCTCAACTAATATATTGGAAAATTGGTTAATATAAAATTACTCAAGTAGCATGATACGAATGCATGGCACTTAAAATGATATACATACAGGGAGATGTCCTACAATTTTGCATAATATTTGGACAGTTATGAAATCTCAGACGTAAAGCATATCTAATGTGATAGATACATAAAATTTCAACAAGCATTGTTATTAGTCTATCTAGATGATTAAGATTTATCAAGGATACATTTTAACATTTTTACTATTTCGGAGAATCGAAAGCATCCAAGTAGTGCTCAAAATTAGGAGAAACCTATAACCCACCTATATCGCTAACAATTAAGCAGATGTTATCCTATATTATTTATATAGGTACTTTTTATTCGGGAAAATGTTCAGACGGGGTAGTCAGGGATAGTTATGGCGCAGTTAGATTTGAAATAGCAACATGACGTGTGAGTTTCTTTGAATGGATGGACGAAAGTCTGTTATTATTACATGCTAAGAGTGCTGAATGAATTTATCTGATTTTTTACAAAGGCACATCCATATCCTTAAACTTCTACGCACTACTATCTCAGAAAATATTATCCTTTTTATACTATATATACCTATAGCAGGTGGAGGGCCAGGGCGCAGTTAGTTTGATAAATGCGGCATGTGTAAGTTTGTTTGGATGGATGAATGAGTAGTTGGTTTTATTTTCTACCGACTTCCAAACAGGAGGAGGTACTCAATTCGACTGTATTTTTTTAGGTTGTGACCTCATAACTTTCGATTGGATGGACCGATTCTCGAAATTCTTTTTTTGTTTGAAACCTGGTGATTCCCGCGTGGTCCCATTTCAACACAAATTTCAACAAATTGGGTCCAGTAGTTTTTGAGATACACTCCAATAACTAAATAGAATGGAAGTCTGTATTAAATTTTTCAAATTGTACTTGTACGTTAAAACTACTGAATTGATTAGGCTGAGTTTATTTACATACGTAGCGTTAAAATTTGTCAACTTACTCGTATATGCGGATGCAGCTGAAATGATAGCATATGAAATTGAAATGCAAAAACTGCCATAAAGAAAGGCAAAGCAATTATTATTTTATCTCATTTAATTCGTTTACAAGCCAAGGCAGGCTTGTTGGTTTATAATTTTATGAATATTGCAGTTTTAAGATAAATGTGTCTTAGGCAATATAGAAAAATATATTGAAATTTATAGAGAGAAAAATTCCATCCTCGGACGGGATTCGAATTTTTTTTGATTCAATGTTTGAGATCGCTTAAACAGGCGTTAGTGCTTTAAAAAAAAGTAATACTATAGAAACATATAGTTTTTTAAACCCTATATGCATAATAGTTCTGGTTACTATACGTGTTTAATTCATAGTGTACGGTGTAGTTATCTATTATACGGTGGCTTTGCCTAAGAAATAAATATAAACAATCTTGGAGTTTTCTAGATTTGCTTGCTAAAACTTTGATAACGCATCATCACAATCCGGTACGATAGTGGTCAAGCGCAAGCATATTTGTTTTTTTAAATTAATCCGTGTATCGAACAGCCAAACTGTCCATGTAATATTTAAATGCCGAATTAAAAAGGGCAGTAATTGATAACAATAGACATTGGTAAGACCGGTGTTCAGAAGGTATAAAATATGTTTTTTAAATTGTGAAAATATAATAAACTATAGCTTGCAAGTCGTTTTAATTGTAGGTAATCTTTAATTAGGCCGAACTCTGAGGATTCTGAGAGTTTAGGCGATACTTCATTGCAACAAGTGGGTTGACAAAGAGTGACATTGTTTCCAACCGGTAGTACTTGGTTTATCTCTAAGTGTTTCTAATGAATGCACTGACGACGTAACATTGTAATTATTTCATACATATTTATTTTTACTAAGTGGAAATCATGTATTGGTCTGTTAATACTATAAGGAACAGGGTTTTAATAATATAACGTAGATCGTTAGATTTATAGAAAAATCAAATAGGTATGTTAAGTTACCTCTACCTTACCTATGTCTGAAGGAGCTATGTATTAAAATATTTGCAAAAAATACAGTAAATACAGCGTATTGTGATAGTCATAGTAATTAAATTGACTGCTAAAAATGCGGGTTCATTGACAATACGCATTAAATGTTTTAAAAGATAATATGTATAATAAAAAAATATCAAAAAATAGAATCGACTTCTACACTAAACAATGTGAAATAATTTGTTGAAGTCGGTAGTATGATAGTTTGAAAGTACCTATTATCACAATATTGCCTGCATGGCACCGCCTTCGAGATGTTATTTCACAGTTTTTAGTGTAGAAGTCGGTTACAATCTTTGATAAAAAAAAATTTCACCCTTTTTAGTGACCTTGCTACTTACGGGATACTCAATCATGTTATCATTAAGATAAATCAACACTTTTTAGCTTTTGGAGTGCAACTCATAAAACTACTTGACTGATTTTGATGAAATTTATATGGGACCACGACGGGTAATTAATTAAAGTAAGTAATTCAAACAAAAAACAATCACCAAAATCGGTTCCGGCACCAAAAGTGGTAATAACCTCGATAATAAGATTTCAAAGGTATCTTAAAATCAATTTATTTGAGACAGTCATTTTGTTTTCAGACAATAATGTACATGATTGATGGTCCGAAACATAAATATTTTTTTATCAATACAACACCAATTTAAAAAAATATATATAATTTGTTTACAATATAGCTAGTACAATATTACTGTTGGAACAACATTCAACTTTCTAAGGCGTATCGTAAACTTGATACAATTGCGCTTGTAAACAAACGAAGGCAATTTATATACAGTCACATGTTAATGAAACTTGATAAAAAATACTTGTAACCACAAATAGTAGCCAGCCTCTAACATCACCGGCGTCACATACGACCTTAACGTAGGCCTCTGAGGCCGAACACAATTAACGAATACAATATAATTATAAACAATTTAGTTTTTATGCCAAATGACCAGATTCCCGTTAAACAAAATTTTATTCTTATACCAACACCGATAAAATATCGTGAAAACACCAACTTTATTATATGGAATTTTAATTAAAGTTTTATATTGGAGAACATTAAAACCGTATTAAAATTAAGAGAAACGAAAAAACAAGATATGTTGCACAAACATCCAATAAACATGGTTTTATCGCTTGAGCACTTTCCAAAAGCGTTCTGTAAACGACATCAACGGGATGCGTTGTTTTATGTTTCTTCGAAAACGTTACAAGTTCATTTGTTTTGTTTTCAGACCAATATTTTTTTTAAAATAAATAAGTTAAAATTAAATAAATATTTATTTAGAAGAGACGATACCTACAAATGTTTATTGTGATAAATTGATTTGAAGTAAGGAGCTTCGTAGTAATCGACCGTCCGATAAGAAATAATAGTATCATCTGGAGAAGTTTTCGGTATCATCGAAATTTATATGTTGTTGTTGTAATGTTTTGATCGCTCCAGCGCGGTCGACCGGATTGCGGTGTACGTATTTCGAAAATAATGCGGTCAAACCGGCCGCGGGCGCACGGCCACTCGCCTCTCTCACTCACCCGAAATTTTAACGCATCCAAGTTCGACAGGTACACAAAATCCGCGAGGTGGGATCCGGGCACACAATCAACGTTTCGGGAACAGATACGTCACACGTTTACGAACTAACCGATGGCACATAACAACAGAGTGCGGTAACATCACTGGCGCGAGCATGTGCGCGGGAGCAGTCGCGCGGTCGGCGTGCTGTGTGTACCGAGGCGGCGCGCATGTCGTGCTAGCGGCGCGGCTCTCGCGGACGGAATGGAGTGGCGGCGGCGCGCCAGACGCGGCGGCGTCGTCAGCGCCGCCACCACACCGCCGCCGCAGCCGCGGGCGTGCCCGCGCGCCGCCCCGTCCCGCCCCACATATACCTGCATACACCCCACACAACCCCCGACATCCTCCAACAAACCTACCCCAACCCGTCACGGTAACAACGCTATCACTCCCTCCACAACACCTCCAACAAAAACTAATTCTTCTCTTAAGCCACCCTTTTCTCCATGTTTCAAGTTACACATTAAGAAAGCATGATAAAGTAATAAAAACAGCAACAATAAGGGCGGGCGGGAGTTTGCTACGATAATGTCTACGTCACGGGTTCCGTCATATGCTACGTACTCTAAATGCAAAAAGAATTCTACTTGCTTTTTAAAGCCTGTAATGCTGGTGAGTACATGTTTTGTACGAATATAAGGATGCTAATAAATAACATCAATAAAATACTGAAACAATAGACAAATGTTGGAACACCGAAAGTATTCTTCATAGTCTACTAAATTAGGAAATATGCTACGAAAGTGCTACGAAGCGCTACGAATATTTTTGGTAATTTTTCACAAACCAACGGTTAAGTAGGTACTGACCGTTTTTAAATCTTGATGTAATTAAAAATATTTGATAAAATGTTCGTATTAATGTACTTAACGAATGCAAAATATGCAAACAATAAATTTAACATTGATTTAAGTCTATTCCTTATGTTAACTATTGTGTGATTTTAGGCGGAACTATTTTGGGTTGAATCTGAAACCTCTTTAAAATGGGGATAAAAGTAAACTCCGACATTATTTTGTCGAATTGTTTAAAATGTTTTTATTGAATTGCAGTGTCAATTTGTATGGTATCACTCCACTGGGTCAAAACCTACGTCAAATAGTCGTATCAATTCACCAATACCGTAGTATGTATTAAATTATTATATTACCCACAGCAAATTGTACGACAAATATTTTTGCAAGTAAATTATTTTAGCATTATTTCATAGTAATGGATCTAAAGACAGCTGCCGAAATACACCGTTAATTGCTTAGCAATATTTTCAACCTAAAAGTGGTTGATAGAAAACCGCCTATATTGTCATTCTGCGGATTCTCTCAGGATGTTAACCTTCATGGAAAACCCAGGTTTTGAAACTATAAGGTTAGGTACAAGCTTACTACAGCTCCTGAACTATGATCGCGATTTTTAACCGACTTCAAAAAAGGAGGAGGTGTATGTTAACCGATTACTCTCCCATTTGTGGACCGCTTCTCAAAATTCTTTCATCAAATTCGGTCTAGCAGTTCTTGAATTACACTCCAGTAACTGGAAAGTGTTTCGCCTATTTTGATGATTTCATGATATAATCCTTGACGGCGAATGACAATCGACCCGGAATTAGCAAGGGTCACTAAAAAGGGTGAAAATTTATTTTTGCCAAATTACAGAACCGACTTCAACAACAAAAAATGTGAAATAACTTGTCGAAGTCGGTATCATGCACACAATATTATATATAGATAGGTACTTTTGAACTATCAACCGACTTTAACAAGTTATTTCACACTTTTTGGTGTTGAAGTCGGTTCTATTTTTGGTTAAAAAAAATTTACTCCCGGAGACGCCAAGGTCAGGTGAATAAAATATTCAAGACTCAAGTTTATTTTTATTTTATTTATACTTCACTCCACAGACTCGAGGGTCCGTGCCTTTTTTCAACTTTTGGGGTTTTCAAAACTTACGATTAATTTAGTACATTCAACAAATATACATGCATGGGGAACATATTAAACTAACTATTTACTATATTATATACTAAATTTATTAACTAATACATATAACTAAATTTTATTATTACTATTAAGATTATTCTGAGTTGGTGTAAGCATTCACAGTCAGACCAGTGTCCGCACTGCACCCGTTCACGAGTTGTCGCATGTGCCAGCCATCGCCTTCCTCAACCATTTCTGAGGGAAGATGGCGACCCGCCACACACGCCACCGCTTGCCAACACATTTCCGTGAGCATGTCTGCTCTGAATGCCCACACCATCTCTTTGTCAGTTACAATTTTTACACCACTTATATGAGAACTTAACGCTAGTTACAGGTTATTGTGAGCCCACATTGCCCACTTTGCGCTGAAGCAGGGCCTCCATCACCACGCTGTTTCGATCCCTGATTGCCATCTTCAGGTTGTAGCTATAGATGGTTTGTTCGCTCGCAACCATCGCTTGCCTCACAAACCGTCCGATGGCATCATCCTCGTCGTCGGCGTAGTAGACAAAGGTCCTCGTGTGCCGGGAAACCGCGACGACTGCGTGCGGGACGCTCTCGTGCAGCTTCATGTTGCCTTTCGTTTTTATTACCGCGACTGACTCGTACGTCAGTCCCTGCGCCTCGTGAATGGTAAGGGTGCGTGATCCTTCGCCCTTTCCATAGCCCTGGCTGGTCAGGGTCTTCTTTTCCTCCTGAGTGTGGACCAAGATTCAAGACTCAAGTTAAAACTTGTCGCTTCCGAAATCCAAAAATCTTCAGCTTAAATGTTTTGTTTTCTGAGCCAGTCAAAATTTAGTTTGATATTTTGAGATCAGTTTGTATATAACTGGGCCATTAAACAATATTTGTGCTGCTGTTATTTTTTGTAAGTTATTTTTGTACACATGACGTCATGTTTATAACTTAACGCGACCACAACTGAATGATTTGAGCTACCTACTGATGGTAGTGATTGGTATCCACCACTAGTCACTTAGCCTAACCGCTAACTGGCGACCACTAACCACGAAGAGCAGTCGTGAAATTCGATGAGTGCTCTTACACTTTTTATGTCCAGTCATATGCTATATAAATTAAATTACTTTCATTTCAATACCTTATGCACCGCTGTTTTGTCTGTCTGGTTTATTTTGATGTTTAATTTAAAAGTAGGTATAATATTATCTACTAAGTATAAAAAGATAAACATCAACGACATTACATTACGAAAACCAAATCTTATTGTTCAACTATATTCCGAAAGTAGGTAGAAAAGAATATCGTTCATTTTTTAAACATCACTTCAAACATGCCTAAATGTTGTATGTAAACCGTGTTTAAAGGGTCTAAACATGTTCAAACTCTTCCTCAATAATGTGACAGAAAAAAGTTAAGTTTCCATGAGTTAGAAATGAGTCACCGCCACCAACCTCAGATAAGAACCAACTGTTTTTCTTATCGAAATTTATAATGTGCCTCAAATACTTTAGACGTTACCTTTTTCACGTCCATTAGATAAAAGGTGCGCGTAACGTTGTTTTTAAACTTTTTCTACGCACCTGCCGCCAAAGGTATAACAATGAGAAGATGGGAAGTAAGTAAAAGGTAAATATTGGGAGATAAAGCGCACGCACTGCATGTCATTCCGATGACTGTCCCAGAACAATGATGGGCATTTGCTCCATGGCTAGATGCACCTGAGTGCAGAGATGTTACGCACTTTGCAGATGCCACTTTCTAAACTGTTTTAGTTTTTCTTTTAACAGGTGCATGACTCCTTTCGAGTTTGATAGCATTTGGTTACAACACAGGTTTTGTCTTACTCTCTGTAGACCTGTGTAAATTATGACAAGACAATGTACCGATGGTGAATTTGAATTATTTAAGAATACTGTCTAAAGTTAGAAATTTCGTATCTACAAATTTAAAACACTACAATTTCGCACAATATCTAATTATTATGTTCCTACTCTTATGCCACCTTTGAGGTGAGGTTGGTTCAATATGACTGATGCAAACCACACATCCACACAATATAAAAGGCTTATAAAATATAAGAGGTAGCACATGAAATATACTGTAACACAATTATAGCATGGACGATGTAATACAAAAATAACTCCTGATGTAACGCCTGACTAGAAAAATAAAAACCTGGCACGATGGCGTTATTATTTTCCTTTCCTAACGACATCATTTATTGGTATGCTGTGTAGGTTATTATTATTATTGTTATTTAGTGGTATGAGTGACTTCGTCACACTTTGAATAACCTAAAATTAGGATCGACGCGATCTTGTAGCGTAAACTCCCAGAAGATTCATCGGACCGAATCCTACTAAGTCGATAAAGTCAGCTCAGTTTTGAACGCGTGGCTAAAGAAACTTTGAATTAATAATATTAATTTATATTGTTTTAAATATTTATAAATTTGTATATATATTATATTATTTACATGTAAATAGCATTGAAATATTTACCGATATACTTACTTTCTATTACTGTTGCCGTAAATTATACTTAAATTATTATTTATTAGTTTCATGATCCTGAATCTTGGATACAGTACGGATTTTTGAACGAAATTCACTATACCTATCAGAATTTACTGTTTTAACAACTGTTTCGTCATACTTGCAATAGGTGGTATGAATCAAAGTCTATAATACATTCTACATGACGAGTCTATAGAAGACAAATTATAAGTTAGTAGATATAGTAAGGTAATAATATTTTAAGATAAAGCTAGAAACCTAAGTTATGAAACATAACGGACAGTCACCTGCAAAAAGACAATTTACATTCCACAATTTTTAAAAGAGCTTCAGCCTTCAATTTCATAAAAACTGACATCAAAATTATTCTAAAATGAAGTTTCTTATCTACCGACTTCCAAAAAAAGGAGGAGGTACCCAATTCGACTGTATTTTCTACCGACTTTCAAAAAGGGAGGAGGTACTCAATTCGACTGTATTTTTTTTAAAGTTTGTTACCTCATAACTTTCGATAGAGTAAACCGATTCTCAAATTCTTTTTTGTTTGCAAGCTGGTGCTTCTCGTGTGGTCCCATTTAAATTTCATCAAATTAGATCCGGTAGTTTTTGAGTTATACTACAATAACTGAAAAGAATGGAAGTAGGTATATTTTTTTCAAATTGTACTTGTTTTACTGCTTAAATAATCGTAAAACCTCATACTGTATCATAGTTTTGAAAATTATGGAATGTATACATCTTATTGCTGGCGACCGTACCTTTAACATAGACTAAAAAAGCGGTAGTACACACGAGTACAACTTCCACAAAAACGTTTTTATGTATTTTGAGTGTAATACTAGTACTGATTAATAATTTTAACCGTAATTACTTGTACGAGTACAAGTAATTACGGTTAACAAAACAAGATAAAGATAATACATACACCTAGTTGCACGTATTATATCTAATTATGAATAGTGTTAGGTATATTACATATTTCATTTGTATTTAATACATTAAAATCATATTTTAATCCAAAACAAAAAACTAAACGGAAAATTTTATTATATAAAAAAATTTCACACAATTATTACGTCATTGATTGCTGCAATTAGTATTCAATTAAATTAAAGTGGTATAAAATTATAGGCCAGATGTGCTGCATAACATAATTTCTAATGAAGTTTTTTTGAGTAGATACCAAATTGCGTAAAAATTAACAATTCGTATTGAAGCTAGATATTTTATTATTATATTTTATTATGTTGTATTTTTAATTTGTCGTAGTTGAATATTGTATTGTATTGTAAGGTCTAGTTAGTATAATTAATACAAATTATACCTAATAGTCGATAATGATTTTGGACAAAACATTGCCTTCTATCTCCAAGCTCCACTGTGACAATGGTGATACTAGTGACAGTAACTGATAAACTATAGGATTTGAAACAGTCTGAATTATACAGTCTTATTCAATTTATAATGACACTAGCTACATAGTCAATAGTTTCCGCAGCTTTTTTGATATTTTCTTCACCTTGGGTTACATTATCGAAGTTTTCATACGGATCCCTAACTTTGTTAATAATATTAGCCTATGTTCAACAGGGATAATTTAGGATTCTAATAGTGAAAGAATTTTCCAAATCGATCCAGTAGTTTCGGAGCCTATTCTAGACAAACAAACAAACAAATCTTTCCTCTTTATAATATTAGTGTAGATGTTAGATAGTGTAGATTGCTTATTACTGATATGACATTATAACTATCCATGTTGTAAAAAAACGGTTATTATGTCGTCAACGACACACTGCTCCCATCACTTGTGTCTTTGAAGACACAAGTGATGGGAGCAGTGCACTTCGTCACTTGTGATGAAGTGCATTTGTTACAGGCAGGGGTTACCGCTTAACACCAGGTGGGCCTCGTGCTTCTTCAATTTCCTTATGACTTTAAAAAATATTTGTTTTTGTATCAAGAAAATAATTATGTAAATTAAATAATTATAAAACATTAAAATAATACAAGGGCAAAACTAGCATAGCTGCATTGTTAAACAACTAGTGTTACTGTCCAAAACAAATGGATGGTGAAATTGTGAAGTGGGCCTAAGGGCAAAATCTAAATCTGAGAAATAAAAGCTAATTAGTTTAAAAGATCGTGCACGTAGGTATAGAGTGAAAACTAATCATTATGATAAAAAAAAACATTTCACTAACTGAAAAATAAACAAATTAGTTTTTGATAAATGCATCCCTGCGTGAATAAGTATAATGCATAAAATATATAATAGTGTATGTAATATTTTACCAGTTAATAGTGCTCATAGCAAAAAATTAAATGCATGGTATGGTAAGTGATTTGAAACAGGAAATGGCTTATATTTTTTATTTCCTGTCTTTTTCATACGTTGACTTGACGGGTTGACATTTAATTAAATTCTAATGATGCTATACCAATTTTCAGAGCGAAGACTAAATGTTTACAAATAAACAGAAATTCAAAAATGTCATCAAACACCATCACTTGGTGGATTAACAAACGGTGTAGGTATCTGGGATATTTCTTCGAAAAAATGATGGCTGTACACAATGACGGAGCTACAGCCTCAGAAATAGAACCGAAAACAAAAGAAAGAGAAGAAAAAAATGAAAAAAAAAGTATTTTATTAGAAATATAATCTCTGATGTCACTTTTAGAATAGTTCGATATACCTTGTTGTTTCGGATTAAGCCATAGGTTCATCAATTCATTTGTATAGAAAATAATTTAATAGAAAAATACCTCCCATGAGTATATTAACTGTGATTTTCAGACGGTATGGCATTTCGGAAGCCCTAATATAAAATTTCTGTCTGTGTAACTACATCCTTCAATAAAAAATTCTGTCATTGCAGCTTGGCGGCTGGATTATTTAATACAAAATAGAAGTAATCGATATATATAAAAATGAACCCCTAACTCTCCTGGTCACGCTATAACCTGAAAACGGGTGGAACAATGTCACAAATTGTTTTTTGTTGTGTTTATTACGGTCAGGAGAAATTTCTTATGAAAAAAAAACCAAGAAAGGAAGGGTGGTCACGGCGAGGCCGATGGCGGAGCCTCTTTCGCGAACAAAGTTGCGGGAAGTCGCTAGTCTATAGTTATATATAAAAATGAACCCCTATTTATCCTGGTCACTCTATAACTTGATAACGGCTTTACCGATTTCATCCATTTTTTTAAATGTTTTTAATACTTCGTAGAAGGTTCTTACATTAAAAAAAACACGAAAAGGTGGCAGGTCATGGCGAGGCCGAAGGCCGAGCCTTCTTCGCGAGCAAAGTCACGGGCAAACGCTAGTAATAAAATAAAGTATACAACCGGGTGTCACCCTTATTTCTATCAATTCTACCGACAACGTGGCTGGAATCGTTACGAAGAGATCTTTAATATTATTACATAGTTAATATATAGCTGCCTTAAAATGCTCGTATAGCATCAGGTCCTGATTCAGTATATTGTTTATTTAATTAGATACAAGGCTAGTCCTAAGTTGTAAATTTATGATAAACGTGCAATATATTATATTAATATTATATTTACTACAACGCAATCAACATGGTGAATCATGTTTAACAAATATCATTAAATAATGAAAACTATTAAGTGTGATTCAACATTGCCTACATACATATCAGTTCTGAAATGGAAGACTTACCATATACCTGTATACATAGTGATTCTTTTTATAATTAAAAAAACACTGGCCAAGTGCGAGTCCGACTCGCGCATGAAGGGTTCCGTACCATCTATAATAAATGATCTATATTTTAAGTTTCTACCTATACCATTATTAAAACTGAGTAAAAATTGGAAAACAATCACGTTTGTTGTATGGAAGTCCACTTTAAATATTTGTTTTATTTTATGTAAGTATTTATTTTTAAAGTGAATATATAACTAAGTATTATGTGAATATTTCAAGCGTATACCTATTGCTGTTATCAATATCGCGCAAAAACGCGAAAAAAAATCACGTTTGTTGTATGGAAACCCATTTAAATGATTATTTTATTCTTTTTTAGTATTTGTTGTTATAACGGCAACAGAATTCTGTTCTGTTCTGAATAATAATAAATACATCATCTATGAAAATTTCAACTGTAATAACTATGAAGGTTCATGAGATTCAGCCTGGTGACAGACGGATGGAAAGCGGATTCTTTGTAATAGGGTTTGACCCTAAAAATTGAACCCATTGAACCCTAAAAAGGCTGTTCACGATAGATTAATACACATTCATCTTTAAGTTCAATAATATGACGTGAAACAAATATTAAATCCTGTATAGGTATATTAGTACACACAGTACGTAATCATGTCAACGTGCCATTCCGACGTGAGTGGTAATTTCAAAAGCATTTTTAACTCAATCTCGTAGCTATAAAAACCAGTTAAGAGATCCAATCTGTATAATTGTATGAAATCATTTTGCAAATCACCGATGGGGCTACTGTGCGTTCGGCTACCGTCGCCGTTACGCGAAACACTAAAGCTGTATTCTTTTTTTGGCGCGTGTCGTTTTCGGGCCGTTATACCTACTTAATCTGTGCTGCCAGCGAAAGTTAGTCGGAGCTTCAAAGCGAGCATGCGCTTGCGCAAAATTGAAATTAGAGTTAATTTGCCGGATATCGACTAGATGCTTGCGCGGTCATATGGTCTATCATCGGCATGTTTGATAGACTGATAGGGATGATACTGAGTCTTCTCATAAGAGTTTTGGTACTCCCTATGCCTATTATACCATGGACTTCATTTTAAATGTATTGATGTCTATAAAAGCATCTAAATAAAAAGTGTGATTGGGGAGGATGGTTGTTCTGTAAGGTTTAAATGTAAAAGATTAGAAAAAGTACGAAAGACTGACATACTAATACAATTCTATTTATCTGTTGTCAAGCCGGCGAAGTCTATAAAGTGTATATCCCGTTTCAGTTTTTATTAATTAAATAATATCAAACTAGTATTACGTTTTTAGTGGTAAGACATTTGCAGAGTCCGCCTGGGGGAGACAACTTCGTCATTCAACTAAGAAGCAGTAGTGTGCAAATGTGTAATGTAATGTGTTTCGGTTTTAGGGCAGTGTTTCCAGCGAAATTAGAGGGCAAGATATTATATCTGAGGGTGACGAGTGCAGTATATTGCCGTGCAGAGGGAACTCTTGTACTTTAAAATTCTGAATGGCATTGAATTGTTATGGGTACGCGTAATGCTTAACTACAGGCGAGCGACTTGCTCATCTAGTCACTGCAAAAAAACGTTCATGTAAAATAAAATACTGCGCGGTATGTTAAGTAAGATAGATAGATAAACTATATATTGCAACACCATAGTACAAAAAATAACACAAACAAAGATATAAGATAATTTTGTCAACACAAACAATAAGCAAAATTTAAACCTTAAAATTTAGTATAACAATGGGCACTCTTATCTCTCTCTAGAGCTCTAGTTTCTTTTCTCTCTAGTTCTACTTTTAGTGTAATTACTATGCCTATTCATATATGAATATGTATATTTTTTAATGGTCATCAAAGTGACTCCCTCTCGCCTGGTGGAAAGTGAAGATGAAACCAAGAAGCATTGACCAGCTATTAGTGCAGCCGTAAGCTGTACTAATCGGTACCCCTGTGATGATCTGAGAGATGATTTAGAACTAATTATATATAATTTTTTAGAATATATATTATATATGTACTCGTAAAACATTACATTAATCGTTTTAATACAGTACATTTTACTCCGTGAGGGGACAGAGTTTAAGAATATTCCCTCCGCCGTCGAGATGCGAATCGTAAGAGGCGAAGAAACTCGACTTACTAGTTGGCCTCTTGTGCAAGAAGCCGTCATGGTTGGTACAACTAGCTGGTGCAACTAGATATTCTACAGCAAAGCAATAGTGCGCAAGCATTACTGCGATAGGGTATGAAGGGCACTGTAGCAAATGAAATTACTGGGCGAAAGAGATTCAAAAACGAATGTCTCGAGGTGACGAATACAGTGCAGTACCTACTACGCAAAACTACGGACCTCGAACGTGTTCAATACACGATGGATTGTGCTCAGATGCGTACCACGATTTGCTTGCGAAAAGCATTTCGTATCCAACGTAATAGTAGGGGAGCTCAAGAGGGTAAATAGGGATTTACACGAGAGTCATGGGGACCTATTGGAATGTGATGGTTAGATGCTAAAAATAAAAACCGTTTATTTACTTCTACGCGCTGCAACTGTCATTGGCACGACTTGCCCAACTTGTCTGAAAAAAACTGTTGTATTTGCTTTTGTAGACTTCATATGCATACCTATCAGATCGCCCCACATAAATAAATCAAGGGGCGTATGATTTGGGCTGCGAGGTGGCCAATGAAATGATTGACTATTAGAATGAATAAGATCATGTTATGTTCCTGTCCACCTGTGTCCCGAATTGCCGGCTCAATTTAGAATGCATATTGCGGGTATGTGCGCCATCTTGATGGAAATCCATTTTTCATTTCTCATACTCGGAAAGTAGTGTTGTTTTGCTCTGATTATTGGGTGGAAAATGCTACTTAGGGAAGTATGAAATATGGAGGGCCATAGAGAGGGAAAAACTCACACAAATTACTTTGCACCTAAGGGCCGGAATTAACTTTAAAAATAGAACTTCTGTCAGGTGTGAAGAGTTTTATGTAAAAAAAAAACAAATAAAAAAAATGCTGCGGCCATGTTACTTTCTAAACAGCCAGTGTGAACTTAGCGCAAACTTCTTTGAGCGGAATAAGCCCCAATTCGCCTCAGCCGACAACTTCCAGGGAGTATCCGCCATGGAATCCATCGTCTGATGAAATACCAGAGTCTCCTACTTTGACAGATATCCAGAACAGCCAAATTTGTCATAATATATCAAACAGCATAAATATTCCAAACAAAAATGTAACTTTTAATTTCACGAATTGTCCTAATTTGACAATGAATTTTAAATAGGTAGGTACTACTAATATTATTATATATTATCAATAAATAGTTTATCTAAACTAGTTACAGCTAGTTTTATTTTCCTCATATTCGAAATGAAAAGTAGAGTGTTTAACACGGGTAAAAGAATCAATTCTTACTCGGACTATAGCCGCCCTCGATGCGCTCGGGCGTCTAAATATCTCGGGAATTTATTCTTTCGACCCTCGGTTAATAATCTACTATTTCACTGTTATCTGTATTTATTTTTCATAAAATAGACTTTTTTCAAATATCCATGAGTATAGAGCGAAAATGCCATGGAAAGTTATTTCCCTCCCAGTAGTTTTGAGCCATTTTTGTTGTAATTTTTTTAATACATTTTAAGGACAAACCTGTAGGTATTATTTCAGTTGAATATGACAAACGAATCCAGAGATAGAAAGTCATGAGGCGTACTCAACACAAGAACGTGAATTCTGGTCAGAAGAAAGATATGTGAAACTGATTGTGCGTTGGTGGTAAATTCCAGGTTGTTCATGCCATTATTACAAAAAATGGCTCCACCAGACATAGTTTATAAAATAATGCTTATTTTCCCCCCATCTGCCAAAGGCTAGGAAATATATCTTTAGGATGTAGGTAATGCTTGAACTGTTCGCCTCTACCGATAACATGTATGACCGTATTTTATCAATGTCTTCAAAACAATTGAGTGGGAAAGACCCACTTCGCCAGTGTCATGGAGATACTCGTACAAGATATTTCAGGATACATCCCTAATACATAACGTACCTTCTTCGAGGTAATATTTTTAGTTGATACTACTAATACCATCTAAATTAAGTAGGTGTTTGGTCCTTTGCCCCTTCAAAAGAAGCTCATGGTTTTTATATTATATAAAATAATAAGCGTCTAACAAGACTTTTAATTTATTTAAGTATATATGATTATAAATGAATTGTAAATGTTTGAGTATTTTTACTCAGAACATCAAATGCCACTAAAAACAATATACTCGTAACATAACAGAAAAAATAGATTTTTTTATTTTATTTACTAATAAGGTAGGTAGTTTTTAAAATAATGTTTACGTAGCAAAATATTTGCTAACTCAAGGATAGTCTCATAATATAGTATTTCTTGAGGACCAGCTTTTAATATACATATTTTATCAAAACTTTAATGGATATTTGTTTATTATATGGATATTATTTTATGTGATTGTTTATTATTATATTATTTGTTTATTATATGGACCGACATACAATACACAGGAATTGTATGTCGGTTTGTCGTTTTTACGCAGAATCCGCGAAAACAATCGCAGTGTTTTGTTTTTGGCATGCAGACTGATGAGAGTTGAGAGACTCTACAAATAGTAAAACATATTAATATCACAGCATAAAAATCGTATATAAGTTAACATAGACTGGGTATATATACTTGTACCTACACATAACTTTTCGAATTATAATCAGATTTCAAATTCTATCGACCGGAGTGCTAAAAACTTGCCTAGTATGGATTAATAGGATAACTTTTCAGCGGTCACTATACTTGGAAAGGTGATCGCTAGAGACAGCTGAGCGCTTCCGTGTTTGGTAGGGCATGTCCCGGTTGTTATCTACGGACAATAGTTGTTGGCCCTTGGACGTTGGATTAGAATCCTGGTCACTACCATCAGCATACCCCCTAGTCACAAACTCAGATTTGTGCCCGCGTGGTGGATTATGGCCTAACAGTGTGAACGTTATGTTGACGCTTGGACTATTTTATGTATAAATACACTTATTTCAGTATATGTGTAGTATATATTTACATAGGCCAAACTGTTGAAAGTAGGTACAGCGCTAGTACTAGGAGCCATGCAGTCTGCCACCCACGGGCGCCGCGTCCTGCCGTTGACTCACCACTTCGTCTTGATGTACGTAATTAGTCCATTATCACGCACGCACAGCTCAAATGCTCAATTAGATCAACGACCGTCCACCTCACCAGATTATGCTCCCGCCTTGTGCCATACGAATGGTCCGACTAAATTGACAGCTATCGTGCTCTTGGGAATTTTTGATGCAAGTGATGATTTCCTTTGGATAAGGAATAAAATAAAAACAGTAAATAATCTGGAGTAATTTCCTTCATTAAAAAGAACTGGGAGGGAAGATAAGGACTTTAAAAAGTTACAGTTTGTAAGTTATGTACAAAGTAAAAATTTATATCTTCACGGATTCGTTTCTCTTTGAAGATATTTTATGAATTAGTTACCTTTTTCTGTGTAGGTACAAAGTAGTAATTTATATCCTCACGGATTCAAATCGCGGCGAGTATTTTTAATGAATAAGTAGATCTAAAACATTATAACTATTATAGCACGAAGTTTGAATACTCTTGAACGTGGCCTAGGACTGAGTTGTCTGATAAGGAAACCCATGATATGGAGAGATTTCAGGTATCTGTCTGGCATTTAGTATGTCCGCACACACCAGTCTCTATCTGCAACCTGTCCAGTTCGAATTAGGTACTGGCGGTATACAAGTACTAGGTACGTAAAACTTAAATTTGATCCGATAAGGCCTAGAATGAGCCTAAAATTTATAAGCTTAGTAGGGAGTTCATAACAATGTGAACATGTACAAAATAATGTACCAAATTACAATTTTTTTGTAAATTATTTCCTTGCAGATTTTTGAAATGCAGCAAACACGCAATGCAAAACTTGTAGAAACAGGAAAGACATGATACGAGTACTCAGAAAGTTGAGTGAAAAATATGGTACGACTTCCGTAAACTCTCAACCCTTTTTTCCCCAGTCCTAAATTACTTATTTGTCAATTTTATTACCATTCACGGTGAATTCTATTTAGAATATATGCATGTCGTATAAAATAACTAATTCACTGAAATATGCCAACATTTAACAGAATTGCATAAATACAAACAATTGTGTTGTACTTTATTTGAACAGGTTTATTCATATTATACACAGGCCTTGAATTGCACGATACTACAATAATCTATCTTTGAATAGATCTCCAACTTTTCCCATTTTTTATAGCATACAGGAGTTTTCCAATACAATATGTGACATACACTAATCCAACTGCTTTGACGTTTACTTATATAATTAATTCTCAATTGTAATTGCTAAAATGTTTACATAACGGAAAAACAACTTGGATAGTTGACAACTTCTATGTTGACAAGGACATCGTAATCACCACGACAACTGAAGCAGCCAAAGACCTGCGAGACAAGGTAGCGCACCGCAAAGGCGACGGAGCAAAATCCAAAGTGCGTACCATGGCCTCCGTATTAGCCAATGGCTTCATTGAACGCAGAGAAAAACGTTTAGTAATAGACGAAGCTCACATGAACCATTTTGGGGCAATAATAATGGCTGCAAGGTTACTGGAGGCGGAAGAAATTGTCATCATCGGAGACGTCAACCAACTGCCGTATATCGAAAAGGAAAATCTCTTCGAGATAAAGTACAGTAGTCCTGAAATCTTGGCGTCCATCAGCCAAGAGCTGTTCTGTACGCGCCGTAATCCAATGGATCTAGCATATGTACTCAGCGAAGTGTATCCGGTTACTCGTCTAGATCCCGAGTTCATTCTCTGAAGCTGGAACGGTACACAAATTTACAACGGTACACGGTGTAAAAATCCCAACGGACCTCCCGAAAACCCTATATCTAGCGCTGACACAGGAGGAAAAAGCCTCCTTAGTCGGCAAAGGATACGGATCAGGAGAAGGGTCATGCACCCTAACAGTACACGAAGCACAGGGTTTGACTTACGAAACGGTGATCATCATCCAGACGAAGGAGCGAGTCACGAAACTCCGAGACAGCGTCTCTCATGCAGTGGTGGCAGTGTCACGATACTCAGGCAGCTGCAAGTATTTTGCCGACGACAGCTCGGACGCGATTGGCGATTTCGTCAGGGGGGCGATTAAAGCATCCGAATATCGAATCATAGAGTATAAACTCAAAATGGCGATAACAGACCGAAATGAAGAGATAGTGAAGGCTATGACCCTTAATAGGGTCTTGGTTTCAAAATGTACCACATCGGTTTTCGCGGTTTTGAACACACTTATTGTCTATATTTATACCACTAAATGTCAAATGTCGCGAGTGAGTGAATGACATTACAGAATGAAACAGTTTAAGTGTGTATCCGAACAATTTTCTTTTATCTGTGACGCAAAGTTTAAAAAAGTGTCAGTCGTTGATCGTTTTTTCGTTTGAGTGTGCATGTTTTTTATTACTATGTCGCGAAAAAATACGGTAAGTCACATTATCTTCGTTTTTATTAGATTTTATGAATTCAGTAATAGATTAGGTACCACAGTTTTCGTATAATGCTTATAATTTGGAAACTATGAAAGCGCAAATTATGTGGTACAAATTTGGCCTCCTGCCCTTTAAATTTTTTTTTACTGTTCTAATAATTTTATCGCTTTCCAGAGGCGTAAAAACGTAAATGACGACGAAATTATACGCGTTTTGGCTGCGATGCAATCTGATTCATCTGAAGATGATGAAGACCACAACCATTGGATGTAGGGATGGTCCATATCCTGCCTTCGATATACATGCTGCATTAGACAGTGTAAGTAATATGGATATGACACTAGATGAACTCGAAAATATTTTATCAAACAAGCCATCTCAAAGTAAAGCTTCAATGAAGAGTATCAAGCTTACTCCTTTTGATGATGCCGCTTCGGGACCCAGTTTATCGGAAAAGCCAATTCAATCAGCGAAAATAATTACAAACAAACCAAATGACGGTAGTTTCAAAGTTCGTATAGCTGTTTCAGCCAACGAAGATTCACCGCCACCGCCACTACCAGCGAGGGGCACCATACCACTAATGCTAGCTAGGAATGCGATACCACCTTCGCCAGAACCAGTGAAATGGTGAAATGGTCATTTGGAGACCACATCTCCAACAAAAAATAAAATATTTATAGGGCAATGGTCCAATAGTGACCACATGGTTTAAAAAAAAAGTAACTAATAAATAGGAATTTTGTTTTCGTAGCATTATTTTAAATCCTTTTAAGACCTTAAATCCAAAAATTCACAACAATCACGACACTTTTGCTGCCATGCCCTATTAAGGGTTAAACAGGAGGCGTGAACCTGCTTCACTAGCAATAGATTTATGTAGGTATTTACAAAAAAAAAATGGACTCGCTTTAGTTTTTAAGCAATTTCCACCATAGCTTAAGAATGTTTATTGTGATGTTTGGAGAACGAATCTCCATGCAAATGATATAAAAAAAAAAAAACAAATCTAAAAAAGGTACGGAATACGGTGGAATGTTTAATTAATAAAAAAATACATAGGTATATTGTTTTGAATTACATTTATTTAGTTTTATAAATTATTTGACATTTAATATTATTCTAATTATTATAAAATTTATCGCGTGTTTTGACATTTCTAATTAGTAAGTTCCTTAACTACATATAATTCATGTTGTACTAAATGACAGTAAAGTCTTTAGGATTGTCATAATGTTTAAATTTATTATATATATTTAATAAATTATAAATTTAAACATTTTTAAATTATAATACGTTTGTATTCAATTTAAATTTTGTATGCCTGCAAATGCAAGTTTTGGCTGGACATTATGCATAATTATATGAACTTTTGTACCCCTGAAACTTATGAAATAAATTATGATTATGATTTACAGTAACGATGGAGTGAAAAAGGCTCTCAGAATTCCAAATTCCTAAAATTTGTCTTTAGTTTAATTTTAGGCGAAGTTATAGTATTTCTCATAGAGCTTTGAGTATGCTACTATAGATAAATGTGCCCACTCCCATATGCATAGCTGTATAAAACATATTTATAAACCTACCAAGTACATTAATAAACCTTGTGGTCAATTAAAGTCATATCATCTCAAGTATACTCACTTACACGAGGATTAATTGGATAATTAGTTCATGCCATAAAACATGCGCCTGCGCACCCATAGTTTCTAAGAAAGAATGATTAAATTTCTTCTAATTGTGAAATACACGCGCAATTGTGATATACTATTGCAAACTTGATTCATCACACGAAATCTAACAAAAACTTAAATTTATATTGAGTAGGTACCTAATATAGATATATAAATATTAATTGATTACGTTTCGCTTGAAATTATACTTTCACGTACGCAAATTAACTTTAAAACTCTGTACCAGTTAGCAAGGTGCATGTTAAATATCAATTATGTATCTTAGGTAGGTACTCCAACGTGTTGTTTCCGTACGTGGGTACGCGCGAGATCTGTAGTTTATGAGTAGAATTCTTTGTGAACCACCAGTAGGGGAAATACTGCTACCATACATATTTCTACCGTGAAGCAGTAATGTTCACATTGTTGTATTCTGGTTGAGCACCCAGTCTCCACCCCAGTCTCTGAAGACTGGAAGGTCTTCACCAGTGACTAACTGCGCTGCACCTATCACCCTAAGATATTAAATTGTTGGCTGCTATGCCCACTCCTAGGTCTCTGAAGGCTGGAAGGTCTTCACCAGTGACTAACTGCGCTGCACCTATCACCCTAAGATGTTAAATTGTTGGTTCCTAGGCCCACTCCTAGGCCTCTGAAGGTTGAAAGGTCTTCACCAGTGACTAACTGCGCTGCACCTATCACCCTAAGATATTAAATTGTTAAATGATAGATCTTAGGGTGATAGGTGCAGCGCAGTTAGTCACTGGGGAAGACCTTCCAGCCTTCAGAGGCATAGGCGCGGGCCATAATACACCACGCAGGCTTAAAACGGTTTGGCTAATAGATTAGTATCTAGCCTTAATGTAAGTCGTCATATCTCTAACAGCTTGATACAATACCTACTACTATAATTCTAAGTGATATTAACACTACTGTAAAGTCTAATTTTAGTTTCATAATTACAGAAAAGCTCGAGTGACAATTATAGTCATTTAATAGTATACAAACAGCATACTATACTGGTACGCTCTTTTCTGCTTCGGCACTTTCGTTTCGGTAGGTAAGTACGTCCATCACAACAATATTAAAAGATTTAAAAAATAATCAACATTCCAGACAATGAAATGTTAGACATTCCGTATGTTGAAAGTGTTCTGGGCTCTGCAAAATGTTAGCTAACACGTTCAAGACATCAATGCTAATTATCCCACAACTGGTTCATGGCTGCGATCTTTCACGCAAGTGATATCATGAGACGATAGCCATCAGCAGTTTGTCACTTCTGCCAATGCAACATGACACCTCTATGCACCACGTACCGTTAGCGCTGCACTCGGATTTACTTTATCTTTATTATAATATAACATATGAATGCCCGGCACCAGATCAATTTTCAACCATACGGAGCTACGTTTTTTTCTTAAAAGTGCCTGCTACTTCTTCGAAGTAGAGTAGGAATAGTTATACGTCAACACTTTATCCCAATTTACCACGTGCTCTAATAACCTTGATAGATGTTTGTAACTGCTATATTAGAATGTAAGTCGATTTTATATCTTTTGGTTATTATGGCATTATTATTATAATACTATACAAATTTTAATTGTCTATCTATTGCTGTTGTTAGGAAACCCATAGAGAATGACGTTTTACCTAAATAAGTTTATCGGTAATTTGTAAATGCATTGCAGTTTCCTAAAACACATTTTCTCCCAACCTTTCGGCGGTAATCCACAGACGATTTTTGAGAAATATGACCAACCGTCAGCGTCGAAACAAAAACACTATTTTCTAAATGGATTACCTTGCAATGAATATAATTAGCGTGGTTGAAGTGCTTAGTTATCTACGTTCAAAAAATGAACAGTTAATGGTTGCGGAGAATGGCCTTTGTTGTGTTGCATTGCTTCCGAAAGCTATTGTGTTTCTATAAAAGCTTTTACTAATTATTTGAAGGGTATTATCATATTATGTTCATTTACTGGGTAAGTGCTTACCTACTCGTATTATATCCGTGGGAGAGTATGAAAGTGTTTCCTTAGAAATTTTAAACATCAGTATAACTTGATTCAACTTGTTACATTTCCATTTTAGTGTATTTTTTAAATCTTTTGATCTGCCGTGTGATTCTCTAATGGTTCGTCGATGTGCTCGTCGACGAGCTCACCGATGTCAAATACTTTATGAGATATAAGGCTTTGCACATAAGGCTGTTTTTCCAACGTTTCTTGTCATCCCGTCATTTGTTTCACGGATGTTGTCAAAGATGCAATGATGTATTCTCTTAAGGGGGATCCCAATAATCTATCTATACACGGTTTTCCTTACTACCGATAGAAATGTGACATAACGTCCATACAAATAGTGTCAAGTATCTATCTCTAGTAAGGCAAACCGTGGATTGATAGATTATTGGGACGTGCCTTTAGAGAATCGCACGGCTGATGGCCATCATTTACGTCATGACACTACACTACGCGTCACTCACAAACTTCAGATATTGAGTTTCATTCGATTAATATTTTAACGAACAAGAGCTTGTTTATGGTATTTAAAGGCCACATGAAGCCCATCTGATGTTAAGTGGTAACCTCTGCCTAGAACACATGCATTTCCTCACGAGTGACGAACTGTCTGCGCCCGTAACGCTGAGACATTAAATTGTTAAGTCTCATGTGCCTGTAATTTCGCCGGCACCCATACATCATCATCATCATCTCAGCCGTAGGACGTCCACTGCTGAACATAGGCCTCCCCCATGATTTTCCAAAAGGACCGGTTGGAAGCGGCCTGCATCCAACGTCGTGCTGCGACCTTCATCAGGTCGTCTGTCCACCTACGCTGCGCTTGCCGGTCCGTGGTCTCCACTCCAGAACCTTTCGGCCCCATCGGCCATCTGTTCTGCGTGCTATGTGCGCTGCCCACTGCCACTTCAACTGGCTAATCTTCTGGGCTATGTCGGTGACTTTCGTTCTTCTACGGATCTCCTCATTTCTGATTCGATCACGTAGAGAAACCCCGAGCATAGCCCTCTCCATAGCTCGTTGTGCGACTTTGAGCTTGTCTATGAGGCCCATAGTAAGAGACCACGTTTCAGTGCCATAAGTCATCACTGGTAACACACATTGGTCGAAGACTCTTGTCTTGAGGCACTGAGGTATTTTTGACCATTGGCACCCATACCTTCAAACCAAAACACGGTATTGTGAACATTACTGCTTCACGGTAGAAAAAGTTGTGGTGGCAGCACTCCCCTGGACGAACTCGTCCAAAAAGGCTACTGCTCTTAAACCTTAACATATAGGTAAACCACTGCTTCCAGGCGGAATATCTGGCACTGCAACACCTGCCTACTTACTTACTAGCGATCTTCCAACAAGTTTTCATTATCGTCTATGAGTTTTCGGAGTGATATGTTCAGGTACATAATAATACGTGTATACGTATATAAGTACCTACGTAAGAGGAAAATAATATTAGTGTAATTTATCCCAAAACTAATGGCAACATTATAAAAACACATATTGTAATTATACGTATTTAATTGTTGCTTTATAGGCAGTCCATAAATCGACACCAATATAATATTCTAATCAGTGCCAAGTCAATAAAACAAAACGCGATATATTCGTCTGAATGACAGTGGGACATCCATATTGTACGAAAATTAATGCGTCTCACCACCTCAACCTTGAATAACTTGTTATGCTAAAATGTTAATACTTATCATGGCCAAAAATAAAATTTCCAGTACAAGTTTAAAATTGTAAAATTTTAAATACGACAAAGATAACCGACATTGATAAGCTTTTCAAATAATGTAGCGTTGATGAACTCTTCTATGCAGCAAGCTTAGAAAACTTCATAATTCGAATAGGCCACATTCTTATGGCTTATTGTAAAGAAACTTTTATTTTCATCAGTCAAATTTGTTAAATTTTGGATGGGTGTTAGTGGGATTAAACTGAGAGTTTCCGTGCTTCGATTGGCACGTTCCAGCCGTGCGATTCTCTTAAGAGCAAACATCGTTGCATCTTTGACAACATCCGTGAAACAAATGACGAAATGACAAGAAACGTTAGAAAAGCAACCTAATGTGCAAGGGCGATATCTCATAAAGTATTTGATATCGATGAGCTCGTCGACGAGCGCAACGACGAATCATTAGAGAATCGCATAACTGAAAACTTTAAAACTAGGCTAGAGACTAGCCTGGCGATGAAGCTGATATTATTTTAGTAGATAGTCTTTGAACTAGACTGAGCGAGTAATGTTATGAAAATAAAATTAAACTTAAAAATTTAAATCAAATTTTTTTAATAATTTGCAGAAATTACTCTGACGGTGTATCCCCGTGATAAGGTAATGAAGTATGATTTACAGCTTCTCCTCGATAGAGGCGCCATTTATTTTGAAACTTACTGTACAGTGTATACAACTGAAATACTTAAAGTACTTACCTACATTAATTAACTTACCTTATTAATTCATGTTCATGAATGCATAATTGATGTCATACTTTCAACTTGAAGTTGTTTCCCTGTATTATTTATTAATATTTTCCTTCTTAATTGATATTACACAGTATTTATACGGACATATTCTAAATATTATGCTAGGCGTGCATAGAGTGCTATAGGTATAACAAGTTTATTCATATACCTTTTCTCTTGTCATAGTCATAAGGGTTATTCTTGCTGCATAACAGATAGGGAAACTCTACCACTGTAATTAACCTCATTCAATAAAATAAAACTTATTTGTAACATTGTTGCTTGCATTACGTATTTGTTCATTATTTATTTTACCTGTTTTATTTTCCTGTGGTATATTATTAATTTACCCTTAACCGTATTTTGGTCTAAATATGGTACACGACAATTTTGTGATAAACTATATAGAAACTATCTTTCTACCATGATTTCTGCATTTTGTGCCAAAACTGTAACATATCATACGTAGAATAAGTACAACTTACGCCATCTCTGATCATTGTGCGAAACTGCAACTCAATTCAAAATCAGTCGACAGATTCATACTGATTAGTATGCAGAGTCGTGTTTTGAAAAATTGAGAAAATATTGTAAAAGACCAGTGTGCAGCAGTCAATAAAAAAAAACAAATAATTACATGAAAGAAATACTGATTACTGCTTAATGGGACATATTTGAGCCAAAGAGAAAAACTAGTTTTTCTTTGATTTTCGAGTATAAATAAAAAATCTTGAAATACTTACGTGTCTCTTTTTTTATTATTTTCCACAACATATATTTTTTTCGGAGTAAAACAAAAAATCATGCGGTAAAGGGTTAACAAGTAGGTAGTAACAATAACCGCGCAATAACCATTTGGGACTGATATATGCTAGGTAATGTGCTGAGCCGCAGAAAATACAGTAATTTATTATTTAAAAACAATTGCGTATAGATAGAATAGAATATAGTTTTATATACGATAAACTTCATACATAACATCAATCAGTCAGTATACATCTATATATATATCAATCTACGGATGGAGTTAAATTTCCCATACACATTAAATATTTAATATATATTTAGTACGGCCCGCGACTTCGTTCGCACAGTAAGCTCGGCCATCGGCCTCGTCGTAACTTCCAATTTTCCTTCGTTTTTCTTTCATAAGAACCTTCTCCTGACAATAATTAATACAACAAAAAAGAATTAGCGAGATTGTTCCATCCGTTCTCAAGTTATAGCGTGTACAGGAGCAATAGGGATTCATTTGTATAAAATTATATTGAGTATATAATTATATATTATAGATAGATATTATAGATATAGATAGGTGACCGAAATGCTGAAACTTAAAAAAAACTTAGCCGCCAGCGTTTTAGCCACTTTTCCCCCCACCATGGGGCTTATAGATTAGTTATTATTATTAAAAAGTGAAAAAAATATATATATAGATAGGTAGATAGTGGTATAAAATAGACGGTGTCATTCGATAGGACTTCAGATTACATATATAATATGCGACCAAATAGAGCACCTTTCGTCTATGTTAATCACCCCAAATGTTACTGATGATAGCAATATGAATATTGATCTGGTAGAACTGGTTTCCACAACCTTTTACGATGGTATGAATATATACTAATAAAACTCGAAACATATGAAAGCAGAGATTGAGGCAGGCTTAATTTAAACTTCAGATCACATTATTCTTTACTAATTTGCTCCCACGGCTTCGCCACCGTTACTCAGACTAAACTTATCATTGACTATTTTAGAGATGAAATTACCTGTTATTCCTCGACCTCGTATGTGTAGGATAATCAAATTTTACTAAAATCCGTGTAAAATGTAAACAATAAAAGTCGGTTCAGAGTTGAGTTGTGTTAACATACATACATAAATACTTAATAAAATACTCATTTAATCTTAGTGTGATTTATTAAACCGTGTTAAGAAATGTTTATTTTAAGCAGGCATTCTAGTCTGACGATATATTTTGGATTGCAAATAGTAAAAATATTGTTCAAGCTTCTATATTATACTATATTATACTTCTGTTTCAATTTATTTCCCACAAACTATTTCACTCAAAAACGACTCCTTACGTGAAAACTGCTAGAGTTTCAGGTGCTACTAAACAAGTGAACAGTTGTTTAGAAAGCCTGACATACACACTACTTATATACAATGCTTTTATTGGCTTTCCAATAGAAGCATTGTATCCAAATTTTCCCAGTAAATACCCTTAACACAGCCGTATATATCCTTGTACTTTCTAATTACGTAACGGGTGAACAAAATCGTAGCATTCCGTCCGTCTTTAACAGTTTTAATTGTGAAGCCCAGCATGACGCTTTATCATTTATTTAAATTATGTAGTTGTACCCAACGGTGGTGGCACAAGTCTATCAAAGACCGGTTCGCGTACGTAAGCGAGTGTGTGTTGGTGAGCACACAGAGAGGGTGTCTGTTGGTACACAGCTACCAAACCTGCTAAGAACCTGCGTTACAGACTTGAGACAAAGATTCTAAGGGCTATCGGTAACGATGACACCGCACCTGTGAGGCGAAACCTCTTTCAAAATCATGTTTCTCTGGTAATTAGCATTTACTTAGATACACCTGATAATATATATACTGTAATAATAATAATAATAACGTATCAAAAGCAAAAGCACTTAAAATTTTAATTAAATTTAGAGAACCTACGGTTGTGATTGACGCACACGTGCCAGTACTGGTTTATGTTTCCAGAATTTTGATTATGAAATGATTTTAATGACGTAAATAAATTTAAAAACATCTAGTAAACAACAGGTGTCATAAAAACTTAGTAGAACTAAACTTTGATTGTGTGCACACACATCTGAGTATGACCCGAAACACTTGTAGCTTTGCACTAATGGATTTGATAATCTGGTTGATTATGCAAAAAATAGGCAGTCAAATTTGCATTTGGCATTTCTTTTTAAAATTATAAATTAATTTAATGTTTATTATTGATACTTTATTTTATCCTGTAGGTTTTTTCTTATATGTCGTATATTTCATTCGTTATGCATTTCGTTTTAGGATTCCGCACGTCAAGAGGAAAACAGAACACTAAGTAAAATGTCTTTTTTCTATGTACGTCTGGCGAGACCCCTTTTCTCAGAAACGCATGTGGGTCGAGATAATGTTAAAATTAATATCAAAGTCAAAATAAATTACCTATACGGTGTCTTGGAGCTGTAAATTCAAGTTTTTGTGTGGACGCAATCCACAAGAAAATATATGGAAAATACGGAAATTTACGTGACACTCGCCAATAAATAAAAACCTTTAAGATTAATTTCTTATACATAGAATCATTAAATTTGGCATGAAACGAGATCTCACAGCACAAGGGAAAATAGTTAAGTTAGAATTATATCACATAAATAAATCAGTTTTTATGTGATATATAAACTACTTACAATAGTTTATTTGGACAATCGACATACGTATGGGAAATATTTTTTCAACTACATAGATAAGATTCATCTGTTCATTTGTACGGAACCCTCGGTACTCGGATCAAACTCGCAGATGTCCGGGTTCTCCTTTCTTATTTTCTTTACGCTAACACGGGAACATATTTTCGAAAAGCATTAATATATTTCATCCAATTTGTAAAGGCAGCGTGAAGAATAAAACAAACACAAGTACTTGCATACATACTACACAAACTTTCACAATGTATAATGCGTGATTTACACTGCGAAAGACGGGAAAGACCTGAGTTAAACTTCTACGCCACTGTAATATCATATCATTAAAATATCATCGATATAATATTAATAAAAAGGGGCAAGGAATACCAAAATACTAGCATGAAGACCTCTTGTTTAAGCCATGAAATCAAGTGACATACTAGGTGTCCTCTTCATCAAAATCCCGTGTGCCTGTAAGTACTTGTGGTAATCTAAACACAGTATTGCTTAGAATTATTATACCGTATAAACCGTGCACCATGGTTTGTTGGTAATGTGAACCGAAAGAGTGTTGTTGTTGCACACAGATTGCGTTCCGGACGCATTCCACTTAGGAAGTTTGCGTATATGATGGGTAAAGTGTCATCGCCTAATTGTGAGGTGTGTGATAAACCTGAAGACGTATATCACATACTGATGGAGTGTGCCCGGAACCAGGCTGAGAGGCAGAAAATGTTTCACAATCTTAATTTAAATAGAACACATTTGGGTGTGTTGTTTTACCATGGTTGTCTTGAAAATACTGCTCTGAGCGATTAGAGAGTTGTGACATTACATTTACAGCTTTTCATTGCTTTGTAATAATTTTGCTTACAATATTATCGTATTGTAGCTTTTCTGTACTGTGGTGTTGCAATAAAGAATATAGGTAGGTATATATCGATCAAATCTATTAGTATATCTATGCCTTTATCGAAATCAATATGTGTGAGGTTTTTATGGGATCAAGTGATGAGATTGGGAAGTCATACGCCTGAAGTTAAGCCTAATTTACCCATAACAATTATCGTTTGATTTAGACCATAGCGTTGCACTGCTGCATACATTATAACTTATTTAGTCAGTAATTTCACTTGTCCTTTAAACCGTATCACAGTACATTATCTCTGAACACTATTGATATGCAAGAAGGTGAGTTTTTGGAGAAGCCAACTTAGTTTCTCAACTGATCAGCTTTTATCGGGGAGGGGACCAAGCTTAGGCATTCGTTGAAAACTTCGCTATAAACAAGGGCCTCTTTTGATTGGGTGGCAAAGAAAATATTTGTTATTCCTATATGCTTTGATTATCTTTGATTATTAAGATATTTGTCAATCTATCCTCCTCCTCAGTCGTACCCTCAGTTTTGAGGATTGTGACTCTTCTGGAGTCTTTTCACTCCTTCTCGGACTTTGGCTTTCTCACCTTTTTCGGTCTTGGGCTTCATGGAGAGCTATGTTAAACTGGCATATCTAGCTGCTGCAAAACCTGGTTTTGGGATTCTACCTATTAGCCTTTTGCCCTCTATTTTTTCTGTGACGATCAATCTTTCCAGGTTACGAGGGTTACTGCGTGCTACATTACCGAAATCATCTATAAGTTACAATCAAAATGGTTATGAAATGTTAGCGCTACGTTGCTTGAAAGATAAAATATGAAAGAGGTCTACCATCGATGCTGAACTGAACTCGTACCCCTATCTCAGCTAAGTGGGATACTATTTGTTTCTCTCTTCTGTATATTGTTAAAATATACTTTAGCTATTAATACCATCTTCTTGCATGCCGACCTTCCTAGGTAACACACGTCTGTGGTAAAACCTCCACCAGATAACTGATGAGAGGGACAGAATAATCAGTCTCCTAGTGACACGTCAAAAATATACTGCTGCTCACTTTGCGTTCTTCTTTACCCTTGTTGGTCTTATTATGGTTCTCGTGAGAGAATATGGAACACTGAAACAGTACTTTATGTGCTAGTACAAATGCGTTGAAATCCAAGTAACGTTAAAGAGGAGGCGTCCCAACGAAGTCAACGAAGCATGCTGAAGGCCGACTGCTGGTTCCACGCTTCGGTGACTACCAATCCTAAGCATCTAGTATGTACCTATAGCACACAGCCATGAAGTGCCTACTGCGTTTCACTACATAAATACTTTTTTACTAGATCTCTGTCGTCAATTTATTTTAAAGTTCTGTTCTCAAGAGAAAAGAGAAACATTTATAGGATCACCTCCTTTTGCCTACCTGTTTGTTGTTTGTCTACTGTCTGTGTACGGGTCAAGTTGACCCAGTAGTTTTTCTCAGAAACGCATAGAATTAGTTATCAAATTGAAATCAATATTAAATAGGTACATAAGTCCAAGTTCCCTTGGAGCTGTAAAAAATTCGTTTCCAACTAAAAATACGTAAAGAGTGATTACATTTTGACACTCGCCCGGTAATCAAAATCCATAGGGTACTTTGACATGGATTCATGAAATTTGTCATGAGTTTACAAGGTCGCACAATACAAGTAGAGGATAAAATCTAAAAAGTTACAATATTCTCACATATTATTAAACCATCACAGTTATTATATTCCACACGCTAAATAAAAACCAACAAATATTAAATACCGGCCAAATGCATGTCGGGCCCACGCTAAGGATAATGTTTGGCGGTAGTTACGGAACCCTCAGCGCGTGAGTCCGGCTCCTTCAGCGGTGTTTTAAGGTATAGTCCCTCCCATCTACTTACTTTATGAAAATATGTATGTTGAGTTATTTTTATTTATGACAGAAAAGGAACTAGTCGTATCATAAATTTAAAATAAATTCATTTAATGTTTAAAAGAAGTCGCGTTGACTTTTGCTCTATATATAACTACTTACATATAGCTGTAATATTTTTTATTATAATTTAATTTAACTTGATGATTCCAAACGAAATAGATTGAAAACCTTCTATCTATTTCGTTTAGAATCATAAGTTAACTAAGTGTAATGTAGGTAACCCATTTACACTTAGTTTTTTAAATATTTAGGTATATAGAAAACTTAAGTACCATATTTCATTTTTTTGTTGTATGAATGTTGCTCCTTCAATTATCATCAATATTACGTTTCGTAAAGTTGATTAAATATGTGTTTTATTTAATTAGTAATAAAATAAATACGCTTTCTTTTTTCGATTATATTAAGCTAACCGCTGCATACCGTGCATACTTAGTCAGCACGAAAGAAGTCATTGGCGTTGCGATGATATACCTAAGCTTGAATTTAATAATACTACCTATAAATACCAAAAATTGTGGATCACTATGGTAGTTCTCACGTCCTAACGGCTGAACGGGTTTGCCTTAAATTTGGAACTGGGACTAATTAAAATATTCAGTGTCGTTCATTTTCATCGCGAGTTGAGCCACAAGGCGCATCAGATAGTTCATAATATAACAAAACAAATGCGACGATTTTCAGCTATTCCACTTGTTTTGTTATAAGTAGTTATTAGTTATTGTAATGAAGGTATGTGTTTTATAGTAACGTACTAATATGAACATAATATCACGTATGTAACCCGTGCTTTATGTTTGCATTGTTCCTTTTACAAAACCAGGAAAAGTACATGATTCTGAGCAAACATACTTGTGTTACAGTTTAAAGGTATTTGTTAATTATTAGAATTTGTTTAGCTTGATATGCCAGCAATAGAACTGTCTTATTTGTAACTAGTTACGCTCCGCGGTTTCACCCGCGTGGGGATGGATGATGATAATGATGATGAATGAAATAAAGATAGATACGATTAAGGATTCATATTGGTATTTATTTCACACCTTGGGTTACATTGTCAAAGTTTTCATACGGATCTCTAACTTTTTTGTAAATATTCCTATATGTTCATCAAGGATACCTAATATAGGATTGTAACGGTGAAAATTTTTTGTATTTTGGTCCAGTAGTTTCGGATTCAATTCAAATAAACAAACAAATCTTTCCTCTTTATTATATGTAGATAAACCAATCGGAAAAGGAATACGCAAAGAAAAACCATAAATGTAAATTATAGTAAAGGAAAAACTAGACAATGATCTATATCGATAGCACCCAAATCCCTATATCGTTATTTTTATACATAACTCATAATACATGTATAATTTTATACCATATATATACCCACAGTCTACCCATAGTTGACTGACGCGGTCAGAACGCCTCCTGTTTGGGTATATCTCTGTAACGTAATAGGTACAACACAACGAACGCAAAACTGACCGGTCTCTGCTCTGTCTGATAGCACCTTTACAATGCGATCAGCCGTGCGATTATCTAATGATTCGTCGTTGCGCTCGTCAACGAGCTCACCGATGTCAAATACTTTATGAGATATCGCCCTTGTACACAAGGTTGTTTTTCCAACGTTTTTTGTTATCTTGTCATTTGTTTCTCGGATGTTTTCAAAGATGCAACGATGTTTGCTCTTAGAGATTCGATCGTAGGCCCACAGCCGTGCGATTGCACGGCTGTGGGCCTACGAATAACTGCAGAAGTGTAACGTACTGTGTCAATCACGTAACACACTACAAACTGTGATTTATCTAGGGCAGCTGTGACACAGATAACTCATAGTTTGTACGGCAAAGCGGGACGCGCTGACGCTTACGATACGAATACTTTTTTGCAAATTGTTTGTGCTACGGCCTCTAGATATTAAGGCTTCCAAGTTCTATGTGTGCGCTAGTCACATATAATATAGTCCTATTCTCACAGTAATTTGTGACTACAAGACGTGACTGTCGCGGCCAGCCCTTCACCCTATCTATAGTACCTACACACTTTAGTTTTACGTTTCTACACCGTTATGTCTGCCTGCCTATAACAGCTGGAGTGTCATACAAAAACTGCTTCATAGATTCGGTGCCTTCCTTTAGTTAGTAAATTACCTACTTCCTTTAGGTACACACTCTTCACTTCCATAGTTTCCATACTTAGTTCTTCATACCCAGTTTTCTGCTAGCGTGGGCCCAGCACGAAATTTTGTATAAGTGTAACGAAATCGTTGACGTATACAGTACAAACTATTAGTTATCTGTGCTACAGTTGTACTAGATAAATGATAGTTAGTACTGTATGCGTCAACGACATGATTACGTTCCACTTATGCAATTTTTTGTGCTAGACCCACAGAATCTATCGTCAGGTTTTTAACAAGTTTACACGTTTGTGATTTTAAAACATACCTATCGATTTTTTTATTTTTTATTATTATTTTTAATCGATTTTGTACTGCAGGTGGTATTCAGCAAGCCGGCGTGCTGCAAGCTTTTTGTGCAAAACAGTCTTATACCAACATATATTATGTATATCTATATATGTAAAAATGAACCCCTGTTTCTCCTGGTTACGCTATAACATGAGAACGGCTTTACCGATTTGATTTATCTTCTTTTTAAATGTTTTCTAATAAATCGTAGAAGACATTAAAAAAAATCGAGCTAAGAGAGGAGGTCATGGCGAGGCTGAAGGCCGAGCCTACTACGCGAACGAAGTCACGGGCAGTCGCTAATTTAATAAATAATTGTATTAAATAATACAATTATAATTATACCATCTAGTTGTTATTTGATTGGCAACACCATGGACCACGTGTAGGGATTCATTGAAGAGTGTTATGTATGGATATCGATTCCCAAACATAACGAACATGATGGATGAACCACGTCTACAACGTGTGAAGGTTGGCCGCCGATCAAACGGTAATGGTTCGAATCCTACTTCAAATTTGAGCTTATGGTGTACGTGATGTCACGAGGGATCCAAAGATGATGGTAGATCACTGTCTACTGCCCGTCTAGCTAGCTATCACCCTCAAGACTGAAACATAGCGATTCTAGACCTAGTTTACTTCTACCATCTTTGACCTCATCAAACGAAATAATGTTCAACTGAAGCGTCTATCAGTGGCTTACATATTCGTCTCTATTTTAGTTACTTTAAACATCTTATAGTATACAGCCCGAAGAAGTTTATATTCTAGAATTATTATAGAAACTCACTGACCTCTTCTATATGTAAATTCATAATCGGACTAAATCAACTGTAAATAGGCTTCTCCAAAACCACAACATTTTATCCTAAATATATAGACACATACGAGTTAATTTCGTTACATAATACTTACGATTAGGGAATCGTCACTGATAATAGTACGAGTAGGTACCTACCTGAATATTTTCTGGTTTGAAATTAGCGTAGGTACGTACACATTATAAAAGTAAACGAACTGACTACTGCATTCATTTGATCTAGAACGATGTTCAAGAAATTGAAGAAACAGCTATAAACAAACTGGTAGGTTCTCCACATTCATCAGTAACCTACTGCTGCTTACTGTGGGTATATTTGACCAGGTGGACACCACACAAGCTACAAGTAAGTACAACTCTCCAAATAGCTCAACACTCGTATTATGGTTTTCCTGTTGTGCTCATAGTAACATGTGTGTTCATAATCATTTATTTATTTGTTTTATTTGCATTAGTTGCGTGTAATGTTTTGTTTATTTAAATGATAGTAAATTACATGCTACGTCATCTCACAGTTAGATATTTATTATTTGTTACGAGTAGGTACGTCACAGTTTATCACCAAGCAGTGATTGAATTGGAACAAGGTAATAATTTATATGCTCATATCTATCTATTTGCGTATTATCATCGCAAACGAGATGTCGATGTATGATGTTCTGAGAACATGTTTACTTAGATACAGTGCAAAATATCCAACATTATAATGACGATAACAATGAAATTGGTCTTTGGCACTTTGTGATAAACTTTGCGTTAAAATCTTAGTCTTAGTATGTGGTGCAGAGTTCATCGATAATTGAGCTTTGCAGCTGCCTCTACTAACGGCATTTCTTTGAAATTATTGAAAGGATTGTTTACTTCCATTTGTAGGTTCGGATTATGGTAGATATGTCGTATACATCACATTTTTACTTGCTCGCTTGACTTAATCGACAACATAGGTATATAGAGTTGATCCCAAAAATAGCAATATACTTATGTACCTAGGTACGTGTAATCATATAATAGTGAGTAGGTAGGTACTACATTTAGGAAAATATGATCTACGACGAAGTCAATGTCATGTCTCATACAAATGCAACCTACCATGTTTAGTGGTTAAAGAACAAAGCATTAGGTGTTGCAATGAAACTAATTTAAAAACTACCCCATACCAAATTTGGAAAGGAGCTTTCCAAGTCGACGAGTAAGTTTGTGATGATCACATGTTGGAATCCAATTTACCGGGATGCAGGGAACGAGTGGGAAGCAGGCCCTGAGAGATGACATACGTAGCTCATGGCACGTCGTCTGTACGCAGGTGGGTGCGCTGGCGCTCGCAGCGCACGCCGGGGCGCGGGCGGCGGCGACTGCGCGGCGGCTCGCGGGGCTCCGCGCTCGGCTGCGGCCTGCGGGCGCAGATCGAAAGTTCGACGCGAGATCGAGCGCGCATATGTAAATATCGGCACATTTACAAGCGAAAGGGTTCACCAGAGTGGCGCACTAACGCAGTGTTGCGCGGGAACCAGTCCGGTGAGATTCCTACAGCAGCGTCCGATAGAAAAATGTCGAACGAGCTTCAGGTTCATCACTCAGTGCGGGAGTGTGGTACGCGACGCGGTCACCGCTCGACTGCCGCCCTCCTCTCACCGCCGCGATGCTGATACATTTATCGCTTAATTATTGAAGTCGTCTGTGTACCAATTATACGAAGCAGCTGGCGCAGGCGCTGGCTGGCGAAGTGCGGCGCTAGCGCGTCTGCTCTGGCGCGTTGCGTCACAGTCAGCGCCCGCACCGAGCCGCGCCACCGCCGCCGGCCGTAGCCGTGCAGCCTTCGGATTTTATCTCAGGCACACGACAGCCAATCCATTGCCCACCTGTTATTCATTATACCATTAACCTCCAACTTATGGCAATTAGCGATATCTTCCTGCCTCATGCTTCCGTGGTAGGTCTAGCTGTCTATTTAATTTTATGTTCTCGCGCACACGTGCACCTCAAAACAGTCAAAATTGTTTCAAATTAACACTGGATTTTGATACTGTAATATACTTAGTTAGGTTAGGTATTCGTATCAAGTTCATCCCAGGCTACAGGAACCACTAGACCATCAGTAGGAGCCCAGTAGGTACCAGTCAGTCTCCATATTATGGATAGATATGATAAAGCTAGCTAATTGGAATTGCTAATAAATCGCATTATTAAATTTCTAAAAATAAGATAAGTAATAATTATCTTGTAGCTACTACTACTTACTAGGTTCAAGGCAGTGCAGCACTCTAGTCATAGGGCCATACCATAGTAAAAATTAAAGTTGGTAGTAAGTAAAAGTATATGTAAAAATAGTTATTATAAAGAACATATCCTAAAATAAGACGTTCTACGTTTGGCATTATACATGGTGGAAACTTTATACAGGCACTGGTGAAAAAATACCCTTTAACTATAAAATAGCAATTCGTCTCAAAGATCTCTTAAAGCTCTTAACGTAAATTTAATGAGGTTACATGTCCTATGTTGACATCTTATGCAACTTTTAATATCGTGCGGATTTAGCACGCACGCGGGATTGCCCTGCACGCGTGACACCCGCAAGTGTCCTTTTTAACCGACTTCAAAATAGGAAGAGATTCGACTGTATGTATATTTTTTTGTAATTTAGCAGATTTCCCCCATTCGTAGACCAATTCTCAAAATTATTTTTTGTTTAGCAGAGCACACTTCCGAGGTGGTTTCATGTTTCGTCAAATTCGGTCTAGCAGTTCTTGAGTTACATTCCAATAACTGAGAAGTGTTTCGCCTATTTAGATACCACCATTGACGTTGAATGACAACCGATCCCGTATTTAGCAATGGTCACTAAAAAAAGTGACAATTTTTATTTCCCAAAAAACGAAACTGACTTCAACACTAAAAAGGGTGAAATAACTTTTCGAAGTCGGTACCATGCGCACAATATTGTGATAATAGGTACTTTTGAACTATCATAGTACAGACATCAACAAGGTATTTCAAACCTTTTGTTGTTGACGTCAGTTCCATTTTTGTTATAAATATTTTTATACAAGTAGGGTAAGCTCGCCTAATTCTGTGACTACAAATCTTTTGAAGCGATTACATAGGTATTTAAATGAGATAGTTTGACACTTTGAGGCAGGTTTTAGTGCTCGACGGACTGTCGGTGCGTACCATCGGCCCTGACGATACGCATAACCGATCATCACTTTATACCGTTCAGGGCTCTCCTGAACTACCAAACTGGTACATTCACAAACACGTACACGAAATGGGCATGTTTACAAATCAATTAATTGTTGCTTACTATCTTCGTAAACGTATAAGGAACAAAAGACGTAGATATCATGTACATCCAATTGTCGCCTTAAGAGCACTTCAAGGGGAATCCACTACTTTAAATTCATGATTGCACGAAGATGAAGTAAAATGTTATTCATACACTTGCTCGAAAATTTCCAGTTACATATCACCCAATATCAACGTAAAGCAAGGCATCACATCCCCGGAGCTGTAATGTAGTATGAAACTCCCATGGGTGTAAAGTAAAGTGATTGGGATTTGGAACGTTAGTTGTAGGAAAACTCTTAGTACGGAGACAACTTACAGAAAAAAAAGGAAAAAGGCGCGATTGTACTATAAGGAGTGTGATCGTTGTGCGCCGCGTTGCTATGGGTTACGCATGGCCCCTCTCTGCGCAATCAAGGTCATAGTTACGTGTCGCGATCTGGTGTTTGGTGTTATTTTAATTACTTCCATAAAATGTTATAATTTTGAACGTGGTGCATGTAACTGTCCCGAAATATCTGGAGCTCCAAAAGCAACTAAATTGTCAAAAAAACGATATTAAAAAATATTTAGTGACACTTCCGCTGAAAAGAAAACAATGATTTTGGCCTATTTGGGGGCGTGCACCACCCTCCCTCCCGTATAAAATGCTAATAGGAAGAATAAAAAACACAAGAAACCCCAATAAACCAAAACCGATTCGACACGTGTTTCGTCTCTACACGAGGCATCCTCAGGAGATGTTGAATCGTCGACCGCTAGACCGACAGCTGTCGGGAGGGAGGGTGGTGCACGCCCCCAAATAGGCCAAGATCATTGTTTTCTTTTCAGCGGAAGTGTCACTAAATATTTTTTAATACCGTTTTTTTTATAATGGATTTCCGCAAAGTAACGCCTGAATCAATAAATTAAATCAACTAAATTGTGGTCTACATCGCGTGAGTATTAATTATAAATTAGTTAACAACCGCGAAAGTCTAATAGTGTTTTTTATAAAATGTCCCCCAAATATTACTCTGTCCCTCTATAACGGGACAAATGTGTCCAATTTGAATATTAACTATTAAGTTTTTACTTTTAATTAAATAACTGCTTTTTATACAGCTCTGAGTTTTTATTTTCTCGCAGTAGGTATGAAAAGTAGAGTATGCACCTCGAAGATAAAGCGTCTTCGTCTTTAATTCAATATAGGTTGAGGTTATGAGGGGCTCGACATGCTTGTGTAGTCAGTTATTTATTAGTATACAAAAATTAGTTCGAAAATCCTAGCTTCGCGGATATCAGGGTAGTGCCGATGGAAATTGTTGGACTTATAGCCGCTATAGGTCTCATTAGGTTGGGGCTTGTGAAAGTACCTGTACAATTAAGTTACCTTTACCCACCATTGAACAAAACACTTACGGTTTCAAACATATTATATTTCTCTAAGAATAACAATAATTTACTCAGTCTGCAGTTTCATTTCACAATATTTTAGCTGCTATTTATTACTTACTTCCTTGTATTCCTAGAATTATCTTTTTCTCTACATGAAAATATCTTCGCACCGAATTTTGTGGTCACCACAGTAGAAAAGGACAAACTACGTGCATACATGTGGTTTCTCACTCGAGACCATAGATAAGAGTATGTATAATGGATATAGATAGTAGTGCGTTCGAATAGAACCCTTGTCAGCGTTTTTAGCGATATTTTCGATAAGGGGCGTTCGAATTGGGAATTTGTAGGTGAATATGGCGTTCATGTCTCTTTTTGTTCAGCGTTCAGAAAGCTAAAAAGAGGTATTTTTGCCAATTTTTGACCCACGTCCGGAGCATTGCTTGTGATCGTTTTTTTACAGCTATGTATTTGACAGCATAATCATGCGATTTTAACTCGGAACAATAACAGGGCATGGAAGCCGGGCTAAAATCAGAAATGAAATGCCTATCTTTTTTTACTTACGATGTAATAGTGTGTAGGAAAGAGACATATAATACCGTTTTGTTTCGTTATCATGCAGGTTGTCACAAGTTAATTTTTGGATAGTGACGATCCATCCTCATTTTCTTTTCTCGAACTATGGGATTAACATAAAACTACAAAATTAAGTTGATAGCCGACTTAGTGTTTTGACGTATTCGATAGAACTTTTGTATTTGTTAGCATTATAAGATGACCAAAGGTAACCATTTGATATTGCTCATTTTTTGCTTGTGACACGTTCAAAAATAATTAAAACAAACAGCCATGTTTTGTTTCACTCACACCTTAGGACATGCTATTCGACATATATGAATAAACTATAGAGTACTCGGTCCTGTTTTAGCCCGGATTCCATGCCCTGTTATTCTTCCGAGTATTTTAGGTCTTATGCTCAGTTGAGCGTTCGAATTGGGTGTGGGCAAAAATAACGTTTTTGAGCTTTACTAACGCTTAAAGAGCCATCAATGAAAACGTTAAACGCCACCAATGCCCTAAAACCTAAGCGAACGCACCTTAGGTAAGTATAAATTGGCTGTGACATTAACGCCAGCTTCTGTGGCGGATAATTTTACAACTACAAGCTGCTCCACATATACCTTCTTCTTCTTATTTCTTATCTTAAAAAGCCTCTTTAACGTGGGAAGACGTTACTCTGCCAGTGTCATCATGTTCTTGCACTTCAAAAGTTTTTGGTGAATATTTTGCACTTGTACTCCCCCAACCGTGAAGGAGTGACCATTGTACGGTACAGTATCAAATGAAAGTAGGTAATATTAATATCAAAAGTATTTAAAACTGGCTTTTACAAACGTATATTTTTGGTTTTAATAAAATTACATAACATTTATATAAATTGTGTGAAAACAAGCGATAAAAGAAAGTTAAACAATATACCTATAGGTATTTCTATTTTAAATTATATTTAATTTTACTTTATGATACTTTATCTAGTCGAATGCACGCAGGGTGAGTAATAAGTGTTAGGTTTTGCGAAATTAAGATCATTTATCAATGTCAAACTGACATTATGTTTGACAGATTAATCGACTATTGTATATTTTAGCCTGGCAACTATTTCATATAAAACCTATACTTATCTCTGGTTCAGTTGTCAGGTTGTCTATGGTTGCAGCCAATCACAGAGCTGAGCGTTCCTGCCGCAAAAATGGCGGGAGATAGCTTGGCTGGTGATTGGTTGATGTCGTGGACGAATGGTAGCTGAGTATTTCAAGCGGGCTTGAGAAAAATAACGGTGGTGGGTGACACATTTCGTTGGCGGACGTCGAGGAGAAATATTGTGTACAGGCATAGTGTATAAACCTACTTGTAATAGTAACCCTGGTGCGCCATTTGCAATAAAGTAATTGGATTGTGACTGCATCTATTCTTTACGCAACCCGGAATAGGATCGAGTATAACATCTCAGAAGTGTGACGACGACTAGCATTGTAAAATGTAAGTACTACGCCCTATTATAATATTAATAAGTGTGTGACTAAAAAAGAATTGGCTTTCGACTTATTACTGCTGCTTAGTTGTTCATTGTTCAGCATAACCAGTGACTGTTGCTTATTCGTTATTTGCGACAGCGTAACAAAACGGTAACGTACATGCGGCAGATAGGTTTGTTACTTATAATTACTTGTGAATATTGTTATGAAATCTTTGCCGGCCTCGCAAGGCGATACCTATATTAACCCGTCCAGTGTCTAGTGTTTTCGGTTTATTTCCGACCTACGCATAAAAGATCAAATAAAAAAATACTACTCTTGAAAAGTTTGACCAACTAAAAGCAAGTTTATACCGGTGGAGTGTGTTGGATCTGATAAAATTAGTTACAAACTGGAGGTCTAAAAATGTGTATACACTTTGTGTATGCGCGACATGGCTTAGCACTTTTTTTAAACGTAGCATGTAGCATTTGCCGCAACCCGATATTGACGATAATATAGAGCATTCAATAAAGGCTAGATTTACTGTTAACCTAAAGCTTTACGGTACAGCTACCGTTAGATTACAGGTAGATCCATCTCCCACAGTCAGTGTTTTGGTAACAAACAGCGTAGCTGGGAAGCCCAATAGTCAATATTTTGTATTTGGAAGCATTTATGCTGCTAAATATGGTCGTATCGACATAGCAGTCACCTTATGTTTAGATTTTTGCCAGATTTCAAAAGATTCCGTATTCTGTCATGTTGATCGTGTAGATTTTGTAAATAGAATTATTGAAGAGCCATCAGAGATAGGATCTACAGTTTTTGTAGAAAGGTTTGATGAAAGTCAGGTTAAATAATAAAATGCTAACAGAGAGAATTTAGAAAATACTTAAAAAAAAATCGTCAGTCTATTAATCAATTAAAATTATCGTGTCGGCGAGCAGATTTAGCGTCTTACGGTGTTCGTCACTCTGGACGGCCAGTACGAATTCAATCGAATGCCGTTCGGCTTGGCGAACGCACCAGCCGTATTTCAACGTATGATAAATACACCCTTGGGGTCCGCCCGTTTCGAAAGGCAACTGCGTACATCAATGATATCCTCATCTTTGGCAGTCATCCTGCTTGAACTTCTCAAGGAAATTTTGCAAATGATAGAAAAGGCTAACTTCACACTTAACTTTGGCAAATGTGATTTTCTCCGTGACAAGATCAATTATCTTGGTTACAAGATAAGCGCTACTGGTATAAGGCCAAGCGAAGGTAAGATTAAGAGCGTACATAACTTCCCACGGCCTGAAAACGTACACCATGTTCGGTAATTTCTTGGGCTTGCAAGTTATTATCGAAAATGTATCAAGGACGTTGCATTATTAGCTTTCCCGCTCAGCAAGCTGCTTAAAAAGGGTGCTCTGTGGGAGTGGCGTGAGAGTCAGGAGCAGGTTTTCGAAGATCTAAAGCCCAGGTTGACAGAGAGGCCAATACTTGCCATATACTATCTGTTAGCAGGAACCGAGCTACACACTGACGCGAGCAGGATAGGGACTGGTGGCATACTTTTGCAGCGTACAGTGTCAAGCAAACCGTTTCGCCCAGTAGCTTATTATAGCAAGCAGACTTAACACTCGTAGATCAACTCCTATCCGTAATGATCATCACTAGCGATGATTGGCTGCATACGTTTCAACTTGAAGACTCTGAGTTATGTAGGATCCGTAATATCTTAAGTAGTAATGTCGACGAAAAGGGTCTCAAGTATATAACTGATAATTACGTCATAAAGGACAATAAATGTTTCGTTGTGTGGGTGGCGACAAGGAAAATGTTCGGTGGGTGTTGCCGAAAGGTGCGCGATGGCAATTGGTCATTTTGGTGTTGAGAAAACATTAGAAAGACTAAAAAAGACTTATTGGTTCGCCAAAATGACCAAATTCGTTAAGAAATACATAAAATCCTGCATTCAATGCGATTATGCGAAGCATAACTCCAGCGCTTTTGAGGGCTTCCTCCACCCCATTTGCAAAGGTAGAAGTTCCATTACACACCCTGCACATAGACCCTCTTGGCCGTTTGTGAAATCTAGTAGAGGTCATACCCACTTGCTTATAGTCGTTGACGCATTTACTAAATTCTGTTTCATTAGATGTAATCTACGTCAATAAACGTTATTATTATTATTATTCCTTTTATTCAAAATAAATCACGGATTTCATCCGGTCCTTTACAAAGGCACAAGTGGGGCTGTAGCCAACACTTAGAGGCCTGTTTGGTATAAAAAAAACAAAGTAGTATAAAAAAAAAACAGAAGCTTTTGGATGGATGGTGACATGGTATATCTATTATAAAAATGGGTAAAATGACAAGGCTATTGAAATAATTTTATTAGTGATAAAAAGATAGTGGGCTATGGAAGAGACTGCGGCACCTGCCAAATTCAGTCTCATTTTAAAATTTTGAGCAGGTGGTGACTTGCCACCCACTAAACGGGCCCCCCATAAAGGCCACCATGAATGGTCACAGAAGGGGGATTTTAACATATTTAATTATTATTATTATTATTAGACCGGTACGAAACACAACACACAAAATGTTTCCAGAGCTTTAGATGATATATTTTATACATTTAGGCTACCTGACCGTCTTATCAGTGACCGTGGCAGCGGTTTCACTTCACTCGCCTTTAGGAAATTTGCCCTTGATAAAGGCTTCAAGCACATTTTGAATGCAGTCGCTGGTCTTAGGTCCATCTGTCAGGTGCTACGGAACGCTATAATTGTACCATTCTTGATTCCTTGAAAGTGTTAAATTTAAGCCATGGTGACTAAGGATGGGATAGTCATTTGGGTAAGATTCAGTGGGGACTTAACAATACACTCCAGGAAACTACATGTAGAACTCCCTTGGAGGTGATGTTCGGTACTCACATGAATCTCGAGATTAGCCTGGTACTAAATTAAATTACCCAAGAAACTCGTGAGCTTAGCGATCTTGCTACCATACTTAGTGAAGTTAAAGATAGGATAGATAGAGAGCAAGTTAAGCAGAAGGAAATATATGATGAAGGTAGGAAACCAGCTAGAGTTTATAAGGAGGATGAGTTAGTGAAAATTACCAAAACTTGTTTCAACAATGATGGGCAGAGCAAAAAGCTCATGCCTTCATATGTAGGTCCATATCAGGTCGTCGAAGTTTTGGGTAAAGATCGATACAAGGTGACTCCTATCCCAGGGCTAGGGTCCACACAAAACAAACGTCAGGCAGTCCTAGCCGCGTATCGCATGAGACCGTGGATTCACATTGCTGCTTTAGAAGTCCATGAAAATGACTCTGACATGAATGGTTCTGATGATATCGAATAATTATTCCGATGCGCTTGATATAAATACGTGTTATTCGTGTAATTTAAGAGGCATGTAACTACATTTTATCTTTTGTGTTGTTTCAGATCACGAGAATCGATCGGTTCGTGATCTGATAATGTTCGAAGTCATCCAACTACGTCATCACAAGTAATCGATCGTCTTGTGGATGCTAGTTGAGCGTCAATACGCACGGGTAATCGATCGTCCCGTGCGTGCTCGATAATCAAGCATGGTAGTGAATCGATCACTCCATCTTGAGTCAAATGCTGCGCCATCACGGGTAATCGATCGTCCCGTGTATGGTTATTCATCAAACGACTGAATCGATCAGCTCGTTTTCGTAATCCTGATATCATCACAAGTAATCGATCGTCTTGTGCATGTTGGTTAGCGTCAACGCGCACGGGTAATCGATCGTCCCGTGCGTGCTCGATAGTCAAGCATGGCAGGGAATCGATCCCTCCATCTTGAGTCGAATTTTGCGCCATCTCGGGTAATCGATCGTCCCGAGTATGGTATGTAAAACGAGTATATGTCAAACGACTGAATCGATCAGTTCGTGTCTTCTAACTCTGATGTTATTAATTGCTCATAAATTGTGAATCGGTTTGAAATAAGTTTGATGTCTACTTTGTACCAAATTATTTACTCGAAGAATCTAATGTGTCGATTAATAAATGCTAATTTTCCTCAATGTGCAGTAAATTATGTCGATAGTTATGTTAAAATATAATTGTAATTGAATAATATATGGTTAATTGTGGTTACAATATAATTATATATATAGCAAGCATGTAATTCACCTAATGACTTTAAAGGTATTTGTAAATAGGATTTATTGAAAATTGATTATTTCATTGGCGTCGTTGGTATTTCTACCTGTATATATTGTTTTGATTGTTAGGGAATGTGTGACTGACCACGTTTCCGATTGTTAGGGTTCCACCTGGGGACGTGCGCGAGGACGCACACGTTGTCAGGATGGTCGATTGTTAGGTTTTGCGAAATTAAGATCATTTATCAATGTCAAACTGACATTATGTTTGACAGATTAATCGACTATTGTATATTTTAGCCTGGCAACTATTTCATATAAAACCTATACTTATCTCTGGTTCAGTTGTCAGGTTGTCTATGGTTGCAGCCAATCACAGAGCTGAGCGTTCCTGCCGCAAAAATGGCGGGAGATAGCTTGGCTGGTGATTGGTTGATGTCGTGGACGAATGGTAGCTGAGTATTTCATGCGGGCTTGAGAAAAATAACGGTGGTGGGTGACACATTTCGTTGGCGGACGTCGAGGAGAAATATTGTGTACAGGCATAGTGTATAAACCTACTTGTAATAGTAACCCTGGTGCGCCATTTGCAATAAAGTAATTGGATTGTGACTGCATCTATTCTTTACGCAATCCGGAATAGGATCGAGTTTAACATAAGTATAGATAGATAGATAGATAGATATGTAAACTCTTTATTGCAACACTTCATTAAATAGAAATAATGTGCCTCAGTACAACATAAATAACACAAAAAAATACAAGATGATATATATTAATCAACAAAGTATACTAAGCTGGACGACCGTCTCTGACACTCAACACAACAGATCTAGCACAAAAAACCCGAACTAAAGTCTAATTACAGACGACTACATACGGAAAACAACAATAACTCGTAAGAAAATCAAACTGAATTTTATGCCGTGGTCCGTTTTGCGATAATTTTGCTCACAGTGCTATCGTCTACCAAAGCTGGTCCGAGATAAATATCGCGATTTTGACAGCTCGTGGCACTGTAAGCGTGTTGTTAATTCGGACCAGAGTTGTACCAATAACGTACCATTTGCGCGCGAAAAACAAATTCATAAAAATATCGTGCATAGTGTGAAGGTTAACTATGTAGTGTGTGGATTAAAAAGAAATAATGGAATGGATGGACCGACTTTTACAACTTTTACATCAAAAAGAAGGGACACCAGTAAATACATTGTAGAAATAAACAAACACCTGTCACTTTTGACAGAACGCTCACGACGATTATGGTGTAGAGCATGGTTCATGTAATCGTCAATATGGCGGCAGTTAAGACGTCATCGATGACGTAGCGTGGGCCATCGTAATCACGCTCACGGTGAAAGGGACCGACTTTTATCGCGCTAATATCGATTATAGCCAATTAGGACCGCAGTGTTATTCATTCAATCATAGGAGAAACTTTGTATACGTCTTATACTTACAACCATAGATTAGAGTATGAAAAGGTACCGGATACAGTACTTCATATGAAAAAATAAAATTGGTAACAAAAGTTTCAAAACACGCCGCTCGGTGCGCTGGCTGAAGAATTTGTGTAATTTACACTAATATACCATAGCATGCTCGGGACCGTTTTTCAACACAGTCCGCTGCCTTGCCGGTCCCTTTCACCGTGAGCGTGATTACGATGGCCCACGCTACGTCATCGATGACGTCTTAACTGCCGCCATATTGACGATTACATGAACCATGCTCTACACCATAATCGTCGTGAGCGTTCTCTCAAAAGTGACAGGTGTTTATTTATTTCTACAATGTCTTTACTGGTGTCCCTTCTTTTTGATGTAAAAGTTGTAAAAGTCGGTCCATCCATTCCATTATTTCTTTTTAATCCACACACCATATAGTTAACCTTCACACTATGCACGATATTTTTATGAATTTGTTTTTCGCGCGCAAATAGTTCGTTATTGCTACAACTCTGGTCCGAATTAACAACACGCTTACAGTGCCACGAGCTGTCAAAATCGCGATATTTGTCTCGGACCAGCTTTGGTAGACGATAGCATTGTGAGCAAAATTATCGCAAAACGGACCACGGCATATAATGTCTTGGTGTCTACCTAGTAAAAAACTAGACACGAGAAACGTCATAGCAAAAAGATATATGACATTTACCTTAAAACCCCTCAATCCTTTCCCTTTCCACTATTTTGTCGTCCTTGGAATGTAATTTCTGAGTCCGATTACTTTTAGCGCTGTGATCGCCATTCCAAATCAACGAAAGCGCGACAACGTAGACCCATGTGACGTCATGGATTAAATCACCAAGGACTCCATTTTGCGATTTCAACGACTACACTATAAACTGAAATCACCGTGAAAAGTCCGTCAAAATTGACAGTTTGTTGATGTGTGCGTGATGCGATAGCTAGCATCTGTCTGTGTGTGCGTGTATTTCATGCCGTGAGCAACGTGAGCGTGATTTCAACCCATTCCGAATGGCTGACGGATCTCACCTGTCAAAAGCGCGCTATTGAATCGGAATGGAAAATGTGATAATATAGCCAAAATCAGTGTTGACGTGACTCGGAAAGCAACTTCCCATTCACGTTCCTCAAAAATAACGAGTCAAAAAACGGCTCGATATACATTGTGAAGCGATGTAATACAAGTACGATTCGAAAAATTTTATACCGACTTCCACTATATTCAGGTATTGGAGTGTAACTCAAAAACTACTAGTCTAACTACTAGATTCCATACGGGAAGCACCAGCTGTCAAACAAAAAAATAATTTGGGAATTGGTTCACTCTTTAGTGCGTTCAAATAGGTCCTTCGTGAGCGTTTTTAGCTAAAATAATGCTAAAAACGTTTACAAGCGGCGTTCGAATTGGGAATCTGTGGGTAAAAATATCGTTCATGTCACTTTTTGTTCAGCGTTCGGAAAGCTAAAAAAGAGGAATTTTAGCCACCAAAAAGAGTAATTTTTGACTCACGTCCGGAGCATGGTTGTTTGATTTGCAAAAGATAGGACAGTTATTCTACTCTTTGGGCAAAAGTGGCAAAAATATCGTTTTTGAGCTTTACGTACGCTTCAAAAGAGCCATCAATGAACATGCCACCTATGCCCTAAAAGCTAAACGAACGCACCTTGAGTGTATCTGTAAATTGTAATATTATATTTTGTATTCTCTTTGATTACATATGTTGTGTTGTGGTTATGTGCAAAATATATTTTATTGTGCAAAATGTACTCCAGAATGAAAATCCGGTAAGTGTAAAAGGTTTCTTACTACTTCTGCTGAAGATCGTGATTATAAACCTTTTTTAAGTTGTGGTAAGCTTTACAGCAGATTTAACTGTACATAAAGTTAAAGTTTTCACTAAATGCTTTATGAAGGCTTTTTCACAATGCATATTACCTACATGACAAATGCATGAAAGTAATTATAATATTACATAGTATTTAATAGACCTTAATTTGCAGGTGTGGCTGCCCTTCTGGAGTATTATGTAGATACCTGAGCTCTGCTGAAATCTCCACTGCTTTAAGGCCATTTTATTTTAGTGTACATCCTGACCTTTTTGGCAAATTTCCAGAACAAAGAGTAAGTATAAATTTCACCAAATATATATTATCATTATGTATAAATTTTAACCAGTTTTTGGTAACTTCTTACATTCATGATATAGCAATTTAAAAGATATGCCTAATTGAAATAATCTAGCCAATGGTAAAATTAAAGCTTTCAACTGATTGCTCTGTTGTGGTTTATTTATAACATCATTTCCTCTGGAAATTATGTAACAAACAATGTTGTTCACATACAGAAAATAAACGAGAATTCTCTACAGCAACTAAGTGCTCTTATTGAAGCCCAACAGTCTAGTCGAAGATTAGCCATTCCACCTCTGCCATTTTACCTAAGAAAAAAGGATATGCCCGATGGTAAGACATCTAATAAAGCATCTAAAATATCTGTCTGCTTTTATATATTGTGCTGCCCAGTACAAGCAGTTCTGTATAAATAACTTAGTGACCATGTGAGAATTGTTTATATACAGTAAAAGCTCATTATTCCCCCTTCCTTCATTCGCATTTTCACTATTTGTGGATTAACAATGCGACCCAATTCCTATATTTGTGGCTAAAAAATTCTTTATTCCCGGATCTAATAAGTAAAAACATAATAATAAAAAGATTCGAATAGGTATCCAACCCAATATCCTTTGTTAATACAGTCATGGACGAATAAAAAGAGTAAAATAGATCTTATTACAACTTAGCCTTATGTATGTTGTTAAATAATATCGCCGTGGATTTTGACATAAGCTGCCTCTCCGCGATCTTGTTTTTGAGAATGTAAATTAACAATGAAAGCAACCTTATCACTCAATGAATAAAGTATATATATAGGCTGAGAGCCATATATGAAGTGTGACCTTGACCAGGTATGAAGTAAACACGTAATGTCTTTTTCAACTTTTATCTTCAATCTCTTATTACATTATAACAAAACAGAGAGGTGCGCACGCGGCGGGCGCTCGCAGCAAACTGAGCTCCGGTCGCCATGCATAGCCGTTTTATAGGCGACTGTGATGGTGGGCGCGTTGTGACTCAACCACTCGCCCGTTGCATGTGTTACGTAGAACCCCATCATATATATTTAATTGTTGCTGTTCCGTTCTATAGTAAAAGCTGCATTGTGTTTTATTGTTTGTCGTTCACATTTGTTACAACAATTGTGATCAAGTAACCTGTTACACGTCTCTACTTATCTTGCCTCTTATTTTTAAGAAGCAAATTGCTAGTGCGACAGCTGCATATCAATCTAAATTGAAGGAGCTTTTAAAAACTGCCAAGCAAGTGAAAATTACAAAATTTTTCAAACCATTGCCTAAGCCTTATGATAATTAATCAAAATGTTCAAAAATTTCAATGAAATTGCTTTTCTTTTATGTATTTTTTTTATTTTGTTTTTTACATATAAATTACCATTCCGTATTCACGGTTTCTGTATTCGCATCATGTTTATGAATGAACATATACCCCGCAAATAAGGAGCTTTTACTGTATATATATATGTATGTAGTATACACAGTGTAGTCAGTATGATTTAGCATAATAACAACCAACTATTTTTAGCGATGTAAGTATAGTCTATATGTTTGGTTTTAAGCCAATATATTACCATAACCTTCCTTATATGTATTTGCAAATATAATGTATGTTTGTAAAATTAACATAAATATAAGTTAAATAGTGATCACCACCCTTTTAATACTAGGAATACAAATAGTATATCTGTACCTAGTTTTAGATTTGCGAAGACTAATAAGTCATTCTTAGGAAGTTATGAGCATTTTTACAATAAAATCCCAAAACACATAACTGAGCTCACAGACGGAAAATTCAAGTTGACTGTAAAAAACTTTTTAATAAAAAAGCATATTATAAAGTCTGACATTATATAGAAGACAAATATGCTTGGAATACTCCACTTCTGGCAAGCTGTCATTCTGCCACCCATAAATTGTAATATTAGTAGTACCTAAGTAGAAACATTGTAAAAATGTATATAAAAAGAATGGCCCTGAGTTTCTTGCCACTTCTTCTCGGTAGGCTTTATATATTTTGGAATGCTGTGGTAGTGTCTTTAAAGTACATTATAATGAATATTTGATGTTCATATGTGTGTCTTTGATGCCTAAATTTAATAAATGACTTTGACTATAAATATTTTTCTTTCTGATGCTAACATAAATATTAATATTTAAATGTATGTATTTATGTAGCGTAAGTGATTATTTTAATTTAAAAAAATTCAATCTCATTTCGTTTAGTGCGATGTAATATCACCAGTCCCTTGGGCGTCATTATAACCAGATTCTACTGTGTAGTAGTATATAAATATATTTTTAGAGCTTGCTAACTTTTTTTTTATACATTGGTGGATTTTTTGTTAGGGCTATATTCAGGAACAAGAACTAAATTTTAAAAAATACAGTCTTGTATTTATTAAGTATGGTCTCCAAACTTGAAACCCATATTCCAACAGCAGTCTGATATAGGTCTTATATATCTTAATGAATATTTCAATAGTCATCGCTGGGAAAGCTTTACGAATCGCATTATATCTATATAAAATAATTTGCCTTTTGGCGATCATACTTATGTGCTCTTCCCACTTTAGATCTGTTGATATAATAACACCTAGGTCTCTTTGTTGCCGGACTGCAGCTATGACATGACCCGTCCAAGCTGTAAGCAATATGAGGATTACATTATAATTAGTACTCACGGGATGTACACCACGATTAGGCAGGTTTGGGAGTTCCCGATATTTCGGCGCAGTTACATGCACCATGCTCACGGGTAGACTAAAGATGCGGGTGGATGTGAAAAAAGTTCGAAGTTATTAAGAGCAGACAAAACGGTCTACTCTATTTCTCACTCTTTTACTACGGATACCACTGGCCCTCGAACTAGATTGTAAGTCTCGACAATACACACTAACTGTATCACTGCGAATGATGTTTTGATCACATTTTGGACGATTGTTGTTCCTCTTAAGACAACCTACCACTGGATTCCACGCTCTGGCAAGTTGGAATCCATCACCACGATTGAAATTTGGACATTTCGTGATTTCGATGGCTTCCTTCACCAACCTGGGTACATAGTGGCGTTCCGTGCATAAGACTTGTGGTTTGTGAAATTCTATCCAGTGGTTAGGGCCTGAGTCCAGTACCTAGATGTTCAGCTATGGCAAATTTTTGTCTTTCACTATTCTTAACAGCTTTGATGTGTTCTCTGAACCAGCGAGACACAGTTCGCTTTATCTGTCCTATATACGATTTTATGCAGCTACAGTTGACTTTGTACACCCCAGGATAAGGAATTTTATCCTTAGGGGAACGCAGACTTTGCACTTACTTCCTCTGAGTAGTAAATATGATTTTGAGACTTTTTTCAAGGATTCGACCTATTTTGTCTGTGACTCCTTTTACATATGGCAAATAGGTTGGCTGACATTCCACTTTAGGCTTCTTCGGTGTCTTCTGTGGCCTGGTTTCACTGACTTTTACCTTGTACACATTTCTGTACAACACCAGTTGTATGTGGTATAATTCGTCACCGTGTACCTATTACTAGGGGTAAAGGGGTAGAGGTGTATCCATAAACCTCTCAAGGTATGTAGATTTAAACATTTGCTACTTTCTTTTAGATTTCAGAACATAGTTTTTAAATACAACAAAACAAATAGTCACGTCTTTATATCCTCGAAGGGGAAGAATTTCAAAGTGGTGTTTTCACCACTTCACCTATACCGACCGAGCGAAGCCGCTGCTAGTTAGATATACTTTTTATATAACATTATTGACCTAATTTAAAATTCACGGATGTGTTACCAGGACCTCAGTTAATATTCATACTTGGAACTTACGTAAACTGCCATAGCAATAATCTAAATAGTATATAAAAATAATAAATTCTTATAGATATGTGCTGCCTGTTCAATAGTTGTTTTGTAATTTTTTTCTAGCATGATAGTTCTGGACGATAACCTATGGCGTTGATTAGATAAAATCTGAATCAAACAGAACCAATGTGTTTTTTACAGGAAATTTTAAACTGGTGAAAATTCAATTGAACGGCAGCAATGTGAGAGACACAGTCATCAAAGTTTTGAACGCTTGTGATATATCAACAAATTATGTAGATAAAATACCTCAAATGCAACCAAAAGCTAAATCTGATTTTAGGTAAGCCAAAAGGTTGTATCGAGAGTAATGCAAGAACACAGTTCATTAATATTTACATAATATATTTATTTACTTTACAGATCTGAGTTCACAAAAGCATATCAAGATTATAATGATGAATTTGAAAAAGCAACTCGGATGAAAAGAAAAGTTGAAGAGAAGAAAGCCAACTTAAATGTCATGTAAGCATTGATACATTTAATGTTACTGTCGAAGATTTTCATGTCATTTCATAATGTAGGGTGGGATTCAGCAGCTTGACTTAAAAATGTAGACTGTACTATTTACTTACAGGTTTCGAAATTGTCAAGATAAATACGCTTCTCATATTAATTAACAAAGAAGTTACATACTTACCAATGCATAATTAACTATATTGTTTGTCAATTATGTACATTAGAAGAAAATAGTACTTATAGTAACATCTTACAAATAATTATCATTCAAGGTAATCTTTTATTTATTGTTGGTTATAGTTTTGTGTCTAAGAACCAATCCTGGGAACTTACTAATAATTAATTTAATTAGTGGAATGTCATCCTCTCTAACTGCCTTAGTACTGCTGAATGCATGTTTCTTTTTGGAATATTAACTATGTAGATGAAAGTATGAGTCCTTTTACTTTTTCTTACACACAAGCTCAAGTAAAACTTGAAAACCAACAGCAATGCAAAAAATAAATGTATGAATTCACAGATTCAAAACAGTAAGTCAGGTAAATCACTGACGCCTAGTGTCCTGTGTGGCAATTACCTACATTTTTATACTCATGCTCCGCACTATGTTTCCCTGTGTCGCGGGAGGCATCACACACAATATCACATCACAACTGAGAACTAAAATTTAATAAACAAGTACAAATTGAAAAATTTAATACCGACTTCCTTTCTATTCAGTTATTGGAGTGTATCTCAAAAACTACTGGACCGAATTTGATGAAATTTAAATGGGAACACACAGGAAGCACTAGCTTTCAAACAAAAAATAAATAATTTTGAGAATCTGTTCACCCAGTCGAAAGTTATGAGGTAACAAAATAAATAAAAAAAACACAGTCGAATTGAGTACCTCTTTCTTTTTTTGCAAGTCGGTAGAAAAATAGGTGCGGAGTTACCAAGAAACCGTCATAAGATCGTTGCTCCTTCCCAATCATTTATAGATTTATAACTTCTACAGTTATTGCCGTAATAGCATGATCTTTTGCAAAATAATATTCTGGAGTGAGTTACGATTATTTTTTAGGGATACGTGACATAAGTGATACCTGATATTGTTTGCTGAACCTCTCGTGTTTGTTACTTGTAAATAGATCTTTTGGAACGAAAGTAAAGTCTAATACATCTTGTTTAGGTTTAAAGAACTTTATTTCTCATAAGAACTAGTGTTCACTTACAATGAGATTCTCTTAAATATAATTTATAAATGAGTCCTCTGGCTTGGTAGGCATTACTTATTTAACGAGCTATTTATATATTGCTTCAGTTTATTTCGATATGCATTAATATTTTCACATTCTTTCACTTCATTTGGTAAGTGATTGTATAGCTTTGCTCCTTCAAATAATAATGTTGTTCTCCCATAGTTAGTACGCGGTGTTATCAATCTTAATTTATTTTTATTCCTTAAATTGTGGGTATTTATGTGTTGTGTGAACTGAACGTTTGAGTGAATTGATTGAGTTATGATATTTTTTATGAGAATGAAAGTGTTATATGTGTATATTTGTTTGATATTATAAAGTTTAGTACTTACTTTTATATAATAATGTTGTTGGTGTAATTTGTTAGTGTGTTATATATAAGTTGGTGTGTTTTAATCAGATACTCAGATATCAGATGTACTTAATTTCTGCAAAATTGCCCCTATAAACTATTTTGCAATGTAATATCTATATTATAAAAACGTTTGTAACTTTGTTAATTTTTGTCTGTTTGTTACCTTATCATCCTGACTAGACGACTGAACATTGCATTTATATAACTGAATATTGCAACAAAATTGATTATATTCTGTGCAAGGGTATAAGATACTTTTCAGCATCATCCATCTCCACGCGACGCAGCTAGTTAAACTTATCAAACTTTGAAAATTATAAACTATAAGTAATATTTAAGACTAAAAGTACCCATTATTTTCTTTCAAACTAAGCCCGCGATTTCAACACTTTTTCTCTATCATCTTCAATATGATCCCTATATACTATTTTGTCGATTTAACGGTTAGTTCTCGAGGAATTAAGATATCCTTCTTTACTCGGATGATGTCATAGGCAGTGGCTATACTATAGTGGCTAGTCTACTTATAACAGTTAAAAGATTTAACCAAGCGCATCGCGTAACACGTACTCGCGTACAGTTTATAAAAAGTCATTGATTTTCAGTGAATGGATCTATGAAAACAGTGATGTTGCAAAAATCAAATATGAAACTACATCGCCAACACGGGACCAAGTGCAGTCTTTAATGGATCACCTTTGCAATACATATGGTATAAAAGAAGTTGGTATAAGTATTTTTATTCTAAAATTATTTTTCACTTATTGGTACAATATTTTGTTACGTTATTCAATAAAACAACTGTCGGTGCAAATAACCTATCTATCGGCGGCTTACCTTACTAGAGATAGATATATGATACTATTTGTATAGACTTTATGTCAAATTTCTATCGGTTGTAAGGAAACTGTGCATAGATAGATTATTTAGATATAGGGATTTATCTAAACCTATAGACGTCAGTTTATCACTACATCTATTCTATTGACCGAGACAAGGTATCACTTTATCTGCTTCACTTTGCATACAAAATGGACAAGTAACCGCCACTGCGAGCTAATAAGTCAATTTACGAGGGGCGGTAAAAAAGTTCGCGGAATGGAAATAAAATAAAATAAAACCCAAATTTATTTTCCCTTTTCAATTTACTCTCCTTAACCCCATTTTCCGATCTGCCAAATAATCATGCTAACGAAATAAAATGTTGTGTCGAGGCGTTCAAAATTGGTCAAAATCGCCGATTTCACTTCTTCATCGTTAGTAAACTTTTTCCTCGGAAGTGTTTATTTTTCATTTTCATGAGTTCTGAAGCCTCACATGTGTGAGTCAGACATTGCGATGTGGCTCTTGTGAACTCGCGAGTTTTTTTTCTTTCTTTTCCTTGACATGTCTTTAGCTTTCCGAGTAAACTGGGGTAGTATTTTACGATGATGACGCCTTCTACTTGACGGCCGATCTACAAAAACTCTTAGAAATAAACAAAATCGTGGCTATGATTTATCCGGCCGATTTTTACTCTTTAGACTTTAGGCGTGTGTGTACTGCCACTGCATTGACTCAGGCTCATTGTGATGAACCGACGTTTCGTCCTCAGTAACAATTTGGTCAATAAGGTCCGAGGTGAGTATCTCGGTTTTTGCTACAGAGTTCAAAAATCTTCTGGGAGCACTCGACGCGCCGTTGCTTTTGAACCGAGATCATTCTCGCCACACAACTTTGAAATGCCAAGATGAATGGTAAAAATTCTACAAGAAAACACTCGCAACTATTTCTGCTCATTGCTTCTTCTCAAGCTAGTTCAAGTACAAGTTTTTTTACTTTTTCGATAATGTCTGCGGAAGTGGCTACAATCGGCCGACCTGGGCTCTCATCGTCTTCAATCGACTCTCTTCCTTGCTTGAATTCAAAGTTTTCCCAGAGTCTCCCGTAAGCAGATGACATCTCTTCCATGATGATCTGCGGCGTTTTTCTCAGCTAGGTGAGGAGCTTTATGACAGCGAAAAACTAAATTTTCTGTATAGTTTGCATTTTCTTCCCGATCGACTTGTTGACTTGATGATTACTCGAACAGGATTGACTAGATTTTATAGTCAAAATTTGGTATTTATAGTGAAATTGAGTTGAGTCATTAATTAGCCCTAGGCATATGAAAACACCTATTTCTTTCTAATAAAATGAAAGGGTTCATGCCGGAAACTTTTTGACCGCTCGACGTATGCATTTATAGTTTTCATAAAAATCAAGCCCCAAACTCCTTTGAGCAATTCGACCACTGAATCCCGTTCCTCCAGTTCTCTTATGAAATAAAGTACATAAATAATACTTAAGGGACATCATCCAAAATAATTTTTCTTTGTTTTTGTAAAACAGGCAATATTTACACATTTAACTAAAAAAGTAATGTAGGTAGACAAACAACAACATAATACAATATATGGTAACAACTTCCCTACAATGTTTTCAGATCCCAAACTAGGCAGAGCCTGGGCCAGCCTTACTATGAGCTCTTAAAGCAGGCCTGCCCAGACCTACTATTCAAGAACCGCAGAAAAACTTCACTTGTTTTTTTTGTATGGACTCTTGTTAACATGACACTCAATATCCACTCAGTTTATCAACTTACAAACATGTAGGCGTCTGCAATGTTGGTTAATTGTTCGAATGCCAGAGACAATATTATCTGTTCACTTTTGAGAAAACAATATTCAAACAGTTCACCTAAATGAGCATCATGCTATGATTTCATTAAAAACTGATTATGCCAGGTTTAAGAACTGCATGGAACTTGCATGGCTTTTTGAAGCTTATAGTAAGGCCCCTGTACTATGGTAACCTGATGACTGATATACCTACATACTTATAAACATACACACACACACACACACACCCAGCCAGAGGTCAAACAGACATACAGATATGTAAATGCACATACCTGTCTGGGGATCGAACCCAGGTCCAGCGGCTCAGAAGGCAGGGACCTACCAACTGCTCCAACGCCTGTCTGGAACAACATGTCAAGGAAAAATAAAATTTTGGTAAAGAACAAAGAGTGTAATGTTATATGATTATTAACGGGATATTTACCGTGGTAAGGTTGTGGAATGAGCTCCCGATTCCCGAACCTTACCACGGTAAATATCCCGTTAATAATCATATAACTTTAGAGAACAACCGTGATAGTTTAAAAAAGAGTGTAATGTTAATTTGCAGGTGAAATATGATAATGGATGGAATATCAGCCACATTAGAGGGGCGCTGCAAAGTTTGATGTCATTGGCTTCACAACATCCTAAAGCTATGGTCAATTTAGAAGGTGAGTTAATAAACTACATCACGGTATTGTCTTGTTTGTTTCATTATTATCATACTAATCAACCATACAACCTTGTTTACTAGATTTATTTGTCACACGAATGTTATAAAATGAGAGTGTATGTCTGTTCTAATAGGTGTATTTGTTTGAATTTACGAATAGTGCCGTGAAGAGCACAGCACAGGGCAGGCATGACGCTTACTGTCAGGTGGCACCACCCTTGTTACTTTTATCCTACTAGCTGCGCTCCGCGGTATCACTCGCGTGGTGATGGATGATGATGATGACGATGAAGATGATGATGATGAATTAGATATAGCGTATGTTACTCAGGCATAATGTAGCTTTCTACTGCAAAAATATTTTTTAATCGGTTTAGTAGTTTTGTGTTTCCATTACAAACAAACAAACAATGATTTTTTCTTTTTATTATTAGAATTAAATACCAAGGTACGAATAATGTGGTTTAGTCTGTACCGGCGTTACTATTGCATAATTAAACGTGAAAAAGTAGTTATTGTCCCAACTGCAATGTTGCATTTTTTTGTTTAATAAATGTCGCTCCGACCCCATACGATAGTTACAATCAGATAGAGAGTTAAAGATCGATGCTCGGACCGATATTTCGGCGCAGTTACGTGCACCATGTTCACGGGTAAAACATGGTGCATGTATGCGGGAGTCTACCTCTTAGTCTCTACGTCTCTTAGTTTTATTAATATTTATTTTAAGTTTATTTGAATATAACCAGTCGATAATTTTGATAAGGCAATTTTCTGTGTCATTTATTAAATTGGTTACACTTTTGCATGCTATTAAAATAGTGGTGTCGTCAGCAAAAACTATGCTGCTGTGTGCAATACACTTGGCAGGTAATTAATATAAAGAAGGAACCATAGAGGACCCAAGATACTTCCCTGAGGTACACCATCGCAAATAAGTCGTTCATCTGAATCATAATCTATTACACTATTTGAAGCTTGAGTGATTCGGGTTATTTGGTTTCTGTCTTTTAAATAAGACTTGAACCATTCCTGGGCTGGACCTCTGATACCATATTTATATAGCTTTTTTAGCAATATGTCATGATTGACAAAATTAAATGCTTTACTTAGATCAAGGAACAGGCCACACGACGGCGTCTTACTATTAATATTATTTAAAATCTGTTCATGAAGATTATACAGTGCTAATGTGGTTAATCTACCTTTCTTACAATCATACTGTTCTTGGGCTAATATTTCATACTTATCTAAATAAGAGATGTTTCTCGTATATAGAAAGTTTTCAAAAAAAAAACGATAGAACAGGTACTAAGGATATAGGTCGGTAGTTATCTCTATCTATTTTTAGACCTTTTTTGAATAATGCCTTAACTATTGAATTTTTTAGTTTATCTGGCATACAACCTTTCTCTAACGAAAGGTTTACAATATATGCTAGTGGCTCATTTATACATGGGCATATAGCCCTAAGCATACTAGTAGTGATGTCGTAACCTGCAGATTTTGTGTTATTTAAGTTCTTAATAATTTTAGATATTTCGTCAGACGTAGTCGGTTTTAAATAGATACTTTGCATTGCATAATATCTACATCACTTTGTTCTATTATCAATAATTTCAGCAGCGTATGCGATTTAAGGATTTTTCGGTTATACAATTGCATATGTAAACATGAAAAAGCATTTATTTTGACATAAACATTTGGTATTGCTGATATTTTTGTAGACATTGACGTCTTCTAAAAAAAGGAACTACCCACATCACTTTGCTCTTTGTCAATAGTTTTCGTAGCGTACGCGATATAAGGATTTTTTGACACCTTGGGTTATATTATCGAAGATTTCATATGTTTCCCTGAATTTGTGCAAATCTCCTATGTCCTATGACCTATGTCAGGTCCAGCTAGGTATTATTCTGTAGGTACGATTACTACTTTAGTCAATATCTATTCATATCATATGAGTAGATATTGGCCAAATATGAATGTGTGAGTATATAAATATGTCAGCTTCATATCTTTACAGGAAGGACCATAGCGCTTGGTCAATTCACAGGAGTAAGCTTAGATGGTGATGTCTTCCTAAATATTATTGATGTTAGAAACGAATGGCTTTCGGTAAGTTTTTTAAATAACATTGACAAAATACCAGAGCTTCATTACATTTTATATCCATCGTGAACCAAATCTTGGACACGTACTGTTGCGAGTTGTCCACCACTTTAAGATCACTCAGTAAGCATTGGAGCTATGTAAGAAATCTATGCTCGCCGTTTCACTGCAGGTTTTTTTTATACATGAGAAAAACGATTAACTCGACCTAGGTCAAGGATTATAAGATACCTAAAGTAGCTGACTGTTCCGTAAACCGTTAACAGCTGAGGTAGGCAAGTTCTTGAGTGCAAGCAACGTTTAGGCAAACATAGTATAGCTATATATATATATATTATATATAACGTAATATATAGCATAATATAGGTATAACGCTGTAGAGAGGTAAAGACCAAGCTCTGTGGAGAGAATAATATATATATATATATATATATATATATATATATATATATATATATATAGTATTTGTCCAGCAGTGGATAGATGTGGGCTTGTCAAGATCCCTCATGAGCGAGTCATATAAAACGCTTTTAGCCTTTGTAGCAACATGCCTAACACGGATGTCTCTAAAGTAATATGCCTGATAAGTGAAATACATTAATCTCATATTGTCTAAGATTTTAAATACCTAAGACGCAAAATGCTTCAATGTCAATATACTTTAAACTCAGTTAACCTGAGTTGTACAGTGTCTAAAACGCAATTTGCCCTTATAGTCAAATTCCCTTATATATTAACTCATGCCTATACTGTAAAGCTGCAGTTTTACAGTTAAACGGATCCATTGAACTGTGTTTCAATTACTCTTATTAGCAACTGAAAAATAGATTAATCTAAACCTCACCAGGTAAAAAATTTGGTAAAATACATCACTTGATTATTGGACGACTCCTAAGACATAATGCAGTGTGGGTAATTTGATAAACTGTAATTATGCATTTTAGCCATACTTACTGCTACTTAGCCATATTAAGATTGAAGTAATTAGCAAAGCAGACATATCGCATTTCAGATGTTTTGCTATCAACACCTAAAGCGATTCAGGTAATTTACAAATCAGATATTATGCGTTTTAGGTATTAAGCTACTTTGACCTTTTGTTTTTTAGATGACTCGCTCATGAGGGGTCAAGATTAATTATTAGCTTAATAAGAGGTTAAAATAGTTTTAATTAATACTTATTTTTAATTTTACAGCTTATCAAGAAAGTTAATCAGGAAGATGCTGCTTTATTAATGATTCCAAATTATGAAAAAGCATTGTCTAGTATCCTTCGAGACATTCATATTTGTAGAAGGTAATTATTCAATTTTACTTCAAAATAAATATTGTCGTGTGGAGTATTTTAATTCGCATGAATAATTAAAGCGGTTTAATGGAAAGTACTGTCTGACTTTAGACAGGGTTTTTCCTTTATACGTGTAACTTCGTGTGTGTAGCCTTCGCACGCACGCGTCGTCCCTGGTTGTGAGAGGTGGAGATCTCGAACCTTACGACTTGTGGTCCGAGAGGGTCTCCACCTCCGACAAAACCCTCCACTCCTAGACTGGAGTGCGACAGCTGGGGTAGCGAATGAAATATCCACTACGGACTCTCCATTATGCCGCACGCACGTGTGGACGGACACTCTGTTCAACATGGTCAGTCTTGTAGCAACCACCTATTCCCAGACGATCTCCCCGCGAGAGTTCGTAGAGTGGTTGCCCCAGTTCCGGGCCTTGGCGTTCAGATCCCCCTGTAGTTGGTGATAACACTATATTAATCCTGGTTTACTTAATTTCAGAAAGTTTATGCCCAAAGTGTCAGCTCATCAATACTGTCAGCATCTGAGGCAGCTGATTACTTCGATAGGGGATTATCGCGGCAGAGGCAACAAGTTCCCATCTTCTGTGCCGGAATCACTCAGCAAATATCAAATTGTGGTTGAACCGTAAGTAAGGTACTTGAAAATTGTGTGTAGTGTGTGTATTCTCTATGTTGAATCAGGTATATTGCAGTAATCATATATTTATATAAGGTCTTTTATAGTTAGTGGATAATATTGAACGGGTTGGTTTAAAATTGATAACTGTCTATGAAAGTGATAGAAAAAAAATTACATATTTTTACAGATCATGAAACTGAAAGGAAAATAAATCATCTATTCGTATTATTAATCCATATTCCCTGCTCCGCGGCTAAGAACCATAGTGTGTATGAACGCACCGCGGTGCCGCTACGCCGCTATACATTAGCAGCACAGAATAGATAACAATACCGCCCCGTAGTTACTACCGCATTCTGATGGATGTTGATGATAAAAAGTATCTATTTATTTATTTATTAAATGATATAGTAAGCTTACAGTATCATACTATAGACCAAAACGCTAACTATTTAGGTAACATGTTATGAATAGGCTTAAACTAGATACAATTGTACTCATAACGTCATTGAAAATGTCGACATGCTGGAACTCGTGCGTAAATTGATTGAGAATAGTCGACAGCCTGCGCGTGTGCGCGTTCCTGCCGTGGATGGTACGTGAAACGGTACATGTGAACAGTTGATGACGGCGTCGACTCCTTGTGCGAACGTAGTTATTTGGCACAAATAAACCAATATTACCCAACACGGTTGGATTATTTACTCTATTGCGAAGTATTCGGCAATAGTGGATGACTAATAGCAATTTACGCCTGTACTCTAATGTACTTACTCCGATCATTCCTGAGACAAAAAGTGATGGAAATAGGTATGGATAGTATCCGTACATACGTTTATAGACTAGCGAGTTTACGCTGCAGCCTCTTAGTCATCAAACTGTACATAGCCTCACTCGGATCCCAAACTATACACCACCGAACACCGAATGTACAACACCGAACTCCGGCTTACTGCAAACGAACGCATTAAAGAGCATGATGGCAATCTTTACGTCTTGAAATTATGAGGTTGTTCTCATTATAAAACCAAATACCTTGCTAGCTTCTTTACATATTGAAATAATATGCTGACGAAAGTTCAGCTCATTATCGAAGATAACTCCAAGGTCTCGGACTGAATTCACCCTCTCCAGCTCTGACCCATCCAATGTGTATTGTAGGGTTAGGGGCTTTTGAGATCGGGAAAAGGAGACTACCTTACATTTAGACATTAAAGAATAATTTATTTGACCGACTCCAATGCCTTACGCCGTAATATCGTACTGAAGCTCCATACAGTCGGTAACTACACTCACGGGTCGATAGCTTTTTAAATCGTCTGCGAACATTAGACAGTGTTAAGTACTGAAGGAAGATCGTTGATCATGGCAAGAAAAAAATGTAGGACCCAAGGGTACTGCCCTAACTTACTCCTGATCTCGTGAAATATTCATGAGATATATAGTTATTTAACTGTACATACTGGCGCCTGTCACTTGAATAATGGGCAAAAAACTTCAACAGTTTTGGGGAGGCCCCCAAAGTCGACAGTTTGACCAAGAGGATGTCATTCTCGACCAAATCGAACGCTCGCCTAAAATCAAGGAATATGGCGACAACCTGTCGACCACCATCCATATGCATCGATACCGAATCTACAAAAGTGATAAGATTCGTATTTGTCATGTTAATTACAGTGAAGCAGGCCCTCTAATGGTGTCTCCGACCGGCCAGTTCATCACACCATCATCATGTCCTGCCGACGAGCTTCTCAAGTTCATCACAAACCACCTCGATGAAGCCACGCAACTACTTACGGAGTATAGCATGTAAGTTATTCTACTTTTAATGAACCTGTTGACTGTTCGACTAAATGTCCAGTTACTAGTTATCCTTAATTACGACAATGTATACAATGTGTAATGTATGCAACGAGCTTTGGAGGGCTATGCTCGGGGTTTCTCTACGTGATCGAATCAGAAATGAGGAGATCCGTAGATGAACAAAAGTCACCGACATAGCCCAGAAGATTAGCCAGTTAAAGTGGCAGTGGACAGGCCACATAGCATGCAGAACAGATAGCCGATGGGGCCGGAAGGTTCTGGAATAGAGACCACGGACCGGCACGGTAGGTCTTCCACCGACACGGTGGACAGACGACCTGCAGGACGACGTTGGATGCAGGCCGGTTTAACCGGTCCTTTGGAAAATTATGGGGGAGGCGTATGTTCAGCAGTGGACGTCCCTTGGCTGAGATGATAATTATGCAATGTGGAAGACATTGACCAAAGGAAGTCCATTATTTTTTATATATTATTATCAAGGAATGGTCTATAGATAGACTGTGACCAATATTTATACTTGGTTTTATTCTACACCATACAAATCAAGCATGTTCGTAGAAAGGATTGGTTTGGGCCAGAGCTTGATAGCAATCCCTGAATATACCAAAATAACATGTAGCATGTAACTTTATGGGACGATATTTTAAGATACATTACATTTTAACATGCCATGTAATATAATCATCAAATTTTCGTTATTTCAGAAATAAATATGTGGAAAAGGCTTTATATAAAGAAGTCGAAGAAAGATTTGGCCTCTTGAAGTTACATAAAGACGACAGCATCACTCCGGCCCTCATGATTCTATGCTGTCAAAGGTTGCTCACGAGAAGCGATAAAATAAATACTGTGAGTAGTAATAGTTAATAAACAATGCCACTCAAAACTAATGGATATTTTTTCTGTCACATAAAGCTAAATTACTCCTGGGTATTAGATATTTCCATTCCAAATTAAACTTAGTTGAACCATTTCATCGTGAAGCAACAAAATTTCACATTTATAATATTAGTAGGATACAAATTGCGGAACATTTTGTTCAGCAGTTCAGCATATTCGCTTGACAATAAAATATGATTTTTATATATTTACATTACCAGTTTGTCTTCTTTATTATAAAAGCTCTTCTAATTTAATGGTATTTATATTACTTAACATCAGAGAATAAATAAATAGCCTCCAACTAGCAATATTTTTATTGTCATATTTTTTGTTTCAGAAACTGCAAGGAAACATCTTATACATAACTCATTATTATTCAGTGCTCTCAGAAGGTGTACTATGCATACCATGGAATTTCAATTAGGATAATATTAGAAATATATTAACAATAGAAAAAAGTAATTTCATAAAACTCCACTATTTTTAATAGGAAATGATGTAAATAATGTTAAATATTCAAATGTAAAAAAATACAAATTGTTATGCCAATCGCTGCTTTTATAAATGTAAGAAAATTAAATGTTAGTGTGTATAATATTAGAAAGACTATTTAAACCGAAACACTTTCTTAAACACAAGTGTAGAAAACTGCGATATCATGCATCTTGGATTGCATCTCATTGGATTGCGATTCTGACTTTGGTACGGTGTGGCCGCGTTTCGCGTGTCTCTAAAATATTATCCGCAACTTCACGGCATTTTCTATCATAAGTTCAAGTTACTTAGCGTCACTGTGGAGTGCAAATGTGCAAGGAAGATTTTACTATCTACGAGTATCTCAACAAAAATCATAGCTACGGTGCTTGCTGAGGTAAGCTCCACCTCACTTCGGGTAAAAGAGACGGGCTGTTAATTCTAAATAATTCATCTCGGTCGCACACCGGCCGTGCGACGGTGGAATCCGGTTTTGGCTGTGTGGCTGTTTGCTACGGTGCTAAGTGAGTCTGGCTATTGATACTTACTAACACATAAATCGTCGACCGCCTACGATAATATAATAACGTCTGAAGATGGTTAATAACTGCACTGCGTGTACTAAGAATATTCGATCTACGCAATATATTCAATGCTCCAAATGCTCGAGTTTCTATCACGCAATTTGTGTTAACCTGTCAGATCTTCGCAAAATATCTGAGAATGTAAGAGCAACTTGGATCTGTCCAACATGCCAAGCTAAAGAGCCTAGACGGGACAACTCTAATACACCGGTGCGAGCAACGCAGCCGTCGCCGCCGTCTGCCGCGGTTACGGCGACCGAGCTAAGTGGCGACCGGGTTACAACTGACTCGCCGTGCGAAGGCACCCGTAAAACAAGTGCTATTTCGCTACCTGGTCCACCTTCCATTGCCGCTGACACTGACTCGATGAGCGACATACTCTCACAGTTAAAATTGTTGCGTGGGGATGTTGGGGACATGAAGACGGAAATGAAGTCGCTCACCGAACATATCACACTGCGTCTCGACGAGTATGGAGCTAAACTACACGCCCTAGAAGAACGTGAAATCGAAAGAGACTTTGAAATTATCTCCCTAAAGAACACCGTAGATCAGTTACGGGATGAACTGAACTCTAGGGCCCAATCAGGGCTAAAAAATGAGATTGAAATAGCAGGAATCACGGAAGGACCTGAGGAAAATCCGACGCACTTAATACGCGTCACGGCCCAAAAGATCGGAGTTCCCCTTGATGACTGTGACCTGGATTACGCAATGCGCGTGGGCCCCCGACGTCGCCAGTCGAACGACACTGACGACTTAACCTCCGGCGCCTCAAAACTTCCACGTCCATTAATCGTCCGTTTCCTGCAACGTCAAAAAAGAGATGACTTTTTGAAAGCCGCTAAGAGTCGTCGTAGTTTGACCAGTGCGGACATTGGAGTAGAAGGAGTCAGCAGGAAGATATATTTTAACGATCGCCTGACTCAAATGAACAGGCAGTTATTTCGCTCGACCAGACAGCGCTGTAAAGAATTGGGTGTTAAATACTGCTGGACCAAAAATGGCGCCATCCACGTGCGCAGACGGGAAGGTACTCCTGCTATCATCATTGGGTCCACGAAAGACCTCGAGCGGCACCTGGGTCCCTTACCATCATAATTATTATTATAATAGTCCGTATGAAGACATTTACGTTCCACTGTCAGATCAGTTTAACCCTATATTACGATATTTTTTATATGTAACCATAATAGTTATTTTAATATTACACAATACACTCACTCAATACATAACACGCACTCAACTTCTTACACATGTTCACTCACACAGTCATGCTCGCCGTTCTGGAATAGAAAACTGTGCATTCATTGCTGGTATCTACAAATGTAATGTTTACTTTGTTAAATTCAATGTAATTATGACACACTGGGTTCTGTCTCTAATTTTCGCCTATTTTTTATTTTATCGTGATGGCTTTACTTAACGTTACCTGTGATATCGATGAAATAACCTCTATTAATTGTCATAACCACGAGTCTGTAGAATCATGCAAATCTTATTTTAAAGTATATACCGAATTCAACTTTAAGGTTATCTTAGTGAACATAAGAAGCTATCAGTGCAATTTTGATAAACTAGTCGTTACTTTAACCCGCTTCAACTTAAACTTTGACGCTATTATATTAACTGAGTGCTGGCTTACTGACTACACGTTAATTAATTCTCTTCCTGGTTATAATCACTTCCGTACATTTAGCCAACAGAACAAAAACGGAGGAGTAGTCATCTATATAAAAACTTTGTACAAAGCTATCTCTTCTGAACCTGTCATAAATGATGCTGACTCACTATTAATACACATAGCCAACAAAATTTCAATCCTAGGAATTTATCGCTCTCCGTCCAAACCTGTGTCGGAACCTTTTATGAAATCACTTGACACGACTCTAAGTAAATTAAAAACTAAACCTTTTGTTGTTGTCGCTGGCGATCTCAACCTAGATTTATGCGATTCTTTTAATGGTGTGGTTTCGGACTTTCTTTGCTTAATGGCAACGCACGGTCTACTCCCTGCAATTACCCTTCCCACCAGAATCAAAACCTGCCTCGATCATATATTTATCAAATCTAATACTAAGTCTACTGGACTGGTTTGTAAAACGTCTATTACGGACCACGATATTGTAATAGCCGGTGTCGCTCGTCAGTCCCTAAAACATTTAAAAAATATTTCTGTTAGATTTAAAACGAATACTGACGCAGTGGTATCTGAAATAAACAACACTAACTGGTCACTGGTTGTGTCAAAAAAGTGTGTCAATGCTGCAGCTTCTGCGCTTAATGATATTATCACAGGTATAATAAATAAACACACTAAAAAGGTTCAAATTGGAAGAAAAATGGTGAGTCTTAAACCCTGGATCACCCAAGGTTTAATAAGGTGCATGCATCACCGCGACAAACTCCATCGTGATTGTAGAGCTTACCCGCATGACATTCAACGACACAAAATTTATATAAGATATCGAAATTTTTGTAATAAATTACTTCGTAAAGTCAAAGCTCAATATCATAGAGAACAACTAGAAAAGAATCAAAACGACCCTAAAAGACTCTGGAAAACTATCAAATCTATATGTTATGCGTCGAACGGAAGAAATGAACCTACAGATCTGTTAGTTTGTAGCAATAATATAACTCACTCTCTTGACCTTTGCAACCAGCATTTTGCTACCGTTGGTAAGTCACTAGCTGACAAAATATTGTCCGAACTAAATGTAACAGAAGAATCTCTTACACGTGCATACACGCCCCCCACACTTATATCTAATTCTTTGTTTTTATACCCTGCAGATCCGCATGAAATTTCCAAAATCATTAAAAATCTTAAGATTGGTAGCGCTCCTGGACCAGACTCAATATCAGTTGAAGTTATTAAAAAATCACTTGAATCATTACTCTCACCGTTGACTTACATTTTTAATTTAAGTTTAGAGACCGGGGTATTTCCAGATTGCTGGAAAATATCTTCTATATGTCCCATATACAAAAACGGACCCAAAAATATGCCTGAAAATTATAGACCTATTGCGCTCTTAAGTGTCATCTCTAAGGTATTAGAAAAGTTGGTAAACACCAGACTAATCGACTACCTGGAAAAACACAAACTCATCTCAGACAGACAGTTTGGCTTTCGAAGGGGCAGGTCGACCGAAGGCGCTGTTACTCTTCTTGCTGATCTAGTTGCAAATTACACTGATAATGATGAGTACTGCTTAGGTGTTTTTCTAGACTTGGCAAGGGCGTTCGACACGGTCTCGACCGGTTTGCTTTTGAGAAAGCTGACAGCGTTTGGGATAAGAGGACTTTCCCTTGAGTGGTTCACCAGTTATTTAACTAACCGCAAACAATTAATTAAAATAAACAATCACTCTAGCAGCCAGCTTCCAATTAATTACGGCGTCCCACAAGGTAGTATACTGGGTCCTACTCTTTTTATCTTGTACATTAACGATATATTGACTTGCAATCTCAAAAACGCTGAAATTATAGCGTATGCTGACGACACTGCAGTCATATTTCATGGAAAAGCGTGGGATCGAGTATTCAGCGCGGCAGAGGATGGTCTCGCGGTAATTCTTAAGGTCCTCAGTAATAATCTCCTTACCCTTAATACTAAAAAGACCAAGTACATTGCCTTTTCGAAGACGTCTGTCTTGAGTCCCTCCTATGAAATGGATCTCAAAATACATAGCTGTACTACTTTTTCTTCATCCCAAGCTGTAAACTGTACATGCTGTTCAATCAGCCGCACTAACTGTGTAAAATATTTGGGTGTAACAATTGACGAAACTATGTCATATAAGCAACATATAGAAGATGTATCCGGTCGAACGCGTAAGTTAATACACGTGATGAGAAACCTTCGCGACTGTGCTCCGTTGCCTTTATTGCGACAAACATACATAGGATTGTGTCAATCTATTATCCAATATTGTATTTGCGTGTGGGGTAGTGCTGGATCAAGCTACTTCTTAACTATTGAAAGAGCACAGAGAGCTCTAATCAAAGTTATTCTACGGAAACCTTTCCGCTTTCGTACTGATACCCTTTACGCCGAATTTAAAGTACTAAGAGTTCGACAGCTCTTTGTATATAATGCTACCCTAAGAGTTCACAAAACCGTGAAACTTTGCAAAGACTACGATTTGATCATGAATAGACGTGCGTTCAGAATACCGCTTCCCAGTGCTAAGTGTCTCCTTGCAAGACGTAGTCCAAATTACTCACTGCCATGTACTTACAACAAAGTTACTATAAAATGTGATTTTGATATTAAAAACCTATCGGTGTTTTCCTGCAAAAAAGCCTTAAAGGAATGGTTGTCTCAACTCTCTTACATTGATACCGAAAACTTAATCTGATTACATCACTGCACTTACAAATACACACACACTTACACAAACACACTGTCACACTCACACAAACTCACCTACACACATTCACATCACATTTACACACATGATGCGAATGAACGCATAAATTCGCACCATAACAAACTGTTTTTCGGCATTAAGTTTATCATAACTATAATTACCTACTCTTATAATGTAAGTGTCGCTTCTTAGACAGAACGATAAAAGCCATAAGCTATATACCCGTATTGTTTTTACTGCCATTTTACTATGACGAGTTTTGTATTTAATTGATTTATGCTGTTTAGTTAACATTGCACTCGGGCCCCAAGATACAGGCCTAGTGCTTATAGTTTGGGGTCCACCGGTAATATATTTAGTTTGTACATACAATAAATACTAGTTACTACTCGTTACTTAAGTTACAATGTTTAGTATTTACATAACTTTTTTTTGGCAATAAAACATCTTGTATCTTGTAATTGACGGAATTACAAATACATATTTTAACATACAATTGTAAATACATATTTTAACATACTAGAGTACATTAAATAAAATTCAAACATAATATCTAAAATTCAAACATAATATCTAAATATAATTGTGCCTTATTAGCTGAATATATAAATACACCCACACATATCAACTTACTTCAAACACATTCTTTCAATAATATGCAATCAAACTTTATGGGTTTTGAGATAATGATTTGAAAACCCACTGGCCCCTAAAACAAAATTCATGTTAGCTCTGGCGCACGCGGATTAAAATATTTGTTGTACCTATTATATTGTAGAAATAAAACAACTATTTGCATTTGTATGGGTTATATAAATAATAGGTTATTAGGACAAATGCACTAAACACAGGTTTGCTTTGTACTCAAAAAGTACATTTAATTTTGAATGAATGTAATAAAAACAACAGTCTTTAGAGTATTAAAATATTTACAAATTAAATACTATGTACAATATCTACGCAACTAATAATATCATGATTGGAACGATAAAATTTATAAAGATAGTCTTTTAGCCTAGAACAATATAATGAGAAATTAAATCACAGATTATAAACGAATGCAGGCATTATCTAATTTATTTAACTATTTATATATATAAATAAGCCAAATCTCCTATATAAATAACTATTTTAGTTAAAGTTCACTATTGTATTGTCAAGTTCCATAAAAATATCTGATAAAAGTAACTAGTAAGTAGAAGTAATGAAGTTCGTATTATGAAACTATAATACCATACACATTTAATTAGAAATACGGGATTACTCACGTAATATAGCACTATCACTAGCTAAGCGAGACGTCATTGACGCGGGCGTCCCGAACACCTTGAAAAAGACCACCGAATGTGGTCGAAACTATAGTCGGACCTATCTCATAAATATTACGTGAGTAATCCCGATTTCTAATTAAAAATTAGTGAATACCACATTAGTTTTTATAACAAAACCATACACATATTTTCTATTATTGAGCATATACATTTTCACTCGACGATGAACTCAAAGCTTCACAACCTATTCAACAAAAAAGTATCATAAAAAAAGCAATGTGAGGTCACAACGCGTGGTCATAAAAATAGAAATGCTTTTGTGATGCTAAAATATTGTCCCAAGTTTAAGAGAGTGACAGGCACCCACGCACCTAAACTAGTCTTCTAATCAGTTGAACCAACACTTAACAGGTCTCTGCTTTCACAACATTTCTTCGAGTTGGCTAAACGAGACCTAACATCGGCTTTGGGCTTTCCATAGGTTGTAAAAGACTATGAACATACTCCGATTTCCTTACACAATATCTCTGTCACACAAAACAAGTCTCAAATTGGTGTAAAATACATTCGTATGGGACTATTACATTGACTTACGCCATACTGCTGCTAATAACCATTATTCAAATGCATAGGCGCAGGCCACACATAAATGGCGTTGGGCACAGGGCACGGGACACAGGGCTTCCTATTCCAATCAAATTTCATACAAAACGCATGGAAATAACGCATAATTTAGAACACACGGTATGTCCTTGCTCGGACGTGGTTATGACGCACCATTTTGTGTTCTAAATTACGCTTTATTGCCATGCGTTTCGTATGAAATTTGAATGGAATTACAAGCCGCCCGTGCCATGTCCGCGCCCGACGCCATTTATATGTGGCCTGCGCCATAGTGGTTTTTGCTTTTATTAATTGCATTATATAAACATCCTAGAAGTCAAGTCTTCCATTTAAACTATGTACATTGTAACAATAAGCGCTAAAAGAAGTAAAATAGCGAACATTTTAATAAAAAGATCGTAATAAAATTGTGACCTAATCTAATGTTTTTTATTTTGCTGCACAATGACCAGTTTATTCTTTTCCTTAGTGACCTTGGCCACAGGGACATTAGATGCTGGCATCAGCTGTCTCAGGTTTTGACTAGGTATTGTAGGTACCTGAAAAAATATGCATTGATTAATTAAATTAAATATGGTGGTGTTAAGCAAAGCAATGGAAAAACTAAGTCTAAAGTATAACTGACATTGTTATCAATTTTACTCGTGACTTCATGGTATTTATTTTTATGATGGTAATTTTAAAAATATACGAGCACAGTCTTTCACATTTCTGTATTATTATTTAGATTATTAACCCTAAAGAATCCTTATTTGGGAGTTAATAATAACGAATAAGCAATTTACATCATACAATGCAGTGGGATATTACAAAAACCAGTACTCTGAAGTGACCTGAAAACATGATTCGTTACATGTAGCAGTAAGAAAGGTAATTTTATTTTACCCTATGTTGTTAACTGATCTAGTAGTAACACAGGACAATTTTCATTACCCAAATTAATACTGACCAATATAGCTACACAGAAAAATAATGTAAATCGCATGCGACTCACCGGCGGGTACCGCGCTAGCTGCTTCATACGATCGACCAACCGCATCGCGTCGTCGGATGTTTCAGAATCTGTAGTCATGCCCAGAGATAGAGCTCTCTCAGCGTTGCCTCCGTCGATATACCTCTGAATCGATTGGAAGTGCCTGTAAAAATAAATATGATCGTTTTGTTTATGATAATCAAGAACCTAATGCAAGTAATGAGTTGGTTCATATTTTTGAGCCTATGGCAATGATGTCGCAATAACAAGAGACGTCACGCCATTTCCTTCATAGAAATAAGAGTAAGAAAAAATAAATTGTCTATTATTAGATTTCAATATTTGACGAACCTTAGGGCGGTAAAAGCACTGTAAGGTTTCATTAATATTTAGTTTAAAAGAAACCTTAAATATTTCTAAATAAATGAAAATTACAATTATTGTACACTCAATTATATTCACACACAAACATACGAATGTGCCTTAATGATCTCTGGGGCCTTACTATGAGCTCTTAAAGCAGGACTTCTAGACAACTGCCCGGTTTATTCGTACCATGACAACTTTAAAGCAGGCCTGCCCAGGCCTACTATTCAAGAGCCGCAGAAAAACCGTTCACCTGTTTTTTTTTGTATGGTTTCTCGTTAACATGTCGCTCTAAATCCACTCAGTTTATTAGCTTTCAAACGTCTAGGCGTATGCAATGTTGGTTATATTAAATTGTTAGAATGCCAGTGACAATATTATCCGATCACCTTTGAGAAAACAATATTTAAACAGTTCACCTAAATGAGCGTCATGGTATGATTTCTTTCAAAATTGTTTATGTCAGGTTTAAGAACTGCACGGAACTTGCATGGATTTTACGAAGCTGATAGTAAGGCCCCTGGTGGCTGTATTATTACTAATCTCGAGTTCTAAAGTTTCTCGTTTAAAACAATTTGCGGGGCTCTCGTGGGGCTTTAGGCATAGCTTTTTTTCAGAAGCTCAATGGTTTTCACGCCGTAACCAATAGAAAGTTAGTGAAAAAAACCATTAGGTCTCTTAAAAATGTATTAGACGTATCAAAAATGTATCATTACAAGATAAATCGTGGATTGCGTTTGCGCAATTTTAGCAATCGGTATGGATGGCGGCGTTGGACTATTCGCCGATCGCTCACTTCATCAAGGAGCTTGCCATTGTAACTCTTCAGTCACTCTAATAAACTCCTGACCTGATGATTCCATTCAATATCGAATATCAACCCATTTAAGAGCCAGTTATGGAATACTTAGTAGTACAAGACTTTATTGTTATGCGTTCATCATCAAGCGAGGGTTGCATGATTGTTTCTCCCGCAAACTTTCGCCGTTAACTGAGGATAACGCATATTGGTGTTATGCTGAGACACTAGGGTCATTTCATTTAACTTTATTTTCTGAAACCGCGATGAAATATCGTTATGTGTATACTGGTATGTACTCGTACTAACCTGGATGGATATGCGTTGGCTTTCATCTTTTGCGCTTGTCTCCAGGCGGCCGCGGCTCGAGCGCGCCATATCGCCGCTTCTTCCGCCGCTTTCGACACACCAGACTCAAGAGCGGCGCATGCTCCACGTAAATCTACCACCTGGAATCATCCATACTTCTATACTCAAAAAAAGTTTCTAATTCTTTCACTATGTCTCTCTATTACCTTAACTAAATCAATCAATCAAAATATTTATTTGTTAAACATGTGTTTACATACTCTTAGCATGTAAGGTCTTATAAAGATAGGTAGCTCATACATGTTTTGCCTGGCAGGGCATACAAATATATAAAATTTATTACAAATAATGTCATAATTACAGTTATAGCATTAGGTTACTTAATATTAATTATTTTTATTATATTAATAATCATGTTTATGTTAATATAAAATGGATGCATTAAACTCAGTAAAACAAAAGAGAAACTTAAAATGTATCAGTCAAAAATTCACTTAAGTGATAATAACACCTCTCAACCAACAGTTGCTGCATCTTATTTTTGAATAAATTACAATTTAAACTTTTGATTGAGTTAGGTATTTTGTTATATACTGCAGGTGCCATACAGAAGACGCTATTATGCATAAGCGCAGTGTTAGAAGAATGCAAGCGAAGTCTTGTAGTGTCGCGTCTGTTTCGACTAACTACGTCAGCTAGACTTTGAAATAGTTCTGGATTCTCTTTAACAAACGTTACAGTATCGAGAATGTAGAGCGAAGGCAATGTCAAAAGTTAAAATTTTTTAAAAACGGGTTTGCAGCTATCTGTTTTCTTTAAATTAAACATAGCTCTTATACATCTTTTTTGCGTCTTAAAGGCTATATCTTTATCTGTCGAGTTGCCCCAAAAATGACACCGTAACGTAAGACTGATGCAACTAATCCATGATAGGCTATTACTACTGCTTCTGGGCTAATCACTGGGGACAGCTTAAATAGCGCGTACGCAAACGTGCTTATTTTTTTAGTTAGTTGTTCTATGTGTGCCTTCCAGTTGAGTTTTTTATCTATAATAAGGCCGAGGAATTTTGTGGAGTCTACTTCTTCGACTGTTATATTATTATATGTAACCCTAATTGGGGTATAATTCACCCGTTGGCTGAAATGCATAATGTTTGTCTTATCTAAATTAATTTTCAAATTGTTGTTATTTAACCATTTTATTATTGATGTCAAAGTTTGATTAATGTCATGTTCATATGTGTCCTTATCTTTACACGTTATTGTCACTGTACTGTCATCTGCAAAAAGAGTCATGGCTTCATCAACAGCTCTGGGTAAATCGTTTATATATATTATAAATAGAAGCGGCCCCAATACACTACCCTGTGGTACACTATGTAAGAGTGACCGTTCCTCTGATTGGTAGATTTCCTCATTTTTTGTTACATCATTTATTCTAGTAATTTCCGTATACTGTTTCCTGTTGCTTAAGTACGATTGAATGAGATTTAGGACGTTGCCACGTATACCGTATAGCTCTAGTTTTCGCAATAGATATCTAAACGGCTGAATACATCGTAAAGAAATTTGTCAAGGAGATGATGTAATCCATTTGTTTGTTTTCCTATAATATGGGGGAAGTTTGCCGGTACTGACCGATTTTAATAAAATTTGGTACAAAACCTGACTTTGTGAATAAAATTTTTTTTACCAAAGAACGGAACCAACTTCAACACCAAAAAGTGGGAAGTAATATGTTGAGGTTGGTTTGGTACCATTATAGTTCGAAACGTACCTATTTTGGTGATTTTGCTTCACCGTTTTTTGTGACCCTTGCTAATTACGGGTCGAGTCATTCAACGTCAACGATGATATCGTAAAATCATCAAAATAGGCGAAACACTTTTTAGTTATTGGAGTGTACTGTATAACTCAAAACTGCTTGACCGATATTAATGATATTTAAATGCGAGCACCTCAGAAGTATCTAGTACGAAGTCAGATGTAGTAGTACGAAGTTATCCTCCAACACACATAAAAAGAAATATTAATATATACGACGGAGAAGAAACCTCCATGATGTTTTTTTTAAAATGTGACGTCAGCACTTTAAGATTGCAATACAAAGTGATGGCATGCGATTTATAATTAATTTTACATCGTAATGAACTTAAATCATTTTGAGAATAATTAAATTATTAATTTTAATTGGTCTAATATACTGTATACAATTTCAAAAGTATGAATCTGTCTTACAAATCAATTCAAATAATCAATTTAACAAAGCTAATTGTTATAAACTAATTATTATTGGCTAATTATTGTATCCGCGCCGATACTGCCATACTAACAGGCGGTGCGCGCTCTGCACCAGCCTTGTAGACTCGTTAACTCTCGCAGACTGCTGTTAATTATCGCTGGCCTGCAAAGAATGAGATATTCTCTGAGCAGTGAGTCTGTAAACAACTTACGTTGCTTTATCTTGTTTGTTACATTAACACAACTGTTATGTAAACTTAGGAGTCTTAGAGATTAGTAAACAGTAGACAAAGACATCGTGCACTGCCTTATTAATTTAGAATCTGTGGTGTATACGTGTCTACCCATAGTTCCACAAGGCGTCCCCGCGGTATCTCAGGGTTCACATGTGGATGCATCAAGGATCCGTGGTTAGCTCAAGGGTAACACATGGTTAGCTCAGAGGTATCACTCTCCAGACATTTTATTTTTGTAGATTACAACAGTACTTTGAGACATCTTAAGTGCACTGCCTTATTAATTTAGAATCTGTGGTGTATACGTGTCTACCCATAGTTCCACAAGGCGTCCCCGCGGTATCTCAGGGTTCACATGTGGATGCATCAAGGATCCGTGGTTAGCTCAAGGGTAACACATGGTTAGCTCAGAGGTATCACTCTCCAGACATTTTATTTTTGTAGATTACAACAGTACTTTGAGACATCTTAAGTGCACTGCCTTATTAATTTAGAATCTGTGGTGTATACGTGTCTACCCATAGTTCCACAAGGCGTCCCCGCGGTATCTCAGGGTTCACATGTGGATGCATCAAGGATCCGTGGTTAGCTCAAGGGTAACACATGGTTAGCTCAGAGGTATCACTCTCCAGACATTTTATTTTTGTAGATTACAACAGTACTTTGAGACATCTTAAGTGCACTGCCTTATTAATTTAGAATCTGTGGTGTATACGTGTCTACCCATAGTTCCACAAGGCGTCCCCGCGGTATCTCAGGGTTCACATGTGGATGCATCAAGGATCCGTGGTTAGCTCAAGGGTAACACATGGTTAGCTCAGAGGTATCACTCTCCAGACATTTTATTTTTGTAGATTACAACAGTACTTTGAGACATCTTAAGTGCACTGCCTTATTAATTTAGAATCTGTGGTGTATACGTGTCTACCCATAGTTCCACAAGGCGTCCCCGCGGTATCTCAGGGTTCACATGTGGATGCATCAAGGATCCGTGGTTAGCTCAAGGGTAACACATGGTTAGCTCAGAGGTATCACTCTCCCAGTAAATCCAAATCGCGGGCTTGGGGTGAGGTGCTCGTGGGCCTCGACAGGGATCCATGGGGGCGTCCGTATAGAGCCGCCCGGAATAAGTTCCGAGGCAGGACGCCCCCAGTAGCAGGAGCCTTAGAGCCAGAACTCCTAAACAGGGTGTTGGAGGGGCTCTTTCCTGCTAGCAACCCTAACTACATCCCTCCGACGATGGCAGCGTCCTCCTTCGATGTATTGGACCCAGCCTCCATTGTGGAATGTGTGACTGTGACTGAAGTGGAGATGGAAATCGCGGTCGGTCGCCTTAAAGGCAGAAGGACCACACCGGGTCCAGATTGTATTCCAGGGCGGGTCCTCAGGATCGCCTTGGGGGAATTGAGCGGCCAGCTTCGGGAACTATTCGGCATAAGTGCCTCACGTCAGGACAGTTTTTGGAAGGACGGTCGACTGTGCCTCTTGCGGAAGGAGGGCCGAGCCGTTGACTCACCCTCCGGGTACAGGCCTATCGTACTGTTGGATGACACGGGCAAGCTCCTAGAGAGAGTGGTAGCGTCACGTGTCATCCGGCACCTGGTGGGTACAGGGCCTGGGCTGTCAGAGGCCCAGTTCGGGTTCAGAGTGGGCCGGTCTACAATTGACGCCCTGCTCTGGCTGAAAGGATGGACGCAAGATGCGGTCAGTGCGGGGGAAAAGGCGTTGGCTGTCTCGCTAGATATAACCAAGGCGCTCCGCTATCATGGAGTGCCCTTGTATCTGCAGAGGCTGTTGGCCGACTACCTCCAGGACCGCGAGGTCCTGGTGGAAGGTCGCGACGGTTTGCGGCGCCGTCGTGTCTCCTGCGGGGTTCCACAGGGGTCAGTGCTGGGACCACTCCTGTGGAACGTAGGCTACGACTGGGAGCACCCAGGCAGCGTACCACGCAGCAGCGTGGTACGCTACCTGCAAGCATGCGGGTCGCGTGCTACGCCAACGATACTCTAGTCGTAGTCAGGGGGAGGGACCTAAGAGAGGCGGTGCGGTTGGCTACGGTGGGTACAACCCTCGTAATTGATCGCATTCGCACCCTGGGGCTGGAGGTTGCCCTCTCCAAAACTGAGGCCCTGTTGTTCCACGGGCCTCGAAGAGGACCCCCTCCAGGAAAGCGGGTTATTTTGGATGGGGTCCTGGTCCCGGTTGGAGCCCAGATGAAATATCTGGGCCTCAACCTGGACGGACGGTGGGCTTTTGGGAGTCATTTTTCACGACTGGCCCAAAAGAGTTGTAGGAGCTGCAGCTGCTTTGGGTAGGCTGGTCCCCAATGTGGGTGGCCCGAATGCCAACTGCCGTCGGCTATACTCCGGAGTGATCCGGAGTATGGCTCTTTACGAGCACCAGCCTGGGTGGACGCCCTCAGTCGCGACAACAAGACTCTACTGCGACGTCCGCAACGGGTCATCGCGACGAGGGCGATACGCAGGTACCGGACGGTGTCCTGGACGGCGGCGTGCGTGCTGGCCGGTGATCCCCCCTGGGAGCTCCAAGCGGAGATCCTCGCCGAAGTATATCACTTCGTGGCGGCGAGGAGATCCCGTGGAGACGCTCCAGTGTGGGAAGAGGTTACACGTATGCGGTTGCAGGCGCGGGCTGCCTTGTTGCGGCGGTGGACGGAGGACCTGGCTCCACCAGTCCCTGGGCAGTGGACGATAGAGGCCAACCGCCCAGTCCTCCAGAGGTGGATGAGGCGGCGATTCGGTTCGCTGACCTTCCGATTGGTGCAAGCGCTTTCCGGACATGGATGTTTCGGAAAGTACGTGCACCAAATCGCGAGACGGGAGGCGACCCCAGCCTGCCACGAGTGTGGGGCGCCGGAGCTGCGGCTGCGACGCGGTGATGACGCAGAAGGAGGCCGCGGAGCGGATCAGGGAGAACGATGTCCGAGCTGACCCGCTCCGGCGCAGACGACGGGGAACGGAGGAGACGGTTTGCTCGTCTCCTCCCTCCTCCGTAGTGGGGTCACTGGCGAATAGTCGGGGGACTCTTCGCCGGTTTGCACGGCCCTACACGTCTAGGGGGTGACCAAGGTCATCCCTTCACAGGCGCTGAGGCCCGGTTAAGATCAATCCGGGCCTACCGCTGGGGCGAGATGGTGACTGCCAGCGCGACCCTGTCTCGCCCCATCTTGGCGGAGGACTGTTCACGGGGGGGTTTTAGTGGGTCTGAGTTCCACACGCCCCCTTCCGTCACCCCCGTGGCGGAAGGAAAGTGCACAGCAATTCCCATCTCAAAAAAAAAAAAAAAAAGATGTATCACTCTCTAGACATTTTATTTTTGTAGATTACAACAGTACACTAAGACATCGTAAGCGCACTGCCTTATTAATTTAGAATCTGTGGTGTATACGTGTCTACCCATAGTTCCACAAGGCGTCACAACGGCATCTCAGGGTTCACTTGTGGATGCATCAAGGATCCGTGGTTAGCTCAAGGGTAACACATGGTTTAGCTCAGAGGTATCACTCTCCAGACATTTTATTCTTGTAGATTCTAGTTGGAAATATCGTGAAACATAATGAATTTTATACTCGCCGGTTTTAATCCGATGACGCGTGTTCGTTGTGAGTTATCTGGACTGACTGGCCAGCTTGAGATGTGGATGACACTGAATCAGGGGCGGTTGCAACGTTGTTTTGCAGTGTATCGAGATCATCTCCCTCCGACACGGCACCTTGGTTTCCCGGTTGTGGGGCACGCCGAAGATGATCGTGGGCGATTTTTCTGGAGCAGCCTCTGCCGACCACTCTTTTCACCATGTAGCGGTCCACTATCGAAGATGGCACGTATTGTTATTGCACCGATCTTAACAGTGATGGGTGCTTGATTGATTCCAGCTAGTTCACGTTCGATGTCAGTGCGCTTTGACGTCTTGAATATATGACCCGTTTTCACTTTTTTATTCACTTTTTTTTTTTTTAATCACGTTTTTAAATGTTTCCGTTATTGTAATATTGGTTCTGGTGCAGAACACAACCGTTCGGACATCCTTTGCACCATCTCCATCATTTGCATCATAAACTGGGGAGTAGTTGGATGAATATTCGTTGTGTTCGACGATACAGCAGAGATGGGTACCCCTGGAAGGTATACTTCTTGATTGTAAGATGTGGGTCCCATTGACATGAATGGTATCCCGACGGAAGCTGGTATTCCCGCAGCGATTGGTGTAGACATCATGTATGTGGTAATTCCCGTTGATTCGGGCTGCACGGTATTAAAGTTGTTTGCTGGTACTCCTGAAGTGTTCAATGAGGCAGGGTCTATTAGCCTGGTACTGCCCTGCGCTGTTCCAATCGTGACAGTTTGAACCGAAGTCGATGAGGATGTGGTTGGGACCAGAGCTTGTTCTGATCCCACTTCTGATGACGGAGAAGTGACCTCCATGATGTTTTTTTTTTAAATGTGACGTCAGCACTGCTGACGTCACTTATATTCTGTTCCAAATAAAACTCCACAAATCGCTGATAGGTTTCGTATATTCGACCGGTACCGTAACGACGTCCCAGAGAGCTCCGTACTGTGCGGCGGCTCAAACAAAAGAATGCCCCTCCCGTCGCCAGTGCGACCGCTTTTATAGGTTACGGCGTACTTGCACGTGGTCGTTTTAAACGTTAAGATTGCAACACAAAGTGATGGCATGCGATTTATAATTAATTTTACATCGTAATGAACTTAAATCATTTTGAGAATAATTAAATTATTAATTTTAATTGTAATAATTTACTGTAAACAATTTCAAAAGTATGAATCTATGTCTTACAAATCAATTCAAATAATCAATTTAACAAATCAAAGTCAAAGTCAAAATCATTTATTCAATTTAGGCATCAAAGACGCACTTATGAACGTCAATCTAATTGTTATAGACTAATTATTATTGGCTAATTATTGTATCCGCGCCGATATCTATATTATACTATACAATTACGTTATATATACTATAATAGTCGAATTGAGAAATCTCCTTTTTTGGAAGTCGGTTAATGAGCATAACTCGTCAAGTGGTTGTCAAGCTAATTAGGTTGTGAATTTATAAAAAAAACTATTTTGATAGCTCAGCAGAGCGAGGTCTTGAAGTCTTGAGTCGCAGAACAACTAGTATAACCTTAAATAGCTAACATAAATAAACAAGAATTCAAACAAATGGTTTATTTTGTATCAAAAGACTGAGGACTGGTTCAAGTTTAGTTTACAAATCTTTTGTTTCAAGTGTAATCATTGTCTAGGGTTTAAAAATGATTAACATTTTATATTTACATCATTAACAAGCATGAGATGCCAATGTACTCAGGCTGATGTTAGGTTAACAAACTACTGCAATATTGCAATATTCAACTTTAACAAAAAATCCGTCTCAAACACTGGGATCAAAACATCATTGCAGTTTGTGAGGTGACCCAAACCTTCAGATTAAGTCATTCAATCAAAGCATACATTTCCAGCAGAGTAATAACTAACAAGATAGGTGAACTTAAAGGGTATCTCGTTATTATCTTACCTTTTGAAAATATCTATAAAGCAAAGTTTTCATCTCATCATGAGACAGCTTGTCCAATCGAGCCATGAGCATCTGTTCACCCCTGCTCCTAGAGTCCCTGTTCTCTTGGGAGTCAGAGAGAGAGGCAGAAGGAGACTTGCCACAGATCAGGTTGTTCTTATACTCTATTGCTGTGTCAATAGCTTCAATAGCCTCTTCACATTCAAGAAGCTTACGCTCCTGAAAATTCATGAGAAAATTTAATTGTGTCAAAATAAAAGCACGCAAAAATTATAATAATAATAACATAGCTAGCCTGTAGCCTGGAAGGTAAAGAATAATTTTTATCCAAGTAAAATTATCCTGTGGTATAGTCACTCTGCGGTGTCAGCGAAAAATTCCAAATTCTAAGTTTTACACATTATATTTATCCCTTCAAGGGTCGATGTCATTATAACAATGAAATTTCTATTGTGTCTGGCCTTGCGACCTTTGATGCAATATATTTCATATTGTATATGTTAAATATGTATTTTCTGGTTTCTTAATTATCCATAATCTTAAGTATTCAAATTATTAATTTTTCAATTTTCCAATTACTTTATTTTTGTAATTCTAAATTGTACAAGTTCTTACATTTCCGAGCAACAGCAGCAGATACATAAATAAAAAATAAATAAACATTTTACATAAACCAACTGCTTAAAAACATTATTCGGGTGATGTGTTTCCTTAACAGACCATCAATTATTTTTTCTTTAGACATTTACTAAATTCATAATTTCCTCCACTATAGAATTCTAGAAGCCATATTTTACCACAGTTTTAAAACAATTTATATTGATATAACTTTGACTTGACATTAATGTCTCATCAGTACCTTTATAGTTCAAGACAATACAATACTAAACTATAAAATACAATAAAATCATGGATTAAGTTTATAGATAAATAGTACCCATTTGGATAAATCTATATTGCAGCCGCAGTTAAAGAGCATCGATGTCAAAGTCAAAGTCAAAATCATTTATTCAATTTAGGCATCAAAGACGCACTTATGAACGTCAACTTTTCATTATAATGTACTTTAAAGACTCTACCGCCGCGTTCCAAAATATATAGAACCCACCGAGAAGAAGCGGTAAGAAACTCGGGGCCATTCTTTTTATATGGATGTTTACAATGTTTCTACTTAGGTACTACAAATATTACATTTTATGGGTGGCAGAGACAGCTTGCCAGAAGTGGAGTATTCCAAGCATCTTTATCTTCTATATAATGTCGAACTTTATAGTAAGCTTTTTTTATTAAAACGTTTTTTACAGTCAACTTGAATTTGCCCTCTGTGAGCTCAGTTACTTATGTGCTTTGGGATTTTATTGTAAAAACGCACACAATTTCCTAGGAATGACTTATTAGTCTTCGCAAGTCTAAAACTAGGTACAGCTATCCTATTTGTATTTCTGGTATTAAAAGTGTGGTGATCACGATGAAAAGTTTTTATACTTAATAATTGTTCTTCCCTATGGAAAAATCGTATATATCGTAATGTGGAATCCCGAATATGAAATAAATAGATTTATGAAAAAATATAATGTGGACATTATTAGAACTTGGAAAATTAATAATTTGGAATAAAAATCTGACATCCACTCGGCATGTGGGTGGAGCCATTAGTACTGTAAGTAGTAGTTAAATATACCATCATGTATGTTAATATTATTTTGATTAAATCTTTTGAGTTATTGACCCACCAAATGTAGCATTTTTAGTGGTGTTGGTTAGGTGTACTTCTTGTACGTGTTACTTCTGTAAAAGTATGAAATTTGTGGGGATTTCATACTTTTACAGTAGTAGATGTAGGTAAGGTAGTTATTTATTTATTTATATTTATTTAGCCTGTTAAACTGGGTGAGAGATTTAATCTTTATGATTGTATTGTTTGTTTTGTTTGGCTATAGGCTATATATATTATTTGTCATTCAACTCAGTCTGCCTTTTGGCAAAGCCCTCCTCCAGTAGTTTCTATTGCTTCCTGTCTTGAGCAACTCTCCTCCATTTGGGTCCCACACTAAGTTACTGCGGGACCCACATGGAGGTAAGGTAGTAAGGAGTATGTATCAATATCATATGTATTGCTTAAAATCGCTTTGTAAATAACCCATTATTTCTTGTAAAAAGTAAAGGATAATAATGGTTACTGTGTGTTATAGCTAAGAGATAGACATTTATACCATTGCGGACTTTTTTAGACCTTTTTAAAGTGTACAATCCTGTGGTACATTATTTTGATCTATCTCATAGGGTTCAGCCAACATTTGCAAGATAGCGCAAAAAAAATTGTGTAAATTTACATCACATTAGAAACCTCTAAAATTATCAGTGTTTGTCTACTATATTATGCATGTATGAGGGTCATTTGAAAAGTTCTTAGCTTTAAAAAGTTTTTAGTTTAGCCTAACATACTTAATGAAACCACACGATTTTGAGTTTATTTTTATTTTTCAACATACTCTCCTCCGAACCTTTTTCCATCGACCCGGCAAGGCTCGATACCCGTTTAAAAAAAATCTTTGTCTAACTCCTCAAAATAAGCGTCCACGGCGGCTATGACCCCTTCATTTGTAAAAAAATGTTTACCACCTAACAATTTTTTCAGCTTTGGGAACAGATAAAAGTCGGACAGTGCTAAATCCGGTGAATATGGGGGATGAGGTAACAATTCGAAGCCACATTGATGGATTTCTGCCATGGATTGCACAGAGGTGTGAACGCGCGCATTGTATTGATGAAACAAGACTTTTCTTCTCAATAAACCTGGACGTTTTTCTTTGATTTCTTCTCTCAAACGACGCAACAGGTTGCAATAGTAATCGGAGTTTATTGTTTCACCCTTTTTTAAATAATCCACGAGAATTATACCCTTTGCATCCCAAAAAACGGTTGCCATGACTTTGCCCGCCGATAAAACCACCTTTGCCTTCTTTGGGGTGGGTGATCCTGCTCTTTTCCATTGTTTCGACTGTTCTTTTGTCTCGGGTGTATTGTGGTGAACCCAGGTTTCATCCATGGTTATAAATCTTTCAACAAATTCTATTGGGTCAGCTTCATATAACTCTAAACAGTCGCGAGAAGTTGTGAGTCGGTTGCGTTTTTGTTCTACTGAAAGCAGTCGCGGTACCCACACGTACAGTGCAAAGTGTTACTAGATGAATACTAGTTTGTGCTTTACGCGCCGGCGGCGATGCGATTGCATTACGCTTACGCACATTTATCGTGATATAGGTCCTGTTCATGGTACGTGCAATGAAATTTGACTACAATTTTATTGGTTTACTTGATTCTGTGACTTGATGATGATTGATAATGACGCCGATCAGTATTCCATAAACGGCAGTTCTCCGTAGCTTATGTTCTAATCTATCTACGTGGTATTGGAGGCATTGCGGCAATCCCGCAGTATAATTGAAGAAGTTGAAGTTTTCGTAGACGTTGTTGTGTTGTGATTACAAACTTTCAATACAAATATAAAGTAAAACTTCAGTAATTAAAAAGTAAATAGGATTGTATCATATTGTATAGGCGAGTTAGGGGTAAGGAATTCAAAGTAGGACGTACCAGTGTTATCCAGTCGCAGGTGAGGCGGTCGGGCATTCCTCCACAGATTTGGGCCGGGAATAGATCACTCAGGATTTTCACCACACAACAGTTATAGGAAGATTATTCAATGTCATGCACTGAGCCGTAGGCACATATACGAGTAGTATATCACAGGTTGAGACCGCGGGAAATATTTCACGTCGCGAGCACACCGTTGTCGGTTCGACGTACGCGCAGAGACTCACAAGGTACTAGGGTAGGGGGTAGGAAAAAGTAATAGGTGGGAGCGGGACAAAACATAGGTCGAAGACAAGGAAACTACACAAATACAAATAGTTCGCTAAGCTCGATTTTGGCCTGAACATAACCTCCGCCCTAAACATGATCTAATGTTTACGATAAAGGCTACTCTAGGGGGAGGCGGGCTAATTTAGAAAGGGATCGAGTTAAAACCCCAGTAGAGGTGCGAACATCAACTACCCGAATAATATTGTCATTACCAGGGTGCACCTTTAAAATGCGGCCCCGACGCCACTCAAGGGGATGAAGATTATCATCCTTAAGTAAAACAAGTTCACCTACTGTAGGGGGTTGACAAGGATCAGTCCACTTTTGTCTAGATTGTAGGGTCGATAAGTATTGGGTATGCCACCGCTTCCAGAAATGCTGGGTAATTTGTTGAATGAGCTGAAACCTTTTCAAATTAGGAATTTTTATGTCAGTCAATGGGTACTCTAGTAATAGGCACACGAAGACGCAAAGGTAGGATTTGACGATTTTCCTATTTCGGTAGGCTTGAACTCGAGTATAGAATGGGCCAGCTAAGTCTATCCCTACTCCATCAAATGGACGAGCCTTAGTAACTCGGTCTCTGGGAAGATCACCCATTGGAGGTGTGGTCGTTTTAGGATTCAGACGGTAACAAGGCATACACTTGAAAATTATGTGACGTATTATGCGTCGGGCAGATAAGATCCAAAATTCTCGGGACAGGATAGCTTGTAAGGCATTTGGACCCACATGAGAGTTTTCTACATGAAGGTGACGTATAAGCAGGCGCACAAAGGGGCCATCTTTAGGCAAAAGGTAAGGGTGACGGGAGTCATAGGGTAAGTCAGAGTGTCGTAGACGACCTCCTACTCTAATCAGACACTTTTCATCTAGAAAAGGGGTAAGACGTCTAATGGCGGTACGAATAGGCATATTAGACCGCAGGGATTTGATTATCTCAGGAAAAGCAACTTGTTGAACGACTTTAATGAGAAACAATAAGGCATCTCTTCGTTCAAAAGCAGAAAGAGAAGGATCTGTGCGACGTGACCCGGGGTTCCTAGCATTGTGCTGAAATCTCAATATAAAGCCTACAACACCAATAAGCTTTGAGTAGGAACTAAATCGCTCCAGGAGGAAGGACGGGTCCGGAAGGGGAGGCTCAGCTACTGCTAACAAGCAGCACATTCCGGGCAACTCACGAGGTAAAGGTGCAGTATTAACAGGCCAAAGGTTAGGAGGTTGACATAGCCAAGGAGGAGCCCACCATAAAGAATGGTCAACTAAGGACGTAGCTGATAGACCACGGGAGGCCGCGTCTGCGGGATTCAAGCTGGTGGGTACGAAACGAAAGGTAGACTGAAGGTCTGTGCAGACCACTTGGCTAACTCGGTTCGCTTCGAAGGTTTGAAGGGTATGAGGCGGAGAATTTATCCAAGCCAGGGCAATTTGGCTGTCTGTCCAGCAATGAATGGAATCTAGCACAATTGTCTTCTGAAGGCAGAGGACGATGTGCGAGACTAATTTTGTAAGGAGCACAGCTCCCATCAATTCCAATTTGGGAATCGTAAGGCGAGTCCGGACAGGGGCAACTTTAGTTTTGGACATCAGGAGGTGGACAGAGCCATTGCCAAGGGAATCCTCAGTTCTCAGTACCACGGTTGCGAAGCCAGCAAGAGATGCGTCCGAAAATGCGTGCAAGGAATAGGATACGCAGTCGGGAGGGAAAATACGACGGGGTAAAGACACACGGTTTATATTAGGGAGGTCAACGACAAAAGTGGTCCACTCATGTAATAAGTCCGGAGTGAGAGAGTCGTCCCATTTCATACCTGACAGCCAAAGTTTCTGCATAAAAACCTTAGGGCCAAGGTAAGGGCCAAAACACTACTGGGGAGATCCAGCCACATGGATCATAGGTTCGCGCAATAAGCGACAGGACAGTCCGCTTAGTCACACACGTTTCAGGGGGCATACAGGACATATAGGAAAAGGTATCAGTCACAGGGTTGTACTGCACACCCAGTACTAAAACCACTTGAGGGTTCTCCGGGTCAGTGAATTGATGAGGGCTTTGTAGATGATCACGAGGCAAATCGTCTAAGAGCTCAGGGCAGAAGTCCATTGGTTAGAAGTCCATTTTCTCAGTTCGTAACCACCGGCCGACATTATACCATTGAGTTGGGATTTCAGCTCCCGAGCTGATGTGAGGTCTGAGGCACCAGAAAGGCAGTCATCAACATACAGGTCGTTAATCAAGGTGTCAGCCGCTAAAGGGAATCTATGGCGTTCTTGTTCAGCCAGCTCGTGAAGGACTCTGATTGCTATATAGGGACTCGAATGTAATCCGTAGGTATTCGTGTTTAGCTCATATGTAAGTAGAGGATCTGAGGGGGACTCACGCCATAGGATCAGCTGGTATCTACGATCCTCAGGATGTATCCAGGACATCCGAAACATCATGCGAATGTCGGTTGTAAATACTACAGAATGTCGTCGGAAATTTAATAAAATTATGCTTATATCATTCTGCAGTTTTGGACCTGTGTGAAAGCACTCATTTAGAGAAACACGATTTGTAGTAGGAGAAGATTGGAGGAGATTTTGGCCTGAACACATATGATGTAAGAGGATATTACATGATATTGGCGGTGAAGAAACACGGAGTCAAAGGTCAGAAACTCTGCTATGTTAAAGGCACTATGATAGAATATATTTGTTATCGTGGGAGAAAAGAGGTTTTGGTCGGCTCGACTCAAGCTAGAGGGATATTTGCATACGAAACTATTTATAACCAAGAACGGTAAACCCAGCTCGAAATTCTTATACTTTTTTTATAATAGCCTTTATAGATATATCATTTTTGTTTAAGTGCTATAAATCTTTTTTTTACGTTTTTTTATTATAGAGAAATCTATTTCAAGCTAGAGCGGTAGATCTACCGATATTCCCAGTACATTCTACTTATTTCTACCGATTTTTAGGACTTCATCTACCAATTTTCTAAAATTTGGGTTGGCAACACTGGGCTGCAGTCTTAGCTATCACATCAACAGTCAAACTTCGATCAGATAAAATTAAATCACAGATTTTTTCTTTGTTTTGATCAGTGGAAGCAGTCGAAGGCCGGCCACTACTCACGACCACGTTTAAACTCTGCCACCTAGTTTTTAACAGTCTCATACAAAGGAGCGGACTCACCCAAAGTAGCAGACATCTCTTCATGTAATAGCTTTTGGAGTTAAACCTTTCAAATTCAGGTATTTTATCACTGCACGATGTTCAATTTTATCCATTTTCAAAAATAGCTCTGACTTGACTTACGGTATCACGTGTAAATGAACAATGAGTTACTGTGAATAAACTAAACTGTACATACTTTTGCTAAATAATAACTACAAAATGAGGGTAGTTATAAAAAAAAAACAATGACTTTAACCATGTTAGGCTAAGAACTTTTCAAATGACCCTCGTACTATATGTATAAACCATCCTCTTGATATCTATTAAAAAACCGCATCAAAATCCATTTCGTATTTCGTAGTTTTACATAAGCATACATAAATATAATCATACAGCATACAGGTACAGACAGCGGAAAGCGACTTTGTTTTATACTATGTAGTGGTAAATTATACAAACCTCAGAATCTGAAAGGGATTTGTACATCTTTCTCTTGTGACCCAAGCTGCATCTCTGCTCATGCAAGCATTCTCTTGTCTTTCTTAAGTTTTTGATTTCTTTTCTCAGCATGAGTTCTTTCTCCTTTGGCAAGTCTAAATTTTCCAAATCATTTGTCTTCTCTTTTAGAATAGTATCCAACTGGGTTATCCTATTAGTGAAATGTTTCAGTGAATTTACTTTTTTATCTTTGACATCTAGTGAAGTATCTGAGAGTTCATCTAATTTCAACTTATCCTTGACTAGTTCAACATCTAAAGTATTTTTCCGCTTCTCATCCTTTTTGATTTGCCTTTTTATTTGCTCAATTTGTTTCTTGTATGTCTTGAGATTTGTTTCATGTCTCTTGATCTCTTTGACAGTATCTTGGTCCATCATGCCACCATATTCAATTTTATCAGAATAATGCTTACTTTGAGTGTTGTAACACACTGCTCTGGAGAGATCATCAATCACCCTTTCCTTGGCTATACATAGGCTAATAAGCTCTTTCAATTGTGTTTGACTACTGCTGATTTCTTTTGATAATTTTCTAGCAAGAATTTGTTTTTGTGTGTACTTTTCCTTAGTAACTTTGTACTTTTTACAGATTTCTTCAGTCTTTGGAGAATCAATCATTTTGAGCAGTTCTCTTTCAATAAGTTTTGGTTCTGGATCAACATCCTTTTTATGAGATTCTATGAGTATCTTTTGAGTTTCTGGTGAAATTGCTTTTGCTGCTACTTTTCTCAGCAATTCCAGTTCTGCTCCAGACAAACTTTCACCAGGTTGTATGGTCCTCCTTCGACCAGAATTAGATTGAGATGTCATTATGGGTAATGACTGTGAACCACTTGTTTCTGATATTGTGATATCATCAGAATCATTATGATTCAAATATTCTTCGCATCTATCAGCAAATAGTTGATCATTTTTCTCACTAAAATATTCCATGAATTTATCCAACTTATCTTGAAAAACTGTATCTGCATGGGCATCTTCGTCAGAATCTGAATCAACATCTGAGTCGCTGAGCTCACTGGGTTCTGTGTCTTCTGCAATTCTAGGTAAGCCCTGCTTTGTGGTGCCATCTTTATTATCCACACTTTCTACATTTAGGCATTCATCACATTCAGCTTTTAAAAACAACCATTCACTAACCTGATTTACATCAGCTTCAGACAAAGATTTGGACTGCAGTATTTTGTTGAATAAGCCCTCAGCATTTGAAATTAATTTTACCCACTGAGTGGAAGCAAATTGTAGGTTGAAATTAGTTTCACCAGATGGCAGAGCTGCCTTTTCTGTATAAACTGGAGTATTGTTATCCGCAAAGAGGTTTACAGTAACAAAATTCTTTATTCCCCGACAGCACAAACACAAATTAAGTATTTTTAATGTGTCCTGATAATCTTCTGGCTCAGTACTAATGCATCCTATGACCCATGTGAAGGCTCTACCTCCAAATGAATCCCTTAACATTGCTGTAAGTATGCATTGATCGTAGTTTATTTGTTTTGGTGGATTACCCGCCAGTAACTCTTTCATGATATTTTCTAAGGCATATAGTCCTGTTTCAGGGTATGCTGCTAAGTCACAGAAGCTGGCAGTTGACATTCTGTGATTTAGAACTCCATTAGTTCCAACCCACTTTTGTTCAACACTAACAGTGAATACAGTGTGATTGTTTCCAGGACACCTCTGCCTCCATCCCAGCTGTAGATATTGAAAAGCTTCTTCTACATTACAACATCTGACTAGTCCAGCTCCAAGAACATCAAATATATTGTTATTCACAACTTGCATCCATGTTATGTGCAGTATGAATTCTCGCTCTGACATTTGATTTAACTTGTGAAATATTTCAGTCAAGAATCTAGGGACTATACCTTGATCACATTCACTATGTATGCATTCAAAACCTAAAGAGAAAGAATAATTAATGGTCATGATTACTTACATAGACCTAAAATAAAAAATCAAACCAAATCAACATAAATACCTGGCCCAAATAAAGTGTAAGTCTTTCCAGTCTTGGCCTGCCCGAATACCACGACGGAGGTATCGCATCCATCGAGGAAACAGTTGATTTGTGGTATCATGAAAGAGTTGAATAGATTAGCCTGAGTGCAGTCCACTGGTAAAGCTCTGTTGACATGGAACGTTTGACCACTTTCCGTTATTACTATCTGCGTCACAGGATTGCTGAAGATACATTGTGTCGAATCCGCTAAACTGGGAGGCTTCAGTCGGATCGCTATTTGTACCGGAATATCCATTTTGTGTATTTAAAAAACACTTCCAATACAGTAGACACAGAATTTATTTTACACCTGGCATTTTATTACTTTTCAAGTCAAGTAATACGTTAATTAACTGATATATAAATAGAAATAATACATAACAACCGATAATAAAATTCACAGGGTTTTTTTATGTCTAAAGTTTACCAAATAATAAATATTTGGCTCTCGCACCGCGACACACATCACTCGCAAGCGTCGCCATTTGTATTGTATTCAAATCATAGAATAGATCAGACTAAGGCTACGTTCCGGGAAGCGCCGAAATCACTCGCGGCGTTCGCACACCCATTCCATTAGAAGCCCGCGATCATCGTGAGCGAGCTCGATACGTCATCGATGACGTCACCGAAAACGCTCACAACGCTCGCAGATCGTAGGTGGGTTTTCGTGGTCGTTTGCGAGCTGTCACTGTCAAACATCAAATGTATAGGATTCTATCGATTTTTGACAGAAAAGTTGGCGCGCTTTTCGCGACCGCGTAACTGTTCCACATGGGTTGAACATTGCAAGCATTCATTCCAACTGGAACTCTAAACCGGGGCGCGATAGTTGTGAGCGTTGACGGTGCTTCCCGGAACGTAGCCTATACGACTAGGGCTACGTTCCGGGAAGCGCCGAAATCACTCGCGGCGTTCGCACACCCATTCCATTAGAAGCCCGCGATCATCGTGAGCAAACTCGATACTAGACATGAAGGTGATGCGAGTAATATTACGCGGGTGTTATTACGTGAGAGTGTGATATTGCATTACGCATCACTCGAGCGCCGAATGCATTACAGTATCACACCATGACATGGCACACCGCGCTTGCAAAACGGAACGGATGAAGTTAGCCGAACCATGATATTCGGCTACGTATTGCCTTACTTACACCTCTATAGCTAGAATGAAATAAATAGAGATGTCAATATTATTATTGTTCCTAGATTAGTATTCTGTTTTTAGTATGAAGAAAACCCACTAAAAACAAAATATGTATAACTACTTACCTACCTAGTGTGAAGGAAAATCAACTTACAACAAAATATGTAGTATACCTATTTACTTATTTACCTATATTTTCAATTTTAATGCAAGGAAATGAAAATCACGTCTTGTAATATATACTTAGTGCCTATGGTTAATGATATGCGCTTATGGAACGTGTGATATAAACATCTCCTGTGTTAAGTTTATGTCAGTGCAATGTACGGTATCGGACATCTCATGTGATGATACGAGTAATACTGACGCCAAAAGTTCTGAGTGATGTTTTGAGTAATATCACAGTGTAATATCACTCGAGCTGAACTGTAATGACATGTCACATTACATTATAATGCACTGTTTTGCGCATGTCTACTCGATACGTCATCGATGATGTCACTGAAAACGCTCACAACGCTCGCAGATCGTAGGTGGGTTTTTGCGGTCGTTTACGAGCTGTCACTGTCAAGCATCAAATGTATAGGATTCTATCGATTTTTGACAGAAAAGTTGGCGCGCTTTTCGTGACCGCGTAACCGTTCCGCTTGGGTCGAACATTGCAAGCATTCATTCTAACCGGGGCGCGACAGTTGTGAGCGTTGACGGCGCTCGATACGTCATCAATGACGTCACCGAAAACGCTCACGCCGCTTTCACAACGCTCGCGGATCTTAGGATCTACGTGATCATTGCGAGCTGTCACTGTCAACACACTGTCAGCGCGAGAGTTGTGAGCGTTGAGGGCGCTTGCCAGAAAGTAGCCTAGAAAGATGGAAATCACTAAAGCAAAGAACGGGACGTTAGCGGGAATTTTAATTTCTTAAGTGCCATCAACTTTGAGAGATCATAGTCGCATTTCCATTTGTAACATTCACTAATGTCACATTAGTGACGCTGATCGCATTAGTGACGTGGAATTCGAGCGCACCAGTATCGATATCGATATCGATATATAGGGATGTACTGTTTGATATCGAGGTAGCAAGAAGCGTTCCTATCTAAACTATTAAAATATTGTTATGTAAACCAAGGCTTATGATATTAAAAATCAAGTTTAAGATAATATAATCCATTTATTGAAGAACACATTCATAAATAACAAAGATTATACTTGATTTATCAAAAGTAATACATATTGTTTACCTTACACATAATTTACACAGATAGCACTTATGTTTTTTGAGATGAAGATTCAAAACATGCATGATTACAGTTTCTAGTAAAATATTTTGGTTTTGTTATTTAGTTAAGTACCGAAATATAAATTCATATGGATTAAATAACTGTAAATAGGTACATACTAGTAATAATCATGCGAATCACATACCAGTAATATTTTTAACGCATAGAACAAGTCTTTACATTGATAATAAAAGATTTTTAAAGAAAATCTGGGCTGATAGGTATCAAGTAATACCTCAATACAAGGGTTTTGAATAGAAGGTTTATTTACGTAAATGTTACAAAATATCGTTTCTTAACTTTAATTTTATATCATAACTAGATTAAATTAAAATATTCAATAACGTGTGCTTTTTTCTGTAGAGATTTTTTGCTTTGTATTGTTTATCCATAATAGTGCAATATCTTTGGTGTTTGTACTTGGGTCTGCACTGCACTGTATAAATCTTAAATTTGTAACAGCTTGGTAATCACATAGTCTATATTCAACTCCACATTTGCGTTTTCCATTGCAAGTCTTATTGGTTGAACATATTTAGTTAAGCGTTAAAGCTTTGACAAAAGTCTGCAGCGCTTGTTTAGACCTTTATCTTCAAACGCTGACGTTAAAACTTACCATGTCTCCGTTGCCATTTTTGTCACGTAAACCAGGCAATGTGATTATATCATCAAACATATCCTCGCTCTTGCTTCTTGGTCTCTCGTTATGCCTTATCAGAATTCACCAGTGTCGTATGAGTGAGATTTTGATTTTGATTTTGACCTTCTGTAGCCATAATACTGATAACACGCGTTCGTCATGCAACATCGATATGACACATAACCTGAGCGAGATTGAGTATCTGCTCACCGACAACGTTCAATGAAGTTACACAACCTTTGTGTCAAGGGGAGGTATTCTGTATCTACGAGATTTTACCATTGCACACACGAGCAAAATTTAGATGTGTGCAGCGGAATTGTATGTACTGCTACAGCGATAAAATATAGACATTTATAGGGAAGCAAATTCGTTCCATAAAAAAATATTCCGTACTATTTTTAATAAAATACATATTTTACTGCCACCAATCGTTTCATAATATGTTTTATTCTTTTACCTTTTTTTTTTGTTGTTTGTACTACAAAATATACAACAATACATAAAAAATGTATTGTTAAAAACAATATTATAAAACTTGCTCCAATATTTTTATTCATTTTGCAACACTCGAATTGTATGTCAGCAAATTGATCAAATTCAATTTAAACATTTACATTATAAATTAGTTTTAAATTGCTGATATTTCGTATTTTCGTGGATATTTCATTTTATTATAGTGTAGTATCCTTTAATTTAAGCTTCCGCAGAACTGTCCAAGTATTAGTAACATTAGAAACGGGATATTTACCGTGTAATCCATGTTGTCGGGAATATAAATCGCGAACTCAAATAAAATAGATTACACGGTAAATATCCCTTTTCTAATGTTTTCTCTTGCAAAAGTGATCGTGATAGTTTAAAAACTTATAAAATCTAAGTATGTCTACGGACATGTACAGAAAATGTGCAAAATGTGGAGCAACTCCTGTTCAAGATGGTGTGGTCTCATTTCACCGTTTCCCTAAGCCTGGTAAAACGAATGTTGAACGGTATGTTAATCATATATATTTTTATGCTCATATATGCTTTATCTTGCTTATATTGAATAACTTATAGCATAGTTAGGTACCTACTCTCGTTTTCAATTCTACAGTAGGTATTATTATTACAGTTAGTTAAAACATGTAATATAACTTTGATCTCCATGTGATACCTATAATAAGATCATATAGGTACTATGTGCCTGTACCTTCGTCTACCATATTTCCTATCTTTCTCTAGTCAGATTGCAGTAATGTAATTACTATTGCTTGTGGGCTGATCGATGACACAATGGGGCCTACTCCCACCTTTTACGAAACTATCATAAATCAGGAGCGTCTTGTGTAATAAGCTTAAAATAATCATACTTACTATCGTACCAACACAAAATGGTTGAACAATATTACTTCAATATTATTTACGGCGGGTTCCTTTTTAAGCCGAAATCGACCCTAATGGTGCATTCCAGTAAACACCGCCAATACATACGACTGTCGTGCCCCGGTTTCGTGTTTCGTTTAGGATGAATACCTATAATGCCCAACCCAAATAGAACACTCACAAAGTCGCAAAAAGCGCGTCATATTTTCTCTCAATTAAATCGAATGAATCATAAACCTATTTAATATTTTGACAGTAACAGCTCACAACGACCGCAAGTCCAAAACCTTCCATCGCCGAGTGTTGTAGTCGTGTCGTGAGCGTGAGCTGTGACGTAATCGATGACGTACCAAGCTCAGTTATGATAATTGCGAGTTTGAAAGGTTGGGCGGCTATGCGAACGACGCGATCGATTTTGGCTCTCAAAGGAACACGACCAGATGTAAGTGAAGTGAAAGAACGAAAGAACGACAGAATATTCTAATAAGGGTTTGAGATTTTAAAACTCTATGGTGGAGGCACAGAAGCATAAATATAGCTTTCATACTTATTTGTAACAGATATTGCACATTTATTTTTCTTTTATAAGTGTAGTCGTACGTGTTGAACATTTGCCATTTAACAAGTTAATATGTTTATGTAAATATTTATAGTTTCATTGATGCATGATTTTTATTGACATAGTCGTGAGTAAAGACTTAGTTACGTACACACATCTATCATTAAGTCACTGTCCTGCCTAAATTACGTTTTAGTAAAGCATAAGTAGTAGATATGTGTTTAAAAAAAAACAATAAAAATCAAATCTATGAATATTTTATAAATAATACAATTGTTTCTACAGTCTAATATGTTGGTTTCATGTAGAAATATATAAAAATACCTTTTATTCAAATAAAAGCCCTATATTAGCTTATTCAAATTGATATGTAGCAGGTACTTAAACTTCTATTGTTTTGTTTAATTTCAGATGAACTTCCTTCAGAAGTCTTCGCCACAACTACACTTTTGGGCAAATTCGTCCAGCTGTTTGATGCATTAAATGCTGACAGTCCAGACTTCCAGACAGACAAGAAAGAACAAAGTCAGTCCAGAAACTTACGCTCAGGCTGGTGTGGCATTGAAAATGCCGAAACCTTTAAACGATGCAAATATGCCAATCTCGGTGGAGGTTACACATTTGTGCCGTTTGGGGTAGAAACTTTCTCTAAGTGGCGCGTACGAAATTTTCAGGGCTTGGCCAAACGTTTGGTTGAAGCGTCAGGTGAACAGAATGCTGGCTCATATTTTGCAAAGAAAATTTGCATAGCTATTCAACGTGGAAATGCAGCCAGCATTCGGGACACTTTGCCTCCAACAAATAATTTATGACATATGATATTTTTAAACTTTTGTCCATTATTTAGTTAAACTTTAATACATTTATGAATTAAATACATTAATATTCTTAAAAATTGTTTTATTTCTATAACATAAGTACCTACTTACTCACCTAATAAGGTTCTGCCTACTTCATGAGGCGAAAATTTGATAGGTAAAAAATAAATAAAAATAGAAAAGCATGGGGTGGATATTTAAAATTCGCGCTAAAGTAAGTTCCTTAGCATTCCGTGCGGATTATGTTGCACTAGTAGTATCAGTGTAATTCGCATTATGTCTGTATGGCAGTTACACTTCTTCTCTCGGTAGAGAGTTAAATATTCCTTGCTTTGTGTATAAACATAATATAATATAGGAATAGAAACACGATGATTAAATATAATTTAGCTCATAGTAATTTTCACCTTTGACATACGTCTGTCAATCGATGACAAAACTCAAACAAATGACGATTAGACAACGAGGACTGGGATAACTATAGAATAATAAAAAAAATATACGGTCCAAGTCACGCAGATCATGGAAAAACTACAACACCAGCATCAAGTCGAATGGACAAGCGAATAGGGTTAGGAAAATACTAGCTAGTAACCCGAACCTCGACATCGGCTCCATAAAGAAAGCGACAATACGTTTACAAGAACTATAACAGAAACCCACACAATACTCCTGGAAACACACTTTCCTGGGTGCCTAATATCAGACTCGAATGTTTGGACAGAACACCTCATGGCACCACCTACAGCGACAGACTGGTTGCACAGACTGTTGTTACAGGAGAGAGACTAAACTGGGCAATCAACACATTCACACCGTACAAAACGCCAGGTTTGGACGGGATATTCCCAGGACTCCTACAATGGAGTGAACATCATATAAACGAGACATTGAGCGCTATCTTCAAGGCATGTCTGGCGCACAGATACATGCCCAAAGAGTGGAGAGAGGTCAAGGTCTTGTTTATACCAAAGCCGGGTAAGAGTGACTACACAGAAGCTAAGGCTTATAGACCGATAAGTCTTACGTCTTTTCTCCTGAAAACCCTGGAGAGGCTCTGTGATAGGTACATCAGAGACACAGTTCTCATTACCGCGCCACTTCACCCAAAACAGCACGCTTACAGCTCAGGTAAGTCTACCGAATCCGCCCTACACAATGTTATACACAAAGTAGAGGGGGATATTAAAAGTAAAAATCTATGTCTAGGAGCTTTCATCGATATAGAAGGAGCCTTTGACAAAACTAACTTTAGCAGCATCAGAGCAGCATTGCTTAAACATAAAGTAGACCTGACCCTGATCGATTGGATCATTAACATGCTAGAATTAAGGGCGATACGCATTGATTTAAACGGCACAACCAGGGGAGTGGTGGCCAAGGGGTGCCCCCAAGGAGGTGTCCTGTCCCCGCTCCTATGGAATCTAGTAGTCAATGATCTAATCACCAGGCTGAATACAAGTCGCTTCTTCACGGTAGGGTATGCAGACGACCTCGCAATACTAATATCAGGCCATTTTGCCAGTGTGGCATGTGACCTGATGAGAAATGCGTTAAAGGTTGTCGAAAATTGGTGCATAGAATACGAACTCTCCGTAAACCCAGCTAAAACCGAACTGGTGATGTTCACTAACAAACGAACTCTAGGCAGGTTTACACTACCTAGCCTATTTAACAAGCAACTGAAACTGTCAGAAGAAGTAAAATATCTGGGAGTCACACTAGACAGCAAGTTGAATTGGGCCAAGCACTTAGAGAACAAGTTAATCAAGGCCAGTATTTCGTTCTGGCAATGCAGAAGGATGATAGGTAAAACATGGGGACTAAGCCCTAAGATCACCCTGTGGTTATATAAAACTGTAATCAGACCTTCACTAACATATGGTGCAATTGTGTGGTGGCCCAGAACCACCCTGAGCACCACCAAAACCAAGCTACAAACCTTTCAGAGACTTGCCTGTGTAGCCGTAACAGGCTGCATGCGCACTGCACCAACCGCCGCGATTGAGGCCCTGATAGGCCTAACCCCACTACACCTATACATACAACAAGAGGCCGCGGTGGCTGCGTACAGGCTAAAGGCACTAAACCTCTGGTATCAGGACCAATTAGCACCCCATACAACAAGACTTTGCAGTTGGAAACCCTCTGATAAAGTCTATCTATGATAGAGTACAAAAGCAACACTTCTTTACAAAGAGCTACCGCGTACAACTAAACGAAGAGCCAAGCGACTGCTCAGGTATTCATGAAGTCAGAATTAACACAGATGGCTCTAAGATGGCAACAGGCACCGGAGCGGGAGCGTTCTCGGAGGAACTAAACATACACATAGCAACAGGGCTAGGTAAACACAACTCTATATTCCAAGCAGAATGTGTGGGTGTCATCCAAGCCACAGCAGCAGTACTTCGCAGAAAGGTAACCAATAGTAATATTAGGATACTCTGCGACAGCACTGCGGTACTACGAGCACTAAATAGATACGACCACTCTTCGGGGCTGATCATACAATGTCACCGACTATTGGAGGAAGTAAGTAACCATAACAATAATGTCACACTCCAATGGATAAAGGGGCATAGCGATTCCAGAGGTAACGATGCGGCTGATGAGCTAGCTAGGAGAGGTTCCGGAATGACGTGTGCAGGACCAGAACCAATGATCCCCCTACCTTTCAGTCAAATTCGTGCATGGATTCGCAAAAAAACTAAGGACCAGCATCAGGACTACTGGGCAAGTATCGAGGGTTGTAAGCAGTCGAAGGAGGCTTTTCCGATTCTAAATCTGAAATTCTCCAGAAAACTCCTCAATCTTAAAAGAAATAATGTACGACATATAGTCGGAATTATGACCGGTCATTGCTCCTTAAACAAACACCTGTTTAATCTAGGTGTTACAGACAGCCCCCTATGCAGAGGCTGCATGGAGGCGGAAGAAACAGCTGCGCATCTGCTCATTGAATGCAAGAGCGTGGCGGCACAAAGGGCAGCAAACCTCGGCTCGCCGAGGACTGTGTGGGAAGCCTGCGCCAAGCTGAAGGAGCTGCTGGCTTTCCTGGGCGACACCGGGTGGCTGGACTGATCAGCTTCACCCGGCTATCACGCAAAATGGGCCGCGCCACTGCGGCCTGGTTGCGGAAAAGAGCCAGCCCACCAAGTACCAAGTAAGACGATTAGACAACGACAATGAGATTACGCAAAATATAATAGAAATGAAGGGAACGAAGCTACCGTTTAATAGAACATAGATGATTGTGGTGAATAATGCGTGGTGGCACAACCATAGACAACATCTTTGTAAGGCCCACAGGACAGTAAGAAAGTAAAACCCCCGGGCTGCGTTCCAGCACGCCACAGGACAAGTCAAAATTTGACAAAACAGTCGGTCCACGACACCTCTAGGCCAAAATTTGCACAGATCAAGATTTGATTACGCCCGTTTCACGACACCCTGCAAGAACAAATTTTGTCCGAACTGGCCAAAATTTTTCTTGCTTTTGAGAGAGCCAAATTTTGGTCGGCTGTCAAAAGTGACAGTTAATATAAGTTATCTTCTTCTTTTTATTGGATGGAGATTACAAGTTATCTTTGGTTTGGCGGTAAATTTAAATTGTCTTTAATTTTGCCGCTAAAATTATCGCTTACCCAAAAAACAAAAAAAAGGTGATTAAAAACAGTGTGGCTACTACCTAAAATCTCCACAACACACAAAGATTTCTTAAAAGGTACATACAAACATTTTCGTGGGCTAGTATTATTTTTCGCTGTTTATAATTTTATTATCTAACATTATCATTTATATTACTCTTTACTCGGCCAGTCGTTCTTCTAACTCGAACACTTAGCACGATTCGTATACACCTACAAACTGTCTTTAGTTCCAAATAATAATAGGTAGGTATTGTTTAGATATTTTAGCACTTGAGCCCCAAGATACAGATTTCATTCTTAGTTTGTGGTTCTCTGTTTTAATTATTAGTTACTAAATTTTCTGTCTATCTAAGTAGGTAATAGTTTTGCGATAAAGACGTCTTGTATCATAACTATATTTACTTTTCAGTCACAATGGAACATGAAGCTGAAGTCAGCATGTCTGTTGTTGTAGATGACAATGGCAGGCTCATTTTTAATGAGCAATCAGAAGTGTGCCTGCAAGACAGCTCAGGTACCACCCCATCCATGTCCATACGCTCAAATTCATAGAACGATTGTAGCATGAAGTGAATAATATAAGACATGAACAATAATAGGACATAATATAGAATAACATAGGACTTAGTCTCTGGGCAGTGCTAATCAGATGGAATACTAGGTAATGTCTTGTGTAAAGGGCCTGTCTGTGGTGATATCACATCAATGCCAGCTATTATCTACCAAGCAGTTGTGTAAGCCTTCCTGTGTTTACTGCAACTGTTATTTAAACAGGTACAATGGTCAGGTGCATGACTGGACTGTCTCATCACTTGTTTGTATGAAAAACATACTAGGTTCAACTTAGTAATCCACAATGATTTACTATGATGGAGGGTATGGACCTCTGAATTTAAGATGAATAAATAAGAGCACTAATGCTTGTCATAACATGCTATGCTAGTGTCATAGTCAATTTAACAGAACTTTAAGGTAAGGGTTGGGCCATGTATGATTTTAGCATGAAGTTTCTGTTCTCATGTACTAGTAGTTTCTCAAGTAGTAGTGTAACTAAAGCATGGTCGGGTAAAGGTTTTGGTAATATCAGTAGGTTCCGTTGTGTGGTTATCACTATACATTTACTATCACATAATATTTTTTAATATATATATATTATTAAACATTTTGGGTTTTCCAGGTATGCTGCATTATGTGTCGCTTGATCGCTTGCCACCCCACTTTTTAAATGGTAATTTGTTAATATTCTTTTTTTGTATTTTGTAATTAACTATAAGTAATCGACAACATACTAGACTGGACTAGAGTTGGACTGAGAGACAAAAGGCATAAAACATAACTTCTTAAAAAGCAGGACAAACATGTAAATTGAGTTATTTAAACTTTTTTTCTTTTTCCAATTTACCTAACTGTCGTATCCGCATTTAAGATACTGCCTTGCTAAATCTTCCGACATTCATAACTTGAAGGTGTTAAATAAATAAAGTCGGATTTTTCATTAATTTTTGTATTTATTACAGAGTCAAATAGTACAGTCAACTGAAGTATCACAACACAGCCAGAAACTAGAACATTCCAAGGTAATAATTAATAAGTATCTATTTATTTGATCTCAGCTCCCTTATCATATTCCCTGTGTGTTGCATAATACCACCTCCAGGTATCAAGTGAACTTCAAGTGACCAACATAGCACAGTTGTATCATAATCTACTTTGAATAAATGTGTCCTCAGATATATCTAATTCTAAGTATGTTTTGTTCTAGAGCATCAAGATTCAGAACGCCATGCACAGTGGTCCAGGGCAAAAATTATGGCACTTATTGACTCATACAAAGCGCACAAAGGACTCTTCAAATCCACTACAGTAAGGAACTCTGAGGTCTGGCAGCGCATAGCTGAAGAGATAGGGGACATGTCCGCAAAACATTGCGAGTTGAAATTTAAACACCTTAAGGCAATATATATTAAAAAAAAGACAATATTGGCAATAGAAGCAGTGGCGCATAGGCTTTGGCGTTTGATTATTTTAAAGAATTTGAAGAGATTTTTAGACAAGAGCCTAATATCACACCGCTATCTACCGCATGCAGTAGCAGAATGGTGGAATTTGCAGAGATTGCTCACAGTAGCAATGTCACCGCAGTGGAAGAAATAGGATCTGATCCTTCTACAACTTCTACGGCACCAGGATCAAATTCTGAGCAGAGCTCTTCTGTTCGACCACATAGAAGAAGAAGGACTCGGCTTGAGATACAATTAGAAAAGTTCCATGCCAACATGGAGCTCAAGGAGCAAGCTCGGGAGCAGCGCCTCAATAGATTTCTTCATCATCAGGAGGAGCAAACTAGGCGCATTTGCAGTTTACTTGATAAATTGATACAAAAATTATAACTACTTTGTATAATAGTGTATCAATGGACATAGTTTATACCCTGGATTAACACATAATCACCATGCAAGTAAACCCGTTGAGCACAGCTAGTTTATTATATGTTTATGGGGTTCAGCGGCTGATATAGAGACCATCTTTATCCTACAAAATATACTATTTGAACGATATACGAAATGGGTCCCCGCGAATCTTTGAGAAATTTGTTTAAAGATATCAATATATTAACTTTGCCATAATGTATGTTCGTAAAAATTTACATAAATGTAAGTTAAATAGTGGTCACCACCCTTTTAATACTAGGAATAAGAATAGGATAGCTGTACCTAGTTCTAAACTTGCGAAGACTAATAATTCCTTCCTATAAATATTGTGCGATTTTCACAATTAAATCCCATAACACGTTACTGAGCTCACAGTAGGAAAATTCAAGTTGACTGTAAAAATAATAAAAAAAAAAAACATATTATAAAGTTCAACATTATAAGACAAAGATACTTGGAATACTCCACTTCTGGCAAGTTATCATCTGCCACCCATAAAATGCAATATAGTAGTAGAAAAAAATCTATGTGAAAAGAATGGCTCTGAGTTTGTTGCAGCTTCTACTCGGTAGGCTCTATATATTTTGGAATACAGCGGTAGTCTTTAGAGTAGGTACATTATAATTAATAACTTACGTTCATAAGAGCGTCTTTGATGCCTAAATTGAATAAATGATTTTTGACTTTTATACCAGGTGGTACCTTTGATTTGACATTTATCTCTGAATAAATTTGAAGCAGTACTTTTAGAAGTACTAGGTGTGATCAAAATGTAAAATTTTGTCAAATCTCAGATCAAAGTACCATTTCAGACATAAATGTTCTAATCAAAGGCACAACCTTGTTATTTAATTTATTACTTTATCCTTAAGTGAAAGGCAACATCACAGAGAATCAGTTTTCTTTGGTATTAACATAATAAAAGTTTTGCTGCATTAGTGGTTTTATTTCAGATTTAATTTTTCTTAGGCTTTAATTTTAAGGGCCATAATTTGCTTGGTATTCAATACAAGCACTTGTAACAAATAACTTTGTAGCCTTGCATAACAAATAACAAGGTATTAATAAAACTGTACAAACTAATTATAGTTTTCTTTTTGGTGCTTATATTCTGAATACACTATATTAATGTACATTCTTCCAATATCACACAGTAGGTATAGTGTGTATATTAATGTTTTAAGTTTTTACTAAGTATATCTTACTTAAGGAAATGATTGTCAAAATAGCTTTAGTAAGATCACCAGTTGTCTGAAATTAAACCAACTCTTACTTTCAAGCACTTTAGTTTTACTTCCATACACCTAAAATCTTACTCTTAATTGATATAGGCTGTAGTCTTACTAATAAAGTTTTTCTAGGCGGGTATATATTCTGTTCTAGTCAATTTTCTATACTATAAAAAACTGTAGAAGTCATACTATTTCCATTAGAGACTATTAGTAAACACTAGACTTGTCTTGTGCTTTTCCATTGCTTTGTCAATAAAGAGCTGATGCCATCACCACCTGTTGAATGTGGAGATGCAGCAGGGGCAGACCCAGGATTATATCGAGGTGGCACATGGTGTTGTTTTCAAGCAACCACTAAACAGTGAGCATGCTAGTCTTTGCATCTTCTGCAGTTTTTAAGTTGTAGTTGTTAGGTTTTTCCTAGGCCACCATACAATATATATACGTATATGTTAAGACAGGCCGTACTATGGCAGTGTATAGCAGGCGTAGCTTTGGTTTTAGTCCCCACTATTTACTGACTGCTCTTTCTATTAAAGGGATTTGGTAGTTTATTTTTATAACCTGGTATTTATATTATTTTGCCATTCTTATTCATATTCTTTTTTGGAGGTGATGAGGCCTGCACTGACGTCCCGCTTGGGGTGTTTTGTGCATTCCCCCTGCCAGCATTTACTCAAGCCAGCCTCACTCCTTTACATAGCGGAGTATGGCCTTGGGTCGCTGGCACAACTGCTCCAGTGTTGTTTGAGATGTTGTATGAACAACTGTCGATGATGCTAGTGATGCCTCATGCGGTCTGGAGCGGACCTCCAGTAATCCTGTTTTTGATCTGATTTCTTCCGTAGCACTACAATGCAGCAACACATGCTCCCCAGTCTGTTTTCCTGCAGACAACCTCTACATAGAAGGCTGTCCATTACTCCAATCTTGTATGACTGGTAATTTAGATTACAGTGAGCAGTGATAATGCCCACCATTAGGCGAAGGTCGTACCGTTGTAATCGTAGTATTTTTGTTTAGAATTGGAAACATGGATTTCGCATGTTTACAGTCCTTTCTGTCATCCCAACAGTTTATTATTTTGCCATGTCAAAGGGCTGAGTTACGAAGCTAATAAACATGCAAGAAGCATAGATGTAGATGGGTCAGTCATAAATTTTAAATAAGACTCCGTGCCAGTCTTTCACGCATTAAAATGCCATCCTCATTCTGAGCACTTGCAAGTTCCTCCATTAGATCTTCATTATTGCCTTGTCTTGATCTTTCTTCTTGTAAACGAGGAAGTTATGTCCTTCAACTATTGCTTGCTGATTGAAATCAAGGTCAACATGGTCCAAACAGATGTTATGGAGTACACATGCTGCCAAAATTGTGTTTGGGATTAATTCTGTTGTATTCATGTCCAAGTATTCAATCGGCGATATCTTCCGAAAAGAAGGGCAAAAGACCGTTCAACTACTTGCCTAGTTTTGGTGTGTCTTGTATTGAAATTACTTTCAATAGGAGTTAGTGGTCTTCTTCTTATAAATGGTGGTACACACCAGGGCAGTACAGGATAGGCTTTATCGGCAATGATATACTCATCATTGCCAAAATATTCCATCGTGCTAGAAGTGACATTTCTGTATATGTCACTGTTTTGAAAAACTCTTCTGTCACCAACTGAGCCAGGATATCCTGTAAAACATCTGTAAATTTGAGGCTTGTTATGGCAATGACTTGTAATTGCATTGTATAGTAACACTTGCGGCAACTATACACTTTCGGCGCTTTTATTTCCACAAATGTTCCATCTATAGCACCAACTACACCCATTAATCCAGCAGATTTTGAAAAGTCTTTCTTCAGTTGATTTCTCAGAGTAACAGAGGGCCACTTAATGATTTTATGTGAGATCTTGTTTAGCAGTGTAATCACTTTAACGAAGCATCTCTGTACACTACTTTTTGGTAAATCAAACCGGTCTCCAATGGATCTACAATACAATGTAATTTACTTATGTAAGTCCCAATGTTTCATAATTTCAATTTAGTAAAATACTAAGAAAATAGTTATTCATCTATACCTGAATGAATCTGGAGAAGCAAGTAACCATAGAATTACTAGTAACTGTTTTCTGACGGGTATAAGTTGTGGGTGATTATGAGTTCTAGATGAGCTCAGTTCAGGGCTTAAGTTGGTCTCTAAAGCTTCAAATGCCGTGTAACGAAGTCTAAAATGTGATTGAAATTATTTTTCATTGAGGTTAGATACTACTTCAACGTAGTTCTTTATACGTGTTGCTGGCTTATTAACAGTCGTGATGAGCTGCACCATTGTCACATTTTCTTCCTCTTTATCGTCACTATCTAAAATTACATCTCGCAAAGCCTCAGAAGTGTTCCTTATACTTTGTTGAAGCAAGAATGCTACGCCAGCAATGTAGCGACTGTTTTGTTGCATTTTCACGACGAATGGACAGGTGCAACTTATTCGTACTAAACTTGTAGTCCCTAAATAGATTTTTTTGACCAATAGACAGTAATTAAAATCCTCAAATTATTCTGAAATTATCACTTCTATATAAATTTACGTCTAGTCGAGCCAAAACAAAAATAGTGAACGTCTCGTCGTCGAAGAAGAAGACTTATCTACCTACGTCAAACTAGGTTGTTTTTGACAGATAATGTTAAACGGATGTTCCAGCAACGCTCGATCGAATCTTGGTCGAACATCATTTGGCCTAAGGTTTGCCAGAACGCAGCCCCGTGGTGCCCGAGTGTGCGAGTGTGCGACTATGATCCGTCAATTGTGGATAGCACTTAAAAAAAATTAACTTCTAACTAACGTTCCGTTCTTTGCTTTAGTTATTTCTATCTCTCTTTTCGTATAGTCTGTCTGATTAATCTATGCATACCTAGTTTATTTGCATTTTGCTTGCATGGATGTGTGTAGGCTATAAAAAAATGTTGAAATGAAATAAATAAATATAAATAATGAATATTTTTCTGAAATATTTTGTACACTAGTAAGAAAACAATATACTCCACAATTCAGAAAGTAAAAAGTGTACTATAACATTTAGCAACCATGGAACTAGAGAGAATGGGAGACCACGAATTAGATGATCCTCCTAAGATCGGGCTAAAGCTGCGGTTGAACCACGAGTTTCCTCTACAAAGCAAGCAAATCATCAGACCAAGTGCTCATCAAATTTTTGACATGATGCCACTAACTGCAAGGTATAGTTTATTTAAATGTAGGACTTTTTCACTAGACCATTCCTTAGATCGTGCATGATCACTGGAGCTGAACTGCGTTTTCTCGCTAGTCTCCCGATCTCTCACCTACATATTGAACTTGCGACTCGATTTTCTTCTTATCAATGTTATGCTATTTCAATATAATTATTTTTCCGAAGGTGTTTATGCTTTTACATGAGACATCGGCTAATGATTCTAAAGGTCCAACTGTTCTCAAGTAATGCATATATCAACATAAACATTTATTTTTTATAAGTATAGGTTATAATTAGAATATTACTGTTTCCCCTAGGTATAAATATAGTAAAGTAGAATATTTTGTATTTAATTGTTGGGTATTGAATTTAACAAATATCTGCTTTAAAATCTGAATAACACCACTGAGTCCACTGACATAGTGGTCTTAACACCACTAGGTGTAAACAATAACTTTTCAATGTAATATTAATATAGAGTTCTGAGTTCTGGTTAACTCTGCATGAGTATGCAGAGATAGCCTGTTAATTTACTGACTTCAATATTATTTTTCTGTAGCAAATGCATGTTTCTATATTATTTCTATTTTATGTTATAATTTTAGATACTTGAAATACTACCTAGGGAAAAGACTAAACCATAAACGGCCTATAATGGATTACATCCACATGATTTCTGCCCAGAGGATGTATGGTAAGTAAATATTAATATTACATGGTCATATTTATTATGATACTATATTTTCTTTAGTAGATTTTCTTGGAAACTAATTCTTGTTATATTTTGAACACTAACTGAAATTGCTGATAACAAAAAGTTAATAAATCCAACTCATCACATTTTTGATGTCTGCACATACTAATTAACTTAGTTCACTTACAATAAAATGTATGCAAGAACCCAATCATAGAAAATGCCACATCACTACCTGCAGATAGCACACAAGCAAGAACCAATATACAATTTTATTACAATAACAGATGCAGACCTCTTTTTTAAGCATGCAACATACTTCCTCTAATGTGTACATATTTTAGAGATGTCTGTGTCTTAGTCAAACAACAGTCATTCTTTTTAAAAAAATCATGGACAAATTATTGCCCGTCAAAATATAATAAGACTTGTGAATTTACTTAATCAACCACCTGCCCATAAGGATTTATATAAAAGGAATGTATATAATATGTGCATAACTCTATTTAATTATTTACCAGATGACATTAAGACCTTGGATGGGAATAGGTTTAAAAGTAAACTAACAGACTGGCTCCTTGCAAAGTGTTTTTATACTATACAGTAAATTCGGGTTTATTGTGTTGGGATTTTTAAAATATTTGAATAGTATTAGATATAGAAAATTTGCATGTCTGCCAGCAGAGAGAATACATTGTGTCCTGTATCTTATAAAATCTCTACTACATGTGTTCTTGCAAATAAAACATTTGATTTGAATTTATTAATACTATTTATGTACTAAATTAGCTCAGTATGTGTTAAAATAAATTTAAGACTGTATATGACAGAAGAATGATGCAGTACTTGATATTTTTTTTACTGTTCTATAATCAAGTCATGATATAAGTATTCATAAGTTTACAATTGAATTTTCATTTGAATAATGCACGAAACAAATCCAATATTTACTTAACCCATCAAGTGTTGGGCATACATCACATATACAAGCAAAAAAACGCAAACCTTGTGAGCTCTTGTTTGTGATTAACAATTACTATTCCAATACACTATACAATCATAAACTTGCTTTTAGTTGGTTCCATTTAGGAAGAGTATTTTTTGTCAGAAAATGTATGTGTAAGTCAGAAAGAAACCGAAATTAAGGCAAATTTAAAAATGTGCACTTGCGCGGCAATGGCTGCTTTGTAATTGTTTCATTGTGTAAGCATTGTGTTGTGTTGTTTAGTGAATAATGCAACTAGTTGACAAACAGGTATGTTTTCCTATAGAAAACAGTGCATACCATATGGGTAGTAGATCTAGTAATGTTGTAGTTAGACACCAAACATTACATTAAGTAAATACAAGTACCTACTCACCTATTTAATTTTTCTGCAGATGTCTGCTTAAAAATTACCTCGATATAGCTTATCGACAGGCAACAGGAATGGGGATATTGTTTAGTTGCGTTTGATCTTATATTTCAAACACGAAAGTTTGTATTTATGGATGAATGGATGTTTGTTATTCTCTTACGCTCAAACGGCTGGCCCAATTTTAATGAAATTCGGCATGGAGGTAGATGGGGCGCTGAATTAACACATAGGATAATTTTCATCAACATCGTCATCATCCATCATCATGCGGGTGTAACCGCGGAGCGCAGTGTGTATTCAATAAATAAATACACATCGGCCTTCTTGTGATCGTGAAGAGCGAAATGCTCATAGAAATCTTCAAATGATAGAAGGACGCATTGTGGAATGCAAACAATTCGTAAGAATCGATATACTGTCGACAATTTGACGATCGTATAAGTCGTCGATATGACTTCCATACTTGATACGATATTTTATCGACCTTAGCGATTCGACAAATTTAACGACTATTACGGTATGCTTTTTCATATTGTATATATAAATATATATGTGTATTTTCTTATGGCATATAGGTACATGTAGCAACGGGTTCGCATACCGCTCTTGCTGATTAAGCCTATTGACTCACTCTTACTTATTACAGTTATTAGGCTGCCAGACAGTCTCTTAACATGTTTCGTAACTACAAATGCGTGCCACCCACGCCCTTTGTTATCATTAAACCAATTGCTTCTAGGCATGCATTTGAATATTTTTTATTTAGTTGGTTTGGATGTGTTTGTTAATGTCACGTAATGTTTATGACAGCATCTAATATTTGAGACTTTGGTTAGTAGAAAACCGTATTTGCGTATCACTGGCCAGTTTCCTTATTCGCTCGTTTCGCCAACTCGTCACATCTGCTAGTTATTCATTTTCCTTATTCCATTATAGTGTGAGAGAACTTTATCTACACCATGACGTAGATCTTATATAATGTGTTCAGTAGTCGTAGATCGCTTGCATTACCGTCACGGCCGCCGGTATTACTACCGCCGCGCTACAGCGAAAATCGCCGAGAAAGCGATATAAATTCAAAAGCTGGTGAAATCTTCCTTCAAAAGTCTTCATAGCCGGGGACAAATTCAGTACTCCGAAGCTTATAACTTTTTGTGATCTGGTCTCAGCTTCACGATTGAAAACCTCGTTGGCTGGCGCGACAGTGCTCGGCTACCCTGCAATAAAAGAAACACGATAAACATATATTCATATATTTCACGTGAGAGTAAAAAAAAAAACTATATTAAAATTTTAACACGTAAAAACACGAGACATTTAAAATTTTACTAAACATGAGAAGATGAATAGTCAATGCATTAGGTCAATAGTCTAATAATTGCGACTAACTTTACAGTCACGTACGTGTGTACTTTTTTTTTTAATTTTGTCTGTATAACCTGCTTTATAGAAAAAAACCGCTAGCCATAAAATACATAGGTAATTAAACTGTTTCGGTTGTTAAAATTTAATACATAATGCACGGGTGCAGGATCAGCTCATGTTTAGTAAAATTTGAAATGTTTACTTGAATTAATCAGCTTTTCAGCGCAAATATAAGACATATTTTCATATGTGTGCTGTAAAGTTCATTGGGATTTCCAATCTTAAACACCAAAAATGGCTGTCCATATCATCCACATCATCATTCATATACTTCAAAACAGGCACGTCCAACATGCAGCCCGCGGGTCGCGTGAATCGGCTTTGCTAACCGGTCCGCAAAACATAATTTAATGCAATCACTACGCAAAATTAAAAAATAAACAATTAATAACCAGTAACGAATTAATTTTTGTCTATGTTTGGTTGGAAATACACTAGCACATAATATAAGTGCTGAAACTAATACATCAAATTCGAGATATACTATACCGACTATCATCAAGCTTTTCTATCAGCTTAGCATTTAAAAGTAATTTAAAACGGGTAATTTGAAAAATCGCCATAAGCTCATGCGGCCCTTGTCAATATATATTATATATATATATAATAAATCTTTTAGAATTTGGCCCAACTGCTAGCTTGAGTTTGAAATGCGTGCATGCAGGTATTACCTGCCAGGTGTTGAATTGGCAGCTTAATAAAGATTACGAATGCTGATAATATAATTAAATACTATAAACATATTTTATAAACAAATACATTTTCTATATTACTAATTCAACCCGGTGTAGGGGTTGGAAGAGGCTTATGAACAACAAATTTAAACTGATATTTAACTGACTCGACTGGTTGTACAATGCTGTACTGTATAACATTGTATTTTTGTACAATAACGTCCAAGAGTGGAAAAGCGCCCATTGCAAATGCTGGTACCTATCGTGGAAGTCGATGTAAACAAAACTTTGGATAATTTCTTTGACAGGATGTCCGATCGGAGGCATCGGGGGTGGAACCATCGGTCGCGGCTTCAAAGGCGAGTTCTGTCGCTTCCAGCTGTATCCAGGGATTTACGAATACGTCACTGTTCCAGAGTGTCAGTTCATCGTGAATATCAGAAACGGCAAGAGCGAGACAATATTCCAGTCTGTCTTATCTACGTACACGTAAGTTTCAAAACGGTTCTCTTTGAAACGGATTTCTTAAATCAATTACAAAGGAGTACTTGGCGACTGAACTTGGTAGTAGAGATCATAATAGTATAGATATGCATATATATGTAGTCCCATCTACTGCAGAACAGTTAGAGCAGACATATTTTATTTTAATAATTGTCATAACGCCTTCGGGCTAGGTTACTGACTTACCAACGATTCTAGTTACGCCAACGCTGAGTGCCTAACAATGAAATTTTAGAAGAGTTCAAGATAAATCGCACTTATATAATAATTACCGATACTTGTAAAAACAAGTTCATACAGAGTTTGAATATATAAGTAGCTCTGTGAAACACTGCGTTTCAAAAAGCTATAAACGTGTATACAAGCCAGATTGTACAATACATTGATTGATAACACTATCTCACTTTCCGGATATAATGATTATACTGCAAACCCGCTCGATGAATCTGAAAGGGCCTAGTAGACACGTTCGAAGGCCCTAGAGATACTAGATAGAGCTTGTTTACTTTAATTAGTGTGCTATCTTTCATGGACCCTTGTGGAACTCCCATTCTAATCACAGATCCCGAAGATGTTACACAATCTATGTCAACCTTTTGCATCCTGTCAGATAAATATGACTCTTTGAGTTCAAACTTCAATATTTTGCTGAAGCTTTCCGAGCCTACTAGTTGTTCAATTATCATCTTTTCCATGTTTTTATCGCCATAAAATTTTATTTCAGGGCCCTTGTGATCAGACCTAACACCGGTCATTATTGTAGTTTCCTTAGTCTTACAATTTGAATAGATATTGTCTATGCAGCTTTGATACACTAGCTCGATACACTAGACGCGCTCGGCGATAGAGTCGGTATGTCCTCCATCATCGACCAGGCGACTCCAGTCGAGCGATTCCGATCCCACCGACAGACGAGTGCACTGAAAGCCTACTCCCAAAAACGAACTACAAAGTTTCGTTTGACGGTTTTTGGGTTTTTTACGAAAGTGAAAAAGCACAAATACAGTCAAGTGTGACAAAATGTAATGACAGTTTTTTCCATGTTAATTTATTATACATTTGTGTGTATGTAGGCACTGGATTTTATTTTTAGTAATTACGATCGATTTACCGGTTGATTATTAAACATATTTAAATTTACTCATAACATAACATCTACACTAATATTGTAAAGAGGAAATAAAAAATTGTTTGAAACGAATACACTTAAAAACTACTAGACAGATTTTAGAATTTTTCATGCAGTGAGAAAGCCACATTATCACTAAGTAACATTATTTTCAAAAAAGTTAAGGATCCGTACGAAAACTTCGATAATGTGTGAAAGGTGTGAAAAAAATGCCACAAAGCATCCCTATATCGCGTACGCTGCGGAAACTATTGACAATAGAGCAAAGTGTTGTACCGCACAGTGTTGCTGCAAAAACATCAATATCTACAATAAAGTCCGCGATACCATATGTATAAAAGTTATGTCACAATAACTAATTTTTCGTTTAAAAATATGCAATAGTAACGACGAAAAATCCTTATATCGCGTACACTGTGGAAACTATATAGTCTTATAGAGGACATCAATGTCTACAAAAAAGTATGCGATACTATCTAACTATTATAGTTATGTCTCAATAAGTACTTTCCGTGTTAAAATATGCAATATTAACGCCTGTACAAACTAGGCCACCTTTTTGTTAACCCTCATCTACTCTAATAATAAAGGAAAGGAAAGAGGAGGAAAGATTTGATAATTTGTTTGTAATCGATAAACGCAAAAACTACGTAACCGGTTAAAAAAGTTCTTTCACCAGTAGATAGCTATATTGTGAGTAACATGCGCTATATTTGATCCATCATCATCATCCATCACCGAAACCGCGGAGCGTAACTACTGTAACTAGCCGTTAAATAATTATAATGTTTTATTACTACGTACGTAAAACAAAAGGATCTAAAAAACAAATGCTACTGCTTTCCATATCCAATAGGCTCAGGATCGCTATATGCTGAGAAAAGGAAGGACCCACGTAAAATGGTTTGTTATGCTGGAAATAGTACTAAGCTGGTTTTAGTGTTTAAGTATACAGTTAGAAAGTACCTGGTTAAACAGGAAAGTATTAGTGATTATGGTAAGGTAGTGGGCCACATTATACATTGGCGAAAAAACTACACGATCGCGGATGTGCCTGTTCATCATGACTATTACAAACTGAAAATAACGTGACAGATATTTTAGCTATATCTTTGCTATCTTTGGATAACGTAACTACGTAAAAAATACACATAACATAATCAGTCCATTGCGGATTTGAGAACTTTTTCCGAGGCCGGTTAAACATGTGACTTAGATGGTTATCCTGGTTGTGTGTATCATCATTCCAGTCGGACTTAGATAATTAAGATTCAAAGTTCCACACGACACTGTAGTGCCAGTGCGCTCGTCTTGCGATTCATACCTAAAAAAGTTAAAACTTAGGTTGGATGGACATCTCTTCCTAACCTATGTTTTAAATCAGAATAATATGGCCAGAGGGTTTGCGATAATGTCCACCAAGACATACACTTGCAGAAGTGTTCTATGACCTATGACTACTAACTTATCTATCATACCGCTCTGGGTCCGCGTGGTGGATTATGACTGATCCTCTCTTTTCAGAGAATAGAAACGGAAGGCCCCAGTTCTAGCAGTAAGGATATAATGGGCTTAAGCGGCTTATTAGGAAGCTTTTTATTTTTAGTTTTACTTATTGGAACGATGTTTTTAATCAGTAAGGTCTATCCGGTCCTTTTGGAAATATATGGCCTTCTCCATAATATTCCACATAACGACAATTCCCAAAACTTCAGCAGTGGACGCCCTATGGCTGAGATTTTATGTAAATATTACGCGAGGTCCAACCCGGTCTTAAAGTATAATAATTTTTTTTGAGAAACGAACTTTATGAGCTACTCAGTGAAGTACCCCTTGAAACCCGCAGAAACATGATTTACCAACATGATGGTTGCCCCGCACATTTTAGTTTGAGCGTCCGTGAGTGGCTCAATCGTCAGTATCCCAATAAGTGGATTGGCAGAGGAGGACCCATTCCGTGGCCGGCCAGAAGTCCCGACTTGACTCCCGTCGACTATTACGTATGGGGTCACATGAAAAGCTTGGTGTACGACGATACTCTTGGACCTGTGGCAACCATCGAAGAACTGAAACAGCGCATAATAAATGCAGCAGAAAAAATGTAAATTAATTTAAATACAAGTGTTGTTAAAAGCAATTTACGCAGACGTATGCGTCTCTGCATTCAAAATTCTGGCTCACATTTTGAGAACGAACTGTAAAAATAATAAATACAGACTAATTACATCTACTCTTTTATTTCTTTAAAAGAAATTAAGTTACCTTAAGAAAGTATTTCTTCCATAGCTACTTCTCATGGACTATTCTCATTCCTTTCTCGGCCTTTTGTAATCGCATTATTTCTGCAACTGTGTAATAAAGTGCTAATTTGTAGCCTCGTTAAATAGCTAAAGACTTGTAGATGTTTTTTAAATAAAATGCAGACTTAATTTACTATCGTTTTTGTAGAGAAAATAAAGGTTTTTGTAAAGCATCTTACAAAAATTATCAAATAAAAATTATGAAAAAGCCTCTAGTTTTTGGATGGATCTACATTAGTACGATATTATTGTTTATTATTAAGAGCTGTAACAAGGTTTCTCTAAAACTGCGAACAGAATTGAAATCGGTTGATTACTTTTTTTTTTATTGAATTTTAAAGTAGCAGTTTTACTACTTTTCCAAAAAAAAAGAATATCACAGAAATGATTCATTTCCGGAAATCACAATGTACAGTCATATTGTTGCAAATGGCATTCCCTACCACCCCTTAAAAGGATCCGGTCTAATTACCAATAACCCTGTATATTAGATACATGCCCTTGCCGGACAATGCACTTAGTTATCGCTCGTCATATCAGCTGTGACAGGGCATTGATTGTGTTGCTATCTATATCCTTTATTGTACAGACCATAAGCAAATATGTAAATGTGGCTAGGAATGTGATAAGATTACAGTTTAGGTTCTTTGGGTGCACATTTTATAGCCAATTCCTGTACTTTTAAAATTGTAATATACACATATAATTAAAATAAGAATTTCGTATATGAAAAGGAAATCAAAGTATAGTTGTACATACATAAATACATACATAACGTCATGTATCTCTTTTGCTACATTCACTCGCATCACATTCTTTTTTTCTCATTACATACTTGTAGGTTTTGCGTACTCTTGACCTCGACTTTCTTCAGTATCGTTGTGGTATAGTTTATTCAGTGTAGTTTAGTTTATTTAGTAAATAACTGTGATTTAACAGTTTACACCAAAGCGCTACATACAAGACATAAATGTATGCTTGCTAAATAATATTCTAAGCAATAGATTAAATAATTTGCCGCAAAATAATAATTTCATACTTTAACTACATTATAGTGTTTTAATATCATATTTCATCACATACATCATTGTACAATATTCATTAATAATGTCATATTCATTACTAACAAGTTTCAGGAATGTCCGGCATTCACAGTCGATTCTCTGGTATTCATTACACACACTCTCATGCATGCATTCATTCTGATAAAGGTCGCAGGACGACGTTGGATGCAGGCCGCTTCCAACCGGTCCTTTTGAAAAATCATGGGGAGGCTATGTTCAGCAGTGGACGTCCTACGGCTGAGATGATGAAGATGATGATACTCTAGGTCACACCTGATCTTTTAGTCTCGAGATGGGAAGGGAGTTAAAGGAAATTCGGCGTCGGTATTTAGTTATTTCGCGAATGGTATCTAGGGCGCAGTACAGTGCCACGCAAAAGTCTAACGGCCTTACTAATAAACTTCGCTATATCCGGATATAGCGAATATAGTTATTCGTATCCATCTGTCAATTTTTCGCTTATAGTAATAGTCACGCATGAGAGCAAGACAAAGAAAGTTACGCCTAGTATAAAGTTTACGCAACGTTTATTAGTAAAGGTGTATGTCTGGTTCTATGTTGTGGGTAGCACTACAACTGTCACGGGCAAGCGTAATGCGTACTATCACGTCACATGATTGCACAACTTTCGCATTACGTCACTTGATGGAATAGAAAATATATTTAAAAAATCCGGATACCTTCACCTGATCTTAGTCGTTCATATTTTCATACTAGCTGCGCTTAACTGTAGCTTCACCCGTGCGTAAATTATGAGTACTATAACACATTTGATAACGTTAACTTTTAAGCTATTGCATAGCTACTATCGCGTGGAGACCGAATCCAGAAATTCCGTAACGAAAATAACCTAACACCCCCCACACCGACTCCATCTATCGATGAATAGCAGAACTTTTAATGACTTTTTGAAATATCACGCTTGTCTCTTTAGTTCAGCAACTCGCCTCTAGATGGCATTGGTTAAATAATTATAATTGCATAAGTTGATAAAAACAGCTATGCAATAGCTTTACCGCGGCAGTCTCCGAGTGCCACACGTTTTTTTTTCAACTATAGGGAATGCGGAACTCTAACTATCTTATCTATATAACATCACCTACCGTCAAAATCGGTTCAGCCGTTTCGAAGGTTAGCCGGAACACACAGACCGAATATTATTTATTTATTTATATGTCTGAAGATAATAGGGAGCGGCAACGATGCCTAGCCACAATGTTTACTTTAGGCCCGTAGCTGCTTTTGCGGAACTCTTATTATTAAAATCATGGAACATGGTATAGAGACGGGATAACCACCAAGTTTTGATAGCGTCTACATTATCACCCTTAATTATTACTTCTGCTTGACGCACAGCCAAAACGGGGCCTTTGAGAGGTGTTGCAGGTTTCATGAAAAAGTTTATTGCATGAGTGCATTTTAAAGAGGCTTAGGTAATAAAATATATTAACTAAAAAAGTGGTTTTATGAAGATATCCCTCACGGGGGTTGTAAAAAGGGGTTTGTATGGAAAATTGTGTTTCACGCGCGTATCTACTTGAAATTTGGCATAAACGTTTTTGTAACGTGAGATAGATATATGAAGTAAATCTCCTGAATGGGTGAAAAGTTATCGCACGGTATTATGTATATAACTTATAACTATTTATCCTGTGAACTAAGTCGCCGACAACACCTAGAATCATAAAACTTCTCTTTTCGTTATAGAAAACCGAAAAAAGCGCCAGCGAAATGGGAGTGGAACTTAAATGGAGCTGATTGCGAATACACAGGGCTGTACCCTCGGGCTTGGACCACGTACGACCTCTCAAAGTACGGCATAAAGCTCGTCTGTAGGCAAATATCTCCCGTCATACCGCACAACTATAAGGTCAGTGTATCAAAGTTTAAATAAAATTATCTCTCTATTTTTCTGTATTATATGTCCACCCCATCCTCGCTTTCACATAGGCGCGCGCACACACAAACACACACACACACACAAACACTCGTACACATTCTTTATCCTTCTTCTAGGTATAATGTAAATCTGTTATTGGCCTTGCTTAAGTTTCCTGTTATAGTTTTGTTTTTAAGGGCTGTATTTCTATAATAAAAAAAAAATTACAGGATTGTAATTTGTGAGAACTACCTACATGCTCAACTCAAGACAATAGCTTCAAGTGTCAAGCTCGTCTGAACTAACATCAACTGTTATGTCTCATTACTATAGGGTGCAAATAGAACCTAAATAAAGAGAATGGTGTGGTTCCCCAGGTTTGTCGCTCGCACTTTAGATCAAACTTAAATAAGTGATAGCACTATTGAAAAAAAAATTAGATACACCCAAAAAAGCTACATAAAAATACTCTTACAATTTTCAAAATCGGAAAAAACTACTAAGTTCTTTCGTATTTTCTTTCATTTATGTAAGATCATATAAAAAGGAGAGTTTTGTATGAGTGTGTACGAATATGTTACTTCGTCGTGATCACTTCCACAATAATTCCACGCCTAAGGCCTAACTTATAAAGTGGGTGTAACGGAATTAACCTAAAACAACACGTAAATATAGCTGGCATTCCATTTATGTATATTTGCGTAACACGATGTAATGTCACTTTCCTTTTACCTATTACGTAATATACTCTGTAACCTTGGATAATATTTTCAATCTCCGTTATCGTCACTTTTCATTAGTGGAAAAACGTATAAAAAGTTATGGATAGTAAAAGTTACTCAATAACACCTACTCTAGTAGCTAAGCCATTTGAAATTAGACTCTATTCCCATTTCTGTAGGAGCTCAAATAATTTAAAGGGAGTTTATCTTATTTATTTATTTACAGGATAGTAGTCTACCGTGCGCTGTGTTCGTGTTCACTGCCGTTAATTTAACAAACGAACGCAGAGATGTGAGCATCACTTTCACATGGACTGAAGTGCTCGGCTACTCAAATAAAAGTAAATCTAGCGGTAAGTGTTGTGTTATTATAGATAATTACGAATTTGCTTCTGTAAACGTTGCCGCAAAACTTCGGACAATGGTGAAGAATATTCCCTTCGGGGTCCGTATGCGAGCGAACCCGACTTACTAGGCGGTAAGCCTCTTGTGCAAAGGGCTGTGTGGTTGTGCTATGCACCACTGAAGTGCTTACATTGTGTTGTAAGTGTGTGTGTAAGTAAGAGACTCAAAAACTAAGCTGTAGTGGGCCTAGCACGATGCGTAAGTGTAATATAATCGTATCGTACACAGTATCGTTGTAATATACAGGGTGTTTGGTAGAGGGACCGACATACCAAATGAGCGTGTTCGGGGGCCCACTTGGAGAATACAAGTTGGCCAAAAAAAATCCCAGACCCCCCAATTTTTTTAAACTTTTTTGTGAATTTTACCTTTTTCTCCGAAATCGTACCTATTTACAACCATAACATTTGTAAAATCTGTTTTAGACAGGATGTTTTTAGTTGAATTTGGTCTCTATACACCTTCAGGCCAAGCAAAGCAAAATTGGATACCTGGATTTTGAAGTGGATTGTTCACAAAAAAAGTTAAAAAAAAATTGGGGGTCTGGGATTTTATTTAGCCAACTTGTATTCTCCAAGTTTGTACTGTATACGATTACGTTTTACTCTTACGCAAATTTTATGTGCTTGGCCCAATAGGTCTACGTAAACGTAGTGCTTACTATCAGGCGTAAAATTTGCTCGTCTCGTCACTTGATGCCATAAAAAATCTTCATAAGGTTCGTTAATTGTTTTCGTAATCCAATAAAGTTTACTAAAATCAACATTTATATTGTCAAACTAGATCGTTAGAACTTATATTTAACTAGCGAGCGTTCGAGCGTCAAAAAGTAACAAACATATAAACACACTCGCAAACTTTCGCCTTTATAATAGTGTAATCACTGCCACTTAAATCCTGCTACAGGATTATAGTCATAACAGTTGCAGAAACGATCTTTAGCTCTAAAAGATGTCATTAAATCTTAATTTAAATAAATTAATAGTTCCTTTTAATTTATCTAAATAAACGTCAAATTGTCCTTTATCGTGTATTTTGAGTTGCAGAAAACATTAGAGCCCATTAGCACTTAAAGGAGTAATGGGAATGGACTTTAAATTGACAGATCAAGGATTAAAAATAGACTTTATTAAAGTTTTTCCCATATTACAAGTTTTGTCACCACAAACGAAACTCTAGTGAAGTCGACGAATCCACACACAAAGATAAAAAAATATTCTTTATATGACACCTGCTTGGTAATGACAAGCCAAGCATGTAGTTTGCGTTTTGTTACTGTAACATATGTAGTATCTTATAGTCTATGACTGCAAAGATATTTCAAAAAAATATACAAGTTTTATAAAATAGATAAATCGAAACGCCAATGTTCAGTCCCAAGAAGGTTGTATCTGTTCGTTGTTCATGCCTTTTTAAAATATTTTGGCAACATTGTTTAAAGCCGGCTTTAGCCAGAGGATCATTAAGATGTCAACTTTGTCTTTTGTGCAACTCCATTAAAGTAATGGCCATTAGCACTAAAGTTGGATTAAATAATGGACTGCTAATTAAGAGCTTTCTGCAACTGGCTGATAGTCAACAAATAACAGCGTTCTCAACTCGCGTTCTCTTTTAACTTACGCCAGGATTCCCCTCGATCGCCCGTTCAATTGAACCAAAGGATTTGCGTTAATTACTCTGCTAGTAATTGATGTGTCGCACGGTTCGGCCACCAGGTGGCGTCTCGATGCTTTGAGTGCCCACCTCTATCGGCTTTTTAATAGTCTACATTGATGGACTTTTTGTAGACTATGTTTAGGGGAAATTGAGAACGACTGGCGATTTGGTGCGCGAGAAGAATTCGAAGCTCTAAGATTGTTTATATGTTGAAACGTTGCGTTTGTTATCTTATATCGGTTTATACATCTATGTAAGTTGAACGAATAGTAAGCGAACAATTAATAACCTCAAGCTAAATACAATAAGAGCAATGCTACGACAGGACTTTGAAAATTAAAGCATTGCAATTTTAACACTCAAATCATATGTTAACGCTTAGATTCAGCGAAAGAGTTGAGGGTGCGTCATTGTCTGAACGCAGCCTAAGCAAAATACTCTTATAACATTTTGTACTTCTATCAAATTATTATACTTAGATACTCAATAAAAGCTTGATTTACTGTAGGAACCATTGTTACAGCTAAAACATCTGAATGTTCAAGTATGAACAAATTAGCGGGTTTTTAATAGGCAAGCCTATAATGCCATTTCGGACTAGCCGTGATAATTAATTAGCAAGTAATCTGAATATTTTGAGTCATTCATTACTGTATCTAGAAATAACTGGCATTATTAACGGTTAGTTAATTTATTTAGTTGGCAAGGGCGTGGTAAAGTAGCTGATAGTGGTTCGCGTTTTAGTGCTGCTTGACACGATTGCCCTTGGTTTCTGCTTTTTAGCCTTTTATAGCCCTATTTGAATTTGAAAATACTACGAAGTCATCATATACTAAAAATGCATCCAATAATATAGTAATATTACATTAATATTGCTAAGAGTACAGTAACTATTTTCTTTTCTTGGTCAGAGAGTATATCTATAACAAAAAAATCATGTCCAAAAATATCTCCCACTCGTTTGACGTTTCCTTACATAGTACTACTATTTAATAGGTTTTTTATGACTAACATGTTTTTATTAAACAACTGTACCGTAATTCGAAACCTAATTATACATGAGAGTAGCGTACTCGACTTCCGTTCCGAACAAGTCATGCTGTGATTGGTCCGCCCGATCTCCTCGCCCAATCAGCGTCGACTCCGCCCCTTCCGCTCAAATGTCAACCATCACCCCAGGTAGTGCGCCTAGCGCAACTTGGCTTCATTGGCGTTTGGATTTTCATCCGGAGCAGTCGTAAGTACGAAATATTTACTTTACTGACTGCGTCATGCTGGTGAAAGTTCAGGTAAAGTCCTGAACCAATTAGTAAGTTCATGTGCAATTATATATACTTACTAAAAATATTTTAACGGTGTTACCGTTCGCTTCAATACTAATTATGTTTTATTTATAGCCAGTGCTATCGCTGGTTCTAGATATAAATGAAATATTTTAACTGTTTCACACTGTTTCAGTTGAATTTTAGATTCTTTAAATTGATAGTTATACTGGTCCAGCCCCAACGATGGAAGAAGCGGAATAAAAACAGGAAAAATAAGATGATAACCTACCAACGGTATCGGATTCAAGTGTTGGTTCGTAGTTTAGCTCCGGCTCATCACCAAACCGTGAGTAACACTTACTATTTTTCATCAACTATAATATAATCGTGGTAAATTACAATCCAAGTTACAGTCATTCTGACTTGTACTGCAATTTGAGCAGACCCAAACATGTGTGGGTAATCAAACGAGGATAAGCCCTACTGAGCACCTCAAATTAAAACCACTGAACTTTCAAATGGTTTAAGCGTGTAATAATCTTAGTTTACGCTTCAGAAAAATAAAGGTTATGTAGAACAGCTCATAGAACCACAACCTTTTGAACAATATTGTAATAATGTCCAATACTATAAAACTCAAACACTTCTATCTCCAATGTTATGAGTTCATTAGCTATGGTGTGATCCTCATAATGAAATCAAACGCTACGCTTACTTTACGCTTTGCTTAACCAGTCGAAGTCGTTCACTCGTTAGTGAAAGAGTCGCACAAAACCAGACTTAAAACAGTTTAAATGGTTTCTTAGATGACATGCAATCGACTGATTAATGTTCCAGATTGGCTAAAATCTGTTAAAGCACATTCTAATACGAAAATGTACAAAGAAAACTTCTACATTCATGCACTTTCACACCAGGTAAAGTAGCAAAACTGAAAAATTTGATGTTATTACGCAGAGCTGGTAGAATAACATATATTCTCAGGTCGCGTTTTGGCTTATCTTCGAATATATCTTAGTCTTTTTAGTCCCTGGACTATATGTAATTGTTAAACAACCTACATACGAAATATTGGCCTGGACCTCTGATGAAACAAAACGCAATGAAACACATCTAAAAACTGCATCACAAGATAAGTTTCTGAACAACACGGGCTAACTGCCACTACCCTACCACATTGCTACGTCAAAGTAGGTCAGTCTAGAAAGTGACACAGCACACGCCAATGTCTGCAGTGGCCAACTGTAGTTCGCAGTCGCTGCTGCACACCCATAGATGAGTCTGTTTTGCTTGAAACCCGGGTCGACATATTCGATCCCTAACATGAGGGCGTTGCCGGTGTAACTAACAAAATTTACAGCCCGACAAGAGGCATAATTCCTCCTCATCCCATCGGGATAGGACAGGAAATCATAATATGGAAGCAACGAAATAAAACGAAAAGATTCTGACTCGAAACCCTTCCGTGCCAGGCAGCTACCAAAAAAGGTTGCAATCACTGGTTCTCAAGAAAAATTACTCGTTGAAAAAGGCTTGGGGCTCCGCTCTATATTCTAAACGTAATAAATGGCTTCCGTACACCATTCAAAAAGCTCAAGAGGCTTAGTTTGCATCGAGATAGGTGATAATAATAAAACATGCATACAAGCAGCCCTTCGTGAGGGTCATTAAGCAAAGTTAAACTCATCGAAGAATGCTTGGAGCTCCGCTCTACATTCTAAGCATAATAAGTGACTATAATGTGTACCACAAAACATCATTGCATTTGTCGAGCGACCGTAACAAAAGTTAAGCGCATCGAAGAATGCTCGGAGCTCCGCTCTACATTCTAAGCATAATAAGTGACTACTGTGTACGGTTCAAAAAGAAAACGTTAATTTCTTTTGTCGAGCTACCGTAACAAAGCTAAACGCATCGAAGAATGCTAAGAGCTCCGCTCTGCATTCTAAGCATAATAAGTGACTGTATACCGTTCACAAAGAAACGGTCATTGCTTTTGTCGAGCTACCGTAACAAAGCTAAACGCATCGAAGAATGCTCGGAGCTCCGCTCTGCATTCTAAGCATAATAAGTGACTGTATACCGTACAAAAAGAAACGGTCATTGCTTTTGTCGAGCTACCGAACGCATCGAAGAATGCTCGGAGCTCCGCTCGACATTCTAAACATAATAAGTAACTACTATTTACCATTATACACGAAATTGTCATTGCTTTTGACGAGCGACCGTTACAGCAAAATATCTAACTAAATTGAAATGAAAGTGGTTGACGAAATGCACACTCGAGGTGTCATAAAAATGGGAAGCCAGTCTTTTCCAAGCTGTTAGCAATATTCTCAGACTTCGGCACACCAAGACCGTTTTTGGGATCAGAAAAACTTGAACAAGTACCTACGGTGCTCTCTTAAAATTCAGATTGATTAACCATGATTGCGTGCTAGTTTCTCCAAGAGAAGACTGGATCGAGCATTGCGTGCTACTTTCTCTAAGAGTAGACTGGATGGCCAAGGTCGATCTTCCTCTGGACCACTTGTCGGTCGATTCAAACAATCACCGTTTCCTTCAGTTCATTTACAATGACTATTTCTAGACTATTTTAGTTTATATACGAATGTATATCTTTTTGCAAAAATATCAAAAATATCTGCTTGCAATCTGTCTTTAGCTCAGTGCCCCAAAAACATGTGCGGTTGCGAGCATCACAAAAATTCTGACACTGAGCAAGGCTGGGGATAATTCTAATAATAATTTGAATTCCTTCTGACGCATCAGATACTACTAATACTGCAAAACCTTATTGTATTAACCGTGAATATATGCGAGTACCTCGTTTACGCATCCTCGTATTCTTTGCAAAATATACACAGAAATGATTAGTTATCCTTAAAAACCTACTATGAACTAGAGTAAGATCAAAGCTCACAGCTCATGGAAAAGCTATTTAATTTTGGAAGCTCTGTTCCGAGTGGTATTGCCAAACAGTGATCTACTACAAAACTAACAGACACAGTTTTTGTAAAGTGGGGCAAACAAGAAACCTATCTTTTTGCCTTTCGCCAAGCTTACGAGTGATCACAATTTCTGCACAATCGACAGATTAGATTCCCAAGGTCACTGTTACGCCCCACCGGCTGACTTGGAACTTCAGAGTAGGGTTGGGTTTATCCCCCGGCATACCATAAGAAATACTAGCCGATTTAAAACAAATCAACAGGAATTTTCCTGATCGCTGAATTACAGTGAGAAACAGTCGTCGCATTAGCAACCCGATTTAGACCTCACGATTACTCAGTTACCGATGCTATTAGGTATGTTTTATTCTAAACGATTCAATGTTTTTCAAACATTGGTACCGCTAGGTATTGTTTTTTTTTTATGAAGGCTGTTAAATAGATCGTTGGATTACCCCGTTCACGATTACAAATCTATCCAGAGTCCCAACAATGCCGACCGACTGGTCGGCTTCCTGTGTGGGTGACTAACCATTGTCGCGTCCGATAGAAATGATACAAAAAGTTTGTACTCGTAGATGTACGAATGTATCAAAATCTAAGCGACTATAATGCAAGAAAATGTTTAGGCTTATCTGCTCCTTGGAGAAAGTTTAGCTTGGAAAAATTAGCACTCTTCGTGAGATAATTACCCAGGAAACCAACAAAAACCCAAGTGGTCTAATCTTGCAAGATTCTTAACCAATCTTATTAAAACGACCCTTAGTATATTTTTAATTCACAAATCTGGAATACTTACCTCATGCATTTTTAAGTCGAAATTATAATAATACTTAAATATAAATATTTAAAGCTAAAATCACTAGTTTAGCCAAGGCGACCGCGACCCCCAACCTGGAAGTCGATACCTTAATAAATCAATAATTTTATTCAGAACATTTGTGAAGACAATAGTTTTTATCTACCTAATTCAAGGGACATAGTAGCCATCGTTATTTCTATGTCACAATAGTTTATAAGCTTTTTTCCAGAATTAAATTACGAAACTGCAAACTACTTTAGCACTGCTATGGTCTTAAAACAGACACACTCACGAAACAGACAGTTGTAATGTGTCCAGCACACTGACTGCACTCGGCATTTAAATATATATATAAATCTATATATATACTACACACATTCAAGAATGCTCGGGGCTCCGCCCCACATTCAAAACATCATGAGTGATTACGAGAGTTAAAAGATGGGTTGCAAGCAGCACATAAATAAACCTTGAACAGCAACACGTGCCAAGGTTACTAATTTAGTAAAACTCATAATTAGTGGAACGTATTGATGAATTGACCTTGCCTCAAGTCTGCAAGCAGTTCCATTGAGAAATTGGGCGTACCTTCCTTATTTACTCTTTGTTCGCAGTGATTTGGCAGACAAATCAAATAATGGACGTTTCATGTACTAAAATGAGTAGTCTAATTTTCCTACACCTAGAATTCATGCTTACGCAGACAACAAAAGTTTTGTGAATGAAACATGGACCGCTGGGCGTCAGAACATTCAATACCTATTAAAGATTTATCACATTGGCGTCACCATCACCACCAGGCGATAACAAACACATCTCTCATGTATAATTAGGTTTCGAATTACGGTACAGTTGTTTAATAGCGATGTTTTACCTGCAATTAAAACATTTATTAAACATACTTACCTAATTCGAAACCTAACACTTTCTATACCTGCCTGGTGGCATAACACGAGAAAACCAATGAAGCCAAGTTGCGCTAGGCGCACTACCTGGGGTGATGGTTGACATTTGAGCGGAAGGGGCGGAGTCGACGCTGATTGGGCGAGGAGATCGGGCGGACCAATCACAGCATGACTTGTTCGGAACGGAAGTCGAGTACGCTACTCTCATGTATAATTAGGTTTCGAATTAGGTAAGTATGTTTAATAAATGTTTTAATTGCAGGTAAAACATCGCTATTTTCACCATTTATGTTATATTATTTTCGATATTTTGTGTACTTTCGTCGTCCCCTCTTTCGTTATTTATCTACCGACTTTCAAAAAGGGGGAGGTACTCATTTCCACTGTATTTTCTACCGACTTCCAAAAAGGAGGAGGTATTCAATTCGACTACTGTTTTTTATGTCTGTTACCTCATTACTTTCGATATGGTGAACCGATTCTCAAAATTCTTATTCTTCTTCAAAATGTTTGTTTGATGGTGGTGCTTCACGTGTGGTCCCATTTAAATTTCATCAAATTCGGTCCAGTAGTTTTTTAGTTACACTCCAATAACTGAATAGAATGGAAGATTTTTCATATTATACTTGTGTTGGTATGCTTTAGTAAAGCATTTTGGTCAAGTGGCCTACTCACGATCAATGGTGCTCTAAATCAGTCGATATGACAAGAAGTGGTCTTAAAACGTATAATTCGGCACGCATAAAGATTACACGAGCGATATGTTATCTATAGATAGTATAAGAAGTCACGTCAAGATTATGCCGTGTTAAAAATTAAACCTCTAAATATATGTCAAGTTCAAAATTACAATATGCAAGTTCTTATTTATAACCTTTAAAGATGTATTAAGCGGAGCATTATATTTTCAAATTGTGCTCGCGTCAGATTTGAATAAGGAAAAAACTGACAAAGTGCGAGTCACGCACTAAGGGTTCCGTACCATAATATGTAAAGCTCCTATACCACAGACACGTTTTTTGCCGTTTTTACGGAAACCATCATCAGTTTTATTGACTGATATACCTTGACCCAGACACAGGTCAAACAAACATGCTTGATCCTTATTTGATTTGTGTTGGTTGGTTTTGCTGCTGTGAAAAATTGACATACAGTAAAACTGAGAACCTCTTTTAGACTTTCGCGGTTATTAACGAAGTTATAATTGTATAAGTTTTTAAAGCTCCAAATAAATAACTTACATGGTAAATATCCCGTTTCTAAACTTAATAAGTTACTCACGGGATGTAGACCACATTTTAACTAATTTATATAAATCGTCAACCTGTGAACATGAGATAAGATAATATTTATTGTCAATAAAAGTTACCAAATTTTAACACAGTTGTAAGTAACTATACTTATGAGCTAAAGAGGAGAATTATCGGCGAGCTCCAAACTAAGCACTGGGCTTGTGACTTGGGGCTCGAGTGCGGTTAACAAAATGCATAGTAGCCATCAGAAAGTGCATATAGATGTCCATATTAATTTACATTTTTACTTTAAGTTACTTGTAGGTATCAGATTACAAACTAACAAAAGCAACGTAAACGGCCATGCGTGTTGAACTTGATTAAAGACAAAAGTGAGGTGAAGAACAAAATTGCTTACTATATAACCATGTACATTATAATGATTTGTTTGTAAGTGCTTTATGTTGTATAGTTCATGGCAATTGACTACCTATGTATAAAAAATATTAAAATATTATTTTTCAAAAGGATAAAATAAAAAATAACTATTTCACTTATAAGAAGCATTATGATGATGGACATGGTGCATGTAACTGTGCGAAACGAAATATCGGTAACTCCAAAATTGATTAAATCGTGGTCTACATTCCCTGAGTAGTAATTATACTCGAGAACATATATGCCGATACCATGCCATATTTGCCAATGCCGATTTACCACACGAACAATGTTAATATTGGTATCTAATGCACAAATAAAGCCAAAACGGCTTCAATGGAATACCAGCTCTGGTCGAACGACAATGACAACGCTGAGTTGCGGCATTTTTTTTACTACACGGTCAGAAATATATCTTAAGCGAACCCTGAGACACAATAATTTCCCTAAGTTGGCCAACTCTCGCTTAGAACTGCACTCAACAAGTGCTTTTGTGATGTGCATACAAATATATAATGATAATAAAAGATTATTTGTAATAGGCCTTCTTACTCGATGTTAAAAACAACCTGCCCGCCTCTATACTAGATTTTATGTGCCCGATAGGCTCCATAATTGATACTAGTATCTAAGTTTACCATCTAAGCTACATTGTGGAATGCAATTAAATAATATGAATATGATTTTTTTAATAGTACTTAATACATTGTTTAAAATTGATACTAGTGTGTTGCAAATAAATTATTCTGATTCTGATTCAAATGATTTTTGTTTGCAGGTAAATTAGAATTAGAAAGATACTCAGCCGACTACACTTGTGGCGTTACTTTAGAGCAGAAAATATGCGACACGTCCTGCACATTTACGATAGCGAAGAAAAAGCAGGAAAACGAGACAATCCACGAGGGTTATTGCCTTTGGAACGCCGCGAAGACCTCAGGGTACGTTTGGGATTGTATAAAGCAGAATGGAAAGCTTGCGCCGGATCCAAGTCTCACACCACCTCCGCCGAAGTTGCCGGATAAAGATAGCAAAGAAAATAAAGAGAAGCAAGAAAAACCTAAGAAACTTTACAAATGTAAGTATGCTGCAGTAAAAATATAAACTGTTGATAGGAATTGACTTGTATAACATAATTTCTAATACCCAACAAACTTACTAATGTAAACTAACTAACTTATATCTCTAAACCAAATCCCAAAGATATTTGATGTATCGGTAGGTCCCCGCCCTATCAAACTAAAATAAGTATAAGTAAAGAATTCGGATACATATTTATAGATAAATAAAAAATATTATAAAATTCGCTCGCAAAACTCATCTAGTGCTGTACGTAATAAGTTAAGTTTGCGAAAGCCTAATAAGGATGAATAAAAGAATAATAATGAAATTCTTTGACATTGCCAGACAGCCCATGTAATGTGCTTTATCAATTTATCATCGATGAGAAATTCAATGTTGTAATCTAAGCACCTGTAATGGATTATTATGTAGTGTTATCTCACCACTCGTGGCGAGGAATTCATAATTAAAACACTTAAGACTGTAATCAATGCTAGAATATCATATTAGCCCAGATCACTGCTCTAAAGATGACAACGAAATTAATTAATTAATGTGATTTACCTTTGAGCGTAGTAGAGGTATTACTTATTTAGAAAAAAAAAGTGACTAGCAAGGTCTCCGTCTAGTGTTAAGATTCATACCGGCATATAATACTGCTAAATGTTAAATCTTATTCTGCATTAGCCTATTTGTTACCAAAAAGTACGTACTACCTACACAATAAAAATAATGTATCTGTGCGAATTTACCCGTTTCTCGTTATGTAGGTATTACTGTTTCTACGATAGAGCAAAACATAGTTTATAAAGATATGATGCGTGTACGAAGCAAACTCTAAAGCACCAAATATATATTTAGTAGCACACAATAGTGAATACGCGCTAGCCACGCTCATACTAAAAACCCTGAAAAATAATAAAAACCACACAAATTTAATTTCGCAAATAGCACAAGACAATTATCGAGTGTAGTGCGAAAACGATTTTTTAACTTCCTATAGAATTCTGGAATAATTCTCAGTTTTAGCTCTGAGAACGCCATGCATTGGGAAGTTCTAGTAGGCACTGCATTGTATTGGTATTATCCGATGAATGAATTAAAAAAAAAGATGATATAAAAATGAATTTTGGTTACGTACAACCCGGTCACAATATCTGTGCACCTGACCTCGTGACGTCATATCGGCGGTCTGGGTACGGTGTGAAAAAAAGTTTTTTCGAGAAATGTGGAGGTAAAAAAAAAATACTAACCTTTTCAAATCAATTTATTATTGATGAAGGGTTTGTTATTAAAAACAATAATTTTGTTTACAAAAACATTTATTATTAAACTCAGTCACTATAAATTATTGACTCTATGCCTGACATTGTATCTTCCTCACTCTCACTTTCTGAACTCTCCGAACTGTCTTCCCCTAGTGACATTAAAAGTTGTGTGATGTTGTCATCTGCTAGATGATCCTTTTCCCAGTATTCTCGCTGTAGTCTCTCCACGTGATTCACTTCTTTTTTCCAGTCAGCTGGCGTAATTGACTTAATCGCTAGGTATGGTGTACTGTTTATTTGCTATCTCCGATTCATAAAACTTGAGCACTTTCAAGATTAAATTTCTTGATTCGCTGTGTATTGTTTTCCCCATGACTTCAGTTTAACAGCTACAACAATTTTAATAACAACCAAACCAGTCCAAACTTAACATTAAACAGTCTAAACTTAACAATAAATATTAAAAAACAAAACAACAACAAAGCGAAAATATCAAAATTATCGGGACGTGTATCGGCAACGAAGTTGCTAACCGTACTGTCGCACCGGGGAGTGCGCGGAGAGGTGACAGGGGAAGCGGGAGAGGCGCCGCATTCCAGCGAGGTGCACAGATATTCTGACCGGGTTGTAAATAAATATTATTAGTATTATTATTATTATTAAAACTCGATAACTTCTTTATAAGAGAATAAACTTTGTTTCCGTTTTGTCGGCCTAGTTACACGTACTATCTACAAGTTCATTAACGATTGCGATAATCGATTGTTGTCGTATTTGATAACCATTAATATGTGTGATAAAGCGATAAATTGGAAGCACAAATATTGTGAGAAATTCGAAAGATTACATATTTGCTTATAAAACATAAGCCTTACACAATTTAATAATGTACAGCTCCGCTCGCAGCGAAGCTTGGCTTGGCGATCTTAACCAATCAACAAGTTAAGCAACGCTTGCTGCGTTCAGGACTTGGATGGGTGACCGTTATTGGCATACATCAACGGGGCGCTTCCGTGCTTTAGAGGGCACGTTAAACCGTCGGTCCCCATTGTTTGTCTTAAGACAACAGTCGTTAGACTATGTCGAAGTCTTTCGGGCAGCCTGAAAACTTCGACAAAGGTTGGCCAGTAGCCTATACCAAGTCGCACTGGGCCCGCGTGGTAGATTATGGCCCAACTCCTCTAAGAGGATTATGTATATTACAATGTACTTATTTCTTTACATGAGACATACTGTAAATACTTATATATTAGTAGTATCCGCTGGCGAAATTGCGGTGAAGGTTATCGCAATTTAAAAATTTAAAAGTTTAAACGTTAAAGCAACAGAGGATTTATGGGGATTATCCGTAAAAATGCTAGAGTCAATAATAGAAGTTATAGCGCCACATTTGATGATCATATTTAATTTATGTATTGATAGAGGTACATTTCCTGACCTAATGAAAATGAGTAAAATCACCCCTATTTTCAAATCAGGTAGTAAGGCCGACCCCTCAAATTATAGACCGGTCTCTGTGCTTCCGGCTTTGAGCAAAATATTCGAAAAGATAATGCTTCAACAACTCTTGTCTCATTTTAATGAACATAGGATTTTACACGAAAATCAGTTCGGTTTCACGAAAAGCAGATCAACAACAGATGCAGGAGTCCAGTTAGTCAAGCATGTGCTGGAGGCTTGGGAGAGCTCACAGGATGCCATTGGCGTATTTTGTGATCTCTCCAAAGCTTTCGACTGTGTAGAGCACCGCACTCTAATTTATAAGCTACACCACTATGGAATTCGTGGAGCTGCTCTGAATCTTGTAGAATCATACTTATCTGATAGGCAGCAAAAAGTTGGCATTAATGGCGTGACATCTTCTGGATCTTTGGTTAGAATGGGGGTTCCACAGGGGTCGATCTTGGGTCCGTTCTTATTCTTAGCATATATCAATGACTTACCACATATGGTTGAGGGCCTTGCTGACATAGTTCTTTTTGCGGATGATACTTCTCTGATTTTTAAAGTACATAGGAAAGATAGAGAACTAGTTCAAGTCAACAACGCGTTAACTATTGTTTCAAATTGGTTCGTCGCAAACAACCTGCTTCTCAACGCAAAGAAAACGAAATGTTTAAAATTTTCCATGCCTAGTGTAAGACATATAGAGCCAAACGTATTACTCGACGGAAATAAATTGAAAATTGACAAGGCAATAGTCTTTCTAGGTATTAGCATAGACTCTAAATTACAATGGGGTCCTCATATTGATGCACTATCTGGAAGACTGAGCTCAGCTGCATATGCGGTTCATAAAATTAGGCAATTGACAGATATAGCTACTGCTCGACTGGTCTACTTTGCTTACTTCCACAGCATAATGTCATATGGTATCCTGCTGTGGGGGTCAGCGGCGGACATAGAGACAGTTTTTATATTGCAAAAGCGGGCAGTTCGAGCCATCTACGAAATGGGTCCCCGCGAATCCTTAAGACAAATGTTCAAAGAAATTAATATATTAACTCTTCCATCTTTGTATATCCTAGAAAATATAATGTACGTTCGTAAAAATATAAAGAAGTTTAGAATAAATAGTGATATGCATAATATTAATACTAGAAATAAGGATAGGATAGCTGTATCTAAATTTAGACTCACGAAAACTAAAAATAAGTCCTTCTTAGGCAATTGTGTACGTTTCTATAATAAAATCCCGAAAGACATTACTGAGCTCACTGAAGGGAAATTCAAGTTACGTGTCAAAAATATACTAATGAAAAAAGCCTATTATAAATTGAGTCACTACTTAGAAGACAAAGATGCCTGGAAGCTTTCCACTTCTGCCTAATAGCCAACTATTGAATAAATTTGTTATTTTAATACTACTCATATGTAACCTCAATGTACAAAGACTTGAAAAAATAATGGCCCACGAGTTTCTTGCTGCTTCTTCTCGGCGGTGGTTCTTTTCCGAAGACAGCGGTAGAATCATTTAAAAATTTTTGACGTTCATAAGAGTGTCTATGATGCCTAAACTGAATAAATAATTTTTGAATTTTGATTTTTTTTTGAATCCCTCGGGAACTACCCGTACCCAGGTACAAACCATCTCCTCTACAAATTTCATCCAAATCCGTCCAGCCGTATTGTAATCATAATCATAATCAGTCATTAAATCATTATGTTCCAACTACCGGAGCAAGGGCGTCTCATCTCACGGGAAAAACTCGTATCCTCCACGCAAGCCCAGGGGCCAATAATTCTATTATTTTACAACATTCCACAACATATCCCGCTGCAACTGCAGTTCGACTTCGGTTGTCGTTCGATCATTACCCAAAAAAACCATTCTACTGTTTCTATATATATATCCGATAGACATATCGGAACGTAAACGCTACTATAAATATATAAACGCTACTTTATACGAATGTTAGCGTGGCGTTCATGATCGAGAGATCATGATTTGATTGATACCGTCAATAGAAACGTAACTGCAGCTGGACTGTTTTTCAATAGCAGAAAAAAACGTATCATTCAGCTACTATTCGATTGCAGTTGGAACAAATTTAGTTAGTGGAATCGCCCCCAGGGTGGATAGGCTAGTGGTTGGCTGACACAGCCAATCGTGTAATCTTATTTAACTCTCTAAATTACACTCATGTTTTAATACCCTATTATATGACAGTTGCATAAACTACTATTATTTTATTTTTGTTAATTTAGATTTACATATATTTGCATGCAAACTATCATTATGAAAACTATCATAACTTGTTTATGTTTCCGCAGGTGACTCGGTAGCGTTATCAAGTACCATTACGATGGATCCTGGAGGTTCCGGTTCCACGGAGTTCTGCCTAGCTTGGGATATGCCTATCATTAAATATAAGGACAAGAAAACGCATAAAAGGTAATCAAATTACATTTTAAAAATAAAATTATGCAACAGTGCCTAAAAGTAAACTTTAATTCCGCGGCTACACTGAGAGTAACTACGACACTATTTCACAGGAACGTTTTCCTAGATGAAAAGTAGCCTATGTTAATCCAAGGTGTAAGCTATCTCCATGCCGAATTTCACTTGAGTCAGTTAAGCCGTTTCAGCAAAAAGTAGTAACAAACACACTTGCTCACTACTATGTACTTACTAACTTACGCATTTCTACGTTTTGCTGTTATGTATGCTAGTTTTATTGATGGATCAGAAAAAATGCTACTACAGATGATTGTAGTACTAGTAATGATTTTAAATGAAATATCACACATGCACACAAGGTCTTTAGGTCCCAAACTAGGCAGGGCCTGTACTATGGTATTCTGATGACTGATATACATATACACACACAGACACAGCTCAAACAGACATGCACGCAAATGTTTCTGGATCTAACCCAGGACCGGTGGCTCGGAAGGCAGGGGTGCTATCAACTGCGCCAACCGGCCGGTCTAAATATATGTTTGTTTTATATTTACAGATATTATACAAAACATTTTGGTAGCGACGGAATAGCTGGTGCGTCCATTGCAGCGTACGCGCTTAAGAATTATACTAATTGGGAGAAGCTGCTCGCAGAATGGCAAGACCCCATCTTCACTAATAGGTATGCTACATTACACATTTAAGTAATATAAGTTCTGGTCGGGCCTTTCTTTCCTCAGAGCTAGGGTGTGCAGATAACATAAACGGGTACGTGAGTACCCGAATACCTAACTCAGCGGTATAATTTTACTATCCACAAAATTATTACATGTATCCATAGAAACAAAGAAACAACAAAACATTACCGGGAAGAGCCTTGTGCGGCGGTGGGTCTTTCACTCTCTGGCGCGTCTCTCTTTTCCTCGATCAGACGGAGATGTGCGGAGGAAAACCAACGCGCTTGTGTTATGCTCGTTACAAAACAACCACAAATTAGCTCGCACTATGTGGTCTATGTGCTTCAAATATAGGGGTTAGCTGCCCCGGAAAACTTGCTTATCATTTAGTGATAATTTAATGTTTACCTATATTTTCGAGATTTTTAAATATACGTAGGTATTATCATCATATTATATCTTGCATTATTCAGGTGCTTTGAATGGAAAATAATGAACTTGGTTAAGCGCCGGGTAACGTTTAAAACGCAGCGTTGATTGTAGAACGTTTTAAGGCAGTAAAACTTCTTTTCTGTCCGTAACACGTCCATAGTGGCTTATCCCTTGAGTTCTACGGAAAGAAACACGGCGTGATAAAAAATATATTGAATGTAGTTAACCTGTAACTCTTACCTAGACTCGAGCGTTCAACTTATCAATGTTGCGTAGAATTTTAGTAATATGTCTTGTATTTTCAGCAATATACCAGACTGGTTGAAAAGTGCCTTAATGAACGAGCTTTATTTTGTCGCTGATGGCGGCACTATATGGTTCGATGTGCCCGATGAATATTCCGAAACTGATCCTAGGTGAGTAACTACACTCTCAAATATATTTTATATTTCATTATATAAACTTACGTGGTTTTCACTCATAGAAATACGGGACTACTCACGTAATATCGGCAAATATTTTAGCTATGAGCAGAAATGTTTGTTCTCAGTTTTGAATGTTTGTGTTATGTTAATGTGCGTTTATGCCTCCGGCGACACAGGGAGGGTACTAGGAGAGTAGTTTAAAAAAAACTAGTGCTCCAATTAAGAAAAAGTAGATAATTCAATGTGAAAAAAATGCTCGGGCACCATGTCGCACGTAAATAAGCGAGAACGTACAAGTATTTATATACGATAGTGTTTTTGTTTAGTTTTAAAATCTGTAAGATCGCTTCGGCCGGAACTCCAGAAAGATGTTTAGTTGTGAACCTTCACTTGAGTGAAGATTTGACAGTAAGTAAAAAATGCTTATTGGTTGCGGTGTGCACCACCCTCCCATCCCGCATAAACTTCAAATAGGAAGTATACAGAATAAGCAACACACAAAACAACCCAATCAACCAAAAATTATTCGACACGTGTTTCGCCTCTACACGAGGCATCCTCGGGAGATGTTGACTCAGTTATAGAACAGTTCTAGAACTGTTGCTCTGGCGCTTCACGAGTTCAGAAGGGTGCGGAAGGGAGCACACCGCAACTCAGCCATAAGCATTTTTTTTCAGCGGAAGAGTTACTAAATATTTCGTTTAATATCATTTTTGTTAATGGATTTCCGCAAAGTAACGCCTGAATCAATAAATGACATACAAAGTTTAGTCAGCTTTTTGTATGCCCGGGGCAATCGCTCGATGATCACTCAGGGCGTTCTTTTATGTCGATCGACGACAAGCGGTCGCCCCGCGAAATCGATGGATGTAAGGCGCCTTGGTGTTTCATTTGACATTTAAGACGCGGTCCAACCCCAATTTTTAAATAATTTACGTTGCTTTACGTAAGGTTGAAAATCGCTTGTTAGATTGGACTATGTAAGTGTACGAAAATGCGTTAATTTTGTACGTTTTCTTTATATTTTTCGATATATACTAACACAATTGAAAAAACTGCTGGTTAATACTTTAGTACTATACGTTGGCTATGTATTACCTAAAAAAATATTGTTATTGCTGAAAATTCTGAGAGTTTGGACGTGAAAGTTTATTTTTGTGGACCAATTCAGGATTTTTTCTGCTGAAAGAGAGTTATATTTATGAATTCTATTCGGTTATTACTCTTTTCCTATTCCTTTTCTAACCTTAGTATTTTTTTTCATAATATATTGGTAGTAATTCACTTGTTCCGAACACCAAACTAAACTAGCGAACTAAAATATATTTTTAGTAAATATGTGATAGTTCTTAATCTGTTCATGCTTAAGTCCAAATTCGTATAATGCTTGCAAATAACAATTCTTAAATTTGCCGTTTCTGTTCAATTGTGTATATGTTTAGTGCAAATTTAATCGTCATGTAAGTTCGTGCTCTCTAAACTAGTCTAAACTGATGTAAAACTACCCACATTTCAATAGAATACATAATCATATGTTTAGAATTATCATTCTAAGTGTTACTCGAATGTAGATTTTAGTATTAACATAATAAGAACTACCATAGTTTAGAGAATTTTAGTTTAGTGTACGCACAAGCGAATCAGTACCACTATCTATCTGTTTCATTACACTATCGGCCTTATTAATAAACTTGGCTTATACCCGGAGTAGTTAAAACATCTATCTGTCAATTTTTCGCCTGCAGTATGTGTCACGCGTGAAAGCAAGACAAAGCATGTACGCCTAATATAGGTTTACGAAACGTTTATTAATAAAAGCCTAGGTGTTTAAAAATTCTACTTTTTCCTATTATCAGGATACGAGCGCGCCTTAAAACTAAATTTTTGTGGTATTTAGATTCCTTATTAGTTTGTTATGATGCGTTTACTCTTCTACATGATGAAAAAAACACGTTTCATGTAATTAATATGAAAAAAAAAAATCTTTTAGCACTTATTTCCCAGATATTTTTTTTGTTTTTTTTTTGTACCATCTAATAACTATCGCATTAATATTAAGAATCCTCTCCATGCAAGGTTGCCTGTAAGAGATTGGTTTAGCGATAAGGCCGCCAAGTGTCCAATCTACTGTAGTGCTTTTTTACTGTATTATGTTTTGTTTTCTATAGGATTGGTCCTCAATAAAGAATTTTTGTATTGTATTGTAATAATAATAGTTTCTTTACAAATCAAGATTATTCACTTTAAAAAGTTGTACATTGTGTTATCAACTTGAGGATGACGCATATGGTAAAAAGTTCGTCGCTCTGTTTGGGGCGATCGTTCATCATCGGGCGATATATACTCGTAAAAACGTTTCCATGTACTCAAGCATAGATTCTGGGCTTACTTCTGGAATACGGGCCTTATTACGGCGTGTATAGAACAAAAATACATGAATTACTAAATATGACGTTTTTTATTCACAGACACGAATTCGGATTATTTGGATATCTGGAAGGACACGAATATAGAATGTATAATACGTATGACGTCCATTTCTATGCCTCGTTCGCTTTAGCACAGTTGTGGCCTAATTTACAAGTGAGAATCGCTTAATTATTACCCTTTTACATAATATTACTTAAATTGGTGAACTTTGTAAACAAATTGGTATTTATGTTTCAGACAGTGTTACAATATATGTATCGAGATAGTATAAGTTTAGAAACTGAAAAGTGTAGACCATCGCTATACGACGGAAAGAGTGTCAAATTTAAAATTAAAGATTCAATTCCACACGATCTAGGAGACCCAGGTATGTACCATATTGTATAACATACACAGTCCAATAAGGCCAATCTAATCCAATATGGTCTAATACGGCAGTTCACTATATCGGTGAATTCAGTACAAAAACACACACAACGAAAGCGGTCTTAAGATTACATTTCATTCGAACTCACTTTGCCTATTTCTAGTAGCATATTTAAAAAGTATTATAAGTAGGTATACAAATTATATCTACATTCCAAAAATTCGAATTTTCCGCCAATTAAGGGATTACCGGATTAGCGAGATGGTACTATACTATAACTGGACTGTTCTATCAATTCTTCCAACATTTATTAGTTTATTTGCAAAACAAGTATTTAAAAGTGGACAATAAAGTTTTATCCAAAAATACTTCCTTTATACTACTAATGTCATAAATATGACCAAGTAACTCTTGTTTCTCGTTGTACTCCAGAGGACTGTTATTTGTTCTACTCATACGTCTCATAAATGATTTAGTACCTGAATTTTAAAATATCACTGTCTGTCGGACATATATTGTTCAATTAATCGAGTGATATTTTTTAACCGTAGGACTCAGAAGAACGACGATTCTGTGGCGTAAAGTTAAATAGCTTTTATCGGTGTTTATCAATTTTTTTATGGATATTCGCATAGATATAAGTCTCCAGATGCCTAATACGTCAAAATTAATTAAGCAAAAAAATTTAACCCTAGCAGGGATACTTGGATTTCACTTGTCAAATTCAAAATCAGTCTGCGAGTGTCACTCGCTGAGGATAGTGAGTAAAATAAAAAAATACCGTTTTGTGCGATTAGATTGCGTAAAATTTAGAGGATATGTAAAATAAAGGAGACCACGGTCTCCCTTCACGCATAAGTAGTCACCAACAGTTCTTTTTAAGTGTTTTTCAAGAGATTTTTCTAATATATGCAAATCAGAATTAGTGTTACCACTCGACTCGACTCGTTTAATTTCCCGATTGATGTTATTTAGGTTTCCAAAAAATCCATTTATAGATACACGTTGGATCATATCAATAAACAAAATACTTGTGCTATTTTCTGCCGACTTCCAAAAAGGAGGAGGTACTCAATTCGACTGCATTTTTTTTAAAAGTTTGTTATCTCATTACTTTCGATAGGGTGAACCAATTCTTAAAACGCTTTTTTGTTTGAAATCTGGTGCTTCTGGTGTAGTCCCGTTTAAATTTCATTAAATTCGGTCTAGTAGTTATTGAGTTACACTCCAATAACTGAATAGAATGGAAGTCTGTATTACTTGTATAGAAAAAAAAACACTTTTTTAATTTAGTTTGAGATTTTCGACTCCAAATTGGATTTTATTAGACTTTTGATTGGGTACGAAGACTACGAAGAGGTACAGTGGGAAGATACCAAAACTGGGATAAAAGTTTGTTTGCAAATGATTGTAAAACAAACTTTTATCGACTCAGTTTATCAATGAGCTGACAAGATCAAGTCAAATACAAAACAGGACTAAGATTGAACTTTGTGGTACTTAGCATGAAATTCTGTATGAAAGTAGATGAGGTGCTGAATTAACACATAGGATACTTTTCATCATCCTCATACATCACTATGGGGGTGTAACCGCGGGCGCGGCTAGTACTTAATAAAGTGGTTTTAATAGAATACTATATACCCCACGTTCGTGTAATGAGTGGTTATTATAATGTTGATGAAAAAGGGAGCATGAGTTCAAAATGGGCAAATCCTTCCAGCGTGAAGGAATAACAAACACACAGACTAGATTTCGCATTAATGCGATGATACTGGAGCTACCAGCCATGCAATGTTAATGTTAATTACATGTGTTAATGCGCCACACAACACACATTTTAATAACATTAAATTCGATCATATGGTTGGAAAACCTAAATGTGTTTTCCCATCATTCGATCCGTTCATATTTTATTACCCGATAATTCGGGTAAAAGTATTCCTATGGCAAGATGGAACCTTGAGATTTGTTTTGTAATATTGTAAGATCTGGCAGGATAGCCAACCCCAAAAAAAATATTTATTGCTTCACTTTTAAATGTCATTTGTATGAAAACTTCCTTCTGGACCTATGTAAATAGGACGAATTCTGTGGATATGCGTTTAAAGTGGTCACTATTACATTGAAACAAAAATCCAGATGTCGTTATAATATATATTGTTTCCAATTCACAGAGGACGTGCCATTCTCCAACATAAACGCTTACAACATTCACGACGTAAGCGAATGGAAGGATCTCAACTTAAAGTTCATTTTGCAAGTGTTTCGTGACTATCGCATACTGCTAGCGCACACTGCGCCATTCGGCAGTCACAGATGTCAGTCTTTGCAATATATTGATGACGTCAATGATGGTGGGGAAAGGGCGTTACATACAAGAGGGCCGATATCTCAACCTCAAACACCCGCGGCTATGGCGAATGCAACGCGTGCTGAACAATTACAGCAGCAACAGGTGAGTTTAAGGAGCTGACAAAAATGACATAGAGCCGTTATTATATCCAATTTCAATCAACATTTGTTAGCATATGAGATACATAATAGCTGGAAAAATTGACAGATGATTGTGTCTATTGGTGACGCCAATGACCCGAAAAAGGGCGAGGTGACGGTTATCTCAATCGGAAACGTGTCTATGCTGCATGCGACGCGGATTAAATGTAACTGCACAACGTCAGATGTAGTACTATATCTAGTCTATGCATTGTGATTTGCATTTCTATGGTATTGATTAAATTGATGAAAGCAAAGGAACGTAAAGAGGTACTAAAATATTGCACAGTGTGTGCCGCATGCAAAGCTTAGAAGAAATACTTCGGTGAACGTATTCATATGGTAATACATAGACCACAATCACATCAGTTAAACTTGTTTAATTAAATATTCTAAAGATATTTAATTTATTATAGTCAGATTCAACTGCTGTGCCATCACCTGGAATCCTAGAGCTCCTCTACAGCGCTAACGCTCAACCGCATCAGCCGGCGCTCGAAACGCAGTCATCAATAGAGCCTTGCTCACCGTCCAGCGTTTGGGATGCTAACAAATACCTAGCGGATATGTACGGAGCCTGCGTGTCATTACTCAGAAGAGCTGAGCTTTGGGACGCGGATGGAGATGGCTTGATAGAGAATGGAGGATTTCCTGATCAGACTTACGATGCGTGGGTCATGTCTGGACCTAGGTAAGTAATATAATTATGGCATTAAATGAACGGACGCTAAATTTACCGTAAAAGACGAAAACAGAGCGTAATCTATCAAGTGTTGGTCCTTCGAGCCGGATATGATTTTGTACTATTTTGTTTTCAGTGCATACTGTGGTGGATTGTGGGTGGCAGCAGTGAGCGCGGTTCAAACTATGGCACGAACTCTTGGCCACGAAGCCGATGAAAAAGAATTTGCGAAACTGCTGGATCGAGCCAAACACGCCTATCACGAGAAATTGTGGACAGGATCGTATTATAGATTTGACACGAAGCCCTCGAATGAACTTGTCGTTATGGCGGATCAGCTGGCTGGACACTGGTGAGGAAAATGTATAGTGTTTGCTAGTATCATGTGTTTGAGTAGAGTATTTAGGATATCATAGTATTTATGCTGATTATGTTCGTATTTTTAAACGCATTTAAGCATGCGGAAAATTGAGATAAGCAAAAAACGACTAGGCTGCAGATTGAATCTGCGACTCTAGAATATAATTTTACAGCTTTCCCAACTAAATTATACTAAACTGTTATTCAATAAATAAAACTAAATTAGTTTGCATTTACTATTTCACGTAATTTAAGTAATGATGCCACCTCTGGTGTTGCATGCGTGCCTTGAAGATACCATTCATTCATGATATAAAAATTCAAAGTTCTTATTTGACTATGGTGAAACCCGATACAGACAAAGAACTCCTGTGCGGGTGGTGCGTTTTATGAAATCTAAAGCAAAATACTGTATGTCCACACTATCTACACTAATATTATGAAGAGGAAAGATTTGTTTGTTTGATATGAATGGGCTTCGAAACTACTGGACCGATTAGAAAAAATCTTTCACCATTAGAATCCTACATTTTCCCTGATGAACATAGGCTATATAATATTTTCAAAAAGTTAGGGATCCGTATGAAAACTTCGATAATGTAACCCAAGGAGTGGAAACAATACCAAAAAATTTCTTATACGCTGCGGAAACTATTGACCATATAATATTAGTCTATGCTCTTAACATTAGAGCACGTGTTGAGGGGGGGGGGGGGGGGGAATTTCACTAATTAAAACAGTGCCGCTGCAGTTACGTTTCTACTAATATTACAAAAAGGAAAAAAATGTTTGTTTGTTTGTCTTGAATAGGCTCCAAAACTACTGGACCGATTTGAAAAAATCTTTCACTATTAAGATCCTACATTTTCCCTGATGGTCATCTACAGCTGAAGGCTGATTGAATGCGATTCAAACAATTATATCACGAGTTTAGAGCTAAGTACATTATGCCTGAGTAACATACGCCCCAACTACCCGTGGGTGCCGTAGAAATCGGCTAAGGGATAACAATCGGAAAAGCACCACCTTCCCAGTATTAAAACCCCAAAACTGCGCTCGCCAACCCGCCTGCCAAGCGTGCCGAGTATTGGCAAAATCCCCCCAATGACGGACACAACAGGAACCAGGCCGATATAATAGGTTGTGAAGTACTGCCTCTGATAAGACTGAGCTCTACTGTTTGCAACACTAGTACTAGTAAATATTTTGCTTTAACTGAACTAATAACATTAATAATTTAGAGTTATTTAAAAATGGTTTCCATCCTTCAGGTTTCTGCGAGCGTCCGGGTGTAACGAGCAAGTGTTCCCGACCAACAACGTTAGAAAGAGCCTTAGCACAATCTACGACTACAACGTATTGCAATGGTGCGGTGGAACAATGGGCGCTGTCAATGGGTTCGTGAGTGGTGACCGGCCGCGGGTGGATCCGACCGCGCTACAGAGCGAGGAGATGTGGTGCGGAGTGACCTATGGACTCGCAGCTACTATGATATACGAAGGTATGGGATGTTGCAGAAATTAATCTCTAAATCTATACAAATTTAATAATATAATAAAATATAATTAAAAAAAAAAACAACATTTTATGTGCTTGTTTGTAATAAAATAACAGCCGTTTTTTACTGAATGCATAATATGAAAGTATATGCGGTGTCGCCGCCGTGGCGACGTTGTTGCAATAAAAGATTCTAGGTCTTTTTCCTTGGGTTTAATAACCACTAAAATGTATACAATGTAAAATATAAAAATAAACAATAATGTGAAGCGCCGCCGCAAGGGCCGGGATCTGGAGCAGAAGTGTCGACCGGGGTGCGCGGGCGCGCGGGGAACCTATGGTTCCTTTTTACGTTCCGTTAGCGGCGCTAACATGCGGTATTTATATATGACCATAAAATTTTTTTGTCTGCTTGTTCCGGCTTATCTCAAATGGCTGGATTCACTTTCACGGGACTTGCACTGGCTTATAACTGATGTTATAAGGAGTAACTTAGGCTTAACTTATATTTTACTGCAGTTATGAGGAGCCATATTCACGAAGCCACGTGAGCGAATTATTATCTAGTTTAATTTCGTTGTCTTATTATTACTTATGAGTGCGGTTGGTGGAGAAATGACCAATAGATATATTGAAAATAATAACTGAAATATGAACTTTACAATCCTATCATGCAATGGGCCACAAAAAAACGGGTTGGTTATAATTACTTGTGAAAAATGCGACAAATTTTAACATATTTGAGTAATGGTGAAAACTAAATAAATGTTTGTTTCATTGAAACATGGGAAGAAGTAAATTCTTTTATTTTTTATAATGACCATATTTCACTAGATTTCGAAAAATGTGCTACGGTTACAAATTACGTGTTTTCTCGAAAAAATAGTTTTCTTCTATACTAATCAACTAGGATAAGCAAACCTTGCTACAGCACAAGGATAATTCTTAAGACATATAACTAGTACCGACGGCTTAGCGTAGTTTTAGAAGTAAGAAAGCGGTCAAAAGAAAATCCTATGCTTTATAGACCACCCCTAACATCATGATCTGAGTATTGAATGAAACTACCGTTTTGGGCAGTCTGTAAACTCCGATACTTGGCCTGACCACTAGCTTAACTATTCACCGAACTGTACCGAGCCCACGTGGTGAATTAGGTCACGTACTCATATCTATAACAGGAGAAGCAGGGCAAACACAATGCGTTGATATAATAATGCTTTACCACTATTATGTATCTCAATGGAATCAAATATCGATTTAAATCTATAAAATGGTCAGTTTTGACAACTCCTGTAAGCAGCCTGCAAGTTACTGACTGGAGCTGACATGAGTGATACAAAGCGTTCATTTCTTTAGATTTCATTCTTCATCAGCATGTTCTTGCAACTGAGATACGTAATTGCCCGGTCGGCCTTTATTGTTGACCATCGCTTATCATCTGTGAGATGATAAGCACGTCACAAAGAACACAAGTCATTAATATGCTCTAGTTCGTCTTACCCCTAGTTTCTAGAACGTTTGTTCTAGAAAGCCTTGATTAGTTGACCAACTAAATACTAAACGCTCATTGGTCAATGGTATTCTATAACGTGATATGTGACCAATCAGAGGTCAGTATTACGTCTGTTAGCTGATCAAACTTTGACAAGTGCCAGAAGCTGGAGGTTAGTCTACAAAAGCATGGTTAATATAAAATTGTTGCTACAGTATTGCATTTTACTTGATACTAAAATAATCCACTTAATCTTCCATTCTTCCGACAGGTATGCACGAAGAAGCATTCGCGACAGCAGGCGGGCTATACAAAACCCTCTGCGATATGGGCCTCGCGTTCGAAACGCCAGAAGCCTTGTATGAAAATGGAAACCACCGTTCTGTGGGCTACATGCGCCCTCTATCAATATGGGCGATGTATCAAGCAATAGTCACCACCCCACCTCCTTCGCGGCGTACTTCTCACGTCGGTCATGCTAACGGACAAGCGCATCACGCCAAAGAATCCTTATAGCTCTATCAGATATTATCTCTCTATATTGTGAAATTCTCAAACCTTACTCATTTCTATGACAGCGATGTTAGGTGACTAAGATACGCGACATCGTTCTTTCGCTAAACGGTGTCGCGTTTTATGTAGGTCGGTTGTTTTTATTATTGTATACGAAGAGTTTACATGGGCAGTATTCTTGAAGGGCGCTGAGTAGTGAATCTCGACTTGAATGACATCTGTTCGTCGAGTACGAATAACCTGCGAAAAAGTTATGTTAAACGTATCGTATCGTTGACGTAAAAAAATTGAATTTTAGAGGCACGAATAACTGTCGAAAAAGCATTTGTATCGTAAACATTTGAAGAACGCGCTGCGTTTTATCTTGTACAGATTATGAGTTATATGTGGCACAGTTTCACTTTCTTCTTCTTAAAGTGCCTCTCCAACTAGTGGAGCGTGGCACAGTCCTTCTTGTTTTTGGTTCGGCGGAACAACTCAGACTCCCCTGATATTTCAGTCCACTCCCGGATATTCCGCAACCAAGACTTCTTCCTTCTCCCCACCTTTTTTCCCCAGCAATTTTACCCATGATTATCAACTGCAGAAGGTCATATCGCTGATGACGGATAGTTTCACTTTGTACAACTACAATTGGTATACGTCAACGATACGATTATCTTTTACGACTATAACTTCTATTTTTTACGACGAAGTACGGCGCGATATTCAAGTTAATAAATGGGTAATGAATCATTTTTACGATACGAATTACTATCTCGCACATTATTCGTCCTAGACCCGCTGAAATGAATTTTGTATGTTTACTGTCAATACTCTAAATTAATATATTGCGACGTACACAATAGCTGTACGTGATAACACTGCCTAATGGATTGGAAGTGACGCTCACGATACGTCACAATTTGAAATTGGTGATGTGACTCAACTCCGTCCCCGCAAGACGGTTAGTCAAATAGAGAGTTAAAATTCGATGCTCGGACGAGATTCTCGGTGGCCTAGTTGGTCAATGGCGCCTGACACGGAGAGTCAGAATACGCGAGTTCGAATCCCGTCAGAGGATGGAATTTTTCTCTCTATAAATTTCGATGTGACTCAAGTCAAGATATACACCTGTGGGCCTAGCACGAAAATTGCGTAAGTGTAACGTAATCGTATCGTTGAAGTACATAACATTAGCTATAAGTAATCTGTGCCACAGTAGTACTCGATGTATCTAGTAGTATTGTGGCATATATTACTTATTTTTTTGTTGATGACATATATACAGTACAAACTCATGTATGTATTATGTATTCGTCAACGATACGATTACGTTACACTCACGCTCAATTTTCGTGCTAGGCCCACTGAGCGTCATTTTGAAATACGGGCGTAGGATTATACTCGCGCAATACGTATAGTATTTCACATGGTACCTTTTAAATATATATTTTTTTTAATTATAGCGTCATAGCGTCTTAACGTCATATGAAAAAAAAATATGTGAAATTTTATTATTTAATGTGTTATCTAATTTGTTTATAGAAATATTATGGATGTGATATTGTGCTTACGGAAAAGCTGTTTTTGTGTAATTTGCACTAGAAAGTGCGTTAATTTTGGAGTAAGCTACTTATTGTTATTTGTAATAAAGTATTAGGGAAAAACTGTATTGGTTTAAAAATAACTAAAGTATTAGGAAAAACTATATTGGTATAAAAATCTATGTGCAATGAAATAGTGAATGTTTGAAATGAGCGATGAATTTATGGACGTAATTTATAGACACTTTATGTGGTCAATAAAGTATTTTTTAACTTTTTAAGTGTTTTGCATTAAGAACATATTTTCAACCAATTAGCTGGATTAGTATAAATCGACAAAATATATTAATAACTATCATAAATGTAAAAGTATCTGAATGTGAATGGATGTTTGTTAATCTTATAAGTTTTCACATAGGGTAGATGACGACCAGCTGGGCTATTATGTATCTATTTTTGCTTACTGGAGTTGTCTCAAACAGGCATAGAGACGCCATTTTTCCAGATTTCAATCAACATTTGTTAGCAACTGAGATACATAATAGCCCTACTGCTGGGCTATTATGTATCTCAGTTACAATCAAATGTTAATTGAAATAAAAGATGGCGGCATTACGTCACTTTTGTCAGCTCCAGTCAGCAACTTACTGACATTTTAGCTTATTGAAGATGTCAAAAATGACATAAAGTCGGCGTTTTTCAAGATTGCAAGCAAAAATTTATATAAACTGACATAACGTAATTGCCTTGCTGCACGGTTATTACGTATCTCAGTCGTAATCAAATGTAAAAAAAGTGCGGCTTTTTGTCACTTTTGTCAGCTCCAGTCAGCAACTTGGTAACAGTTCTCAAAAGGTACATAAAATGTTTAATGATTTCAATCAATATTTGATTGAATCTGAGATACGTAATTGGTCTAGGAAGAAAAATCTTCCTGAGCCATAGTATTTTTACGCAGTGTTGTGAAACGCGAGTATTCTATAAATCAAACATATTTCGCTTACAGAATAAAGTTTATTTAAAAATATCGGTAGAGTAAATGCATTTCCGGTATATTTTTTATACAAAAGTATAAATATAAACACAGTTGGATACAAGTTCATGATATTCCTAAATATAACAATGCCATAATTAAACTAAACGAATATGTTTGTACTATTTATAAAGTTACATATTACACACTTACATTATATGATCAATAAATAAAAAACATGCAAAATAAAAATTCCCCAAAATTATGTACAAAATATTTACAAGTATCTGTTTTCAGTCTTCATTTTTTTTTCAATGGAAAATAATCTTTATATATTCTATTACGTACCTACGTAGGTACCTAATCGAATGAAATTTATGACGTATACATACATTGAGTTACTGACACTAATAACAGTTTTGGTACTACAGAGCTTTATATGATTCTGTAATATGACGTTTTACAATATTGCCTTCACAAATTGTACACGCATGCGGAACCTTACATATTATTGTAATTACATGACATGCAAACGAGATAATTTATAAAATTTATTGATTCAGGCGTTACTTTGCGGAAATCCATTATCAAAAAACGATATAAAAAAATATTTTGTGACACTTCCGCTGAAAAGAAAACAATGATTTTGGCCTATTTGGGGGCGTGCACCACCCTCCCTCCCGCATAAAATGCTAATAGGAAGAATACAAAATAAACTGTCGGACTAGCGCTCGACGAGTCAACATCTCCTGAGGATGCCTCGTGTAGAGGCGAAACACGTGTCGAATCGGTGTTGGTTTATGCGGGAGGGAGGGTGGTGCACGCCCCCAAATAGGCCAAAATCATTGTTTTCTTTTCAGCGGAAGTGTCACTAAATATTTTTTAATATCGTTTTTAGATAATTTATAATTTTATATTCCTATTTGATGTTATGTATGGCTCGACATACGCTTATAGTCAAGCCCTCAGCAACGTACTATTTTGTAGCTGCCCTAATTCAGTCATACATTTCAATATGCTACGTATACCCTTAGAGCATTCAGATCTAAGCCCTATACTAGTCTAACTAGTAAAGTATATGTCGTAACACTTGATCGAAAAATGTGATGGTTGACCTGCTGCCGTGCGTTTTTCTAATGATTCGTCGTTGCGTTCGTCGACGAGCTCACCGACGTCAAATACTTTGAGACATCGCCCTTGTTCACAAGGTTGTTTTTACAACGTTTCTCTCGTTCATCTCATTTGTTTCACGGATGTTGTCAGATACAACGATGTTTGCTCTTTAATCGCACGGCTGGTAATTTTTTGCCGAACTAACAAAGCTCAATGACGGTGCCCATTTTCATATTTATTTCGGAGATTAATCTATCCCCCATTATTGTATCTATTTATATCTTTATATCTATTATATTATTTTCATGTTTTTATGTGTGTGTAGCTGATATGTTCATGTACATGTGCGCGTTGTCGCGATCGTCGCAGCGACCGGTCGCAAGTGCGGCGGCGACTCGGTCGCGTGACCCGAACTTCAGACGGAGGTGGGTACCGTTGTGATGCTCCACGTCACTGTCTAGCTTCTCCCGGGATGCTGACGCTTCTCTTTCTACGATGGTCGCCATGTGTTGACCTCTGGAAGGGAAAAATGATAAGTGATAATTGTTTAAGACTAGCTGCGCTCCGCGGTTTCATCCGCGTGGTGATGAATGATTATGAGTCAAAATATATAAGTCTATGTTCATCAAAGATAATGTAGGATTTGAATGCCGAAAGAATTTATCAAATCGGTCCAGTAGTTTCGGAGCCTATTCAATTCAAACAAACAAATCTTTTCTCTTTATATTATTAGTATAGATACAGGGTGCATTACTTTGGATGTTATTTTAAGCTTTAAAACTTTAAATTATGAGCACACTGCTGCTCTATATTAATTTGTTCTCTGCACATTAGACATTTCGCTTCAAAATAAAAAAAAATAAAAAATGATTTGGCGTTTTAGGTATTCCACTGGTGGTAGCATAGTCACGTGGTACAGTGGAGACCTAACGGTTTTTTTACTTTTTGAGACATATTCATTTCGTGTTCGACCTCAACCGATATGTCATAGTGTCATAGTGAAATTTGTAACCTTCAAATCTAGACTGGAAAACTTGCACACTGCACACTTGGAGACACCATTATCTGTTACGCCGGTGGTTCCCACTAAGACTCAATATTGCTGAAAGTATATTTAGTACTTAGAAGGTTTAATTCATAAGTAATTTGTTTATTCGTCTTCTATGCGATGCTACACTACGAAAAAATAATATCAGAAAGAGTAACTGTCTTAAAAAAAAAGACGTGTGGCACTCGGAGACTGCCGCGGTAAAGCTATATTGCATAGCTGTTTTTATCAACTTATGCAATTATAATTATTTAACCAATGCCATCTAGAGGCGAGTTTCTGAACTAAAGAGACAAGCCTGATATTTCAAAAAGTCATTAAAAGTTCTGCTATTCATCGATAGATGCCAAATCAACTTATGCAATTATAATTATTTAACCAATGCCATCTATAGGCGAGTTGCTGAACTAAAGAGACAAGCGTGATATTTCAAAGTCATTAAAGGTTCTGCTATTCATCGATAGATGGAGTCGGAGTGAGGGGTGTTAGGTTATTTTCGTTACGGAATTTCTGGATTCGGTCTCCACGCTCATGGCCCGCGATAGAAGCTATGCAATAGCTTAAAAATGACCCAACAAAAGTCGTGCTAAATCAATAACATCGTTCACGCCTCTATGACTCAGCTGTCATAGTAGACGTTGCAGCACGCGCGTGGACCAATCCCTGCTTTCCTTCTGAAATTTAAATCAATCACCGAACATGTATATTTGTAACCTCGGAAGTAATTCGTATTTAGAATACGTGGTTTTGGTTTGAAGGACCACTTTTTGTATGGAATTTGTTCGGATTTATGCTTCCTGACATTATTTCTTCGTAGGTGCTACACCATTCATTCTAATTTCAATTAACCATCACCAAAGTTTCATCGCAATCAGATGAATGGTATAATGTATAGCTAGTATATAGACAATTTATTGTACAAACCTGCCGTCAAGCTTGGGATGTCCAAATGTGGTGAACTGTGGAGATCCGTTCAGAGGGCGAGGGGGAGGTGGAATCAAATAATCATCCATTCTGTTTTCGCCATCGCACGCCGAGTGCATAGTTAGAGTACTGGACGATATCTGTGAAAACAGACATCGTTTTGGGTGTTCAGAGTTTAACTAGATTTAGGGAAACTATTACAAATATTATAAATAAGAAGTTTAGTAGAATATAATTGTATTGTACATCCCTAAAAGGGTCAGCAGATTGTATACACCTACATTCTGAAGATTTTTGTCCTTGTAATGGGGAAGAGATTACTGCCATCTTATTAACCCTTTGTCTGCTTTTGGCTAAGAGTAAATTATATGTAAGATATATCAACATTATTTCCAATTAATTTGATGGTGACGTGAAACTACATTAATTATGTAATTATATGATGTGTTTTAGATCTAAATTTTGCACTAAAATTGATAAGAATATATTTTCTTAAATATAGACTACTACAATAGTACTAGAACCAATGACTAGATATTATCATCAATGGAATCAGTTTAAAATCAAACTTAAAGTGCTGACTAACTTTAATTTTGCTAAGGAAACCCAGAATGTAAGCTTTTAGAAATCCTATGAACTTACTAGATTAGTAAATAATATACAATTAAAAAAATTAAACCGACTTCCATTCTATTATTAAAGATACGAAGTTGATGATAAATTATTATACAAAAAACTACTGGTCAGATCTTAATCAAATTCAAATGGGACACATGAGAAGCTTGCAAATAAAAAAATAATCATCAAAATCAGTTCATTTAGAAAAAAGTTCTGAGGTACCTAACACACAAAAAGTACATACTAATTGAGAACCTCCTCATTTTTGGTAGTCGCTTGAAAATACACACACATTCCAATGATGTTATGCATTAAAGTAAATATTATCAATACAATCTGTAACCAAGATTAGCTCATGTTTTGACACTATACTTACAATGGAACGCGTTTTATCATCGTTCTCCGATTGCATACTATTGGTTTCCGCAACGCTTCCTCCGCTTACTGTGCTGAGACGGCCTGATGATGAAGAACCTGCCAGATTGACATAATATTAGTACATTTTGATAAATCTCAATATCAAATATGATGAATTTGATTCTATAATAGTTATTACTATTAAAATTCTATAGTATTGCAACAATTTACTTACTTTCACTAAGACTGCTGTTGGGCCTAGTGCTTCCACTTCTCTTTTCAATGGTACCATTATTGCTTTCGTGATCTGCAAAAAAAAAACAAGTAAATTCAAACACAATTCAGTTACATCAATACTTCGATGTTGTTTGTCTAGTCTTTTGGTCGTACTCACGTTTACTTTTGCTCTTTGAAAACATTTTCTTCACCCTTTCAAATGGCGTAGGCCTCTTCATATGGTCTTTGATTCTCTGTTGAATTTTGTCATACTCTTCACGCATCTTATTCAACTGTTCCTGTTTTTCCTTCAGTGATTGTTGGGTCTCGTTCCTGTTCTTCCATTCCATGACTAGCTTCTCTACTTCGGATATTGAGAAGACATTATTCTTGAAATCGTTTATTATTTCTGCTAATTCTTCTTGCCCCGTCAGAGGGCAGGGTTCTTTCCCAGATTTGACGCTGGGACTGCGAATGTCTTTGGTATTCAAGTTTATTTGGCTTATATCACTAGTTGGAGTGTCGATGGTAAACGTCTTTGATTCTTCGGTGGGGGAATATAAGAAAATGTCCTGTTGCTGGGGCATCAGTCGTGAGCTATTGGCATATAGGTTGTGTGGTCGAAACTTGGGGCTTTCTACTTTGATATTGGACGGTTGGACTAAGTAGTCGTGTTCGAGAGCTTGTTGGATTCTGTCTGCTGTGTTGTCGTGTAGTGGGAATTCATTTTGATAAAACTGTTCCCTTATTTTTGGGAGTTTGAGATTCGGTCGTATTTTCTTTTCCTCAGGTTTAGATTCTTCTAGTTTCTCCGTGGTTTGTTCTAAGTTCTGTGTACAGACTTCGCTAAAAGGATCGGTGGTATCGCTGCCGTTTACTTCTGTTTCTGCTCGAGTGGGAGAGTCAACCGTGTCGCATGTTTCTACGATGCGCAGTTCCTCCTGTTTCACTTCGTCTTGGGCGTCTTCTTTGTCATTGTCTGACATGTTCTTCAAGTAGTAGTACATGTTGGAGAATACGTTTATTTTCTGTAACAAAGAATTTCATTTAAACAAATATTGAAATTACCGGTATCAATGTAAAAACACTTATAAAGTAATAAATCCGCCTTGATTGTGAGATGTGTATTTAACCTGAGTTTATATTTAGTAAATGCAGTTATAGCTACTTATGATATTATTACTTATATTATATGCTATGGGGACAACCCAACTCTCAATATGTAAGAAAACTAAGTATGAAAGAAAACTAAATCGAACACAAGGGATGGCCAATGGAAACTGTAGATCAGAAATGTTTCCTTTTCCCAGTTTGGACTTTGCACATATCCTCTGTATAGATTCCCGGGCATGCTATAGAACTTGTTTTCGTATTGAAATCATGACGTAACTCAATCCATGATTTTTGAGGCTGCTATTCCAGAAAGACACTCAGTCCAGTCAATCTTAACTTGAGCGAAGACTTGATAGTACCAAATATACTCGGATACTCAAACCTGTGAGCTGAACGTACTTTTGTAATACAGCCCTGAGACAGTTTTTCAAAAGCTTCAAAAGATCGAGCTATGTAACTGAACCTCCACAATAATTCCCCAGGCGTATGGAATATGGATATACAACGAACAGCTGATTAAGAGCATCATATTTAAAGGTTCGTGTGTGATGCAACCTAATCAAATGGGCCAGAGCTCAGCGAATAGTATTGGGCATTGGAATAATAAGAAGCAAACACTGATTTTCAGCTATTACCCTCTAGATGGTAAGACGCAACGAGTCTATCAAAAACCCTCGCAGTATACCTAAAGTTTGTTTTAGATTAAACGTTGTGTGAGTGTGAAATGGTTTTTATGAACGGGTGTTACCTCCTCGCGGATAACCGGTCTATTATAAGTCTGGTTACTGGAGAAGAGCCAAGTACGTTAGAAGGTGATTGTGACTTCCTTTGGTTGTGCGTTTTATTTAAGAATATATTACTAACCAAGTGATCTGAGAGTACGTCAGCGAGCCTGTAATGCTTCTGGTCCCTGGCGAGGTCGGCGGGAGTCTTGTGGCGTACATTCCTCAATGCGACGGCAGCGCCACCACCGGGACACTCGAGCAGCTGCCAACACACGCGCTCGAGCCCAAACCGCGCCGCCCAGTGCAACAGGGTTGGGTACTCTTCACCACCTGCCACAAACGATCAAGTAACATCAAAATATACATAATATTAAACAGTTTCATACTGAATGTCGATACTTCAATACTAAGATGAGTCGCTTAATCCGATAAAACATAGTTCGACTAGTCATTACTACGACAGAACATATATTCGATAAAATGTTACTTTTATCACTTTAAACACAATCAATTTTTTTACACAAGGCTTCCATTCCATTTATAGGTAGCAGGGTGCTTTGTGCTGATATATAATGTTATGCCAAACGTGAGACTCGCACACGTCTCTTACCCACTAGCTGTTATTAACAGAGATACACTTGCAATTATTCACCAAAAGCACGAACATCAAAATTATTTAGCAATTTCGACCCAAAATAATAGGTATGTTACTATTCGATGTACCTACGAACAGTATTCACTCTATTACATTCCACAAATACCCGCAGATGGTCTATTAGATACAATTGTGTACAAACTTTATACAGTTTACTCAACGAACGTAAGTGGAGTAAAGTCACTATAAGTGCGAAAACGAGTGAAGCTAGGAAGAGTGTTAGGTTTAATGGTGACCACACAACACCAGAAATTAGCTATCCTACACCTCGATAAGGATATAACACAGCACTCTTGGGATAGAATTCTTGTCGAATATATGTTCCGTCGAAGCAATGATTTCTCGACCTATGTTTTTTACGAAGTAAGCGACTTGTCGAAGTATTGGACTGTCAGAATTGAGTATGGCACTCAATATTAAATTTAAGTTACAATCAAATTTAACAAGTAATTTAGCTTTGCAATTTAAGCGAGAAAAATGACACATTCGCGGATGGGATATACGAATCTGCGTCTTTCGACCATCCATGTCAGATATGTCATCGGTAGGTCATGGCATCTTTTATATACTTAGAGCATATTATTATTATTATACATTTATTTGACATACTTCACGGGTTTCGCCCGGTCCTTTACAAAGGCATAAGTGGGGCTGTAGCCAACACTAAGAGGCCCGTTTGGTATAAAAATACAATATAGTATAAAAACAGACACATTTTGGATGGATGGTTACATGGTATATATCTATTACAAAAATTGGTAAAATGGCATGGCTCTTGATATGTACTTATTAGTGGTACGGGAGATAGTGGGCTATGGACGAGACTACTATTAAGATTATTATTTACTATTACTATTACTACTAGACTACTACTTATTATTATTATTATTATTATGGAGCCACCCATTCGAGCATCGACATTCGACCATGAATTAAATGTCATTATAGCATTTATAGCAATAGAGTTATTACTTCGTTTTACATAATAAGTGATAACTTACTCGAAACATCGGCTTTTGGATTGAACTGTTCAGTGGAAGCAAGGAGGTTGAAATGCGGTGGGATATTTTTCTGGAATGCGTTCAACATCCAGCTATCCAGCTGTTCTTTACTCGTGGTTTTGAAGCCGAGAGTCTGAAAGAACGAAAAATATGTGTAAGTAAACTTGTAAAAGAAAAGTAAATACCTAATACAATAAGATAGAATGCCGATAATTAGACGAGTTTCTGCGGTGTACATACTTTCGTACTACAGAAACAACTTTTATTTAAATATTTCATAGTACACGAACTAGCTACTGTAGAACATAATCTATACTCTATACTTTACAAATATATTAAATTGAAATGTGGAATATTCATGTCAAAACAAGTACAATTTGAAAAATTTAATACCGATTTCCATTCTTTTCAGTTATTGGAGGATATCTCAAAAACTACTGGACCGAAATTGATGAAATTTAAGTGGGACCACACGGGAAGCACCAGCTTTCAAACAATTTTGAAAATTGGTTTACCCAGTCGAAAGTTATGAGGTAATAAACATTAAAAAATACAGTCGAATTGAGTACCTCCTCCTTTTTTTGGATGTCGGTAGATTAGTGCTTATAACAAAATATTTTCATAATATTTTGTCATACATCACTAAATCATCTCATCCGATTTTGACAGGACTTGCACTGACATAACTATAACTGATGTTATAAAGAGTAAAGCTATTTTTATTTTAGTAAAATAGTAATTTGGGTACTGAAATATTATATGATATTATGGCTGACGCAAGTATATTATAAAGACTGTGGCCCTATCACGAAAGTTTGCGTAAGTTTAACGTAATCGCATCTTCGAAGTATACAGCACAAACGAGTTATTTGTGCTACAGCTTTACTAGATAAAATAAATGTTATATTGGTCGAAGGTGCCCACTGTCCATTCCGTCGGTAATCAACTAACCTGGCACATGAACTCCAGTGGATGATCTGAGGCCCTCAACAATTGGTCGAGTTCGCGAAGTCGACTCTCGCATTTGATCTGGCGCCGTCCTAAAGATTGGCCATTTTTGCTCACTCGCACCCACACTAGCATCGATACGTCCAGACACGATTCTGGAAGAGAAACCTTTGGATTAGACAATCGCACTAATATTATAAAGGCGAATGGTTATGCTGGATCAATTTTGATGAAATTTTGCATAGAGGTAGATGAGGCGCTGGATTAACACAGGACATTTTTCATCGTCATCATCATCCATCACCACGCAGGTGTCATCGCGGACCGCAGTTAGTAGGTAGGTATGTAATAATTTTCAAACTTACAATAAAATTACAAAAATAAACAAGCAATGAGTATAGACAGGTGCGCCTTATAAAATACATGTAGAAAATACGTAATCTTTGTTCCCAAAAAGGGACGGTTAAATCACAAGCAGATTGGTCATGCGTTTTTAAAGAACTCTTTGCGATTTTAGTAGCATTTCGCAAGCTATTTATATAACGTATTTTATGATTTTATATTTCATAACACAACAAACATTATTTTTTCTAGAAATTGTTTAGCTTATTGTGGACAATTGTCCATTATTTCAGTAAAACAATCAAAAAAGTTTCTTGCATTTGCTAGCAAATGATAAACTGACATGTAAGTACCTATAGGTAACTTATAGATGGTGATAATATGATTGAATACAAAATTTGAAGTAGGTAAGTTAAAATAATTACCTGGTATATCAAACTGCAAAGTGTAAGGGTTCCGCTTTTTGAAAGTCGGTATGTGAATAACCTCGCCCTTTTTGTCCACCATTATCTTGATGCTGTCTTCGTCTCTGATTGGGTCGTTGAGCAACGCTATCACTCGACTTTGGCCCTAAAAGCACATAATAACAAGTCCTATTAGAAATTCGAAGGATCAGTCGACGTAGGCAGAGTGCCTACGTCGACTGATCCTTTCACCACAGAATATAGAATTAAAACTGTTAAAGCGTTTTGGCTGAAATTGCCAACATTATTGAGATGACAACCTACAATAACGCATAGAGTACTTTTTATTCTAGAAAAAAAAACCTGTTGGATAGTTATTTTGTGCGCGAACGGAGCCACGGGACGTAAGTAGTTAGAATAATATAATTTTATACAAAAACTTTTATAGCTAGCTAAAATCATGCAGAAAACTTTATAATGACAATTTGGGTAAATAGTTCCCAAAATCGACAGTAGTTGGCGTTACTGTGCATGTAGACTTGTAATTTTTTTTTAACTATATGCGATATACTTCCTGTGTGTGAGGGTTCACACAGTTGAAACAACGACTATACTTTACTCCTGATATTCTGAATGCAATTGTGATATTTGCTGTTCTGTATGAAAGTTTTTAAAAACCAACCAGTAATTTTTCTCTAAACTTTACAACCCGATCGACACTAATTTTGAATTTTGGTAGAATTTTACTGCCAATTCAATGAAATATTTATTTACTCTCATCCTTGTCAGTAGTAGAATTCAGGATCCCTATGGGTGAAAAGTTAAAAATTCCTTACGATTTTGACTTTCTTCGGCACTATTGAGAAGCTGGTCTTATCAGTAGCTGTGTCCTTGCAGTCTTTGGTCCTCAAAATCCCAACTGCAGCGGTAAGGAATGTGTCCACAAATGAAGTGTCCTTTTCTCGCACTGACATCATCTGCCATTGGTCGATGGTGGGGTAGTCTGGGGAATATCATTAATTTAAAACTCTGTCCGAACTTGTTCGACTCTTAAACATATTTAAGCAATAACTAAACTAAAACTATTATATATATAGTAATATAATTTATCGTAATTAGATTTCCAGTTAGTAGGTTAAGGAAAATAAAACAGTAGTACGTAATAAAGAATAGTAGTATGCGTCATGCTTATCCAATCATGCAAACAAGTGTTTGAAAAATGTAATACCAACCATTCTATTACTTTGGAAAAAAATTGTTATTGGAGTGTAACTCAAAAAACTACTCGACCGAACTTGATAAAATTTACACGGGACCACACGGGAAGCACCATGAAGCTTTCAAAGAGAAAAAAAAGAAATTTGAAAATCGGTTTCACCTAGTCGAAAGTTATGAGGTAACAAATATAAAAAACCAGTCGAATTGAATACCTCCTTCTTTTTGGAAGTTATTACAAAAATCAAATGTCATCTAGAACCTTAAGCTTGCAAGCACCGCGCAGAACGGCAGTGCGCTCGTAACAATACGGTTTATTTTACATTCGCCTAGTATAAAGAACAGTCTTACCCTCGGAATGATTGGAAATGACTTGATTCTTCTCTACTCCAAGAAGCATCACCAAGATCTTATCCATTTTGAAAATGTTCTCACTGTCGATGTCTTTCTTCAAATCTGCCATCTTCGTCGCGAAATTCGGACACATTATCAAGATCTGCAGTTGAGCTTTTGCCAATTTGTCCACCTTTTCTTGTGAGTCGGCTGACAACAGTTCTTCAACCGTCACTGGTGTTACCCTGAAAGAATAGTAATACCAATTGCAGTTAATTAATAACCTTTACCTACTATGGACTGGATCTAGCCCACGTTTATTTGCGGTTGTGTTTAAATGATGTGCCATACAAAATGTATGAAGCTAAAGTTTTACCAACTGCACGATGTCTCTTTTAAGTTTGTAAAAGTAAGTCAAGGGCTCCGCTGAGTTTCGGTTGGAAGGGGTAGGGCGAAATGGACTACCTATAGGCCTCCGCTATGGTAGGGCTTCGCTGCTCCCACGTTGCGGGGCGGGGCGAGACGGACTACCTCGATAGGCCTCCATTAGGTATAAATATGTAGAATTAACATATATACTTACCTTAATATTGACTTATGCTAGAGTATGTGTAAGTAAACATGCATGGAACAAATGCAATGTCAAGTATAAAACTTCTGCATTATGTGTATACTTGAACTATTTGTTTGAAAATAATTGAATACTTAATTAAATTTAGTTATCAAAAACACGCTTACGAAAGACATGATTAACTTTAAATACCTTACATTTTCGGAACTACAGAGCCATGACTGAGAAGCGACACGAAATTCGTGAAAACTAAATATCATCATCATCGTAAACACATATACATTACATTTATGTGCCCAGACTATTGGTAGAGTTTACCTGTAATGATGTCTAGCTCTCTGCGACATGATTTTATCGAAGCTGGCGACTAGATAGTCGGACCAAAGGGCGCTCTCGGGTGACCCCGAACTCCAAAGAATGGCGATATCCTCCATTTCTGCAACAAAACAAAATCTTTGTTTTAAAAACATGGGTGCGTGACTGTTGTTCGAAATTCATTTTACAGATTTTTATTTGAATACCCTTCACTGGATATAAAAGACTTGACGTAACGGACAGTTGATATAATTTTATTTGATATACGTTATAGTTGTTATATAATTTATAATCTATACCAGCACTTGATATATCGATCAACTGTAATACTATAATTTTATATACTGCTAATTTTACATACTGTTCAAGTATCATATTTTTTTCGATATAACAATGATTTGACATACATACATTTTGGTATAATTCCGTTTACAAAATGATGTAAGTATGTTTAATGGTATTCAGTTTTGATGACTAGTCTAAGGCGAAGTCACGATAGGTGCGACACGTTAGGTTGAATGGTGACCACAGAATTAAAGTAACCTACACTTCGATAAAGATATATCGCAGTACTTTTGGGATAACATTTTTGTCGAACAAAACAATATGTTCTGTCGAAGCAATGACTTGTCTTAGTATGTTTTTTCGAAGTAAGCGACTTGTCGAAGTATTGATCTTGTCGAAATTCAGAGGTACACAAGCAGTCTTATAATATGTGTGACGACGAGGGAAGCGATGATTTGACATACATACATTTTGGTATAATTCCGTTTACAAAATGATGTAAGTATGTTTCATGGTATTCAGTTTTGATGACTAGTCTAAGGCGAAGTCACGATAGGTGCGACATGTTAGGTTGAATGGTGACCACAGAATTAAAGTAACCTACACTTCGATAAAGATATATCGCAGTACTTTTGAGATAACATTTTTGTCGAACAAAACAATATGTTCTGTCGAAGCAATGACTTGTCTTAGTATGTTTTTTCGAAGTAAGCGACTTGTCGAAGTATTGATCTTGTCGAAATTCAGAGGTACACAAGCAGTCTTATACATAATATGTGTGACGACGAGGGAAGCGAGGATTGCAGATAAGTTATACTGATTTAGGTTAGTATTTATAAATAAAACCTCAGGACTTGTTTATGCTAACTGCCTTTGTACCACCATATTAAATTATACTATATAATTATATAGTCCCTACCTTCAATAGTAAGAACGACAAAATACTGATCAGCGTATTGCAATTGGTGTATGAGAGTATTTCTCTTATGTCTTATTCAGGCATTTTTGTTTACTTTTGAAATATATTAATAGGTTTCGACGTTTCATTATATGTTTATTAAAATTCGACTAAAACGTAAGAATATGAAGTGATCCTATTTTTTATAATAGTTATTTCATTTGCAAAGTATATATCCCATGGATGTACAGTTTATGAATGGTTTTCATTTAAAGTTATTTGTTATGAATTTCGATCAAAGGTTTATTATATTATATGTATGGTATACGAAATGAATGGTATATCATAAGTTGTTATTTTTTGTATGTATATATATTATAATAATCGAACATTATATTACTTACCGTAGAAACATAGCTACTTCTGAAGGCGGATACTTAAGCGCTTTCAGAATATTCCTTGCTATTCAAATTTATTATCCCGGGGGAAACCAATAATTGGATTGGGAAGCATTCAGTCGAATGGATTTGCCTCCATAAGATACCTCTGATAAGATCTTGAACGGTATATTATTGTTCGTAGATAAATAAAATAATAAATTCTGTCCTTGTTGTTGGTCTTGAACATTATTAATTAAATTGTTTAGCTTTCAACATACCAAAGCTGTTGTATTGATAACTCAGTGGTAGTATAACATTATAAAAAATACCATGATACTCGTAGTTCAAAAGTAGGTACCTATTATCAAAATATTGTGCCATCAATAAAGGCGAAACGCTTTTCAGTTATTGGAGTGTACACATCTTTGAAATCTATTAAAAACGATCATTTTAAATATGAAATAAATAGGTTTTACTTCTTTCTATGTTATTGTGAAATATAATATAAAGTAGTTTTTATTATAAAAGGGTTGCTCAAACATTTTAAAAGTTATCGCATTTTTTATATGTAAACCACTTACGCATCTCTCAAATCCATCTAATACGCCTGACAAAATTCTTGATTGAAAGGAAGTTGTCAAAGGATAATCAAGACATGAACGATGTTGTTCACTTGATATCGAACGGGGGTCATTGGCTGGATCGAAGTTCACGGATACAGTCCGGACGCATCATAAAGCTGTCCACATATGCCGGGGGATTTGATTCGAGTAAACTTTGCAGTCTGCAAACGGACGTCGAACTCTCTCAGTAATTAACTGCACCGAAATTAACAGTAGTTCAGTTATGCAAAAAACGCATCTGGTGAGCCAATGCATTTAGTGGTTCGAAACCCACTTGAAATCAATTAACTTGAGCGTTCAGTTATGAACTAATCAATTCAGTCCAGACATGCAACATCTGAACAAAGCCACGACTCAAGTGAGAGTGAGGATGAGTACTTGCACTTAAGTATCTATTACCTATCGTATATAATCAACACAGCACACATTCAACATCAGATTTACATAGAATCAGTATGGCTGCCCCAAAAACACACATTAATTTTTCTCAAGCCATGAAAGCAAGCACACATTGGCTTTAAACTTTTTATGGCATGCAGCACCATGCGCATACGCATCGTCGCCTACTAAATAATATGCTATGCACCGCGTGAGCACCGGAAACCCGTACGCGTAAGTATAAACCCACCTCTACACCGCCAAATGAAGACCCGACTAAATGTAATATCCGTTTCCTAAATAGACAAACGTCTATCAGCGACGCCCGGAATAACTATAGCCGATTAGATGCAGCGTGCCTTTAGCTACAAGGGCTGAATATGATGCTTAAATGTTGCGCTCCTAAATAACACTCAAATAAGCATGAATGAGTGATATTCAAGTTCATTTGAATAGCTTAAACCAGTTTGTTCGTCATTGCAATTCAATGTCCGTTAACGAGCATTAGACTCACTGAAAAGGAAATTCATATCGGTTTCGTCCATTCAGAAATGCTGGAGTCAACAATTTCATCAAGTTATAGAACGGCGGATGCATTCATGAGTCCACTTAAGCTATTTTTAACACTTCAAGCTAAATGAGCATCACGCAAAGCTTCAAAGTGGAAGAGGTACTAGCATGCTTAGCGTGCAGTGGAAGCATTTAGGGCACACCGCGTACCGCGAGCTGTCTTAATGCTTCACCGCTTTCAGTTTTCAGTTCAGTGCCCGCTGATGTCTTTGATGTGCCGGCTGAAATATTGTAGCACTATAATGGCCCGCGGGTTGTCAGGTGCCTTTTTGATCTGGCGTTTTCTTTCCATTGTTAACTTTGTTTGGAACACTTTGCGTCGCGATGTAACGCGTACGGTGCTGAAATGTTTACGTTTGCGTAACTAGAAAAGAGCAAGCTCTCGAACAAGCCTAGTCAAATAAATGTTATTTCATAACTGCTACGATACTTACTTCACATACAAAAGCATTATTTTTTATAAAAAATGATTCTGGGTTTTTGACCGACTTCAAAAAAGGTTTATCAATATGGCCGCATTTTTTATGTGTGTTCTCGGAACGTCGTTTATGAAGCGATTTTGACGGTTCTTTTTTGTTTGGTTGAGTAAGTATATATTTCCGAGGTGGTCCCATTTAAATTTCATCAAACTCGATCAAGCAGTTTTTCAGTTACTAAGTACCTACTTACACTCCAATAAATGAAAAGTGATTAGCCTTTTTTGTTTAGTTTGATGGTTTGATGATATCATCATTGATGAATGTCAATCAAATTGATGAGTGAATGACAATCGCTCTCGCTAGTAGAAAGGGTCACTAAAAATGGTTAAACTTTTATAACAAAAAATAGAACGGCATCAACACGAAAAAGTGTGAAATAACATGTCGAATACGTTACCATGCGCAGTTGCGCACAATATTGTGATAATAGGTAACCTTTGATCATATTATATTGTCATGGTAGTTACCGACTTCAACAAGTTACCTACTTCACAATTTTTGGTGTTGAAGTCGGTTCCACTTTTTGGTATTCATTTAGTGTTAAACTGCTAAGTATATTACAGGTTCTCATACCTACATAACAATGTTAAAATTATAATAATATAAAGATACCGTCTGCACTCACTTGGTATTATGCCGGTATAAGTCCTTAATACCAAGTGAGTGCAGCTGGTATCTTTATATTATTATCATGTGTGACACAATAGTTTTCAAACTCTAATGTTAAAATTGTTGGTCGATTAGCTAAGTAGTTTGGCATTTACTTAGCAAACATAAAGTAGGTTAGGTAGGTAGGTACAACCATCCAAACAAACATCCGTAATCACATTTACAGTATTATCGTGATCTTTCAAAATGTATGACATATGCAACCAATTATGATGTTTTCAAACTCTAATGTTAAAATTGTTGGTCGATTAGCTAAGTAGTTTGGCATTTACTTAGCAAACATAAAGTAGGTTAGGTAGGTAGGTACAACCATCCAAACAAACATCCGTAATTACATTTACAATATTATCGTGATCTTTCAAAATGTATGACATATGCAACCAATTATGATGTTTTCAAACTCTAATGTTAAAATTGTTGGTCGATTAGCTAAGTAGTTTGGCATTTACTTAGCAAACATAAAGTAGGTTAGGTAGGTAGGTACAACCATCCAAACAAACATCCGTAATCACATTTACAATATTATCGTGATCTTTCAAAATGTATGACATATGCAACCAATTATGATGTTTTCAAACTCTAATGTTAAAATTGTTGGTCGATTAGCTAAGTAGTTTGGCATTTACTTAGCAAACATAAAGTAGGTTAGGTAGGTAGGTACAACCATCCAAACAAACATCCGTAATTACATTTACAATATTATCGTGATCTTTCAAAATGTATGACATATGCAACCAATTATGATGTTTTCAAACTCTAATGTTAAAATTGTTGGTCGATTAGCTAAGTAGTTTGGCATTTACTTAGCAAACATAAAGTAGGTAGGTTAGGTAGGTAGGTACAACCATCCAAACAAACATCCGTAATCACATTTACAATATTATCGTGATCTTTCAAAATGTATGACATATGCAACCAATTATGATGTTTTCAAACTCTAATGTTAAAATTGTTGGTCGATTAGCTAAGTAGTTTGGCATTTACTTAGCAAACATAAAGTAGGTTAGGGAGGTAGGTACAACCATCCAAACAAACATCCGTAATCACATTTACAATATTATCGTGATCTTTCAAAATGTATGACATATGCAACCAATTATGATGTTTTCAAACTCTAATGTTAAAATTGTTGGTCGATTAGCTAAGTAGTTTGGCATTTACTTAGCAAACATAAAGTAGGTTAGGTAGGTAGGTACAACCATCCAAACAAACATCCGTAATTACATTTACAATATTATCGTGATCTTTCAAAATGTATGACATATGCAACCAATTATGATGTTTTCAAACTCTAATGTTAAAATTGTTGGTCGATTAGCTAAGTAGTTTGGCATTTACTTAGCAAACATAAAGTAGGTTAGGTAGGTAGGTACAACCATCCAAACAAACATCCGTAATCACATTTACAATATTATCGTGATCTTTCAAAATGTATGACATATGCAACCAATTATGATGTTTTCAAACTCTAATGTTAAAATTGTTGGTCGATTAGCTAAGTAGTTTGGCATTTACTTAGCAAACATAAAGTAGGTTAGGTAGGTGGGTACAACCATCCAAACAAACATCCGTAATTACATTTACAATATTATCGTGATCTTTCAAAATGTATGACATATGCAACCAATTATGATGTTTTCAAACTCTAATGTTAAAATTGTTGGTCGATTAGCTAAGTAGTTTGGCATTTACTTAGCAAACATAAAGTAGGTTAGGTAGGTAGGTACAACCATCCAAACAAACATCCGTAATCACATTTACAATATTATCGTGATCTTTCAAAATGTATGACATATGCAACCAATTATGATGTTTTCAAACTCTAATGTTAAAATTGTTGGTCGATTAGCTAAGTAGTTTGGCATTTACTTAGCAAACATAAAGTAGGTTAGGGAGGTAGGTACAACCATCCAAACAAACATCCGTAATCACATTTACAATATTATCGTGATCTTTCAAAATGTATGACATATGCAACCAATTATGATGTTTTCAAACTCTAATGTTAAAATTGTTGGTCGATTAGCTAAGTAGTTTGGCATTTACTTAGCAAACATAAAGTAGGTTAGGTAGGTAGGTACAACCATCCAAACAAACATCCGTAATTACATTTACAATATTATCGTGATCTTTCAAAATGTATGACATATGCAACCAATTATGATGTTTTCAAACTCTAATGTTAAAATTGTTGGTCGATTAGCTAAGTAGTTTGGCATTTACTTAGCAAACATAAAGTAGGTAGGTTAGGTAGGTAGGTACAACCATCCAAACAAACATCCGTAATTACATTTACAATATTATCGTGATCTTTCAAAATGTATGACATATGCAACCAATTATGATGTTTTCAAACTCTAATGTTAAAATTGTTGGTCGATTAGCTAAGTAGTTTGGCATTTACTTAGCAAACATAAAGTAGGTTAGGTAGGTAGGTACAACCATCCAAACAAACATCCGTAATTACATTTACAATATTATCGTGATCTTTCAAAATGTATGACATATGCAACCAATTATGATGTTTTCAAACTCTAATGTTAAAATTGTTGGTCGATTAGCTAAGTAGTTTGGCATTTACTTAGCAAACATAAAGTAGGTAGGTTAGGTAGGTAGGTACAACCATCCAAACAAACATCCGTAATCACATTTACAATATTATCGTGATCTTTCAAAATGTATGACATATGCAACCAATTATGATGTTTTCAAACTCTAATGTTAAAATTGTTGGTCGATTAGCTAAGTAGTTTGGCATTTACTTAGCAAACATAAAGTAGGTTAGGGAGGTAGGTACAACCATCCAAACAAACATCCGTAATCACATTTACAATATTATCGTGATCTTTCAAAATGTATGACATATGCAACCAATTATGATGTTTTGAAACTCTAATGTTAAAATTGTTGGTCGATTAGCTAAGTAGTTTGGCATTTACTTAGCAAACATAAAGTAGGTTAGGGAGGTAGGTACAACCATCCAAACAAACATCCGTAATCACATTTACAATATTATCGTGATCTTTCAAAATGTATGACATATGCAACCAATTATGATGTTTTCAAACTCTAATGTTAAAATTGTTGGTCGATTAGCTAAGTAGTTTGGCATTTACTTAGCAAACATAAAGTAGGTAGGTTAGGTAGGTAGGTACAACCATCCAAACAAACATCCGTAATTACATTTACAATATTATCGTGATCTTTCAAAATGTATGACATATGCAACCAATTATGATGTTTTCAAACTCTAATGTTAAAATTGTTGGTCGATTAGCTAAGTAGTTTGGCATTTACTTAGCAAACATAAAGTAGGTAGGTTAGGTAGGTAGGTACAACCATCCAAACAAACATCCGTAATCACATTTACAATATTATCGTGATCTTTCAAAATGTATGACATATGCAACCAATTATGATGTTTTCAAACTCTAATGTTAAAATTGTTGGTCGATTAGCTAAGTAGTTTGGCATTTACTTAGCAAACATAAAGTAGGTAGGTTAGGTAGGTACAACCATCCAAACAAACATCCGTAATTACATTTACAATATTATCGTGATCTTTCAAAATGTATGACATATGCAACCAATTATGATGTTTTCAAACTCTAATGTTAAAATTGTTGGTCGATTAGCTAAGTAGTTTGGCATTTACTTAGCAAACATAAAGTAGGTAGGTTAGTTAGGTAGGTACAACCATCCAAACAAACATCCGTAATCACATTTACAATATTATCGTGATCTTTCAAAATGTATGACATATGCAACCAATTATGATGTTTTCAAACTCTAATGTTAAAATTGTTGGTCGATTAGCTAAGTAGTTTGGCATTTACTTAGCAAACATAAAGTAGGTAGGTTAGGTAGGTAGGTACAACCATCCAAACAAACATCCGTAATCACATTTACAATATTATCGTGATCTTTCAAAATGTATGACATATGCAACCAATTATGATGTTTTCAAACTCTAATGTTAAAATTGTTGGTCGATTAGCTAAGTAGTTTGGCATTTACTTAGCAAACATAAAGTAGGTTAGGTAGGTAGGTACAACCATCCAAACAAACATCCGTAATTACATTTACAATATTATCGTGATCTTTCAAAATGTATGACATATGCAACCAATTATGATGTTTTCAAACTCTAATGTTAAAATTGTTGGTCGATTAGCTAAGTAGTTTGGCATTTACTTAGCAAACATAAAGTAGGTTAGGTAGGTAGGTACAACCATCCAAACAAACATCCGTAATCGCATTTACAATATTATCGTGATCTTTCAAAATGTATGACATATGCAACCAATTATGATGTTTTCAAACTCTAATGTTAAAATTGTTGGTCGATTAGCTAAGTAGTTTGGCATTTACTTAGCAAACATAAAGTAGGTTAGGTAGGTAGGTACAACCATCCAAACAAACATCCGTAATCACATTTACAATATTATCGTGATCTTTCAAAATGTATGACATATGCAACCAATTATGATGTTTTCAAACTCTAATGTTAAAATTGTTGGTCGATTAGCTAAGTAGTTTGGCATTTACTTAGCAAACATAAAGTAGGTAGGTTAGGTAGGTAGGTACAACCATCCAAACAAACATCCGTAATCACATTTACAATATTATCGTGATCTTTCAAAATGTATGACATATGCAACCAATTATGATGTTTTCAAACTCTAATGTTAAAATTGTTGGTCGATTAGCTAAGTAGTTTGGCATTTACTTAGCAAACATAAAGTAGGTAGGTTAGGTAGGTAGGTACAACCATCCAAACAAACATCCGTAATCACATTTACAATATTATCGTGATCTTTCAAAATGTATGACATATGCAACCAATTATGATGTTTTCAAACTCTAATGTTAAAATTGTTGGTCGATTAGCTAAGTAGTTTGGCATTTACTTAGCAAACATAAAGTAGGTTAGGTAGGTAGGTACAACCATCCAAACAAACATCCGTAATTACATTTACAATATTATCGTGATCTTTCAAAATGTATGACATATGCAACCAATTATGATGTTTTCAAACTCTAATGTTAAAATTGTTGGTCGATTAGCTAAGTAGTTTGGCATTTACTTAGCAAACATAAAGTAGGTAGGTTAGGTAGGTAGGTACAACCATCCAAACAAACATCCGTAATTACATTTACAATATTATCGTGATCTTTCAAAATGTATGACATATGCAACCAATTATGATGTTTTCAAACTCTAATGTTAAAAGTGTTGGTCGATTAGCTAAGTAGTTTGGCATTTACTTAGCAAACATAAAGTTGGTAGGTTAGGTTGGTAGGTACAACCATCCAAACAAACATCCGTAATCGCATTTACAATATTATCGTGATCTTTCAAAATGTATGACATATGCAACCAATTATGATGTTTTCAAACTCTAATGTTAAAATTGTTGTTCGATTAGCTAAGTAGTTTGGCATTTACTAAGCAAACATAAAGTAGGTTAGGTAGGTAGGTACAACCATCCAAACAAACATCCGTAATCGCATTTACAATATTATCGTGATCTTTCAAAATGTATGACATATGCAACCAATTATGATGTTTTCAAACTCTAATGTTAAAATTGTTGGTCGATTAGCTAAGTAGTTTGGCATTTACTTAGCAAACATAAAGTAGGTTAGGTAGGTAGGTACAACCATCCAAACAAACATCCGTAATCACATTTACAATATTATCGTGATCTTTCAAAATGTATGACATATGCAACCAATTATGATGTTTTCAAACTCTAATGTTAAAATTGTTGGTCGATTAGCTAAGTAGTTTGGCATTTACTTAGCAAACATAAAGTAGGTTAGATAGGTAGGTACAACCATCCAAACAAACATCCGTAATCACATTTACAATATTATCGTGATCTTTCAAAATGTATGACATATGCAACCAATTATGATGTTTTCAAACTCTAATGTTAAAATTGTTGGTCGATTAGCTAAGTAGTTTGGCATTTACTTAGCAAACATAAAGTAGGTTAGGTAGGTAGGTACAACCATCCAAACAAACATCCGTAATCACATTTACAATATTATCGTGATCTTTCAAAATGTATGACATATGCAACCAATTATGATGTTTTCAAACTCTAATGTTAAAATTGTTGGACGATTAGCTAAGTAGTTTGGCATTTACTTAGCAAACATAAAGTAGGTTAGGTAGGTAGGTACAACCATCCAAACAAACATCCGTAATCGCATTTACAATATTATCGTGATCTTTCAAAATGTATGACATGTGCAACCAATTATGATGTTTTCAAACTCTAATGTTAAAATTGTTGGTCGATTAGCTAAGTAGTTTGGCATTTACTTAGCAAACATAAAGTAGGTTAGGTAGGTAGGTACAACCATCCAAACAAACATCCGTAATCGCATTTACAATATTATCGTGATCTTTCAAAATGTATGACATGTGCAACCAATTATGATGTTTTCAAACTCTAATGTTAAAATTGTTGGTCGATTAGCTAAGTAGTTTGGCATTTACTTAGCAAACATAAAGTAGGTTAGGTAGGTAGGTACAACCATCCAAACAAACATCCGTAATCACATTTACAATATTATCGTGATCTTTCAAAATGTATGACATATGCAACCAATTATGATGTTTTCAAACTCTAATGTTAAAATTGTTGGTCGATTAGCTAAGTAGTTTGGCATTTACTTAGCAAACATAAAGTAGGTAGGTTAGGTAGTTAGGTACAACCATCCAAACAAACATCCGTAATTACATTTACAATATTATCGTGATCTTTCAAAATGTATGACATATGCAACCAATTATGATGTTTTCAAACTCTAATGTTAAAATTGTTGGTCGATTAGCTAAGTAGTTTGGCATTTACTTAGCAAACATAAAGTAGGTTAGGTAGGTAGGTACAACCATCCAAACAAACATCCGTAATCGCATTTACAATATTATCGTGATCTTTCAAAATGTATGACATGTGCAACCAATTATGATATAAACTCAGAAACTAAACCCTTTGTTCCTATACTAAAACAGTAGCCAATGCTTTGACGGCCGATGATTTTTCATCCATTCCCAGAAGCTGTGTGTGTGACTAATTCGCTCTTGTTTTTAGAGTGTGGGCAGTAGGCGTGCAACAACTCATATTTTATTTACCTATGCTAGTCGTGAGTCTACAATTAATTTTAACTTTATTTATCTGCGACCTAGATAATGGGAGGAAGTTATTGTCTGCCGAGAAAGGGGTTATGTAGTTATATCAAACAACTACATTAGGTACTGAGTAGGTACCTACTGGGCCTGGCGGCGACGGCGCCTGCGTTATGATTCACGATATCAAAATAAACATTCTTTTACTTACATTCTGCCAGTTGGTTGACGCTAAATCCTACGTTAAAGCTTAATTTAATTATAAAAATAATTTTGTATTGCTTGGTGGAGTCATGACTCCACTTGCGATAAAGCACGCGATGAAATCTGTTGTCTCTGAATGATACAAGACCCCTTAGCAGTTTATTATGTTCCGTATTTAAATTATCTGACTGTTTGTTGTTTATTATGTTCCGTGATATATGAGTTTGATAGCTGTGGACTTATTGATAAACCGCAGCATACTTAGTTGTTGTCTCAATGTTGGAAACATCAACAAATTTATCAAACAACTGTATTTATTCGATCGATTCAATTATTCGATCGATTCGATTATTTGATCGACGGTAGCACATTAACTAGAAATGTAAGAGACAAAGACAGCCTTCAGAGTATACGGTGACAGGTTTTAAATTTGGTGGCGGTGGTATCTACCAGGTGCGCACTGGTAACTACTACATACTAGATTAGAGATACCTTCACCAAAAGCTCAATCTCAATCGTCAGGCGACCCACTCTACTCCTTAGTTAATATATCAACCTTTAAATGATTTTTATGTTTCGAGCTATACTGATTCCGACACGATAGACCTTTCCTACCCGCTTATTGAGTTATGAGATGGGTCATTTCTAAAGTGCTTTTATAGCATCACAGTTCCAACTTTACTCCGAGAGCCACAAAACAGGGAATAAGTAGATACTAGATATGTTACCATAAAACGTTTATGAGGATCGTTTTCGGCGTTTTAATTTTCAAATTCTTGTATTCAAACGCTTGGTTGATTTAAGTATTCTACATGAAATTGGTGTCACATAAACATTATTGTTTCTAAATTTACATTTCGAGAACACCAGATTATGCAGTTATTATACTTTTAAATAAATTTGCATACAATAATGCACTACATCGAATGAATTCACATAACAATGAAGCCAATGCTAAAGTCGATGTTTTTCATTAAAACTTTGATAACAATAAAATTCTTTAAGAACGTTTGCATCTCAAAGAGAGCTGTAAGTAGAGTTACAAAATTGTTGTTCAGTTGTTGTGTACAATATTTGTGTTTACTTATTCAAGAACTAACATTACTTTTTTGCTAACCCAAATCTAGGTATTGGCTGTTTTTGATCAAGCTTGTAAATATACATTTTTGTTTGTTTTTCATTTGTCTCACGATACTTACAATAACGTATTTTTGTTAATGTTAAAGTTAATGTTAGGTAGGTATATTGCGACGATAGATTAGTGGCGCCACCTGCTCCGTAGGTAGATAGAAAGACGCACTTTAATAAAACCACCACAAATAGACTATAAAAAGAAAATTCTAATTCTAATCCAACCCGTGTTAATGCGGGTCATGATTTTGACAACATTTGTGCGTGGTTATGTGTGCCACATCTAGGTATTATTTATCGGGGAGAGAAATATCTTCCGATACCTAGAGTGCTACGCAGTAGAGCTACGAGAACAGAGATTCCGATATTATGTTGAAGATTCAGAATGCTGAAATATTTGGTTCCGGTTAGACCATTTCCGGTCGAACATTGTCCATCATTTGAGGTATTAAAAGAAATCCAGAAGTATTGCATCGCACGATAAATACCTTCTTACAGACTCTGGGAAGTATATTAATATTACAAGCAAGTAGATGAAATCTCTTATTGATTTGATTTCAGTCAGATTATTCATTCACTGTGGTCTCCATGAAACAATTCCCCCTGATTAATAATGGCACTTTATGCATATTTTGGATATGATACACATAATGCATCCCTGTGGGCAACAACATTAGGGATTCAATAATATTAGGGAGCGAGCCCTTTGCCATCTTATTTTTTAGCTGGTTTTTATGATGGTGGGGGGGGGGATATGAAATAGTTCAACTCGGGAACTCCCTCGGGGGCTTAGTTATTGAAAGGTTTAAAACACTATAATAAATAAAAAACATAATTGCAAAATCTCGCGCCAATCCAGGGTCGGAATATGTCGTGCGTATCATAACATTCGTATTATTTATTTTAAGTTGGTTGTTAATTGTTACATTTTCCCTTACAGTTTTCATTATCACATAGTTGACTTCACTGTAGTGACACAAATATTTTTTTTGGAAGTTAAGACAACACAGACTCGATTGTGACTCTACAACTTTGTATTTTGATATCAATATATAGAATCATTTTGTTGTCGGGCTCTTCTAACGAATGCCCCAGTTGATGAGTAATTTATTACAAGGATTACTTAGTAAGTACCGAAATCGTTAGCTAATGTATCAGCCCACATAGTAGTCTTAGTAAATACACTAAGTACGAGTATAACTGAAAGTAGTTTGTGTTATCGTGACGTAAAAAGGTTGTTCCTTTTGTAGAGCTCTTGCATTAGAGGCGTCTGTTTGAGTAACTTTTTTAATTTTAGTGTGTTTCCTACTTATATACAAATAATCAACGTTTACTCTATTACTTTATTGGAAAGAACTAACAACTCTCACACCTTCTTATAGTAAATAAAGTGATAGGAAATAGTTCAGCCGGTAAATTGAATTTAAATAACTAGATATATTCAACGTAGAGTCATGTAGAGCTCCTAAAATGAGTCAGTTTCCCGAGTATCGCATACAAATGTGTTAATAAAACCTAAAAACACAAATACCAGTCAGTAAAGATGCCGTGACCTGTATTTGTAAACTTAAATGTTAAGTTTCTTCATCGCTGTCCGACGCCATTAGAAAAATACTATCTGCGGGAGCTGGCTAACGTCTTGAATACTGAACAGAACTTATACGAGGCGTTTACACATTTACATTCCCATAGCGAGTACATTACGGGAGTTGCTTCGATGCATGTAAATTACAATATGTTTATTCAGCCATACATGCCACCCTGCATCGGTAATGGACTCCTGACGACCGAATCGGGCACCATGATACCACACCTACCGTCCACAATCGCGACTTCAGTCCTTATAAACAAAGCTCAAAGTTGTTTAAACTGTAGTTCGGCAACGGTAAACCTAATTTGGCGGTGTTGTACGGTGTTCCTTTGACATTGGTTTTGGATGGGCCTGGACATCACCGAATTACAAAGTATTACGCTCCCGATGCTGCGAAGGCCACTGCAGACGTCCACGGCGAAGACAATGGCTTATATTATTATATAGGCACAAAGAGCGCTAAAACATTGCTAGGTACGCATTGTCAACCTTATTGTTATCATTTGACGGACCGTATTTGGGGAAATAATAAACTGTTTATTCTTTCTTTTAAAGCTGATGAGGAAAACGAGCTCGTGTAATTGTCGGAATGATTAATTATTAATAGCATACTTACAAAAATGACGCTTTTGTGTTTTACTGCCTCATACATAAAAATATGATGTCATAAAATAGAAAAAAAATCATTATACTTTTCTTACTAAATAAAAGTTACATTTTAATTTTATTTTCTATCATGGTTACCTAATTACCTGAACACTAATTATTTTATCGGTTGGTATCTACTATGTGATCCTAGTAGTCATTGTGATGCGATCTCACTTATCGGTAATATTTAAAAGGCTTTATTTAAAAATAAACATTATAATTCCCCATTAAGGAACGATGAACATTAAAAAATTACAAAAACTTTGCATGCCCCTAAAATCAATAGTTAAAAACGTTTAGTCCGGATATTCTCTTACACATAAAAATAAAATAAAACAATAGAGCGGATCTATAAAAAAAACACTCACTTGTATAGGGCATTGTCTCCATCGTCGTATCCTCCACTTGGAGTATTTAGAGAGGGGTAGGTCCGTCACGTTTCCGAATCAAACGGCTGTCATTGCAGCTCAAACGAGAAAGCGCACTAAATTATACGCGAGTCCTGAGAAGTATGACAGGGAGTAGTGTTCGCGAGGATGCAGCGAGCGATCGGCGCGGGCGACGCGGGCGCGGGCCGCCAAGTGTCGCTGGCGTCAGGCGCGCCGGCAATCGCGCACGCACTTCGCATACTAACTAAAAGCTCGTCGCGACACACGATAATCGCAATCGCAACACTGTCCGTCCGTCCCTCGCGCCTAATCTCAAATTCGGACCGATCCGCAAATACACGTTATCGGCCGAACAAACATAACACGCACGAATTGTATTCCGAACGCGTTTTGCGATAGATCTAATCGGTGCGGCGTTTTCAATTCCAGAAACTCGATAAGCTCTCCTTGATCTTGGGCGCTCGTTTATCGTAAACTTTTATGGCATTTAGCTTTATTGCCGCGTTATTGTACTGTAATATTGGTTATTGGGCAATTGTGATTTGAACTATATTGTATTTTAATAGCATGTTTGATGAGAGATAATTTTGTTGTAAAGGGCAGAAGTCGTATTAGGCATCTCTTTGTAATTTTAAAATCAAAGAGCCGCTCTACAAACTGTATGCTATTTGGCAGTTCGGAGTATGCATCGATATTATTTATCGTTATCGAGAGGGTCGAAGGTGTCTTCGAGTGCAACGATCTCTACTATCTTACTCTCTTGACTTGAGTTATGATCATTTATCACAATTGTTAACTTCCCATACGTTATTATATTGCCTAATAATAGATTTTACTGCGTAAATTTCCTTTTGACAGATAACAGACTCTGGGTATGTTTAACTTAATACAAGCATACCTTATTCAAACATGTTAAAAACGCGTCTAAATTTTATAGTTCTAACTTTATTATGAAATTTTTCGTGCTTGGGATGCTCTTGTCAATAAAAATTTTGATGTGTGATATACAGTATGAAACGCATAAAATTAATAGGAACACTGGTGATAATATCGTAAGTTATTAGTTGTGTCTTTTAGACACTGGTATTGATTAACAAATACCAGTGTTTAAAAGAGTACAAATACCAGTGTCTAATAGAGTACAAATACCAGTGTCTAAAAGACACAACTACTAACCGGCCTTCTGAATATCAGTTCAGAAGGCGGAATTTGCCTAGTTTATTGTTATGCAGTGTCAGTGTAACACCGCGAGACCTCTCATTCTCATTTTCTTTATACTTAACTGGCTTTTGCCCACGACTTCGTCCGTAGACCTTTTTTTCTTAATATATGAATTATTGTAACAATATAGTTAGAGCTTTGTTCATGTTCATGGCTATTGCCCGTTGCTACAAACACAAAAAAAATTTTTTCACGCCTATATAATTTAAAATATAAATAATTTTCCGTACAAAGTTTCATCCTCCTTTTCGCCTTCTAAGTCATCCTTGACAAAAATATTAAAGAATTTTTTTTTTATTTTAAATAAACAACTATCGATATCAATCTAAGTACAATTTTCACACATTAAGTTCAAAACAAAAGACTTTCATACAAATGTTTTCGCCAATTTTTACCCTTTCTTAGTACACAATACACCTCTACTCTATCTCTAACCACCAAGACAAAAACACCCTCCAAATGTCAAGCCTCTACGACCAACGACTCGGGGTGCGTACCCACTGGTCCCCTGAAATTCGCACCCTGTGCCCACTCGTCCCCTGATCTATTACTTATTTTAAAATCGCATTAAGGTACAGTCACGCAATAATGGTATAAATAAAAAATAAAGTAAATACGCTAGCCTGCAAAAATTTTACTTATTTTAGCAGGCTAGCGTATTCACTTTAAAATTTCAATTTTTTATAGAAGTTTGAGATTTAAAATAAAAAGGTTTGAAAGCAATTTTTATCAGCTTCCTTTGAAACTGTAGTAAATTTAAATAATAATTAGATACATCTAATCAAATAATTCTGTTAATAATTTAAATAACCTTCATAATAATATTTTTATTATTCCTGGTATATTTTGACACTTAGAAACGCTGTATATTGCAGAACATGAATAACCATTTTAATTTTTAATTATGTAATATAACTTAGATATAATAATATTATGTTTAAATTCATTTCGTTGAAATATTCTGTTCACAAATGTACTATGTCAACGCTTTTTCATGTTCAACATATGGCTGGTTTTATATCAGGGAACCAAAAGGCACCCGAGCAGGCGCCGAATCTATAGCTTTTATTCCAGGGGACGAGTGGGTACCATAAAAATAAATAAATTATAAACTAGTCTCCTTCGGGGGACCAATGGGCACTAGATAGGGGTCGAATCTAAAATTTGTATTCCGGTGGACGAATATTAGGGGACGAAGGGCCCGCACCCGATTTAGGTTCTGCGTTGTCTGTCAGTCAGTCAATCGGGAATTTGACTCCTATATATAAGGCCGAGCCTACTATGCGAACGAAGTCGCGGGCAGTCGCTAGTTTGTAGATAAATTATAATGTTAAAGTCTTCAAGTTAAGCGTGAATCATTTAGACAAAGTTGCCATATCGTCGACAGCATCTTAGCTTAAAATATCAGTTAAGTTAGTAGAGAAACGCAAGCCTAGCAAGTACAAAAAAAACATCATCGGGATAAAATTACAGACAAGTCGTCGATAATTTTGGAAAGAGAAGTTTTTGAACTTTTCGGCTCTACCCTCGGCCCTTGACCCTCTCTGCCGGCATTTTAAAAACAACAATAAGTGCGGAAGTTCCTTGTCGGCGGTCCCCTCGACCTGAACCTTCCAGAAATAAGACCTCAGGCATGCGACCTATTTATATGCGACTTATTATACCTTTTGTAAAACTTACCCTTGAAAGTGAAATTCTTGGGCCTGCGTCGCTTGACGCCTTCCTCTTGGTTGACCCTCGGTGCTGGCATCCTAGGAACTTCGCTAGGTACAGAAGTAACTTCCCCGGACCCCGCTCCGCCGGTGGCTAGGTATCCACCGACGGAATGCCTTCGTCTACCTTGCAGTGGGATTGTGTAGAAAACTTCTTCTCTTTCTTGCATCCCTTCGGGGGTCGCCACTGTTGTTGAAATCTTGCCCTTCCTGTAATGTTATGCTTTATTAATTTAATTTCACTAGTAATAATTGAAATATAAAAGTAAAACAATAAAAAGCTATAAATGCTTATTTTCGATCATTTTCTTAATCTGAAAATATAACTTTAGTTCGTTTATTTATGCTATCTATCAATGTTATTGAGGAGACGGATAAGCCGTGCTATTGATAGTATTATTGGTTTAGATTCATGTTCGCCAGTAGCTTTACTGACTCGAGCACACTTTCAACTCTAGATTACTAATGCTTGCGCAATATTACTTAGGGCACAACGATGGTATAATGATGGACCAGTAGTGCAAGAAACCGTCTGGTAGCTACCACTTAATAAGTCAGGTATCCTCGTCTCTTAAGGTTTGCGTTTTTAAGATAGAGGGAATATTCTTTGACTTCGTTCCGTCACAGAGAAGACGAACTTCCTGCTAAAATGCTGAAGGTTTCTGGCGCACGTTCTATTATAAACAAGACCTCCACCCGCGTGCATATAGTAACTATCTCACAAGAATCCTATCACCTTTTCAGGGCTATGAACATCATACTTGCCACGAACATCTGTGCCTAGATTTAACAAAATCAGTTCTGCTTAATCGCGAAAGAAGGACAAACAAACGACAAATCGACCAAGACTCTTTTGCATTTATAATATTGTTATATTACTGTTTACCCATTGTTACTTATCATATGAATCAATTAACATTTTAAAATATAGAGCAAGTATATCTACTTGCTCTATATTTTAAATATCTTATAAGTATATATACAATCAGTATAGGTATAGGTTTAATAGAATACAGGTAGATGGGCAAATGCACAATACACCCGAAGCAGAGTACTCACTTGATTCTTGGAGCAGTAAACGTGTGCCTCATATCACCAGGCGCGCAATCTCCAGGTCTAGGCTGGCCTTTCAAAAATGCTTCCGCTTGTTCAGGCTCTTTCGCAGACAAGGATCTTAAGAGTGCCCTGAACTCCTTTCTTCTTGGACTTTCCGGTTCTCTTCTCCTGGGCGAGCCAAGCGGTCTGATATTGTCGGCCCAGACACGGCTCGGGGCTGAACGTGAGCATGGCTCGGAAGTGGATTCGGCGCTGTCAGGAATATCCTTGTTAGGAAGGGCGAAGTATGATGGGTTATCTAAAACAAAAGAAAAATACCATTAGGTTTTTGCGGGTGTTATTAAACCACAGAATAATACTCAACACGTCACACTGGAGATATTAAGTTTCTTACCACAATAGGTATTGCCCAAAAATCACAAATATACACAAGATCTAAAGATCCTACCTAATGTTATCTCTCTAGGTAGCTAAATGAGGAATACATAAAAAATAAATAACGCCTGGCGATCAAATATATAGACGTTTACTGCTACACACAAAATATACCAATTTAACTAGTACTCGTATTCCTTCCGTCTACTTAATAAATAAATAAAGCTCACTATGATAACACACACAGATTGTAACTTCTTAACTAGGACTTCCTGTACCTACTAATGAATTAGGAACTACGAGACTGATGGTAGGTACCACATGAGTAATTTATTTACTCATGTGGTAGGTACTACACTCAGATCGTGAACAAATACCTACTTGAATTTTTCTCAGTGTGTAAACGTGAGATACCTGCGATGATGTAGTAGGTACCTACCCCAGGAAGTTTAGAATTTAAGTTCTTTCAGCTAAATCATTGAATTCGAAAGGAATTCGACCTAGAGAGTGAGAGAATGTAGAGTCAAAGGGAGAACGATATTATAATTATGGTATAGTTAACGAGCCGACTCTAAATAAATATTAATATATCTCTGAAAATACATTAAGTATAGATATACATGGTTATTGGTTACGTCGACCTATTCTCGTTAAGGGCGTTTGGCAGTTTACATCGTTTCTGACTGATTTGACTATGTAACACGCTATCCTAAACCTAACCGTTTTCGAGATATTTCAATTTCGTATATGAAATAGGTCGACTTAACCAATAACCATGTACACTCGAGAGCAATGAATCCGGGTCACTTAAAGAATCCTAAAAATCTCGGAAACTAAAAATGCTAGGTTAATGCAATAAATTGTATTTAATAGACAATGTAATACTCCTTAAATGAAGGTATTAAAATTTCTTAGTTATTGTAAAGTTATATCATAAAAAAAAAACAAATTTGAAAAAGCGAAATTACAGCATTTGGTTTTGCTTTTGTTTGTAATCTGTCATTTATGTGGGTACATAAACCATGTTGATAGTGCTCTATATTCATTATTCAAGCTGAAATTATGTCGCTTACGCCTGAAGAATGCGCTTACGCCTGAAGAATGCACCAGAATACTTACAATGCTGGAAACCGGCCGGAGTCAGCGCGATACAGCCAGGACTGTCGGTGTGTCGGTGTATCGCTGTCAACAGTACAAAGAGTTCTCCGACGTTACGAAGAAACTGGTTCTAACCTACGCAGACCAGGAACGGGCAGAACCAGGTGTACCACAGCACGAGAAGACCGATACTTGGTGAACACCATGCTTCGAAATCGCTTTCTCACAGGAACTGAACTCACAAATCAGTTTCGACGCGTCGGAGGAAGTAACCCAAGTGCATGGACAGTAAGACGTCGGCTTGCTGAATCTAACTTAAAACCCCTTAGACCTGCAAACGGCCCTAAACTGGAGCGTGGGCATCGTATTTCAAGACTAAGATATGCCCAGAGCCACGTAAATTGGAGTATTGAAGATTGGTCAAAAGTTATGTTCTCCGACGAATCAAAATTTATGCTCTACAAGCACGATGGAAGACACAGAGTGTATCGAAGACCAGGGGAAAGATTCAAGCAAGCATGCATCGAAGAAAAAGTAGCCTACGGTGGTGGGTCTGTACTTGTGTGGGCCGGAATTTCTTCTGAAAGTCGCACAGAGCTGGTGATCATAGAAAACGGCTCTTTAACTAGCGAAAGATATGTGGAAGAAATCCTCAATGATCACGTTGGTCCATTTATGGTCAATTTAGGTGAGGATGCTATATTTATGCATGACAATGCCCGACCTCATACAGGTAGGATTGTGAATGACTACCTTCAAGAGATGAACATTACTCGTATGGAGTGGCCAGCGCGCAGCCCGGATATCAACCCGATCGAGCATGCTTGGGACGAGCTAGGCAGATGCGTAAAACAACGAAACCCTCCCCCAATCACGCTTCGTGAGCTCAAAATTGCTCTCACAGAGGAATGGGAGAATATTCCCCAAAATCGTATAAGGAACTTGGTGTACAGCATGCCAAACCGCGTAAACGCAGTAATGGATGCACGAGGAGGCAATACGAAGTATTAAAATTCAAGAAAATCGTAATAAAGTTCAAAAATTTCATGTTTCCTATTTTTGTTTTATGGAGAGATCAGCAGTTTTTTTCTTTATGTAATTTTGTGTTAATAAAATGTATGGTGACTCATATTTTTTTTACTTTCATTTAAGGAGTATTACATTGTCTATTAAATACAATTTATTGCATTAACCTATCATTTTTAGTTTCCGAGATTTTTAACATTCTTTAAGTGACCCGGATTCATTGCTCTCGAGTGTATATCTATACTTAATGTATTTTCAACTAACAGGAAAAAGTTCCGCAACCCTTAGTTAACTTCATGTACAAATTGTGGACGGGTGTCCAGAAAGTAGGGCAAAATTGTATGCTTTATGCAAAAGTGCGCAACCATGATCTTTCCATTCCAAGCAATGTGAAGCTACCTAAAGAATTTCCACAAAACTTTATCAAGAATTAGGACAGTATTTTCACGGTGCTTCCCTACACGTATGTACAAAGAAGTGTACAGCAATTAAAAAATAAATCTCACCAAGGTGCATTTCGGCAGCAGTTCGCAGTTCGCACGGTATCACAGACCAGCGTCACACGACTGCGACAGGAATTATTCAATAACACCAATGAACTAACGGCTCTCGATTACGTCCAGCGGGCCGATTGCTGCAACCTACTTTGAAGCCGGATAATGCGAATTGAAGGCAATCTTCGTCCATTGTCTACCCTGCCTAGTGCCGCAGAATACTTGCCAGTGTCTCCGAACTACATAATGTATCTTCCGTGGAATATACCTACAGGACAGGCGTATCTGCGACACATCTTATGGTGTTACGACTATGCAAAGAAGTCATTAAAATTTGCGCTATAGTACTTATTGAACACGGATGTATCATGAGGTATTGAGTATAAAATAATACTAGTAATCAGACTTTAATACCGTTTCCATTAATCGCCAAAATATAAATGTAATGCTACGTTACAGCTACAAATTTATAAGGCAAACCCAATTTTGTATATGATATCATAAAATTAGGTTGAATATTAAGCATTGTATGTTGCGAATCTGAGTACCAATACAAACCATCTCTGGTTTAATGGTACAAAATAATAAAGATTATGTTAAATGTGTGTAATTATATAAATAATATTAAAAAAACGTTTTGATAAACTATAATAATAATATAATATTATGGGACAAAATCCACGCAAAATCTTCAGGTCTCAATCTGTAATTAATTGTAAAATCTGTAATTTATATGATGATATATATTACAGGCCTTTCTGAAAGAGTCGCATTACTGCAAATTGAAATAAACAATAAAACACTATCCATTATACAAGTATACGCCCCAACCGAGAGAGCTTCACAAAAAGAAATGGATATTTTCTACAAAACTTTACAGCTAGCACAAGATCAGGCAGGAAAAAATGTACTTGTTATTGGCGATTTCAACGCGAAAATAGGCCAAACCAAAGAAAAAGACAACTTGATACTTGGGAAATTTGGATACGGAAATAGAAATGACAGAGGTGAATTACTAATACAATATGCTCTAGAAAAAAAACTATCAGTCATGAACACATATTTCAAAAAGAGAAAAAATCGTAAGTGGACATGGCTTTCTCCTGACGAAAAAACGAAAAACGAAGTAGATTTCATCTTGTCAAATACACCAAAAAATATAAAAAACGTTGAAGTTCTACACGGATTAGGATTTAGATCTGATCACCGCTTAGTAAGAGCAACATATATAACAATAAAAGAAAAAAAGAGTCGGATATCATTCCAATCGCAACCAAACTCACTTAAAACAGCAGAAGACATTACCCGATACCTCAAAAACTTGGAACTAAATATAGAAGACCTAAAAATACAAGACGAAAAAGAAGATATCCAAACATTCTACGACAAAATAGAAAATATCATTAAAAGAAGTATGACACCAAGACGAAACAATGAAAAAATAAATACTACAGAAAAAATCCTCAGCAAATCAACACAAGATCTTATAATGAAACGCACAGAAATTTTGAGAGAGAAACAAAAAACGAAAGCAATGAAAAAAGAACTGAGTACATTGTACAAACTAACTAACAAGGCTATCAAACAAGACTATAAAAACTACAGAAATAAGATAATAGAAACTAACTTACATAAATATAAAAGTACAAAAAAAGCATACAAGCAACTGACTACACACAAAAAGTGGATCCAAAATCTAAAAACAAATTCAAAAGAAACTAAAACCAGACAAGATGTCATGAACTGTGCTACTAAATTCTATAGACAACTATATGAAAAAGAAACAAACAATCAACTAAATCTAAATTCTCTGCCCCTCAAGAAACCACGAGAAAACCAGGAAATTACTAACTATAACGACTTAACAACAATTACTGCCGCAGAAGTTATAAAACATATACAAAAAATAAAAACAGATAAAAGTCCTGGGCCTGACGATATTCACAACGAAGCTTTAAAAACTGGCGTCACTCTTCTAGCACACCCACTCTCCTGCTTGTTTAATAAAGTTTTAGCTTCCGGCCAGGCACCTATACAATGGAAGAAGTCTGATATTATCCTACTATACAAGAAAGGAGATCCACAAGACTTAAGTAATTACCGTCCAATTAGCCTCCTCCCAAGCGTGTACAAATTGTTTACATCGATCCTACAAACCAGAATGAGCCCAATGATTGATAGCCACCAGCCGATTGAACAGGCGGGATTTCGTCCTGGCTTTTCTACAACAGATCACATACATGTCGTACAACAGGTTATAGAAAAATTTAAAGAGTTCAATAAGCCCCTATATATTGCATATATAGATTACGCCAAAGCTTTTGACACCATTTCCCAAGACTCTATATGGGAAGCCCTACAAAAATGCGACATAGACGAAAATTATATACGGGTGCTGAAAAATATCTATGAAGGCAGCTCCAGCAAAGTCAAATTGGAGAAACGCGGACCAGACATACCAATCTGCAGAGGAGTGAGACAGGGAGACCCTCTATCGCCTAAGTTATTTTTAGCAGTGCTACAAGGCATCTTTGATAATATTCAATGGCAGACAGAAGGCATAGATGTAAAAGGTAAAAGACTGACACACCTAAGATTCGCTGATGATATTGTCCTCTTCGCAGAAACGAGTAAAAAACTAGAGAAGATGATCCAATCATTAAGCAACGAAAGTGAGAAAGTAGGTCTCAAAATGAATGAGGAAAAAACTAAAGTAATGACAAACAGCATCAAAACCGCAATAAATCTGAAAGGGAGACCGCTAGAGTATGTAAACAACTATATATACTTGGGAAAACTAATATCATTTGGAGATAAATGTGGAGAGGAAGAGATCGAACGAAGAATAAACCTGAGCTGGAAAAAATTCTGGTCCTTAAAAGAAATACTAAAAGGCAATGCCCCACTGCACCTCAAAAAGATAGTTCTAGACACTTGCATTCTACCAACCCTCACTTATGGGTGCCAAACATGGGTATACAACACTAAAATAAAATCCAAACTTGTGATGTGTCAAAAATCGATGGAACGAAGTATTTTAAAAATCAGAAAAATTCACAAAATAAGAAGTACACACATAAGAAGAAAAACAAATTTAGTAGACGCTTTACATTACGCTCTGAAGCTAAAGTGGCGATGGGCAGGGCATTTAGCAAGATACAAAAACAAGAGATGGACTTCAGAGACAACTAAATGGAAAGGACCACTGGGAAAAAGAAGAAAAGGTCGCCCAATAAAAAGGTGGATCGACGACATCATAAACATAGCGGGAAACGATTGGATGACCAAAGCCAAAGACAGAGATACTTGGACTAAGCTGGAGGAGGCCTATACCCTGACAGGGGTTCCAATACTTGAAAAACCGTAAATTCAGATTTATAAAAAGTTAATATTAAATGTTATTCAATACCCCTAATTAAAACTTTGTAATATTTAAGATGTATTGGAAATAAACAGGCTTATTATTATTATTATATATATTACTGGACAATTACAATAATTACCTGATGACTGATATACATACTTATGTACTTACATATACACAACCAGACAAGGACCAAACAGAAATGTTCATGCACACAGATGTTTGTTCTGTCCGGAAATCCAACCCGGTGAACGGCTCAGAAGGCAGAGTTGCTATCAACTGCGCCAACCGGCCAGCCAAAGAAAAATTGTAGGTTAGGTTTGATATATTTTTCACTTAGCAAGTCCATCAAAGGCTATCAGAAACTGCAGGATTTTTTGAAGAAAATAAATATCACGCATCTATGATCTTTCTTCCTTGATGGCCTATCTAGGAGGATAGTTTATATACCTTATAGGTGCCTGCTCTGTCTGTGGTACACCTACCTATTTTAGATAATTGTCTCGTTATTTGTCAGTGATGTAGGATTCGACTCATATACGCATCTATGCCTAATGAGGTTGATGTGCGAGATTTGATCTGGGAATCGGCTTGACTTGAGCCATTTACCTACTTGTTACATGAGTCATTTACGGGCAAATATCGCCTGATACTAATAAGCTTATGTATATTTAAAGGTAGAGTACATAATATTCATGGTAAGTAACTTGGTACCGCGAGTTTATGTTGATTTACTTCCAATCGGCTTACACATATTATTTACGTTATATTTGAGGGTGTAGTTTGTTTATTGCTCATTCCTTTTTATTTAAGTATTATATAAATCAATCAGACCTAATGAAGAGCCTCCTTCCCCATTTTGAATTCGGTTAATAAATGCCCGATCAGATTGGTTTATAATTTATGAAATACTAGTGACTGCCCGCGACTTTGTTCGCGTAGTAGACTCGGCCTTAACCTTCCATCTTTTCATGGTTTTTCTTTCATGAGAACCTTCTCCTTGCAATAATTAACACACAAAAATAATAATTAGCGAGACTCTTCCATCCGTTCTCAAGTTATAGCGTGACCAGGAGAAATAGGGATTCATTTTTATATATATACAGATTAAATTAAAACTCTATTCATATAAAAGGGTTGTACATTTAGGTACGTTAGGATATATGTTTCTGGTACAAGCAAACAGGACATTATAATATACTATGTTAAATATTACTTTGGTAAGTACCTACCTATAATGTGGTGTGTCGTCCATGTTAAGTACATATCGTTTATTGATTATTAGTAAACAATAGTGAATGACTTTATCTAATGTATTTATGAACCTATAGGGACATATTATAGCAAAACAGCTCATACTCGTACATTTAGAGAAATTGAGTCGCAATCATAAAGAACAAACTTCAAAAATCACCCTCCATAAAAACTTTTTTTTGTGGTCTTGCCCGCATGTGCTGATCATTATATTCGAGATTTGGACCATTTAGGCAATAGAACTGTCCCTGGGAACATGTGGTCCATAACAAAAACAGCTTAAGGGTACCATCCGAGCAAACAATAACATAGATTAGCTTATAGTCTCCTCGCTGTCATGGGCCCCTAGTATATTTGCTTTGCATGTTCATATAATGATCTTCATCAGTACTATAGATAAATTATATGTATCTTGTATTTGTAGTAATAAACCAAGACAGTGCTGATAGACGTGACAGTAATTGATGATTGTGTTTTTTTATTAGGAGTATAAGTTTTTGATACAATAAAATTGTTTCTTGATTTTAGAAACGTCAAACATGTGATGGTGATTGGGGACGATAATAATATGTGTTCGGGATTTATGCTTGTGTTGTATTTATATTTAAGTAAATTTTGATAAGATTGTTACAAATTTAATATAAGTGTTATATGTAAGCAAAATTAGGGAAAGATTGTATACACTTACTTATGTGCTAATATAATATATTACATATTATATACAGTAGAACCTCTATAAGTCGAACATCGAGGGAGACGCCAAAAAATTCGAGTTATAGAGTTTTCAACTTATGGAGGATTTCGACATAGGCGGATTTTGTTTCGACATAAAGAGTTTGAGGTTTTTTCTTATAAATTTTGAGTTAGAGAAGTAAAATAAATAAAAATTCAACTTGCAGAGGTGACAAGCATATTGTTATTTATTATAAATCAACATTATTTCAAATCATTTTAAAGTAAAAAATATGGCATTAAAAAAGTCAGTAATTTTTTTTTGCTTTAGATAATTTGGTTGTTCTCTATCTATAGCATTGTATAGACATAGACTCAAAGTTTTTAGTTTACGTTTCACAGCACTCATGTTGTACTAATTGATGTGTATTGCAGTAGAACCAAACTACTTCTGACAGTATTTAAGTCGAAAACAAATGACTTGCTTAGCTAAATTTCAAAGGAAATCAAAATTGAACACCTGACACCAAGCAAGAAAACACGTGTTTACGTGAGTCATAAATTTATTATTGTATACTCCTAAAATGTTTTCTAAGAAACAATAGTGTACTCACATTGTCGGCAAGTTCTTAAAGTCGGTAACTTATTTTTGTTCGAACAATAGAGGTAATAAATTCCAAATGATCAAGTTGTAAAGGTTGTAAAATAAAACGTTGCTATGTTCGGGATACAGAGGTCAAATTTAATTTTTCGAGTTATAGAGTGAAAATATGTACCAAAATGGCTTGGAGGGACTCTGTGATTATTTCGACTAACAGAGGGTCAAGATTTCAAGTAATGGAGGTTTTGGTGTTTGAAGGGAAGGGAACAAAACATTTTTTCGAGATTTGGAGGTTTTTGACTTATCGAGGTTCGACTTAACGAGGTTCTACTGTATATATAATATGACTTTGAAACAGATCGAGGTGTATTTATCCTGTCAAACTTAGTACTCTTAATGTTTTTATTTATTAAAATCAGATAGGTTGATTATTAATATAGACTGATAATTGTAGTATCTGAAAAATCTTGTAGTTAATCTCATTTTACTGTTACCATAGGGAACATAAAAAAAATCTTCCTGTTTTAGTAAATAGATTGTTTATAGTTATTGTAGTGTTAAGTATGTTAGTAATATTATATTGATTTTAAGGTTCTAAGATTAATTTGATATTTAATACACAATTCATATTTATATATATATATTTTATTTACATTTAATATATAAAAAAATGGATTTACAACCAGTTTCATTTAAAAATTTGATTACAAACAGACTCACTAACAAACTTACGATAGTGTATGGTGATGTGTTTTTTTTTCAAGTACTTTTATTAGTGATGAGAACATCGTGATGTAAATATGATAATACTAGCTGCGCCCCGCGGTTTCACCCGCGTGGTGATGGATGATGATGATGATGATGATGAAAAGTATCCTATGTGTTAATCCAGCGCCTCATCTACCCCCATACCAAATTTCATCAACATTAGCCCCCCCGTTTGTGCGTGAAAGAGTAACAAACATCCATACATCCATACATACAAACTTTCACGTTTATAATATTAATAGGATAGGATATACCTAAATGAGAATTTAAATATGTTGAATCAACACATTGATTAGTCTCAAGGATCCCTATGATGTTGCAAAAGTATTCTTTCAGCATCGAAAAGATCATTTAGATTCTCAGAATCACTGTAATGGCGCCTGTTATAAGAATTCTGAATGAATGACTAAGTTTCAGTATTCCGGTATTCATTTTTCACGACTTCTAAGAAGATTATAACGATTAAGATGAATTCCTTAGAAGTTTCTTAATTACTTGCGTAACATTTATTTTTAGACTTTATAAAGATAACTAGTCTTTAGACGATAGGATATTTAAAAAAAAACATAAGATATTTTTTATACTAACGCCTGCTTAACGATATCAAACATTGCAATTTTTGAGAGAAAACTTCACATCCTCGGACGGGATTCGAACCCGCATCTTCCGAAAATCCGTGTCAGATCTGACATTTCCGTCCGAGGGTGTGAATTTTTCTCTCTAAAATTGCAATAAAGATATTTTTCTTCAAGTATACTCATAAAAAATTGTGAGCCTTATGACACACGCGCGTTAGTGTTTAACACAATACAAAAATACAGGTTTGGTCACGTTAGGTAGTTAGTATTCAAAAACAACACCTAAACAAGCAAGGTACCCTAAACACACTGTCCATATTGTACATACCTACCTAAGAAACTAAAGAGTCTGGTAAATAAAGATGGCAATATTGGGTTTATTAATTCTGTGGTAAACACTCTAAATAACCCAAGCCAAAATAAAAAAAGCTTGTGTTCTTGCATTATAATGAGTGTACTGACTTGTTATGATATTTGGTTTTCGTTTGATTACATTGTTCTACAGTACTTAATATAGCGTCAATGGAATTATTTACACTTTAATATATTGTTACCTAATCGTGACTTTAAAATTTAGCGCATGCTTACTTCCAGTTTTAACTTTTGTTTGCCATATTCTACCTACATTAATTAAATATGTACTATGTAAGTACTTATACAAAGTTGGTATGTATATACCTAAGAAAATGTCTTCTTAGGAATACATAGTCATGTGATTTATCAGCACTTCACTACAACGAAATCAATAATTTTAAAATGATAATATTCCAATAAACCATTAGAATATTATAACCGAGCTTTCAATTTACCACATTAAATTGTAATTATACATAATTTAATATTCACTTTTAAGTTTAAGTAGTTAGAAAATATTTTTATATTAAAAATTATAGGGAAGAAAATTAATAATGCACTCACTCGTGGCTCGGAGGCAATAGTCAAATTGGGGCCCCATTTCCTATCACCAAAATTATAAAGTTCACAACACACAACACATCCCGTCGGCCGCGCGGCGTGCTCTGGGCTACGCTCGCCCTATCTTGACTCAAGCGCAGGTGGACGCGGCTTTACTAACAAACTTTAATCTAAACTGTGACTGGGCCATACAAACTCTGTAGTAGGCTGTGGTTTTCTTTAAGTTTAGACTCACACGTGCGAGCTTTCATGAGGAAACTGAGCTTGCAGGAAACGTCTACGCGCCTTCAGTGCGGTGTCTCCACGAGTCAAAACAGCGGACGTAGAAATGCATCGGATTGAATCGACTGTCGTTTCTGTTTATTTCTCGTCCGGTTTCTGATGATTGGGACAATTGCTACAAGCGATTGTTGTTTGCGTTCAGTGTGCTGATTCCAGAACTGCCCTAAGAGATGCAAGTTACTATCACATATGAATAAACGTTAAATCATGTACCTATTAACATTATGTAAAACAACAATAGTTTGCGGTTCATAATTTAGCGTAGGTAATTTTTTACACGAGACTTCGTTCGCGGGGTATTTTGATTATTTATATTGTAATGGTAATATAATATTGTAGTTTCTTATAAATCCGTCAGTGCTCCTAAATCCTAACGATTTATTCATAGCATTACTCAATGTTACTTATTCTAATTCATTTTGAGAAGAATCGTTGCTTAGATGTTTAAAATACCCAAAAAAAAATTGCAAGGTACATCTAAGAAGAATCGTTGTGATTGGATGTGCTCAAGAGAAGATAGTTTTCGCACCTCAAATATCCAAATACCATTTTATTTACGTACCTACTGCTATACTACTCAATTAATTAAATCAGTTTCTACATACATTTACTTTACTTTATTCATCCACTTAGGGGTTATAAATTTATCAAAAAATAAGATACACTTAGAACATATTTGTATTTATGTAGTGTCTTATAAAAGTTTTACCATTGTGACGTTGAAAAATATTTTGTTATACATAATTTAAAACCCTATTTCGAGGTTCGTTCACGGCTCGATTTTTCAAAAATGGTAATTCATGTGTTCATATATTGATAGTAACATACAACTCTTTTCCGCAACCAGACCACTGTGGCGCGGCCCATTTTGCATTAGAAAAAGGTTTCTCCAATTTGAATGCCTTTTTAGAAGCAGATAAGTAAAGACTTATGTGCAAAAGCCCATAAAGATGGTTTACCTATTTACAACATACCGGTGAAATACGTGTATTAACGTGTGTGTAATTTCATTATTGTAGCATTTATAAAATAAACTTTCTCCTCTTCAAGCTTTCACACGTCTTTTCAACCCTTTACAAATCGGTTAACATGTCCTACGTATGCGTAAGTCGTTATTACCTAGTACACATTCAACGTACTTATAAGAAAAGTATAATATATTGGTATGTGCATAAACCCAAGGAAGGAAGTATCTCCAAACCCTCTCTTATCATACATCATCATCTTTACATCACATATATATACGAGTAAGTAGCGTAGCAAGCAAAACCACAAATAAAAATTGCGATTGAAAACTAAAAGGTACACAGTATGTAATTATTGTAATGTATGTGACAAACCACACAAGATAAAAAAACAAAACCTAACGTGTAGGCAATTTTTTTTTTATTATAAGTACTTTTAATACTAATAATTTTTAATTTACAGAACACAAACGAACAGAGCATCTCCAAACCTCTTGAGACCACATCAGAGCAGGCGCGGATCCAGCCCACAAAAAAGGTTGTGGTCACAGCCACCCTAAAATCGGCAAGTACGAGTCGGAGTATGAATTCTCTCATGATCGATATAGTATCAAGTCGCTCGTCTGATGTTAAGCGTCACGCTTACCCATAACAGTCCAGTGGCATTCAGATTTTTGAACTAGGTATAACACTTCAAACCCGCGTGCATGGCAAACACTGCGCTTTTTACTAGGATATACCTATAAGATGTTCTTGCGCTGTAATTACACTGGAAACAACTACAAAGGATATCAAATGAAGTCAAATTACCTAAATTTAAAAGAAGCTTACGTTTATTGTTTGCGAACACGTTAATAATTTCATCGATATCCAGGTTTTGTATATTTTATAACACATTTCATCGGACTGTCGAATATGAAAGTGTGACGTCTGATGTCACAAGTCTTTTAGGGTTGTGGGCATGCCCACCGTGCCCACAACGGTGGATCCGCGCTTGCATCAGAGTTCATAATCTTGCGACAATAAAAACATACACCATGAGCATGGCCCCATGCTCCTTTAGTCCCATTGAGTATTAGGGGAGCTTCAGCCAGGTTTTATAAAAAACATGTTTATGTGCTCTCGCCGTGTGTTGTGTTGTGTGCACATTTAGGAAGCGCGTTACATATCAACTAGTATCTTATCTGTGGCCTAGGCGTCAATGTTTGTAAATAAACCCCGGAGACTGTTGACGCTTGTTCATTCATATTCGGCGGCGACGGAACTCCGTCCGTAAAGGGGTAACCCGTGGCTGTAGCCATTTTTAGAATACCAGCAGTATATACAAACTTTGTAATTACCTTGGTATGAGCTTCGTTCGTACAAATAAAATAAATAAATAAACTTTTTATTTATCACCCGTGTCAAGAATGGATTTAAAATTTTCTGAATTTATAATGGCATGTACCTACCTATCTAGCTCTAAATTATAAAAAAGAAGATAAGTACTATAACTGTTAAGATAGGAATAATTGATTGCATAATGAAAGGGGTGATGTGACAAATTACACACATATTACCCGTACGAGTAGATATGATAGTTGGAAGGCGAAATATAAGCATTATAATTATTATATGTATATGATAAGGACGTTTATTCGTCATAGGTTACCATAGTACAGGTTTGCCTAGTTTGGGACCTACCAACCTTTTGTGGATACTGTCCCATATTATATTATAATTATTATATATAATACATTATTTATTATAAAACAACCAAAGAAATCGCCTTTAAAAAACATAAAAATATACTTGGCGAGTAAATAAGAGCCAATACATTGATCTTGATTGAGCACTGAGGAGTACAGTGTTAGGTGAAAATTTTTATAACTCTTTGGTGACGCTAAAACAGTAACTACTCTAATGTGATAGAAGTATTACTAAAGCCATACGATGACATACAAAATAGCTGTGTTTTTTGGTACTTATTTTTTGTCATATTTACATACAAAATATTGACATATTGTCTCTTATGTAAAAGAATTGTTACTAAAACATACAGTAAAATACTTCACAGCGGCCGCTAATAAAGTTTATTGATAGTAATTTTTTGTCATATTTACATACAAAATATTGACATACTCGTATTGTCACACGGGTTTAATGAATCCATAGGCTCCCGAACTAGTGGTATTGTGTTTCAAGAGCCTTTGTTTTTATCTTTCAGTTGCGGACTCAATCTTGCAATTCTCTTTTTTAAATATTATCATGTCAACTTTAATTTCAACTAATTTGTTTGACTCTGTAGCTAAGTACGTATCAGCAAACAAAAAATATATAAAAACAATTAAATTCTTAACGTAAGTCTTCTAAAATGAAAGTAATATCTAAGCATTGTATTAAGCGTTATAATTCCATATAAACGTTGTATAATTTTGCTCGCCGTATCTGTGAGAGATAGCGCTCAAAGGAAAGCCTGTTTACCAAAATACGACCGTTTTGTAAGTGAAGACGCCAAGTATCTGATTAGTAGCGAGCGTAATTTAAACACCGTCCTACTAAATGAAATTCCTGGCCAAGCGAGAGAGTCTTTCGGCACAGATATTAAAACAGGAAGCGATGCTAACATTACGCACGTTGTTCGCAATCCCATTGCCAAACAAGCAGCTTGGCTGATAAAAAATCTCAAAAAGTTTCATTACATTTATCTAGAGCTAAAAAGTGGCTGCCACGCCCGAAAATGCAAATCTATTAGATAAATAATTATTAAAATACAATCAAAAAACAGGACCTGCCAAGTATTCAAAATGTATTTATGCTTCACACTAGCTATTATTATAAATGTGAAAGTGAGTTTGTCTGTTTGTTTATTTATTTGTCTTTTTATGCTTTTAGCCCAAACGACTGAAAGGATAGTAATGAAATTTGGCAAAGATTGTATGCCATAAATGTGAATGTATGGATGTTTGTTACTAATTCACGCAAAAACGCTAAACGGATTTGTATGAAATTTGGAATGAAGATGGTTTTTACCCGCGGTTAACACATGGCTACTTTTTTTCCGATCCAACGAGTAGTTCAGGGATTTCGATAACCTTGTTCCAGACAAACAAAGTCGGGGCGAGCACTAGTCATGTAATATGTCTGTTTCATATTATTTTGATGAGTATTGACTGAAATGGTAACGACTGTACAATTTAAACGGATTAAGAGGTTTCATTAGGAGGTTTTTGTGTGTAGGTACTTACCTACTCTAGAAAAATACAAAAAAAAAATGTAAAGAACCGTGTATCTAGTCACAAATGCAGGTTTGGAAATTATGTTTGTACCTAAGTGTTTTCTTCACAAGTACAATTTGAAAATTTAATACCGACTTCAATTATATTCAGTTATTGGGGTGTATCTCAAAAAATACAGGACCGAATTTGATGAAATTTAAATGGACGGGAAGCACCAGCTTTCAACCAAAAAAAGAATTTTGAGAGTCGGATCACTCAGTCGAAAGTTATGAGGTAACAAACATTAAACAAAAACAATCAAATTAAGTACCTCTTCCTTTTTTTGGAAGTCGGTAGAAAATAACTTCTAACGGGTAGGAAGAAAAAGTGTTCCGAAGTAAGTTTTTGAATTTCATCATCGTTAAAATGCTCTAAAGGTTCATATCATCTATATTAGTCAATTGGACTCATTTGAAGCCGCAGTATACGAGAAATTCCCTAAAGTAGGTCGGTAAGACATCCTTCAAAATGTATCAAAGCATTGTTAAGCATCCCTGTACGCATGTCCAGATGATTCGCGGAGAGAGTATTGATTTTCAGAGCTTCACAGCACAGATAGCTATGTACCTCATATACTTACGTTCTTCACATTGTTATAGGTTTAGGTACGCCATCTACAATGTGTCGGTGAAGTAAGTTTTGTCTAGCTTTTTATACTTCAACATATATCAAAGTACTACATATATCATTAAATAATTGAGGATTTTGTTATTTCAGGCTATAAGTGTTCCGTGTGTATTCTAAAAAAATTATAGGTATCTAAGTATTTGATGCTTAACAAACTAATACGAGTATTATTCCATCTAGTATAGAGTTCTGAGGCCTATCTTATATTATTTGAATGCCAGTATTTAGTAATGTGAAATTAAAATTGGTATTCTTTATGACATATATGTACAACACTGTTTTAAACTATCACGGTTGTTCTCTAAAGTTATATGATTATTAACGGGATATGTGCACCATGTTAACGGGAAGACTCCCGTGAACATGGTGCATGTAACTGCGCCGAAATATCGGGAGCTCATTCCACAACCTTACCACGGTAAATATCCCGTTAATAATCATATAACTTTAATATATGTACAATATGCCAATACATGAATTATTATATTATTATTTTACTATCCCAACTAATATTATAAATGCGAAATAGAGTTTGTTTGTTTAGTTTCGTATGGAATAGTAATGTTACACAGATCGCTTTTTAATGATATGTTCATCTTCTTCTTCTTATATTACCTACCTATATAAAAGTTGAATACTGTGCTAGGCCCACGAAAATTTGAGTAAGTGTAACTCAATCGTATCGTTGGCGTATATTGTTGACCGATTTGAGTAATAATTATTTTTTTTGTTTGCATACAAGGGTGGTATTTTGGAACATTAAAAGAATCAACATCACCACGCAGGTGAAAACGCGGAGCGCAGCTAGTACGTTATACATAATCAAAAGCTTGTCCAGTGTTCCTGCAGATCTGGGGTATGAAAAACAAATACTTATACTAGAAAGAGTTGGTACGTTTTGTACTTATTTCGTAAATTCGAAACTTGTATCTTCATCTGATATGTATTGTATTTGTACCTGATAGAGTATTATTCCGATACGTGTTTAAAGTTTAAACTAAACTTTAACTATAAAACTCTCATCACACTGATAAAAATGCGAGATTTCATGAGGGGTGATATCTAGACTGTGTGAGTTATATTTGTTACTTCACGCAGTATCATCCGATATGGAATTTGGGATTAAGTTACCGTATAAGTACCCTGGAATAACTTACTTGACGTTCCAGAAAAATATTTTTCGTTTATGCGGGTGAAGCTACGGGGCGCAGCTAGTACTTTAATTAAAATAAAGTATCAATAGTATTACTTTTACTCCTGCTTTAGCGATCTCAAACATTGAAATTTATAGAGAGTTAAAATTCGATGCTCGGACCCGAACCTCGGTGGCCTAGTTGGTCAATGGCGTCTGACACGGAGAGTCAGAAGACGCGGGTTCGAATCCCGTCCGAGGATGTGCATTTTTCTCTCTATAAGTTTTAGTTTTTAGTAGTTCGCTATTGCACGTTAGTGCTTTAAAAAAGTAATACTATAAAAATTACAAGGGTTGCGACGTCAATACGAAAGTTTAAGTATTTCGAAATAATGCTTCTTTCGGTTGGATAGTGCTGTCAACGCTGTTCAATAGATGTCGCTCCGTCCCCGTAAGACTGTTAGCCAGATAGAGAGTTAAAATTCGATGCTCGGACCCGGACCTCGGTGGCCTAGTTGGTCAATGGCGTCTGACACGGAGAGTCAGAAGACGCGGGTTCGAATCCCCTCCGAGGATGTGAATTTTTCTCTCTATAAATTTCAATGTTAAAGTATCTATGTTTTGCTTATCCCTCGTGCACCTACAATTAAAGCTTCATATAAACAAACACATTAGATGAAATGGTTTATAATTAAACTTCGGACAGGATTATTTACAGCGATCTAGTCATGCATTGTCTGGCAGAGTGAAGACCTAACATAGCACAAGATATAAATGTTATCCAGGGATTGCTGCAGTACAGGGATATGAATTACTCGAGTAGCAAAATTAATTTGCCCACTCAAAATGTGAAGTAGCCCGCGAGCAATTTATATTTCAACGCCACAAGATTGTATTGTTACCAATTATAGAACTCAATTAACATTTGCGAAGAAATGTTTGTTTTAATTTGCTACTAAAAATAACTCGACGATGAAGTTAAAGTCAAATTTCAGCGGTGCAGTCGCCCGTGACGATATTACAATTTCAATCTCGACTCGACGCTCTCTCGTGCCGTTCGTTAAATGAGAATTGTGGCACCCTATTGCTGAGTTGTACGATAAAATGTCGAGTGTTTTTAGAGAAAGTACCTACATATATTTTTAGTATACCTATGTTACAATATTATAAGAATAGATGGTCCTTCTAAAATATATAGTTCCTGTATAGTAAGAGTAAATTCCAAATAAATGTTTGTAGAATCACTAATACACTAACGATAACTTAGTTAAGCCCATCGAGTGGTATTGCAGTTTATTTTGTAAATAGTAAATTCCGTCTAGTAAAAAACCGTAAACATAATAATTTAGTGAAAGCTTATTATTGCAAACTGAATTTTCCCTCAAGAATAAAATACAGTACGTATCGAAAAAACGCGTGAAGTTGTATCTAAAGTACGAAATTGGCTTAAAATTAGTTTTCTAAGTAAATTTATTATTTGAGTGTATCAGCCGTTACCCAGTGATTTTAATCATAATTTTGTCAATATTAATTCAAACATATTAAAATTATATATTTTCAAATAAGTTTAAATGAAATACCTACTTCATATTTGCTACTTTTATGTCACGTACATGTAAAATGTACAAGTCGATCATCATCTCTTACGAGTGACTCCAAAATTGAACCCTCATGCCCCCAGTTAGTAGAAGTAAAAAAAATACACCAGATGTCGAGCGACTGTGTTTACTTGCATCTGCTGTAAAACAAAGCTCACTTTTGTACTGCGGGTTAACCGACACCAGTGGGCAACAACAAGGCGTAATTTATTTTTATTTAGGCACACGAACATATTAGTCAGCTGAGATTCTCTTTCTTACAATATATCAAACGGAACATTCTGTATAATTGCGTTATGAACCTATAAGTACATTATTATGCAGTAAGTAGCTATCTATATTATTTAAGTAGGTACCAAATCAGACGTATCTACCAGTAGGTATGTATATAAGAGCTAAAAAACCTGTATTTTTATTAAGCACAAGTAAATCACACATAGCCATTTTACTTTTTAGGTCTTGTTTATTAATTGGCCCCATAGCCGCCATAATAACACATTTAAAAAAATTTAACCGTAGCCTATTTTGCCTTTACCTATTACAGTTCAAAAGATACACGCTTTTAAAGTTGCAGACAAACAGTCACAGATGGACACCATAGACCTAATATTAGGGTCCCGTACGGAGTAGCTCTAACAAATGATCATTTACATCAAAGCTTTGGGATGAAATATAAATCCATATCAACAAATGTAACGACAGTAAAAATAAAAGTATCTTTACCAGATTTTTTAACAACAGACGCTTAAGAGTTTAGATGTAGAAGAAGTTTACTTCTTTTAATATATATATATATATACTTTATATGAGTATATTTATATAAGATATATATATTTATATAAGAGTTTTATCTGAAAGCAAGACAAAACAATATTCTTCTGCCCGTCATCATCACAAAGGTTCAGCAGATTTTTTCTCTAAATAGCAGTCACCCAAGGATTTATGACTCGAAGCATCATCACAACACGTTAGCTTATAGTATCAATAATTATTTTATCAAGTTACCGTTTTTACGAACGAGTTAAAACAAAAACCATGTTGCTAAAGCACGTTTTTCTTGTATATGCCTATAGAGCTCCACGTTTACTTCTTGTTAAAATATCCATCATAATAAAATAAAAATGCAAAGAAACTGCCTAATGCAAGACGGGCTCTGGTGAATGGTCAGAATAAAATTAACGACTAGCTTGCCTAAGGAGCCCTGTGGCGCCCTCGTGATTGCTCCCGAGTGTTACGACCTGCGCCCGCGTCAAAAGTTTGCGCCGAGTTGGGAATAAATGGCTCTTGTGCCATACCTATAGCGAGTTAAGAGACGAAATTTTTGTCAGAGATAGTTGAATAACCAAGGAATCTGATACATAAACATTCATGTCAAATGTATTAGTAAAATGTTATGTTACACGAGGACAAACTTGACGAAGCCGAAAAAATCAGAATTGATGTGGAAAAAAATTGTAATTTAAAAATTTTACATTAATACCTATAGGTTTTTTGCGGTAATTAAATAGTAAAAACACATATCTATCTAATTACATTCAAATATTTGAATTCGTAGAAGAAATAATATCATAAAAAAACTTGCAATCTGACCACAAAAATTAAGTTTTATCAATAAATAATGCTTCCCAAGACAGGATTTTGATTTGATATTTATAAATATTTTGAATGTCTAGAACAGAAATATTATTTTTACCTAGTAACATATGCTTAGGTTATTAATAATTACATAAAAAATAAGAGCTACTTTGAAATTTCGGCCAATAATGATTTTTTTTTCAACTTGGGGGCCCATTTTCTAGACTTATACATGGTGATTTCCAAAAATTTTTTTTTGTATGAAATATAAATTTTCTTGTTGGTTTTTTTATTTTATTGGAGTTCTTATTAGAAATCCTACAAACCAAACTAGGTTTCAAAGAATAATTATATATCAGAAGTATTTAAAAAAAATTACAAATTTTGAATTTTTAGTACAAGCGAATTTAACTGTCACGTGACTTTGATTTTTTATCGATCCTGACATGATATGGCGTATTTATCATATTCTGAGTGGGTGTAATTACTTGACAACATTATTTCTGTGATATTTTACAATGTAAAAGTATAATCTATTCAAAATAAAGCAAATTATAACCAATCATAACAATGAGAAATTAGCTTACCGAGTGTTGTCGGTTCGTGACAAATTTATATCGTAAAATTTTGATGTCAGAACCTAAATCACATATTTACAGTATTCCTTACACATTCACGATCATATTCATGTTTAATTTGTATCAAAATCATGAGTTTAACCCGATTAATTCACTAAAAACTATAGCACAAAACATAACCTCGCCGCCAAAACACAGATGAAAATATAAACATTGATTATATTTTTTTTTTAAAGTTCACAGATAGAACATGTCCGTGTGTAGTGTTGCCATAGAAAGAAAATATATTACGCTAAAGAATTAAACTCTATGGTTAAACATTGGGATGACTTTAAAAAATAAACAAAAGAAAAACGAGCGTGACACTTACTTGCAACAATTGTTGCGCCGACACTTTGGACCTCAAAAATCCTTGCAGTTTTGTTGCGCGGGCAAACTAGTCGAAATAAATTTTTCGTTGAATACATAATACGAGAACATAACCTTATATAGTAACATGCGTGGTCTGTATACAGAACCTCGGTTCTCGAACTTAATGAGTATTTGGCTCAAACTTTCCTTGAAATAATACACTACATTGAAGTTAATTATGATAGAGTTTGTTATATTTAGTAGATTTATTTATCTACCGAATAACATGTTTTACAAAAACAAAGAGTTTTGAAAGCTAGAGCCTTTTATTTTATCTAAATTATATCATGTTGCTTGTATAATATGTTTGTCTCTCATTTTATTTTTTGATAATGATGTTTCAGAAGTAAGTGTGAATATACGACGTATTTTCTCAATCAGATATGAAAATTAAGATTTCATTATTAGAAAACAATCACCAAAATTGTTTACCCATCTGGGCTAATGTATCCAACATCGAGTTACATTAATAATTTTCACTTATTTTGGCTTTATTTTCAAGTTATTGCATAGATTTCAATTAAGTTTTTCCTCTGATGAAGTTATACTTATACTATACTATGCACATTTATACTTAAGTATTTATTTCGAATGTTGGTTTTTTTATTAGTGCCAGATTATGAAAAGCATGATCTATTGCGAAAGCTACAACTAGAGGGAGAAATAGAGTTTCAGATTAATCCCTAACAGTTATTTTATTTGGATGCTGTACCTTTGTCACCAATTCCAGGAAAGTCTTTCTTTCGAAAGCCGCGAGGTCAAATGAATAATTACATTTCTGGAAATGAAATTCTCCTGCAGGAGAAATGTCTTGGTGGTGGTTTATTTACTTTACATATACTAGGTAGAGAAGACGAATGCTCTGCACTTTAATTAAGCCAGAAGATATACAAATAAATGGCTAAATCTGAGTTGAATCCGCGTTGCCTTCAAGGAATGCAGTTTATTTTAGCGAAGCGCACAGTCGTTTAGTCAACTATACCTACAGAACTGCTATCATTTTAGGACTCTACCGCAATCGACATCTTGAACATTTCCACAAAGTACTAAAGGAACATTTGCAGGAGTTTTTCTTCGATACGGTTCCTTAATGTTAACCTGTACGACTGTAGGTGCTTACAAGGAGAGCTGAAAATCCCTCATTAGTCATCGCGATGTTCGAGGTAAAATTACCCGGGAAAGACTTGTTTTTATTACAGAATGTTTGCCATTTTTGTTAAGGTAGAATTTCAGCTTCGCTTTCATATTTACGAATAACTGAGACGCTTTGCCAAGTCAGTTTCGGATTTCATACCTGCGTGCCTTTTCAGGCGAATGAAAAGGAAAAGGCCCAGGTATTAATGTACTCTCGTCCAAAATAATTATTATTACCTCATTTATATACTTACCTACACATTGCGTATTAATGAGGTCCCTACTTTTTCTATTCTGGCCTCTTTTGTAATGTTTTTAATTCTAGGTTTGAATAAGAACTCAAGAGGGCTCAGGATACTCATATGGATGCTTCTTATTATTTATCCTATCGATATTTTAGGTAAAAGACAAAACTATACTATTCTGCTTGTACAAAAATTTATAACAATCGTATAATTTACACTTATTAAATAAAGGCGAAGTAATTTGCTACGATAAATACGATATCAGTCGTGAATCGAACAACATAAATCATGTTTGGATGGACGGAGGTTTGTGACTCAATCACGCCAAAACGGCTGAACGGATTTGGATAAAGTTTGATATGTAGATAGATGAAGCACTGGAATAACACGTATTACGAATTATAACTTTTCATCAATATTTCATCATCCATCACCAGAATAAATGGCGAGGTGCAGCTACCTAAATTTGAATTTCTGTATTTTACAAACCAAAACGAACAGTTTTTACATAATTATTTTTTTGATGTTCGAGCGACAAGACTTCAAGTCGATCCCAAACTAAACGAAAAATCATTTAAAAAGTATTATCGTAAACGTAAACGAATGAACAGCGAGCTGTGCTTCACAATGTCCAATAACATATCGCGCAATTTCGACGTAAAGCAACGCATTGCATCCCCAGGGATGTAACTTATTATAAATAAGATTAACTTATTTAACTTTTAACCAAATGCCTAAATGCTTTTTATGTAGCCCTGAGTTTTTATTGTCTCGCTGTAGGTATGAAAAGTAGAGTATTCACGTCGAGGACAAAGCCTGTCTTGGTCTTGGTCGCCTTGAACGCCTCACTTCACTCAGGACTGTACATAACTTCTTTGCTTCGCTGCTTAGTCCTAGTTACTACGCTCAGGGTTCCAATATACCGCCCGTGACGTAAGACTCTGCTTTACTACTTCGGCGCATAATAAAATGCATACATACTATTATCGTTTTTTTCAATATGTGTCACGTTTGACAGTTCTTCGCAGTTCCACCGAGATGATTCAAAAATAAAAAAGAAACAAAATGTTTTTATTTCTGTAACCAAAAAATGTTTACACATACAAACAAGATGGGGACCTTCTTTTAAGTATAATACTTATATATAAATATAAGTATTATACTTGTGCCAGAGGGCCCCGCTCTTCCATTATCCATTTCAGAAGATTACATTAATGGTATAATATATTGTAATAGTAAATATTTAAAAGTTGAAAAATGACAGCTACTTGTTATCCTAATGGTAAGATTTGCGTGAGATGGTGGGAAAACAGCGCAACAACGGCTATCGTTGATTTAAAATTTTACTAGATATGTATTTCTTCGAGTTTTTACTTGTAATAAAAGTGGATTATTAACTGTCCAGTCTTCGTAAGGGTATATGTACACGAGTGTAGGCTAAGTGAACAAAATCATGAAACGTTATATTAAACTTTCCCCGTAATAATGTATCCACCGCATTACTAGAACGAACTTAGACAGGACAATACTTAATTAAAGGCATATTAATATGACTGAGACTTGACTCTGACTACGTGAATAAAGATCTGACTTGATTTAGGTGCATCAGGTCATGTTATCATCTGACTTGATGTAGGTGATGGTAATTTTTAGCTGAATAACTTGAAGAATACTAATACAAAGTTACCAGCTGAACTCACTTGGTATTATGTCAGTTTTAAGTCCGACGACGTTTCGAACGTATAAGACATTCTTCTTCAGGGAGTATTTACGTCGTCGGACTTAAAACCGGCATAATACCAAGTGAGTGCAGCCGGTATCTTTATATTAGTATAATGTATGATACTCACAATAGTTTTCAAACTCTAACTTGAAGAATGGCAAAAGTAGAAAAAAAAGATTTTTGTGACAAAGATGACACTTTTAATTACATAAATAAACATAGAAGTCTTTGGACACTGCTGCACTATTAAAAGCACAGCCACCACTAGAAATTAGTTATTATATTAGTGACTTTAATCTAAAACGATGTTGTATATAAGTAGGCAAATTATCTGATATTCGGTGATATTATGTCCAACACTCTTGCGTACATAAGTACCGGGAAGCACCGGTACTTATAGCAGCAAAATGTCTACATATGAGTACGGGGATATATGACCAATTCCAATTGGTATTGTTGGTAAACTAAACTTAATTTGGCGTAACGTTAACTTCCTCTAAAGCGTTCAAGTACTGGTATATGTAGGTCCGTCGTTAATCCGACTCTACCATTATACGGTAAATTGGATGGACGAACACGGGCTTGGCCGGAAGCGTCCAATTGTAAACCAAGCCGGGAAGTAGTGGTAACTGTCTACAACATCGGTAAGGAAACTCTTTAATCAAATATAAATAAAATATAGCATGCATCAAAGCTGCTGGTTAGTACTTTCAAATCCTGCTCGTATTTTTTTAAAATAGTTTTTAGACGAAATAATCAGAAGAACAATCAAGGCGGTACAAAGAAAGGGGATTTGATAAATCAACGACAACATTTTGTCAGGGAACCGTATACGTTATCTATCGTTGTATTTTATGAACTGTTTCATAATATGTATTTAGCCCTAATTGGAGTTCATTGCCTTAAAGTACAACATAACCCTTATCTGCACGACCAAGTAATTACTTAATCTGTGACCATAAACTTCGTAACAAAGTTAAATTAAGTAGGTACTTGATCTATCTTCCTTTGACGTAACTTGAATGTAAACCTATAAATTGAAATCGAGGCATGTAAACATTTTATCCATTAAGTAGTTTGTTTGCTATAAGATACTTTAAGTGGGATCGGTATTTAAATTAAACAAGTACTTTTTGCCCATTGGCGTACAGAATAAGTGTAATAAATACTAATTATTACACATATGGAATAACAAATAGTAGAGAAAGAGTCAGCACCTTGAAAACATAGAAATAAAAGGTTTTAAAAGGGTAAACGGCGCAAGGCAATGTAATTTATTCAATTAATTAATGTGCCACAGAAGTCACACTTTAAGGGTTTTGTAGTAGGTAGTAGGTTAGACGACGCTGTTATGGCCTCTGACCCTTGCCTGGCCATTTTCATCTGCGATGAAGCTGTAATAAGGTACATATAATTAAAAGAGTGTGCGGAATATCACATTTGCTATAATACATTAAAAAGCAATTCTGTCACAGCTTTCAGTTGTTATTTATGATAAGTCATTCAGTTGTACGGCAATATTTTGTCAACCATTCGTAAAAACCGTCAATTGTTATTAAAACTGGCAACATCAGTAGGTGAGTAACCCATTGATGGATATTCTGATTTTTTGTATCGTTTTTTAACCGACTTCAAAAAAAGGAGGAGGTCTCTCGATTCGACCGTATATATGTTTTTTTATGTGTTCGCGGATAACTTCATCATTTATGAATCGATTTTGATGATTATTTTTGTTTGATAGAGTATACTTCCGTGGTGGTCCCATATAAATTTCATCACATTAGGTCAAGCCGTTTCTGAGTTATACTTCAATAACTAAAAAGTGTTTCACCTATCTTGCTCCCTCATGAGCAAGTCATCTAAAACGCTTTTAGCCTTTGTAGCAACATGCCTAACACGATTGACTCTAAAGTAATATGCCTGATAAGTTAAATACATTAATCTCATATTGCCTAATATTTTAAATACCTACCTGAGACGCAAAATGCTTCAATGTCAATATACTTTAACCTCAGTTAACCTAAGTTGTACAGTGTCTAAAACGCAATTTGCCCTTATAGTCAAATTCCCTTATGTATTAAAACTCATGTTGCCTATACTGTACTAAAGCTGCAGTTTTACAGTTAAACGGATCCATTGAACTGTGTTTCAAATACTCCTATTTAACTAAAACAGATTATTCTAAATCTCACCAGGATAAAAAGTTGGTAAAATACATCACTTGATTATTGGACGACTCCTAAGACATAATGCGGTGTGGGTAATTTGATAAACTGTAATTATGCATTTTAGGCATACTGCTACTTAGCCATATCACAGATTACTTGGCCATATTAAGATTGAAGTAATTAGCAAAGCGGACACGATAAAGCGATTCAAGTAATTTACAAATCAGATATTATGCGTTTTAGGTATTAAGCTACTTTGACCTTTGGTTTTTTAGATGACTCGCTCATGAGGGCTATCTTAAAATGTGTAATAACTTGTCGAAGTCGGTACCATGGACGCAATATTAGGATAATAGGTACTTTCGAACTATCATACCGACTTCAACGAGTTATCCACATGTAGGTACTTATTGTCTCAAGACCTCTTAGTGTATTTGCTCGCAATTTAGTTTTCAAGTGAGTTTATCAGCCGGTGGTGGCCAGAAATGGCACTAACAAATTGATTGATAACCGTTTATGGCACATGCTCATAATTTATTCAGACCACTTAGCTGCTTTTAATTGCTGTAAGTATTTTGTTTACGAAGTATTGAGTTTGTATTTTTACAATCCCGATATTATTTTGCTTAGGTAATAAACAAATAAACAATGATTAAGATGAAAGCTTTTAAATAAGTTGCCTAACACAAACTTTTAGAAATACTATTGATTGTCTAATACATTCCCAAAAGTGCCACACTCTCACACTACCGACTATACTACTACATAGATCCATTTTTTATTGATTTAATTATATATATGTATATTTATATATACATATTTATATTTATATATATGTGTATTTATTTATATATTTATATTTGTATATATATTTATATATACATATAATCTACGAGTTCTAACAAATATATTGTTCATGAATAAAGAAATGTATATTCGATAACCTGGATGGTGAATTACGTTATAGTGGCTCACGGTCACTAAACAAGGATTAGGTAAATGGAGAAAAGAAAGTTATCTTGAAGTGCTTAGAAGTTATTATCTTGAAGTCCGGCTGGGCTATTATGTACGAGTATCTCAGTTGCTAACAAATGTGGATTTAATCTGAAAAAAATTCCGCTCTATCTCAGTGTCAGGTTCAGTGATCAACTTACTAACATTTATTTATTTTACTGGAGTTGCCAAAACTGGCCGCCATTTTTCAAGATTTCAATCAGCATTTGTTAGCAACTGAGATACATAATAGCCCTGCCGGTCGTCTACCCTACTACATAGAACTCGCATACTCCATCATAATCTTTTACAGCTTACAAATTTCTTTTACAGTTATAAACTTATATGTAAAAATAGATGTCAAAATCATAGTACATTTCACTTGTTTTTACAAAAACCACATGCTGAATAAAATCTTCCTATACAGATTTAGCGATATTCAATTCTAAATTATTTAATTGGATCAGTGTCAAAAATAGTTTAAGTATTTACTATACTCACCGTTTATGTTACTAGCATGTACGAACACTGGCAGAATTGTGACAACATAGTCACCGAAGCTATTGAATAAGAAAAAGAAGATGTTTAAGTACTATAAATTAAAAATAATGTATTTAGAGGTTACCTACGTAATGAGTTGTAACGTTCTTACTATACTTAAATTATGGTTTGTTAGGTTTTCACAGTTATCGTACATTGAAACTAACCAACTTTGAACAGTCTTAATCGGGTGTATAATAACCTAATAATAAAATCTATTGCTATATGTACCTACCAAATAAGTAAATAAACTAGAACTATCTATATAAAATAACAATTTGACAAGTAAGTTTCACAGGGATAATCCTTTTAGCTTTCCTGTTTCTGAGCAAAAAGAACACAACTACTTACTCATCAAATCATACAGACTCCCTCGGAAATATTCGCAATAAAGATTACTGTTTAATTTTAGAGCATTGAAAATATGTTACAAATGTTCCCTAACATTATCAGGTACTATTTGACTATCATTGTATTTTGGTCCTCTCCGCACCATGTCAGCATCATGAGATTTCAGGTCGGTGCGATCAATTATTTATACATACCAACCTGCATATTTAGATGCCAATGTTTGATTTGTACTTGGACGGAAGTGGTGCCAAATCTGTGAGCTAGCGACGATGTTCTATATTTGTAAAGGCTTGTTTAGTAGATAAGTACCTAACCTACCTATGTATTAATTTCCTTTAGCTAGACTACATTAGGCTCTACTTTAGGACAAGGTAAGAGCTTATCTATGACCCTATGTACACTATACACAAATATATAAACCACACAAATTCTCTCTAGTCGACCTCTTTTGTTCTGTGCAGAATGGCGGGCCATGTCCATATCCTTTCAAAGGACTTACTAGAGTCTTAGTAATAGGGTGGGAAGCCTCTTGACCTTTTCCTCTATTCACATTTCACGTGTATCCTTAACGTATTATATAATATGTTTACTATAGTTATTAAGCTAAGCCCGCCACTTTAATTAGTGTTAGACTTGGTTGAGGACATAACGATCTCTGCATGATCTTTTGCTGTTATTACACTTCCGGTATCGGTCAATTTAATGTAAATATATTGCGATCCAGCCATCCAAGGGTCTTAATTTATATTGTGCACTTACAGGGCCTAATTATTAATAGAAATGGAATTGTAAGAAAAACCCATTGATTGACAATTATTGCATACACTTGCACAATATGTAGGCAAGTATCCATTATTAAACTAATATAGTACTCTACATAAGGACGAACGCATTTTTATTATTTACGCATTTTTAAAATTATAGGCATGGACGTCATCGATCATATAATATAGATCGATGATAGGCGCAATCAAAAAGGAACTTTATGTAAAACTATTTCTATCTTTGTTATATTTTTACGCCCTTATATACCAGGAGTAGACATTCCTTAGACAACCATATCTAGGTTATTTAATAAGCGGAACTGAAGAGAACTTACGGATAGTATCAAACTTATGATAAGAACCAGACACCTGAAAGTGTTCCGAAACTAAATACAAAGGTCATTGACTAGCCTATAAACGAACCAGGGATGTGATGTAGATCATCGTAAAATATAATAAACAAATAGGAAGTTATTGCTTGTATACAGATGGCTATATGGCAGGTAACTGTTGACTTTACTTCGGCATGCTTCGGCTTACTTGAAAGTGTTTTATGTTATTTAAAACATATCCTATACCTACTAGTATTCGCTGGCGACTTCGTTTGCGTGAAATAAGGTTATCGCGTTCCCTCGGGAACTACCGGTTGAATCGGGATAAAATGTAGCCTATGTGTTTCTCGGGTATAAACTATCTTCGCTCTAAATTTTATAAAAATCAGTTCAGCTGTTTCCGCGTGATTGAGTAATATACGAGTACATTCATACATTCACGTTTTTGACAAGAATAAAGTAAATAAAAAAAGCTTCGAGTAGATACTTTTACCTTATTTATCTAAGTATTAATGTATCAAATGTTTTAATAGTAAATCTTATTCTAAATCTTGTAATAGATTAGCCTTTCCGTTCCTCTACACCGTCGATCTAAAAGATCATATTTTTCTTGTTCTTTGTGTAAACATAGTTTTGTAAGAATATGCGATGGTGAAAACTACATCAAGGACCGCCCCCAATGAGTCTATCGGACATAAGAATTTTAAGTATCTAATATAGGCCGTAATTAACGCTGTAAGCTCTATATATTTTGGAAACGCGGCCGTAGAGTCTTTAAAGTTTATAAACATTATAATGAAAAACTGACGTTCATCGTGCGTCTTTGATGCCTAAATTGCATAAATGATTTTGTCTTTGACTTTGACTTTGAATCCAAAAACAATCCCTTAAGAAATATTTACAAGTGAAATATGCCTACCTTATTATTATTTAGATTTAGGTAATCCAAAATCTAAAGTTTTATTTACGAACTAAGTAGGTAATTGAATATTATTTTTTATGTATTTGAGGTAAATGCTACGGATTGAGTGTATATTAACAATAGTATTAACATTATTATTATTTATCTTTTTGTCTATGAATTATCTGCGCGTGGTTGTTTCCGGTAGCCTGGAAGTGATATGATTGGTTTTAGATTTAGATTTATTTATCGCACACGTTTCTAAACTTGGTTCAATATTCAATTTACCCTAATGCATAAAAGTTCAACTCTATACACTACCTACCTATGTATACTTTATACGCTACTACTGTACCGGCTCATCTAATAAATCATACATTTAGCACTGTAATTTATATTCAAATCAAATCAAATAATTTATTTGCTAGAACACATGTACAAAGTCGAGATCTTATAAAATATAGGTGTATGCACAATGTATTCTGTCTGCTAGCAGACGTGCAAATTTTCTATATCTAATACACTGTCTAAAAAAGTCGAACATCCCGAAATTCATGTACATTATAAAAACAATTCGAAAGAAGCCAATCTGATAATTTATTTTTAAACAGATTTCCATCCAAGCATATAAGCAATAACTCGACGAACGAATCATAATAATTATAATAATAACCCTGATTCTCCCTGGGGCTAATTGAGACCCCTGACCCCCGGCTTGTCTTAATTGGCCGTCTGAGGGTGGAGATGCAAGAGCAAGTATCAAAAAGGTCCAAAAGTGGAAGCGTTATAACGCCGGTAGTAGCGCTCTAATGAAACCGCAACACACCTCTCGACACCATTTAGCCATCCACACCAAAGTTGCACTTTTTGTCACCATTGATGGTGACTTTTATATGGTTTTTATTTTATACCATTTAGTGGGTGACAAGCCACCACCTGCCTGAATATTAATTATAATAAATTATATTATATAAAATGAGACTGAAATGGGCAGGTGCCGTACTCATCCATCCTTATATCTCCCTTATCATATTTTCCCTTATCATTTATAAGTTCATAACAATAGCCTTGGCATTTTACTCATTTTTGTAATTCTTATTCTGTATAATTTTTATTCTTCATAAATCTTCAGTACCTTTGAAGTCTAATGCAAGTAAGTGTTCTTTGATTTTTGTTATGCAAGTATGTCTTGTGTCATGTACTTACTACGTTCAGTGTTTTTTTTTTCAATTTTATTGTAGATATTAGCTGCTCTCCGAGGTTTCACCCGCGCAGTGATGGATGATGATGTGTCTTATATAGCCTATGTTACTCAGGGTAAATGTAGCTTTCGAATGGTGAAAGAATTTTTGAAATCGGTCCAGTCATTTTTGAGCCAATTCGTTACAAACATACTTACATACAAATCTTTCCTCTTTATAATATTAGTATAGATAAGGCCCCAGGTAGTTATAACATTTTGTCCCATTCTAGCTCTAGCTCTAGTATATTAGAATTGTGTTCGTGTGTTAAATATTTGTAATACTTTCTGATGGTATTTATTGTTTGATAATGTTCCTAGATTCATCTAAAAACAGTTCAACGCAACTTAGCGTCACTCCACAAAACCTACAAAAAAATGTCTATGTCACTTTTAAATTACATTTGAAGAAATATGGCTCCAAATTACCCAATATCTACATTTAATATATGTTTTGTGTGTATAGATGTCATACAGTTGCTGTCTCACATTTTTGTCGTTCAACGTGCAACTAACTATAAGTGCAAATGAATGAGTACCTATCGTACATACCTTTTCGTAGGTGATCACTGCGTAGTTACGGTGTCAGCTAGTAGCACAATGAATAATAAACTTTTAATTGATGCCTCCGAGAATGGAGCGGCACCGTAAAGCATTTGGCACGGTTAACAGAAGTTAACAGTACCACCACACCGTCAATGTCACACAGTACAGTAGGCTAATGATATTAGCTGATGCTCATTAGAATAAAAATTAATGCGAGATAATATCGTTGATTAATAATGGGACGGTAGGAATAAAATGGGTTGACTAGTATGGTAAGAGTACACATTATGTGCTATAAATTTAGATATTATGTGCACACACGTAAGTAACTAAGTACATACGAGTCGAAACGTGTGTGGTAGGGTAATTGCGTAGTGGCTTAGTTTTCGCAACTTAGTCGCTCAGTAGCGAATAGATAGAGGAATAGATCAACTGAACTGTCTCACCCGACCGCGGGATCTATTCCTATTTCACGTATCATCTTATGTTCGATGAAACCAAAATTTCATTGCAATTCGTGACGTGCGAACGTTGTAGGTACTTAACTGCAAATATTAGTGAGATACTATTTACACAGTCTATGTAAACTTACGATTTTTATGCTGTGTGTAATTTTTATGCGATTTTTATGTTTGAAACCTATTCGTAAAGCAGTATCCGAGGCTCGTGAAATGATTCCTTTCCAATCGTATATTGTACCTAATGGTTTCGTAGCACGATGTCTACTATCGCCCTTTATGGACTTTTTAACCCGTCCGAATCAGCAACTCTCATTCCAGGCAAGTTTCATTCATAAATCTATTGTTATTTTTTGTCCTGATGCGGACGAGTTAATATGTTCATGTAATTTGATATTAGCGCATTTCCCGTGATACCCTAAAACCTTACACTGACCGAGTAATGTTAAAAACGGTCCAACGTTGTTCCAACGTTAAAAAGCCAAAGAAGAATATTTAGCGCAGACGCGACACATCGACCCGCAAAAATCTGTCATTGGTAGCGATCCACTTGGTTCAAAAAACTAAACTAAACTACCGAACTAAAAATATATTATGGTGGTCCTTCTTCTGTTAAAAATAAAATCCAAAATCATTTTAACACTTAGAATGACACTTCTAAAAATAGGATTATTCTATTCATTTTTGGGTTATTTTAGGTCAGTTTAACGAGCACCAAGTTACGTGACGACTAACCTGTCTAAAATATGTCCACAATTGAAGAGAAATACATATCTAATTTTAGTGCTGTCATTCGAAAGTGTTATAATAATTTGGATTTTAGCCTAAACAAAATAAGTATTGCCACGATTTAGAGATTTTTAGTTATGAGAATGCTTAAAGAATCGACACCATTATATACCTAATTTAAGCACAATAATAACATTACCCATTATCACACCCCTTATTATATTTACTTGTAAATTGCCTTGCTTAGTGGATTTTATGAATGAGCTACCACAATTTGGCCAGTGTCATGTAAAACGATAGAGTACAGTATTGTGAATTATTAATTATGTAAAAGAACAGAGATTTGGCATGTGGTTATAATTTAATTATCCAAACTAAATACCTACAAAGTTTTCCAATCTACCGCTGTAACAAAAAAGTGTTACACTAACTACAAGACATATAAAAACACTGTTATTCACCATATGTTTTGACGCAACTAGAATTATTAGTCCTTATTATGCAACTACTTAGTATATTACTTGCCTGCGACTTAGTTCGAGTGTTGGAGGTGATCCCTCTGGTCGTCCTCTAAACATACATATTTACTCACTCAAATCCCCACATACAAAAAATCTCATAATATCATTTACTATATTAGTGTGATTTACATTGTATCAAATATCATGATATATTATAATCTCATGATATTTCATCATCATCTCAGCCGTAGGACGTCCACTGCTGAACATAGCCTCCCCCATAATTTTACAAAAGAATTAATAATTTAATACTGACTTAAAATTAAGATATTTCATACAGACTAATTTCATGGTTTCAAAGATTATTTTCATCGTGTTTTACTAAACACTTAATAAATTAGGTGGATACTTCCACCTAATTTTAATGATAATTTTAACTCAAAAAAACCAAGGGCTATTTATTGTGCTAATTTACGATATCTACCTCTTGTATATGCTTATACCATATTATAATAATTTTGTGCTAATAATAGACGCTAATACTCAAAAGATGAAAGTTCCTAACGTTACAAACAATTTAGCTCCGTCTTCATAATTTCCCTTTGTGAAGTAAATTCTTTGATACTAATTTTATTTATCTTCCGAGGATTTTACCTACTTATCAACGCTTTGTGAGCGCTTTATTTTAGACAAAGTTTCAAAGTAAGTACGTACTTTTATTTTCTTAAGAAGCTTACTGTTTGACAGAAAAAGATAATTAATATTTTCATTCTAATACTTGTATATGTAACAGAATGAGCAGTACCTGCGTATATGTTTTTCGAAAGCTCAATCACACAATTGAGCATATAGATAGGTAGGTAGTGGTTTTCATTGGTATGCATGTTATAAGCAGGTTGAAACTCTATCGCTTTATTTATAAATCATAATTTTCCTTAACACAAACCAATAGGTAGGAACAGCATCCGATCCAAAAATAGAGATCAAAAATCATCTTGATCTACTTCCCCTTCTTTATGAGTGCTCTGCGCCGGGCATAGCGCACTTTTGGGAATGATTATAATTGATTTAAACTCTTCGCCGTCATCGTAAAGTTTATTTCCTGGTGTCATAGATACAGGGAATCATAGTTAGGTACAAATGCAAATATAATATAAACAACTGCTGTCCGCGATTTCTTCCTCATGGGAAAATAAAACAAATTAAATCGGATGAAAGACTCCGAGATGTCCTTCTGTATATTGAACATTCAGAGAAAACATAAGTTGCAATTTTCAATTGATATATTTATTTATTTTAACTAACAATAAAAAAAATCCATAAACTAAAAAACAAGGAGGCCATCATAGATACGTGTTTTACCCCAACTTTTATCTGTTTTAAGATTCGAGCTTCCGCTAAAGACAAATATGTAAAACAAATATACAGTGTGGAGGAACCTATGAAAGTATGGAAAACCCAATGCACCAGTCCAATTCGCAATTAGCCAGTTATTTAAAGTTTTTATTGTGATTTAAATATGTTCCCAAACTACGGAGTTCAGGATCGCGCGAACGAAATTTTCGGTGGGTTACGAATGTAGTTAAAACTAATTTATAATAATTTACCTAGGAGGCGGACCACAATTAAAGCATCTTAAAGTACACATATATTATGTAGGGTAGTCGGACCAAAAGATGACCACCCCCCAGTAGATGACCGAAACGCACATTTTCTCGAATTATAAGAATTGAGTGGTACTCCCTGTAGTGGCGTATTTTTTCTTTAGAAGCGGCAACACTGTTCCCTCTTTTAAAAATTAATACATCGTCATTGGACCCTCAGTCATGCTCCAGGACCTCATTTAGTGCGGACGTGTTTCGGCCATCGCAATTTTGTATGGACAACGAGCTAAGGTGAGTAAACCAGTTTCTTAAGCTTATGAGTGGATTGCCGATTTCTTGATATAATTAGGCCCCATTTATGAGTTCCCCTGCATTTATGACTATTATCTCAAGTAGAAAATCAAAGAAAATAAGTATTTTTTAATAAGGTTTTCGAGAAATTTGCTGTTCAATTACTGGTCTAAAAAAGATACATAAATCCTATTTGTGACCGAGCGGTCAGAATTAGCTCCGACCTGCAAATTTTGTTTTGATATTGTAGATTGTATCTTTGATTTTTTATTGATTTTTTACGTTTATCTTAATGGTTTTGGATACATAATTCTATAAACCAAAACATGACCGGAGGTTAATTACAGAAAAATCGTTGTTTTGGGCTGTTATTTTTTAGCTGGTCATTTATTGTTCCAAACGCTCTATTTGTGACCGAAGAAATTTGTTCGTTCACAATTTGGACCTCAAAACCTAATTGTGACCGACTGATTTTGACTGTTGCAATAAAACTGTTGTGGAATTTTACTAGGGTTCTTCGTAATCAAAAGTAAACCAATTTCGTTTCATTTCATTTCATCTATTACATTAAGGTAAGTAAGTATTATGTGCAGACTGATTATTATATGTTTAGACTAATTATTATATGTGTAGACTGATTGTTATTTGTTTATTAAGCAATTAAAATTATGATAAGTACCTTAGTATTATAATGCAGACAAAATTATGTAGGTATACGGAACCCCACTTCTTTCAAATAATGTCTCTTGTTATGAAGAATTTCGCCTTTTATTTTGTCGGTCATAAATAGGGCCAATTTCGGTCAGAATTAGTTCCAAACCGGTCACAATTAGGGCCAAAGTCATTTATTTGATATTTTTGCAATTTTAACTTATTTACAAATAGTTCAGAGTAAAAACAGTTTATCTAGTTGATGCACCAAATATCTACCTACGTATACAACCAAAAACATAAAATATTCCTTGAATAGGCGTTGAGATAAAAAATAAAATAACTTGAATTCCGCTTAATCAGTCATCTATTGGTCCAACCACCCTATGACGATATGTATGTATGACTATGACTTAGTTGGTTTCAAGCGTTTTGTGAATAAATAAATAAAATAAGCATGCGCTTTAAATGATTGCATGGTGGCCCGTTTCACTGCAATTAGTAGTTAATTACCTACACACCACTAAAAGGTGTGACGCTCATACAATAATTAATTACTATAATATACTGTATTTCTATTACAAAAATGGGGTTAATCCGTAAAAAGTTAAGCGTTGCCTAACTAAGTACTCATTTGGAAGTCGATTAAAAATATACTTAACCTACTCGTATACATGCATCAAACATCTCATGTCATCTGGATCAACCTTTTTACGGACAGAAGATACGTAATTTTTATCAATATTCCATTGTTATATTACGAGTATATATAGACACCCTAACTTTGCAATTCCTACTTGAATGTGATAAAATAAGTACCCAGTTAACACAGACGGCACCACCAAGAAATTGTAACTAAATAATTATCAAATTATGAATTTACAGTTTGAAATATAGATATATTAAGGTAGAGCAACTGGTAGAAACACATTCACGTTATTTACTGCGTTGTGGAACAATACACATCCGACGTCGATGGGGCTTGCTGCATAGATTAAATTGATTTATTAAAAACTCTACCATTGGCTCGCACTATTATTGTTCTAAAACTGGAACAGAGAGAGACCTAAATCGTAGGTGTTTTCTTACGTGTCGTCTTATAATACACACTTTATTTATATTTACGAGGGAACCCATAAAATCTGACAGTAACTGGGCATGTACTGGCATCGTACGATACGCCGCCCACTCTCTATCGTAGAAACGTAAACACCCATCTGAACTTTGGCTCAGTTTATTTACTCCACTTAATTGCTCTACCTCTATACACGACTAATACACGAGAAAAGAACAATAATACGATTTTACGAGTGACTATTTGAATGGGAACTGTAGTCTATTTAAAATTGAATTACCTATACATAGGTAGTCGTTAAGCATTTATAAGTAACACTGCTGCTTTTAACTATTTAACTATTAAGTTTTTATTAGGTTACTTGGAGATTTTAAACCGATTTGCTAAGCAACATCAGTCTGTACACGGCACAACACACTGGCACCGCTTAGATAAGTAACATATTTATTATACACCATGACTGAGCTCAGACGTTATATTGTGATGATGTTCACTAGTTAGTATTCAAAATGGGTACACAATCTGATGTGCAGGTACTAAATCCACTGGAGTCTCAATCGCAACTATAAATTATTTTGGCGTCATCAGGTACGACGACTTTTTCTTTTACAAGACGTGCTAATGTTATAAATGTGGCCAGTTAGAGTCTTTTAAGTGGTTCTAAACAAAAAAAATAAAGGTTGACAAACTTTCGGTAGAGACATGGCTCGAATAGAAAATGTGGGAACGAAGCTGCGAGCATTGTTGTTAAGCATTCATATGCCACTCCGCTCACCCATTGCCGGGACATCCGCCGCTACTTCCGCTGCCAAAGATGGAAGATCTTCGATGTTTAGTTCGTTGACAGGGAGCACCCACGGTCACATTATATAGGAAGCCGATAACTCGCGTGAGGAACGTGTTGTGCGATCGCGATTTTAATTAAATATCAAGAAGCACACCGCACGGCCGTATGGTTCGAGGAGCCGCGTAAACTTACGATTTAGCGCGTCTTCAGAAGCTATTTTTGATGCAAAAGCGCGTTGGGACGCCAATGTCTAGAGCATGCACGGAATATGCAATGTCGTCAGCCTTCATTTTATACTGGACGTGTAGTTTTCACCTCTGCATGTCTCTACATACATTAATTCTTTCCTTTTACAATGTGTTAAGTTGTTTGTTGTTTTATGTAGGTACCTACGTAGTTACTAGGTACTATAACACCCTAATTGTTATAGTATGATCAAAGGTCACATATCGATAAGTTTACTATATAGTGCGAATGTGGCTGTTGTTGTGATATTCTATGGGTATAAGCATAAAGAAAGCAATTCCACTACATATGCACAACTTCCAAACTTTGAACTATGTAAATCATAATATAAGTAGGTATTATAGAGCTGTTTTTTTTAATTTACAGTTAGAAAATAAGTTCACCTGCCGAGCCTTAGTAAAACATTTTTTTTTAATCTGGATATTAGCGATTATTTTATGTAACCCACGAATTTGAAATATTTGGTTTTTCATCTTCAGTTGGATACCCCTCCAAGATGCACCTACGTTTTATACCTTTGGACTTCAATGTTCCGGTCATCCTATATATATGAAAGCTACTATAAACTGAAATGATGCCCATATTCATCAACTGTTGGATGTACTTATGCCTCTCCTAATGGCACAGAGCGCGGCTTTTAGTTCAGCTCTTTGTTTTATCCAGTTATTACCAGCCGCCTTCCGCAGGTCGTCTCTTCAACTACCTGTAGCGCGTCCTGCATCACATTTATCTAACTCCCCGGTTTGCACAAAAAACTTGTTTGACGTAATTCATCTTACTACTTGTTTTGTTGAGATTTGCGTACCCACTGTAGAAAACTGTACAGGCTTTTTGAACAGATTTCCGAATATGGTGCTGTCAATGGTCGCACTGAATAGGAAGCTGACATTTAACACGTTTGTCTATAGATTTGTCACGATTAACGCTCGCACGTCGTCGTTTCTGAATCTCGCAACATGTTTAGATCATCAACATGTTTTCATGTGGATGCTTAGGCAGTGCAAACTCACGCGGTAACTCCACTCACGAACTTGCCTACCGCAGCGGTTATCGGTTCTTAGGAAAATATTGCCAGTACATTGCCACTACAGCTGCTTATTCTTTATGCTATGTGTCTTTGGATCTCTGTTTATTTTCGAAGTTAGGCTTTCAGAGAAACCCCAGGCACAGCTCTCTCCATGCCTTGGGCTACTTTAAGTTTATGTACTAGTCCCACGGTTAGTGTTCACCTTTCAGTTCACTGTCCGGTACAACTGGATTCTTCTGTTTATGTCATAATTGTTTCTATATACTATTGCAAAATTTGTCAATGTAACATAAATATCTACTAAGGACAATTCGAAAAGGTACATTTGTTGGTGACCGGTTTCAGGTAAACGAGACCGTCGACCATGTTCATAGTCTCATGTATGGTAGTTCTGAGACCGATGCGTCGTGAAGCAATCAGCTAGGTCAGTCTTCAAATGCAAGTCGACGTAGTGACGATACTATCGGCAAAGTGTAGGAACGTGTATGAGATGTGCTTTCCAACAATACCATTGCAGTTCTTTCCAGTTCAACGTCAAACATATATTCCAGAGTACTAGTGACTAGTTTCTGAGAGATAACATACCTGTTTCACTTCTCCTTTTAATGCTTGGAGTATTGATACTGGCGATATGGCCGTCTCAACATCTCGACACACGCTGTAGTACGCTCTAGAATAGCTTAGATTTCAACAGATTCTAAGACATTCTCATAGTTCAAGAATGCAAAACAAGGGCTGGTTATACTGTTCAGATTTCTGTATAACCTGCCGGCTTGTTTGTGTTCAGGAGGTTAGAATTAGTAAAGACTTCTACGGGACGATCCATAATATTTAATTCTCGAAAATAACTTGTTGTGGTTGTGGAGCGAAGAAAGAACAATTTATTATTTCGAAAACACAATTGCTTATTTCGCTTTGCCAGGCAAGCCGCGAGCAAAAATAAAATTAAACGACAATGTGACAATATAAGCAGAGGTAGAGCCCGCCTAAAGCGTCCTAAAACATATTCGTTTTTATTAGCATATACTTAACGTACCTACTCGTACTTTTTTTACTGCGTTTAAGCCAGTTACGTTCTCGTTTTCCGACAAATTATCTTTTCAGACATAATTTCAGACAAAAGTGTCAAATGAAATGAAATTCTTTATAAAATAAATCGTCTCTATTTTAAGCAAAGAACTCAAGACCTACACGTAATGCTTAGAGAAGAGAACGTCACAGTTTGTAAAATATATTGTTTTTTTATCAAAAAACCGACTTGTACACTATACTTCGAAAGTAAAACCTTTTATCTATTATCACAATATTGCGTGCATGGACACCGACGTGCACCGACTTCGACAAGTTATTTCACACTTTTTAGTGTGGAAGTCGGTGCTATTTTATTGTAAATTTTTTAGTGACTGATACACCGTCAATGATGATATCATCTAGATAAATGAACAGGTACTTTTCGGTTTTTGGAGTGTAACTCAAAAACTGCTAGACCGAATTTGATGAAATTCATTTGGGACCACCACGGAAGTATACTCTAACAAACAAAAATTGATTGTTTACTTAGTTAATATTAAGTTTTTTATAACATAGCGTGTTCATACTAAAAAGTATACGCGTCGATCACGTCTATCAAACAAAAAAGAATCATCTAAATCGGTTTATAAACGACGAAGTTATCCGCGAACACACATAAAAAAATAGAAACAGTATAATTTTGAAACCTCCTCCTTTTTTGAAGTCGGTTAAAAATCACGCATCGTCTAGTTGTGATTCGCGAGAGTTACAGTAAGTTTAAAACAAATACCTTTACTGTATCAAATCAGTTGAACGCGAAGCCTGGGCATATATCTAAAGCATGCATTAAAATAATATGTTGCTCTGAAATATATAATAGGCACGTGGAATACAACTTCGATATTAAACCGTGGTTTATCAAAGGTAAAGGTAAATATGTAATCTTCAAAGAGGATTATGGCTTTTGAATAACTTATAAGGAAAAACCTACCTTCTGTAAATGCCTAACTAAATGGTAATAATGAAAATAATACAGGCAAAAGTAAGTATACTTTGCGACGCACACATTGACACAAACGTGGACAGAGTATAGAATGGTATATTGGTGTGAGTGTACATTGAGCGGTTTTTACACTCCCACTCTAGTGATGCGAAATATAGTTAGTCGATTTTATTGACTAAAGATTTTACTACTCGACTATTTTCGTTGTATCTCGTTAATTCAATTGATACGACACTAATAATTAGTACGTACTGTACTAGGTACTCCCAATTATTGTGAATAGAGAACTAGAGTACAGGTACACATACCATACCTGGCCCACCATTATAATTCACTCGGAAACGATTCGGAGACTGAAACGGCATATCCGTCTCTGTCATCCTGAATTTAGATGACAGAGACGGATAGGCCGTTTCTGTCTCCGAATCGTTTCCGTGTGAATTATTATAACCCAGCTGGTTCCGAAATATATACGTATGCACTTACCTATTTCATATAATGATGATATTATTATATGCAGATTGACGAATGCCTTCTGAACCAGCCGGATTTTGACGAGGATTTGGCATTATAGATCACACAAGCAGGTTATACAGAAGTCGAAAGAATATAACCAGCCTCTTTGTCTTGTATTCGGGGACTATGAGAAAGCATTCAACTCTGTTTAAATTTGGGTAGTTCTGTACTTTCTGCAACGTTGCCAAGGGTACTAGCTATATATTTTAATATCTGTAGGTATACGGTACGGTATACTTAAGGGCTGTATTCCAGCAGTACCTACGCTTAGTAGTGAATCTAGGCTTGAGTACAGATCTGATTAAATGTTATATGAGTTTTACTGTCAAATCTCTGCTCAAGTCGTGAGCAGAAAAAAATGGGCACTATTATTAATGGCATGAGGCACACCAATTAGGTAAGTTCCATTTGTCAATGGCATTGCCCTAATAGCGTAGTCCCTGCTGGACTTGCAAGTATACTGAGTGGCATAGCGGATACTTCGCTGATTTGGTTCGGAATAAACATAGATAATGCTGATAGATAAGGATGTATAGCTATGACCTGGCGTACATATATCTTGGGCAAGCTTTATGTTTGTGCATATCATCAGGTGCACGAGTAGCCCGTTTCATCACTTGACTGAATGACAAAAAGGGTATTATTTTAATACCTACATAATCATATAACCAGTCACCATTAATTTTCGGCATCATTGGTGGACATTGGTAAAGTAAAAAAGTATTTATCAGTAAAGTGAATATACCTATATCGAAAGCGGGTAAAGGGCAACCAAAACTAGTTGTTTGAACGTAATTGATCCAGCAAGAGTAATAATCGAGTCAGTGTGCGTGCCATTTCTTACAATCGACTAAATAACATCAAAGTAGCCAGATAACTGTTCCATCTCTACAGACTCTACATCTCACTCAGTACCGATCGGGGTTTTGTACAGGAGGGACGCCAAAATGACTGGCGTGGACGAAATTCTGAATTACCAGCGTAATCCTGACGATGACTACTACGCTCTACTGGGATGTGATGAAAACTCCACCGTAAGTACATCATTATTATGAAAGCATATTATTATTTTGATACGAATTACGTATCTCTACTGCTTGTTTGTTGAGTTCGGAAAGCGATGTAGTTTATCGATTGTTCAGCTCTGCTCAATGACCTTATTTTTGCGAGGCCCCGTGATTTGACCTACATCTAGGGGTTTGAAATCTACGTGTTTATAGTGCAATTTAGTGATTCCATGTTTTTATGACACTGTGATCGCACGTCATCCGCTGCGGTAAAGCAATTAGGTACGCACGGGTTTTTCCTAGTCCCAGACTTTGATTCAAGAGGATAAGAATGTATTTAACATAGCAAATTTTAAATGACTAGTGTACCTAGCACCTGTTTACGTTTTAAACCTACATTCATACAGCACATTTGATAACTCGCCTTTAAATCTTCTCAGTAAGTTCAGTTTAGAACCTCTCCCATGCTGAAAAGTGTTTTCATCACTTAAAGTTACAGTCGCGCCCTTATCGTCTACGCCTTATGGATTTTCGGTTTGATGGAACACATTTTTTCAAATGCAACATTGTCAAAGCTTTGCAAAACTATCAAATAAAAAAGTAATATAACTATTACTTTTTTTATTACCTGCGAAAGTACTTGTGTGTAATGTGCGTTACCACTCAGTGCTAAAAATCTAATTTAGCTTAAATTGATAGTAGGGGTATTACACCCAAGATTATAGTAGGTTGGTCTACGACTATACTATAGGTAGGTTTTTATATATAAGCTATAGGTAACTCGTTACGTAATTACGGGTAGTTCCCTGGGGATCGCAACAACCTCATTCCACGTGAACGAACTCGCAGTTTGCAATCGGTGAATGGGCAGTTGGACACCATTTGCTTAGACCTACAATAATAAGATTACCTTTGCCGTCACCTTAAGGACGTAACCATTTTAGGTAGGTACCTCCCCTGTAGACTGCTCCTGGGAAAATATTTATCGAATACCTGGTAAGAATACGTATTATATATACAAACAATTACGTAGGTACCTATACACCGTTGATATTTTGTTTGATCTACAGGTCTACAACTGACGCAAACGAAATGCTCTTGAACTTAAACTTATAGAATCTTTTACATAGTTCGTATTGCATTCCTTTGTTTGCAGATCGTAAGGTAAGAATTAGTTATATAACAGAGGTTAGGTAAGTATTTTAAGAGACACTGTTCGAGACGGAACATTATTCGCAGAATTTGCAAGAGTTTAACTTTAAATTCTACGTACATGGAACGCAAACTCATAATTATGTTCCATGATTCCATCCCGACCGATTTTGATGGCGCTCGAAATAAAATGACTGATCCAATTGTGTGAATTTAGGTAAAACAGCTCCAAGTACATTCTCGAACGTAATCCTAAACTTGATCTTGTCAGTTCTTTTGGCATGCAGTGTCTTTTAGGTAACAATTATCGTCATAACACGGTAGCCGGTCCCGTTAGCTCAGTCGGTAGTGAGTGACCCTGCCTTCGAAGCACGAGGTCCTTATTTCGATTATTGGTCTGGGCAAGTATTTGTGTAATAAGCAGAAATATTTGTACTCGACTCATGTATGAAGTTTACTATGGAAACAGGCAAGGTGTTAGTAAAATTAAATTAGGTAACCTAACAAAACCTGACTGTGTAAGTAGCAGTCCAGGAGTTAGTAAAATTTAACTACCTAACAAAACCCCCACATTGCTGGGGCGCCGGCCTTCCTCCCAGCGAGATGTGCACGGGCTAATCCAAGTCTTTGATAGATAAAAATAAGCGTGAACATGATGTTAGTAAAAAGTAAAAGTAAAGTAGAGTGCGCTGGTTCAGCGTCCAGCTCCTATATTTGACCACTTCACGGTACGGCTTCGAAAACATCGTATAATAGTAAAATAAAAACTGATAGCTACACCAAATGTATACCAACTAGAAGCTTTTTATATAAGCGATGCTGAATATTAAAGAAAAAACTCTAATTAGAGGAGCAGTTTGCCTCTAGGATTCGTAAAGGAAAAACGCGTTCGTAGTAGAAAAAAATTATTAGCGCAGTGCATCCACGGTAGGTTTTATTACGTTTTTAAACATGATCAAGGGTTGTTTTTCGTTAAAGGAACTTATTTACAGAAGAAAGAAGCCATTTTAAAGTATTTAACTAATATTCATAACGAATTCCTTAAAAAGCTGTGGTGGTCCAATGCTAGAATATGAATTTCTCACATAGTTGAGCTTAAGACCAGGTGGACGCAAACAGAAATTCTCAATTGAAATTTGAAAAGTTCCTTAATCCTGTTCAATACGCCAAATAAACTTGAACTTGAGTCCAAATTAATCCTTATACATTCTGCATGTATTATTTACTTTTGGTCCAACTGATAGTTAATGCTGCTGGACAAAAAAAAAAATAAAGTAAAATGGACGCATACACAAACTTTCCTTAAAATTGATGTTCGTTTTCGACCATGTTTAACATAAAAGTGGACAAAAACTGAAACGTATCTTACAATTGGTACTTATTGATATTTGACCAGGTTTAGGTTTTAGGTTATTTTTATTGTATTAATACTTATATATTTTTGCATAATATTATAAATGATAAATCGTCGAAAACAAAACTTGAAAACATCATAAAAAGTTTCATTTATCCTGTTTCTCAAAAACTTTGATATTGTTTAATATATATATATAGTTGGTATATATAATAATATAATAGAAATAACCTGCGTATCTTATATTTTATTACTAAGTAAATATTTTTTTGTTACACAAAAACCTGGTCAAAAACCAGTAAGTACGAATTGTAAGATACGTTTCATATATAATATGTTTAATTCAACATAAAAAAATGTTTTATTTATGTTGAATTATACATTCTCACATTGTGTATTGGTTCGTTATTATAAATGATTAAATTTATGTATTATTTTCCTTATACCAAATTACGGTCGGAAACTAGATTCATCTGGACCATAAATAACTTTTTTGGGCAAAAACTGGCATAATACGTATTTGTTCAATAAATATTTTATATTTAATTAGCTGTTAGAAAAAAAAAATATGGTGCTAGAAAATACAGTAGGTATGTATGCAATAATATACAATTTATTTAAATGGTTTAGTATTAGTGTAACATATTCTTTTAATGTCTTAAAGTTAGCAATTCCGCTAATTGGACGATAACAGGCGCAATCATTCCCTAGGCCATCAGGCCCTAACATCCCATTGAGTTCGCACTGCTGAGACTCGGGTTTTCTTCTCAGAGAGTGTGGGCCCTAATCAAACAAACAGGCTCAGTTCGGCAAAGTAGACAAACATAAGTGTCAATGCCCCTTAATTAATAATGAAACATGTCATACTTAGCAATTGCAGCCAGCATTGTTATCTCCAAATAGTGTCTTTGTTCACATTCTGACTGGAAATGTAGCATGTGAATAAAAAATTAAATAACACACCTTGACCGAGAACCGGTTAGTGAGCGGCCTTCACTGTTGGTAACTGGTATAATTAATACGTCTCTACTTATGTGTTTAGAATTAGACCTACAAAAGGTTATTCTATATGTTCTATTGTTTTTCTCCACGATCCGAAACTGATGATGCTGTAGTTACCCACCTAGTGTTTTATTAATTACTAGTGACCGCCGCTACTTTCTTCGAATGAAACGTAGTTTAACAAAACCTGTATCATTAATTCGGTACTATTATTATGTGGTCTTCGAGCCACGAGGTCATAAATACTCATGATTACCTAAAACCATAAAAAACAACACAACCGTTGTATAGACGTTCAGACAAGTCATGATACGCGCACGTCACGAATCACGCCTTATGTATCGCGCAAAACTATAACTCATATGTAGGCATTCGGGTATTATCGAAATAGGTAATCAGGCCTTACATATCGCGCGAAACTAAAACACATATGGATGCATTCGGGTACTATCGGAATATGTAATCACGCCTTACGTATCGCGCGATACTGAAACTCATATGGACGCATTCGGGTACTATCGGAATAGGCAATCACGCCTTACGTATCGCGCGAAACTGAAACTCATATGGACGCATTCGGATACTATAGGAATAGGTAATCACGCCTTATGTATCATGCGATTCTAAAACTCATATGGACGCGATCAGGTTCTATCGGAATATGTAATCACGCCTTATGTATCGATGAAAACTAAAACTCATATGGACGTCTTCGGGTACTATCGGAATAACACCTTACGTATAACGCGAAACTGAAACTCATATGGACGCATTCGGATACTGTAGTCGTCAAGATTGTAATTGTGTGGTATTGAATTAGTGAAAATTCAATGTAAAAGCGGTGTTAAGAAATCAATAAATGAGCAGCGCAGTTCATCCGCGCATTAAATGCATTTTTATTAAATATGTAAACATTTTTGAATAAGGGGTATTTTTTATTATAGGTATGGCATATAGAGTATGATATTTCCTTATTGTCAATGAATGTTAAGTATTTTGCATTTCAATCGGTGACTAGACAAGTAAATCATTCGGTTAGGCGAAGTATGTTTAGCGTCACGCTCGCCCTTAACAGTTCAGTGCCATTCAGAATTTCAAACTTTAGTTCTACTGGAGTTCATAACCCTGCATGACAATGCACTGCGCTCATTCCCCTGAGATATAAGGTGCTAAATCTCTTGCCCTGTAATTTTGCTGAAAGCATTGCCCTTCAACGAAACACTGTATTATTTGCACACTACTGCTTCATGGTTAAATAACTGTCAAAGGTGTGTTACTTCCCCAGGCGGACTCTGCAAACGTCAAAAGTCACTGCAAAATACTACTTACTACAATCTATAGAGATAAAGAAAATTTAAGTTTGTAATTCCAAATTAACAGCTTCTAACTAAATGCAAATGAAAGTGTATATACCTACGGTACTTACATATATAATTTTTTATTTATTATTTTTGTCTGTCTGTTTGTTTGTTCCGGCTAATCTCTGAAACGGCTGGACCGATTTTATCGGGACTTTCACAGACAGATAACTGATGTCATATAGAGCGTAACTTAGGCTACTTTTATTTCATCGTCATATATGATGATAAGGAAATAAAAGTAGACTAATGATGATTCATCATCATCCATCACCACATGGGTGAACCGCGGGGCGCAGATAGTAAACAATAAAATTACGTACATATAATTGTAGAGAATAAGAATTTTTCCCTTCAAACCTCTATAGTAATATGTCATTTGTCGATAGAAGGCAGGGTCATATATCACACGATATATAATATTTAATCTGTGTCCATAATGTTAGATTATTGCCTGCGCTATCTCCGCTATGGACTCCAGCCGTGCGATTCTCTACTGGTTCGGCGTTGATTTTGTCGACAAGCTCACCGATGTCAAACACTTTATTGAAGATTGTTTTTCCAACGTTTCTTGTCATCTCGTCATTTGTTTCACGGAGGTTGTCAGAGATGCAACGATGTTTGCTCTTACAGAATCGCACGGCTGATGGTGGTATCTTATAGTTTGTGGATGGAACATCGTATCTTTACTATAGCGTTTTGCGCCCAAAGTGTTTTTCTAGTTGTAAAAACCATTCACATTACCGATCATTTTCCTTTTTATAATATTGTATACTATGTCAACTTTTTGGATAATATTAATGTAAATATTTTTTGTTTATTCCAGGTAGAGCAAATAACTGCCGAGTACAAAATACTCGCGCTCCAGTTCCATCCAGACAAGAATGATGGGGACAAGGAAGCCGAAGCCAAATTTCAACAACTAAAGGTAATTTTGCATAGCCGAGTCACAAAGTTCCAGGCAGTATTGGTGTAGTTTTAGATTTCCACTCATTCTATTCACATTACATTAGGTACCTATATCATTAGGCATCATAGGAAATGACGACTGAATCTGCTCTCTGCTCAACACACCTTGTTACATCGAGCATCTCTGCTTGTCAATAAAATCTCTTCCCATCTCCTAAAATGAAAATGGCTTACCTTGAACTTATGTTCTATCCCCCGTATGGGGAGGGGGATAAGGAAGGTTTGTTGGCCGTCCTTAGCTGGTGGCAGTAGATCTAACGGCATTTTCATATTTAGGGGTCGGAATGCGATTCGTAATTCAAAAAAACTGGACTTACTCCTACCAGTTGAAAGATCTCGTGTGTCTTGTATGGTACCACTGTATTGTGAAAGCACTGCTGTGTAAGGTATCAAGGGATATGCTGTGGAAGGTTTCAAAGGATAGGTACTTTAGCAAATAACTGGACGAATGAGACTAAAAACGAATAGTCGGAGTCAATGCAGTGCCACGCAAAAGTTGAACTTATTGTGGAATTGGAATTGTCTAGAGCAGGTGTGACTCTTTACCATCAGGGGCTCACCTTACCAACTTGCCACTTGTCTCGTGGCAAAAATTAATAACCTTTTTAGCGTCACCAATGTCCTCATGATGTTTCAGGAGGCTAAGGAGACGCTCTGTGATCCATCCAGACGCGCTCTGTACGATAAGTGGAGGAATAGTGGCATCGCCATGGGGTACAAGCAGTGGCTCGGCATGAAAGACCACGTGCAGCAGTCCATGCACTGGTCCAAGCCCAACACTAAGGATCGCATGCTGGAGGGAGATGCCAAGGCCTCGGGCCCGTCGAGCCTCGGCCATGGCAACGCCGCCGCGCGTCGGGCATCCGAAGGCGGCGCAGCACTATGGGGCCGCTGGGGCACCGGCAACCAGGAACCCCCTTCTGAGGTCATCAACAAGTTCCGCAACTATGAAATATAATTTCACTCCCCACGTAGATGCTTCGCTAGAAGCATTGTTCCTGTTTAATTTGTACTTATTTTACGTTCACTTATTTTGTAACCGTGTGCTGTGTTACAATAATTCTCCTGTTGCATTACTTGCCATCACAACCTAGATGTTCGTATTCGATGTTATTATATAAGTCAACTTATTTATCATTAAGAATTAATTAGTTATGATCGGCACAATTATTCATCAGGTCAGCTCGAATGTTACTCGAATGTCGCTCGTATTTTAAACATATTTCAGTGTTTCAAAGTTCTAAGTGTCTATATATTTATGTTGTAGGATGTTAAAGATTTTTATCTTAGTGAGCCCCGAGCCCTTGAGTGTTACTAGTTGAATTTAGTGTTAGACACAATAGATGTACCCTTAGCTTTAAGCTGTGCACATTCCTCATAAAGTCTGATTTATTGACATTTCTGCTCTAGAACAGCATCTATTTATTAACATCTATTTACTTAAGAGTCTCTATTTTGAAGATTTATATTTTTGATCCTCTTTATCTTACTATAAGTACCGTTATGATATTATTTTGTACAAGGGAGAGGATGTAGTGAAGATTGTTGTGAGCTATTTACAGGGTAAAGATGAATGAGAAATGGCTATTTATTATTATTTTGTTATTTTTTTATTATCTCTTCTACAACATTAAAATAAAGCTTTCAAATTGTTCCCATATTGATGTTGTGTTCCCCGTTAGTATTTAGAAATTTTACGATATTGTATGTGTTAAATGTTGAACAGTATTCTTTGCAATGGTAAAAATATATTCAATAATTAAATGTTATAAGTGGAGTAAGATGTAGCGGATTTTAAAATTTCAATGTATTAACACTTAATGATCCGAAATAAAGCCAATTGTTAGGATGTTTTGTTTTGATGTGTTTCAATAAAGGTTTAAGGCCAAGTAACAGTTTGTTTCATTTTTAAGATACGTATTGAAGGAGAAAATTCTTTGTAAATGTTTTTTGTTCTACTTATTCTTGTCATACAATATGCAAGAACAAAAGTTAATTAGATTACGTGTCTGTAAGTAATTCGCAACGTTGGTCAATTTTATTACTCGTAACGAAAGTTTTTTGAATGAACCTTGGAATCGAATGATGAAATCTCTGTAGGTACTAGCTGAACGCTAGCGGCTTTGCTCGCTTAGTCTTGGTGTAGAGGGGGAAACGGAAAAGTGCCGCGTAAATGGCAATAGGATTGCCCCCTATTATTTATATATCCCTAATGAGTGATTTGCCGGCTAACAATACTAGTTTAATATGTAGGTATTTCATTGTATATGTTAAAGTTTATTTTCATCAAGTTTTGAGTGAATCGCAATCTTTACTGTGCGACGTCTTATAATTTAAGTTTACTTCAGGTTTCAGGTACCTACCGAACAGAGAAATTATATAAAATTCTATCAAGTGGTTTCTATATATTAGTAGGTACCTATTAGCTATCACTGTGCTTAGTAAGTTTCCTCAAAACCTGTCTCGGAGTTTCAAAGTGATGGAAGTTAAACAGACAGAAATACATACTGACAGACTAAAATTCGAAATTTTCGGGGTTGCTCACTCAGTTATATTTAGTACTCACGGTATTATTTAATATTACTAATAATAACTTAAAATTGCAAAATAATATGTTTTATGCTTCTATATCGGTAACTAAGAACTAGATCTCATCATTCATGCTTCATAATATAATTTGCAAAATAATATTTAATGTACCTACAGTTTTAGCTCAGTTACAATTTTATTAAAAGATAAAATAAAAATCTAAGTCGGCTTATGTAGTAGCAATATTTACAACACTTTCAATTTTTATTATCGATCGTAACGCAGAGATTGAGGGGTCTTCGTTTATTTTGTTACTCGTACCTACGCTTTTAATAAAACTACCTAAGTCATAACACGAGTTTTAAAGCACATATAGAATAACCCTGAAATAGGTATCTTAGTCCTCGCAGTGTTAGTTCATGGCTGGTTTTCATAACAAACCCACGGATGAATAACTGATTTTGACGTGAGGTTAGCATTTGATAGGGTCAAAATTAACATTCTATAGCTGACAAAGCGAGTGCCATTTATTTACTTTTCCCCGGATTTTCACTGACTCCTGGTATTGAACCATTTTTTTATTGCCAAAAGTAGGCAGGCTGGCAGGCGGCTCACCTGATGTAAAATAGTCACCGTCGTCTATAGACGTTTGCAACACTAAAGGCGTTGCCAAAGCGCTACCGACCTCTAAGAAGTTTTATGACGCTCTGTTTTTACAACCCCATATCTTCTATCTTCTAGCGCAGAGAGAAAACCTCGGCAGGAAGCTTCATCCAGATTTTAGTTGTATGCAGAATAAATGTTCTTGAGAACCATTGCATAGTTGAGCTTGATAGCTCAGGATTACCTGAGCTCGGAACATGCCGCCGATGGCATGCGGTGCAGTGGTGAAAAGGCATCAGATCAAACATTTCTTCGGAACAATCGCCGTTGTACAGACGATAGAATACGCAAAGTGATGAAAAGCCTCTGCGAATACTAAGTGATTCCAGACCGTCTGCATGTTTGGGATCGTCGACAATACGAATGGCACGACGTTGGATGGAGTCTAGGGGGACAATCTGGTAAGCGGGTGCCCCGGCCTATAGATGTGAGCAGTACTCCATATGCGGTCATCTAGTGTTTTGTAAAGCGCTACCTGTTGCCGCGGTCTAAAGTACTGCTGGGAACGGTTTAGCACACTAAGCTTTTAAAGGTAAGTTTGGTCTTGCTCTCCAGGTGCCACTAAACTGCATGTCACTCGTTATGTGGAAGCTCAGTACCGATACTGCTATAGATCTTCAAGGGTGTTCCTGGGAAATATGGCGCAGGGACGAATAGGTATTTTTTCGCAAAGTGCACGGACTGGGGTTTGGGGTGGCATTATTCAACTGAACGTTTCCGTGCTTCGGAGGGCATGTTAAGCCGTTCATCCTGGTTGTTTGTCTTAGGACAACAGTCGTTAAGCCATGTCGAAGGCCTTCGATCGGACTGAAAACATCGACATGCGTGGCCACTATCCATCACTAGGACCAGTATATCTGGCGTCATCAGTGCCGTCATCTACATAGCAATGAATATTCTCAATAGGCAATAGGTCATGATATGCAGGATAAACTGTGTCGGCTACAGCACGCAGCCTCGTGGTACACCAGCATTGATAGATATGGTGGTTGAGCAGCAACTGTCGACGACGACTTAATGCTGCGCCCACCAAGAAAGCTGGATAGCCAGTTGCAGAGTCCAACAGGTATCCTGTATGAAAACAGCTTCGACAGAAGTGCCCGATACCAGACCCGATCAAATGCTTACCTACTGGTTCAATTACTTCAACCTAACAGTGGGTTAGGTATATGGAGAGGTCTCCAGCAGAACGACAGTAGCGAAAGCCATATTGCCGGTCGTTGAGAAGTGTAGAATTCTGAAGGTAATCCAGAAGGGAAGAGAATTTATTTATTTTATTTTATTTTATGGGCCTATGCCTATAGCGATAAATTCCCTGGTTTCAAAGGTGATGGAGCAAATTATCAGCGTCCAGCGATAGTTGGACGTGTCTGTCCTATCACCCTTTTTCGGCATTGAATAAACTAGGGTGACTTTCCACGAAGACGGGACACAGCCAGTGTACGGTAAGAGAAGCGCGTCAAAATTGGAGACAGCCCAGGAGCTCATGTCTGTAGCACGATTGCAGGTACACCGTCTGACCCGGACGACTTCTTTTTATTTTATTTATCAAGTAGACACAACAAATTAAAACCATAGAGAACTACATGAATGGTCCAGAAGGAGCACATAATAATTTTGATCTGACCTGGATAGTAACTCAAAGCATGCATACAATATAGAACTTATTTAGACTTAATCTTACAAACAGAAACATATCTGTGTGTGTTTATTATACATAGTGTGTTTATTATGAACATAAAAAGTAATAATGTATACGACAAAAGAATTAAAATACATTAACCATATAAGAGGATACTCATCTTATTTATCTTGATTATAAATATCATAAAAATAACATCATGAACTTAAATTAACAGCAGGTTTGCACTAAGGTCGATAGCAATTCGAAAGATGAAAACTCTGAGTACGGTACTCAGAGCTTGGAACTGGACTTAACATCAAAGCTAAGTCCAGTCTGCATCTGGTGTTTAGCATACCGGATATTTTGTATAGTTTTAATATCAAGTTCGGAGAGAATATGTCAATAGTAACATTATCTTCAGCCATCTCGTTATACTGACAAGCCATTCGAACTAGGGCATTATATATTATTATATATTATATTATTGTTTTGATAGACATGTAGTGAAAAGAAATTCGTACCTACGGTTAGATCTTCGCGCACTATAAATTGTATTAAAATTAATTAGCGAGAGAACACTAGGAGTGACAAACTTGGAAAGTATTATTTTGTATAGATAGATAAAATCGAAATACTTCTTGACATAGAGGGAGCTTATAGCTCTACGAACCGCTTTCTGTGTAAAGCAGACCTTCAAAGAGCCACACACACGGTGTGGTCACCACAACATAATAGTAGGCGCCGTAGGCGAGGTAGCGTCTCCCGTCGTCTAATGTCGAATTGGAAGCAAAGAGATTGGAAGCCCAATCCAATGAAAGATGAGAGTTCGTCGGCGAGAGACAGCAGTTCGGCTTTATCGTTTGCAGTGTGGGCCAATTCGTTATCGCTTGTGCTCAGAAATGGAAAGGTTGGTCGACAGAAGTTGCCCTCGATAGCTTAGGCGAGTGACCAAAATGCCCCCGTTATAGAAGGAAACTTAGCTAGTCGTTCGCCAATTCTACTTATGTGCTTGCTTTGCTCTCGCAAGCCTCTTTTTGAGGGACCAGGAGGTAGCGTTGAACCTTCTTTTTAAATCGGAAGTTTTAGGATCCTGACAGTGTTTAGCTGCTTTCCATGCCTCATAACCTGTCTGTTTTTGGCCAACAACCTTAGCAGATATCTTATTGAACCATGGTTGGCTTGAGCCACCGTTGGGATTACAGAGTGAGGAATGTAACATTCCATTACCTGCAACACCACGTCGGCAACCAAACTTGCGCACGTGTCGGGAACGTCCTAGGAGAAACATACCTGCCCGCAAGGGTAAGACGCGTAGAACTCTCGCAGTCCATCCCAATCTGCTGACCGATATCGCCACACCTTCCTTTTACCACTCAGACCAGTCCGTTTGGGAATAGCAAGGTGCACCTCGGATGACATCAGAGAATGATCTGAAGAAGCCAAAGGGGCCTTGACCGACATCAGATAGCTCTCCGAGTGTGTAGTCAGCAGAAGGCCTAGCAGAGAGGGTCTACTTTATCCGGTATGCGGTTTAATCCCTGTGACCAATTGAGTAAAACCATAGGCGAAGGCAAAGTTGCGGCAGTAGATCTGGGCAGATTTTTCTTTGGAGAACCCAACCACTCGGAGATTGGTGGGCGTTAAAATCTCCCAGGATGATTACTTCCGCCGTAGGATACTGCTCTAAAACATCGTCGGATGCGGCTTGGACTGGCCAAAGAAGTGAGTTGTCTCAGTTTCATCGCACTTATTGCCACCGGTCCATACGGGACCGGTAGAGTCACGAATAGACTCTGGTGGATCCATCAAAATCAACCCGTACCATTGTGTGACCACGTTTAGGCAAACGTAGTGTAGGACGCCCTGCGGCCAGGAGGAGAGAAGACCTACGGAAGGCGGCTGGCAGTAACTGGATGCAGAGAGCTGAAGACCGAGCTCTGTGGCGTACTTTGGGAGAAGCCTATGTCCAGCAGTGGGCGAATGTGGGCTGGTTATGATGATGATAATGACCCATTGTGTGGATGTGTCCCTATTTTCAAGGCCAAGACAACTTATATCCCCAGACAAATAGACAAACAAGAAATTTATGTTCTAGATTGTAGGTGCGTAGATAGTACGAGTAGGATGTGTTAGCCGGAGTGGATATTTAATTAAAACAATAAGGCCGACTTAGTCGTCTCCAGATGATGATGGACAGCGTTAAGGTTGGCGTGAATACCTCTGATGTAAAAATCTACTTTAAATGGGTGTGTGTGTGGAGGAGGAGCCCGCTGAGAAACACTTATTATTTTTAGTTCAGCTCAGTGTAACATTTTTTTGTTTGAATAGGGGCCTGGAAGCGCAACAGAGTCAGGGAAAAGAGGAAAAATAACGGATTAGCATTTGCCACTGTTGATATAACATAAAATGCATGCAGGTTGTGTAATAAGCTACTGTGGGGCACGGAAGGGCCTTCGGTCCTCCCCGGAAAGCATTGCCGGGTCCACGTCCAGTCATCAACCGGCACGATAATGCTTACCGGGATTATACACCAGTTGAAGGGACAGCCGCCTCCCATTGAGTGGTTAGGCCGGGTTCAGGTCCCCTACTGACTAGCGGGCGGCCAGCGGTCAGCCGTTTCACCAGGTCTCCCTGACCCCTGCTTTACCATATCACGCCTGCTAGGATGTAGTGCGCTTCGAATCGTGATCTAACTTTCGCTGTGGCACTTCGGGAATTCAGTTGTTATCCGACATACTTTAACCCATTGCGTCCCAGAGACGTACATACACGTCAGTTTCATTCATAAATATTTTGTTTTAATTATCACGGTATAGGAAGGGTTAAACAGGGTTGGTAGCTATCCAGAAGGGCTCGCGCCCTACCACTTAGCTAAGGGTTCTATTGTCGCCTCTTACGACAGGCCACCTGGCCGTAGGAAATCATATTCTTTCTAGGAACGGCCCTGCACCGATAATTTATATTTATCCCTTCCTTTGTTATTTATCCCTTAGCCGCCTTCCACGGCACCCACGGGAGAAGTTTTGGGGTACTATTCCAAGTCCTCACCACACGGCAAAACTATCTTGGTATTCGTTTGCAGTTTGGTAGACTTCTGGTCATTATTTATGGATCGCACCGCAACCTTTTAACACGTGGTCCAAACTCAGTCAAACATTAGCTTGGCCTTGATAAATTTACCGATTTCTTTGATGTTAATTTATTTATCCACAGTCATAGAACAAGCCTATACTATCATCATCATCATCATGTCAGTCGTAGGACGTCCACTGCTGAACATAAGCCTTCCCATAATTTTCCTAACGTACCGGTTGGAAGCGGCCTGCATCCATGGCGTCGTCTTGCGACCTTTATCAGGTCCTCTGTCCACCGTGTCGGTGGACGACCTACGCATCGCTTGCCGGCCCGTGGTCTCCATTCCAGAACCTTCCGGCCCCATCGGCCATCTGTTCTGCGTGCTATGTGCCCTGCCTACTGCCACTTTAACAGGCTAATCTTTTGGGCTATGTCGATGACTTTCGTTCTACGGATCTCCTCATCTCTGATTCGATCACGTATAGAGAAACCCCGAGCATTTCCCTCTCCATAGCTCGTTGTGCGACTTTGAGCTTATTTATGAGTCCCATAGTAAGAGACCACGTTTCAGTGCCATAAGTCATCACTGGTCACACGCCACAAGTCAACACACATGCTTATACTAATATATTTTTGGGAAAAAAAACTGAGGCGGATTGCTTCAAATTGCATAAGAATATCGATTTAATTTGAGTGAAGCGTGACAACAAAATGGTGATCGAACCCAGCAAGTATTACCTACATGAGTGTTGGTCGGATTGTGCACCCGACCACTAGATTGTGACAGCAAGTCTACAATTAGATCTGATGTTAAAAACGATTCGGGAATCATTTAATTGAAAGTGTTTTATGATCATAAAACTCACTGGCCAAGGAAGTCCTTTAGCTGACTTTGTTTTAAAAAAAACATTTCTTAGACAAAACAAAGTGATCGTGTAAAAATGATGCTTTAAATAACTGCACATCTCCATGAGCCGATTTGTTTACGGATGTATGGGAATATGAACAATAGTGACATATTATGACATAAAGGTTTGTTATGGATTTCATTGTAGGTGCCGTCGTGATCCCATAATCTGGGATCACAGATACTACCTTGGAGGTGAACTCCAAATTCCAGTGGAACGAACCAGTTACCCGTTCGCTCACATATAAAGTATAAAAAAGTTAGTTGAAATGTATTAAAAAAGCCCAACACTGTGTCTAGTATAAGTAACAACCTACCAACATGTAATCTTACAAGAATCCTACAACCTAGTTATAAAACTTTATCAACACTTCTTCAAGACATTCAATTCTATGCGTATTCAAGAGCGACACATTTTTCACAGAAAATGTTATGTAAACAAGACGCGTGACAATTGAATACAAGTGCAAAAGAAACAACAAGTTTCCACGCAGCGGTCATCCTGTTTAACAATTCCGGGGATTCCTCTGTTGGAAAACATCTAGCACGTGCTATACATACTCACCTACCTGTGCGTAGGTACAGTCAGGTGCAACGTGAGACAAAGGTGGTATGCACAAATTATTTTTCACTCCTCATACTCGTAAAGTACTTTTTTTATGCCCTATATAAACGGACTAAAACGGCTTTTTATGCTCTAGTGCATAAAATCGGGTTTTTAACACAAGGGTATAAAAATTATTATGGTTTGAGATATCTATATTTCTCATAAGAAAATATTTCACTTACATGAGAATAGCTTAAACTATTACATTATTATAAATTATATAATCGTTCAAAGAGGTTTAGTTTTATATTCACTAGACTGCCCGCGACTTCGTTCGCGTAGTAGGCTCGGTATTTGGTCTCGCCATAACGTTCTTAACTTTATTTAATGTAAAGAACCTTCTACGAAGTATTAGAGAACATTATTTATTTATTTAATTCTTTATTGCACTAAAATAAAGTACAAATGGACCAGGAGAAATAGGGGTTCATTTTTAAATAATACCTGCGGCTGCCCGCGACTTCGTTCGCATAGTAGACTCGGCCTTCGGCCCCTGCCATAACCTCCCATCTTTTCTTGGTTTTTCTTTCATAAAAACCGTCTCCTGACAATAATTAAGATAAAAATGAATTAAATCGGTAAAGCTGTTCTCACGTATAGGGTGACTTTATGCGCAAGTTATACATTCTATTGACACTTCATGTTTACTGTTATCATGTGAATAAGAAACGTTAAGAGAAACTGAGAAAATCCTGGTAAACGAAATACTACAGGGTATCACATGAGGTAGGTACCTACATACTGAACATGCATGGTAAAATAATTACATTTTTGTTTATTTACACATTCATACCCTCGCACTAGGATTTCTTGTTTCCCGGGAGAAATGTAGGTACTCACCTACGAAGAAATAATAGGTACTCACAAACAAACAAGATCCGAAAACAGACATCTCTACTCATCACATAAGAACCTAAATATTTGCCCGGCTAGGTATCGAACCTGGGGATCTGGGTATCATCGAATGCATGGATCAAATAAATATAACTTATTACGGGGCCGCCAAGATGAACATATTAATAAAAAAAAATACTGCGTTTCTTTCACGATGTTTGCCTCGAAGTAAAATAAAACATCGATATATTTTAGTATTTTGTTTGAAGCTGATAAAAACAGGCAAAACAACGTTTTAAACACGTTTATCGTTAAGTCAATGTCGTAGAGAACGGCCTTAAACAAAGGAAAATAAATTACACACGGTAGGTTTTTAAGTTCGGTGCATTATTATACTAGCTGCGCCCCGCGGTTTCACCCGCGTGGTGATGGATGATGATGATGATGATGATGAAAAGTATCCTATGTGTTAATCCAGCGCCTCATCTACCCCCATACCAAATTTCATCAACATTAGCCCCCCCGTTTGTGCGTGAAAGAGTAACAAACATCCATACATCCATACATACAAACTTTCACGTTTATAATATTAATAGGATTTAGTAAGTACTTGATTATCATGGATCATCACGATTTTGTTTATAACTTTATTACACTAAATAAAGTACACACGGATGACTTAATGCCAAAACATTTTCTACCAGTCAATGTTGTTTGAGATAAAACAGAACCTTAGCAAATAACAATACTATAATATTGAATTTGAATGCCTGAATATTATAATCACCGGTTTTATGTATAAGTATTCCTATAAGACATAGCTTGAGGGCCTGTCACCATCCGGTCCGAAGAATTGGCACAAACACAGAGGCAGACATTTTGGCTCGAAGAAATAATGTACAAATACCATACGTTTCAGGGTCAGTGTTAAAACAGCCAAAAAATATTTTATTCCCTACGAACACTCACAAACCCCAATACATCAAGGGTATTTAAATAAACATGTGACTCCTTGTTTTCTTTGCAGAGGTTTTACCAAGTTCAATAACCATAGAATCCATGATGATATTACTATGTCCATGAAAATATTAAATGCAATAATAGTTAAATGCAATAAATGCATAAGTCATGTTTTTATACCACCTGCTCGACAATGTCCAATTAAATGTAATGAAACTAAATGAAATATAATTATTCGGACACACATAATATTATATAAAACCATAACATAAATACAAAAACAAACAACATGAGATTAATATAAAAAAAGAAATACAAAGAAATATATACAAAATACATACATAAATTCCATTATAGGTATTTATACAATATTGCGTGCTGTAACGAATATAGGTTCCTAGTTTAACTAAGAAACTTACTGATTTTCAGCCGGAACCCTTATCCATGACATCACGAACATCAGCACCTTTTATTACTACATAAAAAAGAGGTTTATAAAAAAGAATAAAATACTTAGTACTACTTGATAATTACAAACTAGTAATTTTTAAACTTTCGCGATTTGAACACATATTTATATTATATTAATTTAATTACTATAATATATATAATTAATATAATTACAAACTATATTTAATTTCTATGAAATAATTCACACGCCATCGTCCCGTCGCGTGTCGCGCGTACACCATGAGTACGTTTAAAAAAGTGCTAAGCCATGTCGCGCATACACAAATTCTATACACATTTTTAGACCTCGAGTTTGTAACTAATTTTATCAGATCCAATACACTCCACCGGTATAAACTCGCTTTTATTTGGTCAAACTATCCAAGAGTAGTTTTTTTTTTTGAACTTTTATGCGAAGTTTGGAAATAAACCAAAAAACACTAGACACGGGACGGGTTAAAACTTAATACTAACGAGCAATAACTAAGACATAAAATAATGTTACACATTTTTACAAAATAGATTTAAGAAAACGTTTAGCGGTAACGTGTTCCAATTATACATCAGGCGATCTCGACGTAAAACAAGGCACTACATCCCAAGGGAGAGGTAATGTTGTATGACACCGCCAAGCTAACAATTGATTTGGATTTGGAACGTTAAAATGTGTAGGAAAAGTGTTAGCATTTTTTTTCTTTTAATGTGATCTGCCAGTGGTGACCAGAAGGTTATTTGATTTCCGAATAAAACCTCTTTAGAGCAGTTGCAGTGTCACCCAGAGTTTTCTAATATAATAATTTGGCTTGTTCTTATAAGCTTTCAGAGAAATAGGACCATTAAGATATACGAAATTTGATCAAATTCGGTGCAGCCGTTTGAACGTGAAGAAGTAACAAATATACAAACACACTCACAAACTTTCGCCTTTATATTATTAGTGTGGTACAGTCCCAGATCTAAATCATGGCTTTATAAAACTAAGTTTTTATGTTGTCTTGAGTTTTTATTGTCTCGCAGTAGGTATGAAAAGTAGAGTATTTACCTCGAAAATAAAGCCTGTTTTCGTATTGGGCGGCTTGAACTAATATCCGCACCAATATGTCGGAATTTTCCTAGAGCCGCAAATAAAAATAAACAACAATCACGTATGTCGCAAGACTTTTATCACTCTAAGTCATTATACATAAAGGAAGACTATATTCATAATTACAATAAACTATTCCAACTTCTTTGAATTTTTCTACAGACTTCCAATAAAAGGAGGAGGTACTCAATTCGACTGTAATTTTTTTTAAGTTTGTTACCTCATAACTTTGGACTGAGTGAACCGAGTCTCAAAATTATTTTGGTTTGAAAGCTGGTGCTTCCCGTGGTGGTCCCATTTAAATTTTATTAAATTCGGTCTAGTAGTTTTTGAGATACACTCCAATAACTGAATAGAATGGAAGTCGGCATTAAATTTTTCAAATTGTACTTGTCTAATTAACGGTCCGTTAAAGTTTGTAACTAATATTTAACATGGTTCCGTATGTGCTTGAAACAGTGCAAACCGGGGAGATACTCCTAGCTGTGTTTCCTACCGATGCCAGAAGAATCTACTATTACTATGTCCATATTGTATCCTAATTTGACAGGACTAATATGTAATTCGACATAAATAAAATATAAAGATAAAAATAATAGAAAGTTTTGTTTCCATAGAATAATACACTTTATATGCTTACAATGTGTTCTTTATCTAAGATTAACCTAGTAAAAATTATATAACATCAAATTATTTTTAATTATTTAATAAAAATATTCTAGTAACAAAGTTACTACACTGTGTCGACATTTAGTCCACTTGAAAATAGATGTAGTTATATAGTTAACGAATTTACAAAATGGCATCACTTTCTTTTTTGTTTCCAGCGATTCTCAAACTTTCAGTGAACATGCTCTTTCAATAGTACTAACTTAGAGGGTTCATTCCAATTAACATATTACATCTCTTGTACCCAGTACATGGCTAAACGAAGATTCTGCTATGTTTTGGCAAAGGACAAGAAAAACCTGTAGATAATGAAACAAGCATGTTAGTTTGAAACTTTTTAATAAACCTTAGTGGTTGCAAGAAAGTTTCTATCAAAGGACAAACAAGTAATAACTAATTTTAAAATGAACAATTTAGCACATTTGTAAAATTTAAAGGCATCTACGGAATTTAGTGAGTCGCATTAAATCAGCAAGCCTTCGCTTCATTCATAAATCTTTTGTTATAGCGTTTTGACTCGGAGAAACGTATTCACGTACAACTCACGGCTACGAGTATGTCCATGACAGAGCCACACACCATTTTTTGTTATTATATTTTCATTAAGATATATTAATGCAAAACAACATAATTTGAAATGGATATGCTCTTAGAGAAGGTAGAGTCCAACCTTGAAACATCATTTAAAATATGTCATAAATTATAAATTTTACTGGTCACGGAGTCAAGACCCTACATTTCTGCGAACTTTTAGATTTAATCAACAAAAAGTATTTCAGCCAATAATTTGTTGACTTTCATGTAGAAAGTCGATGTGCAACGGAAATAACGTTTCTTTGGCTCTTTACTGTTTTTTAAAGAACTGCAATCATTTGGGGACTTGTCAGCATAAGTTTTGGGAAACAGTGCGTCTATGATATGACTTTTTTATTCTCATTTAGGAATAAATGTGTCGGAACAATGTCGTAATATTACAACACCTTGTGTATTAAATTGATATAATTGTAACATGGTGACTACACCGTTACTACACATTAACTTTTTGATTGTACGCTTGTCATAAACTGTACACAATGTGTATAGAAATGAGTCTACACAAATGGTTACGTAACGTGTAAATACAACGACTACACATAGTTACTGAAACACATTCCGGTAAAAATGTGTGTGAACTGTTACCACACATACAGACCAAACGCCACACAGTCACTATGTTTCGAAACAGTTACGTAACTGTGACAACTTGTTACTGGATTGACGATTTTGTTACCAAAAAGTGCTGTATGGGTGCTGTGGATGTCTTCGCTAAGTCTTCCTATGAAACGCCCAGATAGCACTGGGGAGGAAAATTTTAATAATGCAAGGACAACTTGAAAACAAGAGTGGTAAGGGAGATCCAGACACAGCTAATTGGTGGTAAAAGTAATGAAATAAATAATGTCATATCATACAAAGAGGTCTAATTACAGACGCAGATAGGAGAGGACGAATGTCATACTTACCACTAAGTACCTACAGTTCATCAAAAAATACATGTCCAAATGCCACCAAGGTGGGCTATCGTTATCTTTATATCCCGTGCTAATTATAATTTTAATACCCCGTTGATTTAATGAAAGTATAGATTACCCATATAAAAACTAAAACGCGGCTTAAATACGCCTCAATTGGGACGTCGTGGAATGACGTTACTAAAGCTATCTCTTGCTCTTACGCCCTTTTTCCCTCTTGGAAATCCTTTATAGATACCACTGACCAAGTGGTTATGTGGGAGTCTATATGCCCGCTAAAACCACTTTCCAGCTGCTGGCCTTAGGTTGGGTCAGCCGCTGCCATTTACCCACACTTCTCGCCAGATTCTTCGCATGAAACGGTGTGGTAGCCACGGATCACCCCGATCGTCATCATTTTTGAGATCTTCTCCAGGGGGCGGTGGATTTCTCCATCAGGGCTTCTTCGCAAATAGGAGCACCGTACAAAGCCATTGACGGCACCCATCCGAGCCACAGCAGTCGGCTACTCACCTTGGGTCCGCCTAGGGTAGGCAGCAACCGTTTTATAGCAGTGCGCGCGCTCAGCAGTCGGGTTAATCTCGCGTACTCATTCAACTAATTAGTGAGATATGCAGTTTATACAAAATAAAGTGTTAAGGCGTGTGACGTGTCCCATAGCAAATTCTGCGCAGAGTGCAGACCCTGATGTTTAGAAGCTATCATCGTATTATTTCAAGCTTTTCTCTAAATATTACTTATACGTTTAAAACATCATTTATAATAACTATCATCTTATTTTCTAAAAAACAACTGAAATTGGCAAAAGGAAACACTTATTTCTTGCACCTTGCACATGAACCAAAGCTCCTTTTGAAATTAGTTGTACCTACACAAATGGATTAACCGTAAAGAAATTGATTTATTTTTATTACACGTTTAAAATTACTATAACTAATTTTCTGAAGGTCATTTGCTCTACGATGCTCCTTAATTTATCCAACTTTAGATACACTACTGGTCTGCACGCGGCTGGGACCGTCTGGGATTCGCACTATAAGATGTATATACTGTACAAACTAAATAATATACATACTTATATGTAGATTGAGAGTTTAGTTGCTGATAGAGCATCTTGCTGCAACATTGTGCTATTCCAACTGTATACGAAATAGGTTTCGGGCCACCCAGACACCTACCATATGACAAAATATTGTTACATAAAAACAGCTTCTAATAATATGTAAATTAGTAAAAAATATATAAGAAAATAGGCCAGGGCAAATTTTTTGTGATGAACAAGACTGTTTGTTCTCGGATCTTGGATGTCGTGACTTGTTATAGTGCGTCCATGTCTCCCGCGCGCACAGTGAGTGTGGATATGAGTGTGTTAACATTACTTTATTTATAATATAACTAGCTCACCCGCCAGCGGCTTCGCTCGCGTGGCCTCGCGGGATACAGGGTTACAGTTTTTAACTATCCCACGGGAACTCTTTAATTTAACGGTATCAAAAGTATCCTATATGTTGACCAGGGATGTAAGCTACTAAGCTACAAAAGTTTCATTTAAATCGGTCTAATCGTTTTCCAGAAAAGCCCGTACAAATAGACAGACAAACAGAAAAGTAAAAAAGTTAAAAAAAAAATTTGTTCGATTTTACTCCTTACATCCCTGACTCGGTTTTAAGCATTTTTTTCATTGCACAGAAATTCGACCTCTACAGTTTTATTATATGGAGTGATAATATACAAAGCGCCCGATTTTGGATCGCCATGAAGTGGTGGCAAAGCTGATACTGATGGCATGTCTATAGATATAAACTCATTGTGTCCGTAGCGTGCCGACCACTGTCGCCGGCAGCGCGAAGATTCCATTCACTGGATGTTTACAGTATACAGGTCCGGTTTCATCGTTAGCCAGTAGCAGTTACGGTGGAGGTACCAACAGTTTGTTACCAGCACTTGTTCGACACTAGTGTATTGAAAATTCGAAGAGAAATAAATAAATTAGTATTAATTTTGCATTAACAGCTGGGAAAGTGATTACATACTGGAAGAATGAAGATCCCGACACGAGTTCAGTTCAGCCTCGCGTCGGACCGAGACTATTTGCAATAATAGTAGTCTGGTATCATGTAAGGCTCTTATACTTTCTTAGTATCTACTCCTGCCTACAATCTACAATCCCATCGCTTCCTCTGATAGGGGTCTATGGGCTGTAATCAAACGGTGACACAGTGCGGCTTGGTGTCTGAAGTTTTCAGGCAACTGGAATGCATCCGACATACATATACAGTCTTAATGCAACTGGACCGACGTCTTAACTTCTGCTAAATTGCGAAATGCAGCTAGCGGTCACTCATCTAAGCCGTGATAGGAAGGGTTGCTTAACTTATTGATCGGTTCAGAACGCCAGGGCAAGCTCCACTGCAAGCGGATTCATTTAATAACTTACGTGTTATTAGTAGTGATTATTAATATACTTAAATTGTATACCTAAGATTTGGAGATGAGATAGTTTCAAAGATTCTTCGCTGTTAGAGAGTTGTTTGATTTTAATAGGCCTCATCAGTGACATACTGGCAGATATTCCGCCTCCAAGTAGTAGTGTGCAATCATTTCTTGTTAAGACATTGTATAGAACTAAAGTAACGAACTAATCACCATGTCTCGTAGCGACGAGCACTGTGTACTGTCACGTAGAACTTTTCAGCTGGCTGGCTGAGAGGATTTGCTTGTCCCTGGTGGTGATTTCAAAAAATGCTTCCTGTGCAGTCCAAATTCATATTTAGCTATTCGTAGCTATTGTTACGAAACAAATCCTAAAATAATATTTAAGCGGTGTACATTAATTACTTTAAAGTATTTTAACAATATTAAGGCAAAGGTTAGTAAGTTCTTATCAGTTATCACAACCGCAAAACTAATTATAACTATTAATGTTGTATAAGATCCCAAGCGTGCCTCTTGCAGATGTATTTCGATTTAACTCTTTGCGTACCATATATGAATACGAAGGGTTTAAGGTATTAATTCTAACAAAGAATCGAATAAGTATCCTAATATATATATATATATATATATATATATATATTTATATAAGGTTTTAAGTACTTACATTAGATTAAATTTTCTCTCGTGCAATAAGACAGAAAATGAGTGAAATATTAGAGAAAATGGAGAGGTCTAATAACCAGTTTTAAAACTATTCTTATACAAGCAATTACCCGAAAGATTTTTGTATAAGGCTTTTTGGCAATATAGCTATTTAGCAATAAACAGTACTTCAGGTGTGCGTGTTTCTAGCGAGGATTTGCCTGTAATAAAGCAAATGCAGGCACGTATGAAATCATGAGTACCTAAACACTCATGATTTCATGGTAAAGGCACGTAATGAAGATCCTTTTTTTGCTTTCTTTAATCTCATTTATTTCGAGTTTTTAACCATTTTGGTATGCCAGCCTTCTACAACATCTTACCCTAATCAAATTAGCTGCTATTATATGCAATATTTATAATTACATAAATAAATATATTTTCACAATTAATATAAAAGTATCAACGTTTCAGTGATGCAAAAACACCGTATATAACGACATTGCAACTTCAGTTATTGATTCTGCTATGACGGGTAAAGTAGACGAGTAGGTACGGATCAGGTGGTGTACAGAGCAAAATGTTCTTACAGGTATTTAGTCCTCTAACTATAATGTCCGTTGAACCAAAATTACGACTGGGAAAAAGGACCAGAAAGTATATCGTCCGCAAATAAACATGTCTTTAAGCTCGTCCTCGTAGTAGTAGAAGTAACGGAATATTACATGAAACCAAAATTACCATATCACATTCTAGGTATTTCAATACAGATACCATAGTTTCTACCTTTTGGCCGACCAAGCGGTCTAGTGACTAGGACATTCAGTCGGTCTACTAGACTAGACTCTAGTGGTGAGTGACAATATTAGACTATGAAGCCAAAATTATAGTATTATATTTATAAGTATAGTATTACAGTTATGGTATCATATCTGTAATGAATTTCACGATGCGTCGAAAAATAGATATATAAAGACATTTAAAGAACCTTATTGCATTGCATACAACAAAAATTTAACTTTCGGTTCACAATTGGCGGAGCGGAGATATCGTATAACATAGTTATATACAAAAACAGGACACTTTGTAAAAGAAGTAGGTACCTTTTAATATGGAGATTTTACTTCCATGAAATACGTTATTTTGAGGTTTTTCCACCGAGAAGTCGTGCTGAAAACAACCTGGGGGCCTAGTCTCACCTTTTACAAAACTATCATAAATCAGGAGCGTTTTGTAATAAGCTCAGAATAATCATACTTGCTATTGTACTACCTCCCGATACAAAACGTTCAACCAAATTTAATGGTAACCAATATAAGTGGCATGCAATATGACTACTTTAAGAGATGAGAGTACGGATTTTCAAAAATTTGACATTGAAACAATTAAACTTAGTGTAAAAAGTCACGTTAAAGTACGGTAATTGAGTGAACTATTTGATACTACATCATCAAATCATGTATCGTAATCCATTATTATTTTAAACTTGCTATATTGACGTGGTGGTACCAAATTTAATGGTAAGGTTGAAACAAGATTACTTTAAGAGGTGGGATCGATCCGTATTGAAATTGACGTCATTCCACTATGTGGATTTTTTCAATAACAATAGGCCTTTATTAATAAACGTTGCGTAAACCTATATTAGGCGTAACATGCTTTGTCTTGCTTTCACGCGTGACATTTACTGCAAGCGAAAAATTTACAGATAGATGTTTTAACTACTCCGGGTGTAATCCAAGCTTATTAATAAGGCCGATAGAGAATTGGTGCGATACTAGTCAATTCAGTACTTTGCGACAAGGTTGGGAATACACATTTGATTTGAAATGAATTATGAGAAACGGTAATGCAAAGACAAAACATCCAACATTCCATTGGAAGCTCACAAGCAAACATTAACGTTTCCTTGAATGTGGAACTGACGGAGACACCCGACACCGAGTCTTGGAAACTAATTCTCTTCACTGACCTCATAACAAAGACTCGTTAGTTCTCATTGGTCTCACCTCGGGCAGTGTAATGGAACACGGAAGGTTAAACTTATGTCCGTTTTCTCCTTGCCACACACCACATACCTCTTTATCAATTAGATTAAACATTAGTATGCACTAAAATAACTTCAAGATTAGATCGAGTGACCGCTAGTGGCATTGTTCAACTTAGCGCTTCCGTGCTTCGGAAAGCACGTTAAGCCATCGGTCTGCAGGTGTTTGTCTTCGAACACAACGTCAGAGTCGATTAAAGCCTACATGAACAAAAAGAACCCGAACACTAAATATCAGGTACATAAACTAAAACTGGCACATAATTACTATTCGTCGTTTGCTATCACTGTGCCATGTAGCCAATTCAAATTTTTCACATCGGCTCAAAACTGGCCCCATGGTACTGAGATTAGTGAGTGGTTTCGATACAGCGACGGGCGCGCGAGAGGCGCGTCCACTCAGGCGTCCCGGCGGCGTAAGCCCAACGACTGCGCCCCCCGCCCCTGAGGTGGTGATAGCGGCGTCAGTGACAGCACCACCGCCCACAGCCACCGCACCACCCTCGCAGAAAGTTCAGCCGTCGTCCACGCGACCCGCTTGCACTAATAATTACCTTACAATCTGCCACCAGAACGTCAGGTGTTTGACTAACAAGACGAATAAGTTAGAAGTGCTCTTGACAAAGGAGTTATCCTGCGATGTATTAATTATAACGGAACATTGGCTTAAAAGCCACGAACTAATGTCGATCACTATTAATAATTTTGACCTAATAGCTAACTATTGTAGACCAACGATTCCCCATGGTGGAAGCTGCATATATGCCCGCGGCGGCATACATGTCATAAACATGCAAGATTACTGCAACTTGTCACAGGAGCAAGTTTTTGACGTGTGCGCCGTGCAGCATGTCGTAGATAAATTACTTATGATAGGGATATACCATTCTAATCAAACCGATGACTATACATATCTAAAACTATTTGAAAATCTCCTGGCAAAAGTATGCAATGATAATTTTGACGCTATTATAATGGGTGACATTAATATTAATCTTCTAAAAACAACTAACACTAAAAAAGAATTAGTAGATATTCTATCTAGGTACAACTTTGTGCAGCTTGTAGAATCAGCTACTAGAATAGATGGGGACTCCTCCACTTTGTTAGACCACATATATACGAACCTGCCTGCGGAGCGTGTTTCGAGCTGTGGTTGCGTCACGACGCACCTTAGTGATCACGACGCTCAGCGACTCACCGTCTCGCGCGTCACCGCGTCACCACCGCAGTCCATAGCAAGACGATCATTGACAGAGGCAAACACTTTAACTTTTGCAAACGCTCTTGGATCTATTGACTGGGCATCGGTGGTGGAGCGGTCGGGGAGTGATTGTCATGCGCTCGCTGAGAGATTATTAGCAGTAATAGTTAATAACTTTGAGAGTTGTTTCCCAGTTAAAAAACATCCGTTAACCGTAAAACATGCAACCTGGGTAGACTGCGAAACACACAAACTAAAAAACTTATTATTTGACGCAATAAAATTAAAAAAGTACTTTCCTAGTAATGTTGACCTTATAGATACTATTGATAAGTACACAATAAAATATAATACGTTACTGAAACAAAAACGCTCAGACTTCTACAGTAAAATTATTCGAGATCACCCGAATAAGATGAAATGTATGTGGAGTGTTATAAATACCGAACTCGGACGGGGAAACCGCGAAAGAGTTGACTACACAGACCTCCTAAAAGACTCTGCCGGGGTGCCTTTCGACACTAAACAGCAACTTGTGGACGAACTCAACCTCGCGTTCACGACCGCCGCCACAAACTGCGGTGCCCCACCGGCTGACGTCACGCTCGCGTACGACTCGCTTAGCTCAACCTCAGCAGCACGCGACACCTCGCTGCGTTTTACACATTTTTCCCCAGACGAAATAGGTAAAATAACTAAACTAAATATAGCTCCGAAAACTAGCACTGATATATATGGAATATCTGCAAAGCTACTCCATACAATCGCTGGATCTATCGGCCATATAATTGCCTACCTTTTCAATGCCTGCATCAGGAAAGGTGTATATCCGACCGCCCTAAAACGGGTTAAAATATCTCCTTTGTATAAGGGGAAAGGAAAAAAGTCTGATATGAAGTCTTACCGGCCAATATCATTGGTACCCGCTATTAGCAAAATATTCGAAGCAGGACTTAATAAAAGACTTTTATCCTTCATAGGAGAGTGCAGCGTACTATCCGATAGGCAGTACGCTTACAGAGCGGGGCATGCAACGACAGACTTGGTGCGAGAAGTGGTTTGGCGTGTACTGAGCGCCCGCGAGGCGGGTCAGCAAGTAGCGTTGCTATGCTGTGACCTCTCGCGCGCGTTCGATACTGCAGATCACCGCCTAATCGCCAACAAGCTCAATTTTTACGGAATACGCGGCCCGGCACTGTCATTGCTAACCTCTTTTATGTCCCACCGTACACAAACTGTGGTCGGTGACCATGGGCGTGTTAGGTCGTCCGAGCTAGAGACCACTATGGGAGTGCCTCAAGGTTCATGTCTCTCGAACACATTATTCAGCCTATTGCTAAATGACCTGCCAGGATGTGTGAGCGACGCGCAGATCTATATGTATGCTGACGATGTCGCAGCCATAGTGACCGCGCCGACAACACTAGAACTGGAGTGTAAGCTGAATAATGTGGTCCGAAAGCTAGAGCGATGGTTCGAATCAAACGGATTAGCCCTCAATAGAGATAAGACCTGTTTCATGGCCTTCCGCCTCAACGGTACTACCTCACTGCGCTATACTGTCATCGCCGGGAACACCGCGCTGCAGGAGGTGAACACGACAAAACTACTTGGCTTCTATGTCGATAGTGGCCTCACGTGGGAGACTCATATAGATGACCTGTGCTCAAAGTTAGGCCGTACCTGTTTTGCACTGCGACGGCTCGCTCGCACCGCTCCTCGAAGCGCGGTACTGTCATGTTACTTCGCAACCGTCCACAGCATCCTCACCTATGGCGTGGAGCTGTGGGCGCGAGCCGCGGATGTCGGGCGAGCCTTCGTCATGCAGAAGAGAGCCGTGCGCGCAATCATGGGTGTGTCCGATGACGTGTCGTGCAGAGACCTATTCAAGGAGCTGAAAATCATGCCTCTTCCCTGTGAACTTATATATCAAGTCGCTATTTTCACATATAATAATATCGATAAGTTCCAGGAGAAAGGCATAAATACTTACCGCGCTCTGCGCAGTAACAAGTTTGCTCACGTCCTCGTCACTCCCGCGCATACGCTGCGCAAATCGGAGAGGTCCGTATATGTAATGGGCCCTTCTGTTTACAACCGTCTTCCGGATGCTATAAAAAAGGATGCAACTTCCACCATGGTCTTTAAATTAAGACTGAGAAAATGGCTTTTAGAACACGCGTTCTACTCTGTAGACGAATTTTACAATTTACCTATTATATAATTATAGTTATATTTTTTGACCTATGTATCGTTGATCTATGTAATATTGTTATATAATTGTGTTTTTATTTTATTTTAATCTAATGTATTTTCATAATTAATTTTGTATTAATTTCTATAATATGACATGTTTCAATTACTTAAAACCTTTATTAATTTTGAATTATGATTAATGATGAAGGTACGATTTGTACCAATTGTTATTATTATATTGACTTGTAACTTGGCGTTATCAATAAATGATTAAAAAAAAAAAAAAAAGAACAATGTAGTCGTTAGGCTATGTCGAAAGCGTTTGGGCGGCCTGAAAACTTCGACATGGGTTGGCCACTAACCTATCTACCAGGCCGCACTAGGCCCGCGTGAATTATGCCTAACTCCTCTCTCTCTCTCTGAGAGGAAGGCTCGACTCCCAGCTGTGAGAACATAATGGGGGCTTTTTTTTTATACCGAGCTGGGTAGCACTTGACCACTATCTCAATTATTATGTATATAAGATTAGATCACCGCGTAGTGTTTTATGGAATACGAAATCATTCAGAATCCGGAGGATCAGCATTGTCTTATAACGCGTCACGACCAGTTTTATTCCTAACAAGCAGGTAGACGGTGAAGAAGCCCGAGCCATTGTTACAAATCCGATCAGACAGTGTTAACATGTGCGTATGCAAAATGCTATGAAGCAATGTAACTCAGACTGAATTCACATTATTGACTTCAGAACTGTGGGGTAAGGAGAAGAGACGCAAGTTGTGCGGGCTGGGGAGTTACAATTCTGCGTGTCGCACTTAGTAATTATATGGAGTGCAAAATTTCTACTTTCAGTTTTGAAATGAAGCAAATATTTTCAAGAGCGAAGAATAAAGCCGACTTGGGAGTGTTTCAGAGCAAACACAGTAGTGTGCAATGCTAAGCTCAACCATGCATGTACTTACTTTGTTTGTTCTGGACTGCTCTACAACTCTTCAGAGAAGAATAGCCAGTCATCGACAAGACACAGAAGCCTTAGGGTAATGTATAAACAACAGGAATGTTATGTACAGTATACTTATAATTCTATATGTAACGTTTTTGTTGTCTTAAATTGCTCTGCGATCAACGTGGCAACAGCAGTTATAATCTTCACGTGTTGCATTGTATTTTTACACAATACGAGGGTGAATCAAACAATTCTTGGAATCAATATTAAAAAATGCAAAGATTTAAATAATAATATTTTATTTTTCTACATAATCTCCCTCCAATGCAATGCATTTAGAATAACGCGTTTCTAACTTCCTTATTCCTTGTGAAAAAAAATTATTTTCTTGACTCTCGAAAAAGTCCTCTACGGCAGCTATAACCGCGTCATTATCGTGAAATTTTGTTCCACGAATTTCCTCTTTTAATTTTGGAAATAAGTGAAAATCACTTGGGGCTAAGTCCGGAGAATATGGTGGGTGGTCAAGGAGATTGAAGCCAGCACAGCGGATTGCGTTGAGCGCAACTTCCGATCGATGAGCAGGAGCGTTATCTTGAAGGAACAACACGCCCAACGACAGTTTTCCACGACGTTTTTCTTTAATCGCTTCATGCACTTTCGGGATTAAATTTGCATAATAGGGTCCAGTAATCGTCTGGCCTTTTGGCATGTAATCAATAAAAAGGATTCCTTCACTATCCCAGAACACAGAGGCCATAACTTTGCCAGCGGTAGGAGCAACTCGAAATTTCTTAATGGATGGAGAGGATGGTCGTTTCCAAGACATGCTTTGTCTTTTAGTTTCAGGATCAAAATGGTGGACCCACGTTTCATCCATGGTGACAAGACGACGGCAAAAATTATCCGAATCACGCTGGAACATTTCGAGATTATGCTTGGAAATTTCCAAACGTCGCTTTTTGTTTTCGTCGGTTAACATTCGTGGCACCCATCTTGCAGACACTTTTTTGAACCCCAGTGAATCAATTAAAATGGATTGAACGCTACCAAAAGATATCTTTAGGATCTCAGCTATATGTTTTATAGTCATTCTTCTGTCTTCCAAAACCAGATTCTCAACCTTTTTGACATTTTCTTCTGTAACGGAGGTTGAAGGCCGCCCAGAACGCGGGTCATCTTTACAGCTTGATCTACCTCTTTTAAATTCAGCCACCCAGTACGCAACCGTAGAATAGGGTACAGCATCACCCCCTAATGTCTGCTGAATGTCCAAAAAAATTTCCTTCGTAGACATTTTTTTCAAACTGAGATATTTTATCACCTCACGTAACTCACTTTTATCCATAATTTTGACTTTTTAGCAACTCGTTGCACAAAACAATTTATTACATGCGAACGAACTGACAAAAACAAGTGACAGTCTGCATAAATATAGTGTGATAGACACTCTTTAATTTGAATATCGAACTTGATCCAAAAAGGTTTCATATATATGCACTTCTAAGAACTTTTTGATTCACCCTCGTATATTTAGATTAGACAACAAAAGGATTGGAAAATCGTTAGTCAACAAATATATGAGTTAACGTATTAATTTGTAAAAACTATACTGGGCAGTTACGCCTTCTTTGACTGCGCATAGCTCCCTTGTGTTTGTAATGATTTATATTTTGATTTCAGATTTTAGTATGGTTTGTAGTAAATTTTCACATTTTACATTTACAAAACGATGTCAATCATTAAACATTCTTTCTGTGTGTTAAAACAAGTTGCGAAGATTTATATTGTTTTCGGTTTATTTTTGTATCTTGGATAAATAATAGTGTATATTGAAGGAACGAATCTGAGACCCTGAATAAATGTAAGGTCACGGAAAACAAATAAACAGTTAATGATGACCTTATATATATATATATATATCCAAATATTTAAAAGAGATATAAATGTATAGTAGGAGGTAAACATTTGGATGTAATATTTTAAAATAAAATATGCATAATTTTTCATAAGTCTGTATTAGGCAAGACTATATTTTATTTAAAAAAACCTATCATTAATAGAATCACATTATAAACAAGATGTAACAAATAATTAAAATATGTATTAAATTATTATAATAATAACAAATGCATTCGAGGATTATACTTATTTAGTTAATAATACACACACGCAAATTAATATAATAATAATAATGTCATTTTTAGCTGTGTGTCGAAGTCTAATTAATTACATTTTGTAAAATACATTTCGGTGTAATTGGTTCACATTTTTATTCGTAATATGTACTTAATATATTTGTTTTTGTTTCCATATGACACTTATTTGAACACAGACCACTGGGTAACTATAGAGCATCTTGTTACTATAACGGACCGTTTACATTTGGACCGATTTGTATAAACTTTATATCGACGGTTTGCCTTACTAGAGGTAAATATTTGACACTATTTGAACAAAATAAATTATAGTACTCCGTACTGTTTTTGTCGAAATCATGTCAAATTTATCTTATATCACTAGTAGGGGAAAGTATCGATATATTATAAAAACCGGTCGCAACTCAAGTATCAAAATTGGAATATTGGCTGCAAAGTCAACCACAGTTTAATTTATATGACTGTTGAGATTGGACTGGAATAACAGAGTTCGACCAACATTTGCATTATTTCTCAAATCAAAAGCAGCATTAAGATAATTCTATTATGGTTGATTTTGCTTTGCCTTATAACAGTGAATACTCCAACTTTCTTAGTACTTGCGTTTGTAAACCGGCCTAAGCGTATTTTTATTAGAAAACACGTTATTTTGTCATCTTAGCTAGAATCACTGTTTGTATACATTATTTATCAAATATAATAATAAGTGTAATTATTTAAATACATTAGAAAATTTATACTAGTAACTACTGATAAGATTATATGAATACAATTCGATTAACGATTAAGGTATTTCTTATGTTTAAAACTAATATTTAAAAGTATAAGGGCGAAAATATATAAGGTAATCTTTATAAACCATCTACAAAATCAATGTTTCTTATTCCTGAATCCTCCTACAAATGATATTTTTATTTTCACTAAGCCTTTGGTTCCCAACTCGCGGAATATTCGAAATACTTCAAAGATATTAACCCTTTGCGAACCAGAGACGTAAATTTACGCGAGTTTCATTCATAAATCTTTTGCTTTATTTATCACGGTATAGTAAGGGTAATAGGTACGTGTTTTCAACAATATTTTAGGGAAGACCTAAGCCAGTTAACACATAGCAATAAGAATATGTCACCTATCTAAGCGTACATACTCTCCAAAAATGTTGGTGAAAACGGGCATAAGCCCAGCCATGTGGTCAGATGGCTACCGTAAAAAGTATTTACACAGTACAATAGTATTACATTAATATGGGAATTTTACAAAGAATATGAGCGCATGCCTTCCGACAACTATCACCATCATCACCATCATCAGAAACCACCTCACTATAATATGCGCTCGGGCCGTAATTATTATATTCAGATCGTATACAAAAAATCATTTTAACATATACGTATAAGTTTAAATATCCATTATTAGCAATTTCAGTCTATTCCAGTAGACATTATTTTTTTAATTTGATAATATTACTATAGTTATCATGTAGGACAATTTAAAAGTAAGGGAAGCTATTTGAATATTATACGCAGCAATGACAGAAAAACCGAACTGCCCGTTAGGGTTGTTAATGACAACATAATTTTATCAAGTTTATAGAAGGATACGATTATGATCGAAAATGTTCGAAGCCATAGTAGCACCGACTGAACTAAAAAAAAGAAACATAGTAATTTCAACCCAACGCAGACAAGGAACATCCAACGCTTTTTAGCGATTCTATTAGTCCATATCTACGAATAATAATAGTCAGGAACAGTAACTGCGTTAAAAAAATTACCCAACAAAAGTCGTGTTCAAGTAGGCGGGGCTTAAAAATCGTGTTCAGTACGTCATCAGTCGGACATTTTTCTTGCAAGCGAGCACACGTGATATCTTCGCATACATTTTAATTTTTACCATTGTAAACTACAGCTGTGAATCATCATGCCAGCATGTGCTGTGAAGTGGTGCAGGATCCATACAAGATTAAAATGTCCAGGCATCACTTTTATTAGTAAGTGGTAGCAAAATTATAATTATATTCAAAGATGTTCAAATACGTATACAAACCGAGATGGTCAATACTATGCAAAATAAAGTCAGTCTATTTTTGTTAAATGTATATTTTTTACAGAACTGAATATTGAAATAACATTACATTAGAAGACGCCTTCAAGCTTCTGGAATGGCAAGGACTTGGTATCAATATTAACGGCGAATACATCACTCACCTTCGATTTGCCGACGATATTGTAGTCATGGCAGAATCTATGGAAGACCTCAGTACAATGCAAAAAGGCCTCCATCGAGTTTCCCAACGGGTAGGTCTTAAGATGAACATGGATAAGACGAAAATTATGTCTAATGCCCATGTTGTACCTACCCCAATATCAGTTGGGAACTCAGTTCTCGAAGTTGTTGACGAGTACATCTACCTGGGGCACACAGTCAAACTAGGCAGGTCCAACTTCGAGAAAGAGGTCAATCGTCGAATCCAACTCGGCTGGGCAGCGTTCCGGAAACTTCGCGGAGTCTTCTCGTCAAAAATACCTCAGTGCCTCAAGACAAGAGTCTTCGACCAATGTGTGTTACCAGTGATGACTTATGGCACTGAAACGTGGTCTCTTACTATGGGCCTCATAGATAAGCTCAAAGTCGCACAACGAGCTATGGAGAGGGCTATGCTCGGGGTTTCTCTACGTGATCGAATCAGAAATGAGGAGATCCTCGAAACAGAGAACGAAAGTCACCGACATAGCTCCGAAGATTATCCCGTTGAAGTGGCAGTGGGCAGGGCACATAGCACGCAGAACAGATGGCCGATGGGGCCGAAAGGTTCTGGAGTGGAGACCACGGACCGGCAAGCGCAGCGTAGGTCGTCCACCGACACGGTGGACAGACGACTTGATAAAGGTCGCAGGATGACGTTGGATGCAGGCCGCTTCCAACCGGTCCTTTTGGAAAATCATGGGGGAGACCTATGTGTAGCAGTGGATGTCCTACGGCTGAGATGATGATGATGATGATCCTCGAAGGGGTAAGCAGCGGTGTTTTCAACGCCTACATTTAAGTTGTTTGTTTTTTTTTGTTTGTGCCTTAAGCTTGTGTCGCTCGTTATTATTTTGACAGCTCGATACACTAAACGTGCTCGGCGACCGTCAAGGGGGATGAAATGTATCACAAATACCGTCAAGGGTGATGAAATGTAATGACAGTTTTTTCAATGGTGATAAATTTTATATTTGTATGTACTCGTAAGTCCTGTTTTTTATTATTAGTGTTTACAGATTGATACACTAAGTATTTAAATTTTCTCATATTTTCTCTTGGATTTCTATTATAGTAATTGCATTTTACCATGTACATACATATTTTATGACATTTTGGTATGATGATAGATGGAGGTCTGGTCAGGGTGAGGCCTTGGATAAGATAATAAGCTCCTCGAAGTACTAACTGCGCAGACGTAGTCGCGGGCACCAGCTAGTTAAATATATGTCTGGTAAAATGAATATGAGATTTTTTTTTAATCTCACTTCACTACATTGCGAAGAAAGAGTCTCTTCTAATCACTGCTAGACGAAAACTTAATAAATTAATCATATTTGGCGGGACATAAAATTCATTGAATTTTAAAAAGTAACAGATGTAAAAAAAACAAATAAAAAACATTGTTTATATTAATGACTTGGTCCAATCCACTTGTTGCATTACATCGTCCACGCCGCTACGACTCAGTTGTCATAGTAGACGTTGCAGCAAGTGCGTGGACCAATCCCTGCTTTCCTTCTGAATTTAAACCAATAACCGAACATGTCTATTTGTAACCTCGGAAGTAATTCGTATTTGGAATCATACGTCGCTTTGGTTTAAAGGACCACTTTTTGTGTGGAATTTGTTCTGAATTATGCTTCCTGACTTATTATTATTCGTAGATCCATATACTAAACTAGGCAACACCACGGATTTCTAGCGCAGTTTTCACGTACTCAACTAAATTCAACCTTATAGCAATGAAATAAGATCTCAAACAAAAATCCATCGAGCACAGTCTGTCGTCGTGGTTGGACCTTATAATGTAAAGTCTTCAAGCTGGATATAACATATACCTATTATATAAACCACCTAATATTCTAGATAGGTACATTTTACAAAAGGGAATTTCACTTATATATCTATGACGACGCAATATAAATAATTAGTCTTGTATAATGTACCGTTGAGTAATTCCACTAATAACAGAATAACTAGTTGGCTCTCACTAATCTATATCAAAGTTAATTTTACGACGGCTATAGCATATTATTACCTTAGTATATTTTACTATTAACTCTAGCAGACAGTTTTCATTGGTTCATTAAAACACCGTCTATAAAGTTATAATGTAGTTCATAAGAAAGATAATTAACTAGAAGAGACACTACCGCCAAGATCGTGAGTCAGACCAATTCTCTAATACCAAGGATAATAGGGCTGGCGCTGCAACCCGAGCGTACGCGTCGCTTTTTCGGTCACTCGAATCAGCAAAGTCGCAAAGTAAGCATTTAAAGTGTTGTAAAAACGCAAAAATGATACAATTTTCTAAGATATCCGATAACGCTATTAATCGGTACTGCTTTGGGTTTTTTTCTGTATAAGTACACATAATATGTGTATACAGAAATTATTTGGAGTTACCATTCCAGTACAGCCAATGATCTTAAATTTAAAAAAAAGTTAGTTATGTTAGAACTGACACGAAGTCAATGTTGTTGTTAAGAAAGTATTTTGCTGAGGTTCTTAGCCACATTTGTTGTTGCCGTATTTATACGCGAGTGCCATATCGATCTCTTTATAATATAAGATCATTGAGTATGGTATTAGCATCTATATTTATAAGCGACAAGTTGATTGTAATTTGTTTTCTGTATCATAAATAAATAAATGGTACTGACCTTTTTTCGTGTATCGTACTTTTGAGGCATCGTTGCACATGTACAGCCGTAAGTTACAGAAATATTTACAATTGTATACTTGTGTAAACTCATTTAACTTAGTAAATGTAATGTTTCTTATTATGTGATATCATGAAATCTGTGGCAGTGTCTACTGAGTTATTAGCTTTTGATATATTAACATAGTAAACATTTACTAACAAGCTATAACGATATTGTTTCGTACTAAGGAATAACGTTCCCGATTCCACTGAGTGACAGCCGTGATCACGTTCACGTCAGTGACGCTCGAACTGACGTCATTATGAAACGATTGCTATTGGACCCACTAGCCATTGGTCACTGGTCATGGTGGTTCTGACTAGCAAGTTTTCGCAGTAGCAGAGAGCGATACTACCTTGATGTTCTAGGGTCCGAGCGTGGAACTTTACGGTAGAATCCTTCCTCCTGGTATTCCAAATTGCAAGGCTTGATTAGCTCCTGACCGCCTTGATGGATCCACTTGTTTGAAACTGCAAGACGAGTGAAAATTGGGCGTTATTTTTTTAATACCCCTTACAATACCGATCGATCGATGAGCCGATCTGTAATATGACCTGGGGTTCGTGAGGTCATGATAATGGGTAACAGCTGAAAATCAGTGACTAAGGATTCTGTTCTTAGTCGTATGCTAAGCCCATGTTCAGGACACACGCAGCAGCACGCTGCTTTCTACACGTGTTTAATATTTAAGTGTATTCTTGATTGAAACTTTCGTAAGTATTACACATTTTAATGATATTTTGACGGTTAACATTATTAAGACGCGCTCGTATCCTGATAATAGTAAAAAGCAGAATTTTTAAACACTTAGTGTAACGAAACAGATGGATAATATATTATGAAAAAAATACTAAGGCTAGAAAAGGAATAGAAAATGAGTAATAACCGAATAGAATTCATAAATATAACTCTCTTTCTGCAGAAAAAAATCCTGAATAGGTCCACAAAAATAAAATTTCACGTCCTAACTCTCAGAATTTTCAGCGATAACACTATATTTTTTTTAAGTAATACATAGCCAGCAGTTTTTTCAATTCTGTTAGTATATATCGAAAAATATAAAGAAAACGTACAAAATTAACGCATTTTCGCATTACATCGTCCAATCTGACAAGCGATTTTCAACCTTACGTAAAGCATCGTAAATTATTTTAAAATTGGGGCTGGACCGCCCCTTAATGGTTAACCGTATGGTCACGTAACCGGTCCAGATACTCAACTATACCGCGTAAGTTAAACTGTCAAAATACAATTAAAATAAGTGTATTCTGTTTCTTTAATGTGTAGAATATTATATTATGTAATGTGATGTTGTGTGTGTCTTGAAATGAATGTTTTCATTTAAATTTTTATATTTTCAATAACTATACGTTTTTTCATAGCAAAGCGAAGATCAGGAGCACTGAGGATTAACCGACAATCATGTGGTCGCCGGTTGGATCCCTACCATCTTAATTAACCTTATGGTGGTGTTAATGTTGTGTACTGATTGTAACATGAATGGAAATAATATTTAATTGTTTGTCTGATTTAATGCACAAAAGTTCTCGTAGCAAGGTTTTAAAAATAGGATTCTCAATGTATTGTGAACTTGCTGATCAATTACTACAATAAAAATGTATTCGTTTTATTTTAATAAACACTCCCGTTGAATTGGTGGAAAACGATTTAGGATCAGAGACATACTTTAATATTGATTAGACAATATTATATCTGTGGAAAATATTATGGTATAATATATGTTCTTTTCATCTACTGGTACATACTGAAATATTATGTTTATGTAAAGAAACATAAATAATTTTTGTGTAAGTGATATCTGGTGATATTTTAAAACGAATTATAATCGGCATGCGTAGTGTATACACTGCCGTTTACGTGAAAACGATCTCTACCTGTGTCAGTTACGGAGTTATGCCTAATTCTTTGATCGCGCAGAGTTATTTTAATTAATTGATATCGCAGAGCAAATCAAATTCATTGATAGCGCAGGGTGAATTTAATTTTTTGATCACGCAGAGTGATTTTATTTCTTTGATCGCGCAGAGATAATTTAATTAATTGATGTCGCAGAGCTAATCAAATTCATTGATAGCGCAGGGTAAATTTAATCCTTTGATCGCGCAGAGTGAGTTTAATTCTTTGATCGCGCAGAGATAATTTAATTAATTGATGGCGCAGAGCTAATCAAATTCATTGATAGCGCAGGGTGAATTGAATTCTATAGTCGGGCAGAGTGAATTTAATTAATTGATAGCGCAGAGTGGATTTCGAGGAAAGTTTGGATCTATGGATGTTGTTTACTCAATCATCACGCAAAAACGGGTGAACAGATATGGATGAAATTTGGTAGATGAAGCAATGAGTCCGCCAAATTTAACCCAAATGTAAAATAATATCAACTTACCCCATTTAGATCCCCTGAGTACGGGGCACGCCGCGTGCCTGGTCGCCAAATCACCCTCTCCCGAAGGATGCAAGTTCAGCCAGAACGCAGCAGCGCGTTTAACCGGGAATAAACTTAACCCAATCTCCGTGAAAACGGTAGCCCCGCCTTGCGCTACGTCGGACATCTACAGAAGAAAACAATACGTAAGCACCAGATTTAAATAATAATAGAACTATATTGTTAGTGTTGATCCTGGTATGTTATTTGTTATGTTTTTATACCCTTTGTTTTGTACACACTCTGTGTGCGTCTTTATAAATTGTTTTGTCTACTGTTTGTTACACTGTCGTTCGTGAAGTCAGTCATGAGTTCCGATTGAAAACCAGCGCTTAGGTTTCCAACTCTATCATATGCTGAGGCGGGTCTCATCCCAGACATCACACAACATTTCTAAAAGTATTTTGTTTTCAGGTTTAAGTATAATAACTATGTTACCTTTACCATGTTATTTATTGTTATGTTGTGTGATGATCTGGAATAAATTGATATTCTATTCCATGGATTCACAAACTCTCAATATCGTAGAAACGAACAAACTCAGTTTGACAGACAGTTTGATGACATTTTGTCAAACTGTCATTTATCTATTACAACTATGGCACAGACAATTCATAGTTTGTACTGTATACGTCAACGACACGATTACGTTACATTTTTACAAGATATATACAGAGATGCATTACAAAAAAAATTAACTCACGTAAAATAAGACAGTGGCTATCCTATTTCCGGCAAATTTTGTGAATGCTGTCTCACGTTTCTGTAACAAAAAAGAACTTTTAGTACACGAATATTATTTTTGTTCGTTTTTTGACATCATTATCCTCGGCGCCATGAAAATTAATCAAATAATATTAAAATATTATTAAGTTACGAATCACAGATGTTTAATAGCATAATGTTAATATTGTGCACGGGTACAGTTAATATAATGTTTACTATGGCATGGCTCTGCTTGACATAAACCATTCGATAACCTAGGATTTGGGAACCTTTATGGTTATGAACTCCGCGGTCTGTCGATAGGATAAAATTCTTCTTCTATTTCATTGACATATCACTGGGGGGCTATTCTCTTAGCTATTGAACCGCGATATAGCAACTCAATTGCACGAAAATTGTCGTTTTTGACAGTTTTGGTATTCTGCTCGCTATTTAGGTTCGATCGCGGTCCAGCGGCTTGCGATCGATAGTTTTTGACATAAATGGTATTCTGTAAACTATCGAGTTGCGATTGCATTGCTACTAACCTCTGTCACAGTATAAAGATGCAACAGTATGGAAACTAAGCCTAGTTGATTAAATAATTATCTATGCCCCATTGAAGCCATAGTTGTCACTTTTAATGTTTTAAGGTATTATTTTTTTAATAAAACATTCGTTGTTCTGCTGTAGACATGAAATCTAGTTAATTCTAGTTACCAAATAAAATGTATGACACCTTCGAAAACCATAAAAACGACACCCAGTACGATATAGTTCATAATAATATTATAATCTTTTGCAGCCGCCATCTAAGATTTATATTATGATTTATGATCGATAATACAAGAACACTTTTACAATTTTAAAACACATAGCAGTCAGTCAAGTGTGACATTTCAGATTTTAGATCATATAAAAAAGGTCAAGATGTAGAAATAGTTTGTAACACTCACTACTGACGGCACCGCAAGAACCGCTTAGGGGTCTCGTCGATGCGCATGTTTATGTCAGTGGGCCGTTTCGAACGATTGAAGGTATTTTCCGTACTGTTTTCTATATCTACTGTGCCTCTATGTTGCTACAGTGGTACACATCTGTCTCAGAGTAAGAATCAAATAGAGTTGTCATTAGCAACCGGTAAGAGACAGAAATGCTACGAACCCAACCAATAGGGTAGTTGACACAATGAAAAATAAATTGCAATGTAATGTTAACTTAATAGTAGTTAGAGCAAACAACTCACATAATTTAAAAAATGCATTGGATTAACCTATATTTGAATAAATAAAATGTGTACAAAAGTTTCTAAAATTCAAGTGACCAAAAACGGAAGTAGCTGCGGAAATGATGTCATAAGGGCAAAAACAAACGTGTAATATGATTGTGTCGTACCTTATCAACAGATTGAGAATCATGCAAGTGAAGCAAGCATCTAATATTATTGCTTTAAAACTAAATACATACTAGGTCAAAGGACAAACTGTCGATCCATAAAGACGGTTATAACTGCAACCGCAAATAATAACTTTATTATATTTTTTTTATATTGATTAAATATACCAACGTTTATAAAAATATTTAATAGTCAATTCGTTAATCTTGTTATCACTATTACACATTTATGGAATTAGGATTTTTTCTTTTTATGAATGAAAAAGGATCTTGGCAGACATACAGATGAACAGACGGGCAACAAAGTAATCCGATAAGGGTTGATTTGTCGTTTTGAGGTGGATTACAAAGAATAAATTATGCGGCTAAAATGTAGTTTTATTTATGTAACTTCAGAAATATAAACTTTTTTCAAGTAGGTAGCTAGAGTCTGCTCTAAGACAGAAGTCAGTTATTTAACTGCTGTTTTGCATGAGTCACGTGGATGCATTACTAAAACTTGCTACCACGATTGACGAAAAAAAGCAAAAGTAATGTTTTATGAATTTATACACTTCACGTACCACCTGACACTCAACTGCACCATTGTGAACATCAACTTATAATAGTCCACCACTATTACATGTCAAAACTTAAAAATCAACACAAAAAAACATAAATTATAATAGTCATTGTTGGCTTTTTCTCGCCATCTGCATGTTCAAACAAGCAAAACGAATTATATCATAACACTGTTTGTTTTTGCCTTAGTGACGCCATACGACGTATTGGCTGCCATTGAATAATGTTTAAGCACCAATTTTAAAAGTTGAAATATAAACATATTTTTTTGTTTTGAGTTCTTCTTTTTTTATATATTATGTTATTAGTATTATTTCGTATTTTCTTTACATTGTTGCAGTCATGCAAGTTTTGATATAATTTATATTTATCTAATTTATTAACAAGGTAAAAATAAGGTCAAAATTGTGGACTTACGAATAAAAGGTTATATTTTTGTTTTTAACAAATCTTGTATTCAATAACAATACAAGACCGTTTTTTTTACCGACCTTCCTCTACAGTAATTAATTAAAACAAAAGATTACATTCATACCATAACGAACGTCTACGTACCATGGTAAGAAAAGGGTTAATGGTGTCATAAATGCTGTATATTAGTTGTGAACTTACTCTAGCAAAGTCAAAATGTGGTTCGTAATGTCCTCCGATGCCGTAATTCACAACTTGCAGTTCTTCAGCTGTGTCCATACTAAGGCCGGTCATGTCCGCGATTCGCTGTGATATCCTCTCAATGACAGGCGATTCCTCATTCTTCAGCCAAGAGGATTTGCTGATGCGGTAGTCGGCAGGTTTCAGCTCTCCCGTTTTGGGATCGTGGACGACGGCACGTTTGAACTGGCAAAATAAGAAAGCATAGTGAACTTTTTGATATTAGAGATGGAATATTTTCTAGGTTGAGACATGAACCCACGTTTATGAGACATCATGTCGGACTCCAAAACCACATGTCCTTCTTTCTATTGAACTCAGCATAGAAAGAAGCAATTAAAACTATGCCATAAAATAGTGAAAAAAAACATTTATTAATATATTTTTTTAATTTAAAAGATACAGTATGGTAAGTTTGTGAATGACATGTAATTATAATAGAGTACCCTGGGGTAGTCAAATCTCGTCCCATTCCTGAGATATTAAAGTGTATTATGAACCTCATTCTAATGCACTCACCAAAAGAGGTTACTGCGACTATAACGATAGCGTTATTATTACGTCACTACTTTTAATCAATTTTCAAAAAATGAGGTTCTCATTTCGTCTGTTTTTTATTTGTTGCTTCATAACTTTTCACCTAGTAAACGAAATTTAATGATTCGTTTTTATTTATAATATGATGCTTCTAATGTGGTCCCATTTAAATTTGACAAAAATCTTACCCGTTTTAATTACATCGGGTATAATAAAAATAATGTCGTTTAAAATGTTTGTTTAAAAAAGTTCTTAAATAAAATATAAAGCAAATGATATATAAATACAAAGGAGCATGATATTATTCTTGCAATCTAATCAAACAGTAGCTACCTATATATTTTTATTTTATCCATAGCGCGAGCTCGACATGCACTTAGCCGAATTTCATTATGTTATTTTATTTTAGAGTTTACACTACCACACCAAGTTTGAAGCTTGTATATATTTTTGGGAACTGAGTTGCCCCCGTCCGTGGGAGTATACCCCAAATCTGAAACCCCACACGTGGTTCCCGGGTGGTGCTAAACAGGCAACAAAAACACTGGTGGTAGGCTTTGGCCGTGGCTAGTGACCACCCACCGGACAAAGCCGCGCCGCCAAGCGGCCTAGCCGTTTTCCGGAGCGATGTCCGGTGTCGCCGTTCGAGGAGGTGGGTCGGAATGGCTGCTTCATAGATACAAGATCGTTTTTGACATACATACTAATGCTTCATCGGGTAACTAGTCGCGGAGGGTAGTGGGATCCGAGGCACGGTGCACCGCTGGCCGACCGCAGTTAGTAGGGGGCCCAAGTAGTGAACTAGCCACTCATGAAAGGCTGCCCCGCCAACTAGCGAAAAATCCCGGGATGCGCCATCGTGCCGGTCGGCGACCGGAAGAAAGGGCCCGATGGACATCCCCGGGGGGGCTCGGGCGTCCCCGCAGTCTCCAGACTAGTTCCCCACAGGTGTTGCTTTGTATGTATGTCTACTGATCAGTATCGTGAAGCCTTATTCCACTGCCACCTTCTCACCGACAAAATTCACTCGATGACATGACACGAAATAAGAGGAAAACGGTAAAACAGCGGTTGCACGCCCTTTCTCTAAAAGTGCACCTCACTAATATCCGAGGTTTGCACTCCAATCTCGCGGCGGTCCACTACCATCTAGAAACCGAAAAACCGTCACTCTTGTTTCTAACGGAGACGCAGATCGGATGTCCGTCAGACTTGGCGTACTTGTCGTACCCAGGGTACACCCTTGAGCACAATTTCAAAGCTCGGGCTGGTGTATGCTTGTACGCCCGGGATGACATCTGCTGTCAGCGTCTCCGTATTCTTGAAGATCATAGATTTACCGTTTTGTGGGTCCTAGTGGACACTGGTATTGAGAAGATTCTCTACGCTTGTGTCTACCGTTCGCACAGCGGAGATCAGGAGACTTCCAGGCTCACTGAATACCTTAGTGAGGCAGCGGATGTGGCTCAACTAAGGTATCCGTCGGCTCAGTTAGTGTTTCTGGGGGATTTTAACGCCCACCACAAGGAGTGGCTGTACCCATACCAGGACACTGACCATGCTGGGCGAGAGACGCGAAACCTAGCCTTAGCGTTAGATCTCACCCAGCTGGTCCGAGATGCTACCCGGGTACCTGACGTTGATTCCCACACACCCTATTGCTTGGACCTTCTGCTGACAACAGATCCAGACCGCTACTCAGTGTCAGTATCATCACCCTTGGGTAGTTCTGACCACTGTCTGGTGAAATCTGTATCAGTCTACTCCCCGCCTGATCCCAGCCCTTGTGGCACCCGGCGGCTGTGGCGATACAAGTCAGCAGACTGGGACGAGATGCGGTCTTTCTTTGCATCTTATCCTTGGCAGCCTGTGTGCTTCTCTTCCGATGATCCTTCAACCTGTGCGGATGCCGTGACGGAGGTACTGCGTCTGGGTATGGAGTATTTTATTCCATACTCGGATTCAACGCTGTCCGGCAAAGCTCGCCCATGGTTTGGACCTGAATGTGAACGCGCAGAAGCGCTGAAGCATGAAGCGTACCTCTCCTGGGTTGACGCTCGACACCGCAAGGCAAGGGACATACGTCAGAATAAGATAGCGTTTAACAAGGCTGCTAAGTCCTGCAAAAAGGTGCTTCGGAGGGCTCGCTTTGACCACATCGGCCGAGTAGGTGATAAATTAGCTTCGTACCCTGCGGGTAGTAAAGCTTTTTGGTCCCTGGCTAAGTCGGTCGAAGGGAACTTCTGCCGCCCCTCTCTGCCTCCATTGCTGAAACCTGATGGGACGCTGGCACACACCGCTGAAGAGAAAGCAAACTTGTTTGCTTCTCTATTTGCGGAAAATTCGCGTCTTGATGCTGGTAGCGCGATACCTCCAACTCCTTCTGGCTGCTCGACATTTATGTCGGAAATTAACATTCGCCAAGCTGAGGTTCGCAGAACGTTACGCAATCTTGATGTGAATAAAGCCAGTGGTCCTGATGGTATTCCGGCCATAGTTTTGAGGACATGTGCACCTGAGTTGGCTCCTGTACTGACACGTCTCTTTCGGCTTTCTCTTAAGACTGGCAAAGTACCGAGTTCTTGGAAGCTTGCAAACGTGCAGCCCGTGCCCAAAAAGGGTAGTCGTGCTGACCCTGCTAACTACAGACCCATTTCAGTCACGTCCATTCTCTGTAAGAGCATGGAACGTGTCTTGAACAGCAGGCTCCTGGCGTATCTAGAATCTAATGACCTCCTCAGTGATCGACAATATGGCTTCCGCCGGAATCGTTCCACTGGGGATCTTCTAGTATACGCCACACACATCTGGAGTGAAGCCATAGAGAAATACGGGGAAGCAATTGCGGTTTCCCTAGATATATCTAAGGCCTTCGACAGGGTCTGGCACGATTGCCTTATTAGCAAGCTTTCCTCTTTCGGCTTGCCCATTGGTTTCATTGCGTGGATATCGGACTTTCTGAGGAATCGATCTATACGAGTGGTCATCGATGGCCGCTCGTCGGATCCAAGGGCGATTAATGCCGGTGTTCCTCAAGGGTCGGTGCTCTCTGCAACACTCTTCTTGCTCCATATCAACGATCTGCTAAAACCCGGTGTCTTTGGGTATGCAGACGACAGCACTGTTGTGGAGAGCTATATATCCAACGCGCGTGCCAGTGCGGCCGAAATTCAGTCACTAAGAGAGACCATGGTTGAGCGCTTGAACCTCTCCCTTAAGGCAGTCTCCGACTGGGGCGATGCCAACCTGGTGAAGTTCAATGCAGCAAAGACCCAGGCGTGTCTGTTCTCTGCCAAGAGGAGGCCATTTGATCTGGCTCCGACTTTCCGTGGTACAACTTTGCCGATCACTGACCACCTGGAGCTTCTTGGCATTACTCTGAACCCAACTCTCAACTTCGGTTCCTACATTGAGTCGAAGGCTCAATTGGCTGCCAAAAAGCTGGGTGTTCTCGCAAAGGTGCGACAGTACTTTAAGCCGGAACAGTTGCTTACCTTGTATCAAGCACAAGTTCGGTCGTGCATGGAGTACTGTTCGCACCTTTGGGATGGATCGGCTAAATGTCAGCTTCAGGCGCTGGAATCGATTGAGAAGAGAGCCAGGAAGCTCATAGGCAGTGAATCCCTATGCAAATCTAAGCTGCAAAGTTTAGAACATCGTCGCAAAGTTGCTTGCCTTTCGGTTTTTTATCGGTTGCACTTCGGAGAGTGTGCATCGGAATTACACGATCTTATTCCCCCATCCCCATTTTATCACCGGACGAGCAGAGACACCTCAAGGCGTCACCGCTACATGGTTGAAGTTCCAGGGACTCGCACTAAGCGGTTTTCTGGCTCTTACATTGTGCGAACTGCCAAACTGTGGAACTTACTGCCGATGTCTCTGTTTCCTGATAAATATAATCTACGAGTCTTTAAGTCGAGAGTGAATCGGTATCTTCTAGGTAAGCGCGCTCCATCGTAGATCACAACTACGCTTAACATCAGGCTAGTTGTGGTTAAGCGCTAACCTATTGTACATAAAAAAAAAAAAAAAAAAAAATATTACAGTTTACAAGATAGAGCGAAAACAAATATCTATAAAACATTTGTGTTGGTTCTTTTGTTTGGTATAACTAACTACAAATCCAGGACTTTCGGATTTTTATTTTACTTGTGCTCTAATACCTCACCAAATGTGACGAGAGGCAAGGTATTTCATGATTCTTGGCCACATTGACTTAGAAGCTTTATTTATTTACAGTTTCATGGAAGCGTCAAACTAAATATTTGATATTGATATAAAATTGAAGACCTCCACACATTCCTGAGAAAAAGAGTATTGACAGGCAGCCAAATAAACAACGAATTGATCCTATAAAGGTTCCTTTTAAGGGAAAATATAAAAGAGCACTGTCTTGCAATTAATACTATACAACGCAATAGATAGAGGATAGGCCTCCGTCTACTTGGATCCACAGCTCGGCTCCACATGTGGGTCCGCAGATACCTTTATCTCCTCTTAATGGTGGATACCATTGATGGAATCAAAAAATAATAATATTAGTATCTGCCACTTCGATCCACAAACGAGGGGATCCAAAAATAATAATATTTTATATGCCACTTGAAACCACAAACGAGGGGATCCAAAAATAATAATATTTTATATGCCACTTGAAACCACAAACGAGAGGATCCAAAAATAATATTTTCCTATGCCGCTTGAATCCACAATCCGCTATCAAGGCTATTTAAGGACCTTTCTTCTTTTTCTCTGAAATATTATTCTGAATACTCCTTGCTGAAAAACATTTTTTTTCTATTAACCAGTGTACAAGCATGACAATGACGGGATCTTCATTTGAGATAGGTAAATTTGTAGCAGTAGTATAAAAATATAGGTTCATATTATTTAAACAATAGATTTAATCAATTATTTATTATTTTAAAAAAGGTAACAAAACGAAATAAGAAGCATATATAGGTAGATTGAAAAGGAATAAAAATGTTCAAAGATCCGTCTGTGGGTTTAAGAGGAAAAAGAAGTATACACGGATCCACATGTGGATTTATGAGGAAAAAGAAGTTTCCACAGATTCACCTGGGTATTTTAGAGGAAAAAGAAGTATCCACGGATCCACATGTGGATTTAAGAGGAAAAAGAAGTATCCACTGATTCACCTGGGTATTTTAGAGGAAAAAGAAGTATCCACTGATTCACCTGGGTATTTTAGAGGAAAAAGAAGTATCCACGGATCCACATGTGGATTTAAGAGGAAAAAGAAGTATCCACAGATTCACCTGGGTATTTTAGAGGAAAAAGAAGTATCCGCGGATCCACATGTGGATTTAAGAGGAAAAAGAAGTATCCAACAGATTCACCTGGGTATTTTAGAGGAAAAAGAAGTATCCACGGTTCCACCTGTGCATTTAAGAGGAAAAAGAAGTATCCACAGATTCACCTGGGAATTTTAGAGGAAAAAGAAGTATCCACGGATCCACCTGTGCATTTAAGAGGAAAAAGAAGGATCCACAGATTCACCTGGGAATTTTAGAGGAAAAAGAAGTATCCACGGTTCCACCTGTGCATTTAAGAGGAAAAGAAGTATCCACAGATTCACCTGGGTATTTTAGAGGAAAAAGAATTATCCACGGTTCCACCTGTGCATTTAAGAGGAAAAAGAAGTATCCACAGATTCACCTGGAAATTTTTAAGGAAAAAGAAGTATCCACGGATCCACCTGAGCATTTAAAAGAAAAAAGAAGTATCCACAGATTCACCTGGGTATTTAAGAGCCTAAGAGATTAGAAAGGAGATGAAGGTATCCGCGGATCCACATGTGGAGCCGAGCTGTGGATCCAAGTGGACGGAGGGGAGGATAGATCGTTTTGTTAGTTCTTAATGTCGCTCATTCGCATAGACTTCAGTTCACTACTGATCATAGCGCTAGCAACAATGACTAAATATCGCAAACTCGAAGAAAACCTTATACACAGTTTTTAATGTTAACTCTAGTATAATGCCCGTGATAGATTATCGTCGTATGGGCAATCGCATGCTGGTATTTTTTGCGTGACGAAAACAGCGGATTACGTATTGTTCTTTGAATAAGAAAGTAAAATTTAGAGCAAGTGAAGAGAAAAAGCTTACCCTAGGTTTAGCCATTGCTTTGATCAATTCGATCTCGTTGTCACTCAGAACCTCGTGGAATATGAAAATATCCGGGCTTATATAGCTCTGCTCCACTTTGAAAGGCGCGTATTTCAAGAACGGGTGGTTTTCACTCATATAATAACATTTTAATCTGCAAACAAATAATGTACATAAATAATGTGTCATACCCAATTCATGTAAATGTGACTGACTATTTTTAATACCATTAGATGCACATTAAAAACCCTAACCCCCCAAATAGTTTGAGATCCATGTAATAAATTTAGCAATTTAAGCAAAATCAATAACATCCATTGTTGGGGTTTTCCCCGCCATCCCCCCTTCTTTCATTATTTATGAACAGTGCATTGTTTTAGAGCGGATTAATAAATCCGAGTGTATAAAAGTAATGATATTTATTTACTTCTTCGTGATTTCAGGCGAAACCTCTATTTCTCCGCGGCACAGAGCTTCATACGTCTTTCTTTCTTTTTCGTACGAATATTTCCAAACACCAGGTGGCGTCTCTTTCTCCACTTCTTCGACGACCACATCTTGACTTGGTTCTCCGACGTCCTGTAATGACGTGATAAAGTAAAAAAAAACAGAATGAAATCATTTTTCATCCACATAGAACTATTGCCTGATGGTAATGTCACATTTTAGAGTTTTTACGAGACTACAGAATCCTTAAAGTATACATAAGCAAGCTATAGAGCGCGCGTATCGCTCCGGTTTGTTTCGAAATTAGCAAATGTTTTATACATACTTCTTTATGTAATAGCACTTTATAGATGATGAGACTAAATACCGATAAAAATAAGTTACTATTTCTTTTATTTTACGTTTTTTACACCCTGGCTCTCAACTGATTCATTTCAACATTATAAACACAAAAACAAATATTGCTCGCCGATTAATTATTACTCGTATTTTTAACGACTGTGCTGTTCATACTTGTGCTTACTGTTCATACTTAATAAGGATTGCCTACTCTAAGACAGAATATTATTACTAAACGTAACTTTTAAGGGATGTTGTATCTGTCGAATCGTATTAGGGAGCCGGTTGAAACATTCATATTATCGCTACATCGTAGCCATGGTTACATGGTAACTAGCAATATTATATATACAGCATTACATGGTAAATGATTGCACAATCATTCTATAACCAAGGCGTTTTGCTTCCACTTTTATGATGCGCACAACCAAGAAATGGAATCTCTCTTTGCTTGAGTTTATGATTCTCAAGAGATGATAGACATGATTAATAGCGCGAAAGCATGCTATAATTGTTTTGTTACCCAATGTTATGGTGCAATGTGTGTTCGCACATTTTTATAACGTTTACACGCTCATACTAAATGCTTAATCCAGAGAGCTATTTTAACTTAAATTGCATTTTACTCTGAGAAAGTTGAGACACATAAAACATAATATAAGTAGAAATGCAAATAACATGTTTATGTAGTATACCAAGCCTTTGTCTTTAATCTATATGTGGTTATACAGGCATGCTGTTATTTTTACACATATGCTACAAATCCTCCATAAAAGTTTCTAAAACATCGTATTGCCAACATTGAAAGAACCAGTGTCAATAACCTTAATATCAAATAAAAATAAAAGCAAATAAAAATTATCTTATCTTATCTTATCTTATCAACTAAACGAGTGTTATGTTGTACTTAATTTCATTATGCAATTCCTTCGCTAAAGGGTTTTACTTATAACAGTCATAAATAATTTGTTTTTATCGTTTTTGTCCCTGTGTGGTAAAATGAATATAGGTCGGCCTTTTCCTCGCAAATGCGTTGAAAAACGTCGTATGAAACTAATGAGCTCTGCTCACTTGTATCATAATATACTACGATAAAACACTCATGTGATACTATTATCAGCCACCTTCTTGTTTTAATACCCTAAATACAAAAGTTGCATAAATAAATATTGTTTGGTTTGTGAAGTTAATCAAAACTATATAAGCTGCTGCTAATGTATATAGTTTTGATTAACTTCACAAGCAACTTTATATCGATACGGTCAGAGCTGAAAACCAGCGCTGTTGGTCATTCCACAGCATTATGCTGAGCTCAGACCTTTTCTAGCAGCACTGCATATGACAGCAGTCCGAATACATGTGCACATGTTACGTTATGTTAATACATTTAAGATTTTGTTATTTATTTCTATAAGATTTTTGTACTTTGTTTAATGTTGATGTGTACAGTTCTGTCTCGAATAAACTATTTTCATTCATTCATTCATTCATTCATCTTACGCTATGAGTCGTGATTTTTAGTTCTTACCCCTCGCTGTTCTTTCTTCCGTTGAGCCTCTTCTTCTTCTATAGTCTTCTTGAAATGAGGGACGTTGCCGAGTGCGCGGGAGTGTTTCGGGTCTAACTTCAACAGTTTATAAGTCCATTCTAGCGCGGTCTTCGTATCTCCTGCAACCATGCATAAGGAGGGTGAAATCGAAATAGTCCACAACACTGCAGTGGACTTCCAGGAACCACGTATGATTTTATGTATTTTCCTTTAACGCGATAGCGAAGCTGTAAGGTTGTATGAAACAGTCAGCGCTTTCAAATGTTTACAAAGTTTGTTATTTTAGTATTGAAATTCTCGTGAGTTTGACACATATTTAACTATTATTATTAACTGGCAATGCACTCACGTTAAGAATCGTATACGTCGACCCGGGGTTGTTAGTGCCCGTCGGGAGCTCGTAGACGCCACTGCGCACTCGCCCTGAAGATGAGCATCGGACATGCTCGAAACCCGGGTCGACGTATACGATCCCCAACGTGAGTGTTTTGCCGGTTAATAATAATAGTTAAATTTGTTATTTTATTTAAAAAAAGAAACTTACGCTTTTACAAAAAACTGAGCTCACTAATGTATTTGAATGTTTGTTGAGATTACATACATGGTTGGATAAATATCTTCCGTAGAAACTAAATAGAGTCGATTCATTCAATCGATGACAACGTCTTCAAGGGTGTTTTTGGGAAAGTTTGCGATTTTATTCTATCGAGCCAAATTTCTTTAATCGTGTAGGTATCGTTTAAAATATCCGAATTAAAGTATTTTGTGAACATCTATTATACATAAAAAATTATGGCAATTAACCATTTTCAATGGTTTAGTTTTTAATTATCGTGAAGACGAATTTTGAAATTTGAAGCATATTTCGTCTTAAAAAATTCCAGTCACTAGTACAATAACCCGGATGACCGGGCAAAGACCACGGTATAGCGGCCGGCGTGCAAGCATTGGCGACGGCTTGATTATCGAACCGAACGTTTTGGATCACTCTATGTAAAAGTTATTTAAGAACATGTTATGTAAGAGTTACACCAGTGTTTAAAAATTCATTTTCGGAAGTCAAAACCAGCCAAAATTTCATGTGCCTAATATTCTAGAACCTAGAGACCAAAATTATAAATTCTGAAACTGCCTTTCGACGGGAAAAATTATTGTGATAGAGCTCTATACTTGCAGGGTGCATTTACAATAAATATCTAGATAACAACAAAACTTGCGGTTGAGTCTGCGCTGCTTTCCTGGATTTTCGGGCTATTCATATACAGCTTCTCACTAAATTATACAAATACTCAAACGGTATAATCAGATATACATATCTTAAAATTAAATACAAATGTATTTTGAAAAAAAGATTAAAACTGTATTTATTAAGAGACAACGTCATACAAAATATTCAGATACAGTTATTAACAGGTAAAATAGACGTAGAACAAAGTTTAGAAAAAATACGTTTATATATTGTGTGTAATTAATAAACAAATGTAATTAAAAACTTTTCTTAAAGACAGCACCTATTATTAACAAAAACTAATCAGTAGGGATAGGTGGAAGTAAATTTCCATGAATCCCTACTAACTAGTATACAGGGTTTCCCAGAAATAGTGGATAATCCTGCACGTACATGTGCGGGGGGGAAGGTGGGGCCCCACATCCTAAAACAAAAAATTCTATTTCCAACAGTTCGAGGTTTATGACATTTTTTGTAAAATTTAGAAATTTTCCAGTTTTTCTCATATATGTGGTCATTACGCCCGCTACATGAGGCCTGATTTGGATTTTTTTATTTTGACGTGTTCCCTAATAGTGGTATTCCTAAATTACCTTTAAAAAAACTTACCTACTTAAAATAGTAGTTAACTAGTAGTCTCTAAACATAATTTTTATTTCTGGAATTTATTTTATAGCTAAGTTTGAACACCTGTGGTGTAAAAAAAATGTATTAGAGTTTTGTAGCCAATCAAATAAAAAACTTGCCTACATCATGACGATCACAAAACAGTAGAATACTATCCACTTTAATAGTAAAATTTCTGAACTACAGCTACTAATGTGTAATAAGTAGGCGTATGTGTAATACGTAGGTAAATGTAGAGTTTTATCACCGAGATTGCCGATCAGAAATACACAAGAGCACATGCGATGTCAAGAACGTTGAAATATGCACTAAACTAGTTTTAACTACTGAGTCAAAACAATAACCAAATACGAATTCAAGGATACAAAGGAGAATTGTTGACCCTTTCACTCGCAATAATCTAAAGCATAGTTTGTCTCGCTCACACAGCTTAGAATTCGAGGAATGTGTCGAGCAGGTAGTAAAGTCTTACTAAAGGGTCGACAGCTCTACTTAACTGATAGAAACTAAAAAAAAATACCTGTACATATTTTTGTAATTTTGTAATGAAACGCCTACTTATTACACATTAGTAGCTGTAGTTCAGAAATTTTACTATTAAAGTGGATAGTATTCTACTGTTTTGTGATCGTCATGATGTAGACAAGTTTTTTATTTGATTGGCTACAAAACTCTAATACATTTTTTTTACACCACAGGTGTTCAAACTTAGCTATAAAATAAATTCCAGAAATAAAAATTATGTTTAGAGACTACTAGTTAACTACTATTTTAAGTAGGTAAGTTTTTTTAAAGGTAATTTAGGAATACCACTATTAGGGAACACGTCAAAATAAAAAAAACCAAATTAGGCCTCATGTAGCCGGCGTAATGACCACAAATATGAGAAAAACTGGAAAATTTCTAAATTTTACAAAAAATGTCATAAACCTCGAACTGTTGGAAATAGAATTTTTTGTTTTAGGATGTGGGGCCCCACCTTCCCCCCCGCACATGCACGTGCAGGATTATCCACTATTTCTGGGAAACCCTATAGGTGGAATAAACATCCACTCTTCCCCAGCAGGGGGGTATGTTGGTAGGGACTAGTGGAATAGCCCGGATTTTCAAAGATATTCTGAAATAACTAATATTATGATAGCGAATATCACTAGCACAATCAACCTTGAATCCAAAGTAATTGAAATGGTTGCATGTATTTTTATGTTGAATAGGGTATATGAGATTAACAAGGAGGTCAATAAACATTCACTTGATTAATTATTACGAAACGGCCGAGACGAAAATTTTGTAAAGATAATGTAGAGCCGACAGTAATAAAAAATAATTACAATACCTCCGAATTAAAATTCCCTAATTCCGGGAGGGATGGACGTTTAACATATCACAAACATGCAGGACCCGAAAGAATAAACATCACACGAATTTGCCTAGGCCAGGGATTGAACCTGGGATCCCTCGCTTCGAAGGTAGGGTCAACCTTGAAAGCTAAGGCTGAGCGCATACTTGAGTCACGATAGTTTTAAGACAGACTATTGCTTTACACAAAATATCAAGACGCGCACACTTCAAACAAAACGTCTCATAGAAAAAATTGTCTCATGGTCAAAACAGTTTTGTTTTAGATGTGCGACGTGTCATAGGGAAAACAATTTGGTTTTAGTTTTAAGACAGACTTGTCTATGTGAGGAAAGTCTGTCTTAAAACTGTCGTGACTCCAATGTGCGCTCAGCCTAACGGGGTAGTCAATAATGACATTATCGATATAACTATTTAGTTATAGTTTGACCGAAACCGCTGTACCGCGCCACAGGACTGTCAGACAAGATGCGGAGAGGAAAAGCCTTAGTAACTATAGTATAATCCGTGGCAGCCCGTGGCAGCGAATACGCGAGCGAACCCGCGCACATAACTAAAGCGCGGTACAGCAGTTGCGGTCAGACTATACTCGTCTTATGAATATACGAGCACTTGACTACGGCAAAGTTTGCTCAACTAACATGGTTAACGACCGAATTGCATAAATATTTGATTATTTACTTTTCTTCGGCTTCGGAGTATATAATTATAGGCCAGATGGCCGATAATTATATACGGCTGCGTGGCCTGGACTATAAAAGAGCATTTTAGGAAACGTGTTCAGGCGTTATTATTCTTTTAATATATTGTCATTCACAAGCTTCGATTCCAACGAGCAGTGGAACAAATGAACAAACGAGGGTAGTGGCTGGATCTAACAACGGCGCTCGTCGAGGGCGTGACCATCAGTGCACCTCGGACACATTTCGCTAACGGACATGGTTGTGTGTGCCTACCTACACCTGTTCTGGACGGATACCTACAGACGACGACGGGGTCCCCGCGCGCAAGCTCAATGGTTTTAGGGTCAGTGATTGGCTTTTATTGGATGAATTTTAACCCTGAACAATAAACCTAACCAGGGAAAATCAGGGCTAGGCTGCTCACTGGGCGATCGAAGGAATAGAATATAAGTACCTAGTTCTCGCGAACTATATATAGAAGCATTTGAGATGTGGACTTAGAGGCGCATGATGGCGATTTTTTTTGGACTCACAGAGTTACCAATGTGGAAGTACTGCGGCGAGTTCGACAAGAACGCAAGCTTTTGAAAACCGTCAAAGAAAGAAAAGTAGCGTATTTGGGCCATGTACTTAGACATGACAGATATTGCCTTCTTCAATTAATAATGACGGAAAAAGTTGCGGGAAAGACACGAGCTGGTCGCAGGAAGAAATCATGGCTACGAAACATCAGGGATTGGGAATGCTACTAAACTTTTTCGCCTTGCCAAGCATAAAGATGAGTACGGAAAGATAATTGCCAACCTTCATTGATTGAAGAGGCACCGAGAGAAGTAGAAGAAGACGGTTTTGTCTTTTTCCATAGTATAAAGCAAAGTTATCAACTGAATAAACAACTTTTAAGACTCTGCTAACATTTTACAACGATTCAATGCAACTAACCCTTCTACTCACGAAATTTCGCCAAATAAATCCATTTATATAAATAGGAATATTAATAAAATTGAGCACGTTTAAACTTCCGTAGCTATATGTAGAGCGGGAGTGTTTAGCACGGCTGTGATTAACGAATGATAAGACCATGTTATGAATGGTATGAAGACGCAGATTTTAACACCATACGAGGAAATTCCCTTTATCCATAAGTTTTATATTTAGTTTGTTTGTTGAGTAGGCGTTCGTAATTTGAAAACCATAATAAAATTGTATAGTGTTGCCATATAAATATGAAACGTAAGTATTTGCTATTCTTTCGATGGAAACAATCGTTTCAATGTGTACGATAGATGCTCGTTTCGTAGCTGTATGACGATTATAAACATCTAGAGGGACAAATTCATATTATAGTGTGCCTTGGTGGCCAAGTGGTCAATGCGTCTGTTACTGATAGTCAGAAGACACGACTTTCAGTCGCGCACGAGATATTAAACACCTACTAACCTAATAAATAATGCGAGAATCCAATGTACTCCAGCAAATCAACTTCTGTGAAGGTATATGTTTCTTTGGCTTCCTTGAACTTTCTATAGGCCTCCATCATCCAAGCCAGACCGTTCTTCCAGTCTTTTTCGTTATATAGTGCACGACCTAGCTCGTAGCAATCCCCTGCTGTCATCGGTGTACTGAAAACACAAAAGATACTATTTTAAGTATCGATTCATATAAAAATTATCATGATATAGTTACTTAAAACACAATAAAACAACCTTAGCACCACCTGATACGGTTAACCACTGTTCAAGAACCTTAATGCAGCGGGAAGACATGCCCACTTTATGAAAGAACTATGAACCGTTGCCCGAGTGTTAAAAAAAAGGACATAAGTAACTTCGACGTTCGGAGCAGGATTTCGGTGGCTTAGTTGACTTGAGCATAAGCATATAATGCGGCAAACCCAGAAACTGCACATTTCACATCCTGTCCGAAGACGATGATGCCGTCTAATTTCAAGAAGCTACATACCACTAAGAAAGGTATACTAGATTATTATAATATTGTTAGGCACAGTCTGAACAAGGATTAGTGACAACTTAAGAATTAGTATTAGCCAGATTACCTTCATCATATAAAACGTTTGCAAAAAGTAACATTGAAAACAAGTCCGAACACTATGTGAACCACCTGCTCGTTTGCCCCCCCTCACTCATAAAAAAAATATCATTCATTTGGACCCCAACACCAAGTGCTCGAAAAAGAAATGTTCGTTATGTGTAAGCATTCTCCTCGATAAATATAGCAGTAACTTGTACAAAAAAATATATTATACACATCAACATAGAACGTGATGTGTGATTTTGTTGTATTCGGATAAACTTGTGAAAACCACAAAATATTTCTTTCTAGTGTCCAACCGAAACTGGTTTTAGCCGAAATCGAACTTTTGGTCTTGCTCTCTGTTTCAGCCGTAACCGCAAATTATTTAAAATTACGATAATTCACTGAAATTAACTGTTTTTAGCATTTACCTATATAATATATGTAAATAATAATATAAATTGTGTTCAATAAAATAAAAAAACATCAATTAAAGTCGTAACAAATTTATTTTTTAAATAATATACTGAACGACGCACGAAAATTCACGAACACTCGAGTTTCGGGACGAAAGTACTTCTTTCATGACACACGTTCCAACGTTTAATTATTTGGCACTAGCAAACCCTGCGAACTCCGTTTCGCCACCAGATGGCTTCGTTTTATGTAACATTTCGTTTGGCGCCATCTACTTAAAATATTGGTTTGTAGTAGGTACATGCTATGTATCAGAGATGGCGCTGTATGTGAAAAAAGATTTTCCCGCTTTTCTTTTGAATTTTTTCCTGAATTTTCTTTACTATAAACCTCACGGAGCCCGAGACCTTTCCAACGAATGCAAAACCGTGGAAATCGGTTCGTGCGTTCTGGAGTTATAGCGTCAGGAAGGAAAACCCGACTTATTTTTATATAGTAGATAAAGCAGGCCATTTGTAAAAACTTCAACCTGCCTGGATTCAAATTCTTACAACAATAAAATAAACAAAAAAGTTTTTAGATAGTATATTGATATACAAGAGGCTGAAGTGGCCCATTATATAGAATAAAACCAAGTTATAATATATGAGTATGGCAAAGACAAAGTAGACGCTGTTACTAATATATTCATCTGAGGACATAAAGAGTTTCACTGCTGTCTCTCACTAAAAATCCGCGGTTATACATTAAATTTACCTACATATTAACTCAACCACGACTCGACAGAGGCCTTCATAGAAATATCAACATGAGTCAGTAATACATTAGATGAGCGTGATACAACCAAATGACGACCATAATGTAACAGCCTTATGTAAACCCATCACAAATAAGCAAACACAATAAACGAGTCTCCAGTATACTTACAAGTCGACACTAAAAAAAAAGAAATAACATTACTACGTGAAGATAAACATTGACATATACCTATAAATTTGGCGTACGTGATAAAGACTTACCCACTTAACATTATCGTCATAATAAAGCAGTTTACTATCAATTTAGATACTTATTAAATGCTAATTTGTTATGTAAGGATAGATAGCGATGGGGAACATTGTCAAAGTGATACAACAATTTCTAGAGCCACTAATGATGAGATAAGAGATGTAGGTATCTCTAATAACTAGAGCAGTGTATTAGTAGCAGTAGGGCATCTAGTAGCATAGAAGAATTAAGTAGTATTAGGTACTGAAGCGCTCGCAGCGGAGCTTGACTTGGCGATTTTAACCGATCAACAAGTTAAGCAACGCTTGCTGCGGTCAGGAGTTGGATGGGTGACCGTTGTCTTAGAAAAACATGCTATGTCGAAGGCCCTGAAAACTTCGACATGGGTTGGCCACTAGCCAATCCACCAAGCCGCACTAGGGCCGCGTGGTGGATTACGGCCCAAGTCCTCTCTCTGTAGAGGTAGGCTCGAGTCCCAGCCGTGGGAACATAATGAGCTGATTATGTAAATTAGGTTAATGTTAATTATTATTAGGTAAGTCAACATGGAAATTTTAAAGATAATTTTGTTTTTTTGTCCCGCCGAATAGATTTTATTTCGGTATCATGGAGTATTCTCGGAGCGATCGAATATAAACAAATTTAGGTTTTAGCCTAGGGACAACTTTTATTTACTATAAGGCAAGTTAAGACTTACCGGTTGGTAAGTTAACGCCTTCTGCGGTGGTGTGGTAGTAGGCTTCATGAGGGGCGGAATTTAAGAATGTTTCCTTCGCCGTCGGCATGCGATTCGTAAGAGGCAAGAAACACGACTTACTCTAGATGCTAATCCTCTTGTGCAAGAAACCATTTTGGTTGGTGCCACCTTATGCAGTGCCAGATATTCCGCCGCCAGGCAATAGTGTACAATCATTACTTTGTTACAGTCTGACCGAAGTCGTTGTACAGCGCCCTAGTTGTGACAGACGTGGTACGAGAGGAAAAGCCTTTAGTATGGTGTAATCCGTGACTGCACATACGCGGGCGAACCCCCGCGCCCCACCGCGCATATACCTAAAGCGCGGTACATTAGTTGTTACAGTCTGACCGAAGTCGTTGTACAGCGCCCTAGTTGTGACAGACGTGGTACGAGAGGAAAAGCCTTTAGTATGGTGTAATCCGTGACTGCACATACGCGGGCGAACCCCCGCGCCCCACCGCGCATATACCTAAAGCGCGGTACATTAGTTGCGGTTAGATTATACAGTGAAGGGCAGGTGATTTGCTGTGTCATACTAAAATTCAGTCCAAAGCAGTGGGTGGCACTGCAACTGTCATGGAGAGACTTGGTGTTATTACCTGCTAACAACTACCCTAGTTATTAGGTCCTTACCTGTTTAAGGCTCTCATTACAATTACCTAGTACCTTACTACTATTCCAGTTACTAGGGCCTTAACTTACCTACAGGTAAGTGTAAGCTCTATAAAATGTATTCTAGTAACTATTACCCTACTTACTAGCTCCTTAACATTGTAGCAATGGTAATCACAACCAGTTTAAGTAAACTTTACACTTCGACTAAAAGCTTCAATCAATCAAATAGTAAGAATCCCATTTATTTTTCAAACTTTTGCTATACTTCTTTTTACATAGTGTTTGAACCAACATTGTCAGTAATTAATTTTAGTAACGTCTTGAACATGACATCTGTGGTGAAATGCCGGAAGCATAGAACAAACAAAATGTATGGTAAACATATTTACCATTACTGAAGTTATGTTTTTTTTCTGTGTTGAGTTGTTTATGTTACTTTATATTATAGTTTTTTTCAGGAGGTTCTTATTTCTCATACCTGTATTCAACGCCATTCAACAGTCCCTCTGAAAGTTCGTGTACATTCAAATGGTAAGTCTCTTGGAGGCGAGTGAGCGCCTGCGCAGCTCCCGTGAGGTCCTCCAACGTGGGATACTTCACGTCGGTGTGGTTCATTGTGATGTTCTTTATGTATTCTGTAAAAACATTCAAAATCATTTAATCAATTTAGACATCCAGGGTGAATTGATGAACGTCAATTGTTAATTCATGTGCTTTAAAATAATACTAGGTTTCAAAATTATACCACTGCCTAGAATAAGCGGCAAAAAACTCTGAACCCAGCGAAAAGAAACTTGGGAGCTATTTCAGTATAGAAATATATTAGGTTAACTGATTACCATATTTACACTACCTAGGATAAGCAGCAAGAAACTTGGGGCCAAGCGAAAAGAAAATTGGGAAGCTATTTAAGTATAAAGTAATATATAACCTGATTTTCTATTTCAGCTCTTTGAAATTAGAATAATTTGCACACGGCAAAAATCCAAACACCAGAATTTATAGCAGAGGTATCAATGGACATGTATTAAACATGGTGGTTATATATGACAAAAGTAATTGGCAATAATATCCAATAATTATATAAAAAAACATATATATATAATATGCTAGGGGTTTCTTTACGACGCACGGCGACAGAATTAAAAATGAGGAGATCCGAAGAACGAAAGTCACCGACATTGCCCAGCATATTAGCCCGTTGAAGTGCCAGTGGGCAGAGCACAAAGCATGCAGAACAGATGGCCGATGAGATCGGAAGGTTCTGGAGTGGAGACCACGGACCAACAAGCGCAGCCTAGTTCGTCCGCTGATAAGGTGGACAGACGACCTGATAAAGGCGAAGGTATAACATCGTCACGCACGCAAACGATATACATATTTGAATTAGTATAATATAAAACAACTATAACGTTTTTTCTTAATTGAAATTTATTAAAAACACATATTAACATGAGTGTGTTGCCGTTAATTAACTTACTCCGGATGACGAAGTTTTTGGAGTAAGCATGAATTACCTACTTGAGTGATTAACCGTTAGCATATTTTTCCTTAAACTCTCTGTGTGCAAATTAACAAAACAAAGAGCGATGCGCTAAACAGAATCTTCGTGTTACCGTTATTTCACCGAAATGAAAGGCTTAGGTTACGTTACTGGTGGTTAGTGGCCCGGTTTGTGTATCTCTAATGCAAATCGTAACATGTTCATGAATAAGAATCCCCGCGGAGGCAAGCTTTCGTTGTGTTTCTGTAAGTAGATTAAATATCTATTATCACTAGAAGTCTCGAGGTCTCGAGGTGGCTAACGCCGCAATATTAGTCTTGTATAGTTCACGAACGAAGAATGATTAGGAATTCATTCCCACTACTGAACGAGAACGAACTATTCACAGACATCATCCTTAACAGTTCAAATGTACTAATAGGTCTTTATGAACTACAAACATAAAAGAGCGAGACCGATCATCTGACTCGTTTTCGTTCGTACATCACAGGGTTTACAAATACAAGTATTATGCGAAATTGAACCTTACATCGCAGGCGTGGCTCACGTCTATTTATTCTTATTTATTTTTTAATAAATGTATACTATAAATAAAGTTAAATGCAATTTTACTTCTTTTATTTTTCAATTTTACCAGGCATTTATAGATATGGTATGCAGAATTACCGCTATAAATTCTACTTATTGTTTTAATGATTTAAAACTCATTCAAAATATAATTAATCATTTACAAATCTAAATATCCATTTAAACAAATGTAAAACAGATAGTTAATGTCCGTTGTGCTTTGTTTATTGTACTATACTATATTCGTAATTTAAAAACCTAAACAAGGTTAGGTAGCTTACTATGTAAACCAATGAACTAATAGTACTATAAGAACGAACTAGTACCTACAATACATCGATTGTACTAGTACGGAGCGCTCTGTTCAGTGAACGATTTAGCACAAGCCTACGCAGTATTGATGCGCAGAACTAGCCCTAGGTGACTCTGCAACTGTCACCAGCAGGCGTGACACTTAACATAAAACAAAGGACTTATTCGCCCACTCGTTTACTAGGTTCTCGATTTTTATTGTATATAATTTTATGTCATAAATTAACATGGGTACTATTACTTATCCTAATAATATTACGTACAATATTAATTTGGCATAATTACTTTAAACATAATAATTGTTAAGCATACTATTCTAGAGCCTAAATTTACATACGGTATTTAAAGGTTTGCAAAAATACTTTTCGTATATAAAATAAATATGTTGTGGTGGCAATGATTTTTGGCCTATTTGGGGGCGTGCACCACCCCTCCCGCATAAAATACTAATAGGAAGAATACAAAATAAAAAACACAAGAAACCCCAAACAAACCAAAACCGATTCGCTGTCGGTCTAGCGCTCGACGAGTCAACATCTCCTGAGGATGCCTCGTGTAGAGGCGAAACACGTGTCGAATCGGGTTTGGTTTATTTGGGGTTTCTTGTGTTTTTTATTTTGCCCCCCAAATAGGCAAAAAATCATTGTTTTCTTTTCAGCGGAAGTGTCACTAAATATTTTTTTTATATCGGTTTTTTTGATAATGGATTTCCGCAAAGTAACGCCTGAATCAATAAATTATATGTTGTGATGGCTTAACGGCCGCCGCACCCTACTGTTACACAATATGTATATTTAACTAAAGTATATTTTCACTATGCATTTTGATCATAACTTTATGCAAATCAAAATTAGGGCATAAAACATTACCCTAAACTATATTAAAATGTATACTTACCGAAATAGTATGCCAAATACAATTATGTCAATATATTCATCATCATCATCATCTCAGCCGTAGGACGTCCACTGCTGAACATAAGCCTCCCCCATGATTTTCCAAAAGGACCGGTTGGAAGCGGCCTGCATCCAACGTCGTACTGCGACCTTCCTCAGGTCGTCTGTCCACCGTGTCGGTGGACGACCTACGCTGCGCTTGCCGGTCCGTGGTCTCCACTCCAGAACCTTTCGGCCCCATCGGCCATCTGTTCTGCGTGCTATGTGCCCTGCCCACTGTCACTTCAACTGGCTAATCTTCTGGGCTATGTCGGTGACTTTCGTTCTTCTACGGATCTCCTCATTTCTGATTCGATCACGTAGAGAAACCCCGAGCATAGCCCTCTCCATAGCTCGTTGTGCGACTTTGAGCTTTTATATGAGGCCCATAGTAAGAGACCACGTTTCAGTGCCATAAGTCATCACTGGTAACACACATTGGTCGAAGACTTTTGTCTTGAGGCACTGATGTATTTTTGACGAGAAGACTTCGTCAATATATTATTAAGACAATAAAAATAGTCGTATTGCGTAACTCGTTATGCCAAATTAAGGACAAAATAACAGTCGAAAAAAGGGATCCTCGTTTACTATTACGAGTATTAAAACCTCTTGACTTACCTGTTCCAATTGTAATGCTGCTTTCAATTTCATCCAAGTCGGTGGTCAGTCTTTTTATAAGTGTAAAAGCGTTGATTGGATTCCCCAAATAATTTGGTATGTCATGCATAGCTTTCTCGTGTTCACGCTTGTACGTCTTCAAATGTCTGAAATTATTAAAAATATGTTCAAATACTTGTCATAAAAGCCCATTACGGGATAAGATGGCGCTAGGCTCGCCACTTATTAGTATTGCATGAGACTGGAAATATTACGGCAGAAATGTGGGTGTTTTGTGGGAGTTTAAACATTTCTGCCGAGCCCTTCAGGTGTGTACAAAAGGGATGATATGAACGATGTACATATAAACCTCATACAAGCAATTGAGATTTTGAGATTGGTAGATAGATAGATAGATAGATAGATAGGTAGATAGATAGATAGATAGATAGATAGATAGATAGATAGATAACACTTTATTGAGACACCACATATATGACTTAATATTAGACAATAAAATAAAAAACAATGCTTAAAACTAGGTGCAACAATGGGCGGTCTTATCGCTCAGAGCGATCTCTTCCAGACAACCCATCGCTATTTCGATTTTTCGGTTACTCTCGGATAGATTTCTAAAATTGAATTATTTATTAACCATTCCATTGGTAAATATTTATTTTTGAACCAATGTTTTCTATTACTTCATTGAAAATTCCATAAGTATTGAAAATTTTTATTTATGCTTATTACAGTACAGCCATGTCATTCAAATATAAAGAAGTGGGGTGATGAAACCTCTTTATATAATTAGTCAACTGTACTTACCACGTAAGCAACAACGTGAAAATAGTATTAATAATAATAGTTCTTAACCTTTATTGTTTTGTTTAGGATTCTCAAATATTTTTTTTATTGTTTATTGCTATTTAACATCTTGAAATTATTCAAATAACGTATATTTTACTTTAACCCTATCAAATAATTTTCAACTTTAAAATTCAACAGGGATCCCTAGTCTAGGTTAGTGTAGTACTTAGTTTAAAGTTATTTAATTTAACAATAAATTCTTTTTTTTTCATTTAGGTACTCATTACTATTACCTCTTTAATGTGTGTAGTCTATCTTCCTCCTTTTCAATATAAAAGTCTAGGTCGTCTATGATCCTCTTATGGGTCTCCAACAGAGGTTCAACTTCCGAAATGGCAGTGAACAACTCCGCATGACTCCACGAACACAAGTGGAGTAGCACTACGAACAACATCCACAGCGACATATTTCCTTCAGGAATCATGATGATAGGCCTCTGGAACAAAAACAACCTTACCATGAATACACATAAAAACATCACAAACATCCACGATCCGAGAATGTATATCACCACGCAAATATTTCCCACGGGCAGGGATCATCAGGGATCTCACGCTCCGAAGGTAAGCACTACCAGCTACGCTAACAGAGCAGTTATAATAAAATAACACGAGTAGCAAATATCTTTAGAATAACCTATATAAAAAAAATCTCCTAAAAATCTATTTTGTAGAACAACCAGACAAACAAATGAATTCAAAATATAACCTAACAACAAATGAAACTAAAAATGTAAGAAGAATTTTAATTGTAGGTAATGCATTACTAATGCATTTACACATGCCAGAAGAGAACTTAAGTGCATTCCGGTGCCAGCAGGATGCATGTGAAAATACTTTACCCAAATATTCAAATACTTTAGTGAACACAGTTTTTTTTGTAAAAGCGTAAGTTTTTTTTTGAAAATAAAATAAAACTATTTTTGAAAATATTTGATAGCGAGCACGCTCAGTAGTAAATATACAAGTATCCATAAAACGTATCTACCACAATTAAGTATATTTATTGGCTCTATATGGCTCGGCCTTCGGCTTCGCAATAACCCCTATTTTCTTGGTTTTTCTTTCATAAGAACCTTCTCCTGACAATAATTAACACAACATAATAAGAATTAGCGATATTGTTCCATCCGTTTTCAAGTTATCGCTTCACTAAGAGAAATAGGAGTTCATTTTTATATAGATATATATAATGTTCGCGACATATGAAAAATAAAAACTGTCCTGTGAAAAAAGGCGAAATTTATTCATTTGGAAATAAAATATTGAAACTAATCACAACCTGTATAGTATAATAAGTTGCTTTCCCATTGGGTTAGTATAATTAAATGGCAAGCACGTATCGTTAAAACTCTATATATTAAGGCTCCGAACTATTTATGTAATAAATTCAGTTAATAACAGATGTACAAATAATATGGAAACAATTGTTTATAATCATAATTCAACGCGTAAGTACAATAATACAATACATAATGACAGGCGTGAGGTTATGTTATGTTATAATAATGATTAAAAACGAAATATGTTTCAAATATGACAATGTTACACATTTGTCTTTTTTTTGGCTGCGTTCCAGCAAGCTTTAGACCAAATAATGTTCGGCCAAGATTTAATCGAGCGTTGCTAGAATGTCTTTTACCATTATCTGTCTAAAACGAGTTTGAGATATTGAATTTAGGTGCTAGCTTTGTTGGATTCAAACTAATTTGAGGATATTAATTACTCTCCACCGGTCAAGAATATATAATTAGACACTTCGAGTTTAGTACAAATAAATAAACCTATCCATTCGTCATGAAAATGCAACAAAATACCTTGTCACTATCTACAATCTGTCACTTTTGACAGCCGACCAAAATTTGGCTCTCTCAAAAGGTAGAAAAATGTTGGCCAGTCGGGACAAAATTGGTGTCGTGAAACGGGCGTGATCAAATCTTGATCCGTGCAAATTTTGGCCTAAAGGCGTCGTGGACCGGCAGTTTTGACAATTTTTGGCTTGTCCTGTGGCTTGCTGGAACGCAGTCCGGAAATAATGTAGCATTCTAATGGTGAAATATATTTTGAAATAGGTCTAGTAGTTTTTGAGTTTACTCGTTACAAACACATGCAACAATACAAATATTTCCTCTTCATTAAACTAGACCTTTGAAAACGGTTAATTGACATTGTTTTTGATATATGTCGGCGCAAGATATCACCAAGCTCCAACTCAATGTTAACTTTAACTGTCAAACGAATACTGTCTCTATTCTGATTCAAAGTTATGTTCAAAACGATAATTATTTAATCTAGTGTTGTGAAATGACTCATTAAGGCCCACTTGCACGTTTGGTCGGACTGAATAAATAAGTCTACGAGTTTGTAAACTTGCGTTAGTCATATCAATTTTTAATTTCTCATTTTGCCTTGCACGACTATAAAAGATCACCGGTTTTGCTAAACTGACATTTGTAATCTTTAGATGGGAACATTGAATTGTCTATGCGCTTATATTGTAACCTGACCAATAATGAATGAATCGAAAAAAAAAAGTGAAACTTATGTCTATCTCTTTGGCACTGCAGTAGAATGTATATAGACTTTCTTGTTTATTCTTTGTTGTATGAAATTTGACGACTTTTTGTTCTATACGTATCGTCTCATGTTATTTCGTCAAAAGAGTACATTATACCTACGGCAGAATGTAACCTCAATTTCTTTTGATACAAAACTTCACTAAGTAGTAGTTAAGTAACCCTAGTTAAAGACTTAACCCATAACACATTACTGGGTTAAATGTCAATAAATTACCTAAGATTTACCTTTAATGGTGCAAGATAAATTATTTATAAAACCCCGTTTTAGCAGTTGACTCTGAGTTATTGAAGCTAACTCTGGAACGTGCAAGTAGGCCTAAATGTTTAAAACTATTGAGTTAACCTTTAATCCATCAGATAATAATTTGTTCAACTTTGTAATAACTTAAAGCTCATCAACACAATTTTTTTGTAAGTGGTTTTTAAAAGCATTACTGGTGCTAGTCACATTTTGTTATAAACACGGCCGCCCGGTGTAAACTTGTAAGTAGTAAAATGAGTCATTCTAACACAAGCTGCTGTAGAGTGCGGACCTCCGCTAGACATTGTAAACAAATGGTAGTACAAAACTGATGACGTCACGCCTTCTAAAAGTAACCCTGGATCCTATTCTCCAGCATCAGGAGACACACCAAATCACAGTTCACAAAATACTTTATTCAGATATGTTCACCGATACACGATCAAAGAAATTTAGCTCGGCCAAAATGTATTTAAAACTTTCCCAAAAAACACCATTTTCTATGAAGATTTTTTTACAAAATAATTATGTATTACACACAAACATTAAATACTTTACCCAAACTTTCAAATTTAGTGAACTCACTTTTTTGTACATGCGTAAGATTATTTTATTTGATAATAAAATAATATAAATATTAGAAATATTTCAAAGCCCGCACGCTGAATATAAAAATACACGAGAGCATACAAAGTATCTACCACAACTAATGATATAAGTTCGACATTATTCTCAATGCTGGATAGCAGCCCGACCCCCACGATAGAGTAAAACGGATAACGGAGCCGTTTTCTACGATGTTTTACAACACTTTCAAGGTTTCCCATAGTATATTATAATTTTCGTACCACCTGCACGGCAATGTCCAATTACATATCACACAATCTCGCCGTAAAGCAAGGCGTTACATCCCCACGGCAGGTAATGTTGTATGAAACTCCCAAGGGATTATAGTGATTTGGATTTGGAACGTTGTTAGTTGTTGGAAAACTGTGAAACGACCGCGTTTTTTTTTGTTTTTTTACCTCGTAACTTTTGATTGGGTGGACCGATTCTTAAAATTCTTTGTTTTATTTGAAAGCTGGTGCTTCCCGTGTGGTCCCAAATTTCATCAAATTCGCTTCAGTAGTTTTAGAGTATTTAATTTTTTCAAATTGCACTTGTTATTAGTATAAAATCTTGTATATATGTGTGTATATTATGGTCAAAATATCGGCCTGTCTATTCAACGAAGCAATGTTAACTTTTGGGACACCCTACCCGCAGTCAGTGATTTAAATGGCGTTTTCTCTATAAAATTATGTGATGTCACCATGTTACTAGAAAAGTATTTTAGGAAAATATTATATATTTTAAGAAGACTTATTTTAGTAGGTACTACGTAATTATTGTATATCAGACAACATATCTTCCATCACGATTTTATAAGTTACATGAAAGTTTATTTATTTATTTGGTTCACCAACGATTGTTAATTGTTCCTTATAACTAAACAAAACATAATCTATAACAGAATTATAGTAGGTACATATTGCTAAATGCACAACCAATTAGAGGTAAACACAGCATGCTAAATTAAATTTACAAAAAAGTAACATTTGACATAACTGTTGTTTAATAAGATCAAATTACAAGATACTTAGTTTGGAATTTCCTTGAGCAAATGCTCGCGAAAATGAAAAGTTAATGGAGAAAATATCCATTGGTCCGGTACCGAACCATTCATTTAACATTCTGCACAATCTAGGAATCGGAGTGTTACTGCCATAAACTGTGGAGCGAGAAGATGGGACAAGCAGTGAAACTGGGCGACGTGGTTTTCTACGGGGTTAACAGTACTTTATTTAGTTATATTTAATAAAATCACTAGTGCGGTATGAGTGCGGTGCATAATGCAAAGTTACAAGCACAAGCAATATAATAATATTGTTCGAGGTGTATTATGAATTTCGCGATTCAACACATTTTATACTTAACTACTGAATCTGATATATGCTGTAAAGTGAATTTATAAGAAAATGTGTTCAAAATAATGACGAGCTACTTTAAATCCCTAACAGTAATAGCACTTAAGGCCCGTAAAACTAGTGGGCCAATCCATAGGAAACAGCTTGTAATAATACAATATACGAGTAAATATGAAGAAGTATCACATAGACAAAGGACAAGCGGTGACATTAATAACATTAATTGTCATGTAATGAATTACATGTTTGTACAAATAACTTCTGTACCTAAAGTTTATGATGTAATAAATATTATGTATACTTCTTAGACATGTTTTTTCTTTTACCATTTATTTATTATTTAACAAATAAATAGGCATCTTATTGTTTCAATACGCACAGCTGTTCAAATGATGATTGAAATATTGAAAAATGGCGGCTCTATGTCACTTTTGACAACATCAGTAAGCGAAAATGTTGGTAAATTGATGCCTGGAGCTGGCAAAAGTGACATAGAGCCGCCATTTTTTTATTTCAATCTACATTTGTTAGCAAATTTGTTAAGGCAACAACGTTAATAGTATACCTACATGGACAAGTCACATTGTCCGAAAACTCAAATTGTCTGTGAACATAAGCGACAAGAGTATAAAACTCGGCTATTATCATGGACGTAATGTAAATTACATCCATGGCTATTAAAGTAAACAAAGATGTCAGTCATGTCGGGAGTTTTTACTGACAGACAGAATGACAGAACAAAAACTCATATCATTCTAACACAATAACTTGATTTTTATGATGAAAACTAACGTGGTTTACTTATACAAATTTTAATAGGAAAACGGAAACTCGCACTTACGAGGTCACTCACAACTCACAATATATGCGAGGCGAGCGTTCTGCACTCTTCTTGAAAAAGACCACCGGATTTGGTTGAAACTATTATAGTTGGAAAGATTTGACTTATTTAAGTGTCCCGTTTTTGATATTAATAACATGATTTTTGTTTGAGATATTGTAAGATGATATTGTCATTTTATTTGCTAAATTAATTATATTTTTACCGGAAGCACTGTGTAAACGGAGTATCCTGAGAAATTCCACGCACCCGGGAGCGTTTATTCAACCGAGTCTAGTTACACACGCCGTGCTCTGCGTTAAAAACTGTATTAAAAATAATAAATAAAGTAAAACTATTGCTGTAAATATATTTCTTTAGTAATCCTACCTTTCCGAACGCGATATGCTTAGACCGTTACCCTATACGTATATAGTACGTATGCACTATATTGTGCGATTAACGCTTTGCTTCAATGCATCGAATTTCCCAATATGATCAATTCATTCCGCAATACAATACCCACGTAACCATGATATACCTCGAGTCCGGTTCTGATTGATACTACCCTTCTATACGATTAACCCTTTGCGTCCCAGAGACGTACATATACGTCAGTTTCATTCATAAATCTTTTGTTTTAATTATCACGGTAAAGGAAGGATTAATAGAAGAAAAACATATGGGACAGTAGGCATTATGGCATGTGTTTGCTGTTTTATTATGAAAACTAAGGTGGTTTGTACACATTGTTTTTCTGTAATAAAATCTATAACAGAAAACACATTTTTAATATGAAAAACGCGATTTACTCACGTAAAAAAGTCAGATCTTTCTTTGTTCTGCGATTTTTCTGCATCTGCAATCGCGAGCGTTCTGCACTCTCCTTGAAAAAGACCACCGGATGTGGTTGAAACTATAGTCGGAAAGATCTGACTTTTTACGTGAGTAAATCCCTTTTTTTCATATTAAAAATGTGTTTTCTGTTATAGTTTTTATTACAGAAAAACATACCAAAGATGTTAAGCATCTTTTTCTGAAGCCGAATTGTGCTCTGTGGATTATTACTATTATATCTAATCTATTTCAAAAGTTAAAAAGTAAATGCTCATTTCGGATCTCTTCGGAGCTGTGACTGTGACGACCAATTTAGGTCAATATTAAGACGCATGTGTTCAGAAGTGAGCGTCTTCTGCACATAGTTTATACGTCATCTTTATAAGACTGTAATAAGTTTATGGTAGGCATTAATTTATACTAACTTTAAATATGACAGCTGTGCCACGCACGCGACTAAAGTTTATATTATGTCAGGTTTTGTTATAACATGTAAAGATTAAAAATACAAGTATAATTAGAAAAAAATAATACCGACTTCAAATCTATCCAGTTATTAGAGATTAACTCAAAAACTACTGAACCGAATTTGATTAAATTCACGGGAAGCACCAGCTTTCAAACGAAAAAAGAATTTTGAGAATCGGTTCACCCTATCAAACGTTATGAGGTAACAAACATAAAAAAAACATACAGTCGAATTGAGTGCCTTTTTGGAAGTCTGTAGATAAACAAACTAGCCAATCCGCTCGCATCATGGAGATCAGTGACATACCGACAGCAACTCCACAAAATTTCATCTAAATCTGTCTAACCGTTTAGAAAGAGTTAGGTGACAAACACGCGTACAGAAAAAAATAATTAAAATAGCTTTCCTTTGGACAGAATAAAGCATAACGTTTAGCCCGCGTGCTTTTTTTTCTTTCAGGAAGACTCAAATTAATAAATCAAACGAACTAATCCTCCGATATCCTTGTTGACCTTTGACCAAGACCGGTGCTCTCGACATGTTAGCACGAGTTGACTGTAACGATTGTCATTTCCAGAACGTTCAGTTGTGAATCACGACTTAGTAGAGATTTGAATGTTGCCATACAAAATTTCCTCAGAAGAAAGGTTAAATTCACTACTGAACTGAATGTACTACAACTGCTGGAATACCATGGCCCGTTACGAGGATGGCCGCAGGTAACTAAATTCCTAGTGTATGGCGACTTACCGACCGATGTTAATTGTAAAGCAATCGCTATCTATGTAGAGACTTCAACTCCAGTGGGCCTAGCACGAATAACTGCGTGTTCTGCGTGTTGTTCACGTGAAACAGTACAAACTGTCATATATCTAGGGCTACTATCTATTGTGGCACATATAATCCATAGTTTGTACGCCGAAGCGTGACGCGTTAACGCTTACGATACGAATACTTTTCGCAAATTGTTTGTGCTACGGCCTCAGCAAGAGGCGACAAGCGGAGGCGACGAACACGCTGAGGAAATGACGGTGCGTGTAAATAAATATAAATGAAATGAAATGTATTTATTTGACACACACACACACACAAATAGAGACAAAAAACAGTAATTAGTAAGACTAGAGTTAATAATAAAACTTAAACACAGACTCATAAGAGTATATTGTGATGTCAAACCGGCCCTGTGTCAGCATAATGCTGCCCCACATTTGTAAACATGAGACAGCGCTGGTTTTCAGACAGAGCCAAGGACAGGGTGACTTCACGGGCGGATCCCCTACAATATAAATAACGGAAGGAAAAACAAGTAATATAAACATACATAAAATAATAATAATAAAATAAATAAATAAGTAAGTAGTGAGACATATTTAATATCTAAAATTTTGTATGTATCTATAAAATGGTTGTATAGGTGAGAGCTAGAGTGCTGTGTGAGTGTAGATATGGAAACATAGGAAGCGTCGTGCTATCACCGTTTTTTCATTGGTTCCGTTCCTACTGAACTGATATTGATAACCTCTCCACAAAATGTAACCTTTGATAATCATCGTTGAGGCTATAACTTCTATTTTATAAATATTTTCATCATAACTGAAAAGGCTCTTAACAAATGAAGGTACGCTTTTTCAAATTTTATTTGTAAACAGGAAATTGATTAATTCAATGTTAAAAACAGTGTTTGCCCCTATGAGGGTGACATGTCATATGTGATAAAACCCTCTATAAATAAATAAAGATTTAAAAAAATATATTTAAAAGCAGTGGTATATTATGGTGTAAAGGTAATAGAATATTGTTTCCACGTAAACCTTCGACGAAGCAGTCAATCGGCCAATGACTCGTCGTTAGCTGTTATTTACATTGTTAAAAATCACACGCGTGGGAATGAACTCTTCAATTTTTATTGACGCGCAGATCCCGTCAGACCACTTCCATTTTATGTTTATTAAATGTATTGAAACTTTTTAATTTAATTTATTGCCTACATTTTTAAATTTAATTTATCGTCTACTAACTTTATTACAGTTTAAATCAAAACTTAATATATTACTCATCAATAAATTTTATTTATGTCTTCACACCAACTATTTTGACATTTCTGCTTGTTAAAGCAATAAAATATATCCAGTAGATAAGAATACAAATGTTACTAAAGATTTTTCCATATAATGGTAACTACGTGTATATACTAATGGTAAAACTTAGCCAAGAATCCGTCTTGATGGGTACCTACTACTAGCACTTTATGCTCTGCCTCAAAGCAGTATAACAGAAGGTATTTTGTGTTTAGATTGAATGGCACTGTACCAACTGAAATTATTTAAGCGAATAACACTAAATATCTAGTACATCTCGGAGAGACAAGCTCAGTGCAGTGCGATACAGTACTTTCGAGCTTGAAGCTGAGGATGGCTCTGCAAATCTTATGGACAGGAGTAGCGCTCATAACGAGCGTTTCGTCAATCAAACAACATTAATCTGAAGGAGCCCGAAAAATTGCGCTGTATCTATGGACCACAACCTTTTCCAGAAGTGACGGAAGACCACATTTATAAATAAAAGATACACAACAAATATGTTTATTACCTACCACGTAAAACCGTGAAGCTTAGTCCCACAAGGATCAGCTTTATTCTGATGTATATACATGATATCAATCTCTATGCAGGAAACGGTTAAAATATATTAAACACCGCACGACAATATCATGAGAGAGAAGGTAAGTACGGACTGCAACCACAAAAACGTGACATGAAATCACGAAACGTACACGTTTATAACAGTACCAGATCCCAGCGTTCCATGATGTCTGGATACCTAATTAAAATGAAACGATTGCGAGACTCCAGGAAGTCCAATGTAGCTAGACAAAGTGTAGTTTCGATAAGATAGAAAGACGGAAATAGATAATGTAGAACCGTTGGTATGGTACGGCATGGTACCTTCTAAACCCACTAACCTTAATATGCTCGAATATATTGCAATGTGATAGACATTTTTAGGAGAGATTGCAATTTTTAGAGAGAAATATTCACATCATTGTACGGGATTCGAATCGTCAATACGAAATTTATAAAAAATCTTTTTTCGGTTGGATAATGCTGTCAAAGCCGTTCAATAGATGTCTCCCCGTCCCCATACGACGGTTAAAATCAGATAGAGTTAAAATTAGATGCTCGGACCTCGAACCTCGGTGGCCTAGTTGGTCATGGCGTCTGACACGGATTGTCGGAAGACGCGGGTTCGAATCCCGTCCGAGGATGTGATTTTTTTCCTCTTAAACTTGCAATGTTTGGTATCGCTAAGCAGGCATTAGTGCATTAAAAAAGTAATACTATAAAAAAATTTACTAGATACCAAAACAGGAGATACAAAGTTTTGTTTGATATGGTTTCATTTAAATATCATATCTATCAGTTGAAAATTTGATTCAATTATGTCAATAATAGAAAAAAATTACTGGCGTAAAGATAAAAATAAATTAATTTGCCTGAAACATGGTTGAAATCCATTCTTAAGGCGCGGTCGTACCCTGATAATGGTAAAAAGTAGAATCTTTAAACATCGAGTGTAACGAAACAGTTCGATAATAATCTATGAAAAAAAAACTTAGGTTAGAAAAGGAACAGGCAAAGAGTAATAACCGAACAGAATTCATAAATATTACTCGCTCTCTGCAGAAAAAAATCCCAAATAGGTGCATAAAAATAAACTTTCACGTCCAAACTCTCAGAATTTTCAGCGATAACACTATATTATTTTTTAGGTAATACATAGCCAACATAGAGTACTAAAGTAGTAACCGGCAGTTTTTTCAATTGCGTTAATACTCGTATATATCGAAAGATCGAGAAAACGTACAAAATTAACGCATTTTCGCATTACATCGTGCAATCTAACAAGCGATTTTCAACCTTACGTAAAGCATCGTAAATTATTTTAAAATTGGGGTTGGACCGCGTCTTAAGATGGATTGGTTTTTTGATTTCGTATCACATATTTTTCCTGGGAAGCCGTGCAAACTCGAGAGATGGTTTGCATATTTTTGTTAGTAAATTAATGAAAGAGGATATAATTTCTGCAAACACGATCAAAATGTTAAGTAGGTACACGTAGATGATATCATACGAACAGATGTAGATGTAGCACGAATTAAAGGAACACCATACAATCCTTAGTGGAAGTCGATTTTGTATTTTTTTAATTACATTTAGATAATTTATTCATTCAGGCGTTACTTTGCGAAAATCCATTATCAAAAAAACGATATTAAAAAATATTTAGTGACACTTCCGCTGAAAAGAAAACAATGATTTTGGCCTATTTGGGGGCGTGCACCACCCTCCCTCACGCATAAAATGCTAATAGGAAGAATACAAAATAAAAAACACAAGAAACCCCAACTCAACCAAAACCGATTCGACACGTGTTTCGCCTCTACACGAGGTATCCTCAGGAGATGTTGACTCGTCGAGCGCTAGCTAGCGCTACATTTAGTTGATTTCATTAAGATATATCGTTTTATTTCTAACAAAGATTTTAACTTTACTATTCCATGGACGATATAACTCGTAGATGTTATAATAAACATGACATTACATATAAATGTATATGAAACAAACATAACGATAACAAGCAGATAAGTATGTAAAATCATCCGGAAACTTCAAGAAAGATTGGGTTTGAACGGGGCAGATTAAACAGTAGAAAACATATAAAGAGATCCTTGTGTTAGCTAATAATGATAAACAAGTAGTACGAGGTATTCTATTAAATGTTTCTGACCTTTTATAAAAAGTAAGACGGGTAAACGTAGATCTGAAAATAATAGAAGAGGCACGGAAAGTGCATATGTAGAGTTTACGGTATAATACAAAATAACATGTCTATAATAGAAAATACTATTTATTTATTTATTGTATAACATAACATAAGCTAAAGTCTGAATTCAGAAATAGCAATTTAAGTAATTGAGGTGAAAATCTAACTTTTTATATCTCTATAAATTGGTAAAAATACTATAGAAGATACTAAGGCAAGGGAATTTGAGTCTGGCAAGTCTTGGAATGGCAGAAACAGATATATAGTAATATATAATATATAATCTTTGAGGCAGTAGCTCATGCCACCGGGACAGTTGGTCACCCTATATCAATCACACGTCCGTTCGTACTACATCTACTAGGACGCCCAACTACATAATGGAAGCTCTAGAAGAAATTAAAATGCAAACTAGAAGTTTTATTGGTAGCGCTTTACTGGAAGCTAGCTAGGGATCCGCGTCTTAAATACTGGCGGCATATAGCTTGCGTATCGGTTTTCTATCGGATACATTTCAGCGAGTGTCTACCTATATGACTTACATTAATTTAAATCCTTCACCGTTTCCTCATCGAATGGCCAGACTTACGGCGTCATTAGACGGTAGATATACTTTCTTGATGGGCATTGCTAAGGAGTGTGGAATAGAGCTTATTGCGCGAGTCTCTGTTTCTCAATAAATACAATCATTTAGTTTTCTAAACACGAGAGAACCGGTATCTTTGAGGTTTGCGTGCGACCTAAAAGATACAGAACCGTACCGGTATAAAATACCGAGTACCTAGTAGTTAGACTAGGGTGCATAACAGACCACAGTGGGAGGAAACAGGAGTACATTAAAATGGCCCCGGCGCGGGAGGCTGCGTGAATCTGTGCTACGCCACAAGGAGAATGTGATTAGTACTTATATCATCATTGTCGTCAAATTATTCTATTATTAGGTCTATGTATGACGTGTAAGTGAGTAATATGATAAGTCACACTTTGCACACTTCAAAATTTCTTATTCTAATTATTCGCAGAGTCAATGTAGGTATAGCATTACAAATAATAAAACTGAAGGCAAAGTTTTGTCAGTGTGTAGAAGGGATCTTGAGAAAACCATTTGGAATAGCTACCTACTTCAAAGAAGTATAGTCCGACAATATTGGTTATTATCTATTATATTACTATTAATTTACCCATATTATTTAAAGAATATGTGTTGTGAATGTCGAAATTAAAAACAAATAATAAGTACTAAATTCAAATTCATTTATTAGCTTAAAATTAGGCGGGATACTCACAAGAAACGTTTTGTGTTTGCCGTATTGTAAAACATTACCATATAAAAGTACAAATCATAAAAACCAGTCAAATGCGAGTCGGACAGTTAGACATGGTAACAGCCTGAGACATTGGGTTATATTACGAATTTATAGTTACGTGTTGAGGTGACCTTCTTACACGGTCTGAAAGTCTTTGAGGTTCTGCTAAAGAGAACATAAAAGTTAACTGGATCCAATGATGTTACATATGGATCTTAGTAATGTGAAAGACGAGATTTTTGACTTTAAAATTAACGTACCTATTGTCTTTGATTATTTACAACTTCTCTTTTAGTTCTTAACTTTTGAGGGACTGCTTATGCTTTAAATATGACAATGTCGTAAATAATAGTGTTATAACGGCCGCCAATGAAAATAATATATTATTATGAACCCTTTTATAGATCTGATCGAAGGTATTGCTTATAGAGGACTAGCTGATCCGCCAGCGACTTTGCTCGCGTGGCCTCGCGGGATACGGTAATTACAGATTTCAATGGGTCAGATTTCAATTAGGGGTCGAATTTCACAAAATCCCGTCTTAGTGAGTACATAGGTCCAAAAAAGTACCCCCATGCAAAATTTTAAACTTTTAGCACTCGCAGTAACGAAGTTTCATACAAACTATCAACCCAAAAAAAACCCCTTAGGGGTTGAATTTCATAAAATCTCGTCTTAGAGAGCACCTACGTCCTAAAAAGAACCCGCATGCAAAATTTGAAACTCCTAGCACTTGTAGTTTCTGAGATTTCGTGATGAGTGAGTGACCTTTCGCTTTTATTTATATAGATTTATGTTTGAGCCCAATATACAGAGTATTTTTACATTGAAGTAGAAATATCAGATCAGTCGGTTCTTGAGTTCAAGTTTCTTGTAATGTATCAACGCCAATCGCAAAACGTGGTGTTCATTTAAATCAGAGTTCCATATCGTCGTATCTAGGCCACGCGAGCGAATCCGCGGGTATATAATAATGCAGTCACAAAATCTGATACACTGCCATACATAAATATACACGTAAGATGAAAATAGTGATAACGTAATGGAAGACTGAAGTAATTTCTGGAACGTTGCGTACAATAGCCGACGTGACGTGTCCAGCGTCCAGAGTCAGCCGAGAGCATTATCAATAGTTTACGATAAACAAACAGGACGCTGACATCGTTCGTGTCACAGATTGTTTAAGAGCTACTGCTTGTACTCTACATTTCAATGAATTGTGTGAGTGTAAACACATCAAAAAAGTTTTTGGTTGATTATATTATGATTTATTAGTTTATTTTAGATTATTTAATTAACAATATAGTTTTAGTACTGGTAGTAGTGGTGTACTGGTCGATGATAATGCGCCCGCCCATCGAGCTCAACGTGTTAATGCTGCTCTCCGAGAATACGACATCACATCACAAAGTTAGACTGGCCTGCCGGCACGCCTGACTTAAACCCAAACACGCGTTAGAGCACGCGTGGGATGTTCTTAAGCGAGCTGTTTGGAACTGTCAGCCACGTCCCCAGACAGTTCCAGAGCTCAGGGAAGCCGCTATTTAAGAATGGGACAGGTTACCTCAAGAAATGCTGGATAACTTTTTTTCTCGGCATGCCCAGGAGGATTACCAAATGTGTTCGATCCAGGGGAGGAGTAATATTGATAGTAAAAGTATAAATTAAAATTAATAAATTGTTGATTAAGTTCAATTTGAAAAAATATACTCGTATCAGCTTAAGGTAGTGATCACCATTTTTTTAATTTGTGTAGATTCAACATTCAAAACATTCAAACTTTATTGGGTAATAAATAGCACAATTTGAAAATCTTAAATATAACTTATATAAATAACATCAATGTTTTAAATGTACGATTTGTGTGTTGGCGTCCGGACAAGAAATTCTGTTTCCCGGATACCAACCTCTTCCCGCAACAAGAACATTTTCATAGTTAGTAGTAGGTGTACATAATTAATTTAAACAATAATTACCGTTTGTTACATTCTACATATAAGTTTGGTAAATGGGCATTACTTATTCAGTGGTTTCATCAATTATTAAGACAAGTATTGTGATATGATATTTACCCGGTTGAGAATATTTGGTAAACTGCGACCCATAACAAAACTCATTTTGTGATAGAATGAACTTAGGTTTATACATACATTAAGGTTTTTGAGTAGCAGTTACTCGGTATTTACATAAAATTGTATGCTATGCATACTTATACTTTCATAGTTTAATAAAGATCATAGACAAAACAATAGATCAGTGAGGGTGACAAAGCCGGTAGTTACCTTAGAGCCTTTTCACATATTACATTTATTACACATTTTTACCGTTACATTCAGGGCCTACTCCAATATAGTAAGAATTATTAAAAATAAAATACAAATACCTATGTTAAACAAGAGGTTCACCGTTATCGGGTAAGTTTACTTCGCTAAATGATTTTCCGTAGGCTGCTCGGCCACCATAAGTAGGTACTTAAAACCTCAAGAAAACGAGAACGATCAAGAGTAGTATAATTTGAACAAAAAGAAAAATGTAGGTACTTACTCGTATTTATTATTATATTATAGGATGTACCTAGGTTACGGTCCTATAACGATTGCCTGTTAATTCAGGCCACAATACAAAATAAGACATAAGACATACCTACCTCAGAAAAGCGCTATTTATATTAGCTAGATTATTGAATAGTTACTACGTAGATGTACCCATTGCTCGCGTTGTTCTAAATAAAAGTTATCTCACTTCGCGTCCTACTTTAGGTATACGTGTGTATCAATCTACATTGGATGAAATTGGTATCAATTTAGATTTCTATTGAACAAGAAATTTTTGCTTTTGGTTCATTGAACTGTAAAATAGCATAATAAATATGCATTAGCTGGATAGGAGCTATTTGTAATATGAATGTGATTTGTTTTTCTTAGTGAATGGTGACAACCGTTATTAATTCATTTTAAATTACAAGATATAAAGACTTTTGCGTTTTAACAGCCACATGATAAATGGATGGCGGAACCGGTAAATCTATGCATAGATTAAGAGTATGACGGAATTCCAGTTCACAAAAAGAAAATGTCTCAGTAGGAATTTAAATAGGCTTTACAGACGTGGAAAAAATATTTCGATAACCGGTTAACGAATGATGATCGACAAGATCTTTTGTCAGGGCATTTTATAGTAGTTTCACATTATGCATTACTGGTTTCACTCGCGTGGTGATGGATGATAATTATGATGAATCAAAATATATACTAGCATCTTTTCCTGTATACTCAGGGGTAATCTAGCATTATAATGGCGAAATAGTTTTTGAAATCGGTCCAGTAGTTTTTGAGTTTATTCGTTACAAAAATCACTACATATATATCAAATAAATATATATAATAAAACTCTAGAGGTCGAATTTCTGTACAATGAAAAAAATTACAAAAACCGAGTGGGAGTGTAAGGAGTGAAATCGAACTAATTTAGATTTTGTTCAAATTTTTTGTTTGTCTGTTTGTACGGGCTAATCACCGAAACGGCTGGACCGATTTAAACGAAAATTTGTACGGTGATAGCTTATATCCCTGGTCAACATACAGGATACATTTGATCCCGGTAAATTAAAGAGTTCCCGTGGATCCGTAGAACTGTAACCCGCGAGGCCATGCGAGCGAAGCCGCTGGCGGATCAGCTAGTATAAAAATAAAAATCATTCCTCTATAGAATATTAATTAATTTAATTATTATAGATTAACTGCTACAGAAACGAATTATCACGTTTTATGCACAAGCCTAGTATAATTTATTGAGATATTGTTTTGCACTTATTTTTATCTCAAATTAAAAATAAGCAGGTTTGAAAATTGTCAACGGATATAACGCATATTAACATGTTTCCTATTTTCACTTATCACTAAAATAATTATTCAAGTTTTGAATAAGTATTTTAAATAGTCTTCTCGTCAAAAATAGCTCAGTGCCTCAAGACAAGAGTCTTCGACCAATGTGTGTTACCAGTGATGACTTATGGCACTGAAACGTGGTCTCTTACTATGGGCCTCATAGATAAGCTCAAAGTCGCACAACGAACTATGGAGAGGGCTATGCTCAGGGTTTCTCTACGTGATCGAATCAGAAATGAGGAGATCCGTAGAAGAACGAAAGTCACCGACATAGCCCAGAAGATTAGCCAGTTATAGTGGCAGTGGGCAGGGCACATAGTACGCAGAACAGATGGCCGATGGGGCCGGAAGGTTCTGGAATGGAGACCACGCACCGGCAAGCGCAGCGTAGGTCGTCCACCGACACGGTGGACAACGACCTGATAAAGGTAGCAGGACGACGTTGGATGCAGGCCGCTTCCAATCGGTCCTTTTAGAAAATTATGGGGGATACCTATGTTCTGCAGTGGACGTCCTACGGCTGAGATGATAATGATGATGATGATTTTAAATAAACGTCGAACACTTGACAATAACCTAGACTAGAAGAATCGAATATTCCAGAATTATATGGCAAGTATTATATACCTACTCCATGACTGTGAATACCGCATAGTTGACAATTCTATTGAAATTCACAAGTATAGGCATACATCATAATATATTATACATCAATCTTCTTAGCAGTGTCCAGTATCTACCCACTCCAACAAGTAGTCAATAGGTACAAGTAGATAACCGTGCCCGTATCTCTTATTTGAACAGGAAAAAAGTTTTTAATCGTAACCTCATCTTTATTTTGTTACCCTTGGATATACTTTATAATACATTGTCTTTTATACTGCATCGAATAATATATTTGAAAAACTCACAAGTCCAAAATCGCAGCTTAGCTTGTTTATAGCCTTAAGCCTAGGCTAGAACATTCCGCAAAAGTTGATAAAAATAACTGTACCTACCCGAGTATATAAGATTAACACCATACCTTGGATTATGATTGTAATTGTGTTTTAGTACAAATAAACTAAATTACAATAGAACCGGAGTCAAACACACGACGATTATTTTAAATATAAAGCTTTGATAGAATGTAGAGCTTAAAGTTAAGCAATAATCCTCGATATACCTCTAAAATCCAGAAAATTCGATTTATACAGTTTCAGCAATTTTTCAAAAACTTTACATTTATCTTCAACACAATGAGAGGAGTAAATTAATACAATGTACCGAAATAACTGCAAATCTAGACCGGAAAAAGGAGAACAAACAGTCGGCTTTAAGTTTACTGGCACTTTATGTATTCGGCTTGCGCACAACCCAACCGGCCGCGGGTCAACGCACAAAAGCACTGGTGACTGAGGACATTATTAGCTTGTTGGAGTTGCTGGCAACTTTAACCACAGATCATTCAATAGTTAGTACATGCCATTTAACTACCAACGTATACAGAAGCTGGCAATAAATGGTGCCGATGGGTGGTCGATGACCTATCTAACTTCTGTTACAGATATTAATCACTCACTCGCAATTCTCATAACGATAAGACGTGATAATTAGTTACAGTGTATACGATAGATATTCGTACTGAATTATTGTGTCATTTACACACGTCAGAAAGTTAAGAAACAAAAAAGAAAGTATACACTTTTGGAAAGAAAAAATCCGCTAGTTGGACACACCTTGTTAATAAACCCAATCAGGGGTTTCTTTTTCGAAAATTACAAACGCCACTGTAAGTTATGTGACCATTGGACTATAATTTTCAAAATATTACTTATTAGTTTTATTTAAGTCTTTAGTAGCCATAAGGGCTTTATTTGGTGCTAGCGACTGCCCGCGACTTCGTTCGCGTACTGTAGGGACTCAACACGGGGAGCTGAGAAATATATGGCGGAGTATATCTCCCTTAGCGCGTACCTAAGCGAATCCATGGGATTTCGCTGCGTACACAACAATTCCTGGATGATGTTTGTTGCCAGGGTTGGACGGTTGTAGGTACCTTAAATTGAATTCCAAAAACCTTAACAATACTTACTTGTATTAGTTAACAACCTCTAAAAAAGGTGGCGGTTATAAAGTCTTACCAGGACGTAGTAAAAATTCCGAATTATGACCCAGTTTTTCTAATACTCAAGCAGGTTCATCCTGGAAAAACTAGGCCAAAGGAGGCAATGACCTCTAGAACGTAGACTAGGTAAACCAGAGGCCTAAGTAGGGTACCCGGTTCGGGTACAGCACGGGGAGAGGGCGCATGCAGGACGGGTGTGAATAACTCCAACATACTCGCAAGTATTAGTAAAAATTAGCCAATTTGAAAATTAAATTATCGACGCGTGTATCGGTAACAAAGATGCTGACCGTACTGACACTTGCCAGGCGAGAAATGGGAATGCGGGGGGAGGCGGGCGGGGACCCGCATTCCAGCGATGCGTCGAGTTAATGTGACCGCGTTGTACATGTTGTACATAGGATTGGTGTAACTATTAGCTATACCATGCTCAAGGCAATGGCCAAACTGAGTAACATAATGGCATTATTTGGAAAACAGTAAATACCTATTTCAATATTTTATTTTTGAAGTAATTAAGTACATCTATACATATAATAAATCTGTAAATTTAATTTATTTAAGACTTATTATTGAGGTGTACTTTTGGCTTAACCTTCCATTAACGTCCGTGGAGTTGGAGGTTGATATTTTTTTATAGAAAGTTTACATTATTTATTTTACACACACCAAGTTTCAACCTGCGGATACGCGTAGTTTTTGTAAAAAAAAAAATTTTTTTTCAATATTTACGTCAATACCTACCACAGATCATATAGAATTCTCGCCATTGAACGTTTCGTTTTACGTACGGTTCAGTTGTCATACGTTCGGTAACATTTTATTTACTTAGATTAACGTAAATAATTATATTTTGTACTAATTTCAATAGTTTTCATACACACATATATTACATTGTAGTAGACAGTAGCGGAGTATCTCGTCAGAGCAAAGTCACAATAGATGCGACGACGAGCGAAGCGAGGAGCAGCGTAAGGTTGAATGGTGGCCACACGACGCGCAAGCCGAGCGAGCGCAGCGAGCGTGCCGCGGCAGCGGCCGGCGAAGCGCCAGAATTAGGCTTATCTACACCTCGATAAGGATATATAACTTCCTCAGAATTAATAATTTTAAAATCTCGAAAAGGGGGGAGCCCCGCAGTTTTTCCCTTTTTCTCCCCCTCTCCTCTCTCAACTCGACGGACGTTAATGGAAAGTCGTACCGTACTTTTTATGGACCTGGAAGCTAAAAATATATTTATACTACAATTTTTGTTTGTCTGTCTGTATTCTCATCGTGTGTGCATTGCTCTAAAATTATGAGACCGATTTTGATGAAACTATAAACAGAAATAACTATATTATCGTTTCACATAAAAGATATAGTAAATTAGGTACAAGATGGATTTTGATCTGTTGAGTAGTTGAAAAGTTAAATATAAATTATATGCTATTTTTCATTATGACCCCATGATGACCATCAAGAGATCAAAGTTTCAGTGTTTGATAGCAAGGTTTTTTGAACAGAATAACAACATCAGGAACTCTTTAATGGAATATATTTTTATTTTTGTTATGTTAAAGCTGTTGGTTTTCCAATAAATAAATAAATATGAAAATGGTAAGCTTATTTTGCTACATTCAAAACCTACATACATGGCACAGGGCAAGTGAGCATGTCAGCTAAGGGTCTGTGCTTCAACTCCTATATGATATTGATTCTCTTGTTTTGCTTTTTAAAATTTTAGTAAGTTACACTATATTAATATAAGCCTGTAAAACTTTCTTAGAGTCATAAACAATGTTTTATAATAAAAATAGCCTGTACTGATATTTTATTTGGAGTAAATGACCTGGAATTTATGACCTTGATTGGTGATATGCAAGTGATTGTAAATTAAGCTTCCATAGGTCTACAAAAATATTAGATAGCTATTAGTTAAACTGCTGTGATAGTTATACAACCATAAGATAGCATAAACCTACTGTCAACGCCTACCACTTATCTACAAATTAATGACTTTTGATAACATTAATGACTGTATTATACTCAGAAACTAGTTAAAAACTTACCTACTTAATTTGAGCAAAGATATTTCTGAAATATGTACAGTAAAAGCTCCTTATTCGGGCTTCCTTCATTCGCGTTTTCACTATTCGCGGATTTAAAAAATGCGACCCAATTCCTATATTTGCAGCTAAAAATGTCTTTATTCGCGGATCTAATAAGTACAAACATAATAATAAAAGAATTCGAATAGGTATCCAACCCAATATCCTTTGTAAATGCCGTCAAATGGACTAATAAAAAGAGTAAAATAGATCTTATTACAACTTTGCCTTATGTATGTTGTTTAAATGATATCACGGAGGATTTTGACATAAGCTTGTGTTTTTGAGAATGTAAACAAACAGAATGAACGCAACCTTATTACTCAATAAATAAAGTATATTTTTAAATGTTGCTGTTCCATTCTATGGTAGAAGCCGCATTGTGTGTTTTATTGTTTGTCGTTCACATTCCTTACAATTGTGATCGAGTAACCTGTAACATTTCTCTACTTATCTTGCCTCTTATTTTTAAGAGGCAAATTGCTAGTGCGACTGCTGTGTATCAGTCTAAATTGAAGGAGTTTTTAAAAACTGCCAAGCAAGAGAAAATTACAAAATTCTTCAAACCATTGCAATTAAATTATTGCTTTTCTTTTATATATTTTTTTTATTATTTTGTCACCTAGGAATGTATCCCCTATAATCCCATATAAATTACCATTCTGTATTCACGGTTTCTGTATTTGCAGTATGTTTATAGAACATATACCCCGTGAATGAAGGGCTTTTACTGTACTATTATTTATTTCATTATGTACCTACACCATGCCCATGGTAAATTTTACTGTACAAATAAATAGTTACAAGTAGCGCAGTGCAGCATTTCTAAGACCAATGTTAACATTGTTTTGAAACAATTAAATAATATACCTGTTATACCTATATAGATTTAATATTTAACTCTGGTTCGAATTTATTTTCCCGTTCAATAACTTCATCTTCACCATGACCCGTTTCATCATGGTGTATTGCTCATTGGTGAAAATAAGGATATAGGTATCGGCAAAAATATACTAGAGAATGACTTACTTATGTTCATCATATAGGGCCGCCAACTATTGAAAGTAGGTAGGTACTTGAAATTACCTTTTTGTAGTAAGAATTGAGTAGACATATTAAAATGCATTTCTTTAAAATAATATAGTAATTGTATAGAAAACTTACCAACTTATGTACATTCGGCAAGACAGAAAGTCGAAACCAACTCAACACAGACTGATGCTTTTTAACTTCTGAAAATTTGATTTCTGATATTATTCAATCTAAATTTTAATTAAATTTAATGTAATTTGCCTGTACTTAGACAGCACATAATCACAAATACTGTTTACATTCTAAATCAATTATCACGTTACGTATTCCATGAGCGGATGCATTTTAATTTCATTGTTATTATTTTTAATTCCGTTTTTTTATAAGACGAAAACAAAACAAATATATTTGCAAACAATGTTGCCAGGTCCAATTTTATAAAATCGGAGGAAGGAAGCGACTAGGGTTACGTTCTGGTAAGCGTCGACATTCGACAACGCTTAAACTCCCCCGCGCGTCGTGCCACCGTTTGCCGTTTCCTTTGGTTCCAATGCATAGAATGCTCAATCCGTATGGAACGTTATGGAACACTAACGCGGTTGCGAAAATGCGCTCCAAATTTTTGGTCAAAAATCGATAGATACATTTGTTGTTTGACAGTAAGTGACAGCTCGCAACGACCCACCTTCGATCCGCGAGCGTTGTGGTCGCGACGTGAGCGTTCTCGGTGACGTCATCTATGACGTATCGTGTTCGCTCACGCTCGACGACGACGTGGGCTTGTAAGGGAATGGGTGAGGGAACACTGCGAGTGATTTCGGCGCATACCAGAACGTACCATAGATAAAATCAGGAGATGTATAGGAAAATCTAAAAAAATCAGAAGATACAATTTATGTTACATGAAACAATGTCTGACATTTGAAGTACTTTGTACTGAAAAAGTTGTATAATTATATTGTCCTCAAGATACATTTAACTGTTATAATTGCCTAGCATTTTAGGCAAACATAATAATATAAACTAACATTTATTATATATATTTATTTGTAAAAGTCGCAGCAGTTTGTATATTTCCAAATTCTTTTATTCACGTAATCATATTAGCGGGTCGTGTTAAGTTATGCCGGTTTATTCAATGTGGTAATAACTACCTACCTACCAACATTCAGTTTCATTAAATCAAGTGTCCATCAAGTTAATTCCATTTCACGATGACAATTTAGAAGCATCACCCTAACCATGTTGATATGTTTCATTTCACATACTTAGTTTCTTTCACTAGTCATATTACAAAGTAAAGCTAGACAATATAATCAGTAGAATTTCAGTTCAAATCAGTAGAAAGTAGAATTTTGGGAATATCATTAGATCCTCGAAATATCAGGAGATATGGCAACGCTGTTTGTAAAACTAACAATACTTTACAATACTGACATGCTCTGAGGATTAGCGCATGCGCTATTCCTCAGAGCATTAGGAAGGATCATAGAACATGTTATCATTGAGATAATATGTGGTACATAGAATAAGAACCTACAGAAGTAGCCATGCTGTGCTATGAGACAGCTATAAAATATTCATATGTTGCCATGTTCACCACAGTTCCACATGTTGAGTAAAGTAAAATGAAATCATTCTAGGATAATTAGAAAACAAAAAATAACTGGCCAAGTGCGAATCGGACTTCCTCATAAAAGGTTCTGTGCCATATTAGCTTTCTGAGAATATTTTCATATTATCCTCGTAAGGTGACACCATAATAATCAGTCTCTCTTTATAATGTTTATTAATTAAGCATAATCAACTATAATGTTTATTAATTAAGCATAAATAACACTTACAACTGTAACGCAATCGGATGGAGGTAGGTAAAATATACCACAATAAATATAAACATACTAGCTGGTGCCCGCGACTAAGTCTGCGCAGGATTAGTACTTCGAGTAGCTTATTATTTCTCCAAGGGCATATCTATCTTTATACCAAAATTTCATAAAATATGTACATGGTCAAATGCAGTTGCTATAATAGTATTATGAGTAAATTTAAATACTTTGTATATCAATCAGTAATCAAACATTAATAATAAAATTACTTACGTACATACAAATACAAAATTAATCACCATGGAAAAAACTGTCATTACATTTCATCATCCTTAATGGTATTTGTGTTACATTTCATCACCCATGACGGTCACTGAGCACAGCTAGTGTATCGAGCTGTCAAATTTACTTGGCTTTTGACTAAGCTATCAGAAACTGACACAAACTTTGACAGAACTGTCATCATTACGATCTTGACGTAGGAGGAGCAATCAGCATCCTTTTATCAGCTCCGCGCTGCCGCGTCACGACACGCCGGGATCCGCCCCCTTTTTCGCCGGCGTCGACATACGTGTTCGCGAGTGCGCGTCGCCCATGTGATCACGGGGCAAATAAACCCGAATTCCTACGGTCACATTTTACCGTCGCCGAGAACGAACGATCTTATCAGCTCCGCGCTGCCACGTCACGACACGCCGGGATCCGCCCCCTTTTTCTTGCGCCGGCGCAAATACACGTGTTCGCGAGTGCGCGTCACCCCAGCTACTCAAGAATCCACAAACTTTATCCAAAGTGAGACATCAGCCCGAATCCTTCCGACGGTCATCAGCCCGCACGACTCAGAGGAAGAACCACACGGATCACCCGCATTCCTGTGAGTACCTATCCTTTATTACCTAACGACGTATGGTATCGCTAAACCATATCCTATGTGTTAATCGAGCGCCTCTTCAACCTCTATACTAAATTTCATCAAAATTGCCCCCGCCGTTTCTGCGTAAAAGAGTGACAAATATCCACACATCCACACATCCATTTATCCATACTCACAGGCCTGTATTAATAAACGTTGCGTAAACATACATTAGGCGTAACATGCTTTGTCTTGCTTTCACGCGTGACATTTACTGCAAGCGAAAAATTTACAGATAGATGTTTTAACTACTTCGGTTCTAAGCCAAGTTTATTAATAAGGCCGAGAAAGTTTTGCGTTTATAATATTAGTAGGAAGGATTTATTTCGATAGACAAACAAACCTAACTAGTAGCTCGCCATGAACAAAGACTTGGCTCTATACTCAATGTAAGCTATAACAGCGATTCTAAAATAAAATCTACTCAAATATGCTTGCAAAGGGAGCACCAGCTTTCAAATAAAAAAATAATCATCAAAATCAGTTCACCCAGTCGAAAGTTATGGGGTAACTAACATTAAAAAAAAAAAATTTAATTTATAAACCATTTTTTGGAAGTCGGTTGACAAAAGTAAAAAAGCCACTTCACAAATACTAAACTATGTAGTTAAATAATAATAAAATGGTTCTAATCAATGGTAACCTACTGCCCTTTAAATCATCATCATCTCAGCCGTAGGCCGTTCACTGCTGAACATTGGCCCACCCCCATGATTTCCAAAAGAACCGGTTGGAAGCGGCCTGCATCCAACGTCGTCCTGCGACCTTTATCAGGTCGTCTATCCACCGTGTCAGTGGACGACCTACGCTGTGCTTGCCGGTAAGTGGTCTCCACTCCAGAACCTTCAGGCCCCATTGGCCAATTGTTCTGCGTGCTATGTGCCCTGCCTACTGCCACTTCAACTGACTAATCTTCTGGGCTATGTCGGTGACTTTCGTTCTTCTATGGATCTCCTCATTTCTGATTAAATCACGAAGAGAAACCCCGAGTAAGAGACCACGTTTCAGTGCCATAAGTCATCACTGGTAGCACACATTGGTCGAAGACTCTTGTCTTGAGGCACTGAGGTAGTTTTGACGAGAAGACTTCGCAAAGTTTCCGGAACGCTGCCCAGCCGAGTTGAATTCGACGATTGACCTCTTTATTGAAGTTGGACCTACCTAGATTGATAACTAAGATAACGTTTGAGAAAATCGGCATTCTCAGTCTCAATATTTGACTAAAGATCCAACTCTTCTGCACTCATTTTCATTTCATACTTTAGTGTTGCAATAATGTTTTTTAAACAAACTAACTTTTTTTTAAATCTGCGCTTAGACTCACGCACAGCTCGCAATTTTTTACGTAAGTCTGTAATTTTTTTTTCTTTAATTAATAATACTTTTAGATGTTTTTCTCTTTTAGGCGCCGACGTCACTGCTTGCATTACACCTGTCGTCGAGTTTTCTTCTAAATCACTTAAAACTTCAAGTAAATTACACTAGGACCTATAAGAAATAATATTAATATATCATTGAAAACTGAAACAAATATTTTAAATAGAGTACGTGATACTGATAAACTGTAATATTGGCTTTGTCCATTAGGTAGGAATCGTATAGCTGTAACACAGATAATCCTAACAATGCTACTGACGACCCTACTAAGTGATAAAAAAAGTTTTAATTAGTATTATTACATAATATTAACATTAAAAAAAGTAAATGCGGAAGTTTGCATACACGTGTGTAGGCATGTTTTTTATTTACTCAAAAACTACAAATAGGTAACGGCGAAATGATGGCAGGTAACCATGCGACAGCCTGACAAACAGGCTATGCATGGTCCGAACCCTATTTGAGTAGTATCACAGAGGGTCTAAGTCTTATGGTTTATTAAATCAAGAATTAAGAATAAAGTAATCGCATATTCCTGTTTCTTTACAATAATCGTCCGGAGCTCATTGAGCTCATTCATTGGAGTGATATTACGGTGTCTTAACGCAATGGTTAAGCAAATATTGCAAGGTCTCGCTTCGCCAATATTCATCCTTAAGTTTACTGACTTCAACAAATTACTTATCTGATTTGATTTATAGAAAACATCCAATTGTAGTGAGGTCGCAGCCGTCTAAATGTGGCCCAAAGGTTCCTTAGGAAATTGATAAACAATATCATGCATAGCATAATTCAGCAACCTAGCAGTTAGCCTTTATCAACTACTAACTTTTTGGTAAGTGACGATAGAGTCAGGGATGTGAGTAGGCTTAACCTAGCATGGGATTTGACACTCGAACTGAATAATGGCTACTGATTTGTATATCCAGTCTTTTAAATTTTTATAATATCTTTCCTCTTATTGTCATTGTATGAATTACGCTACCTACTCTTATTTCAGATCATAAACATTTCAATGCAAAAAAGGTAATGCCAAAACTATCTGATAGTAACTTGTAAGCCTGTACATATATGTAGACAACATTTTATATATTTACAATGTACATACCGGTGGAATATTTTGAAGTTCTTGAAAACATCACTTTTTTTTTTGTTTTCTACTTCATGGCAGAAGAACAAGATTGGGGCAGGAGAACTATTTGAAAGACATTCTACATCAAGGTTTCGCTTGCCTGTGCTCTATCACTTTCAAAGAATTCTACTTCCATCAGGCATTCCGCTGCTGAATCCCGCAAAGTTATTATGTATCTCAGTTGTTAACAAATGTTGATATAAATCTTGAAAAATGCCAGTGAAACTAATACATGTATGTACTTCTACATTTTGAATAAGACATACATATAAAATATGTGATATGGTCCCATGTATTTAACTGATTTTAATGTTACAGATCTGGAGACCAGCTGGGCTATTATGTATCTCAGTTGCTAACAAATGTGAATTGAAATCTGAAAAATGGCCGCTCTATGTCAGTTTTGGCAACTCCAGTAAGCAAAAATGTTAGTAATTTGATCACTGAAGCCACACGAAACAAGTGTCGAATCGGTGTTGGTTTCAAGGGCGTACCCAGGTAGGGGCAGGGGGGGGGGCAGCTGCCCCCCCCTAGAAGATTAAATAAATGTAATTTTTTTTTGGCAAATAGAAATTAAAAACGTATTACCTACTCTACGCAAAATGAAGTGTTGGAAACAAAATATCTTTTCAGCCAGATTTTTTTTTCTATAGTTAAATATTCTACAATATTCGATATAGAGTCTATGTATAGTGAGTCGTGTCGGTCGTGCCGCAACGTATTTATTAGAATATTTTATATAGTGACTTTCAGCCGCCGTCAAACGAAACGCAAAATGTTTTGATCAAGTTTTGATACACTTTATTTATTTCTTTATTTCGTTTTTATTATTTTTTAGTGATAATGAAAGTGACAGTAACGATTCATAGTCGAGAATTTAATTTCTGGAATCTGATTTTGATTACGCGACAGAATAAATAAAAACTAAGTAAGGTTTTGATGCAAGTTTGGTTTTATTTATTATATTAATTTGTTTTCAATGCTAAAATAAAATAATATTCAATATGTTGCATATTATTTTAAGTAGTATATATCTGTACAGATTTAGTTTAAGATTCTTAGTGTTTATAAAATAAAATAGTGAAAGTATCAAATTCAAATTTCATAGTATATTCAGTGTTTACAACTAAAAGATTTTTGCTGCGGTTTTATCTGTGCCGCGGCTCACTAGACAGACTCTAGTAATTCTAGTATACTGTTAGCGATGCAATATAATTTAAATCTCCCGCAAAACCGTCGCATCTCGTAGTTTCCGGTTCCGCCGAGACAATCAGAGAGCCATCTAGGATTAAAGCCGAATATAATTGGGAGAAAACAACATCTAGCGCCATCTAGTTTCGGACGGCAGTACTTTTTCCAGTAAAAAGAAATAGGATCAATTTGTACGGTCAAGAGCGACATCTTGTATTGAATAGCAATACCGCGAAGAACGTTCTAGCATGGACTATTCTGGAAAGAAAAGACAGTGATAGCAAGTATAAGACAAGGATGGAAATAGAGTCGAGTATTTTCTACATATTTCGGGAGCAAGAATATTTCAATATATAAGCGGAAGCGTGAGGCAGAGCACGTCAATTTAGTTCGAATACAATTCAGTTCGGAGTGTAATACGAGCGAATATTTCATACGACATAGTGTCTTATAGTTTCGTTGCGGCGACACGAGATTTACGTTTACTGTGCAACAACTGGAAATATTACTCCGTCAAATGGATATCAGGAAATTCTTTGAAAGAGGTGAGTCAAAACAAAACACTTAAGTAGGTACCTAATATGATTATTTGATTTAATGGGGGGCTTTGACTCTCTTGTTAGTGTATATCTTAAGCATTACTTACAATATTTAAATTTATTAATTACAAGACGTGGTTTTGTTATAATAGCTAAAATAACATTTGTGAATATTTTGTGATTAAAAAGTAAAAAAAAAACATAAAAGAAAGATCCTTGCAATATTTTGGATTTATTAATAAGTCCATACCGACAACAAAGTCCCTTTTCTCTAACGTCACAACAAGTGTATTATTTCAAATTAAGTACCTAGTTATGCTTATTTGGCGTTCAAACCATATATATTAGAATGTGAAACTTGATCTTTATTTTCGTCTTATACAACCCGCCTAAACACTGTAAGAGTATTTTTGTGTATCCATTTTTTAGGGAGGACACGCGAAAAAAGAAAAAAAGGTCGGGAAAGTAGCAGTGGAAGCGATGAAAATGACAACCATGATAAAACCACTCATGTAATGCCAAGATCATTGCATGCTAACATTGGACAAGCGTCAAATTCTCCTGTAGAACCTGTTAATATATCTGTTGCCGACTATTCTTCTCCATCGACATCCCAACAAACTTATGACGTCAACGTCGATCCTGAAATTATAGTGGACGATGGCTGTCATGAAAATGATCTGGGACGTTATGTTGGGTTGGCTACCCAGCTATCGACGGAAAAGAAGAGGGAGTTGTTACAAAATCCTTGGATCCCGCCCAGAAATTACGATTTTGAAAGTGATGCAAGCCATTTAAAAAGAAAATTTAACCATGCTTGGTTGGATCAATATTCACCATGGCTAGTATATTCCTAGCGACTAAAAGGTGCTCTTTGTAAGCATTGTGTTTTGTTCCCTCCGCCCATTAGCACTGTGAGAGGAATTTTGGGATCGTTTATGGTCAGGCCATATATAAAGTTCAAAAATATGCATGAAGACTGCCGAAAGCATGCAACGACCAACCTTCACCAAACGGCGACAAATGCTGCAAAAAATTTTCTTGAAAATGTTCCTGTAGACATCCAACTGCAAAGTGGACACCAAAAAGAAATCGATGAAAACAGACAAATATTGTCATCAATTATTTCTTGTATAGTATTTTGCGGCACACATGATATGCCTCTTAGGGGCAAACAAGCAGATGAGGGTGTTTTATTAGATTTATTGAAGTTGAGAATCAATTCAGGGGACGACAGATTAAAGAGTCACCTGGAAAAGTGCCGTCGCAATGCAGTTTACACATCACCAAAAATACAAAACGAATTGATAAATTTATGTGGCGAAGTTATTAAGGAGAATATAATTAGTGAGGTTCAGAAGACCATGGCTTACGCAGTCTTAGCTGATGAAACAGCAGACGTATCTGGGAAAGAACAGCTGTCAATAGGCGTGCGGTTCTACGACGAAAGCAAAAGGAAAATCAGAGAAGAATTTGTAGGGTTCGTTGAACTAAAAGCACAAAATGCTTCCGCAATTGCCGAAGCAATTGACAATTTCTTAATTAGTTCTAACCTCTCAATCGAAGATTGCGTAGGTTTTGGATTCGATGGCTGTTCTACAATGGCAGGGAAAGAGGGTGGCGTACAAGCCATTTTGAGAAAAAAATATCCTCGTGCTTTATATTTTCATTGCTCAAGTCACAAACTCAACCTTGTTGTGAATGATGCGAACGCAGTGCCAGAAATTAGAAATACTGTCGCCACTGTAAAGGATGTTATAACGTTTTTCAGGGAATCGACTACACGTCGAAACTACGCTCCAAACCTATCACGATTATGTGAGACGAGATGGTCAGAAAAATATAAATCAATCAGAAAGTTTTCTCAACATTTTTCAGAGCTTGTGAAATCTCTAGTAACGTTATCCGTAGAAGGAAATTATGCCACCAGAAAATCTGCATATCAGTTGCATTCAGCCGTTACAAAACCAGTGTTTATTGTTACTCTACAAACAATAGCCAAATATTCAGCAGTTTTAGAACCAGTAGTTAACGCACTGCAAGCTAAATCGATCGACATGATCTCGGTAGGGGAACACATCAAAAATATCAAGGACATTCTCAGAAATGACCGCGAGTTTCCTGATAGAATAAGTAATTAAATACTTCAAAAAGCACGAGCTGTTGCAATGGATTTGAACATAGAAATTTCGGTTCCACGTCTTGCTCATAAGCAAACACATAGAAGTAATCCGCCATCAGACAATGATAACGAATATTGGCGGCGTTCCCTGATAATCCCATACATTGATTCACTCATTTCATCACTGAATATTCGATTCTCCCAAGAAAATACTCCGGCGTTTGCTTTAAGCAGGCTACATCCCTTGTATATGACAAAAACCAGCATTACAGACCTACACAAAAACGCAGAATCATTCCAAGAATTTTATAACCTGGATATCACCGGAGAACTGAACCTTTGGCATAATTTATGGGTGACGAAGGCTTTATCAGATGATCAATTAAGGGACATAGAAGTAATTGATCTGTTCAACGAAGCCAACATTTTTTACCCTGCTGTCAGAAAGGCATTAATTATTTTAAGCACTATCCCATGCACCACGGCGACCGTAGAACGGTCCTTCAGTACGCTGCGAAGAGTTAAAACGTGGCTTAGAAGCACCATGGGTGAAGAAAGGCTTACGGGTTTATATCTGATGAGCGTACATCGCAACTATTTAAAAGACAACAGTGAGTTTATTGAAAAGACTGTCATAGACAAATTTGCGGCAAATCCGAGAAGATTACTGTTAAATTAATATATACATACATAATATAATAATATATATTATACATAATGTATGGTATAATTATGTATAATATTTTGTTTTGTGTCATCATCAAAATTAATGAATAAAAGTCAATTTTCATGATTTTTTGTTTCAATATACCCGACAGACGATCTTTTCGAAACAGGTATAAGCAGCCCCCTGCCCCCTCCTAGCTGAAATCCTGGGTACGCCCTTGGTTGGTTTATTTGGGGTTTCTTGTGTTCTTTATTTTGTATTCTTCCTATTAGCATTTTATGTGGGAGGGAGGGTGGTGCACGCCCCCAAATAGGCCAAAATCATTGTTTTCTTTTCAGCGGAAGTGTCACTAAATATTTTTTAATAACTTTTTTTTCCTTCTGTAGGTTTATATTCTAAGATGTGGTAGCTATCTATAGTTCTCTGTGGTAGCTATATGCTCTGCTAACATCTGTTAGTCTGTGCAACTGAGTGTTACGCATACTTATCTGTGCACAAAAACCACAGATGTGATAAGACCTAGAATCTAGGACGATGTATCACAATGGACGGAGTGAACGCTAAGTCAGCGTGTCCATTTTATGTTACTTTGAGTGTCTAGAACTGCTAGAGTGTGCGTCTGTAAAGTATAAAACTGAGAACTTGCTAATAAAAAAACTATTTATGCTAAATTACATACTTTATTGAACATGGTATTGGAAAAAGAAAGCTGTATATTCATTTAAAATTTAATGAAAACATGGTTTAATTTAAGATAAATTTGTTATGATAAAGTTGTTTTACTAAATTACATTGATTCCTATGTCAAGTTAGTGTCGTTAAAAAAGCATGCAGAATTAACTTGACTTGCACTCGTCACTGCACGAAATTTTCTGAAGAACTTTTAGGCGCTAACAAAAATTTCTACAAAATGTTTTAAAATTAGCAGTTTTGCTCGGTTTCATCCGCTTTTATTCGGTTAAAACGACGCATTTTTTTTTGACATCGTGGACTACAACTGTTAACAATTTACATTGTATATATGTGACCATTATAGTAACTTAATAACGTTTTACAAAATAAAATATAGCACTCAAAGCATAGAATTTACCCATAGAAACCTAGTAAGCGCGCACAATGTAAGCCTTCATGTGAAGCCATAAATATGACTTTGTTTTACTATACGACTACTTAAAAAGGGAAGTTGTGTTTTTAGGGCTCATATATATTATGCAATATGTGTACCTGCCGCCATTTTTTTGAAGTCACGGCGCACAATGTAAGTGGTTATTATGGGTTAAGGACACGAAGACGAACAAATAATGTCAAGTAAAATGACACCCTAGTCACGTTACCGAGATATTTGGAAGTAATGATTGCATGACATATACGCACTATGACAATCATTAAAAAAAGAGTTATTACGCGTCCATAAGCATCAGATTGTATCCAAATAAGCGTTCACAGGCTAATTAATATTAGATCTAATCTCGCCGGGTTTCGAGCATGTCTGATGCTCATCTTCAGGTCGAGTGTGCAGCGCCGTCTGTGAGCTTGCGGCGGGTACTGTTCTGAGATTTACGTATTCGATCCCTAACATGAGTGTTTTGCCGGTTAAGAGTAATAATTTAATAATATTCCTATTTATTAAAACACATAGCGTACTACTAGGAGCATGAGAAAACAACTACTCGTATCTATACTATAATTATAATTTATAGAGAGAAAAAATCACACCCTCGGACGGGATGCTACATACTATAATTAATTATTGATTTACTGAATAATTGCACTGCCTAACTAGTGGTTAATAATAAAACAAAATGTATGTGATTCATGTTAATATTTATTTATTACTGTAAGTACAGTTTCAAACTAACGCGAATACCTACTTAGGTAGGTAATACCTACTTAGATGTGACACCTAAAAATATTTCTATATCTTAATGTATACATTAAGAATACATTAAAAATTATATTCTCATGAGTTTATTAGATACTAGCTGCTCTCCGTAGTTTCGCCCGCACGGTGATGGATGATGATGATAATGATACATTTTATACAGCCTATGTTACTCAGGGTGAATGTAGCTTTCCAATGGTGAAATAATTTTTGAAATCGGTCTATTACTTTTTGAGCCAATTTGTTACAAACATACTTACATACAAATCTTTCCTCTCTATAATAATAGTATAGATATCTAACACGTATCATCCCTACATATTCGCTTCGAGTTGGCAATCAGGTTGTTTGCCGGAATCACAATAAAACAAATACCTTCATATAACGAACGATAAGAATACCTATATGTGCACCTGATTTAATTACATCCAATGCAAGATTATTGATCAGCGTCTGAATCCAGCCTAATTACATAATCCAAAAATTCAGCTGGCGGTCGGATAGTGTTTTTTCATGGTGAGCCCAAGCCAACCAAGGATTAGCATCCCAACAGGACAGTTGCAGTAGCGTGCAATAAGTTTATTTCTGCCTTATAAACTATTATTCATCAAGATGTCAATTAAATACTGCGGAATAATGTGGGTGATTTGATGTCGTGATCGTATTTTAGCTCTTGCGAGCCAATGCCTTGCGGCAGTTAATTGAGGTAAGATTATAATCAGTTTCTAAATCTTCATACACTTCAATGATATAATTATTTATACCTAGTAGTAGTTTTCTAGTAGTATGTAATGCACCTACCTACTCGCAACCAATAAACAGTAATAATAATAATCAACCTGAAAACGATTTCTTGGATACAATCAGACGCTCAGAATCACATAATTACTCTATTTTTAATGATTGTCGTTGTACTCATATGTCGATCTTTACCTCCAAATATCTCGTTAAGGTGACACTTTCACTGCGGTCCGAATTGGCTATAATCGATATTAGCGCGATAAAAGTCGGTCCCTTTCACCATGAGCGTGATTACGATGGCCCACGCTACGTCATCGATGACGTCTTAACTGCCGCCATATTGACGATTACATGAACCATGCTCTACACCATAATCATCGTGAGCGTTCTGTCAAAAGTGACAGGTGTTTGTTTATTTCTACAATGTATTTACTGGTGTCCCTTCTTTTTGATGTAAAAGTTGTAAAAGTCGGTCCATCCATTCCATTATTTCTTTTTAATCCACACACTACATAGTTAACCTTCACACTATGCACGATATTTTTATGATTTTTGTTTTTCGCGCTCAAATGGTTCGTTATTGGTACAACTTTGGTCCGAATTAACAACACGCTTACAGTGCCACGAGCTGTCAAAATCGCGATATTTATCTCGGACCAGCTTTGGTAGACGATAGCACTGTGAGCAAAATTATCGCAAAACGGACCACGGCATTTAAGGTACTCGTACCATGTAACACGATATTTTTTGTTTCTCTATGTGTCTTCTACCCATGCATACAACTTTAATCATGCGCCGCGATTAAAAATAAATAACTACAGCGGCGCGTAGATATGCCAGATAGGATCAAAGCCCTTGGCAAAGATAACGTATTTCTGTTGCCGCTATAACAACAAATACTAAAAACCGGTCAAATGCGAGTTAGACTCAAGCACGAAGGGTTACCTACCATTATTTATGAAAAAATATGTTTTATATTATATTTATTATAAAAATATTTGTTTAAACATCATTTTTCATAAATAATGGTAGGGAACCCTTCGTGCGTCGTTGTACTCATATGTCGATCTTTACCTCCAATTATCTCGTTAAGGTGACACTTTAAGGTACTCGTACCATGTAACACGATATTTTTTGTTTGTCTATGTGTCTTCTACCCATGCATACAACTTTAATCATGCGCCGCGATTAAAAATAAATAACTACAGCGGCGCGTAGATATGCCAGATAGGTTCAAAGCCCTTGGCAAAGATAACGTATTTCTGTTGCCGCTATAACAACAAATACTAAAAACCGGTCAAATGCGAGTTAGACTCGAGCACGAAGGGTTCCCTACCATTATTTATGAAAAATTATGTTTTATATTATATTTATTATAAAAATATTTGTTTAAACATGTTTTACAGAAATATTTTACCATTTACACAGCAAAACGATACTTTTGCCTATATAATCCTCCAACAATATATTTTTGGTCGTATAATCATGTAACAGGGGCAAGTCTATTGCCATCTACGGGGCACTATTCCAGTCTCCGGACTGTTATTGAAAAAAGCTTTCTTTCTCAGAAAAACCTAATAACTGTCAAACCCGGGTATCGAACCCATGACCTCGAGGTTCCAAAACGGCACTTCCACCGCTACAGCCAAAAAATAGTAATAACACGTTTACATAGTAATTACAGACACGTTATATTTTTATTATAATGATTGTTGTTTGTTTGTCTATGTGTCCTCTATCCACACATACCACATTTATCGTGCGCCGTGATTCCGACAAAAATAATCAAATTCCCGGCCGTTCGATATGCCAGCTTTCATACAAAAAGGTTCATACCTCTTATATCAATAGGTATCTCTTAAGAATCGGATATTGTAGTAACCGAGTGTTTTGATTCCACCCCTATTTTACTATCTGTCTAAACTGTCAAACTGTATCTATTAGTTTTGAAGGACTAATCATCTGTGGTCCAAATTTGTATTATTATAGGATAGGACGATGTATCACAATAGACGGAACGATGAGGCGTTGCCACTCCGACGTTCATTCTGTCTACACGTTGTTTAGCTTATCTTTTACATGGATCGTCATATAGAGTAAACGAAAAAGCTAATGTAAAATTGGCAACCTCGCGCTTTGAGTCCGTTTTTGACTTACTTGTAGGCTTACATTGCAACGCATCATATATAAAAAAGAAATTAAATGGAAATATCACTGTACAGACTAAATACAGTGTTACATAGTGAAACTATGTCGTGTTTTGCTGTGTTTTGTCCATCAAGAACAATTAAAGGAGGAGTAAAAAGATCCCGAATTATCATTTCACACGTAAGCCGTTGTGGGCGTTTTTTTTCTAAAATAACCAATTTTAAAGCAAAATATTGATGTGGCTTAAGGAATATGTACTTTTTCGTCATATCACTTTCACGTGGTGGTAAATAGTTATGGTTTTTAAGCTTTCATTTACGTATATCAAATGCATTGCTTTACGCCTCACGGCTAGTGATGTACCACAACAATGCAAAAGTTTGTGTATAAATATGGGCGAATAGCTGACCCGCCAGCAGCTTCGCTCGCTTGGTCTTGGACAAAATTGTTTCAATAATGAATTTAACGCAATTTCTCCAATGCATTGCCTAATGTTATTTCTCTTTTCAGAAATTGCAATTGAACGTGCACTATTAAACATACACACCGTATTTTTATTAATCAATTTATTTAATTTGGAGTCCTATTTAACCGACTTCAAAAAAAGGAGGAGGTTTCTTAATTCGACCATACATATTTTTTCTTATGTGTGTTCACAGATAACTTCGTTGCTTCTGGACTGGTTTTGATGATTATTTTTTTGTTTGGTAGGGTATACTTCCGAGGTCCCGTATAAATTTCATCAAGCTGCCAGAAACATCAATGGTCTTGGTAAAGCCGCAGGAGACAAAACGATTTAGCCCTGCAATAAAAACTATGCCTATGTACACTACAGCTCATATAAATAGTATCGGGGGTCTTCAAGAGATGGCGCTAGGATTTCATTTTGTCCTTCTATTTTGTTAATGAAGTTGTCATTCTTCTCCTTGGAGTTCAGTATATTTTTTTTATTATATCATAGATTAATCAGGCTACATCTAAAGCTTAGACTATATTACCTAGTCTAAGATCTAAAGATAGACGGCCATCACTAAAGCAAACAACGGAACGTTGGCGGAAAGTTTAATTTTTGCAGTGCCATCTACTTTGACGGATCATAGTCGCGCGCTCGTCTTCCATGTGTGACATTAATGACGTGGAACGCATTAGTGACGTGGAAGATGAGCGCGCGGGTATCGATAAATAGGGATGTGCTGTTTGATATCGAGGAAGCAATAAGCGTTCCTATCTAATCTATTAAAATATTGTTAGGTATGTAAACCAGGGTCAATGAAATTAAAAATCAAGACAATTTAATCCATTTATTAAAGAACACATTCAAATAACAAATATTATAATTTATTAAGAGTAATAGATATTGTTTACCCTACATATTGAAAGAACTTATGTTTTGTGAGATGACGATTCAAAACATGCATGATTACAATTTCTAATTAAACATTTTCGTTTTGTTATTTAGGTAAATACCTAACTATAAATTAAAATGTATTAAAAAACTGTAAAAACGTATTAGTCATATTTAAGTGAAACAGATATCAGTAATGTTTTTTAACGCATGGAACACGTGTTTACTTTCATAATAAAAGAGTATTGAAGAAAATTTGGGCGAATAGGTTTGATACCATAATACAAGGGTTTTTAATAGGTTTATTTACGTAAATGTACAATAAATTATCATTTCTTAACTTTAATTTTATCATATGACTAGATTAAATTAAAATATTCAATACCGCCTTTTCTGTAGAGATTTCTTGCTTACTTAGTGTGGTTTATCCGTTAATAGTGTAGTATCTTTGGTGTTTGTACTTGGATGTGTTTAAACTACACTGTATGAGTCCTGCATTTGTAACAGCTTGGTCTTCACATAGTCTATAGTGAACTCAATATTTGAGTTTTCCGTTGCAAGTCTCATTGGTTAAACATATTTAGCTAAGCCTTGTAGCTTTGACAAAAGTCTGCAGCGGTTGTTTAGACCTTTTTCTTCAAAAGCTGACCTTAAAATTTACCATGTTTCCTTTGCCTCTTTTGCATATCTCACGTGAACCAGGAAATTATTACCTCGCTCTTGCTTTTTGGTTTATATTTATGCCTCATCAGAATTCACCAGTGTCGTACGAGTGCACTCTACAGGTCGCCATTACAACTCGATCATAAATTTCAGTGTATTGTAAAATAAGTTTCCATCTAATTTCTCTATGTACCTATGTGAAACTCATACCCGTATCTTGTGCCGGCTACGATCTATCCAGTCATTCACCGCTCGAAGTTGTGCTTGCAACTTTACCTTCTGTAGCCATAATACTGTTTACACCCGTTCTTCATGAAACATAGAATTTACACATAACCATGGGCCTTACTATCAGCTTCGTAAAAACCATGCAAGTTCCGTGCAGTTCCTAAACCTGACATAAACAGTTTTGAATGAAATCATACTATGACGCTCATTTAGGTGAACTGTTTGAATATTGTTTACTCAAAGGTATACGGAAATATTGTCTCTGGCATTCTAACAATTTGCTATAACCAACATCGCAGACGCCTAGACGTTTGTAAGCTAATAAACTGAGTGGATTTAGAGCGACATGTTAACTAGAGTCTGGCCAACGAAAGCTGTCCACGTATTATTTTCAGAAGTTTTGATATGGCAATAATTTAAGACTGTCAAAATTGACACTTTGACGTTTCGTACTTGAGTCATCTTCTGTTTACGTTGGTTTATGTGCATCATATTTTCATTGATTTTGTTTAAAATAATGCCGAGAACAATTAAAAGTTCGACGAGGAAGCTTCTATTTACTATGATTGACAAATATAAAGACATAAAAAGTGATTTAAATCAGAAATCTGCAGAGAAAATACTACGACTGGATTCAATCCTTTCACTTTCAGGTTAGTTTATCGAATTTCTAATGAAATATTTTGATACTTTTAGACTATTTAAGACAAATCGCAATATTTTTCATGGTGTATCTACTTTTCAGGAAGTATTAACAACGAGGAGACAAAACTTAAAATTGTGGAAGCAGTAAAGAAATTGAAAACTCTCGAAAAAAAATGAAATAGCGACTTCTGAAACACATTATTTAGAAAAGATATCTTCAATGACAGGTATTACTTTAGAAATTATAGATTTTAACAGTTACTTCGAAGAGTTATATAAATTTATGACAATGTATGGATGGCTAAATTAAATAATATAATATTATGGTTTTGTAATAATGTCTTTGTATATAATTATGGTTTTTGACTTTAATGACTGATAATTAATAATATACTGTTACATACATAATTTATTGTATTTGTTATCTTCAGATGTCAGTGTGAAGACTCTAAGAAGAATTAAAATTGAAGGGTCTAAAAATCAAGGACAGTGGAATACTCCAGGGAAAAATCGTCCACATTCAGCAACAGTTTCCAATTTGGATAATTTTGATATTTCAGCTATAAGAAACAGAATAAACGAATTTTATGAAGTTAGAAAACAAGTCCCAACACTGAGAAGCCTGCACAATGAGCTGAGGGAAGCAATTGAATTTAAGGGATGCCGTGAAACATTTAGAAAAATTTTACACAAGAACGGGTTTGAGTTTTAAAACAATAAAAGTGAACGGGCTTTACTTACAAAAAAATATGAAATTGCGGCATGGAGACATAGATTCTCGAGGACAATACATAAAAAGAGGCTAGAAGGTAAACAGATTATTTACCTTGATGAGACATATGTACATCAGAACTATAAAGTTAAAAAATCATGGCAAGGACCTTCAACAAGCGGTGTCACTACTAATATATCATCAGGAAAAAGACATATTATTGTGCATGCCAGATCGGAGGAAGGGTTTGTGCCAGGTGCATTATTGGTATTCAGCACAAAATCCAAATCAGCTGACTACCATGATGATATGAATGCTACCAACTTTATGAAATGGTTTGAGGAAATGTTGATACCTAATCTCACTAAACCTAGTGTAATCGTGATGGACAATGCAAGTTACCATGTGAAACAAGCAAACAAACCCCCTACTATGTCTGATTCTAAAGCTTATCTCCGAATATGGCTTCAAGAAAATAATATATATTTTGAAGAATATCACACCAAAGCTGAATTAATGTGTTTAGTGAAAGATAATAAACCTGCCGTTGTTTACGAAGCAGAAGTGCTTCTAAAAAAACACAGTCATATCCACAATCAATACTTCTTGTTATAGGTTCTTGAATAGTAGGCCTGGGTGTTGGAGTATGGGAAGTTAGTAATATAATACTGCGAACATTATTATATATTTATTGTAGCATTTTTTTTTACAGACACGTTATTCATGTAACTATATTGTTTTTTACTTGACACACGACAAGACGTAACTTCTTCTAATATATCATAGAGAAAAAACACCATGAAGATTTTACATCTCACTCCTCGATTCATACGTGAAAATAATTTGTAACGTATAAATCGGTAATGAAAAAAAATAATATACAGTACACACTCCTCCTTTACAACAACACTCCACATCTCTCTCGGAGCATTCTATGCCTTGTTATAGCTAAGGACTTCGTTAGCAGATCAGCCACGTTATTCTCACTTTCTATATAGGTAATAGTCATCTTCTTTTTAAATATCAAATCTTTAATGTGATGATATCGAATATCAATGTGTTTCGACCTTTTACTGTTCTCATAGTCCTTTGAAATAAATATAGCTCCTTTATTATCTACATACAGCATTGGTGTTAGCCCTATTCCAAAATCTTTCAATAATCCTTTTATGTTTATTCCTTCACATGATGCTAATGATGCTGCTATATACTCCGCTTCTGAAGTAGATAATGATACACAGTTTTGTTTTCTAGAAAACCATGCTACAACATTCTGGTTGTATTTTACTATACATCCGCTAATGCTCTTTCGGTCTATTTTACAGGCTGCCCAGTCGGCGTCAGAATATAATTCTAAGCTTCTCTGATCACATTTTTTATATCGAAGACCATAGTCTTTCGTAGAACTTAAATAGCGTGAAATTCGCTTGCCATGTTTCCAACACTCTTCAGTTGGTTTATCCAAAAATTGACTTAGATAGGATACAGCATAGCATATATCTGGTCGGGAGACTGTGCTCACAAACATTAAACTCCCAACTAATTCTCTGTAGGGACCTTCTACAACTTTTCCTTTTACATCTATGTTCAATCCTTTTTCCATAGGTTTTTACCACTATGCAGCCTATATAGGTATCTAGTCCTTATCACTACGTGGGTCGGCGATAAATTAGCGAGTCCCATATATAGCACTGGTATTTAATAAACATTTAAATTACAATATTTCGTAATTAATTACATACGCTAAGCGAGCCTAGTTAATCGTCTGCCTACCGTGCCCTCCGGGTGACGACTGATGCAACGCTCGCAATGGATTTTATATGTCAGCGAAATTCGCTGCATGTGCAATACGTGTCGCTATATCAACCACCCCCTTTTGGAAAATAAAAGATAAACAAATACAAAAACTATTAACATAGTTCAAGGTTAAAACATCGCTCATTATAAATCGCTATAACAGAGCACGTGCGTCATTGCACCGTGGCCAACGCTGCTGACAGCGCGGTAATGTAATACGATCGTCAGCGGCGCTCGCCAGGTGTCTCAACAACCAAGCACTTATATAGGTATACCTACTGATAGCAACTTGATACAATAATTTTATTAGCGTTAAATTTTCATCTGGGTCAGGCACGATACATAAAATAACTGAAGTATAATAAAAACGTAGACATTAACATTACACGTGTTATAGGTACACATAAACAAACAAAAAATTTAGTAAGTATAAAAATAATATAACTCTACCATATTGAAACATAACTTTTGGAGTAACGAGAGAAAAAAATACGCGATCTGTATCTTAGTAACACACACACACCATGTTACGCGTAGTGGGTAGGAGCAGGTGCGGGGTTTGTTGCGAGACTTGCGACTGCTACCGAAGGCTGCGAAACCTGCACGCGGGTAAGAGGTGGTGCTGGCCCACCCGTTTCTTCACGGAGCCATGCCCTCATGCGGCTACTGAACTACCGCCGAACGCCACGTCGAACCTTGCGGATCATTGAACATCCCACAACGAACAGGAGTAACCCGACAATAACCATGGTCATGATGTTCTGCCGTGACATGTGTGCCTCTACTTCCGTGGAATTTTGAGCAATAATAATCTGCTCCTCCTTAGACTGAGATTTCCCCATGTTCACCAGTATCATGGAACGTGTTACAGCTACTAAATACAACCAAATAATGTCACTCCAAAAATTACGTTTACAGGTACAAAAACTTAACCTAGATAAATCAACACGTAAGTAAACATTTATGTCTCAACTAATTGGACTTTGAACAATTGCAAAATCAACTCGGCATTTTAAATACGAGTGTGCATGTAGTTCAAATCTCGATATTACTGTTAGGAATAAATTATACTGTTCAAAACGACATAGTAGATAGATACCGGTAAAACTATATACCTGATAAAATAAGTATGTTACATTTATATCACCTTAAGTAAATGGAATCACCATAAAACAAAAGTAAAAATGCAATATGTTCTTATCATTATTTCTTATAAGTTAAAACGTGTAGGTGGGCGTACCGCTCGACCACTCCGGGTTTGCTTGATGGCCGGAGCGTGGTCTATCGTGACGTCACCAGACAACGCGTCGTTAAGCAAGTAGGCAGGTTTGAGCCTGTCTATAGATACACTTAAGCGTCTATTAGGTAGTTGAAGTTTGTAGACTTTACTATTCCGACCTAATACACGATATGGGCCGTCATAAGGAGCCTGCAAAGGTTTACGAACCGCATCATTCCTTAAGAAAACATATTCACATGACTTTAGATCTGGGTGGATGAATAAAGTCTGAGAATCTCGTTGTCTTTCTGGAACGGCTCTCAACTTACGTATTGTATCCCGTAATTCATGTACTAAGGTTATAGGGTCAGTGGCTTCTGATTTTGATGATACGAAAAATTCGCCAGGCAACCGTAAAGTGCGACCATAGGTTAACTCAGCGGCGCTTAGATTGGAATCGCTTCGTAACGTGGTTCTGAGTCCTAATAGGACCGTAGGTAACTCGTCAACCCATGAAGCAGTATTTAGGCGGGCCCTGAGAGCGACCTTTTTTTTTTTTTTTTTTTTACGCAGAGGAAGATTTTATATCCTGATCACCAGCCCAAGGGATAGAGCTGGTGCGCGTGTGGGAGTCTCCGCCAGAAGGGCAGAATACCCACCAAACCTCTGCGGTGTTCCATCGTCATCGACTGGTGGCGGGAACCGTGGGACCATTCGTATTCACCACAGCCCCCACCGACGTCGCTGCCCGCCTATGCAGGCCCAGCCTCTGGGGAGGGTGTAAAAAGCCCTCCCCATTACCACCTCGTGGGATGCCCCGGAACACGCGGGCCATCCACACCATGTGAGGACCTAACCCTAATACGGGGCACCGGCTGTCCCCACAGCCGATACCACAGGTTCTCTGAGCGGAGACGGAGTGCGAGCCCGATCGGCTCGCCTGCGTGTCCGCGCTCTCCGGAGCGGGAGAGAGACGGGATCTATCTCCCTCTCTCGCTCCTCGGCCTCTCTCTGCAACATCACGACCTCGCAGAAAGAGACCATCGCCTCCCATGACCTCTCGTCGTCGACCATCTTTGTTAAGATGGTTGACAAGGAGAGGTCCGCCCCCACGACTGCAACCAGGGACTGCCGCGCCTCGACAGCCCCTGGGCAAACTTCCAGCACGTGCTGCGCGGTTTCTTCCGCGCAGCCGCACTGGTGGCACACAGGGGTCGCCTCCCTCCGGACAACGTTGCACAAGTACCTCCCGAAGCACCCGTGCCCCGAGAGGACCTGAGTCATCCGGAAGGTAAGAGACCCATGCCCTCGATGGACCCATTCCTTGAGGATGGGCCGGACCGCTTCCAGGAACCGAGTTGCTCCGGCTCCCCTCCGTGGACCTACGCCTAAGCGTCTGTTCCAAGATGCCAAAGCGGCCTCGTTGGCATCCGTTCGCCACTGGCCATACTCCTGAGGGGCAGGGCCGAGACCCTCCTGTCGCGCCCACGTTTTGCGCCAAAAGACCGAGGACAGAACCTCGGCCTCTAGATCCCATGGAAGGGATCCGGCTATAACGCAGGCCACCTCGTGTGAGAGTGTGCGATAGCCCCTGCACACTCTCACGGCCATAGCCCTCTGGGCTTTATGTAGCAGGGTGGTCTCCTGGGAGTTGAGGGACCCTGCCCATATGGGAGCACCGTAGAGGGCCATAGAGCGCACCACCGCCGGCCCTGAGAGCGACCTTGGCTGATCTATGCCATCTCTCTATGGCGCCGTTACTTTGGGGATGATATGGACTACTTCTGATCCTGTGCACGCCCATACACTTCAGTAACTCAGAGAAAAGCCTACTCTCGAATTGGCAACCTTGATCGGACGTCAAATACTGATAAATTCCGAACCTTGTAATCCAACCGTTATAGACGAGCTTGGCTACTGTCTCTGCAGTTATATCTTTGAGTGGGAAAGCTTCAGGCCAGTGCGTGGCACGATCAATGATAGTCAGCAAATACTTATAACCATCCGATGTTGTCGTCAAGGGACCAACAATGTCAATATGGATGTGTTCAAAACGTCCAGCAGTTGCAAATTGACCTAAAAATGATACTGTATGACGTTGAACCTTCGCTTTCTGACATTGGATGCACGTTTTAGCCCATTTATTGACATCTTTATTCATACCCGGCCAGAAATATCGCTGGCACACGAGCTTACGTGTGGTGTTAATTTCGGGGTGACTTAGATTATGCACTAAGTCAAATGCTACTTTACGAAACTGCATAGGTAAATAAGGTCTAATACTGTCGGTTGACACTTCGCAAAAAATGTGTGTCGCGGTACTAGGTACAGATACCTTCTTAATGCTTACGTTGCTACTAGCGTCGCGTTTCCAGTGTGTTATGTAGGTATCAACACACTGGGCGGTAGCAATTTCTTCGAAATCTAGACTACTTGGACATGATATTGTCTCTACACGGCTTAACGAGTCAGGAACTATGTTATCGTTGCCTACAACATATCGAATGTCTGTTGTAAATTCGCTAATGTACATAAGTTGTCTAGTTCTTCGTGGCGTTTCTTTGTCACTAGGTAGCTTAGAAAAAGCGTAGGTAAGAGGCTTATGATCAGTGTAGATGGTAAGCGCTCTTCCTTCAAATATCTTCCTAAAATGAATGATAGCTAAATAGATAGCCAACAGTTCGCGATCGTACGTGCTATATTTGACTTGTGTGTCAGTAAGCTTGCGTGAAAAATAACCCAATGGTTTCCAATGACCGTCGACTAATTGTTGTAGTACCGCACCTACACAAGTGTTTGATGCATCCGTCATCAACGCTAGGGTAGTGTCGGGTGCGGGGTAAGACAACGTCGCGGCTTCTTGAAGGCTCTGCTTGCTTTTCAATAATGCTTCATTGGCCGCGTCGTCCCACACAATTAGTGATTTGTCATTCTTTTTTGCACCACCGATGTGTTTCACGAGCTCGGCCTGATATGACATTGCATTAGGTAGATGTGGCCTGTAAAAAGTCACCATACCAATGAATCTCCTTAGCTCCGCCACTGTTTTAGGTCTTGGAAAATCTATAATAGCCTTGACTTTGTCCAGAGCTGGCCTTAGGCCTTCGACAGTCACCTCATGTCCTAGAAATTCTATATGCGACTGCCCGAATGAACATTTTGCCAAGTTAATCGTTATACCATAATCGTTCAGACGTTTAAACAAGACCTCTAAGTGTTGTTCGTGTCTACTATTCGAATCGCTGGCAACGATTACGTCATCAATATAACAGAATATGAACTCTGAGCTAGGTTCAAAAGTCCCGTCTTCTCGTTCAATTCCTAGACCTTGAAGGACAGTATTGTTCATGAAACGCTGAAAAGTCTGTGCCGCATTGCGTAAACCAAAGCACATACGGGGAAACTCGTGTAACCCGAAAGGTGAAATAATTGCGGACTTTTCGACGTCTTCAGGAGCAATTGGAATACAGTGGTACGCTCTAACCACATCGATTTTACTGTAAACACATTTTCCCGCCAACATATAGGTAAAATCATGCAAGCGCGGAATTGGGTATCTGTCGGGCTTCGTAACGGCATTCAGTTGTCTGTAATCACCGCAAGGACGGATTTCTCCATTCTTTTTCGGCACAACATGCAACGGACTCGACCATGGACTCTTCGAAGGACGACAAATTCCCAACTCCTGCATAATTCGAAGTTCGTCACTAACCTTCTTATACCTATCGGGAGGCAAGGGGCGGGCGCGCGCATGAACCGGCGGCCCCGTAGTCTCTATATGATGAAAAACTGTATGTTTAGGCGTATCCTTAAAAGAAACAGGTTTCGTTATATCAGGGTATTTGGACAAGAACTTAAAATAGGGATGTGACTCATCCAAAGTACTCAACGTTGGTTGGGTACTAGATACAATAGAACCTACAATATTTTAGTGTGTCACTTCATCGATTAGCCTACGATTACTTAAGTCAACTAACAGTTTGTGGTATATTAAAAAGTCTGCGCCCAAAATGGGCTGGTTCACTGCCGCTAGTACAAAGGTCCAACGGTACGGTCTACGCATTTTTAAATCTAGCACTAATGTTTTCACTCCGAAAGTGTTTATTTCTGTACCGTTCGCAGCATAGAGTTTGTAACTAGCACTAGTATCACAACGAGCACTTCGCGCGGGGAGCACTGACACATTAGCCCAGTATCCACAAGGAATCGAAATCCCGTTGTACGATCCGTGACACACAGACGGTTGTTACTTACGGCACAGGGTCCCGTCATTGACTGTACCTCGCCTAGTTTCCCTGCGACTTCCAACTACAAGGAGGAATGCATTTGTGGGCCCTTTCCTTGTAACGGAAGTGGTAGAAACACTGCCAATCCGGTTTCTTTGACTTCCTCGCCGAGCTGGTGTCAGCAGGAGTACCGCTCCTGCCCTGGTAGCGTCCTCTGGAACGTGACTGGTGGGAGCCGGACATCTGTGCGTTGGTCAGGTTATCGATCCGTTTATTCATCTTCCGTATCTCCGCAATCACAACATCCATAGAGCCTGTAGAACTGGATGATTCAGCGAGCTTCACTTCTGCGACCCCAAGTGGCGAGCTAGTTTCCACCACCTTATCTGCAATTCTAGCGAGCACATCTAATTCGCTCGTCTCCGTAACTGCAATTATGCCACGCACGGCGGGAGGTAGATGCCCCTGCCATAATATTTTAAGGGTATCATCCGGTACCTTGCTCCTCGCTAAATCCCTCATACGTCGCAACAACTGTGACGGCCGCTGATCACCGAGCTCCATTTCGCTGATTAGCTTTTGTATTTGACGCGTCTCCGACTCCTCATAAATTGTAATGAGGCGCCCTTTTAATGCGTCATACTTTTGAGTGTCCGGTGGTGATATGAGGATATCCGTAACTTGCTGGATAGCCTTCTTCGATAGTTTGGTGATGACGAGTTTGTAACGGGCCTCGTCCGACATTTTCTGCGGCGCAAGAACTGCTTCAGTTTGCAAAAACCAGAGGCGGGGGTGATATACCCAAAACTCTGGCACTCTGGCTGTAACCGAGATCGCCGCCATTTCCGCCATCCTTTCCTCTTTCGCCTGGGTGACAGGCGCCGCCGGAACAGACATCGTCTGTCCAGGTATAGGCAAAGGCTGCTGCATATCTCACAATAAATAGTCACTGTTCATAGACAAGTCATAGTAACACTTAAGTTCAGTAGCACAAAAGTCACAAAAGAAAAGTATATAATTGTTCCAATTTAACAGGTGGGGCACGGTAGGTTATGCACTCGCGTAAGCAAAAATATTGAGCCGCCACCCAATAATTTGCGGGGTCACCACTTTACCACTATGCAGCCTATATAGGTATCTAGTCCTTATCACTACGTGGGTCGGCGATAAATTAGCGAGTCCCATATATAGCACTGGTATTTAATAAACATTTAAATTACAATATTTCGTAATTAATTACATACGCTAAGCGAGCCTAGTTAATCGTCTGCCTACCGTGCCCTCCGGGTGACGACTGATGCAACGCTCGCAATGGATTTTATATGTCAGCGAAATTCGCTGCATGTGCAATACGTGTCGCTACAGGTGTATTTTTGTCTTTGCATTCACTCATGTTAAACTTTTCTAACATTTTTTGAATTTGTTTAATTTGTGTTATTTTCAATGTTCCGTTTTTGCGTTCAATTTCCATTCCTAGAAAATTTTTAACTTCTCCCATATCTTTTGTATTAAATTCATTTTGTAATAATTTGATTAATTTGTCAGTCTCTTGTGTCATTTCCATCAACAAGATATCATCGACAAATATCAGTAACCAAACTTTTTCACTGAAATATAAACAAAAATCATTTTTCGACCTTTGTAGTCCACATTTTAACAGGAAAGTATTTATGCGTTCGTTCCAACATCTGGGACTTTGCTTTAGTCCATATAGACTTCTATTTAATTTCAAAACCTTCTTTCCTTTGACTGTGACACCTTGTGGTACTTTGATGTAGACATCTTCTTCCAAATAACCGTTTAGGAATGCTGTCGGTACATCCATTTGGTGTATTGAATAACTTTGCTGTACAGCATGTGCCAAAAAAGTTCTCACCGTACTCATACGTGCCACAGGTGAATAATTAGTATTAAAATAATCTTGTTGTTTTATTTGAAAATCTCTAGCAACTAATCGTGCCTTCTTGAAACCGTTTTCTTTAATTTTAAATACCCATTTAGTATCAATGGCTTTCTTCCCTTTTGGTAAATCAACAACAGTCCATGTTTTTAATTTTTCTAATGAACTTACTTCTTTGTTTATGGCTTCCACCCATTTTTCATCTTTTATCGCTTCCTTGTATGTACTTGGTTCATTATTTTCAGTTGTAATTAAACAGTATGCCGCATATAGTTCATAATCGTTCAGATGTTTCGGTTGATTTATTATTCTTCCTGATCTTGTTCTTTCATTAGAAATTTCCTTTTCTATTTCTTGTACTTCATCAGTATCATCGTCATCAGTCATGTAATTAGATTCATTTAGATCTTCCTGCTCGTTTTGTCCCGTTAAACTTCTACTAGGACTTTTTATTTGACTTTGTTTTTTATTCGTCTCGTATGTGTCTTCGAATATTATCACATTCTCATTAGAATGGTTTACTACTTCCTCCTGTTTTTCTTGTATGTAGACTGTATTCGACTCATCAAATATAACGTCCGTTGAAGTGATAATTTTGTTACTTTTAGGATCCCATAATTTATACCCTGAACCAGTATAACCAACCATAATCATTGATTTCGCTCTCGGTTGTAACTTATTAGGTTTCGGCAATGTTACCGTCCAAGCTTTAGATCCAAATACTCGCAGTTTTGACAAGTCATTATAACCATACCATATTGATGCTGGTGTTTCACCATTCAATGCTTTAGTAGGACATCGGTTTAACTCGTAAGCTGATGCGCAAACTGCTTCACTCCATAATTCTTTTGGTAAGCTTGTTTCTGCAAATTTGACTCGCACTTTGTCTAAAATTGATCTGTTCATTCTCTCTGATTTTCCATTTTGTTGTGGCGTATACGGGCTTGTATACTCCAATATTATGCCTTTCTGCTGGCATGTTTCCTTGAATCGGTTCGATGTGAACTCTCCTCCATTATCGAGTCGTATTCTTTTTGTTATTAATCCAAATTGTGCTTTAATATGCTGTATATGTTTTACAATATTGGTTTCTGCTTCATTTTTATTTTTTAATAAATATATCATTACAAAATGAGAATAGTCGTCTATCAAAACTTGAAAATAGCATACGCCATTTGCAGCTGTTGGATGAATCGGTCCACACAAATCTGAGTGCAGAAGATCTCCAATCTCATTGCTTTCTCTTTTGCTAGGTAAGAAAGGTCGTCGTGTACTTTTCCCCTCAATGCAACTTTCACACTTTTTGTCCGATGTAGATAATCCGAGGATTCTTAGTCCCTTTCTATTTAAATGACCAAGGCGTCTGTGCCATATATCATCATTTTCTTTAATAAGATTTGCATTTGCATATTCGTCTTCTGTTGTTTCAATGTCAATTTCCAGAATATATAAATTTTGACATTTGAGACCTCGAAAGTTTGTTTTGTCGTATGTTAACTTTTTTGTTACTGAAAAGTACTGTGTAACCTTTTTTAGTTATCTTCTCAACTGACAATAGATTGTGGGTTATATTTTCCACAATAATTGCTTCAAAATCTATTTTCATGTTATTACAATATCCATTCACTCTTCCTTTTTCGTTTGCAATTAGTCCCTTGCCATCTGCAATAGTGACAGTCATTGGCTTCTCAAGTTTTTCAATGTTTGTCATATATTTGGCCATTTCTTTAGTGACCATATGATTGGTAGCACCACTATCTAATATGAATTTATTAGTTTCAACTGATGCAGTTAACGCTATGAAACCACCATTAGAGTTTTGTCTATTACCTCTTCTGGAGTAACTTCTATTACCGTTCCTACGTACATTAGAATAACTTCCTCTGAAATTGTTTCCTCTAGTAGTATTTCTATTATATCTGTTATTATTATTGTAGTCTGAGCTTGATGCTTTGAAAGTTTGTTGTGTCTCGTTTGTATATCTGCCTTTTATTTTTATTTCTTCGTCGAGTTACCTTGACTTCACAAAATCTATTGTTATGTCTGTATTTATAGTTTCTATGGCTGTTATGACGTAATCGTAGTCATCATTTAGGGAAAGTAAAAGATGGCAGATTTTGTCTGAATCATCCAGCTTCTTTTGAAAATGTTCTTCCAAGTTTTAATTTTTTGATAATTTTAGGCTAAGTAGTTTCTTTTTTGCAGATAATTTTGTAAATACACTTTTTCTTTGAAAAATACTATCCAATTTTTCTATCATTTGTCTCGCATTTTTACAGTCTTGAATCAATGACAGATGTTTGTCACTTATGCATTGAATTATTATTGCCTTTGCTTTAGAATCATCCAGTTTTAATTTTTCAATTTCCTCATCATTATTATCTAGAATTTTAAGTACCTGTTTTTCCTCTAGTAAGGATTTTACTCGGAACTTCCAGCTTGAGTAATTGTCGCTTTTTAGTATCGGCAATATATTCACGTTCGCGTACATTTTTCCACTTTAATACGTACCTATACTTCACCACACTTCATTAAATATGCCCATAACCTTTGTTGGAGTATGGGAAGTTAGTAATATAATAACGACGAAAAGCGAACATTATTATATATTTATTGTAGCATTTTTTTTACAGACACGTTATTCATGTAACTATATTGTTTTTTACTTGACACACGACAAGACGTAACTTCTTCTAATATATCATAGAGAAAAAACACCATGAAGATTTTACTTCTCACACTGGGAAGGCCTGCTTTAAATATGTCATGGTACGAATAAACGATTGCTTTAAGACCTCATAGTAAGGCCCCTGAGCGGGATTGAGTATCTTTGCTCACCGACAACGTACAATGAAGTTACACAACATTTGTGTATAAACATATAGGAATAGAAACACGATAATTAAATTAAATATTAGCTCATAGTAATTTTCACCATTGACATACGTCCGACAATCAATGACAACTCTCAAACAAATGATGATTAAACGATAGGAGATTACGCAAATTCTTTGTCCTAATAGAAATGAAGATAACGAAGCCACCGTTTAATAGAACATAGATAACTGTGGTCCTGTAATGCGTGTTATAGACAACATCTTTGAAAGATGAGCTTTCTAAGGCCCACAGGACAGTAAGGAACATAGGTAAGGAAGAGAAACCCCCGTGTATTATCAAAGAGAATATTGTATTATATTATTATGTATTATTCTGAGTCTGCGCCCAAACCAAACCAACCATAAACCAACGATGTCTGGTGTGAAAATAAAAGTGATAAGTCGCAATCCAGATGATTATTTGCGAGCTACAAAAAGAGACATTCATAAGCGTAAGTGTTTCATTATGTCCACACCGTTTTGTCTTTTACTAAATGTTTGCATAAATATTTATAACCTTACCCTCAGTGCCAAGAAACTACGACCCCAGTCTTCATCCATTAGAAGCGCCAAGAGAGTACGTGCGTGCATTAAATGCTGTTAAGCTTGAGAGAGTCTTCGCTAAACCTTATGTTGGTAACCTCGACGGGCACCGCGATGGTGTTTCTTGCATGGCTAAACATCCTAAGAGATTGGCGGTGCTCGCCAGCGGTGCGTTCGACGGAGAGATTCGCGTATGGGACTTGACATTGCGAAAATGTACCAGAAACTACATAGCCCATGAAGGTTGGGTTCGAGCGCTATGCTACACTCCGAATGGGGACACTTTTACAAGTGTTGGCGACGACAAGACTATCAAAACGTGGAAAGCTGAAGTGAAATCAGAAGACGATGAAGAACCTGTCAGTCAGTTGCTCAGTATGTCTGTAGTATCTGGCATAAGTCATCACAGATTCAAGCCAATATTTGCCACCTGTGGTGAAAGTTGTCAGTTGTGGGAGAGCACTAGAAATGAGCCTATAAAAGTCTTCAAATGGGGAGTAGATAGTCTTCACCATGTGGCATTTAATCAGGTATGAATTCTTCAGTAAAGAAACACAGCTGCTGCTTATATTTGAAACTCAAGTTACTTGAATGACAGACAATGTTGCTAAACCATAGTTCCATGTTTTCAAAAGTTGTGTGGCAATTGCCACCTAGTAAATAGTTCAATAGGAACATTGCTGTAACATGTTTTATTTTTAATAACAAATGTTTTTTTCATCCTAACAAAAGGTATGTACCTAATTAACCACACATATTGCAGTTCCTGGAAAGTAGGTTGATTTCTGCGAAATCTATTGTATTATTGGCCAAATATGGCGGATCGCGAGTCAAATGGTTAATTTAAATAAGCCTCAAACTTGATGTGATGTATAAGAATAAGAATATTAATTGGCTTAAAATGTAGGTTACAATATAGTTGGAACCTAAAAATAAACAGTACCATATACATTTTGTCGCATAGCAACAAGCAAATATTACAATTTAACATATTTAGTTAGGTGGTTATACAATTAATAATATAATAATAGCCTTTTATTCCTGAACATAGGGTTACAAGAGGTCCCTAAGTTCGGTGTGCCTTTTGGCATAGGCCTCCTCCAATTCCTTCCAATGTATCCTGTCCCTTGCTACTCTCGACCAGAATGGTCCCGCTGTCTGTTTCAAGTCATCTTCCCATCTCCTGACTTGACGACCTCTACTTCTTTTACCGTCTCTTGGTAGCCAGAGGGTGACTTGCTTGCTCCATTTGTTAATTGGATGGCGTAGCAAATGTCCAGCCCATCTCCATTTTTGGACATCTATCCGGGTAAGAATGTCTGTGAGTTTGGTTCTTGTTCTGATGTCTACGTTCCTGACTCTGTCTTTGATTTTTAACCCCAGCATGCTTCTTTCCATGGCACGTTGGCATTTTATTAGCCTTTCCCTGTGGTGAAGTGTTGTTGACCAAGTTTCACAGCCATAAGTGAGAACTGGTAGGATACAGGTCTCGAAAGTCTTCTTTTTTATGTGATTGCCTAAATCCTTACTTTTCACTATTTCCTTCAGTGACCAGTATTTTCTCCATCCTTGGGCTATTCGCCTGTTTATTTCCTTTGTCATTGCATCTGTAGGGGATATTAACTGTCCTAAGTAAATATATTCTTTGACATATTCGACCTTGTTGCCATCTACCATAACGTCTATTTCCCTTGAGTTTGACATCAGTTTTGTTTTACTGGCATTGATTTCCAGACCAACTTCTCTGCTTATGTTTGCTAGGCTCTGCATCATTTGTTCTATTGCTGTTGGATTCTCTTCAAGAAGTACCAGATCATCGGCAAATCTTAGGTGGTTTAGGCGAGCTCCATTAATGTTCAGACCTAAGTGGTCCCAGTTTAACTGTCTAAAGATGTGCTCAAGTACGGCGTTAAATAGCGTAGGGGAGAGAGGATCGCCTTGGCGTACGCCCTTTTTGATAGGAAATGATTCTCCTGTTGATTCTAATTTGATACTGGCCTTGCTAGATTTGTATATACTCTTAAGTATTTCTATATAATTGCTCTGGATCCCTTGTTGTTCAAGGCAATGCCAAATGTATTGGTGACTGAGGCTGTCAAATGCCTTTGAGTAATCTATGAACGCCAAGTAGATTTGTTTATTGTATTCGTTGTACTTCTGTATCAATTGTTTTATTGTGTGGATGTGATCAATTGTGCTGAAGTTCTTTCTGAATCCTGCTTGCTCTACGGGTTGGCTTTCGTTTAGTTTTAAAGATATTCTTTCCAGGATCACTTTAGCAAATACTTTATATATGTTTGAAATTAGAGAAATTGGCCTATAGTTCCCAATCTCGTCTCTAGGGCCTTTTTTATGTAATAGAATTATGTGACACTCGGTCCATTCTTCTGGGATTTGTCTTGTTTGTAAGATTTCATTGAAAAGTTTTGCCAGCACAGGACTGATTTCCTCTACGGTTCCCTTGAGCATTTCGTTAGGTATCCTGTCCGGCCCTGGGGCTTTTTCGGGTTTTTGGGATTTTATTGCCTTGATTACCTCTGAGGCAAGGATTTCTGGCACTTCGTCTACTTTGTTTTCTTTCGCTTCGTTTGCTTCCGGAATTGTGGCCAATCCTGAATCGAATTTGTCCGAAAACAATAAGCGGTAATAGTCCGTAGCTAGTTTCTGTATTGAGAGTCGATTAGTTAAGTAAGATTCGCGTTGCTTTAGTTTCGATATCCATTCTTTCCCATGTTCGCTTAGTTGTTTCATAGCCTTTTTTGTTCCTCCTGTTCTTTTTATATTTTCTTCCTAAACTCTATTTCTTTTGTCCTTGCGGTCTTTTCTCATATTCTCTTTAATTTCCTTGCTAAGGTTTGTAATTTTTTGGCGTCTTTCTTTGTCCCCCTTATTTGATATTAGTGTTCTTCTTTCGTCTAGTAGTTCCAGTGTCTCTTTGCTTAAATAACTTTCTTTGCTTCTGGGTTTGCGGACTAGCATCTCTTTTAGTTTGTTTTGTAATCTCCTGTATTTGATCCCAGTTTCTGCATTGGAGGTAATAATTTCATTGAGTGATTCTGATGTGCGGGAATTAGCGAGTTGACTATGTTCTGATATTTGATACAGCTTATTATTATTTACTATGTTTTTCCTGGATCTTTTGGGTTGGTTTAGGCTTAGACAGCTTCTTACCATACGGTGGTCTGTGTTAAAGTTAAGGTTTTTAACTATGTTAGTATCTGTGAATGCGCTTGCTTTGTTGGTTATAATAAAGTCAATTTCAGTTTTGAATTTTGCACCTGGGGAGGACCAAGTTCATTAGAGTAAGGTTATTTTCCATCATGAATTCTATTAGTTTCTGTCCATTTTGGCTTCTTTTGCCATGGCCAAATTTCCCGATTGAGGATTCTTCTCCAATTTGCCTCTCTCCAACCTGTGCGTTAAAGTCGCCCATAATTATTATGTTGTTGTTGTAGTGCGGTTTTATTGCTTCTGAGATGCTCTCATAGAAATGTTCTATGTCTGATTTTCCCGCTTGTTCTGTTGGGGCGTATATTTGAAAGATGACCCAGTTTTTCTTGTAACCCGGAAATTTTAAATGAACTACCGCAATTCTGTCAGAAACTCCTTCAAATCCCATAATGGTCTTCTTCAGTTTAGACTTAATAAGGAAACCTACTCCTTTATGACCGGTGTCTTCTCCTTTGTGAAACATGATATAGTCGGACCTCTCTTCTATTCCTTCTCCCGGCCTTCTCATCTCGCTGATGCCCATTACGTCCCATTTTATGTTGGATATGGCTATTTCTAGTTCTTTTAGGCTCTCTTCTGATCGTAGTGTCCGTGTATTCAGTGTGCAGACATGTATATGTTCAGTGATCTTTTTATCTTGTTTTATCTGTATTATTTTCTTTTTGTGTATATTTTTTTTTTAGGTAGGTTTGCTTTAGGGTGTTTCGAATTATAATATTTTGAATCGGATGGAGGGTGTTTGTCTACTTCCCCCACGGTGACAAGCCGGCTTGGGGTGCATTTTGTCAGTGTTGTGTTTGGTAATGTGGTTGTTGGTGTTTTTTGGTTCCGGGTGTCGCATATTAGTTTTTTGAGAGATTTGATACTGAAGCTGATCTTCCACGCTCTACGTAGTTCGGTATATTTGGTCTGATTATTTCCTTTGACGCAGTTTTAGAGGGGGCGTTGTTTAAGGTGGTCAATGAATTTTCGGTATTGCCTGCATTGACTTTCATTTGTGATGGTGTTTTCGGTGATCCTGAGGTCTCTCTTTTCCTCTTCTCGGTTATACAATTATTAATGTCAAAATGCAAATTACCACTAAAGTCAGAATTGTCATTTCAAAATACATAATATTATAATTATAATTACAAAATTTTAATTAAATTAATCTTTATTACTAGCAATTTTGAGATCCAGCAACAAATAATATGACTTTTCTATAAGCCAAAGTTTAAGTTTCCTACAAAATCTGTAACGAATCTGTAATCCTGAAATGCAAGCTTGAAAACAAAAATTCTTTACAAATTTTTTTTTACTGAAATCAACTTTAACACTAAAAGTGTGAAATAACTTGTTGAAGTCCATACTGCTGTGATAGTTCAAAGTGCCTATTATCACAATATTGTGTGCAAGGTTTTTACAAATTTCAACAAGTTATTTTACACTTTTTAATGTTGAAGTTGGTTTTATTATTTTGATAAAACAATTATTGTAACCTTGCCACATACGCTCGACTGTTATTCACCATCAATAAGGATATCAAGATAGGTGAAACACTTTTCAGTTATTGGAGTGTAACTAAAAAAACCGCTTAACCAAGTTTTGGAGTGTTTCTCTCTTTAATCTTTTTTATTTGAATATTAAAATAAAAAAATAATTTTGAGAATTGGTCCACAAATAGAGAGACATTGGTGAACATAAATAAAATAACATACAGTCGAACATAGAACCTCCTCCTTTTTTGAAGTTGGTTCAAAACTGGCCAATTGCGAGTTAGACTTCATGAAGCCAGATGCGATGAGTTGTGATATATATAATCAAGCTTCATATAAAGGGTGAAACCAAGACTGCCCAAGCAGATTTCAGTTCTTAATGTTGTCAACAACAGTATCAACATAATTTGCCAATAAATGTAATTATAAAAATGAACAAATCTGTTCATTTATGTTTGTGCAATCAATTATTACAGGTGGAGCATAACTTGTTAGCAGCTTGTGCTAGCGACAGAAGTGTGATTCTGTATGACTCTCGAGAATCTGGACCATTGAGAAAAGTAGTCATGGAGTTGAGGTCAAATGCTCTTTCTTGGAATCCAATGGAGGCCTTTATTTTTACTGTAGCCAATGAAGATTATAAGTAAGTTCATTTAAAACTCATAAGCACCTAACATGTGTAAATATTTATGTGTTTAATTTGTTTGTTGTAATAGGCATAGTATAGGTTCTAGTTTACCTATAACATACCTATTACAGATTTATTAATTAGCACATTATATGACAACTATGTCACCTAATGGTAAGTGCACCACTTACTATAAAGTAAGACAGTTGTTGTAGATATGCTCAACTGTAAATCCAGACTTGAGTACAGATCTAAGACCTATACTCTAAACCTGCAGACAACATTTTTAAAGCTTTATATTATCTGGTAAAGGAATTGTTATCATTCAACTTCCACTGTTTCAACATACTACTATATATTTTCGACTAAAACAAATATTATCAGACCAAGTAAGGCAATGATCTTATATTAAGCCTTCCTATACCATGATAATTAAAACAAAAGATTTATGAATGAAACTGACTTATACCAGTAATCTGTGCTTATACATACGTCTCTGGGATGCAAAGGGTTAAAAAGAGGTAGATATGGTACTCGCGTATAAATACGGCAATAACAAAATGTAGCTGTTCAGCCATTATCTGTCATAAAATGACATCTAAAAACCTCAGCAAAATAAGTTCTTGTATGTGGGAAAGCTGGGACAACATTGACTTCCCGTCAGTTCTAATTTAATGATTAACTTTTGAATATAAGATCATTGAAGTAAGGCAACTCTGCCACATCACAGGTAGTCAGATATAATTATGTTGAATTAGATATACCTATTAGTTATTCTGTGCATTTATACTTAGGCCGTTTGTTGACGATGCGACAAGTTACGAACCGTTTTTTCATTGCACGACACCACGACAGCAACAAAAGGTGTTTCCGCTATTGTCATCGATGCCGCTGTGTCGTCGCGACTTTTTGCACACGATTTAGCAGCGTGAATTATTGTGTTGAAGCGCGATCACTCCAACGTTTGTGCATTGTGATTGCGAAAGGATTGTTGTACTCGTACAAAACCAATTAGGGAGTGGATGAATGTGAAGTCATCGAGTTCCAGGAAATATTGTAGAGAGAGTCATGTATGTAATGTATGCATGTCAGTTACATATTTACGCAAAACGACTTAACAGATTTGGATGAATTTGAACTTAAATAGATAGTTAGCTAATAATATATACATGTAACCTAGCATAAAATGTAATGAATAATTAACCCTTGAGGAACCTAATAAATAAATAAAAATGTAATTTGGTAGGTAGATTGATGAGGTACTGGTATACACATGGAATACTTTTCATTATCATCATTATCCATCACCACGCTGGTGAAACCGAGGGGCGCAACTATTACTTTCATAAAGTAAAAAAATTAACACTCGTTAAATATTTTTACCGGAATAATTAGCGCGTTGCTTAAGGCGATGATGGGCATTGACGTTGAACGTTGAAGTGGACAAGCCAGGAGACCACGACTACTGTGTCGTTGAGGATCGTGTCTAATGAACAAACGAACGGACAGATCCACGCAGTTTGTCGTGTTAAAAATCGTGAACACAAATCGTGTCGCGTCGAGGCACCACGTGCACAACTGACCATACTGTCTGTTAATGTAACTCTTGTATAATTCTGTAGTAAATTAAAGCATCTTTACAAAAGTTATATTATATTTATTTCAGTCTATACACATTTGATGTCAGAAAACTGAAGCAACCAGTAAACATCCACATGGACCACACATCAGCCGTTATAGACGTTGACTATTCACCGACTGGCAGAGAATTTGTCACAGGCAGTTATGACAAAACGGTTAGATTATTCGAAAGTCTAAAAGGTCACTCAAGGGATGTGTACCACACGAAGAGAATGCAGAGATTGATTTGCGTAAAATGGTCACTGGATAACAAATACGTGCTGAGTGGTTCGGATGAAATGAATATTAGGATGTGGAAAGCACGAGCATCAGAAAAACTTGGTGTTGTAAGTATTTTTATCTCAACCGTGCTCGCATGTAATATACGAGTTAGCGAACTAAAAAGAGAAGACAGGTAGCACGTTTTTTAGGCTCTGCACTTGATTAGCACAAAAAACCGTTACAGCTGTAAATTGTCTGTAGTCTCAACATAAATAGCAATGCCATCGCAAACCAATATCGCTAAATAATAAGGGATAAAATCATTTGCCGTAACAATGCTTATGACAAATACTCCATAACCATCACACCCAGCAAAATCATTAATTATTTTGACATTGCTATGCTGTTCACGAAAATCTTATTCATATTTGCAATCATTGATTAATCCTTCCTATACAGTGATAATTAAAACAAAAGATTTATGAATAGAACTGACATAATATATTTACGTCTCTGGGACGCAAAGTGTTAAATTAATATTTTCGTATGATTGCTTTTTGGAAATTTAACAAAAACTAGTGAGCCTTATATAGATAACACTTTATTTATGAATCGAAACTGTACCATACTTGCCGATACGAGTACATAATAGCCCGGCTGATCAATTACAGCTTGAAACCGCACCCAACGGGCGGAAGTCATGACATATTAGCACAGAGTTAGCTTTCGTAACCAAAGCGCGAGTCGGACATTACGGAAGCATTTAACATTACTTATTGCTCTAAATAAAGTACAAACTTGGTAAAGGACAAACTTAAAACTTTGCACACACCATAGACACTGTTATTTTACCAACTGCAACTGATAAGTTTGTAATAAAAAACCGGCCAAGCGCGAGTATGACTCGTACACCGAGGGTTATATTAAGACAGTACTTTCGTAACGTAACGTCAGTTGAAATTCTCTTGCGTTTAACACATCCAGTGCCAGCATCGGACATGCTCGAAACCCGGGTCGACGTATTCGATACCTAACGGGAGTGTTTTGCCAGTTAATAATAATAGTTTAGTAACGTCAGTTGTTATATGCTGCAGTAAAAATTACGTTGGCACAACCTATACGATGATAGCTGCAGCTTATGTAAATTTCCAGTCTGTTTCGATTTAACAACCGACGTTTCGGCGTAAGCTAGCTTTTAATACTACGCGCCCTTTTTGGACAGGCCCTTTATGCTGAGATTAATATAAGATTAGAAATAGCGAAATAGGTGTTATCAAAATAAGGCTCACATAATTAATCTTTTCTTCAGCCTACTTATGGCAATAGCCATATGTAGGCAGACAGGCAGGCGGTTACCCACCTCATGGAGTGGTCTCCTATAGACCTCGCCTATAGACGTTTGCAACACCAAGGGCGTTGCCAACGCGCTGCCGACTTCTAAAAGGAATAGGGGTGGGAAGGGGAGAAGGAGAGAAGGGGGCGAGTCACAGAAAGAGAGGAGGGAAGAGGGAGAGGGGAAGGGGTTTTTGCCTCCGGAATATATAAATGTCCAAAGAATCGATGAGTGCAATATGAATAAGATTTGTTCTTTTTTTGTAAAAAAATCGTGAGTTCAAGATAATGAATGATTTGGCTGGATATCTCTGTGGTAAGGACTTGCATTACGCATTATTATAGAATCATTACGGAAAATGGTTTTTTCGTTATTGATCGAGTGATCAAAGCGTAGGAAGTGTCTGCAACGACTTGACAAATTTAGTGCTCGCGTCAGGTAGTACAGGTCGTATTTTTCAACGAAGCTTGACGAAATGAGGTATACTATCTAAAAAATAATTATCTGTATAAACCCAACAAACATTTAAATACTTTAGTGAGCTCAGTTTTTTTAAAGCGTAAGATTCTTTTTTAGAACTTAACATAAAACAAAGATTGAAAAGATGTGAAATTGCGCAGGCTGAGTATTTCTTACAACCGTACAACTTCAGTACCATTTCGCCTTAACTGTAACTTGTGATTTTCAGCTAAAACCACGCGAGCGAACAGCTCTCAACTACACGGAAGCCCTAAAGGAGAAATTCGCCAGCCACCCGCAAGTGAAACGCATAGCGCGTCACCGACATGTTCCTAAACATATCCTCAATGCTCAGCAGGAGATAAGAACGATTAAGGACAAAAATAAAAGGAAAGAAGCGAACAGAAGGAAGCATAGCAAACCCGGTGCAGTGCCTTATGTCCCAGAACGACAGAAACACATTGTCAAAGAAGATGAATAAATGCAATGCATTTCAAAGCTGTTGTTTTTTAGCTCATCTTCATGTCCAAAGATATTATCTGTAGATGTAAAGATATCTATAAAGATCTTTTTACAAAAAAGCGATATAACAAACCCTGAAATCTTAAAATTACTTGACCTATGAAGCTGAAAGCTGGCAGGTAGTGGAGAATGATGGCAATGGAGAGAAAATTGGCTAAGAAAGGTAGCATTTAGAGGCAGGGGCTAATGTAGTTTGAATGAAAATACTTTATTTTCGGACGTAGAGACATCATAGGAAAATCTGGATTTGGGGTAATTATTTGAAATATGTTTCAATAGGTACCTATATAGCTTCACCAATTGAAATGTAAAAGTCCTATATTTTCGACTAAAGGTTATGGTAAGGACGTTTAGGCTCTTCTTAGACCATTGTTGGCTCTTTTGTTAAAGCGTTTGTAAAGCTCAAAAACGTTATTTATGCCATTTTTGCCCATACCCTAATCGAACGCCAAACCAAGCATAAAACCTGAAATCGCATGATTATTCTGTCAAATAGATAGTTGTCAAAAAACGATCATAAACAACCCATGCTCCGGACGTGGGTCAAAAATAACTTTTTTTAGCATTCGCACGCTGAACAAAAAGAGCCATAATCATTTTCACCCACAGATTCCCAATTCGAACGCCCTTGTGAGCGTTTTTAGCGTTATTTTCGCCAACTTAAGGCTATTCGAACGGACTATTAGAGACAACAATCTGAAAACAAGACAATACAAGAATTGTGGGAATCAAATTTTGTATAAAACTTCAATATTTTCGAATTGAAATAAGCAAAATTTGCTGGTGTAAACAATACAGATAGCACGGGCCCTACTAAAAAGACCGACCAAGTGCGAGTCAGACTAGCTCACCGAGGGTTCCGTACTATAAGAGAGCATCGAAACATTATTGTTCTAGCTAAAGACACACTTAACTTTGCCGTTCGATCTCTAGACACGATTATTGCACCAACCTCAAATAATAAGTTTGTATGTAAATTCACTTTTTTGGTTAAACACACACGTTGGATTGCCTAAAAAAGGTTAATTTCTGCGAAATCTATTGTATTATTGGCCAAATATGGCGAATGGCGAGTCTACGGGTTACCTGTTAACAGTTTTTTCTTTGTATGTGCTGTAAGAAATTGCTTCTTGGCAAATTTTCTGATTCTAGGTCAACAGGAAGCACCCTACCGATTTTTATTCCCTTGTGAAATCTCGGAAATATGCAAAAAAAAGCAACCAGATCTTCGATCTTTTGATCGCGTTGACTTACAAGTTTAAAGAAATGAAATTAATTCCGTTATGTTATTAGATCAACAAGACGAAGGCGACATAAATATGAAAGTGTTTGAAAAACTCTTCTTTTGTTTGGATAATTCTGTCAAGCTGTTCAATAGATGTCGCTTCGTAAATATACGACGGTTAAAATTCGATGCTCGGATAGTACGCTTCGGTAGCGGTTATGGCGGCTGACACAAATTGTCCACCGGCCCCGGGGGGAGCACGGTGGTAATGTGGGAGTCTGCCAGAAGGGCAGCATACCCACCAAACCTCTGCGGTGTTACATCACTGCCGCTTTTGTCGGAAACGCGGGACAGATTTCGCACACGACCGCGAGCCCGCCGCGGCTGTCCGTTGCCGGACCCTTCTCTCTTGCAGCACGCCAGAACACTTGGCGTGCCGCAACCGCCTCAGGGGACCAAAACCGACTCCCCCGAGTCTGGGCGCCCTAAGTCCCCCTACGATGGGTCAGGTGAGTAGCCCCACCGCCTGCTACTTCGGCCGCAGAGAGATAGGGACAGCGGCGCCTCTCAATATCAACAATCCTCTGCCTCTGCGACCCCACCCCGTCCGTCATCTAACGGTGGCGGCCCCGTCAAGGCAGCGGAAGGCAGGGAGAGCGGCTCGCGGTGCCGCCCATACGACACCGCAGCCCGCCTCAGTTGCAGTGTCGCCCATACACCACTGCTTCCTACAGTGACCGCTCCCATGTGGACTTGGAGGGCAAAGCCCATAGGAGCGGTCCCACCTCGGGCCCGCCAGCTATCGGCTATCACTGGCAGGCCCATTGGTTTCTCTTAGCTTCACCGTGGTGACCCAAGCCACGGTTACTGAGCCCCTCGCCACGGCAAGGCGGAAACCCTCGGGCGATCTATTGAACAGCTTTGACAGCACTATCCAACCGAAAGATTTTTTTTAGAAATACTTAAACTCTCGTATTGACGTCGCAACCCTTTATAATTTTATAGTATTACTTTTTTTAAAGCACTAACGCCTGCTTAGCGATCTCAAACCTGGAAATTTATAGAGAAAAATTCATTGTTGACTACTTCTTTTCAGTGAAAAAATGTCCAAACTACAGTTATGTTGATTAATTTCATCCCCTGCTCTGCCACAAATTTCTCCACCTGGTTGGCACATTACTTCAACCTATTTCGTGGTTATGGATTGAGTTTCCTCCTTAATATTTTAAGTATTTTTCTTAAACGACTGATGGTAAGTAGTAAAGATGCGCATATTAAATCTTTTGAAGGAATGGAGATTTATAAATCTTTTCGCTCTGTGGATTTAAATCACTCTTATAAATCTTTAAATCCGAAACAACTCAGTTGCTCAAAAAATAAAGTTTGAATCACATCATCAGTAAATCGTCAATCTACGTATCACGCTTTGAGTAGATTTGATGTAATCTTAAAATGCAAGTAGATCACTTAAACAGTATGATTGAAAAAAAAAAGAATTATTTGTATTTAAATAAGCTAGTCAAGAACTCGTAGTTAAGTAATAAGTGCAAGATGATTTTTTTTACATATTGTTTTATTTTCAGCTAACCTAACTTTTATTGATTTAATAATATAATAACTTACAAGAATAATTATTATAGCTACACCTGAATTTCCTTCATACTTAACAGGCTTAGGACAGTCAACTTAGTTTTATAATTAGCAAAAAGCATGATTAGACTAGGCTGGCGTATTTAAAAATCAGTGTATGTACATGATTTGAATATACATCTATTCTATCTATTTACATTTTGTTATTTACATATTATTTTATTTATTGCTGCTGATAAACAGCAATTGAGATAACTTCTTTGACTTCAATCTCGTTCTTCGTTCGTTCAATGTGTATCCAGCTTTCGAGAAAATCCTCTCACACGGCACCGAAGTGGCGACTAAATGAAGACGTTTAAAAACGTAGCTGTACAATAGAGGGTACACAAGTCGCCTTTCATACCACCACACAAAGGGGTCCTTCGTTCGCAATAAGATGGGTTCTGTCATATATTTGTCGACTTCTACAATACCAGCAGCAATAGTGTTAGCAGGTGTTAACTGAGCGACTTCTCTGTCAAATTCGTCCCAGATGGATTTTGCCGACGATGTGGACGGCAGACTGGGTAGTGGTACTACTGGTTCAGGCTCCGGTTCAGTAGTCGATCTGCCAACTTTCTGCTTCAAGCTATTCAGAGCTCTTTCAAAATTTTGGTCGCTTCGGAATGCTTTTCGTTTGAACCTTGGATCTAATATTGTTGCCTCAGTATATAAAACATGAGACTCTATATACGAAAATCTTTTCTCTAGTTCTTGGTCTAACTTTTGTAGTGGATTCTTTATGGCTTCTATTGGAAAAGACTCTTGTAATCGAGCTTGTGTATTTAATGACATTAGTTTACACTATGGTATCACCTTGGATAAAGTTACATTTTTTTCGGAACTTATTTCGCACGTCACATCCGAGAACGTTTGCAGTATAGGCATAGCGCATTCTATAATTGACCAGTCGTTGTCATCAAGCGCCAAGTCATTTTTCAGCAAAGCTATAGTGGCAATTACAGCATCTTTCACTCGTAGAAGACGGGAAATCATTTCGAATGTCGAATTCCACCGAGTGGGCACGTCTTGATTTAGTTTTAAAGGGGAGAAACCCAACTGTTTCTGCATGTCCATTAGCTTACTTTGTGCGTAAGAGCTTCTTTTAAAAACTCTACAATGGACTTTACTTTAGCAACTGTGACCGAAATGTGAGTGATCGCAGCTTGTACACATAAATTAATGCTATGAGCAAAACACGATATTTGTCGCCAGTCGCCCTCTCTTAATGCTGCAGTTATATTTGCTGCATTGTCAGTTGCAATAGCCGTAATTCTGTGATCAATTTTCCACTCTCTTATTATATTTTTCAAAAACATGCATAGGTTTGCGCTCGTATGCCGTTCGTTGTACTCTATACAACCTAATAAAATGGATTCCATTTTTAAGCCACTTTCAGTAGAGGCTAAAAAGTGCGCCATAACTGCTATGAAGCTATCATTACTTGATGAAGTCCAGCCGTCGGTGGCCAGGCATACCGCAACGGCACCTTCCATTTTTGCTTTGGCGCTCTCTAATGTTTTTGGTGTATAATTTAGGTAGCAAACTTTCGCTTAACGTTTTTCGTGTAGGTAGCGAATATCCAGGACACAACATATTTATGAACTTCCGGAACTCTACATCTTCTACTAATCTTAACGGATGTTACTCACGTGCAATCATAACCATTAACTGATCATCCAACATTTCGGCGCGCCGTGTTGGAACGGGTTTAGTGCTTTGCACAAAGTCTCTCATGTTAAAACACGGCAGCATGGGTGCTGCTGGTGCTGCGGCCTGAGGCCGTGGCGGTGGCGCCGAAGGTGGCGATGTCTCACAGCTAGGTTCGTAGAGCTCGACCTCATTTACCGTTTCGGGAGCAATTTCTTGCAGATTTTGTGTTATTTGTCTTTCTACAACAAGGGGTACTACGGTTGGGTGCTTATTTTTAAGTGTCTATTCAAATTACTAACATTTCCACTCGGTAACGAAAGTACTTGAGCACAGTACATGCACTTAGCCTTTTTTGTATCTGTTTCTGTGAAATGTGACCACACAGCACTTCTTTTTCTCTGGGGTGGCATTTAAAAAAAGTTAGTTTTCTACCTATATTACAAACATGCACACACTATAGGTATTTGTTGTCATTAACATAAGTTTTTATTTACAATTTATTTACAAACGTCCGATTAAACACTAATAAGTAACTTAATTAAATATTAAATACGAAAAGGAGAAACGACTTGAGAAATTAAAGAGAGCTTGCAAGAAGAAAGTAAACGCATCTAAAACAAAACAATGCATCCCTTTGATGAATGAATGATGCATTCCAAATCTATGTAAACAAATCCAACGAATATTATTAATAGTCACAACACAACCCATTTTGCACCTTGTTACTTATGCCGAAGAAATAGTTCCCTATGCGCGGCTAATGTAATTTCTACCGCTCATTGCCGTACGCATGTGCAAACTTCACCAATCACTCTGTCTATTTTTGACTCGTGTATTCCTGCAACAGTCGTCTCGATCTACATCTTTGCATAGGTACTTCAATCAATCTTATTAGTCGTAAATGAACCTTAGTGTCAAAGATTTAAAGATGTATTTGGGAAAAGCAAGATTTAAAGATTGATTATAGTAGATCCAACCGTTTATCCTCTTTTTGACAGCACCAATAGAACGTAACATGACGATGTTACGCAAAAGTTAACTTATAAATGCGAGGTTTTAAAAATATGACAACTGCTTAAATTTGCTCCTTGATCCCGTATAATAATCATCTTTCACAAAATGAGTCCATAAGTGCAGTAGTTTTTTTATAAATTCCATAAAATAACAAACGTTTTTAAAAAATTACGTTCTATGGCTATCAACATAGTGATGTTACGAAGTTACGATTGAGATATCGATATTGTTTATGAACTATTTTTACACGGGTGTTTTCCGTTCTCGGCACATAATATCGGATTTATTTTTATGTAAAACCGTTATATTGATGCGCCTCAGGAAAACATACAGCATTATTTGAAGACGTGTTTATCTCCTGGTGTATATCCAAAAAAGAACAAGGTTATGATGACTATGATGATTACAAGTACAAGTCATACTTGACGAAGCTGTTACCGGTTAAATCTGGGATGGCCAGCGAGCAACACGGAAGGGAGTAGGCATACACAGCGTTTCCCCTCTGTCAAAGTACAAGTCCGCATGGACCATGGAGTTTGATAATATACTGTGGGGTGAGGGCGGGGCTAGATTTGTGAATGGTGCTTTATTTTTTATGTGTTAGTGATTTGGTTGTGTGAGTATGATCGGCAATGGATCGGTACAGGTATGTTTTGTATGTAATAGTGCGGCTTTGCGCTAGTGTGCAACTTCCCCTCCCGCAAGAAATGACAGAAAGATTTGAACAATATTTTTTAGCTAAGGCTACTCCCTTCCGTGTTGCTCGCTGGGGATGGCAGACATTAAAGTCTGCCGTTTGGTACCAGAAAATAGTAAAGTTTGAGCAACCCCAATTCCAATTTAAGCAAACGAAATCTAATCTTTTATTTTTATTTATTTATTAATCAAAATCAGATTCATCGTTGCTGTCACTCGAGCTATTGCCGACATTTATAATTAATTGTTGACTCATATAATCTATCGCCACGTGTTTATCCCAATCTGCCATTATAGTTTCTTGTGTTTTTTGAATTACATTTTGCCAGCTTTCCGCAGTTACTTTCACACATGCATTTTTTAATAAATTTACCATTTTGTTTGCCGTGAATGGGGGTTTTGTGTTATTTCTAGCAGCGTGTCCTTTAACTTGAGCCCATATTAATTCAATGGCATTGTATTGACAATGATAGGGTGGAAGTCTAAGAACCCAATGACCATGTTCTGCAGCTATTTCGTCGATCACATATCGTTTTGGGAAGTGTTTTTTTGTTCGTAATATATTTAGTAATTGTACTTTTAGTAAGGAGTTATCAACATTTTCACCATGTCGTTGAAGCCAGTCAATGATTACTTGTTTTTTGTCGGCCTGGGTCGGCATTTTATCAATTTGGCGTGAGTGATAGGATGCGTTATCCATAATAATAACTGACGGTTCTTCCAATGATTGTACCATTTCCTTAAACCAACTTTCGTAAACCTCAGAATTCATTTCTTCGTGGTACTCAACTGTTTTTTTGGATTTAAAGGCCAACAAAGCATCTGGCATGAATCCTTTCACAGACCCTGCATGGCAAATGATTAGACGTTCTCCTTTTCCCATCGGTACTGAGGTAGTGGAAGCAGCGGTGTCATCAGTCCAGCTCTTAGACACTGTGTGGTTCGCATTCAGCCAAGTTTCGTCAGTGAAAACAACATTTGACCAATCTGTAATTTTTTTGGCTTCGCTCAAAAATTCGCAACGAGCAAAAGCTACGTCGCGACGCTCCATCAATATTTTGCGTTTGTCCGATTTTTTATAAGTAAATCCAATTTCATTCAAGACCTTTACCAATGACGATTTTTGACCTCGGAACAAATCACATTCACGCAAAGAAGCAACAAGTTTTTTAAGTGTTGGAACTTCTTTACGTAAGTAATAGTTATATATATGACGGCGTATAGCGTCTGCGTCAAAGTTGTCAACCGAAGTCACACGACGTGGTTGGCGTTTTTTCTTCGGCGTACGAAGCTTATTCTCCTGCATGCCGCTTGTTCCGTAGGCTTCGGTAGTAATTTTTGTAATCGTAGATGCACTAATACCTAACGCGGCCGCAACGCGCTCTCTCACTTGCGACAATGGTAAAAGCGGGCCGCCATTTTGATACTCTGCTTCAAAGTAATTACGAAGCTTGATCACCATTTCTCTCGTCTGTCCTTTCAGCACTGATCCTTTCGGCATTTTATAGTTCCAATATAAAACTCAGCAAATAATTACTAGCACGGGCGTCTTGTTGCGAGTGACAGTGACAAATACAAAACGGCGGTGGACCATTGAGTTTTACTACCTTGATAAAATACTACTGCTTACCCATAGACAAAAAAATTGGCAGTCATAGGAATTGCCGATAGAAGTGAAAACTTATAACTCAGAATTTGATAGCTTACCTTGGAAACTACACGGGTGTAACCGGACGGCGTGGCCTCGCCATCTGGGCATGGCCATCTAGAAATGCGTCAGCATTTCCCATTGGCTGATGCGTTTCTAGATGGCCATGCCATGACGGCCTGTCCACGCCCTTTCAACATTCCCCATTGGCTGACGTATTTCTAGATGGCCAATAGCCATGGTCATGGCGCCATTCCTAGGACTATTCTCTTTCCGCACAGACTCGATAGAAAAATGAATCGAAATCGTGTCCACTATAATCACTTGGTCACAACACTTTAACTGACAAATTAGATCTGTCAAAAAGAGGATAAACGGTTGGATCTACTATAACTCTTTTAGCCTGATGTACATCTTTCTTATGATTCACTCCTGAGTTACACATGTTTAGTAAGTAGCAATCCGCCGAAGTTATGTTGACTATAGTTAATGCTTACCTAGCAGAATAGGTGCGGCATATACATGAACAAATGTTACACTTATTAAATAGTGTCAAAATATATTAGGTGTGACCAGGGAAAGTGTCAAAATAAAACCATTCAACTGTGTAAATAAATATTTGTATTGCACTAGTTGTCATGACATGACTGACGATAAATAAGTTTTAACCTTCTAAAACCTTGCTGTCTTCAATAACGAAGTTTTACAAAATATATTTAAGTATTGCAATTAAACTACCTACATTGTCTAATAATGATGAATGCAGAAAACTAATGTTGATATTCCATCAGTACATACAATACAATTTATAACACTCTACAATCTACATACAACATATTTTACAAGACACCTAAATCTAATGCCAACATAAGTTTATTAAAATTATCTTTTGACTTCAATTGTACTGGTATTCAGAAATATCAGTACACTCGAAGTAAAAAGATACATTTAATTTTTGTGAACTGAGCAATAGAAACTGCGATAAAAATACATCAGTTCATACTATTCTAAGTAACAAACTTTAATAACGTAATAAATAACGGATGATACCTTTAATATTGTTTTTTGCTTCTAAAAAGTAGTTGAAATTCTATGATGGACGTAAAATATATGGAAAATGACTTAATACAGTCACTACGATGAAATGGAAGCCACATATATATATAATGTACTATATATCTGTGTTGGAAGTAGTAGTTGTTTGCCATAGTTAGTCCGTATAGTGAATTGTTTCTTATCTTGTAGCACACTTCCTCGAAATTTAAAACTGCAGAGATCATAGATATGGGTCCTTAACTAGTAACAGCGAGAATCAAGGATGACTATTGATAAGCGCCAATAGCAATATAAAGATCGATACTAATACTTTATTTTAGATACTTATTATACAATTAGACTAGAAACACTAATAAAAGATTTTTTTAATGTTATTAGATGACGGTACAAGCATGAGGCCATCTGGTTTTAAGTGGTGACCTCTGCCTAGAATATATGCATTTCTTCACATGTGCACTTTTTATGCGGGAGGGAGGGTAGTACACACTGCATTCAGCAGTAATGAGTATTTCAGTTGCTAACAAATGTTGATTGAAATCTTGAATAAATGGCGGCTATATGTCAGTTTTGAGAAACCCAGTAAGCAAAAATGTTGGTAAGTTGATGACTGGAGCTGACAAAAGTGACATAAAGCCGCCATTTTTTAGATTCTAATCAACATTTGTTAGCAATTGAGATAGATAATAGCCCTACAGGTCATATGTAAGCATTTTTCAGTGGAAATGTCATGCATTATTGTAAAATAATTAAGTAATCAAATGTCTTACATTCATCAGAATAAAGCATAGAACCACTAGGTACAATGAATATGATGAAACCTCTTTCAAGCTCTGTGGGCCCAGCACGAATAACTGCGTTCGTGTAACGTAACGTGTCGTTCACGTGAAACAGTACAAACTGTCATTTATCTAGGGCTGTGACACTCATAGTTTGTACGCCGATGTGTGACGCGTCGACGCAAACGATACGTATACTTTTTCGCAAATAGTTTGTGCTACAACCTCTGGGCACAGCTAACACAGTCATGTGATCTGTGATATAGGGTCTTTATTAACCAGATTGGTTGATGGGTCTACTGATGCGGTTCGGTACAGTCATCATTCGGATATCCATTCTGTGAAAGACATAAAAACATTTTATTGTATGTTGGGCAGTGGACAGTACAAAAGCAAGCATGCGGAAGAGTTGGCAGTAACCGTACCTACACACTGTACGGAAGTGACTAAAATTACGTTGTAAAGGCAATGGCCGCGCGATGTTATACCTACATACGTGGTATTTAGGCACATACTCTGATTTTGGATTGATATAGATATTTTTATTGATATAGTTGATGTATGACTCTTTTTCGAGTTGGTTAATGGAAATACAATACAAAATACTGTATTATTACTTATAAAAATACTGCTAAAGGTGGCTTCCAGCGACGATTCCACTCGTTCTAACATAATAGAACGAAATAATCACTTAAAGCAATCCAAAACTTTGAATGGAGATTACGCAAGGGAAAAACAAATAAAAATGTTTAAAATAAAATTTATAAATATACAAAGTGCGTATATTTATAAATTTTATTTTTATATTCTATTCTTATTATTTAGAGAGGGTACTCGCAATTGAGCTATTCTGAGATAGCCTATGGAAATGGTATGCTATTACCTATATTATATATGGATGGAAATGGTTTGCGTCGTCATCTTACCATAGCACTGTATGATAGTGGTGAAGATGAAGGAGATAGTTCCTTTAAATTGAAAGATTGACAGTTTACGTTCAGAAGAAGAGCCAAAGAAGACATAAAGAGAAGAGAGAACGGATCGGAGTATTCCGACGAAGGCACACACTTGCTTGACGTACACGCAAAATTGCGATCCCCGTTCCTATTTTAATTTTTTTAGAGAAAAATTAGATCTTGCCGGATTCAAACCCGCGTCTTATGACTAACCGTGTCAGACGCCATGATAACTAGGCCTCCGAGGAACCCAGATATGTAGCGAAAGAAATATTAGTTATATCTATACCTACTTTGATGGCATGTCCAGTGTATGACCGTGCTTAGAATTGAATAAGTAGGAAATTGTTATACCTAAACATGAAGAAATAAAAAATGCCGCGCCGCGCCGCGCCGGTTCGAATCCCGCCCGCGGATGTATATTTTCTCTCCAAAATTGCAACAATTATTAAACATATTACACTGCTGTGTGCAGTAATGTTACGTGTGGTAATAACACCTTTTGGTGTTTACATAAAAGCATCATTGAGGAGTAAGAGTGAAGCCCCATTGGTACGTTACGTTGCGTTGTGTCACAAAATATATATGTACAAACTTATATACTGCGTCAACACTGCGACGTTTTACATTTATATTTTGTGACGCAGGAAATGGGCCCTGGAGGAATGGAGCCAATGGGGACAATTTTGATGTTACTAATTGAGTGAATTTTAAAAATGATATTGAGTGAAAATTGAGCGAAGCGCTCGCAGCGGAGCTTGACTTGGCGATCTTAACCGATGAACAATGTTAAGCAATGCTTGTGCGGTCAGGAGTTGGATGGGTGACCGCTACTGGCATTATTCAACAGAGCGCTTCCGTGCTTCGGAGGGCGCGTTAAGCCGTCGGGCCCGGTTGTTTGTCTTAGCACAACAGTCGTTAGGCTATAATGTCGAAGGCCTTCAGGCAGCCTCAAAACTTTGACATGGCTTGGTCTATACACCAAGCCACACTGGGCCCTCGTGGTGGATTATGGCCCAACTCCTCTCTCTGAGTGGAAGGCTCGTTTCCCAGCAGTGAGAACATAATGGGCTGATTATCATTGAGTGCATTTAAATAGTAATTATGACAGTTATTAACAGTTTCACTTACATTATCTCCCGTGGAAGTGTGGTGTAGTCCAGTTTATGCTGCAATACAGCAAGTATTGCCAGAGTTTTAAGATTTGGACTATAATCCAGTACATGCAAATCACTGTTGTCAATCAGCCTTTCAGGAGTCCGCTCTTGTCCTTCTACTATTGGGTGATTTTTGATATGTGGACAAGGACTGTAATGATAAATAAACACAAAATAATCCCTTACGAAATGGTTTATTATACATAATAAAAATTAACCCCTATTTCTCCTGGTCACGCTATAACTTGAGAATGGAAGCAACAATCTGGATAATCTTTTTTTTGTTGTGTTAATTATTATTGTCAGGAGAAAGTTCTAATGAAATAAAAACCAAGAAACCATGAGAGGTCATGGCGAACTATCAAAATAAATACAAATTAACAGATTTAATATAAAACTACTCCGCCTTTAACCTAGGAATGCTACACTTACAGACTATTAAATGTTTAACTGCAGTATATATACTTACACTAAGGATTAGTCAATTATATAAATTAAATTAAATAAGGTATAATTTCGTTTCATTGTTAATTACTACAATGAAGAGTTTATGTTTTTACTAGCGACTGCCTGCGACTTCGTACGCGTAGTCGGCTCGGCCTTCGGCCTTGCCATTACCTCTCATCTTTAGTTGATTTTTTTTCATAAGAACCTTCTCCTGACCATAATTAACAAAAAGAATTAGCGAAATTGTTCCATCCGTCCATGCGTGATGCGATGATGAAGGGAAAGAGATTAATTTTTATATATAAAGAGTAGCGACTGCAAGACTTCGCGTAGTAGGCGGGGATTTCGGCCTAGACATAACCTCCCATCCTTCCTTAATTTTTCTTTCATAAGAACCTTCTGACAATAATTAACACAACAAAAAACTTTTGGGAGATTGCTCCATCCATTCTCAAGCTATAGCGTGACTAGGAGAAATAGGGTTTAATTTTTATTTAGATTACAGTGATATGTAGAAGTTTTTTTAAAGAGAAACATGTTCATCTTTAATTTATGAATAATTATTTTTATTATTATTAGCTGAATAATTATTATTAGCTGAATATTTCAATAATCGCACATAGCTCATAACCTAATCGAATAACAAGATTTGGCAGCACAAGTAAAGGGAAAACACCAAAAATCATTCATTTGTAGTTATATATCTCTAAAAAATATTTTGGAATTTTTGCTTTCGTAAAAAAGTTATTGTAGGTACATACAAGAGTCAGCCTTGGTGTGACTAAAGTTTATTATAGTGCATTATGTGCCTGTAATTTCGTCGGCATCCATGCCATGCAAATTAGAACTTAGTATTGCAAACATTACTGCTTTGAGGTAGAAATAGGAAGGTATGGTGGCAGTACCTACTTCCCCAGATGAACTTATTCACAAAGAGTTCTACTGCACTCAAATTTCAACTTTAGTGCAATGGAGTTAGTCAACATATACCACAAAGAAGAAGGAACTGTATGTCATAATTGTACTATTTTTCAGAGCTATAAAATGTATATAACTATATAATACCTAGTGCCTCCAAACAGGTATACTTTATTTTTGTAAACAATGCATGCTTGACGTCTCCTCTTGCATGGTACTAAACCATTAACTGCTATGTATTCCCAATGGTTTTGCTTGACTGAATATCTGAAGAGATCATTGAAGTGTGTCCTGGTTTCACCATTAAATCCACCAAAGATGTATATGTCTCCATTGTAGAGCCCTGAAGTAAAATACATTTCAGATTTAAAAATGTTTGCTAGAGTAGAATTTTGATTACAACATAGACAATTCATATAATAACATACATGCTGAATGGCTTCGCCTGCCATTAGGCCATGTTCCTGTGGGATTTCCAGTATACCATTTACATTCAGTTGTATCCAAGTAGAACACTTGTGGGCAGTATGCTTCCTCTTGAGAATTATGGGGCGCATTCAAGTCACCTCGGCCCCCAAATACATACATTCTCTTTCCAACAGGAACTGCAGTGTGGAAGTCTCTATGTGACGGTGCCCAACCCTCTATATTGACAAATGACCAGTGCATAGTATCTAAGTTTAAGCAATTAGTTTCCTGTGAATAGTGCTCTGTATTGTATTCAAACCCTCCGAAAATATACATTTTATTGCCTATGATGCAGGCAGTGTGACCATCTTTTGCGTAAGGCAGCATCCCAGTCACTTTTGGAGTAGACCATGTCAGAGTTTTGGTATCAAAACAGTATAGGATGTCACACGCTATTGCATTATTTCTGCCACCCCACATATATACCTGAAATACATTTTAATGAACTTGTAAATTGATTTGGATTAAATTGCATAACTTTTCCTTGATTGATGTTAATTATATCAATCAAGGAAATGTTAAGTAATTTTATTCCAATTTAATTTACATGTGTAGTTATAGCATTGTATTGTGGATCAAGGGCAGGCAAGCAAGTAATTATGAATACAATACTGATCTATGTATAGCTTCAAAACATAGGTACATACCTATGTTTTGAAGTAACTGTAACAAAACAGTAACATCTGGTACCACATTATACAGTTATTTAAATAAAATAGTTTGGTATGTCTGGAAAACATTTCCTATGGCGTATTAGTTTCCACATAGCTTTATTTTGTATGTTTAGCTCAGTCCATAGTGCTTTGAAAATGTATAATGCTTCTTATGATTAATACAATATTGCTAATCCGATGTTATTATTATACATGTGAAAGTAAGTGTTTGTTTGTTATGCTTTCACACCTAAATGGCGGAAGATCTCAATTAAATTTGAAGCAAGGAGACATATTATACCCTGGGTAAGGACATACGATTCTTATCATTATTATCATCCATCTCCACGCGGGTATAACCGCGGGTTGCAGCTAGTATATTATAAATAAACACTAAGTACATACATATTTATTATAAATAGACAATACAAATACGAGCACTGTAGAAACTGTCTTAGGACATGTAGGTACCTATAAAAATTTATTGAGTGGTACCTTTTTTGGAATTATGTTACCTTATCGCCGTATGCGACTGCAGTGTGGCCGTATCTTTGAAAGGGAATATGAGCACCATCCTTGTACTTGACAGTGGCCCATCTGAATGTAGTGGTATCCAAAACGTACACAGGGATTCGGTCCCAGTCTTTATATTCCTCTGTTGAGCAATATCCTCCAAATGAATAAATTTTATCTCCAATGGATACAGCAGCGTGATTTACTCTCATCGGCCCTCCTTCTATATGTGCCGTCCATCTCATATTAGCGTGATTATTTAAAAATTATGAATTACAAAGTCAAAATAATACAATTTAATTTGTATATTTTATAGCTGTACTGCTCTGCTCTACCAACGTCCACAGACTATACAGACAAATAGCATACAACGACACTGCCAAGCCAATATGAAAGAGAATAACTTCGCTATGACCAATGACCTATGACGATTTGTTTATTATCATTTCCAATTGAAGCCTAAATCGATTTTGGTGCTGTGTACGTCATTCCAAATTAACCAAATAGCGACAACGTAGACCCATGTGTCGTCATGAAGTACGTCACCAAATACGCTATTTTGCGATTTCAATGTCCATGTTACGAACTGAAATCACAGTGAGAAGTTCTGTCAAAAATCACAGTTGGTCCATGTGTGCGTGTGTTTACTTTTATTAGGTAGTTCCGGCAAAACAAAAGTTTGGGTGGCCTGTTTTAAACTAAGGTTTATCATATGGTTTCCATACCATCTCGTTAAATAGGTATATTGTAAGCGTATAACGAATCACTGCACTGTCAACCATGCTGTGCGCAATGTGAGCATGATTTCAACCCATTCCGACATATCTCATCTGTCAAAAGCGCGATATTGAATCAGAATTACGAACAGTATAATATCCCTAAAATCGGTTTTGACTCCACTCGGAAACAAGAGTTAGACTCGTATATCGTATATAATAAGGTGCGTTTGCTTAGCTTTGAGGGTATTGATGGCCTTGTAATTGATGGCTCTTTTGATACAGCGATCGTAAAGCTCAAAAACGTTATTTTTGCCTATTTCGCCACTTTTGCCCACACCCTACTCGAACACTCAACCGGGTTTAAGACTTAAAATAGCATGATTATGCTGTCAAATAATAGTTGTCAAAAACGATCACAACCAACCATGCTTCGGACGTGGGTGCACTTTTTGGGGTCAAAAATAACTCTTTTTTAGTTATCCGAACGCTGTACAAAAAGAGACAGAAACGATATTTTTACCCACAGTTTCCCAATTCGAACGCCCGCACCCATGAGAGCGTATTTAGCGTTATTTTCACCAACAGAGGTCTATTCGAACTCACTAATATATATTCCTTCCACAAAAAACGACATAGGGCTTATCCCTTGACACTTCGTACTACAAAAAACCTATGGCTGCAACTTAGAAAAAAAATTCTAAGGGCTGCAACATTTATTTTTGCGCTGTAGTGGTCAAAGTCAAAGTCAAAATCATTTATTCAATTTAGGCATCAAAGACACACTTATGAACGTCAATTTTTCATTATAATGTACTTTAAAGACTACCGCCGCGTTCCAAAATATATAGAGCCTACCGAGAAGAAGCGGCAAGAAACTCGGGGCCATTCTTTTTATATAGATGTTTTACAATGTTTTTACTTAGGTACTACAAATATTAGCTCCAGTGTGTTGCCTTACAAAAGAGAACATAATAATGGTATCAGTAGGGCAAGACACGCTACACTTTGACATCTTAGTACACGAGTAGATAGATCCTGGAGTGATCAGTCACAAGCTGTTTTGTCCTCCAAGCAATCCAAAATTTTGTAATAACCTTTTTGACAGAGTTTAGTTTTAATAGTAATTTTAAACTTATTAATAGGCAAATCTCGGATAACATTGAGAACTTTATTATAGAATCGTATACATTGTCCCATAAAAGAATGACTTATTCTGTGGAGACGCGTTACATGTACGGATAGCTTGTGCTTCTTTCGCGTGTTGATGGAATGAGCATCACTCCTTTTATCAAAACTGCTAATGTTTTTCTTTACATACATTAGATTTTCATAGATAAACTGAGAGACAACAGTTAGAATGTTAATGTCTTTAAACTTCTGTCTAAGGGAAACTCTGGGAGCTAAACTGTAGATCGCTCGTATAGCCCGTTTTTGCAGTATAAAAATGGAATTAATATCTGCAGAACATCCCCAGAGCAGTATGCCATAAGTCATAACGCTATGGAAATAACTAAAATAAACTATTCTAGCTGTGTCTACATCAGTTAATAGTCTAATTTTTTTAACAGCATAAGCCGCTGAACTGAGCCTACTAGACAATTTTTTTATGTGGGGACCCCATTGCAATTTAGCGTCTATAGTAATTCCTAAAAAGACCGTTGACTCCACAAGGTCCAACCCTGTTCCATTCAATTGTATACTGGATTCTACTTGTCTTACATTTGGTGTCGAGAACTTTATACAATAAGTTTTCTTCTCATTGAGGAGAAGATTATTTGTATTGAACCAATTCACAACTTTAGCTAATGCATTGTTAACATCGTTATAGTTTAATAACTGCCTTTTAATTTTAAATAACAGTGAAGTGTCATCTGCAAACAATACAATCTCGTGATTCTTCTCTACATAATAAGGTAAGTCATTAATATAGATTAAAAACAAGAACGGCCCTAGTATTGAACCTTGTGGAACGCCCATTGAGATTATAGAGCCGGGCGATTTTTTACCATTTATGTCAACCCTTTGAATTCTATCATTTAAATATGAAGTCAAAAGGTTGAGAGCCATGTTCCTAATACCGTAGTGTTGTAATTTCCTGACAAGTATATCATGTCGGACGCAGTCAAATGCCTTAGATAAGTCACAAAAAACACCTAAGGCATCTTGAGAGTTCTCCCAGGCTACAACTACCCAAAAAAACTAATATTCTAAACAAATCATATAAATTCCGTAATTTAAATTATTTTTATACGTAATTTATTCATTTATTATTTACTCTCCATCTACTAAGATATTCACTTATTGTATTAATTTGAAGATTGTTGGATTCGGGTATGACTATTTTTATTTAAACAAATTGTATGTATTTTCCACAGAATTCCCCCTCCCTATTTACATATCTATGCTATGCTATTTATTTATTTTATTTATTTATATAACTAATACGGTACAACCAATTACATTAGTCATGCAAGTCCAAATTAAATTATATAATATTAAGAAATTAATGAGGTAAGTAACAAAATTCAAAACTACAGTCACACAAAAACAGAAATAAAATAAAAGTCATACGATTTACAATGTCAGTAATACAGATAATTATAAAATGTCAATATAAAATTTTACCAATAGTCAAAGTCACACTGACATAAATATACCCATTCATCATCATCATCCATTTACTTATTCCTGCCCGCTGTCCTCTCACAGTATTCCAGACACTTTGACTCTATGCTCTTCCATTTTCCATTCATCCGCAAACAAATCGCATTCAGGTGCCCAGGACAGGAGACCGTTCAACGCAGACAAAGAATGTGAGATTGGGGAGTACCCGTGCGCAACCCTGTGGGCTGGCGGAACCGCAAACAGCAGATGGCGTCGCCCGCCGCGGCGGCTGTTGTCGTCAGGGACTCGGAGCCGAAACAACTCCTTGAGTAGTTCGGGAGCATCAATCTTTCCATGAAGGATTTTACACATTACCTTCATTTGGTTAAGCGCTCGTCGAACTTCCAATGAGTTGTAACCTAAGCATCCTAAAAGAAAATTAGTCGGGTAATAATAGTACGGGTAATAGCCGTAGATCCGTTTATATAGGAACCGAAGAAAGGCCTTTTGCACCTTTTCGAGAGACAGAGTATATATCTTTTCATGAGGATGCCATACTGCAGAGCTAGCATTAGCATAGCATAGCTCTAGTTTGCTACGTACGAGAGCCTCAAAAATCAACTGAATAACGAAAGTACCCTGAAAGTCTTTGGAATTCCTCAGCACAAACCCCAATCTCCTATATGATTCCTTGGCAATTGTGAGGATGTGGTTGTTGAAGGTCAATTTTTGATCGAAGGTAACACCCAGATCTTTTATAGTAGTGGTTTGGTAATCTCATATGAGCCCAGCTGGTAGTTAAAATCTATGGGGCACCACCTTCGAGTAAACGTCATGGCACGGCATTTTGATGGATTAAACTCCATTTTATTTGCCACCGCCCACTCGCACATTGCGTCCACATCACTTTGGAGATCTATGCAGTCTTGAACAGACTTTATTTCCATTATCAGTTTTAAGTCCTCCGCATAAAGCAGGCATTTAGAACGTCTAACTACAGCGGGAAGATCGTTGATCATAAGTGAGAAAAGGAGAGGACCGAGTATAGATCCCTGGCTGACTCCAGATCGCGTATGATAAATAGAAGTGTCATACACACCCAACCTTACGAACTGTTGCCGGTCTCTGAAGTAGTCAGCAATAAATCTCAGGAGCCCGGGAGCAAAACCCAGAGCGTTCAGCTTGACGAGTAAGTGGTCATTGTTGACTCTGTCGAAGGCTTTACAAAATATATATCTATGCTATTTTCATAGATATATTTATGCCAAAATTAGTCTGAACCATTTCTGTATAGATCGTGGCACGTAAGTTGAACACATTTTCGGGTCTCAATTGAAGTGGGGTATGCGGTGCGAGGCGAGTGGCCGTCCGTGATCATAGCAACGCGGCGACAAACATTCATATACCGCCCCTCGCTGCCCACGCACGCTCCGCGTGACCTTGGAGTACAATCGCACAAAAAGGCTTCAGTTCTTGTGTGATCATTAAATTTAATTACATTAAAGAAAATGACAACGCCACTACCAACTTTAAAGAGACAGGCGAGTGGAATTGTTTTTTGACATAAGTAAGTACATAATAATTTTTTTAAGAGAGAACAACATAAATTATCACCTATACAAGTTATACTATAGCGTCAATACAATCAATATGACGGAAGAATGTCTAAAAGGCGCGACGTCACCTCAAGGAATGCCCCCGCCCCCCGCCCGCGCGTCCCGCCGCCGCTGTCCTGCAGCTGTCAAACTACGAGCAGGCGGCTGAACTGGGCAGCGCCAACAGTCACGAATTTAGAGTCGCCGCTAGCGGACGTATACCGCTCCGCCTTCGCGCCGCGGCCGCAACAAAACCTCCGCGCTTACGCATCAGCACAAACCTTCGCGTTACGCTTCAGCCCGAGTCATCTACCTAACTTCGCCGCGAGTGACCGCTAATCAGCCCGTGTTTACGCGTAAACTAGTGCACAAACAAAAAATACAAGGACTTTATACCTACGAGTGACAAACCATCAGCACGACGTCCACAGCAGGACGCCTACCCCGAGGACTCTTAAGGTCATCAGCCCCCGTCAGATCCAGAGTCACCCGACATCCCGTAAGTATCCCACATTCTTACCTAAACCTACATACCATTATTTCCTTAACATATCTCTCCTAACACCTTTTAATACGACCGTATGGTTGCAGAAAACTGCTTAACCATATTTCCTACGAGCACGGATATTTAATTCCCATCTATGGTCTATCGAACTGAGATAATTAAAAGAACCAGTGCTATCACCCCCTAATTCCTTAAATACAGTCCATTGAAAATATCAGCCCGAATATCAGCTCTATTTAATTCCCAAATACATAATATTATTAAGATTACAACACCTTTAATACTGTGATCGTATATCCCTTCTCAAATTACAGTTACTGGAAGGTTCGAGAAAGGTGACGTTCACTAACTACCTATTCACTTATCGTTGTTCGTTTGACACTCGCGCGCCACATAATACAACAGTACTGTAGGCGGCCGCATTAGCGCGCCACAGAATACACCACAGTAGTACAGATAATCGCGTTTGACAGCAAGCGTTCATATTGTTTGCTAGAAAGTCTAATTGGAAATTCTTAAGGCTAGGTACCTACTACGCTACCTACGTCATTTTAATACATTGTAATTATAATAAACTTGTTTGTTTATTAAGTTATTAAATTGTACTAAGTACTGTTAAAAGATTTAATCGTGTTCGTGATTATCATAAATTAAGTAATTAAACCCTCAGCTCACCTAAGGTTAGGTACACGCGTTATTTATTTAGGTGTTATTTTAACCGACTTCCGAAAAAGGAGGTGCGGAAATTCACCTACGATTAAATATTTTGATTTTTTTTTTATTTTTTTTGCTTTCTTGTGCCTGACTTCGCCTTCGACGTTAACGATGCCTTCAAAATCACAGGTAGCCAGATTTAGGGAGGAACAGATCGTTATTATTAAGCTTAATTTGGAAGCGTTATCATTGAAGTCCAGCAAATCAAAGCATTATAGCCCAGAATTCGATGCCAGAGCAACTGGCGTAAGAGTGACTCGTGATAAATTCGACACCGACGATTTATCAGACGCACAGGAAAAATTCTACATCGAGCAGTATGAAAGGAAAATAGACGCCTATTACGAGATTCTCGTTGTAGAATTAGAACAAAAAACATGGTCATCAGCTCCCACTGACGATGTAAAACCAGCGCAAATAAAGGCGAACGTCACAGCGCCACATACGGTAAACTCGGTCATCCCCCTAACTGAGTTACCAAGGTTTACCTCACAACCCGCGCGCCCTTCGCCGTCAGCTCAGCAGGTATCGAACCCGCAGCCACAGTGCTATGCGCAGGTTTCGAACCTGCACCCTCTCAGCTCCGCGCCTATACCCGCGCGCTTCTCACCATCAGCTCAGCAGGTATCGAACCTGCAGCCTCCACACTATGCGCAGGTTTTGAACCTGCAACCTCTCAGCTCAGCGACTATACCCGCGCGCTTCTCGCCCCCACCTGCGAAGGTATCGAACCCACAGGCTCCGTGCTATACGCAGGTTTCGAACCTGCAACCTCTCAGCTCAGCGACTATACCCGCGCGCTTCTCGCCCCCACCTGCGAAGGTATCGAACCCACAGCCTCCGTGCTATACGCAGGTTTCGAACCTGCAACCTCTCAGCTCCGCGCCTATACCCGTGCGCTTCTCGCCCCCACTTCAGCAGGTTTCGAACCCGCAACCTCCGCGCTATGCGCAGGGTTCGAACCCACGACGTTTCAGCTCCGCGCCAAGACCCAAACAGGGATCGAACGCGCAACCTCGCTATGGTGCCAACCATTGCTACCCATGGTGTAATGTAAAGGGTCACAAGCTTCGGGTATGTACCCGATACTACACACCACCAGTGCATTTATTGCCGGTACAACAGCGCGAGGTACCACGGCGCCGTCCCTCACCTGATACGGGCCAGATGGTGTACTCCCGGTGTACTCCACCGCGCACTACCTCAAGTTCTCCACCGCCGCCTAGGCAATGACTAGGACGGCACATTCAGCACACACCGACTCAGCACACAAATACTCAGCACATATCCACTCAGCCCACAAAGAATCAGCACATATCAGCTCAGCTCACAGCTAATCAGCACAAATCTCAGCGCGCAGATAATCAGCACACATTTTATCTGCCCACAATTACTCAGCACAGCACCACACGACGACAAACTGTCGTCGCAAACACCTTAAGTCAGCCAGGCGCTGACATTCTGCACTCACCCTTACGCCAGCATTTCTGGACGTTATCAGCTCGTCGCGTAATGCGACATCGAGTATACAAATGTATACATTGTTTACGTTTCCGCGCTAAACCCAAGGCCCCGTACATGGCCGACTTACCCACCGACCGCGTGATTGTTCAGCTCGTATTCAGCAAAGTCACAGCGTTATTCAGATATGATTGCGGTACAATTTATGTAGGCGCTAGAAATGAACTTAGGGAAATACAAGACTTTCTTGCAACCAATAATAACAATATCGCACCTACACTTTCAGCTCTTTTAGCACGCATTGCAGCCATGCTCAATGCAGGCCCTCTCAGCCCACTCTCTTTTGACCCCGCGGAATTTGAATTACTCACCGCGGGTCATGTCCTTATAAAACGTCAGCTTAACGCCCTACCTGAATATTCGGTAGGAGGACGAGCCATTTCTGCACACAAAAAGGTTCAAGCTCGTCCTATCCTTATACCAACACCTTTGGCGATCCTGGTCCAAACCCTACTTGCACACCATTCAAACCCGCTCCAAACGGACTCCCCGATCCAGCCCACCTCAAGTCGGAGAACTGGTCCTGATAGTGGACGACCAGGTGCCGCCTCTACACTGGCGCATGAGCCGCAAGACGACCCCATGAAGGGATGGCGTCACCCGAGTGGTGGAACTCAAGACGACCTTGGGCATCTTGATGCGACCTGTCCTCAAGATCGCCCGCCTGCCTACCGATTGAGCACCACACCACACCTTCGCCGCGTGGGGAATATGATCGCGCCAAAAGGGGCGACGTCACCTCAAGGATTATGATTAGTATTACTATAATTGTTGTATAGTCGGTTCCATTTAAGGCGAAGTGCTTCATACTTTTTTCATAGTTGACTTTCATGAAACATAGCTTCTGTTTAGTTCCCCCAATGAAACTAAATCTGACAGTTTGAGAATCTGTGATATTTTGGAAATACAACCCATGTTATGTCAATGAAATGTAACAGGAAAAATAATAGTTTTTAAAAGGAAATTAGAAAATATGTACGCTAGGCGCACTTTCCCCACAAATCGGTGAAGTGCGCCTGGTAGAAATAAAACGCAATAATGAAGGGTTTGAATAAAACAACCACATTTATTATCTAATAGTTCATTAAAAAACAAAACTCATATCGTTTGGCTTTTTTTAATTGTCTATTTCTAGAAGTATATAGGACGAGATTATTGTTTACGTTTAGCATTGATAAATGCTAAACATAAAAAATAATCACACTTTCCCACAAATCGGTGAATGAAAAGGCGCACTTTCCCCACAAACCGGTGAAGTGCGCCTGGTAGAAATAAAACGCAATAATTTTGATTTTTGATTGACGCGGTTTGAATAAAACAACCACATTTATTATCTAATACTTCATTAAAAAACAAAACTCAGATCGTTTGGCTTTTTTTAATTGTCCCATTCTAGAAGTATATAGGAGATTATTTTTTATGTTTAGCATTTATCAATGCTAAACATAAAAATAATCTAAACTATTAACTTAGGTCTATAGCGTTGCAATGGCTCATGTTGCATGCCATCGCGAATCTGTACCCCTCTTAAACGTAATATAACCGATTAAACGATCGTAAACGATCGAACCGAAGTAAACGATCTTTAGGGCCTTCGACAAAACCTTGGTTACATTGATGATTTTTTCGTCCCAAACGGACACCGTAAGAAATAAACCGGTCAAGTGCGAGTTGGACTCACGCACACTAAGAAATTCCGTACATTAAGAAAGCATCTAACATTATTGCTGTAGGTACTAAAATACTATCTAAGATAAAGGACAAATTTAATTTTGCCGTCTGATCCCTAGACAGATTATTGCAACCACCGGAAATAATGAGTAGTAAATCCGCTATTATTGTTATTAAACTATGATTTACGGTGTTCAGATTTTTACTTTTATATATGCTGTACGACAGACTTTGATTTTGATTCCTTTGAGAAATCGCAAAATATGAGACATAAACGGCAATATCTTCTGATCGCGTTAATTTACTTAAGTTTAATTTTTCTCAGCTGAAAGAGACAAGATATACATTTCACCTTGATATTTTTACGCGTTCCTGAGAATAAGGGTTTTGGCAGATAGGCGGAGAGACGGACATACGGACAGACTGACAACAAAGTGACCCCAATAAGAGTTCCTTTTGGGTTGGCATTAGAATAGCCCAACACGAATTTGGTGATTTTAAGAGTTGGATCTTATAGATAATAATTTTCTCTACGCTTTGGTATCAATTTTAGAGCGAGGAAATGTCTAGTTTTCTAGAAAAACTAATTTCAATTTCAGATTTTTGATTCGACGATTCTCTATAAATGCGTGTAACGAAACGACTTGGTGCAATGAAAATGGTATTAAAATAAATATTTTAATTATTTGAACTATTATTTTATTGCTAATTTAATTTACAATACTTAATTACATAGTTTATAATACTTGACATCGATTTTATTAAATTAGCTTCTGTTGCAAATACTTTTTTTAAAGAATGGAACGTATGACCGCCATTTTATTTTCCATAGACGATCGACTACGCCGCCCGCGCCGCGCATTCCGTTCCTCTTCGAGTTACGTGAATGTGCTCTGTTCGCTCTCCGTGTTTTTCATTGTTTTGGCGTGGTATTTTGTGTTAATTTTTCGACGACTTTTGCCTGCTCTCTGGACTCCGATTTCTTCTTCAACTACGACTTTTGCCTGCTTTCTGGACTCCGATTTCTGTTGAACCACGACTCTTGCCTGCTTTCTGGACTCCGATTTCTGCTTGAACCACGACTTTTGCCTGCTTACTGGACTCCGATTTCTGCACGATTGATCTGCCTAGCGACATGGCTAATATTCCATCAGCAGATGAACCAACGGCTTCCACAAGCCGTGAAGATGCAGTACCAGTAGCTTCTACCAGTAGAGGTGAGTTAACTATTCATTTATTGTAATCTAAATTATTTCGCTTGATAAACCACAAAATATGTTAATCAAATGCTTGTTTTTCATTTTAGATGATTTTGAAGAAGAACCCGCATTTAAAAGGCGGAAATACGTGGGTGAAGTTTTACAAACGTGGAATATTGTAAAGCTGGCGCGTATGTTAAGTACACATGAACAAGGACTGGTTTTTGCCGAAGAGCAAGGCTTAATCTTGAAAACTAAGAAGTGTAGAATACACAAAAATCCCATGAAACTTGTTTTCAAGAACGACAAAACTATGGGCACATTTGTGTGCAGCAAGGGTTCCTGTCATAATAAAACTAGAGTATCTAGAGCCCAAGGAACATGGTTTGAGAACGTAAAACTAAAATTGGGACACATTTATTATTTAATGTACTGTTTTGCATACAACTACTCGCATGACATGGTAATACACGAAGATATATTTAGAGAAGAACATTGTTTGTCCCGGCCAACCATAAGCGATTGGTATAACTACTGCCGGGAAGTTGTGGTAATTTACCAACTGGAGAAACAAGAAGTCCGGGGCAAAATAGGAGGCCCTGGAAAAATTGTGCAAGTAGACGAAAGCAAATTTGGGAAGAGGAAATTTAATAAAGGTATTTATATAAGGCATTAATCAATTTCATTATTTTATACTTGTATTTTCAATTTAATAACTGTTTTTTAATTTTTTTCAGGGAGACACATTGAGGGACATTGGGTCCTTGGCCTCATAGAAGATGGTTCAGAGGACTTGCGGTTGGAGGTGTGCCCGGACAACATTAGGTCTGCAGAGGTGCTAATTCCCCTAATTCAAAAACATGTAGAGCCGGGCACAACCATCCATACTGACTGCTGGAGGGCTTATGATTGCCTAAGCCAACATGGATATATTCATAAAAAAGTCAACCACAGTGACCCTGACAGTCCATTTATAGCCGAGGATGGGACACATACTCAACGAATTGAGTCTCAATGGCGGGTGGTTAAAAGATTCTTCTACAAGAATAATTACAACCACCCGGGCAATTTTGCAGACTCAATTGTTGAGTATTTATGGAGGAGATCTGTGGAGGCCAGTAAGAAGGATAAGTTTTTCGAACTGATAAAAGCTGTGCAATATGTATACAAAATATAAGTTAAATACTTTCTAAATTTTGTTTTATTTTTGTCCTAGTTTTGCACCTATATGATTTATTTCTAATGTAATTCAAAATAGCTGTGACCATCAGGGCTAGCACTCTTATTCGAGTCAAGGGCACTCTAACTTGAGTTGGTTAGGTTCAAAATAAGAGACAGAGCCGACACAGAGCACCCCGACTCCACCTAGTCTTGTGGCTGACACCCCTAGATTGTATATAAAAAGTGCGGGAGCCAGAAGCTCAAGGGAGGTCCTGAGAGGAGCGAGCCAGACGAGGTTGAGCGGAGCGACGGGGGGAGGTGGCGAGCGAAGCGAGCCGGCGACCTCCGTAGCGAAGCGAAGACCGAGTTTGGCGAAGTGACACTCAGGGGCGACCGCTAGAGCTTCTGGCGGGAGCCCACCCAGAGTCAAACATAGAACACACCAAAATAGTCAGTACTCCATGTCCAATCCATTCATATTTGTAAGTAAATATAGTTAAATTCAATATATAAACGTTATAAATTTGAGGTTAAGTTCAAAGAAAATTCAAAGTAGTTTTTCGCAAAAACTAGGCATTTCCTCGCCACGAGAGTAGTGTCGGAGGACATCCCCCTCCCCCCTCCCTCCCCCCTCCCCCTCCCCCCCTTAAATTCGTGTTGGCCTATTCTAATGCAATGCCTTCCTTTTTTCTTTTGATGCACGGAACCTTAAAAAATAACAAAGACATTGGAAGCCATTTCTCGGTAGTACAGTCGTCTCGCGCTCGGTTTCAGCAGTTTGGAGAGGAGATCCCACGCCCTGTCCGCCCTCCTGTCACACTTGAGTGCTTGTTTAGCACAAGCTACTAAGGTTTGGGCTGTTACCTGTTCATCCGTGGGGGCCCCGTCACCACCCTCACCTACCGCTCTGCAGATTTTGACAGTCTAGCAAAAGTCGGCCACAAACAATATATTGTAGAACTTGCGAAGAGGACTTTGCCGAATAGTGGGGCTTTTTATATGCTGATTGTAATTACAATAAGCCAGCCTTGCACACTTTGAACCATAGGCATATGAATCCCATTTTATACATTTCCTACCGTACATTGGGGAGTCTTGATTTGGCAAGATCGGCACATAAATGTGGGTATACATAGTATATGATATATGAAAACGATCATGGATATGATTGTAAATGAAGTATTACACTTTTAAAAATACAAATGATTTGTGTAGATAGCGTACCGCCAACCAGTCATCAGCGAGAGCCATCTGCTGCCGTCTGCCGTCAGGTACTGGGCTACCGTCGCACCAAGTCGACCAGTATAGTGCAGTATCGCTGCTGGTCACGGCACGGCATTGATAACAAAATGGCACAAGGTTGAACAATACATTAATATTAGTAGAAGCTGCGGCCTCACAAAAACTACGTGTGTACCTTTAGTTTAGTCGGCACTTGCACTACCTATATTAGGTAGGTATATACCAGTTGACCCGCCAGCGGCTTCACTCGCCTGGTCTTGGAGTAGTGGCGAGAGTTCATTCTTTAAATTTCAATAACTTTTTATTTATGAACCTATTGACATGAACGAAAAACACAAATTGACATTAAGTGAAGCTTACCACATTATATTAGTGAAAACTAAAATCTAAAAAGCCGTCTCTGAGATTAGCGTGCACAAACGCACAGATAAAAGAAAAACAGATAAAAAGACAAAAAAAATTACAACATATTTTTTTTATAAATTCATTCTTTACATTTTCATAAATGTCCCATTAATATTTTTTCCCATGTACTACTAACATAAAATTTTATTTCGGGTAAGTGCGCCATACCAAGCCGTAAATTTGTAAAACAGAGGCTGAGAACATTTTTCTGACCACGTACTTTCCGAAGCATCCAGCATCCAAGGTCAGCGACCCGATACGCCGCCTTATCTCCGAAGAGCCGGGCAAAGGGTCAAAGTCAAAGTCATAATAATTTATTGAATTTAGGCATCAAGACACACATACTCGTATATACGTCAATTAAGTACATATTCATTATAATGTACTTTAATCTGTCCGCAGTTTTACGATATAACGAAAGATTTATGAACGAACTGGAGGCTTGTTTGTTCGGACGGATTAAAGACTCTACCACCGCGTTCCAAAATATGTAGAGCCTACCGAGAAGAAGCGGCAAGAAACTCGGGGCCATTCTTTTTATATAGAATAAAGATGGGTACGACTTTCCATTGACTGCCGCCGAATTAAGGGGGGAGGAGGGAGGGGGAGGGGGGGAGGGGTTTCCCTCCCCCCTCTTCTAATAATAAGCACGGGAACCCCCCCTTTTTTACTTTTTTTTTTAATTTTCCTAATTTTATGGATTAAAATTAAGATAATATTTTTTAATAGATTGGCATGAAATAGGGGGTTGAAGGGGGGAAGGATAGGGTCCTCCCCTCCCTTTTTCACCATTTTTATTACAAGGTAATGCATAGTTTTTGAGTTATGCTTATTTTTGTAAAATCATGACCTCACGTTATTTAACACTTCGCTGATCTAATTTATTGTTTTGTTGGATGTGTAACTGACTTTTTAGCGCTTCGCCGGCCGCTGCCGCGGTACGCTCGCTTCGCTCGCTCGGCTCGCGCGTTGGTTGTCGCAGTTTCAACCTAACCTAATTTTTTTTCGTGTGGTGTTCTTATTTATAATGTCGTTAGATTTCTGTATATTGTTTTCTTGTAAAATATGCATAAGAGGGTTATTGTTACCATCAGAGACCAAACCCTTACCCATCCCCACAACATTTAATATCAATCTTGTGCCAGTCAATTCATAATTCAACCCAAAATTAATAATAATTGTAAAAAACAAGGTAAGACCATCACCTCCGCAGCTTCAGCTTGTTGGTCACCTTTGACAACCAGCCTCAGCGGCTCTGGCTCGTCTGATGCCTACAATTATAACAAACAGCAGGCAGAGGCAGCTAAGCGCTTCAGACTTTATAAAAACACTAGAGGTAGGACATTCTCGTACCAAGTAGAGTGAGAGTCAATCAATTCAGTTCTTTGATTTAAGTTGAACCTAACCTTTATTTGATATCTGCCCTAATAGGTACTGTTAAAATAAAACATATTGCGAGAATTCTACATAATCTGTGGTATGGATTTACGTAAATATTGCAAAAATAATTGATTTTCAATAATTTTTTTCTCAAAAACAACGCGTTTTCTGGTATTGAAACTTGGCGTGTGTTCATATAATAACGTGACCTTTCTGTGAAAAAAATATCAACCCTCAAACCGACGTCAGGCAATGGAAAACTGAGCCTAAAGATGTTTACAATGTTTATAAAGATGTTGGTTTAAGACAGAGTCTTCGACCAATGTGTGTTACTAGGGATGACTTATGGCACAGAAACGTGGACTCTTACTATGGGCCTCATAAGTAAGCTCAAAGTCGCGCAACATCCTATGAAGAGGGCTATGCTCAGGGTTTCTCTACGATCGAATCAGTATTGAGGAGATCCGTAGAAGAACGAAAGTCACCGACATAGCCCAGAAGATAAGCCAGTTAAAGTGGTAGTGGGCAGGGCACATAGCACGGAGAACAGATGGCCCATCCATCGGCGATGGGGCTGGAAGGTTCTGGAATGGAAGCCATGATGATGATGATTAACAATGTTTCTACTTAGGTACCTACTACTTATATTACATTTAATGGGTGGCAGAATGACAACTTGTCAGAAGAGGAGTATTCTAAGCATATTTGTCTTCTGTATAATGTCTGACTTTATAATATGCTTTTTTTTATTAAAAAGTTTTTACAGCTACTTGAATTTTCCCTCTGTGAGCTCAGTTATGTTTTAGGATTTTACTGTAAGAACGCACACAATTTCCTAGGAATGACTTATTAGTCTTCGCAAGGCTAAAACTAGGTACAGCTATCCTATTTGTATTTCTAGTATTAACCCTTCATATACCGAGATAATTAAAACAAAAGATTTATTAATGAAACGCACGTAAATTTACGTCAATGGTACGCAAAGGGTTAAAAGGGTGGTGATCACTATTTAACTTATATTTATGTAAATGACGAATGATTACGAACAAACATTATATTTGCAAATACATATAAGAAAGGCAAAGTTAATTTATTGATTTCATTAAATAAATGTCTCAAAGATGTCGAAATGCACGTTTTTGTAGGATAAAGATGGTCTTTATATCGGCCGCTGAACCCACATATATATGGCAATATCCGGTGGAATTATATGCAAAATACACTAACCGCGCCGTAGAGGTCTCCACCTTGCACTGCCTAGGGTTTCGTGTATCTTGGTCCTCCGTCATCCGCTGCTACAGAGCGGCCCCCGCCTGCCAACGCATACGTGTGACCTCCTCCCCAGCTGGAACACCTCCTTGGGATCTCCTCGCCGCAACGAAGTGAGACCTCGGTGAGAATCTCCGCACAAATCATTTTTATGTTGCATTACATAATCAATTATTTATAAGACAATATGTACAAGTACAATTTGAACAATTTAATACCGACTTCCATTCTATTCAGTTATTGGAGTTTAACTCAAAAACTACTGGACCGAATTTGATGAAATGTAATAGGAATACACGGGAAGCAAAAAATAATTTTTAGAATCCGTTCGAAAGTTATGAGGTAACATATATAAAAAGTAAGTACCTCCTCCTTTTTGGAAGTCGGTAGATAAAATTAATAAAATTTAATATTAAAAATCTGTTTTGCAGTCCCAGTGTAGGTAGTCAAAAACATTCATTTTAAGAATGCGACTTCAGTTCTCAAAGCACCCTCATCGCAAACACACAGTGGTTTGCATTCCTACCCTCTTTCACTTTCACTTTTCATACAGCCTTTGCATTTGAACCCACTCAATGGACAAATTCTACTAACTTGTTGTTAAACTGTTCAATGAAGCAGTTTTGGAATCGAAGGCAATCATAGCGATTATGTAAAATAATGACTTTACCTTTAATATGTTTCTTATAATTTGATATAATATATACTGGTATTACGAGTATGTGTGATGCAGAAACTGTCTTTAATTTTAAACACGTCATTAAATCTTAATCCGACATGAAATTGTTCCACAAACGAACTTTTTAAACTTCAAATTTATCTAAAGAAACGTCAAATTGTCCTTTTTCGTGAATTTTGAGTTGCACAAAACCTCATTAGAGCCCGTTAGTGCATAAATGAACTTAAAATTGACAGATCAGGGATTAAAATGTAATTGATCAACAATCATCCATTACACCGACTTGAGTAGAATTTTCGAATACAATTATGCAATAATATGTAAAAATATCTTTATCAAGTCTTTCATCATTGTTCCATGCAGAAGATTACGTTCCCCGCCGCCAAATCTCGGACAAAGTAAATTTTATGTCTAAAATAATAGTGAAGAGTTTCGTATATACCTAGTAGGTACCAAATTTCCAAAGATGCAGTTCTCCAAATAAAATATATAATTACTGCCCGCGATTTCGTTCGCATACTAGTCGCGATTTAGTTCGTAGACTCGGCCTTCGGCCTCACCATAACCTTCCATCTTTTCTTGGTTTGCTTTTATAAGAACCTTTAACTTACCTATTACTTATTTTGTGATACAGGTATACCTTCACGGACCTATCACGTTATTTTAATTTTAGGAAACTTCTGAGGAGACTGGCTCACAAAGCCTCCATTATAACATAGATATACTTTTTTCATCAGGAGATGAGCAATAGGCGTGATCTTTCAACGCCAGGCGGTGTTAGGGCGCGAATCATTTGTTATTATTTCTCTCACGCGTCGAGTTTCCAAACAAATTGTATTGTAACTGACAATATGAGCGATTATTGTTCGATTTCTAACAAATGTTTTGCGTGGATCGAGGAAATACAATTTCATTTCGTGCGATACAATATCATACCATACACTGGGTCGGCTATGCTTTCTTCCAAAAAATTTAATAGCTACCTTATATGGTTACTTGTATTAGTTTATATACAATGAAAGTTCTACCGAAATCATCAAAACAGCAAAATATGTCCGATTCATACCATATAATAACAATAAGCAATTATCTTATATTTTTTATTTATATGATCGTTTCCTTTATGTAAACTATTTGATTATGTGTGATGAACGAACCTGATTTAGGTCTGGAGTTCTGGAATGGTCTGCGACTACAGCAAGTTAGACATAGTCGTTTTAGCAGCTAAAATGATATATACAAAGTAGAAAAAAAACTACCTTTTTGTAGTTACAATTTTGAAGCCAGTAGACTTTGTACTGCCATACCACACAATTAATAATAGTAACTTTATAGTATATAACTTAATAGCTTTATATCTATCTACGAGCTGGGCACCGCGGTTTCACCGGCGCGAAGATGCATGATGCTGATGATGAATCAAATATAGTGTGTTACTCAGGCATAACATCGCGGTCATTCAGCTTAACCGTTCCCTGATAAGCATTTAGAATTAAATATAGCAAAAACAGTATTTGTATTAGCACGAGTACCTTGTATACATTCTTGCTTATAAGATAACCCCTAGATATCATATTCATAGTCTTATAAAAATATATATAATATCTTCATTACCCTGGTTGCAGGTTTCTGACAAATTGAATACCAGGGTAAATCGATAACTTATTTGATTACGATGGAAGAAGCTGGATGGAACGGCTACAGCAGTTTTAACGGCAATATCAGCCACATTGGGTACTGCTAAAAGTCCAGTTCAGAAATTCTAGTGGCTTTTAACCACACACGTTGCAGTTCCTGGAAAAGTAGGTTGATTTCTGCGAAATCTATTGTATAATTGGCCAAATAAGTATGGCGAATCGCGTGTCAACGGGTTAAATGTTTAAAATCTGTTTTGAAATATTCCTACGTAATTTGTTCATGCAAACCAAAGAATATAACGTCAAGTTCAGTATCTTTTCTTGAAATCTTGTAAATCTTTTCCAAAATATGCCTACGTAATTTCTTCCCTGCTATCCCGGGTGACACTGTGACGTATAGAAAGCGCATTGCTTTTGACGTCCGATCTATAAATCATATTTAGGGAATCGTCCATCGTGTCTGCCCGCTGACTTTTCGTCGTTTTTTGTCTGACTCCGACGTCTGCGATGGAAGGGTGGCGCTGGCGACATATGTTGTGTTGACTAACCAATTGCATCTTGATAAATGGTATAAGTATAGCTGCTGCCACTCTTTGGGATTGGTAATGTTTCTTTAATGTTTTCTATTGACATTTCTTAGTGATGTAAACTGACTTACTAATTGGTTAAACATTTTTTACTCGTTACATTTCCGTGAAATTCCCGGTTTATTACCTGGATTGTTTCTTATTCTCTAACAGGGATGGTGTAACCCCGGTATCAGTAAGGTATACGAGTTAAGTGGCCATGGTGCTGTCATACGAAATAGTTCTTCTTCGATGTGAATAAGGACATGAATGGCGAAATGTAGGTTACGGACAGTATACAGCTCTACCGATCTCAGGTATGTAAGGCGCGATGGCGTATTATATTATGCTGGTAGCTTTTACGTACTACCTAATCTACATAACGTACACGAAAGGAAGGTTTTTAGAGCTGTATATATCTTCTAAGCGGCAGTATATTCATGTATTGATTATTTTTTCCAGGGGTACCTACGGTGGGGAACTCAAAATATATTTAATTGAAGGTTGCATTAAATATGCTTGCACTAACCGCTTTATTCACTTCCAAAACGTATTACCTATCCTTATTTACAATTTAATTAACATTGAAAGTACCATAAAATAAAATATTGTATGTCTGTACGCTCAGACTGCGATTAGTTGCCGCTGATAAGACTGTGTTCCCAAGGTCTACTGTTTGCAGAACTACTAGTATAATTAAATATTAATGCTGGTAGAGTATGAGAACACTGTAGCAAGCGAAAATATTCGGCGATACAAAACTCCTGGGCTGACGAGCTCACTATGGCAGTACCACGCTTACATGGCTCTGCTATACTGTCATGCAGAATTGTTGCTTACCATCCTGTCAATTGCCTGTCTCGTCACTGATAGTGTAAAAATACGACGTTTTATATAAATAGTATGTCCTACAATTAGGTGGCCTGACGAATCGAACATTTACAAATTTCAACAATTACTAGACATGTCTTTTCAACTTTCCGTCGGATTACGTAATCAAAGTTGATGAAGGGCTCCTAATTGAATTGTGAATCCTTTCTGTCCCTTATTTTCGAAATTCACCCTACTAAGTATGACTTTGTACCTACATATTTAGTTTATCTATTATCCAAATAAATTAAGTTATTGATTGTTTGCTAAGTCAAATTAATACATGTGTCTGATTCTGAATCTTCGTTCCGGCTAATCTCTGAAACGGTTGGGCTGATTTGGACGAGACTTTCATCGGCAGATAGCTGATGTTAAATAATATACGGAGTATAACCCGCGGCATATAACTCTAGCTCTGACCGTTATTGCGCAGAAGTCAAAAATTGGGACGAAGGACTCTTGTCTCTCTCTGTCACATCGAAGACGAGGGATTGTTGTCTCTCTCTATCTGCGCAGCTAGCGCTCAGAGCTAGAGTTATATGCCGCGGGTTATAACTTATGCTGCTCTTATTTTCGAGGCGCGCGGACGTAGCCGCGGACGTAGCCGCGTGAGTAGCCGTGGACGTAGCCGCGTGCGTAGCCGCGGAAGTAACCCCGTGCGTAGCCGTGGACGTAGTCGCGTGCGTATCCCCGGATATAGCCGCGTGCGTAGTTGCGGACGTAGCCGCGGAGTAACTAAGATACTATCTATACGTCTTAATATTATAAAGAGGAAAGATTTGTATGTAAGTATGTTTGTATCAAACTGGCTCAAAAAGTACTGGACCGATTTCAAAAATTTTTTCACCATTGGAAAGCTACATTCACCCTGAGTAATATAAGCTATATAAGATTCATCATCATCATCACCATCCATCACCGCACGGGAGAAATCGCGGAGAGCAGCTAGTCTTGCATAAGTGCGTTCCATCCTTTATCTCTTCTTTGCTCTTATTAGAAGCATTTTAGAGTACGGCACCCCTATTTGGTCTCCACATTACCAAGTGCATATTGATGTAATTGAGAGGATACAAAGAAAATTTTTAAGAATGCTATGTTACCGTCAACAACTTGGTCGCTCCAATCTTGACTATGATGCGAGGCTGATCAGATTTAATGTCCAAAGGCTGGAAAATCGCCGAAAGTATTTTGACTTCATCTATCTGTACAAAATAATTCACTCCGTAGTAGACACCCCTAATTTGCTCTCTAATATAAACTTTAACATAAAGTACAGTGCACGTAGGTCTAACAAATCTAATCTTTTTGCTTTACAGATTTATAAAAATAACATCTCTTTCTATAATCCCCTGGTAAGGATGGCTCGTCAGTATAATGAACTGGCTAAGAACAACAATAAAATCGACATTTTTACCGCTAAGCTATGGTCTTACAATATTGTATTGAAAGATATCCTTTATACCAGACCCAAAATAAACAGACCAGATACAAACTCCGTGTTGAGTCTGGCTTCTCCGAATGACAATCAACGCTATTAATTAGTACTGTATGCACATACCTTCGATATGTTTTCGCAGTTGTGTGTATTCGGTAAAACCCAATATCTTATCCGTCTATTTCACTCTGTTTTTATAATTACACAAATTTGTGGAATACAATCCAGCTCAAAACTGCATTAGTTTAAGTCCTATTTCTAACTTGATTGTATACTGTCTTGTGTATAAATAAATAAATAAAAAAAAAAAGTTACTACTTTAAATAAATGGTTCTGTTCTGTTATACCTTGACGTCTCACCTGTACATCCCTAAAAGGGTTGGAAGAGTATATATATACACCCAGTTACACGATCAGAAATGAGACACCTCTACATCCTTAACTGGATATGAGTTTCTGAGAGAAAAACAAATCGCTTATACTGTTTGATTATAACATAAACTTCAAACTTCCTACATAATAGCTTTCTCGGCTTATTTGGATACATTACACGCACCACCCGTTACGCGGTCCAATGGTAACATTTATCATCGCAATCCTATAAAAAGTAAACCGTAACTAATCCCCCCCTGCCCCCACCCTGCTTATCTGCATACGGCAAGGAAAATAATTTCACGCCCTAACCGCGTTGAGACCTTTGTTATCGAAATTATGGTATAAAAAAGGAATTGCCAGGATTGGTAAATGGTTGGAAGTGATTAGTCTTTCTATGCATTTATTGTGTTCGATTCTTAGTTAAACTCTGATACTTGTGAGATCTGCTTTTGCAGAGGTGAGTAAAAGTGCTTTATTATGTTGTGGGCGTAGCTTGAAAATTTGCGAAAGTGTATCGTAATCGTAACGTGGACGGTCACACCAGCTCGGTGATGAATGATGACGATGAAATCTTTCCCATGTGTTATTTCAGCACCTCATCTACACACATCACAAAAAGTTTGTAATCAGAAGAGCAGAAGCTGATATAGTTTTCTAAATTGAACTTAATCAACAATTTATTAATAAAAGGTTTATATTCAATTCTATAACTTGTTTAGATGTTGAGAATTAGTAACCCAGCATTTCTTCGGGTAACCTGTCCCATTCTTGAATAGCGGGTTCCTTCCCTCCAAACAGCTCGCTTAAGGTGCAAGTAGGTAGCCGGCTACACGTAGCAGCAGCAGACGACGTGTCGTCGCTTCATGTCGCTGCAGACATGATTTCGAACCTGACTGCAGACGGCAACTGCAGATGGCATCAACCATTTGAAAAGCGATACGAAAGGTTTAGTTTAAAAGTTTTTCATTTGTTTTACTAAGTAGATTGGTACCCGCGAGCGGCGCTACTGATCTACGGTCGGGCGACAGTGTCGTCTGCCGCTCGACGACGCGTCGCTAGTTTCGTGTTGCTAACTACGAATGGTATTTCATAGAAATACATAGACACCAGTAGTGTCGCTGCGACACGTCGTTTGCTGCGGCTTCATGTAGCGTGCGCGTCTCTATTGGGTTGTAGTTAGGCGAGCCAGCAGGCCTGTCTGACCTTGTGATGTCGTATATTCTTGGAGAGCAGCTTTGACTCGTTGAGCTCGATGGGCGAGCGCATTATCCTCGACCAGTTTGAATTTGTGCCCATGGTTTACTCGGAATGGTTTGACAATTCTATCAATAGCAACTAAAAAAACGAACTAGTGCAATTTGAAAAATTTAACACCGACTTCCATTCTATTACTTTGGTAAAAATCAGTTATTGGAGTGTAACTCAAAAACTACTAGACCGAATTTGATTAAATTTAAATGGGACTACACGGGAAGCACTAGCTTTCAAACTAGACAACAAGAAATTTTGAGAATCGGTTCACCCAGTCAAAAGTTATAAAGTAACAAACATAAAAAAAACTGTCAAATTGAGTACCTCCTCCTTTTTTTGGAAGTCTTTAGAAAAATGCAAATATAATCTATCGTAACAAAAAAGATTTAGAATTTTCAAAGTGATCACAAACTTTTACTGAAGTGTACCATATTTATATACCAAATCAATTTAGTCTTTCTGACGGGATCGAGTAACAACATCTACAAGAACATGATAGTGTTTGATTGTTGCATAAATTGAAGTCGGGAAGCTTGAAAGGTTTATATGAACCCGTAGAAAAAAATCTTACTTAGTAAGTATATTAACTCATTTCAAACTCTGAGTTATGTAGGTATGTAGTCCAAAGGGTCAGATTATTTTTTTCATCTGTAAACAAAACTTTTTTAACAAACAGTTTTTTTTGTAACAAGTAGATAAGTGAAGTCGTCGTTTATAAAACTATAGTCGAAAAAAATCAAGTTTTGGGTTCCGTAGGTACCTCAAGAGTAAAAAGGAACCGTTATAGGATCACTTCGTGGTACGTCTGTTTGTCTGTCTGTCGACATAACTGTTGGCTGACAAATCAGTTGATTTCAGTATCATTTCATCAACTTCTAGTGCTACTTACGTACAACTACATTGTATTTATGGGTATCTCTGACACGTGGTCTACTAAACTAAACACGATAATATATCTCTACCGCGCGCGGTAGAGATATTCGTTGGCAACGGTTAATTGCAATTCTGTATTGAGTCGTCGACGAGCTCATCGATGTCAAATACTTTATGAGACATTGCCCTTGACATAAAGGCCTATTCAAACGCTACCGAGCGTTAGAGAAATCCGAAAGGGTTGCGTTAATTTCACTGTTCACACCAAAGCGGATATCTCTACCGCGCGCGGTAGAGATATTCGTTGGCAACGGTTACGGGGCGGCGGAACTAGTTTCGCCAAACAAGAGAAAATACCGCCTCACTAAGCGGTACAAGTTTCGCTGCAGTTACGGAACTTGATACTATTTACCCATCGAGTTCCGCGTGGTATTTTTCGATACACACAGCGGTAGCGAATAACACTTAGATCTGAATAGGCCTATTGCTTTTCCTACGTTTCTTGTCATCTCTTCATTTGTTTCACAGATGTTGTCAAAGATGCAACGATGTTTCGCACGGCTGATCTTTTCTAAACTTTTCCCCGGATACAATGCAATGCAATCTTTCCGCTACGTTAAATCAAAATTGACCAGCTGCTGAAGCGCCAAACAATGAAGAAAACAATAATTAGGCGAACAATAACAAATAGTGTGGAAACCAGGATTTATTCGTTTAAATAATCTTCATTTACATATATCACATTGAAATTATCAGATATAATTATTATAGAAACATAATAATATATTCTCAAATGCGTTTATTTTCTCAAAAAGCTGTGTCTGTTTTCTTAACAAGCTATCTCATATGCATAGGATTTAAATTAACTACTAGCATGATAATTAATTATATGGTCATATCAGAACTAAGGCCATCATCATAACGTAAAAAACATATTAACTCTAGTTGAGCCTATGGATTCATTAAATTTGTGTAAAAATTTATATGTCAATTAAAGTATTTTGTATTTTTATTTGTATATATACCTAGGTTGTGGAAGAACCTTAGGGATTCCTATACAAAATATCGTAGTAGGTATTGTTGAAATGGATTCAATACTTATAGCAAAAGTGGCATATCGCACACCAACGTATGCTGGCATCATAACATCACATCAGGAGAACATAAAGACGGCAATGTGTCTAGTCGTCACCTCGATGGACGTTATTGATACACGGAAAAGATTTCTCTTTGATAGTTGCGGTTCGTTCCTTTTGACGCCTCTCCGTTGAACTAGGGATGGGAAACTAGATAAATATAGGTATCGATAAATATACTTATATATTTGTGTGTCATTCGGTGACGAGATGAGGAAGACGCTCGCCTGATGGTAAGCATCACGCTTGGCCATATATAAATAGGTACTTCGAAACTTTCTGTACTTCCTCTGGCCTTACAGATCGTAAACTTCAGTGGGCCGAGCACGAAAATCTGTTTAAGTGTAACGTAATCGCACCGTTAACGTATTCAGTACAAACTGTAATTTATCTAGTGCAATAGTAGCACAGATAACTCTTAGTTTGTACTGAATACGTAAACGATACGATAACGTTACACTAAAGCAGATTTTCGTGCTCAGCCCACAGGACACCTACTGCTCACGGTTCTTGTGTGGTGATCAGGTTAAACAGGTTCAAAAACCCCCCTTTTCAATATACTTAATCTTCCTAAAGAAAGTCCTAACTTTGTCCGCTTTTCATCTAGCCTAGGTTTGGGTATAAGGTACTATTAAGGCCAACGCTATCATTGTGGTGTTAGGGTTGATCAGTTCAGTAACCGCAGAATTTCTTGTTTCAGTAGTACTGGTTGTATTTTACACACGTCAGGACTAACAATAGTGTCCACCGATCATTATATTAGCGCCAAATTTAGAGTTAATTCTTGAACCAAATGGTCTAATGCAATGAAGGATTTCCAGTCTTTTCGACAAATGACGCTCTGTTCCCATACAAGGCTTAGGTTAAACCAAATATACGAGCAATAATATATAGGAGGTTAAAAAAATAGTGTAATAAATTTGATCCTCAATCCGGTGCCTCGGTGCCCTAATAGTCAGTTCGAATCCCATCCGAACACCGAACAAGACGTTTAATTCTGAAGCCATATGGGAATAAATTGTTTTGAATAAAAATTACAACTATACTATATCATTATAATAATCATAAGGTATTCCATGAAATTATCCTTTCAGTGACGAGGATCGGTCATTGTATGTTTTTTTTTGTCATACGGCGAAAATTAATTTCGATATCGATTTTTTAATTCATAATTTCCAGCCCTATCTAATCTTAGGGGTCACATTTCCCCGCACAGCAGAGGCACATTTATTGATGGACTTTGGAACTTTTCAATATTATGGCTACTTTACATACATATCGCGTGATAGTTTTATTACGATTTCACATTTGCCGCCTGATGGGCGAAACAGTTTTATCCACTAGATGTAAGAGTATTCGGTGATTTCGACTGTTGAGTGTTTTGGTGCTGGTTATTTTATGATATTCTAGTGTGTTTATGTTACTTCATAAATAATCGTCTGCTTATATCATCATCATCATCATCATCTCAGCCATAGGACGTCTACTGCTGAACATATGCCTCCCCATAATTTTCCAAAAGGACCTTTTTTTTTTGGAAGCGGCCTGCATCCAACGTCGTCCTGCGACCTTTATCAGGTCGTCTGTCCACCATGTCGGTGGACGACCTACGCTGCGCTTTCCGGTCTGTGGTCTCCATTCCAGAACCTTCCGGCCCCATCGGCCATCTGTTTTGCGTGCTATATGCCCTGCCCACTGCCACTTTAACTGGCTAATCTTCTACTGGCTATGTCGGTGACTTTCGTTCTTCTACGGATCTCCTCATTTCTGATTCGATCACGTAGAGAAACCCCGAGCATAGCCCTTTCCATAGCTCGTTGTGCGACTTTGAGTATATGACTTTGCTTATATATGTGTATACAATTACTACTTTAGTAGGTACTTAAAGTAATGCCCGTTCTTCCTCAAGAAACGTTGAAGAAGCAGGACTCGGTTCCTGTATCGTGCGAACTGACGTTTATATTTCAGGGGACCACCACAATAAATTAAAAATATTCTTTATATTAAAAATAATGTAAAGAATATTTTTAATTAATTACTTAATATATTTAAATTAAATATATTATACACAGATTATTCTCGTCTCATAGTGTTAGTAACAAAACTCCTCGGAAATGGCTTGACTCTTATGAAATTTTGTGTGTATAATCAGTAGGTCTGAGAATAAGGCGCAAACTACTTTTCATCATCATCATCATCATCATCATCATCACGCGGGTGAAACCGCGGGACGCAACTAGTTTTTATGTATGATTTACTAGTAATTGCCCACGACTTCGTACGCGTGGTACAAGAGACCATAGCGATTCCTAAGGAACTACTCCTTGTATCGGGATAAAGTAGACTATGAGGTCATTCTGGGTAGAAGCTCCATTAAAAATTTCATCTCAATACGATTAGCTATTTAAGGTTGAAGAAGTAACAAACATACCTACACACTCACAACTTAATATCATACAAACTTTCGTATGTATTAAATGAGTGTGATTCATTTTCCTATTCTAATATATGTATATCTTATATAGAAGGAACACACACATATACAACACAACAACCTAAGTACCTGGGTTGACATTGATCCTTCAACATTAAGGAATTAGCGTAAGTATAAAATATGTAAAAAAACGATATTAAAAATATTTAGTGACACTTGTAAGTTGACTCAGTACTTGATTGACCGACAGTACTGTCGGTCTAGCGCTCGACGAGTCAACATCTCCTGAGGATGCCTCGTGTAGAGGCGAAACACGTGTCGAATCGGTTTTGGTTGATTTGGGGTTTCTTGTGTTTTTTATTTTGTAATCTTCCTATTAGCATTTTATGCGGGAGGGAAGGTGGTGCACGCCCCCAAATAGGCCAAAATCATTGTTTTCTTTTCAGCGGAAGTGTCACTTAATTTTTTTTTAATATCGTTTTTTGATAATGGATTTCCGCAAAGTAACGCCTGAATCAATAAATTATATAAATTATGTCCTTACTAGTACATATTTTATAGTTATTTTTGTACTTGTGGTCCGTAAAAGAAGTAAATTAAGCTCTCCAAGTTTAGTTACGTACAACCAATGATTTTATAATAAAAAGAGGTAGATTCGTTATGTTAGAATTGACGCGAAGTCAATGTTGTCTCAGCTTTCGCGCATAAAAGAACGTATTTTGCTGAGGTTCTTAGACGTCATTCTATGACGGATAGCTTAAACAGCCACATTTGTTGTTGCCGTACGCTAGTACCATATCTACCTCTTTTAAATAGTCATCATTGGGTACAACAATTAAATATCACACTCGGGTTGTTGCAGTAAGGTGTATTGACGCTGATATAAAAAGTTAATATATAAATGAATTGCTGATCCTAAAAATATTCTTATGTAAGTTTAACAATAAGTACCTAATCGTTACAAATTTAACTGAACAAATTTTGGGATAAGCTGTCTAGGTGCTTCTAGACTAGTAAAGACAAAAAACCCTAGGGAACTTTTCTTAGGATGTTTTTTGCCTTTACGCTCTTAAATTTAATTCAATTACCTAAATTCCAAAAGGGGTAGGTACCTACCAGACCTCATGCAGGAACATTAAAACTTGACTGCAAAATCGGGTTATCTAAGGTGATGACTTCAATACATCAAATTGTTACATATGATAAAGCGTAAACTGCAAAACTGCTCTTTCAATTTTATCAGAGGACCATATTGCGGTTTGGGAGGTTCGCCATATTTTTTCCATCTAACCACGGCATCCTCCAACCGTATGTCATTTTTATGTGGGCACTTTTCGACATTATATTCTTTTCTATTGTCGCAAAGGTGCTCATAGGGATAAGGGCTTTAATATACGATTATCGGTGCCACTCACTATTGTGCTTGACCTATTCTTTGAGTTATTGCCCTTATCTGCGAAGATGGCTCAATTTCTGAATTCTTTCTAAGCTGTATAATACTTTTAAAGATCTTTATTGAGTTGTATAAATTCTACGGGCTAAATATTTCGATCATCTTTGCAGATACAAATGCATTAGGTATAGTACACTAAATCTTGCAGTTGGTAAAGTTTCTTTCAACAGTTTTCAAATATTTTTACTAATAAACTCGCGAGTCGATAACATCTTCACTTAAATTTAAGATGTAACCGCTGTAGCCCTTCATATATCACATGTAAATAGATTGCAAAATATTCCGCACTGACCGTTCAGAGCCTCCAGAATATTGTAGCAAAAACAGAAAATCGTCCATTACGAGCAAAACTTGAGACGCGAGTAGCAGATTCTCAAAAACATATTATCCGGAGAACACATAAAAAGCAGACATCGTTTTTCTTTTAAAAAACTCTCTCATTTGCCTATCAATAGTGGTGAGGCAGATCTGACCGTAATAAATGTCATACTTTATGGCACTTAGGAAAAAAATGCAAGGGAGCCATTTTACATTTTAGCCGGTGACCGGGGATCGCTATGTGGAATTACGAATTTCGAGTAGCCATTTCCTTGGGGACTTTTAAATTATTCCTTACGAGATATGTTTAGAAAATAAACTTAGTGGTAACACTTTTTATGGCGAAGCTTCTTTGTTAGCAGTTGTGTGAAGTGCGTCAGTAAATATCCAGCGGTAACATTCAATGAGTAGTCGATTAGAAGATTAGGTTGAGGCAGACGAACATGTCATAGGGAAGTGGCGGGAGCGGCTTGCCCAACCTAGGGCTGGCCACAGGACTGTTGAGGCTGTCCGACCCGTCCTCCAGGATTGGTTGGACAGGGAACACGGGATACTAACCTTCCGGTTGGTGCAAGTCATTACGGGCCACGGGTGCTTTGGGAAGTACCTGTGTCGCATCGCCGGAAGGGAACCGACACCAGAGTGCCATCATTGCAGCTGTGATGAGGATACGGCGCAGCATACGCTCGAGGAGTGCCCAGCTTGGGAGAGCGAGCGCCGTGACCTCGTCGCAGTGGTGGGGGATGACCTCTCGCTTCCATAATTGGTTAAAGCCATGGTGGAGAGTGACAGGTCGTGGAAGGCGGGGCTAGAATTCTGCGAACAGGTCGTGTAAATAAATAAATAAATATTCCACAACTATCACACAACGCCATCTAGTCCCAAGCTAAGCAGAGCTTGTGTTATGGGACTAGACAACTGATAAACATACTTATATATTTCTAAATACATACATATTATAGATAAATTACACATTAGTGTCGCAGAAGGAGGCTGCGGAATGGGAAAGAGAGATTACCTCTACTCTTCCGATCCGCACCCGGAGAGCCTCACCGGGAGGTGAGCCTCGGTGGCCACCAACACCTCGTGAGAGGGCCAACGCCGCCGGGGCCGCGAACGATTGCAGAGCGTTCTCGTTGCCCTGACATTGGGGCGTCCGGAGAAACATCGTGTAGTGGTTTAGTCGGTATGGTCTGCTTGCTGCTATGGGTGCAGTTGGCGCGTAAAGGACGAGTCCGACATACCCCGTCAAATCCCCCCGGGTTCGGCAGGGATGTGTAAATGTTACACCCCACACGTTAATAAAAAACAAAAAAAAAGACGAACATGTCAATAGCATGTTTTAACATTCGAGGTCCAAGATTTCCTGTACTTATCTAGAAAGGAACTGAAACAATCTTATATTTTTTTCTATATTTAGCTACCCCCACGGTGTTTGTGCACTCATTTCATTCAGTACATATCCATCAAATGTTTGAAATAGCATTAATACTAAGTACATAATATGTAAGATCGATTGTGCACTGCTTTAAATACTTTTTTTACTCATTTATTAACAATGTTATATAACGCTGCTTAATTTGCTTAAATTACTTATGGATAGATATATAACACTTTATTATACACGTTCACCACATAAACATAATTACAATAAAACGAATAAAAACTACAATGGGCGGTCTTATAGCTAATAAGCAATCTCTTCCGGAGAACTTTTGAATAGAGAGGAATTCCTAACCTACAACAGACAGTGGTGTAATAAGAATAGACAGCGAAGAAAATATATATCTTAATATAACAGTTACAAAAATATACATTTATACATATAGGTAATATACATACTTACATGAAACAAATAACATGTATTAATTATATAGATAAATAGTAAAACAATAATATTCTTATTTTTCTTCATATTTAAATTTCATTTCATTTTATTTCATTTTAATGAAGCAGTATTGTAATGAAAACTAGCAAAGTGTATTTTGTGACAAGTAAAGTTTCCTAACCTGCCGTGCGATTCTCTAATGATTCATCGATGCGCTCGTCGACGAGCTCACCGATGTCAAATACTTAATGAGATATCGCCCTTGTACACAAGGTTGCTTTTCCAACATTTCTTGTCATCTCTTCATTTGTTTCACGAATGTTGTCAAAGATGCAATGATGTTTGCTCTTAGATAATCACACGGCTGAGCCTTGAAGACAAGAAGTGACTGTAATTGCCTGACACAGAGATCCTGAGAGAGACAAGCAATGCATTTCACAAACGGACAGCTTTATGGACATCGATTTATTATATAAAGTAGGTGCTAATTCTAGTTAGTACTAGGAGGTAACTAAGGGGAGATTGTAACTTATAGGAACTCCTATTCAGCAAGAAATCCAGAGAACTCTTTAATTTTTAGTCGCCTCCGAATGTTATAAATATTCACTCGAAGACGACGGAAAATTAAATAGTTGTAGCACAGCATTATGTGCGGTTGTAGTATGAGTGATAGTACCTACCTATCTCAAATATAACAGACATCCTTCACGTGGGACCTGTTCTACTAAACGTGAACTTGAATTAACTTAGGAAACACTATACACGAATATTTCGGTAATTAATTAAATAATTTCAAAAACATTAAATGATTCGGAATTCAGAAACTCACGAAGGAGCGTTTGCGCAAATTTACGATAAATGTTTAAGTAATGTAGGAGTAGTGAAGGTCTGCCACCAACCAGTTGGTCGCTGGTTCGATCCCTACCCGCCAGACTTCTGCTAATGGTAGTGGGGAACTTTCTACTGACTGGTAAGGAGGTCGTCAAGATTAAAAAACTGCCACCGTGTTACAGCAGTTGTTCTCAACAACGCTACAACAGTAAAACACAACTACACAATTTTACACATTTTTATTGCAAATCATCTCTCGCATCACTATACTTACATCGATTGTACCTATTTCTTATTTCGCGGCCACCGATTAAATAAACCAAGAAGTTAAAACACAACTAAACAATTTTACACAATTTTATTATAAATCACCTCTCGCATCACCATACTTATATCGATTGTACCTATTTCTTATTTCGCGGCCACCGATTAAATAAACCAAGAAGTTAAAACACAACTAAACAATTTTACACAATTTTATTATAAATCACCTCTCGCATCACCATACTTATATCGATTGTACCTATTTCTTATTTCGCGGCCACCGATTAAATAAACCAAGAAGTTAAAACACAACTAAACAATTTTACACATTTTTATTACAAATCACTTCTCGCATCACTATACTTACATCGATTGTACCTTGTAATTTTATTATAAATCACCTCTCGCATCACCATACTTATATCGATTGTACCTATTTCTTATTTCGCGGCCACCGATTAAATAAACCAAGAAGTTAAAACACAACTAAACAATTTTACACATTTTTATTACAAATCACTTCTCGCATCACTATACTTACATCGATTGTACCTATTTCTTATTTCGCGGCCACCGATTAAATAAACCAAGAAGTTAAAACACAACTAAACAATTTTACACAATTTTATTATAAATTACCTCTCGCATCACCATACTTATATCGATTGTACCTATTTCTTATTTCGCGGCCACCGATTAAATAAACCAAGAAGTTAAAACACAACTAAACAATTTTACACATTTTTATTACAAATCACTTCTCGCATCATCATACTTATATTGATTGTACCTATTTCTTATTTCGCGGCCACCGACTAAATAAACCAAGAAGTTAAAACACAACTAAACAATTTTACACAATTTTATTATAAATCACCTCTCGCATCACCATACTTATATCGATTGTACCTATTTCTTATTTCGCGGCCACCGATTAAATAAACCAAGAAGTTAAAACACAACTAAACAATTTTACACAATTTTATTATAAATCACCTCTCGCATCACCATACTTATATCGATTGTAACTATTTCTTATTTCGCGGCCACCGATTAAATAAACCAAGAAGTTAAAACACAACTAAACAATTTTACACAATTTTATTATATATCACCTCTCGCATCACCATACTTATATTGATTGTACCTATTTCTTATTTCGCGGCCACCGATTAAATAAACCAAGAAGTTAAAACACAGCTAAACAATTTTACACATTTTTATTGCAAATCATCTCTTGCATCACTATACTTATATCGATTGTACCTATTTCTTATTTCGCGGCCACCGATTAAATAAACCAAGAAGTTAAAACACAGCTAAACAATTTTACACATTTTTATTGCAAATCATCTCTTGCATCACTATACTTATATCGATTGTACCGTTTTCTTATTTCGCGGCCACCGATTAAATAAACCAAGAAGTTAAAACACAACTAAACAATTTTACACATTTTTATTGTAAATCATCTCTCCCATCGCTATACTTATATCGATTGCACCTATTTCTTATTTCGCGGCCACCGATTAAATAAACCAAGAAGTTAAAACACAACTAAACAATTTTACACATTTTTATTACAAATCACCTCTCGCATCATCATACTTATATCGATTGTATCTATTTCTTATTTCGTGGCCACCGATTAAATAAACCAAGAAGTTAGTGGCCTGCCCTTGGTAGGTATCAACGTCATTGGTTTAAGTAGGACTTTGTAGTAAATACCAAAACAATTTCTAACATTTTCCACCAAAACTTTGTTCGACGAAAATAGGAAAGCTCCACGTTCCATTACCAGTAATCAGATTACATTTATTTCGGCTTAGCCCCGAACCTGGCGCGTTCCTATCAGATTAGTCGCTAGTGCTGCTATTGTTGCACTAACGAGATTACTCATGTATGATGCCTGAACTGATTTTCACTAAAATGCGAGCCTGAATCTAAATAGCGTGGGATTATTATAAGAGATACGTCGTGTCGCGAATTAGACATGAGGAAGTATTCAGTTGAACAGCTGGTACTTGTAGGAAATCAGAAAAGTAAACATTAAGTCGGCGTCATAAGGAAAAAACAGCCAAGTTGTGCACCAAGGGTCCCATGCCACTTTTTTTTTTTTAGATTCGGGGTTAGGAAATCCTTTATGGATACCGCAGAGCAGTATCTCTGAGGTAATGTCCGAGTCCACCGGCGGGGATGGGAGAGCCAGTGTGTACGGACTAAAACATTCCTCCCTCTTTCCTATACCTACACTACAGACACTAGGTCCGTACCCTTACCATATTAAGTCCCATGCCATTCCACCTTAAATACTTTTTTGTGCGATGTGTGTGCAAGGCCGTTATGCACTTGGCCGATTTTTGTTATTTGTTGTTTGACTTTAGAGTTTCCACTAACGACTACACAAAGTTTGACGTTTTGTGTGTATTACCGTTTTTACGTTTTAAAGGCAAAAAAAATATGTTTTTTTTGTCTACAGGTCGCAATTTCAACTGATTTGGACGAACATTGCGGCACACAAGTTTCTTTATTTAACTAAATTAGTCGATAATTAAATAAATTTTGATGTTGGGTTGGTGAAAAGGGGGGCACTTTGCTGTAGCGTTATTTATATATAGATTTCCATTAATCAATCAAATTTGAGAGGCACACTACGGACTTAAATCAGGCGTTTGTTTATTTAAGTGAAACGTATATAGAACTGAATTACTTTGTACTGTATTTATTGTTTTAGTGATTACCTAGTATATTAATTTCCATATTTATTCTAAATTACATAACGGTCACATTAATTTACCGTTGGTAGCTATTGTCCCTGACTACTGATCAAGGGCAGGTCATTTGTGTTTAATGTGAGTTGTATTGTATATTAGGTATAGTGTATGTAGTATTTTATTCTCTTATTGTGTTATAGTTGTGTTCTGATGTTCGTGATGTCATGTAAAGGGTTCCAACTGAAAATCAGTACCAAGCTAAGGTCTAATGAACTAATGCTGAGTCGGGACCTAAATCCAAGATATTACGCAACATTTCATATCATATGTTAATTATATGTGTAGGTATATTATATTGGAATGTTATGTTGCGTGTATGTTATGAATAAATATATTTTCTTTCTTTCATCTTTCTTTCTTTCTTAATTCTATACAAGATGTTGCGAAAAAAATCTGTGGAGTTTGTTGTGGAAAAAAAATATGGACGGTTTTCAATTTTTGAAAAAATGTTAACTATACCAATCAGACCGAAAAAAGTGTCAGTTATTGCATGGTTATCCCTTCAGGAGTCGTTATATTATAACAATGAAATTTCTATTGTGTCTGGCCACATGATGACCAACGACTTTTGATGGATTATCGAGCTCGCGAGTTGCACTATTCTAACAGAACCCCTAGTTTATTTTTATTATGCCTATATAGTGTAAGCGTTTTATCTCAATCCGTCCTCGTGATTCTTTAGTTTAGCAAAACCTTCTAATTCGCATAAAATAAACTCACTTTACTATGTTACATGACACATCGGTAACATAGGCAAGAAATGATTGAGACCGAATACCAGTCCAATAGCAAGAAAATCATGTTGCAATAGCAATTCGTGTTAGCACTTTAGCATTAGCATCGTTCCGAAGCCATATTATGTCCTCTCAAAAAGAGAAATTGGTGATATTTTTTCTTAATACGTATTTGCAACTCTCACCAATATTGTTGTTGCGTATCCTGCATGTGATCAATCAAAGATTCAAAGCTCCCCTCTATCAATACAGTGGCATTATTGCAATTTGAATGAAGAGCGCCGATACGTGTTTATCGGCCTTTCAACCGTATTATAGAAGGTTTCAGATTTAATTTATTGAATCAGTATAATGAATTATATTTTTACTGATACCTGAGTACACAAAATTATAGATACCTAATTATTTATGTGTTTACGTAGGCGTAGGTATGCTTACAATTTATTCATTCATTAATAATTGCATTCACTTGTATACATGCATGGAATATATCCGGTCCTGTGCAATTTTTTTCTTGATTAGACGTTAAGACAAATCATGATGGTGTACCAAGTAATGCAAGTATGTGTACACAAATCACATCCAGCACTCAGCACTAGCACCAGTCTTTGATGTGGGCAGCTTTAAGTTATTGTTATTTTCTATTAGAGTTAACAAAACGAAAGCGTCCGTGGTAATCCCTCCAAACGTACGGAGGTTGTGAGTACTAGATGGGGTTCAATTAACTGTGTTTGCCCTTGATAATTAATACTGGTATCAAGTCTTATAATTAAAACTGCACGGTTCGTAGTCCCAAGTCAAAAAAAGAAGACAAATCATTTATGTGTAACATCTCAGTTTCTTGAGATAAGACTACACGTACATAGAACCATATTTGACAATACACACATGCTCACACAGTTTCATTTTAATTGTGATATTGCGCGATGTAGAAATGAGTTCCAACTCTGGATACGCAATTAGGGTTGCTCCTAAACACAAATTTTCACTGGCAATCGAATTGTCTTCATCTATAATGAGTTTCCATTTGATTCTAATTAACTATCTATTAACTATCAGGTCATCATAGGGGTGGCGATTAGTGCTGCTTACGGCTGGCGAGAGGGAGTCACTTTGATGAACCACTATAAAAAAACTAGCGTGAACGTAGTCATGTTTTTGATATTCATTTCAACTTGATACCCCTTCATATTATGTTCTATCTCACTTTGCATCGTTCAAAATATTATCTACCGACTTCCAAAAAAAGGAGGAGGTACTCAATTCGACTGAATTTTTTAATGTTTGTTACCTCATAACTTTCGATAGGGTGAACCGATTCTCAATTTTTTTGTTTGAAAGCTGGTGCTTCTCGTGTGGTCCCATTTAAATTTCATCAAATTCGGTCCAGTAGTTTTTGAGTTACACTCCAATAACTGAATAGAATGGAAGTCGGTATTAAACTTTTCTAATTGTTCTTGTATATTTTACATGAACACGTATCGTACTCACAACCTTTATGACCAAAGATGGAACACTATTGGCGTGACACCAAATTTTTATTAACACTCTTTTTGACTTTTCAGTATAAATAAATAAGATAATCAGAATTACTTCGGGGTCGGTTATTAAGGGTTAGATGTTGACGGATTGATTGATTGTTGCTGTAATAAAATGCTTTACGCAAATATGCTTCGAATAAAATGGATCATGGAGGGTGGATATATGTGATACGATGGTACATAATATGTAGTCTAAGAACTTAGAAATACTCGTAATAGCATGTTCAGAATTAAAACGTTTTTAGTCTTCTCTTTCTACAAGCTTCCTAACCAAGATTTCTTTCGTGTTTCTCAAGGAAGTTTATTTATTTATCTAATTATAGACGAGTAGCACTTTTGCTGATGTGTCTATTTCAATGCAGTCTTGGTACATCAATTAATTTATAAATAAAGCAATGACTTCTTTTCTGATAATAGCCATTTGTCCAGTCTATTCTTAAACATGTTAGTTGACCGATATCACATGTTCTGGCAGTTTATTCCAGTTGTGCACAACTCTGTTGCTCAGGAAGTGATTTGCAGCCTTAGATTTGCCCTGATTCCCAATGATCTGGATTTGTTGCCCCTGGATTGATGAAATTAATAACGTTTACGCAATAATGAATGAATGACCGATCACAATATCCAATACTCGAAAAAATATACTTACCTGCTCATAATAAAAAAAATATTTCCCCAGTTTGCCTAGGACTGACCAGGGATTGAACCTAGGGATTGAATCTGGGATCCCTCGTTTCGAAAGTCAATACTTTAAAGGCTAACGGGGAAGTCAATAATGACGAAATTATCGATATAACTATTTAGTTACCCGTCTTATATCTTTAATATTCGAGTACGGCTACGGCAAAGTTTGCTGGTGTCACTACCTATTAAAGTGACGCGTTCTTGTACCTATTTTTAAGATTTAATTTTCGATGTCCTGAATCCAGAGAATGATTTTGTGTTAACTTTTCAGAAGTCACTAATAAGGAGCATTCTATATCTTTCTCTAAGTCAGTAACTGTCTTTTTTCTGGAAATCTCGTTCTTGCTCCTTTGCTAGTTACCACATAAACCGAAACACATACTTTCGTATGTATCTATTGTTGATTGTGTGACATAATTTATGTTATTAGCGTAATTATTCATTTTGCCACTCGTTTAACATGGTAACAAATTTCCGAATGAAAACTACGTGACACCAATTTATGCTGTACTTATCTTTCTGTACTTAGTTCTATTTTTTAAAGTACTATTGAACTAGCGAACTTGCGAATGAAACAGTTCCAGACGTAATTTAAAATATATATTTTTTATTTCAAACATCAGTCATCTCAGAAAAATGTCTGTGCAAAGATTACCGAGACCAATATTTGTTGGCAGAGAGTGTGGGTTCCCGATAAAAATATTCTATTTATTATGAGCCACCGTGCGGAGGCACATTCAAAATGCGTCACGCATTGACATCCGACGACATCTGCCTTCTCGCTTCGGAAGTAGCTTTGTAGGGTTGCCCCTTAAAGTTCAAACAGGATTAGGTTTTTATCAGTTTCAAAGTGCAGTGTTGTACACATGGTAAATGGCGGTAAATAAACGAGACATCTATTGAAAGTTTTCCTTTACGCGCATTTTGTTTTTACTCTTCGAATAGGAGTTCGTTACCGACATTAATATTTAATTTCTTGGTTTCTAGAAAATCTTTAATCTCGTAGGCCGCACGGCATGCGAAACAATGCGTGTGCAACTGGTTAAAAAGAAATACTTAATGGTAGAATCAATGCCTCTTGAAGGTGATTTTATACGTTATTAACCCCCGACGCAAAAAGAGGGCTTTTATATATAAGTTTCACATGTCTATATGTATGTCTGTGGCATAGTAGCTTTCGAACGACAGGACTGCTTATGATCCGGTTCTTGTTTGAAAGACGGTGAAAATGATGAAAATGATCAAGATGGGTCTTAGCTACAATTTATTTGTGGCGTTTATTTGTAGGGTTACTTAATTTTATTAATTTCATCAAGTCATATATATAAAAGTATGTGTATACAATGGCTGGCTACGTTCAGGATTTAAAGAAATATGTTAGCCCGTGGGATAGATGGCGTATCATGTAATCATTGCCCACACGGGTAGATGGCGAGGTTTAAGAAACAACGGCACAGATGTCCTCTTCGTGTGGTTAGGTTTATTTTATAAGCAGACCAATCAATTATGATCTTATAATGCTGATTGCTTTTCAAGGTGTGAAAAATGCTTCGTTGTTTGTGTGTGGCTTAACGAAATTGTCTTATTTTGAGTATGTTTTATTCTTTCTTCTTCTATTCACAGCTATTTAATGAAATACCCTCAAATGCTAGATCATTTTGCACTTTTAAGGTTCAATTAGCCCAGTACATAATTAACAATAGCAAATTACTTTAATAAAAACATTCAATAGTCAAGTGTATAGAAGACGCAATGACGGTTAAATTTGTTAATGTATAATATTGTTTTCATGTAAGTGATGTTTTTTGAGAATAAATTTCTTTAAACATAAAAAAAATCTTTAAACCTATAATTATATAATAAGTCAACGTTTAAGTAACTAATAGTCTCAAGTGTGAAAATTGTATTTGCATGAAAATAAATACGGGATTAAGTTAGTGTGTTAGCAGCCCTGTATCACATATCGCCGCCTCACGCGTAACGCGCACCCCTTGTCACCACACAGTCAATACGCGAGTTTGAATAATTTTTCACCTATTCCATTATACACGTCTATCGACTCCTTATCAGCCATTAAAGTGGAACTTCGTTTGAGATAGTGTATATTTATTGTGTATATATAGTATAGTGTATGGAGAAGTGTAAAAAACGTAAACGTACCTACATGGATAAAACACAGGTCTGTAAACGGATGTGATATTGTGGGTACGCATGTATATGTACCGTATACATATGATTAGATGGATAGACAGATACATAGAAAACAATTAAATTTATTTTATGATAGCATAACGCTATACAAAAGACGGCCTTATCGTTTAATTCCAGACAACTAATAATAAAAAATGGAGAGAAACTACTTTTTACGGAATGGTAACTGAAGTTACCAATGTTTCATGGCCAAAATAATACACAAAACTCTATATATATTATACCGATATATACATAAGCACCTTCGCCTAGGTATGACCTTCTTTACTTTATAGAGCAAGACTCATTAAAAGTACCTGACAAAAACATGCAACTAAAAAATAGAGGAGCACGTGACTATTCAGCGTAAAAAGTATCATTCACTCTGTACTGTGGTCAGCGTCGACGCCGCCGTAAAGTCAAAAGAGCTTTGACTTCAAAGAGCTGCGGAATAACTGGCACCACCAAGAGAATGCAAAATAAACTTGCAACACCAAGGGAAGAGTGCAAAATAAATGCGGCAACAGCACATTACACAGCCACTGAATCAAAAGACAGACCGGGCGTGAAGTGATGAAAACATGGAAAAATAGTCAACTTGCCCCTTTGTACGAGTGAGGGATGCCTATTCTGGGATACACTGTGTTACCCTTTCTTCGAGTTATAAATATGCGACCAGTGGCTATCAGTTATTTAGAACCTGAACGTGAGGAGGCCAGTGTTGTGGGTACTGATAGTGATTACATCATCATTGATATAGTAAGAAGTGAAAGGTCAAATCACGGAGCCTATTGTGATATTGAATTATCTTCTCTTGCTTATTAACGCTTTATTGGCTCGGCATTCTGTTTAAGCTAAGATCATAAGATTTATGATGGAAATTAACGTGGTCTAAACATATTTTTAATATGAGAATCCGGAATCACTCACGATAAGTCAGATCTTTCCAACTACAGTTTAAACCACCTCCAGTGTTCTTTTTGAAGGAAAGTCTAGGAGAAACTAACGCCGACGGATGGGTAAGGGTTGACACATTGTAAAAAGCGTGAAGATTATATCAACAATAAACAAAGTCATAACCAAGATAAATCAAGTCAAAGGGCTTCATCATGAGGGAGCTGACTATCTCTGAACATGTGTCTATATGCACTACTAGGTACTCGTATGTACCTATGCACACCTTTTTAGTCTCAAGGTTGTCTGCGTACATAACATACTAAATAGGTATCCATTGTGGATGTGTCAAACACCTATGAGTTTCCCAATGACAAAAATAAGGGAGGACATAAAAAGTACATAAACAAGACATAGGTACTTATTTCTTTCTACAATAAAACTGACACTGATCGGATTTTTTCGACCTAAAAGCTTTAATAGAAATAAACACAACAATTACTATAGATACATTACGAGAAGTATGTATCTGTTATGTTTATTCACTTTAGAAAAAAACGTTTCAAGAATAAGCGCATCCAGGTTAGTTTGGTGTTACTTTCCCGTCCTCCAGCCCTGTCAATATTGTCCGACACTTGTGAGGAGGTCTGATGATTTTTACATCAAAGCTAGCGAGCGAGTCAAAGACTCGACTTGAATCGCATCACACTTTAGAAACGGATGCAAACAGGGTTATGTAGATGTGCGAACGGCAACACACTTTTACTGAGTTTTGCGTTACGTTTGATGCTTAATGAAAAGGATGAACACATAGAGATGAATAGCAATACACCTTTAGTCTGGAACGGAAACTATCAAACTAACAAACATTATCACACTGTTTTGTTTAGTAACGAGTCTTACAACGATAATTTCATAATAATTACGTAGTCGATGACAAAAAAATAAATGATAAAATCTTGGTTGTATATCAGTAATATAAAATCTAAACTGATCAATCTATACCCAATATTAGTTACTCGTATATGTTATATATTAATAGTGATTTGTTTTATAAGTAGTTCACGTATCCTTTTGTTATATTTGTTTAAAGTTTTGAAGTTAACTCGATCAAAATCAAATCAACCGTTGTCACGCCTAGTTTAATTGTGTAGTAACTTCATGTTATTTTTTTTTCTGCACTTTTATTCCTTTTATTCTTCTTCTTCCTTCCTTTTATTCTCTTATCATGTGAATGTACACTGTGGGCTGTGGCGTGCGTAACGTCACTTGCCGGTCCCAACGAAAGATCAGCGCTGGTTGATCACAACTACATAGCATTATGCTGAGTTGGAACCGGTCTGTGACAGAAAACTTATTAATTCGGTAGATATTTAATGTATATAAAATACCTACCGAATGTATGATGCAAATAAATTGTATTGTATTCTATTCTTTAATATACAAATTTATAAAAAAGTTGAAAGTTCTTGTCTTGCATCATCATCCATCATCTCAGCCGTAGGACGTCCACTGCTGAACATAAGCCTCCCCCATGATTTTCCAAAAGGACCGGTTGGAAGCGGCCTGCATCCAACGTCGTCCTGCGACCTTCCTCAGGTCGTCTGTCCACCGTGTCGGACGACCTACGCTGCGCTTGCCGGTCCGTGGTCTCTTGCATACTCAAATGTATTACAAATAACATTATGAGTATTTGAGTAAATATAAAAAGTTATGTAAGTAAATGTTAAAAATAGCACGGACTCTGGAGTCTGTGGGTAGAAATTGTAATTAAAAAAAAAATGTATTCTAATGTACACATTTTAACATGAGAACAGGAATCACTCCGTAAATAACGAAGATCTATGCAACTACAGTTTCAACCACATCCTTTGGCCTTTTTCAAGGAGAGTGCAAAACCCTCGCGGTAGGTCTTCACATCGCACTGATTATTGACTGATTTACTCATATTTTAAAAACACAATTCATATTCTATATAAACTTAATATTATTATATTTACATTACCTTGTAGTGAAATTTGCACCAGTATGTCGATTGATTAAAAGCCAGTAGCATGTTACTGAAAACATAAATTGTTGCCAAAAGCCAGACCGTACGTTGCATTGAGTACAAATTTAATTTTCTAGTTCCGCAGGTAAATGTATGAACGATGCCTGACTGGAATTATAGCTGCAGAGGTTACATACAAGTTTGGTAAGGACACTGCAAATACTGAGAAAAAGTAGTCTTATTTATTACTCCAATCGATAGATAGATAGATAACACTTTATTGAGACACCGCATTTATGACTTCATATTAGATAATAAAAAAACAATGCTAAAAACTAAGGGTAACAATGGGGATCTTATCGCTCAGAGCGATTTCCTCCAGACAATCCAATTTAAAGGATTAAGCAAGCAATTTATTTTTATTCTTTAAAGTAACAAGTCTCATAGTTTAATTCATGTACCTACCATGGGTCGACAAATGAATACTAATCATTTTTAGCCTCAGTCTATATCCGTTTCCGTAGAAAGGGACCGTAGTCATGATTAGCTATTTTTAATCAAGAAATGCATCAGCAAAATACTCATTCACAAAACCATTACTTACTTTAAAAAGCACATGGATGTCTAGATGATGTGCAAGGCTATACTTACATGCTGATTACATTTATTGTAAAAATAAATCTCATCAGTATAATTTTAAACATTCAACTTTTTGTAGTGGCAGAACTTTTGCCGAGTTCGTCTGGGCCCATACTACACCTTCGCCTTGCCAGTCACTCAATCGCTAAACATTATTGAGCAAACATTGTGGTTTGGTTTGAAGGGAAATGTTTCAAGTGAAATTACAGGGCAAGAGCTGTCTGAGGGTGATGAGCGTAGTGCATAGCCATACGGCGTTTTGAACTGTTGTAGTTTGTAGGTTAAATTTCCGAATAACACTGAACTGTTATGGTCAATTGTGACGCGTGAAGTTTCATAAAAAAGCCCAAGTAATATGATTAAGAGTTACCACTAGCTCCCCGTTTACAAACGACGACCAACGATACTGTTTGCCATTTTCGTAGTATTAGGTTTCTATACTAGACTATAATAACTATGCTGTCACGTGGTACTTATTCATGGTCGCATTGTTTGCAGCACTCGGACGGCGATAGAAAATCAATGTAGATAATTATGATACTTATGATTGTGCCGTTTCAGGACTGTTCCATTATAGCTATTGATAGTTCTTTTTTAGAATGGCTTTTACGTCTTTCGTAATAATAATCTTTTTAATTCACCATTCGCACTCTTTTATTATGGCGGAGGAGAGGGACATATTTTGTTCTACGATAAGTAAGTTCTCAAAAATGACTCTATATGTTATATATTTAAGTGTTAGACTTTATGGTTCTATAATTTTAAATTAGATCATGTTTACCTGTATTGTTATAAGATTTTGAAGTGATAACTTTTTATGGGAGGGTAAACCGATTAGTTACGTAACGCGTTACGGCGCCAGTCTGTCTGGCTTCCTTTTCTTTCACGCATCCTCTCCTACTCTAACCCACAGCGCTAGGAAGATATCACTTTATATAAACATATTTGAAATAAATAATTTATTCATTGATTTTATAATTACAGAAGTGTAACGAACATCGTTCCCCTTCTTGTACCCAAAATTTAAGAATACGGAATTTTGAATGTAAGCGGGAATTTATTCACAGCAGCAGGATATGTAGTGCGTGAGCGTAAACATATTTTTTAATTAAAAAATATAATATTATCTCTATGCGTTTAACAGTTTTGGGATAAGCCTAAACCCAGTGTTTGAATTAGTGTGTGTAATATATAAAATAAATAAATAAATAAATATTCCACAACTATCACACAACGCCATCTAGTCCCAAGCTAAGCAGAGCTTGTGTTATGGGTACTAGACAACTGATAAACATACTTATATATTTCTAAATACATACATATTATAGATAAATCACACCCAGACACAGAACAAATGATCGTGCTTATTACACAAACATTTGTCCTGGGTGGGAATCGAACCCACGACCTCCGGCATAGCAGTCAGGGTCACTAACCACTAGACCAACGGGCCTGTCTATGTATGAGTAGTGTGTATAATACACGTATAAGTCTAGGCTAAGATTCTGTCATCATCATCTTCCTATTTCTAGCTCGTGCAGGGCTATTATGTATCTCAGTTGCTAACAAAATGTTGATTGAAATCTTTAAAAATGGCCGCTCTATGTCAGTTTCGACAACTCCAGTAAACAAAAATGTTAGTAAATTGATGACTGCAGCTGACAAAAGTGACATAGATCCACCATTTTTTCGATTTCAATCAACATTTGTTAGCAACTGAGATACATAATAGCCCTGCTGGTTAATACGTATTGAATTTCTCAAGTAGATCGATATCTAGTGATAAAAACGACTATTGTGCCACGGTTAATTATAAAATTTTAATTGTCATAAAAGAAATTGTATGCACGTTCATCCTATTTCTTTAACTTAATATTTTTTTGTACTGTGGTGTTCCAACAGAGAGTTAATCTATGTGTTATCTATCTATCTATCTCTTCTGCGGAACGTCTCATTGAGCAAGTGCTGTTATTTGAATATAATAAATATGAATAGAATAATTTCAAGTCATTACTTCCAGTAAACTATTTTTTATATAAAAGAAAACCACAGACATAAATTTAGATCTACGTTAATTAACTCTTTTGTACTACTAAAATGCCGCATTTTCTTTACAGTGCAAATTAAAAAATAATGCCCGTTTTCACCAACATTTTAGGTAACACAGGCTAGTTAGGTAACACTTAGCTCAAACAAAATAAAAAAGTCTTTTGTCTGAGACACATAATAGTACAAAATGTTACCTAACTTGGCTTAGGTGTTACCTAAAATGTTGGTGAAAACGGGCACGTGTCAAATAGTCATTAGACAGATAAAAAAATATGGAGCAATCTTTGTGGACTGCCGATAGAAGTGAAAACTATTCGAATTATTTTTAAGACACATAATCAACAACAAAAGGTAGTCATGGAAACCATTATCGCCCCTAATAATGTTTTCACTTCAAAACTACATTAAGCGTTACGTGACGATGACGCGAGTTCCTTGATATTTATTTCTTCACCCAGAAAGCTGTTGACGATGACGCGAGTTCCATGATTTTTGTTCATTCTGAAAGTGCTCGTTGAGCACGCCTACAAAGGTTTAGACTTAAAAAAAACATGCGAGTTAGTTCTTTGGTGACTGTAGTTAGAAGTTAAAACTATTCGAATTATTTTTAGGCGACACAATCAACAGCAATTAAATAGGTAGTCATGGAAACCATTATCGCCCCTAAAGAAGTTTTCACTTCAAAACTACATTATCTATGACAAGCGTTACGTGACGATGACGCGAGTTCCTTGATATTTATTTCTTCACCCAGAAAGCTGTTGACGATGACGCGAGTTCCATGATTTTTGTTCATTCTAAAAGTGCTCGTTGAGCACGCCTACAAAGGTTTTGACTTAAAAAAACATGCGAGACAGTCTTTGGGGACTCGCGTTAGAAGTTAAAACTATTCGAATTATTTTTAGGCGACACAATCAACAGCAATTAAATAGGTAGTCATGGAAACCATTATCGCCCCTAAAGAAGTTTTCACTTCAAAACTACATTATCTATGACAAGCGTTACGTGACGATGACGCGAGTTCCTTGATATTTATTTCTTCACCCAGAAAGCTGTTGACGATGACGCGAGTTCCATGATTTTTGTTCATTCTAAAAGTGCTCGTTGAGCACGCCTACAAAGGTTTTGACTTAAAAAAAACATGCGAGTTAGTTCTTTGGGGACTGGCGTTAGAAGTTAAAACTATTCGAATTATTTTTAGGCGACACAAGCAACAGCAATTAAATAGGTAGTCATGGAAACCATTATCACGCCAAAAGAAGTTTTATTTGACAAAGCGTTAGATTCGTGACGGTGACGACGACATGAGTTCCTTCATTTTTCTTCCCCCAAAAAGCGTTACATTCGCGAATTATTTTTAAGACATTTAATTAATCAACAACTCATCATCCAAAATTTCCAATGGAAACCATCATCGCGCCTAAATAAGTTTTCATTTCAAAACTACATTATCTATGACAAAGCGTTAGGTGACGATGACGCGACGCAAGTTCCTTATTACTTATTTCTTCACCCAGAAAACTGTTGACGACGACGCGAGTTCCATGATATTTGTTCACCCAAAAAGTGTTCAACGCGCCTAAAGAAGTTTTCACTTCCAAATATGATTTACTCTTTACCTTTATTTTTACTACTTTATTATCCTAATTTATTATATTCCCTAATTGATATTCTACTAAATAACCTGGGTGCAACTTACATAATATGGAAATATAATTACTCGCCAGTGTTAAACTGTGATATCGTAAATTCGATATAGGTAAGTAGGTATGCGATTGCTCTACACAAATAAGTGAACAGAAAAACTGCGACCATCAAAACACTATCGACATTGTGTTTTAATTCCATATATCAAGTGCATTCGATTTACACGTAGATAGGTAGGACATAAAATTTCACGTTTCACGACAGGGATTACAGTTCTGGCCGTCGGGTACCGAAGTTACGGCTTTTAATATAAAAATAAAGTTTAACGAGTTGCAGTGTGTTGCAGTTGGTCCGATGTTGAGCCCGATTTATTGCTGGTGACGACCATTTGTTGACGATACTTTTTGCGCAGACTAATCCTTGATGCTCTTACATTATTTCGAGAGTATTTTGTAGAGAGGTGATTATTGAGACAATTTGGATACTCTACTACTACTACTACTCTATTATACTGGATTATAGACACGATGACATTGATGTTGGTAGAGCAGAAGTGTAATCAAAATCATTTATTCAATTAAATGTTTAAAGATGCATTTATGAACGTCAATGATAAATAAACGCAATTTTAAGGATTTTATACTGCCGCGTAAAGGACTCTACTGCCGTGCACCTAAATAAATAGAGCCTCTACCAAGAAAAACAGCTCAAAAACTCGGGCCATAATTTTTAATTAATTACTAGCTGCGCCTCAAGTTTCACTCACGTGGTGATGGGTTATGGTGATGATAATGTTCTTTCCCGGGATATAGTCTGGTATGGATATAACCTTGCCAAATTTGATAACCATCCGTTCAGCCGTTTAGGCATGATAAGGTAACACACAGAGAAACAGAATTATATATATTTTTTGTAAATAAAAGTCAAACACTGTTTTAAACTATCACGGTTGTTCTCTAAAGTTATATGATTATTAACGGGATATTTACCGTGGTAAGGTTGTGGAATGAGCTCCCGATATTTCGGCGCAGTTACATGCACCATGTTCACGGGAAGAGTCTTCCTGTGAAGTCATCACTGGTAACACACATTGGTCGAAGACTCTTGTCTTAAGGCACTGAGGTATTTTTGACGAGAAGACTTCGCGAAGTTTCCGGAACGCTGCCCAGCCGAGTTGGATTCGACGATTGACCTCTTTCTCGAAGTTGGACCTGCCTAGTTTGACTGTCTGTCCCAGGTAGATGTACTCGTCAACAACTTCGAGAACTGAGTTCCCAACTGATATTGGGGTAGGTACAACATGGGCATTAGACATAATTTTCGTCTTATCCATGTTCATCTTAAGACCTACCCGTTGGGAAACTCGATGGAGGCCTTCGAGCATTGTACTGAGGTCTTCCATGGATTCTGCCATGACTAGAATATCGTCGGCAAATCGAAGGTGAGTGATGTATTCGCCGTTAATATTAATGCCAAGTCCTTGCCATTCCAGAAGCTTGAAGGCGTCTTCCAATGTAGCGGTGAACAGTTTCGGAGATATAACGTCTCCCTGTCTCACGCCTCTTTGCAATGGAATTGCCTTCGAACTCCGCTCCTGTACTCGGACTGACATGTAGGCGTTTTTGTACAAACACTTCAGCACTTCAATATACCGATAGTCAATACGGCACCGCTGGAGAGACTCAAGCACTGCCCACGTCTCGATCGAATCAAAGGCTTTCTCATAGTCCACAAACGCTAAACAAAGAGGCAAGTTATACTCTTCGGTCTTCTGTATAACTTGCCGTAGCGTGTGGATGTGGTCTATACCGGTGTGGTGTGGTCTATACTATATACTCACGGGAGTGATATATATATTTCACTCCCGTGAACCTTACCACGGTAAATATCCCGTTAATAATCATATAACTTTATAAAAGTCAAAGCCTAAGTTACTCCTAATATTAGCTATCTGCTACCTAGTGAAAGTCCCGTTAAAATCGGTCTAGCCGTTTCAGAGATTAGCTGGAACAAACAGACAAACAGACAGATTTGTTTTAACAAAAAAAATTATTCATTATGCAATGTAAATTTGAGTAATGTAACGCAACACTTAATACGTGTTTGTTTGTGTGCTTCACTCAATTAATTTTGTACCCATTTCTCGAATTGTTCCATTTTTCCAATGTGTTCCAAGTGAATTAAAATTGTTATGTTACTCACACCTGCCGCTAACTCTTTTGACAAGATCCGTGAAAAAAACACGTGATGACAAGAAAAGTTGGAAACAACCTTGTCTCAAGGGTGAGATCTCATACAGTATTTGACATCGGTGAGCTCGTCGACGATCATAACGAAAATCATTAGAGAATCGCACGGCTGTTTCTGCAACGTTGGTGACACGGTAAAACTGCCGTGCGATAATCTAATGATTCGTCGACGAGCTTACCGATGTCAACAGCGTCCAACTTTTCTTGTCATCCCGTCATTTGTTTCAAGGATGTTGTCAAAGATGCAGCGATGTTTGCTCTTAGAGAATTGCACGGTTGTAAATAATGCGATACGTTAAATTTTCCATAATACTCGTATTGTGAACAGACCGATGTCAAATAAATATGCCGTGAAAACAAATGAACCCACTACATTCAAGTAAGGACTTAATTTTTTAGTTTGGTTATTTCAATCAGAAAGACCAAGTATGCCTATTATTTGTTTCTATATTTGAAATAATTTCACTTGCTACTGAGTCTGGTAGCCGTATCGCGTACATCAATTTCACAACACAGTTTCAAGGCAGTATATCTAGCACGATGCTTTTACTTACCAATGGATACCGGTAGAAGAGTCCAACCCCCTAATATGCATAGACTAAAATATATTACTAATATGTCACTTGATTGCTACCACCCGGGATGTGTTAACTCTAAAAAGGTCGCGAAGATGTAAAGTCACCCGTGATTCTATTAGAATTGCTACGCAGTACCTAGTGCTACGGGAAATATACGGTAGGAAGCTACGAATAATGATTATTCGTAGGATGACAGAGTACTGTCACTCGAATCTCTATTGGAATTGGGTTGCTTAGTTTCGAAATTTACGCCGTGAGTTGAAATGAAATGTTCCTTTTCTCGGGAGATGAGTCATATAAAAGGCAAAATACTTAGACCGCGCGGCCCCGAGTAAGTAGAACGTCATTGCGATAAATATGCGATAAAAGTGGGAAGAGGCGGTGGGTGGGGCTGGAGGATGCTTGCCGGCAGTTATTACGTGAGTGCCGGCAGAGTGGTAGAGGGGTTGGCAGTTTTTAAGCGACTAAAAAAGGAGGAGGTTATATGTTCGTGTGTACCTATGTATTTATTATGTGTATGTTAGCCAATTTCTCTCCCATTCGTGAACCGTCGATTCTATTTTTATACTTCCGAGGTGGTCTAATTTAAATTTCATCAAATTCGGTCAAGCAGTTTTTGAGTTACACCCCAAAAACTGAAAATTGATCCCGTAAGTAGGGGTCACTGAAAATGGCGAAGAAATTTATTTTACCAAAAAATTTAACCGACTTCAACGCCAAAATGTGTGAAATAATTTATCGAAGTCGGTAATATGTGCATAAATTATTGTGATAACAGGTACCTACTTTTGAACTATCATGGTACCGATTTCAACAAGTCATTTCACATTTTTTGATATTTAAATCGTGTCCAGTTCTTGGTATTTTTTTTTAAATGTATGTTATGTATAAATATGTATAAATGTTTTCAGTTGCAGTCGTAGGTATGCTACCAACAAAACGTAGATGCGGAGTGTATTTATTTTGTGGCGATGTTGACATCCCTACATGCGTCTCGCACCAAACCAGCGTGAATCAACGCTAGTAGGGAAGACGTTCTACTTATAGTCATAGACAATCTGGCTAGCCGCAGTGACAGATAATCTTCGGCGCAACTAGCGCGCGAGCAGTTCTATGTTAGTGTGTGCAGAAGGAGACTGTATATAGCAAGTGAAATTACTGGGCGAATGAGACTCAAAAGACAAATTTAAATAACGTAATTTACAGTTAAACAGTGTTCATAAGGAAGGCCGCTATTTTTCATATTTTTTGACCAACATTATAATAAATGCGAAAGTATATTTGGTGTACCAGTTTGCCCTTTCACGCAACATATGTACAACAAGCCGATGTAAGGCTTTGCTTAGAGATATTTGAAGGTCAGAGCTGTGGGTCCCAACTAGGACTGACTCAGACGACGAAATGGTTCGCATAATGTTCTCAACGCCTGCTCATAACATTAGCAATGACACTCCGAAGTCATGTGTGGCATTGCTATGCATTCCGAGAGAGTGGCCTGGATCGAATAATGTGCAAGAAATGTCGAAAACGTATTCAATCAATAATAAAATGAATAACACCACACGTAATGTTGTACAAGCTATCAGTTATTCATGCCACAGTGCTGCTAGATAAAATAAAAGTTAATACTGAATTGATTTGCGTATCGATCGACCTTAAAAGAAGGTAGGTAACTCGTATTATTTGAAAGGGCGGATAAAATATTCATCCATCTATCGTTGTTTTGTTAAAAAAACACTCCTTGAAAAAAACCACCGAATGTGATCGAAACTATAGTCGGATCTATCCGGTAGGTATCACGTGAGTATTACCGTATTTTTATCTATATTTGCAATATTGTTTTTCTCATTATATTGTATCTAATCTATCGTTGTTGTGTTATTTTTTCCTCGATTTGTGTTTCTTCTAGTTTTGACGTATAATAGTGGTGGATTATTAACTGTTAACTGTACGTATTGGTGCACGAGTGTAGAAGAAGCGTCCAAAATCATGAAAAGTTGTTCATGTGTTTTCCTCGTCAATAAATATCAAAAAATAGAACCCCGGAGCTGCGTTCGCCAACCTGCCTGCCAAGCGTGGCGTGTATTGGCATAAACCCTCACGTTAGACACAAATGAAACCAGACCCCAGGCAGGGATGCTAAGAATCCCCGGCAAAGCCTCACCACGACAACTGACCCTGATAACACACAACGCACGATTAGGTCAGACTACAGAAGAAATGAGTAGGTAACACTGTGACATTGTGTGCTTATCTGAAGTCTTTAAAGCGGGTTAGGACACGACCACCCTAGAATCACTACCACCGGAAAGCGACCAACAGTCCCAAGGTGGTGTCGGGTTTCTCGTCTACAAGCTCCTCATTAAGAACATAGTTACAACCAATAGCGTTTCCAACAGGGTAGTATACCTATTAATCAGAATATCCAGAAGATATTGTCTGAAGGTCATTCAGATAACCCACCGACAAAGTCGCACCCGGATGATAAGGTGGAAGATATGTATGAAGAAATTAGTTGTGCCATACATACCTTTGAAACGCACCTTGTTGTAATGGGGGACATCAACGTGAAGTTGGGTAAAAGAAGCGATGATGAGTAGAAGGTGGGGCAATTTGGTTGGCCCATGGACCCGTAGGGGACAGAGGTTGGCCGTCTTTCTGGAGAAAGAGAGACTCTTTATAATGAACTCTCTTGATCCTCAATGTCTCCGTGATCAACAGGGTATAAACCGGTAGTGATCATCGAATGGTAAGAGGCACGTTGAATATTAATGGAAAATTTTAGAGGTCTCGTCTAATGAAAACTACGTTCCGTCCAACTCGTGCCCATATTCAAGACCCCGAGAGCTTTAAACTTGAGCTGTTCAATAGCTTCTATTGCCTTAAAATCATAGCTACAGTGGACGAGATCAACAACAGGTTAGAATAAACTGTTCAAACTGTGGGTTCCAAGTATTTTAAACCCAATCGTACAGATAGACCACAGAAACTCTCAAAGCATACCCTCAAACTCATGGTTGAACAACGTTTATTAAAATTGCAGTCTTCCAAGAAATGAGACGGCAGTGTAGCATCGACCAAAGCAGAAGGTTGAGAGGTTCTATGGGCAGCTATACACCTCGGTCGCTAAACCTGTTAACAGCGCGGTCCAAGAAACAAGAGCCAAGCCCCAAGGGGACCCCGGAATCACCATCTGTGCTTCTGAAAGCGGGTAGCACATCGGTACTTAAAGCCCTTCAGAAGCTCTTTAATACGGTCTTACTCGAATGTTCAACGCCAGAATGATGGAAAAGCGTAGTGGAGCCATTCTTCAAGATATATGACACAACTTTGCTTAAGAATTACAGACTCATCTCGCTTTTGGGCCATGTTATAATCTGTTTTCGAAGGTCATCATGAATCATCTCAATTACAGGTTTGATGAGTGCCTCTAGAACAAACCGTTTTCCAAAAGGGCTACAGTACCATATACCACATCCACACGCTATACAGCTAGTTACCAGAAGACCGAATAGTATAACTTGCCTCTATATTTAGCGTTTGTGGAATATGAGAAGGCTTTCAATTCGATCGAGACGTGGGCAGTGCTTGAGTCTTTCCCGAGGTGCCGGTTTGACTATCGGTATATCGAAGTCTTGATGTGCTTGTAAAATAACGCCAACATGACATCTACTTAGGACAACAACAGTCCAACTTGGTAGAGCCAACTGCGAGAAATAAGTCAATAGTCGAATCTAGTTCTGCCGGGCAGCGTTCCGGAAACTTCGCTAAGTCTTCTCTTGCAAAATACCTCAGTGCCTCAAAACTAAAGTCTTTACCCGTGTGTGTTACTAGTGATGACTAAAGGTACTTAAACGTGATCTCTTACTATGGGCCTCATAAGTACCTAAGCATATTCATAACTCGCACAACGAGCTATGGAGAGGGTTATGCTCGGGGTTTCTCTATACGTGATCGAATCAGAAATGAGAAGATCCGTAGTAGAACGAAAGTCACCGACATATCCCAAAGGATTAGCCAGTTAAAATCGCAGTGGTCAGGACACGTACCACGCAGAACAGATGGCCCAAAAGACTGGATGGTTCTGGAGTGGAGACCACGGACCGGCAAAAGCGCAGCGTAGGTCGTCCGCCGACAAGGTGAACAGACGAACTGATAAAGGTCGCAGGACGCCGTTGGATGCAGGCCGTTTCCAATCGGTCCTGTTGGAAAATTATTGGGCAGACCTGTGTTTAGCAGTGGACGACCTACGGAGGATGAGATGATGACATATGCTAAGCACGATATATTACAAGTGTCGTGTAGGCAATATATTAACAGGACTTGGGAAACATAAAAATATATTTTACCTAATACCACAGAATAAACAAAAGTTCTTGGCACTTGCGTGAAATATCACAAGCATATAACTCTTTGTCGCAATAATAATAACCTTATTTTTTTTACAGAATACATAGGTACTACTTGTTGTTTCAGTTTAACGCCTGTGACGAATTACTATGACTTAGATAGATGTTTACTCATTTGGTACAATGATTAACTGAAGACAATAATCTTGTGAAATCTTTTAGATAACACACGACCATGTACTGTTAATTTGTTTGTCAGTAGATAATGAACAGTAGGTGGAGATTATCTAGCAGGTGAAAATATTCCTCTTTACACATGGATAATTATTGTAAAACGTTTTTTATGACTGATGAAAGTGTTTATTTTTAAGCAGGTCAAGTCAAAGTCAAATATAAGTAAATTATTTTTGCAAGCTTTTTCAGGCAGTGATGTTTTTGATTATAATGCATTTGTTCACAGACATCAATTGGTCCGTGGCATAGTTTACATATATTATATTTTAAACTTTCTTTTTTTTATTATTAGTAAAGGAATATAGGAGGACATTTTTGTTTGAGGCAGTGATGTTTATTAACATATACTATTTTATTTACTTCACATCTCATGACATCTCATTTAGTTCCGTGAGGTGATATAACTTTTAGGGTTCCGTAATTTAAATTACATATTACATACAATAAAAATTTAAACACATTTAAAAGTAATTATTTAAACATGAAGCAGAACTATACTATTTAGGAATAGCATTTAAAATTAAACAGTTTATAAAATACCTTAATATTCATTAATTATACAAACCAATAAAACATCTTCGGTAAAATTACTTACAATGATACATGACAAATTGAAAAACACAAAAATCATAAATATTGAGACTTAGATATTGTGAAATGAACACGACTTTGTTTTATACATAATACGAGTAGTTGTATAGATACGAGTATAATACATTGCATTAATTGAAGAAGGAGACGTGTTTAACAAAATTACAAAACAAAAAGACTAAATATGTACTACTACGCGATCGAAGCGGAGCTTGACTTGGCAATCTTAATCGATCAACAAGTTAAGCAACGCTTGCTGCGGTCAGAACTTGGATGGGTGGCCGCTAGTGGCATTATTCAACTGAGCGTTTCCGTGCTTTGGAGAGCACGTTAAGCCGTCGGTCCCGGTTGTTTGTCTTAGGACAACAGTCGTTAGGCTATGTCGAAGGCCTTTTCGGGCGGCCTGAAAACTTCAACATGGGTTGGCCAGCCGCACTGGGCCCGCGTGATGGATTATGACCTCTCTCTGAGAGGAAGGCTCGAGTCCCAACAGCAGGAACAAAATGGGCTGATATGATTTATGAGGTACTACGAGTACTAATGATTTTATGTAGTCAGTTTTGCAATTTTACATAATAATTATATTTATAATTTGACAGGCCGGTTGGCGCAGTTGGTAGCACCCCTGCCTTCTGAGCCGCTGGTCCCGGGTTCGATCCCCGGACAGGTCAAACATTTGTGTGCATGAACATGTCTGTATGATCTGTGTCTGGGTGTTTATATGTATACAATGTACATCTGGGTGTGTATATGTATAAGTATTTAATATCATATATAAGTATGTAATATCAGTCATCAGGTTACCATAGTACAGGCTCTGCCTAGTTTGGGACCTAAAGACCTTTGTGTGCATATTATATTATTATTATTATAATAATATTTTAAAATTTTACAATTTTACATCTTGTCCAACTTATGTAATTTTCTCTCTAAAACAGGGGTGTTCAAAATACAGCCCGCGGGCCAAAGCTGGCCCGCGCAAACATTACCAATCCAAAGCGATAGCGTGCCTAGAATCCAATGCACTCTTTAATTTATTTAGGAAAACCATATCATGCAAAGCAATCAATCAACCGATTTAAAATTATTAGTACTGACATTTACCTATGCAACTACGAAATTACACTGATTATTGCTTGCAGCTGTTGATTTAATTTACCTGTCTCAATCATTAGAAGATGCATCAGTGAACCGTACATACGTCAATTTTATTGCTGGCCAGTCCCGAAATAGATAATACACATAACTCTATATATTCACCTACTACAATTGTTCATAACTGTAATGCTATGATTTGATGAGCTTACTAGATTTGGGGCTTTGAGGAGCAATCCGTGCAGTAATGGCCTTTTAGGCTAAAAAGTTTGAAGGCCCCTGATCTAACATATCAAAATTTGGCTTCGCCAACCAGGCGTGCTTCAAAAATCGTAAATTAACATTCTAGTCAGTTTTTAAATCGTGTCTTATCAATTTGTAGGTTAAAAATTTGTTATTTTTTACCTTATAACTAATGTAACCCCAAAGATTAACTTATGATTCATACAACAGGTAAATCTCGTAATGTAGCAGTAAATCTTTAACACCATTATATTTTAAGTCATCATAAACCTCCAGAGTTTCAGTAATCAATGTTCTTAATCTTGTATGTAAATATAGATAACCACTGTTTGGGCTCTTTGTTCTTGTTGTGACATTATCTTTGAAATATGATTGATAATTAGGTACTGCTAGCTTTTTAAATAACTTTATGAGGTGTTATTTAGGAGATATTGTGTGAAAAGTATTGTGATTACATGATCTATTTAACATAATACATTCTGTCTGCTGGCAGACATGCAAAAAATCAATATTTTTTTAAACTATTCATATATTCAAAATTCAAACGCAATATTACCGAAAGTAATATTGCATTGCATTTGCCTAGTGTAAGGGAATTTCGGTAATATTGCGTTTGAATTTTGAAGTATAAAAACAATTTATAAGAAGTCAGTTTGATGCTGTATTTTTAAACATATTTCCATCCAAAGTTTTAATGTCATCTATAGTACATAGTGTATTAATTTATAGTTGTTACGAATAATGTATATAACCGTAAATCTCGTAGTATGGAATAATTCTTAGATTTATTATGATATAGACACTTTGTATTTGATGGCCATCATGCCCTGAGTTGTCGTCGTTGCGCAGGGAAGTTTCCGCGACACCATGCTCTCAACGACGTTGTCCGGAGAGCCTTTGTATCGGCAGACATTCCATGCGTGCTTGAGCCGCCCGGACTGTGCAGGTCTGACGGTAAGAGACCGGACCGGACGGACTGACCCTGGTGCCATGGAAAATTGGCAAGTGCCTAGTACGGGACGCCATTTGCGTCAGCACTGTTGCCGCTAGTCACCTGGATCGCACCGTCTGCTCTTCGGCAGCTGCTGCAGAAGACGCTGCCTGTAAAAAACGATTAAAATATGCGGCTTTGGAGACACGGTATCATTTCGTGCCCATCGCCGTGGAGACCATGGGTTGTTGAGGCGCTGAGGCCAAAGGTTTAGTGAGTGAGATAGGGCGGAGATTAAGAGAGAAGACAGGTGTCGCCCGCTCCGGCTCGTACTCGTAATTAGATACACTTTCTACACTTACTAAGTCACAGCACTTAATAATCAATATGACTATAGTGATCATTTTTAATAATATATATTTATAATTTTTAATATATACTTTGTTTATGTGATCCACTAGCAATAATAACCAATATGTTTGGACATCATTTTTATAATTTCCATAGGTAACTGAACTTAATAATCAATATGTTTAGTGATCATATTTTACAATTAGATTCACTTTGTAATTACACTTACTAAGTCACTGAACTATGTTTGGTGGTATTTTTTAAAATTATTATTATATGTATTTACAATGTAAGTAAGTACTTAATTTTGATATGAACCTTAATTATCTGAAGAGAAACAAGTTCATCGTTTTACCCACTAACTCCCCTCACTAGCATGCCCTGTGTCGCGGGACACATGGAGACATACATTAACCCACATCACAAATACCCAAGACCCGAGAACAAACAATTCCGCTCATCAGGAAAATACTTGCCACAGCCAGGAGTTTAGCCTGGAACCCCGCGCTTCGAAGACGGGATCACTACCAACTAGACCAATGGGTCTTTCAAATTATAGCTACTAGAGGACGTAGCACAAACAATTTGCGAAAAAGTATTCGTATCGTAAGCGTCAACGCGTCATGCATCAGCGTACAAACTATGAGTTATCTGTGTCACAGTTGCCCTAGGTAAACGACAGTGTATGACATGGGTGACGTGAACGACACGTTACGTTACACTTGCGCAGTTATTCATTCTAGGCATATAGTATGTAGGTGGGTACCTATATATAGATATACAAATTTATAGATCACGATTTTTTTTGAAGGTGTAGCTTTTCTGCTGAAGCTGAAGAGTATAAATACTTACTTATATTATTATTGGATTATCTGGTTATCTTGCGTTTATTCTCTCATTTCATTAATAAGTAACAGAAAATAAAGTTGATAACATATTATTTTAACTACAATATCCAAGTAAGTAATATCAACTACCAGCAAATAAGTAAAAATAACATCTTACAAGTAGTACGGACATAATAGCTACGAGTGAGTACGAGTACTTATAAGGACTAAAGAGTCTTGTCTTAGTGTTATTTATAAAGAAAGGTCTGTATAAAGTAAGGACTTTACAGAGTATAACAATAATAATCTCAATGAGTAATTTTTGTACAGTGACAATAGACAAGAAAAACGTTACATACTTATATAATAAGTAAGTGCACACAAGGAGCTATAGAGCAAATTTGACCTTTCGTCTATAAAATTAAACTGTTCCATATTGTATAACTGTAGAGTTCAAATTCTGTTGAGCTGTTGTTTCAGAGTTCCACGTAACGACGAACTCGATTGAAGTAGGAGTTTCGCGATGTTGTCGAGATTCTATTGTTTCGACACTTCCGAACCCTTTGTTGTGTAACCAGTCTTATAGTTACATTACATACTGTAATAAAATATTGTTCAATATCTTTATAAATAGTGACTCGTTATTAATGAAAAGTCATCAAATTAATTATTTTTCAGTTAAATTATACCATCATAGAAATTATTTTATCGTTGGTACGGTATCTACTACATACCTGTTACCTCTAGCTAGATAATAAAAAATTGAGACGTACTGCTGTAAGTACTTAATTATGTTCAAATTTAAAAAAATACATTTATCTTTTAGTTTTTATTTACATAGAATGCCTACTTGTAGGAAATGAATAGGTTACTAGATTCTATCAACAAATTCATAATAAGTAATAGGTAATTTATTTTACCTAAATAGAATTATAGATGTCATGTCATGATTTAAATGGGCATGTGAAGGTAATGGATCCACGTTAAAATGTCTGTAAATAAGTTCTTACCACCATTACATATTTATTTTAATATTAAGGTTAATTTCGGGTAATAATTATAACTACTTACCTACCTAGTAGAAAGGTATTTTTATGAAAATAAGAAGATACAAGTATCATGAATATCTAACTTTAAACAACCTACTATATCTATTCAAACTTTACATAAAACTACTACAACAACAAAACAATGTGGCATCAGATAGTAACCACGTGGTTCCTCAGCGGACATCCGTTAATATTGATTGCCGGTGACATTCTTATCAATTCACCCCCGGGTGGCACCCGGCACCCGGCTGGCCGCCCGGCGCCCGGCGCGGCCGCATCACAGAACATCCAAAAGAAACAGAAACGTTTCTTCGCGCGCTCACAACGAACGCAACGAAAAATGAGGCGGAGACTCCGCGACTATGTCGTTACCCAATCGAATTAAACTTGCAGCTGTGGACGGCCAATGAGACACGGGCGCCGGGGCGGGCGCGCGCACGCGGCCGCGCCCTCGTTTCGCTCCGTCTTTTTATTTATTGTTGCGCGGAACGGCGCGCACGTCGGGTGTGTGATGCGTGTGTAGACAATTATTTCGAGTATGGAGTCGGCCGTGGACTCAGCGTCGACAGCTAGCGAAGTTAGCGGCTCCTCCGGAGGTTCACCAAGGGTAAAAGCGGCGTCACCGGCGCGGGCCATGAGCCCGCCGCAGTTGCTGGCGCCGCGGCTGCCACTGCCGCCGCCGGGTCTCGGCCTGTTGGGCTCCTTGCAGATGATGCACCACTCACCGCTCGAGCTGATGGCCGCAGCGCACCACCACGGCCCACCTCGCTATGGCAGCCCTCCTCCGATATCTACGTCGGACCCCTCGGCAAACGAGTGCAAGCTGGTTGATTACCGAGGGCAAAAAGTAGCCGCGTTCATCATTCAAGGCGACACCATGTTGTGTCTTCCTCAAGCTTTTGAACTTTTCCTGAAGCACCTAGTCGGGGGGTTGCACACAGTGTACACGAAACTTAAAAGACTGGACATAGTGCCGCTGGTGTGCAATGTGGAACAGGTCCGAATCCTCCGTGGGCTCGGTGCCATTCAGCCGGGTGTCAACCGCTGCAAGTTGCTGTCCTGCAAAGACTTCGACGTTCTCTACCGGGACTGCACCACGGCAAGGTACGTGTTCCCAAAACTTAATACTATTTTCTATTAGGGGATGATTTGTAAACATAGGTAGCCCAAGAATGGGCATAGTATTTGTTCCTTCGCATACTTTAAATATGATTTGGTGGTATTAAGTTTTGCTTTGTAGTGCTTTTATTTTGTTACGCTGTTGAATTTGCAGTAGTATTTATAAAAAGGAGAATTTTCATCATAATTATTAGTTAACTATTTCCGTCATTACGAATAAACATTATCCATACCTAGACTTATAGTCAGAAAGTGATTGATTACATTTTTTTTTATGAAGTCAGTATTAGGAGCACTGTTAAAGATTTGTAGGCCTACTTGATGCGTCTATAAAATTCAGCTGATAAGAGCATAGATTCCCATCTAATAATTTAACTATGTAGGTACATAGTATTTTTTAAAGGAAGGGAAATAAAATTAATTCATGCAATAAGCTAAAAGCTCGTTAACCATATACGAGAAATACATTGCACCGCAGAGAGCCGCCAGGTTTATTAATTTTTCATATTTTAATACGCACCAAATATTTTCCCCAGGTTAAATAATAAAGTGACCCTGGGCGACGGAAGGGTTAAATCTCTGTTAATTAGAAGCTCGGTGTAAATATTTAAATAGTAATTTTTACAAACGCTAAAGTTAGATTAAAAAACGTTGTTGTGGCGTACGGCGCTTGCCGGGTAGGCCTATATTATTGTTACCCCTATCTCCCCGAATGCGATTTTAAAAATGTAATGTCCACGGAAAGTGTGCATCTGGGAGGTGTAAAGTTAATTTTTCGCTCGTATTGACGCTTTGTGTATAATATTAAATGTTTGTTTATTTGTGAGCGGAAACCTTTGGGCTCGGCCGTCCGCCTGTTGGCCCGCAGTGCTGTGATTCATGATATTGTTTGACTTTATGAAATCATTTCATTGCCTAATGATGTCATTAAATTTCCGCTTTTCACATATGTACTTAATTTAACTAAGTACATTATATTTAATTATTATCAAGTAATTATTTAAGATACATTGGTTATAAGTAGGTACCAGTTATAGAAAATTACATAATAATCAAAACTCATATCATCAACGATAGATTATTCTGTGATGGCACTAAATTAAACGCTCACAGTGATTTAAACATTCAAATAATATTAAACAGTTTCTGTGAAATTGTAACTCAAGTTAGCAAGAGAGATAAAAATATTCGATACAAAAAAATGAATGTTGCGCGCCGGCCGACGGCGGCGGCCGACGATTTAAACTAATGTGTATTGACACGTTTCCACTATTACGATTCCACTAATGCTGTCCACAAAGAAATCTTGTTTCTTGTGATAATATTTAAAAAAATAACATGTTTTGACCTTGTTTTTTGTGGGGATTTGATTAGATCTCATACTTTTGTAATTTTTGTCGTTTCGAATGTCGAATTTACTAGACAGAAAAAAAACATTGGTCGGAGCCATGTATTCAGTATCAATAAAAACCTATTAAAGATTTTTGCTTATTTTGATTAAAACATACTGTAATTTTAGTTCAAAATAGAAACTATATTTTTTTCTAATGTAATAGTTTTGGTCATCAATTATTATTATGTAATATCTGTCAACTCTATTAATTTATACAACTCCCTTTATGAACGCATCCGATGTTTGATGCGTTTGGAAACGCGATATTTTTGTAAAAACGGAATGCCCGCATACAAAACGCAGTGTAAATAATAGGAGGACACTGCTTTTCACGCTTCAATAATTGTTCGACGGCTGATAAACGGGGGAGTATCATGTTACCGAAGAACCGGTAGGATACGGACCTTGCTCTAACTCTTTGTGGGATTTAATGTAGTATTAAGATGGAGTGTGTACTATTGTTAAGATGTGTAATCTTAACAATAACGTTGAATATAAGCACCTAACCCATGTATTCTATCACGTACTCCTTTATAAGAAAACATAATATTAATAAACGATATCTACATCAGGCTTACTTCCTTGTTAGCTTTTGAATACAAAGGATTCTCTTTTGTTTTGCCTAAACATATGAATATACATTTTTTTTCCTATTAGGTTTAATACTAGAGGTCAAATTTTGACAACGTCAGCCTCGTAAGTCGTACTTCGTTATAATCAACGTTCGTGAGAAAAAACTCAAGTAGAATCCTGACCTCAACCGAATATTTAAAAGCAGATTAGGACCTACTACAGTTTCTTCCTTTCCGGTTTCCAAGATCTGTGTCGGCACCTCTCTAACTTCCTAATCAATAGAATCAAAGAACAGGGCAGCGTCCATTGTCTCTGCTACAAAGAGCGAGGTTCAATTACGGAGGTCATCAACACGACTTTTTATGGAATTTTCAACTTTACGACTCATTTTGATGGTCCGCCTTCAAACAGAGTGATATTTTGTAAATAAACAAAGGACTGAAATAACTACCTCATTACCTTTGTGAAGCCGGTAGGTGCGTTAGACAACTTTGGGAACTTTTTTGTTGCCCGTTTAAAAAATACATGTTATATGGGTATGAAAAAATGTTTATTTGTGCGTCGCTGCACTCTATAATATTATGCTTAAATAAAAAAGGTATATATTAGTCAGAAACTTAAATTGAATACAGAAAAATAAGTATATGCATGCAAAGCATAAAAATTATGCATTATTGTAGTTTCATTTCCAGGGGCCTCATTTCTATGCAAACTTTGAAGAACATCGTTTTATCGTTTTAAATAGTTAGTTTATATGAACGTTTTTAAATATCAATATTTGGGATTATGTTAAGTTTGTATTGTATTTACTTATCTTCTTCATTACTGCAGTGAGGCAGTCATCTTTCTATTCCCTTTTTGTTTGGCCTTGTAGCAGTCTTTCTATCGATTTTTATCTTGTTCCAATTGTAACGGAGTTTACACATAGTTGGTAACAACTATGTCCATTATATGAATTAGTTCCCAGCATATATATATGTTGCTAAAAAGTGCCGGGACCTTTTTGCCTTTACAAATAACATATATCTAAAGTTCTTTCTATAGCTTTTTGCTTTTACAAATAACATATTTCTAAAGTCACGTTTGTTGTCCCAAATGCAAGAACCACTGATTGCCACCGGTTGCGATACTGGCAGCATCTTCTGCTTTTTTCTTCTTGTTGTAATCACATTCTTCATACATTCTCCTAAATTTAGGGTATTCTTAAGTTGACCTTTCTCGAAAAGGTCTCCAATTTGACCTGAATACCTTTGCCGAAGTTTTATAAGAAATATATATATATATATATAAATGTGTTTCAGAGCCAACTAAATAGATGAAAAGATGTTCCGGGGCCAACAAAATTTTCATCTGTCCACTTTCATTTACTAACTACCGATAACTGTTCTGTTATAACTAGTCTACAGCAGTTGGTGCGAGGCTAGGAAAATATTCTTCTTTCCGTATTTCTTTTTCTTGCATACTCGTTACAATCATTTACAATTGTTGGGACTCTTTTTCAATAGGTAGGTTTCCAATATTCAATGAAATATATATCAGATATTAGTATTTTAAAAAACTGTGCGAATTTTTCCGCTAACTTAAATTGTTGCAATTCACATTCTTCCTACACTCATAATAGATTATCCACAACTTTATCTGTTGTATATAGAATTGCGTTTGTAATATATTTACATGCAAGGAAAATAAAATCATTATAACAAAAGAAAATAAACATTACAACAAAAGCTAAATGAAGAAAATATTGCAATTGCTAACGAAAAAATTGTTGCAAAGCAAAGCAACATAAGGGTATTTTGGAGCTATGGATGTGTGTACCCGAAATACTTTCTTTCCAATATTAAAACTTAAAATGTATACAGCTGATGCTTCGATGCCAAAACATCTTTTAATAATCATTTTTGCCACAATTCTCATGCAACATATATATCCACTTTCTTCTTTCCTGATTTAATGCCAACAAATTTGCAAGTTAAAACTGTTTCTAGAAGTTGGAACGTTTGTACCTATATTCTGTGATTTGTGTCTATTATGTCTTCACGTGGTATTCTTCACATTAGTGATAGTTACCGTTTACATTATATTTCCAAGAAGCACGCAACAATACCTTTATATCAAAAATGCATCTAACTCCTTCAGATATTTTGTTTAGATATTTTGCTTCATAGTTACGTTAAAACCAAATGGACGAGCCCCATGGAGTAGTTGGCACAGGACAACAAGACCGTCGTATACTACTGTAAACGACTAACAATAGTTAGTCGTTTACAGTAGTATAGTGTAGTGTATATAGTATAGTTTTATTATTACTTGCATTAACTTCTAAGTGTCGTATTTCAATCTAATTCTAACCCAAAATAAATTTTAGAACCTTAAAAGGTAGTCTTAAGTAGTATTGATATCTGCTATGCACGGCTTGGATCGTATATGAAATACCAGGGTATCATAACTTGTTGGATGTGCAAGTATACAACGTACAATGTGCATTCTATGTGGAATAATAACGCGGATGGACGATAGGAGTCCTCCATTGGCTTCGGTCCAAGCAGTGATTCTCATTGAAATATTAAACTAAGACACCGCAATGCGGCGTCTGAGACACTCGCGTTGCCAAATTAATTGTTTTAGATAAATTGTACACAATATTACATTTCTGCATTGAATTAGGCACAAATCATGCATGCACTCATTTAAATGGTACAAAAAACTTCAGAATAACATAACATGACACAAGCAGGCGTGTTTTAGCTTCGACTGTGTGACTATAGCAACGAAAAAAATTATAGTGAAATCGTTCGTATTTATTCGCTGCTAAACGGCAGTTAGGTACGTGGCTTATATATATATAATATCCAAGAAAATTCGTTTTTTTAATAGTGTGGCGATGTCTTTGAACTATGTGTGAGGTATTATAAAATGTATGCAAACATTGCTTTAAAATAATGAATACTTACCTAAAAACAGTTGATATAAAAATAGTTATAATTAATATAGATACTAGGTACTGTATGTACCTGCAAAAATAATGACACAATGAATATTTGTCACTATTATTTAGTTATTTACATTACACAACTAAATTTTTAATAAAAATAATACTCCTTATTTTTGTTGAGTCGTATAATATTTTTAATTAAACTTTAGTCTATTCGAAAACTTTTGTGTTCAGTAAAATATCCTAAGTCTTCAGATGATGCAATGAAATTTTTTAAATAACTGAACTCGTAAAACTAATTTCGATGCCTTACTTTATCTGCAAAAAAGTTATCTCCAAACCAACGTTTTAGATAAATGTACATGACAAAAATGTATGTCAACTGAAAACCAAAAGACTAAACTCCCTTAAAGCTTCTAACCATTCATTGATCATTCTACAGACAAATAAACTCGAGTGGCTCAAGGAAACACAATTTCCTCGAAGGCAGTAAAGCGACAAACGGCTCCACAATGAGAATATCATGGAGGCAATTTATTACGATTGATCAACAAGTAGCTGGGGTTCCCAGATGGCACGGAAAGAATGAAAGCCAGCGAGTGCCGTCTACAACCCGAATCACGAACAGCAAAGGGCCCTCCGAGTTCAACCGAACTGCACGGAACGCACACCGACATTCGAAATACTCGCGAACAATCCGAAAAACGAACGCACACAAGTGACACGAGGGAATCCCTCCCGGCTAGACGGAATTATCTCGACCTCTCTATTTCCGTTTCGTGTACTATTGAAATGGCTTCTCTCTCCCGCTTTACGTTTGTGAATGCGACTATCTCTTTCGCATTCGATTCATTCATGACTGTGAATTGAATGAATTCGAAATGAGGCTCTTGTGGAAATTCGTCATTTATGGATTGGTGGTGGTGACATTTGCACGCGCTTCTTTCGCTCACATCAAATAATAATATTATTTACCTCCGTAATAAGTAAGTGAACAATCTTCCGTGCCAGAGCAGTCAGTTACTGGTGGAAACTATCGCATGGCGTGTACTTTAGAGCTCCAGTAGCTGTTGTAACGTCTTATAATTGCAGCTCACCATGTGTTGAGCTCTAATCATGTTTAATTATAGTAAAAAGGAGTCATTGCCGTTTATCATGAGATGAACTGTTACAAATGTATAAACTTGGAGTGAACATGATGGATGGAATGATTGAGATCTACGCTTTTCATATCAACATGCGCATTTTCGAATAAAACAGTATCTTATGATATCATTAGTGTACTATTGCAGCTATGACTTAGTACAATTATGAAACATATTGGCAAATATAGCTAAAAGTAGAATATGCCCCACAAATAACCATTGAAGCTGAAAACTTATAACAACCTACCTACATAAAGAATTAAAAGCCGTTTGTAAAGAACCTATTGTCAACCTAATTATTTTGTTATAAAAACTAACGTTTGAAAACCAATCATTATTAATTAAAAATACGGGATTACTCAAGTTATATTTATCGGATAGGTCCGAGTATAGTTTCGACCACATTCGGTGGCCTTTTTCAAGGAGTGTTCGGGACGCCCGCGTCGATGACGTCTCGCTTAGCACGCTGAATGTGGTCGAAACTATAGTCGGACCTATCCGATAAATATTACGTGAGTAATCCCGTATTTTTAATTAATAATAACCTAATTATTAGCAACAATTGATCATTAATTAATCTTGCATAAAATTTAAGCAATGCCACGTCATGACCACGCTGCCAGTATTTTAGCGACTTTGCTATTATATCGGTATCTTAGAGTATATACAAGTAGATTTGTCTTTAGTAAAATATAATAATGAAACTTGGTGGATTTGACTTAATAACAATAATAATAGAATCTGGTTTGATACAGCTACTGCAATTCTAACTGCACTTGCAACCAAAGGTAGATAGATAGTTATTAATCCATAGGAGATTAGTGTCGAGACAATAGGAGGAGTAAATACAACAAAACCTGTTTTTACATTTTTTCTCCGCGACTCGCTTCACTCACTATTGTGTGAATGAGACTTAGCACTAATTACAACTTAAATTATATGTTAAAACGACCATTACTGGCAATTCTCATACACGTGATCATTTGCAACCATTTCCATTACCCACTATAGAAAAACGTACAGGTGATTCAGAATACTTGGGTGGTGTCAAACATGATGTGAAGCTAGATAAAAAAATATTCCTTTCATAGAACTAAATCTAGAAGTGTACTTGAAGCCTGGAGGTACATCGTACGTAATTATAATTTCATAAACCAAGAAGAAAACAAATGAATTGACATCTAAGGAGAAACAAGTAAAGTAGAAAAGTGAGATTTAAAATTGATAACAAGTACAATTTGAAAAATTTAATACCGACTTCCATTCTATTCAGTTATTGGAGTGTAACTCTAAAACTACTGACCCGAATTTGATGAAATTTAAATGGGACCACCAGCCAGGGAAGCAGCAAACAAAAAAAATATTTTAGAATCAGTGTACCCTATCAAAAGTTATGAGATAACAAACACAAAAAAAAAATAGTCGAATTGAGTACCTCCTCCTTTTTGGAAGTCGGTAGAAAAGTAACCTTATTGTAATGCTTGTGGCCACACTCGACCCATTTTGTGATAAAGTGAAAAGTAACTAGTCAAAACTAAGATATACAAGATTGTTCTTCAATATAGGGTGTTGGGTAGAGGGACCGACAAACCAAATGAGCGTGTTCGGGGGACCACTTGGAGAATACAAGATGGCCAAAAAAAATCCCCGACCCCCCAATATGTTTAACTTTTTTTTGTGATTTTTCCCTTTTTCTCCGAAATTGTACCTATTTACCACCATAACATTTGTAAAATCTGTTTTAGACCTGATGTTTTTAGTTGAATTTGGTCTCTAATACACCTTCAGGCCACGCAAAGCAAAATTGGATACAAAACAGAGCTAACTAACTGATTTAGTTAAAAAAAAATTGGGGTGTCGGGGATTTTTTTTGGAAAACTTGTATTCTCCAAGTGGTCCCCCGAACACGCTCATTTGGTTTGTCGGTCCCTCTACCAAACACTCTGTATACTCGTATATACGAGTTTCTTGAATAAGATACCATACTTACCATTTTACTTTTAATTTTTGGAGGGGTTGGGCTACCCACCCACATGTGTAAAACAACCCTCATTGTGCCAGTTATATTTTTGATCTCATGAGGGTGAGCCTGTTGCCATTTATCCCTTAGTCGAAATTTAGTACATCCGTGGAGAACAAACCTATAGCCGTAAATTGTACTAAACAGAGAAAATTACTATAGTATTTGGTTTAAATGCGACTGGATATGATATAATCAGCCCGTTATGTACCCACTACTGGGACTCGAGTCTTCCTATCAGGGAGTTCCATTGGGTCATAATCCACCACGTGAGCCCAGTGTGGCTTGGTGGATACAATTACAATTGGAAAGTACAATTGGAATACAATCGATAGCGTTGATAGTCTCCGGACTAAACTAAACTAGAATCATACATATTCAACCGTGATACAGCCACTTTAACTCCATACTGCTTACAAATTACAATTACTTAAGTATCTATAAAAGTAGTATAAAACGTGTAACGTATTTATATATGGAGATACCAAGCTAATTATGTTTCTCTGAAATATATTTCAGATTATTTTGGGAAGGTATAATATAAGAACATGTGTAGAAAAATATTAATTAGAACACAAATACAGTCATTAAAACTCAGCAACTCAGCTTCGAAATGGACAAGAACCACATTCGCACAATTAGCCCATTAAAAAGTGATACCATTCAACAAAGTAACGTTTTGTTTGATTTTCTCATGATACGATATCAATTAAGTTGCAGCTAACAAAGTTTCATGGCGCTTGATCATGCTGAATATGATTCACATCGTATTTAGCTTGATTTTATGGTACAGGCAGGTGTTTGAAAAATATGTTTATTGCACTCGCGGTTCTGTACCTACTAACTTTGTTACAATACATTACAATTATATTACACATCCACCATGATATTGCTTAATTTTTTGTTGTTTTGTTTAGGTCAATTCTCTATTTTAATAAAAAGAAAAGAAAACTTCCCCAAAACTTTGGCCGTCAGTTAGGATTGTGTTTTTGGCGTCAACGTGTGGCGTGTAAGTTAACTATCCGCATTTATTCATTGATACCACTGAGATAAACAAATAAATCAATGATTGATACAGCAACAAAATAAAATTATATATTATATGACATGACATAGGAACTGACATTTGGAGTGATGAGTGTACTGCACTGATACGCAGAACTTTGATACTATGAAACACTAGCTGCGCTCCGCGGTTTCACCCGCGTGGTGATGAATTATGATAATGATGAATCAAAATATATAACCTATGTTCATCCGAGATATTGAAGGAGTCTAATGGCAAAAGAGATTTTCAATCCAGTCCAGTAGTTTCGGAGCCTATTCAATCAAACAAACAATTTTTTCCTCTCTATAACAATAGTGTAGATATGCAAACTTATCAATTCGTTCATAAATATTCGTTAAAAGTTTAGAATCCTACCTATAATCTTGTCATTTAGAGAACAGAATAGCAAGTTGTTACAAGCCCAATTCAAACATCACAAAAATTCACATCATCTCCAACTAAATCGAAAGCTTTACAACAGCCTTAAAACCAGATAAAGGATACTTAAGCTTGTCTGGAACCCTCGTTAAGGTCTGATATACGATTCATAATAAAACATTCGCAACAATTTAAAAGGGAATCGATAAAAACTTAGTAGTGGAGTATCAAACGTGCGTTCCAAGTGGCCTCTTAAAGATAGTAAATTGCGTTTTACTACCTTTGTGTTTGTTTTATTTTTAATCAAATCTTGGCTTTAATTTTCTACAATGTTGTCGGAATTCTGATAATGATGATATAAATTATATTCAAACAAGTAGGTACCAGAATGGACCATGAGCGCATTACATTGTAATTAAAATTTTATTGTTTTTGTATTACTGCTCCGCGAAAGGCATAAATGTAACGTATTATAATTATGTATTACTAGCTGCAATCCGCGGTTTCACCCGCGTGGTGTTGGATGATGATGATGAAAAGTATCCTATGTGTCAATCCAAAGCCTCGTAGATGAGGCATACCAACTCCATACCAACTTTCATCAAAATTGGCCTAGCTGTTTGAGCGTGAAAAAGCAACAAACATCCATGTATCCATCCATCCATCATCTAAACTTTCACATTTATGATATTAGTAGGAAGTAGGATAATACAAAACGATCGTGTCATTCACCAAAAATTGCTGCATTATTATTATTGAACCATTGTAATCATAGACAAATAATATTATATCCTAGTCAGGGGTCTCCAAGCTTTTCAGCCTAAGGGCCAGATGGATTGATCCTCAAAGTCCCAAGGCCCAAGATCTATTTGAACTCTTCATATTATCATAGCACTAGCTGCTGTCCCAGCGAATTCCTTTTCTTTTAAAAATATCTTTGTCGCGGCCCGTCTATCCCGCGAGATTAAATTTTCAATAGTAATAAAATTTAGCTCTGGTTACTCCGGAATAATGTAGCAAACAATCCAATCTTTCGTCTTGTTAATACTAGTGTAGATTACAGTAATGATAATTGAAATACCTAGGTGGAATATATTGAGTACTTACTGAATTTAGCGCTTGAATTTCAAGACTAGCCAGAAAAATGTAGTACGTAAAGTTTACTGATGAGTATCTTCTGGTAATATTATCAGCGGAATTATTGCTGGCCGGATTGGTGGTGGTGCTGGCCGATATTGGCCCGCGGGCCGTAGTTTGAAGACCCCTGTCCTAGGTCGTAGTACACATAGGCACTTATGTACCTAGTTTGCCTGCGCTGACAAGACAAGATGACGCTGAAAGTACAAATGCGAAAGTTTGTGAGTGAGTGAGTGTGTGTGTATGTGTATCTGTATGTTTGTTACTTCTTCACGGTAAATCAGCTGAACGGTTTTGAAAAAAATTTGGAATAGAGATAGATTTAACTATATACCTAGAAACAATAAAGGATACTTTAAAAACCTTTCCAACCGGTAGTACCAACTGATTATGAAGGTAAGTAGGTTGACAGTTGATAGAACAAACTAATTGTTAAAGACGTGTCTAATCAAATTCTTACGTACCTACATATAAAGGAGGCGGTTATATGTTCGTGTGTATGTATTTTTTATGTGTATGTTAATCGATTTCTCACCCATTAGTGGACTGATTCTTAATTTTTTTTGTAATGTATATATTTCCGAGGTGGTCCCATTTACATTTCATTAAATTCGGTCAAGCAGTTTCCGAGTTACACACCAAAAACTGTTTTTTTACGCCAACTTGATGATATCATCATTGATGGTGAATGACAATCGATTCCGTAAGTAGGAAGGGTCACTAAAAATAGTGAACATTTTTTTACCTAAAAATAAAACCGACTTCAATACCAAAAAGTGTAAAATAACTTGTCGAAGTCGGTACCATGCGGAAAATATTGTAATACAAGTACAATTTGAAAAGTTTAATACCGACTTTCATTCTATTTAGTTATTGGAGTGTAACTCAAACATTACTAGACCGAATTTAGTACCAAGATAATTCAAAAGTAGGTACCTTTTCTACCGACTTCCAAAAAGGAGGAGGTACTCAATTCGACTGTATTTTTTTATGTTTGTTACCTCATAACTCTCGATAGGGGAACCGATTCTCAAAATTATTTTTTTTATTTGAAAGCTTGTGCTTCCCGTGTGGTCCCATTTAATATCAAAGTCGGTCCAGTAGTAGTAGTTTTTGAGATACACTCCAATAACTGAATAGAATGGAAGCCTGTATTAAAAATTTTCAAATTCTACTTGTATTTAACATTGTAGTTGGAAGGTGCTATAAATGAGCACAGACATCATCGTCAGGTCACCCAAGGTATGCCGTCGCGCATCTCTCTGCGATTAAAGTAATTTACAGCCGATATTAAATAATTTCATTTCCACAGCGAACACATTTAACGTAATTGTCGTCGCTGCACTTAAAATAAACTTTGTATCCAGTTTTATTACTTCTACCTGTAATAGTTATTATAATAGTTAATAAAAGATTAAAGTGTGAAAAATAATTATATTACCCAATAACGAGACGATACACATAAAAACATCATATTAATATATTACCGTGGTAAAAGTATTTAAACTTCATAGTAAGTATATATATTCATATATATAATCGAAAAAAAAAACTCGTGCATAGTTGTATCGATTGTTCAGGAGTAAGGACTAAAATCGATACCGGTCCAGATGCACAAAAATGGGACAGAGAAATCGATTTGCCCCACATTTTGGCGGTCTAGCGGCCGCCGCGCGAGGGTAACGCTCGCGATAAGGGATAGTGCCCCCCTCCGGTACGGGGGTAGTCCCCCTGTCCCCCTGATAATATTTACCGCCCCCCGGCCATACTTACGCCCCTCAGTATTTACGGGTTAGAGAAAAACAAGGGTACTCGAGCTTCGGAAGGTGCAACGTAGATTTTAATCCTTTCTGATGTTTATGATGGATGGCGGATTTCGTGATCGGTGTTGCGCTGATGTTGATGGATTCTTTATGAGTCCTATGTACTCGCATTCTGAATCGTGATCTCGACTTAATTTTAATGCTTTGCGTATTAATTATCATATGACAGACACGTTTTTTAATCTACGAGTATGTTGGAAATTTAAACTACTTATCATCACATGTCATTATGAATGTGAAAGTTTGGATATTTGTTACTCAACACGTAAAATGGCTGAAGAGAATTTCGAGTGGAGATTGTACCCGGGATTAACACATAGGATACCTTTTTCCCGATTCAACGGATAGTTCCCATGGGATCCCGATATCCTTCTACAACGCGAATGAAGCCACGAGCGGACACTAGTGACAAGAGTCATGTAAACTTGTGTATTATAGTATAATACAGTAAGGTAAATAAATACGTACTTATTATTCCTAGAGTTTAATTTGAAAGGCCACACAAGAAGATATATAATCTGTGCGTCCATGGCGAAATCAAAAATTATCGGAGTGATGTCAATCAAATAATCGTTTCTAAATAAGTAGGTAATAATCATATTGAAAGTAATGCATCTATTTTGAATAGCCGCTAGCGCCATCTGTCAATCAATAATAACGTTTCAATAGCCTTAAAAACTTAATTAGACTGCTTTCAACGACAGTGCATCAATATGCTTCAAGCGATGAGATGAGAAAGTGTTTTAGCAATTATGTTGGTATTAAAGTTGCTAGAGAATAGAGTTCTCTATAGTGTAAAAAAACTGCTTGAACGGCAAATGTAATTTTGTTTTGTAATAAATTTATGTGGTGACGACGAGTGAAGATGTCAGTCAAATATCTACGCGTGCTCAATATACCCCAATGGTCTGAAGTCACGGAGTCACGGCCAAAATACTAATTATTATTTTCGTTCCTATAACAGACAGCAGATCAGTTTCATATTTAACAAAAATACTTGTGAAAGAAAATGCAAGAGTCAAGCGTTAAGTTACACCTTAATTTATTTATAAATGCGTTTTTCGGTTAGTTACACGTTTGCGAGGAAGGAAATTAAGTTTGGGGAATTGAAACTAGTCATTGTTCTTTTAATTGCGGTCAATTTATGGCGTTCTAGACGAAATGTGCCGATCATTGTGTGTTGATGTGGGTAGTTGGTGTTTGGTTCGGGTGCCTTTATATTTTGTTTATACATTATGTAACTTAAACCTTAAACTTAGTTGGTACACAATGTTTTGGAAATTTGTTCCAATTTAAATATAGGTACATACGCAATTGTTTAAAAATTATGCACTGAATTAAAATATAAACAAAATATTCATGATTTTAACATATACTATTTTAAACACTTGAAAATTATTGTTACATAAATCATATTTGCCTATTTTTCTATTGGTTTGGAAAAAGAGGAGCGAGTTTTTGAATAGGTATCTGATCACTTGGTAGCTTTTTAAAAATGAAGAAGAGATATATATGTATAGTGGTATTATTTAACAGATATTTTACGAAGCCTTTTCGTGAGAGCGTCCTACATGTTATTAGCAACAAAAACGTTTTGATCCAATAACAATACAATAAAATAAAATGCCGAAAGAAAATGAATATCATAGACCTTTCCCATCTCTACCGACACAATACAATACATTTAGAAACGTGTTCCAATCGTAATATCATACAGATATCAAAGAAAGGGTTGCACAGTGGGCCGACTGCGCGCTGACTCGCACAAAATATTCTATCTGCATATGCCCTCTGATTGATGTGGCCTGTAATTATTTAGACGCGTTAATAACACCACAGACGACGGCCGCACTTTGTTTCTGACGACTTAAGACGAATGAAATGAGAAATTCTATCGGACTCATAATAGAGCTTATTGCTTTCTGATGTTTTGTTGATTAAACTTACGGAATCGTTATTAACTTCACTTTATTCGTTTTGGAATGCGAATTTTAATTAACTGCCTGCGAATTAACGAAATTGAAACAAATCAGACCGTTACGCTGTATGAGTAATCTGTGCACAGCGGATTAAATTAATTATTTCCTGGACATAGAGCGCCGCGCCCAAACATAGAAATTAACAAGTGTGAATATAAACCACACCCGTTTCGTTCACATTTTTGTAATAACACGATATCGTGGATTTTATTTACATAAATGGCCAGTACGTACAAATTGTCTTTATGTTTTCTGTGCGTGCGACCCCAGCTCCGTCGAATCAGAATATTAACGTAAATAGTAATGGCGGGAAAAAAAGCTATTATGCAAATGAAACTTTTTGAGGTAAATAGAAACTGACGTAATGCGATGTTCAGAAAGGTAAAATAAATCGTTTTTTTTTTATTACTTTGGCTTATCAAAGTATTTTTATCTACCTACTGATGTTTTGAACGCAACTTATTTCGTTTTTTCAGTACTTATTGCGTGCGAGCGGATAATAAAACTTGGCCAGAACATTATAATGTCTATAGCTTTATTACTAACCAGCAACATACTGCTGGCTGCGATCTACAAAAAAATCAGTATTAATAAAAAGATTACAATATGGAATTGGCATATCCATTGAGATCATAGATATGAATACGTTATGATATACATTATTTTTAATAACAAACGGCTTTGAGTAGGTACCGAAAGTGCTTACGTCACAATCGAACGGGAACCAAATAATAGAGTTCGCTTCAAACGTTTAGCGAACCCTCGAAAATTGAAATAAAAAAGCGAGATGTAACAGCGATGATATGATTTTGCACTTTTTTCTGTTGGTAGCGTGTTTATAACACTCCGCAGAAGAGTGACGAATCGATTGGACATATAACGGAAATTCGAACTAACAATTTGAAAATTTCTGGATCAACAAATAATTTTTTAGTTGTTTATTATACTTATCTGATTCGCCATAACGTATTTAAACAAATAAATAGTGTAATTAGACCTATTTTTCGCATTATTAAAAATACCTACTAATTTCTTAACACATGTTTTTGCGGCATTTCGTATATTCTATTCTTTTTTTTAATGATTGTAGCCACCTCGGTTCGAAATAAGTCACGTTGCATTTGTGTAAATGAGTAGTTGTCGTAATATTTTGATATAAGTAGATAGACAGATATATAGATATATAAATGAACTCTTCATAAAAACACAACAATAAAAAATATGTTACAAATAAAGAAATAAGACAAAACAAAAATACAAACAAAATATTTCACAATTAAAATCCTAACATTTAAAGTGTCACAATAGGCGGTCTTATCGCTCAGCGCAAGTACAGAAGTGTACTTACTAACTACTAGGTATAGGTTAGGGATTCATATTCAAATTAAATACCATATCATATAAAATATAGTTTCTGGGTTTCATTCTGAATGCAGCGTACCCGGTGTTTTTCTTATTGTCTTATACATAATTCTTTCCACTTCAGAACATTGTAAATACTATAAAATGTAAGAATGCATGTTTGTCCTAATCATGTACTAATATTTTAAAAACATAACTATTCTACGTATTCCATAGTCAACACAATCACCCCTGTTTTCGTTAGGCTAACATAATTACAGGGAAGATTGTTGCGAAGTGACTTGTAATATGACCCCTTCAAAAATACTCTTTCTATTTCTACCAATTTTGTTCGTTAATGATTTGTGAGAGCCAAATATTAGTGTATATTTTGCATAAGTAATGCAACTACAGGCAACTGATTTTATAAATGGATTCAATAATTGAGAAGCTTTTGAAAACTAACACTTTATATTGCCATAGTACTAATGTAACACTGTATGTATGTGAGTGATAAAAAAATATCAGTACAAATACAATTTGAAAAATTTAATACCGACGTCCATTCTATTCAGTTATTGGAGTGTAACTCAAAAACTACTGGACCGAATTTGATGAAATTAATAAATAGTATAGTGTATATACATATACTAGCGGGCCGGCGTCTCGCTAGGGGATATATATATATACTCGTAATATATATATATATATATATATATTACGAGTATATATATATATATAAATATATGAAGTAATAAAAAGAAACCACACGGGAAGTACCAGCTTTCAAACAAAAAATAATTTTGAGAATCAGTTCACCCTATCGAAAGTTATGAGGTAACAGACATAAAAAAACATGCAGTCGAATTGAGCACCTTCTCCTTTTTGAAAACCGGTAGAAAAGCGTACAAAACAGAAAAGTCATTCAATTTAAGCTAAACGACATTACCACGACATGGTAAAACTGAATCTCTGCAATCTTCATATTATATTTTAGATATTCATACATTTCGCGCTAATATAATAAATGTGAAAGTTAGGATGTGTTGTGATGTTTGTTACTTGAACAAAAGTGGATTTGGATGAAATTTGGAGTAGATATGGTTTGTACCTAGGTTATGCCCTAATAACACATAGGCTTCATTTCGATTACGACGAACGGGTGGTTCCTGAAGGATCCCTATAACCACATTCCACGCGGACGAAGAATAAAATTGAAATCGTTAAATCAGAAAGATTTCCACCAAAAGAAACGTACAGATTGGTACTTATTTGAATTCCTTTGTGCACAAATTAAAATAAAATTAACAAAGAGTAAATTATGCTCCCAATCAGAAATGAGGTATGCCTGCTGTATAAAATAAAACCTAAGGGGTTCGTGAATTTCTTTCCGGCATTGTAAATTATTTAATTAATTGAATTCTTACGAATGGGGTGACCGAATGCTCGAATATTAGAAATGTTTTTCGGGGCCTGGACTGGCCGAGATGACGGGGAAACCCAAACAATGTCTATTCTTGATTTTGTTTAATTTTACTAGATTTACGTATTTTCGAGCTATGACTAATACGTAATATAATACGTAATAGGCTAGGATATCGGATTATTTACTGTGAAGTGCTCGTAGCATTCAAAGTGAACGAAATCATGAAAGTTGTTTTGTGTTTTCCTCATCAATCACCCTAGAAAGTTTTATTAATGCATCCATTGCATTACTAGAACATGACTTAGACACTACATTGACTTAGATACTACATTGACTTAGACACTACATTGACTTAGATACTACATTGACTTAGACACTACATTGACTTAGACACTACATTGACTTAGATACTACATTGACTTAGACACTTCATTGACTTAGACACAACATTGACTTAATGACAGACTTAATATGTGACTATGACTACTTGAATAACAAGTGCAATTTGAAAAATTTAATACCGGCTTCCATTCTTGACTTTGGTAAAAATCAGTTATTGGAATGTAAATCAAAAACTACTTGACCAAATTTGATAAAAATTTAGATATGACTACACGGAAACCAGCCAGTTGCTTTCAAACAAAAAAATAATTTTGGAATTCGGTTCACCCAGTCGAAAGTTATGAGGTAACAAACATAAAATAAAAATATTAGAATAGAGTATCTCCTCCTTTTTGGATGTCGATAGAAAATCACTTCATGCAACTATAAATATTTATATTTAACTTGAGGAATGGTCAATGTACAAACATACGAGTCCAATTATAAAGGAAAACATGGACGGGACTTTTAAAATATTAATGGAATATTATATAAAATTAATGGAATATGTGAAATTATATGAGCACTAAATCTTATCCAGTTTAACTATTCATTCATAGTTTAACGATAATACTTACTATGATATTTTTATATTACTTTTAGACAAACCATGTCTGTTTATAGGTTTTTTCTTCATGTATTTCCTACATATTTGTTTGTTATTTATTAAATAGACTATTTCTGAATGTTATACCTTCACAGAATCATAGAGTCAGTCAATACAATAATAAATCACCTACAATAGTATATACAGCGAAGGATTCTTAGATAGTTATTTACTTCTGATTTAAGTATTATTTTAATGTATACTCTACATTTTACTGAATGTGCGACACTAAGAACAAGTCTGCTTAAAACAAATCATATTAGAGTGTAAAAAGACGTCTAGAAAATAATAGTTATATTGTTATGCAAGGCTGCAAAGTTAGTTTGCAAAAAAAGCCAGAGCACGCGAAGGGTGTCTAGGATTAGATAGAGTTCTAAGTGTAGCAAGGTTTCAAAGGAACGAGACGCAGAATAATATAGCTGCTGAGCGAAACGCACAACTTTTGCCTTCACTACAGTGAGGAAAATCCTAGGTGCAAGAAAAACAGCTTAAGTAATTATAATAGATTCAATTAGCGTCTATTTATTTCAAATATAAAAACAGAGACATTAGACAAACTGTAAGAACGGACCTAGTTTCTGAACAATAATAGAAAAAAGGCTACTTCATGGTTCAAAGTGACGATCGAACTTCAAACAATTTTTCCACTTTAACGGATAACATTGACTCTCCGACGCAGGAAGTGAAATGTATTTTAGTTGGTGAGTCATGGCTTACTTTTTAAAATAAAAAAATATGTGATATCTACCTTTCAAAAACCTAAACGGAATATTCATTTTAAAAATTAATATCTTCGATATCTCGATTCATTCCGAAAACCCCCGAGTTGATGTTGGGTACAGTGGTTATACAAAACACACTACTAATAATTACGTAATATTATTAATTCAGTTGTGAAAATAATAACTTTTTGGTGTATAAGAATATGTCTGTAGGAAAAATGTATATGCCAGTGAATATATTTATACTGTTTGGTTGAGGCTTGATAAATAGTTCCAGTTGTAGAAGTTCTCTGATCTTTAACAAGTTCTATTTCTGTAGTTGTTTTTTATAATAATAAGCCATGAGACCGTCAAGTGCGCTATAATAATAAGCACTACGCCTGTCCATGACAGTTACTCTGCCACCCAGAATTATTAACTAAAGCTTTACTTAACTGAACTGCGTTCATCACCCCGAGAGTTCGCAATAATTATAAGTTTTTTTTTCTATGGAACAGGACAATCTCTTTCGGATCAGCTAATCAATAATTATCATAACATAACTATTCTCATAACGATTGTCTATAAAACTAATGCTTATATTCTTTATAGTAAACAAGATAATAAACTATCTTCCACTAGTATTACTAGAGTAATAAAAATCAGGTCGCATGCACCGCAATTGCAGTAAAAAAACAATCAGACATACTGAACGATTCTCACTGTTTTTACACAATTGCTACTCGTTATGGAAATCAATGATCATAAAGTAGTCAGTCATATCTTGGTTTAGATCTAGCTTTGTTTCGAACTCACTTACAATTCTATAAAAGGTGTTTTACACCATTTTAACACGGGAAAAGTTGTAATTTTTATATCATACTAGCTGCGTCCCAAACTTTCACCCGCGTGGTGTTGGATGATGATGATGATGAAATAAAAGTAGCTTCAGTTACTCCTTTTAGCATCAGCTATCTGCCAGTGAACGCCCCGTTAAAATCTGTTCAACAGTTTCAGAGATTAGTTGGGAACAAACATAAGAGTACAGACATAAATATTAAAAAATTAGTTTAATTTGAAATTTTTGTATGTTAATTTGGAATTACAAACAGACATATCAATTTTATTTATCTGTAGTAGCTGCTCAATTCGAGCTGTGTGTTTGTTGATTTAAGTAATCATTGATATAAATAAAATGATAATAAAAGTAAACTCTTACTGAGCTTCATTTGCCACATTATGCTCCAAAACTTAAGTGCAAAAAGTAGCAGTGGATGAGCCTTTTCTAAAACAGTTTACGTTTAGATTGCAATATAATAAAAAAATAAGAAGTAAAACACCGGGAAATGTCAGAACTTCATAAAATATTTGATGTCATATAGTACCTTATTCGTTCTATCGTTGTAATTCTGTAGGATAGAAACGCTTAATTGTGTCAGATTTGTTTAATGTTTACTTACTTAAATTGTTTATATTTATGTATTATCAGGAAGACCAAAAAGTATATATTTTATTATATACCCTAGTATGACTTAAAAACCTTTGTAATTTTTGCAACACTATATTCGTTGTCATCAATTGTATTCTAAAAACCAGCGAATTTTGATTCGTTCCGTAATTTTTTTACATCATCTATAATGCTATAGATGGAGTGTCACTTATGGCAGACATTTTAAATGATAAAACAGATCTCTATTAAAGAGTTCCAAATAAAGACAAAAAGTGGCACTGTTTGAGCAGTACTGAGATATTTTAATCAACTCAATCATGTTCCGATTGCGATAGCAAAAAACTTGCTATAAGAAAAATTACTTGCAAAGAGCAAATATAGGGCCATGCTTAGAATTGTGTTCCGTAGTATTTTGCTATTTGATTCAATAACCCTACAAAAAGCTGACCGTAATAATCATTTCTAGTTTACATATAGGTATTGCCTTCACCCATAAAATACCTATAAAAGATTTTTTATTGTTTAAAATATAGATCTTAACTTGATTGAAACTTTCGTAAGTATTACACAATTAAATGTTATTTTGACGGTTTAACTTACGCGGTAGGTATAGTCGAATATCTTAACTGGTTTCGTATCTCGACCTAGTACTGAACTAGCGTGAACGTAGCCGGGTGCGCAAGTACTCTATGTAGAAGTGGCCCGGACGGTCACGGAACCGGTCGAGATATTCGACTATAAGTACACCGTCAAAATAACATTAAGATATCGATCTTTATGTAAAAAGAAGTGTGATATTTTCTCATATTAATAAGTATTTCAAAATCGAAGATACAAGCTTCTGAAGGATTGGGACGGACACGGTTGTACCAAGATCCCATAGAAATTGTCCATCAGTCTGGGATGGACAAGAGCATCTTCTAGCTAGGGGATCCTTGATAGACTATACAGAACCCCGCAAACTCACAAGTTAAAATTTAAAAGTCATAGTCTAGCCATCGATATAGAGTCACCATAACTACGAGTAGATGATGTTATCGACAGGATAGAGACGCTAACTTGAACACTGTAATGGTACATTCCCGTCTCATATTTCCAATTAAAATTCCTATACGTATGCACTGCTGCGAATCAGATATCTCTATTGTCCACGGAATAGTTTTGTGTATCATAGCTATACAATGTTTGCGGTTCTAGCGAGCAATAATGACAATACGCATCACGGTTATACTCCTAGGTAGAGTCCAATAATTTTCTATTAATTTGTAGAGCAGTTTTTTCGTAGACTGACAGAACGGGTAAAAAAGTTGCGAGTTGTGTTTTTGCTTTACATTATTGAGAGTACGTGATAAGTTAAGAGGATTGCATAGCTAGTACTTTCCATACTAAAAGAAATAATTCTTTTCTACCTCTTAAAATTGTCCGATTTCAGTGATTTGTTGCATGTTATCATCACATTGTTTACTATGTCCGTACGTTTAGATTTTCTCCTTATTTCAATGTACTATAAATTTCCTTTTTTAAAAATTAAATAAACTGAAAAAATCGAAACGTACTTGCATAGTAAACAATGTGATGATTACATGAAATGTACATCGTCTTAACTGCCTACTTAGAACTACAAGGCGACTTTTTAATATATATAATAATTAAGATATAATTATTTTTTAATTTATTGACAGCTAGTTTGAAATATCATTATAGGTATATTTCAAGTTATTTTTATCATTATAACATTGTTAGCTAGTACTTTGAGCAATCTATACCACAAGGTTTATACGAGGTAAAGTGGCAGGAACGTTGTTTTAGAGGCGCGGGTTCAAATGCTGTTAGCAGCTATAATAGTAAATGATGTATTTGAATACTTAAATTGTAAAATGTTCATTTAAGGGTGATATTAACGAGTATATTTTTTTCTTGCGGTGGTCACTTTACCAAATTCTGACCAAACCCTTCTGTAAAAATAATGAATCTACCAGGAATACCTTACATTTAAATGATTATCTCGGTTTAGGTTAGATACTCATGGTGCTGTCAATTCATAATGTCGATAAAAATTAGGGTTTTTAAAGCAGTTTATCTCATAAACAGCGAAATAATTAAAATTACAAAAATAATATCTTATTTTATACACTTCTAAGTAGACATTAACGGAATTAAAACATATTTTAATATACTAGGGTACATAATAAAATTCAAACATACCCGTTAATTTCACCTTCAAAACAGTTTTCCTCCTTCTTCTAGTGAATACAATAGTTTGTATTTGCCATGAAACACATATCATGTAATAGCCATTTTTAATACATATTGGCGGATTTTTTTTATATATGAGTTCACAATATTTTTGTATGAATTTTGTATGTTTTACGAGATGCGCTTGCTCGATTTCAAGTAAAGGAAATTGAAGGTAGCCAAGCGCTGAGCTGACAGCGCCATAAGTATTCTTTTATTGCACTGTACTTATGGCTCTACCATCATCGCGTGTATAAACATTTCAAACCGCGTACATTCCCACATCGTAACCCAACTAGTTATTGGAATACATGTATTGTTGAATATATGATATCACGAAAGAATCGTGATTGATCGACTAATTTCTAAGTTGACGCAAACGATCAACAACACTTTAAATAATTAGGTAGTTTTTGTTCAGTTTCGCTTTAATCTAATTATGTGGTAGATTTAGAAATTATTGGCCGTATTTGATTCATAAATATTGTAATACGTTTCAATAACGACTGGTTTTCATATCCTGTAGGTAATTATTTATATCGACGCTAAACCCAATTAGATATAGACACTTGTTTATATAATAGATAGATAGATAAACTCTTTATTGCAACACCACATTATAAAATACAACAAACAAATAAAAAACTTAAAATTAAGTGTCACAATGGGCGGTCTTATCGCTCAGAGCGATCTCTTCCAGACAACCAATAATACTATGCCTTACTGTCGGACTGATTCATAGAGCCTCAACCATAAGTTGTATAATATTATATTTATATTATTTATTCTCATGTCTTACTTAACCACTGTGTCTACAAATATAAAATTTTGGCAGTTGATGCCTCTTATGTTGTGGTAATTCGCTAAGGAAAGCGTTGGGAATTTTACCCCTTAGGGGGTAAAGCGAGCGGAAACGCTGGCGGGTCGGCTAGTTGTTAGTAATTGTAAGTTAGTTAGTACCTAATTGTTGTAAACAATTATAAATTATTTGTATTTCTAGAAGATGCTCAATCTTTCGTTATAATGTTAACTGTTATACTAAACCATGTCAACCTATTTTTAATGCAGAATGTTATGCATCAGCAAATATTTAATAATGACGATTCCTAGGACTAAGACGATCACCGTAAGAAACGCACATACACCGAGTGTTAATCGCTTTTTCTATCTTGCATTTCTTTACTACTTAGTAGTATTTGAACGCGATTTCGTTTACTTGGAATAAGGGTATGACGATGCTTCAAGAATTATCGTTGTCTCGAGATACAAAGTCACATAAGAGTTAATCCTGTGTATGCGCTATCTCCATTCCAAATTTAATTCAAATCCGTTGCGTCACAGAATACCTAATAGATATAGGGTGTGGCCTATTTGTGTGTTACTTATTCTGTATAGTACCTACATGCATTTTATGCGGGAGAGTGGGTGTTGCATGCACACGGCATCTTTGAAATAAGCATTCTTCCAGTGGAACTGAATATTTTATTTTATATCATTTTAGGAGCAAGATTTAAAACCTGGCAATATATTTTTTTATTTTATGTCTATAATCTGAACAATAAAACAAAAAAAGATTAAAATTTACGCCTTCATAACACTATACTTCTACAATGAGCAATAATGAGTATACAGAAGGTACACAAGCAAACAAGATTACCTACATCCTGCTTTCCCGGTGGGCTAATCCGTGTGTTCAGTTTATCAGTTATAGGGGAAAATTTATGAACAGACCCTCTGTAATCAGTAGGCACAGTAATCATTGTTTGGTAGAAACAAAGATGCCGCTCTAGATTGATCTAAGTACGTACAAAACTGTGGGTCAACAAACTTTATTATCGCCTCATTTTTTCACTCAATTTGATCTGAAGCATACCTACCTAATTTACCTTATTCACTTAAATTTTATTTGCGTGAGCAAGCAGGCAAACAACTACTCAGGATAAGAAATGTATTGTAAAATAATATGATTTTCCTCCTAAGGGGGACATTGAGACTTGAGTCAAAATCCCCTTTAGCGTATTCCAGCACCAAAGGGGTTTATGAGACTAAAAGTCTCAAATTCTCTAAAAAATTAATGGGGATTTTGGTAGGAACAAAGATGCTACTCTAGATTGATCTAAGTAAGTACAAAGCTTTGGGTCAAAATACTTTTGATGACCTAACTTTTTCACTCAATTTGATCTGAAGCGTACACCCTTCTTTATGCATAGGGCGTTTAGTTGAAAATAAGGCTGTAGAATTTTTCATCTGTGTGAGCAGGCATGCAACTACTCAGGATAAGAAAAGTAATGTAAATCATATGATTTTCCTATTAAGGGGGACATTGAGACATTTAGCGTCAACATTAGTGTGAATTTTCAGCTCCAAAGGGGATTTTGAGACTAAAATTCTCTAATTCCCTTATAAAGGGACAAACTAAAGAGGATTTTGAAACTAACGCTGTGGATTTGGGATGTCTAAAACACAATGATATAATATATCATAATATATGGAATTAACTGTTGTTGTGAATATAAATCATTAATTGAATGTTAATTATATATAGCATTTAGGATAACGATCATGTTGCTTGTGTATGTGCCTTTTGGCAAGCTTTTACTTTTTACAAGGCATCAATCAGTTAAAAAGAATCGCCTTTTTGCCTTGTTTAGCTTGTTTTTCTTTTTTCATTTTTTATTTGATATATATTTAGACTGTACTAATAGAATAGGACCGTTAAAAACAAAGAAAACAAAAACTCTGAAGAATATCAGAGGGGACCCTTAATAAATTAAAAAAATAACAATAGGGAAAGTAGGTACAAATATTGAAGTTACCAAAGTTTACTCAATTGGAACATTTACTTATTTTTAGTAATAAAAACAACCGCATTCAAATATGTTTTTAATGTCACATGCCAGAGCCGGCGATCGAACCCGTCAAATGTAGAAAATAAACACTCTGTATTTTTATGGTACAGATCGAAAGGGTCAATAATGAAGAACAATAATTTCTCTAGTAAACGTTGCATCTAAAATTTGAGGATGACCATGACATCCAATTGCAAAAAAACTAGTCAAGTTTATTTACTACTATTTGAACAATCTTCATTGATTTAGTTTATGTAATAATACTTATATTTTACTAAACAATAAACAAATGCCAAGTTATTGTTGTAATTTCAAATAACTGGAATTACATCCCAGTAAAGTAATAAACCGCGTTCCTTTCAAGCATTTTACGCACATGAGTAAAAGATAACATTGATATCAAAAATACAATTCTCTAATCAAGTAAGTAGTTATTTTTAAACTTAGTAAACAAATTATATAAGAACCAACAAATAATAGAAGTAAATAAACTCGACCAGTTTTTCTTTACAATTTGTTTTTCATGTTCTTCCTCAAATTTTAGTAGCAATATTTATTAGAGAGATTTCTTCCTTATGATTGACCCTTTCAATCGGTTTCATAAAAATACAGGTAGTTTATTTTCTAAATTTGCTGGGTTCGCCTCTCGGCACTGGCAAGTGACTTTCATAAAATGTTTGAATGTTTTTATACCTAATAATAAGAAATATTTTCTTTGAGTAAAATTTGCCAACTTCAATACTTAGGGTACATTCCCTGGAGGCAATGGTTTGCTCCACCTGTATAATGACCACGGATTACAAAAACAATGTAGTGCCTATATAATATTAAAATTAACGAGACTTACACGCTGAAAAGCTGTAAAACTCATAAAGAATGTATATTAAGTTTTATTATAATCTACGAGATAAATAAACTGCAGTATTCATTTCATTCATAGTAATGGGATATTTTAAGATAATTTTATTGTAAATATTACACATACAGATATCTTCATTCATGCTCACTGATAAACAAAATTCACTAGAATTACGCAATGGAATCCCTGAACAACCTTTTGTAAATCAGGCCCAGATATGTACTCCGTACTAACTCTCTAGTAAGTATAGTTGTGGAGTTTATTATGACAAGGGTGTCCAGAATGCATTAAGCTGTTTGCAGAAGAAATGTGTGGAGTGATGATACAATGTGATAGGGTAATTCAACTTCCGTGCTTATAATCTTAAATAAACGTATGAGAGTCTTGTTGTCTACCGAGAATGTAACCTTACATATTATAATGACAGAAATAGAAATATACTAAGTGGTATATATCATATAACATGTGGAAAAGTGTTATTATGGTTGAACTATAATATTATATAGCTTGCCTGTTTCGTAACTGATCAAACTCCTTATAGCGGTCACTAAATGAATGGGTGACCGCTAAGCGCATTTTCAACTGAAAGTTTTCGGGTTAGTAGGCCGTTGACCCCATGGTTGTTGTTGTCAATAGTCACTAGGTTATTTCGGCGGCATACATGTGGTGGTCGAAGTAGTTTTTAACAATTCGAAAATTTTAAATCTGAATTAGAAAACTGTGATATTAACTTTATGAAAACGTTTCAGCGATCTTTTGACTAACCGGTCGTGGTTGTGAATGGTCTGAAAACTTTGACACGAAACTAATAGAATATCCGTTACCCGTACTGGGCCTGCGTGGTGGAAAGGCGCATATCTTTCTCAGGGGAAGGCCGAAGTGTCCCAGCAAAAACGGTGTATCCACGGGTTTGGGGACGTAATGGGTTGATTATGATTTTGCTTATTTGTGCTATACTATTGTGTATTTATTCGGATTGATGTAACAACTTAACAGTATTATCCAAGTTCCTGCAAGCTCAATTAAAATTATCAAATAAGCAACCCAGCAACAGTAACTAGTAGTTATGCAGTGAAGTAACTCGGTAGGAAATGCAATTAGCTTATGTTCGCCCGCGATGCCTTCGAGTCGCTCAAGCGTGTAACTCCTTATCTCTGTTGCATGTTTTTTCAATATGCAATCCCAGACAATCGTGGCTTTATCTGGCAATCTGGATTCTCAGGTATTTTTTCATTCGCGAACAGTTCTAATTATTGTAACAGTTTCGTAACTAGCCAGTGGTTCTTCGTGTCAATTGCTTTAATACACACTGCGCTTGCAACCAGCTAACTTAAATTAAATTAAAACACGTTTTTGGCGACATGTATACCATTGATCAGGTGAATGATAACAGTGTATGTTATTTGCTAAACATGCGTAGACATCACACAACTAATGTGAAATAATATATATTTGCATGCCATTTTTTTAATAATAATAATTTATATCACTAATTTTTTTTAATAACATTAGCTCTACATTTAAATAAAGATTAAGCTTAAAAATATGCCTTATAATAGTTGAAATTTAATTGGCTTGCGGAAACTACACTAAAAAAATCTTGTGTTGTAGATTCTGCGTTTCCATCGGTACATGTGCAGGTATAATGTTGACGTGCGTAGCCTGTGTTACAGCTAGGTTCAAATAAAACATAATAGTGAAAGCTAAGTTTAAGCTATGCTGTTGATTGATTAATTTAGCAATGTCAATTTTGGTTTAGTATTTAAGTAGTAAAAATAAATAACAGTTTAATTGCACTGAATTGTGATAACAATCTCCAATGACTTAACCTTTTGAGGTTTTTATGTTATAAAGCAATTGTTAAAGTAACAATATTATCTGAACTTCCCACCAGTGTGTAGTCAACATTACGATGATCTATTTTTTGTTGGTTATTCCATCCAGTGCTTCGATCGGATCGCGATCGTTCGAATGTTTCGCGTGCTTTCTAATTAATATTTTCACTTGCTCTTTCATACATTTATCTACCATTTTAATGAAGGTTATTTACTGCATTTCGATATGCACTTGTGAATAGATGGATATCTAATTTATCTAGATTCTGAAAGAAACGAGTGTAAAATAATAATTGATTTAATAACTCAAAACACACGGTTCTTACAGTTCAATTAGTGGGAAATGTTTTCTTTGCAATGTCTGTTATTCGCGTACAAGAATATTAATGCGCTTCGTTTACTAGCGTGTGTAGAAAAAGACACGTATAATTGAAACAAATCTCTTCGCAAAAATGTTAACCATTATGTCTCAAGACATGTCGATGAAAAGACAGCTGACAACAACATAATTTGTGAAGTCCCATTTCAAGAAATAAACCAAGTTCGAACGCGAACCGGTAATTATTTAAATTTGCTGTCACTGCATCGTAACATCGAAACCTTTTACTCAAATGATGCGGTACGAGTTACGAAATAACAGAAAATGAGGTGTGTTTCCTTCCCCGTTTATATTTGATGTCTTAATGATATCGTCGGCATGATGTATGCAGCCCGGAAGTGTTGTGGCAGCCCTGTTCTACAAACTGAACGATTTGCACTACTTTGTAACGATTTGATGGACCGTTTTACCATTTATTTCTTTTATACGTTTGTGAAATTGCTGTTTTCTACCGACTACCAAAAAAAAGAGGAGGTTTTTCTTAGACTTTTTTTTAAATGTTTGTTACCTCACAACTTTCGATAGGGTGAACCGATTCTCAAAATACTTTTTTTTGATTGAAAGCGTGTGCTTCCCGTGTGGTCCCATTTAAATTTTATCACTTAAAATTTCAGTAGTTTTTGAGTTACACTCCAATAACTGAATACACTGGAAGTCGGTATAAAATTTTTCAAATTGCACGCATTGTTGTTAACTAAATTATAATTAGTACTCATGGGATGTAGACCACGATATGCTAGATTTTGGAGTTCTCGATATTTTGGCACAGTTACATGCATCATGTTCATGGGTAGACTGAAGATGCGACTTGATGTAGAAAAAGTTCGATGTTATTTAAAAGTAGACACCGGTATATATAGGTACCTAATAAAATCTAGTATATCGTGATCTACATCCCGCGAGTACAACACTTTTTGTGAAATTTATTTATTTTTAAGCTATTGCATAGCTTCTATCGCGGGCCTTGAGCGTGGAGACCGAATCCAGAAATTCCGTAACGAAAATAACCTAACACCCTCCACTCTGACTCCATCTATCGATGAATAGCAGAACTTTTAATGCCTTTTTGAAATATCACGCTTGTCTCTTTAGTTCAGCAACTCGCCTCTAGATGGCATTGGTTAAATAATTATAATTGCATAAGTTGATTTGGCATCTATCGATGAATAGCAGAACTTTTAATGACTTTTTGAAATATCACGCTTGTCTCTTTAGTTCAGCAACTCGCCTCTAGATGGCATTGGTTAAATAATTATAATTGCATAAGTTGATAAATAACTGCATAAGTTGATAATGAATAACTCAGGTATTTTATTCTATTATTGATTTCTGCGAAATCTATTGTATTATTGGCCAAATATGGCGAATTTTGAGTCAACGGATTATTTCAGCATTTAGTCTATTATATCTGCAGGGCTATTATGTGTCTTAGTTGCTAACAAATATAGATTGAAATCTTGAAAATGGCGGCTCTATGTCAGTTTTGACAAGTCCAGTAAGCAAAAATGTTAGTAAGTTGATGACTGGGCCTGTCAAAAGTGACATAGATCCGCTATTTTTTTTGATTTCAATCAACTGCCCCACTGATTTGAATTTGACATTCCAATGAAACATAAATGTTTGAATACTCGTAAATTAAAGAATCATTAGATAAGCACACAATTATTGTTTATATTATGGATGAGAAGTTGAAACATCAGAAAAAGAAGGAATCATGAAAGGCTACAGGAGCGATTGGCTCGAGGCGCTCAGTGCGTGGTCACGATTTATTATGAAGCTGCACAATTGCAATTACAACTCTACTTCTACATCAAAACAATAACGAACCTAATTTTAAAGACCGTAGGGTTGTAGTTCATCTACTAAAAACTATAAGGCATCATTTGAAACTTAGGGAGAGTCTCACGGTAAGGTCTGAACTGTTTAAGGAAGATGCTTGTCAAAACCATAGAAACTAACGTCAAAAAGTGGAATTATTGAAGCTTGCTTAGAAAGATTTAATATTCTATTTCTTTAACATAGTAACAAAAAAGTTTACAATATATTTACGTAGTCAAAACAAGGCAAACCCAAATAAATAACATTAACATAGTGACTAAAAATACAACTCATAATGTACAATGTGAATAGTTATGTGAAATGTTCAATGTTAGGTAATTGTTTTTCATTTTATTTTTATAGAGCATGTATGTGTATAGTACTTATATGAAAAACATATTGTCATACAAAATTAAGAATCGTTCCACAAATAGGGGAGAAATCTGTGAACATACACAAAAAGACATAAAATCAAACATTGAACCTTGTTCTTTTTTGAAGGCGATTAAAAAGTAAACATCTATTTAAATAAACCAAACGAGTGACAAACAGTGCAGGTGACCACTTATACGCTTAGATAACTGAAAGATAATAAATACAGTTCTATTTACACCCAGGAATAAATAAAACATACTTGAAAATGATATACAATAATGAAGGCTATTTTAAAGCCCTCACCTTCAGTCTGATAGTAAACTGCCATCGCAAAAGAGAATTACGCTGTTGAAGCGACTGGCAACATTTTTTTCTTCATGGTATGTTGGTAGCACGCAAACCACATTTGAAGGAAAAGGGATTTTGAACCTGCCTACTTAGTTTGAAATGATTGCACTAAAAAGATTTGTACACAGTTTTACTGGATCAATATGTTTATTATCTATTATTCTCTTAATGATCAGTGAAGAACTACTTAGGTGACCTTTTCATGAGTATATTAAATACTAGCTGCGCTCCGCGGTTTGGTCCGCGTGGTGACGATGGTGATGATGATGAATGAAAATATTATATAGCGTATGTTACTCAAGGATAATGTGGCATCCTAATGGTGAAATAATTTTTGAAATAGGTCTAAGTAGTAGTTTTTGTGTTCGTTTGATTCAGAAATACAATTCTTTACTTGTTATAAGATTATTAGTATGATTGATAGAAGCAGTTCACAAAGACTTATTTTCTACAAACTCGCAGCTTTTTCCACCTGGTTTCAGGTTACTGCGATTTATTGAGGAGCCCATAACGATCGTCAATAGATCGTTGGGGGCGCCTTACTATATTTTACTCCTGGACTTAAGCCATTTCCATTTGATTTTCATACAAATCTATTACGCACTAAATGCCAATAAACATATACAGAAAAACACATACTTAATTGTATTTATAGTATTAGAATGACTCGTGGGACAGAATAGGACAGAAATAGGTTAGGATTATGCTTAATTGAAAAAGAGACTTCACCTTATTAGGTCGTTTACATAATAGCGCCACTGAGGTACCAGTTTAAAAATAGAACAGTTAAATAAAACTGCTCACCTTCCATTAAATTACTTATATCAATATAATTTATTACAATTATGGAAATAGTAAATTACATTAGTATGCGCGGGAAATAGGTGACACACAGTATACACTAGAATATAGCATATATCTTCTATACAGACAGGTCATGCGGACATTCCCATTAACATAATAAACTGGCAATTAGTTTAACAATCAACTGAGAAGCAATAGGTTAACTCGTCACTTATGTGAACGACCACCTTGAAGCTCCGAGGTGGTTTTAAATAAGTACGAAGTGATAGTCAGAAAAAAATATCGACGAAAAATAATAAATTCGAAACGATATTTGTGTTATATATTGATAAAAAGAAGCGTTTTATTTATCCTTAGCGAGGGGCTGAACCTTGCCGGTTTTAGGGTTCCTTTAGGGGAAACAAGGAACGCTTATAAGATCGTTTTGTCTGTCAATTACAGCTCAATAACATCCATATACATAAGTTCAATAGTTTAGAGGTTAATAAAGTGGTTCGCAATGTATCTTATCAATTTTAAATTATCCAGAATGAAAATGTATTCGTTTACAATGATACATCCTAGTAAAACTATGTTTAAATATTTTCTAGCACAGTGTTAATATAACTTTTCCACTAGTTTAGTGACCACTGTAAATTACTTGAAACGTCTTGATTCAAAGGTAAAACAAATACTCAGTTTCTATAGCTATTCAAACTTCGAACATTAGACGCAGGTATGCTATGTATGGTTATATCGATCCGTATACAGAATCTGCGTCTTCCGATAATCAGTGTCAGACGCCATGCCATGACCGCTAGGCCACAAACAAAACAAGACATACAATTACGAAGTGTAGATTTAGGAGTAGATACTATGGTACCTACTGACATAGTCGTTGGACTAATAATCTCTTAAAGAAAGAAAGAAATAAAAATACTACTCTGAGAAAACAATGCTCCTTTAGCTTGCTTTTGCTTTTTATTTCTATTTGACGAATCATATATATATTATGTTCAAATATAATAAGTATATGTGTAAATAACAATGTTCTGTATTCTCGCACGGAATCCATCAAAGTAAAGCTTAAAACCTTTTAAGAGTACCCGTAATTTTGTGTTCTTCGCGTCTCGAAGCCTCCGGTCCCTAAGAATTATTTTATTTAACGGGTCCGATCGGTGGCTACACGGCTAGGCAGGTTAATTTTCCTCAATGCAATTCTTATCAAATCATGTTTCAAAAAGTTAAGCCTTACCACTTCAAGCAGGAAGCAGGGACTTCCTCGAGGAGAGAAGCATGCGTCCATCGTGTGGACCTTCTGCAGATGGTTATTGGCTAGACCAACTGTCTTGGAGTGTTCCGTATGCGCCAGTAAGTCCTCACGATCGTTAGTCTAACACTAGAATTGGGACCAGTGGAGACACGTGCACTCCGAACTATGGAAGCGCTTAGCTGCCTCTAGTGATCACCCATCCAAGTGACTGCGGCTCTTGCTGAATAGTTAAGAACGCTTTGGGAAGATTCGTTATGGGCGCTTAAATTTCGCCACAAGAATCGCAATCAATAGCTCAAAACTCTAAAAGCTTGTATAATTAAAATAGTGTTTTAGAACGAATGTAACGACTTTCGGGCTACACAGACAAAGTTAAGATATTATCAGTCCAATTAAAATGGCCATTCTATTGTACTGACTCCTAAGTAAGAACGTGAAGAGTTCGAAGTGTTGACTTGTCATTATAAGTCAGATGTCACTAGCCCTAGGCTAGGCAGGTGTTTCAATGAAAACTGTGATGTTCAGTGAACCGTTCCATTATTATTAGTCTCATTATGATAGATCAATTAACCACTTTAGAGCATGATGAAAGGACTCTGACCTTTACCGTTAAAACAGTCTTAAAAATTTATTATACATCACCCCAATGGTTGGTATTTAGTTTTTACACAACTGTCGGAGAGAATAAATAGAGATATATATAGCTATGTTTCTGTGATGTCCCTAAAGCCAATAAATTAACATTTGATTTGTCATAACAGCGCAAGTGACATTAGATGTATTATAATACATTTATATCGTACGAGTAGAACAATACATGCCTGTAGCTAGAGTTCATCAGTCGATACGAAATCAGTATAATTTTGCAATATGCTTCTATTTTGTTTGCCAAATATTAATAAACACAAATTTCGATTAATCATTTAGGTAAAAGAGTTACCCTTTTTAATTAGTGTCGGGAAAGCATTTTAATCTCCACTCGTAGGATTACAAGCAAGAAGAAGGACTTAAACGATTCAGAAGTAATAATTCTTCGGAGTGTTATAAATATGAAAAATAAAGGCTTACACAGACTCGGTAAAGGGAAAAGTTGCTAGACGTTGGTTGTACACTGGGGCAAATTGCTATTTTATTTTATATTCCACCCAAAATTCATAGTGTGGATTCGCTTTATATAATTACTAGCGTACGAACTGTAAGAAAATACTTGGGAATTACTGTTTTTATATTTTATAGGCTTCCGATTGACTACTATCTTATTTGATGATAAATAACAATGCGAATTGAAGATGTATCACTTACCTAGAACATTAACTTTTGAATTAATTATTATTATTTATCGTTTTTCAAGTACATATTTCTTATATCAATTTGCACGAAGTTTTAAATAAATTATATATTATTTGTTGTTACCATGTTAGCAATTATAATGCCGTTACTATGTTTCTACACTCATCTGACAATCCGACTGTGTATTATCATAGTAAATACCGTAATTATCTACGTGTACATTGTATATATGGATGTGTGATATTTTAATATCTATTGCCAGTTGCCACTCAATTGGCGATACAACATAATAAAATGTATTCCATATTTATAACGCAACCAAGCAGAGGCAAATAAATGAATAAATATTTCAATAACAATAATATTATACATGATAATACATTAATTTGTAATTATTATGAATACATTATTAGGAAATGTCAAAAATTGGAAAGTAAACACTTATTTTTTAGCTTATCATCTTTCCATTCTTATCCCCCATTTGAGGTGGGATGCTTTCCAAGCAGAGGGTGTTTACATGGGCAATAAATAATGAGTACAACTATGCACATAACAGAATCTATATATAATCATAAAAAATACATATTTTTATAAACATGAAAAAAAAAAATTTATTTGTAAATAATCAGCGTGCAAGATACTCACTTTGTAGTATCGGACTAAGCGATCACTAAAATGACCCCTTCAAAATAGTAAGCTTTAAAATTCTAACAGAAAAGTTCCAAGTGTGACCGCAACCTAAGCGGCAATCGGATACCTTCTAAATAGGAAGTAATGCACAAATTGGGTTGTTCCTTAGCAGAATCGCGGGTGAAGGGAAATTAATGCCCCCAGAGGTTTTAAGTGGAATTATTTTTCTGAAAAAATGTTTCTTAACGGCCGTGTCAAAACTTTGCAAAGGGCCAAGAGGGCAGGTGTGGCAAAAGAGCTGGCAACATTCGAGATATTGCTTTTTTTTAGCTTGCTTCTTACGGTGTCAGATTGATTGATTCTTCTATTGTTTTGTGTATACACAATGATATATTTAATGATATACATAAACTATTTTTATTGCACTGGTTGAATATTATGATAACTACTTATGCACAGTTATATATGCTTTAAAATTATCATGTTAAGTATGTTTGTATGTGTTGTCTGTGTATAGGTAAGCAGTTTTTTTTATAATTCTCCTTGCACTTGTTGTTACTTGAAATGTGATATAATATTAATTCATTTAAAATTAATTTGGAAAGTCGAGGAGATTAGTACTTTATTATTACAAGAGGGACAGCCTCGTATTTACATTATTAAATTGATTCCACGAGTAGGGTGGATGTTGCTCAATAATTATTTCTGTATTTTAATTGAGAGCTATGAAATTTCTCGTCCCTTGCGCTGATCATTGCTTAAGTGGAAGCTCTTATTGATATAATGATACGTAGCGAAATGCGTCATCATCTATTATTAGTAATAAATATTGTATCTTTATTGTAATCAACACAAGTTTTACGACACTTTTTATTAAAAAAAATATGTTTGACGATAACTAATATTTATTCTTTAAGACTGGCTAGGACTCGCGTTATATTGACTGGATCGAATTGCGATAGTTCTTCTAATTCGAATATTTTTAATATTCTCTATATTTTTACGCTTCTTCGTAACCATTTCTCACGTGGAGGTTCAATGGAATCTTAAATACATTATACTCCATACATTTACACATAGGTATGGTATTATTACATAGGTACATTTACTGTGTACATTTTTCTCATTACCATTGCATTTTAATATAATGAAAAAAAAAGGCCATTATGCTGAATCCGTGACTAGACCATCGTAATATATTTCAATTTTCAAATCTTTATCTTCCTCTTGAATATTAAGAAAAAAAACATAAAACGTCCTTCACATCTGTTCAAATTATCCAGTTGTAAACATATCGGTCCATCTATTTTACAACAATATGAACCAAAAACGTATATATAAAGAGTAATTTGAAGTATTTTTTTTTACTTTTAATGTAGTTATTTTATAATAACGTGCCTAACTTTGAATTGTTGGCCGAGAAACTGGTCGTAGAACAAGAACTAAAGTCGGTAAACTACACGAATAGAGTAAAGAAAATTATAGATAAAAGAAAAGATGTCTACAGATAACTGCGTTACTAAATAAGTAACGTCACGTGGCAATACGTTCAATTAGGCAGTCATAGGTAAAATAAATAAATAGTCCGTATACTATGGTAATTTTTTTGTGTTTGGTTCAAGCACTACGCAAATAGATATTGGCTTCACCTACGACTTCCTAGAACCCAATTGTGAATTTGAAATCGGCATGTGTGATTCCAAGAAAAGGGTTGAAGCATTCTTTAGGATATTCCACAATTCCTGTGCCCTTGAGCTATATTATATTTAGCCTTGTATCATAAATTGTTCTAGCATTACGATGATCATAGGCGTAAATAGTCTGGTAGACCCCCACATCCCGGCGAGTCAGTTTCAATCTAGAACATATCAGTGAGTTGCACAACCTGTCAAATGTAATTTATCTGAAGTCATTTATGTAGGTTAGTTATTTTACTAACAATAACTAAGTATTATTAATAACTTACCTTAAAGGTATTTTTATTATTCTCTTTATTTATATCATAAGTATTTATAATGATTAATAAAAAATAATAATGATCTAATAAGTTTTAATAATGATTAATGTTTTACGTAGAAAATAATCTTCATATTGTTAATTATTGCTACTTGTACTACATATACTGACTGGTTCATCATCGTAGAGTCGAAACTGCTGGGGCAATAAACTGAAATTTTTGGCAGCTGCTGCATTTTATGTTATAAGCATCCACTAAGGAAAGCTTTTTAGAAATTTCAACCATAAGAGGGTGAATTAAATATATTTATGTAGCTTTGTATCCCATAGATCAAGCGAGCAAAGCCGCTGCCGGGTCAGCTAGTTCATTATGAAACCTAAGCCTAGTATACAGCTATAGAGGGTCATGGCTAAAGTGACCGGTGATAATGACAGTGCAGTGAAGAGCCAGACATACTCAGGATTTACTACTGTTTTCTTTCTGTATCTGATCCTTAGAACCCTTATGTTAGTCGGCTGAGTTCTTCTTTGGCTGTTTGTCAAAACGATTATCCAGGTAATGATAGTCGGGCCAGTATGAATATATATTTTACTCCTTTCTACAATATATCCTCTTTCCTATAATTATTATTCGCGTCATTTATTTCGCTTTTCTACTTTTTTCCAAAAAAAGGAGGAGGTATTCAATTAGACTGTTTTTTTAATGTTTGTTACCTCAAAACTTACGATAGGGTGAACCGATTTTCAAAATTCTTTTTTGTTTGAATTCTGGTGCTTCCCAGTAGTCCCATTTTCATCAACTTCGGGTTCAGTAGTTTTGAGTTACACTCCAATAACGGTTTTTACCAAAGTAATAGAAGTCGGTATTAAAATTTTCAAATTGCACTTGTTACTTGAAAATTGTATAAAAACCTGAACAGTTACTTTAGAACCTATTACATCACAGCGCGAAGCGAAACAAAGTTCAAAATACCGCGGTGGTTAAATTACAGAGTAAGGATTCTCCTGACTGAATAAACACTTCCTTGATACTAAGACTAAAGAAACACTGTTTTATGAGTGTGACCCTGAAACCCAATTGTCTGGCGAAAGCTTTTCACTATAAAGAGTCTCTCGACACTGATCATTGAGTCAACGTCCCACATGGTGGTACGAGTAACAACGTAAAAATAATCATGGTGCTTTCTGAGCTTGACTTCTCGGACTTCAAGAGGTTTTCTTTATAGGGGGTAAGGATTTAACCGATCGATCATCACGATGTTAGGCCTTCTGGTGACAATAGTAATAAAGTAGAGAGGGTCCTATCAAATTTAACTCACCCTCAGTGTCGCAGAAGTTTTAATATTATTTATCAAAATGACATAGGTAAACCACAATCACGAGCTTTTAGTATTAAATGGTTCCATAGTTATTATTACAAAAAAAAAAACAGGGCACTATGAGCAGTTTGAAAACTCATTCAATTTTGGCAAATATCGGAAGTGTGTCATTTTAGAACTAAGATTGTCATTTATTGTGGAGGGATTCAAATATAAATCGGTATCAAATTGGTTTGTTATATTTCGAATAAATAACTACTGTTAAAATATGTAACCGATACATAAAAACCATCAAATATTATATATACAAAATCAATAATAGCTTTTTAGTTGGTTTTGTACCTGGTATGAAAGAAAACGAGGACAAATTGAAGAAACTTTAATTGATAACAAACAACTTCGCGTCGAAGAAAGAACTGACAAATGTTAGAGATAAGTAACTACAAATAAATTAATATGAGAGTCTCGAGATGCCGCATCAAAAGAAATACTCCGAAATGTTTGTGGTCAATTTATTTACTAGTGATTCGTTACGGGCTGGGCGGATACTTGGTCCATGATAAATTGTGCCAGTCGCTCATCTTCTTCGTGTCCTATAAACACTAACAAACAATTTTCAACCCTATATTAATGCAAGAAACATCAAAATTCCTCCCAATGCTATTTAAAGGACCTTCAGATGCCAACTCACACAAATATTGTAATCTAGACTCTAAGTACGAGGGTCAAACTGAAAGTTCTTAGAACTGGCCACTTATAAACAATATAATAAAAAAATAATTATATAATTTGAAAATAGAACTCTTTGCCAATATTACTGAGTATATACTTCATTCATTTGTCATTTGTTTTACGATTTGGCGGCAAATTGAAAATTGTCTGTGTCACGTCAACATGAATTTAACACGAGAAAATTTTCGTGCAATGATTTTTTATGACTTTCGATGTCATTTAAGTCAACAAGAAAGTTATGATAGACTACGATTGGCCTTTCACGATGAAGCCCCATCTCGTGCGACTGTTTACAACTGGTTTAATGAGTTTAAACGTGGTCGCACTAATCTCACTGATGATTTACGTGAGGGACGGCCTTCTACGGCGACGACTGAAGATAACATCTGTGTTGTGCGGCGTATGATAGAGACTGACAAAAGAGTGACCTATCAGCAGATTCGGACAAGCTTAGGCATCGGTATGAGTCAAGTGCACAAAATCCTACACGAACATTTAGCGGTCAGGAAGCTTTGCGCCCGGTGGATACCTCATAATTTGACTGAGGCTCAAAAACTCCATCGTGTGGATTGGTGCCGTAAAATGATTGAAAGATTTAACGGAGGTGACTCAAATGCTGTGTTCGACATACTAACAGGTGACGAAAGCTGGATTTACTGTTATGATCCTGAAACCAAAAGACAATCTGCTCAGTGGGTGTTTCCTTTCGAGGAGTTGCCAACTAAAGTGAAGAGAGATCGAAGTGCGGGGAAAAAAATGGTGGCCTCGTTCTTTGGAAGGATAGGTCATTTCGCAACAATTGTGTTAGAGGATCAAAAAACAGTTTCTGCAGAATGGTACACTACCAATTGTTTGCCACTTGTCTTGGAAAAAGTTCGAGAGAAACGACCTCGCAGTAGGATCCTCCTTCACCACGACAACGCCTCATCGCACACCGCCAAGCGAACGATCGACTATTTGGCGACATCAAACGTTGAATTACTGGGTCACCCGCCGTATAGCCCCGACCTCGCGCCTTGTGATTATTATTTATTTTCAAAAATTAAAGAAAAACTTAAAGGAAAGCGGTTTATGAATGCTGAAGAAGCGGTGGCTGCGTATCGCGATGCCATTGAAGAGACCCCTAAGGACGAGTGGGCAAAGTGCTTTTCCCAGTGGTTCCATCGCATGCAGCGGTGTATTGACGTGAATGGACAATATTTTGAAAAGATATAATAAAACTAATAACTGGCTAATGTAATCAGTTTTTGATTTTCTAAGAACTTTCAGTTTGACCCTCGTAAATACAGTTTGGAAACATTTTTCAGCACAAGTAACCAACGCTCAACTGTAACATTCCGAATGACACAACAATCTGACAAATGATTGCCAGTCACAGTTCAACAGTTAATTTGTATGTAAATATGATTTCTTTTTGTTTGCTGTAGGTTATTTCGAATTCATTTGTTTTTAATATCTATCGACTAAGCTTTAATTTCATCGAGGAAGTAGGCAATTTAGCAATCTCTGGGTGTGGTTCTAATGCTTTTAAGGGACACAATTTCACAGCTAACAATAACAAACATTGAATAGTAAGGGAAATAGACGCTAAATTGCACTCATTTAGTGGGTCGCGACGATCAATCATTACGGCCAAGTCATCAGCCGGTTCAAATGTCAAACGTACCTAGGGTGCAATAAAAAGGAAAAACTTCGCTGCCATTATTAAAAAAGTGACTGTGACTTTATTCCCATTGTTGATTGCCGATTCGGGATTATTAACTGACTTGCATATTTTTTGTGTTCTAATATTGATAGATTGGTTTTTTCAAGAGCCTAGGTGACTTTTGAATTCGTTGCGTGTGTGCAGCGGTCGATTATAATATCTACAAGATACTATATTTGTGTCAAAATAAGTAAAACGATAGTCATCGAACGGTGTTCACACGCGGAGTGAAATGTATTGTATGAGTTACTCTGCGCCACTTATTCATAGATTTTATTGTTTGATATTTTTGTTCTCCGTATTTTTAGCGTTTGACGTTTTCATTATCCATACTATTATAAATAGAGAGATCGTCATACTTTGCATGTGTGATACATTGTTCTGGGAAGCATGTTTGAGTGATATTGATTGGCCATGCCCTCGTTTATGGAATGATGCTAAGGGAATTGGATTCAATTTGATGAAATTGATTTCCTTTAATTTTACGATTTCGTTTGCGTGATCTCGTCCGGTAATAATCTAATAAATTTGTCCATTGGGAAGGGGATTCCTGATATCATGTTAAATTCAATCACTCTATATTAATGTAACTTTATTAAATTATGTATTTTTGCATTAATGATAGATTTGATCGTGTTTTACGAAATTGGTAATTAAGCAGTTTCATTAGTCACACTTATATTATAAATGTGAAAGTATGAGTTTCTTTGTCCTAAGAAAGGTGACATGTGAGTATTTTTGTTACTTCCGGTGGAACGAATTTGGATACAATTTGGAATAAAGATAGCATAACAAAATAACACATAGGTAGGCATGTTTTTATCCTGGTAAAATGGATACATAATCCCATGATTGAACGTTTTTCCACGCATACGAAGTCGTGAGTAGTGTCAGAGTTTTGAAATTCAATATACATTACGATGTTCCATATAAAGAGTAGCTGTCATACTTCATCAGTAATAACATAAACTTGCTATTTATGATTGATAAATAGAACAATTCTAGATTTAAATTAAACCTCACATGATCAGATGTCAAATTTGAAAACAGAACAACCGCTGATCGGCGCAGCAAACATAACGCGCGACGCGAACACGAGAGAGATCGCGTGCAAGCTCACAATGTACACCGAGTCAAACTCATGCTACCCCATATTTTAACAACTGTCCTAATACATCTTGCTATGTTGTTTTTAACTGTTTTTGCCACGTATAATTGTTTGTTCTTTTCAATGTGTTTACTTTTAATTTTTAATATACATTTTTGTTGCTCACTCTCATTTCGCTTTTTTATTTGATTGATCGATCTATGGATGTAGAATAATAATTTGTATAACTGATATGATTCTTTTTTTGTGGTTGCCTGAGGAATTCAAATATTTAACGATATCGTTTGACAACTTAAAATAGTTTATCGATGCATGTAAATTTATCTGTGTCTATGAAATATAATAAGAGATACAAAATTTTGAAAATTTAAATTCCATGAATTGGATCGATTTTTTTCTTCATTTCAGGTGCCTGTCAATGAAAGCGCCCGACAGGTATGTCACTATCTCGCTCGCACCGCGCGTTCGGTATAGTTCGGCCGGGTTCGGTTACGTTCGGAAACGATCGGACGAGCTCGGCTGTTCGTCCGTCAGGCCTGGGGGTAGCCTGGAAGACTTCACGTTACACCCGCAACGCAGGACATTCCAAACAGTATAATTTTTCCAACAAAATTGCTTATTGGTGTGTTTTATTTTAACTGTTTTTCTTTTCTGTGTCTCGTTATTCCATAATTATACATATCAGGTAGATCCCATTCCATGTTTGAACAAAACTTCAGAATTGGTATTCTTTGCTTGATTGGACCTTTTGGTATAATTTTCAAGTTTTGCATATTGTTAATTGGTGTGATTTTATTGTATCTCAATGTTTTTGGAATTGTGGGTGTAATGTCAGTAGTCGTTGTTTTGGTTCCAGGGTACACCCTAGATCATTAATGACCCCGAAATCACAGATAAATTTACAAGTACTATGATCAGTAGCTAATGAATGCGGTAGTTTATGTTTATGAGCATGATTGTGTATGTGGTTCTTTATTTATTTGTTGAATATATCTTCATAACACCATCTGGCACTCACGGGTAAGTACTATTAATGTACCGTTACCAAGTAAAGCCGTATCTACTCTTGTTTTGAATGACAATACAAATATTAATAACAGAACTAACTGTAACTCTCAAATCGGTGGCATATGTAAGTGCTTCATATTCCGCATGAGTGAAATTACCCTAAGCTTCACCGCAACCGATGACAAATGTGTGATCATCATCAAATCGTAAAGGATTTAACGCCTCCGTTGGCACGCTCCTTTTGTTGGCGACGCAAAGCCGACCATTAACGTGTTTGATAATGTTGGACTTAAATAAGAAAAAACCGTTTAAGCACTTTTGAGCTTTAATGCGTAGCTTTAAAGGTGAAGGCACAAAAAGAGACCGTTGAGCTTCTGTTGACCGGTTGGCTCCCCACAGAGAACCTCGATGGTACCATGCTGAGGTACTAAAGCAACAATGCTGCATAATGTTACGCTCTCCTATATTGGTTCTTTTGAGTTTGAAGTAGCCTTGTTAAAAATTAATTTTGAATCTGTAAATCCACCTTAGCTTACGCTAAAATAAATAATTTTAGTAATAGTTTCCATGACTGTAGTTATATTATTTACATCATTAACAAAGTAAACATACATGCTGCGCCTTGCCGCTCCACCTTCACGGACTATTACCCTAAGAATATTTTTCGGAATAAAAGTTACTACTAATTTACGTTACCCTGGGAAAAAGCCATGTCCAATTTAAATTTCACCGAAGTCCGATGCGTGAGGTCAAACATAATAGTCAAATATTTCATGTGTGTTTAAGTGTGATTTAAAATTCAATAATTGAATACCGGAATTGATAAACCCGTACAGAGCTTAATAAAATAAAATAAAATTAATAACTATATTGCATCTTGTTGTGTTTGTCAAAAAGGCAACATGCCATAAAGTGTATGGTAGTTCTGATTCTTCCAATCTGAGTATCCTTGAGACTTAAGTAGCTAATCTGACATTACAAAAATAAAACATATTACAATATAATTAATGGAATCTGAATAAGAAGACCTACATTAGTAAACGCCCACCATCAGATCAAAATTCTTCAACTTTAAATAATAATCCGATCCCTTTCCAGAGAATTAAGATAATGTGAGGAATGGTGAAAAGTTTCATTTTTAATATGATTACATTTGAAAGAAATACAGATATATATGATGTGCGTTCGACTTGCTTTGACGGCATTATTAGCATTTCCAAAATGTGCATTGCGTTAATTTTCCACCTTTAGTTTAAAGACCAATCGTTCCTAAGCCTAAAATAGCACATCATGCCTTGTACGTAGTTACATAATCGGTCGGAATTTTGAAAAACTATGAACGATGAAATAACAATCCACACTAAGTAATTCCCAAAACCGAACACAGTTGCGGACGTTCTTAGCATTATTAGCTGTTAATTAGCAACTCGAGCCTATCTGAACCTGCTTCAAAATTAGCATTGCAAAATAAATAATTACTTGGATATGTCTCGCAACTGTATAATTGGTCACGTATAATAGCGATGTACCTGTAATCGATATAAAGTTTTAAAATAATCTAGATAGAGTATAAATTGCAGCACAAACAAAGTCTCTACATTGTAAGTAGGCAATCATCGTTGCTATTACTCACTCTAGTGATGATGTGACTTTTTCCCGAATGAAAAAAACAACATTAATTGAATATTGAAATGGTATAGATGAAAGACATAAGATGAAATTCTTAGAGAAAATAACATTTAACTTAATTAATTTAGTGATATTAGAATATTCCGTTGAGCATACAGTAATACAGTTCGTAGTAAGAACATTATTGTTTTAACATTTAACATTATTGTCAGTGGATTTGATTACCACGGGGTGCAATAAGTTCCGTGGCTCTACCATGAGTTGGCAACATGAATGTCATCTATAGTCGATCCTCGATTTCGCCTACGCGCAACGTGGCACTCATCGATAGCACATTCGTGTTCACATAGTCATTTTGACTGTCCGTACGTGCATGCACAGTAACGGCCAGTCGTGCGATTCTTTAAGAACAAACATCGTTACATTTTTGACAACATCCGTGAAACAACGACGAGATGACAAGGAACATTAGAAACGGGATCTTCCCCAAGAGGCCTTCTACTTAGTCGCGTTTCCTTATCCCCTACCATTCGCCTCCCCCAGGCGGAAAGGAATATCTTAACGTCCTAATATATGATACGTACTCGTTAATAGGGATACACCAGACAATGGATAGATATGGAAGGAAAATAGAAATAAAGTCAATCTACAATAACACAGTATGTAATCTAGACTGTTAACTGAATTTCACGTATATAACATTTCATTCGGACGCTTCTTCACTATAAACATCCAAAAAGCTTTTATTTATCAAATCTACCTAAAATATATCTGTCAATGTATAAACTAAATATTTAGAGAAGTTGAAGAGTTGATAGTTACATTTTAATACCCCACAAAAGGTGCACAAATCTCAATTTCCCTACAAACAAACAAAAACAATTCACCGTTTCAGCAAAACATACGGCAATCACAACAAAGGCTCCGTTTACGTTTACATTTTAACACCTTTTAAGTTAACAAAGGAGGAATTCAAATAAACACTAAATCGTTAACCCTTTGACCGTCCGAGGGCAATTTTCACTTCGGAAAACGGAATGAAAATGATTCTGTAAAGGGCGTCGGACCCCACATCTCGTCACCCGTGGTTTTGACTGTGTCTATTCTCAAAACACTCGACATTATAATTCTAAGTTGGTAAATGAAGTTATATTGAGCTCGGTGCATTGTCCAATGCAGGCAGTTGGGCAAAGACATAATGGGGTATGTCATTGTTGATAAGTTAGAATCGATAAATAAGAAATGTCAATAGTATCCTTTGGCAAAAAACACAGGAAATTCTTCATCGACAACTTTCTTGATATTGTAATGGTGCTCTTGCCACCTACTTAATGTTTTAATGGGTGGGCTGTTTCTAAACTGGCCTACCAGTTGCAATTGATAATGACAAGAAGACTACTTGACTTAATTTCTAGGCAGCCAACACTTTCGTTGATACGTTTACCCCGTATGTGTTCAGACTGGAACCGCGGTAGAAGCAGTCGATAACTGAAATTGGTGCAAATGTAATACCTCATCAGCATGATGTGGAGCCATGGAGCTCAAGTATCAAATTATTTATTCAAAATGTACAAATGACGTGAAACAGACGCTCGACGCTCTTTTTGTAAAATACGTCGTGCAATCTGGCGTTGAATGTGTTCGATTAGTTCTTAGGAAGAAGTGGCCTGACGTAGTTGAAAACCAGTAGCAGGAAAAGTCTATCCAAGCTGAAAGTTCTTTTTGAAGTGGACCATTTCTGTGGCCGGTAGTACACTTCGCACGCATTTCGAACTGATTCCAAAAATGAGGACCCTATAGCCGTCACTCCGATCATCATTACACTAATAATCTACCACGAGTCCAAGACTCGCGCATAGCGAGGGTAGCCTTATAAACACAACTCCCAACCGAGGATGGAACCACAAATTAACTCCTAAAAGCAGAGTGCTCTACTGTTCTGAAAGAGCTTCAGAAGATCTTTCTTCTTGTCTTGGAGAACTCCATAAAATGTAGTTTTGTGATGCCGTAATGTTACTTAAATAAATACCTATTGCCACGTCATATAGCCATCTTATTATAAATCGAGTGCGCGCAAGTTTTTTAGCGTACACATAACATTTGGAATTCATAATCATAAAAGTTATTTACCGTCTATGTAAATCTCGTTGCTTATTTATGGTACTCTCGACTCGAATGAATGAATGAATGAATATGAATGAATGAATGAATATTTATTTGCTTAAGTCTTGGGTACATAATTGCAGAGTTAAAATAGCATAAAAATACAGTTCCAACAAAACTCTGCCTAATTGGCGTGCAAATATTTTCAACATGCTATAATTTACAATTATATAAATTTACGAATATCAAAACAACTCATTAATAAAATTTTAAATAATACAAAATAAACTTCCATGTCAATAATTATTAAAGTTCAATGTCGTTACTAGATTTCGATTTATACAATTATATTATTACAAGATTTTCTCATTTATAGTACACAGTTAATAATTATTAATATGTCAGTTAATCATTCTCACATTTCCATAAAACATTATAATTTAATTTTTTTATCGTATATAAAGTCTTTTATCGAGTAATAACATTTGTCCAATAATAAATTGAACAACTTTTTTTTAAATACATTTAAGCCATCTCCTTTGATTTTGTCAGGTAAAGTATTATAAATTCGAATTGCCATACAATTTGCGTTTTGCGTGGTAAGTACTAGTCGTTGACATGGCACATATAACCTATGAGGATATCTGTTCGGACAAGATCTTTTTACTACATCACAATGTTTTTGGAATAGATGGGGATTTTTCTTCACAAATACACATATCTCGTAGATGTATAGCGATGGCACAGGAAGGATCTTAAGTTCTTTAAAGAGTGGTACACAGCTATCCATAAATCCCGCCCCACATAGAGACCGTATGCATTTTTTTTGTGTAATGAACACCCTATCAGCCTCAACTGAAAACCCCCACAAAACAATGCCATATCGCAAACTTGAAGACACATAACCATGATAGGCAGCCAAAGCTGCTTCCATGGTTGTTATTTGTCTAAGCCGATACATTACATAAACAAATCTATCCAATTTAGAACATAAACCATTAATATGTGATTTCCAGTTACAATGTTTATCAAAAGTAATGCCAAGAAACAGAGTTTCATCCACATTATTTATTACGTTATTTTCATAAGTAATATTTACAATACTTGGTGTGCTATTATAAGTTTGAAATTCAATAAATTTAGTCTTGTTTAGGTTTATATACAAATTATTATTATGGAGCCAACTGAGAACATCTCGAATCGCTTTGTTAGCTTCATCTTCTAAAGCATCCTTATTTTTGCATTTGACAACGATCGTTGTATCATCCGCAAACAGAAGACATTGATGTCGCGTGGCCTCGGGAAGATCATTGATATATAATAGGAACAGTAAAGGTCCCAAGACGCTTCCCTGTGGGACGCCGTATCTATTTACAGAATATGGCGAATGAAAAACTTTTTTTGTGCGTCCAATAATCTTACTTGTCTCAACACACTGATATCTACACGACAGGTAACTTTGTAACCATTCCTGAGCCTTGCCTCTAATTCCGTACTTATCTAGTTTGTGGAGCAAGGTTTTATGGCATACGAAATCAAAGGCCTTACTCATGTCCAAAAATACAGTTATTACTGGCATCTTTTGGTCTAAGCATTCTGTTATTGACTTTATTAGAGAAAAGCAAGCGTGGATGGTAGAACAATGTTTTCTAAAGCCATATTGTTCCGGTTTTAAGATTGAGTTTGCATTAATGAAATTTATTAATTTTGAATACATCAATTTTTCAAAAACTTTTGATAATATAGGTATTAATGTTATCGGCCTATAATTTTCCATTTCACATTTATCACCTTTTTTAAATATAGGCTTTACAATTGAGTACTTAAGTCGGTCTGGGAAGATTCCATCTGTGAAAGACAAGTTAACGATGTGGCTTATTGGAACACATAGTTGCTTGGCACATATTTTTAGCATTTTCGTGTTCAACTCATCATATCCAGTAGAGGTCGACTGTTTTAGTGAATTAATAGACTTCAGGACGTCTAGTGGGTCTGTTGGAGACAGATAAATAGTTTTATCAACAGTTCGTTTTAATGACATACAGACGTTCTTATTTGTAATATTTTTGTTGGTTAAATTTATGTAATATTTATTGAAAAGATCTGCAATTTCTTGGGGGTGGGAGTATTTTTTATCATTAACTTTTATTTCTTGTACTTCGTGAGATTGGCACTTACTGTTGAAGTTATCATTAATCACTTTCCACGCTGCTTTACATCGGTTAGAAGAATTATAAATATATTTTGTGCTATTAATTTTTTGGGCATTTAAAATACATTTTTTTAGGATTTTTGAGTAGGCTAGATATCTTTTGCGGTTACCTTCCTTATTCGCTGAAGATAGGATGTATCTTAGATAGTAAGTCCTTTTTCGTATACAACATTTACGAATACCCTTTGTGATCCATTTAGCTTTTTTCTTTTTATTAATAATTTTAACTGTAATTATAGGGAAACATAAGTTGAAGAAGAGTTGGATGGTATCAAGAAAGATGTTAAACGCGTTATTTGTATTTGACTCAGACAGTACCTCACTAAAAGATAAACTTGCAATGCAGTCTTGAAATTTATTTATGTTTTCGACACAGAAGTCTCGCCGCCTCTCAGACCAGACCATTGGCCTAGCACGGTTTTGATTATAAGTTGCATCGAAAGTTATAGTTTGGGCCGTTTCGTGATCCGAAAGTGCAACATAATGTGTATTACTAATTACTCTTGATATGTTGCTGGAGATAAGATCAATACATGATTGTTGTCTTGTAGGTTTTAAAATATGATTTTGAATATTAAAGTTAGTAAGAATTGAATTAAGTGTTTTAGATATATTATTAGCTTTCAGCAAGTTGATATTCCAATCACCACAAATGATAACGGATTTATTACCAAATTTATTTATTTTAGTCAGAAGTGCAATAAGAGAGTCAAAAAATATTTTTATGTCAGATTTTGGAGTCCTATATATACATACCACTATAATATTAAGTGCCGGTAGTTTAACAGCACAATATTCAAAATGTCGCATTACCGGGTCAATTAAATTTTTTAACGATTCACAAATAATATTATTTTTCACTAAAATACAAGAACCGCCTCTTCGCTGATTTTCTCTGGAGTAATTAGCAACTAGTTTATAATTATTTAATGTAAAGTTATTCTCTGATCCTCGTTTAATATGTGTCTCTGTCAGACAGATTATATCTATATCTCCAATTGTTAACGATAGATCATGTAAGGCAATGAGTAGGCGGTCTCGTTTACCAAGGGCACTATTAATATTTTGGTGTAGTAGTATTACTTTACGTGTTTTAGCAACGAAAAAACTGTTTAGGGCTTAAGACATTTAGATTTTGCTTGTCATGATTAATAACCCTTGATGAATTATGGTCAATTGTATTTAATTTCAAACTTATATCAGCATAATTAGGAGGGCCATGGTGTATATTTCTCATTGAATTAAGAAATACCCTTCGATGACGCAAAAAAGTGAACTCGACATCTAATTTAAATATTAAGGATTTTATATATTGATTGTGCCTGTAGTAGGATCTCTCCGAATATGTATCGCTTAAATCAAGAAAGTGCCAGTTTGTGTACCTTTTACACAATGTTTTTATATGAAAGTTCAACATTTTTGTATTCAAATAGGTGTTATTATTTACATTTACAACAAACACCTTGTTATTTTTTATTCTACCAAAGGAATGACATAGGTCGATTAATAATCCGAAAGGATTTTTATCATGTGATCCGACTCCTAAAATGATTATGTCATCTGGATTTAGAGAGTTAACTAAAGTTTCACAACTATCTACAATTTGTCTGCACGTAGCTTGCGGTTTAATTATGCCTGTTACGTCGAAGGTATCATTCCAGCTTCCTGTCGTTTTCCGGGTCATTTCTACTGCTAAAGTTCGTAACTGTTCATCTCCAAATATTAATATTTTAGGCTTGGGCCTTAGTTCAGTTTGTGCAAATGACTTATCTTGATACTCCGGGGCTTTTGATGGGTACATTATATGCGATACGTCAGATATCTTCCCAGGTGAATCAGTGGGAGTCAGTTCTATCCTCTTATTTATAGATAAGATAGGAAATGCAATAACTTTGTCGTACGCTCGCCGGCGAGGTTCAGAGCAAGGTTCTGAAAAATGCAGTTGTGCGGGATCACGCAAAATTAAAGGTGTTACACGTGAATTACAGCTGCGAGGAGAGTTCAGCGGGGTGAAGCGTCCAAACCCTTTCTTAATGTTAGAAATTGTTCTATGAACAGAATTCGAATCCTGCTTACTCAAACTACGCAGATTTCTTGAATCTCCTAACCCGTTACTTACACCCTTCAGTAAATATATCTGTTTATCTTTGGCTTCAAGTGATTTCTTCAGGTTAGAGTTCTCGCAATTTAAATTAACTATTTCTTCATGGGCTGTGTTTAATTCTTGTTGTAGGTCCTGAAAATCCTGTTTTAGTTCGATAAATTGTGTATATTCGGCTTCTAAACTCATATTTAAACTTTTTACCATGGTACAATCTAACATTGTGGAATTCATTGTTGAGTTAGCAGTATGTTGCATAAATGTTAAATCCTGGTCTGAAATCGCACGCCTCAGTGGTTTTCTTTTAGTAATATTCTCCATTTTATTACTTCTAAAAAAATATAGTGCAAAAAGATAAATCTTCTTGTATGAATTTGACCAAAAGCCTTACAAAAAGAAAATCAGTACAAAAAGAATTCCTTGGTAAGCAGATCCGAACTCGTGTATGTATGATTGCCTAAACCACACCTGTGACAACTGAGCCACGGATGCTCGTATCGTAAAGGTGAAAATATACGATGTAACTCTGCACGAAGTGTATTATAAATTTACAATGATCGATTGAGCACCAAGTGAATGGAGTCCAAAGGTCAAATACATTTAAAAATGTCATGTAGGGTAGGCATGTAACTACGAGCATGTGAGTTATTTAAATTTACACATAAGTCACTGCGATGAATTAACACAGCACAATTAAAGTCACAGATTGGATATTCTGTCTTGTTGGATGTTTATGTTTACACGGATTGTTGTTTATGTTCCAAATTAGCACTCCACTTATTCAAAAACTTTTATAGCCCTTTTTGATGATTTAATTAAACTGAATTATCTGGATAACACTCATACGAAACAATTAGATAACAATATATACTTTTAGATAAGATTTATCACTGAAAAATCATTTTTTCCATTTTTATTGTAATTATAAACACAGAGCCGATGTCGTTACTTAAGCCGCATACTAATACGGCCCAACCCCACCATCAGCTACCCAGTCTAGCAACGCATTTAAAAGGGTTTATACGATTGAAATTGTAACTACGAATGATCGAGTAATGTTATTGCTTAACAAAAACTTGGTAACCACCCAGACGGAGTCTAACGATGATTATAAGTATCTTGATATAGAAAGTATACGTTACAGTATCAAGGAAGTGGTATAAAAAGCTTTTAGTAAAATAGTTAATATATTGGCAAAATAGTAAACTATTACACAAATTAATCAAAACATATTAATTATATTTTATGACAGCTATATTTGTTAGATAAATATGATTTCAAAATGTTTCAAGATAATAAATACTCACAATTTTTTTTAAAGTAACTGTTCCGATACAATTTTAGGTTCTCATGCTATTTCGAAAAAATATCGAATGACTTTAGAATTGAAGTTCTTTCTCAAGGGAGAGTGTGTGGAACGCAAGAGGTGTCCGTTTGTGCCGTTTGCTTCGATGCTGTCCCTTTGTTTATATAATAAGCTCTTATTCTACATGTCTCTACCTGTTACTCATCTGTTATATCTTTTGTAATGTCGCGTATTACAAGTTTTTTTTATGTTAGCGATGACACATTATCTTTGACTAATGATTGAAATAACAAGTAATTAATATAAAGAAGCTTAAGAAAAATATAGATGAAGGAAAGGAAAAATACAATTGTAGTTTTGTATATTGAATGACGCCGAGAAAATATGACATACAGGTCAACTTGAACGGCTCAGCTGAGAAGAAAAAAAATACTATAAGCAATTTCTAGGTCCAAATAGAAGCAACTCTGATCTCTAAGACGCGATCTTAGTGAGGATAAACTTTTATTGTTCTTTGTAAATAAATTTCTGTCACAATTTATTTATATAATTTTTTTTCACTCCGTTATAGAATATTCTCACCGCCGTCGACGGGGTGGAAATCGTAAGAAGCGAGGGAAGCTAATAACTAAATGACAAGGCGGTAGGCTTCTTGTGAGAGAGAAGTTCTGCTCAGTTTATAGTAATATTTTGATTCTAGTAAATCAAAATTTCTATGGCTTTGTAAGTTTTTTTCTCTAGAGACTAAAAACTAAGTAAGTAATATTTCTTCCATAGTCTCATCTGATAGAAAGTAACCTAGAAGTTTCGCTTTCTACTCAAAAATACCCAGAGTGTCTTAAGTTTTTAAGGGGAGCGCGATCTAAATGCAACTTTGACAGTCAACGGTACACTACTGGGGGATAATTCTACTGTTACACAACGTTCAACAATCTACCCCACTGCAACTGGGTTGTCATTCGATAATTACCCAAAAAATTGTACCGTTTCTATAGATCAATTGGACGATATTGTAGTCATGGCAGAGTCCATGGAAGACATCAGCACAAGTACTCAAACGTGTAGGTCTCCAGGTCGAGTTTACCAACGGGTAGGCCTTAAGATGAACATGGACAAGACGAAGATTATGTCTAATGCCCATGTTGTACCTAACCCCAGTATCAGTTAGGAACTCAGTTCTCCAATTTGTTGACGAATACATCTATTGCAGTCATGATGAGGGCACCGCTCAACACAAGTTGGAGAGTGTAGTGCGTGGGCGGTTCTTACTCGGCTAGACAAAGTTCCGGAAACTTCGCGAAGTCTTCTCGTTCAGAATGCCTGAGTGCCTTAAGACAAAAGTCTGACCAGTGTGTGTTACCAGTGATGACATATGGCACTGAAACATGGTCTCTTACTATAGGCCTCATATAAGTAAGCTCAAAGTAGCACAACGAGCTGTGGAGAGGGCTATGCTCGGGGTTTCTCTGCGTGATCAAATCAGAAATGAGGAGATCCGTAGACGAACTAAAGTCACCGACATAGCTCAGAAGATAAGCCAGTTGAAGTGGCAGTGGGCAGGCCGCATAGCACGCAGAACAATTGGCCGATAGGATCGAAAGGTTCTGGAGTGGAGATCACGGACCGGCAAGCGCAGCATAGATCGTCCACCGATAAGGTGGACAAACGACCTGATCGCAGGACGACGTTGGGTGCAGGCCGCTTCCAACCTCCTTTTGGAAAATTATGGGATAAGTTTATGTTCAGCAGTAGACATCCTACGGCTGAGATGATAATATACACAAATATGAGTTAGCGTCTCGTTCATTATCTACCGAGTTAGCATAATATAATGTTTTAATCGATCGCTGGCGGCAATAGAAACGTAACTGTAGCTGCACTGTTTTTTAATAGCAGAATAAGAATATGTGTCATTTAACTACGGTTCAATTGCATTTGGATCAAATTTAGTTAGTGGAATCGGCCCCTTGAATGTAGTCGGCAACTGCATTCAGTTCGCGTGCGCTCCATACTTATGGCTGTTCACACTTGTCGCAGATGAACTTGCGATATTTTTAGTTATTATAGGTGGTTTTTAACTTCAACTGTTGCACCACGTATACGGTGTCCGATATTTTATACTACAATTGACGAAATATGCATGTTGTGTGCATGCTTATTGGTAAACACCATGCCTGCCCATAACAGATGTAGTGGCAACTTAAGAAGTAGCTGGAAGGCTTGTAGTAGGCTCAATGTCTGGCAACGCGATTATATGAAAAGATTTGGTGTATATTAACCAAAACGGATACTAGCACAAGAGGCGTACTTCCTATCAAGTCTGGTTTTTGATTGGCGTTAATACGGAGAGGGGAATCTTAACTTCTTACAACTTCGTTCGCCCACTGTGTAGGAACATATTATTTTTCCTGTATCGTTTTTGAATAACATTCAATCAAATATCGTTATCATTCAATTTGAATTAATCCAAAGCTTTAGACCGCGCTCATCCGTCGAAGGTGTGGTCACATTTCAATGTCAATCCGCTTTGATCTCGCCGACGACGTCATGCCTCCCACTCATTCTACTCACGGCTTCACAATAGGTATCCTCAACACTTTGTCCTTTTACACATTAACAAACATATATAAAGTTTACTACTGTTCTGTAGTTCTTTAGGTACAGTTCAACATGCACGAGACGTTGATATTAGCTTGCCAAGAAGTTATGTAAAGTTTGTCTAGTGAATTATAATTATAACAGTTACGAGTATATTTTATTTTGAATTAGGCATAGATTCTAAGGAATAATAATTGAAGTGGCATCATTCGATCCTGATGATGCTCAGTTATAAAACAATCTTAAGGATAAATTCCACACTAACAAATAAAGTGACACTTTGGCAGACTGACAAATGCCATATCCGAAAATCTCAAAAACATGTTCTCAAAAAGATCTGGATGTTGCTCTATTGTGAAAATGTTAGTTGCTGGCAACTGTTGATCAATTAAATATTAAACTATTAGGTAATTATTCGTGTAATACTATTTACAAAAAGTTACGGTAAAACTTGTATTAAGTTTCCGCAATACATTTACGGCCTTATTAATAAACTTGTAATAAGCCCGGTGTAGTTAAAACATCTATCTGTCAATTTTTCGCTTGCAGTAAATGTCACGCGTGAAAGCAAGATCAAGCATGTTACGCCTAATCTATGTTTTCGCGACGTTTATTAATAAAGGCCTTAGGTATCGAGATATATGCGACTGTAAGGAGTAAGGGTCGAGGGAGATCTCGGACTCGGTCTTTGTCTCGGCCGAGAACAAGAACCTGTCTCGGTCTACCCTTAGTGTATAGTATACATATCTAGCTGGTGCCTGCGACTTCGTCTGCGCAGGAATAGTACTTCGAGTAGCTTTATCTTCTCCATGGCCATATCTATCTTTATTCCAAAATGTCATAAAATAATTACATGGTCAAACGAAATGGCTGTAATCAGTAAATTTAAATACTTGGTTATATCAATCAGTCAAACCTAATGATAAAATACAGTACATACAAACATAAAACAAATCACCATAGAAAAAAACTGTCATTATTATTTCGTCACCCTTGACGGTAATTGTGTTACATTTCATCACCCTTGACGGCCGCTGAGCACGTCTAGTGTATCGAGCTGTCAAAATGATAGCGTGCTTTTGACTCAGCTTCCAGAAACTGACACAAACTTTGACAGAACTGTCATCATTACGATCTTGACGTAGGCGGGGATCTTGTTATTTTGTCAATGCTGTGCCCAAGAAAGTTACGCTTTTTCGCCCGCGTGGTGATGGATGATCATGATGAAAAGTATCCTATATCCAGCGCCTCATCTACTTCCATACCAAATTTCATCAAAATTGGCCCCGCCGTTTGAGCGTAAAAGAGTAACAAACATCCATACATCCATACTCACAAACATTCGCGTTTATAATATTAGTAGGAAGTAGGATAGTATGTGTGTGAGATGTATTGTGGAAGAGTTGTTACTTACTATGATTTTACATTTCAGTACTTAGTTTATAAATAGTAAATTCGTGAAAGGAAATAATGTTACATAGCATAGCATGATATTCACTAATGCTCTTAGCACATGATTTGTCACTGTAAAAACATCTCTATGCCTGCGAGTATATTCTTTCTAATATTTTCTTTGCAAAGGAATTAGGTTCAAATTTGCTTGTTGTCTAATGATGTACGAGAAAAAAATATAATTCATTATACAATTGCCGACACTAAGCTCGTATTGGTTGGATTGGAACAATGATTGTAATTCTGGTGATATGTTCCGACCTCACTTAAATTGAATCGAAGGTTGAATGTGATTGGGCCTGGAAGTATCTTTAGTGGAGAATGAATAAAAAAAGTAATCAAGTGCGTATAGGATACGCACAAGACTGTGTAGGTACCGTAGCCATAGTAACAACTAGCTAAGTAGGTACGCTCCGCGATTTTACCCGCGTGGTGACGGATGATGATGATGATGAACCAAAAATGGCGTATGTTACTCAGGAAAATGTAGCACTGGTGAAACAATCGGTTCGGTGAAACAGTAGATTTTGCATATATCCATTATAAACAAACAAACAATTAAATCTTTCCTATTTATTATTAGAGTAGACGTGTATCCCATGCCGTGAGCAACGTGAGCGTGATTTCAACCAATTCCGAATGGCTGACAGATCTCACCTGTCAAAAGCGCGATATTGAATCGGAATGGAAAAAAGTCATAATATCGCCAAAATTAGTGTTGACGTGACTCGGAAAGCACCTATTATGGAATCGCAGACATTTTTGTTGACATGACGTCTTCTTTAAAAAGGTATTACATCACTTTGCTATATTAAAACAGCTTGGGACTGATCACTCCAGGATCTATCTACTCATGTACTAAGATGTCAAAGTGTAGCGTGTCTTGCCCTACTGATACCATTATTATGTTCTCTTTTACCTAAGTAAAAACATTGTAAAAACATCTATATAAAAAGAATGGCCCCGAGTTTCTTGCCGCTTCTTCTCGGTTGGCTCTATGTATTTTGGAACGCGGCGGTAGGCTTTAAAGTACATAATAATGAAAACTTGACGTTCATAAGTGCGTCTTTGATGCCTAAATTGAATAAATGATTTTGACTTTGACTTATTGTCAAAAGTTTACACAGCGTAAGCGATATGAGGATGTTTTTTGGTATTATTTTCACAGCTTGAGTTACATTATCGAAGTTTTCACATGGATTCCTAAATTTTTTTAAATATCCTATAGCCTATGTTCATCAGGGATAATGTAGCATTTTAATGGTGAAAGAATTTTTCAAATCGGTCCAGTAGTTTCGGAGCCTATTCAATTCATACCAACAAACAAATTTTACCTCTCTAATATTATTAGTGTAGATGTAGACAAAACCGTAACACACTAATTTTGAAAGAAAAATATGGGCGCAAAAATAGCATAAAGGTTTTTTATGTCGTTATGTTACGGTGCAATCACGAGGCCCACCTGGTGTTAAGAGTAACCTCTGCCTTTAGCAGATCCATTTCGTCACAATTGACGAACTGCACTGCGCTACTAACCCTGAGACAGTAAGTCATCAAGTCTCACGTTTGTTCACCGGCACTTTCAAACCAGCACCCAGAAATGCGAGCATTACTGCTTTGTGGTAGAAATATTAGATATGGTAGCAGTACTTCCCCAGATGAATTATTTTACAAAGAGTTCTACTGCTACTATTATTTGATATGTAAAAAAATATAAAAATATCTATTTATGAAAAACTAATGAAATCTTATGATCACCCTTTAATATGGTATGATAATTATATATTATGAAGGTGTTCACGAATTCTAAAATAACATCATCATCATCATCGTCTCAACCATAGGACGTCCACTGCTGAACATAGGCCTACCCCAGAAATTTCCAAAAGGGCCGGTTGGAAGCGGCCTGCATCCAACGCCGTCCGGCTACCTTTGTCAGGTCGTCAGTCCACCATGTTAGTGGATGACCTACGCTGCGCTTGACTGTCCGTGCTCTCCACTCCAGAACCTCCTGGCCCCATCGGCCATCTGTTCTGCGTGCTATGTGGCCTGCCCACTGCCACTTTAACTGGCTAATCTTCTGGGCTATGTCGGTGACTTTAGTTCGTCTACGGATCTCCTCATTTCTGATTCGACCACGTAGAGAAACCCCGAGCATAGCCCTCTCCATAGCTCGTTGTGCGACTTTGAGCTTATCTATGAGGCCTATAGTAAGAGACCACGTTTCAGTGCCATAAGTCATCGCTGGTAACACACATTGATCAAAGTCTCCTGTCTTAATAATATCTTAATTCTTAATAACATCAAACGCGTTCATATCGTGTCATTGTGCGAGGATGGCATAGATAACTACATATTGAGAGATTTTAAAATGTTTCAAAACTTAATTAGTATATTATATGAATAAATAAATGTATACCTATGAAGGACAACTTTCATTAGCAAGAATTACATATTAAAAATAAAAAATTATAACCAACTAACGATGAACACTTCCGATTGCGAAGGGCCAGAAACTGGTGCGATTCTCTAATGATACGTCGATGCGATCGCCGACGAGCTCACCAATGTCAAATACTTTATGAGATATCGCCCTTGTACATAAGGTTGTTTTTCCAAGGTTTCTTGCCATCTCGTCATTTGTTTCACGGATGTTGCCAAAGATGTAACGATGTTTGCTCTAAGAGAATCGCACGGCTGTACAACAAGCTGAGTGAGCCTGAATTTATGAAGTCAATAAATATGATATTCAATTCAATAGCAGTGTAAAGGTTCTTTTGATAGACATAAACTACTTATAGAAGATTAATGAGTACAAATGATTATGCATTATTCAGAAAATACAATAATTAAGTCAAATTAAGGTTTACATCTGTTAATCGTTTTAGAAGAAGATAAATCCTTGGACGGGATTCGAACCTGAGTCTTTTCTATTACCATGTCAGACACCTATAGAACGCTAGGTCACTGACGCACCCTATCGAAGAATAGATTTATATCTCTAGTTGTTGGGGAAGAAGCACCATGCGTCAGAAGTTGTATCGAAAGATAACTTTCGTAATCATGAGGCATCGTTTATGTTATGATATGATATATATTGCTTATTATTTTAACACCTGCTTAGTGGAAACTAAACTTTAGAATTTTAGAGAGAAACTATACTTCCTTGAACAGCAAACACGATTAAGTTACATTATAAGGCCACGTCCACACTGTCCGCTAAACGACACCCCCTTCATCAATACTTCTGTTTAATGAACCCGATTGCCAATTACATTATGAGTGGCCGGTGCGTTGCTCCTGACCACTAGCCGTACTCACCCACATGTTCGTAGAGCCGTGATGAGAAACGGAACGTGAACTTTCCCTCTCGTAACAATGCCCCAACTCGAGTTACGTAGGCGCATCCCTGTCCCACTTGCGCCAGTTAACATGAGAGTGAGGAAGGAGCGAGCGCTCAAGGTATACACCGACGTGTCAATACTGGCGGTTGTAAGAGGGTGCTCAAGTGTGGAGCATGCTTAGCAATTATGGGGTGACCGGTGGCTATAAGATGATCATTGCTTACCTGCTTTAACAGGTGCGCTTGGGGACTGCAGCGTCACTTTACGTTACGGATATGCAACAGTTACGAGAATTGTAGAAGCTGAGTGTTACATGTACGATTTAATAAACGTTTCATATATAAATGTCATATTTATTTATTGGCCTAGTGTACTATGTCCGTAGGAAGAAATGTCGCACTCTTCAGCGAATCCCTACATGCAATCCACGCGTGGTGTCATACTGATATGTGGCGATAAATTGTTTTTGACTTTCTATAATTGCGACAGTCAAGCTTTTTTATCTCTTAATCGTTTACGTGTGTGTATTGCGTAAACGGCTGCGTTCCAGCAAGCCACAGGACAAGCCAAAATTTGGCAAAACTGCCGGTCCACGACGCCTCTAGGCCAAAATTTGCACGAATCAAGATTTGATCACGCCCGTTTCACGACACCTGTCAGAACAAATTTTGTCCCGACTGGCCAAAATTTTTCTACCTTTTGAGAGAGCCAAATCTTGGTCGGCTGTCAAAAGTGACAGAGTGTTGATAGTGACAAAGTATTTTGTTGCAGTTTCACGACGAATGGATAGGTATGTACTAAACTCGAAGCAAAGACTACAATGAATACTGGGTTACTCGAAGTGCCTAATTATATAATCTCGACCGGTGGGGAGTAATTATTATCCTCAAATTAGTTTGAAACCAACAAAGCTAACACCTAAGTTATATATGTCAAACTCGTTTTTGCCAGATAATGGTAAAATACGTTCTAGCAAAGTTCGATAAAATCTTGGCCGAACATTATTTGGTCTAAAGCTTGCTGGACGGCAGCCCCGGAGGTACGCGTACGCTTGTGGGAATGTCCATCATGATGTGTGGTATCAGACTGACCAGACGGTCTGAAAGTAGATCCGTGTTAAAGTGTGCACGTCACTGTTGTAAGTGAAATGTATTCTAATTATAGGACTAAATAGCAAGGACTTGGGAGATCGATCGCAGTGCTATGTTGCGTATAACTTTGATGCTAAAAGCACTGAGTGGACAGGCGCGAGCGAGCCCATTCAATACCCAGATTCTTGCCAACAGGCGAGCGACTTCACCTAGCATTTTTATTTGCACAAAAATAATAAACGTGTCAATTTTTTACTATGGTATATACCAATTTGAAAATACTAAAATATAGCAAGCTCTCGGAATATCTCAGGACCACTAGAGTGTTGGCTAGTGTCGTTTACCATATGTATGACAAAACCTTAGAGTAGCCTTATCAGACTGGAATTTATCCATCTTCGCCGAATAACTGTGGGAGAAACATCATGAGAGCCAGAATGAAACATAGGACGTTGGTCCTGGTCAGACGCCATTGACCAACTAGGCCACCGAGGTTCGGGTCCGAGCATCGAATTTCTGACACGGAGAGTCAGACGACGCGGGTTCGAATCCCGTCCGAGGATGTAAATTTTTCTCTCTATAAATTTCAATGTTTGAGATAGCTTAAACAGGCGTTACTGCTTTAAAAAGTAATACTATAAAATGGGACCAACACTTTAATATCAGATAGAATATGGTACTGTGTTGAACCACTGGTGTCTGACGTTCAAAGTACACAACCAACCTCTGTCAATAAAATTTAAATGTGACCAACTAGAAGGTGTATCATATTCAATAAAAAGTAATGAGTTATGCGTGGTCATAGATAAATAATATATTTTCATTTTGTACATGATACAATCGATGTGTACAGACAATATGTTAGTCTATGTGTACAGATACCACTTTGTTTTTGAATATATATAGGTACTTCTTGAGTATCTACACGATCTAATTGAAAACTTCCGCCTTTTTAGCAGTCGGTAAAATCGGTTGTATTTAATAATTTGTTGGTTAAGTATGCCTAAGGAATAAGTTAAAATCATCCAAAATATCACTTGAATATTTTGCAAAGATAAAAAATGGATCGAAACACAAACAGATTGGCGGGTGAAATCTAGCAAATCAAATTAGATTCACCAAAAAAGCTTCTCTTATTTACACTGAATATTTCAAAGCTCAAGACAAATGAATCTATAAAATTAATTGGACAAGTAATCGAAAACTCAGAAAGAATTTCTTCATCTCTTTTGGGGGAGCACGAAACAAATGAGGGGCGGACATTGAATAATTCGATTTCCTTATTTGCACCAATCAATATCTTATAAGGGAATCCGATATCATGTCAGAAGATATTTGGCTATTGAAATTGTTTATTGAAGACCATTTATAATATTTCACGGTGTCAAGGACTAATTTTGTTTAAAACTGTTAAACTTTCATTCTAAGCCTTTCAAGTGCTATTTATATTGGTGAAACATTAAGAGAGGTACTCGTCTAATGTAGACAGTTTGACTGTATTCTGCCCCCGCCTGGTAAAGCTGTTAATGCTGATAGATGTGGTAGGTAGTAATATTTTATTTTCTATGGAAAACATTTTCCAGCTCAATACAGCTAAGAAAGCTTAAGAATTGGGACTTTTCCAAATACACTCACCCAGATGGGTATCGTAAAAACCGAGTAGAGGAATAAAATACGCCCACTACATATTGTGTATATACAAAACAAAATCAATGTTCCCTTAATTACAGATATATATATATATACATGTGTAAGAAATACAAAAAGATATACATAAGAAATAAGAAGAGATTTTCGAAAACGTTTGCGCAGAGGATAAAACTTTTAATCGCACAACATTTCAGAAAGCAATAGACGATAGAGTTATTACAAGCACGGCCACAATCCAAACTTAGTCAACGATCTAACGTCGACCGATGTTAATTTACAATCAAACTCAGGTGCAAAAGCACAATAACTAAATTCCAAGTGATCTAAACGTTAAAGGGTGGCACAGCTTCGGGCAATAGTGCCGAGGCTAAGGGTAAAGCTGCACTTGGTAAAGCTGCACAACGATTTGTGATATCTTGCTTCCTGAACAGTAGCGAACTTTTGGAATTGTAGAAATATTACATATATTAATAGTAATAGCAATAATTACTAAATTTAAACTTTATTTTTAATATTAATTTTAAATTACTCTTTGAATGAAGACCGTGAGGTATGCTACTAGCTTTAGAGTCGCGTCTCTCGTAGACGAGACATTACAGGCAATAATTGCATTTGCTACCGACTGCGCTGACGTTTCCCGCCGTCTCCATTGCAACTTATATACAATCGAGTTAATAGCACAAACCACCCTCAGGAATAAGTCGCCTGATGGAAACATTTCCCCACTTGATTGACTTTACGGCAAGTTTCATACTTGCAAGACCAGACTCATTTTGTGGAGTTATTCTCGTAGATTTTGCAAATAGGCTGTTAATTAACTTCGGCCTGTAAAGTCCACAGTATCTGATTAATTTCAAAACGATACTCCGCCAAAAATAAGCTCATATTAAATTTTGTCCGTAATACTGTCGGGTACTTATTTAATTCCGGATATAAAATTTCTGTGATTGAGTCCCAGCGGGCGGGGTGAGGGGCGTGAATTCCAACAAAATTAGCACCAGGGGTCGAAATAAAAAAGCGAAGGAAAAATTTAATGAACAGGAAAATGCTCCTTTTTGCAGCTATTCCATCTATTTATCTACATTGGGATGCCCATTACCTTGCTAAGAGAAAAGTTTACATTTTTAATTTAATGATTCCACTTTGTGGAAGTTGGGCGGGTTTCGGCGAGATCTTAATTTGGGGATTTCTGAGGCGTCTCGTTTTGTAAATATTATTCCTTTAATAAGACCTCACGTCGAGGGGGCTCCGTGAACTCCGTGATTACGACTCTCTTTGCGAGCTTCATTTTAGACCTCGTCATTTTGATTGGCGCTAATGAAATTTTTCTTACTCCGTGTGCCGTTTTCTTGTTCTTGACAGAATCATTTTCGAGGGACACGAATCACTTTGTGTTGCGTCACTGGCACACCCTATAAACATTTATGGAAGGCAATTTGCAAACATCTGGGACGTTATTTTTGTCATCTTCATTTACGTTTTCCACTTGCTAATTCAATTTTTAACTTATCTCTTTCCCGAGTACGTGTCCCCATCTGTGGCTTTTCTAAATCGCGTTGTCCCAGCTGCGTTTGCGTGCGCGATGACGTTTCGCTTTTAGCGGGTGTTTTAAAATTGAATATTTGATGCTGGAATCCCTCTTGTAAATCCATGACGGTAGAAAGTGCTGGATTCCGAGGCGGATAATTTTTTGAATGTCTTTGTTAACGACCGCACACATTACCCATAATCGCGCTGTGCTACTTGGTGGTGTTCATTTATTTTTCAACAATTTATATAACGTTTCTTCGTCAGTATACTCTTGAGAATTGAGCAATAAAATTTGTAAAAGAAGTACGCGTTGACTGCATTATATATCCCTCCATTTTAGATATTGCCGTTTTTATTTGTGATACGAGTTGCTTCACATATTGCGTATTTCGTTTATGAGTAATAACGAAATAGTATCCACATTTGTTAACATACATCTGCTTTCCGTTTACATTGTTATCTATCAGAGAACATGACTGTGGCACTCGATGGTTCCCATAAACACAAATGGTTAGCTTAGTTCCTTTCTAATTACATAGATAAGCGGCTCCAATAACGGTTGGTTTATCACAATCGTATGTTAGGAATCTAATTGGAATTTTGCATGTTGATATGATCAACTCTTTATTGGACGATATTATGTTTGCTTTCTGATATTGATCATTGTATTTCATATATATCGGTACAATTTATGATAAAAGCTGAATTATGCAGTTCTCATAATGCTTGTCACTGTTATGTAAACGTTAGATAGGTAGAGTTGGCATTATGATAATTACTAAGGTGGGGTATTCTCATAGCTTCTCCTCATATTTTAACTATTGACATTTATTGTTCGCTCGCGAGCTGAAGACTTTTGGCTCTCGGCGTCACACGTCATATTCAAATGTTAGAGCTGTATTCGCTCGCGTATGAATGATCACAATAATATTATAAAGGCGAAAGTTTGTAAGTGTGTTTGTAACTCCTTCACGTTCAAACAGTTAGGCGATTTTGAAAAATTTGGATTCGAGGTAGATGAGGCATTAACACATAGGATATTTTCGTCATCATAAATCACCACGTGGGTGTAACCGCGGGGCGCAGCTAGTTCATTATATTATAGGAGTGATCATAAAGCGAGTGCTTGTCAAAACAAGACTCTTCGTATTCAGTAAATTATTTTTTTGACACAAGATTTCCAATTTGTCAAAACTATAACCGCATTAATATATCAAGATGCCAAATTTGCATTTAAACGTTTCCGATAGAGAGATAATTTACCAAATTACAGTTATTTTTAATAGAAATTATAGACAGCGTTCTGTATTACGGGGTTGATGGGGTCGTGTTTTTACGAAAACATCTGTTGCGTGTATGAGTTTTTTTGTTATTTTAAAAGGAGACATGATGGATCAGTTTCAACACGTATTCGTCGGTACCTTTGTTGCTGGTTTATGGCTTTGTAATGTGTTTCTTTGTTTGTTCAGAATGTGTTACAGTTGCTATACTCGCTTCCGAAGGAACGACTTCATGGATCGTGGTGTAGATTATAGTGTTCATGTGGCTAAGGAGATATCGTTCTCATTTTATTAAAATGTTTAAAGTATATACATATTTAAATTATATAGCTAACTTTTTTCCCAATTTGTTGGGTCGGTTAACTTTAAACTTTAGTGTCAAGAATAAAAATGTTATCAAATACCTACATAGTGTACGCACATTTATTTGATAAAACCATCCGATAAACTGCTAGAAGATATGTTATTGAAAGACGCATTTTTTAAAATCGGTTAATCTCGGCTCAGCATTAGATATTTTATTTGTAGCATTCTATAGTATCTTACAAAGCTACACCATGCAGAAACTCAATTACAAGCGGATTAAAGGACAACACGTCTTCACAAAGAGTATAATTCCAGAGGTGAAAAACTAATGCATCGTCACGAAAACTATTGTCAAGTGTGGGAGGTTCTCGAGTACCCCCGAGCGCTCTTTAAAAACCAACGTTGCGTGTTTTTTAAATAGGATTTGTTGCAGATTGCTCCATAATCTTATCTTCAGATGCTTCAGAAAGGATCGGTTCGCATCTTTCAATGACATTAGTGCACCACATGACAGCGTTTTTTATTGCATTTGTTGCTTTTTGAATTGTTTTTGCTATTCTAAAAATACTTTTTGGAGACAATATATGGATTGAGTATAAAATCTACCTATAATGGAAATGATAATAATTTTGTTTAAACTCTATATCAACCAATCATCACGGCTACAGATATGTTTGGTTTGGCATAAATCACCGTGCATTTATGCATATTCATAATTTCGAAATTCTGCTGTCCGTAGTTACTAGAACAACAGTGAATACGACGTACGTAAAACATTACGTTTTTCTATATTATGTGTTAAGGAGTTTCAGCAAATTTGAAATTAAAAATTTAAGAATTAAGTATTGCGCCATGAAAGAGCAACAAACAGCCATATACATACAAATACTTAAGGCGCGGTCCAATTCTAATTTTAAAACAATTTACGATGCTTTACATAAGGTTGAGAATTGCTTATCAAATTGGACGATGTAACGCGAAAATGCAATTGAAAACGTGCTAATACTTTTTATATTTAGTTCGTACAATCAAATGATAAAGAAGTCCATAGTTCACTAGTAAATTTCATTGGGAATTCGAATTATGATACATTCATTGAAATATATTTGCCCATAATTGAATAAAAATGCTTTTTCCCACGAAGCACATAAGAAAAATTGCAAAACTTAGGGAATGTTGCCGATTTTTTCTATCAAGCCAAGTTTGCTCAATCGTGTATTGGCTCCCATAGTTCATAAGAACGTATATTCAATTTATACTACGTTTTTTTCGAACTTCGGTTATTAGGTTTAAGTGTCGAAAAATTTAGTTTTCGCGAAGTCGAATCATGAAGTTTGGGCGAAATCTACACTCATTTCGCCTTAACATACTTTCGCTCCTTTTTTATTTTTTTTTCCTTTTTTTAAGAAATCTTTATTTAGCGAGAATGCATGCGAGAAGCATTAAAATGGAAATGTAAGTATTTGTTATGAATGTTGTAAATTTTCTGTTGCTTTTATATTCGGTAGAGAAATAAATAGGTACTAATTTATCTATCCAATCGTTATAACCTTTCAGCAAAGTTTACTGTCTTATAGGATTAGCAAATTTGAACTTAGTAACCCCATGGTTACTAAGTTCAAACCGTGTTGGAAAGTGTATCAGAAATACATGGGTATTTCTGATACACTTTCCAACACTGTTTACACTAAAAAATTCAACAACTCCAAAGCAGTTCTCTAAGTCATTATTTTCGAAGCTAAGGTTTGAAGTACCCCTTTCCATTGAATGCACCCGTGGGCACATTGTTTCTAACTCTCAATGTGAAGCTGAAATGGAAACGTAGAAATGAATGAGCCCATTCAGCTCCGGTCTGAATGAGGCGCCATTCGTACGCAAATATGGAGACAGGCCTAATCTCGATTTATCTCGGCGACGCAACGGTTTTGGTATTTGCCGAGTAAATATGTTCTGGCGAGTGTTCTGGAACTGAATGTTTTTTTGATACTCTATTAGTATAGTTTGAGATAGGCAAATTGTCTTACGCATCTAACATTAGATTAACTAGTTTAATCAATAGAGCTATTAGAATTATATTTGACAGTCGTGATGCATATCGTATTATCATTGTTTGGAAGATTGTTTTAGGAGTACATTTTCTGATTTCTGAGAGGACTAATGCTAAAAGAATAAACAAGCTGAATTGAACATGGGCTGGTAATATTTCCAGAATAAATGGTAAAACACAGAAGAAATTAAGTTCTTGGGCGGAAAGAACGTTTAGGAAAACGAGGTGTAGGACGCCCGGCGGCTAGGTAGTGAGATGACCTGCTAAAAAGGCTTGCATTACCTAATTACTAATTATTAATTTAGCAATCCCAGAATATCAAATTCTGTGACGTAATTACGCTAGAAGATTAGGCATTATGTCTAGCAGTCTTTTTGTCTTTTTGGGCTGATGGTGAATGAAATAAACATCATAAAAATTATAATGATAATAATTACAAGTATAATTATACAAACGTATACGAGTATAATTTTATTTTCATGAAACAACTCCTAATGAAATCTAACTGTTAAAATTTTCATTCATAACTTAGCTCTAAGAATTTTCAAATGTGCTCTAGAGACGTGAAAATGTTCCTGAAAGTTTTATGAGAAAGTACCAAGATCTCGGGGAGCAATTAGACCCGTTGAATAAATGACAGGTAACTCTCGGGTCTCAAAAGGTCTCGCCTTCCGAATGGGAACGAATGATTCTAAATGAATGAGTGAGAGGAATGAGTAGGAATGATTGTGAATGTTTATTTACATACGTTACTCGAAGGCACTTGTCTGTAGATTTTGGTGGTAGAATTAAGAATCTAAACACGCGGTCAGGTTTAGATTATAAGAAAAAATATGTATCCCAATGCAGTGATGTCCCTACTCTAGTTTCTGATACTACATGGCATATTTGCTGATAAACTTAGATTTTCGAAAATAAGTACTTAGCTTAAATTTTATTTATATTATTTGATCAATCTGCTTAAAATTAAGACATCACGTATGTATATTTTTGCTCGATTAGGTTTATTCTAAACAAAAAAATGAAAGAAGTACTTTATAACTTCAATAGTATGTAATAATACTTTATACTTCTGGCCATACTAATAAAATGGCGTATTTTAAAATATATAGTCAATTGCCAACTGTAACTCGAATAACAAAGACCAGTCAAAAGTTATAATTTGAAATTTGTGATTTAGTAAGATAATCAGTGTGCTAGTAGACCTATAAAATTTTATAAAATAGCCTTAGTTAGATGTTTAATTCTATCTATTCTAAATTTTAAAATTAATTCTTATTTCAAATTCAAAATTTCGCATAGATCCATTGGTAAGAAATTCAGTAGCCGTAAGTCTAAACCACGACTTGAATTTATCATGTGACCACTCAATCTTATGTCAGATGACGTCAATCGTGACTATCGAACTAACACTCTTACTAAATATCTCTACAATTATAAATACGTTAATCATGAATAAAAATTTTGACCGAGGGAGATACAATTTTTAATATAAAATTAAATTAAAATATAAAATTAATCTATCAAGTGTCTGATCCAAATAATCCAATTATTTATGATTACTGTAGTTTTAACAGACTCTGAGGCCGTATTCCAAAATAAATAGAGCCATTACAGAGAAAAAACGCGAAGAACAGAAAATTAGGTATAATAATTCATAATTAAATAATAATAATTTGCCATCGCCATTCCTCATCATGAGAACCTCGTGAAGGCCAAGAAGGACAAGGTCAGCGAGTACTTTAGCAAGACTTAGCCCACGAGGTGACTGGCATATGGATGTTGACTTCAGGATCATTGCTCCTTTAGTCGTTTCAGCAAACGGTCTTAGCAAATAGAAAAAACCTCAACAGACACCTGAAGAGGCTTCTTTCGCTAGAGTGTTAGACCAAGGGTTGAATCAAGGGCCAGATACAGAAGACTCCTTGATGACACTGCACGTATTGTCAGGAAGTTTCTCGGTCTGCAGACCTGATCACCGGAAGTTTGGGTCATGACCCACTGCCGATGGCAATCTAGGATTAGGTTCATTACAATGTTTATGCTTTATATAGAAATATTGTAAAAATATTAATTTTAAGAAAACAAAAATAAAATGTGAATAATAATTTCATATTTTATTAATATTATTGGTTTTTCAAAAATTAATAGACAGGACTACAAAATAAGTTTCAAGACTACTGTAGCAATTCACCGTGCTTTATGATACACCTACATTTTAAATTCAAGAAGGTGGTAGGTACATGTCTCACAAACACTTCTCAAGATATGTCACAGCGTAGGCAACTCATCAAATATTGGATTAAAAATCCATCAAATTAATTTAATTTACAACGTATCCATTTCCTTTGTACAAACATAATAATAAAGGTACATTTATAGCGGTTACAGAGAGCCGAAAGTGTATTGCAATAAAGTATAGAAAAAAGAAGCGGGGTTTTGATTGATCACCGACTCGACGATGTTTTTGTGTGAAATTAAAAATACGAACTGGTTGGGCATGCGTTGGATTAAAAAAGAATTTCTCTCGGTCAATAAGAGGGTAAGGCTTTTGTTGTCAAATACAACTTTTGAAATTAATTTATTTTTGGACATCGATTTCGCATTACGAGAATAGATGGATGTCGTTTTTTATCCACAATACATCTTGCTCAAGTTTTCCATAATTTTTATGGTAATTAGTGATTAAGTGTCATTATAATTATACTCAAAACTGCACATGTTTCAAATTAATTACAGATATCAACTTTGCACATGTAATTATTGTTCCAATTAAAAAAAACAGTAATAAAAGTTGGCTTCGAATGCTCAGAATATTGTCGTCAACATATCACATTCAATAGCACATAAATAATAGTGATAAAAAAAAGAGACGGGTACCTATAGCAGGTATAATAAATCGTAAATGTTTAGTAATTGAAGACTAAATAAATTCTATATACATACAATTGATAAACCCCAACAACCACACAAATAATCCCCATAATATACCGTCTGCGAAATTCACATCAACGTTCAAGTACCACCACAACTTCACCGCAAACGAGTAATTAAAGCATCTATAATATATTAACATCATGCATACCAAATTCACGAGAGGCAAGAACGCGAGGGAGATGAGAAGTCGTCAAGTACTTACCTAGTATAAATGCAAGAGACAAACGTATCATGGAGTCGACCAAATACATCAACGCGAATGGGAGTCCGCAACAAGATAAATTATGAAGTTGCCTTACTTTGTACGGTTAATTTTTCTGTGCCTTAAGCATATAGTATTGCCACTTTAAAATATAAACTGTGGCCTGAGAAACCACATGTGGTTCCAAAATAAGGATATTATGTAACGTTGATAACAATATCTACTGGAGATACAAAGTGAGGTAGCTTTTGTATGTAGTACCTGGATGACCTGTTTTTTTTTGTGATTCCTAACTTGTTTTTGACTTAGTGTAGCTTAACAACGCCATCTATTGTCAAGTAGTTTTAGTGTTGCAGTCTCAGTAAAAAAAGTTTGTTGTATCAGTTTTTCATTGCCTGAAAACACGGATAAAACGACGTTTTTTTTTAAAATAAAACATAGCTAGATCGATTTCGCCCCCGAAACCCCCTGCATACTAAATTGCATGAATATCTATGGAGCAGTTTCCAAGATTCAGATTATATATACGTATATACAAGAATTGCTCTTTTAAAGGTATTTTCGTAAGTGTAATGAGAAAAAAGGAACTACCCATTATTTTCTATTTGTAAGAGATTTAATTCTTAAATTTTCAACTAATCAAAATTACTAATAAGTATACTAAAAAAAATCAAAACTGTTCATTCTATCAGATTTAAAAAAAATTGTTCTACTTAATTAATATTTATAAAAAACTGAGTCATATTCGGCGCTGTGCGGCGGTGAGACAACCCTACACAGTTAGTATGGGCAAGGTCATTCGCCATAATAAGGTAGTTGTAAGCGATGATGGCTTCTAAGACGTAGATATTTATTTATTAATTAGTTTGACCCGACGTCATTGGTGGTAAAAAGTATCACCACTTGCAAACTTGCGTTCTCGTCATCGTTTTTATATCTTATTATGTATATTATTATACTAGAAACGTGAATATACGTTAGAGAGGTACTTTAACACTGAATACAACAAAGGTACAGACAGAGTAATCATAACAGCTATTTGGTGGTTTATGAACGATCAAAATTGCAAGAGCACGTGTATAAAACACACTTTGCAAAGTAGATTTAAATTTTAATACGGAGCTTTCAGTCGGGGTTGTAAGTAATGTCTTGACGTTGGAAAAGTATGGAAGTGCTTCCTTCCGCGGTTTGTTACAAGCAGGTAAATTTCTGTAGGAATTATTTTTATGTAATGTTTAAGCTATGTATAGGCTGATTTTATTGCACTACAAAATAGTAAACACATTAAAGGAATAAAAAAGAAACTTACGTCAATTCAGCAGCGATCTGTTCTAAGCAAAATACAAAAGTTTCCATATAGTGTATTTAAAATAGAACACATATTTTCAGATTTTTACAAAGCGTTATAGCGGATGTTTGCATATGTAAAAGTAACTTTGATCAAAACTACTTGCGTTAGCTGGATTTGAGTTTAGTTTCAGGGAAAACATTGGAAATAAATTTAGTCGTATTGTGAACTTACTTAATGTATTTTTTACTAATTGAAACATTAGCGAGATTTAGATTAGATTAGACTACAGTTAAATATAATTTCAAATTTCACAAAGTAACAACTTAATCTGTCCGAATCAGCAAGCATCATTCGAGGAAAGTTTCATTCATAAATCTATTGTTATTTTTTGTCCTGATGCGGACAAATTGGTACATATTTAAATGTTAGACAGGACAGTATTTCTATTTTTAGGTAATTTTAGGTCTTATTAGATTGAATATGTTATATTTTTATAATCATCAGTTATACCCTCTAAAACTGCTTGAATTGCTATACGTTACCTTGTAGTTGCGTGCAGCTTTAGCGGAGTGGATAGATTTGGGCATGTCCACATTAAGCCATTGGGGTCCGAGTCTCAGGTGTCGACTGCGGCCGATTTCACAAGACAATGCTTAATAATTTCATTTCTCCATTACGGCGGCCATCTTTGCGAGTCGCACAGTTAGAGGGCATCGGCGCACCCCTCCACGGCAATTTGCATTGTAACTCGGACCACGTAGAAGGCCCTAACTGCCATACCACCACCTCCTAACTCTTGAATTTATAATTTTGTTGCTTTTATTAACAGCAACTTTGCGTGGGAATCAGCGATAGCCTTCCGCGGCGACTCTTTATTGTGGACGATAACTTGCTAGATTTATTTTATAGTTCACCTAGAGACTTTGTCCCGGGAGGGTAAGTTTTACGCGTACCATTTTATATCGCCAATAAAAAGGGCCGATGTATCAGACCATTAAAATATTTGTTGGATTTATTTGACAGCCTGCTTGTTTTGTTGAAATGTTTATTGGATACGCCTACATTGTTGCTCAAATTAAGCACTCGATAGTAATCATGTTGCTGATTTATAATTTTACTGACGTATAACTACCATTCTGACGAACGATGTTCAAGTTATTACAATCACAGATGGTATAAAAGTATACAGTATGATAAATAAACCAAATAAATGCACGCGAACAACAAATAATAAATATATATATTGATACTAACTCGCTGCCTTAACCAATCGTAATATTAATGTAAAGTTTTTTTTATATTTTTGCTATCCTCAAATTAATATGTTTGTTTTCTTCGTTGCCATTTTCGGTAATTGCACAACTTTACTATTCTAAGCAAATAATTGCCAAAAATTTACAAGTCATTAATTGATTTCTTGTACCCTAAAAATATGTAAATATAACGAGGTCAAATAAAAAAAATTGCATTGATCTGAATATCATGATATGATATAAGTATATATGATAAAAAAATCTAAAAAAAACTTTAATTTTATGATTTATTAAACATGTATCCGACATATTTTCTGTTGCTATTACATATATCGTATTTTTAAAAATTAATATTAATAAATGGAGCCGACTTCAACACTAAAAAAAGTGAAATAACTCGTTGAAATCGGTACCATGATAGTTCAAAAGTACCTCTTAGATATTGTGCGCGCGGTACTGTCTTCGACCAGCAAGTTATTTCACACTTTTTAGTGTTGAAGTCCGTTCAATTTTTGGTAAAAAGGCTTCACCCTTTTTACTGACCCTTGCTACTTACGGGATCGATTGTCATTCACCATTAATAAATATATTATCAAGGCGGAACACTTTTCTGTTATTGGAGTGTAACTCAAAAACCGCTTGACCGAATTTGTTGAAATTTAAATGGAATCAGGAGTATACTCTAACAAATAAAAAAGCATTTTGAGAATCGGTCCTCAAATCGGAGAGAAATCGGTGAACATACATAAATAAATAATACATACGAACACAGACCCTCCTCTTTTTTGAAGTCGGTTAAATATATAGTGATGCATTAAAGCGCAAACTGTATCGAGCTCACATTACCTTATCTGTACTTACCTTCAAGATGCGAGCGAGAATAACTTCTTGCAAAAGTTTGATGAGGTCGCATAACTCAAATGAACATTGATACGGAAGGAAGGCGGAAGCATCTCACCCCGTGCGGAAATATCGAAACCGGTAGAAGTATCAAGCCCCGTGACGAATAAATTGTGGCTCTAATTCTAATGGCGACTTTTAGGGAGTGCATAATTCCATTCCGTGTTTCCAACTCTTTAGGGGCTGAGGATTCGACATTAATGACTTGTAAAAGGTTTCTTGTGAACTTCTGAAAGCATTCATTGCTTTGGAAAACGAATTGTTTAACTTTTACCATAAAATTATTTGTTAGATAATTTTGTGGGAGTCAGAGAGCTAGAACAATGCTTTTAAAACGGCGTGAAAAAATGCAAATTTGGTTGACACCGAATCAAATCTGTGAAATGTCACGACATAGATTGCGTAAACGAAAATGAAACGGTCAGTTGTAAGAAAAATATAAATAAAGCTTTACAAATCAACGCCGCATCAACCTAATCCAATTGCTTAGTGATAGTGACACTGATCAAATCAATCGAGAAGTCAATGCAATGGGAAATATCTGTTGACAAAACAAAAGAAATAAATTAACTGATTCGTCAATGTTTGTTTATTTTTATATAGTTTATTTAAGTCATATTTGTATAACTATGTATATTCATTCTAAAGGTAAATAAATAGTTTCAATAAAGTTGCATAAAGAACTTACTGAGTCCTGAACGAATATGAGTTATTCGTTATTGCAAATTAAGCAGCCGTGCGATTATCTAATGATATCGCCCTTGTACATAAGGTTGTTTTTCCAACGTTTCTTGTCATCCCGTCATTTGTTTCACGGATGTTGTCAAAAGATGCAACGTTTGCTTTTACGGCCATTTTCCATAATATATCTATCCGTAGTTTAACGGCCGTTAGAGAATCGCACGGCTGTTCTTGAGAAGATAGTACATTGCTGAAAACCAAAACGGGCTGGGGCGTCATCTGTTAATATTTATAGTGATACATATTGATAATAGTAAACTCACCTGTAGTATTATATTAGTTAACATTAAGCACAGTGCACGATGCGATCTAAAGAAAAACTTCGTGTAAAACTATCGGAATCCACATCAGTTTTGTCTTATCTCTCTATATTTGCACAATATATGGAGACACTATGATGACCAATTTATACAGTCGAAATAACAGAAAGCAAAGTTTTGTTTGTGTCTTAGCCTAGCCTTAATAATATATCAAATGTATATTTAAAATACATTCTGACCGAATTTATAGGCCGTATATTACTAGTATTTTTAGTGTCAGACGTTTGACTTGAATGATCAAACGTATAACTAAATGTATATAGAGTGAGAGATAAATTATTAAAGTTTGAATATTGGAGTATTAGTGGAATGTCGTGTCTCTACGTTTCACCAATGTTCTCGACGAGCTCCATCAATCGCAGTCGAATCTATTCAGATGCGACTCTCGATGAGTTATCGAATCTATTAACTCGAGAAATTACCGGATTCCGTACACTACACATAGACATGGAACATGGATAGAGCTGACATATTTGATTTAATTTTCGATAATGTTTTTGATATACCTATCATCTTCTTTATATATATAAATTAACCTCTATTACTCATGGTCACGCTATAACTTGAAAATGGATAGAACAATCTGGGTAATTATTTTTTTGTTGTGTTAATTAATGTCAAAGAATAACCAAGAAACGATGGGATGTTATGGCGAAGTCGAAAGCCAAGCCTACTACGCGAACGAAGTCGCGGACAGTCGCTAGTCTATATATTTATATAGATAAAATGAACCCCTATTTCTCCTGGTCACGCTATAACTTGAGAACGGCTTTACCGATTTCATTCATCTTTTTTCAAATGTTTGCTAATACTTTGTAGAAGGTTCTTACATAAAAAAAACATTAAGAAAATAAGGGAGGTTAAGGCAAGCCTAGTACGCGAACTAAGTCACGGGCAGTCGCTAGTAATACATAAAACTCTCATGTGACACAGTATTTGTAACAAAAATCCTCCGAAAACGTTTGACTGATTCTTATGAAATTTTGTGTGTATATATTTAGTAGGTCTGAGAATAGGTCGTAAAGTAATTTCATTATCATACATCACCACGCAGGTGAAAGCGCGGGGCGCAGCTAGTTTTATGTATTATTTGATTTTATTGCGATTAATAATATTTTGCTAATTTAATGTATATATATATGATATTATATATTTATATAATGTATATATATATATATATATATATATATATATATATGTATATATATATACATTATAACTAACTAATTAGTACATTATACAAACAAAACTTAAAAAAATATTTCACAACAGTAAAAAGTGCCCAGAGTGCTGACTGCATTTCCACCCTGAATACCTAATGCTGAGCCAGCATTCTGCAGTGCGTTTCTCTAAAAGCAATTTTTTAATTGATAACGGAAAAACATCCTTGTCTAGACGGGCGATATCACTTATTTGACATTCAGTGAGCTCGTTGACCATCGCAACGACGAATCATTCCTTAGAGAACCACACAGCTGGTCACCTGATCCATAAAGTAATTTCAAATTTTCATATTTTGATATCACAAATTTTAATAACTAATTTTCTTTATGTATGCCTTATTTCATAAAACGCTTCCTTTATTTTTTAGTTTTTACAATATTGTCCTGTCTAAATCTTTATGGCACTACGCGGTTCGGCGCGAAACAGACGATTTGTACTAATTATAACGCGCGAACGAGTCGCGAGTCGAGATTAACTTTCCACTCGTGAGAGCCCACAGTAACCACACTCATATAGGGTATCCTGTTTTCTAGTTTATACTTAAACCATTAACTTAAATATTTCGACCTTAAAAACATAATAATAATATGGGACAACATACACACAAGGTATTCAGGTCTCAAATTTGGCTCTGTACTATGGTGACCTGTGGGCCGAGCACGAAAATCTGTTTAAGGGTAACGTAAACGCATCGTTAATGTATTTAGTATAAACTGTAATTTATCTGGTACAATAGTGGCACAGATAACTTATAGTTTGTACTGTATACGTCAACGATACGATAACGTTACACTTAAGCAGGTTTTCGTGCGCGGCCCACGGATGACTGATATACATTACACCGAGACACAGGGCAAACATACATGTCCATTCATACAAATGTTTCGACATGTCTGGGGATCGAACCCTGGACGAGCGTCTCAGAAGGCAAGGTTGTTACCAACTGTGCCAACCGGCCAGTCAAGCTCTTTCAAACTATTGCTTCAACTGCGAATAATGTGTATAATATAATAAATAAATAGATACATAAGAATAAATAAATATATATCAAATATATAATAATAATGTTACATACGTTAATAATTAAAAAACAAGTCGCGCTTTATCGTATATCTATCAGTTATCTGTGCAACGGTGTTTCTAAAGTTATCATTTATAACGAATTGGATTTTTTTACGTTAACAATACGATTACGTTACATTTACGACAATTATTTGTGATTGGCCTATATAGACAATTTTGACGTACTAACATTATAATGTTTGTCATAGAAATCTAACCGTAATATAACCCTTTAAAATAACTAGAATATTTCTCTGCATTTTGAATGCATTTCATTGTAGTATTTAACCGTTGATCAAAGCCAGTAGTCGGTTTCATATTGGTTTTTATATTTTTTTCTGGTTTGGCTTAGCATTTTCTCAGTCATCATAAACTTTTTACATCATAATTGATGTCATGGCTACTAATTCTTTCAGACCCAACGAAACAATTCGATTCCAGGAAACGCGACTCTACTGTTCAGTAATGTTTGTAAGATAAAGCGTTCACGTCAGTACGGACACGTGTGGGGGATGGTGTGCGGTGCGAGTGTAACCCTACACGAGCGCGAACAAAGCCTGGCGACAGGCAGACAAGTGTCAATATCCTCGCTGCAAGAGCTGCACAAGACGCCCGTATATCGCCTGCACTTCATTCAGCCGACATAATGGCACTTTACCTACTCCAAGTACTTGTGGGAATATCGACGAACCACGTGGTAGTCAAATCAAAAAGTCTGTGAACCAATCACAAATCAAATGAAGCCAATATCCCGTAGCGAATCCACCCGCACCCCAGTTAATCGGGCAAACTAAACGCTACTATAATTAACAACAAAACTAATCATTTAAAAAAATACAGCTACTGTACAGTCACAGACCGAGCTCGAACCAAATATACCGTCACTAATTACAATCGAAAAAATTTCGGAATTGAATCCAAACATTTGTCTCCTAACGAATCGTGTCGCGGCGGCTCCGGCTCAAAGCGACGTGATTCGGCAATTCCGTTCCATTTTCGAATGCTCGCTGCCCATTCGTTCCTTCGGCTACGCCTACCTAATAAATTAGATGCCTCGCGAAGCACGCCGCATAGTTACAAACTAATGAAATCTTGAAAAGATCTCAACCCATTTTCTTAACAACTTTTCCGAAAGAGCAACCGCCTTCAAAGATTTTGCCCGGAGAAATAATTCGCTAATAACGCTCGGCTCTCACACGGGTATGTTATGCAACCATAGGAATTTCATTAGATACACACGCGTCTGTTTGTTAAGGAGCTTTCCATTGCTAAAAGTTTCTTGAGGCGGGTATAATTCCTTTGTTTGTTGGGAGGGTGGCGCGCCCGTCTCACCCACTACGTTTTCTAAGTCATCGGCTCCAATTATGCCCCTTTGTAGGTTTTGATATGTAAATTCGCGATTTTATTAAACAAACCGTGATGCCATTCGGGGGCAGCGAGCCGGATTAATAGCTTCTTCAGATTTGTGTAATCGCTTTCTCTTAAGACAACAGCCGAGGTGAATCGCGAGGGACCTATTACGCGTTTGATGTTGCGTTTATACCGAATTAGATCTGATCTGCCGGTCAGGGTACGATTGCGTGTCTACAACATTGTTTACTCGCTAATTATTTTCGTATTCATCTGTTTCTGCAAACAATATTAAAACGTTAATTATCCGATATCTAATAACACGATAGTAAAATATCTCATAAAACATGATTCGAGTAATCGCGACAGGAAACGGGCCGACAAATTAATCTGCACATACAAACATAAAGCGGACGTTACGACCGAAACTACCCATTCGATTTAAGCTTAATTTTTACCCCAGCACTATTAATAATTTACATGGGGTAACGCCAACGTTTGCGCCATATTACAACGCATAAATTAATAATGTCGCCCGCTTGTTTAACTGCGAATCAGATGAGTTTTATTGACAATTTTGTTGGGAAAGAGCAATTTGCGGGATGACCACCCGCCCGATGACGCCAAGTGGTCACCAAATAGGGGAACGCTGAATGCTCATACGCGCTCTGCAATTGTCATTTATGGAAGTATTTAGTAATCTCGATAGTTATGGCAACACATTTCGCTAATGAAAACGGCGAGAGACTGCCTCGAATAACAGTCACATTGAGTCTCTGTTCGCATTGCATGCATTCGCACTGCCCACTTAGTTGCGCATTATTATTTTTTCCAATTACGATACCTATCACTAGCATACAGTTTGGTAGACATTAATAACCAGTTTGCTCATAAACTTACTTCGACGTGTATGTTTAGCGGAGGCTTAAAACTGACTCGAAGAAAAGACATATTAACAAATACCGTTTATATATAACAGCAAATACCGTTTTTCTTCAATTAACAGTTCACTTATTGCTATTTCCGAAGCTCACTATTACATACAGGTCGACATTTCACTGCAATAATAAACTTCTCAAACATTAACCACTATATGGTAATGTTTCCATCAGTGTAACTGAATACCTGCACAAACGTACACAATTGCATTTAGGGGTTGTATTGAGGCGCTGGCACACAGTCGCTATTACTGCGCAAACAGGGGCTCCCAACCGTGTGGAACGGGCTTTATTAAACTGTCGATTATGCCAATGAGCACGGAAAAGTGCTTTTACGACATGAGTTATGTAGTTCTACTATCATCTAGACTCGGTGACTGTTTTACACGATTTTAATAACGGTCGACTTGTACAGGAATCTGTTTGAATGTACAAATCGTCATTTGAGTAGGTAAAATTCGAAAAGAGAGGAAATCTCTATTATCTGTAAAACTGTATGTAGCCTCAAATTAACACAAGCTTTTGTTATCATTCAATTTGACTCAGCCGCTGGTTGTTTTATTATTTTAATGAGCTTCAATTTTCAGGGATAATTGAATGGTCGCACTGCTTCGATTATTATTTCATTGGATATGTATGACATAGGGAGCTGACGCAGTGGCTAACGCTTTTGACAGACTTATTAACTACGCACAGGTAACATTTCAGCCGCGGCAGATGGACCTGTCACAGCCGTAGTTTACTCTAGCAATTATTTCAAAATAATATACGACGTGAGTTAAAATAGTTTGACAGACACACTAAGTCTTCGCGGTAGTTAAATTCATGCGCAAACGCACCTTTCTGCATTTCCCGGCGATTTGCAACCGTTTTATTACTAAAGCCGTCTTAAAACAATACAATTATATTATAGAATTGCGATAGCGAGTTACGATAAGTATCTATACAGACTAGTTTGATATATATGGGTTGAAAATAATGAGTCTAGACTAAGCTATTAATGTCATTTGTATAATCATGTATATCTAAAAATCTTATAACATACACAATACACATGTATCATAACGTAGTTAATTATTATAAATATCTAATGTTTTATTTTTAATTAGAACTTAAAATATACAAGCTGCATACCTTATCCTCAAGCCGCACCAGCTGCCTTATTGTCTAACTTGAATGAGAATGAAATATCACCTAATTCTCATTCCCATTGATGGTTTCAGCCAATAGGCTTGCAGGGTTTCGCCCAGAATGGGATTCAAATGTCAAAATGAAGCCCATTCCCATTCTCCGTAAAGATAGACAATAAGGCCGCCGGTCAGCGTAGATCTCATAGCATATACAGCACTCTCTGGGTGAAAAGCCAAAGTCCGAGCGGTAGGAATGTAATAGGCTGATTATGATATGCTTATGCTTATAATTTACCAAGAGTTTACTGTATGTATACTTACTTAAGTTTAAAATAGCTTGTGTGAATTCTGTACCGATACTTTGTCTTCGTTTTAAACTTTTCTTTAATTGAACAAAGACTTATTAGATTACTTATTTATTATCACATAAATAAAATATTCCACAAACTAAAGCCAGAAAACGTAGTAACTATTAATAAACTTGGTAGGCCAAGATAAATATCATCATAAGCTTGACTAATGATATAACAAGGACGTGCCTTTATAGCAGCGACTTTACTATATACTAAGTTTATCCTTTTGTTTTGTCCTTTGCTAGCTAAAAATGTGTTATCAAAAACAATCCCTCCTCTCGCCACCAACTTTTCATTTCATTCAGAGTAAATGTCGCTAGCTCACCTTACAAACACCGGGCAATAATACGTGCAAATTAGTTATATAGTATAACTTTACTATAAAAGTGCTGATTTACAGTTACAGACCAAACAAGAAATTGTGTAACAAATTACAAATCGCTTCTGTCGCCCTGTTGCTCGCAATTATTTCGACTGAAAGTCGCTAAAGCTACACCCAATAAACCCCTGACAATCATACTTATGAACAAATTATTACGTGTCTTTCGTCAGGGCTACCAGCAGCACCTATATTGTCTTAATGTATAACATGTTGGTACCCAATAAATAAATAAATAAATAAATATATATATATATATATATCCTTGATTTGTCTAAGCATTTCAAGCTAAAAAATCATGTAAAGCATCATGTAGAATATAATGACTAGCATCTCTCATCACCTTGCTCGCAGTAATTTCGACTGAATGACACTAGCTACCCCCAACAAACAGCAGACAATTTAGCCGTGCGATTCTCTATGAGCAAACATCGTTGCATCTTTGACAACATCCGTGAAACAAATGACGAGATAACAAGAAACGTTGGAAAAACAACCTTATGTACAAGGGCGATATCTCATACAGTATTTGACTTCGATGAGCTCCCGTGCGATTCTCTAAGAGCAAACATCGATGCATCTTTGACAACATCCGTTAAACAAATGAAGAGATGACAAGAAACGTTGGAAAACCAACCTTGTGTACAAGGGCGATATCTCATAAAGTATTTGACATCGGTGAGCTCGTCGAGAAGCGCATTGACGAGTCATTACAGAATCGCACGGCAGTACGTCGAATAAGTTATGTATGTCTATACTCTACATTTACTTAAGTAATAATTTTTTTACTAAAGTATAAAATCCTTGATTTATGTAAGAATGTATTACAGGTAAAGCTAAAAAATCATGTAACAAAAAATTTTCAACAAGTTATTTCACAATTTTTGTATTGAAGTCGGTTCCATTTTTTGGTGAAAAATTATTTTTCAGCCTTTTTAGTGACCCTTGCTACTTACGGAATCGATTGACATTCACCGTCAATGATGATATCATCAAGATAAAGCAACACTTTTCAGTTTTTGGAGTGTAACTTAAAAACTGCTTGACCGACTTTGAAGAAACTTAAATGGGACCACCTCGGAAATAGACTCTACCGAACAAAAAAGAATTTCGTGAATCGGTCTACAAATGGAAGAGACATCATAGATATGATATAGATATGATATAGAGATATGATACAGACATAGCCTCCTCCTTTTTTGAAGTCGGTTAAAAATACAAATCGCTTCTCTCGCCACCTTGCTCGCAGCCATTTCAACTAAATGTCGCTAGCTTCCCCCAACAAACACCGGACAATCATACGAGTAAATTATACGTACCTTCATTCGGCACTAACTGTAGATAAACTATACTTGTACAACTATAGAAACAGCGTAGAGTTGACTTAGTGCCAGTTTAATTAGAGGGTGAACTTTTGATTTGTGATTTCAATACAAGTGGACATTTTAATTTGTGTGTTTGTTTGAGTTTTATGTTTCAGTATGTTCTATGATTATACAATTACAGAATCCGATGAAAAATTGCTTTACCACCTTGGTCAAGTAAGCTCTATAGATCTTTGCGAAATATCAGCTGAATACCTTTTATTTTCAGTTGCTAAGAAAATCAGCTTTTAAAAAGACACAGAACAAAATACATTTAAAACAAAAAACAACAAACATATGTAGGTACACATTTCTTATTTTATTAGGTAACGGTACAAGCGCGAGACCCACCTGATGTTTTTTATGTACAATAGGTTAGCGGTAATAATAATAACAATATGTAATAACAATATGTTAAGTGGTAACCTCTGCATAGAACAGATGCATTTCTTCACAAGTGACGAACTGTCTGCGCCCAGAACCCTGAGTCATTAAGTAGTTAAGTCTCATGTGCCTGTCATTTCTCCGGCAACCATACCTTCTTAACCAAAACATAGTATCATGAACATTACTGACTCACGGTAGAAATGGGTGTGGTGGCAGTACTACCCCGCACGAGCTCATTCACTAACCTCCAGTTTCTGGAACGTTACGTTTGTCAATGTTTCATCAGCTAACAGACGGAATATTGACCGCTGATTGGTCACATATCGCGTCATAGAATACCATTGACCAATGAGCGTTTAGTATTTAGTTGGTCAACTAATCAAGGCTTTGATAAACTTTCTAGAAACTGGGGGTCAGAGTTGTACCGCTCTTAAACATAGCCACACATTACTAACAACAGAACACGTTCGCTCACACACTTACGGTTATAAACGTTAAAACGGCAGGAGGGATTTTGGATGAAATTTGAAATGGAAATAGTTTATATTTAAAAACACATGGTCTATTTTTATCGCGATTTATTGGCTAGTTCCTGTCTGATCACGCTAACCTTGTTAGAAGCAGATGAATACGACAGCTGTATAGTTTGTACTTACATAATAGGTCCCTAGTTATTAACTTACATATTATTTTGAGTTGAATATTTTGTGAAGTTCCCAGTCACGTGTTCGCTGTGTACTGGTGTAATATGTTGCGTATCTATATATATAAAAGAAGATGTCCTGACTGACTAATTGACTGACAGACGCGTGTGCGGGGGATATTTTTAAGCTATTACATAGCTTCTATCGGGGGCCTTGAGCGTGGAGACCGAAACCAGAAATTCCGTAACGAAAATAACCTAACACCCCCCACTCCGACTCCATCTATCGATGAATAGCAGAACTTTTTGAAATATCACGCTTGTCTCTTTAGTTCAGCAACTCGCCTCTAGATGGCTTTTGTTAAATAATTATAATTGCATAAGTTGATTTGGCATCTATCGCTGAATAGCAGAACTTTTAATGACTTTTTGAAATATCACGCTTGTCTCTTTAGTTCAGCAACTCGCCTCTAGATGGCATTGGTTAAATAATTATAATTGCATAAGTTGATAAAAACAGCTATGCCACACGTCTTTTTATTTCAAAAGTTCTTTGTTTTTGGAGGTACAGTGATGAAAATTGATTACAGGAAAGATAATTTAAAATAAATAGTGATGCTTTCAATATTTTTGTCAGGGATGACTTTAGGGGGGTAAATCGAGGGATATAAAAACTATATAATGTAAACTACATATTATAAACTGTAAAGGTCAAATTTCTGTACAATGAAGAATATGCTAAAAACCGAGTCAGGGGATGTAAGGAGTGAAAAATAAGTTCAAATTGTTTGTTGCTCTGTATGTTTGCCTGTCTGTTTGTACGGGCTAATCTCCGAAAGGACTGGACCGATTTAAATGAAATTTCGTATGGTGGTAGCTTATATCCCTGATCAACATATAGAATACTTTTGATCCCAGTGAATTAAAGAGTTCCCATGGGATAATTAATAATCTGTAATTACCGTATCCCGCGAGGCCACGCGAGCGACTTGCCGCTGGCGGGTCAGCTAGTCGTTGAATAACAGAACAGGACGATATACGACATATTATAAATAGAGTAGACAGTGTACCAAAGTGAGCCAACTGTAATATTATTAGTTATTCTGTGGCTATGGGTATCTGACCAATGAGCCATCTGCGAAAGCACTGGACAGCATTGGGTGACCGCAAACCGCGGCACGCGTCCACTCAGGCTATTACTATATAACTATACCACCATAGGTTTATACATACCATCACTGCTCCGGTTTCAGTGTAACCACAGATTAGGTAATAGTTAATGCTTGTTAACAGTTACAATGAGAGTAAACTTCCAATTTATTTTGCACTATATTTACCAGTTATTTGAATAGTGGTTCTTGAAAATCATTGTAGGTTATTTTGGGAACGTTATAACGGCTGCTAAGTGGTCTGTAAGGGTCAGAATGTAAGTAATTAGTTTTCTTTTAAAAGGACATAGATTTATCCTTTACATATATATAATAGGTATAATTCATATATATATATTTATTATTTATATTAAATGACTTACTATAAATGTATTTACTCTTGTCCACTATTTATTTTATTATTTTCAGGATTTTTCTAATTTCATAGAAGCTTTTTAATGAATCACCTTTTTATTAAATGACTTATGTGCTAAGTACTCCAGGGTACTGCATAATCATAGGTACTATAATATAAACCTTTCGCAAACATTTGACCATATTTCTGACAGCTCTCCTCACGTGACTGACTTATTATATAGTTTTTTGTTCGTATCCACACAGTTTCGACCAAATTGATTAGCTCTATTAACTTGTTCATCAAAAATGACAGGCCCGGCTATTAAGGTACAATTTCATTCATAGTTTTTGAGATCTTGATAGAAAATTGTAATTAATGCATAGGTGTTTAACGTTTATAAATGACTCTTTTATGTTGTAAATATTCGACCCTTTTAAACAAAGCTAATAGAAGTAAGGATTAGAAATGACAAAGCGTTATAACAAAAGCAATTAGGCATTAATTTTACGGATGAAATATATTGTAGTTAAACGCAAATTTATAGGAATATACAAGTACAATTTGAAATTTTTTATAGAGACTTCCATCTATTCAGTTATTGGAGTGTAACTCAAAAACTACCTGGACCGGACTAAATACTGGACCGAATTTGATATTTTAATGGGACCACATGGGAAGCACCAGCTTTCAAACCACAAAATAATTTTGAGAATCGGTTCACCCAGTCAAAAGTTATCTTAGTTTAGTTAGGTAACAAACATAAAAAAACATACAGTCGAATTGAGTACCTCCTCCTTTTTTTGGAAGTCGGTAGAAAAGTACCTACTCACGGCTTTTGCCATAAGAGCATTTGTTTTTGGTTTACTTAAGATACAGGGAATATATTATTTAAAAGTTTATTACAAATATTCTATTGTAGATCATGTAAGACATGGTGTGACAACATAACTTTAATTTGTCATATTTGAACGAGATAAGTTGAGGAGGTGGGAACGGAAGTCCCTCGGTAGCAGTGGATGACACACGTCAAGACGTGGAGATAATTTTGACGATTGAAAGAGTATTTGATTAACCTTAAAGGAGATTTAGGCCTGGGCTAGAATGTATTACATGTTTTTACAACTCAATATAATTAATTTCGACGACAGCGTGGGTAACATCGTCGTGTGACTGACTTTGCCTGCTTACTAAGCTGTTGGGTTCCAATACCTTCAGCGACTCTGAAATCTTAGGACAGAATGAGTATGTATGTCATCTCTTTTGAGTCCTTAGTAACAACTACTCTTTAGCTAGCTTTCCCAAGTTTCATTTTACCTTATTAACCACACACGTTGCAGTTCTTGGAAAAGTAGGTTGATTTCTGCGAAATATATTGTATTATTGGCCAAATATGGCGAATCGCGAGTCAACGTTAACTGAACCAAATTAAATTTAAGTGATTCAAATCGTGCGCATTTATGTGATTGTGTATGTGTTTGTATCTTAGTCTTCACGTCAAAACGTCCAAAAAACAAAAAGCGCAATTTTTTATTGCTAGCGGCAAGGTCCGGATGTTTGTTTGGTTGTAAAAAAATTTAATAAAGACCAGCAGTTTTATTTTGGAATAAATTCGTGACAATTTGTTTTTCTTCCTACCTGCAAACCTGCACATGTATCGTGCAAAACCTACCTACAAGTTAGTAAAAACTTAATTATAGTTATTTCCAAAAGTATAAGTTGAAAAAGAACATTTTTGAAAATATCTTTGAAATTTCTTTATTGGCCTCTGCTATGATACTCGTATATATACCTGCTATATTGATGGATTCAATATAACGTACTCAATAACTGTTTTCTTGGAGTCTAAAATTAAATTGAAAAGGACCAATCATAACCCGGATGTGGAACACAATAGAATGATTCCCACATGCCTCTGACAAAACAAAACAGGGTTTAAACATCGTCTAAACGCTGAAATAACAAACCGATTACGCCATGATCAGTGTTATGATACGGTCTAAGTCACAAGCTCTCAGCGTTCTCTATACTCGAATCAAACCCTAGCATAATCTTTACGATTCAGGGTCATAGTTTATATTTATGCATAGGTAAAAAAAACTATTCATTTTAAACTACTGTCATGTCTATGTTAAAATGTAGTATGTGATATATCACACCAATATTATAAATGCATTGTATGTATTTTTGTCGATGTGTCGATGTTACATTGACAGAATGCTCAAGGAGGGGTGGGAACGGATGGCGACTGCCTCCTGGTCAACCCTCACTTTCTCAGGGCTATATCAAATCTCCAAAAATACACAAATGAAAACATTCAACCTTACAGTGACCTGCCGTAAAGATATATTTTACTTTATACTGTTAACTATTGTGTGCTTAGGAAGGCGCTACATTTTAACCGTCTAAAATGAAAGAGGTTTATACTTCGCCGCGTTATAATTGTCTATTCAATATATAATAACTGATATAATATAAAATTTACAAACATGGGAGATTCTTTTTCAACGATTAGAGCTACACAAATTCTAAAAAATGGTTGTCTGTAAAGTCGGTTTACAGACGATAATTTTACGTGATAACGTCATAAGAAAAGCCGAACGCTTAGGCCGTTCGTGCCTCTATATCGCTTGTTACGCGCTCTCGTTTGCCCGCTCGAATCTGGCTGAACGTGACAAGAGTCGTACTATTTCGTGCGTGCAGCCGGCGTTCATCGATTTATAAGACGTTATCACGATAAAAAACAGTTTATTTTATTCTAATTTGAATCCGCTTGCACTTGTGTTTTGGCCACATACGTGAAAACAGTAGCGCGGGTAGTCTCACTCAGCGATCCAATATTTAATAGTTTTATGATGTATTATCAAAACAAATCTCACCGAGTTACTATGAACTGTTATACGTTTCGGCTGCAGTACGATTGTGCGACTCAATCGTTTTGATATTTGGTTTCATACTTTTGTATTGTAAGATCATATCCACTTTATCAATACTTTTGATTTTGACTGTGTTTTACATTTATAAGTAATATTCAGAGGTTGCCCTCAATCTCCACACTTAAGACGCATTTTGGCCCAGTTTATTATATTGATTAGCGGTACTTGCGGGGATAATAAAGAATTGTATGATGTCATCTCATGATCAAAACGTAAAGATAGGAACGGGTAGTGTTTGGATGAGAGTAGTTATACATATATAATAGCAAAATATAGGACTTGCTTTACTCTCATAATCATCATTATCAGTCTGGAATAGCAGTCCACCTGCTGGACATATACGAGTACTTACAGCTCTCGTTGCACACCACTGAAGACGATCCTTGGTCTCTTGTATCTAGCTACTAGTACCAATAGGTACCTTGCGAAGATTGTCTTCATATCGTCCTAGGCATCTTCATTCCAGAATTATTCTGCTGAAGTAATTTTTAAGCCTTTAGGTTTAGTGGAATAGGTTAAAGTTCTTTCTTGAAATTGATTTTCGAAGAAATAAACAACAATCACTATAATAATTTTATAGCAGTTAAACTTGAAATGTTTAATTTATATGTTCATTTAAATCTCGATGTCATACAGATCATATCAATCTATCGATCGAAAACAGATAATTGAATAATATAATACGAGTACCTGCTATAGACAACACAAATTAAGTGTTACTAATAAAACATTACAACAGTTAATTGATATAATGACCCACGGTTATGGATTTAGCGTTCAGTTAGAATTGGGTTTCATCTTCACTACCATGTTTATTATTGTTTTAATCTTATTTGAATAATGCAGTATTTTATCCTAGTCGTATCTTGAAACTTCCGACCCACGTCATAATACAGATCCTGGAATCGGTGGCCAAAGTATAAACATGTTTCAAACACTATCAACGGTCACGATTGTTTGATGTTTCGGACATTTAAATTTCAACAGATTTTCGCCTAAACAATTATATGGTCCGTTATTTATTTTGCCTCGAGAATATAATTAAACCTTTTACTATCTATTTTGACGGCGAATGTTTAACTATGCGCGTAATATAGGCTCTTTATGATGTATGATTTATGTTATTCAGTCTAAGTAAGTATACAAGAATTCCTTTATATTTTTTAAACTATCTATATATAAAAAAGAAGATCTGACTGACTGACTGACTAACTGACTGACAGACAATGCGCAGCCTAAACCACTGATCGTAGAGACTTGAAATTTGGAGGGCGTATTGTCCTTGATGCGTAGAGGTGTACTTAAATCCCTGATCAACGTTGGCATGGTGGTAGCTTATATCCCTGATCAACGTATAGGATACTTTTGATCCCGGTAAATTAAAAAGTTCCTGTGGGATAATTAAAAATCTGTAACTACCGTATCCCGCGAGGTCACGCGAGCGAAGCCGCTGGCGGGTCAGCTAGTTTTAGTATATACGTTTATAATTAAAAGTAATGGATTACCGTTTAGTTCAGAAAAGTCATACCAAACACGTAAGTGTAGATATATACGACCAGGTAGGTTTTTTTACTATAATCATTATTAGTAAGAAAACCGGTAGGTGTCCAGACGTTTGGCATTTAATAAAATGCGAGTGTGGCTCCAACATTAACATTATTCATGTCCACAAATATTTCTTTATGCTTAATTTAATAACTGCTAATAGCCTATTACAATTATGTTCTTAGGGCTATATTGTAACCTTATTTAATTATGTTCAACAAATTTGCATTTCATCTGGATTATAACATATACATTACCATTGATGACCTGGAAGGCATAATTTACGATAACGGTTTATTTAGATTATTTGGATATGATTGTACATGTATGTATGTAACGTAAGTTGGGCTTGGAAAGATATATAAAATACTTAAGTACATCATTTCTAGTAAATCTCTCTAGTAAACTGTTACTATTTTATTAAACAACTAAAGCAAGTACTGCCCGCGTGTAGTTTACACGCGTAGTATGGATAAATATAACGCGAGCGAAACCGCGTGCGAAAGCTAGTCAGTAAAAGTAGCATAATAACACTCAGGTTACTTGTACACTGTAACTTTCTATTATTTATAAAATATGAATCGGTTCAATAGTTTTGAAGATTATCCCCCACATTCAAAGTTATAAACAAATATGACCAGTAGGGCTATTATGTATCTCAGTTGCTAACAAATGTTGATTGAAATTGAAGAAAAACCGGCGGCTCTATGTCACTTTTTTCAGCTCCAGTCATCAACTTACTAATATTTTTGCTTACTGGAGTTGTCAAAACTGACATAGAGCGGCCATTTTTCACGATTTGAATCAACGTTTATTAGCAACTGAGATACATAATAGGCCTGCTGTTTTTTTAATATTGTATTGTAGAAGCAGAAAAATAATGACATACCATAAACTTATCATGTAAAATAAGCATCAATATTACACACAAGTATCAAGATATCGTGTTCACAGTAGAGCACAGACAGAAGCGGTCGATACAAAAGGACTTACATATTTTTTCATCATATTTTATTATGAACTTCTGTTCAACATCCAGATGTTTGAGTCTGATCAAACAAAAGATTTTTCAGATATACTTACTGTAACTATTACAATCTTGATTTACGGCTAATTTCTGTTTATGTTTTAATTCTTTTGTTACAGTTTCTTAAAATGTTATCGATCTATTTTGATTTTTAATACTTTTAGAAATGTAATTTATATCGCATTATAATTTTTACTCAATACTTCCTACATTAGTATGTTCAAGTAAAAAAACTCGCTTATTCAATACCATTTAATGTGCGTATTAAATAACCATAGCTGAACAATACATGTTATTTTTTAATATAATTTTACAAATTTGTAATTATATTTATATTACGATAGTTACCTATATACATTAAAACCATGCCAACCTTAAATTTACATACTTTGTATAGGTCTATTATATACGTATAGATAAATGATAATAATGATTAGTAATCCGAATCACAGATCAAACATTCTGATTGTTGAGTAAGTCACTCATTTAAATTCTACCATAATGTCTCGATTGAAATTCTCGTTTCACACTTGGCCAGTGTTTAATAGTTTATTTCCAAACTGGCTGTCGACGGCGTCGATGTTTTTCTAATAACCTGTTTAACAAATCATAACGTTTATTTTTGTTCAGAACTGAGCTATCACACGTCCGGGACTCTATTCTGTTTCAAATCTCTTGTATGTTTTGATTATTTTAATTTTTCATTGAACACGTGAATGGTGAAAATAAAACTAGAACAGCGGATGTGCTAGCACTGTATGGAAAATACTGCTGTAATAATTATTATTCACACAATAGCTATTTCTATAAATTTTATTACGTAATCGTATATAAAAGTTCAAACAATATTTATTTATAGTTATTTTTGAAAGTGTTAACAGTTTCAAATGGAATTTAAATGCAACTGCATCTATCTTTCAAGTGTCTTTTCTAATGGCGGTTGTTGAAAAACAAGCTCCCATTTTTTTACATCCCCAACCTTTGTGTGTTTAAAAGCCGCCGCAACGACTCATATGACTCGGCGATATTACTCGACGGAATTAGAAGAAATTAATTTAGAAACTAACTACTTCTGTCTCTCCCCAGGTAGCAAGGCTTTTTTGGGGTCGTACAAAAGAACGATTGGCTCCAAAAATATAACACAAACGGCGAGAACGGTAGCAAAACTTTTAGATGTGTTTAACTCTATGAAGCGTGTCAATATAAATAGAAAACTATTACATATTAAAATAGGAACTAAATGGTTTCGCATCCGATATGGACCCACGTTTTAATTTACTTGAGATAACTAACTGTTGGCGCCGGTGGCAAAAACTTTACAATGCCTTCTTAGGATTTGTATTTGGCAGTTCATATTTCATTAGTAGGGGCATATCACGTCAGTGACATCAATAGGATTTTTCCATTTTGAATCCAATGGTCTGGGCGTGACTGCGTGGCGGCGGCCAGCGTGGTCACCCGTCCAGAAATTGTATAATTTTACACAACAAAACAATTCTGCAATATAAATTCCGCGTGAATAACCACGCCACGTCCGAACCATCGGCCGTCAACCATTCAGAACAAAACATGCCAAACGCACGCATCGCGAATGTTACGCAACCAATTCAAAAGTGTAAAGTGAAAAACCACGTCAAAGGGAAAGTCATTAATGCTTATCGCCTATTGAATGGTTTTGGCTTTAATGCTCCATTAGTACTTACAGATTGTATAAAATCGTAATAATATGACAACTTAGCAATAACGAAATTATTATTCTTTGATCTCTCAAATTTTATCCCATGGCTTTTATGAGGCTCATGCAAAATTCACCAGAGATTTCCTCTAATGAAATCCGTAGACAGGTAATAGTTAAAAGGGAATTTCATAGCGGCCTTACAGAAATGAAATAAAATGATAATATGTCGGGAGATATAACGTCTCACAATGGGGTAAGAGTACGACAAAGGGAAATTGTTAGATGGCTCTTGAACGAGCTCTATAAAGTTTCATTGATTATACTTAAACCTATAAAGAGAGTCTTAAAAGACATTGTTTGTAGAAAAAAAAGCTTTGCGATCAACCAACGCAAAAATTATATGTAATGTTATTTAATGTTTTACGTAAGATGTCTTTGTTAATAAAACTTTAGCAACAAGAAGTTTAAAATGTTGTTAAAAATTTTCCACTTTTGTCTTTTTCAAAGAACGGAGTAAAAGCAATTATGCTGAATTAGCAAAAAGTATATTTCAGACTTGATTAAACTGTAGCCTTTGATATAACAGACAAAGAAACAAAGAAGCCCGTATCGAAGACTTACCGAATTAGAAACAAAACGGACTCGGGAGTCTTTCTGAAGATGACGTCTTGTATTCAGAGCAGTCATCGAGTTTCCTTTGTAATTAAATATTGAAATTAAGAAATGAACAACCGTTAATTACAAGAGGTTGTCCCTCGGGGGCTGATTATGTTGCCCCAGCATTCGCAGAAAGGGATGTCGGGGGTCGCTACTGTTACAATTAATATTTAAGATTTTAATGTTGCATTGTTATTGTGTTATATTTACGTTAAGTACGGTATTCTGGCTCATGTCTTAGTTACCACTTGAATAAAAAATTACTTATATTATACTTATAGTGATATTTTACATTTCGTAGAACATGATCTCAAACATTTCAGTGTAGTATAACTAGTTAAAACCTGGTCTTAACAATCTCAATCTTTATTTATTTATATTGACTTGTCTGTTAATTTGTAAGCACTACTGAGTACTGTCTACTTTATTTTGTCGGCCAACAAAAATCTGCCTACCGACCAAGTTATAATATAAATATATTATATAAATGAAAATAGTAACGATTGACTCAGTGGGTAATAAAAAAGAAATAGTAACGTCTCAGCAACTATAAATTTAGTGTTTGGACATTTCAATTATCCGGACCACGTGGCGTGCCGACAATGATGTTCGTGCCAACAGTAATAAAAATTATAAAAAAGTAAATCAATAAAAAACGTGTCCGTCCCGGTTAATATGTTTATGTGTATCTTATTCTATCGCTAATAAGACGTTTTATATTGAGATGATTAACAAAACAAAAGAACAATCACATGCAAAAAACATGCGTAAAAGTACCGATGCAATAACTTGATGGAGCGATCACATCTGAGATGGAATAGGTTAAGATCTTAAATACGTTTGGAATGTCTTTATTAACTGTCATCGAATCAAGAGAAGCTCCGGGAGCTGTTTAATACCCCATCAGACAAACGTAATTAGTTTTGTAAATAAAATGCCTCGAGAAATTGAAACGTTGCTGCTACCTGACTGTTGCGGTGACTTGCTACATTATCTTATGATTGTACTGTCAGGCAGAACACTGTTCAGTTGCTTATTCCATTAGTTTCTTTAGCTAGAAACTGACTAGTAAATATCATCTTAAATAAATTTTAGGGCAGTAATTCTGATATTTTTTTGTTAAATAATTCGTATAATTAAACACTGGAAGTGTTTAATTATACGAATTATTTCGGGTTTTATTACCTGATAAACAAATTTGATTATTATTATCGCACACTATGATATTCATAATATTAAAATGTATTCCAGCCTTACTTATGCCATAAAAAATGTGCCTCGCAATTTAGGCTTTGCAGTTTAAATAAAATTAATAGCTTATCTTTATGACTGTATCATATTTAATTCAAGATATAATCTATTTTTATTTCTTCTCCAACTTTGAAACTTTATTTCTTTGTTGTGATTGTATCTACTAACTCTATGAATTTAAAACTATAATTTTATATTTGTTACTAACTTCTCCGTTTGAAGTATACATAGTATAGTTATTGCATTCGTTAAAAATAATTAAAAAGAATAGAGCCGAATTCATCTGTTTCATCACTTTTGCCCTAAAGGACAGGTAACATTGGGACAACGATGAGCACGGATATAATTGTAAAATAGAATTACGGTCGCTAAACTTTTCCACCCCAAAGCATTTTTTATTTAATTTTTATTTTTACGACACGATTAAACGCGGCTTTGCTTTCACTTTTTATTGTTACTGTCTTAGTGCCCTCTAATTTTTGGCTTCAATTACATTTTTTCATCTGTTGTTTTTATTAAAACATTGTTTTTAATAGCGGAAGTTATATGAAACGGCAGATGTGTAGACGCATTTGTTTTCTAGAGATCATGGTATTTGTAGAGCTTTCTTATAGATATTGGTTATATTCTACATTGTTTGATACAAAACGTATGTAAGCATAGCAAGGGGTGAATAAATGATATCGTTTTTGACATATCAAAAATGTAACAAATATTAAGAGGATAGTTTTGTATCAACGACTGTATTAAAACCATACCGTAGAAATTAGAGATTCAAAATTTTAAAATAATTGTGGTCTCTCTTTTTCCTCAGGTACTTCTCAAGGTGAATAGGTAATATGTATATCTAAGGAAGGAATGCACCGAGCTCCAACCGGAACTCGTTTAGAAAATAGACCAACGATTTTTTAACCGAACTCATTTATCATGTTTGCACTGAACCCAAGACAAACTGCTACTGCGTTTTAGTTTGCCGTAGATAAGATTAGGCTCGTTTGTTTTACCTTGTCTACCGATTCTCGGGCCATTTTTACGACAGAGCTTCATTGTTTTACCCAGACATCGTGTTTCCGAGGGCTTGAAAAGGAAACCGAGTATCAAAGAATTATGTATCATGCTGTACAGATGATTCCTGACCTCCATCATAGATGTAGATTCTTAAAGTATTTTAATCCTGATTAAAGAACATTTGAGTTAGATTCCGGTAGCGTAATTGAGGACACAGTTATTAAAAGATTGTCTCTGCACTATAGTCCAATCTCGTCTGACAGGTCTTAACGGCATGTGACATGGTCATAGCATTAACACCATTATATTCGTATTAAGTAGTTTGATGTCATTGTTAATTACAAATATTCCTTATTGGCTATGCCATAAGCGTTATGTCTTGAATTAAGAGTTTCATTAAAGTAAATATGAATAGCGTATGTAAAAGAGTTTTCCCATAAACAAGTAAACATTCGAATTGTAGTACCAACATTGTAAATAATTACACGTAAATAAGAACAAACTTATACAGTTTAAGTCTATTAGCTTACAATAGAGCGTCAGCACGTCGTTTTTGGACTTTAGTCTTTTTTAAACAGAAGACGAAGCGAAGGATGTTTACGCCACGTGAACGCTATGATTTAGTGTCAGTAATTATTAGAGAGTGTGAACACGTCCACTAAGAGCAGAAAAAAATGTAATACAAATATCGCTTGCCCCGGGGAATAAAGTCGTTATAGTAAAATCAACTTTTGTCAGAAAAAACAAAAGAAGGTATTTCTATTATTTCTAGACTCCTATTTGTACTACATAAACAATTTATATATCAAATGAACGGTATTTTTTTTTCCTAATTTATGATGGGATTTTTATTTTTATAAACTTAGAGTAAATAGGCAAAAACTAACAAAATGTACTTTACATTAATTTATTTAATTACACTGTAGAGCAACAGTATTTTACGACCATTTCCCTGTATGAACGTATTTATGAAAAACAAAGAAACCGCTCATCGTGACGTTAATATTGATGCATGCTTAGAACTTAATAAGTGATTACCACTCTTTTAGCGGAAATATTATGTCCTTCGTGAAACAGTGAGATATTATTACTTACTACTGTTTATTTGTAATGATACATGGTAGGTTATCTAGATTTATAAAAAAAAATATAGTCTTGAACCTTGCTTGAGATCTTGTGCATTAGGTGCACTACTACTACTTAGGTACTAACTTGGGAACTTTTCATAAATTTGTTATGTTTTCCTTGTAAGAAATTAAAACACTATAGTTATATTGGAACGAGAGTTTAATACAACTAAACACGAAGAATTAAAGAGATTATTAGTAGGTATAGTATTAGCATAATGTTGATCTTACAGACCCGTACAACAGTTTAATAATTATAAAAATAAAATAAAACAGTATCTATTATAAATTTGCACCAAACACAAATTTGTCTATTATTTGTCTTCTAAATAACATAGTAAACTCTAACTTTCATTTATAGGAACATTATATCACATTATCATCATATTCAGTCTATCGTCTCATAATCATTTTGATAAGGAATATACTTAAGATTATTCAGGAACTAAACGTTCAACTGGGACTAACTTAAGGGCTTAAATCGTAAATACATGCATAAGTTTTGTCTTAGAGACTCGTGCATCAGTATAAAAATTATGTAAATTAAAGAAACAATAATATCTGTTAAAATCTAGCACTAAAAACAAACTTGTCTATTATTCTTCTACTAAATTAACATAATCAACTTTAACTTATATTTATAGGAACATTATATCACATTATCATCATATTCAGTCTATCGTCTCATAATCATTTTGTTAAGACACATGATTAAGATTATTCAGAAACTAGACGTTCAAATGCGACTAATTTAAGGGCTTAAATCGTAAATACATGCATAAGTTTTGTCTTAGAGACTCGTATATCAGTATAAAAATCAAATCTAACAATATCCTTTAAAATCTTGAAACAAAAACATGTAAGTATGTATTTTTCTAAATTAACATAATAAACTCTGGCATTCATTTATAGGAACAATTGTATCGCATTTAAATTATTCTCAGTAATATTAAATATACACATCAATATTGATAAAATTATTCAGAATCTGAAATGCCACCATCACTCTCCACGCTGTTGGAACCTCCATCACACTGCATATCTCTATAAAAAGGTTGGTAATGGGTCGGAATAGCTTCAGTCCTGCAAAGACTGGATAAATCATCGTACAATGGCTTAGGAAGTTTTATTTTAGAAGAATAGGCAGTTTTTAGTGTATCATCTAATGTAGTTGGAGCACTACTTTTACCCCTTCCTCTAGAGGAGCGACTCATCGATGCAGTATTTAGTCGCTGCAATTCCTCATCATAATTATATTTAAATTGAAGGATGTCTGGCTGTTCCCTTAATATTGAGATTTCGTGAATTTTGGACCATGAAATTTTTGCTCCGGTTTCGGTTTTTAGCCAATATTTCTTTGGCATGAGCTCTTTCAAATCAAAAAATTGAGATTGCTTCATTTCAATTAACTCAAATTTCTGGCCATTGACTTTTGCATTCATAATTATGGCGTACATTTGATCGGGAGTATAAATAATTTGGTTCCTTTTCGCACGCTCTATACAAGAATGCATTGAATCTGCTTCAGATTGGCTATGTCCGGTTTCAAAATACCTATGCGTAATATTTATATCAAATTTTTTAGCTGCATATAAATACATTGAGAATATAATTCGGTTTTTATTTTGTCCTGCACAACCATCAGAGTAGAAAATAAAGTTTTTGATGCCTCTCTTACATTCGTTTTCAATGAAGTTCAAGATGCAGCTACCGACGTCGTTGGCTCCCCTCTTTGCAATTTGGTAATGCCAAAGGTAACAATGCCCTTTTTTGTTTACAGTATCATACACTGTTAAATTATATATCGGATATTTTCTTTTATAATAAAATATGCTAACTTCTGACTGGGGTATAGTTAAAACTTTCTCTAAATCATAGATAGCAACTGTTGTCGCAGTAGGATCACTTTGTTCTTTGTCCTGATTCTTCAAATTACGCACAGTTTCTTTATTTTTTAAGTGTACATTGTGAGTTTCTTCAAGATCGTTCTTCTTTTCGCTGTCAGCATTATTATAAATAGAACAGGAGGTACATAAATCCTTTTTAGGCTTGTGAAAACTGTAGTTGAATTTTGTATTAAATACTGTTTCGTATTGTCTTTTTGATGCCATCTGCACCTCTAAATAATTCTGTTCTTGAAACCAGTCTTTGTAAAGCCTGTACATTTTAGAAATATTTAATGTTTCTTCTAGGTATAATTTTTTTGTTGTCTTACGTACATAATGTGACTCTTTAACAGGAAACATCTTTATGTGCGCGATTACACTCTCTTCAGTGTTTTTGCTCATTTTATGAGGTCGATTGTCGTGTTTTCCTCTGTTGTCTTCTATTTTATCAAATTTACCTTTTTCTATAGCTGTGTATACAAATTTTTCAGATATGCTGAGCGTATTTAAGAAGAACTTTTTGCATACTATTGTCATGGTGCTGGTGTTTTCAACAAGCTTAAAGAAATATGTGAAAGTCTGAGTTCTATTATTTTTTCTTTCTAGGCTCATCTTTTTAATACTTTCAGCTTTGACATGTCTGTTTATGAAGTCCCATTGTTTTTCATGACTTGAACTGCTCCAAAATGTATTAAAAATACATTTGCGTCTCTCTTCATTAAAAATATCACCATACTTTCTTTTGCAGCTGCAAACATCTCCCATAGTTTTCGCTGCAAATTTTTTCTTAGATTTAGAACCCACATAATCTTGACCTGAATTTTTCTGAAATTTATTTTTTTTTGATATCCATTCTGTATCATTGCAACTTCTTTTTCTAGTAAGTACTTTTTCATTTTTGTCCATTCCAGTCTCTTCATTTCTTTCATCTGTGGATACCATTTCATCTAAATTCATTATCAGAACGTCATTATTGTCTAGATCCAAAAGACTAGGACTATGTGGATTTACATTAGTAATGCTTGGGGCTGAAACTAGTATTAAATCTGTTTGTAAATAGTCTTCTTGTATAGAGGCACTTTGTTCAGGTGCAGTAGAGGATTCTATAAAATCTTCAACTGAAGTTGTACTTGATGTGTCGATGTTTTGTTTTTCGTGTGACTTCTCTTCAATGATTGAATCAAGTTCTTGATCTTTATCAGGTTTGTCGTTGATTTTGGTTGTTGGTGTTGTGTTAACACTGCATATTTTTTTCTGGCGTGGTGTGTGATATACGACTGATGGAGAAGCCACAAAATCTACAGTATCAAATACAGTAGAATCGTAAGAAATCGAAGAGGGTGATTGCAATAACTTCGATGGAAACGGTGTAAGAGAATCCAACGTTGGACTTATAGCTCCATGAAGTGCAATTTCCTGTTCCTGATCTATTGTGGAATTGTCAGGCGGTACATCTGAAAACAATAAGAAAAACATAAGTTCATAAGATCTTAGAACAAAAATTAATATAAGCTCATAGGGACTATCCTATGGAAAATCGACTGTTCTAGTTATTAGTTGGTAGTGTGTAGTATTGTTATTTTTGCTTTTTCTTCAATGAAGACCTACGCAAAAAAAATATCATTATAAATAAAATGAATAAATAAATATCAGTACACATTTCCCACACGGGCGGTAAGCCCCATGGGAAGCTATTTATAGCTTGTACTATGGGTGCTACACAACTGATATACTACATATACATACATAAATAATTTATATGGATATAAACATCCAGACCAACAGCCGAAAAACTTTGTTCTTCATAAATTTGTTAACCGTGCAATCGAACCCTGGGCGGCAGTTAGAGATGAATCGAGTATACTCGTAATAGGTACAGGTATTATAAATATTATAATACAAGCGATTAGTATTCATAATTAGGATAAGCGAATACAAATGTTATGAATACGCCATATTAGTCAAATATTAGCCAGCCTTAAGATTCGCGACTGGCCGGCAGTCGGCGCTCACGTCACGTGAGCTTTAATAATTGGTACTCGAATCTATTATTGATATCAAATTGATACCAATATTAGACTAAAGTAGCAAATATTGCATCGGTTGACTAATATTTGACTAATACCTGTAATAGGTATGGTATGCTAATACGAGTTAACGAATATACTCAATACAGCAGCGCTTTGCGGTTTCACCCGCGTAGTTCCCGTTCCCGTGGGAGTATCGGGATATAATTCAGCCTATGTTAATCCCTGGTAAAGTAGCTTTCTATTGGTGAAATAATTTTTCAAATCGGTCAAGTAGTTTCGGAGCCTATTTAATCCAAACAAACAAACAATGAAATCTATCCACTTTATAATATTAGTATAGATTATGAATACCTAATTATCACCCTAATATAACATCTCTAGCGACAGTCTGGCATGGTAACCTTTATGCCAACGGGGTCGTCCCGTAATTTATAAATTCGTAAATTATATCCTTCTTATACTATTTACGTATTTAATTTTGTGAAAAAAAAATAATAACAGTACTGCTATGCTTATCCACTTTGACTCTTTAGCGACTATAATAATTATTCATGTAGATTTATAATATTATTAAGTGAAACAAATTTAATGTTTATACTCACCGTCTATCATCAACAGCATTCTCCTGGCACGACAAGACTTCTTTGGTATCAGCTGTTTTGCCATTTCACTGGATATGTATGACTATTGCACTTTAAAAAAAAAAATGAACAAAGGATCCGCATTAAATACAGTTGTTTCTCGTACGAAGCCTCGCGCCCGTCTAACCTTGACGCGATTAGGAGTATTATTATAATGTGCGTAAAGCAAATTTAAACAAAGATGCACTATACGATAGAACAAAGAAAGTAAGAGATAGCACTATGAGCGACGAACTATTGCGTCAAGTGGGGCGTGAATTATTTCCGGAAAGAAAGTCGTATTGTTTCTTTACGCTTATTTTATGAACTTCTTTAATTGGTAATAGCAACTTACGTTTTACTAAGTTCTGAGGTTTTATTACAAACCTGTCGTATTCACTTTTATGAGTATTTTGCGGAACTGCAAGCTAGATTAAAACTATCTTTATGATTGTTGCGTTTTATTTCCAGATATTAAAATATTTTAAATAAGTAATACTGATATTGTGTACAAATAATTTCCGTGGAATAAAGACATTTACGTGTTTTTTTTTAATAATTAGTCCACCAAAAAATCTGAAAAAAATTACAGTCATAGTACATGACATAAGGATGTCAAAAATGTAAAAACACAAAGACAGTCGTAACACTACTTTACAACTATATTCCCCGGGGCAAGCGATATAATAACAAAGACCCGAGTCTATTCATAGTTTGTCGGTAGTTGATACTGTTTGTATACTTAATAGCTTCACGTGATGTTTAAAGATCTTGGAGTTTTTATGTAGTACACTGATGGGATGAACTTGGAAATATTCCGGCGGAGTCGTTTCATCTGCTTATAAAATCACGTACCAGAAATCATTGTGACTTATCTCTCCTTTTGATTGTGCCGCAGAATTTTTCGCTCTATCTGTATTGAGTTCGTCGATCATGCAGGATTTGTTATGTTTGCAGAACTATCTATCAAGGCCGTATCTGTCAGTAATATCTGGGGACTCTTTTGTGGATGGTATTTGATCAGTGACATGGTGGTGAGTGATGAATATTGGCGGGCAAATATACAAAAAGCAAAACTACGAGCGGTGTAAGTTTCACTAGGGTAGGACAAGCAAAGGGTAGCTTAAGGGAGGGGGTTACCTATTCTTTTGCGGTTATGCGCTGGGTTATGCTTTGAATTTGGAAGATTTTAGTATTTTTACTACGTGTACATGAGATTGTAATTGTATTTCGTCGTTTTAATAATGATTATGTTTAATGCACTACCACCTTCTAAAATATACTCAAATGTGTTCAAATTAAATATAATAATCAACGGATTCGGAAAAGATTAGAAACCTACATCCTCTGCGTTTGTCAGGCCAGGTGATACTCTAGCCAACTTATCAATTAACCTCTTCAACCGTTAAAGCAACATGCCTAATAATCGTTTTTAAACCATCTTAAAGGAACAGTGCGACATCCAGGATGGAATTTAGAGACGAGACAATTAACCCTTTTATATTATTTTATACTATGATAATTAAAACAAAAGATTTATGAATGAAACGCACGTAAATTTACGTACCTGGTACCCAAAGAGTTAAGCCTAAACCTACTCTAACTGTTATAAGTTGTTACAGAAAAACGTTCCTATGATATGATCCATAACTTTTTGATATATTCTAAACTGCATTTACAGATTTTGGAAAAATTACAGTGAATAGTGATGAAATACCAAAATACGTTTTTTATACTATATAATAATTTGAAATTGATCCTGTTTCATACAGGGATTATAAACTATGGGGCTTATCAAGGTTTGAGTACTAGTAATGTTAGAAATCGCCAAAAACTATTCCCATGCATTTTGTAGCGACGCTTTATCAACTCAAAATATTTTTCGTTGCCACTCGATCCTATTTCTTATAAGGCCGTATCCAAACTGTTGGAACTTAAAGGGCACAATATGCTTATTAATTTGAGCATCAAAGTGTTAGTGCTGTATTTTTTTCAGATTAACGTACATCGAATCTATTAATAGAGTTGAAATGTATACTACACAAAGTATTATAAAGAAGCTCGAGTAGATAAAAACCGGGTCTGACATTTACTTACGGCGCCTTTACTCTTTTCACATTTGACCCCTTTGGAATGCACCTCCTGTACAGTCCTTGCCATAAACTATAAATCGTTCGGTAATAAATCGAACAGTTTTTAATGGCGTTTATCGGTGAGCTTTGCGGTATTCAGATTATATGGCGGAGTGTGGGCTAAGTGGCGGCATGGGAGCGGCACGTGCTACCTTATCTGGTCCCTTGACACTTTCAATATTCGATTTCATGTGTTTTTCGACTCCCTTTTCTGTTTTTTTACGATTATACTGAAACATATTAAAACGGCTATTATAAGTTAACATTAAGTATGGGTTGGGTGGGTACAATCAATACTTAATTTAAATTAATTACTACTTACGTGCAGAAGACCAGATGTTTTTTTTAATTGTGACATCTAAAAATAGTTAATAGCTTGAGATCGGAGAGCAATCAAGCACTAAAATGAAACCGCCATATTTTATTGTATTATTTGAAACCTAGCTACGGCCTAATCCGATCTACAATCTAACCGCAAAAACTGTTGTAAATGATTTTTTCTACTACTTGCAAAGACCTGAAATTAATAATAAAAAAGTAATAATTGAAATTAAATCTGTGTACATGAAAATAAAATAAAAATATACCTACAAAGTAAGAATAAAAATAAACAGAAAATAGTCCTTGTATATCCCCATCTCATCTTCATTTTTCATTTTGGACATTAGACAGAATTAAGTCAAAACTCGTACCTACCTAGGTGTGGCGATATGATTAAATACAAACTTATGCTTTGTAAGAGTTTACAAAAGACGCATAGCCCTTTAAGAGACGAGCCCTTTAAGACGAGATATATCGGTCTATGCCCCATAACAAACAATACAGCTCTGCTTCCCCTACTTCAAGCTTTTTATTTTCAAGGATTTTATAATATAAATATTAAGTATCTTATTTAAAGTTCAGACGCAATCAAAACATACGATTTACTTATATTATAGTACTTACAATTTGATAAATTTGAAATCGACTTCCATTCTATTCAGTTATTGGAGTGTATCTCAAAAACTACTAAACCAAATTTGATGACGTTTGGTCCAGTGGTAGGTAATTAAATGGGACCACACGGTAAGCAGCTTTCAAACAAAGAAATAACTTTGAGAATAGGTTCACCCAGTCGAAAGTTATAACGTAACAAACATAAAAAAAACAGTAGAATTGAGTACCTACTTCTTTTTGTAAGTCGGTAGAAAATGGAAACTGTTTGTCGGGTTTATTTCTTAATTCAAAACAGTTCAGTTGTTTAAACTTATGCTCACTACAATTTGAAACCGCGATATCTAATAGTTTATAAGAAAGCACTAACGCCTGGCTTAGCGAGATCAAACTATAAAACTTTACAGAGAAAAGTTACAGAACCTCGGTCTCGGTTAATAAGGGTTCATAAGAAGATTCAAAACAGCTAAAGAGTTGAATCCGATGCTCGGACGGATCGTCTCGGTGGCCTAGTAGGTCATGGCGTCTGACACCAATACTGTGTGGAACGGACGGAAGACACGAGTTCGGATCCTGTTCAAGGCTTTTTGTAATTTTCTCTCTGAAATTATAAATACCTATTATCTCTTTCATATCTGGTATATTTCGAATGCACTCACTCAAAATGACCAGTTAATACTCATTGAACCAATTAGTCGCTGAAGTCGCATGTAACACGGTATAATCTCCAGAAAACAACAGTCATCAAAACCCTTTATCAGCGCGTGTCATGTCAAAGAAAAAAAGAACACCTCCAACACAATATCGCACCCCAAAGCGTAACCGAAAACGAGACCGCCGCAATCCAAGCTAATGGAGTGTCTCATAATGACGGTTGCTGACATAAAAATAAATAGGCGAGAGTCAGTTTCTGCGTAAGCCGATACTATGATAACAGCATCGCTCCCCCGATAATTGCCGAAGTTGGTCGATGGTACCTACTCATGTGAGGATTAATGCTGTGAATGTAATTGATCTGTCCATGAATGCCAACTGAGATTAATACTAAAAATTGTGATAATTCTGGACCAACTTTTTGCCTGGATGAAGACTGTAGCGATATACTTAAACGGAATGGGTACATGAAACCAACTAATCATGGCAATTTGAACTTTGACTTATTAATACGTCAGTTATTCTTCTTTATTTACTTAAAAGGTCTTTGAAATGACACAGGTTTACAATTCTGCACGGTAATAAAATACGAACCAAAACCTCTGTGGTAGACTTAAACAGAAAAAAAATATTGTAGATTTCAAAGTTATGAAAAACCTTTAAAGGTGTTCAAGAAACATTCTCTTAAATTAGCATGATCAGTGAAATTTTAAGAAAATTGTACTAAGTGCAATAACATCAGTAGTTACTATATTATCACTAATATCTGACTGATCGTAAGTTTTTCTTTAACTATGACCATCTTATATTTTATTATGAGATACACCAGCTATCCCACGTCGGATCTGGTCATCAAAGCCTTTTGTGTCAACATTGTGGACATGTCCAGAACTGGCTTCATATTAGTGGATAAAGATCATATAAACAAAGGCATCATAGTACTTAAACATCCATCTCTTCTTCTAATTTTTATAATAATTAATTTAAGAAAACGTTAAATAATTGCGTTCAATAAAGGTACCACTCTAGCACAACTAAGTTAAGGCGCGGTCGTACCCTGATAATAGTAAAAAGCAGAATCTTTAAACATCGAGTGTAAAGAAACAGTTCAATAATAATCTATGAAAAAAAAACTTAGGTTAGAAAAGGAACAGGCAAAGAGTAATAACCGAACAGAATTCATAAATATTACTTGCAGAAAGAAGAGTACTAAAGTAGTAACCAGCAGTTTTTTCAATTGTGTTAATATATATCGAAAGATATAAAGAAAACGTACAAAATTAACGCATTTTCGCATTACATCGTCCAATCTAACAAGCGATTTTCAACCTTACGTAAAGCATCGTAAATTATTTTAAAATTGGGGTTGGACCGCGTCTTAATGGCGTTGTCCCAAGTAGCTCGAACATTATCCTTGTCTTAGGCAAACTCATCAGTTGCGCAAAAACACCAATAAGGAGGTTTTTTTTAGAAATCAATTCAAGCCTCGTAGTGTCGTCTTCCAAAAGGCCTTTCGACGAACGATTTCATTAGATGTTCATAATAAGATACATCATACAGTATTACAGTAAGGTTGGTCCCCAATGTAAGGTCCACAGATATATATGTACAATAGATAACGCAAATGCGTGTAGTTTCCGTGTCCTAACCCCGACCAAGCGTCAAGGTTGGCCGCCGCTACTTACAGTCCGCGCGCGTTTGTTGTAACCGGACGGACGCAAAAACGAAATTGTGTTATAATTAACTGTAATAGCCCAAAAATTTCCAACCCCGAAATTCAAGAGCATATATCCTATCACAGGTAAGTTAAAAATTATATTATGCGTAAATTCACGTAACTCAATTTATAAAAAAAGTAGGCACGCTTGGTTTCAATACAAATCGTTATTATCTATTGTACATATATATCTGTTGTAAGGTCCCTCTGCGACCAGTAGAAAAGCTACGCTTGTAGTCTATCAAAAGCATCAAATCTGATATGATTTGATCCGCCAGACAGCAAATCTGTAGATCTAGGCAAAAGGATTATCAAAATGAAGTGGCAATGGGTGATCATATCAGTCGCTGAACCGAAAACGCTTCCAGTCCGAACAATGATGGAACAATTTATATTAGTAGGTCGTCCTGAGTCGGGTGTGGCAGACGTATGGAACGAGGCTGTGATTCGGCAAACGTAGTTTAAGACTGCCTCAGGCTAGGTGGAGCAAGGTCTTGCAGCCTATAAGATATGATCATATCTGAGCAAATCCTGCCATCGATACATAAAGATAAAAAAAGACCTTAAGTCGTACTCAGTGGCGTGCAGTTAGAGGCTACTCGTATGTAGCAGTGGACTGTTAATAGTCCAAAACATACGATTATATAGTTTTCCTGTAATCCTACCCTTATCTTACCTTTGAGTTGGGGTCAGTATAATATATAATTCGCTAAAAACATATGCATATATTTCGGGAACCCTCATTTCGGGACATTAAAAGCGTTCGAATACCGTTACATGAGCAAATTATTGCGAAAAAGTATTCGTTACGTCAATTAGAATAGTTGAAAAGCGCACAACACTTCAGCGTGCAAACTATTAGTTATCTAAGCTTGCACTAGAGTTGTACGCGTTCCCGCCAACAGCGGCAGTGACGGAACACCGCAGAGGTTTGGTGGGTATGCTGCCCTTCTGGCAGAGACTCCCACATAACCACCGTGCTCCCCCCGGGGTCGGTGGTATCTATAAAGGATTACTCTGCGTCAAAAAAAAAAAAGAGTTGTACTAGATAAATAATAGTTTGTATTACTGTGTACAAGTGTTTAATTTTACACATCATCAAGTTTGCGTTACTCTCACACAAATTCATGCCGACTGATTATTGGATACTTAATATACATTATTAACACCGTTTTATACATGAAATTAATGAAATACACGTGTAATAGAAGGCTGCTCTGTCAGTATAACAACCTAAAAATGTTGCTATCTTACTATAGAAGAATATGGTATCGTCTAGGATTCTTAAAATGGGAACGGTCTTGTAAATTTTAGTTTGAAAATTCTAGTGAGTTTGACACCTACTTATTTAATATCAAAACTGACTTTACTCACGTAATTAGTCGACGTTATCTATTTAGGTTCCGGGCATGTCCGATGCCCATCCTCATGGAGTTTACGCTGCAAGATCACGGCGACCACTTCATTTATGAAGTGAACATGCCCGAAACCTAGGTCCATAGCGTCGGCTAATTATGTATATATATATACTATAAGGTGAGTAAAGTCGGTTTTGATATTAAATAACGGTCTTATAAATTTTAATGAATGAGTAATGTGATCAATCCAAATTTTATTTCTCGATTCTCCTATCATAATTTCGTAGACTTTGTGTAATTGGAGTTACGTCAGAGGTAAGGGGCAAAGTTAGGTCCGGAAGTGCGCAATAGGCTTAAGGGCAAAGATTTAGGTGACAAACTTTATTGCGTCCAAGAAATACCGTTGTCTATTACGTGAACATAAATCACGGATGGGAAAACAATAAGCGTGAAATTGTGGAAACTGAGGCCGAAGTCCTGGTATTAAATCTTAGGGGGGTGAGATAAATAAAAATAAATCTGTAGACATTGCCACCCTCACGAGAGAACTTGATTTATGCGGCCTACGAACAAGAAAGCGCATGGAAAACCACTTAGATTATTTTTAATTGTTTTACCTTAACTTTCTTTAACTATTACGTTATTGTTTGACGGTTCTTCTAATGAAGATTTATTAGTTACTTCTGATGAAATTTTTTATATTTAATTACATTTAATATGGCGATTACTAGGGTGTTAATTTGCATGTGCTTACTTATTTATTTATTTATATTGCATTAGTCGCTGTGAGATAATCGGTAAAAATATTCAATTACATTAATTAATATTTGTATAATGCTTCTTCGTTTATATTTTTCTATTTCTAATAATAATATGTAGGTATGTCATACCGTTGCATAACTTGTTTTTATGGTTTGTTAATTATTATTTTGCAGTGTCATAGACTTGTTTTTGTGCAACTTTTTATATACGTAGCATTAATACTGTGAGATATCGATTTCTGAACATTCTTCGAATTAGCGCAACAAGATTTTCTGCTTTTATTCAGTCTCATCAGCCCTTTTTTACCGTAGTCACCGATTTTGGAAGACCTCTATTAAAGATTGGATAGGTAATTGAATGAATACTATCGTGTTACTTATACTTTGTGATAGACTTAACGGTTCCCACGGCTCTAATATGCGGCTCAAAAAGACAGACATGTATTTTTAATGATGAAACGCATCGGTTACTAGAAAACGTATACTTATATTAAGAAATATCTAATAAATATAAATTCTTAATCAATCACCTAAACTGTGCTTCGTATGGTAGATAGTTTAGGAACTTCTCTTGTTCTTTAGTCTAAGTGCAATGTCCCTAACGGCAGTAACGTGCTACTATGTCCGCAGCTCCAGACCTGGTCGACCTCCGAAGCGCGCCTCCGGGGTGGGCCTTTCTCTCGCAGCCACACAGTACCCTGGCCATCCATTCAAGAAGCATCGCTTGGAGAATGGGGAGTATTCACCTTATGAGAATGGACATATGAGTGGTAAGTGTCACTATTTACTTATGTTTAACTAGCTGACCAGGTTTTTAGTCGTCCCATTTAAGTTCATGCGGGCCGACCAGTCAATCGAGACCCCGGTTTTATATGGGAACGTGTAGCATAGAGATTAAGGCGCCATCTTGGATTTATGTGACAGATCAAGATAAAAAGTTTATAGTTCGGAGTACCGGGTTCTATTCTATCCATATACCCAATTTCATCTAAATCTGTGCGGCAGTTTTTAAATTATGCATGAACATACAGACAGACATTTTTTCAAAAACGCCAATCTTGTTCAGTAGGTAACCTACATTTTTTAAATTTTTTTACAAGAGCAGATTTTGGCCTCTACTCCTTTATTGTATAGATTAGGATTTAAGTTACGTTTGTTATTCGAGGTATTAATCAGGCTGGTGAGTTTCTGAGTCACCTTTCATTGTGCGCACGCTTCCGGCCGTATCATACGCATGCACTGGATGTGACTCAGAAGAACAAGATCAAGGTGACAGATTTTTGAGTTGTGTAATATATGGAACATGTATGATGATAGAATATACCACCCAGTTAAAATATTTGGGTCTGCTTCACGGATATCATGGAACAGTCCCTAATAATATAAACTAACAAAGAATATACAATATCAATGTCTAACTAAGTAAAATTATTTTAAGTAGACTGAGTTCTACCGCCCAAAGCATATTTCGCTCAACGGAAAATATACTTGAGGGAGATATTCCAACTTTGTAAAAAATGTCAAGGCTAAATGTTTAAACTAATATTTTTAAAATAGCAATAAGATGTTTCGTGTGGCATATTTGAACCCTTTTCACAATTGCCAGAGATAATAACTTATAAGTAACGCTAAACAACAAAATGCTTATTGGGCGTTAACAAACAAGCCTATCACTGAGATTGATCAAAACATCGGAATATTGCGATTTTAATCTGATGGTAATAATACACAATGACGAAACGAACGCCACCATGACCCGACTACGATAACATTAAACCGAGCAAATGACGTGAGCCCGGAAAGACGCCGGATATGAACTTTCTCTGGAGGCATATTCCTCATTTCATATACAAATTACATAAATACAAAATTATCCCAACACAAACGGAGAAAAGGGAATAAAGTGATTAAATAGAGCTCAGCGCAAGACGGCGAGCAATCAATCATTTTTGTCGCTTATGACTCTGTTGTTCTAGTATATTGCTTTCCCGTTTGCGCTTATATATTTCCAGATTTCTATCTCGTTCTGGCATGAAGTGTCGTGCCAGACAAGGGAGCAATTACATTCGTGATCTTGCATAAGCGGCACTTGCTTATCGCGCACTGCCGCATTTGACTCTGAGTGTAGTTTGTTCGCTTTTTTCCCCAAATTTGCAATTCGAAACAGTCTCATGAGTGATACGGGCGTTGTTTTCATTTTTATTGTGACTTCCTTCAATTATACGTGTTCTCCACTGTTTTATACGTCGTTATTTTTTGTGTCCCTGTTTGCCTGGAATATTTCCAGTCTTGTTTTGTAGTTGCCTGTGTTTAGGTGGATTTGATTAGAACACGATTAGTAGGAGATTGAGTTTTCAACTGGGTTTTTAGAGTATTCGTTTGGTTAAAGGATGTCATTGATCTTGCTATAACTATTTCGTATTGGTTCCGAGTCCATTATAGATACAACATGATTTAAAATTAACAAAACATAAATTAACATCATATGTACTGAAAATTAAATCAGAACCCTGTTGAATTATTTTCATCAATTTTCCACCGTGATAATAATTTAAGCCCATCATAATTAATTCGTGAACGTATCAAGTTTCTGCGTTCCGAATCTGTACACAGGCTCCAGAGCTAAGCCAATATTATTTTGACGAGTCGTTGACAGTGGTTTACAGTTGATGAAACAAACACACACATTAACATACAGTCTTCCGAAGACGCATGCACACAAACACACAGTTATAATCTGTGCACGTGACAGCAGACACACATGCTCGCTAGGGGTGTCAATGTTTGAGTGAGTGAGGAGGCGGGTGGCCTATTTTCACCCCGTGAAATAATAGGATACGAAAACATCGGAGCCAGAATATAATCCTCCTGCGAAGGTTGAACGGAATGGAAATACGAATATGAAATGCGTGAAAGGGATGTGTCGGGCTACGTTCTGGAAGGGTTGTCGACCGATGTTTATCTTAAGGCGGTAAATCTGAAACGATGTCCATTCTAAAGCGCATTAGCTATTAAAGTCGTTTAAGCATTTTAACGAAACATCATCACAAATCTACGTTCTAAAGAAAGGCTTATGTTATCTGAAGATGCTGAAACAAATGTAACTCATTTTAATGGTTTTTGAAAGTCAACTCTACCATTATGACTGAATAATAAAGGTGGCCGCGTGACGTGTGCTTTAATTTCGGCAACCCTAATCTTTTGGAAACTGGTATGAAAATGATGTGTTGATAATAATTAAAGGTTCCGTTCAGTGCGGTGTCGCTCCGATTCCTACAACGGGGGGATAATGTAAGGCATTATAACATTACTCTCCGGGTGTAAAGCGGTATAAAGCTTACATACTGATTGAATTCTGCGACTGAAATTAAGTAAGGATTTGCCTGTTTACGTTACGGATGGGGGATTTGCGATTCTCTTGTCTGTTTACGCCTTTGTTACACTTTTACTGTTATTTATGAGCTTCTAACATGATATCAAATATTGCAATCGTAGCTAGATTTACATTTAGTTGTTATTTGAATTTCAATAATAAATAGGATTTTATTTTTAAACGTGACTATAGGGGAATGCTATAGGGGTTTGGTTTGTATTAAGGCATAAAAATGCGCTTACGAACGTAAAATAATAATTAATTGTATTTATAAAACTGCTGCCACATTCCAAAATAAATAACCAATACTTAGAAGAACGGACAAGAAACTCGAAACCATTCTTATCAATTATGTTTTTGCCATGTACTATTTTATTACCAGCTTAAAGAATTGGTATGGACTTATACTTAAATAATTTAATAATATTGGCAAATGCCGATTTGGTAATCTAGTCTATAGGTACTCTAAGCATCTTTGCTTTCTAAATAATTATTTACTAAATTATTTTATTAATAGCTAAAACATTTTTAAATGATATTTAAATTCTTTCCTTATGCTCTGCTGCGTTCTTCGGGGCTTTTATTGTAAAAACACACACAGTTCTCTTAGAAAAACTTATTCATTTTCGCTAGTCTAAAAAGCCACTGTCCTTATTTTTGTTATACGATAATCACCGTTTAACTTTCATTGATGTAAGCTTTTACGAACTGTTTTATAAAATATATTATCAAATACATATAAGGAAGGCGAATTAAGTATGGTGTTTCTTTAAATACATCTCTTAAAGGTTCGCGGAATTGGATTTCGTATATGACTCGAAAAGCACGTTTTCATCAATAAAGATGTTTTTTTTTCTATATCATTGCCTAATGTATACTTTACATGAAAAAATTATGAAATGGTGAAGCTGCTGCTGCTGCTGTTATAACCAAATCTCCTAATTACAACTTTCAGTTAATTACTAATTAGTATTTACAAAGTAACAAGCTTCGCACATCGCTAAGTAATAAAAAAGCTGACGCCGCAAACGACTATTATCTAAGGCAACATTTCTTTATCGTTGTTGCTCGTTGATCGATTTGCAAAAACGAGTCTATAGAACTACAGTACTTGGTGCATTGTGTTTTTATTATTGCCGCTTTAACAGAAAATGTTTGATAATCAGTGGCCAGGTACGCGATTCATGGCGATTTCTTGCCGTTCACAGCAACGCTTACAGTTTTAATGGTTAAAACATCAACTGGCAATTGCGGGTAATCAAACAAATTGCCGATGCACCTTATAAGGCAATCGTAATAATAAACGCAGTGGCAACAATAAATTAAACGCCGTATCCAAGCGGGACGATTCCAAATGTAATGCTTTATAGCCATAAATATTTCTTGAGAAAACAGGAAAAGAAATGAAAATAATGAATCGAGTGTTAAGCTTAACTAATTAACTTGTAACTATCTTCTTATTCCCTGTAACTAATTGCGATTGAATTTAGTTTTTTTTTAGTATGCCAACTATTGTCTGGTCAGTCATATATTATATCTTCATAAAAGTCATGTCTTAGCTATTTAGGTCAAGCAAAGTCATCGCTTGCACTATCAAGTCTTTTACTTTTTCTAAGGACCAGGTTAGAGGAATAAAAATGAGAAGAACCAAGCAAGAGAGAGAGAGCAAGTCTATTGCCATCTTATCTCTTAGTCGGGTTTTCATCATCATCATCATCTCAGCCGTAGGACGTCCACTGCTGAACATAGGCTTCCCCCATCGGGTCGGGTTTTACGACATGCATATGGGACATGGAGAAGACATTTTTTTAGGGGGGGCCACTCTTCGGCATATGTCAGCTTGGTAATTCGCAAATACGACGGTTCAGGACAACTAGAGTAATAAATTCGTAAATTCGACGCTTGATGGATGGTCGGAAGATGCATGCAGGTTCGAAACCCGACTGAGAATGTGTAATTTATCTTTCTGAAACTGCAAGGTTTAATTCAAGATTAGAGTGTTTGCCAAATATGCAAACTAGTCAACTAAAACATTAAATACTTAAGTATTTTGCCAGATCTTCTTTTTTATCACTTCATCATCGTGTATAATTGTCGTTTTTTGCTGTCCGTATACGGAACTCTGTTACTTAATTAATTTAACATGCGAGTCCAACTTGAACCACCTGCGTTGCCGTTCCTTTACAACCATTGCACAAACTTATCGATATCGATTTTGTAAATTAATAAACCGATTATCTACTTTCAAATCGCAATTGCGAAGTGTATTTACAATATTAATAAACATTAATTCGACAAGTTGCGTGCGTTCTTACACGTTGATATATCATGCTGTCATCTACTATTGTTTCTAATCATAGGTTGCTGTTCAATCGAATAACACCAACGTACCGTTGAGATTCTACTAAGTAATGTATCCATCAACACAGTTGCTGATATGGGGTTTTATTTATTGATAAATAAAAAAATACATAATTGGCGTGTAAACTCCCTGAAGATGAGCATTAGACATGCCGGAAACCTAGGCCGACAACTTCGGCTAATTACGTATGTAGAGTCGGTTTTGATATTAAGGCGCGCTCTTACCCTGATTAAATAAAAAGCAGAATTTTTAAACACCTAGTGTAACGAAACAGATCGATAGTATATTATGAAAAAAATACAAAGGTCAGAAAAGGAATAGGAAAAGAGTAATAACCGAATAGAATTTATAAATATAACTCTCTTTCAGCAGAAAAAAATCTTGAATAGGTCCACAAAAATAAACTTTCACGTCCAAACTCTCAGAATTTTCAGCGATAACACTATATTTTTTTAGGTAATACCTAACCAACGTATAGTACTAAAGTTATAATCAGCAGTTTTTTCAATTGTGTTAGTATATATCGAAAAATGTAAAGAAAATGTACAAAATTAACGCAGTTTCGCATTACATCGTCCAATCTAACAAGCGATTTTCAACCTTACGTAAAGTATCGTAAATTAATTTAAAATTGGGATTTGACCGCGTCTTAAATAAATATGTGTCAAACTCACGAGAATTTTCAAACTAAAATAGTTACATAATTACGTTTATAACACTTGTTTTTATTGATAGATACCTACGTAAGTACGTTAAAACGATATCACAGAGTCCTATACATCACCTTCCTACCTACGATACGAGTTTGGACTTCGGTTTTTTAACCGACCGATCTGCTTGACGATAAACCTCCTTGGGGAGTTTTCTTAGGGTCATAATAGCGTTAAGATCGTTAAAAGCCTTGTTGTGCGCATAATGTAAGTAATGTATAACAGCGTACGACATAGGTAGGTACAAAAACATGAATAGTTGCGTGCTGCTGCCTTATGGTGTTTTCACCCTTAGTCGCCTTCTAAAATCATCCAATGGAATAGGCCTGGATTCTTGGGCTGCAAATATAATATTTATCAGTTTGTAAACGTATGGGGTATATATTATACCGTTTGAAGTGTATAGGAATCCATATCGGAATTTGTTAGGAATTCTAACCCAATTCTACGATGGAGATATCTAAATGAAGGGATTTTCTGTTCTATGGATGTCGTGCGGTATTTAGAATTCCATACATTCGAATTGTATAAATTATTTGAATATTAATATCCCTTATCTCTTGTTTGTTGTGTTTGTAATTCTATATATATAAATTTAACTCTATTTCCCTTGGACGTCGCATCACGCGCGAACGGATAGAACAATTTCGCTAATTATATTTTTATTATTATTAGGAGAAGATTCTTATGATAGAAAAATCAAGAAAACATAGGCCATCCAAAGGTCAGGCCCAAGGCCTCCTCCTTCGCGAATGAAGTCGCGGGCAGTCGCTAGTATCATATAAATATGGCTCGATGAGCTCAAGAGTACTACGAAATCACGCTTTTGTAAATAGTGCCGTGGAGATTGCTTTGAAGATATCACAAAAACACCAACGCCAAACGAATATAATTGGATGATCGGCATCCATTTTTGATTTATTCATTATGAAACTTGATTTTATTTTCATTATATTATGCTAGTTAAATAGCTCAGAATTAGTAAAACAAGCACTATTTTGGAGATCTTGATCGAAGGACTGATACTGGCAACACCTGAGACTTTTTTTGCTAACGAGGTATTTTGATTATTTTGCTTATACACACGATATTTTGACATTTAATACCACGGTATTTAATCAAATCAAAATGCTGTCTACCCACCATTGTAATACATATTTTCTTATCCATCACATAGCTAATAATTACTGCGAGACTATTTCCATACACGCATTACCTTTGCAGTATTTTATTCCCATCGTTTTCTGTCGTGAACAACGGCGCTTACAATTAAAATGTGGTTTTACTACCCACTTATGCAATTGCTAACACCTTGAATTCATCATGGCGGATTCATTCGTTTTTTGTCCGGGGAAAGGCAAAGCGAAGGAATTTCTTTTAATTAGCTATAGCGATGTTTTGCACAGTGTGTTCCGTCTCTGCGTACTGCCAACATTGTTTAAATAATTGAAATGAGCTAACTGAATGTATAAAACTGGATTTCATTTGGTAACATTTCGTTAAAATGTTTATGGACTTTAAACTCGTAATTTGACTTTTTAAAAGACAAGTAAAGGAGGAGGTTATATGTTATATTGTATGTATTTTTTTGTGAATGTTAGACGATTTCTCCGCCATTTGTGGACTGATTCTCAAAATTATATTTTTTCTTTGATTGAGTAACTTACGAAGTACGTACTTCCGAGTTGGTCCCATTTAAATTTCATCACATTCGTTCAATCAAAGTCGTTTTTGGATTACACTCCAAAAACTGAAAAGTGTTAATTAGCAAGGGTCAAAAATGGTGAAATATTTTTGTACCAAAAAATAGAACCAATTTCAACATCAAAAAGTGTGAAATAACTTGTCGAAGTCGGGACCGTATGCACAATATCATGATAATAGCTACCTATTTTTGAACTATCATGGTGTCGACTTCAACAAGTTATTTCACACTTTAGTGTGGAAGTTGGTTCCATTTTTTTTATAGATTTTTAAAAATTATGTTGTGGTTGTGGCGATGCTGGTCACTTATGAATATTTTCCTAAATTATGGATGATATTAAAATGTGTATACTAATTTATAGACAATTAAAGCATTTGTTACAAAAATAGTGGCGATAATTGTCTAGCTAATTTCGCTGATTTATGAACCATTTATCAACATGTCGATGCGATTCCGCCTGAAGCATGTTCGAGTGAACGATTGTCGATCAATCGAGTCGGACTCAAATTATATACGCTCGATTATTCCGTAACTGTGTACGTTTTTTTTTATCCGACGACAGTTAATAACTAACTATTAAACTACTTTTATTTGCAGCCGTGGGGAACGGCTGGTTAAAACTTTAAAAAGTTGATAGAAGTAATCTAATGTCTTAAATAAATTGTAAAACAAATATTCAAAATGTATTTACATAATATGAAAAAACCAATTAGTAATATATGACGTCACATAATGCTGGCATGCATGGCCATAACCAACCATATCCATGCATGCATCCTCCGCATTTACTAATTTACCAAATGTTATCAAATCTGTGGGCCTAGCACGAACATTTGCGTAAGTGTAAAGCAATTTTGTTATTGTATCGTTGACGTATACATTACAAACTATAAGTTATCTGTGCCACAGTTATGCTAGATAAATGAAAGTTTGTACAGCCGTGCGATTCTGTAATAATTCGTCGATGCGCTCGTCGTGCGCCCTGATACATAAGGTTGTTTTTCCAACTTTCTTGTCATTTCGTAATTTGTTTCACGGATGTTGTCATAGATGCAACGATGTTTGCTCTTAGAGATTCGCACGGCTGTATACTTCAACAATACGATAACGTCACACTACAACAATATTCGTGCTAGGCCCACTGTTCATCCTTTCTAACTGTAAGGATCAGACAGAGAGCGTTCACACGTTCACGTGGTTAGTTGGAGTTCATTGTGTTGTATTACGTTACATATATATACACCACAGTCTACCCACAATTGACCGACGCGGTCAGAACGCTAGAACGGTTTTGGTTAATCTATGTAACGTAATACAACACAACGAGCGCAAAATTGACCGCGTGAACGCTTGACCGCGTGAACGGTCTCTGCCTGATAGCACCCTTAGTGCTAACAAACATCATTACACACACGCGTTCATTTCGTCCGCGCACACATTTTCGTACTCAAAACTTAAGAACGATATGATAATTTTCTAGGGGTGAAGAGCGCAGGTCCCACGCACTGCGGGGCTAAACCAGATAACTGTATCGTAACGTGTCGTTCACGTGGCACAGCACAAACTGTAATTTATCTAGAGCAATTGAGACACAGATAACTCATAGTTTGTTCGCGGAAGCGTGACGCGTTTACGAGAAGAATACTTTTTCGCAAACTGTTTGTGCTACGGCTTCAGGACTCAAAATAAAGTTTTGAGAATGATGATAGCTTGGGTATATTGAAGTTCGGCCACCATTCATGCGGTCCCTGGGTTCATCCTCGCCTCGTGCTTTAGCTCTCGGTGAAGGTTTCTTTGGTGGTAGTGCCACGCTGTAACCCCACAGCCGAATGGGCTGGCACGACCGGGGAAATACCACACTCCCACATAACACCCAGAGGTGAAGTAACATAGCTTGATATTACGATTCATTCGGTTTGTAGGAGTTTCCGGAGGCCCAACCCTTCTATCTTTTCCTTCCTATCTTCTTTTCTCAAAGGACGGCAACGCAAAGGACGCTTGCTCGTTTACCAACCTAACCCATAAAAAAGCTACCGCCATGATGGAATCTATACAGCATGGTGGTCGGACTCTTTCGATCGGTTTTTCAAAATTTTGAGAGATGTCCCAGTATAATGCCACGCAAAACTCCACTTCTAAGCTCCGGGTGGCACAGTCATGAGCAGCCATGACGCTTGCCAGGAGACTTCACCATCAATAGTAACTTATAACTATAAAAACGAATCATATTTTCAATAAAGTAACATCTGCTACATAACTAAACCACCGCCAGATAATCTTCCTTTTGTGCAACGTTATTAATAAAAATATGGCTCGGTATTTCATATCTCATAGTCAATGTTACAATGGCATGTATTCTTTTGTAAATATTCACGGATGAGCTACCTCTTATTGAAACTTGATTCAAATCAAAAACGCTGGGTAGCGAGACGCAAGATTGTTGCTAATTGAATGTATCGTTTTGGTTTTTAAGCTATATTATATCTAAGGGTTAGTGAAGTGCGACTGCTGTTCAGCTAGTCGCTGGTTCGAATCCTATGATAGACTTGAGCTTTCGATGAATGTGACGTCATGAGGAAATCCACAAGGTAGCAGGGTCCTTTCTAGGTGTGTTTGTGTGTGTGTGAGTGAATGGATGATATATCTATAAGTTACATTAGAAGTTACAGAGTGATAATGCACGTTTTTACCTAATCACACTAATATTATAAAGGCGAAAGTTTTTGGTTTGTTACTTCTTCACGCTGAAAATTTGGTATAGAGGTATATGAGACGCCGGATGCCACCGATGCCGGAACACCTATGATACTTACGTCATCATCATCATCATCATTTATCACCAAGCGGGTGTAACGGTTGTTAAACGCAGCTATTGTTAAATTAAAAAAGATGGTACTCTACGAATTTAAGGTCAAATTCAAAACCCCCCTTTTTAGAAAGCCTAACCACACATACTCTCAAAATACCATAAAACAAATGTATTATGGTATTTTGAGATTCTCAAATTCTTTTCTCTTATTTTGAGAATCTCAAAATACCACAATACAAAATTTATTATGGTATTTTGAGATTCTACAGTATACAACATATTATAAGCCCAAGTTATTTAGTTAAGCCCACGACAGGAGAAGAATACACGACATTGTAATAAAACTCAATTCTTTCACATTCATTCTTGCTGCTAAATCATGTACTCATATTAAGTTCTCAAAAAACCAAGTAGAAGAAGTTGTACCCGGTCTGCTTCTATTCGCTTTTCGTTCTGTGTGTTTGTCCGGCCTGGCAGTAGGCGGGACGCATTGTTGAAGCGCGTCTGTGGTTGATGCAGTAGTACCTGTCGGATCTTCTAAAATTTTCATTGATTTCTTCATAGTAGTTCCCGTTGCCTCGGTCGCGATAGACTTCGCGACTTAACAAGTACTTTTCTACCGACTTCCAAAAAAGAAGGAGGTACTCAAGTCGACCGTATTTTTTTTTGTTTGTTACCTCATTACTTTCGACTGGGTGAACCGATTCTCAAAATTCTTTTTTGTTTGAAAGCTGGCGCTTCCCGTGTGGTCCCATTTAAATTTCATCAAATTCTTTCCAGTAGTTTTTGAGTTACACTCCAATAACTGAAAAGCGTTTCTCCTATTTTAAACTAAAGTAATAGAATGGAAGTAGGTTTCAAACTTTTAAAGTGTTCTTGTTATAGTTAAGTTTGAGACGAAAACATTCATATCCGCCACACATAGTTATCCTAACACATTCGGGATTCTGTATCCCGGTCAATTTACGAGTAATTAAGCCTGACCCTCTTTCGCACTTAGGGGAGAACTTTTATTTGGTGCGGGAAAATTACCGCTTAACGCGTGTCCTATTGGCTGGTATCGCGTTAAGATTTCCCGGAAAATCGGGATCTTGATTAATGTGATCACATTATAACGGGAATCGAGTTATTATCTCCGTTTGTGGTTTCTAATGAAGTTTCTTGACAAAATAACTCTAAAGGCATAACATTTAAAGTTCTTTCTTTTATAAAAGCTACTAGCTATATTTAAATTAAACCAGCTGCGTTCTTAGTTTTTCTGCTACTCGCTGACTGCTAAAATTTTTGTATAACTTTTCCTACGCACTTAAATTATATAATGGAATGTCAGGTTCTTTATTCTAACTAGGGGCAATTTTCCTTATAATTGACACAATTTTTATGGAAATTGTGGCAAATTGATATATGTCTAGTGGGGTAAACAGTAGATTGATCAGTTAATTTGATATCCGGCCGTAGGTCAACTCTTTGGTATGTTTGTTACCTAATATAATTGACTAGCTGACCCGTCAGCGGCTTCGCTCGCATGGCCTCACGGGAAACGGTAATTACAGATTTTTAATTATCCCACGGTAACTCTTTAATTTACCGGGGTCCTATATGTTGATCAGAGATATTAGCTACCACCATACGAACTTTCATTTAAATCGGTCCAGTCGTTTCGGAGATTAGCCCGTACAAACAGACAGACAAATATACAGAGAAACAAACAATTTGAACTTATTTTCCCCTGACTCGGTTTTTAGCATATTTTTCATTGTACGCAGAAATTTTACTTCTACAGTTTATAATTTGTAGTAGTTTTTACATCCCTCGTTTTACCCTCTTAAGTCATCCCTGACAAAAATATGGAAAGCATCACTATTTATTTTAAATTACCTATCCAGTTATCAATTTTTATCTCTGTAGCTCCAAAAACAAAGAACTTTTGAAAAAATAATTATCCCCCGTTTCACCCCCTTAAGTCATCCCTGTCAATAAATATTGAAATCATCACTTTAACTGTCCAAATGTTAATTTTCACCACTGATGTTCGAAAACAAAAAACTTTCCATACAAATTTTCACCCTTCCATTTCACCCTATTAATCCACCACTATCCAAAAAAATAATTACCTACTCGATATTTTTTTATTTTGAATGACCTATCCAAATACAAATTTTCACAACTATAAGTTCAAAAACAAAGGAGTTTCATATAAACGTTTTCACGCCTTTTGACCCCCTTAGGGATAGAATTTCGAAAAACCCATTCAAAGTACACCTCTACGCATCAAGGACAATACACCCTCCAAACTTCAAGTCTCTACGATCAGTGGTTTAGGCTGTGCGTTGTCTGTCAGTCAGTCAGTCAGGACATCTTCTTTTATATATGTAGATAATATGTAGATTTTTTACTTGCAGTTTACAAACATATAATAACATTTCCAAAGAACTTAATGCTAAAATAACGATTAAGGCCAATCAGCACGTCAATTTAGTCCATTTCATTTCCGTTCTTACATTGTAGAGACGTAATTATTATAAATGATTTTGACATGCATTCTGTACTTAATTCAGTTTTAACGCTTTGCTTATGGCAACATTATTATCTTGCTTGAGGATAAACGTCCCATACAATCCGCCATAACTTCTCAAATTGCGTTCGCAAGGGAGTAGGATTAGCGTGTGCTAGGGCAAATATTTTATTACAGTCCAAATCTCCAGCCCTCAACGTTTTATTGTTCATAAGGCTCGTCCGAGCCAAATGAAAGAGTTTATGGCGAAGACATAAGTCTGTCGGTGTTGCCGCTGTGCTAAAACTAATCCTATTTTGTGGAAAACTATACAATATATGTTTGTTTTAGTTGACGCAAGATAATGCTATTTGGAGCGTTCCAAATTAAATATATGGCATTCTTTATTACATGATTACACTACTATAAAGTGAGAGATCTAAATTTAGTGTAAGAATAAAACGTAAGAAGTTAAGTTTAAAAATGCTAATACTGAGTATATCCAATACATTGATATAATAACTTACCGTCATGACACATGTGTCACCATAACGATATCAAATTCACTCGAATTGTTGCCCTGCACCATTAATAAAAGCACTTTTAGGTTTTCCGGCTACTTTTAAAATATTTCTTTCCCTGAAACCTTATTAGGACTATTACAAACATTACAATAATACAAATCAGTGCAGCCGTTCTCAAGTTATGCGCTTTTCAACCTAATAGCGTTGATTTTTATTTTTTTGTTACTTTTAGTTCATATATCTGGTAACACTATCAGCCTGTCAGTCGCGTAGTCATGTTGACTCACAATATTGACCGTACGCATTTTGTCGCCGATTGTGTATTGCTGTTATTGATTGTACTCGGCGCGTGACTTGTGTTGACGATTGTAGCTCCGTCTCTGATAAGCACTTTCCTTTGTTGTGTGACGTATTACAAGGATCTTGGAAAACTACCCACTTCTTATATTTACGGAGTCGTTTTGAACCGCTTATAGTTTGTTAGTAAGGTAAACCTAGCTTATGTGAATTAACTTATTGTTTGTTTTTATTTAATGTTGGTTCATTTGAACTAGTCTGGTTGAACTACATGAGTAAAGGATTTCTTTACTCATGTGATTTAACTCTAAGAAAATGCTGCTAATGTAATGATCACAACGTGACACGCTGGACAGTGAGTTTTTTATGAAAGAAGAAAATCTGTTACAAATTAGCATTTTGAGCTTAAACCCATCTGCCAACAACGAGTTATAGGTACTTAGTCTGAAATATCTTAGCAATCAATGTAACGTTCCTGATTGTAATATAAAATGGCGTATGTGATATTGAGGACAAGTCTATAGATAGGTTTATTGCTGCAGTAAAATGAACATAAATGTTTATAACTGCTAATAATATAAACTGGGATTATTATCAACCTACGGTTGATTAATTTTGCAGTGCTTAGATTGTGATCATATTGTTTTTATAGCATACGTCTTTAAGTATCACCATTAACATTTTTGTTATAATTATCTCTAACGAGTTGTACTCTACTCTAGTTGTACTCCTACTGTACTTATCACATTAATAAAAATATCCCGAGTACGTGACTTAACAGATGATAATCTAAGTTACATACTAGCATCACTCCTGTAAATTAATGTCATACATCCCGTTAGTATACGTTCTGTTGAAATTATCAAAACTTCTCGTTTATGAACTGATTCACTGTTCAATCCCAATAAAAGTAGGGGAAGGCTGATATGGACTAATTAACCTCAATATCTAATATATCTATCAGTATGAGTAAATAATAAAATATATACTGCTCATGAAATTTATTTCAAATCATCTTACAAATTGGAAATTCTACCTAGAATTGCGATAAACAAAATAAAGTATTTAGTAAACAGTAACTTTACACACCATATCCCATGCGCTGCGATTCCACTGGGGTTCTGAGAACAAATATATCTGCTCATCAGGGAAACATTTACTCTTCAAATAATTATTTACTTTCTTCACTGCAGTCTTCTTTTTCGCTAGAAAGTTCAATATTCAGGCCTTATGTTGAAACACGTTTGTGGCCCGTACATTACACCTGTGTGTTGATAGCAACGAGATAATCGATACATCATAAATAAAAACATGGACAGCCTCAGAAAAAACTAACAGTGCAGATAAAACCACAAGTTAATGATCTACTGATTGAAATTTATAGAGAGAAAAATTCACATCCTCGGACGGGATTCGAACCCGCGTCTTCTGACTATCCGTGTCAGACGCCATTGACCAACTAGACCACCGAGAATCTGGTCCGAGCATCGAATTTTCTCTATTATATATCTACTGATTAATGCCAGTACGGTTGTACAAATTTTAATACAATAATATTTTTTAAAACAACATGTGCAGTAATACCATCAGTTCGAGTGTCAGTGGTATCCGTAGCAAACAAGTGAGAAAGAGTGTAGACCGTCTTGTGCTCTTAAATAACTTTGAACATTTTTCACACCTATCCGCATCATCAGCCTACCCGTGAATGGTGCTAACTGTGTCGTAATATCGGGAACTCCAAAATGTATTAAATCGTGGTCCCGTGACTACTAATTATCATCATCATCTCAGCCGTAGGACGTCCACTGCTGAACATATGCCTCCCCCGTAATTTTCCAAAAAGACCGGTTGGAAGCGGCCTGCATCCAACATCGTCCTGCGACCTTTATCATGGACGACGTACCTACGCTGCGCTTTCCGGTCCATGGTCTCTATTCCAGAACCTTCCGGCCCCATCGGCCATCTGTTTTGCGTGCTATGTGCCCTGCCCGCTGCCACTTAACCTGGCTAATCTTCTGGGCTATGGCGTGCGACTTTCGTTCTTTTTCTTCTTCTCATTTTTGATTCGATCAAGTAGAGAAACCCCGAGCATAGTCCTCTCCATAGCTCGTTGTGCGACTTTGAGCTTATACATATATGAGGCCCATAGTAAGAGACCACGTTTCAGTGCCATAAGTTATCACTGGTAACATTGGTCGAAGTCTGTCTTGTCTGGGAGTTCATAGCTTCCTAATATTATTCTTATAAACATTTCACACGACAATTTCCATATAACAGTGTATTATTAGGAAGAAACGGTTATAGCCGAAAGTGATCGCCCCGTTACCGGAGTCGGCCACGCGTTGGCATTCGTTCTCTCGCCGTACAATTATGCATTTATTGTAAATGCCACGATTGCCGACTCACTGTAATTTTCTTTTAATTCGCCTTGTTTCGTATCATTTTCGAGTTTCTTCGTTTTGCACGAGCGGAGAGATTTGTTGCATTTTGTACATTGACAACTATAGAGAGAACCTTATAAGCATTGGTTCCTTGTTTTTTATTCACACGCTTTATAAATTAAAGACAATTTTAACCGACTTCAAAAAAGGAGGAGGTTAGGTGTAAGATTGCATGTATTTTTTTATTTATGTTTACCGATTTCTCCCCCATTTGTGCAGCGATTCACAAAATTATTTTAAGTTGAACGAGTACACTTACTTTCTTTAATTAATTGGGACCACCCATTTAAATTATTTCATCAAATTCGGTCAAGTGGTTTTTGAGTTACACCCTAATAACTGAAAAGTGTTACAATGCGCAAAATATTGTGACAGTAGGTACTTTTGAACTATCATACGACTTCAACAAGTTATTTCACACTTTTTACATATGTCGGTTCCATTTTTAGCACATTTTAATCTCCCTTTTTAGTGACCCTTGCTACTTACGGGATCGATTAGGCGATACACTTTTCAGTTATTGGAGTGTAACTCAAAAACAGCTTGACCGAATTTGATGAAGTAATTTAAATGGGTAGTCTCATTTGAATTAAAGAAAGTAAGTATACTCTTTAAACTAAAAATAATTTTGAGACATTTATTTTAGTGTTGCAGTCGGTTCTATTTTATGGTATTTTTTTTGAATAATAAAAAGCCAAAAGGCTGCAATAACAAGCTTAGAGACAATATGTTCCTTTTTGAGTCAGTAAAGCAGTGGAAATTTTACTGACGCATTACATTTGACTTTGAACTTTTTGCAGGGATACAGAGTTTTTTTTTAAATTGTTTTTTATAAATTTGTGTTCAATGTGGACGATTATTTAAGCGTTAATATAAGGTACATCCGATTTAGAAAAATAAAACATTATGAACGACGTTTACGTTTTATTCACGCAGTTAAGAAACCGTCACATATACCTAGACATATACCATAGCACGCAGAAAAAATGACCGATGGGGCAGGAAGTCTGAAGTAGAAACCACGGACCGGTAAGCTTAGCGTAGGTCCGACAAGGGAGGCTGATGACCTGATAAAGGTAGCAGGACGACGCTGGATGCAGGCCGATTCCAATCAGTCCTTTTGGAAATTTGTGGAGGAGGCGTATGTTCACCAGTGGATGTCCTACGACTGAGATGATGATGATAATGATGATGATGATGATGACATATACCTGTATAAAATATTTAGTACTCATATCTCCACGATAGGGTACCCTGTGCTGTAGAAACTAGGCTTAGGTGATAAATTACATTTATAATATAATCGTAATATGTTAGTGTTCAGATTGGCGGGGATTTAGTTAGGGTAACAAGATCGAAGTTATAGGTACTTATAAAGAATAGAAATCTCCATTCTGTCTTAGGGGGCGAGGCTGTAAATCACTATCATTATCATTTCGTGTTCGTCTAGAAGTTTTATTTTTTGCTAGTTTTATGGCTGAAAGATAAAAATGTGCAGATTGTTTGCTACTCAATTTTTTATGCACAGTCGGATCAGGGCTCTATGCTTAACAAGTGCGTATTGTCTCGTGTATAAGGTGTAGGTAGTAGTAGGTTAAATAGTTTAGTAGAATACTTATATCGCGTTCGAATTAGTTTTGTAAAGGTAAAGTTTGAATGTCTTCATCATTTAATCGAACAGATTACCTGGATGACTGTTTCTTTTTGAGAAACTTCAATTGTTATTGGCTTAGTGTTGCGTAACAACGCCATCTATTGTCAAGTAGCGTTAGTGTTGCTGTGTCGGTAAAGTAGTTTGTTGTAGCCGTTTTTCATTGCCTGAAAACCTACTTTACTACACGGACGCAGAACATGGATAAAACGGCTTTTCTAAAAATGAAACTTATCTAGAATCAATTTATCGCCCCCCGAAATACTAAATTTCATGAACATTATTGGAGCCGTTTCCGAGATTCAGATTACATAAATATACATATATATATAAGAATTTTACTCGAAGTAAGAACTCGTGTAATGGTATTAGATAATATGTTAAATAGTGTAGTAGAATAATAGTAGAACATATATAGCGTTTAAATCAGTTTTGTGAAGTTGTTGAAGGTAAAAATGAAGTTTTAATCTCATCATGATTTGATAGGACATAATAAAATGCATCTAGGTAAAAATTGACAATGGGCTTGATCCCAAGTACTTAACAGAAGATACGCAACATTGTATTATATCGATATTATTATCCCCTTATTTATCCACTGAGGCTTAATGTATCAAATAATTTATTCGTTTCAAGTGATTTACAGGCCATTACAGTAATGTTAAGGTTTCCAGTAAAACCACCGAGTTATAAAGTCTAGGCTACGTTTACGATAGATATTTCCTACTTTACGACACCAACTGCACTTTAATAAAACAACACCTTTTATTTTATTCGCAACAAAGTTACCGCTCCATGGGTTTGTATGTTCTTGTAATGAAATAGTAGGAACACGCCGAATAGTGATTAGATATTTTATAAAAGGACATGGATTCTTTTTTCGCAGAATGTTCGAGTTCAGGAGATTACATTTAATTTATTATTGTTTCTACTTGTATTTTCTTATTGAAGAAAAATAATTATATGTAGGTAGGTAAATGATATAAAAAAAATGTTCAGTAATTTAAAGTGGGTTGAAAATGTATGTTTGCAAAATTATTTTAAAAAATAATGACTACACATGAAATATGTCAAGCTCATTTAATAAATTAACTACATTCTTTTATATTTTTTTGTAACTTAGGTATACGTAGTTAGTTTCGAATAGCTTTCGTAAATTAAATCGGTCAAACGAATACGTTTTTATAAGTCTCATACTAACAAACCAAACTAATATTTAATACTTGTCGACAATTTTAATACATAAACGTCATTAATTATTGATTGCATAGCTAGTACTTTCCATGCTAAATGAGAAAACTCTTTTCTACCTCTTAACATTGTCCGATTTTAGTGGTTTTTTTTCATGGAGTCATGACATTGTTTACTATGCCCGTACGTTTTGATGTTTTCAGTACTTCAAAGTACTATAAAATTCCTTTTTTAGAACTTAAAATAACAGAAAAAATCAAAACGTACGGGCATATTAAACAATGTCATGATTCCATGAAAAAAAATCACTGAAATCGGACAATGTTAAGAGGTAGAAAAGAGTTTTCTCTTTTAGCATGGAAAGTACTAGCTATGCAATCCTCTTAAGGTGAAACAGCCAGCTTTTATGTTCACGTATCTGAGTTTATCACGGATATATCATATAGGATATCAAACAGTATCCAGTAAATTATTAATAATAAAGAATACAATTACTAAGATCGTACTTACAAGCATCGAGGAAGAAAACAATACATTGTCAGTTAGGACTTGTTCCTTTTATAGCCAATCATTTAAGTTGCTCGTTTGGTCATTTTGTAATCTGCTTGCAATAAACCCCACGGTTACTGCACTGGTTCATTATCCTAAAACTTACCATTGCAAATATTCTTTGTTACAATTTGTAAAGAGGCCTTTTTAATTAAAATCTCTTCGTATATTGTCCGTTGGTGAAAAAAATCTAAACAAACAACAACCGAATAAGCCTTGGTCTCTGGACGTTAAAACTGTTAAAAGTTTATTTTTTCTGACCATTAAAAACGTCCCTAAACTTTTGCGGTTATGATTATCCGTATCCCCAACCTCCTTTAAACACATAAGTGATATAATTGGGGTCTGGATTCTATCGATTCTAATTCGAAATAATGGCCAGTAATTTGATACGACCATTTGTCGAGGACAGTCGATATTCGATCAATAAATCGATGAAAATCGTTATAATAGCGGTTTGGAATCGACGTTTCATTTCTTTAAATGCCCTGATCAGTGAATTTACTTTAATAATAGTCATAATGGTAAACGATGAGCATTTTCGTCGATTACGATTATGAAAGGTGATTTGGTGTGTTTGAAGTTTTTAACCTTTTTTGTCGTCGAAATATGGCATACTTGAAACATGCCCAATTCAACTCAGCTTGTTACTATTTATTTTAAAACGTATGTAAATATCTGTATAGAACAGCGCAATAGTACCATTTTAAAAATTTCTAGTTAATGAGTACTTACTTACTTACCTATGTATATTAAATTCATACTAAGGTCTCTAATATTCAAACGGTTAATCTCTTAGTGTATTTTGTGAGATGGAGCCAATAAAATAAATCTAATTGGAAAGAGATGGCCTAACTAATGACCCGAGGAAGAACGAGACAGTGAAAAGGGTTGTTTTAACCGCAGGTTATTATGAGATTTAACACGTACAGTAGAACCTCGTTAAGTCGAACCTCGATAAGTCAAAAACCTCCAAATCTCGAAAAAATGTTTTGTTCCCTTCCCTTCAAACACCAAAACCTCCATTACTTGAAATCTTGACCCTCTGTTAGTCGAAATAGTCACAGAGTCCCTCCAAGCCATTTTGGTACATATTTTCACTCTATAACTCGAAAAATTAAATTTGACCTCTGTATCTCGAACATAGCAACGTTTTATTTTACAACCTTTACAACTTGATCATTTGGAATTTATTACCTCTATTGTTCGAACAAAAATAAGTTACCGACTTTAAGAACTTGCCGACAATGTGAGTACACTATTGTTTCTTAGAAAACATTTTAGGAGTATACGATAATAAATTTATGACTCACGTAAACACGTGTTTTCTTGCTTGGTGTCAGGTGTTCAATTTTGATTTCGTTGAAATTTAGCTAAGCAAGTCATTTGTTTTCGACTTAAATACTGTCAGAAGTAGTTTGGTTCTACTGCAATACACATCAATTAGTACAACAGTTAACATGAGTGCTGTGAAACGTAAACTAAAAACTTTGAGTCTATGTCTATACAATGCTATAGATAGAGAACAACCAAATTATCTAAAGCAAAAAAAAATACTGACTTTTTTTAATGCCATATTTTTTACTTTAAAATTATTTGAAATAATGTTGATTTATAACAAATAAAAATATGTTTGTCACCTCTGCAAGTTGAATTTTTATTTATTTTACCTCTCTAACTCAAAATTTATAAGAAAAAACCTCAAACTCTTTATGTCGAATTAAAATCCGCCTAAGTCGAAATCCTCCATAAGTTGAAAACTCTATAACTCGAATTTTTTGGCGTCTCCCTTGATGTTCGACTTATAGAGGTTCTACTGTATATACTTAATTAGTAAGTGCGGTTGACCGGTGTGGTGCGGTTGAGGGACCGCGGCGAGGGATTTGTAAATATGCTTTGGTTTAGTGACCCAATTATGGCTGGAAGAATCTTTTTTAATGGCTATCACATTTTCTAAACGTTTGTTATTTCTTAAAAAATAAGTGGCAGTTGTGATCTGGTGTTATTAAAAAAGGCAACCTCCTGTAACAATTGATTGTTTATAAATAAATATTCCCACACTCCCACAGCCCCATTAGGATTATTGGTGTCATCGGAGGCACTCACACACATTCACATATCACAAACACCCAAGATCCGCGAATACCACTGGATATTTGCCCCGACCGGGGGTCGAACCTGGAACCCTTCGCTTCAAAGGCAGTTAATCGATTATGATAAGGGCGAAATGTTTGTACTTATAGGTAGTTCTTATGCCCCTCTGAAATCAAATAACACTCTTTCTAAATCTTTAAATTAGTATTGAAAGTTATTAAAAAACTGAATAATCAACTAATTCTACCTAGACGATGAATTAGAAGTCATGGATTTTATTGAAAATGTTACTAAATCAGTTTCAGCACAACAAACAAATATGAAAACAATAGTTTGCATAGTTCACAAAGGGTTACCTTCCCAAAACCAGAATAATTAATTATCACAAATACAAATATAAAGCATGGTATGGCTGAAAAGATAACCGAGTCGGTTAACCAAGTAAATAGACCCAAACAATTAATTCAGGGTCCATTGGTCATAATGTTTGTTTGTCTGTAACTTGGAACGTGGCCATAAAGTGTATAAACCCATGATATCTGAGTGGGAGCGTGTGATAAATTAACAACACACAAATTTGAATATGTTTACCATTGGTTTGCTGAATTTAGTTTGCTTTTTGTTTTTGGTTCTGGATCAATAACTATCAGAATAAATAACCTTTTTAGTTACCATCCTCTTATACAGCATAAACGGTTATTTTCGAGTTTTTCGTGTAGGACCCATTAGGTCATCACCATCATCAGCTTGAAACAGTCTACTGCTGGACATATGCCTCTCACAAAGCGCGCCACTGAGCCCGATCTTCGGCTCTGCTCATCCAGTGACTGCCAGCTACTTTGCACAGATCGTCGCTCCATCTGGCTGAAGGTCGTCCCACGCTACGCTTGCCGACACGTAGTCTCCATTCGAGAACCCGTCTATCCCATCGGTTATCAGTTCTACGACTGATGTGACCAGCTAATTGCACCCATTAGATATCTTGATCTTTTTCATTCGATTTAGGGGTGTCCTAACATATTGGCATACAGGATTAAATGTCACAGCAGATAACTAACAATGATCACCATTCGTCTATTATATGCCGTCTGGCTTCTGTCTGTTGCGGTTGCGTTGCGAGATGCTTGAGTAGTTTGACTCTGGTGAATTGATGTGCCGAAAAGTTACAGTATCTAGGTACATAAACAGCCTTTTTGTTAGATGTTACAGCATGTTCGCAATAGTGTCAGTACTTGTACGTTCAGTCAGTGATTTTGAAATAAGAAATACTCGTACATCTTCGGTATATAATTTTCACACACTGATTACATAAATTTATCTAGTGACGAAGTTGCAGAAAACCAGGGAAGTAGAACATTAAACATAGTGCTCTTGGATGAGCTGTGCTCGCAATGCTTGCTATATAAGTTTTCAGGCGACTCCATGATCGCTTTTTGAACGAAATCAGTTTTGCAAGCTTTCGTACGTTTTAATGAAAGAAAATAAATTTCATCTAACTAGGTACTTTTGCATTAACATACAATTATTCTCCGTATGAATTGATACTACAATACCCTATTACCCTATTAAAGTCTATAACTTCGATACGTGATAAACCTTGGATTGGATTTTAAACCCGCAAATACTTATAAGAACAAAGGGTGCAAAATATTCTAACAGTAAAAATTTACAATCAGATAGGAGATTGTTTGCTCTACACGGATCAAAGGGGTATAAGATTCCATGATAATTAAAATTTTGCCATTACGCACCGCGTCACATACCTGCCCTTAATCGGGAACAAAACGACACACAATATTTAATATTCAGCAATCCCGAAATCCTTTGTAAAACGCTGCCAGTGTTGCCACAATGGAAAAGGGTATTTTCATTTAACGGTTGGACCGTTAATTCGTGTATAATTCGACACCTTGTTAATTGTTTCCTACGCCCCAGTCGGTCTGGTGACCTCACGAGGGAGACAGGTCACGGACAGAACTGTAGGTACCTCCAATACCCTCTCAGGGGGTCATTTTAAGAATATTTGCGTAGCTCCCACCCTGTGTTTACATGGGCTGTTTGTGGTACCCAGAAAACAATAGTCTCGAAATTCATTGCTCATTTTATTAATGTTGATACACCGTTTTACGAGCGATTCGATTATTGGAACGAGTAATTAAATGATAATACTGGGCATTAATTGAATTTTACCTGGGTTCGAATGGTTCAACACACTTTGAAGATTGTTCAACAACGATTTAAATAAAGTTTGCTAGAGATGTTTCATACATATAGTTCCGCGGCCTTATTTTTTTATCTTTACGGAGAATGATAATGGGCTTCATTTTACATTTGAATCCCATTCTGGGCGAAACCCAGCAAGCATATTGGCTGGAACCATCAATGGGAATGAGAATGAAGTGACATTTCATTCTCATTCAAGTTAGACAATTAGGGGGCACTAAGGCATTCAATAAATTAAAAGTTTCAAAGCAAAGGGTAGTACTATAAGTATGCTAGCTTGTGGTGCTAGTTCAAGATCTAGTTTTAAACATCTCTAAAAACTTTACAGATTGTTGATTGACTGTTCGATATATGTTCATGTTTATATCGTATTGTTTTACAGTAATATAAACAGAAGTCAATGATACATTAAACATAGATATTCACTATCATATTTGTTTCAGAAATCGCTCGAATGGAAAAATCCCCACTCCTTGCAAACGGATACAACGCTCCCCCTACACACCTCGGCCCCATGGGTTTCATGCACCAGCACGCGCTCATGTCTCCAGGCATGCCACACCACGGCGTGCCGCGGCCTGACGGGTCCATCATAAAAGGACAGCCTATGCATAACATGGAGGCACTTGCAAGGTATGATCATATACTTATTTCGTTGTAAGCAACTATGAAAACGTTCAGAATCCAAGAAGCAATAATCTTGATATTTAGACAAGTTAAACAGAACCTAGGTTTAACTAGGGTTTAGGAGGCCTTTAGGACATAACTTAAATTCAAATTCACGTGTCTATCACGACTATTGTTGCTTAATTCATAAATCAAAGAACTTGACGCAGGTTATAATTAATTAACCCACATTAAGTTAGATGATTAAGCATATTCGTTTGTTTTTAACCATCAAAGCATCGTAAAAGGTATTTTAGTAGTAGGGTAGTGAAATGACCATTTGTGGTGACTATGTGGTGTCGTTCTTCAAAGAAACAGTGAGCATCTTCGAAATATATGCGTTTGGTCCCGCCCTATCCTATTTTCAGGCTTTTTTATGGACAGGACATAATTATGTGGCTGGTTGCTACATAATAGTTGTCATAAATGCCTTGCTGGATTTTACCGGATGTAATACTATTTTAGTTTTATTGATTGAGAAGGTAAACTGACGATGTAATTTATGTCCAGGGACTGTTTACGGAATGATTTTGGACCGGTTCATTATTATACCAGAACAACACAATGTTTAGTGTACGTTGTAATAAACACTACCTCTTCTCTGTATGTGTATACATTTTGTGTATATAAGTATCTATGTTGATACATACTTATATACACAAAATGTATACCAGAAAAAGCATCTTTCAGGTCCTCATAGGGGTAACGATTAGTGCAGCTTACGAGGGAGTCACTTTGATGAATCATTATAAAAAAAGATGAATTATTTATTTTTAATAAAAACCCATCAAATAATAGTATAGTCTAGTCAAATAGAGGTGAGTGTACGTATGTTGGGAAACTATTCGATAATCTTAAAATATTTTGAACAAAACTTTAGCTGAACCTTCTCGGCAGGTGCCATTTAAGATTATTATGTTAATGTAGCAAAAGTGATTTTTTTAAATAACAGTGTAAATTTACTTTATTTCACATCACTAGTACTTATGCTCGTAGCACCAGTAATGTGATCGGGATGACGTGTACGCATTCAAAATTTGAAAACTGATAAGTACTGTGCCTAAACATTATGAAAATACCTTTGATACGTTATAGCGGCCTCTGTAAGTTTATTTTGGAACTAGCAGGAACTAGTAATTTACTTTTAAAAATAGTAAGCAATGCAAGATATGACGTCTATATTGATCGTGATAATAGAGGGCGTGATATAAGGTGTCGTTTTTGGTGTTTTAAAAGATTAGCAAAAGATTAAGATTAAAGTTGTACATATTTTTAGGACGAGAGCGGACGATATCAACACAAGTTAATGAAATTTTCTTAAACCATGTTTTAAACTCGGGACTATCTTTGGTCCATATTTTAGGCTGTTTATGTTTATTAGTAGGTATAGATCTAAACAGATTACATGTGTTGCAATGAATGTAGTTGTCACATAAAATGCGCGATTCATTTAAAGCATTTTATGTACACAGTAACACTTGCGCTGTCAAGACTAATCTGATGACGAATTATTTATGAAAATCGATTGAGCCGTTGCGTTGAGTAGTTATTGGCAGACATAAGAACATACATACATACATATATAAAGGTACAAACACATAACCCTCCTTTTAGATTTCACCGCAATATGGTAATATTTCGTTAATATATTGCGCATTGATCTATACTGTAATATAATAATGAGGAAAGATTTGTATGTAAGTATGTTTGTAACGAATTGGCTCAAAAAGTACTCAAAGTCAAAATCATTTATTCAATTTAGGCATCAAAGATGCACTTATGAACGTCAATTTTTCATTATAATGTACTTTAAAGACTACCGCCGCGTTCCAAAATATATAGAGCCTACTATTATTATTATACTATATTATTATTATTAATTATACTATTAGCTCCAGTGTGTTGCCTTTTCAAAAATTCTATCACCATTGAAAAGATATATTCACCCTGATGTTATATAAGATTCATCATCATCATCATCATCATCCATCACCGCGCGGGTGAAATCGCGGAGAGCAGCTAGTTTTTTATAAATAAATTCGATTAAAATGCGAGCAATATCAAAATACCGATAAATCAGTAAGAAGCTAAACGGCTTAGCATAAATAAGTTCACGAAAAGAAACCTCTAAGCAGGTCAGGCGACAAGTGGTGTAGGTTAAACGTCTACAGGGAAAGTAATCCAATAAGAAAAGTACAAACACTGAATGCCCTCACTTCCGTTCTGAAGACCCACAACAGCTTGCCCCTTGCGCATTACCCCAGTGTCTTACTGCCTCGTGAAACGCAAGACATGTGTGACGACTGACGACCCTCCTCAATCAATACTGGTAATATTAGGTAATCTTAGGTATTCATAGACTTGATAGAAATTTATTGGGCTTCTAAATTATAATGAGGCGTTTTGATAAATCAATAGCTGTGACAGAGAGACAGTCAAATTAAAACACTTTTAGGCTTTAACTTAGTAGCGTATTCAGAACGTAATTTTATCTACCGACTTCCAAAAAGGAGGTAATTAATTCGACTTTTTTTAATGTTTGTTATTTCATAACTTTCGACTATGGGTGAACCGATTTTATCAAATTCGGTTCTGCAGTTTTTGAGTTACAATCCAATAACTGATTTGTACCAAAGTTATAGAATGGAAGTCGGTATAATTTTTTTTAAATTGCACTTGTCTTTATTAGCTTACAAACAAAAGAAACAAACATAACGATTATTTATATCTACTTTAGCTCTAAACGCTAATTTTAAAACGTATTTAGAACCTCATTCGATATAATATCGTCGTCACGATAGGATTTAAACTTTTTAGGTCAACAATTTGTTCCAGTTTTATAAGTTAATATCAAAATACAACTGGCCTCAAATTTTTTTTATTTTAATTTTATAAAAATATATATATATCAAACGTCTTCAAGAAGTAACTTAACCTAATACCTATTTAGACTATTTCGACACATTCGAATATTCAACTATAATTAATAATTTCGCGCTGTGATACATCATTCTAATATAATATAAAAAAATTGAAAGTGTGTGAGTGAATGTGTTAGTTTGTTTTGTTTTCTTCTTTACGACAACAGGGCACGATCGATTGTGTACATACATGAGGGTGGTTCCCGAGGGATCGGATAGTCTTACTACATGCAGGTCAAGTCGTGGTCAGCAGAAAGTTTAAAATATGCATAATTAGCAGATATGATATATCCATAATGCATAATTTAAAACTATATTAAATACACAAGAAAATTATTAACAATTAAGGACAATATTTATTAACATATAGTCGTATACTTTGTAGTCGTAATAATAAGTTATCACTTTTTATGAACTGGTTGTAGAGGTAAATATCTTTAATGCATTATGCATAATAATTTTTAATCAAAGGTAAAGAATTCACCTTTTGTTTAGATGGGAATTGTAAGAGGCATGCAAACAGATGCAAAAGTCTATCTTGGTCGGTATCACCACAACGTATTACCTACTAGTTCCAAGCAGGTGTCCAGTGTGCTAATATAACTGTGCGTAATAGAATTTAAATAGCAAGATTCAAGAAGTGACTAGGCTATTAATCACCTACGTCACGGGTTGACGAGCGCTTTGCAAAACAACGCAAAACTTCAATTTTTAAATATGTCACAGGCCGGCGTGGTACTTATCATCAGACAAAATGCCCGCATCTTCACTTGGTAATACAAAAAACTGTACATTACAATTTGTTAACAAGTTATTGAAATTTCTTGCCGCTCAGCAAGTATACATTAAAATGATTTTTGTTTAACAGTATAGAAGCGTGGGTTGACATATAAATTACAATTAATAATATGATAGACTCAATACTAACATAATAATTAACATTTGTCCTGTTTGTCTTTGAACGTAATGTAGGTGCCATCACGGCTGATGCATATGGCTAAAAGGGTAGGCAAACGCCCACAATGTATAGTCAGGATTAATTTCGGGCTCATGTAATAGAGAGTTGGCCTATTACCATCTAACAGGCAAAAATCTATATTAATAGTCTCGACTGAGAACTTATTTTTTAGAATAAACCTATACTGTTTAGTCCGACTTGGGAATTGAATCCAAAACCTCGTGGCGAAATAAAGACGCTTATACCAGTGATTTAACGAATATGTTTACATAATTCCTACAAGATTACTGACCAGTTTCTGATAAACATTTAGCAAAAAGATAGTCTGAAATCAGTGAACGTAGAATACTTTCATCTTGAATATGCACATCCCCCAAATTTAAGGAACATTTCTACTTGTGGATTGCTTAACTCAACACCTACCTATCTTTACGAACTCTGCGAATTCTTGATTTCTGACATATTTAATGGCAGGACGATTTTTTGTGACACAGAATGTGTACAGTATCTGTGTCGCAAAATTATTTTTGCCGTAATAATAATACTTATTAGTTTACAAAACCACTAATTTTGTTAAGATCCTAATAAGTGTTAAATATTGCTACAATAGAATATAGCCTCGCACGTATTCAAATTACTTTCCGTCAAAGCTAAATATCTATAATTATTAAAGTAAGCTCACTTTAGCTATTTTTGTGACTATCATAAACAAAGACTACGACATCTTAAGTACACTCAGATCTAAATGTATGAAGTAAGTAACTGTTTAACCCTTCAGATAAAGAACACTTAAATATAATAGGGCCCCAACAAATGTCGAAGAAAAGTTTAATGGAAAACAAAGAGGCAAAGTAATCGAGAAACAATTTCAACGATCACGCATGAGTTGTTACGGCACAAATATAAGCGATTGTTTTAAAAACATAATTAATTTCTTCGACCCCTCGCCCGTTCTAACGGAACATTTAATATTGAGTACTCATAATTATTTCTTTTAAATTTAAAACCCTTTCTGTTGCGAAACTTTTTCTTTACAAACGCTTGAAAATTTGTTGCCAATATTTGTCTACACTCTATTGAATCGATATTAAAAACAACTCAATGGTTGTTGAAGTTCCTCTATTCCATATTCGTCTTTATGTTTGTCATCATTATTTTGGTACTGTTTCCTGTTTTTCTTATTCTTATTTTTTTTTCTTTGTCTGCAGATCTGGTATTTGGGAGAATTGTAGAGCGGCGTATGAGGACATCGTTAAACATCTCGAAAGGTAAGATCGAACTTTAGGCTTTCTTCCTTTCTGTTATTTTGATGAACCTACAAAAAGGAAACAAATAATTTTGTTTTGTTTTTATTTTCATTTGTTTGTTTATAAAACGTCATCATCATTATTTCTTTCTGTCCATCAAATGTTACTTACAATGAAGGGGTTGGGTTACGGCATTGATATACAGACGAAAGTATTTTTAAAACAAAGATAAATCTGTGTTAATTTCGCAATGGGGTGCAGATATCACAGGAGGGTGTGAAATTAGAGGAGACAATTAGATCCGTGGATCGGGTGTATTTTTAACAAATGACCGGCCGGTGGCGCTCGGGAGCCTGTCGCGGACCGGCCGCGGCGGGTGCCGCAGCCGACAATTCATCAAACTCATTCGGGGGCTAATCTCGACGCAGAAAAAGCGGCTCTCATGTAAATTGGGCCAATTCGAGGGCGGACTCGAGGGCCAATCGGTGGGGGAAAGCGCTTTTCTTTTCTTGTTTAATGGATGGTGATTGATCGCCGAGTCGATTCGATACTCGCGGTTTTGACTTCTTTATCGAACTGGGATTGAATACCGCTTTGAATAGCTTGACACACAAAGCCAGTGAATTTGATATCAGGTTTGGAAACATTTCAAGTTATATGCTACTACTGACTAGCTGCGCCCGCAGTTTCACTTGCACAGATTTTGCTTATATAGATTTTGCGTGAAACTCAAATTTTCTAAAATAAAAGTAACCAATGTTACTCTTTATATCATAAGCTGTCACTATAGACAGCTACCATGCTTACTGGACATCTTATCAAAAGTGGTCCAGCTGTTTCGGAGATTCCCCGGAACGAAACAGTCGGACAGACAAAAAGTTTAAATATTATTTTTATAAGTACGTCATATAAATGAAATATAGCTTTAGTAAAAATTTGTAGTTTAGTATTTTGACATAATAACTGACACTTAAATTTGTTGTTTTGTATTTTAAACAGCCGTTTAAAATAAGGCCACTAGATGCACAGTTGCATACATAATTATTTAGCTGCTCCTTAAATCCGATATTCCAAACCTTATAATTAATTTTGTAAATTGGAAAGTAAAATGGTACCGTAGGTGGTAGGAAAGAAGAGTCGGGGTGGAATTACAGACGGACGGACCGTGTACCGATGTGTCACTGTCAGTCGGCGATCGGCCGGCTGCGAGTATGGGATTAGGGAGTTTTTAAGAAATTGCACGGCTATTTTAGCATAAAACATATCCGGGACTAGCTATTTACAATAAATATACATACCAGAAACCACGATCAGTGCAAGACGCGGTATTAACTTTGATAAGTACTAGTTTTTATTAATTGCAAGAATTAAAGTAGGTTTCAAATTTTAAGTCAAATATTTATCTTCGTCCAAGATTGATGTTTCTATGTGATTTTTCTGATGGAAATTCATGATATGGTTGAAGTATTTTAGTTCGAGTTTTGCTTCTTTAGTTAGATAGTGGCTTCGTTATATGTAGATGATTTATGTAATTTATTAAATTCAAATCAATAATAAAATAATTGATTGCCAGTACGCTCTTGTGGACGTGTTATTGGCAAGTATAGTCTGCGTCCAAAAAATCTGTCTTTGAATCTGTAAGTATAGAAAACAACCGAGATGATTCAATTCAAATCAATTTTAATATAATTGATTGCGACTACGCTCTTGGAGACATTTTATTTTTAGATAAGTATAGTTTGCGTCAAAATATATGTGTCTGTGAACCTATTAGTATAGGTAATTATTATTATTAATTATTAGTATAGGAAACGAGCGAGATGATTCAATTCAAATCAATTTTAAAATAATTGATTGCGACTACGCTCTTGGAGACATTTTATTTATAGGTAAGTATAGTTTGCGTCAAAAGATATGTGTCTGTGAACCTATTAGTATAGGTAATTATTATTATTAATTATTAGTATAGGAAACGAGCGAGATGATTCAATTCAAATCAATTTTAAAATAATTGATTGCGACTACGCTCTTGGAGACATTTTATTTATAGGTAAGTATAGTTTGCGTCAAAAGATATGTGTCTGTGAACCTATTAGTATAGGTAATTATTATTATTAATTATTAGTATAGGAAACGAGCGAGATGATTCAATTCAAATCAATTTTAAAATAATTGATTGCGACTACGCTCTTGGAGACATTTTATTTATAGGTAAGTATAGTTTGCGTCAAAAGATATGTGTCTGTGAACCTATTAGTATAGATAATTATTATTAATATTTTTTAGTATAGGAAACGAGCGAGATGATTCAAATCAAATCCATTTTAAAATAATTGATTGCGACTACGCTCTTGGAGATATTTTATATATAGGTAAGTATAGTTTGCGTCAAAATATATGTGTCTGTGAACCTATTAGTATAGGTAATTATTATTATTAATTATTAGTATAGGAAACGAGCGAAATGATTCAATTCAAATCAATTTTAAAATAATAGATTACGAGCACGCTCTTGTGGACGTATTATATAAGGTAAGTATAATCTGCGTCAAAAGAAATCTGTCTGAGAATCTGTATAGGAAAAGCTCGAGTCGCATTTTAAAATGCACAGGTTTACTACTAATGAAATTAAATGCGGCATAGTGTTGTAACAAACCTAGATCATATGAATGTCTTTGTCTAAAAGCATGGTTCTTGCTCACGTTATCTCGCGTCGTCGGATCTGCGCATGCGTCGGACCGGTTCTCGATGCTAAGTCCAATTAATTGACAGGATTATCTCTGATTTAATATAATTTGTGCTGTTTGTTTTATTTTCTCTCGAGAGGAACATGTTTCATTAACAATTATATTCAGATTTATTAAGTTCTCGTCTCGTGTGTCTGAAATCGGACGAGTCGTAATTAGAATTTGAAACGTTTGAGTGATAGATGAACTCATGCATCGGCAGTTGTGGTTGTTTGTTTTGCCTCTACCGAGTAAGCTTCATTCGTATTCAGAAGTTAAAAACTAATTTCTATATCATATTCAATATAGAAATTAGTTTTTAACTTCTCAGATTATTTTATAAATGTTGGTAATCTTGTAGATTATAAATACTCGTAAACTATAAAAGCAGCATTACTGGAAAACTTTAACATCGAGACCTTCAAAAGAAAAATAAACCTGCTGGTATTGCAGACGTTCAATCGGTGGTAACCGCTAGCCCTACTAAATCCTACCCGTCACAAAAGATGATATAAATGACAAGAAATAAAAACCCTGCCAGTTTATAAATTAAAGAAAATAGTTCAAAAATAAATTATTTTGTACATTCTGTATAATTAAAGAGACAGGATGAGATTTATGATCTAGAAGCTGGCAAAAAGTAATACGAATGAACTGCTCGAAACGTTACAAAACGAAGATTCGACAAATCGTCGGGATCAATTCATTCGTCCGGTTTAATTCCGTTTCAGTTTGAATTAGCTGCGATTAATCGGCGTCGGCGGGTTAAGCCGTTTCCGGGTGTATTCCGGGGGATCCCGGCATACGGCACCCCGTTCCCGGCCAGCACCCGGATGGGCACACATCGCAGTGACGTCGATCGTTATTCATGCCGTGCCCCTTGCCACGGAAAGATAGTACTGTTTGTTGACCCTTAACGCCGGGTTTTAAAGCTTTGCCGTGTAGACTGAGAAAAGTTTTGAAAAGTTTGTCGAGGATATAACATTTGTTTTCATTACTAATACGTATTCCATAGTTACTACAGTACGAAAATTACTTTGATTAGAATATTATTAAATAAGTTTATCGAGTGGAGTAGGTAACTTACATCGACATTGTAAACATTGTTATAACAAAAAAATTAAACGAACAAAGCTTTTCACAATCCATGAACGTTAATCAACAGTGGGGTATACTATGATCCTATAAATGTAATGTACGTTTTGATTAAAATAGTAATAAGCCAGGGCAGTAGAGACAGGTACACTTTCAGATTCATCTAGTACGAAATGTCAAGAATCGCGGCGGTGACATTTGCGTGATTGAATCCTCCACCATTAATTTCAGCGAAGATCAAACGGAGACCGAGGGTGATATTTATCAAGGATATTGCGAATTATTTTAATCAAATCAAATTCCCTTCCTTGTAAACAAATGCTTTTGATTAATGAGACGCGCGACAGAGTCTCGCAGCCGTTGTGATAAACACCCGAGGAAAACGCGAAATTAATGGTCATAAAATGAACTCTTGTAACTGTAAGATAAAGATACTGAACGCTTTGAATCTTAAGTGATTTTTCTTGTGCTGCTTTGAAAGATGATTCCCGCGGACGCATCTGGTGACTGTGTACATTTATATCGCAGCTTTAGAATTAGCCGGAGTAATTTCGCCCGATTAGTGAGAAACTTTCGCCGGGAGATATTTAGATTGTCATCGCGCGGAATCATTAATAATAAACACTTTTGATTTTCGGTGGACTAATATGCAAAGGGTAGTGAAGGGTGCCTAGTCATGACGCTACGGCTGCGGCAATCGTCAGCCCTCCGGAATACCTTCCGAGTTTGTCACCGATGTGGTCGCTCAGGAATTTTATCAAGCTCTTTGTACTTTGCCCTTTTATGTAGAAAACTATTCGGTTAGTTCTGTCGGTGAACCGAACTATTTGTTTTGTAAGCTTTGACGTCAAATTTGTATCATTTTCCTGGGAAAATTGTTTACGTAGGTGGTTTGTTTCATCCAAATATTGTTTTGGTTTGGTATGTTTTATTACAAAACAAATTATGTAATCCAACGATAACAGATTCTGAGCTGTAAACTACTTATAAAGAAGCCCTTAGTCATGGATTACTTATATTGCATGTTTCTACCATGCCATGTGTGACAGATTTAATTATTAGATTAAAACCATCCCTTAAAGTCGAATACAGCAGATTGGCATTGTCATACTGTAGCTACTAAGTTGCACCGTCAGCCCGTATTAATCTGGCTCCGGCGCCTGACAGCACAAGTCAAATTTCTCATCAAAAATAAGAATTAATGACGAACGGCATTAATCATTTCCTTGCAAACGGCACGAGGTGTCCGTATCCCATTATTTTGCATTACTAATGATATGTACCGATAAGGGATAAGGACGCTTTCGCGAGAGAATGGCTAATGTCGCCGGAGTAGATTACTTCCATTGGGTGTAGCGTTTCTTTTGCCATTTGATAGCGTAATCTATACCGTTTTTTGTATTTAAGTGAGAACCTGATGTTAAGCACTGCGCCTTACAGTTGCCGTGACACCCAGAGCTTCTAACTGTAGTTGTGCGTGGCACTGCACTCTTATAATCACCCCGAGAAAATCGTTTTTGAGTACTAGTAATTTCACTCGCTACAGTGCCCTTCACACTTCATGCTGGGCGTTACTGTCTTAGAATTCCCATATATTAACATATTTTTCTTCGCGCCAGAATATCTGCTATCTAATAGGAAAACTTACCTAGTAGGTCGGATTTCCTTGACCTTAACGATTGGCATCTCGATAGCGGTGAAAATATTCTGCTCCGTCACCTCTCGGTATAAACTTTGGCCGTCTTTGTATATCTAATTTTACATTACACTTAAGTCTATACTTGTTAAAGTTGATTATTAAAGTCAATTGCGTTAGAATTTTAGTAATATTTTATTTTGTATTTTATATCACTTTATGTGCGAAATTATACTAATATTATAAATGCATATGTTTGTGAGTGTTACTGATTTACAGCGCAACGGATTAGAGTGAAATTTGGAATGTAGATAACTTATACACAAGATTAACACATACTTTATGTCCCGGAAATATCGCTTGAGTGATAGTCATTCTACGTGCAGGTGCAGACGCGGATTCTCCAATGCCTATATGTTTTTTTTTTCTAAATAGGCGAAGACAAAACACAGTCATTGATAAAATTGTTTACTATGGTGGTCATACAGTTAGTAAATTAGTTAGTGCTGTGGGTAGCCTGGTGGGTAATGGTTTCTATGACGTAGTAGGTAATCTCCAGACTTCAGCATACGTCTGGTTATGCCAATCCTTCATGTAGTTATGCGTCGACGCGTGCCGGGCGTGGTAGCAACATTCATTATTCTATCCTTCATTCGGGTGTCACTGCCACGAAGGGTGCAGAAAAAAAACTGCCAACAATCTATCACTGGAACTGAATTAGCTGAATTCATTTTTTTAATAAATTAATTATAAGAGGTTTCAAATCAGATTAGTAGAGCGTCCTGTTGAAACCATTTTTAATAAAACAGGCAAATTTATCAAAATTGAAAGCAGTCGTTATGAAATATCTATATTTAAATACAGTTTTAACAATGTTTAAAACGGAAACAAGGTAAATTGAATAAAAAAATACACGATTTCCATGGAAGTATGACGACAGAGTAGACAATCAATTAACCGCCTTCACTCAATAATTTTTAATAAGTTCCTTGCACTAATCACTTCCTCCCCAAAAGGCGTGACCGTTCTATTTCTGCTTGCAACTAGTAACACCGTCACTGACAGAAGATGTCACTTTTCCTCTAATTACGTATTGGCCTCATTCCTTCGCGCCCTATTAGTATGCATCAATCAATGTTGCCAATACCTATTTTTTACTTCCACTGTTTTTTCCCGTGCTCTGTTTTTGTTTACGGAGATTTTTTAAGTGGGGAATAATTTGATGAGGCCTGCCACCCGACTGTGTTGGATGCGCGATGCTCATTTGTCATCGTCTTGTCATTTCTGCGTTTCTTTCCAACAGTTGAATATCTTTACAGTAATTAAACGACTTTTTCTTCGAGTTTTTTTCGTAGATTGCATACTTGCATCTTTAGTATTGATTGCCTATCTACTTTATGAATTAGTTACCATAGATGATTGTTGATTTTTAATTTTCTGGTTCTTTTTTAAATTAGGTATTCGCTATTATAATAAGTAATATTATGATAACCAAAACTTGCTTTATGATCATATCATAAGACTATTTTACAAATATAAATTAATGTTCCTGGCGTACGAATTAGACAGTCCTATATCCTTCCACATAATTGGCATCGAACCGACTATGGGCAATAGGTTTGCTGCACCTTGTTATATATAAACAAAACAAGTGATGCAATAGGGGTATTTATATACATCTTGATAGGTATATCTGTATGAAGACCTTTTTCATAATTAACTCTTTTCAACAAATGAAGATCGCTGCGTGCAGAAACTATGAATACGAAATCAACGTGTCATGTTTAATAGCCACATCGATGGGGTAAATCAAATATCTGAATCCACAGATCAAAAGAATTCATTATGGTGTGTAAATCGCAATTTGCATGTGGCGCGGGGCAACCATGAATATGCATCCCGAACGCCTGCGTTTGAACATTTGGTGCTGCCTTCAGATGGTTTCAGTCTTTGATAGTAATACAGGACAAAAAAGTAAAGCTTCAAGAACATGAGTAACCAACATTTGGTGTCGTATCTCAACAAAGTTGTGCTCCATTAGCTGTTAATCTACAGCTGTAGCAAAAATATGTTATTTTTCTTTGGTCATACAAACCATTTTTTGAAGATTTCCATTGCTTTAAACTGTCATATTTTATGCTAGATAAACATGCTTATCTAAATATACTTTGACATCTATGGAGACACTTTTGACATCCTAAGTAATTCAATTGTTCTTAATAACCATAATACTTAATAACAAGAGAAAAAATAAATAAACTAAGCTGATATGTACTGAAATTGTTTTAATTATATTTAAGAGTAACTTCTGTGTTGCTTACGTTGTTTTAGACATTTTAGTGAATTCTTCATGCCTTAAATGTAGCAGAAATGACAAGTCATCGAAATTAAAAATACATACCTGTACTTATAGCTCTTAAAAATACCACTTCATATAAATTAGGTAGATTGTGAGGGATTGCTGATGTGATTTTTTGTTACTTTTTCACACCGAATTGGATCAACAGATTTGAGTGGAAATTGTAGCGGAATTACGATTATATAATAAAGTTTCCAATGTTATCCGACATTTGCCTGTTAATAAGTTTAAAATTAATATTAAAACTAAACTCTGTCAAAAAGGTTATTACAAAATTTCGGATTACTTGGAGGATAAAACAGCTGCTTGGGACTGATCCCTCCAGGATCTACCTACTCGTGTGTTACCATGTCAAAGTGTAGTGAGTCTTGCCCTACTGATGTTATTATGTTCTCTTTTGTAAGGCAACACACTCAGCTAAAAATAAACGAACATTTGTTATATACATTAAGAAATTGGCGATAAAAAAAATTTTAAACACAAGCCCGCCGAGTTTCTTGCCGGATCTTTTCAGTCGTGGTCGCGTTCTGATCCGGTTGTAGATAAATGAAAAAATATATGTAAAATGACTATTTCTAAGTGCCTGCGTATGGCCTATACAGAATAAAAAGCAAAAAAATAATAATTCATATTTCAAATGTTCCTATGATTTTCCCATAGGGAAATTCATCAGATGAAGCCTCGTGGTGCATTTTATGATGGTTACCATCACCCGGACTATGCAGACCAACACAAAAAGAGCTTATATGTAATCAGCAGTTACGTTGACGTTCAAGTTACGAGTAGATGTCTGGGTCCAAACATGCCTGCGCTGAGTGTGAGCAATGCTGAGCGAGCATCAAACCGGACACTTGCCATTCCGTTCGCTTCCTGACCTTTTCCCGTTCTGTTATGCAAATCCTTTAGGGGAATTGTAAAACGCAAATAAAAAGTGTTCCGAGTGTTCCACCGTGTTTGTTCGCTGACTTCGCGCCAGTTGCGAGTCGAGTGTGAGTGCGCATAAATCGGAAAAACCGCGGATTGCCGTGTAAACACTCGGACGGGGAATAAATCGCGTTTTTATTACTGTGTGTAATTGTGTTATTGCCAGAGTGATAAAACATGCTTAGAGGGATGAAATAGATTTTAAACATTTTCGTAGTGTACTCGTATGTTATGCAAAATGAAAAATATATGTAACACCTTATATCCAAGAAGAACCGTTAGATGATTTCAATATTAGGCATTTTATAGTTGGCCTACTTGTCTCCTCTTTGAGATACTATGATGCGATGCATATATGTGTGCCAATATATGACTGATATCGTGGCGTGGTGGTATCTAGTAAGACTCTCAGTATCAAAATATCGTCGTATTGATATTGAAGTTGTCAGACATTTGTCAGAAATAATAAACAGTAATTGGCGATGACAAGCGAGGGTCATCCAACAAAGTTAACCATGGCACGGCGCAGCTAAATAACCGCGGCCCCACCAGCGGCCACAAATCAAATGTTTTGATAGCACCGTGGTATTAACGAGACAATTTGATTGCGGACATATCCCCGGCAAATTGCTTCTAAATTATATTTTCTGTTTACTTTATGCCAAACTCCCCGTTTCAATACGTGACGTATGTACTCTGATACTCGTACTCGATACAATAATAGCGTGTTTGTTTCTGTTGCGTTAATTATACAATCTGTTTATTCGTTTTTCGGAACGTTCGATTAACACATTTCATCAAATTTGTTTTCGTCAATATTATTTTTAATGGCCATTTTAAACGGCCGTTCTACATAAACAATGGTTATGTTAACATGTCTGTTTTATTTTAAACGTGTACTCTCAAAAAAGATGTAACAAAGTCAAATCTACGTTTTTATTTATCAGACTATTTTGTTCCCACTGCTGGGACTCGAACCTTCCTCTCAGAGAGAGGAGTTGGGCCATAATCCACCACGCGGGCCCAGTGCGGCTTGGTGGATAGGTTAGTGGCCAACCCATGTCGAAGTTTTCAGACCGCCCGAAGGCCTCCGACATAGCCTAACGACTGTTTTCCTAAGACAAACAACTGGTCCCGACAGCTTAACGTTCCCTCCGAAGCTCGGAAGTGCTCAGTTGAATAATGCCAGTAGCAGTCACCCATCCAACTCCTGACCGCAGCATGTGTTGCTTAACTTGTTGATCGGTTAAGAGGATTGCATAGCTAGTACTTTTGATTTTTTCAGTATTTCAAAGTACTATAAATTTTCTTTTTTAGAACTTAAAAAAACTGAAAAATTCAAAACGTACGGGCATAGTAAACAATGTGATGATTCCATGAAAAAAAATCACTGATATCGGACAATGTTAAGAGTTTTCTCTTTTAGTATGGAAAGTACTAGCTATGCAATCCTCTTAAGATCGCCAAGGCAAGCTCCACTATGAGCACTTCTCTAACTCTACGTGTATTATAAATATAAATAAAAAATATCGGCTAGGTGGCCATACATTCATTATTATTATAAATATTACTGTTATTTTCTGGATTTTACTTATTAGTCAATTGATATTTTACTCTATGTATATTTATTTGAATCTATTTCGAAGTGAAACATGGCTAAACTAATAGCACAAATACTGTTTTGTTATATTTATAGCCGACGTTAAAAAAGTTCGTGTAAGTAGCCCTAATCTTAAAATCAGGCTGTCACGCCGATTAGGCTCCATTCTGCTTGTTAGTTTAATTAGCAAACTATTATTTTTTCTAATTACATGTCATGTACTCCTATAATATTCATAACTGTACAATCACGTGTAACACAACTGCCTGGCAGAAAACCTTCGGTTTCAATAAGTGAAAGTAGATTTTATCTATATCCACGGTTACCTATACTTAGATGTTTATCTAAAACAGTAGATATAGAATTTTCCGTTAGAGCCAATTAAAAATCACCAGTCTTCCGTAAAAAGCGTGGTTTGCATTTATAATCTTTTGATTACTTGATTTCTCAAGTTATTTAGATACCTGCGACTTTGATATTCTAACATAAGTTTTATACACACAACTAAGATGTTGCCCCTACAGTAAAACGCCATAAAAACATTTTTTTTATTTAGTGTCATAGAAGCAACAGCATTTAAATAAAATAATACATGCGTTTTAGGTAACACTTATTGCCAATTACAGGTTCTTACTCTTTAAGTATATAATGTCATATCGCTTAGAAGGATAATATATTATACAGGATGTTTGGTAGAGGGACCGACAAACCAAATGAGCGTGTTCGGGGGCCCACTTGGAGAATACAAGTTGGCCAAAAAAAATCCCCGCCACCCCAATTTTTTTTTAACTAAATCAGTTAGTTAGCTCTGTTTTGTATCCAATTTTGCTTTGCGTGGCCTGAAGGTGTATTAGAGACCAAATTCAACTAAAAACATCCGGTCTAAAACAGATTTTACAAATGTTATGGTGGTAAATAGTTACAAAATCGGAGAAAAAGGGAAAAATCACAAAAAAAGTTAAACATATTGGTCGGTCGGGGGGGTATTGGGGGGGTCGGTTACTTTACACAGGTTACTTTCATCCCCCAAAAATGTAACAGTGAAACAACTACTTTTCACGAAGGCACGAGCCGTGGTGATGTAATGACATGATTTGATGTTAATGAATTAAATGAGATAGTGTGTAATAACACTGGTATCTCTCTTTCCGTCATGTTTAATACGCATAAACAAAGACGTTATAAGTTTTCAGCATGTCTGCCAGTATATATGTATGTACACTCTTGCACTGAGACCAGTAGTGCTAGATTGAAACGAGTCTGAAAACGTATATTTAAAATATAAAGAATATTTCAGCTAGAAAGTTCTATGTCTGATGGAAAACAATTCAATCGCATTGGAGATCTTTGATTTCGTGCAAAGCCGTATTTGTTACTGAGGTAAGGTACCTAAATGCTGCAGTGAGAAACTTCGACAAAAACTTAAATATAAGGTTTTATTGTTGTATCCCATAAAATTTTACCATTTTGATGTTTTGATGATGACCCGCATATGATGTACACATTTTTGATATGATGATGATTTTAATTTAATATCATTATTAGGTCACATAACTTTATGTCTACTGAAATAGAATAAATAAATAATGTATCTCCATACATTTTCATTTCCATTTCAATCCATCCATTCCAATAAAAACAAAATAATTATGTATTCCATAGTTTCATTCATTAACTGAATATGAAATCGTCTTAGTCACAAGGTTATCGATCCAAAGAGAGTTGTTACCATTATCAATAGAGTGGACAAAACTATGATCGATGTGGCACATTGTCTGACTCTACTTTAAGATAAATCGATAAAGATACTGCGTTTGTACGTCAGATAGTATCTGTAAGGAGACAGGAGTTTAAATCGAGAGATATTAATCTATTTCAACTCAATCACAGTTTTAATTATAAACGTCCTGTTTTTTTGTTACTAAGTTACAAGAAACGTTTGCCGAATGGTAAGCTCATGCCGGTTATAGTGCAGACTATATAGAGCTTTAAACTATTAGGTAAGTTGTACGTAGCTCTACACTACTGTCGTTACCCCGAGTTAATTGTAAAGCTAGTATTCTATTTTGTTACATTACCCTACTTAAACATAGTGTTTGTACGTACACTACTTCTTGGAGTTTGGAGGTACTGGCTCTGGTAGTGTCTTCACTAACGATACTATGAAAGTGTACAAAATTCTGTAAAAAACTATACATATCCACCACGTTGATCTACGTCAGTTTTGTAATTAAGTAATTGGGTAATGAAAGTAACACTTTGTAAAAAACTTTTGGAAAACTATGACCTTTGAGTGTCTTGTCCACAGATATATTATATAACATATAATCTGTGGTCTTGTCGCTTCTTGTTGGTCCATTTGGCATGGCGATAGAGGTTGATTACAAGTACAATTTGAAAAATTTAATACCAACTTCCATTCTTTCATTCAAAATACTTTGAATCGTACCTTATATTGATAAAAATGTCCTTGATTCCTAAATTGTATGCATTACTTGAATTTTAGTTATTTAAATTTATGCATTTGCATTATTATCACCGTTTTTTATAAACATACTGTATATGTGGCTATGTGTATGATGTACCTGAACAAAGATACATAAGGTAACCGCGATTTATATAGTTTGATTATATCACCGCAGAGAATGAAAGGTTTGCGTCGATACGTCTGCCATTATCGTCTCGTTCAGAACATGTTGCGGTCGAGGCGAGTGATCTCTTCTATCGCGACCATTACCCATACGTGCAATGATTCGATCCTTCGCCTTCCAGCGGCTTCATCGTTGGTCAATTCCACCTGTCGTTTAAGAGAATTCATTAGAATTAGTGCTTAAAGCTGCTGGGAGGTAAGAAATTGTCACTTTACATTATACAAGGGCTCGGATTGTATCGATGAATGTGAATTTCTGTGGTCGCCCCATATGCACTGAAACCTTATTTATGCAATCGGCGGTCGCTGAATTGTCCGTGTAGGATTACAACACATTCTTTAAGTGCTGCACTTAATTGTACATTCATTTTGAATCGAGTCGCAAGCAAAAGGTGACACCAAAATTCCCTTAATCGAATGTAAATTGACAAAAAACAGTCTTAAAAACGGGCCAATAAGAGAGTTGCGTTTCTAATCTGGCAATGTAATTCGACATTATCAAAACGCATTCCCATTACGTATAACGGTAATGTCCCTGAAAGGCCGGGGTCTCCGAATCGTAGAAGCAATTTTGCATAATTATCCGACACCGGCGAGACGCGACGTGCTGGCGCTTAAATCCTAATAACATTCCAACCGATCGGAGGCTCGTTACGCCTCGGCAGGCTGCCGAACAAATGGTATACGTTATTTCTCTATATCCGACCTGTTTTACATAAACTTATGCGCCTCTACCCGGTTGTTGTCTCTCAATTCAATTAACTCGTACACGATTGCGTGTCTGTGCGTTAATTAGTTCAATTAATACAAATGAGCGGTTTACAATCTTTTTGTATACAAGGTTTTTGTTCAAGCAACAAATTTTTATGTCTCACGTAAGTAGGAGATACCATCTTAAAACATCGTCTATCTTCACAGCTTTTCCAGCGACAAGTTAAATCTCCTCACGTATTCGTAATATCGTAATGAGCTCCGAGGTTGCCAGAGACATATTTTATTTTGTTCCAAACACATTTAATATTTTCATTTCACGTCGCTTGGCAGATTTGCTTGTCCCTCTTTGCATTTGGCAAGCGTAATGCCCCAGTCGCTTAGTGCACTTTTATTATGGTATTAAGTGATGTAATTTTTTTCACATTATATTATTCAAATTTAAATAACTGTCTCCGGTTTCCCCCGCGGTAGTCCCACTGTCTCTACCATTTCTTTTCGTCGCCCCTGAATTTGCTTATTTTGGTTAGACATTTCCGCTATAGGATAGGAAAAATCGTGGAGTTGCTGCTAGAAAATTTATAGATTAAATATTTTGATAACTTTTTATTACTTTATCAGTTGAATGACCCAGACACAATAGAAATTTCATTGTTATATGGACATTCGACTGGTGAGGGGTTATAGAAGGTATTCTATTAAATTAACGCTACGATAAATTATGATTGAAATTTGAATATTAAACGATTTGAACATTTTGCTTAGATACTTTTGCAATTGCGGCAATATCATAAATTAAGTATCTACTGTTTTATAGGATTCATATGAGTTAGATGCAAACATCTACAAATCCTTAAGTCATATCACAACTGCTATACGTTTTAAAGTAAATTATTGGAATTTACACTTAAGATAATTTAATTGAATTACACTTAAGTTAACTAATAAGAAATAAAGTTTGCAATAAATTTATACAAAATAATTCATACTTACCATACAAATTTTAGTATTTTTCATCTCTTCAGATTCCCTGTTCTCAAATTGGAGAAGTTCGGAAGGCCGCAATTTTTACAAATGACATCGTGACGTTTATGCGGAGGGTGCGGCCGCGACAAGTCATCATGTTACTTCTTTCCTATTATTCCGGCATTGCGCTGTCCCCGCCCTAAATGCCTGTGTTTTAAACATTGATTAGGTTGTTAGAAGCTTTATATTTCGATTACCTGATTTATCTAACAACACAGTTATCGTTTTCTATTTTTCTGAACTCAAACTATTGAATTTAGTACTTACCTGATTTGTTGCAATTGCAGATTTCGCTTCATTCCGCATCGATAAAGACTTGTTGACTTAGTTACATCTCAGATCGTATCTCAGAGTTATTTACCCGTATAAAATGTATCGTATAAATGTTATTTCAAGGTCTCCGCGGCTCATTATTTCGCTTTATTATTAGCAAGTAGAATATAGAAAAAATAATCATACGATATTCAACTCCGTTGATGAATTTCAACATGTTGTTAAGTCAATAATAAATTAATTGAACTTTTTTTAAATATTTGTTATCATCTCTATTACAATTGCCTTTTATTTAAGTAATCACAGTGTACAGTTGTTGCCACGTCATCTTAAAGCAAAACATCGCGTTATCTGCATACACCTCAAACTCTACTTTTACTCATAACACAGGCCCCTTTACTTGTATTTTGTATATAATTTATTCCATTCCTCCCCCATACATTGCCATCGGTCGCTGATATTTTTTATTCGATTAGTAAACCCCTAAGGTGTTTTTAGCCTTTTTTCGCTCGATTTTCTTCGAAGCTTTGTTGACTGTTTGGGGGGTTACAATGCTCATTTCTTCTGGATGAACAAGCTTATTTACTCTCTCAAGATTGTACGCCTCTCGTTCTTTGTTCGGGGTTTGTTATTTAATCTGAATATCGTGATTTTTCCTTTATCACTTTCTTAACAAGATTCGGATTCGTTATGTATGGATATTATTTCTCATATTTCCTTAACCGCTACAATTGTTAAGTATCTTCATACTCGTATAACGTTAATCATATAAAGTGATGCATTCGGTAGAACGTAGTATTCATTTAGTAAATCACAGGGCATCAAATCGCGGGATAACCACAAACGCTCAGCAGCCGTTTTCTCAGACCGCGATACTTACACACTCGGTTTGTGTTCCCACTCATCTGGGGGTGAGACGAAACTTTGTGATGGATCGGACCGAGTTTGTTTTGCATGTGAGTGATATGTCTGAAATAATAAATGTTGAGGCGTCGACGCTTCCCGACCTCCCTTGCGAGGGTGCGCTAAAACGATTTTTGATTTGGGTGTCAAGCAAATGTTTTACGCAGTGACGCTCCGTAGGGATTTGATTTTCTTAATCGATTCCTGTGGATGCAAATCAGCGTTTTGTGTAAGTATAGGTTTAACTTAATTATGGAAGTTGTTAAACGGATTGTGCGTTTGGTCGGCTTCAATCAACACTGCAGTTTCGGAGAGGTTATGTAAATGGACAGCAGTGTTACTGAAAGCTTTGTTTGATACTTAGGCTAATCAGATTATGCATACAAGAACGGTTCGGAACGGTGAGCACGGGCCGGGCAACGGCCAGCGCGGCATCAGGTTATGTGGACGGTATTAACTAATCAGCGGCTTCGGTGCTAGATTGCGACGCATTGTCCGCGCTCGTGGCCCCGGAATATCTGTTTAGGCCGCTACCCATTCTGTAATGGCAATGGTTAACGTTAACTAAGTACGTTAACCTTCATGTGAGTTCGTTACCTCGCTGTCGTGTCCGGTGCAGCTACATAATGACTATTATATCATCTGAGTATCGTCCAATCACTGCCTGGCTTGGTATAAAGCAACACGCCATTTTGCATTAAACGCTGCAGGTACCTATATATCAATTCAATTGTTTTTTTGCAAAAATAATGTCAAATCAATAAAAGGTTTGTTATATAGGTCAGAGAGTGACTATCTTGGTATTTCCTATTTTCCAATAAGACACTATATATACTAACTAACTACTAAGGTGGTAGACCTTAAACTGCAAGCGTTCGTATTCCGACCACATTGATGTCACGGTCAGTAATTCGCTTTTATCCCTTACAGTGCTGACTTCTGTCTCCGCTGATCCAACATTAAAAAGCGTGATTTCGTCAACAACACTGTAGTCGCGCTAATGAAATCGGACCAATAGGCAAACAAAACAAGCAAATCTTACCTCTGTGACTATAGACAAATGTTAAAATTGTCATTATAAACCCGCGACGTTCACGACGATTTCATGCAAGAGCAAGAGCTTAAAGAGCATTATAAGTCCGAAAATCACGTCACATACGACTTCACATTCGCCTACCATTTGCCCGCTCACACAATTTCGGGACCATTTTGAGCTCGTTAATAGTGCTTATGGCGTGATTCGGACATCTCTATGGATCAAATATTCTGCGTCTAAGTTGTAGTGTGTAAACATGACTATTCCGAGTGAATTAATGAGCACACTTAGTGCTAGCGTGGCACCTGTACTGGTTCCGCATAGAAGCCGCTTACTTTTCAAAATATTACATGGTGATGCTTGCCATAGCACTGCTATGATACCTGGTGTAACTAATAATAATATAACCTACCTTGTAATTCAGGAGGTTAATAATCATCTTTAATTATAATAACTTTATTTTTTTTTACAATTGTTAGTTAGAAAAGATTGTTTCCAGAGACTAGACCACCCATTTTTTCACGATACGGTGCTCTATGTAGCTTAAGGTGTCCAATAAGTTGTCTATGTATCTATTTATTAGTTTATAAACTAGGAGGACCTTATAATCAAGGTTAAGTTTCATATCTTTTATAAACAGGACGCATACTGTGAAATCATCAATCAAGCTAACACATTTATAAAAATAAAATTGAGGAAGTGGAAATAATTTATTAGTTTATTGATTTGAGCGTTATCTTTTGTCCGATCGCGTGTTGGTGATGCATTCTTTTTACATTGTTTGGGTTTCAATATGGGGACCTTGTTGAGAATTTTAATTGACAATAACTAAATGTGGCCATACATGTGTGCTTGTTTTATATTTGATTTGTGTATAATATCGAACTGGTAGCGGGTTTAGAATCTATGGCTGTTCCATTCTCTCATTGAGTAATCGTATAGATTTATAGAGGACCAAAGAAAAAAAACACTTCGAATGAGCGGCATGTGTAGTAAGGTGTTGGTACAAAGATGTATATTTAAATAGTTGATTAATTAGTTAAGTTCAGTATATGTAAAAAAATGGTACGGACCCTGGAGTCTGTGGGTAGAAATATTAAAGTAATAAAAAATGTGTTGGGGTATGTACAACAAAGCCCTTATGGCTCAAAAAGAAGCAAGTAGGTATACTAAACCACCGCTGATTCCCCATGAGGGTTTGTCGTCAGGCAGGTGGTTTAAGTGATAGCCAAAACGGTTTGAAATGCAAGCGACCATATTGTAAACCACCCAAACGTAAGATAAAATGATTAAGCTATTGTACATTATAACAACAGAATTGACAGCTGATGGTAATAAATGTCAAAATTGAAGATTTTAGTAAATCAATCACAGAAAATGAACACTCTATATTAGTAATAACTTTTAATAAACAACATTAGACATAAATATTATTTCACAATACAAACACGAAAATACAAATAATACAAGAATTATATTTTTTTATTGGTTATATATAAACTTAGACTGACAAATTCGTTTTTCGGGGCTACTTTTTTCTACAAAGTATCAAAAATTATTAACATATTAATGGAGTCGGAAATGAAAAATATATTAAATTCAAACGGAGCCCCGTGACTCGTCAGGAAAGTACCAAACGACTCTATTTCGAGGGTTGAAACTTAGAGTTACTAAACATGTAGAGGCGCTATCAATGATTTGGATGACTTTTCAAAACGAGTTGTTATATTTCTGTTCAGCTTCTAACCAACGTACAGATACATGTGCTATGAATAAAATGAACTTTATGGCGACACAAAAAATTTTAAAGTTTGTGTCTTAGATTACTTTTTAGTTAGACTATTTTGCAAAATAACCCAACAATAGGAACAAACATATATATATATACCTATTGGAATTATAGGGATAGCAATATTAAAAGTATTAAAAAAGGAATTAAATGACGTACTACCTCGTTTGACAATGGCTCGAGTACTTTGTTTTTAAGAAAATACTTAAAAGATAAAGTAATTATTATTTTTAATATCTTGTTTTAGTGCAATTTAAGTGTTCTTCAAAACCTAAACCAGATTGTTTATATTACTACGATAGTGTAGTCGTAGCAAAAAGTTTCATAGAGCGAACATCTTCCGCCTCTAAGTCTTCACGACTCTATAATCCACAAAAGGGTTCCGCGAAAGCTTAAAACAGCCACTTATTATGTATGTTACATTTCACTTTCAGACGTCATTTATATTCAAATGTTCAAAAGGCATTACTGGGCAAAAATTGTAGCATTAGCCCCTTTGAAATGAGCGAAAATTGGTTCCGACAACGAATTCATTTTTCATCGCTCGCGAATGTCTGTGTTATGGAAAGAACTTTTTTTACTGTATTTTAAAAATATCATATGGTATAAACCCAATATTAATGAGTTTAAAATGATCACTTTTATTGCCCATCATGCGAATCGGAAACAGGCAATCGATTTGTGTAATAAAATTAATCACAATTGTTATCCAACAAAAGTTTGTTGTAACAAGCGATGAAACAAAAAAGTTAATATTAATAAAAATAGAATTGAAACGGAAGCATCAAAAGCTCAATAATTCACAATCAAAAAGCAGCTACGGAATTAGGGTAGCGGTATAAGATATCGGCATACAAAATGATTACATACACCGTCTTCATCCGCTCACAAAGAAACCCAGCGGGGTTCTATAATATTATACTTTTGCCTTTGTAGTAGCTCCACGGCACAGTGGGAAGCATACTTTATGGTTTCAAATGATAAAACTGTTTGTCAGTAGCTTTGTCCGCATTCATTTTGTGAGGTAGCGTGTCCGATTGCTGGCAGACAGTTCGACTTTAATATTCATTACAAGATCTGCTCATCATTTGATGCCCGCTACTTGAGTACGTTTTTAATTGTGTGATTTATCATTGTTGCAGATTGCGTGACGAACGAGGCGATATGGATCGAGTTATGGCGATGGATAAAGCTCGCGATGGTTCACATAATGGTGAGTTTAATTAAATTTATGCTGGCATATTGAGCAGGTCAGTTTGTCTATATTGGGTGGCAAAATATTGACTTTATAACCTGTGAAACAAAGGGGGACTGTTGAGCATGGTCATGAATTTAATGCATATTTTTATGTTTTCTTTCCGAACAGTTTTTATCTAAATTGTTCTAATTCACTTCTTTCATTTCAATTTCAAAATCATAAACCACCATAGTCAACAAAGTTAGATAAGGCAGCATATTCAGGTTTTAAAGGCAAGACTATTAATTGAGTAGGTACAAACTATATCAGCTAAACCATTAAGCACTCTGGATTATCATGCTAATCGGACTTTACTACAAATCTTTTACTATACTTACCTTGAAACCTCTAACCTTCTTTTTCCACAGCTTTCGCATCTTCTTCCGCAGGGTCTTCGCCTGGCCACAGTCCTGTGCTCAACCTGTCCAAGTCCGGGTCAGGAGAACGTGAGCGGCCGGACAGGGGAGAGCGCGAGCGCGACCGTGGGGACAGGGGCGAAGGCTCTGCCAGCGGGAGGAGCTCCGCAGCTTCTCGTAGGACGCCACAACCTCCGAGGATGCCCTCCACGGCCACGGCTGTAGCGTCGCCAAGATCGCACTCTGATGAGAGCGACGCGGTGATGTCTGATCAGGAAGATCACAACGTCAAGGATGAAGATGAGGGTAAGTATTACATCAGCACTTATTTGTTTACCAGTTGATGGGAATGTACAGAAAGAGTCCGTCCTGGTTATGAGCATTACAACGCCAGATCCTCCATGTCTGATGTCTCCATGCAATTATGTGAAATTATTACTTTGATTAGGCTTGTAAAGTAAAGTAAATTATTAAGGGAAGTAGACTACACAGACCTTGTGGTGTGGATTATAGTTCTGTGCCACGCAAAGCTCTACTTGAGACGTTGACTGGTATGGTTAGATGTTAGCCTGAACATTATGCTAAAGACAAACATTTAAAACCTTTGGAATTCATACAAATTCATTGATAATAAATGCATTTCTAATATCAAACCATTCCAATTGTTTTTGTTTTTTTTTGTTATATGTATAAAAAGTATCACAATAAAGGTTAACACATATCTTTATTGTGTTAGTAGTATGAACAATAATAATCGATACGAACCTTAAAATATCGAAACAAAAAATAAACCTACCATGAAGATGCTGACCGTTTGATACCTAGTAATTTGCGTTCACAAAAGCAAAACAGGTTTAATCAATTTCAAAGCAATTTATATACTGCACCGCTGATATTATTGTGTTTTATTATAAATTAGATGTGTCGATAAATGAGATAAGGGCTGGTGATCGTTGTAATCACGGCGGCGCATGACAAGAAAGTGTCCGTGTTGCATTAACACAACCCAGTATCACCCGCGCAATATTCTCAATATATTCCGAACGTAATGCTTGTTCAAATTACCCAGTAATAGCGCTCGAACCTTCAGCATTCATAGTTCGGAAATTATCAGCCATAAACCGACCTCTTTTTTCTAGACAGCCAACGTATGCACGGGCAAAATCGGTTCCATGTTCCAATCCGCGTTAATTATTTTACAATTGGCCTACAGTAACACTAGTCAAACAGAGTTTTAAGCTATCAGTTATTATGTGTTTAACTGAGTTATGCTTTCTATATAAACCTTGGTAACAAATAACATGGAATCACAAGACTTGCCTCTGCGCATCCTGGACGATTAGCGAATGATCATGCGCCGCGTTCCCATACGTTTACTATTATTGATCCTCAGACACCGCACGTTTTGCTGTAATAGTCCTATATTAATAAATTCTTATTACGAGGATCGGCCGCGATTGGCCTGAACGATGTACGAATAGCGTATAAGGACCTAGTTCAATTTTGTACGTAAGCCTATACACACGATATTTTTATTTTTAATCTGTAATGTAGCAACAGGAAAGATTTTCCATATTGCTTTTTTGTAGCTTTCAAATAATGAACATGATCACATAACATATAAATTGTATTACATTAAGGTCGTTATGAGACATATGTGTGTACATCGACGATTATATACAAGATGTTATTACTAAAGATCATAAACTATTAACTCTATTAACGCCCAATGATGGATGGCATGACAATTTCTCCGACGACACAGTGAGATTCGTTTATCCCCAGCTTTTTGTCGATGAGTTTATTGCTGTGCTTAATATTTTAATCAATTTAGTGGGTACATTTTTGTATGTTCCATCAATCAAATTGTAACTAGTTATTATATTAACTAGTTAAGTTATAGAGTATATTCAAACACACATACATGTAATAATTATTAATCTTTAATACAGTCTAGAACTGTTAGTATAATAATTGGAACTGTACGTTTTTTCACTTTATAAATTGTTAGAGGTTATTTGTCGATTGACTCAAATGGGTGAAACCGGTGATGTGACGTTTGAAGTCAAAACATTTATGTATCGATACCTAGATGTAAATACACGAAGCACACAATAGCTAAATTAAGTGAAACAATGAGGATTGTGTATCGTAGATAGTTATTGAAGCTACACAAAATACTCACAGAGCGTGGGAACGGATAGATGACTACGATTTATAGGAAACACTCACTTGGCCATGGCTGCGCGGGATGAGCCCCAGGAAATCTTGTACACAATAGGCCGATGACGAACCGATCAAATAAAATTTTAAATCCATCCTTGAACGCCTTTACATTCGCTTTTGTTTCGTTATCCCTTACAATATTATATATTAATTCTTTCGATACGTAATTCACGCTCATCACGATTGGCCCGTCTCATTATAAAGTACTTTTTAAATGCACATGTCATTCAACTTTGATCTTTGTCCATTCGGAATTAACTCTTTATTTCGATCAGTCATATCTTTTTTATTTGAGAAATGAATTAATCCATGATAGAAGTCAAGTGATTGTACATCCTTGGTGTTAGATTTAGAGTTGATAATCGTGTGTTGTTGTTTTGTAGGGTCCTGTTAATTGGCCTTATTAGGGAGATGGTGTTGTGACAACGCGAGAGTGCTATCGTGCGCATCGACAATGACGAAACGATGTTGTCTTCATTATTTGATGAGCGGTCACTATCTTGTCAGTTAAATTAAATGTATCGATAGATTATTTTGGGCCGTGAGAGACGCCAATCGAAACACTTTCTTTTTTGTGTTTATATCCGTTATATTGACACAAGACGTACATTACTGTAATTATCTCGTCAATTTTCAGTATTTTGTTTATGCGTTATTACATCATAATTATAATAAGCAAGTGTTGCTAAGTTTTATTGTCAATTACGTTTCAAATTACCTTATTATTAAAGGCTAAATATGTAAACCCACAAAAAGAATTGTGATCGATATACAGGGTGTTTGGTAGAGGGACCGACAAACCAAATGAGCGTGTTCGGGGGCCCACTTGGAGAATACAAGTTGGCCAAAAAAATCTCCGACACCCCAATTTTTTTAAACTAGATCAGTTACTTAGCTCTATTTGTATCCAATTTTGCTTTGCGTGGCCTGAAGGTGTATTAGAGACCAAATTCAACTAAAAACATTCGGTCTAAAACAGATTTTACAAATGTTATGGTGGTAAATAGGTACAATTTCGGAGAAAAAGGGAAAAATCACAAAAAAAGTTAAACATATTGGGGGGTCGGGGATTTTTTTGGCCAACTTGTATTCTCCAAGTGGTCCCCCGAACACGTTCATTTAGTTTGTCGGTCCCTCTAACAAACATCCTTTATATGGATAGCTAAATAAATAATACATGTTCTAAGTTAAAACTTGGTTTGAAATGCACTAATTGAAGATAATTATAATAATAATAAATTCGAGTAGGTACTCACTAGGTCAAACGGATAACTGAGTCACAGTGCATTTTATATAAATTCTGCAATGTTACAAAATATATTAAATCAGTAAGAGACAGCCCATTCGGCGTCGAATGCCTTCTCACCAAATGCCCGTATTTTGGATACCATTTTCATTTTGTGATAATAATAAATGGTACTCACCATGCCAAAAAAGAACAGGTCAGATTCATATATCTTTTATAGAAGTGACTACTCTCACAATACAATACAAAAATTCTTTATTGCACATATATACAAAAATATTAGTTACAAAGTATACTTTTAAATTAGGAAAGTACAATGGGCGGTCTTATCGCTTATAGCGATTTCTTCCAGACAACCTGTGTATGGACAATATCATAAGAAATAGTAGACGGTGGTTCAAAATATGTTCCTTTAACTCTATGTTATCTTATTAAAACTCCAATACATAAATACTAATAATTATATACTAATACATACAAAAAAAATACAAGTATAAAAATAATTACAGTGTTACATACTTGATAGATAGTGATTCTTAACCATGTTTTTGAAAATTGCCAGAGTTTTAGCACTTCTGATATCAAGGGGCAGTGCATTCCATAGTCGTACAGCCTGAACTGTGAACGATTTGTCATCGTCTCACCTTGTCAATAAGAGAAAATAATTAATACATTTTTGATAAAGTCGCAAATTATTACAACGTTATGCTTCCTCAACCTTGCATCTAGTAGAAATAGATTAGCTGTTATATACATAACATTAATCGAAATTGCAAAAAGGAGAAGCAAACGGCGAAACTAATAGAACGCAGACTGCTCTTCGTTTAAAGTCTTATTTGTATACGATAAGTACACAGGCTATTTTTATTTCAATAATATAGAATAACTCCTGAACAACACGGACATCTTCAATCCCAACATCCATGATCACCACGCGATATCGATGTTCAACTTGCAATAATTGCAACTTGAATGATAAACACACGCAATTCTTGAATATCGCCTTTTGTCGGTATTGCATGCTATTCGCCCTTTTTGCTCCTACACCACTTGCCTTTTAGGGCTTCTCGTCGATTCGATATTGAAATTAATTGTTAATAACTTATAGCAAAACTTTTGCACAATCATTCGAGTGATTCTTAGTTGTATTTTGACTATAAATAAGTTCAATTATCTTGCTATCTATAACTGGACTGCTCGTCCATTTAAGAACGAAAATATTTTTGTCGTCATTCTCTTTAAGTTGTTATCCTAATGTCTAAGGGTCGTGTCCCGTTCCTTTTATGTTGTCACGCAGTTCTTGGCCATAAGAGCATCACAGACTGTTGTATCAAAAGTAGTGTGGATCTGAACGTACCAATCACGTGATTGCGATCCTGAGATCTTTTCCAGTCACCACAACTTTCTCAATTATTTCGTTTCTTTTTCCTTATTATACCTTTTCATAATATATTACAAAAAAAACATTAGTGAACGAGCTTTGGAAAATATAGATATATAACATGATATGTATGATAAATGTAGAATGCGTGTTATATAAACGAATTCTTTAAAAATAAATAAGCAGTAAATATATTCCACCGGCTGCGCGGCGGCAAAGTGTAGGCACAGTGAATTTAAAGACGGTGGGTTCAAACCAAACGAAATTAAACTAGAAATACACTCGAGAGCAATGAATCCGGGTCACTTAAAGAATCCTAAAAATCTCGGAAACTAAAAATGTTAGGTTAATGCAATAAATTGTATTTAATAGACAATGTAATACTCCTTAAATGAAGGTATTAAAACTTCTTAGTTATTGTAAAGTTATATCATAAAAAAATCAAATTTGAAAAAGGGCCACTTTCGAAGATGGAACTACGAAATTACAGCATTTGGTTTTGCTTTTGTTTGTAATCTGTCATTTATGTGGGTACATAAACCATGTTGATAGTGCTCTATATTCATTATTCAAGCTGAAATTATGTCGCTTACGCCTGAAGAATGCACCAGAATACTTACAATGCTGGAAACCGGCCGGAGTCAGCGCGATACAGCCAGGACTGTCGGTGTGTCGCTGTCAACAGTACAAAGAGTTCTCCGACGTTACGAAGAAACTGGTTCTAACCTACGCAGACCAGGAACGGGCAGAACCAGGTGTACCACAGCACGAGAAGACCGATACTTGGTGAACACCATGCTTCGAAATCGCTTTCTAGCAGGAACTGAACTCACAAATCAGTTTCGACGCCTCGGAGGAAGTAACCCAAGTGCATGGACAGTAAGACGTCGGCTTGCTGAATCTAACTTAAAACCCCTTAGACCTGCAAACGGCCCTAAACTGGAGCGTGGGCATCGTATTTCAAGACTAAGATATGCCCAGAGCCACGTAAATTGGAGTATTGAAGATTGGTCAAAAGTTATGTTCTCCGACGAATCAAAATTTATGCTCTACAAGCACGATGGAAGACACAGAGTGTATCGAAGACCAGGGGAAAGATTCAAGCAAGCATGCATCGAAGAAAAAGTAGCCTACGGTGGTGGGTCTGTACTTGTGTGGGCCGGAATTTCTTCTGAAAGTCGCACAGAGCTGGTGATTATAGAAAACGGCTCTTTAACTAGCGAAAGATATGTGGAAGAAATCCTCAATGATCACGTTGGTCCATTTATGGTCAATTTAGGTGAGGATGCTATATTTATGCATGACAATGCCCGACCTCATACAGGTAGGATTGTGAATGACTACCTTCAAGAGATGAACATTACTCGTATGGAGTGGCCAGCGCGCAGCCCGGATATCAACCCGATCGAGCATGCTTGGGACGAGCTATGCAGATGCGTAAAACAACGAAACCCTCCCCCAATCACGCTTCGTGAGCTCAAAATTGATCTCACAGAGGAATGGGAGAATATTCCCCAAAATCGTATAAGGAACTTGGTGTACAGCATGCCAAACCGCGTAAACGCAGTAATGGAAGCACGAGGAGGCAATACGAAGTATTAAAATTCAAGAAAATCGTAATAAAGTTCAAAAATTTCATGTTTCCTATTTTTGTTTTAATGAGAGATCAGCAGTTTTTTTCTTTATGTAATTTTGTGTTAATAAAATGTATGGTGACTCATATTTTTTTTACTTTCATTTAAGGAGTATTACATTGTCTATTAAATACAATTTATTGCATTAACCTATCATTTTTAGTTTCCGAGATTTTTAACATTCTTTAAGTGACCCGGATTCATTGCTCTCGAGTGTAGTTTTATTCTTGGTGTTGTCAGTGCTAAGATAATGGAACCCTTACTAAGTACCTAACGCTTTTATTAAATAACGTTACCTTGCATTACGCACTATAACTTACAGCAACTTATGAGTACTATTAAAATTTAATAACTTTGTAGTGCGCAGTACTATATGTTGTAAATCCAAATTAAATATTGTTTGTAAATAAGGCTGTAGATGTAGATGAAATTTAAAGTTATACTTCGATGGATAAATATACCACAATATTTATTTCCTATTGAGTAGCCACTTGACTTGAGAAGTTTTATTCGTGGGAATAAAATGAATTCAATAAAAAAGCACAAAACTATACACGAGTACATTCACCGCAACAAACTCTAGCTCGACATACTCACCGCGTAATTAGAAAAGTTTCAGAACTGGTTGGTTTGCCGCATATTCTATTAAAGCTTTTGATGCTGTTTGGTGCATTTCATACGCTATGTTTATTTTTCATTTGCGCGGATGAAGTAAATTGGTTACATATTTGACCAGTATGATTCGTTAATACTATCAGCAAAACTGGTACTCACATGATACGAAAATTAAAAATGCAACATTTGTCGAAGCCACTTTTGTTCTGATAATAAACATTCTCATATTGCATTGGATCATGCGTTAACAATGACAATGTTACGCTGTTTAAGGTTTCTTTTAGAGGAGAGGAGAAAGGAGCAGACAAATAACTGTTTCTTTGTGTGCTCCTCTCTCCTGTCGGAGGTGAGGCTGTCCTCACCGTAGAGAGATAATGAAGAAATAAGAATATGCCGATGTATAGTCATTCATAATAGGATATTTGACTGGTACCAAAAGTGACTTTATGTATTATAGAAAAATACCGAAAAGATAGTATTTTTCAAATTTTACTTTAAAATATCATACAAAAATTATATCGGTTTATAAAAACTGCTTGCATATGCAATCAAATATTATCATTCCTCTTCCTACTCCATTTTTTGAAGAACAGATTCTTACGCATACATGTATGTTGATATATGTATATCTGCTGCGTGCTATAACTACTGCCTCATTCTTAGTGAAATGTTGTTATAACTGAGAGTTATGTGCCAGTTTTGCTAATAATACAGTAATCATCTTTATTTAACCTACGGAATGTCTCAGTTTAACATGGCATATAAAAACTCCTTTGCGAGCTTGGATTGTCGATAGAATAAGATAGGATAAAATATGACAGTAATTATCGGCAACAGACAACCCGCGCTATTGCTATTGCGGGTAGATGCAAGACAAGATACGATAGCTGATAAATGTCAGTCATATCGACGTAACAAATTTATCGTGAAATACATGGTTGCACTGGTATATATCGAGATTCAAAATAAATAAATTAAGTTCATGTCAAACATCTTGTTAGTAAAGTAACAAAATATTGGTAACGAGTAATTAAAGTAACGTCTTTGTTGTAATTTTTTCTTAAATCCACAACTGCTCATTAAATTATTAGGTACGAGTACAAATGGCAGCATATCTGTCATTATTATACAGTAGAATTTTAATATCTTTCCAGTCCTCTCCTGGTCTTGTAATGGGTGGAATATAACTTATTTAGGTTAATATAAATTTATCTTCTCCTTGTGTTACCAGGCGGTGATCTAAGCGATGGCGAACGTGAACTGCCACCCTCATCATCACCAGCCCCAGTCAGCTACGCAGCACCCACCAGCACCCCTCCGTCAGTTCCTGTGGACCCTACAGCAGACACCCTGGTTTCCTCCACCGAGACACTGCTCAGAAATATCCAGGGTCTATTGAAGGTGGCAGCGGATAATGCCCGGCAACAAGAGAGGCAGATCAGTTATGAGAAAGGTGGGTCTTTGTTTGTAGACTATTTGATACTTGGATTTTTCTGTTTGACCAAGAACAATAAATACTTAAGTAAAATATAAACGTAGAGTGTGAATGAAGGATGACATAAAGTATCTACCTAAGAAGTCGAGATGCGAGAGCTATTACTAAGTTTTAAAATAATTGTCATCTTCATACCCTTTGATCGACTGACGTTTAAAGCTCCCTAATGGCATACACATACTTATAGAAGATATATTTACATGCAAATTTCAAATTTCTAACCAAGATTGCTATGAAAATGTCCGTTATTAATTAAACATCATTTAAGTGCTAATTTTAAAACTGCACGAAATTCTAAGAATTTCTACATACTTGTCCAGAATTTCCATATGAAATCGTCAAAGATTATAATGATACGAAGTGAGTGTACGATGCAGGAAGCTTTATCGATATAAATGCTATAATCGATATTAGTCAACGTCTCGCGCGACTCGATTCTGCGTAATCGGACGTATGAGCAACATTGATTAGGTGCTCTTAGGATCATATACCATGTATTTTCGCTACAAGCTCAAAGTTCCCGTATCTAGTGCGTATATTAACGACACACGTTTCATTTGCATCACATTATAATGTTGTACATTTATTGCGTTATTACGTAAAATTATTAAAATTAGAAAATAGTCGGTAAACACCACTTTTGTTGCAAATTTATAGGCATAGGTACTTCGAGATACGAGTGCCTCCGTGTGTTTGGAGCACGTATGACAACGCTCGAGGCGTTGTCGTTTCATTTTATGCTTTAATGATAGACGTATTTTATGATTTTCCAATACTTCATTATGCCTGAACACACGATCAAGCACGAGTGTATAAATACTTGCCTTCATTAAATATTTTTTTTCTCCTGGTTCTTATCAGTGCCAAGGTGCTTTTTCTGCAACATTATTAAGTTATTGCTATCGAAATAGATTTTATTACTCCATTTACCAGACTCTCTGTGCTGTTCTTATTTTTCTCGTTGTTTGTAGACTATATAATTATTTCTTGGGAATATAACAATGTAAATAGATAAACATAATAATATTGCGTTCGTAGTTCGCTAGTAATCCTCAGAGACAGGTCCGCACCACGCAAGGCATATTCGCTGTGCAGGCGCATGTCGTGTCTTGGCAAACAGCCGTAGAACAGATGCGCCTGAGTTATTGCCGGGACCACTATTATTACTCCACGAGATTCCATTCGGACAGCATAATTGTTTAATTGATAATTTCTTCCAGTTATTTATTCACATCATTTCATTCAAGCGCTCTCCATGAGAAACGAATGGTTTACGCTATTGGTGCTCTATGGTCGTGAATGTGAAATTGCAAGGAAACATTTAGCTAACAAAGAATACGAATAAAAATCTGTGAAAGATTTAAAAAGGTTTTTTTCTAATCTCCCTTATATAATATTCAAAGCCAGCATTATTAATTCTATATATCGATCTAAACAATAACAACATAATGCATTTGTTATAAAATCCATAAAAATACAACAGAGGTCGGGGAGAAAACTCGTGGCGCGAGTCATCATCAAACTTGAATATCAATATTGCGCCTCCAGCCAATTGTATTAATAAACAAAACAAAATGAGAAATAATAATGCTATGGGCTAACAAAAGGTTCCATTTCTCCCCCCGATATATAAGTAAACGTTGAGGGAATAACTCTCTAAGCCGACCACGCCATAAGAGTTAAAATCGCCTATGGATGCAACCCGTAATTTTGTTATTACGATAATAAAATTATTGTTGATGAAACATTTTTTCGAATCGATGTGTCTGGCGAACTTTACTGTTAATTTTTTTTATAGAAATTACAGCAATCTCTCGCTTGGTTCGCCTCGACTTTTACTGCAATAAAGATAGAGCGAAATAAGTATTTATAATATGTGTTCCTACATATGCGTAATACATATTATGGATTCTGAAACAAATCTAGGGACGATTCTTTTTTGCCGACTAAGGCCTATATTCCAGAGGTACCCTCAGTTGTGTGTCTTGTTTCGAGTACAGATTAGTTTGAAAATGCCATATAAAAATTATATAGCATTCAGGTCGAGATTGGCTACTAAGTATTCTTCTGGAATACTGGCATAGGAGGTGCATGTCAAATCAGAAGACCACAATGAAAATAAAATTGGCATGTGTGATGTACCAGATCAAATCAATTACACATATTTTGTCTTCAAGATTCAGATTTATATTCCTACGTTACGTACACATTTGACGTGGAAATTGCTCTGTATAAAACATCCCCTCTCGGTCACAAATGACAGATTGCTATCTAGCCGCATTCGCTGACAATTTTTACACTAGTGCAGAGTGGCTGACTCTCAGACAAATGTGCACTGCATTCACTACGTTATCAGATAAACACGGGAAGGGTTGGTGAAAGGACCAGCGATGATAAAACGCTGTCGATTCGTTCCTGTAAATATGCTACCATTCAATGGGAAATAGGTGTTATTTCGAGGGGATCTCTTTGCGCCATGTTTACGTTGTGTGAATAGTTAAACAGGTAGAAAGCGAGCGAACATGTATTTTTCCAGAGACATAAACTTTAACATCCAATACCACATCAGTGCATTCCGAGTTGAATCGAAAAAATAAAATGTCTGTAACACGGTGAATCGGTCCGATCGCGATCATCGCGACATAAATCTGCTTCGGCTACTCTTTTAAGCCTTTATCCCTGTTAATTCTTACCGCTTAGTTTATTTCTGTACGAAATGGTCCCGCTCTTGTTACATCGGTTTTGTTTCGCTCTTTTGTTTTACAACTATCAGTTTTTGTTAAGCTAAGTGCTGTTCAGCGGACAAATGGCACGCGGGCAGATAGGACAAGAACGCTTTATGGCTCTCTGTTGCGGAGAACTTTTAATAATTTTGTTTTAAGCGAGTAAAAGTTTTAAGCGAAAATCAATACGATTGGGTTGCTTTAGCAGCTGGATAAAGGTGAACGGAGATTCATGTTTTAGAGACTTGCAGACAACAAGTGACATCTACCGGCTAAGTTTGACAGCTGCTTAAATGATTTAGTTAGCGTTCGCTCTTTACACCGTCGCTATTTCACTATTTTACAGTAGTATTCTTGTAAACTGTCACCTACATTAATGAAATATGTTAGGTTTATGCCTGACAGACCTAAGCCTTCTGCTCCAAACGTGTTACTTCTACCAAATTAATTCATGACCTTACAATTATATATCATAAGCCACAAATTGCAATAAAAAGCGTTTTGAAACCGCAAATGCCATTGTCGAAGGGGAAACAGCCCATCAATAATATGGAAGTGACCGATCGTACAAACACGAGCTGGCCAATGATAAAAACTGATGAGTAAATAGACAGACAGGACTTGTGTACTCAGCTAATGGATTCAATTGATATGAAAGCTTTTACAATGCTGACGATCGCGACATTATCGGTCGTAACCAAATTACATGCTACGTGTACATTTTGTTTGTAACTCATCTTTAATGTGAGACGGATTCAGGATGGTGATTCTGTCCAGTTAATTTATTTGACTTGGAATCACTCACGAGCTAGGTTTAATATGAGATATTGAGTGCGGTCACGGTTACCCAAATATGTAAACGTGGTGACCAATCAGCTTCCTAGTTCGTTAGATAATAGATAGTGACGATTAGAACATGAGACTCAAATAAATGTAGTTTAAATAATTAGTTGTATTAGGTTGTGTTCAAAATGTGTGAATGTTTTACCCGAAATATATTATTATTTACAGCTTTTTTCTAAACTCATAATGCTGATATATTCGTATTTATCAGCACTATGAGTTTAGAAAAATCTAGCAATCATAAGCTGCGTGAATAACCGTATTGTGATATAATTTAAAAACACAGGCAGAGCCACTAAAACTATGAGAAACTTAAAAGTTCGAACCGTCGTCGGACTTAAACCGACATAATACCAAGTGAGTGCAACCGGTATCTTTATGTTAGTATAAAACTATGTGCTATAATAAAACTGAAAATTAGATTTAAAATTCACCTACTCATTCCTATACTATCTAGTTCGTCAACTGTCTATCTCTCACACACCCGCTAGCTCCCACAGCCACAGTGCAAACCGCCCGCAGGTAACGAGCCACCGCGAGATGCGCCCGCGCAGATATTCGCCATTGTGCGCGCGCCAGCTTTCGCGCCATTGTAAGCTTCATCAACAAACTGCGATCTTTGTTTGTTTACGAGAACCTGCTCTTCTTAGTCAGATTTTGAATATTAATGTTAAAAGAACCTGTAGAATATTTTTGGCGTTTACTTCTCTATCTCTTGTTGTGTAAGGAAATCACTACTGGTAATAATTATAGGTAGACTTTACCGCCATCTAGTTCCGGCAGACGACCTTATACAGCAGTAGAACTCTTTGTGAATGAATTCGTCCAGCCACTAAACCCTTTTTCTACCGTGAAGCAGTAATGTTCGCAATACTGGTTAGTAATGGTTTCCGGTTTGAAGGGAATGGCTGCCGGCAAAATTAGAGGCACATGAGACTTACCAACTTAATGTCTCAGGGTCGCTTGTTACGAAATGCATCTGTTTTAGGCAAAGGTACCTTAACACTACTTTTGCCTAAAACAGATGGGCAAAGGTACCTTAACACCAGGTGGGCCTCGTGCTTGTACGTAAAAAAGGTGTCTTTGATAACCCAAACACAGGAAGTACATATTAAATACTATAAATATTTGGCACAGCGGTGGAACTCATCAAAAAGTCAATTGGCACTTCAGGGCAAGCACTATGTCATAACATTAAAGAGTTACTATAGTACAATATTTCTTAGAATCTAATATTCCATCGGCTCTGTGGTCGCTTAATCACTCGTCCACTGAACCAAGTAAACAATAAGTGACAATAACTGTGCATATTAAAATGCCATTCGTGCAATGCCGATACGCGAGACAGTCGGCCATATTGGATTACCGTCGTATCGGTCCGGTTACTGCGCACGCGACTCGACCACACGCGCGCCATCTATCGGTAAGCCACGCAGTTTGAAGCGGGTTTGAATATCGAATGTGATGGCTTACCAGATTACATTTTTGTTGCGTATTGATTTGACACTTACCTATTGGTTTCAGACTGTGTTGGTCAATTTCCATATTTTGCGGCTTTAGTACGCGTTAGATACCTACCGGTTTTCGCAAGCACAACCAAGTTTTAATAGATAATAAATAAGGTTTTAATTCTTCTAATGACGTCGCTCTTGTTTTAGTAATGTCTTGATCGAATAACAATTATTTTTGTTTGTTTATTCTAACCTTACTAGCACACATCTTAAAAGAAAAGATTTATGTGATGTGCTTTCAGCATTAATCAATCATCTTTTTTTTATAATTTTTAAGGTACTACTAGTACAAAATCAACTCACCTCTGTATTTACTATGTAAATTGTACCTAGTATATGGTAGCTATTATGTACCTAATGTAATTATACCGAATAATTAATACTCTAGATTCAATTTTAAATCGTTATATATCATCAAACACTTCTAATATTGAAAAAAGTTATGGAATATATTTCTATTAAAAATAATGATACGAAAACAACCATTTTACCAATGCAACTGTTACAAAGTTAAATAAAGTATTATGTTAGTGCTATTCTTAGTTAATAACTTATTCTATTTTGTTATAAATAGCAAGGGGTGAACCCAAATCGCCTGAGGGTTCAGTCCAACTATCGTATTATTTAAGCCAGCGATGTGAAAGTCTTAGTTCGTGTGTTTATTTGAATAAAGTACTATTAAGTATAATATTTTTTTAATATAAGTTACTTAAAAATTGGCTCAGTGTTGTTATTATAAAGGTAAATAATAATTGTTGAACAAAGTTATTTGCTTGATTAGAGGTAGATATTAAATAAACAAAAATAAATTAATAAGAGTATCTTAAAACGTTTAATGTAAGATATCTGTATCATCTTTAATCGCAATAAATTACTTGAATTGAATTGAATTGAAATATATGAACTGCAAATAAAATTTCTTCATATGGCACTATCCGAGAACCACGTGTCCCCGGATAGTGGTAACTGCTATCAATCATAAATCATGTGACAGGAGGTAGAACTCTTTTATAAGGCTTGGTGGGCACTACTCTTCCTCGAAACTATACTGAGTGTGAAACCACTAATGAGTTAAAGATGAAGAGCATTGTCGATTGTAATTGCTGGCTGCATAAGTCTATTAGATGTTTAACTACCTACGTTGCGAGGTGGTGACAGTGTAGAGTAGAATTTTGAACACACTACACATACGTTTGATTCTCGATTTGTTCGATTCTCGATTCGTATGGCATATAATTGAGAATATTTAGGTTTGTTTATTTTGGTAAACTTTAACTAAAATTTGATGTGAAAGGATATATCAAATTTAGGGAGGCATTAACAGTTAAGCTATTTCTCAAATAAGGTATCAAGAGAACAAACCAAAACATTACAACAGTTCGCACTCCACTTTGACATTGACATTATCTGGAACATGACATGTTTTACAAATGCTGCTAAATCTGATTCAGGAATGGATGTTTTTGAATTGTTTTATCACTTGTTATCCTTTTTCTTTATAATGTTTGCAAAGTTTGAGCACATGCACTTGTTAGCTAGGTTGTCCACCGAATTTTAATGTTTAACAAGATTGTCATAGATTTAGTATTGTGTATTACAACGCCAAACACTAACTATCAAAATGGACTTTTGACAGCTAATCTATGTACACTTTGCAAGGTTATTATCACTGTCAATTGTCAAATGAGATACGCAATAGCCCTACAGATTCTCTTACAGACCAGTAGCAAGTGTCTGTAAAGGGTATCGTTGTTTTTGCAGGTTGCAATAAAAAGAAAATATAAATCGAAATATTTACGTACTTACATATCATAAAGCGTTCTTAAAGGAAAGCCCGTGCCCGCAGCAGTGGGAACGCAATGAGCTAATTATGCGTACGTAAACTATAACCGCACTTTACTTTTTCTAATTATAATTATTGAATATGAATATTATAATTATATCAAATTCTCAGTAGATGCAAGCAGAAAGTCCGCATAACTTAACCCTCACATAAATTCATAGACAGTAGCTCAAATATGAATCCTGTATCGCAACAAGGTAAGAAACTCCCTCAGGATCTCGAGATCTAATGCAGAACAACCGAAACGTAGAACATTCTACATCCACGTTGTACTACAGTAGAATTTGAACTTTGTAGCTATGGTCATAAAACTAAGTTTCAGAATCATTCAAGATTGGTTTGTAAGTCGTTTAATGTTGGTAGAGGGAGGTAAAGGGGTAAAGTGAGACAATCGTAAAGTTTAATAATAATTACATTCTCAACTCTCCTCCCAGGTTGTGCAATAATTAACCGCTCGGAATTACTTAGCTGAAATAATTTAATGTGACGCGCCCGGAAATGTTTGGGCTTGAATGTGTGTGTGTGTGTCATTCACTACAACATACCTATGTATGGGTCACGTAACAAAACTAATATTATAAATGCAGCCATGTTTCGATGGATGAATCGATGAATTATGCACAGATAGGAATATGTATTATCTGTGTGCATGGTCGTATGAAAGAGTTCTTCCAGACAAACATGCTCTGAACAAGAAGACCGCCCAATGTGACACTAAATTTTAAGCTTTTCATGGTTGCGTAATGTTTTTGTTGACAATATTATCGTATTTCCTTGATCGTAATATTTGTGAACTAGCTAAAAAATGGTTGTACTGAAATCCTCCTGTTAAATAATAATTCTCCGTTTGTACCTATTGGACAATCTCATATTCTGCCTTGGTAATTGAATGTCCTAGCTAGATAATACATGAATAGGCAAGCAATAATACAGTTTCTTATTATCCCGAAAAAATATGTTCCAATGGAATAGTAACTTAACCCTCGCCTCGGGTGGATTCGCGTACGTAAAACACATAGTGCAATCAAAATACGCATGCTTTTTAAAGCCTGTAAAAAGAATTAGACTGGTATACGTCAACATCTATTTATTCTGCCTACTGCCTATGATAGTATTATGAGTTATGTCACATCTTCTGTCACTTCTTAATATTTAAAACTGGTATAAAGTGACATTTCACGACCAACATAACTAAGTCCCAGGAAACTCTTCATCTGATCTAAATGCAGGTCTTATGTGGATGGTTGTCGGTGTCTCTGTAGGGCGAAGAGAGAACGCTTGTTGTAGTTGTAATTTACATACGGAATTACAAGCCGGAATATTACGGTTCATATTCTTGTTTATGAGTAAATAGGGGTGGGTTGCTTAACCATTATTGTGTATACATATATTTAAAGAATATTATTTTAATCATAGAATAAAAAGGAAATGAATTTTGTAACATTAATTAAAAAAATAATTATAGAGTACCTAGTTACTTTATAGAGTAGGTAAAGTAAATATTACAAAAACTTATTTAATAAAAACTTGTGTAATGTGACTTTTCAGGGAATCCCTGAAGTAACATTATTTATGAATATTGTCTCCGCAATCGCCAATAAAAAGAATGGTGCCCTATAACTTTTCATTAAAAACATTTTCTTTTTGTAATTTCTATTCCCAATGAGGGAGGGAATTGATATAAAATAAGTCGTAGCGTACACCTGGCCGCGACTTTTAAGAGCATTTATATTCTTTATATGCAGTTAAACTCAGCCCTGTAGGGCAGAAACTTTGCACAAAAATGAAAAATTACCGGTCAGGGAGCGGCGACCGCAAAAACATAGCGTAAGAAACATCTAATGAAAGCTTAGAGCCATGCACATAAATCTCCCTTACATTTTTAATACCAATATATCTGGCGAGGGGAGCATCCACCGGGAAACAAAATGTATCTACACCCGAAAACAAAGCATTCGCGGACTCGCGCGTTTATATCTTATTTAAATACCGCCAGATGTTGTCCGCTTATAAATGTGGATATTTTTTAATCGGTGCCGTACCAGAGACATAATGGTATCGGCCGATCTGCCGTCAGCTGGTATGTAGATGTTTCAGAGTTTATCGTGCTCGGTGGCTAATTTAAAAATCCCTCTCAGAGATGTACTTTTCATAGCAAGCGCGTCATCTCGCCGGGGCCGCTTGATATCTCTTTTGACCCGTATATTTTTATTCGCTTCGTTACCTAAGCTTTTTCGTATCGTATCGAATCTCGAGGAGTCGTGTAGTCTCATTAAAATAATACAGGGCTACTGGATAATCTTATCCGGTGTGTTTCGATCGCAGATTGGGTGCGCGTGCGCCGATAACTCCGCAAGTTATTCGGACGCTGCACGCTCGATACGCTACTACTTTTTAATCCATTTGCCGACGACAACTTCATTATTTGTACGTTTACAACAGGTAATAAGAATCTACAGAAAGTGCTACAATTTACGACGCTCGTCGAAATATACCGGCGCTTAAACGAAATGCAAATTCCTTATAATATATTCATAAAATTATGTGTTACACATGTATGACAAAATCTTCGCATCAAATAAAGGAGTGCTAGATTGCTTATTTTTATGAAGATGTTTCCGGCATACGCTTTTATTAAAAAAGTACCCTTGTTTCAACCAGCGAGGGTTGAAACTTCAGGGTGGCAGGAAAACATTGCAAAAAACATTTACGTTCTAAATTTCACACATAATAAAGGGAAGCAATTCTTATGATTATTAGCGTAGAGACTGCGGGAATAATCCTCCACAGTCAAGTGACACGACCGTGTGACATAAGCCGGAAAAATCTCATAACAATAAAATAAAATTGCCAACGGTTTGTAGATTTAAAAAAAAATATGGGGAAGAAATTCGCTATTCCGCGCCCCGAGAGCCATTATCGTTACTCTGAATCTACCGTTAAGGGTCATAAATACAGTAGATGCATTTATATGAAATCTATAACTTTATTTTTGTAAACCATGTGATTCAATCTGCTAATTGCAGATCTAGAAACAAAAGCAGATTACGCAGTAAATCATATTTTCCCCACAGAAGCTCTAAAAGTACTTAAATCAACAATATTCCTTAGTAATATTTCCTAACGCCATTACTATTAAAATTTCACCTTAAGACCGCGGAAGACTTCCTTCGTATTCATCCGAGCTAAAACGACCGAACGCAACCAAGAGGGAGATTTGAATGCTACTTTTGTTTCCCATTTCAAAGAACAATTTTGGTCGCTTTTACCATAACGCTCGTTTGAATTATTTTGCCAGTTTTGAGTCGTAAATTTCAGGAAGACTTTAATTGTTATTTTAACTGCAAGCTCGACTTCGCCTTCGCGTTAGCGGGGGCCGTGAAAATATGTCTTAATTCGCTCACCCTATGACTTATGTTTCATTGAAATTAAACTGTTTCCTTCATTCTAACTGCTCTAAGCCATCACATAAATTTTCTGTATTGTCTAACACCTTTTAAATAATTTTATGATGTCCAATTTGTAATTACACGTTTCCTTTTAAATATATTTTTGTTTTAAAAAAGAACAAGCTCACTTTACTTGACTTTTTACCAAACGACTCAAAGGGCGTCACATTCGAAATTTAAATATTATTGTTGTGTTTGCTGAGTGCATGAAATTGAAGAGAAATAGAATTTTCTCTCCGCGACCCTCCAAGAATCGGGAATCGCATTTAGCTGATGTCTAAAAAAATAAAAGCAAAATTTACTTTTACTCTCGCTGCCACCTTATTTTCCAACCATAAACGTTTAAGTTTATCGCTCGATTATCATTATCAACTAATTAGTTGCCTTTTAGAATATTATTAAATTGCGTAATCAAAATTGATCCTTTTGTTTATGGGTCTCGCTCGATCCTTTCAATCATCTATCAACCATTGAGTTTCGATATCATAATAATAATTGTCCATAATTATATATTCCCTTGAACCGCGCGCATCGGTTTTTATTGTTATTTTATTTATAAAGTAATAATTTTTCGTCGGACGCCAAGTCGATCAGGTTTTAAATTTGATTGATCCGATATAAAGATCGATTTAATAATCGAATGTTCCGCTTTGGTGTTTCGGTTTTTCTTTTGTTATTATCGATAAATGTTTCCTTGAGAATGATTATCCACCTTCTTAGTATCTGTTTTGATTTATTAGGTATCAGCAGTTTTATTCCTTTTTTTATTTGTATGGCACTATTGCCACATATGGTTCACATTGTGTGTGATATAAAATTTTTTTAGCATTTTAGTAAGTATCAAATATTGGTAACACAACTAATATAAGATGGGTATCGTCCACTGACGCTATAAATGCCGGTAGAGACAAACAGGATATGACACGTTTGAAAAAACACACGGGTATTTGTAGCAAAGACAAAAATAAGAAGTGGATCTTTTAGAACTTGTCCAATTGCCCAATATCGCCTGTAGTACTTTCTAACTTTATAAACTGTTAGGTGCATGCATCACCGAATTCAAGAAATATATATGGGTAGTTAATAGGAGGTTTTATTTTACTTAAAAACAATGTGTAGATAGTCTGGATAGCAGTTAAGTACGCAGGGACCACCGACGGCCCCCTTTTGTTAGGTCCCCAGTAGGTACTCACAAATCGCGAGATTCGAGATACGCGGCGTACCAACGCGGACCTTAATGCCCATCCCTCGCAAAGGTAATTTACGTCTCATGTGCGAAACCACTTTTAACTAAAAGCCCTCTAAATTACACCATACACGGAGATTGATTCAAAATGAATCTAGCAATCAATACTTCTGAAGATTGAACCTTTTTATTATGGAAATGATTTTGTGATAAATTATTGTTATTACCGCACGTTTTATCAAATGTTTTGTCTGTTTTAATTATAGGATCATTTCATGGGAATTTTTTAAATATCTTTGAGCCAGTTTTAGCAATCCTTAAAACAATGTACTATTATGACTTGAAATGATAATAAAATGTACTAATAAAGAAAATGTACTCAGATCACAGCCACGTTTCTCTAGCAATGTTATTGACTTTACATAACAGGAAAGCCTGTTGATATCCTATATTTTATATACAAGTTGAATGAGAGACGATATGTGTAACAGTATAATGCATAACCCAGGATCAATACATATACACAGGGCTGCAAAGAAAGCGGGTTAGTTATAAGAAATGCGATAATTTTTACTTATAATAAAAATTATATAAAATATAATTAAGGAAATATAAAAAGTAAAACATTGTACCTGAATATATATATAAGAAGTATTTATTTCTTTTTTATATTACGAAGACAAATGGGAGACGTAATCAGGCATTAATATGCCAATACAACAAAATAAATACAAAACCTACAATTTCAAAAAATTTAAACTGCCTGCCATTCTATTCGGTTATTGGAGGGTAACTCATAAACCACTAGACCAAATTTGATGAAATTTAAATGGGACACACGGGAAGCACCAGCTTTCAAACGAATACACACATTACAAAAAAATTGATTATCGGTTCACTCAGTCGAAAGTTATGAGGTAACAAACATAAAAAAACTATTCGAATTAAGTACCTCCTCCTTTTTGGAAGTCGGTGGAAAATGTAAAGAATATCAAAGACATTATGGTGAATCTAAATATACAATTGTGAGAATACTGACTGAAACTAAACAAGGCTGATTCTGATCCAGGAACACAAATTTTACTTATTATAACCATGTAGTAAGTCAATTGAATAAACTACTGGAATCAGTGATGACTTTATAAAATAGACGTAATTAACATTTCAATCCTATAAAGAAAAAATAGAACACAAGAGCAGTGATATGCACGCAGCTCAATCAGCTGCGCATTATTAATAAATAAAAATAATAATGTATTAATACTTGGATTACCAGCCAAGGTAACGTTTCAATTTAGCGATTTGAATTCGAGATAGCCGTCGTGCGATACTGAACTCATGCCCTTATCCAGGGCCCTTATTATGAACATGCGCGCGCACAAGTTAACTTGTCTGTGTTATCGGAGATTTTTGTTCATCGATACGGTCCCTGAGGAGCCATTCTGCTCCTTGTATCTGTATTCCATTGTAGATCCCTATCATTACCATATGTTTCTTTTGACACGCTTATTTTCTGTTAATTAAATTACTTTGTGTTATTTTGCGTCGATTATTTTGTTAATCTTAGTGTTAACATTAACATTTATAAATTTTCTACCGACTTCCAAAAAGGTTGAGGTACTGAAATCGACTGTATTTTTTTTCTTTATCTTTGTTACCTCATAACTTTCTATAGGGTAAACCTATTCTCAAAATTATTTGTTTAAAAGCTAGTGCTTCCCGTGTGGTCTCATTTAAATTTCATCAAATTCGTTTCGGTCTAGTAGTTTTTGAGTTTCACTCCAATAACTGAATAAAATGGAAGTCGGTATTATTTTTTTCAAATTGTACTTGTTTTTATTAATTAAAAATACGGGATTACTCACGTAATATTTATCGGATAGGTCCGACTATAGTTTCAACCACATTCGGTGGCCTTTTTCAAGGAGTGTTCGGGACGCCCGCGTCGATGACGTCTCGCTTAGCACGCTCAGTGCTATATTACGTGAGTAATCCCGTATTTTTAATTAATAATGATTGTACTTGTTTTGTGTATAATTTTCAGTGTATACAGAAATTTAATAAATCCTAGAAAATAAAAGTACAGCGATTCATCCGCTTGGGTTTCGAGAACATTTAAATTCTGCAAAGCGGCAACAGAGGTTTATATATCGTTATTATATCTTGTTTGTGCTAAATATAGTGTTTTATCATGACCACCTTATAATTATTGCTTATTATACACACATTGTACCTACTTAAATTTCTATTCCTAGAATCTTACAAACGATTGCTTCGTGTTCGATTTTAATTGAACATTCAATAAAATCATTGAACATAGTTGCTGATATTTAATCTATTGCGGTAATTAAAGGGCTAACGGAATTGCTAAGTGAAACAGTCTCTCCGAATTGAACAAGATTGTTGCGGCACCAATGTGACTAGTATAACGTTGTTCATTATGTGAGAACTTCTTTGTTTGTTTAATAATAATTACATGTGTCGAGCTTTTTATCGATAAAAGAAAACATTGTCTATGGTTTTCAAGTTAACAACTAACTCCTTGTGTTATCCCTTTGATATTAAATATGTGTCTTAAGGTTCCTAGTTGTCTAGTTAGGCATAAAAAAACGTTAAGGAGAGAATTACTTGTCCGTCCGTACGCCTATACGTCACATCTAATTTTCGCAGTAGTTCCAATGGCAACTACAAAAATATTATAGGATTTAGCATAATTTAAAACTGAATATTTAATATGTGGGGTACTGTGTGAAAGCTATTAATAAAAAAGGTTGGTTTATTACAATTTAATGTCAATTTTTAACTGACTTCGAAAAAGGAGCAGGTTATATGTTCGGATGTATGTATTTTATTGTGTATGTTGGCCGATTTCTCCCCCTTCTCCCCCATTTGTGGACCGATTAAAAAAATCTTTTGTTTCTGTTTGGTAGAGTACACTTCCGAGGTGGTCCTATTTTATTTCATCAAATTCGGTCAAGCAGTTTTTGAGTTACACTCCAAAAACTGAAAAGTGTACGCCTATATTGATGATATCATCATTGACGGTGAATAAAAAAACGATCCGTCACGCTTCAAGGGTCATTAAAAATTTGTGAAAAAACAATGTTTACCAAAAAATGGAACCGACTTCAACACCAAAAAGTGTGAAATAACTTGTCGAAGTCTGTACCATGCGCACAATATTGTGATAAAAGGTAAAACACTTTTGAGCTATCATGGTACCGACTTCAATAAGTTATTTTATACTTTTTGGTATTGGAGTTGACCGAGAATGATTCACGTTTTCCACCAAAACACTGAAATACGGTAAATTCAATATATTTTATCTTAAACTTAAATCTATGTATTATTAAAAATATCGGTCCCTTTCTTTAGCAGGCTTCCGTTTATGGAACCATCCTGAGGAACCGTCGAGCATATTTGGCAATTTTATCTTTCTAAATAAAATTTTTGACTGACATTAGTTAACTATAGGCGTTTATTAGTAAGTAAACTCATTCTTATGCCTTCACTTTTATTTGTAGTTTGTTGAAATAATTTTAAGTATTTTTTTTAAATCAACTGTTTATTTTAATCTCTTATTGCATATTTTTCGTATATTCCTAACACTGTTTCATGAACCATCAATAGATATCAATTCACCGTACCCTTCTGCGCATTATTATTTCCAAAAGCGTTTGTAGTACCGCTATCACAAAACAATGAGGATAATATCAAATTGAATCTTTCAAGTACCTAATGCACCTTTAACCGTAGGTGCTAACAACGCGAGTTAATCAAGCTGATCCCCTTACGGCCTTCATTGGATAGACGAAGCTTATGTACCTAATTGAATAAGGGACCAAATTAAACTGTGCGTCTTTGGGACATGACCTCTTTCTATTCAAATTGAACGGCGTCAGGCGTCACGCGTTCATCCGTATAGGCGGATCAGACACTTATCGATGGCAAAGATTGCGTAAGCCTTGATTGAAACGTAACGTTTATTTTCTAAGGGACTGGGTTTATTAAAACGTATGTAATAATATGTAAATCAGCAAAGTAGAAACGTAATAGGAGGCACTACAGTTTGAGGATGTAAATGAAATAGTGCTGTAGAATAGAACGCTTCACTATAACTTTTGAAAAGACCAAATAAATATAAACAATCTCTGTGAAAATAATCTTATAAACATTACCTACATATCTTTAAGATTTTAATCATCGACCAAACATCAACCAAATTTGGTTTGTTTGTGTGTGATAGTCAAAATTGGATAACCGATTTGTAGACCTACCTATAAGGTATCCAAATCGGAAGTTCTACCCCAATCGTTTCCGTCAGGTTACATCTAATTGAAAGTTATGCAAATCTCTCAATTCTACTCCTTCCTTCACAATAGTACCGGGATTCCAAATGAGTTAATCCGTGTTTATGCTCCTAATCGGCCCCTTGCTAAAGGCCTTGTTACCGGTTTAGCTCACTGTTAAATTTATACAATGCCTTCTGTACACAATGAACCATTTATTTAACTTTAACTGATGTTTATGCGAACATTTTCTGCAATCTGATTAGTATCATCTATTGAAATGTGGGTCGAGCATAGATTTGCGCTCAGGGGCTATTTTGTTATTCCTAATATTATTTTGATCTAAAGATTTAGAGCTTAAAGAGCTTAAGTTATTTTCTTATTGTTACAGCTGAGCTAAAGATGGATGTACTAAGGGAACGAGAAGTCAAAGACAACTTAGAAAGGCAACTACTCGATGAGCAGAAAATGAGAGGTAAGTTTTAAAAACAGCTATAATTTGAAGATACTTATGCAAAAAGATTTTAATGGAAGAAATATGAATAACATTACTGCAAAAACTAATTATTTTACTAGTTGAAAGAAACATTTTATCTCGATGTTATTTGTCGTTTACACCAAATACACAGTGTACTTGCGAAAAGAGCAAATAAGGCGTAATTTCAATGGCCTCCATAAATCAGCCATCTACGGGCTACGGCACTCCACACTCGCCACAATTAACAGGCGATCTCGTTACACCACCATTGTCTTCTTCCTCGCTGTGTTATTTATTTGCAACATTAAAACTATTATATTCTCGTGTTACTCACGGTGCTTTATGTTGCTTATTTCGTTTCCGTGCCACCGACTCATCGACGCCTCTTCCATAATTGAGTACCGCACAATGTGATGTAGGCGTTTAATTAATTCTATTTTTCGCACGTTATTTTACTTCAGCGTTTGTTTTATAGTGATTTGTATTTGTTTCCACATTTACTTAAGCTCCTCGCGTGTTTCGCAGTCCTAAATTTATGGCTTCAGTGATGGTTTTATAGCTGGTTCTGACGTATATGTAATCATCTTAATCACATAATTCGACCACCATGCCATGCTATTTATATCATATGATAGATGAACACTAAATGATATGATAACTTTCCTATATGAATATAAAAAGATGCGTTTGTATTTAGGACAACGTCATTTACAATACTGAGTATATACTCATATAGCATAGCATTCGTAGTCCATCGTCAAAACTAAGTGCGATTCTTACCCCAAACAAACATAAAGGTTAATTCGAACACAATACAACACCCTTTCTGCCTAACACAATATTGTGTCAGCAAGGAAAAAGAAAACCGTCAGAATAGAGGTAACCTTTGTACAAATGTCAAGCGGCATGGCATGGCATCGTCAAGTAACGCCTTGAGACAAAGGGTTTAATTCTATTGAAAACGCGTAATGATAAGCCAAAGTCAACTTTAAACTAACAATACTAATGACACATTTTGGGTAAATTAAAAGATGACAGCAATTTAGCATGTCACAAGTCACAAACAACATAAAGGCGATGTATTATCGAGGTAGACATTTCTCTTGTGTAAATGTAATATAAATTTAAATGTTAATAAAGGGACGACAGGTCGCAGTGAGCTTGTCGTTGCGTATAATGAAAATAATTATTGCCTTTGAAACATGTGTTATAATTTATATGGCCGGTAAATGTACCCTGGTAACATTGTAGCAGTTTATAAGAGTTGATTCCACTAAGTAGAACAAAATGCAGCTAACCTGTATAGAGATAGCTTGGGACCGCTGTTAATGGATTTAGTAGACTATTTGGCAATCTTCGATCTAGTTTAAAAGCTTTTTGACAACTTGTGTTCAGACATTGTTTAACACCTTTATCGCTCGCTTCCCTTACATTAGCGTGGTTACTTACTAAATACAATCTAGTGTCGTTAAACAACCGATAGTATTGCTGGTTTAGTTTTGTTTAAGTAGGATATTCATCCTCTAAGCAAACATGATCAAACATTGATAGGTATTTACGCACAGTTGGGTACAACGATGCAACAAAGAGGGAAATTCGAGGTGTCCATACATAATTCACACGGTGAATGAACTCTATTGCGACGTGAGCAATACTGTTAATTGCCAAAAACCAATCATCAGATAGCGGGCGGCGCGTCCACGCTGTGAAATACAACTTTAGTTACAAAAGCCTGCGTAAACAACGGTTTCGCGAAGTGTAACGAATAGTCCGGGTTCGCCATCAGTTTTATTACTATTTATTATCCAGTTTCTAAGTTAAATCTTTGTTACCTAGCTAACCTCTACATGTCGTACAGTCTCATTTAGTGGTGAATTTCATCTACTACTGCGGTGGCAAATACTCTCTAACAGCCGTATTTATAAACAAGCGATTTTATTGCAAATACGGCTTTAATTTTGTTGCTAAGCAATTTCTCAATAGAGTAAGCATGTACTTTTGCAATAAGAACGAAAAATTGTGTTCTCATTCCTTAAGCAAAGGAAATGCAAACTATATAGTGTGCTAAGAATTCTAGCCTTTGACAGTTCTAATTTCAGGCAAATCCTAGTCCATAGAATCAAAATCGTTGCTTAAGTAATTATACTTTTCCTTTAGTAATTACTTTTGCTTGTTTATAAATACGGCTGTAAGAAGTGAAGTCAAAGTGCTGATACTGATTCTAGGTTTGAAAGGTACCGTTGTGATATTGTTAGTTGTTAGACGTTTATATATGAGTTTTAGGTGTGTAATTTATACGCTATTTGGATAACATATTATAATCTTTTTCTTAATAAATATACCTACTAGAGTTTGATCATTGTCTCACATAAATGGTCAGGGATCGATTGTGCCAGTTCACTATAAACAGAATCGCGACTGACTCAATAACAGTTGTCGAAACATTCCGTTATATGTTCAGAGGTAGATTTTAAATGTTGAGTTGAGACGAGCGCTAAAACATTAACAACAACACCACCATGCTGTGGGTATAGCACGAATATTTGCGTAAGTGTAACGTAAACATATCGTTGACGTATACAGTACAAACTAAGAGCTATGTGTGCCACAGTTGTACTAGATAAATATATGTACATAATTTTCGTGCTAGGCCCACTGTACATTTCCTCACTATCTTTATTAAAATTGTAACTAAACCTAAAACGTTTTATCGTAACTAAGACTAAAAAGTTTACTTGTGTCCGAACAGCAGGAACGTTCATGAGTAAAAGCACTTTATAGTTAAAATATTTTATGTAACTCTTCGAGGCAGTTTGTATTTATTCCTCAAAATCACTGTTATCTGAAATCTTTACCAATTATTTCCAAAGTCCATGCATCATATCTTATAGGTACAATTCAAAAAACGATTACCAACTTCATTGAAGACCATTAAAATTCAGTCTGACTAACATAAAACGGTGGTTGGCTCTGAAAATATCGCCTTCGGACAAAATACCGCGTATTTTAAAGAAAATATCAGTAATGTGATGCTAACGTTTTTTGAACTACACAAATCGCCTCGACTCGCGCATTTTGGAGTGGGATACTGTAATTGTTTTGTATATTGAGTACATGTATAAATGTAAATATGAACCAAAACGTCGAAGTAGGTTAAGCTAACTTTGCTGCGGTCACTACATGGACAAATGACTATTAGTGGACGAATAACTAGGTACCTATTACAATTTCAACTAAGTGCTTCCATGCTTCGGAAAGACTGTCATTAGGCCATGTTAGGGGATTTTGAGTGGCCTCACTCGCCTACCTATGCAACAAGCCGCACTTGGCCCGCGTGGTGTAAAATATATAATCCGCCGTAAAGTCTGTGTTCCAGTGAACCGAGCACGAAAATCTTGTACTGTATTGTACTAGATAAATGACAGTTTGTACTAAATACGTTAACGATGCGATTACGTTACACTTAAACAGATTTTCGTGCTCGGCCCACGGCTGTTGCTTGCAAAGCTTGCTTAGGTAGAACATTTGTCACTTATAAGTAGTATAATAGGATCAATTTCATTATCATCTTGGTACCCACCAAGATGATAATGAAATTTATCCTATTTTATACTCTAGCTAGACAGGTTAAAGTTGCCTAATTTCGTAAATGTCCCATGCAGTTTACAGCTAAACATTTGACTATTTTACACTCCTTCCTAATGGAGATCGTGTAAGTGGACTATGGGATAACATTAAATTGGCACGCCATCAATATATCAAGTATAGGTATATATATGTGGCGAATTGGCGGTGATTATACACCTATTTCTACCCCTTACGAAAGCGTGATGTATGATAAAATGAGGATGATTATAACATTACTTTGCATTTGCTCACATAAACCGAGCCAATTAATCTTCCAAAGTTAATTACAAAAATCATCGGGTCGCTATCAGCCCCATTGAAATAGAGCGTTGCATTTCGAACCGCTAGATTCATGATACGAGACTATTGAATGCCCTCGACATAATATATTATGTGAACTTCTATTATGACTACCGAGCCGTGGGCTTTGTTTAGGCGGACTAGTCCAATTTTCATGGAGTATCTATCGGCTCTTCTATTGATTGTTTTTTGATAACCACTTTATGTTTTAACTCACTGTGAACTGAATATTCAGAAAACTCAAAAAAATACTGAATAATTAGAATTTAAGTGAAGATGAAGTATTTTTGCTAGGCTACAGAGTTATTTTAGTTTTGATTTAATATTTGTGTGGCTATGTCAGTTTATATAAATATCATTAGAGTAATTTAATGCCCGTTACGGTTAATATGGTGGTCTTTCGCTTATATAACGCTAAGGAGTCATTGTATGTTTGTACGAGACCTTCTAAAACCCAATCACGTTTCCTCTCGTTGCAAGAGCAGATCATGCATGAAATCGAAACTATAATATTGATAAAGCTTCACATCGGATCAAAATTACTTGATTGTATTATTACCTGGTTGTACTTGATTCAAATGTGTGAAATTTCTCCTAACTATATTTTTCATGGCTGAAGTGATCACCAAGTCTAATTGTGTGGAAAGAATCTCCGTCAGTCCCTGTCTATAGTCATACGCACTACTGCCTCAAACATAGGCGTCTTATTCTTCTTCAACTGGACTGACATCGCTTTGGGATTAGTCGCGTGTCGTTTGTTCTTCTACGTAAGCGCGAAATTTAGATTTTTGTCTGACAGTAGGTTTAAAATAACTGATGCGACTATAAAACATTGTAGATAAGGTTGTTGTCTGAAATTGTGTTAAATGTTTGTCTTAAATTTCCGAGAAAATCAATCGATATGTAAAAATGAGCCGAATGCAGGGCACGAGGTTTGAACTTTGAGGCATGTGTATTCAAACCCATAGTGAAATATTTTTATTTGATTAAAACTGACTTATGTTAAATGAAAAATTGCTATATATATATAGCTCCAAGTTACGTGACAGTCGATCGACAAACGTGCGAAAATGTGAAAATTGTGCAGAATTCGGTATGTAAAGTTTTTTTTGGTATTTTTTTTATATTTTTATTTCGTAGATTAGGTCATTATAAGAAACTAATTTCAATATTTTTGTTTTATATTCAGTAGTTATTTTATAATATTTTTTTGAAAATTTGAATCCTATGACGTCACTTTTTTGCACAAATATGTAGTTGCGTTGAGGAGCCAAGAAAAGCACGCGAGTAAAAAAAAAGAAACTAGAATTTACTTTGACACTTGACAGTGACACCTACTAATTCGTAAGTCTCTATTCAATCAAAACAAAAGTCCGCTCGTGTTGTTAGATAAAGTTTTACTTCAATAGTCACACAGATAATAAAATGCAAAAAAGTGACGTCATTTAGAGGTCAATGAAAGTCGAATTATTTCATCGTTTTTTGTTAAAATAAATGGCATCTTATCGTTTTAAAAGGTCAGAGTAGAAAAATAAGGGTTTGTAACATAAAATCTCGAAATGGTTTCGGAATTGGCATAGGTTAATTTTTTTTAGCATACCGAATTCTGTCTATGATAAGACTCACACCACAATGACATGAGTCATTTTATATTTATGAATTGAAATCTGTCAACAAAAATGTTCATGTCGTTTTATAACTGCCGGTGCCACTTTACAATACATACCCGTTTGAAAGTTACTCTATCAGTTTGATTTATTCGTTTATAATTGAGTCGGATTGGTAAGGGACACCCTTGAAGGGCTTCTTCCTTCATTACTTAGGGATATTATGGCAGTTCGAGGGAGGAAATACTATTCCATAGTTCTCGCCCTATGATTCCGAACCGTTCCGGTCACGCTCTAACCTTTTGGCTAAGCAACCCAGGGCTGAAATCAGGATGTCCGTATAACTGACAATTAGTTTATTTTGTTAATTAATAAATTACTAACAAATAAGTAATACAACCATTTTAAAAATATCTTCGGTCTCAAATATTTAAATACTTGAGTACCTGCATCCTTGGCCTGAATTCTCTGTATTTAATTAATTAGAAAACAGCAAACAAAGGATATAAGGATAATTTTATGAACTTTAGTTTTTTTCCATAATAACGAAAGAACTTAAATAATCCGCATGCAATGTCCCGCAGTAGAGATTAAACTGATTCTAACTTCGTATAGGTACCTCTGAACGAAGTTCCTAACTCACCAAGGAAGCTGTCAACTCCGGTATCCTCAATCCTGTCCCGTCCACAAGATTCGTTAAGGAGTCGCAATTCTCATTGTGCACGAGATTGCGTAATTAAATAACATGTAGCCCGTAACGTACGGATGTCTTGAAAGGGTGCGCGGTGGAGATGTTTCGCCAATTATGCGTACATTATGTGAGGTATGGAGGGTTATCGATGCCTCTGTTGTGCCAGGATTCTATGGTGGCTCAATTCCTTGGAATATCACGCTGTTATTATGGCATATATCGGATGTCCCGAAACTCAACGATAGCGTGGTACTAGACGGGAGGCAACGGTATATCAGTTATGAAAAAACAAGAAAAAAAAATCCATGTCACTTAGTCAAGCGTTAATAGACATTTTTCGAAAAAGTTGTAACAGTGATCGTTTTAATACTGTAATCTCAAATAACACTGATATTAATCGCAACCACAAATCAAAGTAATAAACAGTGTTAACTAAGTAAAATAAATTAAGTTTTTACGAGTTATGGTTTACAAAATTATTGTCAGTTAACTTGGCACTCTGTTGGAAAAAAATTGATGGTTTTCTTATTTTTTCATAACTGGTGTATCTTGGCCTCTCACCCGGTACCAGGTTATCGTTGAGTTTCGGAACAACCTGTATATGATAGATAATCCAACATTATCCATGGTTTGTAATTGTGAAGATTATATAGTAGAATCAAATATTTGTAAGTAGGTACCTGTTAAAACTTTTTTATAAGAAATTAAGGTCAATGTTACAAACTTTCCCGTTATAAAAAAAAATTATGAAGATTATTATTAACTTTAACACAGAACAGTCATGCGGGGTAAATTTATTAAAATTAAATATAAATATGTTGTAAATTTGGTACTTTTACTGTTAAAAACTTGTTGCGAAACGGGTCTTTCAATTCCTGTGTTCCTACCCTTCTTTTTTGCAGTCTGCTTTTAGATGAAGGCGTGATTTCCGATTGTTTTTTGTTCAATACCGGTTCCGGTATCCGTAAAACGTTTGATTCACCGTTTTCAAAGTTTCTTTTGTTTCCATCCATAAACATATTAATTAAGCAAATATTCGTGGTTATGTAATTGATATTGTCACTCCTCACCCATTCCACATGAAATGTTAGCCAATCCGTTACGATTGACTCATATCACGTTGTCATAGTCATCATCATCTCAGCCGTAGGACACCGTCCACTGCTGAACAAATGCCTCCCCCATAATTTTCCAAAAGGACCGGTTGGAAGCGGCCTGCACCCAACGTCGTCCTGCGACCTTTATCAGGTCGTCTGTCCACCGTGTCGGTGGACGACCTACGCTGCGCTTGCCGGTCCGTGGTCTCCATTCCAGAACCTTCCGGCCCCATCGGCCATCTGTTCTGCGTGCTATGTGCCCTGCCCACTGCCACTTTAACTGGCTAATCTTCTGGGATATGTCGGTGACTTTCGTTCGACTTCTACGGATCTCCTCATTTCTGATTCGATCACGTAGAGAAACCCCGAGCATAGCCCTCTCCATAGCTTGTTGTGCGACTTTGAGCTTATCTATGAGGCCCATAGTAAGAGACCACATTTCAATGCCATAAGTCATCACTGGTAACACAAATTGGTTGATGATGAAAGACTCTTGTCTTGAGGCACTGAGGTATTTTAGACGAGAAGACTTCGCGAAATTTCTTACGCTGCCCAGCCGAGTTGGATTCGACGATTGACTTCTTTCTCGAATTTGGATACCTAGTTTGACTGTCGGTCCCAGGTAGGTGTATTCGTCAACAACTTCGAGAACTGAGTTCCCAACTGATATAGGGGTAGGTACAACATGGGCATTAGACATAATTTTCGTCTTGTCCATGTTCATCTTAAGGCCTACCCGTTGGGAAACTCGATGGAGGCCTTCGAGCATTGTACTGAGGTCTTACATGGATTCTGTCATAGTATAAGGATCTATTGTTTTACTAGGATATTATTATAATTAGTTATGTTAGTTATGTTCATACTGATCGATTTGTGTAGTATGAGTTCGTAAATTAATAGGTAGAATGAAATTTATAAAACAAGATATTTTCCATATGTACACTAGCTGTGCCTTCGGATCCTACCACGCCACTTGTTATGTTACTATGACAGAAATAATATTCCGTAATAAAAAAAATCATTTGCGTTAATCTACTCGTAGAGTGTAATCTGTCTCCATTCTCAATTTCACTCAAATCCATTGAACCATTTCAAAAAAAAACACTAACAAAATATTCAGTAAGAGCTTTCTTACTGAATATTTTGTAACAAAATAGTTTTTTAAAAGCTTGAAACAAGAAACATTATCGAGGAATAAAACAGCGATTACATCAATCACTTTTGTCCAAATATTGGCATGCAGCAAGCCAATAAAGCAATGCGTCCGAAGATGCTATCTATCGAACGGAAACTCACGTGAAACCCCGCCCTAACGTGTCCCAACACCATCAGTTACATTGATGAGTTACTCCGCTACAATAACCTAGCCTGCAGTTTGCCTAACGTCCGTCCGACCCTGCAAACAAACACTATCAGTGCCGGACAGTCCAGTGATCAAATTCAAATGAATTCGTTCAACAGGCGTACAATCGTATCAACATACGTCAGTAGTCAGTCCGTCCGTCGGTCCCCACCCTAATGATAATTGTATTAGTTGGCTGACCACTCAATCATGCTGGTTGCATTATTAGATAGCTGTGCATTTGAGTTTATTTGATTCAATTTTGATTGCATTTAGAACTGTTTTGATGCCGAATTGCTTAAAGAGAAGTTGTAACGTGCATCTATTAGGAAATATAGTTTGCGCCATAAGAAGAAAACTAGTATTTAATTCATAAAATTTCTTCGTCACGAATAAACGCAATTTATAAACTTATATAGACCTGATATTGCTGGATACTTAGCAAATAATTCTCTATTACCGGTAAAGATATAAGTATAATGTTATGTACATTTTTATTCACAAAATATAAAATTTGGCAAATTACAGTATCAAACTATCTAATGGTGTTTTATGCTTAACTGACTGCGAGCAACCTTAATCATAGCTATTGAAATCTATGAAATAATGTTAAGGCTTGTATAGTATAATGTATGCTTACTACTACAGAAAACACCGAGTATATAAAGTTTCTAGCCCAAATGTGAGGTAGACATATATATTAGTAAACTATAGAATGCGTAAAGTTGTAATATATCTAAAATAGAAATGACAAATTGAGAACGTGGATTGTGAGTTTTAGGACAGTGAATTTACACATACATTTCTAACGTCTAGAAGTTATCATGTCCATCACAAGCCCTCATCATAAATGGGTAGCTATGCCAAAAGCCTGCCGAACTCAGCATTGCATGCAACCTTAATAAACACAATTTGCACTGTCAAATGCATTTAGAGCAAAGCGAAGCTATTGTATGGTGACAAACGGAAGCTTTCTATTACATTTGAGTGCATACAGTTTACCTAATTGCCAGAGTGTTTAGCATAACATTGTTGTGGCTCCAAAGGTCAATTCTTATCTGTTTATTTATATAAAAGTTGCAACTAGACTCCTTATTCACCAAGTGTATTAATTCTCTAGTATTATAGCTAATACAACGAATTGACGATTGTTAATTTTGGCCACTTGCCCTAAAGGGCACATAATTCATGTTGAGCTACAGCTCAACATGAGTTATGTGACGTCTATGACCGTTCGCGACAGATATCTTTCTGCCTGCATTTTCCGTATATCAAAGGCTGGTGAAATGGGAAATGGGATAAATGGTTATTAGTGATGCGTATAGGAACATCTTATGATTCATAAGTCCAAGGAATCCTTAATGGCGCTCAGTTTATGAACATACCAATGATTCCTCTCGCAAGCAGTGGGAAGATATCAAAAAATATTCTCGATACACGGTAAATCCTGACCGCGACACAACGTGCGACCTCGCAGAAAATTCCGGAGCGACCAGGATCGGCGCCGTGCGCGGAATTCAATTACAGACTTCAGTTATACCGGCGTTTGGGATTCTGGACTTCAATCCGACCACATGTGTTGGAAATGACGGCACAACTTTTTTAGCAAAAGTTCGGATACATTCGTAGTTCCTTTATGGGAAATAGAAGTTCGTGATTTGATAACAACGACGATATCGATCACGTATGAGTATCTGATATGAAATATTGCAAATTTAAAGAGCATCTTTATTTTCTATGTAACCACAGCATTTTCTTTTACCGTGTTGTGGTGGCTGGACACTGATAAGTCTGCATTCATTGCGATTTTTTGCATCGCCCTCAGGCAAAGTTGTCGGCGCACGAAAGTATTCGTGGGTGATTGTTAAATATTTACACTGGAACGTTGTTTTGGTGGTTCTGCTTCATTTTGTACTTGAGGTTCAGCCGTGGCCAGGAAAAAATGTGTTACTGTGTTCGAGCTTTCGTGTTCTTTAATACCTCTCATTTTAGGTTTAGCCGTTTTGATTTGTCACTTGATTATCCCACATTTATCTATAAAATTTCCTGATGATTTCCGATATCAATTTTAATCTGCTTATCATCATCTTTCAATAGGATTTCTTTATTCGCAGTATTTTCTTACTTTTTGATTAGAAATACGGGATTACTCACGTAATATTTATCGGATAGGTCCGACTATAGTTTTGAGCAGATTTTAACGTGGCTATCCATTGACGTGGTAACTATAGTCGGACTTATCCGATAAATATTACGTGAGTAATCCCGTATTTCTAATAAAAAAATTGTGAAAATCACGTTAGTTTTTATACAACATTTTCTTACTTATCTTACTCATATTTTGTGTATTATGTCAATATATTTAGCAGCCCCGTATAACATTTTATTCGTGTCCATACTTCTCACTTCTTATCTCGGCTCCTGTGGTATCCACTACGTGACACATTTACCGATGCCCGTCCACCTCTTTAATGCAGGACACGTCATCTGCCTCGACAAGGGATCTGCCCCAGTGTAGTTACCTACCATAAATCGGTACTACGATCTATGATCATAATTATATTGTTGCTTTAGCAGCAATTGGCAAATGGTTTGAATATTTTCATATGCATTCATATGTTTTCTTGGTACGAGTATTAACAATATTAAAATGTTGTTTTGTAATCTAGTGCCAATGCAACGTATTTGCCAAATCTAACCAGACCTGATGAGAGCTCGATTAGTAACCGATACTCTGGTAAATGAAGCGGAGTATGATGTTTAGAGCGCGTAAGTAATTGACATCATTAGATTTGCATCGATTATTGAACTGGGATCGACTAAGTAGTTACTCATGACTGACTTTTACATTGAGCGCAAAATATTTTACTTTAGGTATAGTAATTTCATTATATGGTGCAGTGCTAATAATAAATATTTATATGCATTGTTATTGGAATATCTCACCCAGATGTACGTTTGATTCCGTAACGTCATGGTATATATTTAAAAGATTAGTACTTTTGAGACTGATCTTCCAAATAATATATTAATACGGTGCTTTCAATGTATTTCATATAATTGATTTCAGAAAATAAATGAAACAACGTAGTCTTCCATTTAATGATAACACCAAAGGCGTGTTAAAGTGCGCACAAAAGCGCGGCAGAAAAGAAAGGTTGATACGAACGACATAACACATTTCACCGCTAAGTAGAATGCTGTGTCGGCTCGTGCCATTCAGGATGGACACACAAATTGTCGTACCTTTTAAGAATAAACCCAACCTAGACCTGTGTCTGCCCTTAATCCAGCCCTTATCGGGAATGTTGCTAGGCACCAGCACCTATTAACGGTTTCTTAATGTTTTATTACCACTCTCAAACAATTATACAGCAGGAACTACAGGAATATCTAATAATAAACCGTTTAACAATTTATATAATGTATTGTCCTGAATGATTGTACAGGGCTTAAACCGTTGGATCACAAGCACAAGCAAGCAACACATACAAGCTTGAAATTTTGGTAGTTGATGCGTTTTATGTTGAAAGCATCTATCAAATCATCATCAAAGAAACTATTTTACGTTTAAACCACTAAATCTTTTTTGGTGTATTTTTTATCATAGTTAGGTGATGATTTACAACAACGCATAGGCTACTTTTATCCCGAAAATTTTTCCTGTAACATAGTCATATATACGCGGATTGTGCCAAATTGTACCTAATTAGGATAAGGGTCGACAGATAATCATTGTGAATACAATAAAGACAAAACCATAAGAATAGGTAACTCCGCCCATACTTCAACTTTGTAATTGAGACAATTATATAAACCGTGATGTAAATTAGAATATATGATTACTCGAATACATAAGCGCAAATTAAAACAGTACAAACTATGTTTAGATAGGCGTTCGCAATCAAGAAAATCGTTGCTCCGTACATGACGTTTAATTTAACAAACCATCAGCATTCGTTTCGAGATCTTAACCCTTGGAAGTTTCAATACTCCTACGCTGTAATTACGACAAGTATAATTACAAACTTGTAACGCATCCGTACGAACATAGCTAATCAAGACCCCATTCAGATTCATTACACCTAAGAGAAGCAGTAAATATAATGCTGTAATAAAATCTCGCACAACGGCAGAAATAATAATAAAATATTACAAGACCCCGAGATTTTGTCTAATTAATTTTGTATGTATACGTTCTGCGGGGCTACAATGTCTTGGGAGTAACATACAATGAGTCCGGAAAACCGAAGGCGAGGTGGTAACAAGATCCGCGAACGAGCTAAATTAGAATTTATGATTGTATGTGAAATTGTTAGAACAGCTTTCAATGTGTATTATAATGTTTTCAAGTAAGGAGTCGAAACGAACTTTCAGGGGGATTCGGTGAAATACATAATGAACTTTGTAATTAGAGATGTATTTGTCTGAGGTAATAATTTATGCCTATACATAATACAATCTGGGATAGAGGCATAAGTACTTGTATATTCTGGGATAATTTTGCTCTCCGAATGTATGAAGATATTTTAGAAAAAATATCGTATTCAAGATATAACACAATTGAATTCGTACATGGTAATATTTCTTAAGAAATGGATGCATCTCAAGTCCTCACTGGTATTTCTTTCGATTCAATGATTTACTTGATGTCTAATGACAGTAGTCGGCCAATCTGTTGCGGGCCGGAATAGTGTTGCGACGCGGTCGTGTCGATTATTCCACGATCAAATTGACAATTTTGCTACAAACGAGTGAACGCGCCATGTGCGACCGTATCACATTTGTAATCTGATACACAACTTGTCCGATTTACCTAGAAGTAGACAATACCTGCCATAGCACATTGCGTTATACCTGGAACTTACGAATAACAGTCCGACTGAAATAGAAATGGTTGCTTCTAAATCAGTAATTATTTTTCGTAATTGGAATTGGAATGCAGTGGAAATGTAACTTGTTCTCCTAGAACAAAGAAAACACAAATGAATGAATTTTACATTTGCCGCACATTATACAAAATGCTCATTGAGGCGTAGCAACTAGTGAGGCGAAATTGCGTGTTAGCGCCAGACCAGTGGGAGTTGGAGCTCTGTTCAAAACTGGCGACCGGAGACCGGCGACACCCGTGACTCAGCCAACCACCGAACCACGTAATGCGCCCACCCGTGTTCTGTTTACCACCTCTGATGAAATCCTGCAGCTGCCGATTAACTTTTAAGGCCGCTGGTATCCAAATTTTTCTTGTTGTCCCTATGCATAATTTAATAAGACTCGTTTTTGTTTAAATGACAGACGGAATATTTACCATGTATCTACATACATAGGAATTTTGAGCCCTCGATATATCAGCACAGTTGCATGTGCAACGAATAAAACTTAGTCGTGAACACATTAAACTCTTTGCCTAACAAGGTCGCCAATATCATATTAGGTTAAAAGTGATATAACTTCAAAGCTGCCTTAGTCACTAGTGACATGGTTTTATACTCATAAAATATTTGCTTTTTCGAATATTGTACTTCAAATCATATGAACCAGCAAATCCATCAAAACTTTAAATGTTTTTTTTTATTAAAATGATAGTTTTTTTAAATAAACCTAAGTGTTTGAGATCTATCTCACTTGATGGCCAGTGATGACACGGTTGAAGACGGCAGAGTCTGTACAAAAAGAGAAGCGTCCTAGTAATGAAATCGCGTATGTGCTAATTACTGTTGTTGCGCGCGTGCTAATTTACTGTTTTATGGTTAAAAAATCGAGTCGATATTCACACTTGACAGTTGCGTGACGGACGGACATTTCTCTTTTTGCACTAACTCTACCATACTAGGCTAGACCTAGAAAAACGACTGGCATAACTGACCGGCATGTATTCCGACAGCTAGGCGGGTACCAAAAAATTCCCACCATGCAGTATCCATCATAACAATATGAAACAGACATATTTAATGACTAACCTAATTTAAAATCACGTTTTTGTTTATTATTTGTTCAATAGTGTTTACTTTCTTATTTGGCTTTGGCATTGGCATTTTCCACCAAGTGTAAACGTTGTTTTAGTGAAACTTCCTTGATATTTACATCGGTCTCTATAAAGCTGCTCGGTAGACGAATCGCTTCTGCAACAAACCGAATCAGATTGAATTTAATCTTTAATCTAATTCTAAACAATAAGCATCCACGCGAACTCCAAACAATTAGCCCGAGTTGCTCGAGTTGTCTACTCGTCCCTCGCAAATCCTCACCGGAACAGCAACATCGAGTGGAATTATAATTATCGAGAAAGTGGCTAAGTCGCGTTTTAATTATAGAAACAAACAAAAACGTCTATCTCCGAAGTCTTGGTGAAGTTAAAGAATGAGTCGAAAGTTTAATACTCAACTTCTTGTTGTTACAGGCCGGGGTTAACTTAATGATTTCAAATTACGAGTCAAAGTAACATGGATGACTTATAGAGCTGCCTTATAGGTGAACTTTTTTGACCATACAAAATTTAATAACGGAAAGGAGACAGGTGAAATGAATTTACAGCCTAAAAGGGAAGTAGCCCCTTGTCTGCTCGATGGCGTACTCTTTTCCGGAACATGGAAATTCAATAATAATTGAACTTGTGCCCGGCAGACCGCATCCGGTGTCTCGGGAAAATCACTACTTGATCTAAAATTTTACTACGCTGGGGAAGATTGTGACATAGCTGTTATTAGTTTTGTGATTTATTGTCCGTTCAATAAAACTTAATTGCGACATGTACAACACCCAAATGAGTGCCTTGAACAAGACACGCTCTTGAGTTGAAACTGTTTATCGATTCGATACTTGCATTTCTTGTTAAGCAATAAGAAAAATCGATACGTCTGCAATTGGAGAAGAGTCGTCGCCGTTCGATTCAGCGAACATCGAATACCATCGAATAATGTATCGAATGCACGATTCGATTGTACAGAGTCGTTTGTGGGCTAATAAATTGTTTACAATCGCCAGTGTGCGATCATTAAGATCTTTGTTTACCCGCGACCACACACCAGTAACAGACATCGATGAAGCCGTACGTAGATTTAATTGCAGGATATCGTATTAATGTTGCTAATATCATATTTACAGCTAAACCTGTTTGGGGACAAAAATAGACGGCAGCCGTTTCCGTGTGCAGTTTATTTCCCGTATCGTGTTGCAATCATATTTAATTAAAGGGGTAGCTGTTAGCGTGAGTTTGTAATGTAACAGACAAAAAGGCAAAGCCATTTGGTAAATTAGGAGATTGATATTGTAAAACTGATCTGTTTATACTCACCTGAGTTTCTACAAATTTCTGTTTTACAAATAAAACACATACATAAGCAAGCAGGAAAGATATTATTTTTATTTTATAGTACACAATTGAAACGTTCATACCACGGGGCTGCGCGCTACTTTGCTCTCGCACTAGGAAACCCTGTGTCGTTACAGAATAGGTAAGAGTGTGTAGTGGGAGGCAGGCAGACACATTGACACATCACACACATTACAGACATCTGCACATCATACTAATATTTGCCATGGCCAGGTATCGAACCTGGGATCCCTCACTTCAAAGGCAGGGTCACTACTAGCTATAGGGTAAAGGGTGTGTCGTTAATTGTTTACAAAATATGCAAGTATTATTGAAAGCACCAAATATATTATTCATTATTTCTGCCAAGTCGGTATACTTACCAAATATAACCAAATCATTAAGTTTTACAAACGCACATGCTTACGTACGTACTTACACATACATTCACAAAATATATGTAATTTAACAAACCGCAGCAGACGATTATCTGTGCATCTCCAAAAAAGGTCGCAGAGGCGTATAAGCACCCACATTTCACCATATGTTCCCTGTCTTAACACTGTAGAATATTGCATGTTATATATAGTTCACTTGACTTTCACGAAATCCATCTGGAAAGATACAGAACAGTCTGATTCAGCCTGAACGTAATTAATAACTAAGTATTGTTGACTATTAATAATTAAAATCAATATTTAATAATTAAATAATTTTGTGGTGGTAGAACTTCAAAGTCCGCCTGAGGACCTTTGCCAGTTATTCAACCGTGAAGCAGTAGTGTGCAAACATAATTGAGTTGAGTAGGAAAGGTACTCTTTCCAGCGAAATTACAAGGCAAGAGATTTAACATCATATATAATTATATCAGAGGGCGACGGGCGTAGTGCATTGCCATGCAGGGTTTCGATCTGTTATAGTTTAAAATTATAAATAGCAATGAACTTTAACATGATGGTTAGCATCAGGCGAGCGACTTGCTCATCTCGTCAATTATTGACTAAAAAAATGGAAGAGTTCTTTATTAAAAGTTTTCTGATTACCCATTCAGCAGTAAACAAACACACCACAAGCTAGCACAAACACATACCGGTTTTTATAGTGAATCCATTTGCTTGTTTACCTTGTCCAGTGTGTTATTACCGTGTTCCTATTACTGTTTAACTGTTTATTTGAAATGCTCTAAACTCATCAACATCATAGTGTGATTACGATTCGAAGTAACGACCTAAACATCTTCGGTATTAGTGCGTATTACTTCTGTTTCTGGATTGGTACGCACTTTATTATTTGTAAATAAATGAAATCGATTACATCAATCTTCCAAAGGAGAAAATGTATTTATGTTTTGCATTGTTTTAATTATGAACGATCAGTTACGCTCCGCAGATCGTTTACTAGATGGTAGTACTACCCAGCAAGCGTTCGTCTTTGTGGGTGCCCCTGCAGTGACAGAGATGTTGTTGAGCTGTACTGTGAAAGCACTAGAATAGCGATTGAGTTCGCTTGCTTTATCCGGGTTGATTCTAATATCGAAGGAAAGGTTTTTATACAGGTTGTCCCGTAATGAGTGGGTAATCCTGCATGTACTTGTAGAGGGGGGCACGGCCGATCAGGACAAAATACTCGTAATATAAAAAGAAACTCAAATAGGGTAGAACCTATTTAATATTTGTAAAGTTCATAATCTTAATCGGCCCATTTTGTTCCCACTGTTGGGACTCAAGGCCTTCCTCTCAGAGAGATGAGATGGGCCATAATCCACCATGCGGGCCCAGTGCGGCTTAGTGGATAGGTTAGTGACCAACCCATGTTGAAGTTTTCAGGCCGCCCGAAGGTCTTCGACATAGCCTAACGACTGTTATCCAAAGACAAACAACTGGAGCCGACGCGACGACGTCTTGCGTTCGTGCGCTCCGAAGCACGGAAGCGCTCAGTTGAATAATGCCACTAGCGGTCGTCACCCATCCAAGTCCTGAACGCTGCAATCGTTGCTTAACTTGTTGATCAGTTAAGATCGCCAAGTCAAGCTTCGCTACGAGCGCTTTCATTTGTAAAGTTAGGAACACTATATTATAAATAACTACGCCCATAACCCTGAGACATTAAGTCTCATGCGATAATTTCACCGGTACACATACCATGCAAATCAGAGCATAGCATTGCGAACTGCCGTGCGATTCTCTAAGAGCAAACATCGTTGCATCTTTGACAACATCCGTGAAACAAATGACGAGATGACAAGAAACGTTGGAAAAACAACCTTATGTACAAGGGCGATATCTCATAAAGTATCTGAAATCGGTGAGCTCGTCGACGAGCGTATTGACGAATCATTAGAGAATCGCCGCTTCGCGGTAGAAGTAGGTACTATGGTGTACCAGTAAGTACTTCCCCGGACGAACTCATTCACGAAAAGTTTTACTGCACCAAAACTACGTAACTAAAAAAGTTTCATAATTGTAGCGACAATTACATTTATATTTTAAATTTTCTAAGGGTTGATTACATTTTTTTATTTAATAGATTTTAATTATTGTCTCCAAAACTTGTGTCAACATTTTTACAAGTATTATATAACGAAAGTTTTATAAATAAAGCTTTATTATAATAATTGTTTGCATTAAAATACACTTGGGTTTATTGGTGTGATACCAGACCACTTTCGACACATCATCACTGATCATAAAATATGAGATAGTGTTCAACCACTAGCCTATTTATTACCTATAAAGAACAAGTAAGTTTAATTTGAGACCTAAACGTATTTAGTCAGACTGTGAGACGCTCCGCAAGGATGCTTCAGTCTGCATTTATTCAAGTTGTTCCTTATGGCTAAATAGTGAGGTGCTAAATTGCAATATCCAAAAGCCCCAATATTACCACTACCGAGTTAAAACGACCCATAATTAGATTTTTTCCGGCTGCAGACAATATTTCGTTGAAAATGAGTTATCTCCCACCCTTTCAATATGGACGCTAGGTATATGAAGTATTTAACTGGGTGTAATCAAATGACGTGCCGTGAAATATTGTAAAATAAAACACTCTTGCACTTTTATTACGCCCTAGTATTTGATTCCGTGCCGTGCCGTGGTGTACCGGCTTAAAATAGTACCCCCCCCCCCCCAACTCTACCCGTGGGTGCGTAGAAATCTGCTAAGGGATAACAATCGGAAGGTGGGCAGCAGCACCAGTATTAAAACCCCAAAACTGCGCTCGCCAACCCGCCTGCCAAGCGTGGCGAGTATTGGCAAAATCCCCCCAATGACGGACTCAATAGGAACCAGGCCCCCAGTCCCCGGCAGCCCCGCTATTCCTGGCTACGGTCGCGGCCACGGTAACGGTGGTAGCAGGGGGTGCTAAGAATCCCTGGCTACCACCCCCAACGACGACGACTGGCCCTGGTGACACACAACATACGCACGATGAAGACAGACGAGAAGATATATGAGCTGGAAGAAGAAATGAGTAAGTTACACAAGGGACATTGTGACCTTTAATACAAACCGTATTAAAGAGACGATAGAGCGGAAAAAAGGCTCCAAAGTGTTTGCAAGAGACATGTCTATTGGGCAAAGCCAGTTGACGAAGCTGAAGAGAGAAGACGGCAGTGTAGCGTCGACCAAAACAGAAGTATTAGGAGAGGTAGAGAGTTTCTACGGACAGCTATACACCTCGGTCGCTAAACCTGTTAGCAGCTCGGTCAAAGACCCAAGAGCCAAGCTGACCCGACATTATACCGAAGATATCCCGGACATCAGCCTGTACGACATTAGAATATACCTTGAAACAGCTTAAGAACAACAAGGCGCCTAGTGACGACGGTATCACATCTGAGCTTCTGAAAGCGGGTGGAACACCGGTACTTAAAGTCCTTCAGAAGCTCTTTAATACCGTCTTACTCGAAGGTTCAACGCCAGAAGCATGAAACAAAAGCGTGGTGGTGCTGTATTTCAAGAAAGATGACAACACTTTACTTAAATATTACAGACCCATCTCGCTTTTGAGCCATGTTTATAAGCTGTTTTCGAAGCTCATAACGAACCGTCTCAGTCGCAGGTTTGATGAATTCCAGCCTCCGGAACAAGCCGGTTTCCGAAAAGGCTACCATAGACCACATCCACACGCTACGGCAAGTTATACAGAAGACCGAAGAGTATAACTTGCCTCTTTGTTTAGCGTTTGTGGACTATGAGAAAGCCTTTGATTCGATCGAGGCGTGGGTAGTGCTTGAGTCTCTCTAGCGGTGCCGTATTGACTATCGGTATATTGAAGTGCTGAAGTGTTTGTACAAAAACGCTTACATGTCAGGAGCAGAGTTCGAAGGCAATTCCATTGCAAAGAGGCGTGAGAGAGAAGGGAGACATTATATCTCCGAACAGTTCACCGCTACATTGAAAGACGCCTTCAAGTTTCTGGAATGGCAAGAAATTGGCATCAATATTAACGGCGAATACATCACTCACCTTCGATTTGCCGACGATATTGTAGTCATGGCAGAATCCATGGAAGACCTCAGTACAATGTTCGAAGGCCTCCATTGAGTTTTCCAACGGGTAGGTCTTAAGATGAACATGGATAAGACGAAAATTATGTCTAATGCCCATGTTGTACCTACCCCAATATCAGTTGGGAACTCAGTTCTCGAAGTTGTTGACGAGTACATCTACCTGGGACAGACAGTCAAACTAGGCAGGTCCAACTTCGAGAAAGAGGTCAATCGTCGAATCCAACTCGGCTGGGCAGCGTTCCGGAAACTTCGCGAAGTCTTCTCGTCAAAAATACCTCAGTGCCTCAAGACAAGAGTCTTCGACCAATGTGTGTTACCAGTGATGACTTATGGCACTGAAACGTGGTCTCTTACTATGGGCCTCGTAGATAAGCTCAAAGTCGCACAACGAGCTATGGAGAGGGCTATGCTCGGGGTTTCTCTACGTGATCGAATCAGAAATGAGGAGATCCGTAGAAGAACGAAAGTCACCGACATAGCTCAGAAGATTAGCCAGTGAAGTGGCAGTGGGCAGGGCACCTAGCACGCAGAACAGATGGCCGATGGGGTCGTCCACCGACACGGTGACGGACAGACGACCTGGTGAAGGACGCAGGACGACGTTGGATGCAGGCCACTTCCAACCGGTCCTTTTGGAAAATCATGGGGGAGGCTTATGTTCAGCAGTGGACGTCTTACGGCTGCGATGATGATGATTTGATTCACATGAGGCAGAGTCAAAGCCAAAGTCAAGACGCACTTATGAACGGAGAAGGTTTCTTTTATCTTTTACGATGTTGTGAATTAAGAAAACTGCGCAAATCGTTTATTAGATGGTACTACTATTCAGCAAGCGTTCGTCTTGTTGGGTACGACTGCAGTGACAGGTATTCTGTCTCGAAACTGTACTATTAAAGCTCTAGAGTATTAAATGATTGGGCTTAAGATAATACAAACGCGTCATAAGTAAAATCGTTATAAGTATATATTTTATGTTAGTAGTGCGTTGTTCGCTTGATAACAATAACACACCTGTCCTACTTATGTTCTTGACAAATCAATAAATATTTAGACTTCAAAGTTCTACACTGTACTGCAATTTGCTCTTCACCAGCTGTTTAGTTCTAATTGCCGAATGATTTCACATGTTACAATGTCTTTTAACGTTAACAGTAGTACTTTTACATCTCCTCCTCTTTGATGGGTGCAACCTATCAAGAGAAAACTTGAAGAAAAGTCTGACCATCTAATCTGCCCCATAATTGGCACTACGCGGGGACCACATTACGTGTATGGATAATGTAAATGTTACCCCTCTAGTTATGTGAGTGACTCTGTCCCCAAATACTTCATAATGATACTCAGCTTTGTTTAAATAGCCCAGAAAGCTAAAATAAGAAAATAACAAAACGCTTTGTTTTACTAAGTTTTGAAATACCTAGATCATAAATTAATGATATTTTTTTTGTATTTATGCATACATATATCTAAACGAGTAACCACTTCTTTTAGTCCCTAAACCTGTCGAGGCGCCATGTCATGGCTCCTCCAATAATAGCACGACTGTCGCAGAGCCATCCCATGGCTCTTCGGACCGGTTCTATATTACTGGTCTGTGTATTATGTTGATGGCTATTTTTTTTCTGAATTTGCCGTATATCGTTTGTGTTTGATATTTTCCAACTTTGAAGCAAATGGAAGGTCATTGTATAAAAACAATAGTTTTTATTCTATTTTTTCGCAGAGTAGTTAACGACTTTGGCGCGCTGTCATATAAACATTTTTTTTGTAGTTTTAAGTATTTTAGTGAATGTGTTAAGTTGTTAGTGTTGTTCCTCAATATCAACCAGGCTAAATGAAACAGAAAAGAACAGTGACCCACAAATAAAAACATTTATCACAATCATTGCTTAATCAAATCAACATTGATGTCAATTGGTTCCGATTCATACAATGAAACGCGCCATTTAATTTAATGAACTGTCAAAAGGCTGTCGGCACCTGTTAGTGTGTACAAATGTACCGGACGTATGTTTCACGCTTCTGGTTCCCGGCTCTCGGTAGGGTGCGTACTGCGTTTTTCCTCCCTTGCCTTTTATTTCATCCCACTTGACTCAATCGAGCGCGATTTTGAGCGTGAATGGCCGCCTGTTTAATTTGCTGCTGACAGTCCGAAATGCATTGAAAGCTGTAAAAGGTCCAGAGCAAACTCAATCAGGGTAGCGTTCTCTTTATTGTTTTTGGAAAATGGACAAAAACACTTATGTTTCAATAATAAAAGGACACTTTGTTTGGGTTTATTGTTGAAAGTTTTACCGTACAGCTTATCATATTTGTTCATCTTCACGGATCACGTATTTTCAATCGCTTTCCATTTTAACATGTATTTGATATAACTTCATGCATTTTCTTATTAAACCTCATCTTGGAATTGGCCAACGGTTTAATTTTTTAAATATAGTCTTATAATAAAAGATTTGATTGACTAAGGAATGAAGTGTAAACACGAATAGAAAAGGATTCTGGTCGTTGGGCTGATGCAGAACATAGCTCCAAGAGGAAGAACAAACAAATTCCGATAGTACTGAGAGTTTGCCCCCCTATAGTTTGTGTTTGATAAAATTAAGACTTGATCGTTTTTGTGATCTCTACATATTAGTTAAATATGACTACTTATATAATACAACTAGGTATATTTATTTGAGTTATTTTTCATTTTTAGTGTAGGCAACTTTCTTTTTCATTTCAACGGCTGTAACTTTACAAGCTTTACTAGGTATCCACACTTATATCATATTATCAAAAGCAACTCTATCTTGTTACCTTTTCACAACTCGCTGTTAAACGGATATCCATGAAGTATGTAGGTATATATTTACTTTCGTTTCTCGTATAGAGCATGAGCATAAGATACATTTCATCATCAACATTGTTTTTCACCACAAGGGGTTCCAACTAATAAGATTTGTTATTTACAAATATTTACTACATATTTTTTGAGCAAGGTATATTTCGACAATTCAACAAAAAATTTCACCAAATTGATGCAGCACAATATAATGGTTAGCTTGAATACACTTCGTATTTTACCAATTCGTTTATAACAATTTAAACATTGAAAGCAGAATAAGCAACGGAATTCTCGCTCCTCCACAACTAGTCGCAAAAATTCAAAGGATAGTTTAAATTTTAACATCTTCGAGGTATCGCCGTGCGAATCCATTTAAGTTTCGCAGACTAAGTTTACGTTAGCAATATTCCATAGCCACAGTTTGCAGAATCTTAGCGAACCATTTTGAGCAGTGCCCCTCACGAATAGTTGCTAGACAATAAATTATTTAATAACCCTCTCGTTGGAAACCGACCCGTGCACTTAATCAGGGAATACATTCGTCGGAATCACCGCTTTGGAAACAATTAATGCTGTGCTGATTGGGCGCTTGCTCTAGTGGTTATGTCTTTGGTGTAATTAACCCTAAAAGTAAGAGTTCCTGTAAGCTTTAAATCATATATCATTCTACATGTATACCTACCTAAAATATCAAATTATCGTTAAGAAGTCTGTACTTCTTAATGATATTAGTACTACATAATGAAGAGGTTAAGTAAATCTAATCAAGCAATTTGACTGTTGTATAAAATAATTACATTAGCTGTAAACAGTAAGTAAGTTAGATAAATAATAAAATAATAAATAATAATAAATTAATAATAGTAAAGAATTATTATTTACAGTAAATATAAAATCATAAATACCATAATTGTATTAGTATTAGATATTATAAATATTCAATTGTCATTTGCTTACAGAGTGTCACGGTGTTAGGTAGGGTTCGAGCCTGATTGATGATGGACTCTCACTACCTTTGAGCTTCAAATTTCAGCTCCTTTATTATTAATAATAATAAATAATATAAATAAAAAAATAATATATATGTTTTATTAATAAATAGTCAACTAATAGTTACATAATTAAAGTTCATACGATTATTCATCGCTAACATCTGTAAAAGATTTTTACTTTCAAAGTTTCTTCCATACCTTTCTTACTTCCTCGGATCGCCTAACCTCCCATATGTTAATAAGTAAGTAATTGATAAAAAGAAATAAATAAAGGAGGTTAGTGGATCAATGGAATTAATAAATACTTTAAGTTTACAATACTTCTTTGACATTTTTAAAATAATTCCTTTCAAGTTTCTTTTATTCTAAACTGCAATATTTGAGATTACGTTCAGTAATTTTGTACAAGAGGTATCCATTTGTCTGAAGGGGTTCTATTTTCTACTCCAACCGGTCACTCCATTGAATCCTGTGAAGTTTATTTGTTTAATTCCTCCAAGGTTTTGAGTTTCAAAGCTTAGTGGAGTCTCATCTATAATTATTGGACCCGACTGACCGCACACGGTGACCTGTATCGGATTATTGTTAAGTTGGTAACAACTTGGAAATTCGAGGTCCATTTTGCAATAGATGGTGGATGCCGAACTGCGACAAAACCTGTAGCTAGTAAATAAAATGCTAGAGAATGTCTTGCTTTATGGGATGGCATAAATTTAAAATTCATTCTTAATAAATACAAAGAAATAATATTTATTCGTAGCAATCACACAACATAAAAATAGCTATAAGCTACTCTATTACGACAAGCACTTCTTTGAAATATTTTGTAATGTTTATGGAAGGAACCGGCCTCAGCATTCACTAGGCTTGGTAACCTTAGCGCTGATTATCAGTCGGAGCTTATAAACGACATCGCGAACGTATAGGTATGCATAAAAACAAAGTTAATCCTACTATAATATTATAAACACGAAAGTATGTGAGTATGGAAGTGTGGATCTTTGTTACTCTATCACGCTCAAACGGCGGGGGCAATTTTAATAAAATTTGGGATGGAGGTAGATCAGGCGCTGGATTAAGACATAGGATACTTTTCATCATCATCATAATCCGTCACCACACGGGTGAAATAGTGTAATATGCTTGGGCACAGCATAGACAAAATAATAAGATTTTCGCCTACGTCAAGATCGTAATGATGACAGTTCTTTCAAAGTTGGTGTCAGTTTCTGCCGTGCGATTCTCTTATGATCACATGATATGATCTTATGATCTTATGATTCTCTTATGATTGACATCGGTGATGTCAAATACTTTATGAGATATGGCCCTTGTACATATGGTTGTTTTTCCAACGTTTCTTGTCATCTCATCATTTGTTTCACGGATGTTGTCAAAGATTTAACGATGTTTGCTCTGAGAGAATCGCACGGCTGATAGCTTAGTCAAAAGCGAAGTCACTTTGACAGCTCGATACACTAGATGTGCTCGGCGACCGTCAAGGGTGATGAAATGTAATGTCATTTTTTTACACGGTGAATAATTTTATATTTGTATGTACGTAAGGCCTGTATTTTATTATTAATGTTTCCAGATTGATATACTAAGTATTTAAATTTACTCATATAATACTATTATGTCAATTGCGTTCGACCATGTACATATTTTATGACATTTTGTTATAAAGGTAGATATGGCCTTGGAGAAGATAATAAGCTACTCGAAATACTAATGCTACGCAGACGTAGTCGCGGACACCAGCTAGTACGACATACAAATATTAATATAACTACAGAAATACCCTTACCGCATCGTATGCATTACATAAACTTAAATATATAAATGATTAACTGTGACAATATTTGAGGGTAGTATATAAAATCCCATATATTATCCCACGTATTATATCATTCTTTCACATATTGCATAAGCTTATTGTCTCCCTAGCCAATGTACGCGACATAATTCTCGTGGGTTTAAGTTTTCGCTGTCGCTCAAGGACTACCAATCTAATCAGAATAAGATGCCTACATTCAAAAATACAGTCAATTCCTATGAGCCGTTTTAACAAGAAGCATACGCACTGGCCAATATACTTTAGCGCTTAAATATTAGTGTAATAGACATATTTTTACCAAGTCACTATTGCTCGCACGAATATTATAAATGTGAAAGTTTGTATGTTTCAATGTTTGCTAGTTACTCAATCACACAAAAAGAACAATTTGAAAAATTTAATACCGTCTTCCAATCTATTCAGTTATTGGAGTGTAACCTAAAAAGTACTGGACCGAATTTGATAAAATTTAAATGGAACCACACGGGAAGCACCAGCTTTCAAACAAAACATTTTGAGAATCGGTTCATCCTATTGAAAGTTATGAGGTAACAAACATAAAAAAAAACAGTCGAATCGAGTACCTCCTACTTTTTGGAAGTCGGTAGAAAACGGAATAACGGATTAAAAAACTGGAGTGTAGGTTATTTTTATCCTGATTAAACGGGTACTTCTCGAGTAAACTAGTCATAAATAAATACGTTACAAACTAAACAAATGCAAATGGTGCTAAAACTTAAAAAAAAAGTCATCCTAAAACAATTTCCTTATATAACCTGCATGCCCAGCACACGAAATTACTTTACGTAAATTTTAGATCATAGATATAAGGCAGACTTGGAGAACTATTGAAACTTAGTCCATATCAAATGACGAACGGGGGATGCTTCGGTACTGTACGCAAGTTGTAGGTACCCTTCGGAGCTCTTGGCAACGAGCTTTACTTTGTATGTCTTCTACTCAGTCTTATGTGGCTTTAGTTCGACGTTTGTTTTTGTAACTGGTTACTTAGACATATAATGTTCGTCCATAACATCTAATATATATTTGTTCCTATTAGTATAATATGTGGATGCCGTACAGTCGCTTTGTTTCATATCGTTCAAAAAAGATATTGTAAAATCAAACAAACTGTAAGATGACAATAGGATTGCCCCTTACTATTTGAGACCAAAACTATCACTCGTGGGTGTCTAAACACTCCTATGGTGGTATGTATTTATTTATAAAGTACGTAGTACTACTTTTTCTTCTGGTTGTTTGTGTTTAAATAATGTGTCAAGGTACTAATAATCCGAGAAGAATTTTTATAGCAGATAGAGCCAGTAGATTTTTTTTCGTATCAGTTAAATGCAAATGCCACATCTGTACACGTCCGAGTAACTTATTTTAATTTTCTATCGCAAAAATGCGAGGGGTGTCGCATTTGATGTCCAGGGTCGACGAAGTTCGAACGCTTTATTACTGTGTCCGGCTTTAAGTGGGTGTAAAGTTACAACACCCTTTGATTTACTTCCAGTGCAGGGCTAGGTGTGCGATGAAGGTACCAAATTTGTTTGATCTTTGTGTGTTTCTATGGCGAGAACGTTTTATTGTATATTATTTTTCTTTGATTTCTAAGACTCTGCAATCAGACACATATTAAACCAACCCTATATTAATATCCTTTACAGGTAGCAGATTGAAAACAGATATATTCGCTCCTAAATTACCCTAATAATGTCCTCGGGGGAGTGTCGAGGACAATGCTAACCGCATAATGGGCGCCGCAATTATTACGCTAATACCTTAAAGGACCACTTTAATCCCCTAATCGGAAGCCAAACTAACGTGGTGCCGTCCCGCATAGAAATATCTTAAATTGGCAACACGGTCCGGCGGGCCGACCATAAAACATCTTAATGAGTACAGCTAGCAGCTGCGGACCCTCATATTGCCGCTCTCATATCCATGCAAACTACCCACAGACGACGTCTTGGCCGCCTTACTTTCCTCCTCCTTGTTTACAAGTCGACAACTAATTTGATGCAATATGTGCATAGGACAACATTATGGGCGCTATCTCCTCCGTGCGTGTCTTGCATACATTTACTCCTTCTAACCACAACGACACAGCTTCAACTACAACCTGACCCATAAGCGAACCCTCCTATATTCAAATTCACAGCGGACCGGCCATTTGGACACGGATTTGTTATAAGATTAAAGGAAGATTTCACTTGCGAAACAATATGGCAGACGATTTACATATTTCGTTTCCTTATTAGTTTCGGGATATTTGTTTTGGGGCCGTCGAATTTACATCCACTGACCGATTAAATGGCCCTTAGGCGTCTTTAATGGGGGTGCCGCGTGGTCGTTGTTAGCCTTCGCAAATGTGTGCTTATGCGTAATTGAATATTTTATGGGATGGACCAAATTTAGTGTAGAACCATTACCTATTGATTTCAGACGCATACCTCACAAGTTCTCGAGAGCTAATCCCATTCGCATTGCGGAGTGTATATCCACCAGTGTTTGCACAGTCAACATTCGCTTTCACATCTCGCCTTTTCAGTTTGCTCGTGTGTTTATCGTTTGCATTTATCTGTTGACTGTTTTTATTCCGCGGTTGACATTTACCCTCTGTTTCAACAAGCTCAGCATTTATACGAGGAGTTTCTTTCATTCGCCGGACAAGTGCTCGCGTTGCATTACCTCCATTCAACCGGAGATAGCTTCACTTAGTTTCCGTTTTCCAGTGAGGCCGGGTTAATTTCTGCATCTTTATTATTCGAGTGGCCGGTGTGTATGGGCACAGTATAGTCTGTCTGGTAGCGTAGATTGTATGGTGGAAAGCAAACTTGAATTGTTGGGTCGCCGCCGTCGCGTAGAGGTAATGAACGCACGGGTGGGACATGCTCTGCTGCTGGAGGCGTCTGGTTCGAGCGAGAGGCACGAGGGTGGCAGGAAGGGGGGTAGCCTCCGAGAAGAGGGGGTGCAACGCGTCCTGTATGCACAGCGCCGCTTCCGCATTCGTTAATGCAAAAGCGAGCACAGACTTCAGGTATACATTTTCAGCGTTTGTGTGCTTTATACTCGATGCTAAGGAGTGCGTCTTTGTGAAATGCTGAGCCTTAATTATTATTACATTTTATCTTCTATACGGTTCAATATACTACGAGTTTGAGCTTCGTGCTCGGTTTACGTTTCGCAAAGAACTAATTACACGAGATGAATAGAACCTCTCGGACAGTTTCGAGGTATCACGGTTGACGGGTATATAGATGTAGGCTTATAGTTATATAGCTTTGGTTTACGTGATTCATTTTCATGCCTGTGCCTGCTAATACAAAACGAATAACCCGCGGCTTAGCAATTCATTACTGCATTCATTCATTTTGGCTTCATTAAAATCGCATTAGGATTAATTTTTCTCGTCCCCGTTTTAATTCGGAGTTTGCTAAGGGGATTCGCCGGACGGTCTGCAATCATCTATTGTCAATATTGGCTGTGTTTTGTCTACCTGCTCCAGTCTTTTAGTATATGATATAGTTTTCTATTATAATACAGTCTCCGTTTTACATTTTGTTAAATGTATCTGTTTTATTGAGTGGATTTTTTACTGTTGAATGGCTATTTAAATACTTTGTAGAGCATCTTAAACGAAAATATTATCTACATATGACAGTTGTGCCAATGTAGCAATCTTATTGAGGATACATTGCTTCGAATAAAAAAATCTAGCCAAGATAGTTCTCATTATAACATCCTCGATAATGTAAATCGATATTTGTTTCTCAAATCGATGCACCGAAGCCTCACGAGACATTCGCACGCGATACACACAACCCCTGCCGTCGAATATATACAATATTATTAATTCAGGCATATTAAGAAAAGGTGTCAAGTTACGACCACACTGATGGCGCAGGAAGCATGGCCCGATGAGCCATTCCGACGAAAATAATACATCATTCGATCCCGAAACGATATTTTTTGTAGGAATTGATTCCTTCTTATTTCATCTGTCTAATCACGAATATTATGTTTCTTAGATTTAATGTTTTGACCTCGTTTTAATTTCACTCACATTCGTTCACATTTCATAACAAGCGGTTTCATATGAAATGAGAACATTTAGGTTTTTTTATAAGCGTTACAAAATTTGATCGGACCGGAACCGCTTAGTGACACTGATGACAGTCACTATGGTTTATGACAATTTAAATAATGTTTTCTACCTAACTTCCGGGTTCAATCATAGGTACCTACAGAATTTTTTTTCGTTATTGATCATCATCTTGCTACTTTTAATTTGGTCGCATATGATCAAACCCTATCAAACTAATCTTAAATATAATTATTTTCTGACCAATTTCCTTGCTTATAGTAAAATATAAAATAAAATAATATATAAATGTAATGTGAATGAATAATGTATAATTTGTGTACCAATAATTGAACCATTTGATAATATAAACAAGGAAATAAGTTTTTCATGTCTAAAAGTATCGAAAATGAGCGAGTAGCGCCGGGGGCTGGCAATATCAAGAATCGGACATTTCACGGTCCGTAAGTTCAACCGTATCGATACGGATATAATAACCAGTGGAATGGTAACTATAAAGAGAGATTGTATTTTTTACTAACGTCGTAAGAAGTCGGAATGTCCGACCGGCCCTTTGATCGTCATGATAAAACTGCGCGCGATCTCTCTCTATTTTTTCATAAAAATTTTCTTCGTGCACCTTTATTGATATTTTGTTGCTTTGAAACGTTCGATGAGATGTTATGAAAGATCAAAATAATCTAGCTGCGTAAACACTGGAGAGAAAGTACCGTGTTTTATCACCGAAGGTCACTCGGAGCTCGTAACTTAAGCTCCCTACTTGTCTGACAGGAACAATAATCCGGTACAATTTTGAGGAAAAACGTTTTATCACTAAACGCACCCATGTCATAAATAGTGCCGCCCGAATGAAACAGAGGAAACAGATAAAAAGCTCAACGGTCGTTAGTGAGTGTGCGCGACTGTACGGGGCAGGACTTTGGTGTGGACAGTTTTGACAAATGTCTTTGGGTGAAAGACAATTTTCTTATGATTTATGAATTATTTATGCAAAATCATAATTTATACTTTAATACACAACTGCGTATGTTCCCTGTTCTTCCCAAGGTGGCTTTTACTAAGTCTTTGTGTAAAACTATAGTATCAGATATGCCACTGTGTGCAAGCGTTAGTGTTTACGTAACGAGACGGGAAGTCATTTTCCTGATAGTAAAGGTTATGCGTGGCACTATATCGTGACATCGAGGTGTACTTAGCTGTTCAATTGCGTTCGCGCAATATTTTCAATTGCTACGAGTACAATGTCATTTAATGATTTCGCAGGTTTGAGGTATAATACCTGGCAAAATATTAGTAGCCATCAAACGGACACAGGAACAAACTTCTATAATATAATCTGTACTTCTTTAAAGCATCTTAAATATTTTTTTACGCGTTCTTGGGCCTTAATAAGTTAGATCTATATGTAAGTAAGTGTACAGTTATGTCATTCTCTCGTAAAATGAACCCATTCAATTTTAATTATTCTCTTAAAGCACAAACTCTTAAACGTGTGTCTCAAATGATGGACTTAGGAGTGATACATGATTCGAAATTAATATATCACGAACATATTGCATCTATTGTTGGGAAGGCCGCTAAGTCCTTACGATTCATCATGAGATAATGTAAAGATTTTAATAATGTTAAAACTCTTAAAATTCTCTATAGCACATATGTTCGTTGTCACTTAGAGTATGCCTCTCAGATTTGGAATCCTAGATATGCAGTGTATATCGATCGTATAGAGCGCATCCAACGGAATTTTTTGCGTCATATAAACTATCGAACTATAAGTAACGAAGAAAATTACTTAAAATCATGCGCGAAGCATCATTTTCTCCCGTTAACCGTCAGGCGTTCCACCTCTGATATAATTTTTCTGAAAAAATTGTTACTATTTAAAAAAAAAAACTTATCTAATACAGAAATATCCTCAGTTCATTTGCAGATATACCAATACCCATTAACTATTTCTTATCAACCGTCAAGTCTTGTCGTTCCCTAATCGAAGCCGCATCGGCCGCAGCTTTTCCGAACATACGCTCATCTGACACTTCTTATCTGTGGAACATTATTTCATACACATCTATCGGAAAGCCGTTTCGACTGAGTCTGATTTTATTCTAGGCAATTTATTTTCAATAAAGAACTATAAAAAGACTTATCTAAATCGTTCGGAGGGGTGCAGCTGTCATAAATGTCGATGCTTATTTACGTTGTATTGCACTAGTGGGACAACTTTGATACGAGTATCAATAGGTATTTGGGTGTCGTCGGTATGGGTAACGTTTGCTGTTGAACGCCTCTGACACGGTAATATTATCTATAATATTATTACTTTGCCTCTGAGGACTTTTTGTAACTTGAATCTTTGGGTACATACAGTGATATATTTATTTTAATTGGAGATCAGACTGTTACAAGAAGTTTACATTTGGGCGTTGGTTAATTCAGTGACATAGGAAGCGATCGTTGGGTCATTATTGACGGGGGTCAAACCTTTCCGTAGGGTTATATTATATTGTTAGTACATTAGAATGCAAAAATCTAGGAGAGCCTAGCAAGAATAGCGATATCTCTAGTGGTTGTAGAGCTAATAATGAATTGAAAAACGCATCCACCAGACCTCTGGTATTGCGGATGGCCGTGGGCGACGGGATCATTTACCATCAGGTGAGCTGCCGGCTCGTTTGCCAACTTACCCCATATAACAATATCGGTACTAAGTATATAAATCTCAAAAGAAGCTATCCTTTACGCAAGCTGCAATTGAAAAATAGTAAAAAGTATTATGGATATTTTTTATTGCTCCTTATAGCATCAACACGTCCGTGGTGCGTAACGCCATTTTTATTGAACAAAATCAGATGTCATGATATGCAACTATTTTATATCATAATACATAAACCGTCAGTATTTTGCTGGTTCTATTTGGTTTTTAAATATTGTCTCAAAGTGTCGTCAAAAACATGTTGAAAAAAAGATATCATGCTGACTGTTGGTTTACTAAACTACTTACTTTTGTTTCCAAATAGTAAGAAAACTACAAAACATAAAAACACGGATGCGTTGTTATCAAAGTGTATTCGATCATACAAGAAACATTTATTGATCAAACAACATCACTGTAGAAACAATTATCCCAAGAGTTCTCTCTACAGTAATATATAGGGTGTTTGGTAGAGGGACCGACAAACCAAATGAGCGTGTTCGGGGAACCACTTGGAGAATACTAGTTGGCCAAAAAAAATACCCGACTCCCCAATATGTTTAACTTTTTTTTGAGATTTTTCCATTTTTTCTCCGAAATTGTACCTATTTACCACCATAACATTTGTAAAATCTGTTTTAGACCGGATGTTTTTAGTTGAATTTGGTCTCTAATACACCTTCAGGCCACGCAAAGCAAAATTGGTACAATATTGGTGAAAAACGAGAAAATTCACAAAAAAAAGTTGAAAAATATTGGGGTGCCGAGGATTTTTTTTTGCCAACTTGTATTCTCCAAGTGGGCCCCCGAACACGCTCATTTGGTTTGTCGGTCCCTCTACCAAACACCCTGTATAGAAAACAGATACAACAATATACTAAAATAATAAATGTTGCAGGCGATTACAATGAAAAGGAAAACAGTAAAGCAGTGTCTTCCCCATCCGTTATGATACCTACGCAGGTTAGGCCTATATAGGTATGGCTTACGTTAGATAAGAGCACAATATGTTCAGGAAACTGTTAAATGTACGAAAGTGGTACGGAAAATATCTTACAATACCAATAAATACCAAAGTGTGTTTGTTGGTTTGTGGCACAAATGGGACATTGTGTTCTTTCCATATAAAAATAAGTAGCTAAAGAATAGGAAATATAGAATATTAAGATGCTTTCATCCAATCAAACACATAATACTCGAGGGTCTTAAATAAACAAATCTTAGGTGGACAAATTATAGGAATTGCTGGCCAAAGCATTGAAAGTTTACTTCATGTCTCGTTGAATTTTGGAACATTTATCCAAGATGAACAAATATAACCACGCGTACTGGTAAGAAAATGAAATTTACCATCCAAAATTACAATATAACGCAGATTCCAATTTGAATTTGTATCAACCTACTCTCACAACCGTCTCATTTACATGTTATTCGGGCAACAAACCCTAGGGGACCGTATCAGCCATTTATGAGTTAAAAAGTATTAAAGAAAAGAAAACTCGATAGATATAAAAAGATACGTAGGTATAATAACAAGAGAAAGAAGCCGCGTGCAAGAATACGGCTCGCGGCGAATACCGCCTGCGGAAAGCGGCATTGTTCCGCGACTTTTAAAACGGAACAAAATGAGCGAGGGGAAGGAAATCGGATGAAAATATGAAAAGAATACACGTTATACGTAAAAGTGAAACGAAACGTCGGAGATCGGGTCTCAGCCGCGGCGGTCCGCAAATATAATTTGCATAGTCAAGTAGCCGAACTTTTGTCTGCAACGGATGTTCGCAACCATATTCGTTCGTTGCTTTTTAGCCACACTCTCGTTCTGTATCAGCCCCGGGTTTTATTGCATTTTTCCCCTTTGAACGGATTCCTTCAATATTTTGGTGGTTCGTTTTTATTCATACGTTCGGTCATCGAATTGTTTCGCTTCATATCGCACGCTTTGTTGCTCTCTTAATCCTGTGCTTATTGATGTATTGTAGGGAATATTGTTTGACAAGATATCCACTGTTATTTGGATAGAATTAGTTGAACGTTGAATTAAAATTGTTTTGCGGTTACTTTATATTATTTAACTGAGTCTATTTATGTAATATTTAAATGTATATCTGTAAGTAGATATGAAGAAAGTACATTATTATAATAACTGTAAAAATGTCGAGCAACAAGAAGATTGAAATTAAAATGAATAGAACAAAGAAAAGATAAACCGCATCATAGCTATTCAATCGTCTGGAATTAGGACCATCATCGAGCACAAAGGCGGCAACAAAAGACTTCAAACTTTTTGTTAAGCCAGCTTCAAATGAAATAATCAATCCAGAATTATTACGATTCATCGTCTGTGAACTTATGAATGAGGAAGCAAGCAATAGGTTCGGATTATGAACACAAAGAAGAGCCGACGGTCTTTGGACAAATATTGACTCGTAGAAACAATATAGGCGATCTGTCGACAGCGCTTCTGCCGTGGTTAGCGTTCGCCGCACGCTTTTGGTGAGAAGACTTTGATTGACGTTCAATTTTCAATGTACATTAAAATATAAAGGATCATGGGTCTCATTCAAAATAAGACTAGCCAAATGAAACACTCACGCGTTAATAAACAGGGAAAATTAGATAAAAAGGTTCAAAAATAAGCTTCAGTCGAGTGCAAAACCGTTTTTCAGAGGTGTTACACCGAGTCGATACTCGGACTCGATGGTCCGACGAATTTTCCACTGAACGGACATTTGGACGTGAACCTTTGTATTGACGAGAAATTAAGTGAAAGAGGACCTTTCCATCCTAATTTTGTTAACAAAGTAATTATGTACGGTCACGTATATAATATTTGATTTTAGGGTTCTCTTTAGTTAAACATTTATCGGAGTTTCATTTTCCTTTTAGTCGATTTCAGCAAGTGGCAAATTGGGATGAAAATAAAAAGATCCATTCCATATTACTGGCGCCATTATGATGCTGTGTCGGAGGTCGCTCGATGACAAATGATGCGTAGGAGTCGAACGCTAGTGAACCTCGTCAGTTTCATTAGCAACAGCATTAATTACTAGCAAATCTAAAATGAGAAAGCAGTCTTTTATTTTGTTTTTAGTGATTAATGCATTAATAAGCAAAAGTTGTGTAAATTCCTTTATTAAACTTCCACAGTTATAAGACACATATAACTACTCTAATACATATACTTAAGTGTTTTTTTTATTAATTATATTATAAAGAGGAATTGTTTGAATTGAATAGGCTCTGAAACTACTGGACTGATTAAAAAAAAAACTTTCGCCATTAGAATTCTACATTATCTCTGATGAACATAGATTATAATGTTTTGATTCATCATCATCATCCATCATTCATCATAACGCGCGTGAAACCGCGGAACGTAGCTAGTATTTTATAATATTCAACCAATTTAAGAAACGCCTCTGTGATTTTACCGTGGCAGGAGTTTACTTTTTGTTGTTTTATTATTCATCCCGATTCTATAAATGGAACATGCTATCTGCGATCTCATCGTAGTCAGACTCCATCAAAACTCTATCTTTCACCATCCTGAAACAAATCCCGAAGTTTATTCACAGGACAACAGCTGGAATGATAACATAGTATTCAAAATAGCCAGTTAAATATTTGTATTAAAATTTAAAACAAATTACTTTTAATTAGATCACGTACCTTACGTGAAATATGGTCTGAAAAATAAGTTTGTGCTTTCCCGAAATGTAGATAGATTTAATTATTATTATAATATATGATATAATTATTATGTTATATCAAAACATGTATAAAGTATTTACTAATTACCTCGACATTCCACTATCTTTAAATACGTAAAATATGCGTCGCATTTACTTGATTCCTGTGCCCGCCCCTAAACTCATCAAAACACAGGTTTCATCGACTGCAGTCTCTCTCGACTCGAATCATTCGTCAATCAAGCTTTCGAAAGAAAAAGATGGAACATCACCCAATCAATATGCAAGAGGGAGAAATTTGATCGACGCGAGATCGAGCAATCATTGACGGGTTAATGCCAAATCGAATTGAGAATCTTTAGTTATAGGCTTCTTAAAGAGAAAAAGGTTGTCATAAGAGTAAAAGAGACAGGTGCATCGATTTTCAGGTTTGATGTAAGGTGTGGAAGAGTATGGCGTACCGGCGCATGCGCACACAACCGTATGTTTAGCGGAGAATTTTGTTTTACTCTGCGTGCGGCATTCGAAGTAATTGTTGCTTCGATACGGTTCGGCTCAGGATCGATTTATCCGCCTTCTATTAATATGAATACAGATATAATCGTATTAGAATTATGATATTTATGATATACGTATGAATTAGATAAGCCATTAACAGATAATAATCGTTTGTTTTCATATGCATTAATTGTGTCTGCCTCTATTTATATCTAAGCTTATACAAAAATAATACAAATAAATATGTATATATATATAAATGTCTTACACATTATTTGTGTATTCTACTAAACACTTATTCTTAATGTTTGGTAATTATATCCATTATTCGATGGGAGATCAAAAGATGGGTTTATCAATGGTCGTTGCGAGCTGCCAAATCTTGATGTGAATTTACTCGTATATACAACTTCAAACGAGTAAATTCACAACGGGTAGATTTAACTACTAGTTTTACATGCGCGTTAGTTATTCTTGATGCCCACCTTAAATTTATTTTGTGCACATTCCAATAATTAATTTAAATTGCTTTCATTATGTACCTACGGTATATTTATTGTGTATATTTTGTATGAGTCTACGAAATTCCCGCACACCTAAAAGTGCCCCAGATCCGTGATCATGTCGCTTGCAATTGCCGAAATATCTAAATGTTAAAACAAATATATCATCATCATCATCATCAACTCAGCCGTAGGACGTCCACTGCCGAACATAGAACATAACATATATAACATACAACCCCCCCATTATTTTCCAAAAGGACCGGTTGGAAGCGGCCTGCATCCAACGTCGTCCTGCGACCTTTATTAAATCGTCTGTCCACCGTGTCGGTGAACGACCTACGCAGCGCTTGCCGGTCCGTGGTCTCCATTGCAGAACCTTTATGTGTATACATATATTAGGCCATTATCTAATAATAATAAAAAATCATGATTTATTTTTTATTAATGCATACACAATTATTCAATATTTACAATACTTTTTTCTTTCACACCAACAGTAATGTACCAGAAGCGGCTAAAGAAAGAAAGAAAACAGCGGCAAATGATCCAGGATCAGCTTGAGATGGAGCTGAAGAGGCGGCAAAAGATCGAGGAGGCACTCAAGCACTCAGGGGCACCCACTGAGATACTCAGAATCGTAAATGGTAAATATCAAAACACAATACATACACATAATACTCGGTCTTGGTGTTATGCCTACACTACGAATCCTTGCAACAATTGATCCCACAGGTCACAGTTAGTAATAATGTCGTCAACGAAACGCGCCACGCTTTGTCATACTAACTATCAGTTAACTGTAACAGAGTTTTACTAGAAAAAGTATATTTTGTACCGAATGTAATACTTTTACTTTAAACACGTCTTGACAGTGGGCCTAACACTAATAATTTGTGTACGTGTAGGTACTTACCTACACAAATTGTTAGTGTTAGGTCCACTGTCAAGACGCAGCCAACGCGATTTAAAAACAGATGCTCTCATGGTACAGTAGGGTTGAATTGTACCTATGTATTGTTGCCAAACGGAGCGCCATATTCGCTAAGGAAAAAATCTCCTTATATAAAGAAACAAAAAAAGACAATGCGATTTACATTCAGGTAAAAGTCTGAAATGACTTAAGTCTTTCATAGTGAGTCTAGTGGATCTATAAGATAGTTAATATTACTCCGGTCTTTACTTGGATGGTTTACTGCTAGTACCTACTATTTTCAACAGAGTGCTTACTTGTTTCTTAGTCTCAAGACAACAGTTGTTAGACCATATCGAAGGTATTTCGCCGATCAGAAGACTCTGACAATAGTATTTACCACTATCCATCAACCCCTACTGAGCTTTTGTGGATTGTAGCCTGTGCCTTTACTATAATCTTTAAAAGATAAGCCAGTATCCCAGCAGTGGGAAAGTAACGGGGTTAACTATGTTAAGAAGTTTCAAATAATCTCGAAACTGGTCGGAGCCTATTACCAGATTTAAAGTTATTATAATTAAGAACATAAACCGCGATAGTTTTCTGTCTCAAGTTAACTATGTTGTTTAGGATGTAATAGTTCGGTTCCATAATTCAACACTGTCTAAATGTATATATTTTGCATCAGAATTCTCACGAACTCATAGGTCAGCATGGTTATGTAGTATACTAAAATCTTGTAAGGTTTATAAAGTATAGATTGTGTATGACACCACTCATCATTCTACAAGTTTCCACGTACGAGTGCCTCTGACATATTAACTTGCCTTATGCCAAACTATCTCTGCATCAGGTCTATCCTAATCAGTCATATCACATATCTTCTAAAATCGATGCAAACAAAGTTCAACTTTACACTCTTGACACAAGATTGACTCTCGGTTTCTGATCAGATTGATTAGTGACTATATTGCCTGTCGAGTGCGTGACGTAAGAAGGGGTGCTCACTGGTGAAGGCTTGTACTAATCTCCGTGTCAGGAAATCGTTTCGCAGACCATTTGAAACGAGGGTTGGTGAACTAACACGCATTCAAGTCGAGTTTCCTTGCGTAATCGCTGTTTGCTACACTTATTGGCTGTCCATATGACTGACTAATAGATGTAAGGGATTTAAATGCTACTAGATTTGTACCTGTGAATATGCTAACACTTACAATGAGCAGTAAATCAGCAACAATTTAAGTTCCTAACCAGATTTTGGTACTATAAAATATAGTCTACGCCGTAAATTTGTGTGTCTGTATGCCTTTGCTTGTGTCTTCTAAACTGCAATAGCCGGTATAGTTGCTTACCGCCAGTTGATTTACTCACAGAGTTTCGACATTATGGCGGATATGAATTTTGAATATCATGTTGTCATGATATTAAGATGATCTTAATAAAAAACCGTGTATTTGCAACGGTTTTTGATTTGGTTTGCGGTAAAAAACATCGTATATACAAGCGCCAGCTTTGGTTAGTCGGACTAGCGTTAAGGATCCGTTAAAAATTAAAAAACATCAATTTTTTAAGTACCTGTACAATAAATTCCGTACCACCACGCAAAATTTTTTTTTTTTTATTCATGCTTATTTTTTTCATGCAACACTTCCTAACTCACGTAGTCTTTACAGAGCAAATGTCGCCGTCTACGCAAGAATCTCGTCAGGAACGCGAAAATGGCTCCGAGAGCAAGCCTCCGAGCACAGAGCCTCCGCCCGTCTCACCCCCCTTCCACCGAGAGCCCCCCCGCACTCCGGAGAAACCGCAGTGGAACTACCCCCCGCCGCCTGTGGATATCATGAGTGGAGGCGCAGCTTTTTGGCAGAACTACTCTGGTAAGCATGAAACTAAACATACAGAACATTATTCTGTCTGTCCCGTTCCAGACACCCCGTTAAGGGACGGACTTAAATAACTTTTCCGAGTCGTGAAAGGCGATGACAATCCTACATGATGAAAGGCGCAAGTTAAATTACGGGGCGATAGTGTAGTGCCACGCAAAACAAAATATAAATGTAATATAAGCAATATGGTGTTCAAATCTTCTAATTAGTAGGTATATTTAATTCATTTAGGTCCACCGGTGTATTAAGTCTATTAAATAGTATAATTGATTCACTTAGGTGCATAGATGAATTAAGTCTATTAATTAGTATTGTTAATATACTAGGTGCACAGGTTAATTAAATCTGCTAATTAGTTTTTTTTAATACACCAAGTTGAATTAGCGTAGGTAAATTATGTCTACGGCATCAAAATTACCAGTAGTGAAAAGTGAGAGAAGAAGGATTGTTTTTCCGATTACCATTGTTATATGAAGTAAAGGAATTAGCTCAGTTGAATCCTTTCTTATACCTATGTCTATAAGTCCAATATATTATGCCACTAGATTAAGATCCTATAAGAAGTAACAATTTAAACGCTCACAAAATCCACAACCGCAATGCCACCCCTAACTGGCCCAAATACAAAGTTTGGCTTCACATGCGGATACAATTGCAGAGGTATTCATAAATTCACGTTATTGAATTCTTGGATCCGAACTGATACGTCCGACAATGCTTGGTTTTCATCAAATGTAAAAGGGACGGAAAAATTCGACGAAATGAAATTTATACTCATCATATGACGTGCCTTCCCAATCGGGAATTTCAAGTATTTAAAAAAGCAAAGCGATACGTGCATGCCCCTCGGCTTGTAATGTGATTATGGGGTGGCCTTGAGGATCGAATTTCCTCAATACAAACGTCCGTTTGCTGTCAAAACTACCCACATTTAAAACCATGTCAATGATAATGTTATTAAAACTTACGTTCATTACAATTTTGTAATAAAACGGGATCAACCTGAGACTTTTGATATCACGATACAGAATGGTTTTGGCTTCGTCTAGAAGCCTTCTAAAGTATATACAGTGCAGTGCTCGTCAATTTTTTTAATGATTTTTAATTGATTGACTTCTAAGCAGCATGTTTATGACATCATTGTCTTGCATACATATATTTATAACAGAAAGCAAAACTTAAACATATATTAAACAAATATTTAAGTTCGATGAATGCTAAAATGATTCATGGACTTAGACAACAAAACATTTTTATTTGAATTTTGTTTCCGTGAGGTGCTGCTATGTCTCATTTTATTGTTAAAATATACAGACTTTCGTAAAAAGGCTTATTCGTCTTCGCTAGTTCACAAACTAGGCACAGCTGATTGAAAGATACAGCTCTTTTTAGATAGGATAGACAGACAAACAGACAGACGGACAGTGAGGCTTAGTAAAAGATTCGTTATCTCTTACGGAACCTTAATATTTCTCTCAAAGCTCAAAAAGAAATATAACCTGCAAAATGCAAAGTTTATTCCGCAACAGGAACTTAAAATATGCACGGCATGCTCGCGTATCGGTGAATCAAAATCGTAGTTTTTTTCATTCATATCCGCTTTGTGGAAAGCCCAGAAATTTCATTAAAAATGCAGTGCTTCGGTAGCGGAGGCCCGAAGGCTACTATTGTATGAACGCCCTTGCACTTCGGTAACGAATACCCTTACCTATATCTCTCCCCGATTTTCTGTGTAATATATTACTAGTTACTTTTCTATATACAGTAACATTTTTATTAGATTTTATGTGTTTTTGTTCTGATCGGCTATTTTGATCTGTGCTGCCATGTACTACCCTGTTTGTATTGTTTATACGTTTATATTTGATGGTCGTACATGCCCATGACATAGTCGATGAGCCAACTAATAATCTCGACGAGAGAAAAACAGACTGTTTTAGTTTTTCTTACACGCATTACGTGAAGCGCGGGTGCACTTGTACGAGAAAATAATAAATAAATTTTATTTTTAATATTTTTTTATCAACATTAACACAAGATCTTCATGTCTAAAATAAGGCAGAGCCGTTACTCCCTGATGATGGTAACCCTGATGACTGATATACATACTTATATACCTATTCACACCCACCCAGACACAAGTCAAACAGACATTTGTCATGCACAGAAATATTTGACCTGTCTGGGGATCGAAACCGGGACCAGCGGCTCAGAAGGCAGGGGTGCTGCCAACTGCGCCAACCGGCCAGTCAAAATAAAACTGCTATATATATATATATATATATAGAGTAGTAGATCGGAAAACAGTGTAAAGTAGATATAAATACGCAAGCGAACAATTGACTTGTGGCGAGCTAAACCGAGGGTGTAGAAAGCAGTTAGTTACTATAGCAAAACATTGATACGAATTTAATCATTTCCGTTTTCCCGGCGAAAGCTTTTTGCCGACGGCCTGCTTTTCGACCAGAAATTGCAACTAATTTAAGGGCTACTTCACCCCAAGTGTCTTGACTCACGCGAACACGCAAATAGGAAACAGGAATAAAGTTATACTAATAATTGAATACAATTTAATATCCATTTAACAATAACCTTTATGCCCACTACATTATAATATGACTTCCTACAAACGTCGAATAAAGTGTTATGAAGATACAAAGTGAAATAGAATAAAAGAGGGTTGTATAAAAAGCTTGGTACAGAAAAACAAAAATTAAAACTTCGAGCCTTTCATCAACTTTCTTCAGTGTTGTCTGTAGAGAAAAACATATTTTATTATTTCTAAATTAGAAAACTTTTTTCTTGTGTGCTTCGAGGAACGAGATGAGTTTGGAGAAGCCAATTATCATGGTACTTTGATATGATATGTTGACAAATATCCGAAATGTGCCTTTTATTATTTTTAAAATAAAATGAATACGCTGCTAGTCCCTTGTTAAGTAGATACACTGCACATATACAAGTAATTACAATATTTACTTGGCATAAATAAGAGTTCAGCGAAATCAATTCAGTAGTTTTGTCCTAAGGCCATATGCAGTGTTAGATGTGTGGGTGTTTCATATTCTCTAAGAGCATCCATCCCGCAGGGTTACTTTTCACGTTTATTACATTGTGAGATATAATTATTACATACGCATATTTATATTATATATATACACCATAGCACAAACATTTATCTTTTTGAGATTTTGATAGAAAATAAAGATATATTGAAAAAACTTGAAATAAAGCTATATCATATTTTTAAGGCCAAAGTAATATTATAATATCAATTATTTAACTATTTACGAACAGTCCCAAAAAGAAAATATGTAGCCACAAGTCAGCCTTAAATAAATATATAATAGTAATAAACAATTCATCTGCGACCGTAATACGGATAAACCAACCGATGTAACACAAGTAATATAAAGTTGAAAAATTAATAAAGATGAAACTTCACCGCGCCACTTTTTAGGTGAGCTTGTAAAATGAATGGAAATAAAATTGTACCGCACAGGTGCGCCCGAAACCTTTGACGATATTAACTTTTTTGTTTATGCTTCAGTAACGCAGTCGAATCATTGTGCGGAGTGTTTTCATCAACTGATTGTTATTAAAAGTACTTTTTTGTCAAACGTGACATAGTTGAAAACCCACTTCACTATCGAACTCCATTTCATCAATCCTGTTATTAAAACATATTTTAATAACATGTACTTGTATATTATTATACTTGTGTTTCCATATTTCATATAACTATATATATAAACGCTCGAAATGGATCTCGCTGATTCGTAGCCATGCAATGACTCGTATACGACAAATCTTTGAAACCTTTGTGCGAAGTTAAATGGGTAACCGCTAAGGTCAAATTTATAACCACACACAATAACCTCGGAAAACTCGAACAAACTCTAATGCAGAAATATTAAACAAAATCAATTATAGGCCATTATTGGGGGTTGTTCCCCTTTGACTTTTACAGTCACCTTTGTTCTATGTTAAAGATCTATAATTTCTACTATAAAAAAGTGCGAAAAGTTACATTGTAGTGGAGGTCGCCAAAAGCCATATTGTGTCCAATATGGCTTTTGGCGACCTTGAAAACTCCAGCACTAGTGTTGGCCTTATTGGCCAACCCTAACGCTGGGGTGTCGTCCCTTCCACCAGGCCTGTATTAGTATTGGGATATAATCTCGCATTGTGGTGATAGCACTTAAAATGGTATTTTGCGCAAGAGGCGTAATATTCCATCCAGAAAGTCGAAGCGGTGTATTCCCACTAAAACGACTGAGCGGATTTTCTTGAAAACTCATTTTGCTACTTTAGGTTATTCTAAGTACCTATAGTGGCTATAATACGTGGGATATGTATAGCACTTTTTTCACACTCGCGGAGGACATCTAGTAAATTATCATGTTTCATCATATCATTCATGATTTCTGTTACATTTCTGTGTCTATTTAAATAGACCACTAAGATTATCAAAAACACCGGACTGATCTTGATTTAACATTTAAGTAAATTGAATCGAGTCATGATCGAATCGTTTCCGAGAAAAAAGTAAAGAGAAGTATCTCTAATAGAAAATCAATCCAATCATTCCGATTTGTTACGCTCCAATAGAGACAGCACCTCGCCCAAACCTGTCCGTTTGTGGGACTTTGCACCGATTGTGTAATGACCAGTATCAGGTTTGTCATAGTAGAAGGGAGATAGTAAATTACCTACGTTGAACGCTCCCGTTTCACTATTATATCTTCTATCTATCTATCTATCTATATCTATATACATAATTAATAATTTTTCTGGCTGATTAAATGACTGGTTCAACGCAGAGCCTCTGGTGCTACTATTTTCCAATTATATCAGTTAATGTACTTTTATTGTCGAAGGCATCTACTAAGGAATTAGAAAAATTCGCTTCTAGGGGGCTTGTTTCAATTAAATGTTATTAATTCTTATAAATCGACTAGCTGCTCTCCAAATCGTATTTACCCTCGCGGCGATGGATGATGATGATGGATCTTATATAGCCTATGTTACTCAGAGTGAATGTAGCTTTCCAATGGTGACAGAATTTTTGAAATCGGTCCAGTACTTTTTGAACCAATTCATTACAAGCATACTTACATACGAATCTTTCTAAATAGTAATACTATTATATAGTATAGTATAGATAAAACTACCTAACGACGCGACGTATTATAAATAAATAAATAAATAAATATTCCACAACTATCACACAACGCCATCTAGTCCCAAGCTAAGCAGAGCTTGTGTTATGGGTACTAGACAACTGATAAACATACTTATATATTTCTAAATACATACATATTATAGATAAATTACACCCATTAAGTTATCCATCCATACTACGAGTACATACATAAATGTCTCGTATTTAAAATTAACTCTGTCAGTCGGTCGGCTTGTCTGTAATGAAAAATATATGTAAACAAAACGAATGTACCTTGATTAAATGGCTAAATGGATTGATAGTCATGAAATTTGGTAAATAGTTACTTTAGGTTCTCTTATATGACATGTGGTACTATTTGCTATCATCAGTTCATCCACCACAAGGTAAGTAGTATATACTGAATGATCAAACATCGCAGAGCTGTTTTGTGACGTGACAGTCCTACCACTTTAAGCAGAGTAGATATATATAATTTATATTCGTAGTTACTTACATACATATTTAAAAATATCAGTATCACGCGCAGTACTCGAGGCAAACCACTATTTTCCTTTTACTATGGTTTTGTTAACCACCACGAGTAACTTCTCGCTCCACGCAATCGTTATCACCCCTTTGTTCACAACCTTCTCAAATTCCTTACTGAAAAATTAATCAACTCTCCTTTTTTACTGTGTTATTTACGCTAGTAATTATTTTTGCTTTAATGACGGACAGAGGTGTCGATAGCTGTAAATGTTTTTAAAAATAATGAGTTGATGATAACATTCTAAAGTTCAGTTTGAAAATCACGTTACATAATTTATTTCTTCGTAATCGATCTTCACCAATTAAACCTTTAATCCGTTTTTTAAACTCCTAATATTTTTTCGATAGTGACATAGTAACCATAATTTTACTGGTCTATCAAAGAAATAGAATGTAGGTTACCGTTAGAATCGGTGATAAGGTTATTTTTTATCTAGCCAATCATTTTTACTACTTTTCACTACCCACTTCAATTTTATATTAAGGTTGAACATTACCTCAAACTTTCATGCATGATTGTGTCGTGATAGATAGACTTATTTTATAGGCAGTGTCTATTTCTGCTCTTTCATTTGTACATAATGATAATAAATATGATTTCGATAGTAAAAATTAAATAATACTAATTGATCCAAACTGCCATACTTATATCGTAATCTATACTAATATTATAAAGAGGAAAGTTTTGTATGTAAGTATGTTTGTAACGAATATGCTCAAAAAGTACTGGACCGATTTCAAAAATTCTTTCACCATTGGATAGTTACATTCACCCTGAGTAACATAGGCTATATAAGATTCATCATCATCATCCATCACCGCGCGGGTGAAACCGCGGAGAGAAGCTAACTAGTTTATAATATTTGTCACTTTAAAGAATCTAGAGATTTATCAAGCAAAATTGAAAAAAGTCTACTCTTTGTAGGATACAAGTCTTGATAGGTACCAACGCATTATCTGGTATTCCAAATCCAAGCTAATTTTGATCAGGGTAATATAGCCAATGAAATAGCTGGGAGATTGAAACTTATAACTAGTCGAATGCATTTCAGTGCCACGTAGAACTTTACAGCTTTAGAACCTGTTGGTGGTATTATAGTACTTACCATCAAGCTTACACGACTATCAAATTTTTGCAAAACACAAACCAATCATTTTAGAGAATAAAAACTTTATCATTTACATGAAAAACATTTTCTATGACTTAAATATAATAATGTATACCAGTGTATTAAACACCGTCTCACTATAGCACAAATCGTTCTGGGTCTATATATCGCAATAAACTAATTCCTTGTGGATTAAGTTGCGGGCAAACATCTAGTTTTCAAAGTCACATTATATTATTTTGATAAAAAAATACAACAGAACTAGAAGCCGATGTTTCATCATAAGAACGAATATAATTTGTTTCAGTGAAACCACCTACTTACAGAGAGTTGTCACAAGAAACTGTTTATTCTTACAATCGATATAGTTTCTTCTTTTTGCTTTCTAGTAAAATAATTTCACGTTCATCTTGGGAAGTCCTTTTTTGTCATTCCTTGACCATTTGATCGAAACGAAATCGAATTTCTGTTAACTGTTTTTATACAGTTTACGTCGTTCGTGTGAAAGTAACTCTCATTGTCAAATGATGACAATACGAGCTAGTTATCTCAAAAAACAGTTTCTATTTCTGGCAAATAAACATCACCCCATAATATTAAGACCTTTTAGACACGATGGAGAAAATAAAAGAAGATTAAAGTGTAACTTTTATCAAGCTGAGCGCTCAACCATTACAGTTGTTTCAAAGAACAAATAGATTATAGCTCTCAAAGGAACCGGCAATTCTGTTTTAGAAGCGGCAAATGCAAAAATATTACGTATTCAAACATACCTAATGGGACATTTAGGGGTGGCAGCGAAGTGAAACGGCAAAGGCCGAAGCTTTTAAGTGTATAATATTTAATTGTGACGCCCTAGGCGTATAATCTCGCCCGAGATAATAGGTTTCTGTTTCGAGACAACCCTCCACGGTGACACTTGCGAGTGTCAAGCCCTCGGGCGATACTCTACATTCAAACAAATCACATTATAATTGTGTTTTTTTAACTGATGGCTGTCAAACTACAAAATAAACAATAATTGTAGAATTTAAAAACATTAAATCTTCTATGACGAAACAGGATAGGTAATGTAAGCCATAAATTCGTCCGCTCGAAGCATAAATTGTAAACGAATGTTGGGATGAGAAATTGAATTCCCCGTTGAGAGAATCTTCCATCAAAGTAAGCAAAAAACGCGATTCCGTTTATATCTTTTATATCTCGTAAATTGCAGGAGGCGGCAAGCGTTGCATGAAATTGAATAAGCATATTTCGTAAAACGTCGACGTTTTCGGAGACAATTGCCTTACCTCACCTACTCACGCCTCTTCACGAACTTTGTCAATTTTCCTAAAATCTTATTAGAGCGTCTGCTGTGCTTGAGACGTGTTTCAATTTCTTATTCGTTGCCATCTATGTCTTGTCCATCATTTATTCAACTGATCTCGCACAAAGGAGTGTCATTATTATTTATAAGGATTTACTATGAGTGGTTGCGATTAAAGTAAACTTAAGTACGTTCTGTTTCACTCATATGTATTCGTATAACTTCTATATAACTCAAATAACCCTTCTGTTGAAGAAATTTAATTACGTCCTCTATATTGCCCTTTTTAGCAGCAATATCGAATATTAAATTAACATGTACCATACGTATGTGAAGTCCGTTTGATGTGAATTCGCTTCCCCGTGCGTTAATGGCATTTTCCGGGGTGACACACTTGTATTCCATAATGGAACTTGGTTAACGAATTTATATCTACTGCGTTCCAACTCTCATTTTATATATTTATAACAATTTGGTATATTTACTGCATAACTAAAACTTTTGAGTAAATCTTAAGCATATTCTGAATTTAGAAACTTTAAACTATAAATTCAAAAGCATTTCATATCATTTAGAATTGATTTTCGTGACCTAAACATAAATAAATGGTAATTTCTTTTGCCAACAGAATCCTTGGCCCAGGAGTTGGAGATGGAGCGCAAGTCCCGACAGCAAGCAATGGAACGCGACGTGAAAAGCCCCCTGTCGGATCGTGCTGCGTATTACAAGAACTCAGTGCTGTTTAGTTCGGCCACTTAGCTACAAACCCCCGGGGCTACCGAGTACCCCGACCAAAACCTAGATAAGGAAGACGAAAGGAAACCGATGATCAGCGTCAAACCCGAGTTCAGGGAGAAGTAATTCCAAAGATGTTATTGGACAAGTTTTGATGATAGTACGAAAAATTACATATTCGTCTGTGTATCGTATTGAACTTTTGACAAAGATCTCAATGAAGTTGTACTTCCTCCTGTTGAGATTAATGTAAATATTGTTACGAAGTAATGCGCAGCCGCCAAGTAAAGCAACGCGAACTCTTCTTCCATAGTTAAATTTGTAAATATTCCTCTTTATTATTAATACTACTGTAAGTCAGTACGGTTTTATCGACGATTCGAGTTATCTATACGCCAATATTTCCATAATTTGAAGAGTACCTTTACTTATCGTTAAATGCCATATTTGTATAATAAGTATCCATTGTTAATTTCCTGTACGATTTTATATTATGATGCATTTCTTTGACTTGAAGTGTCTCGTTAGTACCTACATATACATATCATGGTAAGCTTCGACTTTATTTTGATTGGGACAATGGTTGGAATTGATCAAAGACTGCTTTTAGAGGATTTTTCCAAAACTTTCGGCACTAGTCTCAATACAGTTGTCAAAATGAACGTTCAAGTTCCTACCAAAAAAATTTGATTCGGCAAAGAAAAGACCTTCATGAAGTTATCGTCAGTAAAACTGAAAAGTAGGTACACGTTTTCGTCAATACTATTATGTAAATTAACGTTCAATATTAATAATGTGATCTTCACTATCTTGTAATTTATTCAATTTTAGTGCAATGATTAGATGTAATTAAACTAGTTAAACAATAAACGTAAATTGTACGATAGTTATGCTAAGTCGGTAGTTTAAAACATTACATTTTTACATTACAAAGTTATTGACTGAATTCAGAAGATACACTTTATGCGTACAATATAACCTATGTAAGTGTTTTATTTGTAGGGGTATGATGGAATTGACCAAGTCGTGTCTGTGCAACCAGTATAAAACTATTATGCTGTTAAATGATTCATCAAATTTATTAAATCACTGATTACTGTAAATATTACCGAAACTATCTATCGAATATGATTGTATCCACTCTTCCATGTATTTATGTATTTTTAGCACGAATGTTATAATACTCACTAAACTGTTCACTCTTTCTTGGTCATGTCGGTTAAAACTTGCCATACCCCTTGTAGATGCTGTATAAATAATTACGAATACGCTATCTGATATCTGTAACTCAGATCAAATGTATATGATTAGAAGTGTTTTAACAGTAAGCTCTGTAGTTTTAATATAAAATATGAAACAATAGTGTTATTTATGCTTAGTTTACGAGGCAATTTTCAACGTCTTAATAGTTTTAAATAATATTTAGAGATTGTTTCGTGAGAGAAATTGGCGCTTGACTATTGAAGTTATGGATAAAGAATACAAAAAAGAACAAATACATAAAGGCATTCGTTTTTAGTTTTGACTTTGACTTTGACTTTTATATTGATAGTTAAGAAATGAGGAAATATACTAAAGAAAATAATAGTTTTCGTTCGTTCTGTATTAGAAATGTCTTTGATTTTGTACCATTCGCTTCCATTTTATCAGTATTCTATTCTTAAGTATATACTTGTGTTAAAGATCTGTGATAACAAAGAATGCCGATAAAAGGTCGTTAGAAAAAATCCTTATTGGTTTAACGATTAAACGGACGTCATTATCATTGTAAAATTTATGATTCCATGGTTTTTATTATTATATATGATCAGTAGTGTAGTAAATAGTCAGGTGCCGATGGTAATTATGTCGCTCGATACGATCTTACATCATTATTGTCTGTACGAATATTACGACGTAATGAATAGACTTAGTTGTTACTATAAATGTTTAGCTGAACAATGTATGAATGTGTAAAGAGCGTGAATGTGGTACATTTTGTATCAGTTATTTCTTTTGAATCACAAAAATTGACAATACTGTGCTAAAAATTTATTAAGAACTATATGTTTTCTCGTATTGTCGCTTCTAGAGTAGTTCATTTCTTTGTCAATCTAGATGTCGAGGCTTCTCAATGTACCTATACTTTTATATTTCAATAATAGTACGTTCAGAATGTATGTGGTTTAATTTATTATTTCTATTATAATTATTCTTAATTTACTTTTAATTGTGTGTGTGCCTTGTATCGTAGATGAAAATATCAAGATTAAAAATTGAAAATATCAAACATGAGTTTTTCTCAGACCTTTCGTATGTTTTGAAACCACCACGTGCTAACCGGACCGAGGATTCCGTACACGATCTATACACATGATATTTATCTTTGATATATATCCAATAAAAAGTATTCATATAGTTTACGAACTCCTTGGCCAGTGTCTGATGCACACTTTTCCTGTTTTTGTTATATTAGAGTTTGTGCTTTAATTCTACCCAAATTTCTGCCAGTTGCATCTTTACAATAGAAATATTATATTTTATATTAGATTACGATAGATTTGGCGAGGGAGGAAATCGAAATTACCTAATGGGTATAGGAATTTTAAAAGACAGGATTGATTTAAATTTTCGAGAACCTGGGTCCAGTGGTTCATCTTTGCAAAACTCGTAGAAGTTCCGAATAAAGCTCGCAAACAGATACCGTGAGTTATGTGTGTCGAGACCCAGATCCAAGTGACTGTTGTGTCATTGGTAATAAGCCGGAATGCAAGACACGTGAAGGAAGACGGTAGACCGTTTCGTCTGCTCATAACAACACCTACCCGCAGATACTTCAGTTTACTCGAGGCATGCATGCAACTGTGCCGAAAAATCGAAAGCTGAAATAAATATAATAGGTACATGGTAAATATCCCGTTATTAAAGTTAATTCTTGCATTAGTGACCATTTCAGTACAACTTCTATTTACAATAGGGATAAAAAAATACATAAAGGCCGGATAGCAGACGGACGGCGTAGGCTAGGTTAGGGTTCCATAGTTATCCTAAACCAGTTAGAGCCAAAATATACTCATTTATATTTTGGCTCGCACGGTAGTGTCCAATGATATAATGATATTTGTTTTTAAAGTGAGCGCGGTATAGAGCCAGAGTCTAAAATATAATATACTCGTACTTGTTAAGGTAAGGTGCCACATCAGCTGGCGGGCATCTATAGCACATGGGACCTCTCCAGCCAGTAGGTGTGACGATCATCAAATGTATAAATTGTTCGTTTTATCACAATGCAACATAATAAACATGAAAAACGGGACAATAATTTTACAATATTTACATTTAGGCTATCCAAATCTAAAATCAAAATAAAAATAAAATAAGGTCAAAGAATTAAGCTTCCTAATAACTCTTAAAATGTTTTTATAATTATGCGCTAAATGGGTGATACTCACCAAAACCTATCCTAACCACCTTAGTAGTACTTCTGCAGAGTCTGCCTGGGGAAGAACCACGCCCACCAGTTATTCAACCGTGAAGAAGTACTAAACTAGCACTATTTAGCAGCAGCACTACTTAAACAATGATCCAAGCGAAATTAGAGGGCTCAGAAGTCAGAGGAGGGTGTAGTCTCAAATTTCATCGAATTCGGTTCTGTAGTTTTTGAGTTACACTCCAATAACTGAATAAAATGGAAGTCGGTATTAAATTTTTCAAATTGTACTTGTTTAATCTTAGGAAAACTAACAGTTGTAAGTAACGTACAATATTGTCAGAGAAAAATATAAAGAAATTTCGGGTGAAAGAAACAGAATACAAATTTCTCATTCTAATGAATGCAGTGACAGAAATGCAGACAGTATAATACTGCTAATATAAGAGCGACAGTGGTGTAAACCATCAGGATCATCACTAGTATGTTTCGTCACTTGTCTTGATTACATTAAACAAGTGAGGAGCGAGTTACCCACGTTCGTAGGAGCGGATGGATCGAGCCCTCGGGGACCAGTCGCTCTACCATGAGTTTGCAACATAAATGTCATCTATAGTCGTTACTCGATCTCGCCTATCTATTAAGCTCGTGATTGGCGTACTCGTTGTCAATTTTAGTTTGACAATTGAGCGCAAGGTGGCACTGTTCTTTTTTTCATACATTTTTAGCGGCAGTCGATAGCGAGCATCGATTCTTGTCAATGTTGTAAACTCATGGTAGGCCTACAGGTGTAGAGATTCGTCCATAAGGTAACATTCAAGTTCAAGGTAGGACTCTTCTGCGAGCGGCTGTCATGGTAGGCACCAATGCAGTATAATACTCTTCCTCTAAGTGTTACCTACTATGTTAAGGTTAAATATGTCACTGTATGAAGGGAAATTACTGAGCGAATGTATAATTAAAGAATTCGGGATAACAAGCGGAGTATAGTGGTGCGCAGAAATTGTATATCTACCTTAACCCTTCATAAACACGGTTTATTAATTATAAAATAAAATATTTATGGATGAAACGAACGTACAGTTCCGACAATAGTACTAAAAGGTTTAATGTAAGTAGTAATATCTGTGTAGCACTGCAGCTGTAGGTAATGGGCTGGCGTGGCGCTTACTATCAGGCGAACGATCTGTCTTCTCGTCTTTAATTGAATAATAAAAGGAAAAACATAATAAACATGTGTAAAATATAATACAAAAAACCGGGACTTACTAACTGCCCCGTATCAGAATTGATTTAGTTATTAGTCCGCTCGTGACTTCGTTCTCGTGGAGTAAGGTTATCTCCTTCCCTCAGGAACTACATATTGAATCAGGAAAAAAGCCTATGTGTTAATCCCATCCATCTCCACTTCAAATTTTATCTAAATCCGTTGAGCTGTTTTTGAGTGATTGAGTAACAAACATCCCCCAACTTTCACATTTATAAGATTACTAGCTGCCCCGTATCAGAATTGATTTAGTTATTAGTCCGCTCGTGACTTCGTTCTCGTGGAGTAAGGTTATCTCCTTCCCTCGAGAACTACACTTTGAATCTGGATAAAAAAAAGCCTATGTGTTAATCCCATCCATCTCCACTTCAAATTTTATCTAAATCCGTTCAGCTGTTTTTGAGTGATTGAGTAACAAACATCCCCCAACTTTCACATTTATAATATTACTAGGTGCGCCTATCGGTTACATCCGCGTGGTGGTGGAGAATGAAATGATGATGATGAAAAGTATCTTATCTGTTAGTCCAGCGCCTCATCTACCTCCATACCAAATTTCACCCAAATTGGTTCAGCCCTTTGAGCGTGAAGAAGTAATACACATACAAACACAACCATAACCTTTCATATGTATAATATTACTGTGATAGAGTAAAAGTGTGATTGTTAACCTTACTTAAATTTTATTTATTTTTCTTAAAATAATAATACTTCAAATTTAAGTATGTAGGTACTCGATGAAAACTTTAAATATGTATACTGTAAACGTATATAAATCATGTTCAAGTATTGAGTTAGATATGAATTACTAGTAATATAAAAAAACTTAATATACTTAACATAATAAATAAAAAAGTAAATTTTATCCACAAAGATGCAAACGCGCTATCAATTTTCCAAAGTTTAGTTTAGTTAGTTATCTTTATTCGTCTCACACCCAGCTAGGTACCACCACACCACGCCCTATTACAGGCGACGCAATTAACGAATCCGCAAACCAATAAAACTAGGGGCTCATAAAGCAGAAAAGTCATAAGAACTCCCCGATTTTATGTGCACCACTCTCCCGCGCACCAGCGTCGTTTTAAATCCTGTGAAATCGGAAAACTTCATATTTATTGCTAATAGATTTTCGGCCGATGAGCACAGGGTTATTTGGGATGCAATTTTATTTCGTCCATATGAATGATTTTTATATTTAGCCCGGGGGAAGGCGCTCGGTGATGCGACGCGTTTTCCCTCTGATTTCGGACATCGAGCAATCGTTGACCCCTTAAAGTATTTCGTGAATTTTGGAATCGACTTCTTTGGTTAGTTTGAGTTACAAATGAATTTGGATGGGGAATGAAGGGGAGGCTGAACGAAATCAAATAAAATTCTACAATGGTTTTCGTTTTTATAACTCGGGAAAAGAACCATAAATCCTGAATAGTTTTACCACCACGAAAATGAGTTTCATTTTCTCGATAGTAGTCTAGGTAAGCTATTTCAGGCAAAAAAATGCGAAAATTGAGTACCTATTTGTTTTCTTTTCACGCCAAAACTGTAGCAGTTTTATTAGCAGCAGTACTCTTCGTATATAAACAAGTTATCTGGGGAAGTACTACCACCATAACTATTTGTGTAACGAAGCAGTAATGTTCGGATTACTGTGTTCCGGTTTGATGGGTTAGTATGGGTGCCGGGAAAACTACGGGCACACGAGACTTAACAACTTGATATCTCAGGATTATGAGCGCAGTGCAGTTAGTCACTTGTGACGGGATCCATCGGGTTATAGGCAGAGGTTACCGCTAACATCATGTGGGCCTTGTGCTTGTACAGTAACCTGATCATGGGTGACGAACTGGAGATCAGAAGAGGCGTAAGGCAGGGTCTGTACTCTCACCTAAACTCTTCAATCTGTATTCGGAGGCAATCATCGCTGAAGTCGTGGCTGCGCAATGTATCCGGGAATGGACCGAAATAAAAGCAGAGCTATTGAACCTCGCCAAAGACCGGGTAAAATTTGCGGAGCTGACTGTCTTCACTAGTTGGAGAGGCACTGGAAGAAGAAGGAGAAGGTTTCCTATATTATTCCTATACAACATATTTTATAAGGTGCAAGTTGGTAGTCGGCTACACTTAGCAGCAGCAGACGACGACGTGTAGTCGCTTCATGTCGCTACAGCCATGATTTCGAACCCGACTGCAGACGGCAACGGTAAATTGCATCAATCATTTGAAAAGCTATACGAAAGGTTTAGTTTAAAAGTTTTTCAATTGTTTTACTAGGTAGATTCGTACCCTCGAACGGCACTATCTGCGGTCGAGCTACAGTGACGTCTGCCGCTCGACGACGCGTCGCTAACTACGAATTTCATAGAAATACATAGAAACCAGTAATGTCGCTGCGACGCGTCGTTTGCTGTGGCTTCATGTAGCCGGCTACCAACTCGCAACTTTATTCTGTCATTAAGCAACGCCTACTCATAACCGAACCGCAGCGCTTTAGTTCCGCACGGCAATGCATTGCGCTCATTACTCTGATTTGTCTCTGGATGAGTGTGTGCTCTTTAGTTATTGTTTACCTATTATGTCACTTAATACAGTTATCTCTAAGAGCAGTAGAAATCTTTGTGAGCGAGTTCATCCGGAGAAGTACTACCACCATATCTACCATGAAGCAGTAATTTTCGCAAAACTGTGTTCCGGATTGAAGGGTTACTGGTGAAAATAAAGTCACATGAGATGATACAACTTAAACTTAATATCTCATGAGGAAGGGCGCAGTGTAGTTTGTCACTTGTGCCGAAATGCATCTATTATAGGCGGAGGCTGCCTGTAACATATTAATAGAGTGTTGAAAAAACATTGTCTCCTTTTTATCAAACATTTAATTTATATCGACTGTATAGTTTACTTAGCCGTATATTTACTCGTTGAAAGTATAGAAACTTGTGGCGAATATCTAACCTGAAACATGGCGAGATAAAAACCAAAAAAATTGCTATTGTTGATTTTGTTTCATTTTGCTGTTTGCGTATCTGAGTCTTACGTGTAATAGTGGTGGATTATTACCAGCTGTTAAGTGATAGTAGGTAGATAAATTAGATAATTATAATAATAATAATAATAATATTAAAAAAAGTGAAACCGCAGCACACCTCTCGACACGCTTTAGCCATCCACACCAACGTAGCCCCTTTTGTCACCACTCATGATGGCCTTTATGGGGATGGCAAGTCACCAATATTTTAACATGAGACTAAAATTGGCAGGTGCCGTAGTCTCTTCCATAGCCCACTATCTTCCTTATCACTAATAAGTTCATCTCAATAGCCTGGCCATTTTACCCATATTTGTAATAGTTATAAGTACCATGTTACCCTTCATGCAACATTTTTTCTGTTTTTTATACTCCTTTGTATTTTTATACCAAACAGGCCTCTAAGTGTTGACTACAGCCTCACTTATGCCTTTGTAAAGGACCGGATTAAATCCAAGATTTTGTTTTGAATAAAAGAAATAATAATAATAATCAATAAATTAGACAAAGCGTACAAAATCATGAATCGCAGTTTTTGTATTTATCTCGTGAATCACCCCGGAAAAATATTTATAACGCAAACACGATTTTAATAGAACGTGACTTAGACAGGACTTAATGAAGGACTTATTTATGTGACTGTAGCTTGACTCTGACTACTTGAATAAAAAGCTCACTTGATGCAGCTATATTAAAATAATTTAAGGCGCTGTCAGCTCAGCGCTTGGCTACGTTAATTTTCCTTTACTTGTAAACAAGCAAATTTAAAAAAAAATGGCTAAAAACGTACAAAATTCATAAAAATAATGTGCACACTTAAATAAAAAAATTATCCGGCAATGTATGTGTATTAAAAATTAATATTTTATGATATGTGTTTCATAACAAATACAATAGTGAATAAAGAGAAAAACTGCTTTAAAGGTCAAATTAAGTGGTTTGTTTGAATTTTTTTTAATGTAATCTAGTATGTTAAAATAAGTTTTAATTCCGTCAATGTGTACTTAGAAGTCTTAAAAATATCATATGTTTTTTTTTGTTTTACTTAAATCGCTGCTAAAGAGATAAACTGCTTTAAAAAATTTATTTTTATCGACATCGTGATATGACAGCAACTTAACTTGAGGAATGGCAAATTTGCAAACGTACGAGTCCACTTATAAAAAAAAAACAAACCTGCTGAAAAGAAGAAAGCAGAAACACAAATAATACCTTTTTTCTTTATTATATTAATATACATTTACGATTGTACAACATAGCAATATGGTAATTAAATACTTAACGTGGTCGCTCACCTGGTGTTAAGCGTCATGCTTGTTCAGAACAATTTAGTGCTATTCAGAATTTTAACCCACAAAATTACAAAACCCTTGGCAATACAGTGGGCCGAGCACGAAAATCAGCTTAATAGATTTTCTATTTTATTTTTTAGTGTACAATGCTACCGACAAGCGTACTATACTAAGTTAAAAAGCCACATAAGAAGACGAAGAAGTACTTATCTATGGCAAAATTTCATAGTACCTACCCTTTGATTATATAATGTATATAATCAAAGTACCTACCAATTACCAAAGGATATCCTTTGGTAATTGGTATAATAGAAACTTTCTGTTTCCATCCAAATCCGTTCAGCGGTTCCGCGCTTTGAGTAACAACAGCAGACCCATAAATATTATGATTGCGATGGACAAGATCATCGCAATGATCTTAATTCAATCATAATTTACTGGAATAGAATGATGGAATTAAGTTTATTGCTTAGTTATCGTCCCAAATAAGTTACAAAAAAATTACACCAATGTAACAAAATAATTGCACAATATACGGCGTGTTCCAAGTTTAGATACGTCCTCTAGTTAGAAGGTACTCGTAGAGTTAATATTGCGCGCATAAATATTGTCGCACACGACAGCGCCTCGCCGCTTGTAGTCTCTATTGAAGTATTACTCTTATACAGGTGGCGCAAAGTTTGATGTTATTGAATATTAACACGATGCAATATTATAAATGCGAAGTTTGTGAGTGAATGAGAAGTATGTTAGCTATTTTATGCTCAAATGGCTGAACAGATTCGACATTGATGAAATTTTGTATGTAAACATTTTAATTTTTGAGTTACACTTGTCAAGAATACTGGGAGAAAAAAAACTTGTGTGGAAGTGATTTTCCGCGAGAGTGCAGCTGCGAAAAGCAATCTTGTAAAATCTAGAATATACATCAATATCCTTCATAGTAGACATCGGTAGAGATCAGTTGACACACACTCGCATTTCTACAGATTTGTAGTTGCTCTCACATCCTAATAACCTTATTCGCTATGGCCACTCAGGTGCGTAACGTACAATATCTTCAAGGAAAGATAGAAGATTTGTATTGAATCCACAAGAATTCCTTGAAGACATCATAACGTCACTTGTTCCGTGTCTGAGCGGTCATAGCGAATCAAGCCCCAGGGCGCGAACTTAATCCTACTCGTATCTTATCTCTTTAACCGGGTTTTCCAACAAACATCTCACAAGATTTGTTAGTCCAACTCTGAATTCCATAATTACTGTTTTCAAGAAAAGATTTGTGCCATTTGAAATGGTGCTGGCAACTACCTATACATTTAGCTAAAATTTGATTGAAAGCTTGAACCTAGCCGGGGTTTGAACCATAACTATTTGTTATAAAAGAGCTATTTGTACTATACCTGTACTGCAGATTATAATGCTTACAATAATTTAAGGTGTTTTGTATCAAGTACACAGCTTAAGCTGTGTTTAAATAAATTGTTTCCATTTAATAAGTCATGAAATGAATGTTCAGCATACAGACATACGAAATTAGGCGAGGGAAAGCTGGCAATCAGTTTGTCCAAACCAAGCCCTGTCAAAATTCCTAGCATCCCAGAAGCTTTGGGATTAATTTATCTCACAAAGCGGCCCGCTCTGTGAGATAGAACGAAATAAATTAATTGACTCGTCCAATTCTACTGTAGAACGTGCTAGTCTTTTGGCTTCTTCGCGATGGAAAGCAGGTCAGTGGTTGCAGGTTCTAACCTCAAATAATTTAGATAATCTTTTGGGCAACAACACATTCAGGTTAGCTGTATCTTTGCGTCTGGGTGATACTTGCCAAGTTCCCCATCGTTGTCTTTGTGGTTCTTGGGTAGATCGCCTAGGCCACCACGGACTCTCATGTAGTAAAATGCAGGTCGATTTTCTAGACATGCCAGCTTGAACGATGTCGTCCGTCAGGCTTTTGTGCTGGCGTATCGGTTAGTACTGACGGTACGCCAGCAACGGCACCTAATCGACTGATACGGTGCCATGGTAACAGCCCTGATGGAATGACTCTTGTTCCTTGGAAGATGGTACAGCCTCTTGTGTAGGATGCTACTTGTGTCGATACTCTGGCACCGTCGAAATTTTCAGGGTCTTGGCCAAACGTTTGGTTGAAGCGTGAATACTGGTTCATATTTTGCACAAAAAAATAGCAAATCTATTCAACGTGGAAATGCAGCTGGCATTCTGGGCACATTTCTTTGGTTTAATAAATTAAGAAGTGTCTTTTAATCTTTGTATTACTAGTACTAAAAGTACCGTTTATAATATTTGGTTAAATATTTAATCCAACATACGTTTTTTTTCAATTAAGAGTACTTATAATTTTCCTACATGGGTGCGTATAACTATTTGTTTATACTGAATATATTATTTACCCGCTACACATGACGATTAAAAACATCATTCCTTTTATGCTATGAATGTACTCGTATATAACGTATCTATCTGTACGTATCTTTTTTAATTATAGTACGATGTCTATTTAGTATGATTCTAGATGTGGAGCATCCTGTGTGCAGCACGCAAGCGACACACATCTACGTACGCACCTGCAGAGAGCTTCACGTAGGGCGCAATTTTCGCTCTCCATCGTCGGCGGATTAGTTTTTCCTTTCGGTAATTAAATAACTTTGAGCTATGTTCCCGAGTGATGCATGGCTGCGTTTATTGTCTTCAGATATTTGGCTGTAAGGTTGTAACGTCTTGGTAAGGCTTTATTTTATTACTTGTATCTAACCCTGATGAAAACTTCAGTCGTGTTATGTCTTTATGTTTTTCACCACATACTTCCGCGATTATGTATATTATCCTTTTAATCATACTAATGCAATTATTATTATAAATGCAAAAAAAATGTGGGTGAAGATTGTATTTTTTTAGTGTGCATGTTAACGTCTTCACGCTGAAATGGCTCAGCAGATTACAGTGAAAATATAGAACTGCCCTATGTTAAATCTTAGATAAACACGTATAAAGCTAATGTTAGTAATTTTTATCAAGAAAAACGTTCCCGAGAGATCGGTACTAAGTAGTCAGTATTCTGCACGGGGAACTCTAGCTGGAGAACCCATATAAAAAACATGTATGTGTTATCAGTATATCATAGTGAACATTAAACATTTTTATAGAATTAATTTAAATTTAGTATAAACAAGTTATCAAAGCCGTATCTCAAACATTTTCGAAGTTATTTCAACTAAGCCCCTCCTTCCTACATTAACAGACAAGAGCGCATTATCAATTCTACAGCCTTCAGCACTTGTAATCTTTATTCATTTCAATTAAAATGGAAACGAAAGGCGATTTGGCGACAACGGTGACACTCAGTTATGAAAACATCTTAACCCTTCGCCGCTCTGGGGGCCGTTTGTGCCAATTTGCATTTCATCTCGATTCAAATTCATAGACGTTTCTATTTTTGAGGTCTTAAAAGGCACTGAATATTTCTATTTTACTGGAATTAAGGCCTCGTGTGCAAGATACCTCCATAGTTGATACTACCGCAGTTTCAGATAAGCCTCTGTGATAGTGCGCAACTGTGAACTGAACCTGTAAAAATCAAGTGAAATTACCTACTGGAATGAGATTAAAAAACCTAAAGTCTCGAGGTGATAATAGCAGTGCGATGCCACTCAAACCATTGGTTCTTAGCTAGACATATGCAGGCATTCTTATCATCAAACACATCGGATGTAGAGGCTCTTCTAGAAGTATTTATAATATATATCACGTGGTAAGTACCTACACACATCAAAAAAATATTTGCGTTCACTTTGATAAATATAAATCTTTTTTGTTACGGTGGATTATATAATGATTTCTTCGTCTTGCAATTGCTATTGGTGGAATTGTCAAACCGAGTAAACTATGGGCACCAATTTGTACGGGTCGATTAAAATGCGCCCGCCCATCGAGCTTAACGAAGCAATGAGGAAACGGAGAGCAGTCTCCGAGAATACGACTTCACAAGGTTAGATTGGCCTGCCGGCTCGCCTGACTTAAACCCACTAGAACACGCGTGGGATGACCCTAAGAGAGCTGTTTGGAACCGTGAGCTACGTCCCCAGAAAGTGCCAGAGCTCAGGGAAGCCGCTATTCAAGAATGGTACAGGTACTCCAAGAAATTATGAATTACTTGATTCTCAGCATGCCCAGGAAGATCACCACATGTGTTCGAGCCAGAGGAGGAGTTATATTATATTGAATATAAACCACTTCTTGAGAAGTTGTTGATTAAGTTCAATTAAAAAAAAATATTAGCTTATACTAGTGCTCACAAACTTTTTGATGTGTTTACATACTGTTAAAAGACATTCATTTATTTCAAAATCACAAGAGGTTAACAATTCATAACTTTAAGATCCAAAGATCAACAAATCAGGTTTACTGTATCAAAGTATCTTCAGATTGAATCCAACACAATAGTAAACACGATGACACAACAAATTAGCGCAACAACAGTGGTAACGAGCGATGACAGGGCCAGCAGTGTTCAACTAACAAATTCATTAAGAAAGGCACATAAACTTACTTCGCTTTTAAGCTCAAACCCTCTTGTTTGGAAATCCAATTGGATTTGTAACCCGGGTGTATTACCAGCCGAGTGATGGCATCTTTTGACGTAATAATTCCAGAATGAAAAAGTCAATAGAAATTGATGGTGCCAATATATAAAAACATGATGCTGTTGGAACTCACCGAAAGTGCTAATCTCTCATAAGCGCGATGTATTTTAAAGAAGCAAGAGGCTCTAAATCATCGGTCGGCAACAGACGAACCGCGAATTGTTGAAACTTGGATCGCCAAATATAGGTATGTATTATTATTTATATTGTTATAATATATCTATCACGTAGAATCTTAGTTAGGTAGTTTAGTGATAGTCAAAGTACTTTATTGATAACAATATTGTCACAGGTCAACAACAAAATCAAAAATAAACATTCAACTTAGAATTTTGTTCAGATTAGACAATTCAACATAATATACTTAACGACTTTCTTTAATTGTCTCTTTTTCTACCGACTTCCAAAAGGGAAGAGGTACTCAATTCGGCTGTATGTTTTTTTTATATTTGTTACCTCGTAACTTTCGATAGGGTGAACCGATTCTCAAAATTCCTTGTTAAAAAGCTAGTGCTTCCTGTGTGGGTCTCATTTAAATTTCATCAAATTCGGTCCAGTAGTTTTTGAGTTACACTCTAATAACCGAATAGAATGGAAGTCGGTATTAAATTTTTCATACTTACTTGTTTTAACAACTTAATATTAATTATACTTAATTAAATAATCACATACAAAGTACAAAAATGTCAATATAGATTAGAATAATAAGAATTCAGTACCATGTAGTAGGTAAACGCTCTTGAATATATAACTAAAGCAGCCGCATTACTGTTGTTGTGCTGCACACAGCAGTGTGGCGCAAGAAAGTATCGGATTTCTGGGGTAGTATTCTGATACTAGGTAAATACTAGTAAATACATATTATGAGCTTGATTGTGGACCTTTTTAAAAATTATCAATACTTTCCGGGACCCCATTCAAAATTACTTGCGCCGACTCCTGTTCTAAATTGTCTAGTGGGTACGGGTTGAAAGTAAGTACCTATAATATTCGGTGGATAATTGAAATCTCTATTTAAATTATAGATCAAAAAAAAAACAAGTGCAGTACAAATTATCAATGGCTTTTTAATTGATTAGACATCGCCTTCTACTGTTATCTACTAAATCATAAGTCATTTATAGTGTCCAGCACTAAGCGTACAGGATAACACGCATATAGCACAAGTTTATGCATCAGAAAGAACAATAATTAATTTCCCTAATGGAAAAATCCAGAGATTTATTAAAGTGTTCAAAGTCAAAGTCAAAATCATTTATTCAATTTAGGCATCAAAGACGCACTTATCCCTCCCGTTCCCTCTGCTTTCAGCCGTGCTATTCTCTAAGAGCAAACATCGTTTAATTTTTGACAGCATCCGTGAAACATATGACGAGATGACAAGAAACTTTGGAAAAGCAACCTTATGTACAAGGGCGATGTCTCATAAAGTATTTGACATTCGTGAGTTCGTTGACGAATCATTAGAGAATCGCACGGCAGGGTAAAACTTACGAGGCAAGTAAACTAGACTTAGTGAAGATTTTGTGTAAGAGACTATCTTTGGTTTGTAGCACCGTAGTGCCAGATATTCTGTTTTAGAGATCAAAGAGTACGTACTGAGGCCGTAGCACTAGCAATTTGCGAAAAGTATTCGTGTCGTAAGCGTCAACGCGTCACGCTGTGCCGTACAAACTATAGTTATCTGTGTCAAAGTTGCTCTAGATTAATGACAGTTGGTACTGTTTCACGTGAACGACACGTTTAGTTACACTTACGCAGTTATTCGTGCTAGGCCCACTGTATTTACATTAAAATCGGTGACGACACGAATGTGGTGTAACACTTAGAAAGACAGTTCTAAAAATATTATTATTCTATTTAATTGTAGAAATTGTTCATTCCTAGTTACATCAGGTTTACTTAAGTTACACGACGATTTAATTTGCACTAAACATACACACAATTGAACAGAAATGGAAAATTTAATAACTGTCATTAGAGAGCCTTATATGATTTTGGACTTTAGAGTCAAGTGAATAAGCACTACCACAATTTACTAAAAATAAATTTTAGTTCGCTAGTTTAGTTTGGTCTCCTGTGGGCCTAGCACGAATAACTGCGTAAGCGAAACAGTACAAACTGACATTTATCTAGGGTAACTGTGACACAGAGAACGCATTTGTACGCCAAAATGTGACGCGTTGACACTTACGATACGAATACTTTTTCGTTTATTATTTGTTTTGTGCTACGGCCTGCACAAGAAGTTAAGTAATTGCCGACGGGACTAGGTGAAGAGCGTACTGCAGTGTCATTCAAAGTTTAGACTTTTAGTTCTTGGTGCTACTGTGACTGACATGGTAGCGACCAGGTGCATAACTTGTCTGTATTGTCAAATAAAATTAACAAATAATAAAAGTGCTGAAAACACAAGAGGTCATTCCCCTTCCGTAAAAATGCAAAGATCCTCAAACAGTTACTGAAAGATTACAATGTAGAAATCCGAATCGAATACTAAGTTTATGATCGATAAAATGGCGGCGAGCGATGAAGGCGGCAGAGACAATAATAAATCGTAATTACAATTTAAAATGAGCGGGCGGCGCCGTGGGAGTGGTCTCCTGCCCCCACAAGCACACCACCTTCTACTCACGTGTGTGCACTTTTTACTCACACACCACAGGTACCTAATTAATGTGTGCGTAAAGGTTAGAAGTAGATTAAGTTCCGATCTGAATATAGAAGGCGATAGTAAACTGATCATTCTCATGTCTATTTACAGCTCCGATAACTTACATGTGTACCTGAATTACCCTATATTTCCTTCCCCTTCTCATTTCAGAATTCGGCCTGTCATTAAAAGGCTGTCATAATTTCTGGCCAGGCTATTTATAACTCTGGTTTCATTGTACTCATTTAAGATTTAGCTAATCATTTTAGATTATATATACATATTAGTTCCACATACTTATCCGCTTTTTTATTCAATTTATCAGGTTAAATCCAGTTTTTCCTTTGGTAATTCTGTGTGTTATGATTGCTATGTTTCTACTTGGATACACACATGACAATAAGGAGCACCGTATTTCACACGTAAAAGTGATGCGTTATAATGAATTTGTTTTAAACTTATAACAGAATAATTACTATTGATTATTGAATTTATCTCGCCTTTCTGGATCTGGTGTATTAATAAAACACACTCGATTGTTTTTTTATAATAAAAATCATACTCGAATATAGGGGAATAGAAAATATACCTTATATTTGATTCCCTACACACAGCTTACATAAAGAACCTAATTTGTAATAATTCTCCAATGCTTTGGTATCAACATTGCTCATGAGTTAAATTAAAAGTTCTATTCTTAGTTCTCGTTGAAATAATTTAAATTGGAAATAAATGGAAAACAAGAGCAAGTATTAGGTAACAAAAATGATCTGAAACTGAAAGAAAAAATGCATATATGCACGTACTTCAAATAATTAACTGCACTTAATCATAATCATAACTTCATCAATGTGGAAAAGGCAAACTCAATGAAATTATTTTTCAGCATTAAAATTACCTTATATACGTCAATGTTTGTTGTTATCTTCATTCTTTACAAATTTCATATAAGTCAGTTCAGCCATATAAGTGCGGTGTCCTTTCGCATTTATTAGTGGGATAGGTTGATAATGGAGAGATAATAATTCGTAAGCAGACATCAGCTAATATATCATCCATGATCATATATACTCGTACATAACGATTTCATTTAATATAATATGATTCATGTATGATGATTAACATTCAGGTGAAGCATTACTTTTAATAATTCGACCATCTTTAATTTTGTTTCTGAAATGATTCGATGCATATCGGATAGCCATTTACTAAAATTACACGTTACCAAACATTCACTTGCTTTATTTTCCATTCCCCTATATTCGAGTATGATTTTTATTATAAAAAAACAATCGAGTGTGTTTAATTTGGAAATCGGTTTCTTTAAAGGGTTCCGTGGAAAATATCGACTATTTGCTGATGTACCAAGTGATCAATACTTACAGTACACATATGTTACATAATATCTAGGTTAAGACCCTAAGGGATAAAGCAGTGTCTTAGATCACGGGCATCATATCGAATCCCAAGTGTAACGAAGAATTCTAGAGTTACGTCCCACGCGTAGCGAAGGAGTAAAGAGTTAAGTCTAGAATCAGAAGTATATCCAGGGATTTTAAACTCGCCCAACATGATGAAAACTTTATCCCCAAGGTGAATACCTACTCTTTTAAAAGTAACTGCAAGACAATAAATGATTTACTTTCCGTTACGGTTCAGTACTAGGTTGTATGTGTTGGTTTCATGATATATCAGATCGCTTGAAAATATTTTTAGTATATTATAAGTTACTATTGGGTCCCTTGTATTACCAGTAAAGGATTCCTGAATAAGATTATTTCTTGACGACCATAGTGCCAATTCTATACCTTAAACAAGTATAAGAACGATCATATCTATGCTTATGTTTGAATGTTACAGTATACCAAGTTGTAGATTTACTGGTATCATGATAGCCCATATTTGTCCCAAGAGGATCAGCGCAGTGAAGCTACGCTATAGTCACTATATACTCATGCTCACACCTCCATTGTTTTGTTTCACACTTCAGCAGTAGTGGCGTTTACAATCGAGGAAACGATGTAGGTACATAACTAAATAAAAACAATAAAAATAATGTATAAAGTCTTCATACTTACAGTGTTTATACTCACCTCGTTTATGTGGTTTTCATAATCCATGTCGTAAATCAAAACATTTTTAAAATACGTTTATGTATGTACAAGCAAAGCTAAGTGAAATATAATTACCTCGCAACAGGATACTTAAGTACGATTAGCATCTAAAATGTGACAGTTACATGCATCTTCCTTGATGGTGGTCTCCGATACAGTCTATCTATGTTTTTATCATCACTCCTTTGTCTAGACTTCAAATAAATGACATATTGCAAAAATTACATAGTTATCTGCGTATGAAAGAGGAAACCAGTTTTTTTCCTAATGCCCCAAAAGTCATTGAGCCATTAATGCTCATGCAATCCACCGTGAAGATAGGGTAAATTCAATAGTTGGCTGTTGACGTTATGCTGATGTACACCAAAGGTTTTCTATATATTATGCAAGGAAAAGACTTTATTGTTCGTACCAACGAATTTCTATAGGTACTCTATATAACAAAACTTATAATATATAAGAATAGAAATGTATAGAAACTAACCTAGAATGGAAACCAATTTTTCACTACTTTGTCTCTGCGCGCTAACGTAAAATACACAGAATTCGCCCTACAACTCCTCTATCTATGGTTACATAATGTTTGCGCTGTGTTATAATTCTAAGATTTTGATCTATTTGTTGTTCGATATTTTAGATTTTTTTACTACATGTAAAACAAAAATGCTTGAGACACTTGCAGAACTACGATTACTTCTTATGATCAGTTCACAAATATTCTGAAAAATAAAAGCTTTCTTGCACATCAATATATACCAATGAAGGATAATACATTTATGACGACGTATTGCTATACATTTCAGCTGCATTTCTGAGTAATCAAATACAGAATTTCAAACTATATATAAAATAGGAATTTAAATACGAATAATTGTTCGTTAGTTATTAGTTTTATATATATATTTCCAATGCCAAAAATGTCTGACAAGGTCCACGTCCAAGGATCTCTAATAAAAAGGATAGAGATCATAATCTCAGTGGTCCGAGTTTGAACCTCAATAAAATGAGAATACATTTTAATGATTATTATGCCCTTAAACGTTTTGGCCTGAACGCTGCTATACCATTCAGTGGGGATAATCACTAATTCGAATTTCCACCTATTTTGAAAGTTACATTCTTAGTAGTTAAATAATAAAAATATCACGTTCACACTATTATATAAACAAAAGAATCTTCTGTCTTGTAGTCTTCAGAGATCTTTCATGCTGTAACTACTAATCCGATTCGGTTAAAATCTAATAATAACTGATTCGGCCTTCGGTTCGGCATATTTTATATGTAGATTAGGACCTTCAATAACACTTTTAACCTGTAGAAATATACTTTTACGATAAAAGAGCCGCAGAATGCAAGCTAGTTATTAATAAAAAATAAGATTGGGCACTGGAATTGATAGTACATGTATTAGAATATTAGTCCCCATCTAATTAATTCTATGATTCAATCATTCGTAGACTTCCAATTATAAAAAATATGTAAATCATGGACCGAGTGACGATTTGTTAAAAACTATAAAAATAGATACATTTTCCATATTATAGTCATTATAAAAAGCGATGTTTAAGTCAATAACCTACCATGGGCTTTATAACAATATATAATTTGGCGCCCAGAGTAGATGATGGATTGCCATCGTAAACGTCAAAATTTGGACCCAAAATAAAGGATCGCACAGGTGATAGAAGGACCACATCAAAATGTTTCGTATAAGTAATTATTATTCGAGAACTTTCACAGTTCATTGATTTTCAACTTAATACGAGTATAATTGGTACACCTATACTTAGATTCAGTATTAATATTTTGACAGGAATAAATTGTAATGAATTAGCTAGAAATTAATGTTACATAATCTTGACTTTATATTCTCATTTTCTAATGACGACGACTATAATATGATGATTATTTAAGTGTTTCTGTTCTTGATCAAACACAGCAGGAATATATGTATTAAGTGCATGGTATGCAGTTAAATTAAATATATATATATATATCTTACACTGGAATTCATAGTCAAGATAGGGGCTCCCTCAGGACAGTTCAGGCGATGTGTGACGGATTCAACCTCTATGCATTTCATAGACAAAAAACACGCCCACTTTGATAGGTGTCAGGGCTGGATGCTGGATGACCGACTTTCGATCTCCAAACAATCCCCTAGTACAAAGTTTTGTATAAAGTGTAGGAAAATCAGTTTATTACTGAGTTTTTTATTAAAATGGACGTGGAGAATTATTTGAGGCTTCAAGGCGATCTAATAGCCGATGAAGCACTACAGAATCTGCGGATAATATCAGTGCCCAAGCGATATATATAGTTTGTACCATTCTATTCGCCTGAAATGATCTTACTAGATACCTACCTACAATAAAATTAGTAAGCATTAGATTGAATAAGTACCTATCTACCTAGGTACAGACCGAGTTTCGCAGTGTCTATCACCTATGTAAATAAATGTTTATTTTCAGACAGTTTGCGGAGATATGGTTTTCATATCCCAACCTATGGTGTGTCGCATAGTTTTACGTGCATCAGAAATTCTATGCAGTCTGCTGGGTCAATACATAAAGATTCCTTAACGTAGTGTTTATATTCTCTTTGGTTTCCTTCACCATTTTTTTTATTTTACATTGATCTGCAGTAAAATAGGCAGCATAAACGTACGTATTGTCAAATCTGATTTGTCAATGTTACAGTAGTGACACAAAGCGAGTGAATGATCTAGAAACACGTGTGGAGTTCTGTTCAGCTGGGGGCCCTTCCAATCATTGTTTATGAAATACAAAGAATAATCATTCAACATCAGCTTCTAGGTGAATGCTGAGTGATAGTTTTTGGGGGACTGTTCATCCCCCGACTATGAGTTCTAGTGTTAATGCACATAAACATCCTAATGATATTGAAATTTGAAACGTAAACAACTTCAAATGAATTAAATCGCGTATAATTTTATAATACTTTATCCCGACGTTTCGAGCAGCTTTCAGTGAACGGTCACGGAAAAACTGGATGACAGTTGTTATTAGGTGACTACAATATGACTGGCTCTATTGTCGATAGTTTCCGCAACGCGATATAAGGTATTTTCGATAATACAATAATTGAGTATCTTAACATGAAAAGTATTTATTTTGACAAAACTTTAAAAGTCAGATATAAATGTGGTGATTTCCGTGTGGCGTCAAAACTTTTGATTTTGGCGTTATCACTATTTTCCATTCCGATTCAATATCGCGCTTTTGACAGGTAAGATCTATCAGCCATTCGGAATAGGTTAAAACCACGCTCAGTTGCTCCTGGCATGGAATACTAGTACACACAGACAGATGACAGTTAGCGCACCACGCGCACATCAACGAACTGTCATTTTTGACGGACTGCTCACGGAGATTTCAGTCAGCATGCGTGGTCGTTGAAATCGAAAAATCCTTGATGACGTAATCCATGACGTCCCATGGTTCTACGTTGTCGCGCTTTTGTTGATTCGGAATGGCAATCACAGCACCAAAATCGATTTTGACTTCAATCGGAAGGCACACGTGGTATTGCAGATATTTTTGTAGACATTGGCGTCTTCTATAAAAAGGTGTGTACATCACTTTGCTCTATTGTCTAGTTGCGATATAAGATTTTTTTCTGTATTTTTTTCACACCTTGGGTTACATTATCAAAGTCTACATACAGATCCTTAAATTTTTGAAAATATCTTTTAGTTCATCAGGGATAATGTAGTAAACGGTAAAAGATTTTTTTAAATCAGTCCGCTAGTTTCGGAGCCTATTCAATACAAACAAACAAACAAACAAATTCTACCTTTTTATTTTTTATGAAAAGAAATTCTATGTTATATATTATTATTATAAGTGTAAAGAAGTGTTAGTAGTAGTAGTAAGTAGATACAGACGAACACTTATCGCAGTACATAATTTTTGCAAGTCATATAGCAATATCCTGAAATAGCCGATTCAGTCACTAAATGTGCAATAGTAGGTGAATACGAGTGCTGCATAAATCATTATAGTAAGGTAACTGTACCTCCACAGCTTCACAAAATACCTCAGCAAGCACACATCAGAGGCACTCTTCGGGCACACAATGCCGGGTTTGTTTGTCCCTCCTGTTTGTTGTAGATCCATTGGCTGCCGTTGAAACGCACAAATTCCCACTGAATTTTGAGACTGAATTCACCAACTATAGGATGCACGGTTCTGTAATCTATTTTAAATGAACTCTCGTGATGTGAAGTGAATGTAAATGTGAAGTTTTACAGGGAATAACTGTTAAAGCATTTGGATTCTACGAAAAGTTGCTATATATTTACATTCATTCATTATTCATTAATTCTCCATTGATATAGTAAATCTCTCTGAGAGTAACAAAATATATAATTCCGCAAACAGATGTGTACGTATATGCAAATGAAAAACATGTTTTATTTTCAATTATTGTCTTTCTGTAATTTTTTATCCACGTAATATATCTTTTTGATTACAGTGTACAATGGGAGCTATTGAAATTGTTTTTTATTATATTTCTGTAACTTTTAAGTAAGTATCGTGATTTTTTTACAATAAGTAATTGATTACGCACAAACTATGTTTATATTACACTACTTTTTAGAAGAACTACATTGAGTTAAGCTAAAAATGATATTAGATATTAAAATTGACTATTATTAAAATTTGCTAAATTACAATGTCACATATTAAAGGTAATTTAGAATTACGTCTAAGATAAAAACACCTAGCATGGATTTTTTGTGTTGTAGTAGTATCAAACTACGAGTATTATTAGTAGCCGGGAAACACTTAGGTACGTCAGGGATCGAGGCCCGCCAGGAGCTCGCAGACTCCGCTGCACACTCGCCCTGAAGATGAGCATCGGACATGCTCATCTTCAGGGCCGGAAGACGTATTCGATCCCTAACGTGAGTGTTTTGCTGGTTAATAATAATACTTTAAGTAACTAGATAGTAAGATCATGGAATATTTTCATGCATTTTTTTAAACAGTTGTCTTACAAATATGTTTTGTAAAATTGTTATAATAATTAACCCACTATTAACCCTTCATATACCGTGATAATTAAAACAAAAGATTTATGAATGAAGCGAACGTAAATGTACGTTAATGGTACGGAAAGTATTAATCCATATTTACTTTGATTCTTCTACAGTTATATATTATGGTCTAAAAGATTTTTACGTACTCTACTGTTCTTAATAAAGGGTACTGCGTAAGTAATATCTCTGTTCCGAATTAAGTTTTTAGCATAAGGTATAAGTTCACTAAAAGCTCTATTTAAAAAAATGGGTTGAGTTGGTGTTCATTTATAGTAGTAATTATGGAATAAAACTATTAGCAATGTATATTGTAGAGTTTAACTCTACATATTTGTGATATAAACATAATCTGTGTGGTTTGTTTTTGTTTATATATAAAATAGTGTGTAATAAAAGTGAACAATTAAAGTGTGATAACAGCACACTTTCATAGTTAGTACCTACTTATATAAATGATGGTTTAAGTCAATGAATAGATTATTTTTCAATATTTGATCAGAATGATATATTTTGAATGCATTATGTCCATGTTAAGCCTGTGTCCTGCGATAGTTTGATACCATGATGCTTTCAGGAATTCATAATGATCACAGCTTTATATACGGCATATACTTAGTAAAACACACACTGTGTAACAAAACAAACACAGAAAATTACAATAATAATATATTAGAGTATTATATTTTATAAGGGTTATACATATATTTCGTAACGGCGATAACTCCAAAATTTTGATAACAGTTTAATTATTTTCATGTAATCATAAATAAATGGTCTTAATAATTTATTTAGTTTTATCGGTAACTGAAAACTGAATATAAAATAGGACATTGACTAGCTGGTTCTAAGAAGTACTTTGCTTGAAAATTAGGGAGCGTGGTTAGCCCATTCTATTCGAACTGCTAGGGCTCGGGCTTCCTATCAATTAGAATGGGATAGACCATAATCTGCCAATTAAGCCCAGTATGGCCTGGTGGATAGGGTAGTGAATAAACCAAGGTTTTAATGTAACGTTAACCATCACACGTAGTAACATTAGACAGAATTTCAGTATCGCTAGTCCATGATTCCACTTCATGACGTAGCAGTTGTGTATTTCAAGCGAAACTTCGTAGTCTGCCTTACCCTCTAATGAGTTCTGTTTTCAAGAGGCAATAATAACGGTTGTTAGGTTGAGGGCAGCCGCCATGACATTTTATTGAGGAAAAAGAGTAAAACATAGTAAAAAGCTACAAGTAGAGCAGTGTATGGCCAATTGCATTTTGTGGCAGTGAGTGCGAGTCGCGTGCTGGCTGCCATTAGCCCGCCCTTCTGGGCTGTTTGCCAGAGTATGTGAATATTACGTATGCAATGTCTATTGCTATGAGCAATTCAAAGATAGATTTTATTGTTTCACAAATAATGTTTCTTGCACAACATGTTTCTTCAATTTTGTTAGCTGCTCATTAATCCGTTGAGGTTTAAAGTTAATAAATTGATTTAAATATATATCTTCTTGGTATGTATCGCATTAATTATTACATTGTGTTATTTTTATAATAAGGATGGAATATTAGTAAATAAGTACTACTTCAGATCAGTACTCTTTTTTGACCGGCTTCTATAAAAGGGAGAAGTTTGCAAATCAACGTTTTTTAATGTTTATTTATAGTACGCTAACTTTTTGCTGGATCCGACTTCCATGAGTGTTTGACAGATTTTGTGTTATATAGTTTCATAGATAAATCAGACTATATCTAAGGATAGATTCTACCTTCAAGTTAGTTCTCATCAAATTTTATTACCAAATGAAAAAACTTTAAGTTAAACCATAGACTTTTACAGCCAAGGTAAATATTAGAAGTATTAATTAATACTTCTAACATTTACCTTGGTTGTAATACTTAATTAACAATTAATTTATACTCAATAATATAATAAAGAAAAGTATTCGAGTGTGTCGATGCTATTTATATATATAAAATAGTGGAAGTTGGATTCGTATTTTAGGAATAGGTAATTACTTGTTAGGGCAAAGATATTTGACGTGTGTCGAATTTTGTGCAAAAACTGACTGTAAACAATTTTCACATTACATTAATTTTGTGTACATAATGAGGTTCTATTACAATTTTCCCGAAATACGATCGTTATATCTATCTGGTGGTATTAGGTATAATTTCTACACGTAAAAATTATGAAAATGTGAAATTGATAATTTTCACTTTAGAATTGCTCGAAACACAGCACAGTAACGAGCTGTCGTGACTGTGCTATGTGTGATAGCTAAGACATTTCGGAAAAAAATATAATTTCATAGGAATTAGCCATAAATGCTGTGTACAATTGTTTTGTTTATTTCCTTCGTAGTACGTAATACGTGATAGCGCCGACCAGAGCGGAGTGGCGACACGTCGTCTTATCTAAAAACCTATTTATTATGTCTGATGATTTTTATTATTGGGGTTCTACTGGTGACAAAGCAGAAACTTTAATTCTATTTTGTCTATTTAGGACAAACTAAATATAATGAGAAACGCCCTACACAAACTGTATAAAAATTTACTCTACTTAGAAGATTAGCTATAGAGATATAATATCCGAAGTAATACTTTAAAATGCGAAAGTGTGTTTGTCGGTTTTTCATGTGTTTTTTTTTCATGCTTAAACTTCGCGTTAAAGCAAATTTTGCAATATCGTATTTGATTGTGGAGTTATGTGATATGGAGGTTGGACGTGTTGTAGATTTTTCTGCTAATAAATTAGTTCTCGTTAAAAACGAAATCGTGTGCTATTTATTTATTTATAAAACCATTTCACATTTTCAGAGAGTAATAATAAATAACATATATACCAATGATATCATTGATATTAATTATACATATGAAAAAGTGGAAGATATTCTGGTAAATAAAATACACTTAATTTTTAATTAATTTCTTGTAGATAGTTGCATAATCCATTAATCATAATACTAAGCTAATTGGTAAGCTTATGTTACAAAATAGGTCATATCTACAATATTGTTTTTAAACAAAGTAAATCTCCTTACGGAATCTTACATTAAGAAATTATTCACGCTTAACCAAATATCAGTCAATAGCATTTTTCAACCGGACAGCAAAACATTGCTCAAGCTCGACTGTTTCTGAGGTGAAAATAAACGAAGAAAGGTTCGAATTTTTTCAATATTACGACTCTTATAAGTAGATGTGATACCCACAAAATATATTAGCTAATTTTTCATAAACGTGGACCAAGACCTCTGAAGATCCTGACATTTCAAGATCAGAATACATGCAAACATATTGAGTTTATTTGCGTTCCTTAATTAATCAGTTTAAATGTTTTTTTTTATTTAATTTATTTCTTTATGTAGAGGCTGTAGTCACCCTTCCTAGTCATTGACAAATTCTTTGTAAAAAAGTTCAGCTAGCATCAGAATCTACGACTACCAAGTGTTTTTCTGGCTTTATCATCTCAATTTTAGCAACACTTCGCTTGTTCCTCCCTTAGTAAACATCTTACTAATCGCTACGTAAGTAAAAAAATATATATGGAAAAGTTGGCGGTACTACTATTGCTTAGATAGCACGACAGCTCGTAACTCTGTAGCTATTTGCGGATTCAATAAGCTGGTAGATTAATATTCCAAAATTGTACCTTCTTATAGTATATATATATGTAGGTATATAATTGTACTGTACTGTAGCACGGTAGCTCTTTTATACAGACATAGCTGATGTAGAGAGACGAACATAAAGAAATTTAAGATTTTATTGTAAGTAAAAATTGGTATTATTTTAAATATCTATAGAATGCCTGACTGGATTGTGACAATACTTCTTGGATCTACTATAATTTTAGTACATAGTAGGTAAAATAGATAGAAATAGATATAAGTTGCAAATATATGGTTATACAAAATAGGTATAAGTTTAGATGGTTCGGATTGATTGAATATGTATATTCAATCAATCCTAACCATCTAAACTTTAAATGGGTAACAATACCCACTGCGCTTACTTAAGACGAATGAAGGCAAGCACAACTAAAACTCAATAACACATCCCCGGGGCTTCGGACCGGAACAACCCCCATCCCTTACGACGAAACTTGTTTGTAACGTCAAATCTTAGTTAATAATTCTAGAAACATCTTTGAGCAGGATGTGGTTGGATCTTCCAAAAGGGTTGCCGAATTGTATTAATTATTTCGTTTGGATTCTTAGTCGGAACTACTCGTATGTTTTATGTAAGAGGTTATGTTATTTTTATGTAATATGGCAACTCAAAAACGTAATGCCACCATATCTTCAGGCCATGATCGTGTGATAATTAGTTTTATCAATCAATATGTATATGAATCAAAGACCAGATTGATTGACAATCTGATGCTGATACTGACGTAGAGACTTGAAATTTGGAGGGTTATGCCTTTTGTCTTGCTGGGTAGAGGTGATATAAGAAAGTGTTTTACAAAATTCAACCCCTAAGGAAGTAAAAATAAGAGAAAACTTAAGTATGAAAGTCCTTTGTTTTTGAACTTATAGGTGTGAAATTTATATTTAGATCGTACTCGTATATTCAAAATAATAATATAATAATAGTTTTTATAAGGGTGCCTGTGAATTTAGAGATAAAACTTTGTATGGAAAATTCAGTGTTATTGAATTTTAAGTTGTAAAACTTTGTATTTTGATATTCCATGTTATTGAGGCCAATACATTAAGTGAGGTCAAAGGAGAAACAGTCTTCGTGCCGCGTGTACAATTGATCCGAAATTACCTTCCGTTTGGATTTAAGGTTGCTTAATTAAGGTTTGTTTCGCGATGACTACTAATAAGTCTCACGACCAAACTCTGAAATTTGTTGGAGCTGATTTGAACTTTTGTCAAATATCAGACGTAGTGACGGACAATAGCCATGAACATATCTCTATATTGTTACAATAATTCATATCTAGAAAAAAATACCCTACGCGGAATAAGTTGTGGGAAAAAGCTAGTTATATATAAATTAGTATTATTCTGTAACGCGTCGTGTCACGTGCCTGAATGGTCATAGAGAATAAGGCCCCAACATCATTACCACATCGGTTCAAACACTCAACTACATCTATATGTAGAGTAATATCCAATAAAGAAGTCATCTCGTTATGGGCCGGGCGTACTACAGGATTGCATGTTGGCTGTATCAATGCTGTATCACGTATGTACTGATTTTATACTGTGACTGTTTTTCTGCACTAGCCATCAGCCAGCTCAAGAATTGTGCAACAATCGCGACTGCTTTGCGACTCAGTTGCTTTACAAGTACAATTTGGAAAATTTAATACCGACTTCCATTCTATTCAGTTATTGGAGTATATCTCAAAAACTTTTCGACTGAATTTGAATGAGATTTAAATGGGACCAAACGGGAAGTACCAGCTTTCAAACAAATAAAGAATTTTGAGAATCGGTTCACTCAGCCGAAAGTTATGAGGTAACATACATAAAAAAAAAACATGCAGTAGAATTGAGTACCTTTTTTTTGGAAGTCGGTAGAAAAAGCTTGTGAGGGCCCTTAGATAACTTCAACTTGGTGAATGTTCAGAGCATTTTGCTTCTCTGTTATGAAATAGGAAAGTTAAATGAACAATGTACGAGTAACATACAAGCGCAGCGTGAGTATTTCAGGTTTTAATGGGACGTTACTGCGATGCGAGCTGTAAAACAATTTAACTTGAATAAATTTGAAAGTTTTTATTTCTCTAGTTAAATATTACAACACGGTGAAAATTATTTATGGACGACATGTTAAATTTAGTGCTTTTATGTGAAGTAAATGAAAGTAAAGCTATAAGAACAACAACTGTTTAATTATTATTGACCGAGCGAGCGAGGCGTCTCTGCTGCCTAAAAAGGGGGGGGGGGGGGGGAACTTTGCTGCGGCATTATTTACTGACAGCTTATGAATTTTTTTTTTTTTTTTTTTTACATTTAGTAAAAATGTCAGGTACCTGATTTTAAAACAGGAATTACGAATATGAGCATAGTTGTTCAAGTGGTTTCCTAGATTATAGGTTGTGAGTAGTGCGAAAAATTACCGCTGATAACACCGCGCTCGCGAGGTCTACTGTTTGCAGAACTACTAGTTTATGGGTTGATATATGGGTTTATATGCTATATATTATGTGATTTTATTGCGTCCGTCTGTCCATTTCATTCATATGCTAGACGTACCGATACGCGGAGATGTAACGGAAAGGAAATATACAATTAATACAACTTAGGTTTCACGATTTTTAACAGTGCAATTCCTAATTATTAAACAGATGTGCAAATTAATTGTGACATAGGTATACACAGAAGTACTACAAGTTTTCAGACTATACCATCACTATACCTGTGGAATTTTAAGGCGATTACACATCAAGTTTAAAGTGAGGCTCTGCGCAACTTGTGATTGCATCCTCCACAACTTTGCTCTCGATACCTTTTGTGTTTGCGGAGCGCCTTTGTGCTGCACCGGTGCGTTTACCTTACACTTGCTGCGCCCCGTTCGCCACTTTAATGGAATTGCTGGAAATTAGTGAGAGCGTCTTTTATGAATACCTTCATCAAATCTACTATATATACTTAGCTACTGAACTATCTCCGATTCGATGTACGATAGGATGAAACTAGTAAGTATTGCTATCCGTACAAATACTCAATAATAAATTACAAAATTCATACTGTTTTAGTAATTTGGATAATTTCAATATATGTACGTTCTACGTATATCATCATCATCATCTCAGCCGTAGGACGTCCACTGCTGAACATATGCCTCCCCTATGATTTTCCAAAAGGACCGGTTGGAAGCGGCCTGCATCCAACGTCGTCCTGCGACCTTCATCAGGTCGTCTGTCGACCTACGCTGCGCTTGCCGGCTATGCTACGTATATACATATAAATAATATAATATATAAATCTAGTTATAAACGATCGACAGGCAGAGTAGACTATAGTACTATTGACCCTATCACTCAACGGAGCTCCATAAAATGCTTGAGCAGTGTATTCTTGCAGAAAACGATTAGACACATCAAACTTTAGAACAGGTGTGGTATTGTTTTTTTACATATATAAAGACTTAAATTTGATACTTTTTTTTTACTTTATTATTTTAAACCACTAACGGGACCAAATACAATACAATACAATAATACTTTATTGAACACCAAGCTTATAAATGAAAGAACTAAGAGTAGTTTACAAAACAGGTTGTACAATTGGCGGCCTTATCGCTATGAGCAATTTCTTACAGGCAACCTTGGGATGGATAGTAATTAAAATAAATTTGAATAGGCGCATAGTGGTGTAAAACAGTAATAATTAAGTAATATAACTTAGTGGATGGATCATTTTTACAATATATTGTTTACTCAGACACAATCAAATATATCCATAAATAAATAACACATGCATAAACAAGATAGGTACATATATAATAATATGATATATACAATATAATACATACATACAATACAAATCAATATATATAAAATACAAAGATACCTACTGTAGGATCAGTTAGTAAATAAATAAATTAGATTTACAATGTTATACACAAATTAAAAGGTAATGACTAGCAGCCTTCAGACATGTAATGCTTTTTTACCATATTCTTGAATACATTAATTGATTGAGCGTGTCTTATATCAACGGGGAGATTATTCCACAGACGGGCAGCTCGAACAGTAAACGAATTTTGATAGAATGTTGTCGAGGAAGTAGGGGTTTTCAACTGTCGGGTACAGGAAGAACGAAGAGAAAGTGAATTAGAGAGATGAAAAAATTCAAAACGTTCTTTAAGATAAGATGGAGTCGGAGGAAAGAACAGTATACTGTAAAGAAGGGAAAGGACATGTAAATCCCGGCGACGTCGGATGGGTAACCAATTAAGCTTAGACCGGAATTCAGATACATGGTCATACTTGCGCAGGCCAAATATGAATCGAATGCAAAAATTTTGTATGCGTTCTAGCTTATTTAATTGCTCCTCGGTTAAGTCAGGATAGCAAGCGTCAGCGTAGTCAAGGATTGGGAGGAGGAGGGACTGTGCTAACGCGGTTTTCGTGGCAGTTGGGAGAAAGTTACGGAGTCTTCTTAGTGATGCTGCTGATGCAAAAACCTTTCGACTGACTTCAGCAAGCTGAGGTTCCCAAGATAGATGACTGTCAAGGTAGACACCCAAGTTCTTGACCGTTTTGCTAAAGGCTATAATGTTGCCGTCTAAAATTACTTGTGGGAGGCAGAACCAGTCAATCTTGGATATCATTCTGGAACTTCCAATTACAATAGCTTGCGTCTTTAAAGGGTTTATGTTGAGACCATAATATTTACTCCAGTTAGAGATAGATTCTAAGTCTTTATTTATTATATCGACAGCAGTGCTTAATTGAACTAAAGGGGCCTGTGTATAAATCTGTAGATCGTCCGCATAGAGATGATAGGAAGAAGACAAGTTTTGAGAAATAGAATTTATAAAGATAGCAAATAATAGAGGGGATAATACGCCGCCCTGAGGAACACCCGCAGATGTATTACACCAAGTAGATAAGTTCTCATCAATGCAAATACGTTGCCGGCGCCCATACAGGTAAGTACGAAACCAGTCAATAACCGTTGGAGATACGTTAATAGAGCGCAAAATTCCAAGTAAGATATCAAAATCAACATTATTAAAGGCATTACTGAAGTCAAGTAGTGTAATCACGGTTAGTTGCCCATTACTATTGCCATATCTGATGTCATCAGTGATTTTTACTAAAGCGGAGACAGTGCTATGACCTGGACGGAAACCAGATTGGAATGGGTTGAGGAGAGCGTTCCTGTTGAGGAAGGAGGAGAGTTGCTGATAAACAAGTCGCTCTAGTACTTTAGATAAGAAAGGAAGAATGGAAATAGGCCGGAAATCAGTATAAGAGGATGGGTTGGCTTTTTTAGGAAGTGGGGTTATTAGTGCTTCCTTCCAGGCTGATGGAAATATGCCTCTGGTAATCGAAAAGTTAAGTATGAAACTGATTACTGGAATTATTTCATCAAGGATGGTGTAATAATAAAATTTCCTCCGTCCACTTTACGCATATTTTTTAATTAATATTGAGGTTAATTTACAAAATTTATCAACGTTGGTTGCTTGAGTTATCTATCTTAATGCTATCTTAAAGCTAGATACAATACTCGGTCTCCAGCGTGAGTATACAATTTAGTTATAATTCCTTGTTTCCCATTTAAACGTCGACACTCCAATATCTAGGAACAAAGTTGATACTTAAGGTTTTCCGGAAAAGGCGATGGCACCAGCAGAGGTAGTCCCCCGGGGTAATGTGGGAGAATGTGCACCAATGTAGAAGCAGGTTACGAAATAGAGAAGAAGTAGAAGAAGAAGAAGGTGTCCTGCGGGTTCTTGCCAGCCCTGGTACTATCCTAGGGCAGATCTGCAGCTTGATCCACACCTTCTCCTTTGTTGTGTGGAACGAGTCCAATTATTGGAGCCGGAGCCCAGTTGTAGTAAATTGCATGACCGAGCTCATCTTAGTGCGAAACAATGCAATAGGCGTAGTTGAGCCCAAATTAGTAGTCGGCGACTGCTTCAATCTGAACATTTAGCAGCAGCCAAAAAAAACTTGGAACCTCCCGTGGCTATCGTAAGTGTACGGGCCACGTAGGTTAGAATGATCCCCTCCTCTTGCAATAATATTGCCAGTCTAAGAATTACTTTTTGCCAATTTATATATTAATGGCAACACATTAGGTAAAGGTGATTCCAAACGAAGGCCAAATTATATTACGATTTTACGGTGTTACAGTGCCTCGTTACCCACCAGAATTTTACGTGGAGCGCAAAATTCCTGCTGACCTCAGCTGATTAACACGGTTTGCCAAGAAAATATGTAAAAAAATATGCGAAAAATGAAAAAAAAACCTTAATAATAAGCAATAATCCCAATTGAAAGTGTACATCTGTGAGAGAACACTTTGAATCTGTCTTAAAACACGGAGTATTAGAATTATAATAAGTCTTCTGCGTACGTTCACGATTATACTTATTTTACAATCTCGTACCATATCGCTGTACCTTAAAAACAAAACAAACCCAAATGATGGCTTACATCTTTTCACAAGAGTAACCAACCATTCTTTACGTATACCAATATAAGAATGTGACAAGGTTTACATCGGCCTTGCCATACTCTGTTGAAAGTGGATCATGTTGTGGCAACGGGTTTTCATCATACCGGTACCGCATAACATATGTACATAAATTAAACTAAAACCAAATAAACTCGCTACGGCGACTTAAAATCAGCTTAAAAATAAAACAAAAAACAGAAAAACTCGCTACGACAAGTACGCTCTTCAATAATTCTCGACATTCTACAGACAACTCCATATCCAAATATATGCCAACTGTCAGGACTAATCTTTTTCATTCCGTGGATCACAACATCACAACTGTCCGGACGCTCAAGTAACTAAATTGTTTTAGTTTTGAAACACTTCAACTATAAATAGCCATATCAAAATACTAATTACAGCGCTCTGGAATAAGCTGAGACTTAAAGTTAGTTATAAATCTTAATAAAAAATGCTAAATAACGTTGCCGGATTACTGCCAACTGAAACTAAAAATAATATCCTCAGTATCGTAGTAACTTGCTGGGACAGTTACTACGCTACATGATATACTAGAACTTAAACAGCACATTTAATGTCTTTAATATGACATTCACTTTGTCTGCCATTATCGTCTTCCAGAACATAAACCAAACGGGACAGCTTCCCTACCACTTTGACCGTTTCGAATTTAGGCGCCAATTTAGCGGAAAAGTAACCACTCGCATCACTACGCTTATGCGTACGACGCCACACTTGGTCACCTACATTAAATTCAAGGTTTCGACGGCTTTGATCGTAATACTTGGCGTTACGGCTATGAGCCTTTTTCAATTCAGTATCTACAGTCTGAAAAATCTCCTTCAACGCACCTAAACGATTTCTATAGTCTAAATGAGAGCCCATAACAATCTCCTCCAGGTCTTCACATTCGCCATATACCTTGCCGTCAGTGACCGCCTCGCGCCCGTGCACCAGTAAAAATGGTGTAAAAGAGGTGGATTCGTTTACGGCAGTATTTACCGCAAACTGGATTTGGTGTAAACGAGCATCCCAAGAACGATGATCTGCACCTACAAGAGTTGATATGGCAGTCATCACGGTGCGATTATATCGCTCGACTGTGTTGATCTGCGGGCTATAAACAGGGGTATAGTGGATCTGGGGAACTTCGTATCGAGCAAACAATGCTCTTACCTCGTGCCCGACAAATTGTGGCCCGTTGTCCGCAATCACCGTCTGGGGAATACCGTGGACAAGAAAAACATGATCTTCCAAACGCTGAGCGATGATTTTACTCGTAGCACGCCTTAGGGGAAATAACAGACAGTACTTGGAGAAACAACACACTACCACTAACAAGAGAGTATTTTGCTGTCGAGACATGGGCAGTGGACCAACTAAATCAATGCTGATGCACTGGAATGGCCGACGACAAACTTTCGGGTTACCCATCAATCCAGGAGTAGCTTGGTTTGAATACTTATACGCTTTACACGTAGAACACTGAGATACATAAGATGAGACCTCTTCATACATGCCAGGCCAGTAGTAGAGGAGCCGTAACCTTTTATAAGTCTTGTCTACACCAAGATGGGCTCCCAATGAAGAATCGTGGTGTGTTGCAATCATGTTCTTCCTCGCTTCTAAAGCGATGACTTCCTTCCAGTCAAAATCACCTGTCAAAGAAGATTTTCCTTTGGTGTAACGATAAAGCTTGCCATCAATTATCTGGTAGTTTGGACATGTCTGGGGTCTGTCCCGGCATCGTCTGAAAAGATTGAGGAACCAAGAATCCTGAGTCAGAGAAATGGTAGTTGCTACTGGGACCGAACGAGATAGTGCATCCGGTACAACATTCTCTCGCCCACGTCTGTGTTCAATGGAGAAATTATAGGGTGAAAGTCGACAACCCCAACGTTCCAAGCGGCCCGTCGGATTCTTCAAATTTAGGAACCATTTGAGACTCGCATGGTCAGTAATAACTTTAAAAGGGTGGGATCCTTCCAAGTAGGGTCGGAAATGTTCCACTACATATACTACTGCTAGGGCTTCGCGCTCCGTCGCCGAGTAGTTTCTTTCCTGCTTATTAAGAGAGCGACTACAGTAAGCTATCGGATGCTCCTCACCATCAAAAAACTGCGTCAGCATTCCTCCTACCCCCACCTCGGATGCATCTGCATGGACTGTGAAGGATTGTGAAAAATCGGGACACGCCAATACAGGAGCAGAAGTCAGTGCACATTTCAACTCGTTAAAGGACGATTCCGCTTCAGAGGTCCATCTAAACGGGGGTGCACCTTTTCGTGACGAGGTCAGAGCGTTTAATGGGGCCGCCACTTGACTAAAGCCATTTATAAATCGACGATAGTAAGAAGCAGTGCCTAGAAAACGCTTTACATCCCTGCGACAGTTTGGGGTCGGAAAGTCGATGATCGCTTGAACTTTATCGGGATCTGTACGCAAACCGAATTCATCGACTACATATCCCAAAAATTTAAGACGTTTCCGGAAGAAGCAACACTTGGCAAGATTGACAGTCAACTTAGAATCCCTTAGACGACCCAACACTCTCAGCAAAAGTTCAATGTGCTCCTCGAAATCGCTGGAAACTATAATAATATCATCTAAATAAATGAAAACCTTGTTTCCAAACTCGGGACCAAACAAACGATCCATAAGTCTTTGTTGAGTAGCTGGAGCTGACGTAAGCCCAAAGCACATCACCTTAAACTGGAACAACCCACGTGAGGGTACGGTAAATGCGGTCTTCTCTCGCGAGGCTACATCAAGCGGAATTTGCCAAAAGGCTGCTTTAAGGTCAATTGAACTCAAGAAACGAGCATCCCGAAGTTGGTCCAAGATGTGATGGATATAAGGTAAGGGATAAGCATCTGGCTTGGATACTCCATTAAGTTTCCGACTATCCAAGCAGAACCTCAATTCACCGTTTGCTTTTGGCGCTAAGGTAATGGGGTTATTCCAGGGGCTACAACTTGGCTCTACTACGTCTAATTGCAACATCTCGTCTAATTGACGGTTTAGTTCCCGCAGACGTTCTGGAGACATGCAGTAGTAGCGCTGCTTGATCGGAGGAGTATCCCCCGTGTTGATTACATGGGAAAGAAGATCGGTGCGACCCAAACCATTACTTTCAAAAGAGATGGTTTCAAACTGTCGGATCACGTCTTCCGCTAAGAATCGCTGAGATGGCGTTAAGTCTTCAAACGGGTGCAAATGCCTTACTTCCGAGATCACTGGTTCACTGGACGTCAAACTATTATCTTTCCGAAGCAGATCTAAAACATCGGGTGCTATGTTGAAGGCCTGCCAAAAATTTAAACCGAAAAGCAATTTAGTTGTGACTTCCGGGATAATGTAAAACTTTATGACAGCAGTCTCTTTACGTACTGTAACAGGCAAAAATACGAAACCTGTGACAGGTGAGTGAGAACCGTTAGCCGTTGCTATGGAGTCGATCCCCACTGGAGGATAAACTCGAGCCCAATCAGTAAAAACCTTACTAGCGCCACCACCGATAATAGAAATCTCGGACCCAGAATCTAATAAGCCCGACCACGACATATTAAAAATTGAAACTTTGAGATACGGCCGGGTGCTAACAGCGCTGACCATTGCATTCACCCGATAAGATTGGAAAAACGAAGAAACTGTTTTTAACCAATTGTTCCAGTCCGTAGAAATAAAGTTTTTATTAGGTCTCGAATCGACTCCATGGATCGGTCGATTCGACTTAATTAGTTTTTTGAATTAGGTACCTCAGTTGGATTACAAACAGGACACGTCCGGGTCGTGACATCTTTCTTTCCGCATCGGTAGCAAATAGTAATCCGAGGCAATTTACATTCCTGGAGCAAATGACCATCTACCCTACATTGGACACAGAACTTTCCTTTGGTGATCGTTGCACTGACCATAGGGCGGTTTTTATGACCTTTATACGCCAAATCGAATGCAACCGCGTTTGGTACAGCTTTTGGAGGCTCCGCAAAGTCTTCAGCCAACTGTTTGGCGTCTTCCAATCTTCTGCAGGCGGACTTCAAATCTGACCAATTCTGTATATTAACCAGTGCTAGCTGAGATGCATAAAACGGTCGGATGTTGTACCTAACTATTTCCAGCTGATCAGCTTCGTCTATAATTTTACGCAATCGAGAGAAATAATTTTTCATAATACTCAAATAATGTAAGATGGACTCATCTTGACCCTGGGTTCTCGATCGAATTTCTTTCAGGAGACGGTGATCATAATTCGCTGGGAGATATTCTTCCAGTAAAAGAGTCTTTAACTCTTTCCAGTCCCGAACCTCTGCACGTACCCCTCGGAACCAATATAACGCATCTTCCGTAAACAACTCTACAGCAGAAGAAAACAACCTAGATTCTGATATTCCTCGGGACAAACAAAGCTCCTCCAACCGCTGGACGAATACAAGGACGCTATCACGTCCATTAAATTTTAGGTTTAAATTGTGCACACCAGACACACGATCACAAGAGGCTACTTTTTGAAACCAATCCGGTGCCGAATTCGTTTCCTCACCCAAACTATTTCCTTCTTTATTAACCTGCACCAACTCCTCATCTCCACTTATACTACTGCGGAAGGTGTTGAACATTCGCTCTAACCGTTTAGAAATTTCTTCCAGGTCCCTATCGAGACTTTCTAAAAGCTTCACGTCTGGCTCTGATATAGCGTGAATGCGACTTAACCGATGGAATAAGTGATTGCCTAAAGACTGAATGCGGTTTAAGGATTTTAATGGTAAAGGTGTTTTAGCGCAAAGTTCTTTAAGTTCTAACATTTTTAAAACTACGGTCTGTAATTCCGCTGAAATATCTCCTTCATATGTAGATATCTCGTCAGAGGGCATCTTGGTGGCTAAATCTCGAATTTGAGCGCGCAAGAGTGAAACAGTAGTTTCAGGTACGGCGTCGCGGATCGCTACCTCATAAACTAATTCGTCCTTCTTTAAAAGATGAAAACGGATTGGGCGTTCCTCCATTTTAAACATTTTAAATTCTACGGTCTTACAAATAAGTACTTGCGATTCTATAATTCACAATAAAAAGGATTTTTCTACTTAGATAAAATAATATAAAAATAATTAGGTAAATATTAACTATGTACTATATATAACTATTAACAGTAACAAAACGAAATTCTTTTGTTTTTAATTAAGGTACTTGGCTCAGTACATCATTGAGCGAAAGACCAATAACATCAATGAACCAACGTCCCTGTTCGGGCGCCATTGTAATAATAAAATTTCCTCCGTCCACTTTACGCATATTTTTTAATTAATATTGAGGTTAATTTACAAAATTTATCAACGTTGGTTGCTTGAGTTATCTATCTTAATGCTATCTTAAAGCTAGATACAATACTCGGTCTCCAGCGTGAGTATACAATTTAGTTATAATTCCTTGTTTCCCATTTAAACGTCGACACTCCAATATCTAGGAACAAAGTTGATACTTAAGGTTTTCCGGAAAAGGCGATGGCACCAGCAGAGGTAGTCCCCCGGGGTAATGTGGGAGAATGTGCACCAATGTAGAAGCAGGTTACGAAATAGAGAAGAAGTAGAAGAAGAAGAAGGTGTCCTGCGGGTTCTTGCCAGCCCTGGTACTATCCTAGGGCAGATCTGCAGCTTGATCCACACCTTCTCCTTTGTTGTGTGGAACGAGTCCAATTATTGGAGCCGGAGCCCAGTTGTAGTAAATTGCATGACCGAGCTCATCTTAGTGCGAAACAATGCAATAGGCGTAGTTGAGCCCAAATTAGTAGTCGGCGACTGCTTCAATCTGAACATTTAGCAGCAGCCAAAAAAAACTTGGAACCTCCCGTGGCTATCGTAAGTGTACGGGCCACGTAGGTTAGAATGATCCCCTCCTCTTGCAATAATATTGCCAGTCTAAGAATTACTTTTTGCCAATTTATATATTAATGGCAACACATTAGGTAAAGGTGATTCCAAACGAAGGCCAAATTATATTACGATTTTACGGTGTTACAATGGGTATAATCATCTTACGTCCGATGCTGTCACTACCTACTGCGTTGGATGAAATAGAAAGTACGCTTCTTTTAACGTCACAATCGGTAAATTGATCAAACATAAAAGGTTAATGGTCGGGAGGTGGAATGGAAGAAAGATAATTCAATGTTGAAGATTTTTTTAGTCTATCAAATTCGGCAGAAGAGGAAAAATGTTGATTTAACACATTAATATTAAGATTTATTGGGAAATTGTCTTGACGTGATTTTCCCACTCCCATGGACCTAAGAAACTTCCAAACTTTAGCGGGATCACCATTTTCTACTGAGTTATAGACGTGTTGGCGTCGCGCATTCCTACAACCTCTATTGCAGCGATTTCTAGCCTCTACGTATTTTTCTTTACTATAGTCAGATGGTCTGTTTTTAGCCCTGGTCTTCGCTACTAACTTTTTTCGCATTAGATCTTTTATGTCGTTTGTGAGCCAAGGTGAAGGTAGATGCTTTAATTTGACTGGTCGCACTGGGGCATGGACGTCAAATAATTTTGTAAGTGCATGATTGAAGCTTTCCACTTTGTCGTCCAAGGAAAGTCCATTTACAACAGCCGACCAATCTAGTTGTCGTGCATCGTTGCGTAAACGTTCCAAATCCATACCACCGAAATTACGTAGCAGAAGAACTTTGGGTTTTGACTTTGGTGGACGAATCTTGTAGGAGAGGAAAAGTGAATCATGGGCAGAGAAAGCATCTGCAGAACATTGACTATGCTTGCTAACATGCTTTGGGGAAGAAACAAGAATAAGGTCAAGAAGAGAAGGTGCGGAATTTGGAAAGTGGTGTGTGGCATTAAGTGGCAAGATGGTCAAGTTGCTAGCTCTAATTAATGACTCAAAAGTTAATGATCGCGAATCACGTTTTAGCAGACAGGTATTAAAATCACCCATGATGATGTTATGATCATAAGAAGGAATGTAATCTTGAAGAAGTTGTTCAAAAGATGAAAAAAAGTTTATGCGGCTGGAAGGACAATAGTAAACACCAAACAATACTTTAGCGTGAGAAAGGATAATTTCAATAAGAAGGTGTTCACCAGCGTCGCTTGGAGGAGGTTGAGCTGATTTACTCAAAACGGTGTAAGGAATATGAGCACGAAGGTAAATGGCAACACCACCTCCTACTCTACCTGCACGGTCATTGCGCAAGAGTATAAATCCAGGAAGTGAGTATGAAGTAGTAGGTAGGGAATGATTTAACCAGGATTCCGAAACTAAGATAGCGTGAATATTTTTATTATCGAACGATGCCAGCATGTCCGCGTAATGAGCCGGAATGCTCTGCGCATTTATATATAGAACATTGAGATTTTTAGGGACATCACTGACAAAGCATTCGATACTGTCTGAAAGAGTGGGTATGCTACTAAAACTATCGCTACTGTCATCTGAAGAATTACATGATATATATTCTGCACTGTCACTATCACAGTCGTTATATAACATTAAGTAAATAAATAAGTACTAAGTATATAAAATAAATACAATAAATATATATTGTATGATATACAATTGTGTTTCAGTAGGTATATTATTTTCTAGTAGGTATATTATTTGCCCCTCACCTGCCCATCGTGTTAACATATTCAATAGAAGGAAGAAGAAAAATATACATCAAACTTTACAAATAACCTATAAATAATAATCTAATATAATATTAGTTATATTGTAGTAATTATAAATAAAAAAAAACAAAAATATAGGTGAGACATACTTGCCTGCTTTTTCTAGACCATGCGAACCATTATAGTCTTCTACTTTTCTACTTTAAATTAATGAAAGTATAATACTTACAAAAAAAAAATTAAAAAAAACAAAACAGAGCTAACGAGATCGGTAAGATCAGTAACATAGGAAAAAAAAAACCTGAATCTCGCTTTTCAATATAAAACCCTTATACTCTTTTTCTTTTTTTGCTGGACTACTAAGTCACTAAAATTAATAATTAAATAATTACAACTAAAATAAAAGAAGCTAATCAAGAAGCCAACTAAAAGATTTTAAAGCCAACTTCGACTCTGTGATCTGTGTCACCTGTCTTTCAAGTTTCGTGTGTCACTGTCAAATTCACCTCGGTGACAAACAAATTTATCTATGATGACAAAATCGCGACGGGTTTTTTTTTTTAGAAACATGGAAACTTTAAAAATAATAAAAGATGTAGGTACAAACAAAACAAAAGGCGACTGTGGCAGGATTTTACATAAAAGTCAAATTTCGAGGGTACCAACTTTAAGAAGTTTGTTGAATTACCTTGTATCAATGTCGGTACGTGGGAAGAAAACATAAAAACTACCTACAGATACCGACTAAACAAGAGCAGGTACGCAAAAGTACAAGTACAATGCGATCACTTCCTCAATGTCGCAGTTCGTCTGGTTTTCGATGGCCCGGCGGCCACAGTAGACTCCTTCACTGCTTCCGTCGTCGCGGCAGCTGGTTTAGCGGTTTCCTTCGGCACAACCCCGTCAAGATCGCCAAGGCAATTGATACGGCGCCGAGCCCCATCAGGTCCAATGATAAACACGGATCCTTGTGTCGTCCAGCATTTCGTGATACCGAGACGTGCGCGAGCTGCCAGAAATACGTCGTGTCTTGTCTTTGTCAAGAATTCTGATAAAGTTATACCAGAACCCTTTAACATAGTTTTGGATGACCATATTTTGTCGCGAATTGTCACGTCTCGAAGCTTGAAAAGAATTGGGCGTGGCCTAGCAGTACCAGCATCACGGCCCATCCTATGGCATCTGCTGATGTCCTCTGTTTTGAAGCTATCAAGCTTTATTTTACCGACAGTTACCTTCACAACCACGGATGAAGTATCTTCCTGCTGCGCTTCCGGAATACCGTGCAAGAGGAGAAACTTACGCCTTCCATGCATCTCTATGGTATCCACCTGATTAGCCAGTATACCTATCTGGGCTTGAAGTGCCCGCATCGACACCAGCACAAAAGCTTTGAATGTGGAAAACTCTTCAGCTAAACTTCCTGGGCCTGGGGATACACTTGGCAACCGCCCTTCAATGGAATCTAAGCGCTGGTGAAAAACTTCCATCATTTGGTTTAGTGACACTTGTATGGCATCCATGTTGTTTGAACAAATTATAATTTTTGTGAAGTGGTTCAATTTAGTGAAAGTTTGATGTAATTAAAGGAGATAACACTTAGGGTGAGGTGAGGTAAGCTGCTAATTGCATATGTACTTCATTTATGCACTTCTATTTCTTCTTTCTATTTTAATTTTACAAATAAATACAGAGCTTTATAAAGTTGATGTTACTTTTTACACACCTCAAATATTGCATTTAGAGAGAAAAATTACACATCCTCGGGCAGGATTCGAACCCGCGTCTTCCGAGAATACGTGTCAGACGTGGCCATCGAGGTGATCCGTCTGATCATCGAATTCAACTCTCAGGGCTACATCTTTTGAATAGCTTGAGCAAACTATTCAATAGGTGATAAGGCGTATAAGCGGTGGTTAGGGCATGTGACACGAATGGTCGGAAATGGTTTGAATCCCATCCGATTTTTTTTTCCATATACATGAGGGTTAAGTTTTCTGTTCTACAGCCTAATAATCACCATCGTCATCATCATCTCAGCCGTAGGACGTCCATTGCTGAACATAGGCCTCCCCCATGATTTTTCAAAAGGACCGGTTGGAAGCGGCCTGCATCCAACGTCGTCCTGCGACCTTTATCAGGTCGTCTGTCCACCGTGTCGGTGGACGAGCTACGCTGCGCTTGCTGGTCCGTGGTCTCTCCACCACCTCCAGACTCCAGAACCTTTCGGCCCCATCGGCCATCTGTTTGACGTGCAATGTGCCCTGCGCACTGCCATTTCAACTGGCTAATCTTCTGGGCTATGTCGGTGACTTTCGTTTCTTCTACGGATCTCCTCATTTCTGATTCGATCACGTCAAGAAACCCCGAGCATAGCCCTCTCCATAGCTCGTTGTGCGACTATGAGCTTAGTTATGAGGCCCATAGTAAGATACCAAAATGCCTGCCTAATAATACCAACCAATAATTCCATTTCCTCCACCAGCTTTCCTTTAGAAATGGATTAAGTTTATAAGTTTTTCTACCGACTTCAAAAAAAGGAGGAGGTACTCAATTCAACTGTTTTTTTATGTTTTTTACCTCATAACTTTCGACTGGGTGAACCGATACTCAAAATTCTCAAAATTTTTGTTTGAGTGCTGGTGCTTCCCGTGTAGTCCCATTTAAATTTCATCAAATTCGGTCCAGTAGTTTTTGAAATACTCTCCGATAACTGAAAAAGATGGAAGACGATATTAAATTTTTTAAATTGTACATGTTCTATATACGATCTCCTAACCATCTAAACTCAACAGTTCTTTGAATTATTACCTACACAAAAAAGATTATTGGTTTTACAGGTAAGTATACTTGTATCCGGCATCACATCAGATAAACGAGAGGTAACGACAATACATTTGCCACGCGAGAGCGATAATCCCGAGACCTGTGTCAGACACCTCCGAGAGACTAACGAAGTTCTTATAATCCCCTCCCTCCTCCCACTGTAATCGAGTTATTGCCTTGCATCTCGTGTCTTACGAGTTTCCGCCGCGTCTAATGATATCTATACGTGTTTTGGATAGGTTAATGTTTGGATACTTAAAGCGTTTTGAAACTGTATCATATACCTCGAACACGTATATTATTTTCAGGCGATTACGTTGTATTTTGCCATTTACAACGATAATTATTTGTTTTACATAAGTAGGCCGTACTTGACCAATACAGAATAACCAGCGTGAATAAATTGCCATATATGCCTCAAATGCAAAAACTTCCTAATATAACGTCCTGTCACAGTATATAATGCTATCTGTGAATCATTGGTATGCTTCCGTAAAGTGGATAGTCTGAAGTCCCTGTCATTTCACCAGCACCCTTAGTTTTCCAAACGGACCACTCACCACAGCAATGTGAGCATTACTGCTACATGTCAGAAACAGATAGCTAATAATGTTTTACAAGGATTCCAAAGCCAAAATTCCATGCCGGTGTTGGAGCTCTGCTCCACGAAACATCAAAAAAAAAATGTACACACACTTATACGGCCACAAAGGATTCCGTGTTACGATAGGAAAACACACATTAAGATATCTCAAGCACGCAAAAAGACACATTTCTTTTCATAAAACAAATGTGTTTGTTTGTATGTGTATGCTCCGGCCAGAAATCGAAACTAGAACCCCTCTAAGACTAACGGGCCGTTTTATATTACGTTTTATTTCTATCTATAGAAATAAACAACCTTTGGTAAATATTAGACCAACATTACTGAGTACACGTAAGTAGCGTAGATTCTCTATATAATAACAAAATATCCATTCTCGTGGGTATTTTCCAACGTTTGCTAATAACATATCTAATAGCGAAACATCCAGATATTTCATACCCATTCGTTACGTAACGCGTTACGATGCTAGTCTATCTGGCGTCCCTTTCTCTCACGCACCCTCTCTCATTCTAACGCACAGCGCTAGATTAGTTTAGTTATCACTTCTGTCGAGCGTTCCGACTCACCTTTTTATACTCCCCTTTGTTAGCCGTCATCACATCATTCACATTATCCATTAAAATCATTCCTCACAAAATCCATACTATTTCTTTGGTCTACCTCATCTTTTCATTCAGCTATGAATTGATTCCACAGCTATGTAGAAGCCGCAAAGGCTGGGCTTCCGCTACTCCTCATTTTAATGTTTCAGCCACTCGTGGAATATTAAAGATCCCTATCTGTCAGGAAGGCGCACTATTAACTATCAACTCCGCTTCGTTTTCATTAAACTCTTTCGTTTACTATCGTTAGATCAGTTAGTCATATTTTAGTTCATTAATTTAAGTAGTCGTTTGAAATGACGTGTCAGTATATTCGCTGTTATTGTAAGAAACTAGAAACTTTGATTAAAGTGAAAAATTGAAGTGCTCGTATATAGTTAGGCCAAGCTTGCTGCTGTTTGAATGGATGTTTGTCGAAAATCTGTTGACTCTGAATGTAGGGCTGGCTTCACCCTATACACCAACTTGCACAAGGCCTGCTTGGTGGCTTATAATGGCCCATACGCCTCTCTGAGGTCCGTCTGCAAGCTATAGGAACGCACTGATTTGATCATGATATTTGTTTATGAATTGATAAGTATTACTGACCTAATAGAATTTCGGTTAACATTTCAGTGTCAAAACAGAGTATTTTAATTGATAAGATAAAATCACAATATACTAACCATAGTTTTATGGTATTTAACATTGTTATATCTTCACAATAGTATTTCTTTTAAATCCATAGGCTCCCGAATCATAGTGAGATTTGCATTAATGTTATGTAAGTACATAATATCAAAAATAGAAATAATAACGTGAACGTGAAAATAAATACTGAACTAGTAGATAATGCACCGAGGGAGTAGTGTATTACGTCGCGGGCGGTATATTGGACCCTGAGTGTAACGGGGATTCTTGAGTTCATCCCTCTGCCCAGCGAGGGGCATAAAACTTAATTCCCGAGTGAAGCGAGGAAGTTATGTAGAGTCCTGAGTGAAGCGAGGTGTTCCAGCCGCCCAAGACGAAGGCAGGCTTTATCCTCGAGGTGGAGGTGGAGGAGGTCAATCACACTCCCTCCCTATAGTATAGTACTCAACCTAATTAGTTGATTTTGTTTGTTCTATAGCTTATATATTAAATATCAATCTCCTTGAACACGAAACTCACGACGAAATTATATCTACAATGAATACTAATGAATGATTATCATGCTACATTGGAGTTAATTACATCGATTCATTCTTAAGGTTTTCTATTTCTTTATTACATTTCATATACGCTCGATTAAATCCAATTATATGCACTTAATTGCGGAAGTTATGCCCATAGGGTTATCTTCACTTATACAGTTTGTTTTGCAGGGGTTGTCGATGGAAAAAATCGATTTAGAGAATAAGTTCTTTTCTCGGCAAGTAAGTAAAGTTTTAAACTATTAAAGGTAATTCATCTATAACTCAATAATTATTCTATAACTCAGTAATTAATCTGTAACTCACAAGTAACACATTCAAAGGCGGCTTAGCCCAGATAAGAAACCAAAGATAGGAGATTGTATAATTGAATAAATTCGGTAAATAATCGAATCTATTTAAATCAGGGGCCTGTACCTCTACCATGAGTTGGCAACATAAATGTCATCTATAGTCGATACTCGATCTCGCCTACCTATTAACTTGTGATTGGCGTACTCGCTGTCAATTTTTGTTCTATAATTGACCGCGAGGTGGCACTGTTTTATTTTCATATATGTTTTCGCGGCAGTCGATATCGAGCATCGATTGGTTTCAATGTTGTAAACTCAAAGTAGACCTGCTGGTCCCCGTTAAACGAATCCTTACATACCCTGAGACCTTATAATAAACCATACGACTGTTTATGGTACCTATTCAGTGAAAATAGGCTCTGAGATGTTTAATAAGTAAGTACCTACATACGATAAAGTTGCCCACCTCACTAATGCAAGCAGCACCGTCCAGTGACTTTTTGCCGCTGGCGAGGAGGTATCTCGCCAAATCGAATTATACCACTGCCGCCATCCAACCAGTAAATGAAGAATTAACAGGGGATCTGATCATTTTAAAACATGCATCGGCTTAACCCTTTCTAACGAGTTTTACTTGGAGTCATGACGTCAGCGTACTTATTAAAACTGGAATATGGCAGTTAAAATTGAATGATGAGTTTTTAAATTGCATGTAAATTATAAATCCAACTCTTTAACATGTGTATGTACATTTTATTCTTCAACGAGATATCACAGCCGCTACTGCGCTCTCGTGTGTCGTGAATACACAAACTGAGTTCTGTGTTACTTTAGGACCTATTAGTTAACTCTTATAATTTGAAAAGATTATTTAATGTACTGGAAGGAGCTTTATTTATAGTACTGTTAGTCTAAGGAGGTATGTTTGATTGTTACGTTGTATTTATGAATATTTAATATCCACTCTGATCCTACTGTGCTCTGATCAATATGTGAACAGATTTTTACAAAAGCCTCATCTCAATGTCATAATTTCCTCGTCATTACGATCAATGCCATTAAGTGCTAGGCGGAGTGTTCTTCTTATAAATAACAAATTAATATTTATTCGTATTCTATGTGCATATTTAACATTGAGGACTTAGTATTTGTGTGCCAGTAAGTGCTTCAGAATCTAAATGGGTCTACTTTATACATGTACCTACTAAGATATTAATAAATAAAATAAAGTAAATAAATAAAAAGCTTGATTATAAATCGTTTTTAATTAAGTGATAATTTTTAAGTAAATGCATCTTCCATTTCAAGCCAAATTTCTCTTACTAATATTTATAAATATTAGTTTGTATACCATATAATTAATTTAACAGTTAACTAATTGCAAAGCATAATTACGACAAAATTAAATGAATAGATAGGAAAATAAACAAATTGAATTTAAATTCTGAAATAATGAAGAGATAATACGATATTTATATCACAGAAGTATTCTACTCTGATAATGTACATTTAATCGATCACCATTATTATAGAAATAGTAATTGCATTAAATGTGTAGTAAAATAAAATAAAATAGGCGGGAAATCTCTCGGAGGTTTATGAAAATAATAGAGGCTACGAAATGGTATCGTGACAAACATCCATGCCTCAAGCGGCCTCGCTAAATCATACAGAATCCAATTACTAACAAAAAACTGTTCGTAGTCCCACACGCTTCCGTACTCTACCTAAGTAGAATATGATATTTCATTCTTTCTTATTTGTTACTCGAAGATTGGATTAATCAGCTAGTGTGATATGGTATTCGGATACTGAGTTTATTGCCGCTTCTTCTCGGTAGGCTCTATATATTTTGGAACGCGGCGGTAGAGTCTTCAAAGTACATTATAATGAAAAAATGACGTTCATAAGTGCGTCTTTGATGCCTAAATTTAATAAATTATTTTGACTTTGATATTGACTTAAGTACTTAGTGCAGTTAAGTAAGTTAAATAAAAATATCTTAAATAGTAAGGATAAAGAAATGATCAGAATCACATTCGTGTTCATGCAATTGTTTACGAAGAATATCCTTCCCTGTTTTCTTCATCAAGATTTTGAGTTTACGGGTTCAATTGGCAGATATTATGGTGTTTATTGTGCAATTTATACTTCTTGACACTATATACTTGTGTACTACTTATGTGGACATGTTTGGATGGATTTGTGGCAAGAGGTTTGGCGCATGAGACTAACGAACTAATGTTTCAAGGTTCAGAGGTGAGTGAAGTGCCACGTAGTTTACGGATGGAATGGTATGTATAAAAGGTAAATGTAGCCGGAACCTAATTCAAATCAGTATTTGGTCAAATCTTTGTATAGCATTCCAACAGCCGTGCGATTCTCTAAGAGCAAACATCGTTGCATCTTTGACAACATCCGTGAAACAAATGACGAGATGTCAAGAAACGTTGGAAAAATAACCTTATGTACAAGGCGATATCTCAGAAAGTATTTGACATCGGTGAGCTCGTCGACTAGCGCATCGACGAATCATTAGAGAATCGCACGGCTGGTCACAACCGTAGTCTGTCAAACGAAGAACGCATCTATCAATTGATAAATATAAACAAACTAGTTATATCAATTGAGTTTGTCGACCTAACTAACTACGAGTACATCTTGAGAGAGTCTGTTTTTATGTTTTCGAAAAAACGACAAACGAAAAACGACAATGTTTTCGGATCTCACAATGTTTACACGAAAGTAACCCAGCAGGGACCAGTTATTATAATAATCCAAAACAAAATAAAGTATCTTTATACGTTTTTTGTTCCAGAAACTACAGTCATATAATAAAATTATTGAATTTCGCAATTTAATATTGGCGCGCTCGCTCACTGTTGCCCATAATTACCAATGCGGGCCCAATTCATCATTCTTTATTACAAGCACAAAATTCCATGTAAATTTCATGCAGACTCGGTGTCCGTAGAATGAGATTCGATACATCGCAGAAATCACCTCTTTTACTGCTCTTTTCGTTTTATTTATAATGTTTTAATGACTTCAATCATATAGGTAAGTCTCTTCGTTTTCCAAATAGCTTTATGGAATCAACAAATACTTATGTCATGCGTATGCATTTGTTTTGCCGCAAAGTTTAATTATATAACAAACTGAAATTCTTACTAACCTAAAACCTAAAAGTCAAAAAACAAAAGAGCGCGCAAACAATTCATAATCATAATCATAATCAGCCCATTTTGTTCCCACTTCTGGGACTCGAGCCATCCTCTCAGAGATAGGAGTTGGGCCATAATCCGCCACGCGGGCCCAGTGCGGCTTGGTGGATAGGTTAATGGCCAACCCATGTCGAAGTTTTCAGGCCGCCCGGGTAGCCTTCGAGATAGCCCAACGACTGTTGTCCTAACACAAACAACCGGGACCGACAACTTAACTTGCCCTCCGAAGCACGGAAGCGCTTAGTTGAATAATGCCACAACGGGTCACCCATCCAAGTCCTGACCACAGCAAGCGTTGCTTAACTTGTTGATCGGTTAAGATCGCCAAGTCAAGCTCCGCTACGAGCGCTTCAACAATTATAACCAAATAATAACCAATAGCCACCGACCTAGCTCATTTTTGTTGTTTATTTCCTAGTTCTGTGCCAATAACAAAAAAAACGCGCAATCAAAGCATTTTTTTAAATGTTACGCGTGCGCGCTAGTCTGTTGTTTGTAGGTATTTTTTCATATTAAGAGAAATTAATGCATTTTGATTTGCTATCAGTTATACGCGTTAAATTTTCAGTACAAAAATAAGTCGATTATAAACCGGATACGGTACTTACCAAACTACCAATGTGGATGCTTTGGTTTAGTATTAGAACATTTTGGAAGAGAACCTACCGTAGGCTCCATCTAACCTAGGTATATCTATTGCTCTGCTGCTTACCTGTGCAATTCGACCAATTTATCAGTTAGAAGTAGAAATCTTGCTATGTGTATGTTTTCTCAACGGGTATACTGTTTATACTATACTGTATACTCTGCTATACTGTAGTAAATAAAATGACGTTTAGGCAGGTCTTATTCGTACCAAAAATTTTCTCAGGCCCAAATATTTAATTTAATGAGTATGCTAGTTCACTTTACTTATATTTACTTATTTACTGAAACATACCAGGCTATTAATGTTACTGAACACCTAGCAAAACGTTAAAATGAAGTGGAGTGACCAATAACAGAATTAAAGATGATCAGATAGGTCATTGTATGCCTTTGGACACCTTCGTTCTGAGGGAGATTGGAGCACCAAAGTCCTATGGCCATTCCCGTGCAATGGAAATTTTGAAGACAGTATTTACTGGCATATTGGAAACCACTGAATGTTTGGGGAGGTTTCTAACTATACATACGAACACCTTCTTTGTCTTGTTTTCAATCTTCATCGTCGGGCTGGGGTATGTTCGAGCCTTAATTACATAAGGTAATCCATTACTCAAGAAATAGTGGTATCCACTTTTTAGCTTACTTTTAAACTTAATGATACTTACTTTAACGTTGTGGTAACTTTAAAATTCCTACCTAAATCACAGTCTAGTTTTTACTCAACAAAATGACTTTCAATATCATTGTCTCGGCGTAAACAACGACATCCCCTTTCCCACTGAAAATGTCATTAATGTCTGAGTGAAATTCGGGGTCTAATCTCGTCACTGCAAAGCTTATTACATTTATACAAGGGAGTAATCTTGGAATAAAGTTTCAATGGAAAGTGTTGAATCATTGAGGATCGCGAACCCTTGCCATGAAAGAACTTGGATGACTGATGCGGACGCCAACACTTGGGTAATAGTCGTTGTACTAACTGTTTTACTTAGAAACATTGACACTAACGCAGGTGCTTTGTTTTTATGGAAGTTTTTTTTTAAATATTATATTGGATGGACTACACGTAGGCAAAAATTGTAAATCTTACATCTTAGTGTTTCTTTTTTCTATTTTAATAGGTACTTGGTAATCTGCTAGAGCTGTAGATCGGACTTATATCTTGCCTTTTTCTTTAAATTAAGCGAAAAAACCGCTCATTAAGCAGTGCGGGGCAGTCTAAAAACCTCAAACTGCATCTTTATATTATATGTGTGTATGTTTTAATGTTATATTGAACCTCGTAAAAAAAAAACTGCTGATCACGTGATCGAATTTAGTATGGGAAGTCCAATTTTTTTTTTCATATTTCGTCCTATGTTTGTTAGGGAAAGTTGTTCAGTTTCATGGTCTGAGTGGCATATTAAAGTCATGCCAGTGACTAAAAAGTCACCCTATATATAATATTTCATATACGAATCTTCACAGTAGTGTGACACATTGGGGTGTGACAAAAGTGGAACAAATGTCGTATTCTCTGAATATTTACTTTAAAAAATGGTATTTGAAACATTAATGTCATTTTTAAAGATCAATCTATTAACGCCCCGCATGTGTACAGGTATGATTTTTTTTAATTATTCTCGAGTTCCATGTTCACAACCAACATATAAAAAAATGTTTGTAGCGACCAATATAGTGAACTGTAGGTAGAGCTATACTTTAGGTTTACTACCACTATACGAGTAGGTATATTACCGGTAAGTCTCAATGCTGAATTACCGTGAGGTAGAACCTCTATACTGGTCGAACACCATTCCTACTTTAGAGAATGCCAGTGAGAAAATTAATGATTCGGATGTGAGAGATAGAGACAGGTCTAGAAGAAATTAGGAAAAGAGTATGGGGACAAGAAACAGAAGGACAATGAAAAGCCTGTAGGATAGCCAAAAGAAAAGAGAGAAGGAGAAGCTGAAGTTCAGACTGTTATTAAATTAGTTGTGTTAAATAGTTTTATTGTTTATTTGGTTATTTGAGGTAGATCTAACAAATTTATAATTCTAGACAGAATATATAAAAATGATTTTGTTCTGTTCGTTGATTAACAGTTGAAATAAAATAAAATAAAAAAATGTAATAAGGAAGGGATGTAGTGTATGCCCTTATTCACCCTCTCACTCACACAGACAATCACTGTCTCGTTCGCACCACATCAGTTGACACGAGAACCAGAGCTACGGCCGGTGAGAGTGTGATGTGTTGATAGTCTGCATTAAGTGCGAGTACGAGCCTGTGTCCTACAAGTACTATATGGTCCCCTTTTCCAGAGGTGCCAGTTTAACTCTTATTTCATCCGCAGTTGTTTACACTGCTTTCAAACAACCGTCTTCCGGTAGTTTCAAAAACGTCACCAACCGTGATTTAAAAATTGACATCCCTATCAGCTCTCAAGATGACCAAAATTGCCAATGCAATGCTTGAAAATTCAAATACCGCAATCGGAAAATGATTCAAAGTTGCTTGCAGGTTTTTTCACGATGTTTCCTTCACCATATTATGAGCCTGGAAAGAGATAGAAAAAAAAAACAACAAAAACAAAAAAATATCAAAATGAATAATTTTTATACTTTTTATTTTTTAACTATATTTTACAACGTTCAACGTAACTTATCTAAAGCATGACCTACGGTAATATCACCTGTAATCAGTTGTATCTGAATTTCTCGTATGTAATCATCATTCTCAATTTGAACATTACGTCTTTTGTGTGTGATTTCGCTTGATAAAGTTGTAAAATTTTCTAAAACATTTAATAGACGTATCATTGTAACATTTTTTGCATTGATGCGCCGACTTAGTTTTGCATGTGAGCTTTCTGAAATGTTATTAGTTCGGTGCCTCTGGCCAAATACACTTATAAGCTGAGAAAAATTATCAAAATTTCCTTTAATCCAATAACGTTCTATATATTTATTCAGTTTGCTAGCTTCAAAATCTCTTTCTTTTTTTATGTAATCCCAGCCTTCTTCAATTCGATCACTCGGCAAAAGTGGTAAAACTGAACATAATGAAATACTTCTTTTGACTCTTTTTGATTTACTTTTTGAGATACCTAGTTTTTTTGATTTTCTCCTAATACAATGTGACCAATGATAATAACAGCCTACAATTTTTAATGTCGGGCAAAATTCTTTAAGGCTGTTCAGAATAGACATTTCAAAGTCACAATGAATCTTTGGATCCCAATTTAACTGTGATCTTAGCATTTCAAATAGCGCAAAATAAGTAGATTGCTTTTTATCACTTAGGAAAGCAAAAACCAAAGGCACCACATTAGTTGACTCATTTGTGCTTCCCGTATCGCCATATATAGTAAATAACTGTACGAAAGGTTTAGGGCAACATTTATAGGTTCCGTCCGCGAAATACTCATTCAATCGTATCATTAACTCTCTTGCTTTTAATGAACAAAAAACCATTATACGCGTTCCTTCATAATAATAATCAGAAATTAAAAAATCTTTAAATTTTTGTGGTACTTCTATTACTTCTACATTAGAAAATACTGTTTTTGAAACACCTAATGATTGATTTCTAGCATTATAAAGGCTATGCTTCAAATTTGAATACGATGGAAATGAAGATAAAATATCATATGTTGAATTTTGATATTTAGTTAAAGTATCGTTATAAAGTTTTGGAATAGGTTCATCAGAAACCTTTACTTGCTTTTTCAAGTTGTCTATTGATAGCGATATTTCATTTTGTATTTTATTCGGAATACAGGAATCACAATGTGGCGTCGTGTTTACAACTTCCTGCTTTACCTAAAATTAAAAAATATCTTTCATTACTTATTATTAATAGTTCTGAAATAATTGTAGGATTGGACTAAAAAAAGAAACACAAGGATAACATAGAATTATTAATACGTACATTAACGGTCACCGATCCTTTGCAACTCATTTTCTTTTTATTTGCGCATCTCCAATATGTATTACCACTTTTGTAAACACGAACTTTATAGTATTGATGACAATCACGTAACATCACCGTTCCTCCTTTTCTTTCCACATAAACACACGGAACCTGTTCTTCCATTATTTTCTTAAATATTATATTTGTAATAGAAATATGTCCAACTTTTAGATGATTTCCTTTACGGATTAATTTCAATCAAAGCATAAAAAACTTCGCTGACACAAATTGACACAATTGTGACAAACAATTATGACAAATGCAATTAGTACTAGAATTGATAACACCCAGCCAGTACCTATCCATTTACTGCAACGAGGTTCAATATAACATTAAACCATACACACATATAATATAAAGATGCAGTTTGAGGTTTTTAGGGTTGGAAGATATTTTTAAAATAAATTGGACCACGGAACTCTCAAAAGGTGCTGTGGTCCAACTATTTTAAAAGTTGGACAACTGCCCCTAGTAAAGACCCATGGTCCAACTAGTTAGACAGAACAGTTGGACCACTGCCCCGCACTGTCATTAAGACCCTTAATTTTAAGTTTTTCAGTTTCGCTCATTGTTTTTGTTAAAATATTATTATATACTTAACTTTGTTAGTGTTATTTTTGTAATGTGGTATTACAAGAAGGAAGTAAGTAAGTCTATATTGCAATAAAGAGTGTATTTATTTATACTATATATTTATATATACTAGCTGCACCTCACTGTTCCACACGTACAGAATATGACTTTCCGATAAGAACATTTCTCCGGGATAAACATTGAATCATTTGTTAATCCTGATCAACCTACTCACTAACTTGTGTTAAAGTGTCATCTACAGTAGTGACAATTTACAACTAATACTATTCAGTAGTTTTGGCGTGAAAGAGTGACAAACATCCATCCATAAAAATAAACACATTTTTTACAAAAAAAAACCTTGCGAAATTACCTATTCTGATATTTAAAATGACTATACCCACCCACACTAACGATATTTGCGTCATCGGGAGAAGATGTGAAAATCTCCTGAGTCGTCTAGAAACCGTTAATGTAAAGATAGCTACAGATAGGTCTGGCAATTAAAACCAATATGATCGTAGACCGTTTCGTGTCAATGCATTTTTCTAATCTATATGAAAAGGCTATTTTCTTTATTCTTGATTCCCTAAATCTGGTCTACTTTTTAAGTAAATAGGGTCTAAATTTTTTGAGTATCAATAAATACGTTTATACCGTTCCTACTCTAAAAAGCTTATTTTATTCACTGAAAACAGTGAATAAAAAGGCCTTTTAACCACTGTTTTGGTGTTTGAACTTCGAACACACCAATATATTCGATCTCCATCTCAGTGCTTATACATCTTCCTTATGCAAATAATAGTCGACATACAAACTCTTTGTGCATGAGATTTGATTGGTCGATATTTAAGACAAGAAGTTTAGCATTAGAATAAAAACTGTATTGTGTTCTTTGCTGCGATTATAGAAAAAAATATATAATAATAATAAATAAATTACTCTTATGTTTTTTGTTTAATTTTAATTAATTTAACCTTCCTTTTTTCTTCACTAGATGTCCATTTTCACTTAAATTATTTCTTTCTCTCGTAGTCAAGGTATAAAGTATAGTATGCAACGCTTGAATAAAACGTATTTATATCGTCAGGAATTTATACAGTCGGAACGGATTTATACAGTCGTTAGAATACTTCACTTACTCGTGATTCATTTATGGCCCTCGCTTTAAATCCGTCCTTTATTCACTAGTTGCATAATATACTATTCGTTTTTATTTCAATAAAATGTCTTAAATCTTAAAGGATATATATTTTATTCCTTCATAACTACGTATGTGCCACAAGAAACGTCTTCGTCCATTTTAAATGCCAATTTAAAATTTGTAAATAAGCAAGAACATCATGATTCGTACCCAAACGACAACATAGTTGGGATTTAATATGTTTCTGGCATGTCACTCTGGTGGGTCCATCGAATGTCGTGCTAGAGTCATGCTACATGCCAGAGGATAATCACGTTTCTGTTGCGTACCTTAGGTGAGCACAGCGCTTAAGCCTCTTATCAATAATAAGCATCATTCCAACCCTGAAATATATCGACGCATAGGTACCACCAATACGCCTATGACTCAACTAAGTAAAGTGTGGAAGAACTTCAACATAAGTAGACAAACAACATTGTTTACAATACATATAGTTCGTACTGAATTATTGTTTCATTTTTCTATATGATAGCCTGAACTTTTAAAACCACTGACAGCCAGAGACTTAATACTTTCTTCGAATTTGGATAAATGTGGCGCTAGCATGGATTGTTGAGCCATTTTCTGGAAACATTTACAGATAAACAAACACATCTATCCTGAAGGAATTGAAAACCGATGACAACAAACAGCTGACTACCTATTACTTGTCTTGAACGATTACGGTCGTGTAGTACGCAGAAATGCTGTGGAAGGTTAATCGTAACGGGTAAGATTATGGGGCTAAAAATCTAGATACTGAAATCCCAAATGTTCGTCTGACTAGGTGTGGGAGCAGTTGGAAATGCCGGACAATGTAGCGTCTCCATTGAGCCAAAAACTGAAACAGGTTGGAGAGAAACAGTTAGAAAACTTAATGGGTAAAATCCTCAACGATGACGAAATGACTGAGGAGGTTGCTCGAGTAAGTATCTTCCTTAGTGCGTGGTTGCGCATTCTTATGACTAACACTAATGACCATTAAAATATTGTCGTACTACGCAGTTGTGCTACACCGTAGTGCTACGCAGTAGTTCTGCGCAGTAGTTCTACACAGTAGTGTTACTCGGTAGTGCTACGTAGTAGTTCTATGCAGTAGTGCTACGTAGTAGTGTTACGCAGTATTGCTACGGGAATAAATGACCTGGGGCCTTGTTCCAAAAATAGAGCACAACCGTAAATAACTTGACTTTTAAAGTATTAAAGTACTATTTTAAAATTCCATGGATTTTGACTGACACTAAAGTTAAAAAATATGTAGTATTTCACTGTAAAATACTGAAATGAATGAATAAAAACAAAATCTGTACCAACATTATTTTATATACTATACAGCATTATGTTTATAATTTCTATAAGTTCAATTCAATTTTTATGGAGTTACATTTTTTTCATAAATCCTAGCTAGAAAGGACGCTAAAACATCATGGTAACTGGCAATCTATTTAAAACGATAACGCATAAAATATGCCTTATGTAAGAGTACTCTTAAATAGATTTTCCCTAAAAAGTCGTATAGAACCTCCGCAGGTCCTTTCCATTTATGTAGGGATCCTGAGCCAAACCGCACAGTCATTGCATGGCAATAACCAATTGTGAGAGTATTACGTATTCTATCACAAAGCCCCAACCTCTGCCATCCTCAACATATGCAATGCTAGATGAGCTACGGCGTATATCAATGTTCTTAGTTTCACATCGTTCGGCATAGTATCAAATCATCAAAATTTAAATGGGTACTATCACATATCACAGAAACAAGGGAGATACAAGAAGAATTTGAAAAAAATAATACCGACTTCCATTATATTCAGTTATTGGAGTGTAACTCAAAAACTACTAGACTAAATTTGATGACATTTGGGACAAATGGGACCACACCGATATCGATATCGAAAGTTATGAGGTAACAAACATTTAAAAAAACAGTCGAATTGAGTACCTCCTCCTTTTTGGAAGTCGGTAGATAAAAAGGGGGCGGGGCCGGTGTCGCAGCTATATGCCCAAAAACAGAATACATTGCTCGCGGTGGTTCGCAACTTTTGCATTTATGTTATTGAACGCCGGTCGCGATATTGCATGGAAACAGTTTACAATGCCTGCTCTGTAATTACGAATATTCAAACGTTAAGTTTTAATACCGCAGTGGATAATAAACTTATGGAAGCTAACAATACATTGAGTCGTGGAAAACGGCCGCTGCTTGTGACACAAGGTTTTGAACTCAGCGCACGGATTGGCATCCCCTAGATCTCTATGTGTGTAGAGATATACATATACGATAATATCAAATGTTGGGGAGTGCCTTTGCGATCAGAACCTAAATTATTATTATTGAATTAACACTAGACTCTCAAAGTTGTTTGTTCTGTAATTAATTAAAATTTATAAGCCGTATTGTAAAAACAATATATCACACAACCTCGTGTCTTTTATTTTATTTAGTTTTTTTTAAATAATACGTAGACTAAGTAATGCGCTGATATTTATTTATCATGTAATTCTGATTCATATGGCCGATGGGGCCGGAAGGTTATGGAGTGTAGACCACGGACAGGCAAGCGCAACGTAGGTCGTCCACCAACAAGGTGGACTGAAAAGTTGACAAAGGTAGCAGGACAACGTTGAATGCAGGCCGCTTCCGACCGGTTCTTTTGGAAGTTTCTGGGGGAGGCAAATGTTCAGCAGTGGACGTCCTACGGCTGAATAGAGAGAATATGATAATGATGAAATGTATTTTTTTCTAAAACAACTTTGAAACTTTAAATATAAAACCTGAATTAATTATAATAACTAAATTAAAATTAACAGTAATTGAATAAACTAAAAATAAAACACACACATACCTAATTAGTTTAAAAAAGTTTGAAATTGATAATCTCCTATTTTACGGGAATAACATACACAATAGTTGACTGCTGCAGACCAATCAAGACGCATAAAGAACAAACTTGGAAAAAACCCTTTTATATGTTTACATAATGATCAATATAATATTACTCAGATTTTAAGAAATGAACAATAGGTATACCTAAGAGCAATCCGAATTAGCTTGTTGTTTTCTTTAATTTCCCGTAGAACCCAATGACGTATCTAGTAAAATTTGAGTCTATGTACAGATTTTTATTACTTTGACTGTGATGCGACAAAGTCGTTTTTGCGCAAACATATCGGTGACAATGGGAAACAGGCCTTTGTATTTTTTACTTTGATTGATGATTTTAATTTCCTATTCGGTTCGTTGATTCTGGGGTTGGGCAAAGGTAGGTTATGTAGGTGTACTTACCTCTATATTAAAATAGTAATTTATATCTGCGTTTATTTATCAAATGCAAAAATGTTTGACCAATACATCCCTGTTAAGTATTCGATTTTTGTTTATTATATTTTGATGTTTAGCTTTTAAGGTTTGTGATTTCATATGATGAGACAAACTAATTAGCCTATTGATCAGCGCGATACCCGCCTTTAAGTTACAGACCTTTGAGATTCAAATTCTTGAGCTACATTCGATTGCGCTAGTTACACTGAGTAATAGTTATTTAAAGTCATCCACTTCACATGACTATCTTCAAATTTCATGCACACAGCTGCTTCGTGGCTCAAGACCTTGCGGACGTCGGTGAAAAGCTGAACTGTTGTAGTAGAGTCCTACCATTTCATTTAATTAACAATAACGAATGTAAATGAAATACTGCAATAATATCAATGTTACCTTTACTTACCTAGGTAATAAAACCACATACTAAGGAACGGGATTCACGGATGTGACAGCGCCGATTTAAATATGGCGGCGCGGCGGCGGGCGTCATCCCGCCAGTGATGCTGCGGTCGTCCATTTATCACTCTCGTAAGCCTCCGTCGATATTATGATCAATGCCATTCGCCCGCCCAGGAGTTCCTGACACGTTTGCTGATGGCAATAGACTTTACATTCTAGATTTGATTATATGGCGAAAATATTGACATTACTTCTTGTGATGATCAAGCCATGTTGTCCTTGTGTCATACGGCTTTGAGGTTTTAAAATGGTAATGGTTGTCGGAACTCTGTCATTACGTTCTTAGTTGTCTAAGAAATTTACATTTTTGTTCTTACTCATTATATTACTCAGTGTTCATCGTTAAAATTAAAACTAAGTAGATCGAATTAAAATTGTTTATCAAAATACTATCGGTATAATAACGGTTTCCGTTCCCCTTATTTAGGTACTTTTATATATTATATTATATATAAGATTTTTATATTATATATAAGAGCCATAATCACCTGGATGTGAACTTGGGTACTAACAATTTAATAAACTTCACTATGTTATTTTTTTCAGTTCTCATAATTTTTATTTCAATCTCTCACCGAGTCTCATTTTCATTCAAGTCCAAATGCAAATAATGCCATTAAAATCTTACAGTCGGCTTCAATAGCCTACTGTAAGATAGATACTGTAGGTCGGTTTACCCTACTACAAATAGAAATTTGACACTATTTATTATTACTATCTGTATGGACGTTATGTCAAATTTGTATCCGTAGTAAGGAAACCTGTGGATTGATAGATTATATTGCAACTGGCAGTTAGACAATTTTCCAAATACTTATATTTAAAAGTTGATGGAATATGCCAAATAGTAATTCTATTGGTAAATAGTAATTCAATATGAGATGAGTAGGTACGCCTAATACTATACGTAATAACACCCAAAGGCGGATCGCCCGCCTTGCACACTTTGTATTCTCCCAGTCGCCACCTGGGGGTAGTGGCTTTTAAAAATTCCTTTACGTTTCACTTCGGGGACTATCGGTATTTTTGCAACCTGAATCATACATACAAATGAAATGAAAATATATTTATTTGTAACAACAACATTGCTAAATATAAAACAAAGTAATAGACAAAGTAACTAAGAAAATAACAATATCAAATGTTACAAATCGGTCCCAACTCAGCATTGCTGGTTCGAAGCCAGCGCTGGTCTTCCGTTGGGGCCGGTTTGTGACGTCTCGGAGGTATAATATAGTTTCAACAGTTTCCCTAAAAATTTAATTACTAAGTATTTGATGACCATAAAAACTAACAATACAATTAATACATATAAATATATATATATATATGTGTGTGTGTGTGTGTGTGTGTGTGTGTGTGTGTGTGTGTGTGTGTGTGTGTGTGTGTGTGTGTGTGTGTGTTTACAGAACAGGAAAATATAAAGTAGGTACGAATAATATATGTAAATATACTGGTAAGTGTTTCCATTTTGTCTGGATATGTGTTACAGTAAGTGACAGACGAACAATGCACTCTTGGATATGATCAGGTAATATAACAGTTAATTAAGATTCAAAACATGAATATATCACAAAAAAAAAATTATAAAAAGAGTTGCATTTTTTACATTTAATGTCACCACCACTAATAGTGGTAATTTATATTTAGACATAATTGCATACCTACGTAGCTAAATACCTATGTTAAATTCTAATATTTGCACGTGGCTATGCGACAAAATGTACTGTTTATTTTTAAGTTCCAACTGTATTGTAACCTACATTCTAAGCCAATAAATATTCTAATTCTAATTCTATTATGTAAGTTGGCTTAAAATGTAGGTTACAAATATTGTTTGTAGGCAAGTGCCTATTTTGTTTTGTCTGTGTTTTGTGTATGTCAGAATCCGAAAGGCTTTGCCTATAAAGTTGAATGGCGGTAAACAAACTAATGTCTGAAGACTCATCAGTGAACTTCTCTGGGATTGTTCAATAATTTTGGTTATCTGTTTATATAATTAGTTATCTCTTTTTTTTGCGACCCTAGTGACGAGACCCTAGTAGTATTGCATGTTCTAAAAACCACGCCTGTCTTAAACAGTGGGCCCACTGCCGTTTCTATGCCTCATTGATTGAAGATGCCTCTGCACTGCACGACTCAACACACCAAGACAGAGTTTCATTGCGATGGTAGGTACCTATTTAGAGGAATTTTTGCACAAGATGATGTAGCAAGTTTTTATTTTGATTTTTATTAAACTCAGTTGCCATTGCGGCCTGAGGAGTAATATGCGAAGTACGACAGTTTGAATAATTATTTATATTATATTATATATATTTTATATATTATCTTCTCTTTCATAAAAAATAAAATTGCTGTGCTGTCTCGCATAAACTTTAAAACAGGTAGACCTATTTGAATAACTCTTTTTTTATTTTCTTCGTCTCAACACGGGTAACATTAAAACGTTTTAAGAAAGAAGAAAAATCAACATCTACTTATAATATCTATTTATCATCTATCTAGGAACTATTTATCCCCTTTTTCTACCGACTTCCAAAAAGGAGGAGGTACTCAATTCGACTGTATATTTTTTGTCGTTTGTTACCTCTTAACTTTCGATAGGGTGAACCGATTCTCAAAAATTCTTTTTTATTTTTAAAACTGGTGCTGGTGCCGTGTGGTCCTATTTGAATTTCATCAAATTTGGCCCAGTAGTTTTTGAGTTACGCTCCAATAACTGAATTAAATGGAAGTCGGTATTAAATTATTCAAATTTTACTTATATCTACCGACTTCCAAAAAGGAGGAGGTACTCAATTCGACTGTATTTTTTTATGTTTGTTACCTCATAACATTCGATGGGGTGAACCGATTCTCAAAATTATTTTTTGTTAGAAAGCTGGTGGTCCCATTTTAATTTCATCAAATTCGGTTTAGTACTTTTTGAGTTACACACCAATAACTGAATAGAACTTGCCACACAAAATTTCATTTAAATCGGTTCAGTCGCTTCGGAAATTAGCCCGTACAAACAGACAGACAGAGAAAAAGATATTAGTTCGATTCTACTCCTTACATCCCCAGGTTTTTAGCATTTTTTCCATTATACAGAAATTCGACCTCTACAGTTTTATTATATGTAGTGATAGTGATGATGATTTACCTGTATTTTGTTTAATAGCCGCCAGCGGCTACCCATCCAAGTCATGACCGCAACAGGGGTAGCGATAAGTTGAGAACGAAAATATAAGTTCCGTGTTTCGGCTCTTCTGTAAGTACCCACTTAAAATTTATGCACTTTAATTGGTTTAAATAATCACGGAATCAGATTTATCTCGCAACCGTATCATAAGTCCGCGTCGCTTATCAAAGCGACAGGGTAACAAAGACATCCTATCGAGTGGCTACAGCGACTCACCTAACAAAAGAAAGAGAACCGGAAAGGTAGGTGAGAGGTACTTGAATATAAGAGATCTCTAGAACGAACGGACTCGAAGCTGTACGTACCAGTGAGGGGCTAACAGACTACATACATTCAGTATACAAGCTAGATTTGAGTTAAACTTACTTAGCCACAGAATAAATAAAAGAAAGGCGTATTTGAGCATAATGTACGAGTATCGTATACATTTACTGATATGTGGTAATAAAAAGATTTATATAAGCTCTCAAGTGATGAGGAAGAGGTCTAATGGTACCTACACGTCATGTATCCATTAATTGCTTGCAGGATTGCTCATTACCCGCATCTTTTATATGCTAGATCCTCCACTTGAACAGCTTCAGTGCGCATATAAATAAACATCTACGCGGAATCGTCCGGCCTAGATTGTTAATTCTTCTTTTACCTTATATGCAATATGCTTCGTCTGTATTTCGAGTTAAAACTTTGAAATATTTTTTCGGCCACTTCCAAGTTTTATCGATCGAGCTACAATTATGTAGTTTATTATTATTTAGTACATTCCTGTTATTTCACTCTGCACAAGAGCTCTTGATAAATAACCAATATCTATTTGTGCATTAATTGGCCACAGTTTAATTCAGAGAGACCTTAGAGCATTTAACCATGGTCTAACTAAGCTACATATTTAAAAAAGATACTTATTTTATAAGCATTTTGTGAATTTAGCTTTCGTAGCGTTTTGAAACTTAGCGTACATTTGAAGTGTTTAGAGGATGGGGAAAAGGCTGGCTGCTTGTCGTATTTACAACGCATCGGCAACTGGCAATGACTTTAATTATTGCAGTATTGCATTTCCATCAGGCGTATCGAAAATTACTCTATATTTAACCATTCCAATATTTGTTTGTTATTATTTTAAGCACACATATACCTTTAGAAAAAATGCCACATCGATGGTATATTGTAAGCAGATATATTAGTCTTAGACTACATAAGGTTTCTAAGCTGATATCAGCTAGACGCCTACAATATTATGGGTCAGGCATTTGAAACCGTTGCATTATTATAAATAAAGGCGCAACCTTCTGTTCTGTCACACATGTATAGTATACCCTTCGAGGGTGGTACTCGTATATTGTGAATGGAAGGCCACCTTAACAGAGAATCTGCGTGATCAATGATACTATCGAGACCTACTTAGTAATATTGCTTAGCGAGAATTTTTCCTTTCTGAATGACCACTTAGATACGGTTGGTTCATTGAGGGATAGCGGTATTACGTCACTCACCGATATTATTGCGTGAGTACTTCAGTTTTTAATGTTTAACAATTTCGAACAGCGAATGCTCCTGCAAAAGTTATCAAAGCAACATCTTCAGAGAGCCAAAGCGGCATTGAAAACCAATTTCAGAGACAGCCTTCCATACTAATCAAGCTTTTATTTAAAGTTAATTCTAAGTACCGAGAAGTAAGAAAAACCAAATAAAATTCTAATTCAAATGGCGTTTTCCACTTTAAGAACTAAGTCGTACTCAATTATTCATCGCGCCCTCTGAGCCACTTGAAAAAATCCAATCAGCATAACTCGTCACTTTAATATCGATCCCCAATTTGCCAACACTTATCAAATCGCTTTATGCATAGAATAAAATGGGAAACCAAACAATATTTGCATACCTCATAAGCAAAAGTGCACCTTAAGCCGTACGCAATAGCAAACGGTTTTCTATCATTAATGTGTGTGTATCCTTGTGGAAGTACAAAGCAGAGTGGTTTACTTAGAGTTTAAAATATTCATAGCTTGTACTGGATCGTATTTAAATATTTACATAAGTGTCACGCAGCGTCACTGACGTTTGTCGATAAAATGTATTGAGTGGAAATGGAACGGCTCTCCACGTAGGGTGGTTAAAAACTGTGAGATATAATATTGTACACCTGTCATACCTTATCATTCATAAGTTTTATGTACAAACACACACACATATATTATTGTAAAACGTTATAAGGTTCAATAGCATTATGTTAATGTTTTACGTATCAAGCCACAACATCTTTGCCCTGCTGAAACTGTATTAATCCTCGGCTAGTAGCCACAACGTTTACAAGTAAAAAAAAACACAATCAGATCACTCTTTTAGGAGCTATACGATAGACATAGAGGCATACAGACACACAATAAACACTCACTCACTCACGCTCAGACTTCAAGCTAAACTTTCTGAAAACTTCCTTTCCGAAGTATATCTAATGTATTGAGTTAGCTTTCCGTAGGAACTCCTTTAGGTAATGTGTATAAAAACGTATTATTCAAAAATATTAACAACATTTCACCTCATCACCCCTCAAGTCACCAGACGTTAACACTCGGTAGGCAGGGGGTGACACTTCTAAACGTGTATTCAAACCATAAAAAATAATGGATCTTCCAATCGTCCCGATATGCGCGGAAATATGGAGTGAGGTGAGCGCACGAAAAATCGTAATGGCGAGAGAAATGGGGATTAGAAACCGATCGAGTTGAAATCGATGCGAGTCAACATTGGCGCTGAACCCCTGGTACTATATCAAGTGGAGTCGTTAGTTAGAGAGAAATACATGTCTATCTATATCATTTTGTTTACGTAATATAGCAAGTAGTGAAAGCACCTCTTTGGTTATATATAGTATATACTAGCTGGTGCCCGCGACTACGTTTGCGCATTTAAATACTTAGTTAATTAATCAGTAAAAACTATAATAAAATACAGCACCTACGTACATACAAATATAAAAGTAATCACCATGGAAAAAAATGTGTCATTACATGTCATCACTCTTGACGCTATTTTTGTTACATTTCATCACCCTTGACGGTCGCCGACCACGTCTTGAGCTGTCAAAGTGATGCCGTGCTTTTGACTAAGCTATCAGAAACTGACACAAACTTTGACAGAACTGTCATCATTACGATCTTGACGTAGGCGGAGATCTTATTATTTTTGTATATGCTGTGCCCAAGCATATTACGATTTTTCACCCGCGTGGTGATGGAAGATGACGATGATGAAAAGTAACCTGTGTTAATCCAGAGCCTCCTCTACCTCCATACCAAATTTCATCAAAATTGTCCCCGCCGTTTGAGCGTGAAAGAGTAACAAAGATCCACACATCCACACATCCATACTCACAAACTTTCACGTTTATAATATTAGTAGGAGATACACTATTGACAACAGTTTTTACAATAGTTTAGTAAGTTTCAGACTATAGAGTCATCGACGAAGGCAGTCTGAAAAGAGCCTTTACGTCGGGCTTCCTTTTTTCTTACGATACAATACGGTTGAGGAAAATTGTTTATGAAAGGTAGTAGTAGTACCCACTGATAGATTATTATCATAGCGATGAGTTTCATACTTAGAAGAACAATTTTTTTCTACTATTTCATGGTGTTCAAACAAATAAAGTTTTTAAACACTTAAATTAGAACTTTGTAATCGTTTTCAGCTTATAAGAGCTTCATCTGATTAAATTGCGTAATTAAGGCTCATTTCTAATAATATGACCATACGTTTTCACAGTATAAATAACATAAAACGTTCTAACCTAATTTCAGCTAATCGTGTTGACTTGCTGAATGCAAACACGACCCGCCTAAATGACGGTGTTACCTGACTACTTGGGGAAAATACTGGAAAGCTTTCCTAAAACGTACCTAGCTGTAACGTGGCAAGAAGATTTTTGTTGGCTTTACTTGCTGAAAAGTGTTGATTGTATTTTCAATACGAGCACCACCAAATGCAGAAATCATCCGGTCAACACACTGTTTTTGTGTTAAACCACTTCGAAAGTCATAATAAATCATTGCTCTTGAATTTTCTCGAGTCAATTCCATTTTCTCAACGACTAAACAAGTTTGACAAAACCTTGTGACAAGACTGATAATCTTTTTTTAAATAAATAAATGGTATTCGATTTTTAAAACCAAGGAGTTTTCAATTAAAAAGATTTTAATATGACAGGAACAGTGGAAATATTCCATTCCCGATACTTTTAGTGCAGCCTCATACATGTAAAATGTATGAGGAGGATAACCAAATTGTCTTTTAACGTATTTCTTTCTTTCTACTTATTCAATGTTAGTGAAGTTATGTTAAAATAATCTTGGAATTCCGCAAATTTTATTATGATGTTATGATAGATAGAAAACTGTATAAATTATGGTGTCCACTCAATATCGAACGAACAATTGATTACTTATTTACTTCTATCGCAATGGAATCAAATAAAGTTTTTAGATTTTCTACTCTTACGTGCGAGACTATCGTGTTACAAAGAGTTTTCACAATACCATCTAGCTTTCATCATCTCCGATAAATAAAAAAAAACCCTATATCAAAACCGACTAAACTCATATAAGTCGCAGACCAAATATAAATGGCGATCTCAGTAAATCACATCAAGGTTCAATATTCACAAAAAAGGAATGAGAACTAATAATCCTACTATATATATATCCTATTAATATTATAAACGTGAAAGTTTGTATGTATGGATGTATGGATGTTTGTTACTCTTTCACGCACAAACGGGGGGGCTAATGTTGATGAAATTTGGTATGGGGGTAGATGAGGCGCTGGATTAACACATAGGATACTTTTCATCATCATCATCATCATCATCCATCACCACGCGGGTGAAACCGCGGGGCGCAGCTAGTAATATTATAAATGCGAAAGTTTGTGAGTATGGATGTGTGGATGTGTGGATCTTTGTTACTCATTAACGCACAAACGGCTGGGGCAATTTTGATGAAATTTGGTATAGAGGTAGATGAGGCGCTGGATTAACACATAGGATACTTTTCATCATCATCATCATCATCCATCACCACGCGGGTGAAAAAGCGTAATATGCTTGGGCACCGCATATAGAAAAAATAATAAGATCTCTGCCTAAGTCAAGATCGTAATGATGACAGTTCTGTCAAAGTTTGTGTCGGTTTCTGATAGCTTAGTCAAAAGCCAAGTCAATTTGACAACTCGATACACTAGACGTGTTCAGCGACCGTCAAAGGTGATGAAATGTAACACAAATACCGCCAAGGGTGATGAAAAGTAATGACAGTTTTATTCCGATAAAAATAATAATAAAATTATTCATCGATTTTATTTTATTATTATTGTTTACTGATTGATATACTAAGTATTTAAATCTACTCAAATAATACTATTATAGCAATTGAGTTTGACCATGTACATATTTTTTGCAATTTTGATAAGGTAATATGCCCTTGGAGAAATAATAAGCTACTCGAATCATAGCATATACTACATAGTAAGCTAACCTAATCCTACGCAGACGTAGTCGCGGGCACCAGCTAGTAAACAATAATAAGAAAGTTCTTTATTAAAAAACGACATACATTATATGTATGTGTTTAAGCAAACTATAAAAGCACCAACACTAACTAACAACAACTTGTAGTGTTATTAGTAATAGTTACCTTGATAGCTGCAAGAGGAACGCCCGCCCACAAGATTAAACAAGTTGTGTTTAAAAGAACAATAAATTCCTATAATTTCTAATTAAAACAATAAAGATATCCTGACGTTACTCTACACGTGACGCGCATATACTGTACAGGCTAAGCACATAATTGTATGAACACTGTAAAGCAAAGGAATTTGTCTTATCGACGTTATTACAGCAAAATCCTTCAACATATTTTACAAGGGAGTATTTTTGTGAAAAACATCAATGAATGGTGACAATCTGCGATAGCTGAATTATACTGTAAAAATCTTCACTTTTCAAGCACAGCACACAATTTCGAGCACAGACTCTCAAAACGATCCTTTTGATCGATAATTAAAGAAATATTTAGTGACACTTCCGCTGGAAAATTGCATAAGGCAGAGATGCCTGTCCGTCATAGCGCTTGACGAGTTAACATCTCTTGAGCATGCCTCGTGTAGAGGCGAAACACGCGTCGAATCGTTTTGGTTGATTGGCTTGTTTTGTGCGTTGCTTATTCTGTATACTTCTTATTTGCATTTAATGCGGGAGGGAGGGTGGTGCACACTGCATCTCTGCCATAAGCATTTTACCAACGGAAGTGTTACTAAATGTATCTATTAATACGTTATAAATTGATTTCCGCTAAGTAACGTCTGAATCAAGAAATTACCTCAGTCTTTCAAAGTTAAAAATGGCATGATTATTCCAATTTTCTTACAAAGTAGATCATCAGACTGAGGATTAAAGGTTTTCGAATAGCAATTATCTTACTAATATTGCATGTCGAAGAGTTTTCTAAAACAATCCATAAAAAATTACTTCTCTAAGGTTTCGATTGCTATGGTCATTAGAATTTTGTTAATGTATTCCATATCGATCACAGCAAAAGATGAGATGTCCTTCCATCCATAACGCGATAACAGCTAAAGTAGGTACATCCGCCCAAAATATCGGCGGACCTTCATTAACCGCCCACATGCGCCTACGTAAGGTTACCACCTCCAAGTAATTCGTCTCAAGTTATAGGCGAACAAACAAAGTTCCCGACGGGCACCCAATTATCTCTAATGAAGACAATGATATAAGCGCGGTTATTGATCTAGATTTGAATTTCATAACGGGTCAGTCCCTTGCTATGTGCCAGCCCTTAATGCTTCTTCATAAGTTTTCGCTAGAGCGATCAACAAATCTTGATCGTTGTGAGAATGACCCTCATACTGCCCTGATATGAGAGTGTCATATTATTTTTGTATAATTTATCATATATAACTTTTGTAGGCTTGTCTTTAGTACCAAAGTAAAAAAAAATTAACATAAATACGAGTTATGACATTATGTACCTACACAAGTTTTAATGGTAAATTGTCAGGATCATATATAGGATTTGTTTTATTTCAAGAGTATATATATATAGTATATACGAATCAATCTTAAAAAAACGTGACTAATAAAAGCCGTCTAAAAGGCAAGTAATCGTACGATGTGGTTCATGTGATTACATGAAATTATATCAATGAACTGCTTATGAACTACTTATTTGCCTCGAAAGGACTTTTCCACATGTAGGTCTAACCGGGCGACACCGGATCATTCCTCAAATAGGGGCGCTGTTGCACCACACAATAGCAAGCACGTGAAACTAATGAATAATGTTGACTGTCTAACGTGACGGTAATGACAAGCATCACCTATTACATGTAGCATGATGATGTAGATGATTTTATAAGTATAATAACTAATTACATCTCTCTTTGGCAAACAGACCAAGATCGAGCGAGCCTACAGTTCATCGAAGTTTAATGTCCACTAACTAATTTCTTATCCCCGAAACATAATAATATGAACCAACATACGTACCTACACACATACAAACATTAGAAATTATGATTAACGACCACGCACACATTGGCAGCTTTACGGACCTTTGTACACTTTATCCACACATACACGTGTGGAATAGATCACCATAGAAGATTAAATAGGCCTCTTGTTGTTGAGCAAATCAATCAATATGTAGGTTTGTAGGTAGAACGGTTTGAACAAGACTGTAGTACACATTAAAATATCTTATCTTGTGAACTGTTAAAAGTTCGTAAGCTCCATAAGTAGCGACACTTCTGTTCCATTACGAGGCACTTTTTATAGTACCTACTTAGTATTTTGAGGGTTTTAGGATGAATTTCTTGTCTTATTTTATCTTTTGCCAGAAGGGTCTTCCTGTGATTCTATTTTTGATTTGTTTTTGTCTGCGCGGTTTGTGTCACCTAAAAATCCGACAAACTGGGGTCAATAAAATTAATGCGACTTATGCTCGGGTTACACGAGGCCTGTTTTTCAAGCCAGGATAGCAAGATAGTGTCAGTAAGCTAGCAAGCTAGTACTTCTGGCTTCGTGTAGACAGAACTAGCTTCATTTTTAAGCCAGTAAGCTAGTAAGCCAGTACACAAGCCAGGACAGTTTTTAATAGTTTAATTTTTAGGCCAGTAGCGCCCTCCCACCACTGATTTTACTATTCTGGCTTTTGTACTAGCTTCATGTAGCCGGTGAAGCTAGTTTTCAGTTGCCTAGTAAACAGTAACCACGTGTTTTGTAAATTTATCTAAGTGTTTTTGTGATCTTAAGATGCCCAAACTAAGTACGGAGATTAATTTAAAGTTTGTACAAATGTACCAAGACCATTAATGTCTGCGAGACGCTACCCTTCCAAATTATAAAGACGATTATAAACGTGATTCAGGTACAAAAATGTGTGGCGAAATAAAGAAAGTGGTTATTGTCCCGTACCATTTTTGTAATTCATCTTTTGCGAACTGGTACAGTTTTCGAAGTAACTCCTTCAGACGAATAATGTTTTTTTTTCGCATGCAATTCATGTTGGACGCGTGGTCACCGCAGCCACTGCTATAATAATGCATAATAATAGCTTAAAATAATGAAGCCTCGTGTAAACGGAGCTTTTTTTTTTTTTTTTGAGGGGGGAAATGCTGTGCACTTCCCTTCCGCCACGGGGGTGACGGAAGGGGGCGTGTGGGGCTCAGACCCGCTAAAACCCCCCCGTGAGCAGTCCTCCGCCAAGGTGGAACGAGACAGGGTCGCGCTGGCAGTCACCATCTCGCCCCAGCGGTAGGCCCGGATTGATCTTAACCGAGCCTCAGCGCCTATGAAGGGATGACCTTGCTCACCAAGGTCACCACCTAGACGTGTAGGGCCGTGCAAGCCGACGAAGAGTCCCCCGACTCTTCGCCAGTGACCCCACTATGGGGGAGGGAGGAGACGTGCGAACCGTCTCCTCCGTTCTCCCGGTCGTCTGCGCCGGAGTGGATCAGCTCGAACATCGTTCTCCCTGATCCGCTCTGCAGCCTCCTTCTGCGCCATTACCGCTTCGCAGAAGGTGGCCACCGCCTGCCACGATCTCTCGCTGCCGAGCATGGAGATTACCACGCTCGGCAGGGAGAGATCTCCGCCTATTTCCGCTGAAAGCGTGTGCCGCTGCGGGCCCCATGCAGCACACACTTCCAGCGTGTGTTGCGCTGTATCTTCCGGCGCACCACACTCATGGCAGGCTGGTGTCGCCTCCCGTCTCGCAATTTGGTGCACGTACTTTCCGAAGCATCCATGTCCGGAGAGTACCTGCACCAATCGGAAAGTCAGCGAACCGAAAGGGCGCTTCACCCACCTCTGAAGGACTGGACGGATTGCCTCCACCGTCCACTGCCCAGGGACCGGCGGAGCCAGATCCTCCTCCCAACGCCGCAACAGGGTGGCTCGCGCCTGCCGCCGCATGCGTGTGACCTCCTCCCAGTCTGGGGCTGCTCCTCGGGATCTCCTCGCTGCCACGAAGTGGTAGACTTCAGCGAGGATTTCCGCTTGCAGCTCCCAGGGGGGCTGGCCAGCACGCACGCTGCCGTCCATGACACCGTCCGATATCCACGAATTGCCCTAGTCGCAATGACTCGCTGCAGACGTCGCAGCAAGCTTCTATTGCTGCGACTGAGGGCGTCTACCCAGACCGGTGCCCCATATAGGGCCATACTCCGGATCACTCCGGAGTAAAGTCGGCGGCAGTTGGCGTTCGGGCCACCCACGTTGGGCAGCAGCCTCCCCAAAGCGGCTGCAGCTCCCACGACTCTTGGGGCCAGTTGGGAAAAATGGCCCCCAAAAGCCCACCTACCATCAAGGCTGAGGCCCAAATATTTCATTTGGGCCCCAACCGGGACGAGAACCCCATCTAAGATAATTCGCGTTCCTGGAGGGGCCCCCCCTCGGGGCCCATGAAATAATAGAGCCTCAGTTTTTGAGAGTGCAACCTCCAGACCAAGAGCGCGTATGCGGTCGATCACAAGGGTTGTGCCCACCGTGACCAGCCGCAACGCCTCCCTGAGGTCCCTCCCCCTGGCCACGACTAGGGTGTCGTCCGCGTAGCACGCTACCCGTATATTTGCAGGAAGCGTGCCGCGAAGTATCCAGTCGTAGCCTATGTTCCATAGGAGTGGTCCCAGCACCGACCCCTGTGGAACCCCGCAAGAGACATGACGGCGTCTCAAACCGTCGCGTCCTTCCACCAGAACGTTGCGGTCCAGCAGATAGTCAGACAACAGCCTTCGCAAGTACAGGGGCACTCCGTGATATCGAAGCGCCTCCTGTATTGCTCCGTGTGGAAGGCTGTTGAAGGCGTTGGCTATGTCTAAAGATACGGCTAACGCCTTTTCCCCCTCGCTTACTGCCTGCTGCGTCCACCCCTTGAGCCAAAGCAGGGCGTCTATTGTGGACCGCCCTGTTCTAAAGCCGTACTGAGCCTCCGACAGGCCAGGTCCAATACCATCTAGGTGCCGTATGACACGGGATGCTATCACCCTCTCAAGCAGCTTGCCCGTGTCATCTAGCAAGACGATTGGCCTGTAGCCGGAGGGTGAATCGACGGAGCGACCCTCCTTCCGTAGGAGGCACAATCGGCCATCCTTCCAGATCTTCGGGAACCGTCCTGAATTAAGGCACGCATCGAAGATTTCCCGAAGCTGGACACCTAATTCCCCTAGGGCGATCCTAAGGACTCGCCCTGGGATCCCGTCTGGACCAGGCGCTGTCTTTTTACGTTTTAGACGGCCGATAGCAACCTCTATCTCTGCTTCCGAAACAGGTGGAATGGAGGCCAAGTCCAGTTCCTCTGGGAGGGATAGTGCCATCCTTGGAAGAGTGAGGTGGGGGTTCGTGGCAGGGAAGAGCCCCTGCATCACCCTGTCTAGGAGCTCTGGCTCCAGGGACTCAGCTACTGGGGGCATCTGGCCCCGGAACTTACTCCGGGCGGCTCTATATGGACGCCCCCAAGGATCCCTGTCAAGGCTCACCAGCGCTTCGCCCCAGGCCCGGGATTTGGACCGACTGATGGCCAGCTGCAATGCATGTTTGGCGTCACGGTACACGCCGTACAGCTGGGCCTCAGCCATCAACTCTTCAGCTGATAGCTGGGCGTCGGTCCGGCCGTGACGCCGCCTCCTACAACGGGTATAAGGCCGCCGTGCCGCTGAGCAGGCGTTTCGGAGATCCGCGATCTCCGTAGACCACCAATATACTTTACGGCGGTTGGGGCAGCGCCGAGACCGAGGCATAGCCGTGTCGCACACGGCCGTCACCGCCTCGCGAAAATGCTCCGCTGCCACGTCCACTTCCAAATGCGTAGGGGTGGCACACCACGACTGTACGATAGCTGCCTCTTCGGCCAATCCAGCGTCGAGGCGACCGATCGCCCACCGCGGGAAATTCGCACGCACGCTTCGATCTCGTCCCTGGTTGTGAGAGGTGGAGATCTCGAACCTTATATACTTGTGGTCCGAGAGGGTCTCCACCTCCGACAAAACTCTCCACTCCTGGATAAGTGCTGCGACAGCTGGGGTAGCGAATGAAATATCTACTACGGACCCCCCATTATGCCGCACGCACGTGTGGGTGGACCCTCTATTCAAAAGGGTCAGTCCTGTAGCAACCGCCCATTCCCTGACGATCTCCCTGCGAGAGTTCGTAGAGCAGTTGCCCCATTCCCAGGCCTTGGCGTTCAGATCCCCCAGTAGAAGGACCTGACGAGGCGCCTGTTTTCTCGCTACTGTGGCCAAGAGGTCCATAAAGACCTCTAGCTCTACAGCCGGTCTATTAGGGGAGAAGTATACGCCGATGACAGAATACTCTCCCCACTTGGCAACCACGTATCCCGAACCCCTCTCTTCCACTGAAAGAGAGCGGCTGCCATTCGCCCGTCCCACAATAGCCACGGAGTCATCCAAATCCCCAGCCCAATAAACATTAGGTGGAACGTTGTATGGCTCCGCAGCAACGGCCAAGTCTATTTGCCACTGCGCCAGGGTCTGCATAAACAGATCTTGGGCCCCGGCGCAGTGGTTAAGGTTCGTCTGAAGGAGATTGTGATGCCGGACTGGATCCATCAATCAGACATAACAATCTCCTCGCACACTGACTGGTGTGCTTCTCCAAGGGCGGCCTGGTTTGTTGTCGTTAGGGTTTCTTGGGTCCTGGTGGCTTTCCCCTTCGTCTTCGGGGGTACACAGTTACGTCCCCCCATTACGTGCCCAGAAGTTCTTCCCGAGTCTGCGCATATTGCGCAGTGCGGAGCAGTCTTCGTGCAGCTGGCCGCCATATGACCTGTATCTCCACACCGGAAACACAGCTCCCCTCTATTAGTCGAGGCAGGACACTGGGGGCGCGTGTGACCCAACCCCATGCACCTGTAGCAACGCATGGGACGCGTTGCCAGCGCTACCACTCGAACTGAGCTCCAACCTACCAGAAGCCTACCCTTTTCTAGTACCATTTTGGCTGTCGAAATTGGGCAGGATACTAAAGTTGAGCCAGTACCGCTTAGGCCGCGGCGAATCTCCCCGACCTTTATAAGCTGTACGTCGCATCCACCCGCTCTGGCGATCGCCGCCGCCACATTCTCCTTCGTGGCCGCATCGTCCAGGCCTCTGACGCTTAAGTCAATCGATTTAATCGGCCTGGCTATGATGGCCACCTCGGACAAGACACCGCGAAGCTTCTCTGCGAGTCTGTCTGCCTTCTCAGAGTTTTGGGAGCCAGGAATCTCTAGTATCCTAGCTCCTGTGGCCGTCTGGCAAAATTGGGGCTTGTCAATCCCCAGCTCCTGAAGATTTATCTTCTCCTGCGCCATACGGAGGACGGCGCTGTATGTAACTCCTTTTTCCGCTGCTTCAGGCCGCAATGACAACACAACAGCTGCGGATTTTGGAGCTTCAGGCACCGTCCTAGGTTTGTAGGTAGCGGTTGCTACCAGCTTAAGGTTGGCAGCAGGCGCACGGGCCGCTGAGGCAGTTACATGTGAAGCAGAAGAGGAGGGATTATCCTTCCCCTTGCCCTTCCCCTTCCCCTTGCCCTTCCCCTTGCCCTTCCTCTTCCCTTTCCTCACTACTTCTACCCAGGGTTCAACCTGAGGGACAATGCCCCCATTGGAGGCATCCTCCATGGTGACTTGGGTGTCCTGGTTAGTAGAGGGACCTGCAGTCGGTGCCACTGACGGAGTGGCAGCATTCTTCGGGGCCTTAGCGGTCCCCTTACCCGCTTTAGGGCCAGTATCGCGAGCTGGTACATGTGTCGGCTTAGACGGCATGGCAACTGCCGTCTTTTTCATAGCGTCTGCCTTAAGGGGAGGGCGGACCACCGGGGCAGGCGGAAGCCGTTCCTCGACCACCGCGAGTCGAGCATCGAGCATTTGCCCGAACGTGATGGTCAACGAGCGTTTCAGCTCCTCCATCAATTCAGCCACCGGCAGGTTTATAGGAGATGCCTGTGTGACTGTAGTTGCGGCAGCGGCGGCAGCGGAAGCGGCTGCGGCTTCACTCTTTGCTTCGCTAAAGCCGCGACGCAGCGCCTTCACCTCCGCCTTGGAGGACTCTACTTCGAGTCGCAGGCGGCTGTTTTCCGCCCTAAGCCGCCGCATCTCCTCCGCTTCGCTCCTGCCTGCCAGGGCATCGACTACCTCCCTTAGGATCGATGCGGACCTCTTCAGGCGGCCGACGAACTCACCCTTGAGGTTGCCCGACTTCTTGGCAACCTCTAAAATGCAGGCAAGTTTTTCGCCCGCCTGCGCCCTCAGTTCTTGCGCGTTTAACGTGCTGAGATCGTCGACCATCAGAGCAGCGTCGGACTCACTCCCTGTCTCTGTTCCAAATTTGGCAGCAGCAACCGGCGCCTTTTTGAAACGCCTGCTTTTTAAGACTTCTCCAAGCTCTCCGTCCGACGCCACAGGTGAAGGCACCGGCGTAGGCTTGAGAAATGTTTCTCTGGAAGGGCCCACCTTGGTGGTCCTCCCCCTCCCTCTTCTGGATGTCGCCACCTTAGCGGACGCCGTCCCTTCGGTCTCCGTGTCCGAGTCCAAATGCCCGGGCACGAGGGTCGAAGAAGCCGGCCGCTTTCGGCGGCTACATTCTTCGTCTACACTCTGCGCTCCACTGCGCAACACCATTCCGTGGACAGAGTCTACGTCAGACACTTCTGCTGTTGCATCGCAGCTTGTGAATACCACTCGCGGTTCAGTCGCCAACATATCGGAGTCCATTATCATGCTAAGGTCGTCATTTTTTTTTGTTGTTGGTTGAGGGCTGATGCCCTCGAGGCGGTTGTCGCCCCCCCCAGAATACGAGGGCAGCCTCCCGAAGGAGGGTGGGATTGTCCGTCATTAACGGGTACCGTTAATGACGGACCTGGGGTAGTTTATTTGTATTGCAATCCGCCATTTTAGGTTGTCAGTTTAAAGGCTTGACAGCCTGGGTGAGCCCTTACGACTGCATTCCCTGCAGCCATTCATCCTCTCGCCGGGCATCATAACTTAGGATTGGGAAAGAAGAAAAGCAGTAAACGAGAACAAGACAATAACAAGACTGGAAAGACAGAAAGACATAAATACACATATAATACATTATAAATAAATACATATACATACGGACACACGGCGCCTGGTGGTTTCAGTTACGTCTATTTCTGAAGGAAGTAGACCAAAACAGGCAGCAACCACGTGAAGGAGAACAACCAGACTTGCCTTGGGGATCTACACGACTTGCGCTCTCCCCCAAGACCAACGCCTCCTTACCCATCCGGGATGAGTAAGGAAGGCCTGAATTTATCCAAAACAAGCAGTGCGAGACATGCAAGCTAGGCAGAGCAACTACTAATACATAAACCCAGACCCGCCCGTGTAAACGGAGCTAGCCTGTTCCAAGTCAGGTCAGCAACTCTCTTGTCTCTCTCTGTCACATGTGCGCGACTGTACCCATGCGCAGCTATCCCCTCCACATTTCGCTCAGCGCTAGAGTTACGTGCCGCGGGTTATATCTGTAGTAGTCTTCATAAAATGGTGGTAAATAGTTACCAACTATTATTAAACATGTAGTTAAATGACCGAGCGAGCGAAGCAAGCGAAGCATCTTTGCTTTAACTGGCCAGATTGACTTTCATCTGTCCGTATGTTTGTAAGGTTGTTCATTGGTCTTCCTGTACAGGTCGCATTTTCTAACCAACCTTGACGAAACTTGGTTCTATTACTTAATATATTTTTTTATCTTTGGTAATTTTGAGTGGGAGGGGTACTTTTAATATTGCTGCGGCGCTACTTACTGACTGATTTTAATAAAATTTGGTACACACATTAGGTAAACTTGACTTTAAAGAGTAATTTCGAATATGAGCATAATTGGTCAAGTGGTTTCCTAGATAATAGGTTGTGAATACTGCGAAAAATTGCCACTAGTAAGGCTATATTCTCGCGAGGTCAACTGTTCGCAGAACTACTAGTATTAGATATAATTTTCAAGTATCGGATAAAACTTGGGCTGCATAAGAATGTCGTAAAAGCTGACAACACTGACAGATGATGCAAGCATCATCATCATCATCATCAACTCAGCCGTAAGACGTCCACACACTGGTCAAAGTCCTTAGTCTTGAGGCACTGAGGTATTTTGGACGAGAAGACTTCGCGAAGCTTCCAGAACGCTGCCCAGTCGAGTTGGACTCGACGATTGGCCACTTTTTCGAAGTTGGACCTGCCTTGTTCGACAATGTGGAAGCATATACTGCTGTAAATCTACAAGTATGTCTATATATACAATGTATAATTGTACTTGTTCGGCCTCACTGAGACTGACGGATTGATCAACGCATGGGCTAAACGATTAGCTTTAATAATGTGTAAACACACAAATGTCCAAAGCTAATATCTAAAATATAGAGTATATATAACAAATATCCGACCGCTAGTGCTACAAACTGAAATGTTGGCAGTTGATGCCTATTGTGTATTTTGCTGTAAGTATTTACTAACGAAAGAAACTAAAAACTTCACCGCTAAAGGGGTTAAGCGAGCGAAGCCGCTGGCGTTGCAGCTATTGTGAAATCTAATATAATATACGCGAAAGGTTGTATGTATGGACTATGGATGTATGTTTCACGCAAAAACCATAGAATAGATTTTAATGGAAATTTGGTATCATACCAGGGAGATGAGACGCTGGAATAACATTTAGCATGCTTTTTCATTATCATCGTCCATCATCCATCACAACGCTGGTGCTACTCGTACTACAGGGCGCAGCTAGTCAAACATAATTCATACTTCAAGTGATCTATCGCATTTAAAACAGTAACTTTTTTATCCAACGTGTATACTTTATGTAAACCCTCAGATATAAACTTCATATAAGTTTAAATGGGTTTCTTTACTACGAACAGATTATAAAGTATGTCCAACCGCGTGACCACAACATGCAAATATTAGATAAAGTTCGCTAATGGACCTTTCACCCAGGGGCTAGCAATAGTATGTAAATATTTTCAATATTTTCGAAGTTCTTCGAAATCTTCGTACTTAAATCATCGACACAATAACGACCACGTCGTTTGCTTTTGATTGCTCGTTTGTTCTTCTTTCCCACTGAAAAATAAAACATGCGGGGCAGTCTTTGGGGACTGCCGATATTATAGAAGTGAAACTATTCAAATGATTTTTAAGACACATAATAAACAACAATAGGTAATCATGGAAACCATCATCGCTCTTGAATAAGTTTTCCGTTCAAAACTACATTACCTATGACAAGGTGTTACGTAATGGTGACGCGAGTTCCTTGATTTCTATTCACCCAAAAATTGCTCAACACGTCTAAATAAGTTTTCATTTTGTTACAGATCCGACTCCGTTAACCGTTGGTGGCTACGAAGAAATAAAGTCTCGTAGGTTGGTAGAGACTATGCCTTCCAAGCACGAGGTCACTGGCTCGACCCCTGGCAGGGGCAAATGATTTTTGTATTTTTAATGTGATTAGGATTGGGTAACCTCTACCTATACCAGATCCATATCGTCACAAGCGGCGTACTGCACTGCGCTGAAAACCCTAAGACATTGAGTTGTTAAAGCTCATGTTTTTTTATGGGATAGATTAGCAACCGAGCAAGCGGCTCATCTAATGGTAAGTGATACAGTCGCTCACGGACATCCGCAATACAAGAGGTCTCGAGGATGTGTTGCCGACCTTTGAGAAAGGATGATAGGAAGGAAGAGATAGAAGGCGTAAAGGTTGGAGGGGGAAGGAGAGGGAGAATGGGGAAGAAACCGACGAAAAATAGTTGCAATAGCTATGTTACTTCACCGGTTGTGTCGGCCCGTTCGGCTGTGGGATTACAGCGTGGCACTACCAACGAAACCTGGCATATGGAAATGTGGCACCCATACCGGCCTGATGAGCAGGAATGTTCAGTCTCGGGTATTGGATATTGTGTTGTGTTATTGTGCATGTCCATGCCTCTCACGACACAGTGAATCCTGATTATGAGTGTCTCATCATCATCACAAATCACAATCAGCCCATTATATTCCCACTGCTGAGACTCGAGCCTTGCTCTCAGCGAGGGTAGTTGGGACATAATCTACCACGCAGGCCCAGTGCAGTTTGGTAGATAGGTTATTGCCAACAGTAGGTTAGTAGCCAACCAATGTCGAAATTTTGAGGCTGCCCGAAGGCCTTCGAGATGGCCTAACAACTGTTGTCCTAAGACAAACAACCAAGACCGATGGTTTAACGTGCCCTCTGAAGCACGGAAGTGCTTAGTTGAATAATGCTACTAGCGGTCACCCATCTAAGTCCTGACCTGGCTAACGCAGCAAGCGTTGCTTACTTGTTGATCGGTTATGATCGCCAAGTCAAGTTCCGCTGAGAACGATTATGAGTGTGAAGCCTTGTGTAAAGCTACTTAATATGAAAAAAAAACTAAATTGATTTATTTTTACATATCTACATTCAATTAGTTGCATCCCGCACTTCCTGGACAAATAGGGTCCGGGATCTAATGTGTATTACTTCAGGTTAAAAATTACAGTCAAATCATTTTTGGCGTTAAAGACTAACACATATCTATCGATACAGACATAATCGTTCCATAATATAATCTATATTAGTGCAGGGTTTTTTAGAAAACGATTTCAGAATTTGTACAATCGAAACATAAGACCGTATTTCATGCACTGTATAAAAGGGTGTTTCATAAAGAAATGGGAAAATATACGGCAAGATGGGATCGTTTGAGAAAGCGGGCATCGGTCGGAGGTCACCACGCAGACGATACGTTTCTACCAAACGCCTGGCCTCGGGGAATTGCAATGTTTTAGTTTGAAACGGACGATCGCTACGTTTGTTTTGTGATAAACTCTTAAAATCTCTCGCGTCATATTTTATTTTATTCAGTAAACAATATCATAATAATAAAATGAGATAGTCTTGGAAAATGGCTATCACACAGGAATAAAAAATAGCATATTTATTATTCCTATGTAAATTCCACAGATATATATGTGCAACTAGCTGCACTCCGCGGTTTCACCCGCTGGTGATGGATGATGATGATGAAAAGTATTCCATGTTTTTCTCCGGGATATAATCTATCTCCTTGCCAAATTTCAGTACGATCCGTTTAACCATTTAGGTGTGAAACGGTAACAAATAAACTCACTCTCGCATTTATAATAATAACAATAGTTAATAAAAAAATAGGTTTGTTCAAATTTCTAGGACATATGCGTAGCACACTTACGCTTATGTCCTAGAAATTATGAAAAAGATAACAATAGTAGACATATTTTTTAAATAAAATGCTGAGGACAGCAATATGCACCATTTTCATTAATATATAAAATTCTCGAGTCGCGGTGTTTGTTACCAAACTATTGTTCAGTAAGTCTGAGAATCGGCTTACAAATATTTTTCGCAACTATAAAGTATGATAAGGATTAAATATATATATATTTTTATTATTGACTTCATTTTTTATTTTCATAAAATATGATTTAGCATTAAAAATATATACAAAATCAAATTTTCACCATTCTACGTTCAACCCCTGTTTTTAATGGTGATTTTTATGTATATGTCAAAGCAACGTTTGCCGGATCAGCTAGTGTATATACATAAAAATGAACCCCCATTTCTCCTGGTCACGCTATAACTTGAGAACGGCTTCACCGATTTCTAATACTTCGTAGAAGATTCATACATTAAAAAATTTGAAAATATGGGAGGTCATGGCGTGGCCGAAGGCCGAGCTTACTACGCGAACGAAGTCGCGTGCAGTCGCTAGTCATTTTTAAATATAGATATGATATGATTTCGGAAGGTACGGATATAAGTAATTAGTAGTTTTGTTTTTAACTCAACCTACTCTACATGTCCTATTTAAAATGTTTCATTCGTGTGATAGAGTGATATCACATTGGAATATATGTAGTTTACAGACAGGATGAGGATAGGGATATTAAATTATGAAACTCCGGAGCACACTCACTGAAATATATTAATTCATAGTTCTGTTAAACTACTGATTTGTCGTCGGTGCTCAAGGCTTAAGACACGGCATTCACCATATTTGTGCAATAATACAAAAGTTTTCTCAGAAAACATACTACGATTCCAGGAAATGCAACGTGTGTAGTTTAGATGCAAGACAAATGCATACATATAGTCTACTCTGCGCCTCCAAAGACAGAATCTAGATGCCTTCAAATCACGAGCGCCTTCTCGACAACTGTGATATATACTCGTATATCGGTGACCGTATTATCACTTAAGGTAAATGTGATCGCCAGTCGAGCAGCTTTAAGCGGGCCGATGTAAATATCGTAGAAAGATTCATCAATAAAGTTTATATAACTTTGGAATTACGCTCAACGCTTTAGCCTAAAATGCAAAATATAGGCACATTAATAACTACTTAGTAAAAATAGACTTAAATAAGATGACATGTAATTCCATGTGCACCATAACAATATTGTCATTATATAAGACCTATATGAGTGTTTCAAATTAATTTATCAAAAAAATACCAAAAACTGGAGGTAATGTTGAACTTGGTACCATTTGCTTGAAAAAAATATACCAACCATTTTTAGTGACTTTCTCGTATTACGGGATCGATTGTCATTCACTGTCAATGTTGATATCATCAAAATAGACGAAACACTTTTCAGTTATTGCAGTGTAACTCTAAAACTGCTCGACTGAATTAAATGAAATTGAAATGGGACTCGGAAGCTACTAAACAAAATAGAATTTTGAGGATCGGTCCACAAATAGGGGATAAATCAGTGAACATATCTATACAAAAAAAATGGAAATACATTCAGTCGAACATTATAACCTCCTTTGTTTGAAGTCGATTAAAAACATGGTGAAATGGTTACAATTTATCTATTTGAAAGATTAGAGATTTGGAGGACAGCTTATGATTCTTTTTCACAATGTTCTTGAAGAATGCAACGATTTAAATAAAAGAAAAATTCACAAAAAAATTTTTTTTACTCTTTACCTACTTCTTCGACGTCTCTGCCTTTTAGGCCGGTTTCAGTGCTCGACCGACCGTCGGTCGCGCTTATATACCAGATCTCAAGATTTGGCCTGAGATCTCAGGATTTTTGGACTCTTCTCAGAATTGCGGCCGGATTTTGTAAACCTAAGGAAATCTCAGGATTTATATAATTTTCAATATATACAGTAAATTCTTAATAAAAAGTTAAACAAACGAAAGCTGCGAGGTTTGGTGCGTGGGACTGTAACCCCCGCTGCGATGTGCGACGCGTGAGCGTGATCCCGAGATCCGCAGTGTTTAAAAACGATTATAATAAGACTTTCTTAATTGTTCAGTAGGTTTCAGAGAAAAACTGCAACGAAATCTCAGGATTTTTTAATGGAAATCAGGCCTCTTCTCCGGACTTTTGATTTTTTCATCTGGTAACCCTAGTCGCGCTTGTCATTTATATGAAAATGCACAAGTGGTTACAGTGCTCGACCGACCGTACGCACGCGTATATTGCTACGCACGTGTACGAGGACCGTCGGTCTAGCGCGTCCGCATGCGTGCCGTCAGTCGACCGACGCGCTATGGGAACATAATTATTAATGTTTTCAGTGCTACACCGATCAGGGGACCGATCGTACGGATGCTCGTATCATTGTAAAAAAATCGAATCTATTAGTTTCAAAGTCCAACACTATTGTTTGATTTTATAGGTATCATTCCTATTTCGTGATTTAAGTACTTTTTAGTATTTGATTAAACATGGCAGATATGTTTAGATGTTTGAAGTTGTCTTGTAAGTTATAATACTGATAATTCATCAAAACTTTTGATCGACATTCTAAAGTAATTTAAAAAATATTCTTCACCTTCGCGTAATAATCAAAAAGAGTAGTATATTTCCCTTGAAGTGTTCTTTAGGCGTCGATTGGGTGTACATGATATCTACGTCTTCTGTTCCTTAACGTTTATGAAGATAGTAAGCAGCAATTAAACAATTTATAAACGCGTCCATTTCGTATACGTGTTTGTAGAACATCGATAGACAATATCTATCGATAGGTTAACCCAGTAGTGATATAATTTGACATCATCATCATCATCAGCTTGTAGCAGTCCACTGCTGGACATATGCCTCTGCAATTGCACGCCACGCCTTAAATTTGACAAATAGTGTCAAATTTCTTTGGAAACTATTCATGCACCGTCGCCGTCAAAAGATATGATATAAAAACTTAAACAGTTTGTTCTGCTTGGTACTTATTATGTGTATTCGGATATCCGTTACAGAAAATGTACTTGAACCATCATTATCCCAGCTAGTCCTTATGCTAATGACATTTAGATCTATAATCGAATGTGTTCTATATGAAAACTCCCTTCATTTAGCGTTTTCATAACGTAAGCGGAAGCACGTCGACAAAGCTTATCGTGCTGAGACGTGAATTAGCCGCCATGAGTCAAGTACGAGATTAGGCGCGAACGGAACGTTGTACTATGTGAATATAACCTATTTACTGAAAATGCAATACAAAATTTGTTTACAAATCTACGCATATAATAAAAATATAACCAAGGTCGTGTCGGTACATATAAGACCAGTAGTTCTGCGAACAGTAGACCTCGCGAGCATATAGTCTTATCGGCGGCAATTTTTCGCTAAACTTCACAACCTATTATCTCGGAAACCAATTGACCAATTATGTTCATATTCGCAATCCCTCTTTAAAGTCAGGTACCTAATGTGTGTACCAAATTTTATCAAAATCAGTCGGTAAATTATAGCGCCGCAGCAAAATGAACAGTAAACAAAAAAGTGCAATTAGAAAAATTTAATTCCGACTTCCATTCTATTACTTTGGTAAAAATCAGTTATTGGAGTGTTACTCAAAAACTACTGGATTTGATCGAAACGAATCGATCTTGAAACGAATTTGACCACACGGAAAGCACCAGATTTCAAACAAAAAAAGAATTTTGAGAATCGGTTCACCCAATCGAAAGTTATGAGGTAACAAACATTAAAAAAAAACAATACAGTCTAATCGATTACCTCCTTCTTTTTTTGGAAGTCGGTTGAAAATTGCCGACGACATAAAAAATATTTTAGATAGAACATGTATACCAAGTTTCGTCAAGATTGGTTGAAAAATGTGAACTATACAGGAAGATGTACATACAACCTACAAACATAGGGACAGATGAAGGTCAATTTGCCCAGTGTAAAGAGAGACTTTTCTCTCGCTCGGTCAATAATTAGGGAAAATCTTTTTAATTGTTACTTATACAATACATATAGGTAGGTATTACTGTTAGCCGCTCACCAAAGTAATGAATGGGAATCAAGTAAATAACTTCAATTACTTTGATTTTTTTACTGAAATATTACTGTGGTACATGTATATACAGCCAATGGAGCATTCGTGTGGACACCGCTTGGTTCAAATGGCCTCCACCCGCTGCCATTACTATTAATTTACAGCGTGTGACATGCAAAATCATTCCGAATTAAACTATCTTTTATTCTCAAGTTTAGGCGAAACTGGGTGGTTCTACATTCACTCGATTTCCTAGTTTAGCTTAGTGTTTGTTTAGACAACATAACTTTTTACACAATTTCAGACGAATTTTGATAATAAATTATCAATAAAACTGGTCAAATCTTGATCAAATATACATCAAAATTGATTTACTTAGAGAAAAGTCATAAGGTACATAAAAATAATAAAACAATTTAAAAAAATATTTAGTTGCGAATGTCCTCTTTTTTAAAAGTCGTTTTCAAAAATTTTGTAAATCATATTTACCTTGTTGATAAAGTAGTAGTTGTCTACTATTTTATCACGGTTTTTGTAAAATTTTAGCGTTATTTTTTATGAGATCAAACGACGATAAGTCTTATCGTGCTGCAGTTCTCTTCAAACCTAAAACAGTAATGTTTTACTAGACTGACTATAGTTCATGATAGATACTAATAAACTTATAGCAACGCACTCAGAAACCATTATCCCAGTATCGTATACCAGCCAAATTATAATGTCATTTGATCTGAGACGCTTGCGAGGAAACTTTTCCTCGGATGCAATTATTATGCAGAATCATTAACATCTTAACGAGAAGTACCACTCGACACGCTAAAGACGATCGATAGAATCGCGCCTCTGCCACTCGGTAATGAATCCAAACTGAATCGTTCCGATAAGGTGAAGGCAAAGTAAGTCGCGCAGTACTTTGGTGAAGGTGATCTACGTTACAATTTTAAATATTTTACATTGAATAGATCACGACCATTCGCAGAAACAAGTTAAGTAGTAACGAACTGAATGTTGCGAGTGAGTATAGATGAGCAATTCCGAAACTGCGAGTTGTGTTAAGTGTTATGAGAGAGAGTTATTAGAGTATTAGGCTCTATTTTATATCTGCTAAACAGTCTTACAAGTCTGTGCCCACTAACAAGAACTTTTCCTCTAAGTTTGTTACTCGTAACTTATTTTGGTGTAAACCGAATTAAATACATTTCAGTCATTTTAAATGCTATCAGAACCCGTCTTGTAATTTTGAGCGAATAAACAGTCCAGACCGAATGACTGACGAGAAATTTAAAAAATATTGTGTTGTGCTATGCATAAAATAATATCATCACGCCTTTATGACCCAGAGCGATCAGCATAGGTATACATATCAGGTCAGATACGTTTTCAATCATATGTGATGGTGGAGGAACCTATTGCTATCTTAAAAAGCAAATGCAAAAGCTGAGAACACTAAATACTATGAAGTAAGTCATTGATAGAAAGCCGAAGATGCTTGGAATACACTTCTGTCAATGTGTCTGTCACCTATATGACCAACATAAAGCAGATATATTTGTGAGTACATTCGAGTACGTGAACTTATACAAATTTAGATACGTCGTAGAATAGATATCTCATCGGGTTTCTACATAAATCTTATTTTGACCAAACGTATAACAAAACAAAATAAGCTCAATGTATTGCAACAGACTGGAGTCCGGAGATTGCCCGGAGGTCCGCGGCTGCCCAGGGGACAGGACTCATCAATCTACGATCCCCTGTCGATATATTAGTGGCCTACATATAGCCATTCGCACATGTGACCTGGATACGTTTAATGAAATAACAAGTCTATTAGGAAAGAGAATTGAGCTATGTAATGAGAAAAGATGGTGAAGTAATACATAGTTTAACTCAATGTTTGTGAACAAAGAATTGATAGCAGAATTACGAAGTTACTTGGAAGACAAAAGCTATCTCCTTAAAAGGTACCTACTTATTTGCTAACTAGCTGATTATTCAGCTATATTTTTTAAACTTAAATTTGGTATCGGCTGTCTGTGTTTTGAATGCTGTACTGATTGAAAAGGCAGTTTTTTTTTCAGTTTAGGCAGACTAGTATAGGCCAATAAATTCTATTGATCTGAATTGACGTAGGTGTCAGACCTACGCAGACTCTTCTAACCCAGATTAACATTCTAGGTGGTACATCCTACGAATAAATAATAAGAGCACATCTAACTTAAGAGATTTCAATTATATTGCTTAAATGATGTCTTATGTATAATTTTGTCCCTAATTTCCAAGACGAAATAATCATAGCTTAGTTATCAAAGGAAATAAATTGCTCACCACAAAATAATATTAATTAACGGACGAGCAAGCTATCTCGAAGCGACACCTAGCGGCCACCATTCTCTTTTGTATCGCCATCTTTTCATCGTCAAAACTCATTTCAATTAATTTCGGTAAAAGTAAGTAAATGATGTGCCCTTTAAAACCGAGATATCATTAACACCGTTGGGAGGGAAGCCGTAGCGGTACGGTAGGTACTTACGCGAGCTACAATTTAAATATGATAAAAAAGACATAGGAAAAAGCTACAAAAAATGGTTTATTGTGATTTGTGTTTATATATAACTAATATTATTACCAGGAAGAATTTGTTTGCATGTACAATAGGCTTCGAAACTACTGGACCGATTTGAAAAATTCTTTCAATATTATAATCCTACATTATCTCTGATGAACATAGGCCATATATTTTGATTCATAAATATTATCATCCATCACCACCATCATCACAGCTAGTTGCCAATAAATATGTCAATATACTGATACACCAAGATTCAATGGTATAAACAATATTCATTAACGGAAGTACAATCTGTCAATCTATTTTTGCAATTTGAATATCCACAAAACTAAGAATACTATCTCTTCTGCTTGGATAAATAAATAAGTTACCATTCAGATCTCTTTTACCGAACAATCCTCCTTTGTTTGGTGGTCTATCGTACTACGTGACATTGGCGAAATTGTAGTGGCTCCCCAACAAAAGCCATAAGGAAGAGTTGAAGTTGAAGAATACTGCAGAGATTTAACCAAAACTATGATGATTTTCATTTTTATTGCAATTTACCGAAAACGGGGTTGGCTTAACTGAAACCAATTGATTTGTAACTATCTAATTGATTTATTGTTTTAGTCTAGCTTGGTCTCAGAAAAAACATTCTACTTACTTTTTTTTCAATCCTTACCAGACTGACGGGCGTTCGCACTCACAACGAAACACGATAATTAAAGAAAAAATAAGACGTCCCACTCCCCCTCCCAACTCCCGCGGGAGAATCATTAGGAAAAAATCGTGTTGATGGATTTAATTACAAAAAATAATTATTCCAAAGAAAGTTGGCTGAATAAACTCGGACGGAGCGGGTTCTTCGATTCCCCCCTTAATCGGATTAATTTACTTTTAAAAAGCGGGGGGTGGCTGTTGTAATTAATGGAATGATAACATTACCCACCTCGTGGTTGGACGCCTTTGGAACTGTTTGCGGTATAAACAAAGGCGACGTTGAACAAAAGATACTGTAACAACGCATAATCAATGTTCCTTGATCAAAAATTAGAATGTACCTAATACCATACGACATCGACACATCAGCTGATGCAACATGCGTAAACTTCTACACTAGGTCTTGGTTTTGGCAGCCTTAGAAATTCTTCCAGCAAACTACAGTTTGCTTTCACACCTTGGCCTTATTCGCTATGACCATTCAATAACTTTGCACGCTGCGTTACGATATCTGCACAGAATTATCGTAAAATCCATACAATTTTACCATCACTCCATGAATATACCGTAACGCGCGCGCCTGGTGTATGAAGGCATTCTTTAAGTTAGAAGAAGTGAAATTAATTTTCATCCTCTACAATGTAGAGTCTACATTATATTCTTACATTCATATTACGAGTATATAGGCGAAAGTTTGTTAGCGTATTTGTACGTTTGTTATTTCTGCACGCTCAAACGGCTGGACCAATTTTGATGAAATTTGGTACGGAGGTTGATGATCATCACCACGCGGGTGTAACCGCGGGGCAAAGCTAGTAATATTATAAATGCGAAAGTGACTCTGTTTCTATGTTACCTTTTACGACTAAACAGCTTAGCAGACCATAATTAAATTTGAAAATGAGATAGATTATATCAAAAGAAACAACATTGCATTTTTTAATTTTATTAACTTTTGATCATCATCATCATCCATCACTAGGTGGTTGGAAACCACGGGGCGCATCCATTGTGGTCATAAAGGACAAGCTAAGCAAGATGTATTATTGTTCAAACCCATAACTAACGTATCAGAAATCAGAAGTTCCAAAAAGATAAACTTGCAAGTTGACTTCAATCGAACGGATACAAGTCCCGATGAGAAGTGCTTTTTCCACTCGGTTACCGTCCGGTGATCTGTTCGGAACGCATCGCCACTGACGCAAATCATATTGAGAGGAAGGGTTCGGGATTGAGAACGCACGGCTCAGGAATCGCCCAGTCATCTTAGCTGATTTTTACTGGTCCCCAGAATGTAATTTTGTTTGGCAATGTCATGTCTGCGATGTCAGATTGCGGATTTCATTTGGTTTCGGGGTAGGAAAGGTTTAACTAAAAAGCGTGATGATGTGTTTTGTGGAGAATGGCGCTATTAGGTTCTGCTTACCATAACTTATTTATTAGGTAAGATTTGCCAATCATGGTATCCAAATCAGGGGCATGTGAAATCACCAAACGGTGAAGTATCGCTGTCGCAGATTTATCACCAAACTGCCCCGAAGGATTTTGTTTATCGGTTTTAGGTTTGTGTGTGTTGGAATTATGTTCATACGTAATCGATTATGACCAATTTTTTTTGTTTGATTTTGGTAGATACATACTAATCCAAAACACAGTCCATAGTATGCACACGATGAAACGAATTTGACAGATTTAAGTCAATATTGGATTTATCAAATAGCGGTGTATGTGTGTGTGTGTTAACTTGCAAATTCACCAAGATTGTAATGTTTACTTTTCTTTAGTTTGTTTTTTTGTAATAAAATATTTAGTCAGGTCTCTCCGAGCCGTTGCCGTGTCGGTTATGACGTCATAATCATACTTCAGCTATAATTAATGGTAAAGGGTTTGAATGAAATTTGGAATATAGATATACCTACCTATAATCTACCACACGAGCTACTTTTTATGTCTATTCAAATGATAGTTCCCGAGGGAACGCATCTGAAGGAAGCAGAAGCAAGCTAACAGAAGCTCCATTAATAATATTGATTTCTAAATAAGGCATAGGATCGCTTTTGCACTCGTAAGTGTTACCATCCTTTTCCCAAAATAAACCGAAAACACACTAGCTGAACATCCGTGTAGATAGACAAAACGTAAAGAATGAATCTGTCGTGAGACAGCACAACGAAGAAAAATAACGTGAGCCACCCACGCCTGTACGTGTGTAACTTTGGCTTCTTCTTCGTCATTGCTTATTTTTGCTTTATTTGTTAGGTTACTTGGTAGTAGTGTTCATAATTCCAACTTCTAGATAGCTTTTCCTTTATTATAAACAACATGCACATTTATGATCTATATAGATATTTCTATAACCTGGTATACATACAAGTTAACCTAAACTTAACCTTGCCTAAACATGTGAACCTTTGATATATACTGTTTTGATATAGTTACATACATGGCAACTATCCCATTATTAATGTGAATATTTATATTGTTTGATACGTAGTTTAAAAACTTATATTTTTATAAAAAGAAAGTCAACGTAATATTAACCGTTGTAATAAATAATAAGCAACAGATCATTAAACCGTCAAAAATGTTGTTTGTCTGTGTATTACTTTCCAAGCTGCGCCCGCTGTTAAAATACGTTTGGTAGTTTTTTGCATGAAAGAGCAACAAACGTCCATACATATTTTTAATAAAATAATTAATTTCTCGTTAATTATTAGTAGAATAAAAATAAATATATATTAGAATTCGATCGCGCTTCTCCAACGCTTTACTTTTTTCTATATTACTTTTCTATTTACTATTTTTTCAGACACATGATCGAAATGCTTCTTTTCAATGTAACGTCAGAGAGCCATGTTATAAGCAATATAATTCAGGTAAAGTGCTTTATAACTCTAGAGCTATAGAATATAATTTGATGGCTAGTTGACTTAACACAGTTATTTTGTTGAAGTTTTCTCCTAAAACTACGTTATCTATTACGGATGTGACGTAAAAAGCCTTGACGTTAAATTCTGACTTTATAGTAACGCTGCAATGTTGTACTTTTAGACTAGAAAGAGCCAGAAAACTTTATAGTAAAGGTTTGGATTGATTTTTGTAGACCTTATTTCTTGAGTCATGAAGTCGTTGAGACTGAAACTAAGGTATAAACATTTTACTACTTCTAGATCAAAATCCTTAAAAGTTTATTTTAAAAACGATCCCGTCGTTTAACCATCATAACCAGTGTAGGTATGAGCGTATGCCGTAGGCCACGCGAACAAAACTGCAAGCAAAAATAATCAACAAACAATTCTTATAATTACATAGATCATATCATATTGTTTTTCTTAATATTATTTATTTATGCGTTTGAATGAAATTATTGACGTTTTATATGTACTACAAATTATGTATTATTTATACTCATACACATAATCAGCCCATTATCCCCCGTTCCCACTGCTGGAACTCGAGGCTTCCTCTCAGAGAGAGGAGTTGGGCCATAATCCACCACGCGGGCACTTGCCCTCCGAAGCATGGAAGCGCTCAGTTTAATAATGCCACTAGCGATTACCCATCCAAGTCCTGACCGCAAGAAGCATTGCTCAACTTTTTGATCAGTTAAAATCGTCAAGCTCCGCTGCGAGCTCGCATTGTTTATACATCGTTATATAATTATTATATTATCTATCTTATTTATTGCTGTACTGTAACTAAATAGTTAAGTACGCGTCATATTAGACAAAGATTGACTCGAAGAAACTGCTAATTTACATGTTTTATTTTGCATTCAAATATTATATTTTCTAACAACTTTCAACTGATACCAACATGTAGAATATATTAGATAATTACGCATAAAGTCCACTAGCAGAGTAAATGGTAAAGTGAACCAACATGCCAGTTTACCTGATTTCAGTAATCTACCAGTTTTCGTAGAGTACCTACGTTACTGTTCAACCATAATATTATTGTTTGGAAGAGTAATCATAATATTATCGTAAGAAGAGAAATCAGTGAAAAGAAACAAGTTTCATTCTACAAAAGCGTACATTGGTGGAGTTATACAAATATTATTGTTTAACGATCGCTAATATCAAGACGCCTGATGGCAAACTTTACTCTAGCAAATGATAGCATCTGCCAATACACCCCAAGCGGGACTTCAGTGCAGGACTTATCGCCCCCTACCAGAATAAGAAGATGGCAGCTGCAATATCACCTAGAGCTTTTGCATGCCACTGCATAGCATTTACACCTCGGAGACACAACTATCGCGTCTCTTTAGCCTGGAAATTACACTTACTCTTCTTACGTAACCATTGCACAATATTCGTTGGAGACATAATAATCTGCCACAATAACCACCAATACAGTATCTTCTAGTAGAGTCTTGCCATGTAGTATAGTGGTAGAGTAACAGTAGAGTATAGGAAATATCGCAGTTATGAAATAGTTTACATTTAATTATCACAGTGAGAACTCTACCAAAAGCAGCGACACTGTTTAAAGTTAGTAATATAATAGCTAGTAACATAATTCTATATCGTGCTGCTATACAGCTTAGTCTACCCACGTGAACCAGACGCTACTATAATTTCTGTAATTAGTTAACAAGTCAAAGAAGTAATAATTTTTTTAAGAGCAGTAGAACTCTTTGTGAATAAGTTCATCCAGGGAAGTAATGCCACCATACCCTATTTCAGTCTAAGCAGTAATGTTCGCAATACACTGAATTAATATGCAGGGTATGGTTGCCAAAGAAATTACAGGTACATGCGACTTCACAACTTAATGTCTCAGAGTTACGGGCGCAAAGCTGTTTTTATATACAAATTATATTAAATCTAACTATTCTAAGAAAAACATCAATAGATCGAGTATTGGGAACCGCTGTAATAAGAAAATATACGCACAAATCAAAAACATACATACATACATACATAGAAAACATAACACAGGTAAGATATTTAGGTTAAATTATGGAACTCTTAGTGAAATCTTTCTGTTGAGACATGTTTAGATGAATTTAGTTTTTGTTTTGCTGTAGCTCCAACCCGTCAAATAAAGAATAAGTCTATATAGATATATATATATATATATATATATATCTAACTATTCTAAGAAAAAACATTAATAGATCGAGTATTGGGAACCGCTGTAATAAGAAAATATACGCACAAATCAAAAACATACATACATACATACATACATAGAAAACATAACACAGGTAAGATATTTAGGTTAAATTATGGAACTCTTAGATATTTAGATGAATTTAGTTTTTGTTTTGCTGTAGCTCCAACCCGTCAAACAAAGAATAAGTCTATATATATATATATATATATATCTAACTATTCTAAGAAAAAACATCAATAGATCGAGTATTGGGAACCGCTGTAATAAGAAAATATACGCACAAATCAAAAACATACATACATACATACATACATAGAAAACATAACACAGGTAAGATATTTAGGTTAAATTATGGAACTCTTCGTGAAATCTTTCTGTTGAGACATGTTTAGATGAATTTAGTTTTTGTTTTGCTGTAGCTCCAACCCGTCAAATAAAGAATAAGTCTATATAGATATATATATATATATATATATATATATATATATATATATATCTAACTATTCTAAGAAAAAACATTAATAGATCGAGTATTGGGAACCGCTGTAATAAGAAAATATACGCACAAATCAAAAACATACATACATACATACATACATAGAAAACATAACACAGGTAAGATATTTAGGTTAAATTATGGAACTCTTAGATATTTAGATGAATTTAGTTTTTGTTTTGCTGTAGCTCCAACCCGTCAAACAAAGAATAAGTCTATATATATATATATATATATATCTAACTATTCTAAGAAAAAACATCAATAGATCGAGTATTGGGAACCGCTGTAATAAGAAAATATACGCACAAATCAAAAACATACATACATACATACATACATAGAAAACATAACACAGGTAAGATATTTAGGTTAAATTATGGAACTCTTACTGAAATCTTTCTGTTGAGACATATTTAGATGAATTTAGTTTTTGTTTTGCTGTAGCTCAAACCCGTCAAACAAAGAATAAGTCTATATATATATCTAACTATTCTAAGAAAAAACATCAATAGATCGAGTATTGGGAACCGCTGTAATAAGAAAATATACGCACAAATCAAAAACATACATACATACATAGAAAACATAACATAGGTAAGATATTTAGGTTAAATTATGGAACTCGTAGTGAAATCTTTCTGTTGAGACATATTTAGATGAATTTAGTTTTTGTTTTGCTGTACTATATGTCAATTAAATATAGATCGATGAACATCTGTTCAAAATTCTAGTCGTTATATATTTATGAAGCTATATTATTTTACAGACAATTTTCCGAGTATAAAAATTACAAGGTTATGTGGTGTAATGAAGAAATTCCTACGGCTACCTCCATGGCTTCATCATGATCATCAGGAGCGAGCACGGCTTTCTAAAATAGATTAGAAACTGAACCGTGAAGACAAATATATGAAGTAATCAAATCAATGAATAACAGCTTGCAAAATAGCTTAGATAGTCGATTGCAACCGACATATTGACATATTGACTATTATGTAATTTCTAGACTACTTAGATTTACTTTTAACCTACCCTCGATATTAAAAGTTTGCAAAATTGTTGGCAACCAAAATATTGTCATTTTATGTCATTTCTAAACTACCTACTTACTTTCATCTCCTTAAACCTAACCTCGAAAATCCCTCCTCTACTATAGTGCTTACGAAAAAGATAGTCAGTTGCAACCAACGTAATGACATCTATATCTATACTCTATACTAATGATGTTATAAATAGGAAAGGCTTGTTTGTTTGGTATGCTACCAACAAAAAAGATCAATCGAAGATTTGTTCGTAGATGCGATGTTGACATCTCTACAGGGGGGGCTTTCTCTTAGATAATTAGCAATCGCCACACTACTGCGATACTTCTGCGATTGAACTGCCATTGACGTCAAATTTGGTATTCTGCTCTCAATTGCAATTGCATCGCTATATTTTTGCTGTGCTACGGGTTGCGAATGTTGCCAATGAAATAAAATTGAAAACTTCTACCTATGAAGGATCAGTCCAAATATCAATACTGAGCTTTTCTAGCAGAAAACACAATGAATAAATACATTTTCAGTCATTTAGTTATTTAACCGGCAAAACATCACGGAAACTAAATTGATAATCCAAATAAAATTGAAAACGAAAGAATGTTGTCTAACATAGACAATATTCTTTCGTTTTCAATTAATTCAATAAATTATAGTCTTTGCCGCAAAAAATAAACGTCAATGTAACATGTGATATCGTCAAACCAGTGCTGCCAGTTACCGGGTAATTACCCGAAAGCCGTGTATTTTTTTATTTATCGCAGAACTCTGAACTTTTTTAAAAATTAATCCGTGGAGTTGATCAGTGTTTGAAGTTAAGATTTTAAACAGTCTTCAAAAAATGGTGGACTTTTGGCTTTCGCCGCTGCACTCCAACAAGGTAAGAATAATAGCTCCTTTAATGATTTTGCGTCTCATTCCAGAGGATCATGGCGTCGTAAGTCTTGGGCATTTGCCAGTGTCAAATATTATTATCCGCGGTGCCGCGGCACTTTAGGTACTTACTCGTACTTATACCGATATAATAGTAATGAACTAAGGTAACTAAAAATAGATGTGTGTAAGTGTGCTTCAGCGTGCGTCTAAGTTGAAAAGACCGGAAGGTAGTTTATCCTCGTATTTGTACATTTTTGGTTATTCCGAAGTAACTAAAGCACTTAATAAAATATTTCCTTATTGCGTTTTATAGTAAAATATACACTTACCACATATATTTGTAACGTGATAACGTCTTATAAATTGATCAAGCCCTGCTGCACGTACGAAAAAGTATGACTCATTGTCACGTTTGACGCAGAGCAGAGCGTGCAAGCGAGAGCGTGGAACAAGCGATGTATAGAGGCACGATCGGCCTAAGCGTATGGCTTGTCTTATGGCGTGACGTTATCACGTATAGTTATCGTCTGTAAACCGACTTTACAGACAACCATTATTTAACAAGTAAGTTTTTGACAAAAAGTTAATAATAAATAATAATTTGTTATACCCAAAAATGTACATTAAATACCAAATATAATTAATTTTACTGTTTTCATACCGCGCGCTCGAGACGTAACATCCTTGCGGAACTATTATGCTGAGATCTCTTTTTTAGATTAAAACTGCCTCCCAATTGCTTCTAAAATATATCAGAGAAAATAATTACAGATACTTCTAACCGATAAAACCCTTAGAATACGGAATAGAAAGCCATACAATAAAACCATTTTCTTTCTCGGGTCTCGAAATAACATTTTTCGAATATACGTGGCATGTTTGTTTTTAACTTAATTATTTATTGTTTTATAAAGTATTTAACTAGCTGCTTGAAGTACCAAAAAAACCCAATGGGTTTTATGTTGACGGTTAGCGGGCAAAAGCGTAGACTCATATTAAGTACAGTAAATTCCTATTTACTTTTTGATTGACCTTGAAATGTGTTAACTAACATTATAAGTGACGACTATGGCTTCAATGGGGCACAGATAATTATTTAATCAACTAGGTTTAGCTTCTATACTGTTGCATCTTTATACTGTGACAGAGGTTGGTAGCAATGCAATCGCAACTCAATAGTTTACAGAATACCATTTATGTCAAAAACTATCGATCGCAAGCCGCTGGACCGCGATCGAACCTAAATAGCGAGCAGAATACCAAAACTGTCAAAAACGACAATTTTCGTGCAATTGAGTTGCTATGTCGCGGTTCAATAGCTAAGAGAATAGTCCCCTGGCGTCTCGCGCTAAACTTGCGTGAATCAACGCTATAAGAAAGACGTGTTACTTATAGATATTTACTTACTTTGCCCAGGATAAGAGTAATGTAAAATAATATGATTTTGCCCTTAACGGGGAATTTGAGACTTTTAGACTCAAAATCACCGTTAACGTGAATTTGCAGCTCCAACAAGGATGATAATAAATGGGGATTTTGACACTAACCCGCATTGAACAGGCTCCGAAACTTCTGGATCGTATCGATATATTATTTCGCCATTAGAATTCTACATTATCCATGATTAACATGGGTTATATATTTTACTTTCAACTCTTTAAACCTACCCACGATAACCGACCCCCTACTATAAAAGCTAGCAAAAAAGGTAGTCGATTGCAACCAACATTTTGGCATATTGTATCATTTGTATACTACCTACTTACTTTTAAGTCTAAACCTACCGTAAATAATCCCTTCTCTACTATAATAGTAGTTAATCATCATAGTCATCATCATCATACCCTAAATAATCCCTCCTCTACTATTAAGCTTCCAAAATAGATCGAAGTCGATTGCAAAAACATATTGACTTATATCATTTTATACTACCTACTTATTTTCAACTCTTTAAACCTACCTTCGATAAATCACCCCCTACTATGAAAGATAGTAACAAAGGTAGTCGATTGCAACAAACATTTATTGATGCTGACTACCAACTATTTAGCCTTCTCATAATAATACACCCAGTATTAATTATCTATGGGAAATCGTAAATCAAATGATTTACGATTTCCCAATGAAAAAATAAATGAAAACCGGTTACACTGGCAGCTACTGAGTAGATTATCAGTAGGAAAATATGCAACAATGCGTTTGTTCATGTAAATAGATTCAATCGAACAATTTAATTATTGACTTGTTTCAAGAAAAACATCAAAACATATAAACTTTATCAGTTTACGTCTTGTTTTGTTTATTGTGTACAAACACCTAGGCTCCATAACTATGGCTAGGTTATGTAGAACGTATTGCATTATTCGATGTATACTTTAGTACTATTCAGCTCTAATAACAATCTTACATTTAGATTACCCCAGTAGTAAAGTATCCTATTTTCTCACAACGACAAGGTACCTCGTTAGCATAATACTACTATGAAACGTACTTACATTACTAAACAAACATGTCGCATAATTTTATGCACAGTACAATAACAGGCACCACGATACTTAGATATTATATCATAAATCTAACTCATATTACCGGTTGTATAGGCATGCAATCATTTACTAGGGTTCTAAGGCAAAACCTATAGTAACAAGGATTAGCGAAATACGATAAATACGATATTTAGTCGTTGGAGACTAAACTCACCCATAAGTACGTAAGAATCCGATTTACCGTGAGTTTGACAGAGTTAAAAATTCATCTTTGAGTCTTTTGCCTACCATTGCCACGTTTGTAGCGTAGATGTTGCCATTACCAGGTTTTTTGCATCAAGAAGTAGTGTGTAAGCATATATGCATGGAGGAAGAGGGTTTAAAGGGCACTCCAGAAATTTACTGGGCAAATGGGACTAAATAACTTTAGGAGCGGTGATAGTTTAACCCGTCCGCATCAGCGCAAAAAATAACAATAGATTTATGAATGAAACTTAACTCGAATGAGTCTTGCTGATTCGGACAGATTAAGCCTAGCGAAGGTGGCCGCCAATCAGGTGATCATAGATTCGAACCCTACGTCTGGTTTGAGCTTCCGGTGAAGGAGTTGATCGTAAAGCAATCCACAGCATGTTAGTAAATCGCTGAAAGAGGCCGTAGTATTTGATAACTAAATTCTGCTTGATGCGTTCCTGAGAAAAAAAAACGTGACAGACAGACAGGCAGACGGACAACAACGTGATCGTATAGAGGTTCCTTTTTCCTTTTGAGGTACGAAACCCTAAAACTACCAAAAAAATTTAAGGTGTGGATTATGCTGCAATTCTTATGGGTAGACGCATTACCCCAGGCAAATGTATGGTCTGTAATATTTCAGTTACTATTCTAATGTTCCTAGGACAGGAATGTTTGTTTTCGGGTCTTCGATATTGTGATTGTGTGGTCTTGGTATTTTTTGTGAGCAAAGGAGTTTGTTGAAAACCAGCGCTACGTGGTAGGCAATTGTACCAACTCGTAGCATAATGCTGAACTTAGTTCTCTCTCCTAACATTTAGACAAATTTAAGAGCTAATACTGTGGAACGTATTGCAAGCTTTGACAATATTTAATTACTAATCTCATAATCCTACATAATGAAGTTTGTGCACAATATAAAATTATTTTTCTGTCTGTATTTCTTTCTTATATTGTCATGTTTGAGTCAATGACTTCCGCTACACAGGAAATCCTCGTGCTGGTCATATTTGAAAAATAATATACAATAGTTTTCTTAGAAAACATACTACAATATTATACTACTACAACTACCAGGAATTGCTACGTGTGTTCTAAGAGTTGGGAGATAGAACAGTGTCAGATGCTTTTGTCAAAGCTACCAGTTCGATTGTTCAATTTTAGTGCTGCAGCAAACTTGAAATTGGCAGTTTTGTAATTATAAATCTTATATTGCAGCCGTGGGGTACCGGCTTAGAATAATAATAATAATATTAATAAAAAATAAAACAACAAAAGAAACCGCAGCACACCTCTCGACACCCTTTAGCCAGCCACACCAACGTTGCCCTTTCTGTCACCATTCATGGTGGCCTTTATGGGGGGCCCGTTTAGTGGGTGGCAAGTCACCACCTGCCCAAAAATTTTAAAATGAGACTGAATTTGGCAGGTGCCGTAGTCTCTTCCATAGCCCACTATCTTTTTACCACTAATAAAATCATTTCAATGGCCTAGTCATTTTACCCATTTTTATAATAGATATACCATGTCACCATCCATCCAAAAGTTTCTGGTTTTTTTTATACTACTTTGTATTTTTTTATCCAAACAGGCCTCTAAGTGTTGGCTACAGCCCCACTAATGCCTTTGTAAAGGACCGAAAAAAATCCGTGATTTATTTTGAATAAATTAATAAATTAATAATTGAATAATAATAATAATATGGGACAACACTCACACAAAGGTCTTCAGGTAAGTAATAAGAATAGTACCCCCCAACTCTACCCGTGGGTGCGTAAAAATCTGCTAAGGGATAACAATCGGAAGGTGGGCAGCAGCACCTTCCCAGTATTAAAACACCAAAACTGCGCTCGCCAACCCGCCTGCCAAGCGTGGCGAGTATTGGCAAAATCCCCCCAATGACGGACACATTAGGAACCAGGCCCCTAGTCCCCGGCAGCCCCGCTATTCCTGGCTACGGTAGCGGCCACGGTAACGGTGGGGCAGGGGGTGCTAAGAATGCCCGGCAGACGCCCGGCTACCACCCCCAACGACGACGACTGGCCCTGGTGACACACAACATACGCACGATGAGGACAGACGAGAAGATATATGAGCTGGAAGAAGAAATGAGTAAGTTACACTGGGACATTGTGGGGTTATCTGAAGTCCGTAGAGCGGGTGAGGACACGATAACCCTAAAATCAGGTAACCTACTCTACTACCGGGAGGGCGACCAACAGTTCCAAGGTGGTGTCGGTTTTCTCGTCCACAAGTCCCTTACTAACAACATAGTTACGATCGATAGCGTTTCGAATAGGGTCGTATACCTAATACTCAGAGTATCCAAACGATATTCGCTGAAGATCATTCAGGTATACGCACCGACGAAGTCGCACCCGGATGATGAGGTGGAGGATATGTATGAGGACATAAGTCGGGCCATACATACCTCTGAAACGCACTTTCTAGTTGTTATGGGGGACTTCAACGCAAAGTTGGGTAAGAGAAGCGAGGATGAGTTGAAGGTGGGGCAATTTGGCTATGGACAACGGAACCGTAGGGGACAGAGGTTGGCCGACTTCCTGGAGAAAGAGGGACTCTTTATGATGAATTCTTTCTTTCAGAAGCCACCTCACAGGAAATGGACCTTGCGGAGTCCCAATGGTGGGTTGGCATTAGAATAGCCCAACACGAATTTGGTGATTTTAAGAGTTGGATCTTATAGATAATAATTTTCTCTACGCTTTGGTATCAATTTTAGAGCGAGGAAATGTCTAGTTTTCTAGAAAAACTAATTTCAATTTCAGATTTTTGATTCGACGATTCTCTATAAATGCGTGTAACGAAACGACTTGGTGCAATGAAAATGGTATTAAAATAAATATTTTAATTATTTGTTGTTTGAAACTTGTTTTCAAGAACGACAAAACTATGGGCACATTTGTGTGCAGCAAGGGTTCCTGTCATAATAAAACTAGAGTATCTAGAGCCCAAGGAACATGGTTTGAGAACGTAAAACTAAAATTGGGACACATTTATTATTTAATGTACTGTTTTGCATACAACTACTCGCATGACATGGTAATACACGAAGATATATTTAGAGAAGAACATTGTTTGTCCCGGCCAACCATAAGCGATTGGTATAACTACTGCCGGGAAGTTGTGGTAATTTACCAACTGGAGAAACAAGAAGTCCGGGGCAAAATAGGAGGCCCTGGAAAAATTGTGCAAGTAGACGAAAGCAAATTTGGGAAGAGGAAATTTAATAAAGGTATTTATATAAGGCATTAATCAATTTCATTATTTTATACTTGTATTTTCAATTTAATAACTGTTTTTTAATTTTTTTCAGGGAGACACATTGAGGGACATTGGGTCCTTGGCCTCATAGAAGATGGTTCAGAGGACTTGCGGTTGGAGGTGTGCCCGGACAACATTAGGTCTGCAGAGGTGCTAATTCCCCTAATTCAAAAACATGTAGAGCCGGGCACAACCATCCATACTGACTGCTGGAGGGCTTATGATTGCCTAAGCCAACATGGATATATTCATAAAAAAGTCAACCACAGTGACCCTGACAGTCCATTTATAGCCGAGGATGGGACACATACTCAACGAATTGAGTCTCAATGGCGGGTGGTTAAAAGATTCTTCTACAAGAATAATTACAACCACCCGGGCAATTTTGCAGACTCAATTGTTGAGTATTTATGGAGGAGATCTGTGGAGGCCAGTAAGAAGGATAAGTTTTTCGAACTGATAAAAGCTGTGCAATATGTATACAAAATATAAGTTAAATACTTTCTAAATTTTGTTTTATTTTTGTCCTAGTTTTGCACCTATATGATTTATTTCTAATGTAATTCAAAATAGCTGTGACCATCAGGGCTAGCACTCTTATTCGAGTCAAGGGCACTCTAACTTGAGTTGGTTAGGTTCAAAATAAGAGACAGAGCCGACACAGAGCACCCCGACTCCACCTAGTCTTGTGGCTGACACCCCTAGATTGTATATAAAAAGTGCGGGAGCCAGAAGCTCAAGGGAGGTCCTGAGAGGAGCGAGCCAGACGAGGTTGAGCGGAGCGACGGGGGGAGGTGGCGAGCGAAGCGAGCCGGCGACCTCCGTAGCGAAGCGAAGACCGAGTTTGGCGAAGTGACACTCAGGGGCGACCGCTAGAGCTTCTGGCGGGAGCCCACCCAGAGTCAAACATAGAACACACCAAAATAGTCAGTACTCCATGTCCAATCCATTCATATTTGTAAGTAAATATAGTTAAATTCAATATATAAACGTTATAAATTTGAGGTTAAGTTCAAAGAAAATTCAAAGTAGTTTTTCGCAAAAACTAGGCATTTCCTCGCCACGAGAGTAGTGTCGGAGGACATCCCCCTCCCCCCTCCCTCCCCCCTCCCCCTCCCCCCCTTAAATTCGTGTTGGCCTATTCTAATGCAATGCCCCAATGGTTCCACGAGAAATGAGATTGACTTCATTATGACCACCAAAAGGCAAATATTCACTGATGTCTCCGTAATCAACAGGGTTAAAACCGGTAGTGATCACCGAATGGTAAGAGGCACGGTGTATATTAATGTCAAACTGGAGAGGTCTCGTCTGATGAAGTCTACGCTCCGACCCACTCGTGCCCATATACAAGACCCCGAGAGCTTTCAACTTGAGCTATCCAATCGCTTCGATTGCCTTGAGAACATCGCTTCAGTGGATGAGATCAATAACAGGTTAGTAGAAACTGTCCATACAGTGGGTTCCAAATACTTTAAACCCCACCGTACAGTTAGGCCACAGAAACTCTCCAACGATACCCTCAACCTCATGGCTGAACGACGCTCAATGAAAATGCAGTCTTCGGATGATGCCGAAGCATATAGGCTGCTCAATAGACGAATATGGAAGTCCTTGCGACACGACATCCGGATCTTTAATACAAACCGTATTAAAGAGACGATAGAGCGGAAAAAAGGCTCCAAAGTGTTTCCAAGAGACATGTCTATTGGGCAAAGCCAGTTGACGAAGCTGAAGAGAGAAGACGGCAGTGTAGCGTCGACCAAAGCAGAAGTATTAGAAGGGGTAGAGAGTTTCTACGGACAACTATACACCTCGGTCGCTAAACCTGTTAGCAGCTCGGTCAAAGACCCAAGAGCCAAGCTGACCCGACATTATACCGAAGATATCCCGGACATCAGCCTGTACGAGATTAGAATGGCTTTGAAACAGCTTAAGAACAACAAGGCGCCTGGTGACGACGGTATCACATCTGAGCTTCTGAAAGCGGGTGGAACACCGGTACTTAAAGTCCTTCAGAAGTTCTTTCGGTTCCTTCTTTAATACCGTCTTACTCGAAGGTTCAACGCCAGAAGCATGGAACAAAAGCGTGGTGGTGCTGTTCTTCAAGAAAGGTGACAACACTTTACTTAAAAATTAAAGACCCATCTCGCTTTTGAGCCATGTTTATAAGCTGTTTTCGAAGGTCATAACGAACCGTCTCAGTCGCAGGTTTGATGAATTCCAGCCTCCGGAACAAGCCGGTTTCGGAAAAGGCTATAGTACCATAGACCACATCTACACGTTACGGCAAGTTAAACAGAAGACCGAAGAGTATAACTTGCCTCTTTGTTTAGCGTTTGTGGACTATGAGAAAGCCTTTGATTCGATCGAGACGTGGGCAGTGCTTGAGTCCCTCCAGCGGTGCCGTATTGACTATCGGTATATTGAAGTGCTGAAGTGTTTGTACAAAAACGCCTACATGTCAGTCCGAGTACAGGAGCAGAGTTCGAAGGCAATTCCATTGCAAAGAGGCGTGAGACAGGGAGACGTTATATCTCCGAATCTGTTCACCGCTGCATTGGAAGACGCCTTCAAGCTTCTGGAATGGCAAGGACTTGGCATCAATATTAACGGCGAATACATCACTCACCTTCGATTTGCCGACGATATTGTAGTCATGGCAGAATCCATGGAAGACCTCAGTACAATGCTCGAAGGCCTCCATCGAGTTTCCCAACGGGTAGGTCTTAAGATGAACATGGATAAGACGAAAATTATGTCTAATACCCATGTTGTACCTACCCCAATATCAGTTGGCAACTCAGTTCTCGAAGTTGTTGACGAGTACATCTACCTGGGACAGACAGTCAAACTAGGCAGGTCCAACTTCGAGAAAGAGATCAATCGTCGAATCCAACTCGGCTGGGCAGCGTTCCGGAAACTTCGCGAAGTCTTCTCGTCAAAAATACCTCAGTGCCTCAAGACAAGAGTCTTCGACCAATGTGTGTTACCAGTGATGACTTATGGCACTGAAACGTGGTCTCTTACTATGGGCCTCATAGAAAAGCTCAAAGTCGCACAACGAGCTATGGAGAGGGCTATGCTCGGGGTTTCTCTACGTGATCGAATCAGAAATGAGGAGATCCGTAGAAGAACGAAAGTCACCGACATAGCCCAGAAGATTAGCCAGTTGAAGTGGCAGTGGGCAGGGCACATAGCACGCAGAACAGATGGCCGATGGGGGAAAAGGTTCTGGAGTGGAGACCACGGACCGGCAAGCGCAGCGTAGGTCGTCCACCGACACGGTGGACAGACGACCTGATGAAGGTCGCAGGACGACGTTGGATGCAGGCCGCTTCCAACCGGTCCTTTAGGAAAATCATGGGGAAGGCCTATGTTCAGCAGTGGACGTCCTACGGCTGAGATGATGATGATGAAATCTTATAAACATAAGTCATTAGGATGGTAACATTGAGAAATAAAATCAGTCTGACAAATTGTATTTATCTTTTAAATAGTCATTACACATTTTTTTATCGTTTCGTATGCATTATTACAAGATTTTTATTATTATTAGCTTAAATTGGCGTATTGTGAAACTAATCTCTAGAATTACATTTTCCTGCTTACGTTGCAATCTTAACCAGTGTTACGTTTACTTTATGATTGCTTTAGTTCTAAACCACTTTATCAGATGGTTGACATTTTTTACACTATTAAATGACGACGGGTCGTAGCACTGCACTGTGCTCGTCATTCCGAGATATTGGCATTTGTTTACTTACGTGCACATGCAGCTCATATTACGAAATTGGGCAAAAACTTATTATTATTGTTGAAACTGAAACCTTTATTGGAGAGGAAAGCTATTAAAGCTATATCAGTATATTTCGCATATATGCATTCAATCAAAAAATATGCTATTACGATGTGGGGAAATGGGGCAGATATTAATCTGTCCGCATCAGGTTTACGCTATAACAAAAGATTTATGAATGAAGCGAATGCTTGCTGATTCGAACCGATTGAGAGAGTGTTCAGATCCCAGAAAAGAGCATTACGATTATTGTTTGGCTTAAGAAAGCGCACATCAGGCAGACAACACTTTGAAAATAATAAAATAATGACTGCATTATCCTTGTATATTTACAATTGCCTTTCAGACGTGGATGATGCAAACTTGAAAAAATCAAAGAGTTACATACATATAACCTGCGAAATAAAGATTTATACAACACATACAATAAAAATAAAAAAACAAGGTATCTTAAGTAAGATTTGCATGATTAATAAATTACCGGCTTATGTTAGAAACTTACCTATAAATGAATTTAAAAGAAAGCTCAAGCGATTCTTCGGAAGTAATCCCTTCTATTTTATAAATGAATTTATGAAACGGCGTCTTATAGAATCTTTGTTTTTATGAATAAATGCCGTTATCAATCAATTGTAGAATGTGATTTAAATAATAATATGTGTTGATTTGTTGACATTGTACTAATACGAAATCGTAATAATTCTTAATTTTTCATAATTAATCATTTGTGACATTTTTAATAATCGTATTAATTAATTTCAACTTTTCAATTATACCTTATTTTTAATAAAACTGACTAGATATATATCTTATTATTCGATATGTTAATTTTAAAGTTGTTTCAATACACAACTTACTGTAAATTTGACTTGCCCAGAGTAACTACTATTGTTATAAGGCCAATAAATTATTATTTTCTATTCTATACGTTTCATGGTAACATAAACAATGATTGCAATTGCAAAGTTGTTTATATGTTTGTGAAACACTTGTCTTCCTATAAAGAAGTTGTCGGTAACACTGCATGTGCTATGGGTATTTGTTATGGGTAGATATGACGCTTATGCTTAATGATTAGCCCATGTAGTTACCGTACTATATATGGAATGTGCATACTATCTCCACTTAAAATTTCATCCCAATCAGTTTTTTCCTACAAAGCATTCCCAATCCAAACTATCACATTTATATTATTAGTGTAATTATATAATACACACTTAATCTTCACTTCATCCCAAACTAGGCAGTGTACTACGGTAACCTGATGACTGATAACACATACTTTTATATACACACAGATGAAACAAATAACCTCATGCACAAAAACGTTCACCTGTCCGGGAACCGAAACCAGGACCAGCGGCTCAGAACACAGGGTTGCTACAAACTACACCAACTGGCCAGTTATTTATCTATGATATAATAAGCGTGACTAAAAAAATTGCGTAAGCAAATCGCGTCGCCTGTGAAATGTGCGTCCTTAAAAATGTAAAAATGCACAATGTAAGTTGCTACTACGAAGCATACGACTCATATGCAACGCTCGTAACTGACCTACGAACTGCTCGGAAGCTGGCATAACACGTGATTCTCAATAAACGAGTGGACGCGTTTTTCCATAATCTTAGTGATTTAGATTCAGTTTGTGATATGGCACGCTGGCTAGCTATAGATCGTATATGAACAGTTGATAAGACGGGTAAGTTGGTGGCTTTGTAAGTGCCCATAAAACACTATACATATATATAAGAGCTATATAGAAAGTCCGCATTGTCGTATTATTTATACGTGTCCGTATTGTTTATTTATTTAAAAAAACAATTACATTTACTTGAATATAAGTTATGAGATTCACGAGTTGTGAAACAAGCCAAACTGTATAACAGCTCGATATTATGGCATTACAGAATACTAAAATCACACATACAATCACATTTATTGAAATCTAGTGAAAAAAGGTAATTTCCAAAGGAAATAATGGGTTTTACTTCTTCCTATATTATAATAAAATTAATTTAATTTTTTTTTTGTTTGTTTTACGAGTAAAAGGATGGCTACAATATTGTAATAGCTTTTTTTTATAATGAGCCCGCTTTCTTTGTGGTTTATATTGTAATTACTAATATTGAACAACCAAAACAATAACGATAACTTAATCGAATAATTATTCTTTCAACGCCTGTCTAACCGATAGTGTCATATCAAAAAGGTAAGGTTCAGGGCAGGTAAGATAAGGAGAGAGAGAAATCCGAATGAAAAGACCCGTTGGAAAACCCGAGCTTTTCTTGTGGTTACGTAATTTTAAAACAGTTTGTGCAACAAGATAAATATTTATATAATCTAATCCTGTTATATTATCTAATCAATCAATTAATCAATTATGTATTTCAGATAATAAAATCCATTTCTTACATTTTATAACATATATCAACATCATAAATTAAATAGAATCAATTAATAAATTTAATTGCGTAATATCTAATTAAGTTATACAAAATCTAACCAAAATGAATTAAATTAAACTAAATCAAAACAATATAAATAAAAAAAATATTTAATAAAATGTATACTTCAACAAAAATAATGAATAAAGTACCAACGTAAAATATTTGTTTATTAGCCACCAAACTTCAAATTAAATTCGATATTTTGAACCCATAATATTATGACGAATGGTGATTGTTTATCGTACAAATAGTATCATTGAAATCACAATAACTATATAGAGAAGCTATTCTCCATAAAGTTATTGTTTTCATCCATTAGTATAATTGTATACTTACTATTCCATTACTTTATCTATTGTGAAATCGCACCGTTCATGGGTTAATAACTGTACTTTTGCAAATCTTTCTATCCTTCCTATGCAGATGTCGTAAAAGACGGCTATTGGTTATGATGGCAGTTTTTAAGCATAGCTTCTATTGCGGGCCTTGAGCGTGGAGACCGAATCCAGAAATTCCGTAACGAAAATAACCTAACACCCCCCACTCCGACTCCATCTATCGATGAATAGCAGAACATTTAATTACTTTTTGAAAAAATCACGCTTGTCTCTTTAGTTCAGCAACTCGCCTCTAGATGGCATTGGTTAAATAATTATAATTGCATAAGTTGATAAAAACAGTTATGCAATAGCTTTACCGCGGCAGTCTCCGAGTGCCACACGTCTTTTTTTCATGTCAATGGCACCCCATTGATAAAACCTTGATTTAAAGTTGCAGAGTAGCAGAAGTCTACAACTTTAAATCAAGCTTGAATAGAAATTCGCCACTTTAATTCCGTCGTCTGTGGCATTAAAGAGGTCGTCACTTGTGCAGGTGGTAGGGCATAAAAGTGCAAGTTGGTAGTCGGCTACACGTAGCAGCAGCAGACGATGTGTTGTCGCTTCATGTCACTGCAGACATGATTTCGAACCCGACTGCAGACGGCAACTGCACATGGCATCAACCGTTTGAAAAGCGATACGAAAGGTTTAGATTTAAAGCTTTTCAGTTGTTAGTACCCGCGAGCGGCACTACAGATCTGCGGTCGATCGACAGTGTCGTCTGCCGCTCGACGACGCGTCGCTAGCTTCGTTTCGCCAACTACTAATGGTATTTCATACAAATGCGTAGAAACTAGTAGTGTCGCGGCGACACGTTGTTTGCTGCGGCTTCATGTAGCCGGCTTCCAACTCGCACCTTATGGGACAAACGAGCAAATGTATCATGTCACATTTGCTTTGCACATACAACGTTTTACTGCTATCACTGCTACGCATCACCAATTCTAATTATGTTTATGCACCGCTGCCGACTCTTTCGGGGATATAAATGAGTGATGATAATAATATGTTCAGATTCATTTTCTCTTTCTCACGATAGAATGTACCTACTTATGTAAATGACAGATTAAACTGTATAAAGTTCCTGTATCAGCTTAGTATTTCAATATTACATCGGCAAAAAATTACGTATATTGTATAGTCGTCATAAAGATCACTTATAAATATTTGATAGGCAATCTACTAGTCATGTTTGACTTAACATTCATAATATAGTGTAGAATGAATTCAATTCTAATGGTATGTATATTGTATATATTAGTATATATATTGCTATAATTATCAAGGCACTGACCTTCCTTCTCCGTTATATACCTTATGATGCTGCTTCCAACACATGATCTCTTTGTACTCATTAATGGCAATATAAAGCTTTTTGCAGACCGACATCGGTTTCATGAAAATTAAATCTACTGGGCATGTTTTTTTTTTATTTTCGGCTTTGCTTTGGGTTCTTATTTCATTGATCAGGAATTTGGCAATCATTTCTATCGTCACTTTGGTCTGCTTAATATAAGCCGTCGATATTAACATAAAAGTTTCTTATTATCTTTTATAATACATGACATAATTAATAATATTTACGAATGCAAAATGTTGTACTAAAGTTGATATATAAAATATTTTTAAAACAAACGCGTTAGTGCAATCACATAAGTATATAGTTATGCATCCGCCCGAACCATCCATATTAGATTAGTAAGCAACATTCCAGCTGACTTAGCATTGTCATAGGTGGTCGCTGGTTAGTACTTAGGATAAGTTACCCACGCAGATGGGATTTGTAGTTCATATTTTAATTCATTATAATTAGAGCCTCCAAATCGGCTGGACGTATTTTTAATTTGTTTAATTTTTAGTTTTTAAAAAACCTTTTATCCTAAAAGGAAGTTTGACTGGCGCAGCCGGTAGGATCGTTTTGTCAAGGCTGTGCCGTATTTCGTTTAAATTTCGAGTGTCCAAATTCACCGGGATAACGCAAGTGCGGCGCGAGTAGCTGTGAAACGATCCACGAACCACAAAAATTCGTCATCTTCCCGATGGTGCCGAGTATGGGAGTAACGGTCGGTTGGTGAGTAAAACTCTTTGCCTTCCTTTCCAATACCTCTCCTATATTTTTCATAAAAGGGTGCTAGTTATAAATTTGTTATTTTCGAGATCAAAACTCTCTCATTGTAACGTATCTGGTTGTTTGGTATAAAGCTCTACCAAGCGCTTATCTATTTCTAAGAACGTCTGGACGGTGTCTGGACTGATAAGGCTACGAATGTAGAGCGAATATAAAACAGAGCGGGCAATCAATTAAATAAAAGTTTTATAGTATATTCAAAAATATTTAATGTAATGTGTTAATCGATTTAAAATAAGTTAATAATTGATAATATATAAATACAACATTTTTGGAATTTATTTACACTTTATTAATTTGTTAGGATATTTGCATTTTACACTTTTTGTTTAATTTTTGACTGTGTTTTATGTTATCTATTGTGTTTATTGATTTTACATGTGTTTATTTTAAGTGTTACATTGTGTGTGTATAATTTAGATTATTATATTGGTTTGTCTAAATCGTGCGTTGCTCTATCAAAATGGAACCACGTCCACACCAAGTTCCCTTACCAACGGAACCTGTAGTTTCGACGGTACAAATAGTGCCTATTCCAAATGAAATGTTACGGCTTATCCCGTTATTTGGCGGTGATAAGCGACAGTTAAGTTTATTTTTGAGAAAGTGCGAATATGTTATAACCCGATTTCGAGGGCATGAAGAACAGAACATATATGTATTGCATGCGATTACGAGCCGATTAATTGATAATGCAGCCGCGTTACTATCTGAAAGGGAGGACGTTTCGAACTGGTCCGCCCTAAGAGAACTTTTGCAACAGCACTTTGGTGATCCACGAAGTGAAGAGTGCATAAGCATAGAATTAGAGTCGTGTAAAATTAAATCAGGTGAATCATATCTGGATTTTTGCTGTAGAGTACAAACTATTCGTTCACTTCTTATCTCAAAAGTAAACTTATTGAGTGACACTGAACTTAAGCGCGCGAAAATCGCGATATATAATAACACGGCGCTAAATGTATTTCTATACAATTTACCTGAGAATATGGTTCGCGTAGTTAGGCTTAAGGCACCTGCTACTTTAGAAGATGCCTTAGGAGTAGTGCTTGAGGAGGTCAACTTTCTAGAACAGTATACGATGCGAAATCGTATGCACGGCAATAATTCCGCGCTAAAGCCTTCTACTGTTCCTGGACTAGGGTTTAAGTTTGGAAATACCCCTCCGGTGACGTTTCAACCTCAAGGTAGTTTAAAACCTTTCGTACTACCGTACAATTATGCTACGCCACAAAAATTTAATTTTGGCTTACCTCAAAACTCTCAGAATATTAGACCGCAGTTCGGGCAGCAAAATAATTTTGGTTATAAACCCCAATTAGGATATCGTCCTCCACAATTTGGCTATCGCCCTCAACTTACCTCGCAGCAACAATTTGGGTACAGACCCCAACAGTTTGGTTACAAACAACCACAGTTAGGTTATAAGCCGCCGCAGTTCGGTAATAGGCCTCAACAAAACTTTGGCATGACCCCACAACAATTTGGGTACAAACCACCACAAATTCAAAAGCCTCATTACCAGTCGACCGATGTATCTATGCGGACTCTTCCTCCAAGACCGCAGCCTCAACAGGCACCGCAACAGGGTTTTAGGTTGAATGAGCTTACCTCTGACAACGATGACGTACAATACCATGACGATTATTACCATGACGGTGACTACGGATATGACAGTCATGACGTCTACCCCATCGATGACGTACAGTGGATGCCTTCTCAGGACTATAATGACGAAATGACCATTACAGACGAGAGAGACATCCCTGAGACTGAGACTGCAAATTTTCAGATACAAGCCTCTCACGACAACGGGAAGTCATAGAACTGAACTGTGACTCCAACCTAAAATTGCCGTATATCTATATACCTGAAATTAATGCGAAGTTCATGATAGACACAGGAAGTACTCGGTCTTTCATAAGCCCTCGCTTGGCATACCACTACTTTTTAGATTACGTTAAACATGAACCATTCCAAGTTGTGAGTACTCACGCTAGCAGCCAGCACAACGAAGTCATAGAGATTCCCTTGTTACCCACATTCAATAGTGACGATTACCACAAGTTTTACTTGTATGACGTAGACGAACGATACGAAGGACTTATAGGTAATGACTTACTCAAACAGTTAGATGCAATTATAGATTTAAAAGATTTGATATTACGGACCAAAACGACTTGTATACCAATTGTAAACAACTTAAACTACGTCATTGAATTACCTTCGCGATGCGAACAACGCGTCAAAATCCCGACCGACCAACATTCGGGAGAAGCCATCGTTGAGTTTAAAGAATTTACTTCTGGAGTACGAATGCCCTGTGCATTAGTCAATTGCACAAACGGGTATGCATTAACAGTCATTCAGAACACTTCCAATCAATCTATGACTCTGACGGTAACACGACCATTTACAGTAACCCGTTTTGACACAACTGACTGTAATGTAAATTTTACTGAACATAGTACAGACATACAGACAGACCAGTTGTTAGAACAAAACTTGCAAAAGCTTCGACTCGATCATACTAATAATGAGGAACGGGATAAAATTTTTAGACTTTGCAATGAATACAAGGATATATTCTATTGTGACCAAATTCCTTTAAGTTTCACAAATCAAGTCAAGCATAAAATACGTACAAAAAACGAAGATCCAATTTTTGTACGGCCCTTTAGACAAGCACCTGCCCAAGTAAATGAAATTAACCAACAAGTAGAGAAGCTTTTGAGAGACAACGTCGTTCAGGAATCTCATTCTCCATGGAACGCACCGGTTCACCTTGTTCCAAAGAAGATGGATGCATCAGGAGAACTTAAATGGCGAATGGTTGTAGATTTCCGACGACTTAATGATATCACCATTGATGACCGATACCCTCTGCCTAATATAAATGACTTGTTCGATAAATTAGGAAAGAGCTCTTACTTTAGCACGCTTGATCTAGCAAGCGGTTACCATCAGATCGAAGTAGAGCAACAGGATAGGGAAAAGACAGCTTTCAGCACGCAAAATGGTCATTATGAATTTTTACGAATGCCATTTGGCTTGAAGACCGCTCCGGCTACATTCCAACGAGCCATGGACAACGTGCTTAGGGGACTGCAGGGAATACACTGTATGGTCTATCTAGATGACGTCATTGTGTTCTCAGCTAGTTTAGACGAGCATATCCAGAAACTACGGACTATATTCGACAGACTTAGGGCAACCAACTTGAAAATTCAGTTAGATAAGTCTGAATTCCTACGAAAGGAAGTCCTTTACTTAGGCCACACCATTACTAAAGACGGGCTTAAGCCCAACGACGACAAGGTTGCAGCAGTACTGAACTACCCCTTACCTAAAACGACCACAGAAATAAAAAGTTTTCTCGGACTCATTGGCTATTACAGACGTTTCATCAAAGACTTTGCACAGGTTACAAAACCTTTAACATCATGCCTTAAAAAGCGTAATAAAATTGTGACTGACCAAAATTATATTGATGCATTTAATAAATGTAAAGAACTCCTGACAAATGCACCACTGCTGCAATACCCTGATTTTGACAAGACTTTCATTCTTACGACAGACGCGTCAAACGTCGCACTTGGTGCAGTACTATCACAGGGGCAAATCGGTAGCGACAAACCAGTCGCATATGCGAGTAGAACCCTTAGTGACACCGAGTCACGTTACAGCACGATTGAACGAGAGTGCCTGGCCATCATATGGGCTGTCAAACACTTTCGTCCGTCCTTATACGGCCGTAAATTTACCATCTATACTGACCACATGCCTTTATCATGGCTCGAAGCCCAACAAGACTCTAGTAGTAAGCTTACCCGTTGGAGACTGAGACTACTTGACTATGACTACGATATAGTTTACAAAAAGGGTAAGCAAAACACGAACGCGGACGCTCTATCAAGAATTAAGGTAAATGCTCTAACTGACACAGACGACACAGGACAGTCTATGATAGTAAACGTTGACAAAAAGGAACATAGGCTTAAGAAGCATATGGATGAAGTAGTGAATGACATCGTTAAACTTACGGCTAAGAGAAAAGAAGAACGGAACGACTCTTCCACCATAACAATTTCAGACGGTAGCGCCACAGCTTCAGCAAGCCACATCTCTGTTTCAGGTTCTGACACACTATCAATATTAAGTGCAGATAATGAACCTGAGTATCCTATCAGAGAACCATCTGAATCAACTAAATCCGATACCATACATTCAGCCATGCACGTCGACGTAACTGATATACCTATCCTTAAAGAAGCAATTGACACTAAACCAAACCAGATTCTTATCTTTACATGGCTCAAAAATGATATACAAGTTCGAGACATTTCTCGCGCTAAGCAAAAGGTACTGGAAGTATTTTTGCCCATAAATAACTTAGAATTAATAAAAAAGTTTCTCAAAGAATATATTAGACCAAAAATTAGACACTTTGTCTATTTCGAACATGAAGAGCATCGTAGACAGTTTAGTCGTGTAGTAGTAGAGTTGTTTAGGAAAGGTACTGTTCAGTTGGTAGAATGTACAGAACGTGTTATTTATGTAGAAGATGAAAGAGAGCAAAGATCAATTGTGTTGAAGTACCATGAAGGCAAAACCTGCCACAGAGGTACCAAAGAAACTTTAGCTAGTATACGTAGAACTTACTTTTGGGTCAACATGCAGGAAACAATTGCAGCTATAATTAACGCTTGTGAATTATGCCGTAAAATGAAATACGATAGAAAACCCATAAAACCCGTTTTGCAGTTAACTCAAACCCAAGAAGCGCCTTTTCAAGAGCTATTTATAGATCTTTTTCAAATTGAAGGTCAATACTTCTTAACCCTTATAGATGCTTTTAGTAAATTAGGTCAAGCTATACCAATAACTAATAGATCCACTCCTGAAGTAGTTCGAGCACTCATGAAGTATTTTTCATTTTATGGTATTCCTAAGAAGATAAGCTCAGACCCAGGAACCGAGTTCAACAATGAATTGATCAAGGAATTTGTAGGGCTACATAAAGTCGAACTTCATATTGGCACTCCCAATAACCCGACTTCAATGGGACTAATAGAGCGATTACATTCAACTATTTGCGAAATCTATAGGTGCGCTAAATATGAAGCAAAGTGTACAGATGTAGCGTCAGTCATGATGTACTCTATAATAGCGTACAATAATTCAATTCATTCAGTCACGGGACTGACACCATTTGAAGTAGTTTTTGGACACACTGACTCAAGTAGTCCTTTCGGTATTGATGTCGAAAAACAATACATGCAACAATTGGTGAAAGACCATGCCAAGCGAACTAAATTCTTATACAAGCAACTGGCAGAAAAGATGATAGGAAATAAGGAAAAGATCAAGGAAAAGAAAGGTGGTGAGGAGAAAATAGATTTTCAAGAGGGAAAAACTATTTTCGCAAAAGATGTGAACAAGAGGAAGAGTAAAGATAAGCCCAGATACACAAAAGCAAAAGTTGTAGGAACAGTAGAAAGAAATGTAGTACCAATTCAGGTAGGCGAACGGTTAACCAAAGTACCAATTAAAAACATAAAACGCCCTCCGCAGGTGGAGCGTTCTGGTGGTAGCGATGCCGGTGCTGGGCCTTCAGCTGCGAACACTTGAGGGAAACCCAGGCATACTACCAGTAAGGGAAGGTCAAGCTTACATGCAAACTGATCACTGGACAATAGTTAAAATTCTAAACTTAGAACGCATTTACAATGACTTGAATTTTATTATACATAACTATGAACAGTTCAATAATATGATAAAACAAAACGAATCATATCCTCGTGATTTTGTAACATTGAATATGCATTTAGACTACTTACGTGATATTACTGTTCAGAAATATAGACAATTGGTTCCGCAGCAAAGATTCAAGAGAGGGATTATTAACCCCTTGGGTTCGATCATCAAAATTGTGACTGGGAATCTAGACCATGAGGATGCGATAAGATATGATGAACTTATCTCTAAACTTAGCCATAATGAAATTATTATTTCAAAGAAATTAACTCTGGTTTCACAAATAATTGATAGTTTCATTAACACTACTGACACTATGCATAAAAATTCTATTTTGTTAGAGGCACGCATGAAAATTTTAGAATCTATGTTGCAAGAGTTAGCTTCACAAAAGAAACGCTGGGACTATTCTACATACATTGTAAGTTTTTATAACCTTTTCATAAGTAACTTTCGCACTATATTTGTAAAGTTAGGAGAAATTGAAACTGCTCTAGCTTTCAGCAAAATATCAATTTTACATCAGTCCATAGTTAATTCGACAGAGTTGTTGTATCATCTAAGGTTAATAAGTAACACAGAAAACCTGGTATATCCTGCTACTGAAAATAACTTGGTAAAACTTGAAGAAACTGTTAATATTAAATCTTATATCAAACATAACCAGATTACGTTTATAATAGAGGTACCACTTACTGATAATAATACTTATAATTATTATAAACTCTACTCATTACCAATGTTTCACGAATCTGAAAATAAAACCCTATCCATCTTTCCCCAATATCCTTACCTTTTGGCAAAGGGAATTAAATACCTTCCGATTGAGAAACCGTGCCGGCCCCTGGCTGCTGGGGACCACTACCTGTGTGCTGACGACAACAGAGCTCCTTATCCTGAGCTCACCTGCATCGAACAACTTATGCGGTTTGATGCCAACCTCACTCGCTGCGTGCAACGTCAAATCCACATCGAGGATGTGAGAGTACAACCAATAGCTGCTGCAAGTTGGATTTTGTATACACGGCTGAAAACTGTAGTAACAGCTTATTGTGCCGCTGAAGTCACTAAACATCCAGTCTTTGGGACGTATATTGCAACGCTTGAAAAGCCATGTGATTTCGAAATCCACGGCATTCGAGTTCGACATCATCGTGCATACACCGAGAGCGACCTCGCAGAGCCGATCCCTGTCATTGACCTTCCTCGGCTATCTACAAGTGAGAGTACAAATGTGCCCTTATCCGGTGCACGCGTACTTAACATGCAAAAAATAAACTTAGACGAAGTGAAGTACATGTCTTATGCGTTAAAGCACAGTGAAATGTTAAATAGTGTTTTGAGAGAACCAGACTCTAACCTCAGTGTAGTTTTATATTTTACCTTATCTTTAGTTTTTATATGTCTTTTTATAATTTTTACATATATGTTTCGTAATAAGTTACTTTTAGTCTGTTCACGAAATTATCGGAACGTTATTAAAAATGAACGCACCGATAATTTCCCTCTTGGGGAGGGAGGAGTTATGCATCCGCCCGAACCATCCATATTAGATTAGTAAGCAACATTCCAGCTGACTTAGCATTGTCATAGGTGGTCGCTGGTTAGTACTTAGGATAAGTTACCCACGCAGATGGGATTTGTAGTTCATATTTTAATTCATTATAATTAGAGCCTCCAAATCGGCTGGACGTATTTTTAATTTGTTTAATTTTTAGTTTTTAAAAAACCTTTTATCCTAAAAGGAAGTTTGACTATATCGTACATATAAACTATATACAAATATCAACCAACAGGCTTCATAGGTAGTTCAATCAAAAGTTCATGGATGTTCATCAGCATGCCTGAAATTAAATTAACCAAAATTAAATTCAACTAAACAAGAATAACGTCAATAAAAGAATAAATAACAAAAAAAGACCAAAAAAAAGACAAGAATTTGGAGCACACTTCTTCTAAGCACCGTGCCTTATTTTATAGCATTATTGTGTTACTAGATCAAATCTAACCAAATACTCTATTCTAGCTTGATCGAATGTGACCTCAGATTGTAAACGGTGCTGTGGTTTTTCATTCAGTAGCTGCGCGCCGCGCAGTTTCTCCCACGTGGTGATGGACGGTGATGATGAATCAAATGCTTATTAATGTTGTAGCTTAGCTGCTTAGCTTATTGCTGTTAATTACGATTTTTTTTGTTCTTTTTTTATTTTACGTATAAAAGATTTTTTAAATCTCTCCCAAACTTTTTGAGTTTATCAATTACAACAAAGAAATCTTTCATATTAGTGTAGATTAAACATTGCGCTATTTCAACAATGTGGATATGGTGCCAAATATTATTTGTGTGATTTTAAGACCTACAGTGCTTATACACCCAATTTAATTAAAAGCCATCCAGCTGTAGCAGCGCTCAGTGGAAACAATCAAACAAACACATACGAATGTGTGTGTGTTACTAAAGGAACATGAACTAAGGAAAAGTCTTTGGGTCGCAAATCATGGTCGCAGCGTCATGCTTAAGTTGTGTTCATAGATCAAATCTAAGTACACACTCTATACGGCTTCGTTCAAATTAGAGCTGCAATTAAAGGCTGCTTATTCAATAGCACTCGTCAAATGAACATCACTTTCCGGTCGCATACTGAACGTCATGATATAACGTGTAATACAGTCCTGACCTTTGAACAATTGTAAGCTAATTGTAGTTCTGTAACGAGTGTAATCGGTGGAACAATGGTGTGTACGTGTGTTGCGCAGGTCACGTGGGCTGATAAGATTATGCACCACACTTATATTAAAGTACAATTAGACGTGCTTTAATCTAGCAGGTATATTTTACCAGGTGGTATTTGTATAAACATAAAAAAGCTGGTACAAAATCAAAAAATGTTATAGTATAGATTTTGCAGTCTAATTATTATCAGTAAAAACATAAATTAAGGTGTATGATGGGATAATGATTTATGTTTTGTATCTGGTTTTATATAGAATATTAGAAATATATATAGGAGTAGGTATCACAGAAAAATAATAAATAATTAGGCACCGTAAACTCGTATTCGTGTATAGAAAGAATACTATAAAAAATTAATGATTTTCTATAGTAAGCATATGATTTGACAATGGGTTTTTTAACTACACATATATTGTATGGGTAATTAGCGAGAAAGGCTATTTGCAAAATTACAAATTAAATCGGGGCTTTTGCAGTGCCTTTTTCTAAGTTCTTGGTGATAGTGAGATCTGAATATAGAATCTCTCGTATGACCTTTTTTTGTAAAAATCGCGCTTGCTATATACACCGTATAACGAAAAGGTTTAGTAATACAAACTACACACGCAGAAGCTTGCATACAATTGGTACCTACCTACTGCGTCCCAGGAAATAATAAAAATTCGGAGTTATGAGTTACCAAACTTTTTCTAACACTCGCGCAGGTTTATACCTGAAAAACTAGGCCAAAGACGGCAATGATATCCAGAACGTAGACTAAGTAAACAAGGGGCCTAAACTGGGCCTGGGCATTCAGGGTAGAGGGATTGCAGAGCGTATTGACCCCAACAATCTCCAAGAATATGTCCAATAAGGCTATGCGAAAAAAATCAGATAATATTTTTTACTATGCATGAAAAAATTATATGCAATTTAAATTTTGATACTTTGCCATGTGAATCCTGCGACAAGGTGCAAATGTGCATATGTACCTTGAAGTATATACTACACCTTTTTGTTACAGGCTGTATGTAAGGCATTCTTCCTCCGAAGGTCACTATAAAGAATATCCTCTCTGCCGGGCGAGATGTTAGGAATTTAGACATTCATTTCCCATGAGAGCGTTTGCGAACTATCAGTATTTAGTAAGAAAGACCTGTATGAGAGTTGCTATAAGAGACAATCAAACAAAAACGGTTAAGGACGCAGGAAGAGGCCAACAGTGAAACAGCTTAATTCACTGCTGGATTGGACATTTTATATGATAATACTGAAGAAAGATTAATTTACCATTCCAAATTATAATAATCAATTTGTCGATACCCGACAATATGAGCCATATATTAGGAGAAAAAAAAATACCAAAAAATGTAACCGACTTCAACACCAAAAAATGGGAAATAACTTGTGAAATCGGTACCATGATAGTTCAAAAGTAGGAACCTATTATCATAATATTATGCACATAGTACCAACTTCGACAAGGTTTTTCTACCGACTTCCAAAAAGGAGGTACTCAATTTGAATGTTTTTTTTTATGTTTGTTACCTCATAACCTTTGGTAGGATGCACCGATTCTCAAAGTTCTTTTTTTGTTTGATAGCTGGTGCTTCTTAGTTCTAGTCTCATTTAAATTTCATCAAATTCAGTCCAGCAGTTTTTGAGTTACACTCCAATAACTGAATAGAATGGAAGTCGGTATAATTTTTTTCAAATTATACACGTTGGTGTTGAAATTGTTTAAATTTTTTTAAGAGAAAATAAAAAATTTCACCCTTTTTAGTGACCCTGTTACTTAGGGGATCAACTGTCAATGACGATATCATCAAATTAAATCAACACTTTTCAGGTTTTGGAGCGTACCTCATTCAAAAAATGCTTGACTAAATTTGATGAAATTTAAATGAGACTACACGGGAAGCACCAGCTCGGGAGCCAACCAACCTCGGAAGTATACTCTACCAACCAAAAAAAGAATTTTGTGAATCGGTCCACAGATAGGGGAGAAATCGGCTAACATACACATAAAAAAATACATATACACGAACATGTAACCTCTTCCTTTTTTGAAGTCGGTTAAAAAGAGACTGGTGAGTCTCTGAATAAGATGTGCTCGTTTAGCATGAGTAGGTATATCCATCTAGGTAACTAAAGTTGCTCCAAATATTATAGGTACTTATAGTACGAACCAAAAAAACCACCTCTCAGTATTACTTTAATATACATCAATGCGCATTCGCTAACACGTGACTTGCAAAGTACCTAGAAGTCTACAAACCTGCGTTACATAATCCCTCGTAAATCGTAACACAGTTCGTGAAATGAATTTCTATTGAGGCAGCACGTAGGCCATACGTATTTTACCTACGTATGACAAAAGCTAATGCACCTATAAATATTATATCGGTAATCACCATTCTGACATACATATGACGTTACCGATGGCGTATTTATGTATACACATACACCGTAATACATCCTTAATTGCCAATAACAAAACGTTCGCGCGAAGGTCGATCCACGTTTTACTCGTATCAGCAGCTAGTTCAAACCGAAGACTATACAATCTTTGGATCAACCACACTGAAATGGGCTTTATGTGTAAGCATTTTACTTGATAACTACATCAGTTTGGCCTCGTTTTTCAATTATCAGATCAAAAATATCAAAGTCAAAATCATTTTTTCGATTTAGGCATCAAAGATGCACTTGTGAACGTCAATTATTAATTATATAGTACTTTAAAGACTCTACTGCCGCGTTCCAAAATATATAGAGGCTACCGAGAAGAAGCGGCAAGAAACTCGGGCCATTTTTTTTTTATATAGATTTTAACAATTTTTCTTGTTACATGTATACAAATTGAGTATTCCAAGCATCTTTGTCTTCTATATAATGTCGGACTTTATAATATGCTTTTATTTTTTAAATATTTTACAGTTAACTTGAATTTTACCTCTCTGAGCTCAGTTATGTTTGGGATTTTATTGTAAAAGCGCACACAATTTCCTAGGAATGACTTAGTCTTCGCAAGTCTAAAACTAGATACAGCTATCCTATTTGTATTCCTAGTATTAAAAGGGCGGTGATCACTATTGAACTTATATTTATGTATTTTTTTACGAAAATACATTATATTTGCAAATACATATAAGGAAGGCAAAGTTGATATATTGATTTCTGTAAATAAATCTCTCAAAGATTCGCAGGGACCCATTTCGTATATAGCTCGAATAGCGCGTCGTATCAGATTGATACAACGTTAACCTACCAAAAAAACAAATGAAAACTTCTATTAAACGTAAGACGTACACTGCTGAACTCATGCCTCCATACTTCGATCAGCAATACCAATATTGCTGATCGAAGCCTCCATACATTTCTAAAAAAAACAAGTAAAAGTATATACTAAACCAAGTGACATGCTAAATCCGCTAATTCATAGTTCCTAATTAACAATGAGGTACTTAATAAATTCCAATCCTGAACAAACACAAAGATATCACAAAAAAATCTCGTCGCAACTTTCCGAATGACCGTCGGCCATAAAAAAATGACGTACAGCGAACGCGTAGGCAATAAACACATTTCATACGAAACTACATAGTAAATTACGTTTACGTTCAGATGTCGATTAAAAGTATATATAGGTAATGTATGGCTTCATACCGATTAGTATAAGAATACATTGGTTGAGGCTTAAACTACGCTTTTTTGCAAAGGTGAGTTTTAACTTATGCATCATAATTTTATTCGTCTTATCCCGGTACCTATAGCATAATATATATACCCGTTTTGACTTGAAACCCATTTCTATTTAGTATAATAAAAAATTGAGTACCTAATCGAATGGTGTACGAGTGCAAACAAAGGTAAAAAATAGTAGGCAAATGGTAAAAAATCATTAAACGTTGTTTTTTCAATTGCTTTGGAATGTTTTAGTAGGTAATGCATCTAATATATATCTGTAATCGATAAGAGTAAAGAATCTTTACTATTATCTAATACATCTGGCCCACCTTATATTATACGACGTTTTCGTTTTCTCTTTTCTTTCCCTTAAAGTAGCAGTGGACTCGGCTTAACAAAACTTATTATGTGGCACGTCTCTGATTGCACGTTTATATTTTTTTCTTTTTCATTTGCTCATTCGTTTTTTTTTGTATGTGGACTCGAAGATTTGTACATTCGCAATACCTCACGTTAATTATGTACGTAATACTTATAGATGCATGAAGTGAGATTTTTGTTCTAATCAGAGTCAAGCCACAGTCACATAGATAAGGTCACGGTCCTATTTAAGTTCCGCTCTTGTAAAGCGGTGGATGCATTACCTACTAAAACATTCCAAAGCGATTGAAAAAACAACGTTTACTGATTTTATACAATTTTCCTACCATTTTTTACCTTTTTTTGTACTCGGGCACCATTACGAACACTTAACGGTTAATAATCTACCACTATTAGACTTCAAAACTAGAAGACACACAATACTACGAAAATTAAACAGCCGATGTTTTTTTCGCCAAACACATTAGTCAAAGTTGCTCATATAATTTTCAATGTTTGTACAAAAATATACGAAATCATACCACATAATTAATCACGCCTCTGTGCTGAACAGGAATTACTTAAATGACCTCAACATAAATCTAAGAACGAAGTTTACGGACAAGGTAAATGTTATCTGAGACCTTGACAAAGAGAAATAAATTCAACGATAAGGAATATTAACGATTGTGCCTTGTGCGTAGAAAATGCGTGAATAAATAACCCCTATTTATCAGCTAGTGGGTATGTTTTTTCTCTAACGTATTATTCAACGTATTTACGTTGAATGATTTAAGAGTTGAACAGAATCATACTCGTATTACAATCCAACGATTAATTTATTATGTTCTCTAGTAGGTATGTATATAGCATTACAAAGACATTCTTACCTACATTTTGAGAACAATAAAGAAAAGTCAATTTTCCCTCAAAGCAACAGCGAAAAAGACATACCAAGGAGAAATAACACGGATGTAGATACGAAAACATACGAGTACAACAGCAACGAGTACATGTTAAAGCCACATCTACATACAAATTCTGTGCCGAAAATCTAACATAAAAGGCAACTTACATAAAAGTAAAGCGAGCTTTCTCATTCTCAGATTGTTACCGTTGGCGTGGGCGATACATAACTTTAACTTCCGAAGCACACGCTCTGAAATATTTATTCCTGAAACGTAAAGATCGGGATGGGATGGGTGGTGGGGGAGGCAGGGGTGGTTTATCCCGCGGTTTCCTTCCCGCCGTGTTTTACTTCGAGAATGGGAAGTCGTCGGCGACGGGTCGATATCGCCAAAGATAATGTATCAATGAGATACTGTTTTCATTTAAATATTGACATTTTAAATTGTGAGTATGTACAGTTGTTCAGCTCTGTGATCAAATAAACTCTTTATTTGGTCCCGGGAACATAAATCCTTTCTGAGAGCAATAACACATCTTGGTTATTTTATTGTTGAACGATAGAATAAGCAAACAATTTTTATTATTTCACTCCGTATAATTGACTCGTTATTGCCCACAAAAATTAGTTGTTATATTGCAGACTCTAAATTGCAACTATTGGTTTACTAAAATCTAAATGTTATGAAAAAGTTTGTGAAATGTACACATACATTTTTCCAGTTCCAATACTTCAATCGTTAATCGCAATTAACTCGATTGCAATGCCATGTGAGGCACTCAGCACAAGAAGAAAATCAGCAGTAACCTTCTGTGCATTCAGCGTACATACTCTGTGTCAGTTCCCCGACCTCCAGTGGGGTACCCCCCCTTTCGATTGTCTGCGGAGGCTGGCCCGCCGGTGCCATCTGATGTGCCGAGAGCACTCCAGATCTGCATAGATCGTTGCCTTCGTTTTTTCCCTATCGAAAAATCAATACTCACAGTTTCATAAAGTCGCCCGAGAGACACACCTTAACTTTATTACGGACTAATTCTTAAGCACCTCCTTTTACGTGCTTGAAAGCTTTTTAATATATTTTCCTCAGATTTTTCTAATATCGAGACGGATAACTTTCTTAAACTTTATTAACTGCTGGGTTTTCTATTTAAAGGATCCTTCCGGTTTCATATGAACCAACTTATCTGCAATGCTGACTGTAATGTCTACAATTGTATCTATATGGTGACCCATTCGAAGGCTGCGAAGGAGAATCTCGTAATGTACATAATGTGAAGATTCTCATCCCAAAACCGTAGCGAGGTTTCCGCCGATGCCACCCTCAAGGGGAAAGAGGCTCAAACGCCGAGCAATAAAGCCTTCGAATCCAACAGAACAAATACAACGAGCATTCCAATGCTAGATATCACTCGCCCCGCCCACACAGTTGGCATTACGACTGTGAGCGCTCTCATTGGTCGCCGCGAAGCCTTCTCCATTTCGAATTGGTTATTTTTTTTCTACAATTGAAATTGGAACTGTCCGTTTGTTCTGTACAAGTGTAAAGCGCATGCGTTTGCGGGAGGCGGCTACGTCACGTAGACGTAGCTACGTTGTGAGGCTTCGAATGTTTTATTGGATTGCTCTCTCAGTTCTCATTCGTATTTGGAATTCAGTTTGTGGATTTGCGGCTGCTTTGAATTCTATTGCGCAGTCGTAGCCATAGAGTAAATTATATATATATATATATGTAGCTGAAAATATGCAGATTTTCAGGAAGTCAGGCTTCCCATAAATATGAGGTATTTAGAAATTGTATGTTTACTCGTACCAACTTCAATTTTAAAATCGTTATTTGTTGTTAGTGAGAGACTCATGAGTTACACTATTCTGATTGCATCCAAACATTTAAGAACGTTCGTATTGTCAAAAACGAACTATAGGTACAACACTTATAAACTGTTTGACTGAACGGTTAGCGCAGTTGATACCCTGCCTCCTGAGCCGCTGGTCCCGGGTTCGATCCCCAGATAGGTAAATATTTTGTGTGCATGAACATGTTTGAGACCACAAGACCTTGTGTGGATGTTGTAAAATAAAAATATTAGATATATAAAAATTCTGGTTAGGAAGTACTGATTTCACTTAGTTGTTGCTATGTGATGTAGAGTTGAGAATGTTTTCGTCGTACCTACAATTCGTAGCTACGAATAACACGTAATAATACGTATGCACTCGGAAAAAGTCACCTGAAAACAAATGAAACCTTTAATGCATTTCATCAGAATTTCATCAAAACCACTCGATAGCAATAATACGGTGACAACTCTCGAATTGTCATACTAAACTTCGCTATGACGGTATTGTAAAGGGAATACAGTTCAAAATGTCACCGGTTCTACGAGACGGTAGTAGCAACCGGTTGGCATCCGCAGCTAGCTCTGTCCGAAACAATTTCATTTGCGACTGGGCGAGGATAGCGCTGTAATTACAACAACAATCGATAGAGGCGCCACCGTCTGCCGCACGTTTAATCTCGCCAGAATCAAAGGACCGTCGCCTCACACCCGCCTTCTCACTCAAACACAACCTCCACGCTGCTACTTCACCCAATTCCTCTACGCGCGCTATTCATTGCCCTCTCGACTTGTGACAATTTACAACCATCCTAGACTAGACAGCGATGTACTTTGAAGTCTATTCAAACTTTGTTTAACTTCCGTCTCGAAGTACACAGTTTGTCTCGCGTATATTTACCAGGCTGTGCCTAGGTTTAGATGTCCCCAGACCAGATAGTTGCATTTCCAGTCTGCTGTACATAACTATTCGTCGAGTTTTATTAAAGCTTAACATTGTTTGCCACTAGTTTATGTACGGTGTGATTAGTTCTGTTTGTAGCTACAGCTATGTAGATTGTAATTTATTCTGTTTTTTTAATGTTGCGATATTGCTGATTCGATAATACGTAGAGCCTACGAATTTATTATTATTCGTAGCAACTAACAATTTGTATTGTTATATTATACTTATGCTTTGCATAAAAAATATAATGTTATTTGTATTACTTAAATTAAATAATAATTAATAACTATTCAAATGTGTTTTCCAGATTGTATATTGTATAGTTACTATTTATTTTAATTATAGAATTAAAAGTCTACGTAACCTTTCCATATGGTGACCTGTAGTTCTACCACGCACCTATTACATATACACTTGTAAAAAAAGCAATCGTATATTTATAATAACATTTTAGTTTGAGAGTTTACACGCTGTATTACTTGTAGTACACGCTGTCATTTATAATTTGGCACAGAATCTGGTCTACAGACATATTGTTTTTGTTTAACGTGCATGCGTCCAACTCTTAAACCTATACGTAATATTGGTTTATAATTTATCGGAACGAATATCCTCATTATATAACGCAGATATGGATTGCAAATAGCGAGACTCCGGGATGCTACAATTTAGCGAAACAATGAGCGAACTCTAACCACCGCGCTGCAAATTATTGACAATCTATACTTGAGGCATATTCCAGCCCATAATACGGGAATATTAGAAATAAGGCTTTGCACACACAAGCTTCTGTTTGCACGAATCCATCGAGCTCATATCCGATGCGATAAAATTATAAAGCATAGATAGTCGCAACTGTAAATTATTCGTCATAATACGAGTATCAGTACCGGGCGTAAAGAACACTATTTCTTCCATTGTTTACTTGAGCAACATTACTTTTTAATTGAATATTAGTTATAATTCGTATTACACTATATATCTACTTTAGGTAATAAAACTCTCAGCCACGAAAGGAATGAAAGCTCTTTAGTTTTACTATTACGTTTTTCCTTCACTTTTGTTTCGTATCTTTGCATGTCTAATGAAATACTCGTATTTTTGAACTTAAAGCAACGTGCAAACGTGCGCATTTAGCCATTGTCTATTTATATATTGGGCCTAGCACGAATAACTGCGTAAGTGTAACGTAACGTGTCGTTCACCTGACAGTTCAAACAGTTATGTATCCAGGGTAACTGTGACACAGACAACTCGTATTTTGTACGCCGAGGCGTGACGCGTTGACGCTTACGATACGAATACTTTTCCGCAACTATTGTTTGTGCTACGGCAAGGCTCAGCAAGTTAATTTGACGTTTAGACTTTGAGTTTTATACTCATTATCTCCATTAGATAACATTGTTGAAGTTTTTTACCGACATTCTATCAATATAGTTATTATCTTTGTCACATCTACACCACACTGAGATAGTTTGTACTACATGATGCGTTAAAGATGTTTATTTCACGATCACTCGTATTTTCATATTTCCCTGTACAAGTACCACATATTGGTCCAGTGTGCAAGGACATTAGCTCGACATGTTCCGATCTCAGCTTAATTGAACGGTGATTACAATCGAGCTATTCATTACTGTACGCGTTTTAACAATGTATAACGCCCTTGCTGCAGTTTCCCTTTTTGTTTTACTATCTCAAGTATTTTTAGTTATAGTTATTTGTATAAAGCTCGTGTCGCAGTTGGAAACTGAGCTATCCTACCGTCAAGGTGTTTTGTCTTATTATTATCCACGTATCAAGTATATCTTCTCTATGCTTCTTGAAATTAAAAAGTGATCAACAGCTTCGGAAATTATGTTGAATTTCAACCAACTTCCAAGAGGAGGAGGTCCTCAAGTCGACGCGTATGTTTTAATTTATATATCAAACACGCATAACTTTTTACAGAGTAAGTAGTCCGATTTTGATAGTTTTAATTTTGTTTGGTAGAGTATATACTCCCGAGGTGGGCAATTTTCATTGAATTCGGTCAAGTGGTTTTCGAGTTACAATAACTGAAAAGTGTTTCGCCTATCTTGATGATATCGTAATTGACAGTGAAAGACAAGTCATCCCGTAAGTAGTAAATGTTACTAAAAAGGGTAAAAAAAATATTTATTATGATTATTGGGAAAACATTGTTTGGTTTAAATTCCAATAGTTTGGTTTTTGCATAGCACTCGTATGTGTTGATCCTTATAAGTACCAAATAATTTCCTCTAACTGGCAGTATCTGTGTAGGACTGTCCATGTTAGCTAGAAATCATCATGATATGATTGTGTGTTCACATTCATTAAAAAAATGCAGATGTTTTGTGTGCGGCTGAAAGGATGAAATTTGGAATGGACATTACAAGTATCTTATACCCAGGATTAACACATGTAGTAACTCAGAAAATACATGTATCTGGGCAAGCAGAGCTGTGAGACGCAGCTGGTTTTTAGTCTTTTTGTAACCTAAAGACTAGCATATACCTCCAAAATATTGTAATTACTAAAGATCTTACCAGCTGTTCTCGCGTATGCAGCGTAATACCCAAGTATATCATAGCAATATATGCACCGTGCCTATTTATTCCGTGCATGAGAATGGATACCGACTATGTATTATACACAGAACACACCTACTGGTGGGAACAGTCCAACACATATAAAGCTCTATCCAGCTCTACGAAGCGCTACTCAAATCCTGAAGACGTACTACGTAACTGTGATGGTTCTTACAGAGAAAAGAGACAAAACAACACAATCAAATATCATAAAACTCGAGCAAACTTCAATAGTTCTAATAAACATAATAGTAAATTTAATGTGTGTCAACGCTCAGTTATTCAATTGCTTTCGCGCTGTTTAAAGAACTGTAGTACCTCCATTAGTTGTAGTTCAAGGTCTTCAGAAATTCAGCCTCTATTATAGCCTCTATTATATATATCTCATTGTATTTTAGATCAATCGTAAAGTAGGTTGGTATTAAAATATTTCCTTAAAATGTAAACTAAGTAGATCGAATTAAAATTGTGTAAGAAAAGACTTGCATAACGGTTTCCGTTCCCCTTATTTCGGTACTGTTATATAAGAGCCATAATCACCTGGATGTGAACTTGGGTACAAACAATTTAATAAATTTCCTTAAGGAAATCCAACTTACAAAATTTTATTCTAATTTCAACTCCTATAATACATTGTTACAAAAGTCAAAGTATAGATTAATAAACTATTTCATAGTATATTACGTAATGTGTTTGTAATGTATTTAATAAAATCTACCTCTAATTTTGTCCTATCATAAGAGAAATCGATAGGTCAATTGCATTCGATAAAAATGGCAAAGCCAAAGTGTTAAAGTAAATATAGCCCATATAATAATTTAATACTCTCTATAGCATTATAAACATTTATTTTGTAGGTATACTGCCAAAGCGCTAAGGCAGTATTCAGGGCTTTACTTGTAGAGAATAGATGAAGATAACTTCATCTATTATCTGCACAATACAGCTGAAATAAATAATACTGTGGGATTCAAGTTATAAAATTGATATAATAATATTAAGCTACGAAAAATATTGTTGGTAAAAATAGGAATGACTAGATGCTTTCATGTTTCAGCCATGAAAAGTATTTTTCCAAGGGTGTTTCTCACAAAGATACGATATACTTTTTATGTTAACTTCACTTAAACAAGATAGAAAAAGATATCAGGCCTGAAATGGATAAACTTTGTATACTTACTGATCGTATTGGCATAATGTTTATGAATTAGAACTAAATGTCAAAACTCTTTATTTCTGAACTATCTGAATCGCAAAACGACATTTTTGAGACCTGGAAATACTATTTATGCCATATCATAAAACATACCATACTAATACTACATAATAAAATATACCATAAAAGTTTTTATTCGTCCCGCATACCAAAATTGTCTTAAGTACAGTTATCGCCAAAAGTGTAAGTGTCTTCAATCATCATCAGCTGGAAATTAAAGCTCATAGCCTGGAAACGTTATCACAGAATGTCTAGAGAAAGCCCCAGCACATCCAGGTTACGTTCTAGGACTCACGCTACTTATAGAATAGGAAGCGAGTGTAGGTAATGGCGCAAAATAGTGACGCAGTATTATTGCAGGGGGGAGGAACCCCCACCCTTACCACCCTAGCCGGGAGAGACTGAAACGTTCGCGAGAAAAATAAGATCCGTGCTCCGTCCTGCTTATTCTTAGGAAGAGCTTTTTGTATATTTTTTAGATGTTCGAGTGTAACGTCGCTGTGTGAGTCAGTAAATAAAACAGTATACGAATGTTGTCTCTGTCTGTGTTAGACGTTTGTAAATTGATGTCGAGAAATGGTTTTTTCTTGTTTCCGAGGAAAGTAGCTATATTGGAGGAAAACTTTGTTTAAGTAATATTTCGCTAAGTCAATGAAGGTACGTTCCGTTTTTATCAGTATTTTATATATATCTCGTAACTTTGTGTTGTTTAATTAAAATTAACAAATATGCAGTTAGTTCCTACTACAAGTATATTTTACCGATATTAGAGAGAAACGTGCTTTTCGTTGTTATTTTGGAATATCAGTGTTTACTTAAATACTTTCATGCTGAAACTTTATTATTGATTTAAACAGGGTTTGGGTTAAATTAATTTATTCATTTAAGATGACTAAATAAAGATAAAAAATAATAATCCTACCTATTTACGCTGTAAGGCTTTCACGGTCATTACGTTTTACTATAAGTTACAGTAGAATCGTCTACAAGCAAGTTTTTGGTGGGTACTTACCAAATCAGTGGCAGATATTTCATATCAAAGCAATTTTCAAGAGTTACCATGACTAGGTTTAGCACTATAGGAGTACTTTACAAAGTAATAGGACCGAATAAGCCTTAACAATTACTAGTATGGGTACTAGTAGTTAGTAACTTTTTAAGCTGTATTGATAGATGGCGCTTCGTATAGGGATATACGTTAAAACAGCTGGAGAGATAATTTTTTTGCTCGGGCCTTGGTGGCCTACTAGTGAAGACATCTGAAACGGCTAGTAGTTCAAATCATCTTCATATTTTATAGTTTGTCTCTCTAAAAACATTACTAAGTTTTGTTTGCTAAGCAGGCGTTAGTGGTCTATAAATAATGTACTCAAATTACTAGTATGTCACAGGGTGATAAGTGCAGTGTATTGAAGCAGACAGTATGTTTAAATATATTAAATATGCAGTACTTTAAAATTTAAGCTCTAGGTGGTACTCCAACAGTCAAGGGTCAAGTAATGCTTACCATGAGCATGGCAATGGAGGTCTATGTTCGCAAGCAGGAGTCCGAACCTAACTGTTCTTTGCACTTAACAAATGTTTACCAAAAAATGGAAATAACTTCAACACTAAAGACTGTGAAATAATATGTTGAAGTCGATACTATGATAGTTCCTTAGAACCTATTATAACAATATTGTGCGCATGGTACCGACATCGACAACTGTTTTTTGACATTTAGTGTTGAAGTCGGTTTCGTTTCATAGTAAAAAATATTTTTTCACCCTTTTTAGTGACCTTTGCCACTTACGGGATCGATTGATATTCACCGTCAATAACGATATCATATAGATAGGCGAAAGACTTTTCAGTTATTGGATTGCAAATCAAAAACAGATTGTCCGAATTTGATGAAATTTAAATGGCGATCTTAACCGATCAACAAGTTATACAACGCTTGCTACGGTCAGGAGTTGGATGGGTGACCGCTAGTGTCATTATTCAACTGAGCTATTCCGTGCTTTGGAGGGCACATTGAGCCGTCGGTCCCGGTTGTTTGTGTTAGGACAACAGTCGTTAGGCTATGTCAGCGGCCTTCAGCCGGCCTGAAAACTTCGACATGGGTTGGCCACTAGCCTATCCACAAAGCCGCACTGGGACCGCGTGGTGGCTTATGGCTCAACTCCTCTCTGTGAGAGGAAGGCTTGAGTCCCAGCAGTGGGACATAAATGGGCTGATCATGATGACCTCGGAAGTATTCTCTACCATATGATATAGAAATAATTATCAAAATCGGACTATTCTGTAAAAAGTTACGCATGATCATACATAAATAAAATTAATTTTTTTATTAATATATTATATTAATTAATTAAGTCGGTTAAAAAATCAATCTAATTTTAAAGTGTTGTCAAACAAGATTTGAGTTTCTGACATTATGAACGTCCAAAAAATTGTGTAATGTATCAAGTACCTACTACTTTTTTTGTAGTTTCGGGAAGAGGAAATCCTTTATGGATAACGGCCTCGAACAACTGCGTATGTGTAACGTAACGTGTCGTTCTTGTGAAACAGTACAAACTGTCATTTATCTAGGTCAACTGTGACACAGATAATACTCGTAGTTTGAAGGCCGAAGCGTAAGTACAACGCGTTGACGCTTACGATACGCATACTTTTACGCAAAAAAAAAAAAACTACGGCCACTGTAGTAGATATTATGACACTGCTTCATAGTATGCTTATGTGTGGAAATACTCAGCATATTATTTCCGTAGCCTTATTAGAGCGCCATCTCTCCCGTTTTTCCGTAACTTATATACCAACTACCTAGTGAGCCTTCTCATTTTAACCTCTGCGGGAAAATTATAGTACATTCATGAACGTACAGGTGGCACTAGTATTACAAATTTTTACATGGAAATAAAAACTTGATTTGGAGCTCTAAAACTACCTATTTTGATTATCTAGCATTGTATGAAAACCATACATATATCGGCCTGTCTTCCTGTTCGGCACCATGCTTTTACCATAAATTTACTCACCCCAGGTATTTTCTTCAAAACTTACATATTAATTTTTATACTTCGACTACATTTACTGGATATAACTACATCATGACGTGTATGTTCAGCAGATGATCTACGTCAGGAATCCTAGCATTACTAACTTCTCAGAATTATTTTCATAATGGTAGTGATTCACTTGTTCAAAAAACTGAACTAAACTAGGCACCTAAAATAGTTCTTATTCTGTTAACACCAAAATCCAAATTCATGTAACACTTAGAATGACATTTCTAAAAAAATTGCCAAAGAACCAAGTTCAAAACGAAAAAGTGTGAAATAAAATAACTTGATAAACCACGATACCACGATAGTGATAAAGTACCTATAATCACAATATTGTGTGCATGGTACCGACTTCGTACAAGTTATTTCACACTTTTTGGTGTTTAACTCGGTTCCGTTATTTGGAAAAAAAAATCACCTTTTTTAGTGATCCAATGACAATCAATGACGTAATTAGCGTCATTGATTGTCATTCACCGTCAATGATGATATCATCAAAATAGGCGAAACCCTTTTCAGTTATAGGAGTGTAACTCAAAAACTGGTGAACCGCATTTATGCACAAAATTTAAAAGGGACCACCTCGGAAATATTATACTCTACCAAACAAAAATAATAATTAAGCGAATCGGTCTACAAACAGAGGGGAAATCAGTAAATATACATGAAAAAAAAAACAGTCGAGCACCTAAATAAATTATACGCAGAATTGAAAAGAATTATTAAATTTTAGTGCTGTCTGAGTGATAGAAGTGTTATTGACACCTGTATATACAATAATAATTTTTTTTCCAAAAAATTTAATTTTTTTTTCTCTATTCTTCCTCGCTACTTACAAGATCAATTGTCAATGATGATATCATCAAGATAAATCAACACTTTTCAGTTTTTGGAGTGTAACTCAAAAACTGCTTGACCAAATTGAATTAAGTTTAAATGGGACCACCTTGGAAGTAGGTATATACTCGTATATATATATATATACTCTAGCAAACAAAAAAGAATTTTGAGAATCGGTCTACAAATGGGGGAGAAATCGGCTAAAAAACTTAAAAAAATATATACACACGAACATATAACCTCCTCCTTTTTAAGTCGGTTAAATAGACTAACACTAAATAGACTAATATACTACTGTACACTATTACATTATTTTTTATAAATATTTATTTATTATTTAAATTAATAACTTTATATTTTAAATATACCACCATCATAGAGCAATATTAACCAACTCTAAATTATAATAGCGATTTCCTATTTGCCCTATTTTGCCCTATTGTGTTGTTCATAACAGTTTTCGGTGTTATCATGTTATTATAACAGAATCCAGTAAACAGTAGTACCTATAGGTACAACATTTATTTCAGTTGTTTGCACAATATCTGTAATACTCTAATTTAATTCAGAGCAATGACTTAGTAACGACCGAAGCAATAAAGTAAGTCAATGGCAACGACCTATTTGGCAAAGTCACAATTCCATGAAATCTTATTGCCTTACAGGATTATCTAGACAATCCAAAATCTAATGATCCTAATTGTCATTCCAGGCATTTCGTCTACGACAACTTCTCCTTTTGACCTTAGCCATAACATAACCTGCCTTAAGGCCCGGCACGTTGGACGTCAATAACAGACGAATTTAACTGGCGACGGTGACTGCACTTCCATTGCACCTCACTCACTCACTCCTAAAGAATAACCAAACAAGAGACAGAGAAAGCGAAACCAATTTAAAATTTGGGCAGCAATACTTAGGGCAATGTACTCTATAACTGGTTGGGAGAGGACGAAAGTACGAATTTTTTTGCGAATACCTAATAAGTGAAAGATTGTGCGGGTGCGCAGACTTTCCAGAGAATATTAAAGGATCTGAATTGCGTCCGAGTCATTGATTTGTGAGGAATTCAATACATTTTAAAATTATAATTAGAATAATATTTTTATGGAAATTATGACTTATTTAAAAAAATACAAATCTAGCTGCTAAATGGACACAAGACAGATACATACGCCTATAGATAAGATTCATCTTCCAAGAAACAGCTCTGAATTTTGGCATTTTAATGTACCTATGGTTGCGGTTTATACCTACTTAAATGAAACATAAAAAAGTATTATACAAGAAGTTCCTTACGCCTACTATCCATATATGCTGTTGTCCTTTAGACACGCAATCTTCACTTTAAAATCATTAAATGTAACAAGCGCTTGGGACCACCTAAGCAGGTATAGGTTCAACCTTCAGTTAAGAAATTCGTCTATCACACAAATGTAACCACTTCTATAAAATTCACTATAATGCGAAAGTACGTTTCTTTCAATGTATGTCTGGTAGTTTGTCACGCTTACTGAACCGGTTTTGCCGAAAATGTTAACATAATTATGATGATGGCCTAAAGTAATACATGGGGTACCTAGTTATCTGCAATGCACATAATGCCGCGGGATGCAGCAACTTTAAAATGATGCGGAGGCTTGTCATGCCCATGTAACAGGTTTCTGATAATGTTCAAACTTTCACTGAGCTGACATTGCATCATTGGAATCCCTTAGTAGAGATGAGACGATCCAAATAGTCCATTCAGAAGATAAATTGTTAATGATAGACATACAGACAATTTAGATTGTAAATGTTTCGATAACACGGTGAGTTATTTTGAAATGCTCGATTAAGCGAGAGTGAATTTAAATTAGATGTTCTACGACGTGTCGGTCTAAAATGTATATAGAATTTTAGATGGAGAATGCAGAGTGAAAATCCGTAGTTAAAATATAGGTACAATTTGTAATATAAGAAAACGTCGATAGATTCGATAGTCGATCATTCCCAGCTACACTACCAAACTGTACTATTGGTGCAGAAGGGCATCTTTTTCCCCTCTGCATTACCAGTTGGTAGTGCCGTGGGGAATTTAGAATCTCCATACATTGACGTTATCCATTGCACTAATAAATATTATTCAACTTGTCTATATGGCTTCGTATTGATTTTTCTTGTAACTATGTTTGTTGTTGTTGTTTTAACTATTGTAGCTTTACTTCTAATCGAAATGAATCCAGCCTTACTAAACTGTAGGCCTACCCCGTGGGCCTACCACGAGTCACGTGTAAAAATGATGCTATTATTCTTCGTATCGTCTCATGACATTGACAGTGACACATTAACAATTGAATAACGCGCCACGCGTCATACCAGCTATAGGTATGTGCTATAGTATGGACTGGATAAATGATTGCTTGTACTAATTTCTTTTTAATATACTTTTAACCGACATCAAAATAGCGAAAGTTTTTAATTCAGCGTTTTTGTATTTATTACGCTATTTCTGCGCCGCCCATAGTACACTGGTTTAAATGATTATTTTTGTTGCATAGGTGTACCTTCCAGTTATCCCATTTAAATTCATCAACGTCATTTTAAAAGTTTTGCTTAAGTTTTAGATATACTCAATAACAGAAATATAATCATATTCAGATAAGATTATTATAGTGCCAAACGTTGATAACTAGCGTATCATGACTACATTGGAATTACTGATTCATACTTAAATAGAGAACCCAAATTTCGTTTAAAAAAATTTATCCTGCTGATAATTGAAAAATCTTCAAGTGATGCATCCATCAATTTGACAGAACCAGATTCGGACTGCAACTTAACTAGAAAACTAAACATGATATATGCCCATATTTAGTAGTTTATTCTACATAATGCCTGTAATCCATAATTATATTAATGTATCAACCCGAAAATCTAGAAGATGGACGGTTTAACTTCAAGAAAAATTAATGAGAATTATATTATACAAAAACTCTTTCAAAGCGAAAAACCGCATCAAATTCAGGCTATTACTTTAGTACCTACGAACGAAATGAGACAAACAAACAGAGGCATGGTCAAATTTATGTATGTGTTGCAATAAAATAAAGGAGGTAAGGTGTACGTGAATATGTCTCCCCGTGGTTCCACTATTACCATTTACTTAGTTCTATTACATCAAATAGGTCACTATAGGTCCACAAGAAAACAACGTTATTTTCGGTCAGGGTTTTGAAATACTAGGGCATACGTGACTGTAATGTGGGTTATACGGGATTTATATAATATACTATTTACCTATATATGGACATCGCTTTTGGTGAACGCAGTTACTAAATACAAGCACAAAATATCTCCACAATGTGAATGTGAAATAAAAATAAATCCGACACTCTTACCTAGCATTCTACATAAATAACTTCATTATTAAACATTCCACGTTCTTCCATTGAAAAATTACGTAGTCACATCCAAATCTAAAATTCAAAAAGTAATATTCAGACTATAAGTCCGAAATTGTAAGATTTTTTAATATATTTTGGACTTAAGTCGTGTAATGAAAGTGATAAGCAGCTAATCGGCACCAAACATCGATGTAGCATATTTCAGCATCAAAGTATTATAATGCCCACTTTCTCATGTATTTAAAATCTTAAAGCAACTTCAAACTAATGAAGATAAAATCTTATCCTTTCCAGAAAGTAAGTAGTTGCGTGAATTTGAAGCAATAATATAAAAGTGAATTTGTTTATATTTAGGTAGAGAAACCACACATTTGGCGGACAATATAAGTCAACTGACAAATTAGTCAGAAATCCAGAACCTTCCCTAAACATTCTGATCAGCTACAAGTCTGGAAGGATATCTCCACAATGTGAATGTGTGTAACAGTATTTGTAGGAACTTTTTGTGTTGGAAGTTATTTTATCTACACCTATCTACCCGTTTAAACTCCAATCATTACTCTTCTTCGGCTTGTTCCATAAAACCGCAATCGAATTTTAATACGTCATCATGTATACATAATCAGCCCATTATGTTCCCGCTGCTTGGACTCGAGCCTTCCACTAAGAGAGGAGTTGGGCCATAATTCACCACGCGGGCTCAGTGCAGCTAGGTAGATAGCCTAGTGGCCAACCCATGTCGAAGTTTCCAGGCAGCCCGAAGGCCCTCGAAAAAGCCTAGCCAGCCGGGACCGCTTAACGTATCCTTGAGAGAAAGAAACAACAGAAGCGCTCAGTTAAATAATACCACTAAGAGGTCACCCATCCAACTCCTGACCATAGCATGCGTTGCTTAACATTGTTGATCGGTTAAGATCGCCAAGTCAAGCTCCGCTACGAACGCTTCGAACATGCATAAAGGACTCTAACTCTATCACAATTACCCACTTCTAAAGAGTTTATTTTTGAACTAGGCCACCGTTCAACCATAGTTCTAAAAGGTCAGGTGTCATAGGCGTAGTACGTTAAGAGCTGTAATCACCAAGCTCCTTTTGATTTGCTTTGTGAAATAGTTTCATGTTTTTTTGAAAAGTGATGGTCACCCTTTGTGTATGGGTACAATAAAGTTCCCTTATTGCGAGCCCTTTCTCTTGGCGGCGGACATTTCGGAGGTTGAACTCGCACACGGGGTGACATTGCGGATGGCAAAGTGGCTGCAACCACTCTGTACGAAGATTTGATCACTTTGATACTTTTACAAAAACTGAGAAATTTAAATGTATTTTCAGCCCGGCTATGTTTCAACAATACATACCATTTCATAATTTCTCTCTCACAACAGTCTCTGCGTAATTCAAAGTCTGCTGCGAACACAAAACTAACAAATTTGTAAGAAACGAGCCGGTTCATTACCTTGCAATTCATAAATAATTATTATTTTATAAATTTTGGTTTTAAACTTGTTATTGGCACACTACCTGAAAACATTAAAAATGCAAAGTCATCTACAAAAACTTTCGGCCATGTATAGAAGTGAAGGACTATTTGAGTTAATATTTTATAATACCCTTCCGCTTACTATAATTACGATACATAATTATACATATACATATATAAATGAACCCCTATTTCTCCTGGTCACGCTATAACTTGAGAACGAATGGAACAATCTCGCTAATTATGTTTTGTTGTGTTAATTATTGTCAGGAGAAGGTTCTTAGAAAAGATGGGAGGTTATGGTGAGGCCGAAGGCCAAGCCTACTACGTGAACGAAGTTGTGGGCAGTTGCTAGTATAATATATTTACATAACCAAAATAGTAAAACCTGAGATTTATTTTCTGATCATTTTCGAATGTTATTAAGCATTTTTGACATGAATTACTACTGCCATAACGTCAACGGAAAAACTTAGGTGAGTTTAAATATCTAGATAAGTATGTATGGAAGATCTAACAAACAGATAAATGTACCCTGTCTCATTGATTCTAAAACATCTATTATTAGTATATATAGAAGGAAAAAATGTTCTTACATAGTACCTATTTCACATTGTTACTTTGTTATCCTCCACGTGCGAACATTGTCAATCGTACAATTGAAACACGATACTATCTTCTATCTGGCATCTCTATAGTATTGAAACATAGAATACGAAGATTCTGTTGACAAAGAACATTGTAGCTATTTTTAATGGGAAGGCAATAAAGAGGTCATGTCATAACTCATATGAATTGTCTGTCAAAACGCAATGTCACTGATTATGATCTATAGAGACGACTTTGTTGTAAATAGAATTAACAAGTCAAACTGTACGCGAAATATAAAATTATTTACCACAGCCGTAATATGACTCACTTTGAAATTTTATTTCAACAGTTACTAACGAATGTCTTATTGCATTGTAGAAACCCTCTATTCTCTATTGTCGTAATAATAATGTAAAGTTAAATATTCCTTAATTTTCACTTTAATTACTTTTTAAATAAACCCAGCAGTATCAAGGCATCTCAGTCGCTCTATATTTTTTTTAATGTTCACTGCACTTGCATTAAAGCATATGGATGCACCGACTTAATTTTTTTCGTCTGTTTTTAACTTTGTCCTTGAATTTCGAGTTTAGATTACCCAGAGCATATTACCAGAACGCGAGATTTTATACGCTGCTCTTATACTTGCAATGTTTATTGTCGTTGAATTCCCTTAAATTATATTGGTGGTATTTGAAAAACATAAGTTTGTAACTTTAAGATAAGATAAACATTTGACTTAATTAAAATCTAAGTTCATTTACATTCAATAACTTTCACCGTTTATATTAGAGATCTTCTGTACCTCTGTTTCATTTTAAATTTACAAATAAGCACCAATTACCAATAGTTACATATGAAGCAAAAATATGTAAAAAATAATTAAGTAAAGCTTAGTTGGAAAGGATTTCATTGTAAAGGAATATCGTTCAGTGGTACAATGGTACAATTTACGTCATCTAATGGAGGGCGCGGTCATCAATGTAACTCACATTAGGATAGGTCACGGAAACCTAACACAACACAGTTGAGTAGACGCCGGAGACGCTAAATCTACAAAAAAAAAGACCGGCAAACTCAGGGCATTGCTCTTCATACGTGGCCGGTCACAGAACGTTGCTGAATGCATTCAGGTATTGCCGAAAATTTTGTGACCGGAATGCCAAGTTTGGCAACTTCTTTTCAAACGAAATTAGATCTTGCTACTTTGATATAGTAATCAGTTCGTTATTGACCGTAACCGAGACCATATACGGGCTGTACAACAGTAGAGCAAATAAGTATTTTATAAATTCACATAAACAGCTTCATGACTTCGTGTACATTATAGCTTTGAAGTAAAACACTCTTTGATTTTTTGTAATGATTAAATACTTACGTGATATAATTTTGTGTAATAAGTGCCAGATTTACTTGCTTTTGATGTTAATTATTGAGCTAGCTGAGTCAGAGCTAGATGGAGCCCTGCCAACACGCTATGGATTTTGGATTCGAAGTATAACACTGTCGCCCAACCCTCACTCTTCGTTATCGTCACTGAATAATTTAAGTTTATCTCCAAGATTTTTCAACAATATTTTCGTTTACTCCATATAGGTACCAGTATACCTATAGATACAAAATGTTATTGACGAAAACACGCCCAGAAACATGTCTTAAATAAAAGTTTTTAAGTCCAGCAGTACAATGCTATTAAAAAGTTTATTATAAATTAATTCATAATAGACCTAAACACGACCTAAAGACGGATCTCGCATGGGAAAAATAAGCAAATGAATTCATCTTCATATTATAAAGGTCATTTAATAGTACTTAAAAGTTATTTATTGATAATACTTTTCCGTTAGTTTTACGTTACATATTACTCTTTATATATTAGCCAATAGGTCATATTTTGTGTTGTATATATTTACTCAATTATGAGGAAGAAGTAGACAATGTGAAAAAAATTATCATCCTACAACAACAGCAGAAACAAAGAATATCATACACATGTTTAATTTAAACATTCACAATAGTTATGATTATATTTCTTTATGTATTGTGTCTTTTATTAGTCAATTTTTCGTCTCACGAACACAGTAGGTACTCGTATGTTACGACACTTTTAACAGCGTCGAATTATGGGGAGCTATTATTATAAAATATACGGATGCATCCCGTAAGTAACAATATGAATAATCCTACTAATATTATAAACGCGAAAGTTTGTGAGTATGGATGTGTGTATGTGTGGATCTCTTGTTACTCATTAACGCACAAACGGCTGGGACAATTTTGATAAAATTTGGTATGGAGGTAGATGAGGTACTGGTTTAAGACTATGGATACTTTCATCATCATCATCATCCATCACCAAGCGGATGAAAAAGCGTAATATGCTTGGTTACAGCATACACAAAATAATAAGATCTCCACCTACGTCAAGATCGTAATGGTGACAGTTCTGTCAAAGTTTGTGTCAGTTTTTGATAGCTTAGTCAAAAGACGTGCTCGGCGACTGTCAAGGGTGATGAAATGTAATACAAATACCGCCAAGAGTGATAAAATGTAATGACATTTTTTTTTCATGGTTGTTAATTTTATTTTATTATTAAGTATTCTTTACTGATCGATATACTAAGTATTTAAACGTACTCAAATAATACTATTATAGCAATTGCGTTTGACCATGTACAGGAGAAATAATAAGCTACTCGAAGTTGCGGGCACCAGCTAGTAAAACCTAAATGTTTGGTAACACTAAACATGAGGTGATCAAAGTATGTCGATCATCGACAAATATAGTTTTAGATGAAGGCCACCGATTTAATATATTATCTAACAAAAGAGCATTGTAAAAAAGCAGACAGCGTCGATTAAAAAATCTGATAGTCCATGTCTATTTCGGTACCTACATCTACGCAAGAATTAATAAGCTTAATGAGCTTTAAAAGCACAGTTTAGAACATGTTTCTTATGTTATACAAAATACTGCATTCTTATTATTACAATTAATACTGCTACTATATGAGCAACGACTTTCCTTGGGCTACTCTACATTTTATATCCCTTATCCTCTATATCCCTTAGGATCATATACAATACTTTCGTAAAACCTAACACGAATAAGTATTATAGCTGCATTTTGCCACTGGTTCATCCACATTATCAATGTCTTTAAGAGGCCTTACTTATAAACGCAGCTTTACTTTAAATGACGTTATTTATTTACAAATATCTCAATTTATCTACTCCACTTCATACACTCTATGATTTATAATCTATTTACTTAATTTAAAATTTTTCGTTGATATATAAAATAATGTAGTATAATATAGCAAATTTTCTGTTACTTTTATTCATTCACTTTTCATAAACATTATCAGCCCATTTTGTTCCCACTGCTGGGACTCGAGCTTTCCTTTCGGAGAGAGGAGTCGGGCCATAATCCACCATGCGGGCCCAATGCGGCTTGGTGGATAGCCTAGTGGCCAACCCGCGTCGAAGTTTTCAGGCCGCCCGAAGGCCTTCGACATAGCCTAACGACTGTTCTCCTAAGACAAACAACCGGGACCGACGGCTTAACGTGCCCTCCGAAACACGGAAGCTCTCAGTTGAATGCCGCTGGCGGTCACCCATCCAATTCCTTACCGCAGCAAGTGTTGCTTAACTTGTTGATCGGTTAAGATCGCCAAGTCCAGCTCCGCTACGATCGCTTCTTTTTCATTAAGTTATTCACTTTTTCATTTATTAAGTCATTCACATTACATTAAGTTAATTTTCCTTAAGTTATTTATCATCATCACCATCTCAGCTGACGTTCACTGCCGAACATAGGACAAAACCAAGGCTATATATATATATAGACAGACTCGTAAGCCTAATAGAGATTCTTAAGTTCTTACTTCATATTCATTCAGTTCTCACAATATAGGAGGAAAAAGTTTAAATTTCCGAAAGTACCCGAAGTGCTCGTTGATACAATAACGGTAACTTTATAAACTTGACCTGAATTGACTTGTTCCACCCAGATTTCAGTATTAAGTACAAAGCGAAGAATATTTTATAATTCCACTCGCCACAGTGCCCTTTACACCCGAACACAGTAATGCTTGGCGCACTATTGCTTCGTGGTAGGACATCTAGGACAGCTTTGGTACCAACCAAGACGTCGTGCACAAAAGACCTACCACTAAACACACCCTGCCAACCAAGTCATGTCAAGAAAAACGAGGAATCGTTTTTCTACCGACTTCCAAAAAGGAGGAGATACTCAATTCGACTGTATTTTTTTATGTTTGTTAACTCATAACTTTCGACTGGAGGAACCTATTCTCAAAGCTCTTCTTCTTTTTTTGAAAGGTGGTGCTTTCTGTGTGCTTTTATTTAAATTTCATAAATTTCGGTCAAGTAGTTTTTGAGTACACTCCAATAACTGCATAGAGTGGAAGTCGGTTTCAAATTTTTCAAATTGTACGAGTAGGTACATGTTTACGATTGACATTTTGATAGTGGAGAGAATATTTTTAAACTCCGTCCCTTCACGGAGTAAATCCTTTTTATTCCTTTCTTTATAATCTCTAATGAACTCGTACGCTTATACATTTGCCACTCTTAAGGTAATTATATTATTCCGTAATACTAGTTACATCAAGAGATATTTTTTAAAGTAGCCCGAGTCGATCGATCGAGAGAGCCCAAATCACAGTCACTAAATATGTCATTAAACACTGTCCTGTCTAAGCCATGTTCTACTAAACGGTGGATACTTTACTAAAATACAAAAAAAACTCTTTTTCTCTTTTTCAATTATGAACTACATATATTATATACCAAATAGAGATCATAATCATGCTCACACTTGCTCACGCTGTCTATAAAAAAATATTTTAGCTGGATCATAGTACTTTCCTTAGGTTTTTTACTAGAAATGGCAATGATACTACTACTTTATACTAAAAAATACACTAGCAAACACGTACTTGCATACAATTAAAAAAAACAGGTGACTGTCGCTTTTTTGTTTATATTACCGATGCTGCAAAGGATCTGGTAAAGATACCAGATCTTTACCAGATCCTTTGCAGCATCAAAAAAACTAAACATTAGCTGATATCTATTGTATATTAGAATATTTAACATTTCTAATTGGATCCTTATTTGATTTGGCCTTGGCATACAGGTATGCCAAAGGCGGCTTTATGGGCCCTTAGCCATTTCAATAAACCCTAACATTTGTGCATTTGCACCAAGTAGTTGCAGTATTAGTAGATGACGTAGTAGTTAGGCTCTATTGAATTCATATAATGTTTTTTTCATGTACTCGTAATAGTTTCTTCATGTAAATAAACTGGATAATAAAATGTTACTATGGCTGATAATTATAAACGCACGTGATCATTGGCATAAACATCTAAAGAACATCTGACTGTACTCTCTATACCTATACATACAATAAATTCTAATGGAATATTTGTTGCTTTGTTCTCTTTTAAACCAGCAATAGATCTGCGGATCGACAGGTAAGTAATACAAGTAGTAAAGTAGCGTAGAGTCACATAGGCTGTTTTTATATATCGTCCATTTATAATAATGTGCCCATGGACTAGCTAGCCATTTCAAGCACAGGTCGCACATAAGCTGCGGAGATTTATTAATCAATATTAATAATAATGAATTAAACAATCAATATTAATAATAATGAAATAAACCTCATCTCATCTCAGCCATAGGACGTCCACTGCTGAACATATGCCTCCCCCTGAAATTTCCGAAAAGACCGGTTGGAAGCAGCCTGCATCCAACGTCGTCCTGCTACCTTTGTCAGGTCGTCAGTCCACCTTGTCAGTGGAGGACTTACGCTGCACCTACCTGTCCGTGGGCTCCGCTCCAGAACCTTCCGGCCCCATCGGTCATCTGTTCTGCGTGAACAACAACTGCGTTATGAGGCCTATAGTAAGAGACCACGTTTCAGTGCCATATGTCATCACTGATAACACACATTAATCAAAGACTCTTGGCACTTGAGGCACTGAGGTATTTTTGACAAGAAGACTTCTTGAAGTTTCCGGAATGCTGCCCAGCCGAGTCGAATTCGACGATTGACATCTTTCTCTACGCTGGACCTGCCTAGTTTGACTGTCTGTCCTAGGTAGATGGATTCGTCAACAACTTCGACAACTGAGTTCCCAACTGATACTGCATAATTTTCGTCTTGTCCATGTTCATCTTAAGGCCTACCCGTGGGGAAACTCGATGGAGGCCTTCAAGCATTGTACTGAGGTCTTCCATGGATTCTGCCATGACTACAATATCGTCGGCAAATCGAAGGTGAGTGATATATTCGCCGTTGATGTTGATGCCGAGTCCTTGCCATTCCAGAAGCTTGAAGGCGTCTTCCAGTGCAGCGGTGAACAGTTTCGGAAATATTACAACTTGTCTCACGCCTCTTTGCAATGGAATTGCCTTCGAACTCTGCTGCTGTACTCGGACTGACATGTTGGCGGTTTTGTACAAAAACTTCAGCGCTTCAATATACCGATAGTCAATACGGCACCGTTGGAGAGACTCAAGCACTGCCCACGTCTCGATCGAATCAAGGGCCTTCTCATAGTCCACAAACGACAAAGAGGCAAGTTATAGTCTTCGTTCTTATGTATAACTTGCCGTAGTGTTTGGATGTGGTCTATGATACGACTGAGACGGTTCGTTATGACCTTCGAAAACAGCTTATAAACATGGCTCAAAAGCGAGATGGGTCTGTAATTTTTAAGTAAAGTATTGTCACCTTTCTTGAAGAACAGCACCACCACGCCTTTGTTCCATACTTCTGGCGTTGAACCTTCGAGTAAGACGGTACTAAAGAGACCCGTCCGAATCAGCAAGCCCCTGGTTCATTCATAAATCTTTTGTTATAACGTAAACCTGATGTGGACAGATTAATACGATTTGTATTAAAGATCCGGTTGTCGTGTCGCAAGGACTTCCATATTCGTCTATTGAGTAGCCTATATGCTTCAGCATCATCCGAAGACTGCAGTTTTGATGAGCGTCGTTCAGCCATGATGTTGAAGGTATCGTTGGAGAGTTTATGTGGCCTATATGTACGGTGGGGTTTAAAGTACTTAGAACCCACTGTATAGACAGTTTCTACTAACCTGTTATTGATGACGTCCACTGAATGATGTTTTCAAGGCAATCGTAGCGATTGGACAGCTCAAGTTAAAAGCTCTCGGGGTCTTGAATATGAGCACGAGTGGGTCGGAGCGTAGACTTCATCAGACGAGACCTCTCAAGTTTGACATTAATATTCACCGTGCCTCTTACCATTCGGTGATCACTACCGGTTTTAACCCTGTTGATCACGGACACATCAGTGAATATTTGCCTTTTGGTGGTCATAATGAAGTCAATCTCATTTCTCGTGGAATCATTGGGACTCCGCCAGGTACATTTCCTGTGAGGTGACTTCTGAAAGAAAGAATTCACCATAAAGAGTCTCTCTTTCTCCAGGAAGTCGGCCAACCTCTGTGCTCTACGGTTTCGTTGTCCATAGCCAAATTATGCCAATACTCGCCACGTTTGGCAGGCGGGTTGGCGAGTGCAGTTTTGGGGTTTTATACTGGAAAGGTGCTAACGATTTGTTATCCCTTAGCTGACTTCTACGGCACCCACGGGTAGAGTTGGGGGTTATTCTAAGCCCACCCCAACAGCAAAAAAGACATTACATATCATTTGCTTGAGAACAATTTGAAACATATACAAAATTATAACATCGTCATTGGGCCGAGCATGAAGATCTGTTTAAGTGTAGCGTAATCGCATCGCTGACGTGTTTAGTACAAACTGCCATTTACAACAATAGTGGCACAGATAACTCATAGTTTGTACTGAATACGTAAACGACGCGATGACGTTACACTTGAACAGGTTTTCGTGCTCGGCCCAACATATATCGTATCTAGTCCCACCCAACGTATTTATTTGCTTAAGAGGCTGTAATCTGCGATTATCGGCCGGTGCCAATAATCTATCTATCGTCGGTTTACCTTACTAGAGGTGATATTTGACACTATTTGTATGAACATTATGTCATATTTCTATCGGTACTAAGGTAAACGGTGGATAGATAGAATATTGGGATCCCCCATAAATGTTGAGCGAGTTGTTTTTTGAATACGTTGAATGAGTTTACATTTTTGCGAGAGGGAATCTTATTATATATTAGTGTTCCTTCAAATGTAAGTATTTTTTGCCGTAGTTTATTCTAGCTTTTGGTAGGACCAAAAACTAGCTCGCCGAGTACTTTGTTTGTAATTTCTTTTATTTTTGTGAACGTAATATAAGGCTTAATTCAGACTGCGCTATACTATTGTACTATATAGTATAGCAAAGTATTAGAAAAAGGGCAGAGGAAAAACATCGTGGATGCTTTGCAGAGTTTTATTTGCAAGTGACAGTCAATACACCGTTGCTAAGTTACATACAGTATTCATAATTTGAACATGAGATTACTTCCTCTAATACCGTCCCTTAAACTCATGTTAAAAATTATACTACAGAACTAACTGTATAACCCTAAGTCTTTAACAAACTTTAAATGTTTTTCAACAGACAACGGCTTTGTTAAGACGTCAGCCGTCATTTGGTCCGTTGGCAAGAAATTTAATTTTACCAAGCCATTGCCTACGGCCTCTCGAACAAAATGATGGCGCATGTCAATGTGTTTTGTCCTAGCATGGAACATATTGTTTTCAGATAACCTAAGGGAAGATTGGATATCGTTAAAAATAACAATATTAACATTGCTAGATATACATTCATGTAGAAAAGTCTTAATAAACTTGGCTTGTTTACACGCATCTGAGAGAGACATATATTCAGGCTCAGTGCTGGATAATGCAACCGTCTTTTGCTTTCTACTTTCGAAACATGTTAACAATTTACCAATTTTAAAAACATAGCCCGTATAAGACCGTCTATCAATATGATTGGAACCCCAATCGGCGTCCGCTAATCTCGTCACCGCTAAGCCACTTTTCTCATAGGTTATTTTGTAATCTATTGTACCTTTGAGATAGCGCAATACCCGTTTATCCGCTCTCCAGTGTAATTCAGAGTAACAATTGTTAAACTGACTTAAGACACTTACCGCATGACACATATCAGGACGTGAACATACAGCTATGTACATAAGACAGCCAATTAACTCACGATACTCCAAGCTTTCATCTTTTTTCTCAGCACTCACGAGTTTAGCAATCTGCATTGGACTCCTGGCTGGCTTGCACTCCTGCATACCATACTTTTCTAGTATTTTCTGAATGTAGCCACTTTGATCTAAAATAATTTTTCCATTTCCCTTTTGATCTTTAACCTTAGTACTTTCCACTGGTCCTAGATCTTTCATCACGAACTCCTTCATTAGTAGTTGTTTAGTTTCATTCTTTTCTATGTCACAGTTACTAAACAGAATAACATCATCAACATTTGAGTATTTAGAGTTATTATTATTATTTAGAGTTAATATTATTATTAGTATATTTGGGTATTTGAGTATTTGAGTATTTAGAAAGCAATAAACTGTTGGCTAAGAATCAGTTCGGGTTTCGCAGTGGGAGATCAACTGAAGATGCTGTGACCATATGGCCGACTATCTAACACAAAAGTTAGATTCAGGGCATAAGTGTATCGGCGTCTTTCTCGATTTGGCGAATCCGTTTGATACTGTTTCACGACCTATATTGTTAAATAAAATGGAAGCACTTGGGATACGTGGAATAGCGCTCCAGTGGTTTATTTCTTATTTTGAAAATCGTAAGCATCAGTGGACAATCAAGTAATTACGCAAAGGTCACATGTGGAGTACCTCGAGGCAGTGTTCTCGGGCCGACCTTGTTTCTTATCTACATCAATGATTTAAGTCACCTTGATAATGCCCAAGCAGAACTTGTTACATTTGCGGATGACACAGCACTAATTTTCTATGGGAAATCATGGGATTCAGTCACAAAACTTGCAGAAAATGGAATCGGAGTAGTTTCGCACTGGTTACAAAATAATTTACTCACACTCAATATAACGTCTCGAACACGTTAAGTATATTAAATATCTTGATGTGGCAATCGATGATAAATTGACCTGGACGAAACAAATTGAAATGGTAAATGGAAGAGTCAAGAAACTCAAGTATATTTTTAATCGCTTGGCTCCTGTTGCTGATAATGACACAATACGCTTAGTTTACTCTGCGCTATGTTTATCTATTTTGTCTTATTGTATAGTTGTGTGGGGTATAGGATGTAGAAGTCATATGATAAAACTGGAACGCGCTCAGAGATCCATCTTAAAAATAGCTTTTCGGAAACCGTGGCAATATGGTACTGACAAACTGTACAAACAATGTGAAGTACTTCACGTTCGTCAAATATATAATAACACTACAATAATGCGTTTTCATAGAAAAGCTTTAATATCTAAAAAAAATATTTCAAGACTGCAGCGGTTAATTTCCTGGACAACACCAACAACAAAATCCAAATTTGATAATAGGTCACCTGCCTTTCAGGGTCCATATCTGTATACAAAGATAAATAAAAAACTTAATGTTGTGTATAATCTAAGAAGGGCATGCAAAAATAAAATCAAATGTTGGTTACTTAGCTTAGACTATATGGAAACAGAAAAACTCATCCAAATTCCGCAATAATAGCGCTTAGGTACAAATAAAAACATGATTGTTACTCTTGTGATGAGTCATAGTCGAATCATGAAACTCCAGTCATACAAATGTACCAAGTCTTGTGACTTGGTACATGTACATGGTAATGTGATTCAGGCTTTAAGCGCATTAATTACATTATTATTATTATTTCTTTAATTCAAAACAAAATCTCGGATTTCATCCGGTCCTTTACAAAGGCATAAGTGGGGCTGTAGCCAACACTTAGAGGCCTGCTTGGTATAAAAATACAAAGGAGTATAAAAAACAGAAAAAATGTTGGATGAAGGGTAACATGGTACTTATAACTACATATTACAAATATGGGTAAAATGGCCAGGCTATTGATATGAACTTATTAGTGATAAGGAAGATAGTGGGCTATGGAAGAGACTACGGCACCTGCCAATTTTAGTCTCATGTTAAAATATTTAGGCAGGTGGTGACTTGCCATCCACTAAACGGGCCCCCATAAAGGCCACCATGAGTGGTGTCAAAAGAGGCAACGTTGGTGTGGATGGCTAAAGGGTGTCGAGAGGTGTGCTGCGGTTTCACTAGAGCGCTACTACCGGCGTTATGCCCTTTAACACTTCCACCCTTGGAGCTTTTTGTTACTTGCTCTTGCGTCTCCACCCCCGGACGGCCAATGAAGGCAAGCCGGGGGTCAGGGGTCTCATTTAGCCCCAGGGAGAATCAGGGTCCACGGTGTCGCCACTCACCGACGGCTCGCCACAAGGCCGCCCCTGCGGGTTTATTTATTATTATTATTATTATTATTATTATATGTCATAGCATATAATCATATAAGCAATAAAAATATGTCTTCTACCCTGATCACAATAAAATTAGTAACAAAAATAGTCCTGAAACAATTAACATTCAATTAATTAAATAAATTTAGTTTAGTTATTTAAGTCACCTTATTTTTCAAACCACCGTTTTTTGGAGATAGGAAATGAATTTAAGTTAGGTACACATTTTATGATCTTGTTTCTGTGTAATTGTTATTTTTAATTTTAAAGTTGTGCGTCAGTTACTTAAGTAGGTAGGTACTCACGTATACTTATAAAAGTATTCTCAATCACGGTAGGTAGTGCCTACTATAACTAATAACTACCTATTACTACTTGGGGTTTGTTTTGTTTCCTTCGTAAAGAATTGAATTGAAGAGTGATGCATCAACTTACTTTAAAATAACTGAAGGTAGACTACGTATACTACAGGAGATAATTTTAGTTTTTTTTTACTTTTGATAATTATTTCATATCTTTTTTTATTTAAAATGTTTAGATTTTAATATTTTTTTAAGTAAGTAGCGGAATTTTAAATTGCTTTTTGTATCTGGGTGACTGTGGTACCTACATCACAGTTCTTGTAACAACAGGAAGAGACTAGCATCCCACAACACAGGGAATCCTAGTGTGGGATCTAGTATTACCTATGTACAACATAATACCTGACTAGTTTTAAAACTGTGGTCAGCTACTAAGATTGCATGTAACACTCATTCCTATATTTTGTTTCCTCTTATAAATCTAGTTATTACATATAGTGCCTATGTTGATAGAAAAAAAAACATACAGGGCAATGATAACAATTTTCTTACCATTTTTCTTTACGTACACACATGGCTCAGAATTCAATCTATGGAACTTTAATTTATTTATAAGCTCATGATTGATTTTCTCATTCCATGACTAAGGCGCTTGTTTCAAACCATATACTGCCTTATTGAGACGATACACTTTATTCTTGTCGTTGCTTCCTTCAAATCCTTCTGGGATTTCCATGTACACTTTTTTTTTAAGTCTAGAGACTTAAAAGAAAAAGTTTAAGAAAGCCGTTTTTACGTCCATGTGATCAATATCCATGTTATATTCAGCTGCTATAGCCAATAACATTCTCAAAGTTTCATACCTTACAACAGGTGAATAGGTTTCAAAGTAGTCTACTCCGTACTTCTGTGTAAATCCTTTTGCAACCAATCGTGCTTTGTACTGCAATAGCTCACCATTTAAGCCTTTTTTCTTCTTAAAAATCCATTTTGTCTTAACTGGCTTCACACCTTTTGGCAAGTTAGCTAAAGTAAAGCATCGGTTGTTTGGGATAAAACCTCACTTTATTAATTACTAAATAAGTATAATATGTTAAAATATCTAGTGACTGTGGAAATGTACTATCTATTCTACATTATTTATTCTATAAGTCCCGGACTGTCTTAACATGTTTTTATCATCCAATGATACATTATAATTCATTACTGGACATAACGGGTTATATGTTGAAATCAAATTCATATTTATATTTATATTCAAATAGATTAATTCAATTTGGGTATCAAAGACATTCTTGTGAACTTTAATATTATTTCAATAGCTTAAAAAGAATTTCGAAAATATCTAGAGTTACAACTGAGAAGCGGTATAAGAAACTTGCGGTTTACTGAGGGTTTCTATTTCATCTAAAATTGTATTTTTGATACTGCATAATTATGAGTTAGGTACACTACAATATTTAATTTTTTCGATATGTGACAGATTTCATGTTGGAAGTACTGGAATTGTCCAATATTTATTTCTCCTCTTATTACATAAATAGAAAATTTAACTTTTGTTTATTTTTTTGTGATCCGAACGATACTATTGGAGCTAGCACTAAGGCTACGCTGTCCGTTTGTCTGTCTGTTATCCATCACGCTCATACGACTAATTCATCGGCACACTAGATTGCGTAAAATTATCTTAGCATGCCTAAATTGCAACTTACGCGCTACTTTAACACCAGAAAAATCCTAATAGCACCTGATTTAATTTAACAACCGTGTATACATATCTAATTATTTAAATAATTTATTCTTCAGAGTGTTCCCCATACCAGGCGGTACCTATCCAGCAGAAGCCGTCCAAAGTGGCTCCATATAAATGCATACGGCTACCGCGCCATCCACGACAGTACGACCAAAACGCGTAAACCGCGCACACGCAACACCCTAAAGAACCAGTGAATAAAATAAAACACTGAATAATGAACGACGCACAGCTGTATGAAAAAAGTAACAGCCTCCAGAAACGCGATGCCATAAAATGCCTAGATGAGTACTCGAATAAAATCAAGTGGAAACAGTTTGGGGATAGAGTGATAGACATAGGCTGTGGGGATGGAGGCGTCACTGATATCCTGAAATCGAAATACATGCCCATGTACTTCAGCAGAGTGGTTGGCTGTGACATAAGTGAGAACATGATAAAGTTTGCGAATGAGCACCACGGGGATAGACGGACGGAGTTTAGGATTCTAGATATTGAAGGGAAGGTGCCGGAAGCTTTCCGGGAATGCTTTGATCACGTCTTCTCTTTTAACGCTCTGCATTGGATCAAAAATCAAGAGTGAGTTTTTGCTTTATACATATTTATTAATTTCATATAAGTACTTTTTTTCACAAATTGCAGTTTATAATTACTTTGAAAAATAAAGGTGTATATATAAAAGTCATTAACGGTATTAACATTACGATAAATAAGGGTAAGATACCGTTATTTTAAGACAAGCAGGTAAACATGCATTTTTAAAATTAAGTGCTAAACCTTTTTTGAAATGATTCATACTTCACTGATTCTAAACATAGTTTATCAGACGCAATGGACAATGTTTTTTTATTTTGTGTTTTCAGTATTTCCTAGTATATATTTTAGTCTTTTAGTCTATGTTCAGTATAGAGATGTTGTCTTGATTTTATACAGTTTTTTATTTCAGATATCTAATATTTATTTCACATCATACTACAATGTACAATTGATACATCTATTCTTAATTTTTAATTATTAGAGGCATTACAAACGCTGCATAACTTTAAATAACGTTATTCAGTGTTGCGCACTACAAAAATGTCCTGAGCCCTACGAAATAACGTTATTTAAATGTATGTAGCGTTTGTAACTAAGGTCATAGGTATTAATTGAAAACATATATATAGTACAATATTACATGACTATACACAATACAAAAAATACCAAGAATTTTTGTATACTTAAAAGAAACAAATTTAGTTTTTTTTTGTGGTGATAAAAATAAGATTAATTATATTTGGAAACGTTATTTTTACCAACATTACTATAAGGTTGGTTGGCTATAAGGTTGGATGTAATGAACATAATGTAACGTTATAAGTTATTTCGATTATAATATATTGAGACGCCTAATGTGTTACAATCGCAACGCAATCTAACAAACTATTAATCTTTTGCCAGGACTGCATTCAAGAACATCTACAAGCTATTGTCTGAGAACGGCGACTGCTTGCTTCTCTTCCTGGGACACATGCCTATCTACGACGTGTATCGAGTGCTATCGCGCAACCCCAAGTGGAGCGCGTGGCTTAGCGACGTGGACCATTATGTGTCGCCTTACCACGACTCACTGGTGAGATTTCATAAAACTCTAAAAATAATTATTTTAGACTATTTTTATTTTGAAAACCAGATATTTTTTATATGGTATCATCAAAGTGATGAATTGGAAAAAAAAATTCAAACTTTCCTCTTGCCTGATGGAAAGCAAATATGAAATCAAGAAGCGATGACCATGAAAACAGCCGTAAGCTGCTCTAATCGCCACCCCTATGATGGCCTGATTTTGTAGTAATATCTATTATTATTATATAAAAAGTAGGTACCATCTTATATATTTGACAGGCCGGTTGGCGCAGTTGGTAGATCCCTGCCTTGCAGCTGGCCGTGGGTTCGATCTCCGGACAGATCAAACATTTTTGTGCATGAACGTGTCTATATTGTATACCAGTCATCAGATTACCATAATACAGGCCCTGCGTCTAGTTTCGGACCTGAAGGCTCTATGTGGATATTTTCCCATATATATTATTATAATTATCTACTACCCATATATAAAAGCGAGTCTTTTGCCATATTCAGAAAATGCTACTGTCAGTACAGTCTTGGGAGTGCTTTTAAATATTATTCCAAAGTTATATCATAAGAAAACTAACGGAGTGCTAATCTCTTCTGATGCAAGTACCATTCAAAAACCAACCTAGGAGGGGAGAGGGTTAGCAAAAAAGCTTCTTCATAGACATCTTCGTTATCCTAGTTAGTGACCCACCCTTCGAAGTGAATGATCTCTGGTTCGATTCCTGGGCAGGGTAAATATTTGTGTGGGAAGTAGAAATGCTTATCCACGGATCTTGAAATTAAAGTTAATGCGTGCGTGAGCGTACTCCAAAAATAATATTAGCATGTGAAGAAAATAGTTATAGAATAAACGTTTGTTTAAATTTTAAAACAAAGATTTTCCAACAGCTTTCAAGTAAATTATGCTTACCCTGTTATATACATTATAATAAATGTGTCTAATTATTAACAAGAAGTCATCCTTAAGGAGCTATGCTTATTCATTTTGAACATTATATTTCTTCAATATGTGCTGTTTAAAAACATGGTTTTTCCTTTGATTACAGGAACCAGAAAAAGATATCATTAATATGTTAGGAAAAATTGGGTTTGAAAATATAGAAGTTACATGCAAGCAGGCGGAGTTCATTTACGACGACTTAAATAAATGGAAAAGTAAGTAATACACACTAACAATTAAGTAAACCTGCCTACATATACGCCATATCATATTTGAAGGTTTCTAGATGTTATGTTTGACGTTCGTCTAATACCTAATTTAACTATATTACGATTCGTCCTCTTAACTATGAAATTTGTCTAAAACGTTAAAACGTATTCGGAGTTGTCAACTTTAAACTCTTCGATTTATTATTACTCAAGTACCCATCTTAATCTTACATGCTTCCTTGGAACCGGTAGTTTTACTTAGTATCTTCGGCGGCGGAGTCGTAGTATACGTCATTTATTTTTCGAGTTATACGGCATTTTCCATGGCATTACTTTTATTGAGTTGGTAATGCGCAGGACAATTACTATGTATCGCAGTTGCAATCAAATGTTGAATTAAATTTAAAAAAATGGCGGCTGAAGGTCACTTTTCTCTGCTCCAGTCAGCAACTTACTAACATTTATAAATACTGGACTAGTCAAAAGTGACATAAAGCTCTCATTTTTCTAGATTTCAATCAACATTTGATTTCAGCTGGGATACACGTAAGTGCCCTGCCGTCGGTAAATTTTTGGCATATAAGCTATAACTCCCGTCATTTATTTTGACAGTGGTGTGCTCAAGTCGAGTGGAGGAAACAAATAAGAATATGGAATGTCCTCGGAATGAAAATTCAATATTGCATTAGCTTGGATTTTCATAAATGTGTCGTCTTGTCATAATATTCGAGGTTTCTGTTGAAGTTTGTTGTCAACCTATACTAGGATAGGTAAATGAGATAGAAGTCGGGCAGAAGAGTGGGTGTTTTACTGCTCAAACTACTTATTCTCATTGCATAAATAGTTATTGTAACATACCAAATAAAATGATAAATATATTAAAATACCTCCCAAGAACATAACAACAATATAATAATTGTAAATAAATATTTGTTATAAATAATTTGATGTATGGAAACAAATCCTTTGCACAATATTTTTTCAAAACAACGTATTCCAAGTTCTCCAAATTAAGACAAAAAATATCTCTTTCAATGCGTCTTGACCACTAGACCTCAGAGGCCGAACTTCTCTAACTGTTTGTGTAAGGACCATCATCTAACAGACAGCTTGAGAAGCTTTATTCCATTGATAGAAGAATTTTAGATATAATTTAAAAATAAATTTAGGTTCAACACATAAGCACCTGCTTAGCGGAAACCAAAACAGTAATTTAGGGGCTAAAATAGCAGCCGATGATATACTTTTTTCTTGGAGTAGTGTTGTCCTACACAGAACTTTTAAGCTCTGGGCTAACTGTTATGGGCTGGCGAGACGCTAACTAAAAGCAAGCGTTTTATTATTTTTATACACCAATTACTGGTGTATATAGCTTACTCTACCCTTCCCCTACCATTATATACATAAAACAAAAGGTTTCATTCATAAAGTGACGTAAATTTAAGTGCGCAATAGGGAAAGGGTTAACAGATTCACCATGTTATAGAAGATACTCGTAATAAATTTTTGTATTTATCTATTTCAGAAGCCGTGGCAGCAATAAACCCTTTTGATATTCCCAAAGAACTATTTGAAGACTTTATGGAAGATTTCAGACAAGTAATAACCGGTATGAGTATGATGGACAGAGAAAACAACAACGTCGGCAACAGCTTCAGTATTACCGTCTCATACAGTTCTCTGATAGTATATGCAAGAAAAGGGAGTTAATGAGCATCATTACAAACCAGCTTTGATTTGTAGTCCATTAACTGTCTGGGTGTCATACTTATAACTGCCTCGTACTGCTCTCTAATACATGTGAGAAAATAGAGTTAGGCGTAGGGCATCACCAGCTTTGCTTCTGTAGACCATCAACTTCCCAGGCCTGGTTGTGCCTTGATTTTATGTATGAACATTAAACCGTCTTACCTGTAGTTCTGTACGTTGAATAGGGAATATCTTTTTGTACTATTACAGTTGTATATACAGTAGGAAGTGTGAGTCATTCATGTAGGCTGTAAGCATGCGGAGGACAAAGTTATATATTATTCTTATTTGTCCTAACTCTGAAAATGCAAACCCAAGAATTTATTTTTCTCTACATGTGAACTACCAACACCTATATAATATAACAGTCAACGTAGCCAAAGCCTAATGAAAGCATTATTATGTGGGCTATTATTCACTTCTTAGATGTCCCATGGCAAACAAATATAGCTAAACAATTTTACAATACCGTAAATCGAAGGGCTTACGATACCTTACCTAGGGAAGCCGAAGAAAGATAGAAAGAAAGAAAGAAGCCGAATGCGAAGATTTGATGCTACATTTCTGATCTCATTCATTTTATGGAGGAAATGAACACGAGACTTGGTTTATTTTTGCCGAATTGCTTCATCATTGAAATATCGTAGCCAAAACTGTGACTTATTCGTAAGAAAATAAGTACAACTATAATGTTATTTGATTGAATGTATTTAGTTTTAAACAAGATAATTATAAGTAGCCGTAAGTGTTTTTAAATGTTTTTAATATAAGGAGGTAATGGTATTCTTCACTGTGCTGAACTGTACTGAGAAGATCCACTTATTTTCAAGGGTCCAAGTATTACTATGTTAATTACACCGTGGTTGTTAAGTACAGGTGCTGTACGCATAAGAAAACGTATATTTTCGATGAAAAATTTATAAAACGGATTATTATTATTTATTATAGTTCGATTAACATTAATACTTCATTCGTTTTATTTTAAACCTGTCCGTTTGATAACTTTATTGTTAACCTACTCTGAAAAAGAAGAATTTTCTAAGTCCAGTGAGACTTAAAAAGTGTATTTATTTTTATGAATGTTTGCCGTTTTCTCCACCAACTGTTGACCGATTAAGTTTTTTTCTTTTGTCTGGTATATATTATATGGTCTATTATCTGGTGATATTTCTAATTTGGTACCAAAGTCACCAAGTCAGGATCTGATGATGAAATCCCAGGGCAATCGAGTAGAACCCTCAAATCATATAGGCACTTAAACGTTTTACATTCAAAATTTTCCATAGCTGTTCAAGTATTTGCGTCTGATAATTATCATCTCATGTGGATGTGCTGATGATAAAAAACTTAACTCCTTAACTATTAGGAGTTAATGTTGTTATTAACATATTAAAAATATTCTAATAATTGAATAGAAGTCGGGTTTTCTAATTTTTCAAATCGTACTTGTTAATTGTACATCGTTCAAGCTGACCGAGTACCTATTCAAACTTTAGCAACAGTCTACGAAGAAATTATTTCTTTGAGGCAACAGTAATTAAAAAATGGTGCTACAATGATTTTTGTTTTAAAATAACTGGCCTCCTTAAAATGCTTCCACCAGACAATTGATAGATAGATTGATGATTTAGTAATTAGGATTAAGCTTTCAGTACAATATAGTTCAAAAAACCGATAAAGTTAATAAACAAAACATTACTGTTATTTTCATAGTACTTGGATGAGTCGCGGGGAATCGGTGGATGTATGTAGCAAAAAGAAGTTAATTGTAGGGTTAAAGAGAGAGATTAACCTCTTGTTCACAATAGTCGACTTCCAGCCGATGATGATAACATGTATTAAAACTGACTGCTACTTGTATGTTTTTCATTTTGGTTTTTCAAACGCAATACAGTACTGATTATCGGTGGTAGTGCCACGCTATAACCCCATGGGTTACAGCCGAATGGGCCGTCACGACCGGGGAAGTACCAAACTAGCACATAACACCGATGTGAAGTAATATAGCTTGCTATTGCGTTTCAGTCGATTTGTGGGAGGTTCCGCAGGCCCAATCCCCCCTTTTCCCTCTCCTTACCCCATCTACCATTCCCTTCCACTGCCACCCCTTTTAAAATATGGCAAATTCCTCTCTTTCCGTTGCTCGAGGCTAACGAGTTGAGAGCCTTCACTCACGCTCACCGTGGACTTATGTCTCCGCTCTAACCAGAACGCTGTCCATTAACACCGAGACGCAGATATGCTCTCCGACACACCTTATTTCTGACATACCCGGGTTTTAAACTGAAAAATACTTTTGGCCGCGAGCGGGTGTGTGTGTCTCTACGTCAGAGATGATATCTGTGCACGTCGCCTCAACAGCTTTAAAGCACGGGGCCCATCTGTCATCTGGCTGCGTGTAGACTGCGATGGCCATTCACGAGTCTACGCTTGCATTTATAGGTCCCTTCATAACAGTAATGCTGATATTGTAAAATTTATGGAGCACATACAGATGGCTATAGACTCCGCACTTCCAGAGCAGATCCCTACCGCAGAGATCGTGATACTTGGCGACTATAACGCCCACCATACCGAATGGCTTGGTTCGCGCACCATCGATCATGTTCTGCGTTGGGCGTTCTCATGTTGGGCAATCTGTTGACGGCTGCGCTTTGGAGCACGATTTGACACAAATGGTTAGCTACCATACCTACGCGAATTCCCCGATGTGGATCATCAAACACCGTCCCTATTGGACTTTCTGCTGACCTCCCATCCGAACAGCTACTTGGTGTCTACTAACGCTCTTTTTGGATCGTCGGACTACTGCCTGATACGGAGTTCGGTGCCGGTCACGCGCCTAACACAGCCCCATTTCGCGGACTGTTGCCGCGTGATATGCCTATAGGTCTGGAGATTGAGTTGAGATGCCGTCGTGTTTTGCATCCTACACGTGGAGGCAGGTTTGCTTGTCGTCGGGTGATCCTGATTTCACTGCCGAATCTGTTACTGTGGATGTGGTTCTTCAGGGTATGGAAGTCTTTATTCCATATTCTGCGGTGCCCATCGTTGGCAGGTCCCAGCCCCAGCCCAGGTTTGATTGCTCTGTAAAATGGCTTTAGGCCAAAAGTGAAATTGTTACCAAGCTTGGCCCGATGCATCAAAAGAAGTAAATACCAGCGAACTAAAAAAAGAAGTATAACTTTGCCTCTACGTCCTTCAAATAAGTTATTGCAAAAGGGAAGTCGAAGCATATCGGCAGAATCGGCGAAAGATTAACCCGCCTTCTTTCGGGAACTCGTGCGTTCTGGTCTCTTTCCAAGGTTGTCGAAGGGAGTTTACTAGTCATCACTACCGTCCCTGCACAGACAGAATGACACACCGGTCTATGCCACTAAAGAGAAGGCCGATATGTTGGGTTCTCTCTTTGCGTCCAACTCTATTTTGAATGATCGAAGGCACTCACCACCGACTTTACCACTGTGTGATACATATATTATGCCAGACATTGTTTTTCGGCAGCGTGCAGTGCATAAAGCACTGTTCTTCTTGAACATTGTAGTATAACACCAATCTTACCTGCACGGCATTGATAAGCTATCAAGAATAGTGCCTACACTAACTAAGAGTAATAAAAGGGAGGTTTAGAAATAAATCTAATTATAATAAACAAATATACATGACCTGGTGAATTTACACTTCACTGTAAGTCATGAAAGGTAACTGACCTTTCGGCAAGATACACACGTAGAGGTTCAAGTCAGCTTCTGGCTTCGAGCGAGGCATCAGCTCTGGGTCTACCCAGACGCTGCAGGCATTGAAAATACCCTACGCACTCTAGTGCGTAGGGTATTTTCAATGCCTTGTTCTGTATTAGGAGTCCGTCAGGACAAGAGTACTCGACAAACCCAGACTTTTCTAGTATATATTTTAGTCTATGACCCATACAGTCGGTTTGCCATCAATTTACAACTTCAAAACATATCCTGGGTTCTTCTGACTGACTTTTTTAATTATAAAATTTAACGGAACCGCTGGTGAATTAAAATGAGGATTAATACAAAAAAACAGAGAGGTATAAAAAAAGTTTTATTGTGTATGAAAGTGTGTGATATGAATATATTACAACATTCATAAGTGAGTGGGCCTGATGCGGACTTGTGCTCCAAAGCTGACAAGCGGAGTTCTAACGCGTATTACTATTTCCGACTCTTATAAACATCATGGGTTGTCCCCAACTATGGAAGACTGCTTTGGTGCACCCAATCTCCAAAAAAGTATCCGCTCCGATCCGTCCAACTACCGCCCTATAGCCAAAACGCCTTTGTTCTCCAAGATAATGAAATCCATTATCAACAACCAGCTCTTGAAGTATCTAAAGGAGCACCAACTGATTAGCGATCGCCAGTACGGTTTCGTCGTGGTCGCTCGGCTGGTGATCTTCTAGTACACCTCACACATCTATGGATGGATATGGTGGAGTCAAAAGGTGAGGCGATGGTAGTTAGTTTGGACATAGCGAAGACCTTTGATCGGGTGGGGCATAAAGCGCTTCTGTCGAAGCTTCCTTCCATCGGACTTCTGCATGTAGATTTCTAGTTTTTTGACAGATCGGAGCATCAAGGTAGTTTTCCATAGTGCATGTTGCGACTTAAAACCAATCGATTCCGCAAGGCTGTGTTATCTCCGGACTCCGACCCTGGTTTTTTTGTGCATCAATGACTTGTTGCAATTCAGCGACATTCATTGCTATGCAGATGACAGCACCGTGGATGCCTCATACGCCGGCCGTGCTAAAACTTCTTGGGCAAACGTAGACAAGAGTCGGAACAAATATGTCTGAATTCGAGTCCTTACTGTCCAGTGTTTCTAAGTGGGACCGACTGAACTTAGTCCAATTCAAACCAGAAACAAAAAAACACTAGTTTGCGCGTTAACTGCTAAGTTATCCCCTTTGTTGTGCCCCTCCTTAACTTTTTTTTTGACGCAGATTGTACCTTTCTGTTACCATGTTGACGTCTGGGAGTTTACAACCGCGCGATTTTGACGGCACTTTCTGCTTCACACTATCACTTTGTGGAACCAGCTGCCAATTGAGGTATTTTCGAACAGGTAGGTACGTATTGGGAGCCTCCAAGAAAAGTGCCTATTCCTTCCTTATAGGTTGGCAACGCATTCTCGAGACCTCTGGTACTGTGGATGTCTGTGGGCGACGGTGATCAGTTACCATCAGGTGAGCCACATGCTCGTATGCTAACCTATCCCATAAAAAAACTGAACTAATCTTTAGGTGGCTTTGAAACCGTAATAGGCAAGCATGACGCTCAATATCAGATAATTTGTTGAACAGAACTATTTGTTTATCCCGTCACTTTATAACTTAGTAGATTCGATCATACACAAATGATTTGATTACTTACTAAACAAAAGTTTTGCATTTAGAAAGAACCTCCTTGCTAAGCCGGACATATTTTTTTCGCACCACCTACTTCACAATAAAACATTATAATATTATTTCGAGTAATTCATTACATACATAGGTCCATAAAGTTGTATGGAATTTTATTACAATCCGCTACTCAATAGCGCGTGTATTTTTGTTGCGCTTTATTGCACTCGACAAAATAGTTTCTTCGTTTGTATGACAGCCTTCAGGTGTTCTACAAGGCAGTGGATGCACCTCTCCTTATCATATTATTCATAATTTACTTATACGCGTCTATGTGCAGACAATCGGCAATTTTTTTAGAAGCTTAACGAAACAATAAACTGGTTTAAAATAATTTGACGTGAATAACGAAATTATTATTTTTTTGTTCTGAATATATCCTAACCAGTAAAATTGACTTAATTATCAGGAAATAGTTGCCATTTAAAAGCATCTTCACATCATCATCGTCTCAGTCGCAGGACGTCTAATGCTGAAATTAATCCATGGATTTCCAAAAGAACCGGTAAGAAGCAGCCTATATCTATAATCATCCCTTTGGAAACTGCTCTAATTCAAATATTTCGTACTTACTCCTGTTTCTAGATTATCTTTATAATGTTTTTTCTTAAATACAAAACTTTCCTAGACCTTTGATATGACACAATCATTTTTCTATATCCTACACTGCTCCAATCTGTAAAAATAAAAGCAATCGTCTTGCAGTGCATAACTGATTTCTATCAGGCGTCTATCCTATCAGAATTCCGGTTTTTTTTAAATGGACAGCCATTTTCAAAATCCAGGACAAAAAGCTCTAGTAAAGATAAGTCTAAAACATTTTTAGGCATACCCAACAGTCGTTTAAGGGGAAAAAAATACATGTACTAGCCGGCTCACCAGCGGCTTTGCTCACATCAAGAAGATCAGTGACAATCCGACGGCAGCTTCACCTACCGAGTACAATTTTGACCATTGAAATATACATACAAAATGTCAATCAAATCCGTCCATTATTCAATATATATGAAAGGTCAAAGTCAAAGTCATTTTTATCCTTTGTTTACACGTCTATTCTTCCCGTTCATGCTTAGTCATGCTTCCCGCGACACAGGGAGTTCCAGTGCAATGTTTTTCATGCGTATCGAAGCTGTAAAACCGTCAAAAATCCACCAGAAATGTGCGAGGAAACTGAGCTTTGCGTAGCGAAGTTAGGGAATGACGAGTGTGGTTTAGCTGAGCCGTGCGACGATGCGTAGCGGACTCTTTTCTACCGACTTCCAAAAAGGAGGAGATACTCAATTCGACTGTATTTTTTTTATGTTTGTTACCTCATAACTTTCGATAGGGTGAACCGATGCTCAAAACTCTTTGTTTGAAAGCTGGTGCTTCCCGTGTGGTCCCATTTAAATTTCATCAAATTCGGTCCAGTAGTTTTGAGATGCACTCCTATTGGAGTGTAACTCAACTGAATAGAATGGAAGTCGGTATTAAATTTTTCAAATTGTATTTCTCTCGCGTCCGCCGCACACTTTTCCGTTTTTTGTATGTTCAAATATCTCTTTTTAGCCCCATTCCTTCACAGCTGCACTGAGCGGAGCTTAATGTTGTAGATTTTTTCCTCATGTGCCGCTCATGTTCATCGCACACGTCTGGTGGATAGAACACTTTTAAGTTATGAACTATTGTTGTGTTTTATATGTTTCATTAAAGAGTTAAGTAGGTATGTATCTAAATAAGTTACGAGTTAGTACGTATTTAGTCTAAATGTAAACACTTTTCGAATGTGTCATTGTCATCAGCTTTTTTGTTATGTCAAAGTCGTGTATATATATCAATTATATTTTTATTCTATGGTGAAAAACGTGTGACTTTAAAAATTATAAACGTGTTATACCTAAAAATAATATAAAAAGAAAGAATGAAGAAAGGAAAAGTAATTAGTATACCATTTAAAAAGTAAAACGTAACTTACAAAGTTTTCATTAGCTAATTTATTTGTTTCAGAATCGTTCAGAAGTATCAATCGTAGTACCTGAACCTCTGCAATTGAAACCAGATGTGGAACTTTCGCTGGATACTTTGACAGTGAAGATCCAAAGCCTTCGCATAATGGATGAGAACTTGAAGTTGTATATGATCAAAGTTACATTCTATGACCAATTGATACTCACAGGAGTTATCCAGCCCATCGCATCAAGGGCTAATGATGATGACAACCCTATCCTTGTCGGAACTATGAACTATGATCCATCAGATTACGAGAAAATGAGCCTAATGGCTGATTACCCGCTTTGTGGTGAGCAGATTTTAAAGAATAATCTCTGACTTTGATTGTTTATTTAACATGCATTATGTAATTATGTAAGCATAAAATACATATAGTTACATACTTAATAAAATACATAATAAACATTATCATCATCAGTAACCTGTTTGTGAACTGCAAGAAATTGTTGTTTTCTAACAAATGCCATTTAGCTTCGACTCTTTCTTATGACAAAGTTCTTATTATATCCATTTCGCAGGTCGACAGTGTAGTTGATCGATAAGCATCATAATACTACATTTACTAATTCGCTCCTGTGTACTTCCAGGAAAGCTCATAATATGTATAAATATACATATGAAATTAAATACATACAATTAAATATTTTTTTATATATGAAAATCAATGAAACTTGAAAACGTCTTAACAATTCGTTTTTTTTTTTGGTGTTCTATAAATGTGTGTTTGAAATCACGTTCACAGTACAGATTCATCCTTGGGAGAATGTAGAATCAAAACCTTTGGCAGAGCAATCTAATACCGGAATGTTTAAACACCATGACAGATCTAGCAGTAAACCGGAATCATACTTAAGAAACATTAACGAAGTCAGCTGCTGCAACATTGATATTTTATCAATGTTTATGGGTATGTACGAGGAGATATCTAGTAAAGCTAGATACATATTTTTTAAACGTAATAAAATAGTAGCCGTAATAAAATAGTGCCGTGGCTGTTACTGCCTACGACATACCAATAATTTCAATATATTTGGTTTGTTGTAAAAGAACCAACAAATCAAAAGTTCCTGCGGGAGAAGATATTAAATTTTGTGTATCAAAGTTCAGTTAATTTTGAAGATAGAGATTAGAACCTGCTCCTGTTATAGAGCGAAATGTAGTATGAAAGACGACTGACGAACAATAGAGTAAGTTTTCAGCCTACTCTCTTTTTGACCCGCTCGTAATCTTATTTTGCATGACTGTGGAAGAAATGATATTAACTATTCACGATGAGGACATTTTAGGGAAAAACAAAAAACAAGTGAGAAAGCGAATGGAACCGTTTATACAGCCTTCTGTACTGCATTGCAAAAGCTGGGACAACCTTCCAATAATCTCGATGGAATTAACAATGTCTAGAAAATTACTTAATCATCCTCATCACATATTGCTGAAGGAAGCGAACTTTATGAAGATGACGTTGGTGGCTGCGTACAACATGCCGTTGCCGTTCGACGATGAATACGTATATACTGCAGCTTCTAAAATGCCAGTACAAAATGAAACCGTAAGTGACACCCATTCGATTAAACTATAAATAAATATAAACGTACACATACTCACATCATCGCACTAGGATTCCCTCAGTCAGTTGATCTTCCACCTGCCTCGTGGTGAAGAGTAGCCTCCGACAATAGCCTTTTGGCATTGCCTTAAATACCAGATAATCAACCACTAGGGAACTTTTGAGGAGCGCGAAGGTCCTGCTTTGCTGTGCGGTCTCTCAGCAGCTCTTCTTTGCATAGTCGCAGTACGTGGTGGTAACTACGTCATGCCTTGCGAATATTCACAAGTCAGGCAATGGGGTGTCGTCTCTCATTGCCGTTTTACTGTGGGATGATCTCACGAGGCAGCGCGCGAGGGGAGGTCACGTCTGAAGGTCGCGCATGGAGTGAAGCAATTAGGATTCCCTGTGTCGCGGGAAGCATGGACAAATACATTAACAAACATCCCAAACCCGAGAAGAAACATTTCTTTTTAGCATAAACTGTTCACACAAATATTTGGCCCGGAAAGGGACCGAAGGAGGAACCTTAACTTCTAATGCAGGACTACTAACTAGGGCAACGGGACTGTAAAAACAATATATAAACTCTAAAAGTATTAAATATTTATTGTTGTTTTCTAAAGTCTATATGCATTCCCGCAGTGCGAACATGGATGTTACGATAAACTTATCACATCGATAACTTGATTTTTATCAACTATCGTACCTGTCTCTCACATAGGTCTAGCCGTGATATATGCCTAATGTAATTCTTATGTATTTCTCAGTGTATTGATTTCTATTTGGTTTCACATGGTGATGGATTATGATGATGATGATGATGATGAAATGTATCCTATGTCCTTCTTCAAGATATAATCTATCTCTTTTCCAAATTTTATCTAAATTGGTTCCTTAGTTAAAAAGATTACACAAACTTAATATTATTAACTATTATAATAAAGATTAGGTGGATAGTTCGTTGTAGCCACTTCTTTATTGTCCTGAATGTCTGTTGAGTTACCAGTGTTGTTTCAGAACGAAGGTTTAGTAACATTCAACGCAGGCTATAAAGTCCCAAAACGATTTAACAGTATGAGATTCTGTCCGAAATGGGAAAGCCTTAGAGTGGGAGATGACAATTTTACCACAGGCAATACCAACTTCGAATGCACTATGAAGGATCTGCAAAACGAGGGTGATATTAATGTTGCGCCTTACATGAACAATATTAATTGTAAGTCCATATTTTCCTCCCAATTAGATGTAAATAACATTAAAACCATATTATGAGTACCTCACCTCACATTTATGTAACCATATTATGGACACACAAAAACTTAACCTGAATTCAATGAGTTGGAAAATGAGTACAAGTAAACCATCTACTATAATCGGGAAGAATTGATAACCACGCAAATCACGGAAAGAAGAAGTAAATAATTAAGTACACGCACGCATACGATATGAACGAGACAGCAATGGCGGTGCAGCAGCCACGAAACAGAGAAGCAGACTTAGCTTTTCTGGGACGGCAGCACACGTTTATGTCCTAATGCAGGAGTACTGACGACGCAGAGAGTGGTGGTAATGAATTTTACCGACCAGCAGTGCGTTCATGGATTTTTACGATAATCTTGTCACGTCAATAAACTGATGCTTATCTATAGCACCTGTCTCTAGCATGGATCTAGCCACGATAGCTATATTGCGGCTCTCTTTTATCGATAACTACTATACAATTTAATCCTATCTTATCCACATTTTTTTGACAATTGACAATTCATGTTAGGAGTGCTGGGGTGGCAAACTGAATGCGACATGTGTAGGAGCTAGTCATGATCTCCAATTTAACACTTCTCTCCTCAGACCGACTGATATCATTTAATTGTTGCTTTCTTCAATATGTTTTTGATGATATCACTGACGTAATGTCAAACGATGTGTAGTTATCAAATATGGTTTCTTATTAACCATGTTCTGTGAAATTTAATTTTACCGATTATAATTAATAAGGTTTGGTTGAATTTCTTTTCCAACTTCCCGAATGAAGGTAAGGGAAATTAGTTGAGGTTTTAAATTGGGTAAAGATAACGGAAAACATCTGGTAACTTCTGCTAGACCTTTTTCTTTGGTCTTTTCCGTTCTAATTCACTGATAAGATCATATTACTGTAGAATATCTATATAAATTAAATTAAATTCTAATACCTCATGAGTTGATAATTGGATTTTTCTTTAAATATTCGGAATACTCCTGAAAAGATTTTAAGGAATTAAACATTTTATAACGTTACCTAGAATATTGTAATATTTGGGAAGTTAGTTTAGATTAGCAGTTATTATTTAAGAAGCAGATTAGAAAATCATAGTAGAAATGAAATGTTGAACTTTATCAGTGGATTACAATGGAAAAGCTGTTTATTTTTCTATCATCTACTTATATTATCCAATGGACTAGAAATATCCTTGAAGTTCGTATCTAGGTAGGCACTTAAAACTCCAGTACTGATTTTCGCGAAACATATACTAATTCTAACTAAACTACCTATTTTTATTACTTACCTTTGAATACGAGCCCACGACTGTATATAATGGGATCATAGTGACATTTTCTTCCTCCAAGCAGTAGTGTGCAAATATTGATGTATGAAAATTACTGCTCACCTGTTTAATTTTTGGGCTATATGATACTTAAAATCATTAGGATTTGTATGTTACCCTTACGCATCCGTCGACGTTAGTTTCGTTCATAAATATTGTTCTAAGCGTAACGATGCTGAGTCATTTATTTACATTTTTTTTATATTTAAGTGTTATTATTGTTTAAGATACAACCGTATGGGGCTCATTCCATCGCACTCTTCTAATGGGGAGTGCAGATAAACGACTATGGAAGTTCATCCGAAACTACCACTGGCCTTTAGAAGTTCATATATACGGAGACAAGGGGGGCTACAGCTTTATGGCATTTTTGAACTTGTTCAAATTGCTATATCCCGGCGGTAAGATTTCGGAATCAAACCTTAACAAATTTTGATTTGGCTTTTTCGTTTTGGGGTTTAGCATTAAGCCAGTCCTGGATTTGTCAATAGGCATTATAGGCCGCGGCCTAGGGGCGGCAGCGTCCTAGGGGCGGCAAATTTTAGAGGACGCTCGATCACTTGATTTCAGAGGATAAATAGCCCAGTAAAATTAGGATTAGCCTGGAAAAAATTAAAAGTAACAATTTTTTCTTTAGAATTCCTTAGAAAAGGTCACTGGCAGTCTATATTTTGTTTTGCGTAGTAATCGTTCCGATGCTTCATCCACCATCTTGATTTTAAGCGTAAATTTTGTTTACGGAATCATTCGTTTATTTTCAATTTTACACGAAAAATTTTTTAACGAGATTTGTTTTAAATTTAATTTTCTACAATTTTGATGCCCATAACTTTTTTCCTAAGATCGATACTTTCCGATTTATACCCAAAAATGGGGGCGAATTTTGTTCAACAACTCGTTTATTTTCAATATTAGATGAATAAATTGATATTCTACAATTTTGATCTAATATTTTATTTTTAGTCTGATCGATATTTATGGATTTATATGGTTTATTTGTCTGGTATAATTGTAAGAAAATTAATTTCAAAAAAACTTTGCTCGTACCATTTTGTCATGTAAAATTAAAAATAAACGTGATAATGCAATGATATAATATATAATTTTACCCCCACCGCTTTTCAGGTATAAATCGAAAAATATTGATCCGTAGAAAACATTTACTAGAACCAAAATTGCATAAAACTTAAGGCTAAACCACTTTGTTTATTACAATTTTTCATGTAGCTAATCTTGAAAATAAACGTTACTAGTTTTTTTAATCAAACAAAAATTTGCCCTATTTTTTGGATATAAATGGGAAAATATCGATCATAAGAAAAATATATGGGAATAAAAATTGTAGGAAATTAAATTTTAAACAAATTATGTAAAACCATTTTCGAGTCAAATGAAAATAAACTAACTATTCTGTAAACAAAAATTGACCCTTAAATCAGGATGGCGGATCACGCAACGGATCGGTTAACACATTTATTAGTCTACTCGTAAATTTTACGACCAACCAATACCGAAGGAAAATTGCTACTTTTAATTTTTTCCGGGTTTGCCCCTTTTTGGGCTAATTCAAATGCGATAAAAGTCAAACACTTTCACTGGTTTTCTCATGGTTTTTATACTAATACGTTAAATCCCTATAGAAAATCATTCCTATCGAAAATGTATAATCCAAGTACCTACTGTTGTACCTATTTTATCTATTATCTATACTAGCTGACCCGCCAGCGGCTTCGCTCGCTCGGTTTTTGTGTAGGGAAGGAAGCTTGTTGTATTTAAATATTATTTTCTTAAATCTAAAACATCATTAATACACCTCTACTAAAAAATCTAAATCCGGCACTGCATTAAGCCCAAAACAATGTTTAGCAGTGAACGTTCTACGGCTGAGATAATGACGATGATGAACCCCAAAACAAAAATTCTAAGCTTATATGAGTCGTAACCGTACTTTCAACTAAAGTGGTCGTATTGAAAATTCAGCGGCCGCTCTAACGCCGACATATAAAAATTCACGCAGCGTAATCTAAACGCAAAATAGTAGTGAGGACTAATCGAAGCGCTCCGATAATATCGTGGTGAACGAGCTTCTAGAGTTTGTGCAAAACAAGCTTGTCATCATGGATGAAGTCAGCTTGCAACAGAATTGTACATCTAGCTACACCGAAGCTGAATCCAAAAAAAAAAATTTGCTGTTAAAAAAAATTTTGCGGATACCGTAGTGACGACCGTCCCCGTTGGAACACGGCAGAGAGTCGGAAGCGGTAAAAAGTACCTGGGGGACATATATAGGCTGTTTAAAATGACGCACCCTGTTTAGTTAAATAATTACTTCATTTAGTAGAAAATAACAGATAGAGGTCGGAAATTCAAACCACGTAGATTGGACAATCAGCGATTTCAGTTTTTGTTTTTATTTGCGGATGACACATCTCTGATTTTTAAAGTAGATGGAAAAGATATTACTTACACTAATAAGTTAACAACGCTCTATCTAGTATCTCTAAATGGTGTTTACTCTAAATGAATCGTTACATCTGAATTAAAAAAATACAAATCTGAATTTGGAGTAAACGTTACGCTTGATGGAGCTATACTCGAAATGGACAAGGCTCTACCTTTTCCTAGGCATTAAAATTAACCTAAAATTACAATGGGGTCCTCATATAAATACTTTAGTCTGGAAGACTCAGTTCTACTGCATATGTGGTACGTAAAATAAGAGAACTAGCAGACGTTTCTACGGCGCGGTTAGTATATTTTTCATATTTCCACAGCGTAATGTCATACGGGCTGTTGCTATAAGGTTCAGCGGCTGCTAAAGAGACCATCTTTATCCTACAAAAACGTGTTTTTCGAGCTTTATACTAAATGGGTTATAGAAAATCTTGGGAGAGATTTAAGTAAACAATTCAATATATTAACTTTGCCTTCTTTATATGTATTTGCAAATATAATGTATGTTCGTAAAAATGTATATAAATAGTGATCACCACCACCCTTTTAATACTAGAAATACAAATAGGATAGCTGTACCTAGTTTTAGACTTGCGAGGACTAATAAGTCGTTCCTAGGAAATTGTGTGCGTTTTTTGCAATAAAATCCCAATACACATACGTGGGCTGTTCTAAAAATAAATAGATGAATTGAAAGACAGAATATAAAATAATTTTATTTACAGCTTTTCAAAATATCCCCCTCCAATGGCACTTATGCATTCGGGTGAACCAGCTTTCAAAACATTAAAAAAACGTGTCTTGCGTGAGGTCGTAAAATAACCGCCAAAATTCTTCGACGGCCTCGTCTGCAGTGCTAAATTTTCGCCTACGATGCATTTTTTTTACATTATTGCTCATCAGTGAGAGAATGAGAATCAATCTGTATCCACCGCGGAGCAATCTTCCTAACTTTAAGGTGTTCATGCAGGATGGTGGAAACTGCATGTGATCCAACGTTTAATTCAGCCTGGATCTCTCGATGTGTAATATATCTATTCTCTCGCAATAGCCACTCTACCCTGATGACGTTTATATGAATTACTTCATTTGATGGTCAGCCGGGTCTGGTGTCATCGTTTAAGTTCTCTCGATCGCGTTTAAATTCGCGAAACCAATAAGTAATTGTTGCTAATGCAGGAGCCGACTCCCCAAAAGCAGCTTGTAAATTTACTTAAGATCCCTTGAAGTTAACCCTCGTTTATAATCATAGAAAATCATAGCATGAAAAGCTTCTCGCGAGACGTCCATTGTTGCAAACAAGAGAAGAGTGACAGATAATCTTTAAAAATAATAATAAAAAACTACACCTAAGTGGCCAGTGATTTTCACAAAGGAGGTTTGTGTTGAAATTAGCCGTCAATTCAAAATAGTTTCATGAAAGAATGGGTTGTATTTATTCTGTGGCTATCAATTTTCGGAACACCCTAGGTAACTGACCTCACAGAGGGAAAATTCAAGTTGACTGTAAAAACGTTTTAATAAAAAAGGCATATCAAAAATTCAGACATTATATAGAAAACAAAGATGCTTGGAATACCCCACTTTTAGCAAATTATCATCTGCCACCCATAAAATGTAATAAGTAATAGTAGTACGTAAGTAGAAACATAGTGAAAAGAATGACCCCGAGTTTCTTGCCGCTTCTTCTCGGTAGGCTCTATATATTTTGTAACTCGGCGGCAGAGCTTTAAAGTACATTATAATGAATAATTGACGTTTATAAGTGTGTCTTTGATGCCCTAATTGAATGAAATTGAATGGTTTTTGACTTTTTGACTTTTTGACTTTTACCTAATTACTTATGTTTATTTATTTAGGCCTCTATCTATTTCGCTTGATGGTCAGTGATTATGCGGCCAAAGGTAATACAAGACCTGGAATGACGATTGGCTCACAAGTACGTGCAGTAAGAACGAGCTCGTACCTGCTGTCGTTAGGTGCATCGCGACAGGTTTGTATGGTATGGTAAATGCCCTACCAGCACGTTGTGTAGGTAAACTAACTTGAATATATTCCATTTATTTAAAATGTACATAATGGTGTCGATTCTGTAAGCATTCTCTTAAGTTAAAATCTCTAAATTATGGCAGATCTTATTCTGTTTGGGCTAATATGCAAATTAGTACATTACACTTCCGAATGACAGCAGTAAAATGAGTCATTTTTCTTCAATTGTAGGTATATTTCAGAAATATTAGTCGTATCGTAACTTGGTACACCCTAAAATGACATAATAATGCCGAAATTGAACAGATTAATCCAACTTTTAGTCTGTCATTCCAAGTGTTAAGTGCATGAATTTGGATTTTAGCGTAAACTGAATAAAGACTAACAAAATTAAATTTTAGTTTGCTAGTTTAGTTTAGTTTTTTGAACAAGTGAATCACTACCAATGTAATCTATAATGGCTTTCTTATTGGTTAGAGGAAAGAGTTCGACTAGCTGTGCCGCTTCAGTGGATAAACGCCGAAGCAATGCAGCGGATGTGCGGCTCTGAACTGTTACTAACTCCAAACGAGAAGGAACCTACTTCGCCGACAGTTACAAAAGGACCCATGTAAGTTCGATTATAAACAAATAGCCATGATTCATAACATTCTTATTCTCAAATCATGCATATATTCCTGGTCTAGTAAAATAATTCAAGTCACCAAACAACACAGCCATTTAAATCTACAAATAAATGAAATCGACAAATGTCATTGGCATTAGTGCTTTCGGTTTCGATTAAATAATTATTGTACCTAGTTGTTACGGTTCCATAATGATTCGCCGAAATACTTTTGACAAGATTGCAACAAACCTTTCGTATACAACTCATTTCTATAAACATGTTATTTCAAAAACAATTTATTTTACAAACAATGTTTCGAATACAGCTTGTTTGAAAAACGTCTTAATTCATAAATGTTTCGTTTCAAACAGTCACGTTATAAGCATCTACTTCGCAAACGTAAGTCTTGTAAAATGTATCGGTTTTTTTGTTGTGTTGTGCTCATTTTTGATATCATAGGTACTGTGTATTTACAGATTCACATTTTACAAAGTGTATTTATAAAGAGTACGTCAAGTAGTTTGTGGGTAGGTAATATTTGTTGTGGACTACTCTATCGAACTACCTACCTACAAAAATAACCTAACCTAGGGTTGGAGCCATAATCATTCATTACTCCGTTTTGAGTGTTTTGCCAAAAAAATATTTACTAGTACCTAAATGATGAAATGTAAGTCTTAATGATTTGATTGCTTATAAAAATTGGTTTATTTGAAAGTGAGAAAGAGGTTTTTCAAACATTTGATAAGTAATTTAAATAGAAAAAGAATCGTTTGTCAAATTTTACATTATAAAATATAAAATTTGTGAAGATATCATTTATAAAAAAATATTTATTAAATAATATAAATTTGAAATGAACCGTTTGTCAGATGTCACGTTATACAATGTAAATTTGTCGAATTATCTGTTTAATAAATCAACCATTTGCTAAATATTTTGTTGTAAAATGATGATTTAACTATTCATATTTTTGCAGTGTTGGTTGTGTACCGAAAATTTATAAATTAGGTGTCGGTGAAGTGACAGGATACCAGTGGGACGAGCACAAAAATCTGCTTTATGTAACGTTATCGTATCGTTTATTTTTTCAGTACAAACTATGAGTTATCTGTGCCACTGTTGTACTCGATACATGACAGTTTGTAATAAATACGTTAACGATGCAATTACGTTACAATTTAAACTTAAACAGATTTTCGTGCTCGGCCCACTGTTGTTAGACTAACGGCATCAAACTTAAAATAATTTAAACACGACAGAATAATTGATGTAAAGTATATATTGACGCGTTATAAAAGGTGTGTTTAAATCCCGTCGGCTAGTGTTGCCTCTCATCATCAGTATTCACAAGGCAAATAATTCTTGGGACCGTAGGCTGAGGGATGAATATGTGTATTCGAAGTATCGACGTTTCCGCGTAGTGATCTGAAACTTTTTAACACAATTATCCTAATGAAAATGATGAAACTAATAGTTCTGCGGACAGTTGACCTTGCGAGCACATCCTTATAGGCCTAATATCTACCTATAATCTACACCGCAATTTACCTACAACAACTACAACTACAACTGTATATGTTGTAGGTATTAAATATTCTTGCCGAATATTACCGAAATCGTCCAATTTTTAAGCTTCACAACCTGTTATCTCGGCAACCACTTTATTAATTATTCTGCAGATAACAAAGATCCAAGTTACACTTAATACTGTAGTACTTAACTAACTATAATATATACAATTCAATATAAAATAATAAAATAAATGGAATGACATAATAATAACAATAATAATTATAACTACCTTACAGATATAATTACATAGACTGAAGCTCAAAATCATTGTCTGAGCATCAGACGCAAAAAGTTGTTCAACATCTGTGAATCCAACGCCTCTGCAACTATTCTTAGGATACTGTTGTGGCTGTCCCTCACTCTGCTTCTCAATGATGCAGCCTTCTTACACATGATAGCGTGAAAGCCATCAGTTTGGTATTCGGCAAACATCTCCGACGCGCTGCAGAAACGGGGAAGCCCCAGCAGCATCCTAAAAATGTTATTGTATTGGACACGTAAGCTGTCCAGCGTTCTCGTAGTGCAGTTGTACCATAGACTACCCGTGTACATACCCTGACAATAAGCCTTAAACAATGTAACTTTGACTTGGTCTGTACATCTGACAAATCTACGGGCCAACATATTCCCCCTAACCGCCAATGCTCTACGCTCTCTCTCAATGTCGACATTATCTTTAAGGTCGTCTGTTATATAATGCCCTAGATATTTAAATTTTGCAACTCTGTGCATGTTTACGCCGTTAAGCGTAATTGCCGGTGTTTCTACAGGACATTTACCAGCCGCCTTAAAGACCATGTACTCACTTTTAGTTACATTATACAACAGTCCATGTGTAGCAGCATAAGCTTCACACACCCTCAACATCTTGCCGATTGCACCCGCTGTTGGCGCCAGCAGCACCATGTCGTCTGCATAGCTGATGTTGTTCATACAAACTCCATCCACCCGGCATCCGACACGCATGCTGCTGAGCTCAACTATAAGGTCATTCATGCATAGGTTGAAGAGCCTCGGGGACGTCAGTCCTCCCTGTCTTACCCCGCACTCCAACCCATATGACTCGGAAAGTGAGTTTGCCCATTTTACTACGTTGGTTTGATTAACGTACCAGTACTTAAAGATGTTTAGAATCTCCGCCGGTACATTCCTGTCTCTCAACTTTCTCCAGAGCACGTCATACGACACAAGATCGAAGGCTCTAGAGAGGTCGAGGAAACATGCGTACACCGGCGTTTTGCGTTTTGTATAATAATGGACAGCATGCTTGAGGCTAAGAATGGCGCTTTCGGTAGATAGCCCAGGTCTAAACCCAAACTGTGCGTCATGTATTTCCAAATAGGGTTCTAAGCAGGAGTCGAGCAGGCTGTCCAGTATTTTCGCAGCAATAGTCGCCAGGGAGATTGGGCGATAGTTCCCTTTATCCGATATGTCCCCAGTCCTATTCTTAACGATGGGTATAACTGTTGTTTTCATTAACTCCATAGGTAAATGTGCATGACTAATACACATTGAATATAACATGGCGAGTACCCTTGGCAAATGACCTCCCGCGTATCTAAGATGTTCGACACTGAGCCCGTCGTGTCCCGGAGATTTGCCTATGCTCATTTTGTTTATGGCGGTTTTAATCTGTTTGGCCTGGTTCTGGTTAATTATGCTCATATTCAAAATCCCTCTTAAAAGTCAGGTGCTTAATGTGTGTACCAAACACTTTTCGGTAAATAGCGCTGCAGTAAACTTCCTATTTTTTAGAAAAGTACCCCTCCCTCCACTCAAAAATTATCAACGACAAATGAATATATTACATGTAGTAAAATGTGTAACCAAGTTTTCGTTAAAATTGGTTGAAGATGCGACCTGTACAGGATTACCAACATACAGCCGAATAAACATAAACCTAACAATGAAAGTCAATTTGGCAATTCAAAAAATGCTTTCACAGACAGCCTCCATACTGATTCTAGGTCAGATTCTACACCGGCCAGCAAGGCCGAATCACCGCGGCCCACGGGCGGTGATGATAACAACGCCTTCGTCATCATCGAAGTCAGACTGTTGCGTCCGTTGAAGAAAATGGTGATACCACCTCATATTTCCACGTAAGCATACCTTATACAGATAATGTACTGCACATGCACGGAGACGTTTGTACAATTATAATAAATAAGTGATTTCTGTATGCGAAAAGTGAAGTAAGTAAGAAGTAAGTAATATTTAACTAGTTACATTTACTAAAAAAATTCAAAAGATACAAATGATAGTTGCACGATAGGTTTATAGGCCCTTATACGCCTTATTATTAAGCCCTGATAAGCCTACGGGTACATTTATCATGTATCGATAGGATATGAAGTAGAAAAGACAAATTCAGACTTCATAAACTCGGTATCCGGTCCGAAAGGTCGAAAAGAAAACCTATTCAGCAGACTGTGCCCTTTGAGATGAATTTCTCATAAAATCAGATAAAACCAGGGAGAAACGAAGGACAGGAAGTTATATAATAAATCTAGATTTCACCTAACTGGCCCGGAAGAGTTGCAGCCTGGTTTGGAAATCAGCAGCACTTCAAGAACTTACTTACCTGTTATTAAAATATTATTATATAATCTACTTGTATCCTAGGAAAATTTCGTGTTAGCGCTCTTACAGTCGTTGAATGGAATTTGAAGAACCTTTATTTGTAAATCGGTTTTTATCAAACATGGATGTTTTTCTTTTAGTACTGATATTGCTGACATGTTAAAAGCCATGGAACAATCAGAACCACAAAAACGTAAATGTACTGGTCGTGGTCACCTAGATAGAGACTGGCAATCTACAGTTAAGAGCGCTGCTAGTTCTCTTCGCAAAGTTCCATACCATGGTAAAGATACAGTTTTTTATTCACTACTACATCAAAATACCAATTCTTCGGTTTTAAATTTTTGACCTCCCTTCAGGGATGACAGAATTCTGCAAATTTAACCGTCAACTAAGTGAGTCTAGGACTCGCGTCGAAATAACAACGTCGTTTTGGCAAGACGCTGCGATTTACGTGAACAACAACTTCGTGGTTCAGGAGTTCTTATGCTCTGAAGAAGCCTATGAAGTAAGAATTTTAAAAGACACTATAAAATTAGTATATAGTTACACAAAAAGCGGTGCTCTGCTGATGACTAGATTAGGAAAATTTTACGAAGAAATAATGTCTATTTCTTTGTAGGGAAAATGGGTTTAACAAGTCAGTTAATTTTTTAGTTAACTAGTAGTAATATTATTATTAGTACTCACGAGATGTACACCACGATTAGGCAGGTTTTGGAATTCCCGATATTTCGGCGCAGTCACATGCACCATGTTCACGGGTAGAGCCTACCCGTGAACATGGTGATTGTATATAACAATGGTAGGTACAACATGGTAGTTAACAACCGCGAAAGTCTAAAACAATGTGAAGTAATAAGTTGAAATTTCCATTACACCTGGCATACGGATAAATTTGTATAAAAAGTGACTGTTTTAAAATATTTATCATGCAGCTTCGCTTTATCTGTGATTAACATCTCATACTCGTACTTTCGCACTTGGAAAAATGTAAGCACCTGAAGTAAACACTTATTTCGTACTTGCTGTCGTCTAGCTAGTAGAACACCTTGGTGTTTCGCGGGGTTCTTGCCTCGGAACATGAAATATTTGTGGGTGTCCTACGACTTACACTTATTGATTATACTTTTTTGGTGAAAGAACCCTTCAGTAGACCACTATTATGATCCATGGGTAACTTTCATTCTTATTGGCTGAGATAGAAATGCTAGGCAATGCTCGGGAAATGGTGATTTCCATGATTTATTCTGGCCTCAACGGCTAATCAGCATACCTACCTAATGCAGAAAACTCTGGTGTGCTATAAATATTTATCAACAAAGTGAGATAAATGGCTGATGTGACAGCAGTTTGAGTTGCGTTTTCTGATTTTGATTGCATCTACCCCATTAATAAATGTATTTTTCAGAACCTAACCTAATTAAATAATAATTTTAATACAGAAACGCACTCTCCGATATGTATCCTATTCAGTGAATAATAAAAGTTTTTGTAACACAACAACCTTTGACAAAACAAACTTTTTCAGGAAATGCTAATGTTGGCCCATGTCTGTTTGCTAACTTCTGCTGGCGCTGCATTAGTAGGGGTGGATGACTGGCAGATACCTAACCAGACGCTTAGAGCAGCAAGACATGCTCGTCAGATGCAGGATATTTCTCATGCTACTGAGCTTTATATGGAGGTGTGTCATATAACATTAGCAAGAATTCAACCCGCAAGCATAGTGACTTCCACAGGATAATTTTTACCTAGTACAAAGTATCTCAATTCCTTTATCAAGCTACGGGCTATATCTGTGCCATGTTTCACATCCAGCTTTGTAGTCTATAAGCGTGAAAAAAAGAAAAATCTACAAACAATTATGGTATTGTTATTATAGAAAACTGATGTATGTAAGTAGTGTATTATTGGGCGTCCTACTCCACCGAGAGTGGATGAGGCGAACGGAGTGAGCCTCAGAAACGGAAGGTGGAGTAGGCCGTCCAATAATACTTCGAGATCGTGCAACATATGAGCTTACCTTGATTAAGATATCATCGAGTGTTTGGTCTGGGCGCTGTTCCACTGCACTACTTCACTACATCAACAAAGATTTACAATTCAACCCTATTCCACTTTTCCAGTTTTTAAACCTAACCGGATTTATATTATTTTATATATGTCGATGTAATAAATGAATCTACTCATTATTAATCAAACCATTTCAACCGGTGGCCATGAAATTTGTAAAACAATCACAATCGTTAGATTTAAACAGAATCTGCGTTGAGGCTGGAAAGTCTGATTTACGTCATGGAGAATTATTGCCTAATTCGGTTCGGTGCATTATTTGTGGACCATCAAATTGTGGAAAAACTAATTTACTGATTGGTCTTCTAATACATGAGAATGGTTTAAGATTTCAAAATGTGTATGTTTATTCAAAAACCCTGCATCAACCGAAGTATATTTTTTTAGAACGAGTTTTGCAACGTGTACCAAGCCTTTCATTTCAGAAATATTGTGAAAATGAAGAGGTATTAAGTGTTCAAGACGCAAAACCGTATTCTGTTATCATATTTGATGATGTTGCATGTGAAAATCAAAATAACATGCGTGATTATTTTGCGATGGGGAGACATAAGAACATTGATTGTATTTATGTGAATCAAACATACACTAAAATCCCGAAACAGTTAGTAAGAGACAACGCAAATGTAATCGTACTTTTTAAACAAGATGAAATAAATATGAGGCACGTATATGATGAACATGTTAATACAGACATGACATGGATTGAATTTCGTGAAATGTGTTCTAAAATATGGAGGGAACCCTTTAATTATGTTGTAATTAATAAAGACTGTCCCAAGAATAAAGGTTGTTACAGAAATAAATTTGACACTTTCGTAGTCTTTGATTAGGAACATGAGTTATATATAAGACCGTTACCTGTGCGGTAATATTATTCGTCAGACAACCCCTAATCAATTGTGACCTATTTTAAAAATATGGATAAATCATTGAAAAGGCAAATTGTTGATGCAGCAGAAGCTGTGAAGAAAAAAGTACGAAAAATGAGAGATGATGAGATTAACAATAAACAAGCACTGGAATCGGTTTTCAAGCCTGTAACAGAACCTCTCAATTTAATTGCTAGCGCCAGTCAGCAAACTCCTCTCGTGCATGCTATGGAAGATGAAGAGACCGAAGTTCCATTTATTGATAAAACTTTGCACAAGGAACCTGACTATCAAAGCAGCAAGGAAGATGAAAACGAATACGAATCTGATAGCGACAGTGACATTTCATATAAATCAGTAGGTGATACGTCATCCTGGTCAGTATCTTCAGATGCGTTAACAGACATACCGTTTGGTGTTAGTGTAGAACGTGGGAACCTAATGTTAGGTTCTGCTCGCATAACTATCAATGATCAATACATCATCGTGGCAGGACGTAAATACCGTAATACGCCTGGTTTGAAGCAGTTGCTGTTAAAGAAAGACGTGGACCTGAACTTGGTTACAGATAGTGATATGCAACATTATAAATCGATGCTAATCGAAACAAATGCACATCGACGAGGCTTTGATCCAAGTAAGCCAATAAAAAGTTATAAGGGACAAAAATATTTGCAAGTAATTAAACCTCTTTTCAAACTGCGAAATACAGTTCAGGGTATCCAATCGAAAGGAAAAGGACTACCGCTGACAAAAAAATGGAAGAAAAACGTAGATTTTGTGTATTGGGATGATCCGAACGAATTAGTGGAAAGGCTAAAATTATTAATTGCATCTCGAGATGCTGGTAACACAGGTTTAGACAACGAAATAATATCTATTATTGAAGAATTACGTGAAAGTAAAGTAATAAATAAGTAAAGTATTTTTTTTATGTTTCATTTTATCATTGACCATTCATTACAATACACCCTAATCATGAATGTCGATAAGTTCGGTCATTTTATTCATAAAAGAATGCGTTTATCAGAAATATTTGACTTTAACGAAAACGCATTACTAAAATCAGAAAATGGAAATTTCAATCTGAAAAATTCTAGATTGGGAGGAATTAAACCTCCCGTAGAATTAGACGATGCTGTTAATAAGGATTATGTGGATCGATTGAATACTAAAACGATAAGAGAATTTGATAAACTGATTGGTTCATTACGATCTCGAATCATATTAGACGTACACAAGATAGCTCAGGATACTTTAAAAGCAAAGATACCTGAGGTTTTAATTCAATTGGAAGATAAGTTTTACACTAAAGCAGATGTAAATAAATTAATAAAAAAGACTCCGTAATGTCAAAACAGCAAATTGTAAATGAAATACACAAAGCAGCACGAAGAAATTTTTTTCGACGTTGTGTTATTCTTAAGGGAATTGACGACTTGTGGCAAGCAGATCTTATGGACATGCAAAACTTGAGAACGTATAATAAAGGACATAATTACGTTTTAGTAGTGATTGACTGTTTTTCAAAATACGCCTGGACAGAGCCATTAAAATCGAAAAATAAATTTGAGGTTAGTAGGGCATTTGAACGTATACTGCTTAGCACTCATCGGCATCCTGTTAATTTACAAACTGATATGGGGACAGAGTTTTATAATAGCACGTTTCAAACGCTCATGAAGACGTACAACATTAATCATTACTCATCGTTTTCCACAAAAAAAGCTTCGATCGTAGAACGACTGATTAAAACGGTTAAAAATAAATTATATAAATCTTTTAGTTTGAATGGAAACTATAAATGGTTAGGTTCAACATTAGAAGATATACTGAAGACATATAACAACACAATCCATCGAACTATTAGATGTAAACCGGTTGATGTGAATAAATCTAATGAATCAGTAATAAAAGAAAATATTAAAAAAACATACAAACATATATCCATCAAACGACTGCCTAAGTTCAAAGTTGGTGACTGTGTTCGTATCAGTAAATACAAACACAATTTCGAAAAAGGTTACACCCCCAATTGGTCAACTGAACTATTTACTATTAAGAAGATAAATAAAACCATACCAGTAACATACCACATAGAAGATCAACGAAAGAAAGATATAGTAGGAGCATTTTATGAGCAAGAACTTCAAAAATCTAATCATCCTAATGTTTATTTGATAGAAAAAGTTTTAAAAAGAAAAGGACGTAAACTGTTCGTCAAATGGTTAGGTCTAAACGATGAAGAAAACAGTTGGATTGATAAAGCTGCAATAATGAGTTAAGATATATAACTAATGCTGATGTAACATTCCTATCATTACACTTCGAGTAATGCAGGGTGGTGGACTAGTAAATAACATAATCAATAATCTACCGTTTGAAGTTCATTTGCCTGGATACAATTATTGCGGACCAGGAACTAAACTTCAAAAACGTTTATTACGAGGTGATCGAGGTGTAAATAAGCTAGATGAAGCTTGCATGCACCACGACATTGCTTACGCAAATCATACAGATCTATCCCATCGTCACAAAGCTGACTTACAATTACTCAACATGGCCAAACAAAGACTTAAATCAAAAGATGCGGGAAAAGGTGAAAAGTTAAGCTCATGGCTAGTGAGCAAGGTTATGAAAGCAAAACTGAAGTCTGGTTCCGGAGTTAAAACCTTCAGAAGCTTGGTTTCAAAAATAAGAGCAAAAATAAAAAAATTGAAGCCTAAGAATAGTAAAACTTTGATTAAAGTTGCTTATTTAGCAGCTAAAAAAATGTTTCCAGAAATTAATCGAATTCGAGTACCGCGAGTAATACCTTTGCCAAAAACTGGAGGGGTCCTGCCTTTAATCCCTATTTTCGCTGGTTTATCAGCTTTAGGCGCTTTAGCTGGTGGTGCTGCTGGTATTGCAAAAACTGTAAACGATTACAAAGCAGCTCAGCAAAATTTGCGAGAAACAGAACGACACAATAAGGCTATGGAAGGTTCGGTGCTGGGCAAGGGTTTATACATTAAACCGTACAAAAATGGTAAAGGATTGTTTATAAAATCATCAAAAAACTAGAAAGTTTGCTACCTGATCGTCCTCTGACTAATGTAGATATTCAAAAGTATGCAAGAGACATCCCATATTTCCGAGGGATCTACATGAAGGATCAGTTACCAAGAAAACCGAAGAGAATTGAATGCGCTATCGTAAACTTAGACGATTCTAAGAACGAAGGAACTCATTGGGTAGCTTATGTTAAATTATACAAGTATTGTGAATATTTTGATAGCTATGGAGATTTAAAACCTCCAGCAGAATTAATGCGATATTTTAAGAATTGTAATGTTTATTATAACTACACAAGATATCAAAGATTCAATACAGTAAATTGTGGTCACTTATGTTTAGAGTACCTGCTAACTTTTTGGAATAAAAAATTATAAAATGTATGTTTTTCTTTGAATTCAAGCATTATCACAATGTCACTCACATTGTCAATAACTGGAAATTCGTCAACGTTATCTACATACTATCCAAATACATTGCAACTAGATGGTGCTTATGAGTGTGCCTTATTGCAATTTTCAACATTTAATTCAATTCCAAATGTTGACAAAAGTAATAATAAGTTTTATTATGGCTCTAACGAAGTTATTGAAATACCGGAAGGCACTTATGAATTGCAAGATATCAGTGATTATTTAAAAACTGAAATAAATGATGCAACTATAAAACTACTGTGCAATAACAATACGTTAAAAACTACTATTTTCTGTACAAAAGACATTGATTTTAACAAAGAAGGCTCTTTCAGAAGACTGTTAGGATTTAATAAGCAGATTTTAAAAGGTAATAAATGGCATGTATCACAGTTCCCAGTCAACATTTTACCTACGACCGTGATCAGGGTTGAATGTGATATTGTTAGTGGGTCGTTTATAAACAACGAACCAAGTCACATCATTCACGAATTTGCACTCAACGTGCCACCTGGATACAGGATCATAGAAATACCGAAGAACGCAATATACTTTCCGATAAATCAAAACAATATAAGCTGTATTCACATTAAGCTATTAGATATAAGGAATCGCTTAATAAATTTACGTGGTGAAGAAGTGCAGCTGTATTTGCATCTCAGACGAAAAAATGATTGACTACAATAAATATGTACCTCAACAAGTAAAAAATATCAGTTCTACTCGAGCTATCCGCCATACAAGACCCCGCTCTAAGAAGAAAATAAAATTAACCAAAGACAATAAAGCATTCCTGAAAGCAATCGGATTACTAGAATGAATATCTTAGACGTTTTATCCACTCCGACTTACGACACCACGATAGAAGGCATAGAATTTCATTCTTACAAACCCTACGTAACAAGTTTTAATAGAAATGATGAAATACGTATACCTATCAACCAACAGGACCTGTACATATTACCGTCAGCTAGCACTTTATATTTGGAAGGAACCGTTATAGTCAGCAAAAAGGATCCGAAAGACAAAGCTACTAGTGTCCAATTCACCAACAATGCTCTACTTTACCTATTTCAAGATATTAGGTATGAGCTAAATGGAGTAGAGATAGATAAAATAAAAAATGCTGGTATAACTACAACCATGAAATCGTTAATATCAATGAATGAGAGTGAATCAAAGATGTCTAACGCCTGGGGTTGGAATATCGACGGTGTAAAAAATATTAACGAAGGAAGTTTTTCTGCTTCTATCCCACTTCGCAATATCCTCGGTTTTGCGGAAGATTTTAAAAAAGTCGTTATAAATAGTAGACACGAACTGGTACTGTTACGAAGTAACACTAATTTAAACGCTGTAAAACTTAACCCTGGGGAAGTAGTGGATGACATTCACATCAACAAAATCATATGGCGTGTACCACATGTTAAAGTATCAGACAAGGAAAAAATTTCTTTGCTTAAACTGTTAGAAAAAGATCGACCGCTTCAGATGATTTACCGAAATTGGGATCTGTACGAATATCCAGCTTTACCTAAAACTACAAAGCATACATGGTCTATCAAAACTGCATCTCAAATCGAAAAACCAAGATACGTCATTATAGGCTTACAGACAAATAGGAAAAATAGTGCAAGTTCTGACATGTCTCAATTCGATCACTGCAATGTTCGTGACGTAAAAGTGTACCTTAATTCAACTTATTTTCCATATGAAAGTCTTAACGCGAATTTTGCTAATAACAGGATTGCTTTATTATATGAGCAATATATCAGATTTCAACAGTCGTATTACGGACGTTGTCCACAACCGTTGTTAAGTGAGAAACAGTTTAAAGATTTAGCACCGCTGTTTGTGGTTGATTGCTCTAGACAAGCAGAGAATCTAAAGACGGGTCCTGTTGTAGATGTAAGAGTAGAAATTGAGAGTGATTCGGAACTACCAGATCAGACAGCCGCTTATTGTCTCATTCTGAACGACTGCATTGTTGAATACAAACCATTAAGTAGCATCGTAAAGAAGATATCATGAACGTAGATACCATCATAGTTGACCTCCAAGGATTTAAAGATATTCAAAATAATTTTATCGTGAAGGAAGTGGCCATTGTAAGTCAGGAGCTTACACAAACATTCTTAGTAAAATCACCATATTCGTTTCATTATTTGTCTGATGAAGAAAAGAAGCAAGTAAGATGGTTAGAAAGAAATCGAGGAATTTACTGGAGTGAGGGTTACATAGATTATAGAGAATTTCTACGTGTTATAGTATTATATCTCGAGAATAAAAAAATAATGACAAAGGGTTTGGAAAAAATACAGTGGATTAAAGAATTGTGTACAAAGTGTGAAGTGATTGATATTGGTGAAAAGGGATGTCCTAATCTTCCAACATTTAAAAAAAAAAAATTAAAAAATAAAACTGACTTTAACTGTGTGCATCATAAAATTAACTGTGCATTAAATAATGCTATATGTATTAAAAAATGGTGTTTTGATAATCACACGTATATGTTTGATTTGTTTAGAAAAAATAAAACATAATTGATTTATAACTAATAGCAGTTTTATTTATTATATCATCATACCTATACACTAAACATACAGTGTTCATATTTCATTATCATAAAACTTAATAACAAGAAATTAAATACTTATATACTTTAACTACTTACTGCATAAATTTAAACATTTTGATTACATCTAAATTCTTAATTATTTACAGTAAATGAAATTAAAATAGTAACATTTCTTATACCAACACACCTTTAATATTTACACATAACTAGAGTCTTCACATAGTTTTTTCGATATTTTGTTCACTAATCTTTCTGCCTCATCCATAATGTTGTCCACTGATTCACTCACTACGTATTGCGCACTGATCAGTATATTATTATCATCTTCACTGAGGTCTACCACTTGTATTTGAAGGAGTCTTAAGCCTTTTTTCTTTTGATTATTGATCACGTAAGACAGATAACTATTAAGTTGCTTCCGTTTTTGAGGCTCCCGCCTCGTCCTTGATTTTTTATTGACCGGTTCGTCTTGTGGTTCAGGAATATGCCAGCTTGGATTTGGGCTCGGAAATCTTTGACCATACTGAGAGAAAATATCAGGTGAATCATTCATTATTGTTGATAATCTGAAACAATAATAGAAATTATTTATTTGTACATATAAAAGGTAATCCTATAATCATAAGATTCGTAAAATATGTATAGGTACTTACGATTTATTAAATCGATGTGATCACCACAACAAGCACCAGCTTAATGATTAATAAACTAATATTATTGTACGGCGAATGCATAGTGTAACATAAAACTTATGACACAATTTGATGTTTCCTTCCAACAAGTTTGAACTTGTTTCTCGAGCACAATGAGTGTTGGAAACACCTGACTAATATTATATTTCAAAACTTTATATGTTTTGTATGGCAGTTACTTACTGAGAAAAATTATATCATGTTTTGACAGGTTTGTAAATTATACAACAGGTTTCAACTTGTCTTTGTAAGTGATATATTTCAAAAACTTTATAACCTTATTTTATACCAGTTAATTACTGATTAACAATATCATCGTATGTCAACAGGTTAAAGCTTGTAAATCCTTCGACAAGTTTGAACTTCTTTCTATATATTTTGTATAGGTACCTACCAGTTAAACACTGAGAGACAATAATATCAACAGGTTTGAACATGAATGCCAGTTAATTACTGAAAACAATAACAGGGTACCTTTTTATTGAATGTACGACTGGCTTCTATTTGGTATAGTACATTCATAGACGTGGTAGGTAGGTATTACTTAAATGGATAAAAATAAAAGAGTCTATATATTCACACAAATGTATTTATTTTCACATAAAACTTACAATTTATTTTACTACACAGCTATTTTTAATATCTTTAAATAATATTTACGTTACATTAGCACATAGTATTCTATAACTATTTATTACTCTGTATACAGTAGAAACATTTAATTTATAACTAATAATTTAGAAATATATAGATACATTACTTTAATATAGATGCATTACCCCAAGCTAAAGTAGATACTTTATCAGGTAATAGCAAACGTTTATCGTCATTGCTAGAAAGTGCTATTTTATTAACACTCTGTGTAAATATTTCATGTTTGATTGACCTAAAGAGTAAATTTTTCTTGCGGATGACATTACAATTATACAAAACATTTTTATAATCTATCATATGTAAATTTTTCGTTACACTTTTTTTTGTTCCCTTTGCTTTCTTTATTGTTTTGTCTAAAGTTTTTATACAGTATAGCTTTGAACGCAGTCCTACAAATTCTTTAATTATTTTACCTCCCATTTCGTCCTTAAAGAGCCCAGGTACTTTTTTATTAATAATTGGCAGGCCAAACTTGTTATCAGAATTGTAATTGCTAGTATCAAAATATTTAAGGAAATAATTTTTAATATCTTTGTAAAAGTCATTCGTATTTACATTATAAACAAGACTATCAGTGTCAGTATAGCATAATTCAACATTATTGCCATAAAATGGTTTTATAGTAGAATAGTGAAAATCGTACATATGACTCTTTGATAATTCTAACACAGCGAAACCTATGTATATCGGTTTATTAAGAATAACACGCGAAGGTTTCATTTGTATTGCTACCAAATCATCTGAAAATACTGAAGCACTATGAAAATATGGGCTGGCGATTAGTTTTTCAGCACATGTTGATTTCTTGGTCTTATTTTTTAAATCATGCCATTTGTTTACTAACTTTAAATCAATTTTATGCTCATTGTTTTCTAGAGTTTTACCAAAAATACTGTTGTTTAGTAATTTAAAAAAATCTTGTTCAAACTGTGACTCTTTTCTGGACAAAATGGAAAGTCATTGTGTTCAGTGTGTAAATTCTCAGGGTATGTTAAATCAACTTCGAGAATATACCCATATTCCGCGTTATCACTAATATCAGTCAAGTTCAAATGTAAATTATCTATTTCATTGCTCGACATAAATCTAAAATCTGAATACGGCAAATATTGACACATGCTATATCCATATAAATTGTTACAGTCTAAATAAACGATGAATGAATTTTGACGAGTCTGATCGTAAGTATCTAAATATTTGTGATTGGCTTTTACGTGTCGTTTGAAACACATACAAATACCTCCGCGAATACCTTTTTGTATCATTCTAAAAATTTCTACATCGCTAATAAGGTCTAATTTAACGCTTGTTTTCAAAAGCATTGCATCGAACGATAGACTTGGTGCTGTCAGGTAAAATGCCGGATCAAGATTATAATACCGTTTGCAAGTTTTTCTAAAACTTTCAAACACGTCTGCGAGCAATAACACATCGGTTTTAAGATATAAATCTGTGTACATACCCATATTTTTTATATCAAACTCTAACCAAATGGAATGCGCGTGTGCATAGTCGTCATCAGTGATAAGCTCATTTGTCAAGGAGTTATAAAAATTAGTTTTGCTGGGCAAACACGTATCTTCATAACGGTTCAATTGTGACATATAATCATACGGATATACTCCTTTTCGAGTAAGGAGCTCAAATTGTCTTGTATCAGGAAAATACGATTTGAGTAATTTAAACTCTTGTTTTTTCATTGTATTAACTAATTTTTCTAAACTAGTCCCTAAAAACTTGAAAGAATCTACAAAGCGAACCTTTATACTTTCTTCTTTCGAAATAGGAATGGACTTTGTGAGCGAAATATAGTTTTCTTTTGTTTTAGGTATTACTTTTAAAGACCCAGGAGCTTTGCCTAATTCTTTAATGAAAAGGTGACAGTCATAACCTGATAAATTATGAAAAAACACTGGTAAAAATGTAGGCAATTTATATTGCAAGTTACAATAACTATGAGCCGTGCCGCGATATTTACCGGTCAAATGACAGTGGTCTCGGACCTTATCACCAAACAATAAATTCTCACAAATATGACAAGTAACCGAGTTATCAAAGTCATGAGCATTAGTATCGGTGTAAATCATAGGAACTTGTTTTTTAAAAATATTGTAAATTTTTTTTGCATCTTTATAAATAGAATTTACAAATTTTGATATGCAATCCAAACCACGGTAAGAAACGTACCTATTGTATTGTTTGTCTAGCGCACACGTAATATGATAAGCAAAAGCGATAGGCACATGTCGTTGACGTGTTACCGTATGCGATTTACTTGGATCAGGGTCACAGGACTGAAATCGTTCTAGCATTGTTTCAAAGTCTGCGTATATAACAAATGGTACAGTTTGCTTTCTGCTAAAAATTTTAAATTGTATAAATGAGCCCTTCGGGGGTAGTTCCGTAGCGACACCTCCACAACTATGTGAATCAAGGGCATCGTATGTATTAAAAAATATTAAACACACATCACAAAAATGCAATTTACCGTGATGTTTTGTGATTTGATTTTTAACAAGTCGCGGTAAATCTTTAATTAGACAGTAATGTGACAAATCATTGCTTTCTAGATAAAGTAAATGAATAACATTTTTCTTTAAATTATTTGATTTATAAAGCGGTCCTACTACAGTATATTTTTTTAACCCATAGATATAAACACAAATTTCAGGATTATTTACTTCAAACTTAGCAATATCTGAGAAAGTTAATGGAAATTGTATGCCTTCTATATTTAACACATCCCGAAAATCAGGGTAAGACGATACTCTTTCAGGATGACTTTTGGCTGGGTATAACGCTGCAACGACTGACCATAAAAAGCAATAATCATCCTTATTTCGAATATTTACACAAGCTTTTTTAGATTTTATAGTAGCCGGTAACTCTATAAAGCCTGAACCATGCAAAGGTTGATATTTGTTAATATTTACTTCTAAGTGTGAGCTACTTAAGAATGTCCAACCACTATCGCGATCCTGAAATTCTTCAATCTTTTTTGTTAAAATGTTTTTAACTTGAGATATTAAGGGTTCGTATTCATAGTTTTGATGAAGTGTATAATTTTTTGTAAAGAAGGATTTCATCTCTTGAGAGTCATTTTTAAACATTAAAAACAAAGCAAAATATTCAAAGTTAATTTTCACGCATATATGTTGTTTAAGAGACAAGGTTATTAATGACCTAATCTTTTCATGAATGTTATTTAAAAATGAAATCAAAGAACAGTTTTCATATTGATTTACAATTCTATAGGACGCAATGCGGTTTCGAAATGCAGAATTTATTAATTCAACACCATCACAGAAATAAGAAATACTTTTATTCTTGTGATTAGTACTACGTAAGTGACCTACCCAGTGCTTGCGCTCAACAGATGTATTACAGATAGTACAGAAAGGCATTTTAGATGGACGAAAATGGGATTAGAATAACTTATTAAGTATCTCAATAAAAGTACAGTGCTACACAATAAAAAAGAATGATCTAATTAAAATCAATATTATCGCTAAAGTACGTAGGCTCTGTGTTATTAAATAAAAAAAAAAGGATGATCTAATTGATCTAATAATATCGCAAAAAGAATAAATTACCTAATCTATTTAAAATTAATATTATCGCTAAAGTACGTAGGCTTGTGTTGTGTTATTAAATAAATCATGTGCTCGTTGCATGAATTTTTGCAGCGCATTCCACTGCACAGAGCCTCGGTCTAATTGAACTTTTAACGCTACTAACGCCTTTCTCCACCGATCTTCGCGAGGGATGGAGATCACGTCGCTCTTAGCGTAAACTTTGATGTCTACGTAAAATTCTCCCGACAAAACCGCTTGTCTTCTCACCTTCCCGTTATCGACGCGGGTCACGAGAGACGAGCCGAGATCACTGTGTGTAGTAGGGGGTCGCTCCACATCCACTTCTAGGCCGAAGAGATCAGTGGGCTTATTTCCATTGTCAGAGTTTTTTCTGTAAATAAAAATAATAAATTACTACCTATTGCGAAAGAGCCTAAGGTTGAGATCTATAGATGTTTAATAATAGATTGAAATGGACTAAGTTAATTGACAGTTATTACCTAGGTATATTTTATTTAAAGTTTTAATGTTTATTTGTTACACTATTTAATTAAGGTACTAGGTAATGTGTCCATGGATCAGGGTGAACAGTACTATTGTTCAATATTAAAACCAAAAATTACAAATTAATTACGTTCTAAATTTAGATCGGGTTGAAGCGCGGTCACGTGCTAGCTCTACGTACAATTTACTACATCAACAATTTAGCCCACTCGCCTGTGTGTCCCTACATCAACCCCTTCCTTTTTTCAAATAAGTTTTTTACAACAAACTTTATATAGTAACGTCTTAATTAAGTCTTATAAACTACCATAAAAAATCGTTGTCACCCTACAACCTGGCTGGTTGAAGTTTATATCTACTACGCTATAAGTACTAACTAACACAGTTAAATTGTAGTTTCTATTAATATCTTGTACTTCGTACCTGGTAAAAGTACCATACACTACGAAACAGTAACTCAATTAAGACAATTCTTGAAAATGTGTATTTTCACTAATCTATGTTACTCATAACCATCTTATATTATATATATATATATATATATATATATATATATATATATATATATATATATATATATATATATATATATATATACTCGTTTTAGCATAAAATTATAATCGCCTTAGTTTATTGACTTTAACATTTTTCCAATATGAAATTTATTAGTATACTACATCACTGGACACAAATAATATTAATTTACGTATAAAGTAGGTAATACAAAGCAAAACATTTTCAAAGTTAACACAAGTAATAGAATATACTCGATGAAATAAACTTACGTATAACTGAGATATTTGGTTCCCACTTTAACATATTGCATATGAATTCAAATTACAGCGTAAATACAACCTGTTGTGGATTTCGCGTGACATTGGCTACTTCCACACATGGTTTATCGTTCATTTGTCCTCAGAGACGTTTTAAGCAATTACTATCTCCTTACTGAATGTTTTACCCATGATTAACCTTAGTGGTTTAACGTTGAAATAACTATATTACCTACTAAAAGTTTTGTACAAAAAGAGAATCTTTAATATTTGTTATGTGTTTTAAATCGGAGTAGAAGACTTATATGTATAATTGTAACGGACTATATCTAATACTGGAAATGTAAGTAATGTAAGTAAATTAAATGTAAGTAAATTACCTTAATTTTGACTCGTGAGGCTTGGAAACGGTGACACTGTTGGATGTACTCGTAGCTTGTGAATCGGTCACTTTGCGTTTCGTCGCCCTTTTCTTCAGCTGCTTTGCTTGCGGCGGTGCTTCAACCACTACGGAACGGCTGTTGTGAGAATATTCGCTTTCGGAGGTAGACCTGCAAATAAGACACAAAGATTAATAATTTATAAAAGACCAACTTTGTCTGCGACCTAATCCTGGTATCACGAGAAAAGATAACCTATATGTTTCATTAAAATCTGTACAAATATATTTTTAAACATCCAAACATTGCACTTATAATGTTAATAAAGATTGATACAATCACTAAGTATTGTTAATAACTTAGTTAATGATTAGGATTGTTATTCATTAAACCACAAACATGATTATTTAGATAGATAGCACTTACTTACATTTTCGTTGTAGCTTTCAACAGTTTTTAAGCGCGTAGCAGCAAGTATATCCAGCCGGTGGCAGCGGGCAGAAACCAGGATCCGTAGTTGTCACGTTAAGACAAAGGAGTAAAGTAATTTATCAAACCAAATTGATCGAGTTTTTATATAGAGAAATCGTCCATTCAGCAAAACTATGTTACTTTGAAAATATACTTAAAGTTCTTTGTTTTAAAGAATCGTGAGTAATTATTGTCGGTTACGACCATTTAAATTAAATCTTTCCCATCGATTCCGTCAAATTGACTTTTTTGAGTAATGAAATATAACACTTTCGTATATTCAAAGCCGCCAATAATCGCCGCAACTTCTTTGAAATAGATACCCGTGTTCTTGTTCATAAAACATAATTACCTAAGCGTAATATATGAACTAGTGTTTGTCCACGACTTCGTACGCGTTAAAGTTACAATTAAATTGTATCATTTTTACTATAGTTATTTTTGTCTTTAGTACCTATTTGATGAGGACAGGAATCATACAAATAAATAAAGGACCTATCCAACCGTTCTCCAGTTGTAAATTGTGTTAATAATACAATTTTGTTTTATCTACATGTACCTATAATACTTTATTTATATAGATTAAATCATATTTCGGACATTGAAAGATTTCATTTAAAGGCTACGTAGTAATGTTTTAATATAGACCGCAAAATGCTCGAATCATCATAAATGTATTCCCACAACCTTGACACACACATGCACACACATGTGAGTAGTTACTTTAATACGACCCGTGCAATACTTAGAAATGTACATTATGCAGCTCAGCAGTTTTATTACTTTGTAGCTTTTAATAACGTAATTCCAATGTCACTTCACGAAGAAACGTGAAAGAGTCAAGTTTATACATTCTAGTGATGATATTTCAGCTAAAGTGTAATAATTTCGGTCGGCGATAGGTAGTAAAGTAGTGCAGTGAAACAGTTATTTATACTAATTTCGCTCGATGATAGGTAGTGAAGTAGTGCAGTGGAACAGCGCCCAGACCAAACACTCGATGATATCTTAATCAAGGTAAGCTCATATGTTGCACGATCTCGAAGTATTATTGGACGGCCTACTCCACCGAGAGTGGATGAGGCGAACGGAGTGAGCCTCAGAAACGGAAGGTGGAGTAGGACGCCCAATAATACACTACTACTTATGTATATATCGGGTGTCCCGATTTTGAACGATAACCTGGTACCGAGTTAGAGGCCAAGGTGTACCAGTTATTAAAAAATACTCTCGCCCGGTATCAGATTATCGTTGAGTTTCGGGTCTTTATATATAATAATGTAAATTACCTAATAGTTAAAAAAAAAATAAGTGGATGAAATAGAATAGTTACGTAATAGAATGTTACATTAAAATTATGTTAGATGTTTCAATCTGACCAAATATTTATAACTAGTATCCGCTCGCGACTTTGTTCGCGTGGAATAAGGTTTCCGCGATTCCTCGAGAGTTACCCGTTGAATCGAGATTAAAATAGCCGTGTCATCAAATTATCTACACTTCAAGTTTAATCCCGATCCGTTAAGCCGTTTTTGACTGGTTTTCATACATCCAAACATTCACATTTAAATGATTGCCAAGGTAAAAGAAAATATGGTATCATGTAGTTGTTTCATATGTTTTAATTCCTACCCTATATCTATTTCCTATTGCTTTTATTTGACATTAGGTCGTAATCCAAGAACCTCGAGATAGTAACAGTTGGCGTGAGCTAGCGATCTGCCTGAAGGACGTCAATAGAGACTGGGCCAATGTCTGCTTAAATAATGCGGTGATGTTAGATCCTCGGCATCCTTTAACGTGAGTTAAGAGTAAAGTTTAAAAGTAAATAAATTACAGAAATTTAAAATGAAGTTACAAGTATGTGTGCAGCAAAGACATTGAAAGAGATCTCTTTCAATGTCTTTGGTGTGCACTAGTACCATTTATACATAATGGTTGACTGATGGAAAAGACTTTTGTCAAGTACCATAATAGAAGTTCATGGTATTACTTTTTAAAGCACTAAAGCCCATCACACACGACAAAGATAATATATATTATAGCGTCGAATGTAAAAGTTATGTTATCTTAACCCACCACACACGGCGCAGATACTATAATATATAGCAAGCGTACATTCTATCGGAAACCGTCTCGGGAGCCGCACGTCTCGATCGTTCAAACGATATAATACGAGTATACAGAGTGTTCATATTTTTTATTTTGCGATGATTAGTATTTTGTTGCTAGACCTGTTGGACAGTTCCTCAGATGATGATTGGGACTGTGAATATGATATAACCGTCATACTAGCTAAAAGTAAAAAACGAAGAATCTGGATAGAAGATCACATAAAACACAGGAAACACCGTAGCGAATTTAAACTTTACAATGATCTTTCAGAAAAAAAACAGCTTTTTCATACCTACCAGTTTTTTAATTGTTTGTCTGTCTGTCTCTATAATCCGGGTAATTTCTGAAACGGCTGGACCAACTTTGATGGGGTTTATACTGAAGACATGAATTAAAAGGCCACGCGAACGAAGTCGCGGCAGCAGCTAGTCTAATAATATAACATAGCCTTATTTCATCAAGAATACTAACATCGATTTAGTAGTTACCTAGTTTGATTGATCTATACGTAGTACTTACAATCTAGAAAAACCTATGGAAGTTAGGCTCATAGATTTTTTTTTAAATTCTAATAAGACAAAATTGTCATACCGCTAGTTCGATTAGTAGATAGAAAGTCTCACTTTTTCGATGATTTCCTTTGTTTGACACATTCGCGTTAGTCAGACGTTAGTTTCATTTTTATTTACATAAAATATGTCTACAGGTTCGAAACAAAATAGGTACATAAGATAATGTGAAGCTTTATTAGTTTTATTGTGAAAATATAAATTTGTTCGGTAACTGAAGACCAGACGTCCATTTACTGCAACGGTTTTGTCAACATCCTTTGATCTTAAGATCAGTTACGGACACTATCTTAAGATGTCTTCATTATCTGCAGTAGTCTTAGCGTATGTTAACATGCCTTTCGAATATCGGTAGCATCTTAAGCTACTCTAAGGTAAAATATTATAGTATATTCACCGTGTGTGGTCGCTCATTGAATTATATGGTGAGCGATATGTCCGAATCTGATCTAAGATAATATATATTTTATAGTATCTTCATCGTGTGTGATGGGCTTAACGCCTGCTTTAGCGATCTCAAATAATGAAATTTATAGAGAGAAAAATTCTTCTGACTCAGAAGACGCGGGTTCGAATCCCGTCCGAGGATGTGAATTTTTCTCTCCACACATTTCTTCATGCTTTCGGCAGAACAATATTTGTGAGTTGCATTGTATATCACAGTATTCAAGACTGTTCATTCTCTGAAATAGTTTTTATTTTATACAATCTAGTGGATCTGGGCTTTGCCAAATGATAAGTTTATATTTTTATAACCTAGGTGTTTTGCCGTGTCTATTTTATCAGCACCAAAAGGTGCTGAGCGTCCCTTAAGAAAGACAAAATCTTTTTTTAATGTCTTTGATTTTTCTAAGACATTTAAAAAAAGCAATAGTTAATCCTAATAGTGTAGAGTTGAATATTTGACAGAAATCTTGCCTGTAAGTGTTAAACTTTTTTTTTTTTCTTCCAGCCTATTATCGAAAGGCAGCATGCTGTTCGAAGAAAATCCTGCCTTAGCTGAGCCTTTCTTTGTCGCACTTCTTGCCCTCTATCCATTCTGGTCCACAGCCTGGGTCATCACAAATGCGTACTACATCGAAAGGGAAATGTTTAACTTAGCCGATCAGATCTGGCTGTATAATAAAATGTAAGTCATCATTTCATCAATGGCTTGTTTTTTTTTTGTATGTGAGCAGGTAATTCTTTGTAAATATGTTAGAACATAACGTGTGAAGATTTCCTGAATTATGATATTATTATTATTATTATTGAAGTGAAAACTTCTATAGGCGCGTTGAGCACTTTTTGGGTGAACAAAAATCATAGAACTCGCTTCATCGCCACCGAAATCTTTAGGCACGTTGAGCACTGTTTGGGTGAACAAATATCACGAAACTCGCGTCACTAAACGCTTCAAGTTACCTAGTTTTCACTTCTATTGGTAGTCCCCAGAGACTGGCCCGTACGGTTTTTTATTCTAGTCTTCACCAGGCCTAACTAAGCTAAGCCTGTACCATGGTAACTTATGATATACTTATATACATAATATATACTTGCACATCCAGTTACAGTTCATGCACACAAATGTTTGACTAGCTAAGACGGCTGAGTTGCGACCAACCTGTTAGTCAAATAATTCCCCTATCAAATCTTCAAACATTGGGGTGTGAAACATCCCAAGTATCATAGCTCTATATTTTACTCGTTTTTTCATGGCAAAATGTTATCTAGTTTCCCTTCTTTCCAGGACTCACAAAGAGGGTATGTCTGAAGAAATGAACTTCCCTAGATCATGGGGCTATGAGCTAGGTGACTGGTGGGATTACACACCGATACTTCCCGGCATGAGCCCGTTTTACAGCGCAGCTGATTTGCTGATACGACTACGTTCTGTCGCTGTTAGTCTCTTGATATTCTTGGTTCTCTTGATATATTACGTCTCTTTGACAAAAATACTGTGTGCTCCGTTTACATCTAAATCATCGATCATTTTATTAATCAGTGATCTTATGTAAAATGTATACACAGATAAAAAGCCTTCGTATACGTTACTATTTGACCCGCCAACGGCTACGCTCACTTGGTCTTGGTATAATGGTGAAAGCGCCTTTTTGGAATCTTGACGTACTGGGTTCGATCCCTGGGCTGGACAGTTATCAGGTTGTTCTGACAAAGAAATTTTCATCAGAAGTTCAGAGTCTGGAACAGTGCCCCATAGATGGCAATAGGCTCGCCCCCTATTACATAGGACCGGAAACGACCTGGCGAAACGTAGGTGCTTAATTCGGAGTACTGCGGTAATGCAGAGGTGGATAGTCTGCGCTCCTCCGTCGAACAACTCAAGTCAGAGCTAAACGATCGCGACCAGGAGGCGTTCTCTAACGACCTGGAGATAACCGGCATCCCTGAGGAGCAGGGCGAAAACGTAGGACGGCTCGTCAGCATCATCGCGACCAAGCTAGGCGTGACCTGCGAAGAGCGCGATACCGTATTTGTGGAGCGTGTGGGTATTAGACGCGCGCCATCTAGCGGCGTCAACGCGAACGAGCAGAGCGCACCTGCGGCGGTACGCCCGCGGCCGCTGGTGCTACGCGTGGCGCGTAGGCAGCTACGAGACTCGCTGCTACAAGCAGCATGCGTTCGCCGCAACCTCACGACAGATGGCATGGGACTCGCTGCCGCTCCTACAAAATTTTACCTAAACGAGCGTTTATCGAGGTTCAATAAAATGCTGTTTTTCAAAGCGCGCGAGCGGGCCCGTCTCCGTGGGTGGAAATACATATGGACCAGAAGCGGAAAAATTTTCGTTCGCCGCGAGACCGGGAAGGCGTCTTTTCGGGTGCGGTCGGAGCAGGACCTCGAGAAGATTTTTGGTGGGAAGGGAAATTAGATAGTTTGTTTTTTTATATAATATTATTATTAATTTATTTAAATCCATTGAAATCCATGGATTCTAATAGGGCAGGGATCGTCGTAGGTAAGAGTACGGTGGATGTATTGATACACTTTTATTATTGCTTATTGTACATATTATGCATTTCATATTTTCGATTAAAATATATATTTCATATGTTTAACTTTAAATTGTTTCATATAAATTTAATACTAAGTTTCATATAAATTTAAAACTAGTTTCAATAAAAAAATATTCATCGCTAATGTGGCTTACAAAAAGGTTTATATTCTAGTATTGCGCACGGTGTCAATAATCTATTTTAAAAGTGTAGTTCTCCAATTTATGTAATGGCTACCAAATTTATTAAAGTTGGGTTATATAACGCAGGTTCCCTCGGCACAAACCATGACAGCATCATAGCGCCAGTTACCCGGAGTGGCTACACCACTCCGGGTAACTGCTATATACTAGGCGTGAATGAGACGTGGGTGCACGCGGGTCAGGAAGGACGTGCACCAGCCATCCCCGGCTACCAGTTCCGGCACACGCCGCGTCCGTGTGAGCACCGCACGCGCGGGGGCGGCGTTGGCTTCTATGTGCGGCGGGGGGTCAATGTGCGGCCCTGGCGCCACCCGGTTGACCCTTTGCATGCCGTGGTCGAGCAAATGTGGCTCTCGGTAAATTTTAACGGTAAGAAATTGATAGTCGGGACTGCGTATCGACCTAACTGGGTAAATGTTGACACATTCTTTGACGCTGTCACTGATAGTATTAGCTCGATTGAAAAATATGATAATTTGATTTTAGTGGGCGATTTTAATATTAATTATGTGGACGTAGACGATTATAAAACAAAAAAAAATAATGTTTTTCCTGTCATGCTTTGAACTGAATCAGATCGTTTCGCAGCCAACTCACTTCACCAACTCTAGTGGAACACTAATTGATCTTGTATGTACTGACCTGTGTGCTCGTGGCACGACCATAGAGCATGTAGGCTCTATTACTGGCCACTGTCTTGTGGTCTCTGAGTTTTATATCAAGCGACCCAAAGTCGCTCCTAGAGTTATCGCGTACAGGCCGTTAAAAAATATTTGCTTGGAAGAATTTAATTTAGATTTAAGTTTAGTGAATTGGGATCATATATCGCAATGTTCTGATATTAACGAAATGGTTGATGCCTTTAATTATACTGTTCTGTCTTTGTTTGAATTGCACGCCCCTGTAAAGACAGTTATAATAAAGGATCGCTCGTACCCCTGGATTACGGATACTGTCAAACTGATGATGAGGCTGCGGGACGAGGCTGCCGCTGATTATAATAAATCAAAAACAGAAACAAAAAAAAATTACTACAAAAGTCTTAAATCTACAGTAAATAAAGCTCTTTTTTATGAAAAAATATCTTATTTTAAATATAACATCAACTGTCACATTGAAAATCCAAGGTCTCTTTGGAGGAATCTGAAGAACACTTTACTGCCTAAAACTGACAATGACTTGCCTGCAGTTTTCAGTGACCCTAATGTAATTAATTATCATTTTTTAAACATACCTGGCATCAAACAAACATCAATTTCATACTTAACGTTTATTGAACATCATAGATTCAGTAATGCAGTATTTCATATTGATCGTGTTGGTCTAGATTGTCTAATTAGCATAATCAGAAGTCTTAAGTCTAATGCTGAAGGTTGTGATTCCATTAATCTGAATATGCTGTGGTTAACGTTACCTGATAGTATAGACTGTATTTTAGCTCTTGTGAACTCGTCAATAGAAACCTGTACATTTCCCGATAGGTGGAAGCTCGCAATAGTTCGTCCTTTACCAAAATTCTCTAATCCTACTGACTCAAAAGACCTTCGACCAATTAGTATTTTGCCTTGTTTATCAAAAATTATAGAAAAAGCTATTTGTATGCAGTTAACTAACTATCTCGAAAAGAACAAAATTTTACCAGCTGTCCAGTCAGGTTTTCGAAGGGGTCGCAGCACAACGAGCGCCCTGCTCGACGTCACTGACAACATACTTAATGCTCAAGATAAAGGCATGTGCACTATACTGGTGTTGTTAGATTTTTCCAGAGCTTTCGATTCTTTAAATATTAATCTTTTGCTTTCCAAGCTAAGTTACTATGGATTTGACTCCGCTGCCTTACGTTGGTTTGACAGTTATCTAAGTAGCCGTTACCAGCTCGTGAAGATAAATCGTAGTGATGGCTCTTCCGCAGTCTCTGATAAGCTGGCTGTCACTCGAGGAGTTCCTCAGGGTTCAATACTCGGGCCGATCCTTTTCATTTTATACTCCGCGGGCATCGTTTCGTCCATGAAACACAGTAGCTTCCATATATATGCCGATGATACGCAAATATATATATCGTGCAAACCAAGTGACATTGATGAGGCTATAATTAAATAAAATGACGATCTTGAAAATATTGCTGCATGGTCTGCGAGCAACTGTTTGTTACTGAACCCATTAAAGTCAAAGTATATTATTTTTGGAAGTAAAAATCAATTAGCCAGTCTGAATTCTTCGCAATCTGTTATGTTAATGGGTGAGCCCGTAGAGCGCGTCTATGAAGCTCGCAATCTAGGCCTCATTATGGACAGTGGGCTCCGTTATGAGAAACATGTGGGAAATTGCATGAGAGAGTGTTTTTATAGGCTTAAAATTTTGTATAGGATGAGACCGTTTTTGACGACAGCGCTACGGGTTCAGCTAACCGAATTCCTGGTACTATCTAAACTTAATTATATGGATACAGTCATTCACCCGCGGCTGCTCGCTAAAACCAAACAAGTCGTTCAGAGAGTCCAAAACGCATGTGCTCGTTTTTGTTTCCCTATCCCACCGAGAGCCCACGTGACTCCATTTTTAAACCAACATGCTTTACTCAAAATGAGGCATCGCCGAAAGCTTCATTTGGCGTGTCTCCTTTTTGGGGTTATTAAATTTAAAGAGCCTTCATATTTGTACCAAAAGTTTAAATGGAATTCGAGTCACCAGTCTCATGGGTCCCGCACGTGCTCTATGCAGCTACTAACAGAGAGACACGCCACTGCTGCGTTTAGAGGTAGCTTTCGTTATGCTGCATCGAAATGCTGGAATAATATTCCGCCGCCGATAAGGAACCTGCGTAATTTGCTAAACTTCCGCAATAAACTTAAGACACCGCGTCTTAAGTTTATTGCGCCAATCACAATATTAAAATAATTTACGATGCTTTACGTAAGGTTGAAAATCGTTTGTTAGATTCGACGACGTAATGCGAAAATGCATTAATTTTGTTCGTTTTCTTTATATTTTTCGATATATACGAATATAATTGAAAAAACTGCTGGTTACTACTTTAGTACTATATGTTGGCTATGTATTACTTAAAAAATTATTTAGTGTTATCGCTGAAATTTCTGAGAGTTTGGACGTGAAAGTTTATTTTTATGGACCTATTTAGAATTTTTTCTGCAACCCTTCGAGTAATATTTGTAAATTCTGTTCGGTTATTACTCTTTGCCTGTTCCTTCTCTAACCTAAGTATTTTTTTCATAGATTATTATCGATCTGTTTCGTTACACTAGATGTTTAAAGATTCTGCTTTTTACTATTATCAGGATACGACCGCACCTTAAGAGCTTTATATTCGATCACCAAAAAAGTGAAGCCATTTTGGTTAATGACACCAGTGCAATATAAAATTATAAATTATAATGATAGTAATAATATATAAATTTGTGTATTTCTATTTACTTGTTACTAGATAGTTATTTCTATTATTTTGTATTTTTTAGTTTTATTATTTCCATTACGAAGTCTTTGTAGGTACATCCGGACATTCGTACCCTGCTTGCCTATTTGTTTTTATATAGTATTCTATTCAGTATTTAAAGTGTTGTGTTTGTTTTGTTTTGTATTCTTACAAAATGCGCTCGATGCAGTCGTGTGTGACGTCACCGCCAGCCCCAACGGAAGACCAGCGCTGGTTGTTTCAACGCAATCAGCTTTATGCTGAGTTGGGGCTGTGTTGTAGTGAAACAATAGATTGTGTAGTGTTAATTTTATGTATATTTTAGGCAAAATGTCATATTTTTTTTCATCAACAAATATATTTTTCTTTCTTTCTTTCTTTCTAAAACACCGCTGCCTGCCCTATATGTTATATTATACCCATTCCGGGGATATATAGGCGTGGCTATTTGTTATGTTGTATTTAAAAATAACATGCATTTCATTATTATACGTTAAAATTATTTTTCCCTATTTTATAGAGATCGCAGTATTAATTGAATAGTTTCTATATTGTAGTTTACTTGGTTGGAATGGAAGGACCTGATTACCGTATTCTAATTCATCAGTTAGCAGAAGTGTGCATATCTCGAGCGCTTTGCGAAACCGGAGAGTCAGCCGTATATTTCCACTTGGTGGCGTTGTGCTGCCGGCTGCGAGGAAATTATGAGGACGCCCTGTGCCACTTACAAAAAGGCATCAACAAGTTTGGCGAGGTGAGGAAAATATTATCTACTTTAGTATGATCTCAACCGAAACGATTATTTGGAATACTTCCAGATAATTAAGATTGTTCCCTTTACGGCTCATTCTCGTTACGATATTGTCTTTAAAGTGCCCGTGGATTTCGTGTTAAAGGCGATTATTTAATGAGTTCACCATATATGAGTATATGAGTTCATAAAGTTAGACAAAAGTGATTGAATCAATGTGGAAAATTATTATTGGCGGTGATAAGTAAGTATCCGCAAAAAAAATAGCAATCAAAATCAGCTGGGGTAGAAAAAACATTTTTATTAAAATGCATTGTTATTGTGAACCGGAATCTATTTTGGAACAAAGTACATGATTTAAGCTTTTTTCGGCGGACGGCTTTTTGTGTCGTTACAACTAGTCTGTTCTTTTATTTATGTCTTTATAGCGAGTAAAAACGTTAAACGTGATCCCGGATGGTGCCAATGTCTCTGGGCACGAGCGTAGTGTACTGCTAAACCGAACACCCGGGTCGCTTTGCAACTGTTATAGGGTTTGTGCTTACCATCAGGTGAAGGGTGGCTACCCGTTGATCATTTACAAGTATAACTCCAACGTTACGTCTAGTATAAGTATTATTTAGGGTATAGGGTTCATCAAAGTGAATCCCTCTCGCTTGGTGGACGAGCGACGCCATCCTTATGATGACCTGAGAGATGCTTTTTCACGCACCGCTTGAAAGACCCCCTTGTTTTACCAATTATGGATGTGCTTACATTTATATATGTGTCGTATGCATAGGCACATTAGTAGAACCATGCGTAAAATAGTCTCAAATTCAAAAGTACCTAGACAATACATATATTTGATCGTATTCATAATTCACCCAGTTCCAGAATTAGACTGTTCCGTTCCATGTTCTCCCAATTGGTTGTCATAAAACCCAACGAAGGGCACCTCACGTTGCCAGGAGTAGGTTTTTGGCGAAGGCTCATCACTGGCTACAGAGAAATATAACAGCACTTACAGGAATGCGAATTCCCATGAAATTCCTTATGTGCAGGCAGGCGGTCGACTGTAAAACCGATGCCAAATTTTCGTGCATTATATCTTCTTAGAAAACATGTTCTTTTAAATATGTTCTTGTGTTGCGACCTTTATGTGTAATAGAAAGTGTATTCTACTAATCTCCTATAATTTAAGATGCGGGTAGAAAGATGATAATGACTGACTTTTCATTTCAGATAAGTTACTTGAAGACATTAGAAGCTGAATGCTACCACCAGCAGCATAATAACGCAGCTGCGATGGCGGCATTTGAGAAATCAGGCAGCTGCAATGGTGCTTTTAGGTTAGTACCCAAAAATTATTAAAAAAAACTAAATCTACAAAAATACATTTTGTATAGTTTTTTTTATATTTAGTTATCTCAATCATCATTATCATCATCATCAACCGAAAAACGTGTGGAGTGACGTCGTGAACCCTTAATGTCACGATGAGCCGCTATTAGCAAATTTCTTCCATCGGCTCCCAGTGAACATCATAATGTCGTCAGTTCATTTGTCTGAGGGCCTACCTATGGCGCATCTTCCGGTTTGTGGTACTCCTCAAGCTTTAGTTCCCCATTTGTTGTCATTTGTCGTGCGTAGCTCCTTAGCTACGAAAGCTAGTCAGAATAACAATAGATAACCTATACCTAACATTCAGGGTTGCAATGAAGCTTCCTGTTGATACAAAAATAGTATTATCGTCTATCGTGAATCGGATCAGTAGTTCAGGAGATTACCTACTATATCCAAACTACCAAACAAACTTTACATTTTTATAATATTTATATATATTATAAATTGGTGATAGGTAATCGTAAAAGCGAGCGAAGCCGTTGGCGGGTCAACTAGTATGTAATATAGTACAAGTGCCGACTTCCTTTAGTTTAAAGGTACACACCAATGAGAATATATAACATCATTGGTACACACGTAGGTTTTGTGAGGCCGCAGCTTCTAATAATAATAATGTATTATTCCAACTTTTTAGCATTTTGTTATCAATGCCGTGTCGTGAACAGCAGCGATACCGCACGATCCTAGTCGACTTGGTGCGACGGCAGCCCAGTGCTTATGCTTGGATGGCTCTCGCTGATGACTGGTTGGCGGTACGCTATCTACCCAATTCATCTGTATATGTAGGAGTGTAATAGCTTCTCAACAATCATGTCCAAGATCGTTTTCATTTACTTATTGTATGCCCATATTAATGCGCCGACCTTGCCAAATTAAGACTCTTTATGTGTGTGATAGCAAATTGGATTCTTATGCCTATGGTTCAAAGTGTGCAAGACTGGCTTATTATTATTACTATCAGCCTTTAAAAATCCCCACTACTTGGCCAAGTCCTCCTTTCCCTCTTTGCAAGTTCAACGATGTGTTGCTTGTGGCAAAATTACTACACTCTCCTTATGTCAAACTCATCTCTCAGTCAAAGGTAAGTCGTTGCCTGAGTAGCTCAGTCGATGGTTATGTTAACTCCACAGGTTAGGTTCAGGGAAGTATCTTGAGCGTCCTGTTCATAATAATCAAATCAAATCATTTACTTAGACACAAAAATATTACACAGTTATGGTGAATCCATAGCCTTCCGAACTAGTGTGTTCAGGAGTCAGTGGTTTCTCTTATTCAAGAGCAATTTTTTATTGTATGTCATACATGAATTGATTACATTGATTTTATTATTTATATGGGCATGCAGGTGTGCGTATGTGTGTGTATTGTGCATTTGAGCGTTTTGTATGTGTGAGTCGTGTATGTGAATCAACAAAATTTGTATTTTGCCTTTATAAGCCGTATCACCCGGGTTACGGCCATGGGAGAGTACCCTTCAACGAAATCTATCACTCACAACATACAGGTTACATACTAAAGTATGTATATTGGACTCTTCTACAATTAGCTGACTTCGTAGATACCACCGAAGCCTCAGATGTTCTGCCAATATTTCCACATTATTTCTTTCTTTTTTCTACCAACTTCCAAAAAGGAGGAAGTACTCAATTCGACTGTATTTTTTTATGTTTGTTACCTCATAACTTTCGATAGGGTGAACCGATTCACAAAATTCTTGTTTGAAAGCTGGTGCTTCCCGTGTGGTTCCATTTAAATTTCATCAAATTCGGTTCAGTAGTTTTTAGTTACACTCCAATAACTGAATAGAATGGAAATCAGTATTAAATTTTTCAAACTGTACTTGTTAATCTGTGTAACGTTGAGGTAGAATGACACTCTAGATTGTGATTTTTTGAGCAATGGGAACAAAACAGATACGCCTTGGTACAGTTCTGAGCCAAACTTCAAAGCTTTAAGATCTGGAGCCTGAATAATGTCGTGGGCGGAAGGCTTAAACCGTCCAGTCATTTAAAAATATATAATTATTAAATATTTGAACAAAATCTGCAGAGAGCAGCGGTAGGTGAGGGTGGTGACGGGGCTTCCACGGATGAACAAGTAACAGCCCAAACCTGCGCAGTAGCTTGTGCTAAACAAGCACTCAAGTGGGACAGGAGGGCGGGCAGGGCGTGGGATCTCCTCTCCAAACTGGTGAAACCGAGCGCGAGACGACTGTACTGCCAAGAAATGGCTTCCAATGTAAGTATTTGTTCCGTACCTCAAAAGAAAAAGGGAACTCTTATGGGGTTACTTTCTGTCTGTCTGTCCGTCTGTCCGTATGTTCGTCTCTCCGCCTATCTGTCAAAACCCTTAGACACGATTATTGCATCCACGCAAATAATAAGTTAGTAAAAGTGAATTCGCCATTATTCATATTAGACTATATATTTACGGTGTTCAGATTTTTACCTTTATATGTGCTGTACGACAGACAACAAGATTATCTATATATCTTTAGTTATTCTCAGGAACGCCTAAAGATATCAAGTTAAAATTTATATCACATACGCGGGTCTGCGGTCTCTTTCAGCTGTGAAAAAATTAAACTTAAGTAAGTTAACGCGATCAGAAGATATTACCGTTTATGTCTCATATTTTCGCATATTTTGCGATTTCTCAAAGGAATCAAAATCTATAGGCCACTTCCCTTTCACCTAGAATCGTGGAATTCGGCAAGAATTAATCTTGTTGTCACATATAAAGGTAAAAATCTGAACACCGTAAATACATAGTCTAATATGAATAATAGCGAATTCACTTTTACTAACTTATTATTTGCGGTGGATGCAATAATCGTGTCTAGGGATCGAACGCCAAAGTTAAGTTTGTCTTTAACCTAGTTTGTTTTTTAGTAAAGCAATAATGTTAGATACTTTCTTTATGTACGGAACCCTCGGTGCTTGAGTCCAACTCGCACTTGACCGGGTTTTTTTATGGTATTGGGAGGAAAAAAGCATCAATGCAACAAAGGTTTTATTGGAGACTTAAAGAGATACCACAAACAGCATTAAACACTTTTTACGTTTAAGAGGGGTACAGGTTCATGACGACATGCAACATGAGCCATTGCAACGCTATAGACCTATAAGTTAATATCAATGCTAAACATAAATAAAAATAAACTTTTTCTTTGGTAAGTGCATAACTTGGCTAAACAGATCAAATAATATTATAACAATTTTCGTATGCAAATAATAGTGCAATGAAGCTTAGCTTTTTTTAGGATTGCCTGAAACAGAATTCGGGAAAACGGAACGTGATTTTTTTTCTTATGGACAGAACAATGTCTATCAGGTCAGTTAGTTAATAATAAATGCAGTCTGAAGTCTACTCTACACTAATGTTGATGAAGATTTCATTTTCACTTCGTCATAATGCAGAATTTACCTACTAATATTTAGGCATTCCTCACTTCCTTAGAAACGAAAGTTGGAAAATTTTCTTATATAAAATTTCCCTTTCGTTTTCTCTAACAAGAGGAATTTTCATAACGCATATTCAACTCACTCGTGTAAGTACAGCAATACCAATCGACTCGTCAAATTGTCTCCAGCGATCACCTTTTCTGTAATGCTGGATTAGTGTATGACGAGTTAATAATCGCTTGTCAGCCGAAACAGCGTCAAAATTTATTTTCTTAAAGTAAATCTCCCATTGTTAATTTTGATTACTTTTTTTATTACTTTAATATTTCTACCCACAAACTTCAGGGTCCGTGCCATTTTTTTTACATTTACTTACTAATTAATCAACTATTTAAATATACATCTTTGCATACAATGAGGGAACATATACTAAACCTAACTTTATATAAGAAATTAAATAACAGAAAAACAAAACCAAAATTAGGTATCCATTGTAATTGCGAGCAGACCGGTCTCCGCAAGCAGCGCCCGTTCACGAGTTGACGCATGTGCCAGCCATCGCCTTCCTCAACCATATTTGAGGGAAGATGGCGACCTGACACACGCCACGCAATTTTGATTACTTACAAACATAGAGTTGAAGTTCGAACCACCACAAAATATTTCATTCTTTCTCTTCTCATCTGCTACTGCTTGTTCATTCTCTTTCTAACAAAATATCCTCATCCTCAAACTGTTTACTACTTCCACTTCCATTTTATTCATACCACTTTCTCATCAACACTGCTTTACACATCTATAAATACTATGTTAAGGCTATGGTGTTGCATTGGCTGTTATTTATGAATATATCGGTCGGACTACTTATTTTATGGATTTAATCATTTTTAATTTAATTACATTCTATTTTTAAATCAATTTCTTTTTTAAGGATTTAAGGGCATATACATGTTTAAACATATTTGTTCTAAATACAGTGTGGTTACTTTTCCATGTCGGAAGAGAGAACAGAATCAAGGCTGGAGTCAAAGCAGTCACGCTGTCATTTTTTAGGCATATCTCAAAAGGAGTGTCGTTGCAAACTGTGTGAAAATATAGAGGTTTAATGTATTTTTAGTTTCATTAATTTAACACTATTAAATGAACATTGAATAACGCGGAGCAGTTTTTTATTATAAACATTTAAGTTATCATAGTAAGTAGCAGTACTTGAGTGGGTTTTAACCCTAGATAGCTAACCTTCTCAAACTACCTAAGGCCCAGTTGCACGTTTGCTCGGGTTGAATAAATAAGTCTACGAGTTTGTAAACTTGCGTTAGTCATATCAATTTTTAACTCTCATTTTGCCTTGCACGACTATAAAAGATCACCGATTCGCTAAACTGACATTTGTAATCTTTAGATGGGAACACTGAATTGTCTATGCGTTAATATTGTAACCTGACCAATAATGAATGAATCAAAATAAAAGTGAAACTTATATCTCTCTCTTTGGCACTACAGTACAATGTATATAGACTTTCTTGTTTATCCTTAGTTGTATGAAATTTGACGCCTTTTTATTCTATACGTGTATTGTCTCGTGTCATTTCATCCAAAGAGTACATTATACAGCAGAATGTAACCTCAATTTCTTTTGACACAAAACTTCACTAACCCTAGTTAAATACTTAACCCTCCCACATTGCTGGGTTAAATATCAATAAATAACCTTAGATTTACTCCTTACCTTTAATGGTGCAAGATAAATTAATTATAAAACCCCGTTTTAGCAGTTGACTCTGAGTTATTGAAGCTATAACTCTGGAACGTGCAAGTGGGCCTTAATAAGCCAACTATTCGACTTTTTGTTTGTTTGCTTGTATTTTATAATAACTTAATTATATTAGCGGAAGTTATAATACCATAAGAAAGATAAGCTTTAAAATTAAAGATGTATGTAGCATATTAGGCAGAAGGCCGTTCATGGTGGTGACGACCCTCAGTCATGAGGAGTCGATCAAGAAGAAGAAGTAGCAAATTAATCAACTCAACAAACTTAACAACGAATTGTCAAAATATTACATACTTATTTCTCTTAATAGTTGTGTCATGACAGGTCAGTAGATAGGTGTAAAAGTCACGATAAAAACTATTTATGAGATGTTGGTCACGGACAAAATACTAAAAATTTCGTAGAATTATCGTGACAAATGTGACGACTGACTATTTGCCTGTCACTGGTTTATGACTATAATGGTATTGAGAAACATTATTATTATATTAGACATGAAAGGCGGTTAATCCTTCCTGTATCGTGATAATTAAAACAAAAGATTTATGAATGAAACTGACGCGGTATATTTACATCTCTGGGACGCAAAGGGTTAAACACTTTGACCAACAATGTCAAGAACAATTGGATCTTTACTAAGATTTGTTTTTATGAAATAGATTAGAAAGGTAATAGTCTTGTTTGAACCGAAGAAACCCCAAAAATACAAAAATTGGTTGGTCCGAGCAATACCTACTGATGCATATGAAAAGACAAAAATGTCTAAAGCAACGAGTGCAACAAGACGAATAAAAATAAACACATCAAATATTACAGATCTAAGCTTGCATTTGGTCAATTCTTACAGAGAACAGTACACAGTCTACAACTGGCAGGAGAACTTGTAGTTGTGTACAGTACAGCTACTTATCAACCTGATTGTGTTCAATCGAGCTATTAAGTATGCTGCCTTTTTCTAGACTTGTAGTCCGATGCACTAGATAATTCTTTTCATATGTACACCCTTACAACAATTCATCTGTCGCAGAAACTTTGCAGTATGATAAAGTAATGTTGATAGGTTACGATGAAAATATTATCCAAAAGAAAAAATACAGATGCAGAAACTTAAAAATACCTATTTTGCATAATAATTTCAGGAAAATTCCTTCGTTAAATTTTATTTCTCTATTTCTTTAAATGTATAGCTTTTTTAAATGTACTCGTATTACATCCCTATCGCGTTATTACGAGGTTTTAAAAAAGAACAATCATTCGACGATTATGTTAATCGTAATCTATAAACATTACTTTATCACACTGCAAAGTTTCAGCGACAGAGGGATTATTGATATAGTCAAACCCCTCAATGATCGGATTATTGAGATTATTTTGATACCAAGTGTCAGGCGTTATTCTTGAGGCATAACAAATATATCCATCTTCTTCGGTTCATTTGATTCTATCCACGTTGATCGGTGGCAAGACGTTGTGACGTAACGTACCTGATTTACTCATATTTACACTTATTTTTTTTGATTAATTTAATTTTACTTGACTTCTTTAGTGTTCGCTTTAGTGGCGAACAGAGTGTTCTGTAGTGCCATACACTCTCTCGTTGTATTCTTCAACACTAGGTTCAAGCTTGTTGTTTTCGTCAACTATTTCCATAATATGCTTTGCTGCCCATGACAGTGTCCAGAGTACCCCAATAGTGCCTGCGGTAGCCGCGAAAAACCTGATGAATGCAAAGAGAATACAAATATATAGTGTAAGTAGGTATTTTTAAGGATAATACTGTCATGATAGTTATTTTACACCTAATAAAAAAATACGGTAATAATCAATTGATGGGAAAAGCATTTCGTAATACATTCCTAAGGAGACAAAGATGCTTGGACTACTCCACTTTCAAGTCGACATCTGCCACCCACGTATGTACCTATTTATTAAAAATAGTAAAAAAAATTAAAATATGGTAGAGATTCTATTTGTTAAGCTATTACCACATTCTATGTAAAATTTTAATGCTGTGCTTTTACTATTAATTGGAAAAACACTCACGTTAGGGATAGAATACGTCGACCCGGGCTTCGAGCATGTACCGTAAGTGAGACCTTAAGGTAAGTGTTTTGCCGGTTAACAGTAATATTTTAACATTTGTCATACTCACGAGAATTTTAATACAAAAAAGATTATATTTAATTGGCAACGCTGCAGTGGATTTTTCAAACTACTTTATTAATAATAGAAAACTATGTGTGTCTTTAATGCCAAGTTGAAAAGATTTTGATTAGATTTATTTGAATTAGCATCCTATTAATTCTACATAGTATTTATTTCCACTACCAAATGGAGCAATAAAATTGTTTGGTGTTTAAAGTGATATAGGAAGATTATGGTATGATTATTCATTATCAATTCCAGATGTACAAGCAAATATATAAGTTAAAACAAACAATTTCATGAGAACTGGATACAGACAACCTGATAACGGTCGTAGGACAACGTTGAATGAAGGCCGATTCCAACTGGTTCTTTTGGAAAATTTTGGGGTAGGCATATGTTCAGCAGTTAATATATAATAAAAAATGTGTTTACACATTTAATTTACTTTTACTGTATTATAGTATACATACTTACGGCTGGTTTCAATAATCTATCTATCGTCGGCTTACCCTATACTAGAGATAAATGTAGGACACTATTTCTTCTTCAACTTCAAACTTTAATGGGTAATAAGTTTGAAAATCTTAAATATAACTTATATAAATTACATCAATGTTTTAAATGTACGATTTGTGTGTTGGCGTCCGGACAAGAAATTCTGTTTCCCGGATACCAACCTCTTCCCGCAACAAGAACATTTTCATAGTTAGTAGTAGGTGTACTTAATTAATTTAAACAATAATTACCGTTTGTTACATATAAGTTTGGTAAATGGGTATAACAGATTCAGTAGTGGGTATCAATTATTAAGACAAGTATTGTGATATAATATTTACCCGGTTGAGAATATTTAGTAAACTGCTACCCACAACAAAACTCATTTTGTGATAGAATGAACTTAGGTTTATATACATTGAGGTATTATATACATATACATTGAGGTTTTTGAGTAACAGTTACTCGGTATTTACATAAAATTGTATGCTATGCATAATTATACTTTCATAGTTTAATAAAGATCATAGACGAAACAATAGATCAGTGAGGGTGACAAAGCCAGTAGTTACCTTAGAGCAACCTTTATTACCCATTTTTACCGTTACTTTCAGGGCCTACTCCAATATAGTAAGAATTATTAAAAATAAAATACAAATATTTGTATGGACGTTATGTCAAAGTTCTATCGGTAAGGGAAACTGTGATAGATAAATAGGTATATTAGTGAATTTGGCAGTTACGTGATATTACAGTTGCAACCGTTCTTATTAAGTAGAACACAGTTAAGTAGTTCATACAATAGTGAAAGTTGGTTAGCCTACTTTTTAAAATAATTACTGGTTGACATGATATACTCACACAAACATTATCCAGGTATCTAATAAAACCAGGGGCAACGCACCGACGGCGTCTCTTATCTGTTATGTATTTATTATCCAGCAGCACACTACGAGTGTTCCATACGATCATGTACTTGAACTTCGTACGGTATTATAGTCGTAGGAGTGTCATTGTAGTACGGGATATTGTCCAAGACTTGCTTTCCTGCCCAACCCAGGCCGAAGAGAACCGCCAAGGCTTTGAATACGCTAGTGAACAGGCTGTAAATATATAAAATTAGGTTAGGATGTACTAAGTAGTGCAAACTTGTAATTACCCTTCTGTATAATGTTTAAGAATTAGGTTTTAATTAGCTGTAAGCATACTGATCTTGACGTGTTTAATACTAAATTATGGATGTTTCTCAACATCTGCCTGAATAATTTTGTTACACCTAATTTATGATATTTTTATGACTGACCTTATGTAACAGTGTATTATCTTGATATTTTCAATTTAATGACTATTATGTTTTCTCTTAATTTAATTGATCTATATTATAATTTACTTTTAGCTAGTTGCATGCCTTGGCGTTGCTGTAATTGTATATAATAAGGTAATTGAATAAAAATAAATAAATATATGCTAAACTAGGTACTAAAAATAGAACTGAAGCTATCTACTTCGTTAATGATACCTCCCTAAATGAAATAATGTTTCATTCTTTTCTAGTGAGTTTCGAGAGAGTATCGGGGACCACGTTTATACCATTAAGGGTAAAACCAAACGAGCGTAATTTTGTGAGTCGTGAGTCGCAGAATTTCGGTAGCATAAATTCTGTTGCATTCGGTTTAATACAAAAAGGCAGTTGGTGCCACACGAGAAGAGGAAGAAGAGGCGCGTAAACTCAACCGAATTTCGGTCGTGGTGAGGGAAGGCCAAGAGAATGGAGCGGTGAAGAGTGCGGAAGCAACAGTTTGATACAAGTTGTAATAATTCTTTAAACATATCGGGATTTGCACAAAAACATTCAAATAAAGTATGGAACTGTCCACATATCAGCCTCTGACTAATGAGTGGGTTTACTCAGTTTCTTTTTCTGGTCTTCTCTTCGGAATATGCTTCGTAAATACACACTATTTCTAATGGATCCATCGTGCTCGACGACACGAACAACCCGTACCAACGCTCAACACTGAATAAATAAATTAAGTTCGTCTGGCAACTCAACAAAAATTCAGTTGAACGTAAAATGAGTGACCAAAAATACGCGACTCATGACTCACAAAATTACGCTCGTTTGGTTTTACCCTGATTCATCAATGGCAGGACTGTCGCCAGTACGCCTTATGAAAACTACTAAAATCAACGATATTATTTTATTTTATTACCTGCAAGTCAAGTACCGCCATCTAGAGACACGTTTTTCATCTATTGTGAGTTTATATGGAAAGAGCAACCTATCCTTCCATTAATTTATCTATGATCCTATTGATCAATTACTATATCACATAAAAAATATTAGCGCTAGTGTCAAGCTGGCGACCCAGAGAGGAAGCCACCTACCGATTTAACGTTTTACTTTTATATTGGAGAAGAACCCAAAGACGTACTAACAATACCTATATTAGTCAGCGGTCCCTGATATTTCCTTCTAACGAGCTAATGGTTTGCAATGGAACAGCCGGGGAGTTGCTAATTCAAACGTGATAAATGTTCTTATATCTGATATCACCATTAAGAACACAGAATCTCATACAAAACACGCCAAGCTAACGCGCGAGACTTTTGACGAGAACTTGCGTGGCATGTTCCGTATGATGATACACAATGCTTTCCATTCCACAGTACAGTTCCACCATCTTGTCTGTTCAGATGACAGCGTCGCTAGTGGAGAATTTAGTTTTTATAGTATTACTTTTTAAAGCACTAACGCCTGTTTTAGCGATCTCAAATCAGTAGTCAGTCAGAAGACGCGGGTTCGAATCCCGTCCGAGGATGTGGATTTTTTCTCTATAAATTTCAATGTTGGAGAATTTAGTATTGCAATCTAAGAAAATCACCAAGAAAAAAGAGAATCAAATCATAGGGCAGTCTTTTAAGCCACTCTTTAATCTGCAAATTCTGCAATTATAATCCTACTAATATTATAAACGCGAGAGTAAGTAGGTATGTACTATGTATGGATGTATGCTGTAGTTCCAATTTCGTCTACCGGTGTGTCTACCATGAAATTACAAAATTGACACCAATCGACGCTCGATATCGACTGCCGCGAAAAATGTATGAAAAAATTAACAGTGCCACCTGGCGGTCAATTTTAGGACCAAAATTGATAGCGAGTACGCCAATCACAAGCTTAATAGGTAGGCGAGATCGAATATCGACTATAGATGATATTTATGTTGCTAACTCATGGTAGAGGTACAACAGATAAGTTGGTGGCACTATAATGTAAGCGCAACAAGAACACGTCGCACAAAAGTCGCGCTCCCCGGCGCGCCCGCTGTTTGTCAATCGAGTTTGATAAACAGAATTAAGCGTAAACGAGATCAAGTTCCCATGGCAATGAATGTTGTGATTGGTACAATATAAAGGACATCATTTATGTCATTGGCTATAATTTTAAAACAACCTTGAATGTAGGTTGAATAGATCGCGTTCAGTTACAATGGTGAAATTCGACCTTAGGCAGCCATATGTACAGGTAATTAATATCGGCTGAATAATTAATGTGTTGTAATGTGAATGAAATAATAATACAATAATTACTCCTCATTGGAATTAAGACAGATCTAAGAAAACTGTGAACTTTCTTACGCTTTACTCTAGCTGTGGTCTTCTTCTTGATATTCAAGTTCTGTTTTAAATTAATTTGAAATAAAAACGACACTTACTAGTACATAATTTAAATATGTAAATTATATCTTCCTTCCCTCCAGATACGATGTGGAATGAGTATAACACTACACTACCATTCTATAGTCATAATAGTATGTTTACAATTACCAATAAAACATTTGGAAATTTAACGTAAACAAAGTTTAGGAACAATGCGAATGTGTAATTGTTTTAAGAGCTATTACGCGTAATACTGCCAATGTTTAAAATTTCTGATTACATCAAACTTTTCATTTATATCTCGTTAAATAATAAATAAACCTACTTCATGTATTTGATTAACTTCAGTGAGTGAATCGCGATTTACTTTCCTTACATCTTGTTACGTCAAACTATCAACGTCATCTGCACACATTTGTCAACTGCTGGACAAAGGTCTCTTCTAACAGACGCTACATACTATGTAAGCAATCTTTATCTAATTTACTACCTACCAGGCTTGTGCAACCTTGTCCACCTGGTCACGGGGCCTCCTAGACTACGTGCCTAGTAAGTCATATATCTATTCAAAAAGTACTTACATCAGTTCTTAGAGAGTTTCAAGAAAGTCCTTAAGTTATGTCGAATAATTTCTATAATTCTTTGTATACAATTTATCAAATAATTAAATGCTGTGCAGTGCAACATATGAAGTCTAGAATTTAGGGTATAGTGGCTGTAATATTTTTTTTATATTATTAATGTGGACCTTGCTTATAAGAAAGCAATATCTCATTTATATTAATTACTCTGCAATGCCGTGTTTTGTACACCATAATCACAACGGGGTTGCACGTGTTTGTAAGGAGCTACTTATGGAGTGGTCGAATGAAAAAGTCTTCCAGGAAAACTTGTCAACAGAACCATGTAAGTATTTTAATTATCTTCGTTTCTGATTGTGAAAGTTAGGATGTACGGATGTTAGTTACTCTATTATGCAAAACGACTGAACAGATTTGGATGAAATTTGGTAGGTAGTACATTAATAATAAAATTTACAGTAATTATATAAGGAAAAGGATTATTATTTATTCTGTGAGATGATTTCAGCTCAGCACCAGTATAAACACTATTTTCATGCTCATATGATGGCATGGTAATGTGAGACACAGAAGGAAACAGAGCACTGAAATTTGCGATAATGTGTTTGAACAACTTGTATAATTAATAAAAAGTAAATAAAGAGAATTGAATGGAACAAAATATAGGTATTTATATTTAAAGGAAGTATTTATAAAATACCTATTACTTATACATTTATTTATAATTTACAAAAAATCTATTTGGTATTTTGCATTTGAAATAGTAAATGAAAAATACATTTGCATTTTGTATTTAAATACATATCTTAGAATATTTTATACATCTCTGATCCCTTGTTTGCCATGGCAAAGATAACGAGTAGCTCTCAATGACAATGTAAAAGAATTGGTGAATAAACGTAGTTTTCGTGTCCGCAATTAAAGAAACACATTACCATTAAACTGTGTTCTTAGTGATTAACTGGAATTAAAATGAAGCAGTCGTTTGGTTGCCAGTTAGTTATTTTGTTACTATATTACAGTTTAACGGTTTATGGCAAAACCAACACTATAAATTTAAAGCAAGGTAGAATAAAGGGATCTTACAACATTTTAGATAAATATTGGTCATACTTGGGAATTCCATACGCTGAATTTAAAGGAAGATTTAAGGTAAGTTTATTATTACATATTACGATATTACTTAACTGTGTCTGAATAAACATATAGTTGTGTTTAGTCAGACACAGTTAAATAGACTATAACCTACAATAACGCCCGTCTGTATATCTTCAATACAAATATTGATTAGGCCGATGGAACCCAAAATAAAACTTTATTTTTAATCACCCTTTCCACATTAATATAAAAAAGGCAGAACTGCGTCTGTGACTATATATTAGTATTCATTTATTCTTCTAGCATTAAGACATTGCATGGAGAAGTCCTTCCATACCATTGTTAGTATTCATTTATTCTTCTAGCATTAAGACATTGCATGAAGTCCTTCAAAACCATTGATATAAATAAAAAGGCTTCTATCTACATGAATGTTCAAATCCGTCTAATTTACCAGTGCATTTGGCGCCATCAATAGAATCGTAGATATTTCATTGTGCTTACTAACTAACTGCTCCATCAGTGGCATCCTTCGCTTGGTCTTGGTGTGGGGGTGGAAGCAGCGCTTTGGAATCTCGAGGTTCTGGGTCCGATCCCCGGGCAAGACAGTTATTGTGTTTCTCTGACAAAGAAATTATGTATAGCAGTTCGGAGTCTGGAACAGTGCCCGGTAGATGGCAATAGGCTCGCCAAAAACATATCAAGAGAAACATATCTGGGACCAATAACATATTTAGCGAAACGTAGGTGTTTAAAAAATAGCTGCCTATCTCTTTGAAGATATACCTAAAGGCACGACGATTTTTTATATTGTGTTAAATAGGTATAACATGACATGTATTACGTATGCACTATTTTCATGGAAGTTTATTTTCACCAAGTTTTGAGTGAATTGCACCAGAAATGATTTTTTACTTAATAAAATTTCTGAACTGTACTGCTCACCATCTCGGGGTAGTTTAGCAATAACAAAAATACATGATTAAAAATACACTCTAAATTATTACCTTCACCTACCTCGGTGACTCGAACCGCGCGCCGATCGCTTATCGAATTGCGAATAAATTCCAATAAAGCTATTTTTGGTTCAGTTATGGGTCTAAAACAGTTTTACCGGCTCATATTGGAGAACAAAACAACGAAAAGTTTGTTCTTGTTACTAAAACTTAAAAACTTAAAATACAGTGAACTGGCTGGAATTTGAACCATGTGCCGTTGTCGCCGGATGCGCACACTTCTAGCCTGAGCCACCGGAATTTAGAAATTGATTCAAGTTTATCGTTGCTATGAAACATTACAGAGTGTTTGACGTTGATATTATTTTCAAAGAACCATAGAGAGATGAGACATGGCCCTGGGAATGTATAAGTTATTTTTTTAGATAACTAACAGAGAAATTGCTTAAAAAGCCGTCAAATAGTAAATTTACTTAAAATATAGAAGTTCCATCCCCAAATCTAGAAGAATCTTCTCGTTTTATGGGATAAAACATAACCTACATCCTACACCAACCTATTTGTTACCACTGTATCAATCATCAAATCTGTTTCGTAGTTCAGAGTGATGCGCGTACTATAGACATACAGACAGACAGATATCTGTTTGGCTTGTAGGTATAATAAATAAATATAATATAACAAACACTCGATTATAAAGTTCAAAGAATATTTAATGTACAGATTTGACTGAGTGACAGTTTTATTACCTATATAAATAGATTTATCTACGTTTGTAATTTCAGCGAAAGCGCTGGGCCTAACATCTATTTTGTAGCGTGTATGAGTGTAAACGTTATTTTAATAACACTTTCTTCGATAAATCCCGCAACAGATCATCCATCCAAAGACAGCTTCTCGGTTGCCGAACCCATTCACTTAAAACAGTTTTCTATAAACACCACCTTTAGATGTATGTATTTTACTACATCAATTGAAAATAAACACATTTTTAGCACATGAAATTATATTTGTATCCATCCACAGGAAGCAGGCGAAGCCCCATCATGGAATGGCACGTTTGAAGCCCACCGTGGAACTCTATTCTGCAAGCAATACTCGACCATATTAAACTCAATCGTAGGAAAGGAAGATTGTTTCACGCTCAATGTGTACACGCCTTTAGCACCGTCTCACAACAGCGCAAAATCATTGTCTGTGATCGTTTTCATTCACGGTGGGGGATTTTACAAAGGCGGTAATACTAATACGGTTTACAATCCTCGATATTTTGTGGCAAAGAACGTTTTGGTCGTTACCATAAACTACCGTGTCGGTGCATTTGGATTTCTGTGTCTGAAAAATGATGGAGCAGCGGGGAACATGGGACTGAAAGATCAATTAGCCGCTCTAAGATGGGTCAAAAACAATATCGCTTGTTTTGGTGGAGATCCCCAGAGTGTGACATTATTTGGTGAAAGTGTTGGAGCATCATGTGTTGACTACTTCATATTAACACAAACCGGTGATAGATTGTTCCAAAGAGCCATTATGGACAGCGGCACGTCACTAACAACCCAAGCTTTTACCAGCGAACCCATATTAGCTGCATCTAGTGCAGCGTCTCGTTTAGGATACAACACTACAGATCCTGATGAGCTCTTGGAAGTTTTCCTAAACGCGACTGCTGATGACATTGCCAGAGTTTCCTATATAGATCAAACAAATGACGCTCTAGCTGCTTACATCTTTAAACCATGCATAGAAGATCCTAATTCAGGAAGCTCGACGGTATTAACTAAAAGTCCTCAAGAGTTAGTCAAATCGGTAAAAAATGTGTCCAATATTAGTGTTATCATTGGATACAACAATAAAGAAGGCATATATTGGGCAAGACATTATGATAGTAGTGGACTCAAAAAACTCGACGAAAATTTTTCGTCAGCTGTCCCTAACACTATTACTTACAGAAAACCGGAATATAGAGAAAATTTGATCAACGACGTTAGAAAATTCTATTTCCAGAACTCGTCTACAAATTACAATGGATTGATTGATTACTTCTCTGATGTCATGACGATAAACCCTTCAGTGGCCACTATGATAGCTTATTTAACGAATCCAAATATAACAATGTACAATTATTACTTTACTTATGACTCCTGGAGGAATTTAGTGAAATTGAAGTCGAGGTTACGGTTTATAAAGGGTGCGAGTCACGGTGATGAATTATTTTACATGTTTGATGCTTTGATCAATCGTTATTTACCGTCATCGAGAGACCAATCTATGATAGAAAGAATGACAAGCTTATGGACTAACTTCGCAAAAACTGGGTAAGTTAGAAAACTCAATATTATTTATGGGAACGATACTTATACTAAAGTAATATTAAGGCCCCAGATATACAGGCAGCTTGAAGCAGGCAGCATGGACTGCTTCAAGCTGCGACTGCACAGTGAGCTACTTCTTAGTACCTAAATCTTCTAAGTACACACATAGGTACACGAAACCGCTCGATCAGTTACAAATGCTTCGGGCGGTTGGCGGCCAAGCAGTTGCCAGGACTGACTGACTGCTCGAGCTGCCGACAGCCGTGCGATTCTCAAAGAGCAAACATCGTTGCATCTTTGACAACATCCGTGAAACAAATGACAAGATGACAAGAAACGTTGGAAAAACGACCTTATGTACAAGGGCAATATCTCATTAAGTATTTGACATTGGTGAGCTCGTCGACGAGCCCGTCGAATCATTGGAGAATCGCACGGCTGCACACGCGCAGTTACCTCCGCCCGCGATCTTTATTCCACGTCGCGCGCGCTTTTCGCTCTTGAATTGAAATTGTGACTTGTTGAGCAGCTAATACCAACTGCTCGAGCAGTTAACAGTGGCAGCTTCAAGCTGTTGACTATGACTGCAAGAACGGTCCGTGTATGTTGATCACTGGCTAACTGCTCGAGCAGCGCGTGTATATCTGCTCTAAAAGACATGTAGTAACAATTCCGCTAGAAAAATGCTAATATAAAGCATTGTGGTCTTTCCCGCATTAAAATGCATGTAGGAAGTATACAAAATGACAACACACAAACAAAGCAATCAACCAAAAACTGCTCGACATGTGTTTTACGTCCACTCAGGGTATCCTCAGCAGATATTGAATCGTCGAGCGCTATAATGACAACACTACTGCTACTCCTACTTCCATGTGGCTTACTCGAGTCACATGATTTTATAATGTGTAATGATATATAAAAGAATAATAATAAGTGCTAGTAGATTCACGAACTTAACTAGAATAAACTACTGAAAGACAACATACATTTTTATTATCAATATATTTGTACATTATAAATGGTAGAGAAAATAATAAAAGACCCAGGTTTTTTAGGTATGGGGTATGTCTGGTCTTGTGAGCTCTTCAAACATGATCTCAAATAATTAATGTAGAGTATTTTACAACTAGTACAAAATGCACTGTTTTAAACTATCACGGTTGTTCTCTAAAGTTATATGATTATTAACGGGATATTTACCGTGGTAAGGTTGTGGAATGAGCTCCCGATATTTCGGCGCAGTTACATGCACCATGTTCACGGGAAGACTCAAGTACAAAATGTTAGTAGTAGTGCTTATCTATTGAGGTTATGTACACAAGAAGGTTAATTCACCGACTGAAAACTGTAAAACTCTGATCTATTTTTAAATACGTACCTTAAAACAACTTTCGTTTGTTTACATTCCACTTACGATGTTCATAAATGTAACTGCGGGTGATAAATACACGGCTTAGTATGTAGGTAATATATTTTTTACTGCAGGCACGAGAATTTTATCATCACATTTGACCATTGCAAACCATATCTAAAACACGGGACGCATGCTAATGCCTCCTCAGTTATCTACACCTTTTACCCACTGCCTTCATAGGTTATGCACGTTAATGAGAATAGGAGTTTTTCCTGTTCTCTATTTATTCTTGACAACGCTACTGGCACGTTATTCAGACCTCTCTAAATTCTGTTCTTCGATCAAATGGCTCCATAATAATTATAAGTGGTTTTTTTTATTCATCCACAGTACAGTCTCTTTGGTACGTACCTTTTCTACCGACTTCCAAAAACAGGAGGAGGTACTCATTTCGCCTGTATTTTTTTTTATGTTTATTACTTCATAACTTTCAACTAGGTGAACAGATTCTCAAATTTCATTTTTGGTTTGAAAGCTGGTGCTTCCCGTGTGGTCCCATTTAAATTTCATGACATTCGGTCTAGTAGTTACACTCCAATAACAGAATAGAATGGAAGTCGGTATTAAATTTTTCAAATTGTACTTGTTTAAATACGTAAATCTTATTGCTAGTGAACAATATTTCTTAATTTTATACTTATGTGTACGTTATTGGCCAGAAGTACCGGCCTCAGGTTCACGCCTTTGCCGTATCCTTGTTAACATAGCATTCACGATCTCCTCATTTCGGTCTTTTATCGCCATTTTGAGATTATACTCTATCTTTCGATATTCCGATGTTTTCTTCCCCCGCCTGACGAAATATATAACATATATAGGGTAAGGTACCCCAAGACGACGCACTTTGCAGATAATGTCATATACAATGGATTGAAACAACAGTGTTAAAATCAGGTTAGTTTTAAAAGGAAGTAACGTCTTCAATCTTTAAATAATTATAACTAATTAACACATTTTAAGGCGCGGTCGTACCCTGATAATAGTAAAAAGCAGAATCTTTAAACATCGAGTGTAACGAAACAGTTCGATAATAATCTTTGAAAAAAAAATTTTGGTTAGAAAAGGAACAGGCAAAGAGTAATAACCGAACAGAATTTATAAATATTACTCGCTCTCTGCAGAAAAAAATCCTAAATAGGTGCATAAAAATAAACTTTCACGTCCAAACTCTCAGAATTTTCAGCGATAACACTATATTATTTTTTAGGTAATACATAGCCAACGTATAGTACTAAAGTAATAACCAGCAGTTTTTTCAGTTGAGTTAGTATATATCGAAAAACATAAAGAAAACGTCCAAAATTAACGCATTTTCGCATTACATCGTCCAACATAACAAGCGATTTTCAACCTTACGTAAAGCATCGTAAATTATTTTAAAATTGGGGTTGGACCGCGCCTTAATTATATATAGCAGTAATATTGCACACCTTAGCGGGGAAGTCAAATGCGGACTCTTGAGATACCCGTTTCCCAAGACTGCGCCTAAGGTACCACAAGAATGGGCGCATATGCCCAAGTGTACGCACAGTGAATTAGATGCATACATCACAACAATAAATGCCAATTCCGATATAAGAGATACATTTACTATCTACCAGTCCGTACAGGTCTTACATTGGATCTGTATACCTCTGTTATAGGTTCTTTATAGTGTTCCTGGCATCTAGATTTTTTCCATAGAATTAGAAATATAATTTTTCCTTAGTCTTCGGTGGTTGAGCTGACTTATTCAGAGTATTTTTTTGGAATCTTTCTCTTATTTTCACTTTGTAGCTGTATTTTATAATAACTGCTAATGATTTCAGAGTTTGTGCTGCGGTTATTGACATATCGTAAGACTTTTATTTTTTTAGAATATTCATAAACATGTGGTTTTACTTTTTTGAGTGTCATGCTGTAATAAATGAATTCATATTTGTTTATGGTCGACCAGATCTATTTGTGTAAAAACTGGCCTGCATCTGGTAAGAGACGTCGCAGCACAACCACTATTCGATGGTTTTCTCAAGGTTGATTCTGGCATGTTCAGTAGTTTAGCAACAAATCGTTTGCTCTTACCCTTTCTTATTAATTCACGAGCAAGATCAAATGTATCTTGGAAAATGTCTTTTTTATTCGTTTTTCGTGAATTTGAAATGAAGAAAACCATTATGTATTAAACATTCTATTTCTCAAGAGTGCGCATGCGTACTCTTGAGGAATAATAATATAAATAAACCCTATGAATAATATATAGGTATGACGAAATATAATTATAAATATTAGGAAATGTATCCACTCCTTTGACTTTCAAAGTACAATTCTTACTCATGTGGTATGCTATGCCATTAGAAATGTTACAGTTTAATGCTCCAGAACTCATTACTTACTATAACTGGAATCAAATTTGAGTGCTCAACATGTTTGTAAAATATTTGATTAACAGACCGTTACAGAATTGTTGTAGGAAAGTAAAAAAATAATTACTTTAGTTGTTTTTTAATAGTGTACTTATTTTCAGGGTCCCGTCAATCAACATGGACATCACTTGGCCTAAAAGTGATAACACGTTAACATTTCTCAAACTTTGCAACGAAACAAAAGTAATAGATCTTCCAGACAAAGACAGAGTTGAATTTTGGAAGAGGTCATTTGAAAATTATTCGTAGTTACAATACTGATTCTAATACTGGACAGAAAAGAAAGCAGGCTGATTAGAAAATATGCGATAACTTTTAAAATGAGCAATCAATTTTTAAAGGTTAACTACTACTGACTAATGTTTATTTGATTAAATTATGAGAAGATAAAACACTTTTTTAATTCTATTTACAATGGCCATTTTTACTATAGGTACTTCCAGAAATATGATATACGGTATCAAGTATGCAATTTCTACACTTAAATATTGTATAACTACCACAAGCAAACCTTGTAACAGCTGTATTAACACCCCGGAAGAAATACAAAATACTAAAATGTGTAAACATTTAATATTTATACTGATGACATAAGCAGCAGACGTGCAAGCCAATTCTAATCTCATGGATACATTTAACAAAATAAATACCTTGTATAATGGCACATAAGCGGATGGCATTCATTTACTGATGATGCTATATTATAATTATATAATGTATCAGATTCAAGCTTGCCATTGCTGCGCATCGTGACCGCTCATCCGATGTGTCGGCTGGACATGGGTTTGACCTACGGATCTAGGAAGGCCATTCCTAGATCCATAGTGATGTCACATATCGCTGCGACGCTTGCGCCCTGCGCTGCTCGCTCTCTCAAAAGATCCGGCCGTGGCCCGGGCACAGCAATGTTGATAGATAATACGAGTATTACCGTAGCCCGGGCCTATCGTTCCTCTTGTGTAGCTCTTCGTCCCTACTTCCCAAGTAACTGTCACTTCGCTTGCTTGCTTAGGTTTCAGTAGTTATATTATTAACGAATATCGGTTGTGGTAGGTAAAATGTCACCGAAATTAGAATATTGCACAGTCAGTATCTTGCTTATAGACAATAAATTTGTGATGCTGAAGTTTATATCGGTATGTAAAGTTTTTTTTTGGTATTTTTTTTATATTTTTATTTCGTAGATTAGGTCATTATAAGAAACTAATTTCAATATTTTTGTTTTATATTCAGTAGTTATTTTATAATATTTTTTTGAAAATTTGAATCCTATGACGTCACTCTTTTGCACAAATATGTAGTTGCGTTGAGGAGCCAAGAAAAGCACGCGAGTAAAAAAAAAGAAACTAGAATTTACTTTGACACTTGACAGTGACACCTACTAATTCGTAAGTCTCTATTCAATCAAAACAAAAGTCCGCTCGTGTTGTTAGATAAAGTTTTACTTCAATAGTCACACAGATAATAAAATGCAAAAAAGTGACGTCATTTAGAGGTCAATGAAAGTCGAATTATTTCATCGTTTTTTGTTAAAATAAATGGCATCTTATCGTTTTAAAAGGTCAGAGTAGAAAAATAAGGGTTTGTAACATAAAATCTCGAAATGGTTTCGGAATTGGCATAGGTTAATTTTTTTTAGCATACCGAATTGTTTTATGTGTTCTTGCTTCACTACTAGTTAGTGTAGCGACGACAGAACGGCACTTTTTCAATTTTAGGAGGTTAAAAACTTGGTTAAGAACTTCAATGGCAGAAGATCGCTTGACTGCATGGGCGGCACTTCTCCACGTTCACAAAAGCATACCCGTTCAAGCGGATGAAGCCTTAACTCGTTTCGCTAGAAGACAAAAGACAATAAAATAGATTTTTTTTGATTAATATTATTTTAACGTGACTTTAACTATATCTTTTGTTTTCTATTTTAATTTTTATGTGATAGGTGGACACGCGTGCATGCGGCTCACCTGGTGTTAAGTGCAGTCCGTCGAAGCAGAAAATGCCTCGCACTATCACTAGACTGCCAGAACCCTACATGAAATTGGTGGAACACCATGCTCTGTGGGGACGTCCGATATATGGCGAAATTTAGATAGATAGATACTTTATTGAACACCAAATTCATCAGAATAATGCAATTTTTTACCAATAATTGAACGGACTTCAACACTAATAAAAAGTGTGAAATAATTTACTATTATCACAATATTGTGCGCATGCTACCGACTTCAACATGTTATTTCATTTTGTTTTTATATGTAGTGTTAACTTATGATCTGATAAACTCCATAATCATAACTTAATGATTTTTCTAAACCATGATACAGTACTAGATTTTATAACAATGTAGATAAGGATTATTTTTAGCAGTCATTAATATAAATAACTTCATTATAGATTATTTTTGATGTATTTTTTTAATAAACAGAATGCTGAGCCGTTGTTGAAAATTGTGAAATGTATACATCTTATTGCAGGCGACTGTACCCCTGTTGTTCTGACAAACCATGGTGCGTTCGAAATTTGTTTAATCGATCCGAATCAGCAAGCCTTCGCTTCATTCATAAATCTTTTGTTGTAGCGTAAGCCTGATGCGGACAGATTAAGGATGTAGTTTTGCATTCGATATATTATCATCAAATTGGAGGCACTAGCAAAACTCCACAACTGTATGGCATATGTCCAAATTGGTTTTTAGATTGATTTACATATCAGCAGCTTATTGTCTATAGCTAGTTTAGAGTTTTGTCCCATCAGCCAGCAGAGGCCTTTGTATTTTAAATTAACTTCGTCCCGTTTCGTTGTTTCATTCAGGTGAGTCTGCGGTCTAAGTACTACTACTACTACTTCCTAGCTACTCGTACTTTTCTGTATTTGATGTGGCAGTTGGGTACCAAAGTCAAAGTCAAAGTTAAAATCATTTATTCAATTTAGGCATCAAAGACGCACTTATGAACGACATTTTTTCATTATAATGTAAAGTACATTAGAAAAACTCTACGTTCCAAAATACTCGTATATAGAGACTACCGAGAAGAAGCGGCAAGAAACTCGGGGCCATTCTGTTTATATAGATGTTTACAATGTTTCTATTTAGGTACTACAAATATCACATTTTATGTGTGGCAGAATGACAGCTTGCCAGAAGTGGAGTATTCCAAGTATCTTTGTCTTCTATATAATGTCGGACTTTATATTTTAATTAGCATTTTTTTTTATCCAAACGTGTTTTACAGTCAACTTGGATTTTCCCTTTGTGAGCTCAGTTATGTGTTTTGGGATTTTATTGTAAAAACGCACACAATTTCCTAGAAATGACTTATTAGTCTTCGCAAGTGTAAAACTAGGTACAGCTATCCTATTTGTATTTCTAGTATTAAAAGGGTGGTGATCATGATATAACTTATATTTATCTACATTTTTACGAACATACATTATATTTTCAAATACATATAAGGAAGGCAAAGTAAATATATCGATTTCTTTAAATAAATCTCTCAAAGATTCACGGGGACCCATTTCGTATATAGCTCGAATAGCACGTTTTTGTAGGATAAAGATGGTCTCTATATCAGCCGCTGAACCCCATAGCAATAGCCCGTATGACATTACGCTGTAGAAACGTGCAAAATATACTAACCGCGCCGTAGAAACGTCTGTTACTTCTCTTATTTTACGTACCGCATATGCAGCAGAACTGTGTCTCCCAGACAGTGCATTTATATGAGGACCCCATTGTAATTTTGCGTCAACCATTTAGAGCGACTGGTGCGCAGTTTTGCTTTTTCAGGGTAAATGTTACATGCACTGATTTGGCAGCACTGGCAGCAATACGCCATTTGGAAAGCCATTCATTAACGTCATTAAGGCTGTTTTGGAGTAGTCTACTGGTCTCGACCGAGCATGAGCGGTGTCATCAGCAAAGGTCTCAACTGTAACTTCTGGGTTATGCGATAGGTCTACTTGGTACTTGGTACTTGGTGGGCTGGCTCTTTTCCGCAACCAGGCCGCTGTGGCGCGGCCCATTTTGCGTGATAGCCGGGTGACGCTGATCAGTCCAGCCACCCGGTGTCGCCCAGGAAAGCCAGCAGCTCCTTCGGCTTGGCGCAGGCTTCCCACACTGTCCTCGGCGAGCCGAGGTTAGCTGCCCTTTGTGCCGCCACGCTCCTGCATTCGATGAGCAGATGCGCAGCTGTTTCTTCCGCCTCCATGCAGCCTTTGCATAGGGGGCTGTCTGTAACACCTAGATTAAACAGGTGTTTGTTTAAGGAGCAATGACCGGTCATAATTCCGACGATATGTCGTACATTATTTCTTTTAAGATTGAGGAGTTTTCTGGAGAATTTCAGATTTAGAATCGGAAAAGCGTCCTTCGACTACAACCCTCGATACTTGCCCAGTAGTTCTGATGCTGGTCCTTAGTTTTTTTGCGAATCCATGCACGAATTTGACTGAAAGGTAGGGGGATCATTGGTTCTGGTCCTGCACACGTCATTCCGGAACCTCTCCTTGCTAGCTCATCAGCCGCATCGTTAGCTCTGGAATCGCTGTGCCCCTTTATCCATTGGAGTGTGACATTATTGTTATGTTTACTTACTTCCTCCAATAGTCGGTGACATTGTATGATCAGCCCCGAAGAGTGGTCGTATCTATTTAGGGCTCGTAGTACCGCAGTGCTGTCGCAGAGTATCCTAATATTACTATTGGTTACCTTCCTGCAAAGTACTGCTGCTGTGGCTTGGATGACACCCACACATTCTGCTTGGAATATAGAGTTGTGTTTACCTAGCCCTGTTGCTATGTGTATGTTTAGTTCCTCCGAGAACGCTCCCGCTCCGGTGCCTGTTGCCATCTTGGAGCCATCTGTGTAAATTCTGACTTCATGTATACCTGAGCAGTCGCTTGGCTCTTCATTTAGTTGTACGCGGTAGCTCTTTGTAAAGAAGTGTTGCTTTTGTACTCTATCATAGATAGACTTTATTAAGGGGTTTCCAACTGCAAAGTTTTCTATGATTGTTGTATGGGGTGCTAATTGATCCTGATACCAGAGGTTCAGTGCCTTTAGCCTGTACGCAGCCGCCGCGGCCTCTTGTTGTATGTATAGGTGTAGCGGGGTCAGGCCTATCAGGGCCTCAATCGCGGCGGTTGGTGCAGTGCGCATGCAGCCTGTTGTGGCTACACAGGCAAGTCTCTGAAAGGTTTGTAGCTTGGTTTTGGTGGTGCTCAGGGTGGTTCTGGGCCACCACACAATTGCACCATATGTTAGTGAAGGTCTGATTACCGTTTTATATAGCCACAGGATGATCTTAGGGCTTAGTCCCCATGTTTTACCTATCATCCTTCTGCATTGCCAGAACGAAATACTGGCCTTGATTAACTTGTTCTCTAAGTGCTTGGCCCAATTCAACTTGCTGTCTAGTGTGACTCCCAGATATTTCACTTCTTCTGACAGTTTCAGTTGCTTGTTAAATAGGCTAGGTAGAGTAAACCTGCCTAGGGTTCGTTTGTTAGTGAACATCACCAGTTCGGTTTTAGCTGGGTTTACGGAGAGTTCGTATTCTATGCACCATTTTTCGACAACCTTTAACGCATTTCTCATCAGGTCACATGCCACACTGGCAAAATGGCCTGATATTAGTATTGCGAGGTCGTCTGCATACCCTACCGTGAAGAAGCGACTTGTATTCAGCCTGGTGATTAGATCATTGACTACTAGATTCCATAGGAGCGGGGACAGGACACCTCCTTGGGGGCACCCCTTGGCCACCACTCCCCTGGTCATGCCGTTTAAATCAATACGTATCGCCCTTAATTCTAGCATGTTAATGATCCAATCGATCAGGGTCAGGTCTACTTTATGTTTAAGCAGTGCTGCTCTGATGCTGCTAAAGTTAGTTTTGTCAAAGGCTCCTTCTATATCAATGAAAGCTCCTAGACATAAATTTTTACTTTTAATATCTCGCTCTACTTTGTGTATAACACTGTGTAGGGCGGATTCGGTAGATTTACTTGCGCTGTGCTGTTCTGGGTGAAGTGGCGCGGTAATGAGAACTGTGTCTCTGATGTACCTATCACAGAGCCTCTCCAAGGTTTTCAGGAGAAAAGACGTAAGACTTATCGGTCTATAAGCCTTTGCTTCTGTGTAGTCACTCTTACCCGGCTTTGGTATAAACAAGACCTTAACCTCTCTCCACCCTTTGGGCATGTATCTGTGCGCCAGACATGCCTTGAAGATAGCACTCAATGTCTCGTTTATATGATATTCACTCCATTGTAGGAGTCCTGGGAATATCCCGTCCAAACCTGGCGTTTTGTACGGTGTGAATGTGTTGATTGCCCAGTTTAGTCTCTCTCCTGTAACAACAGTCTGTGCAACAGTCCAGTCTGTCGCTGTAGGTGGTGCCATGAGGTGTTCTTTCCAAACATTTGAGTCTGATATTAGGCACCCAGGAAAGTGTGTTTTCAGAAGTATTGTATAGGTTTCTGTTATAGTTTTTGTAAACGTATTGTCGCTTTTCTTTATGGAGCCGATGTCGCGGTTCGGGTTACTAGCGAGTATTTTCCTAACCCTATTCGCTTGTCCATTCGACTTGATGCGATAGGTCATATATACAACGTATACAAGACGGGTCCTAGTACGGAGTCTTGTGGTATCCCTGCGGATATATCGCAGAATTCTGATGTGCATTATTTTTGTCTTAACAACTAGAAATGGATTTCGAAACAGTGGGCTTTTTCCTAGGAAGAAATAGACTTATTATGTCTTCGTAGGCTTTTTCCCTTTGGTCCAGAATACGTCGACATAAACACAATAAGTTCACAAAGCCGTGTTACTGTTTCCCCATCAGCATTAGATAAAAAAAATTAACACGACAAAACAGAACGATATGAATACTTCGGAATCAGAAATACGAAGCTTGTTTACAAATGAAGAAATGAATTTATTTACCAGGCTGTTACTATACTTATACCCAGAGCTAACGTTCAAAACCTGCTTCCGAATGAAGATCTGTCGTTATATACCATTTGGGGTAAAACTTAACACTATTTGAATGAACATTTACAGAGAGTTGCTGCAACTATCACGGAGCCATCAATACAAGTCTCGCATTCTTCCGAACCTGAACGTGTAATGGAATCCAAATGATTGCTACCACAAACACTTCAGGCGTCCGTGGCCGATAATTCAATTTCTAGTTTACCTGAACACGTATTAGACGTCTCTTACCACATCTCTGAAAACCCAACAGAAGCGTTGGCCACAAAAAGTATGCAGGGAAGATACTTTGGACCAAGTACGTCAGAACTTTGCACAGACATGAATGCTACCGGTGGTGGCAATACAGATCAAGAAGTGTACATCGGAAGAGCTGAATCCGTTCTATAATAATATCAAAAGTGGTTTCGAAAGACATTGCCAAGCAGTCAGAGCATACTACACCGAACAAAGATCAGACTTCTGCCCAAAATATAATAAAGGAAAATATTGAATCTATTACAGAATCAACGAAAACGATGTCAAAAGATTTTGCCTGCTCGGCAATGTGTACTTCTCCTAATAAAGATCAGAATTCTGAATCAGATGACACTATATCTAGCCCACGCCTTCAAAATGTATGGGAGGAAAATATTCCAGCGCCATTTAAACGTTCTTTATTTTAGCCAGAACCAGAAATGAAAAAAGGCGTAGTAAGGATCGTCTTTCTTTGGCAATCACGGGTGAGAGTTGGATAGCATAATATATATTGAAAGAAACAAAAAGAAGAAAAGAAAAACAAAAGAATAAAAAAGAGACAAGAAATACAACTATTAAAATTACCTGAAGAGACGATGACAGTTTTGTAATAATAAGAAAATAGCAAAAACTGTAAATAACAAACGGAAGAGAATTGAGTCATCTAGTTTCTCAGAAGAAGAAAATGATACATATCAAGCACCATATCATACCAAGCACCATACCATATCAAGAAAGTGACCAAGATTTAGGGTTGTCAGCAGAAGACCAGATAAACCACCCAAAATATAATAGATACTTTTGAAGTATCATGTATATGGTACCGACTTCAACTAATCATTTCACACTTTTAGTGTTGAAGTCGGTTCCATTTTTGGTAACATTTTTTATACAACAACTTATGTATAGGTACTTAATATAACGTTATAATATACATTACATCTACACATACCTATACCTAGACATAAAACCTAATTTTACTATTGTTATCATTACATTGCGATGAGATGACAATACACTGAATTACTTAAATACGTAACTATCACAATCAAAAAGAGATTTGCAACCATATTATAATTTGTACCATTATTTGTTATTTTAATAATAAATTCAACCTATGTGTCTGACATTCACTATGCTTATATTGAAAATTGTTTATATTTTGTTATATGCAGTTGTTTGTGCTATATGTTTTGAACCGATGATTAAAAATGCTAATAATTATGTAAGTACGGAGGAACCTATACATTTGCTAGAATTTCCATGTACCCTTTAAGATTTTCTAAATACATTTAAGGACAACAAGGACAATGACATTCACATTCTTGATTTCATTTATTTAGTATAAAGTTAGCCGTCATGTAAGTACGTGTCCTCTAAACTGATGTAAAACTATGATTATTTTACAATAAAGTAAAATAATCATAATTTTTAGAATTGTCATTCTAAGTGTTACAAGAATGTAATTTATTTATTTATATAATTAAAATGGTTTACACCAATTATATCAATTGTTGTCAATTGTAATAGCTAAATATTGAAATATATTATGTCAGATAACACACACAACACTAATAGCTATACAGTTGTATTATACAGTATTATAAAATATTACCTAGATGTAAAAATAGTACATTAGGAATAGAAATCATTAAAATATAATTAATACCATAAATCTTACAAAAACAATTTGCATACTTAGAATACATACAATAACAATAAAAATCGATCATTCATCCCTCTCACAAAAATCCTAACATGAAGACAAAATACTTTGCCATCCATCAGCAAATAAATCACAGTTAGTGTACATGGCACACCAATGGTGGCAAGATAGGTGGCTCGCTAAGATATACAACATACAACAGCCTGGTGATTAGCCACAGCGAGGCGAGAACGGTGTGAACAATGCTGCGGTAATACGTACATTCGTTCGCTTGGATAACTCATCCTGGCACTTAGCGAGCCACTAGGCGCATAGCCTGGCGCCTATTGGCGTGTACGTACACTTAGGCTTGGCTGCCAGGAGAGCGTTGAGCGTAAATAAACGCGGTACGGGTGAATTATGTCGCGCTACGGTTCGACAATCTGGAACGGCGAAAAACTGGTGTCTCCTGTCACATCGGTACACAACTTTATGTTTAAAAACGTTATAGTAGGTATAAACCGAATAAGAACTACCATAGTTTAGATAATTTTATATTAATGTTCTGCTCAACTCATACAAATTGTCATTGATGTGTTAAGTATTGTGTGGCCCACAAAGAGATTAACTATATTACCTCCGTTTATATATAACATCATTAGTGGCTCATGCTTCCCGAGACACAGGGATACTGCGAGATTAGTGTGTAAACCTTGAAACGTTATTATAAAACAATTGTAATACAAATAATACTTACTTAACTATTTGAGAACCTTGAAGTTTCTCGCAGCTTCTCATCGGTAGTACAGATCGCGCGGCGAGAGTTTGGCTTTGACCGTTATTGCGCAGAAATCAGAAATTGGGTATCCCCTTGGGTTCCCTGCCTCTCGCATCGATACGACGTACCGCGCACTCCTGTTGTACAATCACGTTCACAAGTGAATTGCTATTTTCGTTAATTGTTTATTGTTGTCGATTGTTATTATTTGTTGAGTTTGTTTGTTTAAGTTTGTCAATTAAGTTTTTTTTGTTAAATATTAAAAAGTGATTTGAAAATGCGTAAAAAAACATTGTTTTAAAAGGCAAGCACGGAAAATGATATATGACGTGAATTGCTTTTTAAAGAAAGAAGCTGACGAATGTATCGATTCATTGAAGCAAATTCGAAGTCAGATTGAGGAAGTTGCTTCTTTACTCAGTCAGTCGGAGAATAACCAAACTATACAGACTATGCAGGTAAAGAAAACGGAAACTGTTTCTAAATTAAATTGTGTAGACAGTAAATTAGCTAAAATTCAAAAACGGACATCGGAGGCCACTAAGACTTCAATTGGCACTGTAAAAAATATCGTAAATCAAGCCAAGAGTTCCGATTTGCTAATTATTTTCAGAACACCTGGAAAAAAACGTCCCAGAGCTAAACCAGTTATGAATATTGATAATTTTGACCAAGGTGTTATAAAAAGATGTATACACAATTTTCACAAGACGAATAATGAACTTCCCACCATTGGGAAACTAAAAAAGAAACTTGAGGAAGATATAAACTTTAAAGGGTCAGAAACAAGTCTTCGTGTAATTGTAAAGGAGTTAGGATTTCGCTGGAAAAAAACAGAAAACAACCGTAAATTACTAATAGAATCATCGAATATCCGATTACAACGCATTGAATAATTAAGAAAAATAAGAAAATATCGACAAGAAGGAAGACCCATTGTTTACACAGATGAATCCTACGTAGATTCATCGCACTCAACAACCAAAGCCTGGAGCGATGGCCCTACGGAAGGACTAAAAAACCCATTTCTAAAGGACAACGAGTCGTGATAGTCCACGCAGGATCTGAAGCTGGGTTTATACCAAATGCTTTATTAACTTTTAAAGCCGGTACCAAAACAGGGGACTATCACGACAACATGAATTACGAGAATAATGAAAAATGGCTTAGGACACAATTAATTCCCAACCTACCACCCAATTCTGTAGTGGTTGTCGACAACGCCTCATACCACAATAAACAATGGGATTTAGCACCGTCCTCCAATACCAAAAAAGCCGATATGCAGAATTGGCTAACTGATAAAGGCATACAATATGATTCAACAATGCTCAAGCCACAATTGTACAACTTGATAAAAGCTAATAAAGAAAGATTTAAAACTTTTTCAATGGATCAAATTTTAGCAGAAGCAAACCATAGCATATTGAGATTACCGCCTTACCATCCAGACCTCAACCCCATAGAAATGGCATGGGCTACTATTAAACAATATGTAGCTAGCAAAAATGTTAAATGGAATTTACAAGAATGTACCAAACTTATCAAAGAAAAAGTATCCTTAATGGGTGCCCAGGAATGGGAAAAAATATGTAAAAAGGTAAAAGATATAGAAGAAGAGTACGCCAAGAGTGACCATGTAGTTGATTTACTTACCGAGCAATTTATAATTCGCGTCGATGATAGTTCCGAAGACGATGATTCTGATGATGGTTATGAAGATGATGATGATGACAACTGCGACCGAGGAAGCCCTGAACCCGGACCCTCAACAAGCAAAAGACGTTGCACAATTTCGTGTCGCGGCAGCACCACTGGACCATGCGGTGATTTCATAGAAGGCGTTAAACCTTTAACTGATTCAGAATCTGAATAGCACTGCGGCTAGGACTTTTTTTTATGTTAACTTTTGTATTTAATAATTATTTTAAGTTTTCTTTTGTTTGTATGTACCAATTTTACATGTATCTTGGAATAAATAATTTTATTAAAAAACAATTATTTAGAATTTTCATCGCTGTCTCTGTAAACTTTAAAAGGAAATAAACATTTTATATAAGTAAAATAACTATCAATAGTTTTAATAAATGAAGAAGTTTATCTATTTCGTATTATTTTCTAGCATTATTACCACTGTACATGAATTTTGACCCACTCAAATATCCAACCTGGTACATAAAAAAGGAAAAGTATTGTGTGCGTGACAGTACCCATGCGCAGTAATCCCCTCCACCCGAAGGTCAAAGCCAAACTCTCGCCGCGCGATCTGTAGGTCTAATTATTTTAGAACATAATATGGTAGGTTCACACGCGCGCGTGCAACTCTACATTCAACGTGCACATTCACATTCACGAGCGTGTAAACGGTACGCCCGAGCCCGTGACCTGTGCCGTGATCGCGCCTGTGAACGTGAATGCCGCGAATCGGGCAAGTGTCGGTTTTTTGGCAAAGTTCAAAGGATGAATGTGCGCCCGGTGACTGTTTACACGCGCGCGGGCAGTCCGTCTCTCCCGCGCTTTCGCGACGAGTGGATCTTCATTCAACGTTGCTAAGAAAGTCGCTACGATCGGAGATTACAACATGGCGGAATGGTCAAACGAGACAATTTTGACGTTCCTGGAATATTACCAGGAAGAAGAAGTATTATGGAACCCCGGACATAAATTCCATAAGGACAAGTAAAAAAGAGATACTCGCTGCTCGCCATTCTGGCACTGAGTGACACGACGGCGTGCGTGTGAACAGCTTGAATGTCCGCCGGCCCGGGACGGGCTGCACGGCGCGCGTGTGACCGTAGCAATAGAGTAGATACTTTTAATGTACCTATATACATTCATTCATTGACTTGCATTATGTATGTACGTCTTTAATGCCTGGTAATAAATGATTATGAACAATGCCTCTGGGCCTATTCATGGATGGTGTGGCCGTAAGGTGTACTTATGGGTTGGGTAATGTAATTTTCTTAAACATGTCTTACACGCTAAGCTTTTGATTAGGATTTTCGTTTGTTCTGGTAATTGAAAAGTTATTGAATTGGTCATTACTCGTTATTTAATTAAAGATAATTTACAATGTCAGGTTTCAAAATAATGGTCTGTAAGACACTATTTTATTAGTAACCTGGGACACCGCACTTTGACAAGGCCACTATCAACTGAGTTAACGAATTCGTTAGTAGCACACTTATTGTGTTGAATTCATAAAAGTCTTTTTTATTCGTAATATACATCGTTAGGGATATTTATTATATCACGTGTTTCTTATAAATCTTTTTTTACTGACCTGTAATTTTATCACAAATAAGTTTTTTGATTGTTTGAACCGACAGGGTCCGTACACGTTAACATTCGACCACTATGGAGATTGCAAAGGTCCTAAATCGAAGAACGCGACGATCATGACCACGGTTATGGACTATCAGCTACTAATCGCAGTTGTCAATTTTACATTCCTGGTCGATGCTAAAATTGATGAGGTAAGCATGGTAACATTTCATTATACTATACGTGCGAAGCAGCCTGCATTTAAGGTTATCCTGCGACTTTTATCAGGACTGCTGACGCCCTTGCCACTAAACAACTTACGTTGCGTTTGCCGGTCCGCCACTACAGAACCTATCTGGCATGTGTTCTGCGTACAATGTGCCTTGCCCATTGCCTTTAACTGGCTTATTTTCTGGGCCATGTCGGTGACTACATTCTTCTAAGGATCTCCTTATTTCTGACTCGACTCTCTCCATAGGTCGTTGTGCGACTTTGAGCTTACCCATAAGGCCCATGCACCTATACTTATCTACAAAATACGGCACCAACGTTTAGTATTGTTGATATGAGTATGCCATATCTGGTATCTTCAGAGTTTGCTGACGCATCTACTCCATGCAAAGCCAATTCCTTCATTGCAAATGCAATGTTACTTCAGGCATGTCAGAGAAATAAGCTAGAATGCAGAATGTCATAAACTATTGCAACTCTTATGCTGATTTTGTTTAATTTCAAATATAAACAGTAACGCCTAAGTTTTAAAGACCTAGTTATCTTCATACGAAATTCTTGATTTGTAAGATTAAGATTTTATCCACATATTGCATTGTTGCAACCATTTCATAAACAGATGACGTTACAATTACAGTTTCACAACTATCGTATCACACATTAATAATTAAGATACCGGCTGCACTCACTTGGTACTATATCACTCCCTGAAGAAGATCTAAGTAATACGTCCGAAACATCGTCGGACTTAAACCGACATAACACCAAGGGAGTGCAGCCGCTATCTTTATATTATAATAAGATGATGTTACAGATTAAAGGTCAGATGGTCAACATTAGGGGCAATAAGAAACACACGATGTGGAATAACAAGCTAGGCGACCCTTGCAAACACTTTGCCATTGCAGCCTTGATTCAACAGAAGCTGAATACCAACAACTGCGTGGTCAAAAAGGTAATAATTAAAATATCAAGGAGGACACGGATGCTTGATGCTATGTAGTACGCCTGCCCACATTGCCCAGTGTCACAGAGTTTCCCACATTTACCTACACATACGTTATTTTTTTTGTTCCATTCGTCCAGTTACTTCACTTTCTGTAGTAAGCCCTTCATGCAACCCACTAGATAGAGGCACAATATCTAGCATTACGTGGCATCCACGAAGGCAGAATCTTCCTACGGTACCTAGTTTGTATATGTAACACAATCTTTGACATCGAGTAAATTTTTTTCCATATACGGGAATGATGGGGAACTTAGAAATTTTATTTATAATTATGTGTTGAACAATTTTACTGATTTTCAGCATTTTGTGAATATATGCACCTTCGAATGTCTAGATTGATCAATTTGCATATAAAACAATTAGTAGTAATTAATAATGGTAACCTATTAATCAAAGAGTTGTCATAATTTCAGGGATTTTACACTATTGAACTGCATTACAGAGAATTGATTAATTCTTTCTTGGGCTCGTCATTCTTCTACGGGACTTACTCTTATAAAACTGACGTGATTTCGAATAAAGGAAACATCGCCTGCTTTAACTCCACAATCACGTATAAGAAAAGCAGTGGTTAAAAATGAAGACAGACAAGAAATACGACAATGCATGTTTTACTATCCTTATCCATTTCCTATTAGATTGAGTATAAGAATAAAATAAACAATACAAAGTATTCAATGGATTTTTACTTGTAATGAATTCTATAGCCTATGTGACCCGCGCCATTATTGTAAAATTGTATTAAATTATTGTGTATTGTAAGTACCTACGTTACGCGAGTTCCACTGTACCTGCATGGACTAATTAAATCTTAACTCTTTTGGCTTTGCCGTAGTCGAGTAAAAATAGATCCCGTGTAATAATCATACATAGTATGTCATCAATCATACAAGTATGGAAACATACTTCGCAATGATTGAAACCAGGAAAGTCAGGTAACCCTTGCCCCAAACTTAAATTGATTCAAAAGAAAGGAGCTAATTGTGACGCTATGGATCTGTAGTGGTATTCATAACAGCTCTATGTATGTGTGGTATTCATAACAGCTCTAATGGTGTAGCGGGTGGTTAAAGCCGCCCAAGACGAAGACAGGCTTTATTCTCGAGGTGCATACTCTATTTTTCATACCTACTGCGAGACAATTAAAAAACTAAGATATATTTATGTATTTATATTGTACTAGATGCGCTCCGCCGTTTCACCCGCGTGATGATGGATGATGATGAATCAAATATAGCGTATGTTACTCAGACATAATGTAGCTTTCTTCTGCTGCTATTTTTTGAATCTCGATTTAGTTGCTTTTGGAGCTCCTGATATTTCGGTACAGTTACATGCGGCACGTTCAAAATTATAACATTTTATGGAAGTTGTTAAAATAACACTAACACCAGATCACGGCACGTAACATGAACTATGACCTTAAATGCGCAGAGGGGCCGTGCGTACACTGAGAAAAATCTAATTCTGAGCTAAGGTGAATTCGTTCGTACACGGCTGAATTGTTTTCTTAAATGATAACTGAAATTTTTGCTTTCATAAGCGAAAACGTACAAACGGTTTATTAGATTTAACAGATACAAACTGTTGAATGTAACGTACAGTAAGGCACTTTCCGAATAGACCCCACTCCGGTTAAATAAGCAGTCTATACTGTTAAAATCACCTTACGTTTACGATGCTTAATATGCGGGAAAATCATCGTAATTACGGCAATATTCGCCTTATGAAAAGGTGGATTATTTATTAAGTCAGAAGAAATACTCTCGCAATAAAAACTAAACAAACGTAAACCTAAGTTAGGAAGCGACGTAAGTATGCGGCATTTACTAACGGCGGAAGATGATTTTCATGTTATGGCAATGTATAAAGTGCTACCACTAAGAAACTAAACACTCTCAATGTAAGACCATCGTGAAATCGCAACAACTAATTTTGCTTCAAGCGTCTTTATTATTAACGATATTATTATGTACGAACATGAGAGCAATGCACCGCACATTAATATTCGGCGATTACTTGTTTTTTCCCGTAACTATTTAAATTAAGTGTAAAACAATACTTATATATTAACCCAACTCTCAGTGTGTCGTCTAGCCATTATGTCACTACTATAGACCACACTAGATGGCGCTGTTCGTCGCAAATGTTTGTATTCTAAAAAGAGTGGACTTAGCGCCAAATTCAAATTTTGAATAAGGTTCGGAAACAAGACAGTATTTATTTCGAATAAAAGAGTGCAGGCACTGGAAGTGGTTTCATTGAAATCCTAAAGGCGTGGTCCTAAGTCCCTGGGCAGTCAACTGAACCGCTACGATTCAATAGGGTATTGGTATGGTACACAGTTACTAACGATAAATAGCGCCTCTACACTATAGAACAGCTTTCATAATAACGTACGGCGTATTGAACAGTAAACAAGAGTATATAAAACGCCTGACGTAAGTCAAATATAATATGCAGTAAATATTGCTGTAAGAAAGTTTCATTTTAACTAACGTACGGTTAAAATCGCCTTACAGCTCTTAGTTTTTAACCTGACTTACCACGTTTACTCATTTTTCATTACGGCTAACCTGTTCGATAGTACGTCGAAACAAATAGTATATCAAGTCATATTAATCGTATTCTTCTTGTTGAAATCGCCGCTTTAGTGCCGTTATATCTCCACCAGCGTCAACTAGCAAGGTCGCAGATGTTCGGCGAAAGCAGTATCCTGTGTACAATTCGGGGTCGGTAAGTTGAAGATAGCTGGCAATAACTTTGCCTAAAGCTCCAAATTTGTTAATGCCAACTCTCTGCGTCGTGCATTTTCCGTCAATATAGTTTAGAAAAAAACTGGGATTGCTGCACTCAGTTGGTCGTAGCTCTATGTATTTTTTGCATTGTTTATAATATTTCCCAGTAATGGTAAGAGCGGTCCGTCTTGGTTTTAGTTTTACTTATTTTGATCAATAGTGTAGTTTCGAAGACTTCAACATCTTTGAATTGTATGTTGTATAACTCTTGCCGTCGGCAAGCACCCATTATACCAAAAATTAGTGCAATCTGTAACAACTCATATATATATTACAGTAAATTAACTCAATATAAACAAAAAAAATGTACATGGTTAACCGATAAACAACTAAAATACCTTTGTGAAGAGATATAATGTGTCTGGGGCTTCATTTAAGAACTTATTTATCTGCTCTGCTGTAAAAATCTTGGATTTTTTCTCTTTATATCCTTGTGAGTTTCGTTTAAAAAATGCAATCAGCTTGCTATATTTAGTTATGTCAACTTCGTTGTAAATATTGAGTGTACTTTTAATCATGGAGTATTTAACCCACATACTTGACACTTTATATTTTTCAGATAATTCTTGAAAGTACGCTAACAACACATTTTCAGAAAATGATGTAGCATTTTTATTCATTTTCCATTCCATGAATTCGTGGTAACATTTATTATAGATGCTCCTAGATTTCGCCGTCAACAGGTTCATGGTCATGTTTGACGCAGCTTCCAGAATGTCTGGTGGTGTACAATCACCACTATCCCCGCTTTCAGACATGTTTTTACACAAAAACCTATGTATTTTACAAACAAAACCAAACTTTGTTTAAATCTCAGAATACAGCTTTCTGTATTCTGAGGTTTAAATATTGAAAAGATTTTTTAAATGTCAAATGTTGGCGTCAAGGCGCAAACATCGATTGCGCATGCGTGTTGCGTCGTCGCGGACTCGTTCATTGAAACCTTTTTTTTTTAAAGTAGAGGTTCAACCGCCTTGGTCCAGCTGGAGGTTGTATAGGTGTATCGTTATGATTAAAAAGTTATATGATGTTACAGGTGTCCATGCAAGACCTGTATCGTAATTAAACTTTTTTTTTATTATTTTTGGCCTGTACGTAATGATTGTCATAAGAATTTTGTTTTCAGTTTTATAATCTTTGTTCTTAGTATCAGAGTAGATAAATAATATAATGTAACGAATATGTACTCATTACATAGACAAAAGAAAACAGTTAAATAAGAACAATATTTTATAACAGTGTAAAGAGGGTAGGCATCGTTATTTGATATGTACACATTGGCGGGTCTGCCGTATATTAATTAGGTGTAAAGAATTTGTTGTGTGTTCCAAGATCATGGGAGCCGGCGAATTTCAATCAATCAATCATTTATTTAAACCTTGTGGATCTACGAGGGTCATTTGAAAAGTTCTTAGCCTAAATTGTTTTTTTTTATAACTACCGTCATTTTGTAGTTACATTATTTAGCAACAAGTATGCACAGTTTAGTTTATTCACAGTAACTCATTGTTCGTTTACACGTGATACCGTAAATCAAGTCAGAGCTATTTTTGAAAATGGATAAAATTGAACATCGTGCAGTGATAAAATACTTGAATTTGAAAGGTTTAACTCCAAAAGCTATACATGAAGACATGTGTACTTTGGGTGAGTCTGCTCCTTCGTACGCGACTGTTAAAAACTGGGTGGCAGAGTTTAAACGTGGTCGTGAGACCATTCAAGACGAGCCCCGTAGTGGCCGGCCTTCGACTGCTTCCACTGATCAAAACAAAGAAAAAATCTGTGATTTAATTTTATCTGATCGAAGATTGACTGTCGAGGAGATAGCTAAGACTGTTGGCATCTCATCTGAGCGAACACATCAATAATTACTACTGAACTTGGATTCTCTAAGGTGTCTGCGCGGTGGGTACCGCAACTGCTTTCAGTGGAACAAAAACGCGATCGACTCATAACTTCTCACGACTGTTTAGAGTTATATGAAGCTGACCCAATAGAATTTGTTGAAAGATTTATAACCATGGATGAAACCTGGGTTCAGCACAATACACTTGAGACAAAAGAACAGTCGAAACAATGGAAAAGAGCAGGATCCCAAAGAAGGCAAAGGTGGTTTTTTCGGCGGGTTGTCATAGCATCCGTTTTTTGGGCATAATTCTCGTGGATTATTTAAAAAAGGGTGAAACAATAAACTCCGATTACTATTGCAACTTGTTGCGTCGTTTGAGAGAAGAAATCAAAGAAAAACGTCCAGGTTTATTGAGAAGAAAAGTCTTTTTTCATCAGGACAATGCGCGCGTTCACACCTCTGTGCAATCTATGGCAGAAATCCATCAATGTGGCTTCGAATTGTTACCTCATCCCCCATATTCACCGGATTTAGCACCGTCCTACTTTTACCTGTTCCCAAAGCTGAAAAAATTTTTAGGTGGTAAAAATTTTTTACAAATGAAGAGGTCATACCCGCCGTGGACGCTTATTTTGAGAAGTTAGACGAAGATTTTTGTAAAACGGGTATCGAAGCCTTACAGGGTCGATGGAAAAAGTGTTTTGAGCTCGGAGGAGAGTATGTTGAAAAATAAAAATAAACTCAAAATCAGTAAGTATGTTAGGCTAAGAACTTTTCAAATGACCCTCGTAGGTAGTACATATACATGTGATTCCCTGCCCGTCGAGTACCAGCAGGAATAAATTCAAATATTTCAGGGTTGCGTTTTACGAACATGGCTACCTCAATAATGTACATCGAAGGTAATGTTAACAGTTGTAATTTCTTAAAATAATCTTTACTTATATTAGTGTGATAATTTTATTACAAATTTAAGGCCACAGTTTGCATAAAGTAAAATAATTAATATTGTAATAATCTTTACACGAGTCAGTTTGCTTAAGCCCGTACATAGCTCGAATGCAGTGTTTTTGTACTTTGAATATTTTCAAATTGTTGCTGGAGTTGCCCCAAAACATGATTCCATATCGCAGTATCGAGGCAACATGCCCATGATATGCCGTCAGCAACGCTGTTTCATTTACTACTAATCTCAATTTATTTAGACCAAATGCAAATTGTAACACTCTTTTATATATTTTGTCAATATGTGGTTTCCAAGTCAATTTATTATCTATTTCTAAACCTAAAAACCTTGTAGTGTCGATTTCACTGATACGATTTCCGCAATGGTTAATGTCAATGTTTTATGAATCATTATTTCGTAATTTAAAGTTCATAACTTTCGTTTTATCTATATTTATTTTCAAATTATTTAATGTCAACCAATTAATTAGCAATGTCAAATTATAATTTATAGTAGGTATGTTCCATGTCAGCAGTTTTTTTTTAACTAATGTATTTATTGAATATAAATGTATTGATTGAATGAAAATGATTAAATATAATGAAAACTATAATTGAATATTTGAATGATTACATCATCATAAAATTATGTGCCTGTTTAAAATTATTATTATGAAATACTTATGCAAGTGCTAAGTTATTAAGGTTATGACCACTCATTCCTACAGTTTGTTTTTTAAATTCCATCCGTAAATAAAATTATTTATAGATATAATATTTATATATATATATACATTTAAGATCGAAATTGGAGAAAAAAAAAATTTCGGAGTAGATTTCTTTAATTTAAAAAAAATACCAATTATTTATTTATATAAATTATAATTATTGTTGTTATTGAACATGGTAGCTACGAGTTTGTTATTATTATTTAGACACAGTTAATAGGGCTTCTGTCTCATCATAAGTAAGCAGTTGCAATAAGTGAGTTAATTCCTTTTTGCACTTTCCTCTAGTAAGACAATAGATATTTGTATTTTGAAGAATCTTTCTATATAAGTATGGTCCCAAGAAACACTGATGCCTTTTAGCAAATGTACTGCAAAACATTTCGGATGAAATAATGGAGTCTTTCGTGCGCTTTTCCTGGAATTTCGCTAGATCGTAGACACTCAATCCGGAAAATTTGTTTAAAAAATGTTTTGATGATTGGATTATTCGTTGGGCGCGTATCGTTTCTGAAGGAGCATATTGTGAAAAGGATGAAATAAATTTGGGTGAATAACTAACATCTAATGTATTATTGTTTTTTTCCCTGTACTTACTTGACATAGTAGGTATACAGATCTATCCCAATAAAACATAGAACAACCAAAATCAACAACAAAATAAGTTTTTGGAAATGGTTTTAATTATTAGTGTTTAATCATATTTGTTTTTAATACTATTAATAGCGGCTCTGAGAGCTGTAGACCTCGCGAGTATATCTTTGCAACTGAATAAATACTCACCGCGCACTTAAAATCAAAACATTTCCAAGAACTAAATCGACAAATAAAATCTAAGTAAGTATATAATTATCGATTCTGCTCACAAAATTTCACGAGAATCAGTTGATAAACCTGTAGAGGAGAACGCCCGGGCATCTAAACATAAGAAAGCATTTTTGCCCAAGCTTTGAGGATTCAACATGCTGTAAATTAACTTATTGCAAATTCAACATTATGAGAATTCAACTATTTGTTTCTAAACGCTTGGCTCGTGCTTCGCAATCGCTTGGTCAATTACTGGTTTAAGTTCTCATCTAGTAAGCTCTGCCATTGTGAATTTCTAGTAAATAAAATTTGAGCACAGACTTCCAAGAGGAAACCATCGAGAATATAAACTTTGATCCGCATTCAAACCTTCTCAAATTAGTTCAAACATGTATTATATTTAGAGAACCATTTAGAGATACTGGACAATAGTACATTACTGCAGAATCCAGTGAGTAAGCGTTCCTGGTCAAGTATGAGTTAATTGGTTATATACGAGGCCAGGATGGCTTTTCTCAAAAATGAAAGAATGTTTTTGCTAATTGGCCTCAGCTTTTAAATCAGGAGCACTGTTGCCAACTTAGCGCTTTCGGTGCTAGATCTAACGCTTTTTAGGCTCTGCTAGCGTCCCACAAAATTATTTAGCGCTTAGCACCCAATCTAGCGCTTTTTTATTTTTCCCCTTCATAAAAATATCTACGTGTAACGAAACGCAGAAATATAGACGGGGACTGGCAAGCACCTTGATCACGGTTGAATATTTTGTGTCTGTGGATAATCTTTTCCCCCGCGTTAAAAAGCCACATAAGAAGAAGAAGAATCTTTTCCCCGTCCTTGTTACACCTGCAGAAGATTAAGTTTAAAAAAAAATTGTACATTCATCTTTGGAACATAAAACGGAGAAACCCTTAAAGTTCACTATGAACCTAGTATATATGAGAAAAATCGTACTACCTCATCTCGTCTTCACGTTCTGCTTGGCTGTTAAATATTTTTTTCTTTATGTGTGTTAAATTAAGTAGTTATACTGTTTCTGTAACTGCTAAACGTCTATAATATATGTGATGGTTGATACTGTGAATTTTAAGCAATGAATATTCCCTTTGCTAAGAAACAAAATTACCTACAAAACTATAGAAAAGAGTGGGAAAATGATCCCAAATATAAATCGTGGCTTAAACCTGTACTAGGAAATAATACGAAAGCAATGTGTACCTATTGCAAAATAAAATTCAGTGCAAAGTTAAGCGACATAAAACGACATTCTGAGTCCAAGAAACATATTGAGAAATCAAAACCATTTCAGCATACTCAACAGAAAATACTTATGGAAAAAGTGGATACAAGTGCCAAATTGGGTGTTCATCACGCTGAAGCTATATTAGCGCTATTTATATCTGAACATTCTTCTGTGTTGCCAGTAGACCACTTAAGTGAAGTGTGTAAAAAAGCGTTTTCAGACTCCAAAAATACAAAGTTACATCGAACAAAATGTTCCGAAATCATTAAAAACGCACTGGGGCTTCATTTCAAAACAAACCTTGCATCAGATATCGGTAACAGCAAGTTTAGCTTAATCATAGACGAATCAACGGATTTATCTGTACATAAATACTTAGGAATTGTCATAAGATACTACAGCTCAAAAAAACGCAGTATAGTATCACCTTTTTTTGCATTGGTACAACTAGAAACTAGCGACGCGAGAGGCATAATAAATGCATTAGTCAAAGCTCTCAATGATATGACATTAAATTTAAAGAACCTCGTTGGACTTGGGACGGATAACGCAAGTGTAATGACAGGCATAAATAATGGCGTTCACAAAATTTTGAAAGATGAATTTGATTTGCCACACCTAGTTTTAGTTAGATGTATATGTCATTCGTTGCAATTAGCAGTTTCACACGCGTCAGAAGAAACCATACCCCGTAATATTGAATTTTTACTCAGAGAAACATACAATTGGTTTTCAGTATCGCCACAGCGTTGTCAAGAATACGCAAACATTTATGAAACCATTAATTGCGGAAAGAAACCCTTGAAAATTTTGCAAAAATTTGCAACCAGATGGCTGTCAATTGAACCTGCTGTACAACGAATCTTAGACCAGTGGGACGAACTGAAATTATTTTTTCAAATTTCAAGATCAAAAAGTAATTGTTATACTTCTGAATTACTGTACGAGATGTACTCTGATTGTAAAAATAAAGTATATTTGATTTATATTAAAAGTATACTTGCTGAAGTACAGCTCGCTCTCAAAGCTTTCGAAGGGAAACAGACAGACCCAACTAAACTGTTGGACGTATTGCTAAATCTTTTGGAATCCCTATGCAGTAAAGTCATAATTTCAACAAGACGTCACACTATCGACATTTTAACCGAAATAAACATTGAAGATTACTTAGACCCTTCACCATATCTCAGTTACAATTTCGAAAAATCATTGGAACCGTTTTCTGATTTGGAAAAGACCAATTTACGTAAGCGATGTGTTAACTTCACTGTAAAATTGATAAAGGAATTACAAGAGAGATTGCCAAATAATGTTAAGATATTAAAAAAAATTAATGTAATGAGTGTTTCTCAAACGTTAAAAACTAACAAAGGCCTAGAGATAATTCAATTAGCTGAAAACTTTGGCTGTAGCGCAGATAGAATAGACAAAATTGTTGGCCAATGGCGGAATATAACATCTGAAACATGGACGCATGGATGAATGCTGACGTCGAAAGAATTTTCAGTCAGATGAACATAATTAAATGTAAACTACGCAACCGTATGAATCTTGATACACTCAATTCGATATTATACATTAGAACTGGCTTAAAAGATTTTGACTCGACTTGTTTCACCTATGACCTCCCAAACGAAGTCATGAAAAAAGTAGGTAGCAAGGATGTCTATACATTCAAATTGATCAAACAAAATCATCCTACGTTACTAGCAGAACCATCCACATCTACTCAGCAGGAGAGCCAGGAGACAGAATTAGATTCTGATGATGACGATTGGCTGATAAACATATAGCTAAGATCATTTTTTCATTTGTTTTTCGTGTATTTTTGAATAGGTACTTACAAAATAGAATGATGTGTGATTTTTCTAGTATTGTTGCGTTTTATTTATAAACTAGCGCTTCTTTTCAAAAAAACATGCCAATATAGCGCTTTTTTTACTTCATCCTAGCGCGCTTTCATTACAAAAAGTTGGCAACACTGATCAGGAGGCGTGCCATCTATTTTTCTGAATCAGATTCGCTTGAACTAATTTTTTGGAATGTGTAATCCCGCCGATCCTTGTTTTTTTACTAAAAAGTTTGCGATTAGTTTTGAACATTGTTCTATTTTTACATTACATTAATGTTTTAGTAAAAAAATGTAATTTATAGTTTTTTAATCTCCATGTTAATTTTAGAATGGAAAACTTTAATCCAACATGATTTATAAACTGAAATTATTAAATACAAATATAAAATCCCACACTATACCTACTACTACAACATTACTAAGTACAAAACGCATCGTGCATACTTTTTCTGCGTCGCGTTAAGTGTCACAGACTATAAAATGGCTGTTTGACGCTAGAAAAATATATCTATCTCATAAATTATGAGATAGATATATATTTGGAGCCTCCCTCCTATAGCCATGTTATAATGGCTAAACTCTTATACGAGTATGTGCCATTACCATATAGGTAGCCATACCATTTTTAAGAAAAAGTATTTCTCTCAAACATGCATTGAAATATTGTCATTATTTTCCAAATATATATCTATCTATAATTTATGAGATAGATATATATTTGGAGCCTCCCTCCTATAGCCATGTTATAATGGCTAAACTCTAATATGTGCCATTACCATATTTTAAGAAAAAGTATTTTTCTAAAACATGCATGGAAATTATTGGAAATATTGTCATTATTTTCGAAAAAAGAACATGCGGAGTGCCTATTGAGTTTTTGAATTTGGAACATTACAACGATACAGCAATGTTGTATGAAACGGCGTGCTGGAGTTATAAAATACTCTTTGATTGGATCTCTCATATCAATATTGGCATACTCGTACCAAAGTAAGTCTCTTCACTTAGTACAAATTGCATTCAAGGTGGCTGTATCATAGACTTAAATATATATACTAGGATATATAGCCATAAATGCGTTTGTCTTTCGGTACAGGCGATGAATAGAAAATGGTCGGCAAAGCTGAAAATTCGTCTTGATTTGTTATTTACACTTACATACATAATATATAACACAAAGTTATTTAAATAAGTTCTGACGGTTTAGAGATTAAAATGGGGATTGATTTTACTCCACTAGATTTAGGATCAGAAGCCAAATTGGCCATGGAAAACCTACTTCCAGCAAAGTGAAAAGAAAAATATTATGAGTTGGAAAAACGAGAAAAAGTTAACAGATCAGCGAAACATAATTTTTGGCGTTTTATAATGAGATTGCTAAAACTAAAAAGCCGTCTACATTATGGGCATTTATGTTAAAAACGGCATTTACATGAAAAACTATGGAAATTTAACTACTTTTCTTAAACGTCTATCGACCGGATTCAAAAGCAAAATATCGAAGATTTTTAATGGCGAAAACATAAAGAAGGTATGTTTTATTTCCCTGCATCCTGCACCCTCCCTCCTCCCGAGAGCGGAGCCATAATCCACGTCCATGGCCAACCCATGTCGAATTTTTCAGGCCGCCCAAAGGCTTTCGACATAGCCTAACGACTCTTCTCCTAAGACAAACAACCGGGACCGACGGCTTTACGTGCCCTCCGAAGCACGGAAGCGCTCAATTGAATAATGCCACTAGCGGTCACCCATCCAAGTCCTGACCGCAGCAAGTGTTGCTTAACTTGTTGATCAGTTAAGATCGCCAAGTCGAGCTCCGCTGCGAGCGCTTACTTTTGACATAGTTTTAGCATATTTTTTAAACTCGTATAGTTAAGTATATAATAATATAGTCATACTAAAGTCTTTTTGCATACCATTTTAGCTAAAAGTAAGCCCAAATAAAGAAAATAGAAAAAGAAATCAAAATTCATAACTAATTGGACATAAAAATCATTTGTGTTGTTATCACTGCCATAAATGTTTGTGTGTTTCTTCTGTGATTATCATCATACTTTAGGAAGCTTTCTTTCCTCTACAGTGGTGAGCAATGTAGGTACGTTTGAAAGAGACAGAACAGTAGCAATTTATTGTATTAACGTATGGTACCAATACAAAATATGTAGATAGATACATTTGTATACTGTCAATTAATTTATGCATACCATTTGGATATTAAAAACATATTTACTCTATTACTCATGTTTATTATATTGTCAGTATTATGAAGTGGATCTCAATTAAATATAGATTTATTCATGTAGGTATACATAACATAATATTTTTGTATAATAACATAGTAATAAATTCATTAAAAGTTGCACAGGTTTTTTACAACACTCACTATGCCGTCCTTTAAATTCGTGTTCATTGTAATGTTTCCATTACCATGTATAATTTGTCTTGAACCAATGGTTAAGAATTCAAATAACTATGTAAGTACATTAGTAAGACAGTGCGTTTAAAAAGATTTAGGTACTAGACTATATGAAATGACTATGAAATACGCACTTTATACTCTTGTAGGTGCGTTTACGCTAAGCGTAGTGGAAATCAATTAGCTACTCGATTCATTATTTTGAAGCTACATTAATAAGTACTTTGTTCAACTTTTACAGGGGCTCTACAATTTATCATACGACCACTGCGGAGAGTGTAAAGGCCCTAAATCTAAGGACTTAGCCATCATGAAAATGGTATTGAATCGTCAGTCATCAGTTGCAAATATTAATTTTACCTTCCTAGTCGATGCCAAAATTGATGAGGTAAGTACCATAGAAATTAACAACTTAAAACGTCCTTATATAACCGCGGCAATAAGCCTCGCGTATATACATTCGAGACCTCTTTCGCTTTCATGAAATACTTCATGGTGACCCATAAGTCCGTAATTTATACTCGAATTGCACCCTTGCCGCCATTTTCGTTATAGAAAGTATATTTTATTCTTAGATTGTAGGTACTGGAATTTAAAATGACTAAGGACTTTTGGGCCACCTATATCTAATAGTTCTTATTCAAATTAAAATTCAAAAGTTTTTATTAACAAACAACATTGATCCATTTGGGTTAGTAAAGAAACGTTAATACATTTATATTTATGACGTCATGTACTTACGAGTCATCTCGTGTGGAATCATAGTTCGCACGAGATGTCTCAGAACAGGCGCTCTCGTATCTTCTGCCATGACTTTCAGGATACTGTTGTTGCTCTCCCGTACCCTCCTCACAAGTGACGCTACTTTTTTCCAATGACGGCATGAAAGACGTCAGTATGAGATTGAGTGAACATTCCGGAGGCACTGTACAAACGGGAAGTCTCAACATTATCCTGAAAATATTATTATATTGGATGCGTAAGGTGTTTAAAAATTTTTGGGAACAGCTGATCCCCAGAAGGCCCGTGTACAGACCCTGACAATACGCCTTAGAGAGCATAATTTTGACTTGGTCTGAGCAGCGAGCAAACCTACGAGCCAACATGTTCTCGCAAACCGCCAAAGCCCTACGCTCCCTCTCAATATCGGCATCGTCCTTAAGGTCGTCGGTTAGAATATGCCCCACGTATTTAAATAAGAACACCCGATGTAGGTTTGCACCGTTCAGGGTTATAGGCAAGATGAATTCCGGGCATTTACCGGCGGCCTTAAAAACCAATGAACTCACTCTTCTTCACATTATATGCGAGTCCATGCGACTCAGCGTAGGTCTCACAAACATGTCTCACAAACCTGTAACATCTTCCCGATTGCACTCGCAGTTGGACCCAGCAACACTATGTCGTCCGAGTAACATATGTTATTGACAGTAATACCTCTGACCTGGCATCCTACACACATGCTACTCAGTCCAACTATGAGGTCATTAACATAGAGGTTGAAGAGCTTCGGAGATAGCAACCCACCGTGCCTCACCCCGCACTCCAACCTATACGATTCAGAGAAGCTGTTTGACCATCTTACACAATTGGTCTGTTTCGCATACCAGTACTGAAAGATTTTTAATGTTGCAAACGGTATACCTCTGTCTGTCATCTGTCCCCAAAGTACATCACAGGAAACGAGATCGAAGGCTTTACAGAGACTTACGATTCCCATTTTTAACATGAGAAACGGAAATCACTCACGTAAATAACTTAGGCCTTTCCAACTTTAGCTTCAACCACGAAACAATATAGTTGGAAAGATCTAACATATTTACACGAGTGATTCCCGTTTCTCATGAACATTTGCATAATCCTATATATATTATAAATGATAATAAAATATGATTCCCCTTTGTTAGGCCTGTCTTATAATTACCGTTTTATCAACTTACAGATATATTTACCAAATATAAATATTTACCGTTTTATCAACTTACAGATGAAAATACAAGTGCTCAACATTAAGGACAACAAAAGAAACTTCCTGTGGAACTACAAAGTAACCGATCCTTGTAAACACTACGCTATTGCAGTCATAATCAAGCAGCAACTGGACGCCACTAACTGCCTTGTCAAAAAGGTAACGTGAAGAGAGACTAGTGATCCAAAAAGCAGCTTTCAAGGTGGTGTCAGGGGCATGATTATTATCTACTAATTATTATTATGATTACCTAAATTCAAAATACGATGTAATAAAACCAAGGTGTTTTACTGGATATTCCATGGGGAATTATACCTACCGGTTTTTAAGTAGGACTCTTACCTACCAGCTAAAGCCGTTTTAAAAGGTCATTGTTATATAGGTAATAGTAGATTATGCACCGAGCGAGTAAAGCAGTGTCTTACGTCACGGGCGTCATATTAGAACCTGAGTGTAACGGGGCCCCTCTAGAGTTTCAAGAAGATGTAATTCTTATCGTTACAAATCCCAATCACTTTACGCACATGGGAGTTTGATACAACGTGCCCCCGGGGATGTAATGCCTTGCTTTACGTCGAGATTGCGTGATATTTAATTGGAAATTTTCGAGCAGGTGGTACCTATGAAAACTCTATACCTTTATTTTCCTCCAAGCACTTTACACATTTGGCATCCTCACACAGATATCTGCGGAATGCTGAATACTTATGTAAGCAGAAGTTTGTCATTTGAGTAGCTATAATGAGCACTCTTTAGTAATACGATAGGATAGTAATACTCGCTATACCTTTTTCACTCTAGGCTACTATACTACGATTCAAACCATTGGTTTACCTCTTACTGGATCATAACTACCTTATACTGGTAAACTAATTATTGGTTGGGCCGTAGGTGGTTGAAACAAACTCTTTAATTTGTATTAGATACAAACTTTAGTTCTTTAATTTTATACTATCTGCGCTCCGCGAATTCACCCGCGTGGTGATGGATGATGATGATGATGAAACAAATATAGCGTATGTTAATGAGGCATAATGTAGCTTTTTACTCGTGAAAGAATTGTTAGAATCGGTTCAGTAGTTTTTACATGTATTCATTACAAACAAACAAATAATCATATATCTCTCTCCTCTTTATTATTAGAGTAGATAAGGGAAGGGAAGAGTATAAGGGTTAATTTAATACCAAGGAAGAATAGCGTTACTATTGCATATTTAATAATGATAAATTATTTATTGTGGCCCCTTACCAGTCGATTGTCAATATAACAATGAAATTTCTATTGAGTCTGGGTCGTGCGACCGATGATATTATCTCTCGTAGTTAAATATAATGGTAATGTGGAGGTTGCTTCTTGGTAGGTATTGGTGTCTTCTATAAAACTTTATTACGTCACTTTGCTCCATAAGTAATTGTCAATAGTTTCCGCAGTGTACGTGATATATTATATAGCCTATGTTCATCAGGGATAATGTAGCATTCTAATGGTGAAATATTTTTTTAAGTAGTTCGGGAGCAAACAAACAAGTCTTTTCTCCTTCTTTTCTCTTTATAATATTATTAGTAATGTAGATAGACTAACTCTGAGCTCAGCACCGTACGTCAGCTGTCCCATCGTCCAATAACATCAACTATCGTTTCAGGGAAATTACACTTGTGTAGTTAATTTTCAAGAGGTGACGACATCATTTTTGGGTACGTCATTTTTCTACGGAACTTACGCTTTCAAAGCTGTCATCACTTCGAAGAATGGAAATATCGCATGTATCAACGCCACGCTAGTATTTAAAAAGAAATCATCAGTATTTTAGTGAAGATATGAAATAACTACATAAAACAATAAAGAAATATACTTATTATTTTTCGCAAACTGTTTTTATGCCGTATGTTCCATTCCGTAGGTACCAGTATTCCATCTTGTACCAAAAGGATGGATGATATTTTTGATGATGATACTTTGACATGGACCAACTAAATAGTTTAGAATTAAGTAAGAGAGTATCGTCCACTCCCCTTCCTACAACTGCATGCATCACCAGCATCACCATTATCTGATGAAAGACGTTCACTACTGAGCATTGACCTCCGCTCTTGAGTCAAAACGAATGGATTGCCTATAGCAGCCATTGGCTCGAATCTCAACACCTAAACCTCCGTTTCGTGTTGGTCTCTTGTTCATTAGGTAGTCTTACTTTTTACCACTGCAGTGTCAGATATTCTGCCGCAAAATAAGGCAAGTAGGTATTACTCTGTTAGGCTGTGTAAGGCACTTACTACTCGTATAGTGCCCTATGTACCAGCGCTGGCTTAGAACTAGCAATGCCGAGTTGGGACCGATTTGTAACATTTGACATTGTTATTTTTTTTTTATTACTTTATCTATTACTTTGTTTTATATTTAGCAATGTTGTTGTTACAAATATAGTACATTATGCAACAAGTGCGCGAAGTTGTTTATTACAATCGAGACGGGTTTAGGCCTGAGATCGAATAAATGGAGTAGATATTGTAATAAACAACGCGCACGGGTTTGATACGACGTTTTTCACCACACTTACCTACTTCCTTGAAAAAAACTTCCGTTCATAGTATTTTCATATTATTTATTAAAACAATTATTGAAAGTACAATTCGTTAGTTAGTTCATATTATTTATTAAAACAATTATTGAAAGTACAATTGGTAAAATTATAGGTTAACGCTATTAAAAACATCATTATTTTGCTCTTGGGTGACTTGAGTAAATGTTGGAGATTGCGGATTGTTCTCGTAGAGATTAAGAAAAAGTGTTTCATCATTATTATAAGTAGCAGATACTAAATCGGTCTTGACATCGAAGGACGTTGAAGGTAGCGGTTCTGGACATATTTTTGTTGGTTTTGGTTCTAAATTGATATCCTGGGTTATCCTGGCGCTTATGTTGGCTTTACTTTGTATAGAGTCTTCTACATACGATTCTGCCATTGCATTGGAGCGCCACCCACCATGGCGCTTTAATGTAAGCAAACCAGCTCCTGAGTCCTGAATCAGCCAATAATGTGGCTGGCATCTGGTAAACCTAGAAACTTTGCGATTTCTTTCGGCATGGCACCAAATTTATTTATTACAATGCATTGACATTTACCTTTTTGATAGTTTTGAAAAAATATGTCACTCTTTTCTCACACGTGCGGGAATGAAAAGTAAAAAACACGCGTTCGAAATACGCTGCATTTTGATTCTAATTAATAAGAGTCTCTTTTCTAGTAGGCGTGTTGAAATAGTAGATTGTTAACCGAGGGTCGAAATAATCAATTCCCGAGATATTAAGGCTATAGTCCGAGTAGGAATTGGTTCTATTACCCGTGTTAAACACTCTACTTTTCATTTCGAATATGAGGAAAATAAAACTAGTTGTTTATCTAAACTATTTATTGATAATATATAATAATATTAGTAGTACCTATTTAAAATTAATTGTCAAATAAGGACAATTCGTGATATTAAAAGTTACATTTTTGTTTGGAATGTTTATGCTGTTTGATATATCATCACAAATATGACTGTTCTGGATATCTGTAAAAGTAGAAGACTATGGTATTTCATCAGACGATGGATTCCATGGCGGATACTCCCTGGAAGTTGTCGGCTGAGGCGAATTGGGGCGTATTTTTATAGTTTCAGTTAATTTGGTTGAAATTTTAGCTTTATTTTGGACTGAATCCTCAATGTAGCCTTCGGCTGTGCTGCGGATTTCCAGCCTCCATGTCTTTTAAAGGTTGTCATGTTTGCCATCCAGAATCGGCTAAAAGTGTTGCTGACGTTCGTCTATAACAATGTCCGGTATACTGCTCACAGTTTGGTAAATTCAAATATGTTACTATCTGCTTCGGCATACCTGAGATTTTATTTTTACCGATCAATTGTTTATAGCTTTTTCCCTTCTGATAGTTAGGAAAAAAACGGTCTGTTTTTACATTACTGGGTCTCATTTTTTGATATTTCTTTACTATTTGTGTAAACTCTTCTTGTACTACAAACGAGCGCTCAATATTTGTTTTTGTTTAAGTCAGTTTTACTAGTAATAATTGGCCTTGACTTTCAATGTCCTTAATTGTCAAATTTGTGAGTTAACTGCTTCTGCAAGCGCCGCTTATACCGAGTATCAATACCATCTGTGAAAAGCATGTATTTTTTTAGTATTTGTGTAATAAATACGTTCATTTTTAGAATAAATCCATAAATACTTAGGTAAACTTACCTTCACTGCCAAATATATCTCGTCAGAAGCATCATTTAAAAAAAATCCACTTCATGAGAGGTGAAATCCTTAGATTTCTTATTCTTGAACCCCTGAGACTGTCTTTTCAAAAATGATGTTATATTTTTTTCAAATTTACATTGTGCTTTACACTAAGTGTACTCTTGAGCATTGAATATCTGAATAATATTATGCTACACAGTCCGTTAAAATATGTAAGAAATACACATTCGGGGAACGACTTTATATTCTTCTCTGCTGGCCACTTCATAAAATCATTGTATGTGTTTATATATCTTTCTTTGAGATTTCTGGCAAAAGATTTTCAATAACACAATTGGCCTCGTCTTTAATTGAATCTGGTGTCAACATTTCAGAATCGCTTGAACTCATTTTTAATATTTGAATATTCTCTTATCTTATCTTAGCATAAAAGATTCTTACCTATTTTTTTTAATTCCGTCACAGATACATACATAACAAATTAGTATCCCGCCAATTTATGTCGACTTTTTAAATTTTAAATATGGAACTCACCGCGTAATTGTTGCGGCTTAGTCCGCTCAAAGAAGTTTGCGCTAAGTTCACACTGGCCGTTTAGAAAGTCACATGGCCGCAGCATTTTTTTTTATTAGTTTTTTCCATAAAACTCATCACAGTCAGCTGTGAATGAACTTTAAAAATACAACTGCTGTCAGCAGCAGTTGTATTTTTAAAGTTCATTCCGGCCTTTCATAAAGGCATTCAGTAATTTGTATGAGTTTTTCCCTCTCTATGGAGGGAAGCATCATTTTCCACCCAAAACAACACTACTTTCCGAGTATGAGAAATGAAAAATATATTTTTCATTTTATTTCATTTCTATGGTGGGGAATGAAACATAAAAACTAATGTCTCGAGGTAATGAACGCAGAGCAGTGCTACACACTACTTTATAATCCTAAGCTATAACTTTTAACATGAATGTCGTAAAAACTGAGTATAGAGATAGGCAGGCTGGTAGATCCGCCCCAATCAGGTAAATGACACCTGATGCATGTGAGTGCTGTATTAAAACGAACATATTTTATAAAATAGCTCAGATATTAATTAGAATTTAAACACTTAGTACTTTCCAATTCTTCATTTGTGAGATAATGTACCTATAGAAAAAAATAAATATAAACAATTTCTTTAGGAGGTCGATCAATCATCGATCTAAATCTTTATTCTTAAGCTTTAAAAGAAACTCAATTATCTTATATTATAATTATCCATTTATTATAATTATCCATTTATTATAATTATCCATTTATAAACAGTTTAAAGTCGTTTTTAAGGCTCCATATCCAACGGGAAAACTCAGAGCCCCATTGTGGCTGTTAACTGCGTTGTTTAAGGCGCGGTCGTACACTGATAATAGTAAAAAGCAGAATCTTTAAACATCAAATGTAACGAAACAGTTCGATAATAATCTTTAAAAAAAATTTTTGTTAGAAAAGGAACAGGCAAAGAGTAATAACCGAACAGAATTTATAAATATTACTCGCTCTCTGCAGAAAAAAATCCTAAATAGGTGCATAAAAATAAACTTTCACGTCCAAACTCTCAGAATTTTCAGCGATAACACTATATTATTTTTTAGGTAATACATAGCCAACGTATAGTACTAAAGTAATAACCAGCAGTTTTTTTCAGTTGAGTTAGTATATATCGAAAAACATAAAGAAAACGTACAAAATTAACGCATTTTCGCATTACATCGTCCAACATAACAAGCGATTTTCAACCTTACGTAAAGCATCGTTAATTATTTTAAAATTGGGGTTGGACCGCGCCTTAAGTAAGTACATAGTACATAAACAGAATGAGTTTCAGATCTCAAATTTGGATCATTTCGTGTGTAGTGTACATACGTTTTGACCGAATCATGTACCCACCCCACGGAACCCTAATAAATCGCTCCACTTTGTTGTTTTTTTTAAATGTTATTCTATTCTAAAAATGAACTATCGTTACATTCTAACATTTGGCTACGTCATATGTACAATTTCGAGTTATTGTGGGTAGGTATTAAAAGCATAGGTTATATCATGTACCTATTTAATAATGTCATTATGCAGATCACAATTAAATATAGATTTGAACCCATTTCCTTTTTGCATTATTTGTTCAATAGATACCTACCAATGCCTACGCAGTTATATCTACATTCGTTGCATTACCTGCTCACGTTTGCTTTAGGGTACCTAATACCTGGACAATTAGTATGGGTTTCTTTAAAATTGTTCATATTTTGTTATTTCCACTAATATGTGTTATTTGTTTGGAGCCAATGGTCAAAAATGCAAATAACTATGTGAGTACGTAGGCATATTAATGACTAACAATATGATTAAGGTAGAGGGTGCGTGCGAGGGTGTGTGTGTATGTGTGTGTGTGTGTGTGCGCGCGCATGTGTGAGTGTGTGTGTGGGAGGGTGTGTCCACTCGGGTTGAATCAAGTATCAGCCCATGACGTTCCGAATAGTAGAACTATAGGGTCTTACTGTCAGCGAGTAGAGGAATATACGAGGGACACTCAGAAAGTTTTTCTTTATAAAAACATTTACCAATAGACAAAAATCATACTGGTAAATATTTTTTTTATTAATTCGTTTCAAAGTACTATGCACCAGCCTCTATCTGCATGTGTCTGAACCAGTTTTCGAATTACTTGTTCTTGTCCGCGGCAGACGCCTCGTTTACAGACACCTGTTCGAATACTGACAGCGCGTCTTCCGGCGACGAAAATTTTATCCCTTTGATCTGATTTTTTTATATTCGGATGGAAAAAGAAATCACACGGTGCTATGTCAGGTCTGTAAGGAAGGTGATCCAGGAGTTTGACCGACGTGCTGTCCAGGCAGTCCCTCGATTTGAGTGCAGTGTGCACAGGCACGTTGTCGTGGTGGAGCCGTAGCCCGTGGAGCCCTGTTGCTCACAACAGAGAAAACTTCTGCCAAGCGTTTGGTACCATTCGGTATTGATGCTTTTTTAAAGGAATTGACACCAAGTAACAAGTCAAATTGAAAAAGCTTGCGGTTAAAAGCTTCCCCCACTAGATCGCTTCACTTTGGTAGATGTTGATTCGTTTTACTGGTAATGATGTCGTAAACACGCTGAGAAGAGCCTGCTTCAAATTTGTTCATCATATCACGGCACCATTCCACCCGGGTCTTCTGAGCTGAGCATCGGTGAGGTTGTGCGGCACCCAGTTGAAACTATCTTCCTCACGCGTAGATGCACTTGTAGAATTTCATGAAGGCTTTCCGATCCAACCTGATTGTGCTGAATCTCTTGATACGTGACTCGCCTATTTTTCACTACTAGCACGTTTTCTCCCGTAACAGCCTTCAAAGAGCGACCACTTCTTTCTTCATGCCCCAAAGTTAGTCGACTGCGCATACGTTATACCAACGATAGACTGTTGCCTTAGATGGGCCTTCATCCATGAATGTCATTTGAAGTCTACCATACGATTCATCCGGTTTCTTGCGAGACTTGAAATCGTAAAAATCATAGCGCGATGTTTCCGGCGCAGAACCATAGCTCGCAAACAATGTGGAGAGAAATTTAGAAATTGGAAGTTACCTATTTTTACTTACAATTTTTTTCAAAATTGATTTTATAACGGGCCAGTCTCTCATATCTACATAATTATTTTTTACGCTAAACTTTCTGAGTGGCCTGGTATATTATGCACTGTTACTTTTTACCGGTTTCATTTCACATTTTTGGGAACGTGGCCTGGTTATCATAGATCATCAAACTGGTATATTATACCAAAATCCACGACGAGGGTCTAGTTCGTCTTGGTATTCAATATGGTGAATACCTAGCCCCTAGACAGATAGGTATATAGATAGGTACTATATACCTATCTGTCTAGGGGCTACTATCTGTATAGGTACTATTACTGGGCCCTAGAGTCACATTTCTCCATATTTATCCGTAAAGAGATACCTACTTAGGTACTTATCATACCACCAACTTTTATTTACGTAGACAAATTTATTTTATTACCTTTCTATATAGTTTGATTAGTCAACCGGAAAATTTAAGTACATTTACTAACCTTACATTATGATACTAAATTTAAAATAAAACATTATGAGCTAAAACTAATCTAGTATTATTTAGTGTAATTAATTTTACTACCATTATTAAGTCAATTTTATTTTAACAGGGATTATACACGTTGTCTTTCAATTATTACGGAGATTGCAAAGGTCCTAAATCGAAAAACTTGACCATTATGACTACAGAATTGAACCATCAATCATTCATCGCGGTTATCAATCTAACATTTCTGTTTGACACTAAAATTGATGAGGTAAGAATTATTTTATTATAAGTTCCTACACTGAATCAAGCATCAAACTTATTTGGTAAGTATGTACTTAGTAACATGACGAACCTCACAAGCAATTTTTCTATACAAGAAGTATTTTTTGTATAGAAATTGTCTCAGGTACACATGGCGAATTAGTAGTGCTATGCATTCTTCGACGCGTAAGTCTCGCATTTAATCTCATAGTTCGAGTGGCACCCACCCACCTATCTAGTTTTTCATCTTTCCGATTTGACGCAAGTGCTCCAATATTGTTTTGACACTAACTCCAAGGCCCACAGCAAGCTCAGCCGTAGATTGAGTTAGATCGGCTTCCACTATCGCCTTCAATTCGTCGTTGTCGACAATGGTTACCGGTCGAGTGCGAGGCTCGTTCTTCAACTCAAAATTTAAAAGATTTAAAACGATCGAACTAATGATGGACCGTGTTTATGCAAGCAGTGCTAGGCCCGTACACGTCGTTAATGTTTCGTGTTGTTTGCACAGCGGTATTCCCATGTAGGAACTCATATTTTAAAATTGTACGAGTTTTCAGATTAACCCGTCCAGTGTCTACTTCTTTCGGTGTCTTTCCAAACTACGCATAGAAGTTCAGATAAAAAAATCGACGCTTGAATAGTTTGACCAATTAAAAGCAAGTTTATACCGGTGGAGTGCATTTGATCTGAAAACATTAGTTACAAACCAGATGTATAAAAATGTGTATACATTAGGTGTACGCGCAACATGGCATATCACTTTTTTGTACGTGTATGCGCGACACGCGACCGGCGTCAAAACTAACATGGCGCCAAAACTAACCACAATTTCACAAAAACAAAACACTATCTAGAAACAAAGGACTGAGTTTGAAATTAAAACAAGACTTTCAAATAAAAATTATTTAAATTTAGAATTGCTCCCCAATTTACAGATAATTAAATCTGAAAATGCTGTTTAATAAATCTTCAATTACATTATAGGTAAAGACGTGTCATTAGTATGAATTCCGTGGGCTGGCCTTCCACAGGATGGTCACGCACGGATTTGTTTATCTACAGACTACAGATGTAACTATTTCATAATTATCAAGCTTTTTTACGACAATTTAGACCAACATCAGTAAAATTATTAGATGAAAAATTTTAATGAAGTTTCTTTTGTTTTTGTTCTAAGAGTAAATCCAAACTCTGAAATACCTACTTCTTCTTCTTATCATTGTAAAATTGCAGATTAAAATCCAAGTACTCAACAACAAGGATAACAAGAAGAACTTCTTGTGGAACTACAAGTTAAACGATCCCTGCAAGCACTACGCTTTCGCAGCTTTGATAAAGCGCCAACTGGACGCTGACAACTGCCTTGTGAAAAAGGTAACACTGATGCGGAACGGTAACCATGTAGCACTACATTTTCAATGGCGCACTGAGCAAAATCTTAAGCTGAAAGCTGATTTTAACAGTATTGACTGCTTATTTGACAGAAGTAGGTAACGTCTATTAAGAAAGTGCCTTACGTTTCGTTACATTTAACAGTTTGTATGTAATAGTCAAATAAATAAATCTATTGTATTATTGGCCAAATATGGCGAATCGCGAGTCAAAGGGAAAGCAAAATTAAACGTAACTCACCTCGCCTAATTACAATTCAACCGTGTATGAACCAATTCATATTACATTTTTCTCAGTGCGGGAAGGTGTGATGGATCCCTTTCTAGCGATACATACATTTTGGTACTATTGTCAACTAAATGGATGGCATCAATTGATTTTTCGGTGAAAGCGAGTACCTTATACCCTTAACAGAGTTTGATAATAAGCGCTAGAAAAATATTTACACGTCTGTAGTACTTTTAATACGTAGCGCCTCCTACCGTAGATAAGAGACTCCGCGGTATATAATTATGTTGGATTAGTTAATACTCCAGACTACCATTCATATGGTAGGTTCGATCCTCGCACTAAACACATTACTTTGCAACACTTGCAGAATGAAAAAAAAGAAACTTCTTATTTTTACGTAAGTACATTTATTCGTCTTAATTAGTGTAATCTTGGTGTTGTAAGCCTTTAGTCCTTGAAGTATGTCCTCCATATTCTCTAACTTGAAGAAAAGGGAATGTTAGATAGAGAAACATACTTTTTTGAAACACCTTAACTGAATATTGTTGTTAGAAAATACAAAACCCAGGTTTTTGGGTGTGCTTATCGCGCATCGTCGGGCCACACCAACGAGAAACGCTGTTGATTATCGTGGTCATCGACGTTTGTTAGGTACCTACTCAATCAAGCACTTGCTTGCAGTATTGTGCTGATTTTGGGTTTTTATTAGCTTGATTACTGAATTCAGATGCTATCATACAGAACATGTTCTGGATAAGCCCAACCCATTGGATTTGATAACCCACACATTTGAGCTAGTAAGAACCGATATGTGCCGAGAATGTTATTATAGTCCATAGGAACTTAAAAAACACCCTAACTTCAATAGAGATGATGGTTGGCAAGTATACCTGCCACCTGCTTTGGATCTATAGTAATCAAGCTAATATAATCCCAAACCCACCAAAGTACTATAAGACCTGTCTGGCCACTGTGAGTAACTATTGCGTGCATCGGGAAACGTTTTGATTAAGGCGACCCCTAGGGGGGTCGTGACATCATTCTCGGGGGGTCACGAGCGAAATAATAAAGCCAATCGTTTTGAGTCCCTTGTCTGCGAATGCGACGCGGCAATGTTATACATACTTAATACTTACTTAAAGAACTCTTGCGGTTTCCTTGCAGAGTGGAGGTCTAGGTACCTACTTCATTTGTATTTTATTTAATAAAGGTACCAAAAGAAAGAAAATTATATACGTCTAGTTATTTAAATCACTAAAATTTTGTTTATTTATGGCCCATATATGCAGTTCGCAAGCTTTTTGAACTTCGCGTATTCAAAAAGATTGAAAAACACTGCTTTAAACTAACTTTTCTTTTAGGTACTGACTTTATAACAGACAGACAACTATCATCCAGTCCACTCGTGACCATATTCACTGAAGTGTTCGAAACTTCGGAATAAAATAATATAAAATTATACGCAAATTATCAGTTTAAAGTTGTTTAATTTCAATTTACGTTAAGTGGTTAAAATATGTGCTCAATTATGCGCCTCATGCGCAACATCCTATTGACTCATCCCAAGGTACACTTTGCGCGATTTTGTTACCCTAGTCAGCTTTTACGGCATAATATGAAATATATTCTGAAGCTGGGAACTAATCCGGCTTTTTACTTATTAGGTATGTAGATAACGGGATTAATCATTATTATTGATATCTCTACTTATGTGTCTTTATTTTGTTCTTGGACCACACCTGATCATGGCTAAATAGCCGATTGCAAATTAAAAAGTAAAAAACAAATCATATAAAAATAAATAAAAATAAAATATACAGGGTACTGGTAATCAATTAGCATCCTTTTAAGAGTATATTCTGTACATCAAAACAAATATCTTTTGTTCTACGACTTTCAAAAACTCGTATTTTTTTTCTTCCAAACAAAACTTAAATAACAAATTTTACCGGTTTAAACATAATTAACACTATGCCGACAAGCCCCTGCCGGCGGCGGGCGGGCGGCGGCCAGCGTAAGAAAGGGGTTGAGGCGCGGCAAGCCAAGGTCATCGTAGCTGTGCTACGCTACGGCGCGCTGTAGCTCTACCATGACTTGGCAACATAAATGTCATCTATAGTCGATACTCGATCTCGGTTAGCTAATCAATTTTAGTTCTACAATTGACCGCAAGGTGGCACTGTAATCTTTTTTTCATACATTTTTCGCGCCAGTCCATACCGAGCATCGATTTATGTCAATTTTGTAAACTTATGGTAGACCTACTGTTAAGTACATGCATGGCTACACGTTAATGAATGAAGTGGATGCGATGTAGAGTTAGGAAGTGTAAGAGAGAAACACAATAACATAATTATTTTTTTGGAATATTTGTTTAGTTTTGGGAAAAGTTCTAGAACAAAAGTTTGTTTTGATGTACAGAATATGCCCTTAACAGGATGCTAATTGATTACCAGTAACCCGGTATAAGCAATATTATTAAAATATATAAAGTTGATAATACAGCTGCATGTTATAGAGGTTGGCATGTTTAACAGCTTGGTAGTAAAGTTGTTTATTTGATTCCGTAGAACATTTTTTGAAATCTAGTGTCAAAAGGTATTATTGAAAAGAAAGAAAAGGTTTTACTTCTTTCTATACCTATACCAATCCATGGACTAAACTTTAATTTGGTTTATATAAAAATATTTTTAAAGTTATAGTATTTTTTGTTACACTTTCTTCGCTGTCCTGTGTTACGTAGTACTATTAGGTAAAATATATTCTGTGCCAATGTACCTGGAGTTAGACACTTACATAATACCTACACGAACTATCATTTCAGGGAAATTACGTCAGCGAAATGAATTTTGAAGAAGTGACGACATCATTCCTGGGCACATCTTTCTTCTATGGGACTTATTCGTTCAAAGCCGACCTGATTTCAAAAAGAGGAAATATTGCTTGTTTCAACAGTACAGTAGTATTTAAGAAAAAAGCCTTAGCTTAGTAAAGTAACCTGCTTAATTATGTAAGTAAATAAGATGTTTTATATTATCTGGTCCACATTGGTGGTCCTACACCCTTATACTTACTCGTAACACAATTATAATGTACACCATATCTACCAAAGAATAAAATATACCTAACAACAGGATACGTTGATACGCGATACCAAATTATTATTATATTATATAGCTATATTATTTTTTAACATTAGCTAATATTTATATTAGCTAATGTTAAAATTGTATTTCTCATACAGTGTAATGTTATTTCTTTTCAGAAAACAAATTTCTTTAACCACATAATATCACTTCCATACCGCTAGAATAACGCTGATCCAAGCCAATTTAAATATGTGTTTGATAGAAAAGGGGGACTCCATATTGCATGCGATATTATTTCGTAATTCCATATAGACCGCGATTTATATTGAAACCAAGCGTGCAGACTTTTTAATTTTATTTTAATTTATTTTTTTATTTTAATTTACTTTGTAAATTAAAATAAAATAATAAAATAATGAATTTAATTACCGACTAGGTATACATGAATTTACGCATAATATAATTAATAACTTATGTGATAGAAAATATGTCCTTGACTTTGGAGACTCGTAATTTTTGATCTATTGCAGTTAATTACACGCAATTTAGTTTTCGCGGCCGTCCGACTGCAACAACAGACGCGCGCCACGGTGTAGATAATATTACCGTGCGCGCGCGGACTCAAAGTAGAGGCGGCCAACCTTGACACTTGGTCGGGGTTCGGATAGGGAAGTACACGCGTTATCTATTGTACATATATATCTTTGTACATAAGGTTACTTAATTGTTTCTTGAGGGATTAAATTGCGAATCGAGAATGGAGGTACAACAGCGACACCAAATAGCGGTCAAACTCCAGACTCTCTTAAATTTTTCAAACATATTTTATGGAGATCCCAATTTCATTTTTCCCCCCAGGCAGGTATGTCTTCTGTATGTTATCCTTGTGCAGGCGGTGGAATGTAGTGGGGGTTGTCGAATGGATTCGGTGTTGTTTCCTCGTCATAATCCGGCGGACTTGGCCAGTCCGACAGTTTCTTCGTAAGCCATACTAATGCGTACACTATGAGACCTGTACCGCTGAATCTGAAAAACAATAGTCACAACAATTACACCAGTTGAACGAGTGCGTGTAATTTCGTTACTGTTTGCACTGACGGCTCGACCGATTTATATGTGATTTGGTATTGACGTCGCCGATTATCTAATAGAAATCTCTTTTAAATTCAAATGCACAATTTTTTAATTCCAGTCTGTGCTTATTATTATCATCTAACCACAGCTACAGTGTTTATGTGAAAAATTTCAAAGTACTTAGAGCGATCATTATCTAATATTCTATCTACTCGTAGCAACGGGCTACCTAAATAGTAATAATATACTGACTGAAGTTTACTCCGTTTACAAAGCATGCCACCTTCGAGATGCAAATCGTAAGAGACGAGGAAACTAGATTTACTAGGCAGGTATCTTGTGCAAAAATCCGTATTGGTCGGTACCACCGTAGCGTCAGATACGAGTATATTATCGCAAAGCAATAGTGCGCAAGCAATACTGTATTAGGGTGTGAAGTACAATGTAGCAAGTGAAATTAATGAGCGAAAGCTGAGATAGAAGAAAATCAGAAGAAGCCACACAATACTATATTCTATGCTCTGGGTGCCACTGCAACTGGCATGGGCATGCGTCATGCTTAACGAGACGCATTTTTCCAGTCTTGTCCATTCTAAACATTCCATACAGATAGGTCCAATGTCTATCTTATGTGGCGTCGGTTGAGAGGATATAAAAACGTACATTAGAATAGTAGTTTTTAACGTCCTATACGCTCAAACTATGTAGATAAGTTGCAACCATCCATCCCAACGTACATTTTCATTTCTAATATTAGTATTTCAATAATGATCTGCGTCATTTACAGATATACCAAAATCTGGCGTTACACAATTTCTAGACCACCACGAAACGATATGGAAATATTCAACTTACACGTTTATCATCACGATTTGGAGAACAGCTGCAGAGAGCTGGCGATTTATTTATATATGAATATCCAAAGAAAAGTGTTAACTGCTATTCACTCACTGTAAATAATTATTTTCTGAGACATCTGTATAGCTCAGTAAATGATTACTGAAAACACACTATACTAGTGCTGAAGATTAGGTACAACTGTTACACGTAAACTGCAAAATAGCGCAATTTGAATCTCTGACCGATTTACACAATACAGCAATAGCCTGTCTGGTCGAAAGGTTAATAATAACAATACCATTCATACTGATTATTTGTTTGTTTTTAAATGCAGGAATGTCATAAACACCGCCATTTCAATAGGTGTCAGTTAGAGTGCATTCATTATTTCATGCGTAACCTAGCTAGACCGTATCAAGGTGTTGATAAACTTATTATTGTCCATAATGCCATGTACCTAGCTCCTCCTAAGACTAGACATCCTATGTGTGTAGCTCAATACATCTTTGTCCTTTAGAGTAGCCAAATCATCGAGCTATTATTACTACGTAGTAATAAATTCTCAAAGAGCCAAATTTAAAAAATATTACATTATACTATCACGCAATGACATGATGTAAATGCGTTCGCCAGAGTTACTCGTATTATAAACAACTTTTCCCCCTTTTTAGTGATCCTTGCTAATTACGGGATCGTTTGTCATTCACCGTCAATGATATCAAATCATCAAAATACGCGAAACACTTTTCAGTTATGTGAGTGTAACTCAAAAACTGCTGGACCGTGTATGATAAAAAATACTAGGTTAAATGGGACCACACGGGAAGCACCAGCTTTCAAACAAAAAAATAATTTTGAGAATCGGTTTACCCTATCGAAAGTTAGGAGGTAACAAACATAAAAAAAACAATCTAATTGAGTACCTCCTCCTTTTTGGAAGTCGGTAGATTAAGTGTAAGTAGCGTTATTGTCTTACTTGTTCTAAAATGTTCTATTATTCCTGCGGTGATTAGGTTAATATTGAACCCCCATATTTTGCCAGGCATGTGCGTTGTCTCATCACGATATACAGGTAGGCCATTTAGAACGGTCTGTATGGGCAGGTTCAATGGCCCACCCTGTATAGTTATTAGATAAATAGAAAAATTTATAGTTTGTCTTACATTCACGGTTTACGTCAACGTTGCATAATTATGTGCATTTTCGTTTTAAGCCTATCGAACTACCCTACTGAGAATAGACAAGCGTCAGTGAACCGAGATCGTGTCCCGCGCGACACTATTATCTAGTGCGTGTAATGTAATCGTATCGTTAACGTAAAACAATTTTATTTATTTCACTACAAACTACTATGTATCCAGTAAAACTGTGGAGCAGGTAGTTATGTGCACAAAGTATATGCAGCCTCTTAAGCAAATGAATACGTTGGGTGGGTAGGTAGCTTACTAGATACGACACGACGATGTTATAATTTTGTACCTATATGTTTCATATTCTTCTCAAGTAAGTGATGTGTACTGTCTTTTTTGAGAATAAATGTCTTTAAACCTTAAAGTAGGTACTATTGTATATTTTTCAACACACTTGTTCGTAAGGTAAGGCTCACTTTAATTACATCGCTTTTAGGGTCACAAACCTAATTATAACACACACGTACATAATGTAATTATTCCTACACAGTTAAAGTAGTACCTTACCTACTGCAAGTGATAGATGAGAAAACAGCATTTTAAATGTAACCGGGTAGGTAGGTACCTAATACAGTTATTTTTTTAGTGCCAACAAAATGTTCTATGCCGCTGAAAATACAAATACTTACATTTTTGAAATAAACCAATCGAACAGATTGCTTCTTAATTAAGTCAAACAAAACAAATAGTACAGTATGGTACAGGTGTCACAGTAATTATCGATCCAAGTGTGGAATGATCAACATCCCACACGCATGACACTTGGGAGGAAATAACAAACTTTTATTATTATCGTAACCTTTTAATTGTTGAATCAGTTGTTAAGACGCGGTCCAAACCCAATTTTAAAATAATTTACGATGCTTTACGTAAGGTTGAAAATCGCTTGTTAAATTGGACGATGTAATGCGAAAATGCGTTAATTTTGTACGTTTTCTTTATATTTTTCGATATATACTAACACAATTGAAAAAACTGCTGGTTATTACTTTAGTACTATACGTTGGCTAAGTATTACCTAAAAAAAATATAGAGTTATCACTGAAAATTCTGAGAGTTTGGACGTGAAAGTTTATTTTTGTGGACCTATTCAGGATTTTTTTCTGCTGAGAGTTATATTTATGAATTCTATTCGGTTATTACTCTTTTCCTATTCCTTTTCTAACCTTTGTATATTTTTCATATTATAATATCGATCTGTTTCGTTACACTAGGTGTTTAAAAATTCTGCTTTTTCTTTAATCAGGGTACGAGCGCGCCTTAAAAGTAGTTTTCAAAATGGTAGCGGATACTTTTTTTATTCATAGTTAATACAATTTTATTAATTTATTGAATTTTATGCACTTAAAAAGTCTTTGTTGTACCTATGAACCCGTTGACTCGCTATTCGCCATAATGGGCCAATAATACAATAGATTTTGCAGAAATCAACCAACTTTTCCAAGAACTGCAATGTGTGTGGTTAATTAACAAGTCATTCAAAAATAAAGTCGTTAAAAGTATTACTCAGGTAAATTTAGATTGCTTCATTTACATGCATTTATCTTGCAACGATACAAATTTAATTTATTCGGGATAATTCTATAACGTACTTGTGCGGTAATGGTAAAATAAAATGCACATGTGTATACAATGTTGGATTCAGAGCCTAAAAACTATGTAATAAGAGCCACGTTACGAGCATGTGTGATGAAAAATTTATTATTATCATGTTGTTGATATTTCACAATAGTTTGTTTTGAGATATTAAAATATTTACATTTTATCTTTCTGTAAATTATAATTTTAAGTAGGCTGTATGTTCTGTTCAGTCACCCCGAAGACGGCGCGTAAAAAAAAACTTATGATATTAATAATATAATAATTGTTAAAGATTCGCAAAATGCCCATTTTTGAATTATCATTAGCTTTATCATTTGTTAATCGTTCACACGATAGAACAAATGTAACTATGACTTAATAGTCACAGCACAGAATGTTACATTTCTGCTTCATGATAAACACCTTATAGGTAGGTTACTGGGTTACTAGGAAACTACCTCCTCAAAATAATACAAAACGCGAGTTACGTCATTTTGAATTGAAAAATTTGTTTGTCAAACAATAGAAATACGTTTTTTATAATTAATTAATTTAATTTATTAATTTCTTTTTATTATTCCACGCGTCGCGACACAAATTAAGGTCCATTTAGATGGAAAGAGTTTCTCGACTCGAAGATACGATTCTCGAAACTAAAACTTTCTTCGTGTAAATTCACGATTGTGGGCACATCGTGGGGACAATCGTGAGATCGTGAACGTGAAACCCTCTCCATCTAAATGGCCCTTTAATTGTTTTGAGGCGAAGCCTCGTCAACAATTTAAAAGGTCAATGCACTTTATTGCCAATTTAAATGGCACGGACTATAATATATTTTGTTTGGTTCAGATTGGAACATTTTAATAGATTTAGGTACAAAGGAATCGAACGCAGAAATTATTAATAATAAATCAGCATTATTAGTGTTTAGACTATTTATTGTTCGATTTTCCATGACTTATGACATTTCTAGCACTAATACAAGGAAGTTATTATATTTATCTATATATATTTATCACTAGCTTCTGCCCGCGACTTCGTCGGCGTAGAGGTTATGGCGATCTCTCGGCAACTACATTTTGAACCGGGATACAACGTAGCCTATGTACTAATCCTAGGTATAAGCTATCCTCATTCCAAATCTCATCAAATTCCGTTAAGCCGTTCCAGAGTAAAGAAGGAATAAACATACAAACTCACATAATCACAATATTTCGCATTTATAATAATACACTGAGCCGCAAAAAAGCGTTGAAAAATATAAACATTTAAAACATTAGAGCCATCCTCTGAAAATAAAAACTAAATGAAAGTTTATGCCATAAATATAGACAAAATAAAACCTAGAAAACGTATGGTGACAATAAAAAATAAAAAAATGAAAATAAATTAGTAGTACTTATAAATAAGTAATCATAGCACATTTTTCGAAACAATTTAGTTTTATAAAACAGTAGTAAAGGTTTTACTTCTTATATTTTAACGAAATAAACTTGAATTTACTTTTTATTTCAAAAAGATTCCAAACATATTTTAAATGTTATTACATTTTATATACATAATCGATTTGCTATCTTCGCCGCCGAGTGTAGAATTTGACCGCGACTTCGTCCGTGTAGATTACAGTTAGTTATCTCACTCACAAAATTTCGCATTTATAATATTAGTGTGATTTGTCTTGATGTGACCAAAAATATAGTCAGACTATTAGAGGAAGACAGCCGGCCCTTATTTTGAACGCCATCTGCCTTTCGGTGACAGTAAGTCGGTACCTACCTATGTGAGGCTCAAAGGCTTTTATTTATTAACCACACACGCTGCAGTTCCTGCAAAAGTAGGTTGATTTCTGCGAAATCTATTGTATTATTGGCCATATATGGCGAATTGCGAGTCAACGGGTTAATAATAAACAAATTAAATATTAAATAGACGCTAACTCATATTCGTATAAAGTAGCGCTTACATATAAACGCAGCTTAAATTTAATTAACGTCATTTAGTACGGCGCAATTTTAGTGTTTACTACTAAATAACGTCATTTAAAATTAAGTAGCGTTTATAAAGCCCATAATTTAGCGTTGAAAATGACGTTATGTTCCAATTTGTCTATAGAAAATAGTAGATAGCTTTTGGTTATTGCGCGAATTAAAACCCGAGTCGAACTGCAGTTAAGATAGATTGTTGAACGTTGTGAAATAGAAGAATTGGACTCCCATAAGAGCCATACTGCGGATCTCTTCGGTAAAGCCGGTGGCCTCCGGCCGTTAGAGTTAGATTCGATCCGGAGTAAGTAGAGCCCACCTCCCGCCGGATGCTAAGCTACCACGCTCTTTAGCAGCTTGTTCTTGTCAAGTCAGCAATACCGATCGTCCTCCGCCAGCTAAACTAAGTGAAATCTAGACTCAGTGAACTAAGCTGAGCTAACCTAAGAAATATGTCGTCTTTCCACCGAAAAATAAGCTAAAACGTTAGTGACAGTCAGTTGTTTAAGCTTAGTTGGGCTATTTTACGTAGCTTAGCTGGCGTAGTTGGACGCACATGTATGAAAATCTGGCTCAACTACGTGAGATAAGCTAAAGTAACTTATGGAGGATCCCAATAATCTATCTATCCGCGGTTTTCCTTACTACCGATAGAAATTCGACATAACGTCCATACAAATAGTGTCAAATATCTATCTCTAGTAAGGTAAACCGGCGATAGATAGATTATTGGGACCGGCCGTTAGTTTAGTTGGTGGTGGACGATCGGATATACGATGGGCGAGACAAACCGTCCAATGGTAGCTTTCTCTTTTGGCTCGTTTTTCCAGCGTATTGCACATTATTTTGTTCTGTTTTAATTACAATAGAATGACCACTTTCAATTTTAGAGATCACGATTTGAACGACAAAGCGAGGCGCGTTTTTCATTTGTTTACGTTAACGATACGAATACATTTTCCGAAACCATTTGTTCTACGACCGCACGCACAGACAGCGTTAGGTCGTAGAATGAATAGATTAACTTCACGTGTGCACAAGCCGATTTGTGTTGTGGTCGCTCCTTTGCATTGTATATTATGTTATTAATGTATAACTTTTGATTACATCCAACAATACCAACCTTTAGTATGCATTCAAATGTTTATTACTAATGAGGAATGACATAAAATTAAAAAAACAACAAAAAAGTCGGTTATGTTGCTTTTTACTATCAATTTTTGGATGTATGTGTACATGTATGAATTCGAGGAAAATAAAGGAATAATTATGTAATGTTTATATAATATATACTCTACAACGCAGTACTCGTCACGACCAAACATTACTTATGTTATTCTCGATATAGTACTTCTACTCTAGTACTCAATCATATATTTTGTTCGAGCGCTCATCACTTGCATTAGATAATTTTCATGAGAGCATGGTTAACATTAATACATGTTACAAAAACCAAAAAAATATATATATTCTCTACAAAATCGGATCGATTTAAATAATAATAAAAATGTTCTAGCTAATGAAACACCATTCGTCCTCTGCAAGATCAGCCAAACACTGCGCAACAATCTAACTGTACAGACATGTAAAATACAAAACATACTTTGAAACATATGAAAAGTAATAATAACGACTCGCTTACAGATCGCATAGAAACGAACAATATTCACACTGCATATCGTAAAACCGTTGAAAAAGGGTCGCGTTTAAAAAAAAACGTTAAATTCACGTACTGAAAAGTCTAAAAATATAATAGATTTCAAACGTCTATACATAGAATGAGTGTTCACTACGCGCTCACAACGAGCGTCGAGCGCGTCCATTACAATATTCATTTAAATACGTGAAAAGGAACGCGGTTACAGCCCACGTCGTTTCGGGACTAGACACATACCGACCGAACAGTTCACAAAATCATAATGCATGTATGGTCACTGGGAGCGCTCAAACAAACACTTTAGCGAGTCCGTCAGCGCCCGCGCTCGCGATGTACGGCCGTAGGGGATGGAAAGCCACGTCCAGAATGCTCTCGTCGAATTTCTTGCGGTGTGCGGTTATCTCCTGCACACAGGTCTTGGTGTCCAAGTTCCAGAGACGAACGGAGCAGTCGTGCGAGCCGGAGAGAAGGAAGAGCCCGTTAGGGTCGAGCGCTAGGCCCGTGACTGCGTCTAGGTGGGCCACCATCGCGTGAGCGCATCGCCCGGAGACACCGTCCCAGAACCTAATGTGTCGGTCCTCGTGTGCTGTCACCAGCAGCGGCAGTGTAGGGTGTGCGCGGACTCGAGTCGCCGCGCTTTCGCATGAGACGCGCAGTACCGTCTGCCAACAAATAGAAATGTGGTTACCACAGTTAGACGTATCGCGACATAACGACAAACTGAAGTCTTGGATTTACTGTTCAAAGCACGTCTCGTAGTACAGATTGAACATGCCGTTGCGTTATTAGATAGATAGATAGATAATTCTTTATTGTTACACCACTTAATATACAAAAATAATGGGCGGCCTTATCACTAATAGTGATCTCTTCCAGGCAACCTTAGGATGGAGAGGAAATACAGGAATAACAAGACGGGGCGTAATATAAAGATAAAGGTACAATCAAATCAAGACAATAATACATTACTAAATCTTTTAAATTAATAATAAATTATAAACAAGAAAAGAAAAATATCTACTAATACATAAAAATACACTAATACATATTGAAATATATATAAACATATAATTAATTCATTGGTATACTTACATAATATATGTATATATATATATATATATATACACTACAATACGATATACTTCCATACATATATTTATACATTAATTCTTTGATGTATTATAATCAAAACCCAAGTTCACACGGGTTAAACTAATTGGCGAGATAGAAACTTTTTACTTGGCTTTTGAAGGTCGACAAGGATTGTGCACGCCTGATAGTAACTGGTAATAAGTTCCATAAGCGAACAGTTATTGCCTACTGTCTCTAATATAATCCTCCTAGTCCTCCTCCTAGTCTCTGTAATCTAATCCTATCTTAGACAATTCCTTGTTATTATTTACACAAGAAAAATATGCAACAAAATATATAAGTATAATAAATAAGTAAGTAAAAATAATAAGTAATCGGGACTTATCACTAAAAGCACACCAAAAACAATTTATTTAAGGCAATCTTAGTGTCTGAAACTGATAAATTCGATGGTCGATTGAAATCATAAAATACTTGATGAAAGCAATATTGAAGAAAATAAAAAAGTTTAACTAATTCGCACTATAGTCTGACGGCAACCGCTGTACCGCGCCTTAGGTATGTGCGCGGTGAGGCGCAGGAGTTCGCCCGCGTATTCGCTGCCACGGGCTGCCACGGATTACACAATAGTTTCGGTCAGACTATATTAACATACCTACTTAATATAGGTATATAATAATATATACAATAGGTTGGCCGTTTATCCTCGCCTTCACGGTCCAGGGGCGCGGAGGTATGATGACAAAGAGTACGGAGTGAAATTGGAGCAAAAACAAAGACAAAAAATAGGCTAATAGACAAAAAGTTGTCAATTTAAAAAAAAAAAACGTCAATATCCAGTATCTTGAAAACGGTTTAAGTTTGGGGTACGGTATTATAAAGTCAAATCTATCGGGAACGATGAAAACTACAACCTCTTAACGGATCTAGGTCGACTTAACCTGTAACCCTGTATAATCAATTTGCATACATTTATTAGAAGAAGACATATCTAAGGGATGCGAGTCATATTATAAGCGCACGCTCCGCAAACAATGAAATGGGGAGATATCATCCCCTAGTCAACCCAAAACACCCTTACATAGCTAGGCTTACAGTCATGAACACAAACAAGTAAACGTTTCCCAAAGTTTCAAATTGATATAGCTATATGATTTTGCAGAAACAAGTGCACTAAATAGAGTTAACCCGCAGGGGCGGCCGCTGACCCCCGGCTTGCCTTGAATGGCCGTCCGGGGGGTGTAGATGCAACAAGTAACAAAAAGCTCCAAGGGTGGAAGTGTTAAAGGACATAACGCCGGTACTAGCGCTCTAGTGAAACCGCAGCACACCTCTTGACACCCTTTAGCCATCCCCAACGTTGCCTTTTTATCACCATTGATGGTGTCTCTTATGGGGAGCCCGTTTAGTGGGTGGCAAGTCACCACTGCCTAAATATTGTAATATGAGACTGAAATTGGCAGGTGCCGTAGTCTCGTCCATAGTCTTATATCTTCCTTACTCGTTTCATTTACAAGTTCATAACAATAGCCTCGTCATTTTTCCCATTTTTGTTATAGATAATCTATGTCACCGTCATCTCAAATACTGTTTTTATACTATATTGTATTTGCTATACCAAACAGGTCTCTAAGTGTTGGCTACAGCTCCACCTATGTGTTTGTAAAGGACCGAAAGAAGTACGTAAAAAAATATTTAGTCATATAGTTACATCAATTTGAAACTTTGGAAATTGTTACTTGTTAGTGCACTGACTGTACCGTTGCTTATTTATTTTATAGACGCGCCTGCCGGTTGTGAGGTTGTATCTCACGCCGCCGTTAGCTAATCAGAGTTTTCGATATTAATTTATATAATACATTTTTCTTTATGTTTGTTTTTTACGTTTCGTCATTATGAATCGCACATTTTGTACATTTGCCATTGTCGAGATACTTATACACAGTTTATGTACGGTAAAGTCAACGAGTACGAATTGTACAATTGAGGCCGTACCCTAGACACATTTTATTAAATAACATATTTTAAGATCTGCATACGCCACAACCACGCAGTTTAGGTAACATAGATATATTATTTTTATGTGTATTTTTTCGTTTCATGCGTCTTTGATTTTCTAAATTGCACCTTTCATATGTGTCTGTTTGTGTTTTTGCATTTTTTGCATTCGGTTTGTATTTGGTTTGCATAAGTATGACCATGTCAGTCAATATCGCAATATGCTCGAATAGTTACCAATTCGACGTCGCCGAGATGCTCATGTGCTTTCTTTTCTATACAGTATTCTATTCATCCCCACTACTCCTCATTACCTCAAGGAGCGTTTTCAGTTCCTTCATCTTACACATACCCTCTCCCTTCATTCCACAAACATACTGCAATTGAATACACCTGTGGCGTGATCAATGTATTATAGTAAGTCATTTACTAAACATGCTGTCCACCTATGGAATGAGCTTCCTGTCAGTATAAGGCAAGCAAAGTCAATTTCGTCTTTCAAAGATATGGTGAAGAAGCAATATTTATCAAATAACTACTGAATTATGTATATAACTATGTATTAAAATATTGTATTTATGTTTATATTTTAATAGTAGGTATATATTAGTTTTTAATTATTTAATTATATTTATTTATTTAATTATCTATTAGCACTTAATTCCTAGATAAAAATGTTTATTTTAGCATCTACTACCGCATTATTATTAAGAATCCTCTCCATGCAAGGTTGCCTGTAAGAGATTGCTATAGCGATAAGGCCGCCAATTGTCCAATCTACTGTAGCGCTTGTTATTGTATTATGTTTTTCTTTTATGATTGGTTATCAATAAAGAATTTTTGTATTGTATTGTATATAAGGAATGATATATTATATGGAATAATTTGTATAACTTGGCAATCTTTTAGTATTTTCTGCACTGACGAAAGAAGTCTTGAACCTATATAATATTATAAATAATTATATCCCTGCGGCCTTAGCGTCTATCTTTACGGAGAATGGGAATGAACTGCATTTTGACATTTGAACTCTATTCTGGGCGAATCGCTGCAAGGCTATTGGCTGGAACCATCAATGAGAATGAAGTGAGATTTCAATCTCATTCAAGTTAAACAATAAGGGGGCTGGTCTTGTATAACTTGAGAACGACTCTATCAATTTCATCAATTATTTTTAAAGTTTTCTACTAATTTGTAGAAGGTTCTTAGAGAAGAAAAAGAATGTAAAGTTGCTCAGAAAATTAGAATATATAAGAAAACAACTATATTGTTACCACGGGTGAAACCGCGGGGCGCAGCTAGTATGGTATAATTATTTATCAGTGTGCAGACCAATCAGAACCACGCCTTCGTCTCCCGACCCGCAGAGGCGATGAACTATGAGCTGTACACTGGTGGTTAAGCTACATGGGTAGGGTGGTCACCTGTCCGGTCTCGAGGTCGTAGAGCAGCAGCGTGCCGTCGCGGTAGACGACGGCGGCGCGCGCGGCCGCGTCCGCGAAGTCAGCGGCGGCGGGCGGCGCGGTGGCGGCCTCGTCCCGCAGCGTGGCGAGTAGCGGCCGCTGTGCGCGCGGCGCCCACAGCCGCGCCGTGCCGTCCGCCGACGCCGATAGTAGCCGTCCGTGTGCAGCCGATAGTGACCACACCGCGTCTGTGTGCTCGCGGAACACGCACCCCTACACACACATGCTTACTTTATCTCAATTATAAATACCCAAGTATTTGCACATTTAGGAGTTAACTAGCTCTCACAGACACAGGGTTTATCCTGTGTTTATGGGAGCTAGGGTTCTAAACAAATTAGCTTTGTAAGCTTATATCTCATAATCACAATATAACTTCCCGTAACTAGCCCGTCGCGATTTATACTCAGAAAAATCTGTCGATATCGTTAGTGTTGTGTGTCGGGACAGTGACTTTTTATAACAACTGTTGGGGGTATATTAAAAAGTATCTCCATACTTCAAGACAATGACACCCGCCTCTTCAAGCCGCTCGTGACCCCGATCAATGCAACTTGATCGAAACGTCGAGGTAAATAAATACTATTACTAACGCGATTAAGCCCCGTTAAAATAATATAAATAAGTGTTCAAATCGCGAAAGTTTAAAAATTACAATATAACTTGTTATACAGCACTGTGTGTTGTGTGTAATTTTTAAATTTATTTTATCTACACTAATGTTGTAACATTCTACTTATGTTTCCAATACTTGACTTATAATTACTACTGTTATAGAACAGACAACAAAACACTCAATTTAAGCAATTTCACATGATGGTATAATATCCACATCGATATTGTAAAATCTCATTATAACATCAATAAAACGCGACCAATTAACGTGGCGAGCCTTATGTCAAAATCCTCATACAAGTTGTATAAAATTTTGATATTAGGCTGGCTTTTGAAAACAGTTGGGTTATACGTGAAAACTTCGTCGAAACTACTAAACTTACATACACAAAACTCTTTGGTAAGATCTTGTGCCAATTAAATAAAAAAAGAACAGCGCGCGCTCGCTCCTGATTGGCCCTGCGCGCGCAGCTGCATTTTAATGGCGGCAAGTTCACTGTGACAATAAATACGCGTGAATTTAATGTTTGTTTTGTTTTTAAAATACAAATTAAAAGTTAAAAATGGATAGCGACGATGATATTTGTACGCCTCCGGATATTCTAGAATTGGCAACAAAAGTAACTCACAATCTTTTGCCAGAAAAATCTAGAAAATTATATGAAAAAGAATATAATAACTTTTTGGCATGGAAGACCGAAAAGAAAACTACATCATTTTCTGAAAATGTCATTCTTGCGTATCTCAAAGACCTCTCCGACAAATTCAAACCATCTTCTATGTGGGCTAAATTTTCTATGCTCATGTCCACACTGAGTATCTACAACAATATTGATATCACGAAGTATTCAAAGGTCATAGCGTTCCTGAAACGCAGTTCAGAAGGACACAAGGAAAAAAAGTCCTTGTCGTTTACATCAGGTCAAATAAAGATGTTCCTGGAAGATTCACCAGATATTTTGTATCTTTTTGAAAAGGTAAGTGTATTTTAGTTCTGTTATTTAATCTACCTAGTTCTTACGTACTACACACGCAAGTTATCTAGACACTCCGTTTAAGCGCTTTGTGTATAAATTTGGTAGTAGGTACCTACACTTTACTACTTCATAAATCATAGTTTTTGCCTTGGCTATGTACCTCAAGCTTATTATATCGTTTATTGTTACAGGTTGCACTAATCTTCGGCATAATGGGGGCATGCCGAAGGCAAGAGCTATACAACATCCAGTTCGATGAAGTCTCTAACATAGACGACAGTACAATCATGGTGAAAGTTTCGAAAACAAAAACGAAAATAGATCGTTCTTTCGTTGTGACGGGCAACTGCTATGCCGTATGTAAAAAATACATGGAACTTTGACCCACCCCCTGTCGAAACCCTGCCTTTTTCTTGAGCTATAGATCGGGGAAGTGCGTCGATCAAAGAATTGGTATTAATAAATTTGGTGCTCTGGGAAAAACTATCGCAAGTTTTTTGAATCTGCCTAACCCAGCGCTGTACACGGGGCATTGCTTCCGGCGCACCTCGGCGACCCTTCTCATAGATAGCGGTGGTGATTTGACCGCACTGAAACGACACGGGGGGTGGAAGTCTTCTACTGTGGCTGAAAGCTACATTGATGAGTCTTTAATGAATAAAATTCAAGTCTCAAATACGATCTTGAACAGTATAGAAAACAAGACGAATAAAGTAATTATAAATATTCCGACTCCGTCTACGAGCTCTACTGCTTGCCCCGCGACCGCTACAGCTGCTGGATCAATAATTAACATTAACTTTCAAAATTGTACCATCCAAAATTTGAACAATTATTATAAATAAACTATTGTCAGCTTTTACTCTTGTTGTTTGATTAATTGCATTAGTGAAGATAAAGTAGTGTATGCAACTGCATATAACACGGGTATATGACAGTTGCATAAACTACTATTATATTGTGTTTGTGTTAATTGTAAGTCAAAAAGTAGTTTTTTGGTATCAGTAATAAAATGCTTATTAACTAATGGGGGCAATGCCCGCCATACTATATCAACTATAACTTGGTGATGTTGCGATCAACGGACACCAGTCCAGTCAAAAGTTTAGCTTACAGTTCTCCACTCATTGCAACGCCCTACTGGTGGCTCTTTTTAGAACTACTCAGAATAGCCCTCATTGTAGACAAGAGCGGACTTGTTTTCATCCCTGGGTTCCTATATCCAGAAACAGATCGCTTTGCTTACGACTTGTTTCTTTTTGACAGTTTTCTCATACGTAAAGTGTAAATAAGTTACTACAAGTCGTAAGTAAAACAATCCGTTTCATTATATAGAAACTAAGCAGAAGCCAAAGGGCTTCTGCTTAGTTTCTGTTGATTCTATGCTTGATATTGAGATTCTGAAAATTGTTATGTTAGGTAAAGACCTAACATAACAGTTTTCAGAATCTCAATTTTTTTCGCATTTCTAGTAGCATTCCTAATATAGTTCATGATCTTGAAAAGATCAGCTATTTTAGACAGAAAATAATGATTTTATATACATGCAATTGACAATGGCTCGTCGCGTAAATCGCGTCTTACGATGATAAAATGGGCAGAATGAAGTAAAACTGCGTAATGCCAATACACACTCATCATCATGGTCAGATTTAGGGAACATTTATACCAGGTCCATTACATAACCATTTAGGGATTCAGGGAAAATTTATATTGGAAGTTAGTGACCAGTGTCAGAGATTTACAATGCACACTCGACGAAGAACCGATAGGCTAGGAACTCTTCATTCAGTCAATCAAGAAGAAGTATACCTGAACAGCGGGATCGTATGGGTCGTAAGGGTCAGCAGTAGGCGGAGGCAGGTTCCACAGCCGGATGGTGCCGTCGAGGCCTCCAGAGAAACATTCCTCAGATCGTGGGGCCCCCATCGCAAGACATAACACAGGCGCTGTGTGAGCTCTAAACGTATACACTGGTTCTACGTCGAGACCAGCTGATTTCTTGGCAGGCACCGTACGTTGTAGGTTCCATAGTTTAAGCGTATGGTCTTCGGAGGCGGTCACCAGAGCCGCCTCTGTTGGATGGAACGCCAGCGCTCTCACCTGAAATATAACAACATTATAATATAATATGGGACAACATCCACACAAAAGTCTTCAGGTCTCAAACTTTTTTCGCAATTACATCGGATTCTTAAGTTGTTGTAAAATTAAGAGCGATTGCAATTATGATCATTTAGTCTGATTCTGATTTCATTACGTTTTCTTAGACTGCGTTTTCAGCAGAACTATGCATGACAGCTAAGTAGTGCGCTAGGAAAAGATCACTTCGCTGGAAAAAGCCTTGGCAGAATGAGGTCTTTGTGTGCAAAACAAGAGAAATGAGTGCGAAGGACCTCGGCGAGTTGTTTTGAACAAGGAAAGTGTATGGGCGAAAGGCGGTGTGGTTAATCGAGCGAAATAATTTATAATAAAGAACAATCACTGTTTGGCTTCTTCGTACAGCTATGGTGGAATCATATTTCACAGCTTCGCTGCGCCTTTCACACCACTCTTAGCTTTATCGTTTATCTTTGTTGGCATTGCAACCTTCAAAACATCGTTCCCTTTGTCTTCAGAGATGATAACACAAACATATTCAAGCATATTCAAGAAACTGTTATAATGAACTGCCAATTCCTCGGTATCAAGCAGACAGTATGTTGTAATGACTTGTTCTGTATTGTAATGCTTCATTCTGGGCATATCTGTAGGCTGTATCAGTTCAAATCACAAATCATGAAAAACTTTGAAATTGCAAGATTGTGAGTTCTAAAACTACTGGACTTTTTTTTTTTTTATTCTGTAGTAATTAAAGGAGCTTTTAGCCGCATTGGTCGCAGCCATGCCAGCTCCATCGGTACATACATTACTTATTTATTACAATTTAAAATTTAATGGCATAACCTATAGAGTGTTCTAGCAGTGTCGGATGTAGACTCTGCTAAAACACTCTGAAATACACCAACTTCCAAATAATTAAGTTTATCTCCTAACTTAATTCTAATTGGTTCAGTTCGGGCACATTCCATTAAAAAGTGTTGGATGTCTTCCTCAATGTCACAGATATTACATTTAGGTGAATCAGCTTTCTTCATCATGTGTTTGAACTTATTTAATGGAACATGCCCGGAGCGAAGCCTACACGCCATTACTATCATAAGTCTGCTTAACTTAGTTTTATTGAACCATGGCATTCGAGGGGGCTCATTTTGTATTGAACTGTACCAGATTCCTTTGTTTTGAGAGGAGTTTTCAAAATGCTTTTTCCAATTAAGGAAGATCATGTTTTTATGTTTAAAACTACTGGACTTGTATCTCTCTATTCTGGGATATGTGAGTACTCCAAAGTGTACTGAAAATATAGACTCCAACACGCGAGTTATAATTAGTAGTCATGGGATGTAACCACGATTTAATACATCCACCATATATACACATATATACATGTATAAATGCCAAAATATCGGCAACTCCAAAATGTATTAAATTATGGTCTACCTACATCCCGTGAGTACTAACTATGAGTTAGCTAACAACCGTGAAATTCTAAAACAGTGTGCCCACCACTTGAGTTGTGGGGATGTCCCAGTGTCTGAGCGGTGTCCCCATCAGACATTGCTGCAATACTTAATGGAATGTGCACTAAAATACTGGAAAATTCTGTGTGCAGTTTTCATAAAAAAAGTATGGTAAAATTAACCCACCCCATCAAAATGCGATCGCAGCGTGTACTTAGCGTTCCAAGTCTTGCGGAAGGACTCCTTGTTAGCGGAGGCGACGTCATACGCCTCGGGTTCGTTGCTGACGGTGAGTTGGGCCAACTCTCCGAGAGCGAGGGGCTCTTCGTCTGCCTCCCCCGCGCCACCTGCACCACCCGCTACCGCAACCGTCCCGCTTGGCACTCCGCCGCCTGACAATTTCACTGGTAACATAATTATATCTTCATATAATTACAAACTTAAATATAAACTTACATATACTCATATATGCATATCCACTTACACGATACTCGGCACGCTTGTGAACAATTATACTTTAATTTTAGTAATTAGAACCAAGGGAGTAGAAATAGTCGCCCCAAGACAGAGAATCGTAGTGGACAGGCTATGTTTAATTCTTAAGATATTCTTAATTGTATATTGTAATTCAATGTTATGAAATATTGTAATGTGTAACCACTTTTTGCATTAATAGATGATTATTATTATTATAAACAGCTCTAAGGTACCCCTAAGAAAAGACGTGAGATGATTATTTCCGAAATACACACATCAACATGGTCTAGGGATATTTCAATTAAACCTAAATAACTAAAGTTCTATTAACTTTTTGTTAAAACACCTACACATTAAAATAAACCTTGTTTAATAGCCTATCTAATCTGCCCATTACCTGTCTGTGGGGCAAGATTACAGACTCTAGCACCTCATCTCGGTATTTTAGAGCAGTCATATTGCCTTGTATCCAAACGAGGTCCGTTCTACCGCCAAGACGAATTTTTCATTAGAAGCAAATGGGACAAAATTTCCAGCTAATGCACGACAATGCCCGTCCACATACGGCGCGTATCGTTACAAGTTGGTTACAACAGCATGATATCCAAGCTTTACACTGGCCTGCACAATCCCCTGACTTAAATGCCTGGGATATGCTTCAGATAAAAGCTCTAAGGAATTTCCCTGAAGATATTGTGCATGAAAACCAGCTTTTCTTGCATCTTAGCAGGACTTGGGACAGTATTCCACAACAGGATATTGACACCCTTGTTTTAAGTATGCAGAACCGCTGCAGATGTGTCAGGAGAGTCTTAGGTGGATCCACGGATTATTAATTGTAAGTTTTCAAAAATTTTTACAAAAAAATTGTTGTTTTGTTTAGGTTTTGATGTTTAAAAAATAAAGTTAAGATTGAAATTTTGTCTGAGTTTTTCCTCTTCTAAGTTTTTTTAAATTTAACTTTATCTAAAAGTGTATTATCAGATTAGATAGGCTATTAAACAAGGTTTACTTTAATGTGTAGGAATCTTAACAAAAAGTTAATAGAATTTTAGTTATTTAATTGAAATATCCCTAGACCATGTTGATGTGTGTAATTGTTTAAGTATAAGTGCACCTTTATGAAGCTCCGATTATTGTGGCAATAGTAATAAGCAAGGGCAGTAGGTTATGTACAGTGTATCACAACAGTATTGCTCTTTGTCGCAGTAATTTTTGACAAAGTATATAGTTGCGGCGATTATTGACGAAATTTTTGAAACCAGAGTTCAATATGAATTTAGCAATAGGTATCTATAATAGTTCACCGTCTCCCTAAAAAATTTAATACGTCAAAAATTCAAACCACATGTAAATAAATGTAAGTACGGCTTATGGTCATGGACACAGCTATTCCTGTTGGAATCTTAGTAGTAACCAAATTCCAATTTACAGTATGATAAAATTCGTGTATCAGTTTTTTTATTGTTATGTGGCATGTATTTTCATGTGAACAAATATTTGAGAACTACAAAGAAATGGATTACTATCTAGGCCTTAAATTAAACAATTGACGGCCGTATAATATAGGAGGGACTAAGGGAAGGACTGAGCAAGTGATTTTAACTGGACAAAGCGCTAGAGGGCTCCCATTTAAATAATCGTCGGTCATTAGTTTATATTTCGATCGAGATTTATGTATTATTGTCTAATTTACGAGGAATCTGAAAACAAACTCGTTCGCGCCAATTGGATTCAAATGCGGGTTTCTTATTTTTTAATATTTTAAAACGATGTGCGTATTCAGCCTCTAGGAGCCAGATCTATCGTGTACCTAATCATATATATCAGCTGTTTTCGTCCGATATATACGATATCGGCTGTTTTGTAATAACACGCAAGCAAGCACTCGTAGCGGAGCTTGACTATGCGATATTACCCGATCAATAAGTTAAGCAACTCATGCTGCGGTCAGGAGTTGGATGGGTGACCGCTAGTGTCATTATTCAACTGAGCGCTTCCGTGCTTCGGAGGGCACGTTAAGCCGTCGACCCCGGTCTTAGGACAACAGTCATTAGGCTACTTGTTGGCAAGAAAGTTTTGAATCAGAACAAATTTTTATTCTTGTGGCAACTGTCTAGAATTATACATAGCTTGTGGTATACGTAGTATTAACGTGTGTTTTGCAAAACATATAATGTTATAGTGAAAAGAAAACGCAAATAATAACTTTGGAAGTTGTTTGGTGTACTTAAGTACAAGATAATCTTAATACTTAGTACAAGATATTCACTGAAAACAGTGAATAAAAATGCAATCATTATTTTGGTGGTTGAATTTAGAACACACCAATATATTTGACCTCCATCTTCCTTCAGCTTATACAACTTCCTTGCGCAAAAGATACTCGATACACACTCCTTGCACAAAGAATACTCGACATACGAACTCTTTGTGCAAATAACTCCTCGAGATTTTATTGGTCGAAATTTCCGACAAGGAGTTAAGCATTAGAATAAAAACTGTATTATGTTTTTCGCTGCCATTACAGAAAAAAATAATAAGAAAATTACTCTAATGTTAAGCAATTGATAAATTTTAATGTGTTTTTTAATTAATATAACCTTTCTTTTTTCTTAATTAAATGTCTATTTTCGCTTAAATTATTTCTTTTTCTCGTAGTCATGGTATAAAGTATAGCATGCAACTCTTGAGTAAATCGGATTTATATCGAGGGTCATAAATCACTCGCATCGCTCAGCAGAATAACTCGCTACGCTCGTGATTCAATCATCACGAACCACTTCCTGCGGTCGTGACTCAGTCGTTAGAACACTTTACTTACTCGTGATTCATCTATGACCCTCGCTTTGAATCCGTCCTTATTCACTAATTGCATAATATACTATTACATCTCTCATATTCGGTAAGTAGGTCCTTATTACCGCCAAATGGGATTTGTAGGTGACCAATTAGCGCTCTAGGGTAATAATATAATAATAATATGGGACAACATCCACACAAGGTCTTCAGGTCCCAAACTAGGCAGAGCCTGTACTATGGTAACCTGATGACTGATATAATACTTAAATATATACACACCCAGACACAGGTCAAACAGACATGTTCATGCACACAAATGTTTAACCTGTCCGGGGATCGAACCCGGGACCAGCGGCTCAGAAGGCAGAGGTGCTACCAACTGCGCCAACCGGCCTGTCGATAATGTAGCTAGAAAAGCCCTAGGGCGGTTTACATCTCTCATATTCGGTAAGTAGGTCCTTATTACCCCCAAATGGGGCTTGTGGGTGACCAATTAGCGCTCTAGGGTAATAATGTAGCTAGAAAAGCCCTAGGGCGGTAAGTAATTAAAAAAATACTTCACCCTTTAAAAAAGTTCGCGTACATCTAACCATCATACTGGCAATAGACATCATGCATTCGGCCCAATGACAAAAGAGGTAGCTTCGCTATTCAGCCTTGTCTTCGTATGAGTATAATAGTCATCAATTTTATTTTTGTAAAACGGCTTTATCCGCCGGTTGCTTGCCGGTTCTTTTCTACTTACCTCACAATCGAGATGTAAAGCAGAGTAGTTAGGTCGGGTGTAAGCATCAATTGCACCCTCGAACTATAGGCGCCCTCGCTGCGCTCGTGCGCCTAAATATCTCGGGCTGCAATTAATCTGTCCGAATCAGCAAGCCTCATTCGAGGCAAGTTTCATTCATAAATCTATTGTTATTTTTGTCCTGGTGCGGACAGATTAATGCCTTACAGCCCTTGGCTACTAATCTACTATTGTTTTGCCGGAATTAAAAAGTAAACACACGCACTCAGTCTAACAGACGCTAGCGCATCACTGCTCATAGTAAATTCAATTCTTAGTGTGGTTGTCCTTGGTGACGTAAACCATCCAATCGACGTCATATGGGTCTACGTATTCGCGTTTTCGTTGATTTGGAATGACTATCACAGCGTCGTAACAAATAGCGTAACAAATCGTTTTTGACTTCACTCAGAAAGGAGGCAAAATACATTTCCTGTGGTTATCTCTCTTATTATGTAAGTATGTGTATTGCACCTGGGTATTCATCTCCTTGACCGCCGCTGTCAGTTTCGCTCTCGGTGATCAGGTTGAGCTGATTGAGGACTTCTTCAGCTTCGTGGTCTACTTCTTCACCTGTAAAAACAAAGTTTTGGAATATTTTGTATCACTTAAACATTTTTTGTATATAACTCTTAAGTACTAGGATCACCAAATTGTGCTCATAAATAAACAATTGAATTTCTTGGTCATCAAACCAAACATTCATTGGCTTAGTGTTGCTTACCAATGCCATCTATTGTAAAGTAGCTTTAGAGTTTTTATGTCGGTAAAACAGTGTAGTTGTTTAAGCTGATGACTCTAGTTGCCATAATGATATCGTAGCAGTTTTTCACTGCCTGAAAACACGGATGAAACAAAGTTTTCTAAAATGAAACCTAGCTACATCGATTTATTACCGATACTAAATTTCATGATAATCGTTAGAGCCGTTTTCGAGATTCAGATTATATACATTCAAGATTTGCTCGTTTAAAAGTATTAGATGTCGGAGGTCAAAAAATGAATCCAACCAAGCTCCTTTACTCTATAAATTCGTTCTGTTGAAATAACCATACTAACCAGCACGGAAGTGTACGAAATATGAAAAAACAGTATAAAAAATAGGAGTCATACATGTTCTTGATAAACTCTTTCAATCATTTCTAGCAAGCATTGCTGTTGTGTATAAAGTACACTTAAGAACGAGGGTGGAAAGCCAACATAAGAATAGATAACTCAGCGGTTATTTTCGCTTTGAAAGGCACTGCATCTATCATAGACAAACGTGACGCTTACCATTAGGCGAAAATATTGCCCGTCTCGTCACTTGCTAGTATAAACAAAAGGTTCAACTGGAACAATCTCCTAACGATGTACTGTTTTCTCAGCATTTGGCATTTTAGTGCATCTTGCAGTATTAATCTTAACTAAGTAGCGACGACTTTTTATATATTAAGGTCTAAAAGCAAACCCTTATATTTTATATGCTTGTCCCATTTAAAAATTTCAAAACCTCTATGATAATAACCAATACTAACTTAAAAGAGGATCTTAAACAATATATTCTATTAATATTACCTCCAAATTTTATTTATTTATCTATCAAGCCAGATCATCATCATAAAACAATATCAAGTTATTATCGAAAAAAACATAATTTGTCCCAGTCTGGATTGTCAGTCTCTTCTATCAATCAAATATATAACACTTGGTCATCATCATCATCCCAGCTGTAGGACGTCCACTGCTGAACATAGCCTCCCCCACAAATTTCCAAAAGTACTGGTTGGAAGCAGCCTGCATCAAACATCCTCCTGCTACCTTTATCAGGTCGTCAGTCCACCTTGCCGGTGGACGACTTACACTGCACTTGCCGATTCGTGGTCTCCACTCACCTCAACATTTCAGCCCCATCAGCTATCTGTTCTGCATGCTATGTAGCCTGCCCACTACCATTTCAACTGGTTTTTCTTCTAGGCTATATCGGTGACTTTAGTTCGTCTACGGATCTCCTCATTTCTGATTCGAGCACGTAGAGAAACCCCGAGCATAGCCCTCTCCATAGCTTGTGCGACTTTGAGCTTGCTTATGAGGCCCATAGTAAGAGACCATGTTTCAGTGCCATAATGACATCACTTGTAACAATCATTGGTCAAAGACACTTGGACACTTGGTATCAGGCAACATCTCTGTTATCAACTTATCATGATAATACAATTATTTGTATGATAATATTTTGTACATATAAATTATTTGTATTTCATGATGAGTACAGTTACTTAGTTTTCCTCACCTTGTTTGTCCTGCGCATGGTGCGGCTGCTTTGCATCAAGATCGTCGATTTCATCCATATCCATTTCCTGATGCGTGAGGAACTCGAAGTTTGCGAACACTGCAGCCGTTTCCTGCACCGACAGCCCTTCTTCATTGTATCCACTGTTGCGCTGTTCCTTGCCTGTGGACACAAGTAAATGTTATTACTAAATTTTAATTTTACATTTTACGTGTAGATTCTACATTGGGCGTTTTTTTTATGATTCATTAAAGTGACTCCCTCTCGCCTGATGGAAAGCGAAGATGGAAGCAAGAAGCGATGACCATAATCGCCACCCCTATGATGACCTGAGAGATGCTTTTTAACGCCCCGCTTGAAAGACCCGGAGTTAGCTGCAAGGAAATACATACGCCGGCAGAGCATTCCACAATTTACTTACACGATAAAGGTAAGAACTGCCAAACTTTTTGATTGGTAGTAAGAAATTTTGAACAGTATAATGGATGCAATGCTAGGACGGAATGCGTAGTTCAGGATCGGAATAATGATGAAGGAATAAGATTAAATAGCTCATATTTGACCAATAAAATAATAGAATTCGAATTCCAAAACATACTAACTACGATACCAAGAAATGCAAAGTGTGTGGTTAAATATGAAAAACCCACGTGTTATACGTAATGACGAGTCAAGCAAATCTATCGCCTAATGTTAGCGTCACGCCTGTCCATTGCTCTTATTTTACTTATGTATTTTCCCACAATGATAATAATGTACTTGATTTTTTCCAATTTTAATGTACCTTCCTACGAATAAATAATGTCAGGAAGCATAACTCCGAACAAATTCCACACAAAAAGTGGTCCTTCAAACCAAAACGACGTATGATTCCAAATACGAATTACTTCCGAGGTTACAAATAGACATGTTCGGAGACTGGTTTAAATTTCAGAAGGAAATCAGGGATTGGTCCACGCGCGTGCTGCAACGTCTACTATGACAGCTGAGTCATAGCGGCGTGAACGATGTTATTGATTTAGCACGACTTTCATGGGGTAATTTTTTTAAGGCAGTTACTCTTCCTGATATTATTTCTTTGTAGGTACCTTCCATTTGTGTATGTCTGGCATGTTATAGTTGTTAACTCGTAACTTTTGATATAAGACACATATACATATATATAGTATCTCTTCCAAAGTACAGTACTCCTGCGGTTTAAGCTTATGACGGTTATGCCATTTTTAAGTATGTAACATCTATTTAATCACTAGCTGTGCCACGCTGTTTCACCCGCGTGATGATGGATGAGATGAGGAATGTATGTTATGCTAATCTATCTCCTTGCCAAATTTAATTACAATCCGTTCAGCCGTCTAGGGGTGATAAGGTTACAAACAGACAGATTGATAGAGTTACCAACGTTTTTATAATATACTCTCTAACGACTACGACAGTTTGGCAATCGCTCTACAACCTATACTTAAACTAAACTAAACATGTAACTGAAATATAACGGCAAAACCACATTATTTATTTTGAGGTTGCTGCATACATTACCTGGGATTATTTTAATCACAACAGGATAATTTTCGCATACTTAGGCCCGAGTAACGGCTTGGCGTTGCTCCAATATATAACAGCGATTATAACATTTACGGTGGACAATAATGTAGGCATGCGAATTCACAGCACCTCATCAAACAAAGAATGAGGAAGTGATTCCTTCCTGCTGTTCAATCAATGTTTTAATAAATACATTAAAAATCTTGTTTCGGTTACTATTATAGAGTATATACATAGCCACAGTCGCGTTGCGATGTACCGTCCGATTTAATGTTTGATGAAATAATTCATGTAAATTTTTTTGACTACTACTATTATTACCCTTCTGGACCACAATGTTGAATTTGCAAAATGTTGAATTCTTAAGATATTGAATTCGTAAAAAGTTGAATTTACTAGACCCACAATGTTGAGTTCCTAAAATGTTGAGTTCGCTAAAAGTTGAACTTACAATATGTTGAATCTCAAAACGATGAACGCAAAAAAGTTGTATCCCAACTTTTGTTATTATTAGAATAAAACATATCTCTACTAAAAAGATTTTTATTATGTTTAAAATAAACATTTTAATACACGTTTCAACTCGCCTCAGACGCTGTTTCAACTTACCTCGGTAGTGGGAGAGTTGTAAAACTGAGAGTTGGTGTGGTTTTAACGAAATATCTCTTAATTACTTACAATAATACTTATTTTGTGATAGGACGAAATAGTGTACAGAAGTAATTATCTAAAAACGCAAGTTTCACGTATGTAGGTCTACATTAAACTGAGATATTATGCGTGGTAACGTAAAAATTGTGTTAAACCACCTGTCAATCTCGGATTTCAAGTAACGAGATTTTTAGTTTTAGTACTTACCTTAATAAATGAAAATCTAACACAAAAATGTTTTTTTTTCGTAGATTTTCTTTTGTTTTTCACTATTTCCACATGTCCTAAATAGTACCATACAACGCAGAACAATAATGGCATACACCTAGCAATATAATAACACTTCATCATTTCATTAATCAGGATTCAACATTTTAGGAATTCAACATTGTGATCCGGGTGGGAAATTCAACTTTTTAAGACTTCAACATTTTGGGATTCAACATTTTGGGATTCAACATTTTGCGAATTCAACATCTTAAGAATTCAACATTTTGCAAATTCAACATTGTGGTCCTGAAGGTATTATAACAGTCTTTCTTTATCGTCATTTTCATCACAGACATCTACCAAATGATGTCTCCGCCATGGATTTCGAAAAGGTCCAGTTGTCTGCATCCAACGCCGTCCTGCGACCTTGTCAGGGGGCCTACCACTTTTTACGAAACTATCTTAAAACAGGACCGTTTGTAATAAGCTAAGAATAATCATACTACCACCAAAACTCTATAGAGATGAACAATATTATTGATTTTCTTTTCTATAATTACATTAATATTAATTTCTATTTTTAGAGCAGGGTATAGATTATATTTATATTTTATACTCAACATGGTAAATTTTGTTAGGGGATGTACAGATTTAATGGGGGGCTTATCTCGTGAATATTTATTAATATTACATTGATTTCCTCAAATATTTTAATTTAATAATGTAAATTTAAAATGATTATACAGTTTTAGAACAGTTATACTTTGTGTTAAAAGTCACGTCAGAGTACGCGAATTGAGTAAACTACTTTGATATGACGTCATGGAAACACTAAGGGTACGCTCCGGCAAGCGCCGTCAACGCTCACAACTGTCGCGCCCCGGTTTAGCGCTATGGATCAATGCTTGCAATATTCAACCCAAACGGAACGGTTACGCGGTCGCGAAATGCGCGCCAAATTTACTGTCAAAACTCGAAAGAAACCTATACTTATTTGATGCTTTGACAGTGACAGCTCGCAACGACCGAAAACCCCCACCTTCGATCCGTGAGCGTTGTGGTCGCGACGTGAGCGTTTTCGGTGACGTCATCGATGACGTACGAGCTCGCTCACGATGATCGTGGTCTTATAAGGGAATGGGTGTGCGAACGCCGCGAGTGATTTCGACGCTTACCGGAACGTAGCCCTAGTGTAATCCATTACTATTTTAAGTTTGCTTGACGTGGCGGCGGCGCGGCGGTACCAAATTTAGTGAATGGGTTGAAATATTACTACTTTAAGTGGGCCCACGCTGTGCTTGCCGGTCCGTAGTCTCTACCCGAGATCCAATCGGCACCATCGGCCATTAGTTGTGCGTGCTGTGAGCCCTGGTCACTGTCACGCTACCAGCTGACTTATCCTCTATTATAGGGATGGGTTATGTCGGTGAATTTCGTATTAGAGATAGTTAGATCCCATAGATAAACCCCTACGGCCTTATTAATAAACTTGGCTTACACCCGGAGTAGTTAAAACATCTATCTGTCAATTTTTCGCTTGTGTGTGTGCTTATGCTATGTCACGCGTGAAAGCAAGACAAAGCATGTTACGCCTAATATAGGTTTACGCAACATTTATTAATAAAGGCCCTAGTATATAATAGTAGTAGTAGTAGTAGTCGTAGTAGTAGTCGTAGTATTATACTCTTCATAGCTCACTCCTATATACCCTATTACAGGTCTTCTATTTGGTAGACTTCTTGTGCAAGAGACAGTCTTAGTTTTAGGTAATCTGTGGTTTTAGTTACTACCAATCCAATGTATTGCTAAGCCAGTTCAGTCCTACGCTCTGGGTGCATTGCAACTGTCATGGGCGTAGTGCTCGATATCAGCGCACTAATACCGGTTTGTCGCTTAAACACATTAAAAAATAGTTTTGTAACTTTATTCACACATGTTGTTGACCCCTGGGTTAGACACCAATGATATGAAATTGTTTCTGTAGGCGACTAGGTTAGTATTATTATTGACCGAGCAAGTGAAGCGTCTATGCTTTAACAGGCCAAATTGACTTTCATCTGTCAATATAGTTGTTACGTTGTATGTAGGTCTTCCTGTACAGATCACATTTTTCAACCAAACTTGACAAAACTTGGTATGCATGTTCTACTATCTACTATATTTTTTTTGCTGTCGGCGATTTCAAGTGGGGGTACTTTTCTTAATAGAGGGAAATTTTGCTGCGGCGCTATAATTTACCAACTGATTGTGATAAAATTTGGTACACACATTGGGTATCTGATTTTAAAGAAGAATTTCGAATATGTGCATATTTGGTCAATTGGTTTCCGAGATAATAGGTTGTGAAGTTTAGCGAAAAATTGCCGCTGATAAGACTATATGCTCGCGAGGTCTACTGTTCGCAGAACTACTGGTTAATATAGTACTTATAAATGTATTGTATGGTTATACATACCGTATTTACGGGGCACGTGGCGAGTTGTGAGGTGTGGCGAGTAGTCGCACCTGTCGTGTTGTTGCTTATCATAATTTCCGTAGTTGGCGTTGTCCGCCTCTTCATTGTTGAGACCTAGGAGTGCGCGAACTCGGTTCGAACGCACGTCTAGTATGGTGTCTGTGTACCCGATCTCCTGTTAAAAAGAAACATGTAGTTAAATATGAGTTACACTTAAAAATTCAGGAAAAGCTGTGTCTCGGAGGCAAACCTCGGGCCCTATTGTAATACTAAGCCTTCAAAATACCACCGACCGGCTAGTCCGGTCCAGTAGTTTTTGAGTTACACTCCAATAACTGAATGGAATGTATATGATAAATGTATGTGATCAATAATGTGACACAGTTAATAAAACTAAATCTGAATCTGAATTTAGAATGGAATTCTCGGTCGGTTATATTTTTGTTTTTCATTGTACTTAATTTTTTTATATATATTCCGCTGTTATGTTAACTATACATTGTTTTGAGCGGAACTCGTAAATTCTGAAAGTATTCCATACATCCCGCTGCAATGATCAATCAAATATAAAGCTCCTGATTAAAAGAAAGAGATAATATAACTGAAAGACGGATCACGGAACGCATCCCTTGCCTCCCGCCCCCGCTCGCTCACCCGTCCGTCCGTAGTTTCGGTTTGAACCCAAGTTTAGCTTCGCTTAGTTTGTATAGTTTCTCGTGTCTCTCATCGTTCGCCAGCCCGCAGGCACACAACCAGTAGAGCTCGCGCAAAAGAAACTTAATTTAGAGCACACTTTTTCCAGCCGCGTATCAGCATTACTGAGTTATTATGTCTAATGAACCGCCATATGGAATATTCGCCCGTACCACATCCTACTAAAGCGTGGCCATATGAGTATTATTAATTATTAACCACTGAAATCTCATCTATATTATTTTATATATAAAAATGAACCCCTATTTATCCTGGTCACGGTATAACTTGAGAACGAATGGAGCAATCTTGGCAATTATTTTTTTGTTGTGTTAATTATTGACAGGAGAAGGTTCTTATGAAATAAAAACCAAGAAAACACGTGAGGGTATTCCTAAGACCGAAGTGTGAGCCTACTACGCGAACGAAGTCGCGGGTAGTCGCTAGTAGTTTATATAAAATTTTCAACACCTTCGCTATGTGTACCCTTACGACTCACGGATTAAACAAATCTTCTGCTGTACACCGACATTAGACTGCCATGGACGTATATAGACTATAAGACGTATAATACGTCACGTCGCATATCAATTTATATAATTTAATGCGTTCTAAATGGTGTACTTTACTACTACTGATTCATCATACTATAACTAGTTTCAACATCATTGTGGATTTGTATACCTACCTACATATATGTTTAGAATACATCAATGATTCCTGATATGGAGCATTATGATTCTTAATATGCAAATAACGTGTGTATTGATTATTCATAAAACATAGCAACGCGACAAAATAAGGTTGAAGTTGATCTGTAGAAGTGGGTTTCTCACGAACTTCGATTCCAAGAATTCTTTTATGTCGTTAGTTTGATATTTTTTAGATTAGTTATAAAGCAGATGCACACAGGTTCATAGTAAATGCCCAGTTCGTGTGTATGATGCGTCCACACTGAAACATCACGCGCTCGGACCATGGAGGAGAATGTTTCATTACACCTGACTATATGCGGCTTAAAGACAGTGTAACTAAATGTTCCTTAGACATACACTTAAACAAAAAATCAAGACGTTTTATTCCAATACTAAGTTTGCGGAAATAAGTTGCAAAAATGGTTTCTCTGTCTATCGATGACTATTTTGTCATTCAAAATAATAGGCAGATATTGTAATACAAAAAAAATTATATGGAACCGACTTACAATACTAAAAAGCGTGACTAAATAAATTTTTAGTCAGTATACCATATGCACAATATCACCAGAATTAATTTTTCACCCATTTTAGTGAGCCCTTTTATTGACTTAAGGAATCGATTGTCATTCACCGTCAATAGGGATATCATCAAGATAGGTGAAACACTTTTTAATTAATGGAGTGTAACTCAAAAACCGCTTGACCGAATTTAATGAAATTTAAGGCGCGGTCGTATCCTGATAATAGTAAAAAGCAGAATCTTTAAACATCGAGTGTAACGAAACAGTTCGATAATAATCTATGAAAAAAAACTTAGGTTAGAAAAGGAACAGGCAAAGAGTAATAACCGAACAGAATTCATAAATATTACTCACTCTCTGCAGAAAATAAATCCTAAAAAGGTGCATAAAAATAACCTTTCACGTCCAAACTCTCAGAATTTTCAGCGATAACACTATATTATTTTTTTAGGTAATACATAGCCAACATATAGTACTAAAGTAGTAACCAGCAGTTTTTTCAATTGTGTTAGTATATATCGAAAGATATGAAGAAAACGTACAAAATTAACGCATTTTCGCATTACATCGTCCAATCTAACAAGCGATTTTCAACCTTACGTAAAGCATCGTAAATTATTTTCAAACTGGGGTTGGACCGCGTCTTAAATGGGACCACGTCAGAAGTGTTCTCTACCAAACAAAAAATAATTATCAAAATCGAACTACTCTATAAAAAGTTATGCGTGGTCATACATAAAAAGAAATATATACGCGTCTACTTGAGAACCTCGTCGGTTAAAAACAAGATGTGGTACCTGCAAGTACTGTTTGATGAGCTGTCGTCCTTGCTTCCACTGTGCTCGCTCCGCGGGCTCTGGTTCTATTGGGGGCTCCTCGGGGGGCGGGCGAACATCTCCTTGCTGCAACTCCACACCGTACTTAAGCTTATGAAACTTCGCCCTTTCCTGCTTCAGGGCGTATTCGAGCATTTTGATCCGCCTCACGAGGTCATTCTTCAGATTCTCTTGACCCTTCCTCTCGCCTTGGAGGAAGGCGATCCGTGCCTACGAAACGCAGACAGATCAAGGTGTTAATTTGAAATAATGTCAATAATATATGTAATGTTTGATAAATTGTGCTATCGTTTTAGATATATAATGTACGTAAGAAATGGGTCTTGACTTTAGTGACATGGTAAGTTGATATTTCGATGGTACATAATTATCAAAATGTAACATTGTATACGGATATATCTCATAAGTACAGATATACAGATCTCTTATTTATCAGTTATCCTGTAATAACTGAGGAATAATATAAAGTGAACTGATAAATATAAAATAATAATAAGACATGTTTTTTTTAATTCTTCTAATATATTTAAAAATAATGATACATTTTCCATAACTGAGGTTTAATGTTTTTCTCAATAAAAGGTATTCAAATATGTATTTCACACATACGCAGATTCAAAATTATTATTTTTCATTAAGAAAATATTATAAAACAGTTTAGTGAGAAAAGTTTCGTCACATGTCATGAATTACTCGTAATATAAAAGCATGCATTCACCAAAGGGTCTTATTAAGGACAATATTATTTAAATACAGCGCATGGCATTTAAAAAAATAATGATATATAACATAAAATGTAACAAATATCAATATTTATTGATTCATCCCCGAAGATATCGCACGGAAGCGGCGAGGGAAGTTGTTTGACGTATTGTTCCTGCTTTCTGCAAGACAATACGACTTCACATTTTTTTTTTATATGATTTAACTGTGTACCATAATCTTGAAATAGTAAGCATTCAAAGTTAAATATCTTGTGTACGTAAAATTAAAAGTAATTTATAGGCATTTCAATACACCAGCAGTGCGAGCATGAATCTCACGACAGACTTGTCACGTCGATAAACTCATTTTTAATAGCAGCTATAGTACCTTGTCTCTCGCAAATGAACCCGCGATAGCAATATCGGGGGCTGTCTTTTATCGATAGCTACTGTCAACTTTTATTCTATCGACAATCTATGCTTGCAGTGCTTATTTAGTGATTTTAATCTTAACATAGAGACTTTCCCGTTTTAATTCCATAGTTTAACTCAAGTCAGGGGAGAACTCTGACACTTCGAATTATAGATCAGTATTCTACGACCATTGAGCCCTGAGCAAAATCTAGAAGAAATTATGCACACGTTACTTTTGTGGCATTTTAACAAGCGTAATATACTTCACGATAATAATTTGAGCTTCTAGAAAGGCATATCAACTATGGATGCCAGTATCCTGTTAGATCCATATACATGGGGATAAAGCTTGGGAGGGCTCTCATGAATATTTGAACACTAAAATCTGATTCGGTTTTTTTCCACTATGATATTCTTGGAGCCGCTCTTGATCTCGGATTAGCCAAATTTAATTGCATCCGCAAAATGTTAAGATTAATCGGCCAAGATCTTCATGACCTTCATTAAAATGGGCGTTGGTACTAAATAGATCTATTATAGAGCCTTTTATCTTAACATACAATGTTCAGTTCTGTTTTTTATTTCTATGGCTTTTACGGGGTTCTGCAATTTTGGCAATGTCACGTGGATAAAGAAGGAAACAAACGATGGAGAATGTTTGGTGTTGTAAGTATGGTCAGGAGGCAATTGAGACCACAAATTTTGCATCTGAGTTCTGCAACATATAAGACAACACAGGACTTGCACAGGACGAAACAAACCTAAAATGTTACCAACTTGCTATTAATTTAGTAAGGTCAGGAATCATTGTATGGCATTGTTAAATTTGCAGAATGACATGCTAATTTCTAAAGTAGATCAATAAGATACCAGTTTCCCCAAGCCTTTAGATGTATTTTAAGAAATAAAATATAAAAAATGGGCAGAAAATTTGTAATAATAGAAAATAATGAAATAAATTTTCTAAAAACAATTATATTATATATATATATATATATATATATATATATATATGTGTACTCCCACTGGCTGTGACTTAGTTAACACAAGAAAATGTATTAAATGCTCGGCATTCTTTTTACACTTAGAACAAAAGATTTATGAATGAAATAATGTTGACAGATGCATATGGGTTAACTTCTGGTCTGATGCAAGTGTTGTGCAGCAACAACTGTTGCCTCAATAAGATAACTGTGCAATACACAATCCAATAATTACTGGACCTTGTGTTACTAGGCTTAGATTCTACTTTATTGAAGATTGTATTTTAATTTTGTAGACAGATCAAATAAAACACCCCACTTTACTGTAACAACTATTCTCTTTGCTGAATCAAGCAGGGTAGAATTCAACTCTTTTATATATGTTTAGAAAACACACCTATACTTAGTTAATTATTAATTTCAGGTTTTCTTTGCAGAAATACATATTATTATAAAAAGTAAATATTTAAGGTAATAATTAAGGTTTGATTAGTAATGAGGGCATTGGTGGTGTTGCCATTGTTGATTCTTTTGTTAAAGCGTAAGACCTGACATCGCAAGATTATGCTGTCAAATAGATATTTGTCAAAATAAGATCACAAACAACCATGCTCCGGATGTGGTCACAATTGGACTTTTTGATGGCATAAATAACTAAAAAAATTAGTCCAAAACAACATTTTCACCCACAGATTTCCATTTTGAATGCCCTTGTGAGTGTTTTTAGCATTATTTTCGCCAAATTGGGGCTATCCAAATGCACTAGCAGTATCCTTTCTACTGGACAAATGCTTATGCAGAGATACAGTATACTACACCCGCATAAAATGCAAGCAGGAAGTACACAGATAAGCAACATACCTGCAATTCATTCAATCAGAAACTCTAACACATGTTTACCTCTCTAAAAGAGACATCGACTCACCAAGCACTACTAAACGTGAGAGGGAGCACCTCTCTGCCATAAGCATTTGTCCAGCATAAGTACTAATACTTTCACAGACCAGTCACTAAATACTTCTTTCTAATTAATTAATTTAGTCATAAAGAGTTGTTTATCCTTCATATGAAAAAAACACTACATATTCTGTGCATTGCTTTTATAAAGTAGCTCTAAGTTTGTCTGAACAAATGCAAAAAGGGTCATGCCTGACGTGACAATACTATTACACATGCCCTCCACACAGGGCAATCTATTATGATATGGGTTATAGTAATAATGCTTTAAACTTTAAAGTTTATTCCACATATATATAATAACTAATCTTTCAGTTTATACAAACGATAATAAATGGAAAAGAAATATTTTTACAAAAAGATGCCTTAAACCTTCGTCTACTGGAGATGTTATCTTATGTTTTATTCATCAATCTATTGTTTTAATTACGACTGTATAGTAAAGATTACTTTACTTACCTATAGCTTATGTGATTTTCTACGAGTCATTCAACTGCTGAGTATTATTATGATTTAATAAAAAATAATGGACTTCACCAGAAATGCTCCTTCAACATCTCTAAAATGCACTCAAGGTGTTAATGTTATATTTATAATCCATCATGCTATGAATATTATTATAACACCTTGTTTAGGTACCTACATAAATATGGTAAATTTGATAATTTACACAATAGAGATTTCAATAAGAAGATAATTCAATAATAAAGCAAGAAGTAATAATTATTTGAATACAATCTATGCATCTGAGAGAAGATTTTAGAAAAAATATGACATTGTGGGTAATTAATAATCAATCCAAGATATAACAAAAGGAAAACTGGAAACCTATATTTAGTTGTAATCAGGAGTTAGAACTCCTCACTAAGTTGAAAGTTAACTAAAAGTTGCCCTACAAATGCTATTCTAATTCATTGTCTCCTGATTGAATTTCTAATCAGAATTGACTTGATGTCGACACGATCACATGCAGGTCTACGTCGCACGTTAAGAATGAATGAAAGCCAAGATCACCGTCCAATATAATATTATGCAGTTCAGAACCAAGAAAAACAAAAAACTCACCTCAAACTCCGCTCTGTCCACCTCCCATTGTGATCTCTCGAGTTCGAATCTCGCCCATTCGTGTTGGATGAAATGTAAGATTCCCGGTATTGAATACTGGACACTTTGGCTAGGTTCGTCATTTTGTTTGTTATTTACACTGCCTCCGATTTGAGATCCCACTTGCCCTCCGTTGTGATGAGACACGGAGCTATCATCCATGGCTGTGGGGATTTTCATGACATGGCCACCATTACCGATCTTTACTTGTCACACACCTATTTTACAAAACTACGAACATCAACAATACGAAAGGAAATATTAACACATTATTACAACTATATTTCAACTAATGTTCATGTAGGTGACACCATCTAAATTAATTTCTAACGACGAATTCATGAATGACAAAAATTGTACTGCATGACGGAAAGAAAAGTCGCAACGACGTCCTCTTTGGTTTCGCATTTGCTGTTTGCTTGCTTTTTTTTAATGTTGCCAGCATGTTATTTTGGTTTTTATTTACCATAGCTTCAACTTCAACTTATGGCCGGGCCACATCAACGAACAACTCCATTGAATATCGCAATGAGCCCTACCGATTATCGCGATAATAAACCTTTGTGAATTCACAATTTATCACATGATATGCGATGACATTGAACGTTGATTTAGCCCAACGAGAAGTTTATGGCCATGTTGTCCTTATTATTGGAGACACTGAAGTCACTCAACACCTAGAACCCCTACAAATGGGTAGAACTATAGCTTCTTTAAACGTTTTTTACCGTTCGTTACATGGTGAATGCTCTGAAGAGTTCTTTAATCTTATTCCTTCCTCACCATTCCGATCCCAAACTACTCGTTCCGGCCTAGCATTGCATCCATATACTGGTCAAAACTTCTTACCATGAAACAAAAAGTATGGCAGTTCCTACTTCAGTCGTGTAAGTACCTAAATTGTGGAAAGCTTTGCCAGCGTAGGTACGTAATTCCTTGCAGCTATGACCGTGGGTATTTCGAGCGGGTCGTGAAAGAGCATCTCCCAGGTCATAGGGGTGGCGATTAGTGCAGTTTACGGCTGCACTATTGGTCGTCGTTTCCTGATTCGATCTTCGTTTTCCATCAGGCTAAAGGGAGTCACTTTGATAAACATTTTTTTTTTAATTTAATCTTGCGATCAGTCTTACGACTATAAGCAGATGAGGTGTATGATCTTTGTCGTGTCGGGCGCAGTAGCCAGCAAAGTCAGCCCCTTTCTTTTTTTGGTCAATTCGTATGACTCTTAATCGAAGATGTCCCGTCGCTTCTTAAGGCGTCGGATGGTTTCAGGGAAAGTGAGTTGCCCCGCCATGCCAGCTGGTTCGGGTGCTTCGGTAGTCTTGACATGTGTAGTTAGCGCCATGATTAGCAATCTCCTTAACCATAGGCATGTTGAGTGTTTCATGTACCTCTGTTGTTTTGACAAACCATGGTGCGTTCGAAATTTGCTTAAGGATGAGTTTTGCACCCTTTGTATTATCATTATATTTGAGGCACTAGCAGAACTCTACAACTGTATGCCATATGTCCAAATTGGTTTTAAGATTGATTTGTATATCAGCAGCTTATTGTCCGTAGCTAGTTTTGAGTTTCGCCCCATCAGCCAGTAGAGGCCTTTGTATTTTGAATTAATTTCTTCCCGTTTTGTTTCGATATGTTTCCTCCAGGTGAGTTTACGGTCCAAATGTATACCTAGATACATTACTGTGTCTTGATGTGGCAGTTGGGTACCATTCAGAGTGACTGGTGCGCAGTTTTGCTTTCTCAGGGTAAATGTTACTATTGCTCAAGGCAAGTAGAGCGGTGACGTCAGCAAAAGTCGCAACTGTGACTTCTGGGTTCTGCAGTAGGTCGTATGTATACTACGTATACAAGACGGGTCCTAGTACGGAGCCTTGTGGTACTCCAGCGGATATATCGTAGAATTTAGATGTGCATTCTTTTTCTCTTACTTGAAATATTCTATTCTTAATATAAGATTTCAGGACTCGATAAAAAGTATGAGGTAGTGTTGTTTTTATTTTATACAGCAAGCCCCTGTGCCACACCCTGTCAAATGCTTGTTGTATATCTAGGAAGGCCGATGAACAGAATTATGTTTTCTCAAAGGATTTCCTAATAATGCTCTGTGGACTTGTTCTTGATCAAATTTCTGATGACTTTTTGCTTTCATCTTGGGGAAGGCAAGTGGACATTATTCAGAGGCGCCGTGATAGCATATTATCTGGCGTTAGGGATAAATACGTTAAAGAAGACCTGCAAACAGACTCCTCCTATACAAAATAGTCTCTTCAATTCACAGGATTTAAGCTCGTTTTTGCAGTATATTCACAGCCCCAAAACGCAAAAATGAGATCTTCTAAAGCATTTTGTGTAGGGAGAGAAAATTTGATTTTTCTTTACATACCACTCTATTCTTTTTCCAAGCATATTATGGAGGATTACACACACAAGACATAAGAGATATAGTTGAGTTGTTGTCCCTGGCTACTTTAGGTATAGCTCTAACTACTATAGTTCGCCTTTGGATTGGAACTATTTCTTTTTCCAAAATACTTTTGTACAATTTACGAAGAAACACCTTACCAGCCTCTGGTGAATTATATATCATTGAGTATGTTATGTCATCGCTACCTGGAGCAGTATCCTTTTTTTTAAACAATGTTTAAGTTCTTGCAGCTGACAAAGGTGACTCGAAAAGGCTATTTCTATTTTCGAATATAGGTTCACTATTATTTACAGAGTCTGGTGCTAAGGAATTAAGCAATCCTTTTTGTTTGTCTTCAGTAACATAAAATCTAGATTGGTGATACCATTTATACCATCTCATTTTACGCCACATATCCGAGACAGAAGTAGTCTCGTTGATGCTATAACAAAACTTTTTATGACCATTGGATCTGGCATCTGTTATGAGTAATTGAGCATTTTTAGTTTTATTTTCTAATGTTTCCAAATTATTAGAAGTAGGATTTCTTCTAAACATACTTAGTGCTAGCTTTCGCTTAGCTACAGCTCCAGATAATGATGGATTCCAATACTCTTTTGGTTTAAAGTTCATAGTTGAATTATTGCAACATTTTATAAATGGTATATTATTATCAGCGGATGTATTTATATTATAACCTTTATAAAATAGTCATACATAATCTGCAGACATGTGAACCTTTAGCCTTTAGAAAATGCTTCCTTTAACTCATTTTTTTAATCTACCCAGTTAGCCTTCTTAAAATTACGTTTATTTGAAATATTTAAGAGATCCGGTAATAAAAGATTTTTTTTATAAAAAGGTGATCACTTCCCAAGTTTTCATTAAAAACTTGCCAATCACAACTAACAGCAATATCAGAGGAAATAAATGTGATGTCTAGGAAAGATTTCTGAAGGGTCCCATTGACTATTTTTCTTTTCTTCAGTTGTTAAACCAGTTTTCTACCCATGGTCGACCTAAAACAAAATATGAGCAGCTATAAAGCTGCTCATGTTTTGTTTTAGGTTTGGCATTGGCAGCTTCAAGTAACTATGAAGTGCATTATTCCTATAATGTAAGCAGAACGGTCTCATGCACTCGAAATGATCTCATTCACCTGTATGGAAATAACAGGTTAATTACAAAATTACCGTTATTTCATTTATTTTCGAAACTTTTATATTTAGCAAGATCATGCCTACTCCACATTGAAGCTGTTCTTATGTACTACAACGAAAATAAACCTAAATCAGAACTGTTCATAAATTGTAAAATATATTTTTGGCAGATTAAAGAGAACTTACCGTTACAAAACACGCGACGTATATTTGATGTTTGTTTTTCGGTCGCAGTTGATACACTAGCACAAACCTTACCTACTTCTTCTACGGTTGGCAGTCAAATCAAAGAGAATATGAGGCAAATGAGACGACGTGACGAGACCCTCTTGTCGCGTCAGAGAGGAATAGTGGCCATGCTGATAATAGTGTTGTAGCAACCGAGAAATACTCAAGGTATAAGGTATACATAAGGTAAGGCGAAATAAATTTTTGTGCTTACAAACATTTAAGCATTTGTTTTATTCCAACCATCGAGTTAGAAGTACATGGTTTGACAGATGTTGTTGCCTGAGCTGAGCATAATGTTATCAAATAAGTTATTCGGTTTAGTTTATTTCTGTGTGTATCAATAATTAATGAAAAATATTCTCGCACACAATTCATTGGACACGCAGGTTAATGACAATCACATTACAAACATAAATCAAGTTACACAATAATTGTTGAAACGCATGTACAATGGGATTGCTTCGATCCAGCTAACACATTCTCAACTGTTTCTAAAACTTGAGTTTCCAAAACTTGAAATCAAAGTGAACTAAAATATTCATGGCAGGTGAAAATGGCAATATTTTGAAAACTACCCACTAGCTATCTCTGCGGTTTAACCCGCGGTAAATGACAATGATGATGAACAGCATCCCAGAGATATAATCTATCTTCTTGCCAAATTTCATGACGATCCGTTAAGCCGTTTAGGCATGTTAAGGTGTGGATTTTATGCTAGTAACAAAACTGAAAAAAACTTCATTAGTGTTCTTGTCTAAATTTCCATTTATTTTTCATTGCTTGATAAATATTAGCATGCTACTATTTGGTAGGTCCTTGGGCCTTACTATGAGCTCTGAAAGCAGGACTTCTAGGCAATTGCCCTGTTTATTCGTACCATGACAACTTTAAAGCAGGCCTGCCTAGGCTTACTATTCAAGAACAGCAGAAAAACCGTTCAACTGTTTTTTTTGTATGGACTCTCGTTAACATGTCGCTCTAAATCCACTCAGTTTATTAGCTTACAAACGTCTAGGCGTCTGCAATGTTGGTTATAGTAAACTTTTAGAATGCCAGAGACAATATTATCCGTTCACCTTTGAGCAAAAACCATATTCAAACAGTTCACCTAAATGAGCGTCATAATATGATTTCATTCAAAACTGTTTATGTCAGGTTTAAGAAGTACACGGAACTTGCATGGTTTTTACGAAGCTGATAGTAAGATCCCTTATGATCATTGATTTGGTACGTAGCTTTTATCAAAAAGAAGTACGTGCATAAAAATTATATCCAAGTAGTATCCAACGTAAGAAAACATCATTGTACCCTGATGAAAGAGATACAAGACATACGTGATTCATCTTAAGGTCACGCACTCTTTAAATATAGTTATATGAGGTGATTAATCTATGCCTCAGACTACATAGCAGTTACATGCACACACTTTTTCTTCTAGTCGCAATATCTAGCGTACATATAATTGTCTGTGATCTAGCGAATAAAACGAAAAAACAAAACGAAATGTTCATATTCTCTTCCATATCCCATTTAGGCCCACTTGCAAGTTCCAGAGTTAGCTTCAATAACTCAGAGTCAACTGCTAAAATGGGATTTTATAAATAATTTATCTTGCACCATTAAAGGTTAGGAGTAAATCTAAGGTTATTTATTGAAATATTTAACCCAACTATGTGGGAGGGTTAAGTATTTAACTAGGGTTAGTGAAGTTTTGTGTCAAATGAAATTGAGGTTACATAACATTCTGCTGTATAATGTACTCTTTGGACGAAATGACACGAGACAATATATAAAGAAGGTGCGTTCGTTTAGTTTATGAGGGCATTGGTGGCGTTGTCATTGATGGCTCTTTTGTTCTAGCGTTCGTAAAGCTCAAAAACGTTATTTTTGCCACCTTTGCCCACACCCTGTTCGAACGCTCAACTGAGCATAAGACCTAAAATCGCATGATTTTTAGTGCGTTCGAATAGATCACTTCCGAGCAATTTTAGCGAAAATAACGCTAAAAACGCTTACAAGGGGCGTTCGAATTGGGAATCTGTGGGTGAAAATGTCGTACATGTCTCTTTTTCTTCAGCTTTCGGAGAGCTAAAAAAGAGTTTTTTTTGCAGTTTTTGACCCACGTCCGGAGCATGGTTGTATGTGATCGTTTTTTGACAGTTATGTATTTGACAGCATAATCATGCGATTTTAGGTCTTATGCTCAGTTGAGCGTTCGAATAGGGTGTGAGCAAAAGTGGCAAAAATGGCAAAAATAACGTTTTTGAGCTTTACGAACGCTTTAACAAAAGAGGCATCAATGACAACGCCACCAATGCCCTCATGAGCTAAGCGAACACTTTATGCTGTCAAATACATAGCTGTCAAAAAAGATCACAAACAACTCTGCTCCGGTCCACGGGAGTTTCACTTCCTTACTGCCCTGTGGGCCTTAGAAAGATGTTGTCTATGGTTGTGCCACCGCGCATTACAATACCACAGTTGTCTATGTTCCATTAAACGGTGGCTTCGTTATCTTCATTTCTATTAGAATGAATGAATGAATGAATATTTATTTGTTATAACATGGGTAGCATAAACAGATCTTAAGATAAATAGTATTTTAAGTTTTCTGCATGTTTTGCCTTACGTCGTACAAATATTTATAAAACATCTAATATTAATAAAAAAAAAATTGTATTACATATTATTCAATCTATGCAATATATTAGGTATTATATTAAAGTATTTTTTCCCTTTAGTCATTTGAAATGTTAAATGTATCTATTTCACTTACCTATAATAACATTTAAAATGTCAGTTTGAGATTTAATGTTAACAGTCTTCAAAATATACAATTCGGTACAATGTCATTATACTATCAGTTTTTTTTTCATTTTCCCTCCTTAGAGGGTTATGGTCCCGCACTTCTCGTGCATTTGCCAGTTTCAAGTTATTTGTATTACAAAGCTTTAGGGAATATTCTGGTGATATTAGTCGTAGTCAGTCAGAGTCCAAAATGTCAGTCAGTGATGGTCCAGTCAGTCTAAGTCATGCTTTAGTAAAGTGGTGGCAACTTTACCATCAGCTTCTCTCAGACAAAATAAAAAAGTCAAGACAGAATGTTGTGAACAGAGCAGTGAGGCCGGTTTTCTATGCATGTAGTGCGTGAATCGGTGCTGCCATGATAATTTAAATTACCCCATAAAAATAACGTTATCAAATTATTAACGTTATAAATTTAATAAAGTTATAACGTTATTAGTTTTAATATAATAATAGGGTTCCTACATTAGGTGTCGGTAAAAAGTAGTGGCATTGGGTAGTGAAAGATAAAAGACAAAGAGTTTCAGAAACAAAATTACTCGGTGTAACTGCTAGTTTTATTTAAAAACCTTTATGCTGAATTATTTTTTGTACGCTTATCGTTTACTTTGCACTGATTTAGAAATACTTTCTAATTTAGCAATATGGTGGAATCTAATGTTTAAGTATTTCTCAATTACACACCGTATTAAATTAAGTTTATGTTCCTGCCCAACATATTCATGTCTTGACTCTAAATTGATAAAAATCTGATTGTTTCCAATGAATTTCTTTAATATGTTCAAAACTATAGTTTGGTGTTGATTTTCTGCGGTTATTGCAATATTTTCATTCAATAATTTTCGAACAACTGCTTCACAAGTGACACAAATGTCAAAAAGATCCTTAGACGGGAAACGAAAACCGCCTTTGTTTTTTAAACTAATGAGCTTGGGAAAATAAAGTTTCTCATCAGTCTGCAAGGCATCTTAACATTTAGAGCAATTTATGGTTTTAACAAGATAGTGCACTGTACTTCCAGATATGTAAACAATTATCATTTTTCTGTAGTCACCATAATATGAATTGTCATGTAAACAACTGGCCCAATCAAATGATTCATTAACAATTTCACTAAGAAGTTGCAACGAAGAATTTTCAATGGTTTCTTCTTCTTCTTCGTTTCTATACGACGATGAAGTGCTATTTATAATTTTAGTTGTTGAAGTGCAATTAAGTATTGCTATGTGTTCTAAAGGAACACAATTACTTTTTGTAAGACATTTTAATTCTAAATGACATAGTATTTTTTGTAGCTTGCTTTAAACTGTCTTACGTTAGGGTTATCGTTGAACCCTCCATGCATCCTTATAGGCGTAAATAGAATCTCCAAATGATCCTGGCTTAATTTATAAGTAGATAAAAAAACAGCCTTTTTTCATATTCTATGTACTTCGTATAAAGCGCTTTTAAACTTTCAATATTTATTAATGTACCTATGAATCCGGCATTTTTTTTCTACGACTGGTTTATAAAATCGCGTGATGACAAAGACTGGTCGACCATCTCGTATAACTTTCCGCATACTAACTACACACAACAACATTCAATATAGATACACCCTAAAAACAAAAGACTTCAATAGAAATATGGTTTATTTTTACAAAAATACATAACCGCCTTCAATATGTACGAAATTGAAAATCCAGTGTGAAATTAATGCGAGTCCATATTAAAGGTATCAGGTTTCCAACAAAAATATAATTGTTCAAATCGGTTTATAAATAACGGACTTATGAGGTAACAAGTATTTAAAACAATAGAACCTAATTGCGAACCTACTTCATTTAGATGTCGGTTGAAAATAAACTAAAAATAAAAATAAAAAATTGCCTATTTTTTTTAATTTGCTTTCAAACGACGGAACCGGTTTTGTATAAAGATATTGCGTCGAGTGTCATACAATATTATATTTAAAAAAAAAAAATTGAGACCTCCTTCTTTTTTGAAGTCGGTTAAAACACGTTGATAAACTATTATAAAAACGTACCCGTATTAACGTAACATATATACTAAATATTAAGATTACCCAATAATAGGGTAAACCTTACAGGCTTTACCATGGCAACACTTTCTATGTTCCAAGCAATAACCTTTATTTTTATTTTTATTTATTTAAAATATCGCTTTCCAAGTTACTTACGTGTGAAATGTGATTCCATCCTTCTTTTTATATTTTGATGTTTGTTTTAACACCGTTTCACGACACAATTCGGCATTTTGACTGGTAAATTTGTTGATTTACTTTACGTGTTGCTTCCATGCGCAGCGATAGTTCGACTGACGAGTCAAGGCGTAGTTTCGTTGTGTGTGTAATTGTGTATGTACACGGCGAGGCGTAGTTTTACCGGCTTCACTTTTCTGTTCACAACATTCTGTCTTGACTTTTTTATTTGGTCTGAGCAGCTTCTATGAAGTTATGGAAACAACACGGAAAAACACGTTTCACCACATTATATCACTTGCCCACACTCATGCACGTAAAACAGCACTTAATGAGTAAAACGCTACCAATTTTAAACATTAACACTGAAAAAAAGCAAAGTTTTGATAAATAATACAATGCAAAAACGTTGACTTTTCCGCGTTCGCACCGTTACAATAAATCACAAATATCAGAAAATTCCTCATTATCTTTAGGGTTTACATTATAAAAAAATCCTCAATAAAGTAGAGTAAGTAATTTAGTAACCACTAGTGTAAATTTTAATATATTTTTTTTCTTCTTTGGCCATAACGCGACCAGCGTATTGTGCCAGTGCTTCGAGTTTCATTTTGCATTGGATTGATAAAACATGACGTAAACTTGTATTTCTATATTTTATTACTTTTAAATAAAAGCGGGGAAACTTGGTATTTACAAAATAAAATTACACGGAATAATTACGGATAATTTAGAAATTGAAGGAAATTAGGATCAGGAAAGTGTGAAAGGTTATTTATTGGTTGACATAATAATTATCGAAGAAGAGATTAATACAGTATTACTACAAAAATAATATAGTTCCAGAATAATTAAAATATATACATAACATATTACAATTTTATATTGTTTAAAAGCCATGAAATCCGTCATGGCCTTAAACACTAGAGCGCTTTTAGAAGTTAGTAAGAACGGAATATTTACAGGAAATGGAATATCTAGACTCGAGGGTTTCAAAGAAGGAGGAACGATCATACAAAGGGCAAGATAGTAAAATATGATTAACATCGCCAACAGCATAACCACACTCACATTTTGGATTATCCACAATTTGAAATCTGGCAAGATGAGCAAGGCTACAGACATTTTTTTTTTGTCCCGGGGAAATCCTTTATGGATACCACCTACCACGGGGAGGTAGGTGGTTATGTGGGAGTCCGTATACCCACCAAAACCCCGGGGTGTTCCGTCACTGCCGCTTTTGGCGGGAACGCGGGACAGATTTTGCACACGACCACGAACCCGCCGCGGCTTTTCGTTGCCGGACCCTTCTCTTCGCGGCACGCCAGAACACATGGCGCGCCGCAACTACCTCGGAGACCAAACCCGCCAACAATGGGCGCCAGACTTCCCCGTGTCTGGACGCCCGTGGTCTACCTGCGGTGTGTCGGATACGTAGCCCCACCGCCTGCTACGTCAGCCATAGGGGATAACCCCCCAGCGACCCCACCTCCTCGAGTCTGCGCCGAGCGCCCGGACCCCACCTCCTCGAGCCTGCACCAAAGTGCCCGGGCCCCACTCCTCGAGCCTACGCCAAAGCGCCCGGGCTCCACCTCCTCGAGTCTGCGACAAAGCGCCCGGACCCCGCCACTCCTATGTGGACTTGGCGGTCAAAGCCCATAGGAGCGGCCCCGCCTGAGCCGGCCAGCGCACCCCAACGCCGGCGCGGCCCCTGGGTTCCTCTTGGCTTCACCGTGGTGATCCAAGCCACGGCTACTGAGCCCCCACACCACGTCAATGCGGGAACCCTTCGGGGGGGAGGGCTACAGACATGCCTCAACCTTAACCTTATTAGCGTCGTTGTAGCAATCTTCCTAAGATTTATTTTTGAGAACCATGGTTTTATTTATATATTAACGGGGCTTAATCGCATTAATAATAGTATTTATTTAGTAGTTATTTTAAGTTTTAGTATTTATTAGACAATGACTTTTTATAACAACTGTTGGGGGTATATTAAAAAGTATCTCCATACTTCAAGGCAGTGACACCCGCCTCTTCAGTCCGCTCGTGACCACGATCAATGCAACTTGTTCGAAACATCGAGGTAAATAAATACTATTACTAACGCGATTAAGCCCCGTTAATATAATATAAATATGTGTTCAAATCGCGGAAGTTTAAAAATTACCATGGTTTTAATTGGACTTTAGGCTGAATGAGGAAATTATATTTGCCTTTGAGCTGTGAAGTTTTTGCCCAATTGTCATTCCAGGAGTCCTGGAGATAGAGCCTAGGCAAAATAGATAAGTCATGACAATAGTTAATATAAGGACACAAGTCTCCACATTTCACGGCTTCATTAGCAAGTATGTCGGCCTTCTGGTTTCCTTTTATGCCACTATGACTGGGAACCCAAATAAACGAAATTAGGTAACCTTTTTGAGAGCATTCATAAAGCTTATCTCTTGCATTTATGACTACAGGCATATGGATCTTTGATTTGAATGGGAATCCTTACAAAGCTTGAAGAGCACTCATCGAGTCCGTTATAATAAGACTTTTCTTTAGTTTTGTCAACTAAATATAATCTAGCGCTTTAACGATACCGAAACATTCACCGGTAAATGTTGATGATTCAGGAGGCAATCGTATTTTTTTAACTATTTTATACTCATGGTGGTAAACACCTACCCCAACGTTTTGCCCTTCATGCTTGGAAGCATCACAATAGATGTGGTGCCACCCTTGCCATTTGTCATTAATAATGGAATTGAAGACAATATTTGCGTCTGTGTCACCTTTTTTAATGCCTAAATTCAAATGTGCGTTAAGGGAAATAACGAGGACTTCGAAGTTGCTGTCAAAAAGTGCTAGTGTCTTTGAGCGGTACGTTGGAGTTGACAATGATTTGAATCTAATAAGAATATTTACGAGACAAGGTTTAGATTTTAAGGAACTTAACTGCCTGTGTGGAAACTGTTCCGGGTAGCTTTAATTATACGTATAATATGATTTTACGGGGTGGCATTGTCATCGTAGATAAAATCTCATAAAAAAAAGATAAAAAAAAAGCTTTAGATTTGAACTTCCAGTAAGGATTCGACAGAGTAAGGTCGCTCAGAGAAAATAATTTAGGAATAAGAGGGTGATCAGAGAATTGTAAAGCGCGGAAAAAGAAACGATCTGACAAGTAATATTTAAAGGTCGTCTAATATTTAAAGGAGGTTCGCTTGTAAAGCATTCAAGGGGCTCGATTTCATGGCACCAGACATAATTCTGAGTGCCTTGTATTGAATGACATTCAATTTCTTGATTGCAGCTACTCTACATGGCTCCAATAAAAAGCTCCCATAATCTAGGGCACTTCGTATTAGGACATTGTAGATCAGCTTAAGGCAAAAATGCGTGTGCACCCCACCACGCCTGAAGGCACCTGAGCAAGTTGACTCTTCGTTCACATTTAGCCGCAACATAATCACAATGTGGCATACCAGTTAGTTTAGAGTCTAGTATAAATTCTAAAAATTTGGCTTCTTGTTTTTGTTGGATTCGTACTTCATCGTAGTAAACATCAATCGGTGGAGGATTGCGCAACCTTGAAAACAGTACTGATATACATTTGTCTATTGATAGTTCCAGCCCATGTTTATCAAACCAAATTTTAAGACTGGATAAAGACGTTGTTATATGATCACTAGCATTAGTTATTGATTGGTCTATACTATAGATTACTAAATCATCAGCATACTGCAGTATTTTTACCGACTTTTCAAGTAACAGGTTCAAATCAAATCATGAGTGTAAATGTTATATAGTAGAGGGCTAAGGACTGAGCCCTGTGGTAGACCTTTCCACAGAAGCCTATAATCTTTTATTTTTTGAGGAATCTTATTTAACTGTTAGACCGCTCAACATATTTATAATAAAATTTGTGAGCATAATAGGAACGTGTAATTTGATTAATTTAGTTTGAAGAATTGGTAATATCACACTGTCATATGCAGATTTTATATCTAGAAATAAAGCTGTTACTGATTTATTGTGTGATAGAGCTATACGAATATCTGTTACTAAAATACTAGCGCTATGCATAGTGCTCCTACCTTTTCTAAAACCATATTGAGTACCAGGTAAAAGATTATTTGATTCAATGTACCATTCAAGGCGATTCTTCACCAGAAGTTCAACTATTTTTGATATTACATTGCCTAGAACAATAGGGCGGTATGATGTAATCTCATTAGGTGTTTTATTTGGCTTCAAAATTGGAAGGATAATTTGTGATTTCCATGATGTAGGAATTTTCCCGACATCATTATAATGTTTATCAAGTCTAAGACGTAATACATGGATATATTACCAAGGTGCTTATAAAATGAGTATGGAAGCCCATCCTCGCCTGGAGCGGTGTCTTTATAACATGACAAAATGCCATTTAGTTCGTTATATGAAAAAGATGAATTAAGACCTGTTTGCTCAGCTATTGCACTTGTTATGGATACGATTTCATAGGGGACATATGGTGGTGCTAGGTAGTCTAAAAATTTATCAGACATTTGGTTAGGAAGAAAATATGTTTGACTATTGGATGCTGATTTAAACTTCCTAATTTTCTGCCATACTATTGACGGTGGAGTAGTCGGAGATATCGAAGCACAATAACTCCTCCAACCTAAGAAACGTTTTTGCTTGAGAATTTTTTTTGTGTCCGCAATAACATTTTACAAGATTAGAAAATTTTCAGATGTCATATTACTATTGTAGTCGTCTTCAGCTTGTTTTCTTTTCTTGGTGGCATCGGAACATTCTTTGTCCCACCAAGCAGGTGAACAGATCCGATCTAAAATGGCATTTTTCAATGGAAAAGTTTCATTAGCAACAGTAGTGATAATATTCGTAAATTCTTCAGCACAAATATTTTCTTTACAGATAGTTGGTTGTGGTAATGATAAAATTATATTTTCTATATTTTTAGTATAAGTTTCCCAATCAGCATCCATTAATCTATAATTTAGACGGGGTTTTTGCCTTAAAGGCTGTGCCAAACGATAGCTTTTATCTGACATACTAATAATGATTGGGAAATGATCACTGCCATAGGCATGTGGTAGTATACTCCAATGCGACTTAATTGCTAGATTTGGTGTGCATATTGACAAGTCCACTACGCTGTGACCTTCGTTAGGGTTGGTTCTACGTGTTGGTGCTCCGTTATTTAGCACACAAAGATTTTGTTCGTCTATAATTTCAAGTAACACATTTCCATAACAATTGGAAGTCGAGCTACCCCATGTGTGGTGTTGGCAGTTGAAGTCACCTAGTTTTATAAAAGGTTTTGGGAGATTAGATATTATGTTATTAAGTTCTTGCAGTACGATAGAAGAGGGATTAGGAATATATACTGAAATAAAATATATGTTTTCTTCCTTTGCCCCTACTATAGAAAAACTTTGTTCATGAGTGGGGAAGGTATAAGTGGGGAAGTAATTTTTGATGAGTAAGGCAACACCAACATACCCATCGTATCTGTCTTCTATAAGACAGATATAGTTTTAATGTTATAGACAGAACCAGGCTCAAGCTATGACTCTGCCAGTGCAAAAACAAATGGGTTAAATTTATTTATCAAATAAATGATTTCATTTTTCTTATCAACTGCACTACGGCAGTTCCACTGGACAATCTTCATAAGATTGTCTGTGGTGGGTTTTGATCTGAAAGGGATGCCTTTCAGATCCATTTCGGTAACTTACATCTTGTACATACGAGTTTTTTTTAAGAGCTTCTAGTAGTGGGCAACGTTGGACGGTAACAAAATATTGTGTTGTTATATGTTTCTATTAAAGATGTTATAATATCAGTTAAAGTTTGTCGAGAAAATTGTTCATGGCTAGAATTAGGCCTGGCATAGCTACAACCATTCGTACCAAGTGGAATATTGTAGTCTTTCACTAGTTTTTGATGCGCTTCTCGGTCGTATCCCTGAGGGGCAGTGTACGGTGACCGAGGTTTAGGTAAAACAGCTTTTTTATACGATGTTCTTGTAGAAGATTGGGAGTTATAGAAAGTCTGGTTTTCCACCGATATAGGTTTGGCTGCGCTCAATATTTCAGCATAAGATTTACCTACAGGCGGGTGTAACTTAGATGCTTCTGAATAGGATACACATTTTTCTGCCATAGATAACTGAATGCTTTTTTGACGAATGAATTCTGGGCATAACTTGCTAGTTGCCAAGTGGTGACCTGTACAATGGCAACAGACAGCGCAATCTTCCTCCGTATTACATGCAGAGAGTTGGAATACATAGAGTAGTTATATAGGAACAACACTGCTCTAAAAACTAACTAGAATTTACCTGTTTACATACCTATGCACATGTATATGCAGTTTGTAATGACAAGGAAAGAATATTCAAATATTATGCGTCATATCTGTTGTTAAAAAGAGATAATTAAGCAATTTGTGTTACGGTGTTATTAGCTACTAGTTGATTGGCCAGAGCGCCCGCTGGTGTGATGTTGCTGTGAAAGAGGAGAGTAGGGTAAAACAGACACTCTAATAGGTCGTATTAAAAATTGTTAGTGGGAGTGGTGTCTGTGAACCTAGCATAACAATTTCCAGAATCTCATAATTTTTTCGAAGTTCTAGTAGCATACCCAATAGTTATATGGTTATTTTGATAATTCACCTATTTTTGATATGAAAAATCAAATTTAACAAATTAGATGTTAACTTCGCATGCCGTCACCCAGCATCTCAACAATTTTCAATTATTAGACCACAAATATAGTTGAAAATACAGAGTTCTATCGACTGCCGACGTTCCAACAATAGTTCTGGTAAACAACATTAAAAAATCAATTTAAAAAAATGAGATGCTAACTTCACACACCATCTGTTAGCATCTCAGGAGGAGAAGTTAGATTACAAATATGCTTAAAAATTACTTTAGTTTTTTAACTTAACTTTAGTTATATTCATTCATTTAGGGCGTTAAAGCAATAATTACACACTAAAAAGTAAAGTTATATTTTTTTAAATAAAATCATGAAGACTTGAGATGCTGCACTATAGCTGGCAGTTCTACGTAGCATCTCAGGCGTTCTCGACTCCAGGAGCACTAATACGATTGAAACTGCACAGTTCTGCAGCCACAAGGTCATACAGCCATAGTTCTAGTCATAAGCTTGGAAAAAATTGTAATTAAAATCATTAAGTCTTGAGATGCTGCTCTATAGCTGGCAGTTCTACGTAGCACAGACACGTGGAAGTGTAGTCATTTTTCCATAGTTACCGTACACAGTGTTTGGTTGTGTATGTGGTACGAAAAATATTTGATGTGTGAATTATGATAAAAACATTTCCAATTGGACAGAACACATCAAATACACGATATATTTTTTAGAAATGAAAACACATTGGTTTTATAGTAATAAAATATTTAATTACAATTTTAAATTCTTTCGAACAAACTCAATTTATTTCTTTTTTGTCTCTTTGAATCAGGTTTGCACTTTGGATTATTTTTGTAAGTGTAATGTATACGAACTTTTAAAAAGTTTCTAAATCAAATCTATATTAACTGTATTACACGAATACATATGTTTAAATATATACTTACTATGAATAAAAGAAAATTACTCTTATAAGAAAATAATATATATTTTTTAAAGGTAGCAATCAAAATGCATTTTTATACAAAGTAACTCGGCCCTAGTTTCCCCTTACAGTCATGTAATGGTCGCCACGAGACGTTCCGATCACCATTGCGCTGCGATCTCTTTCACTCTTTCACACAAAACGATCCACACATCTCGCTCATCCATTTCATGGAGGCAACAGTCGCCCAAGATAAAACAAAATGACGATATTTTCTATTTCAATCAAAATAGCCATACTTATGCGTGAAATGAAACATTTTGCTTATCTCTCATAGTGCCTGTATAATTAGTGCAGTCTCTAAAGACACAGGAAGGCATTTTGTCCACAACTTTTCCTAAAAAAACACGATTAGCGGTGACGTATTTACCGGACGCTTGGAAGGGCAAGACTGGTAGCGACTACGGCAATTACCTTGCATTCGTCTAGTAAAAATGGGGAGTTCACAACTCATCTATAGGTAAAAAAATCTTAGATTACATGTGTCTGCTGTATGATCTTGTACGCATTTATAACATCGGGGCTTTGCTCGACATTGTGTTTTTGTGTGGCCGAACCTACAGCAACTAAAACATTGTATAGTCGGGAAGGTGTAAAGTTCTACAGTAAGTGCATTGTAGCAAATAAAGATTCGGTTTGGAAGGTTTCTACCATCAAAGGTAATAACTACAGTTTGTGATGGTTTCCAGGTAGGAGAACCACTAACATTTACTTTGTAATTAAGGCGCCGAATTTTTATAATTTTTCCACACCCTGGCGGTACATTCGTGTTTTCAATTATTTCTTCAGGGGACCATTCGACAGGCACTCCCCAAACTAATCCCATGCGTGTAATACTAAAAGTCGGTATGAATGCTTTCAAAATGTCACTAGCTAAACTATTATGATTGATAAATGAGTTAGCATCATTGTAGTTGGAGAAAGAAAGGGTTATTCTATTACGCGCTATCTGTTTTACACTTCCTAACTTTGTATTTTTTTAAGAATATCCCAAAAGTAATAGGGTGTAGAGTAGAGCCATCATTAGGTGACGATTGTTCCCTCTGCACGTGGACTATGTATGGAGCGCTATCTGTGCCGTCATATCGACTCCTGCCTATTGGGGTGAAACTTAATGGTTTACCTTTAGATACATCATCAGAATTTTTGTTTTGACTTTCTGTAATTTTATTTTTATGAGCGGGTTCGAAGACGGTATCATTAGAAATAACTATAGAATCAACTTGGCTATCATTGCTATTTGTAAAATGTTTCCCCCTTCGTTTGTTGCTACTGACAAGATCTTGAGGCTCAATATTCGCAATAGAAACTGGTGTGAGGGACGTGTCAATATCCATTACTGATCGTTTATCGTAACAAAACATCCAGCCGAGGGAACTGTGCCTCCCAGGTCGGGGGGTTCCTCCATAATGAAACGCTATAAAAACTTACCGAGAGAGATAGGTCCTACACTAATATATGTATATACAATAAATAGAAACAATATACTACAACACCACTTTCCTGACCACTATGTACAATTAATAAAAAATTTACAATTTTCCGAAAATAATTCACGCCCGCCGTAGAGCAAAGAGTTTGCGAACAGTGCGGTCCCAATTAAGCCATAATCTATATTAGCGCAATAACAGTCGGTCCCTTTCACCGTGAGCGTGATTACGATGGCCACGCTACGTCATCGATGACGTCTTAACTGCCGCCACATTGACGATTACATGAACCATGCTCTACACCAAAATCGTCGTGAGCGTTCTGTCAAAAGTGACAGGTGTTTGTTTATTTATAAAATACAAGGTCTTTACTGTGTTGTCCCTTGTTTTTGATGTAAAAGTCGGTCCATCCATTATTTCTTTTTAATCCACACACACCACGCAGTTAACCTTCACACTGTGCACGGTATTTTTATGCATTTGTTTTTCGCGCTTAAATGGTAGTTCGTTATTGCTACAACTCTGGTCCGATTGATCAACACGCTTACAGTGCCAAGAGCTGTCAAAATCGCGATATTTTTCTCGGACCGGCTTTGGTAGACAATAGCACTGTGAGCAAAAATATCGCGATACGGACCGCAGTGCTAATTGAACGAGTAATGTCACTTGTTGTCTTTGATTGATGTGATCCGCTACCTGGGTTGCCATTAGCTTACATATTACACATTTGACGTACCTTTTTAGAGTCACATGTGCAATGTTATGCACTATTTTACGCACCTTTTTGCAACCGCCAAAAATATATGTACCCTTCATGTATCGGAACATAAAGTACAAGTTTACGTACCATGTTCAAAATCTTGCAGTTTCATTTTGCGCAACATGTTAACGTTTGTTTAACACGTTAGATCCCGCTTGCTCTAGTAGTATTCTATATAAAAGCATCCCTTTTATACGCCAACAGATAAATACAATTTTTGCCTTTGGGACCTATATATTATAATAGTGTGTCATGGCTCAAAATGAACTTCGGTTTCTTTACTCATGTGCCTATAGTATACATTGCTGTCGTCGGTGAAAACGAGGGATTTAACTCATGAATAAGGAATTAGGATGCAATTTTTTTAAGCTCACAGCTGACGTTGATATTTTACAGCTGGCAGAGGCGAGTTACCATTTAGAATTCGTAATGTTAGTTCTCTCTACTCTCTTTTTGAAAAAAGTTGAGCAGGCTCTACGTAATACTTATCATGTCAAAATTTTAACTGCTTCCTCCTAAATAAAGTGCAAATTTAATCTGAACCTTGAGTGTTTTAAAGTAGGTAACACCTTATCAAAAACGAAAACAATGGGTGTGTGTGGTTTTCTAACGCCTAAAAGTAGCACTTTCGAGTGGAAAAATGAAAAGCCAAGTAAAATAGTTGCTTATGTACTGTTTTTACTCCAAAATGTACGTTTTCAGCTCTGGATATGTACCTTTTTGGAACTCCGTGGTGGCAACACTGTCCGCTACCTATGTTCATAATGCTATGTAGTCTGTCTGAGCTGAGTGTGATCTGCGAGTAAAGTTTTATCAGATACTTAATTCTCTTTCCCGTCTCCCGCCCGCCCGGCCCGGCCCTGTTTCTTCTCAAACTCGAAAAGGACGCCATTTTGATTGGACAAGTATTTTGAGTAAATGCAACTTGTTTTCTGGGTTTAGTGTTCGATGCCAGGTAATTAATGTATAGCTATTGTATCATTGTGTTTTACAATCCTTTATAAGAACAGGAATACTGTTTAAAATCAGATATATTAGAGACGCACTGCGTGGCGTGTGCATGCCCTTCCTACGCTGTAGATGATTTGGAGTAAGCGCGTGTTTTTCAGATAAAATGTCGCGGTATGGTGACTGTAAAGTCTATGTTGGTGATTTGGGCAACAACGCTAGTAAGCCCGAACTTGAAGATGCATTTTCTTACTATGGACCATTGAGAAATGTTTGGGTCGCCAGAAACCCGCCCGGCTTTGCATTTGTAGAGTTTGAAGATCCTCGTGATGCTGAGGATGCTGTAAGTATACCTTTACTACATATTTCGATGTGACGGCACAAGATGGACTGAATGATGGAAATATCGATTGTATCGTTCCACCACCACTATACCTTCTAATTATTATGTTTTCTACAGATTCGCGGTTTAGATGGCAGAACTATCTGTGGACGTCGTGCTCGTGTGGAGATGTCAAACGGAACACGCGGATTTGGTGGCCGTGGACCTCCTCCCAGGTCTCGATTACCCCCCCGACCCTATGATGACCGCTGCTATGATTGTGGAGACAGGGGGCATTACGCTCGTGATTGCTCTCGGCGCCGCCGCCGCAGGTGACACTTCTTGCAAACTTCACTGGAATTGGAAACCTTTTCCATGGAGTGGGATCTATTTGAATAGCTTTGTAAACAATATGTACATGCATATCATTAACAACCTGTTTGCTATAATTGTAAACACGGGTTAAAACACCTAAACTAGGGTAAATGCCAATACTCTGAATGGTCCAGTGTGAAAGATGACAAGCTGTCTAAGACTCATCCAAATCACTTAGTTCTATGATCATTTTATTCCTGTTATGTTTATTCGACTCTTAGTCAATTTAAATATTTCATCCCATTATATGGACTCACATAAACCAATGATAACTATGTTATAGGTTATCATTGGCCTGTGCGCCGAGAACGAATTCGTCAGTGTCTGCACTTCTTATTGTCTGCGCTACGTAGCTTTCACTTCGCGGCGTGTACTACGATATGTTTGGCCGCATCATTAACTTGGCTCCGTGAACTACGTAGCTACCGACTACGTGCACTCTTCACTTGTCAACTTCATTGAGAGTAATGTCGCTTCGTGCCACGCAACGCACGTCTATTGTAATCACTGCGTGCACCCAGTGAGTTACACACTTTTTTGAAATATTTCAATTTCGATGACAGCAGCATTAAAATGAAACCATATCTTTTACAGTCATATGAGTTAGTATGTAAAATTTAAGTCGATGAACATTGTTATTGCAACTTTGGGTGCATCAAGTGAATCTTCAGTATTATAATCTCTCACTCTCATGATTTGAATGTATCGCCAATGAAATTATTCAACAAATTTTAATATACCTTCTACTTACATCTCTATACAAGAACTGACAGAACAGAAACTGACGCTGTGGTTCAAGGTATGCTTACAGCTTGTGTATACTCATAAGAAGTTCATTGTTCAGAGTCCCATACAACAAAAAAATTTGGTAATGCAGTGTGTGCACCACATATTTATTTTAAGAAGTAGATACATTTGACATTAGACAATTGTGAGTCCTAACACTAATTGTGCATTTATAAGTCAGTTCAAATTGAATGTTGTACTGGTGGTACTAGTGTAAATCAATTTGAAATAATTGTAATATGAGGGATGTAATTTCAAAAACCTCTAAATCATCGTGATGAAATTTTTCACTATAAGATTATTTTAAATATATTGTGATAACCTTAATGCAAATGGCAATATTTCATATTAATTTGTTTGTCATATCTTGGCAATCCTAAAAAACGTGGAAAATCTAAAATATTAACGTGCGTTTTTAAATAAAATTATAGATTAAAATTGACTAGAGGAATTTGAAAGCAACTTCATTTTATCGGATTTTCAAAATCGACGATCATACCATAGAGGGTAATATAGGTGCAAACAATGCACATATTATGTGCATTGTTTGCATATTATGTACATTGTTTGCATAAATTGGACCGCAGCTTACAACTCAAGGAACTACATCAGCGCAGCAAATCGCCGACATGACCATCCTTTATTAAAAAGCATTTGTGTGTTCACAGTCGCTCTCGCTCTCGCCGCCGCACACGCTCCCGTTCGCCGCGCTCTGGCTCTCGATCCCGTTCTCGCAGCCGCTCTCGTTCCCGCTCCAAGCCGCGCTCCATGTCCAGATCAAGATCTCGTTCACCATCTAAAGAGTCCAAGAAGTCCAACTAGCTATAAGAACTAGATTTTAACCGTGAACAATTACGCGCATTTTCATTTAATAAATACCAAACTGTTGACGGTGTCGATACGTTGCTTTTCACCGTTTTGTCGATGTTATGTAAGATTATTCATTCCTGTGAATTTTGATTTATAAGTAACAACATTGTATTGATTTTGTAATCAATAAATTGACGTTTTTTGAATATTTGTTTGGTTTTACTCTACAATAACAATTCAACACTAATCACCATATCTAATGGGTTGTAATTAGTTATCGAGAAAACAGGTTCAGTAGTTCACACATGCAGTGCGACCTAGTTGCGTTGCGGCACTGTTTGCGCTCGTCACCCCAGTAAATAATTAAGATTTCGCCACAGCAAGAAAAGTGGATCTCTATGTTAAAAAGCCGTGGTCTGAATTAAAAATCCATATACCTAAGCCAAAATGATGTTTTTTTTGTTATGGCTATAGGGAGGTTGTCGCGTGCGTGGGTACAGCAGAAAACAAACTAGAGATTGTGTACATACGGGTATCTACTAAAACAATTTAAAATACTCTGTATCGAGCATCCGCAGATTCTTAATAAATAATTTTATCCGCCCAGTTTTATTAGGTACTTGGATTTAGTTGACTTTATATAATATTTTAACGGGACTTTATTTATATTAACGGGGCTTAATCCCGTTAGTAATAGTATTTATTTACCTCGACGTTTCGATCAAGTTGCATGGTCACGAGCGGACTGAAGAGGCGGGTGTAATTGTCTTGAAGTATGGAGATACTTTTTAATATACCCCCAACAGTTGTTCGACAGATTTTTCTGAGGATAAATCGCGGCGGGAACACTTATCACTGTATTCCATGTTGCCGCCAGTTTGAAACCATCCTCCCGGTTGAAGTTACGGTGTTTTTTAATCTCAACCGCTTCACGTACCATTCTCGAGTAATAGTGACGCTCCGTTGAGAGAATTTTGGGGTCGTGAAGTTCAATCCAGTGATTAGGTCCTGACTCGAGCAGATGTTCAGCGATCGCAGATTTATTTATGTGGCGGTTCTTTACAGCTGCAATATGTTCTTTGACTCGTTCAGCAATGGTTCGCTTTTGTCCAATATACGAACTACCGCAGCTGCAATCAATTCTGTACACACCCGGTGTTTGGAATGGTATCTTGTCCTTGGGTGACCTGACACATCCTGCCAACTTATATAAGGGTTTAAAAACAGTCTTTATGGAGAATTGTAGTATTGCTCCAACCTTATCTGTTATCCCTTTCACATACGGTAAGAATGCCGGCTGTCTCTCGACTTCTACTCTGTTCCTTTTAAATCTGCGAGATGAACGCACTTCTCTACTTACTTTATAACCGTTTCGTTTTAAAACCTCCTGAACATGCGTTATTTCAGAAGCTAGATGTTCAGGGTCACAGAGATCCTGAGCTCTGTTTAATAGGGACCTGGCTACTGACTGTAAGTGACGAGGGTGGTGATGAGATGTCGCGTTCAAATATCTGTCAGTGTGTGTGGGCTTCCTGAAAACAGAATGTCCTAACGAGCCATTTGGTTTTGCCATCACTTTCACGTCCAGGAAAGGCAAGCTTCTTTTCACCTCGAGTTTGTAAGTGAACTTTATGTTTGGATGGATGGAGTTCAAATGATCCAAATGATAAATACTATTACTAACGCGATTAAGCCCCGTTAATATAATATACGAGTAAATATGTGTTCAAATCGCGAAAGTTTTATATAATATTATTCTTGTGAACTTCAGCAGCCTCAAGAGCTTTCTATATACATTTACTCAAAATTCTATCACAGACATCCAGTTTAACTAGGGTTCAGATCTAGAAGAATCTTCCAACATTAATCTATTTGAATAAAACAAATAGATAACATATCTTATGTTTTCGTACTTTTTCGACCATTATTATGTGATACAATGAAATGAAGACAAAACTGACTCGTTTTAAGGTTGGTTTCCATCAGCTACTATGACTTTCGTTGCTCATCAGAAATACCGTTCAAATATTAATGTAATTTAAGAACTAAAAAAAAACATTATTTTATAATAATTATAAAACATCCTTATTACATTTCGGTACTTACCTACATATGTAGACTTTCAGGTTTGTTGAGCTTTCCTGCTCAGGCCTTATTCGGTATGACTATTCAACAAGTAACGCAACGCGTTACGATATCTTCAAGGAATGATCGCAAATTTGTATTGATTTCACAGCCATTACTTGAAGTTATCATAGGGCGCGGGCGTTACTTGTTTGAGTGGTCATATTTAGAAGTTTTAGTAAACGTACAAAATCAAACATTCTACAGTTAAGTACAATCTTCTATACATATATATAAAAGCGAAAGGTCACTCACTCATCACGAAGTCTCAGAAACAACAAGTGCCAGGAGTTTCAAATTTTGCATGCGGGTTCTAACGGGTTCTTTTTAGGACGTAGGTGCTCACTAAGACGGGGTTTTATGAAATTCAACCCCTAACAATCCCTAAGGGGGTCAAAAGGTAAAACTTTTGTATGAAACTTCTTTGTTTTTGAACTTATAGTTGTGAAAATTTGTATTTGGATAGTCATTCAAAATAAAAAATGTTAGCCTAATTTTTTTTTGGATAGTGGGTGAAATGTAGGGGTGAAAGTTTGTATGGAAAGTTTTGTGTTTCCGAACATACAGTGGTGAAATTAGCAGTTTGAAATGATGATTTCAATATTTATTGACAGGGATGACTTAAGGGGGTGAAACGGGGTATATATTTTTTTCAAAAGTCCTTTGTTTTGGAGCTACAGTGTTGAAAATTGATAACTGGATAGGTAATTTAAAATAAATAGTGATGCTTTCAATATTTTGGTCAAGGATGCATTAGGGGGGGTAATCCGGGGGATTTTTTTTCAAAAGTTCTTTGTTTTCGAAGCTACAGTGTTGAAAATTGATAACTGGATAGGTCATTTAAAATAAATAGTGATGCTTTCAATATTTTGGTCAAGGATGCATTAGGGGGGGTAATCCGGGGGATTTTTTTTCAAAAGTTCTTTATTTTCGGAGCTACAGTGTTGAAAATTGATAACTGGATAGGTCATTTAAAATAAATAGTGATTCTTTCAATATTTTTGTCAGGGATGACTTAAGAGGGTAAAACGAGGGATGTAAAAACTACTACATATTATAAACTGTAGAGGTCAAATTTCTGTACAATGAAAACTATGCTAAAAACCGAGTCAGGGGATGTAAGGAGTGAAAAATAAGTTCAAATTGTTTGTTTCTCTGTATGTTTGTCAGTCTGTTTGTACGGGCTAATCTCCGAAACGACTGGACCGATCTAAATGAAATTTCGTATGGTGGTAGCTTATACCCCTGATCAACTATATAGGATATTTTTGATCCCGGTAAATTAAAGAGTTCCCGTGGGATAATTAAAAATCTGTAATTACCGTATCCCGCGAGGCCACGCGAGCGTAGCCGCTGGCGAGTCAGCTAGTGTTTTATAAGATGGCGAGCTGAATAACTATGTCGTCGGTATGTTGGTGTTGGCTCCTATTGACTTCCGATAAGGCCTATATCCACAAATCCAAAAATAACTACAAATTGTTTATCTCACCTAAATAATCTTTAACTTATAAAGTTAATATATTATATTGAATAATATAAAAATCTATATGTACCTATTCATTTTTTAATAAAAGTATATGTCTACGACTCATAAGCACTGAGGCATTACTATGAGCTCTTAAAGCAGGACTTCTAGAAAACTGCCCGGTTTATTCATACCATGACAACGTTAAAGCAGGCCTGCACAGGGCCTAGTATTCAAGAACCGCAGGAAAACCGTTCACCTGTTTTTTCTAGTATGAACTCTCGTTAACATGACGCTCTAAATCCACTCAGTTTGTCAGCTTACAAACGTCTAGGCGTCTGCAATGTTGGTTATAGTAAATTGTTAGAATGCCGGAGACAATAATATCCGTTCGCATTTGAGAAAGCAATACTCAAACAGTTCACCTAAATAAGTGTCATAGTATGATTTCATTCAAAACTGTTTATGCCAGGTTTAAGAACTGCACGGAACTTGCATGGTTTTTATGAAGCTGATAGTAAGGCCCCTGATAAACAAATCGCTGAATTATTCAGCAGAACACAAATTAGTAGCTAGTTTCGACAGCTTAATATTAGTGGTTTGCGCCTGGTTTGATTCAATAAGAATTGCTATACCCAAATACATCTTAACTAGGCTAAGATTTGAACATTTATGAAGTAAAACAATAGTGTAATCAATAAAATAGACAAGACCCATTGATTTCTTCCACGGAAAGGTAAATTTTCTCGTACAACCGCATCGAGCTACTAACTTGGGTATACTACATGCCCCATAAAATATCTATCATAAAATAATTTCTTAGTAAGTAATGATATTATAGTTGTTTGTGCAACAAGAGAGCAAAATCGTTTTTTGCTGCGATGCGAGTCCTGATTTTGAATCCTGAGTGTGGCGAGGGATTCAAAGGCACGAGATGCAAAAACTTTGCTCTCGTGTAACAGACATGACTTTTCACTTCAGCAGCGGGAACACTTTAGGAGATAAAATACTAAACAGGAATAGATTGAAATAAATATTTATTGTGAATCAAAATAATTAACACTGTAGGTATAGGTACCACTTCAATAAATTACATTAAAAGACATAATTATCTGTTCTGCAAAATTTCTTTAGTTAGTACGAAATTCCAAACGTATTTACGTTTTTGGGGTCAAATTCAAAATCGGAACTTCGAAAGGGCTGGTCTTTGTCTCTTTCTCTCTTTCTAATGGCGGGAAAGAGATAGTGTGAATGTTTCGAATTGTATGATTAACCCAAGGCTGAATAAGATATTCGCGGCTATCTGAAAAAAAAAACTTACTTTGTCTCACTCAGTGAGCAAAATCGCATTTTGCTCTCCGATTTCAGGCAAAACCTACATGTTTGAGCTACTGTAGTGAAAAACATTTGACAAAGTAATGTACGGGGGAATGCACCGCTTCTTTAAATTTTCGAAAACATTCAACTTAATTCAGTGAACAAAGTATTCAAAAACAAGTACAATTTGAAAAATGTAATACCGACTTCCATTCTATTCCGTTATTAGAGTGTAACTAAAAAACTTGATGAAATTTAAATGGGACCAAACGGGAAGTACCAGCTTCCAAACAAAAAAAAGAATTTTGAGAATCGGTTCACCCTATCGAAAGTTATATAAGTTAAAGTTTTTTTTTATGTAACAAACATTAAAAAAAAAGAATTGTGAACCTCCTCCTTTTTGGAAGTCGGTAGAAAACTCAGGTTTATCCGTACCTTAACCAAAATAAATAAGGAAACACTTTCTTAACCCTTCCTATATATTTATGAATGAAACGCACGTACATTTACGTCTCTGGTATTCAACGGGTTAACACAAGAAAACTTATCGAAATTAAATTACACAAGTTATCAGCTGTTATACATGGTGGATATATGAATATTGGAATAAAGGGAGTACCTAAACCGTTATAGTTACAAGAAAACGTTCTTAAGAGGCTATCCTTAACTATTGGAGATATTCTAAACTGCTTTCAGATATTGGAAAAATGTAGTCAGCGAAAAAACAATCTAATATCCCATAATATGTTTTATGCCATTCGATCCTGTTTCAGATAGGGATCAAAAGACAACGAGGCCAACTGAGGTTTTCGTAAGTACTAAAAATGTTAGCAATACCAAAAACTTTTCTCATACATTTTGTGAAAACGATTAAACAACTCGAAATATTTTTTGTTGGCAACCAATCCTATTTTCATACTGCGATCAAAAGATTATCTGAGGCCAACTGAAGAATGAGTACACAAGAATGGGTTTACATGCAGGCACCTCATGCAGAGTCCATAATATAACTAATTTTGTAAAGCTGTCCTCGTAGCGTACTGTTAATTTTTTATCAAAGTAAGAAATAAGCCTCAAGACAAGAGTCTTCGACCAATGTGTGTTACCTACCACTTACCAGTGATGACTTATGGCACTGAAAAGTCGTCTCTTACTATGGGCCTCATAAACAAGCTCAAAGTAGCACAACGAGCTATGGAGATGGCTATGCTCGGGGTTTCTCTACGTGATCGAATCAGAAATGAGGAGATCTGTAGAAGAACGAAAGTCACCGACATAGCCCAGAAGATTAGCCAGTTACCTAAAGTGGCAGTGGGCAGGGCACATTAGCACACAGAACAGATGGCCGATGGGGCCGGAAGGTTCTGGAGTGGAGACCACGAACTATTTATTTATTTATTCAGTAAATTAGAGTATGTAACATTACAGTTTGCACCAAAGCGTTACACGCAGTCAAGTACAATAGATATCTTAGCAATTGTTTACACAGTTTGTCAGAAAATAACAATATAATAATCTAACTACACAAGGTATGTATATATCATAATATTAGCTATAACAAAATTATATTGTAATATCATTCACATAAAAATAGTATTCAATAATAATTAATTTCAGGAATGCTAGGCATTCACAGTCGATTCTCTGGCATTCATCTCACACATTCTCTTGCACTCATTCATCAGGGATGCAATCCCACTCGCGAACAGGTCACAATGTGGCGCCGAGGTAAGAACAGAACAGAGCAGCGCGCGCGCACGCTCCGCCGGGCTCTGCCGGTGCTGGACGGTGCGGCCGGCATTGTGCGGCAGGACGCGTTGCTTGCGCGGTCGCAGCCGACTCACTAATGCCACATCGGGTACAGATAGTTTCAAAAACACTTCGATTAGGGCTACGCTGTCTATTATATTTCTTATAACGCTATGAGTAAATTTGGCCAACGCAAGAGATGTCCTAACTTCCAATGTTTCGTAACCTAATTGGCACAGTAAAAAGAGTGTAGGATACATATGGGGGTAAAAATTGTATATTCTTTTATAAAGGTTACGCAAGTATTTTTTTTTGATTTTCTCCAGAATGAGAATGTATTTATCCTCATGAGGCAGTCCTGGATTTGTCATCGATGGATATCGACCGGTGTCAATAATCCCTTCTGTCGCAAAGATTTTTGAGAACGGACTGAGTACACGTCTCACCGAGTACTTAGGGGCCACCGGAGCGCTGTCGGAGCGGCAGTAAGCGTACCGCGCTGGCTGCTCGACCACCTCGCTCACACGTGAGGTTTTGCGGCGAGTGCTTGAGGCTTGTGAGGCGAGACGGCAAGTTGCAGTTCTGTGCTGCGACCTATCGAAAGCTTTCGATGTCGCAGACCATAGTGTCCTCGCCTCTAAACTCAAGCACTACGGCATACGGGGACCAGCGCATTCGCTCCTGACAGACCTGTTACGGGACAGAACGCAGATGGTGGTTACCGACGGCGGTGAGACGAAGTCCGACCCTCTCCGAACGGTTATGGGCGTGGCGCAGGGTTCGTCGGTATCCAACATCCTGTTTTCGCTGTTACTGAACGACCTGCCGGAGCACGTAACTGAGGGGGAAACTTACATGTACGCGGACGATGTGGCCGTGGTCGTCAGTGCCCCGTCACTGGACCAACTCGAGCAGCGGTTGAACACGGTCGCACGGCAGGTGGCACTATGGTTTCAGTGGAACGGACTCGCTCTGAACCACAAGAAAATTAACGCATTTCGTTCATTTTTGCATATCAGGGCGTCAGGTTAGGAGCTTGTCCGTTGCTATTGAAACAAACGCTATTGAACAGGTTCCAACGACCGTCTTCTTGGGGTTTCATATAGACCGTGGCCTGGGATAAACATATCGACAGCTTGTGTGCCAGGCTGGGTAGCGCATGCTTCGCTCTCCGCAGGCTATCGCGCGTGGTGTCCGCCGACGTGGTCCGCACTTGTTATTTCGCGACAGTTCACTCGCTCCTCCAGTACGGCGCAGAGCTGTGGGGACGCGCGGCTGATCGGGAGCGCGTCTTCCGCATGCAGAAACGTGCTGTGAGGGCGATCGCGGGGACAACGTGGGAAACGCCGGCGCGACAGTTTTTTGTATCTCTCCAGATCCGTACGCTGCCTTCCATTGTTATACTGCAAGTAGCTATGCATGTAATGCAAAACCTGGAGCAATTCAGAACGCGCGGAGATCACCAAACGCGATGCTTCAACACCCGCGGAGCTGGCAAGTTATCTGCAGTACCGCACAGACTGGCTAAGTCAGACAGAATCACGCACGTGTTGGGACCCGCGTTCTATAACCACCTACCAGATCATGTAGTCTCATCACCTAGCCTTTCTTCATTTAAGCATAGACTTAAATCGTGGCTCGCTAAGAAGGCGTTCTACAGTGTTGACGAATATGTACGAAAAATAAAATGACATTTAAATAATTTATTTTGTATTTAATATAATCTAAATTGACATTATTATTAAATAACTCTTTTAATAATAATAGTATGATATATAAATACATTGTATTTAATGTAATTTACATATATATTCACAATTGACATATCTTATACTCTAGTGTTTTACTAAGTTATATGTGATTATTATTATATTGACTTGTAATATTTCTTACCAATAAATTGATTATTCTGATTATTCAATAGGCCGTATAGGCCGCGGCTTAGGGGCGGCAGCGTCCTATAGGGGCGGCATATTTTAGAGGACGCACGCTCACTCGATTTCAGAGGATAAATAGCCCATTCAATTTAGAATATGCCTCGAAAAAATTAAAAGTGGCAATTTTTCTTCAGAATTCCTTGGAAAAGGTCACTAGCAGTCTAAATTTTGTTTTAAGTGGTAATCGCTCCGATGCTTCATCCACCATCTTGATTTTAAGGGTAAATTTTCGTTTACAGAATAACTCGTTTATTTTCAAATTTGTTTAAAATATAATTTCCCACAATTTTGATTCCTATAACTTTTTCCTAAGATCGATACTTTTCGATTTATACTAAAAAAATGGAGGCAATTTTGTCAACTCGTTTATTTTCAATTTTAGATGAATAAATTGTTATAAACAAAGTAGTTAAAAATTAAGTTTTCTAAAATTTTGATCTAGTATTTTTTACGTCTGATCGATATATTTGGATTTATATGGTATATTTGTCTGGTATAATTGTAGGTAATTGAATTTCAAAAAACTTTGCTCGCAGCAATTTGCCATGTAAAATTAAAAATAAACGTGATAATGCAATGATACAATTTTACCCCCACCGCTTTTCAGGTATACATCGAAAAATAACGATCCGAAAAAAACATTTACTACAACCAAAATTGCATAAAACTTAAGGCTATGGCTAAGATGGCTAATACGCTCACACCCTATTACATAGGAGTAAAAACATATTCCTCTGGCGAAATGTAGGTACTTAAAGTACCGCTGCCTACCCCATCAAGGATATATAGACGTTACGACTTGCTTTGTTATATTTAAATACTATATTCTTAAATCTAAAACAACGCCGAATTTTTTAAATCGACGTTGAGAGATTTATGAATACACCTCAAACCCCCCCCCCCCCCCCCTACCTAGTAATACACGCACCGATGTCTTGGTTTCATGTGTTGTAGCATAGGTTTTTAACTGTATCACAGAAGTTCATGCGCGCCGACCAGTCAATCGAGATCCCAGTTTTATACGAGACCGTGTAGCGTAGAGATATCAAGCTGCCATTTATGTGACGAATCAACATCAAAATGTTATAGTTGAGAGCTCCGGGCTCTATTCTATCTATATACAAAATTTCATCGAAATTGGTGCGGTTTTTTTAACAATGCGTGCTCATACATGCAGACATCGCCAGACAGACATCTTTTTTCAAAAACGTCATATTGGTTCTTGTTTAGTTGGTAATTTTACGTCTTCTGACCCACTTTTTTATTTTTCTTCCAAGTACAGACCTTAAGGCCTCTACTACTATATTAATAAGTATCGATTACTGCGTGAGTCAATATAATCTATAAAAGTACATGGGGCGGCGGAAAAAAGTGGCCTACACTCATAAAAAATCTAAATCCGGCACAGTCATGAGGGCTCCACACTACACACACTACAACTGGCAAGCGCAGCATAGGTCGTCCCCGACACGGTGGACAGACGACCTGATAAAGATCGCAGGACGACGTTGGATGCAGGCCACTTCCAACCGGTCCTTTTGGAAAATTATGGGGGAGGCTTGCGTTCAGCATTAGACGTCCTACGGCTGCGACGACGATGATGATGATAAGGAAGAAATAGGATCAATTGGCAACAAAAAATATTTAGTTTAACAGAATGTATGGAAAATGATTTTGACGACTTCTAATATTGAAACTTTAATTTGCCCCATGGAGTCTTTTGATCCTTATATGAAACAGAATCGTTACGCATATTTTTAGTAGGTATTTTATTATTTTTTAGTGTCTTTAAATGTTTTCCCAAATCTGTGAATGCAGTTCAGAATATATGTATCTCAAAAAGTTATGGATGGTCTCCTAGGAACATTTTTCTGAGACTATTATGAGTATTATGGTACACCTGCTCTTACTGTCCCGCCCCAAAAATCCAACCTGTATCATGTGTAAGTACTTACAGGTAGCGGCACGTAAGTTTAGCGCCGAGTGAAATGTGGAGGGGATAGCTGCGCTAGCCGACCGGCGCTACGCACGCGCAGCCTTCGTCCCTCTAGCCCCCTGTGATATCTAATTTTTGACTTCTGCGCAATTAACGGTCAGCGGCAGCGCTAGTTTCGTGCCGCTACTTGTACCTCAACATCTAAGTAATTCATTCTTTTGTGGCTACTTGTTCAATATAATTTCTAAAATAACTGATATATTATCAATAATTGCATCATGTCAAATTTATAACATTCTAAGGTAAAAAAAAGGTTTACATGGACTGTGACACTAGTATGAAGATTGAACGATTGTATAGAGATTTACTTTTTTACTTAAGATTTTATGAACATCGAATGTATTGAAAACATAACTGTAGGTAGTGGCTATAGGGTTGTTGACCTTTTTTTAACGTGTGTTAAATTAATCAGGACACTGAAATACACACCTAGCATTTTTTATTATTTTTTTAAAGAACTCTAAACCAAATACGATGTTTTCAACTTAATTTAATTTTTTAGCATAATTTGTTCTATGTAGGGTCTTCCACCTCAAAAGGAAAAATCAAACCTTATCGGTTCACTTTGTTGTCCGTCTCTCAAGACCCTTTTTCATTCTTAAAAAGATAAAATCTGGAATCCATAAATGTGTAACTACAACGATAACAAGAAAAACGAGTTTACTATTGAATATTATTATAAACTTAGTATATTATAATTGAATTAATATAAAAATTCTATAACAAACTTATTATATGCGGTTGCGGCAATAACCATGTTTAAGGATCGACAGTTTGTCCTTTGACCTAAGGTGCGTTCGTTTAGCTTATGCGGGCATTGGTGGCGTTGTCATTGATGGCTCTTTTGTTAAAGCGTTCGGAAAGCTCAAAAACGTTTTTTTGCCACTTTTGCCCATACCCTATTCGAACGCTCAACTGAGCATAAGACCTAAAATCGCATGATTATGCTGTCAAATAACGATCACGAACAACCATGCTCCGGACGTGTGTCCAAAATTGCACTTTTTAGTGGCAAAAATTCCTCTTTTTTAGCTTTCCGAACGCTGAACAAAAAGAGGCATGAACGACATTTTCACCCACAGATTCCCAATTCGAACGCCCTTTGTGAGCGTTTTTAGCGTTATTTTCGCCAAAAACGATCAGAAGTGATCTATTCGAACGCACTACTAGTATGCATTTAGTTTTAAAGCAATAATGTTAGATGCTTTCTTCACTGGCTTGATTCTCAATCTGTTGATAAGGCACGACACTATCATGTTTTTGCCTTTATGACATCATTTCCGCAGCTACTTCCGTTTTGGTCACGTGACTGCTAGAAACTTTTCTACATATTTTGTTTATTCAAAATAAAGTTGATCCAATTCATAAGTAATAAATATATTTTAAAGCTATTGCATAGCTTCTATCGCGGGCCTTGAGCGTGGAGACCGAATTCAGAAATTCAGAAACACCCCCCTCCATCTATCGATGAATAGCAGAACTTTTAATGACTTTTTGAAATATCACGCTTGTCTCTTTAGTTCAGCAACTCGCCTCTAGATGGCATTGGTTAAATAATTATAATTGCATAAGTTGATTTGGCATCTATCGATGAATAGCAAAACTTTTAATGACTTTTTGAAATATCACGCTTGTCTCTTTAGTTCAGCAACTCGCCTCTAGATGGCATTGGTTAAATAATTATAATTGCGTAAGTTTATAAAAACAGCTATGCAATAGCTTTACCGCGGCAGTCTCCGAGTGCCACACGTCTTTTTTAAATTCATTGAATTATTTGCTCCGACCACTATTAAGTTAACATTACATTGTAAATTATTTTTGACTGTGTCAACTACCCTATTAATGCAGGTTTAATGCGTAGCGATGTATATGTCAAAACTAGCTGCGTTAAGAGGCTTCACCCGCATGGGAAATGATTATCTTATAGGTATACCTGTGTTATTCGAGGCCAACATTGGCCTCAAGAAGTTGAGGCCTCGAGTACCACATAGGTTACTTTTTATATCCCGGATGTCATATTGGACGGATGTACAATTGTTTTTCTTTCATGACAAAACGACTGTATTGATTTGGATGATTTTTTTTACATTGGTAGCCTGGTATTATAAACTACTTTTATCCCTAAAAAATGCTTATATGAATAATCATTTGGCGTGCAAAAGGAGTTACGGTTCACAGCTAGACAGTAACGAATATTATTCGGTAGCCTAATTTATAATATGAGCGTGATGACTTGATGATTCTTGAAACCTGTCTGGTATTATCAAAGCATAGAGAGACAAAAATAGGTAAACGCAATCCAGAACTAATCCGCCAAAAATACCTATTGAACGAATAACAATGCCAAATGTATGTAAACTGTTAGGCTCAACCCAAAAAGGCTAACTAAGCTCAGTGGGAGGAGGGCCTGGCAAGCAACACAAAGAAAATCTCAATATAAATTTTAAAACATCAAGTTGTTTTCCATGACGTCAATTTAATTAAATTGACGTCATGGAAAACAACTTGATTATAGACTAAAACATTTGTAATAAATTGACGTCTTTAGGAAATTATCATAGACAATGACTTGGAGTATTTTTAATCACAAATTGACATGCGAACAAAACAGCTATCTGCGAGACTTTCGTCTTAAGGCGCGGTCGTATCCTGATAATAGTAAAAAGCAGAATCTTTAAACATCGAGTGTAACGAAACAGTTCGATGATAATCTATGAAAAAAAACTTAGGTTAGAAAAAGAACAGGCAAAGAATAATAACCGAACAGAATTCATAAATATTACTCTCTCTTCAGAAAAAAATCCTAAATAGGTGCATAAAAATAAACTTTCACGTCTAAACTCTCAGAATTTTCAGCGATAACACTATATTATTTTTAGGTAATACATAGCCAACATATAGTACTAAAGTTGTAACCAGCAGTTTTTTCAATTGTGTTATTATATATCGAAAGATATAAAGAAAACGTACAAAATTAACGCATTTTCGCATTACATCGTCCAATCTAACAAGCGATTTTCAACCTTACGTAAAACATCGTAAATTATTTTAAAATTGGGGTTGGATCGCGTCTTAAACCGTTTCATCGATCTCAAGATAATGTAAAATATTGGTCAAAAGCAAGCAATTGTTCAACACATTTTTTAAGTATACAAACGATTACAACGTTTCTTTAGGGGATTTGTCTAACAGCAATATGACCATCGTCCAATTAAATCAATAGAGATGAAAATAACCGAAATCTAGTTGTGGATTTCCTTTTATTTGTATTGATTTATTATGCACTAGCTGACCCGCCAGCGGCTTCGCTAGCTTGGTCTCGGTGTAGTGGTGGAAGCGCTGGTTTGTAGTCTCAGGGTCCTGGGTTTGATCCTCGGGTTGGATATTGAGATTTTCTGACAAAAAATTCTCAAAGGCAGTCTGGAGTGTGAAACAGCGTCGCATAGATGACAATAGGCTCGTTCCCTTATTACATGGGACCAAAAACATATCCGGCGAAACGCAGGTGTTTAACACCGCTGCGATACACCTTCGAAGATATAATAATATAGGTGCGAGGATTTGTTAGCTGACCCGCCAGAGGCTTCACTCGCATGGTCTTGGTGTAGTGGTGGGAGCGCCGCTGTGGGATTTCGAGGTCCTGGGTTCAATTCCGGGTCGGACCGTTATTGAGTGTTTTCTGACAAAGAATTTCTCAATAGCAGTCTGGAGTCTGAAACAGTGTCCCATAAATGGCTTTAGGCTCGCCTCCTATACCTAGGTGTTTCAAACACCGCTGCCTACCCCTTCAACGATGTAGGCGTGGCGATTTGTTATTTGAGATTTGAAAATAACATCATCATCATCATCATGTATAGTATAAAGTACTTTAAAATACTCTACTTAGATTCCTAATTATAATTATTTATACGTCTCTATCCCCAATACACGCACCGGTCTGCTGGATTTAATTTACTGTTATAGCGTAGATTTTTAGGCCGTGCCATAGAATTTTATGCGCGCCGTCCAGTTAATCGAGACCCTAGTTTTATATGGGGTAGTATAAAGAGGTCTAGCTGCCTTCTTTGATTTATGTAACGGATCTAAAAAAAAATTACAAAAATATATTTTTTACCAAAAAATGGAAACGATTTGAATACCAAAAAGTGTGAACTAACTTGTTGAAGTCTGTACCACGATAGTTCAAAAGAAGGAGGTACCTACCCATTATCACTTGTGCGTTGCTCACATATCAATTGAGCGTTATTAGTTACTTCACGCTTTTTGGTGTCGAAGTCGTTTCCATTTTTTGGTTTATTTTTAATGTTATGTTTCACTTGTAAAATATGATTTTACCAATATAGCTATCTATCTAATACATAAAAACATAAACAGTACTACGTACTAAAAACATACAAAGTTTTACTTTAGTGATGCAAAGTCAAGAAATTTCAAAACAGAACTTGTCCAGTAACGACATAGCTTTATCATTGTCGAGATGTCGAATACACCCTGTATAAGATCATACTTCTCACAACTTACAAATTATTTGCATTGCATATTATAGTCTAAGATGCCGATATAGAACGACCTTCACCGAGATGCTTATTTGATTAAACATATTTTATATTTAATTTAATATGTCAATAAACATGTAGCATATGGGTTGCCTAGCAAATTTCAGTCCAGGATATGATTAATTAATTAATTTTTTTTTATATTTCACCGGTTTGATTATTAGACAAATTCTATACGAATCGAAAGTATGAAGACCATAGAATATGCAAACGTTAGGTTGCCTATTTTTTCAGGTCACAAACCCTCAGGTTGCCAGGTATAAACAGGTAAATCGATACTAGCATTTTGCACCGGACTGATTATTGAATGAAAATGATATGATACTAAAGATCATTCAAGTCGCACACATTCACTCGCAGCAATATTTAACATTTTTTAATTCGACAGGCAACCCTATACCGATATATATCAGAATTAAATAATCTGATATATAATTTTCATTCAATAATCAGACCGGTGCAAAATGCTAGTATCGATTTACCTGTTTATACCTGGCAACCTGAGGGTTATGACCGGAAAGAAATAGTCAACCTAACGTTTGCATGTTCTATGGGCTTCATACTTTCGATTGGTATAGAATTTGTCTAATAAACAATATATAAAAAAAATATAATAATTAATTAGTTATATCCTGGACTGAAATTTGCTAGGCAACTCTAGCAATATGCAACATGTTTGTTGACATATTAAATTACATATAAAAAATACGTTTAATCAAATAAGCATCTCGGTGAAGATCGTTTTATATCGGGATCTTATACTATTATATACAAATACCATAAACACTACAAAATACAATGTAAAGTATAATTACTATCACATACATACATAAATCAAGTATATATTCTCTATGAGAATCTAAGGCTCAAAACACACCATGCCCTCAAAGCAATGCAATGCAAGATAAGATTCATGCTACATGAGCGGTTTCCTGCCGCATGTATTTAAGAAGTTAAGTTTTTGTGTACTATTCATTAATATGAATAGTAGGATGTTAATATAAATGTTACTTACAAAATTAATTTGCAAGTAACATTTATTTATTGTTGTCTTATCCGAACTACAATTCAGAACCCGATGACAGCTCAGTACATCGATGTAGTATATCATATAATTCGTATTACGTAATGTTTTTACACCATCATCATATACAATGCAGCTTCAATACTGATATTGTAATACAAACAGCATGTGGAATGTACCTCGATAAATTCGACAAAAAACCTATCATAGGGGATGAACATCCATTTAAACGGACTCAGTTAGCTATTGATTAATTCTCGATTGGGGAACGTCTTGTAATGCATTATGTTGGGGTTTGGTGGGTTTCGATCTCAACGAGTGTTGAGTATGCAGAGGTAAGCATGACAAGAATAATTCAAAAGTTTCGCTTAATTAACATCAATTAGGCCAAAATACCCAAACTATGGAACACCTTCAAATACTAAAACACTAGCTAGATGAAACTTCATATTTTGTATTGCACTAATAGTACTTCGCTTATACTTTACATAAATCATATTCTTTGCAAAATCGTGCCATCAATCGTCCCTGTTCACTTTCGGAATAAAAACAGTGCTAAGTACTCACTGGAGGTACTCACTCACTAAATACGATTAGCATTAAGAGGCCTTCTTTAATGATATTGACTAAATACGATATAGCGTCAAACGTATTATAATTTTAAAGCTTCATTATGTCTCTATATTCGAAACAAAAGACAGAAATAGCGCGATATTTACATCTTATTTAGCGCTAAACGTATTTAGTCGAGGCTTCGCGTTCCTGGATGCAAACTACCCATGTATTATTGACAAAAAATACTATTATGACATTAACTGAGCTCTGTCTGCTAAAATAACATGCAGACCCAACACTTCGACCAGACGACGAGCCTAACACATTCATTAATACCATTACATTACAATGTCGATTTCAACAGTCTCGGATTTCAAATCAGCCATTTTAACATATCTACTCTTTCCGATCCTTAAAGGCCCCACGTATCGCCGCAACACCAACCATCTAGAGGAAGATATATGTGAAACTCAATTTAGGGAAAAAATCATTCATCTTATTTTTTTGATTTGCCAAATTTGAAGAGTATAATGGTACTAGACAATCTAAAGAATATTCTTCAAACCTTGCGAATAACATGATTAACGTTTCGGCAAGCGCCGTCAACAACACAGACCATATAACCACGGTCTGTGGTCAACGAGCACAACTATCGCGCCCCGGTTTAGCGTTCCGCTATGGCCAATGCTTCCGGACCAATGCTTGCAATGTTCAACCCAAACGGAACGGTTACGCGGTCGCGAAATGCGCGCCAAATTTTCTGCCAAAAATCGAAAGAATCCTATAATTATTTGATGCTTTGTTGACAGTGACAGCTCGCAACGACCGCCGCAAAAACCCACCTTCGATCCGCGAGCGTTTTACGGCCGTTTTCAATATTATATCTATCCACGGTTTTCCTTACTACCGATAGAAATTTGACATACCGTCCATACAAATAGTGCTAAATATCTACCTCTAGTAAGGTAAACCGGCGATAGATAGGTTATTGAAAACGGCCGGTAGTCGCGACGTGAACGTTTTCGGTGACGTCATCGATGATGTACGAGCTCGCTCACGATGATCGTGGGCTTATAAGCACAGACAATTATATTTACTACGTACTTATAAGGGAATGGGTGTGCGAACGCCGCTAGAGATTTCAGCGCTTACCGGAACGTAGCCTAAGTGGAATAAATTACCAGCCTATATAGTCACAGAATAAACACAAAAATGTACTGCTAAATGTAAGAAAAATCAGTTTAAACTTAGGTACCATTTCAAATTAAGGCTGTTGATGTTGAGTACTGCAAATTATGTACTTAATGTAAAGTAGGTACTACATAAATAACGTCATTTAAACATTTATAAGTAAGACTATTCTTATTTAAATTTAAGAAGCACTTTTAAGAAAGGTCATTTGAGTGTATGTTGAGTACAAGGAATTTGTATACTACGTAACTGGAAGGTTCACTCGACGTATCCATGTTTTATATTTAAAGAAACTAGAACCTTATACCAACGCAATAACGTTCTTTTTAACGTTCAATGTAGTAGTAAAAGGAAAAACGGTCGAGTAAAGGACTTATTTTTACGTCGCTTTGTCCTTTTCACACAGTTACTAGTACATAATAAAAGTTGGTATGGTAGAAACGACAGGAACATTGGGAGTAACGTAATTTCAATGTAAAGTAACAAGTATCATTTTGTACATAAATAAATTATTTAAACTTTAATTTCTCACTAAATACAAAAATGCACCTTCATTCCAATAGAAAGTTATTGAAAGATAGGAGTATTGTGGGATTAATGTGGTGTCAATATGCTGGTAACTCGTTGCAATCTAAGAAAACAACATGGCGAATTGTTTCTCGTTGATATTGGCGTTATTATTATAATATTGTGATTTGTTATTGAATCAATTGTTTTAGTGCTTTTTTTATGCTAAAATGGTCCAAACTTGTGTCGTGAGTAGATGTAAGAAAGAATCGTACCCAGGATGTGGATTATCCTTTCATAGGTAAGAAAAATATCGGTATGGGTCAGTAGTGTGACCATTTAATTTTTATCTACAGGATATTCACTATGTATAGGTCGAGTCACACAACTTTGCAGTTGTGAAGTTGGCTACAAGCTGCTTGAAACTCAATCAACGCACAGCTTTTATACGAGCTACAGTCAGGATTGGATTTTGCGCAGCTTGTAGCTAACTTTACAGCCGCCAAGTGATTCGGCCTATATTTAGTGACGTTCGTACTGTGCGTTCATATTACGTTCCGGAAACTTATTTTCTACCCTGTTTGTAAAATAATGTTACAGATTACCTGTTAACGAAGATATGAAAAATAAATGGATGGAAGCTTTACGAAATCATCTCTCTTCTGGAAGCTTGTCTAAGTACTCTGTTGTATGCAGCCTACATTTCACTGACAAAGACTTTAAAACGGATGCTAAAAAGAGGCTAAATCCAGAAGCAATTCCTTCAATCTTACCAAAGGTAATGTAATTTAAGTAATAGAATTTGGTTCGTAATTTAAAAAAGGATAATATCAATTTGATAGTAGGTATGTTTATTTGAGACGTTATCACGTCAAAAATAATCGGTCAAGTGCATTTCGAACTCGCTCACGAAGGGTTCCGAACCGTATGGAAGCCCCTCATAAATGTTTATTTTATTTTCATTACTTATTTTTGTGAATTACAGTTATATTTTAGGAATATTTCAAGGGTCTACCTATCACCGTGATAATATCAAGCGAAAAAAAGCAGAAAATAAAATATCTTGTATGGGAGCCCCCTTTAATTTTTTTTTAGTTTTTGGTATTTGTTGTTAAGCATATATTGGACGAATAGTTTCCACGTTAGAGCAAATGTAGTGCGTCATTTTTGCCCACATTTAACGTACACTTGGAGATAGATTATTGTGAAAAGTGTGTTAAACACAGTCCGTTCTAAGACACAATGTTGTGCCGAATGCCCTGTATATAATGTGTTTTAATTTCTTGCAACCCTTAAATCGTAGTTTTAACCTAACATCCACAATTTTATTTTCAGTTATCTGAAGATAGAAAACAAATTCATCTTCTTAGTGCAATTACGCTGATTGCACCAGAACATACAGAGCCCGGGACTTCCGGGGAACCAGCGCCTAAGAAAACTAAATTGCAGACAGAAATAAGCACTCAAACCCAAGTATTTTCTACACCGAGGAAAACTAAATTGCGCCGCAATGTAAAAATATTGCAACAACAATTAAAAAGAAGAGATGTAAAGATTGAAAATTTGAATCATGTATTAGACTTACTAAAAAAAAAGTGTAACAATTATGAAAAGCTGAAAAATGTAATAAACATAAATTTTTCAAACATATTTGATCAATTTAACATAAAAAAATCAGACCAAGGTGCGAGGTATACCGATGATGTGAAATCATTTGCTCTCACTGTTTATTTTTATTCAGCAAAATCATATCGGTTTTTGAGAAACTATTTACACCTGCCCCATCCATCGACACTTCGAAGACTGCTATCGACACATAATTGTAACGTTGGATTTATGTCAGAAGTTTTAGATTATTTAAAAACAGTAGCAGCTGAAAATGACAGTTTGAAGAATGTGGCAGTAATTTTTGATGCAATGTCGATTCGGACAGAATTAAGGTTTGACTTAAAAACAGACAAATACTGGGGATATGTTGATTATGGTGGCATAATGACTGATGATTCTGAAACTTTGGCCACGGAAGTTTTAATATTTCAAATCGTGTCTTACACCGAAAAATTTAAATGTCCGATTGCATATTTCTTAACCAACAAAATAGGAGCTGATCTACAAACGGAGTTAATACTAGCGGCCATACGACTATTAAGTGGCATTAACATTACGGTAAAATCCATAACTTGTGATGGAACTGTTACCAATTTGAAAACTTTCGAACTTTTTGGATGTAATTTCTCGTACCCAGATATGAAAACTTCCTTTCCACATCCAAAAACAAACTGTGAAGTTCATTGCATAATGGATCCGCCACACATGCTAAAACTTTGCAGAAATGTGTTCGCGGAAACCAAATTAACATCAGAAAAGGGAGATATAGATTTTAATTACATAAAACAACTTCATAGATAGGACGAAGAAGGTTTAAAATTAGCTAACAAACTATCAAGCACTCACGTCACCTTCTATAACAAAAAAATGAATGTCAGATTAGCAGCACAATTACTGAGTTCATCTGCTGTTGTTGCTGATGCAATAGATTTTTTGAGATTAAGTGGCAATAGTGCGTTTAAAGGAAGTGAAGCCACTGTAGAATTTATTAGAATAATAGACCGTGTTTTTGACTTGTTTAACTGCAAAAATCCTTACGGAAAAGGGTTTAAATCTCCAATGAGATTAGAAAATCACGATACATGGTCCAATATTTTAAAAGAAACGAGAGTTTATCTCGGCCAATTGAAAATAAATGGCGAAGGTATCTTGACACACAGGCGACGAACACCTGCTCTAGGCTTCATAATTGATACAATTAGTTTTACAAATTTAGCCTTGGATTTACTGCAAAATGGTGTAGTTCAATATTTTTTAACATATAAAACTTCACAAGATCATTTAGAGATGTTTTTCTCTTGTTTACGGGCAGCTGGTGGACACAACGATAATCCAAGTGCATTGCAAGTAAGATATGCCTTGCGGAAATTGTTATTTCGCAATAGCGTCACTCCAAGCATCAATGCGAATTGTACTAGCGATGATTACGAAACTACTCCAGTATTGGAATTTAGAAATGCTGAAAGATCAATAATAGATAGCCCTATATCGACACCCGTTCAAAATGATAATGAAGAACATGAAATTGAATGCTTACTTCAGCTTGTGGAAGCAACTTCATTGACAGAATACAAGAATAATGTACTGTACTATATAGCAGGATATATAGTCAATAAACTTCTAGAAAATTTGTCATGTAGATATTGTATATCCGCTCTGTTAAGTAACAAATTAATTAATAAAGAACATGACTATGCCGTTGATATTAATAAACATTCATCTTTTACTTCCTTCATTGAAAGGGAAGGGCTAAAACATGTCTCCAAATTTGTCTTTGATGTTATATGTTACACTGAAAAAGTGTTCACTAGCATGGTCTCAAATTCAATGCTCAATACAACGAAAAGTAAAATTTCAATGTTGGTTGTTCAACATTTTTATAGTAAATTGGATGAGTTAATTGACCCTCCGCACCCTGTCAATTTAATTACATGTGAAGATAGGCATGACGTAGCGCTTGTAAAGTGTTTGATAAATAAATATTTAAATCTCAGATTGACAACTTATGGAAAACACAAGACCTTAAAAATTATTGGAGCTCGTGCAACATTACGCCAGAAATTGCACAAGACTATATTATTTAGTAACATATGATTATGTAAGTGAATATGTTTGGTTCAGAAATAAATTATTTTTGTACTTAACTGATTTGTTCTAATTGACATTTTACCAAGGTTGACCACATGAATTTGGCAGTGTCCTATTAAGGTGATGGTGATAGGGTATTACAGTATTTTTAAATCTTATTAATCAATTTTGATTTCCAGTTGTCCTGTTTATCTCATACATTATGGTCGCTCTTTTAGAAAGAGACACGGTCCTTAATATTTGGTCTCTTTCGGACCGCATTTTTGCACAAGTGAACCTTCCAGTTACGTAGTATACAAATTCCTTGGTTGAGTAATACTGTAAGTACTTTTTCTCAAAAATTATAATAATCATAATAATAATATGGGACAACATCCACACAAATGTCTTCAGGTCCCAAACTAGGCAGAGCCTGTACTATGGTAACCTGATGACTGATATACATACTTATATACATATACACACCCAGACACAGATCAAACAGACATGTTCATGCACATAAATGGTTGACCTGTCCGGGGATCGAACCCGGGACCAGCGGCACAGAAGGCGCCAACCGGCTCAACTGCGCCAACCGGCCTGTCATGGTAAATGGTATGTAATGTTGCCATAACATCTCTCAAAAGTATCCAGAAAGTGACTTATTCACAACTGTCCAATAAGAAGCGAGATTTTAAATTTGGAACCTCCTACTGTCCAGTAAGTATGTAATTTACCTACTGGACAGTAGGTAAATTAGATCTACTTCGAAAAACAAACATAGTAGCAGACACAGAGGGAGTCTCCAAATATATAATATATATTTCTCATAGTTCATGAGGTAGATATATTTTTGGAGCCTTAAACAGCCATTTTATAGTCTGTGACACTTAACGCGACGCAGAATAAATATGCACGATGCGTTTTGTATTTAGTAATGTTGTAAAAGTATAGAGTGGAATTTTATGTATTCTATTTAATAATTTCAGTTTTTATATTATGTTGGATTAAAGATTTCCATTCTAAAATTAACATGGAGATTCAAAAACAATTATTTACGTTTATTTTACTAAAAGATTCATGTAATGTAAAAATAGAACAATGTTCAAAACAAAACGCAAACTTTTTAGTAAAAAAAACAACCACTGGCGGGATTTCACATTCAATTGCGACAACTGTGCTTTAATTTACCGCGTGAACATAGATATTGTATATCTGAACATAATCCCAAAAATGAGTTCAAGTGAATTTGATTCAGAAAAATAGATGGCACTCCTGATTTAAAAGCCAAGGCCGAATTATCAAAAACTTTCTTTCATTTTTGAGAAAAACATTATACAAGCCTCAACGAGTAAGAAACCCATCCTGGCCTCGTATATAACCGGTTAACTCATACATGGCCAGGAAGGCTTACTTACTGGATTCTGCAGTTATATAAGTACTAAAATCACTAAATAATGTAATAGTACCAATTATACAATGTATATTTCTTGTCACTAAGTCTAGAATGCAATGTGTGCTTGTTAAACATAAATGTCTGTTATAATACATTTTAACCCTTGAAGTATCTTATAAATAAAAATATTTTGGCACCAAAACGACGGAAAAAGCGCGCGTAAATTCACTTTAAATAAAATTGCGTTTGCGCGCGTTTGCAGGAGTTAAATCGTAGTAAAACAGGTATTTCTTCTTCTTCTATTTTATATCTGCATGTAAACGGCGTAAATTTACAATGGTTACCCAGTACGTCTTCCTTTATTCTATTAATATGTTATCAGTTTCTTTTTACTCAAATTATAGAGGTAAAGTCAACCAAAAAATACATAAAAACGCGACAAAAAATAACAAATTAAATAAATTCTACAAAGACTATTTTTATCTCTCAAGCAGGTGTAAAAGGAGTATACAACGATATACTAGACTTTGAAAACCTATACTACCTATTTTATAAATTATCCATAATAAATCCACAAATTGTCATACAAATATATACTCTTTGATTATTTACTTGTCTAGATATATAGTAACGCACCAAAAGCGACAAAATAAATAGCATGTACCTGCTACACGCTAACCTCGTCCGCGGCACTGTTGCCGTTTTGGCATTTTTAATGCTAAATTTGGCATATTTTCACCTAATTTAGCATGTTAATTTGGAACTTAGCATATTGCATTATTTTAGCATTTATTCAACTTTGCTGGGGCAACACTTTAACCATCGTTCAGAAATACTTAAGGGGAAATCCCATCCATCGTTAAGAGATATCATTTCGTACGTTCGAGGTTCGGTGATGGTTCTGTTTGTTATGGTTCTGGTTTTCCCGATTAGTCGATTGTTTATGTTTTGCTCAAACATTCGTTCGGTCAGTGACAGACACATCACAAGTTATATAGGTAATACGTTACGCTTGCGGAAAACTAAAGTGATTGCGCGCAAAAACCTTTTTAAAATACAAGTTTGGTGAGAACAATGCCCCCCAAATATTCACAACATTATCGTGAAGAATGGGAACAGATGAGGGAGTTTAAGGATTGGCTATCACCGGTCAAAGATGATGCCACTAAAGCCTACTGCAAATATTGTAAGTGTAATATTATTGCAAAACTGTATTGTTTAAAACAACATATTTCTACAAGTAAACATGTGAAGTGTGCTGAGCCCATGAAAAGTCAAACAAAAATTAACTTTTCGAAAATTCAAACCCGCCTTGATACCCAGAAAGCAGAAGGCAATCTTGCACTTTTTATTTGCGAGCATACTGCAATTTTAACGGTGGATCACCTATCGGATTTGTGCAAAGACATTTTCTGATAGTAGAAGTACAGAAAACATGAAGTTACATAGAACAAAATGTAGCAATATTATAAATAAAGTCTTGGCACCGCACTTTGTATCTGAATTGATAAAAGATGTGGGATATGCAAAGTTCAGCATATTAATAGATGAATCTACAGACATATCAGTCACAAAAGTTCTCGGTATGTCAATCCGATACTATAGCCAGACCAAAAAACAGATTATAACAACATTCTTAGGATTGGTTGAAATTGAGAACGGGACAGCCATTGCCATAGTCAATGGCATAAAGACCCTATTTACACTATTAAATTTAAATATAAACAATTTAATAGGGATTGGAACCGACAATGCTTCTTCTATGACTGGTGTCAACAACGGCGTGCACAGCCTTCTGAAATCTGAAACTGGCAATAATAATCTAGTATTAGTGCGGTGCCTATGTCATTATTTACAGTTGGCTATTACTCATGCATCTGAAGAAACTCTACCACGAAACATCGAGTTCCTGATCCGAGAAACCCACAATTGGTTTAGCCATTCTTCTAATAGACAATTGTTCTACAAGGAACTTTATAAAACTATAAACTGTGGCAAAGAACCTCTAAAAATTACTCAAATGTGTAATACCAGGTGGTTGTCCATTGAACCTGCTGTCCGTAGAATAGTAGATCAATGGTTAGAACTGAAAACCCATTTTGAAATTATGAAACAAAAAGAAAACTGTTAAGGTAGCGGTTCGCGCCGCGACAGAGACAGGAGACCGCGACCGGAGACCGCGACCGACGACCGCGACCGTTACTTGACGTTAGGAAATGTATAAGCGACAGTTCGCGAGCGAGACAGAGACAGGAGACAGAGACGCGAGACAGGAGACAGCGAGACGGTCGCTGCCTCGGACCAGTAGTGTCTCGTGTCGCGCTCGAAAAGCACCTGTGTTTAGTGTGAAAAAAATGAATACTTTTTCTGACGAAGATTGTGAAACGCTGATTGAACTGATCAGACAGCACCCTCCGATATATGATGCACGACTAGACTCCTACAGAAACGAAAATTTGAAAGATAATATTTGGATAGCTGAAGCATAGCTGAAAGCATAAATAAAACAGGTGAGTTATTTTTATTTTTTTTATTTTGCATAGAATTAATACTAGAAAGGAAACATGTGGAATCAACTTAAACAAGCCGTGTGACATGTTGTTCTTGCCAGTCTACCGCTCCTTGCTGTGACATAAAGTAATCGGTTAATTTTGCTCTAATATATAGTCCGTTGCTGTTTGAAAACCCTCCTGTTCCACGTAATGAAACGAAATTTGAAGGTAAATTTTCTTCTTGGTTCCATTGATGTACGGACATTTGAGCAGATTCTAAAAAACCATCTCTTAATAGGTTATGCAAGCAACAGGCAACTAAGATCATATCAGTGCATGTTTCTGGCGCTATTCCGATAGGCGTGTAAAATATTCTAAACACCTGAGACAGCAAACCGAACGCATTTTCCGATACTCGTCTCGCACGACAAAGGCGGTAGTTAAATATTTCTTTGCTTAAATCGTTTTTTGCAACTCTTCTAGCGTAAGGTTTCATCATAAAAGTATCAAGACTAAATGCTTCATCTCCAACTTAAAAATGTGGTAATATTATGTTCGAATTTGGTAGATTTTTTGGTTCTGGAAAATTAAATTCATTTTTCATGTTTTTTTTTCCCATTGTAGACTTTTGGAATATTCCACTATCTCCTTCTTTGCCGTAAGAGCCAACGTCTACTGCAATGAACTTGTAATTATGGTCTACAATAGCCAGAAGAACAATCGAATAAAATTCCTTATAGTTAAAATACAACGATCCACTATTTTCAGGGGCTCTTATTCTCACGTGCTTACCATCAATTGCGCCAGCGCAATTGGGGAATTGCCATTTGTCCCAAAAGCCTTCAGATATAAGCCTAAAATCACTTTCTTTTGGAATAGGCATTAGAATTGGCACTAAAACAATCTTTAAATGTTTCAACACCTCTTTGACTATTTGTGAAATATAAGAAGGTGATATACGAAATTCGAATGATAGCGAAGCATATGTTTCTCCATTAGCCATAAACCTGAAACAAAAAAAGACTTATACTATTATTTATATATTATAGATTCGGAATGCCGTAAAAAATGGAAATTAATCAGGGACTCCTACAACAGATACAAGCGCAAAAAGAAAAATTCAACGGGATCTGCAGCACCAGCTAAAAATTCAAAGTGGCAATTTTATGAACGTTTGAGATTTTTAGAAAACACACCATCAGAACGGCAAAGCTCCACCAGTGTAGATCCAGAGCAGCAAAGCTCCACCAGTGTAGTACAAGAAGTTACTAATACCTCCTCAGAAGTTGTACAGGAAGATACTCCTCCCGTAGCCGCAGACGCGTCAGTACATAATACTATTTTAAGGGAGTTAGTAGAACCTGTACCAGGAACTTCTACACAAGAAAGGTCTATACCACAAAGTAAAAGTTCCGAAAAATCAACTATCAAGAATACTAAGAGAAAAAGACAAAAAGAAGATGAATTTATAAAATTTATGAAAGACAGACATGAAAGCCGAAATAGTACGCTGGAGTCATTGAAATGTCAAGGTCAAGAATCATTCGATGATATATCTACATTTACTAAACACATTGAAACTATGCTAAGAAAATTGAGCGCTCGATCAAGAGCGATGGCAAAATCCGAAATATTTAATATTATCTCCAAGTATGAGGTCGGAGATATCGATGGACAAGGTGAACAAGATGGACACCAAACACCAAGTGATTTATCACGTCGCCAATTGCCATGTACTTCAACTTCATCGTATAATACGAGTACATATTCGCCAATAAGTGTAGCCTCTACAGAACACCAATCACAAAGTGAATTGATTGACTTAACATCTCGCCAATTGCCAAATATTTCAAGTCAACCATTTCGAAGCATTTTTCACGACGAATACGACCAGGATAACTTAGATGATTTGACAAACTTACCTTAGAGTTAGAGCTTATTTTTCTTTCAACGTAATTTTTCCTTTTTCACGCATTGTTTTCTTTAGTAAATTTAATACATAATCAAACTGTGTTTTATTTAGCCGAAAATACTTCCTGAATGTATTGTCATCACACATTAGGTGCTTCTTCACTAATAGCGAAAATGATCCTTCTTGATCTCTAGTTAAATACAATTCCTTAATAGGTAACCTTCTTTTAGTTTTGTATTTGTAATAATAGTATAAGAGCAAATCATCGTCTTCTTCTTCCTCCAATAGTAGTTCTATAACTTGGTTTTCCATCATGCATGACACAGAACACAACTGACTCCATCGACACACACTCCGTACTGAGACCGAGATACTTGGCACGGTCTCTAGTCTCGGTCTCGACCTACAGTACATGCAGAAGAGACCGAGACACTTGTCGCGGTCTCCCGTCTCAGTCTCTGGTCGCGGTCTCCTGTCTCTGTCGCGGCGCGAACCGCTACCTTTACATGGCAGAAATGCTTTACTCTATGTATAATGATCCCATCAATCATCTGCATCTACTATATTTGTTACCAATTTTAGATGAAGTACAAAAAGTGAATAAGAATTTCGAAAGCAATGACAGAGACCCGACCAAACTTCTAAATGACTTGGTTGAATTGGTTGAGTCGGTGGCAAGGCGAATTTTGATGCCAACAGCATCAGCCATAGTAAATATTTTGACAGATAACATCACCAGTTACCTGGATCCATCTCCATACATGGGTTTCAGTGTAGAACGTCGAATTACGGAATACCAACTTTCATCAGAATCAGTTCAGAATCTACGACATCGCTGTAAACAATTTACATTGAAGCTCGTCCAGGAAATGCGATCAAGGTTGCCAGTAAATATTCAAACATTGAGAAAAATGAATATGTTTTCTGTACGGGAAACTTTGAAAGCAATTAAACCAGAAATTGTTGACATTGCTCAAGAGTTTGGTTGTAACGCAGTCGATATAGAGCGTATTGTGGTACAATGGAGAAACATTAGTCACATTGACTGGAAAAACAAAAATTCGACGATAGAGTTCTGGTCAGAGGTATGTGAATACAAAGACTGTGCCGATAACAATCCATTTCACGAGTTGGCATCTTTAGTGATGTCTATCCTTTGTCTTCCACACTCCAATGCAGAAGTGGAGAGAGTGTTTAGTCAAATGAATGTGGTGAAAACTAAACTGAGGAATCGGATGTCGTTGACGACACTAAACTCAATACTGTATGTCAGATATGGACTCCGAAGATCAGGAAAATGTTGCAATTCTTATAATATTCCTGATGACGTACTAAAACACATTAAGGGTATTAAAGAACATGCAGCGACTGATGATAGTGGCCCGTCAACGTCACAACAAGAAAAAGACGAACAAGTTGATGACCTTCAGATATTTTTCGAAATAGATGACTAAGATTTAGATATTTGACTTATTAATACTTTACCTTCAGGTATTGTTCAAAATAGAAGAGTCAAATATTGTTTTTTGATGAATAAATACTTTAAATCAAATTGGCATTTTATTTAGCACTTTTTAAATTGTATTTAGCATTTTCTAGCATTATTCGGGCGAAAAGTTAGCATTTTTCTAAAATATAAAACGGCAACACTCCGCGGCTCTCAGTGACGCCACAGACGCCGCGCGGATAGCACGTATTATTATTCTCTGTTTTGCGGCGAAAATATGGCGTATTGTGCTATCAAACTGTGCCGGAACTACAAGAGACGGTTGAAAACTCCTGAAACGATCTCTTATCACCGGTAAGTACATTTCAAACAACTATTATCTTGTATAATTAGAGAGAATTAGTGATAGAACTATCGGTAAACATACTACTGTGTTATCTGTGTCATTAGTTACCAGCTTTCAAATTGAAGTTTACCCAAATTTTGTAGACATCTTTTTGTACATTTTTTTTCTAAGAAGATTTAGATTTAGAGGTGTGAAATTGATGTATTTTTCGATATATTTTTAGGGTTCCGTGAGATATCCATATCGTTGTATATTTGTATGTGTTTATGTATGTATGCCCTGGACCATTGTGTCCCTCTGTCTGTCTGTCTCCAGGCTGTATTTCATAAACCGTGATATCTAGAAAGCTGAAATTTTCACAAATGATGTATTTCCGTTGCCGCTATAACAACAAATACTAAAAATTAAAAAAAATATATTAAGGGCCATACAATAAACGTGTTTTTTTCGTATTTTTTTGCTCAATATTGAAAACGGTAACAGGTAGACGCTTCAAATTTTCACTTTTTATTATAATTTGTTTGCAGAGTACCCACAGATCCAATTTAAGGAGTAAGTGGCTAAATATAATAAGAAAAAGCCGTGGAGAAGATCTCTGGCAACCGGTTGCATCTACTGTTATATGTTCGGATCATTTTCGTTCCACGGATTTGTATTTAGCGAACAACCAAGGTCGTCGTAGATTAAAAAAGGATCGATTCCATGCAAGGTGCGTATTTTTTTTAATAAGGTTAAATAGATTTTATGTGTTTAACTTGATATCTCAAGCATTTTGAAGTGCTTCCTAGTGTTTCCCATTTTGTATCTAACAGACTAGGAGTATGATTACCTATTGACCTGATTAAATTTTGCCTAGATTAAATATAAGCTCATAATTAATATTCTCATATACATTGGCGCTACGCTACGCTTGGCGCTTGAAGTCGGTTGTTTCTGTTATTGTAGTTTATTTTTCAGAAGTATACTTACTCTATTAAAAACTTTTAGATATTGTTGCCAATTATGTAATTTACCGGGATCGGTATTTCTTTTTAGTAAAAACACTTCAAATAACACATGTTTATATTTTTAGGCATTGTTTTTAACGGGTGTAGAAACAAACGAAGAACAAAATGATGCTAATTCACTCGAAAATGCAGGAAAAAACAGTGATCGCAAAACAACTTGTCAAGATGAAATGGTAAAATATTCTCTTCTATTATTTTTTTATTTATTCATAACTTCTTCAATCAGCTATTCCGTATCCTGTATATAAATTTACACTTATTGTCTTTACTTTTAGGGACCATCTGGATCTAACAAAGTAGAATTATCTGGTATCACAAACATCCCTTCGCCAAATACACCAACTTCAGACAATAATACAAGCAATGCCATAGAATTTTTTTCTGATCTGGAGTCCATTTTTGACACACCGAGAAAATCAAAATTGCGGACAGAATTGCGAAGAAAAATAATACTTCAAAAGAAACATACGCTGAAAATCCAGTCATTGAGGAGACAAAATCTACGATTAAAAAGAAGGGTATCTTCTTTAAAACAAGTTATTCAAACTTTAAAAAACGAAAGATACATCGATAATGATATGCATAACATTTTGAATAGTAATGTATTTGCAGCAGACCTTTATTCAAACATGAAAAAGAAGTGTTCAGGTTCCAAGAGACCTGTTAAAAAATATAAGCCCGAGTTTAGAAAATTTTGCTTGACATTGCATTTTCTATCACCGAAGACTTACAGTTACGTGAGAAGCAAATTTGACACTTGTCTCCCGCATCCTAAAACATTGTCTAAGTGGTATGCAAACATCGATGGCTCACCGGGTCTGACAGAAGATTCATTTAAAATTCTACAAGCCAAAGGAAATGAATCTGATCATAATATGATATGCGGATTGATCGCGGACGAAATGGCTATTAGACAACAAAAATGTTTTAATCGCAAGACTATGCAGGACGAAGGTCTTATTGATATTGGTAATGGCCCCTCAGAAAATATAACAGTTAAAGCGTCAGAGGCATATTTGTTTTTACTCGTAAGTCTCAATGAGTCATGGAAGTTGCCTGTGGGTTATTTTTTAATACATGGTATGACAGGAGAACAGAAAGCGAATATTATAAAAACGATATTGTTTAAATGCCATGAAGTAGGCATGGATGTCGTATCGCTAACTTTTGATGGCCATAGCTCCAATTTATCCGCCATGGAAGTGTTAGGTTGCAATTACAAAAACCCGAAAGAACTCAAAACCACCTTTAAGCACCCATGTGCTGAATATGAAGTGGGAGTATTTTTAGACTTCTGCCATATGCTGAAATTAATAAGAAATCATTTCGAATCAAAAGAGGTGTTTTTATACAAAGAGGATGAAATAAAGTGGGATTTCGTTATAAAGTTAGCCGAATTACAAGATGAGACCGGATTACATCTGGCCAACCGACTTACCAAAAGACATATTGAATTCAGAAATTCAATAATGAATGTCAAATTAGCGACCCAGCTTCTTAGCAGAAGTGTGGCCTTGGCAATTAAATTTTGTCGAGAAGAGCTAAAGCTACCCGCATTCGTGGGAAGTGAAGCCACAGAAAAATTTATTATGACCATGAACAATATGTTTGACATATTTAATTCGACAAATTTAAAAGCACACGGATGCAAACATCCTTTGTTTCTCGGAAATAAAGAAGAAATATTTACTGTATTGGAAGATGCAAAAGATTTGATGCTAAACCTTAGTTTAAAAGTTTCGAGAAAAAGAACTTTTCAAGATCAAGAAAAATCAAAAAAATTGGTCACAAAATGCTATGTCCCAGTTTTAAAAACGCAACCTTTCACTGGATTTCTCGGCGTTCTTATCTGCCTAGAAAGCGTCCAGTACTTGTATGAAAATCTTATAGATTCAAGCAAATTAAAATATCTGACCACGTACCGCATCAGTCAAGATCACATAGAATTGTTCTTTGGTGCGGTACGTATGCATGGGGGATATAATGATAACCCCAATGCTCGTCAGTTTAAAGGCATTTATAAAAAATTGCTATGCCACTTGAAGCTAAAATCAGCATCAGCAGGAAATTGTGTTCCTCTTGAAAATATCAGTATTCTATCATGCTCTTCATCATTGAAATGCATCAATGAAACCGTTCCCTCCTTCAGAAAAGACGATGAAGAAAGCGCCGACGATACGGAAAACTGTAACGAAGATGAAGATATCACAATCGGACAATTAGATTTTAATCAAACATCTGAATACATCGAACAAATTGTTGGCTACATTGCAGGTTTTGTAGTTAGATCTTTGCGTAAAAAAATTAAATGTATCGATTGTCTCGGCAGCTTAACAACAACCGAAAAATCAAAATATCAAAAACTTGTTATGATGCGAGACGAAGGCGGACTTGTCTATGCATCTCAGGATGTATATTCTGTTTGCAGAGCTACTGAAAGCGTCATTTATAAGACAAGATTTCCGAATGACCCCAACGAACTACTCGAAAATTGTTTCTTGTACAATGAAACAATTTGTTGGAGGACTAAATTATTTCCCAGTGAAAACAAATCACGTTTGTGGCTTTCTCCACCAGACAAATCTTATGAGATTGATTGTTGAAAAATATTTGGACTTGCGCTATTACCATGACACTAAAATAAACAACATAAGCCACGATGTAAAATCGAAACGTAACTTATTTAAAAAACAAATACAAAGAGAAGGTCATTAAATTTCACCAAATATTAATTTAGTTAACTTTGATAACCTTTGCCAAGTATTAGTTTCTCTTTTGCGTGGATACAGATATCGAAGTAGCTAAATAGTATAGTGTAACGCCACTGTCAAGCCAAGCCGTGAGTAAAAAATGAAAATGAAAATATGTAAAAAAATGTAAATATGTAAAAAATGTAAATACCTATATAAAAAATGTACCTAAATATAATGTAAAAAAATGTAAATAAATAAATTGTAACAAAATTTCTTATTTTTAACATTATATTATACCCTATAACCAGTATAAATCTATTTATAACCAATCAAAGCACGGATAAAGCGCTTTGATGGTACGGAACCCTTCATGCGCGAGTCTATCTTGTACTTGGCCGGTTATTCAAATTATTTCACATCACGGCATATTTTGTCAACTTTGTGGAAATTCTTTAAAAGTTGGCAACATTACGCACACAAACATGGGACTCAGCGCGCTAGTAATTATAGTTTAAGACAATTCATCTGTGTGCGTCAACACTCTCACACGCGTATCCGGCCTGGCCATCTATTTTTATTGCCGTTGCAGCGCCACGCTCTATCTAGACAATAATCAAAGTATATACTCTAACTAACCAAAGAGATCAAAATCGTCATCCCACCCGTTATCAAAACAATATGGCGGCTGACATTATCAAATTATAGGAATTGCGTACAAAACCATATAGCTTTTTCTTAGGTTTTTTCCTCGAAATGGTACTTATTCACGAAAACAATACACTCGCACACGCGCACCTGCGAAAGTTTCGCAGAAATGGTATCGACGCCCATTGTTTTTTTTACTAGCCTACTGATAACCAATAAATTTAAAATTTCTATGTAAGAATGATTTCTAGGTGCTTATTAATATTGAGAAAATATCTAATGTATTATACATTTCAACAGTTATGGGTTATTTGTGTATGGGGTAGTTAGTTATGTTGATATGGGTTTTGAATGCGGTACACCGGTGTACCAGCGCGGCTTTATGCAATGTTTAGATTTGACCACCGGTGTACCGGCGCGTTTTATAGGATAAGATTGTTTTACTTGTACCAATTATAGTAAAATTATAAAATTTATTAATGCCTTTTGAAATGTAATATGATATAGGCTCAGATTATAGAACAAAAGGCAGATGGAGTGCGCCGAACTCGCGAGTGTCGCCACCTTTATAGTTATGTGTGCGTGACAACGAGCCACTGCACTGTACGTACACGTGCATCTGTGTGCGTGTACAGTTACCAGATAATGAAAAATTAACTCCCTCATTTTTGTAACAAATTGTTATAATATTGGAAAGTTAAACGTTCTGTTGTAACATACAGTACTAAAGTAGTATATGGATAAAATAATGGTTATTAATAACTAAATAAATATCAATAAACAAAGAAGGTTCTGTATAAATATCACATTTCATTGTTTAATTGTTTTTGTTTAATATTTTAATAGTAGGGGAGGCCGGGGCTTCAATTAACAGAGGTAAGTATTAACAAGCGAATTTCTACGAAACTATAAATAGCACGTCACTAGTGATACCTATAATTCGTCCCTGTGACAGCGGTCTACAGGTTGAGACTCGTCAGTCCAGCTCAGTGCGCCGCGAGAGTGAGTTGTGTGATGTGCGTCTATTTTGGCCAGGTAACGAACTTTTTTCACTTTACGATATTTTGATTTACGCGTTGAATAATTGATTTCGGTGTAATATATATTGTTTTTGCAGTAGCTTGTTTTATGCTTAATAATGTTACATACCGTTACTAGCGCTAATGCACAATATTTCGTAATTATATATTTTTTTATTGAAAAGCTACCCATGGGGCTAAATTTAACAAAACATACGGGGCTAGTATTAACATGTTAATTCTTACCCCGCATGTGGGGTTGGTATTAACATTATTACACTAGGTACTAAGCCTACGCTGTCCGTCCGTCTGTCTGTCCACCTGTCCTAACTTTAAAGAGCTGTATATCCACCATCTAATAACATATTTATTTATTTATCTTAAACGTTACAGCATGAGGACTTACAAGCGGAAAACTACTCGAGGCATGACTTCGCTGGCGACCTACGAGTCAGCTGCTTTAGAAATAATGGACAAGAAAAGGAACTACAGAGAAGTAGCCACAGAATTTCAAATTTGTCACGTTTCGCTGTTCAATTTTGTGAAAAAGAAGAAAGCAGGAGTTCCAGTAGAAGTAGGTTACAAAAAGACCCGGTTAGTATTCACTTCTGAGCAGGAGAAAAAAATTGCAGATTATTTATTAAAGTGCTCTAACATTTATTTCGGACTGCTACCTGCGGAAGTAAGAAAACTAGCCTACCAGTGTGCTGTTTTTTTTAAAATCCCGAACTTGCCCGAATCGTGGAAGGCTAAGGAAAAGGCGGGTGATGATTGGTTCACGAATTTCATGAAAAGAAATACAAATTTGTCGATTAGAAGCCCTGAAGCGACAAGTTTAAGTAGGGCGACATCCTTCAATCGAACAAATGTACATGCATTTTTTGAAAAATACAGATCTGTAATAGAAAGATACAAACTTAGCCCATCCCGGATTTGGAACATGGATGAAACAGGCGTAACTACAGTGCAAAAGCCGAAAAAAGTTGTTGCTGGAAGGGGCATGAAGCAGGTCGGTGCTGTGACATCCGCCGAAAGGGGCGCTTTGGTTACATTGGCTGTAGCCATAAATGCAATTGGTAATGCGATTCCCTGTATGTTCGTCTTTCCCCGTATTCGTTACAACGATTTGTTTGTTAGAAACGGACCACCGGAATGTATAGGCGTTGGTAATAAATCTGGATGGATGACACAAACAGAGTTTTTAAAGTTTCTGGATCATTTTATTCATCATGTGAAGCCGTCGGAAGAGGATCCAGTTTTGCTTTTAATGGATAACCATAACTCACATGTAAATGTTGAAGTCGTCGACAAAGCGAAGAGAAACCATGTCGTTCTTTTGTCATTTCCGCCACATTGCTCGCACAATTTACAACCCCTCGATGTGGGAGTATATGGTCCGTTAAAAAATTACATAAGCAGAAAACAGACCAACTGGATGACCAACAACCCAGGAAAAACCATGACAATATACGATCTCCCAGAGATAGTGAGAGATTCGCTCCCGTTGGCATTAAATCCCATTAATGTGACAAACGCGTTCAAAAAAGCTGGTATCTGGCCATGCAACGAGGACGTCTTTCAAGAATCAGACTATGCACCATCATTTGTCACCGATCGTCCTGATCCCACCCAAAGCGGTCCTAACGTAGCGACTACACCATCTGTTGAAGCCGAGAACTTGCTTGATGACGTGTCATTAAATTTAGAAAATCCTGAGATTTTAAATGACTTGCCTTGTTTGGATATTAACGTTTCTGACGTGATAGCACAAATGTCTAATGAACCAGTGGCTGGACCCTCAGGCATGCAAAAAGAAAATAGTTTAAATTCATCCAATACAAATGTTAATTTGTCTGAAGTACAATCCCAAACACCTATAATATCTACGGAAGCGGTTGCTGGTCCTTCACCTGCTCAAATAGATAACTGTTTTCTCATCGAATCCGTACGACCTCTCCCAAAAGCTCAGCCACGTGTTCAATTGAATCGTAATCGCACCAGAAAATCTGCCATACTCACCGACACACCGGAAAAACAAGCACTAGAAGAGATAGAAAAAAACAGAAACTTAAAAAGAAAAAAACCGCAAAATAAAGAAAATGATAAAAGAAAGGGTAAAGGCAAGGGCAAAGGAAAGGGTAAAGAACAAATAGCTAAAAAAGGAAAAGAAAAGGAAACATTACAAGTAGAAAAGGCAAAGAAAAGGATATTGGAAGAAAGCAGCGACAGTGCAGAAGATGAATATTTCTGTATAATTTGTGGTGTCTCTTACAATGAAGACACATCTGGTGCAGACTGGGTGCAATGCATCTCGTGCAAGCAGTGGGCTCAGTCCGGATGTATCAGAGGCAACATTGTTTCATATGTTTGCCAAAATTGTGATTCAGATGATGAATATGAATAAAAATGAAACATATTGTGATTACATGAAAATGATTCCTAGTAGCTAGGTAGATTATATTGTTAAGATGTTGTTTTTATATGATATAAAAAGGATATTTATATTACCTTCAGTAATTTCATAATAAAACTAAGCTTTATTGATACTGTTTTAGACTATAAAGGTAGGTTATATAAAGACTGCTACGTTTAAGAATATTACTACCTCATTTAAGTTGATTGTATTATTATTAGATAACACACATAAGGCTGATTAAACTACATAAATGGCTGTTAACTTAATAATAACGATACGAAGAGGTTTTGTTTAAGTTTTTGTTTCTATTCTATTTTTTATTATATTCTATTAAAGCTGAAATATTGTTGTTTGACGGAGTGTTTCAACTTTTAAGCATAATGTTAATTATTATTCCACTAAGTGAATATTGTGATTATTGAAAACTAACGTTTCCTTCAATAATATAACAGTAAAGTAACTGTTAATAATAAATGATTCAGATATTTGTTGAATTTTGTTATTATGTATGTATAGAGGTTTTGTTCGGGTTTCTTTCTATATAAACATATATCGTTGTTGCAGGGACAAAGTGTATTGTTTATGCCTAATGTTAATTGTATTGCTTAATAAAAAAATGTCATTGTAATTTTGAGTTTTCTTTATTTATAGAGGAAAATACTTACAATGTTAATTGTTGCCCCTTTTGTTAATACTTACCTCGGAAGTGTTAATTATAGCCCCGATCGCGGGGTAAGTATTAATTTCTGACTTTTCTGAGTAAAATCGACTTTCTTAAAAAGGTATCCATTTCTTGTCAAATTAAAACCAACGACATGGTTATTGAATAGTTTAGACATCATTTGATACAAAAATAATTTCAAAAAGTTTAGGTGTCTTGAAGATACAACTGAAAATATAAATTTTGTTAAGTCGCGCCCCGGTCTCCCCTATCCTACTTTTCTAATTATTACACATATATCCGACAGTTTGTGAGAATGGAAGTACGTATGTATGGATGTTTATTTCTCTTTCACGCAAAAACGACTATACTGATTTGGATAAAATTTGGCACAGGTAATTTTTAATCTAGATTAACATACTGAACATTCCATCGGACTCGCCCATCTCGGGTTCCGAACAAATTTGTAGGTAACAAATTATTTCAGATTTTGCTCTTCACAGACTTTGGAGATTAGAGGAGGGTGGCCATATATATTTTTTCCTTTATTTGTTCTATAAGACCTAGCTTTTTGCCAAATTTAGTGATTCTAGGTCAACGGGAACTACCATATTATGGGTTTTCGACCCAAAACCTATAGGGTACTTCCGGTTGACCCAGACTAGTTAATTTAGGCTAAAAGCAAGGTCTACAAGGTTTTTACCTTTTGTGGTGCTAAACCCTAAAAATGGTGCGAACGAGACAAGTACAGTCCCACCATCTTATCTGTTCAGGTGACAGCGTCGCTAGTGGATAATTTGGTATTGCAGCCTAAGAAATTCACCAAGAAAAAGGAGAATCAAAACATAGGGCAGTCTTTCAAGCTACTCTTTAATTTGCAAATTCTGCAATTATAATCCTACTAACATTATAAACGCGAAAGTTTGTTGTATACATAATGTATATTTTAGTTCCAATTTTGCCCACCTGAACAGATAAGTTGGTGGCACTATATTCGCATTTTCAACTTTATTAAAAACTTGACATGAAAAGTATTTTCTAAGAAGACTTGAGGTTTTTTGGGAAAAAAACCGTGCGAGCGAGACTTATAAAAAAATATTCGCATTTGCGATATTAAAAAACAAACTTTTGTTACATCACTAACTCCTAGACCTTCTAAATGTAGTTTTACCAATAAAACGGCTAACTAATTTAAATAAATACTGGCAACACAAGCGAATGACTGTTGAAGTTTTGTGTTCCGAGTCACATGTAAAGTTATTATGTTGATTAAAAATTATATAAGCTAAATAATTAATAGTTATCTGTGAAAGGATATTCCATCTTCTTTTTTTTATTTTTGGGAACAACTTTTACAGTGTTTAATAACACAAGACGGTATTTTGTACATTAAAATTACGAACCAGTCGTAACGTGTTGCTTCGGACAAGTCGCGTATAGCACTAGCGCGGGTTTGTATTTGCTTTTGAATTTGTATTCGCTTTGGTGGCGACGCTCGCGTGTTCGGTACGCTCCATCTGCCTTTTGTTCTATAATCTGAGGATATAGGTACCTAGTCCTTTTCCCCTTGGTTGAGTATTAGTGCCTTTTGTATGGTTGATATAAGCTCTTCAACAATACACACTATACACACAATGGTGCTGTTTATAAAAAAAAATTATCATGGTTTGTGTATTAATATTTTTTTTACATTTGATAGTTTTCATTCTTTCTTACGAGTAGGTATATTCATAAAATACACACATACATAATATACTTCTATCACAAAAAGTATGACTGTTTCATTTCAGTCCTGTCCTGAGAATACAGGATTTCAAAATGATGGAACCTGTAAATTCTTTGTTAGAAAAGGTGCCAATATACAGCATTTACATATGAATCTAACAAACATGTATGTTAAAAGATATTTGTTTAACATAGCAAGTAGCCACTAGTAATGTATTCATTTAGATTATTTGCATCAGTAAACTTTCAGAGCCTTATCTGAGGCAGTACAATGCTACTCTTTCTATATCTGTGAAGGAAATAAGATATGATACACATACATCTGCACATGTTAGTACATGATTTATATGCAAATCTTACTCTTTGATTCCTCACATTTGTGACAAGTTTCCACATAGTTTCTCGCCTTGGTGCTATTTTTCTGGTTTCTTCACAAGATGAGAGTTCACTGGATATTTCAGACTTGTGCGCAGTTGTTCATTATGTTCTTCTAATGAATTTACAGCATAGTGTAGAACAAGCTCATGGAGAGTTCTGAAAAATAAAAAAGATGTGTTATAAACATAAACCCATTGAAAAAAAGAGACATGAACGACATTTTCACCCACAGATGCCCAATTCGAACACCCCTTGTGAGCATTTTTAGCGTTATTTTCGCTAAAAACGATCACAAATAGCCTATTTGAACGCAGTATTAGTGTATGTTTATGTCAAGTAAAAATAACAATGTACACATAATATATGGATTTCTTTTTTGGCCCCTGGTTTGTTCCATTCCCTTTTTCTGGTGAAATTCACACTGTCATGTCATGAAGGACATTTTGTTAGTAGTCAAGAGTATTTGATAAAGTAAATAATTATTGTTTAGTTTTTATCTGATGTATAATTATATATTTCGACACTATACACATACACAATATACAATTATTTTCTACAACTACCATAAAATGTTGTTATCAAAGTATATTATAGATAATGACTTTTTACTACATGATTTTTAAGCACTAATGCCTGCTTAGCGAGACTAAACTTTGCAATTTTGGACAATGACATTCATTGCCATGGCCTCAGATTATAAATTTTATTTTATAATCTGAGGCCATGGCATGGATTATGTATCCATATGTTTTAATCACAAAAGAATAAGCAGATACTCACTCATAAACATTATAAGGTTCTGCAAAACCATATCCACGTTCAGTCTTGAATATAATGCAATGGTAGATCATATCATTGCATACAATGGACAAAGCTAGCTGTCCAGTAGAATTGGGCCTTATCAGGAATGTTCCTTGGGGTTTGCCAGCCAGTATTTTTTCTGCATTCTCTCGAGTGCAGTTTACTTTCCATGTACTGATCTCTCTGTGTGCGTAGAGCTCCTCTAATTTATGAATATTGTCCTCTTCTAACGCTTGCAGGTACTCATCTGACTTTCCCTTTCCTTGTAACCACCTAGAATGATAAACGGCTTTTTCTGATGTTATTATTGTTAATGCTAACATATTCTGACAACTGTTCTGCTGCCTTGGTCTATATACTATTTTGTTTCGTAAATCTTTAAAAAAGACAGAATATGAGTGCACTTATGCTAGTTTTCACCAAAATTAATTTATTGAAAAAAATTGTAATGTCAGTGAATAAAGGCATTTATTATTATTATTATTATATTATGGACATAGGCCTCTCCAATTGCAATTGGAGAGGCCTAAGTCCAGCAGTGGACTGCTACAGGCTGATGATGATGATGATATTATGTAAATTAACAACTTAAAAATGTTGGTGATAACAGGCTTTAGTCCAGTAATATATTGAATAATTATACAGTGACTCCGAAGTAGCTATGATAATAAGCATATTTGACTGATTTTAGAAGAGATATGTTCTTGCCTATACTTAATGATCTTAACAAACTATAATTAATATATTGCTGTATGTGATAACATTACTCTTTGGTTAAGCCACCAACCACAAGGGCTGTAGTAGTAGCCCCATGTAGTTTTCTTGAACACTTAATAATTGTTTTTGGCAACAGTGAAATTAATACTATGATCATCAATTAAGTATGAACTAACCCTTACTATACCGTGATAATTAAAAGAAAAGAAGAAATGAAACTCATGTAAATTTTGCAACACACGCTCAGTATGCAAAGGGTTTAATATATAATATCTTATGTTCCATCCTTTCAAAAAATACTTTTCATCAGGTGATTTAATTAGCAATGAAGGCGATTACGATTATTTGGATTGCTGGCATTGCCATCATTGGCTCTTTTATAAAACATTATTATTGCCACTTCTGCACACACCCTACTTGAACACTAAACCAAGCATATGACCTAAAATCGCATGATTATGCTGTCAAATAGATAGATCACAAACAACCATGCTCCAGATGTGGGTCAAAGCTCATGTACATTTTGGTGGCATAAATACCTCTTTTTTAGATTTGTAAATGCTAAATGAAAATGAAAGCTCTTGTTAGCGTGTTTAGCATTATTTTCGCTAACTTGGGGTTATTCAAATGCACTATTTATGAGACCAAAGGCTAAATTTAGGACAAACAAAGGATAAACTATGAATATGATCACAGTATAATACATAAATACTATATTTTAGGATAATATAAACTCAAATATACTTTGTTAATATATTATTATAATTATAACATATTGAAAACTTAAGAAAATTCAGCATGGTAGCTAGTATTGGGTTAAGAATAGAAAATAAAAACCTGAATAGGTTCATTAACTTACATTTTGTACCACTGTTTTACATTATAAAGATCTAAAATTTCAGACTTCAATTTTGTTATCTTTCTTTCAAATTGCAGTTTGGATTTTAAAGTTGTTCTTAAAGTATCATTTAAATCAGCTTTAGATTGTTTGAAACTTTGTACTTTTGCTATCAGAGACCTGTTATTTTCCACAAGGACATTTTTTTCATGCGGTTGACTATCTGATATCATTTTCTCTTGCAATTTTAAATGCTCTTCGCATATTTTCACAGTTTCTTTGAAAGAATCATAAGCTTGCCTTTGGAGGTTTACATCTTCTCTTAATCTTGCATATTCATAGAAGGGTAAGTTATATTCTCTTGTTTTGTCAACATACTTCTTATGAATATCTTTGTATCTAGTTTCTAATGTATCATCAGTGATGTTTTCTCCACCTTCATTCTCTTGTCGTTGTGAGAGTGGGAACAGGAGTTTAATATCAAGGCTGCTGTTGCAGTGAGCAAGGGAGTATTCTGTGTAGAACCGTACAAGGTCTACTACAGAGGTGAATTCAAAAGGTTCATAAAAACCATATCGACCACAATGATTGTATATCTTTATCAATTTATTTGTTCCACCTTTCCTCACTGTCAGTGTGTATCCACTATCTTTGTTAGATGCATTGCGTACAAGGAATGTACCATCACATGTATCTCTGAGCTTTTCTGTGGCTTGATCTCTGTAATTATTAAAAATATATAAAGCAATTATGCTATTGTAATTAGAAACATTCTAATGTATTTACTGATCAGTTTTTACTTATTTTATTTTAATAGAAATAAACTCATTGTATACACAATAGATGTATTTTGAAAATGTGCAAGGTGATACCAACAGTAAAATCGCTATTAGATGGTCCTCATAGAATATGGTCTTACCTGGTTAAATCGCCCCAGTACCATTCGGCGCTTTCAAGGCTGTCGTCAGCTGATGGTTGCGGCACTCGTATTTCAACCATTACACCTACCATAATTTATCCATTTAAAGTATTATATCAATCATATAACATGGGCATTATCAAAGACACATTTCATACATATCTATATTGTTAATAATTGATTATTATTTTGATTGTTACATTACATTACATTTGTGGTCACATCACAGAAGATAGTGTCCATAATATACTATTACTATACCTATATAATTTAATCTATGGATAGTGCATCATGCCGGGCTCTCTTAGAATATTTGGACTTGCTTAGACTTTTTGTATGGAAACTACTGCTATCTACATTTGGTGCGCTAAACTATTTGCTCATCAATGTAGCCACAGGAAAAACAATTATAAATAATGTGTTTCCACATAGGGTAACACCGATGAACTTGAGGAATGGCAAATAGAGAAACGTACGAGTGCAATGCAATTGTAAAGAAAAATTATATTTACCAAAGAGAATAAAAACACTTCGTTTTACTATTTAAGCTGGTCTCAGACAGCCGGAATAGCTCTCTGGATTCATAATCTGGAATTCATAATCTTAATTCCGGCGTCTTGCCTCACACATATCTTAAAAAATCAGATTGATCAGTAGTCTCATGCTCGTGGTTCCCGGCACATGCACACGTCTTTATGGAAGAGGAATGAACACTAATCGCATTACTTTTGGCTCTAGCTACATAATAAAAAAAAAAGAAATGTAATGGCAAATACTGGATTCACTCTTATATGTAAACAGAGTAAAGGAGAGTCAGTAACACATTACGGCGAGAAAATTACAACAGTACCCTGACAGATTCTTCGTCAGTGCAAAAGCATCATATGATGAAGTGGCCGACCCGCCAGCGGCTTCGTTCGCTTGGTCTTGGTGTAGTGGTAGAAGTGTCGTTTCGGAACCTCGAGGTCAAGGGTTCGATCCCCGGGTTGGACAGTTATTGTGTTTTTCTTAGAAAGAAAGATATTCTCAATAACAGTCCGGTGACTAGAACAGTGCCCCGTAGATGGCAATAGGCTCGCCCCCTGTTACATGATCACGTGACCAAAACATATAATGGCGAAACGTAGGCGATGAAAATACCGCTGATTAACCCTTCGAGGATATACCCAAAGGCAAAAGTACCAGTTCACTCAAGACCGCTAGACTGATATTACCGCGCCGCTGCATATCCCTTCGAGGATATATTTATAGGTGAAACTATTTGTTATGTTGTGTTTAAAAATAACATGTAAGTATTGCAGGTGATTCACTCTAGACCGCTAGATGGCGGAATCACTTGACTACAGTCGGCTAAACAACAAGGATGGATGACATGCCACCTCTATCGCCGAGCCCGTCCAGTGTTTCGAGCTTTCAAAAAGCGTGGTTTTGACTAAGCTATCAGAAACTCTTTGACAGAACTCTATTGACAGAAAATAAGTCATAAATAAAATTACGATCTTGTTATTTTGTCTATGCTGTGCACAATGATATTAGGCTTTTCCACCCGCCTGGTGATAGATGATGATGATGATAATGATGATGATAAAAAGTAGCCTATGTGCTACTCCAGACTATAATCTATCACTGTGCCAAATTTCAGCCAGATCCGTTCAGCCGTTTTACTGTGATTGAGTAACAAACATCCCTGCATGCATCCATCCATCCATCCATCTAAACTTTCGCATTTATAATATTAGTGATATTACTATGTTTGCTGCGGAACAAAATCCAAAAATAGGACACACACATGAGAAGAGCCATTTCCGCTGAAGAAAGACTTACAAAAAAAGCATAAACACTAAAGTAGGTGGGAAAATTTTAATCAATATGTACGGTTTTATTTTTGTTTGAATCGATACCTATAACCTTCATACAGTGTCATATTCATTTAAAAGTCGGTCAAATAATTATTCAGCAGCGTTTTACATTACTACTGCGGGATAGCCCGGTTTTACCCTATTCATAATCTGATTTCAGTATTTGTGTGCCGCTCTATTAAAATGTATAATACGCAAAGAGAATACGCGCGTTATGAATTCATAATCTTAAATATTTCGACCCGAAATCTCAGTATCATTCTTACAGATCGATCTGAAAATATAATAATCTGAAAAAATCAGAATGTATGTGGAGTATACTGATTTTGTTTGTATGATATTCTGGGCTTTCTGAATTATTAATGTGAATTAAGATTATGAATCCAGAGGGGCATTCCGGCTGTCTGAGGCCAGCCTTACTTTACCAGAGAGATTTCAGAAAATTTTTGACGTTTATATTTGAATTATCTAAAATAGTTAATAATTGTTATAGTTGTATTGTATAAAACGGTACGGCTGCTCGGAGTATATTATTCCTTTTAAGAACCGAGGTTGGCTCCATGTGGTAACTGTTGCAAATAACTTGTGTTAATTTGTTTTGCTGGAGACCAGATTCAGTGATTGTCCTCATAGCAAATCGTGTACCAGAATGCAAAGACATAAAGATGGTAAAAAGTTAACGTATTTTATATGTATTCCTTTACATGTACCAGCATATTATTACCGACCTATATATAAATTCTATGTGGGCGAAAACTGCATGCGTGTGTGTACACACATCAAATTTGTGTAAATAACGCTATTACTTAGGTACTCGTACTTAATTAACTTATGAGATTTAAATAAATAAAATAAAATAATAAAAATATTAATTTCGGATAAAATCCATAGTGTGTTAGTAGTCTGTTTAAGTTAATTATATGTTAGTATGCTATATTACACACGAAAGTTACATAGTCCTGCCTGTGACTATGTTTATCCAGTATTTTTGGATAGGACACTCGTAGCGAGATGCAATCATTTTTAGAACACTGTTGGAGCTTCCCCGTAGACGGTGCAGCATTGAGGCGACCTTTTTTCGCATAATAGCATGGAAGCCATCCACGCCCGCTTCCACGAACATTCCAGAAGCACTGCAAAGCCATGGCAGTCCCAACAGTGCTCTAAAAGCGTTATTATACTGCACCTTAAGGGCGTTATAGGCTCGGTATACTGAACCCACAGGCTGCCCGAGTAAAATGATTGGCGGTAAGCTTTAAAAAGAGTTAATTTTACATCTATAGTGCTTCGAGCGAACCTGCGAGCCAGCATATTGCTTCTTACCGCTAACGCCCTTCTCTCTCTTTATATATCTAGATCATCTTTAAGATCTTCCGTTGTGTCCAAGATACTTGAAGCTGTTTACAATGCAGTGCCCTCAAGTACAACTGGAGGCACATTTGTAGGTTTAAGTTTATCTGCCTTGAAAATAAGTAATTTGCTGTTCTTTGAGTTGTACTTGAGGCCGTGCTCGGCTGCGAAACGCTCACACCTGTTAACGAGCGTTCTCAGTGCGCTAATTGAGGGAGCCAAAAGCACCATGTCATCAGCGTAACTAAAGTTGGTGACACAGGTTCCGTCTATCTGACATGAATGCTGCTGAGTCCCTCAATTAACTCATTCACATATAAATTGAACAAGCTTGGAGAAGTTAAGCCACCTTGACGTACACCACATTCTAACTTATATTCATCAGACAAGGCTCCCCCACCTCACTTGATTAACTTCGTTATTGTACAAGTACCTTAGTAAGGAGACACCTTCTACTGGCATGCCTGTCTCACTCAGCTTTTTCCAGAGTATGTCATAGACCACCAAGTCAAAAGCTTTTGACATATCGAGGAAGCAGGCGTACACAGGCTTCTTCCTCTGGGTGTAATACCTGACAGTATGCTTAAGGCTCAAAATTGCACTCTCGGTGGACAGCCCCGCCCTAAATCCAAACTGTGTGTCGTTAAGACGCAAATGACCACCGAGAATGCGATTAAGCACACTGTCAAGTATTTTAGCAGATGTTGCGGTGAGTGAAATCGGCCGATAATTACATTTATCCGATACATCTCCAGTCTTGTTTTTCACAATTGGAACCACTACAGTTCTCATCAGTGGTTCTGGAAGGAACGAGTGACCTAAACACAGTTTATAAAACATAGTCAACAAACGGGGTAGATGGACACCAGCATATCTGAAATGTTCAATACTGAGGCCGTCATGCCCAGGAGATTTACCTTTCTGCATATTTTGTATCACTGTAGCAATGTATTTAACTGCAAAGGTAAGTTTACGCTCTGAACATGGCATGTCGACCTCACCATCGCCCATCCCAGCCACTGTCGCTGTCAGAGGCGACTTGACCATGAAGTGACTTTTGCAATTATTAGCAATAGTTTTCGAATCGCTTTCACCGTCCACGCTGACAGGAGTACCTGTCCTTGGGTTGACTATTTTTGTCTGCTTTCAGAAACCCTTATAATCACCCGCCTTATGATTTGATGCCAGGATGTCCATTTTTATCTGTTTTTGTCTATCTTGACACCATTTCAACCTAGATTTGAAATACTTCTTACTCTCACACATTTCGCTATAAATATTACCATTAAATGGTTTACCTGCAATGGCCCATTTATGAAATTTTATTTTGGCATCCCTGTGCGCCTCAGCTACATATCTTCCAACCAGTTACATAACCGCCTTTTCTAAGACACTTACGACTATAGGACAGGATAAAAAGATTTCATCAAAATTGGGTTTGATCTCTTATATTAAGTCCTTCAAATTTGAGTAAACTGGAAATTTGGGGTAGTCAAGGGGATTCGTACCAAGGGCTTTGCAGCAATATTCGCTGCCGGAGATGCGTTGAAATATGTGTAATTATTTCTCGAAAATACGTGAATTCTTAAGAAAAATTGGTACAACTTTCCATCGACGTCCGTAGAAGTGAGTGGGGAAGGGTGATGGGGAGGGGAAAGGGTAAGTGTGCAACCCCCCCCCCCCCCTTTAAGGACAAGTTGCGGACCCCCTCCTTTTCAGATTATTTCATTTTTAATTCTGAAGAAATTTTCCTAATTTTAATGATAAAAAACCATATAAGTGTAATAAACACGGGGCCCTTTGAAGGCCAAGGGGGGCGACTCTTTTCATCATAAAAATATAGGGGACTGATTCAGAAAGAACTCTGTATTTATTATTAGATAGCAACGTGTCCGGCGCTGCGGGAACAGCCGCCCTTGCGTTACAAACCACAGGCATCGGATGAGCCGGAGCAGCTGTGGATGGTCGCTGAGGGCGACCCACAAGCCGAAGCTGCGGAGAAGATGATTACAGCGGGCGCAAGTTGCTCTCCCAACACACCACTCAACACTCTAGGGGTACGACATACTAGTACCAGGAAGAGTCGGGGTCAATCAATTGGGTTCTGTGATATACGAGTAAGTTGAACCTAACCCAATTTATTTTATACACAAATATGTGTATAAAAAATATTAAATTGATGTTTTCAAAGAATAAATCAAATCAATACAATAGTATTGTTTTATTATTTGAAAACATCTTTATGCACTATTTTTATTTTTCTCCTCCAAGAATATTCGATGTGCCAGTCTGTGAAGTTTCCTTAATTACTATACCTACAGAACATCACGACACAAACTATGACTGACAATAGTGTGGTATGGCAATACAAAACGGCGTCAGTTTTACGTTTCGTTCCACAAACCGGGGATATACCGTTAACACTACACATTTTAATTTTAAATCTCGTACTGAAAATAATGCTGTAATTTAATATATACAAACTGTCAAATATACGTGTGCTTGATAACTATTGAAATGAGTACAAAATATAATTAATTCCATAAATTAAAATAATATGTTACCGAACGTATGACAACTTAACAATAGGTAAAACGAAACGTTGCATGACAAGAATTATATATAATCTGTGGTAGGAATTGACATATACATATATTGTAAAAATAATTGATCATCAATATTTTTTTCTCAAAAACTACGCGTTGAAACTTTGTGTGTGCTTTTATTAATGTGTACTTTCTGTTAAAAAAAATATAACTCCCAACTCTACAGAAGTCCACGGAAAGCTAAGCCGTAAAAATTTAAGAATTCATGAAATGAAACGTAATTATCTTTGATTTCTTGTAGACTTTGACAAATGCAGTGTCAAAGTCAAAAGTCAAAGTCAAAATCATTTATTCAATTACCTCCAAAAGTTTATGAAACTACCATGGAACAGACACTGGCAGAATTGCAATAAGCAGAAACGGCCAAGGGCGTACCCAGGATTTCAGCTAGGAGGGGGCAGGGGGCTGCTTATACCTGTTTCGAAAAGATCGTCTGTCGGGTATATTGAAACAAAAAATCATGAAAATTGACTTTTATTCATTAATTTTGATGATGACACAAAACAAAATATTATACATAATTATACCATACATTATGTATAATATATATTATTATATTATGTATGTATATATTAATTTAACAGTAATCTTCTCGGATTTGCCGCAAATTTGTCTATGACAGTCTTTTCAATAAACTCACTGTTGTCTTTTAAATAGTTGCGATGTACGCTCATCAGACATAAACCCGTAAGCCTTTCTTCACCCATGGTGCTTCTAAGCCACGTTTTAGCTCTTCGCAGCGTACTGAAGGACCGTTCTACGGTCGCCGTGGTGCATGGGATAGTGCTTAAAATAATTAATGCCTTTCTGACAGCAGGGTAAAAAATGTTGGCTTCGTTGAACAGATCAATTACTTCTATGTCACTTAATTGATCATCTGATAAAGCCTTCGTCACCCATAAATTATGCCAAAGGTTCAGTTCTCCGGTGATATCCAGGTTATAAAATTCTTGGAATGATTCTGCGTTTTTGTGTAGGTCTGTAATGCTGGTTTTTGTCATATACAAGGGATGTAGCCTGCTTAAAGCAAACGCCGGAGTATTTTCTTGGGAGAATCGAATATTCTGTGATGAAATGAGTGAATCAATGTATGGGATTATCAGGGAACGCCGCCAATATTCGTTATCATTGTCTGATGGCGGATTACTTCTATGTGTTTGCTTATGAGCAAGACGTGGAACCGAAATTTCTATGTTCAAATCCATTGCAACAGCTCGTGCTTTTTGAAGTATTTCATTACTTATTCTATCAGGAAACTCGCGGTCATTTCTGAGAATGTCCTTGATATTTTTGATGTGTTCCCCTACCGAGATCATGTCGATCGATTTAGCTTGCAGTGCGTTAAGTACTGGTCCTAAAACTGCTGAATATTTGGCTATTGTTTGTAGAGTAACAATAAACACTGGTTTTGTAACGGCTGAATGCAACTGATATGCAGATTTTCTGGTGGTATAATTTCCTTCTACGGATAACGTTTCTAGAGATTTCACAAGCTCTGAAAAATGTTGAGAAAACTTTCTGATTGATTTATATTTTTCTGACCATCTCGTCTCACATAATCGTGATAGGTTTGGAGCGTAGTTTCGACGTGTAGTCGATTCCCTGAAAAACGTTATAACATCCTTTACAGTGGCGACAGTATTTCTAATTTCTGGCACTGCGTTCGCATCATTCACAACAAGGTTGAGTTTGTGACTTGAGCAATGAAAATATAAAGCACGAGGATATTTTTTTCTCAAAATGGCTTGTACGCCACCCTCTTTCCCTGCCATTGTAGAACAGCCATCGAATCCAAAACCTACGCAATCTTCGGTTGAGAGGTTAGAACTAATTAAGAAATTGTCAATTGCTTCGGCAATTGCGGAAGCATTTTGTGCTTTTAGTTCAACGAACCCTACAAATTCTTCTCTGATTTTCCTTTTGCTTTCGTCGTAGAACCGCACGCCTATTGACAGCTGTTCTTTCCCAGATACGTCTGCTGTTTCATCAGCTAAGACTGCGTAAGCCATGGTCTTCTGAACCTCACTAATTATATTCTCCTTAATAACTTCGCCACATAAATTTATCAATTCGTTTTGTATTTTTGGTGATGTGTAAACTGCATTGCGACGGCACTTTTCCAGGTGACTCTTTAATCTGTCGTCCCCTGAATTGATTCTCAACTTCAATAAATCTAATAAAACACCCTCATCTGCTTGTTTGCCCCTAAGAGGCATATCATGTGTGCCGCAAAATACTATACAAGAAATAATTGATGACAATATTTGTCTGTTTTCATCGATTTCTTTTTGGTGTCCACTTTGCAGTTGGATGTCTACAGGAACATTTTCAAGAAAATTTTTTGCAGCATTTGTCGCCGTTTGGTGAAGGTTGGTCGTTGCATGCTTTCGGCAGTCTTCATGCATATTTTTGAACTTTATATATGGCCTGACCATAAACGATCCCAAAATTCCTCTCACAGTGCTAATGGGCGGAGGGAACAAAACACAATGCTTACAAAGAGCACCTTTTAGTCGCTTGGAATATACTAGCCATGGTGAATATTGATCCAACCAAGCATGGTTAAATTTTCTTTTTAAATGGCTTGCATCACTTTCAAAATCGTAATTTCTGGGCGGGATCCAAGGATTTTGTAACAACTCCCTCTTCTTTTCCGTCGATAGCTGGGAAGCCAACCCAACATAACGTCCCAGATCATTTTCATGACAGCCATCGTCCACTATAATTTCAGGATCGACGTTGACGTCATAAGTTTGTTGGGATGTCGATGGAGAAGAATAGTCGGCAACAGATATATTAACAGGTTCTACAGGAGAATTTGACGCTTGTCCAATGTTAGCATGCAATGATCTTGGCATTACATGAGTGGTTTTATCATGGCTGTCATTTTCATCGCTTCCACTGCAACTTTCCCGACCTTTTTTTCTTTTTTCGCGTGTCCTCCCTAAAAAATGGATACACAAAAATACTCTTACAGTGTTTAGGCGGGTTGTATAAGACGAAAATATAGATCAAGTTTCACATTCTAATATATATGGTTTGAACGCCAAATAAGCATAACTAGGTAATTTGAAATAATACACTTGTTGTGACGTTAGAGAAAAGGGACTTTGTTGTCGGTATGGACTTATTAATAAATCCAAAATATTGCAAGGATCTTTCTTTTATGTTTTTTTTTTACTTTTTAATCACAAAATATTCACAAATGTTATTTTAGCTATTATAACAAAACCACGTCTTGTAATTAATAAATTTAAATATTGTAAGTAATGCTTAAGATATACACTTACAAGAGAGTCAAAGCCCCCCATTAAATCAAATAATCATATTAGGTACCTACTTAAGTGTTTTGTTTTGACTCACCTCTTTCAAAGAATTTCCTGATATCCATTTGACGGAGTAATATTTCCAGTTGTTGCACAGTAAACGTAAATCTCGTGTCGCCGCAACGAAACTATAAGACACTATGTCGTATGAAATATTCGCTCGTATTACACTCCGAACTGAATTGTATTCGAACTAAATTGACGCGCTCTGCCTCACGCTTCCGAATATTGAAATATTCTTGCTCCCGAAATATGTAGAAAATACTCGACTCTATTTCCATCTTTGTCTTATACTTGCTATCACTGTCTTTTCTTTCCAGAATAGTCCATGCTAGAACGTTCTTCGCGGTATTGCTATTCAATACAAGATGTCGCTATTGACCGTATAAATTGATCCTATTTCTTTTTACTGGAAAAAGTACTGCCGTCCGAAACTAGATGGCGCTAGATGTTGTTTTCTCCCAATTATATTCGGCTTTAATCCTAGATGGCTCTCTGATTGTCTCGGCGGAACCGGAAACTACGAGATGCGACGGTTTTGCGGGAGATTTAAATTATATTGCATCGCTAACAGTATACTAGAATTACTAGAGTCTGTCTAGTGAGCCGCGGCACAGATAAAACCGCAGCAAAAATCTTTTAGTTGTAAACACTGAATATACTATGAAATTTGAATTTGATACTTTCACTATTTTATTTTATAAACACTAAGAATCTTAAACTAAATCTGTACAGATATATACTACTTAAAATAATATGCAACATATTGAATATTATTTTATTTTAGCATTGAAAACAAATTAATATAATAAATAAAACCAAACTTGCATCAAAACCTTACTTAGTTTTTATTTATTCTGTCGCGTAATCAAAATCAGATTCCAGAAATTAAATTCTCGACTATGAATCGTTACTGTCACTTTCATTATCACTAAAAAATAATAAAAACGAAATAAAGAAATAAATAAAGTGTATCAAAACTTGATCAAAACATTTTGCGTTTCGTTTGACGGCGGCTGAAAGTCACTATATAAAATATTCTAATAAATACGTTGCGGCACGACCGACACGACTCACTATACATAGACTCTATATCGAATATTGTAGAATATTTAACTATAGAAAAAAAAATCTGGCTGAAAAGATATTTTGTTTCCAACACTTCATTTTGCGCAGAGTAGGTAATACGTTTTTAATTTCTATTTGCCAAAAAAAAATTACATTTATTTAATCTTCTAGGGGGGGGGGCACCTGCCCCCCCTGCCCCTACCTGGGTACGCCCTTGAGAAACGCCATTAACAAAGAAGTCAAGTCATTTATTCAATTAAGGCATCAAAGACGCACTTATGAACGTCAAAGTGCGTGGATAGAAACGTTAAGCCTTCATTTTGTTCAGACAGAACAGACAGAACATAATAATATATTCGACAAAAGTTACTCCTACAGAACGTAGCAGAGTATCTAGTCAGAGCAAAGTCACGATAAGTGCGACGACGTGCGAAGCGAGGAGGAGCGTTAGGTTAAAGGGTGACCACACAACGCAACACAATAATTAGGGTAACTTACACCTTGATAAGAAAATATAACGCAGCAGTGTTGGGATACAATTCTTGTCGAAGCAATGAAAAATTAAAACTCTATCAAATACATGAAACTATGCGAGCTATCGGGGAAATAGAAGGGAAGTAAAAGGAGAATCCCCCTTTCCCCCTTTTCTTTACTACTTACAATATTTAGAATATATATATATTATTCTGTGGTAGGGATGATGATGATGGGTGACATAAATGTTCCAAAAATAATTGACTTTCAATATTTTTCTCCAAACATATGCGTCTCCGCAATATGTTAAAACTTTGCATGTCTGCTTATAATAATGTATTATTTTTGTATAAAAACTTTACAACCTCCAACTTGATGGACGACAATGTAAAGCTATGCCAAACTCAAACTAATTGCAAATCAACACAATTTCAATATAGGACTGCTGATAACAAAAAGCGAATTGACCATTACAAAGTTATTATTTGCTGTTGATGCAATAACTAATTCTAGGGATGGACCAGGAAACTGATGTTAGGCCTTCCACAGAGTTAGAGTAATAGTCTTTAACGTTTTCTTAATGTAAGGTTTATCCCCATCACTGCGGGACTCCAACTCGCACTCGACCGGTGTTTTTATATATCAATCAATACAAACAATTTGCGAAAAAGTATTCGTATCGTAAGCGTCAATGCGTTACGCTTCGACGTACAAACTATGAGTTATCTGTGTCACAGTTGCCCTAGATAAATGACAGTTGTAATGATAAGAAGATAAATGTTTCACGTGAATGTGTAACACTAACGCAGTTATTCGTGTTAGGCCCACCGCAATGTCATCATTATATGTGATACTGCACTGCACTCATCACTCTGAGACATGAGGTCTTATTTCAGCTCCGTTAGCTCAGTTGGTACATACCCTGCCTTCGAAGCGCGGGGCCCCGGGTTCCATCTCTGACCAGTATGTATGTCTTATATAATGTTATGACATTGAAATTCAAGCTTCATGTTTAGTACTAATGCTTTTATACTTTTTTATAGACTTACCCAGACGCAACTCAAACATTACAATGTACATGCACATAAATATTTGATCTGTTTAGGGATTGAACCTGGGACCAGCGGCTCAGGAGGCAGGGTCACTACCACCTGCGCCAAGCGGCCAATCAAACATTTTTTTACGATATAACCATCATAGTTATTTGATTAATAGTGAGTGACAATCTCTTATATTATTAAAGATCCCTTTATTCTATTATTATTATAATATTTATTATTGATTTAGGACCAGAAAGGAGTACTCATCACGAATCAGTAAACAAAATAATGATTATGAATGTGGGTTATGAAAAAACAAAGCCCGTCGTCCATCCAATCCTAACCTAACTAAGCCAGGTATTCTATAAAATGTTCTTAAATCACGCACGATGTGCCGCATTAAGGCGGCATGGATGAGTGATGAAACTGGCATCAGTCGTCAGCGATAAGAGTCAAATATAACACGTTATTTAAGTGTAGTATTATAACGTAACACATTGGTAACTTTTCTCGTTACCTACTAGTCATGTGCACTAAAACAATCAAAATCTAGAGAACGATAAATACGTAATTATCCAGTTTTAGTATAAATGGACAATCCAGGACCCTGAAATTCCAAAAAGGTGCTTCCATTACTACACCCAAAGCGAGACCAAGCGAGCGAAGCTGCTGTTGAGTCAACTGGTTCGTTATCAAATTCTGTGTAGAACGGCACCAATATTGTCAATGTAATCAAATTTAAGCGAAAACAAATTGTTCCGTAGAAAAAACAAATCGTTGATTGCGTATCGGTTTCAAACTAGTTCAACTGAGAATAGTTTATAAACAATGCTCAAGCAGAGATTATAATCTCAAGTATTGATTAGATGATCAGATATCAAACTGTATTTGAGTTGCATTCTGGAACATAGGACTTAGGTACTTAGATTTTTCCAGGGCCGAACTAAACACAATGACACTGTGTTTACTATTTTCTTTTCCGGATTTTCTGTTCCAACGAGACCCTATTACTATTACTAACCTTCGCACCAGTCCTTACAATGTACTAGCTGCGTTCCGTGGTTTCACCCACATGGTGATAAATGATGATAAAGATAATTATGATGACGATGACAAGGATCCTACGTTCTTTCCCGAAATCCCCGATTAGGCGTGAGAGCGTAACACATAAACAAATTTGCAACATTAGTTAGGATGTCTTTGACAGGGTTGTATTTTTTGCAAGTAGAAAATAGCATACGTGTGCGAGTCTAGCACGTGACAAGTTTTTAATAAAATGTGTTTATGATATTTTTATTTGCTTTAAAAGCACGGTGTTTAAAGTCAATGTAAACAGATGATGAGGAGAATAATATTAAAGTCGATTAATTTAGCATAAAGTAAATATGAGCGATTGTGTGATTATATCTATGCACGTATAGCATTGATGCTCAATAATGTTCTAATGTATGATACAAACGTTTATATATATATATATATATGAACAAAAGTATATGAATGCTATTATTCCATTGCCTGATATTAAGTGACAGACCCATAACAATTGCTGTATGTCTCAAATCTCTAAAGCTCTGCACGATATTACACTACGTATGTCACCCAATTTTTTTTTAGTCACCGCAGTGATTTCTAATGATTTTGTCTGCTACGATATCCTATAAATCTAAATACTCACTGTGTTTGCATGCTACTAAATAGAGGCAGAATATCTGGTATCACAACGGTGCTCCCCACATAGTATGAGAGAGATGGAATCATGTTATTACATGGGATTATGTGTAGAGATATACCGTAAACGCCGTTGAATATGTTCTTATTATATGATATTACAAATGTGTCTGAAAATCTTGATGTTAATGTTATATTCTGATTTCATAGTTGTTTCAAAAGCTTTAATTTTTATTTTAGAAGGAACTACAATTTTGTTTTATGGCCTTAAGCGTTCTAAATGTATAATCAATAAATTTGTAATAAATAATTGTTGTCCAATTTATTGTCCTTTTCTTTAATGGTCGTTATTATAATGCAGTAAAATAGAAAATATCTTTTATTAACTGTGTTTTGACAGAACTCTCTTTTCACGATTAAAGTAATTTTTCGTGTACATGTCAATGTAAAGTACAATAATACCTTGACCACTAATTCCAGGAAATCGGTTGTTCCATGAGCAGCTCATTTCCTGTATCCGAATTGGAATAGTTAAATTGGATGATTAACAATAACAACGTATTCCAGCAAATATACCATTTTATTGTTACCTATCTCAAAACACAGCCTAGTGTGTATAAGTGTATAATTATATAGTAGCGATAGTATGTACCTATAGGTGAACCTAAAATATATATGAAGAGAAACTGAGTCCACGTATGCAATTTACGCAACGCATTACATCTCAGAATAGTAACCCCCCAACTCTACCCGTGGGTGCGTAAAAATCTTCTAAGGGATAACAGTCGGAAGGTGGGCAGCAGCACGTTCCCAGTATTAAAACCCCAAAACTGCGCTCGCCAACTCGCCTGCCAAGCGTGGCGAGTATTGGCAAAATCCCCCCAAATGACGGACACAATAGGAACCAGGCCCCCAGTCACCGGCAGCCCCGCTATTCCAGGCTACGGTAGCGGCCACGGTAACGGTGGGGCAAGGGGTGCTAAGAATCCCCGGCAGACGCCCGGCTACCACTCCCAACGACGACGACTGGCCCTGGTAACACACAACATACGCACGATGAGGACAGACGAGAAGATTTATGAGCTGGAAGAAGAAATGAGTAAGCTACACTGGGACATTGTGGGGTTATCTGAAGTCCGTAGAGCGGGTGAGGACACGATAACCCTATAATCAGGTAATCTACTCTATTACCGGGAGGGCGACCAACAGTCCCAAGGTGGTGTCGGTTTTCTCGTCCACAAGTCCCTTACTAACAACATAGTTAAGATCGATAGCGTTTCCAGTAGGGTCGTATACCTAATACTCAGAGTATCCAAATGATATTCGCTGAAGGTCATTCAGGTATACGCACCGACGAAGTCGCACCCGGATGATGAGGTGGAGGATATGTATGAGGACATTAGTCGGGCCATACATACCTCTGAAACGCACTTTCTAGTTGTTATGGGGGACTTCAACGCGAAGTTGGGTAAGAGAAGCGAGGATGAGTTGAAAGTGGGGCAATTTGGCTATGGACAACGGTACCATAGGGGACAGAGGTTGGCCGACTTCCTGGAGAAAGAGGGACTCTTTATGATGAACTCTTTCTTTCAGAAGCCACCTCACAGGAAATGGACCTGGCTGAGTCTCGATAGTTCCACGAGAAATGAGATTTAATTCATTATATCATCAAAAGGCAAATATTCACTGATGTTTCCGTGATCAACAGGGTTAAAACCGGTAGTGATCACCGAATGGTAAGAGGCACGGTGAATATTAATGTCAAACTGGAGAGGTCTCGTCTGATGAAGTCTACGCTCCGACCCACTCGTGCCCGTATTCAAGACCCCGAGAGCTTTCAACTTGAGCTATCCAATCGCTTCGATTGCCTTGAGAACATCGCTTCAGTGGACGAGATCAATAACAGGTTAGTAGAAACTGTCCATACAGTGGGTTCCAAATACTTTAAACCCCACCGTACAGATAGGCCACAGAAACTCTCCAACGATACCCTCAACCTCATGGCTGAACGACGCTCACTAAAACTGCAGTCTTCGGATGATGCTGAAGCATATAGGCTGCTCAATAGACGAATATGGAAGTCCTTGCGACACGACATCCGGATCTTTAATACAAACCGTATTAAAGAGACGATAGAGCGGAAAAAGGCTCCAAAGTGTTTGCGAGAGACATGTCTATTGGGCAAAGCCAGTTGACGAAGCTGAAGAGAGAAGACGGCAGTGTAGCGTCGACCAAAGCAGAAGTATTAGGAGAGGTAGAGAGTTTCTACGGACAGCTATACACCTTGGTCGCTAAACCTGTTAGCATCTCGGTCAAAGATCCAAGAGCCAAGCTGACCCGACATTTTCAAATTCAAATTCAATTATTATTTTAGAATTAGAATGGCCTTGAAACAGCTCAAGAACAACAAGGCGCCTGGAGACGACGGTATCACATCTGAGCTTCTGAAAGCGAGTGGAACACCGGTACATAAAGTCCTTCAGAAGCTCTTTAATATCGTCTTACTTGAAGGTTCAACGCCAGAAGCATGGAACAAGAGCGTGGTGGTGCTGTTCTTCAAGAAAGGTGACAACACTTTACTTAAAAATTACCGACCCATTTCGCTTTTGAGCCATGTTTATAAGCTGTTTTCGAAGGTCATAACGAACCGTCTCAGTCGCAGGTTTGATGAATTCCAGCCTCCGGAACAAGCCGGTTTCCAAAAAGGCTATAGTACCATAGACCACATCCACACGCTACGGCAAGTTATACAGAAGACCGAAGAGTATAACTTGCCTCTTTGTTTAGCGTTTGTGGACTATGAGAAAGCCTTTGATTCGATCGAGACGTGGGCAGTGCTTGAGTCTCTTCAGCGGTGCCGTATTGACTATCGGTATATTGAAGTGCTGAAGAGTTTGTACCAAAACGCCTACATGTCAGTCCGAGTACAGGAGCAGAGTTCGAAGGCAATTCCATTGCAAAGAGGCGTGAGACAGGGAGACGTTATATCTCCGAAACTGTTCACCGCTACATTGGAAGACGCCTTCAAGCTTCTGGAATGGCAAGGACTTGGCATCATAATCATCATAATCATAATCGTTTATTGTCAACTGTGTGTTACATGTTGTTAAAAACTTAAAAGTATCAACAGCTACCCTTTTGGGCATACAATTTTACATACATGCGAATTGTATAATGGTTAATAAGATACAATTAATGTCAATTACATAATATCATGGAAATATATTTATCATTTAAAAAATTTTCAATTTTATAATAGCATTTGTTAAGTAATAGTTTGATTAAATTATATTTAAATTTCCTAAATGTCATAACTTTAATTGTATCTGGCAAATGATTGAATAATTTAGTGCATATTACATAAATACTGTCATTATAAAATTTTGTTCTAGAGCCCTGAGGGGTAACACATAATAATTTCTGCGAGTATTTCGTGGTTTACGTGTAGTTTTTATGTCAAAGCTATTCAAGTTCTGTTTTACAAATAAGCATGCCTCTAAAATATACATTGACGTTAAAGGAAGTAATTTAAATTTTTTGAATATTGGCACACAACTTTGTTTTTGTCTAGCTCCCGTTAGTGCTCTGATGCATTTCTTTTGAATTAAAAATGCTTTCTTAACGTTTACAGAGTTTCCCCAAAGTAACAATCCGTATCGTAAATTGGAAGCCACATTTCCGTGATAGGCACAAATTGCTGCTTGTTGTGATGCTACTTTAGTCAGTCGTTTTAATGCATAAACGAATCGAATAATTTGTTTGCGTACATAGTCAATGTGGCTCTTCCAATTACCGTGACAATCGATCGTTATGCCCAGGAACCTTATTTCTTTAACTTGTTCTATGACTGTATTTTGATATTTGATTGTTAAAGTTTTACCTTTTGATTGTGGAAAATGAAATTGAATTGCTTTGGTTTTTTCTATATTTACAACTAAGTTATTACTTCCAAACCAGTTCATGATACTATCAAGCGCCTTGTTAATAGTGTTTTCGTATTCTAATGTATTCACACCTTTTACTATAAGAGTAGAATTATCTGCAAACAGAACCATTTGATGATCTACTGTATTTGGCAAATCATTTATGTAGATGAGAAATAATAAAGGTCCCAGAATGCTGCCTTGTGGGACTCCATATTCTATACGCCTAAAGGTGTCTGCCCACTATCCCGTAGCATACCATGACCGTACTAGGACCGTTTCGGACAAAAAACTATTCTTTGTATTGAGAAGTATGAGACTATGCCCACTAGACCGTTCCGTCACCGGCCGACACCGTAGCGTACCATGCACGGGCCGTCAACTATTTGTCGGAGGGAATATTTTGCCGGTGCGGATACGCTACGTGCATGGCATGCGACGTTGCCAGAACGTTGCGCGCAGGCGGCTAAACGGTGACTGAGCGGGGAGTATGACCGTTACAAACCCGTTTGAAATGCGTTGTAGCAGCGTTGCTCCGTTGCCAGTCCGTTCATTAGTTCAACGAACGAGAGGCGTGAATGCGTATAGATGTGTAATAATGGAGGACGAAATAATAGAATGTGTACGTAAATATGAGTTTATATATAATTTACAACATCCGAAGTATATGGATAGTGTAAAAAAAGAAATGGCTTGGAAGGATATTTCGGAACAACTAAAACAACCAGGTATGTCAATTATTAAGTATTCAATTATCGTTTATTTAAGTAGGTAAGTAATTTAATTACAAAGTAGATATCCAATCTAATTGCCCTTGAGCCGTTTGGAAAAAATCGGCAAATTTATTGCGTACTTCAAAAGCAGTAGAATCTGCATTACCTCCTTGGTGTCTTAGGTTGTTAAACTGTACAAGAGTATTAGTTTCCGTAAAGGATACAGTTTCGCCGCGTCTTATGAAATTATGCCATATGCAAGTAGTTAGTACAATTTTTTCGGCATATTCTGGTTTTAAATGCATACGTCTATTATAAATACGAAATTTTTGACTTAAAATTCCAAAAGCATTTTCTACAACACGTCGTGCACGGCAAAGGCGATAATTAAAATGGCGTTTCTTGCTATCGTTTATGGACTGTTGTGAGGGATAAGGTCTTAGAAGATTGTTTTTTAAGGGGAAAGCTTCATCTCCTAATATTACACACGGTGCACTGACATTAGTCCCCGGCAAACATCTATTACTGGGGATATTAAATTTATTTTCGAATATAGCTCTGCCCATTTTTGATTTTGACAAAATACCCCCATCACTGTCTTTACCGAAAGCTCCAACGTCAGCTATGAAGTTATAATTAGCGTCAACTAAAGCCATAAGTACAATATAAAATGTTTTTTTTATAATTAAAATACAAAGAACCACTGTTTGGTGGTGCTAAAATAATAACATGCTTTCCATCTATAGAAGCTACACAATTAGGAAAATTCCATTTATTCCAAAATTCTTCCATATTTTTTTCCCATTGTTCGATGCCAGGGGTCGGCATACTTTCTCGCAGTACATTTTTTATTACAGTATCACAAACTTCTAGCACAGCACGTCTCACAGTACTGATTCCCAAACGATAACTAAAAGCAATGGTTGTAAATGAATCGCCTGTTGCTAAGTACCTGCAAACAAAATATCAATATTAATCGTGTAATTATTTTTACAGCTGCAGCTTGCAAACAAAGATGGCAAGGGCTAAGGGATGCATACAGACGAGCATTAAATAAGAAAAAAGGCAAAAGTGGACAAGCAGCGAAAAACATTAAAAAATGGAAGTATGAAGATGAAATGGCTTTTGTTGCTTCGTTCTTTGTCGAGAGAAAATCTTTAGAATCCGTTGAGCTGGCAAGTGACGATGAAGAGTCACAGCCGAATAGCGATACAGGAACTGAAATTCAGAACCATCACTTCAACAATGAGATCGATAATACTGTTGATGTTCCTGCTGCAGAAAATATTACAGCCACCGAAATTCAGAACGAAGATGACAATACTGCCAGCAACAAATCCTCACAACCACTACTCAGTCAAGCAAAAAAGGCCAAGACAATAAAGAGAGGTAAAATTCAACCACCACAAACAGCCTCCGCTGTATTGATGTCGAAATTGTTAGAAGCGCAAAATAAATTTCCACGACAAGATGATGAATTAGACCGATTTTTTTTGCATATATCAGATACAGTAAAGAAGTTTTCTCCTTACAAGCCATCGCAAAAAACAAAATATTCAGTTTAGTTTCCGAAATGGAGTTACAGCAGCTCGCACCACCTAACTTTGCTACAGCTACACCACAGTATGCCTATGCTTCATCTCCAGCGTCGACTTCTTCGAGTGTACAAGCGAGTGCTACACCTATGCCTCCGTCTCCTGAGCTTTGGAACACTAACGAGTGGCATAATAATAATCAAGCATAAAGCTTTACCATGAATACTAGATCAAAAGTTGATTAAATATTAATAATAAACAAATTGTTTTTTACTTACCGTAAACACACAGCAAGTTTTTCTTTAGGTAGCAGGCATTCTCTAAAGTTTGTGTTTTGTTAAACAATGTCTTTTTAAATTTTTTTCAGCAAATCGTTAAATTGGAATGTACTCATTCGGAAGTACTGAAAAAACTTTTCTTCGTCATCAACTAAGTGCCCGAATAGTGTCCAATATTCTCCTTCCGTTTTGCGTCTTTTTATAGAATCGTGAATCCAGTAGCGTCGAGTGTTTTTTGGGCATTCCTCTTCCTCTTCATCCAAAATGATAGCAATCATTGCTAGTTGTTTAATCGTTAGTTTCCTTATAGCCATAACTATTTCAATATTTCACCACACGCGCCTACGCAACACTGATATTTGTACGAGAATGAATCGATGCTTTACGAGTGTATTGAAAGGATTCCTGCCGTGTTACATACGGGCATCATACAGATTACATACAGGGTTGTAAACGGGTTCAGAACGCTGTCGGCCCGCTTCAGTGGGCAAAATAAAGCGTATAGGACTGTTTTCCGTGCCGGAAACGTTCCAAGTACGCTCATGGTATGCTACGGGATAGTGGGCAGACACCTTAATCTGGATTTATAAACTACTTCTTCGTTCTTATATATCTGAGTAATCTCGGTATATTGCTCACGATTACTTAGGTATGATTTAAGTAAGTTATACGCTACACCCCTGATGCCGTATGATTCTAGCTTTGCGAGCAGCCTTTTATGGCAATCAATCAATATTAACGGCGAATACATCACTCACCTTCGATTTGCTGACGATATTGTAGTCATGGCAGAATCCATTATGGCTATAAATGTATCATAATGGTTATGATTTTGATTAATTATTTTGTTATTATTCTATATTATATTATTAATTTTGTTATTATTTTAAAAATGTATTATTTTGATCTAATTTAAATGTAATTTTTGACTTGTAAATTGTATTTACTAATAAATTGATTATACTGATTATATTATCCATGGAAGACCTCAGTACAATGCTCGAAGGCCTCCATCGAGTTTCCCAACGGGTAGGTCTTAAGATGAACATGGATAAGACGAAAATTATGTCTAATGCCCATGTTGTACCTACCCCAATATCAGTTGGGAACTCAGTTCTCGAAGTTGTTGACGAGTACATCTACCTGGGACAGACAGTCAAACTAGGCAGGTCCAACTTCGAGAAAGAGGTCAATCGTCGAATCCAACTCGGCTGGGCAGCGTTCCGGAAACTTCGCGAAGTCTTCTCGTCAAAAATACCTCAGTGCCTCAAGACAAGAGTCTTCGACCAATGTGTGTTACCAGTGATGACTTATGGCACTGAAACGTGGTCGCTTACTATGGGCCTCATAGATAAGCTCAAAGTCGCACAACGAGCTATGGAGAGGGCTACGCTCGGGGTTTCTCTACGTGATCGAATCAGAAATGAGGAGATCCGTAGAAGAACGAAAGTCACCGACATAGCTCAGAAGATGAGCCAGTTGAAGTGGCAGTGGGCAGGGCACATAGCACGCAGAACAGATGGCCCATGGGGCCGAAAGGTTCTAGAGTGGAGACCACGTACCGGCAAGCGCAGCGTAGGTCGTCCACCGACACGGTGGACAGATGACCTGAGGAAGTTCGCAGGACGACGTTGGATGCAGGCCACTTCCAACCGGTCCTTTTGGAAAATCATGGGGGAGGCATATGTTCAGCAGTGGACGTCCTACGGCTGAGATGATGATGATGATGATGATGATTACATCTAGACTTGAATTTCTATGAAAACAGTAAAGCAACGTTGCATATATTAAGTATGTTTCTGATTAAACGGTTTTCATACAAATTCCAGAGTCTAGATGTAACAATGCGTTGCATACGTGGGCTCAGTTAGTCTCTATACATATACAGCGCCATCTATACTTGGTGATCTTGGCTTTAAATGTATATATAACACATAAAAGGTTAAAGATACCAGTCTATTTCCTAGTATATATTTTAGTCTATGAGTGCGTTCGAATCGAACACACGCTCTTCACAACAAATGACATAGCTGTAGGTTTACCGGGAATTGTAATAGTTTGTTCACTTTCAGTAAGATGACACTAAATACAAGTTCATACATTTTAATATTTTTTACAATGAAAATATGTTACCAATTAATATGTTACATTTATTGAATTATTATATCTATTATTTATTTAATGTATTTAGGAAAAATAATATTGTTAGATGCAATTCACTAATTATTGTGTGGTACCAAGAAAACTTATGCAAGAAACGGAACGTAACCACATGTCAAACATTATAAGTGATGTTTCTTTGAAGCGTCGTAAGAAAGAATCGATTAACGTTGGTCAAACATTTTGAAGATGTCGGATTTAGTCCACTGAGCAAGGCTAAGTTCATATAAAGTTGCACATGAACTGTTGTAAGTTATGTCTACAAGTCTGCAACGTCTATGCAACAACGGAAACAAGTCCCAGCGAGCTTGAAAGTACCTGACATTTAAGGATTTACTGAAACATTATTTTTGGATGTTGTTATAAGTTATTGTAACTTTTAAGTATACCATTCATTACCCTACAATATAACGTTTAAGATATGGTGTTTTTGGAACGTTGTAGAAATATCCGAGCAAGCTTACAATTCGGTATGCTAAAAAAAATTAACCTATGCCAATTCCGAAACCATTTCGAGATTTTATGTTACAAACCCTTATTTTTCTACTCTGACCTTTTAAAACGATAAGATGCCATTTATTTTAACAAAAAACGATGAAATAATTCGACTTTCATTGACCTCTAAATGACGTCACTTTTTTGCACTTTTGTTTTGATTGAATAGAGACTTACGAATTAGTAGGTGTCACTGTCAAGTGTCAAAGTAAATTCTAATTTCTTTTTTTTTACTCGCGTGCTTTTCTTGGCTCCTCAACGCAACTACATATTTGTGCAAAAAAGTGACGTCATAGGATTCAAATTTTCAAAAAAATATTATAAAATAACTACTGAATATAAAACAAAAATATTGAAATTAGTTTCTTATAATGACCTAATCTACGAAATAAAAATATAAAAAAAATACCAAAAAAAAACTTTACATACCGAATTGCTCGCACATTAAGATTTATTTTAAACGTTGCTAAAAACGTTGAAACATAACGTAGATTTTTCAGTTGCACAAACGTGTGCAGAAGTGACAGGCTCAAGTAACGCATTTAATCTAAATTCAAGTTGCAGCAATGAGTCTGTAAGGTTCATATTTGGTGGGAGTTTTAACAGTACTAAATACCTTTCTGTGACTGGGTATCACCAAAAAGGGTAAACCAAAGACACAGGGTTCACCCAAGAGCCCTAAATGTTGTACCTATCCCTGACGAGTCTAGTACGATTTTCAACGGCTGGCCTGTCTCGCTGCGTGGCAAACGGTGAATTTATTACTACTCATTATGGTTTTCCTACGAAATATGTTAAAATAATAATACATGCGATATAAGATTTTAATCTGAGTTCGCGATAATGTACTGTTTGTTTCTATTGAAGTAATACCGGATATACGAGTATCACTCCTTTCTAGTTAGTATAAAATTACTACAGGCATAACCTTGCTGTTAGTTAATCCTTATCTAGACATAGAATAAAGAGGAAATTTTGATAGTTTGTTTGTAACGGATAACTACATCCGGTTCTAAAATATATTTTACCAGTAGAGAGCTATATAATTATATGATTTATGCCTCAGTAACATACACTATATTTGATTAATCATCCATCACCGCGCGGGTGAAACCGAGGCGCACAGCTGGTCATTGTATAAGGTGGATACAAAACCAGGAGGGATTTTCAAATACTGATGGCTTTTTTTATTACTGACCTTATACATATTAGACTACAACCTACATATTCCTCACGGTTTATGACACTAGCGTGTACCGACACTGGCAGAATTGTAACAATTAGTTTAGTCACAACCTTCGATCAGCAATACCAACTAGATAACGGGTCACGTACAAAATCGAAACCAAATACTGTCCGCGTGAATTTTTATACCTATACATCTGCATTACTAAGAGAAAAGTTTTAAAACAGTTTTAAGTTTAACCTAATTTCAACCATGGCACCTGGTAATAAAGTCACAAATCTTCAAAATATTATCTTACACTTACTATATTTCGTCACAAAAGAATAGAAAAGCAATAAATCTATTCTGTCACTTAGAAATGAAATGACATAAGTCAAATAATATTTAGTGTAAAATCAACTTTAAAGAGCAACAAATAAAGTACCTTTTCCTGTTACGGCCTTGTGAGTTACATCGTTTTGTTTCGTGTTGGTTTGCTTTGTCGAATATTACTACAGGAGGTATGGAGTCGCGTTCCACACTAAAATAATTTATAATATGAACGTAAAAGTTTAGTTTAAATTATGTATGTTTTGGGGATTACTTTTGTTAATATACATACTTATCTATACTTACACTGTTTTAATTTTAATTGTTTTAATCCTATAATAAATTGTTTGTGGAGTGGAGTATGTCGGAGAACGGAAGAGCGGGAGCGATGCCACGCGGGCAAAAGCTGGTACTTATTATTTTAATAGGGTTGTTTTTGTGTATAATATGTTTTTTTTCTTTATCAGTGTTTTAATGTGTTTTTCTTAATGTGTTGTACACAAAAATGTAAGTATGCTTGTTGTTTTTCAAATGTATGTATGCCGGCGGCTGGCAAAGGTGTCTATGACTGGATGACACAAATAAAAATATCAAGTGATTCCACACATACATATATTTATAATCATTTTTACACTTTCATAATACAAGTACAGTTCAATGTAATTAATAAATCAAAAATCAAGACGTTTATAAAAAACTTAACATAGGAGATTTTTTTCCATTTTGCGTACCTGGATTAATTTCCTTTAAATAAGTTGAGTTTGTTGTACAATTGTCGTTTTGATTTGTTTTTGATATTCCCTGTTTCTTTTTTACATATATAATGTAACCTTAAGTCAATAAACCTTTCAACTACTGATTTGAGTAAAGTAATTTCGTGATTGTGTTCATCTCCTCCAGGAAACACATTCTTGTGTATATATAATTTTAAAACTGCTGTACATATAAAGTTGCTATCATACTTTTTAAGTAAAGATTTACCTCCACTCACGCGAATACAATTTCGGATCACGCTTTCAGTTTTCATGCAAATATTAAATACATCGTTAGAGGCATAAAATAAACCACCCATGTCTCTTAGGTCTATTAATTTGTGAAAGAATTGTTTTTCTGTTGCACACAAGTTCTTTGTACACTGTTCACACTTTAGTTTTTTTACCAATTTACTGACAACGAATCCCGAAATATATCCTACTATTTGCTGCATAACACAAGAAGATGGATTCTCATCCAATGTAGAAGAAAGTTTATTGCAATTTGTTTGATATTTTTGAAAACTTTGCTGTACGTATCTGTTATTTAAAATTTCAGATTCACTTAAGTTTCTCTCTTCACTAACATCAAGACGATATCCTATCGAGGTATTATTAATTTTATCGAGTGATTGAGCTCCAGATAGTATTGGTAAATTATCAAGTGGAAGACAATTGCCAGTAAATTTTGAACTCAGTTCCAAATGAGACAAAAGTTTTTTAAAGCTTGCTTTGAATTGTCGACTGTTCGGGTTATTATTATGTCCACCTTGACTTCTAATAGCGACAAAAACAGCTCAACATGATCCTGACTGAATTTGTAGGCCAATAAAAATGAAAGTATGTCAGTTTCAACTAAAGTCTTATATAAGTATGTCAAGCTACTAATGCACGTCAAAAGTCCCAGCAAACCAGTATTATTTTGCGTTTTAATTAACGGTACTAATTTATTCGAGAACACTGTTCTTAATTCATTCCCAATTTTAACAGTTTTTTTGTATTGAACTTTAATGGACAACGATAGCAAATACTCTTTTGCTTTTGACAAAAACGACAACACTTGCAAAGAATTTCTTTTACTAACGGGCTTTTTAAAACCATAGTCTTTCAAATTCCGTGAGTTTAAAATATCAAATAGATTATTTAAAATAGTTATGAATTCCGCAGTACTATCAGAATCTTGGAAATCAGCAATTTTCAAAGTTTTGTCACAAAATTCTAATGCCTTTGAAACACTCCTGCTCAGTAACTGTGTGGCCAATCTGACGTTCATTATTTGATTTTTAAAATATATGTGTCTATGAGATAATTTATTTGCTAAATGTAAACTGTTTTGTTCTTGCAAATTGTGTAATTTAGTAATGAATTCCCATTTAATCTGTTTTTGATCACTTGTGTGTAATATTTTTTTTGATTCAAAAGTATTTCTCATTAATTTTACCATATGGCATGCATCTAAAAACACAACAACATCATAATCTGCACTAGGATGTCTAAAATTTGTTTTTATATTTTCTGCATTATCTATCTCACACCCTAACATTTTCATGGTCGCAATGTTACTTTTACAGCCATCAAATGTTACAGAACGAATCTGAACCCCCATTTTTTCACATTTTTCAAGTGCAATCTTAATCAAATTGGCTTTCATGTCTGCCTTTAAAGCGTCAATAAAAAAGTAAGCCAGTGGTAATTTCCAACTATCATTAATTGCAACCAACATAAAGACGTATGCTTGAGTAGCCATTTGATTGGTATCGTCGTTTCCTAAACCCATGTCTACCAGACCCTCATAACGCTTACCCGTCCATATTTTTTGTCTTCTTATTGCCATCTCATCGGCAACAAGAGCGCATAAAACTTTTTTCTGACTTTCTTTTGCCTTTGCTTCTAACCTGTTTAAAGTTTCGGTACAAAATCCGGGTTCCGCATCGACACTCCGATACCACTCGTATAACGTATGAGGGTGTGGTAAGCTTGTGTTAAACATTTTACGCACGTACTTATAAGCAGCGGGAGAGTAGAAATGGAGCGTTAATGCAAATTTTCTTGCACCAGGTGGATATTTTGAAAATGGTTTTTTACGTTGTTTTTTATTCTTTACGTACATTCCACTAAATACTTCAGCAATTTCAACATTTCTTGATAAGTCAATCAAAATGGTCTCGTCTACAGTTTTTTTTTTCAACAAATTAACTATAGTTTTTAATGAACTATTTTATTTTACCAGCCTCTTGTTCACTTTTTGCAACGTTTGAATCTTTTTTGATTTATTATCAATGATTTTGCGAGCATTGAGTAACTTTTTATTTAGAAACTTCTTCCTGGGTGTTTCACAAACTGATATTAAATCTGATAATGATGCAACAGGAGAGGTCATAACAGAAATATGCTCTGCTTGCTCTTGCTTGTAGGTGACTTTTGGTGTGATGTCTAATCCAGAACTTGAACATAGAGGCTGAAACAGAAAACATTATTTCCTCAGTTAATTACATGCAGAGGCGCGAATATAGTAGTAAAGGAGCGAATAAATTACTAAAATCATTACAAGTCTCAACAAAAAAATTCACTTGGAAAAATATTGTAAACAAACAAAAAACACAAGTCGAGTTTACTGAAATAATATTGCGTAAATTAAAATGGAATTCTGAAAAAATATAATTATAATGCATAACTTGAATAAAATAATTATATATCACTTCACACACTTCGACGATACCTACTGCTAAATAAAAAATGGCTCACCTGCACATCAATATCAGATACGGGGAGTTTAGTATCGGTTGCTGCCAATTATGGGTCATTCGACGGGGGTTGAACCTGTGTTTTTAAAAATACTCTTTATTAATAAGTAAATATTAATTCCAACACAACTTCAGTTAACAAAAAACAACCGATAAAAGAGTACATTTCGATTGTATATAATTAATTAATGTACCTGTAATTTAGGCACTGCTGTTTTAACCAATCGACGTCGGTTAGTATTTCCGGATATATCCAATTTATCAAAGTGATCTGAACATATGACCTAATTCTTAGCTGGCTTATAAAAGTTATCTCCTCATTCTCTGGCGACAATCGAGACCCATTCTGCACACGTAAACGGATTGCTAGGAAAGCTAAAATAAAAAAAAGAAATAAGTAACTATCAAATAAGAGTCCAAAAAACAGACACAAAAGTAGTATTAACCTATTTGAAAGTTCTAGTAACAAATTATTTTAAATTATTACCTACAACATAAATCTACTCCATGCGTCTACTGTTCTGTTACACCAAAGTTTGGGCACGTATTGGCCGACCTTGGCAAACCGTGGCCAAACGTTTTTAGCGGTTGTTTAAAATCGGTAATTTTCTTCAAAATTAGATATTATTTGCTAGTTTAAAAGTTATAATATAACTTAATTTACATGTACTTACCGAAAGTAAGACACTCCGGCCGATAAATTGCTTTTTCGGGCATTATTTTTGCAACTCTTGAATACACATTGCGGCATTGTGAAACGTGTTTACATTGGCCGTGTTACAAGCGAACTAAACAAAATAAGAGCTCACGTTTCAAGTGCGCTGTTATTTATCCAGACGTATTCTTTGCGCCGACCCGATATCTAGTTGGTATTGCTGATCGAAGGCCACAACACAAAAACCATCTATTTATGAAGTCAAGTCAATTATTTTAAATATATTATAGGTAATCGATTGAAAATCTTAATAGCTGTTCAGTTAGCATTATCGATATATTATAATCTATAATGCCCATCATTAAATTCAAATTCGTTTCTTTCAACTGACAAAATTGAAACTTCAATTTTGTTATCGTGAATGTGTTTCAAAAAATATCTTTGATAAATTACACGGTTTTTGCTTTGTTTACGGACTCCGATCACTCTACTTACAATTGCTCACCCCTGCTACGCTCACTGGACTCTGATCTGCTTAACGACTCAAACCTACTTGGAAAAATGTCTGGTTCTGCAAGAAGTTGCCGTGTACCAAAATATGGAAAAACCAGTAAGTACAGTAACTTAAACTTAATAAACTAGTAGTTCCTGTAGTTCTGCGAACAGTAGACCTCACGGGCACAGTCTATCTTATATTGAATAGTAGAACATGCATACCAAGTTTCGTCAAGATTGGTTGAAAAATGCAACCTGGATAGGAGGACCAACATACAACCTATCAAACATACGGACAGGTAAGGGCCAATTTGGCCAGTTATAGCAGAGACGCTTCGTTGGACCATAGACTTCGTTTTATTTCCATGGAGCAGTATTTTGGCACTGCCTTTTATTTACACATTTCCGTCTACTTCAGCAGGTAATTTAATTTATTATTCTATCCATGACCTCAAACCATGCAATGGTGGTAAGCCATCTTCAATAAGAAAATCTATTGCCAAACACCTAATGGTAACCTGAAGCTGTCCCATTCTGCTAGTTCCCATTTTAGGTAGGTCCCTTTTGACTATAGTGTGACCACAACTACTGTGTGATGTCACACATGATTTTGTACATGATTGTCACACCTAAGGCATGCCTTAGGTGTGACAATCATGATGCAGTGAGGAAAATAAAGAGTGCACTTGCAGAAATTATTGTGAACCTGTGGTGGAGCAGGCTATTTTAGCCCCCAAATCTCCGTACTGCAACCCAAGACATGGAACATCAATTGCGGTCCGCAAAATAACAACAATTTCCTAACTTACCCTGATCAAGTGGTGCTTGAGTTTGTAGTCAAAGACTTACCAATGTCCATAAAAAATTTATGCCATGTATTGAATGAATATAAAAACCTGGTTATGATAATTTTTATATTTTCAATGATTAATTTTTTGCAGATTTTACCCCTCCACTAAATCTGTTACCATTTACAGAGTTTAATCAAGAACCTACAATAGCAGTGAATAAACCACAGTCCAGAAATGCTCATAACCAGGTGAAGAAGGGAACACTAAAAGGTAAGGAAAGAAATATTTATGAAAATTGATTACCTTCATAGCCTACCTCTCCACATCCATCGATGTACATTGAGGTTGAAATCTTTTATTATAAGCGTAAAAAGGGTACTGAAGCATTAATGCTATGTGATTACATTAAAATATACCATCAGGTTCCGTAAATGTAGGTACCCACCAATGTGAGCTAGATTATATACCATAACTAATGTCTTTGGTAGTTGTCAATACAAAGACACAATACGAGTTTTTGCGATCAATGCAAAAGTAATAATGTAAAAATGGCCTAATCAGTAATGCTTCAATTATAAGTTGAGCCTATTTACCATCTTTTATCACCTCATCAGTTACCATCAGGTGAGATTGTAGGCTCATCTTCAATCAATCTGAAACATATCTCATTATTAGTATTTCCACTTTTAGATAATCAATCCCATGAAATAGTAGAGTCCTGTGTGTGTATTGCCAGCCCACTCACATAAACATGAGAAATGTATGCTTGATTTATAGCTAGGTGTCAAGGTACAACATAAATTAACAAGTCAAAGTACAACATTATAAATCAATTTGTTTATTTCAGGGACACATGTCGACAATAAAACAATGTTTGTGCAGATGTTAAACAAGATTAAGAAGAAAAAGGATACTTATGCAACAAGACTGTAAAAAGCTCTAAACCTTTCAAAAAATATAACTTCAAAATACACTAAGAAAATTGACAAGCCTTGCAGCCCTTTTCATAATGAGGCTATTTAGAGAAGTAACAAAAAACAAAATGGGTAGGAGATTCACACAAAAAGAAAAAAATATGGCTCTTAGTCTTTACAAGCAGGGACCATAGATGTAGACCATGTTATAGAATGAAGGAAAATTATAAATGAGCGTCATGGTTTTCATTCAAAACTATTTAAGCCAGGTTTAAGAACTGCACGGAACTTGCATGGATTTTACAAAGCTGATGTAAGAAAAACTTTGATATTCAGGGGGAATATCAAAGTTTTGAGTAGAAATAATAATCCTTTCATTATGGATGGGGATAAGTTTAGGTTTATTAAATTGCCTTGTCTAAACCTGTTTTGTTAATTTTTATGAAAAATAAATATTTACGTTAATCTAATCCTGTAGTTTTAATAAGCCAGTCAATCCTTAATTAACCATAGGCTGGTAAAAACTTGGTATTGAAATATTTCTTTATTTTGAACAGTATACCTAATGCGGTTCAAAATAAAGAAATATTTCATAATATAAATAATTTTATGATATTGATATTAGGTCACGTGATGTGACGTCACGTAAATTAGTTGATTCACTTTGCGTTAGATGACGCTTTGAGGGTTTCTTAACCCTAGAAAGATAACCTACGCTTCAGAGGCGCCTGCACGTATTAAATAGTACTAGGTATATCTTTTATTACGAAACCCGTGTATATCTGTGCTTCTCAGCCAACTCAGTCGTCGGTCAACCGCGTCGAGGGCCAGCTGTTTTTGTGCGGTAAGTATTATTGTTTTGGAGTTATGACGAGTTGAACGAGTTGATGCGCTCCTGAGGCGTATGGTTATCTTCAAGATCGACGTATGTATGACTGTCTAAAAAAATTTTATAAGTTACTGATTAGCTTTCCTAGACTTTATACTTATATTTGACTTATACTATACATATTTATAGTAAAATACAATATTTTATGATAGTAAAGCGATATTCGTGATTTTTGTTAGTTTTTTAGAGGTCTACTCATTTGGTTTTAATTATTAATAAAAACAAATATAAAGTATAATATTTTTCGTTTATAAAAATGTGTCATTTAAATTGTAAAATCAACTCACACAAATCTTGCTAAATAATTTAAATATAAGCATTTGAATACCGTGGCGCCTCCGAAGCGCATGGTTATCTTTTATGTAAGATAGAATATGGTTATCTTTCTAGGGTTAAGCTGATGTCTCTATCCCCATATATATAGTATACTCTATGGAATCGAATAGAACCCTTATGTCTGTGCCCTTGTGAGCGTTCTTAGCGAAAATAACGCTAAAAACGCTCACACGGGGCGTTCGAATTGGGAATCCGTGGGTGAAAATGTCGTTTATGTCTCTTTTTGTGTGGAAAGAACAAAATGATGTATTTTTGCCACCAAAAAGTGCAATTTTTGACCCACGTCCGGAGCATGGTTGTTTGTGATCGGTTTTTGACAGCTATGTTGAATTTTTAACTAACTTAACTATGTTGAGTTTATTTGAACGTTTTTGAGCTTTACGAGCGCTTTAACAAAAGAGCCATCAATGACAACGGCACCAATACCCTAAAAGCAAAACGAACGCAAGAATTTCCATCTATCTTTAGATATACCTAGTCTGATTAATCTATGGTAATAGACTAGATATATCTAAAGATAGATGGAAATCACTAAAGCAAAGAACGGGACGTAAGCGGGAAGTTTATTTTTGTTAAGTGCCATCCACTTTGACGGAACATATTCGCACGCTCGTCTTCCTTGCGTGACATTAGTGACGTGGAAGATGAGCGCGCAGGTATCGATATCGATAAATGGAGATGTGCTGATTGATATCGAGGTAGCAAGAAGCGTTCCTATCTAATCTATTAAAATATTGTTATGTAAACCAGAATTTATGAAATTAAAAATCAGGTTTAAGATAATTTAATTCATTTATTGAAGTGTCTGTGAACCTAGTATAACAATTTCCAGAATCTCTAAATTTTTTGGTGTTCTAGTATCCCCAATAATTCTATAGTTCCTGATAGTCATTTTGAATAGTTACCTATTTTTGACATGAAATATCGAATTTCAAAAATGAGATGTTAACTTCGCATGCCATCACCCAGCATCTCAACAATTTTCAATTATTAGACCACAAATATGGTTGAAAATACAGAGTTCTATCAACTGCCGACGTTCCAACAATAGTTCTGGTAAAAAACATTAAAAAAACATTTTTTTAAATGAGAAGCTAACTTCTCACACAATCTTATAGCATCTCAGGAGTTCTGAGAAGTTAGATCACAAATTTATTTAAAAATAAATAGTTATATTCATTTTAGGGCGTTAGAGCAATAATTGCACACTAAAAAGAAAAGTAATAATATTTTTTTCAATAAAATCGTTAAGTCTTGAGATGCTGCACTATAGCTTGCAGTTCTATGTAGCATCTCAGGCGTTCTCGACTCCAGGCGCACTAATACGACTGAAAATATAAAGTTCTGCAGCCACAAGGTCAAACAGCCATAGTTCTAGTCATATATTTGAAAAAAATGTCAATAAAATCATTAAGTCCCGAGATGCTGCACTATAGCAGGCAGTTCTACGTAGCATCTCAGGCGTTCTCGACTCCAGGAGCACTAATACGATTGAAACCGTACAGTTCCAGCCACTAGGTCATACAGCCATAGTTCTAATCATAAACTTGAAAAAAATGTAAAAAAAAAAAGTTAAGTCTTGAGATGCTGCGCTACAGCTAGCAGTTCTACGTAGCATCTCAGGCGTTCTCGACTCCAGGAACACTAATACGATTGAAACTGCAAAGTTCTGCAGCCACAAGCTCATACAGCCATAGTTATCAAAGATCGCAACTTACAAGAACTGTATACTATACCTGTAACGGTTGCTAGTGGGGAGAGAAGTTTTTCTAAGCTTAAGCTGATAAAAACCTATCTGCGATCGACAATATCGCAATCCCGATTGACAAATTTAGCAACGTTGTCAATCGATAATGAAATTGCTGAAAACCTCGATTTTGATAAAATAATAAAAGAGTTCGCCGACAGAAAGGCTAGAAAAGTCAAATTTTATTAGCATTCTTTAAAAAATGGTTATTTCTTTTAATAAATGGTAATTTCATTATATATTTTTCCTTTTTCCATACGGGTTTGAATTGCAGTTAGGGGGCGCCGTATAAATCTCGCCCAGGGCGCTGGTAGTGCTAAAACCGGCACTGGCAAAGCCGCAGCTCCGCCACCACCTCGGGGTGGTGCGTCTGCCCGCGCAGCACGCGCCACACGTACCTGCAGAGTGCGACGTCGCGCCGCACGCCAAGCTTGTTGTAGCCCACCATGCCGAGCACAAACAGGGTCGGGTACATCAGTGAGTACAATGGGTACACGCCGTACTCTTTTAGGTACAGGAAACGTGTGAATTTATTTTGGATTTTCTTCAACATACCTACATATAAATCCTCATGGGGATTCCAAATAATTGCCTTCGTTTCCAGCCGACTCCGAACGAGTGCGTTATACAAGATTTTAATTACTCGCGTACTATTAAATTCCTTACAGTTCCTCAGGATGAAACCTAAATTCGTAAATATCCGCATAACGCTTACGAAACGTGAGATCGGCCATCATCCGCACGCCCAAGTCTTGCAAGCTTTCGACCCGCGGCATCACCGCACCGCCTATCTCGTACTGATACTGTAATGGCTTCAGCCTGCGTCCGTAGCTGATTACCTCACACTTAGCCGCGTTAAAAGACAGCTTATTGGTAGCACTCCACTGCACGACAGCGTCTATGTCTCGCTGAAACCGCTCGCAATCCGACCTGTTCGCTACAGCCGGTCGTCCGTGAACAAGAGACATCTCGCGGCTTCGACGACTTCCGGTAGGTCATTAATCATAACAATAAACTCCAGGGGACCCAAATTGCTCCCCTGGCTGACGCCCGAGAAAGTAAAGTAGGGCTCGGATTCCCACCCTGAGTAGTCGACGTACTGCTGGCGCTCGCCAAGTTAACTCGCAAAAGAAGATGCGGGGTGAAACCAACCTCTGCCAAATTCTCTAACAGGATGTCGTTATCCACGGTGTCAAATGCTTTCCTGAAGTCGAAGTACGCCGCGTCCACCTGCTTCCCGGTTTCGATCGCCGGCGTCAGATACGTCATGAACGACAGCAAGTTACTCGTCGTACCCCGACCCGGACGGAAGCCGTGTTGCTCGCTAGCCAGCTGCGAACTGACCTGCGTGTAAATACATCTGTGTAGGGTGGATTCAAATACCTCAGTGAACGCAGACAGCACCACTATAACTGCACATTTCTAAAGGTGCAGAGTGCATATTAAAATCACCCAACACTATAACATGTTCATATTTAACACAAACGTTTTCTATTATCATAAATAACTGCATATATTCATTAGCTGAACTGCTCGATGGGATGTAAACAACACAGCATAGGAATAACACCTTTTTATCGCGGTGTACCGTCGCACAAACAATCTCAAATAAAGCACTATCCACATTAGCGATTTGGACGCGCCGCAATTCTAGTGCTGGAGATGCAGCTAGGAATGCTCCTCCGTGTTTACGGCCATCGGCTCGATCACATCTTAGTATTGTGAAGCCTGGCGGAATTATTTCTCCATCATGTATAGAACTATGGAGGCCCGATTCCGTGATAGCAAATAAATCATACGATGACCTCAATATCTCGGTGTAAAAAGTAGGTAGTTTGGTTCGAAGACCTCTCACGTTCTGATAGTATATATACATTTCTTTATAGGCGGTTTTCAGGTCCCGTCGCTGACTTCCGAGGGTTTCAAAACCCCACCCTTTCATTAAAACGTGCGTTTATTGGCCAGCTGTTGTTGTGGTTCACCTTATCAAAAACTGATTCTGGAACTCCAATCATGAATGATGCATAGTCTCTTTTGGTTTTTGGTATATTTTTTTCTATTTTAATATCTTCTGAACCACACATTTTCTTGACGTGGGCCTCCATCGCCGCCTCTGAGGTATCCGTGTGAAGCGACCACACATGCAAGAACTTCTTCTTCTGTATAGCCAGGAGCGTATCAATCTGGGCGTTTCCACCAGTCTGGACTGTTTTAAGAAGGACCTTCTTAGACTTCTTCTAGCTACTCGTAGTAACAGATGTCCACTCTCCGGAGGATTCTGCGTTAATTTGATCGGCTGTCGTTTCCGATCTTTTATCGCTCAGTGTAGTCAGGGCTTTATCACCTCGGCGTATTGCCCGACGTGCTCGTTGGGACATTTTCTGCGATATGCCGGCGGCCTCCGATGATATTGCCGTCCCGCTCACATCTGGCGCTGTAGGTACTGAAGCAGGTATCTCGGTCTCGCTCTTCGACTTCACCACTTCCAAAGTTCGGCCGTTTTCGCAGGTATTTCTTCGATTACCTTCTTTAGATCATCTATCGTACCTTGCTGTTCATCAATTTTCTTATTTTGCGCCTCAATTAGCGTTGTTTGCAATGAAGTTTGAAATTGGACATTTTTAACCGAATACAGAATAAAATCACGGAGAGCAAAGTTCACGTGTCAAGCGACCGGAGTGTCGCGTGAGGAGGAACGTGAACTACTCGTATCTAGGTATATAAAAATTTTTAGTACGCCTTTCAGTTAACGGCCGGTCCCAATAATCTATCTATCGCCGGTTTACCTTACTAGAGTTAGATATTTGACACTATTTGTATGGAAGTTATGTCAAATTTCTATCGGTAGTAAGGAAAACCGTGGATAGATAGATTATTGGGATCCTCCATAAGGCAGTGCGTTGACTGTCAGTCAGTCAGGACTTTGATTCCTATATATAAGTACTTATATACCTACCTACTTATTGATTGATTGATAGTAAAACATACATACCAAGATTGGACAGCATAAGTATGGACAGATGAAAGTCAGTTTGGCCATTTAAAGCTTTGAGCACACTATCTTATTAGCGACAATATTTCGGAGTAGGTACTTCACAATCTATTATCTCGGAAACCACTTGACGAATTATGCTCATAGTCGAAATTCCTTTTTAAAGCCAGGTAGCTAATGAGAGTATCAAACTTTATCCAAATCGTTCGGTAAATAGCGCCGCAGCAAACTTCCCCCCTTATTAGGAAAGTACACCCCCAATCAAAAATCGCTGACGACAAGAAACTAAATAATCACAAAATACACAACCGACACGCGCAGCGCACGACCTGCAAACGCCCCAGTGGTTGCCTTTCGGGGTACGCGTGTATTACGAAAAATAATGCACGCTCCGCACCCGCTTACCCGTGCGCTGTCTGTAGTGGCGGGCGACGGGCATCGCTCCCGTCCCGCGCACGCTTTCAGTGTGATGTCTTTCATACAGATAGGTACAAGAAATTGCACCCGCGCCGTGCTAACGTCCCGGCCTATGTGTGTTCAGTGTTGCGCACACATAGTAGAACATACGTACCTACCAAGTTTCGTCAAGATTGGTTAAAAATGCGACCTGCGTAGACCAACGAACATTCTAACAAATATACGGACGGATGAAACTTCGCTCGCTCGGTCATAAATAGTTTGGTTTTGCTATGGATCTGTATATAACAATAATTGAATGTAAGTAATCATAAATATAGTTGTTTGTACAAACCATGCGATAAAAACTACAAAGTCAAAATCATTTATTCAATTTAGGCATCAAAGACGCACTTATGAACGTAAATTTTTCATTATAATGTACTAAGACTACAGCCGCGTTCCAAAATATATAGACTAGACTATGGCAGCAGATTGCAGAACAATCTGCGTGGCATTTGCATGCCCGCGGCCGATGACCTGCGCCTTGTGTCTTATTCAGTAATCTGTGCTTGTGTGAAGACGGCGCGTGCCACGAGAATAACACGACCCGAGGCCGCACCAGCTCTCTGTGAACCAGTATTCATTATACTTAGTCTTTGCCTCTGTGTTGCGCTTTAGCGTTGCGAATTCCCTTATAATTTTACTTTCAGTAGGTGCATAAGGCTTTCAAGTTAGTTGAGCTTTTCTGCTCTAATGTACGTAGGCAGATTTTTTGCAACAATGATAGAAAACGTAAAAATAAAACATGTATATTTCTTTGATTTCTTTAATAACACTTATTAAAACATTCTACAATTACAATGTTTTATAAAATGGCGAGCTGTATAACTATGTCGTCGGTATGTTGGTTTGGCTCCTATTGACTTCCGATAATGATCACTAGGGATCAAAACCATTTAAACAAAATGCACTTTAAGCTTACATACGATAAAATTCATTCCTGAGATCATTTCATGATATCCTATTTATTCCACATAAGTTAAACAAATTGCATTCGGTAAACGAACGTCATTTTTGAAAGATACAATATCATATCAGTACCTATATTATCCTCTTCTGAACCTTGGCTCAAGGCGGAGAAGAGAAAAAAATATTACAGTAATATTTTAGTACATATTTACATTATTACAAATCGAAAAATACAAAAATAACTCCACATTGTTAATCTCACTTATATAATCTTTAACTTATAAAGTTAATATATTATATTGAATAATATAAAAATCTATATGTACCTATTCATTTTGTAAAAAAAATATATGTCTACGACTCATAAGCACTGATAAACAAATCGCTGAATTATTCAGCAGAACACAAATTAGTAGCTAGATTCGAAAGCTTAAAGAATAAAAAGAATTGATATAAAAGCATCTTAACTAGGGTAAGATTTAACATTTGAGAAGGAAAAAAAACAGTATAACAAAGACAATATACAAGACCCAATGATTTCTTCCACGAAAAATATTAAAATTATCTCTCTATGTGATTCGGACGAAGCGAGCGTCGTTTCTTATTTGTACAACAGCATCGAGCTACTAACTTGGGTACTACATACCCCATAAAATATCGGTCATAAAAATAATTTCTTAAGTTAGGTATATAAATGTAAGAGGGAATGCACCGCTACTTTGAATTTTCGGAAACATTCAAATAAACTTAAATCGGTGGACAATATATTTACAAAAAACTTAGTTTTATCCTTAACTAACCAAAATAAATAAGGAAACACTTTCATAGGACAAGAAAACTTATCAAAATGAAATTAAACATGTTAGCTGATATACAGAGTTGATTTTTCAGATGGGACAAATGGCAGGTACCCTACCCCCTCAGAGAATATAAAAAAGTCAAGACACAATGTTGTAAACAGAAAAGTGAGGCCGGGTAAAACGCCTAAAACGCCGTGTCTATACATTAGACACACAACACGTACAACGAAACTGCGCCTTGACTCGTCACGTCAGTCGAACTATCGCGGCGCATGGAAGCAACACGTAAAACTTTAATTATCATTTAATATACATTTATTAATACATTTTAATATAATTTGAATTATCATGACAGCACCGATGAACGCACTACATGTTTAGAAAACCGGCCTCACTTCTCTGTTCACAACATTTTGTCTTGACTTTTTTTATTAATTTGTTTATATGAAATAGGATCAATAGGCGTATTTTTAGTAGGTGTTTTATAATTTTTTGTCGTCTATATTTTATTCCAAAATCTGTAAATGCAGTTCAGAATATCTCAAAAAGTTATAAATGGTCTATGAATGTTTTCCTGTGACTATTATGGTACCTGCCCTTAAATTCCCGTTCCAAAAATATTATCCGTATATGTACATACTTACCTAAATATCTAACTCATTCTTTTGTAGCTTGTTCGATATAATTTCTAAAATAACTGATATCATCAACAATTATTTATATATTGTTTATTTTTATTGATCTGTTATATGTATCAATATAAAATACAATAACATAACTAGAAAACATGGATTCTTTTTCTAACCAAGTAGCAATATCATATACCAGAAACCAAAATACCCACCATACATACTAATTACTTTATACATATTATCAAGTTGGTTTTGATCAAAATGAAAGAAATCATATAGAGGCTAAGCAAAGATGCAACCTATAGTCTTAAATAAATTTGTATTGAAATTCTCGTTAGTTTGACACATATGAAACTAGTATTAATCTATTGTTAGGAAATTAGTAACTTTATCGTATCTTAGAAATGGATGATTTATATTTGTAATCGCCATACGTCCGATTAATTTATTGAATAATAATAATGAAAAAATTAAAAAAGAGAAAACTCTTTTCTACCTCTTAAAATTGTCTGATTTCAGTGATTTTTTTTTGATGGAATCATGACATTGCTTACAATGCCTGTACGTTTTGATTTTTTCAGTATTTCAAAGTACTATAAATTTCCTTTTTTAGAACTTAAAAAAATCAAAACGTACGGGCATAGTAAACAATGTCATGATTCCATAAAATGACGTCTTGACATAAAATGATGACTTGATAATTCTATAAGAAACCTGTCAAAGCGTAGAGAAAAATCATAATCCATAACTAAACCGCCAAAAATTTGTTTTGAATGAAAACCACTGCCAACATACAAATGCCAAAAACAATGCGACATGTATGTCAATTCAGTTAGGAGAGGTTAACTCAACTCAAGGAAGCCAACTAAGCTCTCTGGGAAGAGGGCCTAGCAAGCAACACAAAGAAAATCTCAATATAAATAAAAATGAACCCCTATTTCTCCTGGTCACGCTATAACTTGAGAACGGATGGAACAATCTCGCTAATTATTTTATTGTTGTGTTAATCAGACAGAAGGTTCTTATGAAAGAAAACCCAAGAAAATATCAATATAAAAGATCAATAAAAAAGGCTCAATATAAATTTTAGACCATCAAGTTGTTTTCTGTGACGTCATAGAAAATAACTTGGAGTATTTGTTATGTTTGATTGTTTGTACAAATTGTCATCACGCAAACAAAACAATTTTTAACAACAACAAATGGTTAAGGGTGCTATCAGACAGAGATCGGACACGCGTTCACGCGGTCAGTTTTACGTTAGTTGTGTTGTATTACGTTACATAGATATAACCAAACAGGAGGCGTTGTCAACTGTGGGTAGACTGTGGGTATATTTATGAAACGTAATACAGCACAACAAACGCAAAACTGACCGCGTGAACGCGTTGACCGCTCTCGGTCTGATAGCACCCTCAGAATCCTGTTTAATAGATTTAGACGTCGATGGATGCGGACGGGTCAAACCACTTCCATCTCTCGAGATCATGTAAAATATTGGTCAAACGCAACGAATTGTTAAACCCATGTTTTAGGATAAAAGCGATTACAACGTTTCTTTAGGGGATTTGTCTAACAGCAATATGACCATCGTCCAATTAAATCAATAGAGTTGAAAGGAAATAACCGAAATCTAATTGTGGATTTCGTTTTCATTGTTTTGATTTATATTGCGTTACTGAATAGTGTTGTATGTGTATTGTAAATAGAATTGATATTTGGTTCTTAACTTTATCCGTTTAAACTTACTTCTAACTTGTTAGCAGACATTTCCTTTTTACATTATGTAAACACATACCGTACCTAATAAATACCTGCTAAATTAAACGACTCATTAATTGACGAGACTCAGGCGCTAATTTACAAATCAACATGTACATAAAACATAAACAGTACTTAAACGTACTAAAATCATACAAACTTCTCTGGCAAGTTCCTTAAATTTGTATACTAAAATAATATAATATAATACTGCCACATAAGGGGCAACAAATATAGTTTCTTTGTAAAAAAACATAAGCTAACAGAATTCTAGAGCTTTTATTTATATGAATATTCGAAACAGGTCTTGCAGTTGGGTGTAAAGCTAGCCCGGCACTGCATGAAATGACGGTAGTGTCCATAACGCAACAAATTCTGTTTTACTTTAGTGATGCATAGTCAAGAAATTTCAAAACAGAACTTGTCCAGTAACGACATAGCTTTATCATGGTCGAGATGTCGAATACACCCTGTATAAGATCATTCTTCTCACAACTTACAAATTATTTGCGTTGCATATTATATTATTATACAAATACCATAAACACTACAAAATACAATGAAACGTATAATTACTATCACATACATACATATCAAGTATATATCTCTATGAGAAACTAAGGCTCAAAACACACCATGCCCTCAAAGCAATGCAATGCAAGATAAGATTCATGCTACAATAGCGGTTTCCTGCCGCATGTATTTAAGAAATTATTTTTTTATGTATGTACTAGGTATTCATGAATAATAATTCGTTAATTTGCAAGTAACATTTCTTTTTGCTATCATATCTGAACTAAAATTCAGAACCCGATGATAGCTCAGTACACAGATTCAGCAGTATATCATATAATTCATATTTTGTAATATTTTTACACCATAAATGCAGCATCAATTCCAATGGATATTGACATTGTAATCGAAACAGCACGTGGAATTCCCCTCGATATATTCGAATAATTCGGTAACAAACCTATGATAGGGGATTAATATCCATTCAAATAGATTCAGTTAGATATATAATTATGCTTGATCGGGAACTAGTCCTGTAATGCATTATGTTGGGGTTTGGTGGGTTTCGATCTCAACGAGTGTTGAGTCTGCAGAGGTTAGCATGACATGAATAATTCAAAAGTTTCGCTTTATTTACATCAATTAGGCCAAAAAACCCAAACAAACTATGGAACACCTTCAAATACTAAAACACTAGCTAGATGAAACTTCATATTTTGTATTGCACTAATAGTACTTCGCTTATACTTTACACAAATCATATACTTTCCGAAATAGTGCCATCGATCGTCCCTGTTCACATTCGGAACAAAAACAGTGCTAAGTACTCATTTAGTACTCACTCACTAAATACGATTAGCGTTAAACAGGCCGTCTTACGATAATGACTAAATACGATATAGCGTCAAACGTATTCTATTTTTAAAGCTTCATTATGTCTCTATTCATGTCATAGGTATCACAACAAGCTATGGAGAGGTCTATGCTCGGGGTTTCTCTACGTGATCGAATCAGAAATGAGATCCGTAGAAGAACGGACGTCACCGACTTAGCCCAGAAGATTAGCCAGTTAAAGTGGCAGTGGGTAGGGCACATAGCACGCAGAACACATGGCCGATGGGGCCGGAAGGTTGTAGAGTTGGAGACCACGGACCGGCAAGCGCAGCGTAGGTCGTCCACCAACACGATAGACATACATATACATATATGTATATATATATAGGTACATACGACCTGATAAAGATCGTAGGACGACGTTGGTTGCTGGCCGCTTCCAACTGGTCCTTTTGGAGAATTATGGGGGCGGCCTATGCTCAGCAATGGACGTCTTACGGCTGAGATGATGATGATGTCTTTATTAAGTATATTCCAAACAAAAGACAGAAATAGCACGATATTTACATCTTATTTAGCGCTAAACGTATTTAGTCGAGGCTTCGCGTTCCTGCAAACTACCCATGTATTATTGACAAAAAAATACTATTATGACATTAACTGAGCTCTGTCTGCTAAAATAACATGCAGACCCAACACTTCGACCAGACGACGAGCCTAACACATTCATTAATACCATTACATTACAATGTCGATTTCAACAGTCTCGGATTTCAAATCAGCCATTTTAACATATCTACTCTTTCCGATCCTTAAAGGCCCCACGTATCGCCGCAACACCAACCATCTAGAGGAAGATATATGTGAAACTCAATTTAGGGAAAAAGACTAAGCTGGCTATATAGGCAAATCCCATCAGTGATGTACACACATACAGGAAAAAACTATAATAGCCTTACTTCACTATTTATGGTAAACAATCTCGGTTTAAGAGGGAAATTCAAATTAAAACTGGTGTCAATTATGTAGATATACTGAGTAATCATTCATCTTATTTTTTTGATTTGCCACATTTTAAGAATAGTGTTATAATGGTACTAGACAATCTAAAGAATATTCATCAAAGCTTGCGAATTACATGATTGAGTGAAACAAATTCTCCGCCTAGCCACAGAATACATATACAAATTTACTGCTTAAAATGAGAATCAGTTTAAATTTATGTAGCATTTAAAATTAAGACTGTTCATGTTAAGTACTGCACACAAATTGTGTAGTGTGAAGTATGTCACATAACTTTTATTTAACATTTAAAATTAAGACCATTCTTTACATTTAAGAAGCATTTTTAAGTAAGGCATTTGAGTGTAAGTAGACTTATTATACAATGTATCTTTTTCGTCACCAAGTCTAGAATGTAATGTGTACTTCTTAAACACAAATGTCTATTGTAATATCTTTTCAGACAGTGTTACATATATCAATTAAAGTAAAATTATAAAATGTATTAATGCCTTTTGAAATGCAAAAAGATAGCCTTGTCCCCTAAGTTGATTATCAGTACCTCATAGTTGATATAAGCTCTTTAAAAAAACAAACTATATGTTGCACAATGGTGCAGTTTATAAAAAATTGGATTTTGATACAAAAGAAATTGATCATTGTTTGTCATAATTTTTTTTTTACATTTATTGACAGTTTTAATTCTTCCTTATGTTCATAAAATACACACATACATAATACTTTTATCACAAAAAGTATGACTGCTTTATTCCATAGCACATATACAAAGTTTGATTTGAGTCCTGTCCTGTAGTACTAAAGAAAACAGGATTTCAAAATAATGAAACCTTCTGTAAATAGGTTCTTTGTCAAAAAAGGTGCCAATATACACAGCTTTCACATATGAATTTAACAAACTTGTATGTTAAAAGATAATTTGATTGAAACTTTAGTACGTAAGTAGTACACATTTTAATGTTATGTTGACGGTTTAACTTAAACCGGTCGAGATATTCGACTATACCTAGCGCGTAAGTTAAACCGTCAAAATAACATTAAAAGATAATTGTTTAAAATTTGTTAAGTATTGTATTCATTTAGATTCTTTGCATCAGTAAACCTTCAGAGCCTTATCTGAGGCAGTACTATGCTACTCTTTCTATATCTGTGAAGGAAATAAGATATGATACACATACATCTGCACATGTTAGTACATGATTTATATGCAAATCTTACTCTTTGATTCCTCACATTTGTGACAAGTTTCCACATAGTTTCTCGTCTTGGTGCTATTTTTCTGGTTTCTTCACAAGATGAGAGTTCACTGGATATTTCAGACTTGTGCGCAGTTGTTCATTATGTTCTTCTAATGAATTTACAGCATAGTGTAGAACAAGCTCATGGAGAGTTCTGAAATTTAAAAAAAATGTTTTATTAAACATTTAGCAAAATTATTAATATGTTTTTCAAACACTGACCATCCAAAGGTTGCTATTGTTCAAGCACGGAGAAGAAATCAGGGAAAATTTTTGTATGCACTCCACAATAGATGTGATGTAACTACTATACTAATATGTGACTGTATTATTTCCTCATAATTGTGAATTATGACTAACATACAATTACAATTATTCATACAAACTTCTTCAATAAAATTCACTCTGTTCTAGGATATTTTGTTACTAGTCGAGAGTATTTTATTTTAGAGTAATAAATTATTGTTTATTATTTATCTAATGTGTAATTATATATTTCATATTATACTTACTAAAAAATTTACCATTATTTTCCACAATAACTATAAAAATTTATTAACAAAGTATAATATAGTTACTTTTTGCTACATGGTTTTTAAACTCTAACACCTGCTTGGCAAGACCAAACTTTGCAATTTTAGGATGGATACATAATATGTATATACTTTTACATAATATGTATCCATGCCATGGCAATAAATGTCATAAAAAACTTTAAAACATATGTCAATATATTATAGCAAATATATTGTAATCACAAAATAAGCAGATACTCACTCGTAAACATTATAAGGTTCTGCGAAACCATATCCACGTTCAGTCTTGAATATAATGCAATGGTAGATCATATCATTGCATACAATGGACAAAGCTAGCTGTCCAGTAGAATTAGGCCTTATCAGGAATGTTCCTTGGGGTTTGCCAGCCAGCATTTTTTCTGCATTCTCTCGAGTGCAGTTTACTTTCCATGTACTGATCTCTCTGTGTGCGTAGAGCTCCTCTAATTTGTGAATATTGTCCTCTTCTAATGCTTGCAGGTACTCATCTGACTTTCCCCTTCCTTGTAACCACCTAGAATGATAAATAGTTTTGGTTGTTATTATTGTTTATTATGCTAACAGATGTTGGCAACTGTGCTGCTGCCTTGGTTTCTTATAACTTTACAAAAAACAGAATATAATTAATATTGTCATTACAGTATTACTGTACTTTGTGCACTTATGCTTGTTTTCACCAGTGTTTCAAAACCAGCATTATGTAATTACCCTTGGTTAAAATGTTAGTGATAACAGGCAGTAATATATTGTATATCGTTACTGAGATTCTTATTAGAATTCAGCAGTAGTAAGATAATAGGGTATTTGACTGATTTTAGAAGATATATGTTTTTGATTATACCATCTAATTATAACTTATTGCGATCTTACGGCCTTACTTATAAACGCTGCTTAACTTTAAATGACATTATTTAGTAGTGCGCAAAGGGAAAATATTCTGTGCCATACTAAGTGACGTTATTTAAATTTACGCAACGTTTATAAGGTTGTTAATGTTCACACTATGATAAGCATATAACATATTATAACCACATAAACTCACAACATACTTTGGATAGAGTGGAATATTGAAAATTATATAAAATTTGGTATGGTGGATAATATTGGATTAAACATAGAAAGTAGAAAACCTTGAATAGAAAATAAAAATTTGACTGGGTTCATTAACTTACATTTTGTACCGATCTTTTACATTATAAAGATCTAAAACATCAGACTTCAATTTTGTTATCTCTCTTTCAAGTTGCAGTTTGGATTCTAAAGTTTTTCTTAAGATATCATTTAAATTGGCTTTAGATTGTTTGAAACTCTGTACTTTCGCTATCAGAGACCTGTTGTTTTCCACAAGGACAATCTTTTCATGTGGTTGACTATCTGATAACATTTTCTCTTGCAATTTTAAATGCTCTTCGCATATTTTCACAGTTTCTTTGAAAGAATCAAGAGCTTGCCTTTTGAGGTTTACCTCTTCTCTTAATCTTGTGTATTTATAGAAGCGAAAGTCATAATCTCTTGTTTTGAGTACATACTTCTTATGAATATCTTTGTATCTGGTTTCTAATGTATCATCAGTGATGTTTTCTCCACCTTCATTCTCTTGTCGTCGTGAGAGTGGGAACAGGAGTTTGATATCAAGGCTGCTGTTGCAGTGAGCAAGGGAGTATTCTGTGTAGAACCGTACAAGGTCTACTACAGAGGTGAATTCAAAAGGTTCACAGAAACCATATCGACCATCATGATTGTATATCTTTATCAATTTATTTGTTCCACCTTTCCTCACTGTCAGTGTGTAGCCACTGTCTTTGTTAGAAGCATTGCGTACAAGGAATGTACCATCACATGTATCTCTAAGCTTTTCTGTGGCTTGATCTCTGTAATAATTAAAAATATATAAAGTATTAAGCTATTATAATTAGAAATATTCTAATGTATATATATATATATATATATATATATATATATATATATATTTTGATATTTTACAGAAATGAACTCATTGAGATACAATTGATGTATTGAGATACATGACCCATAAGTACATTGAAAATTATTTTGAAATTGTGCAATGTGTTCTATTTCTTAGATTATGGCCTTTGCAGTATTGCCGCAATTCCGCCAGTGTCGCGTGGATAGAGTAGTTAACAAACGAAGGAGACTGGTTGATGGAGGGAAGATTGATCAGCTTTTGGATCATTTGTGCAATGTGTAACCAACATTTAAATCACTATTAGATGGTCCTCTTAACTAGATAGTCTTACCTGGTTATATCGCCCCAGTACCATTCGGCGCTTTCAAGGCTGTCGTCAGCTGATTGTTGAGGCACTCCTATTTCAACCATTATTAATCTACCAGTGCCTAAATCCCTACCATAATCCGTCCATATATAGTATTTTATCAGTTATGTACCATTGGCATTATCAAAGACACATTTCAAACATTAAGAGTCAATTGCTACTAAAAATCGGCAAGTATAGGTAACAAACTTCCGCGTTCGAGGTTATTGAATGAATTAAACAATTAATTCGAGTTCGAAGCACTGAATTACACAACTGACACTATTATTTGAAGTTGGTTTTACACACAGTCAGCCCGAACAACGATAATTTTCACAGAAGTTGGAGAAATTGTTATCTAGATCACAAAGGAAATGGGCAGGCAAGATGGGCTGATAGTTGCTATGGCACTAATACTTCCGTAGACATGGCTGGGAAGGGTTGAATATCCATCATAATGTTCACTGCTAGGACCGTTCTTCAAGATATGGGATTAATCTTGAAAGCACTTGCATTTAGCACTTCATGACTATAGCAACAATATAACTCATAACCATTTCCGTTCCGATTGATGCTCATCCGCCATGAATTTTATCTTCACTTCATTGAATGAAATGCTAGAAGAAGAATAGATGGATGACAGATGGCAAGGCAACAGAAATTGACAATGACTTTAAAGTTTTGATAGTTGTATATAGAAGCTTGTTTTTTCTTTTCATGGAAGGATTTAGATTTGCATGTCTAGTGCATCTGCCTGGGTCAAGTTGATTTTTCTATTTTCACGTGAATACGTCAAATGAGGTGTTAAAAACAATTCGTATATAACTACAATTTGTTTAACACCTATATATATATATTATACCATATTAGATTCTTTGTGTATGGCCCCTGCGACTTGTTTTGAGTGTCGCAACTTTGCCAGTGTCGGTTACATGATACTTTCATAAACTGTAGAAGAAATTAAAGTAACCTTATAGAATATGGTCGGTGATAAGAAGATAAATAGCACTGAGTGCTAAGTGAGACGTCATCGACGCGGGCGTCCCGAACACTCCTTGAAAAAGGCCACCGAAAGGTCGAAACTATAGTCGGACCTATCCGATAAACATTACGTGAGTAATCCCGTATTTTAATTAATAATGATTAAAAACCACGTTAGTTTTTATAACAAAAATAAAAGAAGATAATTATTTATTACTATTACTCAATAAAAAAGGTGGCGTAAAAGTATGAAACTTCTTGTCACTGTCAAGATGTGAATGACTGGGTGTTTCCGATTGGCGTCAACACCGATTTTGGCGATATTATTACGGTTTTCCATTTCGATTCAATATCGCGCTTTTGACAGGTGAGATCTTTCATTTCCAATGGGTTGAAATCACAATCACGATGCTCACGGCATGTAATACACGCACACATAGACTAACAGTTGCTAGCGCATCACCCATGCATCAACGAACATTATACAACGATAATAAATCTTATAACTATAGTCTGGCAATCTTATGCGCGACCGTGGGGTGACAGACGGTGGCGGGGATAAGGTACCCAAAATGTCACCGGGTAGCGGGGAAGGGAAACAAGTGCATCTGCGCGTCAAACACGGCAGTTTCGGCCGCGCAGTCCATAGAGAAAATTGTATATACGGAAAGCGCAGTCGAAACGGCAACACGTGCTTGATAATCCGTACTACTTAGAGTTCGACGCACACGAGACCGGTAGGAAGCGGCCACGCAGGCCGCAATGTACAAAGTCGTCCTGCTACCTTTGACAGGTCGTCTGTCCAACTTGTCAGTGGACGACCTACGCTGCGCTTGCCTGTCCGTGTCTCCACTCCAAAACCTACCGGCCCCATCGGCCATCTGCTCTGCGTGTTATGTGGCCTGCCCACTGCCACTTTAACTGGCTAATCTTCTGGGCTATGTAGGTGACTTTAGTTCGTCTACGGATCTCCTCATTTCTGATTCGATCACGTAGAGAAACCCCGAGGATAGCCCTCTCCATAGCTCGTTGTGCGACTTTGAGCTGGTTTATGGGGCATACAGTAAGAGACCACGTTTCAGAGCCATATGTCATCACTGGTAACACACATTGATCAAAGACTCTTGTCTTGAGGCACTGAGGTATTTTTGACGAGAAGACTCTTCTTGAAGTTTCCGGAATGCTGCCCAGCCGAGTCAGATTCGACGATTGAACTCTTTCTCTAAGCAGGACCTGCCTAGATTGACTGTCTATCCTAGGTAGATGTATTCGTCAACAACTTCGAGAACTGAGTTTGCAGCATCAGTTTGAGCATGACAGCATGGGCATTAGACATAATTTTTGCCTTTTCCAAATTCATCGTAAGGCCTACCCGTTAGGAAACTCGATGTAGGCCTTCGAGCATTGTACTGAGGTCTTTTATGGATTCTGCCATGACTACAATATCGTCGGCAAATCGAAGGTGACTGATGTATTCGCCGTTGATGTTGATTAAAGGCGTCTTCCAATGCAGCGGTGAACAGTTTCGGAGATATTACATCTCCTTGTCTCACGCCTCTTTGCAATGGAATTGCCTTCCATTCTGCTCCTGTACTCGGACTGACATGTAGGCGTTTTTGTACAAACACTTCAGCACTTCAATATACCGATAGTCAATACGGCACCGCTGGAGAGACTCTAACACCAGCCCACGTCTCAATCGAATCAAAGGCTTTCTCATAGTCCACAAACGCTAAACAAAGAGGCAAGTTATACTCTTCGGTCTTCTGTATAACTTGGGGTAGCGTGTGGATGTGGTCTATGATACTATAGCCTTTTCGGAAACCTGCTTGTTCCGAAGGCTGGAATTCAACAAACCTGCGACTAACGGCCCGTCCCAATAATCTATCTATCGCCGGTTTACCTTACTAAAGTTAGATATTTTACACTATTTGTATGGATGTTATATCAAATTTCTATCGGTAGTAAGGAAAACTGTGGATAAATAGATTATAGGGATCCCCCATAAGACGATTCGTGATGACCTTCGAAAACAGTTTATAAACATGGCTCAAAAGCGAGATGGGTCTGTAATTCTTCAATAAGGTGTTGTCACCTTTTTTGAAGAATAACACCACCACACCCTTGTTCCATGCTTTTGCCGTTGATCTTTCGAGTAAGACGCGAGAGCAGCGCGAGTTTCTGTGAACGAATTAGTGAGTGTACGTGTAACCATATTGTCAATCTATTTTTGCACTATGGCACTGTCTTTTGTAAGTGGTTTAACGCAGGTACTCTGTGGCACAGACTAACAGATGCTTAAGTATATCTGTGGGCACAGACAACCAAAGAGTATAATAACTATGCAATCAGAGTTGGAAACATTGAAACAAGGATACAGGAGAGACCTAGGACGATGTATCATAATGGACGGAGTGAACGCTCGTAAAGTCTACGCCACGTGAGCAACAACTTATTGATTTTACTCCGCATATTTTAAACGTAAATACAGTATTTTAATGTATTTTTATGTGTTTTTTCGTTGGATTTCTATAAATATTAGTGTTCTTACTGGTGAAGTGAATATAACAAGGAAATATCCGTGAAAATAGTGTAATTAACAAAAATATTTTTACGAGTCAGTGCTATTCTACACGAACGCTTAAGCACCGCGTTACGAGTACTCCACGGAGCTTAGGCTCTTTTTTGCACCAGATCTGCCACATTCAATTGAATCAGCTGCTTACGGAGTGTGTCACACGGCTGTTCTTATCCGTACACAAATGCTTTGTATATGCAATGAGTGCTCAAAAATGTGCCAGATGTCACAATCCCTTAAAAGGATTATCATTACTGCAGTGTTGTCGTTGTCAGGATAAATACCATCATACATGTATGAATTTTAATAAAGAAGATTTCGCTGGTTTCACCAAGGACTTAAAGGAAAAATGGATTTGCCCTGCGTGTAAGAAACCGAAGCGAGGTGACAATACTAACACGCCGGTACGTTCTTCTCCCGCTTCGTCTGCGTTTAAACATAACGATAGCTCTTCGGACCAGCTACTGAACGATAACGTCACCCTACGTTCCAAGCCTCACAGTTCAGATTGCGCGTGCTTATCAGCGGACGTTATTCGGGACATTATAAGAGAAGAATTGGACAGGAAATTCAATTCTGATTTAAGGGATATTCACACCAAACTAAATACATTTGACGAGACGCTCGCGTTATTCGCCGCTGACCGAGAAATTCTAAATCGTGAATGTAATCTACAAAAAGATCTTATATGTCAACAACAAAAAGAAATTGAAGAGCTACGTTCTAGTGGTAGTCATCTACAGAAGTGGTCACTGCTGGTGGAGCAGCAATCGCGTTCGAGCAACCTTGAAATAATCAGTATAATCAGTATAATAATTTAGTGAAGTTTGCCAGCTACCGCCTTCGCGATACCTTCCTGGCCGGAGTTATAAGGTTTAATAAAAATAACCCAGCTGAGAAGTTAAACTCCAGTCATCTGGGTTACAGTGGCAAGAAAAGTGCGGTGTACGTCTCAGAGCACCTCACCGCGGAAGTTAAAGCTTTGCACGCTTCCACCCGCAGAAAAGCCAAGGAGCTAAGTTACAAATTTGTGTGGGTGTGTGACGGCAAGGTGTTTTAAGGAAGTCTGAAAACACTAACTATATTTATGTAAAAGACTCAGACATTCTAAATAAGCTAGTCTAAATTATTTACTTTATACACTCTTACTGTCTTACATTTTTATATATGTACTCGTATCTTTTAAGTTAATCATCGTAAAAAAATAATTAGGCAAGTATTTATTTATATACAATATAATATTAAAGTATAATTTAGTTTAATATGCTTCAAATATACTATCAAAATGTTAGAGATTTGAAGACTAAAACAACTGAATCATTTAATAATATTGTTTGTAGCAATTATGATGTAATTGTGTTGACTGAGACATGGTTAAATAGCAGTGTCTTCGATTCGGAACTTTTTGACTATCGTTATGTGGTATATAGGAGGGATAGAGAATCTTGTATCTCCTCCTTAAAAAAAGAAGGAGGAGGCGTAGTTATCGCAGTATTAAAATGTTTGAAATCTAGGCGATTAACCAATTTCGAGTCGAATTGTGAAGACTTATAGATTCAAGTCGAAAGTTTCAATACTAAAGGAGGTATTGAGCGTTTGCATTTCTGTGCAGTCTACCTTCCCTCACCCCTGAAACGTATAAATCTAGAAGAGTTTTTAAGCAACAATAGTCGTATTGGTATACTATAATCTAAAAAACGTTATACTACTCGGAGATTTTAATTTGGGATCAATAGCTTGGAATTTTTCCGATGATGCTCAAACTTCGACTACTGTTGTGAATAACTGTGATTTTGAAAATCAACTATTGGACTTCGCCATGCTGCATTATTTAAGACAATAAATACAATAACACGCGCAATTGAAGACAAAATTCTAGATCTTATTTTGAGCGATAAAGATGCTTAATGTTAGGAGTTGCCCACATTCCAAGGTCGATAAATATCATCCTCCGCTAGAGTTTTGTATAGCTTCCTGCATCAAGAACAAACTGGCTCCTAATAGTATTGAGAGACGCTTCTGCTTTTATAAGGCTGATTACACGAATATACATAGTTAAGGATCTTAATAACATTATGTTGGGAAAGAGTATTTGAAAATTATATAGCTGTGGACGAAATGCTTATTCGGTTTTATACTCGTAGATACGTTAGGGATGCTATTAATAAACATGTACCCAGGGTTGTAACGAAATCAAAAAAATATCCTATCTGGACCCTTGCGTGAAAAGCTCAAGTACAGAAATAAATTACATAAATTTAACAATAATCCGTTAGACTTATTAGCGTATGAGTTAGCTAAAAGTCGCTCAAAGCATCTCATGACTAAATGTTACAATAATTATAGCCTCGAATCAAATTTCCCTTCAAATCCTAAACTCTTGGTCATTTATAAAAAATAAGAAAAAAACTGTAGCCATTACCCGGCCCAGATGTCTCTAGACAATATTATTGCTAACAATGGTAAGGATATATGTAATCTATTCGCTAGTAATTTTTCTGCAGTTACTAATAATGATTATCCTTTGTCCGGATTCCACGATCAAGTTGGCACTCTAACAAACAGCTACATTACTTCCATTAAATTCAAGGATGACCATGTGTTAAAAGTTTTAAAAAGACTTGATCCCCATAAAGGTGCGGGATCTGATGTTGTCCCATCGCTCTTTGCGGTAAGGTGTGCACCGGTACTGGCACGTCCTCTGACACTTATTTATAATAAATCCTTGGAAACTGGCGTTTTCCCTTCAGTTTGAAAATTGGCGTTGGTCATCCCTCTGTACAAAAATGGAACCAAAGATAGAATCAAAAACTATAGACCATAAAGCTACATATATAGTTTCATAAAGCTACAAGTAACAACTATTGTAAAATAAAATAGCAACATTGGCCTAAACTGGCAACATTATTTAGAACAAGTGTTCCACGTAGGACATATTCTACAATTGCTGATTTTCTGACTACAATTACAAAGTTATAAATTTAGTCAAATTGTCTATGTTTGTTGTTACATATTGCAAGAGTCGAACAAGTGTTTCATAAAGAATCGTTAATTGTCGGCACTAAATGTATATTTTAACTGTCATATTTTTTACAAGTCTACATAGCTTCAGAGTTAAGTAACTTGTAAAATCGTTTTATCCTCGGTGCATAAAAATAACTATGTATATAAACTACGATTAAGAATCTACGATAATCTAAATCTACATAAATGTGGCAATTAATGGATTTCTCTGTTTCCTCGGACGATGAAAATAACCGGTTACCCAGGACTTTTCGTCAGCGCATATCAACACAGAGTTCTAGGACGGAATATGATTTCAATGAAAATTTCGTATGAATTCCGAAATAATGAAAGAAATGTCTCTGGTCAGTGATGGTGATGATCGAATGGTCAATGACCATTGTTAGAATATCCAACACACAGAAACCTGAGTGTGAAAGTTCAACAGCGAAAAAGTTCCAGGAAGAATTAACTATCTATAAAAAAAAAACAATTCATCTTAGGCTTAGACTATATACCTATAGACGGTGTCATGTTTGTACTTACAAAGCATAAAGCGAGATCGCAAGATGTAAAGTTTCTAGTGACAAAAAAGGACGGAGCATATTTTTTTGTCTTTGTCACCGTGGCCGGTTTTTGTTGTTTGTCAAGCTGTCAAAATACGATGTTTGGCAAAGTTGGTTCAGCGTTCGGATAGAAGTTACGTGTTTTTGTGGGATTTGTAGATATTAATAGAGTACCAGTGTGTTTTGAGATAGAGACTCCTTAAACTTAGTGTATGTACGATGGTAGGGTGTAGTGTATTAGGCTGCAAAAGCCGCAGTGAGCGAAAAATAACCGGAGTAACCTTTCACTCGTAAGTAAACAGACTTGTTATTAATTTTGATATATTTATGCAAGGTCATGACATGCTATAGCGTTTTATACTGAGATAAAACTTGATTACTGCTTTTTGCGTAAGAAAAGAAGATTTATTGTTAATATTTTCAAAATTAGAAATAGGTTAGGTGTTGCTATGTTCTGAATTTTATTTACCCAAGTTTCCGTTTCGGTAAGATGATATCATACTACTTTCAAACTTTGGCGAATTGAACTCTCGTGTGTATGACTGAAACGGACCCATTATATTTATTTGATCCGTTCCGGTGTCAGTCAAGGTAGTATTCTGGAATGAACCCAGTTTCACATTGTGATTAATGACTTGCCGAAGGTTGGGGGAAGAGTTTGATGTTTGCTAATGACCTTATGATTAAGTTGGGTGTTGGTAGCACGAAAGACACATTGACAATGTGGTAAGACAGACTGAAACTAACCACTTAGAATTTAGTAGCTCTAGGTGCAAATCCTGCATCATTTACTGCACCTATTCAGTTCTGCTACCACAAATCTGGTGCGTCCCAATTTCTTGGTTATGTAATTTTTTTTTGCTTTAACCCTGTTTTCTGATAGAAGTGCTATAATTAAATTATCCTATGCATTTGTGCATATATAATTTTTTTGCAGATTATAATTATTTAGAATTAGAGTACATTACTAGGTATGTATGTTATGAATTTAATATATACCCAAGTTGTATATGTATAATTGTATACATTTGTAGTTTGATGGCAACTTTAAGATTCAGACATAGAACCTTTGTTAAGAAATAATTATCTGTTCGCTGAATACTTGCTTATCATATTATACGGAATAAAAAATGTTTTTCGATTAAATAATGCAATGCATATGTAAGTAGGTGCTCCAAAAACAGTGGTATTATACCTACATATATTTAAGATAATAGCAAGTTGTATGGTCAGTTTTTATTATGAAATGTTGTATTAGCAAACGAATGATTTAAATTATTTTTTGCAAAACGGAAGTAATTTTTTGTTTTATTATTCAAAGTAATACTTTTTTATCAGTAAATAATGGCTTGTTTACATTGGACTGAAAAAAATTGGTATATATTGATTTTGAAAAAAATAATAATTTCCGAGTGAGAACGATGAAATTTTTTTCTGCAGGCAATATTGTTACATCTTCTAAATTATTTGTTATTTTGAAAAGGTGACTTTTAATCTATCGTTTTGGAGATGGTTGCTTTCTAATATATACACTTTTATTACAAAGTGAACATAGGGAAATATGAAAAAGAATACTCAAAGGTTGTTGATTTTAGCCTAGTTTCATGTTATGTACTGAATCTAGCAAATTGAATTGTCTTGTTTCAATGCAAAAAATATTGGAAATGATAGCATAGTTAAATACTGATGAACATTTGAATTCTATAGTGCGAGCGATGGAAAATGACTTGCTAGATTCTGTTTACTTATATTAAGGATGTAGTCGAAGTTGTTTAGACAGTTTAATATTGTTTTGTTTGCAATAACGCCTGTTATGCAGATTACATTTCAAATTTACAAATATAGGATAGAAATATTATATGAATTTAAGTCATGTGTGGGATTCGAACCCGCGTCCATCCACCCTTTTAGCCGGGGTATGCTCTAACCAATTGAGCTTACATGACACTAATTAATGTACGAAGCTGTTGATTTTTGGTGTATAGATTACATCTAAATAAAAGAAAACAAAGTTGTAGGTGAAGTACTTTTGAAGAAGTTGCATTGACCGTGGTCTCGAGATACGTCAATGATAGTCAAAATAATACCATGTTTATTTTTTTTTATTTTTTTTAATATTGTGACGGAACAAGCCCGAGGCCCACCTGATGTTAAGCGGACTAACCTCTGCCTATAACAGACGCATTTCGTCTTGCACTGTGCCCGTCATACTGAGACGTACAGTTGTTAGGTCTGATGTATCTGTAATTTTTCTGGCTCTCAAGGACTGCTGCCGGAACACACTGATATGTGATTGGCGACAGATTTTCTACTTGAGGGTGGTCGCTAGCTAGGCGGGCATTCACAAAAAGCCCTTCCACCATGCGGTGAAGCTCATGCCCGCGGTGGGATTCGAACCATGGACCTGCTGCACGGCAGTCCATAGCCAATACTACTAAGCCATCACTGCTTCAAAATTCGATATTATTCTGTGCGTGAATAGACCCGTTGTAATCATATAAACGTGTTTTATACTAATTCACTTACCTTACATTTATTTCATTTTTATATATTAATACACGACATTTTTTAAATTTATTGCTTTTTTTTAGGTTTCCGTCTGATCCTAACACAAGATTGAAATGGGTGGATGCTACTGGAAAATTAAATTGGCAACCAACTATATACTCCAAAATATGTTCAGTACATTTTGATGATGAGTTGTTTATATATAAAAAAAATTAGTACTTTTGAAACCAAATTCAGTACCAGTAAAACATATACATGTAAGTATTGATTCTTTAGAAGCCGATGCAATTCAATAATACTATAAATAATAGGTATTATCATATTTTCAAATGCATAATCAAATATTACAGATAAAGATCCCAGACCACCAGTGTACAACAAATCTGCATGTATTGCAACAAGAAAATCTTGTGTCATCACAGCCATCAACGAGCCAGGAAAATATTTATAGAACATCTTCGACAAAAAGAAGCAGCCATGTTTTAAAAGAAGTGCAAAATATTCATCCAAAAAAAAAATGTTTGGTAGATATTTATTTAATATTCATAAGGTAGCTTTAGCTTGTACTCAATAGATTAACTGCTACACCTACCTAGTAGCTACTACAGATACGTGTATATATTTGCGACACAACTTCTGAGCAAACCATCTACTGGTTCTACCACTAGCCATTGCACTAATGCTACTAATATTATAAATGTGAAAGTTTTATGTAAAAGTTTGGAGGGTAATATGTTTGTTTTGATTAATATAACATATGAGATACCAAACTCATGTAGATTAGGTTCTAAAATGATGCATAGAGGACACTTTATGAGTATATCCCAGTCATCGGTGATGAAGTACATAGCTCCAGTTGTTGAACATGTTTATGAAAGTTAGCTATATCAAATCAAACAATATGGCTAGTGCTTAAAACACGGAAGCATCTATCGCACAAAACTTAAGAGACGAAAGTTTTAAAATTTAAACAAATAGCGTTTTTTTATGGGAATACATATTTTACTTACAATGCCTTATATTTCCCTGGCAAATCATAAATATTACAAAAAATACATAACAAAAATTAAATTTCAGGTGCCTTCCAGCGGTTTGGATGATCTCACACTGTCAAAGCATCCTGTGCCTCGGCTTGATTTGTCTTCAACCCCCAAGAAGGAAAGGCAACTAAAGAAAATGCTGTACAGAGAAAAGATGAAATCCGCGAATCGACTTAAAAAATTGCGAGCAGCGCGTGAATCCAAACGAAGGTTATCTAAAAAGATAGGTAATTTAGAAAACGTTATAGCAGAGCTAAAATGTAAAATGCAAATGAATTCCGAAGAGTTGGATCTATTATCTAGTATAGAAACCAAAAATGCTGATTTTCTTAGGCGATATCTAGATAAAAAAAACTGCCCAAGAAAATATTCGCCCTCGTTAAGGAAATTTGCATTATGTTTGCATTTTATAAGCCCGAAGGCGTATGCATTTGTGAGAAAACAATTTGACACGTGCTTACCCCACCCTAAAACTTTATATAGGTGGTATACATGTATAGATTGTCAACCAGGGTTCACTAAGGAAGCTTTCGAGGCAATCAAATTACTTGTAAGTAAAACACCAGAAAAAATACTGTGCTCGGTCAGTCTCGATGAGATGTCAATTCGGCAACAATTACAGTGGAACGGCAAACAAACTGTTGGGTATGTGAATGTCGGTGATAATTTGGACACCGACAATTTACCTATAGCTAAAGACGCTTTGGTGTTCATGGTTACCGCACTAAACAGCAGCTGGAAACTACCTGTTGGATATTTCCTAACAAATGGTGTCAATGGAGAGCAACGTAGCGCTCTATTACAGACATGTATAAATTTATTGAGTGAAAGTGGTTTAAAAATAACATCCGTCACGTTTGACGGATGTCCTGCTAACTTCGCCATGGCAAAAATTTTAGGCGCTCAATTTGATGATGCCAACCGCATCATACCAGTAATTAAAGTTGCAGGTCAAAATATTGTTATATGTCCAGATGCATGTCACATGCTAAAACTTGTAAGAAACGCTCTTGCTGATAAAAAAGAAATGGTTAACGCTGACCAGGAAATAATTTCCTGGGAATATATTGAGAAATTGCATGTTCTTCAACAAAATGAAGGATTACATCTGAGCAATAAAATCAGAAATGCTCACGTAAATTTTAAAAAACAGATTATGAAGGTCCGTTTGGCTGCACAAACTTTCAGTAGGTCGGTAGCTTTAGCGCTTACATTTTGCAGGGATTATTTAAATCTTGATGAATTTGCGCACTCCGGGGCTACAATAGAATTTATCAAGTATTTTAATGATATCTTTGACATATTAAATAGCCGAAGACTTAGCACATATGATTTTAAAAAACCAATATCACAAGAAAATTTCGTTATTATAGACGCGAAACTAAAACAATTTGAAACATATGTAAAAAAGCTTAAATTAACTGAAGGACAAACAGTTCTTTCATCGGGCAGGAAAACTGGTTTCTTAGGATTTTTAATTTGTGTCCACGCAATAAGAGAAATTTTTAATGAGTACATTAATGTCGAAAATGCTCCTCTTCGATATTTATGTACTTATAAAATGAGTCAGGATCACTTGGAGCTATTTTTTAGCGCCATACGCTCAAAAGGGGGCTTTAATAATAACCCCACTGCATTGCAATTCATGTCGGCGTACAGGCGTCTGCTGATTCATGGTGAGTTGAAAAATATTTCTTCAGGTAATTGCATACCGTTAGAATCTATTAATATTTTGACATGCAATATGAAATCAATTTGTAGGAATATAAATAGTAGAAGATCGAGATTGCTGACAATGAATGAATCTCTAGACTCAGAAGATAATATCATTGATTTACCTCAAGATCATGACTATATAAGGAATTGTGAGATTACAGAATTCTCTAAAGAAGCTACAATTTACATAGCAGGATATATCATTGTAAAAATGAGAAAGATAATTAAATGTGCAGACTGTTTAGGAGCAATTGTTTCACATGAAAAGTATCCGGGCTTCATTCAACGAAGAGATGTTGGTGGATTATATTATCCATCAAATGATGTAGTACTAATTTGTTTATTTTCAGAGAAAATACTGAAACATATTATTGCTGTACATGGTAATGCATATTTCGCAAAAAAAGATTGTGTACCTAAAATGGTTTGTAGCATTTTAAAAAGATTTATTAACACACACATTTTTGCAGACCTAAGTGATCATGTTAATGAACAAAGTCCAGTGGACAATCACACGGCTTTGCTAATTAAAGCAATCGCTTTTAGATACCTTGAAGTACGAATTCATTTTATTATGAAGTCACTGTCTCAAGGACAAGACAGAATTAGAAATATGCATACAAAACTAGTGTTATTCAAGGGGCAGTAGACTGTTCCTTATTTTTACCAACCTAAATTGACCCATATGATATTTAGGCAAAGGACTGCTCTGTTTGCGCTTGTATGTATCCCCATTCTGTGCTACGGTCAATATTAAATTTACTGTAAACATATTATTATATTGGAAATATACGGTTTTAATAAATTGGCTTAATTTTTTTAATGATCCTTCCATACTCCTTATTACTAATATATTATAACAGATGGTGCTGTCTAAAGAAGTAATTATTTGTTGTAAGTAAGTAATTTCTTAGATAAGTCATTACTTAAGGTTAGAATTTTCCAATATGAAATCTTGTTTTGTAGTCGAGTAATGTACGTTATTTATTTACTTAAAAAATGCTTGAGTAAGAATCGACCCCAGATGGTTGTTTCCCTTCAGCAATATTCAATAGCTGTGCTTTGTTTCATTGTAATTCTGATAAATTTAACTTCATTATTTTAATAGTAATTTTATTTCTTAGTATTACTTATTAATAATTTTGTTTGACTCTTCTACTCTTATTATAGGCTCTCAAGGACTAGCTAGAGACCCGGACGGACAGACATACAGGAATTCTCGCAAATAGGGCTTCATATTACGCTTTGGGTAAGGAACCCTAAAAAGTATATTATTTATAAAAATTTGTTTATTTGAAACACATTTCTATCAGAATTGAAGAGTCAGACAAATGTATTATTAAGTGATATTAAGAGATAAAATTACTATTATAATAATTATGTAAAATTAACTAGAATTGCAAGTTTTCCTTACTTAAACAAAGTGCAGCTTTTGAATATTGCTGGAGGGAAACACTCATCTAGGGTCGATACTTACTCAAGTACTTAAGTACATTACTCGACTACAAAATAAAATTTCATATTGAAGAATTCTAACCTCAAGTAATGGCTTTCATAAGAAATTGAAAATCTGTCGCCAAGCACCTAACAGTGTGTTCCGGCAGTAGTCCTTGAGAGCCAGTGAAATTACAGGCACATGAGACCGTTAGTTCTCGTGTGCCGTAGACCGTTAGTCCGCTTTATTAGAACTGGTAGAATTCACCACTGTAGCAGAGTTGAGGGCGAATAGATCTTACTTAGAATAAGTGAACGGTTAAGCCTTTTGCTACTGCTGTAGATAAATAAAAGATTACTCTTTAACTTTTACGACGGCATATTTATTTCGCACTCTGATATAATAATATATCAAAACATACTTTTTTCTTTTTGAATGACAACACTATTAAATGAGTTTGTATTTTTACCGAAGTAGGTTTACTTCAATACGCTTAACATCCGGTGGGTGTCGAGCTTGTTCCGACACAAGAAAAAAAAACTTGTAAACAAGTACTTCTTCATAAACGCGGGTGAAAATGTCTGCGTTCTTCACCAACATGGGGAAATATTTTTAACATAGCAACATTATAAAATGTATTGCTGTTTCTTGTGCAGCCACGCAATGGTACTGTCTATAGGTATATAGTCTAAGATCTTAGGTATGTTTATAGCAGAGAATATAATATTACTTGGTTTTATCACAAAATCAACTTTTAAACAAAACAAACAAACAGAAAAGTTTGAAGACATAAGGTGCGTTCGTTTAGCGTTTAGGGAATTTGATGGCGTTGTCATTGATGGCTCTTTTGTTAAAGCGTTCGTAAAGCTCAAAAACTTTATTTTGCCACTTTTATCCACACCCTATCCGAGCGCTTAACTGAGCATAGGACCTAAAATCGCATGATTATGCTTGCAAATACAAAGCTGTCAAAAACGCTCACAAACAACCATGCTCCGGACGGACGTGGGCAAAAATACCTCTTTTTTAGCTTTCCGAACGCTGCACAAAAAGAGACATGAACGACATTTTCACCCACACATTCCCAATTCGAACGCCCCTTGTGAGCGTTATTTTTGCTAAAAACGCTAGCAAGGGGTCTATTCGAACGCATTGTTAGAAGTTTCTATGACGTATGAGTGAAAAGAATGAATGGTCGAACGAATGATTTAGGGTTGTACAGCTATAATAATAAATCGAGATTTTTACTTGTAACAAGAGTATGACGCCACTTTTACAAATGTGGTGTTCATGAAGTCTGTGAAACACTTGTCATTGTAAAATGTTAGAATTTTTGGCTTGTAAATAGTAAATTACAATTTGTTACTTGTAGCTTTATGAAACGGGGCCAATCCTTTTTACAAAATTTATATTGAACGGCTTGAAAGAGTTAAGAAACGATTTCTGTGGCATCTAGCATATTTTGTAATTTAGCCAAATGTATCTCAAGCTACACAGAAAGGTTAAAGTACTTTCAAATGAGTTCCATTTCGGATCGAAGACATTTATGCTGTACCTATCGTTTCTTTTTAAACTTGCAAATGGTTTATTAGACTGCCCTGATTTGCTCTCCTGTCTAGATTTCTCTGCACTTACGAGATCAAAGAGAGCATCAAATTTTAATTTGTTCGTTGTTTCTAGAACAAAATCAAATCTTGGCCAAAATGCGCCACTCAATAGAATGATAAAACAATACACAGACTTTTCGAAAAACCATTCAATCGACCTTTTTAATGGAAGCCTTTGCGGGTTTAAATCGACAATAAAATCTCTCTTATTGTATATCGTATAACATTATGTGTAAGGTATTTAAATCTTATATCTATCTATATGCCTACCACATTTTACAATACCTTATAATATAATAGTAGCGCTAAATCCCTGTTTGCTCGCAAATTTTTTGCATGTTGTCTTCCCCTTTAATTGTAATGGCATTTAGTATTTATTTGTTAAGTTAGCATAGAACCTATTGTAAGAAACAGTGTACAATATGTTCAAATAAATAAAATAAAATAAACGCTAAGTCGGCGTGTCCATTTCATGTTAGATTGAGTGTCTAGAACTGCTAGAGTGTGCGTGAGTATGGAAGTGATAATTTGTGTAGAAAATCAATAAAAACGTGCACTAATGTATAAAACTGAGAACTTGTTACTAAAAAACTATTTATGATAAATTACGTACTTTATTGAACATGGAAATAGAAAAAGAAAGCTGTATATTCAATTTAAATTTTATGAGAACATCGTTTCATGTAAGATGAAGTTGTTTAAATGAATTACATTGCATCCTATGTTTAGTTAGTGCCGTTAAGCATGCAGAATAATAATTAACTTGACTATGCACAAAATTTTCACTATGCAAAGAACTTTCAGGCGCTAACAAAAAGTTCTACGAAATATTTTAAAACTAGCAGTTTTGCGCGGTTCACCCACTTTTATTCGGTTTAAAATAGCCCAACGGCACATTTTTTTTTCATATCGCGGATTAAAACTATAAATAATTTACAATAAAAATATGTGACCATTATAGTAACTTAATAACGTTTTACAAAATAAAATATAGCACTCAAAGGCATAGAATAATTACCTATAGAAACCAAGTTTGCGCGCAAAATGTAAGCCGTCAAGTAAAGCCAGAATGGCTTAACACGACACCCGCGCCGCAGAGCTCTCATTTCGATGACAGAGCTTACAGCTCGGTAAAAAAAATATGACGGTTTGTGCGTTGAAATTGTGCCACAAAATTTCAGAAAATCTGCATTTGAGTTATGGTGTGACATTTCACAGCTAAGCCATTGATTTTATTGCTTAAACCATCTAAAATACAAAAAATAATATATACAAATTAGCCACTCTTAGTTCAAACGGAATGTTGCCAGCTGTGTATTAAATCATTACAGTTTTAAAACGTTGTTTAGGTATGACATAGCGTTATATTCTCTTAGGGTATGATATTGTTTGTTTTACTATACGACTGCATAAAATAGGAAGTTGTGTTTTCAGGGCTCATTATAATACAATATGTGTACCTATTTGTATTTGTGTGAGTGAGTTTCTTTATTCCACCGTATTTCGAAATCACTTTGACCGATTTCGATGTACCTATATGGTATCGTTAGAATCCTTACATTATCTCGGCAAACATAGGATAAGATAAATTATGAAAACGTTAGTAAGGTTCCTGGAGACGAAAAAACTTAAAGCAGGTTATGACGATAGAAATTTTGATTGTTGCAGACTACAATCAAAACTAGATTCAAAATCGGTTTAACAATATTTTTCATCTTTTTCGTTAAGAGTTAATCACAGCCTTATCTTATGGTTGGTGGTGATACTGTTGATGGTGGAGTATGCTTGCCTAAAATATACCTTTTTCACTCACGCATTAAAGAAATGTGAAAGCAAACATTGTTATCCGTAAAAGTGCATAGCTCTGAGCATAGCTGGTTAGTCTAGGTTTCAAAATAGTCTCCGAAGCCTTTATAATTTTTGAAAGCTCAAGCTTTCAAGAAGATATAGAAAGAAGGCACATCTTGTTGACAGCTCGCCCGATTGTGCCTTTAGCTGTGTAGATGTCTGCAACTCGACACACTCCATCTCATCCATAATGACATTTTGTGCAGCGGCATCAGGTTGGCCTCTCTCAGTATAATAAGGTCTCCAACTTGAAGCGGGGTGCGGGTCTTTTCTCTATTTTTTTTTATTCTATCTATAGCTCGGCCATATACTCTTGACGCTATCGCTCCCAGATGTACTGCCGAATCTGCTCGATGCGTTGATATCTGTTGGGCCTGGTACTATTGATTGGTCAACCGATTAGAAAGTGCCCAGCAGGGCTATTATGTATTATCACTGGGGTCTGATGAGAGAGGTGAGAGAGGGCGGGAATTAAGGATTACTTCTACCTGCGCAAATAGAGTTGCTACCTCTTCAAACGTAAGAGGGGCAATATATATAAATACCAACTATGCTTTTGAGATGAAATTTTTGGAGATGGATTTTACTCCTGCCTCCCATACACCTCCAAAATGAGGTGAATAACTGGGACAGAAAAAGAAACGTATGCCCTCGTTTGCGTAATACAAAAACTGATTGCTGGCTTGATCGTATAACCTTGCATAACGCGTTGTGTGATCTGATGCAATTTCTTCCATTATCGCAATAGATCGCATAGGGCTTACCTCGACTTGATACGCACCTGCGTAGACATAATATGAATGCTTCAGTCGTAAGATCACTGACAACTTCTAAATGTATGGCTTTTACGGATAAACAAACGAATACGCATAGGTAAGATTTTTTCACACGGTTACCTTTCTCTTTTTTGACGATATCATGAAAGGTCAAAATCTATTCTACAGGAATTGCAGGGGAAGTTTTCTCGGAATCTATCGTTTAGTAAGTTGCCCATTATAGGCTGAATAGTCTTGCCGCGCAGACGATTACAGACTAGTTATGACACACATAGAGACACTGTCTAGTTATAGCGCTAGCTAAATTTCTGCCACCTAGAGGCCAGAATCGTTCTCGAATAAAAGACAGTGTTAGCTGTGGACCTGCATGAAATAAACGCAAGTGTTCATGTTTCATTAGTTATTTTATTAAATGATGCTTGGCATCTAATATGATTGGGTGTTTCTTATCATATTGAAATTGAGTCTGCTGCAATCTGCCTCCGGCCCTAACTATTCTATTTGCATCTAAGAATGGATTCAAAGGCTGGGTTTTCTGGGTTTACTTTTATGGTGCAATTCTTTGTGTTGTTTAATACTTAGTATATATTTTGGAAATGATTCTTGGGCTTTATTTGAGTAAAACTGTTAGGAAACATTCTATTTCGTCAGTTTTTAGTGGGCTGGTTGATTTTACACTATTCTTTTTGCAATTGTTAAGGAAACGTAAGACATAGGCATAGATTATTTTTAATTTATAATAGAATGGTTTTTGAATAAAATTAATGAATCATTGCTGGTTGGTAAGCTATCATCAATTGTGCATAGAGTTTTTTATCTCAGGTTGGTCATTCGAAAACAAAGTTTGGGGTTGCGTAGGCCACTCATTACCACCAATCCCACAAAAGTGAAATTGATTGCATATTCTGAGGATCAACTCCTCGTGAAGATAAATCTGCTGGATTCAAATTCGTTGGAACGTATTTCCATTCAAACCCTTGGGTGAGTTCATTAATTTTATTCGCTCGATTCCGAACAAAGGTCCGTAAAACTTTGGATAGTGAATTTAACCAGCCGAGAACAACGGTTGAGTCTGTCCACATGTGTTTATTTGTGATGGCACAAGGTATCGATTCCAATACATTTGAAGACAATTGAGCGCCTAATAAAGCAGCACAAAGTTCCAAGCGTGGAATTGTTAAATCTTTCATAGATGCAACTCTTGTTTTGGCGCTTATACGTAACAGCTCTACTGTGACGTCATTGTCACCTGAATGATAAAGCACATAGGTACAAACGCCGTATGCTAGTTGAGAAGCATCAACAAAAAAATGCAAATCGCTCCATCCAAAGTCATTTGGTCACACATGACATGTCTAGGTATAGAGTTATGCGATATGTGGTGTAAATTATTTATACAATTAGACATTTTTTTAGGAAAATGCTCTGGTCCAGTACTAGTGCATTCCCGTCGATCGTCCCAATCTAATGTAGCGCTCCACAAACTAAGAAGCAAAATTTTAGTTTTTAATAATGCAACATGAAACTAACTCCAGCGGATCAAATAGCTTACTGATTGTAGAAATAATTATTCTTTTTGTTACACTGGAAATAACATCGATTAGACTTGGAAATTGTAAATGATCTAATTTAGGAGACCATTTTAAGTCCAATACAGTGGCATCAGCATTGAAATCAACAGAGTTGGAAGAATCAGCTTAATCGCATTGAATTTCAGGACAGTTTGTTCTAAACTTCCGCAGGAGGAAGCCTGCTGTGACCTTAGTCACATTTAAATATACGTGTTTTAAATCATTTTTCGAGAAACTTCCCGTGTTCAAATCATCGACGTAGAAATGAGACCTAATTGCCGTAGCTACAACTTCGTCTTGACATTCAAGCACCAGCTGAAGAAAACACCGTGCACTTAAGAATGAAGTGGATGCGACTCCGTAAGTTACGGTGTTGAGCTGAAGAATTTTTACAGCTTCATCCACGTCATTTCTCCACAATACGAGCTGTAGATGGCGCTGTGACTCGTCTATAGCAATATGGCGGTAAATTTTTTCAACGTCTGCGGTAAGTACAAACCTAAATACACGAAAGCAAATAATAATCGAAAAAAGGTCGCTCTGTATGACCGGACCTACAGCCGGAACATAGGTATTTAGATGAGCTTGTCTTAGCAGAGCCATCAAACAAAAACGACTCTAAATTTAGTAGTTTCATGTTGTTCGCGAATGATACAATGATGCGGTTAGTAATATCCAAAGTGAAATTTTTGTATTTCGTTTATATAGCCTAAGTCGGCATATTCCTTTAAGAACGTACGATATTGATTTTTTAAGTTTGGAGTTTTATTCAATTTGTTTTCTAACGCTATAAAACGTCTCATGGCCATAGGGAACGAGTTACCTATTGCCTGCTCAAGTACTTTCTTTAGTGGCTTCATAACTGAAAATCGTCCATCTGTTAAGCGACGGGTATTTCTTACAAATTCAGATTCACATAATTGATCCCCTGCGGAGTTTATTATTATCTGAGGGCAGTTCTTCGACCTCCCAGAATTTTTAATTGAATTATGAGTGTTTTGAAGTGACACAGATGTTCCGTCTTTTTGTACGAAATTGCAATGAACTTTATTGGTACAGAAGTTTTCTCCAGTAGGACCAGCTACTAACCAGCCTAGCAAGCTATCTTGCAGAAGAGGTTTATTTCTGCCCAAGCTAACTTTGTTTGAACCTATAATGTCAATAAAGTGATCAGCGCCTAAGAGCATATCTATAGGCTATTCTAAAGGCTTATAAAACGTCGGGTCAGCAAAGGTTATGTTGTCTGGAAGGCATAAACTTTCAACATTGACTTGAGGACTGGGTAAACTACTAGTGACCCTAGGAACAACAAAATAGTTTATATTTCGGTTAAATGAACCAATTCGAGATTGAATCTTGATTTGTAAGAAGTTTTGGTTTTCGTTTTGATTACTTGTACCTTTGCAGTACACAACAACACTTGGCCTGTTGATACAGCAGACAAGCTAATAGGAGCAGTCGAGATTACGACACTATTTTCAGTAAGTATTTTATTTTCTTTATGTAATAATGTAATATGTTTTTTTTACAGACGCGGCAGGAACCCTTCAGGTTGCATTGTGCATTGAAGTGTCCACTACGAAGACAATGCATGCATAGTTTATATTTAGAAACTTTGCTGAGCTTATCATTTATATTCAAAGCCTTAAATTTATCACATTGATAAACATATTGGTCTTGATTGCACACAGGGCAGGTTCTTTTGACGGAACCCTGTGCAAACGTAGCAAAAGATTTTGTTTCTTTTCTTTATTATTATTATAGTTATTTTTGTTGTCAAAATTGCGACTAGAGTTGGCAGTTTCTAGAACGTTGGCCCTATTTTCTAAAAAGCTTTTGTAATCATCTAAAGTGGGCAGGTGCGTTAATCTACCCTTGTGTACTTCCCATTTACTGCTAGTTTTAGGATCTAATACTGCTGCCACCAAAAATATGACCAAGGGATCCCAACCGTCATTAGAAACATCTATGCACATGAGCGCACTTAAATTTTTATATACTTGATCACTAATATACCTCAAAGCTTTAAACGATTTTTTCTGAATATTGTTCAGATTAGATAAACTAAATGATTGTTGATAAAAATGTTCTTGTGGTTGTACTCGTATCTATCGCATAAAGCCTTCCAAGCAAGTTTTTCACTTACTTAGAAAGCCCGAAATCCATTTAAAGTATACAGAAGTCCATCCAGTATAAAGTAGGCCTTCAGTGTGATCATATGAAAATAGTGCCATATTTACCTAAATCGACCAAAAGAATTGACAGATGTCCTGTTCCCACATCTAAATCTATATTTGCCCAAAAAAAGTACGAAATCATCGTTCCTCATATCTACAATAAGCTTAATAAATATCATAACGTTAAAAAATATAGTAACAATAAAATCAAAGACATAATAGTTACCTGGTTAAAAACATTCGATTATGAAGGGCTTGAAAAGATGTTGACAGATTTTTATACTAAATAAATATTAACCATTATTACACCATAAACATATATATTATATACACATACACATACTCGGACCCATACACATACACATAAATCATACACCATAAACATATATATTATATACACATACATACACATACTCGGACATATACACACACACATAAACCATACACGTAATAACAACAGCACATTTACATTTATGCGCTTTTTAATATCAAAGATCTGACATAATTACCTGCTAAGTATTTATGGGAGAAGCCACTGGCTCCTGAAACACAGTTCACACTAGCTCGGGAGCCTATGGATTCAAATATATAATGTACCTACTTTTTATGTCAATAAACTATTTGTATTTGATTTGGTATTTGAGTGTACTTGTCTGTCGGTGGTATCGGAATCGCTCGGCTATAGTCGGCTGAATAACAAAGACGAATGACGTGCCGACTCTCGCTGAGAGTTTATAGCACTGACTAATGGAGGATCCCAATAATCTATCTATCCACGGTTGGCCTTACTACCGATAGAAATTTGACATAACGTTCATACAAAAAGTGTCAAATATCTATCTCTAGTAAGGTAAACCGGCGATAGATAGATTATTGGGAGCGGCCGTTAAGGCACGTCCCAATAATCTATCTATCCACGGTTTACCTTACTACCGATAGCAATTTGACATAACGTCCATACAAATAGTGTCAAATATCTATCTCTAGTAAGGTAAACCGGCGATAGATAGATTATTGGGACCGGCCGTAAAGGATACTATGTATTCTAGTGTTTCGATCTGTCAAAATCGTAACGTTATAATTTTTCTATGAAGTTTCCATAGCGTGGTATAAACACAGACTAACAGATTCTGATGCTAACGCATGGTATAATCCATAGATTAGACCTGTTAATTGTCAACTAATGTCACGCATGGAAGACGAGCGTGCGACTATGATCCGACAAAAAGGATGGCACTTAAAAACTAAACTTCCCGCTAACGTCCCGTTCTTTGCTTAGTGATTTCCATCTCTCTTATATGTTATTAGATCTGTTTGTTGTAGTTAGAAGATTTTTTTTACTCTTTGGATGTAATGGAAAGGAAAGGAAAGGAAAAGCGATTGTATTGTATTTCACAATTTTGCTTATATAGATTTTTACACAATTTCAAAACAATGTCAGAGTAACATTTGTATTGCAACTTAAGAACGTTCAAACTTAGAAAACATGTGGTACAAATAATTAAATGGTACTGTACACTTTGCAATTTACGTTTCAAGATGCTCACAAAAGTCGTGTTGTTGTTAATTTCCTCGATAATCAGCGCTGTGTCTGCCACCCACATAACAGGCGAATTTTCCACGGGAGATTTCTTCAAGTTCTTAGTGAAATTCGGTTTCCAAAAAACTGATATTCACTATCAAAAGGAAACATATGGCTATATCTTTGGGAACATTACGTCAAAAGAGCAGTTTATACATCCTCTAACTTTCGCAGTTCTAGACAGAGAACATTTTCTTCATTACTATAAGAGTAGAGACTTTGGTGATAAAGATGTGGCATGTCAAATTATGTTTCAAAATTTAAATGCAAGTGCTTATCATCCTAAGTGCAATGCATATGGCCAAGACTTATTTAGGAGAATACCCTGCCCTAAAGGGGGTTTGTGTGTGGATGAAGACACACCATGGAATGTCATAAAGAAGAATCAGTTTACATATGTTATCCAGAATTCTGGTCAACCTAGGTAAGAAACCCACCAATATTTTATGTAAGAATATATCATGGTTAATTTTGATTTATAATATGATAAAACATATTACTGGTTTGTTAACATTGTGTTACCAAGTCAATGTAACATTGTATAATAAAAATAATAATATAGAATATAGTTCGTGGTACTGACATTGTCACTGTGCAAAATTATAAATAGAAGACTTAACAGAAGTTTAAAACTATAGTATTGCTGTGCATGCTGTTGATAAATAACATAATATTATATATAAATTTAATACATACATACAAATGATACATAAATTAACCTGTAGTGCCTGTAACTTGTTATTTGAGGTTTGAACTGATTGTTGTAAATTGTGTTTTCTTAAATAAGTTTTTATTCTTCTGTTTGTATGGCTTAGGTTAATTTAGTTTATCTTGTAAAATGTTAGCCGCCCTGGGCAACAGAGTGATACTCCTAGTCCAGATTGTGTCAGTATAGTTTTTGGAGATAAGAAAACTTTAATGAGATTCCTTCCAAAATTTCACAACATCCACATCTAAATAAAAGACTCAAATGCTGTTTAAAAAAAATTTCAGTGGAGCCTAATTAATCGAAATGTTCCCTAAATGCTAGCTAGATTGGAGATGCTATATTGACAGGGTGTTTAGATTAGAATATGTGAGAAAGTAATGCTTAGGTACATACACATATCAAAACTAAAACCTGAATTCATATCATAGTTATACGAGGGTGAATCAAAAAGTTCTTAGAAGTGCATATATATGAAACCTTTTTGGATCAAGTTCAATATTCAAATTAAAGAGTGTCTATCACACTATATTTATGCAGACTGTCACTTGTTTTTGTCAGTTCGTTCGCATGTAATAAATTTTTTTGTGCAACGAGTTGCTAAAAAGTCAAAATTATGGATAAAAGTGAGTAACGTGCGGTGATAAAATATCTCAGTTTGAAAAAAATGTCTACGAAGGAAATTTTTTTGGACATTCAGCAGACATTAGTACACTATGGTGATGCTGTACCTTATTCTACGGTTGCGTACTGGGTGGCTGAATTTAAAAGAGGTAGATCAAGCTGTAAAGATGACCCGCGTTCTGGGCGGCCTTCAACCTCCGTTACAGAAGAAAATGTCAAAAAGGTTGAGAATCTGGTTTTGGAAGACAGAAGAATGACTATAAAACATATAGCTGAGATTCTAAAGATATCTTTTGGTAGCATTCAATCCATTTTAATTGATTCACTGGGGTTCAAAAAAGTGTCTGCAAGGTGGGTGCCACGAATGTTAACCGACGAAAACAAAAAGCGACGTTTGGAAATTTCCAAGCGTAATCTCGAAATGTTCCAGCGTGATTCGGATAATTTTTGCCGTCGTCTTGTCACCATGGATGAAACGTGGGTCCACCATTTTGATCCTGAAACTAAAAGACAAAGCATGTCTTGGAAACGACCATCCTCTCCATCCATTAAGAAATTTCGAGTTGCTCCTACCGCTGGCAAAGTTATGGCCTCTGTGTTCTGGGATAGTGAAGGAATCCTTTTTATTGATTACATGCCAAAAGGCCAGACGATTACTGGACCCTATTATGCAAATTTAATCCCGAAAGTGCGTGAAGCGATTAAAGAAAAACGTCGTGGAAAACTGTCGTTGGGCGTGTTGTTCCTTCAAGATAACGCTCCTGCTCATCGATCGGAAGTTGCGCTCAACGCAATCCGCTGTGCTGGCTTCAATCTCCTTGACCACCCACCATATTCTCCGGACTTAGCCCCAAGTGATTTTCACTTATTTCACTTATTTAAATTAAAAGACACGATAATGACGCGGTTATAGCTGCCGTAGAGGACTTTTTCGAGAGTCAAGAAAATATTTTTTTTTCACAAGTAATAAGGAAGTTAGAAACGCGTTATTCTAAATGCATTGCATTGGTGGGAGATTATGTAGAAAAATAAAATATTATTATTTAAATCTTTGCATTTTTTAATATTGATTCCAAGAATTTTTTGATTCACCCTCGTATATTCTTATTGAATACTCATGGACATATTATTATATTAAATATGTATGTGAATATGAGTGTAACATCTAACTTTTAAACACTCCCTTTTAACACTAGCCATATCATAATTTAAATCTCCTACTAGTTTATGAAACTAGCTTAATGAACATTGACAGAATTGTGATAAATTGTTGCAGAACCTTAACTTAAGAAATTAACTGAATTCCAAGATATTTAAAATAAGATTTAGATAAATTATTTACTATTATTACTTATTTATATATTGTTTATATTCACAGGTTCTGGTATGTCTCAATGGTAGCATGTTACCTAAACGAAGATTCATGTACGTGGCATCACTACACAGGTGCACCAGCTAAAGACAACAAAACATTAACCAACATGCCTCAAATAATACAATATGACTTTTGGCTTGTCAATGGAAGTCCCAACCTGTCATTCTACAATACACTGTTGTATCAATTCTCATTTGACAGACAGAACACCTTGGAACTATATCTAGTATTCTGGCTATGTTATATAGTTCTGTTACCAGTACAAATATTTGCAGTGAGGTATGTGTATGTTTGCTTCATAATATTTTTTATTGGAGTATCAAGTGGCGAAACCGATTGAAGTTATTTTAAAATGTTCCATGCAGAATAGGCATGTTTTATGAGTACATCTGATAACAAACTCCAGTAGATAAAAATCTATTGGTAATTAAACACATTATTTTATGGGGCATGGGTTGGTGGCCAGGATAGCTTTGCATGTCTGGTCCATAAATGCCCTTATTGTCTGTTTTACTAACTGTAATTATGTAATCTCTATCCATTTGTTATATGATAAGTGTGGAAAAGATAAAGCTTTTGTTTGAAGAAATTCGTTGAACACCCTTGAAGTCCTTTAAGATTTTCAAATGTAAATTGTTCTTATATGATTGCAGAACACAGAAGCACCCAGTGACAAAACTGTTTACATTCAGTCTACTTCTAGAGTTCGTAGCATTGTGTTTCAATGTACTGCATACTGTGAAGTTTGCAGCTGACGGAGTTGGGTTTAGTGGGCTATCTGTGGCAGGAGATATTCTTGACATTATGAGCAGAGTAAGTTATTATTATTTTTAAATTAGCCTTTTATTATTAATTTATTACTTTGAACTTTTTATAAGCTTTACAAGTATTGAACAGAATAAGTTCATAACAACAATTTTGAACATGGATTCCTATTTTGAGTGCTCTGTGAAAATTTAAAAAATTGTTCGTAATATTTTTGCCACTGAAGCCAATCTTCGGCTCATCTAGCTAGTGCGAGTCACTTTATCTCAGCAGAAGTGTTAGTAATATATACAGAAGAAAAACATGATTCATAGTTTGGACTAATATGAGATAAGATGGCAGGTTCAATACAAGAGTACACATGACAATGTGTACTCGTGTCTGTCAAACATACCTACTATCTACAAGCTATATGACGTACTGTAACTTTTTAGTTACTGGCGGCAGCAACCGACCATAGCTGTTGCAGGTTACATAGTATCTTTAGTACTATGACTGTGACATAAATAAATAGTGTATTAAGTAATGCAGTTACTTAATACACTCACCGGTGTCAGAATTACATGGCTTTCTTGGAAGTGTCCAAGTGTATGCAATATTACAACACTACGGTATTAGGAACATGGCTCTCAACCTTTTGACTTCATATTTAAATGATAGAATTCAAAGGGTTGACATAAATGGTAAAAAATCGCCCGGCTCTATAATCTCAATGGGCGTTCCACAAGGTTCAATACTAGGGCCGTTCTTGTTTTTAATCTATATTAATGACTTACCTTATTATGTAGAGAAGAATCACGAGATTGTATTGTTTGCAGATGACACTTCACTATTATTTAAAATTAAAAGGCAGTTATTAAACTATGACGATGTTAACAATGTATTACCTAAAGTTGTAAATTGGTTCAATACAAATAACCTTCTCTTCAATGAGAAGAAAACTAATTGTATAAAGTTCTCGATACCAAATGTGAGACAAGTAGAATCCAATATACAATTGAATGGAACAGGGTTGGACCTTGTGGAGTCAACGGTCTTTTTAGGAATTACTATAGACGCTAAATTGCAATCCCCACATAAAAAATTGTCTAGTAGGCTCAGTTCAGCGGCTTATGCTGTTAAAAAAATTAGACTATTAACTGATGTAGACACAGCTAGAATAGTTTATTTTAGTTATTTCCATAGCGTTATGACTTATGGCATACTGCTCTGGGGATGTTCTGCAGATATTAATTCCATTTTTATACTGCAAAAACGGGCTATACGAGCGATCTACAGTTTAGCTCCCAGAGTTTCCCTTAGACAGAAGTTTAAAGACATAAACATTTTAACTGTTGTATCTCAGTTTATCTATGAAAATTTAATGTAGGTATGTAAAGAAAAACATTAGCAGTTTTGATAAAAGGAGTGATGCTCATTCCATCAACACGCGAAAGAAGCACAAGCTATCCGTACTTGTAACGCGTCTCCACAGAATAAGTGATTCTTTTATGGGACAATGTATACGATTCTATAATAAAGTTCCCAATGTTATCCGAGATTTGCCTATTAATAAGTTTAAAATTACTATTAAAACTAAACTCTGTCTAAAAGGTTATTACAAAATTTCGGATTACTTGGAGGATAAAACAGCTTGGGACTGATCACTCCAGGATCTATCTACTCGTGTACTAAGATGTCAAAGTGTAGCCTGTCTTGCCCTACTGATACCATTATTATGTTCTCTTTTGTAAGGCAACACACTGGAGCTAATATTTGTAGTACCTAAGTAAAAACATTGTAAAACATCTATTCATAAACCTATATAAAAAGAATGGCCCCGATTTTCTTGCCGCTTCTTCTCGGTAGGCTCTCTATATTTTGGAACGCGGCGGTTGTCTTTAAAGTACATTATAATGAAAAATTGACGTTCATAAGTGCGTCTTTGATGCCTAAATTAAATAAATGATTTTGACTTTTGACTTTATGCTGACAATTGGATAGCATTGTCACTCTTTCTTAGCTTTATGACATACAAGCTGACCCTGGCACTCCCACCACTACACCAAGACGTTACTTGAGGTCATGGGTTCGATCCCCGGGTTGAACAGTTATTGGTTTTTCTGAGAAAGAAACATTTTCTCAATAACAGTCCGGAGACTGGAACAGTGCCCTGTAGATGGCAATAGGGTCGCCCCCTGTTACATGATCACATGACCAAAACATATATGGTGAAACGTCGGCGTTGAAAACACAATGCTGCTTATCCGTTCGAAGATTATATAGGCAAAACTATAGATTCACTCTAGACCGCTAGACTGATGTTACTGCCCCGCCTCACCTCCGTGGTGATGATTAGGAAAAGTATCCTATTAAAATACCGCTGCTTATCCCTTTGAGGATATATAGGCGAAACTATTTGTTATGTTGTGTTTAAAAATAACATGTAAGTATTGGGGGCGATTTACTCAATACCGTTAGTCTGATGTTTCACCTCCGTGGTGATGGTGGAATAGCTCAACTACAGTCGGCTGAACAACAAAGATGGATGACATGCCGACTCTTTCGCCGAGGCACGTCTAGTGTATTGATCTGTCAAAATCATTGCGTGCTTTTGACTACGCTATCAGAAACTAAAATCTTTGATAGAACTCTATTGACATAAAATAAGTCATCATTACGATCTAAATGTAGGTAGAGATCTTGTTATTATGTCTATGCTGTGCCCAAAATATTAGGCTTTTTCACCCGCGCGGTGAAGGATATTGATGATGATGATGATGAAAAGTAGCCTATGTGCTATTCCAGACTATAATCTATCACTGTGCCATTTCAACCAGATCCGTTCAGCCATTCTGCCATCCATCCATCCATCTCAACTTTCACATTTATAATATTAGTGGAATTAGTGGGATTTTTGTTTACTGCTTCCACTCCCTAGCAGCTACGAAGAAATAATAGTCAGGAACAGTAACTGCGTTAAAAAAATGACCCAACAGAAGTCGTGTTCAAGTAGGCGGGGCTTAAAAGTCGTGTTCAGTACGTCATTAGTCGGACATTTTACTTGCAAGCGAGCACACTTCAAATCTTCGTGTATATTTTCATTTTTATCATTGTGAACTTCAGTTGTGGATCATCATGCCAGCATTAGTTATGAAGTGGTGCAGAAACAATACACGATTAAATGTCCAGGGATCACTTTTACTAGTAAATAATAGCAAAATTATAATTATTGAAAGATGTTCAAATACGTTAACAAATCGAGATGGTTTTTATTTAATTTAGGATGTGTTTTTTTCTTCAGGACTAAATATTGAAATGTATGTAATGTCCAATGGTTTTGCTTGTTATGTTTTATTCTCGCTTGCTTGCCGATTCAATGCGGCAAGATAAGTGCCTAGCTGCACTTAAGCTAGAAAAACAAGAGTATGACTGCCTGTGAAAACCAGCATAGTTATATTACGTAAATTTTGACTGAAACAATAAAATTAAAGATAATAAAAAAAATTATAGACCATGTTACACAAAACTGCATTACCTACCTACCAGTTGGTACAGTAAGTACCTACTGTTTTTTAAAATTATGTTATATAAAATATCATATTTATCTTTTTATGCTGATGATTTGTCCCGAAGAAACATCAACATCTTTAAGAGCCTTTATTCTGCGCAGCGCTGCGCGAGTTTAGGTATTTTACATTAGCGAGTTACTTACCTACTAGCGCGCCCTGCGGCAGTGGCCTTACCGCTTGACCAAAATAGTGCGCATTAATATTTGGATCTTTTTTTTTATCTACCTTGTTTTTTATGTCACAAATAGACGTAGGGCAAAAAGGTGAAATAAAATATCACGCAGGACACATTTTATTTTTAATATCGACATTAATTAACATAAAATGATAATTATTAATCAAGTACATGTTATCTACAAGAGCATAGACAAGAAAAAAGTAAGATTTAACTCATGTACCTACCAAAAAGAGATGAGAATAGCAAATAAAACAACCATCAAATAGTTCCTGCTACCAGTTTCTGGATCCAGCATCAGGCCCTGGTCACCAGCTAGAAAAAATGTATCGCGAAGACGATTCATACGATCCTAAACACGGTGTGTCTACTATTAACCATCACATAGTTCCTGCTACCAGTTTCCGGTTCCAGCATGGATTCCTGGATACCAAGTATAAGCATAAGAAATTTGGTTAATAGCAAAACACTAGCCCCTCAAGGGTAGATGTTATTATAACAATGACATTTCTATTGTTGATGCACTAGATGTCATATAAAATTATTTGTTAGAATCCCACTTAGAAATGTTACCTGAATAAGTATCAGGAAGTTTTGAGCGCACTAATATTTAGTTGTGTAAGCGCGGGCGTCAGAGCGATACGACCTCTGACCTCTCTCTAAGAGGCCTCAGCCGCGTCTGACGATTCGTGACTGGCGCGACCGGTTTTACTCGTTTGATTGATTTTAAAAACGCGTGTGTGTAGAAACCGCTCGGCAATAACAAACTAATAAACAATTTCTAAATGTAGTACATGGAACTTGAACTTCTTAATCAAATAATGTTCTATTATATCAGGTAAGAACAATTGTCATAATATACTATATCAATCATTATTATGTGACCCTTCAAATACTCAGCAAAAACGCGAATTGGCGCTTCCAAAGCGTTTACGCTCTAAAGAGATACTACAGACAATGAACAATAAACGATTGCCTACAGTTGGTATCTAATATAGGTAACTATATAGCATTAAAAAAACAGTTCATTGTTTGGTCAAATTAAAGCACGTTTAATTTTTCAAGCTAATGAATATTCACCCTCTGCAAATTTTAAAGTGGTTTAGCTGAGTTGCTAATTAATTTGTCAGTAATATCAACACAGTGCTTTTCTAAAGTAATTCTATAAATTGATTGAATTTTCTAAATTGATAATGAAGGTCGCTTATATACTCGTATATAAATTATAAATTCTGTGACCACTGAAACACATCCAGCTGGCAAATAACGACTTTTTTATGGTAAAATATATAAGCCTAAAATGTTTCATAATCTTACTTTACTACATTGCGAAGAATCTCTTCTCATGTCTTCTAGACAAAAACTTACATACGAGATTTACGATTGATTTATTATTGAGTTGGTCCAGTCCACTTGTTGCATAACATCGTCCACGCCGCTATGACTCTGCTGTCATTGTAGACGTTGCAGCACGCGCGTAAACCAATCCCTGCTTTCCTTCTGAATTTAAACCAATCACCGAACATGTCTATTTGTATCCTCGGAAATAATTTGTATTTGGAATCATACGTTGTTTTGATTTGAAGGGCCACTTTTTGTGTGGAATTTGTTCTGAATTATGCTTCCTGACTATTATTTCTTCGTAGCCTAGCAGTAATAATGCATTTTACTTGTTGTTACCTACAGAATTACTATATATTTTGATGGACTTGTTTTAAATATACCGAAGTAACATCATTATTCTTAGACTTGATAAATATTGAATAAATCCTATCTGTTACAAATTGATCTGCTTCATTTAACTGCTAGTCAACATGTTAAATTATGTAACTGATATAGAATACTCGATGTTTATTCGACATATATAATATTGTTAAGTTACTATAAGTTGATCAGTAAAAGTTAGGTAAGTTTTATATAGTGAGGAGGCAGCTAAATTGTGCGTCTGATGGTAAACACTACCTCTGCCTAAGATAGTTGCAGTGTCAGAGCACTGTAACTATACGTCAATGATATGATTACATTACACTTACAAAAATATTCGTGATAGTCCCACTGCACTGTATTCGTGACCCTGAGACATTAGTTTTTGAGTGCAATAATTTCCCCATTTTCAGACTCTATTCATGCTGCTACTTCTGTTGTTGGCAAAGGGATGGGCAGTGACAAGACTAGAGCTTTCGTACAAGCCGCTCGTGTTTGGTGTGTGGCTGGCATACGGGATCGTACACATATTGCTATATGTTTGGAACACAGTAAGTTTCACACACACTAAAGCAATGAAACATTGAGTCATTTTAAAGTAGTAGTATGACCATACTTATTTATGGTAGTAATCATGGAATTTGTAAGGAGAGTATAGGACGGTAGCGATTTATAGTATTGAGGACGCTCTGTAGCAGTTTTTAAAAGAACACGACTACTAGTACTACCTACGCATTGAGATAAGGTCCATTCATGGATATTCGTTAAATGTATTCCATTGTTCCATTTGTTCAATGCAATATGAACCGAGCCACCCTCTCTTACTATATTGACTCTCTTTCAACATCCATGGTAATAAACCCATGTATAGTGTGAATTAAAAATAATACACGATACACTGTGGGCATGTTGAGAATGTTCACAGAGCCATTTCTCACTTTTTTTAAAATAATGTTTTAAAAAAAATGCCTTTAATAAACGTCTGGTGCACGGGAGCCACGCGGGGCTTAGTTACTGAATGCCGCCGCTGCCGTCGTTCTTGCAAAGTTTTGAATAGCATTATCATGTCATCATACAGACCATAATAATTAGGTACCTATCATGTGGAGATCACTGTTAAGGCAGCATTTTTTGACATACATAACGTGAATCATAACGATCCGTGAAGCCATTCTTGGTGAGGTTAGCAGATCTCGTGTTGGAAACCTCCATGAATGACATAAATATCTCCTAAATTTACTGTGGCCCTACCCAAGTGCTTTGTGCACTATTATATTCAGATTTGTAAGTACCACAAAGTTGAAACTACTGAAATCATGGTGAGGATTCATACAATACGGATAACTGGTAAGTGTGAGTGAAGACAGGCATTTACAGATTTAGATCTATCTATATCTCTTTAAAGTTCTGCGCAGTACTGAGCTTGTCATACGTAGACATGGCTGTTGAGCCCAATTTAATTTGTTTCGGTGCCCTTTAACCGACGCACTACCGAATCAATAAGCTTCAATCCAGAATATCACTGCGGTGGTCTGGCGCGCCCCCAGAAGACAAAAACTTACGCAATAGAGATGTCCGTCAACCTAGCGGCCACCCGATTGATAAAAACAAAATAATGGCGAACACTTCAGATGTATATCTTTTAATTAGACAGGACAATTAGTGTTATCTATGAATTTAAATTTATTTGATATTTGTTTAAGTAATTACACCGATACTATATTGACTTGATATTTTTAGTATTGTAATGGAGGGGCTCTTATCAATCGTAGTTAGCACCAAAGGAAAGCCCGTCTATCGGCGTATCACGAGTTCTAGATATGTGTCATGTTTTCTTAAGCACCATACTAACCTTATATAGAGTCACCTGCCTGTGTGTATTGCATCTTGCTTCCAGGTTTGTAGTTCATTTACTGCGGCAATGATTTGAAACAGTAGTATTTTTTACAGTTGGCTTCTTTGCTTTGGAGGGCATGAAAAACGGTTGTGTGTTAACTTGAAGATAAAAACAGCGAAAATCAGAGTAATTTTTGAATACGAGTTCCGACGTAGGACTAACGCAGCAGAAACTGCTAGAAATTTCAATGCTGTGTTTGGAAAGGTACGGCTAATGGACGCACCGTGTGTTTTATTTAAACCGCTTTCGTAGTGGAAACTTCGACTTGAAGAATGAATCTTGAGGAAGGCCAGCCACTAACGTAAATAACGATGAATGGAAGGAGATAGTGGAAGCCGGACCGTTTTCAACTACCAAGGAATTAGTGGCATGGTTTGATGTTAGCGTACCCACCAGACCTATTTTAACCAAACAAGCAAATTAAAAATCTTGAAAAATGGGTACCTCATGATATGACTGATCTGCAGAGGGGCGCGCGTTAAGAAGCTTGCCTTTACCTTGTTAAACCTATACAGAAATGAAGGTACTTTGGACCGAGTTGTGACGTGTGCTGAAAAGTGAACGAACAACGCAATGACACCAGGTGAAACGCCACAACAATGCCCTAAAACTAAAATTACCCATAGAAAGGTGATGGTAACTGTTTGGTGGTACTTCATGGTGTAATTCACTATAGGTTCCTCATACCCGGTCAGGCAATAACAGTAGATGTCTACTGTGCAGAACCCCGAACTATGATGGCGAATCTCGCAATAAAACATGCCCCGACTTGTCGATCTGTCTTCACCATTATTGCTTCATGACAAACGCAATACCTCACACTGCTCGTCAAACAGTTTTAACACTACAAGACCTGCAGTTAGAAACTATCCGTCATCCTCCATACTCACCGGACCAGGCATATGCCTAGATGCTTGCAAGCTGATAAACTGAGCGGATTTAGAGTGTCATGTTAACGAGAGTCTATACATAAAAACAGGTGAACGGTTTTTGTGCGGTTCTTGAATAATAGGCGTGGGCAGGCCTGCTATAACGTTGTCATGGTACGGTTAAGCCGGGCAGTTTTCTAGAAGTCATGATTTATGAGCTTATAGTAAGGCCCTAGTACGAAACGGAAATTTCATACCTTAACGCTTAATATAAATTTAAATTAAACAGTAGCCATCACGCGTATAACACAGAGATAAGGCCAGTATAGCAGTGGCTAATTTTAGAATAACGAATAATTAAAACCATGTCAACATCTGTCACCCGCGTGACCATTTAAGATTGTAATAAAATTAATACATTTTAATGACATAATTCAAAGGAATGGTTCGTTCTTGGCTTTATTGTCCGTTCTTCTCGGTAGTGCAGACTATGTTGACCGGTCGGTTGACGCAGTTGGTAACAACCCTGCCTTCTGAACCGCTGGTCCCGGGCTCGATCTCCGGACAGGACCAAACATTTGTGTGCATGAATACGTCGATTGGACCTGTGTATATGTATATTAGTCATCAGGTTACCATAGTACAGGCTCTGTCTAGTTTGTGACCTGAAGATCTTGTATAGATGTTGTCCCAGTTTATATTATAATTATTTGTTATGGAACACGGCATTCTTTGTAACTTTAAACTTCGTGAAAGTTCGTCTTTGATGCCGAAATAGAATAACTATTTTTATATATGACCCAAGTTCACCGGTTATTTGTACGTAATTCCAGACGGAAGTGGACATCATAGAAGAGATAGACGAGTACCAGACGTGGCCCGGCTGGTTGATCCTGGCCTTACGCGTCGCTATTATGTCGTGGTTCGTCCTCGAACTACGTAACACAATGATGTACGAACACAACATGGCTAAGTTGAACTTCTTGCTGCATTTCGGAGCCTCCAGTCTTGTGTGGTTCGTGTATTTGCCGGTCATCGCGCTGATCGCTCTACAGATCAGTCCGCTGTGGCGATTCAAGTTTTTACTTGGTAAGTTATCTGATAGTATCAGCGAACTATGTACTTGGACAAACTCCTCTACTTGGGACATTTTTGATGAAGAATAATATAAATGTAAAAACATAACCTACAATCTGGCAATTAAGGGGGGGGGGGGCTGCAACCGTGTGTTATCGGACCCTGATTCACAGGATGCCAGAGCATTGTTCGATGTATACCATACACTTCTCAAAGAAAGAATGTGACAAGTTTAAGATATAGGTACCTAATTGTTTATCTCTATGAGTGGCATTTAATTAAAACCCTGGATAAAATATAAAGAGAGAAAAAAATGGATTATAAGTTTTTAGCTTAATTAGTTCCTAATTACGTAAATTATTCGTTGTGTTCTTAGTTACCTACTGAAAGTGTGTAAAATCACATCTAATTTAATAGAATGTATTAGTGTCTACTGCCTATATATACATATAATTATCTCAGTTAATATTATAATTAACTCAGTTGTATATTCTATTGTAAACAGTGCTTTACTATTTGTTCAAATAAATTATTATTATTATTAAAATGTAAAGAGAAAAAATATACAATTAACTTTTGCTGGTTCTTTTTCGAAACAATGTCAGTAATTTGCTAGTAATTGGTAGCGATTCACTTGTTCAAAAAACTACTAAACTAGGGCATTAAAATCTAATTTTTAGATTAGATATTTCTCGAGTTTCTCTAGATATGCTAGGGTTTGTCTACGAAGTTTGATACCAGATCGTAGACTGCTCTAGAGGGCCAGCTACTGATGGAAAACGTGAAAACGTGAAGCGTTTATTTTCTCACGATGGATCTTCACTGGAGGCTAAAGTATATAGGATATAGTTATGTTCTAAAATACATAATGTGTTTTAGTTTGAGTACCATAGTATTTTCAAACAATCTTGTAAACGTTTCCACTTTTAGGCGATATGACTAATTTAGAGTATGTCATATTTAATACTGTGGGGTAAAATCTACGAAGAAATAAACGTCAGGAACTGTAACTGCGTTAAAAAAATGACCCAACAAAAGTCGTGTTCAAGTAGGCGGGGCTTTAAAGTCGTGTTCAGTACGTCATCAGTCGGACATTTTTCTTGCAAGCGAGCACACTTCAAATCTTCGCGTACATTTTCATTTTTATCATTGTGAACTTCAGCTGTGGATCATCATGCCAGCATTCGTTGTGAAGTAGTGCAGAAACAATACACGATTAAAATGTCCAGGGATCACTTTTACTAGTAAATAATAGCAAAATTATAATTATTCAAAAATGTTCAAATACGTTTACAATTCGAGATGGTCAATACTATGCAAAATAAAGTCAGTCAATTTTTATTTAATTTAGGATGTATTTTTTTCTTCAGGACTAAATATTGAAATGTATGTAATGTGCAATGGTTTTGCTTGTTATGTTTTATTCTCGCTGCACTTAAGCTAGAAAAACAAGAGTATGACTGCCTGTGAAAACCAGCATAGTTATACTACGTTAGTTTTGACTGAAAACAATAAAATTATAAATAATAAAAAAAAAATGGACCATGTTACACAAAACTGCCCTATTATACACAAAAGTACCTACCTACCAGTTGGTACAGTAAGAACCTAAAATTTAAAAAAAAATTATGTTATATAAAATATCATAGGTATTTATCTTTTTATGGTGATGATTTGTCCCGAAGAAACATCAACATATTTAATACACTACAACCTTTATTCTGCGCAGCGCTGCGCGAGTTTAGGTATTTTACATCAGCGAGTTACTTACTAGCACGCCCTGCGGCAGTGGCCTTACCGCTTGCGCAAAATAGTGCGCATTAATATTTGGATCTTTTTTTATCTACTTTGGATTTTATGTCACAAATAGACGTAGGTCAAAAAGGTGAAATAAAATATCACGCAGGGCACATTTTATTTTTAATATCGACATTAATTAACATAATATGATAATTATTAATCAAGTACATGTTATCTACAAGAGCATTGACTAGAAAAAAGTAAGATTTAACTCATGTACCTACCAAAAAGAGATGAGAATAGCAAATAAAACAACCATCACATAGTTCCTGCTACCAGTTTTCAGCTCAAGCATGGATTCCTGGATACCAAGTGTAAGCTTAAGAAATTTGGTTAATAGCAAAATACTAGCCTCAAGGGTCGATGTCATTATAACAATGAAATTTCTATTGTGTCTGACCTTTGATGCACTAGATGTCATATAAAATTATTTGTTAGAATCCCACTTAGAAATGTTACCTCAATAAGTATCAGGAAGTTTTGAGCGCACTAATATTTAGTTGTGTCAAAGTGAATCAAAGTGCGGGCGTCAGAGCGATACGTCCTCTGACCTCTCTCTAAGAGGCCTCAGCCGCATCTGATGATTCGTAACTGGCGCAACCGGTTTTATGATTGATTTTTAAAACGTGTGTGTGTAGAAACCGCTCGGCAATAACAAACTAATAAACAATTTCTAAATGTAGTCTATGGAACTTGAACTTGTTAATCAAATAATGTTCTATTACATCAGGTAAGAATAATTTACATAATATACTATATCAATCATTATTATGTGACCCTTCAAACACTCAGCAAAAACGCGAATTGGCGCTTCTAAAGCGTTTACGCTTAAAGAGATACTACAGACAATGAACAATAAACGATTGCCTACAGTTGGTATGTAATATAGGTAACTATATAGCATTAAAAAAACTGTTCATTGTTTGGCTTTCAATTAAAGCACGTTTAATTTTTTCAAGCTAATGAAAATTCAGCCTCTGCAAATTTTAAAGTGGTTTAGCTGAGTTGCTAATTAATTTGTCAGTAATATCAACACAGTGCTTTTCTAAAGTAATTCTATAAATTGATTGAATTTTCTTAATTGATAATGAAGGTATTCTCTGACCACTGAAAAACATCCAGCTGGCAAATAACGACTTATTTTTTTTTTGTAAAATGTATAAGCCTAAAATGTTTCATAATCTTTCTTTACTACATTGCGAAGAATCTCTTCTAATATCTTCTAGACAAAAACTTAATAAATTAATCATATGTCGCGAGACATACGAGATTTACGATTGATTTATTATTAAGTTGGTCCAGTCCACTTGTTGCATAACATCGTCCACGCCGCTATGACTCTGCTGTTATTGTAGACGTTGCAGCACGCGCGTAAACCAATCCCTGCTTTCCTTCTGAATTTAAACCAATCACCGAACATGTCTATTTGTAACCTCGGAAGTAATTTGTATTTGGAATCATACGTTGTTTTGATTTGAAGGGCCACTTTTTGTGTGGAATTTGTTCTGAATTATGCTTCCTGACTATTATTTCTTCGTAGGGTAAAATAGAATATAGTCAAAATAGGCTTCATAATAAAATCATCAATGGTTTGATTGCTCAATCGTGATAGGCTTGATTGTTTAAGTAACCCAATAGTGGAAATTGAATTCAGTACAAACTATCTTCTTTCTTATGAAACTGTGGTGCAGACAAGTAAATGTTTGTAGGATAGAGCGTGGCCTAAATTAATTGTACTTTGCCTGCAGCGCGTCCTTCTGGAACACGGACCTAAGTAACGGTTAACTGCAAGTGATATTCTATTCTCAGTTAAAAGCTATGATTAAACTTTAAAATATGAATCTACTATTGTTATTGGGGTCTTATACCCTTCGAGATAGGACGGCGTGCGCCGGAGCTCACCAATCTGTGATGTAGGATGGCTGCCATATATCAAGATTTTTCTGCGACAAACAGTATCTTTATTACTTTTCCGAACTGCAGGCTATGTCTGTCCGAAGTTAGATTTAATCTGAGCAGCAGTTTGAACGTGCAATAAGAACAAACAAACGGCACACACGCTAATGCATTAATAATAGTGTTACTGTTTACCGGACGCAAGGAATTGACTTTATTAAAACAAAGTCTGGTTTGATCGAACACTTATAAGCGAGAACTCGAGAATGGCTCGTCCGATTTTCATGGTTTTTGATTTATTGTATTTGTCTCCTTCCCAAATAGCGGAATAACTATTAAAACAATGGAATATTGAAGAAAAAATTAAATACAAGTAAATTAAATTTCCAATACAAAATGTCCAACTGACAATTATTTAATGCTCATCCCGCCAATATTGTACACTCTCCTCTCAAATTAAAGAATGTATTTATATAAAGGTTTCGAATCGACAAGATATATCCATAATATTGGGATAATTGTGTAATTAAGTTTTAAAAATGTATTCTACACGTCAGTAATGAAAAGGGATTGACATATGTATAATATTGGTTGTCAAACATTTATGCGAGCGCTCTAAAATTTATTTTGTGTAAAGTATGGAAAATATCAAGCTGCTTAAATATTCAACAAATGACAAATTGCTATATTAAAAAAGTTTGATCTCTCTGAATCATTTCTGATATATATGTATATAAATTTTATTTCTATCCTACTTCCTACATTAATATTATAAACGCGAAAGTTTGTGAGTATGGATGTGTGGATCTTTGTTACTCATTTTGATGAAATTTAGTATGGAGGTAGATGAGGCCCTGATTTAATATATAGGATACTTTTCATCATCATCATCATCATCCATCACCATGCGGGTGAAAAAGCGTAATATGCTTGGGCACAGCATAGACATAATAATAAGATCTCCGTCTACGTCAAGATCGTAATAATGACAGTTCTGTCAAAGTTTGTGTCAGTTTCTGATAGCTTATTGAAAAGCCAAGTCAATTTGACAGATCGATACACTAGATGTGTTCGGCGACAGTCAAGGGTGGTGAAATGTAACACAAATACCGCCAAGGGTGATGAAATGTAATGACAGTTTTTTCCATGGTAATTAATTTTATTTTATTATTATTGTTTACTGATTGATATACTAAGTATTTAAATGTACTCAAATAATACTCTTATAGCAAGCATTTGATCATGTAACAATTTATTGACATTTTGGTAGCAAATAACAGATCAATTTCATGTACGAGTAGTACGTACACATAAAAACAGACGAATTCTAAAACCTCCTCGTTTTATTGAATTTGGTTGGAGATACAGGTAAACAGTGTTATTTAGTTTATGGTTACCTCTTGTTGTATTTCGCATTAAAAATTAAATCGGTTAAAAATGGATATTAAATAATTAGCTAAAGTAATGAGCTTTACATTTTACTTTGCTTTGTACGTCTTAGGGCAACAGCCGTTAGGCTATGTCGATATGCCTTCGGGCGGCCTGAAAAACTTGACGTGAAAAAAACGACGTGGTAACCTATCCACCAAGCCGCACTGGGCCCAACTGCCGTGGGGTGCCGGCTTAGAATTCTACTTAATTAACTATATTAATTATTATATTATATTATAATAATTACTATAGTTAATTAAGTAGATATTATATATAGATATTATTATTATATTATATTATAATAATTACGGCTTAAAACAGGAAAGGAGATAAATAAGGAGAAAGTGACAACATGAAACCTTTTAACGTTAAAATGTAGATTAACAAAAAAAGTTAGATGCAGGAACCATTTTATTCCAGACGGTCGATATGGCACTGAAACGTGGTCTCTTACTATGTGCCTCATAAGCAAGCTTAAAGTAGCACAACGAACTATAGAGAGGGCTATGCTCGGGATTTCTCTTCGTGATCGTTTCAGAAATGAGAAGATCCGTAGACGAACTAAAGTCACCGACATAGCCCGGAAGATAAGCCAGTTGAAGTGGCAGTGGGCAGGCCACATAGCACGCAGAACAGATGGCCGATGGGGCCGGAAGGTTCTGGAGTGGAGACCACGGATAGGCAAGCGCAGCGTCCACCGACAAGGTGGACTGACGACCTGACAATGGTAGCAGGACGATGTTGGTTGCAGACCGATGGGAGGGAGGTATATGTTCAGCAGTGGACGTCCTACGGCTGAGATGATGATAATGATGATGACTTGCATAAAATCATAAATTAAGTGTAGCTTATCTGCAACACGACATTAATTGACTGTTAGGCGGTACGAAGTTCGCCGGGTACTAGTAATATTAAACTTATAATATAAAAATGTATCTGAATGGTGAAATACCCCGTGTGTGACCGTACGCCAGTAAGACCCGATAAACACTGTTAAAATTTCAAGTATCTGTTTAAATGTATGTGTTTTGTGTAATATTTCGCGACCTTTTCACATAACCAATGTTTTGCAGAGTCGCATGACGGTTTTGATTGTTTTGTAGGGATAACTTACTCTGCCGACTGCTTAGCGTTCTGCGTGATGGCACATCTCCTGTGGCCGACTCGATCAGAACAATACTTGCTGCTGGCGCCCTCTGATTACACAGGTGAGGTTAAATTCAAATTTTTTAATGTAAGCACTGCGCTTGCCATGACAGTTACAGTGCCACCCAGAGCTTAGACTTGACATTTTCCGTGGCGCTGCATCAATGCGTTGGTATCACAGAGACATTCTTTCATTTATTTCGATTACTCATTGCACAAACAGCTTACGCCTACAGCTATGAATCAAGAATATGGACACAGTTGAGTTAATACCTATTTGCTTAAATAACTACGACACTTACTATCAAACTATCTATATGTATAATGGAACATATTAACGTCTCTGTTCTGAGCAATAAGGGCATTGAGCAAGTTAACAGCTTAAGACTTCGAGTTTATATAGCCTAGTTATTACACATACTACATTGCCCTCTATATACCCTAACACAGTATCTAATGCTTGCGTGCCTTTGCGGCAGAATATCTGTCACTGCGGTGTTACCAAGCAAGACGGTTCCTTGCACATGAGACCTAGAAATCTAGAAAGTACGGTTTCTTCGCCACTTACAATTACCTTGTCAGGTGCAGAAAATATTTAATTCTTTTCCGTCGTGATTCACGACTCCTGAAGAATCCATTAAATACAGTTTAAACAAATAAAATACAAAAACGTATAGTAAATAAAATAAATAGAGAAAAAGTATTTATTTCGGAAAATATCCATAGTTGTGTTAATATTGTTATAAATACAATGGGCGGTTTTATTGCTAAATAGTAACGTCTTCCACGCAATCTGCATAGAAAATAAACATATCGGTTGGTGTAGCATTAAATATTCGTTTATCTTTAAGATACCTACTAATCGCCTACATTGTTCCTTTCAGCCGGCTTAGAAGAACTCGACGAGTTCAACGAATCACCCCACGTAGTCCACAGCGACACGGTGGCATTAACTACTGCTGAAAGTATAAATGCAGATGACGAAGACGTCATATTCACGAGAGCGCCCCACAAAAATGGTAACGCTTACTCATAGCAAACACAAGCAGAAGATTTTGCGCGGTCAGAGGACACTGAGCCTTGTGTACATGGGGTTAAGATGTAAAGTCAATTTGAAATGAATTTATGTACCTATGGCATTGTTCACACCATTTTTGCGACCTCGACCTCGATATTGAACTTTATTTTTCGTAGCTAAGGTCGTACTTGTTCTTTGACCGATTTCTAGGTTCAAGGTTTATATGTCGTAAACTCAGTAGTGGTATACGACGTGCTGAGATGTCAATGTGACTTACGACGACGTGTGGAAACACTTTTGGGAACATTATTTTTGAATGATGGCAGACTTTTTTTTATTATGCTGCATTGTTCTATGTGACGTACGTCCTTTAAGGTGGTTACACACGAAACAAGCTTGACATGACTGCTTGAAGTAACATTTTGACCAGGCTTACAACTACTTCTCTCTATAGTCCACACACATTAAGCGTGCTGGTGAAGCAAGCTACTGTAGTGTCATTTTAGGTTTGATTGAATGATAAAAACTATGGAGTCGATTATGGACGACTCCATAGTTTTTCATCACTTACCATGATGTATCTTCGTCATGATAGATATCGCATCTGAGGTATTATAACTTGTTCGTCTGTATAAATACATACATTCAATAATATACTTGCACAATGAGCCGCATAATAACATTCAATAAATTTCAAGTTCAATAAACATTATACAGACCCTCATGCATGTGCAAAATGAATGATCATGCAGGCTTGTTCATGCGTCAAGCTCGCTGTTACGTATGTAGCCACCGTGAGGAATCTATATTACATTATTACGGTACTTGTGATGTATCGTCTTATTTTACTTTATAAATGCTTCCGTCATAAGGAGCAGGGAGTCACTCTATTTGTAAAGCTATTCGAATATATTCACGTTTTTAGTACTCGTATAAGTGAAACATTTTGACGATTTTAAGATAAAAGACTTTATACAAATACAGTGTAAAAATATACTCGTGAACCTTAAGAACGAGGCTGTGGGTTTGACTTTGAATCTTTTGATTCTGAATTAAAGTCAAGAACATAAACGTAAAGACAACTAGCTAATATTAAGTAAATATATTGCGACGGAACAAGCTTTTATATGCGCTTTAAGTATAGGCGTTCATAAACTACATCAAAGTGGAAGAAAATTGTAAAAATAATAAGCGTATAATATTTTCATGAAGCATACCGATGGCATACTAGCTTGTTCGGTCGTAATGTCATAGCGCATATTCATGCCTATTTACTTACGTAAGTAAATAAGTTTTTATTAGAACCTCGAGGTCAATATTCGAATGTCTGAAATAGTTCCTAGTATTGCCATTATAACGACACAGAAACGCTTTACGAAAATAAAATTATATTTTCCAGGGGGAAAAATGTATTCACTGACATTTAAACTGATCCCTGAGATAATGTTTAAATGCTGGCGAGTTCTTATATAATTTGATAGCACAAAAATCGTTGTTGTTTGGTTACTTGGTGTTTATATAGTCAAGCTAGGATTGTACTAAGATTTTTGTTGTACTAAGTAAAGATCTCATTTATCCAGCGATGTTCATACGCGAGCGCCACGAACGCGCGCGTCATTTCTGTAGTCATTTCTGTAAATACTTTTTTTCTGTTAGTCCGTTAAATTCTAGATGTAACTACCATCACGTACAGAAAATAATTTGATTAATAGTAGTATAGTATATTTGATGATAAAAAAATTGTATTAAGTATAAAATTCATTTTGCATAATTAAATGTAATTTGAAATTAGCACCAAATAACAGTCCGTATCACGCATAGCGTGTTTCACACACGTGATAAAACTATCATAATTAATTTATTGCTTTTACGTCATTACGGTATTCTACTGATTTCTGTGCATATACTGAATAGTGCATTGTATTTTTCAGTCACCATAAAGAATGAGATCTGACTTGATAAATGAGTCTTTATATATTATTATAATAACGCTATGATTTCGAATACATATAGATATTTTGTACAGATATAGATACTAAAATGTAGAAGTCCGACATTTCGGAAGGCTTTATATTAGAATTAATAAGATGTATGATTAAAATTATGTATATTATAAATAGATTACGTAGATCGATTTTATAACCGTGAGGTTAAATTATTTTATTTCGACCAAGATCAAATATTAGATCTAATCAAGCATGTACCACAGGTATGCGACTTGATGAATGCCAGAAGTGGAGTTAGCTAGCATTAATATGTGCCAACAGTCGATCAAATAAAAATATATTTATCTGGGGTTCTAACGTAGGTCTTATGGCGCAACGGAAATTCAATTTTGTATTCTCAATACTGTGGTCGGAATATCCCCACGATAAACGTGGTATAGTCGAAATTAATTTTATTTATTCTACATTTATTTTTTATACACAATAATGTATTTATAATTCGATTTTCGCAATCAATATATACCAAAAAAGCGATAATCAATCAATCAGTAAGCTTACCTCAGTAGAATTATTCTGAACTAGCTGCGCCCCGCGGTTTCACCCGCGTGGTGATGGATGATGATGATGATGATGATGAAAAGTATCCTATGTGTTAATCCAGCGCCTCATCTACCCCCATACCAAATTTCATCAACATTAGCCCCCCCGTTTGTGCGTGAAAGAGTAACAAACATCCATACATCCATACATACAAACTTTCACGTTTATAATATTAATAGGATGTGAGCGATTTTTAACATACCCCACATGTGTATATCTTCTCGTCGAAGATAATGTAGAGCTGTTTATAAACGTCTCAATTTCTATTGTATTTTAGGTCCTTGGTAATAAATATTGCCGGTCCCAAACACAATTCCATCGCGTATTTATATGTTTCAATTGTCTACTACTATATTACCTAATACATATTGACAATATTTGTATGGAACTTATGTCGATTTCGAAAGTTTTCGATGAGTACGTAGAATATTATTGAAATGGCCATGAGTCGCTATTAGAGCTCCTGTTAAGACCCCTGTAATGTATCGAATGAAATATATCTGTGAGGTTTATTACACCTAAAGTGGATTGAGTAAATGTTTTAGACGTGATTATTATAAAAACAAATATGTATAATTTACTAAATACAATTAGCGTTATCGCTTTTATCAACTACATGCGAAATATATGATCAAGATATTTATTTTATATAATGCCCAAAGGTACAATGAATTTATTTTCATCGATCTATAGGCATTATCGTATGTTACTTCGAAACCAATCACGTTTCTATGCTGTCTGCACTTACCTATTTAGTGCCAGTATCTTTTTAAGATACATATATGATATGCACCTACATGTCTTCTTAACGCTAATCGTATTTAGTAAGATTTCGCGAAAGTGTCCATAATGTGGAGTGTCTGAAATTACTTATATATGATAGTTATTTCTCGTTGCGATTTCGCTTTCCTCAAATACAATTTTATATGTTCTTATTCTGTACATACCAGCAATTAAGCAATAATTTAACTATTTTGTTTTATTAAAAATTTGTCGAGTGGGTGTCGGGTCATTAAGGTAAGGTTCCGTAACTATCAATGAATTCATATCTTAAGATTTCATATTCCTATTTCACACCGTTCTGGTTGTCACGATGTGATTTAGTACGAATAGATAGATGTCTGGGCGTAAATAAAATAGCTAATTGCCCCACCGAAATAGCGTTCTCGCACGGCTCACTACCACTCGAACCCCCAATCTCAGTCCCACTCCAAACTACCACTCAAACGTACATTAGTTTGGCTGTTATCTTAAAAGGAATTGTAAATATACACACCTATCCTAACAAGACAATACATTAAAGGAGTAGTGAGCAATCATAAGCTTTAGAGCAACGTGGCATATGACCACATCTAACCTTAGAACATCACTATGAAGATGGATTTAATACATAATTTTTATGTATTAAATCCATTTATATTATTTGTAGATATGTTGTTTATTAAATAGAACGATAAATATAAAATAGCTTGTACATAGCAATTCCAGATCTTTTTATATTTTTCATTAGACGGGTTTTTCGTTTACGTACTTACCTTTTATTTCCATTATTTTGATATTTTATATAGTATTTGGCTCACATCTGAGGTGTGATTTTAGAAACTATTTCCATTTAACGGATCACAGATTATATTTCAAATGAGTTAATTTAGAGCTTTCATTTGTAAGAAACACGTCTCATCATCTCGAAACATTTTAGTCCCTACATTATGTCCTCTAGGAGGCGCCATATTAAATTTTATATGACGTCACGATATCTTATCAATCAAATTATAATATATATATTATTATATATATATATATATATATATATATATATATATATATATATATATATATATATATAATAATTCATACGTATATACACAAAAATATAATACCAGGCAAAATCATAACCTTCCTTTATGCTTCGCCCTAGTTGGGTAAAAAGTGATGCAGTCCCTATAGAATACTTTGTTTTTAAAACAATCCTTGTTTGCGAGTCCACGGATATTTACATGACCCGATACACACTTGACTGATTATAGAAAAAATACTATTTGTAGATGTACAGTTTTGTTTTTTGCAATTTGACAAATTTTATTCGTCTCTTTGTATTATGTTCTTTAGAATGTAACTTTACGCCATGATTTTACAAACCACAATGAAGTACAAAAAACATATTTCGTGATGCCAAAATTATTCAAGTCAATAATATTTTTGTATTTGTTGCTTTGATATTACAATTAACATACTGGCTCCTAAAAATTATGAATTTACTTCACACATATTTAATGTAGATTTTATTGTCTATATGTATACGTGTTATTTTTGATTAATCATGTAATATATATACGTATCTTATTATTAGACTAGTAAATGTGTAGTGATATAAGAGAAACGAATTATTTATATATTCTGTTAGTAGATTTATAATGTTATTATCACAAGATAATCTTATGATTATAAAATTAGTAAATTCTCCATTTCTGTTTATATTATTAAATTTAGGGAAGCGACACATTAAGACCCCGGACTCGCATCTATATTGGCGTCTTGGACGCGCGCTCGTTTTTGTGCGCGTCTACTTTTGAAACAATAAAAACGCGCGTTGATCAACTCACTATAAATCAATTAGTTCTGTAAAAACTATGCATTCAATTGAAATTATATTGACACCGGCAGGGCTATTATGTATCTCAGTTGCTAACAAAATATGTTGATAAATGTAATCTTGAAAAATGGCGTCTTTATGTCAGTTTTGACAAGTCCAGTAAGCAAAAATGTTAGTAAGTTGTCTGGAGTTGACAAAAGTGACTTAATTTGCCGTTTTTTTAATATCAATCAACGTTTGTTAGAAACTGAGATACATAATAGCCCTGCGGAAGCGATTGCTATACCCATTGGCTTGTCATGTCATACCTTGGTTAGGACTGGCATATGGAGATAAAAAGAGTTGAATTAACGCGCACAAAAGCAATTTATGTAAGTAATATGCTGCATGACTTTTCTCCTCTCTACGCTCGAATATCGCATACCATAGAAGTTTGAAAAATATTGACATTTTGCATCAAAATAATCATGATAAGTATGTATTACAATTTTTAAAGCAACATGTCACCATGACTTATTAACAATTTCATATGACTGGTACAACACTTAATTTCAAACTTCAGTTTGAAATTAAGTGTTGTACCAGTTTATAGCTATTCGTTGGGCCTAGCACGAACATTTGCGTAAGCGTATAACGTAATCGTAGACTACTGATTGTACAACTGTGGCACAGACAATACAAGGTGCGTTCGTAAAGCTCAAAAACGTTATTTTTGCCCATACCCTATTCGAACGCTCAACTGAGCATAAGACCTAAAATCGCATGGTTATGCTGTCAAATAACGATCACAAACAACCATGCTCCGGACGGAACGGTGGCAAAAATTCCTCTTTTTTAGCTTTCCAAACGCTGAACAAAAAGGCATGAACGATATTTTCACACACAGATTCCCAATTCGAACGCCCCTTGTGAGCGTTTTTAGCGTTATTTTCGCCAAAAACGATCAGAAGTAATCTATTCGAACGCAGTAACATAGATTGAACGGTATACGTCAACGATACGAATATGTTACACTTACGCAATTTTTTGTGCTAAGTCATCAGCTAAAAACTGCGAAATAAAATACATGTTAATAAAATAAGTACTTACATCATTTTTAATATTTAGAAATACGGGATTACTCACGTAATATTTATCGTATAGGTTCGACTATAGTTTCGACCACATTCGGTAGTCTTTATCAAGAAGTGTTCGGAACGCCCGGGTCGATGACGTCTCGCTTAGCACTATATAATCCCGTATTTCTAATTAAATACTTACACAATTGTTCACCTTTAAATGACGTCATCACATCGTTCATAGTAAGATCTTACCATACTCTAGATTACTATTATTTTTATATTTATTACTGTTTAAACATATAGGTACTTATATAACTTATTTTGTAAAATCGAGTCATATTTTTTTACTTACGTAAACTCATTAGAATTCCAGTTTGACATGTGACCAAAATATATATAATTGTTTTTTCATAGATGTACCATGTTCTATTAAATGATTTCATTATAACAGGTTCTAGATATAATGCGTACATGTTCTTACATTAAATACGAGTATATATACACACATCAACATGGTCTAGGGCTATTTCAATTAAATCTAAATAACTAAAATTATATTAACTTTTTGTTAAAACACCTACTTACACATTAAAATAAACCTTGTTTAATAGCCTATCTTATCTGATAATAAACTTTTAGATAAAGTTAAATTTAAAAAAAACTTAGAAGAAGAGGAAAAACTCAGACAAAATTTCAATCTTAACTTTATTTTTGAAACATCAAAACCTAAACAAAACAACTATTTATAGTATACTTATTATAGTAAGCTTAAAGTTAATAATCCGTGGATCCACCTAAGACCCTCATAACACATCTGCAGCGGTTCTGCATACTCAAAACAAGGGTGTCAATATCCTGTTGTAGAATACTGTCCCAAGTCCTGCTAAGATGCAAGAAAAGCTGTTTTCATGCACAATATCTTCAGGGAAATTCCTAAGAGCTCTTCTCTGAAGCATATCCCAGGCATGCTCAATAGGAATTAATTCAGGGGATTGTGCAGGCCAGTGTAAAGCTTGGATATCATGCTGTTGTAACCAACTTGTAACGATACGCGCCGTATGTGGACGAGCATTGTCGTGCATTAGCTGGAAATTTTGTATCATTTATCATATATAACAAAGATATCCAAAAACCTATTTCACATAATGTCATCACTAGAAAAGTTTCTCAAAACATGCTAAAGATACCTAGGGTTAGTAATTTTTACGGGAAAAGAATGACCGCTTTTTTAGTTCCCACTCTCATGAATAGAATACCGAAAGAAATTAGAAATAATATGAGTAATAAAAACTGCAAAAGATTACACAAAATATACTTTTACAATAACCTGAAGCTTAAAAATAAAAATAAAAAAATAATAATAATAATATAAACTTATATGTAACTAATTTAATTAACTAAATGTAACTAAAACAAGCAAACAAACAAAAACAATAACATAATTATAATATTTATTACTGATAGATAATTAATTAAACATAAATGAATAACTTATCGATTGTGACCCGATATCATTGAGTCACAGTTGTTCAAATAAGAAACAGCGTCCTGTATATGCGTTGTTGTGGCTTATCTACTGGAACCGGTTCCAAGTCTGCGCTGCGGCCGTTTCCGAGCGATTTGTACGTAACTTCACTTTGTGTGTATTTTATTTTTCGTGAAATGGGGTAGTTCATAGGTTGGTAACATATTATGCTTATCACAGATTTAAATAAATAATGTTACCGGGATGAACAGGTGCTTGCTTGTGAAATTGTAATACAGGTACCTAAGTACTTATTTGTAAACGTTAGGTGTATTTTGTATTTTTTCTTTTAATATTCAATATTTAAATTTATTTAAGGTTGCGCTATTATATATAGTTGCGTATAGTGAATCTTAGTATCGATACAAACAGCTTAGTTTTTCGATACTAACTTAGACTAATTATGTGTATATATATGAAATAAATAAATAAAAAAAAAAAAAAAAAATTTGCTGTCTGTGGGGCAAGATTACAGGCTCTAGCATCTCATCTCGGTATTTTAGAGCAGTCATATTGCCTTGTATCCAAAGTTGTCTACCGCCAAGACGAATTCCTGCCCAAACCATAAGCGTGCCACCTTGATATGCGTGAACTTGTTGTGGGTAATGCAGTCGATTCCAACGTCCAGGTTCTCTCCAAACGCGTACCCTTCGCGAATCAGGATGAAATCCAAACCTGGATTCATCAGTGAAAAGCACAAGTGACCATTGAGAATGGTTCCAGTTTTCGTATGCAATAGCCCATTGTAATCTTCTTCCTCGATTGGCTCTCCTTAGCGCTGATACCCGAAGTAGTCTACGAGCACGTAGGTTGACTTCATGCAGTCGTCTTCTCAAAGTTTGACCGCTTACCAGCCAACCATACTCTCATCTGTAGCCTTTGAACCAATTGCATCGCCGTTACATTTGGTTGACTTCGTGCAGCATTTACTATGAATCGGTCCTGTACACGTGTTGTAATGCGTTGAGGTCCTCTGTGCCGTTCCACCACTTCCCCCGTGATACGATAACGTGACCAAAGCCTGGATATTGTGCATGAAAACCAGCTTTTCTTGCATCTTAGCAGGACTTGGGACAGTATTCCACAACAGGATATTGACACCCTTGTTTTGAGTATGCAGAACCGCTGCAGATGTGTCAGGAGAGTCTTAGGTGGATCCACGGATTATTAACTTTAAGTTTTCAACAATTTTTATAAAAAAATAGTTGTTTTGGTTAGGTTTTGATGTTTCAAAAATAAAGTTAAGATTGAAATTTTGTCGGAGTTTTTCCTCTTCTAAGTTTTTTATAAATTTAACTTTATCTAAAAGTTTATTATCAGATTAGACAAGCTATTAAACAAGGTTTATTTTAATGTGTAGGTGTCTTAACAAAAAGTTTATAGAATTTTAGTTATTTAGGTTTAATTGAAATATCCCTAGACCATGTTGATGTGTGTATATATATATATATATATATACGAGTATATTAAGTAATTAGATAAAGTTTGTATGGAGATGTATAATACCTTAAATGCTTGTTATACCTTTTCATGTAATGTTAATTTTTATTTACAATTACGATCCGATACAACTATAGTTATCTGGTTGACTGCCTTGAACGATAATGAAATAATATTTATAGTAGGTTCATTTGGATTTAGAAACAAATATTCATACATTTTAATTCTTCCTATACCGTGATAATTAAAACAAAAAAGATTTATGAATTAAACTGACGTAAATTTACATCACTGGGACGCAAAGGGTTAAACCGGTTTGTATCAGAAAGACAATAATCTAGCATATCGCCCTTGTAGGATGAACGACATAAAAGTACAATGACTAGTCTGTCTATATAACGCCTGGAAAGTATTTAGTGATATGGGTATTATATTATATTATGTCTATAAATTAGTGCATAATACAATCAACACGACCACATTGATGTATGCCTATGACTTGACGTACTCTACTCGTTACGTATTCAAGTGCAATCATAATTCAATGCCGTGGTTTCATATGAGCATTACGTGGGTAAGTAGGTACTCTACATAATCACTTCGTCAATGAAAAGTATTGACAGGCCGTGTAAAAAAAATCTCTCTAGTATTTTTTAAGTGTGTATGTATCGCGCAGAAAACACATTATCTTCAAAGATCATAATTGGTAATCTAAAATCTTATAACAAATATCGAAAGACGGCTTCGTTCGCGAAAAAGCATGATTCATTGTCACGTTGCTGCCGCCTAAGCTTAGGCCGATCGGCTTGTTTTATGACGATATCCCGTAGAATTATCATCCGCAAACCGATTTTACAGACTTTTTTTTTTTAACCGTATTTTGAATACACTTTTACGATTTCGATTTCCAAGGTAGAGAAGACATGTGTATTAACCATTTGCGTCCCAGGGACGTACATAGGTATACGTCAGTTTAATTCATAAATCTTTTGTTATAATTATCACGATTTTCGATTAATCCGATTTTAATTTCTAGGTGTCGAGTTTATTTAGCCAAATCGAAAAGGTTAGTTTCAGACTAATTAAGTTACTTCTTATAAAATCTTATGATTTATTTTTCATCAAAACCGGGTCGAAACTGCTGTAAGATTTTTTCTATTCCTTTTAGGGTTTTTAATACTAGTATACCGTAAGACAATGATAATTTTATAGAATAGATAGTATGCGTGTATTAATTCGTCTATACTACATACATACATACATAAAATCACGCCTCTTTCCCGTAGGGGTAGGCAGAGACCACGGATTTCCACTTACTACGATCCTGACATACCTCTTTCGCTTCATCTATACTCATCAATCCTTTCATACATAAGCGTCGGTTTATGGTACTTTTGACCTGGCCTTTTTTCAGAACGTCTTCAATCTGATTTCGGAACATTCGCCTAGGTCTTCCCCTTCCAACACTTCCGTTTACTTGTCCCATGTATACCTGTTTATAGTAGATCCAACCGTTTATCCTCTTTTTGACAGCACCAATAGAACGTAACATGACGATGTTACGCAAAAGTTAACTTATAAATGCGAGGTTTTAAAAATATGACAACTGCTTAAATTTGCTCCTTGATCCCGTATAATAATCATCTTTCACAAAATGAGTCCATAAGTGCAGTAGTTTTTTTATAAATTCCATAAAATAACAAACGTTTTTAAAAAATTACGTTCTATGGCTATCAACATAGTGATGTTACGAAGTTACGATTGAGATATCGATATTGTTTATGAACTATTTTTACACGGGTGTTTTCCGTTCTCGGCACATAATATCGGATTTATTTTTATGTAAAACCGTTATATTGATGCGCCTCAGGAAAACATACAGCATTATTTGAAGACGTGTTTATCTCCTGGTGTATATCCAAAAAAGAACAAGGTTATGATGACTATGATGATTACAAGTACAAGTCATACTTGACGAAGCTGTTACCGGTTAAATCTGGGATGGCCAGCGAGCAACACGGAAGGGAGTAGGCATACACAGCGTTTCCCCTCTGTCAAAGTACAAGTCCGCATGGACCATGGAGTTTGATAATATACTGTGGGGTGAGGGCGGGGCTAGATTTGTGAATGGTGCTTTATTTTTTATGTGTTAGTGATTTGGTTGTGTGAGTATGATCGGCAATGGATCGGTACAGGTATGTTTTGTATGTAATAGTGCGGCTTTGCGCTAGTGTGCAACTTCCCCTCCCGCAAGAAATGACAGAAAGATTTGAACAATATTTTTTAGCTAAGGCTACTCCCTTCCGTGTTGCTCGCTGGGGATGGCAGACATTAAAGTCTGCCGTTTGGTACCAGAAAATAGTAAAGTTTGAGCAACCCCAATTCCAATTTAAGCAAACGAAATCTAATCTTTTATTTTTATTTATTTATTAATCAAAATCAGATTCATCGTTGCTGTCACTCGAGCTATTGCCGACATTTATAATTAATTGTTGACTCATATAATCTATCGCCACGTGTTTATCCCAATCTGCCATTATAGTTTCTTGTGTTTTTTGAATTACATTTTGCCAGCTTTCCGCAGTTACTTTCACACATGCATTTTTTAATAAATTTACCATTTTGTTTGCCGTGAATGGGGGTTTTGTGTTATTTCTAGCAGCGTGTCCTTTAACTTGAGCCCATATTAATTCAATGGCATTGTATTGACAATGATAGGGTGGAAGTCTAAGAACCCAATGACCATGTTCTGCAGCTATTTCGTCGATCACATATCGTTTTGGGAAGTGTTTTTTTGTTCGTAATATATTTAGTAATTGTACTTTTAGTAAGGAGTTATCAACATTTTCACCATGTCGTTGAAGCCAGTCAATGATTACTTGTTTTTTGTCGGCCTGGGTCGGCATTTTATCAATTTGGCGTGAGTGATAGGATGCGTTATCCATAATAATAACTGACGGTTCTTCCAATGATTGTACCATTTCCTTAAACCAACTTTCGTAAACCTCAGAATTCATTTCTTCGTGGTACTCAACTGTTTTTTTGGATTTAAAGGCCAACAAAGCATCTGGCATGAATCCTTTCACAGACCCTGCATGGCAAATGATTAGACGTTCTCCTTTTCCCATCGGTACTGAGGTAGTGGAAGCAGCGGTGTCATCAGTCCAGCTCTTAGACACTGTGTGGTTCGCATTCAGCCAAGTTTCGTCAGTGAAAACAACATTTGACCAATCTGTAATTTTTTTGGCTTCGCTCAAAAATTCGCAACGAGCAAAAGCTACGTCGCGACGCTCCATCAATATTTTGCGTTTGTCCGATTTTTTATAAGTAAATCCAATTTCATTCAAGACCTTTACCAATGACGATTTTTGACCTCGGAACAAATCACATTCACGCAAAGAAGCAACAAGTTTTTTAAGTGTTGGAACTTCTTTACGTAAGTAATAGTTATATATATGACGGCGTATAGCGTCTGCGTCAAAGTTGTCAACCGAAGTCACACGACGTGGTTGGCGTTTTTTCTTCGGCGTACGAAGCTTATTCTCCTGCATGCCGCTTGTTCCGTAGGCTTCGGTAGTAATTTTTGTAATCGTAGATGCACTAATACCTAACGCGGCCGCAACGCGCTCTCTCACTTGCGACAATGGTAAAAGCGGGCCGCCATTTTGATACTCTGCTTCAAAGTAATTACGAAGCTTGATCACCATTTCTCTCGTCTGTCCTTTCAGCACTGATCCTTTCGGCATTTTATAGTTCCAATATAAAACTCAGCAAATAATTACTAGCACGGGCGTCTTGTTGCGAGTGACAGTGACAAATACAAAACGGCGGTGGACCATTGAGTTTTACTACCTTGATAAAATACTACTGCTTACCCATAGACAAAAAAATTGGCAGTCATAGGAATTGCCGATAGAAGTGAAAACTTATAACTCAGAATTTGATAGCTTACCTTGGAAACTACACGGGTGTAACCGGACGGCGTGGCCTCGCCATCTGGGCATGGCCATCTAGAAATGCGTCAGCATTTCCCATTGGCTGATGCGTTTCTAGATGGCCATGCCATGACGGCCTGTCCACGCCCTTTCAACATTCCCCATTGGCTGACGTATTTCTAGATGGCCAATAGCCATGGTCATGGCGCCATTCCTAGGACTATTCTCTTTCCGCACAGACTCGATAGAAAAATGAATCGAAATCGTGTCCACTATAATCACTTGGTCACAACACTTTAACTGACAAATTAGATCTGTCAAAAAGAGGATAAACGGTTGGATCTACTATAGTCATTCTCATTTCATTCATTCTCTCCACATGTCCAAACCATCTTAACATACCTTTCTCGATCTTTGTCACTACACCCTCATTCACACTACATCGTTCCCTTATCACACTATTCCTTATCCTGTCACTCCGTTTCACTCCAATCATGCTCCTCAATGCTCTCATCTCCACAGCATTTATTCTACTTTCATGCTTTTTCTGCCACACCCAACTTTCACTACCATACATCAGTGTCGGAACCAACACTCCCCCATGAACAGCCAGACGAGCCTTTTTAGACACATTCTGACTGTTCATAAAAGCGTCTATACTAGTCTATAGAAATGTTATATTTCAAGTAATAATAGTGCGTAATAACTTCAAGTCATTCCTAAAAATTCCCGATAGTTTTGTAGAGTTCTTTTACCCGACTGCCGCGAAGACCTAACACATACCCCTCCACAAGAAGGTCAAACACATACCCCTCCTGTATGTGTTTGACCTGCGGCGTTATTGTCAATCTTTACGGAGAATGGGAATGGGCTTCATTTTGACATTTGAACCCATCAATGGGAATGAGAATGAAGTTACATTTAATTCTCATTCATGTTAGACAATAAGGCGGCCGTATGTATGTATCAGTTTCTATGCCCGCTCGTACCTACTCATGACTGAACCGATTTTGATAAATAATACGTCATTAGATACGTCTTGATGGCGCGAGTGTCACTGGGTATATAAAATACTAGCTGGTCTCCGCGGTTTCACCCGGGCGGTGATGGATGATGAATCTAATATAGCCTATATATATAGTTACTCAGGGTGAATGTAGCTTTCCAATAGTGAAATAATTTTTGAAATCGGTCCAGTACATTTTGAGCCAATTCGTTACAAACATACTTACATACAAATATTTCCTCTTTATAATATTAGTATAGATGTAATTACCCGACTGTGTCGAAGCCCAAGTTGATGGCGGATTTTATGCAATTTTTGTAATATGCGGGATATTTTTTAGTTTGTTCTCTTGTTAAAGCATAACTTTTACTAGTATTTTATGATTTAGAATCTGCTGTGAATAACTAAACGTATACTTTGCTGTAACGTTAATCGTTCGCCATGATCTTTCTGTCTATTTATGTGTGTCTTTATATCATAAAAAATCTATGCAAAAGACTTATTGTATTATGTTATATTCCCCACCTTCATAGAATTACAGTCTTAGCAGTCTTCTCAATTATGTACCGTGGGCTTAGCACGAAAATTTGCGTAAGTGTAACGTAATCGTTATCGTATACAGTACAAACTATGAGTTATCTGTGTCACAGTTGTACTAGATAAATGATTATAGTTTCTTCTATCACGATATCATTATGTTATACTTACGCGAATTTTATCGTGATTGGCCCACAGAAGATCATGTAACATTTATAGTAATGGTCATTGGCGAAACGAGTCCATCCCGCTAGTCCCATCGTGTTGTACCGTGATGCACTGCCACTATTTGACCCATTAGTCCTATGGGATGGGGCAAATGACATCCACTTTTCGGACCCATTATTGCTTGGTATTGTCAATTAAATTTTGTTCAATACGTATGTCTGATCACTGTGCCTATCTTATAACCAAAAAATATAACTGGAAAATCTAAAACTAAGGCAATGTTATAAGTAAAAATGTTTTTTTATTATTATTTATTTTCGTAAGCCTCTCTGTAACTGTGCATTATTTATGTATAAGTACCTATATTGTAAATACATTTTTTAGTGTTATTTATGAAATGTTTTATTGGTCGAGTACCTATACCTGTAGGGCTATTATGTATCTCGGTTGCTAACAAATGTTCATTGAAATCGAACAAAATGGCGGCTCTATATCACTTTTGTCAGCTTCAGTCATCGACATACTAACATTTTTACTTACTGGAGTTGCCAAAACTTACATAGAGCAGCCATTTTTGCGATTTCAATCTACATTTGTTAGCAACTGAGATACATGATAGCCCTACTGATATTAGATTAGGTAATGAGACGGAACGAATATACAGAGTGTTTTTGAGAAGAGCTGTGCTGGCTAAGTCCGAAACCACGAGATTTAGAGAAAAGTCGTTAAAGGAGTCATGCCCCTGAATTATAAGAAAAAACAATATTATTTACTGCATATTTAAGTTTATAATATCTAATAATTTTGACGGAAATAGGTCCTATCAGACAGAAAGCGGCCACGCGTTCATAGGCAGTAGAACGAACAAGTTCCGAATAAGTATTCGTACGTAGTACCTACTCGTGAACGATAGGTTACCTTACCTTAAGCTGCGTCCACATTTGTAATATTTTACCGAACATAATCCCGTGACCGTATCAGACACGCGTGTCAGTACCGATAGTGTGGCCGTGTTTTGTTACATTCTGTGCTTTCAGTGTTCGGAATGGGTTGAATCGTAACTGCAGCTTGTAAATTGTTCGCGTAACAAACCACGTCCACACTTTCGGTACTGACACGCGTTTCTGTTACAGTTGCGGGATAATGTTCGGTAATATCTTACAAATGTTGACGCAGCTAAATGTTACAAAATGACTTCCCGTTGTCCCCGTTAATATAGTTGAATTAAATATGTAAAAAATATGACTGACTACCCTATGTTGGGCAATGTACGTAATAACAACATTAAATTGACTAGTCTAGGGCAAAGTCATATAAAGGTACGACGCCGAGCGAAGCGAGGAGTTTTAGGTTACTTGTGACTACAACGCCAGAAGTGAATCGCTCTTTCGAGATTTCTTGCCGAATCATTTTATCACATTGCCTGGCTAGAAGTAGAGATGTATTCATACTGCCCGGTCTGTACGGGGACAACGGGAAAGAAATGTAATCACGTCCCGCGGAGAACAGGAATATAACACTAAATCAATAATTAGTCTTCCGTTTTTTTATTAGTGGTACCGCGTAGAAAGACCAACACCGGGATTCGTGAGCAAAACTGCACGCTCGAACGCAAACCAGACCGCGTGAACACTTGACTGCTCTCTGTCTGTTAGCACCCATAGACCTTATTGATTTTAAAAACGACAGCCTTTATGATAACCCAAGATTGCTCCGATAAGAAATTTTAAATATTCATTTTTAAATTATTAAAATGAATATTAGGAAATATTTACTATTTTATTATTATTACACAGTAGAAAACTCGCCTCTTATCCAAACTTATTATATGTGAAACTCATTTGTGTAAGTATCACCACAGTGTCCCACTAATAAGAACAGCCTGTATATTGTATTGTTTGTATCTACTGTATTTTTTGTGAAAGTTTGAAGGGCATTGCAGCAAATGAAATTACTTGTCTCAGAGTGACGAGCGTGGACAGTGCAGCGCATAACTTTGAAACAAGATCTAAGTAAAGTAGCGCTGCCACTGTCTTCGACACCCGTAACGCTGACCACCAGGCAAAGGACTTGCTTTTCTACTTATAGCACAGAATAAGTGATAGTAGCTTACATTATACAAAATTGCGAATGTAAGAGAAAGATTAATAGCCAACAACAATAATTTATTTTCTCACACACATAGATAGTAAATACATAAATATAAAAGAATGAAGCTAGCACAGCACTTAAAGAGATTTTAACAATTATTATGTAACATTATATACTGATTAAATATTCATTAACCTACACTAGCAAGATTACAAAAACGAAACCAGTCGTAAAATAGATACTTCAAATTTTAACAAACTCAATCCGCCTTAATGTAAAACGTAGGCTAAAAATAGACCCGAGTCTAAACCGTAGTTTATGGGAATTTCATACAGGAAATTTGCTTAAACCATGGTTTAAACTCGTTTTGTACTAAATCGGATCGTGTCCAACATAGTATACATAAAAGGAACACATTATGGAATACAAATAAATACTGATAACTACCCGTACATTAATAATTAATACATACTATACATATTTAAAAAAAACTCGTCAGTTCTAGATCATAGTAGTTATAGATTATAAATATAAAAATAACACATAATACTAAAGAAACAAATACTGATATCTACACACATGAAAATGTATATAAAATGTTCTACATGGCTACACACATGAGATTTTTAAATACCTACCTAATGAACATTGGAATGGAGATCCCCGTATTAAATATTTTGTTACTTTTAGCACAGGTTTCAATCCTGCAGTTTTTTAATGTAAATAACTGTTATACGACCTTCTGTTACTTTGGCCACCGTTTCTGGGAACTCTCGTTCCGTAGGCCGTATAGCCCGCGGAACAATATACCTATTTTCAAGAACCTTGAATCTAGGGTCGTTGCATTTGCTGTTTAATTTGTTAAGAACATTCTATACGGTACAAAATATAGGTTAGTATTAAAGTTATGTGTTGTTATTAAAGTGTGTCTAGAATATACACATTAATTTCGTGTAATATATTATGTAGGTAGCATCTATTTCAGACAGAAAATCTGTATCATTTGTACGAAGTACCTAGTCGAAGTACGAACAATCGGGGCATTTTTTTCGGATGGAGAGGGAATTATTAGGGATTTCCGCAAAAAAACAATGATTATTAAAATACAATAATTAAATCTAAGCTAAGAACCTACTTTTAATTAAAACATTTACCTATGAAGACGTAGATAGTTGTAAATAAAAGTATGCTACCTACTAAGATATTGTTAGGCGGATGAATAGAAGCCAATAGGATAATAACATTGAAATTTCTTTAGAAGACTAAAACTGAAGTTATTTAGTAAATCAAAACTTATAGAATTGGTCGCTAACGTTATGTCCCACTGTTTTCTTTCCACACAGAATTCGACGAAACGACGGTGCTTTAATTCGACAATGCACAAAACAATTTTATCTATTTAAAAGTCCAGTATGAATGAGGACTGTTTTTATTCATTTCACTCAACACTTTTAGAGTGGATAAATAATATGTTTTATCCAAATCGGTTCAAATGCAACAAAGATGTGAGTGGTGAATTTCTTCAATTTAGAAGAACGATACTATAAGTTATGCTTATACTATAAGACTTATTATGGGTGACGTCACAACCAACATACAGTGTTCGCCCTATGGGCATCAAGAGTTATCTCTTTCGTCTTTAAATATTAATAAAAATCTAAATACATACTATTTTTTTATCGGTTTTAATAATATTGCTATCCCGTCTCTTGAAATCTTCTTCGTAATTTCTATAGCGATGCTTATAATATAAGCATAAAATATAACAAAAATGTAGTAATCATATTTTTTCTCTCTCCCTGAGATTTCAAGAATAAAAAAGGAAATAACTGTTGAAGCCGAACGAGCATAACGCGAGATGATATATAAGTCTCTATCTATACTTAGCAAACTTCTGAGTCAACATCCTTAACCAATCGATGCGATGTGTGTTTAATAAGATAAGTGCAATGCACGTGAAAACCCAATGGTCAATGAATTTGATAGTTGAATGAAAGCCATAAAAGAAGTGTACCTTACCCATCATAATAGAAAATAGTATTATCAAGTGCGGCTCCGTCAAGGCGGAAAATGTACCACAGGATAGCTTTTACGGGATTATATTAATATAGTAAATGTGTTAATCCTCGGTACATCCATTAAAATTTCATACATTTCCGCTCAGCCGTTGCGGTGTCGAAAAAAGGAAAAATTCGGAAAGGATACTTATAAACGAACTTGCAACGTATTTTAATACTATTTTGCTGATATTCGAGTACCTCGACCTACTGTAATGTTATGCGATCTTCTAAATAGGACAGAATCTCGCAAAAACACTAGGTTACTGGTATTGCTATATATTGCGTGCGGCTTGTATAAATGTTATTGACATCCAAAACCCTTCTCAAATGGAGACACAATAACAATGATTTATATCATTGACGCAGCCATATAGCTTCCACAGCCAATTTGAACGTCCACCACGGTAATATTGATAGATAATATTACCGTGTCCAAGCGTTTGTTTGTTTACGACTGACGATAGCTCTTCTCGTTTGCGATATTTGGTAGATTTGTAGAGTTAACAAAATTTGATCACGACGCGAAGCATCTTAGGCCAAAATAAATATGACATTGCTAAGCACGCGACTAAGTTAGGAGTTTGTTTTTTGATGTAAAAGCGATATGGTTAAGGTTATTGCACTTATAGATTCAATACTTGTTGACAAATAAGTCGAGTTAATTTTCGTACCTAGGGAATATAGGCATAATAATGCTCGTTTTGCCAACATGTTAGAAACACTAGGTAGTACCTTTCTGTACCTATTTGAACAGTTACTTTCGTCGCTGACTGTACGAAAGATCAAGGTATGCAGCACATCAAACGTATTACGCACGACTTTATGGCTTTTTATGATAATATAAACAAACGTATCACGCTATCATCAAACCCAGGGCTTCAGGTTGCCAATAGGATAAATTTAGACTGGCAGAGAACTGGCCTCGGGCGAGTGAAGCCAAACAAAGGCAACAATGTGCTTACATGTTGCATTGCAGTTATATCCGCTATAATCTCACTTGCCTTCAAATATATATGTAGATTATGTACGTACGTACATAGGTACAGCTAAACACTAACATAACGAAGCATTACTTCGTTTATGGTTTTAGACCTGATATGAGGTAATTGCTGTAATTCTGTAAACTGTTTTACTCAAACATTTTATCCCAATTAAGCTGCAAGAGCAAAATTATGTATTTGAGTGAGCGAAGCCCTGGATGTGACAGGAACAAGCGTGCGTCTGTAAACACGATGACTTTTCGCAGTTTTAATGTGTTTAAAAATAAATGAAGCCGCTATGGTAAAAAATGTAGATAGTTCTTTTTAAATTACCTTTTTTCTGATTACAAAATATAAGTATAGTAGATGTCGCTCAGAATATTGAGAAATGCGAACCGAATAATTTTTCGTATTGCGATTTTTTCTCCAAGATGCCAGACAGATATAGTGCAATATTATTATATACGTTTTGTTAAACTCTTAACTATGCACTGTATTTTTTTCAAGTTTTAGTATGTCTAAACTGTGCGACGAAAAACGACGTTTTACGGATTTTTGCTTTTGGGCCGCTCCTTAACTGACATCAAGAGTTTGCCCAAACGGATCTCAATGTATGAAATTTAAATGCATACATTTGTATGTTACTTAATCAAGCAAAAACGTCTGAACGGATTTGGATGAAATTGGGAGCGGAGATAATGGACTTTGTACCTGGGATTAACTCATATATAGGCAAATTTTTATTTGGGGTTTGATCCAGAAGGATCGAATTAACCTTCGAGTACTAACCGCTTAGATTAGTTGCTTGGGGGTCTATTCCACTAACTAAATCGAACCGTAGTTGAACGGTCACTTTCATACGTTTTCATATTCTGTTTTGAAAAACAGTCCAGCTGCAGTTACGTTTCTATTGACACCAGCGATAAACCAAAACTTTATATTCCGTTACGACGCTAAGACATACTCATAGGCAGTAACGTTTAATTTATATGCAGTAAAAAGTAGTGTTTAAGGTGACGTTACGTTCCAGTTTGTTTATAGAATTACCTTTTTAGGTAATTATCGAACAACGAGAGTCGAACTGCAGTTGCAGCAGGATTGATTGTTGAATGTTGTGGAATAGTAGAAAGCTCCTGGTATATTACGTTGTCATGTTATAGAAAAATATAATACTATACCTACTAAGAGACTTAGGGGTATTTTAATACTGACGATGCTATAGGTACAAAGGATACACCGCAGTAATAATTCGAGCGAATGACGACTGGAGCCGATCAAATCATTTGAATGAGACTCTTGACGATATTTTTCAAACTCAAGTAATCGATGTAATTATTACAATATTAGTAGTACTCGCACGAATAAAAGGTTCGTGAAGCCGCAGGCTGCGTTTTTAATAAGTACTATTTAACTATACATGTATTCCAGTTTTTTAATGTAATTCGTAGGTTTAAATTGTTTTTTAATCATGGCGAAATTCATAGACACATACAAATACATAACATGACATATAAGTATGTATATGAATGATTATGTTGCAAGCATACCTACATAAAGTCACGCCTGTTTCACGAAAGGCTACCCCAAGATTATATATTAAGATTTTTTTGATATTTTCGTTTTACCCGACAGCACACGAAACTATATTATAAAGTATGCATGATTACTATAAAGTATTAAAACGATTAAAATATACATTCGAAATACATCGGGAGAGACGCGAGAGCAACGACTGCGATCATTTGAAGTGTTGCCATAGAATCAACAATTCATAAGTAGGAACAATAATCCTCATCACCACGAGCGTATAAACCATAAGGTGTTGAAAAATGAACGGGACATAATAATATACCATAACATAAGTATATGTAAACATTACATAGTAATAAAAACCACAAGCGAAGCAGCACGAGATTTTGACCTCCCACATTTAATTATTATCTATAAACTTAATACATTAAACTGCATGAAGAAGAATTTGAATCTGATGTCAATGCCAATTGAAATGTAGTTTTAAAACACGCGAAAGATTGGAACACTACTAAATACGAGTACTTCTCGATTTGGATAATTGGATGGATAAATAATAAAATCATTGAAAACTCTAGTGACAATAATTAATATATGTATATAATATGCTTATTGCATAGTTTATTATAATGTAAAAGTAGTATGTATTTAACACTATGAATGGGGCAATGTCCAAATTTTGAACTAATTGAGGCGTTGGACTAAAATAAACAATGACAAGACTTATACGGATATAAAGGTTAATTTACACTAATCGCCAGGCAAGTTATCAAAAAAGTGGGGATTCGCAGTAGTAGGGTTATCGGTATCCTGCACGGAAATGTACACGACGCACCTGCGCGGACATACGCCTTCCATGCCAAAAATTTGACAACTTGTTTGGCGGTTACTGTACACTATGTTGTGATGAGCCTTACAACAGTATATGGAATTATTCTTGTACTTATCTGTATGATTATCTATTATGTTTCTACATTTTTAGTACAAATGACATAAACTTATCTAAAGTAGCATTATAAGAAGGTAATTATTATTTTCATCGTAACAATCAATTGCATTTATTCAGGGTTACATATTCACAAAATGTTATACGAATTTAAATAGTATATGTAGTAAATAGTAAACATTCCATTACCTTGAAACAGGAATGTACAGGGAATATACAATAATTGTATAAATAATTAACTTTACAATGCATAAATATAAATGGTAATATAGAAAAATAAAGTTATTTCATAGTAATAATAAATTATTTATAAGTGATAAAAATATGTTATTTCATGAATTAGGTGCATGTACAATTGCACGTGGATATTGCCATAATAATTATTAGACATATTTTTTTCTTATTACTTAAATTAATAATAATATATTTTTCTACATACGACCATAATCTTTTTAGGACAATGAGATGAACAAGTCTTAAGTCAGAAAAAATCTTATATAACGTATATATATATATATAAATATACGCTATCCACAGAGTCGAACTAGTCCAGTGGGCCGGGCCTATCACGAAAATTAGCGTAAGTGTAGCGTAATCGTATCGTTATCGTTTATAGTACAAACTATAATTTATCTAGTACGACTGTGGCACAGATAGCTCATAGTTTCTACCGTATATATCAACGACACGATTATTTTTTGTGCTGGCTCGCTGTCCTGCCAACTAATAAGAGAATATATCACAGACTTATATCTAGACGTCTGTGGAAATTGTAGAACCAACCATGTATAGAATGCGCTAAAAGCCGCACGCGCTGCGGTTCGCAATGACCGCCAGGTAACTAGCAGACACCGCTGCGCGCTTGCTCTGGAGATAACCATCTGATATGCTCGAAACCCGGCAGGGCAATTACGTGTCTCTGTTCAGTTGCAATCAAACGATTTCTATTTGAAAACTCCAGCAAGCAGAAATGTTCCTGACTGGAGCTGACAAATTTGACATAAAGCCGCCATTTTTTTAGATTGCAATCAACATTTAATTACAATTGAGATACGTAATAGCTCAGCAGCTCGAAGTATTCGATCCCTAACGTGAATGTTTTGCCGTATGTTTCAAACTGACGAGAATCACAATAACTAAAATTAATTCTTTACAATCTTTAAAACAATAAACAATTATTATAACGTAAATCATTTTGGGTTTCCGTACGAGACTACGGGACCTAATATGATACATAATATGATTAGTACCTGAGCTTGGTATGATTTTTAAAACTCTAAAGTAAAACATCAAAATTGCATAAAGTGGCCAAGGTTCAGTCGGGCTCACGCTATGAATAAACATGTAGGTACAACTAATTACACAATTTCGACTCGCACTTGGCTTGGTTCTTTTGCCAGTACAGGGCCGTTATTCGCTATGACCCTGAAACAAGCAACGCGGCGCGCTATGATATCTTCAAGGAATGACCGTAAAGTCAATACAAATTTGCGATCATTTCTTGAAGATAACGTAACGCGCCGTGTGTTGTTGAATGGTCATAGCGAATAAGGCCCCTGTAATGTAAATGCGCTTTACTACAAAATCGGAGATATAGTTATACTTGTTGTCCTTATCTTTTGTATGTAAAGTGAGACTGAAAAAACTGATCGCTATCTCGACTCGGTAGATAGAGTATAAGTAGGTAATATGGTATATTCTGTACTGAATGTGTTCATTTCGTTTCAATATTTCATATGATAATTTTGATGCGAATGAACAACCACTATGTCTACCATGCATTACATTTATAGCTTCATATGCATAAGGAGAACCTAGCAGTTTGAAGAAATCACTTTTAATTTGTGTTTTCTTATACGCTTAAAACTACATCTACGTACACACTTACATTTCTAAACACATACTTACAAGTAATAAGATGAGTAACTGATTATTTTTTTGATATAAATAATGTTTCATAATAAAAGAGATGAGCAAAAATATAGGAAGGCTGGTATTATAAGTTAATAGTAAGTAGTAAAGTATAAAAAGTTATTTTCATAAATAAGGGGCATATTAGTAATACAATATTAAGCATATGGAAAATAATTAGAGTCCAATATTTTTACTGAGTTGCAATATAGATTGTTAACCCTGTTAAAAGTGCCATGAATGACAGTAGAAAGTGGCCATCTATGTATTAGTACAATTTGACGGCAGTTTTCGTAACTTCAAAATATTGCGTTCACTAAATGTGTGATTACGTTACGCTACTCTTTTTATATAAGGTGGAGAAATTCTACTATTTGGTTACTGCTAACAATTAGTTGTTTACACTGAGGCAATAGTTGGCTCGTAGGTACGCTTATTTTATTTGGTAATGATTGGAAATATAACTGATGAACTGCAAAAGTGTTTTTGTAGTTCGCGCTATTTTATTTCTTTATTTTGTATAGAAATATTTAAGTATATTAATTATATACATATCAATTCCATATATCGTAGGTCCAATTCGTTACCGCAACATTTCCGAAATCACTTGTTTTGAAATATTTATGCAGAATGGTAGGAAATCGTATAATCTTTCTAGTTCACTACTCATAAGTTAGTTGTAACTGGCAGGAAACCAGTCAATTCCGATATGGAAAAACTAATTTTACTCAACTTCTTATATTCAGTATTAATTTATTTCTTTGATGCATAAGTCCTTCAAAGCTATGCATCGGAGTCGCATTGCTAGATTTATGACTTACACGTTTCAACGTGTAAAAAATCTATTATAATGAGTCTCTCAGATAGGATATTTTTAACACCAATTTATGAACGTTGGCTAGAAATTCTAGCCTATTTAACTACGACTTGTATTTAAGACTATGTACTTAAGACTTGTATTTAATCATTTTTGTGTCGTTTTTTATAAGTATGTTTTATGTCTTTTGACTTGTAAATGTCTTATTATTTTTAAATTATAGTTTTGTAATCTATGGATCTGGTGTCTGAAATATAGAATTATTAATATTATAATACTCAGAAATCCTAAATTCGTCACTATTTCGTTATTAGTACTTTTCGAAATGTTCCAGTATGACCTTGACATTTAGAGATTATTATTGTTTTGTGTGTTGCAAGTGCCGTGATCACGAATGAACAGTTCACCTGTGATCATGGCGCTTGCAACAGTGCCGAAATATCGGAAGCTCAAAGAAAATATACATGGTAATTATCCCGTTAGTAATTTAAACATCTAGAAGAAAAAAATGCTTCACACGAACGAAGTCGTGCGCATAAACTAGTATATATATATATTTATTATATTCATAAATTATTTACCTTAGATTTGTAATGATCAGACACACATTACGAGTATTCCTAATAAGGCTTCCATTGTCACTAAATAAACGGGAATGCATTCTAAAAAAATAAGACCCTTTTTAATATGGCATATCAAAAACGATATTTAAAAATATTTAGTGACACTTCCGCTGAAAAAAACAATGATTTTGGGCTATTTGGGGTGTGCACCACCCTCCCCTCCCGCATAAACTACAGTCAGTAGTAGTACATGCTGTCGGTCTAGCGCTCGACGAGTCAACATCTCCTGAGGATGTCTCGTGTAGAGGCGAAACACGTGTCGAATCGTTTTTTTTATTTTGTATTCTTCCTATTAGCAGTTTATGCGGGAGGGAGGGTGGTGCACACCCCCTAATAGGCCATAATCATTGATTTTTTCAGCGGAAGTGTCGTATATTTTTTAATATCGTTTTTTGATAATGGATTTCCGCAAAGTAAGCCTGAATCAATAAATTAATATAGCATATATTGTTGCTGGAGTTACTTACTTCAGAATAAAATACTTTTGCCATCTCCTTTATTATGATCATTTTTCATTTGAATTCATATTTATTTGAAATAAACTCATGTGCTCATAAGATTTTACTTCAGAGTGCACGTCGACATTGTAGCTGAGTAGTTCGTAACATGTTCATATTTTTAGTAACATCATATTGTAATAATATGCATATAATAATAGCAAATCCACCACCAGCATACCTTCACCATTGAGGTCAAATGAACAATCAAATCGCACAGCTTACATCAGTTACATAAAGATTAACCTCTAAAATTTAAAAAAGCAGTAACAATGACAATTTATATTATTAAAAATAAATAACAACATCTAACAAAAGTTTAACAATAATAAACATGAATAGCATTGAATACAGATTTTTATTGCTACATAAAATATACTCTTGCGAAGGTTCGATTGAGAAATAGTCTAAGCACGCGTTTGAACTACAATAAAATAGAAACATTTACTTAAATATTACTCCCGTAAGAGGTTTTAATCAAGTTTAGAATTTGAATTTTTCTTAAATTTATCATTAATCAATAATTAATTAAAGATAATACGCCAAAGCCTTGTCGAATACGTAAAAGAGACATTCAATTCACACATCATCTCAGTATATTACTTTTATACTTCATACCATAAGGCAAATAAGTAGGTCAAGAACTAACAGTACTCCGTGTAATAAAATCTCTATATACGGCGCATCTCGTTAACAACGAATTTAATATCCAAACAGACTAGAATAACACTGTTTATTTAATTTTGATGTACTTACTGAGATTCAGATTCTCCAACTGACGTCCGTGGCAATAAATATTATATTATCTATAAATAATTTAATTGTTTTAACTATATAAGTATGCAACAACTTTGTGATAGTTAAAAATTGTATTAAAACAATCAATTACGTTATTTTTTTATATATTTTTATAAAGGTACACAGTGACAATATATTTTTTATTAACAATAGTCAATATCTTTCAAAAACGAAGCACGTTTATCGAGATCTGCACTTCTAATAATAGCGAACTAAAATGAATAAATTAATGAAGTAACTATAAAGTATATCCTCGTTTGTTCATAGATAATACGCAAAAGTATATAACCAGGTAGGCGTAGATTGTACAATATTACAATTCTAAGGAGGGAGTTCTTACATTTTAAAGAGTAACATATTACTATCACAAACACCGTCTAATCCAGAAGAGATTTCGAGAACTTGTAAAAATATGGCAACTAGCAACTGACAATTTAGCGTCGGCCGCGGTGTGCTGAAGAGGTGTTGACTGGAGCTAGCAGTCGTCGCGGCACAAGAAGACGGGCATTGCCCCTGGCAGGCCTCACTGCACCGGGCTGTTTCAATTCTGCCAAGTGCAGAGCATAACCATCGTTCAAAGTAGTAGCCATGTTACTATACTTTTTACTTATCCGTCCGATAGCGTATATTTGTCTCGGAGATAGTCCACAGTTATGATAAACACTTATATCTTTTCCGGATCCATACGCGGCATGTAAAATAACCCCGTGTTCGTTTATCAGATTATTTAAGTGTGCCGCTTTATGGCCTAGTGGATCGGTGGAGAAACCATCAGAGAAGAATACGAGACCGTGCGGAAAATTATGATCCGCCAACCAAGATATTACTTTTCTTTGCTGCATGTCGGGTCGACCAGTGATGTACAGTATGAGATAACCTAAATCTTGCCAAAAACGTACAACGTCTACTGCACCTGCCCTGACTTTAGGATCTCTACCTGTGACCGATACACTAGCAGTGAATGACCCATCAATACTAAAAACAATGCACTCGGTCTGTGGAGGGACCACTGCTAGATGGAAATTGCAGTGAGTGTGATCACCTCTTACCACTGCTCTGAGTGGATATATACCACAGCCAACACTCTGTCTATCTGACAAAGTATACGTTACCCTTCCAGTTTTATCAGTTACTACGGTCGAGAGCATCGTCCATTCACCAGCGGGTGGATCTTTCATCATGTAAATATCAACTTTCTCTCCTGTTAAAGTAATCATGTCTAATGGCCCGTACATAAAACGAGCCGAGAAAGTTTGCGAATTGCCTTCTTTTACGATAAGATCATTGGCTCTGTGATTTGCAGCCACATTCTTTAATTTAACCGAAGTTCTTTTCCGCATCCACTTTTCTCTTTCTTGGCCAGGTTTAAACATCGAACATTCTTTATCATCAGAATGTCCATAGAAAGCTAAATCAAAGTGACCAATTTGGCGTAGTATAAAAGCTATAACATCAGAACTTTCCCAGTAACTAGCGTGGAATAGATGAGGTAAAGCGTTAGTCGGAAAGTTGCTTAAGCCTTCAGGGCAATATAGTGCATAGTCTAGCCTTTTGGCTCCCCACCATTTGTGTTGCAAAGCGTTCATAGTTATTAGGGGTATATTATCAACGAGTCCGCTTACAGTACTCTGAACAGATACTTCAGATAATCTTCTTAAAACCGGCGTTGGTGGCATTTGCAGATGGTCACCAAATAGCTGAGGATGACTTTGTATCAATTCCATTAGGTGATAAGGCTGACCGTTTCCTAACGGATATTTTGTGTACCTAGCCACGTTAATAGGTGGTAGATTTGTAAATCTCGCGGACAATAACGGCTCCAACCTTGCACCAACAGGATCTGTAGGATGGAACAAATTGTACACTTGCTGCACTGGAGGCTTCATTATATCTTTCCCTTTATCATCCGATATTTTCCTTGATGCTAATATGAGTGAAAGTGGGCTACCAAATGTAAAGAAATCACTTACTTCAAATTCGAATTTGACGTGATTCTCACTTGTAGACGAAGATCGTCTTCTCGGCGTTGGGGCTTGTAAATGTGATTTGTTTAGATAGCTTGGTTCCGATGGATCGTTAGGAATAGTAATCTCGGTATCTAAAATACTGTTCTCGCTGTCATGACGTGATTGATATTGTAAAGTACGATTCATCGCGTCGTAAGCCAAGATGGAACCCATGCTGTCCCCCACAATACAAACTTGACCATTAAAACCATGTCCATCTTCTGATTTGAGAAATTCTCCATATACAGCGTTAGCGCAACTGATTGTCTTCGCAACAGATTCCGCATAATCAGGGGATGATGTTGCAATTAAAGGTATAGCACCAATTGGTATTAAATCATTTGTAAGAGAAGGACTTTCTATTGTAGATGGTGAACAATCGAAACTGTATGGACTTAAGGTGGAAAGGACTCCCAAAGCTTCGGTGCAAATCGATGGACACGATACTAGTTTGATTGCTACATGGCCAACTAGGGTTGGATAATGTTGACGCATCACGGATTCGAAAGCACCTTTGAATGTAGTTACATCGGACTTTTTTGCAGTCATGTCTACATTTGCATCTAGTACACTGCCAGCATGGAATACTAGGATGAGAACTGTTGTTGGACATGAGCTGTGGACTGGTGTCTCAGGACAACCATCAATGCTTGTATGACTATGCAGAGCAACCAATCTGCGAGAACCTCTTTCTGATGTAACTCTCTTCAAAAATGTTGGATTAAAAATACTATCATCTTGACTATCCGCTTGAGTTGGCGATATATCGATATCTGCTTCATCCAGTGAACACATAGATGACCACTTGTTGAATGAAGATTCGCAGTCATAGAACTCGTCTTCTGAACCTGTTTCTGTTTCGGATTCTCGAACTAGAGTTTCCATTCTCCAATTTGCGGCCTGTGCTTGTGCTTGCAAGCTTTTGATGGAACCAGAAGAAGATGACCTAAGATTTGTTTTAACAGATGTTCTGTGTTCTGAGGGGGGTGTCCCTTCGGGAGATAAATGTTTTTTAATTCTTTTTTCTGTTGTGGTTTTTTTAGTCACAACTGGACTTGATATATCTTCGTTTTTCTCTAAACTGCTCATAGTAGCTGCAAGGGATTTAGAATTTTCTTCTGAAATGTCTTGTTCGTCACTGTTGTCTCCAGCCATCTTTTTTTGCAATGCCAGTTGTGTTTGTCTTTCGATTTCTCTTATATCTTCCATTGTAAGCCCATACCATTCATCTTGCCAAGCCCAAGCCTGTCGGTGAGCTCTCAGCATAGTTTTTCTCAGAGCAACATCATGAATAAATTTTTCTAATTTTGTTTGCATACCCCAATATCTAAATTCTACTCTGCAGAGTTTATAGGCACACATTAAAGATTTACCATTTGGAAGAGGCTGAGGCTTTCCTCGTATTTCCCCCCAATACTCTTCTAGCCAGTTTTCATTAAGAGGACCTCTGTTACACTTTTCTGATATAAATAATTTAGGGTCTTCTTCTTTTACATAATCTGCACCATACAGTTGATCTTTTACTACATCTATGACATCAACAATTCTGTTTTTCATATCACTGCCAGTAAGATTGAAAACATTATCTTGGTGGCCATTGTCTCCATAGTAGTATGTTTCTATTTCTAGTGAAAACTTTTCTACAAATGGACAAGTGTATCTAGTTTTTGTATAAGGATAAGCATTCCAAGCTTCTTCGGAGACAGTAAGTGCTGATTTAGGAAGAAGGCTTTTGAACCACCCTGGAAGGTGGCTGCCAACATGATATATTTTTTGAGTATACTGACCTTTACCACCAGGTCCATCTTCATATGGCTCATTGACTAGAATTTCCACTCCACTACCTTCACCAGAACTCTCTTCTCTGCTCTTCTTTGCTATCATGTAGAGCTGTGCAATACGGTACTCCTCCACAGTAAGAGGCAGAGGTATCCTGTATTCTTTTATCAACATTTTGTTTTATTGTTTTATTGTTTCATTCTTCAATATAATGCTTATTCAATGTTTTTTAGGGTGAAGCAGCAAACTGTAACAATGAAGTAAATTGTTTTACGTTGCAAAAGAAAAATAAATGCTTGATATCCAAATATAACAAGGGATTTTTGATAAATGTGCTCAAAATCAAAACATGGAATTTATATAGCTGCATGATAAAAATGCATAGTTTTAAATTTCCAGAAACCAGACCTCATTATGTAGAAATTCATGTGTCATGGCTACTTGACACACTAGTGAGCAGTGCATGAATTACAAGTTAATTTTGGCTCAGAGGTCACTTTTCTTGCCATTCTCAGTTATACCAAACATATTTTCTATTCTTTAAATCAGAGTGAAAAGCCACTGCCCTGCTGCACGCCAACTGCTGCTCAATAAAACTGTTCTTAGATTTTCTACTTTTTATGACTGTGTTAACACTTGCATACACCTATTGGGAATTGTAGGAAATGACCATGATCATTACCTTCCCACCACCAAGTCACTGGCAAAGCCACGGAGGGTATAGTATAAAAACTGGAAGTTAAGCCATAAGGTAACCAGCAATTAAGGCATAACTTGATTATAAACCACTAGATTCTTATTCTAATGATTATTTCTAGTATCCCTTATAGGTTTGCATGTAAATAATTCCAATGTACCTATATACTTCATATTAACATTTTTATGATAGTAGTAGTGACAGTAGTAGCTTCCACAGCTAAAAAGTTGGGTGAAATTTCCAAAAATCCTTATGTAGTGGATGATCCACAATGTAAGGATTTTATATACAACATAAAGGGCATCAACTATAAAGAATTTGAAGTTGTTGCCCTAGCAGTTTTTAGGCAGTTGTGTTTAGGCTATGTGTTGATACTAGTTGATATCAGTTGGACAAGTAATTACATATTTCAACAAGTAATTACACTCTTTCGGAGTAAAAAAGAAGGTGGGCTGACAATATAGCACAAATTGCTGGAAAATAACGGCCAAAACTAGGCCAAGACATTACACACATTAAGATTTAGATTAACTAGGTACTTACTAACAATTGAAATATAAAATATCAACCAAAGTGAATAAAAGCCCTTATTTATAATATATTTAGACAGATAAGCTTGCAGTTGACCACCACTATTTGCTCATCTAATATTTGCAACAACACCTAGAATGTATAAAGATTGACAATTATGAATCTATACCTATTTCCAAAAAACCTCATTGATGCACCTTAGTAGTGATTGTGACAGTAAACCCATAGCATAAATAAGTATGTAAATATTTAGTTTTATTTGGATAGTCCATTGTGCAGAGGGTGTTTGCAGGAGGACGAGACTGTGAGTCGCATGTTGTTGCATTGCACGGCTACGGAATCTATACGGAATACAACCAGACTACTAGAGGATCACTTTAGTTCTAGATCAGGGGTGTCAAACTGGTTTTTCTTAGAAGCCATTTAAAAAATGAAGGGTGTGTTAGCGGGCCAGACTCAAAATAACTAAGCACATACTGATGGTATAAGTATTATTTTTTATTGAATTAACATGTTTAGTCCTTAAATTAGGTAACCAACATCGATATATATCTATTTATAATAAAAATTAATGATTAATACAATTATATTGATGAGGATCCATAGACTTGACTTCTCTTGTCTATTAATAATCTCATTTATGTCATATTCATGGTAGTGATTTTCAGAATACACTGGAGATGTCCATCACTAGGCTTTAAGTTAGTTAGCTTATGTTAGTTTTTATTGATTTTCATAATATAAAACATCTGCTTGCATAAATATGAACTACCACACATATACAGGATTCATGCTGCTGTTTTTTTATGTTTGAATAATCATCCATATTCTTGAAGTACTGTAAAATAAGGTAATATGTACATCCTTAAATTTGTCCGTTATAACAGTGTACATCACAGATGGTATCCTGTCATTTTACTGACACAATTATTAATTTTTCGCTTCACAGCCAACATTTACCAAATCTTTGGTTGGTCAAGTTGTTATTTAAAAAACAAGATTTTGCTAATGGTACATTTATTAAAATGATCATTCAACAAATTTACATTTAACAATGTAACATCTGACAAGCGGCTCATTATTATTTATGTTATATAAAAATTAATAACTTCACAAATTTTACATTTATTAGTGTAAAAGGCTAGTGGGAGAAATGCGTAATACACTCCAAGCAGGACATAAGGGCAGGACCTAGGGGCCTTCACTCAGATTAAGAATGTAGTGATAATATATAACATATATATATATATAATACATATATATAAATGAACTACTATTTCTCCTGGTCATGTTATAACTTGAGAATGGATAGAACAATCTCACTAATTGTTTTTTGTTGTGTTTATATATTATATGTGGCATAATCTTCCAAAGAGCAAAGAGAAAAATATTGTTCAAAATCAGGATCATTTACTTATATAAACAATAATAAAATAAAATATTATTGACCGGAGAATATCTTGCTTTCTATTTTAATCTGACTATCCTAATGTACTTGTATCGCTGACTGCCTCTGTTAGTTAAATTGGGAATATTCATACTACATGCAAGAACTTGAGCCCGGTTTCCGCAAGATGTAGGTACATTTTATTACTATTTACTAATGGATCAGGGTCTCCTAACACATACCTAAAATATATTAATAGTGTGTTCGAATAGATCACTTCTGATAGTTTTTGGCGAAAATAACACTAAAAATGCTCACAAGTGGCGTTCAAACTGGGAATCTGTGGGTGAAAATGTCATTCATGCCTCTTTTTGTTCAGCGTTCGGAAAGCTAAAAAAGAGGAATTTAGCCACCAAAAAGTGCAATTTTTGACCCACATCCAGAACATGGTTGTTTGTGATCGTTATTTGACAGCTATGTATTTGACAGCATAATCATGTGATTTTAGGTCTTATGCTCAGTTAAGCGTTCGAATAGGTGAGGGCAAAAGTGGCAAAAATAACGTTTTTGAGCTTTACGAACGCTATAACAAAAGAGCCATCAATGAAAACGCCACCAATGCCCTCATGAGCTAAACGAACGCACCTTAAGTAATTATTAGCTAAATCAAATTTACCCTTTTTGACATTCATCCCAACACATTTTGATTCATAATTTAAATAGTACCAAGCAAAACCAAATCCTATGCTTCCAAGCACACTATCTATCTATTATCTATGGCTGATTTTATACTGAGAACCTAACATCCCTTTCACTTCATGCTGTAAACAGCTGAATGGATTTAGATGGAATTAGGTATGGAAGGACACAACTTAAATAAAAACAGGAATTAACTACATTTATCCCAAATAAACAACACTGTGGGATAATCATTATAAACGCGGTAAGAGTCGCGAGGAGCAGCGTAATATTAGTAGGCTATTTATGATTTTAAATAAAAATTACCTACAATCGTTAAAAGAGTACGTAGATGGTCAGGTAGAAAGAAAGTATTCTTTCAAAGCTTTGTCAATATAATGACTGACGAATAATCCGATCCGACAAATACATAAGTACCTAAGGAATTAGGTAGTACATACATTTGTAGGTAAATATCGAGTAAGAAGTACCTACTGTAATTTTCAATTAAATCCGAAACACCATTTACTAAAACAAACAGTTAGACAATTGGAACAGTTTTATCAAGATAGTATTTACCTCTATGATTCTATATCATGGGATTTTACACTTCATTTCACACACTTCACCGCGGGTAAACATATTTTCTAATTATTTTACACAAAACAATTTCATCTACACACCACACCACAAATGAACTTTGACATTTTCAATTTCCAGTGAGAGAGGTGCGTTCCGTTCTGTATTATAGCGACTTTTTTGCTCACATCACAGTGCGGACGTCTACCATAGCCGGTCAGAGATAGACAAATATCGCAATATGACAGCTCGTGGTACTGTAAGGTCGTGCGCGCACTGCCTTGCGTTGCGTTTTTTCTACCGTGCGGTAGAATAAACGCAGTTAGGGGTCCGCGCACTGCGGGCGGTGAAACAAACGCACGTTTTGTTATTCGAATACAGCTGTGGGCCCCACACTACACGTCATCGTTAAGGACCACCATAAAAGAGTTGCTATCTGAATATATTTATTATTAAGTAAAAAAGGGTACCTACCCAAACGGTATTTGGTACATCCCTTGACGGCCTTAAGACCTATGAAGGGCTTTTTTTCGTAAGTTATAACGATCTACTTTCATATCCAAAAAAGTTTTTCGGATATTTCAGAACGCTTTTTGGATAATTTGTTAAGAATCGTTGGTGCCAAAATTTACTCCAAAGGCACAAATTGGAGTATTGTTAAAATGAAATTATAAAAAAATGTAACTGTAAAAAAGTTTATTAAGGTTACCTAACAAAAGGTAAATATAGCCCCTCAAATCATCAAAGAAGACATCAATATTGACAATGAAGTCCGCAATACCACATGTCTAACTATTACAGTTATGTCACAATGACTACTTTTTCATGTTCAAATAAGCAATAGTTACAACCGTACAAACTAGGCCTCATTATTCATATCTTGGCATTAACCGTATTTACTCTAATAATAAAGAGGAAAGATATGATTGTTTGTTTGTAATGGATAAACGCAAAAACTACTGAACCGGTAGAATACATTATTTTGCCAGTAGAAAGCTACATTATGCCTGAGTAACAAACTATATTTGATTCATCATTATCATCCTTCACCATGCGGGCGGAACCGCGAAGCGTAGCTAGTGATAAATAAACTAATAAATGAATATGATGATATGATATATAGCGGGGCGAAACCGCCATACGATCGGAAGAAAGTGTTAAGTTGCCGGATTAATTATCCGGCTATTAAAAGGAGGGAATATTCGCTTCCAAATTAAGCTTAACAATAGCGATCTGTTCCTCCCTAAATCTGGCTACCTGTGATTTTGAAGGCATCGTTAACGTCGAAGGCGAAGTCAGCCACAAGGAAAAATAATAAAAAATATTAAAATATTTAATCGTAGGTGGAATTCCGCACCTCCTTTTTCGGAAGTTGGTTAAAATAACGCCTAAATTAATAACGCGTGTACCAAACCTTATGTGAGCTGAGGGTTTAATTACTTAATTAATTATTTATAATCTGTAAATTTCGTTATATTATTTACGTAGATTTTGTACGGAACTCTAAGATGTTTTTGCTGATCTCTGAAATGTAATGAATGTAAATAATTAACTTACATTAATTATTTCATGATAATCTCGAACACAAGTAAATCTTTTAACAGTACTTAGTATAATTTTATAATTAAAATCAACAAAGAACCTGGCGTAGGTAGGTACTTAGTGGCTAGCGTACGAATTTTCAATTAGATTTTCTTGCAAACAATTATTAAAGTATCGTGAATAAACGCAGCAAACGTGAATGAGTCAGGAATGTCAAAACAAACAACTCTGCAGTGATGTGTATATTCTGTGTCGCGCTAGTGTCAAACGAACAGCGATAAGTGAATAGGTAGTTGCCTTGTTGTCAGGTCATTATTGGAACGTGCCTTGACGGGTTGATTTCGCTTGGCAATATGTTTTTTTCCTGCCGGGTGGAATTTTTGCTAGAAACTTCTAATAGCTGTATTTTGAGAAGGGATATACGATCACAGTATTAAAGGTGTTGTAATCTTAATAATATTATATATTTGGGAATTAATTAGAGCTCATATTCGGGGTGGACTGTATTAGGAGCATTGGTTCTTTTATTTATCTCGGTTCGATGGACCATAATATAGCGGGGCGAAACCGCCATACGGTCGGAAGAAAGTGTTAAGTTGCCGGATTAATTATCCGGCTATTAAAAGGAGGGAATAGATTAAGGTAAGAATGTGGGGTACTTACGGATGTCGGGGTGACTCTGGATCTGATGACCTGAGTCCTCGGGGGAGGCGTCCTGCTGTGGGCGTCGTGCTGAAGAACTGTTGTTCACTTGTAAGTATGAAGTCCTTGTATTGTTTTATTGTTTGTGCACTGGTTTACGCGTAAACACGGGCTGATTGGCGGTCACTCGCGGCGTGGCGTGAACGCAAAGGTTTGTGCTGATGCGTAAGCGCGGAGGAATCGTTGCGGCCGCGGCGCGAAGGCGGAGCGGTATACGTCCGCTAGCTTCGACTCTAAAATAGTGACTGTTACCGCTGCCCTTCAGCCGCCTGCTCGTAGTTTGACAGCTGCAGGACAGTGGCGGCGGGATGCGCGGGGGGGGGGGGTTGTCGAAGTGACGTCGCGCTTTAGCGCGTACAAAATATATATATATTTATTGACTATCTTACCTATGTGTGTTAAATACTTACTTACATTACTTAAAAAGACCATACTGAAGTACCATACGTAGTCGGTAATGACCGTATTTTATTTATTTGTATTCTATTTTAATCCATTTATCTATTAAAAATGACATTAAAGAGATATAAATCACATTAACGAGACAATTTTAATAGAGACGAAACGACGAAAACAAAAAATACGAAGTCACGGTAATATTTTCTATCCAGTATTGTGACGACATTATCGGTGTCACGTCCTAACAGCAACCGAGTGCCTCAGTGCGTTTTTTTCAACGCAGTGCGCGGTTCGCCACAGATCTCTATACGATACAAAAATGTGTGCGGTAGACTCACCGCAAATTTGCAGTGATGACTTCACCGCACGCGTTTATTTCACCGCAGTGCGCGCACTTTTATGACTCTCCGTACTTCACAGAATATGCGTTATAAAAACGCAACCTAAGCGTGTTGCTCAATCAGACCTAAGTTGTAGCAATAACGAACAACCAATACTCTAACGGTTAGACTAGCGTGTGACCAGTGGTCCAGCTATACTCTAAGTGTGTTCCGCGGAACCCTAGGGTTCCGCGGTACCTCTGTAGGGGTTCCTCAAGAATTTAGAAAAAAATCAAAACACCTCTCTCAGGTCGAACGTTTTGACCCCGCGGCCGTGCGTAGGTATATTAATTCACTTATTTGTATTTGTATAAACATGTGTTACAATAGCTGGTACAATATCTCATAAGTTTGGTATCAACATGTATACTTGTGAGCGCGCAGTCCCTTTGATAAAAGCCGCCTCTGAATTAGACGCTATAGTTGTCAACAAACGACTTTCGATCCGCAAATATCGGAAACTTCAAAAATAAAGTCGAGATTGTTTACAACGCAATTTTTATATTTCTCTTATTATTTTTGCTTTTTGTTTATCAAAGGCGCCGACTCGAATATTTTCGAGAATATTCAAGATCGAGTCTAGGACTAAGTATAAAAGCGGCGATCGCACGTCGCGCCTCGTCAGTCAGTTGACGATTAGCGTTCGGAGCGATAAGTTCCTACCTACCTACTTACAAGCTCGCTAGCTAGAGAAACTAGTGTTCATTGTTCTACTGCCTGCTGTATTCTGTTGTCTCAGTTTTATACATTTCTTACTTGTACTAAGCTTAGTCTCTTATACGCAGTAACGATTGTGCATCATTTAGACCCCACCACCCTGACGTGTAAAATTATAAAGAAGAAGAATGGAACGTTGGCTTAAAGGTGTTAAACGTGTTGCAATAACATCTTCTAACGACGCTGAATGTTCAAAAGCAGTACGCGCGGAGAATATAGCAATCACCGATCCAGACGATGCTGCCACGAAGTCAAGCTCGACGGTTTCAAAGACGAAAAAAAGGAAGTATGATGAATCATATATTAGTTTCGGATTTGTTGATTCCAACGGCTCACCTCTCTGCATGCTATGTAGTAAACTGCTTCTTAATAGTTCCATGGCACCTACCAAATTGCGCCGACATTTAGAAACTGTACACCCCGAGTCTAAAGACAAGAATAAAGAATTTTTTGTTGTAAAAAAGATCAGTTATTGAAAAGTCAAAAAAGTATGATGCATGTAACACAAACTATCAACTAAAAGGCCACGGAGGCATCATATTTAGTTAGCTATCGCATTGCACAAGCAGGTGAAGTGCACACTATCGCTGAGAATTTAATAAAGCCATGTGTATTAGACATAACAAAATGTATGCTCGATGAAAAATCTGCAAAGCATCTTTCTACTGTGCCGCTATCAAACGATACTGTTTCACGGCGAATCCATGATCTGGCAAGCTACGTCAAACAAGAACTAGTTACACGTCTACAAAAAACACGATTCGCCTTGCAAATGGACGAGTCAGCTGATGTCGCTGGTTTGGCTATCTTGCTAGTTATCGTGAGATATCCATATGAAAGTTCTTTTGAAGAAGACATGCTTATGTGTTCACCGCTGCTCACAAACACTACCGGAGAAGAAATTTTTAATAAAATAAATATATTTTTTGAAGAAAATAATCTCAGTTGGAACAATTGCATTGACATTTGTACAGATGGGGCCAAGGCGATGACAGGTAAAACAGCAGGAACAGTGTCAATTGTAGTTCCAGCCATTGCATTCTGCATAGAGACAAGCACTTGCGATGAAGCAAATGCCGTCTAATCTAAAATTAGTTATGGATGAAGCGGTAAAAATAATTAATTTTATCAAATCATGACCACTACGATCCCGATCGTTCAAATTATTGTGTGAAGATTATAGCAGCAAACATAAAACACTGCTGCTCTATACAGAAGTGCGATGGCTGTCTCGGGGTAAAACTTTAACAAGGCTATTATGATTATGAACTTAGAGCCGAGTTACAAATGTTTCTTTCAGCAGATACTTCTTTTAATTTGAAGGACCGTTTGTATGATAAAACTTGGTTGTTCCGATTGTCTTTTATGGCGGATATCTTTCAAAAACTGAACGAATTGAATTTATCATGCATACCCAGTTAACCTGAATATCCGAGAAACATGTAAACGAACCGACGAAGTTATAAATTCATTAAGAACTGAGCACCTGAATCACGAGGAATGAGATGCTCTTATAGAACTCTGTTCACAGATATTTTTCATCTACCTGGTGACCAGTTAATCTATACTTCTGCCCTTGACCATCAAATTAAAACAAGTAGCGACATTCCTGTTCACACGAAATCATATCGATTCCCAGAATGCCACAAAAAGGAGGTGGAAACCCAAATTACCCAAATGCTTGAACAGAATATCATACAGCCCTCATCTTCCCCTTGGAGTTCGCCGATTTGGGTGGTACCTAAAAAAGCAGACTCACAAGGGCAACGTAAATGGCGAATTGTAATTGATTATCGGAAACTGAATGACATTACTATCGGCGAAACATACCCAATTCCGCAAATATCGGAAATTCTCGACCAACTAGGAAACAGCAGATATTTTACTACACTAGACCTCACTTCCGGTTTCCATCAGATCTTGATTTCTCCCGCAGATGCTCCTAAGACAGCCTTCTCCGTACCTCAGGGACATTATCAGTTCAATAGAATGCCATTTGGGCTAAAAAATGCCCCATCTACCTTCCAGAGACTTATGAATAATTGTCTTTCAGGCCTCCAAGGCACAAGATGCTTCGTGTATCTTGATGATATCGTAATTTATTCGCGTGATCTGATCTCACTTCTTAACAATCTAAACGCTGTGTTCGGCAGAATCCGTAATTTCAACTTGAAACTTCAACCTGAAAATGTGAATTTTTACGAAAAGAAGTAGCTATTTAGGGCATATTATTGGTGAAAATGGTGTTAAACCAAACCCCGAAAAAACCAAAGCTGTGTCCGAGTTTCCGATACCTCAATCTCCAAAAGATATTAAATCTTTCTTGGGTTCATACTATAGAAGATTCATACCCGATTTCGCAAAGCTAGCCAAACCTCTGACGTCACTTTTAAAGAAAGACATCCCATTTAAATGGCAAAATAAGCAACAGCTTGCTTTTGAATCCCTGAAAAGCAAACTCGTCTCTGCCCCTATTCTGGCGTACCCAGACTTTACACAACCCTTTCTTTTAACATGCGACGCTTCAAACTATGCAATATCAGCGATATTGTCACAAGGTCACATAGGACAAGATTGCCTTATCGCATATAAGTCTCGCACCCTTAATGAAGCCGAGTGTAACTATAGTGTTACGAAAAAGGAGTGCTTTGCCGTAATTTTCGGCACTAAAACGTTCAGACCTTATCTGTATCGTCATCGTTTCACAGTCCTAACGGACCACACGCCGTTAGAATGGCTATTCGTTTAACAACCCTACCAATTTTCAGCTGGTAGCGAATTTTTGTAACTTCACTCATATTTTTGGTGTAATTTGACCGGACTACAATGGGACTGCACATGATTAAAAATATGTCAATTATATGATTTTATTGTAACACCTTGATGTTGATTCGAATGCAAAAAGCCATGCATCGTTTCACAGTCCTAACGGACCACACGCCGTTAGAATGGCTATTTAAATGTAAAGATCCAGGGTCACGGCTTATCCGATGGCGTCTGAAGCTGGAGAAATTCGAATATGACATTAAATACAAGAAAGGAAAAATCAACACAAACGCTGATGCTCTTTCCCGATACCCTGTCAATCCAATCCAACCTGAAGATGTCCCGATACCTAACCCCAATGTAGAAAGGGAAACCCCTCGAAGACTAGACGAAGACCTAATGGACTTATTGATATCACCACTTAACCATACCAACCATACCATCATTTAACCCTGACGAACTGAACATACCTTCTCCAGATCCTCCCGGTCCTAGCGAAGATATCCTTCCATTACCTGAAACTGAATTACCGTTTTCAAATCTCCTTGATCCTAATGAAGACATCCTACCCGCACCTGTAACGAACTTACCTTCAAACATTCCTGACAGCCTTAGATAAGAAGTAGAAAACGAAAATACTGACCTTGATAAACGTATTCCCGAAACACGACCAACCATCGACATCCAGGCTGAAGTCTCTCCACCATCCACGAGTGCCTTCCCAGACTTACCTAACGATGACTACCCTACGTTCCTAAAAGCAATGTCAGATAAAAATAAATCCTATAATACACATATTCAAGAACATAATGGAGATATAATTAAATCCAAATGTAAAGTTGTTATATTACCCACTTCCATCGACCTTGATGAATTCAATCCTTTTGTACAAAATATTCTTGACAGTATACCCGATGATTCTGAAATTATAAACAAGGAAAGACCTCTCCATTCTTTTACATCGTTTACACATGAAAGCAAAACGTATTATTTCCTCTTTTTCAAAGTATACCATTTTGACAACTCTACATATGTAGACATCTATAAAAGTCTTAAATCACTCAGAGATGAACTGGTTGTCAATCTTGACAGAAACGTCACTTCAGAAATCACGATAACTGAATTCAAAAAACCCTTTTGATACACACCAATTCATTAAGATCTATAATATGATTCTTTACCTTTTCCACAACACGGGTATAAATATACATACATATATATAAAGATAAAATCATATACCCGTCTCTTTCTGAAATCCCAAAAATACTCAGGGAAAACCACGATATTCAGATTGCCAGACATCTTGGCAGCAGCCGCATGCTTAAGCGAATCCAAGAATCCTTTTATTGGAAAAACATGCGAAGTGACATCGAGGCCTTCGTAAAGAAATGTCCACAGTGCCAAACTAATAAAGCTCTCAGACAAATAAACCGTGCTCCTATGCCGATCACTAGCACATCAACCGAACCTTGTCAAAGAATATCTCTTGACATTGTTGGGCCTCTGACTGAAGCGGGACCTGCAAAATTAAAATATATACTGACGATACAAGATGATCTTACTAAATTCTCTTCCGCATACCCGCAGCACTACAGCAGAGGAAACAAGTGTATGCTTGCTTCATTACATCTCTTTCTATCTATCATCTTTGGCATCCCAAAAACGATTCTCACTAACCAGGGAACCAATTTTACGTCCGACCTCTTTAGGAAAACCTGTGAATTTCTAAAAATTAAGAACTTTTGGGTTTCTCCATACCATCCACAAACCCAGGGTGCGCTGGAACGAAGTCACTCTACTCTTAAAGAGTATCTCAGATCCTATACTAATGAAGAACAATCAAACTGGCCTCGCTATGTATATACGGCAATGCTCACTTACAACACATCCGTTCATTCTACAACCCATTTCACACCCTACGAATTAATGTTCGGAAGAAAACCAGTAATTCCGAATTCCATCTATGAAGAATCACCTGGAGCAACGTATCCTGATTATGTCCGTATGCTTCAAAATAGATTGAAATATTCACGAGAAAAAGCCTTGGACTTCATAAGGAAATCTAAAGAATCTTCCAAATCCTATTATGACACCCATACTCGTCCAGCTAAGTACAAAACTGTCGACTATGTATACCTGAGAAATCATTTGAGGATGCGCAAAGCACTTTCGCTCGTTTGGAAAGGACCATATAAAGTAGTTAAGATAAATGGTAACAATACACTTACCTTGCTTATTAACCGACGTCATGTCACGCACCATTTTGATCAGGTGAAACTGGCTGAGATGTCGTAACTGTAGTTAAGAATCTTAATATTAAAATAAAATACTTACCTTATACTTACCTCGCGATGACGTAGGTATCCAGACGAACCTGTAAAATAAAATAAATGTTAGTCAATAATACATTAAAATAGGTTTAGCATAGGATAAAATAGGAAACTTACTTTAGTTTACCGTTAATAATTATTATTATCTGCAGTTCAGTGCGAGGCCAATCTCATCGAGATTTCATCCGGCCGATTACCTCAAGTTCAGGACTCTACTATGTCAATAATGTATATCAATAATGTTCACTTAATAATTGTAATACCGATAGACATTTCACATTTTGGCCCACACATACAAAATATTGAAACCGCTTTAGAAATTACGAGACGATTGTGTAAACAAACCCATATTGTCGAAATTGACACAATGTCATGACTTTTTACAACCATTAACAACGCGATTTTAAGACATGACTAGAGAATTTGCATCCATCTCGCGCCTGGTAGAGAATAGAACAAAACGTAGCGCATGGATAGGAGGTGTAGGAACAATTATAAAACAGATTTTTGGTTTACTAGATGAGAATGATGGTCTGAGATACGATGAAGCGATTAGATCACTACAAAATGATGAAAAACAGTTGGTTTCACTAATGAAAGAAAATATCTTAATCACTACATCAATAATAACAGGCTATAATGACACCTTAGATAAAATAAAAGTTAATGAAGCCAACTTAAATGAAGCTATCGACGAGCTCTCACTGAGTGTTAAAAATATTACTATAATCACCAACGGATTGCAATTACTTGCTAATGTTAACGAAATACTAAACATTCTAGAAGCATCTATACTCACCATGTCATTTCAATTGGAAGATATAACTACCGCCATTTTGTTCAGTAGTCTAAATATCCTGCACCCTGCAATCATAACACCAAGTCAGTTACACCAAGAGCTTGCCGATAACTATATACATTTGCCCAGCGATCTGGAACTACCTGTAATTTTAGATATTAAGTCTTTACACTTTATTTTAAATATTTCTAAGTTAGTATGTTATTATATAAATAATAAGATAATGTTTGTTCTACAAGTGCTGCTGGTTAATACCAGAGAATACGCATTGTTTCATAGCATAGCACTTCCGACACCCTACAAACCTAAAGAACCAAACACCTTTAGCCTAATCATACCAGATAGTAAGTATATTGCGATGACCAAAGACAAATCCTATTATTGTATTTTTGAGGACATGAAAATCTGTAAGTCTGTGAGTCCAGGAAACTTCATCTGCGACATTGAAAATGTGTACTCCACCGAAGCCAAACCTATCTGTGAAAGTGAAATGTTAGCAAAAGTAATAAGTGAAAAACCATTACAGTGCAAAACCAAAATCATCTTGGACAACTAGACATTTGGAAACCATTGACAAACAATAAGTGGATCTATGTTCAATCGGAACCCAACACAATCTCCTCCTAACAATAGACTGTCTTAATTCTAAATTATACGAAATAAATATTTTAGGTACGGGCATTACTCAGTATTCCAAAGAACTGTATTGGATACTGCAAAACTACCACGTTAATACCGAAATACAATACACTTAATATTACCTCACCTATCAATAATATTCCGGACTTTAACCTAATCGACGACACTTGTTGTAACCTAACTAAATTAAGTAATGTTGTAAATAGTGTGTCTCCTATTCACTTACACAATATAGATTTAGATGATCTAAATACTGAAAATAAAGTTAAATTGAGGTCACTCATGGATGACTTAGAAGCTATGGAAACGCCACAAAGCCCGCATATCGTGAAATATGGGACCCACTATTCCATTTTTATTATTGTAATATTAATTTTAATTGTTCTATTTTTAGGTTTCCTATGTTTTAAGAAAATATGTAAATCCGGCGGCAACCGACCCTTTCAGCTCAAATTAAACATAAACAAATCACCGCCTCAGCTCGCATCTGAACCAATAAACATGACAGATAGACGAGACAAAGAACTCGAGAAAGACTCTGAAATAGAAATGATTAGCCTTATTGCTCCTCTTAGAACTAGGGTTTAACAGAAACTTTATATCATCCCCAAAGTCTCCTCTAAAAGGGGGAGATGTTATACCTCAACCTGGTTAGCCTTAGTGCTTGCCTGACGGCCCATCTGGCCTATTCAGCAATGACTGTCACCTCAGTCTGTTTCCATCTTTTGACTTAAGCGGTTGCCTAAGGATCTTCTATTAATCTCGTGTACTATCCTATGTACTATATACTATACTATAACCAAAATAAAGTCGCGAGTGAAAAATAGTTTTTTTTTAAAACCGAAATCCAAATATCCGTATAACAGTTCGAATAGGGACCTTGTGAGCGTTTTTAGCGATAGCGAAAATAACGCTTAAAAAATAACGTTTTTGAGCTTTACGAACGCTATGACAAAAGAGCTATCAATGACAACGCCACTAATACCCTCATAAGCTAAGCGAACGCACCTTCGAACGCAGGATGTCATCGATGACGTAGCGTGGGCCATCCACACGGCGAATGGGACCGACTGTTATCGATTGGCTTGATTAGGACCCACCTATTACTACTACCTGTTACTCCCTATATGTTACTCTACTCTTTGGGACCCACTGTTCGTAACGTAAAGGGTGTGTTCCATTAGCATGATATTTTTGTCGAGAATTTTTTGATGACACTCAAATAGAAGAGAATCGGGATATTTCGAAAAAATATAATTATTTTTTAGATCGTAAAAGGGATGACTCACAGATATAATTAGTACAATATTAATATAAAATATGTACGTATATATGTGTGGATTGACTGGAACGACTTTTGCGTCAAAATCATGGATCAAAATTCAAATGTCATCCGATTTGTTTGTTAGGTTTTAGTGATGCTGGTGTTTTTTTATTTATAATAAATAGGCAAAGATATACAGGTTGTAGCGTAATGAATGGATAACCCTATACCTACCGATAGGGAACATCACAGTGTAACAACCCCCCCCAATGTTGTTTTTTTTTATCCTATAATAATTAGTTTTGGCCAATGATCGTCTAGTCTAGGAGGACCCTAACACTGTGAACTGCTGCTGTAACCTGCTCTTTTCGGAAAGAATTGAAACAGAGAAACCTATTCACTAACAGAGACAACTATAGATGCCTAGAGTAACGAAAGCAACGCCTAGGTAGGTATTCTGATATTACGATGGATAACCTACTACTACATTACAATAACTGAATTACTAGCTGCAAATTGACAAGTCATGATGAACATACTAGAATGCATGTAGGTACTGTATACTTGTGATTCCTACAGACTAACTGGCTGAACTGATCCTAGATTTCTAGCATAAGTACCTACTTGATTTGACTGCTAATCGTGGAAGATATTGATCATCAATATAAGTTTCTGAATTAAAGGTCTATGTTATTCGACCATAGAACATAGAAATAGTAGGTTATTGGCAAGTTTTACTATATAATTATTAGCTTGCAAAACAACTCCATTAAATAATATCAGATATTCGTTATTATTAATAACAGTTGTAAACCTATTAATTATATAACTAGCTTTCTTTGTAGATTTATGTTTGTTGCTATGAACATTTAGCTGTTGATAAGATTGATATAATCTCTAGCAGACTAAGTGTCTCTATAATAGATACTATTTGTTTCGTTTATGAAAACTGCTAGGAAATAAATAATAAAAGTAAAGTAAAAACTCGATTTATATGCGCTTTAGAAATCTTTTGTGATCAGTAGCTACTATGCTGATTATCCAATTCCTTTAGATAAATATTATCAGCCACTATTCCCTGAATAGTTCAAGTTTAATCATTTACTTGTTTACTGAAAGCAATATATGGGAAATAATATCAGTGACTTAGAGAAATCTCTAGACCCTTGTTTGTGGTTTACAAGAATTCTCAAGGTGCTGCATTGCTTGACCAAGTTTGATAAGATTTACCACATACATAAATCTCCTTTTTATACGAGATTGCGATACTTAGATTTCTAGTGTTTTACATGACATGTAATCTATTGAACCATTGTAGGAAAAGCAATTATTTTAAATACTTAAGTATTAGCAGAATCTTTGTTGTATTGGTTAACTCAATACTAGCAGGCATATATTTATTATGATCATTATTATAATAGTTAGTTTTATTTTGCCGAGTAAATTATTGATAGATATCTCTATAATTTAAAGATATAATATATTTCATTAATTTTCATATTGTAAGTAATTAGTTTGATTTCTTTAGATTTACCGTAGAATTCTAGATTTATTATGATTTAGAAAGTAGGATTATTGGCATAATCAAGGCTTACAACTCGAATGCTGGATTAAGAGCTGCTCTTTACTGTGACACAAATGTTCTCCATCATGCTAAGATCCTCTTCTATTTACCCCAAAATTAGTAAGGCCTTACTAAGTCCGTTTGGTAGTTTTTCAAATGTAGAGTTTGCGTCTATAAGCGATTATAATCTTATTTATCTCTTCTTACTATTATTATTTATCACAAGGAAATGCTTAAATGAAATTACGAATTATTATTTGTTGTTAAATATTACATTTGATACTCTCAGCAAATAATTCAATTGCTATAATTTATTACCGCATTCTCATGCTAGAATCAGAGTAGACTGTCTAACCCAAACTCAAATACACGGACGCGTAATAAAAATGTGTTCCTCACTTTCATAAAATATTGTCTAAAATAATTGCCGAATGGTAGGCTTTAAGACGTCGATGTATCACTAGCCTTAGTCGCAGCGAAAATTGGTCGATGTCATTTCAGGAAACATTCCCAGCAATAATCTTCGATATATTTCGATCATTTCACAAATACGTTCCTGACTCAATATATAGAACTCGCGCGTAGTATTCCATATTCGATCACAATCAAGTCGATGCAGGAAGCATCATTATATTTGAATAGCAAAATTCATACCTTCTTTTTGGCATCTACAGCACTAACTAATTTTCATCATCACGTCACCAATGAGGACACCGGAGGTAACACCGATGCGTACCTAGATACTGGCAGCGAACTCCGACTGTGTTCCTTGCCGCTGTTACTAGCACTGCAGAAAGTGTTTCTCTCTCGTAATTTAAATGATACACATGTGTTGTCACCCAAATATAATCAATCTACATAAAAAACCCTGTCCGAATCGCTGTCAAAAAAACATCATCTAATTTTAAATTTGAAAGTGTCAAACAGAAAAGTAAAAATTAAAGGAACTCTTTATGTATAGCTTGGAGTATGTATTACCTACAAGGATATCGTAGCGAGTCGTCGCCACACCTTTGTATGACTAAAAATATCAATGGTGCTTATTTCATGGTAATTGTATTAATTTTGCTTAAATCTTTTATGTATTTAAAGAATTAAAACATTTCATTTTCCTTGAAATCACTTATCAATACTGTTTGAGCAATCGATTAAAATGTTTGCTACATCGAATATCTTGGTAGCTTAAATATTCTATGCTGCTTATCATTTTCAATAAGTATAGTCTTGCTATAAGAAATACCCGACTAAACATCTTAATCTCAATATCACACATTAACGGTTTCTTCTACTTTTGATTGTCTAAATTTCATCAATATTTGTTCATACCAAGATACTTTTTATGTCTCTATATTTGTGAACCGTGACGGAATCTACATCCAGAGCCTGTTCCGTTACAACAGATAACTTTTTATATACGGAAATAGAGGTCTCTCTTGACGTCATAAATGGGTACTACCAAAAAATCAAGTATGGTGCTTCCATCTGTTATTACGAGATAGAACTATAAATATACACCTACATGAATATATGTACCTATATACATAATATATATGGTAGCCATACATCCATAGTTCTTCTTCTTCTTCTTCTTCTTCTTCTTATGTGGCTTTTTAACGTGGAAAGAACTTTTACTAAGAAAGTTTTCTGAAACTTTAAGAAAGTTACTCTGCCAGTGTCATGTTTTGGCGGATATTTTGCCCTTGTACTCCCCTAACCCTGAAGGAGTGACCATTGTACGGTACGAAATCAAATGAAAGTAATATGAATATCAAATTATTAAAAACTGGTTTCACTTTTACAAACGTATATTATTGGTTTTAATAAAATTACATAACATATAAATAAATGGTGTGAAAACAAGCGATAAAAGAGAGTTAATATCAGTAGGTCTAGCGATATCAGAATTAAGTTTATCATACAAAGAAGAACTTAACTTAGGACATGCAAAGAAAATGTGATATAAAGTACCGTCATCTAGGCCACACTCACAAAGCGAATGATCCCTGACCCTGATTTTAGCAAGAAACACGGGAGAACAAACGTGACCTAGGCGCAAACGAATTACGGTGGAAAAGACCCATTTCTCAGCATTTTTAAACTTAAAAAACCGAGGTTTTGAAGGTATGGTAGGCTGAATTAAGCCAAAATGCCTACCTTTGATCATTCTTGTTCGATTCCAAATATTCGACCATTTATCACTTAACTGCACTTTTGCAGAGTTACGTAAATCGCGAGAAAAACAGTTGCAGTATGATTCCAGCCCCAAATCAGTAGCCTGCTTAGCAAAATTATCTGCAATTTCATTACCTTTAATGCCGCTATGGCCTGGTATCCAAGCTAAAACTACTTCGATACCAGCTAAATAACATCTATAAAGAATTTCTCTAATTTTCAAATTAGTGTGTAACATATCCTTCGCACGAAATGGAAATTTATAAATGTCCTGTAAACAACGAAGAGAATCCGAAAATATGATGCATTTATTTAATTTATAAGATTCGACATCTTTAACAGCTTCTAAAATTGCCACTGATTCACCTGAATAAACAGATAAACTAGATGAACATTTAAAGTTAAGTATAATACGATACCTAGGTATCCAAACAGCTGCTCCGACATAACCATTACTCGTACACCTAGACGCGTCCGTAAAAACCGAAAGCCAACCTGCCCAAGAACGATCTAAAATATCAAGAAACTTTTTATCCGCACCAGGAGAGTTCTTATCAACGCCAAAACAATATTAGGTCTGAAAACTAAACACTCATAGGGAACAGTAAAAATGGGTTGTATAGTAAATTGATAAATAGTGTGAGACAAATTAAATAATTTGTTGTGTGAATTCAAAATACATGGAGGATCCTTGTGACGCCAGTAACGAGAGGATGAAACTAAATTACTAAGACAAATTAACTTCTGTAAAATTGGATGATTAGAAAATTGAGCAGCATGAAAAAAAAAACGATCAGAAAGATACTGACGACGAAGATAAAGAGGGGGCTCTACGCATTCAACTTGAAGAGCATTGATAGGAGATGATTTCATGGCCCCAGATATAATCCGAAGACATTTGTATTGCAATAAATCAAATAATCTCAAAGAAAGTTTACTGCAAGGTTCTAACAGAAAAGTAGCGTAATCAATATGACTTCTTATAATTGCATTGTATAGTATTTTTTGACAAAAAAGATGAGCACCCCACCAAACCCCTAAGAGTGCTCGGAGAATATTCAAATTTTTTTCACATTTATTTTTTATATAGTACTGTATGTGAGGAGAACCAGTTAGGCTTGAGTCTAATATAAGACCGAGAAATTTCGCTTGATTCTTAACCATAAGGCAATGATCATTAACGAAAATTTGAACATTAGGGATATACCGCTTTCTAGAGAATACTACAACATTACTTTTCTCTGAAGCTAAAGAAAGCCCATGATCTACTAGCCAGATATTTAGATAATGGAGAGCAGAGTTTAGTCGAGAAACTGACGCCGAAAAAGTTTTAGAAGAATAATAAAGAGCTATGTCATCAGCATACTCAAGGATTTCACAAAATGAGTCAACACTGTGATGAAGGTCATATGTATATAAACTATAAAGTAGTGGACTCAGCACTGATCCTTGAGGAAGGCCTTTCCATACCATTTTTGGGGATAACAGAGAATTTTGATATCTTACCGATATTAGTCTACCTAACAAGAGATTAAAAATTACATAAGTCATCCGTTGAGGAAGATTTAACTGAAGCATTTTTTTGTTTTAGGATAGGGAGTTGCACATTGTAATATCTAAAAAGACGCCAATCAAATGATTATCCTTAGGAAAAGCAATGCTAATATCAGTGGTAAAAACACCTAAACTATGAATAGTGCCAAATCCTTTTCTAAAGCCAAATTGAGACTTCGATAAAATTTGACGATGTTCTAACAACCACTCTAACCTGTTTTTTAAAAGATTTTCAAAGATTTTTACCATAACAGATGATAGAGCAATAGGTCTATACGAAGACGGGTTTGAAGGATTTTTGCCAGGTTTCAAAATTGGGATGATTAATTGATGTGTCCAAACATCAGGAAAGTTACAATTTGCATATACAGGGTTATTGGTAATTAGACCGGATCCTTTTAAGGGGTGGTAGGGAATGCCATTTGCAACAATATGACTGTACATTGTGATATCCGGAAATGAATCATTTCTGTGATATTCTTTTTTTTTATTTTTTTTTGGAAAATCCAGTTTTACTACTTTAAAATTCAATAAAAAAAAAAGTAATCAACCGATTTCAATTCTGTTCGCAGTTTTAGAGAAACCTTGTTACAGCTCTTAATAATAAACAATAATATCGTACTAATGTAGATCCATCCAAAAACTAGAGGCTTTTTCATAATTTTTATTTGATAATTTTTGTAAGATGCTTTACAAAAACCTTTATTTTCTCTACAAAAACGATAGTAAATTAAGTCTGCATTTTATTTAAAAAACATCTACAAGTCTTTAGCTATCCAACGAGGTAAAAAAATTAGCACTTTATTACACAGTTGCAGAAATAATGCGATTACAAAAGGCCGAGAAAGGAATGAGAATAGTCCATGAGAAGTAGCTGTGGAAGAAATACTTTCTTAAGGTAACTTAATTTCTTTTAAAGAAATAAAAGAGTAGATGTAATTAGTCTGTATTTATTATTTTTACAGTTCGTTCTCAAAATGTGAGCCAGAATTTTGAATGCAGAGACGCATACGTCTGCGTAAATTGCTTTTAACAACACCTTGTATTTAAATTAATTTTCATTTTTTCTGCTGCATTTATTATGCGCTGTTTCAGTTCTTCGATGGTTGCCACAGGTCCAAAAGTATCGTCGTACACCAAGCTTTTCATGTGACCCCATACGTAATAGTCGACGGGAGTCAAGTCGGGACTTCTGGCCGGCCACGGAATGGGTCCTCCTCTGCCAATCCACTTATTGGGATACTGACGATTGAGCCACTCACGGACGCTCAAACTAAAATGTGCGGGGCAACCATCATGTTGGTAAATCATGTTTCTGCGGGTTTCAAGGGGTACTTCACTGAGTAGCTCATAAAGTTCGTTTCTCAAAAAAAATTCATACGCTTCACCATTGAGGTTGTTGGGCAGAAAGAAAGGGCCGATCAATTCATTCTTAATAATGCCCATCCACACATTAACGGAAAACCTTCTTTGTGATCCTTGTAATCTTTTCTTGTTTGGGTTACCGTCATCTTTCGGGGCCCAATAATGAATATTATGATAATTTGATATTCCCTCCTGATCAAATTTGGATTCGTGGGTCCATAAGATTTTTAATAAAAAATTGGCATCTTCCATATCGGTGTTCAACATGAATCTGCAAAATTCGACTCTACGTGCAGGATCTCCGTCTTGGATAACTTGTACCGGAGTCAAATGATACGGGTAGAGTCTTGAGCGGTGCACTGTGTTCCATACTTTCCATTGCGACATGCCAAGACGTCGTGCAATGATGTTTGTTGAAGTCGTAGGATCTTGCTCAAACATGCGAATTATCTGTTCCTCTTCATCCGAATGATAAATACGAGATCGTCCAGCATCACTTTGTCGTCTTTGAACTTGACCAGTTTCTCGTAGTCGCCGGTACACTCCGTCAAATACACTCACATGGGGTAAACGGCGCTGTGGAAATCGAGACTGATACTCCGTTCGAGCATGTGTAGCGACGCCGTTGGCAAAACCATAGCAAAACAGTATGTCCGCATACTCTTCGTTTGTGAACTCTCGAAGCCGAGGTAGATGGTCGTGGGATTCCGCAGTCATGATCAGATCCTTTTGTACAAGCCAAGTCGTCGGGTAAGCAATCAATCAAAAAGTCCAGTTCACTAGCCGAATCACAGAAAAAGAAGTTACACAAGTCCAATAACGTTATCAAGGTCGAAATTTAATCGTAATAAAGGGTTGCCAAAGAGCGTCTGAACAGTACGATGCGCTTGAGCAAACTGGGTTCTCATTGCTCGTTCAACAAACATAAGCGAGAGGGAGACGGCGCATTCAACATGGATACCGTTGTATAAAACCCTTTCTCGGAATGTCTCTACCTGAGTCTTTGTTATCGCATTATTTCTGCAATTTTGCAATAAAGTGCTAATTTTTTTACCTCGTTGGATAGCTAAAGACTTGTAGATGTTTTTTAAATAAAATGCAGACTTAATTTACTATCGTTTTTGTAGAGAAGATAAAGGTTTTTGTAAAGCATCTTACAAAAATTATCAAATAAAAATTATGAAAAAGCCTCTAGTTTTTGGATGGATCTACATTAGTACGATATTATTGTTTATTATTAAGAGCTGTAACAAGGTTTCTCTAAAACTGCGAACAGAATTGAAATCGGTTGATTACTTTTTTTTTTATTGAATTTTAAAGTAGTAAAACTGGATTTTCCAAAAAAAAATAAAAAAAAAGAATATCACAGAAATGATTCATTTCCGGATATCACAATGTACAGTCATATTGTTGCAAATGGCATTCCCTACCACCCCTTAAAAGGATCCGGTCTAATTACCAATAACCCTGTATGTTATTAATGATATTCAACAAATATTTTTTGGTATTCAAAGATGACCGACAAATGAATGAATATGGAATTCCATCCAAGCCTGGAGAAGAGTCTTTAAGGTGATCTAAGGCAGCTGAAAGTTCATCAAATGAAAACAAGTCATCCATAGGAACACTAGATATCCCAGAACTTGAAAAACAAGTAAAATATTCTGTAGGAGGAACGAAAGGAGGAGCTAACTGGTCAGAAAAAGCTTCTAGCCATGATATGTCATTAGATGACAAATCACGACAGTCGTTTTTGGAATTTCGAAACGATTTGTTTTTTTTTTCTATATAAGGTAGGAAGGAGAGCGAGGAGACAGACTTTCGCAATATTTTGACCAGCCAATTTTTTTTTCTTATAAAGAAGTCTTCTAGACCTTGCCAAAACTTTTTTAAATAGAATAAAGTTTTCATAAATAATATTTTCAGAAAAGTATGTTTCTGCTTCAATTCGCTCTTTGGTAACACTAGTACATTCAGAATCCCACCAAGGAGGTAGAGGGATATTAGATCGAGGCTTCTTTATGGGAATAGTAGAGTCTGCAGATGCAATAATGGCATTTACTAATTCTGTATATAAATTTAAGTAATTAAACTCATTAATAGGAGGTAAAGAAGATACCTTAGAATCAAGAGTGGAAGAAAATGTATCCCAATCAGCACTATTAAGTCTATATTTTAAAAGAGGAGGTAAACTAAAAGGAGCTGGACATTGTGAGGAAGAGGAGATTAGAATAGGGAAATGATCGCTTCCATGAGAGTGAGGAAGGACAGACCAAAACAATTTGGACGATAGAGAAGCAGAAGTTAAAGATAAATCTACAGCACTAGGATTTTGAAGGGGGGAAACCTGTCGAGTGGGAGAACCATCATTTAAAATGCATAAATTGAAATCGTCAATGAGATCAAGTAGGTAAGGTGAAAATGAGTCAGGAGCAGGAGAACCCCACATTTGGTGATGACACTTGAAATCACCAAGAACGATGAGCGGAGGAGGAAGAGAGGAAAAAATGAGTGAGAGTTCAGAAATTATAGAAGCATTAGGATGTACAGACACAGTTTTTTTATAGGAGACAGGAGCAGATTGCGTTTGGGCCTTTTCAATAATAGGAGACGGAGGACCTTGGCGTAAATTTGACTATTTTTGATTGATGGATGGAACCCGCGCGGATGCCTCCATATATGATATGCATTCCTCCGAAACAATGTTTTTAATTATCTTTTGTCTATTATGCTCAGGGCAAACCTTGTCTGTGACTGCCTGAACAGAATAGGCAAGAAGAATCAATTACCTGACAGGTAGAGCCCGAATGAGGTTGTGCACATTTAAAACAACGCGGTTTAGATCGAAAAATTTTGAGTATGACCAAATCTACAGCAGGACAAGCATTGAATTGAAGGCAATTGATATTTATCCACATTAATGGCAGCATTAAAACAGAAAATTTTCTTTGGTAGAAATGTACTTTTGAACGTAACTGCAACTGTTTGAGTCGGAATCCATACTGGCTTGTTTTCAATAAATGTTTTTTTCTATTTAATCTCCTTGCCTTTAAAACCGGCCCACAGCCAGAAGGGCATTCAAGTGCATTAACCAACTCCTCCATGGACCAATCCACTGGAATGCCCTTAATAATACCCGTGCGCGTTACGTTATAAGTCGGAATTTGAGCATGAAAATCATAAGCAGACAGAAATTCACATTCCAAAAACTTGTTAGCCTCATCCCACGTTTTGAATTGAAGCGCAACTTTATTTCGACTTATCAATTTTATTCCATCCGAACAAATGCCTGTAACTTTATTTTTGAAAAGAAGTTGAGCTACCTTTAAGACTCTTAAAGTACCTAGGTATAACCAGAAGCAGGGTCAGCAATATTCTTTGTTAAGTGAACCACATAGGGGCCCAAATCCGTCTGATCATAATGAAGATCTTTTACGTCAAACTGGGGGACAATATAGAAATGTTGCGTCGAAGTTGAAGGGCTGATATTTTTTTTATTAGGAATTAATCATCCTGAGCACTAGGAGCACGTTGACGCTTCCTTGCTCCTGTAGAAAGACTAACCAACGTGCTATCTGTATTATCTGATTCCGAACCAAGATCAGGAGGATCACTCCACTGATCCAGTTCAGGATCACTCATTTTTCGAAAGAAAAAAATCTTAATCGCTTTTACCAATAATACAAATACTATTTACAAGCAACAAGAAAAAAATACTTACTAAAAGAAACGAAACCAAGTTTTTTATCAAGATTAATTAATAAGAAATCTACGCATTAAACTTCCGTATAATAGCCAAATCACTTACAAATAATCCCAGATAAGGTTCAGAAAAACAAAAATATTCTTTCAGACTCCCAATAATTTTAAATAATTGTGCTCATTTTTCAACAGAAGCCGCCATCATCCTCTCCCCATCCATAGTTTAAATGTCTTATTTTATTGAGATTCTAAAATGGTATAACACTATGTGTCCAGTCTTCAAAAGAAAGATCGTTGCTATTATAGTCCTTCTAATCTAATAGATACCGTTTGACGTTTGCTTTTTTGTTTTTTACGTAGTGTTTCGACTCTTCATACTCACTTTTATACGAATAATCGGTGAAAAATTACGTATAATCGAACTTATTAGATTAATATAGAGAACAACCGTGATAGTTTAAAGAGTCTTATTGATAACTATTGTGAAAGCCTAAGAAATCATTATTGATAGCTAGCTGCGCTCCGCAGTTTCACCCGCGTGGTGATGGTGATGTATCAAATATTATAGCGAACGTTACTCAGACATAATGTATCTTTCTATTCGTGAAAAATATTTTTGAATAGGTCAAGTACCTACCTACTTTATGCGTTTATACATTACAAACAAACACACAATCAAATCTTCATCATCATCATCTCAGCCGTAGGACGTCCACTGCTGAACATAGGCCTCCCCCATGATTTTCCAAAAGGACCGGTTGGAAGCGGCCTGCATCCAACGTCGTCCTGCGACCTTCCTCAGGTCGTCTGTCCACCGTGTCGGTGGACGAACTACGCGGCGCTTGCCGGTCCGTGGTCTCCACTCCAGAACCTTTCGGCCCCATCGGCCATCTGTTCTGCGTGCTATGTGCCCTGCCCACTGCCACTTCAACTGGCTAATCATCTGAGCTATGTCGGTGACTTTCGTTCTTCTACGGATCTCCTCACTTCTGATTCGATCACGTAGAGAAACCCCGAGCATAGCCCTCTCCATAGCTCGTTGTGCGACTTTGAGCTTATCTATGAGGCCCATAGTAAGAGACCACGTTTCAGTGCCATAAGTCATCACTGGTAACACACATTGGTCGAAGACTCTTGGTCTTGAGGCACTGAGGTATTTTTGACGAGAAGATTCGCGAAGTTTCCGGAACGCTGCCCAGCCGAGTTGGATTCGACGATTGACCTCTTTCTCGAAGTTGGACCTGCCTAGTTTGTTTGTCTGTCCCAGGTAGATGTACTCGTCAACAACTTCGAGAACTGAGTTCCCTAATGATATTGGGGTAGGTACAACATGGGCATTAGACATAATTTTCATCTCATCCATGTTCATCTTAAGACCTACCCGTTGGGAAACTCGATGGAGGCCTTCGAGCATTGTACTGAGGTCTTCCATGGATTCTGCCATGACTAGGTACAATATCGTCGGCAAATCGAAGGTGAGTGATGTATTCGCCGTTAATATTGGTGCCAAGTCCTTGCCATTCCAGAAGCTTGAAGGCGTCTTCCAATGTAGCGGTAAACAGTTTCGGAGATATAACGTCTCCCTGTCTCACGCCTCTTTGCAATGGAATTGCCTTCGAACTCTGCTCCTGTACTCGGACTGACATGTAGGCGTTTTGGTACAAACACTTCAGCACCTCAATATACCGATAGTCAATACGGCACCGCTGGAGAGACTCAAGCACTGCCCACGTCTCGATCGAATCAAAGGCTTTCTCATAGTCCACAAACGCTAAACAAAGAGGCAAGTTATACTCTTCGGTCTTCTGTATAACTTGCCGTAGCGTGTGGATGTGGTCTATGGTACTATAGCCTTTTCGGAAACCGGCTTGTTCCGGAGGCTGGAATTTATCAAACCTGCGACTGAGACGGTTCGTTATGACCTTCAAAAACAGCTTATAAACATGGCTCAAAAGCGAGATGGGTCTGTAATTTTTAAGTAAAGTGTTGTCACCTTTCTTAAAGAACAGCACTACCACGCTTTTGTTCCATGCTTCTGGCGTTGAACCTTCGAGTAAGACGGTATTAAAGAGCTTCTGAAGGACTTTAAGTACCGGTGTTCCACCCGCTTTCAGAAGCTCAGATGTGATACCGTCGTCACCAGGCGCCTTGTTGTTCTTAAGCTGTTTCAAGGCCATTCTAATCTCGTACAGGCTGATGTCCGGGATATCTTCGGTAATCAAATCTTACCTCTTTATTTTTCGAGTAGATATGGATTAATATCAAGATACGAGTAATGTGGCCTAATCTGTACTTATACCAGCGTTACTATTGCATATTTTAACATACATAAAATACTTATTGTGACATAACTGTGATCGTTATACATATGGGATCACTTACTTTTTTGTAGATTTTAATGTCTTCTATAAAACTGTACATCACTTTGCTCTATTGTCAATAATTACCGCAGCATGCGCTATATAAGGATTGTTATATGGGTACTTCTTTCACGCCTTGGGTTACTTTATCGAAGACTTCATACGAATTCTATAGCCTATGTTCATCAGGGATTAGGTAGAATTCTAATGGTGTAAGAATTTAAGAAAAAGAAATGTATCCCCAAAGAAGGATCGCACGATTGGGGACAATCTTGTGGCCACCACGATCACCTGACCTAAACCCGCTCGACTTCTTCTACTGGGGGTGCCTCAAAGAGAAGGTCTACAAAGAGCCGATCACTACAGTTGAGCAGCTACGAGAGCGTGTGCAAAGGGCTGTACAAGAAATAACGGAGGCTGGATACGCGCGAAAAATAAAACAATCTTTTACGGGAATAGTTAATCTCATTGGTAATACCAACATAAACCGTTGTGACACTTTCAGCTTAAGATTTTTCTCAATGGTACTGTTACTACTGGTAGGTAAATAAGAAATTATAAACATTTTCGCCGTTAAGTAAACTTTTTATTATAAATAGTATAAAGATTATATATAATATATGATGATAACATTATTAAAATATCGTTTCATTTACTTACTTACAATGTAGTACTACTTACATAACTAAATAAACACTTTAAAATGCAAGGGAGAAATATTTTGTATCAAATCTCTCATAAATACGTAAACAATACTTATAGCAATATTATGATTAAGACAATGCATAGCCACTCCAGACATGTAGGTACAAATGTTCAAAATAGAAAATGGTTGCATAATATACCTACCTATACCCATTTATTCCTATTATTTTAATTAAATTTATAAACCCGTAGAACTTCACCTTGTTGTGTAACTCAGTAAAACATATGATATTTTAGTTATTTGACTTTTAAGACTAACAGGGATAATTTAAGGTATTCTAACGTCCGGCATTAATCTATCTATCGTCGGTTTACTCTACTAGAGATATATAGATATTCAACACTGTGGATTTTTGTTAAACGTGAGCGGGCGCACTCCCTTTTATTTTAGTCGGTACCTACCAAATTTGTAGAAAAGTGAAAGAAAAATATAGGTAATAAATATCATACGATACATAAATAAAGCTGTATAATTTATAAGAGCCATGATTAACTTACGGTTGTTTTCCAGAATAAACGCTTAGTTGTTAATATTCAAATTTAAAGTTAATATTCAAATTAAATTATAAAAAATTAAATTAATTACCGTACATTTACCCAGATCTGTACTCAAGCTTGGATTCACTGCTGTTCGTAATTCTAGAATACGGCCCCATTGCATCAATTCCCATGTGCATATACAACCTACTATACAACACTACTAGCGAACTAAAATTATTCTCGGTAGTTCTTATCCTGTTCCTACTAAAATTTAAGTTCATAATAATACATATATTAATTTCACCTTTTTGACCTACGTCTACTTGTGACATAAATAGCAAAGTCGACACAAAACAGATTAAAATGATAATATTTATTATTATTGTATATGACATGTATTATTAATATTAATTTTTTGCTCGAGCGGTGGGGCGACTACCGCTGAACGCTCTATTGAATAGCTCGCTACGTAAAATACCTAAACTCGCGCAGCGCTGCGCGGGATAAACGCTCATAACGCTAAACTACCCACAATGGAATATTATAATAATCGTACTCGTATTTTAGGATTGTCATTCAAAGTGTTAAGCTAATGTGGATTTTAGTTTCCACAGAATAAGAACTACCATAGTTTTGAGAACTAAATTTTAGTTGGCTAGTTTAGTTTGGTGTTCTGCACAAGCGAATGCTACTTCTGTGCAGTCGCCTGCAATAAGACGTTAACATTTCACGATTTTCAAGTGTCTCAGCATTCGAATTCATAAAAAATACACCGAAAACAATTTTGAATGAAGTTATTTATATTATTTAACTGTTTAAAATAATCCTTATCGACACGTCGTTATTGTGACATCAGGATATGGTACGAATATCGTAAAAGCAGACCAGAGATAAAATATTAATAGGCTCACCACTCACCCCTATACATGAGACGATGTACATAAATGGCAGACTGGTTGATCTGCCAATTAAAGGCCTAAGCGTAATACATACATAGTTAAATTCTCAGCGGTTACGAGCTAAGACTAAAAATCGTGCCTTGAGGTCTTTCACAACCTATTTTGCATCAAGTATAGTTTTTTTTAATTTTGTATAAAGTTTATTACTTAAAATTAAACAGTATATAGCCTGGAATTAGGGTACATAATTAACTAATCAATTAATTAACTAGATAATATTTTAGTGATATCTAGAAAAGACTTGTGTAAAGCCTCGATAAATTGAGAACTGTCGTTGTGCGTCTTATAGCTTGTGACGGCTGCTCCCAGCTTGTCAGGAAAAGCAGAGTACCTGAAAAAAAAGTGCCAGTAAGGAATGAAGTAGAAGCAAGAGTAACCAGTCAAAGTCAAAGTCAAAATCATTTATTCAATTTAGGCATCAATGACGCACTTATGAACGTCAATTTTGCATTGTAATGTACTTTAAAGACTACCGCCGCGTTCCAAAATATATAGAGCCTACCGAGAAGAAGCGGCAAGAAACTCGGGGCCATTCTTTTTATATAGATGTTTTACAATGTTTTTACTTAGGTACTACAAATATTAGCTCCAGTGTATTGCCTTACAAAAGAGAACATAATAATGGTATCAGTAGGGCAAGACACGCTACACTTTGACATCTTAGTACACGAGTAGATAGATCCTGGAGTGATCAGTCCCAAGCTGTTTTATCCTCCAAGTGATCCGAAATTTTGTAATAACCTTTTTGACAGAGTTTAGTTTTAATAGTAATTTTAAACTTATTAATAGGCAAATCTCGGATAACATTGGGAACTTTATTATAGAATCGTATACATTGTCCCATAAAAGAATGACTTATTCTGTGGAGACGCGTTATATGTACGGATAGCTTGTGCTTCTTTCGCGTGTTGATGGAATGAGCATCACTCCTTTTATCAAAACTGCTAATGTTTTTCTTTACATACATTAGATTTTCATAGATAAACTGAGAGACAACAGTTAGAATGTTTATGTCTTTAAACTTCTGTCTAAGGGAAACTCTGGGAGCTAAACTGTAGATCGCTCGTATAGCCCGTTTTTGCAGTATAAAAATGGAATTAATATCTGCAGAACATCCCCAGAGCAGTATGCCATAAGTTATAACGCTATGGAAATAACTAAAATAAACTATTCTAGCTGTGTCTACATCAGTTAATAGTCTAATTTTTTTAACAGCATAAGCCGCTGAACTGAGCCTACTAGACAATTTTTTTATATGGGGACCCCATTGCAATTTAGCGTCTATAGTAATTCCTAAAAAGACCGTTGACTCCACAAGGTCCAACCCTGTTCCATTCAATTGTATATTGGATTCTACTTGTCTCACATTTGGTGTCGAGAACTTTATACAATTAGTTTTCTTCTCATTGAGGAGAAGATTATTTGTATTGAACCAATTCACAACTTTAGCTAATGCATTGTTAACATCGTCATAGTTTAATAACTGCCTTTTAATTTTAAATAACAGTGAAGTGTCATCTGCAAACAATACAATCTCGTGATTCTTCTCTACATAATAAGGTAAGTCATTAATATAGATAAAAAACAAGAACGGCCCTAGTATTGAACCTTGTGGAACGCCCAATGAGATTATAGAGCCGGTCGATTTTTTACCATTTATGTCAACCCTTTGAATTCTATCATTTAAATATGAAGTCAAAAGGTTGAGAGCCATGTTCCTAATACCGTAGTGTTGTAATTTCCTGACAAGTATCTCATGTCGGACGCAGTCAAATGCCTTAGATAAGTCACAAAAAACACCTAAGGCATCTTGAGAGTTCTCCCAGGCATCAAACACATCTTTTATAAGTTCTATAACTGCGTCTATAGTAGAGCGATTCCTTGTGAACCCAAATTGATTCTTATGGAAAATTTTGTTTGCACTAAAATGAGTTTCTAATTGATGTAATATAATTATTTCGAAAATCTAACTTAGCGTAGGTAGTACAGAAAAAGGCCGAAAATTTGTTGGATCAGTAGTACTACCAGATTTGAATAAAGGAACCACTTTACTGTGCTTCATTAGGTCAGGAAATACACCACTTGCAACACAACTATTAAACACAGCTGCTAGATTGGGTGCAAGGACATCTATAATTGAAGAAACGGTCTTCACAGAAAGACCCCATAGGTCTGCCGTTTTTTTTGCATCTAGACTTTTGAAACTGCTTACTATATCTTTGCAATTAACTATTGAAAATTTAAAAGTTGTGTCACATTCAGTTACACTTTGTTTAAGTAAGATCTCAGCAGAGATGGAGGAAGATTTTAGAGTTTTGGTTGTTAAAGAAGGAATATTAGTGAAGAAATTCTCAAACTCGGCCGATACCTCCAAATCCGCTCTTACATCTTTATTATTAATTTCTAAATGAAAGTCTCGATTACGCACTGTATTCCTACCAGTTTCACTGTTTATAATGTTCCACGTCATTTTTATTTTATTAACAGAATTTTTGATCTTATTTCTTAAATAAATAGATTTAGCTGAGGAACAGGCTCGTTTAAATAACTTAGAATAACGTTTGACATATTCCAAATATACAGGATTATGATTATACGATTTTTCATGGTACAATTCATATAACTTTTGCCTACTTTTATACATTCTTGGAGTTGCCCATTCACTAAACCTAGCACGATTACCAACAGATATTGTTTTTGGTACAAACAGTATCTGTCATGGTCCCACCAGTGGTCCAAAATAATGGGATGTCATGAAAATTATGTGTTAGGCAGAAGTCCGCTATACCGCTTATTGATCGACAAAGTACCGTACTTGCACTGCTGGGTTATAACCGTGGAACTAACATACCCTCATGGGGTATACCAATGAGGATTTGTGGAACACCCTTACACCAGCATCACAGGTAGCGCTCAATATTTGTAAGGATCGAATATCTCCCTTCAAGAAGTATAACCAGTGATATGATTGGTCCAGACCTAAATTAACAGCCGATTAGAGCGGTTTCTTATTTTTTTATTTTATTTGGAGACGGAACAAGCACGGGGCTCACCTGGAGTTAAGTGGTAACCTCTGGCTAGAACAGATGCATTTAATCACAAGTGACGAACTGTACTGCGCCCATAACCCTGAGACACTAAGTTGTTAGGTCTCATGAGCCTGTAATTTCGCCGGCACCCATACCCCGCCAACCAGAACACAGTATTGCGAACATTACTGCTTCGCGGTAGAAATAGGCAGGTATGGTGGCAGTAGTTCCCCGGACGAACTCATTCACAAAGAGTTCTACTGTACTAAAACTAGGTTTCGTAATGATTTAAAACATAAACGAGGTGTTTCGGCGTAGGCTAGTATAGTACTTATCTTAGTAATTACCAGTAACGATAAACAATTAATTCAAGAAACATAAACCTTATTAAAACTATGCAGTGTTTAAATTTTCATTCATGAGGCAATTTGCCCATCCGCGATCGTTATTTCTTTTTAAGCTCTTCGAAAAGAAAAGCATTCATACTTTTTAAATAATATCGTTTATCTAAAGTGAAAGCGATCTAAAAATCTTGCTAGCACTCGCAAGATAATTTAAAACTATTCCGGAAAATATACATTCTTGTCGTATTGGAAATCGTATCGTATTGGAAGCCAGCAAGGCTTGACATATTTATTATCTATTGTAGCAATATCCGAGAAAGTTCTTAAGGAAACAAATAACAATATATTAGTAGTTACAGGCCTACCGCAAGCACAAATATACAAAAATAGGCTTCTAAAGTTAAGCAAGAGCTTGTATGAGTCACCACATCCATTTGAAATGGTAGCTATTTGATTGGTCTCCAAATGTGCACTCAGTTCATTTCCAGATTTTACTGTTTAAAGGTTTACTTAGTTAAGGGTTTACTGCAACCAACACAGTAATACTTGGAAGTATCACGCATTTTACATCGGTCCACGACATATACAAATAGAATGTCACCATATGCAAGCTCGTTGACTACAACCTAACGGTTATAAAGCGTATCTTACCCGATCCCAAAACCATCTCGAGCCACCGGTCCGAAGCCCCCGGCCATCACACTCGGCGAAGAGAGCGTACTTGTGCTCAATATAGATTTATTCAAGAACTTGTATTCGTAAGAATCGAATAGTTCCGGCCTCGGTAGGTTGTTGTTTTCGGCTATTTTGTTTAGGGCGAACAAGTGACGATCGAACCCTTGTCCCATTGCAGCCTCTTTGACAAGCTCAGAGTGTAGTGATGAGCATTCCTGCATCATAGAGCGAAGCTCGTCCAGGGATAATTTGTTGCTGTGTAAACCTTCACAGAACGCCTGAAATTATATACATCATATTTTAGATATAGTTTAGGTACAGGAACATTATAAGAAGGAAATCATTTTGATATTGTTTTCTGCTAATTTGGTAATTTCTAGTTTTTGTCATACAGCATGGCAGCTCTAATTATTTTGTTCTTTGCTACAACGGGTACGATAATGAGTTTCTAACTTAAATATGCTTCGCTTTACGCAAATTGGTTAATTGATTAATTCGGGATAAAAAAGTTAGTAAGTAATTTCATCATCATCACCTTAGCCGTGAGACGTCCACTGCCGAACATATCCCTCCCCCACAAATTTTCGAACCGACCGGTTGGAAGCGGTCCGCATCCAACGTCGTCCTGCTATCTTTATCAGGTCGTCAGTCCACTTTGTCGATGGACGACCTACGCTGATCTTGCCGTTTCGTGGTGTCCACTCCAGAACCTTCTGGCACCATCGGCCATCTGTTCTGCGTGCTATGTGGCCTGCCCACTGCCACTTCAAGTGCCTTATCTTCTGACTTTAGTTCGTCTACAGATCTCTCATTTCTGATTCGATCACGTAGAGAAATCCCGAGCATAGCCCTCTCCATAGCTCGTTGTGCGATTATGAGGCCCAGTGTAAGAGACAGCGTTTCAGTGACATACATCATTACTGGTAACACACATTGGTCAAATACCTACTCATGTCTTGAAGTTAGTAATTTTCCTGCGGCATATTATATTCCGTATATATACCGCGGCTATTGGTCCATTTGCTTTTGGCAAGATAGACGTGCGATAAAGTCACAAAAAGTTAACACATTTCTCGCCTGACAGACTCTCCACATAATGGATTATTAAAATCAACCTTTAAGAATCCAGTAAGTGGACAGCGTTTAAAGTTATCTCACCTTAGTTTTATTAGTGCACGGTCGCATGGTCTCAGTTCTTCCATGTTTGAAAGCGGACGTGCTGCACGATTCGTACGTGCCAACGAAGTTACCCCTTAGAAGGTGGTAGGCGGCCTGAGAACAATATTAGTGAATCCCATTACATGTTTGAGTAAACAGGATATTGATAATGGCGTTAAATCCTAGACACATCGTTTCTGATGATACTTTTCAATAATAGTAGATTGCGCACCAAGAGAATGAAGTAGTAAGGTACTTGAGGGTGATAAAATTTACGCAACTTCGACCCACTTTTAGATATTTTTGTTTGAAATTAATTAGGTACTCTAGTTATAATGAATTCGACAAGTATTGCTTTTAAAAATAGAGTTAAGAATAGAGTGTTTCGCGCATGGCCCGAAGAGATTTTTGGGGTGTTGTGTGGTTCATGTTTTTCCCGATAGACCCTATGTCCTAAGTGTCACTGTTGTTTAGATATTTAATTTTAATTTTATTTAAATCGCCTGAAATGTTGCTTTTAAATCGCCATAACTTTTTTGTTTATGGTTGTAACACCACAAACAACTTATGCTTGTATTCTGCAATGTATACTAATTCTAAATAAATCATTACTCACCCCAATTTATATTTACAAACAAATTCTGAGCTTACAAAGTGGTAATTCTGTGTAAATGTTATGAAAAATGACAGCTTCTATTTCATTGCAAAGAAACTAAAATATATAATAAGCTTTCTTTTAAAAATATCTTTTGTTTCCACTCTTTCCAACGTAATACCTGATTCTACTGTTTACCTTATTACTCTCTGGCATCTTACTTATTTTACGTAACGGCTGGCATATTGAATTCCGAGCACAACGATGTTACTAGGGTTAACTCTCGAGCGTAGAAAGATGCATAGTTATTACTAGAATCCTGAGTGCAGTGCAGGATTTATGCACGAACGAATACAACGTTATTCCTGATGCATACTTGGAATATTGAATACTCTACTTACTATACTTACACACTGCAATACAATAAAAGCAGTCAAATACTAGTACTAAAACATTTTCTAAGTATTATCTACATTTCACAGTAACTATTCATCAATAAAAAGAAAGTACTAAAACCAAAGTATTTAAGACTAAAATAAAGACTAATCTATTATTGAAAAATATAATTTAGTATTGTCTAAAGCAGGCTTCTTAACTTGCGATGCGGCTTGGGACATAACCTTTCAACTGGTTTTCATTTTGGTATAAGATAAAACTGATTAATTAAATGAATTCTTAATTGATTTTGATTAATGATTTTTTATTATGAGAAAGTCACGAAAGGGTTTTCGTTGCAAACTTCAAGTGCAAATTTCGAATAAGTAACGACAGTATCCGTAAACTCGAACACCAGTTTTATCTCTCTATAATATGTAAAATCGTCACAATATTAGGACCGTTTTAACAGCTGTCAGTGCAATGGTCTTAGGGATGGGAATAAACAAAACACATATCAAATTATACGATTACGAACCAGAAATCGATTACTAATTTTATGACAGCGATTATATTTTCAAGTTAATCACAAACGATTACGCTCTAAGGGAGTTTGAAGTAGCATGCGGATTTGCTCACGAGATGGGCACGCGCGTGTGGTTTATCGGTACGCGAGAAAGGATGCAGGACGCATGCGGCGTAAATCATGCATGCGTACAAAACACATGACGTATAAAAAATGTTAAATATTAAAAACTGTAACTAGGTTCTAACTTATAGAAGTATAACACAATAATACTACTTCATAAAATATTTATTCACTTTCATCAGATGTCAAATTCGTCAGTTCGGGTGTCGTCATCTGAATTTATAATTATTTACTTCATTATATTATCCATCTAACATCTCTGTCCATATCTTGTGTTTTTCACCATTTTTTTTTCAGTATTTCTTTTAAAATTGCATGTGCTTCCTTCATAAAGGTCATTATTTTATCTAAAATGATAACGGGACTTTTGTATTATTAAGTTGTGCATAGCCTGTAAAAAAGATACACCAATATAAGTATAGTATAGTTAGAATGGATTTTATTAATGGACATTTAACTTGAGCCCAAATTAACTCATTTGCATTGTACTAACATTGGGACGGCGAAGACATAGAGTTTTATATCCATGCTAAGTGGTAAGTTAAGTGTAGGTATAGTCTTTTTGTCGATTCCAAGCACACCTGCAACGAATTCTTGCATTTGTGTAACTGTCAGTTGAGTTTCACCATGCAGTAGGTAGTTCATGTTTAAAGTATTCATGTAACTTCAAAACCGATTCTCGAGATTGGTTATTGATGATTTGTCTTCTCTATACATGTGATAAAGGAGTTGTGTTGAGTTGTATGACCACTAAGCTACTAATCCGAAGTACAACGCTTAATCATACTGCAATATATAAAAGCAAAGTTTAATGAAATAGCAAACAGAAACAGTATATAATCAAAGATTCAGCGCAAGAAAAAGCACCTAAAACATTATAAACACAATTAAACCTCCAAAATGGCGAAATACCACGCGGCGGACGCTGGCTGCCAAGTGGAAAATATTGGTGCCTAACATACGGCTTTACTCATTAGACCAATAAACGAAAAGATTTATACATAAATAAGTTTCTTGTTTTATGAAATCTTATTGCGTTAATTATAATTTTTAATTGAATTAAAAATGTTTTGGGAATATAGGTTGCTAAGTAAATCAAAATCGCACGTTATTTTGGGTCCCAAGATAATGAATACATGCAATGTTTTCGCTACATTATCTATAACACTATTATTTCGGTTACAAAAAAAAAGATTATCGGTAAATAATGTATATATTTAACCGAATAACTTCATTAATATTTATTTTCTGTTTAATTGATACCAATAAAAGTTGCATTCATCTCTTTAACTCTTGTTTTGCCGTCAAACTGCCTCTAATAAACTGTTAACAAATTACGGTGGTTCCCAATAACTATCGGTGGGTTTACTCACCAGGGTCAGATTTTGACATAATTTCTATGAGTTTACTTCAAATATCAGTAGCACGGAAAACCGGCAAAAGATCAAAAACGAAGTATCGCCATTAGTGTCGGTGAGCATTATACAAGGCCTTTGATAATTAGTGCACAATATTGAACGAGGTGGTTTGGCATCAATAACTGCCCACAGTGAAAGAAAAAATACATATTTATTCTGCTCTGCGGCTAAGTACCATAATGCGACTGAACGCACAACTGCGTCGCTGAAGGATCTCGATATTGGAGTTATTGGCTGAATCCCTGAGTTCTATTCCATATAAACAGATTGGTTTTATGATGGCTTTGTATACTAGCAGTTTGTTGCCGAAGAATCGGCGTCCTAATAACCAGTTTAACAATTATTGAAATTGCAAGTTTGCATCCTTTTTCTTAGCTTTTTTCTTTAGCTTAGTCTTTTAACGATGTGCAACCCCAGATACTTCATGCTGTTGCCGCTTGGTAGAGACATTAGTCAAGCCAATAATATATACGAAAAAAAACACTGCGTTATCATGTGGAATAGTAAATGATAAAGCATGACTTCTGCACTTGAGCGAATGTACTGCTTGAAATGACGACCGATACTTAGGTGACATGCTTCATCAAGTAACAAGAAGGCGGCGACTTGAAGCTGCTAAATTTTATCATCACAACTCCTAAAAAAGGTACGTGTATCCCAAAAGTACAGCATATTTATGAGCATACATTATGCATGCAATAATTATTACAAGCATAAAGTGAAATAAATCACGCAGGTATACTAAGAAGCTTATTTATCGTCAGTGTCACCAAGGAAGTTAACTATAAGCGTGGAAACTTTGCGAATGCTGCATTTATAACCATCTCCAAACTTTCTTGCAGTTTTGCCCACCTGTTAATAGATTAACATAGGTGTAACTCGTACCTTTTAGTGCCTTCCCTATGAAATCGCCTACTTGTCCATGATAAATTCAAATTCTTCACAGTATGCATCTGCAGTTATTGTTGTGCCGTTGTTGTTGTTTCTCACTTTCTTTGATGTAACCGATTTGACGTAAACGATTCTGCACTGTTAGCATGGATTGTCAGTTGTGTAATCAATTAGCTATGTTGCGGCTGGAACAGCCCCGGATCTAGGAGCTAAGGCAAACTGGGGCAACTCATAATGATCCATGCCCGCACTATAGTATCGTTTTAACACATACATGGAGTATGGGGCCTGCTGCTAATTTTGACGTTCGAGATGAATCTGCTTCCACTAGTATATTCATTTCATCTTTATCGATTTTCAACTCCGTTCACAAACGGAGCTCATTATTTTAAGCCCGGGTTAAAGTCGAAACTTCCATAACGAAAGCGATCAATACAAAAACGTGTCGTACCGCAGTTGCTGGTCCACACACATCGTAGATATTGCGCGCGTCTCTCTGTCGTCGGTGTAAAACGGAACTCTTATTTAAAAATAAGCATTTCATATTTTTTATGGTCACAGAAACAGCGATATTAAAAATAATCATGCAGCGGAAAACAAATGTGCAGCTGATTATACTTTCGGGACTATATTTAGTCCACGTTTATAATAAGACGGACTCAGCCAAAAGCCAGGTGTTCAAGTCCTGGGCATTATTTTTCCTTAAAATGGCAAATTTAGCTTGCTTTGAAGTCAGCACTTTAAAAAAAAAACGTAAATAGTATTATAATCAGCTCATTATGTTCCCTCTGCTGGGACTCGAGCCTTCCTTTTAGAGAGAGGAGTTAAACCATAATCCACCACGCGGGCCCAGTGCAGCTTGGTGGATAGGCTAGTGGCCAACCCATGTCAAAGTTTTCCGATCAAAGCCGCCCAAATGCCTTCGACATAGCCTAACGACTGTTGTCATAATACAAAAAACCGGAAGATATAAAAAGATCTTAATAACTTTCGGTTGAAAATCTTACTTCGGTTGGTGATAGTTTGCTCATCATTGGTGCCGATTCTGTAAGCATTCTCTTAACTAAACATCTGTATATTGTGGCAGTACTTATTGTGTTTAGTCTAAAATCCAAATTAGTTTAACACTGCCGAAGGTCAGCACTAAAATTAGATAATTCTCTTCAATTGTCTCTCGGCATATTTTAGTCGTCACGTAACTTGGTGCTCGCTAAACTAACCTAAAATAACCCAAAATTGAATAGAATAATCCTATTTTTAGAAGTGTAATTCTAAGTGTTAAAATGATTTTGGATTTTATTGTTAACAGAATAAGGACCACCATAATACATTTTAGTTCGGTAGTTTTTTTGAACAAGTGAATCGTTACTAATGTGTGTTTACTGTTTACCCACATTTCACTATGGTGTCATCAAGTGTCATGTAATGAGGAGCCTGATGCCATCTTTCCTTTTTGGAGTTTACGACAATCACACATGGGTTGATATGCAGCAATACACTGTATAGTTTCTCCTTTTATTGAGATTGTGATAAGCACAGGATAATACTTAACACGTGTGTGTAGTTAACTTTTAAGAAAAAAATATTAGAAGTAAAACAAAATTTCTTACCTGGAAACCAAGTTGCATTATACAATCGGGGCTGACTTTGAACTTCTTACAAGCTCCTTTGTTAAGACCTTCATATAAAATGTAATCGATGCTCAGAGAGTCACACCATTCTTTGTATTCTTTCTTGGCGTTGTTCACAAACTGCTTCGATTTGTCGTCTAAATTGAATTCTGAAAATAAAATAAGAGTTGTTGAATATCTTTATTTATAAGACCTTAATAGACTACATGACTCTTAAATGCATAAAAGGCTACATGACTTTGACATATAAGTGAGAAAGTATTTTAACTTGACATCCCATAGGTTCTCTCTCTCTAGAATCTAGAGATTTGTAAAGAAAGTTCGAGAAATTGCGCAAGATCTACCGTCTAGAGTCCAGATAGTAGATCTTGTGCAAGAGGCCGTCTTATGGCCGGTCCCAATAATCTATCTATCGCCCGTTTACCTTACTAGAGATAGATATTTGACACTATTTGTATGGACGTTATGTCAAATATCTATCGGTAGTAAGGAAAACTGTGGATAGATAGATTATTGGGATCCCTCATTAGTTGGAAGGTACCACCGCAGTGACAAATAGTCTGCCGCGAAGCAATAGTGCACAAGCATTAGTGTGTAAAGGTGTGAAGGGCACTGTAGCAAGTGAAAGACATTACTGGGCAAAAAATAACTAAAATATCTTAACCCGTCCAATGTCTAGGTTCATTCGGTTTCATTGCGAACTACGCATAAAAGTTCAGATAAAAATATTACTCTTACGTAGTTTGATCAACTAAAAGCAAATTTATACCGGTATCAAATCCAATGCAGTCCGCAATGTATTTGATAAAATTATTTAAAAACAAGAAGTATAAAAATGTGTATAGGTACTCTTGGGGTATGCGCGACATGGCTTAGCACTGCTAAGCTCTCCTGATGCTGGAGAATAGGATCCAGGGTTACTTTTAAAGGGAGTGACGTCATCAAGATAGTCCACGGTGCAGGTACATTAAGAAATACTCTCGTAAACTGTTTTATACTTTAATTTATTTACAATATCTTGTAGAGATCCGCATTATTTTTTATGGGATAGGTTGGCAAACGAGCAAGCGGTTCACCTGATGGTAAGTGATACCGTCGCCCACGGACATCCGCAATACCAGAGGTCTCGAGTCAGCGTTGCCGACTTTTGAGGAAGGGTGATAGGAAGGAAGAGATAGAAGGGGTAAAGGTTGGAGGGGGAGGTGGAAGGAGAGGGAGAATGGGGAAAGAGGGAATCGGGCCTCCGGAACCTCCCACAAACCGACGAAACGCAATAGCAAGCTATGTTACTTTACGTCGGTGTTATGTGGGAGTGTGGTACTTGCCCGTTCGTGCCGCCCCATTCGGCTGTGGGGTTACAGCGTGGCACTACCACCGAAAATATAATATAATACTCTACGGCGGTTTGTGTTTTATATGATTTATAACAAAATGTGACTCGCATCAGTAATGCTTTTAAAAACCACTTACAATTAGTGTTCAGTAACTGAGTATTAATCTGTCCGCATCAGGACAAAAAATAACAATAGATTTATAAATGAAACTTGCCTCGAATGAGGCTTGCTGATTCGGACAGATTAAGGTGTAGTATACATTAAGTTTATATTCCAAAGTATAACAAAATAAGTATTATCTAATGGATTAAAGGTTTTAAATGATTCGTTTTACGACACTAGGTTAAACAATTATCATTTTGGACTCTACTTATGATTCAGAACGGAGACAGTATTCATTTGACAGTTATTGAAGTTTTAGTTGGAGCTTGGTGATATCTTCGCGACGAAATGATCAAACCGAAATGATTAATGGTCAAATTAATCTACACTAACATTATAAAGAGGTAAGATTTGTATTTTTGTAAGTAACGAATAACCTTATAAAATAAGCTGGACTGATTTCAAAAATTCTTTTGCAGTTTGAAAGTTACATTATCACTGCGTAACATACGCTATATAATAATTACAAAATGTTAGGGATCCGCATCTTTTTAGCTGTTGCACGAAAATCGAAAATGTACACCCAATGTGGAATAAATTACCAAAAATCATCCTTATATCGCGTACGCTGCGGAAACTATTGACAATAGAGCAAAGTGGCGTACTGCAGTGTTATAGAAAATATCAATATCTACAACAAAGTCTGCAATACCATTCGTCTTACTATTACAGTTATGTCACAATAACTACTTTTTAATTTTAAAATATGCAATAGTAACGAAAAATTCTTATATCACGTAGCTGCACTGCGGAAACTATTGACAACTGATTGTAGCTAGATTGGGCTAATTTCACCAAACTCTTATAAATCAGTCATTAACTAATGCGTCGTTAAAAATAACAGTGATGTTAAAATATTTTACGTTCCAAGTAGAAAAAATAACAGACCATTAATAAATCCAAAGTTTGTGTAGGTTGAGTGAATGATAGAAAAAATGTTCATTCACGTTTTTAAGCGACCCAAACGAAATGTCATACTTTGCGATATCAATGTTACACACTATTTACAATAGTCGTGTAGCAATTCTCATGTTAAGCAATGCGACCAAATTTAAATACCGTTTATTCTGTAGAATACCAACACAGTCAGGTATTTTTTGTTTTGCTGGATAATTGAAATGTATAATAACTAAGTAAGTACAATACAGAAGAGAACTGATGAGGTGTGTTACTTATGTTGGTGTGCATATTTTTTGTGGTATTTTAATGTTATTATTTGATAACGTAGTTGATCTAAATTTTGATCTGATTTGATTTGTGGCGTTTTCGCGTCTAATAATATTAGCGATATCGAAAAAAGCGCGCGGGCGGAATTTTTGTTCAAACGATAAATAAATGGTCCACCTTGTAACAAAACACAAAGATATTGTGGAATGCGAGTTTGTATTCAATTAATTCCAACACAACCAGATTATTTCGATTGACGGAACCTCATCATATGATCATATTTTTCAAAATAATTGCGACGTTCTTTATAAGCTCTGGGACGACGTTTATCTAACTAATACATCAAAATTTTCTAAAACGTCTTCATTTAAAAATATATAGTTATACCTACGTCGCCGTCGTTTCCAAATTTTATAGCTTTATTGTAAACTAATCGTCGGTTAACGACTTAACAGACCCCTAGAGCAGTAATTAAAATTAACGCCTGATTTAGAAAATTAAACAGACGTTAGCGCATGGTGAAACACTTGGTAACCTTAACAATCCGTTAACGGAATGACAGAGCGTTAAACTAACAAACAAAGCATGGTGAAATTAGCTCGCTAGATAAGTTAAAGTATTTATATTATTATTGTAATGTAAAATTGTGATGTTCTCAACGAACGAAGTCTCCATTTAAAATGTATGTTATTTTAATTAATCCATAAGTTTAAAAATGGTACGGATTATAGTGTCTGTAGTGTGTAATTAATTAATAAACAATAGATTTAAAAAAACTACTTTTCCGTGTTAAAATATATAATATTATCGGCGGTATAAACGTGACCACATTATTCGTACTATGGTGTTAATCCTTAGCTACTACAATATAATAAATACGAAAGATTTGATAGTTTGTTTGTAACGGATAAACGCTAAAACTACATACTCAGTTCAATAAATTCACTACAAGTAGTGATTATATTATAGTAGAAAGCTATCTTATGCCCGAGTAACATGCGCTATTTTTTGATTCATCATCCATCGTCATCATCATCATCCTCGCGGGTGAAATCGCGGAGTGCAGCTAATCAGCCATAAAAAGGATCAATGAATTCAGCAAGAATTTATTGATGGCTTTTATAAATAATAATAAACTAGCTATAAAAATATTCAATAAACTGCCTAATACGCTAAAAAGCATAGAATATGTAGAATGTTTTATTAAAAACTTGAAATCATTACTTGAATCGAAAATGTATTATATCTTAGACGAATTTTTCAACGATAAATTGAATGAAATTTAAATAGATCATTCCGTTCCTACTGTATAGGGTCATATGTTATACAAATAAAAACATGTTCAATAAGACCTGCATGTCGCTACTTATATGTTGCAATAAATAATAGAGTACTGAGAATGTATGGAGTCCCAGCAGACACCTGTATCCATTATATATTCCAATAAGAATTTAAAAATAATTGTGTACAGTATATACATCTACATCCTTATTTTTATGAATATAAAAAAAACTTACCTAGTTTCCGAACACTGATGTTAGTATTCGCAGGTTTTGAATCAGGGTGAAGAAAAGGCTTTGTTGTAGTCTCAGTGAAGAGATCTAAGAAAAATCTCAGTACTGCCACTCCATCGCCCCAAGAATGTTCGAAGTTAACTCCAGTGATGCCATCTTTTGTCACGATAAGACTGAATGATTTGTCAAACCATCTGCAATTCAATATGTACATAATGTTGACTATACACAGAGTCACTTTTCTACGTTTCAATGTCAAAAAACGTCAAAATCGTGCCTTACTGAGCACCACGCAGTTGCAATGTCAACCAGAGCTTATAGCTAAACTGCGTGCACAATGGCCCGTCCGCTTACAAGTGTTCTACTAAATTGAACCAAAGAGTTCAATGAAAAAGTATTTTATCTTAACAGTTTTAGTGCATAGAGTAGTGTGGTAGGTAGTCTGTTGAGAGTTCGTGTGTTAAGGTGTGAAGGGTAAGTTGTAATTTCAGTACAATGAGTTATGTAGAGTCCTGAGTGAAGCGAGAGGTTAGAGCCGCCCAAGACGAAGACAGGATTTATCCTCGAGGTGCATACTCTACTTTTCATACCTACTGCGAGAAAATAAAATCTAAGAGCTTTAAAATAGCAGTTATTTAGTTAAAATTATAACAAACATCCATACAAGAAAATATTCTTTTACTATGTTTTATTTACAAGTGACATATTATGTACGCTTTTAATTAGCCAGGAATTGCCATGAACTTTATGTAAATAATGTTATTATACATATCTCATGTATAAAACTCATACATATACAGTTGGAATTTGGTAGTGACACCTGAAGGGAAAGACTCTTAATACCGTAGTAAGAAAATTTTACTCAAAAAAAATATTCCTTTAATTTTGAAAGAAAACAGCATTCAAAGTTTTTGGAAAATTCGCTTGTCACACACGGGAATCTAACCGACTAAAATCTGTAAAATTACACCCTGTACTTTTATTGCATTGGTCGTTAGGTTCAATTATAAGGATGCAATCTCTCTAACAAACTTGATCAATTAAATGAAAGGAAAACCATGAAATCTGGACTTATATATTAAATGCCCATGAATGCCAATGAAAGATGACACTGGGAGCCGTTGGACGCTGGCCCCACAAGACCGGTCGCTCTGGAAATCTATAGGGGGAGATATATTTTAATTTATATAAGTATATCATCTAAACTTATAATAAATCTGTAAAAGTGAAAATTCTGAAAATTCTTAGAAGTGAATGTTCTTCCTAAAAAAGAAAAAAAAGACGCGTGCATCTTATCATACATTTTTGAACTTTGATTTGAACGGACGTGTCGAGCGGCGAGCGTTCGTTCTTATTAACATTCTATAAATTGTATGTTTTAACTGCTACTTGCCATTCTAAACCGTGATTTAGAATGGCAAGCAGCAGTTTTAGTGCGACCTTTTTATTCCTTTTAGTTTTTACTAAGTACAGGTAGTCATTTAGGTTTATTTTTATAAGTCGTAGGTCGTAGGTATAGATTTTAATTTTAAAGTATATGTAGTATATTTTATAGTGTACGTAGTGACCGTAGGTTATTTTATAATACTGTTAAATAGGATTAGTCATTCGTATAGTTATTAGTTTTAGGCATTTTGCTCAACACGATGCTTCCAGAAAGAGCCTATATAATAAAACTGTAGTGGTCGAAATTCAGTACAATGAAAAAAAAATGCTAAAAACAGAGTCAGAGGATATAAGGAGTGGAATCGAACACATTTTTTTTTTAATTTATCGGCTCTCTGTTTGTCTGTCTGTTTGTACGGGCTAATCTCCAAAACGACTGGACCGATTTAAATAAAATTTTGTATGGTTACCGCCATTACCGGCTTATATCCCTGGTCAACATATAGGATACTTTTGATCCCGGTAAATTAAAAAGTTCCCGTGTGATAGCTAAAAAACTGTAATTAACCGTATCCCGCTAGGCCATGCGAGCGAAGCCGCTGGCGGTTCCGCTAGTGTTACATAAAAGGTACTTTTAATTACAATGTTTACCTACATCTTAAAAAATATACATCTTGTAGTAAAATATTCGTCAAGTACAATTTATCATTAGATGCATCAAGTCAGATTTGTAATAAAGAATAAACTAACAGTCCCATGGATGTAGCGTCAGCAAGTCACTAACATGTGTAAGTAACGTCCTACTAAAATGGATGCATTATTACAACTTTCTACGGTTATTGACTAGCAGAACAAACACCATGTTTCTACACTCACCGTTTTAGTAATCAACCGTTATTACACGTTCAAAGTGAAGGAAGCACAGTATCTTGGATAAAATGATACAAAATTATTGACCACTATTTGTTGTATACATAAAAGTTCCTCACGCCAATCATTTGTTTATCTTGCTTTTCTACTATTAGCTACTACCATACTACATGAGAGAAGTCGCGTGACCTAAAAGTAGCGTATTGGTAGTCTTGCATGAAAATAATTGGAAATTAATTTATTTTCAGAAAAAATACACCGAAGTAAAACAAGGACAAGTGCTGCTCTTATAGTGCTTACCATATACCAAGTGAAAAGTTGTACTGTCTCTACGTTTAGCGACTGATTCAAAACAGTAGTTTAATCGCTCTGGTCCGCGGGGTTCGGACGCGGCAGTGCAGTTGGCCTAGCACGAAAATTTGCGTAAATGTAACGTAATTTACGTAATCGTATCGTTGACGGTTACACTACAAACTATCATTTATCTAGTACGAATGTGGCATAGATAACTCATACTTTGTACTGTAAACATTAACGATACAAACACGTGACACTCAAATTGTCGTGGTAGGCCCACAGGTAAAGACGCGGCGTAAGCAGTGTGGCGGTGCCGAACTTGTGTCTATGAAATTTAATTAAATACTCACCTAAGGTGCGCTCGTTAAGCTATGAGGGTATTGATGCCGTAGCCATTGTTGGCTCTTTTTCTAAAGCGTTCGTAAAGCTCAAAACCGTTATTTTTGCCACTTTCGCCACTTTTACCCAGACCCTACTCAACGCTCAACCGAGCATAAGACCTAAAATCGCATGATTATGCTATGTCAAATATATACGAGTAGGTTGCCAAAACACGATCACAAACAACCATGCTCCAGACGTGGGTCAAAAATTGCACTTTTTGGTGGCAATAATAACTCTTCTTTAGCTTTCCAAACGCTGAACCATAAACGACATTTTCCCCCACAGATTCCCAATTCGAACGCCCTTGTGAGCGTTTTAAGCGTTATTTTCGCCAACTTTGGTCTATTCCAGGTCTAAGTCAGGCCTGTTTGTCTAGTGGTTAGTGACCCTGACTGCTATGCCGGAGGTCGTGGGTTCGATTCCCACCCAGGACAAATGTTTGTGTAATGAGCACGATCATTTGTTCTGTGTCTGGGTGTAATTTATCTATAATATGTATGTATTTAGAAATATATAAGTATGTTTGTTTAACAGTTGTCTAGTACCCATAACACAAGCTCTGCTTAGCTTGGGACTAGATGGCGTTGTGTGATAGTTGTGGAATATTTATATTTATATTCGAACGCACTACCATAGACAAAACCTATTAATTTGAATGGGTTCTTCTGTTCTACTTTTTAGATTATGGCCTCTGCGGAATTGCCGCAATTCCGCCAGTGCATGTCGCGTAGATAGAAAAGAAAACAAACGAAAAAGACTGGTCAGTGGAGGGAAGATTGATCGGCTTCTGGATCATAAATGTGCGTCTGAACTATTCAAATGTGTCTACCCTGCAGAAGCTACCATAAAGAACGAAGAAGAAGAAGTTGACTCACCTATTCAATCCATCATCATGTAAATATTTCTTTAGGAGCTTATGCTTATCGTCATTCAAGACATCTTCATCCAGCACCAAGTTGAAAATTGCTGAGTCTATTTGATGCAATGATTCTTTATTGCCTGACTCTTCTAAATGGGTTCTCTGTCTCGCCCACACATCTCTGTTTTGTGCTGTGAGTACACCGAGTGGGTGTTCTGCATGAGGAGCAGAGTCGTTCAAAATTTGCGATAAGTTGCCTAACAGTTCTGTTGGTGCTAGAAGGTTACCTGTAAACAAATTTATTCGGAAAGTATGGTCGTGGATATTACTATTTTTTTTTAATTTTGGTACTTTAATATTTAGAACAAATGCATATAAGCCTATACATGAAACATTGACTAAATACCCATATTTTTGTTTTCATCTCATACATATCTACTAGCTGCGCCCCGTGGTTACACCCGCGTCGTGATAGATGATGATGGCGATGATGAAAACTATCCTATCTGATAATCCAGCGCTACATCTACCTCCGTACCAAATTTCATCAAAATTGGTTCCGCTGTTTGAGCGTGAAAAAGTAACAAACATACAAACACACTTTGCATAAACTTTCGCATTTATAGTATTAGTGTGAACAAAATAAACTATGAAATTAAAGATATAATCTCTATAAAATAAAAATTTGAATACAATCGTACCACTTTTTGTACTACTATGTAATCAATGTTGCTTTGCATTTAAACAACAGAAACTATAAATTGTATGTAGAATCTATATACAAATTAAGTTATTTTTTTAAGATACAACACCAAATATATTAAAATACGAAAATTGTAAAGGATGTTCTTTTGATAATACCATAGCTACACTATAACCACACCTTAGCTTTCGTCAATTTGTCTAAGTTTGGTTTGGGATTCAATCAGTTCAAACTTCAGAGCAATACTAACTATACAGAGAATTCTACTTTATGTTATTTTACAAAAAAAAAACACATTTTATTTACTATTTCTCGTAGATTTTAAAAAGCCTCGAATTATAAATACCTATATAAACAATATCCACGGTTTAACCCGTTGTACTTCTAAGCCAAGCGAAGCCGAAGGGCGAGCATGCTTCTAAGCGAAGCGTGGTCGAGTTTTGAGCCCACGAGGAAATAGAAGCCTTTCATGGCGAGGTCGAAGGCCAATCTTTCGCTTACTTTATTTCAAAATGTCAATGATCTTCAATGCCCATGTTAACATACGTTGTGTACATGTTTACATGTTAATCATCATGAACACTACTATTAGTACGAGTACTACTGATGTGACATGCTACAAATAAACGTTTAATTTCCTTCGTAACCCGTTGACTCGCGGTTCGCCATATTTGGCCATAACATACAATAGATTTCGCTGAAATCAACCTATTTTTCCAGGAACTGCAACCTATGTGGTTAATTCTAGACTTTTTAGGCCTAAAATATAACTCGTATAAAAATAATTGAAAAGTTAAAATTACATCATACTGGACTACGATGGAAACTATATATGAGAAATATTGGATATGCGTGTCTTAAAATTTGGTATACACGCCCGAGTACTGAGGGCGGATAAAGCCAAAACTATACAAAACCAGGTTATGAAACAAACGTTTTCATACTGTATTTACATGTCCCAGTCACTTATGAGATATATTTTGCACTCAAGGATAAAACAGTGGATGACTCTTGAAGTTGCAGCTCACCACAAATCAGTCCATCATTTTCGGCGATTAGCCTGAACAGACAAAACAACTATGAAATTGTTTTTTGTTTTAAATACCATATAATAATACATAATTTCATAAACATTTACTTAGTCAGAAGCTGGTAGGTATATTTACACTTCAAACAGGCACATTTTTTTTGTAATGTAAGTAACTATTGATTATACAGGGTTATGGGATAAATGCTAACAACCTCATATGGTTGACTTCAGTAAAGCATAAAAAACAGCATTACCTGTATGTTTATAATAATCAACATATTGTCTTACTCCTAAACAAAAAAGAAATACAATAATTTAGTAAAAAGTAAAACTCTGTGAAGCAGTTGTGCGGCCTACTATTTATTTTGCTACGAAGCTCGCCGGAGGCTTTGCGTTGTGGATATGACAATAGTTGTTTTTCTTTTAATAAGGTAGAGCTTAAAGATTTCAGATAAGTACTGTGAAATAATTAGGTTAGACCTACGAATAGACTATCTACTATGAAATAATTTTACTTATATGAATTTAATTATTTCATAGATAATTAGGTTATATTTATTATATATTATAATCTTGCGTTACTTGGTTGTGAAGTTTGTAATTAAAACAATCAAAGATACCTTCATTTGTGTTGGTGCTACTGGCGGTATCTATAATATTATGTTGGTAATGCTAATAACCAATTTTAACATTGATATTAACATCAAATCATGGACCTAGAATATAATATCCATGCAAGTATAGCAGGCAGTAACTGACTAATATACTTACATGAAGTTTAGATATTCATGTACCCTATATGCATATGTTGAGTTGCAAGTACATTGTCCAACAAACACATCTAAATTACCTTTACAATCAACTGGGTTATTAATGTTAGACTTTGCACTGTACTCGGTGTACGGGTCAGCTAGTAAAACAAATGAACTGTCATTTGTATTACTAGCTGACCCGTCCGCAGTTTCGCAATACTGAAGCATTAATGTTCGCAACACACTTTCTGGTTGGAAGGGTAGGGGGCGAAATTACAGGCACATAAGATTTAACAACTGTACCTGTGGACTCGCCATTCGCCATATTTGGCCAATACAATATATTTCGCAGAAATCAACCTACTTTTCCAGAAAATGCGACGTGTGTGGTTTATGTCTCAGGATGACGGGCCTTTGCAACTCATCACTGTGACGTAATTCACTTTTCTATCTACACCAGGTACATATAAATTATCATATGTTCGTATGTGATTTTCATTATCTGAGCGTGTTTCCTTTCATAACTAGGCTCTCTGACGTTGTATTCTTTATTAATTCTTTTTAACTCGTCGGCATCAGGACAAAAATAACAATGGATTTATGAATGAACCTTGCCTCTAAAGAGGGTTGCTGATCCCAACAGATTAATTAGGTACTTTGAGTTGTGTAAAGATTATGATAATCAGAGAGATAGTTTCGAAAATAGTAGGTATCTAATAAACTCTATTCTTAAGCATCCCATATATGGACTGATCCATAGATAGTGCATCCTAGCAACACCAGATGTTGCCGCAGCAAATATGATCTGAATCCGACCCATATTAAACTAGTTCACATTGAGGAGTTTTCATAGGCCATCTCTCTGAGGTGGCCTCAGGATACTCTCCTTTAGCAGATGGTACACATAATACCTAAAGTATTACAATAAAGACTACCAGCTTTATTTTCTTGAAATTATTTAGGCACATGTGACCAGAGCCTTAACTAGTTTAACTTCACATGGGCGCACTATGACATGCACTGATTAATAGAGTTCTAGTTCTATACCATATTCCTTTCTTTTGAGATATTACAGCAAAATAATCCTTCTGCTGTGATGTTTTGTTGTTTTTGTGTAAGGATAAGTAATTCATTGAAACCTAGGGTAGTAAAGGTAATAACTAAAATTTTGAAAATAAAGCAATGTTCAAAATGGCTTTATGTTTTTTGCAATGGGGTTGTTGTTGTTGTTTGTAATATATAAAAACTTTACCATACCTGTAAACATACATAATACTTGTGACTAATAAATGTATCTATTACACATTCACAGTAGTCACATGTAAGTCTTTGTCTACAAGACTAAACTCAATAACATCAAAAATAAAGCAATTTGACATTGTAGAGTCAAGTTTGAATAAGTTTTCTCAAGATTTATTTTAAATCACAGAGTATGTTCACCTCTCAAGTCCTTCACACAACAGTAATGTCTTTGCTTCTATTATTTGAAGAGACTATAAAATAGTAATTACCTACCATCTGCATCCAACACATCAAACACATAAAAGTTGCCTTTTCTCTGCACAACAACGTGTTTACTATGTAGGTCTCTGAAGATTCTGTCTTTTGTCAGTTGTGGAATTCGAGTTGCCCCAAACAGACCCTCAAACTGACTCATATCAAGCGGAAATGCTTTAAATAAATAGGCACCATACCTGGAAATTAAGATGTCATTAACTTCTAGATTGTTGAATCATTGCTTCCGGTTGTGTACAATTAGGCATTTGAAAACAATAGTACGACTTTCCATTAAAGTCCGTCGAGTTGAGAGGGGAGGGGTACGTAATTTTATATGTATTTTATTTTATTTACGTAAAATAAAATGTTACCGAACGTATGACAACTTAACCATACAAAAAACGAAACATTCAATGGCGAGAATTCTATATGATTTGTGGTAGGTATTGACGTAAATATTGCAAAAATAATGCGTCCCCACAGGTTGAAACTTGGTGTGTGTGCTTATAATAATGTAACCTTTCTGTAAAAAATATATCAACCCCCAACTTGATGGATGTGGTAGGTATTGACGTAAATATTTCAAAAATGATTGATTTTCAATATTTTTTTATCTCAAAAACTACATGTCTCTGCAGGTTGAAACTTGGCATGTGTGCTTATAATAATTTAACCTTTCTGAAAAAAAATCCCCCAGCTCGATGGATGTAAAAGGAAAGTTAAGCCAAAACAATGACTAATTATTTACTTGAGATTTGATATTCAATTTTGTTTCTGATAGTTTGTGGAAGAATGTATGCAAAACAAGAACTTTAAAATTTTGTAAATAAAAAACTTTTAAATTTTATATGACAAAACAACAGAATGGTATTCTACAATGGTAACACTGGTAGTTCAAATTTTTCTCATAATTTAAAGTAGGTAGACCCTGATAATATATAACTAATAGTGCGTTCAAATAGGTAACTTCTGCGTTTTAAGCGAAAATAATGCTAAAAATGCTCACGAGAGGCATTCAAATTGGGAATCTGTGGGTGAAAATGTCATTCACGCCTGTTTTTGTTCAGCGTTCGGAAAGAAAAGAGGAATTTTTGCCACCAAAATTGCAATTTTTGAACCACGTCCGGAGCATAGTTATTTGTGATTGTTATTTGACAGCTATGTATTTGACAGCATAATCATTCAATTTTAGGTCTTATGGTCAGTTTAGTGTTCAAATAGGTTGTAGGAAAAAGTGGCAAAAATAATGTTTTTAAGCTTTAACGCCTTAACAAAAGAGCCATCAATGACAAAATGCCTATAATGCCATAAGCTAAACAAACACACCTTAAATAGGACATCAATCAATGCTTTCAATTACAGCTCTAAATCTATCTAAGCTGTCACCAAATATAGTTTTAGATATTTTGTCTACACACTAGACACACAACACACACACATATAGTACTTTAGTGTAGTTTGACTAATAGTTCTAATTGTTCAACTAGCTACATGTGGTACACATTATTAGTGCATTCGAATAGATCACTTCTGATCGTTTTTTGCGAAAATAACGCTAAAAACGCTCACAAGGGGCGTTCGAATTGGGAATCTGTGGGTGAAAATGTCGTTCATGCCTCTTTTGTTCAGCATTTAGAAAGCTAAAAAAAGAGGAATTTTTACCACCAAAAAGTGCAATTTTTGACCCACATCTGGAGCATGGTTGTTTGTGATTGTTATTTGACAGCTATGTATTTGAAAGCATAATCATGCGATTTTAGCTCTTATGCTCAGTTGAGCGTTCGAATAGGGTGTGGGCAAAAGTGGCAAAAATAACGTTTTTGAGCTTTATGAACGCTCTAACAAAAGAGCCATCAATGACAACACCACCAATGCCCTCATAAGCTAAACGAACACACCTAATGTTGACAGGACTTATCCACTAGTAGCATTTCGAAATTAATACTTCCACACGTCATATGGTTTCATTGATCTTGTTGCTTGCTTCATAATTGACTAATCAACTGACTACTGACTAACAACAAATCAAAAAGACTTAGAAAAGCCCTTTGGGCAGTTTGACCAGGGCTGGCTATTCAGCTATCTGACAATGTTACATCTACATAAAGTAAGTAGTTATTATCAATTATAAAAAAATGTAATCTCACCAGGAGACAGCTTCTGGAAGTAATCCTACTACTCTTCTAAACATTGGTGTATTACTTTTCTTAGGGTTTAAATGGTACACCTCAGGCTCCAAAATATGTTCTCGTAATGATAACATGAATCGCACAGCACTAGTTAACAAGTTTGAGGCTCTCAGCAGCTGATTATTATATTGCAGTCTAGTATCATTTTGCATTACAACTAAGGGGTTGTAATTTATAGGCAATGCTGAGCGATCCCTTAGATACAAATCGAACCAGTACTCTGATATGTAACTTGTGTGTTTGTTAGCATTGTCTTTTAGCACCAGTTTCTCTTGCAGTACTTTTCCTTCTCCACTGATAAATTTATTGGTGCGGGCAACAGCATCAACATATTGTCCATCATTCAAAAGTGGTTGCAAAGCCTTTAGGTAGCGTTCTCCAGATTTACTTAAGTCTGGTACTGGTAATCTTGGTAAGGACTTCTGGAAATGCATCGTCGGAACCTTGCTCCTCTGCATGTATTGGTAATTGGCATCTCTAACGTTTTTCTTGGTATACTTTCGCTGTTGAATTATTAACTTATGGGCACCGATGTGGTTCTTTTGAAGTACCTTGTTAGCAAACAACATTTTAAATCAAAAGTCCACAGTAAATTAAATAGTAATGAGAATTACCCCGAGGAATTACCCCACAAACTATAAGATACTACGTTACCTAAATAGCCAAAGACAGTTTAGGTACCCAATCATAGAATAGACCAAAATATATGATAATACTTGACCCAATTATCAGTGCTGCCAGATGCCTGCAAGTTCTCTTAACCCAATTTGCGACCTGATAAATTATCAAGTATATTTTACAGTTTCGATTAATGCTTCCACGTCCATGTCTTCTGTTTTCGAACACTTTGTTGTAGAAGACAAAAAGCACACCAGCATGTCTTTCGATGGCGAAAAAACTATGACAGATTTCTTTTTTAACCTATGTTCAATACAACATATCAAACAGAAGATCAAGTTTCAATAAGCAATATTATAGCTAAATGGTAATAAAAGGTGTTTTATTTGACGTGGTAACGTCTTATAAATCGATGAGCACCGGCTGCACGCACGAAAAAGTATGACTGTCACGCCTGAGCCGAGCGTGCAACAAGCGATAGAGAGACACGATAAGCCTAAGTGTTCGGCTTGCCTTATGACATTATTACATAAAATTATCGTCTGTAAACTGACTTTATAGACAACCTTTTGTAAATTACAAATCCATGCTAGACCAATCAGTATTTATTTTCGTATTTGTCATTTATTCAAGAAAATAACTGATTAACCATCCAAATCTTGGTCTTACTTATGGTAAAATTCAAAACTGAATTGAACAATATATTATCGTTTTGCTTATATTCTCTTTCACACGTGATATTGTACCGTTTATCAAATTTCTCAACATTTCTATTTTGAGACGTTATTTGACGACAATTAACGTTATTTGATTAATTACTTGTATCTTATAATGTCCTTTTTTAGCCTATAAATTTAACAATATAAATTTACAAAGTGTTGTGCTCTGACATATTAGAATATCACCAATTCGCGCCAATGTGTAACAAACACAGTTTTTCAGCTAAGCACATTCAAAATGTCATCGATATTGCTGGCTCGCTTATCTTCTTACTATATGAGCAAAATAGAATTGTAATAGTTTCGTTGCACGTATTGTTATAACACATTTGCAAAATGTATAGTTATCTGTAAACAAAAAAAAGGTCTTTATATAATTTATTTAGCGTCGCCCAAACAATTTTGAGGTAGCCCAATTGGCGTCAAATCACCAATTCGGAATTTCTTGTCGCCGCTGCAGGCTCTTGAGTAGCCCAATTGGCGATATATCGCCCAATCTGGCAACACTGCCACTTACTCTGATTTATCTTGACAGCAACACAGACTAGACAGCAATCACATACATTGGCTACGTTCCGGGAAGGACTGAAATCACTCGCGGCGCTCGATACGTCATCAATGACGTCACTGAAAACGCTCACGCCACGCTCACAACGCTCGCGGATCTTAGGTGGGTCTACGTGATCATTGTGAGCTGTCACTGTCAACCAAAGGCAAACAGGGGCGCGAGCAGCAAGAGCAGTTGTGAGCGTTGACGGCGCTTCCCGGAACGCACCCATAGTGCGTTCGAATAGGCTATTTGTGATCGTTTTTAGCGAAAATAATGCTAAAAACGCTCATAAGTGGCGTTCGAGTTTGGAATCTGTGGGGAAAAATGTCGTTCATGTCTCTTTTTGTTCAGCGTTCAGAAAGCTAAAAAAGAGGAACTTTTGCCAACAAAATGTGCAATTTTCGACCCACGTCCGGAGCATGGTTGTTTGTGATCGTTTTTTGACAGCTATGTATTTAACAGATAATCATGTGATTTTAGGAATTGATTTTAGGTCTTATGGTCAGTCGAACGTTCGAATAGGGTGTGGGCAAATGTAGCAAAAGTGGCAAAAATAACGTTTTTGAGCTTTACGAACGCTTTAACAAAAGAGCCATCAATGTCAACGCCACCAATGCCCTCATAAGCTAAACGAACGCACCTATAGAATACATTATCGAAGATAAATTAGACTATTAAGAAGTTACCTGCTGCGATCTGGTGTTTGGTGTTAGTCGACTTTCATAAAATATTATTTTTTTCATAGTGGTGCATGATGCCGAAATATCGGGTGCTCCAAAAGCTACTAAATCGTGGTCTACATCCTGTGAGTACTAATTATAACTTAGTTAAGAACCTAGAAGAAAAGATATTACCCTGTCCCTCTATAACGGGACAAATGTGTCTATTTATATATTAACTAATAATGAAAAGTTTCAAAGTACGCTCAAGTGTAATAAACACATAATAACTTCAGAATAAAAGTATTTTATTATAACATTACTAATTGATAAACAAGAATAAAATACAAAGATATAAAAAAAATATTTTTGACTAAAACAATCATTCATTTAAATTCTAACATAAAGATAATAACGGCCTATCAAAAAATAAGGTATCTTAGAAGTATGCAACTTATTCGTACATTTCAAATAGTTCCAACACTTTCTTTACTTCTAGATAGACAATAGGCCATTTAAAGTTAAACTAAACTTAAACCTTTCGTTAAACACTGATGTCTATGCTTTAGTAAAAACTTCGTCAGGATATCTGCTATCATTTCATTTGTGGGAACATATTCAATTGAAATTGTTCTACTATCCACAAGGTCTCTTAAAAAGTGATATCTCATGTCAATGTGTTTGGTACGCGAATGATGTACGTTATTTTAGTGAGCATTTGAGCTTCTTGATTATCACTGTAGATACAGATACTATCAGTTGAATTAAATACTTCTTCTAATAAGTGTTTGACGTATATTGCTTCCTTACATGAACCACTAAGTGCCATGCATTCAGTTTCGGTTGTAGATAAAGCTACTGACTTACTTACGAGACTCCCATGATATGGGTCCATTTAGGTAGAACACATAACCAGTATACGATCTTCGATCGTTTAGACATGCACCGTAGTCTGCATCAGCATATCCACAGAGTTTGTAAGTATTTGTTTGCTGGAAATGTAGCTTAAAATGCAATGGTCCTTTTAAATAACTAAGAACTCTATTTGCTGCATTCCAATGCACTGTCCCAAATTTATTATTGAATTGGCTAAGTACACTAACAGCGTGTGTTATGTCTGGTCTTGTTCCAACTGACAGGTACATTAAGGAACCAATTAACCTTTGATAAGGCAAATGCTTTGCTGTCTCTTTTCCTTCATTAAAAGGATATACTAATTTTAGGCTCAGAAGGAGTACTAGCTGGTTTTGCGTTAGTCATAGAAAAATTGACAAGAACCTTTTTAATATATTCCTCTTGATCAATAGTTTTTAAATATTTCTTTTATATCAATATACTCGTAACTATGGCTGATGTGGGGGAATGATGGGAATAATAAAAAGTGTTAAATTGAAACACAGTTTTTGGCCTTATAAAGTAGATCCCACATCATAGGTAGTCGATACGCATAGGCAGTCTCCCACCTGCTAACCATCCCCAGGTCCCGAAAGTGGTGACCCCGCGTTTACCTTTGATGTGGAATTTAAGGCAAAGTGCGGACTTTGAACATTTGTAAATGCAGTGCCTACGATAAATTATGGTGCATCGCGATGGATGACGACTCACCGTCGAATTAACTCACTCGACGGGCCGTTTAATAATTATGCAGGCAATGCATGCCACGGCTCCGCCGGCTCCAGCGCAAGCGCCAGCGCCCGTGCCAGCCAACGACCTGGCAACGATAAGTTTGGCATCCAAACTTCCTACGTTTTGGACCGATATGCCGCGTATGTGGTTCGCGCAGTTTGAAGCTGTCATTGCTTCACAGAAACAAGGCGATGCCACGAAATATAATTTAGTGGTTGCGAAACTCGGGAGAGAATCGCTACAACAGGTGAGTGATATTGTCACATCACCACCTGACGTTGAGAAATATGAAGTTTTAAAACAAAGATTGTTAACAGTTTTTGAGGAAAGTGCTGAAAGGCAATTCCAAAAACTAGTGGGAGAAATGGACTTGGGGACAAAACGCCTGACGCAGCTTTTACGACGAATGAAGGAACTGGCACGGAACACACATGTGTCTGACGAAGCGGTAAAAAATCTTTGGTTGGCTCGTTTACCGTCGTCAGTGAGAGCCGTTCTAACCGTGAGCCAAGACGCCAAACTAGAGAATTTGGCCACAATGGCAGATTGGATAGTAGTAGAACCTGCGAGTTGGAGAGGTGTCCACAAGTGTCAAGTGTCAAGAAGTGTCAACAAGAGAACGGAACGACGCCAATCTGCTGCAGCAAATGTCGAAGCTGACCATGGAGCTTCAGCATCTTCGAGGTGAAGTCAACGCGATACGAGGAAGAAGCCTCGTACAAGGCAACAGATGGGGCAGAAGAAATTCCAGATCGAGATCCAGATCATCGGCGCCACGCAGAACACCTGATTCTCCAGATTGGCTCTGCAAACTTCATTACCGGTTTCGAGAACGTGCTAACCGATGCGAATCACCCTGTAATTGGCAGAAGAAGCAGGGAAATTAAATGCGATGCAGTCTAGTGCGGTGGAGGATTGCATCGCTCCCGCTGAAAACCATCGCTTGTGCGTTACGGATAGGGAAAGTGGTATTAACTTTTTTATTGACACAGGCGCGAACGTATCAGTGATTCCCGTGAGTAAAGTTAGTGTTAAAAATCGTCACAAGTGCAATTACAAACTTTTCGCAGCAAACAACACGGAAATAAAAACATTTGGCGTGGTTGTACTAAGGTTAAATTTAGGACTCCGTAGAGACTTTAAGTGGACATTCATAATCAGTGACGTGAAACAAGCAATATTAGGAGCAGACTTTTTAAAGACTAATAATTTGCTAGTTGATTTATGTAATAAAAAATTAGTAGATACAGTGACAAATTTGCGAGCGTATGGATCCATCATAAGGTATGAGGAACCTGCAATTTCGAGTATTCAGAACGATAATCCATATCGCGATTTATTAGAGAAATATCCGGAAATCACTAAACCGTATTCTTATAAAGAAATCCATCTCACTCAGTGTACCATCACATTGAGACAACTGGTCCACCTGTGCATGCTAGGTCTACGCCTTTACCTCCCGACAGGTACAAGAAGGCTAAAGAAGAGTTCAGCCACATGCAGGAACTCGGTATTTGTGTTCCATCGAAGAGCCCGTGGTCCAGTCCACTGCACGTCGTGCCCAAGAAGGACGGATCGATACGACCTTGTGGTGACTACAGGCAGCTGAATGTAGTTACCAAACCGGACAGTTATCCAGTCCCGCGCTTACAAGATTTTACGTATGGATTGGCAGGTAAAAAAATATTTAATAGGATAGATATTAATAGAGCATACCATTTAATTCCAGTACATCCTGATGACGTCCAAACAACTGCCATTATTTGCCCTTGCGGCCTCTTCGAATTTCCAAAAATGAATTTTGGTTTGAGAAATGCAGCTCAGGCATTCCAAAGATTCATGAATAACACGGTATTACAAGGTTTAGATTACATGCAGGAAGATGGAGAGGAATCTTTTCTTTTCTGTTTTATTGATGACGTCATTATCGCAGCTACCTCTGAGAATATTAGCAGAAAGCACTTAAATGAGCTTTTTAAACGATTCAGTGATTTAGGTGTGACAATAAATTTAAGCAAATGTCTGTTTGGTCAGTCTGAAATTGATTTTTTGGGTTTCAGGGTCACATTGGAGGGAATTCGTCCTTTGGAGGACAAGGTCAAGGCTGTCAGCGAGTACCCTAAACCGGAAACCGTTGAGCAGTTAAGGCGATTCCTAGGTATGGTGAATTTTTATAGACCTCATGTAGATGGTGCGGCTGATCATCAAGCAGAATTGAATAAATTTCTTCATAATTCTAAGAAAAAAGATAAAACTAAGATCCAGTGGAACGAGCAAGCAGACGCAGCATTCGAGCAGTGTAAGATTAGCTTACAACACGCTGTCACGTTGTCTCATCCTGTGTCAGGCGCTCCGTTATCGCTTATGACCGACGTAAGTAATACATGTATAGGTGCAGTGTTACAACAGAAAGTAGGGAATTAATTTAAACCTTTAGGATATTTTTCAAAAAAATTGACAGACGCACAGAAAAAGTACAGCACTTATGATAGAGAGTTGCTAGGAATTTACTTGTCGTTAGTGCATTTTCGTAATATGGTTGAAGGTCGTACATTGACGGTTTTTACTGACCATAAACCTTTAACCTACGCATTCACGAAGTTAGGTTCAGATAAAGAAACACTTAGAAGGACTAGACAATTGTTGTACATCAGCGAATTTACAAGCGACATACAACATGTCAGTGCTAAGGAGAATCAGTTTGCTGACGCGCTGTCACGTATTGAGCTCATAGATTGCCCCACACGTGTTGATTACGAAGAATTAGCGCAAGCGCAGGAAGGAGATTCTCATATAACATTATTGCAGAACGACACGAACAGTAAAGTGCAATTTAAGCAGATGTTGTTACCTAACAGTAATAAGTTAATTTATTGTGAAATATCAACGAGCAATGCCAGACCCTATCTATCCGAACCGTTTAGGAAAGTAGCTTTTGATTCGGTACATAATATAAGTCATCCAGGAAAAAGGACATCACGAAAAATGTTTTGTCAGAGATTTTTTTGGTCAGGTATGAATAGGGACATAAATAATTGGGTAAAAACTTGTATACAATTTCAAAAAGTTAAAATCAATCGGCACACAGTTTCTGATTTAGAAAGTTTTCCATCATGTGGTCCTTTTGAGCATGTCAACATTGACATAGTGGGTCCTTTACCAATGTCTCGTGAGGGAAAACGCTACTGTGTTACAATGACAGATCGTTTCACACGTTGGCCGGAAGCGATTCCTGTAGCGGATATAACAGCTGATACAGTAGCTAAAGCCTTCTACGAAAACTGGATCTGTTGATTTGGTTGTCCGAATGCAATAACGAGCGATCAGGGAAGACAGTTCGAGAGCGAACTTTTCCGCAGTTTAATGAAAATGTTAGGCATAAATAAAATAAGAACTACTCCGTACCACCCAAGCAGTAACGGTATGATAAAGAGGTGGCATCGCTCGATGAAAGTCGCTTTGAAATGTAGGTTGTCTGATAGCACATCATGGAAAGACGAACTACATTCGGTATTGCTAGGTTTAAGAGCAGCAGGCAGAAGCGACAGCGGTATCAGTCCAGCGGAAGTGACGCTAGGTCGGACATTGAGACTGCCCGGTGATTTTTATCACGAACAAAGTCCGAAAACAGGTGATATGTACACCTACGCAGACAAGGTAAGGAACATTATTCATAGTTTACGACCTCAAGTTAGATCTAATAAAGATTCGCGTAAGATATTTGTGCATACGGACCTTAAAGAGTGTACACACGTTTTTATGAGAAACGATATGCTAAAAAAATTGCTTACTCCTACTTATGATGGTCCATATCGCGTAAAAGTAAAAAGTAAAGTGTACGAAATTCAGTTACCCAACAGGAAACTTTTTGTGTCTATAGATAGGTTAAAACCCGCATATATTTTGGAAGAGAAGGTAGCAGTTGGAAGTATGCCAGAAAGTTGCGACATAGTGGAACCTTCCAATACAGGAATCGAATCCGCACCGGTGCCACTTAACCGCACGACTCGAAGCGGTCGCACAGTAAAGCTACCGGTCAGGTTTTTATTTTACGCTAGCGTTCCACTTTAAAGTTAGCGATGCGAAGCGACGCGAACAAAGAAGTACAATCATAGTTTGATTTGTTTGAGCGGCAACTCACATTGAGGATGTGGGTCCCTGCTATATTTTTTTTCCGGCGCTATTCCGACGATGGTTGCCGACGTTTTACGTGTTAATTTAGGTATTGCAGAACCAACGTCGGGGTATGGCTACCCTTAGAGTCAGCACGGTTGGCATCGCATCGCGTAGCTTCGACAGTAAAGTGGGACAACAGATTAAGAGTTAAGCTTATATTATTATGTAAGCAATTTTAAGTAGATATAAGGTAAATAAAATTAGACATTTTGGTAGGCATACTTATTTTAATCGTGAGCAGCAAGTTGTACGTTGCAGATCTATTTTCTTTATACTTACATTTTTATATTTTACTCCATTATTATAAAAATGGGTAAAACGTACAGTAAACGAGAAGAAGTGATAATCGCTCAAAATGGCGCGAATAACGCTAGCCAGTCGACATTAGAGCAAAAGTTTGACAAATATATCATAGTAGTAATTTGTCTTTTAAGTGCAGTTATGTTAATTGGCATATACCTCTTGTATAAGAGATGCAATAGAGGAATTAAAAAGTGGGCTCGGAAAGAGTTAGGTTCCGTAGCAGTGTTGAATGTGGCAGACAAAGCCGTTAAACAAAGCACTACGCCAGTGAAGACCCAGACTGTTCAGTACAGTGCTTCTTTATACTTACATTTTTATATTTTACTCCATTATTATAAAAATGGGTAAAACGTACAGTAAACGAGAAGAAGTGATAATCGCTCAAAATGGCGCGAATAACGCTAGCCAGTCGACATTAGAGCAAAAGTTAGACAAATATGTCATAGTAGTAATTTGTCTTTTAAGTGCAGTTATGTTAATCGGCATATACCTGTTGTATAAGAGATGCAATAGAGGAATTAAAAAGTGGGCTCGGAAAGAGTTAGGTTCCGTAGCAGTGTTGAATGTGGCAGACAAAGCCGTTAAACAAAGCACTACGCCAGTGCAGGCCCAGACTGTTCAGTACAGTGCTTAATTTTATTATATTAAAATGTGAAAAATGTGTTTTAAAACTGTGACAAATTATGTGTACCTTTATATGATTTTGTTTTATTTTTATTTTTTTATATTTAAAGTTTGTTGATAGACCAGTGAATTGTGTAAAAGCGTTTAAAATTGTTGTATAAGAAATAAAGAATAATATTGTGATTTTGAAAGGTATTTGGAAAAGTAATAAATAAACAGTAATATTAACCATAAATGTACATGTACGATATTATTATCGTCAACACTTTTGCGAACTGTATAACCCGATAGTAGATATTTTATGTTGAAACATTGTAAGTAGCTCAGCATGTAAACATAATAATGTAAGTTAAGAACATTATTTTGCTTAATTAGCATGTCACGTACGCCACTGTTGGCTGTAAGTACCTTTGACATGTTCTGTGTGTATCATAAAGAATAAGATTGGATATGCCTAGAAATAAGTCTCATGTTTTCAAGATTGAATTTTTTATTGAAAAATTTTTTTTAAGGAGGGGTTGTATGTGGGGGCAAGGATTGCTTACGCCGCGGTTTGCGTTTGCGCACCGCCGCCCGCACCTTGCCCACACAGTCGTCTCCCCGCTTTTGTCGCGCAACATTGTCCTTATAGTTGAATAATTAAAAGTGTTAAATTGAAACATAGTTTTTGGCCTTATAAAGTAGATCCCACATCATAGAAAGTTCGATACGCATTCTCCTACCTGCTAACCATCCCCATCGGCAGTCTCCTACCTGCTAACCATCCCCAGGTCCCGAAAGCTGAGAATGCAAACATCCAAATACCTTACAAGGTGAGCATACAAAATTTTTCCTCCAGACGATGAGAAAATAACACCATTGCCTCCCTTTGCCAATGAGTTCAATGCAAGCAGGTGCGTTGTTAAGTCCGCAACATGCAGAACGTCGGTAATTTTAGAAGAAGCATTTAATTGTACGGTACCAATAGCATCTGAAAGAATAATTTGGTAATTTGCTTCACTAACTTGTTTTTTGATAGGTTTTGTATCATTAAGCCAATCGCGCCTATTTGTCATATGGCTTGTAGCACCAGAATCAATATACCAGTCACACACAAGTAGTGACTTATCATCCGAGGAGTTATTTATTTCAGGTTGAACCATAACTGATTTATTCAAATTATTATATGTATTTCTACTTACAGGTTGTAAATCAGTGTTACCTCGCACATTTCAGCCTTTTCTTTATTTGGTTTAGCCTTAAGAATTGCAATGCAATTCATTTTAATATGGCCTGGCTTACCACAGTAACTACAAAATATTTTCTTCAAGTCTCTATGGTACTGTTTATTTGACTACCCTAAAGCAGAATCATCAGTAGAATTACAGCAACTAGCTAATTCTCGGTTATCTTCCTTCAAAATTGCAGTTACTACGTTATCTGAAGTAAGTTCTGAACCTACTACTTTAACTAACTAACGTTAACTACTTTATTTTATTTCACTTTTTGTTTTCAAACATTATAATGTAATTTACACACATATAGTTTAAAGTAATGTATCTCACGGTAAAAATGTTATAACTGAAACACTTGAAGGGTATTCAGAATCTACAACACAAGAAATCATATTCTTAGTGTAGGTTCTGTGCCACAGCAGACTAAGTTAATAGACGCAACACAAGCCATGGCTTTTTAGTAATTAATTGTTATTGTGTATTTTAGTTTGTAAACAAATTGTATATTCTTATTGTTGAAATAAATAAACTTATTATTATTATTTCTTTTATTCAAAACAAAATCTCGGATTTCATCCGGTCATTTACAAAGGCATAAGTGGGGCTGTAGCCAACACATAGAGGCCTGTTTGGTATAAAAATACAAAGGAGTATAAAAAACAGAAAAAATGCTGGATGAAGGGTAACATGGTACATATAACTATTACAAATTTGGGTAAAATAGCCAGGCTATGGCACCTCCCAATTTTAGTCTCATGTTAAAATAATAATGCATGTTGTGACTTGCCATCCACTAAACGGGCCCCCCATAAAGGCCACCATGAGTGGTGACAAAAGGGGCAACGTTGGTGTGGATGGCTAAAGGGTGTCGAGAGGTGTGCTGCGGTTTCACTAGAGCGCTACTACCGGCATTATGGCCTTTAACACTTCCAGCCTTGGTGCTTTTTGTTACTTGCTCTTGCGTCTTCACCGCCGGACGGCCAATTTAGGCAAGCCGGGGGTCAGGGGTCTCATTTAACCCCAGGGAGAATCAGGGTCCACGGTGTCGCCACTCACTGACGGCTTGCCACAAGGCCGCCCCTGTGGGTTTTTTATTATTATTATTATTGTTCTGAACAAAAATGCTCCTATACCATAACAAGTGGCTTACATTTTTCGGGTAGGCCCCAAACCAAATAATCCTAAGAAAGTGGTCGTTAATTTTCTGATTAATTTGCTCAAGATGTTGATGTTTTGACATTATGTCGTTGATATAACTTCCCATGTTGTGAATATAGCGAGTACTTAATAGTTTTTTCATTAAAGTCAGCTTTCTTACAAGACTGTCATCGGCGTAAGCCTTCTTTAGATTATTCCTTGTTCAAATGCAGATTTACAGCCAATAATCTTTGCAAAAATTCTTTCATAGCACCACAAACCTATTTTTGAGCGAGCTCTCTCATCACGGCGTAGAATTTCTTGAGAGCTATTCTCTAAGGGTGCCTGTTTTCCGCAATCCCATAGTCCACAATCTATAAGCATCATTTCCATAGAAAACGCCCATGTTGTATAATTACAACGTCTTTTTAATTTTTGAAAAGTTGGTGTAGTTGCCATGACATGAACAGCATTACTTGAATACACAAGATTAGGAGTAGTTTTACATGAATCTCCTTCCATATTTTGTGTGTACTTCGATAATAATAAATGTTACATACGAATTCTGGATTTTAAGTACTTACGGCTCTGGGCCTATAAACAGAAGTTTTAAAGTACGCTCAAGTGTAATAAACACATAATAACTCCAGAGTAAAAGTATTTTATTATAACATTACGAATTAATAAACAAGAATAAAAATACGAAGACATTAAAAGATTTTTTGTGACAACGACAATCAATCATATAAATTCTGACATAAAGATAAAATTATTTATTTATTATTATTTATTTATTTAATGGAAAACTGTTTGAGAACACTTTTGCCAACGACACGTCAGATGAGATATAAGTATAAAAATAAACGGCAAAATTTAGAATTAATAATCTGGAACAAAAGAAAGTATCTTATTAACTACATATCTAAAATGAGATCTAGGTACAATGGACTAATGACAAAATGAATGAAAATAGTAAAAGAAAATCCTAGCGACAACAGAAAATACCCACTAAAGTTTAATATCATTTTGAGAGATGAAGGAGGATAATACATTGATAGGGACAGGATTTATATTACACAGGATATTGTCCATATGAACAGGTATTGGAAATTTATAATGAATAAGTGTAGTATACATAACATCATGATTAAACCGAGGACAAGAAAAGAAAATATGGTTAAGGTTTTCATCATCTAAACCACACTCACATGGATGAATTCTTAAATCTAAGCTTCTTAAGATGAACAGCAGAACAACAATGGCCAAATCTCAACCTACATATAATAGAACAAATTTTCCTATTGCACTTAAATTTAGAAAACCAGGGTTTAGCTTCAATATCAGGTTGGTATTTTGAGAAATTAGAGCCTTTATATTTACTACTGATTGACCATCTCTTCAACCAACTATGTTTCAAGTCGCGAGCAGGTAAACGTAAAAGATCTTGCGGATAATTTTTAAAAGGCACCTTATTACCACAAATTACTGATTCTTTTGCAAGCCTATCAGCCTTTTCATTACCAGTGATATTACTATGACTAGGTACCCAAGCAAAATGAATAATATAACCTAACATTGTACATTTTAATAAAATCATTTTACATTGAAATACAATCCAGTTCATGGAACCAATTTTGAAGGGATTACTCAGGAATGCTTGAAGAGCACTAAGAGAATCTGTAAAAACTAATTAAATTAAATTTAAACAAAATAATATAGTTAATAGCTTCCATAATACCCCTGCATTCACCCACAAAGACTGAGGTTTCAGGTGGACACTTTATCTTTTGAACAATGTCACAGTTTTGATGATATAACCCAACACCAACACAACCATTCTGGTCTAGTTTAGAAGCATCAGTGAATATGCAATGCCAGACACGCCAAAGGTTATCTTTAATCCTAAGAAAATGTTTATTAGCAAACGGATCCCCTTTCACTATGTCTAAATTAAGATGCAAAGTGGGTTCAAAAAGAATAGATTGATTATCAAATTCAAATAAGGGGATTTTGGGACTTCTATGCGTTGAGAATTTAAGGTTCTTAATTGTAACATAACTAACAACTAAACAAGGAGTTTTATTATGCGACCAATAAGGCAGCAACATGAAATTATTTCAAAAGCTGTAATTTAGGAAAAAGGGCATGTGAAGAAAATTGAAAAATGCGGAACAAAAACATATCTGATAGGTAGGTACTGCCGCCTTAGATCCAAAGGCGGTTCAACGCATTCTACTTGCATAGCATTTTTAGGAGTTGACTTCATCGCCCCTAATATTATACGAAGGGTTCTAGCTTGAATCAGGTCCAGGGCGCTAAGTGCTTTTTTATTACATGGTTCTTAAAGGAATGACCCATAGTCGATAACACTACGGACAATAGCGTTATATAAGAGTTTTAAATAGAATGGGTGAGCACCCCACCAAACTCCAGCTAGACATCTTAATAAAATATGAAGTCTTTTCTCACTTTTTTCTGATACATATTTTAAATGAGATGAGAAATTTAATTTACCATCTAGAATAGGCCCAAATTTTTTTTTCTCATTTTCAACAGGTATCCTTGTCTTGTCAAAAAATATGTCAAGTCTTGGTTTCAATCGTTTCCTAGTAAAGATAACAACTGAACTTTTTAAACGAGCTACATCAAGGCCATTATTAAATAACCACATACTCAATGAAACCAGAGCTTGGGAGATTTTTCAGCAGAATTTACAATATTACGATCTGCTACATATAAAACTAAACCGTCGGCATATTGCAATATACGACAGTAAGAAGAAACAAAATTATTTAAATCAAAGGTGTATATATTAAAAAGGAGAGGGCTTAAAACAGAGCCTTGAGGCAAACCCTTATTCAAAGTTCTTATGGCCTTTATTTCACCATCAACTCTTAATTGAGCTGAACGATCTACAAACAAATTAATAATAACATTAATAATCTTCGTAGGAATGGACAGACTAACCATCTTATTTTTAAGAATAGAGAGGTTAACATTATCATAGGCTGAGCATATATCCAGAAAAGTAGCAACAATTGACTCATTTCTGGAAAAGTAACAAAAATAGATAAGCTATCTAAAGTACCTCTACCTTTTCGAAAACCGTACTGACAGTTAGGCAGAAGATTTCTATTTTCGATGAACCATTCAAGGCGATTTTTTATTAGATGTTCCACAATTTTGGTAAAGCAAGAAGACATGGCTATTGGACGGTAACTAGCAGAATCTTCTGGATCTTTGCCTGGTTTTAGGACTGGAATAATAATTTGCGCTTTCATTTGTGGTGGGACAGAACCTAAATCTATCATCAAATTCACCATTTTGAGATAATACAGTAAAATACTGTCACCAGCATTAACCAAAAATGAATATGGGATCCCATCTGGACCAGGGGAAGAGTCTTTAAGTGAGGATAGTACAATACGTAATTCCTGCATAGAAAATGGTGCAAAATCTTCAATAACAGGACTAGTAGACAAGGTATCAATAAAATCAGGGACAAATGGAGGAGCCAATTTATCCATAAACTTATCGACCTAACTTACACTACTTGGATAAGGTGGAGAAGGATCCCTGTATGAACCACGGAATAAACGAATGGATTTCCATACATATGAAGAATGGATATTATGAGAAATGGAAGAGCAGAAATTTTTCCAACCTGCTGACTTTTTAGAGTGAAGTATATATTTAGTGTCAGACATAACCTTAATTAAATTATCATAATTGTCATTTGTCATGCTCATGCAATACATCTGTTCAGCATTCTTTCTTTCCTCAACAGCAGAGATACACTCTTGATCCCACCATGGAGGAGACCTATGTTTCATGTTTTGTTGCTTGAGAGGAAATGAATGTTTTGCTGCAGAGTGAATACACTTTATTAATGACATCAGACATTCATTTAAAAAATGTGGAAGAATGGGTGGAAGTTCAGATGCAACTCCTTCTAAAAAAGATGAAAACTTAGACCATAGATCAGACAGAGGGTCATTGCTTATCTTATACTGCATATATAGTATTGACTCTATTATGGAGAAAGGTAGATCAAATACAATAGGAAAATAATCACTACCAAAGCAAGAGGACAGAGTTTTCCATGACATAGAAGGGGCTAGGCTAGCCAACACCAAAGTCAGGTCCACATCACTAATACGTTCAGTTGGTTTTGTACGACGTGTCGGAGAACCACTATTTAACAAACACAGACCTTTATTGTCCATTATATTGAATATACAACTAGCCAGACCATCCACAGCCTGGCAACTCCAGTCTGGGTGATGTATATTGAAATCACCCATTATAATTATGGGACCAGTGATTCAAGACAAGCCATTGTAAATTTTGTTTAAAATATTGTGTGATGGCCTAGGTATATATAATGAGATGAATGTAATGTTTTTGAAACTGACAGCAACTATTGAAAAGTTGTCAGATTCAGTAGAAAATGGTAAATGTACAAGATGAGTATTTACAGAAATTCTAACAAGTATGGCAGTACCACCATACCCATCAGCTTTGTCAACTCTGAAACATAGATAGCGTGGAACCTTAAAAAAGGAACCAGGCTTAAGCCATGTTTCAGAGATGGCAATTATAATTGGGTCAAATTTATTAATGATGTACATCAGATCAGTCTTTTTACTTAATATGCTTTGACAGTTCCATTACAGCCCTAGAGAAGGAGCCATCATGGAATGATTGTAATAGAGGAGTAGGAGAAACTTGGGCAGCGTTGGACGGTACAGATGTGTTAAGGAGCCTGGTGAGAGCCTGTATGAGCTCTAAAATACTATTCGTGGGTAAGGAGGTACCAACAGGATAACCAACCCCATTGGTATTGGAAATAGATGGATTGCTGATGATTGCCTTATGGGCAGAATGGTCATAACCATGTCTATGAACTGGAGGGGGTTTTGGTTTGAGGAAAACTGTTTTTTTATAGGAAGATGATTGACTAGGAGATTTATTATGAGAAAATAAAGGGCCAGATGTTATGTTTGCATAAGAGGTTTTAGTCACATCACTTTAACTTTTGCTTCTTGTGGGAGAGTGTAACTTGGAAGCCTCTGCATATGAAATGCTTTTTTCAGTCATTGTAACTTTAATATTCTTTTGCCTATTATACTCAGGACAACACCTATTAGTTGAAAAGTGAAAACCTGAGCAGAACAGACATGAAAATGTGCCTTCTTCAGCATCACACGAGTCACCTGTGTGAGCACCACCACATTTGAAGCAACGAGGCTTAGACCGACAGTTGTTTTTAGTATGTCCAAAGCGGCATCACTGAAACATTGAATTGTGGGGTAATAATATTTATCTTAATATCTTTTTATTATTACAACCAGTCTGTCGCAACTACATAGCTTGAAAACGATGTATGAAACGGGGCAGAACTTTAATGGCGGATATATCTCTTTCACTCACGCAATATATCGCTTTCTTTCTCTCATTGTCAATATTGTCATTGAAAATCTTTGTTTACGAGTTGTTTTTATAATTTAGTGCAAATATATAGTCTAATATATGTATATTGTGAAGTTGTTTTATGTTATTAGGGGGTCGGGTCTTGAATCGAGCCGCCTGAATTTGAGGATTCTGCTACTGTGGAATGGTCAAGGGGCTTTGTCTTGACCCTCCCAATTCGATTTTGGCTGCCGGAGTTACGCGAAAGTATTTTAAATTAATATTTAAAGTTTCTGTAATTTCACACGAAAAACATGCGGATGCGTGAAACGGAACGCAATATCAGGAAATATTGCATAAATTTGAACGTCTGCTATGTTTATGTTCGTGAAACGAAACGTTTTGATCGCTATTTTTGAGGTTTGTGGTGTTTGACGTATGTGACGTTGATTTGACATACACGATTCGCATTATTCCGTTGCTTTCGAGTTTTCGTGAATGTGCTCCTCTGTTTTTTTCTACGATTTTTCGACGACTTGGCTTCTCTCTTGGACACCGATTGGATTTCTTCCCCGTACAACCTTGGCTTACTCACTGGATACCGTTGGATCGCTACCTTGGACGACTTTTGCTGGCTTACTGGACACCGATATTTTCCCTCCCTCCCCCCTCCCCCCTCCCCCCCTAAATTCAGGCGACTCGATTCAAGACCTTACCCTTATTAGGTACTATAGGTAGCTAAAAACTAACTATAAGGAAGTGTAATTAGAGAATATATGAAGTACAGAAAATGTGAAATATGCAGTTTTATGTCAGAAAAGAAAGATGGTACGAAACGTTGTTTTATGGCCAGATATACGCTGGAAAAAGTATGGTAAGTAGTATATTAGTTTATAATATTTCCCCTATTCATATAATAAGAGCTAATATAGCCATAAATTCATTTTACATATACCGACCATTTTGTTCAAATAAAATAGTGCGGTGCCGTAATTTTTTTTGTAAATATCGATATCGATGGTTTTCTACCAACTTCCACAAAGGAGGAGGTACTCATTTCGACTGTATTTTTTATGTTTGTTACCTCATAACTTTTCACTAGGTAAACCGATTTTCAAATATTTTTTTTTAAAGCTGATGCTTCCCATTCAAATTTCATCAAATTCGGCAGTTTTTGAGTTACACTCCAATAACTGAATTGAACGAAAGTCGATTTAATTTTTTTTATATAGTACTTGTATTATTTAAGGTGTAAAAAATGGGTCAAATATACGTACAACGAAGACTAAGTTTATTCTGTCCGCATCAGGACAAAAAATAACAATAGATTTATGAATGAAACTTGCCTCGAATGAGGCTTGCTGATTCGGACAGATTAAACACCGATCGAAAAACATTCCTCGCCGAAAGTCAACCCTGGGTGCAGCAGCTATGTCTTGATGGAGTATAGAACAGGGTATATTAAAGTTAAACCAATTTACAAAATTTCGTGTCCATGCATTTCGCCGTTGTCGAGTTTCACTATCTACCTCCTGACTCTATTATCAGATCTTGACTTGATAATGCACCACCACGGGAGTACACTCTTTCGAATGAAAAAAGATTTTTTTAAATAGCTCCACAAATAAGCGAAAATACAGCGATTAACATACACACAAAAAAACATACAGACGAACATATAACCTCCTCCTTTTGATAATCAGTAAATAAGTGTTATGTTCCGTGTATAATCCACGGGGAACTACTTGTTCAATATAAATCTCTTTCTCATTTGAGGGGGCGGTTCATTGATATATTATTATTTATTTTATGCTTTCAGCAAGAAGATAGCATCAGCATAGCTATTTAATCCATGATGCTAATTTCTGAATTTTAACACCGCACCATATTCAAATTCAAATTCAAATATTTTATTGGCCTTATAACTGAGATTGTTACATTGGGCAAGTCATGTTTACATTAATCAATTAATTTTAAATTAAATCATTAAATTACAAATAATATAAATACAACCTAATTTATGAAAATAATCGAAAATACCTATTACAATTAAAGTCAAAATAATATACCTTCATCTGAGTCAAAATTAAAATAATTAATCAATGTCAAAAACTAATTGATGCCTTAAAACCTATACAATACAGTTTATGTTTTAAATAAAATCACATTACAAAATTATCAAGCACATAAAAAGATTCAAATGTCATTGAACGTACACAATAAATAAGAATAATACATGAAAGGCCGACCATTTTTTACCCTTTATTATTTATTATTACTCTTGTAGGAGAATGAAGATTGTGTTAGACGCAAAACCATAAATTCATTAACTGAATAAAAGGGATTTATTTCAAAAAACTCTTTTAATACCTTTTTGAAGTCGTTATTATTTAAATTAGTAACATTATTTGGAAGCTGATTATACATTGATATCTTATTATATATGCCTTGTTTCTTAACTTTTTCTAATTTCGTTTTATATTTGAAAAGTTTTTCTCTATTGCGTAAATTATAACTATGAACATCTTTATTTTTACTCATATTTATTTTGTTGTCCTGTATCTCTAACACACGTCTCTAACATACGTCATCAACAGGATTTTCATCCTTACCATCTCAAGCCACTTTTGAAAATGGCATACTATCTTCAAAGTTGCAGAGTATTCGTTTAAAAGTCACCAAATGAAGAAAAATAACGGAAATATACTAAATGTTACATCAACGTAAATAAATAGTTAGTTTGCTGATAAATATCAAATTTAAGTTCCAAAAATAAACTAAAACTCGCTTACACTATGACGTTTTTCTTGTTTTGACGAAGTTCTGTTGGCCTCTTACATTCTGCAGCCCTCTCATCTACACTTTAAATTTTTTTTGCATAGCCAATGTTTCTATAAGAAAAATATGAAAAGTGTAAATTGAGCCCTCTCAAGTTTTTTTTGTTTGCATTTGCCATTTGCATTTGCAACATTGCCTATGCAAAAAAAATTGAAAAGTGTAGATGAGAGGGCTGCAGAATGTAAGAGGTCTCATAACTAGTAGTTATGGAATCGATGTCGATAAATTTCGAATACAAGGGGTGCACATCCCTATTTCATCCCTAATGTTGGCAGAACTGTTAAGTTCGTCAGGTTGGCTTAAGTAGGTAGCCCCGTTTTGACGTTTAAATATTACACTTTTTATTGTCTATGAATTCCCGTCTCTTCTCTATTATATTCTCTTTGATTACAACCATAGATTAAAGTATGTAGGTCTAGGTAAGTACACAGAATCAAGTTCGTATGAAACAATTTTGGCTACAAATGATTCAAAACTCGCCGCTGGATGCGCTGCTTGTAGGATTTCTGTAATTTACACTACACCATAGCTGGCACATCTTGGCATTTTAGTCTATGGGCATCTGTCAGCAGTTTATTTAGTCTGTGCAAGTGATTTTATTTTATTTGTTTTACTCCTGTATTGCCGAATAATCTAGTCTAAGTATAAATTTAATGATCCTGATTTCCTCGTATCCATTCCATTGTCCATTCTTTTCTATTAGATAGGTAGTATCAGTAACTATTTCGTGTTAAAAATTACGCCGCCGAAAGTATTTATTCTGCTACATAGATTAGACATGTGTATGGAACTGTTTACTGTTGTCCTACTATTTGCTTACATTCGGACCAATAAACATGGCATTTTATCATACCGGAGATGTTTTGAACAAGAGTAAAGACAATAGTATAGCAAATGAAACAGATATTGTGGATGATTTAACTATAGTTCCCCTGGATAAAGACAGTTTCGGTGAGTTCATCTACTCATACTACTCTGATTTTCTCACTGTTCTCAGCTCATAAAATTTCTAGCAAATAGTTTATTATACAGCCTGCTGTTGTGTACGTGATGAAGGTAGTGACGATTTTCCAGGAAATGTAAAAATGTCAAGAGATAAAACGTATCAAGTTTTTATTTATAAACCTGCAATGTGTAGGTACAAGCAACTTGTCGATATATTTTCGCAATCAAGATTGGGTTATGGAGGCCTTGTTATGTATAAAGGTATCTAAATTGTATGCTTTAGAGTAGAATATGTGTAGATTCTAAAAATGTTGAGTTCATCAGTTGATCTGTACTAATATTATAAAGAGAAAAGATTTGTTTGTTTGTTTCAATTGAATAGACTCCGAAACGACTTTCTTTCATTATTAGAGTGCTACATTTTCCCTGATGAGCATGGGCTATATAATATTTTCAAAAAAGTTAGAGATCCATATGAAAACTTTGATAATGTAACCTAAGGTGTGGAAAAATCACCAAAAAAACCAGCAAGCGCAGCGTAGGTCATCCACCAACAAGGTGGACTGACGACCTGATAAAGGTAGCAGTACGACGTTAGATGCAGGCCGCTTTCAACCAGTCCTTTTGGGAGTGGGAGAGGCTTATGTTCAGCAGTGGGCGTCCTACGGCTGAGATGATGATGATGATATATCCTCCCATTTTTTTTTCTCAATATAATAAAATAACCTTTTACGAAGTATTAGAAAACATTTAAAAAAAGATGAATGAAATCGATAAAGCTGTTCTCAAGTTACTTAAAGCATTACCAGGAGAAATAGCAGTTCATTTTTGTGTATATAGATATAAATTTATCAAATTTATTTATTTGCTAGAATACAATATTATATAAGGTCTTTAACTAATAGTTATGTCAATGTATTCAGCCTGCAGGCAGGCGTGCAAATATTATAATAATTAAAATATAAACTATCATTCAAATATAAAGTAATAAAATAACATTCAACAAATTTCTAATCATACATTATTAAATTCTATACTTAATTATATTATTTAATATTATCTAGCGATCAGACTATTGCCTGTGAGCAGATACGGTGTCTGTATTAGCGGGTAGGGTGCTACTCCCATTAGAGTCTGTCTTTTCTTGATCAAGATCAGTCTTCTTGCTGATTGATCGCGTAAAAAGATATCTCAACGCTTTTTTAATCGGCGGATGCTTTTAGGAATAGTAAGCTGCCCTGCAAACTCATTCGGATGCCTAAGCAGTTGGGTTTTATATTTTTCGCCATGTGCACTTATTTCTTCCTTGACCTCAGGAATATTTCAAGATTTCAATCAACATTTGTTAGCAACTAAGATACAGAATATCCCTGCGGGTCACAGTCTTATTTATTATTATTTGTGATACACAGGCAGCTCTTAAGCTGATGCGTGTATATCTGAGTCTTTGTCAATGCACTTTAAATATTTGTCCAGTCTATTTTTGAAAGAGTTCACTGAGGGAGCACTGATCACTGATTCCGGCAACCGGTTCCAAGTTTTAACTATGCGATTCGGTAGTATATGCTCTCTGGGTTTGCTTTTACTTGGCCCCCGTCGCAGCTTCAACGAGCGTCCTCTCAGGTTTGTGTTTGTGTTCATAGTATATAGTGTCTCTGACAAATTTGGTATACTATATCTGTTGGTGAGAATTTTAAAGGTCTCTATAAGGTCTCCGCGCTCTCTACGTTTCGGAAGGGTGGTAAGCCCTAGTTCTTGCAGACGATCTTCGTATGGAAGTTCTTTAAGACTAGGGACCATTTTTGTTGCCCTCCACTGTACACGTTCGAGAAGGTGACTGTCTTTCTTGAAGTACGGATTCCATATCTGGAATGCATACTCCACTAAGGGCCTCAGGTAGTTCTTGTACAGCTTTAGGAACAGTTCCTTGTTAATGTATGAGAAAGCCTTATAATGTACATTCATATGTACTGTACCTTCTTATAATGTACATTATAGAGTTTGCTCATTTCACTACCTCTACAATATGGTCCCCCCATTTTAGGTTGCAAGTTACAAGTACTCCGAGGTCTCGCTGTTTTTCTGCCTTTTCCAGAGGGCTACCATTAATTGAGTAGCTGCATTTTGGATTTTTCCTTCCGTTTGGACCATTTTTCCTTCCGTTTGGACCGCGCTCGCGAGTGGACGTGTGCATGCACCCGCGCGGCTCTCTAATAAAAGTCTCGTTATATATTACAAACAAGAACCCACTGTAATTAGTGCAATTAGTGTTCAAAATCGAGTGCCACGAAGCCTTGCCCACTTCTACAGACGAGAGTGAAACCAGTTCAGTGAGTCCTACACACACGCACACATACTCAACTGCCTGCATTAGGACAGGGTGATAGACACATGCAGTAAATTAGAAAGAGCGCAACGTACTACTCTCAGCTCACCCTACATTCACAACGACGACGCTTCGTGCATTCAATGTCCTACGCGACTGTGCGCGAAGATATTGCTAGATTATAGGCAATATTGAACTATTCTCGTGGCTGTATTAAGTGATTACTGAATATCACTTACGCCGAGTTTGGGCAAATATTATATCTGTTGATTGTCGTATTATTAGTAGCCTTGAACAAAAATGCCACTGAAACGAACTCCTCCTGCTTCCCCATTAAAACCCTCAGGTTCCTTCACGAGTCTTGCGTCGCTTAGCGACACTGAAGATAGAGGGAAATTAATTAAGGCTAGAGGCAAGAGGAAGAGGGATGAGCTAGATTTCGGAACGTGTATGGCGGACATGAAAAAAATGTTTGAGGACTGGCAAAAGAAGCAAGAACAAAAATTATCAGATTTTCAAAAGATCGTAGATGAGTTTCGCGAAAATTGTAGTCACTTCAAATCTTCATTTGATTTTATTTATAGTCAGTACGAGGACCTGAAAGGTAAAATTAATAGTCTGGAAAAGCAGACAGATTCGCAGGCTGCTCGCATCCAGATACTAGAAAATGAATTAGAAAAGCTTCACCACGGGACAAAATCGTCATGTGTTGAATTTAGAAACGTACCTATGCTCAAAGACAAGTCCGAGACGAAAGAATACCTCACCGATCTGATCATAAAGGCGGGGTCATCATTCGAAGTGGACGTCCGCTTCTCAGACCTCAGGGACGTGTATCGCACAAGCGCCAAACCCGGCGTGAGCAAACCGATCATTGCCGAGTTTGCCAGTATCCTAACCAAAGAAAAGTTCATAACCGCATCCAAGTCTTACAACAAAAGAAATCCAGGAAGTCGGTTCAATACCACTAACTTACAAATGAACTCCCCTAAAACTGCCGTTTATGTATCGGAGGTTCTCACCCCGAAGATGAAAAAACTACATTTCTTGGCTAGGGAGCATGCGAAAACGTACCGTTATTCGTACTGCTGGGTAGCCCACGGGAAGGTGTATCTCCGTGAGAAAGACAACTCCCCCGCAGTGCGCGTCAACAGTGAAAAAGACCTCGAAAACCTTATTAAAAAATGACTATATATTTACAATTTTTTCACTTATAGTTGTGTTGTTAAATATGTATATTAATATTCCGATTTTTTACCGATTATATATTGTTTACCCGCTTTGTTATGAGAGCATATCTGCTTTCATCTACTTTTCGCATCAATCACACTACTACCAACATTACACCCACACATCAACACAAATATCGTCAATTATTATCTCTTTAAATATGTACCTTACTCTTATTACATCGACAATAACACATCCACACTGCCTTGCTTACATTGTTAAATGTACAATATTATTTAAGGTCATATGCCTGAGCGTTTTACGAATGATCCGTTATGACGCCTTATCGCTTGTAAAATATTATTTATTAAAAAATGGTTATTTAGTGAAGTCAATTGAATCTACTTTTCTTAAGTATGGCTGACACAGCTTATATTAATAGCGAACTTGAATCTATTAGTGTCTCGAATTCATATCAATGTGAACCAGAACAATGTAAACAATTATTAAAAGATAACGATCAATACCAATCTCTAAAGGTACTTCACTTAAATATCCGCAGCATTGAACGCAATATTAATGAGCTACAGATACTAATGTCTCGAATAAATATTGATTGCAATGTCGTTATACTGACAGAATGTTGGTTGAGTAAAACAACTAATATACCTATTTTGCCAGACTTTGTTAGTCACAGGTCTGGATACAGGAACCAAAACGATGGTGTTGTCATGTATGTCAAATCGAGCCCTGATTATATTGTTACTGATACTACAATAACTGATGCAAGTTGCCTGTTACTTACCTATAATAAGTGTTTCGCTGTATTGGCTATTTACCGTTCACCATCTCAGGTAGATGCTGGTAAGTTCTTGGAGAGTCTAAATGTAGTTTTAAATTCACTATCTGCTTATAATACTGTTGCTATAATAGGAGATATTAATATAAACATTTCACCGCACAGCAGAGATAGGAACAGTAACGACTACCTTAATATTACCGCTAGCCATGGAATGCTACCTGCACACCTATATCCGACTCGAAATTCTAATTGCCTGGATCACGTGATACTTCGAATGAATATCTTAACTTCAACCCTAGTATTGGACTGTTCAGTAACAGATCATGCCCCAGTATTATTCTGCTGTAATATTGCCAATAAAAGGATGAAACATATAAATTATTCGCGCCTTGACTACGCTGCTATTACTTTAAAAGTTAAAAACACAGATTTTAGTGACTTATTCAGTTTAGTAGATCCAAATGTGGCCATGGATACACTGCTACACATGATTTCTTCAGTTGTTATCGCCAATAGAATTACTCTCAAGATTCCAAGAAGAAAAATAACAATTAAACCGTGGATTACGACTGGTCTTCTAAAATGTATACGGAATCGTGATAAATTGCACCAAAAACTAAAAGCAGACCCAGACAATTCTCTGCATAAAGTCACATACTTCCGTTATAGAAATTTCTGCAATAATTTATTTAAAAAAATAAAACGAGTATGAAAGTAAAGAATTTATTAAGACGAGAGGTAACCCAAAATCAACTTGGAAAATCGTGAAAAAAGTCGCAAATCTGCAACAACCACCATCATCTGCATCATCTTTGCTACTCCTTTCGGACGACCCCAAAACTTCTATTAATAATGTCAATGATTACTTCGTAAATATAGGAAGAGAATTAGCCAGCAAAATAAGTACAAAGTTACCTAACAATAATTACAAAGTCCCACATAGGCTCAAAGAGGATTATCCCACAATGGCCATTTTTAAAACAGACTGTGCTGAGGTTGAGCGCATTATAAAAGGGTTACGATCGGATTGCGCAGTAGGCTGGGATGACATACCGAGTAGAATTCTCAAAGACACATATATTCAACCAATGTATATCGAAAGGGATCTTTCCGAAATCCTTAAAAAAAGCCCTTGTTTTGCCTATCTTCAAGAGTGGTGATAAAGATGTTATCAATAATTACAGACCCATTTCTATACTAAGTTCAATTTCGAAGATACTGGAAAAACTGTTGAATGACAGACTGACAAAGTTCCTCGATAAGTATAATATCCTCTCAAAAAACCAATATGGTTTCCGCAAAAAATTATCTACAGAAGATGCGGTGGCTGACGTCACGAACACAATTGTTAACCATCTTGACAAAGGATATAAGTCTCTGGGCATATTTCTCGATCTGTCAAAAGCTTTTGATACTGTATCTATCCCAAAGATGCTCTTGCAGATGGAAGGAGTGGGAATACGTGGCTTAGCCCTAGAAATCTTTAAAGACTACCTTACTGATCGATTTCAGTTCAATTATTGCTCATCAATGCAAAAACTTATCTTTATGCAATTGTCTTTCGATTTCAAAAACGGATAGTATAAAATACCTAGGGATTCATATCGACAGCACATTAAGTTGGAAACCACATGTTGATAGTCTTACGTCTCGTGCAAGAAAACTTATTTATGTATTTAAAAAGTTAAGATCATCAGCGGACCTTGATACTCTCAAAATAGTTTATTGCTCATTGGCCCAATCCATTATATCGTATTGTGACACGGTATGGGGGGGTGCATGCTCTACCACCTTACTAAGATTAGAACGCGCACAAAGAGCAAGAGCAATCTTGAAAGTCATGCTGAATAAACCTTTAGCATATCCAACAACCTCATTGTACAAGGAGGCTGAGACTCTGACAGTAAGACAGCTAAGTATTTTACATATTGTTCTAAGGAAACATAAACGTATGCCGTATGTCGACCAAGCTGACTGTATAAATCGACGTAAAATATATCGTGTGTGCCCATATTACCCATACCGAATGTGTCTTGCAAACAGACACTATGATGTTATTTCTGGTAGGGTCTATAATAAAATAAATGCCATTCTGAATATCAATCCTCTCACATATGCAAAAGTAAAAAATGTAACTACAGACTGGCTTAAAACTCTCACATATGATGACACAGAAATGTTAATAAGACCGCTTATTATTTAATTAACAATAAAGTAAAACTACAATGCAGGCACATAAATACACTCACGCATCACACACACACTCACACACACACATACTCGGCATGCACTACAAATTAAATAAATTTAATAGGACTTAGGTACTTCATAAGATTTAGAAGTTTTATACTTCTAAATGTGTAATGTACTAATTTTCCAAAAAACGGAGGGCTTTGACTTTGTGAGGTTCCGACTGAGCTTCTCCCACGCGTACTCTGAAAGTTCTATTCGAAAGGAACCCTTCTATCCACTTTAGGAGTTTACCTCTTATGCCAAAGTGTTCCAGCTCGAAAATTAGCCCTTTTATTGGGACTCGGTCGAAGGCTTTTTCATAGTCTAGGTATATGATATCAGTTGGCTGTTGTTATCTTCTCCATAGTTTTACAGATTAGGCAGGTAAGGCTTATAGGTAGTTGGCTGCGACTCGCTTATTTCCTTTCTTATAGATGGGCGTCACAATAGTTCCTTTCCAGTCTTGAGGGAGTTCACCTTGATCAAATGAGATAGTCATGATATTGGCCAGTCTAGTACAAATAGCTTCACTGCATTTCTTCAGCAGAATAGCTGGGATCTCATCAGGACTCATGGCAGTTTCATCTTTAAAAGTTTTGATGGTTTTTCTGACTGAGTCTGACGAAAACTCAACCGTCTCCAAGGATTGTGTTACTCTTTGTGCTTGGATTTGTGGGATTGGTATGTGAGGTGGTTCTCTAACATATGACCTATCAAATTGTTTGGCAAATATTTCTGCGACTTCTTTGTGGTCTGTTGTAACAGTTCCAGTTTGGTCATCCAGAAGGGAGGGCGGCACTGATACTTTGGATGTCAGTTGTTGGCGGATGTATCCATAGAAGGACTTGGGTCTACTGTGAACCACGCGAGTTTCAAATTTTATTCGCGCTTTTCTTACTTCAGATGTTAGACTGTTGTTAGTTTTACGGTACTTTTCATAATTGCTCTTGGTAGAGACAAGCTGATATGAATTCCAAGCATGAGCTTATTCGGAAGATAGTTTAAGTATTTCTGGTCCTATCCAGGGTTTTTTTTGTCTTTTATTCGTTTTTATTCTTTGGAGCGGTATGTGCAATTTTATAATATTTTGTGTTAATGATTTGAAGCAGTTCCATGCGGATTCAACTGGAGTAGAGTCTGTTATTTCATATTCTGAATTTTCAAAGTCCTGTTTGACAAGAGAGTAGTCTGCGGAGAGAAAGTTATGTCTTGGTATTGAAGTAGGTTTGCGCTGTTGGTTCTGTGCAGGTAGTTGTAGGGTTGCAAACACAAACAAGGGATTTTTGCTCATTTCTTTGTCTAGTTATTCCTGTTACTAATTGGTCCAGATTACTTTCGAGAAACATTTCAATAAATTTTTCATGTAATTGGTCGTACCCATCCGTGTCTGTGAGGGGCCACTTAATGCTTGGTAAGTTGAAATCCCCCATTATGAGGACCGTGTTACTTGTGTCTGCCTTCAGCATTGTTTCAAAGAGCACTTTATCAGTGTCTTTGTACGAGTAGTTTGTGGGGCGGTACACTCCGGCAATAAGTAGTTTGAAGGTTCCATCTGTCATGTTTAGCCATAGTGCCTCGACCTGAGAGTTGTTGTTATAGGTGCTGTGGGGAGTAATGTGGATAGGTATATCATTGTGTTGATGTGCTGCATAGATATGAGATTGCAACTCCCCCCCAACCACCTCCTCCTTCTCTGTCTTTTCTAAAAAGGCTGTAGCCCTTGATGTCAACTAGACTGTTTGGTATACTTGGTTTGAGATGTGTTTCGGTTTTAATATTATAAAGGTGGGTTTTAGTTTATTAATTTCAATCATAAGTAAGTCTCTTTTTGCCATTATTGATGCCAAGTTGGTGTAGAAGAATGTAAGTTCTGTGAGGTCGGTGACTAGTTTTTTGGGGGGTCCCCTTTTTTAATGATCTTGGGGGTGTTGCTTACATACTTAATGGTAAGGTCTGACTCACCATTTTGTGTCCTGCGCTCCAGCTCTTCACGCAGCCCTTGGAGGTACTCCCTTTGGTAAGGGGTAAGATCATTTTTTACCTTGACTCCCACAGGAAGCTTCTTCCCATTCTTCAAGACAGATATAGCGGAACTTCTGCGAGCGAAGATCAGTTTCATCGGCCGCGGTGACCGACTTGGTTTTCCAAGACGGATGGCCCCGACAGGCGCTTCAGACTCGGGAATGTTGGCCAGGGCTCCGTTCACCTTCTCAAGATCATGACGCTTGCAGGCGTCCACATCATTTCCGCTACTTAGTTCCGGAACTCCGAACATGATGACGTTCTTCTGCCTTTTTTCACGTTCACTGATTTCACTTATCACCGATTCCACATTGAGGCCTTTACTATGCGACTTTTTCAATCCGTCGATTTCATCTTTCAGCTGCGACACCGGTTTCCTGAGCGCTGGGAGCTGCCGAATTCCGAGCTTGCAATCGGGGCACAAGTATTTTAGCGTTGGTGATTGCAGCATCACCACACGCAACTCTGTAGCACATAAACCACTGCACTTTACGCATATTTGCCGATCGCAGCCGCCACATACTATTTTCGGATTATTTTCATCAACTTTCGGTATTATTGGGCAGCTCATACACGACGCCATTTTTCCGAACGAATTTTTTTGCTGGCAGATTTTTGACTCAAAAGTGTTGTTTTTAAAGATTTTACTATTGCACCACAGTAATTAATCACTAATTTATTGAGTAATTAGGTCCAATTTATCGAAAGATCACTATAAATATTTTATTCGCAAGAGATAACGAGAGACGCGTGTGCACTGACAAAACGCGGGTAGGCGAAAAAAAAGATTTGTGTAGACCAAAAAGTACTTATTGTGAGTTTTTATAGCTAAAACATTATCAATGAAAAATTCAAACAAGTAATAATAATAAAATCGTTTATTTCGACCAGCTTGGGCCATAAGTTCTTAACAACAATCACAAGTAATTACATTTAATACATTGTGTACATATACAAATAATCCAAATAATTATATTTCATTCAAATTAGATATATATACCTTCAGGATGCTATTAGAGCTGGCCCTAACCCTGCGCACCAGGGATGTGCACCGTTTTCGCATAGTCGCATAAAAGCAATCGACACGTGATTCGGCAAACATCCCCGATGCGCTACAGAATCGGGGCAGCCCCAATAGCACCCGGAACGCTATTGTATTGAACACGCAGGGCGTTGTATTGTTTCTGAGTGTAGCTTATCCAGAGGCTACTCGTGTAAAACGAGGTACAAAATGCTCTAAAAAGAGTAATTTTGACCCCTATAGAACTACAAGCGAACATATTAGCTCTCACAGACAACGTCCTACGTTCTCTCTATATCTGTATCATCTTTCAGGTCAGACCTCACCCAATGCCCAAGATATTTAACCTGTTCTACCATTTTCAGCGGTGTCCCGTACAGTTTGGTAGATGGTATACTTTCTAGACATTTTCCTCTAACCCGAAAGACCATACACTAACTCTTTTTCGTGTTATAGACCAATCCGTGACCAAGTGCGTATTTCTCACAGATGGCCAGAAGTTTTGACAACCCACACACAGAAGCGCTCAGCAGCACCATATTATCCGCGTAACTAATATTATTGAGACAAAGTCCGTCAATATGACAGCCGACATGTGTGCTGCTGAGCTCATCTATCGGAGCGTTTACATATAAGTTAAAGAGCTTAGGTGAGGTTAACCCTCCCTGTCTCACCCCGCACTCCAGCCCATACGGGTCCGAATACGCACTCGACCATCGAATGACATTAACCTGGTTTTGGTACCAATATTTAAAAATGCGTATTAGTTCTTTCGGCATTGAGATTTTATTTAGTTTTTGTCATAAGATGTCATATTAAGAAACCAGGTCAAATGCTTTTGATAAGTCGAGAAAACAGGCATAGACGGGAGTACTCCTCACAGTGTAGTACTTGACAGTTTGCTTCAAACACAAGATAGCTGTATCTGTAGAAAGTCCGGCCTTGAAACCAAATTGGTTGTCGTGGATCTGTACATACGTATCAAGCTAAGTAGCAAACTGTCAAGCACCATAGCCATGACAGTGGCCAGCGAGATTGGTCTATAATTGTTAATGTCACTTATGTCACTCGTTTTGCTTTTCACTATTGGTACCACCACAGTTTTCACCATTTCCGCAGGTAAATAAGCGTGTCCTACACACAGAGTATAAAACATAGCTAGGATTCTGGGAAGATGAACGCCCGCATGTCTTAAGTGTTCAATGCTCAGATTATCATGACCCGGAGACTTGCCTCGCGACATTGATCTAATAACATTATTGACCTCTGCTGCTGTGAATTTCGTACTGAGCTCTGGATCATGATGATCTTGACACCCATACTGTGAATTTCCCAATGGTGACTTTATAGTGAAATGGTCCTTAAACTTATCAGCTATACATTTAGCGTCGTTAATACCGTTACACTGACAGGTAAGCCCGGTCCATTGTTCAATCTGTTAGTCGATTTCCAAAAGTTACGAAAATCGTGCTTAGAGTGGTGTGAGGCCAGAATGTCCATTTTTATTTGGTCACTATTATTCTGACACCACCTTAGACGAGATTTGAACACACACAAAAACACATGTTAGAATTAATTTTACAAAAGGGATATTTAACATGTGACAAAATAAAGTAGTAAAATAATTTTTAATACAGTTGCTCAAAAAGTGGCGTATTGCAGGGACGTATAGCGTTCGGGATGTGGGCTATTACATACTCATGCTATTTTTTTACCTTTCCCGAACTTGTGCGTTCTCTTTCCCAACTGTCAAAATAATGTCTATTAAAAAGAAAAACCAACCATGAAGTATTTACTAAAAAAATCATAGTAGTTTTTATGATTCATGCAAATACGTATATTTCTAAAAAGAAGCTACTAATTTGTTTCAATATCCGATTTAATGATTTGATTGAATGAGTTAGGTTAGTTTTCATTTCATTTCATGTCATTAAATTTCATTTTCATTTCATATCAATAAAAAAATTCTACTGAAGACTTGGCTGTATGGGCATAGGTTCCCTTTGCCTACCAGAATGGGCGAAAAAAAATAATCTCTTTTTATATTCTACGGTTGGTGCCATTTTTCAGAAATTTTCTTTGCGAGTTTATTTTATGAAATTGCTTCATTTTTTCGCAACTGTATTAAAAATAGTCGTTCTGTACACGTGCGGAACCGTTATTGCAACTTGTTCCGACTGTCAACCCTCGCCTTCGGCTGCGCCTCGGCTCGGGTAGACATTTGTCGGAACTCTTTGCTATGACAGCCTTTCCCCACTTGTAATGAAATATATACTATACCATGTAACATATGGTATAACCAAAATGTTAGAGTTGATGGTTTTAATGATTATTAAACAGATTTTTACTACCGTTGTGTTAATTTATTGTCATGTTTGAACATTCTTAAATTTTCTAATTGGCTATTAGTAGATAAAACAAATTTAGAATGTATGTTAAGTTACTTCAGGTATATATCCAACGTAATGAAGACTATTATCATCGTATAAAGATGCAACAGTATGGAAACTAAGCTGGTTAAGCGGAAATAAACTTATACGTGACCACTCGTGACGCTGCACTCACTACTGACAGCACCGCGACAACCGCCTAGGGGTCTCGCCGATGCGCATGTTTGTGTGAGTGAGCCGATTTGTACGTTTGTAGGTAGTTTCTGTACTGTTTCTCTATATTTATACTGTGCTATTATGTTGGGTATGTACCTGAATCTTTCTGTTCATGTGTTCTGGGGAACGTGACGTATGCAACTGTTCCGAAATATTAAGAGCTCAGAATAAATACAGTACATTGTAAATATCCCATTTTAAAATTAATCTTAACGTGTCTTTTTGTGTTTTGAATTTTTATATACTGCTATTATATTTAAATCAGTATAGAATAATATGATGTAATAACAATATTATATATAAATGCAAAATATTGTTTATCGTTTGTGTCGATTTCGTAGAAACATGGCAGAGATATAGCCCGAAAACAACAGGATATTTACTACCTCAGTTTTTTAGTATATTTGGGCTTGATCACCATGTGCGAGGACGGCAGTTAATATTTATAATATTACTTTTGTTTAGCAATATGCGAATTGTGTGGTCGTGTTGGTCGCCGTGGACAGTTCTACCCTCGCAACAACAAGTTCTGTTCATTGAGATGCCACGCAAGTAATTCAAGAAAAAGGAACTGCAGTTGGCGGTATAAACTCATGGAAGGAGCAGAACACATGGCTGGGCTGATTCCTCTTGAGCCTCTGCCTCAGTTACAGCACTGGCAAGCTACTTATGATGATTTACAGGTATTTTTTGACTTAGAGTAATATTGCTGTGCATCGGTTCTGCTGTTATTTTTTTTATTTGGTTCAATAAATTATTTGCACGTTAGTATTTACAAAGTCTGCTTTACGTTATTAACGGCAGACTTCAATCGTGCCTTCGGTGGGAGATACCCAGTGAAAAGGCGGGTTTCGTGAAAGGTCGAGGCATAAGAGAACAGATCGTGAATGTGAGGCAAATAATCGAGAAAAGCCGAGAGTTCAATACGCCGATACTAATGTGCTTCATCGATTACTCGAAGGCGTTTGATTGCGTTGAATGGGACTGCTTGTGGACAATACTACGTGAGAAGGGCGTACCTTAACACCTAGTTTCGCTGTTCACTAATCTATACCAAGTCGGGGAGTCCATGTTCAGGGTTAATTGATGTCTTCTCAGACCCTGTCAAAAAGGGGTGTAAGACAGGGATGTATTTTGTCTTCCATTCTTTTTAACATAAATGGTGAATATATAATGAGAAAAGCCTTGGAAGAATGGGAGGGAGGCGTATCAATAGGCATAATGTAGCTGTATAGCTGGGTAGACATTATGTAGATGTTCTATTCATTTGCTTTTTAAGGCGCTACCATGATACGGTAGTCCTTGCGACTTACGAGGCATAACGCTTAGAAGTGTCCTACCACCTGATGGCCATCACCCAGGTAGCATGCATAGCATAAGCAGGCGTATAGCAGTTCGTTGCAAAATATTACAAGAACTCTTGCAGATATTATACTGAACATTGAAGACTTATTTATGATTATTTTATTTTCAGGCGGTTCCCACAAAACCTTCAGCCGCTGCTCACATCGCTAACAGCTATGAATGGAAGGACGAGCTTTTCGGTTGTGATTTTTTGGCTGCACCCGTCAGTCTCTTCAAACATGCCCCATTGCATGAAATGTGGGATTCTACATTTGAAGGAATGAAAGTTGAAGTGGGAAATACAGATTGTGAGAATTACTCAGATAATAAATTGAGTGATTACTTTTGGGTGGCAACGGTTATAAAGGTTAGATTTTCTATCTACTCAATTTTTTTCATGCTGTGGGGTACCGGCTTAGAATAGTACCCCCCATTTTTTTTTATTTGGTTAGCCGTGACTAGGGAGTGCAATCTCGGTATTGCGAGATCTCGAAATACCGAGATCTCGCACTAATTTTGCAGATTAATCTTGCACCTAAAATCGCTCGCGATCTCGCAAGATTTGCAAGATTGGACAGCAACGCGTTCCATGACCTTCAAGAGCGCGGCCGCGTTCATACTGATTGCCGCGATCGGTTCATCACGGCGCTAGAGTGAAAGGGGTGTATGCGGGCGGGGTGAAGGGAAGCGGGATTGTCTATTTTTTTGCCATTATGCAAATTGTTTTCGTGATTGTGACGCATTATTTGTTTACGCAAAGTGTTTAGATTGTTTTTCATGGTTAAAAAGACAGTTTCTAGCCAAAATTAGTTATATAATTAGTGAACTGGTGCCATCATGTCATCAACAGTAATTTATAAAGAGTTTTATAGTCCGCTGGAAGTATGGAAGTACTTTTTAAAGGCAGATGATGGATTGACAGCTCAATGCAAATTATGTAAGTCCATTTTGAAAACATCGGCACGTTCTCCTAAAGGTTTACATGTACATATGAATGCCAAGCATAAAATTGATACAACTCATAAGAAAGTATTACAAAATACGAATCCGGTTCCATCAACAACGTCTTCTTCGGCACAATTGTCGCAGCCAAGCAGTTCGTCGGCTATGTCTTGTTCACTAGATGTTAACCGTGCTAAAAAGCATAAAATTTCTGACTACTTCCAGTCGCCAGAAGAAGTTCCCAAGGAAAAAAGAATTGCAAGGATGGTTTCCCAAGATGGCCAGACGTTTAGATCATTTTGTACATCAAAAGATTTAAGAGAATTATTTGAAGCCAAAGGCTATAAGCTTCCAACGTCTCCTAACTCTATAAAACTAATAGTCATGAATTATGGTATGACCCTGAAGATGAAGGTGTCTCAAGATCTTAAAGAACTAAAAAAAAACATCGTTTTGCTCTTACTTTTAATGAATAGACTTCTTGCAGAAATAGACGCTTTATGAATGTAAATATTCACACGTTTACAAACGGAGAAGCTTTGTTCTGGAATTTGGGGCTTGTGCGTGTAGTCGGAAATATGCCTGCAGAGAGCTGTATCGAATTATTGAAGAAAAAACTATCAGAGTATGATTTAATTCTAGATGACGATATAGCGGCTATTACAACTGATGGGGCAAGTGTAATGGTCAAAGTGGGACGGCTTATAAAACCTCTTCAGCAACTATGTTATGCTCACGGCATTCAGCTAGGCATCATTGATGTTATCTACAAGAAGAAAGAAAACAATGATCCTGAAGACAATTTACAAAATGACAATGTAGGCACGCGTCAAGCAAACGATGGGGAAAATGAGTTACTCGATATTGATGAAGAACCTGAAGATATCAATGAATCTGAAGGGTTTGATTGCATATTACCTACAGTTGAAGTTCACTTAGTACCAGAATATGATTACCTAATACGAAAAGTAAGAAAAACTGTGAGGCTTTTCCGAAAATCGCCAACAAAGAATGATGTTCTACAAAAGTACATTAGTGACGAGTTTGGCAAAAACATGCAGTTAGTGCTCGACTGTAAAACTCGGTGGTCCAGTCTCGCAGATATGATTTCCAGATTCAACAAATTGAAAACGTGTGTATGCAAAGCTTTGATCGATGTTAATCTCGGAACGAACCCCAATTATGCTTTCTCAGAAGAAGAATGTGTAGCTTTGGTTGACTTAGAACATGTGTTCCAGCCTATCAAACTAGCAGTTGAAGTATTATGTCGAAGAGATTCAGATCTCATCACCGCTGAAACTACTTTGCGGTTCATGGTTCGAAAGTTAGAAAACCTAACAACACCAATCACTCAAAAGCTGGCTGATGCTATGAGGACTCATATAGCGCCGGACAATTATGACTGCAGCGTTATTTTATTTGAGAGATTTTGCCCAATATGACGAAGATTTTAAATCCCTCGTTAATGATAACACTTTCAGTTTGCCACCAAAAACTTTAGTCAAGAAAGAAATTAAAAAGCTGATCGAACGATTATACGTACAGAACCAAAGCTCTTGCTCTACATCTTTAGATGCATTTGTTCATACAGCAGTTGATGATGATATTATTGATGATAACACGCCTTTATCAGCAGTCGCTAACACATACACAACTCTATCTCTTGATGAAGAATTGGAAATGATTTTGAAAGCCCGCCCACAAGAACGCCCTTCATGTGCAACTGGTTCCTTATTTGATAAACAAATAAGACAAGAAATTAATCTCTACGAATCAGGCGGGGCAAAAGGGCAGCATTTGCAGTCAGTTTATCAATGCTTATCATCAGTGGTGCCAACAAGTGTAGAAGCTGAACGGGCTTTTTCTGCTGCCGGGTATATTGCCCGAAGCATCCGAAGCCAGTTGGCTGACAACACGCTAGATATCTTGTGTTTTCTAAGAAGTTTTTTCCAAAATAACCATTAATTTTATTTAAAATATGTTTCAGTTTTTTTTCTAATATATATCTTGTTTCATTAATTCGCTCTTAGAATAATAACTTTACCAAGTTTCAATAGAATATTTTAAAAATTAAATCAAAAACTTGTAAATTTGCGAGATCTCGCAAAATACCGAGATCTTGCGAGATTAGACGTCTTCAATATTGCAAATACCGAGATTGAAGATTTAGCTGCAAGATTGCACTCCCTAGCCGTGACCTTATTCAGTAATCTGTGCCGTGACCCTCTCTGCCCGCAGGTAAAGTATTAATAAAGTGTTGATACGTTTAATGCTATTCAGCGGAAACGTATAGCGTCATTCATGTTCAGGGTTGATAGGTGTAAAAAAACAAATGGCCTTGAAACAGCTTAAGAACAACAAGGCGCCTGGTGACGACGGTATCACATCTGAGCTTTTGAAAGCGGGTGGAACACCGGTACTTAAAGTCCTTCAGAAGCTCTTTAATATCGTCTTACCAGAAGGTTCAACGCCAGAAGCATGGAACAAAAGCGTGGTGGTGCTGTCATAATGAATCGCCTCAGTCGCAGGTTTGATGAATTCCAGCCTCCGGAACAAGCCGGTTTCCCAAAAGGCTATAGTACCATAGACCACATCCACACGCTACGGCAAGTTATACAGAAGACCGAAGAGTACAACTTGCCTATTTGTTTAGCGTTTGTTGTCTATGAGAAAGCCTTTGATTCAATCGAGACGTAGGCCAGTGCTTGAGTCTCTCCAGCGGTGCCGTATTGACTATCGGTATATTGAAGTGCTGAAGTGTTTGTACCAAAACGCCTACATGTCAGTCCGAGTACAGGAGCAGAGGTCGAAGGCAATTCCATTGCAAAGAGGCGTGAGACAGGTAGACGTTATATCTCCGAAACTGTCCACCGCTACATTGGAAGACGCCTTCAAGCTTCTGGAATGGCAAGGCATTGGCATCAATATAAACGGCGAATGCATCACTCCCCGTCGATTTGCCGACGATATTGTAGTCATAGCAGAATCCATGGAAGACCTCAGTACAATGCTCGAAGGCCTCCATCGAGTTTCCCAACGGGTAGGTCTAAAGATGAACATGGACAAGACGAAAATTATGTCTAATGCCCATGTTGTACCTACCCCAGTATCAGCTGGGAACTCAGTTATCGAAGTTGTTGACGAGTACATCTACCTGGGACAGACAGTCAAACTAGGCGGATCCAACTTCGAGAAAGAGGTCAATCGTCGAATCCAACTGGCGGCTGGGCAGCGCAGCGTTCCGGAAACTTCGCTAAGCCTTCTCGTCAAAAATACGTCCGTGCCTCAAGACAAGAGTCTTCGACCAATGTGTGTTACCAGTGATGACTTATGGCACTGAAACGTGGTCTCGTATACTATGGCTATACTATGCCTTTTTTTAGGCTTAAACATAAGGCGTAGTAGCCATAGTACAATATTAAACTTTAAGCTGAAAGTCGCGCAACGAAATACAAAGAGGCTTTGCTAGGGATTATTTACGTGATGGAATCAGAACTGAGGAGATCCGTATAAGAACGATAGTCACCGACATAGCCCCGAAAATTAGCCAGTTAAAGTGGCAATGGGCAGGGCACATACCGCAAGCGCAGCGTAGGTCATCCACCGACAAGGAGGACATACCTGATAAAGTTCGCAGAACTACGTCGGATGTAGGCCGCTTCTAATCGGTCTTGGAAAATTATGGGGAGGCATAATATGTTCAGCAGTAGATGTTCTACAGTCTAGATGTTGATGTTGATTATAACATAGTTACTATACATACTGATCTCCCAGAGATGAATGCCAGTGTTCCAGCATTGGTAGTATAATGCTTTTTTATTACAGGTAAAAGGTTATATGGGCTTACTGCGATATGAAGGCTTCGGTAGTGATGATTCCAAAGATTTCTGGGTGAACTTATGCTGTTCGGAAGTACACCCAGTGGGGTGGTGCGCGACGCGCGGAAAGCCACTCATACCTCCTAGGACTATTGAGGACAAATATACTGATTGGAAGAAGTAAGTCATATCACGATAATGTTGTAATGGCGATGGATGGCTGTTTGTTGTTCTTGTTATGGTTACGTAACTTATTTGATTTTCTACATGAGTAAATGATGATCAGGGATAACACATATGCTATTTTTTATTTCTGTATTAAGTTCTGTATTTAGTAAGGTCGATGCAAAGCCTTAACGGGGGAATTGGTAACCTCTTGCGACACATTTCTAAACTAAGTCATAGCCTATGTCTTTAGGATTACTAAGTTAACATGAAAAGTATCGATCTTGACTGATAACACTGTTAAGCAACGCTTGCATCAGGAGTTGGATGGGCGACCGCTAGTGGCATTATTCAACTGAGCGTTTCCGTGCTTCGGAGGGCACGTTAAACCGTCGGTCCCGGTTGGTTGTCTTAGGATAGCAGTCGTTAGTCTATGTCAAAGGCCTTCGGGCGGTCTGAAAATTTCAATATGGTTGGCCTCTCCACCAAGCCGCACTGGACCCGCGTGGTGGATTATGGCTCAACTACTCTCTTTGAGAGGAATGCTTGGGAGAGTCCCAGCTGTGGGATTATAAGTGGGCTGATTATGTAAGGAAATAATGTAAAGATAACTCTGCGATGGTAGCAATTCTTATTATTATTTATATTAGTAACCTGGTCTATCTACTAAACCATTAAAACTGTTCTAATATTAAAATTTTCCCAGCCAGAAGTTTGAACCAGCCAACTTAAATTAGAAAAATAAAATAAAAGCTTTAGAAGTGATTATTGGATATGAAAATTTAGGAACCAGCTTGATGTCATTTTTTTACTTCTCTTTCTGAGGCATTTAAGAGCGATTTCTCATTTCAGATTTCTAGTGAAACAGTTAACGGGTGCGAGAACATTGCCAGCAAATTTTTATACAAAATTGAATGACAGCCTCGGGTCTCGATTTACTGTTGGCAATGTAATGGAAGTGGTTGATAAAAATAGAATATCTCAAGTTAAGGTAAGCCAATACTGTTATACATTGTTCAAATGACTTGCAAGTCTACCCTACATTCTAACGCTTGAACCCTCGCTAGCTTGCAGCCAAGCGATCGAGAGAGAGCGTTATGTTATCCACTAACATTAATTTTTATTTTTTATTTTTTTATTTTATTGATATAGGAACAATAAACCACTACATTATACATATTGTTTACATCTAAGTACAAAATAAAATTATTAATAATGTAGTCCACAACATCGTCCACATATTGAAATAAATAAGTGTAAGGCGGTTCAAATGAACAGCAAATAAAAATAAAAATGAAAACAATTGTATTAGTTTTTTGAAACAACATACATAACAGTATAACTGACAAGCTACAATTATTATGTAGACGAGCACAGTGTATGGTCGTCTTTTAGAAGTGATGCAAAAAGCAGCTTTTTGAATTTATATAAGGAACAAGCAAAAATGTCTATACTTTGAAATGATTTATTGTAAGACTCAAACATACGCCGTATAGGTACACGAAGTCCTGAGTTAATGCGACAGGCATTCAGTGCGAAAAGTGTTTTATCACGGGTTCCTCTTTGGTTGATTGATCTTGGGACAGCATAACATTAATAACAAGTTTAGTGTGATTCTTTGATTAGTGTTTAATAAGTTGAAAGCGACAATAGCTCAGGAGTAGCCACTCAGGCGGTTACAGTTTCTGTTTGAATCCTAGGCTTGAGTTTTCAGCGAAGGTAAAGTATTGAGGAAAACCAAACTATGGTAGTGATAGTTAGACCACCCTCAAAATTCGCCGTTAGTCACCTAAGCGTCATTGCTGAAACATGAGTGATCACTCGCCAGAGTTGTGTTGCGTATAAACGTTTGTCTCACACGTCCGCATCGTTTAGAGCTGTTCATAGGAGTACATGTTTGTAAAACAGACACGGCACGCACGCTGCTTATCCTACCCCTAACATATACTCGTACTATTGGATTCCCTGCGTTGCTGAAGGTATCGGACCTAAGACACCAGTGCTTCAAAGGCAAGGCACTACGAGTACCAACTGAGCTAAGGAAGCCGCCTGTTTTAACGCAAGCCTTAATGGTGTGTCAATAACTATTGAAAGTCTCGGTAACTATACTAACTTCGACCGCATCATCACTGACCATCAAGTGAGATATTTGTCAAAACGCTAGTCTATACATTTTCATCATGGTTCACACAAATAGTCGTCTCAGGGTTTTGTCTATACAAAGCCCTGATAAGTCCCTAGCTTATTCGTATCTCATTTGCAATCAAATGTTAATTGTAATCTAAAAAGCACGGCGGATTTATGTCACTTTTGTCAGCGCCAGTCAGCAACTTACTAGAATTGTCAAAACTGACATATAGCCGCCATTCTTCAAGAGTAATCAACATTTGATTGCAACTGAGATACGTAAATGCTCTACAGTTCATAGTTTCCTAGCCAAGACATGGAAACTTTAAGGAAGGCATATAACATTTAAACCTGCGTATTTTCAGGTGGCAACCATATCAGAGATAATCGGCAAACGTTTACACGTGAAATACTACGATAGTTCGCCGGAAGATAACGGGTTCTGGTGCCACGAGGACTCTCCATTGATACATCCTGTAGGATGGGCCTTCCGGATTGGACATCCTTTGGATGCTCCGCAGAGCTATTGCCATAGAGTGGCTGCAGGTATTATCCCTTTGCGTCCCAGTGACGTAAATATACGTCAGTTTAATTCATAAATATATTATATAAGTTTAATTCATAAATTTATTTGACACATATTAAGTGAATCTGGCTGCTTACCTTGATTACTTTATCTGTCATTGTATTATTCATTACCATATCTTTCTGGTCTAGTGAAGTAAATGTCACTTGTTAAGTTCTCGGGTTCGATGATGCAAACCTAATAATAGTTTTAAGAAATCCTCAATGGCAGTGTGATCCCCGATAGGTTCATAGTCTCACTGTTAAAGAATAACTAACGAAATATGACTTAAATAACTTAGTCTACCTTTTCAGGGATATACAGACCAAAACCTGCATTTGCCGACTTAAGGCCTTACTAAACATTTTTTAATTTTATATACTGTCATTTAGTGCATCAATAAAGCGAGATTTAAATAGGGTTCATAAGTAAGGTCCGCTGTATACACAGCATGACTTATTACTAAATAATACTATTTAATATGTATATAAGTACGTACAAATAAGTATGTGTATTTAAGTTTATAATTTTAAATATTTAGTTAGCTATTATTTTGTAACTAAGTACAACTTTATTACAGTAATTGGGTATATCCGTTGTGTTTGAATAACTAAAATCATGGTTGCAATTTTTAAATGCACATTTTTCTACTTAGTCAATGTTATTTTTGTAGGGACATATTTCGGCTTAGACATTATTTAATAAAGACATGTTTCTACTGAGACAATTGTCATTATTGCCATTTTTATACCTTAACTTTTATTTAACAATGTACATTATTATAGTATTACTTTTTCGGTTGGATGGTACTGTTAAACTGTCCAATAGATGTCGCTCCGTCCCCGCAAGACGGTTAGTCAAATAGAGAGTTAAAATTCGATACTCGGACCAGAACCTCGGTGGCCTAGTTGGTCAATGGCGTCTGACACGGAGAGTCAGAAGACGCGGGTTCGAACCCGTCCGAGGATAGAATTTTGCTCTCTATAAATTTCAATGTTTGAGCTCGCTAGAGCAGGCGTTAGTGCTTTAAAAAGTAATACTATAAAAATTACAAGGGCCGCGATGTCAATACGAAAGTTTAAGTATTTCTAAATAATGCTACTTTCGGTTGGATGGTACTGTTAAACTGTCCAATAGATGTCGCTCCGTCCCCGCAAGACGGTTAGTCAAATAGAGAGTTAAAATTCGATGCTCGGACCAGAACCTCGGTGGCCTAGTTGGTCAATGGCGTCTGACACGGAGAGTCAGAAGACGCGGGTCGAATGCCGTCCGAGGATGGAATTTTTCTGTCTATAAATTTCAATGTTCGACATTATTATACATTGACAATTATCATTTTAAACGTGTGCTAAACGTGTGCTAACTTCGTTGTGTAAGTAGTGAAATTAGATAATTTCATTAAATTACAGAAATAGAAAGATGTTTTACTTTTATTTACAGTTAGTATAGGCTCTCTCTCGTCAATAAAGGATTTGATTGTGGTAGTGTTTTACTCGCCGCAAACTAGGTCATAAATCGTAGGAGCAGTGCAGCGAGTACTTCTCTCTATCACTCCCACTCACGGGTTTAGACGTTCTGTATGTGTCCTGTTGGCTAGTATAAGCAAACGTTACTACGAGTACGGCCACTACTTATGCGACTGATCGTTAGTTGGCATTTTTAACTGAGGTCTTCCGTGCTTCGGATGGCACCTTAGCTGTTTTTCTCGGTCTGACTTTGCGCATATCACACTGCAACGGACACCGCTCCGGCGTGTGGTGATGCGGTTTTTAACTTTGCCTGTAAAACCTTGATTTGTATACAAAAACCGCAGGGTATAGCACTCCGACACCGTGCAGGGTCAGTAATATTTCAAATCCGTATCACTGCAGCGGTGTCCGGTGCAATGTGATATGCGCGCCTTAAGGTACTAGGACTGGGCAGTAACATATTCACCTACACGCCTGGGCCCTCGTAGTGCATTATAGCTCATATTCCAAAGCCTGTAACCGTATAGTGGGAACTTAATTACTATTTAATAGCCGAATTTATCTTTCAGGGCGTTTGCTGCCACACGATTCGACTCCAGACATGTTTTACAAATACCCAAACAATGAGCCACCGTTATTCTCAGAAGGAATGAAGCTAGAAGCTATTGACCCCTTGAATTTGTCAGCTGTTTGCGTCGCGACTGTCATGCAGATATTGAGTGAAGGTTAGTCTTAGAAAGGTGGTTAAGTAGTGCAATAAGTAATTATTTACATTTTTTATAACAAAATTTGAAGACGACGTGCATTCTATGTAACCCGATGTTGATGATAAATTATTATCTAAAAATCGACCGGTCAGATCTTGATCACATTTAAATGGGAGCACATGATAATCACTAGCTTACAAATAAAAATAATCATAAAAATTGGGTATTTACAATATAGGTTTAATTAGAATTATCAGATAACACATTTTTTTTTAATAAATTGTCGAAATGAGAACCTCTCCTTTTTTGGAAGTCGATTCAGTTTTTGAATTGATTGATATGAAAACAACTTACACTTAACAGTATTAAAGGGGCGAGTTGGAATAGATAACATCATGCAACAGAAATGGCAAATTATTAATGATATTTGCAAGTGTTCTACGAATTTGGACTTTACTATGAACAGAATAAGAACTACCAGAATTTACTAAAGATTTTAGTTCGCTAGTTTAGTCTGGTGTTCTAAACAAGCGAATGGCTAATATTATAATATTTTTCTATGTGCAGGCTACATGATGATCAGAATAGACTGCTACCCCGCGGACGCGTCCGGAGCAGATTGGTTTTGCTACCATCAGCGGTCGCCGTGCATATTCCCCGTTGGTTTCGCGGCGGCTAACAACATACCTCTTATTCCTCCGGCTGGGTAAGTAATTGTGAATTTAGGCAGTGTGAGACTCCATACCATCATCTCAAGTCAACGTCTTCGATCAATGTGCGTTATCAGTGACAAAATATGAGTTATGTACCTAATTTCGCTTTAGAACTCATGAGTAAGATCAAAGTAGCACAACGAAATTTATTTACATGACCGAGTCAGGAATAAGGATCTCCACAGATGAACATATATATTTTACAAAAATATTTGAAACCGACTTCCATTCTATTATCCCCGATGTTGATGATGTTGGTAGGGCCTTATTTATAAACGCCGCTTAACTTTAAATGACGTTACTTAGAAGTGCGCAAAGGAAAATTGTTCAGCGCCATACTAAATGGCCGAAATGTTGTAAAAATGAGACCACATGAGAAACCCGAGCTTTCTAATACATAAAAATAATAATCATCAAAATCGGTTCACTAGGTAAAAAGTTATGATGTAAGCTACAAATCAAGATAAATATATATTATATATTTATCTTTCGTTCCGGAAATTTCGCGATGACTTCTCGTCAAAAATACCTCAGTGCCTCAAGACAAGAGTCGTCGACCAATGTGTGTTACCAGTATGACTTATGGCACTGAAACGTGGTCTCTTACTATGGGCCTCATAGATAAGCTCAAAGTCGCACAACAAGCTATGGAGAGGGCTATTCTCGGGGTTTCTCTACGTGATCGAATGAGAAATGAAGAGATCCGTAGAAGAACGAAAGTCACCGACATAGCCCAGAAGATTAGCCAGTTGAAGTAGCAGTGAGCAGGGCACATAGCACGCAGAACAGATGACCGATGGGGCCGAAAGGTTCTGGAGTGGAGACCACGGACCGGCAAGCGCAGCTAGGTCGTCCACCGACACGGTGGACAGACGACCTGATGAAGGTCGCAGGACGACGTTGGATGCAGGCCGCTTCCAACCGGACCTTCTGGAAAATCATGGGGCAGGCCTATGTTCAGCAGTGGACGTCCTACGGCTGAGATGATGATGATGATGATATATTATATGTGTGTCTACAGTGTGTAGTTATGTAAGTCCATCAATAGTTACCTTAATAAAGTAATGGGTAGACATTGGTGTTCCGATCAGTCATGCTCACGTAGAGGTGCTGGCAAGTGGCGGCGTTGTGCGTCAAGTCGCCATCTTCCTTCAAATATGGTTGAGGAAGGCGATGCCTGGCACATACGTCAACTCGTGAACGGGTGCTGCTTGCGGAGACCGGTCTGCTCCGAATGCAAATGAATACTTTATTCAGTTTTGTCTAATTCTGTTTGTATTTTAAATTATAGTTAAAGAAAAAAATAGGTTTAGTCTATGTTCCCCACTTTGTATGCTAAGATGACACATTATTTTTATAAAAAGTCAAATTAAGGTTAAAAAATGGCGCGGACCCCGAAGTTTGTGGTGAGTAGATTTAAAGAAAAAATTTAAATAAAAACACTCTTTTGTGCAGATTACTCGATGCTGTTATTTTACATGCTTATATAGTAATGGTAGTGTCCTTATGTATTCAGGTACACACCAGAGGAGTTCAACTGGGAGCAGTACCTTTCGATAAGTTGTGCGGAAGCGGCGACGCGGGGCATGTTCTTGGCGCGAGGTCACGTGGTCTCGCACGGGTTCGTGGCCGGCATGCGACTCGAGTGCACCGACCTCATGGACCCGCGGCTGGTGTGTGTCGCCACTGTCGCGCGAGTCGTCGCGGACTTGCTCAAGGTAACAAACGCAATACTCCGCAATAATACTGGGAGCAGTGCATGGACGTGGGAAGGAACAAAAAATTCAAGCGATCTTGTTGCAAGTCAGTGTACTTCGATATTTGAGCGATCGGTGACAAAAGTATAGTATATTCGTGGTTCAAAATCCATTGCTGCTTCTAAATTGAAACTGTTTACAATCTTAGCAACAAATGGCGCAATGGAGTATCGTGTTTACGATGTTCTCTATGGACGGTGCGATGCGTGATCGCCAAAATATAACAATACTGTCGGTCTAGCGCTCGACGAGTCAACATCTCCTGAGGATGCCTCGTGTAGAGGCGAAACACGTGTCGAATCGTTTTTGGTTTATTTGGGTTTTCTTGTGTATTTTATTTTGTATTCTTCCTATTAGCAGTTTGTGCAGGAGGGAGGGAGGTGCACACCCCCAAATAAGCCAAAATCATTGTTTTTTCAGCGGAAATGTCACAAAATATTTTTTAATATCGTTTTTTGTTAATGGATTTCCGCAAAGTAACGCCTGAATCAATAAATTATTTCTCCAACATTACTGCTTTCCAAACTCTAAGTTAACAAGTCTTAATTTTCCCTTTACATAAATATCTTCTATTAGTGAGTCACTGTGGAGTATAAAGATTAGTCTCATACACTATAACTTCGATCACGTCTCGTGTAAAGGAGCATCTCCTAAAAGTCGAGGGGTTCACCATCTGCCCATATGCCTTGGTTTTTTTTTTTTCTTAACCGCATCATTCTCAAACTTGTCATATTCAAGAGGTCTACCCTGAGGCATTATGTATTCGACATTTCGCACATATTTTTATAATCTGGTCTTTTGTATAGGTTGTGGTGGAATCCGAATATATAAGTCATAACCTTAGGGAAAATAGTGTGTATCATATCATATACACTTGGCGCCTGAGACTGAATTTTCCAGAAGTCGGTCGGTAAACAACTTACGTTGCTTTATCTTGTTTGTTACATTAACACAACTGTTATGTAAACTTAGGAGTCTTAGCGATTAGTAAACAGTAGACAAAGACATCGTGCACTGCCTTACTTGGTACTTGGTACTTGGTGGGCTGGCTCTTTTCCGCAACCAGGCCGCTGTGGCGCGGCCCATTTTGCGTGATAGCCGGGTGTCGCTGATCAGTCCAGCCACCCGGTGCACTGCCTTATTAATTTAGAATCGGTGGTGTATATGTGTCTACCCATAGTTCTACAAGGCGTCCTCGCGGCATCTCAGGGTTCACTTGTGGATGCATCAAGGATCCGTGGTTAGCTCAAGGGTAACACATGGTTAGCTCAGAGGTATCACTCTCCAGACATTTTATTTTTGTAGATTACAACAGTACTTTGAAACATCTTAAGTGCACTGCCTTATTAATTTAGAATCAGTGGTGTATACGTGTCTACCCATAGTTCCACAAGGCGTCCCCACGGCATCTCAGGGTTCACTTGTGGATGCATCAAGGATCCCTGGTTAGCTCAAGGGTAACACATGGTTTAGCTCAGAGGTATCACACTCCAGACATTTTATTCTTGTAGATTCTAGTTGAAAATATCGTGAAACATAATGAATTTTATACTCGCCGGTTTTAATCCGATGACGCGTGTTCGTCGTCGTGGACTGACTGGCCAGCTTGAGATGTGAATGACACTGAATCAGGTTGCAACGTTGTTTTGCAGTGTATCGAGATCATCTCCCTCTGACACGGCACCTTGGTTTCCCGGTTGTGGGGCACGCCGAAGTTGATGGTGGGCTTTTTTTCTGGAGCGGCCTCTGCCGACAACTCTTTTCACCATGTAGTGGTCTACTATCGAAGATGACACGTATTGTTATTGCACCGATCGTAACAGTGATGGGTGCTTGATTGATTCCAGCTAGTTCACGTTCGATGTCAGTGCGTTTTGACGCTTGTAGAGCACGTCTTGAATATATGACCCGTTTTCTTGCAGAATGAACAGGTAATCCCGTTTTTAGATGTTTCCGCTATTGTAATATTGGTTCTGGTGGAGAATACAACCGTTCGGACATCCTTTTCATCATCTCCATCATTTGCATCATAAACTGGGGAGGGCATCAGACTTTTGGAGTAGTTGGATGCATATTCGTTGTGTTGGACGATCCAGCAGCGATGGGTACCCCTGGAAGGTATACTTCTTGATTGTAAAATGTGGGTCCCATTGATATGAATGGTATCCCGACGGAAGCTGGTATTTCCGCAGCGATTGGTGTAGACGTCATGCCTGTGGTGATTCCCGTTGTGATGGGCTGCACGGTATTAAAGTTGTTTGCTGGTACTCCTGAAGAGTTCAATGAGCCAGGGTCTATCAGCCTGGTACAGCCCTGCGCTGTTCCAGTGACAGGTTGAACCGAAGTCGATGAGGATGTGGTTAGGACCAGAGATTGTTCTGATCCCAATTCTGATGACGGAGAAGAGACCTCCATGGTGTTATATTCTGTTCCAAATAAAACTCCACAAATCACTGATAGGTTTCGTATATTCGACCGGCAGCATAACGACGTCCCAGAGAGGTCCGTACTGTGAGGCGGCTCGAACAAGAATGCCCTCCCGTCGCCAGTGCGGCGTACTTGCACGTGGTCGTTTTAAACGTTAAGATTGCAATACAAAGTGATGGCACGCGATTTATAATTAATTGTACATCGTAATAAATTTAAATCATATTGAGAATAATTAAATTATTAATTTTAATTGGGATAATTTACTGTAAACAATTTCAAAAGTATGAATCTATGTTTTACAAATAATAAATTTAACAAATCTAATTATAGACTAATTATAATTGGCTAATTATTGTATCCGCGCCGATATATATGATACTCAACCCGTTAGAAGGAATAGGTAAAATAAAATAAATTCACATAGTATTTTATGACCAGGAGATTTCAGTTATGCAAAAAAGAAAAACAGCGGTTCCCACAAAATTAGCATCAGAGGTGCCTTGGCGCCTAATCTGTTAAGAACCAATAGGAAAAATTATCGTAAGTGTAGAGTCGCCTGCAATAATATGTATACATTCCACAAATTGCGATACATTTCTTGAAAATGTGCAAAAGAATTAGGTTAAGCAGTAAAAGTAAGTAGTAAATAACATTATATTTTAGAGTAATATTGACATAATGTTTTTATGAAATAATAGACTGAGGCACTTTTGAAAATTATACATACAATGTATCTTATTGTAGGCGACTATAGATGTTCGTGTATTAGCTACCTATGTTGCTGGTAGCCAAGTTACAACGCCTTTGCTGTGCTCTAAGTATAAGTTAAAGTAACATGACATTGGATACATTAAATACAATACTTATCTATATATATAAAATATGTCCTGAGTGACAACGCACAGCCTAAACCACTGATCGTAGGGACTTGAAATTTGGAGGGTGTATTGTCCTTGATGCGTAGAGGTGTACTAAGAATGGGTTTATCTAAATTCTACCCCTAAGGGGGTCATAAGGGGTGAAAACGTTTGTATAAAATTCCTTTGTTTTTGAACTTATAGTTGTGAAAAATTGTATTTGGATAGTCATTCAAAATTTTGGACTAAAAGTACTTTGTTTTTGGAGCTACAGTGATGAAAATTGATAACTGGATAGGTAATTTAAAATAAATTGTGATGCTTTCAATATTTTTGTCAGGGATGACTTATGGGGCTAAAACGAGGGATGTAAAAACTACTACACACTATAAACTGTAGAGGTAAAATTTCTGTACAATGATAAATATGCTTAAAACCGAGTCAATGGATGTAATGAGTGAAAAATAAGTTCAAATTGTTTCTTTGTCTGTTTGTACGGGATAATCTCCGAAATGACTGGACCGATTTAAATGAAATTTCGTATGGCTTATATCTCTGATCAACATATAGGATAGTTTTGATCCCGGTAAATTAAAGAATTCCCGTGGGATAGTAAAAAATCTGTAATTACCGTATTCCGCGAGGCCATGTGTGCGAAGCCGCTGGCGGGTCAGCTAGTCTAAGATAATTTTTTTAAACGGAAGCCATAATATACATAAAACACAAAAAGTAGTAATATTCTTAATCAAGTAGTGTTTAGAATTAGTGGGACAGGTCAGGAACATGGAATCTGCGGATAAACTTTGAATGTAAATAGACGAACTTGTTTCTTAAACACATGTGGTTGTGTTTTATACTGGATGGCACTGGATAAGGGCATGGGAACTATATTAGTGCTACTAGATTTCTCTCGGGCTTTTGATTGTATTAACACGTCATTGCTTCTAGCTAAGCTTAGTTATTATGGTTTCGATGCTCATGTTGTGCAATGGTTTAATAGTTATTTAAGTAATCGAAGCCAAATAGTACAAATAGTAAAAATAAAAAAAGATGATGGCCAAATTATACGTTCAAAGGAATACAAAGTTTCCTGTGGTGTACCTCAAGGTTCGATTCTTGGACCTTTATTATTCATTCTATATAGCGCAGATATAACCACTCAAATTTTAAATTGTAAATATCACATATATGCTGATGATGTCTAATTATATTATTCTTTTAAGCCTGCCGAATTGAGAGATGCAGAGATAAAAATAAATGAAGACCTGGGTAGAGTTCAAGCTTGGGCTATGTCTAATTCATTATTACTCAATGCAAAAAAACAAAGTATATGATTTTAAGTACTAAACATCAAATATATAACATAGGCCAATTGAACCCTTTCTTATCTATCGGTGGTGATGAAATAGATCGAGTTGTAACTCGATCTATTTCATCAGATTTTTAGCCTCTGTAGAGGCTAAAAATCTTGGTCTTATTTTTGATGAAAAATTAAGGTTTGAACGTTATATTTCTATATGTGTTAGTAACTGTTTCTATCGTTTGAAAGAGTTATATAAAATACAAAATTATTTAAGTACAGACCTTCGAATAGCACTGGTAAATTCACTTATTCTTTCCAAATTTAACTATGTTGACACTGTCTATGGTCCTCGTCTTTTGGCTAGAACTTCCCGACAAATCCAAAGAGTTCAAAATGCATGTGTCCGTTTTTGTTTTCGTATTCCACCTCGAAGTCACGTTTCTCCTTTTCTTAACCAGCACAAGATACTCAATATGAAGCACAGAAGAGATCTACATCTTGCGACATTAATGTTCGGTGTGGTCCAATCCCAACAGCCACATTACCTGTATTCAAAATTTGCTTGGTCCAAAGATTACAACAAATATGCGACTCGAGCCTCATCCTATTTGATAGTTACTGCTCGACATCACAGTACTGCATTTCGTGGTAGTTTTCGTTTTGCTGCCACGAAGTGCTGGAATTCGCTGCCCCCACCATTAAGGTTATTAAAATGTAAAAGAATTTTCAGAAATAAATTAAACCAAATTTTACTGGATTTACAAATAAAAAACTGTGGATCATCAAATTTTTGGCTCTAATTTACTTTCTTTCTCATATTATTGTATGATATAAATACTTAACAAAGTCGCAGATGTTTGACTGTTTATAATAAAAATGTTTTTTTGTGTGTTAACAAATAATAAGTCATTAACTAATAATAGTCGATATGCAGTTTTTCTTCTTTATTGGCGATTGAGTTATATCAAAATATTTGGTAGACTTTTTATGGATTTTTAGATATACATATATCATTATTAATATATATTTTCAGAAGCGTATTTGCGTTAGTCGTTTTATTCACTGTATCAAGGAAGAGTTTTTAAAATTATATAATTATTTTCTTATTTTTTTTTATAGTGAGATAGGCATAATCATTTTATTTTCTTTTACTATACTTAGTTAATATTATTTGTGTCTGTGTGTCACTTAGGCCTTGGCTGAAAATCAGCGCTGTAGGTTCGCCTGCAGCATTATGCTGAGCCAGGACCTTTTTTGGGCCGCACACGACAGCAATTTCTTTTCTTTTTTATTTATTGTTTACATAATATAGTTTATAAATAACCTATTATATTAAACAATGTTAATAAATATACTTATTGTAATGTAGTAACTAAGGTTATTTGTATTTTACCTACTTGTCTTTGCTGTATTATTCTACATTGCTTGCTGTGGTGTGGTTTGATGTCCAAAATAAACATTTTCTTTCTTTCTTTTCTTTCTTTTTATATGATTATAAGAGGTTAGTACAGCTTTAATACCGAATCATATAATAACTATTGGACTAGAAACTTAGATATGTTAGGTTAAATCATTGTATAAAAATAATGTTTCGTGTATTGGCCAGATCCATTTCGACGGATGGGGCACGGAGTACGATCAGTGGCTATGGGCGCACAGCACAGACATGTATCCAGTAGGGTGGTGCCGCGCCGTGAGACACCGGCTCGAAGGTCCGCTACAGCCGTTGCGCGCGCCCCGTCGCCCGGCACCGCGCCCGCCTCGTCGCCGTCGCAAGCAAGCTGACAAAGGTACCTACGGCACTGCGAGCCACTTATAGCCGGTTTCTGAGGTTTTTAGTTAACTGCTCTTTAGTCATTGATAGAACAAAAATAACTGTAGACTAAACTAAAGGTAGGCTCTACATACTCACGCCGAGAAGTCTGCAAGTCTCATACTCAGTGTTTCTCACTGTTCTCGGTCCCATCCGCAATGGACGACTGTGCAGCAGCAGCCTTGGTTATTTGTGCATTAGCATATTCATATTAACCTTATTAAACTAAACAAAGAGGAAAAAAACTCTTCGCCGCATCGAACTATCAGAATTATATCGGTTACTACTTTATCCTAATTTGACTGGACTACCCCGAACGCGGATTTAACATGTATTTTTTTTCAGGCACTAAAATACAACCTCAACGTACATTAATAACAGAAGAAAACTCACAGAACTCTGACATGGGCGACACAAAGAGCCTGTCACCTCCCAGGAGCGTGTCTGAAACATCTGCCGACACTGAAACTCAGGTCGATGACGCCATGGCAAGACCAGTAGACGAACAGAACAAGATGGACATCGAACCTGAGTCAAAAGCAGTCGAAGCTGAGCCAAAAGAAATAGAACCTCAACCAACAGCAGTCGAAAATGAACCTAAAGACATGGATTCTGAGCCTACGAACGTAGACCTTGCGCCTAAAGACGTCGAACCTGAGTTCGAAGTTGAAGACATCGAGCAGACATCTGAGGAAAGTCAGGAAGCAGAGGAGAAATTAGAGGAACAACTCGGTGAAAATGTAATTTTGAATCAGTCTAATCATGGCATGGCTGTGAGTATTTATTTTTTACAATTCGTTTAGTGCTATTATTCATAAATTGTTATGTTGTCACTGTGAGTGAAATTCTAAAATATTCTGCACAAGTTATTATTGTTGTTATCTTTCTAGAAACAAAAAATGTAATAATAATCATATTTTAATTGTGTAAATTATTCAATTTGTATTTGTAGTCCGCATTTAAGTATGCGTCTTATTATACTAATATCGTCATGTTATCCAATCACTACTCCATTACTATTTTACCGCTATTTGACCATTCTCTTTCAACATGGTTCCTCTACATGTTTTCTTGGCGGCAGCATCATGGATGCGTAACTTTTAGGAGTATAACATATTATGAGCCCCACATTTTGTACGGCAAATCAATTGTACTGTTCCACATTTTCTCGAATTAATGTAGTAAAATCCAACTAAGCGATCAGACAGATAATTTGGGTATTTATACATTTCTGCCGGCTGCTACTGGGGTGTAAATGGCGTGATGGTATATAATACATATTAAAAATTATTAAATGTTTACAGTTACCATGAGCCAAAACTATTAAGTATAAGTAATATGCTCAGCGTACACTAGGCCTCATCCAATCAGAAAATCTATGGCAACAAATAAAAACTGGTTTACAAAAAAATTACCTCGTCTAATATGTTTTTAATTTGATTTGATTTGAATACTAAGGTTCAAACCGTACAACTAACAAATTTTTTAACAAACCGAATAATTTATTATCTGTAATTATGTTTTACAGAGTCCACCATCGGATATATCAGAAGATTCGAAGCATAGCATACCGCAGCTTTTCGACGAGCTACCTGCAGATATACCAACAGAGACGGCTGAAGACAGTAAAGTAATACCCAGACTAGTCAACACAACAGTGCCCTTTGACATACTGAATTCAGTAGATGTGGAAAACTGGACGACAGCAGACGTCGCCACGTTCCTAACCGTAAACGACTGCCAACCGTACTGCGACAACTTCAACCACATTACCGGCCCGATGATGCTCCAACTCAGCAAAGACGAAATCATAGAGCTTTTAGAAATGAAAGTGGGACCATCACTCAAAATCTTCGACTTAATACAACAACTCAAGTGCAAAATCAAACAACCCCAGTGTAGAATGCTAAGTAGTTTTAAGTAGTGACTGCATCAATATCTTTATTGCTATAAGAGATGGCTAACAGTGTTACAGTGGCTGACAGTACAAAGCTGATAATATAAAAAAGGCGTGCGAAGCTGTACATACTGAAAATAGCAAGACATCCAATATCAAGCATAACAGAGTGTCTCGAATTCGTCAGATGGAATTAATCTCATTGTTATGTAAGTACTTAATAAAGTGCATGCTTCGATGGAAACTAAAATTTAACCTTACTTGATACTACAGTTCTACAGCTGCGTTTTGTTTGTACGTTATTTTAATGGAAGCAATGCCATTAAAATAAGTAAGGTTAAATTTTAGTTTCCATCGAAGCATGTACTTTATTGGTTGGCCAAGGCTTTGGAAATTGCTATTTCCTTTATGTAAATAACTTGACAAATGTGTGTCTTTTAGTAGGTAACACTATTGTGGAGGATGGTGATCTTTACTAAACGCGGAATGATACTTCAAACATGCAGCTAATCTGCTTACTAAAGTTTTATAAAAATGGCTTTACAATATTGTATCGGACAAGGTGAGAAATCTTACAATTGTATAACAATATCACATCACGTATGTAGTTGTACGCTGTAAAGTTACAGGGCGTTATCAGAGATTCGTAATGGGTAAGGTACTAATCACTAAAACTAGTCTAGATTTATCACATTAACTATAGCCTTTCGGCGATACGCACCAGAGTTGCCCATTTATTTTTTAACATTTACCAAGACAATTAAGATTAGTGTGTGATTATGTTTTATGGTAATATTATTAAGATGACCGTTTTATTTATTAATTTCAAATACGAGTGTGAATGGCTTGAGATTTTGATCATTTAATGTGATTGCATTTATTTTGTTTGCGTTACGTACATATATGTTTTCTACCATGTACTAAAAATAGGGAATTGAGATTCAGGATGTGTGATAAATGTATCATTTCTTAGTATTATCATTAAAGCCGCCAATATAACTAGGGCGCTTACAATGCCATGCATATTTGCATTGCCTTATGTGCACGAGTTTAAAAAAAATGGTCTTGGTCTTGCCTAAATATGTTATTTAAAAAAAAAATATGAGCACAATAATTTTATTTTTAATATAGGCAACATGTTGGCGGATTAGAAATTAGGAATCTGACTTAAAATATTCACATATTGTGATATACTTGTTTTCTTATGAATGTGTATATTAATTTAGGAATGCTTCTCAATCTGCATATCTTTATTATTATATATATTATATTCATAGCGTTTCAGTTTCGAAGTCTCACTTTAGTTCGTAAAACTTTTCCTATATAATTTTTAATTTATCGTGAAGTTTCATGTTGCGCATGCGTGATTTTAACTTTAATAATGTAAAAATTATTAAAATACTCGCATGTATTTTAAAATCTAATCAGATAATGAATTTTCACAAAAATCAACAAGTTTTAATTATTAAGTACGTACATATACAAAAATGACTTATATAACAATATAATTACATACTTAATCATGTAAGAGAATGCTCGGAGTACTTTTTGTGATAGGAATTGGCACTTTATTAGTGTTACTTAGTTTATGCAAGTTTACGCGATGTAGAGCTATTTGTTTAATTGTAATAATACTGATTTTCTAGTGCTTTTTCTTAATATTTTTGTCTACGTACACAATAAAAATATGGAGAAAAAGCAACAAGATACCTTCCTTTCTTAATACTACTACCATCTGCTTGGAAATGATGAGTTGATGACGAGCAAGATTCTAGCGGCCATGGAGTCTGACACGTCTAGTGTGGGCTCGAATCCTTTCCGAGGTTGAACTATTTCTCATTAAATTGTAAGGTTGGGCGTGCTAAGCATTAGTGGTTAAAAAAAATCATGTGTCCATTATGTCGGTTAAGTAAAACTATTGCCAAATCCAATACAAACTATCATTTATCTTATTCACATGTGGCACAGATAACTAATAGTGTATAACGGATTGTGGCACGTTATTTTATTTGCATCAATGTGAATACTTTTCCGCATATCGTTCATAGGCTAGGCTTACATGTTCAAGGGAGCTTGTCAATGTTCTGGCACCTCGTCCATTATCATCAAGTTTCCAAGTCCATATGCACCATACGCAACTGCAACAATACCTGATGCGCATTTACATCGTGTAAGCTGACTTAATACCATTGCAGATCGTGATAAAAAAATGCTGCCTTTCTAGTGATGTATACTATGATCAACTGCTGACACCTTGTGATAAGATTGTTCTGGTAATAAAACAATTTTTAAATTAAAACAATATTAGTTTTATTTCTAATATATGGACGGTTTATATAAATAAATACTGTTTCGGTTAATACACGATTCAAGCATTTTGTATGGAATACTTTTATATAAGTATAAGTACACAGTCATATACAGTATTCATGTGGCTTATGATGGAGTAGATATCATTCTCACTAGACTGTTGATTCTCCATTTACAAGTAATTTAGTGACATGACTTTGATTTCGGTTTTATGTCTCCGATTATTACACATTGGAAACAACTTTAAACGGATATCAAAAATATTTAAATATCAACACTTTTTTGGTGATCATAGTCTGTGGTTCATTGTTTGATCTCAAATTGCTCCATGGGGTCGTGATTATGTCGATTTTAATTACCAAATCTCGACTTTCAACGACGGCATAATTTAATTTAGCCATAAGTGCGTGGCGTCATAATAACATTACATGTACAAACATAACATTATTAACCAAAGCTTGAACACTCAACTAATGTCGACGACTGCACGTATTAGTTGAAATCACCAATAGATTTCCTTATTTGTAGTCAGTTCTTGCAGTATTTGGCTTGTTTTAACTTTTATTATTTAAACATATTACTCATAGTAGTCCATGCCACAGGAGGAAGTATGCAACAATCCATCTAGACTATGTGTTTTTTGTGCACACTCATAATCTGAAAAGGATGTCCGCGATGCAGTGGTCCTTATTTTTAAGGCCATAATTATTTCTGATGTATTGCTGGCTAAGTTAATAATAAGGTTTTAATCTGTCTAGCGAATGTGTACAAACGGGATTTTAGTGCGGTTGGTATGAAGATCTCAGTGATTTTAAAACAATTTTTTAAATTAAAACAATATTAGTTTTATTTCTAATATATGGACGGTTTATATAAATAAATACTGTTTCGGTTAATACACGATTCATGCATTTAGTATGGAATACTTTTATATAAGTATAAGTACACAGTTATATACAGTATTCATGTGGCTTATGACGGAGTAGATATCTCATTCTCACAAGACTGTTGACTCTCCATTTAGAAGTAATTTAGTGACATGATATTGATTTCGGTTTTATGTGCGATTATTACACATTGGAAAAAACTTTAAACGGATATCAAAAATATTTAAATATCAACACTTTTTAGTGATCATAGTCTGTGGTTCATTGTTTGATCTCAAATTGCTCCATGGGTCGTGATTATGTCGATTTTAATTACCAAATCTCGACTTTCAACGTCGTCATAATTTAATTTAGCCATAAGTGCGTGGCGTCATAATAACATTACATGTACAAACATAACATTATTAACCAAAGCTTAAACACTCAACTAATGTCGACGACTGCACGTATTAGTTGAAATCACCAATAGATTTCCTTATTTGTAGTCAGTTCTTGCAGTATTTGGCTTGTTATTAATCTGTAACAAAGATTAGAGAGTAATTTTAAAACTATTTAACTTTTATTATTTAAACATATATTACTCATAGTAGTCCATGCCACAGGAGGAAGTATGCAACAATCCATCTAGACTATGTGTTTTTTGTGCACACTCATAATCGGAAAAGGATGTCCGCGATGCAGCGGTCCTTATTTTTAAGGCCATAATTATTTCTGATGTATCGCTGGCTAAGTTAATAATAAGGTTTTAACTGTCTAGCGAAAGTGTACAAACGGGATTTTAGTGCGGTTGGCATGAAGATCTCAGTGATTTTTAAGAAATAATAAAGGCAACAACGTGATTACTTGTAGCACCACGAATATCCGTTGACCTTTTACGACCGATATCAATATCTTATCAATCATTCATGGATTTCGATGCTCAGATCGCTTACCTCATAGTATGAGTTGGCACCGTAGAAGCGTACAGTGCACAGCAAATAATATATCCAGACTTTTGTGCATGACATTTGTGATAGTCGGAACACCAATATGCTTCGTTCATACATCCTAAAGGCTCACTCTCTGAAATGATAAAAATATAAATAAATAAAATTGTTATTTTGAATAGACGTGATAATTAAAATTTTATTATGTTTCATCTATCTTAAGATATCGGGGTGCTAAAAACGGCCGCGTTGAAGACTTGTTTTTTTTAGTAGAATAACAACGTCGAACACTCTGTAATGGTTTCAAGATCCGGTGGCTGAGGATGCGAGTGTGCGCGTCAGCTCACGTTTCATCGTTGGAGTTCCAGCCAGTTCATAGTCTTTTAGGGTTTTTAAAATTTTCCCTACCTTTTGTTTTATAATAAGAGTCAGTAAAACTTTTTTAGACCTACCTATATATTTATTTTCTGTTATATTAGTTGGAGTTAGTTAACTAGAATAAAAAGGTGCTATTCACTCAAACCTTTGTGAAACTAAACGTAAATAATGATATACATGTTATTTTTAAAGACTACACAACAAATCGTCACGCTATATATCTATATATCCTCGAAGGTGTAGGCAGCGGTGTTATAAATACCAATGTCAACGTCAGCTATGTTTTTGGTCCCAGGAAATAGGGGGCAGACTATTGCAATCTACGGGGCACTGTTCCAGACTCTGAAGAAAAACCCAATAACTGCCGGATCGAAGACTCGACATCGAGATTCAAAAGCTGGCGCTTCCACTTCTATCTTTACGGAGAATGGGAATGAGCTTCATTTTGACATTTGAATCCCATTCTGGGCGAAACCCTGCAAGCCTTATTGGCTGGAACCATCAATGGGAATGAGAATGAAGTGATATTTCATTCTCATTTAAGTTAGACAATAAGGCGGCGAATCGGTAGTTATTTGAATACATTTTCCGAGAAAATATATAAACTGATGGTGAAAACCGCGTATAAATCCGTTGCGTGGTTTAGGAAGAGTTATCGGTTATACAGACAAAGATGCAGAAAGCTACTTTACTTAGTATAGGGATATTGTGTTCGAATCACGAGGGCTTTGAAAGTATATTGTATGTACCTTTATCTTCAGCATTTTTGCTTAATTCTGGTGCTAAATCTCTCGCTGTAGTCACGTAAAATGTCCTCAGAATGTCCATCTTATGTGCTCCGGACATACCTCGGCTTTTCTGATTCGATATGTGTAGGTGACGTGAAAATACACATCTTCGCTTGCTTACGTTCACAAATAGAACACTGCAATATAAAATAAAATATACTTTTAAAACATCTCTCATTTTGTGTTCCTGAAATTAAATTTTCTAGTTGCGCCCGAGACTCCGGACGGCGGATAATGTGGCCTACATTTTATTATATTATACAGGACCATTTTATTTTGAGATAAAAAGGTCTACATGTGCTTTTGGTTATTTATGAAAATTATGAATTTTATCTAAATTCATCCATCAATTCCTTACATTCAGCAAAACAATATGAAACAGTCATAATTTTTACATATAATGGGCAAACTATTTATAAAGAGACGGTGTTTTCAATTTATATTACTGTTTAGTAGATATTTAGAAATAAGGGGTCTAATTTTGGTTTTTGCCCGAGATGCGGATTATATAGTTTGATAGTAGTAAATTAATGATGATGCCTTTAATTTGCACTCTACTGAAGTGTTTAGTGATAGCCACACAGTAGTGCGCGCGAATGTGTACGTTCTTTAGATATTTTAATCGGCATTAGTACCTTTTTTTATTAAAATTTTTTCACAGACGACAAATGAGTCCGTGACATTGTTTGTACTATTTTAACTTTTTAACATATTTTTTTAATGATTACACAAGGAATACAGGACAGAATATTTTTTTTGTACTTAACTAGCCTTAGACACTATACATTGGTGAAGGCCTGAAGGTCACTTTGAAAACTTTATACTTGGACAATTATTATTTATGAACCTGAGGGGCTCCGTTTTTTGGCATGAAGGGCACAAAATTATTTTTATTTGTTATCCCCATACATTTGCCAATAACAGTGCTGTTTTGTTCTAGCGTATTAGACTTTAAACTCTGTCTTACTCTGTACTGCGCTGGTGTTCTCTATACGAGAAGTTTCAACCGTCCCATAATTTCAATTTCCTACACTGCCCTTGAAACTTAGTAACGAGACTTACGAGTAAAAAGATTGAGACCACCAGGTAATATTATAATAAAACCCAAGACGGCACTTACCCTAAAACACAAGGTTCAAATGTGACACTCATAGGAAAGTTTCTAGGATGTATCAGCTTGGCTTCTTTTATGAGTTGTGCGTATTCTTCCCAGCATTGAAGAACTATTTCATCTATGGCAGCGAGAGCTGGAGTGGCACCACATATTACTAATATGTACACGTCGGCGAGAAGCTTGCATGTTACTGCTCTGAATGCTACCTGAAATAAATACCAGCAATATAATACCGCGTTTACATTCAGCCCATTGCCGCGGAAACGAGCAGATACATGGGGAATAAAGTGCGAAATGCGAGAATGTAATTTCCATTGCCTTTGACGTTGCCGTTCGCGTTTCCCGGCTTTTTTGCGGACATCAAAGCGCGGTAATGCGAGCGGCAACGTGTGTTTACATGTAGTTTTCTCGTTCAGTCGGGAGCGAACGCGTGAACGTGGCTGATGTGTTGCAATTCTTTTAATTAATTACGAGCAGCCTTCATCATGCCACTGGAATGGAGTAACGAAAAAACTATGAAGTTTTTGGAACTTTTTCAAATGAACGAATTATATGGGGCCCTATTACCATGAATTGCAATCATCCACCATCTCCTCTGATGACGACGTATCTTTTGTACACGATTTCTTTTTTAAACATTTAAATAATTAAATAACTAATAAGGCAGAGCGCCGACGCAGCTACAACTTGCACGTTATCCATTGCACAGAGTCGAATTGAAAATACATTATGAAGCGGAATGTAAACACTCATTTCCGTTGACGTTGCCACAGCAATATTTGGGGAAATATGTACGGCAGGGTATAAAGTTCGCGGTATAAAGTTCAGGGTTGCTCTCCACTCGTCAGCACAGCTCAGCTTTTTGCACAATTGTCTCCCTTTCTGTCTGCTTTTAAACGTCAATTGCTGCGAAGCTAGACTGAAGAATCGTGATGATGATGCAGAAGAGGGTAGACGTTTGTACCCAATATTTCTCGCTTTAGCCTACGTTTCTCAGCAATAGAAATGAATAAAACATACGGAAAATGCTGTTCTATCCGGATCGATGTGGATCGCCCAGATTAACCCTTATGTGGCACAACTCTACATGAATTTACACATAAGCAAACCAAAAGGCTATCAACCGTTTCTTGTGGTAGTCTGACTCATGTGGTGATAACTACCAGGCAAAATCTTCCATTGAGACACTAAACTTACAACTCCATTCATCATTCCATTTGCGTTTGCTTCATAAACGTTCACAACTACACCAACTTTTGAAAACTTACAGGAATCTCCTGAATCACCATGGACAACCACTTTCAGTAGTTTAAGTACCGCTGAAAAGGCAATCTTACATTCTCGCATTTCTTATTTGCAAGAGCCATACGGAGCTCAAATGTGGGTAGTAGTTCCCTATATATTCCTTTTTTATGTATAATTAGGTTACGGAACAAACATGAGGATCACCTGGTATCACGCGGTAACTTCTGCCTATAACATTAATTTCGTCACAAGTAGCAAAGTACACTACGCCCATAGCCCGGAGATATTAAATAAACTGGAACCACCCTGTAATCTTAACATAGCTGCGTCGCTGTAGAAAAAGGTATGGTGACAGTACTTTACTTGACTTTCGCGGACCAATCATTCACAAAGAGTTTTACTGCTACTCAAGCAGTATATTATATTATATTCTAACTACTTTCTACACAAGCAACCGTTGAAACACTCAACTTACATTAGGACTCATATATGGCAAGTACACTGGTGTGTCTCTAAGCGGAGCACCATCTTGTGCAGCCGCTAATAGCATCAACAATCGGGCCTCCCTTGGATCCAGTTCATGGAAGTCTGAGCTCGTGGCAACCAGGTGTCCATGGATAATGAGGCAAGCCCACCTGCCTGTGACGCTTTCTGCATAGTGGTCTAATGCTTGCTGAAACAAACATATGACTTTAAGGTTATCTATTTTTGTGTTTTTTACCAAAGCCTATCATCTATAAGGAGCTGAGTGGTACCATGGTACATTTCATATACTGACACATTATACAATTACTATATAATGAGTATAGTATTAGTATTATATATATCGGCGCGGATACAATAATTAGCCTATAATAATTAGTCTATAACAATTAGATTTGTTAAATTGATTATTTGAATTGATTTGTAATACATAGATTCATACTTTTGAAATTGTTTACAGTAATTTATTCCAATTAAAATTAATAATTTAATTATTCTCAAAATGATTTAAGTTTATTACGATGTACAATTAATTATAAATCGCATGCCATCACTTTGTATTACAATCTTAACGTTTAAAACGACCACGTGCAATTACGCCGTAACCTATAAAAGCGGTAGCACTGGCGACGGGAGGGCATCCACCCAAATTACAGTCATGAGTGTACAACGCTATGATCCTGGTCGCGGTGTGGACTCATGTCGAGGAAATGGGGGGAGGCGAGGTAATTCAGTTTGTAGCCCCAGTCAAGGTAGTGATTCCGATCACGGTATAGGCTCCGGCCGAGGTAATGACTGTGGGCGAGGTACACAAAGTTATGATTCCCAGGTAAACACATTCAGACACCGAGCTCGCCGGCGAGCTTTTTTTTTAACATATAATATTAAATATTTATTACTTTTCTACCGACTTCCAAAAAGCAGGAGGTACTCAATTCGACTGTTTTTTTATGTTATCTCACAACTTTCCGTGAAAACGTTAGGGTGAACCGATTCTCAAAATTCTTTTTTGGTTTGAAAGCTGGTGCTTTCCGTGTTAGTCCCATTTAAATTTCATCAAATTCGGTCCAGTAGTTTTTGAGTTACCCTCCAATAGTTAGATTATTCAAGAAACACCTCACGTAATTTATGGACGCCCCCTTACTGTTACACTTATTAACACTTATAAACAGATATAAACTGTTACACTTTCATTCTGTTACATTATTGTATCTGTTACAGATTTAAATGTGTTTCCTCTAAAACAGTTTCAAAAAAACAGTGTTAAAAACACTTATTACGGTTACAGTTTGAGTCCCTGGTGCTGACGTCACATGTTTTTAAAAAACATCATGGAAGTCTCTTCTCCGTCATATATAATTACTCATATATAATTTTCTACCGACTTCCAAAAAGGAAGTACTCAATTCGACTGTATCTTTTTTTTAATGTTTGTTACCTCATAACTTTCGATTGGGCTGACCGATTCTCAAAATTCTTTTTTAAGTTTGAAAGCTGGTGCTTTCCCATGTGGTCCCATTTATTCATCAAATTCGGTATAGTAGTTTTTGAGTTACACCCCAATAACAGATTTTTACCAAAGTAATAGAATGGAAGTCTGTATAAAATTTTTCAAATAGCACTTATGTTGATTTATTGATTTAGGCCTTACTTTGTGGAAATCCATATTAAAATGACATTATTAATAACATACTTTGAATGTACAACGAAAATGTCATTAGCCAATGTCATTTACCTGCAATTGTTGTGCTTGTGGGCACAACACACTCTGAATGAGATCCAAAACTAGTGTTGGTAGAGGACTGGATATAGCATTTGGGTCTAAAGATTCCAACAGATAGTCCAATATAGCGTAGCTCTGCCTCAAATCTCTTTTCACTTGATCAATGTTCTTCAGAGCTTCCAATTCTTTCTTTCCAATGCTGAATATTAGAACATCGTAAACACAAGATAAAAGAAGTTCCAAGTCACACTCCAGTCCACCTGTTGCTATGCCAATTAAGGTTACACTGAAATATAAAAGGAACATTTAATATAATTCAGGTTGAGTGTATATATTTAATATATGTCAAATGATTTTTTGTGATTTTATATCAATACAAAGAGATTTCAAAATTTGATATTATTATGTAAAACATGGTCCCTTATAGTAAGTTCCTTAATCTGTCCGCATCAGGTTTACGCTATAACAAAAGATTTATGAATGAACTGGGGGCTTGCTGATTTGGATGGGTTAAATGGCAACACTGAATAGCTGCATCTCACTAAATGGTGTCAGTCTCTTCAGTGAACTACATGAAAAATTTCATAGATAATTAATAGTTTACTGAGGTTTCAAAACCGCCATCACCATGTGATGATGGATGATGATGATGATGATGGGAAGTATCATATGTGCTTCCCCGGAATATAATCTATAACCTTGCCAAATTTGATTACAATCCATTCAGCCATTTAGGCGTGATAAAGTTATAACAGACACATAGGCAAATTTGTCTTCAAAGGCGAGTAAAACTGACTTACTAGGTGATAGGCCTCTTGTGCAGAGGCTGTTTCGGTTGGTACAATGCAAAGCATTAGTGCACAAGCATATAGGTGCAGTGCAGTGCGAAACTATCTGAATGGCCTGTTTTTCGCTGCAACTGTCTAAGGTGAGTCTCTAAACATCAATGGCCCGAGCACGAACAATTGCTAAAGTGTAACGTAATCCGCATCGTTGACATATTCAGTACAAACTATCATTTATCTAGTACAACTGTGGCACAGATAACTCATAGTTTGTACTATATACGTCAACAATACGATTATGTTACACTTTAGCAAATGTTCGTGCTCGGGCCACTGGCAAATGAGTTTGTCAGAAGTGTAAAAACACTTTTCACAAAGCCATTTACAATGTAGGTACCTATTGCAACACTCACCTTTTACAGTACTCTTTCCAAAGTATGCTTCCATTGTCAACTTGTGTGCTATCCATCGATAGGTTATGGCATTTACTGAACATATTGATGCCATGAAGGGAAGCGATGGTAGAGAATTGAACCTTATTAAAACGTGAAATTAACAAATTAGATAAATAATTGTAGGTACATACACGAGTTTATATTTTTCCAATTTTAAGATGTTAACTTAAAACTTTTTTCATACAAATTGTGTAATTTAAGTAAGAAGTTACTACATTTCTGTTTTACTTACATTTTCACAAGATCCCCTTTTCCTAGAAAATATAGGCACACCACTCTCAGAGGCTACGGCTATAACTACAATAGACATGATTTGTTTATCTAACTCTTGTTATATTGTAAATATTGAAAAACCTTACATCTTCCTATCAGTACCACATCTTGTTTTTTCCATTTAATGTATTCTTTGATATCGTTAGGGTTAACCCAATACTTGAGAAACTGCTCGAAATGAGAGAAAACTTTACTAGTGGATGCTTTCAGCTTTGTATATATTATAAGGTACCTATATGAAGAAAACTTTGAAAATCTTGTGTGGTTTCAGGTTTGTTTGTTTGTTTTGTTTCTTTAGATATACCTAGTCTATGGTTTTGTTTGCATTGCGGATTGCAGAGAATAACATTACTACATAGATAAATCAGATTATATCCAAGACTAAAATAGGGATGCTATTTTAAATTAAAACTTTCTATGAGGAACGCTCAGCAACTGCTGCCACCTATCCAGTGCTAACCAAACTATATATGTGAATTATTAAAATGTCAATGTCATCAATATTTACCGATACGTAGTATCATAATACATATATATATATAAGTCACTGAAGCGGTTCGTGCAGCTGGAAGCCGGAATAGATAGAGAAACATGGTACGGGACCCAGCATTGGGGAATCGACGCAAGGAGAAGTGTCATAACATCGCACCTTCGGTGCAACTAAGTCACAAAAAGGTGAAATTGCAAAATTGAGTTAAGTATGCCAAATCATCGATGAACCAGCCTTTTTTTGGGGAAAAGAAAGATACCCGCGGAATTATTACAAAATACTACTAGACGGCACAAGTGCCTTTGTCGTTATTGGTGATTTATTCGTGAGTTATGGGCCGACAAAGTCTGATTAGCTAGTGGTGCCCCTACTTCAGCGGCTTGACGTATACTGGAGCTACAGCCACACAAAAGTATTAATAACCTTTTTTTTCTCATCAATTTTTTGCCGCTTTTGCGGAAACCTTCGCGCGCAAGTTCGACTCGGCATTGGTCGGTTTTTTAGTATTTATTGCTATAGCGGCAACAGAATTACATCATCTGTAAAAATTTCAATTGTCTAACTATCACGTTGCATGAGATACAGCCTGGTGACAGACGGACGGACAACGAAGTCTTAGTAATAAGTCCCGTTTTTACCCTTTGGGTACGGAACCCTAAAAAGCAATATTCTTCAATTAACAACAGATAATATTGTTCCAACGTATTACGAAAACATCTTTATCCCTTCCTATTCCCTTCCTATATGACCCTTTTATTTATTATGCTTTTTATTAGTATTTCTATAATAATTTTAAATAAGCATTTCATGTGAAACGGTAGTAAAACTATAAACAATTGAATAGTTTAAATATTTTTAACCTACTACAGATAGTGATCTAGTAAGGTGAAAATAAATGCAAAAAAAATAATCGTAAAAGTCCTTTTTTGTAAAATTACAAAATGAGCTGTTGTGACTTTGTTGCACTGAAGATGCTAATATGGTCTGTGATTTGACGGGTTTTTGTTTCGAAATTACAGCAAGCGTTTTTGTGATTGCCGTTTTTCTTTGGTTTTATTGCAGTTATAGATTTATTATTTAGTTATTTTTCTGTTGTCTTACTTAGAGTTAAGCTTTTGTTCCTTCATGTTTCGTGTTGACTAAGTTGGAAAAATCTATTTTTACATGTTTCCGTGCACATGAGATAGGGCTCTTAGTGTAGTGATTTAGTTATTAGATCTGTGCCAAGGCTTGAACTGAGATATGACTCATAATAAAGTGAAACCTGGTGAAATTGAGCTCATTCCTTCGGTTTCGTACAAGTATTTACTGCAGCTGCATACCTGGTTGCAGTGATGGAGGTTAGTAGTATTTTTACGTACATCCACATTCATTCACATTGCATGAGGTTCATATAAATGGAAATATCTGCAAAATAACCCTTATCTAATAAGCCTGTCTCCAGTACCATCCAACCGAAAGAAGCATTATTTAGAAATACTTGAAACTTTCGTAAAAAAACAGTAATACTATAAAAATTACAAGGGCTGCGATGTCAATACGAAAGTTTCAATTATTTCTAAATAATGCTTCTTTCGGTTGGATGGTACTGTTAAACTGTCCAATAGATGTCGCTCCGTCCCCGCAAGACGGTTAGTCAAATAGAGAGTTAAAATTCGATGCTTCGATTAAGCAGGCGTTAGTGCTTTAAACAGTAATACTATAAAAATGTAAAACGTATAGTTATTTTTTAATTACAGCTGTTTAGACTAAACTTACATGGTTGTCGGCAGAGCAGATTTACGAGTGCAGATGCAAACTACAAATAATGCTTCATTGTGAAAATGTGAAAAACACACTCCCATGCGCTACAAAGTGGCTGTTTTGCCCAGGAAAAAGTTATTTGAGCGAGCATTAATAGGCGTTGGCTTTAATGGATCCTTAACTGCTGGTCCTACTCTTTCAAAGGTACAAACTACATGACTGGAGGAATAAAGCTAGCTCCTATGTATCAAATGTAAAATGCGATACTTGTAACCTGTAATACAGGACTGTGCGTGAGTGGTTACACAATCACCCAGAGATAATTGTTGTTCCATGGCCAGCATGATCACCCGTCCTCAACTATGTGAAATATGTGATAATATTGTGGGGTCCATGCGTATGGGCTATACAACATATTAATTTTACATATTTTTGTTTTATTATTAATTCGACGTAACTTTAACTATTGATTTAGTAATATTAACATACGTAATTAATTAATGATCTTATTGAGGTTTAGTTTCAATCTTCTTTTCGTCAAGAAATGAAAACTATTACCTCAATATTACATTCATGGTCGGAATGTGACGTCACAATTATCATAAAAGTTTGTTAAGTTTATAAAAAATAATACAAATAAACATTTTTGTTATCATTCAGCACGCCTTCTTTATTTCCACCTTCGACACCGTAAAGATAATGTTACTCAGGGTGAATGTAGCTGTTCAATGGTGAAAGAACTTTTGAAATCGGCACAGTAGTTTTTGAGTTATTATTACAAACATACACACACACACACACACATACACACAAATACAATTTTTTCCACTTAGTATAATTAAATAGCTGCTCTCCGCGGTTTCACCCGCGCGGTGATGGATGATGATGATGATGATGAGTCTTATATAGCCTATGTTACTCAGGGTGAATGTAGCGTTCCAATGGTGAGAATTTTTGAAATCGGACCAGTACTTTTTGAGCCAATTACAACCATACTTACATACAAATCTTTCCTCTTTATCATATTAGTATAGATGTAGATTCACTAATATTTTACTTTATATATAAATAAATAATAAGCATGAATTCTAAAGAAACATGAATACATAATAAGTTTTTGCTTAAAATACAAATAATAAATGCTTTCAAAGAAACAACAATCAGCCACATACTGTAATAAAGATATTATAATCAAGATTTGAACTCGAACCTTTTTGATCGTGAATCCATTGCTGAGACCAAACAGCCACCAGTATAATGATAGATATAACGCGAATTTTAGCAATGCAATGGTAAGAACAGGTCGCCAGTATGCATATTCTAGATGCAACAGAAATATATTATGTTATTTCGCGTAATGCGACGACGACAGCTGTTCATTAGTTTGTGTTATTTGCTGTGGAATGTTGAAATATTGTCATACACGCATAAGCACTCACATTGGCTGTACCTATCGTGCGCACGTTCATAGCAATATAATCCTTAGCATGCCTATGGAGTTTTAGCCGCTTACTGTACATACCCATAGGATAACCAATGCCTATAATAATTAAATATGTATGTATACCTACCCATCTATAGTTACCGTTAGGGAAGGATAGATAACAGCATGTACCGCTTCTTCAAATTTGTCAGTTACCATGGTTACCAGTTAACCCTAGTATATAGTCATTGTAGTTTTTATAAGAGAATTCACTTGTTTGGTTGTTGTGAACCACATATTACATAAATTGAAACCATGAAAACCTTTTTCCCCCTTTTCAAGCGGACTCGTACGTTTGCACATTTGCTATTTCCCTCTAGATTTTGATATTTATATATATATTATATTATATAATCTAAAAAGTATTATATTGTATATTGCTTTGCAACTGGTACTGTTGCTTACATTTTTCAGTCAATTGAGTCGGTGATTAAGTCATGTTCTAGTAAAGCGGTGGATAAATTACTTAAACTTTCTAATGCGATTGAGGAGGAACTTACAAAAACGTCGCATGAGTTTCGTAAATTTTTACTACACTTGTTTCGTACACACGTTAAAGATAGGTAGGTAACGGTTAATAATCCACAACTATTACATATCAAGACTAGAAAAACAAATAGCAAAATTATTTTACAACATGAATGATGACCATTGTTCGGTTTTATCTTTGTGCTACAAGGGCCTTGCATAATAAACGCTGCTCTACTTTAAGACTGACGGTATTTTAATATTGAGCACAGCTAAATTGTTCTGCACGGTACTAAATGTCCTAAATGACGTAAATTAAATTTATGCAGCGTAGGCATTGATTTATATGTTACACTAGATTAGTACTTACCGCGCCAAATCGTTGCCACTGCACATATGGCCACAGCCATATGTCTAGCTAAGCTAACATCAGTTCAGTGCTCAGCGCTATGACAACCGAGTGACACGCGACACGCGACAAAAACGATCTCCAAAATGGGTAAATGCGGAGTAAAAAAGTGCAATTCAAAGTAAAAAAAACATAATGAACCAAGCGGAATAACTTTTCACACGTAAGTTTACTGTTTATGCAATTATATTATCATTAATAACACAAAAACTGAAATAAAACACCGAATGTAGAAATTTACTTTCAGTGTTACCACTAAAATCTCTTTTTGGTTTTCCCACATTAATTGAAGAATTTGAAATTTATGGAGTTAATTTACTTCGTTTCGAATAAATTATTTCAAATACTTTTGCAATATTATTATTGAGAAATACATGTCTTAATACACAAGAGAATAAACCGACAGACTGGCCGGACAACGGTCAACCTAAACAACTGGTTCTCAAAATTTGAAGTTTAGTATAGAGGCTCCTCATGATTATTCTTTATGTTCCTTAGTGTTTGGCACGCTGGTAAATAAAGTTCGATTTCGCTCAAAACTCACACGGATTAAGTCGCGAGTGCAGTCTAGTACTTTTAGGGTTCCGTATCTAAAGGGTAAAACGGGACCCTTATTACTAAAACTCTGCTGTCGGTCTGTCTGTCTGTCTGATTGTCTGTCTGTCCTTCTGTCACCAGGGTATATCTCATGAACCTTGATAGTGTTGTATGGGAGATTTATAAATAATGGTACGGAACCTTTCGTTCGCGAGTTCAACTCGCGCTTGGCTGGTTTTATATACATATATATATATATATGTATACAATACATATTAATAATTTTGCAGGGTACTTAAAGATGCAGCACGCCGTGAGAACGAGGTAATAATTAGATTGCATAGAAAAGAGACTGACTGGCTACATACTAAATCTACTGTCATTTGTTCAACCACACATGTTGCAATACCTAGAAAAGTAGTATGATTTCCGAGAAAACTATTGTAATTTTGGCCAAATATGGCCATTGGCGAGTCCACGGGTTAAGTGCTTTCGGGATCAAGACAAACTAGGATCAAAAAGCGATTGTGGCCATGTTTATTTGTCAAATGTAGCAAACTCAATGCGTATTGTAAGTAAATATTTAGGTAAAATGGTAATTTACATTATCACAATGTAGCGTAGATAATGTTGGTCTTAAATACCTTCTTATAAAACAAACTGTTTAAATACTGACTGGATTGTGTAGTACAATGAATTGTTATTTTTAACTTATTATTTAGGCGTTATAGTGCTCTTTCGACTACAATATAATGTATATTGTTCAGGACGACTTGATATGCACATGATGCTGTGGAAACCGATGAAGAAATAGATGAAATAACTGAAACACCGCGAAAGAGCAAAATGAGAAAAAAATATTCACCGATTGAAAATTGTATCCACTGGAATTCTAAGAAAATTAAAAATATATCACAGAAAAATAGAAGACTAGAAATAAAAAAAAACGTATGTTGAGTGAAGAATAAGAAATGCAGCTAAAACGAAAACAGTTCGATTGATGGAAAAAAATTGTTCACTCAAACTTACAAAAAGTAGCCTAAAATGCAATTGTATAAGAAACTGATGCTTCATAGCGGAGTTTGATTTTTGGTATCTAGCACAATAAAAACATTGAAAGAGAAAATGTCTTAATAAAATTATTTTATTAAACTGCGCTAACAAATAAGTACATAACTAAATGGTTTGAAAAATGTATTTTATTAAATAGCGAGATTTAAAAATACTTTATCTTTATTAATTAATATTTTTTGGGTAAAATTCATACGGTAGGCAACACCAACTCGCCATTGCATGTTAATATTGCGATCTTTATCTAATCTCAGCGCCAGTAATGCTCCTGCTACTTGTGTAAGCGAGATAGATATATGTTTCCTTGAATTGTTTAGTTGTTTCAAAGCTACGTCGTCGCGATTATTTAGGCTACGTTCCGGGAAGGACCGAAATCACTCGCGGCGCTCGACACGTCATCAATGACGTCAACGAAAACGCTCAGGCCGCGCTCACAACGCTCGCGGATCTTAGGTGGGTCTACGTGATCATTGCGAGCTGTCACTGTCAACCAAAGGGAACGGCAAACCGGGGCGCGAGCAGCGAGAGCAGTTGTGAGCGTTGACGGTGCTTTCCAGAACGCACCCTTAGTGGTTAAACTTTTTTGACGCATGGTAATGATGTTTGCTGCTCTGTTTGTTTAGCTCAGTGAGCGTAGGTATATGTGCTTGCGTGAAGTTGCGTGTTGTAAGGTCGTATGTATTGTGTGCTGCCATATTGCCACTAACTTTAGGAAATTTAGATGACGAAAACTCTATGATGGTGTGAATAATGCCTCAGAGGCCAGAGCTTATAATTCAACTGAACACATTCATACTTGCGCGCTATTGCTTCGTCGCAGAATATGTGGCAATGCAGTGGTACAAACCAAAACGGTCTCTTGCACAAGAGGCCTATCATCTAGTAAGAAAGGTTTTCTCGCTTGTATTTGCTTATAGGTACCTACCGATTATATAAATACAAGACAAACCGAAGAATATTCTGCTCTCTACCACAAATGACATTACCTATTAGTACCTACAAGCGGCAGAGAGCAAGTATGCAAGACTCATCTTCATTTTTATGGGTTATAAAATATCGTTAAGTATTTTTGCAGAGTGTAAAAAAAACGTACCTAGAAGGAACATAAGTAATTTTAATCGAAATAACTTCTGTTTTGATATCCATAAATACATTGGTACTTAAGTACCAAGACTTATTATTATTATAACATAAAAGTATGTAAGTAAGTACTTGTGACTACAAAAGTTGTAAGAGGTATTTAAGTAAGTACCTTCTAACTTATAAGTTATACACAAGAAAGGGATAGCATGCTTAAAAACTATGTACCTAATTAAAATTACTTAAGCACTCTATAGATATACATTTTATTTCACGATGATCTGAAATATAATTGTTAACAGTGTAGTATCTTCTTCGCTATTCGTTGGTATCGCGTTTAAGAGCCATAACTAAAAAAAACAAATCAGACTTCACTTAAGGTAAGTTTGTCTAATTTTACAATTATGTATGCACAATCAGATTCAAACAGATAAATAAAATTAAAGTGTCTGCTTGTAATTCCAAATTAACAGTTTTCACTAAATGCATATGAAAGTATATACGGCACTTAATAAAACATACAATTTTAAAATTTTTGTCTGTCTGTTCCGTCTAATCTCAGAAACGGCTGGGCCTATTTTAACGGGACTTTCACTGGCAGATAGCAGATTTTAAAACGAGTATGAGTTATCAGTAACTGAGGCTACTCACTAACTTATTTTAGATAAAAAAAAACAATTACTAATATAATATAACTCTGTCTCTCTGTTTGTTTGTTGCCTTATCACGCCTAAACGTCTGAACGGACCGTAATTACATTTGGCAAAGTTATAGATTATATCCTGGGTGAAAAGTATCGTATGTGCTTCACATACGATACTTTTCACCACGCAGGTGAAATCGCGGGGCGCAGTAAGTCATCTTATATAATTACACGACAACAGAATATCGACAATCTATCTTGTACTTAGGTGTAGTAATATAACAGGTCCCGAAGCAAGTATCACTTTCGCAGGAATAATTTATACCTACTCTTACTGGCTTCAACAATAGCAATCATCAAATCATCTGAACGTCAAAGAATTAAGAGGTATAGTTTAATGAGGGATATTTAATGTAGGATTTTAATGGTAAAATAATTCTTCAAATCGGTCCAGTAGTTTCGGAGCCTATTCAATTCGAACAAACAAACAAATCTTTCCTTTTTATAATGTTAGTATAACCCGCGGCACGTAACTCTAGCGCTGAGCGAAATGTGGGGGGATATCTGCGCATGGGTAGGTACAGTCGCGCACATGTGACAGAGAGAGAAAGGAGTCCCTCGTCTTCGATGTGACAGAGAGAGACAAGAGTCCTTCGTCCCTGTAGCCCCCCTGTGATACCCAATTTTTGACTTCTGCGCAATAACGGTCAGCGCTAGAGTTACGTGCCGCGGGTTATACCTATAACTATAGCAAAACAAAATTATAGTAGTAATAACATGTTGCTCTCATTACCGTGCCGTGTCGTAACACAGTCAGGTTTTCGTAAATATTCAATAAAGTATGGATAAAGAAAATCTTTCGTAATAGGTATAGGTAACGTATATATCGTATGATTCTAGACTAGTAGAAATCTTTGTGACTGAGTTTCTCTGGGGAAGTACTGCCACCATATACCATTGTCAACCGTGACGCATTAGTGTGCGCAATACTGTGTTATGGTTTTAAAGGTAGGTTACCACTTAAAACTATAGGTGCGTCTCGTGCTTGCACCGCATAAAAAATATGATATTTAAAGTCTTACTCTACTTAACTAAGTACAATTCCAATGGGCCCTGGGGGCCAGTCATACGTTCCCTTAATTATATTTCGAGAAGATCTATACAAATTACAAACAATACAATCCTGTACCATCGATGCTTCTACCCACTTAAATAGTATTAAACGCTGAAATAGTGTTTCAAGTACGCTTAAAAATATTTACAATTTAACTAAACAGTAACATTCAGGGCTTTCACAGATTTGTTGTTCCCTCCTCTGCTTGTATTTTATCGGCATTCTCTACTTGTATTATGTCAGCAGGCATCACAGCTGGAAAAAAATCAAGTGAGGTAAGTAGTAGATTACAATTCGAAACAATTAACAATTTACTTATGTACCTACGTAAACATAATGTGCAATAAATTAAATACCTCAAAAAAGTAGTAGATAATAATATAATGTAATAAGTGATACAAATAAGGCCTACCTTATTTCAAGTTCTTGTAACACGATTAATAATTTAATGAAATAAATGCAAACATAATTAATCTTTCATATACTGTGATAATTAAAACAATGGATTTATGAATGAAACACACGTACATTTACGTCAATGGTACTCAAACCTTATATGAAAACATACCTAAGCGAAAACTAACAAATCGTAAACCTTTCGCATTGGCCATAGTAAATTACGAGTCCGAGCTGTCCGCGCACCCATTCATAATATGTATGGCTTATATATTTGTGTGCGTAAAGTATTCCAGTCTTAACACGATTTATATAGTTTTGGGCATATTAGGCCTTGTTAGAGCACAGGCCTTATTTGTATCATGTTCCTTACTTTACATAAATACCTACAGTTAAAATAATAAGTCCTGTAGTGCTTAATCCTGTAAGTACCATTGACGTAAATGTACGTTCGTTTAATTCATAAATCTTTTATTTTAGTTATCACGGTATATGAAGGGTTAATTGACTTTACGAAGCAATTAGGTACACTTATATCACTTACAACATTCTACGTTAATATAATATCTCGGGTTAACGAGTGTAGTAATGACACGCAAAATTTCAGTCCTAAGTTCTGGAAGGCAGTCTGGGCATTTTCAAATTAAATTTAATAAGTATACTTACAAGGTTCTTTGACCAGTAGTCGTGGTCCAGATAATGCTATTAGCAAAGCTCCCAGTGGAGCCGAGAGTACGACGCTTAGCACGCTCACAGCTAGAATAACTTTGGCATGGGTTTCTTCAGCTGTTAGACTTAACCCAGCTGCCTGGCCGGTGTGCACCAAGTCTAAAGCAGCTGGCCCTAAGGCAGCCTGTACACAAACAAATAATCATATTATAGGAATAAAAAAACCGACGAGATATCTTTGACGGCATGAACTATCTTGATCAAGAAATGGCAGACTAATGGGACTAGGACCCTACCCGCTAATATACAGACACCACAACTGCTCATAGTCGATAGACTGATCACAGAATAAATAAAAAAATATAGTAATCAGGATAACATGCTTTGAATGCTTTGGTTTTAAAGACAATCAAAAATAATTAAATTAATCAATTACTTGTCAGATTATATAATGTGATATGATAACTTATAGTACGTTTGAATAGCCCAAGGTAGTGAAAATAACGCTAAAAACGCTCACAAGGGCGTTCGAATTGGGAAGGGGGAAAATGTCGTTTATGGCTCTTTTTGTTCAGCGTTCGGAAAGCTAAAAGAGTTATTTAGTGCAATTTTTGACCCACCTCTGGAGCATGGTTGTTTGTGATCTTTTTTATTTGACAGCATAATCATGTGATTTTAGGTCTTATGCTCGGTTCAACGTTCGAGTAGAGTGTGGGCAAAGTGGCAAAAATAACGTTTTTGAGCATTACGAACGCTTTAACTAAAGAGCCAATAATGGCAACGCCACCAATGCCCTCATTGCTAAACGAACGCACCTTTAGTGGTCGTCTAAAAGTTACAAGTAAACGTTCAACAGATATTGCTGCCCGTATCTACCATATTATCCAAGTAATCAGCACTCAAGAAGAATCCAGTATCATTGGCAGCATAACATTTTGAATTACTTAGTACAAAACCTATGCGACACAATCGACTCGATCCTGTTCTCCAAAATATAATAGGCGCCTATACGGCGAATGGGGACGCAAATCGGTTACACTCATACATCATTGTATCCTACACTGCCCTGGAACGAGCAAATGCCTTGACCTTTATCTGGAAAACTCATAACACAGAATTTAGGTATATGTATACTAAACACTCAAAGAGAAAGAGCTTGAATTCGTACAAGCGATACGTGATTTAGACGTGATTCATGATTCAAAGTTGACCTATGAGAAATATGTTGCCAACATTGCCAAACCGGTATTCTCCTTCTACGTTAATAGGTCTTGTTTTCAATTAGATTGTATCAAAGTCATCAAATCAAAGTTCTCTATTCCCTTCAGCCACTGACCGATGCATCGAAGTAGCATTCTTATAAAAGGTTACTTATATCTGGATCCCGTAGATGGTGGATCGAGGTACTCGTAGCATACTAAAATTAAGTTTATACTTTGATACCTCAGCAGTTATTATAGGATTCAAAAGGAGAAAAATAAATGGAGCGTGGCGGTTGCTAAGTGGCCGGAGAGATTGATCTTACGAGCGTAGCATCTTTATTTAGGTAATGGTCACAGATTTGGAATCCCTAATTAGATGTTTATATTGACAAACTTGAATCTGTTCAACACAAATTTATGAATTACCGCTTTTAATGTATGATTTACGACCATGGTAACTAGACAGGATTCTGGATATATTAATACGTTGTCTGTCCATGTGAACAGCATCCACGTAAGTATATACGCAATATTGTAGGCATATTACTACATTAACAAAAAGGGACAATGTCAAGAAGACCCTCCGTACCTCCTCTCTATGATAAGTCCAAAAATGTTTAAAACGTCTTTGAGAAAACATCGTCATGTTCCTTCCTGATACTCCTACCAGCTATACACATAACATTCTTTCATAACCACGGCAAACTATACAGACTGCTTGACAGTCCTCAGATTTGTTTTCCACAAAAAAATAGGTAGGTGCTATCTCAAAATGGTTTGATGCAACTTCATGACTGTCTCACTAGCACATCTAGTTTACCTACATCAATAACAAACACTTGGAAGGTTATGTTATGAGAAATGATTATCAGCATGCAAATATTTGTTCGTCTTTATTATATAAGTGAAAACATTAAATTGGTGTTTATAAGATTACCTACTTTCGTCATGCATGTACTTTCGGAACAATGATCTTTGTATTTTGTGAAATCTTTGTTTCCGAATACCATAAATTAAAACTAAATTATCTCTATATAAATAAATCAGTGTATCTATGTACCTAGTAAACACTTTGAGCATGTAATCTCAAGTTGTCTCAGGGCTCAAGGTTATATTTACCTACACACTGTGTACCAACTCGTAAGTGATAACAATTCAGGTAAATTATTTGAAATTTGAACATAAATATTTTTCTGAGATAAACGAACAATTACGCAGATTTCAATGACAATAAAGGAGACAATACAATATCCGGTCGAAACTTTAGGCCCATGGGGGCCGTCCGCTCTCAATTTGTTTAGGGATCTGGCGAAACGTTTGTTTGAGGCGTCGGGTGACCGAAATGCTGGCGCCTATTTTGGGCAAAAACTTAGCATTGCCATCCAGCGTGGCAATGCCGCCAGCGTTTTGGCCACTTTTCCCCCCACCATGGGGCTTATAGATTAGAATGTTATTATTATTATTATTTTATTTAATTTTTAATTACCTATAATATAAGATTTAATAAAAAAAAAAATATATATATCCGGTCCAAATGTCAATATCACCTACGGTAACGGTAACCAAGTACCCGCTGCTCCCTACTTGATAACGGACGAGGCTCTGGCGATTACATACCCACCACCAGCAACCGTTCGGAAGGAGTTTAGTGAACCTTGTGGAGTCTAATTAACTCGCAAAACGTCGGGATACGACATCACTAAGAAATCTCCCTAGTTTTCAATTTAGACAAACAATACATGGACGGGTATAGCAAGTGCTTCCGAACTGTTTCGTCTGGCCAGAATTAGAGATTTTCTGCTAAATTAACTGCCAACTTCACTATTCGGAGAGACAGATCAACAAGAAGTATGCCATTAATAAGAATTTGGACTAGATATATAAAAACGATTTTATAATGCAGATGATTTCATTTTTCATCTAGACCATTATAAAAGTAATCTACTTATTAATAGGTGTTTGTTACAGCTTAGCGCTGAAACGGTTGAACTTATTTGAATGAAGCGTTGAATGGAAATAGTTTATACGCAGGATGACACTGAACACAAGCTTATAAGGTGACCTTATTCCATGAGAAACTAAGTAGTGGTGGGCCGTATGTAGCATCAATAAAGATAACTTCATTATACCTGCACCGTAGCTTTTGCTGTCCAAGTGAGTCCAATAAACAGTTTTTCTTTTGCATTAAGTCCACAACCAAATGCAACTAGAAATGTTGCAACAGCTCGAATGAAAAGGCACGCGACTAGACACAAAGCACCCATCTTTATCACTTCAGGATCTAAGGCACTTATCTGAAAAACAAAATTTATGAAGGAATTAATAGTCTGCAGAAATAAATGTCCTGATATATGTAAGTACACTAAGCAAGTTTTTAGTCGCTATCACGTCCTCACTTACCCACTGTTTCGATTTACCTAGACACCAAATATTACAAGTCGCTTATATATATTACTGCTACGTAAATATTTAATAACACAAGCATAGTCTTGAGGAGAGTCATTGCACATATTGGAAACAAATCTACTAGAGCGTCATTTAAATATCTAACCATGTGTTGTCGAAATTCTGGCCACCATTATATTATGACGTTGAATTCACATAATGTTTGAACTAACAAAACATCTCCAAACTTAAAATTGTTTAAAAAAACTTAAAAAGTATTTTGTTTTTATTCAAAGAACCCAACGGACGTTAGTGAAAAGGAAGATGATTTTAATTGTGCTGCAATGCTAAATCGGCGGCATCTTTATTATTTGATTTACGCGAGAATTGAAACAATGAACGCTTTCAAATGTCATAGGTAGCTGGTTGTGTGTGTAAGTGCAGTATTGTATATACTTACAGTTATTTGAGCCCCAGTAAACGCAAAGAGTATGGGCTCAAAAAAAATCCACAATATCCTGAATAGGTTGCTTACAGGGTTCTTATTTACAACCCATCCTTGTTTATCCCAAAAGTATGCCGCTACGAATCCTGATGACACAATCGCCAATGGTCCTGGAATTTAGCTAAATTGAATATTGATACCATTTACCTTTTAAATTTAAATAATAATATATGAATAACAAATGCATTGTATAGCAGACCTGCCCCGCTCCATCCAATCAAACTTGAAATGAACAATGAAAATAATCCGCCGAGCAATAAGGCTAAAAATCTTAAAGGTGTTGCATAAATGTCTCCCTTTTCTGGAATCACTGATAACATAGCACCCCATAGTGATCCAAGAACAACACCGGCTATTATAGATAGAGGGCCCTGCAACAATGTTTTAGCTTAAACCATAGATAAGTACATCGGTAAAACACTATTAATATATACACTATTTGTATAAATTACGACCAACATTTGCTTTTACTAAGTGAGTATATAAACTATATGTAACTTAGTAGATTGTACCATAGGTATATATACTAACCTTGATGATGTTGAATGTTGTTGAGCCAGTGGAGAACATGGCGTTAAGGATGATGGCAAACACTGCGACGCTCACAGAGTCGTCTATTGCTGCTGCAGCCACGACTATTGTTGGTATTCCTTTAGTAACACCGTATCCAACATCGCGAAGTCTAAATAAGCAAGGAACAACAACGGCAGGTGACACAGACGCTATCATTGAACCTAGGAGGAAGCCTGTAAGAAACACCCTTTTATTAAATTCATATAATTAAAAATGAAGCGTTATAAAGAATTAATAGGGTTACATGACATGTTTCAATAATCGTTCAATGTTTTCGTACCCCAAATCCAGGGTAAATTGAGGAGGTAGTGAGTGGAGACGGCGATGGCCAAACATTCGACAAGCCACGGTAGAAGACCCAGTTGCAACACTGCAGCATAATGCTTCTTCATCACAGTTGCATCTAATCCTAATCCAGCTCTAGTCAATATTATAACTAAAGCCACTTTCCTGGAAACAAAAGAAAACTTTTCGGTTCATGGAATATTTAGACGTATTCCAAGTTTTTACCGTAATTCATGAAATTATTCACCTTAAATCTTGGTTCAGTTTTCGGTAAGTGTCAGTCATATGAACCAGCCCAAGGTTTTGGAAAAATATTCCTGTAAGTAGCATCCCTATAAGAGCTGGCAAAGTGGTGACTTTAAGCCATATCCATCCGATTAAGTACGCTGCAATGACTAGGATTGACATGCTGAGTAGTTCTCCATTAAAACCTACCGGTTCTCCCAATTCAGCAAAAAGTATTCCCCATGTTAGAAGAACTGAAAATTAAAATTACATGTCACCTTTTTTCTATACATGTCCTAACATTATATTTGATTAAATAATAATTAAATTATGTTTGTTATGCGATAAACTTGAGTATCGATGGATCGCCTGGTATCGATTTGGTTAAGTATGCTTTTTTCTTCCTAATTTCTGTTTTATAGTAAGGTAAGGTATGTAAAGAATAAAAAAAATAGCGAGGAAAACTGTGTGGCTTATTAATGGAGCAGGATAGCTGTCGGCTCAGCTAGTAAATTATAAAACACCTTGTGCCTACTGATATTTGTTAATGAAACAATTCGTATACCTAGTTATGTATGTAAACGTAATAAATTGTTACACATTATGAGCAAATATAATAAAAATAATTATGTCCAGATACGTACAGAACATGATAATACATAATTGCTGAGCTGATTGTCTATACGTTGAGCAGAGTGGAAATGGGAAAAATTTCGACCACCACGACGGTTGCCAAGAGGGCGTGGGGTCTGCTTGGTGGCATCGCAAGCACAATGATTCCCACCAGCTTCTGCAACAATATTTTACATCAGAATTATTATACAACTTAAATATTTAATGCCTATTATGCTATAAATATACAATATACGCAACCATATACGAATATGAGTTTGTGTCGTGCTAAGTCTACATTTTCTATATTGGTTTGGATTTTGAAAATTTGAGGTGTATGAAAACAGTATTTCTACTGGACTTGATGATGATGACAACTGCAGGGCTATTATGTATCTCAGTTGTTAGCAAATGTTGATTGAAATCTTGAAAAATGGCGGCTCTGTGTCAGTTTGGACAACTCCAGTAAGCAAAAATGTTGATGACTGGAGCTGACAAAACTGACATAGACCCGCCATTTTTTTCGATTTCAATCAATATTTGTCAGCAACTGAGATACATAATGGCCCTACGGGGCATAACATTTGTGTTCATATGATATGGTATTGGATTACGTGTCTTCAGATTACACGTGATCACGATTTCTTGTAATCCAACTATATTTAATCACAATAAATAAGAATCAAATTATAAAATGTAATCGATTGCGGCCAAAACTGATGCGAACTGGTACCTATTGCCGAATTCCGGAGTTCCGGTTGGGCTCCTCACCAAATTTATGGAATACAACTAACTTTATTATAGCTCAGTAAATGACAGATTTTTTTTTATCCTACTATAAACTATAAACGCGAAAGTTTGTGAGTATGGATGTGTGGATCTTGGTTACTCTTTCAAGCTCAAACGACAGGGCCAATTTTGATGAAATTTAGTATGGAGGTAGATGGGGCGCTGGATTAACACATATGATACTTTTCATCATCATCATCGTCCATCACCACGCGGGTGAATATACGTAATATGCTTGGGCACAGCATAGACAAAAGTAATAAGATCTCCGCCTACGTCAAAATCGTAATGATGACAGTTCTGTCAAAGTATGTGTCAGTTTCTGATAGCTTCGTCAAAAGCTAAGTCAATTTGACAGCTCAATACAATAGACGTGCTCGGCGACCGTCACGGGTGATGAAACACAAATACCGTCAAGGGTGATCAAATGTAATGACAGTTTTTGTCCATGCTGATTAATTTTATATTTGTATGTACGTAAGTCCTGTATTTTATTGTTAATGGCTCAGATTAGGAAACAAAAGGCAGATGGAGCGTACCGAACACGCGAGCGTCGCCACCAAAGCAAATACAAATTCAAAAGCAAATACAAACCCGCGCTAGTGCTATACGCGACTTGTCCGAAGCAACACGTAACGAAATTTTAATGTAAAAAATACCGTCTTGTGTTATTAAACTCTGTAAAAGTTGTTCCCAAAAAGAAAAAAAAGAAGATGGAATATCCTTTCACAGATAACTATTAATTATTTGACTTATATAATTTTTAATCAGCATAATAACTTTACATGTGACTCGGAACACAAAACTTCGACAGTCATTCGCTTGTGCTGCCAGTATTTATTTAAATTAGTTAGCCGTTTTATTGGTAAAACTACATTTAGAAGGTCTAGGGGTTAGTGATGTAACGAAAGTTTGTTTTTAATATCGCAAAAGCGGATATTTTTTTATAAGTCTCGCTCGCACGGTTTTTATTCCAAAAAAAAACTCAAGACTTCTTAGAAATTACTTTTTATGTCAGGTTTTTATTAAAGTTAAAAATGCGAATACTTGTCTCGTTCGCACCATTTTTAGGGTTCAGCACATCAAAAGGTAAAAAGGGAACCTTTATAAGATCACTCTCTTGTCAGTCTGTCTGTCCGTGTGTCACCACCGATTTTCTCATAAACGGCCTTGCAAGTTGAAATTTATACCAGATATTGAAGTTTATAGTCCCTATTAGGTGTATAAAATTCAAGGTCCTTCTTTTTCGCGAAATAGTGTAAGTACCAAACTTTACCTTAATTTTAAACTTTTTTTATTTTTCGGTATAAGTCTAGGTCAACCGGAAGTATCCTATAGGTTTTGGGTCGAAAACCCATAATATGGTAGTTCCCGTTGACCTAGAATCACTAAATTTGGCAAAAAGCTAGATCTTATAGAACAAATTAAGGAAAAAAAATAATATGGGCCTCTAATCTCCAAAGTCTGTGAAGAGAAAAATCTGAAATAATTTGTTACCTACAAATTTGTACGGAACCCGAGATGGGCGAGTCCGATGGAATGTTCTGTATGTTAATCTAGATTAAAAACTACCTGTGTGCCAAATTTTATTCAAATCAGTATAGTCGTTTTTGCGTGAAAGAGAAATAAACATCCATACATACGTACTTCCACTCTCATAAACAATGAATTGTGATATATTTACCGAACCTTCTTTATTTATTGTAATTTATTTAGTTATTAATAACCATTATTTTATCCATAACCCCTCACCAGTCGATTGTCAATAAAAATAAATATAAAAACAATAAAAATAAATTTTTATTGTGTCTGGGTCGTTCGACTGATGAAGTAATATATTACTTTAGTACTGAATGTTACAAAAGAACGTTTAACTTTCCAATATTATAACAACTTATTACAAAAATGAGGGAGTTAATTTTTCAATATCTGGTAACTCTACACCCACACAGATGCACGTGTACGTACAGTGCAGTGGCTCGTTGTCACGCACACATAACTATAGAGGTGGAGACACTCGCGAGTTCGGCGCGCTCCATCTGCCTTTTGTTTCCTAATCTGAGGTTAATGGTTACTAATTGATATACTAAGTATTTAGATTTACTCATACTATTATAGCAATTGCGTTCGACCATGTAGATATTTTATGACATTTTGGTACAAAGATACTTATATATTTATGGAGAAGATTCGAAGTAGGTACTAATCCTGCGCAGACGTGTAGTCGCGGGCACCAGCTAGTAGGTACATAATATTTCGTAACTTTGCCTACTTACCGATTATTGTGCTTGGTATCACCGTTTTCATCTGAAAGTAAGTAATAATATTGTAAATAAGTAATAAACAATAGTAATACTTATAAACCTTTTGAAGGCACACTAAATGAATATCCATGATATCTATTATTAGATTTACCGAAACTTAGCTTAGTATAACGCTCGATATTGTTAATAACTATTGATTACGAAAATTTAGCAAAGTAAAGCAATTAGATTATTTTATTTTACTATCATCAGCCTAAGCCTAAGTCACCTAAGCCAGGTACTTAGATATATTTTTCTAGGCAGACAAAGTAGGTACTTTTGCAAGCAGGTATCGTATACCTACATAAGTATAAATAAAGCATAATTAGCCAATAATTACATTACCTTTGCTGGGACACGGGCCTTCTTTTCAGGGAGAGGAGTGTGGACCATAATACATCACGCGGGCTTAGTACGGATTGGAGAATAGCTTAGTGGTCAGCCCTCCAACCAAGTAAGTGCAACTGATCAACTAGAAGCAATCCATGGAGGTTTGCTTCTACTTGCTCAGTTAGGAACTCCTAGGCGAGCTTCAGTTTGATGGATTTGGACTAATTTTAATAATTAGGCACAATAGTATTGTAAAAATAATGATTAAGTATTAAGCACAATAATGTACCTATTTAACTAAGCACTGCTAATAATTTTAAATGATGTTAATAGGGTTAGTACTTGATAGAATCATTGTTTATTAATTCTTATTAATTTTTAAAATGTTATTACCTAAGAACGAATAGACAGGAGCACCTAAAAAGATTCATACAAATTAATGACACACATAAAAATGAAATGCAAAACATTTATAAAATTATTTAAAACACATGATAATGTGACACATTAAACATTCATAATATTTATCTATTGGGTTATTAAAAAATAAAAATGGACATACCACAGGTTTGCCTATTCTGTTCCATGACTAAATCAATGTAGTCCAACCGCTTATCTGAAAACAGTTTTGATACTTTCCAGAACATTGTAAAAACCCTAATTACACGTATGTATTCGAGACACTATGAATTAAGACTAGAGAATAAACTAGATTATTGTTGAAGTTTTGTAGTGTTAGGAACGTGTGGTCAACGCGCATTGATAACAACAGATAACCAATTTTATTGATTCTCTTCAATATCTAAGCCTAGTAGGTACTTATGGAGTACCTATAGAACAGATTAAATAGTACAGTTTTGTGAACAATATCTAAGTTTCTATTGCAGCAAAACTTTAAACTTCTCAATTTCAGTAAAGGCTCATAAAATCTTGATGCATCATAAGATCTTATGCACCAACTTTACCGAAACTTTAGCCGATCATAAAGTACTGATACATTGTGTAACTATACAGAAAAACGAACATTTTCTTCCCAAAGGAAGAAATAAATATATCGCATTACTCTGAAACGAGACAGGTTTTAATGAAACTTGACACTGTGATAACTAATATGGTTTAACATAATATAGGAAAATTTGTACACCCCAAAATGAAAGGGTTCTTCTGGAATGAAAGTTGATAATTTGAAGTAAATTAATTACGTAGGTACTTGACGGACTTTTATGCATTTTGTTTCTGTTCTTGGCTGAAAAGTTTACGGGCCTTACTTATAAACGCTGTACAACTTTAAATGACGTTATTTAGTAGTGCGCACTACTTAATTGTTCTGCGCTCTACTACTCATAAGTGACGTTATGTAAATTTAAGCAGCGTTTTATAAGTATGTAAGGTCGTAAGCCTTTTTCATCTCTTGACATCGGAGTGCTAAATATATTGTTGAAGGCTAGGTTGTTTGGGTAGAAAACACTCTGTAATGGATGATAAGAACGATAAGCTTATTTCGCTATCACCTACCAAGTTTCAGTGGTTCAGGCTGCGAGTGTGTCAATGATTCGAGTCCAGCCAGTTCGTTGTCTTTTAGGGTTTTTAAACTTTTCGTTTGTTTTTGTTTTGTAATATGAGTCAGTTAAACTTTTTTGGTCGCATATATATTTATTATTGATAAAAATATCCCGTTATGTTATATTACTGGATTTTATGCACAATAAGATAGGCATATCGCTATTCGAGTCACCTAGGCTTTGTGTTGTAATAATATATTCATATCACACGTTTTCATTTACTCATTAAGGCAGCCACCAGCTTTGCTGCGAGGGTGTGAAAGCTAAGCTACGAAACTATGTGACCGTTTTCACTGATGCTAAGCTATGTAGCGGGGCGAGTAAGATGTGCTATTAAGATGCGACGCCGCAGAGTAGCCGCGCGAGGACGATACGGGGGCCTTGTAATCTGTTCCTAAGGTATTCTGCTCTTGACATAGTTAGTCTTGATATAGCAGGCATCCATAGCACGCATCCTTCCATAAATAATAAACACAGCTTAGTTGAGTCCGTTTCCACCAGTGCTATGCAATATGGACCAATGAATATGATTGGTGGATATCAAACGCATCCATAGCAACGCAGCATAAGTAGCACATCTCTAGTGGAAAAGCACTCTAAAGCCTTTGTGATATTAATGTTTGTATTTTCGTATTAAACCTCGCCTTAATATTGACGGCGAGAAGTCGAGAGAAGGAAACAAAAAAGCGAAAATTTCGATTTGAGATATAGCGGAGCAAAGATTCCAATTTGGTGTGTCGAGCGAATGATGGTGTTAGAGTGGTGAAAATTGATAAAATTGTGATTTGGACCCGACAAAACGCCCACCAATAATATATAATTGAAGTTGTAGATTGCTAGCCGAGCGACCGAAGGTATTGGTTACGAAACGAAACCGAGGGTATTGGTTTGTGGAGTACTCTCGCCCTGACGACGCAATCAAAGCTCGTAAGGCATTCAATGGACTCCTAATGCAGAATAAGACATTGAAAGTATCCCACGCGCTCTCAACCCAGAGCTGAAGTCTCCCTCAAAGCCAGAAGCTGGCTGGAACCTCTACGTGTGTAACTTGCTGAACGAACTGACCTTTCAGAACTTACAGTGAAGCGTCGCCAGGTCATGTATTTTTTGATTATTATTACAATATTTATTTCTAAAGTTTATTTTCATATATCTTTTGTGTAGGCACTATTATCGATAGGCATTGGGCGTTTTCACATTGGATGATAACTGTAACGACACGATAACTGCACGATATCGTCGGACTGGTGGTTTGATACAACCACTACTAAATGTTTTCACACTGTGTCGTTGTAGTGAACGTTATCGTCGCCGATAGATTATCGTGCCGATATCGGCTGACGACACAGTGCGGGGTGAAGCAGGATAGTGGTGGGAGTGGCTTGGGCAGGCACCAGCATAAAACGCTGTTGGTTATATCGTGTCACATACCTACCGATATCGTTCCGATATCGTTGTCGTCCGAGCTGACGAGTGTCGGGTCGTTATCGTCGCAGTGTGAAAACGCCCAATGCTGTGTAGGTAAGTACTGTTTTACACCACATCATACTTATCAAGAATATAATATAGCTGCGCTCCACGGTTTTACCCGCGTGGTGATGGATGATGAGGATGAATCAAATATAGCGTATGTTACTCAGGCATAATGTAGCTTTATACTAGTGAAATAATTGTAGTGACATAAAGAAACAATAATATATTTCCTCTTTATTATTAGAGTATATAAGTATTAATACCAAGGTACGAACTACGGATAATGTAGCCTGCTGGGCTATTATGTATCTCAGTTGCTAACAAATGTGGATTGAAATCTGAAAAAATGGCCGCTCTATGTCACTTTTGTCAGCTTCAGTGATCAAATTACTAACATTTTTACATACTGGAATTGCCAAAACTGACATAAGGCCGCCATTTTTCAAGATTTCAATCAACATTTGTTAGCAACTGAGATACATAATAGCCCTGCGGGTTTCGTCAGTATTGCATATTTCAAAATGAAAAAATAATTTATTGTGTCGTAACCTTTATAGTTAGACTATGGTAATGTGGACTTCGTTGTAGAATCAAAAAGTTTCAAAAATCCACCCAGCTGCATCTGCAGTTCGACTCCGGTTGCCGTTCGATAATTACCCAAAAAGCCATTCTACTATATCTGTAGACAAATTGGAACGTACCTACGTCACGAAAACGCAACTATATAATAGTTAAATATTAAACACAAATATGAGTGACGCTAACTCATGACCTTCATGATCTATCGAGTTACCATAATATAAAATGTTACTTGATCGTTGGCTTCATAGAAGCCTTTATGATAGAAACGTAACTGCAGCTGCAGTGTTTTTGCCCCCTGTAGTACCTCAGACAAAATAAAAAAGTCAAGACAGAATGTTGTGAACAGAAAAGTGAAGCCGGTAAAACTACGCCTCGCCGTGTACATACACAATTACACACACACGCACAACGAAACTACGCCTAGCCTCGTCAGTCGAACTATCGCTGCGCGTGGAAGCAACACGTTAAGTAAATCAACAAATTTACCAGTCAAAATGCCGAATTTTGTCGTGAAAGGGTGTATAAAACAAACATCAACATATAAAAAGAAGGATGGAATCACGTTTCACACGTAAGTAATTTGGAAACCAATATTTTAAATAAATAAAAATAAAATAGGTTATTGTTTGGAACATAGAAAGTGTTGCCATGGTAAAGCCTATAAGGTTTACCCTATTATTGGGTAATCTTCATATTTAGTATATATGTTACGTTAATACGAGTACGTTTTTATAATAGTTTATCAACGTGTTTTAACCGACTTCAAAAAAAGAAGTAGGTTCTCAATTAGACTTTTCTTTAAATATAATATTGTATGACACTCGACGCAATATCTTTATACAAAACCGGTTCCGTCGTTGGAAAGCAAATTAAAAAAATAGGCAATTCTTTTTTTTTATTCTTTTTTCAACCGACATCTAAAAGGAGTAGGTTCGCAATTAGGTTCTATTGTTTTAAATATTTGTTACCTCATAAGTCCGTTATTTATAAACCTGTAGCTGACCTACATTTTATCACTAGCTTTAATTTATGTTAAGTTAGCCATACACATACAAATATATTCATTTAAACAAATACATTTCACACTTTCATATATAAAAATAAATCATTACAATATAATATTTAATAACTTACACACCTACTTAATTTAAATATACTTATTTTATATAAACAATTAATCGTAATATATTACATATCATACATACGCGTTTAATAAAACATTCGTCTAACGGTAGCAGTGGACACGGTTTCTCACGCGGAGTTGCGACTGTGCTACGGCGCAGAATAAACCATAGTTTGTATGCAGCGCGCCCGGTTTCTTACCGCGGCCCGCGCCGCACCGCGCCCGTCCTGCGCCTGCGCATGCAAGCGATCGCAGCGCGTCGCCGCCGACCGCTCGCCACATGCTTCAGTCTGCATTGACTAAGATACGCGAAGCCCGTGTCGCTCGATCCCGCTCCACGCTCTCGTAATCGCTTACGTAACTTGTAATTGTAATACTACATGATTTATTTGTATGTGGCAATATAATATACGCTGTTTGGAAGACTTGCCTTTGCTGTTCCCACACTCCTACGGAAGAGAAGATCTCAAAAACAAAGGTGCTAAACTGTGCACATACTTGTGACCACCACTACTACGCGCACGCTAAAAGCACCCCCATAACTGGTGACCCCGAACGAAGAATACGGTATGTCGGACAGCAGTGATTCTATCAAGACCGCCATTTCAGCCGATAAAGATGATGGCGTATCTACACGTCCACGTCGTCGACCAAAGAAAATGCGCGTTTCCACTGAACACGAACGAGGTGAGTCGGCGGACATTCGTAAATTTAATTTGAAGGTCCCGGCTTTTTCACCGGAGGATCCTGATATCTGGTTTGCGCTTTTAGAGGGTCAATTCGATAATTTTGGCATAACAGAAGACGCCATTAAATTCAACAATGTCATCACGAACTTGGATTTAACTCACGCCAAATCCGTCAAAGACATTATTATCAACCCTCCGTCCAGGAATCGGTATGACAAAATCAAAAGCGAGCTTATAAAACGCCTCACCGCCTCACATGAAAAAAGGGTGAAACAACTTTTAACCCACGAAGAGCTCGGAGATCGTAAAGCGTCTCAATTTCTTCGCCACCTAAAAGACTTGGCTGGACCTAATATTCCTGAGGAATTTTTAAAGACTATCTGGTGCAACCGTCTCCCACAGAACATCCAGACTGTACTGGCGTCTCAACCCACCCAGTCCCTGGAGCAGCTAGCAGACTTGGCCGACCGTATACAGGAGATCACTACCCCATACAACGTTGCGGCTACTTCGGCATCTACGAGTACCCCTCACTCTCAACCATCAAGTGAGATAGCGGAGCTGAGGAAGATGGTGGAGCACCTAGCACTGAAGCTTGACGAACACACCCGCGCGTCACGCTCTAACGATCGTTCCAGACACGGCCAGCGACAGCGTTCGTCGCCCCGGCAACGAACGCGTTCTACCTCCAGCTACAGGAAATACCCTCTGTGCTGGTACCATTCAAAGCACGGGGCAAACGCCAAGAGGTGCATCAAGCCATGCGACTACAGTAAGGCGGGAAACTCCACGGGCAGTCGCTAATGGCGACTGACGATTGCCCTGTTTCCAATGGTCGCCTTTTCGTTACCGACCGCAGTTCGAAGACGTCGTTCCTGGTGGACACCGGCAGTGACCTCTGCGTCTACCCTCGAGCTGCGCTTCGCGAACGAAGGGAGAGCACCGGGTACCAACTGCGCGCAGCCAACGGGACGTCGATAGATACATTCGGGTACATAGATTTAAATATAAACCTAGGCTTGCGACGTAACTTTCCTTGGCGCTTTATGGTAGCCGATGTTACCAAGGCCATTATTGGTGTAGATTTTTTAAGTCATTATCAGTTAGTAGTAGACTGTTGTAACCAACGTTTAATAGATAACACAACTACATTATGTACAAGTGCTTCTATAGCCAATACCAATGTATTTTCTGTTAAAGCGTGGACGGGTGACACGAGCTATCATAAAATTTTAGGTAACTTTCCAGAAATTACCCGCCCTTCTGGCACACCGTTTACTCCTAAACATAATACCGTACATTACATTCGGACCACACCCGGCCCACCCATCTCATGTACACCACGAAGACTAGCTCCTGATAAATTGAAAATTGCCAGGCAAGAATTTGAACTTATGCTCAGTAATGGAACAGTGCGTCCTTCAGACAGCCCTTGGGCGTCCCCGTTACACTTAGCCCCTAAGAAAGATAACGGCTGGCGGCCTTGTGGCGATTACAGACTGCTCAATGCACGCACTATCCCCGACCGTTATCCAATTAGACACATTCACGACTTCGCACATAGCATTTCTGGTTGTAAATTTTTTACTACCCTCGATTTGGTAAAAGCTTACCAGCAGATTCCAGTTTATAAAGAGGACATACAGAAGACCGCAATCGCTACCCCGTTTGGTCTATTCGAGTATAAATTTATGACTTTTGGTTTGCGTAATGCAGGCCAAACTTTTCAACGTTTCGTAGACGAAATGACCAGGGGACTCGATTTCTTGCACTGCTATCTTGACGATTTCCTTATTTTTTCCAAAACAAAAGAAGACCACGAATCACACCTTCGACAAGTCTTCTCCCGTATGAAGGAATATGGCGTTTTGCTGAACACAGCAAAATGTGTCTTTGGAGCTAACGAGGTATCGTTTCTAGGGTACAAAGTCTCTGCGTCGGGGACGAAACCCTTAGAAACTAAAGTCGAGGCCATCAATAGTTTTCCCGCGCCAAAGACAGTAAGAGAATTGAGACGATTTTTAGGGATGCTCAATTTTTACAGACGATTTTTACCGCAAGCTGCAAAAATTCAAGCACCCTTAAACGCCTTGTTGACTGGATCAGTCAAAGCATCTCAACCTGTGAACCTTTCCGGCGATACACTGTTGGCCTTCAATCAATGCAAAGAGAGCTTAGCTAACGCAGCATTACTTGCACACCCAGACAGTCAGGCTAAATTAGCTCTAGTAACAGACGCGTCTGACTCCGCAATGGGTGGAGTTTTACAGCAATTAGTAGACGACGCATGGCAGCCTCTTGCATTTTTTTCGCGTAAACTGAGCCCTTCTCAACAAAAATACTCGCCATATGACCGCGAACTCTTAGCTATATACGAAAGTATAAAATACTTTCGTCACATGTTGGAGGCCAGACATTTCGTGGTTTATACTGACCACAAACCGCTCAGTTTTGCTTTTCATGAAAGAAAAACCAACTGTTCGCCACGTCAGTACCGCCATCTCGATTATATCTCGCAGTTCACGACCGATATTCGCCATATTTCGGGCAAAAATAATGTAGTCGCAGACACACTGTCTAGAATCGAGGAACTGCAGATACCAATCGACCTGAATTTACTGGCTACCTCACAAGCCTCAGACTCAGAGCTTACCCAACTTTTGAGTGGTGAATCTTCACTCCGCCTGAAAAAGTTAAAAATTCCTGACAGCAACACGGAACTTTACTGTGATGTTAGCACAGGAACACCAAGACCTTTCGTGACAAAACCTTTTCGGAAACAACTCTTTGACAGTCTTCATCAACTCAGCCACCCAGGTGCCAAAGCTAGCGCTCAGTTAGTAGCTGAACGATTTATCTGGCCCGGAGCGCGCAAAGATTGTCGAGAGTGGTCACGAAAATGTCTGGCTTGCCAACGCGCTAAAGTAAGTCGCCACGTGACATCTCCACTGGGCACGTTCGACTTACCCCGCGCTAGATTTACTTTTATCCACGTGGATATAATTGGACCTCTGCCTTTTTCACAAGGTCATCGTTACTGCCTTACGGCGGTGGACCGTTTCACACGCTGGCCAGAAGTAACACCCATGCCAGATATAACCGCTGAAACAGTTGGGAAGGCGTTGATGTCATGGATATCCAGATTTGGATGTCCAACTGACATCGTCACCGATCGTGGTCGACAGTTTGAATCTGCACTTTTCCAATATCTTGGAAAAATGATTGGATTCAAACATCGCAGAACAACCGCCTATCACCCAGCATGTAACGGACTTGTGGAACGTTTCCACCGCCAACTAAAAGCAGCCATAATGTGTCACGCTGACAGCAATTGGGTTGACTCATTGCCTCTGGTTCTCTTAGGCATACGTAGTTCATATAAAGACGATCTCCATTCTTCGTCTGCAGAGTTGGTGTATGGCGAGCCTATACGTCTGCCGGGAGAATTTTTCCAAGCAACTGCTCCTGACACTACTGATATATCAGACTTCACAACTCGCCTACGCAACTTTGCTAAGAAAGTACAGCCCACACCCGCTACGCGTCATAATAAAGACAAAATCTTTATATTTAAAGATTTGGCCAGTTCGAGCCACGTTTTTTTAAGGGACGATGCAGTACGAGGAGCTTTACAACCTCCCTTCACCGGCCCCTACGAAGTGCTCGAACGAGGAGACAAAGTCTTCAAAATACTGGTTAAAGGCAAGAATGTTACAGTCTCTATTGACAGACTAAAACCAGCTTACATTTTGGTCGACCCTTCTCCTCTACCCATTCCTACCCCTGATCCTATCCTACCACCTGATCCTATAGCCTTACGGCAACAGGATATTCCTGTTCCAGTTCAAATTCAGGATCACGTCAATAAGACTCGCTCTGGGCGCATAGTTCGATTTCCTGACTACTATCGCCCGTAGTGACGGTCTCTGGGGGGGAGTAATGTAGCTGACCTACATTTTATCACTAGCTTTAATTTATGTTAAGTTAGCCATACACATACAAATATATTCATTTAAACAAATACATTTCACACTTTCATATATAAAAATAAATCATTACAATATAATATTTAATAACTTACACACCTACTTAATTTAAATATACTTATTTTATATAAACAATTAATCGTAATATATTACATATCATACATACGCGTTTAATAAAACATTCGTCTAACGGTAGCAGTGGACACGGTTTCTCACGCGGAGTTGCGACTGTGCTACGGCGCAGAATAAACCATAGTTTGTATGCAGCGCGCCCGGTTTCTTACCGCGGCCCGCGCCGCACCGCGCCCGTCCTGCGCCTGCGCATGCAAGCGATCGCAGCGCGTCGCCGCCGACCGCTCGCCACATGCTTCAGTCTGCATTGACTAAGATACGCGAAGCCCGTGTCGCTCGATCCCGCTCCACGCTCTCGTAATCGCTTACGTAACTTGTAATTGTAATACTACATGATTTATTTGTATGTGGCAATATAATATACGCTGTTTGGAAGACTTGCCTTTGCTGTTCCCACACTCCTACGGAAGAGAAGATCTCAAAAACAAAGGTGCTAAACTGTGCACATACTTGTGACCACCACTACTACGCGCACGCTAAAAGCACCCCCATAAACCGATTTAAACAATTATTTTTTTGTTGGAAACCTGATACCTTTAATATAGACTCGCATTAATTTCACACTGGATTTTCAATTTCGTACATATTGAAGGCGGTTATGTATTTTTGTAAAAATAAACCATATTTCTATTGAAGTCTTTTGTTTTTAGAGTGTATCTATATTAAATGTTGTTGTGTGTAGAGTGAAATTATAACCATATTATAAAAGCAAACTTCAGTCGTCTGTTATCGCTTTATTGTGTTTAAATTATTTTTTTCAGATTTCCGAATCAAGATCAGAAAATAAAACAGAAATGGATCGAAATCATTCGGCAAAGCAGCACATTTTAAAATCGGCGACTTATACTACACAAACAAAGGGTTACGTCGAGTGGTAAAAACTGGATATCCAAAGGTTACTTTCTAATAATTAACATGCTCGACACTTGCATAAGACATTGTGATGATATTCATACAAAACTGTCTTGTTTTGTCTATTAGGTTTTACCAAATATAACAGAGGGATTAGATGTGGACCTAAGCCAACCTCCAAATGTTGTAAGTATTAACACAAAACAAATAAACCTCAAATAAGTTCTCCCATTTTGACTTCATCCAGTTTTTCTTTTTTGCAGCAGGAAGATCCTGCTGCACCAGATATATCAAATGATTTAAACCTAATTCCGCAGTCTACTTCATGTGCTGAAAGTAAAAATTTACATACTTTCCGGGGTATTCTCAAACAAATATCAATCTGTCTAAAGGGCTTTATCGAACCGCCGCCATTTTTTTTTAAATTGCGGCCCATGATGGAAATTGTATATGTATGGGTAGAGGACACACATGCGAACAAAAAATTTCAAACATCAGTATCGCAGTAAAGTGTTACTTTACTGAGATAGTTGGACGTAAAGATTGACATATGAGTACAACGACAGTTATTAAAAATAGAGGTATTGCCTGTCTATGCGGCAGATTGTATTTAAATAATCGTTCCCAGGTTGATTATTATTATCACTATTTATTGGATGGGAGTAAGTAGGTACATTACATACTACTTACTACTCTCAGACAATCAGATTTTTATCAATTTAGAGTCAAAACATGAATATGTTGGGCAGGAACATAAACTGAATTTAATACGGTGTGTAATTGAGAAATACTTAAACATTAGATTCCACCATATTGCTAAATTAGAAAGTATTTCTAAATCAGTGCAAAGTAAACGACAAGCGTACAAAAAATTGATTCAGCATAAAGGTTTTTAAATAAAACTAGCAGTTACACCGAGTAATTTTATTTCTGAAAATCTTTGTCTTTTCTCTTTCACCACCCAATGCCACTACTTTTTACCGACACCTAATGTAGGAACCCTATTATTATATTAAAACTAATAACGTTATAACTTAATAAAATTTATAACTTTATAACGTTAATAATTTGATAACGTTATTTTTATGGGGTAATTTAAATTATCATGGCAGCACCTATTCACGCACTACATGCATAGAAAACCGGCCTCACTGCTCTGTTCACAACATTCTGTCTTGACTTTTTTATTTTGTCTGAGTGTAGTACATCACTTTCACAGAACAATATTACCGGGGCTAACGTCAATAGCCATTGAGCTAAACAAATAGAGCAGCAAACTTCATTACCCTGTGTCAAAAAAAGTGACACGACTAACTAAACTAAGAACCACTATATAACCGCGACGACGTTGCTTTGAAACAACTAAACAATTAAAGGAAACATACATTTATCTCGCTTATAAATGTAGCAGAAACATTATCGTCGCTGAGATTAGATAAAGATCGCAAAGTTAACATACAATGGCGGGTTGGTGTTGCCTACCGTAGGAATTTTACCCCAAAAATAGTAAATAAGGATAAAGTTATTTATATCGCTATGTAATATAATAAACTGTTCAAACCATTTAGTTATGTATTAATTTGTTATTGTAACGTAGTTTAATGAAATGAAGTAATGAAAAATGAAAAATTTTTATAATTAAGGCATTTTCTCTTTCAATATTTTTATTGTGCCTAGATACCAAAAAATCAAACTTACAAACAATCGTCTTTTAGGCTCCTTTTTGTAAGTTTGAGTGAACAATTTCGTCCAACAATTGAGCTGTTTTAATTTGTGAAATTTAACCGCATTTGTTCTTCTTCACTCAACATACGTTTATTTTTTATTTCTAGTCTATTTTTCTGTGATATATTTTTTCTTTGTATTGATTAAATTGATGATTTCAAAGGGTGTATATTTTCTTCTTATTTTGTTCTTTCGCAGTGTTTCAGTTATTTCATCTATCTCTTCATCGGTTTCCACATCTATAGTTGCATATCTGACTCGCCCTGAAAAATATACAATATATTGTAGTCGAAAGAGCACAATAACGCCTTAATAATATGTTAAAAATAACACTTCAATGTATTACGCAATTCAGTTAGAGTCGTATTAAAACAGTTTGTTTTTAACCGACTCCAAAAAAGAGTAGGTTTCTCTATTCAACCGTATAATTTTTTTTATGTGTAACTTCATCGTTTATGAACCGATTTTGATGATTCTTTTTTTGTTTGATAGAGAGATAAGTTATACTATAATATCTTAAAAGTTATTCGCCTATCTTGATGATATCATCATTGACGATGTATCCCGTAAGTAGGGTCACTAAAAAGGGTGAAAAATTTGTTTTATATAAAAAAATAGAACCGATTTCTTCACTAAAAGACTTGTATGACTTGTCGAAGTCGGTACCATGCACGCAATATTGGGATAATGGTACCGACTTCAACAAGTTATGTCACACTTTTAGTGAAGAAATCTGAGGGTATTTTTTAGACCAATATTACCTACGCTACATTGTGATAATGTCAACTACCCTATTACCTAAAGACTGCACTCGCGGCTTAATCCGTGTGAATTTTGAGCCGAATCGAACTGCATTCACCAGCGTGCCAAACATTAAGGAACATAACAATAATCTTAAGGAACCTCTATGCAAATCTACAAATTTTTAGAACCAGTTGTTTAGGTTGACCGTTGTCCGGTCAGTCTGTCGGTTTATTCTCTTGTGTGATATTAAAACATGTATTTCTCAATCATAATATTGCAAAAGTATTTGAAATAATTTATTCGAAACGAAGTAACTTATTCCATAAATTGCTCCAATTAATGTGGGAAAACCAAACAGATGTTTAGTGGTAACACTAAAAGTAAATTACTATTCGGTGTTTTATTTCAGTTTTTGTGTTATTTATGTTAATATAATTGCATAAACAATAAACTTACGTGTGAAAGGTTATTCCGTTTGATTTATTATGTTTTTTTTTTACTTTGAATCGCACTCTTTCACTCCGCATTTACCCATTTTGGAGATCGTTTTTGTCGCGTGTCATTCGTTGTCATCACGCTGAGCACTGAACTGATGCTACCTAGACATAATATGGCTGTGACCATATGTGCAGTGGCAACGATTTGGCGCGATAATTACTAATATAGTGTAACATATAAATCAATGTCAATAACATAGACAAATATTATATTATGGTCAATAGTTTTCGAAGCGTACGGAAAATAAGAACATTTTTTTGGTACTTTTTTCACTTCTTGGGTTACATTATCGAAGTTTTCATACGGATCCCTAACTTTTTGAAAATATCATATATCTATGTTCAGTACGGAAAACATAAGATTCTAATGGTGAAAGAATGTTTCTAATCGGTCCAGTAGTTTTGGAGCCTATTCAGTTCAAACAAACAAACAAATGTTTCCTCCGTATACCTAATATTAATGTAGAAGTGTAGACGTAGATAATAAAATTAGGAATGTAACACATATTTTATATATTTGAACAATTACATCTGGAGGGTGTGCAGTAAAGTTTAGAAAATGGAAAATAGTATATCTGGTACGATTCAGTCAAAACATTGTGAAAATAAACTTAAACGTAAATAAAGTAATTTAATTAACATGTGAATGTTAATTTTAAAGACAACACAATAAATCGTCACGCCTATATACCTATCCTCGAAGGGATACGCAGCGATGTTTTAAACAATTACGTTAATTTCGCGACATAATAGGTATATGTTTTGGTCCCATGTATTAGGGGTAATCCTATTGCCATTTACGAGGCACTGTTCCAGACTCCGCGATGCTAATTATCCGACTTGGTGTTCGAACCCAGGACCTCAAGATTCCAAAGCAGCGCTTCCACCAATACACCAAGACTAAGTGAGCGAAACCGCTATAGTGGGTCAGCTAGTTGTTCAATAAAAAATAACGGATAATGTGTGGACGTGGACAGTAAAGAAAGTCACCTATCTTACCTATACCCTACCAAGTTTAAATTTAGGGGGAAAGTATATACTAATTAAATTATCATTAGATCGTCAAACACCGTATAAACTATGAATAATTTTTGTTTATTCTGCGTTGAAATGTGACTAAATTAGAGTATGCTGGCGTCATTCTTAATATCGTCATAACCTTGTCGTCGATTTTGTTGCACAAGTATATGAAATACTTTATCTCTAAAATAACAGAGTCAGATAGTATACGCCTATTACCAATCTTATGTTATTTACATGTTACGCTTTTTGCTTCTTAACTAATATGTAGGTAGTAGGTACTATTATTTATTATTGTTTTTTATTTAACAATTATTTTAATTTACGCAATTGTCATCCAATACGTACCCGATTATAATTTAAATATGTGTCATTATTTTGTTTTCGGGGAGCAGAGAACCCTATATCACAGGCTTCTTTCTTAACTATTGATGCTGCATTTGTTAAATTGGTTAGGTTTCTAATATTTTTTTATTCTTAAGTCTTTTAAATTTTGATAGTATATTTGAATTTTAATTGGATTGCTGCTGCAAACACTAACGTAGGTAGGCACATAATATTCAAAATCAAACAGTTTACGTAAGTACCGATTTTAACCTGTACCACAGAATATATAATAGTACAACGCACTCTTACTTATTAAATAAAAGTGCATCGAAATCATAATATGTTTAGTCCTGCCTGTCACCTATATTTTACTGCGTAGCTCACTGACCTTTATACATAATTACTAGTACACATACACATATTTAACATTGTAGTATATAATAGAGGTCAGTGGCATGCGCTGAAATTAAATCCAACTGTAAAACGATAATACTTACCAATGTATTTAACCTTCACGCAACTAACCAATCTCATAAATAAAATTGTTCACTGAATGTTTTTAAATCACGGCGCACTTCGATTTAAACCAAAACCGTATGTACTCTACCCGATTTGGTTCAAGACTGATATCAAAGTGTAAATGTTAGTACGGTGTGGCCAAATGTATTACGGCTACAAACAATACAACGCGCTTTATTTACATCGTGAAAAGGCAGGCTAAAGTCAAATGTCAACAAGATAAATTGAGCACACACACGATATACATGGCTACCTCGTGATACGATTCCCATCGGAAGCGAATGCGTAATTAAGGTTATTTAATTTTTCAATAGCATGTCATGGCATCAGTGACAAAATGCGAGGTCTTAAGACGCGGTCCAACCCCAATTTTAAAATAATTTACGATGCTTTACGATGGTTGAAAATCGCTTGTTAGATTGGACGATGTAATGCGAAAATGCGTTAATTTTGTACGTTTTCTTTATATTTTTCGATATATACTAACAGAATCGAAAAAACTGCTGGTTATTACTTTAGTATACGTTGGCTATGTATTACCTAAAAAAAATATAGTGTTATCGCTGAAAATTCTGAGAGTTTCGACGTGAAAGTTTATTTTTGTGGACCTATTCAGGATTTTTTTCTGCAGAAAGTGAGTTATATTTATGAATTCTATTCGGTTATTACTCTTTTCCTATTCGTTTTCGAACCTTAGTATTTTTTTCATAATATATTATCGATCTGTTTCGTACATTAGGTGTTTGAAAATTCTGCTTTTTACTATTATCAGGATACGAGCGCGTCTTAAGATTTGAAATTAATGAAAATCTAGAGTCTCGTCTATCGGAAACGTTACATTACGTCAGTTTCATGTTCAGTAGAGGAAGTATACCTACTAAGATATTAGCGAGTGAGTATTTTTAAATATTATGTATTCTATTTAAAATACCTAGAGAAACAGCGTTTCTGTTTATTAGTTCTTTTCCATTTTTTACCTAAAGGCAAAAACCGATACAACGGATGAGTTTCTGAGAATTTCAGTTGACCCACTACGGCTGAATAATAAGTCAGTAAGTATAATTCAGAAAAAAAACTCCACACCAAAAGTGGTCCTTCAAACCAAAACGACATATGATTCAAAATACGAGTTACTTCTGAGGTTACAAATAGACATGCTCGGTGATTGGTTTAAATAAATTTCGATGGAAAGTAGCGATTTGTTCAAGCGCGTGCTGCAATGTATGACAGCTGAAGTATATCGGCGTGGACGACGTTATGCTATAATTGAACCGGAGCAAGTCAATAATAAAATTATTGTACAATGTTATCTATTAGCCTTTTTTGTGTTATTTTAATTTTCACAATTCGAAGAAGTCTATGTTTTGCAAAATATGATTATATGAATATGACATTTTTTTCTTGTCTAGACATTTCTCATTTTTGGTGAACCATGTTGATCTCCCAATTCTTAATACTCATAATTTAAAGAGTATTTTTCTTCGGAATGTAGTGAGGACATATTTTAAAAAGATCAACGATTATACATTTACCAAAGAACAATTCAATGATCGTTATTTGCCACGTGACTGTTTTTCAATGGGCGCAGAGTACCTTTATTATCAATTATCTTAGAAAAAACACTGATCATATTATTGACTCATTAATAAGCGACTCCGGTAAATCATTATAATTACATTATAATTAGTACTCACGGGATGTACACCACGATTAGGCAGGTTTTGGAGTTCCCGATATTTCGGCGCAGTTACATGCACCATGTTCACGGGTAGACTGAATATGCGGGTGGATGTGAAAAAAGTTCTAAGTTAGGTAGAGTTCAGGTGAATCACTTCAAAATGTGCAGAGGTTGAATTTTCATTAGCATACAAAAAATATAACGTGCTTTAATTCGACCAAACAATGAACTGATTTTTAAATGCTATAGTTAACCTACATTACATAAGAACTGTAGGTAATTGTTTATTGTTCATTTTCTGCAGTATCTCTTAAAGATTTTGATGTTTTCCCGGGATGAATCATCTGCATAAAGCAGCTTAACCCGTTGACTCGTAATTTGCCATAGTTGGCCAATAATACAATAGATTTCGCAGAAATCAACCTACTTTTCCAGGAACTGCAACGGTTACATTATTATAAGCCAACACGCCAAGTTTCGTTCAAACTGCTTCAATAAAATATTGAAAATCAATTATTTTTGCAATATTTACGCCAATACCTACCGCAGATCATATTGAATTCTCGCCATTGCACGTTTCGTTTTACGTACGCTTAAGTTGTCATACGTTCGGTAACATTTTATTTTACATAAATTTACGTAAATGATCGTATTTTGTACTAATTTCAATAGGTTTCATGCTCACATATATTTCACAGTAGGGGACAGTAGCGGAGTATCTAGTCAGAGCAAAGTCACAATAGGTGCGACGACGAGCGAAGCGAGGAGGAGCGTTAGGTTGAATTGTGACCACAAAACGCGCAAGCCGAGCCAGCGCAGCGACCGGCGAAGCGCCAGAATTAGGCTAACCTTCACCTTGATAAGGATATATAACTTTCTCAGAATTAATAATTTAAAATCTCAAAAAGTCCGCAGTCTTTCCTTCGAACTCATCAGTACATTCACTTGATTCACTCATCATAAGCATTCACTTGATTCACTCATCATAAGTTAATTTGTGTTTACGTTTAATATGAAGTATATATTAAAAATAGTAGGATATTTTAATATTTGACTTTAAAAACAATATATCGCAACAACGTTATGACACTTCCCTTACAAAACGCAGTGATAATGTGATGCATGAATGAATACACAAGATAGAGCGTCATTTATATTTTACATCTACCCACATAATAAAACATATTGTCATTTTATACATGGATAATTGAAAATTGACGAGTCAAATTATTTGGCTTATTTTATTTTGTGTTAAATATGTAAAAATAACTGAAACCTTTGACTAAATTAAAATTGGTTACAAGTACTATAGTAGATCCAACCGTTTATCCTCTTTTTGACAGCACCAATAGAACGTAACATGACGATGTTACGCAAAAGTTAACTTATAAATGCGAGGTTTTAAAAATATGACAACTGCTTAAATTTGCTCCTTGATCCCGTATAATAATCATCTTTCACAAAATGAGTCCATAAGTGCAGTAGTTTTTTTATAAATTCCATAAAATAACAAACGTTTTTAAAAAATTACGTTCTATGGCTATCAACATAGTGATGTTACGAAGTTACGATTGAGATATCGATATTGTTTATGAACTATTTTTACACGGGTGTTTTCCGTTCTCGGCACATAATATCGGATTTATTTTTATGTAAAACCGTTATATTGATGCGCCTCAGGAAAACATACAGCATTATTTGAAGACGTGTTTATCTCCTGGTGTATATCCAAAAAAGAACAAGGTTATGATGACTATGATGATTACAAGTACAAGTCATACTTGACGAAGCTGTTACCGGTTAAATCTGGGATGGCCAGCGAGCAACACGGAAGGGAGTAGGCATACACAGCGTTTCCCCTCTGTCAAAGTACAAGTCCGCATGGACCATGGAGTTTGATAATATACTGTGGGGTGAGGGCGGGGCTAGATTTGTGAATGGTGCTTTATTTTTTATGTGTTAGTGATTTGGTTGTGTGAGTATGATCGGCAATGGATCGGTACAGGTATGTTTTGTATGTAATAGTGCGGCTTTGCGCTAGTGTGCAACTTCCCCTCCCGCAAGAAATGACAGAAAGATTTGAACAATATTTTTTAGCTAAGGCTACTCCCTTCCGTGTTGCTCGCTGGGGATGGCAGACATTAAAGTCTGCCGTTTGGTACCAGAAAATAGTAAAGTTTGAGCAACCCCAATTCCAATTTAAGCAAACGAAATCTAATCTTTTATTTTTATTTATTTATTAATCAAAATCAGATTCATCGTTGCTGTCACTCGAGCTATTGCCGACATTTATAATTAATTGTTGACTCATATAATCTATCGCCACGTGTTTATCCCAATCTGCCATTATAGTTTCTTGTGTTTTTTGAATTACATTTTGCCAGCTTTCCGCAGTTACTTTCACACATGCATTTTTTAATAAATTTACCATTTTGTTTGCCGTGAATGGGGGTTTTGTGTTATTTCTAGCAGCGTGTCCTTTAACTTGAGCCCATATTAATTCAATGGCATTGTATTGACAATGATAGGGTGGAAGTCTAAGAACCCAATGACCATGTTCTGCAGCTATTTCGTCGATCACATATCGTTTTGGGAAGTGTTTTTTTGTTCGTAATATATTTAGTAATTGTACTTTTAGTAAGGAGTTATCAACATTTTCACCATGTCGTTGAAGCCAGTCAATGATTACTTGTTTTTTGTCGGCCTGGGTCGGCATTTTATCAATTTGGCGTGAGTGATAGGATGCGTTATCCATAATAATAACTGACGGTTCTTCCAATGATTGTACCATTTCCTTAAACCAACTTTCGTAAACCTCAGAATTCATTTCTTCGTGGTACTCAACTGTTTTTTTGGATTTAAAGGCCAACAAAGCATCTGGCATGAATCCTTTCACAGACCCTGCATGGCAAATGATTAGACGTTCTCCTTTTCCCATCGGTACTGAGGTAGTGGAAGCAGCGGTGTCATCAGTCCAGCTCTTAGACACTGTGTGGTTCGCATTCAGCCAAGTTTCGTCAGTGAAAACAACATTTGACCAATCTGTAATTTTTTTGGCTTCGCTCAAAAATTCGCAACGAGCAAAAGCTACGTCGCGACGCTCCATCAATATTTTGCGTTTGTCCGATTTTTTATAAGTAAATCCAATTTCATTCAAGACCTTTACCAATGACGATTTTTGACCTCGGAACAAATCACATTCACGCAAAGAAGCAACAAGTTTTTTAAGTGTTGGAACTTCTTTACGTAAGTAATAGTTATATATATGACGGCGTATAGCGTCTGCGTCAAAGTTGTCAACCGAAGTCACACGACGTGGTTGGCGTTTTTTCTTCGGCGTACGAAGCTTATTCTCCTGCATGCCGCTTGTTCCGTAGGCTTCGGTAGTAATTTTTGTAATCGTAGATGCACTAATACCTAACGCGGCCGCAACGCGCTCTCTCACTTGCGACAATGGTAAAAGCGGGCCGCCATTTTGATACTCTGCTTCAAAGTAATTACGAAGCTTGATCACCATTTCTCTCGTCTGTCCTTTCAGCACTGATCCTTTCGGCATTTTATAGTTCCAATATAAAACTCAGCAAATAATTACTAGCACGGGCGTCTTGTTGCGAGTGACAGTGACAAATACAAAACGGCGGTGGACCATTGAGTTTTACTACCTTGATAAAATACTACTGCTTACCCATAGACAAAAAAATTGGCAGTCATAGGAATTGCCGATAGAAGTGAAAACTTATAACTCAGAATTTGATAGCTTACCTTGGAAACTACACGGGTGTAACCGGACGGCGTGGCCTCGCCATCTGGGCATGGCCATCTAGAAATGCGTCAGCATTTCCCATTGGCTGATGCGTTTCTAGATGGCCATGCCATGACGGCCTGTCCACGCCCTTTCAACATTCCCCATTGGCTGACGTATTTCTAGATGGCCAATAGCCATGGTCATGGCGCCATTCCTAGGACTATTCTCTTTCCGCACAGACTCGATAGAAAAATGAATCGAAATCGTGTCCACTATAATCACTTGGTCACAACACTTTAACTGACAAATTAGATCTGTCAAAAAGAGGATAAACGGTTGGATCTACTATAGTTGGTAAGCGAGTTATTGTAGAAATATTCACTTGGAATATATTAGGTTTGCGATACAATTATTTGTGAGGAGTTTATTTGCCAAGTAATAATTTGTCAATTTTTTTTGATGAGACACGGGATACCCCTTCATTTTGCATAGTATGTATGGACTATCTCTGTTTGATAACGTATTTGAACATCTTTGAAAATAACAATTTTGCTACTATTTACTAGTTAAATTAATCCCTGGACATTTCAATCTTGTTTTGTGCTGATTCACAGTTGTAGTTCACAACTAATAACAAGTACAAATTGAAAAAATTAATACCGACTCCCATTCTATTCAGCTATTGGAGTGTAACTCAAAAACTACTGGACCGAATTTGATGAAATTTAAATGGGACCACATGGGAAGCACCAGCTATCAAACAAAAACAAAAATTTTGTAAGAATGTTGAGAATCGGTTCACCCTATCGAAAGCAAAGGTAACAAACATAAAAAAAAATCATGAAACGTTGTGTGTTTTAAAGTCTTGATAATGGATCCACCACGTTACTAGAGCGTGATTTAGACAGGACAGTGACTTGACAAAGAACTTATTTGTGTAACTGTGACTTGAATCTGACTATTTGAATAAAAGTCACATGATGCAACATTATGTATTACATTATTTAATTTGGCGAATGGTAAACGTACAAGCACGTGAGTCCAAATATCTAATAAAAATCCAATTATAAAGTAAACAAAGAAGTATTAAAAGCTCAGTTTCAGTAATAGACAGTTTTAAGATAGCAAAATGATTAGTTATTTAATGTATTTTTTGCTGTATTGATGTTTAGAATGATGCTTGATCGGTACAAGTTTTCAATCTTATTTGAGTGGCAACATTCGCAAGCTGTAGCACAGCCATACGATAGCGATGCAATCGATATTGTTATAGCAAGCTATACTCGTAACAGACTACCGAATTTGATATTAAAAGCAGTTCAATCGCAGAAGCGCAGTAGTGTGGCGATTACTCAACAGCTGAGAGAATAGGGGCCCAAGTTTTGATCAAATTGAAATAGGACCACATGAGAAGCACCAGTTTTCTATTAAACAGTTCCATGCTAGGGTTATCGTTATAATCGTAAAAGCTTATCGTATTTGTCTACCGATCGCTTAATTTTGTTACTTACTTGCAATTATCTACAAAAGATCGATATAGCCAATTTTTTCGAAGTATGACGAATTCAAGACCTAAATGTATCGATCGGTAAGTTCGGTACTTGCACTGCTGTACGGTTTAACCCGACGCATCGTCGTCCGTGCGGACCGGACCGAACGTTTAAAACCGAACGGCACGAACCGTGCGTATGCGGTGCGGTTCATCTCTGCTTATGCACAGTAATGGCGCCTTCAGGCGCCTGTCCGAAAACCGGAACCTTATGAAAAAACCTGACATTTGCGGCCCGCCTAAAGCTTGCCTATTCTATATTTATTTCTACACTTCTACTCTGTGGCCTAACCTAAAGATGATAAAGTCATTAGTTTATATTTCAACCTGCTAAGTTAGTAAACATGAAAAAGTAGCTAACGGAAGCTTTTTTTCCTTACATAACTTTGTTCCTTTAAGTTCTTTAACTCACAATGACTATATTTTAATCCACAAACAGATGTAAACAACATAGAGCACAACACAACAAATGACGACAAAATAACATCACACACACCACAGATTAATCAGACAGACTATATTAAGACACTACACCCACAGTCACAACACAAAATTATAGCGAGATAGTACCAACTGTCTGTGGATAGTACCTCCACAGACAACAAAGGGTGCTGTCGTATACATTCCCTAATTTGTGGGAGCTACCACAAACCAAATAGGATACTACACAGAGTTGCTTTCTATACCAAAAATAGAGACCTCTCTCGGCGTCAGTTTCAGCACATTAGTGCCATCTGTATTTTTTAGAATACATTAATTCAGTACCTATCCATACGTATGGTCTAAGTGTGTGTGTAGGTATATCTATATGTATGATAATACCCAATCATAGATATAAAGTCTCCAGATGCCTAATACGTCAAAATTCATGAAGCAAAAAAATTTAACCCTAGCAGGGATACTTGGTTTTCACTTGTCAAATTCAAAATCAGTCGACAAGTGTCACTCGCTGTGGATACCAAGTAATATGAAAAAACAGAAAAATACCATTATGTGGGATTATATTGCGTAAAAATTAGAGTATATATAAAATAAAGGAAGCTTCACGCAAAAGCAGTCTCCAACACCTCATTTTAAGTGTTTTACAAGAGATTTTCCTCTAGTATGCAAAACTCAGTTAGTGTTACCACTCTAGTCGTTTAGTTTCCCAATTGGGTGTTATTTAGGTTTCCAAAAGATCCAGTTACAGATACACTTTGGTACATATCAATATTTTTATTTTAACTTATAAAATACTTTTGCTATGCTATTTTCGAAAAAACAAACAAGTGTATTTTAAGAACAAGTTATAATGTAGATTGGTAACTCTTGGAGACAATTTATTGTACATTAATAATATCCTAGATTGCCGTCTTTATTTTTGAATTTTGGCTTATCTATTATTTGGTACGACAATTTTTTTTTCACGTAGACAATAAACAGATATTTTTTTCGGATTCGATAGATAGATAGCTAGATTAGCTCTTTATTGTAACACCACAATACAAATATATGTTACAAATTACAAATTATGAAATAAGAATAAATTAATAATACAATCAAAAATATTTCACAATTATATTTTTACACAATTACTTAACATTAAGTTCTCTGATGATCGTAGAGAAAAAGAGCTTCTAACATGTAAAAATTCAACATTTTCCTGAAGCGTGGGAACGAGAGATTGAACAATATAATATACTACAAAGAAGGGACAATATATGAGCATTCCGGCGACAACGATGGGAAGCCACTTGAGTTTAGTACGGAATTCAGAGACATGGTCATATTTGTGAAGGCCAAATATAAACCGTATACAGCAATTTGGAAAATTTTGTTGAACTTATTGTATAGTTTGTTGCATATCATTAAGGCTCTTTCGATCTTTTCTGATCAAATAGCCTTAAAACACTCAGCCGTGATATCTTTTTAAATTCACGATTTCGACTCCAAATTGGATTTTATTAAACTTTTGACTGGGTTACTTCATAATTTTTAAGGTAGTCATTTTTATACTTCGACATTATTACATTTCACCATTTTAGCAATTTGTCATATTTATTATGACATTTTTATGACATTTTTACTAATAGACATTTATATATTTAGACATTTGACATTATTCTACCTTGACAATTATTATTTTAGACCTAAGTCGCTTAACCGACCAATACTGGGATAAATGTTTGTTTACATATAATTGTAAAACCAACTTTTATCCACTCAGTTTATCAAGAGTTGACAAGATCAAGTCAAATACTAAACAGTACTAAGATTGAACCTTGTGGTACTCCGCATGAAATTTGATATTGAGGTAGATAAGGCGCTGGATATATATACGCACATAAGATACTTTCATCATCATCATCATCATCATGCATCACTATGCGGGTGTAACTGCGTGGCACAGCTATAGTGCATAATGAAGTGGTTTTATTAGAATACTATATACCCCACGATTGTGTGATGAGTGGTAATTATCTGTATTCACCACTGCGAACTCCCATATCTTCAAAGTATCGGTAAATATTGTTCAAAATGTGCAAACCCTCCAGCGTGAAGGAATAACAAATACACAGACATACCAATACACATACAAGATTTCGCATTAAAGCGATGTTAAAGAAGCTACAGATAGGAGTGTTGTGTGGCGTTAGTAAACATTAACGTATACTAACGCCACATATCACTCAAATGTATAAACATTAAGTTCGATAGTTTTGTTGAGAAAACAAATCAATCCGTTCATATTTTAATTACCCGATGATTCGGGTAAAAGATTTCCTATGGCAAGATAGAACCATAAGTATTGTTTTGTAATATTGTCAGATCTGGCAGGATGGCCAACCTCAAAAAAATATTTATTGCTTCACATTTAAATGTCATTTGTATGTAAACTATCCTTGTGGACCTATGTAAATAGGGCGAATTCTGTGTACTCAATATTAATCAAGCGTATCATGTAGGATTATTATATTATATTATATTATAGATGTTATTATGTGATGCATCCAGATCTTCGTATTAGAATACTTTAGTAATAATGTTATGATTTTTTTTCATGTTGGTACTTGTTTCGACATAATATATATTTCTATAGAAGTTATATTTATAAATAATATCTATAATAATTAATAGTTATAACATTTTATATATTTTACACTTATGCTATTAATTTAGCCATTACCTTAATTTGTTTGTATGTTGAAAATAAATATGTTTGAGTCCCTACTTTTATAAGAAATAAAACATAATGGACGTTGCTTGTAATTTATTTATTATTTTATTTATCAACCGATTGGGATTTTATTTTAAACACATGGGGAATAGTGGATATTTTTGTCCACAAATCGATTACCTAGGGGATATATATATATATATATATATATAAATACCTAGTATATGTTTTTTTACAGTTATCTTCTTCTTTATTCATTCAGCTTCATTGTGTAACAACAGCTGGCGTTCTACAATAAAATTATCTTCTCTTTACTTTGCTACTTTCATTAACTCTATCTCTAATAATCTATCGTGTTACTAATACCTTAATGCAGGCGATTTGCAGATTTATTCTCAAGCTCCATATGATAAACTAGCAGAATGTATTTAAACAACCAATGATAATTTAATACGCATATCAGAATGTAGTCAGCCATTTGGCCGGCGAGTTAACCTAATTAAAACACAGGTGACTATACTAGGCAGCTGGCGTATACTAACCAAAACCAACTGGCTTCACGTAACTTCAGTCATTTTTAATGGAGTTACAATACCTCTCCGTGAAGAATCTTGAAGTAATCATGGGCTAATCACTATCATGGGGTCCACACATCCAGGCTGTTAGTCGCAAGCTGTAGGAATGCTTCCGCAGGGTCAATGAAGCAACTGCGGAAATTTGTTCCGACTGCAACCGAAGTTATTTTATTAGATTCTTGACAATGCCAACACCTGTTATTTAGATCTCCCAGAAGACCAATAGTCTATAGTACTATAGCCTTTTCGGAAACCGGCTTGTTCCGGAAGCTGGTATTCATCAAACCTGCGACTTAGACGGTTCGTTATGACCTTCGAAAACATGGCTCAAAAGCGAGATGTGTCTGTAATTCTTAAGTAAAGTGTTGTCACCTTTGTTAAAGAACAGCACCACCACGCTTTTGTTCCATGCTTCTGGCGTTGAACCTTCGAGTAAGACGGTATTAACGAGCTTCTGAAGGACTTTAAGTACTGGTGTTCCACCCGCTTTCAGAAGCTCTGATGTGATACCGTCATCACCCGGCGCCTTGTTGTTCTTAAGCTGTTTCAAGGCCATCCTAATCTCGTATAGGCTGATATCCGGGATATCCTCGGTCTTATGTCGGGTCAGCTTGGCTCTTGGATCTTTGGCCGAGCTGCTAACAGGTTTAGCGACCGAGGTGTATAACTGTCTATAATAGAACCTCTCGACCTCCATCAACACTTCTGCTTTGGTCGTCGCTACACTGCCGTCTTCTCGCTTCAGCTTCGTCAACTGTCTTTGCCCAATAGACTTATCTCTTGCAAACTCTTTGGAGCCCTTGTTCCGCTCTATCGTCTCTTTAATACGATTAGTATTAAAGATCCGGATGTCGTGTCGCAAGGACTTCCATATTCGTTTATTGAGCAGCCTATATGCTTCAGCATCATCCGAAGACTGCAGTTTTAAGGAGCGTCGTTCAGCCATGAGGTTGAGGGTTATCGTTGGAGAGTTTCTATGTGGATCGAATTTTTTGGGGTACTTAATGCTACCAATTGGGAAAGAGTTTTCAAGTGTCAAAAAAGATGCATCCGCGCTATGTGCGGCTTGAAATGGACTGATAGCTACAGACCCTTCTTTAAAAAAAATAATTTACTGACTATACCCTCGCTATACATATTTGAGATGGCCCTATTCATCAGGCAACATTCAAAACTATTTAAAACTGTGTCTCGTAACCGAAAACAACTATATTCCCTCAATAAAATTCAACACAAAACTGTTCTGTCTTTGACGCCAAAGATTTTCAATAGGATTCCCAACTACATAAAAGAGTGCGATGACTCTAACTTATTTAAATTCAAACTTTTTAAATTTTTAATTGACCATACCTTTTCAGTGGGTAGTGGTAAAATCTTACATGAAATTGTTTGATGATGCCTAGTTGACGTGCTACAATTTAATTATAATTATGATGTTTATTAAATCATACAATCGACTGTCCATATAACAATGAAATTTCTATTGTGTCTGGGTCGTTCGACTGATGAAGTATTATATTAATATAAGTTTAAAATGTTACATTAACGTATATTTGTATGCTCATATGGCTGATCACGGCATGAGCCATATACCTACCTAATAATTAATAACCTGTGTATCACAAATTAACTTAGAGCATATACATACGTCCTTCCTACTTTAAACTAAAATTTCTATTTATTCGAAGAAATAATCTTGACGTCATATTTGTGCACAAACTATTAAATAACAATATTGATTGTTCAGCATTATTAGCTAAGTTTAAACTTAGTGTCTAAACACACTATGCCGAAGGTACGCGACCGAAGTTCCGCGGCTGATTTTACGTTCCGACGTATTCGGCTGATATGACACACCATTAAAGCCGAACTTACAGAACAAGTTACAGAATAAGTTGCCGCTGAAATTACGCCCGACCGAATTTAGGCTGTACGCTATAACGCAACGTAATTTTGGCATAATGTGCAGTCAGTAATTCAAATAGCATTGCAGGCGTAATCATCCCGAACTTCGGTCGCGTACCTTCGGCATAGTGTGTTTATACACTTAGAGTCCCCTTTAAATATCCAAGACAGCCTTTAACTCCCTTTACCCCCTTTTTCGTAGAACAGTGTTAGGAGCCAAGTCTCCAATACCTTTTTTTTGGTAACAAAGGTCAAATCTTATTAGATACCCGTACACTATGGGGAGCGTCCGGCTAATGTGGGACTTTCCAGTAAAACCCCCTTGGTAGCCTTCTTCGATGTCTTATTGATGACCCCTGGGGCCATAAATAAGACATCTCCATAGAAACGCACTGGGACCATCAAGACATATTGCCCTTTGGCTTGACTCAGAGCATTTCGCATCTCCTTCTTCTAAAGATGGCGCGGTGTCAATTGCCACATCATAACGCCGTCTTCCTCGAGCTCGTTGATGAGATAGTTAGGGCCCCACCCCAAACTATACCCGAGCTCTTACGGCCCATTTTTAGTCGGCTCTTACGACAGGCAGAGGTTACCGTAACCCTATTCTTTAAAAATCCCGGGCTTACAGGGTCGAACTCTCCAATACCTAGAATAAGCAGACTTGTTAAACGATTCAAAAAAAAATCTTTACCAATAGAAAGCTACATTATGCCTGAGTAACATACGCTATATTTGATACATCATCATCGTCATCCATCACCACGGGGGTGAAACCGCGGAGCGCGGCTAGTTTGAATATAAATTATGATATCAGTTGAAACACGGAGTTCAAATAATCCGTTAGCCAAATTATCTTGTTACGTATCTCTCTGCATGCATGGGATTGACACACAAACAAAGACTTAAAAAATTAAAAAATTATAGATTATACGAGGTACGATGTCTAAAGCATTTTATGTATATGTTTATAAGTTGGAGATACTGAGTTCTAATTGAAGTATATCAGGTAAATAGACTAATACTTATTATTTTAAGAGTATACGTACTCCTGATAAAAATACGAGTATACATAAATTTATACCAAGGCTGATTACATGACTCATGGCTGAAAATGGTGAACGGTTCTGGATGAGGTTAAAGTCCTTTCCAAGAGGTAGTTTGTACCCAGATACATGAGCAGATTGTTATCCTTATGTATAAAGGCTAGTTCACAAACGATTGAGATAACCTTATTCCACAGGGACAAAGCTGCGGGCATTAGCTACGCGGATTAAAACTTTCTCAACGTTGGTTGAATTTAAAACACCATTTGGTTGTGAATCGATGGTATTAAGGTTAGAACGCAGCTTAGAATTTTTATGAAATATCCAACCAGTAAGTCAAATTATTGATCCGTGCCTACCTAGACCGTGGTCCGTTTTGCGATAATTTTGCTCACAGTGCTATCGTCTACCGAAGCTGGTCCGAGACAAATATCGCGATTTTGACAGCTCATGGCACTGTAAGCGTGTTGTTAATTCGGACCAGAGTTGTAGCAATAACGAACCATTTGTGCGCGAAAAACAAATTTATAAAAATATCGTGCATAGTGTGAAAGTTAACTATGTGGTGTGTGGATTAAAAAGAAATAATGGAATGGATGGACCTACTTTTACAACTTTTACATCAAAAACAAGGGGCACCAGTAAAGACATTGTAGAAATAAACATACACCTGTCACTTTTGACAGAACGCTCACGACGATTACGGTGTAGAGCATGGTTCATGTAATCGTCAATATGGCGGCAGTTAAGACGTCATCAATGACGTAGCGTGGGCCATCATAATCACGCTCACGGTGAAAGGGACCGACTGTTATCGCGCTAATAGCGATTATGGCTCAATTGGGACCGTACTGCTAAAATGTACGATGACGTAATTATGTATGACATACTACATAATAATATTCTATGCTCTATACAGATACAATACGTGTATATATTATAATCTATACTTAGTACCTAGTGTTTAAGATGACTTTTAAACAATGTGTTCCAGTTCATCTACAGAAATTGTAGAATGGCTTTTGGGGTAATGATCGAACGACAACCGGAGTCGAACTGCAGTTGCAGCGGGATAGATTCGTTTCGGTGTTGAACGTTGTTAAATAGGAGACTTGGCCTCCAGCCCTCTTACTTCTACGGTCTCCTAATAACATTAAAAACATGCCTGTATAAATAGCGTCAAAGAACATACCGGAGGCACTACAGTACCGCTCCAGTCCCACGAGTTGCCTAGAACTGTTGTTAGCGGGATCTCGAATGGCATCGTGTGCTTTTCTAGTGTGATTTGTGCATTATGTATACTTACTTATGTATTTTTTTATATTGACAATTTTTTTTGGACAGCTTTTAACTTCATTGGTGCAATTTAAGTTTCATAGTTATCAGATAAAAAGTAGTTCGATTGCATATTTTGAGTTATGCTCAATAATAGAAAACAAGTATTTGTACACATTTTAATATGAAATACGCGATTCACTCACGTAAATAAGTCAGATCTTTCCAACTACCTATAGTTTCAACCACATCCGGTGGTCTTTGTCAAGGAGTGCGCAAAACGCTCGCGTTTGCGTCTCGGCGGACGATCGGATGTCGAAAGATCTGACTTATTTACATAAGTGATTCCTGTTTTTCATATTACAATATATACAAACCACCTTAGTATCCATAATAATTACTATCATTATGAATATTATTAATATATTTATAATTAACATACCTAATTATATTTGTATCATCATCATCTCAGCCGTAGGACGTCCACTGCTGAACATAGGTCTCCCCCATAATTTTCTAGGTACCTACAAAATTGCCTGAAAGCGAAGGTGGTAATGTTACTTTACTTACACATCACACATTGGTAAAAAATTGGAACATAGTGTGCAGGTTTAATATAATGTAATAAGAACGAGGCTATTATCTTTGTCATCTACTGTTACCGGGAGGTTAAAAATCAAACACAAAAAGATTTATATTCTTTTCGACGATGTGGGAATCCAATGACACTACTACACATAATTACTTATTAGCTGTGTACCCAAATAAATGGCTGATGTATATCACAACTCAAGTTGAATCCATTACTATGCAAATTAATGATAGGAACATTTTTTATTCCGCATCGCTGCGATCAATGGCCATAAAAGCTAAGCACTTCTCTTCTGGCTGCGCCTGAAGATTGCCGCTTGGTAACTTTCGCGTCAACGCGTTCCCGCGTCGCGCGCCGTTCACAAATTATACTTACAACGAAATCTTAACAAAGTAAACCAGCCAGTGAAATTAAAGTACATGAACGAAACAATAAAAAACTTCTGAATAATAATAACAAAAATATAATTTATTAGCAGTTTTATAGATCATCTTTGGTTTTCCAATTTCTTACGCTCAGATCAGACTGTTTTTTGTTTTACACGTTCAAAGGAAATTAATTCAGTGAAGTGAAAGTAAATTTTGAGTGTTTCTTCGTTTTGTGTTATTTATTTTTTGGTGCTGTGATAAAATATGTGTCGGACGCAATGTTGGATTATGTTCGTTGTTGTTTTAACTACGGGAATGGGTAAGACTTTGTTGTGTATAATAACTGAAAACTAATTGTACTTAATAGGTATGTACTTCATTAATTACTAGCTACTCTCCGCGGTTTCACCAGCGCGGAGATGGATGATGATGATGATGAATGTTATAAAACCTGTTACTCAGGGTGTATGTAGCTTTCCAATGGTGAAAGAATTTTTTAAATCGGTCCAGTACTTTTTGAGCCAATTCGTTACAAATATACTTGCATACAAATCTTTCTTCTTTATAATATTAATAGTAAATAGTATAGATTAGCATAAATAAATACAGAGCAATCAAAAACGTGTATCAGTTGATACGAAATAGTTAAATGCTTGCAGCAACCTAAATTACTGATCTAAGCAACCACTTTTGGGAGAGAGAAGTGCAGTGCAGTGTCACATCGGTATGATAAACCTTGCGTATATACACTCAAAACTACTAAACCGATTTTATAAATTTCACCGGTAGAAAGCTATATTATTCCTTAGTGACATAGGCTATAATATTAATTAATATTTGATTCATCATCATCGTCCACAACCCCGCGGGTGACACCGCAGAGTGGAGCTAGTCTATACTACACTAATATTATAAAGAGGAAAGATGTGTACGTACCTATATAAGTATGTTTGTTGCGAATTGGCTCTAAAAGTACTGGACCAATTTCAAAAATTTTTTCACCATTGGAAAGCTAACCCTGAGTAACATAGGCTGTATAAGATTCATCATCATCGATCACCGCGTGGGTGAAACTGAATAGTGGAGCTAGTAATTAATAAAAAGTGATATCTAACTACAATCTTGTTTCCGTTAATCTAACTTAAGATTAATAACATTGGGAGATTATTGAAATAAAATGTAATATTCCTTTATATATCCTTAAACAAGTACAATTTGGAAAATTTAATACCGTCTTCCATTCTATTCAGTTATTGGAGTGTCAACTCAAAAAGTACTTTCCGAATTTGATGAAATTTAAATGGGACCACACGGGAAGCCCCAGCTATCAAACAAGAATTTTGAGAATCGATTCGACCCTATCGAAAGTTATGAGGTAACAAACAAAAAAAAAACATACAGTCGACTGAGTACCTTCTGCTTTTTGGAAGTCGGTAGCTAAATACGAAAACGGCTGTAACTCTGTCTGTATGTTACCTTATCACACCTTATTACCTTATCGGTTGAACGGATTGTAATAAAATTTGGCAAGTCGATAGATTATATATCCCGGGGAAAGACATAGGACTTCATCATCATAATCATCTATCACCACGCGGGCGAAACTAGCTGCTGTAGTAAACCTTATGATAATTCTATTATCTGGAAAATCCTTAAAACGCTTTATGCTTTGGCAGCGCCAATTCGCATTTTTGCTGAGTTTCGATGGGAAATTTCTTACAAATGTTTGACCTATTCGGGGATCGAACTCGACACCATAGGCTCAGAAATGAAGACGCGTTCGAAGATTTTTGTTATGGTAAATTGTTTGAGAACTTTTAATGCGAGCACACTTAATCAATGACGCGCGACATCGTGTTCATTTTACTATTATACTGAACATTTTTTTCCGCTCTACTGACTCGCAGTCCAGTCGTTGTCTACTCGTAAGTATGAAAAAATGAATGAGAAATTGATTCAATTGTTCAATCAAGAGTAGGGCTGCCATACGTCCCGGTACACCGGGACATGACCCAGTTCAAAGTGTGCTTCGGCCAGTAATGGAGGATCCCAACATAACGTTCATACAAACAGTGTCAAATATCTATCTCTAGTAAGGTAAACCGGCGATAGATAGATTATTGGGACCGGCCGTATGTCAGTTGTACGGTGAACGAGAAATAAACGAAAATCTGAGCACTATGATCTATTTGCAATCCCTGGTGACAATGTTCATGTGGAACGGGTGTTTTCGTTGATATCATCGCAGTGGACCAAATAAAGAAATTCGCCCAGTGTTATCACAGTGGAAGGCATTTAAAAATGGACTATCGATAATTTATTGATTCAGGCGTTAATTTGCGGAAATCCATTACACTGTCGGTCTAGCGTTCGACGAGTCAACATCTGTAGAAGATGCCTCGTAGAGGCGAAACACGTGTCGAAACGTTTGTGGTTGTTTTATGTTGTTTTTGGGTTGTTTTGTGTGACGTCGACGGAGTCTTATAATTACCGTAAGGGAAAAAAGGAGTTGCTCAATAAACTCGCAAAGTCAAAAAATATAAATGGGAAAAGTGGCACCGAAAATTTAGCCATAAGCTGTTGATTTTTTTATGTACCAATCATATTTTATAATTATATGTATATGTTTGTTATCTTTAATCAATATGTACCAAAAGTTAAACATATAAGTTAGAAACCTTAAGTTTTAAATTACTCATAATTTTCCCTATTTCTATTCTAAAAATCCCGACGTCTCGGCTTTTATGGTAGCCCTAACTAATCTAGAGAGACGAGTGAAAATCTGAATGAATATGGTTTTTGCTCTTATATAGTTTCCATCTTGCAGGTTCAATTTATATTATTTTTATTTCAGGTATTGATATTGTAAGACTTTTATATTGTGGGTTACTTTTATTAGTATAGCAAAGCACTGCTACTTGATACGGTCTTCTGAGTTCCAAACAGCAATAAAACTGAAAAGAGAGATACAATTTAGATGGCATTGGGTGCAAGCAAAGCTAGTAATATTGAAATAACTATTTTAAATAGTTTATATAAGAGCCCATTATCACAGAATAAAAAACTGAACGGAAGTTCCGTTCAGTTTTTTATTACTACCACTAACGAAGCTAAGTAGTGAAAGAGGAGTAAGAAGGTAAGTATAGAAGAAATAAAAGTAAGAAGAAAAGATTTGATCAGTTTATGAAATACCATTTCAAATATATAACAACGTTTCATTTCTGATATTAATGTATTATATTCTTCTTCTTCTTAGTCGGGCACTCTTGGTAGAGTGGTCGTGGTTGGTAAGATGGTGGTGGCACATGGTAGGTCTTCAACGTCGTCAGTCTTCCCGGCAGTGGTAATTACAGATTTTGCGATTTCTTTCCATTTTACTCTATTCGTCGAATTTCGAGAACACTCTGTCATGTATTATTATATTAAATTGACCTTTATAATAGATCATTAATAATATTGTTCGACGTATACCTAAGTGTAGAAGATGAATAGATTAGTAGCTAAGGGCTGTAAAGCATCAATTGCATCCCTCGAACTATAGGCGCCCTCGCTGCGCTCTTGCGGCTCGGGCTCTATAAATATCTCGGGCTACAATTGATGCTTACACCTGAGCTAACTACTCTACTTTACATCTCGATTGTGAGGTAAGTAGAAAAAAACCGGCATTACAAAAATTAAATTGATGACTATTATACTCATACGAAGACAAGGCTGAATAGCGAAGCGACCTCTTTTGTCATTGGGCTGAATGCATGATGTCTATTGCCAGTATGATGGTTAAATGTACGCGAACTTTTTGAAAGCGTGAAGTTTTTTTTTTAAATTACTTACCGCGCTTGGGCTTTTCTAGCTACATTATTACCCTAGACCGCTAATTGGTCACCCACAAGCCCCATTTGGGGGTAATAAGAACCTACTTACCGAATATGAGAGATGTAAACCGCACTAGGGCTTTTCTAGCTACATTATTACCCTAGAGCGCTAATTGGTCACCTATAAGCCCCATTTGGGGGTAATAAGGACCTACTTACCGAATATGAGAGATGTAAAAGTAGTTTATCCACTTTTCCACAGGCCGTGAAAGTCGTTGAGGTAGTTTGTGCCATTTCACTACACCAGTGACTCCTGGTATAAGTTACAAATGTGCAATAAAATGTACAATATAAACTATGAAAAACCTTTTAATTAAGTAAGAAATAAATTAACAGGAAATATAAGTACCTCCTCCAAAAACTAAGCCTTAAGAAAGTTAAGACCTGTTCTCGACAACGAATGAGACGAACAAACAACGAAGAGAATGAATGAAGAGTTAAGTATATTTTACAAATTTGCTCAAGCTTATATTCAAGCTTATATTCACTGCTCAGTTTACTTCTGGAATACGGACCTTTATAAATATCTACATCGTCTAATCAAAGGCACTCTAAAAAAATCATAGCACCTACCCAACAAAGTTCGGTGCGTCTCTAATTATATTTTTTTATTCCGATCCGGTAATACAACTGTTACTTTGGATAAACAGTTTTAACGTTCAGGGGGCCTACTCCCACCTTTTACGAAACTATCATAAATATAGAGCGTTTTGTAATAAGCTAGAATAATCATACTTACTATCGTACTCCCACCGATACAACACGGTCGAACATATTACTTCAATACTAATTACAGTGTGTTATTTTTTAGCCGAAATCGATCCTAATATCCAGTATATCTAAATTGTTCTAAACTAAAATTTACTTCTGAATTAAAAAAAAACAAAATGTTGAAGTTTTCTTTGCCTACTGTTCCATATTTGGAGTCCAATGTTACGCTTGATGGAGTTAAATCGTAGAGATCGTAATGGACAAGGCAACAGTCTTCCTAGGCATTAAAATTGACGCAAAACTACAATGGGGTCCTCATATAAATGCACTGTCTGTGAGACTCAATTCTGCTGCATATGCGGTACGTAAAATAAGAGAGCTAACTGACGCTTCTACGGCGCGGTTAGTATATTTTGCATATTTCCACAGCGTAATGTCATATGGGATATTGCTATGAGGTTCAGCGGCTGATATAGATAGAGACCATCATTATCCTACAGAAACGTGCTATTCAAGCTATATACGAAATGGGTCTCCGTGAATCTTTGAGAGATTTATTTAAAGAAATCAATATATTAACGTTGCCTTCCTTATATGTATTTGAAAATATAATGTATGTTCGTAAAAATTTACTTAAACAGTGATCACCACACTTTTAATACTAGAAATACAAATAGGATAGCTGTATCTAGTTTTAGACTTGCAAAGACTAATAAGTCATTCCTAGGAAATTGTGTGCGTTTTTACAATAAAATCCCAAAACACATAACTGAGCTCACAGAGGGAAAATTCAAGTTGACCGTAAAAAACGTTTTAACAAAAAAACTTATTATATAGTTCGATATTATATAGAAGATAAAGATGCTTGGAATACTCCACTTCTGGCAAGCTGTCACTCTGCCACCCATAAAATGTAATATTTGTAGTACCTAAGTAGAAACATTGTAAACATCTATATAAAAATAATGGCCCCGAGTTTTTGCCGCTTCTTCTCGGTAGGCTCTATATATTTTGGAACGCGGCGGTAGTCTTTAAAGTACATTATAATTAAAAATTGACGTTCATAAGCGCGTCTTTGATGCCTACATTGAATAAATGATTTGACTTTGACTTTGAATGGTGCGTTCCAGAATCAAAACCTACAATGCCCAACCCGAATAGAACACTAACGGAGTTGCAAAGTAGGTACGCGAATTGAGAGCACCATTTGATAATACGGTATCAAAACGTATATCGTAAGCCATTATTATTTTAAGCTTGCTATATTGACGTGGTGGTACCAAGTTTAATGGTAAGTTAATATGATTACTTTAAGAGGTGGGAGTAGGGCCGCCGAACTTGCTTTATAAGATAACTATTCACGACAGTCCCTGTAACCGGTTCGTAGCGTGTCCATTTCTCGTGTGTTACATATTGTTGTGTGTGACAAGACCTACTTACCCAGTGAACAGAAATACGAGTCCAAGTTCAACGCCTTGTGAAATTGCATTACAACGCATCCTTTCAGTAATTGGTACTTATGTGGCTTTAGATATGGTATTATACATAAAATAAAACGGTAACAGGACCGTATTCAACAAACTCAGATTTTATAACTTCATTTAGATAATTATCATTAATTACGCCAAACGGCATTCTTTTTAATACTAGTAAGTGACGAGATGCTCTATTCGTTCGCCTGATATTAAGAGTATTTTTATATTGGAGTTTAAAATTACGTTTGCGTGACAATTTGTAGCAGAAATAGACATATAAATGTATTTTAATAAAAATATGATATTTTAAATCAGAACTACCCTATCGTTAGGTAGTTGAGTCTTCACAATCTTCTGAATTAAAAATTGGGACTGACTCTGTCCCGCGCGCGACATTTAATTTTGATTTTAAAATCGGGACGTCCGTCAAAAATCGGGACGTCTGGCAACGCCCGCTGACTATGACCTAAATTTTTAAGGTTTAAAGTAGGCATTGTATTGCGCTTGGCATCTCGAGACAGCTTATAAGTTACTACCACAGTTGTACTCTCACACTAAAACTTTCAGGAAGAATATGTGGCACTGCGATGGTATCTACAAATATCGATAGGTAGTACTTGATGAAGTGCCCTACCAACTAGGTATGTCAAAGTATGCCAAGTTGGTTCGAAATACAATTTTCTTCAGCGTCTCTAATGTTTGTTCGATAATGGTTATGGATATGGATCTATATGAAATGTTATTGAAACTCTATTTAATTATAGTTTTGTAACAATTGATTAAAGTGAGACTCACGCGTTGTCCATAACAATTGTTTCGGCTTCCTCCGGATCGTGATATCGCGTCGCCCATAAGTAAGTATCACGTTGATCCCGTTTTATTATTAAACACTTACATGAAATGTGGCAAAGAGTAACCAAACCTTTTTGCCACTGAAACATTTGTTTGATAGCAACTCTTATCAATCAAATTGTTAAGTTCGTCTATGAACCGAATAGAAATGTCGAGGTTGTAAAAGAGGGTAAAGTTTTAAATTCCAAATAAAGTACGGTGTTTAAATTATATGAGAAGAGCTTTACAGCAGCTGCTTTGAAAGCTGTTTATTTATTTATTTTTCGCCTGGAGATCCTTAACTAGAACCTCAATATAGAAATACTATTAGTAAAAATATATAAAATATAATTTATTTTAATAAACGTTATAATAAAATATTTTTAATTTATTTAATAAACTAGCAAAGGCAAAAACACAATGAAAGGCATACTTTTACGTAACCCTATAACCATTTTACATTCGATATCATTGTACAGGTATAGAAAATTGTATTCTGCATCTTCGATTAGTTAACTATCTTTTTTTAACCTTTTTATACTTTTAGAACAATGTAAAAATAAAACATGAAACTGCCTTAATTTTCCAGTTGTAAACCATTTCGCTCCATCAATATTCAGAAAATCTGTAATACGAAACAATGAAAAACAGGCCATGTCTGGTATGCGTGGACTCGCACTTGGCCGATTTTTAGTATTTGTTGTTATAACGGCAACCGAAATACATCATCTGTGAAAATTTCAACTGTCTAACTATCACGGTTCTTGAGATACAGCCTGGTGACAGATGGACAGACAGACATACAGACGGACGGACAGCGAACTCTTAGTAATAAGGTCCTGTTTTTAAGCTTTGGGTACGGATCCCTAAAAATTAATGATATGGTTTTTTACTAATTTCTATACCTGGAGCCGGATTCTAGAGCGTAATTGTATATAGTTATATCAGTGATGCTTATTTCGATAATGCATCGGCCCGCCAGCTGTTCGGATAGCGAATGTCTATTGTCTCACTCATTACTTTAATTTGTTGTTCCAGTCACGGAGTCCGATGGAGACATCATGTCCTCCATGTTGGACTTTCGCTACTGGCGATGCGTCATGAAGCGGGAGTGGAAATGTCCAGACAGCGAGATCAACTTCTTTCTGTACACACCGTGAGTAAGCCATCGTTTCAGGATATTTTTTTCCTTCGTCTCTCCTTTACATGTTAGATACACGTAGACAAAAGAAGCTAACATGACTAAAAAAAAGATTATGTTTGTTTGAACGTGTCTGTACACCATATGTCAATTATATATCTACTACACAGACCAAATTGGTCTGTGATCTACTATATTGGAAGGCTCAAGGATATTTATGTAAAATAAAGTTGTTATACAAATGAGTCGTGCGATCTCCACCTATTAAGTTGAACACGGAACAACCCGCGTCATGCCGAAGCTGTCGAGAAAACCGGCACAGGAAATTATCGAAGAATGGGCACCAACGTCTCTATAAATATATGCAAAGAGCATTTGAATGCTCTTTGCTTTATTTACAGAGATCTCTAAGATGTCTGAAGCAAATCAAGATTATGGTGAAAGCGAAACCTTCGCAAGCGTTTTCGGCAACTAGCTAGAGTAGCTTTAAATGTTATATTTGACCGTCTTGTGGGTTGCCGATGACAATAATGCAGCAAGTGATGATTGCATATAACTACAGAAATTTGTCCTTCAGCCTTTCATTGAAAACATTCAGGGTTACTTTCGATTCTGCACGTGTTCACCCATACACTCATTTAGGTAAAAAGACGATTGATTATTTACTAGTTTTTACAGAATTCAAATGTTTTACGATTGTGTTACGCTGATTTATCTTTTCCACAAGTGGTTTGTGTTATGTTTTGGTCCTTACGAAAGTTCTAAATTACAGGGAGCGTCCGTTTAAACAATGGGTTGACGTACGACACCCCAAGCTGCTAGACGTATATGGATGGGATCCGGCGAGGAAGAACGTGCTGATCATCCACGGGTTCAATGGAACCTATTACAAGACGCCCATGAGCTTCATAAGAGACGGTAAGCACAACTATACCTACTTATATATTTTTCTTGCCTATTTGTTATCTCTACACTTTTGTTGGAATTGCATGGTGCAAGATTCATCATTAGAGAGTCAGTCTAGATGGGCATCTCTATCTAGACGGGCTCACGGATGATCCAAAGTCTGCAATCTGGTATTAATGATGTGTGGCACCACTGCAGTCAGATATTCTTTAGTAAAGTTCATTCCATGTAAACGTTATAACTCTTTTTATGTTTAGGGGGCATTCTTTCTAAGTGATATTAATAATATAGATAGACTTGGAGTAACGCGAACTATGCAGATGTCGTAGAAAACTGACTCTGAGTTGTTTTGCAACTGTTTGGGCTAGCAGGGAAATTGTTTGCCATTACTTGATTATAAAAAAGTATTACGGCAGACAAAATAACTAATAAGTAGCTATAATAATCCCCTTCTATAATGCCATGGTTTGGTGGAATACAGAAAGCACGAACCTACTTACGCCATGTAATATTCATGTAATATAATTATATTATACTGGCTGCGTCCCGCGGTATCGCCCGCGTGGTGATGGATGATGAAGATGATGATGAAAGTATCCTGTATGTAAGGCAGCGCCTAATCTACCACCACACTGTATTTCATCAAAATTGGTCCCGCCATTCGAGCGTGAAGAAGCAACAAACACACTTACAAACTTTCACCTTTATAATATTAGTGTGATATATTTTCAGTAAGTAAAACAATCGGTTTATTATTAAACATTTTTGTATATATATATAGGAAGGGTTTTTAAAATTTTTGTTTAGTACGTTTACATATTTTCAAAATTTGGACTAATAAACGTGACTCGAACAAATATGGAAACCCTCATCCTTTCAAAAATGTACCCTCATTCACCTTTAGTTACTTAAATATGAACCTATTTACCTACATTAATATGCGCACATATTGTGATAAAAGGTACTTTTGAACTATCATGGTACCGATCAAAAAGTTATTTCACACTTTTTAGTGCTGAAGTCGGTTCCATTTTTGGGTAAACATTTTTTAGGCAGGAAATTCCTGTATACAAATTGACTGCAATTGCCAAACATTTGTGCTTTGAATAAGATTTTGGTTCCTACGTAATGTCATGTACCTATTAAACTACAACTTTAAACTGATTTATCCGCGTATAAAAGTATTTTCAATTATTTTAATCCCACCGTTTCGAACACTTTCCAATGACGTAGACGAGTGGACGAAACCATATGACAGTTGTATGTTGTCACGGTATGTGTACGTCGCTCACGGTGTCCAAAGGTCTTGCAGTACTGTGCTGGCTTTAGGATGTAATTAACTTGATGACTGGATCTCAAGCAGACGGTGCTTGCCAACCATCTTCTCTATTAAGTATAATTAGTTTTTTGAAAAATGTTTTTTTAATCTATGTACTAACAGTAATCGCGGAAACCTAAGTAGTCGTTATGTCATTTACTGCTTCCTAAAATATACAAAAATAGCACGAGATTGCGAGCAGTTTTATTCAGTTCAAAATCAAATGCATGACAAGAAACCAGCTGCCGTTATTTATAACGGCAGCTGGTTAGCGGCAGACGGCCTATATTTATAAAGAAAGCATTAGAAATCGCGTGCAAGATATAAACAAAATGCAAAATAGTCCCACTCAAACTATTATGGTATTCTGCCGAAAACATTTTTGGAGAATACCGGGGGAACCGGTTGGATTATTTGTGAATCAAGCAATCTCATAATAATATTAATTCGGCATCAGACTTTTTTTCGATATGGGATGTACCTATGCATAACGAAGTTTAGCGAATTAGTAGGTGTAGTATTACAAGGACGTAGGTGTAATTTTAAGTAAAATGGCGCATAGGCATCTAAGAGTACCTAGTAAAACTTGAAATAAATGAATGAACCATGAGTAAGACCACTCGACCATAGTGGAAATGTGTACTAGATATTGCCCGATACATTGTACATAAACTTAAAAAGCATTTACTTCTTACTAGCGACAGCCCGCAAATTTGTTCGCGTAGTAGGCTCAGCCTTGGGGCTCGGGATAACCTCCCATCTGTTCTTAATTTTTCTTTCGTAGCATAGGAACCTTCTCCTGACAATAATTAACACAACAAGAAAATAATTAGCGAGGTTGTTCCATCCGTTCTCAAGTTATAGCGTGACGAGAAGAAATATGGGTTCATTTTTATATATATAGATTATAGTCATATAGATAAGTGACAAGAAGAGCAAGGCGTGCGCTGGACAGTAAACACCATGCCTGCCCATGTCAGTTGCAATGTCACCTAGTAGCTTTGAGCTAAAGTATTTCGTGGTATTACTCTGGCTAGTTCGCTCAACAACCTGAGACTCGATCTTTAGCGGCTCGACATCAAAAGAAATATATAGACAGACAGACAGACGGAGCGGCATAGGCATAGTAGAGTCACAGAATAAATAATAGGTAGAGTCCCGTAGTCTGATAAGAGTTAAACTCTATTAATGATATGCTATGAATTTTTGAAATCTTTCAATGATTTTTCCTCCCTTGTAAAATCCGTCATAAATAAAAGGCTCAAACTTGGTGTAGAGTCCAGACTAGAAGAATACAACCCAAAACCGACCAAGTGCGAGGAAATGGTCAAACACTGGAATAACTAAGGTCTCCTGCGCTAAGATGGCCCGTGTTTTTACATAGTTGTATAAAATGTCGAAAATAAGTTATTAATGAATTTAATAAAATCCACGATGTAGCTTGTATAAGGTGGGTGGACCATGGAAGGCCACGCTCCTTTGAAGGCCAACTATTAAAAAGTCGTAGTTATTATCATGTAAAGACATATTCCTTCTACTACACACTAAGATCCATCCAACTCAAGGACACAAACGCGGCGGCAAGTCGATCGCGTCGTTTTTGTGGCAGTGCGATCTCACGTTTCGTAGAGTTCGGTCGTCGACGTTACAATTGTTATTCGCGCGCACAGTAAAACGTAAGTTTTTAGACAATTACCTATTATTATTACATATTTTTTTACTGTGAATTGTTGTATAAGGATATGTTTATGGTACTTAAGTAAAAAAACATACTGTTGCCTCAATTTAAGTTAAAATATTGGTAATGTTCCTAGGAAAGCCGGTGGTTCCTTATAAGGCCAATCAAAAATATGACGGTTGGCCTTGCTATGGCACATGGGCCTTACAAGGAACGTTTACAAACCATGAACATATGAACACTTACTTTTTAGTTACAAATACGTACCGTTACAGTTGAAACAATGTTTTATATTTATAATATTTTATTATATTATAAGCGTTAATAAAAATTTTACTCAGATTAAATAGACATTTTTTTTCAAAATTGTTTTATTGCCAGTATATATTTAAATTTCTTTTATGAAAACAAATTAAACTAATTTACATGAAAAGCAAGGAATATGAAAAATATTTGCATGTTAAAAACGGTAAAGTATTTGATTAAGTAAGTCTGTGATAAGTTAAATATTAGATAGTCATGAGATAGTCTGTTTTTAACTATACTTTAAGCAAAAACTTTATTACAATAAGTCGGTTACTGAACTGATGATTAACTTAAGATAATTAATCTTAATGCGAACATTTCAGATTTCAAAAATGTCAGAGTCAAAACCTAGAAAAAGGGGTAGTACATGGGATGAAGACAGCTTAAGACGTGCTATGGAAGCAGTACAGAATAATCAACTTAATACAAATGCTGCAGCGTTAAAGTTCAATATTCCAAGACGCACCCTTAGAAATCATTTATTAAGCGGTAACAGTACTAAAATTATTGGGAAGGCAACTATTCTTACAAAACAATTAGAAGAAGATTTATCGCAGCGAATCAAACGATTTGCAAAACTGGGTATACCACTAACGCCTAAATTTATCAGGAAACAAGCCTTTTTATTTTGTGAGAGGTTTAAAATCAAGCACTCGTTCAATATGTCAACTAGAATGGCCGGACGCAAATGGCTCAAAATGTTTTTGTCTCGAAACCCATCAATATCAAAAAGAAAACCTCAGCTAATGAATCCAGCTAGAGCTCAAAAAATGAATAAGCCCATTGTGAAACACCATTTTGAAGAAGTGAAGAAACTCTATTAATTAAATTAAATTAAATTCATTTATTTCAGGTACTTCTAACCCATACACAGCAAAACAGTAGACAATTTATAACATTCAGATTACATTTCACACACAAATAAGTCACAAATAAAATCAATACATCAAAATAAATAGTTGTCATCAGAAATAAATGTCATTAAAATATAAAAAAAAAAAAAAAAACAATTAATTTTAATAGTAAATTTAATATTCTATTCTATAGTCTAGTCAGTTTAGTAAAAATATAATTGGTCATGTCCAGGAAAGCCACTGGGACTAGTACCCCCTCTTCGGCATTGGCACTGCGACATGCCTGTTGCAGCAATGCCGAACGAAAGCACAATCTAGTCTAGTGGCAATCATCGCCAGGACGGTGTTGGAGCTGGCCCGCACTCTGCGCACCAAGGACGCGCCTCGCTTGCGCATGGTCGCGTGGAAACAATCTGTTCGCGCCTCCGCGAACATACCCGAAGCGCTGCAGAACCGGGGCAGCCCCATCACCGCCCTGAACGCGTTGTTATACTGGACGCGGAGGGCGCTGTAATGCTTTATAGTGTAATTAGCCCATAGGCTGCACGTGTAGAGCGATGTACAGTACGCTCTAAAGAGCGTAACCTTAACCTCATTAGAACATCGTGCAAACCTGCGGGCTATCATGTTCGCTCGCACAGACAGGGCCCTCCGCTCCCGCTCAATATCTGCATGATCCTTGAGACCAGTTGTGACAATATGCCCCAGGTATTTGAATTGATCTACCCTTTCCAGGGGAACACCACTCAGAAAAACAGGTGGTATATTCTCGGGACACTTTGCACTTCTGGTCTCAAATACCATGCATTGGCTCTTTGTAACATTATATTTCAAGCCATGGCCACACGCATATTCTTCACAAGTCCGAATCAGCTTCCTCAGGCCGCAGACCGATGCGCTCAGCAGCACCATGTCGTCTGCGTAACTCAAATTATTGACACACACACCGTCAATGTGGCAGCCGACATGCTGACTGCTGAGAGCAACGATCAGCTCGTTCACATACAAGTTGAACAGAGTTGGAGATGTTAATCCACCTTGCCTAACACCGCATTCAAGCTGATACGCGTCCGACATTGCGCCCGCCCATCTGACACTGTTGAACTGATGCGCATACCAGTATTGGAACACGCTGATGAGCTCGTATGGCAAATTTAAGCTCCTCAGCTTGTCCCAAAGACGATCATATGACACCAGGTCGAATGCCCTGGACAGGTCGAGGAAGCACGCATACACAGGAGTCTTACGGTCTGTGTAGTATTTGACGGTATGCTTTAAACACAGTATAGCACTCTCAGTAGACAGCCCAGGACGAAACCCGAACTGGTTATCGTGCAGTGTTACGTACCTATTTAACTGTGTGTTAAGCAAACCGTCAAACACTTTAGCTATAACTGTGGCAAGAGAAATAGGCCTGTAGTTACTTTTATCGGTAAGGTCACCGGTTTTATTTTTCACTACAGGCACTACCACCGTTTTCATGAAATTGGCTGGCAAATAGGAGTGACTCACGCACAGCGAGTAAAACATAGCCAAGACCCTAGAGATGTGCGGTCCGGCGTGCTGCAGGTGCTCAATGCTGAGTCCATCGTGACCCGGGGACTTTCCTCGCGAAATAAGCCTTATGGCTTTAGTTACGTCTTTAGCCAGGAAGGCAGTTCCTACAACTTGACTGTTCATGTCATCATTGAGCACCTTACCCGCCGGACCAAGCGGAGATTTCACAGAAAAATGGTCTTTGAACACATTTGCAATCTCCTTTGGGTCATTGACACCATCGACACAAACAGGAAGGCCAGGTCGTACATTTAATTTACCAGTGCTCTTCCAAAATCCGCGGAAGTCACCCTTGGAATGTTTTTCAGCAAGAGCGTCCATTCTTATCTGGTCCTGATGATTCTGGCACCACTTTAGTCGAGACTTGAACACTCTTCTGCATTCACACATTTCCTTATAAATAAGGCCAGACTTAGGCCTACCACACAATACCCATTCCATAAATGTGGACCTGGCCATTCTGTGAGCCTCGCCGACGTGCTTGTTCCACCCCACTATGCGTGAACCAACCCCGCCCTTCCGCGTGCTTCCTCGACTCACCACCGCCGCATCACGAAGTGCGTTCACAATATCAGAGTGAAGATTTTCCAGAATACGCCTGTGATCTGGGTCATTGCAAAAACAATCAGCACAGTTACTACATTCGGAAGGAAAATCAATTGCTTTCAAATTCTCATGACACTCCCTGGCATACATGGTAACCTGTTCCTCACTTCGCATACCCCACACTACATCTTTATTAATACAAACCTTAGGCGGGACTTTCGAGGTTAGCACATCTAAATTACATTCTATTATAAGTGGGTAGTGGTCCGACCATAGAGTGTCATACTGTACATGTACATCAACAACAGTTTGCTTCGCCGCGTGAGTTACAATACAGTGATCCAGCCAGCTACCAGTCCCGTGTACTTCACTGATAAAAGTAAAAGTACCAGAGTCCCTCCCTAGCATAGCATTCTATGAAGAGCTAGACATTATTGCACATCCAGAACGCTTATATAACATGGATGAAAAAGGGTGTCGCATTACGGTCCACAAACAAAATGTAGTTTTGGCTGAAAAAGGGAATACAAGAGTACATCTTGTCGCTCCGGAACACGCCGAGAACGTAACAATAGCGATGTGCGTAAATGCTGTAGGTATTGCTATACCGCCCATGATTATTTTTAAAGGTATTAGGCACAGATCAGAATTAACATCAAATTTGCCACCTGGAACAAAGGTAAGCATGGCACCCAAAGGCAGCATGACCAGTAGCTTATTCGTAGAGTTCATTCAACATTTAGCACAACATAAAGTACCCGGTAAGAGTCTGCTTATCTTTGATGGCGCAAAGTGTCATTTATCATATGAGGCTCTGGAAGAAGCAGATAAAAACAATATAGTATTATACTGCTTACCTTCAAACACAACGCACGAACTCCAACCTCTTGATAAATCAGTGAACCGGTCCTTCGAACATCACTGGGATGAAGAAGTTTTGAACTACCTGTGCAATTCTCAAGATAGAACTTTAAATAAAGCTACATTTAACAAAATTTTCTCCCGAACATGGCCAAAGTGTATGACTCAAAGCAATATAACGAATGGATTCAAAGCCACTGGTTTATACCCCCTTGATCCTGATGTAATACCCGAAGATGCGTATGCTCCTTCAATTGTAACTGAAAGACCTTTATCGGAAACGTTACAACACCAGCTCGACCAACCACTTATATCTGTTCAAGTCTCGCCCCCTGTGTCTGAATTTAAGAAAGTGTCAGTATTATCGTCTCAGTCTCTGATAGATGAAAGGTCAGCTCATGTCTCTGACGTATCTTCAATTTTTCTATCAACTTTCAAAGAGAAGATAGTATCGACATCGCTAAAATTTTCAGCTGTAACACCAAAAAGGAAACCAATTCTTGTTTCTTACAGTTCTTCAACTGATGATTCAGACTTAGAATTAGATATTACGGCCAATGATCAGCGCCGCCACATGCTGCAAAGTTCAGAACACGGTTTCAACGTCGCAGATACGAAACATGACTCTCAACCATCTCTGTACGAGAATCCTCTTCCTAGTACGTCCGGCCTGCAACAAAATATCGTCTGTTCTAGCTCTGAATCAGACCTTGATTTGAATCTTAGTGAATCTTTTATCAAAGATAACTACATGACTAAACTTCAAGTCTCGGATTTATATACTTCTTCTTCGTCATTTGATGATGATCTCGAACAGAAAGGAGAAATCACTCCAAAAAAACGATTATTACAAAACAATAGCTCAATTAAAACAAAAGCTCAACTAAAGAGTCATGCGACCAGATTTTTGATGACTTCGGATGATGACGAGCCATTAATTAACCTAATAAAGGATAAAGAAGAATCGTTTCATGCTTTTTTGCCTACTCCAAACTACGCTACGATAAAGTCTTCACGTCCACGACAAAAAGCTATTAATTATAAGGGACAAAGAATAGTAAAAGATTTATTTAAAACTGAAGACAAAGAGAATAAGATGAAGCAGACGATGAGTAAGAAAAAAGGAAAGTCGACAATTAAACAAGACCAAAGAAAGAAAACCAAAAATAAAAATGATTTCTTAAAACAGTTCAAAATAATAGTAAAAAAACAAAAAAGTAATAGATCTAAAATAGAGAAGAAAGAACGTGCAGAAGGTGAAGAGAAGCAGTGATACTGTCATGCATGTGGCGAGTGTAAAATGGAAGACATGAGGCAATGTACCGAATGTCAAAAGTGGTATCACGAGGAGTGTATGGGTCTCACTAAAAATGATCTCGTATTTATTTGCCCAGATTGTGATTAAAATATCAAAAATTAATATCCTTTGTAGTTTTTAAGTTTGTTTCCGTATTTAATTTTTATTTTGTTAGAGTTATTTTCGTCTTTTAATCTTAAGAATAGTTGTTTTTAAACATTCCTGACTACAAGACTGACTATGTGCCGTGATAAGTTTTTATAATTACTTACAGTAGTTTGTAGTTTCTATTATTGTTTTATAATTAATATAAAAAAGTCATTGTCCTAATTGTTAGTTTGGCCTTCTTAGGAACATTTTGGCCTTACAAAGAACGGACCCATACGAAGGCCATTTTGGGAAAATACAAAAGTTTTTTATTTCACTATAAAACGCGTTGGTAAGTTATTTGATGCCAATGTAATACTCATTACTACTATTTTTAAATAATTTCCATTAATATATTCTTAGTTATTCGATGATGTTCAAGTAATGTTCGTTGAGCTTTTTATAGATGATAGAAATATATTGAGCATTAAAAGATTCGCTTAAATTATAGAGCTTATTATGTAATTTTTGTAAAAGCGGATATATTTAATGTTACAACTCTATTTTTAAGTTAAACGACTGATGTATAATATTGGCCTTGTTTGGAGCCGTGTTCCTTCCAAGGCCATTTAGAAGAACTTTATAAAACTTAAGTTTAATAAATAGTGATTAAAGTAAGGTAAAAAAAAAGTAATTTATATGGTGCACAATAAAACAAAGTATTACTTAATAATTTGTTTCCTTCATTTATCCAGTAAATAAACGAATAACAAGTGTTTACTCGCTAGAGTGGCCTTCCATGGTCCACCCACCTTATATGACAAAGCAATAGTGTGTTCCTTTGTTTCTTATATGTAAAATACGTAGCTACTAATAACATTTTATTAAAGATGGACTGTGGGCCATCTTAGAAACATAGCGACCCATCATGGCCCGCAATAAAAATCTCAATATTTACGTTAAATTAATGACTTTTTCATATTTTTAAATAAATAATAACATTTTAAACCATTAAAATTTAGGTTAGAAGACCTTGTATTCTTTATTAACAATTTATAAAGAGCTGGGCCATCTTAAATTTATCATAAATAAAAAAGGTAAAAAAACAAAAATTGTTTAATTAAAACTAAACAGTTTTCCGTGGTGTATAGTTTTATAACATGTTTTTATAATTAAACGAAAACAAAGCTGAATTCGAAACATTTATTTTGAAACGTAATTTTAGGTTCATAGGAATATGATATTTTTTATTGTGAACTTACCTATAAAAAAGTATAACAGCGTTTTTTTTTTAATACTTAGAACTGTCTTTATCAAGCATTTAACTATGTAACTATGAGATCTATAAACAACAACAACAATTAAAATAAAACAGTGGGCTTTTCAATCAACATCAAAATAATTACTGACTGAGATAGCCCGGGCCAGCATAAGTCATTATGGAGTGGGCTATCATAGGAATATTTCACAGATGTAGGTAAAGACAACAAAAATATACAATGATAAGATAAATTAAACTTACTTACATGAAACTCGATGCTAGAAAGATCGTTCTTTAAAGTCCACTCAAAAAACAACTGAATTTGCACTTTTAAAAGACAAAATGGAAAAAAGTTTGTCGAAGTGTTGTTATAACGGGCACGATTTTTTGGACGTCCAAGCCTAACTGACGCGCGATTTCTAAATGGCGTCTCGCGCGTTATTGTTCTAAGTTGCCATTTTGTGTACGGGTGTGTTCGGAGATTACCATGGAATCTGATAATTTTTGTGTTAGTGGAAGTTCGTTTTATAGAGAGTGGGCTATCTTAAGCACTGGGCTATCTTAGCGTTGGATACCTTAGTAGTTTTGCGAACACTGGGCCTCGCGAGTTGTTGGCACCAAATGTTCCTGCCGAATACTTATTACCAAAATCGTCGAGATTTTAAACTCACAACCTATTATCTCAGCAACCACTTGACCAGTTAATTATGCTCATATTCGACAAATGCAATTTGAAAAGTTTAATACCTATACTTCCATTTTATTCAGTTATTGGATTGTTACTCAAAAACTACAGAACCGAATTTGATAAAATTTAAACGACCACACGGAAAGCACCAACTTTAAAACAATGAAAGAATTTTGAGAATCAGTTCACCCAGGCGAAAGTTATGAGGTAAGAAACCTTAAAAACATTCGAATTGAGTACCTCCTCCTTATTGGAAGTCGATAGAAAATTTCAAAAATCATATTTTCTTTTAAGTAAATAAATGTGTAGCTAATTAAATTTGTCTATCGGTCGGTAAGTAGCGCTGCAGCCAACTTCCCTCTTTTTAGGAAAAGTACCCATAAAAATCGCGGACGACAAAAAAACAAATTGAATATTAGAACATGCATACGAGTTTCATCAAGATTGGTTGAAAAATGCGCCCTGTACAGGAAAGTCAACATACAACCTAACACACATACGGACAGATGAGAGTCACTTTGGCTAGTTTAAGTAGAGACGCTTCGCTCGCTCGGTCAATAATAGGTATCTATTATAAAAAGTCTCAGTAATTTATTCATAAAGCCTACTATCATGTGTTCAGTGATAATGGTGTAAAATATTGTATTTACAGCCTACCTATCTCGCAAAGACTACAACGTATTTATGGTGGACTGGGCATCGCTTACAAGGTTCCCATGCTACCTCTCAGCGCTTTCGAATCTGAAGTAAGTTTTACAACATTTAGTACAAATTTAATATTCTTTAGAGTACTTGTATTTTTTATACTAGAATGTATATGAAATAGGCAAATCATTGGCATGATGGTAAGCGTCACACTTGTCCATGATAGCTGCAGTTCGACCCAGATTTTTTTACTGTAACATTCGGTCGTTCACTCTTGACTGTGGATCGTGATCATCACGGCATCACTTTAAATCTGACGAACTGCCTCCATCGGCTCCGTTCTGTGGCCATCTGCACCGCGGCGTAAAAGCGGGCAGTTGGTCAGACCACCTGGTCGGTGACCGGCCTCGTGAACGTTTCCCTTTCACGATTCCCACCACAATGAGCTTTTTCAAGCTGCTGTCGCCACATCTGACGATGTGGCCAAAAACTATATGGTGATAAAATGGTAATGTTCAACACGGCACTGACACTTTACACTGCTATGATACTTTTTTATACAATAATGACGTGCAAGTCATTTGTCTAATGACTAGCGTCATGCCTGCCCGTTTCTGCAGCATATATTATAGTCGCCTGCAATAAAATGTATACATACAATCTATAATATTCATAACTATGATACAGTACAACATTTTAAAAAATATAGATAAGGAGTATTTTAAGTTGTAAAATAATAAAGATTACTTCATTTTGAAATAATATTGATGTCGATATTTATGGAATTACATGTTGAGGAAATTTTGAAAATTGTGAAATTTTATACTAAATAAGTGTATTGTTGTATTATTATTTTTATATTATTATCATCTTATTACAGGCGACTAGGTACAACATTCTTTCGATGACTCATTTTATTAAAATTCTGCGATACTTTAACCGTCCTCATAAATTCTGAATACCAATAAACAGTTATTGGTTAGAATGCGACGGATATTGGTTTCTAGCTTACAGCCGGGTGTGCCACTGGGCATGTAGTGTATACGTGTGCCATAGTAGCAAGTAGAACAATATTATAATAAATGTAAGTAATACACAGAAAACATATTTAATGCAATAAAGATTTATAGCAGCCACAAAGTTTGTGATGGTATACAATGGCAGCCTGAAAGCGTGATCTCTATACATTGAAAGTAACTGCTAACACATCTATGCCATTAATTTTACTACATCTAAAACATACAAATAGCTTAGTGATCATGGTAACAATACCTACTAATGGAAGCTTTGCATTTCAAAGTGCAATACCATCCATTCCTCAATAGTATTACTACGCTTTGATGTATCGATGCCATCGATTTTCATATATCGATATCCTAACTGATTTTTGCACGTTAGTAAGACAATTCGCAAATGCCCGCTTGGGCGCATGGCTATAACTTTCAGGTAGAAGGGCTCTTGAGAGACATCTTTTATATTTTTGTCATCCTTGACTACATCATCACTTACCAACAGGTGATGTAATGGTTAAAGGCTGTCCTAACATTCGCCCCACATCTGCTTCGTATTACTTATAATGTCAGCTAAGCACATACACGCTATTTTTACTATTACCACATATAATCCTTCACTTCTAATTAGACAAAATCGATATAGTTGAACTCTACACTGTTCTGATTTAGGTACATCTGGCAACCCTAACTTCTGTCTCTCTGTCTGTTTCAAGAATATTCTGAGCATAGGTATATGTCATTTCAAATCTCAAGTCATATTTTTATAACCGGAACGCTACGAATAAATTTATCATTATTTATTCGTAGCCGGAACATAAAAATTTAATTACTTTTAGAACAGGGTGAAATATGAAAAATTACTGCTGCTACTAAACTAAGAATGTTTAATCGATATTTTAAAATATAAATAATCAGGACACAACCATTTTTAAGCGGACATATATGTAGTAGTAAATTGGGCATTCTCCTTTAGCCGTTGTTGCGATCATTTCTAGTGCGAACATATTTAGAAAGTATTTTATCAATCACATACCAATATATTATGTTGACGGACAATTGTCACTGAAACATTATGGACATGCCGTTCCGAACTTTTACGCTAATGGAAAAATATACTATTATATAATAGTAAAATGTAGGTAATACAAGCGGCTATTCTCGTAATCTTTTCAGATTGGCAGCCCAATGCACAGCTCAACTGTACTCCTATATCACTCAAGCTGGCGCTCTAGCCAAAATGACCACCTGTGTCGGACACTCACTGGGGGCGCATGTCTGCGGAATGATCTCAAACCACCTCACTGAGAAGCAGTACAAAATTGTTGGTAAGTTTAGATAGTTTCGAATATTAAAAGATTTTGATATATTGATTTTTGCAGAGTCCGCCTTTGCACCGTACCACAACTTTGCCAAACCAACCGTGTAGCAGTAGTGTGCAAACAATTCTGTTTCGTTGAAGGGCAATGTTTTCAGTGAAATTACAGGGCAAGAGATTAAACATCTGATATCTCAGTGTGACGAGTCCATTGTCATGTAGAGTCTAACCTCCAACATACAAATGTAATAATATTATCATTAGTATTATCAAAAACACTGAGCTCAGATCGCTGTCCACAGGTTGTAAGTTGCCCAAAAAGCTAGCAACATTATACATCGTTGTATAGCTAAACTTATTTGTTACCTAACTGAGAAAATTGCCAGGTAAGGAAGACGGTCATGACAGTGGCAAAGAATAACTAATCAAATCAAATCAAATCATTTATTCTGTATAGGCCTACGGGGGCACTTACAAATTGTCAATTTGCATTTATTTTTTCTTAAATCTACAACCGGATCGGAACGCGACTATATACGACTGAGAAGATCCGGCAAGAAACTCAGCGGGCTTGTCTTTTTACATTTTTTTATCGCAAAATTTCTTAATTGATATAACAAATGTTCGTTTATTTTTAGCTCTAGTGTGTTGCTTTACAAAAGAGACCATAATAATGGTATCAGTAGGGCAAGACACGCTACACTTTGACATCGTAATACACGAGTAGGTAGATCCTGGAGGGATCATTGTTTTTTTTGTAGCAGTGAAACCTTTTATAGATACCACCGGCCCCGGGGGAGCACGGTGGTTATGTGGGAGTCTATAGCGTACCCACTAAACTAAAACACTGCGGTGTCCATCACTGCCGCTTATGGCGAGAACGCAGGAAAGCTTTCGCACACTGCCGCGAACACGCCGTGGCTGTCCGTTAATTTGTCGTAACGTGTCGTGTCACTAAAGTAACCACTTATTTCTATTGTTATTAAAATATCGAATGTTATTATATACCAAACATTGTACCTAAAGTTGTAAATAATGAATTAATATTATTGTTATTATTCAAATATTGTATCATCATCAATTAATTTTCATTTAATAAATCACAATTTCTTCACAGCATCCCACTATGACGTCACATATCTTAGGAACTATTTTGGAGCATTTCTTGTGTGTATCATCACACTAAGCACTCCCGCCGCCCACACCTCTCTCAGTCCCTTTTGTCATTATACCTCCGCGCCCGTGTACCGCGCAGGAGAGTACTAAGATAAACGGCCAACCTATAAAGCCCATCAGACACGACGAAGATACTATAAATATATATTATCTTAGAGCAGATTCGGACATATCGCTCACCATATAATTCAATGAGCAACCACACACGGTGAATATACTTTAATATTTTACCTTAGAGTAGCATAAGATGCTACCGATATTCGAACGGCATGTTAAGATACGCTAAGACTACTGCAGATAATAAAGACATCTTAAGATAGTGTGCGACACTGATCTTAAGATCAAATACAGGTTGTTGACAAAACCGTTGCAGTAAACGAACGTCTGGTTTCAGTTGCAAAACAAATTTATATTTTCACAACAAAAACTAATAAAGTTAGATAGTTAACCTTTAATTGTATTCGTTATCTTAGTTACCTATTTTGTTTCGATCCTGTAGACATATTATTTGTAAATTAAAATGAAACTAATATCATATAGGTGTTGACAAAACCGTTGCAGTAAATGGACGTCTGGTCTTCAGTTACCGAACTAATTTATATTTTATATATCTAATAAAGCGTCATATTATCTTAGGTAGCTATTTTGTTTCGAACCTGTAGACGTTATCTTTGTAAATTAAAATGAAACTAAATTCTGCCTTATACGAATCAACTTGGTCAAACAAAGGAAATCATGGAAAAAGTGAGACTTTCTTTCTTCTTGAGATGAGAGATCTTCTAACCGAACTAGCGGTATGACGAAGTTATATTTTTAGAACTTTTAAAAATGTAGTGTGAGCTCAACCTCATCGCTTTTACTAGATTCTAGTACCTAATTGTACAATCAAACTAGGTAATTACTAAATGAATGTTAGTATTCTTGATATAATTAGGCTATCTTTATTATTAGACTAGCTGCTGATTAGCCGCGACTTCGTTCGCGTGGCCCTTTTTATGAACCCCCTCAAAATTGGTCCAGCCTTTTCAGAGATTACCCGGATTATAGAGACAGACAGACAAAAAAAGGAAAAACTTTGCTAGGTATCGTGCAAATAACCACATGGATGTAAAAAAAGAAGTTTTTTTCTGAAAGATCTTTGTAAAGTATAAATTTACCACGGTGTTTCCTGTGTTTTACGAGTATGTGATCTTTTATCAAGATTCTTCGTTTTTTACTTTTAGCTAGTATGACGGTTATATCAAATTCACAGTTCCAATCATCATCTGAGGAACTGTCCAACAGGGCTAGCAACAACATACACTTCTTCGCAAAATGGCTCCCAGATTTGGAATTGTAGATATGCATTATATATCAATCGTATGGAGCGCATCCAACGGAAATTTATACCTCATATAAACTATCGAACTAGTAAGTAACGAAGAAAATCACTTAAAATAATGCGCGAAGCATCATTTTCGCGTACCACCTCTGATATAATTTTTCTGACAAAATTGTTACATCAAATAATGACTGTCCTAATCTGGTCAGTAAAATTTTCTTTTACACCATATACATTTTTAGCGCTTTGGTGGCGCGATAAAAAAAAAACTAACGGAACGGTACAGGATTTGCATACATATTTTCTGCTCTTAGACAACAAAGTGCCGCTTTGTGCTGGACATGTTATGATAGAATTACAGCGCAGTTGGAAGAAAAAATATATACCTCCAGTGCACCAGTGTCAAGATCTAGAGAGGAAATCGAGGAATACATTCGTAGGAAGAGGAAGGCAAACTTGTACTAACTAGATACTAATCTGTGGTCCCTGACATTTCTTCTTGACATAGTAGGTAGCGCTTGCTCATTATTGCTTCGTATATCAAGGGCGATAGTCTCGACACGTTAGCCACAAGTTAGCGACCATAACAACAGTCGATAAATCGGCATAGTCTAGGATTTTACGCTAGGACGGCCCGTTACGATGATGGCTGCCAGCTAAACTAAATTTCTAGTCTATGGCGATTTATCGATCGATGTCGGTTGTAAAGCGATCACTATTTGTGTAGAGACCACCTCTGGTACTGTAGTGGTACCATCCAAGACAGTCACTGGTTTTTAGTTTGTTGTTGGATCGACTATCAATATTATCCCTATAATACAGTACAATATTCTTATAAAGACAGACAAATTTAATAAGTTAAAAGGTGTGTTGATAAAATAGAAAATATACGAGTAAAAAATTTTATTTAACATATAACATGTTACAAAATACGTATTAAAATGGTTACAAATACGAATAGTTACGAAAACATAATTTACAGTTGCGGCACTTTGGGCAGAGCTAGCGTGACGGTTTTGGATTCTAAGTAATTGTTGATACCTTCTTCACCCCTGTCAAATGAACAAAACTATGTAAATAATGCATTGCATGCTTTGAACAAATTTAATGTATACGTGTCTGACTAAAAATAAGAAAGGGCTCAATTAGACTCAATAAATATTGAAAAATGTAGGTATGGATACTTTAGATGCTTCAAAACACGTAATTTAATTTTGTTCCAGAAAAAATTTTTTGGGATAAGTACCTACATAATAATTTTAACGTATTGAATATTTTTGAATAAGTGATGTTTCATATAATATTAAACATGCCAACTCTTACTAAGATTTTGAAAAGGACGCATTGATTGATGTAAGAATATATATTCTCCGTATTAATCTGGAGCTAAAATGAATACTCACAATTCTCTTCCTAGTCCAGAGTCTTTGAAACCACCGAAGGGAGTTTGACTAGTAACGTGGTCGTACGTGTTAACCCTAAAAAATAAAAAAAAGCTAAGTGAAATACGATCTCTCTTCCTTACACCTTAATAAAAAAGAGCGCAAACAATTCATGTCAACAGAAAAATTTCAAATCTAGATATTTTTGGTATCGTTAACAATTTATATTATTTTCATTTAAAGAATTTCTATTATTTTCTCACATACAAAAAAGATTGCACGGGACTGAGTAAATATTTGATGCCATGCTAACGGAGATATTGAGGCCTGCGGCCGTTGATTTTGTGATGGCAGATTCAAATATTAAGTCAGAGTTTTCTGTACAGCGAGCATTGTCATGAAAACCCCAACACGACTAGCTATACCGAAAGACTGCAAATCTGTCGCCAATTACATAAAATCTCATCTCATTACAAGCTCCGCAGTAGTAATTAATGATCACTGGCTCTCAATGGCAGCTACTGGTCGAAAATGTGATTAGCATTAAGATACATGAGACAGCTTGGTCATACGCATATAATAGCTCACATATTTCTTTTAAACTTTTTCTTCATTTTCTTTCTGCTATTTTTCTTTGAACTTACAGCATACTTACCGCAGATTACATACATAGATATATTCATATACATACATAGATTACCTACGCAGATGTCCAAAACGAATGTACTGCTAACGGTGTTTCTGGCTTCAGAGGACACGTTAAACCGAATGTCATCGTTGTAACTGAACGCTATCCATTCAACCTACATAAAAGCAGTTAAAACGATTCATTTTCGGCATCAAATTTTAGCCAATAACATAAAGTGTCCTCTATATTGCACCAATCACAACACTTGGAAACTTAATCCCCTATACGCTGAACATTTTATTGAACTCAATTAACGGTGAAATCAGACTGTCGATCTTTTAAGATACCACGACGGAGGCATTATATGGCCAGCCATATAATTCGGATTAGCTTATTCTCAATGACAGGTTGGCCCCTATCCCAAATGATATATGATATAGCATTACCAATTTCAGTCATTACACCTACCAGACAGATCCAGCTCGCACTGATTTGGCAAAACTAAGAGCAATAGTTATGTCGTTTGTAATCACACCAGCAGCCAAACCGTAGTTAGTATTGTTAGCTCTATCCACCACCTCTTCAAAGGTGTCAAACTTCAGAATGCTTTGGACTGGACCAAAGATCTGAAAGTAAATCAATTTATAGTTAAAACAAAATATGAAACCAGCATCCTCCATGAATGTTATTAAATCTTCACAGAGTCTTTGTCATGATTCCGTCTTGTCTACTATAGTTATTATTATCTAGCATGCAAATACGTTCTTCTATTAATGGTTGAACTCAATACTCTCACTACTCCACTTCGTTATCTTATAAAAATGAACCTAATAACTTATCTACATTCTACACTACTTTGATAACATCTGCACGTGCCTACGTCTGCGTGAGATTTAAAACTAAAACACCATCTGAAACTAGAAATCCAATGTCTAGAAACATGTATTTTTGCATTATTCCCTTCAATTGTGGGTCGCCAGTGAACAAATTATTAATTAAAAATTAATTATAAAAATATACTTGTGTTGCTACTTTAACTAGCTTATACCTATTTTTGTGCCCTTATAATTATATTCACATTTGTAATTTAGCCATGAAGAAGGGACTGACCGCTATTCAAAACAACATTATAATGTGTGTAAAGAATAAAATAGTGTTATGCTATGTAATAAATTAATCTAAGGAAATGATATAAGTATCTAATATAGAAATGACAATCACTTACTTCTTCTTTAGCGATTTTCATGTTATCATGTACATCAGCGAAAACAGTTGGTTTGATATAGTACCCTTTATCACCTAACTTGCCACCACCAGCTACTAATTTAGCTCCACTCTGCTTCCCAGCTTCGATGTAGCTCAACACCTTTGTATACATCTCTTTGTCAATCTGAGGAATATAATCATAGTGTGATTTACTAGACTAAGTCAAAATTGTTATCTGCTATCAGAATAAGAATAATTATTACTCTGTTAAACGTAGGTACCAACCTAATTAACCTATTGCTGTGTAGGTATGTTTGGTAGATATCAGTTCGTTATTGGATCTGTCGACTTGTATAAAGACCATACGATTTTACAGAGCTTCAAATATGATGACTAGTTTATCCGAAACCTTAAGTAGGGGTAGCTATTGTACAGAGGCGTAGTATTGCAAACAGTAACTGAAACTAATTAACCCTTCCCCTACCGTAATTAATTAAACAAAAGATGTAAATTAAAGACTCCGGTCAGATAAGGGTTAATGTTGCTATTATTTTAATATTAATTACAATGAACAAAATATATGAAATTATTAATTATGATACGATAGTCGAGAAATGTCTTAGTTAAGGAACTGCAGCAAAAAATGATAGTACCTTCATGACAGTTTTGACTTGTGCATCGTTGCAACTTTGACAACATCGACGAGATGACAAGGAACATTGGATAAACAACCTTATCAACACGGTCGATATCTCTTATTTGACATCGGTGAGCTCGTCGACGATCGCAACGATGAATTCCTTACAGAATCGCACGGCTGGTCACAAGCTTTCGTAGAAACTTATGTCAGGCACCGATCGCACTCAAACATATTAACAAAATTAGTGACAGCACTTGACTGTACTAAAACTTTTTTAGTTTGAGAAAATAATCATTCAGATTACTCAAAACAAATTACCTGAGGTCCCTGTTGCACATTTTCGAAAGGGTCCCCAACAGATCTCTTGTTGGCAATCTCCGCTGCCTTTTGAACGAACTGGTCATAGATACCGGACTGCACGAAGGTCCTGGTACCGGCACAGCAGCACTGACCACCATTGGCGAAGGCAGCGGCATGAGATATTTGCGCTGCATTTTCCACTGAAATCGACGAATGATATTTTGAATGTATTAAGCGGAAAATAGCTTATAAAATAGCTATATAATTAATACGATGAGTTTTAACTTAAAAAGTAATGAACAAAGTCAAAACATTTTTAAATAAAAGGTGCATTCATGCCAGAAATTTGTTATCAATCAAATTAGTATCACACACATTGCTGGCAATGATCTTAATTCTATAATCTCTGGCGTTACTACAGAAGTCTACTAAAAGAGTCTACGTAATACAGTTAGTATTACGTAGAATTGTCTAGATTTGTTTTCATTATGCGTCGTTTTTTTTTCTAACTCGTGATTCTTACCGTCGGCATCATTGAATACAACCAGAGGGCTTTTGCCTCCGAGCTCCAAAGTAACACGTTTGAGATTCACAGCTGAAGCAGCCCCAAGAATAAGTCTTCCAACCTTAAATCAATTTTATTTGATTAGGCATGAATATTTTTGATCACCAAAAAAAATGTGTAAAATCATACAACAGCAGGGCTATAGGATAAAGGATATGGCTAATGATTAGCAGATGAAAATCTAAAAAGAAGCACCTATAAGTTCATAATTGAGACTCTTTCACAATAAAATAAGTCTTCGCACCCCTTAACCATTCTAACCGGCCGTCTATCTGAACATATTTGCCATTCCACTTATTTTGCCTTTACTAAACTTTTGTATTTTACCGTAAGTTTTCAGCCCCTATTTCAAGTTGCCTACATTGTAATATTTAATCATGTAGTATTATAAGTAACTCATTTTATATCACCATTTAATTTATAAGTCACGCTATTCGTGATAGTTACTTTGTATGTATTCATTCCAGCTTCTTACGTTGAATTGTTCATAGTCAATAGTTATTTGACGTGTATAAGTTTTTCCGATCATCACTATTTTACTCTTATATATTCTTAGACTCTGTAGTTGTTATTTATTTAGTATTTTTAGAAATTTATTTGTAACATTATACTTGTTGAGTATTCAACCATCATTGTAGGTTACAAATATCCAAGATTACTATCATCACAATAATCTTTTTAGTGCAAGCTAGTTGTTAGTCAATCAAGTTAATGATTGTCTATCTATGATATCTAGAAGACCGCTCGTAAAATCAAGCTGTTTGAGCTAATCTTGATCTGCTACCATTCTATGATTGTATGTAAATACATCTAGCGCTTTGCCAACCGGTGCCGTAGCATGCCCGTATCATTCGTTATTTTAATGAGCAGTACCTAACTTAACAGTTTTCATACCGTCGGTCGCCGCCGTACTCATATAACAATATGTCTTTGCTTCGCCTCAGAACGATATACAAGGTTGTAAAACACCCTTTTCTCGATTTATCTTAGCGTGTCTGTCAGAACTCAGACTAATCTTGATATGGTGGGTCTGATTTTACGATTGCTCTTCGACATTTGTACATGACACCCCTGCCCATATCTATCATTTTAGGAGTTAACACTTTCGTATCGATACTTGTATATTACTTCATCAGTATAGCTTGTGGAGTGCTGTTTACCTCTGTAGATCCAGTAAAAGCGACCTTGTCAACGTCAGGGTGGTGGGTAAGGGCATGGCCAGCAGTAGGACCATAACCAGGGACAATATTGACAACTCCTGGGGGAAAGCCAACCTCTTTGATGAGAGCACCCACAGCTAGGGCTGTTAGAGGAGTTTGTTCAGCTGGTTTTAGAACTATTGTGCAACCTGAAATGTATACAACAATAGGTTAACCCTTCAAACATCTAGTTGTAACTATCACATAAACATGTTGCGAATTAAATTATAATGTCTAATAAAATATATTAAAAAAATATTTTTATCGCTACAGTATGGTACTACTTATGGCAAATAAAATTATGCAATTAGTAACGGATTGTTACAAATATTGACCAAAGCACGTTTAAAATAAAAATCATACCAGCGTGCGTTGAAACGTGGCGTTTGTGACTACTTATGTCTTCGTTCAAATACTTACCACATTATAATATTTATAGTAAAAATCATATTTTCCAGATGGACGCGATTGTCAGATTTAAGTATTTCATGTAGCTATATGAAGTTAAGCGTTAGGTACTCAAAAACTATAATTAACTAACTTATAGTGATAGTCTATATAATGGCAATTAATGTCTAATTTTAAACGATTACGTTTATGCTATTCATATATTATGATTTCGAGATAAGGCTATTGCGCGACCTCGAGGTGCATTCATCGTTTGAAGAAAGATATTATTAAATATGTAATTACGATTTTACAAAATTATAATGCATGCAGTATTATAATTTTTCAGTTATTTATCATCAATATGTTAGTCATTACCTGCAGCCAAAGCAGGGGATATTTTCCATGCCATCATCGGAATCGGGTAGTTCCATGGTATGATCTGTCCGCAAACACCCACGGGCTCTTTCAGGGTGAACGATAGTACATCACCATCTAAAAATAAAACATTTGCCTTACTGAATAATTGATAATCGTGTTGATAAATAGATAATAGTCCTTAGTTTATTGATTAAATTGAATTGAATTCTCGAAGTCAAAATCACAATTTATTTTATATACATCATGGATTACAATTAGATGATATTACATTTAATGTTCCTCATATAGTTATACCAATTTTTAAAAGTATGTAAGTTATTTAATTGGAATTGGAATTTTACGTTTTATATATTTGATTTGATATTTTGCATTTATTTTATTGAATTATTATCTAATTCTAGTAATTGTTATTAAATATAATATAAATATTGCACGCCCTTAAAAGGCAGATTAGATTGAATCCAAACATCATTTTACACATGTAATTTAGGAATAAATATACTTTGACTTTGCAAGACAAGTAGAGGAAGGAGGAGGCTGAATCAATAAAATTGTTTTACTCTTAGACATCGCCTGCAAAATTAAAGTTTGAGTTAATTTTTTTAACGAGACTATCTATGGAACTATTAAATAATCGAATCTGAAATATAAACACCGGTGTTTAGCCCTAATTATTTGAAAAATTACAACTATTATATAAAATTCTCGTGTCACAGTATTTGTGATACGAGAACAAACTCCACCGAAACGGAATTATGCCATGTCACAAAAACGAAGTCGCTGGCGATTGCTAGTTATATATGGAATAAAAATTATTTTTATTTATCACTCAGACATGTACCTAATAGTATAATCCCGGAATATTGCAATTACGTAAGACACGGCCGAGTCTTTCGCGATTATAAAACATTAAAGTTAAAAGATTATGGATTATGTAAATCGTATTATTAGTATTTTTCTTTCCAGTGAGCTTGGTCACGGGCACGGAGCTGATACAAAGAGGAGCGGGGCTAAGCAACTGTGCACTGTGTTTTTTTTTTTTTTTTTCAATTTTCAATTTTCAATTTTATTTTCAATTTTCAATTTTATTTTCAATTTTCAATTTTGCCCCCTCATCCCGCAAATTATCACGCGTCGTTTCATATGGAAATTTAATTACCACACCTCCTCTTTGTATCAGCTCCGTGGTCACGGGTATACTAGGCGATAGTTACCTGTTATCTTATGAGTTCTTGAAATTGTTTGCATGTTATATGATATTTCAAATAAAACGTTCCCGAATACAACGGAAGGATTAAAATAATATTAAATCTACGCGATTTAACCAGTTTAAAGTTATTTAGGTACAATAATCTAAGGACCTCCCCACTATCGAAGCTTTCGTAGCACTCTCAAGTTCTGCACATTTTCTTACTTCTGTTTATCTTCTTTGGCTTATCATATAATTAGTAATTATTTACCTAAATACCCAAAATCACGGACTGAATCGAATACAATGTCGTCGCTCGAACTATCAGTTAAAGCTGTAAGGGGTCATTACTCATTAGTAGGCGAGCGTTCTGCACTCTCCTTGAAAAAGACCACCGGATGTGGTTGAAACCTGAAACTATAGTCGGACAGATCTGACTTTTTTACGTGAGTGAATCTCGTTTTTCATATAAAAAATGGGTCATTAGCACTTTTGGTATATTAAATAAATTATGTAATATATAAACCTACCAACACATACTTTGCACATATAATTACTTAGACATTACATGTCAATGATACAGATATTACAGATAGAACAATCATGCCGATTTTCATTCATCGATCACGCTGAATTTAATAGGAAATATCGTGACCGTTCCATGTCAGCAGATAACAGAATTGAACAACAATAAAGCTGATTTACGAGAATAAAGTACATTATTATACATTACGTGTAAACAAAGTTATACGTAGGTTAAACGATTCTATACTTTTTCGTGTATACCTACACGAATGATTCAATATTTAGTTGATGGATAGACAATATTACGCTACTAACCTTTAATTTTTAATTTCGATTTGATCTTGATAAGTACCTTTAACGTATCTACTTGTGCCTACGTGGCTTTTTAAAAATACAATAAAATGACGAAAACATTGGTCTTTTGATATGACAAGGTCTTTATTCTTTTATTTTTTATTAGACTTTTAAGCTATTGCATTGCTTCTATCGCGGGCCTTGAGCGTGGAGACCGAATCCAGAAATTCCGTAACGAAAATAACCTAACACCCCCCACTCCGACCCCATCTAGCGATGAATAGCAGAACTTTTAATGACTTTTTGAAATATCACGCTTCATAGTTCAGTAATAGTTCAGCAACTCGCCTCTAGATGGCATTGGTTAAATAATTATAATTGCATAAGCTGATTTGGCATCTATCGATGAATAGCAGAACTTTTAATGACTTTTTGAACGCTTGTCTCTTTAGTTCAGCAACTCGCCTCTAGATGGTATTGGTTTAATAATTATAATTGCATAAGTTGATAAAAACAGCTATGCAATAAGCTTTACCGCGGCAGTCTCCGAGTGCCACACGTCTTTTTTTATTAGACTTCAAGGTCTTTATTTGACACAACAGAAATCTTAGTGTAGGTTTAGCTGTAATTGTATTTAAATGTTTTTACACGCTAATTATTAACTTACATCTTTTAAGATAATTTAAGTTAATTGTAAACTTGTATATGTTATGGAAATGAAGAAAAATATTATTAAGTTCACCTAAATGAGCGTCATGGTATGATTTCATTCAAAATTGTTTACGTCAGGTTTAAGAATTAAATACTACACATTCACTCTCTAGTATTACCTGCTACTGTTCACAACCTAACACAGTAAGGTTTGTTCAGGAGTGACAGTTATCTATTCTATAATAATATTATAAAGAGGAAGGATTTGTATGTAAGTATGTTTGTAACGAATTGGCTCAAAAAGTACTGGCCTGATTTCAAAAATTCTTTCACCATGGAAAGCTACATTCACCCTAGAGTAACATAGGCTATATAAGATTCATCATCATCATCCATGACCGCTAGTTAAAAATGAAGACACAAAACACTACACATTAAAACGAGACAAAACACAAAATCTCAAATGATACAAAACTGAATAGTAATATTAATTTGTGACGAAAAGCCGTTATTATTAATATCCCTATTATCTTTTGCCCCTGTCGAAGAGTCAAAGACTTCTTATTTACGATATAAGTCTATCTGTAATATAAGTATTCTTTCGTCTGCGCGTAAACAATTTCTTGTATAATATAGATACCTATCACCTCACATTTCTGCGCATCTTTCTAAATTGTAAGATTTTATATTTACTGTTTTGTAGCTTACATACTGTTTGATATTTTTTGCGTACATTTAACAAAAAAAAAACATATGTCACGTTTGTTTTTATTTTGATTTTTTTTATAACTTTAGAGAGAAATTATTACACAATATCCTCGAACGAATTCGATTCCGCGTGTTCTGACAATGCGTTTCAGACACCATGACCACTAGTCTAGAGAGGCGAATTTATATCTCTAGTTGAGTTCCGTTTTTCGGAAACGGAGCGCCATCTATCGAACGTTTGATATTGTCATATGCAAGTCACTTGATATTCGAATGAAAACCATCGAGACGAGATATATACTAATATGAAATAGAAGAGTTGAACTTACCAGCGGGAATGGTGTTCCCAACAATTTTGTCCGCTTTCCCAGCATAATATCTCAAAACTGAAGCAGAATAGTAGACTTCATCTTCGGCATCTTTGACAGGCTTGCCGCAGTCCAAGGTCTCCAGTTCTGCCAGATATCTAGCTTGAGACTCCATTAGATCAGCCAGTTTTAACATGTAGCGACCTCGTTTCGAGGCGTCCATAGTTCGCCATTCTGAGTAGCGATGAAAAGCCTTTTTTGCGGCCGCCACTGCCAGATCTATATCCGCCTGAAAATATTAGATACCATTTAAAAGATTTTATATTTTATTTGTTTTTTATTTTTATTTTGCTCTATTACTGTTATTATGTAGATATGAGTTCTAAACCATATCAATAACTATATGTTAGTGCTTATTAGTCCTATAGAAACTTCAGAAGATCACTGCAAGACTCTTAACGCTTCGTTTACGTCATTTAGTTTGTAATTGTTTTAGACAATACAAATACAATAAGCAGTAAGTAAATAAGAGACACAATTAAAAAGAAGTAAACAAGCATTAGTTGTGATATGTCACATGTGAAATGGTTTTTATCAAAAGCATTGGGTATATAAAATCAATTCATTCTTGACATTTCATTCGAAAGGATGAAATTATGTCTATATTTTATTTCAAACTGTAGCTGAACTGACAGATGCCGCAAATCTCTATAACCATAATATACAAACTAATAGTAAACAATGACTGTCAGTTAGCCTAGTCGAGTCTGGTTAGCCCAAATTTTCCCGGTTTAATGAATGTTAAAAAAAAACTATTTAAATCGGTCCAGCCGTCCAGTTATTTTTTATGCTTACCAACGAACAGTATTACATTTTTTATTTATGTATAAATAGAATAGCTACACCAACAGCGACCCTAACAAAAGTCGTACTACTTGGCAGGTCCGGTGTTACTATCCCTTTAAACCGTATCCTTATAGCGGAAGGGATGTTAGTGGTCAAAATCGATGATAGATAAAAAAATAAACATTAGTGTCTAGGTGGAAAGGGGAAATCGAGTGTAAATATGGAGAAGACGTTAAAGACGTCTCCCAGTATTTCCTCACAGAGTCACACATTGTTGAGTTCACACTATATCACAGTATTCTTATGAACGTTATAAACTTTGTGAGTGAGTGTGTTTGTATATTTGTTAATTCTTCACGATGAAACGGCTGGACCAATTTTGGCGAAATTTGGTATGGAGGTAGATGGGGCGCTGGATTAACATACCTAGATCTTTTCATTATTATCATCCATCACCACGTGGGTGCAACCGAAGGGCGCAGCTAGTTTGTAATAGTTCTTTTATTTTGTCAAGGGTACAAAACGAGCTAAGATTATAAGTTTTTAAATTATCATGGTCACAAACATAATAGGTATTCAAATTATCAACGGGATAGTTACCATGTATATTTTCTATGAGTTTCCGATGTTTCGGCTCTGTTGCAAGCGCCATGATCACGGATGAACTGAGGAATTGCGGGTGGGTGAATGTTTACGAGCAGACGAAACGGTCTACTCTCTTCCGTACTCGTTTGTTACGCGAGGCACCACTACTATTTGCAACAGTGCCGAAATATCGGAAACTCATAGAAAATATACATGGTAACTATCCCGTTGATAATTTGAATACCTCTAGAGCTAAGATTAGTTACGGGATATATACCGTGTATTTCCTTTGAGTTCCACTGTTGCAAGTGCCTTAAATCGCAGTAGATAGTATACTTAGTAGGTGCAGAAGTATTATAAATGAGATATTTATGTATAAGTGTGTGTGTTAAATTCTACATAATGTATTGTATTTCTTATATTTATTAGCTAAGTAGGTACCTACTTTATCTCCTTCAGCAACTTGTACAATAACATTTTCATTTTGAGGATTGATGGTTGGAAATGTCTTCTTGCTTAATGCATCCACCCATTCGTTGTTGATGAATAACTGAAGAAAAAAATAGCTCTGAACTAAAATACATCACATTTTAATGTTATTTGACGGTTTAACTTACGCGGTATACCTACCGCGTAAGTTAAACGAATTAGTCGAATTTCTCGACTGGTTTCGTGACCGTCCGGGCCACTTCTTCGCGCTAGCACCATGATGAATGAACGCAACCGGGTGCGCACGTACTCCATGAAGAAGTGGCACGGACGGTCACGAAACCGGTCGAGATATTCGACTGTACGTACCGTGTAAGTTAAACCGTCAAATAACATTAAAATGTGTAATACTTACGAAAGTTTCAATCAAGTTATAAAATACATCACTTCATTAAATTCATTGACTTATTAGGAATTAATTTACGCAAGTAAAGTCGGTTTTGATATTAGATAAATAGGTATGTGAAAAAACTCACGAGAATCTTCAAACTTAAATATATTAGGAATATTATCTAAGTATGTCCTATAATACAAGGAAATATAACCTCTGCCTTTAACATCAGAAGTATTTGTGTAGTACCTATTAGTTATTATTTAACCTCCAAGTTAAAAATCATAGGTGAATAAATAGCTACCCTCTGCCTTAGTTTCCTTACCAAGGTTTCGTTTTTCGGAAAATTTTAGGTTATAGAGCTTTTGATAAAAAATATATGAAAATATGCGACGTAAAGGGTCGTCTTCTTTTGATCACGTTAACTTACAAGCTTGATTTATTCACATCGGCCGTGCGATTCTGTAATGATTCGTCGACGAACTCACCGATGTCAAATACTTTGAGATATCGTCCTTGTACACAAGGTTGTTTTTCCAACGTTTCTTGTCATCTCGTCATTTGTTTCACGGGTGTTGTCAAAGATGCACCGATGTTTGCTCTTAGAGAATCGCACGGCTGATTAAGTAAGCCAAGCCAAGTAATCACAAAATGTCAGTTGGACATTTGGCGTAATTCAAACCTCTTGTATTGGGACTGTGCCGTGCGATTCTCTAAGAGCAAACATCGTTGCATCTTTGACAACATCCGTGAAACAAATGATGAGATGACAAGAAACGTTGGAAAAACAACCTTATGTACAAGGGCGATATTACATAAAGTATTTGACATCGGTGAGCTTGTCGATGAACGCAACGACGAATCATTAGAGAATCGCACCGCTGAACGTGTTAGTCCATGAAAAGCTAGAATGATTAGGTCAATGATTAATCATATTTAAAATAGAAGAGCGAATACGATCGACCATTCCCTCTAGCCACCAAGATAACTAGGTTTCAGATAAAGTTCTCTTGCTATGCAACCAATTGCCGACGATGGTCTATTCTTGTTTCACAAGCAGTTGTCAGCTAAGAATATGTTAAACGACATGACGGCCTCATCATAAAAATTTAATTGAATGAAAGAAAGATATTTTGCTCAAGTCCTATCGTTTCTAAAAATGTATGTTTCAGATATGCCGGTATGCACGCAGACATTAAATATTTTTTTTGTTAGTCTAGATTTATTTTATTGCAAAATATCAAAATCTAAAATGAAGTTTAGAACTGGACTTATAACGAAGTGGTTAAAACCAAAACTAGTCACACCTAGAAAAAGACAAACATGAAGAAAAGAAGTGTTCCTCAAACGTCAAAACCAGATATTCGTAATCAACTATTTCAGTACAATTTATACATAAATAAAGTACCTACTAATTAAAAAGTTATTATCACTAAGAAACATGTTATCATTGAACAACACTAATAAAACAATTGTTTATTTTGATTATGTTGTTGCTATGTTGCCGGTAATTCGGCATATCGAGATAAATTACAATAAGGCTGCTTTTACGTATCTTCAAAATTGTGGGTACATATTCTACAATTCATTTATGAACAATTTAGGTAAGTTGTCTCACTATTATTATAAATGCGACAGTAAATATGTCTGGTTCTCAATGTTTGTTACTCCAAATATAATGGAAAAGGTCTATATTCGGTAATTAATTATCTGCATAACAAATACATACTTTTTATGGAAAACAAACTGTGATGATTCTTTTTCTGGCAGATAGACCGCGAGACGCAGGTGCTATAAAATATTTGTGATTTGTACTATACATATTAATTTCTTATATAAAACAGCAGAAATCTTGCGCTAAGGAAATGTATCTACGAGTCCATATCCATTATCCACACAATCTTTTGCTTTTAATTCAATATGTTTACTACTTACACTTTGACGCTACTGAGCATCCCTATTAAATTGTCTAAGAATAGAACAGCTATATAATTCCATGAATAGTTCAGTTACTATAAAACACCTTACCTTAGTGTACTTAACGTCCACTTTAACCATGCTGACTGGAATGCACTTATTTCCGTTTTGACCACAAACCACTCACGTCCAGTCAAGAACAGGCTTGAAGTAGACTGACAGCTGGCTGACTGGATTGAATCTATAATTCTATATGAATATGAACTTAACCTTGCTAATGTCACCGTTATGCTACTTTAAACCTTATCAAAACGTGGTAAGGCACGTTTTTGGAAAGTTTACTTATATTTAAATAAATACTACGACTTTGTTGACTTGCAAAGAGATGATTAAGCGCGACACTTTTAATCATATCTTAGAGAGCTACGAACTTTAAGACTGACAACCTTCAATCCTTCAATAAATAAATACTGTAGTCCACAGAGTACCTACATTTATTGGCTAGCACTAAGATTGCATACCCTGCTGTAGTTCAGTTACATTAAATCCAGACGGTCTTGACCTTTGTCGTAATGTCGCTAATTGCAACAGTTCGTTAGAAATAGCGAGATTGTTTTATTGTTAAATACTTCTATTAGTCTGGGGATCAGGAACAGATCACTTAGGCACGTTCTCGAATATGGTTACAGTCACAGAGGGTTAGGGTTTTCTGTGGTCTGGGCCTAGGTAAACTCCAATAAAGTATCTATGGTCTGGGTAACTAGCTATTGTCATGGTAAGTAAAAATCTACAAGTAAGTAGAACGTCTTCCCTACTAGCATTGATTAACGCAAGTTTAGATCGAGACGCGGGTAGGGTTATATATGTCAAACAAATCTTCTATCGATCTAATTTATTCGTAGCCTACGTACACAAATAGATGTTTTCTAAAACTACATCTATATCTATAAGTACTAATATTATAATGAGGAAAGATTTGTATTTTTGTATGTAATGAACAAACTTAAAAAAAACTGGACCGATTTCAAAAACTATTTTGCCGTTAGAAAGCTCCAAATCACTCAGTAACAATAACATAGGCTACTCGTATAGTTATATTTAAAAAGTTAGAGATCCGTATGAAAACTTCGATAATGTAAGCCAGGGTGTGAAAAAAAAGGGGAGTCTGAAAAATCTCATTTTGGGCTAATATTAAGGAAATAAAATTACTCCTTTTTAATAATCGGTTAAATTGTAGTGATAATAAAAGCAAAATAAATTAGGTATCAATGCTAGTAATTGGTACGAGTATTATAAGCTTCTTCAAGAAAAATGGTTTGTAATAATAAATAAATAATGTTAAAATGGTAAAAGACAACCTGTCAATGAAACAGCTACCCTGTAAGAGCCAGCAGGGACACTCCCACCTCTTAAAGTACCTAGTCATATTTCAACCTTACCATTAAATTTGGTACCACCACGTTAATTTAGCAAGCTTAGAATAATAATAAATTACGATAGACGTTTTGATGACGTATTGTCAAATGGTTCACTCAATTTCATCATCATCATCATCATCATCTCAGCCGTAGGACGTCCACTGCTGAACGTAGGCCTCCCCCATGATTTTCCAAAAGGACCGGTTGGAAGCGGCCTGCATCCAACGTCGTCCTGCGACCTTAATCAGGTCGTCTGTCCACCGTGTCGGTGGACGACCTACGTTGCGCTTGCCGGTCCGCGGTCTCCACTCCAGAACCTTTCGGCCCTATTGGCCATCTGTTCTGCGTGCTATGTGCCCTGCCCACTGCCACTTTAACTGGCTAATCTTCTGAGCTATGTCGGTGACTTTCGTTCTTCTACGGATCTCCCCTCATTTCTGATACGATCACGTAGAGAAACCCCGAGCATAGCCCTCTCCATAGCTCGTTGTGCGACTTTGAGCTTGTCTATGAGGCCCATAGTAAGAGACCACGTTTCAGTGCCATAAGTCATCACTGGTAACACACACTGGTCGAAGACTCTTGTCTTGAGGCACTGAGGTATTTTTGACGAGAAGACTTCGCGAAGTTTCCGGAACGCTGCCCAGCCGAGTTGGATTCGACGAATGACCTCTTTCTCGAAGTTGGACCTGCCTAGTTTGACTGTCTGTCCCAGGTAGATGTCAACAACTTCGAGAACTGAGTTCCCAACTGATATTGACACCCTCAACTCATCCTCGCTTCTCCTACCCAACTTCGCGTTGAAGTCCCCCATAACAACTAGAAAGTGCGTTTCAGAGGTAGGCCTATGTATGGCCCGACACAACTATTTACCGTTTATGATATTTTTTACCTACTTTTACTTATTACCTTAAATAATTATCTACTGTTAATAATTAATTAAAGATTTTGAAGAATAAAAAGACACCAAGAAGTATTATTACAAAAGAATACCTACTTCAGTGTCTTTTCGCGATTTCCTAGTTAACTTCTATGTTCACTTTAAAACATATTTTCATGATACCTTTTCATTACGCACGGCATTAAGATGTAATTACACAGACTCGTGCAGAATAACGTTAGAATAATGAGAATAATTATCGCCCTCTACGCTGTTAAATATTAACTAAAAGCTGTTAACAATATAAACAATATGGTCAGAAGTGGTTTTGATAGAAACTCTTCATGTTGGCTTGCATTTATGACCTTCTTAGTGTTGTTTGAATATTCTCGTGATTATAAGTCATATTTGTTTATTATCTAAACCGACTTCACGTAAGTAAGGTCGCTTTTCTTTAGCTTTGATTCTCGCATATAATTTCATGTAGCGATACGTACTTGTACGTTGTAAACAAAGCTATAACTACTAAAGTCTGTTCGGCCACTTATATCATGTTTCCTTTAATAATCAAAATACACTAACTTAGGGCATTACTCATAAACGCTGCTTAACTTTAAATGACGTTATTTAGTACTGCGCAAAAAAAATGTTCTGCGTCGTACAAAGTGACGTTAGTTGACTTTGGGGTTGAAATTCACAGACAACATCGAGTTCAAACTCATACTTCATAATGTCAGAATATGAGTCTAGACTCAAACTCTAATGACTTCCAAATTCATAGTTGAGTTTGGTCTATGGGGGGGCCCGAGTATATACTCACTGGAGAATGAGACGGGCTGAGTCACAAAATCGGTGACTTCATCCGTGCTCAGACATCGTCCTCTTTGAAGGTTTGCTTGTTACGATGAGTAGAAGTTTGAGTTTTAGAGGGAAACTGTACGCAATACTGTTTTATTTCATACTTACTAGGTATTGTGTGCTACTGTATTTGCATGATTCGTTTCACTTGATTACCTACTTACTTATTACCTTTTTTATTTATTCCAGGATTAAAATTATATTATTTATATATACTTTGTAGGTACTTATATATATATATAATATGATATTAGACGACAATGAATACAGTAATGAGGTGTTTCGCGATTTGGAACAAATAGAGAGATTAGATGATTTTAGTGTGCTGGATGAACATTACAACCTGCCTCGAATGTCCAATAAACCTACTAAACTTCTACCTAGTAAACCCTTCACTGACTGTGATGACGTGGAATTCAAGAACCGTTACAGGTACACGAAGGGGTCCATTCGGTATGTCATCATATCTGCGCTGGGGAGTATGATCACCGTTATCATGAAGACTACCTACCAATTTCTGTCGAATTACTAGTGCTAATTGATCTACGATTTTATGCGACAGTGAAGATTATTTTATGTAGGGACCAATCAGTTCTCTCAAATACTCTTTCTCACAAAAGGGAATGCCGCAAGAATTTTACCAAGTTTAGTACCTACCTAGTTTAGTTTTATCTAGTTTAGTATCTAATTCATTTTCTCGAAGTATTGATATTAAAAAAAACACTTTTTAGTGGGACTTGCTACTTAGGTGACGATTTGTATTCACCGTTAAAATTCAAGATAGGCGAAACACTTTTCATTTATTCGATTGTAAATTAAAAACCGCTTTGCCGAGTTTGGAACTTTGGAAGTATACCTACTCTACCTACTAAACTAAAAAAGAGTTATCAAATTCGCACTACTCTGTAAAAAGATATGCGTGATCATGCATAAAAAAAATATACGCGTCGACTTGAGAACCTCCTCCTTTTGCTTTGGAAGTCGGCTGAAAATGATATTTATTTAACCTTCTGAATGGCTTAAGTAAAGTCAAATCATGGCGGCCCCTCATACTACCTAGTACCTAGTATAGTACCCAGGTTTCCCGCCAGAGTACAGAAAAAACATTCGAAAAGGGAACAATGCGCGCCATTTTTTAATGTCGTCTATTTCGTCTCATAGGGAAATTATATGTTTCTCTCTTTCTAACGCAATGTTGTAAGATACAAAAATATATTTCAAACTAAACCTTATTTGAGATAACCATAATAATATTTGTCTGTAGTTAGAGGCGAACTCGATGGAGTAAGCATGGAGTTTACGATCGTACTCAAATGTGAATTTCGAAATGCCGAGTATACTCGCCATCACTGGAGTTCGAACTCATGCTAGACAGCTCATAGTAAACTCCACACACTAGCTGTGAGATTGTCAGCCTAAGCAACGTTTATAAGTACCTAAGGCCAATAATCTACATATTTAAAGAGATTATACAGAAAATAAAAGTGTATTTTTTTGAATAATTCTGTGTTGGATTGCTGCTGCGCTCTGCTCTTCTATTGCTAATCATAAACTTGTAAATATGGGTTGAAAGTTTAAAGAGAATTTAAAGCTTTATTAGTTTAGTAACTGTCCCTGTGGCTTCGCCCGCTTTCTGTACGGGATGCGATGATGCACTAATAGATTCCATAAATAATAATACTGATGTATCTTTTTAAGATTAACGTACCGGTTAAGCTGTGCGAAAAGAAATATTTTTTCATATAACTAAAATACCTCTATATCTATGGGTTGAAATATAAAATTGGAACAATTATCTTAAGTATATAATTTACTATTATACACTCAGGAATTAGGACTCAATAGAATAAATCAATACGTTAATTAAAATTTCAAAACTACGGTCGTTTCTATTAAAAACATGCAACAACGTCGCCAGAGTCGACATTTTATCTAACGACGATGATGATGATGATGATGAGGATTTTTCGAGCATCTGAGCATCATTTCCAACATTCCGACAGTCTTCACAACTGGAAGAGTGTCTCGAGGAGAAATATCTCCAGTCAGGACCGTCGAAACGACGAAAAATATAAATAAAGAAATTACGCCCATAAAATTTTGGATTAATAAATTTTGTGAGTGTAATTCAAATTTGTCTGCTTGATTTATTTATTTATTTTGTATCGCACTAATTCCCTGAACAACTTTTAATCTGTTTTGACGTGTAGATACAACCGTGCGAGCGGCTACATCGAAACTGGGAATGGACTCATCGACTTTGCGGCCCGCTAGAGGTCGTCGTGAAATTAAATGTAGTTAACACACTCTACAATTTATGGTAGACATTTTAATCTATTACTATCACTAAAAAAGAGAACAAAAACTAATTTCACCGTCTACATTTTTTACTTTTTCGATCGATATCTCGATAAAGATGAACGGTAGGTGAAAAATATGTATGACATAAATTAAAGAGCATAAAAAATCAACAAATAGTAATCTATCACAATTTTTGTATCTAGGCGGAGAGCCGAGTTATTGTTAAAAAACTGAACGTAACGCTTAAGCGCTTTTCTAACATGGCGGAAAATGCAACCAGGAAATCTGGGTCGAGTTTTCAAGCCTCCCCCACGTAATATCCACAATTCAGATTTTCCGGTTCACTTTCTTTACCTAGTATATATATATATATATACTAGGTAAAGAAAGTGAACTATATATATATAGTGACTGGACTAAAAATAAAACAGCATATAATTAATAACAAAACTTAATTATTATTTGGAAAACATTAGGTACAATAAAGTAAAATTATTTGGTCACTATATGCAGCTTGTTTTGCTTAAAGTTGTGGGACTTTCGGAAGCGCGAAGGATACAGTCTTGTTCTCCAAATATTGCTGGATACCGTCCTCCCCACTGGAAATAAAAAAAAAAAACATTTTGTTAACACATAGCCAAATTATTGATATACTCTCAAAAAAAGAATCAACGGACTATGAACTATGTGATAGCCTGTCTATATATCAGTGGTATTGCCACTAATAGTTTCGTTGGAATATTACTTAATCTGTGGTATTGCAGTTCTGACACGGGTGGCCCGATGTCGTTGCGGTTTTTATGAGAATGCGTGTGTTTTGCGAGATACTAAGTTATGTATGAACTATAAGTTAATCCCCATGAACTGCTGGTTTATGCACGGCTTAAGATCTACGATCCAATTAGGTAGATACGAAACTTCAAATTTAAGTTCCAATGTTTAGTTTGTTGCTGTACTTTATTTGATTTAAGATCATGTTTTTCGACGTACGAGTAGCTCAAATGTCTAGGTTGGAGCTCATCTTACGTGTAGTTTCTTGTAGGTATCGCATATCTATATATAACATATAAAAATGACCCCTATTTCTCCTGGTCACGCTGTGAACGGATGGAACAACTCTTTTCTTGTTGTGTTAATCAAAATCAGGACAAGGTTCATATGAAAGAAAACCAAAGAAGAGACAGGAGTATATATGGCGAGGCCGAAGGCCGAGCCTACTACGCGAACGAAGTCGCGTGCTGTCGTTAGTACCATTGAATATTAATGAATGAAAAACAAATGCAGGTGCCGTTCTTTAAGTCGCAAACATGATGGTTTCTTGTTTGTCTCTTGATTATCAAGTGTAAGCTAATATGTAGTTGTTACGTGTTGAATATAGACAATACGTTAAGTTGTTTGTAAATAGATAACAGCAGCTCATATTGTTCAGCTTGTTCGATTAAAAAATGACGGCCGCATTTATCGTTAGTTATTTTTAGTTACCAGACTCTCACACTAATAGTTCATGAAACGACTATTCTAAACCGATTTTTGGTTTGGCTGAATTGGCTGAGCTATTAACGCATGACCCGTGCGCCGAGCAAGAAACGGTATCATTTACGTTTTCAGTACAAACAATGAGCTATCTGTGCCATGACTATTGTAGGTACTATATAAATGTCAGTTTTTACTAAATACGTTAACGATGCAATTACGTTACACTTAAGGAGATTTTCGTGCCCACTGGATTACCACATAGGATACACTTAATCTCAGACAAGTAGGGTAATTTATGACAGCGTCATTATGGAGTCATTTATATTTAAGATTTCACGTTGATGAGTATAAGTTCATAGAAATATGAAAATCCGTTATAAGTAGAATCTGACAACAGTAATTTAAATTTAAATTAAAATTCTTATTCATTCACACCACAACTATTACTGAACCGATTTAGCTGACTTATTAACATGTAGGAAGATGATAACCTGCAGGGCTATTATCTCAGTTGCTAACAAAATGTTGATTAAAATCATGGAAAATGGCGGCTCTGTTTCAGTTTTGACACAGTTTTGAGACAAACATTTTAGTAAGTTGATGACTGGAGCTGACAAAAGTGACCACTTTTTTGGATTTCTTTCCACATTTTGTTAGCAACTCATATACATAATAGGCCTACTGGAATAACACATGGGCTAATACCGTTGGCCCCAAAAAAATAACGCCATTTATTACAGCATCATTCATTATAGTGTCATTAAAATTTAAGATAATACGTTGACAAGTAAATAAAGAGAATTTAAAAACTAGAACCTGTCCTTATTTAAATTGAATAAAAAAGGGCTGCTAAAATATGCAATAGCCTCCCTTTTTCCATATACCTATCAAAACAGGTTATAGTCTAACCAATTATATATATACAATACAATACATACAGTTCGCGACCAATTCCAGATTCCTTGAAACCTCCAAATGGTGTCTGAGCTGCTACGTGTTCATACGTGTTCACCCTGAAAAAAATAGTAAAGAAATTATATGTAAGTATGTAACTTATTAAGCTCTTTGGAAATTCCAAAGTCTAATCTTAAGGGGAGTAAAATGTGCAAGTAATATTATTATCATAGATACATTATTTATGCAAAAGTATGTGCTACGTGTTCGTAATCGTGTGATTACGAACACGTAGCTTAATGTTATCGTAATCACACATGTTTCTATAAGTAACCAGTAATAGGGTAGTCACAGCAGAAACAGCTGCATGAATTTTGACGAGTTTGTCCATACGGCAGTAACGAGTGACTCTTCACTCGTGATTATTAATAAAGATTAGACTTGCAAGCCTAAGCTAATCTATACAAAATAGCAGAATGCAAATACATAACAAAACATAGTTGTAATAATCATCATTTTCATCATTATCAGCCGGAAGACGTCCACTGCTGAACATAGGCCTCCCCCATAGAACGCCACTTGGACCGGCTACTCGCTTCCTGCATCCAGCGATTCCCCGCGGTTTTTATGAGGTCGTCGGTCCACCTAGTGGGGGGCCTGCCTACACTACGCCTTCCGGTGCGTGGTCGCCACTCGAGAACCTTTCTTCCCCATCGGTTATCAGTTCTGCGAGCGATGTGGCCTGCCCATTGCCACTTCAACTTGCTAATTTTGAGAGCTATGTCGGTGATCTTAGTTCTCCTACGGATCTCCTCATTTCGGATCTTATCACGCAGGGAAACCCCAAGCATAGCCCTCTCCATTGCTCGTTGAGCGACTTCAAGCTTGTTAATGAGGCCCACAGTAAGGGACCACGTCTCAGTGCCATAAGTCATCACTGGCAACACACACTGGTTGAAAACCTTGGTTTTCAGGCTCTGAGGTATTGGGGACGAAAAGATGGATCGAAGCTTCCCGAACGCTGCCCATCCGAGCTGGATTCTTCGTGCGACCTCCTTGTCGAAGTTGGACCTACCTAATTGGACAGTCTGTCCCAGATAGACGTACTCGTCTACAACTTCGAGTGTATCGTTTCCAACAATTACCGGTATAGGTGGAACATGGACATTGGACATGATTTTCGTCTTATCCATGTTCATCTTAAGACCAACCTGTTGGGAAACTCTACTGAGGTCGTTGAGCATGGTGCCGATATCCTCGAGCGACTCCGCCATTATAACTATATCATCGGCAAAACGAAGGTTAGTGATGTATTCGCCATTAATGTTGATGCCACATCCTTTCCAGTCCAAAAGTTTGAAAACATCCTCCAATGCGTTAGTGAACAGTTTCGGAGAGATGACGTCTCCCTGTCTCACACCTCTCTGCAATGGAATTTGTTCCGTACTCTGGTCCTGTAATCGGACTGACATAGTGGCCTTGCTGTATAAACACTTCAACGCTTCGATATACCTATAGTCAATTTGGCATCGCTGCAAGGACTGCAGTATGGCCCACTTCTCGATAGAATCAAAGGCTTTCTCGTAATCCACAAACGCTAGACACAGTGGCTGATTATACTCTTCGGTCTTCTGTATAATCTGCCGTAGTGTATGAATATGGTCTACGGTGCTAAAGCCTCTTCGGAAACCGGCTTGTTCAGGAGGCTGGAACTCATCAAACCTGCGTGCGAGACGGTTCGTGATGACTCTCGAAAACAGCTTGTACACGTGGCTCAAGAGCGATATGGGCCTATAATTCTTCAATAAGGTTTTATCACCTTTTTTGAAGAACAGCACCACCACGCTCTTGTGCCACGTTTCCGGCGTTTTGCCTTCGAAGATGACAGAATTGAATAACTTCTGGAGGACTAAAAGTATCGGTCTACTACCCGCTCTCAGAAGTTCAGTCGTAATTCCGTCCTCTCCTGGCGCCTTGTTGTTCTTAAGCTGTTTGAGAGCCATTCTAATCTCGTACAGGCTGATGTCCGGGATGTCTTCGGTATAGTGTCGGACTAACTTTGCTCTGGTGTCCTGAGCTGCTTCAGTAACGGGTTCGCGCGTCGAGGTATATAACTGTCGATAGAAGCTCTCAATCTCTCTCAGAATCTCAGGCTTGGATGAAACGATACTGCCATTTTCGGTCTTCAGTTTTGTCATTTGGCTTTGCCCAATAGACGAATCCTTTGCAAACACTTTAGAGCCCTGGTTCCGCTCAATTGCTGCCGTAATACGCGCAGTATTATAAGCACGCAAGTCGTGTCGCATGGACTTCCAAATTCGTCTATTGAGTTTACCGTAATCCGACATATCAACTGCGGACTGCAGTCTCATTTCGCTCCGTTCTGCCATTAGTTTCAGAGTTTCTTTTGAGAGTTTTTGAGCTTTCCTGCGGCGTTTGGTCTCACAGAATTCGGACCCAACCGCTTGGACAGTTTCCACGAACCCGTTGTTCAACTCATCCACTGTGTCGCATTCAGCTAAGCACTGAAAACGGTTTTGAAGTTCAAGTTGAAACTTTTCGGGGTTTTGGATTTGGGCACGATTTGGACGGAGCGTAGACTTCACCAGACGTGACCTCTCAAGCTTGACATTGATATTCAATGTGCCTCTTACAATGCGGTGATCGCTACCGGTTTTTACCTTGCTGATCACAGAGACGTCATTGAATATGCGCTTATTGGTCGTCATGATGAAGTCTATCTCGTTCGTAGTGGAACCGTCGGGACTCATCCACGTCCACTTCCTGGATGGCCGCTTCATGTAGAAGGAGTTCATCATAAAGAGTCCCTCCTTCTCCATGAAGTCAGCCAGCCTCTGTCCCCTCGAGTTCCGCTGCCCGTATCCAAATGGCCCTACTCTCAAATCATCACGTTTCCTTGTGCCTAGCTTTGCGTTGAAGTCTCCCATTACAACAGTGAAGTAGGTTTTAGAAGTATGCATGGCCCTGGATATATCCTCGTACATACTTTCTACTTCATTGTCTGAGTGTGCCGAGGTCGGTGCGTATACCTGTATAACCTTCAGCGAATACCGTTTGGTTATTCTGAGTATAAGGAACGCTACCCTAGCCGACACACTATCGACTTTCACTACGTTGTTAACGAGAGACTTGCGGACGAGGAACCCGACACCACCCTGGGATTGTTGGTCTCCCTCCCGGTGGAAGAACAAGTTGCCGGAATTTAGAATTATCGTGTCCTGTCCCTGTCTTCGGACTTCAGATAATCCCATGACATCCCAGCGTAACTTGAGCGTCTCTTCCTCCAATTCGACCATCTTTTCGTCGGTCCTGAGCGTGCGTGTATTGTATGTTGCCAGGGCCAGGGGTCGTTTTTGGGATTGGTAGCCGGATCTCTGCCGGAGATTCTTCGCACCCCCTGCTCCACCGTTACAATGGCCGCTACCGTAGCCACGGATAGCAGAGCTGCCGGGAACTGGGGGCCGTGGTTTAATGTTAATTGTCATGGGGGGGGATTTGCCTTAATGCACCACGCTTGGCAGGCGTCTTGGTGATCGCAGTGGATGTTGACGCAGACTGCGGGAAATGCTGCTGCCCATTTCCCGGATATTCCCTTAGCCGCCTCTTACGGCACCCACGGGAAAAGTTAGGGGGGGTACAATTCGTAGCCGGTACCACCACGGCACAGTTGTAATAATGATGGATCATAATAGCGAGCGCTGCAAAACGGCTGCCTCAAATACAGCGAATAAAAAAGAAAATATTTTTTTAGACATAGATCAGGTTTTTTTTATTCATATAACACTATCTTTCTAACACTTGGATACCTATATAAAGCAAGTCTACTACCAAAGGCAGTTTAATGTTCTTGCCTATAATATTGTTTGTTGACTAAAAATGTAATTTGATCTGTAAGTCCCAAAACATTACATTTTCCTATACTTTTATTCATTTCTAAATTATAAATCAGATCCAAACCAAGTAATCTGATGAAACATACTAAAAATTATATACACTTAATTTCTAAGTCACTTGAATTTATGGATATCCACTAACCTTGGACCTTTATAAGCATTTAGAGTATACTCTGCATTTATAGAATTAAATAAGGAATGTTCTACATGAGTGGCTTCCCGTTGCAGGTCTTTAGCGATTTACGAGTGAAACCGATCATGTTAAACAGCATAAGTGTAGATTAGCTCTAAGATTAAATAAAGTAGGTACTAACCACATAGATCCTGCGCGGACGTGCTTGACGAAGGACAGAGCAGTGGTAATGTCGTTGGTAATCACACCAGCACCTAAGCCGTAGTTAGAGTTGTTGGCACGGTCTACTACTTCTTCGAAACTTTCGAACTTGAGGATGCTCTGAACCGGTCCGAAGATCTGAAATATATAAACAGTTAAACTATAAAGTTCTAAACGGTATCATAAATAAGGATCTGCGCGATCAGTGGATGATCTAACTAAAATACAGCTAAACTAAAATCACCCCTGCATTCCGGAAGGGTGTCTCTAAGGCTGCAGTTAGGGTTCCCTGCCACTTTTACAGGCCAGGTAGTGGAATCCTTTTTCAACGATTTCGATCTCCTTCATAGAATTGCACTGGTTATATCTGTAAGTTTTATGAAACATATATAATTTTCACAAACCCAAATTCTTATTTATTACTTTGTTGGTAACGTTTTGGGTAGATGAGGTACCTACGATTAAGTAGGTGAAATGTAATAGTAAATAAATTTGAAGCCAGTTCTGATATAATATATATATTCTGATATAATATACCTACAGTTAAAAATTTACCAAAATCGGAGTTTCGAACCGGATGCAGCGTTTATCAGGCCTGACCAATTCATTACCTATCCATTGTCGATTCAATATTTAATCTAGCAGCAAGTCATATTACTAAATATTTCGTGCAGCACAGCTTCTACTATTTGTTCTGCACGGAACTGATCTACGCTTGTCCCCATGGTTTTTAGTTATATTTATCCAGTAATGCCATTTGCTACAGTGCCCTTTAGAACCAAACATAACACGCTTGCTGTCATAGTTGTTTTCTATGTTGTGCAGTCAAAGTTTATGAAAAGTTTTATTTACCTCTTCTCTGGCGATTTTCATGTCTTCTTTAACATCAGCGAACACAGTTGGTTGGACGAAGAACCCGACCTTGCCCTGGCGGCCGCCTCCAGCCACGCACTTTGCACCCTGAGATTTTCCAACCTCGATGAATCCCATCACCTTGTCGAACATTTCCTTGTCAATCTGAAATACAATACGACAAAATGATTCACCTATGTGAGGTAAATATTTTCTAGAATATCTATTAGAATTTGTATGTAACATTCATGCAGATTTATTTGCATACGATTAGCTTAGATGAAACGGACACGTCCACATAAGCTGGTAGGTACTTTATACCGGGCGTCTTCCATACCTTTTGTTTTATCAATACCAAACTATATAAACAATTGCCCCCCTCCCCCAACAGCTTGTAAATATTGCATTTTATGTAAATGTCACCCAAAATGATTACCTGCAGGCAATCAGGTAATCATTTTACCTGGATATCAAGAAATAATTTTACTGTAATTTTATGTATTCTTGCGATTCGCCAATCGAAAGAGCTCAAAATCAGCATAAAAAGCCAGATGATTCCAAATTAAACGTGCTTCTGTCCGAATCAGCAAGCTTCATTCGAGGCAAGTTTCATTCATATATCTATTGTTATTTTTTGTCCTGATGCGGACAGATTAATTAAGTAAATAACATACATCCAAAACCGAACAAACTGGCAAAAGTTCTGAAAATATGATACTCATGTTCAGTATCCTGATACTCGGGTCGATCCAAATTAAATTTATTAATTAATTATTATAATAGAAAAATATAAAATCTTCAATGTACAGTTACAGTTTTATAAAAAGGGGTAAGTATAACCATACCTGTGGCCCTTGTTCAACATCTTCGTAGGGGTTTCCGACGGATCTTTTCTGGGCGATTTCTGCGGCTTTGGCAACGAATTTGTCATAGATGCCAGACTGTACATAGGTCCTGGTACCAGCTACGCAGCACTGGCCTGCATTGGCGAAAGCTGCTCTGTGTGCGATGAGCGCAGCCTTTTCAACTGTGAATATTAACTATTGAGTAAATATATTGCAAGTTTTTGCTACGAGGTGTTAGCGGTTTAATAATCATTTTAAAAATAGGATGGGGATACTAATTTGGCATGCTAAATTAGAATTAGATTAGATTATCTATTAGAATCAGGATATGATTATATCAAATGACACACATAATCTGTGAGCATGTCAACTATGAGTGCACTGAACTTAATCTGTATTTAGGTGTTAGTTAAAATTTACAATCATTATCTTGCATTACTTCATAATATAATATTCTTATGCAAGTTTTGAACTTAGTACATTGCATTTATGGCGGATCTGTGGCGGTGGGTCAAATGGCGGATGGCGGATGGCGGAGGGTCAAACAAAGTAAAACTCATAGGGCCAAGGGAATGTTTGTAAACCATGATAGGTTGGTAACTATTTCGTGACTTTTTAAAACATGAGACACTGCATATTTACCATCCGCATCATTGAAGACAACCAGAGGGCTCTTGCCTCCAAGCTCCAGAGTGACTCTCTTCAAGTTCACGGCTGAAGCAGCGTTCATGATAATGCGGCCCACCTGTTGCATGTAAACCACGTTTAATTGATACAACAACATTCATTCATAATTATGTTAATGCAAGTATTCTGCGCACGTCCTGCGAGCTAGTTAGCATTTGTATAGCAGTGTCGTAGACATACCTTAAAAGGATGCCAATGTTATTTACCTATTGTATAAAAATATTGTTAAAGATTTTCCTATACCTATTTGGTATCAATTTAGCATTAAACTTTGTCTCCAATACGCGGAATCATATTATCGCAATCCCTTAGATACCTTTTGGATCAGGATAAAAGTAGTCTAATATAGTTTGAATTTCAAATATCTGCATTTCATCAAAAGCTAATGAATTGTTCAAGCGTGACCGAAACATACACACTACCTCAAAGTCTCATTCAAAAATGTGCAGTTATGATAAGTAAAAGGTATAAATTATGACGGTTTTTGATCGATGTCCAAAAAGGCAGGATGTTCTCAAGTCGAAGCGTAATAATTATTTTTATTTGATGCATTGTTTTTTACTGGATTATGCAATTTCAATGCTTTTTTGTTGTTCAGTTAGATTAAAGCGCCAATGTGGTGCATTTTAAATTTAATCATCTTTCGGTTAAGGTGTGTAATTCATTATTATCAATAATATGAAAACAATGCTTAAGTAACAGTATGTACCTGGATGGTATAGTTTCAAGCGAAAATTAGAAGGTGATAATAGTATTTATTAGAGACTCTGAGACTTTAGAGACCAGGGATGGCGAACCTTTTTCGATCAACGTGCCATTTTTGCTAATTCAATGTTTAAAATGCAACAAATAATTTTGACTTCGTTTATAAATACCAATAATAAAAACGTGTCAGAAATATTGTGTCGCGTGCCATTGGTTCGTCATCCCTGCTCTAGACAGTAGTAAAAGTAAGTTTCGTATTTTCAAATAACGATTTCATTTGTGGGACCTCTAACTATTATGAAATTCTCATATTGAAATGTTGAAAAGGGGCTTCACATTCGTCAATAGACATTATTTTGTCCGAAAAAATTGAGAGTATTTCTAACCTCGGTTGATCCAGTAAAGGCAACTTTGTCGACATCAGGGTGGTGAGTAATAGCATGCCCGGCAGTAGGTCCGTAGCCAGGGATGACATTGAGAACACCTGGTGGGAAGCCAGCTTCCTTCACCAGAGCAGCCATAGCGAGTGCGGTGAGGGGAGTCTGTTCCGCGGGTTTCAGGACAATAGTGCAACCTAAGTATTAAATACGACCAACATGTTATATCAACAACAATAATAATGTAGCAAAGATTGTGAAACAAACTAGAGATGTCAAAAGAAAGGAAAGGTATCCTCATAAGTGTTCCATGAAGGAGATTATATGTTTACCTACTTATATTATTTCATGCGGAACATTTATAAATTTAATTTACTTTAGTGAACTAATTAAAATTATTGTTATTTGGAGATGTAGGGAAAGGAAGGAATTCTTTTATATCCCAATTAAATTGTTCACAATCCACATGAATGTAATACAATTATTATCTTCGTAAATTTCAATATTATCTTTGTTTCTATTCTATACTTATTTACATACAGACAGGATGCTAATGGAACATTAAACTCTAATAATTACTATCAGACTACGCTGTATAGGTAATATATGATAAATATATTCCACACGAACTGAATTATTAATGTCTAATTAATCATTCCAATTAGTTTTTTATATATCACTTTTAAAAGTCGTCCTTATTGTTTTTAAATAATTGCATGCGTACGAGCCTACGAGGTACACGTATATTCTTCTTAGTTGAAAGATAAGTACAATTAACGATACATAATGAATGCGTAATGGGTGATAGACTCAAACAAAAGGCAATCAAATGATAGATAATCTTAGGCCTGTGTAAGTGTAACATGATTTCAATCTATTGCTTTCATTTTTATTATTTGACTCTAACAGCCAACGAAATAGTGTACATACGTACTTTGTTCTGAATACCTGGTATTATATTAATCATAAAACAATGTCAATTTACCTACTTAACTCTTAGATCAAACTTAAAAAAAGCACCGACACACAGCTCATCTGATCCTGGACCGAGAACTATATATTTTTGGTGTAATTGTGACACATGCTAGCAGAATTACCCTAAACATTATGACCTTATAATTTGGGAATTTGTAACTACAATATAATATGTACCTACTTTAAGACTTTGTATAAAGGGGGAGATTTGTATAAACACATGTAACTTATAATTTCATTAGTAATATATATAATTCTAAGTGTCATCTTGATCTTAAAATCTTAAAATGTTGAATTGGAATCTCGTAGCCAAAGTAAAGTATTTTATTTTTAATTTAAAACAATCGTATCCGATACTTGGTGCATTTCCCCTAGTAAGTAGTAGTAAAAGAGTGAGTAAAGTAGGTACTACTTATTTTAAACCTATTTAACAAAAACTTTAAATTAAAAACGACTCGTATTAATAACGGACCTCTCGTTTCGATTGTGCAGACACATAGATAGCAGACAGCAGACTTTAAACACTTCTTCTTTCTCTTTCTTTATCTATCTTTTTGGCTGAGTTCGTAATAGTTCGTATACTTAGCATGTACTCTTCAAATCGCTAACAAATGTGGGGAACCGGCACGTAGGCGTACAACTTGACGTCATAAATAAAATATTGTATCGTACCTATATACATTTTTAACGGAATATGTACCGTATTTATTATTTGTGTCGATATTATCAAGATATCTCGTAAATGCTGTAAGAATTCATTGATGATCTGAAGATTTACATTTCGTAAAATAGTATTTAATCAGAGTATGTAGTAAAAAGTATGTATCAGAGTATGAAAACTATCCCGTCGTCGTCACCTACTCGCGTGCATGACACTACATACATTAAAACATATCCAAAGAACGTATTTGTACAGGTTGATTTTATACTTTGTTCTTAGGAATCTACTTTACCTATTTATAATCATTGTATCACGTTGTAAGAAAATAGGTACGGCTTATCTTCGTATATTTGATATCTCTCAATCGTTATCGTTATAATATTGATAATCTTATTGTTTGTGAACCGCCTTCAGGAGAAGCCCATCGAAGCCCACTAGAATAGCCATTTAATTTCCGAGTTCCTCATTTATTCGTTATAAGGTTATTTAGTAGGACGCAAATCCTTTCTATCTGGGTAGATTGATATATCTAGATATAACTGGTAACTACTATATGGTATGGTATATGAAATAACTCTCTGTCATTCTTCATGAGCACGAATCTGTTTATTACACGATGTGGAGTAAACAACTGCTTTTCTTCGTGAAAACGGTATTGTACTGTTATAGACAAAACTGTAGGAGAGATTGCGCTAATTAATTAATTAAAATGTATACATTACCTGATTATAGTTAAGAACACTATCGTTTATTTACCTATTTATAGATATCGTATGTTTTTGGTTTACAAGAAATATCTTGTAAACCAAAAACATACGATTATTAAAGTTAAACATATGATTAGTTATTACTAACTAACATTGAAAATTAATACTAGGTAGCTCAGTCATATACATTCTTAGCAAGGCATTTGCATACAAACCTGCAGCCAAAGCAGGGGCGATTTTCCAGACGAACATGGGAATTGGGTAATTCCATGGCAGGATCTGACCGCAGACACCAACGGGCTCTTTCAGGGTGAAGGTTAGCACGTCTCCGTCTAAAATTTAAGACATAACATGCATTACTTTAGCATACTATGAATCAACAAGAGCCATTAGAACCAGTTACGAAAAATATATCCAATAGCACAAAAACTAAAAAAAATAACTATTTACGTACCAGCAGGAATGGTGTTCCCTAGAATCTTGTCAGCCTTTCCAGCGTAGTATCTGATGATACTAGCAGACCATTGGATTTCACCGGCGGCTTGTTTGACAGGCTTGCCGCAGTCCAAGGTTTCCAAATCAGCCAGGTACTTGTAGTCCCTTTCGATAAGGTCAGCCAGCTTTAGAAGAAGGCGACCTCGGCCTGAGGCATCCATGGTGCGCCATTCGGAGTAGCGATGGAACGCCTTCTTAGCTGCCGCCACAGCTATATCCACGTCAGCCTAAAATATTTATTTATCAACGTTTTTACTCATAATTAATTAATTTATGCATGTATAATCATTCCAAATTAATGTATTAAAATGAATTCAATGACGAGTAAATCAAGATAAAACATGGTCATATTCACGGTCGTTCAAAATATTATTTTATGATTTCACTCGTGTTTTTATTTTTAATAATTAATGTATCAAAACATTTAAAAACTGATAACTGTAACATTGTAGTCGCTTCTGATAACATAAGTTATTGTGGTAACAAGGTGACCCTGGATGGGCCCAGGGTAGCAACAAAACTTTGTTCATTGCAAGAATATTCAATGGCATCACTTAGTAGTTTTAAGGGGTCCGGTTGTTAATACCTACAATGTAAAAAACTATGCATGTATATACATATAATATTATATTCCTCACAACTGGTGCAGTTTACTCAGATGCAGCTTGCACTGACTGACATCATATACACTGATAGCCGAACCACATTTTTCCTCATGGAATGTCTCATAGTCTCTCGTTGGCTGTATAGAGTAAATTATGTAAAATGTTTATTCTTACCTTATCAGCTTCGGCCACCTGAACGATGACGGACTCGTCCTGAGGGTTGATGGTAGGGAACGTCTTTTTGCTGACTGCGTCAACCCACTCATTGTTGATGAAGAGCTAAATAATACATGTAAAATAGATTGGTTAACTTTTGGATACTAGAAACACACAAACCTCTTATTGATTGATATTGATATTATTGATATTGATGATATTGATATTATTTTATATTATTGATATTTATGTATGTGTAAGTATATATGTTCATGTATGTTTATAGTATAATATATGTATTATATTATTATTACGTGTAGGTAAGTGTAAGTATTGTTATATTTAAGTGTATTTTTATTAATTTGAATTTTACCCTTTTATCTAGTATTATCTAGTGTAGTACATCTGTTTCATGTAATACTAGGTAATAATATATTTCTTCGTGATGTTGCACCACCGTCCATGTCAATCACGTAATCGCTATCCATCCAAAGGTTGTCTGGAAGAGATCGCTTTTAGCGATAAGACCGCCCATTTGTGCCTACTATTTAAGTTGTTTCCTTATGTTGTATTTACTTTGGTGCAAATAAAGAGTTTTTGTATTGTATTGTATTGTATTTGGAATCTTGAAGCTGCTTTGAATACGCAAATTATTTCTATTACACGGACCTACATATTATCATTTTATTTATTACACGGATCATTGATTACATATTTGATTTATTGCACGAATCCTTGATATCCCCATAACATCATTAAATAGAAGATCATTAATGACTTGGCATCCTGTTTTCGCATAGAAGAAAATGTTTATGAATGAAACTGTCGTCGACGGATGCGTAAGGGTTAACTGTATATAATTTATTACGACAAAGAAGGAAGATGTGACTGAAATTATACACTTGTTAGGTGTATCCACTTTACTTAAATTCACAATAAAGATAAAGATACATTTATTTGCCAGAAACATGATTGAAATACATTCTTAAGATGGTATGGTTTTTGTTTACTAAACTAACTACTAAAGTAAAATACTAATTAATATCCTATCAAGTAAATGTAAGTCAAAACAACCATAAGTAATACGTCTTTGAAGCATAGTGTAATCACTAGTTAGAAGTTAGCGGTAACAATGAACAATTCGCTATAGGTATCGTATGTCGGGGTATTGTGACTTGTGCACTAGGTACGCGGAAGTCTGGAATTACAATGGTTCCGAGGTAAGCCGCAGATTAAATGACCTATACATGTCACCTACATTCACAGATTTAGTAAATACATTTCGATGTTTCTTTGTAAATGTTACTAGAAGCAAATCGGACTGTGTGTTATAATAGAAATTGGACCACTCTTAAGAACGTTTAGGAGATCACTATAATAATCTTTTCCTTTTTAATATATTGCTCAAATTGTGGGAACGAGCCTTGATTAGTGTTACCCAAGGCGTAGGTTTTCCACTGTTTTAAACGATGTTTTGCTTAAAGTTTTGCTATTATAATGAGATGGAAGTAAGAAGACCCGTAGCCAAAAGGCTTTTGTTAGTAGAGTCACTGCCTACATGGAGGAGCAAATTAAATATGGTCCTGTAATTTTGTCTGAATCTTAAGAAGTAAAAAAACCTCACTTTCAAAGTAGAAGAACTGGAGGGTTAAAAGGGTTCTGCACCAAGTGAAACTACTGAACGAATAAGACTCTAAAATCAAAGTCAGGATGATGAGCACAGTGCGGAAGATGTTTATGACGTTTGAGGTCTTCCGCTTTAGTCTCGGCAGCGCCATCGCCAGCCCGATCAATCGTCCCTGTCTAAATAGACAGAATTTACGCGTTTGTGCCGTTTTGGGTCGAAACTTTAAAAAAGTTAGCAATGCCATGTAGAGTGGTGGCAGCAGTGTCTGTCGTTGTAATTAAAAGTTTATTTCGGGTACACCGTAACTGCTATGGGAAAGAGAGGTTCGTAATTTTGAAATCTAAATGCTTTCTAAGTTTTATAGGTATGTTTTATTGTGTATGGACTAGTGTTTGCGTATACCTATTATCATATGGTATACTATCTCACCTTACCTACCCCATTCGATAGAATTTGGTCAAATTTGGTTTCATATCCAGTACCTACTTAAGTTGGTTGTATGTTTTTTTAAAGATCTTTGAGGTACCCTATGTCACTTTCGTGGCAGAGACGAATTTAATAAAAACTTATTTATCAAAATCATCTAATCTATCATCTAACAGGAGGCATATGTTCAGCAGTGGACGTCTTACGGCTGAGATAATGATGATCAAGCCGTAATACATACACCCTAACCCACCTCTGGTGATCTAGTTGAAAACGATGTTAGCAATACATATTGGCTTCCCTATGAGTAAAGTAGGCAATTAGGTAGGTAGCTATAATTAAGTACTTTGCCTAAATTTGTAGGTAGGTAGATAAAATAAAAGAACTGATAACAAACTATGGTTCTATTACACAGTAGTCTATTAGGATTCATCATAAACAGTAAACATTGTACTCGTATAAAGATTGACTTGCGACACTGACAGCCAAACACACTGTACAAACAAGACTATTTCTGGATGCGCCTAGTGATGTAATCGTGTGTGAGTTATCGGCAGTACCTACTGATATTTGCTCTGTGGCAGCGGTTAAAAACGCCGGCCGGCAACATCACAAACAACGACATTGACTGTGAACTCGCCCAATTGGTTCAATTTATATGTTAACAATTGAACTAGCTTATACCGCGATATTGACGATAATTTATAAGTACCTATGTGGAGAAAATATTTGTCAAGATGGAGGGACAGATAATGATACTGGAGGGACAGATATTAACGTAGATAGGTAATACTCTCATTGGGATGCTCAATAAATGATATCAGGAGTGTAATTACAGAGTTTTTTTTTTTTATCATTATGTGGCATATTTTAAAGTAGTAAAAAGGTATCGAAAAGAAAGAGGGCCTATCTACTTATATTTTGTTAGAAACTGAATATAAATTATTGTTTGTATCCAACACAGGTACATTAACTATTTTCCTGTCATCTTTGGATGTTATTGTACTTAAAATAAATTTGAAATTGATACATTAACTCCTAAATAATTTAAAATCTTACCTTAGTGTACTTGATGTCAACTTTGGCCATTTTGATGTATTTGATTAGCGTAGACGCGTGCGTTATCGTTCAGAGACCGGCGCGAAGTGCGAGTGTGGGTGGACTGAGCTCTGAAGTGAGCCCCTAGAAATATAAACGAATCGGTATCACTGCCGGCTACAAATATCGTAAACATGGGTACAATATCTATTGACACAGTAACGAAGCTTGCTACATTCCATATTATTGCTTATTCATGTCCGATTGAACTGCAAAACATACACCTAATTGGACACTCAGCTGTCCCGATTGTCCTTTGAGATATCAAATAAATAGAAAAAGTTGAATTCTGTAATGTATAAACGGCTTTACTCGCCTGACATACGGGATACGATAGAAAAGAGACTACTACTAGGTAGGTACTAGGGTACCTACTTTGGTGAAAAGAGTTTTCCGACATGGTTGTTTTTAAAGTGTCTAGCCCTTAGGAGACAACACTTTAGATGGATGTCAAAACACTCAAAACCATGGCCGTTCCATAGGTAATTAATATTCACTTGACATTAATCTGCTCATCAACTGAACCTCAAGATATCGGGTCTAAAAAGGCCGTGTCACAACGTTACGGATCTAAGAACGAAGATCTAAAACTTGCAAAGTAAGATTTAAATATCGCAGAATTACATTTTAAAAGTGAACAATTACATTTTTTATATTAATCTAGATTCTTCTACTAGATTCGTAGCTATAAGAGTTTTGTACAAATTTTCGTCTCTCACTTTACTCTCATATTAATTAGTGCCTTTCAAGTTACGGTTTTGGGGAGATGTAACTATTTCTAATAATTAACCAAATACATTTTTTTATTTTAAACTAATTGTCTTTGTCTATAATCTATTATGGTGTAAGTAATGTAGAAATTAAAATATAAAAATAATTACCTAAGCACCTAGTCATAGGTTTATGTTAAGTCAAAAATCTATGCAACACCAAAATATCGTCGCGAATCCAACATCAGTCGAACCTCACGACTTCCGGCGATTTGCGATATGCTAGTTTTAGGACATTCGAATATCAGTCAAACTTAATGTACGCATGTGGAAAAGTATGTAACAGAATTAAAGTTATAAAAATTTACATTACTTTGCGAAAAAATTAACTAGTCATCACGTAACGCTAATAATCTCATTGTGAGTGACCTATTCATTTCGAGATTCTATACTGTTTATCGTTTTACGTTGTACATACAACGACGTTACGCGGCACAAAGTTACAAAACAGCTGAAGTGAACTTGACAGACATTTTTGAGATAAGACTGTGATAAGACTTGGGGAGCTGATAAACCCTATGGACACTAATTCTAAAGTTCTGTACAACACTAAATTCACTATGAACGAAGGAACAATACTTCTTCATCATCATCATCATCATCTCAGCCGTAGGACGTCCACTGCTGAACATAGGTCTCCCCCATGATTTTCCAAAAGGACCGGTTGGAAGCGGCCTGCATCCAACGTCATCCTGCGACCTTTATCAGGTCGTCTGTCCAACGTGTCGGTGGACGACCTACGCTGCGTTAGCCGGTCCGCGGTCTCCACTCCAGAACCTTTCGGCCCCATTGGCCATCTGTTCTGCGTGCTATGTGCCCTGCCCACTGCCACTTTAACTGGCTAATCTTCTGAGCTATGTCGGTGACTTTCGTTCTTCTACGGATCTCCCCTCATTTCTGATACGATCACGTAGAGAAACCCCGAGCATAGCCCTTTCCATAGCTCGTGGCGCGACATTGAGCTTAGTTATGAGGCCCATAGTAAGAGACCACGTTTCAGTACCATAAGTCATCACTGGTAACACACATTGGTCGAAGACTCTTGTCTTGAGTAAATTGAAACTTACAGTTTAAATAAACATTGTTATTAAACTATATCTATTTATTGCACATGAGTATTATTGCACTTCTAATTTACTTTTAAATAATTAAATAAATAATTAATTTTTAGTAGGTATCAATGTAAACCAGTTCCATCAGTATCATAGTAAAACCTGAATACTATTGCAGTGCTGGACAAAAGGCTCTATAAAATTGCAAGCCACTTTTTTCCACAAACTTTTATCCACAAACTGAAACATATTTTTTTGGTCATAAAGTGATCACTTATATTGGTAAAAATTAGAAACACATTTATAAACGTTATATAAATGTATAGATGCACAGTAATTGGACAATCATGTCTCACCAAACAACAGCCCTTTAGGTACTACAGAACCCTAAAATCAATGTTTAACACAATTTTTATATACCATACTATTTTCAAGTATTACACAATATTGGGAAATGCCTATTTTACGACATGAGTACGCGTTTAAAACATGTTGCTTATTGTATTATTTATTCTGTGGCGTAGCGTAGGTTCATTAGATAGGTACGCTAAATTCGTCTTTAGAGACGATCTCTTTAAAGTTTACTCTAAAATTATGTTATAGGGGAATTGTGCTTAAGATGACATACTTTTTCTTTCAGGATAAATATTTCAAATAAATGAAGTCATGTGAGATCAGAATCTAGCGTATATTCATAAACGTTTCATAAACATTGGAATTGCTTCAGTTTAAGTACAACAAACATAACATAAAATCAAAAAACAATTAAAAATCGCACTTAGGTCGACGAGTGTAAGATGACATATCAATGGCCTAAGATGACATAGTATGCCATCTTAGACTTTGATGATATGTCGTCTTAACCCTTAGTCGGCTCTTAAAGTCAACTCTTACAAAAGTTGTTAAAAATATTAGAGGTTCATTATGTATCAAAAAAAAGAAACAGTTTACCTGCGAATTAGTGTTAACCCTTTTAACAATATTAATTTACCGAGCATAATTCGCAGGTAAACTGTTTAATTTTTGGCGATATGCCTGCGCATAGTGTATGACACCAATTGGAACACAGTTGACACTTCACCCAATGTTCTTTTGGTCTAGATTGGCTAAATAATTCATTGCAGTAAATGCAGGCTGGATCATTTTCCTCCTCATCCTCATTAGCGTAAGGATCCTCGACTTCTCCGAGGTCCTCATCATCATCCAAAATAGCCCGCTTTGGCTGCTTTCGAACTCGCTTGGTTCTGCGTTTTTTAGGTGCGGGCTCAGGCTCCACGTCATCATCCTTAAAAATAAAGCGCTTGGTTTGCTTTTGTTTTTTTAGGGGCTTGCGATTATCATCTTGTTTTTGTTTTTTTAGGGCTTTGCGATTTTCCTCTTCTTTTTTCTGTTGCACTGCTGCTTTAATGTCATTCATAAATGGACTAGCCGTGAGAACCTGCGATCCACCAACTTTTCTGTTTGTTCTTGACTTTCCTGTAGAAGCAGCTTTCGGTAGTGGTGAAATTTCCTTAAGTATACTCTTCGTGGTAGAAAGTAAATCTTCCCCAGGTAAAATTTGACTGCTACATGACGGTGGTTCGTTATCGTCCTCTCTGATAGTTTCTGGAACAGTTGCATCTGCTATTTGCCCTTGATAATTATTGTCCGGAACAGAAGCGATGTTGATAGGTTCGATAACATTACTGGGTTGGTTAACCGATGGTGGGTCTTTGCCGTCTGCAGATATAGCTTCTGGAACAGTTCCATATTTTATCTGCTCTTGGTAGTTATTTACCGGAGTAGTGGTAACATCTATCTGTTCGTTGGCATTAGTGGATTTCTTAGAACCAGTAATAAATGCGCAACAACATTTGCTGACAAAGTTTTAAGAGATGATGGACCTCTTTCAACTTCTCGAGATGTGGCACCTGTTTTCGGAGCACTGGTGACATCCATCGGTTCGTTGGTTGTAGTGGGTTGCTTAGAACCAGATTCTAGAAGCATTGACCGGGACACGGATGAAATATTAACGTCATGATCTTGTGGCAAATGTGCGACAACATTTGCCGTCAAAATTGTAGGAGATGAGCGACGACTTTCAACTTCTTGAGAAAAGTTGTCTGTTGCAACTTCCATCTCTTCGTCAGCGTCAGTAGATTCTGAGGAAACGGACTCTTCACGATTTAGCTGGGGCTGACATGAACTACCGGCAACCGACCCGTCATCATTATTTATTTCATTTTCTGTAACTTCGCTGGGTAAATACATGTCCTCTGGAAAAATATGTGGGTTAAAGGGATAAATTCCGCTTTTTTCAAAACCACTCGTTATATTCCTGACTGAGGCTGCATTTTCGTAAGCTCTTCCAAAAATTTGAGCAACTTGGTACAGGCCTATAGTTCTGCCAGGATGGTTCTTCATCCAGGTGGCCATCTCTCGGTCATAATACGCCTGAAGTGGACCGAAAAAGGATACATCAGTCGGCTGCATTCGATGCGTGCAATGCGGAGGAAGACAGAGCATTATCACGCCATTGGCTTTGGCAAATTCAAGTGCTTCCAGATTTTTATGGATGGAATGACCGTCCAGAATAAGCAACACCTTATTTGTGACAGAAGCATTCACAAAAGACACAAAATGGCGCATCCACTTAAGAAATAGGTCACCGACCATATAACCAGAGGGATAGCACAGCTCCAAAGTGCCTGGTGGAGCACCATCAAAGTATTCCGCCTTGTGATTTTTTCTTGGTATAATCAGTGCAGGTGGAACAAAGTTTCCAATGGCATTAGCACATGCAACGACTGTGAAATGTTCGCCACGTTCAGCACTAGTGACAGCACCGACTTGCTTTTTTTCCTTTGGATGCAAAAACTTTTGGGGGCTTTTGAACAGTGTTAAGCCCAGATTCGTCCATATTGTATATTCTATGCGCCTGAATCCCATTATCAGTCACTGCTTTTTCCAAAAGAGAAAACACTTCATTACTTGAGGCTTGTTAAATGCCCTTGCTCTTGCAGCTGACGTTGGCTCTGGAGCTCTAAGTGAGATATTTGGATTGCGTTCTCGAAACCCTTTCAGCCAATCCCAGCCAGCTATTTTTTCATTCTTATCAAATCTGTGATCAAGCCCCAATCTTTCCGCAAATGCAAATGCTAATTTTCTTATTTCGGTCGTATTAAACCCAAAAAGTCGACTTTCAAACTCGAGCACATGAGCCACTATGGCTTTTTCCATATCTGCGCTGAAGGTTGGTTTAAAACGACCAAGGTTTTCTGGAGTACTATAATAATGGCGACGTAGTGTTGCTTGTGGCACATTAAAATATTTAGATGCTAAAAGCCAACCCATCTTATTCTCCTTTACAGCTTCTATAGCCTTAGCCATGTCTTCTTGTGACCAGCTCTTCCGTGTCGAGGTACGTTTGTAATTGCCGGGCATCCTGTAAAGAAAGCAAAAAAAAACGAATTTGATAGGTCCAAGGTAAGTAGGAATAGAATAGAAATAAAATTTATTCTGATTTGGATATATTTTGATTTTCTGATTGCCATTATGCGTTGTAAATAGTTCTGTTCACAACTCAGTTGCCGTATTTCTGTGGAGAGGAACAGACAAAATCCTATTGTATAAGGGTAAGATGACATGGTATGCCATCTTACACCCACGTCTGGTATGTCATCTTACCCAATAGTGAATGCAAATGTAATTAAATTGTCGTGAAAACAATTTTTAGGTTAGAATATGCTTGTATCAATATTTTGGTCATAATATAATGATAGATTTCATAAAAAAATAGTTCAACTAGATAATTCTTACCTTACGAGTAATTTCCCAACAAAACCAGAACGTCATCAATCTTTTTTTGTTCACTAATTCCTGTCCACCATATTGAACTGCAACACTAGCGACACCTGCGGACCGTCTCTAAAACATCGCAGGTACACCTATAGCGCGAATATTTAAATCGATATTGCTAGTGTGTCATCTTATCTGACTATGTCATCTTAAGCACATCTCCCCAAATAATTCTAATTTTTCTCATTGACATGTTTCAGATAACTATATGCTTTGTATATATTTCAGTCGTGTTATTATTTAGCACGTTTTAATATCCTATTCGTGTAACATTTAAACATTTAACGATTTGCTACAATGCAAAAATAAAAGACTGTGACTACATATTATTTATAAGCTTTTTTAAATTATAATAGTGTATCATTGTGACTTCCTCTCGCATGATGGAAATCGGAGATAGAATTAAGAAGCGATGAGTGATGACCACAGATATATTGTACACTAGTTGAACCCGCTAGCGGCTGAAACTAACGCTAAATGTTAAGTGAAGCTTACCACAATATATTCCTGTAAACCACATCTAAATTGGATAAGCCTTTTCTGAGATTAGCGTGCACAAACGCACAAATAGGCAAACAGACAAACATTCTAACTAATTATTTATTAATGATTACATTTTGACCCTATGTATTTTCATTATAATTTATCAACCGTATTCTTTTGGAGGGGAAAACAGCGGGCGCCTTAGTGCGAGTTTGTTTCTTTTGGATTAGTTTAAGAGCGGTGGAATATAATAAATTAGCGAGTATAAAAGTCTGCCGTTTGACGGTAGTGTATAAAACGGGCTAATAGTGCAGTGGTACCGTGATATGGTAGGTAAATTTGAAGCAGACTCATGTCAGTGATCATTAACCATATATTAGACAAGACTAAGCTCGAGTCCTTCATGATGAGGATTAGTTGGGATTGAAATATCCACCAAGAGTCGTGGGAGCCACGGCCGCTTTGGGAAGGCTGCTGCCCGAAGTAAGTAGCACGAACGCCAACAGCCGCTGACTATATTCCGGAGTGATCCGGAGTATGCCCTTTACGGGACACCGGTCTGGGTAAACGCCCTCAGTCATAAAATAGGAGCTTGCTGCGACATCCGCTGCGACTCATTGCGACTAGGGCGATACGCGAATATCGGACAGTATCATATCATCATCATGGACGGCGGCATGCGTGCTGGCTCCATGTGATCTCCCTGGGAGCTGCAAGCGGAAATCTTCGCCGAAGTCTATCACCTTATGGCGGCGAGGAGATCTTGAGGAGTAACCTCAGACTTCATTTCTTCGGACATCGGAATTCACACGCATGCGGCAGCAGGCGCGAGCCACACTGTTGCGGCTGTGGGAGGAGGATCTCGCTCCCCCGGTTCCTGGGCAGTGCACGGTGAGGCAATCCGTCCTGTGCTCCAAAAGTGGGTAAAGCACCTTTCGGGTCGCAGACCTTTTGGTCCGGTGCTTTCCGGACACGGATGTATCGGAAAGTACGTGCACCATATTGCAAGACAGGAGGCGACCATAGCCTGCCACGAATGTGAAGCGCTGGAGGATACGGCGCTTCACACGCTGGAGGTGTGAAAGTGTGTGCCACTGGGGACTCAATGCGGCACACATTTCAGCGACAATAGGTGGAAATCTCACTCTGTCGAGCGTGGTAAACTTTATGCTACGACAGCGAAAGACCGTGGCAGGCAATTAGTTAGCGTTTAGTGGGTCTGAGACATACTCCCTTTTGTCACCCTCGCGGCAGAAGGGAAGTGGATAGCATTTCCCTCCATCGAAAAAACCCGATGCTTCCTTTACTACCTGCCGCTTTATAAGTGTTTTAAAATATATATAAATCATTATAATGGGTTTTTCCACAAGAACTTTGTTTTGCAAATGGGGCAACACCAACAACATGAGAGTTTTGACATTTAGTTTTTCGTATTCGTAATAGATGCTTTGACAATTGTTACAATTTTGCTCGAAAATCGCATTAAAATAATAAAATCCACTATGAAAATGGCGGTTCTGTTAAAGTTACATTTCGTAAAATTCGTGAAATGTATTTTCGGACAACATAATCGACCTTCTGAGACCATGAGACATCATGACCATGAGATATCACTGACATGTGGTTTCAACAGGACGGGTCCACATGTCACACAGACAATGAAACGATCAATTTGTTGCAAACCAAATTTCCCGATCGCATAATTTCACGAAATTCAGCTGTTAAATGGCCAACCAGATCGTGAGATTTAACACCACTGGATTATTTTTGGAGCTATGTAAGGACAGAGTCTATACGGAGCCAATCAAACCGATTGCAGCCTTAAAACGCAAAGTCCGTGGTGTGTTTAACGAATAAGAGCCGCCATTTTGCCAAAAAGTGATTAAAAAACTTTTATGAAAGAATCGACATCTTTCAGCGTGGTCATGGTGGACATTTGCCAGATATCATTTTTCATTCATAATTGCCGAACTTTTCTCTTCGTAATACAATAAAAAAAAATCATCTAAATACATTGTTTTATTTTGTTTTACAAAACAAAGTTCTTGTTGAAAAACCCTATGTAGGTACTCTGGTGGAGAGTACCTTTGAGACGATGTAGCATGTTTTTCAATCACATCTTTATTTTAATATATTTTAGGTATTATCTTAATAGAAGCGAAATTATACGTGGATAGATAACCACCACAAGCTTGCAAATTCAATGTTCTTGGTTGGTAGATGTGGCAGTATATTAACAGTGACGTGGCGTTTATCATAAGGGTAGAACATTACATACACAAGTAATTTTTTTTATTTGTAACATGTTGTGAGTTGTTTTCAATACGTTTCTTTTTTAATCTCATTTTTTTTGTTATCTCCGGCTGGTAGCTGCGTTGCATATGTATCAACTGATAAACAGTTATTAACATTTATATATTATAATGTCAGACTTATTATCGCAATAAGAAATTCATTAATTGCTTGCGCAAGATATCTTAATCTATCGTACCTATTTACGGAGTCATTTACCCAATGTACCTAACTATATCGAATTATATTGGAACCGGATTAAGTAACATTATGGTATCAAATAGAGCAAAGTGACTGGGTGATTTTAAAAGTGAATAATTCTAATCATACACGAAGATTTAACCATCGAACTTTTTATTAAAAATCACTAAAATATTAATTTCATATATATGTATATATATATTATATATACATTCGAAGTACTTTTAATTTAACTGTCCGCTTTATACTTTCATCCGAAGGAAAGTACCTATATGAACTTTCCTGTTGCATATCACACTAATATTATAATTATATAAGTATAGGTATTTTGGGTTAATGAGTGTGTCTGTATACGTTTGTCACTTCTTCACGCTGAATCGGGTCCACAGATTTGAGTGAAATTTGGAATGATGCACAGGAACACATAGGTTATGAAGCGCTCGCAGCGGAGCTTGACTTGCCGATCTTAACCTATCAACAAGTTAAGCAAGGCTTGCCGCGGTCAGGGGTTGAATGGGTGACCGCTAGTGGAATTATTCAACTGAGCGCTTCCGTGCTTTGGAGGGCATGTTAAACCGTCAGTCCCGGTTGTCTTAGGGCAACAGTCATTCAGTACCTGCGGAGGCTTCTGGCCGACTATCTGGAGGACAGAGCCGTCCTCCTCGTAGACCGCACGGGCCAACTTCGCCGGTACGGTGCGGGGTCCGGTGTTCCACAGGGGTCTGTTCTAGGACCTCTCTTGTGGAACATCGGATTCGATTGGCTCCTGCGGGGAACTCTCCTCCGTGGTACGAGTGTCATCTGCTATGCGGATGACACTCGTATGCTGTCACTGCCCGGGGGAGGGACTTCAGGGAGGCGGCGAGTCTGGCTTCGGCCGGCGGATCCCTGATCGCGGGAAGGATCCGCCGTCTTGGCTTGAAGGTGGCACTGCATAAGACCGAGGCCGTGTTTTTCCACGGGCCTCGGCAGAGCATTCTCCCTGACGCCCACATTATCGTGGAGGGGGTCAGGATTGAGGTAAAGGCCCAGATGAAATATCTGGGCCTAGTGCTCGACAGCAGGTGGCGCTTCGGCCCGCACTTCAGCGGGCTGCCGACGCGCCTGCTAAAGGTTGCGGGCGCCCTCTCGTGGCTCCTTCCGAATTTGGGGGGGCCCAAAGCGCGGTGCCGGCTCTTATACGCCGGAATCTTGAGGAGTATGGCCCTCTACGGGGCCCCTATCTGGGCTGACTCCCTTCAAAGTAGGGAGAACGCCACTGCAATCCGCAGACCCCAAAGGGCTATTGCACTGCGGGTGGCGAGGGCCTACCGGTCGGTGGGGTTTGCGGCGGCGTGCGCTTTGGCTGGCACCCCTCCTTGGGAGCTCCAGGCAGAGGTGCTCGCCAAAGTGTACGAGTGGACGGCGAGGCGTAAGGCCATCGGGGAGTGCCCCTCCTTGGAGGAGCGGATGGCCGTCCGGCGTGAGGCGAGGGACGCAGTCGTCCATCATTGGACGGAGGATCTCGCCACCGCCACTTTTGGCCGCCGTACGTTGGACGCTCTCGGGCCAGTCCTACAAGACTGGCTCGGGCGGTCCCACGGTTTCCTATCATTCCGTCTGGTGCAGGTGTTATCCGGGCATGGATGCTTCGGATCATACCTGCACCGGATCGGAAGGGAGGAAACACCGGCATGCCATGATTGTGGCGCGGCGGAAGACACGGCGCAGCACACCCTCGAGGTGTGTCCGTCGTGGTCCAAGCTGCGCCACAATTTGGTTGCCATAGTCGGGCCGGACCTCTCGCTCCCCAGCGTAGTCACTGCCATGCTGGAGGGCGAGGGGAACTGGGCAGCGGTCTCCTCCTTTTTTGAAGACGTGATGTCCCAAAAGGAGGCGGCAGAGCGCGCAAGGGAGGATGACCCCCTTGCGGCGCCACTGCGTAGACGAAGAAGGGGTGGAAGAAGGCGATTGAATGATAGTCGCCTTCTCCCCGGTGGTGAATAGCGAGGGATAGGCGCGGGGGTGCCTTCTCTCGCATTGCACTTATTTACCACCTTCGTCGGGCGGGAATGGCCAAGCACTCCTGGCCATTCCCGGGCTCCTCCTGGTGGGAGGGGCGTGCAGGCCCCGCTGTAAAAGCGGGCGGTCGTCGGTGGGGGACTGGACGTAAAGGCTCGGCCGACTCCCCAGTTCTCCTCCACACATACGAAGCCGGAGTGCCGCTGGGTCGTTTAGTGGGTATACTGGCATTTGCCGGGGAGTCCCACATACCCCCCTCATCCCCAACAGGGGGGGATGCGTAATGCATTTTTCCCAGCGGAAAAAAAAAAAAAAAAACAAAAAAAAAGGGCAACAGTCATTAGGCTATGTCGAAGGCCTTCGGGCGGCCTGAAAACTTCGACATGGGTTGGCCACTAGCTTATCCACCAAGCCGCACTGGGCCGCGTGGTTGATTTTGGCCCAACTCCGCTCTATGAGAGGAAGACTCGAGCCCCAGAAGTGGGAACTTAATGGGCTGATTATGACATATGTTACTATATTCTAATACAAAAGGCGGTTTCCGAGGTATTGCAGAGTTTAGAGAGAAAAATTATAGCCCCGAAATACCATATAAAATGTAGCTTTAACAAATTATTTATTTTTTTGCAGGTCTCGATCCAGCTAGACCTCTTGTTTCCGCCTACGGATCCCGCCAATTTCGACTAGGAAGAGACGATGCTCACGTCGTGCAAGTAATACACACGAATGCTGGGTTCTTGGGTGAAAGCGGTCAGGTGGGCCATGCGGACTTCTGTATCAACGGTGGAAGAATACAACCAGGCTGTAAAGGACATTTCATGCGTAAGTTATGACGACCGTATCTTAGTGGTGGTAAGCAAATCGCCTACTCCTCTCTTTGCAGCGAAACCTTAGGCAATGCGCCTTACTTACCCGCAACATACATAGTACCTACCTCTGTACTCGTCAACCACCCTGTGACGCTGTAAATGCCGGTAAGGGTAACCATCAAAAAAATGGCTGTTCGTTGAGGCCGTCTTAGTATCGCCACATTTTTATTTGAATACAAAATTAAAATTCTGTTGGCGCATGGTAGAAAACGAAATAATTCGAAATTATAACTTGATTGAAACTTTCGTAAGTATTTGGTAGGTATAGTCGAATATCTCGACCGGTTTCGCGTAAGTTAAGCCGTCAAAATAACATTAAAAATTCGAAATTAATCATATTTAAAATGTTTAGTCTGTAATACTTAGGTTATTCAGGACTTTTTAACTCTGTGTATTGAGATTTATAAGCGATCATTCATGTTAGTTATTGACAGACCCCTCAGCTGTCGTTAACCAGAAGAACAATAGATTATATATTGTATATTCTGGTTCCTGATACAGCTGAAGAATAAATGTATTCGAATACTCTATATCTTGTTTTATGTATAATTCATACAGTAATCTTAAATTTTATTTCATTAAGGTATTTCTCGGTGCAGCCACTTCATGAGCTCATGCTACTTCGCAGCCAGCGTTCGGAAGAGAGTTCGTATCGTCGGAGTTCCATGTGACACTTCCTGTCCAAAGACTCAGAGCAGATGGGGCATCAGACATGACAAGAAATCGATTAGACTCGGCGATGACATACCTGACAAGTAAGTATCACAAAAAAATGTTATAAAAACTAACGTGGTTTTCACTCATTTTTAATTAGAAATACAGGATTAATCACGTAATATTTATCTGATAGGTCCGTAGTCTCGCAGTGCTAAGCGAGAAATCATCGTCGATGCGGGCGTCCCGAAAACTCCTTGAAAATCACGACCGAATGCATTCGAATCGAAACAATAGCCGGACGGACCTATCCGATAAATAAGTAATCCTGTATTTGTAACTAATATCACATTAATCTCTTTTAATGGAATGCTTTTCGTTCTTATCTAAGTACCGACTTTGTGTCTTGTATTGGACATATATGGTTCGGGAAACGCATGATAAATGCAAAATATGTAATTGTCTACCGATAATGGAGCACAGAAAATTATGAGGTAATATCAGGTTCCAAAGGTTAGTACCAAGTGGCATCTTCTCCATATAAACGTATTCTCTGGTTTGCTCTCTTGATCTCACCTTACTCTTCATATACTTTTTTTATGTGACAAATATTGATTCTGCAGTGCAAGTACCGAACTTACCGATCGTTAAATCTGAATCTTGAATTAGTCATACTTCGAAAAAACTGGCTATATCGATCTTGTGTCGATGATTGCAAGTAACAAAATTAAGCGATCGGTAGACAAAACAGATAAGCTTTTAAAATTATAACGATAACACTAGCATGGAACTGTTAAATTACGTTTGAGATCGTCTATTTAATCGATTTTAACGATTGTTTTGTCAGCTTTGAAAACAACCTCGATAGCTTATCGACAGGCGATGGGAATGGGGATATTGTTTAGTTGCGTTTGATCTTACTAAATAGAAACGCGAAAGTTAGTATTTATGGATGAATGGATGTTTGTTATTCTCTTACGCTCAAACGGCTGGCCCAATTTTGATGAAATTTTGCATGGAGGTAGATATGTCGCTGAATTATCACATAGGATTTTCATCAACATCGTCATCATCCATCACCATGCGGGTGTAACCGCGGGGCGCAGCTAGTATTCAATAAAAAATAGACTTCGGCCTTCTTTTGATCGTAGAAGAGCGAAATGTTCGTAATAGGACGCATTGTGGAATGTAAACAATTCGTAATAATCGATATACTGTCGACAATTTGACGATTGTATAAGTCGTCGATATGACTTCCATACTTGCTAGGGGCGATACGATTTTTTATCGATCTTAGCGACTTTACAAATTTAACGACTATTACGGTACTTGCACTGCAGGCTTGACAATATATAAAATGCAACACAGTTCTGTATTGCACTTAAACCAAATATTCAAAAAAGTTACTTATTAATTATTATTGACAATATATAAAATGCAGCACAGTTCTATATTGCACTTAAACCAAATATTCAAAAAAGTTACTTATTAAGTACAGTCTTATAATAGGGAAGTAGTATCGGCGGTATTATCGTTTAATGCGATTCCTTCCAGACCACTTTTGGATGGATATTATAATAGGAAGTATATTAGACGGAGGTGCAAAATATTGTGTTATTTTAACTATTATTTATTTAAAATTATAAAACTTAAATTCAAGTACTTATACGAGGGTCATTTGAAAAGTTCTTAGCCTAACATGGTTAAAGTCATTGGTTTTTTTATAACTACCCTCATTTTGTAGTTACATTATTTAGCAAGAAGTATGCACAGTTTAGTTTATTCACTGTAACTCATTGTTCGTTTACACGTGATACCGTAAGTCAAGTCAGAGCTATTTTTGAAAATGGATAAAATTTAACATCGTGCAGTGATAAAATACCTGTATTTGAAAGGTTTAACTCAAAAAGCTATACATGAAGACATGTCTGCTACTTTGGGTGAGTCCGCTCCTTCGTATGCGACTGTTAAAAATTGGGTGGCAGAGTTAAAACGTGGTCGTGAGACCATTCAAAATGATCCCCGTAGTGGCCGGCCTTCGAATGCTTCCACTGATCAAAACAAAGAAAAAATCTGTGATTTAATTTTATCTGATCGAATATTGACTGTTGAGGAGATAGCTAAGACTGTAGGCATCTCATCTGAGCGAACACATCATATAATTACTACTGAACTTGGATTCTCTAAGGTGTCTGCGCGGTGGGTACCGCGACTGCTTTCAGTGGAACAAAAACGCAACCGACTCACAACTTCTCGCGACTGTTTAGAGTTATATGAAGCTGACCCAATAGAATTTGATGAAAGATTTATAACCATGGATGAAACCTGGGTTCACCACAATACACCCGAGACAAAAGAATAGTCGAAACAATAGAAAAGAGCAGGATCGTCTAACCAAAGAAGGCAAAGGAGGTTTTATCGGCGGGCAAAGTCATAGCATCCGTTTTTTGGGATGCAAAAGGTATAATTCTCGTGGATTATTTAAAAAAGGGTGAAACAATAAACTCCGATTACTATTGCAACCTGTTGCGTCGTTTGAGAGAAGAAATCAAAGTAAAACGTCCAGGTTTATTGAGAAGAAAAGTCTTGTTTCATCAGGACAATGCGCGCGTTCACACCTCTGTGCAATCTATGGCAGAAATCCTTCGAATTGTAACCTCATCCCCATATTCACCGGATTTAGCACCGTCCGACTTTTATCTGTTCTCAAAGCTGAAAAAATTTTTAGGTGTTAAACATTTTTTTACAAATGAAGAGGTCATAGCCGCCGTGGACGCTTATTTTGAGAAGTTTGACGAAGATTTTTTTAAAATAGGTTTCGAAGCTTTACCGGGTCGATGGAAAAAGTGTTTTGAGCTCGGAAGAGAGTATGTTGAAAAATAAAAATAAACTCAAAATAGTGTGGTTTCATTAAGTATGTTAGGCTAAGAACTTTTCAAATGACCCTCGTATGAAGATATATAGGTACATAATTAATAAGGGTAAAATAATATATAATAAGCATAAAATTATAATAAGTAGTGTTACATATTTGATAGGCAGTGAGTCTTTTTTGAAAATTGGCAGAGATTTAGCATTTCTCACATGCAATGCAATATTCCATAGCCGTACAGATCGCGCCGTTGAAATAAAATGGTGGTCTTCTGCGCAGGTACAGTTATGGACAAATGTGATAGACGAATATTTATTCTGCGGTGGTTAAAAATTAAACGCAAGTTGAACCAAATATCAAATTTCATAAATGTAATCTCGGATTTCCTTTCAAATCATTGTATTTCTCGAACAAAGTGTTGTAGAAATAATAAAATTGTTAGGTATTATTAAATAGAACAATTATATGAAAACTAATCTTAATCTATATTATTCATGGGCGTAACACCTTCTAGAACTTGGGCAAAGAGTTGCGATTTAATCTTCTGTGTCAGTTGAAGAATCCAATTCAGAATCATTGCTATCGGAGTCTCTGACTAGGTTATAAAGTCTTCCATCATATTATCGATGACGTGGTTTCTTTTGACGTAATCTTCTTTGATTATATTGACGCTGCCTATAGTATAACAAGTATAATCATTTATGTTGTTTTCTCTTAAAAAATAATTATATACGTCAAAAGCAATTCCACTCGCCTGTCTCCTTAAATGTGGTTGTGTTTTCTTAAAAATAAATTTAATGATCACACATTTGACAGATACATAAGTCGAAGAATTGAAACCTTTTGACGCGATTGTACTCCTGGGTTACGCGGAGCGTGGTCAGAGAGGCACGGAGTGTGATTGTTTGTCGCCGTGTTGCTATGGTTACGCACGGCCCCTAACCCCGCACTTCGATTGAGACCCGAAAATGTGTTCTGCGCATAGTTCAACTTACGTGCCGCGATCTATTCATACGTTTTATATTTGTACTTAGAAGTATGACTAGTTAGTTGAGTTCAATGTTGAATGCAGTTGAATGGTACCAGCGGAGCCTATAAATATAGTAGAAGAAAGCATATCAAGAAGAAAAACGAGATAAAAAAGAAAGGAGCAAAAATAAAAATCGCTCTTTGAGATAGGATTGAGTTGTAAGAATCAAGAGGATATTATAGACAAGGGATACCTAGGACTTGACCTATATCCAGCTTTATTTCGTCTTCTTCATACAAAATTAATCAGCGGTCTTCCTCTCTATGATACTTATTATTATAGGAATTAGAACTCGGGTATAACAAAGACAAGTAGTATTTTCTACCTGAGTCCTACCTCTTAGAGAAGCAAACTATCTTAAAGAGGAGGATCGGGGATGTTTGTTTGAAGAAAACGGCAAAGACGTGTTAACTAGATACTAAACTGTGGATCCTGATATTTCTTCATAAGTAAGTTTCCAGCGGTTACTACTTAGATGGGTGACCACTACTGAAGTTTTCTACATAGCGCGTATTTCTATTGTAAGGACAACATCCGTTTGCGTTCGGCCATGTCTAAGGAATTTGAATTATCATTACGAAGAACTTGAACGAACGCTCCGATACTCATGACTAACTTTTTTTTAATTTATGAATTAGAATGAGCAGTGATTTGACTTTTTACCACCGCTGTTGTTTGGTGTAACTCCAAACATTTTCCTGACACCGCACATTTAGCCGTGTGTCGGCTAAATGTACGAGTACATAACTACATAAAAAACTAACTACCTTATTATGGAGATACATTTAATAAGACAGTGCACGTTTGGTACTTGCGGCATACGGTTGTATTCATAACACAAACATAGAAAATTTAATTATTTAGAACATTTTAATATAAGTACAGAGTTTATAACAGTGAACATTTTATCATTCCTCCTCACTGCAGGACGGTATCATCCCGAACAGCTGTAATGACAAACCTTCTTTTTAAGGTTAAAATAATATTGTAATGACTGATAACTGTGTACTGTAGTTACTTTTTTGTTTTAAACCTGAAGATACTCGTAATTGCATGTTTCACATTGTATTAAAATATATCTACTAAGTAACAAACTGTTATTACTTTTTTATTTGCAGTTCTCGAGGAATGTATTGCGCAACACTAGATCACGAAGAAGAGTGTCCATTTGACTAGAAACTGTAATAAAGTCTCTGTAGTGAAGTGTAAATTGTTGTTGTGTGTAAGTAATTTATTCAAAGTAAAATGAAATATTCAATATCGATATGTACTAATTTATTTATTAAATCTAATGTTTTCACAGTATACGTTATTGTTTTCTTCAAACTTCTTCATTATCATTTAAAGATTATGTAATGATATTACAGATAAGCTTTGAGACAGTTATCTACCTACGCTATGAAACACATAATACGTGATTTTGAATATTAGATATTAATAATGATAAGATATGCGTTATTCATTTGGATTTCCTATTCAAATTTTCTCTTAAAATTAAAGAAAACTTTTAAAATTTCAATAATACACAAAATTTATAAAATATCTAGAGTTAGTTCTGTACCTATACGTCTATACTAAGCTACTGTATATTATAGCATCTATATATACCCTTCCTATACCGTGATAATTAAAACAAAAGATTTATGAATGAAACGCACGTAAATTTACGTCACTGGTACGCAAAGGGTTAAACCGTCGCCATTACTCGCACCGAACTATTTCAATGGTCAACCATACGCAGGGATGATTAATTTATACAGTTATAGTAGGTATATAATTGGTTCGGTGGTAGTGCCACGCTGTAGCCCCACAGCCGAAAGCCCGGCACGACCGGGGAAGTACCACATTCCCACATAACACCGACGCGTCGGTGTTATGTGGGATTTATAATTTATTTTTAATAATTTATAAATTATAATTTATTAATAATAATTTATTAATAATTTATAATTTATCGCAGATCTAATATATGTATCCATTACTATCTTCCCCTTTCTTAATCAGTATTACTTGTCATGTAACCTGTAGCTTTACCATGAGTTTGCAGAACATTAATGTCATCTATAGTCGATACTCGATCTTGCCTACCTATAAACACTATTAAGCTTGCGATTGGCGTACTCGCAAACGATTTTAGTTCTACAATTGACCGCAACGTGGCAATGTTATTTTTTCATAAATTTTTTCGCGGCATTCGATACCGACTATCGATTGGTGTCAATGTTGTTAACTCGTGGTAACTCATGGTTAACTCACGGTAGGTCTACCATGAGTTAACAACAATATCGACCGATATAAAAAAGACGATTACATCTTGTCGCTGGTAGACGAATAGCAGCGTGCATCCGCAATTTCATTACACTCATGATAATTGATTGAAATTTGTGGTACCCCCTTAATAATTGCACTAAGTAAGGCGGGAGTCTAAAAATATAGAGGAAAGGGACGTGAGGCCACTCTTCTCAGCCCCCGAAGCAGGCTTTGTCAAGCTTTGTCTGGAGGGTAAATACTGTTCATGAGGTTAGTACTTACACACATATCAATACTGCGTAGTGCAAATTTTACCCTTGAGCACAGTGGTACCTAAAACGAATTCATAAGTAACGATCGCTTGTTAAAACGTGATTGCTAAACAAATATAAACGCATGACAAAACCAATTATTTTGAATAAGTATCCCGAAATCACGAGTTCCATTTAGTAAACGGGTCAAAATCTATTTTTAAAGATTCCAAAATTCAACTCCGCATATAAAATTTATTATTAAATATATAACTCACTACACATAGATACTAACGTTTTATTCGAATTTTAAATAACTATTTTAAATGTAAATTATTATTTGAAATGTAAAACAACAAGTGCCTGACATAAATAAAAGAGCAAATACTTTTTCGTCGTCGTTTGTATATGACTAGACCCTAGACTAGTCACTTTTGATGACAAAATAAAGGTCCGAACCATAAGATTAGGTATTACTTATTCTTATGGTCCAAACATTCTTCTTTAGATTCATCGCCGGCTGCTGCAGCAGCACGCTCGCTTCGCTCGCTCGGCTCTCGCATAGTTGCGCACCAGTAACCTAATACTCCTCTCCATTTGATCGTCGTTGTACCAATGTATGACCCTTGTACATATGTAATGTTTTGCCCTGAACTAGTCTATTATCCGTTTACCATCGAGAGGGCTTCGGCGTGGCGGATCGATGGCATGGGGATCAGAAGCAAAGCAAAAGGGGATTGCATAGCTAGTACTTTGTCCATACTAAAAGAAATTACTCATTTCTACCTCTTAACATTGTCCGATTTCAGAGCTTTTTTTTCATGTAGTCAACGCATTGTTTACTATGTATGAACTTAAACAACTGAAAAATTAAAACGTCCGGGACGTTTTTTTTTAAGATCTAATAAAGTAAGTTTATAATTCTTTGAAATACTGAAAAAAACAAAACGTACGGGCATAGGTAGTAAACAGTGTGTTGATTACATGAAAAAAACATCACTGAAATCGGACAACGTTAAGAGGTAGAAAAGAGTTATTTCTTTTAGTATGGACAAGTAAATTATGTAATATATAATATATATATATATATATATATATATATATATATATATGTATATATACTATGTAATCCTCACAAGTACCTGAGTTTGGTCAGAACCCTGATGGCGGTGTTCTGAATACTAAATCTGGGTGATTATGAATAGTATGATGGGGTTATGGATAATCAAAATATTATTTCATTCATATATTTAGGTATGCGGAGAAATAAACCGCTAACTATCTTTACTTCTAGGCACTATGCTCACTTCAATTATAGAACATGAGAAGTTACAGCCTTCATTGTAGAATAGAGATTTAAACGTCCAGTTGCCAAACAGAAAATCTCCTCCGTAGTATTTCCTGGCTACCTCTTGGATGTTGACGTTGAAGTGATAATGACCCTGGAAGGTAAACGAGTGGTTACTTTTCCGTCGGATTTTAATCTACTTCAAAAAAGGAGGAGGATATATATGTTCTTGTGTATGTATTTTTTATGTTAGCCGACTTCTCCGCCTTTTGTGACCCGATTCCCAAATATATTTTTGTGTTTGGTTGAGTACCTATACTTCCGAGGTGGTCCCAATTAAATTTCATAAAATTTTGTCAAGCAGTATTTGAGTTACCCTCCAAAACTGAAAAGTGTTTCGCCTATCTTGATGATATCATCATTAACGGTGAATGACAATCGACCCCGTAAGTAGCAAGTAGCGATTTCAACAAGTTGTTTCGCACTTTTTGGTAATGAAGTCGGTTCCATTTTTGCTTATTTTTTTATCTATATACGACAGTTATTAAACATACATTTCTGTGAGTAAATGTACTCTACAAGTAAAGGCCTTCATATCAATATAACTCGTACTCGACTCGCCTCGCAGTCGACTAGTCGTCTGCAGATAAATCGACCGTGATCGATCGCCGCATTATGGCAGATTGAACATTCATGCATCGAAAGTTAGAGTTAGGTACAAAATTAAATGGTTTATCATCAATAATTATACAGCATAAAATATTTGAGGATTAAAAGCTTAGCGGAAAGTACGAAAGAAAATCTTACAGAAATTTATCGTAAGTCTACTTATCACGGTGAACTCTGACCAAAAACACATGTAGGTATATTTATATTAAACGACCCCATACACAATGTTTGTAGAATTATAGATAAACAGTTGTCAGGAGAGTAAGTATATACTCGTACATGTCTCATTATGCAACTCTATTTATTTTAAGTACGCAATATTAAATATGCATTGTTTGCTTCAGAAGGCAGCTAACAGAAGAGTAAAGTTTGACGATAGTTTTCAGCTCATTCCTTCATTCTGTATGCCATCCATCCTACATCGTCTAAAAGCAAAAGGTTGATATCGGCTTTTCGTGCTAGGGGCACAGTACAAATTATGATTTATATGTCAACGATACGATTACGCAAATTTTTATGATATGCCCACATTCATGATTACCCTCATATTAGCCGCAATCTCGGACAAAATAAAAAAGTCAAGACAGAATGTTATGAACAGAGAAGTGAGGCCAGGTAAAACTACGCCTTGACGTGTCCATACATATATACATTCAAAACCTACCACGAATCTACGCCTTGGCTCGTCAGTCGAACTATCGCGGCGCGTGTTTTAATTATCATTTAATTTAAATTTATTATATATTAATTAATTTTTAAAAACTTTAATTTAATTTGAATTACCATGAAAGTACCGAGTCACGCACATGTAGTTTAGAAAACCAGCCTCACTTCTCTGTTCACAACACCTTTTTGTCAAAGACCTTTTTTTTTGTCAAAGGCCGCAATATGGACACTATATCGGACTAGTCCCAGTCCAGATAACACAGCAGTGCTTGATCGCGAGACGCTGAGGCGGAAGCAAACAAGATGGAGTTTTGCATAAGTGACCTAATACTGCAAGTCAGGCTTCACTGTAGTTAGGAGGCGTGGATAGCTAGTACTTGTCCATACTAAAAGAAATAATTATTTTTCATGTTCATCATTTTTCTGTTTTTTTAAGTAAGTATTTACTTTTTTAGAACTTTAAACAACTGGAAAAGTCAAAAGGTACGGGCATAGTAAACAATGTGTTGATTACATGAAAAAAACCTTGAAATCAGACAGCATTAAGAGGTAGAAAAGAGTTATTTCTTTTAGTATGGACATGTACTAGCTATGCACTTCTCTTAATGGCCTCTTATACGATGTGAATCCAGACAATGTCGGACGGATATTAATTCCGTTCCCCCACTCTGATAAAAATATACATGCAACGCTCATGAAACCGCTAAATTCTAATACTGTGTACCTATTACTCTCTACTAACAAGAGTATTTTAGAATGAGATAATATCTAACCTTGATAATGACGCAATCCGACGTGACATTTAATAAAGACTGGAATAGTGGTTTCAGGAACAAATGTTGACATGGATCTTTGACTTGTAGTCTCAGTGTTTCTTTGCCTTTTGACATCACAACTATTTTACCCTGAAAGAAAATAATATATACCTAATAACATTGCTTATGGCCGAGTTGCGGTGTGCAAACACAAATTGCAACAGGAAGTATACAGAATAAACAACACACAAAACAACCCAATCAACCAAAAAGTGACAGACCGAAAGATTCTGTCAGTCTAGCGCTCGACGAGTCAACATCTCCTGAGGATGCCACGTGTAGAGGCGAAACACGGTTTTTGGTTAATTGGGTTGTTTTGTGTGTTGTTTATTCTGTATACTTCCTGTTTGTAGTTTGTGCGGGAGGGAGGGTGGTGCACATCGCAACTCGGCCATAAGGCCGAGTTGCGATTCACTTGCATTGCATTGTTTTTAGCGGAAGTGTCACTAAATATTTCTTCTAATATCGTTTTTGATATTGAATTTCCGCAAAAAACGCCTGAATCAATAAATTAATATATACCTACTTAGGATTATATTGTTGAACTGGGCGGCTAACAATATATTCTTTAACCCTTCATATACCGTGATAATTAAAACAAAATATTTATCAATGCAACGCACGTAAATTTACGTCAATGGTACTCAAAGGGTTAAGAGCCTGTCTTGGCTCAGGAATCGGTCGCCGATTAGGCTGTCTCTGGTTCATCGTGATCGTAAAGAAATCCAATGCATAGAGGTACCTAAGTAATTTCTATTTCTATTGCCCTCGATTGAAAATCTGTCGATAAGCGCCTAATGGTGTTATTCGACAGCTGATATTAAGAGCCAATAGCATTACCTACTCGACCTTATTAATAAACTTGACTTACACCCGGAGTAGTTAAAACATCTATCTGTCAATGTTTCGCTTGCAGTAAATGTCACGCGTGAAAGCAAGAGAAAGCATGTTACGCCTAATATAGGTACGCAACATTTATTAATAAAGGCCACTAGGTTTAGTGTGCACCACCTTTTACCGCATCGGCACTATTCCATCAAATGAAATAGGGATAAAAGGCTAGCCTGTAATCAAAAATAAATTTAATTTATATAAAATTTTAATATTTTGTTGTTTCGATAAGTTCCAGTGGGCCCAGCACGAAAATCTGCTTAACTGTAACGTTATCGTGTCGTTTACGTATTCAGTACAAACTATGAGTTGTCTGTGCCACTATGGTACTAGATAAATGATAGTTTGTACTAAATACGTAACGATGCGAATACGTTACAAATAAACAGATTTTCGTGCTCGGTCCAAAGGCAGTAACACCATATGGATGTTTGGTACGATTACGTAACACTTACGCAAATATTAGTACTGTGGGCCTAGCACGAGTAACTGCGTAAGAGTAACGTAACGTGTCGTTCACGTGAAACAGTCAAAACTGTCATTTATCTAGGGCAACTGTGACACAGATCATTCGTAGTTTGTTCGTCGAAGCGTGACATGTCGACGAATTCGATACGAATACTTTTTCGCAAATTGTTCGTGCTTCGGCCTCTGGCTCCACTGGTAACACGCTGGTGACGAGCGGGTTACCAACTGAAGATTAATAACCACTTTTTCATCCAGAAACCGAAATATTTGTGTGAAAGTAAATTTTAGTGTAGTTGGAGCCACAGGGCATTAGTCATCCTTTCAGGCTAGGGAAGGTAGAAAAAATGGGGAAAGTTTTACTTACTTTTGTTGTTTTTGTATTTTCTTTTATGTCTACATCTAAATCTAGACTTATTTGGTCGTTAATCTTGCCGGTGCTAATTGCACAATCCTTACGCTTAGGTCCTTTGCATTGATCAAATTGCATCACCTTAAGATCGAATGATCCCTGGAAAAAGAAATCTTACTATCTTACTATAAACAAAAACAAAGTCTACAAAGTCAACGCCAATTACTTTACTTTCCAAAAAATAACGACTGGTGAGGTGACCCACCCCTGATAAACACCAAATCTGTTTACGATGGACAATTATTGTTATTGTAAAATTATTATAAAAACCTTGTTTATTTTAACATGTAAGGAATCAAAATTATACACAATTAAATATTTATGTTCAAAAGTTAGTTAAAACTACGCTTACAATATTTTTTTACTTAACTAGACTTACATAATACATTTGTGAAGGCCTGAAGGGAAGTTTGAAAACTTATTTAGCCTGAAGGGCACACATACGATAAGGGCCTGAAGGGCACAAAACTTTTTATGAAAATAAAAGATTGGACTCTTATCAAGATTGCGGATTCTGTAAATCTCAGGATATGTCAGTATTTTTAGAATATCAAATAAAATATTTCACATTTTAATATTTTTAATAATAATTATCACTTTGATAAAAAGTAAAACAAACTAAAACGGCGAGGGGGGGTACCGCTGCTACCCCCGCTATGAATGCATTGTGCGCAGCGTGAGCTAGACCCCCCGGGATCCGCAGTGTATAAAAACTATAATAATATGACTTTGCTAAATTGTTAAGTAAGTCTGAAAAAAAAACTCTAACTGCAACAAAATCTCAGGCTTTCTCAATGGAAATCGAATCAGGTGTTTTCTTCGTACTTTTGATTTTTTCATTTGGCAACCCTAGGTGAAACGGGCATAGGTAATACTCTACCGCCATTGCCATTGAGCATAGATAAAAATATATAATTTATAAAGTGTCGGGCGTGGCGGAAAATAAACCCAACAAAACCCCTCATCCAGTTTTATAAAGTAATTCTCTATGCCCCTCATGGATTTTGTTTCATTGAGCTTTGAGAATTCTCGAGTTTTGACGTGTGATATTGGTCTGGGTAACGAATGTTATCTACATTGAAAAACAAACTTATGAAACGTTGTTTTTATGTTTTCCTCGTCAGTCGCTTTAGAAGGCTTTAGTATTGTATCCACCGCTTTAGTAGACCGTGACATAAACAGAAGCGCGAACGCAGCCGGGTGCGCAAGTACTTCATGAAGAAGTGGCCCAGGCGGTCACGAAATCGGTCGAGATATTCGACTATACGTACCGCGTAAGTTAAACCGTCAAAATAACATTAAAATGTGCAATACTTACGAAAGTATCAATCAAGTTATAAACAGGAGAGACACTTAATGACTGACTTATATAATTGACTGTGACTTGACTTAGACAATTGGAATAAATATCTCACTTGTTGTATCTATAAATATTGTTACATAATATATTACTTAGAAAAATGGCAAATAAACAAATAATTAAATTAAAAACGTATGTAAAAAGTAAATTTTACTGTCCATAGAACTATCTAAGATATAATAAACCCTCTTAAGCTGTCAACATACATACCTACTTGCATCTGGGAACATACTTGTAAAAGCTTATCTGCAGTAGTGTAGTCTTGGACCAACCAATAAACATTAATAGAAAATATAAAAAATGCGCAGTTTACAATATGGCCAGTAAGAGAGGGCAGTCTGATAATGACTATTGACATTTTTAATATAAGAAACGGGAATCACTCACGTAAATAAGTCAATCCTTCCAACTTTAGTTTCACATACGGTGGTCTTATTCAAGGAGCGTGCAGAACGCTCGCGGTTGCGTCTCATATACGAGCAGCAGTCATTGAGGATTGCTCGAATACAGTTTGATGAATAAGGAATTTCAAATTATAATTATTTATTTCACCCTAAGCGTATTTTTTATAGTATTACTTTTCAAAGCACTAACGCCTGCTTTCTAAGCATCTTGTTATTTTTCATAAACCGCCCAATATGAATAATGCCTCTATCTATTTATTACTTGTAACACTACCCTTTCGTTCAGAAAATCTACATCTACACTATATCCACTCACCAGTCGATTGTCAATATAACAATGAAATTTCTATTGTGTCCGGGTCGTTCGACTGATGAAGTAATACTATTATAAAGACGAAAAATTTGTTTGTTTGTATTGAATAGGCTCCGAAACTACTTAACCGATTTTGGAAAATTCTTGCACCATTAGAATCCTACATTATCCCTGATGAACATAGGACATAAGAGGTTTGCACAAATTCAGGGAATCGTATGAAAACTTTGATAATGTAACCCAAGGTGTGAAAAAAATCCTTATATCGCGTAAACGATTGACAAAGAGCAAAGTGATGTAGTACCCTTTTTTAGAAGACTTCAATGTCTACAAAAATGTCAGCAATACCATAATGTCTGAATTTTAAAGTTATGTAAAAATAAATCCTTTTTCATGTTTATATATGCAATTGTATAGCCGAAAAATCCTTAAATCGCATACGCTGCGGAAATTATTAATAATAGAGCAAAATGATGTAGGTATTATAGTGGACATTAACAACTACAAAAAACCTGCAGTGCCATATGTCAACTATTACCGTGCTTAACATATGGTTGCCAGGCATGGTCGCTAGGAGAAAAGACGAAGAGAAAATCGCAATTTGCCAGCGAAAGATTGATAAAAGCATTTTAGGAATCAAAACTTCAGATACAGTAAGTAATAAAACAATAAGAAAGAGAACTAAAGCACCAGATGTAACAGATTTGTGATTGTGTAAGATAAGACTATTGAAATGGACATGGGCAGGCCATGCCTGCTGATTAAATAACGAATGATGGAAAAAAGGGTTACAGAGTGGATACCTCTGGACGGAAAAAGAAACCAAGGATGGCAGAGGAAAAGATGGAGGGACATTTTTTCTAAAATAATCGGACCCGACTGGATGAGGAAGGCAAGAGAAGTAGAGAACAGTTTTGAACAGATTTAGGGGAGGCCTACGTCGTAGAGGCGATACATTATAGTGTAGTATAAAATTCAATAGTTAATTACATAAGCCAACTATGTTAGATTTTGGTGGGAGAATAAAGGCTTTTTATTAATTTATTATTTATTTTATGTCTAAGTCTAAGTCATATTATTCGTACCTTAGTATTTAATTCTAATAATAAAAAAGATTTCATTGTTTGTAATGGAAACACAAAAACAACCAAACCGATTCAAAAAAATCTTTCAGCAGTAGAAAACTACATTATGCCTGAGTAACATACGCAATATCTGATTCATCGTCATCATCCATCACCACACGGGTGAAACCGCGGAGCGCAGCTAGTCTATGAATAAAGGAGTTACTGATTGGGTACAAAATATCCTAAAGAGTCCTCTCATTTAGCATTTTTAATACACTTCCTCGTCATTGCCTACAAAAGGGATGTAAAGTAAAATTAAAATTCATATGTGTTATAAACTATTCTTTATTCCTTGGCAATATTTCCATTTCTAATATTGTACAAATAAAGTTACAATTTTCACTATAGTAACTCGATTTTACTGTTAAGTTTCCGTATAAAAACTGATTGTTGTAAAATCTTTTTAAAACATCTTCGAGGTCGACAGCTAAAACGTAACGACCCTAAAAAGAAAAAAAAATATTAGGTCCTTGCATTGCAATGGATGGAATGGCCAAAATTTAACATTACTTCGTAACTAAGCTTCGTAAGCATTTATCTGACTACCGTTTACAAAGTTTGACAGAAAATAGTATATTATGCAACTAGTGAATAAAGGACGGATTTAAAGCGAGGGCCATATATGAATCACGAGTACGTGAAGGATTCTAACGACTGAATCACGACCGCAGGGAGTGATTCGTGATTATTGAATCACGAGCGTAGCGAGTTATACAAGTGCTAGAATCCTGAGCAATTCGAGTGATTCATGGTCCTCGATATAAATCCGTTTTATTCAAGAGTTGCATACTATACTTTATACCATGACTACGAGAAAAAGAAATAATTTAAGCGAAAATAGTCATTTTATAAAGACAAAAGGAAGGTTCAATTAATTTAAATGCACATTAAAATTCGAACAATTACTAAACATAAGACTAATTTTCTTATTAATATATTTTTTTCTGTAATGGCAGCAAAAAACATAAAACAGTTTTCATTTCATTCTAATGCTACACTACTCCTTGTCGCAAATATCGACCAATCAAATCTCGAGGAGTTATTTATAAATAACAAAGAGATTGTATGTAGACTATTCTTTGCGCAAGGAGTAGTTTGTAAGTTTGTAGAAGCATTGAAATGGAGATCGAATATATTGTTGTGTTCTAAATACAAACACCAAAACAGTGATTAAAAGGCATTTTTATTCACTTTTTTCAGTATAAGCTTCTTAGAGTGGGAATGGTATAAATATTATTTTAAAGCTGTGTAGTGTGTACGAGTATTAAAATAGTGTCATGATTGTTTTAAATCTATTTATTTTTCTATTAAGTTAACCACTAACCAGTTGGAAGCAGCCTGCACTGGATCGAATCAACATTAAAACAGACATCATATAATAATAGTTTATATACGCTGATCCGGCGAACCTACGGCCTCAGAATAAATTACAAGATCAGTCAATCAGTTTTCGCAATACCATAAACAATCCGTTTTCCGCTTAAGCTTTCCTGATTGGAGCTATTATCCTTAGATCCTTAACATAGTAGAATATGATTAATTACTGTAATAAATGTAATTTGACCTTTTTTACTTAAAGTATTGGCATAATATTATTTATTGTTGGACTTTGATAGATAGATAGATAGTACTTTATTGTTCACAAAAACATAACAATACGAGAACTTAAATGTAATAATTACAAAAATTGTGTCACAATGGGCCTTATTGCTAAAAGCAATCTCTTCCAGGCATATGGTTATATAGGCATATTATATAGGTTAATGTTATTAAAATTGTATAATTGTTTTGACATTTTAATAATAATTAATTGTAATGAATAGCCTTAGTACGTAATTTTGTATACTATTGTATACGGCTGGTTTTGTTTGATTTGTAAATGAATATTTACCAGTAAATAACTTTGACTTTGGCTTTTAACTAAAACGTCCTCCTATTATCCTGTTAACATGTGTCTGTTGCATAGTAAAGCAAAAATGTTCCGATAAGTACCGAACATACACACTCACTAACTCACAACCTCACTGACTCACAAACATCCTCACCCACTCACAAACTATCGCATTTATAATATTACTGTGAGGATGATTAGTGATATGTATAATTTATGTGTTTATGTTTAGTTGGTTTTAAAGTTGATTTACTTTTCTTGTAGTATTCACTTACTTTAAGAACAGTGCAATCGTCCGTTATGTTAATGTACTTTTTAAACATAGAGTTCACCAGTATGTTGTAACAGGGTTTCTCCGTCGGGAACTTCATTACTTGCTTTGCGTTTGAATAACCCACGACTTTACCCTAAAATAGAATATCATTAAATATAAATACACCATTTCATATAAACAAATCAAAAATATCTACATAATTCATTGTGTCGCATATCCTACTTATAAATAACTAGCTGCGCTCCGCGGTTACACGCGCGTGGTGATGGATGAAGATGATGAATCAAAATACTATGTTATGTTAATGTTACTTAGGGATAATGTAGAAATGTAGCATTATAATGGTGATGGAATTTTTGAAATCAGTCCAGTAGTTTTAAGTTTATTCGTTACATACAAACAAATCTTTCCTCTTTATAATATATATATTCAAATAATCCTACTGCCTACTATAATATTATAAACGCGAAAGTTTGTGAGTGGATGTTTGGATGTAGGGATGTATGGGTGTGTGGATCTTTGTTACTCTTTTACGCTCAAACGGCGGGGTTACTTTTGATGAAGTTTGTTATGGAGGTAGATGAGACGCTGGATTAACACATAGGATACTTTTCATCATCATCATCATCATCATCCATCACCACGCGGGTGAAAAAGCATAATATGTTTGGGCACAGAATAGATAAAATAATAAGATCTCCGCCTACATCAAGATCGTAATGATTCTGTCAAATAATTCTGTCAGTTTCTGATAGCTTAGTCACAAGCCAAGGCAATTTGACAGCTGTATACACTAAGGCTACGTTCCGGAAACCGCCTAAATCACGCGCGGCGTTCGCACACCCATTCCCTTACAAGCCCACGATTATCGTGAGCGACTGAGTGAACTCGATACGTCATCGATGACGTCACCGAAAACGCTCACAATGCTCGCGGATTGAAGGTGGGTTTACGTGGTCTTTGGGAGCTGTCACTGTCAACCAAAGGGACCAGCAAACCGGGGCGCTACAGTTCTGAGCGTTGACGTCTTTGACGTTGAAGCGTCTTTCAAAACAAATATTTTTACAGAGTAGTCGGATCTTGATAATTACTTTTTTGTTTGGTAGAGTATACTTCCGAATTTTAATTGGGACCACCGATTTAAATGTCATCAAATTCCGTTAAGCGGTTTTTCAGTTACAATCCAATCATTGCACTGAAAAGTGCTTCGCGATGATATCGTTATTGACGGTGAATGACAATCGGTCCCGTAAGTAGATATACAAAGCAAAGTAAGTAAATATCTATCGCGCAGTCTAAGTACTTTGTAAAAAGGTCATATAAAAAGGGTGAAGAAATGCGCACAATATTGTGAAAATAGGTAGGAACTATCATGTTACCGACATCAACAAGTTATTTCACACTTTTGAGTGTTGAAAACGGTTCCATTTTTTGGAAAAAATATTTTTAGGGTTAAGCTCGCCTTTCGAAATTGTATACCTGTTTTCATAATTTAATACCTATAACTAATGTGATTTTATGTGCAATAAAGAATTAAAGAAAATAATACTAACATGCGTTAAATGAATGTTTTCCATAACATTGAGATTTTGCGTTATTACTAATCCATCCACGCTCGAAGTTGCCGTACAGCAATCAATACGTTTCGGGCCTTTGCATTGTTCGTATTTACTTATCCGGAGCTTAGCCAGACCCTGGAACAAACATCAGTCTACTAATAATAATTAAAATACATCCCATAATTCATATAATCAGGACTTGTATGATTTGAAATCCAACTGACTTCTCAGACTATTCAACGTGACACAAATAGTAAACTGTCTAGTTAAAGTAATAGGAAACGATCTTACCGCAATTAGTAAATCCATAAAACTTGAAAAACACTTTTTCGTTTGATAAAAAAGGAACGCTTCTGAATTATTAGTCATAAACATACAAAAAAAAATAAGTATTCAAAAACAAATAATATCGTAGGAAGTGGTTTCATAAGCTTCCGCGATGTTTTAAGTACATTAATCACACACGTACAGTTCCTGGAAAAGTAGGTTGATTTCTGCGAAGTCTATTGTATTATTGGCCAAATATGGCGAATCACGAGTCAACGGGCTAAACAACTTTAAACGGATTAAATCACGTATAATTTGATATGATTTTAAAAAGCGAAAAAATATATATTAATGAAATTTTATGTGTTAAAAGTTGTTTAATTTCAAAACATAAGATGTTAAGGCGTAACTTAAAATAATATTTTTATACGTGAATAGGAGACGGTACAAGCTTGAGACCTACCTGGTGTTAAGTGGTAACCTCTGCCTAGAACAGATGCATTTCCTCACAAGTGACGAACTGCACTGCGCCCGAAACCCTGAGACATTCAGTTGTTAAGTCTCATGTGCCTGTAATGTTGTCGGCACCCATATACCCTTCTAACCAGAACATTACTGCTTCGTCGTAGAAATAGGTATGGTGGCAGTACATCCCCAGACGAATTCTCTCGAAAGAGTTCTACTGGTTTGTCCTTACTATAGAACTAGAATAAATAATTAATTATATACCTAATTAAAATGTTAGAATGTACAGTCGCCTGCAATGAGATGTATACATTTCACTTATTTCAAAAGTGCCTCAGCATTCGATTTCATAGAAATTAAAATCAAATATAAACTTTTTTTTAGCTCTTACCGAAAGCTAGACAATATAATTATTATTATAATATGTAAGTATTTTTTACTACGGTAAAAAATACTTACATTTGAAGGAGCACAACTATATAATAAGATACCCTCGTGCATAAAAAATGTAATCTCATTCAACATATTCAAAAACAACTCGCTAAATATTTAATCGCAGATTACAGCCTCTTAAGCAAATGAATACGTTAGGTAGCTTACTAAATACGACATAACGATGTTATGATTTCGTATATGTTTCAAACTGTTCTAAGGTAAGTGATATGTAGTGTCTTTTTGAGGATAAACCTTAATCTAAAATGAAGTTATTTATATTATTTTACTGCTTAAAACAATCCTTATCTACATTGTTATAAAATTTAGTACCTGTATCATAGTTTTGAGAATCACGGAATGTATACATCTTATTGCGGCGACTGTACATTTGCATAAAATGAAGTAGGATAGGTACTCACATACTCCTTAGCTACATTGAAATGTGTGTAAATACATATTGTTAAAAATAATAATATAACTTGACGGTAAAACATTGTGATTATTCTCTTGCTCCTGATGAAATTATGATGTTTTGAACGCTCTCGATGCTTGTTAGCAAACAGTCGTTAGTATATCCATCAAAACTCTCCACTAATCGAATATAGATTATAGCTAGTGCAGCTTAAATACTCTATAGAACCTATACGAACGGTTATTTATTTTAAAGTACCTGTTGCCTGCAACTTTGTCTGTGGGCAGCGTGGTGCTGATCCTGATTTTAGGAAGTGCGGTTCGACTTGTTTATGGTCCGAACTTTGGTAACGAGTTAGTTTATAACATAGGCGAGTTATGTTGTTTGGACGACACAAGCGAATTAAGTAGTAAGTTGTTGATTAAGTTGAGTTGAATAGATCGCGATCCTATTTTTTGGCAAGTCTATTGCGAAGTAGGCTTCTCTCTCGCGTCTCCCGGACCCGGCCACTTAACTGGCTGGCATGTAGACGGGCGAGTTTAGTACAGTCCATGAGTTTGTACACTGCGGACGCAGACATGTGTTATTTTTTGTACTTAATCAAAAATGAAGTGGTCTAACACAGCACGTAAATTGGTATTCAGTAATTAGACATCCATTTTCTGAATTAAAACAACTGTTTCGGAGGAGGAACATAACGGGAGGAACAACCGACGCGACTGGTCTTCTTCTCGGAACGGTAACTTATGACTACTAAACTCGCGTTCAAGGATCACGTAAGAAGAGATCCTTCCTCTTTCCCCGCATATGTGCGGGGAAAGAGTTTCAGGGCACATTGCCCTCTTCTCTGGCTCGTCTTAGTCCATATCAATGGACCAGTCATGGGGTTGGAAATACCACGGCCTCACGATATTGCCACCCTAGTGACCGAAAGGTAGCCTGAGCGATCAAGGCCGCGCCAGGTGGAACTCCCGCCTACACGGGTGAAGCCCAGCAAAGCGATTAGCTACACAGTCGCTGGCCACTGGGGGCAGCACTGATACAGCCGTGGCATCCGAACTCTCTTCTTCTTTTTCTTCAATTTGGATGTCTGTGGTAAGTAAGTCCCGTGGTAGCGGCTTCATCTCTTGCGCCTGCCATTTTCGTCGTCGGGCGGTCGTGTATGAAGAGGCGCTATTCCCCTAAGATGTTCGTGTTCTTAGTTGGCTGCATCCGTTCTGCTGAACATATTAGTGGCGTGTCTTTTAACGAACTCGTCAATAGTATCCATTTGTAGGCTGCGTGCGATGGTGGTGTTCCTCACATATCGAGGTGCGCCTACGATTGCTCTGAGGCATCTATTTTCCACTGCTTGTAGTTTCTTCTTATTTGTCTTGGAAGCATAGGCGTACCACGCCGGAGCCGAAAACTTAAGTACGTTTGGACGCTACTTACAACTTTGTACTTGCTACTTAACGGACCGGTTATTTAACTCGCTACAGTACTTATTGATGTGTAAATCGGGCTGTAACATAATTTACCTGTTAAGTTACAAGTACACAATGTTATTTAGCTAATTATTTCATTACTCTGCTTTTTAATTATTATTTCGTTAAAGATGGGACTTTGTGGTGACACCGCAACCACCGATTCCCACTGGGGCTGTGACTTCAAACTTCCTTAAATTAAAATTCTGAAAATAGAAGTTTTTATAACAAGGTAAAAACAGCAGTACAAAACAGTTTTTTTAGTTACAAAACAGCTTAACAATATTTAAAGTTATTTTTACCTTTTGACATTTTTTTTATAATCTATGAATTTTTTAAATCTTATCACCAAGCAAGGCCGGCCGAAATAATATATATTGAAAACCGTGCCGTAACGGTTCGCAATTAGAGTTTGAAAACTATCGAGAGTATCACACATTATAGTAATATAAAGATACCGGCTTCACTCACTTGGTATTATGTCGGTTTAAGTCCGACGACGTTTCGAACGTATAAGACGTTCTTCTTCAGGGGGTTCACGCTTGCACCCAACGCGACAGTGCGCCGACATACCGAACACAAAGTGAGTGCAGCCGGTATCTTTATATTAGTATAATATTGGAAACCGCCCAAGATAAGGATTCTAAATTCCCAAACAAACCATGGTTATCATCTTGTTAACCACTACCTGCTAAACTATTATAGTGCCATTTTGGGAATTAAATGTTTACTAACAAAGCGTTGCCTAGCAACCACTGATAGACAGGGGTTCATAACATTTTAAAAGGATGTTTGACTACGCAAACTGTTTGGCTACCTTAATATATTTGTGTGCTTGTGTCATTGATATATGTTCTAATTTATTAGGCTGTAATAAATGCATATACTCGATATATATATATATATCGAGTATATGCATTTATACGAGAATGTAGTATGCTATTAATCTATCCGCATCAGGACAAAAAATAACAATATATTTATGAATGAAACTTGCCTCTAATGAGGCGTGCTGATTCGGACGGATTAAATTACCACCACACTAGAAATGAATGCAACCAGCAAGGCGTAAATACCTACAAGAATTTTCTTACAGCAACCATTTTGATGGATGGGTTTTTTTATAATATCAAGTGTTGGGACGACGAAGGCCTGTGCCTGGATCATAAACAACCTGATTGCCCATAACCGTTGCAGTACAACCCAGAGCTCCAAGCTAAGTTTTCCGTGTCACTGCACTCACTAAATCGCCCTGTAATTTCATTTCAATGGCCTTAAAAAGATATGCTTGTGTAGTATTCATTGCAATAGTGTGCAAGCAGGTACGGTAAAAAACGTATTTTTTGAGTATGTAAGTAATACAAAAAATCGAATTGTTTTAGTGGGGCTTTTTTATGAGACTCTAGCAGATATTTCTGCTTAACAAATGTAATATAAGCATTATAATTATAGTAACAGTAATATATACGATAATCTCAACTGTCTCAACCCAAATATGTTGTAGATATACGAGTACAATGTTTTCCATAAAAGTGTACTAATACTGAAAGGTGTGCACATGGACCACAGTTTTCACAGGACACAGGATTCACATGGCAAAGTATATATATTTAAATTGCTTATATATATTTTTTTCATATAAAGCAAAACAAAAATGTAGAAGAAAAAAAAAATTGACAGCCCTATTAGATATGCCTATTCTTGGAGTTCGTTGGGGTCAATGCACTCTGCAATTCCCCCGCCACCTATTCATTCATCCCAGCCCAGGCTCTACTGAGGCCCCTTTTTACCTAGTCTACGTTCTAGAGCTCATTGCCATCTTTGGCCTAGTTTTAGTTAGAAACTTTGGTTACTCATAACTCGGAATTTTTACTACTGCCTGAGATGCTGCTGTAAGGTCCCAATTGTATGCAAAGCTTCTGCCTGTGTGGTTTTAGTATAACTACACCTTTTTGTTACACCCTGTATAATGCGTTAATAATGATGCATGTGATCAGTAACATTAGCTGCCTAACGAGGAGGAAAATAGGATGCCAAATGTAATTTTCTAAAAAAGGAGTTATAATACCGATTGCTCTATTTTTTGATTTACTCACAAGTGAACACTAGCAATCCACACATTCAATTTGAAAGTGTGGGTATGTGGAGTGATATAGTATGATGAAAACACTACTTAAATATTTTATTTATGTATGTATATATATAAAAATAATGTAGTAGATATCGCTTAGTCAAATGTCTTCTAGGGACAAACCAAGTAAACGGTTTAGTTAAGAATTGTTTTCGTTTGCCGTGTGCCTGGTTTCGATAAAGATAATTCTCTTTTGGTATGAATTATCTAAGGTGTTATGGCTTTCCAGCCGCAGGAGGATCTCCCACAAACTTTTAATATTATACCTGCTATCTATATTAGTCAGTTTTAGCATAAAGTTACTTTTCTTATAATGCAACAATATATTGTATTTCAACAACTCCAAATAATGTTTTCAACATCACCTTTTTTAATTCATGGTCAAAAACCGAACAAAGGCGTATTGACAAGTAATAATGGAAAATGGGCACCTTTCTATACTCGCACCAATTTTTGTAACACCCATACTCGGGTACGGTGTTACAGACCGATAGTTCGTACCCCTATACAACATATTTTTTACTATGAAGCCTAAAAAATATAATTAATATTTTAAAGTTTAGGATATAACGAAACAAAATAGTATGATTAATACTTAATTTATTATTAATTTTACTAACTTTCAGTCTATCACAAATCTCTATTGAAAAAAAAAGTCTTTGAATATGAGATTTTTTTCGTAAGTACGTATTAGGAAAACAGACATACAATCTGTACTTAGGTACTTCTGTTTAAAACAAAATAATCTTCTAAATAGTCATAAACAACATATTAAAGGACATATTTATCTATGTTTTGATTGGATTTGACCCTCACCATAACAATCAGGGCACGAAATGTTGCACATATAGGTACTCGCGTCGGTCTCACGGACCGATGGGCGCCTAATGCTACAATAAGTGCACTTGGCACGAACGTGCGGCGTAAAGACCTATCAAAATAGTTCGGTAAACAGCGCCTCAGAAAATTTCGCTTCTTTTTAGAAAGTAGGTACACCTTCCTCTCAGAATTGCAGACGGCAAAATATATATATTAAATGGTAGCATGCATACCAAGTTTCGTCAAGATTACGCATTTTTCAACTATAGTTGAAAAATGCGACCTGTACTGGAAGATGTAGATACAACCTAACAAATATCTAAGCTAGGTCTAATCTCTAGCTTGGTCAATTAATCGGTAAGGTTTACTTACTAAATACCAGACTGAAAAATTATATAAGTATATCATAGCAACTTGTTAATTGACAAATATTTTTTTGTATGTTTAATAACTCTAAGAAACAACTTTATTTATAAAGGTTCTTGCTTTTATTGCTTCGCAGTAAGTGTACTTGCATCCATTAAACTTCAAATAAAACCCAAACCAAAATGTAATCAAGTATAATCAAAACGTTCAGCACTGGACCCTAAGTCGCTTACTTCTTCGGAAACAAATAAAATTCTGTGATTGTACACAGAAAGTTACATTCGTCATTGAAGAACATAGACCTGAACGTCCAGTTGCCATATAGAAACATGCCACTGTAGTATTTTTGGAAGACATCAGCAACATCCATATTGTAATGATAATGACCCTGGAAAGACAATTATATGATCAGATGTCACTGGGTACTAATTACAATTGCGGTGAAGCCGGAAGGAGGGTGGATTGTATGCTCTTTAATGTGCAGACTATTTATTTTCGTAGTCGGGATCTTATTCTTATTCTGATTCTGATTTGGGGCGCTAAGTCCTGCACTGACGTCCCGCTTGGGATATATTGTGCATTTCCCCGCCAGGTACTCTAGCCATCCCAACTCCTTTATACTTCTTCCTTTATAACGGAGTATGACACTGGGTCGTTGGCACAACTGCTCCAGTGATATTTGAGGTGTTAAAACTGATGATGATTTAGAACTATAGTGATCCTCTAGTAGTCCGGTAGTGTTCCGTATATTTTCCGTAGCCGTGCACTCTAACAGCACGTGCTTCACGATCTCGTTCTCCTGCAAACATCCTCTGCACAGTGGACTATCTGTTGCACCAGTTTTATATAGACGGTAGTTGAGATTGCAGTGAATGCATTAGGCGAAGGTCCTGTCGATGAAGTTTCAACAAATTATTAGTTGTGTATCTGTTCAAGGTTGGAAACATAGATTTCGCTTGTTTGTCGTAGTCGGGTTATGGCAGTTTTGATTTGTTTTCCTATTTTGTAATACGAAGTAACATAACATTTTGTATTCCATCCAAGCATTACAATATTGCGATTCTGATATGAAAAGTGTCTTACACGCTTGTCTCTATACGAGTTTGTATCGCTTCCTACATTGATTTTGTTATTGTTCTCTAATATGATATAGGTACTTACCTAATTCGTTGCGATTTTTACGGCCAGTTTCCATAATCCATGAAATATAATTACATAAGAAATAGTACTATAGAATAGACAAATCGCACCTTTAGTATGCATAATAATCACTTTTCCAACCCTAAACCAAAACCAGGTGGTGTCCCACAAGGCTCAATATTGAGACCTCGCCTTTTCTTAATTTACCTTAATGACATCCCTATTCAACTACATATATCATATTGGGTCTGAATGGATTTATGTTTCCTTTTATCAACTGACAATATCGTTTGTATATTAAGTATTTATGTCAGAGCTTTAAATATCCGTACCACCTTTGTTACGTGCCGTCCGCCGAATGTTACTGTTAATTTTAAAATATTGGTTCATTAGAATGAACAATATTTATACTACGTCACATTCATAAACGTAACGTTACTTGCAAAATAATGTTTATTTTAAAATGGGGAAATCTACTGTGGTGTAGGTAGTAGGGCCTCAGGCAACGCGGCCATTTCATTGGTTAACATGGAGCAGTACCCATAATGTGTCACGCACACTAACGAAATATAATATTACATTACCCTTGTGGGCAAGACACGGCAATTTTTGAAAATTTTACGTAATTGTAAAATAGTACAAGAGGTACATTGTGGGGTTAGAAGTGCCAATGAGTCAGCTGTATTCAGACTGCTATATCCAGTTGTTTATGTGCACTTCGTTATGTTTTATGCATGCTTGTATTGCGCCGCTATACCTACTGCTATGCCCATGGGACGCTCGGTGTACCTGCACCTTTCATTTGGGTCATAATTATGTTTAAATTCTGATCTTTATTACTTTACCTTTGAAATAACGCAATCGTCTTTCGGATGAAATATGGTTTCAAGCAATGGTTTTATAAAAAAGTGTTCGCACGGCTTGTTCATCTGAAGTCTCACCATTTGTGTATTTTTTAATGAAGCAACAATTTTACCCTGAAATGTGAAACGTTTTACATTATTATAAAGTTTTATGATTAAGCAGCTATAACACTTACATAGATTTATTCATTCGTCTAATGCTTAACCTTATGTTTAACATGTAATGCATGTGTTTCACCTGTGGCCCGAGCAGGAACATTTCCTAAAGTGTAACGTTTTCGTATCGTTGACGTATACAGTACAAACTATGAGTTATCTGTGCCACAGTTGTACTAGATACATGATAGTTTGTACTGAATACGTCAACGATACGATTACGTTACTCGTTAGCAAATGTTTGTGCTCGGGCCACAGGTCCTTATAAGGATACAGTTCGTAGAGTTTGCCGTAGCACAGTTAGCACCTGATTTTCTGACGCTAAATTGGTATAGTATAATCAAGAGCCTTTTTTCTGCATTATAGACCATTTAGTATAAAGTTGCTATGCATTGATCCTGTGCCACAACCAACACACAACTGTTTGTTAATGAGTGCAGCTTTGATGACTGATTAAATGAATATTTAAACATACAATACAATATAAATTACAGTTCTTACTTTATTAGGCATTACATCTTCTTTAGCCTCTATATCGTATATGATTACGGACCCATTCTTAAGTTCCACCGAACTGGCACAACAGTCCTTGCGCTTTGGACCTTTACAGATTCGTACGCCATTTATTAATATGTCGAAATAACCCTAGAATGCATTAAAAATATTATAATAAAATTAAAGGCACATTCGCATAAACAGAACTATATGGCCCTATGTACAAGACGTTAAAGCTAGAACTAACATATTCTTTTGTGGCATATGAAGTTATAGAAAGTAAGCACAATATTAACAGAATTTTAAACATTTCAATGTGTTTTACTAAAAACAGCGGGACATCTCTATAATCAAATAGCCACTAAGTAAGTATATTAAAAGGCACGGGAATAATCATCCCGCATGTAACTACCAATTTAAATTTCATAAAACGCTAACCACCACCGGAAAAATATATTTAAACTGATAATGGTATCCGATATAACATCTAAAATTATTTCGCTACGTTATGAACATTCTTTTGTATAAACGAGTTCAATAAGTGAAAAATAATTACCGATGAATGATGCAGATAAATCAGAAAAACATACGTGTATTCAGATCCATGAAGGTATGTATGCCCACGTCGTAAATGATGATTGAGGAATGAGTTCTGGTGCATGGATAATAGGCTTATTATGGTAACTATAGGCTTAACCCACTATGCCAGCCATTCATCGTGTTCCACAGTTGTTTCCATGATTATGATTTCATCCATTTTCCAGGATCGAAGGGTTAAAATGTTTGTAGGTGATACCGAATTATTATTTGGTATATTCTTAATTTTATTAAAGTGACCATATGTTTGGGGTGCCTAGGTAGACCTAAGCGCCTTTTACACATTATAAATAATTTCAAAAAACACTTTTCTTCCCACCATGGGGCTTATAGATTAGATAGTTATTATTATTATTTTTTATTTAATTTTTAATTACTAACAATGTAATTTTTATGGAAAATAAAAATTATAAATGGTATGACAATATATATAGGAATAACTGGACCCCTATTTCTCTTGGTCACGCTATAACTTGAGAACGGATGGAACAATCTCGCTAATTCTATTTTGTTGTGTTAATTATTGTCAGGAGAAGGTTTTTATGAAAGAAACACCAAGAAAAGATGGGAGGTTATGGCGAAGCCGGAGGCCGAGCTGTCTACGGAGACGATGTCGCGGGCAGTCGCTAGTATATAAAAAAATTAACCCCTTTTTCTCCTGGTCACGCTATTACTTGAGAATGGATAGAACAATAACGCTAATTATTTTTTGTTGTGTTAATTATTGTCAGGAGAAGGTTATTAGGAAGAAACATCAAAAAAAGATGGGAGGTTATGGCGAGGCCGAAGGCCGACCCTACTACGCGAACGAAGTCGCAGGCAGTCGCTAATAATTTATAAGGGCGTTGAGGTATTATGTGTTTATGTCCAATCTCATGTAGTGGGAGAACTTGTCCCTATCACTGAGTATCTTAAAAGTACATAGGCCTGTTTTAAGAAAAAAAGTTCTGAGTAAAGATAAAGTATAGCATTCACAGTTTCCTATCTCAATCTCAAAAGAAGGTTCTTTAATGAGTGTTTTTATGGAATATGGGCCTTAAAGTGTCCTACAACTCTCACAGGCTGATGCGCATGGCAAAACTTTCTGTTTAATAAGAACCACAATATAAATGTGACTTGAAATATTTAATAATATAAGTTAATATATCAAATAAAATATTTGCTTACGATGAATCCTCGTTTATTATAATTTACATATTTCACGTAATACCATCCTAATAAATTTAATTATTGCAACTCATTAATTAATGCGTAACGCGAGATATATAGGTAGGTATATTAATATACCTATCCATATTTCTATTATAAATACCAGATTATCTTAACCAGATCTTAAGGTATTATGGAAAATGATTGTAGTAAGTAGATGATCGTAGTTAATAAACAAGTACAAACAGTTGAAAGGTTACCACTTGTATATTATATATATCTGTGCGTATTGTGCATCTGTGTCTGATGTGAACTAAATAATATACAAATAAACGCAGGCATCTATTTTCCCGAAAGGTAACACCCCGATGCGAATGACGAATGTTCTACTCGTATTTAATGTAACAAGTACAATTTGAAAAATGTTAATACCGACTTCCATTCTATTACTTTGGTATAAATCAGTTATTAGAGTGTAACTCAAAAACTATCTGGACCGAATTCGATGAAATTTAAATGGGACCACACTGGATGCCCCAGCTTTCAAACAATAACAATTTTGAGAATCGGTCCACCCAATCGAAAGTTATGAGGTAACAAACATAAAAAATACAGTCGAATGGAGTACCTCCTCCTTTTTGGAAGTCGGTAGAAAATATGACACTGCAGTAAATCACATCGTAACGTATTCACAATATCAGGAGACAGCATTGCAGCACCCTAATTTTCAGGGTCTGTGTAATCTAACCCTTCAGCTAATCCCTACATGTTGTCCGCTAGTGGTGGCACATAATGTGGTACGACTCGTATGTAAGTGTCTTTGGTTCACTTAGTGGGTACTATATCAGTGCCAGTTATTCTATGTTGATACTGTAGTATGACAATCCTACTGCTAGGATTGAAGGTCACTGTGAATACACAATGAAATAGGTGGTCGAATGAAACTGAAAAGTAATGTTTTGAGGTGACGAGCACACACTACTTGTAGCAATTTAAAATTTGTATCACATTAATTACATATTGCAATATTATATGAAATGCAGCGTAGCTGCGACCTACTTGCGCACAAGCGGCACAAAGTGCTACACGAGGCGCCGACTCAGCACTTGTGTCGAAGCCGACACCGGACGAGCTGAGCGGCGTTTGCGTCACTCATGGTACACACCTCGACCAGAGTATATAGCATAGCTTAGCAATAGTTAATTAATTAAATTGTAATAATTATATTTTAAAATAAATTAGTTGCCAACAGTTTTGGTTTTTTTAAGTCCTTCGGCTGCAGCTAACGTAATTGGCGCAGTCGTAAGGATATTAGAGTCAGCGCGCGCGGTCTAAAGCTCGAAAAGCTCCAAAAATCGTTGCACGGCTTGACTCCGATAGTCGCTGGCAGGCTCCTAAGTCTGCATCTAATATCCGAATCTACGTGGCCGCAGCTCCGGGGACCAGTATCCGACAATTGATACGCACAGGGAAACCAGAATGCAACTGTAAGTACACAAAAACTTTATTTTTGTGTTGCTCCTTTTAGTCTTTACTTATCCTTGTAATTTTTCAAGATTTTTCATCCTAAGAATCGGGGTGATCGGGAGACTCTATCTCGCCAGTCTCACCGTCATAGGGAATTAAATAGTATTAGGGAAATAGATATAGTTTAAGATATAAATTCATTAAAAATGCCTTATGACCCTGATGTTATTTTTAAGGCCTTACGCCCAGTGCCAGATTTCGATGGAAATCCGAACGTGCTCACACGATTTATAAAAATATGTGATCAACTTGTTTCATGTTATATGAGTGCTGAGGCCGGCAATGAATTAGGTAACTTGTGTCTATTAAATGGAATATTAAATAAAATAACTGGGCCCGCAGCCACAATCATAAACTCAAATGGCGTTCCTGATAATTGGTTAGGGATCCGCGAGTCATTAATAAATAACTTCGCTGACCAAAGAGATGAGACCGCATTGTATAATGACCTCTCCTTAGCCACGCAAGGTCACAGGACCACACAGGACTTTTATGACCATTAATAAACGTTATTAAGCACGATTATGACATACGTTTCATTGCACGAAACTATCGCCACAACGATTGAATCAAAGCGGTTATTATTTAAGAAGCTCTCTATGCAAGCTTTTGTACGAGGTCCACAGGAACCCTTAGGTTCTTGAATTCGTTGTTTGAGACCTTCAACGATAGAGCAGGCATTACAATTCGTGCAGGAAAAAGTGAACATACTTTACTTGCAACAGCGAAATAATGAAATACATCCTAGAGCTCAGCATCAGCAGAGAATTCAACCTCTTACTCAAATGCCTCCTGCATCAAGGCAGGGTTATCAACCACCTATGACGTTAGCACCCATTAGTCAGAGGCCCCCGTTCATGTCGCCTCAACCATTTAAATTTAGTCCGCCACAGAACCAATTTAAATTTAATGCAGGACCACAAAACCAGCCTCAATACCGCATGCCGACTCGAATACAGCAGATGCTTAGTGCACCACCACCAAACTATAATGCTAGGAGTAACGCGTTTTGAATTCAACCTCGTTATCAACCCCAAAATTGTATCCCTAAGCCTATGAGCGGTATACAACATTTCACCCCTAGAGCTTTACCCCCGACTGGACTAACTGGACACGACTGGAGTAAGCACGGCAACCCACCACCTACAAATTATTTTAAAAGCCGTGAAATGAACTTCAACGAATGTACGTTATGATTATCACTATGAGCCTGACTTTAACTACTGTCCTGATTACAATGAATACCCCGGGATGAGCAGTCTGCCGCCTAGTCAGGGCGAAATGGGGTAGCGTTAGCAATCACCATCTCGCCCCGACGGTTGGCCCGTCACCGATGACGGGCCCCGGCCAATGGAGGGATGACCTGGCTCATTGGGGCCATCCCCCAGACATGTGGGATCGTACAAGCCAATGGAGAATCCCCCGACTCTCCACCGGTGATCCGCACAGCACTAGGATAGAGCGAGAAGGCGCCCGAATCGCCTTCTCCTTCCTCCAGTTCGTCTACGCCGGAGCGGGTCGGAGACGACGTCTTCCTCCCTCACCCGCTCTGCGGCCTCTTTCTGCACTATCACCGCCTCGCAGAAAGAGACCACCGCCTGCCACGCTCCGTCGCTGCCGAGCATAGCGTTAACCACGCTCGGCAGCGACAGATCTGCGCCTATGACCGCTGTGAGGGCGCGCCGCATGGGACTCCATGCGGCGCACGCCTCCAGCGTGTGGAGCGCCGTGTCTTCTGGTGCTCCACACTCGTGACAGGCGGGGGTCGCCTCGCGTCTTGCGATGTGATGCAGGTACTTGCCGAAACATCCGTGTCCGGAAAGCACCTGCACCAATCGGAAGGTGAGCGACCCGAATCGCCGCCCTACCCACCTCCGGAGGACCGGGCGAATGGCATCCACCGTCCTCTTGTCACCTTCCTACCTACTCAGGGTAGAAGTGAGCATGAGAGAAAGAAGAGAGATGAGAATATAAGTATAATAAATAGAAAGGGTCGTGGATCTCAGACAGGTATGGCAATTTGGCAAGCTTCCTTGTTTAAGGACTTAGCTCCGGTCCGCTAGTATTGGCCGATGCTCAGCAGCAGGTCTGCCGTGCAGGGTCGGCTCCACACCGCCGCGCCGGTAGAAATTCCCAGCAATCGCTGTAGAGAAAGGTGGCCGCGTTCGGTGCTGGAGATCAGAGGACGGCCGGAGTTCAGAGGTCGTGTACTGCTAGTAGTTCAGACTTCAGCCTCGTACTTGGAGAATTCCGCCTCGTACTGGGAAATTCCGCCTCGTACTGGAAGAGTTCCGCCTCGTACTGGAACCCTGGAAAGCACATGTGCTCCGGTCACAATGGGTCCAGTAAAGTGTTGAGCTGGTGGGTCCACTGTCCCTCTGCTACTGGGCATATAGTGACTCGCAGAGGGCCTTTAGGGATGTGGCCCGCCAGCAAACAAGAGATGCCATAAGGGCCAAGGAAGTAATGCTGCTGGTGAAGAATTCGCATCCGCTAAGGCTTCCGCTACCGAGCATAAAGGGACTAGCTAGGCCCTTCGCGGATGCAAACCACCAGCCGCTCAGAATGCCAGAAGGGCGTAAATAGGTATGTTGCTGGTAAAAGTGCGCACAATCCACGAGGTCCGTTCACTACCGAGCAATTAGGGACTAGCCTAGGTACCTCGTGAATTGCGAGCTACCAACAACACCCTTTCAAGTTTGCCAGAAGGGCGTAAAATAGAGACAAGAAGAAAGTTGAGAAGCAACAGAAAACACAGAAAAACACATAAATTAAACTACAGAGTTAGCATGTAAGACACATAAAAAAATACAGTAAATAAGTTGAGAGTACATACCAAAGGTTACAAATTGTAGGTTATAATTTATGGTGGTCAAGTACACTTTCACTTCAAAACTCAAACTTACCCAATGTATGGGGATTCTGAAGATTGAAGTTAGAATTTAATAAAGTTTCTGTAGCACTAGACGTAGTAATTTATTAGCAGTTGCACAGTCGATGGCCGGTGACAAAGTGATGGCGATTTCTATTGTTGAAAAAACGAGAAGTTGGGCGGATGTCGGAGGCGCATTTCGCTACCATATATGGTAATGAAAAAGGCCTCAAAACCGTCGTAGTCGTCAGTCCAATCACTACACTGCATTTTGAACTTTTTCAAAATATCAACGTTCGTTCACCGGAACTCACAACTCGTGGCATTATTTTCTCTAAACTCGATTGACATTTGTTTAACTGTCACTGTTAACATTTTTGATTGTTATATGCGACCTCTATCGGTGAATCGCTGAACTACCTCAGCGCGCAGCAAAGGTAGTTTTCTCGATTTAAAGGTTGCGTTAATCTTCAAACGGAATTTAGGTAGTCGTTTGTGAGTTTGCCTACAGATGTCGCTTATTTAAACTAGTTTTTAAGAGAACCGATAATCTAGTAATCTAGATCGGTTACATATCTCCCCACCCAAGAAAGAATTTTTTTACTAGGGAAAAAAAAATTCACTAGCCTTGAGCAGTTCTAAGAAAGAAAAAAAAAATACTTGACCGAAGACCTAACTTTGAGTATCTTATATAAGCTACAGAAACTCCAGTATATGATCTTAAGTTATTAACTATGTCTATGTGCAGACACATACCCAAGTATCTCCTAGAATTCCCCCCCATCGTTTGGATTAGATATCCCAAGAAACGATTATTGACAGCAATATTGAGAGGAATGGAAATTGTAGGCTGCAGAAGTTAACTTCTAAGAGCAGCTAGCTACATTATAGGTATGAATACACACTAGAACATAGATAAGTAAAGTACTTATTGCAGACATTCATGGATAATTTTAATTTTTTTGAATATAAGTTCCATAATTGCCTAAGTTAAATTAAATTTTAAGACAGAGAATTTAATCAAAAGGAAATTACATAGATAAAGGCTTGTTTAGTGAGTTATCTACCGCTCAGACCAATAAGGCTTGTTTTTAAAGAGTTTGGACACCGCTCTCTATTTGAAGAATTACCATGCACGTGAAAGAATGATTTTAGCTATGTTATAACACTATTCCATTGAAAGTGGAGAGTGACAAAGAGTATTTAAGGAAGTTAAATTAATTCAGTAGGTATATAAGTTAAGATGTATAGTTTGTAGTACATTATATGTATTGTAGTTAAGTTATAATATATCTTATGCCATCGTTGTATATAAGATATAAATAATGATCAGTATAAGAAAGGATCACAAGTTATTAGAATTCAAGAAGTATATAAGATACTGTTCCTATAAGATTTATTGTATATAAGGATTTATTTTTCCTATATATATAAGATTATTTTAAGAGATTATTAAAAAGTTGCACCCTATGAGTTTGGTTGCATTAATCAAATATATTTTAGTTATTTAAGATACATAGAATATGCGTTTTAGTTGTAAGATTGTATATTTAAAGCTTTATTAATTTATCAGTCATTAATAAATAACTTCGCTGACCAAAGAGATGAGACCGCATTGTATAATGACCTCTCCTTAGCCACGCAAGGTCACAGGACCACACAGGACTTTTATGACCATTAATAAACGTTATTAAGCACGATTATGACATACGTTTCATTGCACGAAACTATCGCCACAACGATTGAATCAAAGCGGTTATTATTTAAGAAGCTCTCTATGCAAGCTTTTGTACGAGGTCCACAGGAACCCTTAGGTTCTTGAATTCGTTGTTTGAGACCTTCAACGATAGAGCAGGCATTACAATTCGTGCAGGAAAAAGTGAACATACTTTACTTGCAACAGCGAAATAATGAAATACATCCTAGAGCTCAGCATCAGCAGAGAATTCAACCTCTTACTCAAATGCCTCCTGCATCAAGGCAGGGTTATCAACCACCTATGACGTTAGCACCCATTAGTCAGAGGCCCCCGTTCATGTCGCCTCAACCATTTAAATTTAGTCCGCCACAGAACCAATTTAAATTTAATGCAGGACCACAAAACCAGCCTCAATACCGCATGCCGACTCGAATACAGCAGATGCTTAGTGCACCACCACCAAACTATAATGCTAGGAGTAACGCGTTTCGAACTCAACCTCGTTATCAACCCCAAAATTGTATCCCTAAGCCTATGAGCGGTATACAACATTTCACCCCTAGAGCTTTACCCCCGACTGGACTAACTGGACACGACTGGAGTAAGCACGGCAACCCACCACCTACAAATTATTTTAAAAGCCGTGAAATGAACTTCAACGAATGTACGTTATGATTATCACTATGAGCCTGACTTTAACTACTGTCCTGATTACAATGAATACCCCGGGATGAGCAGTCTGCCGCCTAGTCAGGGCGAAATGGGGTAGCGTTAGCAATCACCATCTCGCCCCGACGGTTGGCCCGTCACCGATGACGGGCCTCGGCCAATGGAGGGATGACCTGGCTCATTGGGGCCATCCCCCAGACGTGTGGGATCGTACTAGCCAATGGAGAATCCCCCGACTCTCCACCGGTGATCCGCACAGCACTAGGATAGAGCGAGAAGGCGCCCGAATCGCCTTCTCCTTCCTCCAGTTCGTCTACGCCGGAGCGGGTCGGAGAGGACGTCTTCCTCCCTCACCCGCTCCGCGGCCTCTTTCTGCACCATCACCGCCTCGCAGAAAGAGACCACCGCCTGCCACGCTCCGTCGCTGCCGAGCATAGCGTTAACCACGCTCGGCAGCGACAGATCTGCGCCTATGACCGCTGTGAGGGCGCGCCGCATGGGACTCCATGCGGCGCACGCCTCCAGCGTGTGGAGCGCCGTGTCTTCTGGTGCTCCACACTCGTGATAGGCGGGGGTTGCCTCGCGTCTTGCGATGTGATGCAGGTACTTGCCGAAACATCCGTGTCCGGAAAGCACCTGCACCAATCGGAAGGTGAGCGACCCGAATCGCCGCCCTACCCACCTCCGGAGGACCGGGCGAATGGCATCCACCGTCCTCTTGTCACCTTCCTACCTACTCAGGGTAGAAGGGAGCATGAGAGAAAGAAGAGAGATGAGAATATAAGTATAATAAATAGAAAGGGTCGTGGATCTCAGACAGGTATGGCAATTTGGCAAGCTTCCTTGTTTAAGGACTTAGCTCCGGTCCGCTAGTATTGGCCGATGCTCAGCAGCAGGTCTGCCGTGCAGGGTCGGCTCCACACCGCCGCGCCGGTAGAAATTCCCAGCAATCGCTGTAGAGAAAGGTGGCCGCGGTCGGTGCTGGAGATCAGAGGACGGCCGGAGTTCAGAGGTCGTGTACTGCTAGTAGTTCAGACTTCAGCCTCGTACTTGGAGAATTCCGCCTCGTACTGGGAAATTCCGCCTCGTACTGGAAGAGTTCCGCCTCGTACTGGAACCCTGGAAAGCACATGTGCTCCGGTCACAATGGGTCCAGTAAAGTGTTGAGCTGGTGGGTCCACTGTCCCTCTGCTACTGGGCATATAGTGACTCGCAGAGGGCCTTTAGGGATGTGGCCCGCCAGCAAACAAGAGATGCCATAAGAGCCAAGGAAGTAATGCTGCTGGTGAAGAATTCGCATCCGCTAAGGCTTCCGCTACCGAGCATAAAGGGACTAGCTAGGCCCTTCGCGGATGCAAACCACCAGCCGCTCAGAATGCCAGAAGGGCGTAAATAGGTATGTTGCTGGTAAAAGTGCGCACAATCCACGAGGTCCGTTCACTACCGAGCAATTAGGGACTAGCCTAGGTACCTCGTGAATTGCGAGCTACCAACAACACCCTTTCAAGTTTGCCAGAAGGGCGTAAAATAGAGACAAGAAGAAAGTTGAGAAGCAACAGAAAACACAGAAAAACACATAAATTAAACTACAGAGTTAGCATGTAAGACACATAAAAAAATACAGTAAATAAGTTGAGAGTACATATCAAAGGTTACAAATTGTAGGTTATAATTTATGGTGGTCAAGTACACTTTCACTTCAAAACTCAAACTTACCCAATGTATGGGGATTCTGAAGATTGAAGTTAGAATTTAATAAAGTTTCTGTAGCACTAGACGTAGTAATTTATTAGCAGTTGCACAGTCGATGGCCGGTGACAAAGTGATGGCGATTTCTATTGTTGAAAAAACGAGAAGTTGGGCGGATGTCGGAGGCGCATTTCGCTACCATATATGGTAATGAAAAAGGCCTCAAAACCGTCGTAGTCGTCAGTCCAATCACTACACTGCATTTTGAACTTTTTCAAAATATCAACGTTCGTTCACCGGAACTCACAACTCGTGGCATTATTTTCTCTAAACTCGATTGACATTTGTTTAACTGTCACTGTTAACATTTTTGATTGTTATATGCGACCTCTATCGGTGAATCGCTGAACTACCTCAGCGCGCAGCAAAGGTAGTTTTCTCGATTTAAAGGTTGCGTTAATCTTCAAACGGAATTTAGGTAGTCGTTTGTGAGTTTGCCTACAGATGTCGCTTATTTAAACTAGTTTTTAAGAGAACCGATAATCTAGTAATCTAGATCGGTTACATATCTCCCCACCCAAGAAAGAATTTTTTTACTAGGGAAAAAAAATTCACTAGCCCTAAGAAAGAAAAAAAAAATACTTGACCGAAGACCTAACTTTGAGTATCTTATATAAGCTACAGAAACTCCAGTATATGATCTTAAGTTATTAACTATGTCTATGTGCAGACACATACCCAAGTATCTCCTAGAATTCCCCCCCATCGTTTGGATTAGATATCCCAAGAAACGATTATTGACAGCAATATTGAGAGGAATGGAAATTGTAGGCTGCAGAAGTTAACTTCTAAGAGCAGCTAGCTACATTATAGGTATGAATACACACTAGAACATAGATAAGTAAAGTACTTATTGCAGACATTCATGGATAATTTTAATTTTTTTGAATATAAGTTCCATAATTGCCTAAGTTAAATTAAATTTTAAGACAGAGAATTTAATCAAAAGGAAATTACATAGATAAAGGCTTGTTTAGTGAGTTATCTACCGCTCAGACCAATAAGGCTTGTTTTTAAAGAGTTTGGACACCGCTCTCTATTTGAAGAATTACCATGGCTGGCACGTGAAAGAATGATTTTAGCTATGTTATAACACTATTCCATTGAAAGTGGAGAGTGACAAAGAGTATTTAAGGAAGTTAAATTAATTCAGTAGGTATATAAGTTAAGATGTATAGTTTGTAGTACATTATATGTATTGTAGTTAAGTTATAATATATCTTATGCCATCGTTGTATATAAGATATAAATAATGATCAGTATAAGAAAGGATCACAAGTTATTAGAATTCAAGAAGTATATAAGATACTGTTCCTATAAGATTTATTGTATATAAGGATTTATTTTTCCTATATATATAAGATTATTTTAAGAGATTATTAAAAAGTTGCACCCTATGAGTTTGGTTGCATTAATCAAATATATTTTAGTTATTTAAGATACATAGAATATGCGTTTTAGTTGTAAGATTGTATATTTAAAGCTTTATTAATTTAATCATAGCATGAATTTGGTTTTATTTGATAATATTTATTTATTTTAAGTTGTCAACAAGTTATTCAGGACGAGGATTTGCTAATGTTAAGAAGGTGAATTAATTACTAGGATATGTATTTACATATTTTAAAATCTTTGATATGCCAAGACCCAAGGTTTTTGCCTTGCATATCAGTTAATTCATATACTAGTGGAGATATTTTAGTTTTAATGTAACATTTTAAGTATTTAGGGGCAAGTTTTTTAGAAAACCTATTATCCTTATTACTTTGATAATAAGTCCTTTTCCATACTATGTCGCCAATATTAAATTCGTGGTTCTTGCGACGAAGATTATAAGGTCCACAATTTTTGTTATGAGATTTAATTAGAGATAATTGGACTTGGTCAAAGATTTTCCTCAATTTTCCGACGTTTTCAGCATATGCGTCTCTAGAGACAAATATTAAGTCATCCGTCAGGTCGGAATCGACGTAGTGGGACCCGCAAGTTACTAATTCCCTACCATATACTAGGAATGACGGTGTGTAACCTGTGACTTCACTGACTGCTGTGTTAAGTGCGAATTGAATCTTTGGCAAGTTCAAATCCCAAGATCTATGATCATTTTCTATGAAAGTAGAGACTGCTATCATAATAGTTTTGTTGTAGCGTTCCACAGTATTTACCTGAGGGGTATATTTAGGAGTGTAGCGGACATTAGGTATTTTATACTGAGAAAATAGGTTTTGCAATTCATTGCTAACAAACTGTTTACCATTGTCCATAAGAATTGTGGTTGGAACGCCATGTACAAGAAATACTTGTTCTTCAACGGTTCTAGTAATGGCGTCCGCCGTTGCTCGGCGTATTGGGAACAAAAGACAATATTTAGAGAAACAACAGGTGACAACTAGTAGCATAGTATTTTGTTTATTGGATGTAGGTAAAGGTCCTACTAGATCCATGCTGATCATTTGAAATGGACGGGAGCACTGCTTGGGTCTGCCCATCAGTCCTAAAGTAGTATGATTAGCATGTTTATGAGCTATGCATGTGTCACAGTTACTGACAAAGTTAGTTACATCTTTCATCATACTTGGCCAGAAATAACTGAGAGCTATCCGCCTATAAGTTTTGAAAACTCCCAAATGTGCCGCTGTGGGTTCAGAGTGGCATTTATGCATGATGTCCCTCCTAGATTCGCTAGGAACGACCTCTTTCCACTCAAATTCACGCGCCAAGGGGTTTAGAGTTTTCATATAGCGGTATAACTTATTATCAGTTACCCTGTAATTTAGATAAGACATAGGGGAAGTCTGGCAACCATCTAAAATATTTAAGTACCAAGGGTCAGATGTTACTAGAGGAGTCTGGGTGGTACTAGAAATTGCTGCTACAGGCACAGCTCTCGAAAGGGCATCTGGAACATCATTATCCTTGCCACGCCTATATTTTATGTCGAAGTTAAATGCGGATAGACGCACCCCCCACCTAGCCAATCGACCAGTAGGGTTGTTGAGGTTTAAGAACCATTTGAGAGAGGCGTGGTCGGTATAGACCAGAAATTTGAGACCTTTATCTAGATAACATCTCCAGTGTTCCAGAGCTATAAGCACAGCAAGAGTTTCACGCTCAGTGGCGCTGTAGTTACGCTCTTGTGCTGATAGAGATTTGCTCATATAAGCAATGACTTTTTCATCTCCGTTGATGATTTGAGTCAGTACAGCACCAACGCCGTAGTCACTGGCGTCTGTGTGGACTTGGAAAGGTTGAGTGTAATCCGGACAAGATAGTACCGGTGAAGAGATTAAGCAGTCCTTGAGCTTTAGGAAAGCTGCATTAGCTTCTTCTGTCCAGACAAAAGGAGGAGCATTCTTACCCTGAGAAGTAAGTTTATTGAGTGGTGCTGCTAAAGAGCTGAAGTTTGGTATGAACCTACGGTACCAAGAGGCAGTACCAATAAATCTGCGTACCTCTTTCCTGTTTTTAGGGCAGGGGTAGTCTACTATGGGTGCTACCTTATCAGGATCGGCATGTAGGCCGTTAGAATCCACTACATAACCCAAATACTTTAATTTCTCTCTGAAAAATAGACATTTAGTGAAGTTTATGGTAAGACCTGCATGTTTTAGTTTCTCATGGATTCTTTTGAGTAGGGTGATGTGTGATTCAAAGGAGGAGGTTGCTAAAATGATATCATCAACAAAAACAAATGTTTTGTTTTCGAATTCAGGACCGCAGAACAGGGAATCTACCAGTCTCTGCTGTGTAGCAGGGGCTCCGGTCAAACCGAATGCCATAGATTTACATTGAAATGTACCGCGGCCTGGGATATAGAAAGCCGTTTTACAACGATCTTCTGGTCTTATCAAGGTCTGCCAGAAACTCTTGGAAAGGTCGATGCTGGTCAGGTACTTAGCATCCCTGAGGTTATCCAGAATCTCAGATATGTAGGGAAGGTTATAGGCATCCTTTTTGGTGACAGCGTTTAGTTTGCGACTGTCTAGGCAGAAACGAAGCTCACCATTCTTCTTAGGAACCAAAAGTACTGGAGATGACCAAGGACTCTCACAGGGTTCAACCACATCATCAGCAAGCATCTGGTCTAGTTGTTCGCACAACAGTCTTTGCTTCTCTGGGGACATTCTGTAATATCTCTGACGAATTGGAGGGGTATCACCTGTGTCTATGGTGTGTGTGATGAGAGATGTTCGACCCAGACCTCGTTCTTCATAAGAGATATCTCGGAATTGAGCTATCATGTTGTCAGCGATTTCCCTTTGAGCGACAGAAAGATATTCGTAAGCATGCAGATGCTTGTCGTCAAGGGAGACGTTAGCCAGTTGGCAGTCATCAGTGTGACTAAGAATGATGTCCTCAAGATGACCCGGGAAGAGTTCGAAGGTTCTCCAAAAGTCCATGCCTAGTATAAGTTCATTTTGAACTTCAGGAACGATGTGTACGTTCATGGCATGACATTTGTTTTGGAAGGTAAAGGGTAAGGTCATATAACCTAGGGCGGTCATGTTTTGACCTCCAGCTGCAAGAAGTTTCAAAGGACTGGAAGAGTGAAGTTGATATCCCGAGTCAAGAAATTTAATATGAGAGTTATTTCCAAGAATTGTAATACTGCTACCTGTGTCTAAGAGACCTGCTATGGAGTGAGACAGCACATTTATATTTACATAAGGGCGTAAGCTATTAAGTTTTTCATTACGGATTGACGAGACAGAGTAACAAGAAAAAAATTTAGAAATAGTTTTTAGCCAGTCTTTCCAGTCAGACTGTGTAGAAGTTAAATTACTAGACTTGTCTCGGCAATCCGAATTGCCTAGTTTTTTGGTTTAGATAGATTATTATTATTGCGATTGCAAACAGTGCAGTCAGGTCGTCGTACATCCTTTTTGCCACAGCCAAAACATAGTATCGTTTTAGGTTCTTTACAATGTTTTAGCTCATGTGAATTTGACCTACATCTAGGACAAGCGAAGGCGTAATTACCTTGCACTGTGACAGCAGCTACTCTTTTAAAATTGTTGTTATTATTATTATTTTTGTTGTAGGAGTTATTATTATAATTTTTATTATAGGCAGAGTTATAATTATTATTATTACGGTACTGGGGTGTAGTGGAGCTACTGGCTTTAGAATAAGTAAATTCTGGAGCCAATGTTTGTGAAGTGCATTGAGGTGGCTCATGAAATTGTGTCAGACGCGACTGAATACTTTCAAAATTTTTGCATATAGCTTTAAGAGCATCAATAGATTGTATTTCAGGAGAAGCAGCTAAGGTACTAGCATAAGATGGCCTAATATTATGAAGGAGAATTTCAAGTTTTTCTTCTTCTGTTAAGGGTTTGTCGAGTCGAGAGAACATACCGTGCATTATTGCAACATAAATAGTTATATTTTCTCGCTCTCCCTGTGTACGAGACCTTATTTCATTCATCAGCCTGTAATCATAGTCAGTGATGCTGAAGTCTGATTTTAATAAAATAGTTAATTCACTCCATGATTTCACATTGTCTTTTACACAGCGGAACCAATGGAGAGCTTCATCCGTGAACATGTCACTCCACATGTGCTCCGGTCACAATGGGTCCAGTAAAGTGTTGAGCTGGTGGGTCCACTGTCCCTCTGCTACTGGGCATATAGTGACTCGCAGAGGGCCTTTAGGGATGTGGCCCGCCAGCAAACAAGAGATGCCATAAGGGCCAAGGAAGTAATGCTGCTGGTGAAGAATTCGCATCCGCTAAGGCTTCCGCTACCGAGCATAAAGGGACTAGCTAGGCCCTTCGCGGATGCAAACCACCAGCCGCTCAGAATGCCAGAAGGGCGTAAATAGGTATGTTGCTGGTAAAAGTGCGCACAATCCACGAGGTCCGTTCACTACCGAGCAATTAGGGACTAGCCTAGGTACCTCGTGAATTGCGAGCTACCAACAACACCCTTTCAAGTTTGCCAGAAGGGCGTAAAATAGAAACAAGAAGAAAGTTGAGAAGCAACAGAAAACACAGAAAAACACATAAATTAAACAACAGAGTTAGCATGTAGGACACATAAAAAAATACAGTAAATAAGTTGAGAGTACATACCAAAGGTTACAAATTGTAGGTTATAATTTATGGTGGTCAAGTACACTTTCACTTCAAAACTCAAACTTACCCAATGTATGGGGGTTCTGAAGATTGATGTTAGAATTTAATAAAGTTTCTGTAGCACTAGACGTAGTAATTTATTAGCAGTTGCACAGTCGATGGCCGGTGACAAAGTGATGGCGATTTCTATTGTTGAAAAAACGAGAAGTTGGGCGGATGTCGGAGGCGCATTTCGCTACCATATATGGTAATGAAAAAGGCCTCAAAACCGTCGTAGTCGTCAGTCCAATCACTACACTGCATTTTGAACTTTTTCAAAATATCAACGTTCGTTCACCGGAACTCACAACTCGTGGCATTATTTTCTCTAAACTCGATTGACATTTTGTTTAAACTGTCACTGTCAACATTTTTGATTGTTATATGCGACCTCTATCGGTGAATCGCTGAACTACCTCAGCGCGCAGCAAAGGTAGTTTTCTCGATTTAAAGGTTGCTTTAATCTTCAAACGGAATTTAGGTAGTCGTTTGTGAGTTTGCCTACAGATGTCGCTTATTTAAACTAGTTTTTAAGAGAACCGATAATCTAGTAATCTAGATCGGTTACATATAAATAGCACACACCTTATTTGTAATTCTACCTACGTGTTATTTTCATCTGAAAAAATTATACCCTTTTTAATATTTTTTTTTAATTGATCTTGTATGACACTGTTGTCATTGGTTTCATAGGTCAAGTATACTTTCACAACTACAAACATGAGTCTACAACTTAACTTTTTATCTCTGCAAAAGGCTGAATTAGCATATGAAGTGGCACTGCGTGGTGGCTCGCATACTGAATCTGTTCAGGATTTAAGGAAACAGATTGTGAAACTATCCAAAGACATGCTTTCTGAGGATATATTGGAGTCACACTTGGACCCTGAGGTCGATATAAGTGAACTCAAGGAGTCAATGGCAAAAGCAAAAAGCAACATTGCTCTCCTCAAAACTAAATTTGAATAAATCTATTTTTAAGAACAGAAGTTTTAATCAACCATATGAACCACAGGTTGATAAGGATAAGTGCATCCAATAGTGAAGATTTTAAGTCGGTGTCTTCTAAACTAAATTCTCTTAACAAGGACTTACAAATCTTAAAAACTATTTTACCAACTTCACAACCTTCAACTAGTAATCAATCTGAGACTCCCTTAGAGCAACCTGTGCTATCTGTAACTTGTGAAAGAAATTCAACTTTATCTGATATTAGTAAACTTAAATTTAAAGGCAAATTTTAATTTTAAAATAAGTAAATACATATCCTTGTAATTATTTCACTTTCTTGACAATTGCAAATCTTTGCACTGAATAACTTGTTGACAACTTTAAATAAATAAATATTCTCAAATAAAACCAAATTCATGCTATGATTAAAATAATAAAGCCTTAAATATACAATCTTACAACTAAAACGCATATTCTATGTGTCTTAAATAACTAAAATATAATTGATTAATGCAACCAAACTCATAGGGTGCAACTTTTTAATAATCTCTTACAATAATCTTATATATAAAGGAAAAATAAATCCTTATATACAATAAATCTTATAGGTAACAGTATCTTATATACTTCTTGAATTCTAATAACTTGTGATCCTTTCTTATATTGATCATTATTTATATCTAATATACAACGATGGCATAAGATATATTATAACTTAACTACAATACATATAATGTACTACAAACTATACATCTTAACTTATATACCTACTGAATTAATTTAACTTCCTTAAATACTCTTTGTCACTCTCCACTTTCAATGGAATAGTGTTATAACATAGCTAAAATCATTCTTTCACGTGCCAGCCATGGTAATTCTTCAAATAGAGAGCGGTGTCCAAACTCTTTAAAAACAAGCCTTATTGGTCTGAGCGGTAGATAACTCACTAAACAAGCCTTTATCTATGTAATTTCATTTTGATTAAATTCTCTGTCTTAAAATTTAATTTAACTTAGGCAATTATGGAACTTATATTCAAAAAAATTAAAATTATCCATGAATGTCTGCAATAAGTACTTAACTTATCTATGTTCTAGTGTGTATTCATACCTATAATGTAGCTAGCTGCTCTTAGAAGTTAACTTCTGCAGCCTACAATTTCCATTCCTCTCAATATTGCTGTCAATAATCGTTTCTTGGGATATCTAATCCAAACGATGGGGGGGAATTCTAGGAGATACTTGGGTATGTGTCTGCACATAGACATAGTTATTAACTTAAGATCATATACTGGAGTTTCTGTAGCTTATATAAGATACTCAAAGTTAGGTCTTAGGTCAAGTATTTTTTTTCTTTCTTAGAACTGCTCAAGGCTAGTGAATTTTTTTTCCTAGTAAAAAAATTCTTTTTTTACTAGGAAAAATTCTCAGTGCCCAGTAGCAGAGGGACAGTGGACCCACCAGCTCAACACTTTACTGGACCCATTGTGACCGGAGCACATGTGCTTTCCAGGGTTCCAGTACGAGGCGGAATTTTTCAAGTACGAGGCGGAACTCTCCCAGTACGAGGCGGAATTCTCCAAGTACGAGGCTGAAGTCTGAACTACTAGCAGTACACGACCTCTGAACTCCGGCCGTCCTCTGATCTCCAGCACCGACCGCGGCCACCTTTCTCTACAGCGATTGCTGGGAATTTCTACCGGCGCGGCGGTGTGGAGCCGACCCTGCACGGCAGACCTGCTGCTGAGCATCGACCAAATACTAGCGGACCGGAGCTAAGTCCTTAAACAAGGAAGCTTGCCAAATTGCCATACCTGTCTGAGATCCACGACCCTTTCTATTTATTATACTTATATTCTCATCTCTCTTCTTTCTCTTATGCTCCCTTCTACCCTGAGTAGGTAGGAAGGTGACATTGGTTACACTCTGTCCAGGGACCGGTGGAGCCAGGTCCTCCGTCCACCTCCCCAACAAGGCGGCCCGCGCCCGCCGTCGATTGCGCGTCACCTCCTCCCACGCTGGAGGCTTCCCGCGGGATCTCCTCGCCGCCACGAAGTGGTACACCTCGGCGAGGATCTCCGCTTGGAGCTCCCAGGGGGATCACCGGCCAACGCGCATCCCGCAGTCCAGGACAACGTCCGGTACCCGCGTATCGCCCTCGTCGCGATGATCCGCTGCTAGGTAGCAGCCTCCCAAGGGCGGCTGCGGCGCCTATGACTTTTGGGGCCAGTTGAGTGAAGTGGGCCCCAAAAGTCCACCGCCCGTCCAGGATGAGACCCAGGTACCTGATTTGGGTCCCAACCCGGACCAGGACCCCGTCCAGGTCTATCCGCGTTCCTGGAGGGGGTCCCCCCCGAGGCCCATGGAACATTAGGGCCTCGGTCTTGGAGAGGGCGACCTCCAGCCCCAGGGCACGTATGCGGCCGACCACGAGTGTTGTGGCCACCGTGGCCCGCCGCACCGTCTCCTTGAAGTCCCTCCCCTTGACTAAGACTAGGGTGTCATCCGCGTAGCACGCAACCCGCATACTTGCGGGAAACGTGCCGCGGAGCACTCAGTCATAGCCAATGTTCCACAGGAGCGGTCCCAACACCGATCCCTGTGGAACCCCGCAGGACACGCGACGTCGCCTCAGACCGTCGCGTCCCTCCACCAGGACCTCGCGGTCCTGGAGGTAGTCGGCCAACAGCCTACGCAGATACAGGGGCACTCCGTGATAGCGGAGCGCCTCCCGTATCGTTCCGTGCGGTAGGCTGTTGAAGGCGTTGGCAATGTCCAGCGAGACAGCCAACGCCTTTTCCCCCCCCGCCGACCGCGTCCTGCGTCCACCTCTTGATCCAGAGCAGGGCGTCTATCGTCGACCGCCCTGCTCTGAATCCGAACTGGGCCTCTGAAAGTCCAGGCCCAGTTCCCCCCAGGTGCCGGATGATACGGGAAGCTACTATTCTCTCCAGCAGCTTCGCCGTGTCATCCAGCAGCACGATTGGCCTGTATGCGGCAGGCGAGTCGGCGTCTCGCCCTTCCTTCCGCAACAGGCACAATCGCCCGTCCTTCCAGAGCTTCGGAAACTGACCCGACGTGAGGCACGCGTCGAATAGTTCCCGAAGCTGACCGCCCATCTTCCTGAGGGCGATCGTGAGGACCCGACCGGGAATCCCGTCTGGTCCCGGGGCAGTCTTCTGCCTCCCAGGCGAGAGACTGCTGCCTCCACCTCCACCTCTGAAACAGGCGGGTTCCGGGTCGGGTCCTCCTCCTCCTGGAAGGAGGGCGTGGCCATCGGTGGAGGGGTGTAGTGGGGGTCGCTGTCGGGGAATAGCCCCCCCAGCACCCTCTCCAGGAGCTCTGGCTCCAGGGACTCCGCGATAGGGGGCGCTCTGCCCCGGAACCTATTCCGGGCAGAGTTATACGGGCGCCCCCATGGGTCCCTGTCGAGGCCCTCCAGCTGTTCACTCCAGCCTAGGGCCTTAGCCCGGCCGATGGCCAGCTTCAGCTCCTGTTTGGCTACCTTAACATCACCATACAGGAGCTGCTCGGCCGCCAGCTGCTCCGCCGGCAGCTGGTCGTCCCTCCGGCGATCCGTGGCGTGATCCGTGGCGGCGCCTCCTGCAGTGGTAGTAGAGGCGCCGCGTCTTCGAGCATCGCGCTCGGAGATCCTCAATCTCCGAGCACCACCAGTAAACCTGGCGGCGCTAGGGGTAGCGTCGGGACCTCGGCATGGCGGTGTCGCAGACGGCCGTCACCGCCTCCCGGAACCGGCCCGCCGCGACGTCCACCTCCGGGTGCAAGGGGGCGACAAGCCACGAATGGACGATAGCCGCCTCTTCAGCCAACTCGGCATCGAGGCGACCAATCGCCCAGCGCGCGAAACGCGCCCTCTCCACGCGCCGAGTCCCCCCTTGGTGGGAGGTGGCGATCTCAAACCGGATGTAGTTGTGGTCCGAGAGAGTGACCACTCTCCAGGCCTGGACACGTGCTGCGACTTCCGGGGTGGCGAACGAAACGTCCACCACGGACCCCCCGTTGGGTCGCACGCACGTGTGGACCGATCCTCTGTTGAGCAGGGTCAGCCCTGCGGCAACCGCCCACTCCCCGACAATCTCCCCGCGGGCGTCAGTGGAGGGGTTGCCCCAGGCCTGGGCCTTGGCGTTGAGGTCCCCCATGAGGAGGACCTGACGTGGCGCCTGCCTTCTCACCGCCGCGGCCACGAGGTCCAAATAACTCTCCAGCTCCGCGACGGCTCTATTGGGAGAGAAGTATGCGCCAACTACCGCATACCTCTCCCACTTGGCCACCACGTACCCCGAACCCCTCTCTAACACCGAGAGGGGGGGGGGGGCGCCACCGGCACGTCCAATTATGGCTACGGAGCCGTCCAGATCCCCAACCTAGTAGGGATGGGACTGGGGAATGTGATACGGCTCCGCGGCGACCGCCAAATCAATCCGCCACTGCGCCAGGGACTGCATTAGCAAATCCTGAGCCCTGACGCAGTGGTTTAAATTCGTCTGGAGGAGGTTGTGCTGTCCGACTTGATCCATATCAATCGGTCGTCACAACCTCCATGCTCGCCGCGCGGCGACTACTTCGGGAGCGGCTTCGGCTGCCGGTCGGGGGATGGCCGGGGTCCTGGCGGCCTGTCCCTTCGTTTTTGGGGGGACACAGTTTAGTCCCGCCATCCTGTGCTCGGCTGGTCGCCCCGACTCTGCGCATATCGCGCAGTGCGGGGCCCTTCTCTGGCAGCTCGCCGTCTTGTGGCCTACGCCTCCACAACGGAAGCACAGGTCCCCCCTGTCTGCCGACGAGGGACACTGGGGGCGCGTATGTCCGAGTCCCATGCACTTGAAGCAGCGCATGGGACGCGCTGCCAGTGCCACCACTCGCACCGAGCTCCATCCCACTAAGAGCCTGCCCTGTGCCAGCAACACTTTGGCTGCCGGAATCGGACAGGAAACAAGGGAGGAACCGGTCCCGCCGTAGCTGCAACGTATCTCTCCGGCTTTGACTTGGAGTACGTCACAGCCGCCCACCTTGGCGACCGCCGCCGCCACTTTCTCCTTTGTGGCGGCGTCGTCCAGGCCCGTCACGTGCAATTGCACGGACTTAACGGGCCTCGCGACGTTGGCTACCTCGGACAGGACACCGCGGAGCTTCTCCGCGAGCCTGTCCGCTTTGTCGCTGCTCTGGGAGCCAGGAATTTCGAGCATCCTGGCTCCCGTGGCCGTCTGGCGGAAGTTGATCCGGTCGATCCCCAAACCTTGGAGATCGACCTTCTCCTGCGCCGTCTCTATGATGGCGCTGTATGTGACCCCCTTTTCCGCGGCTTCAGGCTGCAGTGACAGCACAACAGCCGCGGATTTGAAGGGCTTCAGCGTCTTCGCCTTCTTGGGCCCGGCGGCAGCAGAAGCCTGCTTCGTTTTAGGCTTCACGGCGGCGGGGGTGGCACGAGCTGCTGGGACAGGAGCGGGAGTGGGCGTTGCCGAGGAGGACGATTTGTCCTTCCCTTTGCCTTTCCCCTTTCTTACTACTGTTGCCCAGGTTTCCGCCTTGGCAGCAGCAGTTGGAGTCGTTTCTGGGGGGGCGATGGGAGCCGCAGTCGAGGGCGTAGCAGCAGTCTGCGAGGCCCGGCCAACCCGCTTTCGAGGGGTCGGTTTTGGGGGTGGGGGCGCAACCGCTACTGCAGCCTTCTTGGCATCCGCTCTGAGAGGCGGGCGAAGTACCGGCGCTGGCAGGAGGCGATCCTCGATACCATCGAGTCGAGCATTGAGCATTTGCCCGAACGTGGTAGTCAAGGAGCGCGTCATCTCCTCCACTAAATCTGCCCCCAGTACAACAGCAGGGGGTGCCGGCATCTCGGCGGCAGCGGCTGCTGCAGCAGCAGACGTGGCGGCAGCCGCCTGGGTCTTCGCTTCGTTGAAGCCGCGACGCAGCGACTTCACTTCTGCCTTGCAGGCCTCCACCTCGAGGCGCAGGCGACTATTCTCGGCTCTTAGCCGCCGCGTCTCTTCCGCCTCACTCCTACTTGCCAGGGCGTCGACTAGCTCCCTCAGGGTCGACGCGGACCTCTTCAGGCGAGCAACAAACTCACCTTTTAGGTTGCCAGACTTTTTGGCAACCTCTAAGATGCAGGTGAGCATACCTCCTGCTTGAGCCCTCAGCTCTTGGGCGTTTAGCACGCTGAGGTCAGCGAACCCGGCATAGACATCGGAATCACTTCCAGTGTCGAGAAGACTTCCGGCGGCCACAGCGGCCTGCCCCTTCTTGAATTGGTGGGACCTGTTTTGGTGCCCTTCGCCCTTCCCCTCCGCGACGTACTGACCTTAGCAGCCGCGGTCCCCTCGGTCTCAGTGTCCGACTCTAGATAGCCGGGTACGTAGAACGAGGAGTAAGGTCGTTTCCTCCGGCTTTCACCCTCGTCACCAGACTCCTCAAACACGGACTCCACGTCCGACCTCCTTTCGTCCCCCATGGGGACCTCCGATGGATCCCGCGAAGGACCCCGTGGAGTTTGGCCCTCAGAAGGGCCGTTTTTCAGGCTCTCGGTAGTAGTGCCGCTCGAGCGGTCCTCAGGCATAACATTTTGTTGGCCCTGAGAAGGGTCTTTGGTGAACTTCTCTTACAATGAATACCCGACTTATGCGTACGAGTACGTTGACCACGAGAACTACGGGCCGGAAACGGCTCAAGTATACGAACACTATAATGTCCATGACACGGTTGAAGAGCCGCAGCCTTCCACTAATCAGGATTTTTTTTCAGAAGGCCTCAATATCAGACAAGCCAAAATAGAGGTCAATCTCCAAACTCAACGACATCTACCCTTTGTTCAGATTTGTTAATGCACTCTTAAAACTCCTCATAGACACCGGCGCGAACCAGTCATTTCTCAGCCCGGATGCTGTGGAGAAATTTTACTCGCATGTAAAGTTAGATTATGATCCATTTGAAGTCACAAATTTTCATGCTGTCAGTCAGAATGATTATTCTCTTACAGTTCCCTGTTTTTCAGAAATAAATGACCCTGAACCGATCAAACTCTTCGTGTACAAGTTTCACGATCATTTTGATGGATTAGTTGGTCATGATCTGCTCACTAAATGGGAAGCTAAATATGACTTATAGAGACTATGTTTAAGTACTAAGTCAGCAGTAAATCCCATCTTATTGTATAACTCACGAAATGTAAATTTATACGAAGATATCATTCCGGCAAACAGTACGAAGTTAGTCAGAATACCTATAGACACCCAGGATAGCGAAGCTTACGTTCCGGAACAATTCATAATGTAACTGTATTATTCACGAATGCATTACTAGCGTTGTTCAGAACAGAGGTATATTAGAAATAGAAAATCTGAACAACAACGACGTTGAAGTCTTATCGCGACTTCGCACGGATCATCTGAACGAGGAAGAAAAGGCTAACTTGATGGCTCTTTGCTCAAAGTATGCAGATGTTTTTATATATATGATGTATATTGATGGCGAAAATTTAACTTTTACAAATCAGATAAAACATCGTATCCGAACTACCGATGATATCCCGGTACATACAAAGAGTTATCGTTACCCTTTTGTTCATCGACAAGAGGTTAGCGACCAAAATAACAAAATGTTGACTCAAGGTATCATACGCCCTTCTGAGTCCGCGTGGAGCTCACCAATTTGGACTGTTCCAAAGAAGGCGGATGCCTCAGGTAGACAAAAGTGGCGTCTAGTGGTTGATATTCGTAAGGTCAATGAAAAAACCATAGACGACAAATACCCCATCCCGAACATAGCGGATGTTCTGGACAAATTAGGGAAGTGCCAGTACTTCACAACCCTAGACCTGGCCAGTGGGTTTTACCAGGTAGAGATGGAACCCTCTGACATCCAGAAGACCGCTTTTAATGTTGAACATGGGCATTTTGAGTTCCTTCGGATGCCCATGGGCTAAAAGAACTCACCTTCTACCTTTCAGAGGGTGATGGATAATATCCTCAGAGGTCTGCAGAACCAGGTATGCCTGGTCTACCTTGATGATATTATCGTATTCAGCACCTCGCTGCAGGAGTGACCAATCTAGAAAAGGTGTTCCAAAGACTTAGAGAATCCAACTTCAAGGTAAAGATGGATAAGTCCGAGTTCTTGAAGCTAGAAACAGCTTACCTAGGTCATGTTATTAGCAGTGAAGGAGTGAAACCCAATCCTGATAAAATAGCGGCGATAGAAAAATATCCTATTCCCAAAACACTCCCAACACAGATAAAACAATTTCTGGGCTTATTAGGGTACTATCGGAAATTTATACCGGATTTTGCACGAGTTACAAAACCATTGACTCAATGTCTAAAGAAGGGCAAGAAAGTTACCTTTGACCCTGAATACGTCAAGAGTTTTAAAAAATGTAAAACCTTGTTAACAAATGACCCGATACTTAAGTACCCTGATTTTGATAAGGAATTCGTCCTTACAACAGACGCTTCTAATGTCGCTATAGGGGCCATTCTATCTCATTTTTTCGGCTGCAGCTAACGTTATTCATTATTACCAATGAAGATGACGCTAACCATCAACAGAAAGACTTGCGTGTCTCGTCACTAATAAGTAAACACTTGTAAATGTTCCAGTACTGCATCCGCCTGTTAGAGTTTATCAACCAAGTACTAATTGCCTTCTTGTATTCAGTAGAAGATTGAGTGTTATAACTACTTTTTTTAACAAAAAAATTATATTGACCATCCCATTATATTTATACCCGAAACCACTGGTCAGATCTTGATCAAATTTAAGAAGCAACAGTTTTCAAACAAAAAATAATTAATTTGTGGTCAGTAATGTGGGTTACATTGACTTACATTTTATAGAATGAATATTTTTCCCCGAGGCAGGTGCTATTCATAAAGGATTACAATGACTAAAAAAAAGGGGGTTGCTACCAACTACGTCCACTTGCCAGTCGAGATCTATGTCTCCATGTACCATAATAGTACTATTGCTTTCGTTATTTCCTTGATCATATTTAAACTCTCACTGCCTTATTATATGGTGGGGACTAAAAATACTCCCGACCTTTAACCATGGTTTCATTTATTCATTTATTATAGAACATTTTAGAAAATTTGCTTGAAATGTGAAACTGGGGACTATCTTCAGACCACGTTTTACAATAAGGCGGTATAAGTTGCTACAGCTGCACCAAGAAACAAAATTTGCTTTAGAGAGTGCAAATTCGACGTTAACACCAGCAGCCAGCTGAGAGACAGACTAACAGCTTTTAGGTTTCTCAGGCTTTAGGATAAACAATGAAATAAACTGATATAAATGTTTTGTTGGTAATTTAATACATGATAAAATTTTAAAATAGTTTTAGTAATATAATTCAGTTTATGGTTTAGAACTATTTATTGTTACTGTTTTGGAGATATGTTCACTTCTACAAGCAAGCAAAGAAAATTACAATCTTCATTGAAGAACATAGACTGAAAAGTCCAGTTGCCGTATATAAACATGCCGCTGTAGTACCTTTGCGCAATTTCCATGTAATCAAGGGAGAAAGTATAGGTATTCTGCAAAAAAAAAAACTTTATCACTTCACTATTTGCACACTACAATGAAAGAGGGTAGCTATCAAGAAGCTTATACACAACACTGGAGATATCGTCTAAAACTGATGACTGAAGACAAGTTCATTCACCTTTACTTATGTTTTCTATCTCTCTCATACCTCACTTAGTATTGCCATTGTTAATACGAATCTTACCCAAGGCTACTATGTATTCTCTGAAAAAAAAAATAGTTTTTGTACAAGAGTTTGCTAATAATTTGATAAACTACCAACAATAATATTCAAAGGCGTTTTACAACCAAATTAAAAAAGGAAGCATTTTTAACATTTATTTTTAATTAGGTACACATGCATAAAGATAAATTAAATAAAAAATGTGAAAAACCACCGAGTCCCCGTAAGGGAGTAGAGCATGATCGTGTAGCTAAGGACCACCTCCACACATCAGGCTTTCTATTTAAATAAAACCGCACTCATATCGGTTGCTCTGTTCGAAAGTTATGATGCCACAGACAAACAATGGCGTCAAACTTATAACACCCCTCTTCGGGTCGGGGAGGTTAAAACTAATAATTAGCTTAAAGGGTTCCATTCATTAGCTGGCATGGTGGACTGCAAATTTAATCAAGGTCACACAGGACAGCGCTATAGGTGCTATGAAAAAAACTTACCTCTTTTACTATTATAGCACTGTCCTCTATGACCTTGATTTGCTGTCCAACATGTCGGCTTGTGAATGGATGAATGTGTTTATCACAACATATTCATCTCTGTCTCGTGCAATCGATATTTCTTATTTTGATAACGAAGTATAAATGTCGATTTATTCATGTGAATATTCTACATATTCGGGCAAAGCTGGCCTACAACACAACCTATTAGTGAATAGCAGCCAAGTGTGGTGTTTGAAAAATTTCCTTCTAGTTAAAAACAGCCGTAATATACATCGTTGTATGAGACAATGATTATATTTTATGATAAATAAATTAAGTGTCTGAGCCACTCTTTAAAAGTCACACTCCCTGATTATGGGTAGTTTCCATAATAAAATGATGGCAGCACTCAGTTTGTCAATATGGCTGATGTGTCAAAGAAATGCGTCGCTTCGAATTATTAAACTAGCATTGTTGAGTAATTACTAAATAGTTCCCAAATATAAAGAATGTATTGTATTGTGCAAAATTGCAGAAGTGTTTGGAAACCAAATTCTGGCATAAAATTTCACAGGTAAGTGTATATTGACGTTATTTACAATATTCCTCAATACTCATGCATTTACCCGTTTAGAATCATAATTTAATGACAAAAATCGTTAAACTTATCATCATTTTAATATGCAGTCATGTTAAATATGTTCTTTTCTTAATACTTTCATAATTATTCAATAAACAAACTTAACAAGTAAGGTGACCATTATGACGAGATTATACGGATAGCGAAGGGCGAATAACACATTATTATGATGATATAGAACACCTTTTTAAAGATTTTATTCTGGTAATGAAACAGCACATGTGGTTTTGACTTATTTCTTTTACATTTATACTTTTTTAAAGTATCCAATATATTTTTGTTGTTTCAGCTTACCACAAAATGAAGTAAAAAGAAATAAATGGCTGTCGATAGTGCCTATCAAGGGTAAAATTTATGAACATGCCAAGATATGCAGTTTGCATTTTAAGCCAGAGGATTACGACCCAGATAAAGGACACCTTTTGAAAAATGCTATACCTGTTTATTTATCACATTCTTGTTACTGCGCCTCAACTGTGGATAAGGTAATTAATTACATAATTAACCACTATAGGGTTGTGTATGCGATGAAAGCTTAAAGTAAGTATAAGCTACTTACTTTAGTTTACCAACGTTTCCTACACAGTATTATGTGCCGTGGTTGGGGTTGAACTGAAGTAATAGCAAGATGTCATCGATGCTGTGAGCAGTATTGTTGAAGTTATACTACCCAAATATTGTCTTTCACAATAGTGTTTCATCACATACTCAACCCGTGTTGTGTGTGATTAATTCTATAATGAGTGATAAGTATGAGTGTTTAAAACTGTATAATTAATTATTTTTCACTGAATATATTATACTAAAATTACAAAAGTATTTACAAAGTAACTATATATTCTCAAAATGTGTTTTAGGCATGCAGCGATTGCATGGACCTTTCTACGAGTACAGCTAAAGAAAATATTAGCTCTCCATTGTCCGTTGACATGATTACAACTCAAAAAGAAATAGCTCCAGAAGAATGTAAAGAAAATATCGTAAGTTATTAGTTTAAGCATTTAATATCTACTTTCTATTGACAAGTTGTGTAACCAATCTTGGAGATGTTCGAGACAGAGTCGAGTAATGATAGATTTGTCTTGTGGGGATATAATTACCTAATTTTTTTACTTACTTTGCTGGCTCATCAACCGAAAGAGGGAACTAGTCTCCAATTAAATTATAAGATATTTTGCCATGCCGCTAAAGGTGTTATGAATCCGCTTAAAGTGTTAATTATTTAGAGGTCAAACACTTTTTTTTTATTATACTTATCAACTTATAATAACTAACGGTTGGCTTAGCGACTCAAAATCATAATACCTAAATTATTTATTTATGTTTAATTTAATTCATTTATTTATTTATTTTGCTTGCAGTTGTTTGGGGCACTGGTGAAACCAAAGATTGTCACACCCCAACAAACTCCTCAAGCACAACCCGGATCTTTAAAAGATAGTACTACTGTAAGAATAACATATTATAAATGTACTATGTTAAATTATTAAACTGACAATATTCAGGGTGTAGTGACAAATAAAACGGCATTAATTTATAAAATAAAGTATTTTTCTGGTTCGATTCCTGAATTATTATTATTAGTCATATTTCTTTAAAATAAAGATTCTTTACTGCAAAACATAAGTATTTTGAAAATTATTCGGGTTCATTACCGCATACCTTTATTATAATTTTCAAAATAATTGTTATAATAACCGCGATAGTTTAAAATTTCTACATTAGTTGTTTTAGTTAAATATTATTATCTATTTTAGTATTTTTTTAATGACAATCTAAATAGATAAAAACTATGATAGTGATCTTAGTTCACTTCTTATTACTCCATTGTGACATGAAAAAAGAACAAACAAACTGACTGTATTAGTATAGATATAGATAAGTGTAATTATATTGTCGTCTTTCATTTCCATAGGTGGATATTGACACTCAAGACGAAACGCCAGCAAAAAGACCATGTCTCAAAGATTTCAATGTACAAGTGAAAATGAAGACTCCTCGCGAGATATCTTTGGAAAAGAGCAAAAGAGCATTGCAGCAAAAGGTCACCCGGCAACAGCAAAAAATAAATGATATGGAATCTTTAATTTCAATAGTAAGAAATTATACTAGCCATTCAGAAATTGAGAATATTTTACAAGGAAACTATGCTAATATCTGCAAAGTGTTTAGCCACAACCCTAAATCTAAAGTAGTCAAATACAGCGATGAAGTAAAAGCGTTTGCTTTAACTGTTCACTTTTACTCCCCAAAAGCATACGAATTTCTCAGAACTATAATATCCTTACCGCACACTTCAACACTTTGGCGTAGCATTTCTTCTTTTAATTGTGATGTTGGCATTTTAGCAGAAGTTTTAGATTATTTAAAGCTTGAGTTACCAAAAAAACAATTTTTAAAGAATGTGGCGCTCATTTTTGACTCAATGTCGTTAAAAAAAGACCTAGCTTATGCACCGAAATTAGGAAAGGTTTTTGGATACGTGGATTTGGGAAATATTCCTGTGAGTGAACCAGAGCAACTGGCTTCTGAAGCACTGGTCTATCAAATTGTTTCGTACTCAAACTATTTTAAATGTCCAATCGGATATTTTTTCACTCCTAACAGTCTTACTGGTGAACTGCTTGGCCAAATAACGCTCTCCATACTGATACACTTACAAGAGATTGGCATTACAGTGCGTTCTATAACATGCGATGGTGCTAAATGTAATATAAAAGCGCTAGAAACTTTAGGCTGCAGTTTATCTCAAAACGATTTTAAACCATATTTCCTCCACCCAAATGGGTCAACTAATGTATATTGCTTGTTAGATGCTGCGCATATGTTAAAGCTAGCAAGAAATGCCTTTTCTGAGTATACTTTAACAACAATGGATGGACATGTCTCATTTCAATTTATTAAAGAACTTCACGAAGTTCAAGAGACAGAAGGGTTGAAATTGTGCAACAAAATTACAGGTGGCCATGTAGAGTATCAAAATAAAAAAATGAATGTGCGCCTTGCAGCGCAGACACTCAGCTCTTCCGTTGCTGACGCTATTGATTTTTTACGTAATAGTGGCAATCTCAATTTCGTAGGTAGTGAAGCTACCACAAAATTTATTAGAACATTAGATAGGCTATTTGATAACATGAATAGTCGTTCTCCCTTTGCTAAACATTTTAAATCTCCTCTTTCTCAATATAATAAAGACGCGTGGCAAAGCTTTTTTCTCCACTGTGAAGATTATATGAAAAATATCAAGATTGGTGCTACACCAATTTTGCAACATGTTAAAAAAACTTTTGTGTTAGGTTTCCTAATGAACATAAGTTCACTCAAAGCGTTATTTGAGGTATTAACTTTATTACCGGAAAATCCGTTGAAATATTTTCTAACCTTCAAATGTTCGCAGGACAACTTGGAAATATTTTTTTCACTTGTTCGCTCAAGGGGTAGAACTCAAGATAATCCAAGTCCTCTCGAGTTTCGATACATTTTAAGAAAATTGTTATTTCGCAATTCTGTGCAACCCAGCGTCAACGCTAATTGTGTCGATGATACGTTTCATACCAACCATGTAATTGATTTTAGAAAAAGCACTAGATCTTTGAGTGAACCCACACAAAACACTAATGAAAACGAAGAGGCAGATTTCGTTAATAACATGATAAGACATTTAGAAAGCCCTCAACAAAGTATTTACCAACAAAATGTTCTGTATTATATTTCAGGATATATTGTAAATACAATTTTACGGAAAAATTCATGTCCGTATTGTAAAGATGTTTTGACTACCAAGCCCATCTCAAATGAGCATGATTATAACCTGAACGCAAAAAGCTTGGATGTCAACCGATATACAGCATTAACATCTTTTGTAAATAGAGGAAAGTTGTGTTTCGCATCAGATGCTGTTTACCAAATTGTGAGCTACTCAGATCAACTTTTTAAACGCGCTGTTTCGATGGGTCAACTTCAAGTCAAAAATATCAGAGAAAAACTGGTTATAGCAGCGTTGCAAAAATTTCAGCCTACTTTACAAAGTTTATTTGTTCCAAGTCATCCAATTACTGAATCACTTATTTGCTCAGATTTGCATGAAACTGAGCTCCTCAAATTTATAGCCAATAAATATTTGCAAATACGCATATCGTCGTTTTTAAAAAATTACAGTCAAAAACTTCTAGGAGAAATTCGAACAAAAAGACAAAAATTACACAAAACTATCTTATTTACACATATTTAAGCTTGCTTTGTAGCCAAATAGGATCAATTTTTACATATCCATTTGTTTAGTTTCGTCTGTTCTTCAAAATATCGTTTATTTTTTTAGATTTAATGAAGTTTTCAATCATCATTTAAATTAAAACGACTATTCAAAATTGTATGTAAGACGATGATAATTATGTAAGCAATAGTCATGTAAGTATGTAGTAATAGTTATTTAAGTAAGAAGTAGTAGTGTAGTAGAGTGTGTATAGATGACTCTACCAGTAATTATATTGTAAATACTGTATAAAAATAAAGATTGTAGATATATAACATTGTATACTTTGTTCTTGTTGGTTTATTTAAAGTTAAGTGAGACATAAATTATATTAGATTACATTAATATAATAATGTGGACATTAATTATTGAGTGTATTATTTAGCACCTGATCATGACACCTATGTAAATTACCGTGATAAAGTAAAAGTATTTGTTTTAACTGTACAGCTCCTCAAAGACATACAAATTTCTGATAACTGTAATATCGTTACCAACACATCAACACTAGCGATAAATCTCTCCCCTTTATTGTGATGTTGGCATTTTAAGAGAAGTTTATACTTTGAAGCTTGAGTAACCAAAATATTTTGTTAATGTATGTGGCACTCATTTTTAATAAATCGTATTCTATGAGATCAAAAGTTGTCGGTCGTTATGTAAAACCTTTTTTCCCTACCATTCAAAATTGTATGTACGATGATAATTCAAGTAAGTTGACCAGTACATGTAGATGACCAGTAATTGTATTATAAATACTATTAAAAATAAATGTTGTAATTAAAGACCATGTGTTTTACGTTTTTTTATTTCGCAAAATCCTGAATTTACAAACCAGCGTGGTCACCCCATAGAAAGAGACAAAAAACATAACTGACGTCATTGAAGGTCATATTTTTTTGCTTCAAGCTAATGTTCTTGTTGCAATCTCCAGTGTTGTGTATAAGCTTCTTGGTAGCTATGATCAAGTGGCATAGTGTCAGTAGTTCTGTTATTATAGTCCTTCAAATCTAACAGATACCGTTTGACGTTTCATACTCTTCAAGACCAAATGACTTTGTACAGGCGCAACTCATACAATTTCAATAACTTTCACCGTAAAACCATGGAATTATGACCTCTTTCCAAAGTTACGTAGTCTGGCGCTTTTTTTGTTTTTTACGTAGTGTTGCGACTCTTCGTATTCACTTTTCTACGAATAATCGGTAAAAAATTACGAATAATCGAACTTATTGATACGATTATATTATATTGTAACTATTGTATAAGCCTAAGAAACCATCATTGATAGCTAGCTGCGCTCCGCAGTTTCACCCGCGTGGTGATTGATGATGATGAATCAAATAAGCGTACGCTACTCAGAAACAGTGTAGCTTTCTATTCGTAATTATTTCTAGAATCGTTTAAGTACTTTATGCGTTTATAAATTACAAACAAACACACAATCAAATCTGACCTCTTTATCATTAAAATAGCCTAATTTGCACCAGCGTTACTATTGCATATTTTAACATACCAAAAATACTAATTATGACATAACATAACTGTAATTGTTATACATATAGGATTACTAACTTTTTTGTAGATTTTAATGTCTTCTATAAACATCTGCCTTACGTGCGCACGCAACTTATAAAAAGTGTGAAGAACATGGACACAGACAGATCTGCTGTGGCAGAACACGCTATGGAGTCGAGCCACTTCATGAGGTTTGATAGGGCTTCCGTATTATCGAAGGAGAAGTTTTTATTACCGCGAAAAGTGCGTGAAGCAATAGAAATCGACCGCCATCCTAATTTTAACAGAGACCATGAATGGACTTTGGCCCCAGCGTGGAAACCTGTTCTACATACACGAAAGTCCAGCTCAGCAAACATCTCGTCGCAGGACACGATTAGTGCGGTGTGTACTGGCCTTTTAAAGTTATTGCCAAGTAGCAGTGACAAAGAAGCTGACGGATACAGCTTGCCCGCACCGGTGACGTCACAACGGGCGCGGATAGCGGCGGCGCGCGCGGCGCGCTTCGCCACCGCCACCGCGGCTGCCAGTACTAGTGCGAACGCAGCCGGGTGCGCACGTACTCCATGAAGAAGTGGCCCGGACGGTCACGAAACTGGTCGAGATATTCGACTATACCTACCGCGTAAGTTAAACCGTCAAATAACATAAAAAAAGGAGTATGTACCTACCTGTTTTCTTTCAATAAATCGTAAGAACATGTTTAAATAGTAATAACAGACAGGAATAAATCTATTTTTGATAATTGTTGTTTGTCTGTCTGTCTGTCTATGTGTCCTCTATCCATACATACCACATTCATCGTGCGCCGCGATTTAAAAAAAAAACTGAAACTGCGGCCGGTCGATATTCCATACAAAAAGGTTCAATCAAACCTCTTATATCGATATCTCTTAAGAATCGGATATTGTAGTAACCAATTTTTTTTACCCCACCCCTATTTTACAATCTGTCTAAACTGTCAAACGGTATCTATTAGATTAGAAGGACTATAGTCCGGTTGACATACTGAGTAAATATTTTAGTTGCATTATATGATTTATATTGTACCTCAATAGGATATAATAAGATTGGTAAATATTTCTTTTTATTATAAGATAGAAGATCACGTAGCTTCTGTATGAACTACACTATTCTTATTCTTTGGGCGCGATGAGGCCTGCACTGACGTCCCGCTTGGGGTGTTTTGTGCATTCCCCCCTATGAACTACACTACTAGTAATCTACACAGAGGTGAGGTATTTCAAAGATATAGGAAATATTCACCTTTTCGTAATACCTACGTAGTGGGTTCCAATTTTCTTAAGTAACTGTTACAACTATATATTTTATTGATACCTTCAGTATAAGACAGCTTTCTGTAGCATTAAATACATTCACGAGAAAAGGCTTTATGAAAAGATGTGTGCACGGTTTGTCCATCTGTAGTCTGATCTTTTGGTGATTTTTCAATGACGCTACAATTTTGGCCTGTAAATTAAATCAGCTTAGTTAACATTAACTTAAATTACGTATTTTGTAAGTGTTATAATTAATATATTTGTTTGTTTTATTGGTTCATATTTATTTTAATCACCCCCGGAGGATCAGATTGAAGTAATTTTTCGCATACAAGATTTTTAACCTGTAGACTTACACTTCAATGAATTATTTTGTTTTGCCCTATAACCTACCACGAGGTAGGTTATAGGGCAGGATACTGATGTGATTGACGACATTTGATACTCCCATACCAATCTACAAACAAAAAAGCGAATCACCTGGTGGACCAAGTCCCTATAGTTACCTTAGTCGTCCTAATTGATACCGACCAGCAATACCACGCGCGTAGCTCTCCTGGTAAGTTGGTACTCTGGTTAACTTGGCATAATACTATTCCATGGAACGATGGCCAAAGTATTTAAAGGCAGGAAATTGATTTGATTGACGACATTTGATACTCCCATACCAATCTCCAAACAAAAAGCGAATTGCTTGATGGACCGAGTACTAATAGTTGCAATAATTACCGCATTTGCGGGTTTCTTTAGCTCTACGGGGTAACTTTGGCTCAAACCAGAAAAAAGTTTAAACTTCCCAGCTCTTCTTAACAACGACAGTTAATGTTGTAGTTCGACTTGTGTGAAATATAATTGTTCCAACACCTCAATTATTGATATATAGAAGATAACTGTTGATTATTAGAAATATTTTTTTGGGTTTTACTTTTACACATTTTCGTAAATATCGAAAAAGATGGTTTAGGTTAATATCGAAAAATATTCAGTGTTTAATGTTTTTTTCTTAAAATTAAACTTCTTTTCAACAAGTCTTAGATTGGCTATAGTTTTTGGATCGAAACTATTTGCTGGTCACAGTAACCCGATTACTACTACAACTTTGGCTCGAAAGTAAAAAATAAATATATATATTCAGATGTATTTTTAGGAAAAATATGACTACCATTTATTAGCTTATATCTTTTTCTGTCAAATAAAATCATTAAAACAGTAAGAAATTCACCATCATCGTTAGTACTGACAAATCACTGAAATAAAAAAAGGAGCTAAAGTAACCTGCATTTACTGTACCTAAGTCCTTATTGATATCGACCACGTGCAGAGATCTTCTGGTAAGATGGTGTTCTGGTTGACTTGGCTGTGCAGGCTCAATTTGTCACATAAGATTGCAAGTAATTATATTTGGTTAAAAGTTTAATTTACCATTAAACTTTTAACCAAAAATAAATACGTAAGTAGTAAGTACGTACTTTTGTAGGAGATGTGTTTTCTTTACAATCCATATTAAAATTGACAAGCCTTCCGTCGGTCAGTGTCACATTGTCGATACAGCAATCTTTACGTTTTGGTCCTTGGCAAGTTTTTGCACTCTTAGCTGTGTAGGTAAAATATCCCTAAAAATCATATAAATAAATATTCTTATTCGTTTTTCTCTTATAACGTTCTGCATGACAAGAAATAATAGACACTGGATGACTCCGACGATATTTTATGTCGCCAAAAACTACATTTCGAACTGTGGGTCACCTAATAACCGTTGTTTACGAGCGTGCCACCTACAGTTTTGTTAATTTACGTTATATTACAGTCAATTTTAATTTATAAATTATTTCAAACAAATGAAACGTTCATTGTTGAATTTGAATACTTGTTCGTAAATAATCATGTAAGTTTATTACTAATGAGTAGCTAGTTTCTTGCGGTCTCTGTTCGGATGGATGACCGCAATTGGCATTTTCAACTTTCCGCCGTCCCTTGGAGCTGTAACACATTTATCTCTCAACCGCCGGTTTCTATAATATTCATCGATGGTTTAACCTGCCTGAGATAGACTTTCAACGCATATTCCATAACATCTGTGTCAAATTTCTATCCACATTAAATCATGGATAGACAAGAAATCGACCATAAGTCAACGCAAACAAGTGCAATCTGAAAAATTTTATACCGATCTTTGGTAAAAATCAGTTATTGGAGTGTAATTCAAAAACTACTGGACCGATAAGATGAAATTTGAACGGGACCACACGGGAAGCACCAGCTTTCAAACAAAAGAAGAATTTTAAGAATCGGTCTACCCAATCGAAAGTTATGAGGTAACAAACATAAAAATAAGAAAAAAGAAAAATTACAGTCGAATTGAGTACCTCCTCCTTTTTGCAAGTCGGTAGATAAAATAATAGTCTCGTCAAAAATAAAATTGGCTAGAAGTAACGACTCAGAGTTTGTACTGACAAGGAAAAAAAAATGTTAATTTGTAGTTATTTTACCCAACTCAAAATATATATTTTTTGCGATTACGAATTAAATTTTACAGTTGGGGAATTAACCGCGTCGTATATCGATGTATGGTAGAGCGTGTTTTCAGCAACAAAGTTACTTATATTTGTCCTTCATCCGACAATGTTTCGTTGTATGTACAGTGGGCACGAAAATTTGCGTTTGTTAAACGTAATCGTATCGTTGACGTATACAGTAACATTTATGATTTATCTGTTTTTTTATCAATAGCTCATCAAAGTGACTCCCTCTCACTTGATGGAAAGCGAAGATGGAATCAAGAAGCGATGACCATTAGTGCAGCCGTATGCTGCTCTAATCGCCAAGTTTGCTTGAACCGTTTTGGCCAGTTGCCAACTGCGGCTACTGGGGTGTCAAAAAAGTTTTTTGCCAACACGTGCAACTCGTTGGGCATCCGCTCTTACGTATGGTCTCTTGCAGTCTCTGGTGGCTTTATTATGGGCTTGTTTTAGGGAGTTCAATTAGGATCTTGGAGGGCGCGGGCCCTGAACCAAGCGCGATATGCTGCATGTTTTTGAGCAACAGCATCGGCACACACGCGACCGAACCAGGTCTTGGTCTTACCACCGCTGACAGTAAATGATGTGTAATATTTCATATCAAACCTGATCTCGTCAGCGATGGCAGATGCGGTCTCTGATGCATCTCTCTCTTCTAAATAGCACCGGCTTCAGGTGACAGGCAAAGTATTCACGCATGCCGTCTCAACCTGCCGATGACTAATGCCACAGCCATTGTTTAACTTCTACTTGTTCTGGAGTGTTGCACTGAGTGCGGCCACCACACAGTGTTCCGAAGTGCCAAGAGGTGCTATTTGTGCCGCAGTTGTACTAGATAAAAAATTGTTTGTACCGTATTCAGACTCGCGCTGCTTTCGGGATTTTTGACTTTTATATTGCGCAGTAAAACTATAACTTTGAATAACTTACATAATCGTTTGAAGCGTGTCCTATCACTACTAAAAATGATAAAATTATTGCTATTGGTGGCATATTCTTTCCATTTAGTACATATAAGTATTAATGCTGGACACTAGAGAAAAACTGTAACAAAAAGAAGGATTAAATAAAGATAAATAAGGTGAATGTAAAATATTATTTTAAATAATCATAGTTTTTATCAACACAATAATAGGTACTATTTGGAAACGAGGTACCTATTTAATTCTAAAAATAACTCAAAGTGAAATAAAATCTTGATATTATTTTAAATGTTATATGATTATTAACGGGATATTTACCGTGGTAAGGTTGTGGAATGAGCTCATTCCACAACCTTACCACGGTAAATATCCCGTTAATAATCATATAACTTTAGAGAACAACCGTGATAGTTTAAAACAGTATTTTAAATGTTAAATTTAACTAACGAACTATAAAGTAGTTGATTCGTAGATACATACGAGTATCTAAGAGAACTTCGGCAAAATTGTAAATAAATAAGTGAAATGAAAATATTTGGTCATCCATGCGTTAACACCTATATAAATATTTAGATTTTTCATAACGTCAATGATGACACTAAATTTTAAATTAAAAACCCTTACGCACACATATTGTAAAAATTCTCCAAGAACAGCTGAGCTGACCATAACCTAAAAGTTATGGCTTGAGATATATTGCACGAAGCCAGACATTTGAGCTCAAATTCCAAGTATTATCCAGGAAATAGTAATTGCGATCTTACTAACATCTTTTTAAAAATGTCTACGAAACAGATCTAGAAAATCACCGAATTGATTTTAATAAAACGTATCAATATCATCTTGCACAATTACGCTTTCAAATGAAGAATAAACGTCTCAGTAGACCAACGTTCGCTTGGACATGTTGGAGAAATTCAGGCAGTTTAACACTCTGATAGGCTCATTAGTGTTTAGCACTAGCTGAACACTGACTTGCCTATATTCGTTCATGCTCCTTGTTAGTTAGAAATACCCCAGAAGTGGCCTGACTATAAGTTATCATTGCCTTGATTCAATGTCTAGTACGTGAATAAACTAAGCATACCTAAATCAAACGACGTTAAAACTGGAAACAATTAACCCTTATAACAACTTTTGTTCTGAAATAAACGAGGACTTACATAGGAACACCTCTACGTAGGTATGCAAAGACCAACTAAAAATATTATACAAGTGATATTTTACAACTGCCAGTACTTAAGATATTATATCTAATGAATCACGATTACAATAATCCTATTAATATTATAAACGTGAAAGTTTGTATGTATGGATGTATGGATGTTTGTTACTCTTTCACGCACAAACGGGGGGGCTAATGTTGATGAAATTTGGTATGGGGGTAGATGAGGCGCTGGATTAACACATAGGATACTTTTCATCATCATCATCATCATCATCCATCACCACGCGGGTGAAACCGCGGGGCGCAGCTAGTATGAACTATTTTAACCCTGCTTATTCAAAACGGATAACAACGTCGATTTTGATAATCATCACAATAAATTGGTACATGATAGACATTATTAAGTTGTGGCAATCATGCAAGGTTATTTAGAATAAATAATTCGTATTATTTATTTATTCATATGCCTATTACATACATATATGATTAGGTATATATAATACTAGCTGACCTTCCTCGGAAACTTCTTTTGCGTGACCTACCGGTTAGGCGGCTCTCTTAGCCGACTTTAAAAAAGAAGGTTTCTCAATTCGACCGTATATATATATATATATATTTATGTGTGTTCGCGGATAATTCGTCGTTTATTAACCGGTTTTGATGTTTTTTTTTGAGTATACTTCCGTGGTGGTACCATATAAATTTCATCAAATTCGGTCAAGCAGTTTTTGAGTTATACTTCAATAACTAAAAAGAGTTTCGCCTATCTTGATGATATCATCATTGACGGTGTATCTCGTAAGTAGGCCACTAAAAAGGGTGAAAAAAATTGTTTATCAAAAAACAGAACCGACACCTACACTAAAAGTGTAAAATAACTTGTCGAAGTCGGTAGGTACTACGCACGCAATATTGTGATAATAAGATACTTTCGAACTAGATGATAGATGTTACATTTTAGTATATAAAACAAATCAGGTAGCGTAACTGTTCGGTAGCCTATAGTTTTACCTAAAATTTGGCATTTAAATTTTCCTTTTCCGACATCAGGGAGCTGAGTTATGAAGTAAAACGTAAACGTAGACGGTGAAGTCAACGCGCGCGGTCGGCATTATTGTAGATGATGTGGAACTATGATGGAACAAACTGCATTGTTGTGCGTGCGGAGAACAGCACCTCTTAACAAGTTAACACACGTACAAACCCGGTCAGTAGAAGAGCCGGTACCACAAAGAAATCACCCCACGCGATGTTGCCATACCGTGCAATTACCTAAAAGTGCTTATTTATTACTGTTACACTTATTGACACTTATAAACAGATATAAACTACTTTCATTCTGTTACATTATTGAATCTGTTACACAAATAAATGTTTTCTATAAAACAGTTTCAAAAACACTTATTACGGTTACAGTTTGAGTCGCTGGTGTGGAGTAGAGAAGTCATGAAGAATGAGTAGATTAGAACAAAAAAGGTTTGGGTTGTTTCACAGTGAGCTTGTAAGTCATCGTTGGCAATTCTTACAGTATACCTTTGCAGATGGTTTGACAGTCTCAAGAAGCTGTGATGAACAATGCCAGCACAGGTCTATCATCCTTTGCCACTATGCTTTTTCTACAGACTTCCAAAAAGGAGGACGTATTCAATCGCCTGTATAATTTTTTGTTACCTCATAACTATCGGCTGGGTGAACCGATTCTTAAAATTCTTTTTTTATTAGAAAGCTGGTGCTGACCTCACGGGAATCTTTCAAGCTTCTCGTGTGGTCCCATTAAAATTTCATGAAATTCGGTCCAGTAGTTTTTGAGTTACACTCCCATAACTGAATAGAATGCAAGTCGGTATCATTTTTTTTAAATTGTACTTGTTATCTATTTAATTTGACGTAAATTAATCAGTAACGTTTTATCAGTTATGTTGAAGGCTGCTGATAATTGTATGGTTTGAGATGAATCTGTTTTCACTATGACTTGTAATTCATCGATATCAACTTTTGTTTCCGGTTATCCACCAGGCTCATTGTCGAGGTCGAAGTTTCTAGGACAGAATTAATCAATCCAATGGATGTTGTACCAGTAATATTTTAGTTTTGTGTTTTTTTTTAATTAGAGGCGTAATACCTTAAATACACGGGCCAAGGGCCAAAACGCCAAAAACATTTTCTTACTAATTTATTTCTTATGAATTAATCACGCTGATGTTTCTTAATAGTAAGAAAAACTTACTAAGTATTTCTTACTATTATTGAGTAACTAACTTCAATAAAAAAAAGAAGATTCGTAGAGTGCCTCGTATATATTTTCTCATATAAATATAATTCTTAATAATAACTCTTTGTTTCAGACATGATAACCAGAAATTGCAATACATACAATAATTATATATTAATGTTATAATAACATTTACAAGTCAAAAGACATAAACCACAAAAAACTACACAAAACATAAATATACACAACTATTTATTAGTCATAATAGTACCTATTAAGAATTTAGAGCTAACGTTTATACATCGGTGTTAAATATATCCTTTATACCATTCCCACTCTAAGAAGCTTATTTTATTCACTGAAAACAGTGAATAAAAAGAACTTTTAAGCACTATATTGGTGTTTGAATTTAGAACACACCAATATATTCGACCTCCATCTCATTGCTATTCAACTTCCTTGCGCTAAAAATACTCAATACAAACTCCTTGCGCAAAGAATACTCGATATACAAACTTTTTGTGCAATAACTCCTCGAGATTTGATTGGTCGATATTTGCGACAAGAGTTTAGCATTAGAATAAAAACTGTATTACGTTCTTTATTCGATTTTTTTGCAATTAGTAAATTACTCTTGTGTTTAATAATTGTTCAATTTTAACGTGCATTTTAATTAATTTAACCTTCTTTCTTGAATAAAACGGATTTATATCGAGGGCCATGAATCACTCGAATCGCTCAGGATTCTAACACTTGAACAACTCGCTACGCTCGTGATTCAATAATCATGAATCAATTCCTGCGGTCGTGATTCAGCCGTTAGAATACTTTACTTACTTGTGATTCATTTATGGCGCTCGCTTTAAATCCGTCCTTTATGCGCTAATTGCATAATATACTATTCTGAGATAGGTACTTTTTATAAAAGATTTTTTAAACGTTTCAACTCTAGTTATAAATCAAGCAACACGATTCCTCTGTATTGCTTTGAAGGAGTTAACTTGTGCGTCAAAGAACATACCGGAGGCACTACAGTACCGCTCCAGTCCCATGAGTTGCCTAGAACTGTTGTTAGCAGCATCTCGAATGGCATCGTGTGCTTTTCTAGTGTGATTTGGGCATACTACTATACTTATGTATTTTTTTATATTGATAATTTTTGTTGGACAGCTATTAACTTCATTGGTGCTATTTAAGTTTCATAGTTATCGGATAACAAGTATAGTTCGATTGCATATTTTGAGTTATGCTCAATAATAGAAAACAAGTATTTGTATACATGAAAAACGGGAATCACTCACGTAATTAAGTCAGACCTTTCCAACTATAGTTTCAACCACATCCGGTGGTCTTTCTCAAGGAGAATGCAGAACGCTCGCGGAGGCGCGATCAAGACCTCCTGCTTGCCGAAAGTTAAGTGTTATATTTCTTGTTATAAATACTGCTGTATGTCTATGTATTGTGTCTGTGTATGGTATCTCTTTAATGTGTCTATATTTGCTTTGATTCCTGAAATAGTGTGTCTATAAAATACTTTCCTAGTACTAGGACATCTGTATCCTGTTATATAATAATATTAAAATGAACACTGTGTTTCTTGGGTAAAATATATCATTCTATTATAATGCTATTAATGTTACTTCTGTGTTTTCCTTCATTCCTTAGTAGAATACGTAGCTAGACAGGTAGTTAAATTCATATTATAATCATCGATCTCTTTCATAGGATATAATATGACATCTGCTTGTTACCATGTGTGTTATGCTATGAAACCTTTTAAGGACTATTATGTATCTCAGTTGCTAACGAATGTTGATTAAAATTCAGAAACGTCGGCTCTATGTCACTTTTATTGGCTCCTGTCATCAACTTACTAACATTTTTGCTTACCAGAGTTGTCAGATATATGGGCGTTTTTCAAAAAAGATGTACATATGCAAATTTGTAGCGTCCAAGATTTTAATTGCTCATTAAAAAAAAGAATTAAGTAATTTTAATAAATAGTTTATTTACGTGTAGAAATATGATATTTTAGTTTATAAATGTAGTTATATAAACAACCTAACTGTCATAAATACGACATTACGATAAAAACTAACAGCAAAACTGTGTAAAATTTACATGTCCCACGCACATTTTGAAACTTTCAAGCCGCCATAAAAAAAACTACAAATTATTTAGCGTGCTATTTTAAGCTTTGATCGACGTATGATGGAACCATAAGTACAATTAAATGCTCTATACAGTCGAAATAAGCAACAAAATAGCTCAAAATAATGTTTTCTTCTTGTCCCAGCAATATTGCTAACCCGGAATTCCGGTTATAGTCACGGTCATTTTTAGACACTTAGGAATTTTTTTGCACTAAATCATGGTTATTTATTTCATTCTGGCAACATTGGTAAGCATAACGTCATAGCCGCCATGTTGTTACCAACTCCAGTGTCAAAAATCTGTGCTTAAAAGTGGTCGCGTCACAGTGGTTCCAATTCGAAGTTCCAGATAGCAACACGATTTTATGAGGTAATGTGCAGGTTATTGTATTATTAACTGTAACACAATCACATTTTATTCTATGAAGTATTGTAAAATTAAACTAAATTAGTAATAAAACGAATACAACAGTTTGAATTATTGTTTGAAGCTAACAAGTAGTGGATTCGTCACATCAGGATAGTCACGTGATGTATATCCGGAATAATTTTGTGACGCACTGGAACTATTAAGCTGGGGATACATTTGATCGTGATAATACCAAAAAAAATCGCACTCGTAATTAATTGATGCTAAAATTAGCCATGTAATGGTGTGTATTGTAAATACTTGATTTTCTGTTCTCAGATTATTAACTTCTACGGAACGAAATAAATATAAAGGATTTAGGGTGATATGTGTAAATTACGTAAATTGTATGTAATCAGAGACATGACTAAATGCATTGCTTGTAAGAACTGGGTATGCAGAGCATGCTGCGATCAACCAGCTATCGATTTTATTTGCGATACCTGTTTGGAAGGTGATTAATACTCAATTTGATATGTAATCTCATACTTAGTTTTTTTTATTTAGGTTTTTTATTTTAAATACATAATTGTTAATTATAATATAATTTAGAGTGATCTCGCTCGTGGTTTTTATGTTATTGCGCTAAAAGTATTTTTGAAGTACTTTAATTATCTATATGATGATATGTACCAAAGAGAATATAACCACTTACGATATGTACCTAATTAAAGCTTATCTTGTAAAGGCATGGCAAATATATGCATGATTATTTTAGTATACTTACAGATTATCATTGGCTATCAGTATCACATACAATACCAAGATTGTGTTCATTACCTGAACCATTACTTTTGAAGAATAAAAAAAATATATAACCTCAGTTATTTGTTCTATACTTTTCAAAATGTTTTATATATTTTTTACTTCAAAACTGCCAATTAATTAAAAATATCATTTCATTACAATTATCATTTATTATATTAAAGACTTACATTATTAACAAAATTTCTATAATTGTGTATATTAAGCTTAGTTTATTCCAGTTAGTCACTCGAGATTCCAGATAGTCACTGTCCCTCGTTTTTACTAGACGAAAAATTAATCTAATGTAAGAAATCATTACGAATATTTGTTGAATTCTTGTTATGTTGATCTTGCTGTTGTAGATTTATATTTTTGTAACATTTAATTTAACATTAACACAATCATAGAGTGTTAGGTACAATATTTTTAGACTCAAAAGTTCCTACTGTGACGATCTCGATAGAAAAGTTACTCTCAAGTGATGATTGTAGGCATTTTCTTTATGAAAAGACTTAGTTTTCCAAAGATTTGATGGTTACCTAGTAAATAATAAAAACAAATGAACAAAACATTTAATATTTTATTTTTTATTCATATTTTTCTTCCGTGACGAACCGGAAACGATTCCTGTGAACCCTGACATTAAAATTAAGATTATGATAATGTTTTCAATTATATCGTTATATATTTTAGATTTTTACGCACTTATGAATGTATATTACCCAATCAGACAGTTAAATATATGAATTGATATATAATTCCAAATTCAGTTCCGGAGCGTCACATGTACATCTTTTTTGAAAAACGCCCATATACGAGTTGTGAGATACATTACGAGTATTATGTATCTCAGTTGCTAAGAAATGTGGATTGAAGCCTACGAATAATAATAAGTCTATTTATTCGTAGATTGAAGCAATGGAGAAGAATTAGATACATACCTAATACGGAACATAAAGTAGACAGACGCGATCCAACCGCAATTTTAAAATAATTTACGATGCTTTACGTAAGGTTGAAAATCGCTTGTTAGATTGGACGATGTAATGCGAAAATGCGTTAATTTTGTACGTTTTCTTTATATTTTTCGATATATACCTACACAATTGAAAAAACTGCTGGTTACTACTTTAGTACTATATGTTTGCTATGTATTACCTAAAAAATAATATAGTGTTATCGCTGAAAATTCTGAGAGTTTGGACGTGAAAGTTTAATTTTATGCACCTATTTAGGATCTTTTTCTGCAGAGAGCGAGTAATATTTATGAATTCTGTTCGATTATTACTTTTTGCCTGTTCCTTTTCTAACCTAAGTTTTTTTTTCATAGATTATTATCGAACTGTTTCGTTACACTCGATGTTTAAAGATTCTGCTTTTTACTATTATCAGAGTACGACCGCGCCCGGCGTTATACCGACGGCGAGAGCTACTACGGCCAAATAAACTTATTCTGTGGACGGGACCCAGAATAAATAATAATACAACTTTAGGTTGCTCGTCTCGTAGTACTGGACCAATAAAACAACAATGTAATCAAATTCTAATATACCTGATGTATATTATTATTTCAGTTTTTTTTATTTTGGTATCAAGTTCATGTCGATAGTAGAACAGGCGAAGTTGCATTTATTGTTGTACATAACAGATTTCAATGTCCATTTTCCATATATAAAGGATCCACCGTAGTATTTCTGTGCTATTTCCTGGGCGTTGGCTTCCATGCGATAATTTCCCTGCAAAATTACAGCTGTCTTAAAGGAAGTAACTCTATGAAAATTTCGTTTATTAACTTCAAAATTAAATTTAAAAAAACACGGTGTTACTCAGTAGACCTGGTATTAGTCTTATTAAAAGGATTGCATAGCTATAGTACGAGTACCTACTTTCCATGCTAAAAGAGAAAACTCTTTTCTACCTCTTAACATTGTCCGATTTCAGTGATTTTTTCAGTTTTTTTAAGTTCTAAAAAAGGAAATTTATAGTACCTACTTTGAAATACTGAAAAATCAAAATATACGGGCATAGTAGATTCCATGAAAAAAAATCACTGAAATCGGACAATGTTAAGAGGTAGAAAAGAGTTTTCTCTTTAAGCATGAAAAGTACTAGCTATGCAATCCTCTTAACTCCTGTCCTAGAAGAGCAGATATAATTAAACCACGCGGAGTACGCGGACTGCGCACTCATGGCAGCGTCAGGCACAAATTCTCGCAAGGCAATTCTCGCTTTGTAGTTCTGTTTACACGAAGACAGATTATATTCTTATATGCGAGGCAATTATCGCCCAAGAGGAAGAGCGAGAATCGTGTTTAGACTCTAGAAAATAGAAAGAAACTAGTTTATGTTTAGACGTCGTGTTTCGACAAGTTGAGAACTCGTAAGCAAGAATCTTCTTACCATATATTTCGCCGTGTAAACAGTCCCAGGAAATTATCGCCTAGCGATAATTGCTTGCGAATCTCGTAAGACATAATCGTAGGCGAGAATTTAGTTCTTGCCTGTATGTAAACAGTATGATACGATAATCTTATGGCGATTATTGCTTGGAATAGTTGCGTACGAGTTTTTGCCTAGAAACGTACGAGAAACTATCCTAAGTATATATTTTGCTACGTTAACGTTAATTTATATGATTAAAAGCTGTATAACTATACAGCTTTTAATCATATAAATTAACGTTAATGTTTTTCATTATTTAATTTACCTTCAGTATCACACAATCCTTAGTGATATTTACGTATTTTTTCATGAAAGGCAACCAAAATGGGTCGTCACATAGTTTTTTCATTTGCAACTTTACAGATTGTTTGTTCTCCGATATGGCGTAGAGATTACCCTAGAGTCATAAGAACAATAATGTTAACGACACACTGTGCATGAACATGTTTGTTTGACCTGCTTCAGGGTGTGTATGTACGTACATATATCAGTCGTCAGGTTATATAGTACAGGCTGTCTGGTTTGGGACCTGAAGACCTTGTGGGGATGTGGTCCCACATAATAAAAAATAATTACGCCATGAGCTTGATTCGGTGCAGTAGTAGATAACTTCTTTTTCAGAAAATAGTAACGTTTTATCAACGCGGTTTTGCATGCAAACAAGTGCCAGACGCGCGTCTAATGCTACTACCTACTACGCCCATGACAGTTGCAGACATCCAGAACCTGGAATTTTAATTTGGCTAGGAACTGCAATCCAGATTTTACTTACTATATACAATTCCGGTAAGGCTAAACCTGGAACTGCAGTTCCAGATATTTAGGACTTGCACAAGATGCCTCCTACCTAGTATATCGGGTTTCATGGCTTCTTACGATTCGCAACTTTCATTTCCGAGGCAATATATATATTTTTTTTATTTATGTCCAAAATTGTTGCAAGAACAAAAATGTTACTTAAAATTAGAGACTGCGGAAGTTATATGTATATAAATTATAAAATAGCAATTAACTTACATGAGAAATAGCTATTTAAAGTACATAATCAGAGTTCTTTAATAAAATAGGTAAGTTTCTTCTTAAGTATTTTGAAAGAGCGTGGAGTATGGAGGTATATGTCCTGCATTTTTTAGGTAAAGTGTTAATATATTTAGGAAGAAGGTAATTGTAGGTTCTCATTCCATATGTATTGTGTATATATATATATCTAGGTAGCTAAAATAGTTTAGAGTTATTTAACTCCATAAAGCAAAAACGATTCTTTTGTATAACAATAAACAGATATAGTTATTACATATACTTAAGTTGAAACGTACATGGACATCTTTAAGATCATCCGTAACATTCATATCGATCTTCAAAGTTGTTCCATTAACTATTTTACCAGTGTTGATGGAACATTTTTTCCTCTTTGGGCCATTGCAGAAGGTTATGTTTGTCATGGTCAAATTAAAAGGCCCCTGAAAACAAAAAGATAAAGTAAAAACGGTTATCTAATAATTAAGCACTTTATCAAAGTTAAAACAAACCTTACATATATTAATATTAATTATACATTTAAGTGTCTGCGTCTAATAATGCCTTCCGATCTTTTGCAGTCTACTTTAATTTAATTTAAATTTACAGTTTATGCACTTAGTTTTGTTCTGGAAAATTTGTCATGGTGTACGTTGTAGTTTCTATTTTATATATGTATTGAACAATAAGAAGAATAAAAATAATATATCAGTAATATTGTCGCTACTAAGGTTAATACTAACAGTGTTTAATAGTTGGCATTATACCGTACCTTGCCGTTTCTTTAAACAATATTATGTGCTTTTATTCTGGTGCTTGAATAAAACAACACATGACCTAGGCAGGTAATCATATATTTAATTGATATGACACTTGGGTACTTACATAATTTGAAACTGCTTCAGAGTATACCGGGATGAAGATACCTAGTATAAAAAGCGCTACCTTTACCATGACTCAATTGAAAAATCGTAAGGATTTCATCAAATCTAATTAGATAATATTTCTTTGAAATATTCACGTAACACAGTATTACTATATTGAAAAAATATATTTGTGTCATGAAGTTCGTTTTGTGTTATGCCTAATGATACAAGGACTGTTAATGGTTATGTGGCATACAGAGGCGTATCTAGTATATTTGACGCCTGTGTTAGATGTTCGCCTCTATCCGACCCCCTCCTGTCCTGACAACGGCCCAAGTCGAGGTAGGTTATGCCTATTGCTTATTCTGTGATGATGCCGTCGTACAAGTCAACAGCTACTCCTATGAAGTGCCATATACGCTTGTTTTAGAGTCTAAAGCAAGCGTAGAAGGCTCTTAAAGTTTCGTAGAACGTGTTTTAGTTAGACGATGGGTCTTCTACGCCAAAGACCGCTGGCATCCATCCGCATTCGCTACCCTTCATAGGGACTGTGAATTGACTCTAGCCACTTGAATAAAAATCTCACTTGTTGCAAAATATAAATACCTATTTAAATCTTCACTTGAGGATGATGAGGACAATGGAAAAAGTACGTCTCGTACTTATAAAATAAAATGATACGTATTGAAATTCTCGTGAGTTTGTCACTAAACTATTATTACTAATGCTCGGACCGGCAAAACATTCACGTTAAGGATCGAGTACCTAAGTCGACCCGGGTTTGAGCATGTCAGATTCTCATCTTCAGAGCGAGTGCGCAGCGGCGTCTGCGAGCTAATAACAATATTTAATAAAATGACACGATCGAGTGACGCCTTTTCTCCGATATTCGGTCCTTATTCCGCCCTGTATCAAAGTATGTCTGAATCTTTTTGTCATTTACGTCTGGGAAAATTCACTGATTTGTCTTGAAATTAAATAAATATACGTTTATTTATAGTATACAGTTCTGTATAACCACGTGTACAGGAACAGGCGCGCAGCAAAAAAGGTTGTGGTCACAGCCACCCGAAAATCAGCGAAGTACGAGTCGGAGCATGAACACACTCATGATCGATATAGTATCAAGTCCAGTGCCATTTAGAATTTTGAACTAGGTACAGCACTTCAAAACCGTGCATGGCAAAGCACTGCGCTTTTTACTAGGATATAAGTATATAAGATGTTCTTGCGCTGTTATTTCGCTGGAAACAACTACAAAGGATATCAAATGATGTCAAATTAAATTTTAAAGAAGTTAAGTTTCTTTTTCGTGAAAACGTTAATAATTTCATAGATATTCAGGTTTTGTATATTTTCATTATTTTCATCTGTCGAATATGAAAGTGTGACGTCTGATGTCACAAGTCTTTTAGGGTTGTGGGCATGCCCATCGTACCCACAACGGTGGATCCGCACTTGTACGAAAGAGGTTGAATACTCATAGTATTAGACTCACACCGAGTTTGAGGCCAAAAGTTAGCATCAAGGGTAAATACACCAAATTCGAGTCAAATTAATTGATTTAACTATGAAAATATTTTCGTATAGTTAGTTTATAGTTCTTTTCCATTTCATATCCAAATTCAGCTACTTAAGTGTCCAACTGATATAATAACCTTAGTGCCCAATTACATGCCTTTTTAAATCACAAATCAAAGGGATTTCTGTAATTGTGCATCAAATTTATGGACGGATGGGCCGGTTCATGGTTGGGTTCATTTTATCATAAGGAAACCTAAAAAAATACATGTAGGTATCAACATTCTGACACCATAGTTAAAATAAGAAACACCAAATCCTGAGTAACAATGGCAGAATATTAAATGACTTTTGGTCTTATTTTTATTACTTTTGGCCTTATTTTTATTTATATAGTTAAGAATTGTAATTAGTTAATATATTACGCTGTTGATTGCAATAAATAAATAAATAAGTCAATAAAAATTAAAAAAAACTCAGCGCTTTTGTTCTGAGGGTGCTAAACCTTACTGTACCTATTGCGAAGTATAATTAAACAAGAACAATTCAAGGTTTACGGAACTGCTAGTGCTGTAATAGGTGCTATTTATTCAACCTCATCTGGATTCATTAAAGTAGCAATTTAATTGCGCGCCGATACGATTATTGAAGGAATCGTCATTAAAATAATATTCATACTCACACGCACTAAAAGTTGCTATTATGCTCAGAAGTTGGAAATGCTAAAGTAAGCACATTATTAATAAATGCCTAACTATTAATATATGTATCACATCAATTAAATGTGAGTGAGTGAATGAAAATTTGAATGAATGTCTATGTTTAAACACACTTCTTCATGCTTAAACGAGTTGAAGTATTTTGAATGAGTTGATATGAAGATAGCTTATTCCTAGCACCCTATATCACCAATCACCATAATAAGCTATACCTACTTTTATTCCGTTCCAACTGGTAGCTCCCCAGGGAACGCGACAACCTTACTCCAAGAAATCACGAGTTACTCATAATTTAGGTACTTTAATATAGAAAAAAGTTAAAAAAATACATGTCATTTCATTCAAATAAGCTTACGAATCGCATATATCTTGTTTATACTCTTTGTATTATCCAAATGGCTACCAATATCCATTAAATATTTACAGCTGTAAACCTGATGCATATATATAGAAACCAGGGATGTGTTGACTGTCAGGCAATCATTTATTTTGCACACTATTCTTAAAAACACTCTCAGTTATTTTATGATCCTGATCAGGACAAAAATAAACGCAGGAATGTTCATGTTGTTCAGACAGATTTATTCCACTTGTCATCATCCCATAAATTCTTTTGTTTTTTTGGGTCAGTTTTTGTACAACAAAGTAAACTAAATATTTTCCCTCTTCATGCATACAGCTGCAAAGTAGTAGTATCGAAGTACCAAGTAATCTCCAGACTATTTTTTACAAAACCTACATCAAGCACCAGCTCTCACAAAGTACCCTAATTGAGAAATTATATACGTATACATAAACCTGATTAGCATAAGAATTTGTGAAGAGAAATAAATAAATATTTATGTTATGTTATGTTATGTTATGTTATGTTATGTTATGTTATGTTATGTTATGTTATGTTATGTTATGTTATGTTATGTTATGTTATGTTATGTTATGTTATGTTATGTTATGTTATGTTATGTTATGTTATGTTATGTTATGTTATGTTATGTTATGTTATGTTATGTTATGTTATGTTATGTTATGTTATGTTATGTTATGTTATGTTATGTTATGTTATGTTATGTTATGTTATGTTATGTTAGAGGTTTCTTGTTGTTTCCCTCGCATCAAATTTAGAAAGTGTTCTACTTGCAGTTAAACTCTTTGTAAATGAGCTCGTCCGGGGATGTACCATGCCCTATTTCTATCGCGAAGCAGTACTTTTCGCAATAGTGCATTCGGGTTCAGGCGCGGACCCAGCCCACAAAAATGGTTGTGATCACAGCCACCCGAAAATCGGTCAAGTGCGAGTCGGAGTATGAACTGTCTCATGATCGATATAGTATCAAGTCGCACGCCTGATGATAAGCGTCCCGCTTGCCCATAATAGGCCAGTGCCATTCAGAATTTTGAACTGGGTACAGCACTTCAAAAGCCTGCATGGCAATGGCAACTACAAAGGATATCAAATGTTGTCAAATTAAATTCTTGTTCTTATTGTATATATATGTATCTTCTTGTACTTATAAATTTTTCAATAAATATTTTTTTTGTGATTACTTAAATTATAAATGCAAGCTTACGTTTCTTTTTTGCGAAAACGTTAATAATTTCATCGATATCCAGGTTTATATATTTTACTGAGGCATATATATTATAAAAGGTCATATCATCAGCCTGTCAAAGATGAAAGTGTGACGTCTGATGTTAAAAGCCTATTAGGGTTGTGGGCATGGCCACCGTGCCAACAACGGTGGTTCCGCGCTGGTTCTGGTTGGTAGGGTATGGGTGCCGGAGAAATTACGGGCACATGAGACTTAACAACTGAATATAGACTTAAGAACCGGGATACAGGCGCAGTGCAGTTCGTCTTGTGACAAATTGCATCTGTTGTAGGCAGAGAGAGAGAGAGAGAGAGAGAGAGAGAGAGAGAGAGAGAGAGAGAGAGAGAGAGAGAGAGATTCCATTTCCAATAAAGTGGGCCTCGGGCTTGTAGTCTCCTAATATCATAAAATTACATTGTAACCATAACAATTTCACTAAGATCTTTTTATAGAGAAACCCAACATTACCCATTCTAGTTACTGCTGACAACAGCGATAGCATAAGACTCGGCGCTTGGCATACCCTCGTAGCCCCTGGTACAGACGGCTCTGGATAGGAAGTAAGTTAAACGATAATAATATAAAATTGCTCTCATTTCAGTTATTACAAAATATAATCACACTTAAAAACGATAATATTCATAGATAAATCCACTGTGATCAATGGGCTAACTTCCGCACTATGTGGGTTTTCACAAATGTTTTTGCATCGAAATGGAAAATAAAACTGGCCAAGTGCTAGTCACACTCGTGTGCTGACGGTTCCGTAGTTCCATACCACCATCACAGTCTATGTAATGTTTGTTTCGAGCACTGCCTGTAAAGGCTTTAGCACATCAAACGCGGGACGTGCGCGGTGCATTCCATCGACGGGCCCGCGCGTGTTGCAATGCATGCATATGTCCACAGCCAGATTCCTTATAGACAATCAATGTGTGTAGAAAAGTGTTTCCTTTTGTAATTTATTGGGGCCAGGGAACAATCCCACGTATCGCACGAAAGGACCAAAATCTTTTTTCATAACTTTGTTTGTATGGTACCTACCGACAATGATATGTATAGATTCTATATTCTATAGAAGGTCATTGGGTACCGAGTTAAAAATTAATATAATGATACAAAGACTTGGACATAGATAGACTATTTTTGATGATAATATGATGATACTTTTTTTAATTTAAAGCTGGTTCTTCTCATATCTCCTATAAATTTTATCAAAATCTGGCCAGTAGTATTTTTGGGGTAAAGTTTATCACCAACCAGGTCCTAAAGCTTTGAGTCTTCAATAATATAAAGGGTTTCAAATTTAGTAAATGTTTATTACGGCATGATATTTCGTTGTCAGTATCTTATAAGCGCGCGCTTATGTATGTGAAATTTATTTCATTTATTACGGAAGGCCGTATCAAGTGATGCCGCTTAAGGTGCTGCCAGTTCAGAGCTTGCATTCTTTCAATGTCTTTGAATTATAATCAAGCAAGGGCATTTCGTAAAAACGTACAAAAAATCATAAAAAAAAATATGATGACTATTCAATAAAAACAGTATCCGTCAGTGTATGTGTATTAAAAATTGCTATTTCATGATATACATTTCATGACAATTACAATTGTGAATAAAGAGCAAAACTGCTTTAAAGGCGAAATCAAGTGGTATGTTTGATTTTTTTAATATACTCTAGTATGTTAAAATAAAATATGTTTTAAGTCCGTCAGTGTAAACAAAAAAGTCTTAGAAATGTCTTATTATTTACATATATACATTGAGATGTATCAAACACCACATAAGACATCAAATACGGCACCTTCGGCTGGACCTTGCATGCATCGACCTACTCAAACTTTAGAATAGTACTATTCAATTTGACATTGTACTAAAACTCATTAGTGGAATAGATCTATTCCCAAATGTTATGCTTCGTTTTACATTATATTGTAGTTGTCTCGCTTTTTCGATCGGTAAAATGTATAAAAGTAAGAAAGCTAAATATATGTTCTTGCTCTAAAATCCAAAAACACAACCTGGCATGTGAAAAAAAAATATTTGAATTTCATGTTCAAAGTCGGCCTCTAGAGTTAGTGTGCAGCTTGTCAGTGTGCCAAAACAACTGGTTGACATAAATTGAATAAAAACTAATGGAAGTGGAAAAGCTGAGAAGAAAGAAGAAGAAAGAATTATGAGATGGTTAGCTTAGTGTATTTACTCGTATATCATAAAAAAGTATGAACTTTTGAAAATTTCAATATCTATTATAAAGAATTTCGTTTATTCTCGAACATGATATTCAAATATGAAACGCAACGGTTTTTTACGTAAACATAACTTATTGCTAGACATTCAATATTTTATCTTACAAAACATACAAATAGTGCCGGATAATAATGTAAAACCTAGTTTATTCTGTTTATTTCACGTTTATACGTGAAATAAATAGTAATAAAAAACTTATGTTTTGAACCGTTTTGTAATAATCGGCATTTTTGAAGTGGTTGCGAATAAAAAACGAAACCCACCATTATGAATCTTGAATGTGCGAGTGAATTTGGAAATTTCGTGAGTAAGAAGAGTTTAAAATAAATAATTACCTAAGCTCTAACTCTGTTTAAGCAGTGTCGTGCCTGTTTCGTGTCAGCAAACCGGTTTGAACGACGGCTTTGCCTCCGCTTGTGGAGAATTCCACGCGGCCTTACGCGGTTTAATAATCAAAATAGCAGAACAGCGCTAGAGTTGCGGTACCCGGAATACGTAGAGGTCTTAGAGCGTGCCGTCAACATGGCGACAAGGCAGGCATGTCATGTTACACCACAGTTCAACTAAGCTTGACCAGCTGAACATTTAAACATAAACCATAACACAGTAATATGAAGCGAGGAGTAATGACGAACGCCAATCCGATGGCCACGTTTCTGAAACCACACCTAAATCAGTAAAAAATGCGTTTAAAAGGCCTTTACGGTCATACACAAATTGCCGTAGGGGCGACATTTCACGTCCACATGCCGGGGTATTGGTAAAGTTTTCAACTGGCAATAATTGCACCCCGGAATAACCTCATTGATTAGGTACAATGTTGCCTCTGCGCAAAGTTAACGCTAACCGAATAAATTCCAATTACTCCGTGGTCACTGGTCACCGCGTCATTTTGTGTTCGAAAAACCTAAGAGCGGCGACGATGGTATCGAAGTGTCCATGAGTCCTACAATACGTCTCGGCGAGGGCGACGAATGAAAAAAAGCAGACTTCCTATTTCATTACTTTACCAAAGCTGTCCTTTTATCCTTTTTCATTACTTTACCACACACCTCATCACACTCTGAACAAATGAGATTATATGTATAAGAAAACTTCTGGAGTATACTTTCTCCCAAGACGTACTATGACAACAACTTAAGATCTGTAGGTATACTCAAGCCTGGTCACTGCTGTGCGAACTCCTGGAATACGGCCATTCGTGTGATAACACCTCAGATTTATTGTCTGACCATCAAGGGAGATAGTAGTCAAACACTAGTCTATACATAGATTTATAGATTTGTGTTACGTATACATATCTATTTTTGGTAGTAGAGACTGCGTATAGCGTAGCGCAGGTCGGACTTATTATATTGAAACATATATAACACACACCAAGCTTGACTTTGTGAGAACTCCTGGTTTACTTTATTGTCGTTCCCTCACTAGTGAGGATCGTGACTATATACGATTTGTCTCCATTTGCTTCTGTCCTGCGCCAGTTTAATAGATCGTTGTAGAGTTTCTTTTGTTGCCTCTATAAGGCTTTTACACCATCGTGTTGGGATTCGGCGCCTGGAGCGCTTCCCCTGCATTTGTACCACAATCAACTGCTTATCCAACTCATGCATATGTGATCGCATTATATGTTCAAAGAACCTTAGTTGACGTTCTCGGCATAGAGAGGTAAAGCGTTTTTTGATGTGGAACTCTTATTTATTTATTTTAGTTCAGATGCTTGTTGCACTTACAGTTAATACTAAGCCGTGCAGCAAGCCAAAAATACATACATTCTTAGGTACATTAAAACACACTCTAATTAACTCATAAACTACATAAATACAATAATAAATAAATGTGTCGCATCGCATAAAAAACAGATCAACATCTGGATCGCTTGCAATCAAGGCATTGAGCAGATCGACGGCGTGGGCCGTGGGTGCATACCGTGCGGCGCACGTGCGCCGTACTTGTAACTCTTGTGTAATATCGATTCGATTATCCTTATGGCTGTTTTTATGATAGCGTAAAAACAAAAAAAAACATCATTCAATTAGCACTCAATAGCTTAAGATAATGTAAAAGAAAGTGTATAAATTTTGCTATATTAGTATTATTTTAGAGGCTTTAACGCCTGCATAGTGAAACCAAATTACATGCACAGAAGGATTTTGAACCTGCGTCTTCTGACTATCCTGAGATAAATTCGATGCTTGGATGGCCCCGGTGGCCTATAGTAGTCATGGCGCCTGACAGTGCTGACACGGAGCAGACGTAGTTTTAAATTCCTTCCGACGATGTAATTATAATACTAAAATTAATATTATAATACTATAATTAATATTATAATATTATAATCATGTAATTCTATGGGGGAGGCATATGTTCAGCAGTGGACGTCTTCCGGCTGATAATGATAATGATGATGATGTAATTATTCTCTCTAAAATGACATGATGTGTAACAATTAAAATGTTTAAAAACAGAATTCAAAAACTTTTTGCTTAATGTGTTAACCACACACGTTGCAGTTCCTGGAAAAGTATAGGTTGATTTCTGCGGAATCTATTGTATTATTGGCCAAATATGGGCGAATCGCGAGTCAACGGGCTCAGTAATATGCTATCAAATAAATAGTTATGTCATTTTCGCTATTTTGTTCGTTCATTGGTATAGGTTAATATGGTTTTGGGTTTAGCAAGAATGTTTGCCGTTAAGCAGATCACATAAAGTCCTTAATATAAATTTTATTGATCTTTTTTCGGAGACATATTGACTTCCATATCTAGACACAAAAAGTTACATACATCGTTGAAGAACATAGACTGGAAAGACCAATTTCCGTATATGAACATGCCACTGTAGTACTTCTGGGCAATTTCAGAGAAATCCAGGGTAAAACGATAAGTATGCTGAAAAAGTAAATTTGTTTTATTACTAATAAAGGGAAAAACGAACTGAATTATAATATATTCGACAGGCCATTTGGTCTAGTGGTTAGTGACCCTGACTGCTATGCCGGAGGTCGTGGGTTCGATTCCCACCCAGGACAAATGTTTGTGTAATGAGCACGATCATTTGTTCTGTGTCTGGGTGTAATTTATCTATAATATTTATGTATTTTGAAATATATAAGTATGTTTATCAGTTGTCTAGTACCCATAACACAAGCTCTGCTTAGCTTGGGACTAGATGGCGTTGTGTGATAGTTGTGGAATATTTATTTATTTATTTATTATATGTCATATCTACCAGTATCCATTATTAATAATTAATGTATATATATATATAATATATATTATATGACGTTAATTTTCAAACTTTCCAAATGCATTATTAATATTACAATGTTGTGCACGGACGTGTAAAGATATATGGATAAGCCAAGAGGGCGTTACTCGCGCCGAACCTACAAGTTCGAAAAAACTAAGACTTGTTAGTCCCTTACGTCAGTTTAATATGATGAGAGAGAACAGTGAGAAAAGTACGGTATATTCGTTGTTCGAAGTCTACGAGTATTTACTGCTTTTATACTGAAACTGTTCGATATCTAACTGACAGTATTGGACTGAGTCCAATAAACCCAGTTGCGACTGCTTACGGCATATTTGTGACTGGGGTACGTATTACCTACTATTATTTACTCTGTGACTGCGGTACTAATAAAATAAAGCCATACTGGCATGCACGATCAATTATTGACCATCTCTCCCAAGTCAGTGATGTCGCCGCAATAGAAAGTATATAAGTTCCCAGTAAAAAAAAAAAAAACTGAATCTGCGATATTTATGATGACTTGAGCTCTTGCGTGTAAACCTAGTACCTCATAGGCACCTCAGTACCTATATTCAGTACGTAATAACGTTACCTTTAATATAATACAGCTTTCTGTAGCATTAAATACATTCATGAGAATAGGCTTGATAAAAAGATGTTTGCACGGTTTGTCCATCTGCAATCTGACTTTTTGGTGGTTCTTCACTAATGCTACGATTTTACCCTGTAAAAGAAATATAAAGTGTTATGTAGGTACTGAATTATCAGCTATTAATTTAACTTCACCTGAGTGGGAAAATAATCTCTAAATGGGAATCACATAAAGCTTTTATTAGTAAGACATGTGTTACGAAGTATTACTCCCTGGGGGTCAATGTAGTGGGCAGACGAGTAAGACCCAATTTTTCGAAACATCCCTTAAAGCATTGCGGGGTAGGTACCACCATGGTGCTTTTTGGGTCAACCAATAAGCTAGTCTGCCACAGGCCTCTGTCCGCCGATAGTGACTGGCGTAAAGACCAGATCACGCGTCTTTATTTCTCAGCTGCGGAAGTCTGAAGCAGTCGCTGGGAAATAAATAAATTAAACTTAACTTAATACAAATACGGCACTATTTTGCGACTTAAATAATTTCATAAAAAATAAACAGTTCGCAAAAATGGGCTAAATATTTGTATTGTGTTCGACGAGTGTACACGATTAGATAGTAAAAGATGTTTTATTCTTATTCAAACCAATATCAAGTATACTGAGTATAGCCGAGTGTATCATCCGGCCCGCGTCCATGGACCAACACGAGGGTCTAAGCTTACGGAAGTATATATATATATATAGGTAACAAATCCATATAAAAATGTCTTGAACACCAATTCCCGGAAATCAATGCATGCAAATATAATTAGCTCTCTATAACTGTGAAATATACATCGAGGATGCGATCGATTGATCTATGTAACAATCATATGCATGGGAAACACTCACTATCTATCTATCATCATCATCATCTCAGCCGTAAGACGTCCACTGCTGAACATAGGCCTCCCCCATGATTTTCTAAAAGGACCGGTTGGAAGCGGCCTGCATCCAACGTCGTCCTGCGACCTTCCTCAGGTCGTCTGTCCACCGTGTCGGTGGACGACCTACGCTGCGCTTGCCGGTACGTGGTCTCCACTCCAGAACCTTTTGGCCCCATCGGCCATCTGTTCTGCGTGCTATGTGCCCTGCCCACTGCCACTTCAACTGGCTAATCTTCTGAGCTATGTCGGTGACTTTCGTTCTTCTACGGATCTCCTCATTTCTGATTCGATCACGTAGAGAAATACGAGCATATCCCTCTCCATAGCTCGTTGTGCGACTTTGAGCTTATCTATGAGGCCCATAGTAAGAGACCACGTTTCAGTGCCATAAGTCATCACTGGTAACACACATTGATCGAAGACTCTTGTCTTGAGGCACTGAGGTATTTTTGAGGAGAAGACTTCGCGAAGTTTCCGGAACGCTGCCCAGCCGAGTTGGATTCGACGATTGACCTCTTTCTCGAAGTTGGACCTGCCTAGTTTGACTGTCTGTCCCAGGTAGATGTACTCGTCAACAACTTCGAGAACTGAGTTCCCAACTGATATCTATCTATATATATAGGTATAAAAATGAACCGCTATTTCTGCTGGTCACGCTATAACTTGAGAACGGATGGAACCATCTCACTAATTCTTATTTTGATAAGAGAAAAACAATTATTAATAAAAGAAAAACAAAGAAAAATGGGTGTGTATGGCGAAGCCGAAGCCCGAGCCTACGACGCGAAGTCGCGGGCAGTCGCTAGTATGTAATAAGTACACAAAATGAGTGCTTTTATTTTTCGAAAGTAATTTTCTACATGTACATACTTTCGTAGGAGACATGTTCTCTCTGCAATCCATAATAAAAGAGACAACGTTTTCATGGCTCAGTGTAACTGTGTTGACGCAGCAATCCTTACGCTTAGGTCCTTGGCAGGTTTTTGCGATGTTTGTCGAATAGGTGAAATATCCCTAAAATATAATTGTTGAATATGCGAATAAATTTATTGAAATCTAAGATAAATTACTAAATGAGGTTAGGGGTTAGTAACAACTAGCTTTAACAAATAAATGGCTATAGATTCTTATGCTATTTTCGGGATGGAAAAAGGAAGAAATGGGAGAGATAAATTTTAGTAAATAAGCTGTTAAGCTTGTATCTCTGAAGCGGTTGTTTGTTTAAATATGGTTGTTAGATCTTGTCAAAGGGCAAACTTATCTGGCTGCAATTACTCATCAAAATCAAAAAGGTTTTTTGAAAAAATCTGTTGTTTAATTTAACAGTGGTTTTGGTAAGGGTGTAAGTGGTTAAACAAAATGGGTGTGATTTATATATAGCGACAAATGTAGTCTGCAAAGTTATAAAAGAAACACAATAGGTAGTAAAAAATACTATCTAAATGGCTCATATAACCGAGCAGATTTTTTATTACGATACCCTTGGAAAAATACGAACTGACATGTAGCAACAATATAATACTGAGGATTTTGCATATTTTACTGTTTAGCTACTATTTACTAATTAAACAAGAATAATCACTAAAATTATAACGAATTTAATAAGAAACGAAATATTTTAAAGATTTGTGTATAATGTTATTATTTAAGTACTTACTATAGACAATTGCAAAAACAAAAAGTAGGTATAATAAATTCAAGCATAGAACACAGACCCGACTAATCAACGGAATTAGTCAAACTTCTCTTTTCCCAGGAAAGTATCATTCTACGCGTTATATTATATTATTCCAAAACTAAAACTAAGAAAAGAAAAGAATATTACTCCAGTTTCACGCTATTTTATAATAATTTTAATTAAACGAACCACAAATAAAATATGCGATGGTAAAAAAACCCGCTAATCTGGAAAAATGGTATTTTACCTCTGCGAGCGAGGTTGTACTCGTAGCACGAAGAATTTGCGAAAAAGTATTCGTAACGTCTCAACGTAAAAAATAAAAAGCGTACGTACCGCGCTTCGTTGTACGAAATATTAGTTTTCTGATATGAATATAGGTTACTAATAACTAATAGGGGTACTAATTAAGGTACTAATAGGGGTGGAAAAAATAAGTATTTAAATTTGGTTCGGTGACACACTGTTGCCTGTCCACGTTTGCCGAACTTGGCATAACCTATATGTTTAATGGAAATAAAATGCAATGTCTCGGCGTAATATCGGGATGATTCGTAAAAAGATGCATATTCAATTGGCGACTAGCACTAGACATCAAAAAGATGCATGTTCAATTGGCGACTAGCACTAGACATCAAAAAGATGCATGTTCAATTGGCGACTAGCACTAGACATCAAAAAGATGCATGTTCAATTAGCGACTAGCACTAGACATCAAAAAGATGCATGTTCAATTGGCGACTAGCACTAGACATACTAATGATGAGAATCCTCCAGTATTTGTGTTCTATATTCGATTGTTTTTTGATGGTAATTGATATGTCTTAAAAAAGTATAAGATGAGAAGATGCTCCAAGTGTTACAGTCTGTGTTATGAGACGAGAGCCCAATCTCCAAACCTAGATAGGCTAAAAGATTTTGCATTATAATTATATATTGAAAAAGATAACAACCAAAATAAACTCACATAATCTTTAGCAGCTTTTCCTAAAGCAATAATTAATAATAACATAATAGCTATTTTAGACATGTTGTTAGAGTTTCAACACAAGTTTCAGAATACTTAATTTTACTAGTACCTACTAACTTAAAAAGGAAAGAGGACGTTAGGTTAATGGCGACTAGCGAATTAATATAAAACTATGTTGATGCTCATTATAATTTTGTAATCATCGGAATTAACGTGAGACTTACCCGTTGTCGATATTTCGATCGACACGTGTTACGACTTCGTCCGGAAGCTTTCTTCAGGATCATGAGTGCGGTGCGCTTGTCATTGCTTCCCTCATCACACTGCCGTGTAGTGTTCCTGCCTACAGTAGATTATGATTTATTTTGCTTTACTAATCGGCGAGTGTCAATATATCCGATACAAGTACAATTTGAAAAATTTTATACTGACTTCCATTCTATTACTTTGGTAAAGATAACTTATTGGAGTGTAACTCAAAAAGTACTAAACCGAATTTAATGAAATTTAAATGGGACCACACGGGACGCACCAGCTTTTAACAAAAAAAGAATTTTGAGAATCGATTCACCTATCGAAAGTTATGAGGTAACAAACATAAAAAAATACAGTACCTCCTCCTTTTTTTGGAAGTCGGTAGAAAAACAGTCGAATTGAGTACCTCCGCTTTTTGGAAGTCGGTATATAAATAACCGAAAACGGGTATGAGTTAAATATGGAAGTGTATACGTGTATTAACTTACTTACTTAATAAGTAGTCTTACTTTTGCACAGATAGTTCTCGAGAGATAGCAGAGACGTCATTTGGAATATTATGTCACATGGCCAATACACGTCGGCATGAGCACATGATATAATTGTACTGAAGTGTTTCTGCTCAAAATGGTTTAGATTATTTAAAACAATATGTAGGGCGCTACATACTTTTAAAAAAAATTTCGATTACGTAACGCTGTCAGTGGGCCTAGCACGAATAACTGCGTAAGTGTAACGTAACGTGTGTTTCACGCGCAATAGTACAAACTGTAATTTTTCTAGGAAAACTGCGACACAGACGACTTGTAGTTGGTGCGCCGAAGCGTGACTCGTTGACGCTTACGATACGAATACTTTTTCGCAAGTTGTTTGTGCTACGGCCTCAGAACACAGATGTACAAAGTTACGAGTATAAACCTTTGCTTAAAACCTACCAACAGCAATTCATCTATCAAGAAAAATATACAATTATCAATTAAATTATTGTTGTAGATATCTAGAATGTAACCACAAGGCACAAAAACGTAAAATAATAAAAATAAATGGTCTTGTTTAGACTTACCCTAAACGGATGACAACGTTTTATTTCCATAATCATCGTTATAAATTGGTACTTCATAACGATGGTACGTATTATTTAGTTAATCGTGGACATCATACAAAGCGTTTAGGATTAAATAAGGTACCATTTTAGAATGATTAAAATCTCTGGAAATTCTTATTAACATATACCTATACACATGCTCGTACTACTACTTCAAAAGTGCAGCAACCTAATTTAAGTAAAGTATAATGTATAAAGCAAGAAGGTGTAAAGTTAAAGAAAAAACACGACTTAGCTTATGGTTCAGAAATTTCCCCGGATATCAGCACTGAAGTTTTGACCGGTCTTTGTAAGTATAATACATTTGTATGAAATCGTGTATAGCACATATAAACAATAACAGCTAGCCTGTGAAACTTTCAGACCACCCAAATGCCTCTGACATCGCGTAAAGATTGTTGTTCTAAGACATACATCCATGACGGATAGCATAACGTGCCTTACGATGCATTTGAAAATGCCACTTGCCGTCACCCAATACGATTTACGGCCATTCCCAATAATCAACCTCCAGTTACCGATAGATAGCTATCCCTAACCGTTGGTAAGTTTCTATCTATCATTAAAAACTGTCCCAATTTCGACGATAGCTATCTGTAAACTGTGGTTATTAGTAGATAAGCAAGCCCTCTTTTACGTTCCGGTTATACGTATATTGCCAGAGGGCCTGTCAAATAAGTTTTAACATCATAACATTTTTTTATAACTTTGAAATGAATTTTATAAAACAAATATAGTTTAAAATATATATCTTTAGATTTTTGCAGTTTCAGCATGGAAAATGCTAAAAAACTTGAATTGATGTTAATCAACAACAACATTTTTGTTCACAAGATAGGAACAGAACGTTACTGTCAAAATGAAAATGTGACATGAATGTCATTGCACTACTCTAGGATGTGTTTTCTTTGATTTATGTTCAATGGTACTCGCATAATTTTCGCCATTTCATCTAAATTTTAAATAAAACGGTTAGTGAGTGTAGAACATATTTTATTCTATAGTGATAGGACCTATCTACTATTAAAATGAGTGAAGTAAGTCTGAAAGTACTTCAATATTAACAAAATCTAAACATATCATACTTCAACAGTAATATCTTAATATTCATGCTATTTTTTGCAGCAATAAGGTGTCCCAATTACGCAGGAAGAAGTGATGGTCCTGATGCAATTAGTGGACAGTAATCCTGTCATTTTCAGCAAGGCGACAAACGCTAGTAATAACCAGTTGAAAGAAATGGCTTGGAACAAAATCACGGATGCATTTAATGCCACTGTTACTACACACCCTCGAAAGTTAGAGCAGTTGAGAGGAAAGTGGGAAAATTTAAAAAAGGCTGCTCGCAAGAGAAATACCAAAATTAGAATGAATAATCTCAAGGTAGAAATACATATTAACCAAAAAATAAAGATAAGTGGAGGATGTTATCATTATTCTTATTGTTTGACTGCTTATTTATTTCCAGACTGGAGTAGGAAAACCAGATTTTATACCACCAGATGAGGTGCTCAAAAAGGTGGCTGGTTTACGCAATGAAACGCCCACATCTTGCTATGAAATAAAACGTTCGTTGCGCGTGGCACTACTATTCCTATTGGCTGATTAAACATGTGTCATAAAATCTCCCGTGCATTACCTCATTACATATTATTATGGCACTACTAATTATATGATTTATTTTGTGCTAATACTAAGTGTTGAGTTCATTTGTTGCTTGTATAGATCGTAGATTAAGGTCTGTAGATATACTATCGAAGTGTCTATATTCTTGGTTTGGACGTAAATAATAAAACACTGGTTCACTATACAAGTCTATTCGTACTTCAGTTATAATGGTTACATACACGTAAAAAATAAATTAACCTTCTTTTAATATATCGATTCAGTTTATAATCAAGCTTATATATGTAATTTAATTAATTGAAATGTAGTTAGGTACCTCGTAATTCCGAATTGTTAAATATTGTGGCATCGTGGGTAGATCCTGACCATCGTGCTAGGTTCGTCGTTTCATGTTTTCAGTGATGAAATTACAAAAATAACTGCTCCTATTTGACTTCTATCCCCCGATTTTCTAGGTTACCGGTACAGCTTAGGTACTGTCGATAGCCGTGGTTACTGACAGTAAGCACTTAAAATATTATAGGGAAGTTTAAACTGTCATTTTCATATATTGTTTAAGCGATAGTAAGCTATCGGTCCTCCCGTCGATAGATAGAGACGGCTGGTAGGATTGGCTATCGTTGGTAAGATTATTAGGACAAAAACTTGACAGATAGATAACGTTTCATAACGTTAGTAGAGCAAATCGAAAGATCGATTGAATATTGGGAACGGGCTTAAGGCGTTTTATCCTTTGCCTGGGAAGAACAATTAGTTTATTAGTTTAGAGTGCAGTGATTTTAATTTTACCAGCGTATATGCATCATCATTCAAGTGGAATTATTTTACCGCGAACTCAGAGAAAATATTTAAAGTAGCGATACTAGCGATGTAGTGTAGCCGCTTTCGTCTTTAATAGGACTCGAGACAAAATTACTAAATCCGAGTGAACATTCTCTCTGTAGTTATTTTTGTGGTCTCTGCCACAGCCGAATGGGCCGACACGACCGGAGAAGTACGACACTCCCACATAACACCGACGTGAAGTAACATAGCTTGCTATTGCGTTTCGTTTGTTTGTGGAAGGTTCCGGAGGCCCGATTTGTTAGAGCACGCGTTTTGGTGGAAGCTTGTGATGGAAAATCATATTAACTACGTTACAAATTATATATGGAGAATAAATACATAAGAAAAATGAGACTTGATCGAGTGACACATTTTTAATAACTTACTTCAGAATCTGACAACATCAACTCAAATTATTCGAAAACTATTTGCTTATAAAAATTTCAGTGGCCAGTTCTAACACGATTCCTCCCTACCCATTCTCCCCTCCTTCCCCCTCTCCCTCCACTCTCACCCATTCTATATTTTCTTACCTATAATCCTTCCTCAAAGGTCGTCAACGCATCCTCGAGACCACTGGTATTGTGGATGTCCGTGGGCGACGGTATCACTTACCATCAGGTGAGCCGCTTGCTCGTTTGCCAACATACCCCACAAAAGAAGGTCTGACAGTTAATCTTTCGTTCATTCAGAGTGGGAGTGAAAGATGCGAATGAAAATATCCAACATCGATGGATCGGTTCATTAATGATTTCATTCAGCACTTCATTTTGTGTTCAGACGATTCATTTCGAGTGAAAGGTGCCGAAAAAAAAAATGAAAATGAACGAAAAATTAATCGTCTGATATCTCCTTCACATTGTCTCAAAGATTGTCGAGCGTTGGCCCCTAGATTTATCTACGTGGAAACCACACACGCAGAAAAAAAGGATACGCAGTTTACTGCGACGTGTTTTTCATCATCGAATTTAATTTAAGAACTCTTCAAAAACTAAGTAACAACAAGCAAAATAAAATCTGTTAATTTTAACAAACCAGCTATGATACTTAGAATTCCTATGATTAAATATACGTTACTGAAGTTGTTGAGTTTCATCATTTTCTGAATCCTGGATCCTGAATATAGTCCTGCTTTGAGCTTTTTTGACGTTTTGTATTCATGAATCAACTGTTGAACAACATTTATAAAAGAATTAATGTACCTATTGTGATTTTAAAATGAAAGAAGCGATTAAATGATTAAAGTTCATATTTTCGACGAAGTGCTCAAAGGCTCGAATCGAGTGTCTGTGGGCCTAAACTTCACACGTTCAAAGTTTTGAGGTTTGAGGTTTTATTTTGCCAAGAATCTCCAACTGGAGAGTAAAAAACCTAATCACAAGGCTAAGGCCGTTTGATATACTCTCGCCTTTGCCTTCTAATCTGCATGATGTTCGAGCGTATCTTTATTTCATCACCCATAGTCTTTCGTGAAGGCAATCATCGAGAGTATATCAATAAACATTCGAAAATGAACGCAAACACATGTGCTAACTTTTATTACTTCATCAGTCGAACGACCCAGACACAATAGAAATTTCATTATTATATGGACAGTCGACTGGTGAGGGGTTATTCTGACCAAATAAATACTTTAGTACTAACCAAGACCACGCCCGTGGCCAAGCAAAGTACTATGCCTGACAGTAGGTAATATAGGTGCACGAACAAGTCAATGTTCTCGTTGATAGTCAATGACATCATCAGCCCGAACGGGATGATGAGCTGACTCCATATTGTGCCTCCAACCAGAGTCTGTTCGTCTCGACGCTTTGGCCGCCAATGCACTCCCGCTCCCGCCCAAAGACCAGCGGCAACAATTATTACACCAAGACTTAACAGTTTTATGACTATATTCTGGTAAAATTTGTACATTTGGAAATCTTGATCACAGAGTACTATTCTCCATTATTAAAGTTATTATCATATTATTTCCGTATATACAATTTTCTCTATGCAATTCTCCTATTCTACATATGCTATGGAATCTTCGTAGAAAAAAATTAACGCTATGATTTTGACAGATTGATACACTAGAATACGTATATAAATCTGTCTATCTCGGTTATATCTATGGGATATTATAGTATCCTATAGTCTGTGCTAGAAACTCTCGGCGATAGAGTCGGCATGTCATCCGTCTTTGTTGTTGAGCCGACTGTAGTAGAGCGATTCCGATACCACTGATAGACAAACTAAGTACACTGAAGGCCTATTGTATACTACCAAAAACTACTAGAACTAAGAAGATTCTTCTTCTTAGTTCTATTAGTTTTAGAAGAAGTTTCGTTAATGGATTTCGGATTTTCTACGAAAGTGAAAAAGCACATATCCGGTCAAGATTGATCAAATCTAATGACTGTGTTTTATCCATGGTGATTAATTTTATATTTGTATGTACACTGTATATTATAGAGTTTACTGATCGATTTTCTGGTTGACTACTGTATGAGCAAAGTATTTAAATTTACTCATAAATACTATTATAGCAATTGTGTTTGACCATGTAAGTAAATATTTTATGGCAGTTTTGGCATGTTACATGTTGTATAATATTATGTTCTATATTATGTTTCGACGTATTTAGTTATTATTTACAAAATCAGTTGGATCAGTACGTCAATATAATATTGACAACACATAAAGATGTGACATTTAGAGATTTTATTTGGTGTCCAGGTCCTTACATATGAAATTGGTGCTTACTCGAATCACTTATATCTCAAATATCATCTATATCTACATGTTCCACCGTACAATCGTATACATTATTACATATATCACGTAAAAACATAACATCTAGTTGATTTCTACTTGACTTAAAATCTAATAAGATATATTTATCTAGTAAATTTTTATAGGGCATAATTCTTTGATTACATTTATAGTACATGTGGAGCATCTAACTTTACGTTGTAAATCGTGTGCAATTATGTGTGAGCCCTATCTAACGTATGTGAGCATTGGTAGAAGTAAAACCACTCGTTTGTTAAAGTCTTGGCAATATAATTACTAAATCAACTAAACGTATTTTACAACTCGCGGCTAAAACTATATCTAGGTAGGTAATTACAAGTATATCTATATCACTACGACCTATGTAACAGAAAACGACACTACTTAATAACACACTGTCTGGAAGTCGCTTCGTTTGATACTGGACGCTGCCGGGCGGGGGTGCGTCGGCGCTACGCAACGCGTCCCTTTTCGCTTAGCCAATCACGAGGCTTGCTACCCACGCCATGCCACATCTGGCAACAGCGCGCGGCGGTGCGCGTCAGGCTCGGGGTTGTAAAACAATAGCCCCGATGGTCGGCAGGCCCATAACGGTAATATTCCATGGGTAACATTCCATCGGTAACATTCCTCCCGCCGTGCATACGCAGTATGCAAATAAAAACGTTACCGATATGGCACTACCAACCTTAACCCCGGCAGTGAACATTACAAATTTTTTAATGAACAATAACACAATAACTTTATACATAGAATAATTAATGCTATCGATGTCAAATTAGTTATACAATGAAATAATAAAAAATAAGTATTTTTTTATCTAATTATTTAGTAAAAGCATACTTATACAATACAAGAATTGACATACATTTTCAAAGAAATAATACAAAGACTCTTATATTAACATAACCCTATGGGTAACACAACACACATTTACAAAGACTCTAATACTAACAATTATCTACGGGTAACACAACAAGACGTTTCACTGGACGGCGTATTACTCCGTTTTTTGTCTTTATATCAACTACCCTTATGACTCCATCAGCGCCGGGGTAGAGTCGCTCTAAACGACCCTACACACATTCCTCGGTAAAGTGGAGTCCATCACGACGACCACATCGCCTTCTTTGATCGGCGTACCGCGGCCCACGGGCTCCCGCCGGTTTTGAAGTAGAGGTAGAACCTCCCGCACCCATCGATTCCAGAACAAATCTGCCAGCCGCTGTGAAGCCCTCCAGTGTGATCTTCCAAGCTCATCGACCTTAGTGAAGGTCCCGGGTAGGGGAACTTTAGAAGGTCCGCCCAGCAAAAAGTGGTTTGGAGTAATAGCCTCTGCGTCTTCTGGTGACACAGAGACATGTGACAGAGGCCGTGAGTTCACAGTGTGTTCAACCTCTTTAAGCAATGTATGAAGTACGTCTTCATGTGGATGTCGTTCATGCAGTGTAGTGGCCAGTGCTGTTTTAACCGAGCGTATTAGTCTTTCCCAAGCGCCTCCCATGAACGGTGCCGCTGGACATATGTAGCGCCAGTTAATGTGTCGTATGTTCGCTTCTCGCTGTATTGATTTCAAAGCAGCCTCTCGAAGCATAGAATCGGCCCCATGAAAGTTTGTCCCATTGTCACTCCAAATGGTATCCGGGCAGCCACGTCGTGCAATCATGCGGCGGAGTGCAAGGACGGCGGCGTCAGCAGATAATGATGAGGCTATCTCTATATGGACCGCTCTTGACGTTAGGCATGTGAAGAGAGCTACATAGCGTTTCTCATGTTGTCGGCCCACTGTTACTGACAACGGTCCAAAATAATCCAATCCGGTATAAGTGAATGGACGCTGATGATGAGCAAGCCGGCAGGATGGCAGGTCCCCTGTAGGTGGCTCGGGTGGCGACGCACGACGCAGGCGACATGGCTGACAGCGCTTAAGGACGGTTCTTACCGTCGGTCGAAGACGCAATACCCAGTAGCGTTGCCTCACTTCATTGGTCACGCATTCGACGCCACTGTGGTGTAATTTTATATGAACCCAGTCAATGTATAAGTGGCAGTATGCGTGGTTCCCGTCGAGTATTATCGGTGACTGTGACTCTTCAGATACGTCGGTTACAGCAGTGGTGCGGGAGTGTAGTCTGAGTAGTCCGGTCGAATCGATTCTGAATGATAAATTTCGAAGTCGACTATCAGTGGAAACGACTCTCCCGCCGGTGACATCACGAAGCTCGGTTGAAAAACAGTCTTCTTGCAGTGTACGTGCCCACAATGTTTCCGCCCGGCGGGTGAAGTGTGCTACGAGCGGTATGTAATCACGATGTCGTAAGGCACGAGTGTCTGGACGTTCGGTAGGCGCGCGACGCGGGGATGGCTTGCACAGGTCCTTGGCATCGGTGCGACGGGTACGAGATCGTGTGGCGTTTACAATGGCTGTGCGGCAGCTGTCGATAAATTGTAGTACGCGAGCTGTACTACGGATGAGACGAAGCCACGATGAGAATCTGGTTACTTCAGGCAGAGATTCCTTAACTAGTGGGCGGGCTAAAATTGTGGCCGTCGTGTGGCGCTCCTCGCCTGTGTCTGTAGATGTGAGGGGCTCTATTTCATGAGGCCATGTGGACTCGTCGTCGTACAGGAAATCCGGACCCCTAAACCAGCGATGAGTGGCCGTAAAGTCGGCCGGCGTGTCACGAGTGACGTCGTCTGCGACGTTGTGTGCAGTCGGTACCCAACGCCATTCGGCGTCAGAGGTGGTCTCTTCCAGCTCAGCGAGGCGGTGCGCGACAAACGGTTTGAATGAGTGCGCACGTGCGCGCAGCCAAGCAAGCACGGTGCGTGAGTCCGACCAGAGGACTCGTCGGCATGCTCGTCGCTCGTGCGCTTCTTCGACGGCGCGTAGCAGTCGTCCCCCCAGCACCGCTGCCTGCAATTCAAGTCTAGGTATAGACACAACCTTAAGAGGGGCTACACGGCCTTTTGCCGCCGCGAGTGTGACTGTTATATTTCCTTCATGGTCCAAAATTCGCCAATAAGCGGCCGCGGCATAGACAGTCTCACTCGCGTCAACAAATGTATGCAACTCTATGCTTTTCGCGTCAACATAGTGTGGATAACATCGTGGTAATGCTAAATTTTGAAGGTTATGAAGAGTATCCAACCACGCGTGCCATTTTTTTACTAAGAGGTCGGGCAAAGGTTCATCCCATCCAACCTGTTTACGCCATGTATCTTGTAGGATACGCTTAGCTTGAATTGTTACTGGCGCAACCAAGCCAAGCGGATCGTACAGCGTCATAGCAGTTTTTAATAGTTGCCGTTTGGTTGGATGCTCTTTGCTACAAAAGAGTGGCTCTAATTTTGAGAGATCAAAGCTTAAGGTGTCGTTAGAAGGCCTCCAAACTAAGCCTAATACTTTTTCGGCGCTTAAAAAATGGTTTGATGTCCCTGAATCCGTCAAACCCGCGATGGCGGCGAGGTCGTTGGATGCCCACTTCTGCAGCTCAAAGTTTCCTCGTCGGTGGACTGCATCTACTGCACGTGAGATTTCATTTGCCTTCTATACGCTCTCGAAGCTCTGTAAATAATCGTCCATATAATGGTTATTAATTATTGGACCTACAACTTCCGGAAACTCAGCCTCGTGTTCCCGCGCATTGTAGTTTTTGACATAAATTGCTGTGCTTGGGGAACACGTTGCGCCAAATAATACTGAGGTCATTCTGTATTCTGTCGGAGTGGCAGAGGGTTTATCCCTCCATAGAAATCGCAGTGCATCTCTGTCTTGTTCTCTAATTTTAATACGGAAAAACATATCTTTTATATCGGCTGCTACGGCTACTGGGTTTTGTCTGAATCGCATTAAGACGCCCAGTAAAGATTGTAATAAATCTGGCCCTGTGGGCAGATAATCGTTGAGACAAACATTATGCGTGCGTGCAGCGGCGTCGTGAACAATCCTTACCTTATTGGGTTTCGACGGATTTAAAACCGGAAAATGAGGCAGATACCACGTCTGCCCACTAGGTGGCGCTGTCGGGGCGATTTCCGCGTAGCCATTTTCCAGCAACGTGGCTATTTGCTTTCCATAAGCTTGTTTTAGTACCGGATCCTTTAGAAGTCGTTTCTCTACGCCTTCTAGGCGTTTTAACGTCGCTAGATAGTTGTCAGGGAATGTTTTACCTGAATCTTTCCACAGGAGCCCCGTCTCGTACCCGCCTGTTGGTAGTGCACGCGTAGTTTTTTGCAAAATATCCAACGCGCGCATCTCTGGATCTTGCTTAGGTCTGCGTGGCTCAACTCCCAATGACTCGAGTTCAAAGTGCTCTTGAATTAAACTCTCAAGATGAGTGTCGGTACTTACGTGGTTGCACTGATGCTTCCATCCAGCTACGTGTCCTTTTCGTCCATGTAAGACCCATCCAAGAGGTGTGTGTGAAGCTACGGGTTGGTTCTTAGAGCCCCTACGAACTTCTGAAGCAAGGAGCAGTGGCCAATTGTCCTGTCCAATCAAAATTGTGGGTGTACCTGCCTTATACATCAGATGCTCGGTTATGGGCTCTAAGTGGCCGCAACCAACTAAAGTTTCCGTACTTACCGTTTGAGTTGAAAGGTCTAGGCTATCGATCGTGCGTGCTTCGATTTCTTGACCTTGTACAGCATACCTACCTTTTATGTAAAACTTTACCCGTTGGGAGCTCGCGTTATCAATGCGCGCACCAGCAACAGCTTCAATAAAAAAAGGTTCGCTTGGACCCTCTGCGCCAATCTTACGTGCCAGCTCAGTTGTAATTAGCGTAACCGTAGATCCGTCATCAAGCAAAGCAAAAGTTTCTATCTTACCATTTGGACCCTCTATACAGACAGGTAGCACTTTGAGGTAGGTGTGCGGTGGCCTCGGTGTCGAAGTAGAGGTGACTGCGGCTGTAGGCTGGGCGTCTCGGCAGCTAGCGCTGCGTTGTCTACTGAGACTCGCATGGACGTCGCCCTCAGTGGCAGCGTGTGCAGGACTCGCCGACCGTATCCGCTCCTGCTCCGTGTTAATCTCTGATGGCTGTGCTCCGCCGTCGCCGTGCAGCATTCTGTGGTGGTAGTATTGACAGCCGTCAACATCACAGCGCTTACTTTTACACCGATGTTGCCAAGCTCTTTTGTGTAAACACCTGAAACACAATTTCATAGTACGAGCAATATTCCATCTCTCAGAAATTGACAAAGATTTAAACTTAGTGCATCCCACAGGATGATGGCCGTGGGTGTGGCACACGAGACATGACGAATCTTTATCATTTTTATTGGCATTGACTTTGAATGTGCGATGGCAGTCTTTCTGTTGAGAGCTAGTCCGACGAATGTCTATGTGTTCAGCCTTTGCATGCCGTGAGTTCAATTCAGCTTCACGATTGAGAAAGCGATTCATAACTAATAAACCCGGCTCATTTTCGTCCGAGTTAAACTCAAACTCGTACCACCGGTGTCTAACAATGGGTGTTAATTTATCGGTTATTATGTTTGTGATTTCTGGATTGTGCAAGTACTCAACCTTATTAATCGCTTGAACGCATGCTATGATATTGTTCACTTTGGAGGCAAACACACACACATCTCTCGGGCTGTCATTAAGTCTCGGAAGACTGCGTAATTTGTCTAACTCACTGGTGATAAGTGAGTGAGGCCTACCAAAACGTGCTTCTAACTGTTTCAAAATGTCTTGACTCTTTGTGTTGCCGAGGAAAAGGCACTTGACTGATTCCATTGCCACACCTTTGAGAGATTTTCGTAATCGGGCAATGTTTTCAGTTTCACTAAAACTGTCTTGTGACTCTACATAGGCTGCTTTAAAAACTAGCCAGTCACTAGAGGTACCGTTAAAAAAGGGTAAGTCAAAACCATACCTGTTATTCTGTGAACGATTACCTCGCGCTACCTCGAGAATCGCAGCCGCCAGGTCTGTCAGCGGCTTGTTCCCTGTCTCTGGTGTGCACGTCTCTGACGCGCTAATAGGCACCTCCGGCACGCGCGTCTCTGACGCACCAGTCGGCCTGTATTGTCTTTGCAGCTGTGGTGATCTTGACGGAGTCAGCGTCGCTAAGTCAGCGGCGGCTGTCAAGCTCACAGGGCTGATGGGACGGCTTGAGTCATCCTGAATATCTTCCATCAAGTCTGCCTCGGCCTCTAGAAGGGCTAGTCTCGCAGCTACGAGGTCGTACCTAGCCTGTGCTAGAGCCTTCTTTCTCTTCTTACGTTCAAGAGCGTCGTTGGCGGCAAGGTCAGTTTGCCGCTCTTCTGTTATTGTTGACACCGACGCCGGTTGTGTGAGGGGAACTAGATCACTTAATTCACCTTGTGTGGTCGGCGATGTCAGCCTCACGTGGTCGATCGTGGTAATTTCGGACTCCGTTGACGGTACGTCAGCGCGGGTTTCCCCGTCACTCACCGACGCTCCGCCTCTAGTCGCACTACGCGTACCTACCATTGTTTAAGCACTACAACAATAAAATAATGCTTCTGCCAATGTTCACGTGGGCCCAATGCACTTCGAAAATACAACGTAAAGTATATCACTATGTGGACTGTAAATAGTTAATTAGATCCGGACCGAATGGACCAGCTTTTGTGGAGCATGTAACTTTACGTTGTAAATCGTGTGCAATTATGTGTGAGCCCTATCTAACGTATGTGAGCATTGGTAGAAGTAAAACCACTCGTTTGTTAAAGTCTTGGCAATATAATTACTAAATCAACTAAACGTATTTTACAACTCGCGGCTAAAACTATATCTAGGTAGGTAATTACAAGTATATCTATATCACTACGACCTATGTAACAGAAAACGACACTACTTAATAACACACTGTCTGGAAGTCGACTCGTTTGATACTGGACGCTGCGGCGGGCGGGGGTGCGTCGGCGCTACGCAACGCGTCCCTTTTCGCTTAGCCAATCACGAGGCTTGCTACCCACGCCATGCCACCTCTGGCAACAGCGCGCGGCGGTGCGCGTCAGGCTCGGGGTTGTAAAACAATAGCCCCGATGGTCGGCAGGCCCATAACGGTAATATTCCATGGGTAACATTCCATCGGTAACAGTACATACAACGTAAAAATTTCTTTTGGATAGGTACTATATTGTTGCTATAGCAGTTATAGTATGGATTCCGAACACATACAGCATACTCCAATTGTGAGCAAACTAAGGACTTATACAAAATCTGATATGTCGCTTCATTCTTAAAGTTACCTGTGTTGTCGGAGTATACTTAGCAAAATTATCGTGTGTGGAACAGGGATAAAAAGTTTTAACAACGCTCATAGTGATCAATCTTAGCGGGTATGTGGAACAACAAACTTGGATAAAATTAACAAAACTTATAACAAGTACAGTTTGAATAAAATAATAGCAACTTCCATTCCATTCAGTTATTGGAGTGTATCTCAAAAACTACTAGACCGAATTTGATGAAATTTGAATGGGACCACACGGGAAGCACCAGCTTACAAATAAAAAAGAATTTTGAGAATCGGTTCACCCAGTCGAAAGTAAAACATAAAAAAAAACAGTCGAATTGAGTAACTGCTCCTTTTTTTGAAGGCGGTTGAAAAATACAGTGACATCGGTGCACGCCCTATAAATAAACCACGCACTTTACAATTCCTGGAATCGTAGTACGTTTTCTAGGAAAACTATTTTATTTTTGGCAAATATAGCGAGTGGCGAGTCCATTACAGGAAAGATAAAATATACCTGGTTCTAGAGCTACATCTGTGTGTAGTCACACGTTATTTTAACAAATCATTATATCATCATCATCTCAGCCGTAGGACGTCCACTGCTGAACATAGGCCTCCCCCATGATTTTCCAAAAGGACCGGTTGGAAGCGGCCTGCATCCAACGTCGTCCTGCGACCTTTCTCAGGTCGTCTGTCCACCGTGTCGGTGGACGACCTACGCTGCGCTTGCCGGTACGTGGTCTCCACTCCAGAACCTTTCGGCCCCATCGGCCATCTGTTCTGCGTGCTATGTGCCCTGCCCACTGCCACTTCAACTGGCTAATCTTCTGAGCTATGTCGGTGACTTTCGTTCTTCTACGGATCTCCTCATTTCTGATTCGATCACGTAAAGAAACCCCGAGCATAGCCCTCTCCATAGCTCGTTGTGCGACTTTGAGCTTATCTATGAGGCCCATAGTAAGAGACCACGTTTCAGTGCCATAAGTCATCACTGGTAACACACATTGGTCGAAGACTCTTGTCTTGAGGCACTGAGGTATTTTTGACGAGAAGACTTCGCGAAGTTTCCGGAACGCTGCCCAGCCGAGTTGGATTCGACGATTGACCTCTTTCTCGAAGTTGGACCTGCCTAGTTTGACTGTCTGTCCCAGGTAGATATACTCGTCAACAACTTCGAGAACTGAGTTCCCAACTGATATTGGGGTAGGTACAACATGGGCATTAGACATAATTTTCGTCTTGTCCATGTTCATCTTAAGACCTACCCGTTGGGAAACTCGATGGAGGCCTTCGAGCATTGTACTGAGGTCTTCCATGGATTCTGCCATGACTACAATATCGTCGGCAAATCGAAGGTGAGTGATGTATTCGCCGTTAATATTGATGCCAAGTCCTTGCCATTCCAGAAGCTTGAAGGCGTCTTCCAATGTAGCGGTGAACAGTTTCGGAGATATAACGTCTCCCTGTCTCACGCCTCTTTGCAATGGAATTGCCTTCGAACTCTGCTCCTGTACTCGGACTGACATGTAGGCGTTTTTGTACAAACACTTCAGCACTTCAATATACCGATAGTCAATACGGCACCGCTGGAGAGACTCAAGCACTGCCCACGTCTCGATCGAATCAAAGGCTTTCTCATAGTCCACAAACGCTAGACAAAGAGGCAAGTTATACTCTTCGGTCTTCTGTATAACTTGCCGTAGCGTGTGGATGTGGTCTATGGTACTATAGCCTTTTCGGAAACCGGCTTGTTCCGGAGGCTGGAATTCATCAAACCTGCGACTGAGGCGGTTCGTTATGACCTTCGAAAACAGCTTATAAACATGGCTCAAAAGCGAGATGGGTCTGTAATTTTTAAGTAAAGTGTTGTCACCTTTCTTGAAGAACAGCACCACCACGCTTTTGTTCCATGCTTCTGGCGTTGAACCTTCGAGTAAGACGGTATTAAAGAGCTTCTGAAGGACTTTAAGTACCGGTGTTCCACCCGCTTTCAGAAGCTCAGATGTGATACCGTCGTCACCAGGCGCCTTGTTGTTCTTAAGCTGTTTCAAGGCCATTCTAATCTCGTACAGGCTGATGTCCGGGATATCTTCGGTATAATGTCGGGTCAGCTTGGCTCTTGGGTCTTTGGCCGAGCTGCTAACAGGTTTAGCGACCGAGGTGTATAACTGTCCGTAGAAACTCTCGACCTCTTCTAACACTTCCGCTTTGGTCGACGCTACACTGCCGTCTCCTCTCTTCAGCTTCGTCAACTGGCTTTGCCCAATAGACATGTCTCTTGCAAACACTTTGGAGCCTTTTTTCCGCTCTATCGTCTCTTTAATACGGTTTGTATTAAAGATCCGAATGTCGTGTCGCAAGGACTTCCATATTCGTCTATTGAGCAGCCTATATGCTTCAGCATCATCCGAAGACTGCAGTTTCAATGAGCGTCGTTCAGCCATGAGGTTGAGGGTATCGTTGGAGAGTTTCTGTGGCCTATCTGTACGGTGGGGTTTAAAGTACTTGGAACCCACTGTATGGACAGTTTCTACTAACCTGTTATTGATCTCGTCCACTAAAGCGATGTTCTCAAGGCAATCGAAGCGATTGGATAGCTCAAGTTGAAAGCTCTCGGGGTCTTGAATATGGGCACGAGTAGGTCGGAGCGTAGACTTCATCAGACGAGACCTCTCCAGTTTGACATTAATATTCACCGTGCCTCTTACCATTCGGTGATCACTACCGGTTTTAACCCTGTTGATCACGGAGACATCAGTGAATATTTGCCTTTTGGTGGTCATAATGAAGTCAATCTCATTTCTCGTGGAACCATCGGGACTCAGCCAGGTCCATTTCCTGTGAGGTGGCTTCTGAAAGAAAGAGTTCATCATAAAGAGTCCCTCTTTCTCCAGGAAGTCGGCCAACCTCTGTCCCCTACGGTTCCGTTGTCCATAGCCAAATTGCCCCACTTTCGACTCATCCTCGCTTCTCTTACCCAACTTCGCGTTGAAGTCCCCCATAACAACTAGAAAGTGCGTTTCAGAGGTATGTATGGCCCGACTAATGTCCTCATACATATCCTCCACCTCATCATCCGGGTGCGACTTCGTCGGTGCGTATACCTGAATGACCTTCAGCGAATATCGTTTGGATACTCTGAGTATTAGGTATACGACCCTATTGGAAACGCTATCGATCTTAACTATGTTGTTAGTAAGGGACTTGTGGACGAGAAACCCGACACCACCTTGGGACTGTTGGTCGCCCTCCCGGTGGTAGAGTAGGTTACCTGATTTTAGGGTTATCGTGTCCTCACCCGCTCTACGGACTTCAGATAACCCCACAATGTCCCAGCGTAGCTTACTCATTTCTTCTTCCAGCTCATATATCTTCTCGTCTGTCCTCATCGTGCGTATGTTGTGTGTTACCAGGGCCAGTCGTCGTCGTTGGGGGTGGTAGCCGGGCGTCTGCCGGGGATTCTTAGCACCCCCTGCCCCACCGTTACCGTGGCCGCTACCGTAGCCAGGAATAGCGGGGCTGCCGGGGACTGGGGGCCTGGTTCTTTTTGTCCAATCCATTGAGGGGTTTTTGCCAATACTCGCCACGCTTGGCAGGCGGGTTGGCGAGCGCAGTTTGTGTGTGTTTGACTGGGAAGGTGCTGCTGCCCACCTTCTGATTTGTTATCCCTTAGCCGGCTTCTACGGCACCCACGGGTTGAGTTGGGGGGGTGCTATTCTAAGCCGGCACCGCCACGGCATCCGGCAAATCATTATATGTTCCTTCAATAACAAGAAAAACAACAAGAAATCTGCTCTAAATTCCATTGACTAAAGTGTAACCAGAAATATCCATTAGTAAGTTACGAAATATTTATCGCGTAAACTAACCTTTAATAACAATACAATACAAATACACATTATTGACACCAAATATAGAAATTACAGAAATTTATATAAACATATAAAAATCACGCCTGTTTTCCTTACGGGTAGGCACATACCACAGATTTCCACCTGCTACTATCCTGATGCACCTCTTTCGCTTCAACTACATTCATCAACCCATTCATACATGAGCGTCGGTTATAACAATATATATATCTAAAATAAGTATGTACAAAAAGCGGCCTTATCGCTAAAAGCGATCTCTTCCAGACAACCTTTAGCGATCATATGGTCTGTTTAGGTAAATATTCATATTACAGTTTAATTACAAAAGTTTAATAAATGTTACAGTAATCATGTTTTTTAGAGTGGCCGATTGGAATTTACTTAAGTAAAATTCCCGTCGATTTATTGATCTAGTCCGCATCAACCTGCTCGAATCGCGAGCTCATTAAACTTAATACATGTATGTCCGCTTTCCAAAGTAGTCGGTAAAAATACAGTGGAAGAAATTACATCGTGGACCAGCAATGAATTTTAATAATCTTTATAAGTACTTCTCTTTAACAGTAAGGTATTATTGAAAAATCTCCCGACTAAACTATAGAAAGATCTTTCTATAGTTTGGTCAATTGGCACCACGTGATAGGTCCAGAATGCGTAAACATCATTGATTTGCATTATTACGTCGCCCAACAGGGTCACAGGGGTTTTTCCAAACAGGCAAATTTGTAATCTAAAAATTTTAATTGAATTTTAAAGTAAATTTATTAATATTTAGCATAGAATTAGTTAATTATAGTTAAGAAATATAAAATAGTGTTCGTATAGTAGTGCGGGTTCATCGGCCAGTAAATTTGTGTCGTATTTATACAACCCGGACTTGACGTTTGGATTAGAAACAGCTGTTACGAAAAAAGACGGATTTAAAAGTTGGATTCCTAAGCCAGCTTTTCCCGGGGAGTATTTGTGTTCAATATTTATCTAGGTACTCACATCACAGGACCGTGACACAGGACTCACTTTAGTGAGCAACGTCGAGATACACACAAGGTCCAGTTTGGCCTCACTTTGTTTGACTAATTAGTGGAAGCAAAGTTGATGGCGAAACGTTGACCACATACAACACCACACTACAAATACTTTACAATTCATATAAGTTCAGACTCAAAGTTCCAAGGTGTAGCTGTTACATACAGTTTGAGAACAAAACAGTAGTGCTTTGAATATACTTAAACACAATTTATATATTTTTAACAGATTGACGGAGGATAGACAACCAAGATGCCTGTGATGACTAGAAAAGCCACAGCTAGAGATTTAGAAGAAAAGCTCAGAGTGACACTCGTAGAACTAAAAAAATATAAGCACCTGTCTGACAAATTACTACAAGAAAGAGAAGATAGTGAGATTGAAGTGAACAACATAGTGCAAAAGAACTCTGATCTAAAATGTGAGCTAGCTGATCTACACACAAAGTTATCTGACTCGATTCATGTAAATGAACAGCTCAAGGACATTGTTGTATCATTCAAACAGTGTAGTGACACCTACGAGCAGGCCTTAAGCCGCATAACTGAGCTAAAATTTGATTTGAATAAGGCTCATCAAGAAATCCTAGTGTTAAAGTCTTCTAAATTCAATGAACGGACAGCTGACACTGTCAGTCTATACAATGAACTGATAGGTAGTGGCATTGAGTCTAGTGGCCCTCAACCGATGGTTACCATAGACCTAACAAGTGATCACTCTTTATGTAGTAATTCAAATTTTAAGTCATAAAAAAATAAAAAAATATTTGAACGTTAAAAAAATTATACGCAAATGCCAGAAAACACTTAAAAACGCAATTATTTTCTCAAAAATGTAGATTTAATCAAAGAAAAGTTACTCTTAGAAGAAAAGCTGCAAAGCTGCACTGATGAATTGGAAATTACTAAGCGTTTGTATGATGATGACATTCTGAAGCTCCGCTCTGACCTGCTTGAGAAAAAAATAATCTTGCAAGATATTTTTTCTGGCAACATATTAGCTCAAAACCATCTGAGTGAACATTATAAACAAGCAATTGGGCTGATGGACTTGGTTACTAGTAATGTCGAAAGTGTGAGAGACATTGAGAGGAATAGCCCAAGCTCTCACAGTCAGTCACTGTCTAGAGCTGGGTCTGATTCAATAGAAGCTTCAAATGATAAAATCATCTTATCAACGGACCAGGGGGAGGTTGAGAATGTCATAAGTCGAAATCATATTAAGAGAGTTCTGGTGTTCTCAGATGCGATTGGCAGAAATTTTGGATCATTATTAGGTAACTTGCAGCACTGTTCAGTAATAAATCACTGCATGCCTGGAGCCTCATATGTTGAGATTGAAAAGAAAATCATGGCTTCTGAAATAGATAATACCACAATAGTGGTTGTCTATCTAGGGCAAAGTTTAGGTATTGACAGGAAATATATTATTACTAGAACTACCTCGCTTCTCAAACTTAATGCTTTTAAAATAATGCTTATATCTTTTCCATACTCGAATGTGCTAACAAAAAGACAGAATGAGCACATTCATTCATTAAATACATTAATGTATAATATGACATGTCGTCACAGTGACAAATTTTTATTTTTTGATTGTAATAATTTTATTACTAATTTTAAGCTGACCCGGGATAGGATGTACCTACCTAAGAGATATAGGAATTTAATTGCTACTTTAGTAGCATATAATATTAACGCAGTTATAGGAAATATAATGAAGTGTTCAAATGACATAACAGTACTAAGTACAAGTAGGTACTAATAATATAAATTGTTTAAACTTTTAAGTAAGACAAAAGTAGAGATACCATGTGTGTACCAGTTATATCATAAAAAAACTATGACATCTGATAAAGTTTTCCATAACTATGTCAAAACTTATTCAAAATTATTTAAGCGTAATGCGTATTTAACGTATGCGTGCTAAAGCTTTGTTTATTAGAGATAAAATTCGGAAATCGAATAACAAAATAAAAACAGTTTGGAAGACTATAAATATTGAGACCGGCAAAAATAAACCAAAAGACACTGCATGTGTCCTTGTAATTAACAATCAGACTGTCTCAGAACCAATAAATGTAGCAAATACTTTTGATAATTTCTTCTCTAATTTACCTCTAGAAGTCACCAAGTCACTGAATTCTTGCCCCAATGCAGCAGAAGCTATTCTTAAAGCTAATTTCACGAACGAAGTACTTAGTTTTTCTTTTGAATATACTTCAACTGTCGAAATTATAAAAACATTCAAAAACTTAAATATAAAGACTACTGAAGACTTATGGGGAATGTCAGTAAAAATTTTAGAGCCAATTATTAGTTTTATGGGTCCTATTTTGGCCCGCTTATTTAATCTTTGTATAGATAGAGGTACCTTTCCTAATTTAATGAAATATTGTAGAATCACTCCAATTTTTAAGGCTGGAGAGAAAACAGACCCCTCAAATTATAGACCAGTATCTATGCTACCAATTTTGAGTAAGATCTTTGAAAAAATTATGCTCAAACAACTTTTGGCGCACATCAACGAGCATTCAATACTGCACGAAAATCAGTTCGGCTTCACGAAAACAAGATCAACTAAGGATGCCGGTGTGAAGGTAATGACGTATGTCTTAAAGGCTTGGGAGAGCTCACATGATGCTATTGGTGTTTTTTTGTGATCTCTCTAAAGCATTTGATTGTGTGGAACACCGTATACTGATTCGAAAGCTTTTCCATTATGGTATTCGTGGAGCTGCGCTTGATGTCGTCGAGTCATATTTATCTGACAGGATGAAAAAGGTTGGCATAAATGGTGTAACATCTTCAGGATCTATAATTAAAATGGGTGTTCCACAGGGTCCATTTTAGGGCCTTTTTTGTTCTTAGTTTACATTAACGACTTGCCACTTATGGCCAAGGATCTTTGTGATATTGTATTATTTGCGGATGACACATCTCTGATTTTTAAAGTAGATAGTAAAGATAGCACACTAATTCAAGTAAACAACGCTCTATCTAGTATCTCTAAATGGTTCTCAACTAATAATTTACTTCTGCATTCAAAAAAGACAAAATGTTTGAAGTTTTCTTTGCCTACTGTTCCATATTTGGAGTCCAACGTTACGCTTTATGGAGTTAAACTCGTAATGGACAAGGAAACAGTCTTCCTGGGCATTAAAATTGACGCAAAATTACAATGGGGTCCTCATATAAATGCCCTGTCCTGGGAGACTCAGTTCTGCTGCATATGCAGTACGTAAAATAAGAGAGCTAACAGATGCTTCTACGGCGCGGTTAGTGTATTCTGCATATTTCCACAGCGTAATGTCATATGGGATAATGCTATGGGGTTCAGCGGCTGATATAGAGACCATATTTATCCTTCAGATACGTGCTATTAGAGCTATATACGAAATGGGTCCCCGTGAATCTTTGAGAGATTTATTTAAAGAAATCAATATATTAACGTTGCCTTCCTTATATGTATTTGAAAATATAATGTATGTTCGTAAAAATTTACAAAATATAAGTTAAATAGTGATCACCACATTTTTAATACCGGAAATACAAATAGGATAGCTGTACCTAGTTTTAGACTTGCGAAGACTAATAAGTCATTCCTAGGAAATTGTGTGCGTTTTTACAATAAAATCCCAAAGCACATAACTGAGCTCACAGAGGGCAAATTCAAGTTGACTGTAAAAAACGTTTTAATAAAAAAAGCTTACTATAAAGTTCGACATTATATAGAAGATAAAGATGCTTGGAATACTCCACTTCTGGCAAGCTGTCTCTCTGCCACCCATAAAATGTAATATTTGTAGTACCTAAGTAGAAACATTGTAAACATCCATATAAAAAGAATGGCCCCGAGTTTCTTGCCGCTTCTTCTCGGTGGGTTCTATATATTTTGGAACGCGGCGGTAGAGTCTTTAAAGTACATTATAATGAAAAGTTGACGTTCAGAAGTGCGTCTTTGATGCCTAAATTGAATAAATGATTTTGACTTTGACTGAGGCGTATTTTGCAGTGATGACGATACAGTGTATGTGCTTTAAATTTTTTTACCATCAGTCATGCGATTCTCTAAAAGCCAACATCTTTGACAACATCCGTGAAACAAATGACGAAATGACAAGAAACGTTGGAAAAACAACCTTGTGTACAAGGGCGATTTCTCGTAAAGTATCTGACATCGGTGAGCTCGTCGACGAGCGCATCGATGAATTATTACAGAATCGTACGGCTGAAAGTGAAGCAACACTTATTTGCCAATATCCGGCTTCCAAATTAAAGTAAAAATTATCGTCTTACTAAATTAATATTGATATTTTATCAACTGCGCCTCGCAGTTTCGCTCGCGTAGTGATGGATGATGATAATGATGAAAATTATTCTATGTCCTTCTCCGGGATATAATCTATTTCTTTGTTTAATTTCATAACGATCCCTTCACCCGTGTGGGTGTGATAAGATAACAAAAGGACAGAGTGACAGTTACAAACTTTTTTACAATATTAGTATGTGTGGATAGCCATATAAGATAATTATATATAGGTACTAATTGTCTTGAGTGACTGACTGATTGATTCATCAATGCAAAATCTAAACCACGGTGGAGCTATAAAATTGAAATTTAGGCAATTGATGCTCTTTATGTTGTAAGCATCCACTAACTAAGGAAGGATTCATGGAAATTTCACCCTTAAGTAGGTGAATTCAATTTATTTCTGTGAATAACCAGTCACTTCCCGCTGCACTACGACACCAAGCTGCAATATTGGTATTACAGAAGGGATTTTTTATTCCCCACTGCACTTCTTCTTCTTGATCGTGTACTTCATTCCTGAAGGTCGTGTCCCTGAAAGGCCTTCATGGCTCTATGCACAATACTTCTCCATTTGGTTCGGTTTTCGGCTTCTCTTAAGGCGGTCGTAACAGAGAGTCCAGTGAGGGCGGTCACTTGGTCCGACCAACGGCTAGGTGATCGGCCGCGAGGTCTTTTTCCCTCTACTTTGCCGACCACAACCAGCTTCTCTAAATTGTCTGGTTGCCTACGGGCAACGTGGCCATAATACCTTAAAATCCTTTCGTAGCAGATTGTGGACAGTCTAGTTGTTATGCGTAGTTGCTCAAGGATAGATTTATTTGTCCTCATAGCAGTCCATGGTATGCGGAGCATCCTACGCCAACACCACATCTCGAAGGCTTCTATCTTTTTCCGATCCTTTGCTCGAATTGTCCACGACTCTGAACCATAAAGAAATATGGAGAAAACCAACGTCCGGACTAGTCTCATCTTAGTAGCATTCGAGACCTTTTTGGACTGCCAGATACGTGTTAGCTTGCTCATTGCAGCTTTGGCCATTTGTGTCCTTCTCCTCATTTCCTGTTCGCTTCCTCCCTGGTCAGTTAATAAAGATCCGAGATAGGTAAATTCGCTTACGAATTCTATATCCGAGAATTCTCCCGTTCTGGTGAGTTGGCCGGTTCTGTCGATGATCATTACTTTAGTCTTCGACTTATTTATAGTAAGTCCGACCATTTCACTCTCGTACTCTATTCTACGAAACAGATCGGCAAGCTTAGTTATCGTGTATTTTAAACAAGTCAACTATCATCTACAAGTGCAAAGCCTAAAGGTCTGCTATTCATTAATGTTTACAATCAATGGTGGTTATTCTTTACTACACAATTCGTGTTTAGTCAACATTAGATATTACTCACCATATTAGATGTAAAACTTGTCGCACACTGCGAGAGAATCATAAACTGATATAAATGTATTCATATTTGAATATGATTATGAATTTAGGCAATGATGCTTAATATTTAACTAATACACTTATTACATAATATGATAAGTAATATCTAATTTTGACTAAACATGAATTCGGTAGTAAAGAATAGCGTCCATTGACGAATTAAAATGTGTTGACATAATTGTAAATAAATTGATCCCACAGAAGTTAAATATTAAGCTTCAAATTATCTTATTTCAGAACCATATGCATATATATTTATTGTGTAGGGAGACGAGCAAGTCGCTCGCCTGATGCTAAGCGTCACGCTTGCCTTTGACAGTTCAGTGCCATTCAGAATTTTAATTTGCAAGAGTCAAATACGCTGCATGGCATAATATTACACTGCGCTCGTCACCCTGAGATATCAGATGTTAAATCTCTTGCCCTGTAATTTCACTGGAAACTTTGCCCTTCGACAAAACATACTATTGTTTGCCCACTACTGCTTGACTGTTGAATTACTGGCAAAAGTAAAGCTCGGTTATTTGCCCAGGCACACTCTGCGAAATTCCTACCACTAGAAACTACATATAGTAGACACACTACATAGAGTACATAACTGCATGTAACGATGTCTCGAGATCACGAGAGCTGTGTAGTGCCGCGTATTTATAGTAGTCGTTCGCCTGATTATGAATGTATTACTATATTCGTAACAGTTGCAGTGCTACGTAGCTTGAACTTGTAGAAGATACTGCAGCTCCTGGCGGGGACCCTGCGTTTACTTGTGTTGAAATAGAACTGTATATCAGTTTCGTAACATGATACCAAGACTTTCATTTTGCGTTATTATTATTTCTTTTCCTTGATTAGACGTATGAATTTATCTTATGCTTTGACATGTTGCTACGGTAGAAACAATATGTCGTTGAATGTAGTCAAAAAAATTACAGCCGTGCGATTCTCTAGAAGCAAACATCGTTGTATCTTTGACAACGTCTGTGAAACAAATGACGAGATGTCAAGAAACGTTGCAAAAACAACCTTATGTACAAGGGTGATTTCTCATAAAGTATTTGACATCGGTGAGCTCGTCAACGAGCACATCGAAGAATCATTAGGGAATCGCAAGGCTGGTCTGCTCGATATTTGACACTCAAGGGACCAGGGAAGAAATCAATACTATCGAGGTATATACTAGTAAAATTATGAATAGTCCTCTACTCCGTAAACTGTACTTTGGGCTTTACACAAATTAAAATCACCCTAGAACTTAATAAAAGAAAAATACATGAATATAATATGAAAATAGATATTACTCGTACTATGATGGAAACCATTTTCTTTTATCACAATTTAATAGTAATATACTCTAACTAGCTGGCCTTCTAGCGGCATCGCTAGCGTGGCCTCGCGGGATACGGTTAAATACAGTTTTTTAACTCATCATCATCATCATCATCATCATCAGCCTGTAGCAGTCCACTGCTGGACATAGGCCTCTCCAATTGCACGCCACTTAGGTCTATCTTGGGCTTCTCGCATCCAGTTTTTGCCAGCCGTCTTGCGCAGATCGTCACTCCACCGTGCCTCAGGACGTCCTACACTACGTTTGCCGAGACGCGGTCTCCACTCTAGAACTCGTTTACCCCAACGGTTGTCGGTTCTACGGCTAATATGGCCAGCCCACTGCCACTTCAGCTTGCTGATCCGGTGGGCTATGTCGATGACCTTGGTTCTCTGACGGATCACTTCATTTCTGATGCGATCCCTCAGAGAAACACCGAGCATAGCCCTTTCCATAGCCCGCTGAGCGACCTTGAGCTTGTGGACCATTCGAGCCGTCAGTGTCCACGTTTCGGCTCCGTATGTCATGACGGGTAGGACGCACTGATTGAAGACTTTCGTCTTCAGGCACTGTGGAATCGGCGAAGTAAGGACTCGACGTAGCTTCCCAAACGCTGCCCAGCCCAGCCGAATTCTTCTATTCACCTCGTTCTCAAAGTTGTTTTTTCCCAACTGCAATGTCTGCCCGAGGTACACATATTTTTGAACAACTTCGAGAACGGCGCCATGTATCGCAATCGGTTCCGGTAGAACATGTTCGTTGAACATGACCTTGGTTTTGTCCAAGTTCATCCGTAGGCCGATGCGTATAGAAGAGTCAGCCAGGTCATTCAGCATCTGTTGCAGGTCCTGCAGCGTCTCTGCCACGATGACGATATCGTCAGCAAATCGCAAGTGAGAGATGTATTCGCCGTTGATATTAATGCCACGTCCTTTCCAGTTCAGCGTCTTGAACATATCCTCCATTGCATTTGAAAACAATTTCGGGGAAATAACGTCCCCTTGTCTCACTCCTCGATGCAACGGTATGGGACTTGATTTGGTTTTTTAACTATCCCACGGAAACTCTTTAATTTACTGGGATCAAAAGTATTCTATATGTTGACCAGGGATACAAGCTACCACCATACAACATTTCATTTAAATCGGTCCAGTTGTTGCGGATATTAGCCCGTACAAACAGACAGACAGAGAAACAAAAAATTTGAAAAATAGTTAATATTAGATACTTTTTTTATTTTTTTGTTTCTCTGTCTGTTTGCCTGTCTGTTCGATTTCACTCCTTACATGCCCCTGACTCGGTTTTTATCATTTTCATTGTACAGAAATTCGACCTCAACAGTTTTATTATCTGTAATGATATTAATAATGTGCATATATTTTGCTAATTCATCCTGCACGTAGCAATTACTTTATACTCTTAGCTCGCGCGATTATGAATATTATTTTAATTTAAATTCCGCATTAGACAGCATAAAGCTTATCCATTTCCATTACCTTTTTACATATAAGATATGTAACAAATAATTAAATTTAAACTTGGCCAGAGATTTTATCGTTCCACTATCGCTTTGACATCGCTGAAGCATGTGAGTGTCATGCCTTAAAAATTCTGGGTTCTTTATATAAGACATTGTCTAATCTTGAACTGCTCAGTACATATTGCTAAACCATGTGTAAAAATCATTTCAATAGTTGAACTATTTCCAACGTGTACCATATCGTGATATAATAATGCCACTCGGATTGTAAGTACATCCATATTCACTATTAATAAATCTTTTAATAATTTTGTAGTTACTAAGAAAATTAACAAAGTTTGTAAATATATAATTTGAAATTATGTAATGAGTCTTTGAAAACGAGAAGAGCGTATCATTTTCAAATAGTTAAAATCCTCAAGTGTGGTAGTTTTTAATTTGTTCTGATTTTTTATAGTAAGTATATGGGGTAGATTCAGGCGCGTCTCTTCTTGAACTCTCTTAAGTAATAATTTCTCATTATTACGTAGATCGGCTTTTCCGGAGAAAATAGGTTTCATTGTTATAAATTTCGTCAACCAGATCCATTCATTAGTCTAGGCAAGAATGATTTACAAACATCCAACTGAACAAAAGTATAACTACTTCTAAGTAATGTGTTTTTCTACTGACTCCAAAAAAAGGAGGAGGTACTCAATTCGACTGTATGTTTTTTTCTTTTTTATGTTTGTTACCTCATAACTTTCGAATGGGTGAACCGATTGTCAAAATTCTTTTTTATTTGAAAGCTGGTGCTTCCTGTGTGGTCCCATTTAAATTTCATCAATTCAATTCGGTCTAGTAGTTTTTGAAATACACTCCAATAACTGAATAGAATGGAAGTCAGTATTACATTATTCAAATTGTACTTGTATCGGATACATTGACACTCGCCGATTAGTAAAGCAAAATAAATCATTACCTGTTGTAGGCAGGAACACTACACGGTAGTGTGATGAAATTCGGTTCAGTGGTTTTTGAGATATACTCCAATAACTGAATAGGATGGAAGTCGGTATTAAATTATTCAAATTGTACATGTTAAGTATTTTAATGTACTTACCTAATTTCTTCAACTACAAATAACATTTACTATTGTAATTTTTCCAATAATATATTTATTATTAATCGCTAAAAGTACATTAACGCAAATATTAAATATGTTTTTGGTATAGAGCATTCCATTCAAGCTTCTAAAATTTACAACCGTATGCAATTTCACACTCTTCCTACTATTATTATATTTTTACTAGCTGCGCCCCGCTATTACACCTACGTGGTGATGGATGATGACGATGATGATGGAAATATCCTATATTTTAATCCAGCGCTTCATCTACCAACATAAGTACCAAATTTCATCAGAAATAGTCCAACCAATTGAGCGTTAATAAGTAACAAACATACATACACGTATTTACAAACTTTCGCTTTTCTATAATATTAATCGGACGAGCATCCTACGATAAATAAATTTACCAATGTTCGCCAAATCCCCGTAGAAATCCGCCATTTAAAAAAATGCGTGTGGTCGCGGTTATTTAGTTATAGTAAATTATCTATTGATTATTATTATATGTTATTTTGTATCTGTAAACGACATAAAGTAACACTAAGTATCCAGTACATACTCTTTGATTGTAAGAATAAGTCATCTGTTTCCTTTTCGTCAAACCATAGAGGTAAAGTGTGTGTAAAGTGATTAGTTGAGCTCTGGGCTCTTCCTACCTTTCTACCATGAATCAGTAATGTTCAGATTACTGTGTTCCGATTTGTTGGGTATGGTTGTCGGTGAAATTACAAGTACATAAGATTTAATAACTTATGGCCTTACAAACACTGCTAACTTTAAATGACGTTATTTAACACTGCGGACAGCAAAACTATATATTCTGCGCCGTACTACATGCCGGTATTTATATTTAAACAGCGTTTATAAGTAAGGCCAAGGAAGGCTGTTAAAATCCCTGGGTGATTGGTGCAGTTATAGGCAGAGGTTACCACTTAACACCAGATAGGCGTCGTGCTTGTTTCGTAATCTAATGCCATAAAATATGTTCAACATTTCATCTAAATCAGTTTAGTAGTTCGTTTAGTATTCGAAAGACTAACAAGCATACATCCATTCAACCCGCACGGAGGAAAGACAAACTTCCTTTCTTAATATTAATTTATGGTTACTTCAGTCGAGAGACTCGACTGGTACAGTCGTCTTAGTACAGCGTAAGTTATTTACATAGTATATAATATAGTAAAAATGTCAAATACCAAATTTTCAAACTTGCATTTCTTATAATTAGTGTGATGATACTATTAAGAGTTCAACATAGCAATCTGAATATATTAACAAATACAACGAAAGTATGGGTTTGTTCAGTTGGATGTTAGCCACTCATTCTTGCCTAGACTACTGAATGGATTTGGCTGATGAAATTGAACATAGGTAGACGTTGATTCGGAATATCTTAAATACTACTTTCTATCGTTGAAATCCCTATAACCCAGCAGTCGAAACATATATGGCTGTTTATGCTACGAGTGTATGATGACACTTATATTTAAAAGTTCTTATCATATTTCAGCATCTTAATCACCGGACTGCTGGCCTTCGGCGCCTACTGGACTACCAAATACCTAATGACCATACCTCAGACTACTACCACTGTTGCACCACTTAGCGATCACTTCAGCAGCTCAACGATGCGAACTCATCACCTTCATTTTAATAATATGCTATATGAAAATCAATAACTCTAATACTTCACTAGGTTTATATTTTAGTATGGTTATTTACAAAAGGGGAAAACTGTAATGATTTTGCTAGGTTTATATTCTCTCAATTTTCTCATTATTGTGTTGTGTCAGTTATTTTCTAATAATGTGATGTTACAATAAATACCACCAATAAACAGACAGCACTGTAAACCTTTTGGTTTATAAACCAAGATCTGGAAGATTATCATAATTGGGATCAAAACATTGCAAATTTCAGTATTACAAAGTAACACTTGCTGCTTAGATAGATTTAGCGAATGAGGATAAGGTAAGGTAAGTTAAATATAGCTGTTGACCCCTTCAGGGATGTTTTAACTATATAATATGTATGTATGTGTAAATTAATACGTTGTTATGAGTTGATAAACGAACTTACGTATTCATATACCATCCTAGAATATTGTCATGAATTTCTCTTAAAATATAATATTGCCTGACATTTTCTTATTAAGTTCGCCTGTAAGATGCCTGTGCAACTTAATAGACATGAGGTGAATAGCAACACAATATCACAGCACGTCTGTACATCTCCGAAGGGGTAGGCAGAGGTATATGAAGACCTACAGTTCAATAGTTATATTTTAAATCCCATGTCAAGGTTTGTTATGATATATTTTGTAAACATGTTATATAATACGTGTTTGAATCGTGTGAGTTAAAAGTTATTATTGTAATCGCAAACTGGACGACACAATTACGAGAGCAATTAGAAGAGTTTAATGTACATAGGAGCATTTGCATGTCTCTTATGCATAAGCTATATACCAATAGAGCGATGTAACACCACCTACTACAAATGGCCGAGCACATCGAATTGTTGTGATGCAGTCTACGTATTACAGACATTTATAATGTATTGGTTCTCACATCCCCATCGTGCAGAGTGGTTGTGGACTTGAATACTAATTCGAAACAGCATGACTACGTTGGTAATTAATAAAGAGCAGATAAATAAAACTATGCAATGTTATTTGAATATCCTAATATCTTATATTGATAATAATTATGTTGGTTATGTGAAAGTTTGTTTTATTTATTTCAATCCGGTACGAAAAGAGTAAACGTAACGCTTGCTTAACAGTTCAATGCCATTCAGAATTTTAAACTACTAAAGTTCAAAATCCTACATGGCAATGCACTGCGCTCGTCCCAATAAGATATAAGCCTGTAATTTCCTTAGAAACATTGTTCTTCAATGTAACATGTTTGCACAATACTTCACGGCTTCATGGTTGAATATCTGACAAACATATTATGTGGTACCTACTTCCCCAGGCGGACTTCTGCAAAAGTTCTACAACTACAAGAACTGCTACTAGTTAGTCACTTTGTTAGTTTGTAATGACACGTCTACACGCTCGACGAGACACCCCGAGACAATGCCAAGTACGAGCGTGTAGATGGTTCGCTCGTAGCGTCGCATCGCGTCGCGTCTCGCGGCTCTCGGAAGCGTTTCGGTTTTTTGCGCCCGAGCAAAAGGGCCTCGGACTGTCTCGCGAGGACAACGAGAGCGCGCATGTTCAGTACACGTTCGTTCGATTAGTTGACCGTTAATTACATTCGCGTTAAGACGTGCATGCAGCATGTTGACAACGATAATTATAGGGTCTAAAACCGTTTTTTTCCGTATGCAAACAAACACGTATGACATTCTGCTACAGGTTGTTAAATAATACATTTAAAAAACTACTGATTACTTATTTAAAAGCACTCCGGTACCTTCAGTTAAGTAACTAAGTCTTATTTGGTAATTATAAAATATATGAAAAACGTAGTAGGTATTGCTAAATTATATAGGTTCTGTTACGGTGAATAGAATTATCCACTACCTTCTTTTCCATGATGGCTTCGTATTTTTCTTTTTATGGTAAATTTATTTCATATAAATGCGGACAAAGTAGCGCGTAACTGCTAGTTTCTCATATAGGTATGTTTGCATATCGGGTACGCTTTGTTTTGTAGATTATCTGTATTTTGTTCAATATTACAGACTTCACGGTTGAATCTAATCCGTCATTATATCTTGCCATACGAGCGCTCTATACGGCGTCCGGAGATCAAATGACACAACGAGCGTGTAGAAGGTATGCTCTCGTTTACTCGACGAGTGCCACGCGACGCGACGAACACCCCAAGACGAGCGTGTAGACGCGCCATAACGTCTCTTGCGTAGTAGTGGATCTTCGCTCAAAAGCATCAAAAGGATCGACGTCTGTTTCAAATACTCGTATGTAGCTAATGGGCAATCGACACACTGAGTCGACACATATCACTTTTTACCCAGGAAAAATGCTTAACAACAGTTTTAGGATAAGGAAAAGAGAAGAAAAGAACATTTTTTTGAGATAAAGGTTTACTAAACAGATTACAGTTCTAACTTTTATTACAAGTAACAGTTTGAATATTATTTTTTTGTCTAAGTACCACTCCAGTCGAAGTGTGATGATGGTATGAAGTATCTTGCATGGACAAGATATCAGAAAGTTTACGGTTCTAAAGAGCAAGTTAGATAGATGTAAGTAGATGACGTCATATTTGGACAGTGAGAGTGCCATATTAATTAATCAATATAGTTAGATATCACTTTTAATACGGGTAAGATAATAAGCTTACGATATCTAAATACATATATACATTATATTAAATACGTATAACAATAAAACTATTGAATATAAATTATACATATAAGTAAAAAATAAAAAAACAGCGTTTAAATCCCTGACTGCGGGTAGAGTTCCCAAAAAGCTGGCAATGTTACCTCGTTGAATAGCCCAGCTGATACGTTGGCCGAGGTAAGCACCGGCCCCAAGAACCCATAGTTTCCCCAAACGGAAGATGTACATAATTATTTCCAAGAGAAGCATATGTTCTCCATTTGAGGTTTTCTGCTGATTCCGTAGCAGTACCTGCCGGCTGTGAAGTCGAAGCTCGAGGTGAGAAGGCGCACGTGCGTCAGCAGATGTTGCGTCCCACTCCAGCGGTTTCCCATGACTCCCCTCCAACGCCATTAGATATCTTCATCTATCTGCATCTTGAGATGTCTGTCTTTCAATGCACACTCTTACAGTTATTGTTTAGAGACATGAGAATGACATTCACTTACAAACTAAATACAATACAATGATTAAACTTACTAAATACAACGATTAAATACCATTTAATCGTTGTATTTAGTACTTAGATATACCCGTATATTAATGTTATATCAATTTAATAATAAATTAGTGTCCCGCAAAAGGATTAATTTTAAAAAAATTTAAAAGGCTAAAGTAATCTGGTTCGGTTAGGATTCGAACCGGGGAGATGAAGGTTTCTTAGGTATTAACCGGATGCCGTAAATAACAAATGATTGTTTTTTTTTCTGTACATGAAATGAAGTTGATATATAAACTAAATAATATGTATACTATATTATATATATGTACATTATAAGTATGGATGTTGCATATCAGCGATTTTGTGTGTGAAAGAGAGATGTATGATCGGAAGTGGGCCAATTCGGTATGTAAAGTTTTTTTTTGGTATTTTTTTTATATTTTTATTTCGTAGATTAGGTCATTATAAGAAACTAATTTCAATATTTTTGTTTTATATTCAGTAGTTATTTTATAATATTTTTTTGAAAATTTGAATCCTATGACGTCACTTTTTTGCACAAATATGTAGTTGCGTTGAGGAGCCAAGAAAAGCACGCGAGTAAAAAAAAAGAAACTAGAACACTTGACAGTGACACCTACTAATTCGTAAGTCTCTATTCAATCAAAACAAAAGTGCAAAAAAGTGACGTCATTTAGAGGTCAATGAAAGTCGAATTATTTCATCGTTTTTTGTTAAAATAAATGGCATCTTATCGTTTTAAAAGGTCAGAGTAGAAAAATAAGGGTTTGTAACATAAAATCTCGAAATGGTTTCGGAATTGGCATAGGTTAATTTTTTTTAGCATACCGAATTACTGCGCACTGACCGGCTAGTGTGCTAGTGTTCCGTGAAGGGATTTTACGTTAATAAATATTAGTTTAAATCTTTGATATTGAAGGTCAGTGGCAGTAACTCCAGTGTATATAGGACCCTCACACTTATTATACATGTTTAGCTTAATATATAGGTATACAAGTTACAAACAGAACACACAGTATTAATTGAAGTCTTTAACACGCATTTAGCGCACCGTAGCGTACAAATATAAGGAATATAAATTTATAAACAAATAAATGGAAATTTATGGATCCTTACCAGGTGAAAATCTTAGTTATTTTATTTTCGAGTGTAATTTAGGAAAGGACTGCCTTATACTTTCACCAATGATCTTAAAAAATACGAAAATTCACTGAAAACTGGAATAGTGGGTCAAATAATGGTAAAAATTTGGTGTTGATCACTATTTAACTTATATTTATGTATTTTTTTACGAAAATACATTATATTTTCAAATACTATATGTATTTGAAAATAAAAATAGGAAGGCAAAATTAATATATTGATTTCTTTAAATAAATCTCTCAAAGATTCACGGGGACCCATTTCGTATATACGAGTAGCTCGAATAGTACGTTTTTGGAGGATAAAGATGGTCTCTATATCAGCCGCTGAACCCCTTAGCAATATCCCATATGACATTACGCTGTGGAAATATGCAAAATATACTAACCGCGCCGTAAAAAGTCTGTTAGTTCTCTTATATTACGTACCGCATGTGCAGCAGAACTGAATCTCCCAGATAGTGCATTTATTTGAGGATCCCATTGTAATACTGCGTCAATTTTAATGCCTAGAAAGAATGTTGCCTATTCCATTACGAGTTTAACTCAATCAAGCGTAACGTTGGATTCCAAATATTGAACAATAGGCAAAGAAAACTTCAAAGATTTTGTCCTTTTTGAATTCAGAAGTAAGTAAATTATTACTTGAGAACCATTTAGAGATACTAGATAGAGTGTTGTTTACTTGAATTAGTGTGCTATCTTTCCTATCTACTTTGAAAATCAGAGATGTGTCATCCGCAAATAAAATAAAAGTTGTTATTGTATACTAAAAACAAAAAGGCCCTAAAATGGACCCTTGTGAAACACCCCTTTTAATTATAGATCCCGAAGATGTTACACAATTTATACAAACCTTTTGCATCTCTCTCGTCTATCATCATTACTTAGTTACTATCTCAGATACAGAAACCATCGAGGACATTATCTACTTGGAAGCCTGCACCCGGAGCAGATAGAGTAGCACACTCCATCGAGTGATAGACACTAATAACCGTTGTAATTGTAATTGCTTTGGTTTAACGACGCGTTGACTTTGAAGGTTGATGAAAATTTTCAAGGACCGAGGAATATCCAAGAAAAAGATGCGACTAATCGAAAAGAACGTCTTTACCCAATATGTACGTAGTAGAAGCGTGAATAATCCATGAAAGAGAGAGAAAGCGATGGATGGGTGATGGAGACTGTCGTGTTACCTAGCGTAGGAATTCACAGAAAATAAATTAAGTTAGTCTATATGATATAGTTAGTTTATATAAATGGAAGATACTCATTTTCAGGCAACACAAACACCAAAAACATAATGAAGAGAGAGGAAAACACGAAATTAAATTAAAGGGCATCTGCCCTTCTACGTTGTTCCTGCAATATGCCTGAATATGCCCTTATATGCGATTGTGAAAAAGAACACAAATCGTAAGTACACTACAAGATGCATACTTCAAATATCTAGGACTGCGCTGGATACAAATGTGTCGATTATCGCAAAACTTTTTTCGGTGGTTGCGCCACAGCTGAATGGGCCGGCACCACCGGGGAAGTACCACACTCTCACATAACACTGACATGAAGTAACATAGATTGATATTGCGTTTCGTCGGTTTGTGGGGGGTTCCGGAGGCCCGATTCCCCCCTTCCCTATTCTCCCTTCCCTTCCTCCTCCCCCTCCACCCTCACTCCTTTTATCTCTTCCTTCTTCTTATCATCCTTCTTCAAAGGTCGGCAACGCATATTCGAGACCTCTGGTATTGTGGACGTCCGTGGGCGATGGTATCACTTACCATCAGGTGAGCCGCTTGCTTGTTTGCCAATCTATCCCATAAAAAAAAACTTGCAGCCAAAGGCCGTTTATTTATAATCAGTAATCGGTGCTTCAAATACTATTTCGGACATAACGTTAATATTGTCAAGATTCAACCCTGGAAAAGCATTATCATATGCACTAGCGTAGGAAATGAGTTGGAAAGACAGCTCCCCAATACATCCAATTTTGAGTCAGGAACCGATGCATACTCGATGGAGACCTTACACACAATTTTCTTTTATGCGTGGGGAAAATGCATTTACGCATGCCCGATGGCTGGGGATAGCGAGTGGGTTATGTCGGACTCTCACTACCGACTAAAAACCCCACGATGTCCTTCGGCAACGACTGCAAACAGGGCCACGGGGCCGTTTGCGCATTCTCCGCAGCCCTGTCTTGCCGACGGCCGCCCCTCGAAGTTTCAGGGCAGACCCACCTCGGGGGAGGCACATAGCCAACTCCCCCATACCGCTCCACCGACACGCTAGACATACAGTGTGTCGCCTCCTCAGAAGGACCTCATAAATGAGGGGTGCCAGACGACACCTTAAACACAACTGCATCAACTGGATCAACTGGAACATGGTGATTATCTACACTATCTTCAGTATTAGAGCATCATGGTTCTTTCGTGCGCTTTTTGTCTTCAGTCATGAAGAATCGATTGAAGTGAGGGAAATGCACCCGAATCGATGTATCATACACAGGTAATATAGACGACAGAAACAATATTGTTAAAACTCACGTTCATTATAATTTTGTTAACATGATTTTACGCGTTATCGATATCACGATCAACAACTTTTGAATTACCTATTTTTGTACAGAAGGAACCCTTTTATATATATTTTTTTAATACTTAGGTACTCGTATAAAAGTCTCGGTACTCAAACCCGCTTTGTATTTGGCCGGTTTATTTGAAGTAAATATCTGTGTGAACGAGGTATATCTTTATTATGAAAATCATGTTCCTGTTTGTAAAGAGTATAATTATTTCATAACCGGATAAGTCGTCCAATTCACATTCATTTTCAACAAACAAATATTTAACATGTCGGTTTACAAAGACAAAAAGCATAAGCTTATTAAATCAGTCTCAGTCTTATTCAACATACAGCACCAGTTAACTTTTAATCACGAAAAATCTCTCTGATATTAATCTTAAAACAGTTACAATTTTTCTTAAAACCAGCTGTAATAACAAAGTGACAATCAAAATAATACCATCCATTTTGATTTATCGTGTGATTGTGAAAGTGATTGTAAAATGGTTGTTGCGGGTGTGTAAGTAAATACAAAATTCTATAATATAATTTTAACAAGAAATCACCTTAGAACTAATTAAAAGCCACAGAAACAAGACCAGTTTAAATGTTTATTTATTTATCACTTGACACACTTAATCTAAGCTATATAGTATTTTTTATAGATACTAGGGTTCTTAACACATATATAAGTAGCAAGTAATGATAGTGGTAATAGTAATTAAGTTAACATACGAGTATAAACGCGTCGTGCGCTTACATCTCAGCCTGAGCATAGCAAAACTTCAGTAATACGTAGTGTTGTTATTCTGCACCTATAAAAATAATCTTGTAAAATTAAATGTTCTTTTGGGATCGTTTTATGAGTGATTGGTTTTTTTATAGAATTCGTTATTGATAGAGATGAGAATGGCTCAATACGCGCATATCCTTAACTTTTGGTTCCTTCGATCAATACATCAAAATCTGTCGACCGATGGCCTCGCGACGAATTTTTATTTTTTACAGATACGCCACGGATATTACGGCCGCGAATGGTATCTTTCAAAATACATACAAATCGTACTTTGATAAAAACAGGACGTATTCACAGCAATTAAAGCTGAGATATCCACGTCCGTAGGACGCGAAAAAACCTTTAATTAACTTTACTTAGCCTCATAATATTAAGTTGCTTCAGGAATCTGCCCAAACGAAACCAAAAAGCAGCGTAAGATATCCTACCTCGTTTTCAAACAAGATATTTTTAAACCGATTGGCCTCTCAGCTGATGTGTTTTTTTTACAAATTAGTTAGTACTACGGATAAACCTGGGCTGATGTTGAGGATGATGTGTTTTTTGTTACAGAGCTCTGCTGACTGGTGCCCTCGCAGTGACGCTTTTCTTGGGTGGTAAATTCCTCCTCGACATGGATTCTGACAATAATGAAGTCCCCATTACTAATTTAACAGGACTAGGTTAAACTATTGATATTCACTATACATTATCTACCTTCGCTCAGCTCCAGAATCTAAGTTTTTTAGATAATATATAAAAAAGCTTGAGACATTGTTCCATTATCTTGGATATGTTGTGCACAGTCTTTGTAGAAATCAAGCACTGTACGCTGAAAAGGAAATCATTTGTAAGGCATTCAGATTAACATCGTCACTACATAGGTATTCAAGTAAATATTTACTATCTTCTGTTTATGATCCATTTCATTTGATGTCCCATTAGTAGGTAATCATTACTTAGTTTTTTATTGCCATCAGCAGTAAATTAAAAATGTCTTTATAACGACTTTTCTGATGTATTTTTTTAATTTTTAGCTGTGAGTCTCATTTTAACCACTAAGTTATTTTGAGACAAGTCACCGCAGCAGTAAGTTTTTCAGGAATATTTAAATGCGTTATTATATAAGGTCTTTGTTAATTAGTGCACAATATTGAAGGGGGTGGTTTAGAATCGATAACTGGCCATGAAAGGGAAAGAAAAAAATAAATATTTTTAAAAATTATGAACGATTCACAGCTCCGCGAGAAGTCGTTGTATCTATTCTAATTGGGTACGTACCTATGTCTCGCGTAGATTCGATTATCAATTCTGTGATGTAGCGGCGCCGTCTTACGATCAGTCGCATTTCCTTTCGCGGTGTTCTTCAGCGGTGAATATGGGTTCATAATAATAAAAAATATGTATTTTTTCTTTCACTCTCATGACCAGTTACTGATTCCAAACCACGCCGTTCAATATTGTGCACTAATTAACAAACACCTTATATACATATTTCTCAAACAAAATTAAATTAATAAAATAACTTTGCGTACATTGACCACCTTACGACTCGTAGGTACATATATTATGTTGAGCCTTGTATAGTAATTGTAAAAAAGTTACAATCTTCAACCATTGATATCGACTCTTTTCTTATTTTAGGACGAGACAAACTTCTTCGATTGATGTCAGGAAAAATGCCTATTAAGATGAACAAGTTTCTGAATTTGCCCGAATAGCTTAGATGAATAAATAACTAATCTATAATGCTTGTGCTCGAAAACTATTTTTAACTAGTTATTAAGAAATATATGTCTCATAAGTTCTTTTTCAATTTTATTTTCCTGCCTTGAACCTAAAATCAAATGATTCGATCTTTTTGTTTTTCTGCTTATTGGTGCTTTACCTATTAAAACTCAGTTTCAGATCATGAAAATTTATTGTTCTAGCAACGCAATGCAACACGCAAACAACCTCGCGTAGGTCTAGAATCTAGAGACTCACGAGGTTGTTTGCGGTCTAACGGTGTTTTATACCAAAATTGTGTGTCAACAAAGTTTCAAGTAGAGAGTTAAACTCGAAGCGCGTGTGGATCACCGCGGTGGCCTAATGCTTGTATTGTCCGACATGGATTGTCGGAAGACGCGGGTTCAAAACCCGTCCGAGGATGTGTACTTTTTCTCTCTAAAATCGCAAAGCACAAAGAGTTAAAGCTGTATTTGCTTAATACGTACAAAACTATCTCTACCGGGTACTTTTAGATATTATGTAAGGGCTAAGTTGTTATTTTATTATTCAAATACTATACTTTTATATAAATTAATAAGAATTAGCAAGCCAGAGACATTTCAAGTACATACATTTCAACACAGTCATCTCAAGAGCTCTTAAGAGCGACCATGATAAGCTCTCTAGACTCTGTCAGCATCTCAATCTTCTTCTTCTCTCGGTACCTCTTCAATCAATGAAGGTTGGTAATTAGCTTTCCGTACTCATATTTATCCTTGGCAAGGCGAAAAAATTCAGCGGCACTCGCAACCCCTGTTCACTCCCTTGTTTCGTAGCCATGATTTTTTCCTGCGACCGGTTCGTCTCTTTCCCGCAAATCATCTCAATACTGTCGAAGCATCAAATCAAAGCATCTCAATACCGTCGCTAAATAAAAACGAATATCATCAGCATTTCAGATAATATCGCTATGGTACGAGGAGTATACCACGTGCTGGTGGAGAAGGATAATTATCCCCAGACGCCGTAGCACAAACAATTTGCAATAACGTATTCGTATCGCAAGGGTCAATGTGTCACGCTTCGACAGACAAACTATAAGTTTTCTGTGTCACATTTGTTCAAGATAAATTACAGTTTATACTGTAACACGTGAACGACACGTTACGTTACATTACGTTATGCAGTTATTCTTGCTAGACCCACTGGAGTGCACACCCGTGTGATTCTCTAAAAGCAAACATCGTTGCATCTTTGACAACATCCATGAAGCAAATGACGAGATGACGTGATTCTCTAATGATTCGTCGATGAGCTCGTCGACGAGCTCACCGATGTCAAATACTTTATGAGATATCGCCCTTGTACACAAGGTTGTTTTTCCAAAGTTTCTTGTCATCTCATCATTTGTTTCACGGATGTTGTCAAAGATGCAACGATGTTTGCTCTTAAAATTGCACTGCTGATTATGATTGAATTTAGATTCCTCCAGATCAAACATCACCTATAATACACAATTATGTCATGTCATCAGTCAATAAACGGCCTATGGACTGTCACAATAGGACCTATGTTATTTAATTTTATTCATGTATATAAATACACACAATACGTAATCAAAACACATCTACTAAACAATAGGTGCATGTTTGTTTTTATTGAACCTCCTAGGTGATTATGTCTAGTCAAGAACTAGATTCCATCTGAAACAGGTGCTGCAAGAGTGATTAGAAAAAAATTACAATAATGGGTATAGGATTGTGAGTACCTTTTTAGTATATTATATTTAGTTATCATACAGATTATAGGTATTATATTTTTATTAATTATGTATTATGTTTAAGCATATTTATGTTATTATTCTTAGTTCCAAAAGCATTGTAATTAATTTCAACTGCATTTTGAAACCACCTTCACCTCTGCAAGCTATCGCTATAGCACTAGCTTCAGCTAGTAATTAAGTCCATCTATAATACAATCAATAAGGTTTATGGATAATGGAAGTAGATGTATTTTACCTAAAGCTGAAAAACATTATGATTCTAAAATTTTGCACTAGAAAGCTAGTATATACTCGTATGATATTTATGAAATTTTTCGCGTATATTTTGTATAATATATTTTAACACTTTGACCTGATTATTTGACACGTCCCTAACCAAATGACCCTTGGAATGGGTGCATTAGACTATCGACTATAAAGTCACTAATTGAGCCTGTTCTACGGGTTTGCCTATAACTTCCAAGGCCTGAACGTCACAAAGTATTTCCACGAACTCAGATTAATGTAGAAGTTATTTACTCCTTTGTTTATTTTATGTCAGACTAGTTGCGTCCTGCCGTGTCACCCGTGTGGTGATGTTTTAGTCGTAAGTTAAATTTAAATTTTCTTTAGTAATTTTCTTATATAATTCCTTAAGAACCTTCTATAAAGTATAAGAAAACTTGATTAAGTTGATTAAATCAGTAAAGTTATTCTTAAGTAAGGGCTTGGTCACGGGAAATAGGCATTCATTTATATATCTATATAAAGAAACCCCTATTTCTCCTGGTCACGCTATAACTTGAGAACGCATAGAACAATCTCGCAATTTTTTTTTTATTGTGTTAATCATTGTCAGGAGAAGGTTCTTATGTAAGAAAAACCAAGACAAGATGGAGGCTATGGCGAGGCCAAGTACTACGCGAACAAAGTCGCTAGCAGTCACTAGTCTATATATATAAAACAAAGTCGTGTTAGTTACACCATCTATAACTCAAGAACGGCTCGAACAATATTTATGATTTTCATGATATGATTTTTCGATTTGTCATGTCTCGGTGAAGGAAGGACATAGGATATTTTTCAACATCATCATCATCCATCACCATACGGGTATGAAACCGCGGCGCGCAGCAACCGTTAAACTTTTATCATTTTTGTGTGTTATTGATATTATTTAGCACTTTCCTTCATTTTATGTTACAGTCTGTTGATACTCGGTGCGTTTGCTTTCTCTGTCTTTTGGTCGACCAAATTCTTGGCAGAAATTTACGATAAAGGGGAAACAATTACAACTACTTCAACCACAAGCACACCTGCATCCGTATTTTTTGCAGATGGTTTTATTGAAATACGTGAATGAAAATCCAAAACCTGTACCTTTCCAGCCGATAATTTAGTGACCTACAACACGAAAACTCCTAGATTGATATGAAACAGATGCAGAAATTAACAGAATTTAGGTATATATCATGGAGCACGATTAACTTATTCAAAGCATTGCTTACCATCAGAAAGGAATCCCGCACAATCAACTGATTATCTTCAAAGTGCCGTTTCTACTATCGGTGGCATATAATGTTCGCTCAGGGCGCTCAAAAGTTGTTGACAAAATTGCAAAAGGTTAAGTTGGCCACAAAACAAAAAGCCCTGCTGTACGAAACGAAAACAAACAACGAACGAGTACTTTGAAACTAGTAAAACATCTCAATAAAAGCTAACACAACATTTATATTTGCATTTACAAGAAGGATATTTAAATAAGATGGACATTATTGAAAACAAGAAAAACAATCACAAGTATTACTTTTACATGAGTTTCGCGACACTCACACTGATAACAACCTAGCAAAATACATATTTTTAAAAGTTAGTTGTAATCAAGAAAAAACTCGCACATGTCTAGATTTTATAAAATGTTGGACCAAAGACAATATTTCGCAAAACTCATACTGACAACCACCTAGCGCACGACATATTTTTAAAAGTTAGTTGCAATCAAGAAAACACTTGCACATGTCTGGATTTTTGAAAAAATTGGTGTGGAATTTAAATTTTGTACGAAATGTGTTTCTGAAAAAGTAAAAGTGCTCAAAACAAATCAACCCAGTATCTCCTGCACTCTAAAATACTATTTCTAACATCGAAAATAATCTAACACATTACAGTATGTATCTAAGCACATCATTTTGTTACTCAAGATAAAATATCAAAGACGGCAATCCCAATTTGTGACTGCAAGATGTTTAGAAAAATTATAAAATATGGCACGATTTCTGTAATTGGGAAAAACTTTGTAGAGCACAGAAATATCTTCTGCACTGTTTCACCATGCACCTTAGAAGACTTGTCTACTCAGCACGTATGCCTGCCAGAACAATCACGTAAGGAAACTCAGATTAATTATACAATTAATATAATAACAGACACCGGGAATCCTAATAGTGTGAGAAGAATAGACGTGAATACATCACGTCTATTCTCACACTATTAGGATACATTTATTCTCTCCAGCGTCTTGGTTTGTACCACCGTAGTGCCAGAATCCTGCCGCTAAACCAATATGGTGCGCGAGCATTACTGTGAAGAGATCATAAATCATATAGCAAATGAAATTACTAAGCAAAAGAGACTTAAACACCCTAATCTTTTGGACTAACGAGCCCAGTCACTACAGAAACAAAAGTGATCGTAGCCCAGTCACGAAACAAAAGTCTTTTTATAAGATTACCTTAAAATGTAATCTTATAAAAAAAATTACATTTTAAGGTAAAAGGTTTAAAGGTTTACCTTTTGCTAAGTAAACTTTAATTTAGTTTTGTTTTAAAGGATCGCCTAAATATTTAAAAAAGTTATCGCAATTTCAACCCTTTTTCTTTGCCTCGCAGTGTACAAACTATTACATTTTATTATTTCGATCTTGGATTTTTATACTACAGTTATATATTTTCTTTTTCAGTATACTACTCAGTGGAGTTTGCATGTTCGGGTTATATTTGGTGACGAAACCATTACGTCACAAATTACAGGGTCACCTTGGAGAATGGTTTGGAAATGAAACGGATGAGGTCTATTAGATATAGGAAAGTACAAATTTTGTAAATAAAAACACACATAATATGTAAACCAATGCGAATTATTTATTTAAGCTATATTTTCCCAAATAACTATAATTTCTCTCTTAATTGTACATGTAGATATTTTTCCGATTAATATAAATCTTATCTTTATGAAAAATGTATGTCTGTACCTACTTTTAAATAGCGGTGTACCACATGCCTTATTAGTTATTGATAACTGTACAAAACATATTTTATGAATATGTATTGGCGCCTTATTGTACACCACGTTGTAACGTTTCACAATGCGTTCCGCTATTTCCACAATTACATAACTCTAAAAATAAGAGTGAAGCTACTTTATTCTTATTATTATTCACGGAGAGAACCGAAGCTTTTAAAAGCACGTTCTAAATTTAAATACATCGCGAATTGTTTAAAATTAGATCAATAAATGATTTTTGATTGGTCGCTGAGATAGAATCCAAGTGTATTCAATCTAAATTCGAAGGTTTGAAATGGAACGCGTTCGCATGCCTCGCAATTGATGAATTGGCAGGCTCTGATTGGTAGCCGAGATAGCCTCAACTAAGCGACAAGGGCATGGCTTTCTCTGTGTGGTGGCGAAGCAGAATCTACCCATCACCTCAAATCATCACCGTGGGTACCGTCAGAGGCGGTTATGGGACAATCCTGAGTTTTTCATCCTACTCATCTGCTGGAAGTCTTTTGACGACCGATTGCAGTTACCACCATGCAGTTAGCGAAAAACCCCCAAGTGGCTTGACTATGTCAGATCGCTTTCTGGGATCAGCGGCCAGAGGAGATGCTATGTGAGCAGTGAGGGTCCGGAGGATATCGTGTGAAAGCACAGCTCGGATGGTGCAGGTAGACCCGCCGGCCAGGGCGACCCGTAGAAACGGTGGTGCCGCAGGACGCCCGCGGCATAGTACAACTAGGGTTAACCACCGTGGAAGGCTGCCCCACCAGGTCGCGCATAATCTCGGAGAGGCTCTTCGTGCCGGCTGGTAACCGGATGTGGGCCCTGGCGACCATTTCGGGGAGGGTGCGGGGGCCCTTCCGTCCGGCGAGTCTGCCGACACCTTCCCCGAACAGGGTCCACCTCCTTTTGACCGTTACTGCTGCGACAGCATATCCTATATTCACGCCCCTTCTTAGCATGATCACAGCAAACAATTTGAATTTGGATTGAACAGCGGCATCTCATTATAGCTCTGCTTGATCTAATGCTGACGAGTCAATCTGCCAATTACACGAGCGCCTCGTGGCTCTTCGGACCACTGTATGGTGGCCGCAACAGCGCCCCATGGCACCTCATTATCAGTCTATTAGCTATATGGAATTAGTAATCTCTATAGTGTTAGTTTGCCGTAAATTATCGCATTTAGGTTGAAGTTGTTGCTAGGTCGTTATAGTGTTTCGTTATTGTAAAAATTTAAGTGTAAAGTTATTGTACAAGGTGGCGTAAAAGTAATCCTCCTATCAGAAAATGCCATAAATTTTGCGATTGGCCCCTAATGTCAGTTCTGTTTTGACATTTGTGTAGTAAACACATGCGAAATACACGTTAATAAACAATGTTACGCTACACTGCTCCAGAACGCAGAATATTGGTGACTATTTATTTGACCAATAATCGGTTGGTGACTTTGGCACAACGTGAATTTCGTCGCAGATTTCCTGGCCGTCCAACGCCTACTGGTGAAACACTGCGACGTTTAGCCGCTCGCCTCGAAGAGACTGGCACAACACGAGATGCTGCCAGGCGTGACAGACCCCGGAGTAGCCGTTCTGCAGAGAATATTGCTGCTGTAGCCGAGGATGTCATGGAAGCGCCGTCGACATCGACCAGACGACGTGCCACGCAAATGGGTATACGCAGTCGACGGTCTTTACAGCGAATTTTGAAGCAAGATTTGAAGATGTTTCCGTACAAAGTCCAGACGGTGCATCAGCTGTTAGCTGCTGACCGCCAATCGCGTCTAACATACGCTCAAGCCATCCTTAATCACCACCAAGAGGAAGATGATTTTTCATCAAAAATAATCATGAGGCCCATTTCCATCTAAGCGGGTACGTAAATAAGCAAAATTTACGCTTTTGGGGCACTGAAATCTGCGTGTAACCCACGAAGAGCCATTACACCCGCTCAAAGTCACTGTATGGTGTGCTTTTTTCGCTGGAGGAGTCATCGGACCTTTTTTCTTCGAAGACGTCGCGGGCCAAACGGTTACTGTGAATGGTGAGCGCTACAGAGCAATGATCAACGAGTTCTTTTTGCCGCAACTTGATGAATTGGGATTGGAAAACATGTGGTTCCAACAGGACGGTGCAACGGCACACACTGCACGTGCCACAACCGATATGCTGAAGGATGCATTTCCCGGGCGCCTAATCTCCCGTTTTGGCGATTTGCACTGGCCAGCAAGATCGCCTTATTTGACCGCTGCAGACTTCTTTTTGTGGGGCTTTTTGAAGTCGCGGGTTTATGTCAACAAGCCTCAGACTCTTGCAGCTCTTAAAGACAACATCCGTCAATAATGTGAGGACCTATCGCCGGAAGTTTTGGCCAAAGTGATGGAAAATGCCATAAAAAGGGCTCAAATGACAATCAACTGTGGCGGCGGCCATTTACATGACATCATATTCTCGACTTGATGTAAAAAAATTAAAAGAGAAAAAAAAAATAATCCACAAGAAAAATCTATGTTTTTAATTTTTTTTTTAAATTACAGCCAAAAAACATCGGAAGGTTATTTTTGCGCTACCTTGTACTGGTCAGTAAATCTAAAAACGAGTGTTTTTCGTAGTATAGACTGGAGACAAACGGTGTCATATGAAGGTCATACTATTCTTCGACCCTGGAGAATTGAGGCGAACCAGGAGTCGTATTCTTGCTAAGCAAGCGACTAATAGGCTCCTCTCATAGCTTTATCTGGTATCGGTGTTCGGGTTACGTCAAGTGTGTCATGTCTTAGACATCCAATTACTGATACTGTGAAACTATTATTGCTGTACCGGTATCCCAAAGGAGCTAATCAATGATAGTCCAATACACATGAGTTTCTAGGATTTAGTTTTACGGAGGAGATCGCCCCGATTCGTTCTGCTAGGGAAAACTAGCTAGCGGGATTACTCTGGTATACAGATTTTCCCTCCGTCAGTAGCTCAATTTTTGGCTAAAAAGGTATTTAACACTAACACTCATGTAATTGTGAAACACGGGTTTCTAGTTTTGAATGACACTTTAGCAAAGCAAGAACAATTGCATTGTAAAATATTAACGTCTAGTAAAATAAATCAAAGATGCATTCATAAGAATAATATTGTATGGTAAAATACAGACACATAGATGATTATCTCACGAGCAAGAATGCTCTAAGATAATGAATCTGTGGTTTTCTTTGCCGACTGTTCCATTATTGGAGTCCAACGTTACGCTCGAAATGGACAAGGCAACAGTCTTCCTAGGCATTAAAAAATTAACGCAAACCTACAATGGGGTCCTCATATAAATGCACTGTCTGGGAGACTCAATTCTACGGACTTTTCTACGGCACGGTTAGTTTATTTTGCATATTTCCACAAAGTAATGTCATACGTGATATTGCTAGGGGGTTCAACGGCTGATAAAGAGACCATCTTTATCCTACCAAAATGTGCTATTCGAGCTATATACAAAATGGGTCCCCGCGAATCTTTGAGAGAGTCCAGAAATGACGTCACATACGACTTAACATTCGCGTAATATTTGCCCGCTCACCCAATATTGCCATACGAGTACGCCAATAGTGCTTAAGGTGTGATTCGGACTGCACTTTAATTTAATTTACCTATTTATTAGATTAACCAGTTTTTCGATTACCATAAAGTGCAAAATATAAATGCGTTACTCTGATAAGTCACGTCAAACCAAATAGATGGAAACAACAAATTAATTAGTCAATAACGAAACGTGAAAATTTCAAACTATGCTTTTAATATCTTTTACATATATTATAGGTAAACATATCTAAGGTTACATTCGCACATACACTTATCTCATAAATAGATTTTTAGTTAGATTGAACTGAATTGGCATTGCAACATTTCTTTATAATATTAAAAACATTATCTACAATACAACTTAAAAAGATACAATTATTTGTGCGTTTTAAGTAGCTTCTAAAATCGTTGCAGTTCAACGTTACATTCAAATGTTTATTATAATTTAATTAAAAATAAAATATAATTAATAATACACTATTCATTTACGATATTAGATGTCGTAACAGTGTACGCTCGAATGAATGCAGCTTAGTGGGCCTAGCACGATAGTTTACTGTGCCAGAGTTGTACTTCTCAGTCGTCACGCTCTTGACAGAGCCGTCGTGGTCGTCATGTAGTTGTGGTGGAGAAATCCCCCTCTATTCGCAGTCATCCTGGTGTACTCATGCAAGGGACCGCAGATTTGATCTGGTTAGTCCATCGCATGGGCGACCTCCCGCGCGTTCTACTGCCCTCTACTTTACCTTCAAGGCAAAGTACAGTTGTACTAGAAACTACATAAATGGTATTTTGTACAGGATACGTCAACGATACGATTACGTTACACTTACGCAAATTTCGTACGAGGCCTACTGATAATTGCACTAGTGTGGCGAACGCATTCTGCTCGCACACAAACTATACATATTTCTTAGAATTTTAAGGCCTAATTTACAGTTTAGTACCTACTAACGTCAAAACTAACTTTTCTTTTCCCTGCATGTCGTAATTATGGCGGTCTAAGTACCACGGATTATGATCTACCTACCTCTACAGTTTAAAAAATGTATTTTAATGTTATTTTGACGGTTTAACTTACGCGGTAGGTATCATATTTTATCATCATATATTTTACGTTTCAAGTTTTCTTCTTAAATGTGTTCCGGTAATTAGTCATACTATATAGTCATGTATTCCTAATTCATTGCGTTTTTGTTATTATACCTACATAACCAATATCATTACATTTATATCTAAATTTTGACTTACAATTATATTCAACGACATTCAAAGCTCCCAGATCGATTATATATCTAATATTTTGGCGAAATAATTACTCAGGAATTTTGTGTTGTTTTCTAAAAAAGAGATATGAAAATTGTAAAGTTTTGTTCATGATCATATATAAGAAACTAGCAAACCCTGCGAACTCCGTTTCGCCACCAGATGGCTTCGTTTTATGTAACATTTCGTTTGGCGCCATCTACTTAAAATATTGGTTTGTAGTACATGCTATGTATCAGAGATGGCGCTGTATGTGAAAAAAGATGTTCCCGCTTTTCTTTTTAAATTTTTCCCGAATTTTCTGTATTATAAACCTCACGGAGCCCGAGACCTTTCCAACGAATGCAAAACCGTGGAAATCGGTTCGTGCGTTCTGGAGTTATAGCGTCAGGAAGGAAAACCCGACTTATTTTTATATAGTAGATAATAAAATAATAATAATAATATAGAAGTTCGAGTTCCAGTGATAACCGTAGCAAAAGACTAAGAAAGAGGGTAGATCGTTATGTCTGCACCTAACTTTTAAACTTTTTGACCAACCACCCGCATTCTTCAGTCTTCCCGTGAACATGGTGCATGTAACTGCGCCGAAATATCGGGAGCTCATTCCACAACCTTACCACGGTAAATATCCCGTTAATAATCATATAACTTTAGAGAACAACCGTGATAGTTTAAAACAGTGTTTTAAAACAGTGTTTCATCATCAAGAAATATGAAACACTTTCCAGTTATTGAATTGTGACTCAAAAACCACTTTACCGAATTAGATGAAATTTAAATGGGACCAACTCAGAAGTTTACTCTACCATTCTAAGGCTCTACCAAACAAAAAAAGAAATATTAAAATCGGTCTACTCTGTAAAAAGTTAACCACGATCATAAATCTAAATATGTATATTATATATATCCGCATCAACTTGAAAACCTCCTCCTTTTTTTGGAAGTCCGTTGGAAATAGTTCCTTTATCTAAACCAAACTCGGCTCAGTTGCCCATTATCAAATTTTAAAACGTTTAAATGGTCCTTGAGACGAGTTTCAGACTTGAACGACTGCCCCCTAAGCCGGAATATGGCAGCAGGTTTTTTGAGTTTAACATCATTTCTGATTGCCAAAACAGACGTATAGAAAATAATCCCTATACGACGGCGAACGACTAGCGACTATTCGTATTGGTGTCTGAAGGAGAGGAACATCTATCAACATCATCAGTTAGCCTATATATTATTAGTAGTTAGCTTATTAGCTTATATAGGCCCTTTAGCAATTAACAATATAAAAAAAACAAACGCAATAGGATTCTTATATTCAAATATTAAAATTTAAATGTTTTACTTAACACGTACAAAGCATCGTACATAATTTAATATTTAAACCTAATTTAACATCGCAATATATCAGTCATGACCCTAATTAGAAGTGCTCGACAAGCAAACTTCTATTCATCAACTTTCGTCTTGCTATCAAGTTACAGAAGGTGAACCGAGATTACAAAATTTAAAGAAATATCGTATAACATTATTTAAAATAGGGAAACCTTTTCTCATAGTAGGTAAACAATTCCTTAAAGAAGGCATGCAAAACAGGTCATGTAGAAAAGGGCGTTAAAATATAGTGATAAGTTAAATTACAAAAACAAGAACAACCAAACTAGAGGAAAACAAAATAAGTATGACGAGGTGGTATGGTCTATGACTTTAGCCTGCCCAAAATGGGTCAATAGATATAAAAGCATACAGGTACACTCACGTAAATAAGGCGAATCGTTCAAACTACGGCCCTTTTCTGATATGTCGGTGCAGCAGCAGTGCGACATCAACATGCTCGGTATACGCGGTACTGAAAGCATATCGAGCGCCTATATTTCAATATTTTCAATGGAGCCTACTTAATTAACTCGATATGCGCGAGAGCGGCGAGGCACAGATCGGTCTTACCGCGTCTCGGCATGCACGTCCAATGGCCGCTCTATATTTTACCGAGCGGGACGCGCGCGCCGTGTCCAAAATGGCGGATATTCATATTTCATTAGTATTGGAAGTAGAAAAGTATTATTATCAATAATTATACAATAGTGGAATATTCCACTATTGTATAATTATATGGAATATTTCACAATAGTGAAATATTCCAGGAAGGTGGTGACAGAGTATGCCTGGGCTGAAGTGTCTAATGTTTCTTTTCTCATTCTGCACATGGACAAAATGTATCGTCATCCTGCAAAAGTTCTTTATCCGCAACAAACTCTCGACAGTTAATATTTTATTTGATACTAGCTGGTGCCTGCGACTACGTCTATGCAGGATTAGTATTTCGAGTAGCTTATTATCTGCTCCAAGACCATATCTACCTTTATACCAAAAAGTCATAAAATATTTACAAGCAGGTCAAAAGTAATTGCTATAATAATATTATATGAATAATTTTAGATAATTAGTATCAGTAAACATTAATAATAAAATACAGGACTTACGGACATACAAATATATAAAATTAATCAACATGGAAAAAACTGTCATTACATTTCATCACCCTTGACGGTCACCGACAGTGTATCAAACTGTCAAATTGACTTGGCTTTTGACTAAGCTATCAGAAATTGACACAAACTTTGACAGAACTTTCATCATTACGATCGTGACGTAGGCGGAGATCTTATTTATTTGTCTATGCTGTGACCAAGCATATTACGCTTTTTCACCCGCGTTGTGATGGATGATGATGATGATGATGAAAAGTACCCTATGTGTTAATCCAGCGCCTCAATTACCACCATACCAAATTTCATCAAAATTGCCTCCGCCGTTTGAGCGTGAAAGAGTAACAAAGATCCACACATCCATATATCCATACTTCCATATACATCCATGTTTTCGGCATCCGAGCATGCTGATGTCGCGCCGCTGCTGCGCCGACAAATCAGATAGGGCCTACAGTTTCAACTAAATCAGGTGGTATTTTCAAGGAGAGAGTATAAAACTACAGATCAGATACTATATAATATCTGGTGTATAACGCTCGCGATTACTCTGCGAGGGAGATGAAACTGTTATTCGGTTTGTTTCCGTGAGTGCCCCCGTTTACAATAAAATATGTACAAATCACTTCAGTTTATATAAAGATATTGTGATATATGAATAAAGTACCTACTTACTAATTGTGATTGAAAAGTAAGTTTTGCTCGAGTATTTTCTTGTTTTCAAGCAATTATATTCTTGTTTAATTTCCAATAAATATATTAAACACATTAATGGCTAAATCGAAATGGCAAGATTAGTCCAAAATACATTTTAATATAAATTTGTGCGTGAATGGATACGAAACTTTACTCTCAATTTTTTTTTAATACAATATTGCACTTGTTTAATATAATATCTAAACCGCATAATACCTATTATTAATCTTATAATTAATTCGCTTTGGTCAGAATTTAATTTAACTGTAAATTCAAATAACAAAGTTCGTAACAAACATTTCGTATTATATCAAAAATTTATGAAGCACTTAAACATAGCTAACTAAAATTAGTTTCTAATTTTGCTAGCTATGTAATATATTCTAGACTCTCGTGCTCAGGCACTTTATTCTTTCAAAGGAAACAACGATTCTCGTAACAACGAAGAGGAAAAGAGATAGTTTGTATGTGCATTGCACAAGCTATCTCTTATCTGTGCCACAGTTGTACTAGTTAAAAGGTAGTTCGTACTGTTGGCCAACTAAGAATGATTCCCGAAAAGTAAAGTATCAAAATCAAACAACTGATTTTAGTAAAAACTATGATTTATCTAGCATGTTTGATTTGCAACTATGGCACAAATACCCTACGAAGAAATAATATCAGGAAGAATATAATATCAGGTGCTGAATCAATAACATCGTTCACGCCGCTATGACACGCGCGTGGACCAATCCCTGCTTTCCTTCTGAAATTTAAACCAATCACTGAATATGTCTACTTGTAACCTCGGAAGTAATTCATATTTGGAATCATACGTCGTTTTGGTTTGAAGGACCACTTTTTGTGTGGAATTCGTTCTGAGTTATGCTTCCTGACATTATTTCTTCTTAGCAAATACCTAATAATTAAATTTGCACGGTGAAGTATGGTGCGTTATTCAATTGTTTACTTAGATACTAAACAGGTGTTTTTTTTGAGAAGGGAAGTGATGACCAAGTTATTGTTTTCTTATAAATCGAGAGCATGACTCCTTTCAAGACTTTTCTCTACCTCTAGAGGTTTCAAACTTAGCCATCACCGCCTTTCTCATAAACTGTTTACTTACTTATACTATTTCACAAATAACTCTGCTAATACCATTGAAATTAGATGTTTCACTTCAACAATACTATTACTTTACGGAACGCTAAGGAAATTATTCCTGCTGAACCTGGTGTTTTCTTGTAGTAGTTATTAGTTACATCTAGGCAACTAGCAAAAGTGAAGAGCACCAGGTGCATTTTTTATGTCTGTGGTAAATGCTACGTTGATCAATAATCAAGCAAGACCTCAATGGAACTATGCACTCTGCAACATTGTTCTAAATTCAATTTATCTGTTACGTAATTTACTTTGGGGTTTTCTTCTCCTACGATTTATTAGAATTCTTCTTTCCACAATAAATTCCTGCAAGTCCTTTGCCGAATGGTTCTTTTGAGTTCGTTGTCAAGTAATAAGATCCTTTAGCCCTGAAATACAAAGAAAAAATGTATAGGTAAGTACAATTACACTAATATTTATGCCATCGAAAACAAAACTTGTGAAAAAAACCAAGTCTTGCCCAGTTACTGTTCGTGTACCGGAATAAGTTTTGAGATCCATGTAAAACCAAGTCGGTTAATTATTCAGTCCCTATTTAAGGGACCTTCTGTCTTAAGTTATTACGTAATTAGCTAACGTAACAACAGCTTATAGCAAACATATCAATATTAAAAGTTTTCTATGTTTTAAATAAAATTAATTGACTTGGCCATCGCCATTCTAGTAATCATATTTAACATAGCATATCATACATAGGTATTATTTATTAAAGGCGTACCGTCCTTGTCAAATGATATAACACTTTTCACAGTGAAGTATCTTTTCAAAATTTTGCATGAAATGCCATTTTTCATTAGAGTTGTCAAGCTTACTGGTGTTAAGAACTGAAAATATTGTAAGTCGCCACTGGTGGCAGCTGTGATATTATTTTGCATTTTTATCAGTATTGACAAAAGCCGTAGTGTATACTGGGAATTGTGGTCAGATTAAAGCTAACCTATCCTACCCTGACCACGATTCAAGCCAGCAACTCCATATCAAGGCATTATTTCGGCACGTATCCACGAAATTCTGACTCAGATATTGAATGTCCTCTGACTAAACTGTAATACACTGATTTATTTGATCAGTATACATAATGAGGAATTATTTTTCCCGAACATTCTAGAATCATTACAATATATATATATATATATATATATATATATATATACATATATATACATATGTAACCTTTTATATATATTCCAGGCAATTTACTTAATATATTGCTTTACATATCACTGAAGGTCCATCCAGATGGCAAAACGAAACGAAAGCAATGGCCAGCCATTACTTTCACTAACTACTAACAATCCTTAAGCCATAGCGGTGGTATTCCAGCGGTAGGAACACATTAGAGCTGGTTGCTAGTCTATCTACCAACCCGCACTGAACTCGCGGGGTGGATTATTTCATAAAGGAAGGTCCGTGTCTCAGCAACGGGAACAAAATGGGATGATTATGATGACACTATTTTTATAACTGTAAAGCTTTCTAATTTATAAAATAAAAATTTTTTTTTTTATTTCAGACATAGTCTGTCATGATGCAGATAGATCGGACAATGTCTATGTCCGATCTATCAGCATCATGCCTGACTATGTTTATTGTTTACTCATAGTTACTTACGTAGGAACACATTTATATCCCATGTAGACCATATTTTCTTCAGGATTCGGGTTTTCTTTAAACTTGTGGTAACTTTCCGCTGGTGACGCAGGAAACATTTCAGGGGTCCGCACAGATTCCGCATAAAATCTCCAGGATCGCCAATGACTGCAGAGATCTGAAATATGTCAGTGGTATTTTTATATTTTAACTCAACCTACGTTTTTTTCACCGAGCGTGCGTTAGTGCCTTTTAAAGCATACTAATTGTATTGTAATGAAATTCCATCCTTTTGAGCTTTTAAATATAAAGCTTCCGCCTACCCTTCCACCAGAGCTGAGTATATTTAAAAGTTAAATGAAACTCTTCCACAGATGAGAAATTTTCATCTTCAGCTTAAGAACAATGTTATAAAACCTAAGATGAATTCCAGTGATAATGATGATGATGATTATGATGTTTTATTCCTAAATGTGAATCAAATGTGGGCACATTTTTTCTTTATCTCACCTCCCATAAAAAGAAGTTGCTGTCGAAGGCCATCGACGCGGTTTATTATACTACCACAGCAGGGCTGTTTTGCATTGACATCTAGGGAAAAGGAAAAAGGAAATTCACAGGAAATTATTCACTTGCCAAATATGTTGGAAATGAATTTGTGAAGGAAGTAGTTTATATTGTAACGTTGCTTTTAAAATAAAATAAAGGACATGTAAGGTATTATTTGTGAGTGACGTCAGGTGATCACGTGAGTAACGAAACCGTTTCTTTACTCATGTGGACATACTAGGTATTTAAAGTAAGTATGATGATTTACTTGATGATTTTTTTTACCTTTATTTAGGACATACCAGAGAAATATTCTTTTAGTTATGTTGTTTTTATGATTTCTTAAAATGATGTGATAGGAGCTATTAATTGTTATTATCCAATTAAGTTAGCCTTACGCCTCATAAGATTTTCGCATTTGAATTCTCTCATGAGCACATACCTGGTAATACACGTATTATAAAACTATAAGTATATATGTATATTGGAGATGTATATGCCTGTCTGTATCAGTGGATGGTTGTTTTTTGCACTTTAACGTCAAATTATAGAAATAATATGACTGAAAATCACACTAATGTTATAAATGTGAAAGTTTAGACCTACGGATGATGGTTACTCAATCATGTAAAACGGCGCTACGGATTGTAGTGAAGTTTAGAGTTGAGATGGTCTGTAACCAGGATAAACACATAAGCTATGTAAGGCTACTTATAGGCTACTTTTCATTTCTATTATATTGGTAGTTCTCAAGGTATCGCGATAACCTTATTCCACACGAACGAAGTCACGACTTGATACCAGTTTCTATATATGTTGGTAGACTTGGAATAACACATATACTACTTTTACTCCTGAAGATGTTCCTGGACATGCTCTTTGAATTTTTTAAACTTGATCAAGCATTTCAAAGATAGATTAAATATACAAGAGATATGATACATTAAGTACATGAGGTTTCTGAGTTGAGAAGTTAAGTGTAGTAAAAAACAATAGGTGTAAACAGTCTTGATACTTACTTCCATCAGAGAGGGGGATAGGCGCGAACCGTGGACAGCCAGGCTGTACGCTCTTTCCCCCATTAGGCCAGAAGTCAGCGGTTCCCGTCCTGCAAGGAGCGCCATAGCCTCCCGCGTCAGTGTGGATGGTATCAACGAAATCTGCATCATTGGCATTGACATGCTCCATCACCACACCGTCTGGGTAGAATGCTGGAAAAGCAGGATCGAGGGCTGTTACTCTGAAATTAGGTAAAATATGTTTAGAACCTCAACTTCAATGTAATTTATTACTAAATAACGGAAAAATAATTTAGATGTGATTTTAGGTTTTGATATAATTTTTATCCTAGATGGCATTTCGTTACAAGTAACGAACTGCACTGCGCCGTTAGCCCTGAGACATTAAGTTGTTAAATCTCATCTGCCGGTAATTTCGCCGGCAGATAAACTATTCAAATCAGCAAACAGTATTGCGAACATTACTGCTTTGGAGTTCAATAGGTATGCTGCCTCCTCGGACGAACTCATTCACAAAGAGACATACTAGCTACAACCTTACCTATTTAACCTCATTGGTATATTAAAAATAGCTTGTTCTGTTGAAATTACTACAAACAACCATTCTTCAAAACATAAATTTGCTACCATATTTTCTTGTCTAATCAGAGTTCAGTTAAATGCCCGGCCTTCCTAATCTCATTAATTAACAATGTTTCTAGACTAAAATCAATAGCTACTAATACCATAAAGTTAACAAGCTGTGACCTCCATTCCGTTTGACTCCATTAGTGCCTACAGTAATAATGAAGTAGGAAGGAACATTGTGTATAATCATTTATAGAGACGTTCGTATCAGCAGGGCTTTCCTAGTTGTTCTAAACTGTTTACCATAGATATTTAACTCTTGGTGCGGTCACTGCCTGGTTGAGTGACTGCTGGATTTTCAAGGCATTGTATGCCCTCAGTCCAAGTATAGTGGCCTAGAGCAACAGCGAACCATGTATTTGAATGATTTAAAAATCCGATAGTAGTGGTCCTCTTGCCAATCCAATGTCAACCTGCCTTGATAGTTCATCCACTTCCCAAATCTTACAAGTCAAATATAGACGGGGCACAAAAGGGTCACCTACTCCATCCGCCCACAGGTTTAAATTTGTATTTGTAATAGATATCAAATCACCTTACGTCAATCAATTATTTATTTGTTTTTAAGCTATTGCATAGCTTCTATCGCGGGCCTTGAGCGTGGAGACCGAATCCAGAAATTCCGTAACGAAAATAATCTAACACCCCCCACTCCAACTCCATCTATCGATGAATAGCAGAACTTTTAATGACTTTTTGAAATATCACGCTTGTCTCTTTAGTTCAGCAACTCGCCTCTAGATGGCATTGGTTAAATAATTATAATTGATAAAAACAGCTATGCAATAGCTTTACCGCGGCAGTCTCCGAGTGCCACACGTCTTTTTTTTATTTATTTTTTACCTTTTGATAATTTTGCTGAATTTGTGTTTGAGTACCCTCGCTGCATAACCCGCAACATGGCTTCCTAGTGAGTGTCCAATAATATGGAAATTCTCCAATAATACACCCTTTTCGAATAACTTGTTAAGTTCCACTGCCGTAGCTTCGCCCACCTAAAAAGTCAATGTTTTATTATTAACCAGCTTACTTGTCAACATTAACGACATCGGCTGAAATAAAAGAAAACATTCTGAAAATGGCAATAAGAAACTAAAATTCAGTGAACGTGAAGGCAATGATGACTTCACGCTCTCAAAGTTGGTTTAGTAGCAGGCGGTTCAAGAACACAGGTCAAATAGTAATAGCAATAGACTGCATTAGGTTTGATTGCTTTGTCTACCTACCTGGTCCAATTCATTATCACTTAGGAAAAATTACGTGACTTAGGACTTCAAATTCGCCTACCATTTGCTCGCTTACACAATTTAGGGACTCATGAGCGCGCTAATAGTGCTTACGGCGTGATTCGGACCGCACCCTAACTGAACTTTACGCACGCGAAGTTACCATCACGTCACGCCGTGTAGACATACATATAAGAATACGAAGCTGCAGAATTTATTCAGACGTGCGATTCTCTAATGATTCGTCGTTGCGTTCGTGGATGCGCTCGCCGATGTCAAATACGTTAGAGATATTGCACTTGTACACAAGGTTGTTTTTCCAACGTTTCTTGTCATCTTGTCGTTTGTTTCACGGAAGTTTTGATAACTTGAGACGCAACGATGTTTGCTCTTAAGCCTAGTTCGGACTAAGCTAGTCATTTAGTAGAGTAGCGAGTAATTTAGTGGCTAAAAGTGTGCGAACCACAATAATTTAGTCTAGTACGATGAACAATTTTGTCGAGTCTATCAATTTTTTTCCACGCGTCCGTGCCTACTGATTCACCGGCTAATCAAGTCCGAACCTGTGAATTAGTCAAGTTGTCAAGTAGGCCGCTAAAATGCAGCCTGTTCATTTTTGCACAACACCACTCACTTGTGTACTCGACCGTAATGCGAACGATGTCTGGGCAGTAGCGAGTAGTTTAGCTACTAAATTACTAGCCTTGTCCGAACTAGGCTTTAGAGAATCGCACGGCTGTTAGTGAACTAGTGCGTTTGTACATTTGCCATTCCTCATTATGTTTTATTAAATAATTTCTTCTCAAGTAGTAAAACTTAAGTCGCAGTGAGATAAATAAGTCTGTCATTCAATCACTGTCCTAACTTCCTCACGTTCTAGTACAACGTCAATTACTTAAACTTTCCAACAAGAATTGACGAAGAAAACACAAAAACCACATTTCATGACTTTGTACACTTTGTCTATACTCGTGCACCATTACCAATGGTTTAACGGTTAATAATCCACCACTTTTACACATCAAATGTGTAAAAGTGGTGGATGAACTAATCATAAGTCTAGGAAATTAAACAATATCAACCATGGCCTTTGTTGGGGTTTTCCCGCAATCTAGACTGTACTTATTTAACCTTGAATAAATATTTAGAATTTTAAATAGGTACCTATACAAACTAGTTCAATCAGAAACGTGATTAGTGTAACGAGCTACTTTTGCACAACTTCTAGTGACAACTTATTAATTATTAACCCAGTAAGATAATTATGGCTTATTATACATGTATGTTGCTGCAATAAACACGTCAAGATTAATGCCTCAATGCCGAACATACTAGTGACTGCACTGTGAGGCTGCCTCAATCACAGCCTCAATGCTATTGCTTTTCTATGGAATTAATTGATAAGACGGGCCTAAGATGGGCCTAGCTGAGTAAGTGTATTAGACGTATGAAACGTATGAAACGTATTAGTATCGTTGACATCTACAGTACAAACTATGTAATCACAGTTGCCATAGATAAATGACAGTTAGTATTGTTTCACGTGAGCTGCAACTATACGTTACGTTACACTTATGCATTTATTCGTGCTAGGCCCACTGACTACTCTATACGTCAACGATACGATTACGTTACACTAGCGCACATTTTCGTGCTAGGACCACAAGAATGCATATATGCATAATGGTGCAATGCTGATACTAAATAATATACCTACCTACTACAGAATGAAATGTAAAGGACCATATTGATCTATATTGAATGTACAATGTATTTAAGGTACTTAATTGGATAAGTATTAATGCTGTATTGCTTAACATAACTTCCTAAATAAGCCATTTTTTTCACGTAAAATGTAAAGGATAAAAAATGGTTATTGTGGGTTATCCTTACGAGATAGACATATACCATCGCGGACTTTTTTGTTGACCTTTTTAAGGTGTACAATACCGTAGTACATTATTTTGATTTATCTCAGTCAGCGTTTGCAATGTAAGCGCAAAAAATGTGTTTATTTACGACATCACATTAGAAACCTGTGAATTTATCAGTGTTTCTCTACAATATTATGCATGTATCATACATATAAACCTTCCTCTTGAGTCACTCTATCTATTAAAAAAAGCGCTTCAAAATCCGTTGCGTAGTTTTGAAGATTTAAGCATACATAGGGACGGACAGACAGCGACAGCGACTTTGTTTTATCCTATGTAGTGATAGTGATAGTGCAATGATATAAGTACTAAGATTGAGACCATTCGAAAGTCCCCAACAAGGTGTAATTACTGTAGCCCCTCATGCTAGACCCTCTGTAGGTTTGCGTAGTTATGCACTGTGCTTGTCACTCCGAGACATTAAGGTTTTGACTCTCTTTAGCCCAGTAATTTCACTTGCTTCAGTGTTTTAACACTGTAGATCTACAGATCTTAGGTTCAGGTTTTCATTATATGAACCGGAAAGTCCACCATTGATCAAAGACTCCTCACCCATGGGGGATTTGCCACAATCCCCACGCTTGGCAGATGTCTTGGGGATCTGAATGTAGGTTCCTCAGAAAGCGCTGCGCTACCTTTTTATTTTTCCTTTAGTCGCCTCTTACTACTCCAACGGGAAGAAAAAGGGGCGTATCCATGTCTGCTTTAAGCCTAGCACTGAGACTAGGTGATCGGGATTTTATCACTAAGTTTATACGCTGTCTTTCTTTATATCTGTATGCCTGTTTGTCTGTCCTACCTTCAAAAGTGTGTATGTTATTATGACAAATATCGCAACAAATTATTAAAACTTATATGAGTCTTAGCTCATAGGTATAAGCAGGTAAGATCTACCCTATACGCTACACCTATATAAGTACACTCGCCTTCATAAAGAAGTACATTGTTATGAGTGCTACCTACCTAGGTATACCAGTACATATAATTTGTGTAAGATTAACAAGTAACAGACATTTTTACTAAAACCACAAAATCATTCTGTCGATAAATCGGAGAATATGCAGCTCAACATTATCTAATCAGTCATCATGGTTCTATTGCTGGGACTCGGCCCATCCACTAAAAGAGAAGCATGGGCCAGAACACCACCACATGGGTCCAGTGCGGCTATCCCCTCACCAGTCGACTGTCCATATAACAATGAAAGTTCTATTGTATCTGGGTCGTTCGACTGATGAAGTACTATACGATCAGGCCAGTGGCAAGTCCTGTTGTCCAAATTTTCAAGATGCTCAAGTTTTTCATGATGATGCCACATGCGAATTACGATATCAATAAATATATTTTATTTAAATCCCTTATTGAAGAAAAAATGCTGTATTATTTAAATAATATTTCATAAAAAAAAAACTATAAAAACATAAAAAAATCAATTTAAAAAAAAGAGAGTGTAATCTTCTTATCTTCTCTTATAAATAAAAACGAATCGCCGAAATGTATGTACGCGCATAACTTCCGAACGACTTTACCGATTTGCTTAATTCTTTTTTGTTTTAAACGCTCTAATGCAGTTGAGGTTTAAACATAAAAAATCATCATCAACATCATCCATCACCACGAAGATGGAACCGCGGGACGCAGCTAGTTCTTAATAAAACTGGTTCTGATATTATGCACGTGACTGTACATTGTGACGCAGAACACTTGCGACATCGACGATGCTATAGGCTATGCGTGAATGAGCATCATTCCACCCACCTTGATACATTCTTAGAATAACAAGGCGTCTTGTCATATCAATGGTCGCTTAGAATGTCAATCATACGTTTGTTTACATTATGTACCTACATACACAAAGTTGACCTACTTCTCAAAGGACTGGTTAAGTAACCAGTCCTTTGAGAAGTAGGTCAACTTTGTGAACGTAGGTACTAATCATCACATCAAAACAACTGTATTTAGTACTAATTTCTTCGTTCTTTATTACTTCGTTTAACTAGTACAATCAATTGTAGCACAGTTTATCTGATAGTTTGTTAGGCCACGCTCAAAAATTACATAATGATATCTTTTTTAACCTTCTAGCTTTTGTAATACCAGTATAAAGAACTAACTTCAAAGTCTAAAACTAAGAAAATAAAACTACCCTAGTTTCCGATCGAACAACACTTCGAAGTGAAATTCCAAAGAGTAGTGTTTTAATAGAGCGAAGCACATTTGCCAACTCGAATCTTTGGGCTTAAAAAGGGCTTCGCATCGGTTTAAAGGGTCATCGCCAAATCCCGTTTATTCTTAGATTAATCTGAATGAATATAATCTATATTAGAAACTTGATTTTGCTCGGGATTTTTTTTTCAGGCGGAATAATTTTATGGTCGCTTGATGGTAACTAACCATTGATAGAAATTAAAATGATTTTATATGTATTAATCCTGAGAATCCTAATATTATAAACATGAAAATTTATGTGTAAGGATGTTTGTTACTCAATTATGCAAAAACTGAACGGATTTGGTTGAAATTTGGTTGGTAGATGACGCACTGAATAGTACACTTTTCATCATCCATCACGATGTGGATGTAACAGCGGGCACAACTGTCTCAGTTGAAAGAAGTATTAGACACTCTTCACTCACTTACAATTAGCATTTATAAGTGAGATTTGAAAGTAAATATGTTTATTGTCGTCTTCGCGACTAAACTGCTAAACCACACTTAACTATATAAAGTCTTGAAGCCAATAGTTATTGGTAGGTAAGTACTTTAAAAACGACTTCGCCATTCTAGCCGCGCTCTCTCCGATCACCCTCACTAAACAAAAGAACTCTTGAATTGAAGGCCAAGTTATTAAATACTTATACAATCAACCAGAGACATAACAAAGAGGAAAAGTTTACGAGTTTGTTTGTCGGTGGAAATCACTCTGGAACTATCCGAACTGATCAAAATATATTTGATTATGATCTAGTTTGACTGTCTGGAGAGGTACAGAAAATAGGTAGATAACAAGATAGAATAAGTGCATATTCTTAAATAATCTTAGGTACTATCTAGTCAAATAATTTGAAACTACTCATGAAACAGTGCCTCGCACAACATAATTATAGTCATACAATACTTGAGCGTAAGTTTATCAAGGTTATACCTAGTCCCTTTAGCTATAAGAGCTGAAATAATTATGTTAGGACCGAATATCGAAATAACCGAAATATGTTGGAAAATACCGAAAATACCGAAATATGTTGAAAAATCAGAATTTCAAATTTGTTTATTCAATCGTGTACAATCTTATCGTATTTTTATTGTCATTCAAATTATGTATTTCTTTTTTGACATTATTTTTAATTAATTATAAATCCAAATTTTAATGATTTAATGTAATGTTCTTATAATTGCTTCCAATGTATCATATGAGGGTCAAGTAGAGTGAGGCAAAGATGTTTAACTATATTTGCACACCATTTTATGTGGTAGAATGTACTTGAACAATGTACATTATTTTAACATCATATATCTGTGACCACAATTGTAAACTACATTCTGGAAAATAAATTAATAATTAAAAAAAAATTCGGCTTTCACCATCAGTCATCATCAGTTTCAATATTTATTGACAGGGATGACTTAAAACGGGGGATATTTTTTTTCAAAAGTTTTTGTTTTTGGCTTCAGTGATGAAAATTGATAACTGGATACGTAATTTAAAATAAATAGTGATGCTTTTAATATTTTTGTCAGGGATGACTTATGGGGGTAAAACGTGGTATGTAAAAACTACTAAATACTATAAACTGTATAGGTCAAATTTCTGTACAGTGAAAAAAATGCTAAAAACCGAGTCAAGGGATGTAAGGAGGGAAAAATAAGTTCAAATTGTGTGTTTCTGTGTATGTTTGTCTGTTTGTACGGGCTAATCTCCGAAACGACGAGACCGATTTAAATGAAATTTCGTATGGTGGTAGCTTATATCCCTGATCAACATATAAGATTACTTTTAATCCCGGTAAATTAAAGAGTTCCCGTGGGATAATTAAAATCTGTAATTACCGTAACCCGCGAGGCCACGCGAGCGAAGCCGTTGGCGGGTCAGCTAGTTTTAGTATAAAGTATGGTTCTCTGTAAAGTCGGTTTACAGACGATAATTTTACGGGATAACGTCATAAGACAAGCCGATCGGCCTAAGCTCAGGCGTAACGTGACAACGTAACGTGACAATGAGTCATGCTATTTCGTGGGTGCAGCTGGCGTTCATCGATTTATAAGATGTTATCACGTCAAAAAAACGACTCAATTTCTAAAACTCAACTTTAAAAATCTTTTTGTCTAAATCACACCTGTGCGAAAACGGTCTCTACTAAAAATAAATAAAAAAAGGCAGATACAAAAATCAACATTGTTTACTGTCAAATATGTTGTTCACTGAGCTAAACATGTTAGAATAAGCAAATAAAGTAGACCTTCTGATACAAATAAAATTAATAAATAATTAAATATGAACAGGTAATTATTGGTCAGCTCCAAAAAAAAACAATGTAAACAAATCTATTCCGTGAATTAGTAACATAATTTATAATACAGCATAAACATTATAAAATTACGTGCTGAATATTTGTTTTTATTCAGATTATGCTTTTAAAATTTGCGTATAAACACAAGTTAATGCATTAATTTGTCTGTAAACATATTCCGTCTAACTATAAATCATGGACCAAAGATAGTCATGAATTAAAGCCATGGTTTAAGCAAATCTAATATATGAAAATCAATTGCTGTTCGTTAGTTTCTCTCTAAAACTCGAAAACAGCTGGAACGATTTGAATAGTTCTTTCTTGGTTTTGTTTGCTCTGATACAGGGGTGCTTTGAAAATAAAAATAATCATCATCTACATCACCCATCACCATGCACGTGTAATCGCGGGACGCAGCTAATTTTTTATAATTTCCTAAAATAAATTCCCTTAAACAATAGTTTTATTCCTATAAAACCATGGTTTAACGGACTTTGACTTTGACTTTAAAGATAGTGGACTAGCTTTAGAGTCAAAGTCAACATCTTTTATTCAATTTGGGCATCAAAGACATATGAACGTCAATTACTCATTATAGTGGGGCGCACTAAAAGTTTCCGGAACCAATTATAAAAATATACTATAAATGAATTTATTGATTCTCAAAATATTCTCCCTTTGCGTCAATGCACTTTTTCATACGATTGAACCAATTTTTAAAACATTTGTGCCACTCCTCCGTCACGTCACCACGTCAGATACGTGTTTTTCATACTTTTCGACAGCCTTTTCTGGTGATGAAAACCGTTGATCGCGTAATTGGTTCTTGATTTTTGGGAACAGTTACTCATATAATGTAGTCTGAAAAGACTATACTCATTTATAACCAAAGACGCACTCAGAAATTACAAACAACGTTCATTCAAGTGACGTAAGTCATACAAACGTGATAAATTGCTTGATATGAAGGTGAACTGCTTAGAAATCAGTGTTTACTACAATTTAAAACATTAATGTAAATACCGCCATGAAACTAGTTTAATTTGAAACATGTATGACCTTGTTTTTATTTAAACTCGTCCTTGAAGTAAATATAAAATGAGTTTATATTGCAATATTTTCAAGCTAAACAAATAAGGCAAATTTATATACCTATTACATATTTGTTGTTAATTTGTTGAAATAAAATATGTTTTATAGTAAACAAGGAAACCATTAAATATTGTGTCTGCCTGCTTTAAGGGGCAAATAAATAAGTTTCTAATTGTTTTTTTTCCTTTAGAAATACCCAGAATGATAACATAATCAAAGCATACTTAGAAGCCCAGAACATAAATAGCATCCTGACACTTTTAATCTTTTTAAAAGTGCATTGTATTGTGTATCAAATAACCCTTAACAAGCAGTTATGTATTTAAACAAGTACAATTTGAAAAACTTAATACCTACTTCCATTCTATTCAGTTATTGGAGTGTAACTCAAAAAGTCCTGGACCGAATTTGATGAAATTTAAATTGCTTTCAAACAAAAAAAGAATTTTGAGAATCGGTTCACCCAATCGAAAGTTAATGTTAAAATTTAAAGAAAAATACCATGATAGTTTAAAAGTAGATACCTATTATCACAATATTATGCGCATGGTACCGACTTCAACAAGTTATTTTAAACTTATTGGTATAGTAGTCGGTTCCGTTTTTTGGTAAAAAAAAGATTTGCAATATTTTTAGAGACGTTTGCTACTTACGGCATCGATTGTCATTCAATGTCAATAATGATATCATCAAGATAGGCGTAACACTTTTTAGTTTTTGGAGTGTAATTCAAAAACTGCATTATCGAATTTGATGAAATTTAAATGAGATCTTCGGAAGTATACGCTACGAAACAAAACAATAATTTTGAGAGGCGGTCCAAAAATGGGGGAGAAATATATATAAACATACACATAAAAAATACATACACAAGAACATATAACTTCCTCCTTTTTTGAAGTCGGTTAAACTATGAAGTTGTCAGTTTTTTGTTATAAATTAGTAGAGTAGGTTCGCAGATCGGGAATTAGTGTGTCATGACTAACTCTTTTATATTGTGCTTTAGTTAGACTTGTACACTGTTTGTTTTCCAAATAAAATGAATAAAAAATAAATATAATGGTACTGAAACGTGGTCTCTTATTATGGGTCTCATAAGTAAGCTCGAATGCGTACAATGTGCTATAGAGAGGGTTATGCTCGGAGTTGCTCTACGTGATTGAATCAGAAATGAGGAGATCCGTAGACGAACGAACGTTACCGACATAGCTCTGAAGATAAGCCGTGGGCAGTGGGCAGTGCACATTGTACGTAGAACAAAGATGGCCGATGGGGCCGAAAGGCTTTTTGGCGGCGAATATTTACAGCGTAAACTCCCTAAGGATGAGCATCGGTCACGCCCGAAACCTAGGTCGATATTATCGGCTAATTACGTAAGCAAAGTCGGTGTTGATATAAAATTAACTGTATGTGGATTAAATAAAAACAGAAAGTGATATAAAAATACGCTGTATAATCCATTTAAAGCAGAAATTTCGTATCTCAATGATGATCGCATTCCATACTAAAACAAGATGGTGTAGTATATATACGTCTTTGAATGGCGGCGCCTAAATTGAAACAATAGAGCAATTTCAACTGTTTACTTCATAGACATATTATACTTGTACTGACAGCTATTTGAAACTTTAAATTGTATGTAAGTGGCTGAAGAAAAAGATAAATATCATTCAGTAAACCTACATCTCGCCTAAATCGAATTTTTCACTACTTATCGCGTTTTTTTTCTTAAAGGGATTGCATAGCTAGTATATAGGCTAGTAGTAGTAAAAGAGAAAACTCTTTTCTACCTGTTAACATTGTCCGATTTCAGTGATTTTTTTTCATGCAATCAACACATTGTTTGCTATACCCGTACCTTTTTTTCAGTTTTTTTGAGTTAAAATAAATAATGTATATTACTTTGTAATACTGAAAAAATCAAAACGTACGGGCATAGCAAATAATGTGTCGCTTGCATGAAAAAAAATCACTGAAATCTGACAATGTTAAGAGGTAGAAAAGAGTTTTTTTTTGTGTGGACAAGTACGAGTACTAGCTATGCAATCCTCTAAAATGCCTTTACCACCAGATAATCTACTGTTTTGCTGTCCGCGCGGCGCACGAAACAAGCGATGGCTTGGAAGCGCTACTAAAATAGTTATTTAATATTTAAAAATATGTAAATATATTTTTTATAATAAATCGAAATTAATAAAACCACAGAACATATATTTGTTCTGTGGATAAAACTCTTATAATATTTCCACTGCCACTTGAATCCATGGAAGACCTCAGTACAATGCTCGAAGGCCTCCATCCAGTTTCCCAACGGGTAGGTCTTAAGATGAACATGGATAAGACGAAAATTATGTCTAATGCCCATGTTGTACCTACCCTAATATCAGTTGGGAACTCAGTTCTCGATGTTGTTGACGAGTACATCTACTTGGGACAGACAGTAAAACTAGGCAGGTCCAACTTCGAGAAAGAGGTCAATCGTCGAATCCAACTCGGCTGGGCAGCGTTCCGGAAACATCGCGAAGTCTTCTCGTCAAACAAATACCTCAGTGCCTCAAGACAAGAGTCTTCGACCAATGTGTGTTACCTGTGATGACTTATGGCACTGAAACGTGGTCTCATAAATAAGCTCAAAGTCGTACAACAAGCTATGGAGAGGGCTATGCTCGGGGTTTCTCTACGTGATTGAATCAGAAATGAGGAGATCCGTAGAAGAACGAAAGTCACCGACACCGACACCGAAAGACACCGAGCACGCAGAACAGATGGCCGATGGGGCCGAAAGGTTCTGGAGTGGAGACCACGGACCGGCAAGTGCAGCGTAGGTCGTCCACCGACAAGGTGGACAGACGACCTGATAAAGGTCGCAGGACGACGATGGATGCAGACCGGTCCAACCGGTCCTTTTGGAAAATCATGGGGGAGGCATACGTTCAGCAGTGGACGTCCTACGGCTAAGATGATGATGATGATGACTATTACCACGCGTTTTGTAAAAAAAACACTATAATACTAGTCGTTCTTGGTAGGAAATGGCATTTACTAACCTCTGCAATAAAGTAGTATGATGCTCGATATAATGTAGTCCTTGTGCTACAAAATGCAGTATAATAGCTAAATAAACTTTTTTAAATATTGTTAGACATACCTTTTTAGTATTTCTTGCAGCGTTGAGCAAATATGATCCATGTGACATATTCGACCAGTCCAAAAGTACTACGTTTGTGCCCGGTCTCGCTTCAAGATATGCGCTGGCCATCACCTGAAACAGAAATCACACACAATCATTCGGACGTTTAGTAGTGTCCATTAATATAATTAAGGAGATCAGTGGGCAAAACACGAAAATTCGTGTAAATGTAACGTTACAGTATTGTTACCGTATAAAATACAAACAATAATTTATCTAGTCCATCTGTGGCACAAATGCTGGTAGCCGGCTACACGTAGCAGCAGCCGCACACGATGTGTCGTCGCTTCATGTCGCTGCAGTCATGATTTCGAACCCGACTGCAAACGGCAACTGCAGATGGCATCAACCATTTGAAAAGCGATACGAAAGGTTTTGTTTAAAAGCTTTTCAGTTGCTTTACTAGGTAGAATGGTACCCGCGAGCGGAACTACTGATCTGCGGTTGGGCACCAGTGTCGTCTGCTGCTCGACGACGCGACGCTAGCTTCGTGTCGCTAACTAAGAATGGTGTTTCATAGAAATACATAGACACCAGTAGTGTCTAGTGGAAGCGGTCAGTTGAAAATACGACTATCGATGACCCGTCTATAGTTTGTTAGTATTCCTGGGCCGTAGTCCAAATGCTGCGCAAAGCCTTATGTTTAGAAGCTTTTATCGCGTTATTTTAGGGTCGTTAAACATAACAAAAAATACCATGAAAATTTCTAAACATGTTTACTTCACATTATATGTTTAAAATATTATTTATTGTAAATAATATCTTAGAAACCAGTTTCTAAAAAAATACTGAACTTGGGAAAAACGCTGATTACTTGCATTATTCATACTACACATACATATTCATCTCCACATGAACAATAGGTAATCATGGAAACCATTATCATGCCTAATTAAGTTTTCTTTTCAAAACTACATTGTCTATGACAAGGTGACGATGACGCTAGTTTCTTGATTTTTGTTCACCCAAAAAGTGCTCAACGCGACAAAAGAAGTTTTGACTTCAAAAACCTAAAGTGTTTAAAAAATGTCGTGGCGTTAAACAGTCCAAGATGTTTGTTGGTCAAAAAATACAATGTTCAATAGTTACAATGTTCAGTAGTTATAATGTGAAAAGGTACAAACGCGCAACAGCTGTTATGTCATAGTGCCTAATGGTACATTTTATATTTATATGTAAAAATGTTGTGTATGTGTATTTTCCACTCAAGTCGATATTCAAAACTAAGCGTCTAGAATTTTCAGTAAAAAAATCATGAATTCTAGAAATCGGTCTGAATTTTTTAGTTATAACCAGTCTGTTCCAGAAATATTCAAGAAAACATACCGATGTGTCTGTACATAAGCATTTTGAAATAGCGGAAGCGTTTTTTCAATACTTTTTACTGTTTTATAGATCGCTTTCGGACAAATGCTACGAGTATTTCCGTACTTACTAGTAACCACCACTTACTTTCAGTAACAGCCTGTATAAGCTGCTCAATGTTGTAAATGCCATGACAACAACAATATATCGATTATTGTATACATATTATTTATAGTTCCGAGACTCATTAACAAGGGGATATTTTTAGCATGAATAACAAATTTTACCTTAACGCTTTCCTGTTCTGCCACTTCTATGAATCCGTGGATATAGAGTACTGTTGGGCTGTCCTTATCGAAACCCTTGAAATCTAAGAGTTTGGTGGCTTCTCTAATTGGAATGTCTATATATTCTTCTACCGTACGTCTGAAAAAGAAGATATAAAAGATAAGAAAGATTTAAATATTTTAATTACCCGAAATAAATTTTTATATAAGGTATAATAAAATACGTAACAAATAAAGGGAAATCTGCATTTTAATTAATAATATAAGGGAACGGGTTCACAGTTTCATTGATTTTACGAAGGAGGTTGCGTGAATCAAAAATATCATCACTCTTTTATTTCAAGAGTTTGGCATATTAACACCTACATTCCGTAAGTCATGTTCCAATGAAAACGAGATCTTTTGTAATAGACGATCTTATTTCCACCTTATCCCTTAGTATACTTTTACAACATTCAGGAAAGAGTCGGACTGATCTTGACGATAATAAGGTAATAATAATAATCCTTACTACATAATAAAGCAGAAAAGATTTTTGTTTGTTTAAACGTGCCAATATCTGAAACTACCAGGGTGATTAGATATTTTTGTATATGATAGGCAGATTATGATTTATGATAATTGTATAGGTATCTATCAATAGGCAAGGCTATTTTTTACCCTGAAAAACAAAAATGCGGGCTATCCTTCAGGTCGCAAACTCGCAACTAGAGAAAAATAAAGTTATAAATACACATTGAGATTTGAAATGATGAACAAGACTTAAGTGCCCTAACCCCTTGCTTCCCAGAGACGTAAATATACGTCAGTTTCATTCATAAATCTTTTGTTTTAATTTTAATTTAAATTTAAATTTTATCACGGTATAGGAAGGATTAATGAATGCTTGTCAGGCTGGCCAGTCTCCTTTAGCTGAAGTCGGATTTCTTGGCTCAAATCAAATATTTGTATATAGTGTTAAGGTATAGGTAGCACCGGTACCTATACGTACCTATACTATAATCAAATCAAATCAAATCTTAATGGTGATGAGCAGTAAATCAAGCGTAATTATCGCGCAAACAAGATGGGAACTTTATGCTAAATGCAGTGCAATTGTGTATAGAAATTGATGCCCCCGCTCAAGCATTTTTGAGCAATTACAATTTTCTCGATGTTCATGCTAATTATCTTATATTCCTCTTTTTAAGGCGCGCTCGTATCCTGATATTAGTAAAAAGCTGAATGTTTAAACATTAATTGTAACGAAACAAATCAATAATATTGTATGAAAAAATTACTTAGGTTAGAAAAGGAACAGGCAAAGAGTAATAACCGAAGATAATTCCTAAATATTACTCGCAACTGCAGAAAAAAAATCCTGAATAGGTCCATAAAAATAAACTTTCACGTCCAAACTCTCAGAATTTTCAGCGATAACACTATATTTTTTATTAGGTAATACATAGCCAGCATGTAGCACTAAATTAGTAACCAGCAGTTTTTTCAATTGTGTTATTATATATCGAAATATATTAAGAAAACGTAGAAAATTAATGCATTTTCTCATGACATCGTCCAATATAACATGCGATTTTCAACCTTACGTAAAGCATCGTAAATTATTTTAAAATTGGGGTTGGACTGCGTCTTAATATAAGATCATTGGTACCTGCGTCTTCTAACTCACCATGTAGGTTTGCGCGACGCAGGAGTAAGTACTTTATAAATGTTATAATGAATGATCTTGAGCGATTATAGCTCTGGTTTGCAACAGATCAGTAGCAGTAGAACTCTTTGTGAATGAGCTCATCAGGGGAAGTACAGCCACCATACCTTTTCAACCGTGTTGCAGTAATGTTCGCGATACTGTGGCCTGGTTCGAAGAGTATGGCGGCCGGCGAAATTACAGGCGCATGAGACTTATCAACTTGTGTCTCAAGGTTCCGGGTGCAGTGCAGTTCGTCACTTGTATCTTATATCACAATGCATCTGTTCTAGGCAGAGGTTATCCAGATGGATAACCTCTGCCTAGAACAGAGGATAGCCCTCGTGCTTGTATCTTCTCCTAATATCATAAGATCATTCATTGGCAGGCTTATGAAATTAACCATCAGACGTATGGCCTATGACGTATGGCATATGGCGTATGGGCTATGGCGTGAGGCCTTGGGCGCATCGCCTATGGCGTATGGCCTGTGGCGTGTGGCCTATGGCGCATGGCATATGGCCTATGACGTATCAACCATCAACTAAAGCTTGGATGTATCATCATTTGTAACAAAATGTTTCATAGAATTGCAATAACAGGTACTCACCCATTGTAAAATCTGAGATGAATGTCTTCTATTTTATTATCTCTGTCTGGTAAAACTCCTGTAACAAAAGAAACACTTTTTTAAATAAGCTTCAAAACTAAGAATAAAATATGCTATCATCTTTGTTTTGTAGGCAGACGTGACGTCTGCCTACAAAATAAATCAAGCTGTTAATTTGACGTCTGAGACGTCAAATTAACAGCTTGATTTATTTTATAACTAGCGACTTCCCGAACTTTGTTCGCGTAGTAGGCTCGGCCTTCGGCCTCGCCATAACCTCCCATCTTTTCTTGGTTTTTCTTTCATAAGAACCTTCTCGTGAAAATAATTATATATATATATATAATACTAGTTGACCCGCCAGCGGCTTCGCTCGCTTGTACTTGGTGTAGGGGCGAGAGAGTAATTTTTAAAATTTCCTTATCTTTTATATTTATGAACCGATTGACTTGAAGCATACATTAAATGTTACGTGTAGCTTACCATAATATATTTGTGAAAACCACATCTCAAATCGCATAAGCCGTTTCTGAGATTAGCGCACAAACGCATATACAGATAAAAAGACAAAAATTCAAACAATAATTTTATTCATCCTATTTTCGATTATCCTATATTTTCGGTGTATATTAAAGTCCCAATAATATTTTATCTCATAAATCTTCCATGTACAGACAACGATCCGTTACATTTTTATTATATGTATAGATAAGACCAGCTACTACTAGTCAAACCGTCAAACAACTTATAAATATCCTCAACGCTGCGTTGGTACATTACTAAATCTTATAATTTTATAGAGTAATAACGACACAGATACAGTTTTAAATGGTTTTGATAGGGCCAAGTAGGTGCTCATTCACTCACAAACTCTTGCATTTTAATGTAGTGTAAAAAAATTCAATAAAGTCATCTCCGCAATTTTTCACTATTTCGAGGAACATTGTCACATACTTGATAACAGGTACAAAGCAAAAGACTTCAGTTAAATAATAACAGCTACTCAAACTGATGAACGAACGAGCCGTGTGACGTTGACACACCGCGGAAACGTAGCATGTGCACAAAAAAGGACTGGATTTAGATTTATATCTACTCTATCATATTCTTTGTACATATTTTTATAAAGAGTATAAAATGCAATGAGTATTTAAGTTTGCTTGGGATCAACTAATCAACATTTTTAAATAATTTTAATTGATATGCTTCTAAAACGCTCTACTATAGTGTATTCACATGATTACGTAATTTTAAAGAGTGTTTAATATAATGTCATATAATATAGACAGTTATAGTTTCAAAGTAAAGTTACTCTTGCTTAAAGTTATAACCAACTCTTTTTTGTTACATAATTAAATATTTTAGCCTTTTGTAGACCACGCTCACTTTTTAAAAAAATATTACGATTATATATGATAAATAATATATGGTCAAAAATTCAAAAATGTAAGTACAATGAAACCTTTTATGAGAAGAAAAGCGACTAAAGTGATATAAGGGCAAATATATATGGATTTAACGTCCATGGTATAACTTAATAAAAACACTTCTGAATTACCAGTTTCCATTCATGATTTATATAGATTTCACAAAAACTGTTTCGAAATTACAAAATTGCACAATCAGGTAAATTGTAGGAAGTAGTTTTGCAATTTACATTGAGTATATTCTTAAATAATCATTGTTGCTGTTGTATCTTGCTAGGTTGGAATTGGAAAACAATTCCGATCATCAAAACTAGCTACAGTAGTTTAACGAGATCCCTATTTCTTGTATACACAAACAGTAAGCCTACTGAGAATATATCAATATTATAAAAACATACAATGTACCTACTAAGATTTCCTTGATTGTTTTAGCAACAGGCTTACATTTATGCGCCGCACTTTAAGAGAGACACTATAACGTCGTGCAGAGTAATGTAAAGCGCGAGACTTTGAATAGTAACATTTTCAGATAATTATACGAGTAGGGTACAATAGTAGTCTATGAAATCTTCTATAATCTAACAACGTGTTAAAGATTCAATATAGAAAAACAGTTAGATAGTTCTAGATCTAGATTAAATAAAACAATAGAAAGTTTCTTAACACAACAAAAACACTTCTTAACACAACAAAAACAGTTCTAGATAAAACTGTTCATCATAATGAACAGTTTTATGTAGATTTGATAAAATACAGACAGAGAACTGTTTTTGTTGTGTTAAGAAACTGTCTATTGTAGGTACATATAATCCGGTATATTAATGTTACTTTGAGTACTATTTAATTATTTTTTTTCAAATACCATTTTATGTTCTAAAATATATTCAATTAGACTGACGGATAAACATATATACGGATAGACGAACGGGACGACCTTATAAGGATTTTTTGTACTACTACTACGGAAATCTAAGAATGGGATACTACCAATTTGTGTTTTACGGAATATTTGAAAACTGTTGTTAATGTAAGTAAACATCATCATCTCAAACGTAGGACGTCCACTGCTGAACATAGTCCTCCCCCACAAATTTCTCAAAGGACCGGTTGGAGACGGCCTGCATTCAAAGTCGTACTGCTACCTTTATCAGGTCGTCAATCCACCTTGTCGGTGGACAACCTACGCTGTACTACGTATTTATTTATTTATTTTTATCAATTCATAAGTCTTAGGTAGGTATATAGGTGGAACTTAAAATTACATGTGCTGACACCAAAACTTGCCTTTGCAGGCGTATGAAGTTATACTTTTAGTTTATTTTGATTTTTATTATAATTATACATAAATATTATTCATCAGTAATTCATAATTTAAAAACTCGTCAATGGAATAGTATGTCTTGTCAATTAATAATTTCTGAAGCCTACATTTAAAAATGTCAACATCGGTGGTCTCTTTTAGAGGTTTTGGCAGTTTGTTATAAATAGTCAACCTCATCAGAAACGTGCTATTGCTATAGAGAGCTGTTCTACGGTATGGCTCATGCAGTCTATCATTGTGCCGTTTGCTTTTTGGATTGTCCTATATAGTAATTATATTGAGCTTTTTGTGTTTGTTTTATAATTAGCTTTAACCTTGTTGAATACTTTTTAAAGATTTCTCTGTTAGATTTATTTGATGAGTGTCTATACTTCCATAATAGGTGTCGTTTCCGTTTAGTGCAAACCTTAATTCCTTAACCATCTCGGTCGCTTCATAGGTGTTAATGTTAAAGTCACCGCAAACGATGACTTTTTTATTTTGATAACAAGTTGCATTCAGAACCTCTTCTAGCCTATTGAAAAACTTATCTCGTGTCGATTTTTTAGTTCGCGGAGGTCTATAAACACATACTACTATAATTTTGTGCTCATCATCATCATCATCAGCCTGTAGCAGTCCACTGCTGGACATAAGCCTCTCCAATTGCACGCCACTTAGGTAATTTAATTTTAAATTTAATTTTGTAATTTAATTTAATTTTAAACTTAATTTTTTGCTCAACTAGTTCGATTGCACAGCACTCAAGAATATTAACATTACTTAGCGAGTTTACCTTGGGTAGAGTTTTGTACTTGTGTGAGTTGAAGACTAGTATACCTGAACCTCCAGCTCTATTGTGTCTACAAGATTTGGAGACCAAGGAATAGTTATCTATATTAAGGAGATGAGAGTCACTTTCCATCATTTATGTTCAGTAATGCATACTACGTCAATAAATCTATTCTTATTTTTTAGGCCATCTAAACATACTGTCAAATTTTCCATTTTATTAATCAGACCGTCAATATTTTGGTGCATAGTATTTACCGAATTATAAACGAAAAAATCTTTATTTACCGTAGTTTCACAATGTTTAGGGTTTGTCTGTATGTTTGTCATATTCTCTTGGATTATATTTACTGTTTGAGTACTTTTATCCGCCATAGTTGTACGTTTACAGTTTATGTGGTTTGAAGCATCAAACATTGGTTTCTGGTTCTTTCGGTTTGTTAATTTGAATTTATAATCTAGGCGTATCACGTCTCTAAGTATGTTTGTCGTAATATGTCGCAAAAAGTGCTTTCCCTTCAGTATGTATCTACTGTAGCACATATCTATAAATGAGCGTTATCGAAATTATTACATATGGATTGTAGATTATCATTTAGCTTCTTAATACAAAGAGACTGATTATAGGGTGTTTCACAAACAGTTACATTCAAGTTTTTGCTGTCAATCAAGAAATTTTTGATATAGTATTGAAATTCATATGGGTTTGTATCGTTTGTCCCACCTAACAAAATAACACAATCATTACTGTTTAGCTTCTGAATCGCTGTATCATAACTCTATAATAAGCATTCGTATTGGCAAAACCACCCATGCATTACCCAATGCAAGTACATCGCAATAGTTATTTTATTTGAATATTAAGAAAGATTATATTATACAGTACGTATATAAAGTTGAAACTTAACATTCATCCAACTATGATAATTATGATTCAGCAAAATAAGTACTATCCATTAAGTACAAGGGTAAGAATCTTCAACGCGATCATTTGAAATCAAAGGACAAGGTAATAATACGCCAACACAGTCACCTTGTCGGCAATTTATATAGTACTTATTAACTTACAATAGGTAAAACTCTTTACTGTACACACTATATAGGTGTGTGTGGGTGTTTTCTCACTACCCGTTCGACAAGGCTGTAAAGATAAACACTGGATTTCAGTACAACCACATAAGCTGTATTTACTATTATGGAGAGGAAATATTTGTATACTTGTATTTTTTAACAAATACATCCAAAAATTATTTGGCCAATTTCAAAAATTTCAAAAATTCTAGCTAAGTCAGTATTTACACTAATCACTGATCACTAATCAGTGCTTACATTAATTCAAAGTCAAAGTCAAGTCAAAAGCATTTATCAATTTAGGCATCAAAGACGCACCTATGAACTTCAGTTTTTCATTATAATGTACTTTAAAGACTCTACCGCCGCGTTCCAAAATATAGAGAGCCTACCGAGAAGAAGCGGCAATAAACTCGGGGTCACTGTTTTTATATAGATGTGTATAATGTTTCTACTTAGATAGGTATACTATTAATATTATATTAATTTATGGGTGGCAGAATGACAGCTTGCCAGAAATGGAGTATTCCAAGCATCTTTGTCTTTATAATGTCGCACTTTATAATATACATACTTTTTTTTTAGTCAACTTGAATTTTCCCTCTGTGAGCTCAGTTATGTTTTGGGATTTTATTGTAAAAACGCACTCAATTTCCTAAGAATGACTTGTTGGTCTTCACAAGTGAAAACTAGGTACAGCTATCCTAGTTGTATTCTTAGTTTTAAAAGGGTGGTGATCACTATTTAACTTATATATATTTACATATGTACATGTGATGTAGATTTGTAGACATTGACGTTTTCTATAAAATTGTAGTTTTCATACGGATTCCAAATTTTTTGAAAATATTATATAGCCTATATTCATCAGGGAGAATGTAGGATTTTTCAAATCAGTCCAGTAGCTTCGGAGCCTATTCAATTCAAATAAACAAATCTTTCCTCTTTATAATATTATTAGTGTAGATTAACTTCTAGCTCAAAAACGTTCTGGTCGTTAGAATTTGAGATTTCTGATGTAATTATTATCAATAAATAATATACAGCAGGTACTACTGTATACTAACATTAAATACAGTACTTTGAAATTAAAAAACTTTAAACGGGTTAAATCGCGTGTAATTTAGTATTATTTTAACCCGACGACGTTTTGAACACTTCAGTGAACATGGTCACGGGTAGACTCACTTCACTGAAAAGTGTTCCAAACGTCGTCGGGTCAAAATTATATCAAATTATACGCAATTTATTCCATTTAAAGTTGTTTAATTTCAATGTATAAGAATCGCGAAAGCCTAAAAATCATTAAATACTACTTGCTAACTATACTGCTTGTTAACTTTACTGATTTTTAACTATATCTTTATAAGCAAAACAAGGAGTGATGCCATTTAGTTGTTCGACTGGTGGTAAGCGTATCATAGCAGCGTAATGGTACACATTATGCCCACCCATGAAAGTTGCAGTGCCACCCAAAGCACGTGGCATTTGTTCGTATATCTCGTTCGCCAAGTAATTTTATTATTTTCACTGTCATTCAAATCTAAATACAATTATAGTGCATGCTACTGCTTGGAGGTGTCACATCCGGCACTGCAATTATGCCCACTATGATATAAATCATATCGACAGGTATATTGTTTTACCAAATTAGTTTAAGCAATGATAGCCCATGGTGATGGCCAGGAGATGTCACGGCCACAGGATTACTCCCCACTCGAGTTTGAGCTTCGATGAGAGTAACATAAGATGCAATCCAGAGAACGCTGGTTGGGCACATCTGGTGTTCACCTGGCTAGCTACAACTCTCAAGTTTGAAAACATATCGAAGGCACCTAACACCTAACCTATTTTTCAGTAGCTGTCTTTAAGATCCAGTTGCTATTCTAGATCCAGAGTGATATCACCTTCGGCCGCATTATCACAGGCCATCAAGTAAGATAGTATCAAAATGAAAAAAGAGAAAAAAAAACAAACCGTATGAACGTATAACTGTGCTGACTATACAAGAGTAGAAACCTACACCAGCAATCATTAACGCAGACAAGTGAGCGACATGAAACATGACGTGTGACCGTACACAAGAGCTACGCTGACCCGGATCGAGTGATTAAAAATTCATTTAAAACGCGGTATTGAGAATAGAAGGGTCATCGGTATATGGTAGTACTTACACGCATAATACGGGGTAGCCAGATTTTAACTCGAATTCAGAAATTACATGGCAAATATGAATCAAAACCATCTTGGGTTGATGAACGCTAAGGCATTATTCGCTATGTCCATATATGAGCAGGTAAATGCGGCGCGTTAAGATGTACAAGGAATTATAGTAAAATTGTATCGGCTTCAAGAGCATTCCTAGATGATAATGGTAAGACGCCGCGTGTTTGAATACTCATAGCGAATAAGGCACCTACGGTGCTTCGTAAAATTTATGCGTGAATTTCTGGAAAGCACTGCGGCTGATATAGGTATCGTTGTGTTTACCATCAGCTTACGACTTTCCTTGTGTGCGAGCGGATAATAAAATTAAATATCTTATTAAATTATGTCCCATTACGAAGACCGGCGACCCGCCAACTTGTTCCATTTACTTCCTCAACTGATTGATTTTATGCGTATGTTAGTTTAATCGTAAGATCAGATACTCTCCTAGTACAAAACATTTGCGATAAAGTATGCGTGTCATTTTATTGATTGTATCCTAATTAAACAGCGTGCCGCGTTTCGTAGCTCAAACTCTTAGTAATTTGTCACAGTTGTACCTACTAGCTAGATAAATGGTACTTTTTTAATTCGTAAATATATAATAAATTAAGTCTTTCTTGTCACAAGCTTATGTTGCCGCCAAAAATTGTACAATAGGCACACCTACATGTAACAGTTCTCTATCAAAATGTTATTGAGGTCAAAATATCTACTGAATATGCCAGGGAGAAACAGTCTTCATGCCGCGTATATCATTTATTCACTCTTTCCGTTTGGATTAAAAAGATTGCAGTTCCCATTAAGGTTTGTTTTGCGATGACTAATAAGTAACAGGGACAAACTCTGACATTTTTGGAGTTTATTTACGGCAGGGCTGTTTCTCGGATAGCCAGTTTTGTGTGGCATGCTCACGTGTTAGCTCTCCAATTGGCCTAGTTATATTAGTGCCTGATTCCGAAATAAAAAGATTGTAAATATAAAGAAATAATGTAAAGGACGGAATGTACCTACGTCGAAAACATCGCAGTCAAAAGCTAGTTAATGATAAGTTTTTGAATTGGTTTTTAATTTACTTCGTGGCGTACGTGGCTTATTAAAAATTTTGATTAAATTTTCATACCGTGTACCCGTCAACTTATGCGGGTATCAATTAAAATGCCTATAGCAGAGTGAATAAGTTGATGATATGTAATTTAAAACCATCGAATGTGAAATTAAAACTAAGTGGTAGGTAGTGGTGATATGGATGAAGTATTCATTTAGTTTATTTGAGTATTCATTTTAATTTCAGATAAATTTATTTTGAACTTGATCCTCCATGTCTGTTTTAATGGACATTAAAGTGAGTTTATATTCGCACTACTTTTTGCCGAAGTAAGCAACGAAATGAAATCCCCAAAGCTAACTCATGGTTCTATATTATATTTAGATTTATAGCTCAAAAGAAGTATACATACATAATCAGCCCATTTTGTTCCCACAGTTGGGACTCGAGTCTTCGACTCGAGTGAGAGCAGTTGGGCTATAATCCATCACGCGGGCCCAGTGCGGCTTGGTAGATAGGTTATGGCCACTAACCTATCTACCAAGCTGCACTGGACCCCCGTCGAAGTTTTCAGGCCGCCTGAAGGGCTTCAACATAGCCTAACGACTGTTGTCCTAAGACATACAACAGAGACCGACGGCTTAACGTGCCCTCCGAAGCACGGAAGCACTCCAGGTGAATAATGCCACTAGCGGTCACCCATCCAAGTCCTGACCGCAGCAAGTGTTGCTTAATCTGTCCGCATCAGGACAAAAAATAACAATAGATTTATGAATGAAACTTGCCTCGAATGAGGCTTGCTGATTCGGACAGATTAACTTGTTGATCGGTTAAGATCGTCAAGTCAAGCTCCGCTACGAGCGCTTAAAAGAAGCATACATGCTTAGTATATATTGTATAGTTATGTGTTTGTGATTTTAATGGACGTTTTCTACGAGCTGTTTTTGATTTTTGAGATGAGACGATTCCAGCAAGTCGTGCTCGTGAGTCACACCTTGGATACTGACACCATGTAATTTATCAACAAAATACCAAACTATGCCTCGGTAATGTAAAGTTAAATGCCCACCTCATCCTTTTTTGCGTTTGTTATATTGATTATTTCCTGCAATGTTTATAGATTTACAAAACTTGTACACAAAATTTTCATTTACTCGTAATATCATGTCTGTCACAAAGAGAATAAACTCGATAATTCATCTCTACAAAATTTAGATTCAGAAAGCAATAAGGATATAGGATTATAATTAGTTATCAGTTTTTAAGTTCTCCTTATGAACAGGTAGCGTTGCGGAAACTTCGCGAAGTCTTCTTGTTAAAAATACCTCAGTGCATCAAGGCACAAGATTATTCGACCAATGTGTGTTAACAGTGATGACTTATGGCACTGAAACGTGGTCTCTTATTATGTGCCTCATAAACAAGCTTAAAGTCGCCCAACGAGCTATGGAGAGGGCTATGATCGGGGTTTCTCTACGTGATAGAATCAGAAATGAGGAGATCCGTAGAAGAACGAAAGTCACCGACATAGCCCAGAAGATTATAGCCAGTTAAAGTGGCAGTATCGTACGCGATATAAGAATGTTTTCTCGTATATTTTTCACACCTTGGGTTACATTACCGAAGTTTTCGACCCCTAGCCTATCTTACTCAATGATAATGTAGCTTTTGAAATCAGTCCAGTAGTTTTTAAGTTTATTAATTCCATACAAAATACAAATCTTTCCTCTTTATAAGTACAGATATAGATTAAATGCATTCATCATCATCATCATTATCAGCCGGAAGACGTCCACTGCTGAACATAGGCCTCCCCCATAGAACGCCACTTGGACCGGCTACTCGCTTCCTGCATCCAGCGATTCCCCGCGGTTTTTATGAGGTCGTCGGTCCACCTAGTGGTGGGCCTGCCTACACTACGCCTTCCGGTGCGTGGTCGCCACTCGAGAACCTTTCTTCCCCATCGGTTATCAGTTCTGCGAGCGATGTGGCCTGCCCATTGCCACTTCAACTTGCTAATTTTGAGAGCTATGTCGGTGACCTTAGTTCTCCTACGGATCTCCTCATTTCGGATCTTATCACGCAGGGAAACCCCAAGCATAGCCCTCTCCATTGCTCGTTGAGCGACTTCAAGCTTGTTAATGAGGCCCACAGTAAGGGACCACGTCTCAGTGCCATAAGTCATCACTGGCAACACACACTGGTTGAAAACCTTGGTTTTCAGGCTCTGAGGTATTGGGGACGAAAAGATGGATCGAAGCTTCCCGAACGCTGCCCATCCGAGCTGGATTCTTCGTGCGACCTCCTTGTCGAAGTTGGACCTACCTAATTGGACAGTCTGTCCCAGATAGACGTACTCGTCTACAACTTCGAGTGTATCGTTTCCAACAATTACCGGTATAGGTGGAACATGGACATTGGACATGATTTTCGTATTATCCATGTTCATCTTAAGACCAACCTGTTGGGAAACTCTACTGAGGTCGTTGAGCATGGTGCCGATATCCTCGAGCGACTCCGCCATTATAACTATATCATCGGCAAAACGAAGGTTAGTGATGTATTCGCCATTAATGTTGATGCCACATCCTTTCCAGTCCAAAAGTTTGAAAACATCCTCCAATGCGTTAGTGAACAGTTTCGGAGAGATGACGTCTCCCTGTCTCACACCTCTCTGCAATGGAATTTGTTCCGTACTCTGGTCCTGTAATTGGACTGACATAGTGGCCTTGCTGTATAAACACTTCAACGCTTCGATATACCTATAGTCAATTTGGCATCGCTGCAAGGACTGCAGTATGGCCCACTTCTCGATAGAATCAAAGGCTTTCTCGTAATCCACAAACGCTAGACACAGTGGCTGATTATACTCTTCGGTCTTCTGTATAATCTGCCGTAGTGTATGAATATGGTCTACGGTGCTAAAGCCTCTTCGGAAACCGGCTTGTTCAGGAGGCTGGAACTCATCAAACCTGCGTGCGAGACGGTTCGTGATGACTCTCGAAAACAGCTTGTACACGTGGCTCAAGAGCGATATGGGCCTATAATTCTTCAATAAGGTTTTATCACCTTTTTTGAAGAACAGCACCACCACGCTCTTGTGCCACGTTTCCGGCGTTTTGCCTTCGAAGATGACAGAATTGAATAACTTCTGGAGGACTAAAAGTATCGGTCTACCACCCGCTCTCAGAAGTTCAGTCGTAATTCCGTCCTCTCCTGGCGCCTTGTTGTTCTTAAGCTGTTTGAGAGCCATTCTAATCTCGTACAGGCTGATGTCCGGGATGTCTTCGGTATAGTGTCGGACTAACTTTGCTCTGGTGTCCTGAGCTGCTTCAGTAACGGGTTCGCGCGTCGAGGTATATAACTGTCGATAGAAGCTCTCAATCTCTCTCAGAATCTCAGGCTTGGATGAAACGATACTGCCATTTTCGGTCTTCAGTTTTGTCATTTGGCTTTGCCCAATAGACGAATCCTTTGCAAACACTTTAGAGCCCTGGTTCCACTCAATTGCTGCCGTAATACGCGCAGTATTATAAGCACGCAAGTCGTGTCGATTAAATGCATTATGGCTGTAATTATAGTTATTATAGTCGGATGTAAATCAAATTCATTGTAAACTATATTATGTATTTCAATAAAATTTCGAAGGAAAAAAAATGCGCTTTTATGTCACTTTTTCAGCTTCAATCATCAACTTACTAACACATGTGCTTACTGGAGTTAAACAGATATAGAACCGCCATTTTTCAAGATTTCAATCAACATTTGATCGCAATTGAGATATACATACCTAATAGCCCTGCCGGTGTCAAGAACACACCTTAGCACTGTAATAAAAATTTGTTTACGATATAGTTTTTAAAAAGAATAAGTATATTATATTTATTAGAATATATCTTGGTTAAGTTCTTACAAGAGCCGCTCCAAAATAATTACTAATTACGTTTTGCATATTCATGATGACGCATTAATTAATTGATTAAAACTAATAAATTTGTAAAATTAAAATAAATCACTCTCTCAAACTACAGAAAACCTACTATAATGTAATGTACCCCAAGCTTGACCTCTTTACATCTAATTAAGCAGATATTCTGACAAATCATCCTATTCGTAAAAAACTCGTTCAAGGCTATACCCACACTCACACTACAATACGTACTACATACTGACACGCACTAGATACAACGTCACACTTTCAACTCAGCTGCACTTTGTATTTTATATGTAGGTTTAATTTATATGATCGTAATATCGTTGTTATTTTATCCTGCCCCCGCGGTTTCACCCGCGTGGTTATGAATGATGATGATATGAAAAGTATCTTATGTGTTATTCTAGCACATCATCTATCTATAAGTTAAATTGTATTCAAATCCGTTCAACCATTTTGGCGTGATTGAGTAACAAACCTCCATCCAAACAGTCGTATTTATAACTAGCTGCGCCACGCAGTTTCACCCGCGTGGTGATGAATGATGATGACGATGATGATGATGAAAAAGTATCCTATATGTTGTTTCAGCGTTTCATCTATCTACATACCAAATGTCATTAAAACCATTCAGTAGTTTTTGCCTGAAAGAGCAACAAACATCCATGTATCCATCCATCCATCCATATTATATAAACTTTCACATTTATAATATTAGTGGGATATTAGTAACATTACCTTTAGACCATCTATTTTCATTTTATGGATTTGTAAGTAAAGATCGTTATAAGTAAAGATTTATAAGGAAAACAAAAGTACTTCAATAACTATAATTATGCCAGTTCTGTATAATCTGTGGAGTGGTACTTACTGGTGATCTGTATCACAGGCTTTCTCGAAAACCTATCTCATACATTGCAGTCTTACACAAAACACGTTGTAATGCACCTAGTAAACTACTTATCTATTATAAAACCTGTTCTAACGATGTTCTGCCTCTGCGGCAGACGCCACTGCGCACTCGCTCTGAAGATGAGCATCGGACATGCTCGAAACCCGGATCGACGTATTCGATCCTTAACGTGAGTGTTTTGCCGGTTAATAATAATAGTAAAACTACTTATTTGTTATAAAACCTGTTGTGTTTCAGAAAATAATAATTTGCTATGCAAGGATCCAAAGTTGTTTTTTAGCGCGAGTACATGTACAGGTTGTATATTTTTTGGTTTCAAAGGTCCGCATAATAGCTTCGCTCCCAAGAAAACTCAGAACTTTTCGCCTCAGTATAATGAGATAAATGCTAGGTCCAAGAAAAAAAGCTAATATTATATTAAATTAGTGTTTATATATTTAAAAAATTAAGACATTGAAGACTGTAGGACGAATCTCGTTTCTGAACAATAACATAAAAATACTACATTCGCATTTCAAATTACTTTTCCACGCTGTCGAATAAAAAAAGACTTATGCGTGCAGTTAAATATTTGATTTTAATTTTTTGTTATTTATAATTTATATAACTTAAAATTACAATTTAAAGTTTTTAACATTGTCATCTATGTATATAACAATAAACCCCTATTTCTCCTGGTCACGCTATAACTTGAGAACGGATGGAACAATCTCGCAATTTTTTTTTGTTGTGTTACTTATTGTCAGGACAAGGTTCTTATGAAAGAATAATCAAGGAAAAATTGGAGGATATGGCTAGGCCGAAGGCCGATCTACGCGAACGAAGTCGCGGACAGTCGCTAGTATGTTATAATGTAACAATGTCAGAAATGATTATAATATTATATGATTAAAAATATTTGAAATAACTCGACTTCATAATGTTATTTTAATGACTTAGCATCCTGTATACGATGTACCGTGCTGTTACGGAGTGATGAGTGTACTGCATTGCCCCACCAGGTGCAAGTGTTTTGTTTCACTAAGTGTTCCACAAGACTGAGCAATTCGAATACAGCTCCGGTACTCCGGTTAGATCGTAACCAATCGTTAGCAACATGCGTATTGGTAAACATAGTATAAGACGCTCTACAGCGAGGTGACGATTTGTTCACAGTTGATGGCAATACTGATTTGCAATAACTGGGTTCAGATGTATATATTGCTATACATTGCGGAAGCATATGTTCAGCAGTAGACTGATTCAGGATGTTATTGATACTCGTATATCTATGGGTTGCACTACACTGGTTTAAACACTCCGATGAAGTTCGCAAGCTTTATATCAGGCAATTCAAGCCTGGGGTAAAGCGGCACAGTTACTCTCTTGGCATCTACCATCAGCACGACTTACCCGCCTTGTTCTTTTAATACGACTGAAACTAATTATTACTATACTATAGTTCTAATATGATTTTATAACACCTGCGTAGTGAGACCAAGCTTTGTAATTTTAGAGAGAAAAATAAATTTCGAGCACGAAAGGATCACCTCAGTGGCCTAGTAGTCATGGCATCTGAATGTCGGTAGACGCGAGTTTGAATCCCAGGCGAGGAGGATTGTCTTTATTATTCGTATTGTATTAATTCGCCACCGAATTTAACCATGTTTTGATTTTAACCGTCGTATGAGGGCGGAAGCGACATCTATTGAATAGCTTGTCAAGCTTTACCGAGCGAAGAGTTTTTACAAACTTTCGTATTCATATTGCAGCCCTTGATAAAAAAAAGTAACTTACTCATAAACATGATGCAAACTGTAATAGCTTGTAATAGAAAGTACAAACATTCATAAAACATATCTTTCAAAGTTCATAACAGTTAAATAGGTCCTATTGAAAGTGAATTGATTGCTATTAAGGAGTACGGTATTGACCAAGTTTTAAACTGCTCGCATCAGTTTTGTTGTGAGCCGATATACTTTATTATGCAATTATGTGACAGTTGGGAAATACGTGCACTTGATTGTTAGCAATACGTTTGCCCATGTCTGTTGCAGTGCTACCCAAAGCTTAGTAGGGTAGCTAGCTTAGCTTAGCTTATTACCTACTGTAATTTTTCTGTACTATGTTGGTCACCCCGAGAGTTTGGTTTTTGAATGCCTTTCGCTTAGTACTATCACTATTTACAGCGCTCTTCAAGCCCTAACATAGTACGGTGGTACCAAACAAGATGATCTCATGTACAAGAGGCATACCACCTAGTCAGTCGGGTTTCCTCGCCTCTTTCAATTCGTATCCCGACAGTGGAGGCAATATTCTTCTCTGTCCCCTCGCATTAAATCTTATTAGGTAAATTATGAGATCATAATGTCATATTAAAACATTGATGATATTAAAAAAGCAATCAATTGCAAGATTGAGACAACAAAAAACCGACACAGTAAGTATATATGTATAAAATTATTATTTCATTTCCTTACTATAACATTGTTTATCAGTTAGAACTTCCTGTACCTATAGCAATTTTTTATTTAAATGGACTATTTTATTTTTCGTAATTTTCAGCAGTTTACTTGCACTCTTATTGCGGCAGCTGTCTTTGAAGCCAGTCACCGTTCTAGACCCACAGGGCTATTATGTATCTCAGTTACTAACAAATGTTAATTGAAATCGAAAAAAAATGGCGGCTCTATGTCATTTTTGATAGCTTCAGTCATCAACTTTCTAACATTTTTGCTTACTGGAGTGGTCAAAACTGACATAGAGCGGCCATTTATTAGCAACTGAGAAAAAATAATAGCCCTGCCAGTGTGATACCGCTTTCGATCGTATCATCACTGGCCATCAAATAAACATCCCTATTACAAAACGTGGACAAAAGATAATCCCGAGTTTAGAGCATGTTTTAATCAAATTTCGTATGGGAAATTACCTAAATCTATTAAACCTTAGTATAAGGTAATTTCATTATGGCGGCTCCTGACTCGAGACTATCTGAAGTCCACGTTTTATAATAAGATGGTTTGTCCATCAAATTAATTATTAAACCTATTCTTGATACCATTCTCCCCGTCCTTATCCATATTTTAATTTTTCTATTTCTAGTGGCGCTTTTCCTGCTTTGTGGAACGCTCAAATTATTTCTCTTCCTAATACGAGTAAGTAAATCCTAAATGTTTTTCGGAATACCGTCTGAATATCCTTCATTTTCTATCCAAAGTACTCGAACGTCTAATTCATAATCAGATGAACACTTTCCTTATACGAAATAACTTGCTACACCTTCTTCAATCTGGTTTTCACATGGGGCACAGTACGGTTACTGCACTTGTTAAAACAACTGACGATATTCGTTTAGGTATGGCAATGCTTTTAACGTTGTGGATTTCGACATCCGCAATTCCGCAAAAGCATTTCGCTCTAATTATATATCTCCATCGGTTATTGATTGGTTTCAATCGTGCCTATACGATCGTCGAGAGCGGATTCACCTCGATGAATCTTATTCTTCGTGGTGTAACATAACAAGCTGGTGTGCCTCAGGGTAGCGTGTTATCTCATTATATCATAACTCTTTGGTGTTTTTATTAATTCAATTTCCCAACATATTTCTTCTTCCTACCACCTATATGCGGATGATTTTCAGTTATACTCACACGCTTAAATTGAGTGAAGCAATTGATTGTATAAATGAAAACATGCATCAGGTATTACAATAGAGTAAAGCTTATGGCTTGAAAGTCAACCCCCTGAAACCCCAAGTAGTAGGCAGTTCCTGAATGATTTGCAGAGTTAACTGGGACACATTGGCGCGAGTAGTTTCGATGGGGTCACTATTCCTTATAGTCAAACGATCAAAAATCAGCTAAATAAACTTGAGCGTCTCCAAAATGTTGTATCAGGTTCGTATTAGGCTTGCGCAATTATGACCATGTTTCCGAATTTCGTACTAAGCTCAGGTGGCTTCCCATACGCCAGTGTCGGAATGCTCACGTATTGTCTCTTCTTTATAGTATTCTCTTCAATCCCATTTCTCCACGCTACCTTAAAGAGCATTTCGAATTCTTGCACAATACTCATATGTTGTAATTACGGTCATCAGATAACATTATGCTAAAAATGCCTGTACTCAGAACCAGTTTTTATTACTCCTTATTTGCCGTTAATGCCGTCCGTTTTTGGAATTCTCTACCACTGGAAATACAGCGTGCTACATCACTTCAAACATTTAAAGATCGGGTTATAAAATTATATCTTTCACACGTTAGTGTGAAAGATATAATTTTATAACCCTAATTTACTCACTAATTGTAATATAATAATAAGCTATCACGATTTTGTATTTATTATCGTTTTATTTTTTATTTGTGTTCATATGTAATCACATTTCCTAGACTATTTGAATACCGTCAAGATGCTTTAGTGTTTATATTTTATAATTTTTTTTTGTATTTGTTTAATAATTACGTTTATATTATAAAATTACTCAAAGTATACTAAAAGTAAAGTAAGTTGATACGAGTACTTCTCTGATAATGGGTTGTTTGAAAGAGGTCATTCGATCGCATCATCACTTAGCATCAGGTGAGATAGTGGTCAAGTGCTACCCAGTTCGGTATAAAAAAAAAAGGTCGATAAAAGCGCCCATTGTTGCACTAGTTTTTAGCATGGTATTTTATCTTTTTTTAATATGAAATCATAAATGTGGCGTCTTAATAAAGTATTATCTATCTATAAGTTAAAAGAACCATAGCTTGAAATGTCTACAAAAAACTGAACCTAAGTAAATTTACTCCAATTTGCTCACTTGCTCAATTTCAGTGCAAATATTAACAGTATATAATATTATTCGTTTGTTGCATGGTAAACTGGTATCAATATCAACAAAGTATTATTATTACCCTACGAAGAAATAATTATTACCTAACAGGGCAATTTGATGCAAGGGCAATCATTGTTTTGTTAGTAATAGAAAATACCATTATATATCAGACAGACCGGTTGGCGCAGTTGGTAGCACCCCTGCCTTCTGAGCCGCTGGTCCCGGGTTCGATCCCCGGACAGGTCAAACATTTGTGTGCATGAACATGTCTGTTTGATCTGTGTTTGGGTGTGTATAATAATAATAAGTATATATATCAGTCATGAGGTTACCATAGCACAGGCTCTGCCTAGTTTGGAACCTGAAGTGTGGATGTTGTCCCATATATTTCTATCCACAGACTCCAGGGTCCGTGACATTTTTTTTACATTTACTTAACTTAACTAATTAATCAACTGTTTAAATATACATCTTTGTATACAATGAGGATTATACTAAACCTAACATTATATAAAATAACAGAAAATCAAAACCTAAATTAGGTATCCATTGGAATTCCGAGCAGACCGGTCTCCGCAATCACGAGCAAGCACCCGTTCACGAGTTGACGCATGTGCCAGCCATCGCCATCCTCAACCATATTTGAGGGAAGATGGCAACCCGACTCACGACGCCGCCACTTGCCAACACCTCTTCGTGAGCATGAGTGGTCGGAATGCCAATGTTTACCCATTACATTAACTGCAAATATTACGTTTTTTTTTGTGTTTCACGTCATTAAGACGTAGAGTACTGCTTACCCACATCCCATTTAGCAGGGCCTCCATAACCACGCTATTTCTATCTCGGATAGCCATTTTCAGATTATATTCACGTATGGTCTCTGGTCTTACAACCATCGCCTTCCTAACGAATCTTCCAATGGCATCATTATCGTCGTCTGCGTAGTAGATAAAGGTCCCAGTGTGTCGCGAAACTGCAACGACTGCATGGGGAACGCTATCGTGCAGCTTCAAACCGCCCTTGGAGTTGATGCCGATGACTGACTAGAATGTCAGTACGCACACACAGTCAGTGACTTCTTAATATTTGATAGTTACAGTTGATAATGTTTGACCATCTCACTTGATGATCAAAGTGGTGATGCGGCCAAAGGTAGTGTCTAAGTCACACAGGACCTAGCGAACGGCTCTCAAAGACACCTGCTATACACTGTTAAGTGCTTGGCGAGAGATTGTCAAACTTGAGGGTGGTAGTGGGGTACCGGCTTAGAATAGTACCCCCCCAACTCTACCCGTGGGTGCGTAAAAATCTGCTAAGGGATAACAATCGGAAGGTGGGCAGCAGCACCTTCCCAGTATTAAAACCCCAAAACTGCGCTCGCCAACCCGCCTGCCAAGCGTGGCGAGTATTGGCAAAATCCCCCCCAATGACGGACACATTAGGAACCAGGCCCCCAGTCCCCGGCAGCCCCGCTATTCCTGGCTACGGTAGCGGCCACGGTAACGGTGGGGCAGGGGGTGCTAAGAATCCCCGGCAGACGCCCGGCTACCACCCCCAACGACGACGACTGGCCCTGGTGACACACAACATACGCACAATGAGGACAGACGAGAAGATATATGAGCTGGAAGAAGAAATGAGTAAGTTACACTGGGACATAGTAGGGTTATCTGAAGTCCGTAGAGCGGGTGAGGACACGATAACCCTGAAATCAGGTAACCTACTCTACTACCGGGAGGGCGACCAACAGTCCCAAGGTGGTGTCGGTTTTCTCGTCCACAAGTCCCTTACTAACAACATAGTTAAGATCGATAGCGTTTCCAATAGGGTCGTATACCTAATACTCAGAGTATCCAAACGATATTCGCTGAAGGTCATTCAGGTATACGCACCGACGAAGTCGCACCCGGATGATGAGGTGGAGGATATGTATGAGGACATTAGTCGGGCCATACATACCTCTGAAACGCACTTTCTAGTTGTTATGGGGGACTTCAACGCGAAGTTGGGTAAGAGAAGCGAGGATGAGTTGAAAGTGGGGCAATTTGGATATGGACAACGGAACCGTAGGGGACAGAGGTTGGCCGACTTCCTGGAGAAAGAGGGACTCTTTATGATGAACTCTTTCTTTCAGAAGCCACCTCACAGGAAATGGACCTGGCTGAGTCCCGATGGTTCCACGAGAAATGAGATTGACTTCATTATGACCACCAAAAGGCAAATATTCACTGATGTCTCCGCGATCAACAGGGTTAAAACCGGTAGTGATCACCGAATGGTAAGAGGCACGGTGAATATTAATGTCAAACTGGAGAGGTCTCGTCTGATGAAGTCTACGCTCCGACCCACTCGTGCCCGTATTCAAGACCCCGAGAGCTTTCAACTTGAGCTATCCAATCGCTTCGATTGCCTTGAGAATATCGCTTCAGTGGACGAGATCAATAACAGGTTAGTAGAAACTGTCCATACAGTGGGTTCCAAGTACTTTAAACCCCACCGTACAGATAGGCCACAGAAACTCTCCAACGATACCCTCAACCTCATGGCTGAACGACGCTCATTGAAACTGCAGTCTTCGGATGATGCTGAAGCATATAGGCTGCTCAATAAACGAATATGGAAGTCCTTGCGACACGACATCCGGATCTTTAATACAAACCGTATTAAAGAGACGATAGAGCGGAAAAAAGGCTCCAAAGTGTTTGCAAGAGACATGTCTATTGGGCAAAGCCAGTTGACGAAGCTGAAGAGAGAAGACGGCAGTGTAGCGTCGACCAAAGCGGAAGTATTAGGAGAGGTAGAGAGTTTCTACGGACAGCTATACACCTCGGTCGCTAAACCTGTTAGCAGCTCGGCCAAAGACCCAAGAGCCAAGCTGACCCGACATTATACCGAAGATATCCCGGACATCAGCCTGTACGAGATTAGAATGGCTTTGAAACAGCTTAAGAACAACAAGGCGCCTGGTGACGACGGTATCACATCTGAGCTTCTGAAAGCGGGTGGAACACCGGTACTTAAAGTCCTTCAGAAGCTCTTTAATACCGTCTTACTTGAAGGTTCAACGCCAGAAGCATGGAACAAAAGCGTGGTGGTGCTGTTCTTCAAGAAAGGTGACAACACTTTACTTAAAAATTACAGACCCATCTCGCTTTTGAGCCATGTTTATAAGCTGTTTTCGAAGGTCATAACGAACCGTCTCAGTCGCAGGTTTGATGAATTCCAGCCTCCGGAACAAGCCGGTTTCCGAAAAGGCTATAGTACCATAGACCACATCCACACGCTACGGCAAGTTATACAGAAGACCGAAGAGTATAACTTCCCTCTTTGTTTAGCGTTTGTGGACTATGAGAAAGCCTTTGATTCGATCGAGACGTGGGCAGTGCTTGAGTCTCTCCAGCGGTGCCGTATTGACTATCGGTATATTGAAGTGCTGAAGTGTTTGTACAAAAACGCCTACATGTCAGTCCGAGTACAGGAGCAGAGTTCGAAGGCAATACCATTGCAAAGAGGCGTGAGACAGGGAGACGTTATATCTCCGAAACTGTTCACCGCTACATTGGAAGACGCCTTCAAGCTTCTGGAATGGCAAGGACTTGGCATTAATATTAACGGCGAATACATCACTCACCTTCGATTTGCCGACGATATTGTAGTCATGGCAGAATCCATGGAAGACCTCAGTACAATGCTTGAAGGCCTCCATCGAGTTTCCCAACGGGTAGGTCTTAAGATGAACATGGATAAGACGAAAATTATGTCTAATGCCCATGTTGTACCTACCCCAATATCAGTTGGGAACTCAGTTCTCGAAGTTGTTGACGAGTACATCTACCTGGGACAGACAGTCAAACTAGGCAGGTCCAACTTCGAGAAAGAGGTCAATCGTCGAATCCAACTCGGCTGGGCAGCGTTCCGGAAACTTCGCGAAGTCTTCTCGTCAAAAATACCTCAGTGCCTCAAGACAAGAGTCTTCGACCAGTGTGTGTTACCAGTGATGACTTATGGCACTGAAACGTGGTCTCTTACTATGGGCCTCATAGACAAGCTCAAAGTCGCACAACGAGCTATGGAGAGGGCTATGCTCGGGGTTTCTCTACGTGATCGAATCAGAAATGAGGAGATCCGTAGAAAAACGAAAGTCACCGACATAGCCCAGAAGATCAGCCAGTTGAAGTGGCAGTGGGCAGGGCACATAGCACGCAGAACAGATGGCCGATGGGGCCGAAAGGTTCTGGAGTGGAGACCACGGACCGGCAAGCGCAGCGTAGGTCGTCCACCGACACGGTGGACAGACGACCTGAGGAAGGTCGCAGGACGACGTTGGATGCAGGCCGCTTCCAACCGGTCCTTTTGGAAAATCATGGGGGAGGCCTATGTTCAGCAGTGGACGTCCTACGGCTGAGATGATGATGATGATGAGGGTGGTAGCAGGCATGCCAGATGAGTGCCATATCCCCGTTCTCTGGATGTTACCTTCACCGAAAGCTGAACCCCGAAATGGAGATCAATCGCGTGGCCATCTAATCGACGGTCAACCCTTGTTACTCTTGGCCTATCATTGCATAAAATTGTACAATAAGGTTTATTATGTCCATGGATCAAGCGTATTATAACGCCATTAACAAACCTTACAATTATGATCAACTAAAACGAAATTGTAGGTATAATTATAGATGTTTACTGTATTCTGCGGACATCATTTTTACTCGTATGAACACAGATCACGTTTGTAAGTATGTATTTGCTATGGATATGTTCATCGTATACGTCTGTTAATGAAGTGATTTGGGATTGCATACATCAGCACATTATGCACATCAGCACATATGTTCCCACTGCGGGGACTGGAGCCTTTCTCTCAGAGAGAGAGGAGTTGTGCCATAATTCACCACGCGGGCCCAGTGCGGCTTGGTGAATAGGCTAGTAACCAATGTCGAAGTTTTCAGGCCACCCGAAGGCCTTCGACATAGCCTCATGACTGTTGCCCTAAGACAAACAACCGGGTACCGACGGCTTAACGTGCCCTCCAAAGCACGGAAGCGCTCAGTAGTATAATGCCACTAGCGGTCACCCATCTAAGTCCTGACCGTAGCAAGCGTTGCTTAACTTGTTGAACGGTTAGGTTGCCAAGTCAATTTGATGCGGTTCCGTAATGTAAATTTGAGAGATTTTGTGTAAGAACACAAAATCGCTTTGAAGGGTTTTGAAGGATAGGACCCGTAACGAGGTTATCCGACAGATCAATTACAGATAAAATTATGTTGTTAGTTACAGTCGGACATTTGCATAAGTATCCTACCACCAAGTCTACGACCTCATTGGCACCATTCGGGTCGTGCATGGATTTTCATATATCGACACCAGAAATATCAATTAATGTAAAGGACAATACATGACTTTTTAGGAGAGCCAAAAAACCATTTTTTTTTACAAATATCATCTGTAACTTTTTGTCATTTTCCCCTATCTAAAATATGTCTAAGACAAAGTTTCTTAGAATTTTCTCTTCTTTATAACTACAAACAAAAGATTTACGTAAACGTCTGCGTTTAGAAAATAGCATGTCCTTTACATTAAAAAAAGTTGGTTAGTTGTCCTTTACGGCACTGCATTTTTCAATGTAAACTATCCCATATTAAAGTAAGCACCAAGTTTAATAGGAAACTACAATACAAACGTACTGTAAAGGACATAAACAACTATGAATTGAATGAAATATGATGTTTGATAAACTATTAAGAACTTGTATCATGTAATTTTGGAATATAATATGTTCTAACTAATAAAAACTTCTCTTAATAATATATCTGAGTCTGAGGTAGGTTCTTATGAACGTGATGGGAACACTGGATGGAAAACTAATAGAAAGTTAGTCTCTACTAATATTATAAATAGCTAGGGTTTGTATGTACTTAGTATGTTTGTAGCAAATATACTGAAAACTACTGGACGAATTTCAATAATTCTTCTTTCATCATTAGAATGCTGCGAGTAAAATAAGAGAAAAATATATTTTTTTTAAATTAAGGATCCTGTCTTTCTTCAAAAATGTAAACTTAGCAAAAAATAAATAAAAAAACATAGATCAAAATATTTTTTTATTGCAGACTTATTTTAATCAATACAAATATTTGAACACAGTGTCATTTTAATATCAACAAAACTCCCTTTTTAGTCGGGGATTAAAACATAACAGTCATTCTCAGAGATCAAAACAATTCACAATACAAACATTGTATTTCTGAACTTACTGTTATAGAGTATAATTAATGTACCTTTTCTTCTTTTAATTATTTTTAATCATCTTAAATCCACAAATAAGAATCAATAAAAATATTTGAATACAGTGTCATTTCAAAATCAACAAAACTCCCTTTTTAGTCGGGGATAAAAAAATAACACTCTTTCTCAGAGATCAAAACAATTTACAATACAAACATTGTATTTCTGAACATACTGTTATAGAGTATCATTAATGTACCTTTTCTTCTTTTAATTATTTTTAATCAGTCTTAAATCCACAAATTAAGAATCTTCATTTATAGTATAGTATGTCATTAAATCAATTAAATCGTCAAACCTTTATTCATCATCATGTTCATGAGTTGACTCTTCATTGTCAGTATGATTAAGTGTATCTTTTATAATTGATTTGTTGGGAAGACTTATATATTCCCTATGGAATCTTTTAGGAATTATTCCATTGTCACATAACTTTTTTAGATCGTTAAATTTTGAAACGGAAATCGGCAGTCTTTCTTTGTATAGACGCGGCAAATCATCTATTTTCCATCGTTTTATTTCCAATCTGGGTAGTGAGCCTGTTTTATCCAGATCAGAATTCCTGTCTTTTGTCGTTGTCTTAGCTCTTACAGAACTCCTTTTTCCTATTCCTTTACCTTTTCCCTTTTCTTCGTGCTGTCTATATAATTCTATTTCATGAGACGTACCATTCTCTAACATAGTGTATTTTATCTCAATGTTGCTCAAGTTAGCTTTCTTCATAGTGCAAATTCTTATATTTTTGAAATGCATTTGAAACCCTTTCTGGGTTCTGTTCTCATATACAGTAAAATTATACACAGCATATTTTCTAGCATAGTACAATTGCATACTTTCGCCATATGGTGTTGCTAATACCTTTTTAAGATCGAAACTAGCTACAAGTAACGAATGATCGGATACTTGATTTTGATGAAAGTGGAAGCGTTTGTAAATGGCCTCTTTTTCTATTAAATGGGTCTCGAGTTGACCAGCATCTGTGCTCATATCAGGATTATTTTCTTGCTTAGTGCATAAGAGACATTTGTCTTTTTTTGGAACATGAAATGCGTAGTTATACACCTTAAGTATTTTTATGAACAATTTTTCGCTTAAGCAGACTGCGGATAAACCCTCGCAGTGTTTAGTATACAACCTATATAAATTTGACAAATTTTTAAATTGTTCAGGCAAATATAGTTTAGTATAGTTTTTTCGGCTGTAGTGGGATGGTAAGGCTGGTAGTGATTCTATGTATGTTCTTGCGTTTGTTTTTGTAGCTTCGTCGTATTTATTTTCAGCTGTACGTGTTCGTAAATCATCTTGGGATAGTCCTTCTTTTGCGTTATTAAGAGTGTACAATATGTATGTTTGGCTTATATCCAATGTCTTCATAATGAATTGTTGACACACTTGCCTGCGCCCTTCGTCTTCGTTAATATAATACTCATAAGTTAAGGTACGTCTGCTAATATTTTTTGTCTTCTGTCGCTTAACGTCAATTGCTCTAGAACATTGCACAATCCAGTCTCTTTTTTTTTCATTACTGAGTCCCCAAAAAAAGGTAAATATAGATTTCCTTCTCTCTTCTGTAATTTCATAACACTTTCGGCTACATTTTTCCTCTTTACAAGGATTTTCCTGTAATGTTCTCTCTTTTTTTATGGTACCAGATTCTGTTTCATAGGATAAACCTTTTTCTTTTAAACATTTCCGTACTTTGCGCTTATTTTCAGTCTTTTTTTTCTTCCTTGGTATTATTTCCTTCTTCTGTTTGTCTGTGTCATTCCTTCTGGTTTTCTTCCGTTTTCTTTTTTTTATGTCGACTTCAAAATGTTACAAGTTTATACTAATATTGTAAGGAAACATAAATTAATTTCTACTAGCTAATTTTGATGTAGTTTAGTTTAAGTGACAATGTCGATTGAGATGTAAAGTTGAAACATTAACGTAAGAAACACGTTATACTTAAAAAATGATATTGTACATTAAGGTAAGGGACAAATTATAATTAAACTATAATTATGTTTGAACGTAAAGGACATGTTGTGAGAATTGTACGAAAACAAGTTTAACGTAAGGGACTCAATTTTATTTCTGAACTATTTACGTTATTTTTCTAACACGTAACAATAATTGCGTCCGTTAAAACATTTTTTAGATTATAAAATCCGTGTAGACCTAAAAAAACGTGTACTGTAAGGGACATTTTTTTAACGATATAGAAATGCCAAATATACTAAACTGTAGAGTGCGAAATTCTGAATCGAATGGTATATATAACTCATTTTGGCCAAAATGTCCCTTACGTTAATTGATACTTCTGGTATCGATATTTCATAAATACAGAGTCAAGACGAATCAACCATGCGGTTGACTCTAGACTAGACTCGACTATGTACCTATTATAAAGAGAGTGCGGGTAGTAAGTACTTATACATAGTGTAAGACCATCTCAAGACTATGTAGAGTTGTAGACTGATGATCTTTACAGAGTGGTAACAGCTAGCGACGTGGAGCCGAAGACAAATGGGTACAGTTAGAAATGTATATGCCCATCAGTCTCTTCAACATAGGCCTCTGCATAGACACGGTCATTATTATAATGTTACCGTGACATAGATTTTACGGACTAACGACGGTGATCCGGTAGCGGAAAATGATTAGTTCTAATAATTATTTAATATCAAATTGTGACCGCACGGAAAATGACAACATTACAGAAATATTATTCTACAAAAGTAACCTAGGTGTTATCTTTTTACATTGCTTCCTTTCCAAATGTCATCCAAATCCGATAAACTGTATCAGCATGAAGAAACTTTAAAACTTATACATTTACTTTACTTTTTTTTTTAATTTATTGAACTTCGTCCGGGGAAGTAATCGTACTCGTACACATACCTATTTCTACCGGGAAGCAGTAATGTTCGCAATACTGTGTTCTGGTTCAGGCGCGGATCCAGCCCACAAAATAGGTTGTAGTCACAGCCACCCGAAAATCAGCTAAGTACGAGTCCAAGCATGAACTCACTCATGATCGATATAGTATCAAGTCACTCGCCTGATGTTAAGCGCCACGCTTGCCCCTTACAGTTCAGTGCCATTCAGAATTTTGGACTGGGTACAACACCTTACACCGCATATGGCAAAGCACAGCGCTTATTACTCGGATATATAAGACGTTCTTGCTCGTAATTTCGAGGGTTACAACTAAGTACTCGTACAAATGATATCAAATTAAATTTAATAGATTTCTTTTTTACGAAAACGTTAATAATTTCTCCAATAGATATCCAGGTTTTGTATATTTTATTAAGACATTGGATATAAAACGTCATATCATCGATGTGTCGATTATGAAAGCGTGACGTCTGATGTCACAAGGCTTTTAGGGTTGTGAGCATGCCCACCGTGCCCACAACGGTGGATCCGCGCTTGTTCTGGTTTGATTGTTATGGGTGCAAGGTGGGTTAAAATTACAGGCACACGATGCGCAGTGCAGTTCGCCACTTGTGACTAAATGCATAAATCATGAATATCTCTCGGGAACAGTAACTCGATGATTCAAATACTTTACACAATATTTTTATAAATGCCTCGGAAAAGTTTTATCATACAATGTATTCTGGTCGCAAACTAGGCAGAGCCTGTACTATAAAGATATAATATGGGACATTATCCACACGAAGTCCGGTCCCAAATTAGACAGAGCTTGTACTATCGTAACTTGACTGGTACACATACATAATACCTGGATGACCTGGTTTTTATTGAGAAACCTGACCTGTTTTTATCTTAGTGTTGCTTGACAACGCCATCTGTTGTCAAGTAGCTTTAGTGTTGCTGTGCCGGTAAAAAAGTTTATTGTAGTAGTTTTTCATTGCCTGAAAACACGAATAAAACGACGTTTTCTTAAAACTACACCTAGCCAGATCGATATATCGCCCCCGAAACCCCCTGCATGCTAAATTTCATGAAAATCACATACATTTAAACAAGAATTGGTCGTTTCCATAATACATCCAAACACAGGTCAAACAGACATGTTCATCCCCATAAATGTTTGGCAGGGTTGCTACCCAACCGGCCAAACAATGTTTGACAATATGTAGGTACAAATTGTAGAGCTTATCTATACTTATGAGAGGCTGTGTTTGTAACACAATATAAATAATTATGAACGCATAGTCGGTTGTTATAAAAGGTTAAAATTGTTATTTATCCTTATTATGAGTGCAAGTAATTTTATTTCACTAACTCAGTTTAATAAACAAGTGCATTCTGATCTTAACTCGGACTAAATTTAGAAGGAAGATACACTGATCTGGATCAGTATATAACCTCGATTAATGTTTTAGCCGATGACATTTAATTTAATTTTACGCAAATAATTGCATTTCCCATGCATGTATAATAAATTTGTTACAAAATCATTTAGTAAAATACTATTATAAAGCGTCGGTAATTCAATTATTCAAATTGTTACAAATATTTGATAGTGATTGTGAAATAAAGCGTTTTTATTTTAAGATAGCAAGTTATGTTAATTTGTGTGTTCAATTTAACGTTTTGCATTTAACCTGCTCCAAATCTGTGCAAATGTTGCGCTTGTATTCATTTCGTAAACGTTTAACGTTCATGCGTTGCCACTCTAGTACTAGTCGTGGGAGATATGGCCACACACATAAGCACATAAAAACACACACAAGTCCCCAGAATAAACTGCTTTTATTGCAAAAATTTGCCCTAGGCCAGGGATCGAACTAGGGACCTCGCTTCGAATGCAAATAAAAATCGTTAGATGAACTGGGACAATATAGAGTATGTCAAAAGCGGTATCCATATAAAGAAGTGGTTATTATCACATACAATGAAGTCATCATTAATTTTTTTAAGCTAGTTTCTAAAAAAAGGAGGTTCTCAAGTCAGTGCGTATTTTTTTTATATGATCACGCATACCTTTTTACAGAGTACTCAGTTCAATTTTCATAATTCGTTATTGACGGTGAATGGCATCGATCCCTTAAGTAGCATGGATCACTAAAATAGGTGAAAAAATATGTTTATCAAAAATAGAATTTGTATATTTGTATTTTTTTGTATTTTTTATTATGCTACTTTATGATAAATTTGAATATAATTCATAAGTATATTTAAAATGCTTTTAAAAATCTCTACATTACCTATTTTCTAAATAAGTGTTGTCTTTGATTGAAAAAGCGTAGAGTACATGTGTGCATAGAGCTCGTACGGAATGTTCTCTATTGCAAGACTGTTGCAACACAGTTTATTAGAGCAATGAATCCGTACGAACGCTACTAGCTAGAGTTAATTACACAGTAGAGTCCGTCCGTGAAATCAGTCGACGTAGAGCCCTATAGAGACAATACTTGTAACACGAGCTATCTAACTCAAATCTTTTAATACTAGGCAGTTGATTAAAAATATGCCTGTACCTAAAATCACTCATTCGTAATAGACATATATTGTAAATTTTATATCCCTTTTTTAAGCGGTAATCCCTGCCTAGATCATATGCATTTCGTCACAAGTGACAAACTGCACTGCGCTCGTAACCCTGAGACACTAAGTTATTAAGTCTTATGTGCCTGTAATTTCGGCGGTGCCCATACCCATCAAAACAAAACCCATAATTGCGAACATTACTGCTTCGTAGAAATAGATAAGTATGGAAGCAGTACTTCCACAGTAGTACCACAGTCTGAATATTAATACTTTGGTTCTACTGCTACTAAGAACTAATTTCATTATACTATGTCAAATCAAACAATGTTTACCTCTAATCCTAACTAATATTGATTTAATATTGAACGGGTCGTAATGAAATTTGGCAAGGAGATAATATATTATATCTCGGAGAAGAACATATGATAACCGCGGAGCATTGCTAGTTATATAAATTGCATTGTTATATAAATGTTTTGTTGTTATTTAATGATAATAATAATATATATAATCAACAACCACCCGCGATATGTTACAAATCATTATCGGTAAATTATGTAAAATCATTGGAAATTTAAACAAGTACACTTGTGAAAGGGAACGGATTCTTAGATGACCTACAATTAAAGATTATAATCTTTAAGGTCAATGTTGCTTGTTACAAAATTAAAAAAAAATTGTAACAAGCAACGTTGACATTGTACCTCATTGTTAATGTACCATTTCAATGATATTGTTTACATAATTATAATGACAAATAATAAAATAAGAATGTAAGCATTAAATTTCATCATTGTTATGATTTTTGTGTATAAACAATTTATTATTCATGTTGACAGGTGATAGATAAATTATCAATAGTTTGTTTTTTTATTTTGTTTATTTTGTTAGAGATTTAATTTGGTAATTTATTTTGGTAATTAGTTTGTTTATTTTGTTAGAGACTAGCTAACCCGTTAAACTCGCCAATCGCTATATTTGACCAACAATAAAATAGGTTTCTCGGAAATTATACAAATTTTCCAGGAATTGCGATATTTGTGGTTAAATATGATAATATTTCACCTGCTGTGCTAGCGGTCAAATATATACTTTTATAACCAATAAGTATTTAGTTACGCAAGTAAAATCAGAAATATTTTTTTTTACACCAGATTATGAAATCTGTTCTTTCTTCAGAGGAAAACAAAAGATTGCTAAAATATTAGGTAACAAGGCAAGATAACCTAATTTTTTTATGTGTCAGTTTGTAAGTGATTCTTTAGTTTTAAGATAGAAGCTTATGAAACTGTTGCGTAATGAAGGGCATTATAACGCGAGTGTGTATTTCCTTTGCGTTTCGTCTACGGTTCGGTTTTTAAAGAAAAAAATTTAAAAAAAAAATTGCAGTTTCATAACATTATTTTGTAAGACATAAACTGAAGTAGTATGATTCTATTTTTAACTGACTTCACAAAAGGAAGAGCTAATACGTTCGATTGTGTATTTTTTGTGTATGTTAGCCGATTTCTCCCCTATTTGTGGACCGATTCTCAAAATTCTCTTTTGTTCGGTAGAGTATACCTCCGAGGTGCTCCCATTTTAATTTCATCAAATACGGTCAAGCCGTTTTTGAGTTACACTCCAAAAATTCAAAAGTGTTGCGCATATCTTAATGATATCATCATTGACGATGAATGACAATCGATCCCATAAGTAGCAAGGGTCACTAAAAATGGTGAAATTTTTTTTTACCAAAAAATTGAATCGACTTCTACACGAAAAAGTTTGAAATAACTTGTCGAAGTCGGTACCATGCGTACAATATAAATAAATATTGTGATAATAGGTTGATATTATATAATTATATATTAATAATATATTATATAATTATATATTAATAATATATTATATATTAATAATACTTTTGAACTATCATGGTACTGACTTCATCAAAATATTTCACACAGTTTGGTGTTCAAGTAGGTTCCATTTTTGGTAAAAAAGAAATTTAAATCGGTTTTGTGTTTATAAAGTATGTCAATATAAACCGTTTTGAAGTTAATGATTCGAATTTTACTCTATGAGAGTAGATAAAATTAGTATTATTTCATGTTAAATTATGTAAGAAAATCCTTGATTATACTCGTAGTAAAAAAAATTAAAAAGTATGGTTTGGCAAGGAATTTAATTCCAGGAAACGCGAACCAAATAATTACGTATGTAAACCGTTATCTACATTCCGTTATTAGTGCTATTATTCAAGACAATATCAAGCTAAGCTAAAATTGTTCTGTAGCATATCTCCTTTATCATCTGGAGATAAAATAGGACAGTAATAGATTTTAATCGTGCCCGACCCGTGGTACAACTGCGATGTCCAACTGGTTGTACTACGGAGAAGTAAAGTTACCCATGGTTCAACTCTTTTTTTATATGGTTCAACTGGTTGTTCTATGGGGAAATATCTTTACCAATTATTCAACTCGATTGTTTTTTTTTTTCCTTTTTTTTTTTTTTTTTTTTTTTTTTTTTTTTTTTTTTTTTTACGCAGAGGAAGATTTTATATCCTGATCACCAGCCCAGGGTAGAGCTGGTGCGCGTGTGGGAGTCTCCGCCAGAAGGGCAGAATACCCACCAAACCTCTGCGGTGTTCCATCGCCATCGACTGGTGGCAGGGGCCGTGGGACCATTCGTATTCACCACAGCCCCCACCGACGTCGCTGCCCGTCTATGCAGGCCCAGCCTCTAGGGAGGGTGTAGAGAGCCCTCCCCACTACCATCTCGAGGGATGCCCCGGAACACGCGGGCCATCCACACCTCGTGAGGACCTGATCCTAATGGGGGGCACCGGCCGTCCCCACAGCCGATACCCCAGGTCCTCTGAGCGGAGACGGAGTGCAAGCCCGATCGGCTCGCCTCCTTGTCCGCGCTTTCCGGAGCGGGAGAGAGAGGGGATCTACCTCTCTTTCTCGCTCCTCAGCCTCTCTCTGCAACATCACGACCTCGCAGAAAGAGACCATCGCCTCCCACGACCTCTCATCGTCCACCATCTTTGTAAGAATGGTCGACAAAGAGAGGTCCGCCCCCACGACTGCAACCAGGGACTGCCGCGCCACGACAGCCCCTGGGCAAACTTCCAGCACGTGCTGCGCGGTTTCTTCCGCGCAGCCGCACTGGTGGCACTCAGGAGTCGCCTCCCTCCGGACAACGTTGTACAAGTACCTCCCGAAGCACCCGTGCCCCGAGAGGACCTGTGTCATCCGGAAAGTAAGCGACCCATGCCCTCGATAGACCCACTCCTTCAGGATGGGCTGGACCGCTTCGAGGAACCGGGTTGCTCCGGCTCCCCTCCGCGGACCTACGCCCAAGCGTCTGCTCCAGGATGCCAAAGCGGCCTCCTTGGCATCCGTCCGCCACTGGCTATACTCCTGAGGGGCAGGGTGGAGACCCTCCTGCCGCGCCCACGTTTTACGCCAAAAGACCGAGGACAGAACCTCGGCCTCTAGATCCCATGGAAGGGATCCGGCGAGAACGCAGGCCACCTCGTGTGAGAGTGTGCGATAGCCCCTGCACACTCTCACCGCCATGGCCCTCTGGGCTTTATGGAGCAGGGCGGTCTCCTGGGAGTTCAGGGACCCTGCCCATATGGGGGCACCGTAGAGGGCCATGGAGCGCACCACCGCCATGTAAAGGTGGCGGCAGCTACCTCCTCCACCCCCGAGATTGGGGAGCAAGCGACCCAGTGCAGCCGCCGTACCCACGAGTCTGGGGGACAGCTGCTGAAGATGAGCCCTGAATCTCCATCTGCTGTCAAGCACAACACCGAGATATCTCAGCGTTGACTTGACAGCGATAGAGGTCCCCCCAACAATTATATTGCAGCCTGCGGGCGGCGCTCTCCGACGACCGGGAAAACAGATAGCCTCGGATTTGTCGAGCGCCACCTCCAGGCCCAATTGCCGGATCCGGGCCACTACCGCCGCTACAGCAGTGGCCAGGATAGACGCCTCCCGGATTGTTTTCCCCCGGGCGGTAACCAGGGTGTCGTCGGCGTAACAGATGACGTCGACGCCATCCAGGTTAACGCCCCGCAGCACCCAATCATACCCAACGTTCCACAGGAGTGGTCCAAGAACAGACCCCTGTGGAACGCCGCGAGTCACTGGACTTCGGCCTCCGCCCTGAATTGTCGGGTAGACCACCTCTCTTGCTGAGAGGTAGTCCCCAACGATACGGCGTAGGTACTGGGGTACCTCATGATGCCCTAGCGCCCTCAAAATCGTGCTCCACGGCAGGCTATTGAAAGCGTTTGCGATGTCTAGCGACACCGCCAACATGACCTCGCCGTTGGAGCACGCCACCTCGGAGAGATCGTGGACGCAGGATATTGCGTCCAGCGTCGAGCGACCTCTCCGGAACCCGAACTGATTGTCGGCCAGATCTGGGCCGACGTTCGTGAGGTGCCTGACGAGGCGGGTAGCGATAACACGCTCCAGGAGCTTGCCAGCCTCATCAAGCAGTACTATAGGACGGTATCCAGCGGGCTTGTCCGCTGGACGCCCCTCCTTTCGCAGGAGTACGAGCCGACCTCCCTTCCACGTCGTAGGGAACTTCCCCTCCCGCATGCAGCGGTCGAAGAGGGCTCGTATGCGGGGCTCCAGAGCGTCCTGGGCAAGGGCCCACGCACGACCGGGAATACCGTCTGGTCCCGGCGCCGTGTTTTTGGCCTTCATCCTGAGGATGGCCGCACGCAGCTCTCCCTCGGAGACCACGGGTATATCCTCCTCTGTTTCCACTGTTGGGGTCACCGCCGCGGTGGAAGGGGTGAACTCCGGCCCTGGATCACTGGGGAACAGTCCCTCGAGCACGCGGCGGAGCACCGGAGGCTGCATTGTACTGGTAATAGGGGGAGCCCAGGGGCGGAGCTTTTGTCTCGCCAACCTGTAGGGGCGCCCCCATGGGTCCCGATCCAGGGACTCCAGCAGTTGACGCCAGGCCTCTGTCTTAGCCTCGCTGATGGCCACGCGGAGGGTCATGGACGCCTCTCTGTAGGCCGCATAGAGGACATCCGATTCCGCTGTCTCTCGGCGCCTCCTTCTCCGGTAGCGCTGGTAGCGGCGGCGCCTGGCCACGCATCGGCGGCGGAGCTCGGCAATCTGATCCGACCACCAGTATACCTGGCGCCTACACTGTGGGGCTCTAGCACGGGGCATAGAGGCATCGCACACGTGTGACATAGCGTCGCATAGTCCCCCAGCCTCCGTGTCCAGATCAACTGGCTCCGAGGGGGAGGCATTCCATGCCTGCACCAGGGCCGCTTCTCGCAAGAGCTCTACGTCCAGGCGGTTTAGCACCCACCTTGGACCGACCACCAGCGGCACCCGAATGTTTACTGAAGACGAAGAGGAGACGCTGAACTGAATATAGCGGTGATCGGACAGCGTCTCTTCGCCCACCAGCACCTCCCAGTCTCGAACAAGTACTGCGAGATCAGGCGTGGCGAAGGTCACATCGACCACCGACCCGCCCAACCGCCGCACGCACGTGTTTGTCGACCCACGGTTAAGCAAACACAACCCCGTCTCCGTCATCCATTCAACTACCGCCTCTCCCCTAGCACTTGTCCTCGGAGACCCCCACGCCGTGGCTTTGGCGTTGAGGTCCCCGAGAACAATGACGGGCACAGGCCGGTTCCGGCCGACCAGTGTCCCCACTTCTCCGAGAAGAGCCTCCAGCTCGTGCAGGGGCTTATTGGGGGAGTGGTATACCCCGATGACCATTGTCCTGCCAACCCGGGCTGCAACAAAGCCCCTGCCCCTCACGACGCCATCGAGGGGAGGGGACCGGGTGGGAGACTGGGTGGTAATTGCGACCAAACCATCGAGATCCCCAACCCAGTCCGATCTGGATGGAACCCGATAGGGCTCGGCGATCACAGCCACGCTTATCAGCCGCTCCGCCAGGCTCTGGAGTAGAAGGTCCTGAGCCCTAGCGGAGTGGTTGATGTTCGCCTGGAGGAAAGTCAGGGCCATACTAACTTTCCTCCATTCGATCCTCCTGCACTGTTTCAGTGTGAGGCGGTTGCGACTTGGCCTTGGCCTTGGTTGCAGCTTTCCTACTCCTCGCCCCTGTCTTGGTGGGGGGCTTGGCGCATGCCTTGCCCCCGGAGAGGTGCTCTGCTGGCTTACCGGCTGCTGCACATAAAGTGCAGTGCGGGGCAGCGGAGCAATCGTTGGCCTTGTGGCCCTTTTTCCCGCAGCGATAGCACTCATCGCTGCGGTCGACCTCTGACTTGCACTGGGCCTTAATATGACCCAGTGCTAGGCAGCGGTAGCAACGGCGGGGTCGGGCTTCCAGTATCTGAACCCGCGCTGCCACCCAACCCACAAGGAGCCGGCCACCGTTCGCCCTTATCTTTATAGCGGCCGTCATGGGGCATCGCACAAATGCGACACCCATTCCCGCCGCTCCCTGCCTGATCTCACCGACTTTTATTGCCAATGGGTCACAGCCGCTCACCTTAGCGAGGGCCTCCAACAGGAGTTATTCTTTCCTTGGTTCAACTAGTTGTACTACTGGGAATTGAATTTATCTATGGACCAACTACTGGTAATAAACAGGTCTTCTCCGTAGTACAACCAGTTGGACATCGCAGTTGTACCACGGATCGGTCACTATTTTAATGGGACATTTCAATTTGCAAAATTAAGAATTTTATACAATTTTAATTTATGCTGCATTTAAAGACTGGAGCCAGACCTAAGCCTGATAGTGAAAATATATAAAATACATAAGTAATTTGGAAATCTTTCTTTTGAGTTTTGATTTTAAATACATTGGCAATTCACTATTTACGTTAGCTAAGCTGCTGCAGTTGATTGTTCTTGTTTGTCACACATAAATAATTGAAACTCTATTGGGTGGCAGTATCATGCGAATGAAATATAGAGAAACTACACACTTTTAGTATAATAAATTGTTGCTTATATTTATAGTCGGCTTTTTTGCACTCCTTGTCTTAGTCTCATTCCTTATCTAATCATAATATTGCTAAATCGCCAGATTATGCGCACATATCTATAGCGATTTTGATAGCCAACACCTAAGAGATACACATTCAGTACCTATAGATCAGAATATATTAAATTTGGTGGTTGACAATTAGTGTACGTGTACCAATTTGTAATAATTCTCATGTGGTGAGTCAATGTATTATTAATTACGTTCGTGATCGACAAAAAAAGCGGAGGTTTTCGAGATTATACACATATTAAATATCATATATACTTACATACAATCAAACTGATTAAATCGCATACATTTCCTCTGTGCTCAAAGTGTACACTTCTTTTTAGTGATCGGTGAGGAGTAGACTAAATTACAGTTGTCTATTACAGGGTTATAAAAATTATCTAACTTAATTAATTAACTACTCTAACGGATTGCCTATTATATTTTAACCCTTTGCGTCTCAGAGACGTACATATACGCTAGTTTCATTCATAAATCTTTTTTTTTCATTATCACGGTATAGGAAGGACTAATTTAAATATATCCGATGGACACAGTTAGCCTTTCACTGTAAAGACAAAGTTTAAAGTTAGACCCACACACGAGAATTTCATCAATTGTTGGGTTCAGACCTGATAAAGCGAGCTACTGATTCATCATTATCGTTAACTAGCGCCGAAAGTTTTTAGAGTTCCGTAAACACATACTGAGATTGAAAACGTAAATAACGTCCGACGTCATTTGCCGAATCAATTATCAAGATAATTATTTCCCTAATAATTATGATTGAGAGATTTTTTCGAGTATTTATATTCATATCGTATTGAATCTATTTAACATATCAATAAATTAACTGGAAATAATTGAATCGTATAAATAAATAAATTACACGTAAATAGTTCATCAATAATTCGCAAAAGCTTATTTTTTACAGTATTCTTACTACCTTCGCATGAAAGAATATGTAAAAACATAGTACGAGTATTACCATATAATATTATACACATTAATATACATATAATATTTGATATTTTTATATTTACAAATAATTCACAAATGAGATAATTATTTTCATTGTAGAAATTATTCATAAACAAAGTATAAATGTGGGGAGTACATTTTATTATTTTGTTGTGAGTCAAGAACATTACTACTATAACATTTAAGAGTGAACTAATGTAACTATCATGATGTTAACAATGTGTTTTTTTTGGTCAAATAAACATTTATTATTATATTATTATCATATAACTTCGTATTTGATATAACGCCAAAGTACATAACCCGAATCAATTTAGACGTATCCAAGTAGTATAATAGAGACGGAATCAATTTCACGTCTATGACCTTTCTTTGTATTGAGAGTTTTTATTTATATATTTTTTTGCTACGGCTACGGAATTTTACCTTAACCATGACTCGACACTCACTTAACCGCTTTTATGCTTCGCGCGCTAACCGTGACCGTGTTGTTCTATTGTGTGATGAAAATAAACTTGTAACTGACGTTTTTATAATAAACATAATATTTTAACCATCCTTATCTTGATTCTTGTTAAAAGTGGAGTTCTTTTTTCGAGTTTTGATATTATTAGTGCTGTTTTTCGGTATCGATAATTTTGACCCGCCATAATAGTAGAGTCGCATCGGATGTACAGATAAAAAAAACTTACAAATAAACGCTGATTGTTTGAGTCAGAACAGTAAAAACTGTGCTCATTTAATTACCAAATAAGGAAGCGATGTTGATAAAAAAATCGTAATTCTTTTGATTTGATCATAGTGAATTAGTCTTATAATAATCAATTATAACATTGTTATCAGTGCTAATAGTAAGGCACTGATTAGGTGCTCATACGTTATAGGTAGCTAGGAGGTAACATTTTGTATGGTGCACATTGTTATGTCGGGTTTAAATGTGTATATATCTTGGCCATTTTCCCGATCACCTGTCAAACAAGGTGTTTATACCACGTGCTCCGGAAATAACCGAACGTCACACGGAAACGTACGAAGGTAGACGTAAATAGTTCTGAACTTTACTAACGTATCGAACTTCGTACCGCTACACTTTTTACAAAACAAAACACATCTTATTATCCTCGTAAATACATTATTAATGTATTGTTAGTCAAAGTTGTTAAACAGGTTTCAAAACAAAACAAAAGGTTGTGCGTCCGACTGTAAAGAAAATGTGCTTAACTGACGCAAATGCTACTATAATTATTATTTACACTATTCGGTTGCAATAACGTGGTTATTTCTGACTCAAAAGGGTTTACTATTAGTGTTACAAGTTCACAGAAGGGACTTAGAAATTTATTGAGGAAGTTATGATTAAAATGTTCCGTACCTGTTCCCCACCAGTACCGCTTCCAGGCGTCCGTCAATAAACGAAACATGGCCACGTGCGTCGTCAACGACGCGTCTCGCCCGACTGGCTCACAATTTTGCTTTCAGTTAACTGGCAACCAACAGCTTCAATACAAAAAAATACATTCTAACATTCCTAATTCAAAATTTCATAAAATTATTCAGTGACCAACGAATTGTAACCTTTTGTGGTTCGATAAAAGGGGCTATTATCTATATAGGTACGAGTACCTTATATCTGAGAGCCCGTCTGACTGACAGAGAGCTTTTCGTCGTGATTCAATTAATCTCTAATTAGACCGAGAGTGCTCTTAGTGTTGAGTAGATGCGGATTTGACATCGTAGCTTGTCACTAAAGTAAATGGGAGTCAGTGTGACGATGGGGTCTGGCGGTTGATACCTGTTATGGATTCAGGTCAACCACTTTCTGTAGGGGGTGTTGGAAGTTACAGGCCAGTATTTAAATGTGTTTCAGTTTTTCAGTCAATAATAGCAGTTTTATATTATTCATTGTCATGTTCAATATTCCAGATATTAAATGATTTTACGTTGATTGAAACTCATATAAATAATAAAATAAGTATATAAAAAGTATGTTATAATATTCGATAATAAGTAGGTATACTTAATCTGTTCGCTTCAGGTTTACCCTATAACAAAAGATTTATGAATGAACTGGAGGCTTGCTGATACGGACGGATTAAGAACTCTAAAATTTAATAAGATATAAAAGTATTCAATTATATAGAATTGTTTGTGTAGTTTTAATACTTGAGAGTGTATTTCAAGATGCCACATTAAAACAAACAAATCTTTGATTGTGGAGAAATAGTAAAGTCTCACGATTATTTATATACTAGCTCCGCGGTTTCACGCGGCGGATTGATGACGATGATGATGATCAATATAAAAATATGTAGCCTATGTTCATCAGGGATTTTATGGATTCTGACAGTGAAAGAATGTTTCAAATTGGTCCAGTAGTTTCGGACCAAATTCAATTAAAACAAACAAATAAATGTTTCCTCATTATATAGGTATTAGTTTATTTATTTATTTATGATACACAAAACAAATTACCATCAATTTCTCACTTATAAATATAGAAGCTAATATAATTCTTTACTGGATTGTAACTCAAATATGTGTATACAGATAAACAAAAAGTACCGACTACCGAGTTAGATGGGATTGAAAGTATCCACCTGCAAAGCAATGATAATTATAATTAAGTATATAATTTAAGTATAAATAAAATTTTCTATATCTGAGGTCCTATTGAAATTATATTACGTTTGTATTGCCTATTATCCTATGGTATTGCTGACACTTTTGGTTTATTTTAAAATGTATGTTGTGTATCAGCTTATTATTAACACAAATTATTATATTTTTACATTAAACACAAGTACACAAAAGTGAACAGTTTTTTTAAATTAACTTCAATAGTCAAAAGTTCCTGGTGCAAAGGTAATAATAATTCCGGCAGTGTTACTGTTAATGACTTGCTTCTGTTTACTATTTGAAACCTGTTTATGACTAACTTTCGCACCAGGAACACGCCACACTGACAGTCACCACCTAATTCTACTCTCTGATTCCAAGCTCTACCTCCTATACCAAACTTTTGCTCCAACAGCTAATCTCTACGGCAATTGGGATTAAATCGTAGTTTTGCTCCAAAGTGGAAACATTATCTTCTTACTAGCGGCATCTTCCGCAACTGCTGCCAGTAGCGAATGTTCTGGCGTAAGTTACGTCTCACATCAGGAACTTGACGTTTTTTAGGACTCCAGAACTACCAGAGTCAACTCGTCTGGTCTTTTACCGTACCAGTTAGGACCAGATGGAACGAGCTCACACATATGATGTTTGTCGTTGAGACGTGGTATCCGACATACGAAGTAAACAGCCACATGTGCTTTTATTTGGCTTGGACAAATTGCATTCTCCGGCTCCATTAGCTCAGTTGATAGTAACTCTGCCTTCGAAGTGTAGGGATCCAGGATTGGTCCATGGCTTGGGCAAATATTTGCCCAAGCCATGGATGAGCAGAAATGTTTGTTGTCGGTTCTTGGATGTTGAGGTGTGAACAATAACACGTGTGTAACACAAATAATCTTAGTGCTCATGATTGTGTAAATATTATTATTACGTTATTATCCTATAGGCGGACGGCCCCTGTTTGCCCAAGATTCAGGTTGCGATACAGATCTCTATGTCGTCTTGCTTATATATCGGGTGAAATATATATTATAACTTGAATATGTAATATATTCAAGAGAAAAAATAGATCTTTTCTGAATAATGTCGTGATAGACGTCATGGACGCTAGGTCACCGAGTTATCTCGAGGTTGCTCTCTAAAACGTCAACTATGTTATGGTGCTATTATACAAATAACAAAAAAAAATATTCAAATTTAAGAAGGCTTGCCACATTTATACAGAGACGAGTTTGAGTTTGTGCAAAAGAACCGTCGTGGTGGTACAGTAAACTAACATTCATTTGTTTAATGGCTGCCCAATTTTGTTAAAATCTGCCGTGCGATTCTCTAAGATCAAGTATTTTTTACAACATCCGTGAAACAAATGACGAGATGACAAGAAACGTTGGAATAACAACCTTATGTACAAGGGCGATATCTGTGGCGATATCTCATAAACTATTTGACATCGGTGAGCTCGTCGACGAGCACATCGACACATCATTAGATTTATTTAAATTAGTAGCAATTTTAGTCAGCTTTTTTATTTACTTGCATAAAAAAATTGTTATCAGCACACGCGCGATCGCGATTCCTAGTACGCTTCTCTTTTTGTACAGACTCTAGTAAAAACTCTTCTATCTTCGGGTAAAGCTTTTGATTTTCTACGATAGATGGCGCTCCCTTCGTCTCTATATACGAAGGATAAAACAACTAAATAGATAAATTCAATCTTCGGATGGGTTCATAAGCGTCCTAGCGCTCATAGCTGTTTGGACAGAAAAGGTAGTTTAACAGGATTCAAATCCTGTTCAAGGATGCAATTATTCTCTACAACTTCAACTTGGTTTCGTTAAGCAGATGTAATCGTTACAACGTACTGAAAACTGCTTTGCAAGTAAAAACTTAAATGAAACAATCATTGCTCTAAATTCTCCAGCCAAATCTAATTTTTATACAAAGTTATAATACCGCTCATAATCCCTTTAAATATTGAATTACTAAAAATCCAAAAAAGTCTACCTTTATTTGTTTATGTTTCTAACCCTAGTAGACTGTACGTTAATTCTTATCCTATTAAGACTTGTTCCTTTTAATATAACTCATGTTCTCGAAACTTCCTATTGAATCGACATATGAAGCGTGCTAATCTTGGGTATAAGTAAGCTATTTCCATTCCAAATTGTATCAAAATTCTTTCAGCCATAAAGACGTAACATACACGCTCACTCACACATCGCCATCGTTTTGATGTGATTATAGCTGACCAGCCAGCGACTTCGTTTGCTTCACCCCCTTATGGGTGAAATTCCAAAACTCCTTTCTTAGTATTTACAACAATGTTCGGTAGTAATTTCAAATAGAAATTCATTTAATTTCCAATTGAAATTTGTGCAGTCTCTTTGCTGATGAATCAGTCAGTCAGACTGAAGTTTGGAAATTATTAATTATTAATAGGTGAAATTATTAATTAAATTATAATTAAATTAATAATTAATAATTTCCAAACTAGGCGCGTCCAGTATTTTGGAAACCCTTAAATTATAGTTAAAAAGTAATAACACTATATAGAAAGTAGGTATTTATACATACGCAGATAGATTGTTGAATGACGTGTAAAAAATGTGCCTTTTCGATCATAATTATAATTAACATGATTTTACAACGTGCAAACGTATTTGATATATTTCTGAATGACGTAGCCAATCTAAGATAGAGCAAGTGATAGTATTAGACTTATCAGGAATTATATTTTTGTCATATCAACTATTTAGTGGTTAAAAAAATAAAAAAAATGCATTTATTACGCGAGTTTCATAGTCTTAGCTGACGAGCAATACGAAGCTCTTGAAATAAAGTTCGTCTTAGTCGTATCGCAGACCCAGATATTATGTTCTGTCTCTAAGCAGTAGTTTAAATAATGCTTTATTGTGCTTAAGTCTGAAAGTCACTATATTAATCAATCGTTTTCATTGTTATAATATATATTAATAATAACTTCTTTTCATATGATCAATGCTTAAAGAATAATGGCCTTAAATAAAAACGCTGCTTAACTTTAAATGACATTTCAAGCAGCGTTTATAAGTAAATTCGTGTATATATCATTCTTAAATACATACCACGGCATTTAATTTTGCATAATCTTCATACATTTAGTTTTAACCACAATATAACTTTACATTGTGAGCCACTCTATCGGTCCTAGCTAGTGCGAGCTAATTTGGAAGTAACTCTACCTTTGAAGCGGGTACTGCCGTGTAATTCTCTAATCATTCGTAGATGCGCTCGTCGACGAGCTTACCGATGTCAAATACTTTATGAGATATCGCCCTTGTACACAAGGTGGTTTTTCCAATGTTTCTTGTCACCTCGTCATTTGTTTCACGGATGTTTTCAAAGATGCAACGACGTTTGCTCTCAGACAATCGCAAGGCTGGCTGGGACAAATATACTATACACAGAAATGTTGTTCAGGTCAGGAAGGGTGATATGTGCAGATCTGCGCCTTCAGCGACAGGTAGCACTAGGTAGCGCCGCGCTTAATTCATTTTGTCCATATTTAAATAAGTCGTGAACGTTCAGTAGAGCATTATTTTTGTTTTCCTATAAAGATTACATTTCATCAGATAATCCATAGCCTCAAACTAAAATTATATTCTCTAGTCGTTTATAATTTGATCGAACTGCATCAACATTATTTCATACCTTTTATTTTGTATTTATGCAGGCGGAATTCCAATTTATTATCATGAATTTTATCTCTAGATATTACGCGCTATCCTTTTTGCTGGCTATAGGTAAATAAAAAGACCCTTGGACCGGTCCATGGGTCACAACCTCGGATCCGGAAGTAAAATACCATTTCGGGTACCTACTGGGTATCCTATTTGTAGCAAACTTTTATTGAATTTCATTAACCCTTTTGTCCTTTGGCTTCCCGTTCGATTATAATGAAATAAAGCAAATCCTTTTTGAAGATTGAGAACATATCCAATTTATTTAATTTATAAAGTAAAGAAAATAGTCAAAGTTATAAATGGAAATAAAAAAATATCTTATTCCTTGAATAGTTTATATATATAGTATATATAGTAGATGAACTGAGTCTGATTATTTTACACAAATAAAACGACTGAGCTGGGTCTGGATGTGTAGGTATATATATGTATATAATTCATCAGGTTACCAAAGTACAGGCTCTGCTTAGTTTGGGACCTGCAGAGACTGAGACCTTATGTGGATATTGTCTCACATTATTGTTACTATTATATAATTTATTATACGAACTTCATATCAAAGGTTACCAAGCCCGGTTTGGTAAAAAAAACAATATAATTATAAAAGAATCAAACTCCCTCTTGACTGGTTTATATAAAAATCGCAGCCGTTTACCGCTAGTCAATATATACCAATAATATAATAATCCTACTATCTTACTAATCCTACTAATATGACTTAGGAGGTCAAATGGAGGATGAAACTTTATATGTAAAATTCTTTGTTTTTCAACTTGAAAAAATAATACTCTATGCATACGAAGTCGTGAGCATAAGCTAGTGGTAGAATTGGCGTGAAGTATAGTACTTGACTATTAGATTTCCTTTCAGGATTGACTGTTATGGCATGGCTAAAGGGTGACGAGAGGTGTGCTGTGGTTTCATTAGAGCGATACTGGCGTTATATTAATTAACACTACCCTTGGAGCTGTACGGTACTTTACCCTTACGTCTCAACCCTCGGACCACCGCCTTGGAAGTTGGGGTCAGGTTTATCCTTCATCATCACCCCCGAATCAGGGTCCGCGCTGGTGTCATCACTCGTCGACTTGCCACAGTTTTAAATTGAATTAAAACTCCTGCAATTTTATTAATACAATTAATAGTTAAAATTATTCATAAAAATTTAAAGATATTATGAAATTGTAAGACTTTATATAATTTATACAAAACTACTTTATACTTTTTACAAAAAGATAACGTGAAAAATACTAATAGCTCGACAAAAGTAAAAATTATAACAAACTGAATGCATCCATTGCGTGATTGGTTGCAATTGGACTCTTGAATATTCTAAGCGAGTGACATTGTCAAGAATGAAACAACTTCTAAAATTAAGCGGTGACAACCCAGAGTTAACATGGGTCGGTCGTTGAATAGACGGTCACGGGATCGATCCCCACCTCGGGCTTGAGCTTTCGGTGAAGGTAACATCATGGAACTCAATCAGACACCGAGCTCGCCGACGAGCTCTAGGCAAAAATTATATCTTGGTTACATTCTGTCCAAATAGTCATAGAGTAAAAATTCATAGGGCCCACTTTCAACAGTACACTCATTTACCGGGGCGTCTCCCCTCTCTGATGGCGACGGCCCAAGCCGAGTTCCGTATCTTAGTGGTGCCCTTGAGCAAGTCGCCAACTGCTCGCCTTAGGCGGTGCGCCCTCTGCGCCCGCATCTAGCTGAGTGCCATCTGCGCTCGCCACCCGGTGACGCTGTAAGTGTCGGCAAAGGCAAACAGCATTAGTCCGTTCGAAAAAAAAATAACTTCATGATGAAATCCAAGTAGGGCACTTCTGGTGTCTGCCTGGATAGCTAAACAACCCCTAAAGTTTGAAAATCTGTCGCTAAGCACCTAACCGTGTCTTCCGGACGGTATCGTTGGTGGTACTCGCTATTCTAGTTTTTGTGTTAGGTATACTTCGACCGCATTATCCATACCATGAAAAAAAGTAAAAAAAAAAGTATCCTTTATGCACTAATTGTGTTAAGATTGTAAAAGCCTAGAAAAAGATAATTTACAAAGATTTTTAAAAAGTAAGCTGAAAAAACAAGAACAACATCTCTAAATAATTTATTGATTCAGGCGTTACTTTGCGGAAATCCATTATAGTCGTGCCTAGCGCTGGACGAGTCAACATCTCCTGAGGATGCCTCGTGTAGAGGCGAAACACGTGTCGAATCGTTTTTGGTTGATTGGGTTGTTTTGTGTGTTGCTTATTCTGTATACTTCCTGTTTGCAGTTTGGGAGGGAGGTGGTGCACACCGCAACTCGGCCATAAGCATTGTTTTTAGCGGAATTGTCAATAAATATTTCTTCTAATATCGTTCTTGATCTCTAAATAATATTACATAGGTATGTATTTATTGAAAGCGGTAGTATGTTGATGCAAACTCTAAGAGCATAGGTATGTAAGTATTATATTAAACCCGTGTGCTCGTAAAATGTTGTCACGCTAAGTACATGTACATTCAAAACTTGGAATTTACATCCTTTACAGGAAGGAAACAGGATGATCACTGTATTCTTCTTGCTTTGCTTACTTTTCGCACAACGAGCATTGTCCTCAAACAAAATACGCTCATAATTATTGTAATGTTGACTGAATCTCAACTCTTTGAAATAGAGCCATCTGTGAGTCGTGATGTGAACTATGAATAAATGTAGGACACAGTTTGTGTAAACACATTTCCTGCTGTTTTCCTATTAACCGGCTAGATGATGCAAAACAAACGAATGGTAGTTATTAAGTAACAATCCATATGACACTGCTGTAATAGCTGTAGTTTAGTCTAAATTAAAATATTATTTATAACTATTTATGTGTATATAAGGACAACAAATTATCGCGATAATGTAATTTTCTCATTTTGTTCCTTTGACAATTCAATTAGCAACAATTTCAACATTCTCCAATTCTTACATTTTCCTGATAGTTCGTTACAAAAGTCATAATGTGGCTACTATTTAGTAACACAGACAAATATTAATGAAATAACTTATTACGTCAATGCTTAATACAAATTTATAGTATCTAATTCTCTAATTACATTATAGAGTGCAAACAGGAAACCGTTGCGGCATTATGGTGAAATTACATTCAGACTTTTATTATTCCATGGATTATTATTATTTGCGGTTATCTCTCCTGTGACACATTTTTCAAGTATAAACTTCGACTCGATAAAACTATATACTCGATTACTATACTTAAAAATAGGACAATTTGAACAATTAGGAAAACCGACTGCCATTACATTATTATTTATCCTAATCGTTAAGGAGTTATATTTTTCAGCACCAGCTCATCTTCATGAGATGATGATTATATGCCCATAAAATTTAAAGGTTGCCCTCGATTTCGCTGGGATCCCATCATCAGATTCTGAAAATGGAACGAAATTTATATACACCCTAGCGACCAAAAGTATTTTATTTGAAATCAGTCAACAGTTCGTGGAAAAGTTGGAACGTACATAAAAAATCTACATTGAAAATCGAACCCCCTTAATTTTTGATGTCGATTAAAAACAATAAATAAGAATCAAATTTATTTAGTTAATTTATTCACTATTATTCAAACAGTAAACACGCGCGGCCTCAATTATTTGGACATGTCTCTTTGCAAAGACTCTGATATAGTATTTTTTTTACCGATAAACTGAACCAACACCAAAAAGTGATAGATAGGCGAAACACTTTTCAGTGTGGACTGTAACTCAAAAACTGCTTGACCTAATTTGATGAAATGTAAATGTGACCCCGGAAGCATACTCTACCAAACACGAAAAGAATTTTGAGAATCGGTCCACAAAAGGGGAGAAATTTATGAACATATACAAAAAAAAACACACAATCGAATCACCTTCCCCCTTTTTTGAAGTCGGTTAAAATTTCATAAGCATCTTAAAATCGAAATGTATGCATTACGATTTTTAGATGCTTATGACTAGTCAGAAAAAGAACAGTTGATTAGATTCTACATATTTTATTAAAATTAATGTAAACGAAACCACACACATACATCATTAAACGAAAATCTCTCACATTATATAATTAAAAAAATCAAAATAATATGCAACTTAGATATGTATCATATATCATGATACCATTTAGCTACCTAATTTAAACATATATTTCATTTACATTCATATGTTTACGGCGCAAAACGTTTAGGATCAAAGGTTTTTAAAAATTTGATAACGTAGAGCAGGTAATGGTGAGCAGATAATCTTACATCACAAAATTAAAAAATGTATATTTTATTTAAATAGAAGCAGGCAGACCACCTAATAATCTCTTAACAAAAACCCGTTCATACCCTTGTATATCTCCTTCCACTAATGATAAAAAAATTAGATGGCATGCTTATACTGTATAAGAACGCATTAGAAAATTAATTAATGTCTTTAAGACGCTTAAAACAGTAGCTGATGAATTTCTTTCTTTCTTTTTTTTAGAGTTTTAACATTCACACAAAGGTCTTCAGGTCCTAAACTAGGCTGAGCCTGTACTACGCTAACCTGATGACTGATATACATACTTAAATACATATATTATACACACCCAGACACAGATCAAACAGACATGTTCATGCACACAAATGTTTGACCTGTCCGGGGATCGAACCCGGGACCAGCGCCTCAGAACGCGGGGTGCTACCACCTGCACCAACCGGCCTGTCGTAATCATCATCATAATCTCAGCCGTAAGACGTCCACTGCTGAACATATGCCTTCGCCATAATTTTCCAAAAGGACCGGTTGGAAGTGGCCTGCATCCAACGTCGTCCTGCGACCTTCATCAGGTCGTCTGTCCACCGTGTCGGTGGACGACCTACGCTGCGCTTACCGGTCCGCGGTCTCCAATCCAGAACCTTTCGGCCCCATCGGCCATCTGTTCTGCATGCTATGTGCCCTGCCCACTGCCACTTTAACTGGCTAATCTTCTGGGTTATGTCGGTGACTTTCGTTCTTCTACGGATCTCCTCATTTCTGATTCGATCACGTAGAGAAACCCCGAGCATAGCCCTCTCCATAGCTCGTTGTGCGACTTTGAGCTTATCTATATATGAGGCCCATAGTAAGAGACCACGTTTCAGTGCCATAAGTCATCACTAGTAACACACATTGGTCGAAGACTCTTGTCTTGAGGCACTGAGGTATTTTTGACGAGAAGACTTCGCGAAGTTTCCGGAACGCTGCCCAGCCGAGTTGGATTCGACGATTGACCTCTTTGTCGAAGTTGGACCTGTCTAGTTTGACTGTCTGTCCCAGGTATGTGAGATGTACTCGTCAACAACTTTGAGAACTGAATTCCCAACTGATATTGGGGCAGGTACAACATGGGCATCTCCTTCCAGGAGGAGGAGGACCCGGCCTCCATCCCGCCTGTTTCAGAGGTGGAGGTGGAGGCAGCAGTCTCTCGCCTGAGAGGCAAGAAGACTGCCCCGGGACCAGACGGGATTCCCGGTCGGGTCCTCACGATCGCCCTCAGGAAGATGGGCGGTCAGCTTCGGGAACTATTCGACGCGTGCCTCACGTCGGGTCAGTTCCCGAAGCTCTGGAAGGACGGGCGATTGTGCCTGTTGCGGAAGGAAGGGCGAGACGCCGACTCGCCCGCCGCATACAGGCCAATCGTGCTGCTGGATGACACGGCGAAGCTGCTGGAAAGAATAGTAGCTTCCCGTATCATCCAGCACCTGGGGGGAACTGGGCCTGGACTTTCAGAGGCCCAGTTCGGATTCAGAGCAGGGCGGTCGACGATAGACGCCCTGCTCTGGATCAAGAGGTGGACGCAGGACGCGGTCGGCGGGGGGGAAAAGGCGTTGGCTGTCTCGCTGGACATTGCCAACGCCTTCAACAGCCTACCGCACGGAACGATACGGGAGGCGCTCCGCTATCACGGAGTGCCCCTGTATCTGCGTAGGCTGTTGGCCGACTACCTCCAGGACCGCGAGGTCCTGGTGGAGGGAAGCGACGGTCTGAGGCGACGTCGCGTGTCCTGCGGGGTTCCACAGGGATCGGTGTTGGGACCGCTCCTGTGGAACATTGGCTATGACTGGGTGCTCCGCGGCACGTTTCCCGCAAGTATGCGGGTTGCGTGCTACGCGGATGACACCCTAGTCGTAGTCAAGGGGAGGGACCTCAGGGAGACGGTGCGGCGGGCCACGGTGGCCACAACACTCGTGGTCGGCCGCATACGTGCCCTGGGGCTGGAGGTCGCCCTCTCCAAGACCGAGGCCCTAATGTTCCATGGGCCTCGGGGGGGACCCCCTCCAGGAACGCGGATAGACCTGGACGGGGTCCTGGTCCGGGTTGGGACCCAAATGAGGTACCTGGGTCTCATCCTGGACGGGCGGTGGACTTTTGGGGCCCACTTCACTCAACTGGCCCCAAAAGTCATAGGCGCCGCAGCCGCCCTTGGGAGGCTGCTGCCCAACGTGGGCGGCCCGAGCGCCACATGTCGTCGCCTGTACTCCGGAGTGATCCGGAGTATGGCCTTGTACGGGGCACCTGTCTGGGTGGACGCCCTCGGTCGCGCCAATAAGGCCCTGCTGCGTCGTCCGCAGCGGGTCATCGCGACGAGGGCGATACGCGGGTACCGGACGGTGTCCTGGACTGCGGGATGCGCGTTGGCCAGTGATCCCCCCTGGGAGCTCCAAGCGGAGATCCTCGCCGAGGTGTACCACTTCGTGGCGGCGAGGAGATCCCGCGGGGAGCCTCCAGCGTGGGAGGAGGTGACGCGCCTTCGACGGCGGGCGCGGGCCGCCTTGTTGGGGCGGTGGACGGAGGACCTGGCTCCACCGGTCCCTGGACAGAGGACGGTGGATGCCATTCGCCCGGTCCTCCGGAGGTGGGTAGGGCGGCGATTCGGGTCGCTCACCTTCCGATTGGTGCAGGTGCTTTCCGGACACGGATGTTTCGGCAAGTACCTGCATCACATCGCAAGACGCGAGGCGACCCCCGCCTGTCACGAGTGTGGAGCACCAGAAGACACGGCGCTCCACACGCTGGAGGAGTGCGCCGCATGGAGTCCCATGCGGCGCGCCCTCACAGCGGTCATAGGCGCAGATCTGTCGCTGCCGAGCGTGGTTAACGCTATGCTCGGCAGCGACGGAGCGTGGCAGGCGGTGGTCTCTTTCTGCGAGGCAGTGATGGTGCAGAAAGAGGCCGCGGAGCGGGTAAGGGAGGAAGACGTCCTCTCCGACCCGCTCCGGCGTAGACGAACTGGGGGAAGGAGAAGGCGATTCGGGCGCCTTCTCGCTCTATCCTAGCTGTGCGGATCACCGGTGGAGAGTCGGGGGATTCTCCACTGGCTTGCACGATCCCACACGTCTGGGGGATGGCCCCAATGAGCCAGGTCATCCCTCCATTGGCCGGGGCCCGTCACCGGTGACGGGCCAACCGCTGGGGCGAGATGGTGATTGCTAACGCTACCCCATTTCGCCCTGACTAGGCGGCAGACTGCTCATCCCGGGTTTTTAGTGGGTAACCTCCTTACTACCCCCCCCCGTGGGGGTAGTAAGGCCCTTCAGGCGAGGACCCCCACATAACCACTCTGCCCCCCCGGAGCCGGGTGGTATCTATAAAGGATTTTCCCGGGTCAAAAAAAAAAAAAAGGTACAACATGGGCATTAGACATAATTTTCGTCTTGTCTATGTTCATCTTAAGACCTACCCGTTGGGAAACCCAATGGAGGCCTTCGAGCATTGTACTGAGGTCTTCCATGGATTCTGCCATAACTACAATATCGTCGGCAAATCGAAGGTGAGCGATGTATTCGCCGTTAATATTGATGCTAAGTCTTTGCCATTCCAGAAGCTTGAAGGCGTCTTTCAATGTAGCGGTGAACAGTTTCAGAGATATAACGTCTCCATGTCTCACTCCTCTTTGCAATGGAATTGCCTTCGAACTCTGCTCCTGTACTCGGACTGACATGTAGGCGTTTTTGTACAAACACTTCAGCACTTCAATATACCGATCGTCAATACGGCACCGCTGGAGAGACTCAAGCACTGCCCACGTCTCGATCTAATCAAAGGCTTTCTCATAGTCCACAAACGCTAAACAAAGAGGCAAGTTATACTATTCGGTCTTCTGTATAACTTGCCGTAGCGTGTGGATGTAGTCTATGGTACTATAGCCTTTTCGGAAACCGGCTTGTACCGGCGAATAACTGCAATAAACATATGAGTTTTAGCTGAGTGAGTACAATAAGTGACTGCATTAGTCTCTGAGGATGTAAGCGTAAGTAAATCTTTAATGTTATGCGCTGAGAGAGCAGAAAGAGTGATTAATGTTCGGTTATGATTTTTCGTTTCCTACACAAACAAACAATGTTATTTCTGTGTAAAACGTTTAATATACAAAATATGTATTAACATATACCGCCTCAAACAGTCCCTTATTTCCCTATAACCAATAAAATACTTGATACATGTTCTGTTCCCAGTTATCATTGCATGATGGCGTAGTGACACTGTATTCATTAGGGTTCACTTTTCTATAACATGGTAATTACTATTAAATTAATTCAATTTCCATTGCACCTAGTACTTGCTCAATTATAGTAAACATTTGCCGGTTTCTAATCAACGACACAATAATATTTCTTAGTGTTAGATTCTCCACGTCAATACTAAAATTTACAAGGCGTAATTAACATTATGTACATTAAGTACATAATGTTAATTACAGTTATAAGTACAGTATAATACATATAATTATTAATTAATTGTATGTATATTAAGCTTGTTTGTACTTTTTAAAGGGGTGATAGACGTGCGAGTAAGTTCGCGAACTTGTGGCTCGACGACCTTTTTCGCTGGTGTGTCATCACCCTAAGTACGCGGTTAAGTTCGTTGGCGATCCGACAAGTTTGAAATTTTGCTCGGAACCCGCCTCCGCTCGTACTTGTGGCAGCACTGCGAGCCGCGAGCCGCTATTATCAGCCGAGTAATAGAGGTTATTGTAATTTTTGTTAATTTTGATTCAGAAGTTTCTCAAAATTAACGATTTCCGAACTTATTCGCATGAACTGCTTTTATATAACTATATATTTTATATAACCGAATTTATAGAAGCATTTTGGAATTACAGAGACAAAAATATGCAAATATATTCAAGCATACAATAATTTATTAGAAATTATACGTGAGTAAGGTGGACAGGGGTGCTACAATTGATAACGCCAAGAAAAATCATGTAATTCGTTTTTCAAATGCAATACAATATAATTCTTAAATAACACAAAGCTTCTTCTGCCAAACCTTTCTTCTTCTTTAAAACAATAAAAATATTCTAAAAAATTAATCTTGGACTACCGCCAGCAGCAGTTCATGACCCAAAATTCCGGTGGTGAGGGCTGCAGACTGGGGAACCTCCTGACAATATGTACCGTGTCAAAGAGTATAGCTTTCTGTATCGTTTCTTTCTTTCTCGTCCTTGATCCAACCATCTATTGAGAGTCTCTTAAGGTGTTGGTCGAGGCTTTTCGCTATAAGGTCGTTTGCCGAAACGACTAACGAGGCAATGACCATTGAGTAAACATCCCACATGGTGGTCACCTCGTAATTCAAGGTCGCTTGGCTTCTCCTTCTCTTTATTCTTAAGGTTCTCATCAGTAGAAGTTGTTACGTCAACAAGCATACCTTGCGCTGAAATCTATTGATTGTTTATTGAAACCATGAAAGTTGAATGTTATTATTATATCATTTATTTCAGTTATTTCATGGATTTCATCCGGTCCTTTACAAAGGCATAAGTGGAGCTGTAGCGAACACTTAGAGGCCTGTTTGGTGTAAAATATAAAATGTATAAAAACAGAAACATTTTGGATAGAAGGACAGAAGGATACCATCGTATACATCTATTACAAAAAAATAGTGAGGTTTGTAACGTAATAGATACTTACATTGAAAAGAATACCTAATAACGTGACCTGACCAAATTTAACTTTATGGAGTCCGTCTTTCTATAACGTGACCTGACGAAGTTCCACTTTACGGAGTCCCTTTTATAACGGCGAACTCTTCATTAGTATTGGCCTATGACATAGAGCCAGTTCTTCTCAAGCCCAATGGCTCCATGGTCAATGGCAAAGCCTATCCATTCCAAAATCCATTTTTCTATGGTAATATACGACACATAGTAATAAGCATTTTATTATTATTGGCCTTATAGCATTACTTTTTCAGAAATCCATCGTCTCTCTTAAAATCCCAAAATCAAAATCGTTTTTCCGTGACGTCTCCTCTGTGTCATTCTACCATTTTCTTAAATTTTAAATTTCCCATATTGTTGGTCAGTATCGAAATAGTTTTTAAATATACAATCAAATAAGGATTTATGCAATTAAATATGATCATATATAAAATTATATTACAGGTTATTGACATGAACTCTTTAATGATATGGGACATTATGTATGCATGTGCTGATGCACTTGCATTTTTTGCAGCATACTTAGATGGTGCCGTAGTCACGCCAATAATGAGCCGGCGGCACCTGCCAATTTTAGTCTCATGTTAAAGTATTTTGCAGATGGTGACATAAACCACTAAACGTTCCTGCCATTGGGCCACCATCAATGGTGACAAAAGGGGCAATATTGGTGTGGACGGCTAAAGTATGCCGATAGATGTGCTGCGGTTTCTCTAAAGCGATACTTGCGGCGTTAAGCCCTATAATACTTCCACCCTTGGCGCTTTTTGTTACTTTCTCTTGCGTCTCAAATTAAGGCAAGCCAGGGGTTAGGGGTTTCATTTAGTCCCAGGGAAAATCGGGGTCCTCGGTGTCGCCACTCACTGACGGGTAACCACAAAGCCGCCCCTGCGGTATTATTACATAAACTTTAAATTAATGATAGTAAGCGTAAATCCTTAAGTAATTAAGTTTACGAGCTATGAATCTATGAGTAATTAAATTTATAATTGAAAAAGGCCGTACATACAGAGACACACCTATTTAAAATAGTAATTAGCTTATGGACTTCAAGTACATCCACACATTTCTATTAATTTTCTCAGAGCATTTTATCATAGAGTATAAGTCGTTTTTGTTGTTAAACCGTAAATGGACTCCGTGGAAGAGACTACCTTTTGCAATACAGTTTTACTGAAACATAAGGTATAGTTAGTTACGGCAACCTTTGTACTAAGTATTTTTTTCAATAGAGATAATTATTATTATTTTGCATGCCTTTATAACATTAATCCCAAAGTAAATATTTAACTTTGCTTTGACGTAAATCATACTTTAACTACCAAATAATATTTAGAATAGCAAGATATTTTTTTTTATTCATGCTATATTTTACACATTAAAATAGATCATGATGAAATGTATCTAATAAATCTATCATATCATAGATCGACGAGGCCCACATTTTTATTTATTTACTTACTTATTTATTTATTATTGATAATACAATGTGGCTTCCAGACTAATCTAAAGCACCAACATGTCAAACAATATACAAAACTTAAATACAAAAAAAATTAATTAAATTACAGAACAATATGATAAAACATTATAAAATAATCAAGAATAAAGACAAATAACAAATTTTACAATTTAAATACATAGAGCAACCAAACAATAATGTCAAACAATATACAATAATAAAAATAAAACATGTCCTCAAATTAAAATAAAATATTGAAAATTAAATAACAAGATAAGTAGGTATGTCAAATTATTAGAAACAGCTAAAACTAAACAACAAATCATAAAGAATAATATGGTGAAATTAACAAATACAATTTAAATACAAATAGGCACTTCTTATAAAAACTCCAATTCTGTCAATAAATATGTCAGCATCTTCGTACCGAACGAGCATGTCGCCGAGAATAATGTGCGCTCGCGCGGTTGGCGCATTACGGGCACGGCATGTCCGTGCTACCGGTCGCGCAAAGAGGCGCGGCGCACAGCGCGGCGCAACAGCCGCGCCGCGCCGCGGCACCTGCAGTCTCATCTGCTCCAATACTGTCGGGTTATCTACTACATTATGGAGCAGAGAAAAGTAGTGCACTATAAGCAACAGTTTCCGCCTGAGCACTAATGTGTTCAAACTAACCATCCCTGATACAAACACAGATGGGTACAAATAAGGGTAGTAGCCGTAGGCTCGCTTGTACAGCCACCGTGCAAACTTACGCTGTACCCTCTCAATCATAAGGGAATACTTACTTTCATAAGGATCCCATACGACCGCACCAAACTCAAGGATGCTTCGGACATAGGCACATGTGGTTCATGTGGGCTTTTTTTGGGGCTATCGTAATGTCTGCAAGGTTGATGAGGGCGAGTGAAAGTGTCATCATCGAAGTCGTTAACCAGCTGCCTTATATCGACAGAGAAGATCTCTTCGATATAAGTTATGACAGTCCCCATATGCTGGCGACCATCACACAGCAGAAGTTGTGCACGTGCCGGAATCCCATGCACGTGGCATACGCGCTCAGCGAGGTGTACTCGGGAATGTACTCTTCGAAGTCGCAGGTCCATTCCCTAAGGCGAGAAATGTACTCAGGTGTAGAGATCCCACACGCCCTCCCGAATACGCTATACCTGGTCCTCACCCAGGAAGAGAAATCATACTTGATCAGCAAAGGATATGGGCAGGTGAAGGATCACGAACACTGACGGTACACGAAGCCCAGAGACTGACCTACGAAAACGTCATCATTGTACAGACGAAGAAAAAAGTGACAAAACTGCGACAGAGCGTCTCGCATGCTGGGGCGCATTCAGAACCTCGGTGAGAGCGCACTTGGAGTGCACTCGTAGTGCAACTTTTCGCACTAAAGCCGTTCCGAACCTCAGGGTAAAGCACTCAGTTGTTCTAACAAAAGCGTTCCGAACCTCGGAGCGTCGCAACTTTTTAAACATCAAAATCGATCGGTAAATTTGAATTTGAATTTGAATTTTGAATTCTCTTCTCAGAGAAAATTAGGTAAGGATCAAGTGATCTGTCAATGTCGAATTTGTCAAAGTCTGTTTGAGGTAAGAAAACAACCGTGGCCGTTCCGTACCTCAGAGCGAGTTAGAAAACAACTAAACAACCGCCCTCTGAGGTACGGAACGCCCCCCAGTGGTGGCAGTGTCACGGCACTCGGCCCACTGCATCTAACACACAGCTGACAGCTCAGATGCGATTGTTCGTTTCATGGGACAGGCAACAGGGGCATCCGTAAAGACCATTACAGAATACAATATAAAAATGGCAATGCAGGACAAGAACGAAGAAGTCGTGACGGCTCTCCTGCGATCGGTATCGATGGAAGATAAAATGTTATTTATAAGTCTAATAATAGCATGTTTCTTTGTAAATTAATGTAATAGTTATACTAAGAAAAAATATATATGTATGACTGGACTCACACTTACGGCCGTTTTCAATATTCTATCTATCCACAGTTTACCTTACTACCGATAGACTTTTGACATTTCTATCGGTAGTAAGGAAAACCGTGGATAGATAGATAATTGGGATCCCCCTTAAGTCTCATTAGATACTTGGGGTTCAGACTAGTAATAAATTAAAAAAACAAACGAAAAAGGTTTGATATTCTAAGTGTCTGTAGTGTATAGGAAAGCGGGAGGAGGTTTTAGTCCGTACACGCTGGCACTCCCATCCCCGCCGGTGGATTCGGACATAATCTCAGAGATAGGTACTGGCTCTTCCGCGGTATCCATAAAGGATATCCTCTTCCTGAAACTAAAAAAAATACTTATCTAAGTTCAGTAACATTTGTATGTTTGCAAGCAAAAAAATACAAATTAAACATTTTAATCCTTCCTATACCGTGACAATTAAATCAAAATATTTATGAATGTAACTGACGTATATTTACGTCTCTGGGACGCAAAGGGTTAATGGCCAAATAATAGAAAATTCAAACCACCTTAATTGAGTAAACAAAACAATTTTTGAAATTTAAATTTAAAAACGCTTAACTACTTTAGGTGAATTATAAGAAGGTAATTGGATTTCATAACCTATAACACAACAGCGTTCAAAACGTATCCTACACGGTTGGTAACGCAGAAAGGTACATTGCAGCCTGATTTCCAATTTAGTTCCGTACCGCGTTCAGTAAATCATCGGCTTACGACTATCTCACTCATGCAGGTAACAGAATAACACACCTAAAGGTACGAATATATGTAACTCACTGATTTGATGAAAAAATATTTTCAACTAAACTTATACTTACTTCTTTACCCTACAAGGCACCTAGTTCCATAAGTGGAACACCGACTTTAATCGTTCCTGTAGCTAAAGAACTATTATTATAGGAGTTGGGCCATAATCTACCACGCGGTCCCAGTGCGGCTTGGTGGATGGGTTAGTGGCTAACCCACGTCGAAGTTTTCAGGCCGCCCGAAGGCCCTGGACATAGGCTAACGACTGTTCTCCTAAAACAAACAACCGGGACCCACGACTTAACGTGCCCTCCGAAGCACGGAAGCACTCAGTTGAATAATGCCACTAGCGGTCACCCATCCAATTCCTGACCGCAGCAAGTGTTGCTTAACTTGTTGATTGATTAACATCACCAAGTCCAGCTCCGCGACGAGCGCTTCACTTAGAACATAATAGGGATCTACTGCAAACATTTCACGTTTTGTTTGTGAGGCCACGCGTTCTGGGCACTTTTGTTTCCAACATGGGTATTTTCGTGTATTCTATTTTTAAAGAATTAAGTATGTTTGTAATTTGAAATATGGAATAATCTTTAAAGTGGTTTTAACAACATAATATACTATGCCTTTAGAAAGCAAATACTCCTTGACACGGCACATATTGTCAGGGGTCATTGTCTATCTTTATAAATAAAACCGGCAAATAGATAGTCGTTTTGGATGAACACATAGGATACTTTTCATCATCATCATCATCATCTATCACCACGCGGATGAAAAATCGTAATATTCTTGGGCACAGCATAGACAAAATAACAAGAACTCGGGCTACGTTAAAATCGTAATAATGACAGTTCTGTCAAAGTTTGTGTCAGTTTTTGATAGCTTAATCACTCTATTATTTTGACAGCTCGATACACTAGACGTGTTTGGCGCCCGTCAAGGGTGATGAAGTGTAATGACAGTTTTTTTCAATGTGATTAATTTTATATTGGTATGTACGTACTGTATTGTATTATAAGTGTTTACTGATTGATTAACCAAGTACTTAAATTTACTCATATAGTCATGTATACATTTTATGCCTTTTTTTGTATAAAGATAGACATGGCTTTGGAGAAGATAATAAAGCTACTCGAAGTACTTATCCTGAGCAGACGACGACGTTGCGGGCACCAGCTAGTTGTGACATAATTTTATACACATTTTCCTTCATAAATTAATGTCTCTCTGATGTCACATTTAAAAAACAATACTTTATCCTATGCCCATAAATCAGCGAAATAAGTTCCAAATAGCGATCCCTAAAAGGTTTCTTTAAATATATTTCTATCGTTGGTAATTTTTGAACAATTGTAGTAATAATACTATATTATATGTACGATTTTTTCTCAGATTCAAAGCCATTGGCGTTAAAGAAGTACATTAACAAATATGTCCGGTGACTTATCGGAAGTGGAAGATTTTTACGCTGGAAAAAACATTTTCATCACTGGAGGTACAGGATTCCTTGGAAAGGTATTTCTATTTTTATGTAGTGGTAAAATTAAGAAAATTATAAACACTGTTATTTTCTATTTTGCCTTAATTTTTTGAAATACGAAATCACAAGCTCACAGAAACATCTAGCTACGATAAAAATATTAATTATGATCATTGTGAGCATAAAGTCAAGAAATTATATTCTCTATCATTCAGGCACCTAATTCATCTCGCTGATCATGCAATGCTGTTGAATGGATTCAATTATTTTAAATAATTATTAAAACTGTGTGCATTCATTTTGAGTAATTAGATTTATTATTATTAAATAATAATTTCAAAGCAAACATGTTAGTTTGGCAATAATTTAAAAATATTTACAGGAAGTACTACTAGCTTTAATTGTAAGAATTAAAGCTTGCGTAATTACGCCGTGCTGCGTATTAGCGATGCGAAAGTTTTAAAAAGATTGAATGAGTTCTCAGCAGCTTTTATGATATACCGTACATACTTATCCGTTTATGAACGATGTAGGTAAAAATATCACTTTGTTTCAAATACATTATGCTGCCATATGTCATCTTTTACGCTATATACGTATTAGAAGCTTTTGTATTAGCTTCCGAAAGACTATAATTATATTACAATTAACTTTAAATACAATATTCACTATTGTGTTGTCACGAATCCCTTCTAAGATTTAGCATACAGAGTGGTTTGTAATATATAGGTGGAAGCGCAGAGTTGGCTCGAACTGTTCAGATCAATTCAGTGAGTTGAAAGAGACTCCATGCTGCAAGTGTACTATTCTAACCTTACCTATTTCAGCTCGTGTCATAATTTATAGAATCCATGGGCATACTCTACATAAAAAACTGCGACTAAAGCGACTGACTGTAGTGCGTCCTTTCTCTGATCTTCACTTCTTCACTAAATCAACATAAACCTTTTAAAATTTTTCTTCGTAGTCAGGTATGATAATAACCATCATGCTGTAAACTGTGACATATTAAAAAGCGAGCGCTGAGTTTTCGTTTTCTTTACAACTGGGCTCGTACGTTTACACAATTACCGTTCCGCAAGATAATAAGTATTTATAGGTTTTTTATGTCAATCGGTGACTAGACGACTATTCCGCTTGCCTAATGTTAAGCGTCACACTACCGTATTGTTATACGGCAGTGTATCGCTTGAGTAGCACTGAACTGTTGTTCAGTGTTCTGAACTGTGAGATGATGCGTCATCTCACAGTTTAATCAAGACCTCATCTCATGCTGTCACTGATTCGATTTTGAGATATAATGTGTGCGCTAAGTTAACCCTAATCTAAGTGTTTCTCGTGAAAATATTACTTTGTTTCAGAGCCTCATAGAAAAAATACTGTACAGCTGTAGCGATATCAGTAAAATATACGTTTTAGTTCGCGACAAGAAAGGAAAATCAGGACAAGAGAGGATAAATCAACTGTTTAATATACCGGTACGTCGGCTGCTTTATTTGTTTTGTTTATGTTTTGTGAATTATTTGACGTGATGGGATTCATTGCTTTAAAATATTGGAGCTATGTTGTACTACTGATTTCTTGTATTCGCGTTATTACTTAAGGTTTTTTTTTTTAATTTAGATATTAATTTGCATCATTTTATCTTGACCTTTCTTGATCATATAGTGATTACGAGTACAGTTGTATGTTATAGATTTATAACTGTTATAGTCGGTAGTGATAAGATTTTGATTCAACTCGCAATTAGGTATGGATACTTACTTGACAGATGGTACGGCATTAAGCTCTTCATCTGACCAATAAAGTTAAGCAACCTGCAATTTGGTGTAGTGACGACATTATAGACATATTCAGCTGAGTGATCCCACCTGGTTCTACAGTCTTTAGGATATATCGGAGGCATTCGGTCTTACACTTCGACGCTTGGCTCTCCATGCACTAGACCACCAAGCCGAACTGGACCACAGCAGATTATGACAAATTCTCCTCTGTCTGACATGAAAATCCAAGTATAAGCAGCGCGAATATAAATATATCGACACTTTACTTTTAACAATATTAACATGTATATATTTATCTTTCAGGCATTTGATAGACTGAAACGTCGACCAGGCTGTCTTTTAAAAATTGTTGCTTTACCAGGAGATATTGCATTATGTAATCTTGGTTTAACTGATGATCAATTAGTGATATTACAGGATGAGGTGCGTTATGTGTTTATATTACTATCATATAATTTAGTACGATATTATCGGAATTTAGTATTTAGGCACAAGCTTCGTACAAGTGACGACTACTACCATGATATATAGCTATCTATCTATAACATCCTGTTTATATCCATATTTGGATGTAGGCCTTCTTCAATCTCCTCCAATCTCTACGGTCTTGAGCTTTTATCATCCGATCATGACCTGCGTGACGTCTGATGTCATCTTTCCATCTTTTAAGTCGTCTTCCTCGGGGTCTTGTGTGTAGTCGTGGTCTCCACTCCAGCAATCTCTGAGTCCATCGTTCATGGTGCTTTCGCGCATTATTATGTCCTGCCCACCGCCACTTGCACTTCGCTATGTCCTTGATCACGTCCCTGACTTGATCACGTCTTTGAGCGTATCCAGTCATTAGTTTTCCGGTCGCGTATGGAGATACCAAGCTATTGCTCTCTCCATCGCTATATCATATATATACCTATATATCTTATTTGATGAATTCCATGATGCTGAATGTAACTACGAGAATTATTAATAAAATAATTATAAGGCGCTTAATGTTGCCAATTGAAAGCTTTGCATATAACGTTAAGATATGCGTGCTTTAAATTTTGCTGCCATGATCAATGCTACATCCGAGCCGTGAATATCTAGTTTATTTATTATTTAAATATTCCTTTTATATATTAATTATGTAGCAGCAGGCTAATAAAGCTTGCATGATAGTTCCAATACAAATACGTGATATTAACATCTGGCTAATGACTTGTAATCGATTTATTCGAACACAATATTTATCTAATAAATGTTCATTGTTAGATTCAACAGGTTGTCGGTTAAATAATCAGTTGATTAATTCAATTAACTACGTTAATTTAAGTCGTACTACTTATCGATAATGTATGTAGAAATAATGAAATATTCATGAATACTTATTTCATTACTGTCTCAGTGGTCATTGTAGTAGATGAATTTCCGGGGTGATCCCAACGCCTCAGGGTGACAAGCGCAGTGCAGTACTGCGCGAAACTGCAGTTCTAAGCACTGGGATGCACTGCAACTGCGTTGTTGTGCTTACCATCCGTTTGATTAACCCCTTTCGTATTTCGATACCATATTATGACTAAGTATAAAAATAGGTCAATTGTCAATTTTGTAAAATAATAGGTACTAATATAAACTTAGTTAAGAATTCTTATTTTCAAAAAGTGACATATTACATGTAGCATATAAAATAGTATAGTAAAATATATCTTACAGGTGTCCATAGTGTTTCACTTGGCGGCCACAGTGACTTTCGATGAGCCTCTACAAGAGGCTTTGAAAGTAAATGTAGACGGGACAATAGAAGTGATAAAGTTGTGCAGTCGTATGAAGAAATTACAGGTAATATTTTATTAATTAATACAGGTTATAATGAATGAAAATGAGAATTAGTTTCTTTTTTACGAATTTCAGTAATGCAAAGTCCCAACACTTTAGTTATAAAAAATCTTCTGTTCTCATTTAAGCTTTTGATCATAACAGGCACTTGTCCATGTATCGACAGCGTATAGTAATGCTGAGAGGAAAGTTATAGACGAGGTGGTGTACCCTCCGCCTCACGAGCTGGAGGAGGCACGTCAGAACGCCAAACAATATTCTGATGAGGACATTGTAGAACGTTATTTAGGTAAGTACCCTTAGTTACAAAATTCAGTAAAAGATGCTAGTGATGTTTCATCAACGTAATGTCAGGTTGTTCAGATTCTAGTCTAGGGGTGAGAACTCAGATTACGGAAATATAGCGACTTCTAAATGCTATAAAAAGTTCCCCTAAATCTTATATCAATAACGTGCCTTACAATTAAATAATAAATGTTTATACTGAACACTGATGTGATAAAATGGTAAAAAAATCTGTGCTAAGCTTTTTTTCAATTTTATCTCGGTCAGACGCGCCCAGGTTCAGTTTTGGTAACTTGATCAATTTAGTGTCAGAATATTTACAACACAAACAGATTAAACGTGTTTAACTAATCGTATTTAGTGTAAGGTCTCGCAATTTGCTTTTACATCCGGCCACAACATCAACAGGACGGCAACGCCGTGTGCGACTGTGATCACCTTCCACCAGGAGAGCCGTCTGCTTGTTTGTCTCTTCTCTCACAAAAAAGAGAAAAGCATTAGGACACATAAACTCTACTTTACACTGCACTTTCAGAGTGACCTCTGAGAGTGTATGTATGTATGTGGGTGGAGTGTATTTTTGTGTTTAGGAAAGAGAAAGCTTGAATAATAAAGTTAATTGTATAAGTTTGTCTGTATGTGGAACAATGTTTGAAAACCCGAAAAATCTTATAATAAAATAACTCTTCTTATATATTACTAAGTATTTTGTTTTAGGAGGAAAGCCAAATACTTATACGTATTCAAAATCACTCGCTGAAGATGCTATCGTGAAGTATCGGGAAACAATACCTACTGCTATAATACGGCCTTCTATTGGTAAGCATTCAGCAAATTGTTATGTTATACCTACAGCAAATTTACTCTGGTTTAGGCATTTTGAACAGGCTCCTTCTCTACATGAATAAAGATTTTATTTAACTTACTTAATTTTATCATATATCATCTGTAAAGTTGTTCTTTATTTTTGTACTGTACCCGTAAAGACAAGCGTATACCCAAACCTTTTCTGGAAAGCATTGTAATAATTTGGCCGGGAATATTGTATTTTCACTGAAATTATAGATTACCATATTAGCTGACTCGAAAGTGGCTTCGCTCACTTTGCCTTATGGGTGCAATTTTCAAAAATCCTTTCATCGTAGATGTTTAATAGATAGAAGAGTCCTCATCTATAAACTTTTTTGTAAATTTAGGAGAGGATGGGAAAGATTTAGAAGGAGAGGAGAATAACCAAAAACACAAAGGTTCGACTTTGAATTCTCTTGTATTTCCATTATTTCTATATAAAGTGAGATCTGGTCCTGATCTGGTGGTGAGAGTTGATCACAGCAAACTACCGCCAGCGGGACGTAGTGTTTTAGGTGACTTCTAAAAGAGCTCAAAATTAAGAATAGACTTTCGTCGACGACTACAAATAGTAAGGTTTTTCGGGAACATCTACAGGAACGAAGATTTAATGGAAAGACTGGTAGTCCAAGTTAATATAGGAGGAAAGAGAGATAGAGGCAGGTCCTACACCCTGGACGGATCTTATCAAGACGGTAACTAAGGTATCCATGACAGAGTGTTATCGTAATGCGACGAACCGATTAAAATAGAAACATAGTGCAAAATCGGGCGGGAAAACTAAAGACGTTGAATTCCTAGCGTGTGCCACTATCTTACTAACCACGACCACTCCGCCAAGAGTTCCCGATTGAGAACATGAACATATCAAGTTTAAAGCCAGTCAATCAGTTTGGTCATAATATGTAGATAGACACATAGATAGCGATTTCTAAGCTACTCATTTCATTATTTATTATTATATTTTTTTATATCATTACAGCCCGTTTAGCGAGATCAAAATCTGGGAATTTAGAAATAATATTTTCCAAAGTTAATTCATATTATCTCCAATACTTTGGATTTAATATAGGAAGTTACAGTTCTATAACATTACAGATTTATAGAGTTATTCGTTTCAAATTTTTCAGTGATATCGTCCCTGAATGAACCCTGTCCCGGGTGGATTGACAACTGGAATGGCGCTACGGGACTCTTCTTTGGAGTACCTGCTGGTATTCTTAAAGTAGCGATCGGAAGAGGACACAATATAACGGATTTAGTACCAGTTGATATTGTTACTAACTTGGCTATTGTGGCTGCCACAAGATGTGAAAGGTGAATATTTTGCTAGCTTAGCCCCGTGGTTATGCCTGCTGTATCATAAGTCCACACGCTATCCTTTGAATGTACAGACATATAATCTTTAGGACTATGTATCTCAAGAGGAAAAGAAGACCTTTTAGGGTCACTTGCGCTTATAGTGTGCTTGTCTGATAGACATCAAGCCCTCATTTTTCAGAAGTGACCGAGCTAGCTGATAAGGGAATGATGGGTGGCTAGGTGATAAATAATGGGTGTAACCTAACCTAAGAAGTTAAATTCTAACATAATTTAATTTTCATTTTATGGTTATTTTAAATAGATAAAGTGTAAAATAAATAAAGTAAGATTTTTGTTAAATCTGAATGGATTTCAAAGCATCCACTAGCGTTGTTCTTAGTCTTAGTTATTATTGTATTTGGAAGCCAAAGACCCATCGTGACGATAAATATAATAAAGAACAAAAATTAATTAACAACATCGAACCGGATAGCAAAATAAAGTAAAGTTTTGGGATTCAAGCGCTTATTTTATTTCACTTATGTACCTAAGTAAATGAAATACTTAAAATATATATGTATTTGTCGCATATAAGTTTTTTCATCTTTGTTATACCATTTGTCATTCTAAATTAATTGAGCTAACGACCTATACGTCCCGAAATATACATAAGTATAGGCAATGGAATAAATAAAAGCAAGGTGCCTGGGGCAAATCGTTGAGCAATATTTTTAGCAGTATCATGTACTTTGCTGTGAAAATTGAATTTACCGGGGAAAATAGTAAAATAATGTTGATTTCTAAATTAAATTAAATAATACCTATGTATTTGGAGATTATATAGCCAGCATTTTCCGATTTAATTATTTGTGGCTTGGCATGCATTCAAAATTTAATTACTTTTATTCGAAAGCCTGTTCTTTAATTTCAAATTCAGTCATATTTTATTAGATTTTGTTTTGATGTTTTGTTTTGATGAAATTTTAGTAGTTTTTGGCGCCATGTTCATAAATTCACACACAAATGAATATTCGTACATTTTTCGAATATGAGTTCCTACGTGGAAATAGCACTGCGCAAACAACAAGAAACGCTAACGGCGTGTACGGGCCTAACTGCTTGTATAAACACGGCCCATTGCTGTTTTTTTATTCGTTTTAAATCTGGAAATTTTGAGTTGTAAAACAATCATTGCAAGCGTTCGGTGCCCATCGTCAAATTGAAGGTTATATGTAAGCTTGCTGCGTGCCTTGGGGTTAGTGTAAAACAGCATTGAAGCATTTGCGTCAAATCAGAAAGCTAAAAAAGCTAGATAAGTAGGTGCCACACGCACTAAGTGACCACTAGGGTGACTTACGCGTCGAGCATGCATAGTCCTACTGAATTGGCATATAAACGAAGGAGTTCTAAATCGAATTATTGATGAAATGTGGATCCTGTACAAAGATCGTAAGCTTTCGTCTTAGTAGGAGGACCCGTGTATATCACCTAATCACCGCCTTATCAGTGCGCTTTAAAAAGATTACTCATAGGAAGATGATGGTGACTGCCTGGTGAACCAGTGCCAAACTTTTACATCACAGCTTCTTACCAAATGGCACAACTGTCAGTGACGGTAAATGTTTTTTGCCAAGAATTGGAAGCAATGATGGGGAAGCTCGCCATTCAACAACCAAGACTGTTTGATCGCTCTTGTCCATTGCTTCTCAACGACAACGCGCGAGCTCACACTTCACGACAGACCACCGCAAAGCTACAAGAGTTACAGCTACTGTATTCACCGGACGTTGCCCTAACAAATTTCTACTCTTTTTTTAAATTTTGACTTGACATTCAGTGGTAAAAAATAAACGCTTTCGCGACTTTATCGCCTCCCGTCCGGCAGAATTCTACAGTAAAGCGATAAACAAACTGCTATCGAAATGGCCAAATTGTATACATAATTTTGGCCAATACTTTGATAAGCTAAAATAAAAAAATCTCTAATTTCATAGGTAAAGTCCAATTTAAAAGTATTGTCATGTTCCGCCCAGTGGATGATGTATTCAACTAGCTAACCTAACATAACAAACATAATGATAGACCTGCGCCCATACCATGAACATAATATGAACTACTATGTGAACGTACTAAATTAATTATTTAATTACGGTAAGCCTTTGTATTTTTCAGTTCAAAAGAAGTTATAGTTTACAACTGCTGTACTGGCACGTCGAACCCCATAACATGCAATGAAGCGAAACAAATCGCCCGAAGAATTGCCCTGAAGTATTCAATGAGTAAGTAGCCGAAAGATTTACTCTTAAATATTTTATCTGCCCGGTTGGTGGTCCCTTACTGTAGGCCTCATTTACAACCTTAAAGTCGCTCAACGAGCAATGGAGAGGGCTTTGCTTGGGGTTTCCCTGAGTGAAAAGATCTAAAATGAGGATATCCGTAGGAAAACTAAGGTCACCAACATAGCTCTCAAAATTAGCAAGTTGAAGTAGTAATGGGCAGGCCACATCGCTCGCAGAACTGATAACCGATGGGTAAGAAAGGTTCTCGAGTGGCGACCACGCACCGGAAGACGATATGTATACCAGCTCCCCGCTAGGTGGACCGACGATCTCGTCAAAAACCACGGAGAATCGCTGGATGCAGGAAGCAATTAGCCGGTCCAAGTGGCTTTCTATGGGGGAGGCATATGTTCAGCAGTGGACGTTCTCCGGCTGATAATGATTTTATCTCATACTTTAGTTTATTTGAAGTTTGTTATTGGCAAGTTTTATTTTTGTTTCAAAGTTCTTCTAATAGTTTTCAATGATGTTTTATTCGCATTGGGTTTATTGATCTAACATTTGGAGGAGCTTGCATAATTATTGGCGGATACTTAATCGTATACTTAGCTATATATATGGTTCTATTGGAAACTATTTCATTAGGTACATTTAATTTCTGCTTTGAAATAAAATCCCATTAATATTTTAAATGCAAAAGTTTGTGAGAATATGAGTGCGTGATTGTGCATATATTTGTCTCTTCATGCTGGAACGGCTGAAAGGATTTGGATGAAATATGGACTAAATATAGCTTTTACTTAGGAAAAACATATGAGATACGTTTCTTCCAGATTCATAGGGTTTGATTCCCGAGGTATCACGATAATCCTATTCCACGCATATTCGTTACTAAGTTCAGTGTCTAGTTATATGATAGATATTACGCACACAAAATTCTAACCAACCCATTATTTTGATGGAATACGTATCCTTTTTGTATCGCTATATGTATGCAATGTATATATATGTAAACCAACACATTATTTTGATGTAATACGTATCCTTTTTGTATCGCTATATGTATGCAATGTATATATATATGTAAACCAACACATTATTTTGATGTAATACGTATCCTTTTTGTATCGCTATATGTATGCAATGTATATATATATGTAAACCAACACATTATTTTGATGTAATACGTATCCTTTTTGTATCGCTATATGTAAGCAATGTATATATATGTAAACCAACACATTATTTTGATGTAATACGTATCCTTTTTGTATCGCTATATGTATGCAATGTATATATATGTAAACCAACACATTATTTTGATGTAATACGTATCCTTTTTGTATCGCTATATGTATGCAATGTATATATATGTAAACCAACACATTATTTTGATGGAATACGTATCCTTTTTGTATCGCTATATGTATGCAATGTATATATATGTAAACCAACACATTATTTTGATGTAATACGTATCCTTTTTGTATCGCTATTATGTATGCAATGTATATATATGTAAACCAACACATTATTTTGATGGAATACGTATCCCATGATACGTATTCCATCAAAATAATGTGTTGTGTGCGTAATATCGTATGACAAACTAATGAATAATGGCTGGTTATGTTATCGAATAAGATATGTCTAAACACTAAATTACCTTACAGATAAACGTTTAAGTTATAAATTGTTAAAATATATACATATTTTTTTACAGATTTTTATCCGTGGCCGTATTTGATATTTACTAGTAGCCACGTTTTGTATAATAGTCTACGTTTCCTATTACAATTGATACCAGCACAAATAGCCGATTTAATCTACAACAACGAAGGTGTACAGTAAGTATAATTTTCGAACACTCTTGCTCGTAAAGTGAGTTTTATTGCATTTCTTTTAGGGTCATAAACCGAGGCATAACACACACGTGTATAATAATATTATAACCTAGTGCATAATATAATTATCCCTACAAAGTTGCAACATGAAGCAGTACCTTGCTGCCAGTTATAGGCGAGTAAATAGACCAGTTTCATTTTCACCGGCTAATATAGTTATATTTTAGTAACCAACAAAGAGGTTTTGTCTCTGAAAATCCATATACAATTTTGAAATAAATAAATGTGTACTTCCTTAATTTAGTCAAACAAACTGTTATAATAATCACATTATTCACAATATACAATCTATATATTTATATAAAAGTAAACCCCTATTTTTCCTGGTTACGCTTTAACTTGAGAACTGCTTTACCGATTTCATTCATAATTTTAAATGTTTTCTAATAAGTACTATGTAGAAGGTTCTTACATAAAAAAAATAATAATAAAAGATGGGAGGTTACGGCGAGGCCGAAGGCCGATCCTACTACGCGAACGAAGCCGCGGGCAGTCACTAGTATTAAATACGAAAAATATTTGCATTTTATTACTCAAAATTATACGAGTAGTATGTTCAATAACCCTGCATTTGGCGCGTAAAAAAAGCCAGCGCGGCATTTTCTATAATTTTTATTATGTTTTTATCGTATTTGTCGTCGTCGTAAAACCAGTTTAAGTTTGCTTTTTCTTCGCAAATGTATTGAGAAACGTCTTATGAAACTCCTCAGCTCTATTAATTTGTATCACAGTATATTATTACATTATCAAGTGATGAGATATATAGCCAGTGGTTTCTAAGTAAGGGTCACGCTTGAGCAGTTTTTTTAACTGCAACCTTTTCTTTTACCAATCATTTTGACAACTTTCATACCTAATTATTGATCATACTTTAAATCGAATCTAATTGCCCAATACTTTAACTTGCTACAGTGTTTTCTATTTGTAAAACTATCTGAAAGTGTTCTAGTATTATTGGTCTGGTCTTGTTTCTTTTCCCAGAATTTAAATCGGTCTATTGAACTGAGATAAAAAGTCCAGCACCGTATCTACTCGTATTTGCCTAATAATTTAGTACAGTACCTACATTTCCTCCAGCAGTATTATTTAATTTTTCAGGCATGTAAAAATTCAAGCAAACCTGAACAAAATGGTTCACCTAGTCAAATTCTTCTTGCTGCACGAATGGAATTTCATCGATAAAAATTTGAAAAGTTTATGGAATTCTTTGTCGGAACAAGACAAAGGGACGTTTAATTTTGACGTGAAGTCCATTGACTGGGACAAATGCATTGAAGATTATGTTTTAGGAGCAAGGAAGTATTTAGGCAATGTTAAGAGTAAATTGTAGACAAAATATCAATATTGTTTTTGTTTATTATCAGTAAGTTAGCAGTTCATCTGAGCTACCGCTAAGACTGATTGTCCCTGTAGCCCCTTTAAAAGTTCTGAAAGTACTACTGACAATGTGTTTTTTTCGGTAGTTCCTCCTAAAACATTAAGTATTGAAATGCTTTTATTTTGATCCTACCCATTTCTGACCCTTGATTTTATATTGAATACGAGGCAACTAGGCTACTACAGAAAAAAATTAAGTATCTCCAGTACATGTAAAACTTGTAAAGAAACTAATAGAAACAATAAAAGTCTACTTACTTCCTGGAAATTAATTAGTAGAAACTCCTGAAAAAAAGAGCTCGCTAATAGCTCCTTTAAGTAATGTGAACGAACTACAGAGATACAAAGTCTCATTTTCATGCACTCTTCGTCAACCTCCTTAGAAAGTTTAAGCAACTTTGCTTTTTTTTGCTATAAAAATCATAGATGAACTAAAAATTGTGAATTAGGAATTAATAATTGTGTGTTAAGCCCGTTCCCAATATTCAATCTATCTTTCGATTTGCTCTACTAACGATAAGAAACGTTATACAGGCCTGTTGGTCTAGTGGTTAGTGACCCTGACTGCTATGCCGGAGGTCGTGGGTTCGATTCCCACCCAGGACAAATGTTTGTGTAATGAGCACGATCATTTGTTCTGTGTCTGGGTGTAATTTATCTATAATATGTATGTATTTAGAAATATATAAGTATGTTTATCAGTTGTCTAGTACCCATAACACAAGCTCTGCTTAGCTTGGGACTAGATGGCGTTGTGTCATAGTTGTGGAATATTTATTTATTTTATTTATCTATCTGTCAAGTTTTTGTCCCAATAATCTTACCAACGATAGCCAATCCTACCAGCCGTCTCTATCTATCGACGGGAGGACCGATAGCTTACTATCGCTTAAACAATATATGAAAATGAGAGTTTAAACGTCCCTATAATATTTTAAGTGTTTACTGTCAGTTACCACGGCTATCGACAGTAAGCTGTACCGGTAACCTAGAAAATCGGGGGATAGAAGTCAAATAGGAGCAGTTATTTTTGTAATTTCATCACTGAAAACACGAAACGACGAACCTAGCACGATGGTCAGGATCTACCCACGATGCCACAATATTTAACAATTCGGAATTACGAGGTACCTAACTACATTTCAATTAACTAAATTACATATAAGCTTGATTATAAACTGAGTTGATATATTAAAAGAAGGTTAATTTATTTTCAGCTCAATGTGGGGCTGATGTGTTTGGCAATAGGTGGCTTCTTGGTGATAGTGCATATCCATGCAAACCCTACCTCCATTACTCAGTACCCAAACAAATAGTGAAATCAATTATAACAGAGCTCATATAAAAACCAGGAATTGTATTGAAAGGTACGAAAAGTAGTAACTAAATACTTTTCTACTCTATTCATGTTATTATAATTTGAGTGAACTTTATTTATTTTCTAGATGTTTTGGAGTTTGGAAGAGGAGATTTCCAGTAATTTCACTGAAAATAAGGCTTGCTATGAAAACTACACAGGCTGTTATCAATGCTACAGCCGTACTACATAACATTTGCACACAAATTTTTGGCGGAAGTGGAGCCTGAAATCGATATACCAAATCATAACATATCTTTTAGATCAGAAAATATTCCAGAGTCTCATACTGTTAATAATTTTCAAGAACGCCAATACTTGATCGATTATTTTTTTAGATAGTATTTCTTTGTTAAGCTGGCTTTAACTCCAAAATCTTTTGTGTACTCTATTGTATTGTATGAGAAATCGTATGTATTCGAACCCGTATTTTAAAACATGGGATACCAGAAAATAATAAGAGACAAACTCGTCTGTTCCCTGTTAAATAGTAAGAAAATCTCTATACATAAATGTAACTTACATGGAAATATACTTATTGTGAAAAGTAATACATAAGTTGAAAAGTATTGCATACTTATTACAAAACATATACATATATAGTTTGATTCATAGCAAGATGTGGCGTTTCATTGCGTAGACCAGCCATATGAATTTCTGTCATTCGTATTCAAATCTACTAAAGGGACTAAGGGACTTTGTGCAGAGTTAACTTTTATTAAATTTTTCTGCCCATCCACAGTATATTCCTCACCAAGAATCCTACCACCTGTATGAGCTTGAGCTTGTTAGTTAGTTTTGGTTTAAAAAAAAATTAAACAAATAAATATTTTAAAAACATATTTAATAAGCTTTATTTGATGTAGTTAGGTACATACTTAGTATTAGCACAAAATAAATCATATAATTAGTAGTGCCATATGTAATGAGGTAATGCACGGGAGATTGTATGACACATGTTTAATCAGCCAATAGGAATAGTAGTGCCACGCGGTAATGGCACGGGCAACGATCGTTTTATTTCATAGCAAGATGTGGGCGTTTCATTGCGTAAACCAGCCACCTTTTTGAGCACCTCATCTGGTGGTATAAAATCTGGTTTTCCTCCTCCAGTCCTCCTCCGCCGGTGAATGTCGCCAAGACCCAGGCAATGATTACAGGGAGAGCCAACTTGCCCACTCGACTGCAACTCATGGGTTGAGTGGACCTTGAGTGGAGGACAGAAGTTTTATATTTCAGAGTGACCATCGACAGGAACCTCAGCTTCCACCAACACGTACAGCGCACCATCGGAAAGGCGACAGTGGCCAGGGTCAAGTTGATGCCAGTCCTGAACTCAAAGCTATCACTCCGGACCAAGGTTTTGATATACAAGACGTATATCAGGCCTCGACTCACCTACGCGGCTCCGGCGTGGTATGCCTACGCATCCAGAACGAACCGGACGAAACTGCAGGCCACTCAGAACAGATGTCTCAGGGCGATAGTGAACGCGCCCAGATATGTAAGGAACTCCACCATACAACGGGACCTCAACATGGACACTATCGAGGAGTTCGTGAAGAAACTCGCCACGAAAATGTTCGACCGAGCAGACGCAGCCAACCACGAAAGCCTCAGAGGAATCGCACCCCTTCACGCACGACCACCTAACGAGAAAGGCAGGCGCAAAATGAAGCCGCTACCACGGGACTTGATTCCCACAGACACCGGAGAAGACAAAGTAGAAGAGAGTTCGGATGCCACGGCTGTATCAGTGCTGCCCCCAGTGGCCAGCGACTGTGTAGCTAATCGGTCCGCTGGGCTTCACCCGTGTAGGCGGGGGTTCCACCTGACGCGGCCTTGATCGCCCAGTTACCTATTGGTCACTGGGGTGGCAGTATCGCGAGGCCGTGGTAATCCCAACCAAATGACTGGTCCATAGCCATGGACCAAGACGTGCTAGAGAAGAGGGCAATGTGCCCTGATACTCTTTCCCCGCTCAACCGCACATGAGCGAGAAGAGACCCGTGACGTAATTATTATCATATTATGGTTATATGTACATTAGGACTGATGATCTACATCGGGGCCTCAAAGTAGATCTAGTCACCGAAACCATTAAAAAATATGCCGAAGTTCATCAACGCAGTCTTCATCATCACGTAAACGTCGAGGCTATCCAGCTCCTCGACAATACGGACATAGTAAGAAGAGTGAGGACAAAACCGTAAGTATTTGTCCTCTTAAGTCTAAGGGTCTTTCGAGTTAGTGCAGCGAAGTGAAAGTGTAAAATAGTGCAGTCTGTAAGTACTATTAAGGACCAATGAACAAAGTGCCTTCCCCTTAATAGAGACAATAAGATAGGTGTTATTGGACACATTCTTAGCTATTCTATATTTATCAGATTAGGTTAAATTTAAATTACTTATTAGCCTTAGGCTAGATTGTTATTTGATGTGGTATCTATTAAAAATGGGACCACATACAAAAAAAATATATTATGGTTATGGCTGTAGAACTTTATTTCTCCAAAGAATTAACAATTCACTTACCTACAGAGAAACTCATTTTAAAACTAAAGTGCCGGTAAGCATAGTTAAGGTACAATAGCAATAGATTGCATAAAATATTGAGGGCATATTAATTTATTATAAGTAATCAAATCTATCGTATTTGTATGTCGAACACTAACATTGAAATAAATTAATAAACTTTTATTCCTTTGACTCGGATTTTCTTGCTAAGCTTAGATGGCATAACAAACAATTTAAAATTAGTATTCAGATAAATAGATACAAACTTATTATTATAAAACAGATACAAGTTACGAGTATGTAGATACACACTTGATATAAAAGAGGATGTTGAGAGTTCGCTTTGTCTCCAGCAGGTACTGTGTTACTTTGAAGCTTGTCCTGCGACAGATATAGTGCCAAGTGTACGAGTAAGTTTGTTCGAGCTTTATGTTGCCTTGTGTTTGCGATAGTTGCGATGACTAGGAAAGTTTACAAATAGGTAAGTATTCTAGCCCTTTTCTTTTGCAACTTTTTTTAATCTGTCATCTGAATGGTAACCACTATGATTTCCCTTTGTGTGACCAAGAGCTTTGAAGTACACTGAAATTGTACTGCACTCGTCTCTCCGAGTTATTAGTTTATTTAGAGATTCTTTCGTCTAGTAATTTCAGTACACCCGCTGTATTCATACAGCGGGTGAGATAGAGGGTAAGAAGCTGCAACTACAATAAATTGTTAATCTTGAGCATAGAAGAATCTTGAGAACGGCAGTGCGCGGCAGGGTTGCCAGACTTCCGAAAAATTCTTCGACATATATAATATATAATATATATGTATGTATATCAGTCATCAGGCAAGTTACAATAGTACACATAAATATATACCCAGACATAAAGATCGAGACGTTTGACCTGTCCAGGATTCAAACCCTGCACGAGCAGTTCAGAAGACAGGGTCAAAGCATAAACCTTAATTTAGTAATGATTTAGAAACGATTGCTGAAATATTTAACAGTTATTGCATTTTTTACAACCCCCTCTAATTATGGCCTAGTTTATATAGTGACGTTTTTCAAAGATCCCTGAAAATAGCGTAGGAAGAAACTCACAATTTATCAAATTATTATTTCTTTACAACGTTTCTACTGTAAAAAGTATATTATAACAAGTTCACAACTCAGTCTATCAGCACGAGGGTGTAATTGCGGGCGCAGCTAGTTAAATGTAAATCAGTGAACATTCCTCGCACTGGTTTGATAATTTATGTATTTTAACTATAGTTAATTATAATACCGACTATTGTTTAGTGTCCGAAAACAATGTATTTCATTATGCAGAAGTTGACCTTTCACATTACATCATCACTACATAGTAAAAAACAAAGTCGCTGTCGCTGTCTGTCCGTCCCTATATATGCTTAAAGCTTCAAAACTACGCAACGGATTTTAAAGCGCTTTTTTTAATAGATAGAGTGATTCAAGAGGAAGGTTTATATGTATGATACATGCATAATATTGAAGAGAAACACTGATGAATTTACAGGTTTCTAATGTGATCGTAATGTAGTCGTAAATAAACACATTTTTTTGCGGTCACATTGCAAACCCTGACTGAACCCCACGAGATAAATCAAAATAATGTACTACGGTATTGTACACCTTAAAAGGTCAACAAAAAAGTTCGCGATGGTATATGTTTATCTCTTAAGGATAACCTACAATAACCATTTTTTATCCTTTACATTTTACGTGAAAAATTGGGTTATTTAGGAAGTTATTTTAAGCAATACTGCACTAATCCTTATTTAATTAAGTATTTTAAATACATTGTCCATTCAATATAGATCAATATGGCCCTTTACATTTCATTCTGTAGTAGGTAGGTATATTATTTAGTATCAGCATTGAACCCGTGCGAAGCCGGGGCGGGTCGCTAGTGTATTATAAAATTTAGAGGAAATAGGGGTAAAGTGTATAAAAACGAAATGTTTATCTTAAATAAAATCGTTTTCATTACAAGTATTTCTAAGTTAGGTAAGTAAGAATGAATGTGGATGGAACTAGCAATATAGATTTGGCAGATTATCTACAAATAAATAAAATAAGGCACAAGATCTATGTATTCGTTCCGCGCAAAATGAGATATTTGTCTCATACTCTTTATTTTCCGCGCGAATAACACAGCTAGTTAAATAATATGGGTCGGTATTTTCGGTTTAATTGTAATTGATTTACGTGCGAAAGTATAAAAATGTCGTCGGCGGGTTATTTGGTAAACGTTCAGAGGCTCAAGGGACGAGAAAACTACGACGATTGGTCGTTCGCGACAAGCAATTTCATGCTACTCGAGGGCATCGACATTGAAAATGTGCCCGAGTGTATCACGGAAGCTGACAACAAGAAAGCCAAAGCCAAGCTTGTGATGACTATCGACTCCTCGTTATATGCACATATCAAGAATGAGACTACAGTGACTGGTGTGTGGAAAAAAATTAAAAAGTTGTCCGATGACACGGGACATCAGAGAAAGATAAGTTTGCTTCGAACGTTGATTTCAATACGTCTTGAAAACTGTGATTCCATTACAGCCTATGTATCTCAGATGGTCGAAACTGCGCAGAAACTAGAGGGGACAGGTTTTGAGATCACAGATGAGTTGATAGGGTCATTACTTTTGGCTGGGCTGCCGGATAAATTTTCGGTAATGATAATGGCGATTGAGCATTCTGGCATCGCCATTAGTGCCGACGTCATAAAAACAAATATGAGTATAGAAATAGGCACTGAAACGGATACGGCTTTTTGGTCAAAAAGTAGTGGCAACACTAACCGTGGTGCCAAACCTCATCTATCAATGTCAAATAACACTTCAACCAGCAGTAAACAAATAAAATGTTACAATTGGTTATTGGCCATTTTAAAAATAAATGCCCAGATTTAAGAGCGAAAGACAGAATTAACGCTTATAGTATTGCTGCATTTTTAAATGGTAGTTACAACACCGATGATTGGTATATTGACTCGGGTGCCGTGGTCCGTTTTGCGATAATTTTGCTCACAGTGCTATCGTCTACCAAAGCTGGTCCGAGACAAATATCGCGATTTTGACAGCTCGTGGCACTGTAAGCGTGTTGTTAATTCGGACCAGAGTTGTAGCAATAACGAACCATTTGCGCGCGAAAAACAAATTCATAAAAATATCGTGCATAGTGTGAAGGTTAACTATGTGGTGTGTGGATTAAAAAGAAATAACGGAATGGATGGACCGACTTTTACAACTATTACATCAAAAACAAGGGACACCAGTAAAGACATTGTAGAAATAAACAAACACCTGTCACTTTTGACAGAACGCTCACGACGATTATGGTGTAGAGCATGGTTCATGTAATCGTCAATATGGCGGCACTTAAGACGTCATCGATGACGTAGCGTGGGCCATCGTTATCACGCTCACGGTGAAAGGGACCGACTGTTATCGCGCTAATAGCGATTATGGCTCAATTGCGACCGTACTGGGGAGCAAGCATGCACATGACAACAAATCGTGAAAAATTGATGCAAACCCGACAAGTGCTCGAGAAACGTGAGATAATCGTAGCAAATAAGATGTTCCTGTTTTGTGCGCCGGAGATACACAGATAAAAACCACAATAAATTCTCAGAACTACGACGTTATTGTGAAAGGTATTTTGTGTGTACCAGACCTCTCAACAAATCTGCTGTCAGTTAGCAGGCTGATAGAAGCAGAAAACAAAATTACATTCCGACAAAATGAGTGCCTAATACACAGTAAACAAAACAAGCTGATAGGAATAGCTGATAAAGTGAATGGTGTGTGCAAACTAAACAAAGTGAAGTCAGAGGTGTTGGTAGCAGGAGCAACACAGATATCGGCCAGTAGTGCGCAGTGGCATAGACGGCTAGGTCATATAAACAGTAATGCCTTGCAGAAAATGAATGAAGGTGCTGAAGTAGGAGTCACTTTTAACAATAAAGCTGACATAAAGATCCAGAATTGTGAAGTATGTTGCAAAGGCAAACAAACACGTTTCCCTTTTCCATCAGACAACCATAGAAGTGAAAAACTATTGGAAGTGGTTCACTCAGACTTATGCGGGCCGATGGAAACCAAGTCGCTCGGTCAGTCAAAATACTTTCTATTATTCATAGATGATGCCAGCAGAATGACTTTTGTCTACTTCTTAAAAGAAAAGAACCTGGTATATCAGCACTTCAGAAAATTTCGAGCTATGGTGGAGAATCAAACAGGAAATAAAATAAAGATATTGAGAACCGACAACGGAGGGGAGTATTGTTCACGAGAGATGGAGAACTTTTTGAAAGAAGCTGCTATCATCCATCAGAAGACCAATCCGCACACTCCGGAGCAGAATGGTATTTCCGAGCGATTCAACAGAACTTTAGTTGAACGGCCTAGGTGTTTACTGTTTGAAGCAGACCTCGACAAATGTTTTTGGGATGAAGCAGTACATACTGCAGTATATTTAAAAAATAGAACACCAGCCACCAGTTTAGACATGATGACACCATAGTTATATTATATTAACGGGGCTTAATCGCGTTAGTAATAGTATTTATTTACCTCGACGTTTCGATCAAGTTGCATTGATCGTGGTCACGAGCGGACTGAAGCCCCGTTAATATAATATAACTATGTGTTCAAATCGCGAAAGTTTAAAAATTACTAATGATGACACCATTCGAGAAGTGGATAGGTAAGAAACCATCAGACCTGAGCCATGTCAGAATATTTGGCAGTAAGGTAATGGTGCATGTTCCCAAAGTACAAAGAAAAAATGGGATAAGAAGGCTGACAGATTGATTCTAGTTGGATATCCAGATAATATAAAAGGGAGATTGTACAACCCAAAAACAAGGAAAATTACTACGAGCAGAGATGTCATCATTATGAAAAAGCAAGACTCGGACATGGCTCAGGTGGTAAATGAAAAAGTAGAAAAGTCAGAGAAAGAAATAAACTTAGAAAGAGAAGAAGACTCAGAAAGAGAAGATGAACCCATTGAAAGTAATTTAAAATTAGAGACAAGTACAGATGTTTGTGAATTGTACCCATATCAACAATTGATAGGAAGCTTGATGTATTTAAATGTCTTAACACGACCAGATATCTCCTACAGTGTAAGCTATTTGAGCCAATTCAATAATTGTCATTCTTTAATCTATTGGAAACATGCAAAAATAATTTTAAGATATTTATGTAAAACATTAGAAAAAACAGTGGTAGATACAAACGACTCTACATATATCTGTGACTCATCGAGCAGTCAAGATGATTCATATAATTCTGTGTCCGAAAAAGAAAATGAGTCTATCATACTGGAGGTAGTTCCAGTGGAAGTGGTTAATAAGCGCAGAAAAAACCCATTGAAAGATATGGTATATCGAACCTATGTGTTTTGAATGAGCTGGAATCTGGTGGTGGTGAACTCAGCTATGAAGAAGTAATGAACGGACCAGAGAAAGAACAGTGGAGACAGGCGATGATGGATGAATTGAAGGCTTTCGACGACAACCAAGCATGGGAATTCATAGATAGAAGAGAAGCTGATAGGGTAGTGCAGTGTAAGCGGGTAGTTGAAAAAAAATTGAAAGTGATAACAAAGTCCGATACAGGGCAAGACTAGTTGCAAAAGGGTATACTCAGAAACATGGACAGGACTACAATGAGACATACTCACCAGTGCTTCGATACTCAACTTTAAGACTTTTATTTGCATTGAGTGTAAAACTTAACTTTCAAATTACCCATTTAGATGTAACTACAACTTTCCTGAATGGCTGTCTAAAGGAAAATGTATACATGCAAGTACCACCTAATTTGGAGTGTAAAGATAATTATGTACTAAAATTGAAACGTGCAATCTATGGCTTGAAACAATCCGCTAGGGCTTGGAATGTAAGAGTAAATGATTGTTTATTGGAAGCCAACTTTTAAAGTCAAAATTAGAACCATGCCTGTTTATTAAAAAATGTAAAAAGGAGCAGATTCTTATAGCAATTTTTGTCGTTGATTTTTTCAAAGAGTAATAATATGCTAAAAAAGCTAAAAATTTTGTTAATATCCAAATTTGAAATTAAGAATCTCGGACAAATAAAACAATGTTTGGGCATGAGAGTAAACATGTGTAAAAATGGCTGTATTTCCTTAGATCATGAGAATTATGTAGATCAAATTCTAAGCAAGTTTTATATCACTAATTGCAATGTTGTTGATGAACCCATTGAAAGTAATTTAAAATTAGAGACAAGTACAGATGTTTGTGAATTGTACCCATATCAACAACTGATAGGAAGCTTGATGTATTTAAGTGTCTTAACACGACCAGATATCTCCTACAGTGTAAGCTATTTGAGCCAATTCAATAATTGTCATTCTTTAATCTATTGGAAACATGCAAAAATAATTTTAAGATATTTTTGTAAAACTAAATCTTATGGGATAATCTTTACTAATGATAATTGCAATTTAGAAGGTTTTGTTGATGCAGACTGGGCCTCAAATACTTCGGATAGAAAATCCTACACAGGTTTTTACTTTAAGTTCTCGGGAACTGTTATTTCATATGAATGTAAGAAACAGCCAACTGTTTATCAAGCACAGATGCCGAATATATGGCGATAGCAGAGGCATGTAAAGAGGCTATTTATTTAAAAAACCTATTATCTTAAATTGTAACTTTTTGGGATTATGTTATTATTTTGTATAATGACAACCAAGGTACTCTGAAGTTGACAGAAAATTCCCTGTTCCATAAAAGAATAAGCACATTGATGTGCGTCACCATTTTGTTAGAGAAACGGTTTGCTAACAATCTTGTAAAGATAATTCATAATAACGTCTGAAATGCCTGCAAACCTACCTTTTTTGTTTTTAAACCTGTATTATACTCTATTATTATTTTTAATACCCATAATCTTAGTATTAAATTGTATAATTATTATTACTTTTTTTGTTATTTTGCCCGGAACATGTTTTGATTCCGCACCAAGTTAAATTATTAATGATGGTGATTTGTTTTTGTAGGTAATCCCTTATTTTTTTGTTATATGTTTCAGTTTTTGAAGCTACATAAGGAATCAACTCAATCGTTGTTACGCTTAGCTTGGTTGTGTAGTAACTTCTTGTTAATATTTAATTTTTCTCTTTCGCTACTTGTGGGAATATTTTTATATCTTTTGTTTTTTTGTTTTTTCGTTTTGTTGTTGTGAATGTACTCTGTGGACAGTGGCGTGCGTGACGTCACTTGTCGGTCCCAACGGAAGATCAGCGCTGGTTGATTACAACCAGCATTATGCTGAGTTGGAACCGGTTTGTGACAGAAAATTTATTAATTAAGTAGGTATTTTAATGTTTAGTAAAATTATTATGTATTAATGTGTTTTCTGTGACAAATAAACTGTATTCTATTCTATTCTATTCTATTCTATTCTATTCTATTCTATTCTATTCTATTCTATTCTATTCTATTCTATTCTATTCTATTCTATTCTACTAACTAAAGGGTTAAGTAATGTAAAGCATAACTATTTTGTAAAGAAGCTAGGTATTCCAAATATTGTTTGATGGCGGAATGCTATGTTAGTGTAATAGTTTATTTTTGGTTATTTATCTTAATGTTACTAAAATATAAATGTTTAGTTTGTTTTGATAAGTGGAGGTGTTAGAGTTAATATCAAAACAATGTATCTAAAATACTACTAGCGCCATCTCTTATGTACTAGTATAGTCATGTACCTACTTCTGTCCTTTTCTACCGAATAAAACGTCAGTCTGTGAAAAGCCACTACGCGTGTTTCTTTTAAAAAGTGTGTGCGAGGTAATTCCAACTGTCAAGTCCTGCAAGCCGTTGCAGATGCAACAGCTTGCAGGACTTGTTGAACTATTATGTATCTCAGTTGCTAACTAATGCTGATTGAAATCGAGAATAATGGCGGCTCAATGTCACTTTTGTCAGCTCCAGTCATGAATTTACTAAAATTTTTGCTTACTGGAGTGGTCAAAAGTGACATAGAGCCGACATTTTTCAAGATTTCAATCAACATTTGTTAGCAACTGAGATACTTAATAGCCCTGCAGATACTAGGTAAATGATTCCGTCCTAATGAAAACCATCATTTGGGCTCAGATAAGACAGTCACATTGATGCCTGTCGAATTAAAGCTCACGTAGAACTGGTTTCAATCAATTGCTATTATTATTTTGTATCTACTTACTAATCACATCTACCTAACTATTGCCTACTAGCATATATGGACTGTGCCTTATGAATATTTTTTATGTAGAATTTGAATTTACACGTGCTACTTGCTGTTATGACGTCTGAATTCGAAGGTTTATTCTATCCGGGCTGCGTGGCAGGTGACGACCGTTACATTTCAGAAATTTTCAGCAGTTGGACAGGCCGCCTCTTGAAAGTGTAGGACGGTAATTTATAATTATACGGTAACTAATGTAAAATTAATGCGAATAAGTAGAGAGAAGCGTAAACACTAAACACGACTGATCTCAAAGGAGGTTTGAACGGAAGCGATTTGTTCAACGAGTCTCGACGGAACGATTCTGGTACGTGTTTTGGATTGCATATCTACAATTTTTTTATATTATCCCCGCCATATAAACCATTTGAAGTAGCAGGGGGTAGAGCACATAGCACGTAGAATGGATAGCCAGTGGGGCCATATTTTAAATAGGTACTTATGTCGTATTTTTTTCATAATCGAAGGGTTAACAATGACATTTTTACATACGTATATGAGAGATATAAATTCGTGCTATATAACGATGACATTTAGGACAAACACTGTTGTTTTACAGCCAACAATTTAGTCAGTATTTTATATCACTTGCAGAAGGTAAGGTTTTTTTAACACATCCTTCAAGACGGCTCTCTGCCATGTTTACAATAGTACCATACTTAGTATCTCTACTATGGTTGAACCGTATGCTATGGTGTATGCATGAAGCGGTCTTTCCCGTGTGTCGTTTGAAATAGAATAGACGATCTCTATTTGAATTAAAACATAGATAAATCTAATATAAAAATGAACCCCTATTTCTCCTAGACATCCTCCTGGATGGAACAATCTCGCTAATTTTTTTTTTGTTATGATAGACAGATAGATAGATAGATAGATAGACAGATAGATAACGCTTTATTGTACATAAAACAAACGTGGATACATTTAATATACAATTATCAATACTGTTGTACATGGGCGGTCTTATCGCTTATAAGCGATCTCTTCCAGACAACCTTTTTATGTTGATTATTGTCAGGAGAAGGTTCTTATGGAAGAAAAACCAAGAAAGATGGGAGGTTATAGCGAGGCCGAAGGCCTAGCTTATTACTCGAATAAAGTCGCGGGAAGTTGCTAGTCTATATTATAAAATGAACCCCCATTTTTCCTGGTCACGCTATAACTTGAAAACGGATGGAACAATCTTGCTAATTCTTTTTTTGTTGTATTAATTATTGTAAGGAGAAGGTTCTTATGAAAGAAAAAACCAAGAAGTGCGGCAGGGATACGAGTGTGTGTTTAACTAAAGTAAAAGCATAAAAAAAATATTGTTTAAGATAAAATATAATTCTATTCGTTAAATTGAGTATTGTATTTACAAACTGTGTGAGTACAAACTTTAAAACTTATACGAAGTTTGTATAAATAAAATTTTCACGATAAGATAACGAACAATATCATTTGAGCACGCTTCGCTTCATAATTTATCTCGTGTGGTGTAACATTGAAACAATAAAGGACGGATTTAAAGCGAGGGCCATAGATAAATCACGAGTAAGTGAAGGATTCTAACGACTGAATCAGAACCGTAGGGAGTGATTCGTGATGATTGAATCACGAGAGTAGTGAGTTATTTAAGTGTTAGAATCCTGAGCGATGCGAGTGATTCATGGTTGATAAGTTGGTCATGATTTTAGTTTTCTCAGTATTAATCCTGAGACCCACTTTAGCTGACTCTTCTTGTAGCTCCTCAAACATGACCAACATCTCTTCTATACTCTCGGAGAAAAGTGCCAGGTCGTCTGCAAATCTCAAGTTGCTTAAGCTTTCCCCGTCGATACTTATGCCTTTACTCTCCCAGTCAAGTTTTTTGAATACGTTTTCGAGTGCTGCATTAAATAGCTTTGGGGAAATTGTATCTCCTTGGTGAACTCCTCTGTCCAGATGGAATTTCTCAGTCTTTTTGTGCAAATTGACACATGATGTAGCATGACTCTGGAGGTGCTTTATCAGAGATATGTAACGCTCGTCTATCCTACAATCTGCAAGTGCGTTTTCGACTGCCCAGGTTTCAATGGAGTCAAACGCCTTTTCATAGTCAACGAATGTTATGATAATCGGCTCCTGATATTCGTTACATTTTTCGATAAGCGTTTTGAGCGTTTGTAGGTGGTCAACTGTACTATAGCCACTCCTGAATCCAGCCTGTTCTCGCGGTTGATAGGCATCTAATTTATTTTTTAACCCATTTACCAAGATGCGCGTGAAAAGTTTATACAGGTGCGACAAAAGACTAATAGGCCTGTAGTTGTCGAGTCTTTTTATGTCCCCCTTCTTGTGAAGAAGTATTATGACGGCATTATCCCAGGCCTGCGGCACTCTCGATTCTAGCAGGCATTTCGTGTATAGTACCGCAAGAGCATTTTTAAAAGTTTCCGTTGTGCCCTTGATCATTTCTGGGATAATGCCGTCCTCTCCCGGAGCCTTGTGGTTTTTCAGTTGGTGTAGCGCAAGTTCAATTTCATCTAATGTGACGTCTGGCAGGTCTTCTGAACCAACGTTTTGAATGGGCGCTCTCTCTCTTGTGCATCTAGGGTTTTGAACTCTGCTCCTGTAGAGCTTTTCGTAAAAACTTTTAGTTACCTGTAAGAGCTCTTGTCGATCTGTTACAATACTACCTTGTTCGTTAATGAGTGTGCAGATTTGCTTTCTACCCGAACTCAATTTTGCTTTCATAACTTTTCTGCTACTATTTGTTTCTAAAGTTCTTTCTATGATGTCTTCTTCAAATTTCTTATTCTGTCTCGTTTAAGATATTTCCTAATTTGATGTTGCAATTCTGAGTACTCAGGTGAGTCTGCTTTTCCATCATTTCGCATCAACCGAAATGTAAAATATTACGTGAGGACATTAGTGCAGGATATTTTACTTGAGGTTAAAAGATCTGCTTGAGCATTGTTCTTCCACTTTAGAATTATTGTATATGAAACTATTCTCGGTTGAACTTAGTTCAAAATCGAGCATTGATTGCATTTGTTCTTGTAGCTATACTCTATATAAGCATAATTGGAACCAAGAACTAATAACTAATTTAAATTAAACCAAAATTTAATCCTTCTTGCACATTACCACTACCAGGCAAAATTTCTGTGTATGACGCCTCTCTACTCAGGAATGGTCTGGAGGTGAATACCGTAATCATAGTTCAAATCGGGCGAAAATAAACTACAAAAATAGACAACAGATTTCCAACTAAAGACTGTTCTATAATAACATGTCACTCGGGTGGTTATGGACTAGTAAATATGTGCTGAAGTACAGTTATAAAAATAAATCTGTACTTAAATGTAGTATTAAACACAGATACGTACTTAAGTGAAATTTTGAAATACAGCCCTAAGAAGCAAGTGCTCCCGCATTTTCTCCCGCGTGGTGATTGATGATGATGCTGATGAATCAAAATAGGTATATTGCCAATGTTCATCAGTGTTCATCAGGGATAATGTAGGATTCTAATAGTGAAACAATTTTTAAATCAGTCCAGTAGTTTTTGAGTTCATTCATTATGATGATGGATGATGATGATGATAATGAATCAAAATGTATGGCCTTTGTTTATCAGGGAAAATGTAAGATTCATCTAGGCTAATAGTAAAATAATTTTTCAAATCAGTCCAGTAGTTTTGAAACCAATGCAAACAAACAAACAAGCAAATCTTTCCTCTTTATAACATGTTGAAGTATAAATTATAATCGTGTAGTCAATATTTTATTCTTCGTATCATTCGTATTTATCAAAGCCAAGCTACCAGATGCTAGATCGTAAACAAGCTATCGTCCAACTGTAAGTTTACTGGCACTTAAGCGTAGCGCATTATCACTCGATAGTAAGCTCAGTTTGCAACAGTTTGGAGGTGCAGAGTGTTAATGATGCTGATGCCAAACCGCTGTCATACCTGTGAAATGAAGCAATACTAACGCTAATCCGATGTTGACTGTGTGCTAACAATAAATTAACTCTAATATAATTATTTCTTGTGAAAATATTGCTTTGTATTTTCAGAGCCTCATAGAAAAAATACTGTACAGCTGTAGCGATATCAGTAAAATATACGTTTTAGTTCGCGACAAGAAAGGAAAATCAGGACAAGAGAGGATAAATCAACTGTTTAATATACCGGTACGTTGGCTGCTTTATTTGTTACTAGCTGGTGCCCGCGACTACGTCTGCGCAGGATTAGTATTTCCAGTGGCTTATTATCTTCTCCAAGGCCATTTCAACTTTATACTAAAATGTCATAAAATATGTACATGGTCAAACTCGATTGCTATAATAAAATTATATGAGTAAGTTAAATACTTAGTGGAGTCATTTTAATAGGTTACATTTGACAGTTCATTTATGCAAAGAAAAATATACCTTACGCTAAAGGAATAAAAACTCAAGAAAACAACATCAGTTTTTTAATACAATTATTTATTCAGAAAATTAGACTCTACTCCTGATGTACATAAGTAGCACTTTGCTTTGCATAAATGAACTGTCAAATGTTACCTATTAAAATGGCTCCATTTTAGTATATCAATCAGTAAACATTAATAATATGAAGTCGGTAAAAAATACAGGGCTTACGTAGGTACATACAAATATTAAATTAATCGTGATAGAAAAAAACTGTCATTACATTTCATCACCCTTGACGGTATATGTGTTACATTTAATCACTCTTGACGGTCGCCAATACTTTTGTGTCTCGAGCTGTCAAATTGACTTGGTTTTTGAGTAAACTATCAGAAACTGACACAAACTTTGAAATAATTGTCATCATTACGAGCTTGACCTAGGCGGAGATCTGATTATTTTATCTATGCTGTGCCCAAGCATATTACGCTTTTCACCCGCTTGGTTATGGATGATGATGATGATGATGAAAAGTATCCTATGTATTAAACCAGTGCCTCATCTACCTCCATACCAGATTTCATCAAAAATGACCCAGCCGTTTGTGCGTTAATTTAGCACGAGTATAAAAGCTGTCATTTAGACGTTGTAGATACGTAATTGGAACTGCAGGTTTTCAAAGACTAAAACACTTGTAAAGCCAGGTAACGGTTAAATAGAATCGTAAGTGCATGTAGCGGTTTTCTAAGCTTGTCAAACAGATGAAACACTAGTTTGAAATACAACGTTACATACGTTTTGCCTTATTTTAGTGATGTAACAGGAACTTAGCGGCCTAGCTTAAAATCGGACGGCAGAAGTGCTCCTACTTAAGCTATCTTACGGTTTCTCTGGTACTATGCTAAATTGAGTGCATTCATACTTGTACAACCGTAGCTTTTTTGTTGTAGCTGCTCGTTTTGCATCGACATTGCATCCTAGGATAAGTTATGGTGTTTTTCAGGGATCGCATTTTGGGCCTCATTATTTCAACTACTTTTTAAACGATCTACCAGAATGTAGTACTCCTTTTATGTTTGCAGAAGATCTTAAAATTTTAAATTAATTTAATAATAATTATTAAATTATTATTAATTATTATTATTAATAATTATTAATTTAATAAATTTAATTTTTTTTTTTAAATTAAAATAAAATTTTAATTTTAATTTTAATAAACACTATTAAAGATGCTGAAATGTTGTAACATTCAGCATCTTCTTCATTGTCTTCATCATCCTGTAGGATGATCTTAATAGTCTGTATAAATGGTGTGAACTAAATGGAATGACGTTAAATACCGAAAAATGTTATCATATTACCTTCAGCCGAAAAATCAATATAACATTAATTTTAATTACAAAATTGGAATTGATTGAATGGACATTTGATGAAAAATTTACGTTTATTCCTCATATTGAGGATATTAGTATGAAGCAAAGAGTTTCGTAAACCTAGCACTAAGCTTTTGCTATATAATTATCTAGTACGCATTACAATTAGCAGTGTTTTAGAATATAAATATGAGGCCAATATGGGCTACACTATAGTGTAGCCCCATCTGGAGGCCCCATTATGCCATACATTGTTTAAGATTAGAGCGAATACAAAAAAGAAGGTGTGTGGACTTGGCGTATTCTGCAAGAAAAGCAAAAACTTTTAAAATCCAAAGATTGTCAGATTGCCGAATCAAATTAGACTTAGTTTAAATATCTTGGCAAAATTTAAGTTTACCAGAGCCCATTACTCCATTGGCCCCAATATATCGTAGAACTGTGTTAGGATCTAACTCGCCTGTCCTGAGATTAAGTAGATTTTTTAATCAATATAAACCTCGTATTGATTTGGGTATTTTTGGAGACACACTCATAAAACTCAAACGTAACTTTAACTTATGGCCGCAATGGCGAACCCTACTCTCTAACTGTTCTCAATAACTCATAGTAAGTAATACCAAAGATACAAATATCCTTGGTAATACCGAAAACTTATATTTATTTAAAATAAGTTAACCATAATTTATTCGTTTATATTTAATGCATGATGTGCTTCTTTCAAAATGTGACACATTTAGTTAAGTTAGAAAAATAAGAGTTCATTGTGTTTGTAATAATGTAGTTATGAATGTGAAGCCTTAATAAATAAATAAAAATATATCAATAAATAAACATGGTTAAGGTACCCTTGTTCCTGTCCCCAATTTTGTGGGTGACTGGTAGAAGCATATTCAGCAGAGCTTCTCCGTGATTCAAAAGGCATGTTAAGCCATCGGTCGCGGTTGTTTGTTTTAGAGTCAAACGTTAAGCTATGTTGAAGGCATTTAGGTGGGCAGAACGTTGACGGTTTCCACCAAAGCTTACTGAGCTCTCGATTAAGGATTATTACAAATACTTCTCTGTCTGCCCTCCAGAGGAAAGCCCGAGTCCAGAAGTATAACATTACGTGTGTTTTTATTTTTCAGGCTTTTGATAGGCTGAAACAACGGCCAGGCTGTCTGTTGAAGATTGTTACTTTACCAGGAGATATAGCAAAAGTTAATTTTGGTTTAACTGACAATCAGTTAATGATATTACAGAATGAGGTACGTTATGTGTTTATATTAATGTCTGTAATTAGTATAAGGTATGAGTTGCGTACAAGTCGCGACTACTACTTCCATGATAATTATTTTAACACTTGCTATAATTATTATCACGGAAAATATATAAACCGGGCGAGCTCCCGACTATGATCAAATTTGCGAACCAGAGTTGCAAAACCCCGCGATAATCCGCTATTTAAAAAAAATGCGCGCGGTCGCGATTATTTAATTGTAGTAAATTACCTATTGAAGATATTTTGTATCTGTAAACGGCATAAAGTAATACGAAGTATCCAGTACATTATCTTTGATTGTGAGAATAAGTCATCGGTTTCCTTTTAGTCAAACCATAGATATAAAAACAACCAGATAACTCAACGACGAGACGACATAGGGTAAAAATAAAAAAAATTGAAATAATTCGACAAAGACTATAAAAATCTCTAGAGCACATGTAAAATAAGCATACATAAAGATATTTAGGACTTTGAAATCCATCAAAAAAAATTCCACAATAATAGTAAAATTTTTATATAAATATGAACTTTATTGCATACCAAATAGAGGTCATAATCGTACTCACACTTGTAAAAAAAAACAAAATGGCCGCTGTCTATAAAAAAACATATTTTAGCAGGATCATAATACTTTTCTTAGATTTTTTACTCGAAATGGCAATTATTCTACTACTTTTTACTAAATAATACACTAGCAAACACGTACTTGCATATAATTAAAAAAACAAGTGACTGTCGCTTTTTCGTTGATATTACCGATCTGGTATCTTTCAAATGATAATTTGTTATGTAAAAAAAAATCCAGGTCCTCTACAGCATAAAAAAAACAAAACAATAGCTGAAATCTATTCTAAATTTGAATAGTTAACATTTCTAATTGGATCCTTATTTGATTTGGCCTTGGCATACCTGTATGCAGCTTTACGGGCTTTTTAAATATAAACATAATACATTGGTTATGTAGGTACTATTGGATCAGTTGCAAATAGACGTGATAATTACTATTTGCCTAAAACCGCCGAAGTAAAAATACATAGACGCATTCGTAAAGATTGAAAATAGCTGAACGCCGATTACGCTGCGGTAGGCGAGGCATACCAATCATGCTGCGAACTGCTTTAGTTTTGCCACAATTCAACGATTTTAGTTTTAGCCGTAGCCGGCAATATGGCGGCTGTCAACCAAAATTCAAGTGATTTATTTGTTAAAAATGCCTTCTTGTGTGGTGAAATCGTGTATTAATCAATAAAATTTGCTCAAAAATTATATGGAAATAAGTTTTGACTTTTAAGTACATCAGTGAGCCACTCTTCCCTACAATTATCTAATAAAAGTATATCATAACACGATTTCTATGAGGGTCGTGTTATGTCAAACATTACCTAGTTATGCCAGTAGCACGCTCAGACTTCTTTTTCGTTGTATCTCCCACGCAGTATTGTTCGGCGGGACCGCCGTGAATCGTGAACGCAGCACTCTTGCGAGTAACTAGGCGTCTCTAGTTAAGCTAGATTACAGTCAGTCTGTTGCTGGCTTTTGCTTGAATTACATCTTTAATTAATATCTTTGTGTTTTTACAACCGCCGGTAGGATATCCTTATTATCCTGCTGCCAAGCTGACACCCGGACCTAAAAATCGGTTATCGTGTCAAGTGCGGTTCAGTGTGGTTTTGGATATCCTCGAACTAATTAAATAACTCTCCCGCGACGCGCGCGCACGTAAAATAGTTCAACAACTGAACAGTTCATGTGGCAGGCCTAAGACGACGCAGCTACCAGACCAGACTCACGAGGAAGACATGGGATTGAGCAGGCTGTGAGTAAACTTCTCTTCACTCCTGTTTTTCATTGTTCCCTGTTTATTCCATACGTGTCCGACCCAAAAGAGTTCGCCTTACGGATATCTGATTTTGTTTGATCATAACATATATGTGTTAGTGTTAAGTTTTAGTAATTAAGTAGATAAAGCTTTCTAATTTAATTAGTGCTAGCTAAAATGGAACAAACGGAACAAGTTAAATTAGTTCCAAATGAAATGCTTAACTTGATCCCTAAATATGATGGGGATGAAAAACTATTGAATTTTGTTTATAAGTAGGTGTGAATATGTATTAACATCCTTCCATATGCAAGGTAATGCAGGACAACAGTTGTATAAGTTCCATGCTATCACAAGTAGACTAACAGGTAAAGCTGCAACGTTACTGAGCGATCATCAAAATTTAACTACATGGGGCCAAGTGAAGGAAGTTCTAACCCAAAATTTTGGTGACCCGCGCTCAGAAGAGTACATCGCGATTGAGTAAGAAAGCTTAAAACTAAAACAGGATGAGTCATATATCCAATTCTGTCAACGTATACAGGATGTTAGGAGCTCTCTGTACTCGAAGTTAAATTGCCTTACCGACGAAGGAGTTAAAGCAGCAAAAACCATTATATATAAAAATACAGCTTTGAATGTGTTTTTATACAATCTCCCCGAAGAAATGATTCGTAGAGTGTGGTTTAAAGGTTATGCTTCTTTGGAAAATGCTCTAAGTATAGTGACAGAGGAACTTTCTGAACAAGTATAATTAATAAACCAAAACAAATTTCACATCAGCCAAACTTCTTAAAACCCAACGATGGTAAGCCTGTATTTAGTTTGATACAGGCCCAACAGCATTTTAGACCCAGCATGTCACAAAATCAAAATTTACAAACAGGTTTTAGACCAAACTTTATTCAACCCAGTAGATTTGACATGCCTCAGAATTTAAGATTCGAAAATTTGCCTCAAGGCAATTCTTACCAAAACCAGGCACAACAATTTAACTTACGCCCGCCGTTCCAACATAGTGGTTATCAATTCGGCATACTGCAGCAACAGGGTTATAGACCTGGGGGCCTATTACGAACCACCTTTTACGAAACTATCATAAATCAGTCATCATCATACTTACTATCGTACTCCCACCTACACAAAACGATAAACCAAATTTATTGGTAAGCAGTATAAGTGGTATGCAATATGACTACTTCAAGATGTGACAGTCCGGATCTTCATAACTTTGACATTGGAACAATGAAACTTAGTGTCAAAAGTTAAGTCAAAGTACGCGAATTAAGTGAACTATTTTTTTTTAAACTATACTCCACAGACTCCAGGGTCCGTGCCTTTTTTCAACTTTTTAGATTTTCAAAACTTACGATTGATTTTATTACATGCAACAAATATACATGCATGGGTAACATATTAAACTAACTAACTATTTACTATATTATATACTAATTTTATTAACTAATACATATAACTAAATTTTATTATATTTATGAATCCACCTTATGAATTTTTCAGCGAGTACAAACAACATGAACCTTTTACGGTTGTTAGTACTCATGCACAAAGCATCCATAATGACGTGTTATGTATCCTTATAGTAAAGACCTTTAAAAGTACGTTACCTCACAAATTTTATATCTAAGATGTGGATGGTAGGTATGACGGGCTTATAGGATTCGATTTACTCAAAAAGCTAGCAGCCAACATTGATATGCACAATCAAATTTGACAGACACACAATGCTACAATACCCATAATCTATAATCCACCTTATGAAATATTTCTAGAACCGAGATCAGAAACACGAGTCAAAATACCTACTAACCTTCAAAGTGGAAATGTAATAGTAGATTTTGTAAATTTTAATGAAGGAGTACGATGCCAGCTGCTCTGGTTAAATGTGAGAATATCTTCGCAGCAACTGTAATACAGAATATTTGCGAAGAAAATGCAACAATTACCTTTTCAGAACCTTTGATTGTGTTTGAAGTCGAAGAATGTGAATTAATGTAGTGTCAGATGATTGTAACATCGATGAGATACTGAAGGAAAATTTGACTAAATTAAGACTGGAACATAGGAGTAAAGAAAAGCACGAAAGTATTTCAAAATTATGCTACGAATACAGAGACATATTTCATTGTGAAAAGATACCACTCTCTTTCACCAATCAATTGAAAAACAAAATATTCGCACAGTTCATGAAAATCCTATTTATATTCGACTTTAAAGGCATCCACACATGCAAAATGACGAAATAAGGAATCAAGTTGAACAAACTCTTGAACGATAATGTGATACTAGAATCCCACTCACCTTGGAGTGCGCCAGCTCACTTAGTGCCTAAAAAGCTAGACGCCACGGGTGAACGTAAATTCAGAATGGTCATAGATTACCGTCGCTTAAAATAAGTTAGAGTCGACGATAAATATCCCTTGCCCAACATCATAGACCTTTTTGATAAGTTAGGAAAATCCACATACTTTAGTATAATTGATCTTGCTTCTGGTTACCATCAAATCGAAGTAAAGTCAGCCGATGTACCCAAAACTGCATTTACAACTCAGACTATTCATTACGAGTTTAAACGCATGCCATTTGGTTTAAAGATAGCACCAGCCACATTGCAAAGGGCCTTGGATAATGTGTAATGTCTGCAGGGTACCAGGTAGGTACAGGTACCACTGGTCTGATATATCTTGATGACATCATAGTGTACTCTACACAAGCCTTCAAGACCTTATTTCAAAACGGTGCAAAATCTTTGACAGACTCAGAGAAACTAACTTAAAGGTTACCTTGGACAAATGTGAATTTCTCAGATAAAAAGTCTTATATTGAGGACATACAATAACCAAAGAAGGCCTTAAGCCAAATAATGACAAAACTAAAGCAATGCTAGAATTCCTTTTACCACGTACAACCACCGAAATCAAAAGCTTTCTAGGGTTGTTAGAATATGGAATATATATGGCCTTTGATCCTGCAATTCCAAGATTTTTCCAAGCCGTTTGTTCTCACTACAACCGATGCATCCAACTTTGCACTTGCAATGTCCTGTGGTGGTGCGTGTCCTATCGCAAGGTCCTATAAGTAGTGACAAGTCGGTGGCATTTGCAAGCAGAACTCTTAACGAAGCGGAAACGCTATACAGCTATAGAGAAGGAAATGCTAGCGATCATATGGGCTGCGAAGCATTTTCGTCCCTATTTGTACGAAAAACGTTCACTATATATACGGATCATAGGCCCTTAGCTTGGCTAAAATGAATTGACGAACCTAGCAGTATGATCACAAGATGGAAGTTGAGACTGTCAGAATTCGATTTTGATGTTGTGTATCAAAACGGCAAGCAAAACTGCAACGCGGACGAATTGTCGCGCATTAAAATCAACGTGTAGAGTGAACATGTTAACGTATCAATGCAAGTAAATTTAGGCCATAACGAGCAAAAAATTCATCAAGAGTTAGAGGAGATAGTCGACAAAAGGGTGCAAATAGGTAAAAAGCAAGGCGAAGGTAAATTGCGTTAGCAACCGTCATCTTCGATATCAGTTCCCTCTGATTCAGATGAAACGGTAAGCGTTGTAGACCCCGATGGTCGGTGATCTCCGTACTCGATCCCGTCAGTAGGTAGTAGCACCGCATCTGCGTCTGAAAGTCAAAGTGGCATTAACACAGCTCATTCAGCACGAGGCTTGGCTATAAAAGGTATTAGGTATTTATTTTGGATGAAGCTATTGACACCAAGCCGAACCAGATATTAGTGCACACCTGGAACAGGAACGAAATAGCGATTAAAAAATTACACATACATAAAAAATATTTGAAGTTTACATACCTGTAGAGTGTAGACAATCCGGGCTTTATCAAGAAGTTTCTTATTGAATATATATGTAAAGTAAAATGTATTTGTTTCATTTTGAATTTTGCCGCTTTTGTAAAAGCTTTAGAATAGAACGTAATGTCGGCTCAGTGGTAATCAGATGTAGGTACAGCAGATAAGTAAAAGTCAAGATGGTGGCAAGTGAAGAGAATCGTGTTTATTGTTAAAATAGTATTTTGGAAAGTTAATACTCCTATTAAGAAGTGATAAGGAATTGGCATTAGAGATAGATAGATTATAAGCTTTGAATGTCGTTTCTTTGTTTACAGGTAAGTTTTAGAAAATAGTGTTTTCATGTAGGTAAATAGTTATGTAACGTGAAATTACTAATCAATGAAGTTGTTTACAGAGCAACAAACTATAGTTAATTTTCATTTGTCAATCCTAAACTATAAGATTATAATATTAATCTTATATATAAACCTTAAAATAAAATGTCTTTTATTTCGAGCATGAAATTCATCGCAAACAGTTTTCCGCTGCTAATATATCACTCTTTAAAAAGGACACTGTTAAGTTTTACGAATGCACCAAAAGAAAAGTTTGTGTAGAGAATGAGACTGAGTAACGTGAGGCTGTTTTAAAGTATCACACGGGTAGTCATAGAGGCATTAAGGAAACCCTCATACATCTTAGGCGGACCTTTTTCTGAAATAATATGACTGATACGGTAGCAAGCATTATAAATGCTTGTGAAATATGCAAAAAATATAATACGAGCGAAAGCCCTGAAACCTGAATTACAACATTCGCAATTCCAAACTGAACCATTCCAAGAAATATTCATCGACACTTTTACCATAGAAGGAAAAATTTATTTAACCCTAATGCTTTTAGCAAACTTGGACAGGCTATGGAAATTAATAACAGATCCACCCCGGAGGTTATCAGAACATTTATAAAGTACTTCTCCTTGTACGGTGTTCCTGGCAGGATAAGTTTCGATCCGGGCACGGAATTCAATAACGTATTGCTCAAAGAAATGCTTGCTTTAAAAAAAAATAACGTTCATGTGGGTACTCCTCATAATCCAAACCCAATGTGCTTAATAGAAAGGTTCCACTCTACCATCTCAGAAATATACTCGTATCGTATAGCAAAATACGAACACCAAATCACCGACGCTGCATCTGTTATGATATGCAATTATGTCATATAACCATACCATACACTCCACTACAGATTTGACGCCTGTCGTATTTGGACACACTGAAACAAACAGCGTGTTTTCAGTCGAATTGAATAAAACGTTTACTCAACAATTAGTTAAAGAACATGATAAGAGAACGAAACATTTATATAGCTATTTGACTGATGAAAAAGCGCGGAGATGAAACAAACTTTGACATAGACGTTGGCGACACTAGGCGAAGTAAAGACAAACCCCGATACCAAAAGGCACAGGTTACTAGAGCATTCACTGAAAACTAGTACCAGTCATCACGCATAGTCGCAATACCACAGTTCCCATTAAAGATAAAAAACACCCTCCGTAGGTAAACGCTGCTGGTAATCCTGGTGATCCCAAGCCAGGCCCTTCAACTGCACCTGATTGACAAGAACCCGGGATTGTTACCTGTCAAGGAAGGGTCAAGCTTATGTCAGCCACAATAAATGGACCTTTATTAAGATACTAGATTTAAAGTTACTTAATGGAGAATTAGAAATAAATGTAAATAGGTATGCGTCCCTCAAAAATCACGTTCATAACTGTATTGATACGGTAACCCTTGATTCAGGTTTTAGTGAAGTATTTTATTATTTTGTACTTCACAAGTTGATTATATAATGAATATTACTATAGAAAAATATATGCAGTTAATTCTTTCAATAATATCCAAACGCGGTCTATTTGGTAAAAGCTATAACGGGCAATTTGGACAAATGAAAAAATAATTTATAAAGACTAAACAGGATGCTATATCTAAAAATGACGATTGTCACTGAAATGGTGGGAACATTTTCTAACATTGTTAATTTTACTACAAGCAACTTAAATGAAATAGAAAATAGCTTATGAGAAATACATTTTTATTTAAATGAAACGAAGTTTTATCAATATATCAATAAGATTATTCGTAGCTTTAGTATTTGCCTTCATAACTTTCAAACTCTTTACTTGAGGATAAATGAAACTGAAAAAGCTGTTGCTTTTAGTAAAATTTTGCATTGATCTATTATAGATACGGATGAATTCTTATTACTATTAAAAGAATTAGAGAATACGGAAATGTTACCGTTTTCCCCAAACTCGGAAAATCTAGTTAAGATAGAACAATGTACAGAAGTAAAGGCTTAGGTACATCAAACAAAATCAGATTAAGTTCATAATGCATATCCCAGTTATAACTAATGAAATTTATAACTATTATAAACTGACTTCATTACCAGTTTTGATAGCACGATGGGCCAGATCGCCCTTATTCTACCCAAATATCCATTTATCCTTGTGAAGGGGTTGAAAACTAAGCCGCTTGCTCGACCGTATTCTGAAATCGACGAAGATCGGTTCCTGTGCTTCAACAATGATATTTTACCACTGCTTATAGATGACTGTGTTACCGAGCTACTGAAATTTTCTACCAATATCTCGAGCTGTCACCCAGTTTCCGTTATCGTCAATGACGTGAAAATAGATCTTGTGGAACCAAATCGTTGGACAATCTACACGGATACTGAACCTTCACTCACTAAAGAACTGCGAAAATGAAACCACGCAAGAAACAATTAGAAGAACATATCTTTTTACAATTAACGACGGCTGCCTTGTCCAAATCAAGGAAACGGTTCTGAAACGACATCATATTACAGGATAATCAAATTAAAAAATATAGTTTACAGAAAGCTGTCATTATACAGTTGCCAAAAATAATAACCAATTCATCAGAAGTACAACGGAGAAAACCGGTAAATCTTAACGATGTCAACCTTGCTGAGGACATCCGTTTCCTGAACTACATAGTGCAAAAAGGTGTTAATGATAGTGAAATTAGTATAGCAAACACCGCGTTCTGGATTGTTATAGTTTTAGTCCTTGTAATCATGGAGTATAAGTTTAATATTTGTAAAACATATTGCGTGAGAAGAAATCGAGATAATCCTTCAGATAATCTCGAACTCGACAATGGAGGAGTTATGCCAGTCGCACGATCAGACTTCTTCGTAGTATCGCCCACGGCCTATTGTTCGGCGAGACCGCCGTGAATCGTTAACGCAGCACTCTTACAAGTACGAGTAGCTAGGCGTCTCTAGTTAAGTTAGATAACAGTCAGTCTGTTGCTGGCTTTTGCTTGAATTACATCTTTAATAAATATCTTTGTGTTTTTGAAAATGTCCCTCGGGTCCGTCGCAATTTGAGTACCTTCTACCCCAACTGCTCTATTATGTATCATCATAATCATCATTATGAGCCGGAACACGTCCACTGCTGAACATATTATGCTTTTCCCGTAGAACGCCACTTGGACTGGCTACTCGCTCCCTGCATCCAGAGATTCTCCGCGGTTCTAACGCGGGGCGCTTGTACTGCAATAAATAATATATATTGTAAAAATATTACAAGGCAACAAACTCATGATCGTTTTTGAGGCGCGCGGCCGTCGGCGGGCGACACTTTTCTGTGTTATGTTAAAATACAAATAGTTATGGTTTAGGTGTTACCATATTATCGATAGGGAAAATTAAATAGTAATAAAGAAGTAGGTAATAAGTATAGGTATAGCTGTAGGTACTGACCGGTTGGCGACTGGATGCGGATTGCCGGGCTGGTCAAGACCTGGGCAGGTCACTGGTCCGTAGGTAGTTGGGCGTTTTGGTGCACTCCACCTTAGGTAATGTCCTGGTCTGTAGTCACTGGGGTATGATGCGCAAGCGCAGGAATGCGGAACACGTTTTTCGTGCGCGGGCGCGAGATCTGGATCGCGGCGGTTATGACGCGCGCACAGAATGGCGAGAAGCGACGCGACGTAACGAGTGGACGCGGCGACCGAACAATGGTGACCGACGAGTAGGCGCGATGCCACGCGCCGGGTGAATGTGGCGAGGCGCATTCCTCCCTCGTATTACGTCGCGTATTTGGCGCGATCATCTTATTTACCTCTCTGATACAACTGGTATGTTAAAAAAGGGGATTTCACTGTTTAAAATAGTATTACACATCCATCAACTAAACATTCATACTAACTTTTTCGTTGCACATTAAACATCACAAAACGCGTGTCTGAAAGAGAAGGCACTTGCTCTCGTACTGTTCCCAACTGTTCAGAGAGATCGTGTCCGTGAGAGATGTCTGTGTTCACGTTGCTCGAGCGCGCGTCGTATGAAATTTGAATTTTGTACATACTTACTTCTTTTGTGCTACTCATGACCACGGTCGATGCACCTCGATCGAAACGTCGAGGTAAGTCAAAATTACGTTTTGGCAACAATCTGTGCGCCAAAAAGTCCCCATATTCTCTTAACACATGAATTTGATTTGCGAAAATTTTAAAAGTTCTACTTGAGTACACTTCAAGCGGTAGAGCTTATCGTGTTCCCATGGGCTGCTTGTGGAAAAGTACTCGGCGTTCCCCCTTTGCTCCGTCTTGCCATAGCGACGTACACGTCACAGCTATTTCGTTCGTAAAGACTTTCGTTCAAGAAACGATTGCGACTATAGTGCTTACCTTCAGGCGCACGACTTGCCTTACTTACAAATAGAAGGGTAAATTAAAACCTATTGAGTACGTTCTATATTCTACAGGTGTCCATAGTTTTTCACTTGGCGGCCACAGTGACCTTCGATAAGCCTCTACAAGAGGCTTTGGAAGTAAATGTTGACGGGACATTAGAGGTGATGAAGTTGTGCTGTGGCATGAAGAAATTACAGGTATAAAAGCTAAAATAATATTACCCTAACAAACACGTTTTTGAAATCTTTTAAAATTCGTCCTTCTATAAGTCTATCTATAGATCTATAAGTACTTTAAATATTCACAATAATATTTTGCAAAAATATTTTTTAAAAGGATTGGGTTCAATAACTACAATTCCGATGGAAAATAACTACCAAATGATAACTACATTATTCACTGTAATGGATAACAAAAATACGCAAAAACGCTTTTTTAGCCAAGTTCAAGGCAGTTTTTGGTACACTTAAAAATCCGATAAAATTGCATTGTTATATAATAATAACAAAACAATTCATATTACGTGTAAACGTGAGCCAAAAATTTACGCATAATAATAGGTAAATTTTTTTTATAAATATTTTAAAAACTATCATAAAACCGGTCGCGCCACCGCGCCAGTCACAAATCGTCAGTCGGGGCCGAGGATATAGTCTGATTTATCTATGGGGCCGAGGCCTCTTAGAGCTTACGTAAAGTATATCGCGTCGCAAGTAGAAGTAACCCCCAAAAAACAACTAAATATTAGTGCGCTCAACATAGTTCTTGATACTTATTGAGGTAAAATTTGTAAGTAGTTTCAAGTAGACTTCTAACTAATAATTTTATATGACATCTAGTATTTTGATATTAACTAAAATTCTTATCCTTATACTTGGTGACCAGGACCTGTTTCTGGAGCCGGAAACTGGTAGCAGGAACCATGTGACGGTTAATAGTAGACACACCGTGTTTGGTATCGTATGAATTGTCTTCGCGATACCTTTTTATCTAGCTGGTGACCAGGTCCTGATGCTAGAGCCGGAAACTGGTAAGTAGCAGGAACTATCTGATGGCTAATAGTAGACACACCGTGTTTGTGCTCATATGAATTGTCTTCGCGATGCCTTTTTCTCTAGCTGGTTACCAGGACCTGACGCTGGAGCCGGAAACTGGTAGCAGGAACTATGTGATGGTTAATAGTATACACACCGTGTTTGGACTCGTATGGATTGTCTTTATGATACCTTTTTCTCTAGCTGGTGACCAGGACCTGATGCTGGAGACGGAAACTGGTAGCCGGAACTATGTGATGGCTAACAGTAGACACGCCGTGTTTGGGCTCTTATGAATTGTCTTTGTGATACTTTATTCTCTAGCTGGTGGCCAGGACCTGACGCTGGAGCCGGAAACCGGTAGCAGTAACTATGTGATGGCTAATAGTATACACACCGTGTTTGGACTCGTATGGATTGTCTTTACGACACCTTTTTCTCTAGCTGGTGACCAGGACCTGATGCTGGAGCCGGAAACTGGTAGCCGGAACTATGTGATGGCTAACAGTAGACACGCCGTGTTTGGGCTCTTATGAATTGTCTTTGTGATACTTTATTCTCTAGCTGGTGGCCAGGACCTGATGCTGAAGCCGGAAACTGGTGGCAGGAACTATGTGATGGCTAACAGTAGACACACCGTGTTTGGGCTCGTATGAATTGTCTTCGTGGTACCATTTTGAACAGGCATTCGTGGCCAGGGCCCCAAGTATCCTAGCTATTGAACGGCGTTATAATATATAATATTTGTTTATTTATTCTTTACCACAGAACAAATTTACATGGAGGACTTAATGCTAAGTAGCATTTTCTACCAGGTTTCTAATAGGTATGTTGTAAGCAAGTCGGTAGTCTGTTACATAATGTAATAAGGTGAACTCCACACCACTCATGAGTACAGATTATATTCGGCTTAGCCAGAAATTTTTTTCGTAGTAGTATTGTGCATGCATAATTCTATTTCGGTTTGAAGGCACGTTTTGAATTTTTGGGCGAATACGTAATTTGTCTTGATAGCTACCACCAGTGACAGTTGTTTTTCCTCGAAGTAATACTGTGTACTGTGCACGTATATTGTGTTCAGGCTTGATAGCATTGTAACTAATTGAATCATTTCCAAATAGTGACCCGTCTTGTTCGGTACCACTTCAATGCACGTTACTTTGAATTGTAGTATTAGTATGCACTGTGCACGTAAATTTTGTTAAAGCTTGAAGGCATTGTATTTAATAGAAACATTTCAGGTCCATGAGTTAATTCTCACTTTTTCTAGTCTATGCTCTGGTAGATGACAAACACTTGATTCATAACTATCATGTGGTAAGTTAATTTTAAAAATTAAGTTGATTTTAAAAATAAAAGTTCTTCTGCGTGATATTTAATTTCACCTTTTTGACCTACGTCTTCTTGTGACATGAAAACCAGAGTCGACACAAAAAAGATCAAAATATTAATGCGTGCTATTTTGCTCGAGCGGCGGGGCCACTGGCGCAGGGCGCGCTAGGGAGTAGCTCGCTCCGTAAAATACCTAAACTAGCGCAGCGCTGCGCAGAATAAACGCTGTTAAAAATAATATAATATAAATATATAAAAGCTTAATTCTTATATTAGGTAGGGACCTTACCTGCTAAAATTCACGGCATTTTTACATTAATTACCCGACCCGACTAATTATCATACCATTAAAAAAATGAAGTACATATGATATTTGTAAATAGAACTGACGAGTGGGAAAATTTCATAAAAATACCAAGAAACACTAAGTAGTGTAAGCAATATACCTCAATCAATAATTTTAATTTTCAGCATAGGGCTACGGGCCCCTCTAAATAGGCCTACGCCGATTGCCTGTCCTATATTTATTTATATGAGTTGAACGTTGATAGGTATTCACAGACAGGGGGGTATATTGGGGATTAACAGTTTTTAATAGATTAATTTTATTCGGTTTTATTCGTATGAACAAAGCTTTTTAAGCAATTGGATAGATGACGCTTCGGCAGTATTTGTATAGCTTTCTTCGTTATTATACTTGTTAGTATTCTTGAAATACTAAGTTTTCCCAAAGTTACTAAATCCTGGACTCCTTTCACCATCATCTCAGCCGTAGGACGTCCACTGCTGAACATAAGCCTCCCCCATAATTTTCCAAAAGGAATGATTAGAAGCGGCCAGCATCCAACGTCGTCCTGCGACCTTTATCAGGTCGTCTATCCACCGACGACCCACGCTGCACTTGCCGGTCCGTGGTCTCCATTCCAGAACCTTCCAGCCTCATCGGCCATCTGTTCTGCGTGCTATGTGCAATGTCCACTGCTACTTTAACTGGCTAATCTTCTGAGCTATGTCGATGACTTTAGTTCTTCTACGGATCTTCTCATTTCTGATTCGATCACGTAGAGAAACCCCGAGCATAGCCCTCTCCATAGCTCGTTGTGCGTCTTTGAGCTTACTTATGAGGCCCATAGTAAGAGACCACGTTTCAGTGCCATAAGTCATCAATGGCAACACACATTGGTCGAAGACTCTGAGAAGTTGAGGCACTGGGGTATTTTTGACGAGAAGACTTCGCGAAGTTTCCGGACGGCTGCAATGAGTTGGATTCGACGATTTACCTCTTTCTCGAAGTTGGACTTGCATTTTTTTTTAATTATCCTGTGGGCTATGTACTTACACATCCCCGCCAAACCCGGGGGAGTTCGACGGGGTATGTCAGACTCGTCGTTTACGCGCCAACTGCACCCATAGCAGCAATCAGACCATACCGACTAAACAACCACACGGTGTTTCTCCGGGCGCCTTAATGTCGGGACAACGGGCACGCAAGTTGGATCTGCCTAGTTTGACTGTCTGTCCCAGGTAGATGTATTCAACAACTTTGAGAACTGAGTTCCAACATGGGCATTAAACATAATTTTCTTTTTGTCGTTGTTCATCTTAAGGCCTACCCGTTGTAAAACTCGATGGAGGCCTTCGAGCATTGTACTGAGGTCTTCTTGACTGGCCGGTTGGCGCAGTTGATAGCACCCCTGCCTTCTGAGCCGCTGGTCCTGGGTTCAATCCCCGGACAGGGACATGTTCATGCACAGAAACATTTGTGTGCATGAACATGTCTGTTTGAGCTGTGTCTGGGTGTGTATATGTATATAAGTATGTATATCAGTCACCGGCCTAGTTTGGGACCTGAAGACCTTTGTGTGTGGATGTTATCCCATATTTCATTTTATATGGATTCTGCCATGACTGCAATATCGTCGGCAAATCGAAGGTGAGTGATGTACTCGCTGTTGATATTGATGCCAAGTCCTTGCCATTCCAAGAGCTTAAAGGCGTCTTCCAATGCAGCGATGAACAGTTTCGGAGATATGACGTCTCCCTGTCACACGCCTCTTTGCAATGGAATTGCCTTCGAACTCTGCTCCTGTACTCGGACTGTTTCTGTACAAACACTTTAGAACTTCAATATACCGATAGTCAATACGGCACCGCTGGAGAGACTCAATCACTGCCCACGTCTCAATTCAAATGCTTTCTCATAGTACACAAACGCTAAACAAAGAGGCAAGTTATACTCTTGGGTTTTCTGTATAACTTGCCGTAGCGTGTAGATGTGGTCTATGGTACTCGTACTATAGCCTTTTCGGAAACCGGCTTGTTCCGGAGGCTGGAATTCATCAAACCTGCGACTGAGACGGTTTGTAATGACCTTCGAAAATATCTTATAAACATAGTAATTTTTAAACTTTCGCGATTTGAACACATATTTATATTATATTAAATCAATTATTTATATAGATATATATTAAATCTATTATTTATTAAATAAATTAATTATATAATCAAAATTATATTAATTAATCTTATAAACATGGCTCAAAAGCGAGATGGGTCTGTAATTCTTAAGTAAAGTGTTGTCACCTTTCTTGAAGAACAGCACAACAGCAACGCTTTTGTTCCATGCTTCTGGCGTTGAACCTTCGAGTAAGACGGTACTAAAGAGCTTCTGAAGGACTTTAAGTACCGGTGTTCCAACCGCTTTCAGAAGCTCAAATACGAGTATACCGTCGTCACCCGACGCCTTGTTGTTCTTAAGCTGTTTTAAGGCCATTCTAATCTCGTACAGGATGATGTCCGGGATATTTTGGATAGAATGTCGGATCAGCTTGGCTCTTAGGTCTTTGGCCGAGCTGCTAATAGGTTAAGCGACCGAAGAGTTTAACTGTCCGTAGAAACGCTTGTTCCTCTCTTTCGTCTCTTTAGTACGATTAGTGTTAAAGATCTGGACATCATGTCGCAAGGATTTCTATATTCGTCCATTGAGCAGCCTATATGCTTCAGCATCATGCGAAGACTGCAGTTTTAAGAAGCGTCGTTGTGGCATGAGTTTGAGGGTATCCTTGAAGAGTTTCTGTGGCCTACCTGTACGGTGGGGGTTAAAGAACTTGTAACCCACTGTATGGACAGTTTCTACTAACCTGTTGTTTATCTCGTCCACTGTAGCAATGTTCTCGACAATAGTAACTACTGTAACAATTATTATATTCTCTTTGATTCTCGAGGCAATCGAAGTGATTGGACAGCTCAAGTTGAAAGCTCACGGGGTTTTGGATATGGGCACGAGTAGGTCAGAGCGTAGACTTCATCAGACGAGACCTTTAAAGTTTGACATTAATATTTAACATGCCTCTTACCATTCGGTGATCACTACCGGTTTTAACCCTGTTGATCTCGGATACATCAGTGAATTTGTCTTTTGGTGGTCATAATGAAGTCAATCTTATTTCTCGTGGAACCATCGGGACTCAGCCAGGTCGATTTCCTGTTAGGTGGCTTCTGAAAGAAAGAGTTAGTAGAGTAGAGAAGCTATTCTAAGCCGGCACCCCGCGGCGCGAACTTTTTAGATTGTAAGGAAGCTAATACAATTCAATTATTAAATATGTAAGTTTTTTCACATTTATGTTTTTGGTCTTAACAGGCATTGTTCACGCGAAAGCGTGACGTCACCTCACCCACTGCGCGTCCCCCGCTACCCGCCGGTAAGGGGAAACGTCAAACGCGGCGGCTCTCGCACGCCACCACTGAGCGACACGCCTTCTGCTCGCGCGCACGCAACACTAAGTGAAATCCGCTCTGCACCGCCGCCATTTTGCCACGAGTCGGAAACGCCCCCAATAATTTTACCGACGACACATACGCGTACGCGAGTGCACAAATAAAAGGGACACTGACAATACAAACCCAAGTGAACAAGTGAACAATCGCCTTCAGCTCATTCAGCACGCCGTCGACAGCAGGACGCCTCCACGAGGACCCACGGTCACCAGCTCTCACCAGTTCCAGAGTCTCCCGACATACCCCACGGAACCCAGGTACCATTAATTCTTCCCTACCTATCGTATGGTGGCATATTGCCTCACCATATTTTCCTTCGAGCCGGATATCCGCGTTCAGAAGTATACGAACGCAGATTTCAACGCGAAGGTTGCGGACGTGAGAACCATGCGTGATAAACTCGACGCCGTATACTACGAAATATTAGATACCGACGATTTGTCAGACGCCCAGGAGAAATTGTACATGGAGCAATACGAACGGGCAATAGAAGCCTATGACGCGATTCTGGTTGCACATGTAGATATTAATATATTGCCATCAGCCCAAAGTGACGAGGTACCATCAGCACACAACCCGGGAAACGTCACAGCACCAGCTACGGTAAACTCGGTTTTGCCCCAAATCGAGTTACCCAAATTTACCTCGCGACTCGAGGACTGGCCCTCCTTCATATCGGTATTTAAGAGCTTGACCGATAACATGGCCAACCTTACGGGTGCAGTAAAACTGCACTATTTACTTTCCTGTCTGGCGGGGGAATCGCGGTCGCTCATTGCACATTTAACGATTGTTTGAACTGGGTATTGCAGCGTGGCGGGTGGATCTTTGGGTTTTTGATTTAAACTATAGCTTCTGGATATTGTATGTATAATAACGTTCTACAATGTTGGCAATATATAAAAAACGTAAGTATGTATATACAATTAACTGTAATACGTGGTAGCTGGACGGTGTGCCACGAGAAGTGACAGGTCGCGCCGCTGTATCGGCGAGCCGGTCTGCCTGTTCGCGTGTGTGCGAGGCTGTACTGGTTACGCACACATGCAAGGCGTCAACATATTGCCACCTCAGGATTGGCTTCATGATTTGAAATAGGTGTCATTTGGGAGCCCGGGATGATCAGGCGGAATCGCAGGATCATTTGGCTGAACTTCGGAAGCATCAGGCTGATCCAACATGGGTAACGGGCATAGTCGGTTGAAGGCACGCCGCATGGTCCCTGAAGAGGTCATCACGTCCGCAACTCTGGCTACGCCGTCACTGCCAGGGTATAGGCGGGTCACCCTGCCGAGCAGCCATTTATTGGGAGGCAATCGGTCATCCTTAATGAGTACCATTTCTCCCAGGTGCAGGTCTCCTCCGTCTCTACGCCACTTTTGTCTCCTTTGGAGTTCTGAAATGTACTCATTATAAAATCTATCCCAGAAATGGGCCTTTAATTGTTGAATTCTCTTATATCGAGAGAAGGTGCTCAGTTTAGTGGCGTCTTGTACCTGAGGAGAAGGCAATACTGTAAGCGTTCGTCCAAGAAGAAAATGTGATGGGGTTAAAGCTACTAGATCTGATGGATCTGAGGACAACGGAGTAAGAGGTCTGGAGTTTAAGATAGCCTCTATTTGAGTAAGAATGGTGTTCATTTCTTCGTAGGTAAGGTTAGCATATGCTAAAATTCGCTTAAGAATATGCTTCACTGATTTTACGGCACTTTCAGCTAATGAATTGAAATGAGGACTATATGCGGGGGAAAATCTAAAGTTTATAGATAAATTCGCGGCGTATGAGCCAATATAGTCTGAATTTGACTTCAGGAATCGTGCTAGTTCGTTACATGCGCCTACAAAGCATGTGCCGTTGTCCGAGAAGATGTTGGTTGGCTTTCCTCTGCGGGCAATGAACCTGCTTAGGGCAGCTAGAAAGGTTTCCGTGCTGAGATCGGTTACAAGTTCTATGTGTACTGCTCTGACGGCCAAACATACAAATATACACAAATATGCCTTCATTAATTTGCTACCCCTGCCCTTGCGGTTCAGTATCATTACGGGTCCCGCATAATCGACCGCAGTATTTAGAAACGGGAGCGCAGCATGCAATCGCTGAGCAGGCAAGTTACCCATAATGGGCTGTTTGACTCTTCCTGAAAAGCGACAACATATGACACAATTTCGCACGATTTTTCGAGCCAAGTTTCTACCGTTTAAAGCCCAGAACTTATGACGTATGTTTGTGAGCAATAACTGTGGACCTGCGTGCAAGAGTAGTTTATGATAATGCCTGAAGATTAGAGTCGTGAGATGGTGTGAAGCGTGCAGCAAAATTGGATGCTTCATGTCATAATCGTAATGCGAATTAGCCAATCTGCCACCTACTCGAATCAGATTGTTAGCATCTAGAAAGGGAGTCAGGTTCAAGAGTTTATTTTTAGGCGGTAATTGCTTATTGTGCTTCAACATTTTATATTCAAGTTCAAACGTATCTTGTTGAGCAATTTTGCATAAAGCGATCAATGCTAAAGAGAGCTCGCATATAGTAAGGAATTTAATGCGTTTCGCCTGAGGATGCCGACAATTATGTATAAATCTAAGAACATAAGCTGCCACACGTTGCAGCTTACCAAAGTCGGAAAATCGCGCGATTATTTCAAGCGATTGAGGTTCCGAGACATTAACGTGATTTTGAATTTTGAATTCTGGTAGGTCACTATCCTGCAAGTGCGCTGGTTGAGTAGGCCACTCGGATTCAGGTTTTAATAAAAATTCAGGGCCTGACCACCATAGACTATTTGCAGCCAGCTGTTTGGCATCTAAACCGCGGGTACCGATGTCGCTGGGGTTGGATAATGTAGGTACGAAATTCCAGGCACAGGAACCCGTAAGTGTATTGATCTCGTGAATTCGATTATAAACAAAAGGCTTCAATAAATGACCTTTAGTCGATTTGATCCATCCGAGGACAATCGTTGAATCACACCAGTAAACGGATCGGTTATTTTCCATACCTAATGACGTTTTAACCTTATCAGCGAGACGGGCTGCTAGGAGAGCTCCGCACAACTCCAATCTCGGCACGGTCATGGGCTTAATTGGAGCCACGCGACTCTTTGCTGTTACGAGATGCACAGTTATCTTATTATTTTCATCAATAGAACGGATATAGACATTTGCGCTGAAGGCGAGCGTTGAAGTATCGCTAAAGGTGTGAACCTCGCATATTATAGGGCAGTCACAAGTGACATGCCGTGGTATTCGAATGTTGTTTGCATACAACACAGATGATGTAAACTTACACCACGCTACTTCAATATCAGACGATACGTTTTCATCCCATAGAGTTTTCGATGACCATAATTTCTGTAGTATTATTTTTGCTTGCAAGATACAAGGGCTAATAAGGCCAAGTGGATCGAACACTTGGGCTATTGTAGATAAAATTGTTCGCTTAGTGGTACGCTCGCGTTGTGTTATGTTAACTGAAAATAGCAGTTTATCTTCTTTACATGCCCAAAGCAATCCTAACGTTTTCGAGTATTCATGGTTGCTTAAGTCAAGCAATTGGTCGTTGTTATTTTCACCAATAAGCTGACTTACAATACGCGAGCTGTTTGAGTGCCATTTTCTTAGATTGAACTGACCACTCTTTAGCTGGGTTATTACACTTCTACAGATATCTATTAGCTCCGTCTGGCTATCGTGTCCATAGGTAAAATCATCAACATAAAAACCTTGAAGAATCGCGTCAGAAACGGGTTTTTCAGTACATTCTTTACCCAGCTGAACTAGACATCTGGTTGCAAGAAATTGAGCAGCTGCAGTTCCGTAACAAACAGTATTTAGTTTAAATTGTTTAAGCTCTTCGTTAGGTTCGAAACGCCATAGAATCTGCTGCAGCATGCGTTGATTTTCGTGAACGTTTATCATCCGGTACATTTTTTCTACGTCAGCGGTAACGACATATTTATGTTGGCGAAATTTAATAAGGATGCTAAATAGGTCACTCTGTATTGTAGGGCCAACTCTTTGAATTTCATTAAATGATGGGCAGTTCGAAGAACTGCGTGCCGACGCTTCAAATACAACGCGTAGTTTTGTGGATAAACTAGTTTCACGTAATACGCCGTGATGAGGCATAATGTATCTGTATGGATCTTGTTCGGGTGATGTGTTCTCTGTCATATGGCCTAGCGAAATATACTCTTTGATGAATTCAGTATATAGTGCCTTGAGAGATGGGTCACGCTTGAACCTACGCTCTAATGAAATGAACCTAGACAACGCTTGCTCATATGTATCACCTAGCAGTTCAGGCGATGCCTTTAACGGTATAGAAACGACAAATCTGCCATCCTCTTGACGAACGGTAGTTTGTATAAAGTTGAGTTCACACGCCTCTCCCTCTTTGGAAGCAGGTTTACGTGACGTGACCGTTTCAAGTTCAAAGAACTGAGTCAATTGATCTTGAAGTTGGTCATCATGATGTGTAATGGTGTGGTTGCAATGGACTGTATTATTGTTATGTAAAGATTGTATAGGCCCAGATATCAGCCATCCGAACTTAGTTTCGCTTAACGTAGGCTTATTTTTACCTAGCGAAATGTTGTTAGAAGACAGTATGCTCCAAAACAAGTCCGCACCAAGCAGCATGTCTACTTGAGACGGTGTGTGGAATGAAGGATCCGCTAATGTAATGTTTTGGGGAATACCTAGTGCTGAGTAATCGACTTGCACTGACGGCAGCAATTGCGTAATGCGCGGAACAACAAAGCATGTAATGCTTTCAGAATATGAATTTATTAGTGACGATATAATGACGTCACAGCGTTTAGATAAGGTGGACGATTGATGGTTTAACCCTTCAACTAACACTGAGGTCGATGAAGTTGGCAGTTTGAATTTATGACATAAACTCTCTGATATAAAACTTGAGGTACTTGCATTGTCTAATAATGCACGAACCGTATGTTTATGCCCCTTGTAATCACTGATTTGGATAAGGGCCGTTGACAACAGTACAACGCATTGATTGTTATGCGTATTAGCGGACAGAGCAACATTGCCTTGCGGGTCTGCAAGATTGCGGGATTGAGAGATTGGTTGTGCAGCGCAAAACGCGGCGCTACCTGCGTCTGAAGTAGATTGCGACGAAGTAAGATGACCGTCAGGGCTATCAGGTTTGAATTGAGCTGTTGAGCTTGATGGCTCACCTAAATGAAGTAACGTATTGTGCGATTTGTTACAGAATCGACATGATCCTAATTTACATTTGTTTGCAGTGTGCCCTTGCCTTAAGCAGTTGAGACATAACTTAAGGTATTTTACCCTTTGAATGCGGGTTTCAATGGGAAGCGATTTAAATTTCGTACAATGGTAGATAGGATGATTATTTTTACATAACGGGCAAGAGTGTGACTGTTTATAGGGCGGAGATTGCGAGTTTACTGTAAAGGTTTTTTGCCGTATGTGTGTAATATCACTGTGTCTACGCCGCGTACTATTGCTGTGAGCTTCTTCCATAGCCTCTAATAGGTCAGCTCGGTTTTTTAAAAATAGATTAAACTCTGCAAGCGTGGGCAGACCTCTTAATGAATTACGGTGTGTTTCCCATTCGCGATTCGTTACAGCATCCAATTTACTTGCGACTATGTAAATTATAAGCACGTCCCAACCATCAGTAGGCAAATTGAGTGTCTTTAAGGCTCTTAGGTTACGATTGATTGTGTCAATTAAGTTACGCAGAACTTTTGCGGATTCTTTGGATGCGTTCTCAATGTTGAAAATTGCTTGAATGTGATTATTGACCAGAAGCCTATTGTTATTATAACGGTCGCACAGTAACTCCCATGCCACGTCATAGTTCTCAGCTGAGAAGTCGAGTGATTGAATGATCAAACCGGCGCTTTCCTTTAAAGCAGCGCGCAAATAATGAAATTTGCTGATTTTAGGTATTGAGTCGTCAGAATGTATAAGTGACGTATAGGTATCACGAAATTCTAGCCAATCTTGATACTGACCCGTAAAGACAGGCAAATTAAGTGTAGGTAATTTCAATCTTGGCCCACCCTTATGATCAGAAACAGTACCAGAACCTGCAGCCGACCCGACGCCCGCAGAAGTATCCTGCCTGGCCAACACCTCTCGGGCAGCGGCGATCACGCTGAAGTATTGAGTCTCGAATGTTTCGCGCTCCTTATACTGCTCATCTGGAATTTCACATACATTTTCTATATCAGTTTGTGTGCAATCAAAATCACTATAAAGTTCTTCAATTTTGGTCAATCGTATATTTAACTCGGCAACTTGCAATGTACTTAAAGAATTGCAACTCTGCACGACGTCAAAATATGTTTTAAATTGCGAAAGTTTAGCTTTATAGCTTGCGCGTTTTTTCACTAATGCTTTAAACTCCATAGCTGTTTACGTTATCAGTATGCATTAATTGTTAACGTATTAATTGATATTGCTCTGAAATAAATCTTAGATTATGCAATGTATGTATAAGGCAGAGTAAAGATGAAAATACTAAACTGATACTTAATTTTTCTAATGCGAAGAAGAATTGAGGGTGCGCGCAAAAGCAGTGAAGCGTGTATACACGGGGGCAGCGCAACGCTCCGGCGAGTGCGAGAAGCAAAGTAGGTATACGTCTGAATGCTGCGGCTGGAGCTGGCTAGCAACGGTGCGTCTGTGCGAATTCCCACTCAAACTGGAAATACGAATTTAAGTTATACCTAATTAAACTGAGAAAATAACCTAATTCATGGGTTACCCTAAATAGATCTAGTCGATACAAAGTGCATTCAATATTATATATGTAGCGGATTACCAAATTACTGAGATCCGCCACGCATAGCACTACATAATAGGCATTGTATAGATAGATGGATAGAATAAGCGTGAGCCTTAAATATTATGCGAAAGAATAGAATCAGCTGACAGATAACGCGTACAGATAACGATGACTTCTCGTGCCTTTACAATGAATGCATTAATGATTGAGCATCATTAGAATACAAATGTCTAAGAATGCGAAGAAATAAATATAATAGGTACCTAATGGTTTCAATGATATTGATTTAGCTATGGTTAGATATGGAGGAAGAATTGGAACGAACTCACAATAATGCTACTTTCCCAGGTTCTTACGCACGACACCATATGATATCCTTCACTTCATCACAACTTGGATGCTTGAAAGTAGGTAAATTTATTCCATAATTGCCGTCCATCCACTTGAATAGTAATATTTCTTCATTCTTCTATTGTATAAATCTCGTCGATATCGTTTTCCTATTTGCAATGTTATAACTTCAGATCCACGTAATGGCCGCTTCAAGTCGCTTGCGCAATATTTCCCTTTTTCGTTCGGAATGCGGTTGCTTGGCTAGCCGTCTCGAATGGACCAATGTTTGAACTGGGTATTGCAGCGTGGCGGGTGGATCTTTGGGTTTTTGATTTAAACTATAGCTTCTGGATATTGTATGTATAATAACGTTCTACAATGTTGGCAATATATAAAAAACGTAAGTATGTATATACAATTAACTGTAATACGTGGTAGCTGGACGGTGTGCCACGAGAAGTGACAGGTCGCGCCGCTGTATCGGCGAGCCGGTCTGCCTGTTCGCGTGTGTGCGAGGCTGTACTGGTTACGCACACATGCAAGGCGTCAACACGATCACGAACGAAAATTACGTAGTAGCCTTAGATATCCTGACGCGAAGGTACGAAAATCGGCGGTTACTCATAGATCGTTTCGTGGACGTAATTTTCGATTTGCCCACCATATCGTCGCGTTCGGAAATCAGGAGGCAGTTCCTAACTCCGCTCATATCCGCACAATCCGCGCTTGCCAATTTAAACTTATCTACTACTGGAGATAGTGGATATATTTTAGTGTCGATCGTAGTACGAAAACTCAAGGGGGAACTTAGGTCCTTCTTTGAGCGTCAACACGGGTCATCTGACCGACTCCCAACCCTAGCCGACCTCGTCACCTTCCTCGAGCATCACGCACGCTGCAACGAGGTCAGCGTATCGACCGCCATAGCTCCGCCCACGCCCGGACCAAACGCAAACCGAGCGTCACCGTCCGGGGCACAACGCGAGCGCAAGTATCACCACGACTACGCGCAGGCTCGACGGGTACATACTGCGAACACATCCCCGACACACTCCGAGGATTCGAACCCGCGACCTCAGCGTTATGCACAGGCGTTAACCGCACGACCCGCGCGCTTCTCGCCCCCACCTCGGCAGGGATCGAACCCGCAACCGCCGCGCTATACACAGGCATTGACACCATCACCCGCGCGCTTCTCGCCCCCACCTCAGCAGACATTTTCTAGAGGTAATCATTACTGCCCGTGGTGTAATGCCCGGGGCCACAAGCTACGGGTGTGCCCACAGTATAACAAACAACCAGTGCAGGGTCGCTGGGATTTTATCTACGCGCGCAACCGCTGCGCCAAATGTCTAGGCCCGCATTATGACGATGAGTGCACGTCAACGGGCCTATGCAAAACATGCGGCAGTGCAAACCACCACACGACCCTGCACAGGTTGGGGTGTACCTCACCTACGCACAATTCCGCGCATTTACTACCCGCACAACAGCGCGAGATACCACGCCGCCGTCACTCACCTGATACGGACCGGATGGTGTCCTTCAGACGTACTCCAACGCGCACTACCTCGCGTTCGCCTCCGCCCCCTAGGCAGTGACTAGGGCGGCACCATCAGCACATATCAGCCCAGCTAACGGTTAATCATCAGCACACACATCAGCCCGAAGCTAATCAGCACACATCCCAGCGCGAAGATAATCAGCACACATCTCAGCGCAACGTTAATCAGCACACATCGCAGCGCGCAGATTATCAGCCCACAACTACACACACAACACGACGACAAAATGTCGTCGCAAACACCTTGAGTCATACTACTGACATCTCAACGCCAAACAGTATGCATAATAGACCTGTCCTACTACCTACAGTCTCACTCGAGATAGCAGACTACAAGGGCAATTTTCAACAAGCACGAGCGTTGTTGGATTGTGGCTCTATGATAACACTAATAGACGAAAACATAGTAAAGCGACTTTGTTTACCTACTCAGCGCACCCAATTAAAAATAAAAGGTATAGGTGATCAGCACTCAGAAAATTCTTCGTCATATGTCGACATTACTTTTCGACCTGTACATACGGACAGGCCCGTAATAAGGACAAAGGCATATGTGCTCAAAAACGTAACGGGAGTTTTACCGCACACTAAACTGCCTGGTTTGGATGAAAGCACCAATTACGTTCCACTAGCAGATTTTTCTTTTAATATACCTGCACCGATTGACCTCTTATTAGGGTCAGACATATTAGGTAGCATCTTAGACGGTACTAAAATTTCTCTAGGGCCCGGCAGACCCATAGCCTTCGGCACGATATTTAACTTCACGTTATTAGGCCCAGTATCACAAGATACGGGCACTCAGCCTCAAGTCAACTCAGCTCAAATTGACCATACTGACTTGGCACTACAGTCCAGCCAAGACATCCAGTCAGCTCTAGAGAGATTCTGGGAAGTAGAAGAAGTCAGTAATACCATTCCCGATGGTACATCAGCGCACGAAGAGTGCGAAAAAATATACCAGTCCACCACCACGAGGGACCAGTCTGGTAAATATATAGTCGCGCTACCATTTGTTACGGATGCCCCCGAACTAGGGGCTACGCACGCTATAGCACTTCGGCGGTTTCTCAACCTCGAAAAGAAACTCCAACGAAACCCCGAACTCCGCTCAAAATATGTAGCGTTTATGCAGGAGTACCTAGATAAAGGTCACATGAACCCCTGCCATCCAAACACGTTCCGCGATCAGCCCCACTGCTACATACCGCACCATGGCATTTTCAAGGCCAATTCAGACAAGCTACGTACAGTCTTTGACGCTAGTTGTAAAAGCGCAAATGGCACTAGTCTCAACGACACCTTACATACGGGACCGGCCCTGCAGCGAGATATCACGGATATCATTTTAAACTTCCGAACACACAAGGTCGTTTTCAGCACAGACATACAACAGATGTTCAGAAACATTATGATTCAGCCCGACCACAGACGGTTTCAGCTCATTCTCTGGCGTTCATCGCCAGATCAGCCCTTATTAACATATGCATTGTCCACCGTGACTTACGGATTACGCTCCAGCCCATTCTTAGCGAACCGCACCATCCAGCAGTTGATCGCGGATGAAGGGCAACGCTATCCCAGAGCCGCTCAGGTGCTCTCTAGGTCAATATTTGTTGACGACGTGCTCACCGGACATGATACTGTCGGTGAAGCCATTAACTTACAAACCGAGTTGATTAGCCTACTCGCACTGGGGGGTTTCCAACTGCGTAAGTGGACATCCAACTCACGCCAGCTCTTAGAAAGGTTCCCAGATGACCAGTGCGAGATGTCGAAAGATTTTGACGTTAGCCCAGACGATAACTCCATCAAAGTCCTTGGCATACAATGGATACCACAAACTGACGAATTTACCTACAGTGTCTCAGTACCTACGGTAGATGGATTCACCAAGAGGTCAATACTCAGCAACATAGCGCGTCTGTACGACCCATGCGGTTGGATCAGCCCCGTCATCTTCCGCGCTAAAACCTTGATTCAAAGGTTGTGGACCTTAAAACTCGGTTGGGACGAACGAGTACCCAGTGATGTCGCTCTTGAGTGTCAGAATATCTATCGTGACCTACCACGCCTCTCAGCGCTCAGGTTTCCAAGAAACGTCTGCTCAAACAAGGCATCCACACACACCCTTCAGGGATATGCGGATGCTTCAGAACTCGGCTACGCCGCGGTTATTTACCTCCACGAAACTACACCTGATGGACAGGTACATGTGCACTTGCTCATGTCCAAATCAAAGGTAGCTCCTATTAAAAACCGCCAAACCATTCCTAAACTGGAGCTCTCAGCCGCCCACTTGTTGGCTAAGCTCATGGCCCATGTCTCGGCCCAGTTATCAGCTCACATCACCGTTCGTCAGCACATATGTTGGTCAGACAGTACCATAGTACTGGCCTGGCTGAACACGCCTGTACAATCGCTTCAGACATTTGAAGCCAACAGAGTCTCCTCAATCAAGGCAAATACATGCAATCTCACGTGGAGACATGTACCCTCCGCCCTAAATCCTGCTGACTGTGCCAGCAGGGGCATGTCAGCTCAAGATCTCTTGAAGCATGACATGTGGTGGTCACCGTCCTGGCTTAAGGACCCGCCACAAACATGGCCAGCCCTACCGCCCGCGTTGGGCCATCACGCCCTACCAGGCCTCAAGCCAAAGAAGGCCGTCGCCCACATAGCCATACCTGACCTCGACGAGACTCTGCTCACAAGATTCAGCTCACTAGATAAACTGATAGGTGTAACGGCGTGTATAAAACGATTCATACACAATTGCAGACAGGGCCGCTCTGCGCGTGTCGCTGGGCCCATTACGGTTAGCGAACGAAAGGAAGCCCTTTTACATTGGGTGCGCTCAGTACAACACAATTGCTTTGCTGAAGACATACATCGCTTAAAACACAACAAAGAATGTACGATACGTGTACAACGCCTGTCACCATTCTTAGAGAACGACTTACTGAAAGTGAGTGGTCGACTCACTCAGTCTGCTCTGCGTTACGACGCTCAGCACCCACTGATATTACCCAGCTCGAGTCCACTAGTTGATCTCATTATAGACTACTATCATAAAATTTACTGTCATCCAGGGGCGGACACTCTGCACTCACTCTTACGCCAGCAATTCTGGATATTATCAGCCCGCCGCGTTATTCGCCATCGAGTATACAAATGTATACATTGTTTTCGTTTCCGCGCTAAAACTAAGGCCCCGTACATGGCCGACCTACCCGCCGACCGCGTAAACGTTCAGCCCGTATTTAGCAAAGTCACGACGGACTTTGCTGGACCATTTTTGATAAAATCCAGTACACTTAGAAACGCCAAGCTATTAAAGGGCTACTTCTGTGTTATAACATGTCTAGCCACGAAGGCGGTCCATCTCGAACCGGTATCTGAGTTATCCACGGAAGCGTTCCTTGCGGCATTACAGCGTTTTGTTTCTAGGCGCGGTGTACCGACGTTAATTAGGTCTGATTGCGGTACAAATTATGTAGGCGCTAGGAATGAACTTAGGGAAATACAGGCCTTTCTTGCAACCAATAATGACAGTATCGCACATACGCTTTCTAAACAGCACATAACATGGTGGCTAAATCCACCAAAGGCACCCTGGTTCGGTGCACTTCATGAAACAGCGGTAAAGTCAGCTAAACAACTACTGTACCGTGTGGTCGGCGAACAACGCCTCACATTTGAAGAGTTTTCAACTCTATTAGCACGCATTGAAGCCGTGCTCAATTCACGTCCTCTCAGCCCACTCTCTTCTGACCCTGCGGATCTTGATGCTCTCACCGCAGGTCATTTCCTTATTGGCCGTCCGCTCACAGCCTTACCTGAATATTCGGTAGAAGGCCGAGCCATTTCTGCACTAAAAAGGTTCAAGCTCGTCCAATCCTTATCCCAACACTTTTGGCGATCCTGGTCCAAGTCCTACCTGCACACCCTCCAAACCCGCTCCAAATGGACTTCCCGTTCCAGCCCACCTCAAGTCGGGGAACTGGTACTGATAGTGGACGACCAGGTGCCGCCTCTACACTGGCGCATGGGCCGCATCACCAAGACGCTCCCGGGGAGGGATGGCGTCACCCGAGTGGTGGAACTCAAGACGACTTTGGGCATACTGACGCGACCTGTCCTCAAGATCGCCCGCCTGCCTATCGATTGAGCACCACACCACACCTTTGCCGCGTGGGGAATATGTTCACGCGAAAGCGTGACGTCACCTCACCCACTGCGCGTCCCCCGCTACCCGCCGGTAAGGGGAAACGTCAAACGCGGCGGCTCTCGCACGCCACCACTGAGCGACACGCCTTCTGCTCGCGCGCACGCAACACTAAGTGAAATCCGCTCTGCACCGCCGCCATTTTGCCACGAGTCGGAAACGCCCCCAATAATTTTACCGACGACACATACGCGTACGCGAGTGCACAAATAAAAGGGACACTGACAATACAAACCCAAGTGAACAAGTGAACAATCGCCTTCAGCTCATTCAGCACGCCGTCGACAGCAGGACGCCTCCACGAGGACCCACGGTCACCAGCTCTCACCAGTTCCAGAGTCTCCCGACATACCCCACGGAACCCAGGTACCATTAATTCTTCCCTACCTATCGTATGGTGGCATATTGCCTCACCAGGCATTTATCCATGTATCAACAGCGTATTGTAATGCCGAGAGAATTGTTATAGACGAAGTGGTGTACCCTCCGCCTCACAAGTTGGAGATGGCACGTCAGAACGCCAAACAGTATTCTGATGAGGACATTTTAAAACGTCATTTAGGTACGTAACGTAATACATTAAGTTAATGTAAACACGAGATTGAGCTGACTGTCTGCTAGCGCCGCTCACGACGCTCTTCATTCCCTTTCCCATACACACTAGATGTATATATATATATATATCTAGAAACGGCACAAGCCGCTGTGAACAGTAAGTTTTGGTTAAGTATAAGATCAGGAAAATAATGTTTTTGCAGAGCTTTTACAACTTGCATTTCAGCGAAGTCAATGTCACCTGCTGAAAAACATTTCTATAGCGGTAGTTTTTTCACGAAACGATAAACGAGATCGACCGTGTATAGAAGATTTATCAATCAATCAATCAATATCATTTATTGAATTAGAATGTAGATTTTAACAAGTTCTTATGAATAATTAAAGTGCCATACAATATACCTCATTAAAAGGTATGCAACATTCTTAATCTAATTATATTATAATGAAAAATTAAATATTTATGACAATCAAAAAAATACAATTTGTCAAATTTATAATTGTACATAAAAAATATAATAATAATAATATTTTAACAAAAGTATTAATGATCTATATAATATAAATGGTTCAATGATGTTAAGGATAATATACTTCTTTGTTTATTACATTATCAAGGAAATACTCATTAACACTGTAAAAACATTTGTTAATAAGTCATGATTTTAGTTTATATTTAAACTTATTACAGGTCAAAGTCTTTATTTCACTAGGTTTGATCGCCATAAAATAAGAATTTTTCTTTAAATTTCTAACCGACACAGTGGTAGGTAAAGTTTGTTCAAACCCCTTGTATTTCTTTGCACTATGTCCAAATGTTTGTCAAATAATTCTGGATGGTCGTGTACGAACGTGCAAACTTACATTATGTACATGCAGGGCAATGGCAGAAATATAGACTAGAATGGTAGAAATATAAACAAATCTATAAAACTCGCCCATTCTGTGTACTTGCCCGTGAATGTGGGGATGGAAACTTTACGAAACTCCGAACAAATCCGTAGGAATTCCATAATTCCAACACACCGATCAGTTCCAATTTTTTTATGTCTAAAACACTTGTAGTTTTTGTTAAAATTCGAAGCGTGATTTTGAAGTGTTTGGCGCTATATAGACTTCGCAAAAAAATCGTGCATATGTTCTCCGTCTGAATCATTTTAAAATAACTACAAGACTGTCTTCCATTTGCTTGAAGAGAATTCTGCAATATTTTGGTCACACCGCTAGAAAGGAAGGAGATAACCTCGAGAAACTTTTGGTGACTGGAAAAGTCAATGGCAAAAGATCTCGTGGCCGCAGTCCAATGCGTTGGTCCGGCCAGATCCGCACCACTCTTGATACATCCGTTTACGATGCTCTACACATAGCTGGTGACCGAACACACTGGCGTAATATCTTAAAAGAAAGGACAATGGGTGGAGGAGGTCATGACCCTCAGACATAAGGATTACGACTCAAAGAGGAGGATTCTAAGTCCATGCAAACACTATACATTAAGTTCATGCGACACTTGTATTTTTTAAAGTTATTCACTTCAAAGTAATAAGGTTGAAGTGTAGTCACGGTTTTAAATTCACTCACACTTGACCGACACTTCACTGTTGGGCTGGGTATCCAATGGGGTTCTCCTCCCTTGCTGGTGGTGTGGTTCCTTCCACTGGACCCGATGACGTTGGCGTTAGCTAGTGCAGCCTGCCTGCACTAACTCTTGCACCTTCTGTGGCACTCTCTGCTGCTGGTGGCTTGCCAACAAGAATCGACGTCGCTGGTGCTATCCAAAGCTACCCAGCAACCTGATAAGACGCTCGAGAACTTTGAAGAGAAACGGGAGTATAGAAATAATCAGAGTGACATTTAGGATTAGGTTTTTAGGAAGAGGTATGATATGGGCGTCTTTCCAAACAGACGAAAATACTACAGTAGTAATATACTAGTTATTATAATGGAAAATATTGCAAATGCAACAGAAGATGGGAAGTATGAGTTGTTACATATACAAAAGCTCACCTGAAAGTTATACTTAACGGGTTAATTCCACTAATATTATAAACGTGGAAGTTAAAATGGATGGATATCTGGATGTTTGTTACTCAATCATGGCAGAACGGCTGAACGAATCTAGTTGAAATTTGGCACAATGATAGATTATATTCTGGAATAGCACATAAGCTGTGCTTTTCATCGTCATCAACATCAACATCTATCACCGTGCGGGTGAAAAAGCCCAATATTCTTGGGTACAGCATAGACAAAATAACAAGATCTCCGCCTTCGTCTAAGATCGTAATGATGACTTATTTTATGTCACTAGAGTTCTGTCAAATATGTGTCAGTCTCTGATAGCGTATTTAAAATCACGCAATGATTTTGACAACTCGATACACTAGACGTACTCGGCGATAGAGTCAACATCATCATCATCATCATCTCAGCCGTAGGATGTCCACTGCTGAACATAGGCCTCTCCCATAATTTTCCAAAAGGATCGGTTGGAAGCGGCCTGCATCCAACATCGTCCTGCGACCTTTATCAGGTTGTCTGTCCACCGTGTCGGTGGACGACCTACGCTGCGCTTGCCGGTCCGTGGTCCCCATTCCAGAACCTTCCGGCCCCATCGGCCATCTGTTCTGCGCGCTATGTGCCCTGCCTACTGCCACTTTAACTGGCTAATCTTTTGGGCTATGTTGGTGACTTTCGTTCTTCTACGGATCTCCTCATTTCTGATTCGACCACGTAGAGAAACCTCGAGCATAGCTTTTTCCATAGCTCGTTGTGCGACTTTGAGCATAACATAACAAAATAGTTTCGCCTATATATCCTCGAAGGGGTAAGCAGCGGTATTTTAATAGGATACTTTTCCTCATCATCAACATCCATCACCACGGAGGTGAAAGTGCGGGGAGTTTACATCAGTCTAGCGGTATTGAGTGAATCGATACTTTTGCCTATTTTTTTTTTAAACTACTAAGGAGCGGTGTTTTCAACGCCTACGTTTCGCACTATACTATATTTTTGGTCATGTGATCATGTAACAAGGGGCGCCCCCTGTTAGCCCCTTGTAACTGTTCCAGTCTCCGGACTGTTATTGAGAAAATCTTTCTTTCTCAGAAAAACCAAACATAAATAACTGTCCAAACCGGGGATCGAACCCATGACCTCGACTCGAGGTTCTAAAACGGCACTTCCACCACTACAACAAGACCAAGCGCCCAAAGACGGTGGCGGGTCAGCTAGTTAGTAAGAAAGAAAAAGAATTTATAGTATTTATGATATGAATAAACTTATATTTGATTTGATTTGATTTTGTTTTAGGAGGTAAACCAAATACTTATACTTATTCAAAAGCACTCGCTGAAGATGTTGTCCTGAAGTATCGTGGAACAATACCTACTGTTATCATAAGACCTTCTATTGGTAAGTATAAAAATAATGATCTATCCTACCTATACGCTAAGTTCCTCTGGTTCAGATCTATACAACACACAGGGCACACACTTGCCCTATATAAAATATTATAGCTATATATATATAGCGATAAAGCTCAATTTAACTGACAAAATGTCGTTAATGTGGCTCTTATTGTTTTATGTTCGTTACAATCTTCCTATCCGCAGATCCATGCATGCTCGGGCATAATGTATTTTCAAAAAAGTATAACAGAGAAGGCGCTGCCCTGCCACTATAAACATCGAGTCCATAATAGTGCAAAAGTACCTATTATCACAATATTGTGGACATGGTACCGACTTCGACAAGTTGTTTCACATATTTTGGTGTTAAATTTGTTTCCATTTTTCCAAAATAATAATACCCATTTTAGTCGTTTAGGAACAAGTTACCCTTGCTAATTACGGAATCGATTGTCAATCACAGTCGTATCATCAAAATAGGCGATACACTTTTCAGTTATTGGAGTGTAACTCAAAAACTGCTTGACCGAATTGGATGGAATTTAAATTTGACCACCTTGGAAGTATACTGTACAAAACAAAAAAAAAATTAAGAATCGGTTCCTAAATGGGGGAGAAATCGGTGAACATACGCATACATATATATATATATATATATATATATATATATATATATATATATATATATATATATATATATACATATTTCACCGAAACTTAGTTTATAAATATTCGCTTCACAACCAACATTTACCAAATACATGAATTGTCAAATCTTTATTTTATAAAAATTTTTTTTTAAATGGTTGATTTATCAAATGATCATCCGACAAATTTACATTTAACAACGTAACATTATGACAAACGGTTCATTTTATATTTATATTATTTAATAAATGTTTTATTAACAATAATGACTTCACTAATTTTAAATTTAATAAAGTATCGTTTGAAAACGATTGATTTTATAATTACACTAGCTGCGCTCCGCGGTTTCACCTGCGAGGTGATGGATGACGATGAGGATGAATCAAATATAGCGTATGTTACTCAGGCATAATGTAGCTTTATACTCGGTTTGAATCGGTTAAATAGTTTTACTTGTATCCATTACAAACAAACACACAATCATTTATCTCTCCTTTTTATTCCCTCTTTAGAGTAGGTAAGGATGAATACGAAGGTACGAATAATGCGTCCTGTTTTTACCGACCGATTACTATTGCATATTTCAAAATGAAAAGGTATTTATTGTGACATAACTGTAATATTTTGTTATAAATCTTAAAACGTGGTTTTCACTCATTTTTAATAATAAATACGGGATTACTTACGCAATAAAGTGCTAAGCGAGACGTCATCGACGCGGGCGTCCCGAACACTCCTTGAAAAATACCACCGAATGTGGTCGAAACTATAGTCGAACCTATCCGATAAATATGACGTGAGTAATCCCGTATTTATAATTAAAAATAACTGTAATAGTTAGACATTATGTTAATGTGGACTTGTTTGTAGATAAGTATTGACGTCTTTCGTGAAATTGTAGTACGTACTTTGCTTTATTGTCAACAAAGAGAATATAACGCTACGCTAGAATTGTCAATAGCATAGACTAATATTATGTTATAATGAAAAAGCAAAGACTACAATGTATACTAGGACAGTTATTAACTCCACAGTAATTTAGGACAGTAATTTTTAAAGACTTTATGGAGTTATTTTTAAATAGTTATAAACAAGGTCTGAAGGACTCTTGTTGCAGTTAATGGTCTATTAAGACGGCCTGAGGGGCATTACAAACTTTCCTATTGTCGTCTTATTAGACATACACTATTACCAACTACGTTATTGCACATTGAATTTAAAAAAAACTATTTATTTTAAGTTTTGGAGACCCGTGTCTAGAGCGTCTATGTATAAGGCAAAGATGGATAAAACCCTATTCCTTTGTTCAAATATTTGTGAAGTCACATGACGTGAAGACGAGATTGCTTCCTTCTTAAACACGGCGCGCCACTCAGCGAGGGCAGAGACAATGTTTGCATCAATCGAAGATTTATTCCAAAATGGCTTCCATCTCCGAGTAAAAACCCCTGGTGAAAAAGTTTAGAAAAACGTATATAAAGAGAAAAATAAAAAGAAAAAGTAAAAAAGAACGCCAATAGCTGAAAAAATTAAAACTAGCGTAATGTCCATAGAACAAAATATCTTATACTTCATGTTGAACAAAATTGCAGTCACCGTTTTTATGTAGTTATGTGGCGGTACAAACATTATAATTTAGCCAAAAAATCTCGGCACCATTGCAAAGCTCATGGCTTGCTGCCTTCAAATATTACCTCCACATCTTGGGGCGACGTTTAAGAGATCTGATCCAGATGGATTGGATTCTTGTCGGAATCAAATTGATGTTCGCATGACGATGATCGGTAGGAAAGTGTCGGGTGGTGTCAAAGAGTAGATTAATATATCTGGGTGGTATCGGGGTCCGTATTTGTCTGTGGTCAAGACATCAGCAGGGACACAGACTATTCCAAAGCCAATCACTCAAGTAAAAACTTCATACAACAGTCGATCGGTCTATCGGGTACAGAGTACAGAGTATTCTCTGTATCGGGGTTTCAAAAGTGTTACCCTTGTAATAAAAAAGTTAACACAGAATAATTTCTAAAGAATTCGCAATTTAAAATCGAAATACATGACGTCTAGAATCGACAACGTGTCACGGAGCGAGAAACTAACGTTACAGTGATTGTTTATGAAATAAAACATTTATGAAATAAAAGGTTTTGGATCGAAACGTTATTTGGAAAATGAATAATTTATGAAATATCATGTTTTAGAAATGAATTGTATACGTTCATGTAATATTTTGTCTTATACATTTCGGTTAATCATAAGGGAATCAAAAAATACATATAGTCGAACATAACCTTCTCCTTATTTGAAGTCGGTTAATAAATAATGTAAATTGAAAATAAAAAGGGAATCTATTTGTCAAATGGGACAAAAATATATAAGAACGATATAATGAAACAAAGTGAAAACAATATGAACAGCTTACTGTAAAAAACTTAACTAACATAGAACACATAGTACTAAATCAAAAAATTATATCAGTGAGCCCCAAACTAAGCACAAGGCTTGTATCTTGGGACTCTGGTGCGAAGTTACCAGAAGACAGTACATTTAATGATACAATAGAAGTCCCAAAAAACAATATTGAATCGATTCATTAACACACAACATTAAGTCTTAGTCATTAATTTAATTAATATGGTGTGATGTGTAAGAAAATCAAATAGTAATTGTTGATGTTTTATAAGGTATTTAATTTTAGGTGTTTCTTAACGACTTTATTCTATACACTATACATACTGCAAATAAGCTCCTCGGATATCTTCAGTATAATGTCGGGTCAGCTTGGCTCTTGGGTCTTTGGCCGAGCTGCTAACAGGTTTAGCGACCGAAGAGTATAACTGTCCGTAGAAACTCTCTACCTCTCTTAACACTTCTGCTTTAGTCGACGCTACACTGCCGTCTTCTCTCTTCAGCTTTGTCAAATGGCTCTGCCCAATAGACTTGTCTCTTGCAAACACTTTGGAGCCCTTGTTCCGCTCTATCGTCTCTTTAATACGATTTGTATTAAAGATCCGGATGTCGTGTCGCAAGGACTTCCATATTCGTTTATTGAGCAGCCTATATGCTTCAACATCATCCAAAGACTGCAGTTTTAAGAAGCATCGTTCAGAAGTCAGCCATGAGGTTGAGGGTATCGTTGGAGAGTTTCTGTGGCCTATCTGTACGGTGGGATTTAAATTACTTGGAACCCGCTGTATGGACAGTTGCTACTAACCTGTTATTGATCTCGTCCACTGAAGCGATGTTTTCAAGGCAATCGATGCGATTAGACAGCTCAAGTTGAAAGCTTTCGGGGTTTTGAATATGGGCACGAGTAGGTCGGAGCGTAGACTTCGACAGACGAGACGAGACCTCGAAAGTTTGACATTAATATTCAATGTGCCTCTCACCATTCGGTGATCTTTACGGGTTTTCACCCTGTGGATCACAGAGACGTCAGTGAATATTTGTCTCTTGGTGGTCATAATGAAGTCAATTTCATTTCTCGTGGAACCATCGGGACTCAGCCAGGTCCATTTCCTATGAGGTGGCTTCTGAAGGAAAGAGTTCATTATAAATAGTCCCTCTTTCTACAGGAAGTCGGCCAATCTCTGTCCTCTACGGATCCGTTGCCCATAACCAAATTGCCACACTTTCAACTCATCCTCTGACTGGGGCCCTGGTTCCATTTGTGTCAATTATTGGGGGGTTTTGCCAATATTCGCCACTCTTGGCAGGCTTGGGGTTGGCTAGCGCAGTTTTGGGGTTTTTGACTGGGAAGGTGCTGCTGCCCACCTTCTGAGTGTTATCTTTTAGCCGGCTTCTACGGCACCCACTGGTAGATTTGGGGAGGTACTATTCTAATCCGGTACCCCACGGCCGTCTGTATGTTGACAAGGTGTAAAAAAATTAAATCAATCACCCGTTACATCGTCTGTGTGTTGACCAGCAGGGCTGTTTTGTATCTCAGTTGTTAACAAATATTGATTGAACTCTTGGAAAAAATGGCGGCTCTATGTCACTTTTGACAACTCCAGTAAGCAAAAATGTAAGTAAGTTGATGACAAAAGCGACTAGAGCCGCCATTTTTTCGATTCCAATCAACATTTGTTAGTAACTGACATTTATGATAGCCCTGCAGGTGTACAGAAAGTTCGGTATTTTAACAATGTTCGAAGTGTTTTGTATGTTGTGTTGTGTTTTTCTATAAAGTAAAGTGCTATTGAAGTTTATGCTTCAATTACTTGAATTGTATCAGCAACTTTAACTACCATAAACTAATAGGTTTCACTTCATTGTGTGTTTATGTATATATTTTGTGAGTGTGGTGGTACAAAATAATATATGTGGTGGTAAAATAAGTGTCTTTAATTCTACATTTTTCTGTGATCATCAAAGCAAAGTCGTTATATTAAATAAATTAGTAGGAATAATAATAATAATAACTGCAACCCTGTAAAATTTGCAAATTAATTTTCAAAGTGTGTAGATATAAATGTTTTTGTGTTGTTATTTAATGTTTATGTTAGTTTATGTTAATGTGTCTCTGTACCTTTCTGTATACTTAGTTTTTGTTATTTATCCACAGGGAAAGTAACCTATTCAGAAAATAACATTTATAATTCATTTTTACTACAAATAGAATGTCTCATTGTTGCGCTATGTCGTTTTTCTCTAAGACGTATATTTACAAATAGAGGCTAGCAATCTAAATATATGACAGCGTTGGCCGCCTATTGTGACGGAGCAAGCGCAACGGGCGAGCGTTTGAGTTACTACCGCACACCTATCACCACAATCGCCTATAAAACAACTGCGCTTGGCAACCAAAGCTCAGTGAGCATAAGTTTTCACACTTATGCTCTCGAGGAAGAGAAGGTATTACGAGTAGTCATACGCGGCGTACCTAAAGAGGTACAGACCGATAGTGTCCTCGCCGACTTGAAGGCGCAAGGCTACCCCGTCCGCGAATGCCACCGCATGTACAGTGGCAAGGACCGCAAACCCTATGACCTACATTTGGTCATCCTCAGTCGCACGCCAGAGGGCAAAGCGATTTTTAATATTAAAACGGTTGTGAACCTCTCGGGGATCACCGTTCAACCCCCATTCCGAAACCGAGCGCCTGGCCAGTGTCATAACTGCCAATTGTACGGGCATGCCGCCCGATTCTGTTTCGCCCGCCCGAGGTGCGTCAAGTGCCTAAGGGATCACGGGACAGCCCAGTGTTCTCGCACAAGGGACTCGGCAGACCCACCTAGTTGTGTCCTCTGCGGCACACAGGGACATACCGCCAACTACCGCGGTTGCCCTAAGGCACCCTGCGTATCAAGTGGGCCGGCCAGGAGGCCTATTCCCCCTCCTCGCCCGGTCACTACCCGCTCACAAGGGAACGGCCCTAAGCCTAACCTTACCCCCGCACCGCAGGCAACACCTGTTGTACCCGCGCCCGCGCCCGCGCGCAACGCTTGGTCCAAGCCCTTGAGCATGGTACAAGCAAGCGCCCCCCTCACCCCCGCCCGCCCGCAGGCCTCTGTCAGCGCGCCGACTCCTAAGCCCAAACCGCCGCTCGCTAGGCCTCCAATGGCTGGGCTCATGGACGCCCCAGGTCAATCTGACCTGGCAGCCGACATAGCCCTTGTCATGGACTACGCGATGGTCATAGACGTGGACGAAGTACGTGCATTCGCGCACAAACTTCGTACTGCCACAAACGACCAAGACCGCTTGCGAGCCACGCTCACACACGCGGGTCTAATCAGCGCAGTGAGGCGCTACGCCCTCCCCAGCGTTTCTTAGGTATCATCCAATATGGATAGTACACCGAAACGAATTAAACCCCACTCAGTCACCGTAGCGACTTTCAACGCTGACGGCCTCTCTAGTCAAAAGGACGAAGTTCACGAATTTTGTAAGACCCATCAGGTCGATATTCTATGCGTGCAGGAGACCTTTCTGAAACCAGGTACAGCGAACCCTAGGTTTGCAAATTACCGTTTGGTTCGTAATGATAGAGTGGCCACCCCAAAAGGTGGCACTCTCATCTATTACAAAAGAGCTCTGCACTGTATCCCAATTGTTACTCCACCACTTAGAATACTAGAAGCCTCTGTTTGCTTTCTAGCGATTTCAGGTCATCAACCAGTCATCATAGCCTCATGTTACCTCCCCTCTGGTAAAGAACTATTACAGACAGACTTGGAAGCCCTCTTCTCTCTAGGAAGCTCCGTCCTTCTGATCGGTGACTTCAACAGTAAACATGTCATATGGAACTGTACTAGTAACAATAGTAATGGTAAAATCCTTGAAGGCTTGGTCAGCCACTTAAACTTTGATATTCTCTCCCCTCTGGAGCCCACAAGATATCCCTATGTTGACAACCAACGACCAGACATACTTGACATAGCACTTCTCAAGAACGTCACCCTCCGGTTGCGCTCTATAGAAGTGTTACACGAACTGACCTCAGACCACCGCCCTGTATTGTTGAAATTAGGCCTCGACCCGACGGACATAACCCCTATCACTAGAACGGTAGTGAACTGGAAGCAACTGGGGGAATCCCTCCAAGCTATCAGTTCACCCGCTCTCGATAGAATCCCCGATGACATACAGACAGTAGAAGACGTGTCAATTGCGATCGAGGCTCTCAGTGACCACCTCCGCACCGCAGTAGGTGAATCCTCAAAGCAGGTCCAAGTGGCGGATGGTCGCCGCTTCGAACTGCCCGAGGGTGCGAGGAGATTACTGACAGCTAAGAACGCCGCCACTAGGGCGTATGACTCGATGCCAACCCCAGAGAACAAAGCCACCATGCGCTATTTACAGCGTGCTGTAAGGAAACGCATGAGTGAGCTGCGTGATCAAAGGTGGGACGACAAACTGTCAGAGATTGAGCCAACTCACCAGGCATACTGGCAGTTGGCTCGAACTCTGAAATCTGACGGACAACAGACAATGCCCCCACTCATTAGGCCACCTCCCCTCTCCATAGCGTTCCTTGACGAAGACAAAGCCGAGTGTTTAGCTGATAGCCTTGAGGCTCAGTGTACTCTAAATGTAGATCACGTCGACCAGAAACACCTCGATTCGGTGGAATCTGAAGTCGAACGTAAAAGCTCTATGTCCATCTCTGACCTCCCACTCCTCCCACCGGTAAAATCATCCGAGGTTGTGTCTCTGATCAAGAGCCTCAAGACCCGTAAATCCCCTGGTGCTGATGGTATCAGCAACAAGGTGATTAAACACTTCTCAGTCCCACTAGTCCATCTCTTAGTTAGCATCTTCAATGCGGCTATGAGCAACTGCTCCTTCCCAGACACTTGGAAGCATGCCATTGTCATTGGTATTCACAAACCAGGCAAACCGGCAGCCGAGCCCTCCAGCTACCGTCCCATAAGTCTCCTCAGCTCTCTGGGGAAGATTTACGAGCGGCTCATTGTGAACCGACTCTGGTCCCACGTTAGGTCCAATAACCTCCTTCCCGATGAGCAATTTGGTTTTAGAGCCAAACACTCTTGCGTCCAACAAGTGCACCGCGTAACGGAGCACATCCTAGGCGGTTTCAATAAGAAACCAAAGCCCCAAGGGACCATAGCTGTCTTCCTCGACGTAGCGAAAGCGTTCGACAAAGTCTGGCACAACGGCTTGATATTCAAGCTGTACCAACTGGGTGTGCCAGACCGTCTTGTACTCATCTTACAAGACTTTCTCAGGGATCGAACGTTTAGCTATCGCACCGAGGGAACGCTCTCCTCCCCGCATCCCATTCACGCAGGTGTCCCTCAGGGCTCTGTACTCTCACCCATTCTCTTCTCGCTGTACACCAGCGACATCCCACGATCTGAACCTAATGTTCAGATCGCTCAGTTTGCGGATGATACTGCAATCTACTCTACTGGCTGGTTCAAGGTCAGGCAGAGATGCGCCATCCAACGGGCCATCACCGTAATCGGTGCATGGTTTCGTAAATGGCGGATTGCAGTAAATCCTAGCAAAAGTGCAGCAGTGTACTTCACTGAGACCCGGCGGAATCTCATGCCGTCACCCATAGTCCTATTCGGACCTATATAACCCATCCCATGGACTAAATCTGCCAAATACCTGGGCGTCACTCTTGATCGCCAACTCACTTTCGCGAAACACATTCAGATTGTTCGCAATAGGGCGGCCTTCATTATGGGTCGTCTTAATCCCCTCATAGGCAAAAACAGTAAAATGTCTCTTAGAAATAAGACGACTCTTTACAAACTTTGCATCCGCCCAATCATGACTTACGCATCTGTAGCGTTCGCCCATGCTCAGAAACACGACCTCCACAAACTTCAAGTGATTCAAAATCGCTTTATGCGCAGGGCAGTGGGCGCTCCGTGGTACTTGCGGAACGCCGAACTGCACTGCGATTTCACCCTCCCCTCTATTACGCAGTATATGAAAGACTGCTCCCGCCGCCACTTCGACAAAGCTCCCCATCACTCGAATCCCCTCGTGGTCGAAGCGGCGAACTACTCCACTGACATAACCGATCCCCACTTCCTTCCCCCCCGTCGCCGTCCAAGGCATATTTTGGGTGACCCGGACGACCCCATCGCAGCCGTTACTTCGGCAGCTTTAGCGTCGTCCCAAGGGAACCCCGGTAATGGTTGTAGACCCGACCAGGGCTGTGATCCCGATCGCATTGTAGGCTCCGGCCGAGATCTTCTTCGCAGCCCCAGTCGCAGTCGAGGTAATTCACACACACACGATTGTAGTCCCAGCCACGGTGCGGGTGGGAGTATACACCGCGGCCCCGGTCGCGATGTATCCTCCGGCCCAGCAAATGGCTGCGGACGAGGTAACACTGGTTTTCTATGTAGTCCCAGCCACCATGGCTGTGGGCGAGGTATTACACATTCTTATTGTAGCCCCACCCAAAGTACAGTCATGAGTGCACAACGCGACGATCCTGGTCGCGGTGTGGACCCATGTCGCGGAAATGGGGGGAGGCGAGGTACACAAGGTTATGATTTAGTGGTAAACACAGTCAAACACCGAGCTCGCCGGCGAGCTCGAGGCAAAAGTTATGTCTTGGTTAGATTCTCTCCAAATAGTCGTAGAGTTAAAATTCATAGGGCCCACTTTCAACGGTACACTTATGTACCGGGGCGATTCTCTCCTACTCCCCTCTCTCCTGGCGACGGCCCAAGCCGAGGTCCGTACCCTAGTGGTGCCCTTGAGCAAGTCGCCTACTCCTCTCCTTGCGGCGAAGCGTCTTCAACGCTCGCCTTAGGCGGTGCGCCCTCTGCGCCCGCATCTGGCTGAGTGCCATCTGCGCTCGCCAACCGTCCGGTGACGCTGTAAATGCCGGTAGAGGCAAACAGCATTAGTCCGTTCTAAAAAAAAAAAAAAAATTGTTGCGATCGCTCGCCGCGTGCGTACGTCTCAGTTCATATAATCTAATAAGTGATCGAAGATTAAAGTTATAATAGATATTACGTATTTTCTTTATACTGTCACACTTCATGTCGGGGTCTCAGCCGATATGATCTAATACTATCTTAAACATTACTCCAAATAAAAACATAAAAAGTTGCATCCTATTTCAATTGAAAGTGCGCGAAATATGCGATTGTTTTCAATAGGCTCACAGCCGCGCGCCCGCGTCCCATACCGTACGCCGTAGTTGGGCCGGACACATTATCAAGAGCAAAAATTACTTGCGATTCAGTTATCCATGGATTCAGTTTTAGATATTTTAGAATTAAGGTAGGTACTTATAATTGCATGTTAAATTTTTCAGTCATATCATCTCTGAATGAACCCAGTCCCGGGTGGATTGACAACTGGAACGGTGCTACGGGATTCTTCTTTGGAGGAGCTGCAGGATTTATAAAAGTAGCGATTGCAAGGGGACACCTTACATTAGATTTAGTACCAGTTGATATGGTCTCTAACTTGGCTATTGTGGCTGCCACAAGATGTCAAAGGTATGTTTTACTAGCTTAGCCCCTTCGTTATGCCTTTTTTAGGGGGGCCGGCAAAGAGCCCCCCGACTCTCCCCCATTGACGCCACTACGGAGGAAGGAGGAGGCTTACAAACTGCCTCCTCCGTACTGTTACAATCCCTTTAATCCCTTTATACGTGTTTATGCAACGAGGGTAAAACCACTAAAGTTGCATTCCATTCTGGTGACATTGTTTTTAATGTTTTACGTAAAGGCAGAACGTACTTGGTAAAACTTAGTACTTGATACTTGGTGACGCCCACACGTTTTTTATTGTTACTATTTCCATTTCTAATTCCATGTTTCAATTTCATTTTGAGATTATAAGTTCTAGTGTTAATAATAGTTTTTTTTTTTGAAAATCAAATCCTGACCCGCACCGTAACAGTGGTGTCAAAAGTGGGATGGTTGGCAAAATATCGAGCTAACCATCTCATACGGGTCAAATCGTGATATTCGGGAAAACAAGAACTCTACACAGATCTGCTCTATAGCGCGAGCTCTGCCTTTTCTGCGATAACTACGCGGGCCTTGATCCGCGTGTTCCCAAAGTCACCGGTGCGCCTTAACTATATCTATGCTGGCTTTGAGCCACGCAGTCAACTTTGCATCCTGACCTCCGCTGGATGGATATAACGCTACGACGATCTGAAAAACTTACCCTGCATCCTAATATTGCCACTCGAAACGGACCGGGTGAATCTGAAATCTTCAAATTATCATCACCGTGCTATGCTCCGATCCTGCTGCTGGTAGCCGCAGCCACCGCTGTCGCATCGACCCGAAATTGGTACTTACCTGAGGACGTCGCTTCCCGCGTTGCCGCTATACGCCACTGCTTCCCTCGCTGCCGCCACACGCCGCTGCTTCTCGTGCTGCCACCGTCATCGCTAATACACGTGACACCCGCTGCAAGATGATAGCCGCTGTTCTACGAATTGCAGTCGGACTGTGAGTAGAATTTTTTCAACTTCAGTTGTTGTCACGTTCCACTGCATCGTATATTTATTCATTTTTATGTAATTTGGCTAAATACCTAAATATAATTCTGAAACAAATTAATTCACGAGTATTGAACCTAATAAGATAAGTACTATTTTTTACAAGACACTTTCAAATATAAGCTTTTTAATAATGTCTATAGAAGATAAATTTTCGGATAAATCAAATGAAATGGTATCAGCAGAATTTCCGATCAATGTATTGTGTAATTTTATAAGTGTGTATAAAGGAGAACGAGAATCTTTACATGCATTCCAAACGAATTAGACGTTTTAGTAAAAACGCATTAGAGTTAGCTTTTATGGACCAGAAAAGTTTATTGTTGAAGTACATTATTTCCGTATTAAAAGGTAAAACACAGGTTGCCTGTTCAGTACGCTCGTACAGTCCAGCGACGTAAAATTACTCAACGCTGCTATTAATATAGCCATCAGCGAGGAGAAAATACAAAACCTTTTGTCTAAAGGGCGTCCTACTATTGCTTGTATTATGTGTAGATACTGCAACAAGCAGGACTGACTTCTTTTCGCGATATTCTCGTTCAATATCGAACGAGAATATCGCGAAAAGAAGTCAGTTTGCTGGTCAGCCCGAGAGATAATTTACCCAAAAGCCTAACTTTGCACCAAAAAACCCAGTCACAACAAAGTTCAAATATAATATTCTGCAGGTACTGCATAAAGCGTAAAACCAACAACTCGAGGCAATGTAATTTTACACCACAGCAACACAATTATTTTGCTATTGAATCACCGCCGCCTGACAACAAACGAAGTGTGTAATATTCATGAGAATTTAAACTAAAGTCTCGGGTATTGAACGAGTCCCACCGTATACCCGATGGACATCGAAATACTAAACCGTCATCCTCTGCATCAATTGGTACCACTGTTATGATCATATACCTTCTAAGTCAATTAAAGGATAATGTGAATATACATTTATGTGTATGCCGATTTATTACTAAGAAACCTTACTAATAAATCGGCATGTGGCTTAACCCTTTAAGTAGCTTAAAAAAAATATTTTGGCGCCAAAACGAACGGGAAAAATTATTTATTATTATTATTAATTAAAAAATTTGCGCGCGCCGCAAACGTTTGCAGGAGTAAAATCGTAGTAAAACAGCTATTTGTTCTATTTTATATCTGTATACGGCGTAAATTTACATTGGTTATCTGTTTCTTTTTAGTCAAATTATAGAGGTAAAGTCAACCGTAAAAATACATAAAACTTAAACCGCAAATGACCAATTTTATCTCTCAAGCAGGTGTAAAAGGAGTAAACATACAATCACAACGGTATAATAGACTTTGAAAACCTATACTACCTAATTTATAAATTAACCATAATAAATCCACAAATTGTCATACAAACATATACCATAACCAAATAGATCCCAAAATCGTAGTCTCACTCGTTATCAAAACAAATGGCGGCTGCCTTTATCAAAATTACGAGAATTGCTCACAAAACCATAATATAAGATGATTATGAGCTTTTTCTTGGGTTTTTACCTCGAAATGGTACTAACATACGAAAACAATACACTAGCAAATGCACACCTGCGAAATTTTAAGAGATATGGTATCGACGCCCATTGTTTTTTACTAGCCTACTGATAACCAAAATAATTTATATTTCTATGTAAAAATGATTTCTAGGTGCTTATTTGTATTAAAAAAACATCTAATAAACCGAAACGTATTATATATTTGAACAGTTATCGTTTATGTTCCGTCCTGATATGGGTTTTAACTGCAATACACCGGTGTACCAGCGCCACTTTATGCAATGTATAGATCTGGCCACCGGTGTACCGGTGCGGGTTTATAGGTTAAAGGATTTAATTGACACAACCAACGATTGTTTGTCTACTTTGTCAAGTATTGGAGTTAATATCACAGGTTGGGACATCTTGGTGATACAAATATTAACACTTAAGCTAGGTTCTGAAACAAAACGGTAGTGGGAATTTAATGTTAGCACAAATACAGAGTCTGATGAGTTGCCTACCTTTGCGCAGTTCCAAGCATTTGTAACAAGCCGTTACCGTGCTGTAGAGTTTCTAGAAACAAAACCGGTTGGAAATGCCGCCATGAATGAAAATACAAAAATTCTTACAATAACACAGACCCACAAAGCATAATCAATGCATGTTTCATCTTTTCAATCCATTTTGTACAGAGGCACATAGACTCGGTGTTTGTTAAAAGTTTGCGTCTGAAACCTGTGAAATTCGTCGCGATTTCGTACACAAAAATAGGCTGTGTTTCAATTGTTTAGGCAGTAACCATTGCGTCAAAGTGTGTAGGACAACGGCAACATGCCGTATTTGCAAACGTAAACACCATTCTTTATTACATCCTAAATATGATGAAGTAGCTGGTGAACAAGAAACCAATACAGGCAGCACATCCAAAGAGGTTCTTGCCACGTCTGGGGATGCAAGTAAGAATTGCGAAGGTTCTGCTACATCAATTACGTGTTTTTCGACAGGAACGAGAGAGGTAAGAGCGTTGTTGGATAATGGGTCTCAGTCATCGTTTATCACAGAGGCGGCGGTTCAGTACTTGAGGCTAAAAAGGTCACCAGTAAAGAGTATAATTTCCCGTGTTGGTGATGAACAAGACTTGTTATCGGAATCGGTCGTAGAAATTGAAATAGACTCGAGGTTTGATCCCAATTTTAGCGTAAAGGTTAAAGCGTTTGTATTGAAAAATATAACGGGACTCTTGCCTTCAACTAGAATCATTAACACAGAATGGATTGAATTCAAGGGACTTCAATTAGCTGATCCGGATTTCTACACTCCGAATCGAGTAGATCTTTTGCTTGGTGCAGGCTTTTGCAGCAAGATTTTACAGGCAGGAGTCAATAGGAATCAAGCTGGTACGCTGGTTGCACAATCCACATCTTTGGACTGGGTTGTATCTGGTGAAATTACAAATGCAGCCGCGCATCGGTCTGAAAACATAAAAGTGTTTCATTGTAAGTGTGATAGAAATGAAATATTGAAAAAATTTGGGAAATAGAAGCAGATGAAGAGAAGAATAAAGAAACATTATTTACCGAAGAAGAAAAGATATGTGAAGAACATTTTGCTTCTACCGTAAAACGGGATACGGATGGTAGATACGTGGTGCGGTTACCGCTGAAATCAGAAGACCCAAAGGTAACAGGTTCACGGGAAACCACTGAAAAAAATTTAAAAACTCTGGAAAGTAAGCTGAACAAAAATGAAGATTTGAAAACAAAATATACTGAAGTGATAAATGAGTATATTTCGCTTAATCACATGGAGCTTGTACCAAAGAAGGAAATAGAAAACTCAAGAGCGGTATACTTACCTCACCACGCAGTGGTTCGAGAAGACAAGTCAACAAGCAAGGTTAGAGTTGTGTTTGACGCTTCCTGTGAAGGAAAAAATCATATGTCTTTAAATGATTATTTTCACAGTAGGACCTACCTTACAAGCTGACCTGAGGCACATTATGTTACGCTGGAGGGCGGCGCTCATCTGTTTGTCTGCAGATATAGTAAAAATGTATAGGCAGGTGCTTATTGACAAACATGACGCTGATCTGCAAAGAATTATGTGGAAGCCAGAATCAGGAGAAACACAACATTACAGATTACTTCGGTTAACCTTTGGAACAGCTTGTGCTCCTTATCTTGCAGTTAAAGCCTTACAGCAGGCTCTTGATGATGGTGCGGATTACCCAATGGCAGCTGAAAGAATAATCAATGATTTCTACATGGATGATCCACTAACGGAATGTCAAAACAAAGAAGATAATTCATTCTACAGGGAAGTTAATGAACTTTTAAGCAAAGGAGGGTTTGAAATACAAAAATGGGCCACTAATAATGATTAGTTGTTAGAAGAAATGAAGGAAAGGGTAATAATTAAGGAAGGCTTGGAAGAGCTAAAAATAAAAGCGGATGATTTAACCAAATTGGTAGGTCTTACCTGGAATCGGAAAAAGGATATGTTCCACTACTTAGTGCCATTGCCAGAACTGGAACGACCCATAACTAAAAGAAAAATAATATCTGACGTATCACGGTTCTACGATCCTCTTGGTTGGGCAGGGCCCAGCTCAATTATTTCGAAAATAATGATTCAAAAGTTATGGCTCGCGGATATAGATTGGAATGAAGAAGTACCTAATCATATTTTAAAGGAATGGCTTGCTTACAGGCAGGAACTTGTAGTTCTATCGGAACTTCGTATACTTAGGTGGCTGGGTACGAAGGCAGATGATATTCTGACCGAATTGCATGGTTTCTCGGACGCATCACAGGCAGCGTACATCGTCTTCATAATCGTCTTTTTCTGTGTCACAATTATCAACACTTTTCAAGTCAATTGTTCGCTTTAGATTGCTTATTTCAGCGAGAGTACATCAAACTTACTGTTTCTACGATGGTGGCGACGTTTGCGCTTTTTGTCTTTGGGACGTTTCTTACGTTTTTCACCCGATGAAGAGCTGGATGTCGAAGACGACCGACTCGAGTCAGATGATGAAGAGCTTGATCGTGACACTGCTTTTCTTTTCCTTCCATCTAAAAGTGGCGCAGCGCATCCTTCCTCGGTCCTAGATGTGGACGGATTATCATCCATTTTACACAGGTTTATCTAGATAAAATGGAATCTGAAAGCTAAAAATATTTTTTAAAAATCGAACGGTAACACCGTTAAGAGAAAGAAAAATCGTTATACGTACCTTCGTATGAATTTATTAAATAATATAAATAATAATAATAAATAAATAATAATATATTAAATAAGGTTTCTACTTTATAATTTACTAATTCTCGCTTGCTAGATCTATTGGCGAGACAGTCCTAGGAACCAACTTCACTAGCCAAGAAACGGGACGCTAATGAAGGAAAATCGAACTGAACATAACCAATTCGACTACCATGATGGCGGTAGGACGCGACGTCAGACGGTGGGTACTAAAAAGTGTAAAAACGATGATTGGACGGACGAAAGAACTCGCTTGAACGATTCGGAAACGGATGTTGCTTATCTCATGTTTAATAAGGTTTTCAAATAACGGTCAAGCTATATAATATGTTTTATTTAAGTAGAGATAACGATTAATATGTATATAAAATGATGTGGAAGAGCGTAAATACCTAACACAAGTATTACCTAATACTTAAAAGGTGTTTAGAACCAGGGAACTACCTATGTAACTTTTATAACTGAATAAAACATTATTATTGTTATTATTATTATTCTCTGTATTTCAATTATATCACGGGTTTGACCCGGCCCTTTACATAGGCATAAGTGGGGCTGTAGCCAACACTTAGAGGCCTGTTTGGTATAACAAATACAAAGGAGTATAAAAAATAGAAAAAATGTTGGATGAAGGTTAACATGGTACTTATAACTATTACAAAATAGGGTAAAATGGCCAGGCTATTGGTATGAACTTATTAGTGATAAGGGCTATAGTAGGCTATGGACGAGACTACGGCACCTGCGAATTTCAGTCTCATTTTAAAATATTTAGGCAGGTGGTGACTTGCTACCCACTAAACGGGCCCCCCATAAGAGCCACCATCAATGGTGACAAAAGGGGCAACGTTGGTGTGGATGACTAAAGGGTGTCGAGAGGTGTGCTGCGGTTTCAATAGAGCGCTACTACCGGCGTTATGCCCTTTAACACTTCCACCCTTGGAGCTTTTTGTTACTTGCTCTTACGTCTCCACCCCCCAGACATTCATATTTAAGTTATTTTTTTCACAGCTACAAAGCTGGTAATACTGCAACTACGGGCCACTGGCCAAGTAAATTGCAGGTGGGGAAATAATTTAATTGATTTGGTTCTCTTCAAGCTGCAAGAACTTTCTAACAATTCTGCAGGTATTCAAAATGCCTGCTTTTTGTAGAGTGAGATAAGTACACGTTTTCTTTAAGATCTAATAATTTTAGGCTATTGTGGATGTTATTTGGGATTACTCCGGTGGATGAAACGATGATGGGTGCTATGTAAACTTTATTTTGTTTCCAAATTCTAGCTATTTCTTCTTTCAGTTATGAATATTTACTTATTTTTTCTGTATATTTTTTTTTGTATGTTTTGGGTGTTTGGTACTGCAATGTCGATTAAATAGGTAGTTTTACTATTTTTGCTTGCAAGGTGAGGTCTGGTCTATTGTAGTGAATGGTTCTGTCAGTAAGTATTGCACGATCGTAGTAGAGTTTGTAGGAGGCATTTTCTATGACGGTCTGTGGTACGTATTTGTAGTATGGTGTGTTTGTGGCTTCTATTAGTTTGTGTTTGAGCGCTAGTTTCTGGTGAATGATACTTGCAAGTTGGTTGTGTCTGTGTGTGTAATTTGTCTGTGTTAGGCTTGGGCATGCTCCTGTTATATGCTCTATAGTCTCTGGGTGAGTGTTGCATCTTCGGCATCTATCATCTGTCATTATGGAATCTTTGAGTATGTGTTTCCTATAGTTCTTTGTGTTTATGACTTGGTCCTGTATTGCTATTAAAAATCCTTCCGTTTTAGGGAACAGAGTACCAGTTTTGAGCCACATATTTGAAGCTTTTGTATCTATGTGCGGTTGGATTAGGTCGTGTGGGTGCCGGCCATGTAACACTTTTTTCTTCCAGTTTTCCTCTTTCATTTTCTGTGGGTCTATGTTGCTCGGGTTGTCTGTATCTGTCTGCTCTTCAAGGTTCAGTGGTGTATAACTTTTATCGTTGGCAGCGATTGCTTTGTGGATTTCGCTTATTTGGGCTTTCGCAAAGAAAAATGTTTTTAAGGAGTAGATTTGCTTCTGCCATAAGTGATTCATATCTATTAGGCCTCTGCCTCCATCTTGCCTCTAGATAGTGAGCCTTTCTATTGCGGATTTTGGGTGAAAGTTATTGTGTTATTATTATTCACATAATATATTTCTTTTTCTTAAAATTAATTTTTTTACAATATTTCTATACAAAATAAAAACATTATAAAAAACCTAATCCTAGATTGCCATCGGCAGTGGAGCATGACCCAAATTACCGGTGGTTAGGGCTGCAGACTAAGGAACCTCCTGATAATCCGTGCCGTGTCAAGGATTACTGCCTTCTGTATCTGGCTCTTGATCCAACCGTCTAGCGAGAGCCTCTTAAGATGTTGGTCGAGGCTTTTAGCTATAAGGCCGTTTGCTGAAACCACTATCGGAACAATGATCGTCTCGTCAACATCCCACATGGCAGTCACCTCGTGAGCTAAGTCAAGGTACTTCCTGAGCTTGTCCTTCTCGGCCTTCACGAGATTCTCATCATGAGTAATAGTGACGTCAACAAGCATTACCCGGCGCTGAGATCGATCGATCACCACGATGTCAGGCTTATTAGCAACAACAGTCCTGTCCGTGATTATAGATCGATCCCAATAGAGCGTAGCACGACCGTTTTCAAGAACAGGCGTAGGTGCGTACTTATAGTACGGCACTTCAGACTCAATAAGGCCGTATTGAAGTGCAAGTTGCTGGTGAATAATCCTGGCTACTTGGTTATGTCTGTGCAAGTACTCTCCATTAGCAAGATGAGAACAACCAGAAATAATATGTCTGAGTGACTCTCCAGGACGGCGGCATGCCCGACAAATGTCGACCGTACCGTCTTTCAGAATATATTTCCGGTAGTTATTCGTCTTGATAACTTCGTCAGCAATTGCACAGACAAAACCCTCGGTTTCACCAAACAGATCACCGAAACGTAGCCAGTTCATTGACGCGAGCTGGTCTACATCAGGTCCTGTTAGGGCCTTGTAGAATCGTCCTTGCAGCTCTTTGCCCTTCCATACGTCTCTTCGGTATTCGATGCTTAGCACCACTGGTTTACGCCAGTTCTCGTTTGCCAAGGAGAGAGGCGTGAGGCTCCTATTTATTATTTTTATTTGACATATTTCACGGGTTTCACCCGGTCCTTTACATAGGCACAAGTGGGGCCGTAGCTAACACTTAGAGGCCCGTTTGGTATAAAAATACAATGCAGCACAAAAACAGAAACACCTTGGATGGATGGCCACATGGTACATCTATTACAAAAATGGGTAAAATGGGCATGGCTATTGATATGTACTCATTAGTGGAACGGGAGACAGTGGGCTATGGACGAGACTACGGCACCTGCCAATTTCAGTCTCATCTTAAAATATTTAGGCAGGTGGTGACATGCCACCCACTAAACGGGCCCCCCATAAGAGCCACCATCAATGGTGACAAAAGGGGCAACGCTGGTGTGGATATCTAAAGGGTGTTGAGAGGTGTGCTGCGGCTTCACTAGAGCGCTACCACCGGCGTTATGCCCTTTAACACTTCCACCCTTGGAGCTTTTTGTTTCTTGCTCTTGCGTCTCCACCCCCAGACGACCAATTAAGGCAAGCCGGGGGTCAGGGGTCTCATTTAGCCCCAGGGAGAATCAGGGTCCGCGGTGTCGCCACTCACCGACGGCTCGCCACAAAGCCGCCCCTGCGGTATTATTATTATTATTTATTATTATTATGACGGCCTAAAATCTATATTATAAAATACAGCTACAGTGACATAAGTCTGTTATAATACTAAACAATAATTACACTAAACATATTATCCCTTTGTAACGTATAGAAATCAGTAATTCAATAATTAAAATAAATCATAATCAATCATCATAATAAAAGCTTTAACTGTATTAGATAACGACTAGAGGTGGGCGAAATCTTTATATTTTCCTAATGCGTTATGACGTAATATATTTTTCTAACTGTTGTTTTGAACTGTTATAATATATTATAACAGCTTCAAATATTACATTGTATACGCGGTTAGTTCAGTTGTTGAGAGTTTCGTTGCATTTTATAACGATTAAAAAGTGGGATGTTATAATATTATACAGAATATGCTATGAAGGACTGAAAGGAGACTACAAAAATACTTCATACGTTTGGTTTGCATTTAATGTTAACAGAATATTTTTTACTCTAAGTATTTACAATTTCTTTAAAAAACTAACGAAAACGACAAAACTTCGTAACTTTCTATTAAAATTTTACCTACGCTACGTAAACAGTGTGATAACAAATAGACAGCTAATATTTTGTATACTTATTGTTTTGATGGTGAAGTATGGTTGGGAGAACAAACGTCACAGACGACGATATCATTAGTGCATTGGATGATGATGGTGATATTATCACAAATAAAAAAAATCCCGATGGACTGGACTGACTGAAGCTGGTTTGCTGTTTGAAGATATAGAAAATGATTTTCAAGGTGAGCCTTACCTTAGCCTTAGATACTGATGAAGAAACAGTATGCCTGTACGTTCCTTCAGGCATTGCAGAAGAACAAGTGAGTTCAACATCAAATGTTCAGAAAAAACACCAACAGGAGGCTTATGCATAATTATGTTCTATAACATGCTGAATACAAGTATTAAGTCTTATATAATCTACTGCCATAATGTTTTGGTATTTGGAGGAAAGCCACTGTAACGAAGAGGCTATATGAAGCAACTATATTCACAAATCGTTGAGCTATGGCTAAACCTGCGCCTGGAAACACCAACCATGTCCCGAAAAATTGGAGACAGAATTAGTGATGTCTTTAACTTGAGACATGAGGAACGCACAGATAGTCAAGGTCAGATTCCTGAACCATCTGGTTTTGATAGTCCTCTTTCATGTGAGCATACAATAACAAAGAAAAGTTAAATGTGCAGTTTGTGATCTTACAAAAGAAGGCGTATGGCAAAGACTGTTGTAATAGTTGGAAAGTGCCCATATGTGGTGAACATAAAAATTGATTTTTTTGATGACAAAAAAAATGATTTTTTTTCAACTTGCATCAAAAAATACTGAAATCTGAATAATATCATAAAATTTGGATCAGAGAAAACGAGCAAGTTTTCTCATTTATAGTTTCATAGTAAGTGTTTTTAAGTTAAAATGTATAATTGATACGAGTATCTTAATAACAAGTGCCATTTTAGACATGTAACTAAGTACTTAAGACTTAATTTAAATATAACTTTTTGCTAAATAAATCTTTAATTTTTAAGCCTATCTTTGTTATGGTACTACAAATTAAACTAAAATATTAATAATAATATAAAATACAAGCAATCAAAATATGGTAGTCAAAAAGTCGAATAGTTAGCTTATTAAGGTAGTTTGAGAAGCTATCTAGGGTTAAAGTAGATAAGGATTTCAATAGCACGGCCATTATTTCGTACCAAGGTACAATTAATGTGGCCTGGTTTCGCCGCTACTGCATATTTCAAAATGAAAAAAATATTAATTGTGACATATTTAACTGTAATAGTTAAGCATATGGTAATGTGAAGTTCTTTGTAGATATTGACGTCTTCTATAAAACTGGGGGCAATTCTCCTATTTCACAAATTTCAACAATCCTTAACTAATAATAGCTTAGTACTTAATAAATGGTAATTCAAATAGTATTATTCCTATACATAAATTAAAAATATTTTTGATATACCCACAGGCGCCTATATCAATACTTAATTTTCTTCAAACTTTCAGATAGTTACTATTCCATTTATTTTGAAAGTATAAACATAAATTTAATTACTTAACTATTTCAATTAAAGCCAATTAACATGGCAACAACAATTGGTTTCACAGGGAATCTTAAATTAATTCATAACCCTATGGAATCTTTTTCTCCTAATTAATTAATTAGCCATCCCTGTGTTGGCATAGGTAAGATTATGTCAACTGCAGCTCTGCGTGTCATAAGAAGCGACTAAAAGACAAAACGTTAAAGAGGTAACACCTCGGACTGGCAGAGAACCGTCCACATTAACCGTCCCTGTGTTGAAACGAGTAAGAAAATGTCAACTAGAACTCTGCGTGTCGTAAAATGCGACTAAAAGACAAAACATTAAAGAGGTAACACCTCGCGTACTGGCAGAGAACTGTCCACATTAACCATCCCTGTGTTGGCACGGGTAAGAATATGTCGACCGCAGCTCTGCGTGTGGTAAGAAGCGACTAAAAGAGAAAACAGAAAGAGGTAACACCTCGGACTGGCAGAGAACCGTCCACATCAACCATCCCTGTGTTGGCACGGGTATGAATACGGGTATGAAGAGGCGGTGGGCAGAGACATGATGGGAAAAACCAACCAAAACGCCTCATCCAGGTCCAGCCACATGTGTGTTCCAACAATTAACACTAACTAAATCTTAACATTTAATACTCAACAGTGGACTGCGCTTACTACCGAATTTGCTTCAATTTTTTTTTTCTCAAATCAAACCAACGCCATTACTCGACGAGGTTCAAAGCGCAAGAAAGTACAATTACATTTTCAACACAGATGAGAGAGCATCTGTGCATAACGAGAGCATTACAAAAACCAAGTGACGTTACAAGTGGTGCCCTCTAGACTTACATTTGGTACCAAACAACTAGTTAATTGAATAAGTATTGAATGACCCAGATACCGGTATACAGATAATACGTGTTCATTGCGAGATAGTCTTTATGATAGGTCTTACCTCGTACGTCATCAATTTAGTTATCTTAATTATTAAACAAGGCAAGGCAAGGCAAGGCAAGGTGTGTAATATTTTACTATTATATACTCGTAGTAGCATTTACGTGACGTTACGTTTCAATTTGTCTACATAATTAATAGAATGGCTTTTTGGGTAATTATCAAACGGCAACCGGATTCGAACAGCAGTTGCAGCGGGGTGGATTGTTGAAAGTTATGAAATAGTAGAATTTATCCCCAGTTCTATAGAAGCCGTCAATATTTACAAAGAAGTCCACATTACCATCCGCCTTATTATGGTTGCAGGTTTAAACCAACTCTAGCGATAAACTCGACAATAAACCCGAAAACGTTATTAGCGTCACAGGTTTATTTCATAAACCAGACTTTTCTATAGCAACATCGCCAAACCAGGCCACGGCCTAGTTTAAACTGTGGTTTTGTGTGGCGGTAAACGCCATTTCGAATTTGACGTAAAATTGACAGCGAGAGTTGAGGACGGTGAGGTTTCAGGTTATGTTTGTGTATTTTATTTCGTGTTACATTGTATTGCTCGAAATTCTTTACTGGCTTGAAAATGGATATATATAATTTATAAATAAGGAAAGAAACGAAGACATTACAATTATTTTACTGCGACGTGACGTGATATATCTACCGCCTGGATTAGCATAACATTGATGCATTTGTTGTTGGGAAAGGAACTTGTCGAAGAGGAGTTTCCTTACAAAATTTACAGACAGAACCACACGCCAGAAAGATTGTAAATTACTTAAAATGCGACCTGAGCAGCCCCGAGGTAAATAAGGTATGTAAATAGGGCGAATTCTGTGGTTTTCATTTCATTCAACAATGTCTAAAGTTGTTAGTAGTAGGTGTATTTTATTTATCCACTCAAGATCTATTAGGTATTGTTTTCATCCGAGTAAAAATCAGAGAAATGGATTATGCAACCTACAAAGTGCATTATGTATGTAGGTATACCGACAAAATGTTTCTTACATCCTTACCTACTTATAAAAGCTCCATAGGTACCATGTATAAAGATACAATGTGATACTAGTAATCTGTATGGTATTTCACAGCTATCTATAAACCAATACTGTTAAAAGACTAGGACAATAATAACTACTTGAGCTACTTCGCTTTGACAAGAAATTGGACAAAACACTATTTCCGTTTATTGAAGAAGAACATGCTAGACAGCAATGCAACACATTACTAGAATTGCTGCTGTCTTAACTGATGAATTTTTGTGTAATGAATTACTGCTGCACTCACTGTGTATACATATTCATATATATTCATCGAACCTGGCTCAATGATAACAACATTTTTCTTACAAGATTAGTGATTTACTAACAATAATTCCATACCATGTTTATCACATTATTTTGATTTCAGATACAATGTGATACTAGAATCTGTATGGTATTATGCAGCTATCTATAAATAATTACTGCAAAAAGACTATGGGACAATAATAGAAGGTTTCATTAAGACTTCGGCTACTTCGCTATGACAAGAAATTTGGAGAAAGATACCATTTTGTGAAGAAAAAAGTGGTAGAAAACAATTGAACACATTCATACAGTAATTGTTGCTGTCATACAGGATGAATTAACATGACGTTATGTACTGCTGCTGCACTGTATTAATCTTTATCGAACCTGGCTCAATAATCATTGAGACAGATTATAGGAGAGCCCAATTCCAATTCTGTAAATGTGTTAAAAGTTCCAGTGACTTTGGGAGATGTGTTTATGCCTACGAGAAGACTAAGTTGAGAAATAATTAATTACTTACTCAGGTTCTTTTGGTTCAGTTTGAAATAAATAAATTAAGACATGACTGTTTTCTTGTGTTTACTCATTTGTGAAGGTTACAAAACCCAGTTCTCATCTTTATTAGTTCATAAATAATTAATAATATTAATAAGTATAGTTAACTTAACATTTAAGATCTTATAAATCTTTTTAGGAGCAACTGAAGTCTACACACAATGATTATTTGTTTCATCTATCTACATACTTTAAACCTAATTACAAGCCAGTTTGAATATGAAATATGAACAGAGAACTGTAGTGATACCCGTAAGTTAGGCCTCAAATGCCTAAGCTAGGTGCCTATAATAGCTTAATAAGCGTTGATTAAATCTGAATATTTGACAGGTGAAAGGGCATCTGCACTCCCACATGTAATAAATCGTGTTTGCATCATAAGAAATGAATGAAAACTTTATGTTTAATAATGAACATGTAGCATCAATTGTACAAGACATATTTTAATATTTATAGTTGTGAGCTTAGCCAAAACAAATTATATGGTAAATAACAGAAACAAAATACACTTTTAATAATTGTTTATTGTTATAAACACTGGTTTCAAAATTAGTAAACATAATAAATATTTAAGTGAAAATTTTAACACAAATAAAGTAAATATTGTAATTCTATTAGGTATCAATGTCTTCATAAACAGATACTCTTCTTCTACATAAGTCAAAGTAGGTACTTTGGCCGCTTCAATCACACTTTAGGTGGCCTCATTGAGGTCAACCTTTCCTATATAGTACCCATACTGTAGTGTTCTGGACTAGGTAGGAGCACTGAAATCACAATCAATGAGATTAGGATCTTAGACACCCATATATACACAGGTTTGATCTGATGTGCCCTGTTGACATATTATTCCAATATGATGACATATTCATCTTTTACTATTTCAACTAGTATATTATATGCTCTTTGATTTCAACTTCGGAAACGCTTCATGCCTGTTGTAATTTTCCAAGTTATAAGAGAAAGTCTGCCATCTCATTTCACTAGTTCTGGTTTTATTATTTCTGCCCGAGTTGAGCTTTTATCTTGTTCTCAATAGAACTCAACTCTCAACAGAAAAGATAAGTCTCTCCTTCGTCCTCATTTAGGCTGCTCGAATTAGACTGCGCTGCTAGCATTACAAGTTGTCGCATATGATCCTGACGTAAAATATGAATCGAGTGGATTACAGCAGACATTTTACTTTCGTCAATGTTAAACGATGTGTTTATTGACTCACTTTTTCTTCCTCTCAATTCTAGCACCTTTTCTTTTTTACATTTCTTTGCAGAATTTGAAAACTCAACAAACCAAGAGATATTTGTATGCCGATAGAAAAGTTGTATACATAACTTCATATATAATTCAAAAAAATTGTTAAGGAAAACGTATACGTTCCGTTACATTTACTTCGTAGCTAAGCGTAAGATACTAGTTTAGGTATATCACTTAAATTTCCTTGATATATTAAGGTATTTATAGCCTGCTACTAGGCTAGAATTCATTTGCGATTATTTATCCGGATTGTCGTTTAGGAATTATGTTTTGTTTCATACTTTTTCTTTATTTTTTTTTTAACTTTAAGTACATGTAAAAAGTATGGATGAGTAAATAGGATCGTTTTGAATGAATAGTAATAAAAATCAATGAACAAAATATCTTATCAGTGGGAAAACTTGAGACTATATGATCCTTCGATAGTTCGGCGACCATAATACGGATGTTTCTCAGACCGAGTCTAAACCAAAAGTTTCCATAGATCGAGACTTAGTAAACTGAGGTTTAAACCTTCAACCATAATAAGACGGCATATGTCTAACTATTACGGTTAGGACACATAAATACTTTTTTAGTTTTGAAATATGAAATAGTGATATAATATGCAAACAACGTTTGTTAGCAACTGATATACGAGTATATAATAGCCCTGCCTGCCACCAGGCCACGTTATTCGTACTTTAGTATTAAAACTTATCTACTCTAATAATTAAAAAGTAAGATCTGTGATTCTTTGTTTATGCTACACGTAAAACTACTAATATATTTTCCTAAGTTATAAGAAATTATATTGTTGTTAAAGAATATGGTATGTTTTTTTTATTTTTATTTACATTATTCAACTTGGCACCCATTTAGATCTCATTCTTTTGTGGTTGAAGTCAACAACCGAAGCATATCATAATATTGAACTTGCCTCTCATTTCACATTTATGTTTTAGATGGGATTTTCTTTTCCATTCTACATTTATGCGCATGCTTTTCTTAATGAATCGAGCAATTGACATAATTATCATGCATAAACTTAATATTTTTTTACGGAGACGGGTCAAAAGAAAAATACAAGAAACATTTTTTTTTTAATTTTTCGACATTTAAAGGCATTTTCAGTAGGCTAAAGCACATTTTCAGGCCGTTTCAGAGGAATACTTATCACATAGTAGTTAATCAGAAACTACTTACCGTTCTCAGCAGACTGAAACATGTTTTCAGTCCAGGACACCAGGAATTAAATGGCACTATTTCCTGAAAACTCATTTTCAGGCCGTTTCAGGCCTAGTTATATCCCTCCGGTCTCCAGAATATTCTCAAAGGTATCTGAGAAGTACAGCCTGCAAACATGCGAAAGAGAGAGACGATTATATTTAATCGTGTCTCTGGAAACTTCTAGAAGAGTGTGCGCAGGACGGCTATATTATGAAAGAGACTACTAGTACCTATTATTCGAATGTTCCAGAAATGTGTGATAAGCATGGCTATACGCAGATAGAAAGAGATGGTCATATTCCACTACATTGTATAAATGTTCTCAATGGTGCGTAAAAGGGACGGCTACATGCGTGTAAGAGAGACAGAGACGTTCAGAGACTAGAACACTCTCGAATTTTGTAGTGCAGTTTATCGTGCATATATAAGCGGATCGGGACGTCGCTAAGGACTGCTTTCGACTAAGATTCCAAGCGATACACATCGAAGAGAATTAAAGTGACTAGTGAAGTGAAATACCTAAGCTTGTTATTTAGTGGGTTTTAAAGTGAACAGTGTTTCAAGTGACTAGTTTTGTGTTCAATAAATAACTGTTACGTTCACGTCTACTTTCTATCCAACGAACCCTACAGCTCGTAACAATATGATGAGATGAGTTTTCTACGATAAATCTTCGAGTTTTAGCAGTATCACGTACTTTGCTATGAAATATGAATTTAGCGGGAAAACAGTATTCAAAATGTCAATCTATAACTACTATACTAAGTTTTATTTCATTCAAACTACAGTGAGCCTTGTTGCTTGTTGCAAAAAAGTTGCCAACTACATAATTATCTTATCTCTGCTACAGTTGACGTAGATAAATGCTAATTAAATATATTTTAGTATTAAAAAAAATATTTGAATAACATTAATTATTTTCAAAAAAATAGAATCGAAATTTAATGTCTGGTACCTGGATGATGGGTCCCTAGGAGGAGATGTCACTGTTCTTAAAGATCTACAAAATTTAATTTCAGAATTTAGTTCAATAGGTCTTTCTCTCAACTTTTCAAAATGCGAAATTTTCATTCCAAAATCTACAACACTACTAAGAAATAAGATAGTAAACATTTTCGAACGAATTGCTCCAAAGATATATATATATAAGATAATCGATCACTTCGCCTCTTAGGGTCTCCAATCCTAGACGAGTCAATTGAAGATTTTGTTGATGATAAAATTCAAAACTTTAACTCAGTTTCGGACCACCTACAAAAATAAAAAAGTCACATGGCTTATTATTCGATATTGCCTTTTTATCCCTAAATTTATGTATTCTCTTAGATGTTGTCAGTTTTGGAATCATCATCTACTTTTACAAAAACTTGACAACATCCAGAGGGATACGCTCACTGGCATATTTAACAAACATTTGACGATCGCACTTGGCGCCAGGCCTCGCTACCTGTTAGGTTTGGTGGTCTCGGTATTCGCAAAATTTCTAGTGTGGCTCAAAAGTTAGTAAAGGCAATTTTATCGCCTTCTGTTCTAACTATTCAAATAAGTTAAATCATTGAGGCTTTAGGAAATTGGAAAATAGCTTGTCCAAGTCAGTCGCTGCCCAAAGCTCCTGCTTCTCAGAGGCAGTGAGACGGGCCGCTCTGTGAGTTAGAACTTGAAAACCTGATCAATTGTGCTCGCCTGTTAGCTGTTACTCGATGGGAGTCGGGGATTTGGCGAATAAAAATGTTGGAAATCTTTTAGACAACAATGGTTTCCGAATAGCCGTATCACCTTGATAAGTGCCCTTTGCCAGGTGCCTCACCGTTGTGTCTGCGATGAAATGGTGGATCGGTTCGGCCGCCGCGCACACTCATGCGTAAAGAGCGCGAGGTGCATATCGCGGCACGCCAGCTTGAATGATATCATCCGTCGGGTATTTGTCAGTGCTGGAGTCCCGTCAGTTTTGGAACCAAACGGATTAATGCGGGATGGCGGCAAGAGACCAGATGGGATGACTATCGTCCCGTGGAAGATGGGACAGCCTCTGGTTTGGGATGATACATGTGTGGATACTGGCACCGTCTCATCTCCCTGGGACGATTGGTCGGGCTGGCGCTGCCGGAAGACCTCAAACGTCATAAATAAGTGTATTTAGACAGAATGTACATGTTTGTGCCGTTTGGGGTCGAAACTTTAGGCCCATGGGGGCCGTCCGCTCTCAACTTGTTTAGGGATCTGGCGAAACGTTTGGTTGAGGCGACGGGTGACCGAAATGCTGGCGCCTACTTTGGGCAAAAACGTAGCATTGCCATCCAGCGTGGCAATGCCGCCAGCGTTTTGGCCACTGTTCCCACCGCCATGGGGCTTAAAGATTAGTTTTTATTTTTAATACCTTGTAAACAAATGAAATTATTATTGTAAAAAAAAGATATTTAAGGATTGGTTACACTCTGGGATCCAAAACGCCCTCGCTACGGCGCGTGCTGTAAACCACCCTTGACCGTAATGGCCAATCTAGCTCACGTTTATTACTTTATATACTATTCATTAATTTGTTAAAGAAAAAGTGTTCCTAGTTCCTAGTTTTTAGATACAGAGTAAATACATGAAGTTAATATCACTAAGGAGATATCATATTTTTTTTTTACAGTTTTATAAAATACTGCTAATTAAGTACTACCGGTAATTAAGTACCTACAGTAAAAACCATACCTAATACGGCATGTCCTTTGTATTTTCAGCTCAAAAGAAGTTATAGTGTATAACTGCTGTACTGGCACGTCGAACCCCATAACATATAATGAAGCAAATCATATCGCCCGAAGAACTGCGTTGAAGCATTCAATGAGTAAGTAACCAAAAGATTTTCTCTTCTACTTCAACTTATTCGAAACTTTCTTTTATTACTTCTTATTCTTATTCTTATTCTTATTCTTATTCGTTTTGGGGGCGATGAGGCCTACACTGACGTCCCGCTTTGGGTGTTTTGTGCATTCCCCCTGCCAGCATTTACTCAAGCCAACCTAACTCCTTCACATAGCGGAGTATGGCCTTGGGTCGCTGGCACAACAACTGCTCCAGTGTGGTTTGAGGTGTTGTATGAACAAACGTCGACGATGCTGATGCATCTTGCGTTCTGGAGTGGACCTCCAGTAATCCTGTTTTTGCTCTAATATCTTCCGTAGCCCTGCAGTGCAGCAGCACATGCTCCACAGTCTCGTCTTTCAGCAGACAGCCTCTACATAGTGGGCTGTCCGTAGCTCCAATCTTGTGCAACTGGTAATTTAGATTACAGTGACCAGTGATGATGCCCACCATTAGGCGAAGGTCTTGACGTTATAATCCTAGTAATTTGTTCGTAGTATTTTTGTTTAGGATTGGAAACATGGATTTCGCATGTTTACAGTCCTTCCTGTCATCCCAATAGTTTTGGTGTTTTCTTTCTGTGTAGCGACTCAGGAGATTCCGCACTTCCGTTGCTGAGGGTCTGCAGAGTTCCATTTCCTCAGTGCTACCCTGCTTTTTGGCTCCTTCTTTGGCTAGTATGTCTGCCCTTTTGTTACCAGCACAAAGGCCATGTCCCTTTGTCCATGATATAATTATTTTGTACTTCTCAGAAAGTCCTTGGAGTGCAGTATGACACTCCGTTAGGACTCTTGACCTTGTTACCGGTCTTCTCAGTGCGTGAACGACTGCTGCACTATCCGTGATGAATGCCACCAGCTTGTCTTCCTGTTCACTTTGTGATTTCAGGCGTAATATTGCCCTAGCAGCAAGTAGCAGGGCCATAGCCTCTGCTTGAAATGCCGTTGTGGTTTTGCTTAGGGCTATTGAATTAGAAATTGCAAGTTCTGGTGAATGGAATCCACAACCTGTTCCCGTTTTGTTTTTTGCGCCGTCCGTGTCCACATGATAGGATGGTGTTAGACTCTCCAGGGCACCACTCTCGGTAGTCAGCTCGTACTTCTTATTTGTGAGGTGCGTCTTGGCTATCCTGTCGGTGCCTCTGTGTGATTCCGGGATTATTTTCGTCGCCATGTCTAAAATTCTACAGTGATTTGTGATGGACTGCGTGCCTTTCCATTGATCTGTAGATTTTATTCTTAGCGCAGACGCCATTGCTTCTTGCTGTATGTGTAGATGCAACGGTGTCAGGCCAAGGATTACATCCAAGGCAGCTGATGGTGTCGTTTTAGTGCTCCCGCTTATCAGAGAGCACGCCAGTTATTACTTCTTGGTACGAGTATATCTTTTGTCTGGGTTATATCTTGGTATAAGTATATCTAGTTATCGGGTTACCATAGTAAAGGCTCTGTCTAGTTTGGGACCTGAAGACCTTGTATTCATAACATAATCAGCATGTTTCCACTGCAGGACTCGAGCCTTCTTCTCAGAGAGAGGAGTTGGGTCATAATCCACCACGCAGGCCTAGTGCTACTTGGTGGATAGGCTAGTAGCCAGCCATAAGCTAGTCAACCGAAGTTTTCGGGCCTTCGGGTGGCCGTCGACAAAGCCTAGCGACTATTGTCATAAGACAAATAACAGGGACCGACGGCTTAAGGTGTCCTCCGAAGCGCTCCGTTGAATAATGCCACTAGCGGTCACCCATCCAACTCATAAAGATCGCCAAGTGAAGCTCCGCTGCGAGCGATTCGATTTGGCGAAGCCCTTGTATGGATATATTAAATTTTATTAGTTGAAGTTTTACATTTAGGCCGTTTTATGATTTGTCGGCGCAGCAATGGCGCGACATCAGTATGTTCGGATGTCGAAAACATGCTGCGCCACCTGAACCTATGCACATATCGGTAAAAAAATATGCTGTGCCGCTTGTGCCGTCGTCGTTGTCGTCGTTCGAGTTTGAGTAAAGAAGCTGCTTAATAGGTTAGCCGTTTATCTTAGTCCTCGCCTATGCGGTACAAGAGCGCGGGGGTACGACGATAAAGGGGACTGAGAGGTGCGGGCGGTGGGAGCATTTTTGTTATAGCTCATTTCAATCGCTACGCGGGCAGCGATCGCACGTGTTCATTCTCGCGGATGCTTTGTGAGAGATACACATGAGATTACATTCTCAAGATGAATTAAAGGATATTCGGACATAAAGTTTACAGTCAGTGCAAGCAAATGGCTTTTAACGTATACGAAAATTTTAGAAAAAAGAAAGTAGACCCAAATTCTATTGAAAATCGACAAGACATAATTTTAACAAAAACATAGCAGAAGTTACAGTTACTATCGGAAAAGACTGTATCTAGAATTGTACAAGGGAAGTTATTGAATGGCAAAGAATTATTCAAATCACCGAAAAAATCAAAAACAGGTTTGCAGAAAAAGAGTGGAAATAGATGATTTTACAAAAGGGGTGATTGAAAAAAAAGTCAGTTTTATACAATTGATAAAAAAATACATACACTGAAAACTTTGAAAGCTAGTGGAAGGTTAGGAGACTGATACAACGATATTACTACAACATTCTCATTGCTTACACTGAGAGAGATTCCAACAGCTTCCAGATTTTGCAAATGTGGAGTGTGGATCACGTTTTGTACAAGATCAGACCAAACAATTAGAGCTACACCCTGGCCAAAACCATCGCTATGTTTAACTTGTCGATAACAAACATAGCCAGGATCTTCAGTGTAAGTCGATTTGTTAGTTTAGTTTCACAAATCGCTATAATGCCAACGTTTAATCTACTCACGGCATGTTCTGCGAGTTCTTGTTGCTTTTTGTGGACACCAGTTCCAGTTTCCAGTATAATACTCGTATCTCATGGGAACTACACATAATGTCCGAGGTACGTTAATATAAGGATTACTTTCTCCATGAATGTTTTAAACTTGATAAAATCTTGCTTTAACAATTGAATAGTCGAAATGATATCGAGCATTTCCATTGTTGCAAGGTCTTGAGGGGTTTTCTCAGTAGTAGCTCCAGTACTCGAGATCGGCTGGGCTTGTCGCTGGATTAAAGGTGGCTTAACGGGTTGAAGAGTATTATGTGACCGCTCTGCTGTAACCACACTGGGATGAGTCTTCATTTTGAAGTTTCGAAGTTTGTTTTTATATGTACCAGATCTTACGATTTGGGACCAGGTGTTAGGTGTAGACATCTGTAAGTGCGCAGCTTCCGAAATCATGACTTTGCGTAACGCTTCTCGCCTCATCTCTATTCGGTTGATATAAAAAAAAAACGCCACTTTTGCGCATTGTCCTTTGACAATTGATTTGAAACGCGTGAACCGCATGACGAGCCAACCACAGCTGCTCTACCGGCACTCACGTAATGATCGCCGGCATGCGCCATCCGTCCCACCGCACCGCCTCTTCTTCCCCTTTTATCTTCTATTTATCGCGATAACATTCTAATTACTCGGGGCCGCCCGCCGACTCCGACCGACCGGTGGCCGATTTTCCGCAGTTAAAACATTTCGTCGAGGTTATCTTAGCTCTCTTGACATCGGGTTTGTTTTTTTTTCTATTTTATTAGTAAAACTACACTCCACAGACGCCAGGGTCCGTGCCTTTTTTTAACTTGCAGATTTTTGACAACTTACTTATAAATTTATTACATACAACAAAATACATACATGAGGAACATATCATTTTTTTTTGTTTTTGTGTTTTTTTTTAATTTAAATCATACAACATACATATAACATAATACACTTAAAGTTATTCATACATTTTATTCTGAGTTGGTGCAAGCCTTCACAGCAGACCAGTGCCCGCAAACAGCACCCGTTCACGAGTTGACGAATGTGCCAGCCATCGCCTTCCTCAACCATTTCTGAGGGAAGATGGCGACCCGCCACACGCGCCACCGCTTGCCAACACATTTCCGTGAGCATGTCTGCTCTGGATGCCCGCACCATCTCTTTGTCAGTTATAATTTCTTAACGCTAACATTACTGCAAATGGATTAGTACATTTAATGTGAGCCCACGTTGCCCACTTTGCGCTGAAGCAGGGACATCGGGTATGTTTAAATACTCACTGGTTTATCTTGCATTTCAAGCACAAAAACGCAATATACTCGTACCTAGGTCTTGTTGCAATTTGTACCTCAAAGCAATTTCGGCCATAAACGCCATGCGCTGTAGTCGCAGGTCAAACTGCGATATGTGTGCAAGTGCGGTTGCCAGTGCAGTTAGCTCCTTACTTACATCCTTCCAATGATTTGTGAGAGACGTAAATAAGCGGCTTGCTTAGGAAGCAAGTGATTCTTTTTAAGATGGTTTTTCGCTGTTGAGATTAATATGCGTGGGTATCCTCATTAATCTGCTAATGCCTCCTCAGTCGGAATAATTCTTGCAGTGACCTTGAATTGAGTACCTTGAATTCAATCCATGTCATTCCCTCGTATGCAAATTATGACAGCCACGTGGATGGCACCTAGTATAAGTTGACTGCCATTTGGTGGATTTTCGGAGAAACAAAAATCAGATGTTGCTCACCAACGATCTCGCATGCTTGTCAGGGTCGAATATAGGTAGAATGTCACGGTAAACAGGTTTCGGCAGTTGCAGGTCTTTGATCAGCGCTCGCATGTTCTGGTTTTGTTGTTCGAATATGTCACGCTAAATATTAGCTTCGTTGTCCTTCTCATTTTGCACCAAAATTGACCCCACTTCTGATAAAGGCGGAGTAGGGTTACTGTTGAGTAGGGGAGTAGGGTTGGGTATAATGTCGGAGCAACGAAGCAAAGTAGTTTGCTCAATCAAATTATAAAGTCCAATGAATTTACAAGATAGTTTATAAGTAGCAACACAACTATAGCTATATATAAATATAGGTTCGTATATAGGCACGCGCGATGGTTCAACATCTGCCGCTCTGGCCAGTGACTTTCTATACACAAGAACATACCACGCCATGCAAGAACTAAGCCGAAACATGGTACATGTCTCTAACTTCACCATATATGAAGCTTCAATTGCTATGTTCATACATTGCCGCACTCACTCTAGTCCTTTCAAATGCAATCGGTCTATAAGCAGTAATGTAAAACGAATAAACAGTTGAAGTTTCATATGCCGATTTAAGGAGCTAAGTTGAACAGAGACTACAGTGGAGTAGCGACGGATTTTTTTTTAGAGGCAGGTATATGATGTCACTTTGAAATCAAACTAACGTGTCTATATAAATGTTACGAGTACTTATCAGATTTCGTAACGAGCGATTGTTTTTGTGAATGAGATTTTGATAAATTATGATCATAAAAGAAACGTATGTGACTCCATTTTATGGTTGCATCATATTCATCAAAGAATTCCTTCTTAGACTCCAGTAGGTTTCGTATCTATTAATTTCATCATGGTGCACGAATCTAAGAAAACAGCAACTCTATAGTCATTGTTTGGGTGCTGAAACGTTGTACTTGTGTAATGTCGATTTATAAACTGAGATATCAAGTATTGGTGATAATAGAGATTGTTCTGGATCCGCAGTAGTCAACTCCTGACAAATATTATGAGTATAATATTGTGCAGATGAAGGGCACGATATGAGAATTATGTATGTGATGGCTTCATTTGCTCAGATGATTCTGCTTCTTCTAGACATCTCTTTCTTGTTTGACATGGTCCAGAATCACTGCTAACTAAACTATTGAATAGACACATTATTCATCTGGATAATAATTTAAATGAAATATTTACGATAAAAATTAAAAATTAAAGTTTGATGCTCGGACCAGAACCTCGGTGGCCTAGTTGGTCAATGGCGTCTGACACGGAGAGTGAGAAGACGCGGTTTCGAATCCTGTCCGAGGATGGAATTTTTCTCTCAATAAATTTCAATGTTTGAGATCGCTAAAGCAGGCGTTAGTGCTTAAAAAGTAATACTATAAAAAAAAGAAAAAATATTAATATTTGCGAATTAGTTTGCCGCTGTCGCAGTAACGACTGCAGGCATGTGATCGGCAAACTTGATTGGTACGACTTGTGTAATATTAGCCACTTCTAAAAAATACATACGATTTAAGGAAATGATCTGAGCAAAATATGACGCTTTTTCGTGTGTTATTTTTGATAAATATAATAAACTTACCAGAGGTAGGTCATAATATCTTTTTTTGTCATTGTTAGGGTATTATTTAGGCACTTCTTTATGACACACTTCGGCGTCTTGACGGCTTTGCGATCAACACACGACTAAGGTGAAAAGTGTGCTTACATCGCCTTTAAGCACAATTTTGCCGTAAGCAGCGTACGGCTGAGAAGTCCTTGTGTATAGAAAGTCATTGGTCTCTGGCCGACCGCCATTACAAGGTGTCGTGCGCTCCGCTCGGCCAGTGACGGTGACTCAATCGAACGCCGACAGATGGCGCTGGCGTTCCGTACTACGCGTCGATTGCGGCAATAAGGTATTTAAGGCTATACTTTAAATATAGTTCAAATGTGTATATACAGTATTTCTTTTACAGATATTTATCCGTGGCCGTATATAATTTTCACCAGTAATCACGTTTTGTATGATGTTCTACGTTTCATATTACAATTGATACCAGCATACATAGCTGATTTAATATCCGACAACAGAGGTGTACAGTAAGTATAAGTATTTTAAATTACCATGCGCTGAGAAATGCCTGTGGTTTCGCACTGTCGACTTAACGACACACATTACGGTCGCTAACTCGTGCAAAAATGTCAAGACTACCGGCCCTGCAGTGCAAGTACCGTACTAGTCGTTAAATTTGTCGAGTCGCTAAGATCGATAAATTTAATGGATCGTATCGCCCCTATCATTTCGCTCTTCTACGATCAAAAGAAGGCCGTAGTCTATTTTATTATTGAATACTACCCATAGTGATAGGTGACGACGATGTTGATGAAAATTATTCTATGTGTTAAGTCAGCGCCCCATCTACCTCCATGCCAAACTTCATCAAAATTGGCGTAACGGAATAACAAACATCCATTTATCCATAAATACAAACTTTCGAGTTTATAATATTATTAAGATCAAACGCAACTAAACAATATCCCCATGCCCGTCGCCTGTCGATAGGTAAGCTATATCGAGGTCGTTATCAAAGCTGACAAAATAATCGTTAAAATCGATTAAATAGACGATATCAAACGCAATTTAACATTTCGATGCTAGGGTTATCGTTATAATCGTAAAAGCATAAGGAATTTGTCTACCGATCGCTTAAATTTGTTAGTTACTTGCAATGATATACAAAATATCGATATAACCAGTTGTTGCGAAGTATGACGAATTCAAGCCTCAAATTTATCGATCGGTAAGTTCGGTACTTGCACTGCTGGTCAGGTTTCTTTTTCCAGAAACCTATGAGTTTATTTGGTAAACCAATATTATACTTGTATGCAACTAATAGTTTGGCACGGTGATATATCCATATGAAACATTTATTTTTTCAGGCATGTAAAAATTCAAACAAAAATGAACAAAATGGTTCACGTAATCAAACCGTTCTCGCTGCACGAACGGAGTTTCATAGACAGAAATGTGAAAAGTTTATGGAATTCTTTGTCAGAACGCGATAAGGAGACCTTTAATTTTGACGTGAAGTCCATTGACTGGGACAAATGCATTGAAGATTATATTTTAGGAGCAAGGAAGTATTTGGGCAATGTCAAGAGTAAATTGTAGGTGCAATAGCTGAAATTTTAATAAATTATTTTCTTTGATGGTAATAAAGTTCTTTAATCTCTACTAAAGTACGAATAATTTTGCCTAGTTTGTACCGAAGTTACTATTGCATATATTCTTCTATATATCTATCTTCTATCTATTCTACCTTCTATACTTATAATAAGGGAGTAGAGGCCAAAAAGTCTGTACTTGGAAGAATAAAATAAAAAATGTAGGTCAGGAGACGTAAGATTAACTACTGAATAAGAATATGACGTTTTTGAAAAAAAAAATCTGTCTATCTGTCTGTCTGTCTGTCTGTCTGAATGCTCACGCAACTTAAAAACTACTGCACAGATTTCGATGAAATTGGGTATATGGATAGGAAAGAGCCCAGAGAATATAACTATAAACTTTTTAAAAAACAACTTCAAAAAAGGAAAAGATTTCTCAAATTGACCGTGTATACGTATTTTTTTATGTGTGTTTGCGGATAACTTCATTGTATAAGAACCGATTTTCGTGATTATTTCTTAATAGAAAGGAGATATCTCAAGGGTGGTTATATGATAAGGAAACTAGGACCTGATGATGGCATCCCAGAGAAATCAAGGGGAACTTAGAAAAACGTAGTGGCGACCAGAGGCCGTAGCACAAATAGTTTGCGAAAAAGTATTCATACGCGTACAAACTATGAGATATCAGTGACACAGTGGCCCTAGATAAATGACAGTTTGTACTGTTTCACGTGAACGATACGTTACGTTACACATACGCAGTTGTTCGTACTAGCCCACAGTGCATTTGTAAATTTTTCAGTAAGTATTTTAAAGCACTACTATTTAATGAAGGTTTGGAGTTAGTCTGATGATGGAGCCGAAAGACAGTCGAGGAAACTCCTCAACGATTTACAGCAATTACCTGGTGTTTGGGCATGAGTAATTTGTATTATTGACAACTTTATACCTAAATGGGTAATGACTGTCATTGGGGGTCTGATAATGAAGACGAAGAACAGTCAAAGGAACTCCTCTACGTTTTACAGCAGTTTTATCATTATCATCATTATCATTATACATTACCGTTGATGACAACTTTGCGCTCATATGGGTTATATAAGTCATATGATACAATACAATACAATACAATAACACTTTATTGACACCAAAATAAACTAGAAAACAGATTAGAAATATATCTTAAAGCTAGGTACAATGAGCGGTCTTATCGCTTAAAGCGATCTCTTCCAGACAACCTTAAGATTGAATAGATATGTATAATTATTGTAGGACGGTGGTGTACATGATGGAAATATAAATAATTTTAAAACAAATCTTACGTAGACTTACTTCCTAATTATATATTTTATATTGAAATTTTTATAGAGAGGAAAATTCCATCCTCGGACGGGATTCGAACCCGCGTCTTCTGACTCTCCGTGTCAGACGCCATTGACCAACTAGGCCACCGAGGTTCTGGTCCGAGCATCGAATTTCAACTCTCTATTTGACTAACCGTCTTGCGGGGACGGAGCGACATCTATTGGACAGTTTAACAGTACCATCCAACCGAAAGAAGCATTATTTAGAAATACTTAAACTTTCGTATTGACATCATAGCCCTTGTAATTTTTATAATATTGCTTTTTAAAGCACTAACGCCTGCTTTAGCATCTCAAACATTAAAATATATTTTTTATAGAGAGAAAAATTCCATCCTCCATTCCAGACGCGGGTTCGAATCCCGTCTGAGGATGGAATTTTTCTCTGTATAAAAATTTCAATGTTTCAGATCGCTAAAGCAGGCGTTAGTGCTTTAAAAAGTAATACTTAAAACAAATTATATATATAACCAGCTTTTCTTGCATCTTAGCAGGACTTGGGACAGTATTCCACAACAGGATATTGATACCCTTGTTTTGAGTATGCAGAACCGCTGCACATGTGTCAGAAGAGTCTTAGGTGGATCCACATGTGGATATAAAAAAAATAGTTGTTATGTTTAGGTTTTGATGTTTCAAAAATAAAGTTAAGATTGAAATTTTGTCTGAGTTTTTCCTCTACTTCTATTTTTTTTTTTTAATTTTACTTTATATAAAAGTTTATTATTAGATTAGATAGGCTATTGGACAAGGTTTATTTTAATGTGTATGTGTCTTAACAAAAAGTTAATAGAATTTTAGTTATTTAGGTTTAATTGAAATATCCCTAGACCATGTTGATGTGTGTATCATGGCTTACAGATAGGAACCAGGTAACATTAATGAACAGGATATGAGATATAGAAATTTTTAACTTGGCTTTTGAAATTATTTATAGTTTGAACACGTCTAATAGTAACTGGCAGAGCATTCCAGAGATGCACAGCTAAAACAGAAAAGGAGTGGTGGAGAAAAGAAGAACTATGTACCGGCGTCATGAGTGAAAGATTTCCTGATGAAGAGAAGAAGTGGAATTTTGTCTTCAGATATTGGGGAGTATATGAATTAAAAAGTATGTTATAGAGTAGAGAAAGGACATGAGTATCCCGGCGACGACGGATGAGGAGCCACTTGAGCTTCAGCCGAAATTGAGAAATGTGGTCATATTTCCTAAGTCCGCAAATTAAACGTATACAAAAATATTGAAGCGCTCAAGTTTATTCAGCTGTTCTTGGGTAAGGTCTAAGTAGCAGGCATCAGCATAATCTAAAATCGGAAGAAGGGGAGATTGTGCAAGCACAACTTTGGTAGCAGTAGGCAAGAAATAACGTAATCTGTTAAGAAGTTGCTGACGCGAACACCTTTCGGCTCACATATTGCAGTTGAAGTCTCCAAGACAAACTGCGGTCAAATATAACACCAAGGTTTTTTACTTCTGTGTTATACGGTATAATTACGCCATCAAACATTACTTTAGGAAGTGCTGTAAAGTCCAGTAATGAAATCATCCTGGAGCTTCCTAATATAATAAAATTGTTTGTGTTTTGGTAGAATTCACAGCAATTCCATAAGATTTGCTCCAGTATGATATACGACCCAAATCAACGTTAGTGATATAAATAGCTTCGTAAAGCGATCACTCAAAGCTTGTGAGTATATTTGAAGATCGTCTGCACATAGGTGGTAGGATGAAGTTAGAAGTTGAGATATGGAGTTAATAGTGACCAAGCAGAATAAGAATCGTCAACGAGAATACGCTGGCGACTCCCATAGAGATAACTGTGGAACCAGTCAATCACCGTTGGAGATACGTTAATAGAGCGAAACAAGTCCAAGATGATTTCGAAGTCAATAGTATTAAAAGCATTGCTGAAGTCTAGCAAAGTAAGCTGATAGCAGCTGACTGTTCTCCATGCCCAGCCTAATGTCATCAGTAATCTTGACAAGTGCAGAGACGGCGCTGTGACCGGGGCGGAAACCAGACTGAAAAGGATTTGGCAGATCATTGAGGACTAAGAAGGAGCTAAACTGGTTATAAATTAGACGTTAAAGAATTTTGGATAGCTATGGGAGGACGGAGATAGGTTGGTAATCAGAATGGGATTTAGGATTTGACTTCTTCGGCAAAGGAATAATATGGGCTTTTTTTCAGCAGGATGGTACAGTACCCATTGATACAGAACTGTTCAATATATGTCATAAAATAGGGAGAATATCATCCAATACTGGAACAATCATATTTCGACTAATACTGTCACCAGCTAAGGCATTTGATGAAATGGAAAGAATGTTCTTTTTAACATCACAAGCAGTGAATTGATTTATGACAAAAGGAGAGTAATACAGTGTTGAAAGGGAAGAAAGATAGTTAATAGTTCCAAATTTGTTATTCACTTCAATACTGGATGACGAAGAAAAGTGCTGATTAAGAGAATTAATATCTAGACTGTTAGGATCAGTATCATGACGTAATTTCCCAACACCAAGAATCGTAAAAATTTCCAGATCTTTGCTGGATCTTCGTTTTGTACTGATTCGTGGATATAACGACGTCGTGCGTCCCTACACTCTCTATTGCAGCGATTTCGGGAGTTATTATAATCTTCCTTGTTTTGGTCACTATGGCAACGTTTAAACTTACATTTAGCGACTACCTTTTTGTGCATCATCCTTCTGAAATCATCTGTTAGCCATGGAGCCGGAAGGTATTTCATTTTTATGGCATGTAATGGAGCGTGGACATCATACAGCTGTATCAGCGTGGAATTGAATATTGAGACTTTATCATCAATAGTATCAGCATCTACAACTGGCGTCCAATCAATTTCACAAGGCAGAGATTGATCACATCCATAGCTCCAAAGCTACGCTGCAAATGAGTTTTGGGCTTGGCTTTAGGAGGGCGAATTTCATATGACAGAAACATTAGATTATGGTAGGAGAAGGCATCAGCCGCTCATTGGCCATGCTTAGCAACATGTTGAGAGGATGACACCAGTATCAGGTCAAGAAGAAAAGGCGTGAAGTTAGGGAAGTTATTATAGGTGGCATTAAGAGGCAGAATATGCATGTTGCTAGAGTTAACAATGGTTTTCAATGTCGAAGAACGAGAGTCTAATTTTATCCCATGATTATGTTATGAGCATAAGAAGGATTTAAATTTTCATTTTAAGAAGGATTAAAATGTTTTCGAAAGAAGAGAAGTAGTTAAAAGCGCAGAATGACTATAGTAGGCTCCGAAAAGATCTTTAGTATGCGAAAGTAAGACTTGGATTAAGTCTTGTAGGTAAGATTGGACTTGGAGACTAATATAGCATGAATGTTAGAATGGTCAAAAGACTTATGTCAAAAGAGTTATTATTAATATACTTAGTTAAGTCATAACCAGACTAAGATCTACAGTGGAATGCGCCGCCGCAATAGTCAGCTTCAGGCTTTTATACCCTTTTGTTCATTGTTCCCATAATGTTTCCTTTCCTTGAACGTCGTCCATGGGGTCGTCTTTCGATAGCTGTTTACCTCACAACTATCTTCGAAGAATTCATCTATGTTGTTGATGTTAGGAATAGGGTGTTGGTGACTCGTGCATGGCACCTTAGTAGCCGTCTTTCTATTGGGCAAGCACTTGAAGCTAAATTTAAAAAAAAAACTATTTAAACAAATTTTACGGCCTGACTGGTGTCAGCTCGAATCAACTGTCACTTGAAAGGAAAAAAACCTCTGAAAAAGGAAACCAATGGAAATGCCATAACTACGAAAAAACGTGCATACCTACGCAGCTAAACATGGCGGCTTAGTGTTGTTACTACCACACCACACTTATCGATCGCACCGTACCTATCGATAAAACTATCGACACGAAACAAATATAGGCCGAATCACCTGCACAAAGCACTTGCTGTGTAAATCCCTACTCATTTCGCCGCTAACACATGAATAAATTGCTACTACTTAATTGATATCATCGACCAAAGAGTACTTATGTCTTCGACATGCATTGCGTCAAAGCGGGGATCCTCCATTATACCCTTATACGTACCCTACTACGCGCACCAATGCAATGAAGACATTTAGAACAGGTCGATTTTCGTTGGAGGATTCAGTGTAAGGATCATGCGCAGTTTCGTTTAATCTACTATCTTACCCTATCTAACTCTACTAATATCTTAATATTATAACACAAATTATTGCTACGGTTTGGTTCATCTCGCATCTGGCCGAATTAAGCGTGGTCCTTATTTGAGGTCTGGATCCACGCCTGATTCAGAATGCTGATGATGATGATTTGTTATGTTAGTCTTAAAATGATTAACCATGATCATTTGGGGAACTGCTAACATAAAACAATATGCGTACATATTCGTATTTGTTTATTTATGTTAATTGGCTTTTGCACTAAGTATTCATTTCTGAAAAGAACTATTTTGTTAAGGTAATTCTTAAAAGATATTTTTTCTGTACTTTTCTTCCCAAAGTATTTAAATCTTATATCAATATATGTTTTGATTACACTTTTGATTAACAGATATTTATGACTAGCATCATGATCGTTTGAATCTGTCTGAAAATCTTGTTTATTTTCACCGTAATGTTCGATGAGAAAAGAAAAAATATACAAATACCTAGTATTTCTCAAAATTCGATGTAGGGAAATTGGATTTTAATATTTTCTCTGTCTTATTACAGAGATCTTCAACGTCTTTAGATGGATAAACGAGGCCTCCTCTAGTTTTACCTGTAATTAATGATCTTGCTTCAATGTCGCCAAATAGCATCGACGCACAAATTACACATTTGATAGCGCGCGATAATTTTCTGGCTACAAAACCAGCAATGTACGTCACAACGCTATCGGCATATTTTGTGATATTATTATTAAGGCAGTCTAGGTATTCTTCGAATAAACTGGTGTCATGCTCTTGTACCTATATATGAGCTGTCGTTAACCAGGAAAGCAATGGTCTATCTATTGTGTCTGGTTCAACGGCAGCTGAAGGACTCTTCATCAAAATGCAAAGAACATAATTTTATGCAAATGTTTTTTAAATATGAACTTAAATTTTCCTTTCCCTCTCTAATCTATTTTTTTGCTATGGTAACTTTGTGGACGTCTGAAAAATACAAAAATATACTTGAAATTTTAACAAATTCCATATTTTTGTTGGTTCCATATTTAAAACTTTTATATGCATCCCCTGCACACTGTGCACTGGTGACTCTAAGCGATCATTGATTAGCAGATTGTGTGAATTAAATCTAAATAAATCAAAGTAAAGATGCAGTTCCGTGAATTTCCGATATAGAATCAAAAGATTTGAAACCTACAATATTGGGGTTTGACACAGAAAATATCGATAAATAAATATGACAAGAACATCACTATTGTTTAAACAAATAAAATTCAAATTATATCAAAACCAATGATGTTATATATAAACGGAGGTAGATACGAATTACGTAGGCCACAGCCGAAGGATCTAAAAAAAACCAAAAACTTTTATACTAACTTTAATTAAAATAAAAGATTTTACAATATAATTTCCTATTCTAAGTACACGTATGAATGCTACCGATATTAGGTTAACAATGCATAAATTAATTCTTAGGTAAAAAATTAAGGTTCCACGAGTAAGCTGACTCCGCGCTTCATGTTGCCGGTAGCCTACGTGACCGGTGCCATGTAAGTTCGAGAATGCTGACTCCGCGCCTCGTGTTGCAACCGTGTGATAGTTGCGATGCACGATGTAGGTAGCCATGTGGTTCTTAGTAAGCGATTTTGTATATGGGTTACTATGTAACACCTCCCCCTTCAGAACGGCAACTATTTTAGAACTTTGAGAGAAAATGTTGCCGGCACTCTCGGTGGTGGTGCAGGTTTCTCAGCATCTTCATAGTGTGTTTCTTCAATTTCAGGTTTTTTGTCCTCTTATGGTGAATGTACCAGCGCCGAATAAGTAGAGCTGCTCCCAGTGCAAATGCACTAAATATAATGGTATAGATTGGTATCGTAGTGTGGTATACGACGTCAGGTGTAGTATGGTCCAAATGTAGGGTTGGTTGCAGCATCAGTTTGTCTTGGTATTGGTGAAGATCTCTCAGATTTATTGAATTGAGTTTGATGTGTGATGATGGTGAGATATTCGATGTTTCGGTGTTCATGATAATTTTCATAATTTTCAGTGGTTGTCCTGCGATCCTGCGCTGCGCCAACTTACTGCGCTCGGCTTGGCGACATCAACACAAGCTAGTTGTCTTCAGTCAACTTAGTTCCATCCGGTCTGGCAACGATACAGCGCGTGTTCAACACTTAGGCTGGTTTTAGTGCTCGCCCGACCGTCCGCGCGTACCATCGGTCCTGACGATACGCATAATCGATCGTCAGTTTGTACCGTTTAGTGCTCTCCTGATCAAACAAACTGGCTGGATTGGTACAGTCACAAGCACGTACACGAAATCGACGCATTTACAAATTGATTAATTGCTGTTTACTATCTTCGTAAACGTATTAGGAACAGAATACGTAGATATCACGTACACCCAATTGTCACCCAAATAGCACTTCAAGGGGAATTTACTACTTAATAGTCATTATTGCGCGAAGATGATGAAATTTATTGAAAATTACTTAAGAATATCGATTAAAAGTTTTGATGAATTATCAGTGAAATTACAAGACAACTTCAAACATCTAAACTTATATGTATGCCATGTTTGATACTCGTACCTATAAAATCAAATAAATTTATTGAAGTTTTGTACTAGCAGGATTCGATTTTTATTGACGATATGACACATCCGTACGGTCGTAAACGTTGTAGCACTGGACGCGTTAATATGTTTCTTTAGCGCGTCGGTCAACTGACAGCACGCATGCGGACGCGCTTGACCGACGTTCCTCGTACGCATTGCATACAACAGCAATACACCTACGCGTGCGTACGGTCGTTCGAGCACTGTAACCACTTGTGAGTTTTCATACAAATGACAAGCGCGACCGACGACATACGCACTGACGGTCGGTCGAGCACTGAAAACGGCCTTAGGAAAAAATGTTAGTAGTATTGTTTTTCTATTTTATCTATCAAAAATGGAAAATCAAAAATTATATTTTAATCTAAATTAACTTCTGCTACGTTGCCGCTTCGTCACCTGGGTGGATTTACTTAATAAATTTTTTTCATACAAACAATTAAAAATTTTTAATACCGATTGGAATGCGAGTAAACCTAGATTGAATTACTGTGCGATAACTTTATTGTATATAAATAATGTTTAGACCAAACTATAAATCGTAAATTTGAAGTTATTAGCATTTAAATATTTAAAGGTGAGATGGTGATGACAACTGTGGTATGGCGATGATTTATCTATGGCTGGTAATGATTTCGTGTGTATGGTGATGACGTTTTAATTATGTCAAAAAAGAAACGACTTATGAAAATCAACTTTTAATGATTTAAGTAATAATACTCTTACTCGTACGTACATAAAATAAAAACACAAGTACCACTTATTTGCACTTATGCTTTGATAACTCTTGCATAAATAACTATGATTATTGTACAATAATTCTTATTTTTTATAAATATTTCTATATTATTTGCCCTAAATATCTATTTTAAATGATGGCCTAGTCATTGTAAATCACTCGAATCACTCTTGATGTTTTATTTTTTTAACTTTAGTGTTTTAGTTATCTGTCATGGCATCAATATCTATCTTAATAAGATATATATATGTATATATTATGTAGATAATAATATAATCTATATAATTAATATAAATCAGTCTTCGATAATAGGATATTTCTCTTACTAAATTTATCAATATTTAGTCAGTTTTTGGTAGCCATTAGGTACTTGTACTTGATTTACGGCTATCTTTTTTGTATCTTGATTAATTTGTTTGAGAGTATTTTATGTTTAAAGGCGCAGCTACATGTACTATTGAATCTGTTGGTAAATTTGTGGCATCGAAAAGAGGCGTATGCTTTGTTGCTGTTAGCAAAGTGACATGATCTTTGTTATTAGACTGACTCATATTTATTGCTGCTGAACGCGATAGTTGTATAAACCCTAAATGCTTCCCATGATCACATATCTGCCCACATGTGCATTTGAAACAGCTTGATGTTCTCAGAGTTAACCTCTTACATTGACGCTCCCACAGGACCTGATGTACTTTAAGGGTGCCTTTGAATGTTTCGATATTTTTGGGAATCTTCTTTTCTTGGTTATCTACGTCAGTTTCACTAACAGCAATAACTGTAACATTTGTGCGTGCATGATTTACTTCAAAATCAGCTGTCCTCTTGATCACAGCCCCCACTCCGTCAACAGCACCTTTGCCGTGGCCAGATTCAGTGTAATTCCACGTTATTGCGTTAATTTGTGGGAAATCATTGAACATTTGGGTTATTATATAAAACATGTGTTTGTTTCTGTACTGAGATGTAGGAGAGTCTGATTGAAAATGTAACGTATCGAGAAATGGATTACTTTCATAGCTTCATTTATCAGTGGTATAAGGTGTGCCCAAACTGCTGGTGCATTATGTTTTGGACATTCGCTTACGGTACAAAATGATGTAGGCTTTATATCACTCCTTTGAAAATCAAAGGAGTAAATAACTGCGGAATGTAGAGTAAGTTCTTTCCGGCTCGCACCAAAATGTGATGATTGAACTTCGTTTGCAGCTTTCAATCCATAATTTTCCAAAAAAGTCGACATGTATTACAGCAGAGTTTACAGTCAAAGATTTCTTTAACTCCTTCATTTCGTTGTATTGTGCTTGGATTAGGTAACAATGCGCAAAAAATGATTTTAAGTCTGAATCCAATAGATTGATAATTTTGAGGGGTTTGGCTTTGATTTCGTCTTTTTTAGTAATTGCAACTGTTTTAGGCCCTTTGTTTGTGGAGATAGATTCTCTAGAGCGTATCCATTTAAAGAACACTATTTCCTCATCATTTGAAAATTCACTGTACTGAAGAGCTTTATCTTTGCATGCGCTACATTCCCTGTTAAGACAATTCGTTGCAAATCTTGAACAACATAGCCTATCCAGAAGTTCGTCATGTTTTTTCTCCTTTATAATTCCCGCCTTGAACAAAGATTCCAGCTTGAGATCAATATTAGCATGCACCACACACATGCATGTGTCTCTTTGTGCCGATGTGGCTGGCAATACCCAGAATGGACGACATTTCCAAAATGTACAGTAGCTTACTTTTATCTTATGAATGTTTACAAATTTTGAGTATAAATCTTTTATGGAACTTCTCAGATATCTTTTTTTCATTTGTGTTTTAAAACGTGTAATGTACTGTTTTTTTCCAGGACATATAGTACTGTTTTCATCATCAGCATAAAACTCTTTAATTAATTCTGCAGTGCTTTTTTCTGGTGTCATTTTAGTCTTCTTTGTTTTGTGATCTTTTTTTAAAATTATCTTTTTTGCCTTTTTCCCCCCTTTCCTTAATTTCTTGTCTGAAGAACTTTTGTTTTAATCGAATATTTTCTTTTTTTATATCCATAATAACTTTCAACAACTGTCTTCGTTTCTTATGTTCTAAATAACGAAATCTTTTAATTTTTACTGCGCAGTTACATTGCTGTGTTGGAAGTGTTATTAATGGATTCTCTTGAGGAACCTGGTCACTTATTGTATTCGTTTCTTCCCTATCATCGAGATTGATCAATATTGGTTCTAGTGTTATGGGTTGCACTTTTGCTTCGTTTTTCTTCTTTTCCCGATATCTTTTAGCTGCTTCACGCCATTTTTTGCGCTGTAATCTTTGCTCTCTTGGACTTTTTTCATTTATGGATTGAAATTGACCTAATTTATCTTTTCTATTTTTATACCTTTTCCTTTCTTTGTCTTTCATAATTTCATATAATTCTGGATCCTGTTTCATAGCGGCATATCTTCTTCTTTTGTTTGTAGCTAATTTATTTTTTTGTAGCTGAAGTTCTCCTATGATTCCGTTTCTTTTACTCATTATTTAAAATCTGTAAAATAACACAGTTCTGTAAGTGGTCACATTTCAGAACAAAGCGTATGTACAAAACAAAACATTATTTTTCAAGTACATACATACTTTATAAAAAGATTAGTATGTATATTGTTACACTGATAATTGGTTAAAATTGGTTTTGTATTATTTCTCTGAAATCAGTCCTAGTTAGTGACCATTTGTAAAGATTATCAATAATTGTTTCATTATACATGTCCTGAAACAGCACACCCAATGTTTCTATTGTGGCTGTTTTTTGGATGTACACGTTATAATAGTTCAAATCTGATATTTCTGTATATTTTGTGTGTATTTTCATACTTTCAGAGTCTTCACACATGGCTTTACAAATTCCACCTTCAAACGTGGCATACAATACGTTATAATTGTCCAGAACATGGAGGAACAGATTTTGGTTAGGCATGTTACGATTGGTGTCTATTACTAACGTATAATATATTAGTTTCATATTCAAAAATATTACACAGTCTGGAACAAAAAAATATTAGTATTAGATCACCATTTGTAAAGTTAAAGAAATTAATTAATCCATGATGGCTTTAAGTAAAATTAATGATACAAGAATGAAACTAATTATTGAATGACTTATTGATTCCATATTGCGACGATATGGGATAGGTTAGATACCTACTAATTGTATAAAGAACAAAAGGATATAATATACTAGATGATGCCCGCGATCCGCATCCATCCAAACATTCGTATTTATATTACCTAGTAAGATGTAAAATATCAATATTATAGTTAGGACTTCGATTTCACAGTGTGATTAACGCAAAAATAAAAACAAATTAAGTAAATGGTCATCACCATACTCACAAGATCATCACCGTTCATTATTTGCAAACGGTAATGATGCGTATGGTGATGACGATTTGGACGCTAATGTCAATTAATTCAGAAAACTAATAATAATAATAATGACCGCTATATTCTTTGGCATCTTCACGTATAACTACGTTATGTGGTAATGAATTGTAATATTATTTTATGTACTTATTTTGAACCACAGCCTGACGGCGATGATGCAAGTTTGTCTAAACGAAATCTTTCAACACTCACAGTATTATATTATTAGTCGGAGCTCGTGTATACTGACGTGCGGTCCCGTTCGTAGTTTGTTCTGAACTGAGGAAGCAGGGCGGGGTGTTGCGGGCCGTGATTTTGTTGCCCTCACGAAAATATAATCGCTTTGATATTACCATGACGGTGTTGACGAATATTGATGCCAAAATTTTATTATCTTTTTGTACTTTATTTTAACGATGAAATTATTAATTACTTTTCTATACATTAATTAACAATATAAATGAACAGAAATGAAAAATTAAAACCTACATCGTACGTAGGTTTTTAATTTTTTTTTGCCGGTAAACGTAAAGAGTCGCAAATTTTTCACAGGAGGTGATGATTTTGATCCATGTATTATGTTTTTTTCTAAAAATCTATTGACTTCAAGGACATGTGGATAAAATCACTTAATTATACATCTACAAAGCCAACATGTAAAAAGGATATGACCCTCGAGAACGTTTTATTTCAATGTTTATTCGCTGTAACATGATAATTCGACAAAATTGTAAATCCACCAACGGTCTACGCGAACGAGACAAGTAGCGAGCGACAGAGAGGACTAGGCTGTCATTGGCGGTCGAATGGTCGGCCACAGGCGATAATAATAATTATGTTGATCTCTTTCTGATAACTGGGATTAATATATCTTCGTGTTCTTTTAATCTTGTCAGTGTAGTTAATGTCGTTGTGCGAGTTGTGTACTAGCTAATAGGTAGGTATAGCATAAAATGTGCCATGTTAAACTTCATATGCAAGGAGTAAAACATCTCTATAGTTAATCTCATTGCAGTTTTCAGCGTCAAAATAATGCGGACAAGGCACACGAGGTCCGTCGTCACGAAAAATATTGCCAATATAGCGAAACTGATGTGTATATGGTTGGCTTATTTTTATTACATACAAATGATAGAGATACCAATATGTTTAATATATCGTCTTTCAAAGTATTTCATAACTAAGTATCTATATGTTTTAGCAACATTTCCATTGGTTTCCTTATTCAGAGGTTCGAATAGGCTCTTCGTGATCGTTTTTAGCGAAAATAACGCTAAAAACGCTCACAAGGGGCGTTCGAATTGGGAATCTTTGGGTGAAAATGTCGTTCATGTCTCTTTTTTTCAGCGTTCGGAAAGCTAAAAAAGAGGAATGATGCATTTTTTGACCCACGTCCATTGATTTATATGTTATATGAAGCAAATCATATAACATATAAATCAATGGATCATAATCACACAATGATCATAATTACAGCGCCAAATCGTTGCCACAGCGCATAGGCCCACAGCTAAACAAATAGAGCAGCACAAACTATAAGATACTACGTATCAGACGGACATCTGCAGTACATTCTTTGCTAGACACGAGTTCTGCGCTCTGATTGGCTACATCAAAATGATGTATGACAGTTGATTTTTTTATTTTGCAATGGATGTTCTACTTACATACCTACCTATGTAGGTTGATAGGTGCATTACAGTAACCTGACCTCTGTATACCTACTTTTAATTATTATTGAAAACTCTATAGGTGGATCTATTTTACAAATTAAACATATTATTTTATAGATCTACATTTATTTATATTTTATTCTTTTTGTTTTACTCTGTACTCATAAGTTTTGTACATTTTACATATTGGAGTCTTGCCTCCTTTTATTGTATTTCTTGTTTGTATCCGAGCGTATCAATGGCGCCTGTGTCTAGGATGCATCAAGAAGATCTTGAATAAGTTGTTACCATAATCATGTCAGCATGTAGACACCTATTAATAATTATTATCATCATGTTTTTTCATGGCAATTAATTTTTAGGTAAAGATATATCCATCAAAATATTTGTGACACACTTGAATTGAAGGGTACTCGTCCTATTCTTACTTTTATATTGTAATGCTTTACAATGCATGTCGAGCTATTTTCGACTCTTATTTTTGGGAAACGTGTGTAGAATGGCGTAGTCACGAACTTGTACAACCCTTGCACACAGCACTTGTAACACATTTTTTATCTCTTTCACATTTTTAGTTACTTTTAAAATATCATTGAAACAAATACGCAGTGCATATAATTAGCTAATATTTAACATTTATTGAACACTATATGGCTGGCCTGACAGTCTTTGCTGACAGTGAGTGACTTATCAAATCCTAGTATTTAAAGTAAGTAATATTAGTCTATGGAGAAGTGCAAATTTCAATTGCAAACAAAGAGGATTTAATAACATTCTAAGGACGGCAAAACTAGAGGAGACTCTCTACATAAGAGGACAGGCAAAGGGGTGATCGCGGGAAGGCAAATGTCACATATCATTTTGCTATGACGTTTCTCGTGTCTAGTTTTTTTACTAGATAGATTAATACCCGTGTAGAGCAGCAAACTTCATTACCATACGTCAAAAAAAGTGTAACCACTATAGAACCGCGACGACGTAGCTTTGAAACAACTAAACAATTAAAGGAAACATATATCTATCTCGCTTACACAAGTGGTAGGAACATTACCGGCGCTGAGATAAGATAAAGATCGCAAAATTAACATGCAATGGCGGGTTGATGTTGCCTACCGTATGAATTTTACCTAAAAATTAGTAAATAAAGATTTTTTTAATGTCGCTATGTAATAAAATACTTACTTAACTTCGTTGCTTATGAACCGATTTTTGTTTGTTTGATAGAATATTATATACTTCTGTGGTGGTACCGTATAAATTTCATCAAATTCAATTAAGCAGTTTTTGAGTCATAGTTAAATAACTAAAAAGTGTTTCGCCTATCTTGGTGTTATCATCATTGACGGTGTATCCCGTAAGTAGCAGTTCACTAAAAAGGGAGGGATTTTTTTAATAAAAAAACAAAGCCGAAATCTACACCAAAAAGTGTAAAAGAACTTTTCGAAGTCGGTACCATGCAGGCAATAATGTGATAATAGGATACTTTCGAACTATCATGGTACCGACTTCAACAAGTTATTTTACACATTTTAGTGTAGAAGTCAGTTCTAATTTTAGATAAAAAAAATCTAAGAAGTTATTTTTTAGACCAATGTTACCTGCGCTACATTGTGATAATGTCAAATAATGTAATAGAGTGAATTTTGAGCAGAATCGACCTTAGCATTTACCAGCATTCCAAATATTAATTAAGCAACATATAAGAATAATAATGTAGCCATATGTGCAGTGGCAACGATTTGGCGCGGTAATTACTTATCTAGTGTAACATACAAATCAATGGCCAAAGCCATATGTCTAGCTAGCATCAGTTCAGTGTTCAGCGTGATGACAACCAAATGACACGCGACAAAAACGATCTCCAAAATGGGTAAATGCGGAGTGAAAGAGTGCGATTCAATGTCAAAAAAACATAATAAATTAAGCGGAATAACTTTTCACACGTAAGTGTACTGTGTATGCAATTATATTAAGATAAATAACACAAAAACTGAAATATAACACCGAATATAGTAATTTAATTGCAGTGTTACCACTAAAACATCTTTTTGGTTTTCCCACATTAATTGGAGAATTTGAAATTACTTCGAATGGAATAAGTTACTTCGCTTCTAATAAATTATTTCAAATAATTTTGCAATATTACGATTGAGAAATACGTTTTAATATCACACAAGAGAATAAACCGACAGACTGACCGGACAATGGTCAACCTATACAACTGGTTTCAACAATTGGAAGTTTAGCATAGAGGTTCCTCATGATTATTCTTATGTTACTTAATGTTTGGCACGCTGGTAAATGCAGTTCGGTTCGGCAAAAAAATCACACGGATAAAGCCGCGAGTGCAGTCTAGTATTCTTAGGGTTCCGTACCCAAAGGGTAAAACGGGACCCTTTTACTAAGACTCCGGTGTCTGTCTGCCCGTCGGTCACCAGAGTGTATTTCATGAATCGTGATACTTAGACAGATGAAATTTTCAGAAATTTAAAAGCACAGACTAAAACAGATTAAAATAAAGGGGCTCCCATACAACAAACGTGATTTTTAAGGTTCCGTACCCAAAGGGTAAAACCGGCACCCTATTACTAAGACTCCGTCGTCCGTCCGTCTGTCACCAGGCTGTATCTCATGAAACTTAAGGGTATGTATGGATAATTGTATGGGAGATTTATAAGTAATGGTACGGGAACCTTCGTGCGCAAGTCTGACTCGCACTTGGCTGGTTTTTTAATATATATATAAAAATATATACGGGGGAGCCTGTTAAGGAAACATTAGTCTGTGTATGTAAAAAATAGTGGCAACTCTAGCACAGCGACATAGCGCATCTATAGTTTGTGGTTACACACTTTTTCTTCTTCTTCCGTTCTCCCGCCATTACATACTCAAGTAATAGCTCTTAGGGGCCATACACAAAGAATCTAATTTAACATAGCTCTTACGAACATTTTTGTAAAACCTGTAATAAACAGAAATATAACCAATACACGTTTCACGTGAACGTCACTTTCGTCAGCTGCAGATATCCAATGTGTTTTATGTATCTTTCCATGTACTCGCACATAACAGAGTTTTAAAGATGTAATAGAGATTCCTTCGGTTTGCAGTGACTGTTGGCGACGAATATCATGACGATAATATAATTATGTATAAGAATTTGTCACAATATTAAGAACTTCAGGATCGACTCTGCATTTCACAGAGCATTGGCGATCAGTGGAAATATTACGCCACGTAGGTTCGCTCGATATAGTAGTAACATTATTCAAATCAAACTTTCGACTTCTAAACTTCTACACTTGCAGCCTGTGGGCCAGTTATACCAGAGATCACTCAATACATTGCGTGTTACTTCACTACATAGTGAAAGAAGCTATATCCAAGAAAACTCCAGTTTGTGTGTCGACATATTATATTGTTCACAAGTTGCTCTTTACTGTTCCCAAATACTTTCTAAGTTATGCTAGCTCAGTTTGCGACCGTTTGCTCTTCGCCGTTCGAATCCCTCTCCCGTTTTTTTTCTCTGACAATCAATACCTTGGTAACCATGGTTACCACATCTCAAACCTCTTTATGAACTGCCTTTTCGAACGGAAGAGAACCAACGCTCGCATGAACACCATAGACAGCTATTTTAACAATTTATGAAAGAATTGAATTATAATTTAGTATACATGTGTAATATTAAGTGATAACCAGACACTAAAACAAGAATAATATATACATCATAATTGGACAACGTAACAACTCGTCCATCCTGATATACGTTCACGTCCTCGTGAACATTACTTAGAATCATAACATTGAAGTCATTAGTTAATAACACCAGTGTATACTATTTAAAATACAAATGCCAAACTCTGTGTTAAACTATAATTAGGTGCTACCCTACTAATATAAACATCTAGGCTAGGTGTCGTCGTATAGGACACTGCCCCAAAATTAAAACGCACATTGCTCGGACATCTTGTCCAGTAGTTACATTATTTGCGCATGTTGCGCGGACACATTGTCTAGTATACATTGTTTGTGTACGTTTGTGCGGACACATTGTCTAGTAGGTACATTGTTTGCGCACTTTGCGCGGACACATTGTTCATTAGATGGTTTGCGCACTTTGCGCGGACACTTTGTCCTGTAAATTGTTTGCGCACCTTGCGCGGACACCTTGTCCAGTACATGGTTTACGCACGTTGCGCGGACCAGGGACTCAAACTGTAACCGTAATAGGTAAGTGTTTTTAACACTGTTTTTTGAAAGTGTTTTTTATGAAACACTTTTATTTGTGTATCAGATTCAATAGTGTAACAGAATGAAAGTATAACAGTTTAATTATATCTGTTTATAAGTGTTAATAAGTGTAACAGTAATAAATAAGCAGTTTTAGGTGATGCGCGAGGAGGCACGGTATGGCAACATCGCGTGGGGTGATTTCTTTGTGGTACCGGCTCTTCTACTGACTGGATTTGTATGTGTGTTAACTTGTTAAGAGCTCTTGTCTTCACTACACACACAACAATGCAGTTTGTTCCATCATAGTTCCACATCATCTAAAATAATGCCGAACGCGCGCGTTGACTTCACCGTCTACGTTTACGTTTTACTTCATAACTCAGCTCCCTGATGTCGGAGAAGGAAAATTTAAATGCCAAATTTTAGGTAAAACTATAGGCTACCGAATTCCGAACAGTAACAAACCTGATTTGTTTTATATACTAAAATGTAACATCTATCATCTAGTTCGAAAGTATCTTATTATCACAATATTGCGTGCGTAGTACCTACCGACTTCGACAAGTTATTTTACACTTTTAGTGTAGAAGTCGGTTCTGTTTTTTGATAAACAAAATTTTTTCACCCTTTTTAGTGGCCTTCTACTTACGGGATACACCGTCAATGATCATCAAGATAGGCGAAACTCTTTTTAGTTATTGAAGTATAACTCAAAAACTCTTTTAGTTATTGAAGTATAACTCAAAAACTCTTTTAGTTATTGAAGTATAACTCAAAAACTGTTTGACCGAATTTGATAAAATTTATATGGTACCACCATGGAATTATAACAAAAAATATCATTAAAATCGGTTCATAAACGACGAATTATCCGCGAACACACATAAGTATATATATATACGATCGAATTGAGCATCCTTCTTTTTTTAAAGTCGGTTAAAAAACGGTCTTTAAAAGTAAATTAAAAGTAACCTTTTTATTTACAGGTTAACGTATGTGTACAAGTATAAATAATCTTATAAAAATAATTGTGTCTAAAAATGGAACCGACTTCAACAAATATGTATGTGTGAAATAACTAGTTGAAATCGGTACCAGTAGGCCTAGACAAGATGCCATCGCTTCATAGCGATTCTCTTTCTCCAGTCGCTAACGCTTCAACGTTTGCGCTAGGAGATTGGTAGACAACGTCACGCGTTCGCGGCGAACGCTCCTTCTCTTCGTTCGTGCGCTAAAAGTTTATAATGCTCTATGGTCAGCGTAGCAAACATCAAACTGACATTCCCGCTGCTAACTTGACCCGCGAAAAGTGTCTGTTTTGAACTATCTTCAAGTATTGTGTGAAGTGTTTTGTGACAAAAAGTAAGTAATTGTGTTATATAAATAATAATTTGTACTTACGAGTACATACTAGCTTTAAAATAATATTGTTGCTTTAAATTCCAGTTTACTTTTGGCCAATGGAACCCAAGCCCGAGCAAGTGCGGAATATTTCAGGATAACACTTGAATTTATGGAGAGGTATGTCTTTTGTTTAATATAACTTTTGAAATTAACGATGTTTGTGTTATTTAAAATTCACAAGAAGTTTTGTAGAAGTAATTATTAGACTAGAAAAGTGCATAACAAATGTTATAAAGGCACCATTCTTGTCCTCACTATGAGCCGCCGTACATAATATAAACAATTTCGTCATCATTTTAAGCACACTACTTTCGTTGTTCTCGTGTTTTGTAGGAATGGAGATACAGCTAGGCCCCATTCGGGGGGGCTCAAGGTCGCTTCAGAGCCGATGGTATGGTAATTCTGTTGGTTGTGGTGTATAAGGAAACCTATAAATAATAATAATAATAATAATAATAATAATAATACATATTCCACAACTATTACACAACGCCATCTAGTCCCCAGCTAAGCAGAGCTTGTGTTATGGGTACTAGACAACTGATAAACATACTTATATATTTCTAAATACATACATATTATAGATAAATTACACCCAGACACAGAACAAATGATCGTGCTCATTACACAAACATTTGTCCTGGGTGGGAATCGAACCCACGACCTCCGGCATAGCAGTCAGGGTCTCTAACCACTAGACCAACAGGCCTGTCTGAACAAATGAAAAAATGTTGGTAGCATATCAAAATCTGTTTAGTCTGGCTGAAAAAAATAATTAAAGAAAGCTCTGCAAATAAGAAGGCATGCAGGTGGCACTGGTGGTGATCCCAGCTGCAGACTTGCAGTTATGGGATTGCCTGCACTAGCAGCGTAAAGCACATATTGTAGAACGAGGCATTAGTTGATTGTTATTAAATTATACAAACTTTGTTAGCTCGGCTTTGTTAAATCGGATGTGCCGATGGGCTTGATAATCAATCTATTTGTTTTCATATCTTAATATACGAATACGAAAACTGATTATTAAACCATTTTTTCATAATGTTGTATTAGTTATGAACAAAATCATTAAATATACACAAGTATATTTTTGCTAAAACCTAACTCAGTACAACGTTTACCATGTACCTTAATTTAAGGCAACTTGTAAAAAAGGGTATAGGTGAAATATGTAATAATAATAATAATAATGATAATATCTATCCAAAATGTTTCTGTTTCTTAAATTACTTTGTATTTTTTATACCAAACAGGCATCTAAGATGTTGGCTACAGTCCCACTTATGTCTTTGTAAAAAACCGGATGAATTCCGTGAATTTTTGAATAATGTTAAAATCTTTATTTGTTATCATAGATATACCATATTCATTTTTAATTTTTTACAGATTTTTTACAACAGCACCATTACCACCACCGCCACCGCCACAAGTAGAAGCCGAATTGCTTTCGCTACGGGCGACGGTTTCGGCAGAGTATATAGTCGTCGAAGCTAGCCTCCAACTTCACCATAAACATCCACCTACTCGTACCAACCATCACCGCAACACTCAACGCACACACCGTGCACTCAGCAGAGACGAAGAAAACGAGCAAAAACAAACAAATTACCATCATTCGGCTTTGTGTCGAAACGAGAAACTCGCTCGTCTGATGTTAAGCACATAACAGTTTAATGTCTTCTTGTAATTTCTGTATATTTGGGTACGCAATAAAAAGTATTTGTATTGTTATGTTTTACAGAGTTCAAATAAATTATAAAAGGTTTTAGTGTACTAGGTACCTATATGTTTCAATGTTTAGAAATAGCGAGACGGATAAAAGAAGTTAAAATAATATGCTCGTATTGTTCTTATATACTCGCCTGCCTTCTAAGCCATATTTCTTTATTATGCGCAGCCCACATCAAATTTAAAGCATGCATCTTGAATAAATTGCAAAAATAATAGATACAAAACACCACTTCGTTCGTCAGCTGACTAAAAGACGCCATTTTGTAGCGTTATCTGCAGGGTATCGGAGACCGCTAACCTAGCGATCAAACGAATAGAATAGATGGCGTTGTCGCTTGTCAACATGGCGTGTTGTCTAGGACTTTGTATGGACTAGCGTCTGACGGAATAGAAACGGTAGCGTTTCGTTTTAACGAAGAGATAACTGTTGTACATTGTCTACCAATTGTCTATTCATTTTCGATGATCACGTGATATATCGCTTCCTTATGTCAATACCATACATTTTTTAACTTTTCTCTTAGCGGTAGCGCTTGGAGAATGTTACTTTGTCTAGGCCCACAGGATAGTTCAAAAGTACTTATTGTCACAATATTGTGCGCATGGTACCGACTTCCACAAGTTATAAAAGTATTTGGGAAATGTAAACAGCAACTTGTGAACAATATAATATGTCGACACATAAACTGGATTTTCCTTGGATATAGCTTCTTTCATTTCAGAAGTGGGATGACAACGTCCACCGTTGCTGTGTTTTAGTAAACTTCTAACTTCAAACTTTATGGGGTAATAAGTAACACAATTTGAAAATCTTAAATATAACTTATATAAATTACATCAATGTTTTAAATGTACGATTTGTGTGTTGGCGTCCGCACAAGAAATTTTGTTTCCCGGATACCAACCTCTTCCCGCAACAAGAACATTTTAATAGTTAGTAGTGGTGTACTTAATTAATTTAAACAATAATTACCGTTTGTTACATTCTACATATAAGTTTGGTAAATGGGTATTACAGATTCAGTAGTGGGTATCAATTATTTAGACAAGCATTGTGATATGATATTTACCCGGTTGAGAATATTTAGTAAACTGCTACCCACAACAAAACTCATTTTGTGATAGAATGAACTTAGGTTTATACATACATTGAGGTTTGTGAGTAACAGTTACTCGGTACTTACATAAAATTGTATGCTATGCATACTTATACTTTCATAGTTTAATAAAGATCATAGACAAAACAATAGATCAGTGTGGGTGACAAAGCCAGTAGTTACCTTAGCTTAGAGCAACCTTTATTACCCATTTTTACCGTTACATTCAGGGCCTACTCCAATATAGTAAGAATTATTAAAAATAAAATACAAATACCTATGTTAAACAAGAGGTTCACCGTTATCGGGTAAGTTTACTTCGCTAAAACGGTTATTTAAATTGTCCTCCGGTTAATTCATTGTCTACCAAAAGCAATAAATGCCTTTCCGTAGGCTGCTCGGCCACCATTGACCATAGGTAGGTACTTAAAAACTCAAGAAAACAAGAACGATCAAGAGTAGTATATTTGAACAAAAAAAAATGTAGGTACTTACTCGTATTTATTATTATATTATAGGATGTACCTAGGTTACGGTCCTATAACGATTGCCTGTTAATTCAGGCCACAATACAATATAATACATTAGACCTACCTCAGAAAAGCGCGAACAATCAACAAACAGTACAAATTGATCAAACATATAAGTATTTATTATTATAATCTATGATATAGGCAAAGATTCCATAAACAATCACATGTTACTTACATTGTTAACTACTAATGTAACTTTGATGTACCTAAGCATTTGTAGCACCAATAAGCATATATAATAGGTATATTTAATATATATATTATATATATATTTTGTTTTTTTATTGGTAAAATGCTACGAGCGCGCATGAGCAGGCATGATCTAACGGAGCGCGCTGTGTTTACAATTTTGCTGTGTGATACAGTGAGTAAAACTCGACTCCTTTAGTATTAGTGTGCACATTATACAGTTGATTATAATTAAAACTTGTGATATCATATGAAAACGGGTTATTAGACTTCGTATTTGTATACAATATGACATAACACCCAGTTTAGAAGAATGTATAAGTATTCCACGGACTTGACTGTTGGTTGGGCAGTCATATTGCACAATAAACATCATGTAAATAATATAATTAAAGTTAAGTATAATATACAGTAAGAATATATTTTAATTATAACTTCTTATTTACGAAGATTAGATTTATGATAGTGGCAAAAGCTAAATATTCATGGTAAGCAAATTCTCCGTGTCATCATAGTCTAGACTTTGTAAGAAAGATTTAGTTTTGGCTTTACAAATAGGTTTAGTAGAATGATATAGGTGTAATATTTTGTTAAGCTTGTTATATAAGCATGGAGCTTAATAACAATGTTAAGTGTTCGTAAATTTTGTTCTGAATTTTTTCAATTTAACAGTTTATATACGTCATATGTGCACATAATATGTCGAAAGGTGTTTTAGTGTGTTGGTATAGTATTATGTTTAGTATATAAAGCTGCCTTACTGATAAGACTTTACATAGTTTGTACAACTCGGTAGTAGAGAAACGAGACCGTTTAAACATCATAACCTTGAGTACGGAGCGCTGTGCTCTTTCGAGAGGTAAAACGTGTGTCTTGAAGGCTCCTCCCCATGCCGTAATACAGTATCTACGATATAATAGATTGACATAATGAGATTTAAATAATTTTAATTAAAATAGGACTTGTAGCAAACCGTAACCTCTTTAATATCCAAATGATCTTCCTGACTAGCTTTGTTAACATATTTATGTGGGGTGACCAGGACAGTCGTTCATCTAAGATAACCCCTAGGTGTTTTATTTGTGAAACTTTATCTAAAGAAGGACATTTACATGATTGTTGTAAAGGTTTATAGTGTTTACTTCTCGTGAAGTAAAATATGTGACGTCATTTTCCTTCACGAGTAAAACTGTATGGTGAGAGTTACCACGGTCTAACCATAGGAATCCCGCTGACGCTGCGCTGCGACCGACCATTGTCACGTCATAAAGTGCTTATTGTTAATTTTATGTTTATTGTTAATATTGTTTTGTAAGTTAGTCTTGCTAGTACTTTCCTGTAGTAAACAACTGCTTGTAATTAATAAATAAAGTATTTTTTACTCAATTCCTCGATCGCCGATACATAAGTGGCGCAGTCGGTATTTTCACGGCACTTAGGAGTTCAGAATCAAGCTCTTCCAGACTCTATAAGTGGCAATTCTCAAGTTGCAAACCGTGTTCAAGAACCTACAGGCGGTCACCAGAGGAACACAAGAAGTTTAAGAAAGACACCGTGAGGAGACCCGGAGCATTGGCTATCCCCACGAGGTACTCAGGACTCGACAAGAGATGCAGAAGCTGGTTTGGTGAGTACTCTCGCTATTTTCCAAGTTTCCTGCTATATTTCCTGTCTTATTTTATATGTGATTAGTTTGTTAAGGAGTGTTTAAGTTTATAGCTAAAATCGCGATAAACATTGTCATAAGCTAGTACCTATTCGGTTATAAGGAAATAATTGATAATATAAAACAATAGAGTAACTTGATACGTGCATTATGTCGTTCAAAGAGTGCGATGCCGATATTAAATTTGTTGGAGAATTATTACCGCGATTCGATGGTAACCCGAAGCTACTGAATCATTATATACGTGAGGTAGAGCACATAATTAAGTTAATGAACGAAACATCTAGTTCGCACCCGGCTTTCATATGCTTAATAAAAAGTAAATTAAGTGGAGCCGCTATTGACGCGATAGCTTCAATAGCGGATGGCTTACTCATAACAGGAAAAATTATGTCGCGCCATCTACGTCCTTGGTTAAGCAAAAGGATATCTCTAGGGGTCCTCCGCAATCAACTTTGCAATATAGGAACTTTAGAGGGTCGCAACCCTTAGCGTTTCAACCCCAAACTCAGGCCTTCCACCAGCCTCAACCAAATTTTGTACCACAACGAAATAACATGACACCAGAGCAGAGACAACAGTGGGTACAATCAATGCTACCCTGGAAGAATCGCACATCCAACAACGCACGTGCAGGTAATGCATCTAATTTACGTACTGGTAATTCAGGTAATTTTCGAGGAAGCAATAGCGGTAACTTTCGGCAGTTCAATGTACCTCAGCAGGTAAACCTACCGCATAAGAGCTCGGACGTTACCATGAGGTCCGTGTCGAAACCAGAGAAACCGCAGTTTGCCGTCGAAGAGCTGTACTACTCGCAGAACCACACACAGGACCAGTCATCATTTAACGGTGAGCCCTATAATAGTTATTACCCACAGGAGGAATGCGATTTCGCACAGGAAGAAGACCAGCAATCTGAGGCGGATTTTCAACAGGATTTGTACATGGACAGGAACCAAGAAGATCAGAGCTAGTAAAAATCAACCTACAAGATAGAGACCATTTGCCGTATATCGAGTTGCCTGAACTAGGAGGTATGTTCCTAGTTGATACTGGAGTGTTATTGCGTCAGACGTCATATATAATACTATTTTCGAGTATTGTGTGGAACACGAACCCTTTCAAATTGCCACCGCGCACAGTGTTTCGCGTCATAATAACGTAGTTTATCTCCCGCTACCACCAGCATTTAATACGGACAAAATACATACATTTTTAATATTTGACTTTGACCCAAAATATAAAGGACTAATCGGTTTTGATTTATTGAGATGCCTTAAAAGTAATATTGACTTAAATAGCAACATATTACGTACAACTAATGCCAATATTCCGATCTACTTCAACTACCCATTGCAGAAAATTAAAGTGGATGCTAAATGCGAAAAGTTAATAACTGTCAAAACACATTACATGGACGGACAATACATACAGGACAAACACTATTGGTCAGACGGATTAGAATCTCCCGCAGCTATCGTAACGGTTAAAAACGGCTCTTTTAAAACATCTATCATTAACTATAATGATCAAAATAAGTTTATCCCGGAAAAGAGTGCGATAGAGTTAGAGGTCTATTCTGAAACTACGGATGATGCTATTAAATTAAATTCATTGGATGCTAAAATAGACATTGACGCAGGACTTTGTGAGAATAAAAAAAAATTCGAACAAGTCACATGAATGACGAAGAGAAGCGTCAAATCATAAAGTTGTGCTATCGTTACCGTGAAATATTCTATTCTGAAAATATACCGTTAACGTTTACGCATGCAGTCAAACATGAACTTAGATTAACAGACGAAACACCGATTTTTGTACGCAGTTACAGACAAGCCCCACAACAACGTATTGAAATCCGTAAAAAAATTGACGACTTGATGAAACAAGGTATCGTTAGGGAAAGTATATCACCTTGGTCTTGTCCAGTACACATTGAACCAAAGAAACCAGACGCATCAAGTAAAGTTAAATGGAGGCTTGTTATAGCCTATAGTCTATAGACTGAATGATAGGATAGTTGAAGACAAGTACCCATTACCGAACATTCATGACATTTTAGATAGACTTGGACGCGCTCAATATTTTACTACCCTTGACCTCGCGAGTGGGTACCATCAGGTCGAAATGCACCCCAACGATGTGGAGAAAACAGCATTTTCCACCGAACGCGGGCATTATGAGTTTTTGCGCATGCCTTTTGGTTTAAAAAACGCGCCAAGTACATTCCAACGCTTAATGGATCACATCCTTAGGGGCCTAACTAATGTTTATACGTGTCTTGATGACGTCATTATAATTTCTACGTCATTGCAAGAACACATAGAGAGGCTACGCGAAGTGTTTGATCGGTTTAAAACACATAATCTCAAAGTTCAACTTGATAAGTCAGAGTTCCTTCAGAAACAAGTTAACTTTTTAGGTCATGAACTTACTGACGAAGGAATAAAGCCTAACAGAGACAAAATAAAGGCTGTCCTTGATTTCCCTTTACCCCAGAACCAAAAGGAAGTAAAGTCTTTTTTAGGACTCGTTGGTTACTACCGCAAATTTATTAGGGATTTCGCAAAGTTAACCAAGCCAATGACATTATGTTTAAAGAAGGGTGGTAAAGTCATACATAGCGTAGAGTTTCTAGAAGCTTTCAATAATTGCAAACAAATTCTCACGAACGACCCCATCTTACAGTACCCCGATTTTGACGAACCGTTCATCCTTACTACGGATGCATCTGAAGTGGCACTAGGTGCGGTGCTTTCACAAGGCAAAGTAGGATCTGACAAGCCTGTTGCGTACGCATCACGTACATTATCAGACACTGAGTCCCGCTATTCTACCATAGAAAAAGAACTCTTGGCAATAGTGTGGTCAATAAAATACTTCAGGCCCTATCTTTATGGTCGCAAATTTACAATATATACAGACCATAGACATCTCACGTGGCTCATGTCGCTTAAAGACCCGAATTCAAAACTAACTCGCTGGCGCTTAAAGCTAGCTGAGTATGATTATAAAGTTGTGTACAAGAAAGGACGTCAAAATACAAACGCGGACGCGTTATCTAGGGCAAAGATATACCATCATAGTATGGACTCTTTAGCGGTCAACTTCGAAGATAATAACGATGACGAAATTATAGGTAGAATATTCGAAAATGTACGCAGGGAAAGTCGTGACGAAATCGAACCGGAACCGGTAACAGAAATTCAAGATATACCAATAGCAGGTACTAGTGGTAGGAATTATAGAAACGAGACTGAAAATTTAGCTATGGATACAGAGACTATTCTACAACCTCCAGTCGATCAGGCGTCAGATAGTATGACAATAGTAACAATAGGCGAAGAACAATTAGTCAGCACTAATCACACTCAACCAGATAATGAAAACAATGGTATCCCCATTCTATCAGATGCAATAGACAGACAACTAAAACAATTTCACATAAGATCTACCCCGGGCTCAGTATATAGAGTAGAAGATAGGTCAACGAACTCACGTACAGTTATCAAAGACGTGTTTATCCCAATCAACAACACTGAACAAGAAATAATAAAGTTTTTAAAGGAACATACCATAGCTGATCATGTGTTTCACTGCTATTTCCACAATGACGAATTGTATTTAGCGTTTTCTAGAGTCTATACAACTATATTTAACGAAAGAGGTCCAAAACTCATAAGATGCACTACACGTGTTACTTTAGTCGAAAATAAGTCAGAACAACAAGAACTTATTAAGAAATACCACGAAGGCAAAACTACCCATCGTGGAATTCAAGAAACTCTTAAACAACTTCATAGAAATTATCATTGGCCTAATATGTTATTAAGTATTCAAAGGTACATTAATCAGTGCGACACTTGTCTAAAAGCCAAGTATGAAAGAAATCCTTTAAAACCTCCCTTAGCTCTCACAGAGACACCAAGAAAGCCTATGGAACATTTATTTATGGACATATACTCGACAGGTGGAGGCACGTTTTTGACAATTATAGACAACTTCTCCAAATTTGCGCAGGCGATTTCATTGAACGCATCTAGTAGCGTGCATGTAGCCGAAGCCTTACTGCACGTTATCTCTGTACTCGGACTTCCTCAGAAAATCACCACTGACTCAGACAGTAAATTTGATGATGACGTTATTAAGGAAATATGCGCTTTACATGATATAAATATCCATTTTACGACACCTTACAACCCTAACTCTAACTCCCCTGTAGAACGTTTGCATTCAACCCTAGCCGAAATAATAAGAATCCAACGTATGACTAATAAAGACGACCCCATACAGTTAGTAATGAAATATGCTATAATAGCTTATAATAACTCGATACATTCCGCGACTGGTTATACTCCGCACGAACTGTTATATGGACATACAGCATCACGAAACCCTCTAGAGCTATATTTTCCCAAAGAATTTTATCAAGATTACGTCCTGAAACACAAGTCAAATGCAGAAGCAGTCCAGGAGTGTGTAGCAGCGTACATGTCTAAGAACAAAGAACAGGTGATAGCCAGGCGTAATAAAGAAGCAGAAGAAATAGCCTTCAAGGTAGGTGAGACAGTCTACAAACAGGTGGCGAAGACAGCAAGGAACGATAAAACGAAGCCAGTTTTCAAAGGTCCGTATAAAATTATTCACCTCCATCCTAATAACGTAGCCGAGATAGTAGGTAACCACCCGAACTCTAAATCTATTAGGGTTCATTTCAAACTCCTAAGAAGGCCTCACCTTGTTCCAGGGCCTTCATCGCCGGAGCCATCGTGCTCCACGCAGCAGCAGACGTGATTTTTAACCCAGTCAGTAACGAACAAGGAATCCTATTGCTTAAACAAGGACAGATCGTCAGACAAGTAGATAATTTTAACTTAGCGTGTGTCTATAATATAACATATCTACACCTAACAGCTATTAAGTTAATGGCACTATTTGCAAGTACTAAATCATCTGAAAAGCCCACTTCGAAGTCAGGAGCCTTACAAAACTCTTATAAAGATCAGATTGAGCATAGCTTATCTTTAATATCTAAAAAGATCGGTTTCATAATTCCACATGTAAGGCAAAAACGTGGCCTTATTAACGGGTTAGGCTCGGTTGTAAAGTCCATCACTGGCAACCTAGACAATCAAGATGCTCTTAATTTCGAAGCTGAAATTTCAGGAATCAGAAGTCAAGTGAGTAGGATTCAAAACACATTTTCATTCACACAGATTCACAAAAGAAATCCTTAGTTATTGCAGAGAGAACGGTTAAAGAATTCACAACTCAGTTAGATAAAATTAATGATAATCAAAGAAAACTAGCATCATACATACAAAATGTAACAATAACAACGGATGAGTTATCTAACCAGTTACATTACTTAGATATATACGTACAGATAGATTTTAGTTTACAAATTATATTAGATAAGTTAATGATATTAGAAGATGCAATGACATTTTCCCAGTTAGGAGTTATGCACCCTAGTATTATAAGCGCACAAAATTTAATCGAAGAATTGACTCAATTAAAATTAAATTATGACTTTGTTCCGATAACCGAAATTAATCTTAATAATATTCACGAGCTAGAAAGATCAATTAAAGTCAAAGCGTATAGTACACAACACTCGTTAACATTCATATTACAAATCCCCTCCATTGATCAAAATATAGGTATATGATCTAATACACCTCTACTCAATCCCTGATACCAATCACCTCACTATCATTCCTAAATCCAAATACCTTGCACTTGGAAGCGAAGAGTACGCCTACCTAGATGACAGCTGCAAACCCGTTGCCGACGGTGTGAACCTCTGCGAGACGCTCAACACAAAGCCGATCAAGACATCGGAAGACTGCGTAATATCTCTTATCCAACACAAGGATGCCAATTGTACCCGTGCGAAAATGATCCTATCAGAAAACAAACTTCAGAAGATACGAGATAACACCTGGCTGGTAATACTGACTAGAGAAGAGGTCATTCGAGCACAATGCGGGACCAAGACTTCATACAGAAGAACATCAGGAATCCATCTTATTACACTGACTGAAGACTGCCGCGTTGAAGTTACGAAGAAGACCCTACAAACTCATACCATAACTACAGCTATCAACGAAATAATACCATTACCCCACAAACAAATCGTACCAGTGGAAGCTATAAAATATCAACTCAAGCTAGAAGACCTGGAACTGGACAACATCCACAAACTTTTGGACAGGGCTGAAGATTTAAAAAGACAAAGAGATCATAGAATGGCCTGCGTTGATGGCGACTCCCAGCTGGACAACAATCATTTTGTGCATCCTACTGCTAGGCGCAACATCGTGGAAATTTTACAAATACATAACAACAAAGAAAGATACATCTCCCAGTGAGGACACTGGAGGAAGCTGTAAGATCAGCTTTTCTCTGAAGGATGGAGAAGTTACCACGGTCCAACCATAGGAATCCCGCTGACGCTGCGCTGCGACCGACCATTGTCACGTCATAAAGTGCTTATTGTTAATTTTATGTTTATTGTTAATATTGTTTTGTAAGTTAGTCTTGCTAGTACTTTCCTGTAGTAAACAACTGCTTGTAATTAATAAATAAAGTATTTTTTATTCAATTCCTCGATCGCCGATACATAAGTTGAGTGGTGACAAATTATTGGGATTCCCATTAAATAAATGTGGTGCTCTTGGATGGCGTTACTACAATAAGGGCAGCTGTCAACTGACAGTTATTTTACACCACTGCTCAGCCACTTTGCGGACAAACACAAACATGGGCCGTTGAATCTGACAGCATCAAGGTTGTTGCTAAGTTATGCTAGCTCAGTTTGCGACCGTTTGCAAAGAGAATATAACGCTACGCTAGAAGAGGCGGAACTTAGGAATGTCGACTTGAATGCTAACAATTGCAATATTTGGGCAACCAACAAACCGGATGTGTCAAAATGGTACATAACCATAGTGACGTGAAGTATTAGTAGAAAAATTATCGATATCGATTATCGATATTAGTGTTCTACCTAACCGTTCGTCGATATCGATAAACGTATTTGAAATTGTAATATTGAATGTAAGTGGATTTGGAAATAAAAATTCAAAATTCAATACACTTTTAATTTTAGACAGTAATTCGTAACTTATGAACTTACATATAAATAGTAAATAACGGCAGTTTTCCATAAATCTAACCATATTCCATTATCAGTTCAAACAGTTTTGTGTGTATATAGGTATAATAAGTTTATAGCTATAATATGCCCTATATATGTCTATTCGTGTATCATAATTTCTCTCCATCCAAAGGTTGTCTGGAAGAGATCGTTTATAAGCGATAAGATCGCCCATTGTACAAAAGTATTGATAACTTTATATTAAATGTATCCACGTTTGTTTTATGTACAATAAAGCGTTATCTATCTATCTATCTATCTATCTATCTATCTATCTATCTATCTATCTATCTATCTATCTATCTATCTATCTATCTATCTATCTATCTATCTATCTATCTATCTATCTATGCCCCGGCCATGAGTGGTTTCTGGGCTATCGGGATTCGCTGAAGACTATAGCCATAATCAATGTGGCTACAGCATGTACACTGATATTTGAGTAGAGAATGCACAAACGGTGAGACAACCTTGTATTTACTGAGTAGAGTAAATGCAAAGCAATCAAAATACCACGCGGGCGAAGTCAGGTCACATTCATATTGATAACATCAAATATTACGCAACTGCGGGCAGAAGCTGACAAATCTATACATATAATAAAACTGTAGCCAAGGTGAAATCTGTATAAGAAAGATAACTTAGCAAAAACATTTTTTTGGATAAGCCGATTTTGACGAAAAAAAGATAAAAACCTGCTCAGGACTTCAAAAAATATACTGCTGCAAACGGGATCAAAATCCATACAGTAGTTTTTGCGTGATGAAGTCACATAGGGACAGACAGACAAAAATTCTAATAACGATATTTTTGGATTCCACTACTTTCATTTACTCACTTTTTTATATTTTAAATTATTTTTCATGTACAGATTTCCCCTTGGCTAAACAGTTTTATTATATGTATAGACTAGCTTTTGCCCGCGAATTCGTCCGCGTAGTGTAGTTTTTTAGGATATGAGTTATTGTAACAATATAGAGCTATATTCATGGCTATTGGCCGCCACTACGCGTGATGTTTGACAAAAGTTAATAGATATTTTATATAGCGTATTTTACAGTATTTCTTTATACAATTTATTTAAAATTCACTAATTTGGAGGCATTCACTTATGTAGCCAGGCTAGTTGGAGAGCGCATTGAGACGTGAGCATGTCACTTACAACTGGCCGTGGGAGAAACAGTCCTGCAATACAGAAATAATAATGTTATTAGGAATAGTTTTGCTAAGTGGGATTCTTTTTCGGAGCAGTAGTATGAAAACACTTATGTTATAAACTAAAGGGCACTGTAGCAAATTATCATTTTGGGTGAATGAGACTAAACATCTATTTCTCAAGTTTTATTTTTTTTATTCTGTAATAATTAAAGGAGCTTTTAGCCGCATTGGTCACAGTCATGCCAGCTCCATCAGTACATTCATTGCTTATTTAGTACAATTGAAAATCTTATGGTATAACCTATAGAGTGTTCTAGCAGTGTCGGATGTAGACTCTGCTAAAACACTCTGAAATACACCAACATCCAAATAATTGAGTTTATCTCCTAACTTAATTCTAATTGGTTCAGTTCGGGCACATTCCATTACAAAGTGTTGGATGTCTTCTTCAATGTCACAGATATTACAGTTAGGTGAATCAGCTTTCCTCATCATGTGTTTGATCTTATTTAATGGAACATGCCCGGAGTGAAGCCTACACGCCATTACTATGATAAGTAATAATAATAATAACAATAATAACAATACCGCAGGGGCGGCTTTGTGGCGAGCCGTCGGTGAGTGGTGACACCGTGGACCCTGATTCTCCCTGGGGCTAAATGAGACCCCTGACCCCCGGCTTGCCTTTATTGGCTGTCTGGGGGTGGAGACGCAAGAGCAAGTAACAAAAAGCTCCAAGGGTGGAAGTGTTAAAGGGCATAACGCCGGTAGTAGCGCTCTAGTGAAACCGCAGCACACCTCTCGACACCCTTTAGCCATTCACACCAACGTTGCCCCTTTTGTCACCATTGATGGTGGCTTTTATGGGGGGCCCGTTTAGTGAGTGGCAAGTCACCACCTGCCTAAATATTTTAAGATGAGACTGAAATTGGCAGGTGCCGTAGTCTCGACCATAGCCCACTATCTCCCGTATCACTAATAAGTACATTTCAATAACCATGCCATTTTACCCATTTTTGTAATAGATAACCTGTAACCTTCCATCCAAAATGTTTCTGTTTTTATACTACATTGTATTTTTATATCAAACAGGCCTCTAAGTGTTGGCTACAGCCCCACTTATGCCTTTGTAAAGGACCGGGTGAAACCCGTGAAATTGGTTGAATAAAAATAATAATAATAATAATAATTTTTTTTAATAATTTTTTAATAATAATAATTTTTTTGATTCGACAATAATTGTTCCGATAGTAGTTTCAGCAAACGGCCTTATAGCAAAAAGCCTCGACCAACATCTTAAGAGGCTTTCGCTAGACGGTTGGATCAAGGGACAGATACAGAAGGCAGTACTTCTTGACACGGCACGTATTGTCAGGAGGTTCCTCAGTCTGCAGCCCTAACCACTGGTAGTTTGGGTCATGCCCCGCTGCCGATGGCAATCTAGGATTAGGTTTTTTACAATGTTTTTTATTTATTATTTTTTATTGTATATAGAAATATTGTAAAAAATGTAATTTTAAGAAAAGGAAATAAATAATGTGAATAATAATAATAATAATAATAATTGACCCGCAGGGGCGGCCTTGTGGCGAGCCGTCGATGAGTGGCGACACCGTGGACCCTGATTCTCCCTGGGGCTAAATGAGACCCCTGACCCCCGGCTTGCCTTAATTGGCCGTCTGGGGGTGGAGACGCAAGAGCAAGTAACAAAAAGCTCCAAGGGTGGAAGTGTTGGCATAACGCCGGTAGTAGCGCTCTAGTGAAACCGCAGCACACCTCTCGACACCCTTCAGCCATCCACACCAACGTTGCCCCTTTTGTCACCATTGATGGTGGCTCTTATGGGGGGCCCGTTTAGTGGATGGCAAGTCACCACCTGCCTAAATATTTTAACATGAGACTATAATTGGCAGGTGCCGTAGTCTCTTCCACAACCCAATATTTTCCTTATCACTAATAAGTTCATATCAATAGCCTGGCCATTTTACCCATATTTGTAATAGTTATAAGTACCATGTTACCCTTCATCCAACATTTTTTCTGTTTTTTATACTCCTTTGTATTTGCTATACCAAACAGGCCTCTAAGTGTTGGCTACAGCCCCACTTATGCCTCTGTAAAGGGCCGGATTAAATCCGTGAATTTGTTTTAATAAAAGGAATAATAATAATCCACGCTCGTCTGTTATGAGGCTGTACATCCCACGAAAAGGGGGAGGTCGTGGCTTCCTCAATGCCAAGAACCTCCATAACTGTGAGGTGTTCAGTCTCAGAGAGTATTTCCGTAACACCGAGTGTCGGATACATCGCGATGTCATATCATTGATAGGAGCCTCACGCCTCTCTCCTTGGCAAACGAGAACTGGCGTAAACCAGTGGTGCTAAGCATCGAAGACCGAAGAGACGTATGGAAGGGCAAAGAGCTGCACGGACGATTCTACAAGGCCCTAACAGGACCTGATGTAGACCAGCTCGCGTCAGTGAACTGGCTACGTTTCGGTGATCTGTTTGGTGAAACCGAGGGTTTTGTCTGTGCAATTGCTGACGAAGTTATCAAGACGAATAACTACCGGAAATATATTCTGAAAGACGGTACGGTCGACATTTGTCGGGCATGCCGCCGTCCTGGAGAGTCACTCAGACATATTATTTCCGGTTGTTCTCATCTTGCTAATGGAGAGTACTTGCACAGACATAACCAAGTAGCCAGGATTATTCACCTGCAACTTGCACTTCAATACGGCCTTATTGAGTCTGAGGTGCCGTACTATAAGTACGCACCTACGCCTGTTCTTGAAAACGGTCGTGCTACGCTCTATTGGGATCGATCTATAATCACGGACAGGACTGTTGTTGCTAATAAGCCTGACATCGTGGTGATCGATCGATCTCAGCGCCGGGTAATGCTTGTTGACGTCACCATTCCTCATGATGAGAATCTCGTGAAGGCCGAGAAGGACAAGCTCAGGAAGTACCTTGACTTAGGTCACGAGGTGACCGCCATGTGGGATGTTGACGAGACGATCATTGTTCCGATAGTGGTTTCAGCAAACGGCGTTATAGCAAAAAGCCTCGACCAACATCTTAAGAGGCTCTCGCTAGACGGTTGGATCAAGAGACAGATACAGAAGGCAGTAATCCTTGACACGGCACGTATTGTCAGGAGGTTCCTCAGTCTGCAGCCCTAACCACCGGTAGTTTGGGTCATGCTCCACTGCCGATGGCAATCTAGGATTAGGTTTTTTATAATGTTTTTATTTTATATAGAAATATTGTAAAAAATGTAATTTTAAGAAAAAGATATAAATAATGTGAATAATAATAATAATAAATAGTCTTATTGAAACATGGCATTCGAGGGGGCTCATTTTGTATTGAAATGTACCAGATACCTTTGTTTTGAGAGGAGTTTTCAAAATGCTTTTTCAAATTAATGAAGATCATATTTTTATGTTTAGCCAGTGCTTCTGTGTATTCCGGAGTTAAATATGTATCAGATCCTGATGTTGTTGAATCTCTGGCCAATTGATCAGCCTCCTCGTTGCCATGGATGCCCACATGAGATGGAATTCATTGCAATCTCAGAGACAGCTCATGAAAATTTAATTTTAAAATTTTCTCTATTATGGCATATGCTATCGATGCACCTCTTATTCCAGAGGCGCATTATTTCTCAAGTTGATGAGCATAGTACAGTTTTGCGCATAACTTTGAAGCTTAAATTTCTGATTTACATTGCTGTGACGCTTACCATTAAGTCAAAGATTGGCTCATTTTGTAATACTTGCATAAAAAAAGTTAACCACAGATTATTTTGCAAATTTGTGGTATTATACCTTGATTCTTCCACCAATGAAATGGGAATCCTGACATCTGATCATCAGTGAGTGGAGTGACTTTTAAATTTAAGCAAGTTATGGCATGATTTTTGAGTTAATCTTGCTTTTTGTTCATGTGAGTCTTTTTGAAATGTTCACCACATACATTTTTGAATTGGCAAATGCACTAGATCTTCATTTCCTGTAACTCGCACCTATTCTTTGCAGCTGTAAAAAAAATGCAAGTTTTAAACAACACCAAATAAATGTAGTTGGATGCAGGCGGCTTCCAACTGGTCCTTTTGGAAATTTGTGGAGGAGGCTTATGTTTAGCAGTGAAACAAAAATGTAGCTAGATATTATGTTTTCTAAAGTATATGTAGCTAGAAATATTACCTAATCACTATTATACTTCGGGTCTCAACCGAAGACGATTACATTATTTACTTGCAGTACATGGATTGTGCTGTCATAAATGTATATCTAAAAGTGCATCACACTTTTAGATATACTACTACTAAAAAACAAAACTTGATTTCCTGTCTCACTCTAATGTCACCGCCGCGCGCCCGCGCCTCCAACTTGTTTTAAAAGTTCATTAACATGGGAAAAAGAAAACGTTCGCGATCTAATGATAGTGATTACTATGGTATTAGGAAAAAAGTGAAAAGACTCGAGCGTAACCTCCAAAAATATAAGCGTAATAGTTCGTCATCGTCATCGACGGACCGTTCCTCCCAGCAGCGCGATGATTCGCCCTATTATAGTTATTATGGATCTACTAGGGATGATGACTATCAAGATATGCCTGGTATGTACCTACTTACACTACTACATAATTGCAGAATCAAACCATTATCTGGTTACTGACCAAAATTTATTGATTGAGTTTATTTCTAACATTACATTTTTTTCTTTATCTACCCACTTAACATTTTTAAATACCAAGCTTACGTAAGAAAACTGCAAATACATGAATCTATACGTTTATATCAGTTAGCTGCCCTATACCTACGTGTTTACCTGCCGTTTGCTTGAGATGAAGATATATACATACATGCATTCCTGCGTACTAGGGCTTATAGGTATATATTTATATGGGCCATAGGATAAGTAAATAACATCTGTAACTTATTTTAATGTTGCCTGAAATAAAGATTAAATAATAAATATTAATAATAATAAGGATTAAGAAATTAACACATACCTAGGTATGAACCTGTTTAATACAGTTACTATACATATGTATAAACATATTTTCTCTACGTGTATCGTGTTGAGGCTAGAAATATATCCTTCACGTATTTAAAATACGTGTGAAGGCTACATATTCTCCATGTGCATCATGTTGAGGCCATTTATTTTTTGTACGGAAATCTCCTTCACGTAAATCGTGTAAAGGCAATACATTCTCCATGTAAATCATGTTGAGGCTACAGACATGTTCACGTAAATCGTGTAATGTGTAACGGCAGCAATTGTTCTCCGCGTAAATCGCGTTGAGGTACTTCACAATTGTCTATCGTTTTCAGACGAAGAGCTGCCTCAGGATGACTTGGAACCAACGCTAGGTGCGTTGGTTATACTCAGAACTGACAGTGACGGCAAAAACGTCAGAAGAAACACCAGCTTCAGAAAAAACTGAAGAAGTACTTGACCCTGAAATTTTGATGATGCTTGGAGAAGATCCTACAACCCAGAAGGTGTACGGTGAGGATTTGCATAAAGATATTGCTGCTAGGTGGTTACATATCTTATACAATGGGCTACCTAAAGAAAGCAAATTGGATTTATTGAAACAATACTTGCCGGCTCAAAATTGTGTCGGTATGAAGCCACCGAAGCTAAATTTGGAAATCGAAGCAGCTTTATCTCCCATTAATGTAAAAAAAGATCTGTTCAGTCAGAATAAACAGAATCAGCTGTCTAGCTGTTTAGCAGCGATTGGCAAAGTTCTAAATTGGCCTTTGTCATCCAAAGACGTCTCGCCTCAAGCACAAGACATAATTAAACCTCTATTAGTGATGCTGGACGTTTACTTAGCGACTGCCATTATAGAGAATCACAATCAAGACGATATGCCATTATAAACAATCTCAATAAGCAAACTAGAGAAATAGTTAAAAACACAAAGATTGATGAATACTTATTCGGTGCAAGCTTAGCCGAGCATCTCAAGTCGTCGAAAGCCATTTCAAGGTCAGGATTTGAGATGAAGAGCACGGTACATCGCGCTCCATTCATGCAGCAGCCGCCGCCACCACCATCGGCCACACAAAGTCAGCGAGGTGCTTTAAACGCGAGGGGGATGCCGCGAGCAGCAGCCTTCGAGCCGCGTCAGAACCCCGCCCCTCGGAGGCAGGCACTAGCGTCGCGGGATCGCCGCCACGACTTCAACCGCCGGAACAATTCACGCAGAGGATCCAGGAGGCAGTAACGCTCTCATCGCAGGTACCTATTGCCGGTAGACTACAATATTTCTATAATAGATGGTGTAGTCTGACTAGTGACCCTACAATACTATCTTGGGTACAAGGTTACAGTAGACCGTTTCAACAAGAACCTGTGCAAATAACCCCTCCACGAAATGTTTGTAAGTCGGTAACTGAGAGTAAAACTATTGACCACTGTATTACAGATCTATTAAAGTCAAATATCATATCGACGTGCGAGCCATGTCAAGGTCAATTTTTATCACCTATATTTACAATACCAAAATCTAACGGCGGACATCGTTTTATTTTGAACCTCAAAAACTTGAATAAGTTTATTCAATTAGATCATTTTAAAATGGAGGACTTCAGGACAGTTATTAAATTATTAGATCAAAATTATTATATGACAACTTTAGATTTGAAGGATGCGTACTTTTTAATATCTATAAATGTACATGACAGAAAAATGTTACGCTTTATGTGGAAGTCACAACTGTACCAATTTAATGTGTTGCCGTTTGGTATTTGTACCGCTCCGTTCGTTTTTACTAAATTATTAAAACCTGTACTGAAATACCTACGAACCTACGGCCTAACCTCTGTAAATTATTTGGACGATTTTATTTGTATTGAGAAATCCTATAGCGATTGCAATCATAACATAAATATGACAATGAATGTATTGCAATCACTGGGTTTTGTAATTAATTTCGATAAAAGTCATATAACGCCAAATACAGAATGTAAATTCTTAGGATTTATTTTTAATACCAAAGATATGACTATGTATCTACCTCAAGAGAACAAGCAGCGCATCTATGATAAAACTGTAGAATTTTTGACACTTAACAAATGTACGATTAGACATTTTGCTAAATACCTAGCGATACCCTAATTTGCAAACCTACTAACTCCTCTGGAGCAAATTTTACAGGAGAGACTTAAAACGTCGTAATATATTTTACATATGTAATAAAGAAAAACCAAAAATCCCGTTAGAAATTATGCTAGTTATTTATCTTAAAACACTTAAAAATCTATTATATTTTTACAACTATTGAGTTTTATCGTTAAAAAAGGAGTTGTTAGATTTGGTTTAAGCAATAATTAAAACTAAAAGTGGAGTTGTTTGTTTTTATTTTAAACTTTACGCAGAGTACCATCCTATTCGTGTGGCAACGCATCGTAATAGGCGTGATAATCATGGGGCATGGATGACTTAAGTTGCTGTAGATCATTAAATTTTTTTTTCGTGATTTTTCTTCTTTCTTCATATACGTTTTTTAGGTCCTCCACCCTTACGGGGACAACTTGGGTTTTTCTTTGATTGAGGATCCTCCACTCCTCGCCAAACCGCAGTTTGTTTTATTACATCTCCATTAGGTCTGTACTGCAGAGCTCTTAGATCAGTAACCTGTAAAAAAAACACTTGATTTTAAAGCCTCCCTGTAAATAATCACATAACAAACATGTAGAAAGAAGGTCTTAAGTCATATTAAGTTGAAACAAAGCATGCAAATTAAGAAAATAAGTATATATTATATACCTTTGGATCCCCTTTCATTTTCCCAGGGCGAATGGATTTGTAAAAAGCGATTTGTTTGAAATCCTTGAAGTAGGGAAAAGTTAAATATTCACAGACGTATTTTTTATTATTGGTCTTTGCCGTTCGGCAGATGTTTAAGTATTCAGCAGGGGCATGGATAGTTTGGTTTTTCAGCCGCTTCTCAATCATGGCATGCATGCTGTCCACCTCCATTTGTGTGTGGCCAACCTCGAGGTATTTATGACTTATTGTTATGTTATAATACATTGCCAAATTAATGAAGGCGTTACTAAGAACTACGTTGCGGTTTTGATAGGTGCAACTATCAGTGTAAAACACGATGTGTCGGTCCTTGTCGTCCATTTGAGGTAAAATATGTTTTTCAATAAACTTCGACATTATAGTGGCAAATTCCTCGGAATTAAGGCCACCCTCAGATTCGTTCCACACAAAACAATAACCTTGTTCCATTTTCATGTCAAAAATACACCAATTGTGGACACATAATTTTGTTTTATAATAATTGCTGGAAACAGTAGACTTAGGTGCCAGTAGAACGGCTTGGAGGTCAGCAGTAAAAATAAATTTGTGGTCTTTCTTGTCTTGTTGTTTTTCAGCTCTAGCTTCTTTCTTTTTCTGAATGTGCTCATTGTATACGTCTTCACTAATTTGACCAATTACATATCCATTACATGTCTCACAGATATCTTTTTTTGGTTTAAACAAGGATATTTTTTTCAAAGTAAGTGCATTGGAAAATGTGGCGATGCTCAGTGGTTTTACGTTTTTGGAATTGCATTCCTCTTTATAGAGTGTGTAAAGCTGTTGTTTAGACATAATTTCGGGTTGCAAGTACAACAGAGAGGTTCTTTGCCGGCAGTAGTGAGAAGGTAGTTTAGGTAATTCGTCCAGAAAACTGTCCTTAAATTTATTTTCTAAGGAACTGACTCTATTGCTGGCAGAGGCTGTAGACCGATTGTTAGGGTGGAAATCATTTTCACCCGTTGTGGTTACTTGTGATACCTTTTCTTCTTTCCAAGCCCAGCATTGGTAGGTGGTTATAGAAAAGGTGTTTATGAATAAGGTCTTACACACTCTTATCATTTCATCGTTTTTCTTCAAATAATAAACCATTGAATTCTTTCTTTGTGATTTATTGGGGTCTTTTCTGTCTCTTTTTCTCTTCGGTGTGACACATTTTATCAGGCAATTAATAAAAAAAAATTTCTCTCCCCAACCCATAGCCCAAAACTGTTTAAATAAGCATTCTCGGTCATTTTCAGATATCAAGTGACAATTAAATACTCCATTTTTATTCTCTTGACATTTGCATGGTGGTTTCATTTCCTTTTTTGATTTAGGTACATCTTGTAACCATTTTTCTTCTACTTTTCTTTTTCCATAATATTCAATTCCCTTTTCTCTGTTAAGTCTGTTTTTTTCAATAGTCCAATACTTTTTATCTACTTGACAACGTTTTCTTCTCTTAACCAGTGGTTTATCGTCTTCGGACTCTGAACTTTCACTATATTCAACTAATCTGGTCACATTGTTGAGCGATGATGAAGTGATAGCTTCCTCAACCGCAGGGGTAGGGTTAATGTTGATGTTCAGCGTGCATGAACCGGTTGGAACATCATAAACTCTAGGGGGAATGTTTATGTTGTCATTCAGCAAGGATGATGTGGTAGTGTGTTCATCAACTACAGGGTTTATGGCAATGTCGGTTCCTTGGTTGGTATCGTCCGCTTGGGGTACACATTGATCAATAAACTCAATTTAAACATTGTTCGGGACATTAATATCATCATCAAATAATAGGAAATTGTGTACTTGAGGGACATCATCGGTGTTTGTTGTAGCTTTAGAGAGTTGACATTCTTCCTGGTGGCAAATCACAATGGTTTCCGTCTCAGGTTCATTCTCCGGTGCAGTAGGCTGTGTATGGATCGGTATTGGTTCTAATAGTGTTAGGTTATTTGAAGGAATGTGAGTATCAAAAGCATTAAGGGTAACATCAGAATTAGTAGTAATGGAAGTATCTTCATAGAATTTTGGGAATTGGTTAGCTTGGAACAATGCATTATCAGGGTTAGTAATGTCGTTATTGGCAATATTGTTGGCACTCATTTTTTGCACAGCAAGCAACATTCTTAGAACTCGTGCTTTATACATATTCCTGCAGCAAAGAGAAAAAAAAATAAGCAAACAAAACAATAAAAGTATCAGGATAGTAAACATCATTTCATCACAACAAATAACAAAATCACCATTTGTTTCCAGCAACAAAATATGCTTAAAATATGACTACGCTTTGTTTAATGTAGGATAATACTTTTGACAGATGTAATTTCCTTATTACAGCGTACTAGGGTTGCGTTTATTTCCTTATATTTGGCTTGATATTGCAATAGTAACTTTATACCCTCTAATTATAGGTGTCAACTGTCAAAAGTATCATCCTATATTAGACAAACTGTAGGAGTTCCTATTCAACAACCATCAGATAGATATAACATGTTGTTGTGCATATTTGGTTGGTGGAAACACATGTTTAGAAAAACACTGCACCAAAAATTTATAAATTTAATTTGCTGTCATCATCATGTACATTATGGCAAAACGCACAAAAGGTTAAGTTGGTACTAGTAATATTGAAGTCCCACGCGCGCGCGCGCTCATACACACACGCGCGCACGCACAAACACAAACACACACACACACACACACCCACACACACACACACACACACTTCTTATTTATAAATTGTCATTTCTGCACATGATTGTACGATGAAATTAAATTATTAGGCCCACAGTATCTACAAAATCTTACGAAAAACATATCAACTCCAAGCATCACACGAAAATAACCATAAGTCAAATCTAATAACTCCAATCCCCGTGCAAATGTTCCAAAAAACATGTCAAAATAATGTTACAAGGCTGTTTAAATCATAAATACACTTGTTTACCTTAATATATCTTCTACTTTTTTAAGGCTTCAAACGGTGATAAAACCCACTATAACCATTTGTTTTGAAAATAAATCTTCAGAAGCATGCGCATGCTACGCTTCTGTGACGCCATACAAAATGGCCGACTGCGCGGGAGATATTCGATTATTTTGTCAAAATCGATGCGTTCCATTTCACGCGGAGTTGTTTGATTTTCAAATGGCGTTTTACACCAATACAGTTGGGAATCATGGAGTTATTAGTATTTTAAAAAAATAGAGCAAAAAATCTAGTTTCTGCCGGTATCAAAATGTAATTTTTCGTAAAAAGTGGAGTTATTTGGTTTGCCAATTAAGGTATCGCTAGGCATCTTAACTTCCTCATGTACTGCCGTAAGGTACGGATGGATTTATACAAAACAATTGGAACGAGAAAAGTATTTAGCCCTAGGGAACTCTGATAACTACAATAAAAGGATGGTTATAGCAAAGTCAATCAAACAAGACTTAGAATGGTGGAAACACTTAACATCAAACACTCGTTTTGCCCTATACGTACTAATAATTACTGTCTCGAAATATACAGTGATGCATCGAGCACAGGCTGGGGGGTATCGTGCGGCGACCGAAGTACACACGGCAATTGGACAGAATCTGAACATAATAAGCAAATTAATATTTTGGAATTAAAAGCCGCGTTTTATGGGTTAAAAATATTTGCTTCAGAACTTCCATATTGCGATATACTGTTAAGGATCGATATGGGCGGTGTGCAACACACACATTTAAATGACTTAGCACGCAATATTTGGCAATGGTGTGAGCTATGAAACATTTATGTATTTGCTTCATATATTAAATCTTCTGATAATGTTGTAGCTGATTATGAATCCCGTAAAATTAACCTGGATACGGAATGGGAGCTTGCAGAGTATGCATTTACAGAAATAACGCAAAAATTAAGCGTGCCCGTTTTTGACCTTTTTGCAAGTTCACAAAATTATAAATGCCGAAGATACGCTTCTTGGAAGCTTGATCCTCACTCAGAAATCGTAGATGCCTTTACATTCTGTTGGAATAATCTGTTTTCTATGCCTTTCCTCCATTTAGCATTATAACTAAAGTTTTGCAAAAGATCATTAGAGATAAAGCGGAAGGTATTCTAGTCGTACCCTACTGGCGTACACAACCTTGGTATCCACTGTGGACTAAATTAATAGTCTCCGATAAAATATTATTTAGACCTGATAAACACTTACTGTACTCACCTTTCAGAACGAGTCACCCGCTACACGCAGACCTTACCCTGGTGGCAGTGAGATTATCAGGTAGTCTATGATGAGCAGAGGCATTCCAGAAGCATCGTTAAGTATTGTCATGGTATCATTTGCGGTAAAAACTTTAAATCAATATAAATCGTCCCTAAAATCATGGTGGGCCTTTTGTCGGGACAATAATTATAACGTGTTCAACGCCAGTCACACCCAATTGATTTCATTTTTAACAAGTAAATTCGAGTAAGGGGCTAATTACAGCTCCATAAACTCACATAGATCTGCCTTGTCGATAATCCTAGGGACGAAAATCACATTAGATGATAGTGTTACCAGATTTTTAAAGGGTGTTTATCGGCTGAAGCCCCCTAAACCTAAATATGCCATGACTTGGGATACCAATATTGTTTTGAATTATGTATCCATTTTTTATCCGTATACCAATATTACCTTAGATGATTTATCTCGCAAAGCAATCACTTTACTCGCAATTGCTTCTGCACAGAATGCAAAAATGCAAACTAAATTTTGCATTCTCTGTGCAGAAGCAATTTATTTAATAAAAATAAATAATATAGGTGTAGACACAAATAAAATTTTGATTCTTTAATCTAAATTTTATTTGTGTCGGATTTAATTAAAACATCGCGTCCTGGAACTTTCCAACCACTTATCAGGCTGCCTTTCATAAATGAAGATCCATCGATATGTCCAGCGACAGCTATACAAGCTTACATCGAAAAAACATCACATCTGCGTCGTGAACAGCCAGATGAACCTCTTTATTAGTTTGCGAAAACCGCATAAAAAGGTATGTTCACAAACACTTGGTCACTGGGTGAAGAAAGTTTTACATGACAGTGGTACAGATATAACTGTATTTGGAGCGCATAGCACTCGCCATGCATCCACATCGGCCGCTCATAGACTAGGCGTTAATTTGGAAGTGGTTCGGAAGGCTGCAGGTTGGAGTGATTCCTCTAATGAATTTTTAAAATATTATAACCGAGAGGTTATTAATCCCGATAATGATGATGAGTTCGTTGATGTTATATTTAATTATTTGTGATACCTATACTATACATACCTTTGTGTATAACTATATTTATAAGATATATTTCTATAATTGTGTAGATTTCATAATCAGATGCATTTATTGTATTAACAGTTTTGTTAAGATTGGAATAAATGTTACTTATGAAAATAATTGATTTTGATTAAAGTAATCTAAATTAAACATCAGAGAAGAATATACATTATTTGTTTTCTTTCTTTCGTCAGGTTTAGTCTCTCTAAACATCTGCAAGTAAATAATGTAATCGTCTTCGGTTGAGACCCGAAGTATAATTAAGAATCAAACAAACTTACCTTGTTAAGTTTGATTCCAATTATGCGAGGGTCTCAACCGAAGACGATTACACTCCCACCCACCCAAACACCCCTATGTAAACAGGCAAATAAAAAAGCAAAAATGTATATTCACATTAGGTAGGACTCTAAAATAAATGACAAGTTGCAGGCGCGGGCGCGCGGCGGTGACATAAGAGTGAGACAGGAAATCAAGTTTTGTTTTTTAGTAGTAGTATATCTAAAAGTGTGATGAAGACAGCACAATCCATGTACTGCAAGTAAATAATGTAATCGTCTTCGGTTGAGACCCTCGCATAATTGGAATCAAACTTAACAAGGTAAGTTCGTTTGATTCTTAATTATTAAAGTTATGCACCTCGTTAATCCTAGTTAATTTTCAGGTATACAAAAAAAGACAAATTATGCTTATGTGACAACTGTTGTTGGCCAAATTTGGCTACAGCGATTCTGGGCAACAGGTATTATTTCTATGTACATGTTCATGTTTCTCAGGATTCATCACATCGGTCAATAACAACATCGAATAGTGTAGGCATAGTATAAAGATGCAACAGTATGGAAACTAGGCCTGGTTAAGCGGAAATAAACTTATACGTGACTACACGTCTTGACATGGCCTTACTACTGATAGCACCGCGACAACCAGTTAGGGCTCTCGTCGATTCGCATGTTTGTGTGAGTGAACCTGTTCGAACGTTTGTAGGTAGTTTCCATACTGTTCTCTTTATTTATACTGTGATGTAGGTATGGTTATTGTAAAAGGTTATTCGCATAGATCATGCATAAAATCTGAGATGCGTTGGAAGCAAATATGCAACAGCAACCCTGGCTTTTAAAAATGAAGAAGCTCTGACACTTACCGGTTCTCTTCCAGTGAATAGTTTGCAAGAAAGCGGGAGCTTTGTAAATGTGTTTTTTTGATGCCACATTATCTCGCAAGTTAGGCGATGTTCTCTTTGATATTTTAGAAGTCCTAATTGCTACAAAATTTAGCGTTTTTTTTTGAAATCACCGCGCACACACTATGTACACATTTAAAGTATATTACGAGTGTCTGTCTCGGAACTAAATAACGTGAATGAAAAGGTTTCTTAACAATCAACACCCACGCACAAGTTATTACCTATTTGAGTCTCTGCCTCGGGAATATACGACGTAAATTGATAAAAAGTCTTTGCAATCATAACTCACAAACTATGTTCGTATGTGAATCTTTGTCTCTAGAATGTAAATGTCTCTAAATGCTTTTGGCAGAGGAGAAATCACTCAACTCAACGGCTGGAACACAAAATTGGGACAAAGTAACATTATATCGCTGATACGAAATCCAAACCACCAAACCGGCACAAGAAAAACAAACAAAACAGGGACGGACCTTTTTAGTGTTGCCAAACCGTTTTATAAGTTCCTACTACTTAACACTTGTAGTTTAAAGTAGTGTAAAGTTTAAAGGTTAAATTATGTGATTATATGTTAATTTTGTATGTTAAAACAATTCCGTTACAAAATAAAACAGAGTAACACTTTTCATAACCGCAAAATGCATAAAGACAAAACTATATATGTACGTGATTTCGACAATATCTTCCAGTTTTTTGTGACTGGTAACATTGGTATAAATTCTTTATGTTGCATTCAGATTGCAACGATCGCTATACATTTATTTGATACGTAGTTTCTGCCCACTGACCGTTTGCTCTTCGCCGTTCAAATCCCTCTCCTGTTTTTTTTTCTCTGACAATAAATACCTTGGTAACCATGGTTACCACATCTCAAACCTCTTTATGAACTGACGACTACCTTTTCGAACGGAAGAGAACCAACGCTCGCATGAACACCATAGAGAGCTATTTTAACAATTTATGAAAGAATTGAATTATACCTACTTAGTATACATGACATGTGTAACATTAAGTGTAAACCAGACACTAAAACAAGAATAATATATACATCATAATTGGACAACGTAACAATAGTTACTTCACTGTAAATAGTAACTGACTTGAAACAATTGCTATTATTATTTTGTACCTACTTACCATATCTACCTAATTGTTACCTACTAAATTATAATTGACTAAGCCTAATGAATATTTCATGCAATTGAATTTGAATTTAAACGTGAAACTTGCTGTTTTTACGTCTGAAGCCGAAGGTTGATTCTGTTGGGGCAGCGCGGCAGCCGTTACATTTAAGGGATTGTCACCAATCTGACAGGACGCCTCTTCAAAGTGTAATAATAATACGAATAAGTAGAGAGAAGCGTGAACACTAAAGACGACTGCTCTCAGCGGAGGTACGGACTTGCTCAAAGAGACGATACGGATTTGGTATGTGCATCCATAATATTTTGTATGGTATTCAAGCCTCCTGTTACTCCAACGGACTGGTGAGGTTGTAGTCGCAACGATAAATAAGTGTTTTTCTCCAATGTGAAAATCGAATGGATAAAACGACTTGTTCTTCACGTGGGAGAAAGTATGAACTGATCAGCTATAGATAAAAACGATTCGGAACGGAGAGCTAGAAAGCAGATGGAGATAATTATTAGATTTACACATATCATTTTCAAACAGCCTGTAAAAAAATACTAATAATGTTGTAAGTAAATGCTAATGCCTAGGACAACCCATACCAATGTTATGTACTCATAAAAAAAAAAGCGGAAGTGTCACTAAATATTTTTTAATATCGTTTTTTTGATAATGGATTTCCGCAAAGTAACGCCTGAATCAATAAATTATCTTATGTACATACTCATCTAAGTGTTTCTTTTTTTTACCGCTATTCAACGGACAATTCTTGAATAAGGCATGGAAAGAGCTGCTATTTTTAAAAATGTCTAAGGTAAAAACAAAAGTAAGCCAAAGTATCTTACAGGAACAAAAACATTATAAATATACGAAAAGTGCCTACGTATTTTTATATACGCCAGTGAACACGTATAATCGAAGGAATAAAATAATGAAATGTCGACTAGGAGGTGGTACTACTCTATTAAAAATGACGTTTTTACATGATGGCCTGATTACATGTGTCACATTCTCATGTGCTTCATAAAGCAAACTCAAGTCCCATTTTAACAAAACGTATTTCACCTTGAATACAACGTAACGTAACGTAACGTAACGTAACGTAACGTAACGTAACGTAACGTAACGTAACGTAACGTAACGTAACGTAACGTAACGTAACGTAACGTAACGTAACGTAACGTAACGTAAAGTAACGTAACGTAACGTAACGTAACGTAACGTAACGTAACGTAACGTAACGTAACGTAACGTAACGTAACGTAACGTAACGTAACGTAACGTAACGTAACGTAACGTAACGTAACGTAACGTAACGTAACGTAACGTAACGTAACGTAACGTAACGTAACGTAACGTAACGTAACGTAACGTAACGTAACGTAACGTAACGTAACGTAACGTAACGTAACGTAACGTAACGTAACGTAACGTAACGTAACGTAACGTAACGTAACGTAACGTAACGTAACGTAACGTAACGTAACGTAACGTAACGTAACGTAACGTAACACAACACAACACAACACAACACAACACAACACAACACAACACAACACAACACAACACAACACAACACAACACAACACAACACAACACAACACAACACAACACAACACAACACAACACAACACAACACAACACAACACAACACAACACAACACAACACAACACAACACAACACAACACAACACAACACAACACAACACAACACAACACAACACAACACAACACAACACAACACAACACAACACAACACAACACAACACAACACAACACAACACAACACAACACAACACAACACAACACAACACAACACAACACAACACAACACAACACAACACAACACAACACAACACAACACAACACAACACAACACAACACAACACAACACAACACAACACAACACAACACAACACAACACAACACAACACAACACAACACAACACAACACAACACAACACAACACAACACAACACAACACAACACAACACAACACAACACAACACAACACAACACAACACAACACAACACAACACAACACAACACAACACAACACAACACAACACAACACAACACAACACAACACAACACAACACAACACAACACAACACAACACAACACAACACAACACAACACAACACAACACAACACAACACAACACAACACAACACAACACAACACAACACAACACAACACAACACAACACAACACAACACAACACAACACAACACAACACAACACAACACAACACAACACAACACAACACAACACAACACAACACAACACAACACAACACAACACAACACAACACAACACAACACAACACAACACAACACAACACAACACAACACAACACAACACAACACAACACAACACAACACAACACAACACAACACAACACAACACAACACAACACAACACAACACAACACAACACAACACAACACAACACAACACAACACAACACAACACAACACAACACAACACAACACAACACAACACAACACAACACAACACAACACAACACAACACAACACAACACAACACAACACAACACAACACAACACAACACAACACAACACAACACAACACAACACAACACAACACAACACAACACAACACAACACAACACAACACAACACAACACAACACAACACAACACAACACAACACAACACAACACAACACAACACAACACAACACAACACAACACAACACAACACAACACAACACAACACAACACAACACAACACAACACAACACAACACAACACAACACAACACAACACAACACAACACAACACAACACAACACAACACAACACAACACAACACAACACAACACAACACAACACAACACAACACAACACAACACAACACAACACAACACAACACAACACAACACAACACAACACAACACAACACAACACAACACAACACAACACAACACAACACAACACAACACAACACAACACAACACAACACAACACAACACAACACAACACAACACAACACAACACAACACAACACAACACAACACAACACAACACAACACAACACAACACAACACAACACAACACAACACAACACAACACAACACAACACAACACAACACAACACAACACAACACAACACAACACAACACAACACAACACAACACAACACAACACAACACAACACAACACAACACAACACAACACAACACAACACAACACAACACAACACAACACAACACAACACAACACAACACAACACAACACAACACAACACAACACAACACAACACAACACAACACAACACAACACAACACAACACAACACAACACAACACAACACAACACAACACAACACAACACAACACAACACAACACAACACAACACAACACAACACAACACAACACAACACAACACAACACAACACAACACAACACAACACAACACAACACAACACAACACAACACAACACAACACAACACAACACAACACAACACAACACAACACAACACAACACAACACAACACAACACAACACAACACAACACAACACAACACAACACAACACAACACAACACAACACAACACAACACAACACAACACAACACAACACAACACAACACAACACAACACAACACAACACAACACAACACAACACAACACAACACAACACAACACAACACAACACAACACAACACAACACAACACAACACAACACAACACAACACAACACAACACAACACAACACAACACAACACAACACAACACAACACAACACAACACAACACAACACAACACAACACAACACAACACAACACAACACAACACAACACAACACAACACAACACAACACAACTCAACACAACACAACACAACACAACACAACACAACACAACACAACACAACACAACACAACACAACACAACACAACACAACACAACACAACACAACACAACACAACACAACACAACACAACACAACACAACACAACACAACACAACACAACACAACACAACACAACACAACACAACACAACACAACACAACACAACACAACACAACACAACACAACACAACACAACACAACACAACACAACACAACACAACACAACACAACACAACACAACACAACACAACACAACACAACACAACACAACACAACACAACACAACACAACACAACACAACACAACACAACACAACACAACACAACACAACACAACACAACACAACACAACACAACACAACACAACACAACACAACATAACATGTTATAATTCCAGATAAACTCTAAAATCTTATTATAATATAGTATATTTTCAGATACAGAGCTATCGGCTTCAAATTAGTACGTACGCAACTATGTCCGGCAACATGTCGGAAGTGGAAGAGTTTTACGCAGGGAAACATATTTTCGTCACTGGAGGTACAGGATTCCTTGGAAAGGTATTTTATTTTAACACATGCGCCTGCCCGCGACTTCGTTCACGTACTAGGTTCGGCCTTCGGCCTCGCCACAACCTTTTATCTCTTCTAAGTTTTTCTTTCATGAGAATTTTCTCCTGGCAATAATTAACACAACAAAAAAGAATTATCGTAATCGTTCCATCCGTTCTCAAGTTATAGCGTGACCAGGAAAAATAGGGTTCATTTTTATATAATAGCTAGATTAGTGGTGAAATCAAGAAAACTATGAAACATCCTTGAAATATCCCATTTTTCTGACGTATCTATTTAAATTTTATGAAATACTAGACCACAATCTCACAGAAACATTATCTTGCAATAAAAGTAATAGGTATATGTGATAGATGAGGGCATACAGCAAAGCATCTATCTCTAATTTCTTCTCTAAATCGCATTGAGTAGTGTAGCAAATACATTAAATAAATAAGTTATTCTTTATATCAAGAAAGCGATTTTCACGGGTCACACCGTAGGTACAAAGGTACTAGTTTATTGAACGCTAAAAATCAAATATAACTCAAAATCATAACTAAACTTATATTAAAGGAGTAGAGGCCAAAAAGGTCTGTACTTGCAAGACATAAAAAAATTGCCCAGAAGACGTAAAATTACCTACTGAACACGAATATGGCGTTTTTGAAATGTATGTCTGTCTGTCTGTCGGTCTGTATGTTCACGCAACTTAAAAATTACCGCACTGTCGTGCGATTTTTTAATAATTCGTCGTTGCGCTTGTCGACGAGCTCACCGATGTCAAATACTTTATGAGATATCGCCCTTGTACATAAGGTTGTATTTCGAACGTGTCATGTCATCTCGTCATTTGTTTCACGGATGTTGCCAAAGATGCAACGATGTTTGCTATTAGAGAATTGCATGGCAGATTTGGCTCACCGCAGAGATGGTTCGTCAATGAGCTGTCACCCAGCTGTAAGCTCACTGTCACTACTATTCGATGGCATGCGCAGTTAGCAACAGCCGTGCGATTCTCTAATGATTGGTCGACGAGCTCAACAATGTCAAATACTTTATGAGATATCGCCCTTGTACACAAGGTTGTTTTTCCAACGTTTCTTGTCATCTCGCCATTTGTTTCACGGATGTTGTCAAAGATGCAACGATGTTTGCTCTTAGAGAATCGCACAGCAGCTTGGAGGTGCATAGCGGTGGTGATGCTTGTGCCACCGCTGCTGTACCTGATATGAAACTGTGAGATGAGGCAACGCTGATGCCATTCCGATGCGTGCGTTAAATTAAGTTAACTGAAATCGCTTTAAGTATATATTATGTATATTGCTTCGTTTCAGAGCCTCATAGAAAAAATACTGTACAGCTGTAGTGACATCCGTAATATATACGTTTTAGTTCGCGAAAAGAAAGGAAAATCGGGACAAGAGAGGATAAATCAACTGTTTAATATACCGGTACGTCGGCTGCTTATCGGGACAAGAGAGGATAAATCAACTGTTTAATATACCGGTACGTCGGCTGCTTTATTTGTTTTCTTTATGTTTTGTGAAATCTGATGTGAGATTCATTGGTTCAAGTTGGAGCAATGTTATCATGATGATATCTTGTTTTTGCGATAGTCAAAATTTAGGCTATTTTTTATGCAATTATATTAAACTGCTTTAAAGGTAATCGTGTATAATAGATCTTATTTTACTCCCAAAGTTTTGAAAAAAATACAGTAATCGTGGTTCTGTAGTTATGTTCTAATTTTGCATCGATTCGCATTGAGGTAAGTTTTGATACAAAGCATGATCTTAGGCTCTTTTTCTCGGAGCGCAGCGTAGCTTGCCTTATCGTTTCCAACTGACCAACAAGGCAAGTAACTCTTGCTCCAATCGCGACTTTAATGGATGAACAAACAGGCATTTTCAGTAGAGCGTTTCCGTGCTTCGGAGGTCATGGTAAGCCTTCGGTCCCGGTTTTTTTTAAGCAAGTCATTTGGCTTTGCTCTAACAAAACCTCGATGGCTCTAAACATTGAGGTGGCCGGAAAACTTCGACGCTAGGGTAGCCATTACCCTCTAACCCGAGCCAAACTGGGCTCGGGTTAGAGGGTAATGGCTACGTATGGCTTGCGTAGTGGAATATGATACATATTGATTATGTGTATAATGATATGTAAATGAGCAGATATATTGTTAACTTTTAACAATCTTATGACGTGTGTATATCTTTTCAGGCATTTGATAGATTAAAAAATCAACCAGGCTGTCTGTTAAAGATTGTTGCTTTACCAGGAGATATTGCAAAAGTGAATTTTGGTTTAAATGACGATCAATTGAGGATATTACAGGATGAGGTGCGTAATGTGTTCATATTACTGTTATGGATGTAGTATCGTCCTTAACCAATATATATATATAATTAAAATAGCTCCATCCTACTAATATTATAAATGCGAAAGTTTGTGAGTATATGGATGTATGGATGTGTGGATCTTTGTTAATATTTTTTTTATTATTCTTCCACACTACAGACTCTTTGGCCCGTACCTTTTTTAGATTTGTTTTTTAATTTTTTTTAATATTACATTATCATGGAGATCCGTTCTCCAAACATCACAATAAACATTCTTAAGCTATGGTGGAAATTGCTTAAAAACTAAAGTGAGTCCATAATCTATTGCTAGTAAACAATATTTTCTAATTTTATACTTATGTATACGCTATTGGCCAGAAGTACTGGCCTCAGGTTCACGCCTTTGCCGTATCCTTTTTAACATAACTTTCACGATCTCTTCATTGCGGTCTTTTATCGCCATTTTGAGATTATAGTCTATGATTCGATATTCGGATGCTTTAATCGCCCGCCTGACGAAATCGCCAATCGCGTCCGAGCTGTCGTCGGCAAAATACGTGCAGCTGCCTGAGTGTTGTGACACTGCCACCACTGCATGAGAGACGCTGTCTCGGAGTTTCGTGACTCGCTCCTTCGTCTGGATGGTGATCACCGTTTCGTAGGTCAAACCCTGTGCCTCGTGTACTGTTAGGGTGCACGACCCTTCAACTGATCCGTATCCTTTGCCGACTAAGAAGGATTTTTCCTCCTGTGTCAGCGCTAGATATAGGGTTTTTGGGAGGTCCGTTGGGATTTTTACACTTGTGTACCGTTCCAGCTTCAGGGAATGAACTCGGGATCTAGACGAGTAAATACCCGGGTACACTTCGCTGAGTACATATGCTACATCCATTGGATTACGGCGCGTACAGAACAGCTCTTGGCAGATGGACGCCAAGATTTCAGGACTACTGTACTTTATCTCGAAGAGATTTTCCTTTTCGATATACGGCAGTTGGTTGATCTTGTTAATCTTTGTTTGAGCGTGTTAGATCACGCACAAACGGCGAGGGCAATTTTGATGAAATTTGGTATGGAGGTAGATGAGGTGCTGGATTAACACATATGATACGTTTCATCATCATCATCATAATCAATCACCACGCGTGTTAAAAAGCGTAATATGCTTGGGCACAGCATAGACAAAATAATAAGGTCTCTACGTCAAGATCATAATGATGACAGTTCTGTCAAAGTTTGTGTCAGTTTCTGATAGCTTAGTCAAAAGCCAAGTCAATTTGACAGCTCGATACAATAGAATAGCTCGGCGACCGTCAAGGGTGATGAAATGTAATGACAGTTTTTTCCATGGTGATTAATTTAATATTTGTATGTACGTAAAGTAATGTATTTTATTATTAATGTTTACTGATTGATATACTAAATATTTAAATTTACTCATATAATACTACTCGTATTATAGCAATTGCGTTTGACCATTTACATATTGTATGACATTTTGGTATAAAGATAGTTATGGCCTTAGAGAAGATAATAAGCTACTCGAAGTACTAATCCTGCGCAGGCGTAGTCGCGGACACCAGCTAGTATCAAATAACCTACTGAAATGATTACGTTTTCCCTATAATCAGTATATATACAATTCTTAATGCGTAAACAATTTTGTGGTTTATTTAATCGAATGAAGTTAGTACCTATTTGTCATTACAATGTTCATTGTTTGCTTGAACAAACTGTTAGTTAAATTATTCAACTAAATTAAGTATCATTATTATTAAGTATCAATATTGAATTGAATATTAAAAAGGAAATTGAATATTGATTGAATTAAAAAGTTTGTGAGTATGGATGTATGGATGTGTGGATGTTATTTTTTTGACTTCGACGGCGACCGTCAAGGGTGATGAAATGTAATGACAGATTTTTCCATGGTTTAATTTTATATTTGGAAGTACATTATTGTATTATTAGTGTTTACTGATTGATTTGTTAAGTACTTATATTAACTCATATCAGCCAGTCGTAGAAACGATCTTAAACTTTTAAAGACGTCATTAAATCGTTTCAAAAACGAAAATTCTGTCAAATTTGAAAGTTCCCTTAAATTTATATACATCATACACATGAAATTGTCCTTTATCATATATTTTTATTAGTCAGTTAGCATATAGTATTAATAGTTAGTTAGCACAAAACATTATGTAGTGCTTATTGGAAATTGACAGATCAGAGATTAACACACACGGTGCAGTCCCTAGAAAAGTAGGTTGATTTGGCCAATTATGGCAAATGGAGAGTCTACGAGTTAAAACTTAATTGGTCAACAAACGGCCATTATACCGACTTTAGTAGAATTTTCGAATTTAATTTTGAATATAGTCTTACACATGTCTTTATCAAGTCTTTCATCATTGTCCCATGCAGAAGTGTACGTTCCCCACCGCCAAATCTCGGCCAAAGTAAAAAAAAAACTAAAACACTAGCGAAGGGCTTCGTATCATGTACCAAGTTTGCAAAAATGCAGTTCTGTAAATCAAATATATTGATTTGGAACCAATAACCAAAAAATATAGTATTAAGCTATTGATGATTGATAAAGTGTAATTTGATACTTATTCGTTTTATAACATACTTTTAATAGTTTCTCCCATATTACAAGTTTTGTCATCGCAAGCAAAACTCTAGTCTATACGACGAATCCACATACAAAGATAAAAACATTCTTTATTCGACACTGCTTCATAAAGACAAGCCAAACATGTAGTTTGCGTTTTGTTACTGCAACATATCGACGACGAGATCGACGGTGAGACCGCGCTGGACGCGCACGGCTGGAGGTGCGCGTCGCGAGTGGAACGCCGCGAACGCACCTGCACCGCTGGTGAGTCATCCTGCGAGTGGCACCCTCTCTCTCAGCGAGAACGATGTCACGCTCGTCTAATTTCTCATCTATTTTCGAGCTCCAGAGAAGTGTGCTATGTACAAGGTTCTCCCCCTTTTCCTACGGGATGCCTGTTACCAGTACGTGACTGAGTAAAATACTCCTGCTCGCGATCGTTAATGTGCATTTTCACTTCAGCAAGAGCCTGCTCCAAAGAACTTACATCTGGAGATTTAGATGCAGCGTCCCGTGTCTGTTCCAAAACCAAAATACGCACATAAAACGCATCCATACGCTCGTTGAAAGCGGTACGAGTAGCACTCATCTCCTTGTTTAGCTCCTTTATTTCCTCGAAAACTGTCCCCACATTATCTTTCGATTGTTGAAATTGAGAGGTCATGAGGTATAGATTTTGTCGAATTGTGATCTCTTTTCCTCCCTCAGAGCACGAATTGCTGCAGCGTTGACTTGTTTCACTGACTCATGCACAGTAGGCGTAGGTTCCTCAGCCACTGCAAAATAGTCATACTGCATGTTCCAGACTGGTGTGGAAGGGTCGCGGCCCCTAGGCGTTTGGATTGGCAGTCACCACATCTCCAAAAGTCGGGTACAGTAGCACCGACAGGGAACCGAACACACTCGTTATGACGTTTAGAACCACATTTGGATTAAGTTACGCCACCCTTTGTACCCATAAATTTTCCGCAGGCTGCACACTGAGGCATGATGGATATTAGGTTAAACTCAAAAACAAATAAGAACCAACAAATCGTACCAGCAAAACGTATTAACGCTGTGTATAAGTATGTAAACAAAGCGTTTTTATTGTGAGGCTACAATAAAAAAGAAATAGCGGGTAGATTATACCCACAGCTGGGAATCAATAACTTATTTTACTGATAAATTCACTTTCACTATGCTAACAATGTTCACAACAGTTTCACTAATGTTATTTATAATATTTAAAATTATGTTATAAAATTATTTTTTTTTTTTTTGTTTTGTGTTTTATCTGCGATCAGTCTTTGGACTATGAGCAGGTTTGTTGTGTTATTTTGGGCATGTAGGAGGAGTGATCCAATGAGCACATTTCCTTTTCTTTAAACATCATTTTCGTCTAGTCCTATGATGTGTTGTCTTCGTAGCCTCTTTGGATAGGTGATGGCAGTTAGCTGTGTAGCTAATGGGTTAGGATGCATGCTCAGCCGCTTTTTATACTTAGCCGACAAAAGTATTATTTCATCTTTGACTGTTTTAATTTTTAGTTCTTCATGCAACTCAGTAGTCCTCAGGAACCATGGAGCATTCGATATGCTTCTTAGGATGTTATTCTGTGCTCTTTGTATGATAGAGACATTCGAGTTGCAAGCAGATCCCCATAGTTGAATGCCATAACTCCAGATGGGCTTTAGTATGGCTTTATAAATTAATAACTTGTTGTCTGTGCTTAGAACAGAGTTTCTACCTATCAACCACAAGAGATTGCGGTATCGGAAGTTGAGCTCATCTCTTTTTTTTTGCAGGTGTGTTTTCCACGTCAGTCTACGGTCTAGGTGCATTCCTAGGTATTTCACAGAGTCACTGTGTGGTAGTGTGTTTGCTCCCAAGTTAACAGGTGGGCAATCTCCTTTGCGTAGGGTGAATGTAGCGTGTGTTGATTTTTTGGCGCTGGCTTTGATTCTCCACTTTGTCAGCCATTGCTCTATTTTGTCCAGCCCCCTTTGTAAAGACTGCGATGCCTTAGCTGGGTCTTTACTACTAGCGAGGATAGCAGTGTCGTCAGCGAAGGTAGCAGTTACTACCCCTGGAGTTTCGGGTAAGTCGGAAGTGAAAATAGTGTACAGGACAGGGCCAAGGACTGATCCTTGAGGCACTCCTGCTTGTATATCTTCAAAGCCCGAAGTGTACTCTCCATCCTTTACTTGGAACATTCTTTCCGAGAGATATGATTTAAGAATTCCGAAGAACGGGTGTGGTAGCAGAGTCTTTATTTTACAGAGGAGTCCTTTGTGCCAAACCTTATCAAAGGCCTGTTGTATGTCTAGGAAAGCTGCTGAGCAGTACTCTTTGAGTTCTAGAGTTTTTCTAATCTGGTCGACGACTCTGTGAACTTGTTCTATTGTTCCATGCTCCTGTCTGAATCCGAATTGATGATCTGGGATTATGGATCTTTCAGTAAGAGATTTGAGCATTCGAGTAAGTAGGATCTTTTCAAAGAGCTTTGAGATTACTGGTAGCAAGCTGATAGGTCTATAAGAGCCAACCTCATTGGGAGATTTCCCTTCTTTATGGATCATAGTTATTTGTGAGATTTTCCATACACTTGGGTAGTGGCCAACTCTCATGATGCTGTTAAATAACATAGTGAGAAAAACTACTCCTTTCTTTGGTAGCTGCATAAGGATCTCTTTGGTGATTTGGTCAAATCCTGGAGCCTTTTTGTTTTCAAGCTTTGTTAAATGTTTGACTATTTCTCTAGGGTTCGTCGGCTTAAGCGGTAAATCCAGCTGGAAGTCCTGATTAATTATGGAGTCTATTTCTGTGTCTCTGTCTCTAGCAGTATAGTCTACGCAGATAGGCTTGAATACCTCTGCCAAGTGGTTCGCGAAGGTGTTAACTCTTTGCTGTGCTGTTCTGGCCCATATGTTATCAGCAACTCTTAGAGGTGGCCGCGTATTCTTTGGTTGGTTTAATTTTGATGTGGCTTTCCACAGGGAGTAGTTGGTTGATTTTGTTGCAGTGAGTGATTCCAAGTGCAGTGCTAGGGTGGCATTTTTCGCTCCGTTTATAAGATCCTTAAGCTCGACAATGGCTTTGTTGAAGGCTTTTTTATCATCTTCATGTTGGCTAGAATGCCATACCCTACGAAGTCTCCGTTTTTCTTGAATTTTAGCCCGTATTTCATGTGGGACATAATTATGTCTATGTGATTTAGCTGGATTTTCAGGGGTATTTGCCCAGCAGGCTACTTGGATAAGGTTGGTAAAATCAGTTGCAGCCACTTCAATGTCTTCGGGGGTCTTCAGAGCAATCTGTAGTTCTAGTCTGTTTTCAATAAGCTTCCTGAATGATTCCCAGTCCGTGTTTCTATTAGACATTTTAGTAGCTGTTTCATACTGTAGAAGTGTTGTGCCAACTGTAAGTAGAACAGGAGTATGCGCCGAGGAGCCATCTAAACACGAGTTGATTATGGCAGAGTATTGTGACATTCCCTTACAGACAAAGAAATCTATAATGTCTGGTAATCTGTCTTTGTCTGTAGGCCAGTGCGTCGGTTCTGAGGTAGATAGTGTCATGAGGTTATTTTTGTCAATGCATTGTTTAAGCTGTCTTCCTCTTGTATTAGCCAGCCTTGAACCCCAGTGGGGATGTGTGCAATTGTAGTCTCCTCCAGCGATAAACCTGGGTCCTAACGTTTTAAAGTAGTGCGTGAGTTGATCCTCTTTGAGTTTATGTTTCGGTGGGCAATATATTGCTGATATGTTGAAGTTGCCATTCCGTCCTTCCACTGTGATGGTGGTCGCCTGCAAATGTTCAGTCTTATATGCTGGTAGTTCATGGTGTTTTACTGATGACCTTACTATTAATGCTGTTCCTGCATGAGCAGTTCCATCAGGGTGTTGGGTGCTATAGATGGTATAGTTTTTTATATTGATTTGACTGCTGTCTGTAAAGTGTGATTCGGCTATCAAGAGTATATCAAGCTTGTGGATATTGAGCAGCATTTCAGCTTCCTGTACATTAGGAGCTAACCCACTGATATTCCATGTGGCTATATTAAGAGAATTTATTCTGGAATTTTTTGGACAAGCGTCATTATTAAGCTCATTAATGTACTCATTTGGCTGAAGAGCATGTCTATTTTTTCTAGCTGCTTTATTAACAAGTCTTGAATTACTTGTGTTGACATGCTGTGAAAAAACTCTTCCTGTGGTGATTCTTGTGATAAGGATTCCTTTGTGTTGTTACTATGCTGTATATTTTCAGCATTTTTTTGCTTTAGTCTGCTGTCTGTGTTTCCTTGTCCTTTAGTACTATCTATTGCAGAGTAAGTTGGTCGTCTATTCTGTGATTGTAGGTTGTCTGTCGGTGTCAATGGGTCTTTGTCTGGAGTTGATTTTATTTTTGGTTTAAGGTACTTCTTGATATTTTGGATATTTTTATGTATATGTTGTGTGGTTTCATTGTTTTGGCTCTCTGTGATTTCAGTTACTTTTTCAGTCTTTTTTCTTTTGATGTTTTTATTTGTAGTAGGATAGTTATATTCAATTTTATCTCTACTATTCTCATTTAATCCTATTGTGTTGGATCTTTGGGTTTCTTCTAGTCTGGGAAAGGCCTTTGAGTCTCTTATCGAGTTGAAGGTGTTGCGGTTGTTTTTGCGATGTAGTATTTCTTGGTATACTTTACATCCTTTATAATTTGCGGGGTGCTCTCCATGACACAATGCACATTTAGCTGGAGTGCTGCGATCTTTCTTTTGGCAGTCACTTGTGTTATGTGGTCCTGCGCATTTAACACATCTATATGGTCGCATACAGTTGTTTTTTGAATGACCATACAGTTGGCATTTATTGCATTGCACAATGGTGTTCCTTTTCCTTGGGTCCTCAATGGTGACAGCTGTATTGTATATGTACTTAATGCTTTTTACAGCTTTGTTATTATGATTGCGTTCAATGTTAACGAAGAACGTCGATGTCGGCTTTTTTTCAGGTCCAGATCTTGCATTGATGATTTCTCCGCACACTTTATTGCCTGTTTTCTCAATTTCTTCTGTAATGGCCTGATGAGGTGTTGAGTGGTGAAGGTTTTTGATTACAATTCGGTAAGGTCTTTCCTCCTTCCTAGTGAATGTGTGTCCAACAAGCCCCATTTCTCTAACTGTGCTCATTAGTATCTTGTAAGCGTTAACTGAAGAACAGTTGATTCGTAACTGATTTTGAGTAATTATCTTTAAGGTGTATTCCTCTTTTTTCAGCACTGTTTGAATTGATTGGGTGAGTTTGTACACATCCTCAATTCCATATAGAATGAGTGGTGGTGGCTTACTTTGCTTAATTTTATTTTTATTTTCATTCTCTGTAGGGTCAGTTTGGAGGATTGCGAAGCTGTTTTGCGTTTCAATGGCTATTATTTGCGAAGGTGAGACAGATGTTCTTTGGCGTTTGCTTTTTCTTATAATTGGCTCCTGCCAATCTGGGTTTGAGGTGCTTGGAGTACTAGGCTGAGACAAGTCAAGTTTCTGCCTTGGTTTAGAAGTGCAGTCCATTGCCTCCTGTTGGGATTCGTTACTGATGGTTAATCTTTTATGTGGGTCTTCAATTTTCTTTTTTGTCGTCTCTGTAATATCACTGAGGGATGTTGATCTTTGTCTGTTAAACAGCCCAGGATGGAAAAGCTGTTGGGTTAAAACTCTTGGTCTATGTGGCTCTGTTGGTTCGTTGATGGGTTGCAATTCTTTGCCCCCCCCAGAATACGAGGGGCAGCCTGAGCTAGGCTCAGGGAGGGATTCTCCGGGTTTACCGGTACCCTCCTGGGGTAGTTTTTCTTTAAGTCTTGCTTCCATGTTGGAGTTATTTTTTCGTCGGGGTTTTCTTCCCCTAGCCAGATTATTCGGTTATATGGGCGCCGAAGATTCGCCCTCGCGCTTCATACTTTGCTGCTAAAGTCACAAGGCAGATGATCATGTGCGGGGCCTGTTTTAGACAATAGCATTTTCCAGGGGGGACGACCCACAATGGTGAAAGTATGTGGGTCCAAAACTAGACCGCGGCGGCAGTTTAGTAATGGCGTGGACGTGTATGAAGCACTTGTCGGTGCGCGTCTGATAGCCTAGCTCCGCACACCTAGGCGTACGCTTCTGGTAGTTTTAGCATTTTATAGGTGCGATTTCCCTGGCAAAGAACCCGCCCCACTAAAAACCTACACCGACCACCCCCCCCAAATGTTATAAAAAGTAATGTTCTATTAAACTTTTGTCACCGATAGATGCTTCGGACTTTGGATTTTTGCTTTGGACGATTTGGTGCGACACAGACTGAAATTGTAGAGAATAGACGGTGTGTCGTCGCTGAGCTTTACGGGTGCTTGACAATATCTCTAGTTTGGGGACGGGCAACTTGGTTGAGTTCAACGCCAGGAAGATTCAAGTGTGGGCGTTCTCGGCAAAAAATAAAACTCAATTTCTTCCTCTTCCTTCTCTTCAGAATATTACCTTACCTGTACAGTGTAATCTTGACATCCTTGGCATGGACATCCGTAGCGACCTTAACCAGCGTGACTACATTCAGAGTATTATCAAGTTTTCTTCTTGCATACTTGGAGTACTGAACAGAGTAAGACGTTTCTTTACGATTAGCGTTGCCTTCTTTATACAACTCAGGTGCGCCCATGAGTTGCCACCTCTGGGATGGATCTGCTAAGTACCTTATGGATGCTCTCGATAGACTCCAACGTCGTGCTGTCCGTATTATGGGAGACGCTGAAGTCACTTAACACTTGGAGGGTAGTTTGGAAACCGAGTTGTAAACATCTATTTTTCTTCGTCGTTCGTATTTAATTCAATTTTATTAGTTTTATCGTATATTCAGTGTTTGAACTGTACTATATCAATAGAGTGATTACAAAGCCACAAAATGCAGTGATAAAAATACAACAGCTGAGTGTTTATAACAGTGATAATTGCGATTATTAATCTCATATTCAACGATCAACAAAACATTGCAAGTCGTTGTTGAGAACGCGTAAGTGCCACGGATTCCACGGCGCTTACGTCCTTTTGAGCAAGAACCGAACCAAGTCTATCGGCGGTTATACGCTGTACATCGACGCGTTTCACTACGTCTGAATCAATGCATCTTTGTTGTTTCGTATAATCGCAGCAATGAATGCTCAAAAGTGCGCGGCATGTCCTAATCAACTAAAAGGAATTTTTTTCTTGGAGTGCAGCCGTTGCTCCGATAGATATCATTTTACTTGTTTGAACTTTACGAAACAAGAAGTCAGCGGGTTCTCCAAGGATTACAAGGCCTCGTGGGTGTGCCCTTCATGCCGATGTAAAGAGCCTAAGCTCGGCGATAACTCGAACACACCGATCCGGGCCTCGACGCAGAAACCTGATACAGTTGCAAAGCAAGTAATACAAGTACCACCGACGGCGCCGCCTGCTACTGCCTGCGCCGAAAACGACAACGTCACTCTGCGCTCCAGACCGCGCAGCACTTGCAGTTGCAGCTGTATTACGGCTGAGAGTATCCGAGACATAATTTGGGAAGAGCTGGACCGGAAGTGGAACAGTCATCTAAGTGATATTCAGTTAAAACTGACTACCTTTGAAGAGTCGCTCGCCGCCTACTGTTCGCAGAACGCCAAACTTTCCGAAGTAAACGAATCGCAGAAGGCCTTAATCACTGAATTACAAAATAACAACGAGGGATTCCGCGCGACGACCAGTGATTTGACTCATCGCGTGCAATTATTGGAACAACTATCGCGCTCAAATAATATCGAGGTACAGTGTGTTCCAGAAAACAAGAGCGAGAATATTTACAATACTATACAGCAGCTGGGAAAAGTCATTAAATGTCCAGTAGCCGAGTCCGACCTCCAATATTGTTCCCGTATAGCGAAGCTGAACAATCAGAGCCCCCGGCCGAGGTCTATCTTGGTTAAATTTAGTAGCAAACGCCTCCGTGACAACTTTCTCGCTTCTGTGGTAAAGTTTAACCGTAATAATCCGACCGAGAAGCTAAACAGCAGTCATTTGGGCATCGGCGGCCAGAAAACAAGTCCCGTCTACGTAAGCGAGCACTTGACACCGGAGACCAAGTCACTTCACGCCGCGGCCCGTATTGCAGCCCGCACTTTAAAATATAATTTTGTCTGGGTTCGGGACGGAAAGGTCTTTCTCAGAAAAAACAATACATCGGGCTATATTCATATTTGCAACGAAAAAATATTAAAATCTTTAACGTAAAATTATTAATAGTCATAAAATCCATAAGCGCATAATATCTATATTCTAATTGGCTTTGTATTTTACGATTTTCGCATTAGGTATATTATACATAATTATAATTGTGCAATATATGTTAATTAATTAATTAGCTTTTATAACAATTTATATAATTTTTAATGTCAAATTGCAAATATTTTTCTCCTAACTATTCTTTAAATAAGCTTAATGTATATTATCAAAATGTCAGAGGGCTCAGACTTAAAACCGAGGACTTATTTAACAATGTAACCTGTAATGCTTACGTCGTTTTGTCTGAGACATGGTTGAATGACTCTTTCTGCGATGCTGAACTTTTTGACAATCGATACGTAGTATATAGAAGCGATAGACAGATTGGTAGTGGTAATGGTTTTCACACTCAAAAAAAATTGGAGGTGGAGTTCTTATAGCGGTTTCCAAACATATTAGCTCGAGTCGCCTTTCTTCTTTTGAATCTAGGTGTGACGATATTTGGATAAGTTTAGATGTGAAAGATTCAAATGGTAAATCGGGTAAACTATATATTTGTGCTGCTTATCTTCCATCCCCACTCAAAAAAGAAGTTCTTATTGAATTTATTAAAAACTCCAATCAAGTAATAGAACAAAATAATATCGAAAACGTAGCTTTTCTAGGTGATTTTAATTTGGGGACATAGATTGGGACTCTCTGGATGAATATTGTCAAACTCAAGCACAGACCTATACCGAAATGACTAATAAGCTTATAGAGTTCGTTTTATTGAATGACTTAAAGCAATACAATTGTGTTGCGAATTTTCAGGGTAAATTGTTGGATTTGGTATTGAGCTCGCAACCAGTAGTCAATGTCGCTGAGTGTCTGTCTCCTCTATCTAAAGTTGATCGCTTTCACCCTCCTATCGAGTTTTCATTTTCATTTGTTGCTAATGCAACTTTGCCTAATAATAACCAAGCACGTTTTTGTTTTAACAAAGCTGATTACTCATACATAATTCAAGACTTAAACAATGTTGATTGGGATAAGGGTTTTTCTAGTTGCAATACAGTAGACGAAATGGTGACTATCTTTTATACACGTCTGAGAGAGGCTATTACTAAACACGTTCCTAAATCAAAGCCTAGATCCAAAAAAATATCCTGTATGGTTTTCACGAGATCTTATACTCTTACTGCGAGAAAAATACAAATACCGCCAGAAGTTACGTAAATTTAGTAACAATCCACGCGACAAACTAGCATTTGATTTGGCTAAATCCCGTTCTGACAAACTGATACCCCTTTGTTATAGGATATATTTAAATAGCTTAGAGAGTAACTTACGCTCAAACCATAAATTATTTTGGACGTTCGTGAAAAATAAACGTAATAACAGTAGCCACTTTCCTGCACAGATGTATCTTAGAGAAAAATCTGCAGTTGGCAGTAAAGATATATGTGATCTCTTCGCTAAGAATTTTTCTGCAGTCTACAACGATAATGACAAAAATAAGGATATTTTAAATACTGCAAATGAAGTACCTGAACCAGTACCGGCTCTTACTAGTATCTTCCTCACGACGATAATGTTCAAAGACGATCAAGTTTTAAAAGTTTTAAAAAGACTTGACTCTTCGAAGGGAGCCGGCTCAGACGGCATTCCTTCCAGATTTGTGGTTGGGTGTGCCCCAGCTTTGGCTCGTCCGCTGCAGTTAGTATTTAATAAATCTTTATCCTCCGGAACATTCCCTTCGTCGTGGAAGAGGGCGTTGGTAGTTCCACTTCTCAAAAGCGGAGACAAGGATAACATTTGTAATTATAGGCCGATCTCTATTGTCCCTGTTTTTGCTAAAGTCTTTGAAAAGATGTTAATTCCCATTCTTACTAGTCATTTCAAAAGTATAATCATTACACAACAGCATGGGTTCATAAAATCGAGGTCTACTGCAACAAATCTGGTCGCGTTTATTAATGATGTATCTCAGATCCTTGACGAACGCTCATCAGTGGGAGCTATTTATACTGATTTCAGCAAGGCGTTTGACAAAGTTGATCACAGAATCCTTTATCGCAAACTCGCCATGTACGGTATTGCCGGACCACTGCTTACATGGTGTGATTCGTATCTCCGAAACAGATCATCAGTCGTGGTTGTTAACGGTGATTCATCTGAACCATTTAACGCTTCGTCGGGTGTCCCTCAGGGAACACATCTTGGTCCTATGTTCTTCTGCTCATTTATTAATGACATTAAACAGTGCTTTAGGCACTGCAAATTTCTTTTTTTCGCCGATGACTTGAAATTTTTCCGCGCTATGGAGTCTAGCAGTGATGCGGCCTTGATACAGGAAGATATCAATCGGTTGGATGCATGGTGTGACGAAAATCTCATGAATCTCAATGTGTCTAAATGTTTTGCTATGCGCTTTACTAGAAAACTACAACCCATGAATCTTCCTACTTTTACAATAAATAATACTGAAATTTCAAACGTTGACTACATCAGGGATTTAGGCGTTACATTGGATAGCAAGCTACGTTTCCATATCCACGTTGATAGTATTGCCTCCAGGGGTTTTAAAAATCTTGGTTTCATACTGCGAAATTGTAAAGGTTTTAAGTATCCCAGCACAAAAATCATGCTCTACAACTCGTTAGTGCGTAGCGGCTTAGAATATTGCAGCATTGTGTGGAATCCTTTCTATGATATTCACAAAAAAAGAATAGAAAGTGTACAAAAAAGATTCATGTGGCATCTAACCTACTCATGTTATTTAGGTAAGGAACTTAAAATCTACGATTCACAACTTAAGTTTTTTAAGATGGATTCACTTACAAATCGTAGGAGAATGCTGGACCAGTTATATTTTTATAAACTTGTAAACGGAATTTTGGATACCCCGGAACTACTCTCGGAAGTGTACCTGAGTGTTCCCCGAGGTTTGCCTAGAGTGTCTTGCTTTAATATGTTTTCCACTAGGTGTTGTCGTTCCAATTTGGGATTAAATTCACCATTGCCTAGAATAGTTCGTCAGTATAACACTTTGTCTAAGACAAACAATATCGACATATTTGGAGACAATATTAATGGCTTCAGGTAGTCTCTGAGGTCTCTGACTACACAAATTTAATTTTTTCTTTATGTTTTAAAATATATATTTTTAAATTAACTTTTAAAGACGGTTCATTGACTGTATTATGTTTACAACTATTACTTATTATTGCATGCTGTCTTCACCTGTAATTATTGTGACATTTGGTTTAATTTAAAGTTTTAATTAATTGACAATGTATTGGTGTACACAATGTAGGTGGACTTAATAAATAAATAAATAAATAAACACCTAGAACCCTTACACATGCATAGAACTATAGCTTTTTTAAGCGTTTTTTACCGGTTGTTTCATGGCGAATGTTCTGAAGAGCTTTTTTCTCTTATTCCTTCCTTACCATTACGATCCCAATTAAAATGACGTAAATTTACGTGCGTGTCATTCATAAATCGTTTGCTTCAATTATCACGGTATATGAAGGGTTTAAACAGATCACAGCATGTACAACAGTCTATTTTAAAATCCTGTCTTACCTGTGTATCAAAAATAAATAATTTGAATTTGGATCATCAAGTGCATACGACTTGGCCGTTTCGTCACTTGGTAGCATAATAAAAAGGTACTTAATGTTAAACTTATTGAGTATCTACTATATTGCACAGGTGTCCATAGTTTTTCACTTAGCGGCCACAGTGACCTTCGATAAGCCTCTACAAGAGGCTTTGGAAGTAAATGTTGACGGCACAATAGAGGTGATGAAGTTGTGCAGTCGGATGAAGAAATTACAGGTAAAGGTTGTGGCTTTACAAGGTGATATGTCAAAAGTTTTGCTTTAACTGGCTCATGTGTTTTTAAAAGTCTCATGGACATTTAAACATACTCTTTTCTTACTTATAATTTCTATTTACATGCTTATTATCTTAATTCTTACTCTAAGTATTACGAAAAACTTGACATGCGGTATTTTAGTTCTTTGATGCTTTAGATATCAAAAACCGAAGTTTTTCTCTTCTCATTTATGTTTTTGGTCAACAGGCATTTATCCATGTATCGACAGCATTTAGTAATGCCGAGAGAAAAGTTGTTGACGAGGTGGTATACCCTCCGCCTCACGAGTTGGAGACGGCACGTCAGAACGCCAAACTGTATTCCAATGAGGAGATTGTTAAACGTTATATAGGTTAGTACGTTTAGTACTATAATATGAACGGAGATAAATATGCTTTACTATTAAGTTATGTGTCACCACCATTGTGCCAGATTATTGTACATCCTGCATAAGGAGAATGAGAATTTTTAATCCGTTTTTTATTTGCGATTTATAATTACTAAGACTCGCTATTTGTTACATGTGATGTAATAATGCCCTACTTTCTACCATACAAATATCTCTGGAAAATGTTCCTCTTGGAGAGCTTATTACAGCATGGACGATTCCCTGCGAGGTCAACTATGTTATGTGTGTAATAATATTACGGATTGTCTTCACTATGTCTTGCTGGCTTACCGTATAGGTTCGTCACTTCGCTAAGACGCGGCAGTTTGCATCCAAACTTTCGTTTCGTGGCGAGAAATAGTCAATTTAGTATAACAAACAGTTGGCAATTAACCCGTTATATAGTTACCATAATGACGTGACTAAATTCCCATCATAAAAGATTGGTAGGGGGAGGGCAGCTGCTCCCTATGAAGTATCAGAGTTCTGACACAAGTGACGGTTTTACTAGTTACCGCCCATGTGGGAGACCCAGGCAACACTTGGAAATCGGACTACTCGAACCTGTAATATATTCATGGATCACACATTTTCATTCACTGCCCTTTAAAGTTAAGTTGATATACCTTTCTACATTTTGTATTAAACCTCATCTTAGAATTCGCCAGCGAGTGTGTTAAATATGAAAAATAAAAAAAGATTAGATTTACGGAAGGAAGTGAACAGAAACAAAAACAAAAAAAATTGAGGATTCTGAGAATGGGTGCTACACAACAATTTCTCTGTTAATGTCTAAATATTAAAAATAAGAAGATTCAAGTGCGAAAAGAAATAACACTATGCTTTCCTGGGATCATGCAAATATGTAAATATGCGTAATAAACGCATGAAAAATGGGACATTTACGATTTCAGCGATACGGAATTCAGCGATAGTATTTTCGATATCAATTAATACAATTGTGATAGCGCTTTCGCTATTTTGCAGTGAAGCATACAGCTGCTTATAGCATCCCTGAATGAACCCTGTCCCGGGTGGATTGACAACTGGAATGGTGCTACGGGACTCTTCTTTGGAGTACCTGCTGGTATTCTAAAAGTAGCGATCGGAAGAGGAAACATTATAATAGATTTAGTACCCGTTGATATCGTCACTAACTTGGCTATTGTGGCGGCCGTAAGATGTCAAAGGTATATTTTTATATTTTAGTTTTGTCCGCTATGCTACAAGACCACATGCCCTATTTCGCATATATTACGAGTATAAGTATAATTATTAGGTAACAATATAATTTTATGGGTTTATACCCCAAAGTGACTAACTAGGTGCGGTTGTCTACCAAACTTTAATGTCTACCGAGATTGTCATAGCGTTGGTATTGCGTACAACAACGCCAAAAGGTTTTGTCTATCTCATTTGACAGTTTATAGTGATAATCACTTCGCAAAGTGTACCCACATCGATTAGCTGTAAAAATTCAATTTAAAAGTCAGAGTTGGACATTCTTGAACATAATAACAATGCTATGACAATCTTGATAGATATCAGAGTTCGGTAGACAACTGAACCTACATTGAAATTTATAGAGAGAAAAATTCCATCTCCGGACGGAATTCGAACCCGCGTCTTCTGACTCTCCGTGTCAGACGCCATTGACCAACTAGGCCACCGAGGTTCTGGTCCGAGAATCGAATTTTAACTCTCTATTTGACTAACCGTCTTGCGGGGACGGAGCGACATTTATTGGACAGGTAAACAGTACCATCCAACAGAAAGAAGCATTATTTAGAAATACATAAACTTTTCGTATTGACATCGCAGCCCTTGTAATTTTTAAAGTATTACTTTTTAAAGCACTAACAGCTGCATAATCCTGCTTAATACTATAAAAACTGAACCTAGTTTAGTCATTTCAAATGTAATTTAAGCCAATAGCCCTGCTGAAGGAGTTTTCATGCAAAATGACTATCTTATATGTTTTTGGGGTTGACCATAATGACCACCCTACCAGCGAGTGAAGCTGCTGGCGGGTCAGCAAGTCAGGGTGCAAATGAATCCCTATTTCCCGTGGCCACGCCATAACTTGAGAACGACTTAACCGATAAATTCATATTTTTTTTTAATGTTTTGATATATTGTAAATGTTTCTTACAAAGAAAGTTGCGAAACATCACCAAGCGGGTGAAACCGCGGGCGCAGCTAGTCTACAATAAATTGTCTGTATGAGTAAACATAAATAAATTATAGCTTGTTCAGATAGAACGTTTTTTTTCGTAAGTAAGAAATAGCATAATTAAGCTCTATAAAAACTAAAATGTGGTTGTGTTTCAGTGCATACTGTATATGTATTAGATAAATGATAGTATTTTATCAGTATTGGTCATTACACCCTCTGCTCCTCCTCTCTTACGCCCTCGCTGCGGCGCTACCTGCAATACATAGCTTACTTATATCATATAGGCGTATTTATCGGTTTTTCGATATTTTTTTTCAATTCAACTACGGTGTGTCTTTGTATTTGCAGTTCCAAAGAAGTTGTTGTATACAACTGCTGTACTGGCACGTCGAACCCCATAACATGTAATGAAGCGAAACATATCGCCCGAAGAACTGCCTTGAAGCATTCAATGAGTAAGTAACCAAAAGGTTTTTCTCTTTTGCTTCAGTTTATTTGAATTTTGATATTATTAGCAGAAGTTTTATTTTGTTTCAAATGTCTTGTAATAATGTTGAATAATTTTGTTCGCGTTGAGTTTATTTGATCTAAAATTTGGAGGAGTTCGAACAGTTCTTGAATTGGCAAAAAATTTGTATAGTTATTCAAAAGATGTCGCTTCGTCCCAATGCCCCGGTTAATGGAGGCCTCGGGGCAAAGCAGACATGACACGGAATGTCAAAAGACGCGGGCTCGAATCCCGTCTTGTAATTTAACTCTACGAAAATTTCAGTCAAGTTTATATCTTTTCATTATTTTATGTACTTATATGGAACCCTCAGAGTACAAATGGAACTATCACTACATAGGTTTTATAACTTCCAAAGTGCGATGCACTCTCACTTAATATTGAACACTCCTCGTTTAATTGAATATTGTACTTTATTCTCCATCATATTTTTAAAAAAAGTCAGCTAATAAAAATAAGATTGATATGAAGTTTTAACATGTTACTATTTATAAATGTAGTTAAAATAAATTAAAATTAACTTTTGCAGATTTTTATCCTTGGCCGTATTTAATATTTACTACTAGCCACGTGTTATATAATGTTCTACGTTTTATATTACAATTGATACCAGCACAGATAGCCGATTTCTTATTCAGCAGCGGAGGTATAAAGTAAGTAAAATTTATATTACCCAGAGAAAAGTTAGTTGCCTCTTACTAAAACTCACTCCTGAGCATATTGTGTGCTGAATTGCCACCCTAAAAACTTACTAAAATATTTTTACATTGACATTATTTATTATTTGTTTTTTTAGAAAGTGACAATACGATAGGCAATTATTATTTATAATTATTTTTATATATATATTATATAATTATTGTATTTACATTGATCGATAATTGTAATGCTGCTGGCGGTTTACTTGTATGTACAATGTTATAATTGAGCGTTATTTTTAAATCACACTTACCCTGTACTTTGCCTTACTTGCTGCAGTGACCTCTAGTTTTAACACTTTCTGATAGTAAGATTTGTTTCTTATTCTGATCTTGTTTTCCCTCCTAAAAGTTTAATGGGTCTACTGAACTGAGACTAAAACTTGAATTATAGTACGGTTTTTTTCACTTGCTGCAGACTGGGCCATAAAATATAATAGTAAGGATAGGGGTATAGGTGAGCATGTTTCACAGTCGCAACGCCGTTATAATTATTATTATTGATAGTAATAATGCGCAGCTTTGTTCCTGTCCATATTAGACCCATGAGTGGAAGAGAGAGCGAAATACTCTCTGCACCGCTCCTACGTTTTACGACCCAGTCTGCAACGAGTGAAATCAGTACTATAGTAAAAGTGTACGTCTAATAATTTTACATAACACTATATCTTTCAACATTTATCTTTCAGGCATATGAAAATACAAGAAAAACTCAACAAAATGCTTCACGTAGGCAAATTCTTCTTGATGAACGAATGGAATTTCTTCGATAAAAATGTACATTTATTATGGAATTCTATGTCGGAACGGGATAAAGGGGCGTTTAATTTTGACGTTAAGTCAATTGACTGGAACAAATGTATTGAAAATTATGTTTTAGGAGCAAGGAAGTATTTAGGAAAAGTCATACATAAATTTTAGGTAATATATATTTTTCATCATTTACTATCAATCGTTTCTAAAGCATTTCCTCTGATGTACTACTGTAATTATTTAGCCCTGTAGTTATTTTACAAGAATAAATGCTGATATTCCAGAAAGACGCTCAGTAGTAAATCTACGCTTAAGTACTGATCTGAGTTATCATTATCAGCCGGAAGACGTCAACTGCTGAACTACTACCTGCCCCATAGAACGCCATTTGGACCGGTTACTCGCTTTCTGTTCTGCATCCATTCTGCGATTCCCCGCGGTTTAAAGAGGTCCACCTAGCGGGGGGTTGGCCTACACATCAGTTCTGCGAGCGATGTGGCCTACCAATTGCCACCTCAACTTGCTAATTTTGAGAGCTATGTCGGTGACCTTAGTTCTCCTACGGATCGCCTCATTTCGGATCTTATCACGCAGGGAAACCCCAAGGATAGCCCTCTCCACTGCACGCTGAGCGACTTTAAGCTTGTTAATGAGGCCCAAAGTAAGGGATCACGTCTCAGTGCCTTAAGTCGTCACTGGCAATACACACTGGTTGAAAACCTTGCTTTTCAGGCTCTGAGGTATTGGGGACGAAAAGATGGATCGAAACTTCCCGAACGCTGCCCATCCAACCTGGATTTTTCGTGCGACCTCCTTGTTGAAGATGGACCTACCTAATTGGACAGTCTGTCCACAGGTAGACGTACTGGTCTACAACTACGAGTGTATCATTTCCAATAATTACCGGTATAGGTGAAACATGGACGTTGGAAATAATTTTCGTCTTATCCATGTTCTCAAACTGGAACTGTCTGTGGAACTCATCAAACCTGCGTGCAAGACTGTTCGTGATGACTCTCGAAAATAGCTTGTACATGTACAGCAGAGTACACGAACGGTCTCGCACGCAGGTTTAATGAGTTCCAGCCTCCTGAACAAGCCGGTTTCCGAAGAGACTTTAGCACCGTAGACCACATTCATACAATACGGCAGATTATACAGAATACCGAAGAGTAGAATAAGCCACTGTGCCTAGCGTTTGTGGACTACGAGAAAGCCTTCTATTCTATCGAGAATGCGTGCTGCAGTCCTTGCAGCAATGCCAAAATTACTATAGGTATATCAAAGCGTTGAAGAATTTTTCGATGTTTTGGATTTTGACAGGATTTGGACGGAGCGTACAACTTGTAGACTTCACCAGACTTGACCTCTCAAGCTTTACGTTGATATTCAATGCGCCTCTTAAGATGCGGTGATCGCTGCCGGTTTTCACCTTGCTGATCACAGAGACGTCATTGAATATGTGCTTATCGGTCGTCATGATGAAGTCTATGTCGTTCGTAGTGGACCCGTCGGGACTCATCCACGTCCACTTCCTGGATGGCCGCTTCATGTAGAAGGAGTTCATCATAAAGAGTCCCTCCTTCTCCACGAAGTCAGCCAGTCTCTGTTCCCTTGGGTCCCGCTGCCCGTATCCAAATGGCAATAAAGATCTTTATAAGGGGTTGATATGGGGGAATAGGTGTTTCGTACAAGTTTATTAAAATAGAAATAATTTTAACGTACCAACATTATAACGGGATGGTTCTTAGAATATCTATTAATCCTGATTAATTTTTTGATTGAAAGTTTTAGAACTTGTAGATAATTTAAAAAATAACCAACTGAAAGTAGCCTTGCTCTCAAAATATTCGAATTTTATAATAACGACAACTCGGAAAATATTTTATACAGGCAAATATTCGTTTATGTCTTGTAGCAGCAGACAATTCTTTCTGAACATAGTATAATAGTATACTAACTATTAAGTAATATTTAATACTTATAATAGTGTTAAAATAATATTAAATAAAAAGAAATGACATTATTTACTTCTTGAGGCCTACTTACTCATAGTGTATTAAATCGTTTATTCTGGCATTAACATAATCCTCAAATAAGTGAAGATGGTAGTTGTTGATTTCTTTTAAATTTTAAGGGGTTTCTTCGTAGTTAAGAGGATTACATAGCTAGTACTTTCCGTACTAAAAGAAAAAACTCTTTTCTACCTCTTAACATTGTCCGATTTCAGCGATTTTTTTTTCATGGAATCATCACATTGTTTACTATGTTGTGTACTATGTACGTTGCAATGTAGGTAGTAATTAGTGAAGTGTTGACTTTGATTCAAAACGAGATAGAAGTCATGGATGAAATTAGCATGATACGTATTTGTTTGAGTTCTTTTACAACGGAATAAATTACCGAGGCGAAAAACTTGTTGTTCGAGTGTGTGCCGTCTTCGAAACGTAAAATTCTAAGAAAAAAAGACGGAAAGGCACAGAGAGACTTAGAAGATATTATCAGGATTCTTAAAGAGACGGATCCGTTAGAGTTGCCTCAATTTTGCACTAGAAATTTGATTGTTTTGCCACCAATTTTATGGGACCACCTAGATTGCAGTAGAATATTAAAGGAAATAATGATCTTACAGAAGGACGTTGCAACTGTGAAGGAAACCTACGTTACGACGGAAGAGCTCAATTCTATTAAAATTGAGTTGAATAACCTTAAAATGGCTTCAATGGTTAATAATTTTGATATGTCTAATGTGAATAAAATAAGAGGTAGTTCAAACTTATGTACTGTTAACAACTATGACAGTGGACCGATAGGACTGGTGCATCTACCAGCGCAGGAATCACCAATTGATGAGTCATATCAAGTAGAAACTTGCTTAAAAATGTATCGAGAGTGGACACAACGATAGTGAACCCTCGAAAGTCTAACGATATGTGTGGTTCAGTAACGTTTATACTAGATACGGAAAAACAACCTAGTGATGTTAAAGTACCTACATGCCCGGCAAATAACGATAATACTAATATACGTTTAGATACAGTACCCCAGCCGCTATTAGAAAAGTCGTTTGTTAAAGTGGCAACCAAAAAGGGCGAGTTTATTGACAAAAACGATGACAACTGGATAACTATCCAAAGAAAAAGACTACGAAATAGGTTTATAAGCTCAAAGGGACAAGCGGTGATAGAACCTACCGACAAGTTCAAAGCCGCAGACACGAAAGCCGCTCTGTTTATAAATAATGTTGACAAAGGCACTTCGTCTAAAGATATAGCTACATATATTATGAACAAAACACAAATTAAGGTACTACTAGAAAAAATAAATACTAAGACTCCGAGGAGTTATGACTCATATAAAGTTTGGTACCTATGTTAAAATTATCTGTTTTTATGGATGCTACATTATGGCCAGATGGTATATCTTTTAGACGTTTCGTGAACTTAAGACGGGATTCCAAAGTTGCACCTGCGAGCAATGGATTTACCTAAACCTTTTTAATGATGGATAACAAACTATTGTGCAACTTAGTAACATTTAATTGTTAGTCTGTGAAGCGGTCGTCTAGAAATATAAGACAATTATGCAGTACTGCAGATATAAATGCATTGCAGGAGACATGGCTTCGGTAAACATTAAGAATCGTGGTGCCTGAATTCGGGGGGAGGGGGAGGGGGAGGGGGAGGGGGTTCAGGTAGTGCCCCCCCGCAAACCCCACCCGCCGGAGACCATTAGTTTTCGAGTTATGTTTGTTTAAGTATTTTGAGGTTAAGTACTGCATTTCGATCTACTACCACCCCCGCGTCGGCTCTGCAATCCGACAAGACTGCTTGAAATCGGGTGCTATGAGTCGGTTCTGTCACTGACTTTGACCTATTCTAACTAACTATAACTAATTTATAGGTATGTCACAGACAAGTGACTTTGCCAATTCATTAGATAGCTACTGATATACTATTGTGCACAAATTTGGAACAAAAGTAGTTTGATGAAGCGCTCGCCGGCCGCTGCCGCGGCACGCTCGCTACGCTCGCTCGGCTAGCGCCTGGTGGGTCACAGTTCAAACCTAACCTAACCTATAGGTTTGTCACAGACAAGTGACATTGCCAATTCATTAGGTACTAATATAGCAGTGTCCAGTGAGCAAGCAGGTGTCGTACAGTAAAGCAGCAAAATCAGAGTCCAAAATCGTAGCAAAGTCGTTGAGATATCAAAAGAAAGCGCAGAAAAACAGGAGAAAACATTTACGTACACTCGGAAGTAACGGAATGACGCGAGTATTCCGACAGTGACATTACGCTATCTTCGATGTTTGCGTTCCGTTTCAAGAACTTACATACAACGTACATGTCAAAAAAGGCTAAAAGTTACCTAGGAACGTTTCGTTTTACGCATTAATGTCATTTATGTCACCTGTCACTATCAAAATTACGGTGATTTATTGAAACTTTAAAAAACTATTTAGACTATTTTGGCGTGTCTCCGGCAGCTAAAATGTTGTAAATACGCTTTATACAAACCCTTTCAACCCACCCACAGTTTTTGTTTCACCAAATTCAGGGGTCACGATTCTAAAGCCAACCCATGGCTTCTTCCAAACGACTTTCGATTACACTGGGAAGTCTGCAGTTGATACATCAAAAGAAATATTACGCGGTAGGCCCTACGGCGGAGTGACACTGCTGTGGCGTTGGAACCTGTTCCAAACAGTATCTATACTTACGTATAAAAGTGTGTGTCTATCAGCTGTGAAGTTTGAAGTAAATACTTAATTGATCATTTTAGGGTTTTTCCGTCTACATGCCTACGCAATGTTTAGATAGTCTAGCAGAGTTCACCGAGTGCTTAAGTGAAATAAATGCTGTAATTCAAAGTACGGATTTAGAATCTGTGTTTGTTCTCGGTGATTATAATGTACATCCAACTGAGTTATTCGCGAATGAGCTGTTGGATTTTTGTCTGGATCAAAAGTGGCTGTGCACTGATATACATAAGCTAGGTATCAACTCGGGTGCGTATACGTTTATAAGTGATGCGAATGGCTCCCGGCGATGGCTAGACCATTGTTATGGTAAGGTTACTTGGGGTGAACGTACAAAATTACAAATTAAAGAATACTCTGAGCACTGTAACAGTAAGCTAAAGCATATTGATTTGCCTCAGGACCTAATTATGTGTGCGGGTAAAAATTGTTGTGATATCACGCATAGACATATAATCGACACTTTGTACTGTGATATTGTTAGTACTTTTAAGGAATCAGCAGAAGTGACTTATCAAAATAAACAAAGTCAACATAAAAACCATTCTTGTGTAATAGGCTGGAATAAGCATGTGAGCTCTGCTCACCGGGAGGCTAGGTTTAAGTTAAATCTGTGGTTATGGCACGGTAAACCTTACAGTGATGTTGTTTACAATGATATGATAGAAAGCAAGAAGAAGTTTAAGGCAAAGCTAAAATGGTGTCAAAAAAATCAAAATCAAATTAAAATGGACTTAATAGCTCACAGATCTTCAAAAAAAATTCGAAGTTCTGGAAATGCACTAATAAGCTTATCCTAAAGCCAGGTCTCCCAGTGAGCATTGAGGGAAATTCGGAATGTAAAGATATATGTAATATTTTTTAAAATCATTTTAGAGTAGAATCGCCGCTAGGTAGGCTGACATCACAGGTTTTCGGTACTAAGACGGGTTGTGGAACGGTGTGCAATGTCAACTTTTCTGCCAAGCAAGTGAGAAAAGTAATTGAGAACATGATTAGAGGTAAGTCGCCAGGCCACGACGGTCTTAGTGTTGAACACCTGCAGAATGCAGGGGTACATACACCGCGCGTCCTGGCTATGTTCTACTCACTCTGTATCTCGCATTGTTATCTGCCTTCAGATCTAATGAAGACGATTGTTGTACCAATCCTCAAAGACAGAACTGGAGATATCACGGATAAGTCTAACTATCATCCAATATCGTTAGCTACAATCATTGCGAAAATATTAGATCGTTTAATGGACGACTATCTTACAAAACATCAAATACTTCATGATGGCCAGTTTGGTTTTAGACCGGGACTTTCCACGGAAAGTGCAATTTTAACCCTGAAGCATACTGTGAGGTACCTACTATGTCGATAGAAAGACTCCAGTTTATGCTTGTTTTCTTGACTTGTCAGAAGCTTTCGACGTGGTATCAAAGTCAAAGTCAAAGTCAAAATCATTTATTCAATTTAGGCATCAAAGACGCACTTATGAACGTCAATTTTTTATTATAATGTACTTTAAAGACTACCGCCGCGTCCCAAAATATATAGAGCCTACCGAGAAGAAGCGGCAAGAAACTCGGGGCTATTCTTTTTATATAGATGTTTTTACTTAGGTACTACAAATATTAGCTCCAGTGTGTTGCCTTACAAAAGAGAACATAATAATGGTATCAGTAGGGCAAGACACGCTACACTTTGACATCTTAGTACACGAGTAGATAGATCCTGGAGTGATCAGTCCCAAGTTGTTTTATCCTCCAAGTAATCCGAAATTTTTTAATAACCATTTTGACAGAGTTTAGTTTTAATAGTAATTTTAAACTTATTAATAGGCAAATCTTGGATAACATTGGAAACTTTATTATAGAATCGTATACATTGTCCCATAAAAGAATGACTTATTATGTGAAGACGCGTTACATGTACGGATAGCTTGTTCTTATTTCGCGTGTTGATGGAATGAGCATCACTCCTTTTATCAAAACTGCTAATGTTTTTCTTTACATACATTAGATTTTCATAGATAAACTGAGAGACAACAGTTAGAATGTTTATGTCTTTAACTTCTGTCTAAGGGAAACTCTGGGAACTAAACTGTAGATCGCTTGTATAGGCCTTTTTTGCAGTATAAAAATAGAATTAATATCTGCAGAACATCCTCAGAGTAGTATGGCATATGTCATAACGCTATGGAAATAACTAAAACAAACTATTCTAGCTGTGTCAACATCAGTTAATATACTAATTTTTTTAACAGCATAAGCCGCTGAACCTGAACTGAGCCTACTAGACATTTTTTTAATGTGGGGAACCCATAGCAATTTAGCGTCTATAGTAATTCCTAAAGAGACCGTTGACTCCACAAGGTCCAACCCTGTTCCATTGCATATTTGATTCTACTTGTCTCACATTTGGTGTCGAGAACTTTATACAATTAGTTTTCTTCTCATTGAGGAGAAGATTATTTGTATTTCTTCACAACTTTAGCTAATGCATTGTTAACATCGTCATAGTTTAATAACTGCCTTTTAATTTTAAATAACAGTGAAGTGTCATCTGCAAACAATACAATCTCGTGATTATTATCTTATGATGTGCTGTGGAAGAAACTTAGTACTACCGGTTGGCCGACAGAACTCTGTTTTGTTTTTGAGTATTGGTACAACAACCAGGTTAACCACGTTAAGTTGGGTGGAGAGCTTTCTGATGCTTATGGGTTAGAGTGTGGGGTAAGGCAAGGTGGTGTGACTTCTCCCAAACTCTTTAACCTATATATCAATGAGTTGATAGAGGGCCTCAGCAGTATGCCAATCGGATGCTCTATTGACGGCGTTAGTATCAATAATTTAAGCTACGCTGATGATATGTTGCCCTCTGTCAGCGCTCTCAGAAAGCTACTTCGTTATTGTGAATCATATGCTATTAGCCATGGATTACGGTACAATGTGCAGAAATCTGAGTATATGGTATTCTGCAGGCGTGGGGCAGGACCTGTGAGTGTGCCCCCTATAGTGCTTAACGACGTCTGTCTCAATAGGGTGCACCAGTTTAAATATCTGGGTCACATATTGAGTGAAGAACTTAAAGCTGACCTAGACATGGAGCGAGAGCGCAGGGCTTTGACGGTGAGGGCGAATATGTTGTCCAAGAGATTCTACGCTTGCTCAGATGAAGTCAAGATAACGCTCTTCAAGGCATATTGCCAATCCTTTAATGGTAGCAGCTTATGGACGACATATTTGCAGAAAGCTCTAACTCCCTGCGCGTCCAATACAACAATGCTTTCAGGATGCTGTTGCGGCTTCCACGTTTTTGCAGCGCGTCTTCCATGTTCATGGAAGCGAGCACTGATGCATTTGCAGCAATAATGCGGAAAAAGGTCGCATCCCTATTAAACAGAGTACGTGCTAGTTCCAATGGCATCCTGTCCATTGTAAATAAATATGACTGTCCAATTCTACAGCACCATATTAAAATATTGACGAGTTAGTGTGATTATTATAATTATTTTTATTATATATTGTAACATATATATTAATTAATTGACATTAACATTTTATTAAATAATTTACTAATACTATGGATCTATGTGTCTGAAAATAAATGATTATTATTATTATATGACCCAAATATAATAATTACCAATTTTAATACATATAGGTACCAGCTGTTTACTGACAAATAGTAATCATTTGTTGTTTGATAAACAAATCATATTACAAATTACCTAAGCATATTTCTATTATCAAAACACACAGTCACAATAACAAAAATAAAAAAGTTGTTTAAAACTAAATGAAATTTTTTGTAAGATTGTATACGTAGTTAGTTTAGTCTTTCATAATGTTGTTACGAGCTTTTAATCAATCTTTTCAAGCGATTCCGAAAATGGAGCGGATTGATTAAAAGCTCGTAACTATATATATATACAATACTATATATATGGTATATAATTATATATACGCGTAAGATCTAGTTGAAAATTGGCAAAATTAATTTCAACCAAAACAAAACTAACTTCATCTCTCGAAGCTGGTTTCCCTCTATGCGAAAAAGCAGAACAATTCATTTGCCGACCCAAAATAGATCGCAATAAGTGACGCTGGTAGGCCCACAGTCCTATAACACTATTACCAAATAAAAGTTTTTATTACCTTTACTCAGGTACATTCCCTTGCAAAGTTTACATAGAAAGCATAAAAAGGTATAGGTGTGGTAGATATATATGCAATAATACATAGATATATACAACAGATACGAGTATGCGGACGCACACTCTACACAAAAGAGGACGTTGAGAGTTCGCTTTGTCTCCACTAGGTACTGTCTTACTTTGAAACTTGTCCTGCGACAGATGTAGTGCCAATGTACGAGTAAGTTTGTTTGAGCTTTATGTTACCTCTTTGTTTTTATTTTTCAAGTTTGACATCAGTGTTCTCGGTCGTTGCATTGATTGAAAAATATAAACGAAAAAGCAAGTAGGTAAACATTACCATGTCACACTTTGTAACTAAAGATTTAATGGGAACCTAAAAGAATAATGTTTCGTTTTAAAATAATTAAAAGTTGATCGTAGCTTGTAAAATCGACCTATTATACGAATGAGGTGCATGTAAGTGTACCTAAAGTAACTGCGCGATAAGATTTTTAAACTCTTTTGTAAATGTTAACTTTTATAATGTCAAAACGCGGACTGCATGTCTAAATTTATAAATAATTCACAAAAAACCTCCATATAGGTTATTTTTTTTGTATAATTCGTTTTGGTTAGTAAGGGATAACTTCTGAATCGGGCAACTGAATACCTGAGCCCAGAGCAACCGAGGTTTTAAAAATCTTAATTGAGTGTTTCGGATTCAATCGTACATTTTACGTGATACCATACGTGTCGTAGGAATAATAAGTAAGTACCTGGTAGTTGATTTGTTATGAAATATAAATAATCATAAATACAATTCTTATATATTTTTTATCTATCTCCTTTTAATTTATGTTTATGATGTATTTATAAGAAAATTATCTATGTCTAATAATAATAAAATAACTAACTGGCGTACCCTGATGCTCCTTAGGACTTTATCATACCTCTATTTAAAACCATGCATTATCATCAGTACATTATCATGCATATAGTGCATTTTATACTTCTCCATACTTTCAACATTTTAAAATAATATAAATGAAGAGTATAACCACATTTTATTTGAGGTACATGCGTTTTATATACAACTAGCGACGACTGCCCGCGACTTCGTTCGCGTAGTAGCCTCGGCCTTCGGCCTCGCCATAGCTTTCCATCTTTTCTGGGTTTTTATTACATTACAATAACCTTACAAGAACCTTCTGAAAATAATCAACACAACAAAAAAATAATAAGCGAAATTATTCCACCCGTCCACGCGTGATTCGATGACTAAGGGAAATAGAATAATATATTATTTTATTTAAATAAATCAAAATATAGAAAAATTAAAATATTTATTAAGAGAAATATTAACTAAATAATACTGGTTTTGCTTAATAGCTATATTTTTTTGCTAATTTAGTTAATATTTCTGAGGTACGTACTAGTATCACTGGAACCGAAGGGGAACAATTTAACGGCCTTATTAATAAACTTTGCTTACACCCGGAGTAGTTAAAACATGTATCTGTCAATTTTTCGCTTGCAGTAAATTTCACGCGTGAAAGCAAGACAAAGCATGTTACGCCTAATATAGGTTTACGCAACGTTTATTAATAAAGGTCTAGGGTCTAAAAAACGGTCGCACTAATTTTAAATAAGACGGTTATGTTCTAGTTAGGTATTAGGAATAGTAAGAGAGGAGTTAAATACAGTCATTATACAGTCGTTATATCCCATTAGTTCAAAAGTGTTATAAGCCTTCAATCAATAATTATCCCTACTAAGTATGCGGACTGGATGTACAGACTAACGGCAGTTTTCAATATTCTATCTATCCATAGTTTTCCTTACTACCGATAGAAAATTGAAATACCGTTGTAATGTAATGGTTACTTACATTGGTAGAATACCTAGCTGAAGGCCTAGCTAGCTAACTAAAAAATAAAAAAGGAACATCAGAAATATAAATAAAGTTATAATAATAAGTATTACATGACCTGGCGGATAACACTTCACCACAAGTCCACACACACACGTTCCATCAAAGGTTCCAGTTAGCTTCTTGCTTTATCGAAGGCTTCAGCTCTGGGCTCAGAGAACACGGAATACTCCCAATAGCTTATTTTATATATCAGGGCGAGAGTATTCATCAAACCAACACTCTCGATTTGTTAATAATTAATACATATGAAAGTATCTTATCCAAGTCTTGACTTCAGGAATGTAATTGACGATATCCAGAGTGACTCGTCGGGTGCAAATCACTATTTCACCAACTTCAACACCTCACCGTCAACTAAGAGGGAATATAATTATTTCGTGTCTCGGCACACCAAATTGGAATTTTCCTATAATCTTTTTTTAATCGGACGTAATCCGTGATCCAATCCTCTCTCTTCCCAAATCCCAATTAAAATCCTGACGTCTCCTCTGTGTCATTCAATCATCGCTCTCCTTTTTTTAAAGTTTGTCACTTTGCAGGTCAATAAAGAAATAGTTTTTAAATACACACCATAAGGATTTAATGCAATGAAATATGATCATGAAATTATATTACACCGTCCATTCAAATAGTGTCAAATACGAGTATATATCTCCAGCCGTGCGATTCTCTAATGATTCATCTCACCGAACTCACCGATGTCAACTACTTTACGAGATATCGCCCATCGCCTATGTACACAAGGTTGTTTTTCCAACGTTTCTTGTCATCTCGTCATTCGTTTCACGGATGTTGTCAAAGATGCAACGATGTTTGCACTTAGAGAATCGCACGGCTGTAAGGTAAACTGACAATAGATAGGTTATTGCAAACGGCCGTTAGTAGGGATGCTAACGCAAACGCCTGTCGTAACGGCCATGTTGCAGCACATAATGAGTGACTGTAAGTAACGTCTTCCAACGTTAAAATGCCACAGAAGAAGAAGAAGTAGGGATGCTGACGCAAACGCCTGCCGTAACAGCCATGTTGCAGCCCGTGATGAGTGACAAATATTGAAGTGAAAACTTCTTTAGACGCATAGTGCACTTTTTGGGTGAACAAACATCATGGAACTCACATCATCGTCCTATGACGATAAAAGCCTATGCTTTTGTTGTAAAGAAAAACCAAGGAACTCGCCAATCGTCACGTAACGTTTTGTCATAGACAATATCGTTATGAAGTGAAAACTTCTTAAGGCGCGATAATGGTTTCCATAACTACTTATTGTTGTCACGGAAGCTCACGTCCTGGGGGTAGTTGTTCTTGCGCTGTGAAGCCAGGTGGTGGTTGGTGTTTTTTGTTCCAAAGAATGATCCTGGTTGTTGTACCATTGTGTCGAAAAATTTGCCAGCTTAGACCCTGCGTTATCGGGTCTAGCTGTTTCCAGAGTGCGCCACGCGGAGGCTTCTTCTATGCACCTGGCCTGTTTGGAAATCCATCAACCGACTTAGGACGCAAGTTGGCCGCTGTAGACACAATATGTTCAAATGGGGCTACCATGACAAACCTGAAACTGTTTGCGATTGCGGTTTCGCCACTCAAACGATGTCACGTTTACTCGTTTGTCCCTTATGCCCTAGGTACCATCTGCACAAGTAACGACCTCTTTAATGCCACAGACGACGGAATTAAAGTGGTGAAATTCTATTCAAGCTTGATTTAAAGTTGTAGACTTCTGCTACTTTGCAACTTTAAATCAAGCTTTAATGAAAGTTGACCGTTGACACGAAAAAAATAAAATAAAAAAAAACAACTTGTTGATCGGTCTTAAAAATAATTAGCGAACGTAACGCTTTTAGGGTGAAGAAAAATCAAGGAACTCGCGTCATCGTCACTTAACGCTTTGTCATAGATAATGTAGTTTTGAAGTGAACACTTCTATAAGCGCGATAATGGTTTCCATGACAACCTATTGTTGTTGATTGTGTCTTAAAAATAATTCGAATAGTTTTCACAACTATCCGGCAGTCCCCAAAGACTGCCCCGCATGTTTTTTATTCCTTATTGGTTAGCGTTTGATCACTGTATCCACAGAATTATTAAGGATGCTAACGCAAACGCCTGTCGTAATTCTTGTAGCCATGTTACACGCAATGACCGATATTTTTTTTATAAGTTTCTGGTTAACGTTTAATCACTGTATCCTTAGACTACTTAGTAGTGATGCTAACGCAAACGCCTGTCGTAACAGCCATGTTACAGAGAGCTGAGAGAATTTATTTGATAATTAAGCATTAAGCTTAGCTTTTGATCTGTGTATATTGTATCCACAGATGTAATAATAATTATAATAATAATAATAACTAATACAAATGCAAACGCCTATCGTAACAGCCATGTTGCAGCGTAAGCGACATTCCACTATATATAATTTATTTATTAATAATATTATAAATGTGAAAGTTTGGATGGATGTATAGATGGATGGATGGATAAATTGATGTTTGTTACTAAATAACGGCAGATCGGCAGAACGGATCTGGTTGGAATTTGGCACAGAGATAGATTATAGTCTGGAATACCACATAACTACTTTTCAACATCATCATTATTATGATCTATCACCACGCGTGTGAAAAAGCCTAATATTCTTGGGCACGGCATTGACAAAATAACCAGATCTTCGTCTCGCCAAATCGTAATGATGACTTACTTTCTGTCGAAGATGTGTGAGTTTTTTCGAATAGCCCCAAGTTGGCGAAAATAATGGTAAAAACGCTCACAAGGGCGTTCGAATTGGGAATCTGTGGGTGAAAATGTCGATTAGGGCTCTTTTTGTTCACCGTTCGCAGAGATAAAAATGAGGTATTTATGCCACCGAAAAGAGCAATTTTTGACCCACGTCCGGAGCATAGTTGTTTGTGATCGTTTTTTGACAACTATCTTTTTGACAGCATAATCATGCGATGCAATGCCGTCATTGCTAAACGAACGCACCTCAAGTCAAAAGCACGCAATGATTTTGACAGCTCGATACACTAGACGTGCTCGGCGATAGAGTCGACAAGTCATCCGTCCTTGTTATTCAGCCGACTGTAGTCGAGCGATTCCGCCATTACCACGGAGGTGAAACATAAGTCTAGCGTTCTTAAGTTAATTGCCAATACTTACATGTTATTTTTAAACACAACATTACAAATAGTTTCGCATATATATCCTCGAAGGGGTAACCGTAGTAGCATTTTCCGTTAGGGTGTCGTCGCCAACGGTTGCCAACGATTGGCGTTTAGTTGGGAGATGAGTAGTGGGCATGCTAACAAAGTCCCAACATTGGCCTATCTATACAAAGATTGTGTTGGTCTCCCTACTATATATTAACGTTGGGCCTTTATTGTTGGTTTATGTTTGGGAAACTAAAAAGAATTTTATTCTGTAGGTACAATGGCCAACATTGTACCTACAGAATAAAATTCTTTTTAGTATAATCTTTTTAATAACTCCCGATGTATAAACAACGTAATATTTTCCACGATAATACAAAAGTGGGCCAACCATCAGCTAGTTGATCTGCCAACAATGTTTTCGTTGTATTTCCCACGACAATACTACTTTGGGCCTACTAACGCCACTGTCGGCGGGCCAATACCGCTGCTTAAGCAGCGGTATTTTAATAGGATACTTTTTCTCATCATCACCTTCTATCACCACGGAGGAACTGCGGGGCGGTAACATCAGTCTAGCAGTCTTGAGTGAATCAATACTTTTGCCTATATATCCTCGAAGGGGTAAGTAGCGGTGTTTTCAACGCCTACGTTTCGCCATATATGTTTTTGGTCATGTGATGTAATAGGGGGCGAGCCTATTGCCATCTACGGGGCACTGTTTCAGTTTCCGGACTGTTATTGAGAATCTTTCTTTCTCAGAAACACCCAATAACTGTCCAACCCGGGGATCGAACCCATGACCTCGAGGTTCCAAAACGGCACTTCCACCACTACACCAAGCCTAACCGAGCGAAGCTGCTAGTTTTTTTATAAATTAATAGTTATTATTTGATCACTGCATCCACAAAGTTGATAAGGATTACTACATCACTATATAGTCACTGATGATGCGCTCGAACTCTGTGGCTCGAACATAGTACAATAGTACTAAAGTAGCGATTAGACTGGCTTCACGAATATCTATACCGAAACACATTGCTAGGTGCTTAGCGGAACGTTTACAATCTTGAGGATGGTCATCATGGTAAACTATCTAAGCCAAGTAGAAAGTGCTCTATACTACAACTATGATATCGATTACTTCACAAGGTTATCTTCATTGAAGGTTTGAACGCAAGGTGAGAATGAAACTGGTAGCCAGGGGATCAGTGGTTTACTCTTACTCATCTGTACGCTTTGAGTTTCTTCGAGTTTCATTCAACAGTTAGACCGTCCCGCTTCATTTCATTTTAATGCATAGAAACAAGAGCAGGAATCGTAAAACTGATGCAACAAATTGGATAGAAGTGCTATAGAGATAACACTGTAAGTAGCCTGTTTAGTAGATGCATACCGTACTTTCTGTCTAATCACGGAACATCCAATTTGTCTTACGTACATCCGTCGTATATCGTTGGTTTTGCATTAACAAAATATTTATATACCTACGATCCAGAATTTCATAGTACGACTTTATACTGCCCTCCTCATTCATAGTAAAGTTTAAAATAAAAAGGATTATTTATTAATTAGATCCAAACTCATTAGAAATTAACGCAACCTGAACAAGCTTATCATACCTAGCTTAAATCATATTATCTAATATATTTGATTGTTTAAATATTACAATTTAATTGTATATTCTCTCAATTGTATAAAAACACAATTTGCAAATTATGTTTTTTTCGAAATAACTAATCTCAATCTACACAAAATAATACAAAACTTTTTTGTATAATAAAATAATTGTGATCCACGGTTTCATCCGCGTGGTGATGAAGATGAAATGTATACTATGGCTTATTCCAGCGCCTTATTTGTCTACATACCGAACTTCATCCAAATCCGTTCAGATGTTTTGGCGCGATTGAGTATCAATGTTTCTTCCAAGCAAACATTAATTTAATGATGTAAGTAATCATCATCAAATCATCAGATGACATTATAACTTTATTAAAATTGAATTTGTAATTTGTAACATTTACCTGACAACTACGAGTATTTATATGGTAAAAAAATTGTTTATGCCATTAGTGGCAAATAAGCAAACGGGCTGCCTGATGAAAGCGAAGAAGTGACGCTTATGGGGTATAGTACCTAAGACTATTCACAAATACGCTCACTTTTTAAAGAGTTATTAACGTTATTTATTTTATTTTATTATTTTACTCTTATCCTCATCAACTTCAACTCATCATTATACTCAAAATCAAAATGGCGGATTTCGCTTTTTTTTCGCAACCACTACAGAAATACCGATTGTTTCAAAACGGTTCATTACTTATATGTGATATAAAAAGAGATAAACAGAATAAACTATGTTTTACGTTATTATCCTGCACTATTTGTATGTTTTATAAGATAACATATTGAATTTCTAACACTAAGTTATGTTTACGAACAAAACCGTTACGTTTCAGATTTGAATATAATGTCTGAGAATAAACAAAATTCTTTATAAAAGATATTGAAATTGTAAAAGTTCATATTTTATAATGATAAAAATAACAATTAGCTAACCTCCTCATTACTTTTCCACTTCCATTATTTTTTATTCAATTTATGTCAAACAATCATCTTCGCACACTGACAAGCTGCACGTACTTAGGTACTCTATAGGCCGACTTGGAACACAAAATATTTTTTTTTTCATGGTCCGGTTTGTGATTTTGGATTTTATAGGAAGAACATATATCTAGCGCTCTTCGTCTCATACATTTTACCGATCGAAAAAGCAAGACAATATAATGTGACTTGTCAGAAGCTTTCGACGTGGTATCAAAGTCAAAGTCAAAGTCAAAATCATTTATTCAATTTAGGCATCAAAGACGCACTTATGAACGTCAATTTTTTATTATAATGTACTTTAAAGACTACCGCCGCGTCCCAAAATATATAGAGCCTACCGAGAAGAAGCGGCAAGAAACTCGGGGCTATTCTTTTTATATAGATGTTTTTACTTAGGTACTACAAATATTAGCTCCAGTGTGTTGCCTTACAAAAGAGAACATAATAATGGTATCAGTAGATGGGGAAGGGGGGGAACGGGTTGGTTTTGGTCTTAGTGGGGTATGTTCAAGGCCAAAGAACATGCCTCTATAAAATGCTAAGTAATGCCAGATGCGTACGTCTAGAAGTGCGGATCTAGACTACAGGCGCGCACCAACAAGTGCTTCATACACGTCCACGCCATCCTTAGACTGCCGCCGCGGTCTAGGGCTGGGCCCACATACTAACATCTTTGTGGGTCGTCCTCCCCGGGCAATGTTATGGTCCCCAACGAGCCCGCCTATAACATCTACCTCGTGACCATAATAGCCAAGTATGCAGTGCGAAGGCGAATCATCGGCGCCCAAGTGATATATCCAGCTCCTGCGCCGCCTGTGAAATGGGACGGGCTACTTTCGTAGCTAGACCCGGATCATGGGCGGAATGGGCGAGGGAACATACACAAAACCGATAAACTGGCCGGGGGAAGGAAACCCCTGTATAAAAATCCGACCACACTATGGCTGCAAACTTAAATAAGGAACTACCCCAGGAGGGTACCGGTTTACCCGGAGAATCCCTCCCTGAGCATAGCTCGGGCTGCCCCACGTATTCTGGGGGGGGCAAAGTATTGCACGATGTGGAAGTAGAGAGAGGTGAGCAAACCCCCAAGGGTTTAGGTGAAGCGGTGAAGGAGCTCGTGGCGGCCATGTCGGCCCCGGAGCCCTGCACCTCTGCCTGGACGGTTGTTGGACCGAAGGGCAATAAAGCAAGAGACAAGCAACAGGGACTTAAGCCGAAGGCTGGATTCCCCCATGCTGACGCTAAGGGACTTAAGCCGAAGGCTGGATTCCCCCATGCTAACGCTAAGGGACTTAAGCCAGAAGCTGGATTCCCCCACGCCAACGCTAAGGGACTTAAGCCAGAGGCTGGATTCCCAGAGACTCTAAGCAAAAACCAAAGAAACCGACTGAGGCAGAAGCTAAAGAAGCAGCAAAAGGCCGAAGCGCGACTGGCTAGTCAAAGGTCAGAAGCTGAAAACACCGGTACGGGATCTAGCCTAACGGGACTTAAGCCTCAGGCTGGAGTCCCCAAGGCAGGAGACCATCCGGAAGGACAGAAGCAGACGACTGGAGATGCCAGTAACGGCGCACCTGGCCCGAGCTACTTCTTTAAAAAAGCAGGACACAGCACCGCACCACCTGCCAAACCACTGAAGACTGGAGCACCACTTACGGCAGAACCAGGACCTTCAGGGGTCCAGAGCAAGTGGTCGCACCCTAAACACAGCAACCGGTACAATCGCCAGAGGCGTGGGGCAGTGGCCATTTCTAAATCTGCACAGGCCCCTCCCCGCACTGAGCCCGGCAAGCGTACCCGGTTGGATGACACGGTGTCACCTAGAGGTGAACACAAAAGACCCAAACTGGACAGCTCACGGCGCACCCTGACCAGCTACGCAGACATTGCTCAGAATGAGCTATGCGTAGCGGTGACGGGGGAAAGCCAAGAGCTGAAAGAAGAGCAAGCCACCAAAGTGAAGAAGTACCTGGTCAACAGGATTCTAGCTGATGTTAAAGATCCTAACATCACATTCTCCCCCTGCTTCAGAGGGAAGCCCATCATTGCAGATGGAGCCCTGAAGCTGTGGTGTGAGGATGATGCTTCACTACGGTGGCTCAACAAGGCAGTTAGCAGTCTTTCAGCTGACTCAGGGGTTAAACTCACTGTCAAACGACAGGGAGATTTAACCCGAGTAGTAAGAGCAGCACTGTTCATCCCGGAATGTGATAGCTCTGTCGAAGACACGAGCTTGATTCTGGCGGATCAGAACAAGTAAGCCCAGGTGAACACCTGGAGACTGTTCGCGCATAGCATGCACGGAGACGACACGATGTTCCTCACGTTGGGGATTCCCGAACCCCTTATACCTACACTCGTAGAGAAAGGACGGAGGCTAGCCTTCAACCTGGGGAATGTCTACGTTCGATTCTATGCAGCGAACGGGTCTCTTCAGGACGAACCACCTGCACCAGCAAGCAAGTCCACACCGGCAGACAAACCGGATACCATGCTGGCTCCAGACGGCAAGACGGGGGAAACTCCGGACGAGCCGTCACACTCATCGCCCAAACCATCGTCCTCAAAGGCGACGGAGGATATGAGTGTGGATCCTGACCCCCCTACTAGAGGAGAGTGGAGGGATCCAAACGGGGCCAACAACAAGGCAGAGTCAGAGGAGGAGGGAAGCCTGGATGATGGCGACCCAATCCTCCATGACGTGTAAAGTAATACAGACCAACCTCCAGCACAGCCTCACTGCAACGGCTAACCTGCGCAGAGTGCTGGGGGATGACAGCGAGGAGACCATGGCCTTGATCCAGGAGCCGTGGATCAGGGCGGGGCGTGTGTGTGGTCTCAATAATCTAAGGGGTAAATTAATATATGACAACACCTCCAAAAACAACATTCGAGCATGTATATATGTACCTAGCAACATTGCTTCATTGCCTCTAACCGAGTTCTGTTCCAGAGACTTGGCTACTGCCAGGCTCCGGGGTGTTCTCGGGGAGGAAGCTGGGGACGTGATCGTCGCGTCAGCCTACATGCCCGGCGACGAGGAGATCCCATCGAAAGACGTTGCGGACCTGGTAAGATACTGCGAGCTCAATGACTTCAAACTAGTAATATCAGCAGACACAAACGCCCATCACCCTATATGGGGTATGCCCACGTCAAACAGCAGAGGGGAGGACCTGGTAAACTTTTTATTTACTACAAATCTCCTTATAGAAAATACAGGCGCGGAACCAACTTTTGTTAGACAACGCAGCCGTACTATCATCGACCTCACCTTGGTCTCAGGTAATACAAACCTCATAGAGAACTGGGAAGTATCAGGCGAATACTCCGGCTCCGACCACAGGTGGATCAGGTATGAACTAAAAATAAGCAAACAGATACTAACACCAATCCGCAACCCCCGCAGGACCGACAAGACGATCTTCACTAGGTCCCTTGAACAAAACATGAACACAGTAAGTGCGAACACGCAACTAGTAAACATAGAAGAAATAGAGCAAACTGTTGAACAACTCACGTACAGTCTCACTATGAGTTATGAAAGCGCATGCCCCCTCTCTTTGCCAAACGCTGGGGGAGGCAATCAGGGGTGGACCAAAGCACTGGAACGACAGAGGCGGAAGGTACGCAAGCTGTTCAATAGAGCCATGAATACATGCATGGACGAGGACTGGGACAACTACAGAATAGCCAAGGCTAAATATAAGAAAAATATACGGTCCAGGTCACGCAGGTCATGGAAAAACTACAACACCAGCATCAAGTCGAATGGACAAGCGAATAGGGTTAGGAAAATACTCGCTAGTAACCCGAACCGAGACATCGGCTCCATAAAGAAAAGCGACAATACGTTTACTAAAACTATAACAGAAACCTATACAATACTTCTGAAAACACACTTTCCTGGGTGTCTAATATCTGACTCAAATGTTTGGACAGAACACCCCATGGCACCACCTACAGCGACAGACTGGGCTGTTGCACAGACTGTTGTTACAGGAGAGAGACTAAACTGGGCAATCAACACATTCACACCGTACAAAACGCCAGGTTTGGACGGGATATTCCCAGGACTCCTACAATGGAGTGAACATCATATAAACGAGACATTGAGTGCTATCTTCAAGGCATGTCTGGCGCACAGATACATGCCCAAAGGGTGGAGAGAGGTTAAGGTCTTGTTTATACCAAAGCCCGGTAAGAGTGACTACACAGAAGCAAAGGCTTATAGACCGATAAGTCTTACGTCTTTTCTCCTGAAAACCCTGGAGAGGCTCTGTGATAGGTACATCAGAGACACAGTTCTCATTACCGCGCCACTTCACCCAGAACAGCACGCTTACAGCGCAGGTAAATCTACCGAATCCGCCCTACACAGCGTTATACACAAAGTAGAGCGAGATATTAAAAGTAAAAATTTATGTCTAGGAGCTTTCATTGATATAGAAGGAGCCTTTGACAAAACTAACTTTAGCAGCATTAGAGCAGCACTGCTTAAACACAAAGTAGACCTGACCCTGATCGATTAGATCATTAACATGCTAGAATTAAGGGCGATACGTATTGATTTAAACGGCACGACCAGGGGAGTGGTGGCCAAGGGGTGCCCCCAAGGAGGTGTCCTGTCCCCGCTCCTATGGAATCTAGTAGTCAATGATCTAATCACCAGGCTGAATACAAGTCGCTTCTTCACGGTAGGGTATGCAGACGACCTCGCAATACTAATATCAGGCCATTTTGCCAGTGTGGCATGTGACCTGATGAGAAATGCGTTAAAGGTTGTCGAAAAATGGTGCATAGAATACGAACTCTCCGTAAACCCAACTAAAACCGAACTGGTGATGTTCACTAACAAACGAACCCTAGGCAGGTTTACACTACCTAGCCTATTTAACAAGCAACTGAAACTGTCAGAAGAAGTGAAATATCTGGGAGTCACACTAGACAGCAAGTTGAATTGGGCCAAGCACTTAGAGAACAAGTTAATCAAAGCCAGTATTTCGTTCTGGCAATGCAGAAGGATGATAGGTAAAACATGGGGACTAAGCCCTAAGATCACCCTATGGCTATATAAAACGGTAATCAGACCTTCACTAACATATGGTGCAATTGTGTGGTGGCCCAGAACCACCCTGAGCACCACCAAAACCAAGCTACAAACCTTTCAGAGACTTGCCTGTGTAGCCACAACAGGCTGCATGCGCACTGCACCAACCGCCGCGATTGAGGCCCTGATAGGCCTGACCCCGCTACACCTATACATACAACAAGAGGCCGCGGCGGCTGCGTACAGGTTAAAGGCACTGAACCTCTGGTATCAGGATCAATTAGCACCCCATACAACAATCATAGAAAACTTTGCAGTTGGAAACCCCTTAATAAAGTCTATCTATGATAGAGTACAAAAGCAACACTTCTTTACAAAGAGCTACTGCGTACAACTAAATGAAGAGCCAAGCGACTGCTCAGGTATTCATGAAGTCAGAATTTACACAGATGGCTCCAAGATGAGATGGCAACAGGCACCGGAGCGGGAGCGTTCTCGGAGGAACTAAACATACACATAGCAACAGGGCTAGGTAAACACAACTCTATATTCCAAGCAGAATGTGTGGGTGTCATCCAAGCCACAGCAGCAGTACTTTGCAGGAAGGTAACCAATAGTAATATTAGGATACTCTGCGACAGCACTGCGGTACTACGAGCCCTAAATAGATACGACCACTCTTCGGGGCTGATCATACAATGTCACCGACTATTGGAGGAAGTAAGTAAACATAACAATAATGTCACACTCCAATGGATAAAGGGGCACAGCGATTCCAGAGGTAACGATGCGGCTGATGAGCTAGCAAGGAGAGGTTCCGGTATGACGTGTGCAGGACCAGAACCAATGATCCCCCTACCTTTCAGTCAAATTCGTGCATGGATTCGCAAAAAAACTAAGGACCAGCATCAGAACTACTGGGCAAGTATCGAGGGTTGTAGGCAGTCGAAGGAGGCTTTTCCGATTCTAAATCTGAAATTCTCCAGAAAACTCCTCAATCTTAAAAGAAATAATGTACGACATATCGTCGGAATAATGACCGGTCATTGCTCCTTAAACAAACACCTGTTTAATCTAGGTGTTACAGACAGCCCCCTATGCAGAGGCTGCATGGAGGCGGAAGAAACAGCTGCGCATCTGCTCATCGAATGCAGGAGCGTGGCGGCACAAAGGGCAGCTAACCTCGGCTCGCCGAGGACAGTGTGGGAAGCCTGCGCCAAGCCGAAGGAGCTGCTGGCTTTCCTGGGCGACACCGGGTGGCTGGACTGATCAGCGACACCCGGCTATCACGCAAAATGGGCCGCGCCACAGCGGCCTGGTTGCGGAAAAGAGCCAGCCCACCAAGTACCAAGTACCAAGTATGGTATCAGTAGGGCAAGACACGCTACACTTTGACATCTTAGTACACGAGTAGATAGATCCTGGAGTGATCAGTCCCAAGTTGTTTTATCCTCCAAGTAATCCGAAATTTTTTAATAACCATTTTGACAGAGTTTAGTTTTAATAGTAATTTTAAACTTATTAATAGGCAAATCTTGGATAACATTGGAAACTTTATTATAGAATCGTATACATTGTCCCATAAAAGAATGACTTATTATGTGAAGACGCGTTACATGTACGGATAGCTTGTTCTTATTTCGCGTGTTGATGGAATGAGCATCACTCCTTTTATCAAAACTGCTAATGTTTTTCTTTACATACATTAGATTTTCATAGATAAACTGAGAGACAACAGTTAGAATGTTTATGTCTTTAACTTCTGTCTAAGGGAAACTCTGGGAACTAAACTGTAGATCGCTTGTATAGGCCTTTTTTGCAGTATAAAAATAGAATAAATATCTGCAGAACATCCTCAGAGTAGTATGGCATATGTCATAACGCTATGGAAATAACTAAAACAAACTATTCTAGCTGTGTCAACATCAGTTAATATACTAATTTTTTTAACAGCATAAGCCGCTGAACCTGAACTGAGCCTACTAGACATTTTTTTAATGTGGGGAACCCATAGCAATTTAGCGTCTATAGTAATTCCTAAAGAGACCGTTGACTCCACAAGGTCCAACCCTGTTCCATTGCATATTTGATTCTACTTGTCTCACATTTGGTGTCGAGAACTTTATACAATTAGTTTTCTTCTCATTGAGGAGAAGATTATTTGTATTTCTTCACAACTTTAGCTAATGCATTGTTAACATCGTCATAGTTTAATAACTGCCTTTTAATTTTAAATAACAGTGAAGTGTCATCTGCAAACAATACAATCTCGTGATTATTATCTTATGATGTGCTGTGGAAGAAACTTAGTACTACCGGTTGGCCGACAGAACTCTGTTTTGTTTTTGAGTATTGGTACAACAACCAGGTTAACCACGTTAAGTTGGGTGGAGAGCTTTCTGATGCTTATGGGTTAGAGTGTGGGGTAAGGCAAGGTGGTGTGACTTCTCCCAAACTCTTTAACCTATATATCAATGAGTTGATAGAGGGCCTCAGCAGTATGCCAATCGGATGCTCTATTGACGGCGTTAGTATCAATAATTTAAGCTACGCTGATGATATGTTGCCCTCTGTCAGCGCTCTCAGAAAGCTACTTCGTTATTGTGAATCATATGCTATTAGCCATGGATTACGGTACAATGTGCAGAAATCTGAGTATATGGTATTCTGCAGGCGTGGGGCAGGACCTGTGAGTGTGCCCCCTATAGTGCTTAACGACGTCTGTCTCAATAGGGTGCACCAGTTTAAATATCTGGGTCACATATTGAGTGAAGAACTTAAAGCTGACCTAGACATGGAGCGAGAGCGCAGGGCTTTGACGGTGAGGGCGAATATGTTGTCCAAGAGATTCTACGCTTGCTCAGATGAAGTCAAGATAACGCTCTTCAAGGCATATTGCCAATCCTTTAATGGTAGCAGCTTATGGACGACATATTTGCAGAAAGCTCTAACTCCCTGCGCGTCCAATACAACAATGCTTTCAGGATGCTGTTGCGGCTTCCACGTTTTTGCAGCGCGTCTTCCATGTTCATGGAAGCGAGCACTGATGCATTTGCAGCAATAATGCGGAAAAAGGTCGCATCCCTATTAAACAGAGTACGTGCTAGTTCCAATGGCATCCTGTCCATTGTAAATAAATATGACTGTCCAATTCTACAGCACCATATTAAAATATTGACGAGTTAGTGTGATTATTATAATTATTTTTATTATATATTGTAACATATATATTAATTAATTGACATTAACATTTTATTAAATAATTTACTAATACTATGGATCTATGTGTCTGAAAATAAATGATTATTATTATTATATGACCCAAATATAATAATTACCAATTTTAATACATATAGGTACCAGCTGTTTACTGACAAATAGTAATCATTTGTTGTTTGATAAACAAATCATATTACAAATTACCTAAGCATATTTCTATTATCAAAACACACAGTCACAATAACAAAAATAAAAAAGTTGTTTAAAACTAAATGAAATTTTTTGTAAGGTTGTATACGTAGTTAGTTTAGTCTTTCATAATGTTGTTACGAGCTTTTAATCAATCTTTTCAAGCGATTCCGAAAATGGAGCGGATTGATTAAAAGCTCGTAACTATATATATATACAATACTATATATATGGTATATAATTATATATACGCGTAAGATCTAGTTGAAAATTGGCAAAATTAATTTCAACCAAAACAAAACTAACTTCATCTCTCGAAGCTGGTTTCCCTCTATGCGAAAAAGCAGAACAATTCATTTGCCGACCCAAAATAGATCGCAATAAGTGACGCTGGTAGGCCCACAGTCCTATAACACTATTACCAAATAAAAGTTTTTATTACCTTTACTCAGGTACATTCCCTTGCAAAGTTTACATAGAAAGCATAAAAAGGTATAGGTGTGGTAGATATATATGCAATAATACATAGATATATACAACAGATACGAGTATGCGGACGCACACTCTACACAAAAGAGGACGTTGAGAGTTCGCTTTGTCTCCACTAGGTACTGTCTTACTTTGAAACTTGTCCTGCGACAGATGTAGTGCCAATGTACGAGTAAGTTTGTTTGAGCTTTATGTTACCTCTTTGTTTTTATTTTTCAAGTTTGACATCAGTGTTCTCGGTCGTTGCATTGATTGAAAAATATAAACGAAAAAGCAAGTAGGTAAACATTACCATGTCACACTTTGTAACTAAAGATTTAATGGGAACCTAAAAGAATAATGTTTCGTTTTAAAATAATTAAAAGTTGATCGTAGCTTGTAAAATCGACCTATTATACGAATGAGGTAGGCAAAACAAAGTCCGAAATCACTGCACAAAATCGACGAGTATCAATCCAAAACAGGATAACACGTTGTTGTACGGGAGTAGTATGATAGCACACTGACTCGAAAATCATAAAAATGCGTTACGCGAAACGATAGTTCTCTTTCACTCATAACATGAAAGAGCAAGATAGACATAGTGTCAATTTCCGCTGGGCCGGGAACCAATCTGTTCCAAGAATTACTAGTAGTTCTGCGAACAGTAGACAATTATTGCTAATAATAGTTAAAAATATTTCTTTAAATTACGCCTTGATAAGTTTGGTAGGAATTAATTTTGAATCAAGTTGTGACAATGATATGTAATATACCATTTCGGAATCTCGATGAAATAGGCTAATTTTTTTTAAATTTGGCATTCATGTGACCATACATTTTTTTTACACCACAGAAGGGTAAAGGTCAGGAAAACAAACGAAAGCAAGTAAAATTTTAGTGAAATCTTATTTTAAAAACATAACTGTGCTTGTGTTATAAAAATAATAGTTTACATTCGATAGCACATCTATCCAAGAATACTATCCAAAAAACAGATAGAAAAAAAAATCATTTGCAGTCTTGGCGCCAAAAATAGTGACGAAGGGTGAAATATTTCTTAATTTTCGAAAATGTCGAATATCTCGAAAACCGAGGCACTTTTACTGAGCATAACAAATATTTTTCTGAACGCCACAATGGCCCCTACCCGCAGGTACCCTATTATCCACTCATTACGCCACACCCTGTATATCCTCGAAGGGGTAACCGTAGTAGCATTTTCCGTTAGGGTGTCGTCGCCAACGGTTGCCAACGATTGGCGTTTAGTTGGGAGATGAGTAGTGGGCATGTTAACAAAGTCCCAACATTGGCCTATCTATACAAAGATTGTGTTGGTTTCCCTACTATATATTAACGTTGGGCCTTTATTGTTGGTTTATGTTTGGGAAACTAAAAAGAATTTTATTCTGTAGGTACAATGTTGGCCCTCCCGATGTATAAACAACGTAATATTTTCCACGATAATACAAAAGTGGGCCAACCATCAGCTAGTTGACCTGCCAACAATGTTTTCGTTGTATTTCCCACGACAATACTACTTTGGGCCTACTAACGCCACTGTCGGCGGGCCAATACCGCTGCTTAAGCAGCGGTTTTTTAATAGGATACTTTTCCTCATCATCACCTTCTATCACCACGGAGGAACTGCGGGGCGGTAACATCAGTCTAGCAGTCTTGAGTGAATCGATACTTTTGCCTATATATCCTCGAAGGGGTAAGTAACGGTGTTTTCAACGCCTACGTTTCGCCATATATGTTTTTGGTCATGTGATGTAATAGGGGGCGAGCCTATTGCCATCTACGGGGCACTGTTCTAGTTTCCGGACTGTTATTGAGAATCTTTCTTTCTCATAAACACCCAATAACTGTCCAACCCGGGGATCGAACCCATGACCTCGAGGTTCCAAAACGGCACTTCCACCACTACACCAAGCCTAACCGAGCGAAGCTGCTAGTTTTTTCATAAATTAATAGTTATTATTTGATCACTGTATCCACAAAGTTGATAGGGATTACTACATCACTATATAGTCACTGATGATGCGCTCGAACTCTGTGGCTCGAACATAGCACACTAGTACTAAAGTAGCGATTAGACTGGCTTCACGAATATCTATACCGAAACACATTGCTAGGTGCTTAGCGGAACGTTTACAATCTTGAGGATGGTCATCATGGTAAACTATCTAAGCCAAGTAGAAAGTGCTCTATACTACAACTATGATATCGATTACTTCACAAGGTTATCTTCATTGGAGGTTTGAACGCAAGGTGAGAATGAAACTGGTAGCCAGGGGATCAGTGGTTTACTCTTACTCATCTGTACGCTTTGAGTTTCTTCGAGTTTCATTCAACAGTTAGACCGTCCCGCTTCATTTCCTTTTAATGCATAGAAACAAGAGCAGGAATCGTAAAACAGATGCAACAAATTGGATAGAAGTGCTATAGAGATAACACTGAAAGTAGCCTGTTTAGTAGATGCATAGAATGCCGAGTCGTTACTTGCTTTTATTGAAATTTGAGAATCAAATAAGCAGGTACTGTAATTTCTGTCTAATCACGGAACATCCAATTTGTCTTACATCCGTCGTATATCGTTGGTTTTGCACTATCAAAATATTTACTAAACGATCCAGAATTTCATAGTACGATTTTATACTGCCCTCCTCATTCATAGTAAAGTTTAAAATAAAAAGGATTATTTATTAATTAGATCCAAACTCATTAGAAATTAACGCAACCTGAACAAGCTTATCATACCTAGCTTAAATCATATTATCTAATATATTTGATTGTTTAAATATTACAATTTAATTGCATATTCTCTCAATTGTATAAAAACACAATTTGCAAATTATGTTTTTTTTTCCAAAGAACTAATCTCAATCTACACAAAATAATATAAAACTTTTTTGTATAATAAAATAATTGTGATCCGCGGTTTCATCCGCGTGGTGATGAAGATGAAATGTATACTATGGCTTATTCCAGCGCCTTATCTGTCTACATACCGAACTTAACCAACCAAAATCGTAACCAAATCCGTTCAGCTGTTTTGGCGCGATTGAGTATCAATGTTTCATCCATGCAAAAATTAATTTAATAATGTAAGTAATCATCATCAAATCATCAGATGACATTATAACTTTATTAAAATTGAATTTGTAATTTGTAACATTTACCTGACAACTATTTATATGGTAAAAAAATTGTTAATGCCATTAGTGACAAATAAGCAAACGGGCTGCCTGATAAAAGCGAAGAAGTGACGCTTATGGGACAAATACGCTCGCTTTTTAAAGAGTTATTAACCTTATTTTTTTACTTTAAATAGTGTAAGTGTGTGAATAACATTAAGTCATTTGGTTAATATTGTATGTCAAATTATTCGACTTACTTTTTTCAACATTTAAGTCAATGGATCGGCGGAGAATAAGAACAGTTCTGTCAGCTTTCTTCAGAATTTCATTTTAGCTTCACCAACCCGCTGCAAAATACATGCGTTATTTTTGTGTGTACCAAAAATGTGTTGCAAAATCAGTTCGGCACCAAAATGTATGTATTCGATCCTTAACAAGTAACTACCAATAAATAATGTTAAAAAATACTACGAAAAACACGAAAGTTCTTTAAAACCATACCTTTGTATATTTTTTAAGTTATTAGATTTCTCAGAACCCTTTCAAATAAACCAAATTACACAAGCAAATGAAGTGCCCTGTAAAATGAACAGGATAGTGGACTAATGAACTTTTTATTCGTTCTGACAGCACTTTGTCGACAGAAACGTGATGGAAATACAGAAAATGAAGTCTTAAGAATAATAAAATACCCAGGCACTAAAAGTGGAAGTATCCATTGGTGATTAATTCAAATTCTAGAACAGCTATTGTTCAGCGACCCGTACGGTACACGTTACAAACTAATTCCAGGAAACGAGAACAAAGGAATGAAGTCTTTGACCCTATCATCATCATCATCCCAGCCGTAGGACGTCCACTGCTTAACATATGCCTCCCCCACAGTTTTCCAAAAGGACCGATTGGAAGCGGTCTGCATCCAACGTCGTCCTCCGACCCTTATCAGGTCATCTATCCACCGTGTCGGTGGATGACCTACACTGCGCTTGCCGGTCCATGGTCCCCACTCCAGAACCTTACGGCTGACTCAGTACGGCAGAGAAACCCAATAATTACGTGTAATTGTAATAAGGTTAGCATTAAGTTAACGGTAACCACTGGTAGCTTCCTGTTGTTGTCAACTAGGAGGATATCAAGTAGGTGCTCTTGAACTGTTTCACAGTTAAGGCTGATATTATTATGTTCGAAGAGCTCATTTCACTTTAATACTTGGTATTAAGTACTGGTTGCTTAAAAAGTGTCTGTGAAGATATTTCTTGAGTAGCTGGTACAACACATGATGGTAGGTATGCTTTTTGATAGACGATGTCGTTTTGCATGAACAGTTGATCAAAATCTTTAAAAAATATTATCTCACAGGCAGATAGACGGACAACGAAATAATCTTATAAGGGTTCATTTTTCCTTTTGAGGCATTATCATCTCAGACGTAGGACGTCCACTGCTTAACATAGGTCTCCCCAATAATTTTCCAAAAGGACAGGTTGGAAGCGGCCTGCATCCAACGTCGTCCTGACCCCTTTATCAGGTCGTCGACCTACGCTGCGCTTGCCAATCCATAGTCTCAACTCCAAAACCTTCCGGCCTTATCAGCCATCTATTCTGCGTGCTATATGCACCGCCCACTGCCACATTAACGGCTAATCTTCTGGACTATGTCGGTGACGTGTATGTCTATGTCTTCTACGGATCCTAATTTCTGATTCGATCACGTGGAGAAACCCGGGGCATAGCCCACAGCTCGTTGTGCGGCTTTGAGCTTACTTATGAGGCCCATAGTAAGAGGCCACGTTTCAGTGCCATAAGTTATCACACATTGGTCAAAGTTTCTTGTCTTGAGGCACTGTGGTATTTTTGACGAGTAGACTTCGTTAAGTTTTCGGAACCTATACCTAGATAATTCTGTTGATCTCTTTGTATCTATTGTATAAATTGAGCTGTCTAACTAGGAGCCTCACAAGTAAGCTCAAAGTCGCACAACAAACTATGAAGAGGGCTATACGCGGGGTTTATCTACGTGATCGAATCAGAAATCTGTAAACGAACGAAAGTCACTGACATCCTAAAGTTATTGAAGTGGCACTGCGCAGAGTACATATCACATGCATAGCACGCAGAACTGATGGCCGATGGAGTCGGAAGTTTCTGGAGTGGAAACCACAGACGCGCAAACGCAGATGCAGACCACTTCCAACGTGTCCTAATGGAAATCTGCGGAGTAGTCATTATGTCCAGCACACAGAATTCGCCCAATCTATGGTTCAGCAGTTAACGTCCTACGGCTGAGCTGATTGTATTTAGGGAAGTTAAAATTTAGAGCAAGTCTAAGTAACTTATTAGTAAGTATTAGTAGGTATTACAAAATGTAATACCATACCATAGAACAAATAACCAGATGTTCTTATGGTATTACTGTAGAAAATTAAAACATGGCTTCATATCGGCACCAATACTCGTATGATCCGTTTCATTTATTAACTGCTATGTAATTTTTGATTGTTATTTCTAAAGAAGTAGGTACACACGGACACCATCCTGTACTACAACAGCTATGAAACTTACCTAGTTTGTAATAAGTCCTCTCCACCCAGAACCAAAGAAGTTGGGTTTCGAAATAGACGAAGCGAGCGAAGGCTTGCGTTGCGATTAGTAACAAAATAAATATTGTTTTAATTTATTTTTTATTTTGTTTTTTATATATTTATTTTTTTACTTAGACTTTTTTTTTACATTGGTAACGGAATGAAGAAAACTTTGAAAAATTTATACATATATTCTAAGGACTTGAAGGGCACAAAACATTTTTTATATGTTAGCTACACAATAAATATTATACATTATTATGATACGCAAAAATAAATTATAGTCTGTGCTCAACGACTCGATCTTATTGTCATTCAATTAACTTGTGTACTTATATGATTATAGTATGTAGTTTTTTTTTTACATTTCTATATATTCAGTTAGTTTGTACAAGACGTATTATTATGAGTATGTAGCCTATTTATATATTTAGACATTGGCTAAAAAGAGCTTTATAATTCTTAACAGGTATATAATTAATAACAGGCCATTCAACGAACAGTCAACGACCTAAAAGCAGAGCTCCTAGGCAGGTTAATGACTCTTACAAACACTTTATGTAAGCCAAGGCTATTGCAAATTGTAAAGGCGTTGTCTTTAAATATATTGCTTTTATACATAATATATGTATATATTACATTAATTTACTTCATACCCAATTACAGCAATAAAATTCTCAACATGTCCGCTCAATTATAATGTAATTATAGATTCAATTACAGTAATAAGATTAACATTACATTTTGACGATTTGACGATGATGACGAATTGTATTAAAATTACTTAACATATTAGGAGAGTCATCCTGTACTGAATTTGAATAGCGTAATTTGCCTTTCCGATGTTATCTTACCGAAAATGAGGTAAAGGTGCTCCCTTTTTAGTAGGAAATTAATTAAAAAAATTATGTACTACTCAGGCTGGGTAATCGCGAGCTTCGAAGAGTTTTCTACAAATTATATAAGTAGGTCTCAGACAAAATAAAAAAGTCAAGACAGAATGTTGTGAACAGAGAAGTGAGGCCGGTTTTCTAAACTACATGTGCGTGCGTCGGTGCTGTCATGGTAATTCAAATTATATTAAAGTTATTAAAAAAATATCAATAATTATTAAATTAAATTAAATGTTAATTAAAACTTTACGTGTTGCTTCCACGCGCGGCGATAGTTCGACTGACGCGCCAAGGCGTAGTTTCGTTGTAGGTTTTGTATGTAAATATGTATGGACACGCCGAGGCGTAGTTTTACCGGCCTCACTTCTCTGTTCACAACATTCTGTCTTGACTTTTTTATTTTGTCTGAGAAGTAGGTACCTAACATTTTTTAACTCAACTAATTGATATTATCGAATAAAATGGGTATAATGAGAAACTATCACGTTTCTGACGACTGACAACGTTGTCAGCCCTTAACTCCCTACAGTGCGAGACGGGACGCAACAGAAAGGACACCGCACTAACGACTCAGTAGGCCTACCATGAGTTCACAACATTGAAACCAGTCGATGCTAGTTATCAATTGCCGCTAAAAAGTTATAAAAAAAAGAACAGTGCCACCTTACGGTCAATTGTAGTACTGAAATTGATAGCGAGTACGACAATCACACGCTTAATAGGTAGGCGAGATCGAGTATCGACTATATATGACATTTATGTTGCCAACTCATGGTAGAACCACTGAAGAAGGCTTCTGGAAGAATCCGAAACAATTATATTGTAGATCGTAAATCATGATATCGTCAACGCGTAAGTCTCACGTTAATCCCGTTTTATTCATCATCATTATTTCAGCCGTAGGACGTCCACTGCTGAACATACGCCTCCCCACAAATTTCCAAAAGGACCAATTGGAAGCGGCCTGCATCCAACATCGTCCTGCTACTTTTATCAGGTCGTCAGTCCACGTCGTCAGTGGACGACCTACGCTGCGCTTGCCGGTCCGTGGTCTCCACTCTAGAACCTTCCGGCCCCATCGGCCGTTTTATTATTAAACCTGTATTAATGAACATGAGCTTTAATAAAAATAATTGCATTATTTAACAGAGTTGTGTCATTTAGTTGTTTTCAAATACATAATAAGGGTAAAATTTTAAATATTATAATATCATCTCGCAATGTGGTTAAGATAATGAGAAAGGAATATTCAATCCACTTTCATGATCATGCGCAAATGCGTGCCGCGACTATGGGTAGAACTCCGCGGCCTTATTAATAAACTTGGCTTACAGCCGGAGTAGTTAAAACAGCTATCTGTAAATTTTTCGCTTGCAGTAAATGTCACGCGTGAAAGCAAGACAAAGCATGTTACGCCTAATATAGGTTTACGCAACGTTTATTAATAAAGGCCCAAGTGTTTATGGTGATAATGACACTTCTCTTTCATATCGCGCATACTGCAGTCGTATTCTATCATCAATAAGACGAATAAAAGAACCACAGAAAAACACAGAATAATAAATGGTCCTACTTACAACCCAATTGCAAACAAAGAAATGAAAAGTTAGGAAACAAAAAACTTGCTATGGGTTTGCCAATCCAAAATAACAAGCTCTGCGGCACGTGCTTCTTTCAACTCACGTGTACAGAGCACCTGTCCCGTGAATATCACAGATAAAATATACTAGTTAATATAAAGATACCTTTTAAAGTAGCTACCTTGATATCTGTGGTTGCCACTGATACGAACAGCTTCAAGCTTGTTTACACAGTGCGAGTAAGTGTGCGAGTTGTTGTTTAGGTGTATGTTTTAAGAAAATACCTTTTAACTAAGTAGGAGGCGTCTGGTCCACTGGCAATTCAGCACACACATGACAGGCATTGCTTAGGGTTTTAAGGGTTCACAACTAAATATATCATATTATATTAAATTTAAAATCTTGTCAGTAGTATCTCTATATATACCTACTCAAAATATATATATTTGTAAAAAAAACCCTGTGTTGTTTAAAAAAAAGCAATAACTATAATAAAATACGATCTCAATATAGACATAATTAGCACCTTGATCAAACTTCGTGTCATAATGCATAACACTAGCCCTTACTTAAAATTTATGATAAATTGCCTAATGTACCTAAAGATGCAGAAAATTAGCATGAATGAAAAAATTATAAGATTTAATTATAAAGATTAAAAGAAAATTAACATAATGATGCAGAAAAGTAAACTGCAATTATATTAATAATTGCAGTTAACTTTATTGTAACTATAAATAGCATGCTAGAGAAAAAATGTTACCATTCATTTTTCAACGATAATTTTGTTGATATGAAATATAAATAGTTCCGCACTAGCACTAACTATTACCATACTCTTACGTCATTCTGAAACATATGTAAACATATATATGTTGCAATAAATTGTAGAGTATTGAGTATATAGGTAAAATTACTGCGAATACTTTTGAGGTTAAAATAAAAACCAAAATCTCAAGGTGATAAGCGCCTTTAAGTTCTGTGTGGCAATGCAACTCCTATTATCGAGCTTGGTGCTTATCATCAGGTGCACGACTTGCTCGTGTCATCATTCAATATATAAAAAAGCTTACTTCTGGCTGAGTGCCATCTGCGCTCGCCACCCGTCCGGTGACGCTGTAAATGCTTGTAGAGGCAAACAGCATTAGTCCGGTCGAAAAACAAAATCTTATAGTAATAACACAGCATTTAGTGTTAAGTATATGGTTGCTATAGGGTTTTTTTACATCAATGTTGCTATAATATAATTTCTTTATACGAGTAAGTCTTGTAAGAGTAATATGGTGGCCAGGTTGGCCAGTAGCTTGTACTGTGTAATGCAGCCATTAGAGTTACTGCAGAGCATCTATATCTCGTTTTTGCATCTGGGGCGTGCAATCGTGTGTTATGAAAGCTTGAACTTCAAGGTGGAATGACCGCTATACGCAGTATTCCGCTGCAAAACCTTGAGACAAGCTGTTAGGAAAGAGTAGGTAAATAACACGCTGTTTAATATCATTGACTAAATTTGTTGTGATTGGGGTTCTAATTTTATTGCCATGTAATGTTTACTGTTATAAACCTGTGAGTATTGCATATTGCTTTGAAGATACGATGAGTTGTTTTAGGTATTGAGACATTTTTGATTTTGATTTGATGTTGAGAGACTTACGTGCCACAAGGCAGTGTCTGTGATCCTTATTTAATCTGAATGGTTAGTTAATAGGTACCTACTTCATGAAATGTTTACTGTTAAACCTAAAAGTCACCGTAGTTGATTGAGCATTATACTAGCAAAATATAGTCCATGTGAGCGACACTACTAAAACTTTTTAAGTTAATCCCAAATAAGTAAATAATCTTATAATATTTAGAGAGAAAAATTATAAATTCAAACCCGCGTATTCCGGCGAACCGTGTCAGATGTCATTACCGCTAGACCACCGATAAGAATTTACCTTTTTATGTAATCGCTAAGCACGCATATTCAGTGCTTTCTAATTTATATAATAAAAACAATAATTAAGTATTTGTTCTTTTGTTTCTTATCAAAGCAGACAAGCTGGGGAGCTATGAAAAAAGGAGAAGGAACAAGCGTAGGTACATATTTAAACACTTTCTATAGTAGTTCTGTAATATATTTATATTATTACTACAAGTGTGTTTCTGTGACGATGCGCGGGTACTTTTTACAGCCTATAAGAGAAGAAAGATATAATCCTTGGTAGAGATTGGCGAGTTGTGCGCAATCACAGATTACAGGTTGTAGGTATGATCTTTGTACCCAATCATGAATAAAAAAAACTGTCTTTCAAGATAGATAGCATTGTCGTGGTGCAGTAGACCAGGAAATATCGTAAGAGACTGGTCAAGGCCAGAATCGTACGTTGGTCACATACTGGTATTTGATGACATAAAAGCTATCCAGCACCACTGACTCACCCCAGCCGTGCGATTCTCTAATGATTCGTCGATGCGCTCGTCGACGAGCTCACCGATGTCAAATACTTTATGAGATATCGCCCTTGTACACAAGGCTGTTTTTCCAACGTTTCTTTTCATCTCGTCATTTGTTTCACGGATGTTGTCAAAGATGCAACAATGTTTGCTCTAACTGCTGTATGGTAATCTAAAATTAGTCTGACAGACTCAACTGTCGCGTAACGGCGTGGCAGACTATGTTTTTCTAGCAACACTTATTAATCTAATCGTATGAGTAAATTTCAATGCTAATACGAGTACCTCATAATGTATTGTACAGCATATATATCATTTATTCATATAAAAAACCTGGTTACACCCAGGCATGCCAACATGACGAAACATTCTTCAAACTTGAAAATTCGTCCTCACGAACATTTAAAACTGACCTTTGAATAGGTTGACTTTATTTTTATATGTAAATTATATTTACAATATGTATACACGTTTAAGAAAATACTCGTATTGCTCGAGCAAAAAAAAAACTTCAAATTTTCCACTCTCGAAGAAGTCCTCGTCGTTGGAATGAATCAACTCTATTTAGAATCGATGGAAGACATTCTTACAAATAAACTGTACCTATGTACAACATTACAAACATTCAAACTGTTTAAATAAAATAAATATTGAAAATATTCGAAAGTGCTGAGATTTTTTTATAATTTAATACAACCATAACATTTCTCTACGTTTTCGTCTTAATTTGACCCTTCCATGTGAACTAGGGAGTGTAGTTGGTCTGCTCGATCAGGTTGATTTATACCTCTATGTCTAAATGTATAGGTAGGTACGAGTACAATCAGAAAACTATTTAATGTATTGCATAGACTGCAAGATCTGTTGATGGTCTTATTACTTTTCATGACAAAATAAGAAAAGTGACGTCTTAACCTAATAAACCGTATTGAAAACTCATTAATGATAGATAACCTTTAAAAAGGATGAATGTTTGTTATAAGTATGTCTAATAATTAGACAAGTATAACCATGACCACGCTAACTATTAATAAAGTTTAGAGATCTAATCATTTTCTAAACTAAAAAACCTAGATTATCAGCAAAAATTTATAGTTAAATGTGTTGATGTGTATAAGTTTATAAAAAAGAACTATCACTTTTCATGGTATTCGTTACTTGGTGTTATTTTTATGTTAAAAATGAAAACATATTTCGAACATGATCCAGTAAAGAAGTACATTCTTTTTATCGAAAGGCAGTAAATGTTAAGATTTAATTTCATAGCATATTTTAAAGTAATCTACAAATGAACACAATTGAGTATTTCTACGACATTTATTATCTTGGGTTAAAGAAAGTTTGACTTAATACAATATTATTAACAATTTATTAATATGGACTAGGAAAATAACAAATGTTTAAGTCAATTAAAAAATTACGGAGGACATACTTATTAGTTAGTAACCAAAATAAAAATGTTAAGACTCTTTCATTAGCTTCCGCAAAGAATTTAAATTGTTAGCAATTAAAACTCAGAGATAAAGAAAGCTGCACCAGCTTCAGCGTCAACGACAATACTGTTAAAAGTAAAGAAGAAGATAAATTACTTTCGAGATATACAAATTACTAAGCGCAGTGCCGCTATATTATTTATACCACACCCACTCAGAAAGTGTCTCATTACTCGTTCATACACGTGCTACAAAGTTCGTCATTTCTCCCTTATAAATGTGCGGCGAGAAAAGTTGCATTAAAGTTAATTTCTGCCCTGCTAGCGTTTTTTTGTTTATTTTTATTAGTAGCTTTCATTAAAAAATACAAACGACAAATCTCAAAAAGGTTACATATCCAATAATTAGAAAAAAGAGGCAAGACTTATTTTTTGTACTCGATTTTCAATGAAAGGAGGCTAGCAACCTTTTTCTGCACTACGAAAAATAAATAGGGGTGCAATTTGTTTTGTATTGTTAAACTTTGTTTTATACTAAATTGATGACTTAACAGTCCGCTTTCAATCATTATATATTATTTTATAAAATGTCAACTGATAGTGAAAGTGACGATTTTATAATGATGAACCAGAAATAAAAAAAATACTGCTCAAGGGGTCAAGATGTCTGATTTGTTATAAAATGCTCCAGACAACAATTATTATTTACTAACGAAGGTGACTATTTTATTTTCCTCGTAGGTGTAGAATAAAGCACTATGTATCACTCGGGAGGAATAGAACTTTTGTTGTCTCCCTCGGTGTATAATGTACTATAATTATGTGGCGCCGCACAGAGTTTTATGTGGCCTACACAGCAACTGACATGGACAAGCGTGACACTTGCCATCAGGCAAGCGACCTGCCCGTCTTAATTCCGTTTACATACTATCATACGAAAATCCTTAGTAGGTAGTACCTAAATAATATCACAAAAATAGTTTAAAATAAATTTACAGTTTCATTCAAGTTTTTTTACTTTTCCTGTCCCCCACACCATGTCTATTATTAGCCATTGACTGGTATAATAAAATAAATTTTCTATAAAGATATATATGATTAATACGAAGAGTTCCATTCCGCTGAAAATTTTCAGTCCTGGGTAGATATATTCGCCGTTAATGAAACTTCGGGCACATCTGCAAAAAAAAATCACATTAAAACGGCACGACGGCTGTGTGCAAATAAAGTTTCATTTATTCAACCTTACACTTCTTTGTTACAATATGAAGTCTGAATAATAATATCTCTGTCTTTTTACAAAGAGTTAAACGGATATTCATGAATTTGTATATCTTTCTTAAGGCCTGTAGTAGGACATACGAGTATACTATTTTTCATCATCATCGCTATTTTTCAGAATGGGGCTGAAGCATTGGGGAGCAGCTCAAATGTCATTGATTATGCAGGTACTCAACGGCTAGCTAGCCCTAGCTAGCTTCTTATAATCTCACCCCCTTTATTAGAGTACCAGAAGTTCCGACTTGGCAGAGGCCGATCACCTACAGAGAGCCGACCACGACCAAATCAAAACGTGTGTAGAACGGCCAGTCCAACATTATTATTGTCATGTATATTGGTCAGACGTGCTCGGGTCGCCTGCGCATCCGATGCATCTGCCAAAACAAAGCGTGTGGAAGTATCCTTCCGATCCAACCGCGTTCAGTGCATTCGGAACAGCACTGAGGAAAGTGTTTCGTGCACAGCAGCTTAAAGTCATTGATTTAGCGCAAGAGGTATACCTCTTATCTATAGATAGGTAGTATACCTATAAGTAGGCAAGAGGTAAAGGTACTCGTATTAATTACTGCGGGAAATGTTATCATTTAAGATATGAGTGAAATTAATATTCTTACAAGTATATTAGGCAGGGGTACTTAAAGCCGTCGGTCCTGATTGATTGATTTAGGACAACAGCTATTCGGTTATGTTGCAGTTCTTTTGGTAGCCTAAAACTTCAACACTAGGTTGGCCACCAGCCTGTGCACCAAACGACACTGGCTCTGCGTGGTAGAATAATATGGCCCAATCTTTGAGAGGAAGATCTGAGTCCCAGCTGAGAGAACGTACCTAATTGACTGGTACTTTATCAGTAGGGCCAGCAAAACTAAGTCTGCTTCGTAGTAATAAGAGAAATCAATAGGTCTTTGACGAAATAGCGAAGTGAACTTACACAAAAACGTAGCAACTAAGAAAGATCGTAAGCAGCGCTACTCCAGGGATCATACTTTTAGGCCTCTTTCGTGGCACCAATACTAGATCCAGGAGTATTACGATTAAGGAAACAGTATGCATGCAGTGCTGCGTCCAAAACGGCACCATAGCATCTACTGCTTCGGGCGCGATCAGCTCTCGGTCTTTGTTCCATACTCTCCAAAAGAGGATGTCTCCGAACTGCAAAAAAGGAAGGTATAAAATACTTTAATAATGTACCGTTTTGGGAGTCTTAATTCTGGAATACCAGTGTTAAGGATTGTTCTATTTACGGCGAATTTTCATTATGTCAAATTCTCTTTATTACTTAAAATAAAGAGCATCAGGGTGTTGGTATATTATAAGCTCGTTGGTGTAAGGATTCCGTCTGGTCAAGGGTTCTATTCTATACAGATTTCTGGTCTGACATTATTTTTATCGGAGCTGTGCCTGGTACCTACGCGGCAAAAAGACCGCTGCGATATTTTTTGTATGTTTATTTGTATGTGGCACGTATGTGTGAACATATGCCATTCTTTAATTTGTTATTCATTATTGTAATTAGAGCTTTGGCTCTGCTATTAACTTGAGTAAAAATCTCACTAGCTTCACATTCTTTAGATTGGTTAAGGATATTGAAACTGCAAAAAAACCTGAAGTAAGTTAGGTAAATGTTTACAGTTGCATTAAGTTAAGGGCCAATAATCCACGACTATTAAACGTCTAAGCTCGAAGAAACACAAATCAAGGTAAATTAATTAGCCATTGTTGGGTATTCCTCGCCATCTCCTATAAGGTGTCATGTGCCCTTAAATGTGTACCTCCGCCTGTCCTGATATATAACGCACATGAAAACACAAACGCCAACACGCCACTTTCAGGCGAGAAAACGAGGGCAGCGTCCTCAAGTCCCGCCTCTTGCAGGGGAGACTTGAGGAGGCTGAGGCCGCAATATGCGACAACGACACATCCCAGACCATTAAGGGAACAATGTCTGGTCAACATATGGCGGCTTACAACGCGACAAGTGGCTTTGTGTGTCTCGACGAGGTAGAAACGGATTGCACTGGCATGCCTAAATACGCGACACCATAAAATTACCCCATTGTGGTTATCGCCCGGTGTACCAAAATAATGCTGGATGGTAACGAACATCAGCCAGGACTTGTTATATACGCACCGAAACCCAATGGATGTCGCGCATGTACTGCGGGAAACATACTCCGGTATATATCCTCAGTTCCCCGTATAAGGTTCCTGCGCCTCGAGAGGTACACAGGTGCCAATATCCCTAAATCCCTTTCAAACACCCTGTTCCTGGTTAACACCCAGGAAAAAAAAGGAGACCCTGACCAGCCAGGGCTACGGAAAGGGAGAGGGATCACGCACACTTACCATAGACGTACCATACACTCACCTTACACGAGGCGCAGAGACTGACGTACGAGTCAGTCCCTGCCAGTCCCTAGTCATAAAAACAAAGAGCAAAATGAAGCTACACGAGAGCGTCCCGCACGCAATTGTTACAGTTTCCCGCTATACCGGGAGCTTCACTTATTACGCCGATGATGATGATGATGCCATTGGGCGATTCGTGAGGAAAGCGATGGTTGCAAGCACTAAAACCATATTTGAATACAATCTCAAAATGGCCATCAGGGATCGATCTTCCCTCGAATATGGTTGAGGAGGGCGATGGCTGCCACTGTGTTAACTCGTGAACGGGTTCTGTCTGCGGAAACTGGTCTGCTCTGAATGCTGATGCAAACTCAGAAACGATATAGCCCTTAATTAAGTAGTTTAACATAAAAATCCTATGTTCTCTAACTAAGTATATATTGTTGTCTCTTTTTTAAATGTATTTAGATTTGATAAATTTTCAAAAAATAAACTAAGAAATGGCACGGACCGTGGAGTCTGTGGAGGCTAGTAATAAAAAGAAAAAAAGATATATAACGCAACGATTTAAGTTTTTAAACACAATAATTATTCATTTAAATTGATTAATTATAATAATATCTTAGTTAAGTTTACGTTGTTACTCTCAGTTACGTTTGATAGAGTCAATTATTAAGACATAGGTGTTGTAGGCATGGATGTTCCATAAATACCTGCCCACTGAACTGTATACTTTTTATATTTCGCTTTTTAGAAAAAGTAAATATCCGTCTGATGTTATTAACGAATCATTCTTACCGGCTATCAACTCTTGTATCACTTACATCAGTGTAAGATGTTCACACTTAGAAACCATTTTTCACAAGTCATACATAAATCAGAAAAGATAATAAAAAATGCAATGTCACCTTACGTAAAAACAATGGTTGTCTGGTTACTTACTACATTAGATATACTCGAAGGTATTTTTTTACTTCTGCCGGCGAGTTCTTTCGAAAAATAAAGTTCGTATAAAGTTATCGAAATCACTTAGAAACTATATTCATAAAGATAAAAAAGCCTATGCTAGTTATAATATGCAATTATAAAAAAAATGTCTAGCTGTTTGGCCGGTAGGTTTTATCAAACATTATCATATACATAAGAGTGTTATTGGCTTATTGGTAGGTATTTAAAAAAAATACCAGAAAATTTCACCGACTGCAACACTAAAAAGTGTGAAATAACTTGTTGAAGTTGGTAAGATGATAGTTCTAAAGTACCTATTATCACAATATTGTGTGCATGATACCGATTTCGACAAGTTATTTCACACTTTTTATAGTTGAAATCAGTTAAATTTTTTGCTAAAATTTGTTGTCACCCATTTAGTGACCCTTGCTAATTACGGGATCGAGTCATTCACTGTCAATGGTGATTTCATTAAATCATAAAAATAGGCGAAACATTTTTAGTTAATGGAGTGTAACTTAAAACTGCTGGACTGAATTTAATGAAATTTATATGGGACCACACGGGAAGCACCAGCTTGCAAACAAAAAAAAAATATAAAACCGGTTCACCCAGTCGAAAGTTCTGAGGTAACAAACATAAACACAGGTATAATTTGAAAAATTTAATACTGACTTCCATTCGATTCAGTTATTGGAGTATATCTCGAAAACTACTGGACCGAATTTGATGAAATGGGACTACATGGGAAGCACCAGCTTTCAAACAAAAAAAGAATTTTGAGAATCAGTTCACCCAGTCGAAAGTTATGAGGTAACAAACATAAAAAAAACATAAAAAACATACAGTCGAGTTGAGTACCTCCTCCTTTTTTGGAAGTCGGTAGAAAATACAGACAAATTGAGAACCTCTTCCTTTTTTGGAAGCCTGTTGATAAAATTATTTATAGCCTAGATTTACATCTAGAGTACAAGGCACATAATGGTCATTAAAACGCATGTTTGCATGTTCGATACTTCATACTTACTTACTGTTAAAAAGACAAAAATAACGCAGCATTGGAAAAACCAACGGGACACCGTGATTACTGATGTAAGTACCTAAAGTAAACTATTCCTATTACAAAATAAAGGTTATGATGATAGGCGTCATTAATTACTGACACATCAATTATTTATGATAAATTTCCTACAGAAAAAGTTTTCAATTGACTTTTGTAAGATATAACTACATTATAAAGAGGAAATATGTGTTTGTTTATTTGTTTGAATTGAATAGGCTCCGAAAATTTTGGACTGATTAAAAACATTCTTTCACCATTAGAATCCTAAAAAGTCAAAGGTAAAATCTCAATTTAGGCATCAAAGACGCACTTATGAACGTCAATCTTTCATTGTAATGTACTTATAGACTCTACCGCCGCGTTCCAAAATATATAGAGCCTACCGAGAAGAAGCGGCAAGAAACTCGGGGCCATTCTTTTTATATAGATGTTTTCAATGTTTTTTCTTAGGTACTACAAATATTACATTTTATGGGTGGCAGACTAGCCAGAAGTGGAGTATTCCAAGCATCTTTGTCTTCCAAATAATGTCGGACTGTATCGCCAATTTCATAAATGATATAACAAATTTTCGCTTACTTTTAGCTCCAGTGTGTTACAAAAGAGAACATAATAATGGTATCAGTAGGGCAAGACACGCTTCACTTTGACATCTTAATACATGAGTAGGTAGATCATGGAGTGATCAGTCCCAAGCTGTTTTATCCTCCAAGTAATCCGAAATTTTGTAATAACCTTTTAGACAGAGTTTAGTTTTAATAGTAATTATAAACTTATTAATAGGCAAATCTCGGATTACACTTTCCCTGATAAACATAGGCTATATATAATTTTCGTATGAAAACTTATATATAGCCTATGCCTATGTGTATATATAATACCAAAAAAGTCCTTATATCGCGTACGTTGCGGGCACTATTGACCATAATATTAGTCTATGCTATTGACAGTTGAGCAAAGTGATGTACTACAGTTTTAAAAGAACGTCAATGTCTACAAAGAAGTCCACTTTACCATATTATTTGACTATTACAGTTTTGTCACAATAAATAATTTTTCGTTTTGAAATATGCAATAGTAACGCCGATACAAACGGCCACATTATTCGAACCTTGGTATTAATCCTTATGTTCTCTAATAATAAAGAGGAAAGATATATGTATGAGTGTTTGTTTGTTTGTAATGGATACTTACACGTAAAATTACTTAACCGATTCAAACAATTATTACACGAGTGTTAAGCTTTTTTTTTTGAGGGGGGGGGGGGAAATGCTGTGCACTTCCCTTCGGCCACGGGGGTGACGGAAGGGGTGTGTGGGGCTCAGACTCACTAAAACCCCCCCGTGAGCAGTCCGTCGCCAAGGTGGGGCGAGACAGGGTCGCGCTGGCAGTCACCATCTCGCTCCAGCGGTAGGCCCGGATTGATCTTAACCGGGCCTCAGCGCCTGTGAAAGGATGACCTTGATCACCAAGGTCACCCCCTAGACGTGTAGGGCCGTGCACCGGCGAAGAGTCCCCCGACTATTCGCCAGTGACCCCACTACGGAGGAGGGAGGAGACATGCAAACCGTCTTCTCCGTTCCCCCGGTCGTCTGCGCCGGAGCGGGTCAGCTCGGACATCGTTCTCCCTGATCCGCTCCGCGGCCTCCTTTTGCGTCATCACCGCTTCGCAGAAGGTGGCTACCGCCTGCCACGCTCTCTCGCTGCTGAGCATGGAGATCACCACGCTCGGCAGGGATATCTCCACCTATTTCCCCTGATAGCGTGTGCCGCTGCGGGCCCCATGCAGCACACACTTCCAGCGTGTGGTGGGCCGTATCCCACTACAATTTCCTTCAGAAAACCACTCTCGTGGCAGGCTGGGGTCGCCTCCCGTCTCGCGATTTGGTGCACGTACCTTCCAAAGCATCCGTATCCGGAGAGTACCTGCACCAATCGAAAGGTCAGCGACCCGAAAGGCCGCTTCAACCACCTCTGGAGGACCGAACGGATGGCCTCCACCATCCACTGACCAGGGACTGGCGGAGCCAAGTCATCTTCCCACCACCGCAACAGAGTGGCTCGCGACTGCTGCCGCATGCGTGTGACCTCCTCCCAGTCTGGGGCTGTTCCTCGGGATCTCCTCGCCACGCCACGAAATGGTAGACTTCGACGAGGATTTCCGCTTGCAGCTCCCAGGGGGACGAGTGTTAAGCTAAATTATGCCTGAGTAACATACGCTATGTTTGATTCATCCTCATCATCATCCATCATCCGTTTCACGCGGATGAAACCGTGGAGCACTAATTAACTTATAAAATATTTACTTGTATGTTTTTAAAAATATCGGTTTAATATTTACACACATGCAGAGTCGCACGGGTGTACGTGGTGATGAATGATGTTGATGATATGTTTTATGTCTAAACCATCCGTGTAGGTATTAGCGTAGCATCAGAGCGAACAAAACTAAAAAAGTCAAATAAGCCAAGCCGTGTATGAGTTTTAGCGAGACTAACGAACAGCAACTGACTTTTATATATTAAAAGCAGAAGAGAAGATATTATCACAATTAAAAAACAATCACAAAGTGGTGGTCTCTTGTGGAAGATGATACTTTTTATCCCAAGAAATGAAAATAACGACATCAAAGAGGCCATAAAATGTTCAAACCTGCTTAACTTCGATTACATTTACTATGTTCCGAGATCTCAGTACCTAAAATGAACTTACATTTTATATATTATGTACACCATTTTATTACATATAATATTATTTTTGTGTCTTGTGATAAAAAAAAATTATGTATAATTTATTAAATACTTTGCAATGTCGTTCAAATTAACACCATCAAGGCGATTACGTATCTCAGCTGCAATCAAATGTTGATTGTGTATGTTCGCAGAATGGCATTGAATGTCGTCTTGATGTCAGTTTTGACAACTCCAGTAAGCAGAAACGTTAGACATAAACATTTACATTTGATTGCAACTGATATACGTAATAGCCCAGCAGGTGGGCCTCGTGCTTATAACGTCTCTTCATAATCATCATAATCAGCCCAATTTGTTCCCACTGCTGTGACTCGAGCCTTCCTCTCAGAGAGAGGAGTTGGAGATAATCCAGCACGCGGGCCCAGTGCGGCCTGGTGGATAGGTTAGTGGCCAACCCATGTCGAAGTTTTCAGGCCGCCCGAAGGCCTTTGGCATAGCCTAACGACTGTTGTCCTAAGACAAACAACCTGGACCGAGACGGCTTAACGTGCAAGCACGAAAGCGCTTAGTTGAATAATGACACTAGTGGTTACCCACCCAACTCCTGACCGCAGCAAGTGTTGCTTAACTTGTTGATCGATTAAGATCGCCAAGATAAGCTCCTATTTGTTTTTTATTTATTAGTCGATTGATTCGTCGTCTCCTAATATAATACAAAAATAATCATAAAAATATATTCAAGAGCATATTTAATAGTAATTATTAGTTTAAATTCACAAGTCCAACTTACAGAAGTGGTCGGCAGTAGTATGCCGGTGAACAGCAAATATCTCCCCTTGTTGAGTACCCTCACATGGCTTAAGTGTTCTTCCTCTCTCAGCTCTCTCCAATCGCAGTACATAGACGTGGGGTGGTATACTAATGTCAGGAGCTGGAAAACCATAAAGAAATTCTTAAGAGTATTATGGTAGTGTGATGCTAACTAAGCACTGTAAGTTCGCAGTGTTAGCGCCCATGGCCTTCGAAGTGCCAGGTCTCAGGTTCGATTATTTGCGTGATGAGCGGAAATGTTTCTTCTCGGGACTTGTGATGTGTTATTGTGCGTGCCCATGCCTCCTTCGGCACAGGTAATCCCAAGCGTTATAATTACTATAAAAATTGAAGGTTCACTCAGTGGGGATTTATTTGGTGAATACATATAGTACGAACGAACCTGCGGGCCGTAAATTTTAAACTTGAAAGTTCTGCGCCGGGAGTGCACTACGCTCGTCATGATATGACAGGCTCATAGTTTCATCACCCAGTTTAATTTCACTCGATACATTGCTCTTCAAGCCGTACACTATAGACCATTCAATAACAACATCAAACATCGCAACATCTACGATTTTTTTTATTTGAGGTCTCGTGAGAGTAGTTCATACCCAATTTTGCCGGAAATCCTGTCCTTCACACTTCTGCTTTGTGCTTGACCGTGTAAATAGTAATAGCATTTTACTAATAAATAGTATTAGTTTTTAGTAGTAATAGTTTACATATTACTTACGTTGTTTATTTTATGTTTACGTTTATTCGTTTGATGGCAAATGCTACATCTAAAATGTCAAATTCATATTTTTGTACGTTTTTCGTGATATAGGTACATATTATATATACCATCATTATTCAGTACAATGTTATTATCATATATCCAAAATAACATATTTTTAAATTGAGAATACTATAACGCCTAAGGGCCATAACCAATGTAAATATAAAATAAAATTAATTAAATTTACTACCGTTGTTTTGTTTTCTCGTGACTTTGTCCAGGGCCTACAAAGAATAATAAGTCTCCAGGACCATTTTTTCAGCCAGTACGTGTCTTGGCAAATGACCCAAGCTATAATTCTTCACTTTTTGGAAAAAAATGCCTATCTTTGACTAGCTGTATCAGCCCAACCAATTGGATCAAGTTGTAGCAAATTTAGTTTGCTTTACAAAAGTGTACGACAAACATAACGTAAAAACGATTCATTGAAGTAGTTTTTGTTACAGAAGCTGAAACTAGTGATAGAATATCCCTCATTTTACGAGCACACTGTGTGTAGCACAGGGTTTGCGGCACTCCAAACTAATTTTACGGTAGGTACCTAGCAACATATAAAAAATGAAGTTACATACGCGATTGCGATGTTTGTCTTTTTTGTGACGATATTCACTGGACAGTAGTCTACTTCGTAGAGACAGAATATCTGCCACAGCGCAGGTATCTACTGAGTAAGGCATGCATTAAAACCTCTACAAGGTTCACATAACTGGCACCACTCTGGGACAACTGTGAGGAGGATGCACGGGAAAATCTTTTGGCTACGGAATGCGTCATAGGTGAGTGGTTCTTTGTAAAAAAAATTGAAACGATATGAAGATATAATAGGAACACATACCTACCATTATTTTTTTTATATTAGAATAGTTAGTGGCGTAGTTAAGCGATGAGACGCCCAAGTCGTGCGCCTGATGGTTAAGCACTACGTTTGCCCATGTCAGTTGCAGTGTCACCCGGGTCTTAGACTACGGTTATCCAGAAAAATAAAGAAAAACAAACATTCAATTATTTTTAGTCCGAGGTAAATTTCGATACCTAACATATTAGTAGTATTCCTATTGAGCCTGTGATTAAGAATTTTAATTTTAACTAAAGACACGCGGTACACGTGTAAAATTGACAATATATAACAGAAACTGAAGTGAATAATGTGTAAGCTGGTAGTACGAGTTGTATGGTCATATGACCATTACCGATTGAAGCTTCTAAACATCACTGATAGGGGTATCTACATGATAGTGTGTTTTTCGTGAAATGACTACAATTTCACATTTGCTAGAGAATAGCGAGTGGACGCTTATAAAACCCAAACGGAGTGCGGATCGTTCTAAGCCACTTTACCTGTTTTTGTCTTCTACTGCACCCTGGTAATGTTGATATTAGCGTGACTGTACCTATGTAAGAGTGGTGTATATGCCTACTATTTTAACATTGCATAGTTGGCCCTGCCACGGTAATTATTATTATTATTATTATTATTATTATTATTATTATTATTAGTATTACCGTGGCCCTACATCCCGTAGGCTACATCGGCGGAGCCGTGAGTTACACAAACAGTGAAGGCAGTGAAGGTTTTTTATTTTTTTGCTGGTATCTGCATATTTTTATTAAGTTATGTGTTAATTATTATCCATGATATTATATTTAGTACAAACTGTAATTTATCTAGTACCATAGTGGCACAGATAACTCATAGTTTGTACTGAATACCTAAACGATACGATAACGTCACTCTTAAGCAGATTGTCGTGCTCGGCCCACTGTTCCAGTTATAGTACGAGTAGGTACCGTTTCGTGGAAAGTGTTATACAACATTGTAAATTGGTAACCTTTGCTTATACCATACGCTTATAAAATGTGAATTTATAAAATGTGAAGTCTTATTAGTGTAGTGCAACCGTAGTATAAACTTCTACGCTGTTTATTAGTACTAATGTGTTATAGATAGATTCCTTTGAATTACTTAAATGATAGGGGAAAACGCGCCGCAGATTCGTTTATGAAATTTTAACAATTTCCTATATCGCCTAGGCTTGAGATTGATCTTTGGAACGATGGAGCCCAAAATATGAAATGGCTTCGTAACAATTTATCACGCTATTATTTGCTTGATAATGTTGTATATTAGCGGGAACATTAGTTTATAGGGACGTGCATTTTTCTTAATTATTTTAATCTCTTAAGAAATTAGGAAAGTAATTCATGAAACCTCTTTTTGCCTTCACATTCCATTTGTAATCCAAAAATATATATGATGACGCGTGCACTAATTCGACATGACTTCTTTTAATAATGTTAATATACCTAAGTATATTAAGTTTTATAGTAGTTATAATAATATAAAATGAATATCAGTTAATTTTACATTTTAGGCCATGGTGTCGGACGTAGCTGCCACCATGCGCACGAGTAGGAATAAACATTGTATACCTTCCTTCGATGTTTGCATCGGCCCACATAAAGCGGCTTGGTTAGTGAATCCAGAAGCCTCAAACACTATAAAACATTGATTCGACTCTGTTGTTTGTAAGTCTATGAAAGTAAAAAAGGACCTCCGAAATAAATATCAGTTTTTAAGTTATAATGAAAAAGTTCTGTATAATCTATATAAATACTCTACAATAGATAAAAATTAAGAAATTTAAATATTTTCTAAGCAGGAAAAGTTCTACGCATTTTTTGTATATAGTGTAAGGCCTTATTGATTAAAAATTTAGCTTCCTTAATAATTTTATTGTATGCGTAGAATATCTATTTCAAGACAAATAATTAGCACGCACATTGTAAGGAAGTTATATCATATTCAATTCATAAAACTATTTCAGCAAAATCACGAAAAAAAACTTACATTAAACCATGTAGTTATAAGTTTCCATCTCGTTCCTTGATAGGATCTCAAATTATGATCTTCAGCTTGCGAAAAGTCTATCGAAAGCAGCCAATTGGCCATTATCAATAGATGCCCGTACGCAAGTGCCGTCACCCATAATCTCACTTTGATCAACGTATTGCTCCTCTTCAGTATAGGATTCGGGAAGCCATCTAATCTCAACATTTTACACACGTTTAAGACACTCAGAAGACAAAAATGGACTGCAGCTCATAGTACTTGTTCTTGGTTGTGTTTATAGATGGCTGTTAACTATAAAATGGTTCGTATATGGTCAGGTATCGATGACGATCAATGATTGTATATTGTGATGTCCAAAAATGAGCCCGTATAAAGTAGTAAGGCACGCGCGACGGCTCTCGGAGTACTAGGTACCACGCCGGCGGATTCGTACGATAGTTTAATTATTTGTTTATTTTGTTAAGGTCACTTTGGGCTTATGTCAGTGCAGTGAGAGGATGTAATATTATAGAGTGTATATGTTGGGGGCCATTCCCCCACGTCCGTAGGATGTTACTCTTATGCGAATATTCTCATTATAACATATAATTAATAGTGGGTCCGATTAGGTGACGTAAAGGTGGACGCTTTTGCAACTGTCCGGTTTGATCGCACCACTGCATTACCAGATATTTTTGCTCATACACGTAGTGAGACAGAATTACCTACTATGTATAGGGTGGCAAGTAAAATTACTAAAACATTGTAAAATTTTGTTTACCCAAAACTGGAACTGACTTCAACACCTAAAAGTGTGAAATAACTTGTTCAAGTCGGTACCATGATAGTTCAAAAGTACGTTGTATCACAATATTGTGCGCATGGTACCGGCTTCGAAAAGTTATTTCACACTTTTTGGTGTTGAAGTCGGTTCCATTTTCAGGTAACATTTTTTTCAACTTTTTAGTGACCCTGGCTACTTACGGGATCGATTGTCATTCACTGTCAATGTTTAAAAAACTGCTTTACCGATTTTGATGAAATTTAAACCACACCACCTCGGAAGTAGGTATACTCTACCAAAATAAATAATTTTGAGAATCCGTCCACAACTAGCGGATAAATAGGTGAACACACCACTAGTTTAAGAGTGCGTTAGTGATTTGTATGTTTGTTACTTCTTCTCACTGAAACGGTTCATCAGATGGCGCTATCCAGAGTTTATACATAGGAATTTGTACCCGTTAATAGATCCTATAAGATACTCGTAGCATAGAAATAAGATACTAATAAAAAATATATGTACATTGACACGGTAATAATAATTAAAGTAACCCAAGTAGTACTTTAGATTACTACGTCCTTACATACTAAGTATATATTACAAATTTGTACGTACATTATTTTATACATTTCGTTATAACTGTTACTATAAGACATAAGTAGTATTAAATAGGATACAAGATGTGCACAGATTAAATATTAACTTAGATTAGATTAAAACATTAGTAAAGTACGAAATACTTAGGTTACCCATGTGAGTACATACTGTACTCTTTGCACGTAGCCCTATTAATACACGTGCAAAGTAGTATTACGTGCAAGTATTTAGAATCATGTAAAATAATAGTAACTACGTTTTATTGTACCCTATATATGTCTATAAACTTTCAATACCAGTAGATTTAACGAGTACCATACACCAAAAGTTCAAAATGTTCTTACCAATATTATAAGTAGTGATGGAGGAAGATAAGGAGTGATGGCAAACGGACCGGCAAGCGCACCATAGGTTTATAGTTCACCGCCAAGGTGGACAGATGACCTGGTGAAGGTCACAGGACGACGTTGAATGCAGGCCTCTTCCAACCAGTCCTTTTGGAAATTTATTGAGTACTGCTGAACATATGCTATGCAGTATAAAGCAGTGGGCGACTATGCCTGAGATGCTGATGATGAATATAATTAATGCGAATGTTTGGTTCGATGGGGGGTTTGTTACTCAATCGTGCCAGAATGGCTGAACGGATTTTGACGGACGAAATTTGGTTTGTAGATAAGGTGCTGGAATAACAATGGAATACTTTTCATCATTATTGTTATCATCGTCATCATCATCCGTCACCACGCGGGTGTACCCGAGAGGCGCAGCTAATAAAAAAATATAAACATAAAGGATAAACTGGTATAAAATTGCGTAGTCGCGTTGTGAAATCCGTTTAACATTCAGTTTAAACAACTAGAAGGTATCCTTGAGGTTGGCAGAAATATTTTGCCTTTGCAAACCGCTATCTCATAAACTCCTGATGCAATTCTTGTTATGAAATTAATTTAGACTGAGTTATTTTGTAGTGCGATGCACAAAAACGGCGTTTGATCACTTTTGGTGTCTAAATTAAGGCTTTACTATTTAAAATATTGAAGAGGCTTTATTGAACTAATTTGTTGGAATGAACTACATATAAATTTAGTAAATCAATACAAGTAATCACATACTTATAGTACTGCAGAATAAATATTATGCATCGGCAAACATCGGAAACAATCGTACTAAGCTACGAAAACGAAACAATAGATATTAGATGCAAGCCGTGCGAGCAGTGCAGAGAGGTCTAGGGAGATGCCAATCCGTGCGCTGGGTACAAAACCTGGTGTCGCAAGCAGCAGCCGTATTCCGCGATTCAATGTATTGTTAGCTTCAATAAGTTCATTATCTACTGCGGTATTAAAACTTAACGTTTAAATATTCGTAAGTACACAGCAAGCATTGTAAACTGTTTACATGCAATATCGCGACCGGCGTTCAGTCACATAATACAAAAGTAGTGAATCGCTGCGACCAATGTGTTCTGCTTTTGGGCATACTGCTGCGACACCGGCCCCGCTCCCTTTTCATATCTCCCTTGTTTCTGTGATTTGTTGGTGCAGCAAATGAGTTAGTTATGACACTAGGATTGGACATGTTTGTTTTGATTTGTTTTGTGATTGAAGGCAGAGAGGACGCGCGCCATTTTATCATACAGAGAAATACGTGCAGTGGCACTTCCGAGACCCCCTGGCTTACTACTTCCCTCATGTTTAAAAATCTGTCGTTAAGCACCTAATACTGTGTTCCGGGAGCAGTCCTTGAGAAGCAGTCGCATTCTAGGTCTAGAGTGATGCCACCCTCGACCGCATCATCACTGATCCTCAAATGAAATAGTGGGCAAACACTAGCCAATCAATTGTGAAAAACCGGTCAAGTGTGAGTCGGACTCGCGCACACAATTATCTATAAAAACGGAAAAAAAAATCACGACAAACGTGATTTTTTGTGCCCTTAAATATAAGTATATTATTCTGGTTTTTAGTCTTTGTTGTTATAGCCGCAACAGAAATATATCAGTGAAAATTTCAACTGTCTATCACGGTTTATGAGATACAGCCTGGTGACAGACGGACAGACAAACAGACAAACGGACGGACAGCGGAGTCTTAGTAATAGAGTACCGTTTTACCCTTTGGAAAAGGAAGCCGGTGCACAATAAGTACCAACATATTATGCAGAACTATAAAGTCAAAGTCAAAATCATTTTTTCAATTTAAGCATCAAATACGCACTTATGTACGTCAATTTTTAAACTTTTTTCAATTATAATTTGGTAAGTCACTTTAATTTCCAATAGTTGCAGATGCTATTGAATATTGTTATATCAGTTGGTAGGCATAAAATAATATTTATAAGACAGAATGCTACATTCTACATTATTCTGCTTAGAAATAAATATAAGAACCTACTTAGATAAAGTTTTATAACAATACTACGCTTTCTCGTTTTAAATCAGCTCTACTGACCGTGACCTTGAATTCAAAGCAGCGCGTCTTGATGACGCTAGTCCCAATAGTAAATATTATACACCGGTTCTTTGTATGATATTAAAAGTTCTTGTACCGTACAAGCACAAGGCCCACGTAGTAACTTCTAGCTGTAACAGATGCATGTCGTGACAAGTAACGAACTCCACTGCGCGCGTAACCCTGAGACATTAAGTTGTTTATAACGCAAAATTACAATGGGGTCCTCATATAAATGCCCTGTCTAGGAGACTCAGTTCTGCTGCATATGCAGTACGTAAAATAAGAGAGCTAACAGATGCTTCTACCGCGTGGTTAGTGTATTATTTATATTTCCACAGCGTAATGCCATATGGGATATTGCTATGGGGTTCAGTGGCTGATATAGAGACCATATTTTTTCTTCAGAAACTTGCTATTAGAGCTATATACGAAATGGGTTTTCCCCGTGAATCTTTGAAAGATTTATTAAAAGAAATCAATATATTAACGTTGCCTTCCTTATATGTATTTGAAAATATAATGTATGTTCGTAAAAAATTACATAAATATAAGTTAGTGATCACCACACTTTTAATACCAGAAATACAAATAGGATAGCTGTACCTAGTTTTAGACTTGCGAAGACTAATAAGTCATTCCTAGGAAATTGTGTGCGTTTTTACAATAAAATCCCAAAGCACATAACTGAGCTCACAGAAGGAAAATTCAAGTTGACTGTAAAAAACGTTTTAATAAAAAAAGCTTACTATAAAGTTCGACATTATATAGAAGATAAAGATGCTTGGAATACTCCACTTCTGGCAAGCTGTCTCTCTGCCACCCATAAAATGTAATATTTGTAGTACCTAAGTAGAAACATTGTAAACATCTATATAAAAAGAATGGCCCCGAGTTTCTTGCCGCTTCTTCTCGATGGGCTCTATATATTTTTGAAACGCGGCGGTAGAGTCTTTAAAGTAGAATGTAATGAAAAGTTGACGTTCATAAGTGCGTCTTTGATGCCTAAATTGAATAAATGATTTTGACGTTGACTTTATAAGTTTATTTATGTGTATGGCCATCTCACCCGTATAAAAAGGGTGAGATGGCTATATTTAGTCGGGATATACTATAATTCATTTGATTTAAACATCTGAAATCAAAACAAAGACAAAGGCTTAGAAAATTAAAAAGATAATTGTGCTGGATGCGGCGAAAATTTGCATATAACTCGTTCCGTCGAAAAATGGGCTCAATGTTTAATTTGTAATCTGTGGGTACATGGAAATTGTACAGAATTTAATAACATGTGGTGGACAGAAGAAGAAAAAATACTTGGAACAAGAAGTTATGATTGGAAAAGGGAAGGGAAAAGGCAAGTCCAGCACTGCAAAGGTAATCTTTCCCGTATTAGTTAAGATGAACAATCATCTCACCCGGCACACTGACACTGGGGTGTAATCATCTTGTTTTTTTAAGTGTTTTTTTTATTCTGCTTTTTACTTTACTACTAGATCTCACTTTGATTTTTACATATTAAAATAAAAGTTTGAGTATAAAACAAATATTTGTATTTAGTAATACGTAAAAAACACTATGGCGATCTCTAACTATTTTACACAACCATGTATGTATATTTGTTGAATGTAAAAAAATTATCGTAAGTTTTTAAAATCCCAAAAGTTGAAAAAAGGTACGGACCCTGGAGTCTGTGGAGAAGGTAAAGTTTAAAATAAAAATAATAATAAAAAAAAAAAACTATTTTACCCTAGGTATACTCGTATCAGCTGCACCCCACGGTCCCACCCTAGTGGATGCCTATTCTTATTCCTCATGATTTTTTTTCAGTATAAAGGTAACCTATGTGTTGTTCCAGAATCTAAAGTATCTACTTACATAAGGTTTAAAGACATTAAATACCACTTACTTGAGAACAATTTGAAACATAATATAGAAAACTATAACATAGTCTTGTCTTATCTAGTAAGTTACCTACCCACTTCATTTGCATAGGAGGCTGTAATCTGCGATTAAATATTGAGCAAGTTTTTGGAATACGAGTACGTTGATTATGTTTACAATTTAACATGCGATCTTTTTATATAGTTGTGCTCCTTCAAATGTAAGTATTTTTGCCGTAGTTTGTTTTAGCATTTGGTAGAATCAAAGACACTAGCTCGCCGGTTACTTTGTTTTGTAATTTATTTTGTTAAGAGCTTTACGGATAAAAATACATACGTTATAATATATAAAATTACATACCAATCCGATCCAAATTTCTTTAATTATTCTGTAGTAAGCATGCCGTGGGGTGCCAGAGTGAGAGGCTTAGAATAGTACCCCCCAACTCTACCCGTGGGTGCTGATAACAATCAGAAGGTCAGCAGCACCTTCCCAGTCAAAAACCGCGCTCACCAACCCGCCTGCCAAGCGTTGCGAGTATTGGCAAAACCCCCATGGGGGAGACCTATGTTCAGCAGTGGACGTCCTACGGCTGAGATGATGAGATGAAGCATCAATCCAAACTTTCCTACATATTTGTATGATTTAAGCTAAGCCAGATTTGTAGTTTTGCGTGAAACAGTGCAGATGCCGTTTGGTTGTCTGGTTTCATTTAAACGGTCATTTTAACTTGACTGTCGCGAACAAAGCCAACACGATCTACTGCGCATCTACACAAAGAGATTTACACATTATGTTCTTTAAAAATGTACTGCGCAGTAATGTGATCCAAATTTCTTTAATTATTCTGTAGTAAGCATGCCGTGGGGTGCCAGAGTGAGAGGCTTAGAATAGTACCCCCCAACTCTACCCGTGGGTGCTGATAACAATCAGAAGGTCAGCAGCACCTTCCCAGTCAAAAACCGCGCTCACCAACCCGCCTGCCAAGCGTTGCGAGTATTGGCAAAACCCCCATGGGGGAGACCTATGTTCAGCAGTGGACGTCCTACGGCTGAGATGATGAGATGAAGCATCAATCCAAACTTTCCTACATATTTGTATGATTTAAGCTAAGCCAGATTTGTAGTTTTGCGTGAAACAGTGCAGATGCCGTTTGGTTGTCTGGTTTCATTTAAACGGTCATTTTAACTTGACTGTCGCGAACAAAGCCAACACGATCTACTGCGCATCTACACAAAGAGATTTACACATTATGTTCTTTAAAAATGTACTGCGCAGTAATGTGCGCGATGTACGGGGTGACCAGCGCTCGTCGACGAGCTCACCGATGTCAAATACTTTATGAGATATCACCCTTGTAATAAGGTTGTTTTCCCAACGGTTCTTGTCATCTCGTCATTTGTTTCACGGATGTTGTTAAGGATGCAACGATGTAGACGTAGAGTAGTAACTCTACGATACGGTTTTATGTAGCAGTGTCAGTGTGGATAATCTTGTCATGGAATATTCTATTCTATTTTTATGCCATAGGTGGCAAACAAGCAAATGGGCCGCCTGATGGAAATGGAAAGCGATGACCTTCGCCTATGGTCCTGTGTTATATTCGAGACATCAGAAATACGTTGTCGACCTTTAAAGACTAGTGAATCGCCTTTAGAATAGCCGCCTATTGTAGCATCTCGGAACTACTGAAGCAGAAAGCTCATTCTACATCTTACTGGTGTGAGCAAAAAGATAAAAAAAGAAATGTGAAGTCCACTGGTCCTGTAATATGTGGGTGAGCTTTTTGGCATATGTGGCCAGTGGGTGATAAAACCGCAATGATGGCACAAGGTTTCATGTATCAGACAGTATATATGCGATAGAGAGATAGAGACCAATGTCTCTTTGCATACTATCGCTCTAGGTCTTTGGAAAGTTTGGAGTCTTCTACTATTCGTCATTTAGCTATTTCAAACAAGTACAATAAAAAAAAATACCAACTTCCATTCTATTCAGTTACTAAAAAACCGAACCGAACTGAACCGAATTTGATGAAAGAGCCGCTAGTCACGCACTCGCATGCTAGACCACATGAGAGCGTGACTAGCGGCCCTCGCTGCTAGACGCTCTCTCACGCTCTCCATGAGGATTGGCATCAGTACTGCCCGAACACAGGTCGGAGTATAACGACTCGATGATAGACGTGAATGTTTGCCGGTTATACCATTTAACTATGAGTTCTCACGGAAGTTTTTATGACATATTTTTCACATATTTATTATTATTAGGTTTGGTGGTACTGTCCCGCTTAACCCTAGGGGTTATATAGCCAAATAGAACGTGCGGAAAAGTACCACACTCCCCCTCCCCTCTTTATTCCTTTTAGAAGTCGGCAGCGCGTTGACAACGCCCTTGGTGTAGCAAACGTCTATAAGCAACGGTGACCACTTTCCATCAGGTGGGCCGCCTGCCAATAAAAAAATATATTTATATTAATCAGTAGTTTCCACGTGGTGGGTTCTCTGACATATACACAGAATTTTATATTTCTGTTTTAGCTTGTTTATCAGTTATAATGTTATTAAAAAATGAATTGACTACCCCATTAGTACAAATCCCATTTATTTCATTACACTTGTATATATAACTATTAAAACTCCCATTGAATCGATTCACCTTTCTGCTTGTTTCATCTCTTCTTTTACGTACATATACGTGTACATACAGTAAATTATTCTGCAGAACTCTATAATTAGTTGTGAACTTTTTAAATTGTTAAAGGTTTATGTACCTACGTTGAACGTTCGAAAATACCCTTGATGTCATAATAAAGTGTAATTATAATTTTGTAAATTATGACCAATAATTATGATACACTAGCTACGCCCCGCGGTTTCACCCGCGTGGTGATAGATGATAACGATGATTATGATGAAAAGCTTATGTGTACCCTATGTGTTAATCCGGTTCATCATCTACCTCCATACCAAATTTCATTCATCATAATTGGCTTAGTCGTTTGAGCGTAAAAAATTAACAAACACCCATACATCCATATAATAAACTTTCACGTTTTTAATACTAGCTGAGCCTGTTGATAGATCATGATGATAATGATGATGATGATGATAGAAAAAAGTTTCCTATATGTTATTACAGCGTCTCATCTATTTACATACCAAATTTCATTTAAATCCATTCAGTAGCTTTTGCGTGAAGTATATACAAAATAGTTTTTTGAGAAGGGTGATCATGGCCAAGTCCGGAACCACGAGAGTTAGAGAAAAATCGTGAAAGAAGGAATGCCCTCGATTTATAAGAAAACAATAACTGCATATTTAGTTTTTTTAACCTTATACTTGTGGTCGGAAATCGAGCCGAATGATTAAAAAAAAAGACATCCTGTATTATTGAACTAATGGATTCTGTTGTTGATAAAGATCAATCTTTGCAAAGAAATGTATTACTAAAAATGAAAGGAAATAGTGAATTTTCACTATTTTATTATTTTTACACGGTCTTACTCACTTTTTAGTCGTTATGTGTGAAACTCATTTGTCTTATTAGCGGGATATACTGTGATGATACTTACAAAGCTTACTTACAGCTTACAAAGCTCATTGCTTGATATTTTCTCTAAGATAAGTCCTGTCATAGGCGTATAAACTTATACATTGGAGTCAATAGAAACCATTTTGAGCAACTTATTAGTTATGAGATATTAAACGAAATATGTAAAAAATACCTTTCCTTTTTAATTTTACTAATACATTTCTTTGCAAAGATTGATCTTTATCAGCTACAGAACCATTAGTTCAATAATACAGGTGCATTTTTTTTTGAAAAATCATTCAGCTCGATTTCCGTTAAAAGGAAAAGGTTTATTAAAAATGAAATATGCAGTTATTGTTTTTTTATAAATCGAGGGCAAGTTTCCTTTCACGATTTTTCTCTAACTCACGTGGTTCCAGACTTGGCCATAACCGCCCTTCTCAAAAAAACATTCTGTATACAAACTTTCACGTTTATAATATTAGTAGGATTTCCTCGAATATTATGTAAAAGATTTATTGGTAATGATTGGTGAGTGCACTCGTACAAACATTCAGAATTGATGTTTTATGTGGGAGAGAGCCTGTACTATTATATCATTTAAGTATTTATTTACTTAGTATATAAACTACTAATAAACTGCTTGCTGCACTTACAGTGTTCACCAACACGTGCAGCCAGCCAGCAACAATTAGAATTTGCATATAATGTCGTATTTATCAACTTGCTAAATAAATTTGCGTGCTGATTATTCAATGCTTTAGGGTTACAACAAAACACGTCTAATTTTTTGATTCCTGAGCAAGCAACGAGTTGAACAGAAGCGAATTTTGATGTAAGCGTGCGGACGCTTGATGAAGAATTACAGCCTGGCCACGGGACATTCGCCGATGCGTCCGTCCTATAACTCAAAAAGGATAGATATTAGAGAAAATTTGACAAAGTTGTAAAAAATAAACTGATCTCTAAGAATGGATTGTTGCATTTTATTGATTAATCTAATATTTCAAAAGTTATTGGCCGCGATAGAAAAACCGGTTCATTAAATGGGCCATAAATCGTAAACGGTAAGTTTTACAAAAAAGTTTACTAGAAACAAAAGATGCGAAATTTTATTTTCTATAATAATAATCTCCATGACTTTTGCCCTAAAGTGCATAGTTTCCGAGATATCGGCCGAAAACGTTTTTTCAAGATGGCGATTGTGGCGTCACCTGGATCTGTCAGCATTTTGTGATTTTATGCTCAGTAAGTGATCCTAAACCTTATAAAAAATAAAATTTAGTGCAAAGTTGACCCAAAAAAACGTTTATTAAATCATTGTATCATTAATCATTTGGATAGTTATGTAGATTAATATAGAATGATATGTATACATAGGTAAGTACCTACATACCTCAATGTTAAAAACAATTTTTCTATTTGCATTAACTTTTTTCTCCAATTCTGGTTGAATATTCATAAGAATATAATCGAAGGTTTCAATACTCATTCTGGTATACTTAAAAAAAAATCTGGATATGTTCTGTATTTCTCTTCACGTACTTCATGTGGAATTCTCCATCTATACCTCGACTCTTATTCAAATCACGTACTCCACAATCTCTTCCAAATATTAGGTCTTAAACCAAAAAACGATTACTTTCTAAGTCTTGGAGCAGCTAAGCCATAATGACAATGTTATCTGCAATCTGCAAGTTACGAGTTTGAATTGTGGTCGCCGTTATTCATAAAATACAAATGTTGATTACTGAACCATTAATAGGTAAATTCATGTTAAAATTGTTGCCTTGCCTCCTATTTTAATTAAAAACTGTGTTACAGAAGGCAGTATCTTCCATAAAAGATTGTCCGTATTATTTTAGAATCAGGCACAATTGTGTGCGTGTGTGTGTGTGTGTGTTTGTGTGTGTGTGTGTGTGTGTGTGTGTGTGTGTGTGTGTGTGTGTGTGTGCGTGTGTGTTGTAGTGAGTGGATGCATGAGGGTGTGTAGGCATTTGTGCACGTTTGCTTACACGTGTACTAATCTGTTGGTACGGCAGTAAGTATTATTATTAAACCTTATTTATAAAGTTTTCCACTTCACTATTGTCAAAGTTACCCCATTAATCTTAAACAAAGAGTTGCTTTGGGAAAAATCCACATAGCGTTGTCTCACTCCTCTTTACAAGTGATGTCTTGTGATTCTAGGTTTTCAATCTGAGCGATGCAATTATGCTAAAACAACTCTTTATGTCACATCTGATACCTCATTTCTTTGGACGTAGTGAGCTCCATATCCTCAGAAATCAAGGTGTCAGATTTAAGTTTTATGTTCGTTTTCATTTCACCAATAGTTTAGAGAACACCGAGATAATAGTTTAGATAATACTAACCAGTTAGGTAGATATCACTAATGCCTGTTTTAACAAGATTTTGGAATTTTTAACATATTTATTTTATGTAGTGAAATTATCGAGAGTTTGACACATAACTATTATTAACCAGATCTATGTTTTAGATTTATTGATAATTTAAGATTTAGGGAATACCTCAGTCAATAAGGTGGCACTTAGCCTACGAAGAGTATTATTTCTTCGTAGCACTTAGCAGTGTAAAAATATAACCAAACTTGGGTTAGGTATGTGTTTGTGTTGTGTAATATTGAAAACAGACATAAGCTGATTAAAAGGAGAGAGAGGAGGAATCTGTCAATCAAATGTAAAATGCTCGCGCGCAGATTTGCAAAATGCTCCCATGAAGTCAAGGTTACTTTATTCAAAGCAAACTGCATACACATGTCAGCTTTGGGTAAAGTATACCAGACTAGCCTATAGTACCACAAGGGTGCAATATAATGACGCATTTCGCATCCTTATGAAAAAGCCTAGGTTCTGCAGCGCGTCGGGGATGTTTGCTGATGCGCGGGTTCCTGATTTCTTTGCGGTTATTCGATCACGTATTGCATCTTTTTGGGATAGAATACGGAGATCGAATAATATACTGCAGTGCCTGTCTGAAGACCTGTGTAGTCCTATCTATCGGTCATGGATAGAGCGAAAATCGCAAATGACGATTTCGTCCACAAATACTTGTGGATGAAAAAAAACTATTTACTTTATATATATACTCTATTATTATACTTTCATTGTTTGTTAATCTTATCTATTGTTAATAAACATGTAATTTAATATATATTTTTATAGTAGGTATATGGGTTATGTTACCTGAAATAAAGATTTATTATTATTATATTATTATAAAACGTCACCGCACTTTGTTTAAGTGTTACCCAATATGTTGGAAAATACAGGTATCAGAGTCTAAACATGGAACATCATTGTTCATGTCTACACAACTGACCGTAATAATATGAAAATGACAACGCTGATTTACATTTTTGCCAAGTATAAACTCATTACGCAGTTGCCATAGAAGTGGTGTGACGTACACATCGTACCCACAAATATATTAAGTGCAGTCACTGTGTATGTAGTGACATTATACTATTATAATTATTTATGACTAGCTGACCCGCAAGCGGCCTCGCTCGCTTGGTCTTGGTGTAGTGGTGAATGCGCCGTTTTGGAATCTTGGGGTCCTGGATTCGATCCCCGGGTTGGACAACTATCGGGATTTTCTGACTTTTCTCAATTACAATTTGGAGCCTGGAACAGTGTCCTGTAGATGGCAACAGGCTCGCCCCCTATTACATGGGACCAAAGCAAAAATCTATCCGGCGAAACGCAGGTGTTTAAAACTCCGCTGCTTAACCCTTCGAAGATACATAGGTGTGATGATTTTTATTTGTTTAAAAATAACATGTATTGCATTATTTTCGTAAAAGTTTATTTTTGCCAAGTTTTGAGTGAATTGCACCAGAAATATTTTTTCCTTATAAGAACTTCTGAACTTTACTGCACACTCTATATGGGTATCTCAGTATGGCTCTGTATGGATATTTGTAAAAATAAAAAAAGCCTTGTTTATTATTATTATGTATTATTATTTTACCAACCAATTTCACGGATTACATCCGCTCCTTCAAAAAGACATAAGTGGGGCTGAAGCCAACACGTAGAGGCCTGTTTGGTATAAAAAATACAAAGTAGTATAAAAACAGAAACATTTTGGATGGATGGTGACATGGTATATCTATTACATAAATGGGTAAAATGGCAAGGCTATTGATATGAACTTATTAGTTATAAGGGAGATAGTGGGCTATGGACGAAACTACGGCACCTGCAAATTTCAGCCTAATTTTAAAATATTTAGGTAGGTGGTGACTTGCCAACCACTAAACGACACCCCAACTCCATAAGGGCCCCTCCCCTCCATAAGGGCCACTGGTTTCGGTATAAGGGATGAATAAAGACAAATATCATCAAGCGGGACGAATAAAAATTTTATACAATCTTGGGCCGAAAACTCGGGACGGATATGGCATAAATCGTCCTGCGTCGCCTGTTCACCTTGTCGGCAGACGACCTACGCTGCGCTTGCTGGTCCATGGTCTCCACTCTGGAAACTTCCAGCCCCCATTTGTTCTGCGCGCCATGTGGCCTGCCCACTGCCACTTTAACTGGCTTATCTTTTGGGCTATGTCGGTGAGTTTTGTTCTTCTACGGATCTCTTGATTTCTGATTCATTTGATCATGTAGAGAAACTCCGAGCATAACTCTCTCCATAGCTTGTTGCAACTTTGCGCTGACACATAAGGTCCATAGTGAGAGACTACGTTCTAGTGCTATAAGTCTTATAAAACGTAATAGAAATCCTATACCAGGGTAATGATATCCTTGTCGACTGCGTTTACTCTGATTTGGCAGATTTATAAAATCGACATTTACATATTTATGATCAGCGTATCAATTTAAATTTATTCATTTCAATAGTATTATTTTTTTAAACAAACTTGATTAAGGCCAAGGAAACATGAGCTGGCCCATCTGCATCTTAGCAACTTCTATTTAGTTTGCCTAGTTAAAAAAGGATATAGTGCTTATAAGCAAGTCAATTAATTACCTATAGTAAAGTGTTCGCTCTAAAGCCCAGGTTCCCACTGCTTGACTGATGTTCCCAAGACTCGAGCCTGCCCCTCAAAGAGAAATAAGCTTTGTGCGGCTTAGGTGTCACACCTACGACATGTAGTCTCACCTTAGTTTTCATACCTACCGCAGCATCCCATATATTACCATATTATATTATTAGTAAGACAATTCTGACTTTAAATGAATTGCTACTTCGCTACGTGTTAATTAAGATTACAACACTGTGGAATCTGCAGCTATAGACAAGATTTAAATAATATGAAATGCTATCGGAAATCCAGCATTCTGTTTGAAATGCAGAAGTATGGAAATACTTAAAAATTCTTACATGAAAAGTTTCCACCTTAAGAAAAAAGTGTGAATAAGTCAACTATTTTATCATAATCATCCCAGTCGTAGTCGTCCACAGCTAAATAAAGGTCTCCCCCATGTGTTTGTAAACGAATCAAAGAAAAAGTTGGAAGTGGTCTGCATCCTACGTCGCCCTACGACCAATATCAGGTTGTCTATCCACCTTCTTGGTGGGAGACCTAATATACTTATGTGACAAGTTAAAAAAAGTAAAGAAACTGATTGAGTAGTTATGTAGTGAATATATGATAGCATCTCTTGATTGCACAACATTATATATCTCAGTTTAACAATAATAACGAATATGTTCGCTTTGCTAATAATTAGACGAATATTTGAAGCTAGATTTGAGAAGGGGGTCCGGCATTTCTGTGTTCCTAACTTGCCTCAAATATGCATTTACAAAGTCACTCAGTTATGAAACCGACCTGGCGTTATTATTAATGTTGCACAGAAATATAAATGTAGCAGCTGTATACCTTTCATTACACATGCTCAGAAACTAGAAACGTAAGCAAGAACGAAAAGTGTGTGTTTGTAAAGAAGCATTTTCCGTTCTAGTTATAGAAAGCCAGGTAAGTAAATTAAACAACCCAGGGATTATAGTAAATTTAAAAGTCGAACGTGGCTTGGCTCACTATTATTTTTCTAGTAATAATAATGAATAAGCTTATTTCATACATCCAAGGAGGTTGAAGCTACGAATCCTTAGTATCCTTTTTAAATTATAAAGTTTTTATATAATATATGTTTAATATATATTTTATATAAGTCCGAGGAACTGTTCGGTCTAATACCTGCCGTTAAATTTCGCCATCTGACATCACGCCGGAAGTTTCATAGAGATCATGTTGACGTCTGCTCGTCCACAACCGTGCGAATCCGACGGCACTTTCTGCCTCACACTAATACTATGTGGAACCAGCTCCCACTTGAGGTGTTTGCGAACAGATACGACTTGGGAGCCTTCAAAAAAGAGCCTATTCCTTCCAAAAAGGCCGGCAACGCATTCTCGAGACCTCTGGTATTGTGGATGTCCCTAAACGGCGGTGATCACTTACCATCAGGTGAGCCGCTTGCTCGTTTGCCAACCTATACCATAAAAAAATATAAGTAACCATTTGTGCTTTTATATGTTATTAGGAGACGGAATAAGCACGAGGCTCATCTGGGTGTTTAGTGGTAACCTCTGCCTAGAACAGATCCATTTCGTCACAAGTAACGAAGCTGTAAACCTGAGACATTAAGTTGTGTCATGTGCCTGCAATTTCACCTGCACCCTTACCAGTCAAACCAGAACACAGTATTGCGAACATTACTGCTTCGCGGTAGAAATAGGCAGGTATGGTGGCAGTAGGTACTTCCCAGGACGAACTCATTAACAAAGAGTGCTGTGCTCTACCCTTTAAACTAAACTAAATTACCCAAAAAAAATTTTTGTCTATTTTAGTGCATAACTAGCTTTTATAATGGGTCAATAACAAAAGTTACTTAAACTATTCATATTGTGATCAAACACAGTTTATTTATAGTATATATATATATATATATATATATATATATATAGGTAGAATAATTACAAAAGAGTAAAGACCAAGCCAAAAACATGATATGTGCAGACCTTTACTGAACAACGACGCTGATGTTGTTTCTACACAATCAGAGAAATGATTATACAGATTCAGATATTATTAGGGTATGTACCTAGTTGCTGACATAAATGTATTGTTGCCATATGGAGCGGCATATTCCCAAAGCTCCATAAAGAAAAAAAATAGCTTACGAATTTAAAACAAAAACTTGAATTATGCTTTGAATTTCTTGAAATCCAAAGTCATAGTAATTTATTCAGTTATGGCGTCAATAACGCTCCTTATGACCTTCACTAAATCATTGTACCTACTTTTACTAGACAAAGGTTCACTTGCACGACGTCTTACTAAATACGTTCAGCGCTAAACAATATTAAATTATCATTTTGATTCTGTCTTTTATTTGGAAGGTGATAAAGACAGAATTTCCTTTTAAATGCGTTAATTTGATTTAGCGAATATCGTATAAGACGATCTTAGACAGAACGTAAACATTGTATTGATCTATGCTACCACACTGCGCTTCCTGGCGGAGTCATCAAAGAGAAAAAAACATTGACCACCAAATTCAATAAGCTACCACTATATCCTAACAACCAAATTAGCGAGCAATGCCATCTAAACAAACTTTTCCGCGGAGAACCTGTGTATGCAAATACATATTGTATAGGTGCGACGAATATAGGTGCGGTATAGACGAGTGAAGCGAGACGAAGCGTTAGGGTTACTAGTGACTACAACAACACACGAGCCGAGCGAGGACAATTAAATTGGTGTTTTGAATTTTGCTGATCATTTAATATTTACTTATTTGACGGTTTCGGTTGCTATATTTGTTGTAAAGTAAAATGTAAGCCGTTATCAAGTGACACTATTTTTAAATATACTATATTAGAATATCGAGGACGACTGGCAAAAAACTTGGGTTTCTTTGTGTCGTTACATAGTTCACCTTTATTAATTCACTTAGATGCGTAATACATTTATTCGTCAACCGTAATTAGGTTAGCGGTTATATGCGACAAATAGTTAAAATAACTTGCAATTTAATTCACAAGAAATGTAAAAAAAATCTATAAAAGTGCTCTTGAAATAAAGTGAAAGAGCGGTATGGAACAGTATTTATTTAAAAAGGACCAATCCTAGATATCATTGTAAGTTAATCTAGCAGACTTGGCCGTGTCTTTTATATCATTTGGTTAAATTATAAAGTTGTTATACATATAAATACACTCTCCCGTACCACGCTTGTGTTTATATTTTTTTTATTTTTTATATTTGTGTACGAGTTTGGGCTATAATGATAGGCTAAGCTCGTTATTGCGGGTTTATTAAGGTAACAAGAAAGAAATAATAATATACAACGTTGAATGCCTGGGAATTAAATGAGATGTTCAAATAAATATTCATTACGTTATGTATTAAACTGATCGTTTAATACTAGGCCAAGGCTAAGGGTATACAAATAAAATTCCAAGCAAAACTGACCATGCTCTAGCTAATTAAAACAAAAATTCTAAAGTATATCGAATATTCTTATGTAGTTAACCTTGGAATAAAACACAAACATTCTGCAATAATTTTATATATCATATATTTTTTAAATTATTTAATATATCCATTATTAATTTTGAATGGAAAATATAGTTGACTAGTATTGCATATGAATCGCAGGAGTCTTAGATATAACAACACTCCACATCCATATAAGATCCGAGAACTGTTCATCACACAAATATTTGCCCCAGCCAGGGTTGAACCTGGAAGCTCAAGCTTTGAAAGCAGTGAAGGTCTGTGGTCACCACCAACTCTGCCGACGGGGCCTTTAATTACTATTAAATCTACGCAATTGCATATGATACATGTAAATTTCACACACGAATTTTTGAAGCAAAAAATATAAATTAACATTTAAAAAAACACCGCGAGTTATTATAACCTTGTTATTCAGAATCGACTAATGAACAGATTATTCAACTTTAAACGGCAACTGGAACTAACAAACTTTGAAGACTACACAACAGTCCTAACTTTTTCAGTTGTTTTCTGTTGTAGCAAGTTACAGTCCCGCCGAGAGGTTAGAACTGCGACCCGCCCCGGCTTCGCACGGGTGCAATTTAGAACACAAATTTGTAAGACATTTGAAGTTTGTCATTTTCTAGTTACATAATGAAACCTACTTGCCTAGACAGCTGGGAGATTATCATAAAAGTCAGGTCAAGTTCAGACGTTTATTAGCCTCTAGAAAGCCCAGAGCTGGGTCGTGAGTACAGACACATGATGCAATAGCCTCCCTTGTTACGGGGACTTATCTCAGAATAGCAGTGAAGTCCTCGACGCGACGGTGTGGGTAGTTCAGTAACCGGCAGAAGTCAGTAGCAGGAAAAACGGGGAACGGGCATCTGCAGTTGTCGGGTTAGCCAGACGGCCAACAGGATTCAGGGTACTTTTTTTTTTTTTTTTTAAAACCCGGGGTGTTCCTCCAAGCGCCTTTATGTCGAGACTACAGGAACGTTTTGGCAATCGTCAGCGGTCACGACGACGCTAATCCCCCAGCAGAGGATCACAACGCGATGGGATTAGAGTTGACTAAGCTCTAGCCCCGTCTTCTTAAGGGGCGCACGGAAACACCGCGCGCGCCGCCTCGGGGACACTGATGTTACGACGACGGACGCCCCCGCGTACGCCGTCTCAGTCCCCAATCATGGAGGTCGGAGAAGGGCGTGAAAGATTAACCTCCGCCGCCCTGGTCTCTTTCTGCGGATCGGGAGCTCGGATAGTAATTCCCGCTCCCTTTCCGCCACCTCCTTCTGCCCCATCACCTCCTCGCAGAAGGAGAGTGCCTCCTCCCATGACCTCTCAGATCTCAGCATTGATGATATTAATGCTGGGAGAGAGAGGTCGTTTCCCACTAGGATTCAGGGTCCTGTGGTAACTGGTAGCCGCTCCGCCGATGTGCACAGTACTGGCTCTGCCGTCTAGCCAGCGAGGGTTTCAGTCAAGTTGGGTCAGCAGTAGGTTTAGCCCGCCGTTAGATCCCCGAGATGGGGACTAAACTAAATTTAACTTTAAATTACTAGGACGATACAACGTCCCACAATTGCCAATGGATCACAGCACTTGGTAATCACTGCTGAAGAGCTCTGTACTAGACGGTGGCTGGCGTCGTAAAGAAAGTACAATGGCTCGCCTACGATTCTCGCATGACACTCATGAGTCATCCTAGGCTCCTCCCATTGTTCGCCTTTGGATCGCGCGTAAACTTATTTGGTAATTTTAAAAGCTATTCTAGGTAGGTAAAGGGAGCTGAATTGCGGGGGGAATTATATTAAAACCAGTTTTGGCCATAAAGTACAGTATCTCGCTCTGTTTGTTTTCTCTGTTTGTTTTGCCACAGGTAAATATACTTGCTTTATTAGCAATAGCACTCTCTGTGTCGTAGGTGTCTTCGAGCTAGTAATACTTCCACCTAGATGGCGACACTTGTTGTGATTTGGCTAGAATTATTTTCTAATATTTTAATTTTTAATTACTGAACCAGACTAACAGGTTACAATAAAAAAGAATTAAGTTTTATTGTGTAACTGAAGGTGAAAACCGCATAAAAATCCGTTGCGTGGCTTAGGAGAAGTAAGCGGATATATGCAATTATGCATAGGTACAGATAGACAGCGGTAGACTATTCTAGTTCATAAGCAACCCGCAGTAAATACGGTAACTTGTAAGAAAAAGCATTTTTCATCGCACCATCTCGGAAATAGTATTTTTGCTCTTCGATATCTGAGTGCAAAAGCCGTTTTTATCCGCTAGAGGATAAAGTAAACTGAATTTAGAACATCGCCTGCACTATTTACTTATTATATTATTACTTTTACTTCTACCTCCCTGGTGCCGAATCATACAACCTTTTTTATTTCTTAAAAACTCAGACTTTGAACCTTCTTGGTGTACGTTTTTTTAACCTGTCGCGGAGCCATGTCATGGCTCCTCCAATAATCGCTTAACTGTCACAGAGCCCTGTCATGGTTCTTCAGGCCGGTACTATATTGTTGGTCTGTGTATTATGTTTGCGGCTATTTTCTTTTGGAATTTGCCTTGTATCGTTTGTGTTTGATATTGTCCAACTTTTAAAAGCAAATGGAAAGCCATTGTATAAAAACAAAATACTTTTTAGTCTATTTTTCCGCAGAGTAGTTAACGACTTCGGCGCGCTGTCAAATAACCAATGAAATTAAATTCTTTTTTGGAGTTTTAATTGTTTAGTGAATGCGTTAAGTTGTTAGTGTTTGTTTCTTGTGATTTAGACATGTTTTGTGCAAAACTAACAATGTAGTGGATATTTTTGTGATTTATGGATCGACAATTACGTCATCGGCTAAAGTTGCAAAAGTTTTAGGTTGGTAAACAACTGAAACAATTTATCTATATCCTCTTTTTGTCACATCAGAAATTAGTTTAGATGATAACGATGCTTTTCATGTATTTTTCAGCTCCGTAAATATTACAAAATCTGAGATATAAAAGTTTGAATTTGTAACGGCGCTTCGCGGTAAAATGTCGGCGGCAGGTCACGGCGTCAAGACGTTCTGCGCCTCATTGTAGGAAAAACATCTATGAAGAGGTACCTTGGAAGAAATATAAAGGTTAAATGTATGTTTTTACTATAAAAAACTAAAAACCTTATTTTAATAAGTCCTTTAGTTACTTCAGAATAACCAAATAAGTACACAATTCGGGGATAAATTCACTTCCGGTATTTTTATCTTGGACGCGCATCTTGGCAACACACTCTCAGACACCAAATATTTTAATACCTAAGCTGAAAAAGTATCTAGTGATTGTAAACGTTTTTTTTGCATTTAGTCATTTCCTCGCTGAGATGGGATGAAAAGTTACGTGTTGCACTCGAGTGCACAGATTTTTCACCTCGTGCTCTTTTGATCACTCGCTGCGCTCGTGATTCAATTTTAGAATCCATCGCTTGCTCGGTCATTAAAATTGAGCACACGGTTAAAAAGCAACATTGCGCTCTTGTATAACAAATAACTATTCTAATCTCAGTTTACAAACAGCCGGCCGCTAACTCATGACAGATAGCTTACAGAGATGAACTGAGCTACGAATAATAATAAGTATTCGTAGGAACTGATTTAGCATTTCCTCATGGTAAAATATAAAATCGCAGAAACGCTTCTGCAAGACTTCTCATACGGTGATATCGGTACTATCGTAGGACTTCTAAGTGAATACGCATCGAAATGACTAGGAACCCTCATCCTATTCGTCATGCTCGAGTGACATATGGGCAGTTCATCTCAGGCTGCTTGGACGTTTTAAAGTAGCTAGTCTATATACGCTGACTGGTACGCAGTGGGTACGTATACAATGTGTGTGGGCTAGGACTTTTGTAACGCTTTGACAAAAGTTTTGCCCTTTCTGCTGCGCAGATACTAATACGAGTACTTAGCAGATTTTTCTAGTTATTTATGAGGTGTTGGTGTGGGTTCAATTTTCACTCGAAACTATATTGTTTTTAGAATTATTCAGATGTTGGAGTAGAAACATTTTTTTTCGATCACGATAGATTTTTTTTAATCTATCATCGTCACAAACTTAATAGGTATTCAAATTATCAACGGGATGATTACCATGTATATTTCCTATGAGTTTCCGATATTTCGGCACTGTTGCAAGCGCCATGATCACGGATGAACTGGTTCATCCGTGTGAATGAATTCGTGTGAATTCGTGATCGTGGCGCTTGCAACAGTGCCGAAATATCGGAAACTCATATAAAATATACATGGTAATTATCCCGTTAATAATTTGAATACCTCTTACGATAGAATTTGTTTCTATGTTGTGATCGAACACTGTGATTAGTGTTGACATTTTGAAAAAGATTTCTATGCGTATACACAAAGATGCAATTATCCACAATATCGTACAAATACTTTGGCCGATGGTAATTAACTGCAGATAATGAAAAAGGTAATAATCACACCAGCTCCAACATAAAACAACAGAAGTGAAGTTTTTAGTTTCGTGGTTTAAATCGTCCAAATCAGCAAGCCCCCAGTTCATTCATAAACCTTTTGTTATAGCGTAGGTAAACCTGATGCGGGCAGATTAAGGCCGCTTTAATTTAAACAATGTCAATTTTGCACGGCGCACTATAAAACTGTTCTGCGCCTACTAGTTTATTTATAATATAACCGATGCTATTTAAATTTAAGCAGAGTTTTTAAGTCCGTTAGTGTTTGTTGTAAGAAAAAGTTCTTCTCTTTCTTGCGTTGTTTTGTGTCAAGTGATTGATATCATCTAAAGGTGCGTTTTTCCTCTTCATACCTATGAATCCACTTGGGTTCGTACGTTGTTTCCCATTTCTCAGTTAAAAAGTTTACACATAAAGTTGAATCAAGTGAAGTTTTTATTCAAGTAGTCAGAGTCAGATAAGTCAATGTACCTACTGTTCATGTCATGTACTAGTAATGCATGCATTACTTAAACTTATATGGCGATTGAATAGGAAAACACAATTAATACAGGGCATAAGAATAATTAATCTTATATACACGGTTATAATAATCCACCACTATAACACGTCAAAACTCGATGAAACACAAATCACCAATCAACGAAAACCAATGTTTGGGTTTTCCCGCCAAAGGAGCGTTCGAACGCCCGCAGAAACCAGCATTTCAAAATGAGAACGCCACAGTTTAAACGGACTTTTACGAATATTGCTGCAATTTTTCAGACTATCTCGCGCTGTCGACGTGATTTCCATATCTGTGTTTCTTACTTCTTTACGAATAACGTAACACTATACACTGTGTATAACTGCACTGACATGGACAGATACAGTGAAGGGTTATCATAGTGAAAATAACTTGCTCGTCTCGTAACTTGATACCATATAAACACATTTTTACCACGAATCGAAAGACAGAGAAGAACAGCGAAATAAATAAACACAAATATAGAAATAGGTACTTTACCTTTGTACTTTGTTCCGGTCACACGGGTAAACTACAATGTTGAAACAGTACATATTCAATGAACTTAACCGGGGTTTTTGTCGTTTTATCCTTTAGTTAAATATTATTATCTAAAGCTAATATTGATCAGCATAACAATGTTCTTGTTGATATAATAATGTTAACTCACGTGGATACTATTTCCCGCCAAATTTTTTTTTTTTATTTCGGTATTTCTTCAAAATTGAAACGTTTCTATATATTTTTCCTATCATTGACCATAACTCCAAAACTTTATACCTTATGCTCAACTTGTAAGTGAATGTTAGCTATCGCTGAAATATAGTTACCAGGTTAGACCTTACTTTTTTTAAGTTGTGGAAAAATGTTACTTCTACTGAGCAGAAGTAATGATGAAGCAAAAGTGAAACATGTGAATTGTGACATGAGTTATTGTTACCTGTACCTTACCTGATTATTTAAAAGTTATTTCTCTATTTTGCATTAATGTTGGATGGTACGGTTCTTACATTTTTGTCATTCTAGAGATTCTTCAAGATGCATCGAGCTAGATTTTTATCCAAATAGCCAAACTCAAGCCGCACTCACTGATGTACTTTAATATATAATTTAAATAAGGCGCACAAGTCCATTCCAAGGTAATTTTAATAGTGCATACATTAAAATAATGGATACATTATAATCTTTCAGAGCCGATTCACCAGCCATCAAAGAAAACAAAATTTTGTAAACTAAACTTTGCCTACAGCCGTTCACTATCACGAAACACTTAACTGCTAAATATGCCACCTTCATTACCCGTTAAGACTCAATGAAACAGTTATCTTGAAAATATATACATTATATTATTGTTTACTTTTATCTCGTAGTTTAATATAGGGATAGACTCAGGAGCGGATCCAGACGTCGAAATAGGTTGTGGTCATAGCCACCAGAAAATTAGCCAAGTGCCGGTCGGAATAATACTTCGTACATTCTTATTTCTTCGTACTCTCAGTATGACACTCTGGTGGCCAAGATTCTCTAAAATGCATTGTTTCACGTGGCCGGAGCTGTGGGGTTAACACCTGGGGATATAGTAAATTAATAAATGTGTAAAATGTTATTTTGTTCGCTGTCAAAATGACTAAAGCCAACATTTATCTCTTTTTTTTCCAATAAATGTATTCATGTGCCAAATAGAAGTAGAAGCCGAACAGATGTATGTGGTTAAAAATGTGACATATAATTACTCGTATGTCAGCACTTTCATACTTTTTATTTTATTGTATGGCATCACATTAACTAGAATAACAATTGATTTTCTATTGTGTCTGGTTGAGGGACAGTTGAGATCCTACGCCTATCGGCATTTACAGACCGTGAAAGTATGACATCACAAAACTTAGGGTTGTGGGCATGCCCATCATGCCCATAACGGTGGATCCGCGCTTACTCATAGACTTCAGCATTACCACATTTGTTTTGTGCTGAGTAATTTTCCAATGCAAATTGTTAGTGTAAGTACCTGTCTGCATCAAAAAATATACAATATATAGGTACAATACATAAGTACTGTCTGCATCAAAATATATACCTTAATATTCGCAGAACCTCAGGGTTGGCAAAGGTATTTTTATTTAGTTGCGTTTTTCGTCCCATACACAAAAACTAAAATGTAAAAACCCCTATCCAAAATGTATGTAAAATAGTGAAATAACTTTTAAATAATCAGTGGTAACAATAACCCATGTGAGATGTCACAATTCACATGTTTCACTTTTGTTTTATCATTACTTTTACTCAGTACAAGAAACATTTTTCAAAAACTTAAATTAAGAAAACGACAAATAACAAAAACGTTACTATATTTTAGTAATATATAACCACTCAAAGCGATAGCTCACATATACTTACAACCCGGTCAGAATATATGTGCACCTCGCTGGAATGCGGCGCCTCTCCCGCTTCCCCTGTCACCTCTCCGCGCACTCCCCGGTGCGACAGTACGGTTAGCATCTTCGTTGCCGATACACGTCCCGATAATTTTGATATTTTCGCTTTGTTGTTGTTTTGTTTTTTAATATTTATTGTTAAGTTTAGACTGTTTACTGTTAAGTTTAGACTGGTTTGGTTGTTATTAAAATTGTTGTAGCTGTTAAACTGAAGTCATGGGAAAAACAATACAGAGCGAAACAAGAAATTTAATCTGGAAAGTGCTCAAGTTTTTTGAATCGGAAAACGCAAATAAACAGTACACCATACCTGTAGACCAAGTGGTGAAACGAATCTGTGCTGCAACTGGGATATCAAAGAGGACTCTAATGAAAATTAAAAATGAAGCCAAAGTACAACCACCTACTTCGCCGGGCGCTAGTCCGACTCCAAGTACTAGTAATAATTTAGAAACCCACCCAGAACCAAAATTATCGACACCGGGTAAGAAGCGTAAACAGTACAAAAAACGCATCGAAGTAGATGATTTTGACATTTGCGCAATAAGAAATATCATCAACAGTTTTTATGCTGTAAAAAAAGAAATCCCAACTTTGAAGAAAATTCTGGCAGCAGTTAAGAGAGAACTTTTTTTCACACCGTACCCAGACCGCCGATATGACGTCACGAGGTCAGGTGCACAGATATTGTGACCGGGTTGTACAATTTGAGCATCAGATATAATAGATACAAATATAAAAAAAAAGATTAAGTATAACATTTACAAATAAATATTAATTTATTTCGGTTTTATTTCGGTTCTGGAGTGGAGACCACGGACCGGCAAGCGCAGCGTAGGTCGTCCACCGACACGGTGGACAGACGACCTGAGGAAGGTCGCAGGACGACGTTGGATGCAGGCCGCTTCCAACCGGTCCTTTTGGAAAATCATGGGGGAGGCCTATGTTCAGCAGTGGACGTCCTACGGCTGAGATGATGATGATGATGATGATTAATTTATTTCCTAAGTATTCTCGAACTGTAGTTGTATTTTTATGCTATCGTTTTGTAATGCATGTCTGAAGATTTTACTCCTTTTATGGCGTAATCGCCACTCTAGGCGCAAAGTCTTTGCAAAGTTCATGCCACCGAACGGAAGCCGCCCATAAAGTTACTCGAGAACTCGGAGAATTTCAGTGACATTTGGGAAGGCACCTACAAGCTGATTTACTTTAAAGTGCACAGGTTACTTTTCTCTCCTAAGTATATATTGTAATAACATTTGATATAGCAAGCCAATGCTACATACTTAGAGTAAAAATTTAATGTTTGGAGGAAATATATTTTTTATGCGGCAGTTTTTTTGACCAAAGACAGAATATTATACTTACCTAATATTATATGAGGCAGTTGTTTTATGACCAAAGATAGGATGTTAGTTTTAGTCTAACAGTCAGTCAGTATGTCAGGATCACTACCACGAAAGATGAGGTGTGCAATAACTTCCCCTAAAATTATTAATTGATTGGTCTCGATTAAATTCCAATAGACGTATTAAAGTTTATGACTTCTTTGACATCTTTTTTGTAACGTTTGGGGAATGTACTTACACATTCGCTGGCCGCTGCAGTAACACAGTGCGCTTTTGTGGTAGATAATTTACTCAAATATTTTATAAACTTCGATGTTTATAAGTAAATAGTAACACTTCCGCTGGAGAAATACTTGGCAGAAATATGGATTTTTAAAAACTAACGCCTGAATCAATAAATTATTATTAGAACGTCGTCGTCAAAACTAATAACATTGGCCACTAATAACAAGAAATCATGGTATTGTTCTATATGATGGGTTGTCCACGATACAAGGCTTTTCCGGTAAACGCGAGTTTATGCCTAGCTAGTTCATCATCATCATCTCAGACGTAGGACGTCCACTGCTGAACATAGGTCACCCCCATAATATTCCAAAAGGACCGGTTGGAAGCGGCCTGCATCCAACCTCCTCCTGCGACCTTTATCAGGTCGTCTGTCCACCGTGTCGGTGGACGACCTACGCTGCGCTTGCCGGTCTGTGATCTCCACTCCAGAACCTTCCAGCCCCATCGGCCATCTGTTCTGCGTGATATGTGACCTGCCCACTGCCACTTTAACTGGCTAATCTTCTGGGCTATGTCGTTGACTTTCGTTCTCTTACAGATCTCCTTATTTCTGATTCGATCACGTAGAGAAACCCTGAGCATAGCCCTCTTCATAGCTCGTTGTGCGACTTTGAGCTTACTTATGAGGCCCATAGTAAGAGACCACGTTTCAGTGCCATAAGTCATCACTGGTAACACACATTGGTCAAAGACTCTTGTCTTGAGGCACTGATGCATTTTTTCGAGAAGACTTTGCGAAGTTTCCAGAACGCTGGTCTAGCTAGTTATGAGCTAAAAATTTTACACATTTTCCTATAGTCATGATAACAGTTTACTTGAATTTTCCAGCTAAGTAACTGTCAAAAATCTACAACTAACCGGTAAATGGAGATAAAAACAAAATGTGTTGTTCATTTGTAAATTGGTATCTTATCTTATTAAATTTCATCCATACCCGTTCAGCCGTTTTATCTTGAAGGAGTAACAAACATACATCTGCCACTTACACGTTTCCCATTTACTTATAATAAAAAATGAGTTGCTATTCGTTAGTCGCGCTAAAACTTAAAAATGGCTTGACCGAGTTCGATAACTCTTTACTTGTTTTGTTCGCTCGGATCATTAGACATCATCCATCCCCACACAAGTGAAACCGCGGAGGGTATAACAATAAATATAGTGAGATGTGTGGCAAGCCGCTTCTCGTTATGGAGTGTCAACAGCTCAGTCACTTATTCCTAGATTGTGTCAAGTAAATTGCCCGGGATTGTACTATTTTCGTTTTCGTTATCTCCTGTACGTTTAATACCAATGCCCCTTTTAAATAAATAGAATAAGAAAAAAGTATAAATATAAAGATAAATAAATAAAAAGACTAGAATCATGTTTTCCTTTACTTTCGTGCTTAAACATCCTTTGATCTAAAAAAATATTGTAAAAATAGTGATTAGAAAAGTTATTTTAAACATGGCAACATAACAGCTCATCTCGATAAGCTTGAAAACTAGAAACAATAAATAAAACACAGGTACACGTGCTGTTATCCATAATCTAGTATCTCTTCACATAAATATGTCTAAATACTACTAATTATGCACTCTAGTGACGAAACGGGCAAGTCGAGTGCCTGGGTACTAAGCACTACGGTATGCCCGTGAAAATTGCAGTGCTACTCAGAGCTTAAAAACGTAGTTTTGTGTGGCATTGCATTGCCTTCCTTACCTCAAGACATTGGGTTTTGAGTCTCTTTTGCTCACAAATCTCACTTGCTACAGTGCCCTTCACACGAAGGGCTAGCGCGCATTGCGTTGCGGTGCGTTTATCAGATAAACAGTTGTACACAAAAAAAGTTTATTATACACAAAAAAGTGGTTATAGAATAAACGCGGTCACGGGTACTGCAGCGAAAAAAAGGTTTTCGTATTCAAGTTACAGCTGTGGGTCCTATACCTTCCTATACTCTAGATCCTATATCTGAATATATGCATCCCTTCTACATACATCTATGCGATATAAATTTTTGTGCGGCAGACTCACCGCAAATTTGCAGCGGTGACTTTACCGCATGCCCGTGCGTTTATTTTACCGCAGTGCGCGCACTTCTATGAATGTCCGTACTTCACAGAATATACGTTATAAAAACGCAACGCAGTGCGAGCTAGGCTGTTAGTACGTGTTGTTATGACGCTTCTAGGCCTAAATTTTTGAGGGTCTGCTGATGATCAGAGTAAAATCATCTATATATAGAGATATAATATAGTATATAATATATATAGTAACCTATCAGACTGGTAGGTTTGGCTGTATAGTTAAAGTCAAATAGTTTTCCGTGAAGGAAATAATCACAGGCCGATTTAAAGTAACAATTCAATTCATTTATTCATCAGACGTACACAATTGAAATAGTAACGAAAGCAATTTGTCTCTTTGAAAAAATACCTCTTTTTCTTGCAGTTAATTATGATTATCCTTAATCTTAAAAATATATGTCTAATAATTTCTGTAGTTTCTTCTCCTGTAGACCGTGCGAGCGAAGCCGCTTTTGCGTCAGCTAGTAACAAATAAAAAATAAGTATGGAGATGCTCATATTTGCACTGCGAAGCGATGATAGGTTTATTAATTTCAAAGCTCTTACTGATTTTGAGGAGAAAAAAATGATATTTCTTTTGGTGTGCGGCTTGAAATCCAGACGCTCAATCTGGAAGCATTACTTCGGGGCGCAGTCGAGGAATTTAAGATTTTATCAAAGAAACTTATAAAGAACTAAAGACATCACAACAATTAAAGATCTTAGTAATTTTTAATTATGTATAATTTATTAAACGTCTTACATAGGAACTAGTTTGTGATCACAAGGCCAAATTCTGTAAGAATGTGCGGCGACTTGGCACACTACGGCGCCTACAAAATCAGCATGGCAACATGTGTCTCAACACAAACAATATACAAAATTTTAAACAAGAAGTTTACGTAAGGCGCTACGCGATATGAAAAATTAAAAATGAATATAATCTTTACGACAGTATTCTAGCAAACATTAGCAGTTTTTATACTGTAATTAAATTCTTGAGTTATCTCAATTAAAACAATGTTGCCCTATTTATTGACTCGTGTTCGTTTTACACTCTGAAGCACAAGAATCTAATCAAACGCTCTGTATAAAACATCGATATAAATTGTTACAATGTTATCCCGATCTTGAGCGCCCTATAACTGCTCTAATTATCTATTCGTGAGTTCGATGATGATCAAAGACTAATAATAACGTTTAACAGCTATTATGTAAGTATAATGCGGTGGATGATGGGATCAGTCCAAGATCTAGAAAGTGAGCTATCTCTATGATAGCTGCCGGAACGTTAGGCTGGCAAAAGGGCTCACCAGTGCAAGCTGGCTGGAGAGCACCAGAAGGTCGGCAGCAAACTCATATTACCCCTGGTTACCTATAACTTTTACACCTAAAACTTCTAAAACTATTACAAACATTTATTTGAAAATCAAGTTCAAGGAGAACCCTAAATTTTGAAAACGATATTAAATTGAACTACTCGTAGCATTTACTATTCTCATCTTTTCATACTTAAACATTTTCGTACTGTTATGCCTTTCTTCAGAAAGGTGTTAATAGCGATGTAGTAGGTACCTATATCGGTAGAAAATAAAGGATTCTACAAAATTGAATGTCCTATATTAAGTGGTGTGTGCCTTCATCCTTTAATGGATTATTTCAGCAATAAGCCATCTACTGCTGAACATAGGTATACCATAACCATGTTTCCAAAAGGACCCTTTGTAAGCAACCTGCAATATTGTCTTACGAGCGTTATAAGCGATTTAGCTTTATAATAAGCAAAAAAAAGAATCTCAATTTCTGCGTAAAGATAGTGCGTAAAACCTACAAATTTCTCAGTTTGTCATGCAATCCTAACAGAGTGACTTACACTCGTATTTATAGACAAGTTCTTACGTGTTGCTAAGTAATTTCTCAATGAAGTAGTTACTTGACGATAGAATACTTCAACATAAAATCTTATTCTATAGTTGAGCAATGAAAGTTACTTTCTAAAGTAAATACGTATGTAATTAACGACGTAACCCTATCAAATCTATCTTAATCTTAATATTTTTAAGCAATTCAACTTTTGCAAGAAAGACTCGTTACTTATGTAATTAATTTTACTTGAGTTATTGCTTTTACTTGTTTATAAATACGGCAGTAAGTATCGCATAAGCGTCGTTACTGCGTTTTATGATATGAACTTTATTTATACCGTATTTCAGTCTATATTTGTAGAGATTACATCTAGCTGCTTAATTATGCTTAAGATTCTTAAGTAGGGAGCTTTATAATAATAAATTATCTCCTTGAGGTAGTGTTCATTCCAGAATATTAGATTTATGAATGAAACCTTATCCTATAATAGGGCTCAAGGAAATAATATACACAAAAATAAGAAGATTATAAGTTACGTAAAGATGATATATTATGTTATCTGTAATATGTAAATATAATATGTTCAGAATAAAACTAATCATGTATTAGCCGTAGGTACTGGAAATGCGCGGTATATAGGTAAACGTTATATCAATGAAACTTTGTTTTATAGCTATTTGCACAGACTCCGACCACGTTGTTCCTTTTGGAGCGTTAACCGCATTAATTTCGAATTTCAACGAACAATCTCTGTCTTATCAAAATATTTTTTATTTAGAAACAGACCAAACACCTGATTGCTTTAGTTCGATGTTTGTAGGTACATAGAACCATGGCCGAATATTAAACATCCTTGATATAACTCATTATAGAACTACATAAATATATACAAACTTACATATGTAAGTTTACTTGTTAACAGTTCAGTGGCCAGCTAAAAGGCATTACCGGTAATAAGTGAGAAGCCTCATTAACGGAGTAAACTTATCCTGTAGGATAATCCCTTAGGTGGGTATTACGATGGAGATACGGACGACAAGGAGTTCTATGTCTGGGGAAAACCGTCTTTTTCATACATATACACGAGACGGTCATTGTAAGTCATTTACCTAATGCTATTTCTCGCGACTGTCCATAACAAAGTGGTAGATGCTTTGAGTTACATAGTTGGCAAATATCTATCATAAAGTAAAAAAAAACTAAGTTGCGAGGTTTCAAATTATACTACAATGAGCTTGTCGCATCGGACACATCAGGCATGAGTTTCAAAGATAGTCATGATGAAAACCCCAAACGAATCCCACAGTAGACTCTTGTTAAAAAGCCAAATGGAAGGAAAGATTTCATCATTCAATTTATGGTACTTATAATATTAAAAACCATAAAGTAAAGAACTAGTTTACGGTATTGACTGATATATCATATAACTATGAATAAACAAATGTTATGAGGTACCTATTTGTCTGACTGAATCATAAGTGCAGGACTAAAGCTACAAAATTTGCCAGTGATTTATGTTTTTTGAAATTTCTCAAGGGTCAGATAGACTTATAAATAAAAGCAGTATTGCCATATCAAAGTATTTACTATTGAACCGTACAATTGCAATCGGTAAACTTATATAACACCAGAACAGTCAATGCAGCGCTCATTAGTTCAGACATGTAAATAAAAAAATTAAGTAAAACTAATTAATAAGGATATATTCTGCCAGTGTTGACACGGTATATGCTGTTGTTGTCGTCACTGAAAAAAAAAACAGATATTGAACACGTGAGGTTAGTAGATAAAACTGATCAAAATGAAGTAGGGTTTGATAAATAGTGGCATCCCTAGGAAGTCTAGTAGATATTTGTTTGCATTAATTATCATTTGTGTACCAATATAATCCATATGTAATAATCTAAATATATTCATTAAAATATAACTGTTGAATTAGAAGATACTGTCCTATAATATAGTTTTTCTTCTCAAGTTTTGGAGTCGTTAAGAAAAGTTTGAAGTAATAACTTTAAAAATCATAAATAATTTGAAAGTCATTTGTCTGTGCCTTCAATTATAGTATTTATTACTTGTATTTTTTAATTTTTTATACTACATGACCAATAGCAGTTGGCAGCCGAAGCAATGGTCGATCGTGATATCGACAGAGCGATTAAATGCGGACGTGATAGTCATTCTTTCATTAGTTCATTTATTTACTTGTTTATTCATACATTCAATAGTTCATTCATGCTATAATTGATTCTTTAATTCATGCATTCATTCATTTATTTATTATAGCATTAATTCCTTCAATCATTCATTTATTTCTTCATTATCTTAGGCTTCTGTATACTTACTATCTTTTCCATAGTGCATCACCACCAAGAGGTAATCTATCTCTTGTGCAACGATTGAGAGTCATTTGCAAGTTACTTGTGCACAGTCTTCCTTCAAGTGGGGTTTCCCTAATTAAACTGCCTGCAAAGACCCGCCATGCTCTCTCATGGGAGCATGCGTGAGTCAAACATCCAGGTTGGTTGTTACCACCATTGACGAAAAAGTCTACATGACCAATAGCAGTTCCAATGCCATTTGAAAGAACACCATTTCCATCTGTATGTATTACTTCCACGTATCTAGCATCAGATTTAGATAATCGAGGTGTTGAACTGCCCCATTGGCTTCCAGCAGGGTCCAAACCTAGAAATAACCCAGTTATACTCGTACATATTTAGATACTTTGAGATTTTATGCAACTGGTAAACCTCCAGTGTTTTCATATATCAATCAATACAAATAATTATATATCATGTGAAGATGCCTGAAGGTAAGCAGCACGTATATCCATGCACCAGTTGCAATGTCATATAAAACACACATATCCTCTACTTAAGTATATGGTATCTCTATATTACGCGTAACTTAATACCTACGATTGAGACTATCATCAAGATATGTAAATACTATTGTTTTCTATTATTGACTATAATTCAACAAGTTTACAACTGACGGTAACAAAATTTAAATGAGACGGGATGATCCAATCAAAAGTAATATGTTATAATAGATGACCCGCCAGCGGCTTCGCTCGCTTGGTCTTGGTGTAGTGGCGAGAGAGTTATTCTTTAAATTTCAATAACTTCTTTTTATTGACATGAAACATACACTTAACGTTAAGTGAAGCTTACAATATATTATTGGAAACCACATCTAAATCAGATAAGCCGTTTTTGAGATTATCGTGCACAAGTGCACACAGACAAAAATTCTAACAATCATTTTTTCATTCTGTTTTCGTTTACAAAAGTCCCAATATTTTTTTTCATACATCAACCATGTACAGAGAGCGATCCGTTATATTTTTTCAAGTCATTATTAAACAAATTCGTTTTTTCCTATCACGTAGCAACAACACCAGATTTTGAAAAAAATAATTGTACACTCGAGAGCAATGAATCCGGGTCACTTAAAGAATCCTAAAAATCACGGAAACTAAAAATGCTAGGTTAATGCAATAAATTGTATTTAATAGACAATGTAATACTCCTTAAATGAAGGTATTAAAACTTCTTAGTTATTGTAAAGTTATATTATAAAAAATCAAATTTGAAAAAGGGCCACTTTCGAAGATGGAACTACGAAATTACAGCATTTGGTTTTGCTTTTGTTTGTAATCTGTCATTTATGTGGGTACATAAACCATGTTGATAGTGCTCTATATTCATTATTCAAGCTGAAATTATGTCGCTTACGCCTGAAGAATGCACCAGAATACTTATAATGCTGGAAACCGGCCGGAGTCAGCGCGATACAGCCAGGACTGTCGGTGTGTCGCTGTCAACAGTACAAAGAGTTCTCCGACGTTACGAAGAAACTGGTTCTAACCTACGCAGACCAGGAACGGGCAGAACCAGGTGTACCACAGCACGAGAAGACCGATACTTGGTGAACACCATGCTTCGAAATCGCTTTCTCACAGGAACTGAACTCACAAATCAGTTTCGACGCCTCGGAGGAAGTAACCCAAGTGCATGGACAGTAAGACGTCGGCTTGCTGAATCTAACTTAAAACCCCTTAGACCTGCAAACGGCCCTAAACTGGAGCGTGGGCATCGTATTTCAAGACTAAGATATGCCCAGAGCCACGTAAATTGGAGTATTGAAGATGGGTCAAAAGTTATGTTCTCCGACGAATCAAAATTTATGCTCTACAAGCACGATGGAAGACACAGAGTGTATCGAAGACCAGGGGAAAGATTCAAGCAAGCATGCATCGAAGAAAAAGTAGCCTACGGTGGTGGGTCTGTACTTGTGTGGGCCGGAATTTCTTCTGAAAGTCGCACAGAGCTGGTGATCATAGAAAACGGCTCTTTAACTAGCGAAAGATATGTGGAAGAAATCCTCAATGATCACGTTGGTCCATTTATGGTCAATTTAGGTGAGGATGCTATATTTATGCATGACAATGCCCGACCTCATACAGGTAGGATTGTGAATGACTACCTTCAAGAGATGAACATTACTCGTATGGAGTGGCCAGCGCGCAGCCCGGATATCAACCCGATCGAGCATGCTTGGGACGAGCTAGGCAGATGCGTAAAACAACGAAACCCTCCCCCAATCACGCTTCGTGAGCTCAAAATTGCTCTCACAGAGGAATGGGAGAATATTCCCCAAAATCGTATAAGGAACTTGGTGTACAGCATGCCAAACCGCGTAAACGCAGTAATGGAAGCACGAGGAGGCAATACGAAGTATTAAAATTCAAGAAAATCGTAATAAAGTTCAAAAATTTCATATTTCCTATTTTTGTTTTAAGGAGAGATCAGCAGTTTTTTTCTCTATGTAATTTTGTGTTAATAAAATGTATGGTGACTCATATTTTTTTTACTTTCATTTAAGGAGTATTACATTGTCTATTAAATACAATTTATTGCATTAACCTATCATTTTTAGTTTCCGAGATTTTTAACATACTTTAAGTGACCCGGATTCATTGCTCTCGAGTGTATGTACATAGCTCATACCTACAACATATATGTTACATTTTACTAACAAACACTTTTCAACAGAACTGAAAGTAATACAATGTATATGGGAAATTTATTCATGTGTAATCGGTGTAATGTAAAATTACACTAAAATACTGCGGAATTGAGAACTATCTTTTGGAAAGTCGGGTATCAGAGAAACGGTAACTTGGTATTTGGTTAACCTTTAATATTTTGTTATTACATAATTAAAACCATTCTACAGGTTTTTCTACCGACTTCCAAAAAAAGGAGGAGGTACTGAATTCGACTGTATTTAATATTTTTTTTATTTTTGTTACCTCATAACTTTCGATAGGGTGAACTGACTCTCAAAATTCTTTTTATGTTTGAAAGCTGGTGCTTCCCGTGTGGTCTCTTTTGCGTCAAATCAAATTCGGTCTAGTAGTTTTCGAGTTACACTCCAATAACTGATTTTTACCAAAGTAATAGAATGGAAGTCTGTATTAAATTATTCAAATTGCACTTGTTGAATGCTACCGTTATTAATTGCACTCTACGTGGTATTTTGTATTAATAAAGAATTGGTGTAGATACTTTACCTGTGATTCTCCTGGCTCGTCCATTCAACGTTCTACCGGCAAACCCAACAACATGGGCGCCAAGGTGAAATCCGACCAAATGTAATGTGTCCAATGAGATTTTAGCACGTTGAGTAGTGGCGTCAACTTCTGCAAGGTATTGTAGATATTCTCCCAGAGCCCTTCCGACGCTCGGTACAGCCGAGGAAGCTAGGGAATAACTCTGCTTTGTGTAGTCTGACCAGTCCACTACAATTACGTTCAGTTGCACATTACCGCGCACTTGTTCGTTAAATAATTCTGAAAAAGTTATTAGTAACTTTAAGTATCAATTTCTGTTATGATCTTAAAATTAGACATCTATTAAATTTTTTGCCTGTGAAACATCAATTTATTACTTCATCAGTCGAACGACCTAGACACAATAGAAATTTCATTGTTATATTGACAATCGACTGGTGAGGGGTTATATAACTGTATCTTTAAATTTTAATTTCAATAAACCACCAAAAAAAATACTAAAATTAAATTATGTATGATTTTTAAAGTTAGTACTTTAAACATTTCTTAACAACTCCATAACTTGAGAAGAAAAACTATATTTTACGACAGTATTTTTTACACGGAGTCACTGTGGAGACAATGCAGAATTACTATTACACCATAATGTTTGGCCATATTTTATAGATTTTCTTAATTAACCGATTTGCCGTAAAATTTTGCCGAAAACTGATTAAAAGTGCTTGTATTAAAACATATAATTACGAAAACAATGTATCAGTTACATACATTACGATGTAGAAACATATTATTATAGTTTTCATTATTAAAATTTGAAACAAAATTAAACTTGAGTATTGCTTTGTTCGCAACGCAGTTGTATTTAAGTAACAAGCTAACAAAAAAGTTAATATCAACTGTAGAGTTAAATTCGATGCTTGGATGGATCGCCTCGGTGGTTTGGTGGAATTGCCTAAAGACGCTGGTTTGAATGCCGTCCAAGTATTTGTAATTATTCTGCCTAAAAATGCAAAGTGCAGTATTTTCATACTAATTTATTGACCCAACTGACATACAGCACACGTTCCATCAACAAAAGTGCATATTAAACCATCGCATGTCGCGCGTACACCATTTGTACGTACAAAAAAAATGCTAAGCCATGTCGCACATACTCTAAGTATAAACAAATTTTTATACCTCTGGTTTGTAACTAATTTTATCAGATTCAATGCACTCCACAGGTATAAACTTGCTTTTAGTTGGTCACACTACTCAAGAGAAGTATTTTCTATCTAAACTTGTCTGCATAGTTCGGAAAGAAACTAAAGGAGCTAGACATTGGAGGGATTAATAAACATTAGACATACATATACAAGGTAGAGCGCGTGCAATTAGGGAAATGTATTTTGTAGTGGTAGAGTCCGTTTGGAAAATTACCACACCTTTGCCAATTGATGCAACCGTTAAACAGTAGTGTGCAAAAATGGCTGTGTTTTGGATCAGGACAATGTTAAGCAATATCAAAGGGCAAGAGATTGAACATCTTAAATCTCCGTGGGACGAGCACAGTGCATTGCCATACAGGTTTTTGAACTGTTGCAATCAATGACCTTCTATTGGTTGCAGATTTCGAATGACCTGGGGAGATTCAGAATGGCCTGGGAGCCTACTTCCACCTTTTAGAAAACTATCATAATTCAAGAGCGTTCTGTAATAAGTTTAGAATAATCATACTTACTATCGTACTCCCACCGACACAAAAAGGTCAGCCTAATTTGATGGTAATGTTGCAATAAGACTATTTTATGAGATGGGTGTATGAATGATCCAAAACTTTAGCATTGGAACAATGAAACTTAGTGTCAAAATACACGTCAAAGTACGCGATTTAGTGAAGTAATTGAATGAAATATTTGATACTATGTCATCAAAACGTCTATCGTAATCATTATTATTTTAAGGCGCTTTAATTGGCGTGGTGGTACCAAATTTAATGGTAAGGTTGAAACATGACTACTTTAACAGGTGGGAGTAGGGACCCAGGAATCGTTAGGGGCATGCATGATTTTTACAATAGGCGAGTGACTCTGTGGTATCGTCACCGACTTTCATAAAAAATCATACGCACAGGTGGTTTAACCCTTTGCGTCCCAAAGACGTAAATATACGTCAGTTTCATTCATAAATCTTTTGTTTTAATTATGACGGTATAGAAAGGATTAAACCGTACTCACCGTTTTTCACCAACGGGTTAAGACTTGAGAATGCATCACCATCGTGGCCATGTACAATAACTACTGTCGATAAAACTGGATTAAGTGCATCTTCTCTCGCTGGCAACTCCAAATAATCTTGAGCATCATTATGAGCTCTGAAAAATAAGTTAGTACTTATGTACTATTATTACACTTTAAAGCTTATGGATTCGCCAACCTGCCAATCGGCCAGCAAAAGAGTGCTCCTTTTGCAGGCTGATGCGAATATCGAAGAAATTTTCATTAAAATGAGGTTCATGATGAAGTGCGCTACAAAATGGATCTTAAATAAATCTAAAACCGCGGTAGAATAGTATTGTAACAGAAAAACTCTTTGTGATCGAGCATGCCCGGGGAACTACTGCTACCATAACTATTTCTACCACTAAGCTAAGTAATGTTCGCAAGTCAAGTCAAGTCAAAATAATTTATTCAATATAGGCATCTTTAGACGCACTTATGAATCAATTTTCCATTATAATGTACTTTAAAGACTCTACCGCCGCGTTCCAAAATATATAGAGCCTACCGAGAAGAAGCGGCAAAAAACTCGGAGCCATTATTTTTATATAGATGTTTACAATGTTTCTACTTAGGTACTACAAATATTACATTTTATGGGTGGCAGAGTGACAGCTTACCAGAAGTGGATTCCAAGCATCTTTATCATCTATATAATGTCGGACTTTATAATAAGCTTTTTTTTATTAAAACGTTTACAGTCAACTTGAATTTGTTATGTGTTTTGGGATTTTATTGTAAAAACGCACACAATTTCCTAGGAATGACTTATTAGTCTTCGCAATTCTAAAACTAGGTAGCGCTATCCTATTTGTATTTCTAGTATTAAAAGGGTGGTGATCACTATTTAACTTACATTACTATGAATGGGTTTGTAGGGTATGGTGTCGGTGATATTGTAGGCACATGAGGCCTTAACAACTTAATATATCAGGGTGACGGGCGCTGTGCAGCTTTTTACTCGTGATATACTGCACTGCGTTTATAATACTGGGTATTGGGAGTAGAAATAGGAGGAATAGTGAGTCAGTAAACTATACTCCATTGCTTATAATAAAGGAATAGAGGCCAAAAAATCTGTACTTTGAACACAAATGAAAAAATGTGGGTGGAAGACGTAAAATCACGTACTGAAGAACTAACTGAATATGACGTTTTTGAAAAAAAATTCTGTATATCTGTCTGTCTGTATGCTTACGCATAATTTAAAAACCACCTCAAAGATTTCGATGAAAAAAAAATTTTTTTTCTTGATCCATCACAAAAATCCAAGATGGGAGCTTGATCTCTCTATGCTTTACGATCTCATATAAAACTGGTGTCTCGATTGACTGGTCGTCTCGCATGAACTTCTATGGTACGGCTAAAGACCATAATAATTAAGAATGTAACACGATTTATTTAAATTTTACAAATATACCCATATAAGCTGTGCAGTAAAGTTTAGAAATAATTTTAACTACTTGTACTTATAAGTTTAAAACACCACTTTTTACCCTTCAAGGATATATATAGGTATTATAGTTTGTTATTTTGTGTTTAAAAATAACATGTCAGTATGACATTATATACCTCAAAGTCTATCCTTCACTAAGTTTTGAGCGAATGCAACTTTTTTCCATGTTATAAATTTCTAAACTTTACGACACATCCTCTAGAGGTTTTTTGTAAAAATAAAAAATATACTTAAGAGGCTCGAATCGCGCGCCTATCGTATATTACCTAACGTATTCCGCATAAATTCCACTTGTATAACAGTACGGGCCATTTTTATCATCAAGTAATTATATGGTATGGTATATGGGTCTTAAAAAAGTTTAACTGACTCATATTATAAAACGCTAGCTGGTGCCAGCGACTACGTCTGCGCAGGATTAGTACTGCGAGTAGCTTATTATCTTTCGCAAGGGCATATCTATCTTTATACCAAAATGTCATAAAATATATACATGATCAAACGCAATTTCCTATAATAGTATTATATGAGTAAATTTAAATACTTGTTACCTATATCAATCAGTAAACATAAATAATGAAATACAGGGCTTTTAGGCACGACTTTATATTTGTATGTAAGTACATACAAATATAAAGTTAATCGCCATGGAAAAAAACTGTAATTACATTTCATCTTCCTTGACGGTCGCTAAGCACGTTTAGTGTATCGAGCTGTCAAATTGACTTGGCTTTTGACTAAACTATCAGAAACTGACACAAACTTTGACAGAACTGTTATCATTACGATCTTGACGTAGAATAGGGTCTTTGTCTACGCTGTGCCCAAGCATATTACGCTTTTTCACCCGCGTGGTGATGTATGATGATAATGATGAAAAGTATCCTATGTTAATCCAGCGCCTCATCTACCTTCATACCAAATTTCATCAAAATTGCCCCCGCCGTGTGAGCGTGAAAGAGTAACAAAGATCCACACATCCACATATCCATACATCCATACTCACAAACATTCGCGTTTATAATTTTAGTAGGATAAACAAAATAACATAAGGGAAAGTTCCAAAAAGACTGTGACCTAGCTGGAATGCAAACCCTGGACCGTTAGAGTTTCACGTACACACTCGCGGCCTGAACCACCTTCGCGGTTGCGAAATAAGCTTAATGTTGCTATATCCTATTAAGTTGTTATTCTGCTCGATAAACCTCACACTCCAATACCATAGAGAGATGAAATTTAGCTTATAAATTAAGTTTACTTTATAGCTACCTAACAGAAAAAGCTGTATGAAAATCCGTCAATTATTTAATTCACTACTATATTTAAATTTCCATCCCTTATCCGGCGACAAACCCCACCGTTATATTTTTATTTTTTATTTTACAGCATAATTTTATAAAATATCATCAAAATCTGTCTCGTGGTTTCTGAGTGATGCGCGTACAATAGACAGAAAAACAGACAGAAAAACATTGTAAATAATATATTATTAGCTTCAGCATCGATAAAAAATACAGCTCTGTTATAATTTTTTTTTAAATGGCTTTGGCTCAGTTACAATTTTAATAACACCTACGAGTATGTATATTTTTATATATAAATAGTATATGGAATAGAATAGAAATAAAAAATATTTTTTTATATCTATTTTCTTCAATCTTCTTATATCTATATCTAATTAGATATAAGAAATTGGAAGGAGATAGATATAAAAAAATTAACCCCTATTTTCCTTAGTCACGCATTAACTTGAGAACGACATTACCGATTTCAACAACTATTTTTCATTTTGTTTGTCTCAATGCAGGGGTGGTTTGAGAAAAAATAACATCAACAAGATCACGCAGGTGAAACACCGGGGCGCAGCTAGTAACAGGTTAATTAGAGTAAGTACTTATAATGTTTATGTTCAAATACTTACCGTGTATATAGGTAGTATTTATTGTATTGGCCTTGTCGTACAGATGCAGGGGCGGGATCTCCCAGAACTCCTAAAATTTAATAATTAATAATAATGCTCAAAACTAATAATAAAAAATATAAAACTAATATGGGCCTTACTTATAAACGCTGCTTAACTTTATAATCACGTAAACTTAAATACACTTAAATTCTATGCGAACGAAGTCCCGAGAAGTCGCTAGTAAAGATATAAATACGGTTAAGCTAAACAAATTACCGCTACATAAGCAATATTAAAACATCTAACATTCCTTTCTTCTTTTGTTTGAAAGGCGATAGAAACAAAAGAAGATTTAAATACGTTTAACGCCAAAAGTATAATGGCAATGTACTCGTAGTACATGACAATCTATATATTGCAATCATACTAATATTAAAAACGTATAACATTTGTGAGTGTGAGTGCTTATTGGTGTATGCCTGTTTGTAGTAGTAGAGCAGTAGGCAAATTTGGCGCACTATTTACTGCGCCATACTATATGACGTTATTTACATGTAAGAAGCGTTTATAAGTAAGGTCGTAAATGAAAAATATGGGATGCATTCTTCGAAATCAATGTTTAATAATATTTTGAAACATATTCAATTATTTCTTATTGGACATCATATTATAATATAAGCCGGCTTACAAGTCGCTGGAAGAGTCGGATGGTTTTGTAAACGTAAAATGCTGTGCGGCAGTCGAATGCTGTATAAATTCCCAAATCGAACTGTTTTGTTTATTAGGGATGAGCTTTATGATATAGTATCCGTTAGACGGCTTATACAAAATCCATATAAGAGGATATGAAATACTCCTAAAATCTGGATACGAGACGAACAACAAACAACAACGGTAACAACAGTACAACGGTAGTACATAATTGAATGAAATTTATTTGCTGTTGTTATCGACCGAAATCAAATAAGAATCGTAAGCTGGTATGTAAGTCAGATAATAATTTAGCAAAATATTTTTAAATCAATAACGTTAGTGATGACATAAATGGCACTGAAACGTGGTCTCTTGCTATGGGCCTCATAAGCAAGCTCAAAGTCGCACAACGAGCTATGGAAAGGGCTAAGCTTGGAGTTTCTCTACGTGATCGAACCAGAAATGAGGAGATCCGTAGACGAACTAAAGTCACCGACATAGCCCAGAAAATAAGCCAGTAAAAGTGCAGTGGGCAGGCCACATAGCACGCAGAAAAGATGGGTGATGGGGCCGAAAGGTTTTAGAGTGGAGACCACGGACCAGCTAGCGCAGCGTAGGTCGTCCACCGACAATAAAGGTAGCAGGACGAAGTTGGATGCAGGCCGCTTCCAACCGGTCCTTTTGGAAATTTGTGGGGGAGGCATATGTTCAGCAGTGGACGTCCTACGGCTGACATGATGATGAGATGATTAATATTAGTATAATATTTTAAAATTATTAAATTTTACCTGTTAAAAAAACGGCGAAAAACACCAACTTTCCGATCATTGTCACTAACTGCTGTATTTTTATGTCTCATAAATTTCACAAATTGATTTTCATTATATAGTATCCACTGGGTGATTGATAATCTACGCGATAATCAACCGAGGGCATGATATTGATAAGTTTAATTATCAAATATCAAAAGAAATCAGTTTTACCGACAGATTTCTAGCAATCATAACAAAATAGGCTAGCGATAAAGGGACCTACAATATCTTTGATTGCAAAATTTTTATATTTTGGCGAGGACAATGCGGAGTTTTACTTAAGTACTAATGTAATTTTTTTAATTATTTTAGCCCAGCATTGTACCTATCTATTTATATAGAAAAATCTCTATGAAAGACTTGCCTTTAGAAACGGATAAAATTATTTAATATGTAGTAGGAATTTTCAAGTCCTTTGTTTTATATTTGAACATTGAGTTAAAGTAGCAGGTTTTTAGTTTTTCTTAACCTAGGTACTCTTCAAATAAAAGACATAAACACGTACTAACTATGGTTATAGTAACATTCTCCGGACTGTATTGATAACAACACTCTATACCTACATATAGTACATTCGTATGTGATATACATTTAGATATATTTTATAGCATTACAGCTAAAATTACCTACTTTTTGTCTTCGTAAAGGTGTCTATAATCATTTCATTTTATATTATTGAAGCATTTGATGTGGGTTAGTAGTTATTTAGTTATATTTACATATATAATTCAATTACAATTGTCTATTACCTCTATCTATTATATCATTAATAAAAATATAACAGTTTCCGAGTTTCTCCATGTCAGTAGACAAACTACGCTGCGCTTGCCGGTCCGTGGTCTCCACTCCAGAACCTTTCAGCCCCATCAACCATCTGTTCTGCGTGCTATGTGCCCTGCCCACTGGCTACTTTACCTGGCTAATCTTCTGGGCTAGAGAAGCCCCGAGCATAGCCCTCTCCATAGCTCGTTGTGTGACTTTGAACTTGCTTATGAGGCCCATAGTAAGAGACCTTCAGTTTTAGTGGTAACACTCATTGGTCGAAGACTCTTTTCTTGAGTATGACCTGATATGGCATAGTTTAATTCAGCGGACTAAAGACGGCAGAGGGTTTACAATGTTTTAAATTAAGAGTTCTAGAGCGATTGCAATGATGAGAAAATTTCTAGTAAATATCATGCAAACGCTAGGCGGTTCCCATTTCACCAAATTCGCATTAAAATCATATTTCTTCATAAAATTTTTATTTTTGGAATAAGTATAATTATGATTATTAAAATAAAAATGGCGAAACTTTCGAAAAGTTATATTCTCATAGCATTAATAAAACATCTTACAAACTTTTTTACCCTTTATCATCCCCTCAGGGTTTGTATACAAAGATTCCTATAATTTAAGTTACATAAAAAAGGATCGATTGTTTAAATAAAAAAGTTATATCTTTAAGAGTTTCGGATATGAGTTGATCTATCTATCAAGCTTTTTTATTAATAGATCTTTACACCGTGCAATATTTTCCTCTCCATCATCGAGTACGAATTGTAACAGGCTAATAAACCCATCTTACTAAGTGGTAGGCACTTGCGCTAGAGTATGACAAAGTTGGTACCACTACAGTGCCAAATGTTCTGTCAGTAATGCGCAACACTAGGATGTCAAAAACACTTGGAAATTACTAGTAAAATTACAGGAAGAATATGAATTAAAACCGATGTTTCGGAGTGACAAACGAAAGAAGGGTTACCCATAACCTCAGTTGATTTAGCTCTGCCGTGCGATTCTCTAATGATTCGTCAATGCGCTCGTCGACGAGCTCACGGATGTCAAATACTTAATGAAATATTGCCCTTGTACACAAGGTTGTTTTTCCAACGTTTCTTGTCATTTCGTCATTTGTTTCACGGATATTGTCAAAGATGCAACGATGTTTGCTCTTAGAGAATCGCACGGCTGGATAGTACTGGTGGTGCTACTACCACAGAAAATCCGTTTACTATCAGACGCACGAATTGCAACTATAGGTAAAAACTCGAATATTTTTTAATTAAATATACAACGCGCTGCAAACTGCCTCCACTATTAACTCCAGAACATAGACCTAAGTTAATATTATGTGATACACATATGGGACGCAGGATTGACGCATCCAGACTTGGCAAGGATATTGTATGGCGCTTCCAAGTAGTTTGACGTACGGCCTCTTACTGACCTGGAATTGCTTGGCATGGTGTTCTGTGAGGGTAGTTTGCTGGATATTATGTTGGCCAGTAATTTAGGTATGTAAAATCATAAAAGTAGTAAGAAAGTTGAATTAACTTTATTACATTTGTAATAGAAGGACTTTTGTAGAGTCCGTCCCGGGAATGACCACATTTTTGCCAGTTATGAAACGGCGAAGCAGTAGTGTGCAAGCATTACTGTGTTTCATTAAAGGGCAATATATTAAGCAAAATTACAGGGCAAGAGATTTAACCACACACGTTGCAGTTCCTGCAAAAGCAGGTTGATTTCTGCGAAATCTATTGTATTATTTGCCAAATACGGCGAATCACAAGTCAACGGGTTAACAATTTATATCTCACGATGATGGGAAAATTATATTGCCATACAGTTTATTAATCGGTTATAGTTTAATGTTCTGAATGACACTGTAATATTCTGGGCAAGCGTGGCGGTTAACACCAAGCGAACGGCTTACTCGTCTTGTGACCGATTGACAAAAAACACATCACTTAAGGCGCGGTCGTATCCTGATAATTGTAAAAAGCAGAATCTTTAAACGTCGAGTGTAACGAAACTGATCGATAATAATCTATGAAAAAAATACTTAGGTTAGAAAAGGAACAGGCAAAGAGTAATAACCGAACAGAATTCATAAATATTAGTCGCTCTCTGCAGTAAAAAAACCTAAATAGGTCCATAAAAATAAACTTTCACGTCCAAACTCTCAGAATTTTCAGCGATAACACTATATTATTTTTTAGGTAATACATAGCCAACGTATAGTACTAAAGTAGTAACCAGCAGTTTTTTCAATTGTGTTAGTATATATCGAAAATGTTAAGAAAACGTACAAAATTAACGCATTTTCGCATTACATCGTCCAATCTAACAAGCGATTTTCAACCTTATGTAAAGCATCGTAAATTATTTTAAAATTGGGGTTGGACCGCGCCTTAATGTATGAAACTAGCCTAGTTAACTACGACAATATGACATAGATGTAAAAGCAAGGAAATTTCTCAAATTTTTATCAGGTTTAATACAAAAAAGGTTACAATGGGGCCCTGATGGTACCGTTTTAGTGACCGTATTAGTCAGCACTAAATGTTTTTGAACTGAACTTCACTCGGATTTGATGATTCAACTTCAATCCTTCGTACGCTAGCAATAAATATATACTTTTTATGATTTGGTATGACGTTGGATCCGAATAAAGTTGTAGAAGGGTGTTGATGCACGTTAGTGACGTAATAGGGGTATTTTTTTTAGGGGTATTATGCTCATATGTACCTAAAGGTAACGGTATCCTTGTTGGTAATGCAACAAGGATTCCCAAGTAAAGCTGATGTCAAATGTAGGCTAAAACTTTTGCAATGTCACACATATCGCCTAGTATATATTTTTTTTATTACTGGCGCTTTCTGGCCGGGCCGCAAAACTAGGTTTCTAACGTGATCAGTCGTTTTGGTATACATTATTTATAATTTAGGTTGTTATGCTAGGTCACTTATTTTACGTACATATATATTTTTATAATTATATATATATATATTATATTTTACACAATATAATTTCCAAAAGCTGTATTTATCTGTTTATTTCTATTTATTACCATTTTGATTATTTTTGCACAACATTCTATAAATCTATTTCTATAATTATTATCTAAAATTACTTCAAAAATATTTTCTTTATTCAGTATATATCCAGTTTCCATTTAAAAATCGTCACGTTTTTGTCCGTAGACTGGGCCAAATACATATTGTACTAACCCAGAAACAAAGAATTAAAGTAAGAAAAAGATGATAATTACAACTAGTGTATATTCGATTTATTGTTGTAGCTTATCAAAAAAAAGTAACTGATGCTCATAATATATAATCACAGACATAAATGATGTTACTAAATTGCAAGTTAATTATAATTATGACAGAACGCAACGACGAACGCAACCGCACTCAAGATTCTGTAGAAGGCTCCGGAAGCAATTTTCGAAACACTTATAAATGCCGAAAAGAGCCACCATGTGAACTATGACTAAAAGAATACCTTTTATTTGGCCGTAAAAAGTGTTTTAAGTGTTTATAACTGACTTCAGAGAAAGCAGTAGATTCTCAATACGTCTGGAATTTTTTGAAATGTCTTCGCCAATTGTAAACCCATTTAAGGTATTATTTTAGTTACATAGGATATATCGTTATGTTGATCCCATTAAAATTTGATCAATTAGAGTTGAATAGTATGTTTTGATTTTATTTTAAACAAGAGTAAACAAGATTTTCGTCGTGCCTATAAAATTTAATAAAAACGGATACGTTGATTTCATTGATAGGAAGTAGATTACAAATCAAATAGATATTATCTGTTTGTTACCTTGGTTAATGTAATTGAGTAAGTAGATACCTAAATGCGTAATTGGCGTCAATGTGAGACATAATTCGTACATTATTCAAGGCCTCTTGTAGGGACTTTTTTGCAACAAAACTAATCGTAACGCACAGGTATGCCCGCGAACATTTAACTTACATTCTTTCATTAAAAAAAGTTCTATACACCATTTTGATTATATCAACTAAACATAAAGACTAAACGACGATGTAGTTTCAAAGTTTATTTACTAGCTCATGTACGAAATGGAAATTCTTCATACATATCTAACAGTTGCAATGCTGCGGAATAAATACAGATAATATTTCTTTAAGACACTGCACTCCGCTTCGGACACATATTTTTTGGTCTTTATCGCCTAAATTATCAATAACCTAAATTATTATTTATAATTATTACTATGTAAATAGGATAATAGGATACTTAAACCTTAATAATATATATAAAAACACTACATTATTATCGATAATAAATCTTTCGAACACATAAACACCAAATACATTTCACACAGTAACTAATTCGCGAAATTGAATTTTTTATTACGCATTAACGAGGTCGCTTTACGCATGCGTGTCAGAGGTCGCCAGTTTGTCGCCGGCGGTCGCTGTACCAAGTCCCGATTCTACACGGTAGTTCCATACCCGACTCATCTCTTGCTCGTCGCATTACCCCATCCCTAGCGTCGCGCCGCGGAAAAGTTTGAAATCCAGACTTTGGCTTGGGGGTTTGACTTGAAAAATACCTATATATGTTGTGTTGAGTGATTACTAGAGGGGAGTTGGTCAAGATGAGGTGGTACTTTGCTGTTCTGTTATACGGGTCGGTGTGTTCAGGTGAGTTTTTTATTTATTTAGTTAGGTAATTGTTTTATTTATTTTCATAACTGTAAGAATGCTAATTTCTCTGTATCTGTTTCAAATGGAAAACGTGCTACATGCGAAAATTGAACTTTATTTCTAAGGAGGAATGTTTTTCCGGTTACAATTTGAACAATGAAAATAAATATAATAAATCATAAATTACTGGCAAATCTCTAAATAAGATAAAAGTATTAAAAAATGTAACTCAATAAATTTCGTATAATTATTCGGATGTATAGGTTTACCTGAATTTATTTATGATATAGTATATTCAATACTTAATGTATACTCATAGATTATGTACCTTTATACCTACGTAGCTACGTTTACTAATTTGCATGGAGAAGCAAAATGTGGTGGGTGTATGCGTGTATGGGTTTTAAACGAATACATTTGAATTTTCATCGCTCTTTCATTAAGGGCCCTTACTTGCATTCAGATGATCCTCTAGAACTATTGTGAAAATCTTATACAGTATGGCATCCTTCCCGATTCGTATTCCACATGTCTGAGGGTCGTGACCACCTCCATTCATTATGCTCTCCCATACGTTGTTTCGCCATCTACTCATATTTTGTATATTTTATATATTTTGTATTTTGACAGTATGGCATAGATCGAAAATACGAGTAACACTAATACAAGTAGAATACTAACTTATAACAGTCCTATTGATAAAATGGAATAAACAAAATAATGTATATAAAATACATTTATTTTTACATTATACAATTAAATCGGTCTGTTGAATGTTTAATTGACCTGTGTCATGTTGGCAAAGTGTGCTCGCTAATGTAAAGCCTGGTACACATATGTAGAATAAACGGCACAATATGAGCGTTTGGTACCAACTATGTGCTACTGACAATATCACGTACACGATTTGGTAGAGACTACAGTATTGGTAGAGTGGTAAAATCGGAAAGAGTAGTGTAGTTGGATAGTAGCGTTAAGAGGATTGCATAGCTAGTCTTTGTCCACACTAAAAGAAAAACACTCTTTTCTACCTCTTGACATTGTCCGAATTCAGTGATTTTTTTTCATGCAATCAACACATTGTTTGGTATGCCCGTACGTTTTGATTTTTTCAGTTTTTTATGTTTAAAAAAAAAAGTTTACATTACTTTGAAATACTGAAAAAATGAAAACGTACGGGCATAGCAAACAATGTTTGGATTTCATGAAAAAAAACACTAAAATTGGGCAATGTTAAGGTAGAAAAAAGATTTTTCTTTTAGTGTGGGCAAGTACTAGCTATGCAATCCTCTTAAGAGATATCTACAACTTTTCGCTCCCCACCCAGCGCCCATTTTTCTATGTTACTACTCAATCGCAACTCGATCAATATCATCATCATCTCAGCTGAAGCATCCACAGCTGATATACCATCGCAATGGATTTCTAAAAGGACCGCTTGGCAGCGATCATCCAATGTAAAGCCGTAATCTTTAACAGGTCGTCTGTGTAGATACCTTGATGGTAAAAGAACTACGCTGCGCTAGGTGATTAGTAATTTCCTCTCAAAAATCTTTAGGCTCCATCGGTTATCAGTTATTTATGCTGTATGTCCACTGCATTTTAAACTGGCTTATATCCGTCGTGTTATATCCTTGGCTTGTATAGGCAAAGCTAATATATTAAAATTATTTCTGATTATAAAACATATTGGAGTAAACGTGCTAAGTAGGTCATGCTGATCGCTACATTGTAATATAGAATGATTTTACATTGAAATATCATTTGAACATTCAATCAATGGATATAAATGCACGTGCGCTAGAAAGAGGCTGTTAGGACAAACCACTCTGTCGGAAACGTGAAAAAATCAAGAAAAATATTACTCTTCACACGAAGGTTTGATTAAAAAAATGTTTTGTACTAAACACAATTTGTATTACACAAACTAAAAAATAAAAAACCTAATCTATATGCCCTATGGGGGAAGGAAAAATAGCCAATATGCTAGCAGCGTTGCAAGGTTAATTATATATTAATAAATGTCAATTTGATGAACATTTTGCCCATAAATAGGCGCCAGCCATAGAGGAATCCAGCCCTTTTCTCTATGGCGCTAGCATACCAGTACCCCGCTACCTCAAATTAATAATAATATAGTAAATGCACATTCTTAACATTACATTTGTATGTAGCTTATTTAAGAATAACTTTCCAATAGCATGCCTGGTCAAGCTTGAAATAGAGTTGTATCCGTAATTATATAATTACATACAAATAATAGATTCACTACATCATATAATGTACAAAATTCGTGAATGCTTTAGAAAGACGGAAAGGCGGATAGTTAGACAGACGGACTTCGATCTGTCGATATTAGAAGGTTCTACGGAATCCCAAAAATGGATTGATAGGTATTGGTTTACGAGGTGTTGCACTGGGAAAGAACCGTTTCACAAGGTTATTATCGTCATGTTGCAGTAAAATTATTAACTTACGTATTGTCTGATAAGTATTATGTTTTTGTTATCATTTAACTGCCAATTTTTTCCACTAAATGTTGTGTTTTATTTTACTGTCGTATGACAACAGATCATGCGTAGGCAAGCACTACGCCTGCTTAAGAGGCAATTTTAGGCAGGGAGTCGGCGAACAAAATTTATATGCCTTGCTCAGGTGGCAAGTATTATTAATGGCGATAGTAATAATTGTACATATATCAATAAGGACTGCATATACCACCATTATGGTAGTTGCGGTCCTTAATGTTATATGTTGTACAGCTGCAAAGATTCTAATTAGTTATAAGAAAGGAGGGACTACTAATAATATGATTTATATGACTTTCTTGGTTCTCATGTTCACAATGTTTCTGAAAAAAAAAAAGAAAAAACTCAAACATACAGGAGTTTTTTCTATTGTTGAAAATGTATAGTACGTACTTACGATGTGCTTTGGTAGACCTGATTGTCTCAATTAAAGCCAATGTGAAATACAACAGAATAATACTTTGAACGATTCTAATAAATTTTCTTTGTCTTCAGGATTATTTTGACCATGATGCATATATGAGCAATTCATCTAGAATCTTATTTTTTTTGTAAATTGAAGTGATGTAAATCGAAATCGCAGCGAAGGAAGGCGTTAATACGATTTGCCTTGATCCCAATGAGCAAAATGTATACAGGAATGCTCTCCAACTCTTTGTTATTATAGTAATCATCCAGAACTAAATGACTTTACATAAATAGGTTGCATAATTTTAATTAACATCATTTAGTACTACGCACTACAAAACTGTTCTGCACGTTCAACGAAGAAATGAACGTAATATTTATTTCTTCGTAGTGCACGGTACTAAATAACGCTATTTAAATTTACGCAGCGTTTGTAAGTAAGGCCGTAAATGTTAAGCTTTGCATGGATCCCCACTGAAATGGATCATTGCACTCAATTGCTTAAAATATTGGTATGTAATTTATATTTGCCCTGTACATTCGCGAAGGTTTTAAGGTTTGAAATGCCTTTCAAACCTAAGAGTCATGCTAAAACACTACTACTTTGACGCAAAATATCTGGTCTGTGGCGGTACCAATCAAAACGTTAGACAAGTAATTCTATCTATAAATAAGTATAAAAAATATATTTAATGAGTTATGGCATGTATAATAATGATGATAAAATACGCTCGATTAAAAATGATTCATCCAATTATGATTTGATTCACTCGTAATTTCATGATTCACTGCATAACAGTGCATGTATTTTTCACATGAATTTATTATATCATATGACTACTGTTATAAAAATCTATTAGTATAATAAAATCGTTATCGGCGCTCACGCAACTTGAAAGAACAGTTTAATCAGTATAATTTGTGCGCAGTAGAATAATTAAGAGTATAATAAATAAAATTTACTTTAAAACATAAAACAATCATCCCCTTATACTAAATACGTAATGTGTATAATAGTAAAGGTCAAACTGCACTCTACTGTTCACTCCAATCCATCAGTTTTTAGTCTCTTTCGCCAATTAGTTTCATTTGTTATAGTGTAATTCACACCCTAGCACTTTAAAGGTCCAAGTTGGTAGCCGGCTACATGAAGCCGCAGCAAACGACTTGTCGCAATGACACTACTGGTTTCTATGTATTTCTATGAAATACCATTCGTGGTAAGCCGACACGAAGCTAGCAAGGCGTTTTCGAGCGCAGATTAGTAGTGCCACTCGCGGGTACCAATCTACCTAGTAAAACAACTGAAACGCTTTTAAATTAAACTTTTCGTATCGCTTTTCAAATGGTTGATGCCATCTGCAGTTGCCGTCTGCAGTTGGGTTCACAATCATGACTGCAGCGACATGAAGCGACGACACGTCGTCAGCTGCTGCTACGTGTAGCGGGCTACCAACTTGCACCTTTATGCTTGCTTCATGGTGGAATATCTGGCACTATAAGTAAATAAAGTAAATATTGTTTAAATTAGTCTAATCCTGGGAAATTTCCTACGAAGTACATAATCATAAGGTTAATCACGATACTACACACTCATTTCACGCACAGCTTGGCCATACAACGACAATAAGTAGGTTTATGTAAATGTTTTGTACCGCAGAAGCACAGACGAAGTACCTACCCATTTCTATTGCTAACTTCTGAATTGTATTTTCTTAATTCATGAAGTTAACCAGTAGGTTGAGATCTCAGGTCATACAAACAGTTATCTGAGGTTGAGATACACCAAGAGCCCCTAAGTTGAGCCCCACACACTGCAATACAATTAAGTACATAAAATTCACCTGTATTTATTATCTTAGGCTTGTTTGTACATTTGTTATAAAAATAACGTAATATTAATACATAATATAGTGTTTTATTATTATAATCATATCTACCAAGATATTATCTTATTATCACAACCATTTACTAAGCCGGGTGACCATGCTTCTTACGATTTGCTTAAGGACAGTGGAGGGGGTGCTTTTAACTTTACCTACCGTGGTACCTCCACCACATAGAAAGCCACTTTGGCACCACCCAGACTGCTTTTGTAAGGATTCTTCTCATATGCACGTGGGAAGTTAAGAGCATCCAAACAAATAAAGGTCTCCAAAAACTAATTAATTTATACCCCCACATGATTTAACCCTTACACAAACGTAATCAAATACATGTTAATAAGTCAATGAGAGGTTTCATTAAATAAAAGGAGGTGGTTCTCAATTAGTCTGTATTATTTTATGTCCTTTGCCTCATAACTTTATACCTAGTTAAACAATTTTATGATTCTTATTTTATTTGTTAGCTAGTGTTATCACGTGGTCCCATTTAAATTTAATCAATATCTGACCCGCCGCCTTACTGTCTAACTTAAATGAGAATGAAATGTCACTTTATTCTCATTCCCATTGATGGTTTCAGCCAATAGGCTTACAGGGTTTCGCCCAGAATGGGATTCAAATGTCAAAATGAAGCCCATTCCCATTCTCCGTAAAAATAGACAATAAAGCCGCAGTAGTTCTCTTTTGATATCAACATCAGGTGTAATGGAATGGAAGTGGGTTTAAATTTGTTAAAAATGTAATGATTCAGTCCAAAAACACCGACGATTAAACTAAATATTATATAGTAGCTGCGCTCTGCAGTTTCAACCACGTGGTGAGGGATGATGATGATGCAGAATCAAAAAATACAAGCCTATGTTCATCAACGATAATGTAGGATTCTAATGGTGAAATAATGTTTCAAATCGGTCTAGTAGTTTCTGAGCCTATTCAATTCAAACAAACAAAAAAACGAAGTTCCACTTATAATAGTAAGTACAGAAATGACTTTGTTAATTAAGTACTGAAGTGGCTCAATAGATACAATATTAAAATCGCGATAGTGTTTGTATTATGTTGCTTACGTGCTTTTAACCCCTTGAAGACGTAAAAAAGAGAATAGCAAATAAAAGTCACGCATGAAACCTGGACCGCTAGTTTTTCTTCAATAGCTATTATAGTCTATATAACTTTGACAGGAATACAATTTCACATCGAGACCATAATATTCTTCTGTTATTAGGTATTACGTATTATAAAGCCAAAACGAAACAGTTGCTTTATATTTTAATGTTGTTTTGACGGCTTAACTTACACGGCAGGTATAGTATCACGTATAAGTATCACGAGTCGATTGTGACGAAACCGGTTGAGATACCTAATTACATTAAATACCTAATACCGCGTAAGTTAAACCGTTAAAATAACTATAAATGTGTAATACTGAAAGTTTCAATTAAATTACTTTAGAGTTAGAAAAGCTATTACTACTTATTCTGTGCCATTACCCTTGATTGACTCCTCTTTGATAATGATTTAAATGGGTTAAAATGTGCATGTACATGCTTCTAAACTTGGTTTCACGTATCGCTGGTCAGTTTACTTATTCGTCAGTATCGCCGATTCATCAGTATCGTATGACTGTTTCGCAAAGCTGACAGTTTCTTGAATTCGTCAATCTCGCTAATTCAACAGTTTCTTTATTAAACGGTTTCGTAAGGTAGTCAGTTTCATCAGTTTCCTTAATAGCCATTTTCGCTAGATTATACTCTAGGCTAGATAGTGAGTTTCATCAGTTTCCTTAATAGCCTTTTTCGCTAGGTTATACTCATTCGTCAAAGATATTTCAATCAATGTATTGTGCAGTACAAGACAACGTTTCTCAATGAAACACTTTGACAGAGCTCCATGATCCTATGTATATAATTCAAAGACATTTTATCTAATAAAATTGGATTCAAATTTCATCCTTAAACTCGCCAAAAGTAAATATTATTTACTTATTAATAAAATACGGGATTACTCACGTAATATTTATCGGATAGGTCCGACTATAGTTTCGACCACATTCGGTGGCCTTTTTCAAGGAGTGATCGGGACGCCCGCGTCGATGACGTCTCGCTTATCACAGTGCTAAGCGAGACGTCATCGACGCGGGCGATAATAATGATTGAAAACCACGTTAGTTTTTATAACAAAAATATTATTTACGTTCCCGATAAAAATATCTTAAAATAAAATCTATCTTATATGCGGGATTTGAGATCATAAGAAATTGAGATACTTTATATTCACTTGTCTTATCTAAAGGATCAATGGACCGATTTTATTCCGATAATTTGGAGCATCGTCAGTGGAATTCAGCTATTTGAAATATAATTCGGATTCATCAAAAGCAAATTCTGTCGAGGTGAGTTAAGGTTATTATTACAGAATCAATATAAGGAAATTTCGTTTCTGTAAGTGATTCGCGTCACGTCTCGTTTCCAGGGGAAAAAACCTTTGTACGTGCCTTAGTTTATGATTAACAACTTTCACTTTGCTGTTTCCCGGAAAATTAGTAACGTTTTTGCGGAAACACACGCGTGGACATGGTTTTTCTCATCCTTAGTTTGACGTCTTTCTCTAAGTATGTATATTCTTTTTCCTGTGTTTCTCTATCATTATAGTAGTATGCGGAGATAATCTCAGAAACTACGACCGAATCTATATATATATAAAACAAAGTCGTGTTAGTTACACTATTTAAAAATCAAGAATGGCAGGACCAATTTTTTATGACTTTTGTGGTTGTCGATATTTCATATCTCGGGGAAGGACATCGAATACTTTCATGATCATCATCATCCATCACCACGCGGGTGAAACTGCGGTCGTAGTTAGCCGTAATTATTTTATGACTTTTGTGTTTTTGATGTCTCATATCTCGAGGAAAGACAGGTTACTTTTCATCATCATCTTCCATCACTACACGGGTGGAACCGCGGGGCGCAGCAAGTAAATAATAAAAATGTGTTAACATCTAAAAGGGTACAAATAAAATGATAGTAACTACACCAAGTTAAATTGCCTTGTAAATGTTGTTCTCAGTATTGACGTACATATTATCAGACCCTAGTTGCGAAGCAGCCCGCGTGCTACTGGATATATTTATGCACTAGTGAGTTCGTCTTGTACGCATTAGTTTAATTTTAGTTAACATAGTAGTAGTAATAAGGTTAGGGTACAATGGGACTGACATACCATTTTGGGTAAAAGTCCCCAATTAAAATAGAAAAAAAAAAAAAAAAAGTATTGACGTGACCCCGTCAGTCAGTCAGTTAGTCAGGACAAGTCCTGACTGACTGACTGACTGACTATTCGAACCGTAGACTTAAAGTTCTGGCAGTTTCGGCCTTTAATGTTGAAAGTATCCACTAAGGAAGGATTAACTGGTAATTTCACCTCCAAACCAAATAGCTAAATTGAATGTACCCCACATTAAATTTATCTATGTGGCTTCGCATTTCATAGAACAAGAAAATAAGGTCACTGGCGGGTCAGTTACTAATTAATCTTTTGTTCTTAAGTTTGCATAAATATCAAACGTACAATATTGCCTACCTTACCTACCTTAAATATAATGACAACTTTATTATAAAATACTTATTACATAAAATAATTCTAATGTATTTATTGTAATATTTTTGTAATTTTGTAGTATAGTATTAATTATACCAAGTATATTATATATTATAGTTTTACATACATTTAATTGATCAAGTTTGTTAGAGAGATTGCATCCTTATACTCTCTAGATATATACGAGTATATTATTATAGACTCTAACGATCGATGCAATAAAAGTACAGGATGTAATTTTACAGACTTTAGTCGGCTCGATTCCCGGGTGTGGCAAGCGAATTTTTGAAAATGAGAATTTTTTTGAGAATGCAGTATTCTTTCTTTTGAAAAATAAAGGAATGTTTCTTTGAGTAAAATGTTCTATCTACAGTATTAAGAGAACTTTTAAATTACAAAATTCCATCCTGTATATACAAAGCATGGACCAACATGCTCCTGGTTACTCTTATTCCTATTTCACATTAAGGTAAATATACATGTACACATTTTAATGTTTCATGGAACCGATAAAAGTGAGTACCTACAATGGAAATTAATTTCTAGGAATGAATTGCGGCTTTATTTCGTAAACAATATCTGTATCTCGCGAGTAAATTATGCTGGGATGGTAAACTACCTCGAGGCGCACCTAGTATTTTTTGATATGTATTACCAACCTTCTACGTGGAGAAATATTATAGTTAAAATGCGAATGTTTAATTCTGAACACTAATTTGTTTATTCTCATTTTTTGCTCATTTTTTGTTGTACGAGTAAATTGTTTAACCTTTCATACAAGATTTGTACTAATTATTATTAAAAACATAATATATACAAATAAATGGCAGAGAAAATTTCAAATCGCAGTCTCGAAATATGCGCTCTCGTTGGTTTTAAGATGTAGGTACTATGTGATGTTTGTATCTTAATAACATCTATGGACAGTAGGAGATCAGCAACCAAACCTATTTTTGTATGTAGAACCAAAAGTATTTGAAAAGATCCGATTTGGTTGGATTGATAATATAAACAACTTGCTTCAATCATTATTTATTAAACACCTTTATAGAGAAACTAGTAGCTTTAACCGAGTTTTTACATTGAGAACTTCTGTAGGCAGACTTTTTGGTCCGTATGTTTGTGTTAGTTAACGTGGCCAGGAAAAAAATTGTTATTTTTTCTTCAATAAATCGGTATAATGCCCGAATAGAGATAAATAAAAATATATAGAAATAAATAGAGATTTTTGCCCCCAATCGAACACAAACTTTTCAAAGGATCAAAACATCGAGTGGAAGAAAAAGCTAGTATGATTAATGTATGCTAAGATTTAACCGTTCTGAATAAATGCGTTTCTTCTAGTTTTTACATCTAATAGTAGATTCTTTGACGTGTAATTTAACCGTTAAGTGTCTGTAATGGTGCATGAGTGCCGACTTCCATTCTATTACTTTGGTAAAAATCAGTTATTGGAGTGTAACTCAAGAACTACTGGACCGAATTTGATGAAACTTAAATGGGACCACACGGGAAGCACTAGCTTTCAAACAAGTAAGAAAGAATTTTGAGAACCGGTCCACCCAATCGAAAGCAAAAACCATACAGTCGAATGAGTACCTCCTGCTTTTTGGAAGTCGGTAAAAAAGACTACAAAGTCCTGTTTTTGTGTTTTTGTCGTGAACCCCTAGACCGTTAGAAATTTTTAATTATTTAATGCATCCTCCATATTACTACAGCGTGAAATAGACGGAAAAATGTTTCAAGGCGTTTCTAATCTAAATAGTAAAGTAATCGCTTTAACAATAAATTAATTTATTACTTATTTTAAGTTACTAAGTCTTGGCTGACTACTTCAATAAATATCTCACTTGATACGCATTAGCATAATCCACTTGAAGAATGGCAAATGTACTAAAGTAAGAGTTCACTTGTAAAGGAAAACGTAAAAACGGCAGATGTCAAAAAGAAGAGGACCGGGAGCGAAGCATGGCTCATACATTAATTGATAGGTCAGCCGGTGTCTCAATTATAGTTCGTTCAACTAATGAGGTTACGCACCAATAAATTTTATGGTCAATGACGTGAACTATAAATACGGCAGGAATTCTATAGGCACCATGATGGTATTGTCACGCTGCAGTGTATTGTAGTTACAAGGTTTTGCATAATTAACACTGCTAACATTTTAGATACAATTTTCATCTATATAGCTTTAGTTGAACCATAATCACTGAAAGATCCAAACTTTAGTATTCCACGTGTATTTGGAGACAATAACAATAATACAATATAAACTAAATTAACTACGTTTATCATATATTACGGGGCGTTATTATAATATATATAGATAATATAATGGATTTGCTCCATCGTCGGGGTGCGTTTTATATAAAAGGCGAGGAAACACGACTTTCTAAGTTCTCTCTCCGACTCCCCTCTCTCCTGGCGACGGCCCAAGCTGAGGTTCGTACCTTAGTGGTGCCCTTGAGCAAGTCGCCTACTCCTCTCCTTGCGGCAAAGCGTCTTCAACGCTTGCCTTAGGCGGTGCGCCCTCTGCGCCCGCATCTGGCTGAGTGCCATCTGCGCTCGCCAACCGTCCGGTGACGCTGTAAATGCCGGTAGAGGCAAACAGCATTAGTCCGTTCTAAAAAAAAAACAAACTTTCTAAGTCAGTGGTAGGTGTATTGTTCAAGAGGACGTCACCGCAGTACCAGATTTGCCGCCGCGAAGAAATAGTGGGGTGTGCAGTACACTGTAGCAAATGAAATGACAGAGCAAAAGTAGACGAGACGAGCACAGTGTGGTGCCACACAAAACTTCAAAAACCCCTCTGCTGTCGTTAACCAAGACAACAATGGTTTATTTATCGTATCTGGTTCAGCGACAGCTGAAGGAAAGTTCTGGGTGAAACTCCAACTGCCATAGTTTTAGAAAAGTTTTGTATGGTACTATTATTGTATGACTGAATAAATATTTATATAAAAGTAAGCGCTAAAGAAAACTCAAAAGTTCGATAACGGATACCGTTTGTTAGGTGTGTCGTCAAAACATAGATTTAAGTGATTTGTGTGACAGTGGTAGGGGCGCTGTACGGATAAAACGCAACAGAAAGAGGGTAGATCGTTTCGTTTGTTCTTAATGTCGCCCACCCGCATAGACTTCAGTTTACACGTGATGATGGCGCTTGCAACAGTGCTGAAATATCGGGTACTCAAACAAAAAGGATAACACTGTAAATATCCCGTTTCTAATGTTTACTCTATACATTGATATTTATATAAGGCGTTCGTCACACCCAAACTTTTAAAGTAAAAATATAAACCTCTGATCTTCCGTTAGTTAATATAATGTTACTTAAACGTAATGTTAGCTTTCGACCTAATAATTCTATTATATTAACATTAGAATTTTTGTAAGCAACAAACCATTTATTGGTCTTATCAAGGCTTTTGATCCGACGATAATTGGCAGTCACAGTTAGTGCAAATGATAATTGCCAAGTAATTTGTACAGTACAAGCTTTTCACGACTGAAGTTTGCTTAAAATCACAGCATTTCGATAAAGTCACAACTTATTCGTACAAAATATGCATCTTCACAAGAGGTCGACTGTTGCATTGGCCCGTTATAAGTTTCAACTCTAGTTTAAATACGAACTACTTGGAAAAAAGACACCAACTTTCTCACTCCAACCTGTAGTTAACACGGTTTCGAATATACTATATATTAATGCCTTTTTTCGAGTAGCGTCCGGATTCGACCGAATAAATTTCCCAAATTAAATCCAAGTGGATACATTATGGCCCAGTTTTACGGACTGGGTAAGTAGAGTGGAAATAAACCGTATTTACTTTCCGTAACTTTCTAATTTTGAATCTTACTTATTGCCTTGAACGAATAATCAACTATTCACTTAAGTGTCTTGCTGGACTTTATGTGATTGCATAAGAGTAGGTTTGTGGATTCATACTAATCAATCTATTACTTCCCAGAGCTAAGACTTCGTATCATAGAGACGAGCATGGCTCTTAATCTATCTTTTGGGCCCAGTGTTGGTTGGTGCATATATATTATTGACCAGGCTAACGTTTGTTATCTATATCCTATCTAGAGATGGTTTGCTCTACTATAAATATAAATTTAACATTAATTAACAAAAGTAGTGCCAAATTTGTATCTCTCACAGGGACTGTCGATAAATGAAATATTTCTATATTTCATTTCAGCGGCCGCTTTCTAGCGGCCGTTTGTGTAAAGAACTTTAGTACTACCTTCATGCTTCCGATATGGACTAACAGATTGCCTTAGGAAACCCATCAGGACCGATGACTTTTGCTCTTCGAACAGAAGCACTCAGTTAAATTGCCAAGCCGTCACTCATTCAATAGACAGGAGCAAGGTTAACTTGCTAACATCTACTTAGTTGATCACGAATCACAAATCTAGACAAGTTCGCACTCATACCATAGACACAATATAGGTTTAATGCTGGGGCGGAATAGCTGGAGGTATACACAATAAAGTTATTTGTTCGAGATTGTTATAAGAATTATTTAAAGTCATTATTATACGTCTGCTAAAATCTCAAACTTTTAAGTCCTTATCTCCTAAATTAAGAACAAATTGAAAACAACTTTCCAAGAGCATGTCGAGTCATACTTATTGTATTAGTTCCAAAGTATTTTGCAATTACTAAAATTTTTTTTATTGACAAATACCTACGTTGTAGGATATATCCGACTATAATTTCGACCACATCCGGTGGTCGTTATCAAGAGTTCGAGACGCCCGCGTCGATGATCTACCAGGCAAATGATAGGTGATTAATCCCGTATTTTTCAGTAAATAATAGTGAAAACCACGTTAGTTTTTATAACAAAATTACTAAAAAAATTCTAGTTACATTTTTTATTATTATTAGATTTTTCAATATTCTTCAATGCAAGAGGTTTTAGGTTTACTTTGAGTACAGGAAAACAAAACAAATGTGAGAGACACATTGCGTGCCTTTTTGCAGGGCCAAATTTAAAGGGTATACGATTCATATAAAACCTGATAAATTAAATAGTACCCACCTTCATTTAGTAGACAAAGTTCATGTTTAACACCATTTGATATACAATGTTGTACTTAATAATTATGATAGTTAAATAATATAGTCTTATAAGAAATTGCTTGGCGTAACAGCAACGTTGTAGCGCGGTTATATAATCGGTAATTCCATGAAACTAAATATGATATTTGTATCTGCCCGCATAAAGCTGCTTGGTTGGTAAATCCACGTTAGTAATAACATAAAATTTCAACTCAATTCTCATATATTGCGCTTACCGTCGTATTAGGAGAGGATACGATCGCAATATTCATTTAGCATTCACGAGTATGTTGCACAAGATGTTCCGGGCCGCTAGAGTTTCCTAAAGTTATACGCCAAATCAGACCAAGTTCGAAACTCTCAAACGGTTGGTGTTTCATGACTGCTATCAATTTCATAATTGCAAACCGGGTTATGACTTGCGGTCAAGTGGTTACTCTCACCGCAAATAATTAGAAGATTCAGATCATAATAGTGTGGATTATTTTTAACATATTTAATTCGTCGCATGTTTCGGCAGGCACATTCTTAGTGCCAACTCAAGCCAATGTTTAAGAACTCAACTTGGCGATGGTTATAATACTGCTATTAGTCGGGGCATTCACTAAGACATTATATTATATCGCCTACATATTCCCCAGTGTCCAAAATATAGCGAATAGCGTTTGATTTTATTGAAAACAGCATTTATGTACATATCTCTAGTTTTAGTTACTATTTTATTTCACAACACTCTCACACTACACAAGGAGTATATTTTCCGGGATATATCTATAAATTCGTATATTTTCTTCAGGTCAGAATACAAATGTGGACGATTTAAATATATTAAGTGTTAATCTAAGACTATACAGCATTTATATAAATACTTAATTATTTAAATATATTCAATGGTTTCTTTGAGCGGTAACATATACCAATAAATTATTAGACTTTTACTAATATATGTATATATATATGACATCCAGACACATAGGTTAGATGCAGGCAAACTGTCAAAAACCCTCGAGATGACAAGAGAAACTGCCAACGCTTTTTATGCTCTATGGGCTCCATTCCGATATGAGTGGTATACGCTACACGGTCACCAGTAGACCAGTTTCAACAAAAGCCGTATACTGTAGGTCACTGAGAGCTTAGCGCTTGTAGAGATACCAGTAGCATGTTATTCAGTATATGTTTCATGCTCTTGCAGAGTATGGACGTGACGTAAACTTATATGTCGTTGACGTACTGCTTATGCACTAGAAATCCATATTGGGAATAGCATAGCCGCACACATTTTTAAATCTGCCGATGAATCTGGGTTACTAGTCATATTTACATCTCAATTTGCCAGCGTACCTCGTTTGACAAAATCGAAGATGCGATGGTCTCGATTTTAAAAGTACATACATTTTGATTTATTTATGTTATATATGAGATTTTGTGCAAATAGTTGTCGGCTTATTTTATATTCATGAGCTACAAAAAGAAGATGATACGTTCGCACGAACATAAGAATTCGGAGACACATATATTACGAGAGGGATATAATTTTGAAAAACTATCAAAGAACCACATAAACAAATACATATTCAACGAGATATTTAAAAAGACGGTATAAAATACTACGGTATATAAGTAAAACATAGTCGTTAGTACGTTACACACATTTCATATAAAGGTATATAATTAGTAAAAGTTACGTTTTAGTTATATAAATAAACAAAAATGGGCAGTTTTGGATAGATGTTGTACAAACATACCAACATGGTGAAACATAAGGGTTGAGAATTATTTTTTTAATTGACGCTTTTTAGAATTAATTACCATCAAAACCTATAAAATACCGTAGAACTCAGTTGAACAATGCTTTCTAACATTTAACGAGCATTTGAGGGAATTAACGGGACATGATATTTCCCCATCAGCAGCAGAGGGTGTGGCGGCCAAACCCGTAAGGATAATGTGCTATTTAAGGCGCCAGGTCAACGTTACAGACCGTTTTTATGAACACTTCGGTTGTAAAGGAATTGATGGATTTGTATAATAAATATGAGCGGAATTCCTGTTCTTCTTTGTACGCGCAGACCACAAAAAAACCTTAAAAGGGTCATGTGATGCGTCGTCCTTCATATAAAAAAGTTTACGGTCAGCTAGCTTAAAGAATTAATGGGTTTCTATAAAACAACTTCTGCAGTTTTTTTTAAGGAAAATTGTCCTTGGTGAAGCCAAGTGAAGTCATCAAAGCCGCATGGTACCACAGTGGACTATGACCCTTACACCTCTCTCAAATGGGAAAGCCAGAGTCTGAGCTGTGGGATTGTAATCGGCTGATTTCACTTTTTAGTATATATTTTGGGTTAAGCTTCCCATACTTTATGTATCCACACAGTTGCACACAAAGTGGACGGGTCATACGTCGCCAATCATAAAGTAGATGAGTATGTAAATTATGACAATTAAACACGCTTTTGGATAGACCCGTAAATAAACAATGCAATTTAATTAATTACGATACCCATGTCTCGCAGTAACTAGTTTGTAACAGACGCTATTACCGTCAAAGGAGTCTTATTACCTAAGCTACCCTTGCCTTTTGTAAGGCTTCACACTCCGTGTTGTATACTGGGGGCAAGTAGATATATTTAATTTTATTGTATAACTAGTAGCTATTTTAATATACAGGTACATTTTATGTAATGCTAGTGGTTGTAGGTACCTGATCTGGCTCATAACATTATCAAGGTCACTCACAGGTTACAAGTATTTTTAAATACTGGCCGAATAAGAGTTAAATATCAATGTCTCGAAAATTAGTTGTCACTGGCAAAGTGGAAGGCAAGTGATCGCGTGGTCGGAGCCCGATGCGTTGGTCTGACCAAGTCCGAACCGCACTGGACACTTCCGTCTACGATGCTATTCATGTATCCAAAAAAAGGAGTAGATGGCGAAACATCGTATGGGAGAGAATAATGGATGGAGATGGTCACGACCTTCAGACATGAGGAATACGAATCGAGGAGGAGGAGGATCAGTGTCTTGGCTGACAGTGCTCGTCACAGTACTGCGCCGCGCCCATCTTTAGTTTAAAACGGTCTACGTTCTTAAGTCTTGTATGTCATCCGTAAACAAAAAGGTTTGCCCACCTTTTTGTCAGTTATTTCAAACTAGTTGATAATTGATATCGATTGGTGATATTCGAACCAAAGGCGCGGATTAAGGGCGGGTTATAATCACAGTTGGACATAATTATCCAAAGTTATGAACATCAATTTTAGTAGCAGAAAAACTCTTTGGAGAGAAGCATAGCAGCAAAAAAGAAAGCATAGCAATCACACTTACTTCTACCGCAAAGCTTTAACATTCGCGTTCTGTGTTCCGGTTTGAACGGTATGTTAGATACAGGTGAAATTTGAGCACATGAGACAACTTAAGGCCTCAGGATGATGGGCGCTGTGCAGTTCGTTATTTGTAACGAAATGCATCTGTTAAAGGCGACGTTTTCGCTTAACACTTCGTGCTTGAAACACTGTTTTAAACTATCACGGTTGTTCTCTAAAGTTATATGATTAATAACTTAGGATCGAGTTCGAGTTCCAGTGATAACCGTAGCAAAAGACTAAGAAAGAGGGTAGATCGTTATGTCTGCACCTAACTTTTAAACTTTTTGACCAACCACCCGCATTCTTCAGTCTTCCCGTGAACATGGTGCATGTAACTGCGCCGAAATATCGGGAGCTCATTCCACAACCTTACCACGGTAAATATCCCGTTAATAATCATATAACTTCGTGCTTGCTCTGTTATCGAATGACATGCTAAAAATAACGTAACAACAATCTTAATCTTGGCGTGTAGACTACGTAATTTTCTACCACGAAGATATCGCACGCACAGTCTCTTTTTCAATCTATACTTGATTGTGCTTACGTCAGCTATCTGGATATCTCGGAGGACCAGCTAAACAAACTTGAGCGTCTCCAAAACTTTTGTATTAGATTCATATTTGACTTGCGCAAATATGACCACGTTTCTGAATTTCGTACTAACGTCAAGTAGCTTCCCATATGCCTACGTTGATTGTATCACATATTGTGCCTTCTTTATGGTATTCTTGTTCTTCTCTCTTCTCCGTGCTACCTTAAGGAACGTTTCGAATTCTTGCACACTTCTAATCCATTGTCATTAAGGTAATCAAATAATCTGAAACATAAAACGCCTATGCAGAGAATCAGTTCTATAATTCGTCATTCGTTGTTGAAACCGTCTAATTATGGAATTATCTATGTACTAGGTACCACTGGAAATAAAGCGTGCACTGAACGCCTTCAAAGATCAGGTTATAAAATAATATCTTTCACTCTGTTACTAATGTACTACTTCTAATGTATTCATGTTACATCGAGATTTGCATTTGAAAAATATTATTTCTAATTTTTATGTATTGAACAATTCTAAAAATATTCTCATACTTAATAATTGTCAAATTCTATTTTTTTTATATGTTAATATTTTTTTTTTATATATAATAGAGGTACTATAAAAGTATTTAATTTATATTTTTATTTATTTTGTATGTATTTTTATAGTGGCTGTATTTACTAATTTTGTAATATATAATGATACTCTTTGCGATTGAGTTGTCTGGAGAGAGATGAGATCGCTCTGAGTGATAAAACCGCCCCTTGCTACTCCTAGTTTTTATATCTTTATTTCTAATAAGTCAAGAATGTCGTGTCTCAATAAAGTGTTGTAACGCATCTATATTTACCTTGTTAGATAATATATGATGCGCAGTAACTAAAAACTAGAAAACTTTTTTAGCCAATCTAAATTTAAAAATTTAAAGAATCAGAAAATCAGCAATACTTACGCAATTTTGGAAAAATTTTGAGGGTTGGTTTTCAAATAAGATTCTTCCTGTATCTAATAGGTCGGTATGTAGGTGTAGGTTCTTGTAACATTCATTTTGTGTCCAATGAGGAAGGATGGCTTGAAGTTATATGTCGTGGTCTTTGTCTGCCATCACGGGTTACCTGTATCAGTATCACCCGTGGTGCCAGACAAAGACCACAAGACACCTTTTAAGCAAGAAACCGTGCTCAATTCCGAAATGGCATAATTTATTTGTAATTCAGTGTTATTTAAGAGGTATTAAGATCGCATTTAAAAGGCTCAAGTGAACGAATTGCATTGCGTATGATATCTCAAAATAACGTTTTTTTCTACCGACTTCCAAAAAGGAGGTACTGTACTATTTCATTTTTATTTATTTTTGTTACCTCATTACTTTCGACTGGGTGAACCGATTCTCAAAATTCTTTTTTTGTATGAAATATTGTGCTTCCCGTGTGCCGTTCTCATTTTTCCCATCCGTTAAATTTCATCAAATTCGGTCCTGTAGTTTTTGAGTTACACTCCAATAGCTGAACTGGAAGTCGGTTTAAAATTTTGCAAATTGTACTTGTTTCAACGCTGTTCGTTATTCCATTAAGGATTGTACTTATGTATGTTTGTTGATTGTTGGCTTTCGTCGCGCTTTATGTTTGTTTTATGGTGTTATAATGCTAGTAGACCTTAGCGGCAACTTCCTCTAGAGTTTCAAAATTTTGTATTCTTACTCGGACACCAGTTAGACTAGCGAATAGTTCCTTTAAAACCGTATCTATAACTACTGCTTGTGAAAGTGACCTCAAAGTTTAAAAAATATATGGAAATTATTAGAAGCTGATTTATCCTACATTAGGCTCCCAGTTGCTTGATCTGTCACTTCAAAACCATAGAAAACACTAATAATATAAATGTGAAAGTTTTAAGAGTGAGTGAGTGTGTGTCTTTGTTACTTATTCACGCTGAGATGATTCAAAAGATTTAATTTAAATCTGTTATGGAGTAATTCCTGGTCTACTTTACCCGATACAGCAGTTCCTGGCTAAATCTTATTGCATGCAGAACTCGTCGCAGACAAGAGTGAAAAAAAGTAATCTTTGTCATATTTTATAGCTTGCATATTTAAAATGCAAAGTAACTGTCTGTCTCGTACATTTTTTCACGAGCAAACAGCCGACCTGAAGTTTGTGAAATTATGTGTATATATACCTATATGTGTATATATGACCTACCTAGGTCTTGGAGCACCACAATCAGTGCATTACATCTCCCTCATTTTCATCATCATAAAATCTTTCATTTAGTAAGTGTTTTTTATAATGTTTCATCAAAGCGACTCCCTCACGTTTGATGAAAAGCGAAGATGGAATCAAGAAGTAATGACCATTAGTGCAGCCGTAAGCTGCACTAAGGGTCATAGAGATGTTGTCAAGCACGCCGGAAAGCTCAGCGACGACACTCCGTCTATTCTCTACAATTTCGGTCTTTGTAGCACTAGCAGTGCAAGTACCAAACTTGCCGATCGATAAATTTGAGTCTTGAATTCATCATACTTCGAAAAAACTGGAGATCTTGTGTCGATAATTGCAAAAAAGTAACAAAATTAAGCGATCGTTAGACAAATTCGATAAGATTATAAAATTATAACGATAACCCTAGCATGTAACTGTTAATTTACGTTTGAGATCGTTTGTTTAATCGATTTTAAGGATTGTGTGTGATTTTAAGCTTTGAAAATGACCTCGATATAGCTTATCGACAGGCAACGGGAATGAGGATATTGTTTAGTTGCGTTTGATCTTACTAATATTATAAACGCGAAAGTTTGTATTTATGGATGAATATATGTTTGTTATTCTCTTACGCTAAAATGGCTGGCCCATTTTTGATAAAATTTGGCATGGAGGTAGATGGGGCGCTGAATTAACACATAGGATAATTTTCATCAACATCGTCATCATCCTGTTACCGCGCGGCACAGCTGGTATTCTATAAAAAATTGATTTCTGCCTTCTTTTGATCGTAGAAGAGCGAAATGCTCGTAGAAATTTTCAAATTATAGCAGGACGCATTGTGGAACGCAAACAATTATAATAATCGATATACTGTCGACAATTTCACGATCCTATAAGTCGTCGATATGACTTCCACACTTGCTACAGGCGATACGATTTATCGATCTTAGCTTATTCACAAATTTAACGACTATTACGGTACTTGCACTGCAGATCGTCCAAAGTACATACCGTGGAGAGTACTGTCATCTGCGTAGCAATGAATGTCACCTAGCGGTAACATATCGTTGATATGCAGGAGATAGAGTGTGGTTGATAGGACGAACCCGAAAAACTGTGGCACCTAGTATTATATATTTAATCGGCGCCACTAGAAAACAAAAGTGTTCAGCAATTATCTAGCACCAGTGAGCAGTGGTTATGATTACCAACTCATAAAACTGAATAACTCGAATTATATCTACAGAAAATGTATGCGGGATTTGGTAATCTGTGAAAAAACTGATCGGAATAAGTAAAGAGGGGGAACGTCCTCAGTTGTATCGACGCCAGTAGTCTCATAAAAAATAATGAGGCATCTATCCAAGCCACTTCTACGTGACAGTTTTGACAACATGAAAATGAGCTTTGGTGGATTCCATTCTGTAGTATGGAATGTTTGCCGAAAATGATACGCAGTTATAACCTTTTGTGAGTACCTAAAGCTTGTCTTATTGCAAACAACTTTTCAGTAAAATTTGTGATAATTGTTGTTGTTATTGTTGGACGAAAGGCTGAACACCTTGTGAAGTTATGTAATCGTATCGTTAACGTAAAATAATCGAATTCAGTGCAAACTATATAATTATACACTTTTGTTTCATAGTAGGTACTCGAATAAGTATGGTAGCAAATTACAAGACGTTCACATAATCACGTCAATAGAAATAAGCGTAGCTAAATATCAGGTACAAAACAAGCATCACGCTACTGGATACATTAAAGAACGAGAATAAAATTGCATCGCAAGTAGAGACTTCAGAATATTCTTTTAATATAATTTTAAAAGGAATGCGCAATGTGCAGACTGCAAATAAATTCAATTGATTTAAACCAGGAGACGGTTAATTGGCCATGTCGCTCCCTGAGCTGCACGGTGCACATGTGCGCGTTCTCTCTTTGTTGAGGAATTTTATTTTAATTTCTTTTGTCCGTTTATTTTGTTTATTTCTGAGAGGAATCTTTCCTTGAGGAATTGTCTTTGTAAGATAAATGATTATTAGTACAGCTCATCGAAAGCTTGTGTATTGCTTTATTTTGTTTTGGGTTACAACGTCGTTGCACTACTGTCGAATCTTAACAGCCGTTTCAATAACCTATATACCGATGATTTACTCTGCTAGAGATAGATATTAGGGGTTAAAGTATGAAGTTGCCAGTTCGTACTGAACGATGGAAACATTTTTTTGTCAGATAAAATTAATTATTTAGTCAAAATAAATACTTTATACTAAATACCCTCGTTATCTATATATTTCTGACAACTAATCAGAAGATCATTCAAACCTTGCATCAGAACTCTGGGGACCTGAACTCCATAAACTGTGTAAAGGCATGTTTTACTAATAAACAAAATTTTAAAATGGTAGTCGGTTAGGGAGAGACTCGGTAAGTATGGAGGATGACGGATGGTTTCTAACTACATAACTTGTAGTGTTTTAAAACTGACTGACTAGTAGTGTGAGGCATGAAGCAATAATGCTGAAGAACGATTGACAAGCCGGGGCTGTTTTATTGTGAGTTTCGCCATCCTTGTTCGGAGTTCTGCACAGTAGACATTTGCTGTTATTGCCTCTAGATCTGAGGAAGCTATAGTTAATTACACCATGAAATAACCAAACCGTTACCGTCACCTTTCTATGGGTATGTTCAGCTTTAGGGCATTGCTGTGCTATAGCGTTTGATCTGGAGTCAACCACTGCGTTGTTCATTTGCGTTTATCGTAAAGAATTAACTTTTTCTCACACGTCACAATTCGGTCCAAAATCTCTTCATTTCTGTATCGGTTTAACAATGTAAGGCATTTTACTACGCGCGCTCCTCTCTTTATGTCAAATCATGAGGTACCCAATTTTCAAGCAATTGGGTTGAATTTGGTTCAAATATTGTGGGTAAATAACATCAAACCATGACGTTAATCTCTTTGTACATCGATACGGATTGGCTTCCACCATTTCCTTCAATTCACTGTTAATCCGCCTTAGTGGCTGGTCTTCCTCGAGATTCATTCTTCAAGTCGAAGTTTCCACAAATGCATCCTTTTTAATTTAGTTTGATATATTTTGTGTGAAAAACGTTTCACTCTGATATCTGACACTATGAAGGCGTAGTTCTGTTCTAAGTAGCTAGTGTGGTGAATAAATAGTATAATTACTTTATTAGTATTATTAAATTAATAGTAACGGAAAAAGTAAAAGGAATTATTGGGACTTTTATAAACGAAAATAGAATGAAGTGATTGTTAGATTTTTTAACTGTTTGCGTGTGCGTTTGTGCACGCCATCATCATCATCATCTCAGCTGTAGGACGTCCACTGCTGAACATAGGCCTCCCCCATGATTTTCCAAAAGGACCGGTTGGAAGCGGCCTGCATCTAACGTCGTCCTGCGACCTTCCTCAGGTCGTCTGTCCACCGTGTCGGTGGACGACCTGCTTCAGTGCCATAAGTCATCACTGGTAACACACATTGGTCGAAGGCTCTTGTCTTGAGGCACTGAGGTATTTTTGACGAGAAGACTTCGCGAAGTTTCCGGAACGCTGCCCAGCCGAGTTGGATTCGACGATTGACCTCTTTCTCGAAGTTGGACCTGCCTAGTTTGACTGTCTGTCCCAGGTAGATGTACTCGTCAACAACTTCGAGAACTGAGTTCCCAACTGATATTGGGGTAGGTACAACATGGGCATAAGACATAATTTTCGTCTTGTCCATGTTCATCTTAAGACCTACCCGTTGGGAAACTCGATGGAGGCCTTCGAGCATTGTACTGAGGTCTTCCATGGATTCTGCCATGACTACAATATCGTCGGCAAATCGAAGGTGAGTGTGCACGCCAATATCAGAATAAATATCCGATTTAGATGTGATTTTCACTAGTATATTGTGGTAAGCTTCGCTTAACATATAGTGTTTCATGTCAATCAGTTCAGAAATAAAAAGTTATTAAAATTTAAAGAATAACTCTCTCGCATCTACACCAAGACGAAGCGAGCAAAGCCGCTGGCGGATCAACTAGTCAGCAATATAATATTTAAGCCCCTATTAATCGACACTAGAATGTGATCGACTACTATTTGTATAGATGATAAGTCCATTTTGTATCTGTAGTAGGGAAAACTGTTGATTGAAGAGAATGATGCTAAAATATTTTTAATTGAACTCTGGCGGGTATTGTTACAAATACATAATAATACCGAAATTTTAATTGTATTGTGCTGTTTGTAAACTCCTATACTATTATATTATAGTACTTAGTTTAAAAGATAACATACGTTAACTAATATTTAAACACTGTTAATATAAACCCTAACTAAATTGAAATATTGTTCACGTACAATCCACGAGCCCTCCTCATCAAAGCGTCCAACCGAGGTTATTCACCAATATGGTAATATAACAAAAGAGGTTTTTTGTTTCTATTACTTTGAAAGTTTTGTTTTATTGAATTGTTTTTTCGTGTTTTGTTCTCTCTATCTGTACGTGAAGCGCCCTGCACCGCAGCAAACAATCGCTCTCGGGAATCCTTATAATGAAAAGCGTAAAAAGCTGCATTGGGCAACCAATTGTTGCATTTATTTAAAAATTTAAATTTATTAGTTCGGTGCGATAAAAACAAGTTAATTTGAAAAATGTAATACCGACTTCCATTCTATTCAGTTATTGGAGTGTATCTCAAAAACTACTCGGCAGAATTTGATGAAATTTAAATGGGACCACACAGGAAGCCCCAGCTTTAAAACAAAAAAATTTACTCAATCGAAACAAAGAATTTTGAGAATCGGTTCACCCAGTCGAAAGTTATGAGGTAACTACATGCAAAAAAAATACAGTCGAATTGGGTACCTCCTCCTTTTTTTGGAAGTCGGTAGATAAAAACCATTATCTCGCGAGGCCACGCGAGCGAAGCCGCGGGTGAGTCAGCTGGTTATAGGTTTATAACCAGCTATGATATCCTAACAAGTTGCTGTTATTATGTAATAATTAAGACACATCATTAATATTATATTAATACTTGGTATCAGTACCCACTGTACGCCTGTTCTAAGTAATAATACATTTATCTACAATAACCGATATAATCCAACAATGGATTGCCACGTGTACAGCGAGTATGGAACACATAATATCGTTTCCGGCTATCACATAGAGCGTTCATATCATTCGTGCGTTCAAGCCTACGGTCTATCGGACCGGATAATACTCAGATAATATGTGATAACCAGTGATGCTGGGCATAATTACATAAAAGCTAATGAATATAGGTGTCTACTTGTACATACATAATTGAGTTAGTATTTGATCAGGTACTTTATTTAGTATTATATAACGGTGGTTGAATATAATTCAATAACAACATGAGGGTGAGATGTTTTTAAATCCTTGAAACAAAAATAATCGAACTAAGATTCACACCGGCTCTGTGTCTGGTGGTTTGTATGTCTGTCTATGTCTATGTCATGTGCGTGTCTATTTGTCTGCCTGATATAGATATGTGCATGGTGTCTTGCACAACATTGAAACATGAGGTATTTTTATGGGATAGTTTGGCAAACGAGCAAGCGGTTCAACTGATGGTAAGTGATACCGTCGCCCACGGACATTCGCAATACCAGAGGTTTCGAGGATGCGTTGCCGACCTTTGAGGAAGGATGATAGGAAGATATAGAAGGGGTGAGGGTGGAGGGGCAGGGGAAAGGATAGGGGGAAGGAGAGGAAAAGAACGGGGAAGGGGGGAATCGGGCCTCCCGAACCTCCCACAAACCAACGAAACGCAATAGCAAGCTATGTTATTTCACGTCAGTATTATGTGGGAGTGTGGTTCTCCGGTCGCGTTCTTACATTGGAATAAGGTGTATTTTTTTATTACAAGAGTGCGAAATGAATAAATTGGTGAAATCTTTGGTCCGATGCATAACATTTGGATCGCGGCCCTTACTACCTATTTTTTTCTGATATTATACTTGTTAAACTGCCGTAAAAAAAGGGAGTCTGTTAAAAAAAGGCAATAACTTGAATAAATATTAGAGTAGCTCTTTTTAAATAAAAACTTAATATATAGTTATACGGTTTGGTTTGTTTAACAGCTCGTAGTGCCAATGCAAAATGTTTAAAAATTGTATATTTGATACTGTAGGACATTTATTGAATACTTATTAACTGTTACTCATAATTCTAACAATACTCATAACAATGATCATTTTAAAAAGAAATAACAACTACTTCTTACATCTTAATAAAACAAACTTTATTTATGTTTTTCTACCGATTTCAAAAATAGGAGGAGGTACTCAATTCGACTGTATTTTTTTTATGTTTGTTACCTCATAACTACGATAGGGTGAACCGATTCTCAAAATTCTTTTTTTGTATAAAAGCTGGTGCTTCTCGTGTAGTCCAATTTCATCAAATTCGGTCCAGTAGTTTTTGAGTTACACTCCAATAACTGATTTTTACCAAAGTACCAAAGTAACGGAATGGAAGACGGTATTAATTTTTTCAAATTGCACTTGTATTTTATAAGAATTGCTCAAGTATTTTATTAACCATCGCATTTTTTACATAACTGAACTGCTTAACCAAGCCACTTTTTTTGTGGCCCAGCGGTGCGAGAATGGATCTCACGATAAACTTGTCGAGTCGATAAATTAACTTTTATCAGCCATCTTACCTTGTCTTTTGTATGGATCTAGCTGCGATAACTATATCGCGGGCTGACATTTACCGATAATTTTACCCTTATGACATTCCATGCTCGCACCGCAGTGTGTATTAGTTAGTAGTTAGTGAGCAGAATGATATATTTAATTTCCTACTGTTGTGTTTGATAATACTCTGAACTACGGAAATGTATGTTATTAGTGCCTACGCCTACACAAAGTCCTTGGATTTCTTGGGAACAAAAGACTAGCCGGTTAGGGTTTATCAATATAACTTACATTTTAAATCAATGTTTATTTTAAAGTTATCAGGGTGTTCAAATGTTCGTACATAAATATCACCTTTTGCATTTATTTGGCTCAGTGAATAGCAACATAGCTCACAGCAACACGCAATAATTCAACAAAAACTATATCCTAGTACTCTGGTTGTATATCTATACTAGGTAGTTGTGAACAAGAAAATTGAAAATATTTTTTCCTAAAAAATGGTATGTAATGTTGCCATAACATTCCTAAAAAGTATCCAGAAAGTGAACTCACGTGATTTATTCACAACTGTCCAGTAAAAAGCGAGATTTTAAATTTGGAATCTCCTACTGTCCAGTAAGTAAGTACTTACTGGACAGTAGTAGGACCTAGTAGACCTCTATAGATCTGCTTAGAAAAAAAACATAGTACCAGACACAGATTAGAGTTTAGCCATTATAACATGGTTATAGGAGGGAGGCTCCAAAAAGATATTTATTATAACAAGAGATAGATATTTATTTATATTAATGTTGTAGAAGTAAAGGGTGGGATTTTATGTTTGTATTTAATAATTTAAGTTTATAAATCATGTTGGAATAGACATTCTAAAATTAGCATGGAGATTCAAAAACAATAATTTACATTATTTTTACTAAACATACTAAAACTTTAATGTAATGTAAAAATAGAATAATATTCAAAATTAAACGCAAACTTAGTAAAAAAAACAACGACTGGCGGGATCTCACATTCAATTGCGACAATTGTGTTTTAATTTACCGCGTGAACATAGATAATCCCAAAAAATGAGATCAAGCGAATCTGATTCAGAAAAATAGATGGCACTCCTGATTTAAAGGTGAGGACGAATTAGCAAAAACTTTCTTTCATTTTAGAGAAAAGCATTATACAAGCCTCAACCAGTAAGAAAGTTATCCTGGCCTCATATATAACCGGACCTCACCTGCGGTTAACTCATATTTGCCATGAAGGCTTACATACTGGATTCTGCAGTATTGTACCATTTTTATATAATTACAATTAATATATTAACAAATAAAATAGCAGAAAACTGTAATTAGCTATTATGACATGTAATAGTTGGAGAATTTTAAAACTATATTTTTATTAAATTACTTAAAAATTATAAATGTCAATGCTATTGTAGATTATTTGGTAGAAAATTAACATTAAGTTACGTTATTTTCATATAACTCGATAAGAAATCAACTGATGAGAATCCATTTCATAATAATCAAAGCTCTTTTGGAACAGTTTGTAGAGCGAATATTAGACGCGTTGTCTACGGCACTTCCTTTAATGCCTCAGGACTTCTGCCATAAATAGGACTTTAGATCGATTATTCTATTACCTCATCACTAGCCAGATATACATAACATGTTTGACAGTTCGAATGCGTCCACAGTAAATCCAACACGTTGAAACTTCTTTATCAGATTATAAATAAACTACAGAAATAGCATGCTCATTGTTATTTAGGTACTAGCGACTGACCGCGACTTCGTTCGCGTAGTAGGCTCGGCCTTCGGCCTCGCCATAACCTCCCAACTTTTCTTGGTTTTTCTTTCTTATGAACCTTCTCCTGACAATAATTAATACAACAAAAAAAAAAGAATTAGCGAGATTGTTCCATCTGTTCTCTAGTTATAGCGTGATCAGGAGAAATAGGGGTTTATTTTTTATATACTAGCGACTGTCCGCGACTTTGTTTGTGTAGTAGGCTCGGCCTTCGGCTTCGCTATAACGTCCCATCTTTTCTTAATTGTTTTAATGTAAGTACCTACTACAACTAAATAAAAAACATTTAAATAAAGATCAATGAAATCGGTAAAGCCGTTCTCACGTTATAGCGTGACCAGGAAAAATAGGGGTTCATTTTTATTGATTATTATTAAGCAAGTATTTAATGTCACCTGTCTGTTATTTTATACCTTCACTCTACGAAAAAATAATGTCAGGAAGCATAACTCAGAACAAATTCCACACAATAAAGCCGCGTATTCACTAGGGGACATTTGTCGCGCGACTCTGTTCCTCGACACGAAATATACGTGTCCCGCGCGATGTTGCCCGACGTCGCTTGCGACATCTACGGGTCGCAGGACTCGTCGCAAGTTGACGTTCGCGAGCGTCGACACGCACGACCTCCGTGTCCCTCGACTATCGCTCGACAAGTTTTGAATAGTGAGGACGTGTGTCGCTTTATGTTCCGAAATGGCAATAGTGTTCTCCGATGCACGTATTGACCCTCATCGACATTCTCAACTATTGTGGGATACTCATCATGATTATGAAAAATGTGATGCATGGGAATCTATCGCGATTAACTACTACTATTTATCTATCGATTTGAATACGATATAAGTTTCATTTTTAGGGTTCCGTTGTCAAAATTGCAATCACGGACCCCTTATATTTAGTTTCGTCATGTCCGTCCTATATACGAGTATGTAATACTAGCTGCGCTCATATAGCGTATATTACTCATGCACAATATAGCTTTGTATTGGTGAAACAAACATTTTGAATTGGTTTAGTAGTTTTTGGCGTTTATCCATTACAAACAAACAAACAATCAAAAAATGCCCTGTCTGGGAGACTCAGTTCTGCTGCATATGCAGTACGTAAAATAAGAGAGCTAACAGATGCTTCTACGGCGCTGTTAGTGTATTTTGCATATTTCCACAGCGTAATGTCATATGGGATATTGCTATGGGGTTCAGCGGCTGATTTAGAGACCATATTTATCCTTCAGAAACGTGCTATTAGAGCTATATACGAAATGGGTCCCCGTGAATCTTTGAGAGATTTATTTAAAGAAATCAATATATTAACGTTGCCTTCCTTATATGTATTTGAAAATATAATGTATGTCCGTAAAAAATTACATAAATATAAGTTAAATAGTGATCACCACACTTTTAATACCAGAAATACAAATAGGATAGCTGTACCTAGTTTTAGACTTGCGAAGATTAATAAGTCATTCCTAGGAAATTGTGTGCGTTTTTACAATAAAATCCCAAAGCACATAACTGAGCTCACAGAGGGCAAATTCAAGTTGACTGTAAAAAACGTTTTAAAAAAAAAAAGCTTACTATAAAGTTCGACATTATATAGAAGATAAAGATGCTTGGAATACTCCACTTCTGGCAAGCTGTCTCTCTGCCACCCATAAAATGTAATATTTGTAGTACCTAAGTACCATTGTGAACATCTATATAAAAAGAATAGCCCTGAGTTTCTTGCCGCTTCTTCTCGGTGGGCTCTATATATTATAGTCTTCGGCGGTAGTCTTTAAAGCACATTATAATGAAAAGTTGACGTTCATAAGTGCGTCTTTGATGCCTAAATTGAATAAATGATTTTGACTTTGCCTTTGTTTTTGACAAATCTTTCCTCTTTATTATATAAGGATTAATACCAGGGTACGAATAATGTGGTCTAGTTTGTACCGGCGTTACTATTGCATATTTTACATGAAAATGTAGGTAGTTATTCTAATATAATATATAGTTTCGCAGACTTTTTGTAGATATTGATGTCCTATACTATTAAGACATATAATATCGCAGTTTTATATATTAATGTTCTCTATAAAACTGTACTAGTTTGCTCTATTGTCAATAGTTTCTGCAGCGTAGGTACGCAATATCACGATGTTATTTGGTATTATTTTTCACACCTTTGGTTACTTATCTTCTCTTTTGTTTACGAGCAGCTCAGATCAGATAAGTCGGGTGAATTTTACAGGTTTTTAATTGCTGTCAAATAAAAAATTGTGGAGCTGTGATAAAATGAGCTTGCTTTTGAAGTTTGCTTTTACTCTTTTCTTTTTCCCATGGACAAGTTCTGACCAAAGTTCTGTGGTGAATATTCTCTATCCCACCACCCATTTTTACGTTTTGCTATAGTCTTCTGAATACTTATATAAACTGCACAGAACATCACTACCTCCTCGGGCGACATATTGTTCACCATTGGCTAGTGTGTACAAGACAAATGTCGAGCGACATTGTCCCACGAAGTCGCAAAGAGTCTCCACGTGAATGTTGGGCGACATGTCTCCGCGATATGTCCCCTAGTGAATAAGCGGCTTAAGTGATCCTTCAAACCAAAACGACGTATGATTCGAAATACGAATTACTTCCGAGGTTAGCAATAGACATGTTCGGTGATTGGTTTAAATTTTAGAAGGAAAGCAGGGGTCGATCCACGCGCGTGCTGCAACGTCTACTATGACAGCTGATTCATAGCGGCGTGAACGATGTTATTGATTTAGTACGAATTTTATTGGGTCATTTTTAAGGCAGTTAGGTACTCTTCCTGATATTATTTCTTCGTAGCCTTTATTCATATTAATTGTATGTCAACAGTAGTGATAACAAAGTAACTCCGTTCTTATTAACTTCTAACAAAAGACAGAAAATCGACGATCTTACCTTGTGATTGGCGCTAATCGTGTTTAAGAAGAAATCGCCTCTTGCAAGTGGCCTTTAGGTCCGGGTGGAAGTCAGAAAAAAGGTAAATTAGATCTCCCCAGGTTTTATTGCAACCGTGACTTACTACAAGTAGTTACCACAAAACTGAGTCGTAATCTTATTCGTTTTCTGTTTTATATTTTGATGATCATACAACATGGTAACTAATTCACGCGTACTCAAGGTATTTTTATAATATACAAGAAATGTGTTTTCGTTTAATTCAAATTCTAATTCAAGGTCAAAATTTATTATTAACATACAACATTGATCCATTTGGATCATTAAAGAAGCTTAAAATGCTATTGTTAATAAAATTATAATAGTTTAAATATTTTGTTTTTACTCTTTCGTAAAAACGGTAGTACAACAAGAATTAACGAAAATTGTATAACATTGCGTGTCGGAGTTGCAGTAATGATAAAATATAGCATACATTTGGTTTGGTAGTGGTTGATAACTCGCACTTGGCCGGTTATTTTATTTGGTCTTTTTGTGAGCAAATTTCTTTATCATAAGTTAATTCTGTAAGTATTCATCTTCATACTATATAAGAATTATTTCAATGTAATAATATAATTTGAAAAGGATGAGTTCATTGATAATTATTATTGGTTTATTATTTATACAAAAAAAAAAGTAAAAAAAAACTCTGTCTTAAAACAGTGAAGACTAGCTCTTATAATGAATATTACGTCCATACCTATAAGAATCCTCAAACGGTCACCAAAATGGCCACCTAGAACAACAAAAGCTAATCCTGACCCACAATATTGCTTTAATTAAGCCTCTTTGTACCACAGCGCTAATTAAGCCAAATAGCATTTAGCGTACTTCCTGCTAATGTAAACACGTGTGTTGCCATTAAGGATAACTATTCCTTCATATTTGGTATTTACTGGGATCCGGGATCTTATTCACATATTCATCATAGTGAGGCTGCAGTATCGCGATAACTTCATAATAGGATTAAACATTTAAATACTCAATAGTTTATTGAAATCATACTTATTCAGTACGTGATTTCATACATGTATTTATTTTAGTTTGAGAGACTCTTTTACCTTTTTCTATATTAAATAATATTCCCTCCATCGTCGGGTTTGTGCAAATGGTAAGAAATGACGAAACCCGACTAGGTGGTAAGCTTCTTGTGGAAGAGGTCGTTTTGGTATCACGGAATGCAGTATTCTGACGAGAAGTAACAGTGGCAATACTACGCAAGCATTACAGTGGGTGTGTGAAGGGCACTGTATCGAGTGAATAGACTGTGCGAATGAGACAAAAAACTGATCCTTCGAGGTGACGACCACATGTTATGCCAACCAACGCTTCAAATAAAATCTTTGGGTGTCATGTAAAAGTGTAAACCATAAGACACACGATTTACCCATCTCGTCACTAATGTCTCGAAAATAAAAACGTCTATGAAGTACCAATATGCATCATGATCCGTGGATAATATCACAACGAAAGTGGTGGCGACTGATAATGCAAAGAAATAATTGAGAACAATAAATGTTCTAACATGGTTTTTGAAAACTTTTGTAAGAACAAAGCACTCGAATCATTGAAATTCTAAGCGCTTACTCGAAAAAAATGCAAGCGTTGAATAAGTCATCATTATACGATTTTAGTTGTAATCTGTACGTTATCATATAAAAATACTGTTACTATTACTGCATTGCCGCTCTATCAGTATATCATTTGTATTGGTTGTAAAATTATTATTGTGACGTTCATAAAATTATTTTGATACCAAGACTTATTTGTGTCATCGCCCGTCCTACAATTTTAACTTTATTTTCTCGACATTACGGTAGAAAAAAAAAACAACTTTGCTATCGAGTTTTGTATTATGTGTATATACTTTTTTATGTGGTTAGGAGACGATGCAAGGAGGCCCACCTGGTGTCCATTGGAACTGGCCTATAACAGATGTATTTCGTCACAAGTGACGAACTGCACTGCGCTCCTTAACCTGAATCGTTAAGTTGTGAAATGTTTTACAATATTAACTTTATTTTCTCGTCATTACGGTAGAAAAAAACAACTTTGCATAGAGATTTATATGGTGTTGACGTCGCTGACGTGTTGAATTCGTCACAAGTGACGAACTGCACTGCGCTCCTTAACCATTCATCATAATCAGCTCATTATGTACGTGTAATAATACGTGATAAGAAAGTTTAAAAATTATCAGCTCATTATGTTTCCACTGCTGGGACTCGAGCCTTCCTCTCAGAGAGAGGAATTGTGCCATAATCCACTACGCGGGCCCAGTGCTGCTTAGTGGGTAGTGGCCAACCCATGTCGAAGTTCTCGGGCCGCCCGAAGGCCTTCAACTAACGACTGTTGTCCTAAAACAACCAACGGGGACCGACAGCTTTACGTGTCCTCCGAAGCACGGAAGCGCTCAGTAGAACGATGCCACTAGCGGTCACCCATCCAAGTCCTGACCGCAGCAAGTGTAGCTTAAGTTGTTAAACGGTTAATATCGCCAAGTCAATCTCTGCTACGAGCGCTTCACTAAACTATAGGGTTGTTTTAAATATAATGTGCATGTAATTATAAATAAAGTATAATATTAAATACCCTGTATTGCACACAGTAGGAATAGGTATGGTGACGTTTTCCGTGGTCGAACTCATTCTAGACTAAAGAGTTCTACTGCTAATAATCAATCTACTCGTATCTACAGTTTCGACACTATACGACGACGAGACGATAGAAATTTGACATTATTTCCATACAAATAGTGTCAATTATCTATCTCTAGTAAGGTAAACAGACAATAAATAGGTTGTTGAACGGTACCGTATACGATGTAATATAATACTATTTAATGATGTTATTTTTTTTATTGCCAGTAGGCAAACAAGCAGGGAGCCCACGAAAGTGGTCTCCGTCGCCTATAGACGTTTGCAACACCAAAGGCATTGCCAATGCACTGCCGACTTTAAAAAATAATAGAAGGAGTGGGGGAGAGAGAGAGAAGGGAATAGGGAGAGTCAGAGGAGAAGAGAAGGAGAGGAGGGGAGAGGGAAAGGGTGTTTGGGCCTCTAAAACCTCCCACATGCCGACGAAACGCAAGCTATACCTATTACATCACGTCGGTGATTACATGGGAGTGTGGTACTTCTCCGATCGTGCTGGCCCATTGACATTGGTGACACTATCACCAAAATGTCGCATATACAATGAAACGAAATAAAACAGATATGTACATACTTAACAGATTTATTTAACTTTAACAGGAAATATCCGTCGACGTTAGTTTTATTCATAAAGAATTTGTTCTCAGCTTAAACAGGTTGCCGAGTCAAAGCCATTACAAATAAACCATATTGAAAATAGTTTCAATAATTGTTACTTTAATTATTGCCATCACCTAAACTTTTAGCCATAGCAGTATTTAGTTTACTTATCTACACAATATTATAATATAATAAGAAAAGAATAATGAAAAATATAAGTGTCAATACTTGTATTACTAATTTTATAAATAAATATTTTGGGGTGATATTGGAACTTATAAAAAACATACCAATTTTAATGTTCGAACCTGGCAACACCGTTTAAAACATTCATTCAACTCACTCGGTATTTGGTAAGTGCAATGAACTTCGTAATAGAATTGGAAACAGTTGATGAGCAAAGTGAATGCTTGCGTGCAAAGCTACTATACATAATGAAGGTATGTGGCCCTCGGGAGGGTTTCCTTCGGTTGATGTTTATGTTATGTCCTAGACCCGAGATGTAGTTTTATGGTCATTTTAGAACTACATTTAGAGTAATTCGTCTATATCTACAGTAATATAACTATACGACAAATGTCGTGATGACAAATCATTATCACTTATGTCATAATAAGTAGTCATTATGACTATATGACCAATAGTCACAAAATTGTATGCAAACACAGATTTGAAACCACGAAATAATAGCTAAAAATATGAATAAATGCCTCCGAGTGCAAAATCCTATATCTAATCCTCCGCTTATTTAATTTGCCTACTACCTACTGCTAGTACTAAGACCTTGTTTATTTCTTTGCAGTTTTGTTAATTTTTAGTCTCAATGTCTCAATTATATATTTTCTAGTTAATATTTTAAGTATATTATGTATTTATGGAATAGTGTCATATTACGATTAGTCACCTTCTATGATCCCATCCTCGATAGGTAGTGGTAACTCTTTATTCATTGTAAGTCCTAAAATAGTAGCTTACATCCACAATGGGGTGTACTTAACAGATAATGCTATGTAGGTATAAAGACAATCTCCGTTTTTTTTTTTTTTTTGAGGGGGGGAAATGCTGTCCACTTCCCTTCCGCTACGGGGGTAGACGGAAGGGGGTATGTGGGGCTCAGACCCACTAAAACCCCCCCGTGAGCAGTCCTCCGCCAGATGGTGCGAGATTGGGTTGCGCTGGCATTCACAATCTCGCCCCAGCGGTAGGCCCGGATTGATCTTAACCGGGCCTCAGCGCCTGTGAAGGGGTGCCCTTGCTCAATAAAGACAATCTCCGTGCCCCATCAACCATCAAAATCCATCAAGCCGTATGATTATAAACATACCTACATACGCTGCCAATCCTATACTGCTTATTCCCAGTTGGTAATTCTTCTGACTTCATTATTTTCCCATTTGATCATACTGTCAGCCTAAGACAGTACGCCCAACCTTGACGAAAAGATCAGGCAAAATCCAACTTTCATGTTCGCGATATTACGTGACATCTTCACAAATCCCCTAGAGTCTGAAGACGGAGTTCTTCAATCAGTGTGTTGCCAGACTTGCCGGTGATGACGTACAGCATAGAGACGTGTTCCTTAACTGTTGCCCTCCTTGACAAGTTCAGAATTACTCGGAACTTAGTATTTTTGTTGACAATAGGCATCCCGTGTTGCACGCACAGTTTTACCCGACTTCAAAAAAGGAGAAGGTTCTGTGTTCGACTGTATGTATTTGTATAATGTATATTCACCAACTTCTCCCTTATTTGTCGACGGATTTCCAAAATTCATTTTTTTTATTTGATAGATCTGAGGTAGTCTCATTTAAATTTTATTAATTTCGGTCAAGCTGTTTTTGAGTTACCTGCTCCCCAATCGCTGAAAAGTGTTTCGCCTATATGATGATATCCTTATTGACGGTAAATGATAATCGATCTCGTAAGTAAGAAGTCACTACAAAAACACAAACAACATTTTAAACATTTTAACCAAAAAAATTTGCAGACTTCAATAATGTGTCAAATAACTTGTTGAAGTCGGTACCATGCGCACAATATTGTAATACCTACTTATGATTTGATTTATCATGGTACCGACTTCAACAAGATATTTTACACTTTTATGTGTTGTAGTCTATTATATTTTATTGATAAGAAATAATATTTTTGGGGTACGTGTCACTCTCTCCCTCTCGTCTGTGGGAGAACAGTTCAGCAAATTCCTGTACGTTGTCCTCGGATGTCAATCTTGTGACACACTAGGTGGTAGGACTAACAGACTTAAATTAGGTAGGTACAACAAAACACGTACTTTAAATTAAGTATGATTTCATGTAATTGACCTTTGAATCTCATGTTTATTGAGCAATAGCAAAAGTGCTGGTATAGGTACATAATAAAAGACTTTTGAGAGCATATTTTTAAATGGTTATTACCATAACCACTTAACAACAAGGTGTTTTCAACAAGACATGTCTTGAAACAACTAAATTATTAAAATTTGTTTTATTATGTACAAATACTATTTTTTACGTATTTAAAACTAAATACAGTATAAGTGTTTACCTAAAATAAAAGTCAAGTGCAAGGTGGACTCGCGCACCGAGAGTTCCGTACAGAAAAAAACCTAATATTATATTGCTAACTAAAATAAACAAATGTAGGTTAAAAGACATATTTACCTTAGCCCTTCGCTCCCTAGAAATGTCTTTTGCGCCAACCACAAATAATAAGTTTGTAATAGTAAATGTACCATGCCAAACACATACCAAAATAGTACCATGATAATTAAAACAAAAGATTTATGAATGAAACGCACGTACATTTACGTCAATGGTAGTCAAAGGATTAAACTACGTATTTACGGTTTACAGATTTTTGCTTTTGTGTAAAACATGGCTTTTTGCCAAACTTTATGATTCAAAGTAAACGGGAAGTACCGTATAAGTTTTAATTCTATAGTGGAACCGCGAAACATTCTACATAAACGGTCATATCTTTTGACCGCGTAGACTTACCAGTTTGATCTTTTCACGGCTGACAAAGACCGTAGACTCTAGTATTTGGTATAAATTTCAACGTGATACATTTACTAGTTCCTGAGAAAAAGTGTCTTGATAAAGTGATCCTATGAGGGTTCCCTTTTTCTTTTTACAAAACCAAATTTGTAACTGTTAAATCTACTAACATTTTATTTTGTGAATGTAAAAATTATTTCTCGGATCTACAGTGATAGTACAATTTAACTAATGCACACCAAAATAAGGAAATTCTTCCATTTTCCTTTATCGCCTAGAAAATCTCTATATTTTAATTCCACTCTTTATGAATTGCGCTAATTAGCAAAACCTTTTAACTGGGAAGGAGGGTGGTGCACGCCCCCAAATAGGCCAAAATCATTGTTTTCTTTTCAGCGGAAGTGTCACTAAATATTTTTTAATATCGTTTTTTTGACCTTATAACTAGTAAAGTCAAGCCCAAAGAAAAAATATCTCATCAGTGAATTTACTAAAATTAACCTGCCACCTACCTACTTAAAGTTTTAGTAGGTGTTATTAAGAGGTCGCCTTTGACTTGAAAAGGGATGTGTCAGTAGGTATCGATTTACTTTGGTATCTTTACTTTCTGAAAACTTCAAAGGTTCAATGCAGCCAATCAAATATTTACAATTTAATGATAATAGGTTTAATTAAAATAATGAGTTTTAATCCGATTAAAATATTGTTGTCGGTCGCTTCCTTGTTTGACCGACTAACTTGAGAAATGTATTTCGGAACCTCAGTTGTCCTTTCTTCATCCAGAAACAGTACCTTTCCTACTATTTTCCTACGTACCACATTTTTAACTTTCTACTAATTTAATAATTAATCTACTGCTCTTCATATATGCTGATGAGAGAATCAGAAGGGTAATAATATTAAAAGAAAATGTCTTATTCCTCAACCACGATGGAACGACCTACCGCCATAGGCAAAGATTAAAAAAAAGAAAAACCAAACCCAGTAGAAAACACCATAGATAAATTCTACTCCTAGTAATAATATAAACGCGAAAGTTTGTGAGTATAGATGTATGGATGTGTAGATCTTTGTTACTCTTTCACGCTCAAACGGCGAGGGAAATTTTGATGAAATTTGGTATGGCGGTAGATCAAGCGCTGGATAGGATATAGGATAGGATACTTTTCATCATCATCATCATCCATACCACTCGGGTGAAAAAGTGTAATATTCTTGGGCACAGCATAGACAAAATAATAAGATCTCCGCCTACGTCAACGACGATAGTTCTGTCAAAGTGTGTGCCAGTTTCTGATAGCTTTGTCAAAAGCCAAGTCTATTTGACAGCTCGATGACTAGACGTGCTCTGCGACCGGTAAGGGTGATGAAATGTAATATCAGTTTTTTCCAGTACGTAAGTCCTGTATTTTATGATTAATGTTCACTGATTAATATACTAAGTATTTAAATTTACTTATAAAATACTATTATAGCAATTGCGTTTGACCATGTGCATATTTTATGACATTTTGGTATAAAGGTAGATATGGCCTTCGAAAAGATAATAAGCTACTCGAAATACTAATCCTGCGCAGACGGTACGCGGGCAACAATATTGGGAAGAAATGACACTACCGTACATGAAATGCTACCTACGCAGATTAATATCTAGTTAGTAATCTTTGACATTATATTTAACAAGCGTAATTCTCTTTGATTTGAGACTAGTGCCAATATGTTTTATATGACATAGGCATTGCTACGTCTAATTTTTTTCTTAAGTTACTTTATCATATGATATATTTTTGGAGAGCAATAACTACATAAATGTTGGAACTTCCTAACAAACTAAACATAGGCTAGGGAGCGGTTACTACCAATATCATATTTAAAAAATATTCGTCTTAAAATCAAGGTCTAGAAAGGCAAACTGGAACTACAAATACTGGCTCTAGACTAATCTGTGGTCCTCAGTTCTATACTCTGTCTATGTTGCCATATAGATTTTTACGTATAAATGTGAGGGACAATATTAAGCCATTACATGACACTATAATTATTAGGCTACTATATTCAGACTAGAAAATACAACTAGTAATAAAATGATGACGAAATGATATTACTTTAATGTTCATTTCTTTAATACTCGAGTTCGTCCGGGGAATTATTCTACCATATATTCTATATATACCTATTTCCACCATAAAGTATGTAATGCTCGCATTACTGTATTCCAGTTTGATGCGAATGTTTGCCCGTGATATTACATGCACACGATATTGAGCAACTTCAGGGTAATGGGTGGAGTGCAGTTTTGGCGAAATATATAGGCAGAGGTTACTAACACCAGGTGGGTGTTAAGGGGTAACCGCCTCGTTCTTGCAACCTAATGACTTATAAAAACTTATTATATACTAATTTGTACTAGCAACAGAGACAACTATGAAACATGTGCAGTCGTTGCACAGCGCTAGCTCGTATTGAGCATTCTCTTTGAGAAAATCGAAGCAACATTTATCTAGCGTAACCATGGTAGTAGTGTCTGTTTCACTATATTATATTTGCTATCTAAAAATATACCCTATGCATCCGTTTTCACGTCAACATAGGCGCAATAAAGTAATGGTTGAACCGTCAAAGGCAGAAAGCAGTTAATTCTCACGGCGGGACGCAACGAGGAACGCTGCCAAAAACTGTGAAATAATCGCTGACTCCGAAACAATGCCCGTAAACCTCCTGCTTTACGAGTCTTGATAACCTTTTATACGAGGTGAGTCTGCTTAAAGTTAAGAATATTATTGATTTTAGTGTACATTTTCAAGAGCTTCTTAAAATCTTATCGAGAATATCAAATAATATGGCTCCTGACTCTTTGTAAGTGGTTTTCGTTGTCTGTATGGTCCTGATTTTTTCGCAACAAGTTCCTCGTAGTTAATCAAAGATAAAATTCTAATCGTATTTTTCAAAGGTTTATTGATAAAAGTTTCGCAGCAAATAGGCATTTTTGTAATTTTGAATGACTTGTCACTGTTACCTCATGAGATAAATGTATTCAACTTTAGCAAACCAATGACAGCTCAGCCGTGCGATTCTCTAATGATTCGTCGATGCGCCACCGATGTTAAATACTTTATGAGATATCGCCCACAAGGGCGATATCTTCTTCTATCGATATTATGTACAAACATAAGGTTGCTTTTTCAACGTTTCTTGTCATCTCGTCATTTGTTTCAAGGATGTTGTCAAAGATGCAACGATGTTTTCTCTTACGGCCGGTCCCAGTAATCTATCTATCGTCGGTTTAACTTACTAGAGATAGATATTTGACACTACTTGTATGGACGTTATGTCAAATTTCTATCGGTAGTAAGGTAAATTGTGGATAGATAGATTATTGGGATCCCCCTTTAGAGAATCGCACGGCGCATGTCAAACACATAATCCTCCTTTTGAGCTTCACTGCAGTCGTTTAAACAGTTTTTTTACAACGCTCATATACAATGTCTTCAGGTCCCAAACTAGCTATAGCCTACCTAGGTAATCTGATGACATAAACATAAACACACCCAGACATAGCTCAAACAGACATGTTTATGCGCACAAATATGTTTACCCTGTCCGAGGAGCGAGCCCAGGACAGCGGCTCAGAATTCGGGGTGGCTACCAACTCGGCCAACCAAGTCATACTCTGACAGTGACTAGATTGTTCTAAAAACTTTGTAGCCTTCTAGAATATTAGGAAAAATAAATTATAAGATCTCCTTCATCTGAATTTATTTCTTCCTTTCTTTACTTCTGGATCAAATGACGAGATGACAAGAAACGTTGGAAAAACAACCTTATGCACAAGAGCGAGATCTCATAAAGTATTTGAGATCGGTGAGCTCGTCGACGAATCATTAGAGAATCGCACGGCAGTATGTATGTCCGTTCCTATGTCCGCTCGTAACTACTCAACGGCTCAACCGATTTTAATAAATAATACGTCATAAGATTTGTCTTGTTTATTTATTTTATTTTCTACCGACTTCCAAAAAGGAGGAAGTACTCAATTCTACTGTATTTTTTATGTTTGTTACCTCATAACTTTCGATAGGGTGAACCGATTCTCAAAACTTTTGTTTGAAATCTGGTGTTTCCCGTGTGGTTCCATTTAAATTTCTTCAAATTCGGTCCAGTAGTTGAGTTACACTCCAATAACTGAATAGAATGGAAGTAGGTATCAATTTTTTCAAATTGTACTTGTTATTTTTAAGGAAGACGTAGGTCTTCCTTGTTAAAAATGTATATTGCTATTGAGAAATATACATTTTTAAACATAATAAACATTAATAGATAGCCAATTGCAGTCTTGACGGCGCGAGTGTCACTGGAAAATTAAGGCGCGCACGTCCCCTGATAATAGTAAAAAGCAGAATTTTTAAACGCCTAGTGTACCGAAACAGTTTGATAGTATATTATGAAAAAAATACAAAGGTTAGAAAAGGAATAGGAAAAGAGGAATAACCGAATAGAATTCATAAATATAACTCTCTTTCAGCAGAAAAAAATCCTGAATAGGTCCACAAAAATAAACTTTCATATCCAAACTATCAAAATGTTCAGTGATAATACTATATTTTTTTTAGGTGATACTTAGCCAACGTATAGTACTTAAGTAATAACCAGCAGTTTTTTCAATTGTGTTAGTATAAATCGAAAAATATAAAGAAAACATACAAAATTAACGCATTTTCGCATTACATCGTCCAATCTAAGAAGCTATTTTCAACCTTACGTAAAGCATAATAAATTATTTTAAAATTGGGGTTGGACCGCGTCTTAAATGGAAAATGGCGGATTTTATGCGTGAAATTATTTTATTTTAAACATGCAGGCTAATTCTTTCCGTAGCCGAGTTATTAAACTTTTAGTTTGTTGTTTGTTTAATACGAACATGAGCGAAGTCTTAGAAAGTAGTAAAATATTGAAATATAAGCTATGGGTCTTTAACGGTTCTATATCTGCAGCCATTATTAGGTTCAAGTCATCGTGACCGTCTCTATACAGCAATGAAATAACCGTCTAACATTATTACGATGGGTCAAAGGGTTAAGTGGCCGATCCTCCCTGTTATTACGAACCGGAATGCCCTTTAGCAAGTCCATAGAATATACCTATAACAATTCCTTAGATGTGTTCAGAGTAGTGGCCAACGGGCAAATTGATTTGAAGTAGCCTTGTGGAACTAGAAAGTTCTTATTTATATATATAAACCTACTAACTAGCTTTGTTCTGCTAACTCCACCTGCGTAAAAAAATACTAACCCTGAGGATTTTGTTTTCGTGATAATAAATAACCTACGTATAGTCAGGGTATAAACCAATGATCTTATATCAAAAATATAAGATTATTGGTATAAACTATCTTTACAAATATCAGTTAAATTCATTCAACCGTAACACACGTATAAACTGACTCAAAAACTTTCGCATTTATAATTATTATAGATGCATAACGTTTATCGGTTTTTCGTATGTTGGTTGTTTATCCTTCTTTCAAGATTTGATGACCTTGGCACTAAGCTTGTAGAAAAAGACGTAGATACTTTTTTCTTAGAATAATGTTTAATACAGGATGGTTATTACGCGCGGATGGCAAGTACTACGCAGTTACAGATACAAAAAACTTTCCATCAAAAGCTGTACATCAGTTAGTGCCTCTATCATAATATGTACCAAGGAGCGGTGTCAATTTATATCCACAGTCTCATAATTAACACGGACAGCTATTCAATTAACCTAATTAAGAGCCTTTTGACATGAAAGAGAACATCCTGTGGGTAGGTATATTTTTTTCCTAAGGATGTTCAAACAAGGCAGAGTCAAAATATTTATTCTATAATGAGCTTTAAATGTATTTTTGTGTGTCACAGAAAATATAAGAAATTTGATTCCGTACTGCAAAATTAGGATCTCTTACAGTTTTGTAATACTCGTCGCCCTGTCTCTACCTGTCTGTTTTTATGTAATGATTTATTATTATTATTTTTTTGTCCTTTGGTAATTGTCTCAAACACAACCCGTTCTGTAACAAAGTCATTATTTTTTAAATACAAACATTACATTTAAAAGAACAGGGTAACATCACTTGCTCAGCGAAACCAAATTTCATTTAAATCCGTCCGAGTATATCTATTCTCACTAACATACTGAAAAATTTGAAATTTATTTCGAATGTTGTTTTAATCAATTTGTAGCGATTCGCTCCTCAAGAGGAAAACAAGAAACTTTAGATGACACTTCATTGTCATCTATCTGTCTGCCTGTCCCTTTTTCTATGAAATTAATGGAGGTATCGACTTGCAAATAACATCTTATACGGTATACGCTACCTTGAACCTGTAATAATCAAGTTTCTATGTCACTAAGGCCCACTTACACGGTACAGAGTTAGCTTCAAAAACTCAGAGTATACTGCTAAAACAGGGTTTTATAATTAATGCATCTTGCACCATTAAAGGTTAGGAGTAAATCGGGGGTTATTTATTGAAATATTTAACCCAGCAATGTGGGATGGTTAAGTCATTAACTAGGGTTAGTGAAGTTTTGTGTCAAAAGAAATTGAGGTTACATTCTGCTGTATAATGTACTCTTTGGACGACAGGACACGAGACAATACGTATAGAATAGAAAGTCGTCAATAAACAAGAAAGTCTACATTGTACTGTAGTGCCAAAGAGATAGATATAAGTTACACTTTTTTTTGATTCATTCATTTTTGGTCAGGTTACAATACAAGCGTATGTACAATACAATGTATAAGCGCATAGACAATACAAAGTTCCCATCTAAGGTCCATCATTACAAATGTCATTTTAGCAAAACCAGTGATCTTTTATAGTCGTGCAAGGCAAAATGAGGGTTAAAAATTGATATGAGTAACGCAAGTTTACAAACTCGTAGACTTATTTATTCAACCCGAGCAAACGTGCAAGTGGGCCTAAGAGTACAATGGATTTAAATACGAGTATTACTTTACCAATTATTATTAATAGTTTTTATTATTTAGATTATTATACCGATTTATTTTGATTCAATTACCAGTTAAATTTACATCAACGCCAAGGCATGCAACTAGCTAAAAATAAATTATTATTATTACTTAGAGCAATACAATTAAAAGAAAAACATAAAATTAAAAATGTCAATCTAATTATAATGGTATTTTAAGGTCAGTCATAAAATAATCATAAATAAGGTATAACAAAATTATTTAGGCACATATCGAGAAATATCCATAGTTTAGCATTAAATGCGTCAAGATTGGATTTTTGGAGATTGGAGGAGGCCTACATCCAGGAATGGATATGAACAGGCCACTATAGATGGACGTCAAGATCAGGATGCTGGGCAAGCAGGGCGTTTTAAGTAGAGAGATGGCGTGGTACGTGGAAGCAAACTGCGAGGTGCGATTGCGCCGCTCTGGAGGCACGAGCGCCACACGGGACAGCACTTCGGGGTTGTCGTTTCTGCCGCGCAGTACCAGCAAGTAGTGGAGCATTGTGGCAGACGCTCGCCTGAGCGCCAGGGTGTTCCAGTTCATCATTTACGAATAAAGACGGATATAGATAAGGATAGCATCCATAAATCTAATGATCTACATTTATACCGCATGTGTAGGCACTATCAAATATATTAAAACAAGATTTCATGATTCGAGGTCTACAAAAAGTATCCTGCTGACTTCGAATCAAGTGACTTGACAACTAGCTATTAGGCATGGGTCTTACAACACATGTAAAAGAAAATCATTAATGTTTAGTTAGCTTTAAACTTACGATTATGAGGGAAATATGTAATCAAATCAATATTTTTAAAAAACAAACATTATATGTATAACAGCAAACATACATTACACACATACATTCAACACACACACTTAATATGTCACTCACATACACGACTCACAACTCATTTATTTAGACTCAATAAATATTACACAGTTATGTCGAATCCATAGCCTCCCGAACATATCCCGAAGTATACACTGTGTTTCAGGAGTCAGTGGCTTCTCTTATTCAAGGGCTATTTTATTTTATGTCACACATGAATGAATTTGAAATATTTTATTATTTATGCAGGTATGCGTATGTGTGTGTGTGTTGTGTATTTGAGCGTCTTATATAGACGCTCAAATACATGTAATAGAAGACAAAGACAAGCACAAAGACTGTGTAATATTTATTGAGTCTAAATAAATGATTTGAATTTGAATTTAAATTTAGTTTACAGTATAACTATATTGCTTTGCAATCACAAACTAGCGTTTGCAGCAGATAATTCCAAAATTTGAACAAACAATATGCCACGGTATTAAAGTAGGTACTTTACGTGTTATTTTACAGAATCTAATGTTGGTACTAATAAGTCAAATTTCTTCTATACCCGTGCAGCAGTTTCAGCGCTGAGTGGTAACACTCTCAAGAATACTTTTGCATTTATATACTAGGTGCGTCCTGCGGTTTCAACCCCGTGATGACAGATGATGATATTGAAAAGTATCCTTTGTTTTTTTTTCAGCGCTTAGTCTATATATATATTCCAAATTTCATCCAAATACATTCAACCCTTTTGGCGTGGTTCATCCATCGAAACATTCGCATTTATACTAAGATTTGCAATTTAAGAATCGTTTATTATTCACTCCTTCTCAGTACCAAATACAATCGAGATTACACGAAAGAATACCTTCACCTGTACACATAAAAAGATCCCATGTTGAACATATAGCGTAAGCATACGGCAGAAACTTTCACAAGTAAAAGAGCAATATCTATTTAGTAGATCGCTCGCGGTTTTTGCGAAAGAGGCCCTTGAATCCGTAAGCAGGCATTTGGTGAAAGTTGGCGGCTTGAGCATATGCTCCTCGTTCCTTCCGTCGTGACGCCAGATGCCACCCCCGATTACAATCCGAGCATTATTAGATCGGTGATTTACAATATAAGTTCGGAAATCGAGACGTGCGTGCCTCTTAAAGTCACAACTTGTCAACTTTATTATAATGAAGTTAATGGCAGAGTTTAGAAATCTCACGGGAAATTGTTACAAAAACATTTTTGACTTGTTTATTGTTCGTATTTTGCGTTTTAAAAATGTTTTCAGTGGAACTTCGGATAACTTTGAAAGCTTTTGACAAGTGCCTAATTGTGTGAAAGTGATTCTATACCTATTGTTATAGGTGCCGTGAATTGTTTGGTCAATGTATTTTCGTTGCTATGTACCAAATGTTAACAAATAACAAGCGATTGCGCTTGTTATTGCCACTAAAGGAGTGTAGTGCGGCTTCAAGTATTTGCATCTTGAAGCTTTAGATGGCACTGCAACTATAATCTTGTAGCGGTAGGACTTATACAGAATTTGCCTGGGGAAAAAAGCACCACACTTTTGCCAGGTACTTGATTGTGAAGCAGTAATGTGCAAACATTATCTACTGTGTTTCGTTGAAGGGCAATGTTTCTTGTCTAATTATTATATTTCAGAGTGACGAACGCAGTTCATTGCCATACATGGATTTGAGCTCTTGTAGTTAACCATTCTGAATGGCACTGAACTGTCATGGCAAGCATGACGCCTAACATCAAGGGACCGACATACTCGTCACCGATTGACAACAAAAAAAACATGGGCAATCGTTACTCTGCCCATGACTTGCACGACTCGCACGCCAAAGGTTCTGTACAAAGAAGCAAACGATAAATCAGATTGAAGGACAATCTTTATTTACGTGGTTGAAAAAATTGCCACTATACATCAATATGTTTTACGGCCAATTAAGCAACTGAAAATACAAGTTCGTAATCGCAAAAATATTTATCAGCCTATGTTATTTTCGTATTTTTCTACTTGAACAACAACCCTTTTTCTTCGCTATACAATTTCTGTTCTTGCTGTACCTGTCAAACATTCACACCGTAATGCTTGTATGCAGGTCAAAATATATAGTAAAATACCTACAGCCATAAAATATATAAACACTACTCTAATATTCAAAAATAAATTAAAAACTTTCCTTATTGACACAGCATACTATTCAATAAATTAATTTATTAACGATAAATGAACTTTGAAATGTATCTGACCTGACATAGTATTAATATTATTATTATTTTAAGCTGAATTTTATTGTTTAACCACCTTTGAAATTATGTTACTGTATAAAGAAATGACAAATACTTCGTATCTATAGTTTTCCAGTTGACCTTATGTATAATATGTTTAATAGGTCGTACCGTAATAATATTGTAACGCTAGTTTGTGAATTTGTATGCTTAAAATATGAGCAAAACATTTTTGGCCTGCCTCTCTACTGTTAATAACTTGCATACTTCCTTAGCTTAGTGTGTATACACATGTTTGACAAATAAATGATTTAATTGATTGATTGCACACTAGTACTGAGTAGAATCACTATAGGTAATATCTATAGTACCGTGGTTGAATACTTAATAGTACGGCATTATTTATTCTGTATTACGGTAGTGGTACCCCTGGCTTAGTCAGGGTATAGTTTACTTTAGCTTTTGAGTCATTTAATTAGTCAATTACTAACTAATTAATTAAATAAGAGTAGTTAATATCACTCAACGAATCAATAAACCATTTTTATAATCTAATAAAACTGTTTGCTAGCTCAATGAAATAATGATTAATTTAGTAGCTACCGTCTTCAAAACAGTTTGCCGAATCCTCTTTTTGGCCAAGGAGATTATACGGAATTGGGAAAAGGATTAGACAGAAAAGGTTTCACAATTTGGATTTATCACGGGCGTAAGGATATTTTTGAATTTAAAGAAAAAGACTAATTTACAAAAAATACAATATATTCATGAATTCAAGTGAAAATACACCGAATACGTGTTATTAGAAAGTACTTGATATTTTTTGTTGAATTAGAAAAAGAGAAGAAAACAACCGTGATACAAACAGATATCTTATAGTAAATTTGAAACATATATACCACACTTTCTTGGCTATACATTTCAAGTATTTGCATATAAATAGCTTGCTGCCGGCGAAATGATAAACTTTCCTGAACATATATCTTGAACTGCGGATTGAAGACAGAACAAAGTTCAAAGAGTCAAATTATCTGAATTTGTTTTTAAACATTTCTATTTTCTTCCTTATTTACTTCTACATTTATAAGTCTTTGCTTTCAAAAGTTACTCGTATATCAAAGGACCAATGAAATCTGAATATATATATACTGAAAATTATATTTAGGACTATTTTTTATTATAGAAGTTAAAAGTAATTATTATGTATTTTGTTAAATAGATATACTATTTTTATTAAATAGATATATTTATTTATATATATATAAATAGATATACTATTTATATTAAAAAGATATATATATATATATAATATATATAATATATATATATATATATAAATATATAAATAAATATATCTTTTTAATATAAATAGTATATCTATTTATATATATATATATAAATAAATATATCTATTTAATAAAAATAGTATATCTATTTAACAAAATACATAATAATTACTTTTAACTTCTATAATAAAAAATAGTCCTAAATATAATTTTCAGTATATATATATATATATATATATATATATATATTCAGATTATTCAGATATTCAGATATATATATATATATATAAATAAATATATCTTTTTAATATAAATAGTATATCTATTTAACAAAATACATAATAATTACTTTTAACTTCTATAATAAAAAATAGTCCTAAATATAATTTTTAAAAGAAAGCGAATGAGTAAAGGATAAGTTAAAAAAACTCGCATATCGCCAGTTATGTTTCATTTTATTAATAATAAGTTTCTTAACATTATTGAAACTCTTATTATAATTTTATAATAATAAAACGGGATTGACTTGAAACTTACGCGTTGCCGATATCACGAACTGTTTCTGCTTCGTCTTGTTCAAGATTTTTATTACAAACTAGCTGCCCTCCGCGGTTTCACCCGCACGGTGATGGATGATTATGATGATGATGAATCTTATTATAGCCTATGTTACTCAGGTTGAATGTAGATTTCTAATGGTGAAAGAATTTTTGAAATTGGTCCAGTATTTTTGAGCCAATTCGTTACAAACATACTTACATACAAATCTTTCCTCTTTATAATATTAGTATAGATAGAAAAAGTTTTTTTTATTTTACAAGTTTTTTTTTATTATTTTCTTTTATAAACGGAAAAGAAGAAATTATAATATATAAGCACTGAATTACCGCATGTAGTAGAACTCTTTGTTAATGTTATTATGTTCTCATAATTATGTTCGCATCGTTCTTATTGCAGGATATGGTTGCCAGCAAAATTATAGGCACATGCGTTTTAGTAACTTATTGTTTTAGGCTTACGGGAACAGTGCAGTTCGTCACTTGTGACGAAATGTATCTGTTTTAAGCAGAGATAACCACTTAACACCAGATAGGGCTCGTGCTTGTACCGTCTCCTGAATATACATAAATAAACACAACGCGAGAAACAAGTTGTTTGGAAAAACCTTTTGTAATTTAGATTTGGCTACTAAAGGGATTTGAACCAACGACACTGAAAACCATTCTCTCGCTAAGCTATAGCAGCATTGCTAGTAATGCTTTAAGTATTTGTCACCTTATCACATTCTGCTTCAAATACCATTGGTAGCCAAAATTTTCTTTCCAAAATGTTGTACCTATAACAACATTCTATTCCTTAGTCAAATTATGAAATTATGATTTTGTATTTTCTCACTGAGATCCCTATTTTTGCATATGCTTGTAGATTACGGTGAATTATAAAACATGTACTAGATTAAAGCACCCCGTGGCTCCTGCTAAAATGACCACTTGCCTACTATACTATACCACATACTAGTATGTACTTACGAGTGTATCTGTATCTACTTCTCTTCCGGAAAAAAAGTATCTATCCTATAGTCACAATCCGACGTATAAAGGAATTAGGGTGGCAAGGGTAGTTAGTAATGGAAATGTACAGCGGCACTTCGTTGCAGCGCTTACCGCCCCAGTGCGGAATAAAAATAACAGTAAAACAAGTACCGTTATAAAAACAAATAACCCGACACAATATAAAACAAGTAAAATTTGTATTTCACCAACGAAACCAAAATCTTGTGCTGACTATGAGTTTAGTGACGGTCGAAATTAAAAGGCTATGGGAAAGCATTGCTTTCAAACTTAGTTAAACGACTTGCATTTCAACATTAGTTTTAGTAATTAATGGCTTTCCAGTATGTTTAATTCATAATGAAATATATATTGTTTTGTTTCTTATGTATTATTGCAGTGATATACTAAAGACCTTTATGTCTAAGTAATGGATACATTAGATATTTTGTACGAATATAAAATGTCATATAACTATAGCGTGGCAAAAACGAATTCAAAGATATCTAATTTTATCAAATACCTATTTATAGGCTGTACGATAAGAGGCCAAAACAACGTGACTTTCTTCTGCCAATCAGGTGACTATCGAAATATTAAAAAAAATCGGATTACTTGAAGGATTAAACAGGACTGATCACTCCAGGATCTATCTACTCATGTATTAAGATGTCAAAGTGTAGCGTGTCTTGCCCTACTGATACCATTATAATGGTCTCTTTTGTAAGGCAACACACTGGAGCTAAAAAAAAACTAACATTTGTTATAATCAATTAAGACATTGGCGATAAAAATTGGATCTTCTCAGTCGTGGTCGCGGCGCGATCCGGTCGTAGATTTATAAAAAAAACAACAGTAAAATGACATTTTTTAAGTGCCCCTGTAGGCCTGTGCAGAATAAATGATTAGATCTGATTTTACCAACAGATGTTATCCTTTAATTAAATAGAGGCATAAGGACCACCCCTATTAGATAACCACAAATATCTGAATCAGTGCGCGAAGCGATCTCCAAGCGTGAACACTCCCTGAAGAAGAACGTCTTATACGTTCGAAACGTCGTCGGACTTAAACCGACATAATACCAAGTGAGTACAGCCGGTATCTTTATACGAGTATATATAATATACTCATATAAAGATACGATAAGATAGTATATATAATATCCGAATCAATCAATCATTATATAATAATTAAAATGCTGATTGACTGACTGACAGACGTACAGCCTAAACCACTGGTCGTGGAAACTTGAAATTTGGAGGGTGTTTTTGACTTGGTAGGTAGAGGTGTACTAAGAAAAGGTTTTTCAAAATTCTACTCCTGAGGGAGTAAAAGTGTGTGAAAACGTTGATTGAAAGTTCTTTGTTTATACTTTTAGGTGTGAACTTTTGTAGTAACCTAGTTCATATGAAATTAAATAAAATGTGTTTCATAATATTTTTGCCTGGGATGACTTAGGGGTTGAAAGTTTACATGGAAAATTCTCTGTTTTTGAACTTATAGTTGTAAAAATGTGTATATAGACACAAATGCTCATTCATATCTAGAAAAAAATACTCTACACGGACGAAGACGTAGGCAAAAGCTAGCTTAACCAATATTCGTTATTTGTTTTGGATTTGAGTGGTATTAATACAAGTTATTAACCCACACATTTTAGACACATACATGCGCTTTTGAAATATTAGTTTTATGTGGCCCAGGTACGCCGTATGTCGGAATGGTTTTAACAAAAAAAGCACCGTTTTCCCGTTAGGTCCGTGTAAAAGCTTCGGCCTAAAGCACTTATTGTTGTCAAATAGAGTGTATTGAATAAAAGGCCCTCGGGACAAATAAATATACTTAATGATTCTTTTTCATGCGAGCATTTTATTATAATCGATAGCGCCTCACTAATGTAGAGTCATTTCAGATTTTTATCGTTATATTTCCGAAGTTTGAAGCTACTTTTGAACCTTAGCTAAGACTACTTTCAAAGTGTTGTATTAACCATCTACCAACTCCTAATGTACTATCACTGTGCAGTGAATATGGTCTACTCACGACCATAAAACTGAAAAGTGTTCGAAACATTGGTATGAAATCGGTATGTTCTAATGTTTTAGAATCACAGAAGCCTAAGAAATCATTGGTATAAACTGAAATTCGTCAAATCAAATCTTATATTTCGTTAATTTTGAATAAAAAAAATTACCATCCATAACTATCCAATTACTGGCTTACCATCCATAACCATCTAATTACTTTTGATAACTATCACTTTTTAGTGAATATTCTACTGATGACTATAATAGCTGAAAAGTATTCGAAACATCGGGATAAAATCGGTATTCTTCAATATTTAAGAAACACGAAATCGTACTATCAATCATTTTTCGTAATAAATACAAATTCAATTCGTCAATTGATCAGATTTCATTTCGTAACCTTTTGAATATAAAAATCAGGCTTCTGCGTCTAGTTTTAAATATTGGATTGTCTGAGCCTTACACGTATATTTGGATAAGATTTTACAAAAAATAAAGAGTTGTTAGACGTTTTGACATTTATAATACACTAGCTGGTGCCCGCGACTACGTATGCGCAGGATTAGTACTTCGAATAGCTTATTATCTTCTCCAAGGGCATATCTATCTTTATACCAAAATGTCATAAAATATGTAAGTAAGTATGGTCAAACGCAATTAGTTGACTTCTCTACAATCCATTGAAATTTGGCCTGAACTGAAATCGTACTAAAATAGAATTGATGTCTCTGGTATTGAAAATTATGGCTATAGAATTCCTTAATCTTATTTGATAACTGTCAGCTGGTATTTCTCTCTTGGAATATAACAAAATTCTCGAAAATATATTTCAAAGGGGACGATCAGTTTCCAAGAGTTACAGTTGTTTTCATCAAATGGTTATGTTGAGTTTGTAGATCTATTTTACTTAATATCTTTTAAGATTCCTATTCAACCAGACATTCATCGGATTTTTCGGGTTGGAAGTAAACTTGACTAGAGACTTTACAGATATACAACAAAGATACAATTTTTGTATCAGTTGTACACAATAACTAACCTTTTACTAGTAATTTTTAAACTTTCGCGACTTGAACACATGTTTTAAATGTTTATCGGGACTTATCACTGAAAGAATCAAAGAACATATCGCGGCCGTCAAAAATCGCCAGACATAGAAGTCGGCTATTGCAGAACATTTGCTTGAGGCGGGATCCGGTCACTGGATCGAGCTCCACGATCCGAAGGTCCTCTCCAATGAACGACATTATTTTTCAAGAATGGTTCGTGAAGCGGTTGAAATTAGAAAACATCGCAATTTCAACCGGGAAGATGGATTTAGGTTAGCGGCGTCGTGGAATCCCGTAGTGAGCAAGTGTACAAACCGCGGTGTAAGTACTAGGACATTTACCGATACAGTCAGTGTTGTGTTTCGTAGTGACAACCCTGCGATTTTTCAAGATCAAGTGAGGGTAGGAGAACAAAACACCCGCTCTTCTCGCCGGACTCACCCGCAGTTTTCAGTCAGCTCGTGACCACGGCCATTGTAACATGGTCGAAACGTCGAGCGAAAGGTACATATTTTTACCTATATTAAATAATACGTGATAAGTCCCGATAAACATTTATAACCTTTTACTTTCTCAAATAATAGTAAAAGCAAATTTGAAAACATCACGCGCGTATATTAATTCGAGCGGATTTTCTATTCAATAGCATAGGGGTATATATATTAAAATTAACACGAGGTAGGTTAATTTATGGTATGTGTCGCATCTCAGTTTAGTCGATTACTTATCTACATTCAGTGGATGCCACGCCCTCTACTACAATATTTTACGTAAGATGTGACCATACCATTGATGTTCTAGATTAAGTTACATCATTAGATAGCAATATAGAATATTAGATTGATAGCAATATAATGTGTTTCAGTCTTTCCATACATCAACAAATTTTCCCGATTTGTGGATATAAAGGATGTTCATTAGAGGTTTACATTAATTTGGCTGTTGACAGTTGATTAATAGTCAGTACGTTTTGCCATTGTATCATGCTTTATGAGCAGGTGGAAACATTTGCACATTATTTTTAAAAACGGAATGGTCATAATTCGCCTGTAAATGGAGAACGCTACAGAAAGATGATTGCTGACTTCTTTGTACCTCAGTTGAATGGCATTGATGAGACATAGCTTTAAATTCAACAAGATGGCGCAACATGCTACACAGCGGGCGGCACCATCAGCTTTATGCGGGAAACATTTGTTGAACGCATAATTTCGCGTAATTGACCTGTGAACTGACTTCCACAATAGTGTGATCACACACCTTTAGATAAGTTTCTTTGGGGGTATATCAAGTCACTACTACTACACACTACTAGTCTATGCTGATGTGTAACCATTTGAAAGTCTAAATTCACCGTGTTATTGCTGATATACGATCCTAGTTGCTTGATTGATAAATACTTGATATCTATATATATATATATATATATATATATATCGCTCCAGATATGTGTATTCTCAATATTATATAATTACTTGACCTGGAAAAACTGGTCTTGTCCCATAATGAAATTATTTCAGATTTTATTGAGTTTTCATTCTTCTGGGAAACTTTTTTACCTTGTTCGGACTATTACGAACATTTATCAATTTTTTACAAGTATTATTCAAATACGTTATTTTCTTCCCAAATGAAGTTTACCAGCGAACATAATTAAGTATTGGTTTGTAAAACAGAGAGAAACATTTATGTGTGTACTAAAATATTTAAAAGTTTTTTTTACTCTTACTTACTCGTATACCTCTTTTAATTTACTTAGTACAAAACTACAGTTACTTTTTACACCTACAACCATTGGTATTATGTTCTCCTACTCATTTATATACACCATACAAGTGTATCGTAAGTATCTAATTCTATTATTTTCTATTTCTCTCCAAAATCATACATATACTTACTCCTACCTAACATTGTAACATACTTCTGAACAGATTGGGTTAAGTTTATTTTAAGTTTATTGTAATAGTTTTAAGTGTTGATTTATAGTCACGTTTTATTAGAATTGCATCTTCACGTTATGTGTTTCTTTTGGTATAGATTGATTGATAAATATGTCGAAAATTAGACTTCTTAGGTGTCAATCCTGTACCTCCATACCAAATTTCATCAAAATCTTCAGCAGTATGAGCGTGAAGAAGTAACATATCTACAAACACTCACACATTTTTCAATATTAATGTAATAGTGTGATAATTAAAATGTAAATAACGAGTCGAAAGTTATTTTTTTTATATTTTGCTCGCTGCGGCTCGGGCAACTTAAAACTCCACAACCTACCGCATATAGCAAGGGATTTAATATCCTGTATAGTAGTGTATTTTCTTCAAATTTTACATAACCAAATAACAGTTAAACCCGCTTATTTTTGACAACCACATATTTGGTTAATAGGAAATAGTTTATCACGAGCAAATCGTATATTGTAAATAAAAAATTGCGACTCGTAATACAAAGTCATGTTCTGGAACACGATTACATGAACCTTTGATGTCAGTATTTCACTGTTAGTTATGTTCCGATAACATATTATCACGTGAACAATTTTAAAATATCTAACGTTTTTAAAAATATATTTCTATGTTGTGTTGATCATCTTCGTATAATTTTGTACTGAAATTTCAATCTCAAAATTTTTATATGAAGAAATAATGCTCGTCAGTCAAATATTACTGAGTCGTTATTTAAACTGGAAATAGGTGCAATATATTAAAAAATACGGTCACACACTGTGAATTTATCAAATTAGGTCAATCAGTCGAGTCAAATTAAGGACTTGTTAAGGACATTGAACATGAAGAAAAGAAAACAATCTAGTCGGGGTGACCGAAAATAATCGATTTTAATAAGCAATGCATGATTGAACTTAAGCGTCAGATAACATCTGAGCCATTGAAATTTGACCATAATCTAAATACGCAGCTTCACTCTAGTCCTTGAGCAGCCTTGAAACATAAACTTGATAGTAAACTTTCAAAAATCTAATTAAGTCTTCATCTGCTAGCCAAAAGCCTTTGGACTCAAACTTTGTACTTAGGTTACCATATTTTTACTCGACGCTTTTTATCCAATAAGAAGTCTTTGACTGGATGCAAACTTCTACTGCGAAGTAAGCACTTACCAGTCAAAGTTTATATTACGACTTAACCTCACAAACCTATATAAAGGTTGAAAACTTGAACGTGAAACTTATCCAATAACACCCTACAACTTGCAACCAATGCTTTACTTTTCTTACTTTTTCTCACTTTCCCGTTTAAGTTAAATATTGGCCGGAAACGGACAAAGATGCTTGTCATGTTATAGGTTCTTGGGTTATCTTTTTCGCACCTCTCCGGGGAAATTGAGTTGTATTAGGTTTTGTATTTATTTGTGGAGAGACTTTGTACTTAGCTTTTGAGTAAAAATGTTTTCGTTGCAAAGTTTTTCATGCGTTCATAGGATTATCAATATGGATTTGAAGACTTTGAAGTTTCTGGAAGGAGGGACATATAATTTGAATTTTCTAAAAATGAATGTGTATTTATTATTATTATATTAAAGCGTATGTTTTGAAGACACAAAACATACTACAATGACATTTACTGCAAGCGAAAAATTGACAGATAGATGTTTTAACTACTCCGGGTGTACGCCAAGTTTATTAATAAGGCCGTAAGTAGTTAACCTTTTAAAGATAACCTTTAAACTTCGAAAGGTTTGGTTTGTGTAAGTAAGACCCGAGTACAAATATTGCTGCTCATCAACCAAGAATCAACAACCTGGACCATCACATGAAACCCTGGCTTCAAAGGCTACCAACCAGATTAACGAGGCTGTCGATCAAAACATTAATGTTTAGGTAGCACTACGACTGTTATGAGCAGGTTGTCACAGATTACCATCAAGAAAACGATAATATTCATCACATTCCTTACTACCTAGTGAAATGTTGATGTTGTGTTTAATATACCTCAAAAGCCTGTTACATAATTTTCGCAGTTAACAATGCTGCAAAATAGGAGGCTCTATTCCATTTCCCCTAAGACTGGCACTAGGAGAACATGACACAAAGATAGTTTGCCAGGAGTATATACATATTCAGTTGCCAAATAAACATCTGCATTGGCTGGTTTGCTGATCATCTGGACCATCGATCGGGTTGGTGACGTCACGGGCGCCAGAGCGTCCCGCCATGCCGTCGCCGTGGGTGTCTCATCCCCCGACCTCCAGCTCACTTTATTACCTTAAGTATAACCACAGAAAATATAATAGTAAATTTAACGTTGTTTTGATCTTTTTAATGTTTGACTTATTTTTGTTGAATATGTAACACATACTTATAATCTACTTATCTACTACTGTCATTATCACTATCGCTCCAGATATGTGTATTCTCAATATTATATAATTACTTGACCTGGAAAAACTGGTCTTGTCCCATAATGAAATTATTTCAGATTTTATTGAGTTTTCATTCTTCTGGGAAACTTTTTTACCTTGTTCGGACTATTACGAACATTTATCAATTTTTTACAAGTATTATTCAAATACGTTATTTTCTTCCCAAATGAAGTTTACCAGCGAACATAATTAAGTATTGGTTTGTAAAACAGAGAGAAACATTTATGTGTGTACTAAAATATTTAAAAGTTTTTTTTACTCTTACTTACTCGTATACCTCTTTTAATTTACTTAGTACAAAACTACAGTTACTTTTTACACCTACAACCATTGGTATTATGTTCTCCTACTCATTTATATACACCATACAAGTGTATCGTAAGTATCTAATTCTATTATTTTCTATTTCTCTCCAAAATCATACATATACTTACTCCTACCTAACATTGTAACATACTTCTGAACAGATTGGGTTAAGTTTATTTTAAGTTTATTGTAATAGTTTTTTAAGTGTTGATTTATAGTCACGTTTTATTAGAATTGCATCTTCACGTTATGTGTTTCTTTTGGTATAGATTGGCAAGCTAGCAGGCGGGTCATCTGATGGTAAAAGATCACCGTTGCCCACGGATATCCACAATAATAGAGGTTTCGAGAATGCGGTGCCAGTCTTTGAGGAAGGAATAGGCTCTTTTCTTGAAGACTCCTAAGTCGTATCTGTTCGCAAATATCTTAAGTGGAAGTTGAGTTCCACATAGCGGTAGTGTGAGGCAGAAAGTGCCGTCGGAATCGCACGGTTGTGGACTCCCAGACGTCAATGATCTCCATGAAATTTCCGTCGTTACGTCCGATGGCGAAATTCAGCTGCATGTATTAGACCAAACAGTTCCTCGGAACACTCCCCATGATATATGCGGTAGAAGACGCAGACTGATTCAACATCTCGACGCAGTACCAAAGAGTCGAGCCGATCGGAGTGGTATTCGACGGTTCGAGCTGTTCTGCATTGAATGCGGTCAAATGGAAGGAGCTGGTACTGGGGAGCTCCCGCCCAGAGGTGCTCCATGTGAGGCCAAATTTGAGCCTTATAGAGTTGCAAGCGATGGGCTGACAAGAAGCACCGTCTCTCTTTTCCAAGCACACCAAGCTTTTTCGAGGCTAATTTAGCCATTCTTTTCAATTGACGGCGAAACTGAACGACGCTTAAAATGTCAACGCTAAGAATTCCGATACTGGCTGATGTAGTTAGGGAAGTTCGTAGGTTAGACATTCTGTTTAACACAAGGGCCGACGGGATTTGTGCCTGCGCTATAACCCCCATAGACCCTATGTCGTAAGCTTAGATTAGAAGGTGCCAAGATATTGTTGATGTTTGTGTTTACAACAAAAAGTTACGACGATTTTTAGGCATGATTTCGAGTAATAAAAGAAACAAATAACGTATATAACTGTCAGTTCATGCGCTAAACACCTTTTATAAGGTTACTATTAGCTGGCGTGCTATATGCATTTGCCATTCGCTCAGTAATTTGTAATTAAATGACTATAAGTTGCCTACAACGAGGGTAAAATTTAAATGAATAAGCAGTCTGTATCGTAGCATGAGTGGAAAAAACAAATCAAGTACACAGATATACTATAATGGACTGCATGGTTATGTTCATGAAGCGACGTCGATCTTTATGCGTCTTTCCGTATTCGAGTGACCTGCATCTACAGTGCCTTTAAAACTTAATACCACAATTTTAAAATGTAATTTTCTCCTAAACCAGTAGTTTGAGTTGTATTTGTTTCGAGAGTATGGTGAAATCTCTAAAATACGTGCGTAAATAATTATGCAATATTTTTTTTTATTGTTGGGTTAGGAGTCTCTTTCGCCCTGTAGTTTCACTTGGTCTTTTAAACTATTCCTAAAAAGTCCTTGCACATTACTAATTACTTTGGGATCCCGACCATCAAGGGATATTCTTGAACTCTCAAATCCCAGGATTACATTGTTCGAAATTGGAATATAAACATTTTCGAATCAATTTTACAGGAATTGTTATTAAAGTTCTAAATAAATTGAACTATAATAGAACAGAGAAGTGGTTGGAGTTCAGAAGTTTAGTAAAGGGACACCGCAATAAGTTCCTATACGTTATAGCAACTTGTAATATTAAATAACTTTGACGTAGCCCCAATCTACATTGATATTAAATACTGTTTATACATATCAAAGACGCACTTTTATATTGCGAGTTGCAATGATCTTATAATAATTAAATATACCTAAGATCAATGCAAGAGAACGATTACGTAAACTACAATTTAAAGATATTTTTTTTTGTTACAATATGGATCCAAATTTTTCTTGATACTTTAAAAATTATACAATTTAGTTTTTCATGCTCATATCATAGCAGTTATATAAGTTTTCATTATTATTATGAAAAAAAAAATACGTTAATTACAATACATTTGTCCACATTTACATCTCACAATATTTCTTTTCATATTATTTAAGGCTGTTGTACGCATGCCATAGTGAACTTGTATTTTGTTTTGTGTGACCAACCAATAGTTATAGTGGCGATTTCAAACTCACACTCTTTATTAATACAAATTTTTCAAAACAACCCTATACAACTTACTTAGTAAGGGATGCAAGTTTGTATATTTCTACAACGCGGTCACATTAACTAGTCGCCTGACCATGTGACGTCATTTTGTAATTTTGTGCGCTCAAGTACGGTGTGCAAAAAAAACCGGCCAAGTGGCCTTTATTAAGATCGAGTAAAAATTGATTAAAAATTAAGTTTGTTAAATGAATAAAAAATATTTATTTATTTTGAAAGGTAATATACAACTACATATTCTGTGAAAATTTAAGGTGTCTACCTGTTACTGTTATTAATATTCAAATTATCGACGCGAGTATCGGTAACAAAGATGCTGACCGTACTGACACTTGCCGGTCGAGAAATGGGAATGCTGGGGGAAGTGAGCGGGGACCCGCATTCCAGCGACGCGTCGAGTTAATGTGACCACGTTGTATGTTTTCAAACGTATCGATAACTTCTTAGTACTTTCTTAGACTCTACCCTACATAATGATACACTTATTATATTTTACAATGCTAATAGTTTATAATAGTTATAAAGCGATGAGATGGGTGAAGAATTTACGTAACAAATTCAGTAACGTAGATATGTGCCTATGAATGCAACTAACTTGAGATTCGGGGAGATGATTTCAATTACGGCGCTTTTAGAAATTCATCCTTTAAAGGTTTAAAATAGGTGACAACAGTTTGATTGAAACTCAATCAAAATTCAAGTAAGAAATTTAATATAATAAAATATTTAACATGATGACATATTTACGAGTATAAAAGAGAACTCATGGTTTCTTGTTTGTCGACACACGGGCGTTCTCATATTGAAAATCGTTACATAATTCATAACCTAAGAGCTAAGGTGAATTTAGTTCGTATACGGCTGAATTGTAATTACGTGAGGTGAGTTTGTAAGGATTCCGTTTAATTTTGCTTTTTTAAGCAAAATGCGCAACTAGTTTATAAAATTTTACTAGATAGAAACTGTTGAATGTAACTCCCAATAGATCTTACTTCTGCCAAATAAGCAGTCTATAATGATAAAATTACCTTACGTTTACGACGCTGAATATTTGGCGAAAAACTTAGTAATTACGGCTATATTCGCAATATTTAAAAGGTTTATTTTTGTTTAGTAAGATTAAATACGATCGCAATAAAAACTAAACAAACGCAAGCCTAAGTTAGGAAGTGACATACATATGCGGCATTTACTAACGGTACAAGATGATTTTCATGTTATAGCAAGGTATACTAATAAGATGGGCTACTGATAAGATGCTAAGACTCTAATGTAAGACCATCGTGAGAGACCAAAAACTAATTTTACTTCAAGCGACTTTATTGTCGTACGATCGAATCATACTTAAGAGCGACGCACCACTCATTAATGTTCGGTGATTACTTGCTTTTCCCCGTTAGTATTTAAATTGAATGTTAGTACAAGTACAACAGAATACTAGATTGCTAACGAATACTGCTAACTTAAAACTAGGTTTTTAAAAATGCTTTTACTACTACGAGTACTAAAAATTTATAAAACCTGACAAACTGCCACATTGTTTGTTTTTATCCGTAGGTTTACCTTTATCCATACTGGACCTTGAATGTCAAAGTGTTTGTAGATCGCCCTACGAACCTGTGACTTCCTGTTTATACTTTCCCTGTGACGTCATTGATGGCGTCACCAAGCCCCGCCAGTAAGGCGCCTCGGCTCACACCTAGTTAGAGTAACTTACTTATAATCTGTGTCTAGAGACTCAACTTTCGTTGTTTAATCCGTTAAGATCGTATGTCGGTAACAATCTGTCAAGTTGGAATTACGGTTTGATTAACAGTGACTTTGAGGGAAGGGTGCATACTACAGATAAAGGGCTTAACGTTATTAAACCATTAGTGGAATATGCGTAACTGTGTTGGTTTTAATCAAATGTCTTTTTACTTACACAACCATACACCATTTCTCATATACCAATTTCTATATTCATATTAATCCATACACGTCAAAATTAAAAATAATAATGAAATGTCAAAAAATAATTATACATATATTATGTAAATTTATAATATAAATGTCAGTTGTTCTCAATTACCTACTTACACACTCGCAGACAAAGATAGCAAGATGGATTTTATGCGAGTGCCTTTTTATTTAATACTGATAAACTCTTCTTAACTATAAAACGTCTGATTGATAAGCCAACATTTTAACCTTAATTTGAACGAACCCAAACTTTTAGCTGCGGTTGTAATTTCGGGTAACTTATTGTAGACCGCTGGACACATGACATGTGCCAACCTATCAGACTTGGCCAGTGACCGCTCCACCAAAGCAAGCTTCCCTTTGCAGCGGGTTGGGTATTGGTGAGATTCACCGATTTTCTATACGATTCCAAGTTAGTACGCGTATAGGTTGCCACTTAAAAAATAACTATAGCGGGTAGGTTTGGTATCCGTAGCGATTTAAAATACGGTCTCCATATATCTGTACGTAGTAAGTTAAAATATGTTTTTAATTCCGTCAATGTGTACTTAGTAGTCTTAGAGATGTCAAATTATGGTTTGTAATTTAAATATATCCCTGTTTATGAGATAAACTGCTTTAAAACACTCATTTTTATCGACATCATGATATGACAGCACCTTAAGATTCTAACAACCGCAATCGGTGAAAATGGAGAAATTAATCACTGTGACATCACCAGCTACCATTACGAAATGAAACCAAGTCTCAAAGGGAAAAAATACGTAATATTCTTTAAAAACGATCAAGATGAAACCATCCTGAATATTTCTACGTTCATACAGCTTTACCTGGGTAAGGCCTGCTTAGTTAAAATTTAATCAGCTAAGTAGCGCAATGCTCTTCTTTGAAACTCTTGCATTTGTATGCATAAACATATTTGTAATAGCTATTTCATTTTAAAGTTTCTGATATCTATTTGAGAAGTTGACGTTGTTCCTGGATATAAAAATAATGAAGTTTGTCCAATGCGTGGGTACATGGTAGGGTTTCGTATCAACGCTGACGTCACTTTTGTAAAGATATGTGTTTGAAAAACTAACTACTAACCGACATACACAGTTTCTCATTTATAATTATACTATGGATTACGGATTACTATTAATTTATTATAAGTGTGCCTTATTTTAAATTTTCAATCACTTTGTACGCGAGTATATGTTTGCTACTAGGTACCTGCATCAAACTACTTCTGTGGCGAATTAGATTTTGCCATTAGCCTGAATAATCACGCAATTAATTAATATTGAGAAGGTGATCCCGAATACAGTTTGCACTGTTTTTTATCTCCTAAACAAACACATTAGAAACAACTGTCTTCTTAACTACCCTGAAATTCCATGAATATGTCAACCACCTACAGGTTAATTTAGGACAGTTAAAACAGGAAGTTAAGCTATTTTATAAGTATCTTTATTTGATATGTTCAATGTTTATACATAACTTTGTTCACTGACTGAAGCCAAAGATTTTTTATTTCACTGAAACACGAGAAAAAGTGCGCCTACAATTGCAAGCTTGATTCACGGACGTGGTTTTTTATATCCAACTTTAGTATATCACATTAAATTAAACTTGCTTTTGAGTTGCCTTTCAATTAAATAATCGAGTAGCGTGCTGTAACAGCCATACGGATAACAGTCTACCATGTAGTGTGTGTATCGAGGCGACAAAATGCAAATGCATGTAAATTACACTAATGTAACTTGCATAATTTTAAATCTACGGGGACGTTGTTGTTCCCTGGTAAATGTATTTTTTAATAAATATTTCATGTAGATATTCAGGAGTGCTTAAATTTATTTTTAGTAGGTAGAACTGAACTATTTAATAATAAAATAAAAATAAAACCTTAACATTGAAATTTATAGAGAGAAAAATTCCATCCTCGGACGGGATTCGAACCCGCGTCTTCTGACTATCCGTGTCAGACGCCATTGACCAACTAGGCCACCGAGAATCTGGTCCGAGCATCGAATTTAGGCTCTCTATTTGACTAACTGTCTTGCGGGGACGGAGCGACATCTATTGGACAGTTTTAACAGTACCATCCAACCGAAAGAAGCATTATTTAGAAATACTTGAAACTTTCGTATTGACATCGCAGCCCTTGTAATTTTCTTTTATAGTACTACTTTTTAAAGCACTAACGCCTGCTTAAGCGATCTCAAACATTGAAATTTATAGAGAGAAAAATTCCATCCTCGGACGGGATTCGAACCCGCGTCTTCTGACTAGTTAGTGCTTTAAAAAGTAATACTATAAAAAAAAAACCTTAACATGTATAAGAAATGAAGCTTTGTCTAACTGCCGGGGAAATTTCTTGCATCAAACGACAGGAAATGTCTCGGTAAACATCACACATGCAGTAGCATTACCACCATCTGAAAACAACGGAGATATGAAAAAGGGGCGAGGCCGGTGTCGCAGCAATATGGCCAAAAACAGAACACATTGCTCGCGGCGCGGCGGTTCGCATCTTTTGTACTCGTATTATGTGACTGAACGCCGGTCGCGATATTGCATCTAAAGTTTAGAATTTTACTGATTTGTTTTATATGTTTTATCTATGAAATGTATTATTCATCTTTTAATTAATATATACTAACTATATGGTAAATATTAGTCAATTTCTGTTAACTGTTTAGATTCTGTGGGAGGAGACCTGGTGACCTGTGACACAGGTTTTTATTTTAAAAACCTACTTCGGGCACCAGACCCCTCACATAGTTAGGTTTTATTTTGTCACTCTTCGCTAATTATTTTAAATTGTTTTTACCAACCTTTTGTGAGGAGGAAATAAATATATGTTTATTATATTATTATTCTAAACAGTTTAAAATGCTTGCTCTGTTCTTAAGCATACTCAAACGTTAAGTTTTAATACCGCAGTGGATAATGAACTTATTGTAGCTAACAGAATACGTTGAATCGCGGAATACGGCCGCTGCTTGCGACACCAGGTTTTGTGCTCAGCGCACGGATTGGCATCTCTTTAGATCTAGGCGTTCAGTCACATAATACAAAAGTTGCGAACCGCCGCGAACAATGTAATCTGTTATTGGGCATATTGCTAACCAGCCCTGCCCGCTTTTCATATCTCCCTTGTTTGTGTGATCTGTTTTGTGTCATTAAAAACTGAATATGCATATTCATATTAACTTTTTATCCGTTTTGGTGATTAGGCGGAACAAATAGACAGGCAGACAGACGGATAAAAAAATATTGTGTTTTGCTATAGATATCATTATATATTTCCTTATGTATTTGGTAAAAAAGTTTTATTTTGACGTGATTGACACATTAATTTTCTTTATTTTTATAGATATACCTACTCGTATTTGTACAGAGTCGTACAGTCGCCTGCAATAAGATGTATACATTCCGTAATTTTAATTTAATATTTAAATATATATTTAATATTTAATAAATAATTTAATTTAATTGCAAAGGTTAGCCATAGCCATCCAGCGCGGAAATGCAGCCAGCGTCATGGGCACCTTTGCACCGGGTACAGTACGAGGTGGGTTATTTAATTGATTTTATTTTTGACTGTTGTGTTTATATATAGGGTATATTTCATTATATTTTGTTTTTGTGACTCATTATTATTTAGAAAATTGACATGATACGAATAAATTTAATTATTAAATTACATTATTAAATAAATCATTGTAAACTACCTAATTAAATAAACCTTTAATACATTTAAATCATAGTTTATAATATTATATATTATATTATTGATATTTGTGTAGGTATTTAAGTTACGCTAAAATTCCAAAACTATGATACAGCACTACATTTTATAACAATATAGATAATTATTATTTTAAACAGTAAAATAATATAAATAGCTTCATTTTAGAATAATATTGATGTTAATTTTTATTAACCTGATTGTCGAGGCACTTTTGTAAATTGTGAAATATATACATCTTATTGCAGGCGACTGTACATACGAAAATTGCGATACGCACAATGTTTCTGAAATAACTTTTATCTACACTAATGTTGTAACATTCTACTTATGTTTCCAATACTTGACTTATAATTACTACTGTTATAGAACAGACAACACAACACTCAATTTAAGCAATTTCACATGATGTTATAATATCCACATCGATATCGTAAAATCTCATTATAACATCAATAAAACGCGACCAATTAACGTGGCGAGCCTTATGTCAAAATCCTCATACAAGTTGTATAACATTTTGATATTAGGCTGGCTTTTGAAAACAGTTGGGTTATACGTGAAAACTTCGTCGAAACTACTAAACTTACATACACAAAACTCTTTGGTAAGATCTTGTGCCAATTAAATAAAAAAAGAACAGCGCGCGCTCACTCCTGATTGGCCCTGCGCGCGCAGCTGCATTTTAATGGCGGCAAGTTCACTGTGACAATAAATACGCGTGAATTTAATGTTTGTTTTGTTTTTAAAATACAAATTAAAAGTTAAAAATGGATAGCGACGATGATATTTGTACGCCTCCGGATATTCTAGAATTGGCAACAAAAGTAACTCACAATCTTTTGCCAGAAAAATCTAGAAAATTATATGAAAAAGAATATAATAACTTTTTGGCATGGAAGACCGAAAAGAAAACTACATCATTTTCTGAAAATGTCATTCTTGCGTATCTCAAAGACCTCTCCGACAAATTCAAACCATCTTCTATGTGGGCTAAATATTCTATGCTTAAGTCCACACTGAGTATCTACAACAATATTGATATCACGAAGTATTCAAAGGTCATAGCGTTCCTGAAACGCAGTTCAGAAGGACACAAGGAAAAAAGTCCTTGACGTTTACATCAGGTCAAATAAAGATGTTCCTGGAAGATTCACCAGATATTTTGTATCTTTTTGAAAAGGTAAGTGTATTTTAGTTCTGTTATTTAATCTACCTAGTACTTACGTACTACACACGCAAGTTATCTAGACACTCCGTTTAAGCGCTTTGTGTATAAATTTGGTAGTAGGTACCTACACTTTACTACTTCATAAATCATAGTTTTTGCCTTGGCTATGTACCTCAAGCTTATTATATCGTTTATTGTTACAGGTTGTACTAATCTTCGGCATAATGGGGGCATGCCGAAGGCAAGAGCTATACAACATCCAGTTCGATGAAGTCTTTAACATAGACGACAGTACAATCATGGTGAAAGTTTCGAAAACAAAAACGAAAATAGATCGTTCTTTCGTTGTGACGGGCAACTGCTATGCCGTATGTAAAAAATACATCGAACTTCGACCCACCCCCTGTCGAAACCCTGCCTTTTTCTTGAGCTATAGATCGGGAAAGTGCGTCGATCAAAGAATTGGTATTAATAAATTTGGTGCTCTGGGAAAAACTATCGCAAGTTTTTTGAATCTGCCTAACCCAGCTTTGTACACGGGGCATTGCTTCCGGCGCACCTCGGCGACCCTTCTCATAGATAGCGGTGGTGATTTGACCGCACTGAAACGACACGGGGGGTGGAAGTCTTCTACTGTGGCTGAAAGCTACATTGATGAGTCTTTAATGAATAAAATTCAAGTCTCAAATACGATCTTGAACAGTATAGAAAACAAGACGAATGAAGTAATTATAAATATTCCGACTCCGTCTACGAGCTCTACTGCTTGCCCTGCGACTGCTACAGCTGCTGGATCAATAATTAACATTAACTTTCAAAATTGTACCATCCAAAATTTGAACAATTATTATAAATAAACTATTGTCAGCTTTTACTCTTGTTGTTTGATTAATTGCATTAGTGAAGATAAAGTAGTGTATGCAACTGCATATAACACGGGTATTATATGACAGTTGCATAAACTACTATTATTAACAACAAAATACATTCCTTACGTGATGTAACAAAGCTTTTAACTCATCAGACATTACACATTCGTATAATCCCTTAAGCTCGTTACGGCAGTTTTGTGCGGATATATTATAGGTATGTATACATACAGATAATCAGGCTTGTTCCCTGTAGAGGGAGGCGGTGGCCATGGCTTTCCATTAACTACGACACTGGCATATCTTTTTTACTTTGTTCAGTCTCGTTACATTTTTCACTAGCTGCTCTCCGCGGTTTCACCCACGCGGTGATGATGATGAATCTTATATAGCCTTTGTTACTCAGGGTGAATGTAGCTTTCCAATAGTGAAAGAACTTTTGAAATCGGTCCAGTACTATTTGAGCCAATTCGTTACAAACATACATACAAATCTTTCCTCTTTATAATATTAGTTTTTCTTAAGTACCTAAGTCCTATAAATTAAAAATTCGAGACTTTGTCCTTTCTTAAGTAAGTAAACGGTTATTTTATCTATATCAATTAAGTGAAGAGGTGTTGCCTAGTACTTATAAATTCAAAGAAGATTCATTGTCATTGCCCTTTATAACACTACAAAAGCGAGCGATAGTTAAGTGAACTGTATAACGAAAATTACACAGAATATTTGATACGACAAACTTCGATGATTCCTATATATTTAGGAAAACAAAATACTTAAGTGTAATCGACCGGGAATGAGCAGATGGGACTAACCTGGTTCGTGCTGGGATGATTAGGCAGACTGACGGACAGGGCCCTTCGGATTCTGACGCAGATCTCTGATTTACCAAGATGCCTCGGGTTTACCTGCCGCCTGGATATACGCGATCGCCGTCGGGTTATCACTTCACTTCTCGCTGCACGGTTGCACTTCTTCTATTGCGAATGAGATTTAGAACAAAATGTGTAAAAATATAATTGTTTCCGATTCGACACGACACATTATACCCATCTACCAAAAATCTCAATTCGAATTGTAGTGAATTGCTAAAGTTTTTTTTATTGTTGGATACGAAGCTTTTGGCGTTCCAAAATTGAACACAATAGTTTAGTAAAAGGAAAAGGGACTGTGAACTTTGCTCTTCCAACAATTACTTACCTATTTTCCATAGTTTTGTTATTCTTCCAAGTCATCCTTTATTTGCATACATAATTATACAACTACTCTATGTGTTAGAAATGGTCGCTTTTCGTTCGGTCGATCGTTTAACTTTGTCTACTATGCAGAAAGTATTTTTATTTTTATTTTAGATGTAGTAGGTTTTGAATATTAGATTTGAAGGGTGTTTGTACCTGAAGCAAAGAAGCCTTATTTTAAACGACCGGATAAAAGTGCGTAAGAATTTTACACAGAACACACAACAGTTTGTTGACAATAATTTTAAACTGGTTTCGACAAAACTATATAAACCAATATCTATTCTTATACTATAATGATGAATAAGTGTGAGTTTTTCACGTCCATTAACACTAGGGCTACATGACCAGCTAATATAACCGTCCGCTAATACTGCTAAAATTTTACTGTTATCAAACATTATTGTATGTTATGTATATATTTAAATGTTTGGATTTCTTACAAGGTTTAGATATGCAATAAAGAGTTATTTTATTGTTTAAACTATTTAGTTTCCCTAATTAACAGAGATACAATTTCAAAGATGAGATTTAATATGAGTAAATCATTTAAAAGTTTTTGTAAACTAATAGTAAACAATATGCCATTCATTCTTAGAGGAATATAATTATTGCTAGCGGGACGCGAATGGAGTCGCAAGCAGTCAGCCCGCGACTCCATTGGCGTAGTAGGCTCTGCCTTCGGTCTCGCCGTAACCTCCCATCTTTTCTTGGGTTTTATTTTATAAGTACCTTTCCCTGACAATAACTAACACAACAAAAAAAGTATTTGCGATGTACAATTTTAAATTACATTATCCATTTTAATTAGCGAAAACTTAGCAGATTTTTTAGCTAAGCATAATAATTACATTGACGTACCTAATTTAAGTATAATCAGTACATTATTTGAGGGCTCTGTTTTGTCAGTTCATAGTCTTAGGGCCGGAGGATAATATTATTAATTTAATGTGTAATCTTTTTGTATTTACCTATTTATTTATTAAATAAGCAATCCAATTAACATAACTTTAAATATTAGTAGTTACATATGAACCGAGCTGAAGGAGGTTGTGAATAGTAATCCTTTTTTGATCAAAAGCTATTCCGGCTATTGTATCGATTGCAGCATTCGACAAATAGTAGGCATCATGGGCACGTCAAAGCGTAACAGACGGGTTGGGGTTGCAAATGTGCCTAGCCAGTTGAAATGCATACCAAACGCTATGAAGGCTACGATAAACCGCATCCACATCGGTCGAAGTTATGGATCTATGAATAACATTTTGCTCTTTGATGCACATTTTGAATTCTAACAGGCAGATAATATACAAAGTAACATTCTTTTGTTTTCTGTTTCAGGTAATGTTGCTTCGTGTTTTCGTGGGATGACAGCGAATATAGTCTTCACGTCAGCAGGAAAGTATGAGTAAATACTAATCTTCCGAATAGTATATCAGGCAATGCGTAAATAAGGTTGTGAATAGTATATCAGGCAATGCTTAAATAAGGTTGTGTAGGCTTTAATTACAAATGAAAGTAGATGCACGTAATACCACGATGGGCGGTTTTGCGAAACTCATTGAACTTTTCCGAATTCAGTTTGTCATGGGAACATAACATATATATACTTTTGTAATACTATTCATTTCGCATAGTTTTTTTTCTAATATTATTAAGCCAATATAGGCCAGTATAAATAGCTGTTTTTTGGTCAACCCCGTACTAAATTTCCGATCCAATGTTGTTTATAAGGTTTAGAGTCACTTACAGAGCATAAAATCATAAAATGCTGACAGATCCAGTTGGAGCTTTAAGCGCCATCTTGAATAAAAGTGTTTGGCCCAAATCTCGGAATCTTTGCCCACTTTAGGGCAAAGTTATTGAGGCCATTATTGTAAAGAATAAAATTTCGCATATTATATTGCCTTTAACTTTTTTGTAAAACTTATCGTTTACGATTTGTATATTTTGTGCTATATATTTATGTAGATTGTATGTTTCAATATTATTATTAACTAGCTGACCCGGCGAACTTCGTACTGCCTAACAGTATATTCTTTAAAAAAAAAATATTTTTCTTTAATATTTATTCTGTTATTCGGGACGCCGGGTCAGCTAGTAAGATAAAAAAAGAAAAAAGAAAGTTAATAAGTCAACAATTATATTATTTCAAAAGATAATTTATACGATACTAACGTCACTCAATTGTTTTGCCTTCCCGGAACCTAACCTTACCTAAACTTTATGGAATGGTATTAAAGTTCAAATTGACCTTTAAGTATTATTACGAATCGATTGTATGGGAGTATAATACAATAGTGAACAAAGAGAAATATGTCATATTATACATTTAATATTTTATTACAATATATATTATGAAAGTTTTTAATTCCGTCAATGTGTACTTAGAAGTCTTAGAAATGTAATATTATTTTTAGCATTTTTAATTAAATCCGAGCGTATGAGGTAAACTGTTTTAAAAAACCCTCTTCTTTATCGACATCATGAATTGACAGCACCTTAACATAGATCTCATTAGTAGTTGATTTAACTGTCAGTTGATATGTAAATAAATTCAAGAACTTTTGATTACTTTTGTCATCGTTGTTGTATTGTTTGGTGATTTCAATCTGGTGATAAATCTATCGATTGGAATAAAAATATAATAAAAATCATACAAACAGTTATGTTACGTTCTGTATATCAAAACAAACACAAAAAGGTAAACAGCTTTTTTTTGCATGCTAATATTGGTGATACAATAGTACCTACCACTTAATTTATAATATTATATGCATTGCACATTTATTACCTGGATACGTGTTATGAAGTCTGTTTGAAATTATGTTATGATTCGTAATAATTGTTATAACTAAAGAATCAGTGAGTTTGTTATCAATATAATGCAAATACTCTCTCTATTTCTCTCTCTGAGTGTAAATAGCTTGCGGTCCATATCTGCATAGACATTTGGCTATGCGCCGCGCGCCACCAAGAACGTTATGTTTCAGAATGATTCGACATCGGAACGTGCTGATGCATGCACCGCCGGGTTTAATCCGACGCCTGGCAAATTCAAACCATTTGATTTGTAGTTGTAACGTGACAAAAGGGGATATTTATTTGTACATTCTCATATTTGGAAATAAGTCTGTTCATTTCATCATCATCGGTTTGCCCCACACTCTTTTCAGTAAAGTATAGTACAATGTGCTTCCTCATATGGATATATGCAACAGGTATACATACACTTCAACACAATTATAAAATGATTTGAAATGTGTTCTCAAATCAAACGATTAAGTGAAATGCTTAACCACGTAACAAAATATTAAAATTTAACACTAAACGCCCGAGCATTCAACTTAAAGCTTAAATAGTACCTACTGCAGATTTTGGTATAATTATAGACTTCATGAAAAATTATATTTCCGTGTTTCTCATATCAATATTTCGTTCGAAAGGCATTTTTATATATAAGCAAATATCTTTTGCTGGTATCTTAATGAAATAAATCGTTACATAATTTTACTGTAGGTGGTCATGACAGCTCAACTGCACACGGGTTAGATAGTTCGATAGTACATCCAATTTTATCTAAAGTCAATTTTGCAATTCACGGATAAAAAATAGCACCAGTTGACACTCTTGAAATAGCACGAATACTCGTATATCAATATAATTGTAACGCAGTGCAAAATATTTTGATTGATCAAATTTTGCAATTCCGATTTTGGTATTGCCAAAATTTACAAAAAGTAAGCTAACACGAATAGTTATTTATTCTGCAGTTCCTGGCAATCGCCAAAAGATATTTACAATGTCTCACCACAGAATAACTCAGTAAAATCTCACTTTGTTAATACCTTTCGGTGATTGCCAAGGTTGTAGCTGAATTCAGCTACCTACAAAGTATGTCAGATGACCGATTCCTCAGAAATACGCACGTCTAGTGTCGTCTACAGACATTGGCTATTCGTGATTTCCGCATTCTACTTAACAAGTGATGGCTAGGGTAATTCTTGTGTAAAACGTCCAACCATACCCCAATTCCAACCTCCATGGTCGCAACATATTACCTACAATACTTACCTAAAAAAGTCATAATCATTCCGAAATCAGAACGAAAACAGCGGTGGTCAGTTTGTTCCCAGCGGAGTCTCCTGCATTTGCTCATAAATTGGCGTCCTTTGTAAAACGGAATTGGTTTTTCTAGTCCGACCATCCAACCAACATAGACATCCGACGTTAAAGAATACAGTAGGAGCGTTTGCAATTTTGTTAAATACAATTGAACTGTGATCAGATGAATAAAGTTTTGGGAAAGCGAATTTGAATTAGGTTATATGGCATATTAAATTATAGTTATATGCAGCTATTCTGACATATCAAATGTTATATGCATTGTATAATATTACACCACGTCCAAAGTACTTAGACCGCGCGGCCCTGAGTAGAACGTCATCGCTATAAATAGTCGATAAAAGTAGGAAGAGGCGGTGGGTGGCGGCCGAAGACGCTTGCCGACAATTATTACGTGAGTGCCGGCAGAGCGGTCAGGGTTGGCAGTTTTTAAATGACATTGTTTTTTGTTGCGTAGGTATGCTACCGAGAAAACGTAGATGCGATGTGTACTTGTTTTGTGGCGATGTTGACATCTCTACACGCATCTTACGCCAAACCTGCGTGAATCAACGCTAGTAGGAAAACGATCTACTTCTGGATATTTGCTTACTTTGCCACGTCTATGTCTCTAGTCCACGATCTAGCGATTCTATTTTAATCTACGTGTCAGAAGTCCATACTCTAGATTTCTATCAAGAATTGATTTTCAGGACGTCTCCAAGTTATTTGTACTATGTACAATATGGTCCGTTTCATCTTACGGATTACTTGCTAACCTGTGCTCCTTGATTGCAAACATTTTGAGGAAAAGATTGATGCGTGTGGTTCGTGTTGTGGTATTCGTTTGATGAAATGAAAATCAACCATAGAGTACCTCAACAGTCCACACTCTCGGCAACATTATATATTGCATACTGGTGATGGATGCGTCTTTGGGTACGCTAATAATAATATACTTATGCATCCAGCTTTCGTGCCCACCACGTCAAGATCATGGAAAAGAAATAATGATGATTGAGATTTTCAATAATTCTCTTTATACTATTTTCAATTGTAGTATGTAGGTCCCATGTAAAAAATGCTTTCACCGAGAAAAGGTCTACTAGGTTTATTGGTAATGATTCGCTTGTGCGTACCAAAATTATCTAAGCTGTGGTAGTAAAACTATGGTACTCTACATTCATATAACATTTAGAATGACGATTCTAAAAATAATCTTTTCAATTTGTGCTAATTTTTAAATTAACTTTAAATTACTAATTTTAAATTTTCACTAAACATACGAGTACCAGCAATTGAACAGAAAGGGCAATTTTAAGACATTTCTTTTGTAAGCGTTATACGAATTCAGACTTAAGTGTGAACAGAATAAGAACTACCATAGTTTACTAAACATAGATATTAGTTCACTAGTTTAGTTTTGTGTTCTGAACAAGCGAATTGCTACCATTGGTACCACTGATAGTAATAATTATGTGTTATTTTTTGACATACGTTTTAAAATGCTCCTATAATTGCATGTCTTAATCTTGGAAGGATATTGCAGATCTTCGCAGGCATTAAGGTTTAAATTAACACGATACAATTTTATCTAAAACCATATATAGTAAACGTAATATTTCCTATGTTGCGAGTATAGCGTTTTTATTATTTACTGAATGGCGCGAGATGGAAGATGCCATCATAGCTGAGCATCATCTCACTGCAATACAAGACTGCAGTCGTCCATGTCCATACAAGTTCATGGACCCGTGAACAGGCTTCATCTGTCTCGATCAGAATCAAAATCTACTTTGAGAGGTGCAAAGTTCTTTTGAGACCACAATGTTTGCCTTAATTTCTTAGTTACTTTGAAGTTAAAAGTTAGTACCATAATAGTTTTAAATGCATAAAAACCTAGCTACACCCGCGGTTTCACACACATGGTGATGGATGAAGATGATGATGGCAATGATGACGATGAAATAAAAGTAGCCTTAGTTACTCCTTATAACATCAGCTATCTGTCAGTCCCGTTAAAATCGGTCCAGCCGTTTCAGAGATTAGCCGGAACAGGCAGAGCAGACAGACCGACGAAAAATTAATAATTGATTTTTTATGTACCTAAGTACCGTATATACTTTCATATCCATTTTCCGGAAATGCAGTTCATTTGAAATTACAGTGTTTATACACTTCAATGATATTTATATGTATAGAAAATAATATAGAGACAACAAAATAATTCCTCTATGAAAGTGGTATGTTAGCTTATGATAAAATCTTCAAAACATACAAAAAAATATTCTCCCCACTCAGTACCCTAAGTAGATTTAGATAACGTTAGTCACAACTAGATCAAGAAAATAGTCAAATATAGATAAAAACCATTCAATTACAAATTAACACGTTCCTCACAGTATCACCGAACATAATCTCTACGATTTCTGTATTATTGTGTCGATACGTCAAAATCAGACGATCTTGCCTACTCACGTTGAGTGGGGTCATGTCAGAGTGTGAGTCGAGTCACTCACATTGCGAGTTTTATTAGCTGTCACTTCATATTTGTGTTATTGTGTGAAGTGATGAAGATCATGTTATTAGTCGATCAAATTAATTTGGGGGTTTATTTTGGGGATAATTATGAGTCCCTTGTCTATTTGTTTAGGTGGTGTGTAATTGATTTTGTAATTGCCTGTCTTCTCAAATAATACCAAGTAGTAATGAAAGGGCCTTTCTAGCATGAAAGTGAACTGGTGTTTGTTTTCCTTTGTATTTTTATTGCTTTTTATTATTTCCCTGGTATATTTACAAAATCATTTTGATAAATAGATACTTGTAGACTGTATACACAGATTTAGATCAAAAGTATCCTATATGTTGATCTGGGATATAAGCTACCACCATACGAAATTTCATTTAAATCGGTCCAGTCGTTTCGGAGATTAGCCCGTACAAACAGACAGACAAACAATTTAACCTATTTTTCACTCATTACATCCCCTGACTCGGTTTTTAGAATATTTTTCATTGTACAGTTTGACCTCTACAGTTTATAATATGTAGTAGTTTTTACATCCCTCGTTTTACCCCCGTAAATCATCCCTGACAAAAATATTGAAAACATCACTATTTATTCTAGATTATCTATCCAGTTCATCACTGTAGCTCCAAAAACAAAGAACTTAAAAAAAGAAATTTCCACCGTTTCACCCCCTTAAGTCATCTCTGTCAATAAATATTGAAATCATCACTTTAAACTGTCCAAATGCTAATTTTCACCTTGCTGCTTTTCACTTTTGTTGCCCTGTTCTCATTTTCAAACACCCATTCACAAGATTGCTGTTTTTTTTTCGGGTTCAAAACAATAAATCTACGTTCCACGTCTCCTGTGACAATGTCATAAGCAGCATTAGAATGTCCGTGGTCGTACTTCAGTAGCATCTGTGAGCACCATTCCACGCGACCCTGCTTCTGCTCCGCTGTCAGTTGATGAGGGATTCAACGAAAACAAAGTTTCCGAACTTTCAATTCGTGTAAAATTTTCTGAATTTGGCTCACACCAATCCCCAATAGTCCTCGAATTGTCTCATAGGTAATCCGCGGGTTTACTTCAATTAGCTGTTTAACAGTAGCCACATTATTTTCGTTGACGGTAGTTGAAGGCCGCCCTTGACGAAATTCGTCATGTAAAGAAATTCGACCTCTCTCAAATTCAGCAAACCATCGTCTCACGGTGCTCAAACAAGGTGCTTCTCTCCCAAAAGCATTTTGAAGACGAGCGGCACAATCTTGCGGAGAGAGAGAACTTTTAAAATCATAAAAAAACATCGCTCTAAAATCTTTTCGAATGAATTCTATTTTCGTTGCGAACGTAGAACTTTGATGTGTGATAAAAACAATTGACAAATGATTTCCCGCCAATTGTTTTTTTAATTACTAAGAAGGTTGCAACGTTTCAAAAAATATTACATTCGAAATTCAAATAGTTCCGATTAGCTAGAAGTGCAAAACTTTTAGTGTGCCCCATGTATAAGATAATGTTAGAATGTTAGCTAGTCAGAATTCATTTTCCAACACAGAGCCGAGTGAGCAGAGTACACAGTTTAATTAAACTATTCTACACAAAAAAAAATGTTATAGTGAAAATTGATTCTTGCTAACTATCAAGCTTTTGTCAAAGATGATTACATAATAATTCCTTTCAGTAACAACATGTAGATACATACGAATCAAATACAGCTTTATTAAATAGTATAAAGTTATTTAAGGTGTGTCTAGTCATCAATTAATAAAAGATTATTTTTTTTTATTTCATTTCTCGTTTGCTCGTTGCATAGCAGGATGGACCAAAACGACATGGCATGATATACGAGCACACTACAATAGAATTTTGCTTTTATCTGACTTTTTTTGAAGCCTGTAAAAGTGTTGCTGTAACCGAAGTCCAATTTCAACTTCAATAAAGACTTGATCGAAAAATGTTTCACGATTCGTTCCAGTTATTTTTTAGAGTTTTGGCAATAAAAAGGTGCCAAATAAGTAGTTTGTATAGATTACAACGTGCTATGGATAGGGCTATGGCTTGGGGTTTCTCTTCATGATCGAATCAGAGATTAGGAGATCCGTAGAAGAAAGAAAGTTACCGACATAGCCCAGAAGATAAGCCAGTTAAAGTGGCAGTAGGCAGAACATGCATCACGTCGAACGGATGGTCGATGGGGCAAAAAGGTTCTAGAGTGGAGATCATGGACCAGTAACCGTAGCGTAATTCGTCCACCGAGACGATGGACAGACGACTTGATAAAGATCGCAGGATGACGTTATATGCAGACCACTACCAATCAATCCTTTTGGAAACATAAGGGGAGGCGTGTCTTCAGCATTGAACGTCCTACGGCTGAAATGATGATGATAATGAAGAAATTTGAAATGCTTATTGTATTTGCTGCATATAAGGCCTACAGTGCCCTCCGCGTCCAGTACAACAACGCGTTCCGGGCTGTATTGGGGCTGCCTCGTTTCTGTAGCGCATCAGGAATGCTAGCGGAGGCGCGAACTGACTGCTTTCACGCTACTATGCGTAAGCGTGGTGCGTCTCTGGTGCGCAGGGTGCGACCCCAATGCCGTATTGGCCATGATTGCCAGAAGATTGGACTGCCCGTATATCCGGTATGGCTGCGGTAGGCATGTCGCACTTCCAATGCCGATTAGAAAATCATAATTTGTTTGTTGAGATTAAATAAATAAATAAATATTCCACAACTATCACACAACGCCATCTAGTCCCAAGCTAAGCAGAGCTTGTGTTATGGGTACTAGACAACTGATAAACATACTTATATATTTCTAAATACATACATATTATAGATAAATTACACCCAGACACAGAACAAATGATCGTGCTCATTACACAAACATTTGTCCTGGGTGGGAATCGAACCCACGACCTCCGGCATAGCAGTCAGGGTCACTAACCACTAGACCAACAGGCCTGTCAATTTGTTTGTTTTAAAAAAAGATTTGTTTGTTTTATATTGTTATTATTATTCAATTTTATTTTTATGTACTTATTATGGCTTGATTAATTTAATAACAATACTGACTATGATATTTGCTAACATAAGATAATTTTTGACATTTTTGGTTTATATTTATATTTGATTGATAAACTCGAAATAAACAATTTTGATTGATTGATTGATAAGTGATATTCATAAAGGATTTCTTCACGTTGATATCATTGACGATATCGCTACTAAATAGCGACTTGAAATATTTTTTTTCGCACGTGATACGTGTATGTCCTCCTCATGCGTCAACTCGTGGCATAACAATGAAATTGCTATTGTATCTACTGTGTGTTACTTCAATTTGGTATTAAACTTTTTTTAATTTAAAGCGGATAAGGAGCAACGTGGTGTATTTTTATACATAACAAACTACAGTTTCAACGAAGCATGTTTTCAGTATAATTATAAATGAACTTCTTATCCGTTTACAAATACAAAGTTCCTTATAACTCGACACAAATTGTCTTTGAAAAGTTCGTACGTATTTCTATAATACTACTTTGTCTGAAAACTTAACTAGTGTGAACTTCTTTTAACATTTTCTAGATTTTGGAGTTAATAGTCAAACGTAAGAAAGCCTGTTATTACGTTAGTTACTCTCTAATCTTTTAAACAGCAGGAAAATAGGCAGTGTTTATCGTTATAATTTAACTGTAACTTTTTTCGAAGAATTAGTAATATAATATGGGAAAAACATCGACACAAGATTCAGGTCCCATACTAGGCAGAGCATGGACTATGGTAATCTATCTGATGACTGATATAGGTACATACTTATATATACATATACACTATCAAATATAGGACAAACATATGTTTATGCACACAAATGTGTGTACTCCAGGGATCGAACCTAGGACCACCGGCTCAGTTAGCAAAATTATTCAAAATTATATAATTATATTTTGATATTCCAATATTAGCTCTTAGACCCGATAGTGACAAATAAGCATAAATATTTTTAGTATTTTCATGAAATAATATAAATTTACGAACAATAACTGGATACCGAATTTCGACCGCAGAAACCGTTAAGCCAAATATCTAAACCATCATGTATGTAAACATACAACACAATATATGAAAGTCTTTCAACTTTATATTCTCAAAGGTAAAGTTTAGATAGTATAATGGCTTCAATATTATAGTTGCCGCTGGCAAATAAGGTTGTATAAAACTTCTCCTTTGCTTGTGGAAATTAGTTTTGTGGTTATTTCTGTATGTGGGCTCGTGGTGGAACAGATGTTCGCCGATGCGAGGTTAACAATAGGCTGCTTATTATTACTGATCTACCTTTGATGAATATCATAGTATGGCGGGATTGTTTTACCCGCGGTATTATGTAAAACATAAACTGTTAGGTTGTGTTAAGCACTGATTAGTTGTTTTACTCAGAACAAATACTATTTTCCTACAGAACAAACAGACACAACACGACACTTACACTACACGACACATACACTACACTTGCGGTGTATTTTATTGTATATTCATTTGACACCTATGTATTTTGTTCACAAACTATTTCTGTGAAATTATCATGTGATACATTAACTATGCTATATCCCTAGCAATATTTTTTTCTGTAACAAGGAACAACGAATTCTGTAACAGTAATAAAACAACCTGTTACATCTAAAATGTATAACCTTGTATAAACCAAAATAGTGTTATATACAGTCTGGATAAATATATTGATGTTAAAAAAAACATAAATCGTTACGGTACTCCTTAAATAAAATATACATATCCATTGCATAGCAGTCGGCTGATACATCGATTATTAAACTATAACATGCACTAACCAAAAAAAACTGTAGCTTTTATGTTTCAAAACAAGTTATCTACAATGCAGCAAGAAAGCTGCGTTTTTTTATGTTCCATTTAGTTTGTTATGATACAACATTATTATCGGAAATCTTTATCGCTACTTCAATTCTTAACTATTCCGCCATCAACGTTATACTTCTGGACGTTTAATGGAGAACAATAGGCAGTGAAGTTTTAATTAAAAACAGACTAGGTAGCGTTGCGATGCCGCGCGACAGGTGCCTCCAGATTGGATTACCATAATAGGAACGCGGACGCGGATGAAACAATACACCTATCGGATTTTTAATATTTAATAATTTGTGGGATTTCCTTTTCTTTTAATCGTGTTTGTAACTAAAACGAGCAAAATTTATGTTGTAGGTATGAAGATGTAATCATTTTTATCATGAAAAGGTTTTTACCGTATCTAATTATTATATTTACCTCTTCCACAACATCTCGTTTTGTATACACAATTAACGATCTAAAAGCCTCAAAGGAAAATATCAAATACGGTTATTATAATGGGTATTATTCTCATTAGGTTACAATACGATGTAGAAAGGAAAAAGCTCCTTGTAATAAATGCTAAATACAAAAAAAAAACAAATAAGGTTTTTGTAGAATGTGGCCAATATAAAGAATTTATGAAAAAGTCAAGAAGGTTTGGTGTTCAATGCCATGTCCTTATTTCTGATAGCATACGAGATCCAAAAACAATTTCTCTACCGACTTCCAAAAAAGAAGGAGGTACTCAATTCGACTGTATGTTTTTTTATGTTTGTTACCTTTCATAACTTTTAACTGGATGAACCGATTTCCAAAATACTTTTTTTGCTTGAAAGGTGGTGCTTGGTGGTGTGGTCCCATTTAAATTTCATCAAATTCGGTCCAGTAGTTTGACACACTCCAATAACTGAATAGAATGGAAGTCGGTATAAAATTTTTCAAATTGTACTTGTTTTTATGTCACGTGACGGGAAGAGCAAGTCGCTCGCCTGATGTTAAGCATCAAGGTTGCCTATGAAAGCTCAGTGCCATTCAAAGTTTTAAACTACATAAGAGTTCCCCTGCATGATAATGCACTGCACACGTGTCGTCACTCTTAGTTATAAGATGTTAAATCTCTTACCCTGTGATTACGCTAGAAATGTTGCCTTTCAACGAAACACAGTAAGGTTTTACACTTGGTACTGCTTCACGTTTTTATAACTGGCAAAGGTATGGCACTTCCACAGGCGGGCTCTGCAAAAGTCGTATCACAACAATACTAATTACTTGCCCATATGGACAGACCTTGATTCCAACGCATGAAAATGGCTAAAAATTGTTAGAAGTTTGACTTCACAATATCTAAATACAAGCGGTGTTCGTGTTCACAAACACGCAAGAACAGACACTTATGCATATCTGAACAAAAAACGACCGAAAACCAAAAAGATTCATCTTTTCAAACTAATTAAACCACCATATTTTATTTAACTCTATTTAATGGCAATTGCAAAATAATGTTAAAATCTGTTTTAGCTTAATTTAATGTTTAGAAAACAGCAAGCCTCTGACAATACGTGTGTGTGTAGTAGACTGTGTAGTGAAAGATATAATATGCGTACCAACCTCAATAGAATAAAAGTAGGAATGTTGTGATTAGAATAAAAATGTTTTTCCTAAAAAAATATGCTAAAAATACATAAAGAAGTATGATCATATTACGAGAACCTCTTTTTAGACTCGCAAGATATATGAAAATTCAAAACAGCCGTAGTGATATTATTTATTCTGTGACACTTCCAACGCAATTAAAAATCCCTTGTTATAATTGTAATAATTTTATCAAAATCTTCCCAATCAAAACCCAGCCAGCTATAAAATACCCCATGTACAATATGATCCCAATTTCATAATACCGACATAAAGATCTTTATATGTTTTAATGTAATGACACAAATGAGCTATCAAAGATCCGTATCTCTTTTATTAGGGTCGGTGAAATGAAAGCGTGCGTAAAACGTAAATAAAATGTGGGGACAGTCAGCTCAGCACTATTAATTTGTATTGTAGAGAACGTAAAATTGCAAAGTTTTGATCAGTTCAAAAAGAGCACCTTATTCACACAATTAATGAATTAAAAAGCGAGTCATGTGTCTAATAGTGTCGGGTGTGTCTATAATTACAGCTGCTACGTTGCCAAGCTCTGTTTGGCCAGCAGTGCGCTCATCAGGTGGGATCTCCCATTTTTTAAACTTGGGTTCTTAGTATAAGGAATCTTTACACTATTTTAACTGCAACCTCAACGTGTGCAAGGAAGGGAAATATATACTAATATTATAAAGAGGAAGGATTTGTAAGTATGTTTGTAATGAGTTGGTTCAAAAAGTACTGGACTGATTTCAAAAATTCATTCACTATTGGAAAGCCACATTTACCGTGAGTAACATAGGCTATATAAGATTCATCATCATCATCATCATCCATCACCGTGCGGGTGATACCGCGGAGAGCAGCTAGTATTTCAAAGCAAATAATCATTCAACAACAAAAAAAGAACTGAATGGTTGGCATTTGGGTTTAAATTAAAGATGCACTGAAGGTAACTAAAGATACATTAGTTATGGATAGTCAGGTGAAATACTTGACTGAATATAAAATAAACGAAGAATAGCACAAGAAAGTTAGATAAAACTAAGATGACAAAAAATACGTACATACTGTCGTAACAATAGTTAAATTTAATGTGTGCAATGGTTATGAACATATTATTAATATAATTGATTGTGGCAAAATGCGTGCTATTGCCCCGATTGCCGTATGATAGCGGCTAACAGGTTGCAGCACGAAATCCAATATCTCATCCTTGAGTACCTGCGCACGTCTCTTGTAATATTGTATCCAAAATTTAGGCATCCTCAATGAAGTAGATGCAAGTAGTTCCATACTAGTCTAGGTCACACTATCTCATTAACACACTCATATTATAAAAGTGAAAGGATGTCTGAACGCATGGATAGATATTTGTGTCTAACTTCTGCACTCCGAAATTACAGAAAGAAAATTACTTTTTTACATTGTTAATAGAGAAAATAATTTTCTTTAACTTGGAATATCTAATAATAAAATAAATATTACTTTTTATTCCTATATAAGCCTACGGCAAAGCTAGTTAAAATCATAAATGCCGTTATAATGAAAGCAATCTCCAGAACTGGAACGGTACTCATAATATTATAATCTTATATTATTTTTCTTAATATAAGAACAGCAAGTGACGAAGGGATGACGGAGCTGTTTGCCAAAATCCAGATTAATATACCCACATCAACTCAGATTTTCATAACAATAACCATACTTCTCTCGCAAATATATAAGGAAATATTTTTGGAAGGTAAAGACAACATGGAAATTACACTTAGCTCATTCTGATTTCGGTTGCACCCTTTAATAATATTACAACATTTCGTGTACATTAATGCTGTTTATGGGGATTTTGAAACCATTTTAATGGTTTTTCTTGTATACATAATCATGAATATACACTTAAGATGGTCCCAGTAAAATTTGATCGTCATATGTTAAAACATGTACCGTACCTATTTTGTTCATTAATAATATAACTTGAAAGGGTTAAATATTGTCAGAACTTGATTATTTAGAGGTTATTTTACATTTCATTAGTGGAAGTCGTTTTTATATTTTTTAATAATATATAAATATGGTGGATCGTGTTTCAGTTCATACTGTGAGATGACAAGAGATGACATGAGAGACATAGATATTGAGATATAGAAATATTATAATTTAATTAGCAAATAAGTTTGTTAATAGGACCTACAGGTGGGTTACAGATAGATAGATAGATAGACAGATAGATTGAAAGACCACCGAGTGAGTCACCAGTTTAATATATAGGAATTCAAAAAGTCTGTGACTCACCTTTATTTATGACGATAGTCAGCTATGGACTATGATCATGATCGTCTGATTAATAATAAAATTAAGTCAAAGTGGCGACAACGTTCTTAGTGCCTGTACAAATGAGCATAAAACTTGACACGAAATGATACTACACAACGATCACATTATGTTGAGGTTAAAACAATCCTTCTTGCACAGATACTGCTTTATAACGACAAAAATAATCGGCAATAGCCGTACCGTAATTCAAATAAGAATACTATTTCCTTCAGTAAAATGTCTGAATTGGTATTTGGTCTCTAAAGAGTTTCTCTTCCAGACGGACATGCTCTCCAAACCACACAGAAATTATTCAAATTGTCCACTATGTGCCAACCATCAATTGCTCCCTACCTCTCGTACTGAAGCGCAGCCTTTGAATGGGACGTGCTGAGTTCAATTGCAAATATTCCACAGCGAAATGGCACATGTATGCTGTGCACAGCAGACCATGTCAAATTGTACCGCTATTCTCAAGGTCTTTTAAATCATAACACGAACACATCACACTCATCGTTACACGAACCATATCAAGAAAACTTAATTATATCAATCGCCTTTTTTAAAGTATCAAGTAAAGAGATACGTCAACAAGGGTACGTCGTACTGGAACTTGAAGCGAAAAAAAAGTCAATGGAATGTAAAGTCGTATTGCCTTCCAAATCCTGAAAGGTAATCCTCCTCCTTGCGTCGTATATCCTCAATGCTGAGGGTCGTGACCCCTACGGAGTATTTTTTGGAAGACCACATCACGCCACGTTGATCAATCCTCGGCAGCATGAATGGCTTCACATACGGTGGTGTTGAGTAGGGTACGAATTTGGTCTGACCATCGCATGGGGGATCGACCCTTTGATTCCTTCCACCTTGCCGGTCAGCAACAACTTCTTCATGTTGTTGTCACTCTTTCGTGCTATATGGCCAAGGAAGTCGAAAATTCTTCGGAGGCATGTGGTGTGTAGTCTTGCATTGATTTTTAGTGCAGCTAGTATAGATTCATTGGTGCGGTGTTCTGGCAACTGGAAAGGCAAGACGATGTGCTTATTACCTCGATAAATAGCTGCAGGGCTATTAGGTGTCATAGTTGCTAACAAATGTTGATAAAAATCTTGCAAAATGGCGGTCAGTTTTGACAACTCCAGTAAGCAAAATTGTTAGTAAGTTGATGACTGGAGCTGACAATTAAAGTGACATAGAGCCGCCATTTTTCAAGTTTTCAATCAACATTTGTTAGCAACTATGACACCTAATAGCCCTGCAGCTATTTATCGAGGTAATAAGCACATCGTCTTGCCTTTCCAGTTGCCAGAACACCGCACATCATTAAGCCAGCAGTTTGAGCCTGAAGAAGTAACAAACACACAAACTTTTTCGCCTTCATTTATTAGTGTGATAATCAGCCATTATGTTCTCATTACTGGAACGTGCCTTTTTCTCAGAGAGAAGAGTACAACTTAGTGCATCTTGGAGGCTAAGCTATGACTTTCTTATAGTGACCGACGCTGTTTTCAAAGTTTTAGAGAGAGTAGTTGAGTTTTAGTGAGCGAGAGGTTTTATTCAGTTAAGGATTTCCTGAAGAAAACATCATGTAGGTTTACCATGACATTACATATACCATGACAAATAGTTAATGGACATCATAGTTGATACATAGTGATGACATTTTAGCTATTTCTATATTGACATTTGCATACCTCATACGAGATTGTTATGGCGGACTTCAAATATTGTTAAAGATCTTATTGTACCCATATTCTTGCAAAAAAAGTGTTTGAGTTAAATTGAATTGAGAGCATCTTCATCCTCAAAAGGAATGATGCTCATTCCATCAACATGCGAAATAAGCATAAGCTATCCGTACATGTAACGCGTCTTCAGAGAATAAGTCATTCTTTTATGGGACAATGTATACGATTCTATAATAAAGTTCCCAACGTTATCCGAGATTTGCCTATTAATAAGTTTAAAATTACTATTAAAACTAAACTCTGTCAAAAAGGTTATGACAAAATTTCGGATTACTTGGAGGATAAAAAAGCTTGGGACTGATCACTCCAGGATCTACCTTCTCGTGTACTAAGGGCCGATTTCACCGTATCATAAGACGCGTGTAACCACACTCGTTTCTGGGAAAATCAGTTTAAGGCCGGATGTCACCCTTAAATTCACATGATCCATTGGAGCTAAACTCGTAAATGCATCCAAACGAGAACTGTTCGTACATTTTGCATTTCACCAGCGGACACTTACCGAAGTTATCGCTATCACTCGTTTAACATTCTGAACGCCCAATTCTGATGGTTTTACGTCTCAAAACGGGTTTGAGGAGTTGTCAATGTTGGTGTCTGTCAGGATAAAATCATTGATATTATATAAAAAGATAGAGTAGATGTGGTACCCGCGTATAAGCACAGCATAAAAATATCAAGTACTAATTTTTAATCATCAGTTATTTATTTATTAAATATAAAGCAATTATAGAGAAATCCGTCAATGCCCGTCTTCATGCCGCGCATAAAAATAACACCGTACACATAATATAGCGAAATTCTATTGGAGTTATATCTATCTATACTCACTAATATTATAAAGAGGAAAGATTTGTTTGATCGTTTGTTTGTTTGAATTGAATAGACTCCGAATATACTGAAAAACATTAACATTAGGATCCTACATTATCCCTGTTGAACTGTGCCATTTATTTTGATTCATCATCATCATCATCCATTACCGCGAAGCGCAGCTTGTTAGATCAAGTCAGTAGTAACTACCACGAAATAATGTTACTAACAGATAATGGTTTGTAAGTTATCATAGTCCTAATACAGGTACTACCACACATTGCATGATACAATATTACATGTTGAGTTTGTTTATACGTGCGTGCAGCCGAACTAAATCAAAACGCTATAGAAAAAAGATTACATAATTTCTAAATTTACACCAAGAAGGCATTTAAAAAAATATCTTTTGTTTTTGTTGGTTTGAAAAGATAATGTCCTCATAAAGTGATGTAGATCGTGAGTGTGCAAGTGTAGGGTTTTTTAAATGGCTCAACTGTAATGTAATGTTATTACAATTAACTAGTAATGTTCTATAATTACTCTACATTCATCATAGCGAAGCAGCGGAATATATTTATCTCGCTTTCACTAGCACTTTGATTTGACCTACTGATCAGGCTCTCCGATAAACAGATAAAGAGATAAACATATTTATTCATAATTATTCAATTATAGGTCACAGATCGTTACGTTAGATAGAAACATAAAAGGAAATGAAATAATACAAATTAATAAAAAGTTACGTATATCAAGTTAACTCTTGCCTGGATTTTTAATTAAAAGTCCATGTTCAATAAAATATGTATTTCTCGCTTACCTACTCCATTCAGTTTTTCTAACTTTTGATTTGAGGTCTGAACCTCAGCAAAATACGTTCTTGTATACGCAAAAGCTAAGACAACATTGACTTCTCGTTAGTACTAACATAACGAATCTACCTCTTTAATTATAAGATCATTGGAACACCAAATAGCTATACTAAATTCTAATTTAAAAAAATATGAATTTAGAATCTAAACCTAATGGTTATTGACTGGAGTCACTATATTGTACAGCCAGTATTGCGCAACCAAATAATGTACGACCCGTATTGTACGCCCCTTATTGCACAGCCCGATATTCCGAGGTCATGTACACGGAATACGGGCTGTACCGGCCTGTAATCCGGCCTGAGCAAAAACGGTACAGGGTGACAATGCACAGCCAGGAATGTACAGCCCGTATTCCGTGTACACTGTCAAAAATGATGCCTAGTTTACTTTGTGCGAGCAATTCGATTCTAGCGCTTCACCGGCCGCTGCCGCGGCACGGTCGCTACGCTCGCTCGGCTTGCGCGTTGATATAACAAGTAACCTAACACTCCTCCTCGCTTCGCTCGTCGTCGTAAATATATATGACTGTGCCCTAGACTAGTCATAAAAATACTACATTAAACAAAACATAATTTTGTAGGTACCGATCGATCTTGATCACTCGCCTTAGAAAAACGGGGCATCGCAAAGACGGCAAGTAGAGATTCTATGTTTGTCTATGGTTGGCTTCCAATTCTGGGCCGTACATTCCAGGCCGTGCAAAGTCGGTCCGTGCCAGTATTACGCGACCAATAATGCACGCCCCGTATTGCACATCCCATCATTTCGAAGCCATGTACATGGAATACGGGCTGTACATTCCTGGCTGTGCATTGTCACCCCGTACCTTTTTTGCTCAGGCCGGATTGTACGACCCGTATTGCACAGCCAAATATTCCGAGGCCATGTACATGGAATACGGGCTGCACAATACGGGTTGTGCAATACTTGGCTGTACATTCTAGTGGTCGTATATTACTGCCTCACATTTGACTGAGTTTATGTCATCTTTATTTACGTGAACGCATTCAAAAGTCAGCTGCAAAAAGCCGGTGAAATCGGTTTGGCTTTAATCAACGTTAAACTTGAAAGGTGACATTTATTTTGAAAAAAGAATGCCAAAACGTACAAACAGTACTCGTTTGGATGCGTAAAGGAGTTTAGAGCACAAATTGATCGTGTTTACATCAACGGTGAAATCCAGCCTAAGATGTCAAAGTGTAGCGTGTCTTGCCCTACTGATACCATTATTATGTTCTCTTTTGTAAGGCAATACACTGGAGCTAATAATGGTAGTACCTAAGTAAAAACATCTATATAAAAAGAATGGCCCCGAGTTTCTTGCCGCTTCTTCTCGGTAGGCTCTATATATTTTGGAACGTGCCGGTAGTCTTTAAAGTACATTATAATGAAAAATTTACGTTCATAAGTGCGTCTTTGATGCCTAAATTGAATAAATGATTTTGCCTTTGACTTTGACCTCGAAGCCTCCCAAAACAACTAAAAGAAACAACGATACCAACGACAGATCACGGAAGCGCTCAGGTTCAAAACTCCACTAGCGGGCACCCATCCAAGTCGAGATCACAAGAGGTTTGCATATCTACCCTTATTGGTCAGTTGAGAATGAAAGTTTCATTACAAGCGCTTCGACTATTATACAATAACTATTAATAAATTATGTTGCAAGTCTGAAAATACAGAAGCACCGAGTACCTACCTATATTTAAATCACGGTTTCAACTGACGTAATATTCCGTGCACACCTGCTATACACCTTCGATTTAATAACGGAAGTCCTGTTCGATTCTCGTACGGTAACATGATGAAATATTATCAGGACCGTATATTTCGAGGCGTACTCGTATTCGACACGTGCTCGTTTTGGTGCTTATTGGAAAACAAGACGGCGAATATTTCGTGTCACGTCGCTCTCGGATATCAATAGGTCCTTTTCTAATGAGCTTAAGTAGGTATTAGGAAAGTGCAAGATACTTTAGAAACGGGCTATTTACCACGACTGTATTGTATTTAATTTGAGCTCTCGATATTTCGGCACAATTGCATGCGTCATGTTTACGAGTAAACTGAAGTACCTACGGCTAGGTGTTGTTATGACATGGTAAATATCCCGTTTCTAAAGTTAATTCTTGCATAAGTGACCATGTCAGTTTAAAAACTTATATGAGGAAATTTGTATACAGTTAAAGTGAAATTAAAGCACTACAGTCATTAATTTGATTTGTGGTTACTAATCTGCAGCCGTTACAGCTATTTTAATTACGATTATTTTTAGTAGGTAGCTTAATGACGCGAATATAATATATTTCTACAGCCAGTTTCTATGCAGTAGTTACAAGAAAACGAACTAAATTAATATATTCCAGCTTCGGAAATCAGTCCTTACATTAAAGCGCATAAAATCTACGCTTACCGTACCTACATATACAGGTCAAACACAAAAGCCGCCTTTTGGGACATTGCCGCAGTCAGGAAAACATATGCACCTTTTGGCACAAAATCTTTGTCATGATATATACGTAATATACAATTTTAAACAGAATACACCGAACCCATTAAAGATGGTAGACTGGAAAATCGTTTATTAAGGAGTATAGTCATATTTTGGTTTTTGCCTTACAAACCTTGCCTTGTTAAAATAAATGCGTATTCAAAAGCGTATTAAAATAGTCTCCAGATGTCAAGCTCACTGCGCAGTATCTTTTAGAAAATTTGGACACTTTGGAACGAGTAGTTTCTGTCACATACTAAGGTATAAAAATATGTACCTAAAGCAAACAAGAACATCTTTGCACGTCATAAACACTCAAGAATAAGCTAAGAGTAGTCACATTTTTTCTTACTATAGACTGAACATAATTGAATAAAATAGCTATCAATTTTAAATAAAAAATGTCAATATGCGGTTTAGGTGGACTAAGTATTGCATAATGTTCAGGGAATGCAAGAGAATTAAATCTGTGAGTTATTGGCTCGCAGTTGTACAAGTGCAGCAAAAAAGCACATTATGGAACAGCGGAGTCGCCGCCACCTGCCAACGTCGTTTAACTGTTATTGCAGCTGAGGATTCGCTTTGTGCATACAATTGAAAATATAAAAAGTATTGGTATTTTAAATTTTATTATATACTCTTGAATTTTATTGTATGTACAATATCTGATATTAAGTCAAAAATTGATTATTGGTATCTGACCGGCTGGTTGGCGCATTTGATAACTACCCTGCATTCTGTGCCGCTGGTCCCTGATTCGATCCCCGGACAGGGGGAACATTTGTGTGCATAAATATGTCTATTTGACCTGTGTCTGGTTGTGTATATACGAGTATGTGTGTATATCAGTCATCAGGTTACTACACAAATGATGTCCATCGTACCTGTATAGAGATTTGAATTTTGTTGACTTGAAATAGTAACTAAAAGGAACTACTACCTCCTTCGCGTTATAAAATTCTTGATTGATGCTTCAAGCAAAGATGTTTTCTATACATATAAATCGTTTGAATTATCTCTAATGATTCAAAAATGCATACAAACACAAAATAAACATAACAATAATACTAACCTTATCGATTAGCCTCATGTTGAGTGAAAATGTAGGCAGAATAATGCCAGATGCGCTTGTAGCTAAATTACCACTCAGTGTTTTATTATCATAGAAGGGAATAAAATAGTAAAAGTCAGTCGAAGCCCAACAAAATACTTTCAAGAAACGAGAAGTTTGTGCACCTGTTGGAAGCGTCACACTGAGTAATCACAGTTTTGCAGTGCTACTTATATTATCAGCAAGGCACTAAAAGGGCGTCCCATAGGTAATATATTACTATGTGGTACAATAATTAATGGTAGGAATGGAAATTGCACAACAAATGTTATTGGGAAACCACTAAAAATTTCCAGACACTTCCAATGATATTTGTCAAATTATAATAGTAGTAGTTGAGAAGTTTTAAGGCGAAATGAGTTCCAAATTTCATGATTCGACTTCGCGAAAACTTATTTTTCGACGCTTGTACACGATAGAAAAAAATCGGCAACATTCCCTAAATTTTGCAATTTTTCTTACGTACTTCGTGGGAAAAAGCATATTTATTCAATTATGAGCAAATACATTTTAATTAATGTATCACATTCGAATTACCAATGAAATTTACTAGTGAACTATGGACTCCTTTATCATTAAAATTTAATGATTTGATTGTACGATATAAATATAAAAAGTATTAGCACGTATTCAATTGAATTTTCGCATTACGTCGTCCATTCTAGTAAGCAATTCTCAACCTTATGTAAAGCATCGAAAATTGTTTTCAAATTAGGATTGGACCGTGCCTTAAGGGAAAAGATAAACATACATATCCATACACATACCAGGTAAAATCGAAACCCTCCTTTTGGCTCTATCGTAGGAAAGACTACTCTAATAAACCCAACATAAAACTGAATAGTATTGATTCACTTCCTCATTTTCCATCATTAACGACACGATAGTTAAATGATTTCGTGTTTACTCTGATAATTAATATACAAATGGATGGTTTTGATATCTACTTAATTAAGTTAATGCATGACGAAACAACTGGCAGCAAAGCGAGCGCACCGAAACGTTTACATACGCGTTTATTCACTTTGGGCTGGTGAATGCCAAGCGTGTGTGTAGTTGTATAATTCCACGTGATGTGATGAACGCAGATGTAATTTATCCAACATTACATCTACGTTCATAATGGACTGGATGGGAATATCATTATTTTTTTTCTTTTGAACAGGAGTGAGAGAATAAGAAAAGATACACTATATCTCCGCCATAGCGAATAACTCACAAGAATTTTTCCGAGTTTAAAAGTATCCTTAGTAGGTGATTTTCCGAGCTACAAGCCATATTTGTAATCAGTTTAGATATCTACTTAATTAGGGTAATGCATGATGAAACAACTGACACTACTGACAGCAAAGCGAGCGCACAGAAACGTTTACATACGCGTTTATTCACTTTGGGCTGGTGAATGCCAAGCGTGCGTTTAGTTGTCTAATTTCACGTGATGTGATGAACGCAGATGTAATGTTGGATGCAAATGTCATGTCTTTTGCAAAGGAGTGAGAGAACAGGAAGAGAGTCACTATGAATCTATCATAAGTGACTACCTCACATGAGTTTTACCGAGATTAAAAGTATCTGTAGGTATTTTTCCGGGCCATAAGCCATATTTGTGCTCAGTTTATCAAAATCAGTTTGGTAGTTTTAGCGTAGAAGAAAATCAAGACCAGCCAAAAACACACTATCGCATTCACATTATTGTTTTTATGCATGTCATTCCGGATAGTGTTTCGAAATTACGGATTTTTTTTCGGATTATGAAGTATACAGAAAGTGTTTCTATTTACGGATGTTACGGAATTTAATATGATAGACCATGTTTAACATAGACCGCAAAATCATTACGCGCGTTAACTGTGATGAATAAAAAATAAATAGATTGTTTAGATAGCTACTTAATTAAGGTAATGCATGACGAAACAACTGACAGCAAAGCGAGCGCACCGAAACGTTTACATACAGGTTTATTCACTTTGGGCTGCTGAATGCCAAGCGTATGTGTAGTTGTCTAATTCCACGTGATGTGATGAACGCAGATGTAATGTTGGATGGCTGGATAAGAATATCATATTTTATTCTTTTGCAAAGGGGTGAGAGAACAGGAGGAGAGACACTATGACTCTGCCATAGTGTCTACCTCACATGAGTTTTTCCGAAATAAAAGCTATCATATGTAGGTGCTTTTCCGGGCTACAAGCCATATTTATGCTCAGTTTATCAAAATCAGTTTGGTAGTTATAGCGTAGAAGAAACACAAGACCAGCCAAAAACACTCTATCGCATTCACATTAGTGTTTTTCTGGATGTCATTCCAGATAGTGTTACACATTACGGATAATCTTACAGATTATATGATACTTGGTCACACGGTGAATATGGTCTATTATATTAAATTCCGTAACATCCGTCAATAGGAACACTTAAGTATACAGTAAGTGTTACTATTTACGGATGTTACGGAATTTACTAAGATAGACCATGTTTAACATAGACCGCAAAATCATTACGCGCGTTAACTGTGATGATTAAAAAATTAATAAATTGTTTAGATAGCTACTTAATTAAGTTAATGCATGACGAAACAACTGACAGCAAAGCGAGCGCACCGAAACGTTTACATACGGGTTTATTCACTTTGGGCTGGTGAATGCCAAGCGTGTGTGTAGTTGTCTAATTCCACGTGATGTGATGAACGCAGATGTAATGTTGGAAGTCTGGATAAGAATATTATATTATTTTTTTAACTTTGTAGAGTAGTTCCGGGGCTCCACCATAATACCAATTCGCAGGATGTTTTTCAATGTATATTTACGGGCTAAAACTCACGGGCACTCGGCTGTGTGTCCATTTTCATCAAAATCATTTAAAACTATTTAACTTATTTACTCAGTGTAAGAAGACCAAACACACAACCAGCCGAAAAGCATACTTTTGTTTCCAGTTTGTTTTTACGGATGTTATTACGGGTAGTGTTACGGATTATGGATAGTCTTACGAATTATGAAGTACTGACATGTCAGTTCTCTCTTTAGGTAACTTTACTTTTACTCTCTACTCATTACGGATATTAAGGTATATAATTAGATAGCACATGTTTTATTATTTAGCAAATGCACAGTCACAAATCTGAGGACGTTAAAGCAAGCACGCTAAATTTTAAGTACATTGCATTATAACAAATAAGGACCTACATGAAACGATACATAAATGTTATGTATGTTTGCCATGGGCGAAGCTGAGAGGAGAATGCAACTGGTTAAGAAATATAGGCATGATCGTCTCTTCTTTGAGGTTGAGATGTAAAGGTTGTGTAAATGGCAGCAAAATCTCCAACAATTATTTTAATTGTTTAATTTTACTAGATTTGTATTTCTTTGAGTTTTGACGTGTAATAGTGGACGAGTGTAAACAATGTGTAAAACATAAAACGTCGTTTTGCGTTTACCACAATAGCCATAGAAAAATATAGTAATGTATCCACAGCTTCACTAGAACTTGACGGCAGGACTGTGCATTAATAACATACATATTTACGTGACTGTAATTTGACTCTTATTATTAAAAAAAAAACTTGACGTAACTATGGGTTGTGTGGTAGAGATCGCTCTGAGTGATCCTGAAGTCCGTCCATTGGTATGGTGTCTCAATAAAGTGTTATCTATCTATCTATCTATATACCCAAATAAAATGAGTAATGGCAAATGTAGAAACGTATCACGAGTCCACTAATAAAAAAGTAAAGCTTGTGCAGGCACTACTGTATTGGATAATACAGAATGTGACTTACTATATATATCTAATATTAAGCCACATAAAGATTGTCGCATCCAGCTGCATTATTTCAGAACGCCTTGTGCATCACAGTTTGCCCGGTCGCTGCATCGGATACCGCACTTAGTCGCAGGCAGGGCGGGGCTATCCACACTATTTCATAATTGCCCGCTTAACGCTGAAACGGCGCTTCAGGCGTTTTAATCAGTGGTTGTGCTTAATGTTGGCTACTGAATCATAAATAAGTAGAACTCGGTTCATGTCTGACACAGACTGTTGTTTGAAATGCTCATCAGCGTTGATCCTTTATTTAAAGACGTTCTGACGTTGCATACGGATTCAAAGCGAAAATGACAAAACATATTAATTTGGATTGATATTATGCGTACATTTACTTAGTGAGTATATTATGTTATAATCTACCTCCATACCTTTCGGAGTATAATAGAATTCAAAATTACTACACAAATTGTTATATACAAGTCAGTTTAGTACAACTCTTATTAAATGTAGATGTCAGATAATAAATAAATTGCAATGAATGGTATATGTTACAAGTACAATTTGAATTAATTAATACCGACTTCCTTTATATTTATTGGAGTTATTGGAGTGTTACTCAAAACTCCTAGACCGAAGTTGATCAAATTTAAATGCGACACACCGGAAGCACCGTCTTTCAAACAAAAAAAATAATTTTGAGTATCGGTTCACACTACCGAAAGTTATGAGGTAAAAAGCATTAAAAAAAATACAGTTGAATTAAGTACCTCCTCCTTTGTAAAAGTCGGTAGAAAACATGAGTGTTTTAAAATGTCGAATGGGTTATTAATTAATATATACCTAAAAATATGTATATTAATACCTTAAATTATACCAAAAATTTGGTAGCAGTGAATACAATATTTAATAATTTATATAAATATTTTTTATTAATTTATCTTTATTTTTTTATTTAGGCATACCTACAAGTGTTACATTGTTTCTTACAATTAAATTATCATACAATACCTACTTATAACTAAGTTACAGTATTTTCATACATGTTAAATGCACACCCAATTAAAGGTACACACGGCTTCTATTGAAAAAACATCGAGAGAATAACCAAACTTATCATTATTAGCAGTAAATATGTATGCAGTGACAGTGAGTATTATATATAGTGACAATTTGAAATTCAGTTAGGAAGTGTTGTGAGCAAATGCCCACGCAACTGATGAAGTTTGATTGCAAACATGTCTAAAGATCCTGCACCACAGCAATCGTTAAAGGCTCGGCATAGCCTAGGAATCGGAAAATTACGACCATAAACAGTTTTGCGATATGGAGGGTTTAGTAGTGTAACGTGGGACTCTAGGGGGCACTCTAAAACTAAAACTATTCAGTAACCTATAGGGTAATCAATACTGTTAGTGAGTATTTTATACAAGAATGTCAGATCTAGTAATGTCCGTCGTTTTTCTAGGGATGAAATCTTGAACCAATCCAGCTTTTTGCGTATGATAGTTTTTTCTTAGAAATTTTGGCAGCATATGACAAATGCTACAGAAATCGTTTTTGTAGGTATACGTTCTATTCTGAGAATGTGGGTTGCATAAATTATGAATATTATATGATTTAATTGGGCACTTGAGTAAAGTGTCTAAGTGCTCTTTGTACGTTATTTAATTTCAAATCTTTTAGTTAGTAGTCATAAGGTAAATACGTTGCCGACCAATAATTTTTTTTACTTGTGCAAAAGGGAAGGAATTTTATTTTAATATTAATTTTGGCGATCGCTGCAAAGTGGCTCGTGATTAATTTTCGATATTGCATACTGCTTTAAATTATATACTGAAAATGAACTCGATAACATACGAGTACAATAAAATGTCTTCTTAAATTGATAAATTCACAATAAATACATAATCGCATTGTGTTGAAATAAAAAAGAGTTAAACCATTTACCGGAAAGTTAACATAAATTTGAAGGAGATTTCTTTTCTACGGACTTCCAAAAAGGAGGAGGTACTCAATTCGACTATTTTTTTATGTTTGTTACCTCATAACTTTCGATAGGGTGAACCAATTCTCAAAATTATATTTTGTTTGAAAGCTGGTGCTTCCCGTGTGGTCCCATTCAAATTTCATCAAATTCGGTACAGTAGTTTTTGAGATACAATCCAATAACTGAATAGAATGGAAGTCGGTACTAACTTTTTCAAATTGTACTTGTAATATTTTGGGAAGATCATTATCTGGATGTTCTGAAGTAGTGAAACAGTTTTAATAAACATATCACTAGTCGTAAATGCAGCTTGAAATATAGTATTCAAAACTATGTCTATATTTCACAGTTATGGCATGAAATATATAATTTTCGACGTCAGGGCAGACTACTACTTCATTAACAATCGCGTTCGGAGCGATTTCGTTAGTGACTCTACTAATGTTAGCTACTGAATAGTAAATATGAACTTAGTGCTCAGTTCATGTCAGATGCAGCTGGTAGTTTGCAATGAGTATCAGTCTATGTATTTTTAAAGTCTTGTCAAAAGATATTGTACTATAAATACGATATAAAATCTTTCTTTATTGCGCCAACGTCTGATGAAGGTTGGTGGCTATTGCAATTAGTATTAAATATCACTAAACAAGATAAAAAATTCCAAGTAGATGTATGAGTGGACAGAAATACTCTTATGAACGACTAAAAGTCCCTTAATAAAAATGGACAGTAAAAAAATACGTGTAAATATTATATTTTGGTACTTCCTAATACTAACTTCCTAATAACAGGATTAATGTGAGCTCACTCGTTTCGTTAGTATTGCGATAGACTCGATATGATTATGAAGGCTTCTGGACGAAACCGAAATACTTTATATTGTCTATCATGCTATCGACAACGTGTAATTAGATGATAATTATGTTCTATTCGTGTAAAATAATAACAAGAGTGGTTTGTAATAGAAAAGGGTAAGTTATTCTATAACATATTATAATCCCAAAAATATTTTTATCAATACAATACTATCTAAATGTAAATATTATATAATACCTAAGCATCAAAACCAAACCAAAACTAAGCAACGACTGAGTAGAGTAGTGTCATTTCATGTGGTAAATGTAGTTATACACTTGCTTAACATATTTATGCAGTTTCTGACTTATTATCATTAAATTTATAGGCCGCTTTTGTGCGACATAATATATATTATGGTAACTTTAGTACTAACACTTTTTAAGTAGACATAATGCGTTATTTAATACTAATTAGTAAGTGATAAAGCATATAAGTTGTTGGCATATGTGGTTGGTCGTTGGTAGCGTCATGCCTGCCCATGACATCTGCAGTTCCATGAGTTGTACGTGGCACTGTACTTGGCTTGTCAATTCGTGACGTAGCAGTTTGAAAAGTAATTTTATTTCTAAAGTGGTATATATACTGTACAACAGTAATGCTCACCCATTTCAACTAAAACACATTCGTAAAGTGAACATATAGAATTTAAAAAATTATGCAGTGTGTATGGAAAAAAATATTTCACTCTTTTTAAAAAGTATCTATTGTATAGCAGACTCATCAATCTGTATTGTTCTCGAATATAATTGACTTAGAAACCTCAGTACGGCCAGCCGCCTTTGAACTTCACTAATTATTCGATAAGTTAACCAATATGGACGGAAATCAAATCATGCTATTATTCGGGTACCATTCTGGGTTGGAATAAATAATAGATATTTACGAAGGAACAATTGAGATCAAAAAACGTCAAACTAAATTATAATGTCGACTAAGTTTTGTTATTATAGTTAAGTTTCAAATAATATTTAAACGCAAGTACATCTGTAATATTTCAAAGACCATTTACAAAATTTATTTATATAAAATCTTACGCCTATTTCTCCTGGTCACGCTATAACTTGAGATCAATGGAACGATCTCGCCAACTCTTTTTTTGTTGTCAGGAGAAGGTTTTTATGAAAGAAACACCAAGAAAACGGGAGGTTATGGCGAGACCAAAGGCCAAGCCTACTACGCGAATGAAGTCGCGGGCAGTCGCAAGTATTATTTAATAGTAATTGTTATTATTATAATATACATACAACTCATAGGTCCAAAGCATAAAATGGTATTTCCTAAAGGTGATTTAAGAATACATGACTGAATGACATTATTATGGGCGTTAATTATTAAATACTAATTTGATGCGCTAGCAGCCCCGAAAGTGTAAAATGACTATACTATAGTCATTTTACACTTTACTATAGGATATTTATACTTAGATACCTATCCACCAAGCCTCATTGGGCACGCGTAGTGGAATACGGCCCATACTCCTCCCTCTGAAAGGAATTCTCGAGTCCCAGCAGAGGGAACATATTTGGCTGATACTTTACACATATAGTAGTATGGTATACTATTTAAATTCGCTATAATATATACAAGTAAATAATATAGAAGTGTCTGTTCTAATGTCAAAATTATCATTTTGTCATTATAAACATTATAAACGTGTCTACGGTAATTACAACAAAAAAAGTGATACAATTTTATATGTCTGTCTGTGTATGTGTTCGCAATAATCTTCAGAACAGTTGGACCGATTTTGACGGAATTTTCACTGACAGAAAAGAAACAGAGTTTGCATATAAAATCTTTGTTTTCCGACAAGAAAATCCGTGCTGTAACCACGGACGCAGCTAGTATAGAATATATAGAGGCGGCTCTGAAAGAAACAGACTAAATTATGTGCGTTTCATATTAGCGATTACTTTTAAATTATATAAGCGGCTTATCATGGGCTTACTGACATAATAAACTTTTTTTTCACATATACCAGGAATTCACATATACTCCTTGCCTGAGTCGCTGTCAACCTAAAACCAAGAGCGAACATCTAAGGATTCCTTCAATACCTTTGACACTTCTTCACTTGATCTGAGGTGAAATGGTTTTTAAACGCTAGCCTATAAAGCATGAAAAAGTACAATATCCAAATTATCCAATGCTATGCTCAAAACGAAGCGTGGGTAATTCGTCCGCTCCCTGGCGAAACTGAATGGTTGTAAAATGAGATAGCCAGTAAACCTTAGACGCCGAAGCTGTCTCTAACGGTAAATTTAGAATTAATAAACGTCAACATTAGGTAGAGATGGGCTCTTCTCCCACTAAAAGTATAATTACTCTTTGAACAATGCTCTTTGAACTTTAAACGTAACTATTCCAGATGATAGTATTAAAGGATGTTGAGTTTTATAGTTTGTTACTGGTTCAAATTTAATAAATTATCGAACGAGTATATACGTTTATTATCCTGAACATGGTCTAATAAATAATATTCTCCCGTTATTATTTTATTTTCTCTTTAATAAGTACAATTTGAAAAATGTAATACTGACTTCCATTCTATTCAGTCATTAGAGTGTAACTCAAAACTACTGGACCGAATTTGATGAAATATAAATGGGACCACAAGGGAAGCACCACCTTTCAAATAAAAATAAAAGAGTCTTGAGAATCGGTTCACCCAGTCCAAAGTGATGAGGTAACAAACATTTAAAAAAACAGGTGAATTGAGTACCTCCTCCTTTTTGGAAGTCGGTAGAAAAATATGTTTAAGCAATAAGACCGCCCTTCATATGTAAGAGAGTTCCGTACCCAAAGGGAAAAACTGGACCTATTACTTACGGCCGGTCCCAATAATCTATCTATCGCCGGTTTACCTTACTAGAGATAGATATTTGACACTATTTGTATGGACGTTATGTCAAATTGCTATCGGTAGTAAGGTAAACCGTGGATAGATAGATTATTGGGACGTGCCTTAAGACTCCGCTGTCCATCCGTCTGTTTGTCTGTATGTAACCGTGATAGTTAGACAGTTGAAATTTTCACAGATAATGTATTTCTGTTGCCGTTACAGCATATACTAAAAAAACAGATTAAAACAGATGTTTAAGGGGGCTCCCATACAACAAACATGATTTTAGCTCGTATCTGCTCCATATTGATAGCGGCACATGTAGACGCTTGTAACATTCATTATAGATAATGGTATATACAGAACCCTTCGTGCTCGAGTCCGACTCGCACTTGGTCGGTTTTTATTTATATGTTATTTATAAAGAGTTTTCTACCTATATACGAATATTTCCTTTTTACATTTTTTACATTTTATTAACATTATACGAGTTATTTACTTCGATGCTATTTGATTACATAAAATTTCATGAAAAATGTAATAAGACAGATGTCAGATGTACGCACATTTCTTAGGGAAGTACTTGTTGGAATTATCGAGAATAAAATTTAATTATGTATTATATTAATACGCATGCATCCGGAAATAGTAAACCCCATATTCCGTATAACAATTAGGAATTCCGTATGTTGTAATGATGTAATGTAATGAACAATGATACCTAATTGATCAATTAAGTACTTACTAAAGCACACACTAACATGTCATAAATCATCATAATCATAATCAGCTCATTTTGTTCCCACTGCTGGGACTCGAGTCTTCCTTTCAGAGACAAGAGTTGGGCCATAATCCACCACGCGGGCCCAGTGCGGATTGGTGGATAAGTTAGTGGCCAATCCATATCGAAGTTTTCAAGCCGCCCGAAGGCCTTCGACATAGTCTAACGATTGTTGTCCTTAGGCAAACAACCGAGACCGACCTCTTAACGTGCCCTCCGAAGCAGGGAAGCGCTCAGTTGAATAATGCTACTAGCGGTCACCCATCCAAGTCCTGACCGCAGCAAGTGTTGCTTAACTTGTTGATCGGTTAAGATCGCCAAGTCGAGCTCCGCTACGAGCGCTTCCACTAACATGTAAGTATTTATAATAAGTTTAAATGGCACAAGAAGATGCATTCATAGCTATTTGCATTCATGTCAAACTATATCAGATATCCTAATAAAACTTTATAATAATTGGCAGCATTTTATTAGATTTTGTCCTTTATAAGGAGTACTTGTATATACTTACTGATTCACTTTATAATATAGAAACTAGGGAAGATTTATAAGTACCTATATATTTCTAAATCTCTATCAGTCTTAATATATCCGAGATACTTATCACGTATTAAGTTTTGCTACTGAGTAAAGAATAGAAATGATCAAAGGTTGTTTCTTATACGAGTAATAACAATAGTTTATAGCAGTACGACAGCTTAAAGCAATATTGCGTCTATAATCACAATAATTCTACTTTGGCCAGCTGATACTCGCCTTATCTGAGCCTAATAACGACGGGTTACGTTCTATATAGCCGCAATCCTTGAGTTATGTGGCCAATAAAAAGTACGGCACTAGCCGATAATCCTTTGGTTAGGCGACAACGCCAGCATTTAGTGATGGTAAATGTGTGATATTTATGGGATAGTTTGTAAACTTGGGTTACAGTAAGAGGGTAGATACGTATGCTTTAATGGTAATATTATATAAGGTTTGATAGTTCAAGAGTTCTGTGATTATTCGACTCTTGCTTGTAATTGAACGTTTCTTCTGGGTAAAGCTTAAAGTGTAGCGTTAACTTACTCAAACCCCAGAAGTAGCGTTCCATATGTAATTTTTTATTGCTCAAAGTAGGCAGACAGACAGGCGGCCCATTTCATGGAAAGTGGTCACCGTCGCCTACTATAGACGTTTGCAATACCAAGGACGTTGTCAACGCGCTGCCGACCTCTAAAAGAAATAAGGAAAAGAAGGGGTGGAGGGGGAAGGAATGGCAGAAGGAGAGAGAAAGAGAGGGGGGATCGGGCCTCCGGAACCTCCCACAGGTCGACTGAAACGCATTAGTAAGCTATATGTATTACTTCATGTCGGTGTTATGTGGGAGTGTGGTACTTTCCCGGTCGTGCCGGCCCATTCAGCTGCAACCCGTAGGGTACCTACAACGTGGCACTACCACCAAAAAAGAGTCATAGAAGTAAAAAACTGTAAACACACATTTATATTAATTTTACAAATATTTTGTCTCGTTAGAGTTCAAACTTGAGACTTTGAGGTCTAAGGTGGCTCATAGCAGGTTGACTACAATGATGTGAGTTTTATTCGTAGCAGCGACAACTATTTGCAGATAAACTGACCGGATAACAATGAGCAATTGAGTAGTGTTTAAAAAGATACAAGACCGTTTATACAAGAGTGTCATAGGTCACCCTAATATAGAAGGGAACGTTGGGTCTTTACACCCTCCCCAGAGGCTGGGCCTGCCTAAGTGGGCAGTGACGTCGGTGGGGGCTGTGGCTGAATAACGTAAGTGGTCCTACGCCTCCCGCCAATAGTCGATGAGGATGGAACACCGCAGAGGTTTGGTGGGTTTGCCGCCCGTCTGGCGTTGACTCCCACTCGCGCACCAGCTCTCCCTGGAGCTGGTGATCAGGGTTTAAAAGCTTTCTCTGCGACAAAAAAAAAAAAAAAAGGACAAGTAGTTAGGTGAGTTCAACACGGTGCTGTGAAAGTTTGACACGAGATCTGGGTACTACAATTTAAAAAAGAATGAAGTAAGGAGCCAAAGGTGTTGGATTTGGTTAAGCGTGAGTGCATAATAAAGTATGACTAATTTAAAGCTGTCCTATTCGATGTCGATAATAATGGTTAAACAAATGATATCTCTCTGCTTTAAAACGAATATGACGAAGGAAGAAGGATCAAACCACTCTGTGTTAAGTGCTGTGCAAATTAAATCATATCGGCCTTAAGTGACTGAGTAAGTTTCCCATTTACAATGGGTTATGGGCCTAGTACGTTTTCACTGCGCCACTTTGATAGTAACCGTTTTGCAGGAGCCAGAGTTTGAAAAATCATTTTACAAAAATCAATGTTATTATATTATAAGTATTATTCTCACTCATATGTTTCAGGATCACTACACACATTTCTACTATTGAACTTGATTGTGCTTTTAATATATAATAATATACACAATAACTCAAAACAACATTTAAAAAATTTCAATTTTCCGAATGCACACAATCCTACTAATCGACATAATTACTATTTGCACATTCTTGTTGGCCCATTTTTCATATTATTGTTAAAATGACATACTGAAGCGTGAAGATAAGCTTGTTTGATGTTAGACTTCACGTTCTACTTTAGCGACATGTCGTTAAACTGTCATATCAGATGATAGGTCGCTTCGGCAAGTAATGATGGTGCTACAGTATACCTTCTAGATTTTTCTATTGTTATCAAGTTAAGTGGAGTCTTGTTATTGACTTTTCTTAAACAACTTATTTTATAACTATAGCTGTAACCCCCCAAATAAAATAAGTGAGTGGCAAGTCATCCGTCTGTTGGTAAGTACCACATCACCTATGACAGTAAGACCCGGCCTTTAAAACAAAAGATTCATGAATTAAACTAACATCAACGGTGTCATAAGGGATATGGTGCTGTTAGTAGTCCTAATACCGAAATTGGTGGACGAATGGAATTGGTGGTCTTATTTTTTAAATCGGAAATACTGAATTTAAATTGAAATTCACAACATATATAAATGTTATCTAAGAACTTTTCATTACAAGAATTGACTGTCTCACAAGATAGACTGTATCTTGTGAGACAGTCAATTCTTGTAATGAAAATATAGTTAGTAGAAGTACATTATAAATTATTGTAAAATCAGCCAATATTCACTTAGGTATAACTCTAATACATACGGCTTCACAATCATAATCAGCCTATTATATTACCACTGCTGGGACTCGAGCCTTCCTCACACAGACAGGCGTTAGCTCATAATCCACCACGCGGGCCCAGAGCGGCTTGGTGGAGAGGCTAGTGGCCAACCCATATCGACTATTTCAGGCCGTCCGAAGGCCTTCAACATAGCCTAACGACTGTTGCCCTAACACAAACAATCGGGACCGACTTAACGTGCCCTCCGAAACACGGAAGTACTTAGTTGAATAATGCCACTAGCGGTCACCCATCCAAGTCCTGACCGCACCCAGTATTGCTTAACTTATTGATCGGTTAAGATCGCAAAGTCAAGCTCCGCTGCGAGCGTTTTGATACGGTTTAGATAATTAAGTTTAAAATTATCTTGTCTTATCTTATTACAACAGCGGTGCATGTATACATTAGAAAAGTTTATTTTAGAAACAGAGAATTTCAGAGACAGAGACATTAGAAACAGAGAGCACATAAAATTTGGAACAAACGAAAAAAACATTACAATGCTGCTTAATTCTTCTACATTTTCTCGGTCTTGTATAATATTATGGCTTAATTCCGTACATTTTATCCTCCTTGTTTTGTAGTCATTATAAAAGGACACCGGGTAATGTGAATGCATTAATATTATGATATTATTATATCTTAAGCACCGTCATTATAAATGACGTTAATACGAAACGTGATCCGAGTTACGGTACCGTGATAAGATTTTGAGGACGCTGTTGATACTGCAAGAAGTTTTCTTGACATTTTATAAAATAAAGAAGCTTTGTTGATTCAGTTATGGTCGTCGTGGGCAGCTCAATTTTCTGTTGAAGAATTTGATATATGATTAAAAAATCCATATTCAATTTATGATCATGCAGTAATATGACAATGAGATGGGTAGATTTCCCACCAAATTTACTTTCCTTGAGAAAAGATCACGTTGAGATCAAAAGCGAGGCGGGAGGGTCTTATAATTCTACAAAAAGGTGTTGCCACTTTTTTTTAAGGATAAGACCATCAAATTTTTGTTTCATGCTTCTGGCGTTCTTAATTGTTTTCTTTTCGTTAACTTCCAGTGGAACAGTATTAAAGAGCTTCGTGTGCCACTCGATTTCAGAAGCTCTGATGTGATACCGTCATCACCCGGCATTTTGTTGTACCTAAGCTGTTTCAAGGCCATCCTAATCTCATACAGTTATGTAAAATATTTCATGAGTTATATGTAAAACTCCAATAAGATACGTATATATCTTAATAAAATTAGTTACTTATTCGATATTTTCTTAGTAATAAAATATTTATATATATAAAAGCGAATAGTCACTATAGAATAGAATAGCTAGGAGTTTGAAATTTTGCATGGGGGTTCTTTTTAGGACGTAGGTGCTCACTAAGACGAGATTTTATGAAATTCAACACCTAAGGGTTTTTTTTTGGGGTTGATAGTTTGTATGAAACTTCGTTACTGCGAGTTCTAAAAGTTTAAAATTTTGCATGGGAGTTCTTCTTTGGACCTATGTACTCACTAAGTATAAGTGAGTAATCTATACTCGGGATTTTGTGAAATTCAACCCCTAATTGAAATCTGACTAATTGAAATCTGTAATTACCATATCCCGCGAGGGCACGCGAGCGAAGCCGCTGGCGGGTCAGCTAGTCTTCTAAATACATATAATAACATCTATCAATCTACATATAATAAAAATGTAACGGATCGCTGTTTGTACATGAGAGATAGTTAGTTTAAGTCCCAACAATATTTTTTTCATAATAATGAGTAATATTACTCATTGGGATATTATTGGGACTTAAACTAAAATAGAATTAAAAATTTTTTTGTTAGAATTATTCTAACAATAATTTTTTTAATTCTATTAGAGAATACTGTATTAGAGGAGAAGGGTAGAATTATTCTAATAATCACTACGGTCAACTACGAGAAGTATTATAATCAAATCTACAAACACATCAATTTATGGTTAATAAAATACATTTAGTTCTCTGTATGACGTTACAGTGTCAACAATATACGTACCTACATAAAACCACTTAAAAAAATGACGTTTCACAGAAACCTAATTATCACTTCAAGGTATAAACTGCCTGGAAACAAAACTAGAAATATTATTTTTAGAAGCAATATTACTAACGATAACATTTTATTTTCATGGAAACATTTAAGAATTTAATCCTATTACAAGCTTCAGATAACAAGAGCCTCATTTAGGGGAAAGCAAATAATTTCCGTTTTTAATATTGTTTTGATAGTTTAAGTTAAGAAAGTATCTCGACTGGTTATGTGTCCTGTCGGGTCGCGCAACCCGGCTATGTCCGCCCTATACTGTAGACACTAGTAACGGCTAAGAAAAAAGTAACAAAAAGTGACCACAGAAGGGCACAAAGAGTATTCGCGCTAAATGGCCCTCTAAGCAACGGCAAATAAGTTAAGTAGACACTGGCAACGGCAAAGAAGAAAAGTAAGAAAAAGTGACCCCAGAAGGACACGAAAGAGCATTGGCGCTACATGGCCCTTTAAGCAACGGCAAAGAAGTTAAGCTAGGAAAAGTTACCCGGGACTTTACGAAACCAATCCACTTACTCGAGTGTACCTACCGCGGAAGTTAAGCTGACGTAGTACGACTGACGAGTAACATTAAAATGTCCAATACTTTTAGATTTTCGTTAAAAAATAGCTAAATAGATATTGTTACTGAATAATAGGGGATTACTCACGTAATACTTGCCGGATAGACTATTAGTTTGACCACATCCGGTGGTCGTTTTCAAGGAGTGTTCGGGACGCCCGCGTCGATGACGTCGCGCTTAGCACTCTAAAATAGATATTATTATTAAAATTAAACATACGTTTGCCCATTAAAGAAATATGGGCAATAATCCACTACGCAGGTCTAGTGCACTCTGGGGCATACGCTAGTGACCAGCAATCGGAGCTTACATATCGTCTAAAATACTCTGGCATGGCTAAAATATTTTCTAAGACCAAATGAGACTTATGGTTTGATGTCAAAAGCATGGAAGCGCTCAGATGAGCCCCAAGTGATCACACATTAAAAAAGTTATCGCATCCACAATTACCTAAAAAAAAATGTGGATTTAAAGACGTGCTCATACTTCAGAAAAAAGTTTTTAATACCGCAACCTTCATTACAATATGTTCTACACCTCTTTTTTATAGTATTAAGAAACGGTAAAAGCACGAGGGCAACCTGATGTTAAGTGGTAACTTCTACCTAGAACAAATGTATTTCCTCACAACTGAAGAACTGCCTGCCCCCATAACCCTGAGATATTAAGTAGTTAAGTCTCATGGTGCCTGTAATTTTGTCGGCAACCATATTTTCAAACTAAACGCCGTATTTTGAACATTACTGCTTCATGGTAGAAAAAGGTATAAGGGCAGCTGTAGTCCCCCGGACAAAATAATTCACAAAGATTTCTAATGCTCTTAAATATTCTTCTAATCTCCTTTGATATGTTCTATGTAAATCTTCTTAGTTTATTATGAACATACCACACGCAACAATAGCACTTAGTGTTATTATGTGGTGGACGGTGTCTTTGTCCTGTTAACAAAATGGAATGGATAGCTTTGTATCGTTATTACTGTCGTCAGTTTCAGAGTCACAACGATAACCATAATTGGCATCCACAGGTAGCCATCAACATTATTATTGTTAACTAGCGACTGCCTGCGACTTCGTCCTCGTAGTAGGCTCAGCCTTCGGCCTCGCCATTACCTCCCATCGTTTTTTTTGATTTTCTTTCATAAACCCCTTCTCCTGACAATAATTAACACGACAAAAAAGATTGGCGGGATTGTTCCATCCGTTCTCAAGTATCTATTATACACACACACATATATATATATATATATGTATATATATATGTGTGTGTGTATAATAGATACAAATAAACCCATATTTCTCCTGGTCACACTATAACTTATATATATATATATATAAAGATTTTCTTTTTGTAATTTTAGTGGGTTCGGAGGTTCTTAATCAACATTTATTTTGTCAATGTACCGTTCCATAACACTCCACACACAGTAATACACGTTATTCTATAACACTTAAATATTGGTAACTTGAAGTAAAGGTATAAACATAATAAATGTATAATATTTTGTATTTAACTTATTTTAAAAAGAAATGTGAAATGATATACTACTTTTGAAACGTTCGTAAACTCTGTCAAAGGCTTCAAAATTGTTTGTCACTGTCATGTTCATTCTGTTCATTCCAAACATTTACGTCTCGGTAATTGAATTTCCTGAGTTATGCATGTGACAATCAGCCTTCTTTTTGAACAACGGACGTTTCAAAACAATAGAACACCTATTTTAACATTCAAGACACTTGTTCTCATTACGAGAGGCTTGGTCCTATTATTTACGAGTTACGTGCACTCTGTTAAAATTTTACTGCCGTTATATTGAATTTGTATAACTACCGGCAACAGTCTCGTCTTTTCGAGTAAAATGCTGCAGTTTGGCGCAGTCTAAAATTGCATTCATTTTGATGGTTATACAGCTCTTGTCACTGAGGTTGGCCATTGTTCTTTACTTGATCTACTAGTTAACGCAACGTTCATTACAACTAATTAAGATGGCTGGTGAATAGTGGATTTTACAAATTACAATGCTACATTACACTAATCGTTCCTTTGCATTATCTCCTCTTTATTACCTTCTATTTGCGCCCTGTAGCTTATCTATGCGGAAAATAGTAACCCGAACGCAACTCAGCTACTTAATTATAGCCTATGTGTACACACTACAGTTCTAAATTTTCAGCATATTATTTCAGTAACTTTGGCTCGAAAGATTAACACAGATCCATCCATCCAATAAAATATACCTACTTGTTTTTTATCAGAATTTAAATAAACTGCGTCTCGCGATTGATAAAATCAAAATTATCGCAATGAAGGATAGGATACGAAAATATTACTTTTAAACTTCTAGTTAGCTCGAAGTTGTTCTTATTATGCATCAAACTAGTACTTATCACACATGCTAGAGAGTAAGTGTGTTTGTTTGTTACTTCATTTCCACCGAAACAGTATAATTGACTTAAGTAAAATATTAAATGATGATAACTAGATAGCGCTAAATAGATCAATACTAAGCACATAAACCACTTTCATCCCAAAATCCCATCAATTTAATTTGCTTCGCGGGCCGAGCCATTACATGTACCATCAATGATAAAAATAAAAGTATTTTTTTTATTTTTCTTTTCCTTCGTATTCTACATCCTCCCACTCGGAACACAACTTACACGAAATTCCATTTATGTCTATAGACATCGTTAGTATTATACACGAACCAGAACAGACCTACAAATATTAAACAATATTTATCTATACGACGTATTCAAATTTAGCGAACGTTAGCATAGAATAGGTGCCCACATCTATGTCTGCACAAATGCGAGCCGGCACTGGCACGCACAGATATTCCCGGCAAGAATGTTTTGTCATGTAACCTATGTTGCTGGCTCGTGTGACGTAGGTATATAGAGAAGCTCTCTCTCTCTGTCTGTGTGGTCGTTTCCTCATGACTGACGATCGTGGTCATCGGTGGATGTGGATGGTGTACACCGAGATCGTATGATCTGCTTCCATCGGTGCCTATCCATCGCGTCTCTGACAACTGAACAAAACTCGATTGATGAAAGCTGTTTCAATTGGTCGCTCCATCTGGTTGGGGATTGCCCGCGGGGTCTTTTGCCCTCAATAGAGAATAGGCACTCCAATACAACCCTGGAGTCTAAGACAAAGTTAGTTAGCATTTCTAGTTGGAGTATAGTTACGTCTCAGCAGAAAATGTAAAAAAAAAACAGAAAAAAACCCATCGAAAAATGTGTCTCTGAAATACGCCACAGAGATGTCGTGTTCATCGTTAGCTCACGGCCGCACTAATTGAAAGACCTTCCAGTGTAGATGTATTCGAGGCATGTTTTCAGTGTTTATAAGGCATGTCTATATTTTATTTAGTTTGTCGAGGTAGTTTAAGTATCGTTTTTGCTTTTTGTGTATGTTCACCGATTTCTCCCTCATTTGTGGACCGATTCTCAAAATTCTTTTTTTGTTTGGTAGAGTATAATTCCGAGGTGATCCCATTTAAATTTCATCAAATTAAGCAAGCGGTTTTTGAGTAACTTGATGAAATCATCATTGACGGTAAATGACAATCGATCTCGTAAGTAGGAAGGGTCAATGATGAAACACATAGGTACTACAACAGATGAATAACAGACTTGCGTTTGACTGCTACTTCGAATGATGTAAGCGATGATGCAGATTTAGTATGTCAACTTAGACAACCATAGTTCCCCATAGTTCATTCGCGATTTGAAACCTTGACGATTTTATCTATCGAAGAACATAGACTCGGGCAATGAATTGCACCCCTTGGCAGGTCGCTTTAAGAAAGAAGAAAACCAATTCCACAATTCTATCTGTATCTAATATACCTGACTTCTGCTATTTATTTAATTTCAAAGTTAGTAACATAGTTGTAACGTCGGTTTCAATGAGTAACTTCCTTAAATTTTCAACAGCAATATATCTTAACCAACTGGTTGAAAATTCACTTTGTAAAGTATCGTTTTATAGCTTTTAGTTGGAAGAGAACTTGCTCTGAATAAATTTTATATGACCAAAGACAGCATATCGGGGCGTTTCAGATTTTTCCAGAAGCTGGAATTGCTATATCATGTGGTAACCATTATTTTTATTTCAATTTCGCCTCGGTGTAGTTTCGAAATTGAGGTCATGACTCCTATTTTCATGTTTATGGAGGTGTAGTTGAAAGGTTTTGTACAGTCAAGTAGAGGTAACTAATGAAGGAATTGACTTGTATGCGCCATTATTTTGGCAATAATTTTATAGCCTTTGTGACCAGTGCGTGCCCTAGTGTTATACGTAGTATTATTTTAAAAATGAAGGGTTCCGACATAAGTAAGGTACCTATTTGAAATAAATAATTTTTCGGTTGGATACATTTTGTAAAAGGTATTCGATAGATGGCGCTCCGTATCGTGTCACTAAAAGCTTACATCGTTTTGCAAGGCACTGCACTGTACTGCACTCGTCACCCGAAGAAATAGTTTTTTCGTATTTTTGAGTCGCCTAGTAATTTTCCTTCACCTATTATGAAAAGTATTTAGGATTATATGATATATATTAAGGTTAAAAAAATAATGGTTTTAATTTTAATGATTCAAAAGTGTTTCTATATTTTACTTCTTTTACATTTGTGTATACCACACCAAAGACAATCAAAAAAATATTCACAATATTTCTTCTATTAACAAAATGTTGTCTGTTTTTGTTAAAAAAATATTATTAATTTTTACCTATTTAGATAAAAATCTAAACGGTCAAAACTTTTGGTGTCTTGACCCACAATTTTCTCGGTTCTTTTTCTTTTAAAATTATGTAAAGATGGAATCGTGTGCCTATAAATATTAAATATTTATTAACAATTAAAAACCAATACTATATATTTTAAATTTCATTTTCTTGTTTTGTTCAAATTTTACTCCGTTTTATTATTGATTTTCTTTAAAAATATATGAAAACAGTATTTCTTACAGTGCTGCCCAATTCCGGGTCATTATGTAATAAGTCATCACATAATATGATGAAAAAACATAAGGGAACTCATCAGAAAACAGTCTTGACACAGATTGTCAGAAGACGCATCATATCATTTAGTAAGTATAAGATACATGAAATAAATGCATAAAGCACATGTATAAAACGCGTTAGGCTTATCTCTTCTTGCATAATAAATAATTATAATTAATAACATAATAATAAATTATAATTATAAATAATTCTTTTGTATAATAAAACATGACTGTCAAAACGTGTGTGTTTTGTTGGGTACCTCTGCATGGCTGACCTTCAGGATTGTAAAGCCATGATGGTATGGTATGTATGTATGTATATACAATACTTCACTTTTGACTTGTATCTTACTGCGTAATCACTCTTGGAAGCTTCATTTTAAGTACACGTTTCAACTTCAAGGTTCTTTCGAAATTATTTTAAATCAAGTACGAATAAACCGAAGTCCTGTATGTTACGTTGATGTGATTTCGGTTTATTACGTTTAGTAGTAAGATGCTATAATTAATTTAACTCACATTCGACACACCCGGTTCGACATAAACCTTTCGGACTTATACTCCGGAATAAAATTAAAAATTTATGAATGTACGAAAACACCAGTAATGAATAAGGTAACTTGAAGCTTCTTCTAAACTTGTGTACTTTATGATAAAGAAAAAGTTTTCCTTTTTAATAAAACCTGCGCCCAGTTAAACCAACGTGGTGATGGATGATGATGAAGACAATGAAAAGTATCCTATGTGTTAATTCAGAAACGCATCTACCTCATCTACCATATTTTATCAAAATTGGCCCAGCCGTTTGAGCATGCATGGAGAAGTAAAAAAATAAAAACACTCAAAATTTCTCCTTTATAATATAAGTGTGATGATAAGTCAAATTTTGTATTTTTGGTATAGGTATTAGGGTAACAATGAGTTTGTATTGTGTGGAAATATGAATGATATTTCAATGAAGTTTAATTTAAGATTTGCGTCGGACCATTAGAAAGTGCTTGGTTAGTGATACTACTATCTTTTACTTTAGGCACGTTGGCTGAAACACTAATGTTTGGCATTCAATTGACAGATCCCTGCCTAAAGTTCTTCAGGAATAAAATCCGACTAGGTTTGTGATAAAAATAGGGTCTCGTCCCACCTTTTATTTGAGACAGTCTTTTTGTGATGATACCAAGAACATGTCTGACTAAATCTGTGTTTATTAGTGTTTAATATTATTATTGTACACCTCAGTCGACGAATATGTAAATATGTGTTAGGTATTGATTGTCAAGAACATTAAAACAGAGTGCCGCATACGTGACGATAGTATTTAAATTTATTGCTACTATCACATCAAGAGAAACTTTAGTTGAATTAAGTACTTAATCTGTGCTCTTCATTAGTGCCTCAGTTGTTTACCTGTTTCGGTATTTCAATATGACTCCAACAAAGTTGTTAGTTATTAAATTGTTTGAAAACTCAAATATACAAGTAATTTGGCTTCTATATTCGAATAATTAATCCGAAACTCCAGATTAAATAGCGTTGGAGCGCCAGATAAACTACGTAAATAAATCCTCTCTATCTATCCCGTCCTACCTATAAATTACTAGTAGGTGCCTAACAGTGTTATCTGATAGTCACTTTTCCATATACTGTAAATCTATTCCATTTTATCCGAATGCGGCGAATCCCAGAAGAAGGGGTTATGTGTTTGACCAGTATGTACCTATGTTGTGTTTATGTATGTCCGTTCCTATGTCCGCTTATAACTACTAAAACGCTTAACAGATTTCGCTAAATTATGCGTCTTTAGACTCGTCATTTTAGCAGTCGTGCTATTTAGCTATTAGTTTATTATTTTAAGTATTTAGCAACATTATTTTGGAACTTATTTCTAGGCGTTGAATTGATATTTTGGATAGTTTTCTACGCAGGTTATTGTGTACAGAATAAGCTCCAAACGGTCAGTGATGATGCGTAAGAAGGCGGAGGCACACTTATAGGGTTTAGAATTGCAATTTTCAGGGTGTAGACTAACGGGTACTAAGAAGTTCTAAGAAGCTACGACGTGGATCTCATCACGATTCACATATTAACTTCACCTCAAATTTGATATAGGAATGGAATCAGCGACCACCTAATTGACGGTCAACTCTCCCCGACCCCAAGCTGTCATCGCTTCAAAATCGATTAGTCTAACAAAGCCAGTTGAGTAATGGGAATTGGTGGAGTAATATGTGGAAGCACATTCTACCAATATAGTCTATGCGTGTATTCCAGGCCGTAATGTAGTTCACGTTGCATATATCAGACGTTATTTCATGTGGTCAGCTCAAACATGAGCCCATTAGAGGCGTGTAATGTATTATATGCACTATGATTTGCTTAGCCAAATGCCACACTTTATAATGCTCATGAAATATATTATGATGATATATGCACACGTGTATACAATCTCTCTCTAAGAGCGCGTACGGTGCATTGTTTAGTCATTCTAAGTTGTCCATCTACAAAAATTGAAATAAAACGTAATTATTGCTGACTAATTTCTGTCTATATTAGTGTAACATGCACACATAACTTACTTACGGTAAAAAATAGCATATATATATAGCATTACTTACGACATATAGTTTGAATTTATTCGTTAAAACTTATAAATATGTAAAAAAAATTACAATGTCTTCATCTGGCATACAGATTGATACATCTCCCCAATATTGCAGACTGTGGTCGCTCAGTTCTCTAGGTTTTTATTGGTTAAGCACTACGCTAAGCTTGATGTGGATACCGGTTGGATGGTAGATTGTGTTAATTTATTTGTGTGAAAATTTTAGAAGACCACTAGAACTTTTATGTATTTTAGTGTGTTAAATGTATGATTATGGTGCGATTTACAAAATGAAACTTCTGGTTAGAACAGCGAGGTTTAAGTGACGTCTCAGGGTAATGCCAGCCCAACATTATTTTTCTTGAAACGTTCGGTTTTTGATTTGCAGTATATATCGAGTAAATTTTTTTTTCGGTGGTAGATCAACGCTGTGACCCCACATTGGAATGGGCCGGCACAACCGGGAAACTACCACACTCCCACATAAGACCGACGTGAAGTCGCCATATTGCGTTTCGTTGCCATAATGTAGATCGTTTGCCAAACTATCACATAAAAAAAAATTACAACTAACGCTTACAATTGGTACAAGTAGTCAAGCAAGTAACTGAGTGTGTTCACGCTATGGTGAGCATGATTAGACCTTTGGTTCTGGTGATTTTTTAGGACAGTCTATTGGCAAAATTTTAGCCATTCAGGTGTTCTAAAAAGTCTGCTATAGGTCACTAGCATATTTGCTAAGCCGCAGTGGGGCTGCATGGTGGCTTAAATCACTTACTGCTCTCTGTAGAAGGAAATCTCGTGACCTAGCTATATGAGTGTGATACGCTCATGTACTATAGGCAAGTAGTATGATGGCAAGCGCCATGCCCACGCATTATAAATTTCATAGATATGACAGTTACAATACCAGAGTGTAATTAAGGCACTACTAAAGGTTTGAGCACTGAACTCATGGCCCAGAGAAATTATCTAATTCGCCCGCGGTAATTTCACTTGCTAATTGCACACTAATTTCATACATGGCCCACCATTTACTCGAAGTGGGTTGAGTTTCCTCGCCCCATATGATCCACATTCCAACTTTATCCAAATTAATCACCACGTAATGAAATGGCACCATAAGATACTGTTTGCGTCTATACCAATCTACAATGTGAGTGTTATAGCACTAAAATATTCATATTTTTGGCTTCTAGCCCAAGTTCTGTGTAATGCCATCCATACAATAGTAGTTGCATAACATTAAAATATTATCCTACATATCATCAAATGTTTGCATAATTCGTTGTCACCTGACTACCTGCAGCTTGTTTTCCTTATTTGCTTAAGCTACGAAAATATCGTAATAGACAAACAAAGTGGTTCTGAAGGGCGAACCCATATGACGTCACTGTAGCCCCGTTATACCCCTCGTAAAATAGGACAATGATGTTTCATATTTTAGTAGCCCAGTATCCTATGGCAGTTGAGCTAATGGAGTGTACATATATTTGAGTTTGTTAATTACTTGCGGATAATGTTAGTACATTATTGTACTACTCAACTGCTGATACAAACATTAAAGTTTGATACGACATCGTGGCGGAGTGTCACACGGTTCATATCCTCATTTGAGACTTGACCTTGTTATGATTTTGAAAATTCAAATTTTTTATTATATTCCTTGCCCACTAATCCTGAGTATTCTTTGTTCCGTAGGTCCAATAATCAATTCAATTCCAAGAAGAAGCTTGGAAGCTTAACCTTATAAATGACTCTACTATATACACGAATCAATAAATAAATGTAAATATATATATAGAGACATATAGAGATATATAGAGACAACATCCAGACAATGTCTTCAGGTCCGAAACTATAGGCAGAACATGAACTATGACACAGGTCAATTAAAAATGTTGAAAAACACAAATATTGTCATGTCATTTATTATGCAAATATAGGTACAAAGTTTTTGAAAAGTGGAAATCTCATTTTGATACAACATCTGGCATCTGGTAATGATAATAATATATAATATATAATAATATATATAATAATAATCATCTCGGCGGAAGCGGCCGAGACACTTTTTAAATTTATGTTCAAAATTATGAAGTAAGATCAAGAATGTAACAATGGAACTGACATAGTTAAATTTAAAAAGCTAAAAAAATGCCCGGGGATCGAGCCCGAAACCAGCAGCCAGCAGCAGCGCCAACCGGCCAGTCAATAAATATCAATATATATATAAAGCAAAACTTCATTGATCATAATCACTTTAGAATGTGTAAATATCGTCTGTTACAACGCTTCCACTAAATGTTACAAATGAAACATAGATTTAGAAAAAAAAGTACGATGGTTCTAGTAACTAAGTATCATCATAAGCAACAGATAGTAACATCTCGTATCGTATGTACTTCAGGTGGGAATATATGCATAATGAATTGAATTAAAAATATATTCCATTAGAGATTTCATTTACTCGATACAGTTAATCCACCAGGGGATTCATTATCCGTAGAATCTTGTTCCACCAACAGAGACAGTGGATAAAATATTCCACAAACTATTCCACTACGTACCATTCTATTTGTAGGTGGATTTTTCTACGGATTATTTAATCTTCATAAGATTATTGATATCGAAAGCTTATGCTTATAATATATCATTTTCACAGTAAAATAAAACAAAACTGTATAAGCATTTATAACAAACTCTACAAACTGTTAGAGGTTCAGAATTACAATAGTACCTCCCCAACTCTACCCGTGGGTGCCGTAGAAGCCGGCTAAGGGATAAAAATCAGAAGGTGGGCAGCAGCACCTTCCCAGTCAAAAACCCAAAAACTGCGCTCGCCAGCCCGCCTGCCAAGCGTGGCGAGTATTGGCAAAACCCCTCCAATGAGTGACACAAATGGAACCAGGGAACCCGAACAGTACCCGCCAGCCCCGCTTTCTGGCTACGGTAGCGGCCACGGTAACGGTGGGGCAGGGGGTGCTAAGAATCCCCGGCAGACGCCCGGCTACCGCCCCCAACGACGACGATTGGCCCTGGTAACACACAACATATGCACGATGAGGACAGACGAGAAGATCTATGAGCTGGAAGAAGAAATGAGTAAGTTACACTGGGATATCCTGGGGTTATCAGAAGTCCAAAGAGCGGGTGAGGCCACGATAACCCTAAAATCAGGTAACCTGCTCTACTACCGGGAGGGCAACCAACAGTCTCAAGGTGGTGTCGGGTTTCTCGTCACAAGACCCTTACTAACAACATAATTACGATCGATAGCGTTTCCCATAGGGTCGTATACCTAATACTCAGAGTATCCAAACGATATTCGCTGAAGGTCATTCAGGTATACGCACCGACTAAGTCGCACCCGGATAATGAGGTGGAGGATATGTATGAGGACATTAGTCGGGCCATACATACCTCTGAAACGCACTTTCTAGTTGTTATGGGGGACTTCAACGCGAAATTGGGTAAGAGAAACGACGATGAGTTGAAAGTGGGGCAATTTGGTTATGGGCAACGGAACCGTAGGGGACAGAGGTTTGCCGACTTGCTGGAGAAAGAGGGACTCTTTATGATGAACTCTTTCTTTCAGAAGCCACCTCATAGGAAATGGACCTGGCTGAGTCCCGATGGATCCACGAGAAATGAGATTGACTTCATTATGACCACCAAGAGACAAATATTCACTGATGTCTCCGTGATCCACAGGGTGAAAACCGGTAGTGATCACCGAATGGTGAGAGGCACATTGAATATAATAATAATAATAATCATATTTATTTTCGTGACTAAAATTCATTCTTATATCATCTTATACAAATATAATTTAACAACATAAAATAAAAATAACGTGAGATATACATGCAGCCCTAGCTCTCACAGTAGGATTCCCTGTATTTGTGAGAGCTAGTTTACTCCCTTAGGTTATCTTAATTAAGACATTTAATTCTTACATATAAAGAGCAAATGATGTTTTTATTTTAAACGTTTATAGAAATAACCACGAAATAATAATAATAATGCAAATAAAATTAATTAACATATATTCCTTCTTCTCTTTTATGACTTTAGTGTGTCTATTGATTCTAAGTAAATCTTCAGTACCCTTGAAGCCCAATGCTAGTAAGTGGTTTTGGATTTTGATTTTGCAAGTTTGTCTCGTGTCACCTACTATGTCGAGTATTTTGTTTAATTGCTTGTAGATATAAGGTCCCAAAAAGTTATAGCATTTTTGTCCTATTCTAGTTTTAGTACTTAGTCCCAACCATGATAGTTTGCGTCTGGATTTTATTTTTGTTTGATCACTGTTCGTAAGAGCTGTTTTATGGAACCTCAGTGCACACGCTAATACAAATATTTGTCTAACTCCTAATTCTTTAGTGTCGTTGTATAAATCGTCTGTTGGATATCTGTAAGGCTTTTTGTTAGCAACTTTTAAAATGACTCGTTGTGCTCTTTCGGCTTTTATTAGATGTCTACTACTGTACTATAGGCCGCGCCCCATGATGTAATGCCGTAGCTGATTACTGATCTGCATAATGCAGTATACACAACATTAATAGTATCTACATCTACCACTTTTCTCAACCTTTTGAAAATATGTACTAGTTTCCATAGCCTGCAACTCAATGATTTTATTTGTTTGATCCACGATAAGAGCTCATCAATATATATTCCTAGATACTTGATGTCACTGACTTGCTCTAGCTTAGGACATGTACATATTTGTTCTATTTTAGCGTCGCATGTGTGAAGATTAATGCATAAGGGATTAGGAGGCGCGAATATTAATGTCAAACTTAAGAGGTCTCGTCTGTTGAAGTCTACGCTCCGACCTACTCGTGCCCATATTCAAAACCCCGAGAGCTTTTAACTTGAGCTGTCCAATCGCTTCGATTGCCTTGAAAACATCGCTTCAGTGGACGAGATCAATAAAAGGTTAGTAGAAACTGTCCAAACAGTGGGTTCCAAGTACTTTAAACGCCACCGTACAGATAGGCCACAAAAACTCTCCAACAATACCCTCAACCTCATGGCTGAACGACGTTCCTTAAAACTGCAGTCTTCGGATGATGCTGAAGCATATAGGCTGCTCAATAAACGAATATGGAAGTCCTTGCGACACGACATCCGGATCTTTAATACTAATCGTATTAAAGAGACGATAGAGCGGAACAAGGGCTCCAAAGTGTTTGCAAGAGACAAGTCTATTTGGCAGAGCCAGTTGACGAAGCTGAAGAGAGAAGACGGCAGTGTAGCGTCGACCAAAGCAGAAGTGTTAAGAGAGTAAGAGAGTTTCTACGGATACTCATCGGTCGCTTAACTTGTTAGCAGCTCGGCCAAAGAGCCAAGTTGACCCGACATTATACCGAAGATATCCCGGACATCAGCCTGTACGAGATGAGAATGGCCTTGAAACAGCTTAAGAACAACAAGGCGCCGGGTGACGACGGTATCACATCGGGACTTCTGATAGCGGGTGGAACACCTGTACTTAAAGTCCTTCAGAAGCTCTTTAATACCGTCTCACTCGAAGGTTCAACGCCAGAAGCATGGAACAAAAGTGTGGTGCTGCTGTTCTTCAAGAAAGGTGCCAATACTTTACTTAAGAATTACAGAACTATCTCGCTTTTGAGCCATGTTTATAAGCTATTTTCGAAGGTCATAACGAACCGTCTCAGTCGCAGTTTTGATGAACTCCAGCCTCCGGAACAAGCTGGTTTCCGAAAAGGCTATAGTACCATAGACCACATCCACACGCTACGGCAAGTTATACAGAAGACCCAAGAGTATAACTTGCCTCTTTGTTTAGAGTTTGTGGACTATGAGAAAGCTTTTGATTCGACGAAGACGTGGGCAGTGCTTGAGTCTCTCCAGCGGTGCCGTATTGACTATCGGTATATTGAAGTACTAAAGTGTTTGTAAAAAAACACCAACATGTCAGTCCGAGTACAGGAGCAGAGTTCGAAGGCAATTCCATTGCAAAGAGGCGTGAAGCAGGGAGACGTTATATCTACGAAACTGTTAACCGCTGCATTGAAAGACGCCTTCAAGCTCTTGGAATGGCAAGGTCTTGGCATCAATATCAACGGTGAGAACATCACTCACCTTCGATTTGCCGACGACATTGTAGTCATGGCAGAATCCATGGAAGACCTTAGTATAATGCTCGAAGGCCTCCATCGAGTTTCCCAACGGGTAGGCCTTAATATGAACATGGACAAGACGAAAATTATGTCTAATGCCCATGTTGTGCCTACCCCAATATCAGTTGGGAGCTCAGTTCTTGAAGTTGTTGACGAATACATCTATCTGGGACAGACAGTCAAACTAGGTAGATCCAAATTCGAGAAAGAGGTCAATCGTTGAATCTTACTCGGCTGGGCAGCGTTCTGGAAATTTCGCGAAGTCTTCTCGTCTAAAATACCTCAGTGCCTCAAGACAAGAGTCTTCGACCAATGTGTGTACAGAGAGCACAATGGAGAGGGCTATGCTCGGGGTTTCTCTACGTGATCGAATCAGAAATGAAGAGATCCGTAGACGAACGAAAGTCACTGACATAGCCCAGAAGATTAGCCAGGTAAAGTTGCAGTGTGCAGGGCACATAGCATGCAGAACAGATGGCGGATGGGGCCGGATGGTTTTGGAATGGAGACCACGGACCGGCAAGCGCAGCGTAGGTCGTCCGGTAGACGACCTGATAAAGGTCGCAGGACGACGTTGGATGCAAGCCGCTTCCAACCGGTCCTTTTGGAAAACTATGGGGGAAGCTTTTGTTCAGCAGTGGACGTTCTACGGCTGAGATGATGTTGATGATGAAAACAAAAGTGGGTATTTTTACACCTATTCCAAATCGTTCAAAATGAAAATGAAAATAGAAATGAAATAATTATATTTACGAAAAATTTAGTATATACACAGGTCTTGGTTCAGTCTATTTTGTCTTTAACCGACATGTGAAATTGTTAATGGCTATTATAAATTTATTACACTTTTCCACTTTGGTGTTATCAGCTGTACTCGAATCAATTAAATATAAATTATGAAACCCTTGCAATCAATCACAAACGACAAATGAGCTTGTCAATAATGATTGATAACGACGAGCGTTTGTAGATATTACCTAATGCATTATAGTTAGTAGCAGAATAGCAGTAGTTGTAGTTACGTATACTACAACTTCTGCTAGTGATCGTCAATGCACGCGCTTAAAGTTGTAATTTATATAGATACAAGGATTGTTTAAAAATAAATATAATCTTACACAAAAACATTGCAAGAGAACCGAAAATTAAGATATACAGTGATAGTGTCTCAATGTGCCTTAACGCTAAAAACAATTTCTTCCAGGCATCCTTATGGATGAAATCTATTTATAAGTTGACACACATTATCGCGTTGTTAAAATATATGCTACCCCTCCGTTATTACTCATAACTGAGGGCCGTAACCTCCTCCACCAATATTCGATCTTTTATTATTGAGCGCCTTCTCGATCTGTTGCCGGCGGCTTGCAGAGCCTCGTGTACAGGAATCTCGAGTGTGGAGCGTATCTGGTCAGACCAGTGCATCGGATTGCGACCCCGAGATCTTTTTCCTTCTATTTTGGCAGTGGCCTTCAACTTTTTCAGATTGTCAACATCTTTTCTGGCTATGTGACCGAAGTACTCAAGAATTCTATTTAGGCATGTCGATGAAAACCTGACAATATATGCTAACTAAAAAGAGGAATTATTAATTAATTATATTTTTTATGGGATAGGTTGGCAAACGAGCAAGTGGGTCACCTGATGGTAAGTGATACCGTCGCCCACGGACATCCACAATACAAGAGGTCTCGAGGATGCATTGCTGACCTTTGAATAAGGATGATAGGATGATAGGAAGGAGAGGCAGAACGGGGAGGAGAGGAATAGGGCCTCCGGAACCTCCCACAAACCGACGAAACGTATTAGCAAGCTATGTTACTTCACGTCGGTGTTATTTGACAGTGTGGTACTTCTCCGGTCGTGCCAGCTCATTCGGCTGTGGGGCTGCAGCGTGGCACTACCACAAAGAAAGCTTTCAACAACAAATATGAAAAAAGAGCTATGACATTATTGTCCTGTGTATAGTACCTATACACTATACTTAGTAACATTATATTAACATGTACATAATACGTATTATATCCAACAATACAAATGGATAACCAATAAGTATAAATACATAGGTATATAAATGCATAAACTTAAAATATGTACTTGTATTTAAAAAATTTAAAGGCCTGGATAACTTTTTTGTTTGTTCCATAAATATTTTAAAAAAGGTTCACGTCTAACTAAAACTAAGTTAGGAATTTACAGACAATTTTTCAATTTACGATAGAGATTAGATTGATTATAGAGAATGAATTTTAGATCTCGACACTTAACTTAGTAAGAAAAAAATTATTAACGTTAGAGTTTTAACTAGACACCTGGTCTACGTATGTAAGAAATGTAGGTAGGTTATAAGTTATTATTGTTATATTATGATATATTTAAGTAGCACAATATATTAGGTAGCACCAAAACTTTTCAAATAATTAATTTCGACTAGTCTACACTACTCGAACAATCCGTTTGAGTCTGACTCTTCTAGCCTCAAATTTGTGGCTTATGAATTAAATTTAACCTTTCAACCCATTCTGTTTTCAAACTACCTACAAGGAATTGTATAGAAAAGTCAATTTCGAATTCAAATTATATCTCATTGGTACATAAACAGTAGATTGTAGATATTCCTTAACCCTTTCTATACCGTGATAATTAAAATAAAAGATTTATGAATGAAACGCACGTAAATTTGCATCTCTGGTACGCAAAAGGTTAAAATGTCTTACAGGGGTTTTTTTTTAGTACTAATGTAGTACAGATTTACTGCGCTTTGCGTATACACTACGTATACAAAGGACATTGTCTGAAAACGTGATGCAAAGGCGCATCGAGCGGTTAGGTGGTGGAGGGGGTTCAGTTGTGGAGATAGGTCAGGTAGGTACAATTTCCCCCCCGAAGGGTTCTCGCATTGACGTGGTGGGGGGGCTTAGTAGCCGTGGCTTGAATCACCACGGTGAAGCCAAGAGGAACCCAGGGGCCGCGCCGGCGTTGGGGTGCGCTGGCCGGCTCAGGCGGGGCCGCTCCTATGAGCTTTGGCCGCCAAGTCCACATAGGAGTGGCGGGGTCCGAGCGCTTTGGCGCAGACTCGAGGAGGTGGGGCCCGGGCGCTTTGGCACAGGCTCGAGGAGGGGGGCCCGGGTACTTTGGTGCAGGCTCGAGGAGATGCGGTCCGGGCGCTTGGCGTGAGGTCGCGGGGGGCTATCCCCTGTGGCTGACGTAGCAGACGGTGGGGCTACGTATCCAACCCACCGCAGGAAGACCACGGGCGTCCAGACACGGGGAAATCTGGCGCCCATTGTTGGCGGGTTTGCTCTACGAGGCAGTTGCGGCGCGCCATGTGTTCTGGCGTGCCGCGAAGAGAAGGGTCCGGCAACGGACAGCCGCGGCGGGTTCGCGGTCGTGTGCAAAATCTGTCCCGCGTTCCCGCTAAAAGTGGCAGTGACGGAACACCCCGGGGTTTTGGTGGGTATACGGACTCCCACATAACCACTCACCTCCCCGTGGTGGGTGGTATCCATAAAGGATTTCCCCAGGACAAAAAAAAATAGGTAGGTCCAATTTTATTATTTCATATGATAGCACTTTTTAAACTTTCGCGAAATAAACGACCCCTTCTCTGGCTAAATTTTTTTATACTGCGGACACACAATAAAAACGTCAAAAATTTACCCAGATATCTGGGTAAATTATATAATTCAAGCAAGGCATATATAAATCCGGCAAGAAAATCGCGCAGTCCATAAGTTACTTATCTAATTCATATCTTTATTATATAAAAATTAACTCGTATTTCTACTGGTAACGCTATGGTCACTTGAGAATGGATGGAACAATCTAGCTAACTCTTTTTTGTTTTTGTTAATTATTGTTAGGAGATAGTTCGTATGAAAGAAAAACTAAGGAAGAATGGGAGGTTATAGCAAGGCCGAAGGCTGAGCCTACTAAGGGAACGAAGTCGCGGGCAGTCGCTAGTCTATTATAATTTATGCTCACTGGAAATGAGTTGTTATTATTAGTACCACATATAGTTATTTTTTTATTCGAATGTACTTACTAATTTTATTGTATTAAACTATGGTAACAAAAAATAATGGACAAAGATTAAAATATAAAATATATATGTCATGCTTCGCTTTATAAGGCATGATTTTGAACGTGTACAGTGTTAGTTAGTAATATTTTGTGTAAATCTTTTAGGAGTATTCACGCTGTTAACGTCCTGTATCATATTTCAAATAGGTAATAAGATAATTAACTTCGCAAGTACTAATTTCATAAAAATTAAAATTTTCTTCTTCATTTGACTAAGTATTCTCTGTATTTACAAGGTAACAAGGTAATGAAATAACTTGATCTAAGTAAGTCTCTCTCAACAACATTTCTTAAATTTGTTATATTTTGATTCGAAATATATGAATATCTTATGAGATTTGGAAGGGTTTTAAATTTAACATTGAATAACAATGTAGAAATCTATAGTCTGTATTATATATATATATATATATATATATCTCATACAATTTTTTTTGCACACAAAGCCAATAGCAAATGTTAGTTTTTATTACCTATACGTACTTGTATTATAATATTTTTTTTAAGTCATTATCAAGTAATAAGACGAGGAAGTACCTCACTACGTCTACCCATGACAGTAGCCGGATCATTCAGAGTTTAGAACTGAACTAATTTGTGGCATTATGGTGTCATAACCCCTACATTGGTCTTTTGACTCTCATTCGCCCAGCAATCTCTTACTACAATGACCAGCCCTGCGATTCTCTAAGAGCAAACATCGTTGCATCTTTGATAACATCCGTGAAACAAATGAAGAGATGACAAGAAAGGTTTTTTTTTTCGGTTGGACTAATGCTGTTTGCCTCTACCGGCATTTGCAGCGCCACCGGACGGGTGGCGAGCGCAGGTGGCACTCAGCCAGATGCGGGCGCAGAGGGCGCACCGCCTAAGGCGAGCATTGAAGACGCTTCGCCGCAAGGAGAGGAGTAAGCGACTTGCTCAAGGACACTAAGGTACGGACCTCGGCTTGGGCCGTCGCCAGGAGAGAGGGGAGTCGGAGAGAATCGCCCCGGTACATAAGTGTACCGTTGAAAGTGGGCCCTATGAATTTTTACTCTATGACTATTTGGAGAGAATCTAACCAAGACATAATTTTTGCCTCGAGCTTGGCGGCGAGCTCGGTGTCTGAATGTGTTTACCTGGGAATCATAACCTCCTGTACCTCGCCCACACTCATTACCTCGGCTGGAGCCTACACCGTGATCGGAATCACTACCTTGACTGGGGCTACAAACTGAATTACCTTGCCTCCCCCCATTTCCGTGACATGAGTCCACACCGCGACCAGGATCGTCGCGTTGTACACTCATGCCTGTACTTTGGGTAGGGCTACAAATAGAGAGTGGAGTACCTCGCCCACAGCCGTTACCTGGGCCGGAGTCTACATCGAGGCCAGGGCCGCGGTGTAGACTCCTGCCCGCACCGTGGCTGGGGCTACATAATGAACCAGAATTACCTCGTCCACAGCCATTACCTGGGCCGGAGGATACATCGCGACCGAGGCCGCGGTGTATACTCCTGCCCGCATCGTGGCTGGGACTACTATCGTGTGTGTGTGGATTACCTCGACTGCGACTGGGGCTGCGAAGAAGATCTCGGCCGGAGCCTACAATACGATCGGGATCACAGCCCTGGTCGGGTCTACAACCATTACCGGGGTTTCCTTGGGACGACGCTAAAGCTGCCGAAGTAACGGCTGCGATGGGGTCGTCCGGGTCACCCAAAATATGCCTTGGACGGCGACGGGGGGAAAGAAGTGAGGATCGGTTATGTCAGTGTAATAGTTTGCCGCTTCGACCACGAGGGGATTCGAGTAGTGGAGAGCTTTGTCGAAGTGGCGACGGGAGCAGTCTTTGATATACTGCGTTATAGAGGGGAGGGTGACAAGAAACGTTGGAAAATCAACCTTAAGTACAAGGGCGATGTCTCATAAAGTATTAGAAATCGGTGAGCTCGTATTATTAATATTTACGAAATCGCACGGCTGTACATTCTACCGCAGTAATGATTGCACACTATTGCTTCGCCTCAAAACATCTGGCCCTATACTGCTAACAACCCAGGCGGCGGTCTCTTGCAAAAGAGGTACTTTATTGGCTGTTACAATTCCCATCCCGACAGCAGATGGAAAATAATTTAAGCCCTAACGCAGTAGTCAAGTAGTAGCAGTAGTTTTCAATATGTTCCAAATCATACGTTACTTGAATAACGTCCATGAGCCTCAGATGAAATAGTAAGCTTTAGAAAGAGCGAGGAAATAGCAAGCTCTTAGACTACTTTCACAACGAGTTTGCCTTTGCAGCTACATAGGGTGCTCTTAAAATTATAATGAAATGCACTTTCCAGGCTCGAAACTTGCTCAAGTTATAATACTGAAGAAGTGTTTCCTTTTCCCAAGGAGAGTTAATGTCTTCAAAAAAGGGAAGTCGAACTACTGAGGATGCGAAACTTTGGCTTGTTTTTTGTCCAGTCTTCCGTTCAAGAGTTTAAAACGGAAGGTGCCTTTTGCAGACACTAACTTACCTCTTCATTGTTAAATTTGTAAGCAAACTATAATAATTATAATAAGAACTTAGGTATACCTTGCTTACAATGATGCAGCGGTGTCATGTTTTATAATCATCACATAACCGTTTTCATCACACAGTGTGTGCTGGGGTTTATTTTACGAACATTTATGATTGATTTTGACTCGATGTTTGGTACAACTATTATTTTGAATAAAAGTGATGCAATTGCATTGACGAAGTTATAAAATAATAAATAAAGGGTTACGACGGTCGGAAACAGGGAGACAACGATGTTATAATGAGTTCCCTGTAGGTACTTTGGTCAGTACTGTAAAACCCAATTTTTTTTAGAATTACATTGCATCACTTTTATTCAAAATTATAGTTGTCCAACAAACGTTACAAATAAGCTAATCACTTCATAACCTTCTAAATAGTATACACACAGTGTGTATATCTGTTCATAATACTGTAAGTAAAGAGTAAAGTTAAGTTCATCTAATCGCTCGTTTGGTGGCGGGGGGTGCGGGATTCAGCCTGTTCCACATGCCGTTCCCGACATTGTATTAAGGTAGGAAGCGTCTGGTTACTTTAATCACATATTGAGACCAAGAATATGATGATGGTACTTGGAATGTATACGTAAGCACGAGCTTATCTCAAAATTACATTTATAATTTATAAATAGCATTTTGGACATGCCATTTATAAATTATGGTGTTTGAAACATCATACATTTATGAAATGATGCGTCCTTACCATGCGGCACTTTAATATATAACTTTATAAATTTTTTTTAAGGAGATTTAAGTTAAACTCGGTATAAAGTGAACTCTCATAATATTACACTGGTATGTTTATAATCTTATTAATTAACGTATGTACCTACTGGTCAAACAAAACAATACTAATTTTCACTTATCTTAGTGATAAAGTGGCAGTGTTGTCCAATAGGACTCGAACAAGCTCAATATTGTGGGTTGGCGTCGCAAGCGATGGGTCATAAAACTGAAGTCCATACCTAGCTAAGTTTATATCCATCTTTGATAAGCAAACGACTTATTGTACCGACCCCACCTCATAGGTGGAGTAAGGTTGTTGTATTCGGTGAAACGAAGCTAGAGGAACACTTTACACGTGTATTTTAGGTATTTTTTAAACAAACACGTCATGACATGGACAATGCATATAATAATACATATATACTACGTTAAACGCCCGTGGAATGTGCGCCTTCAAGAATTATACACAAAATGACATTTGTATGAATTACAGTTTATATTCAGTCATATTTTAACATGGCAAAATTATTAGGACAAAACTGTAAGTTTTCTAGGCACATCTATTATATGGAGTAAATAAATTATTTGAATTCATACATGACGGTAGCTCCCTGTCTATTGTTCGCAGAGCATTTGATGTGGAAACTTAGTTAGTCCGGCATGTTACAAATGACGGTCTAGCTCTCTGGTCAAATGTTTGTAGTAGTGCAGTAAATATAGTTATATAGTCAATAGTACTGCAATCAAATGTTAATGCTACTTATAAGATTATATAACTTTAAACTTCTATTGCTTCATCAAATTATATATTACAACTTTTGTCAGACATGCCTCTAGGAGAGTTTTGTATCGTAGTTCATCTATTTGGTGAGATTTTGTTGGATATCTTACTTTATTTTGTATGAATTTGCCTGTTAATTCTGAAATGCGTAAGCGCTAAAATCTTCGTCACTTCTATACTATACACTATTTTAGTAACGTACTTATCATATAGATAACAAAAATACCGCAAAATGGAACCGTTATTATTATTACCAAAAAGTGTGAAATAACTTAAACGTTAAAATCGGTATCACGATAGTTCAAAGGTACCTTTTATCACTATATTATGCGCATGGTACCGACTTCGACAAGTTATTTCACACCTTTTGGTAATGAAGTCGGTTCCATTTTACGTTCAAAAAAATTATCACCATTTTAGTGACACTTGCTGTTTACGGGGTCGATTGTCATTCACCGTCAATAGTGAAATCATCAAAATAGGCGTAACACTTTGCAGTTTCGGAGTGTAACTCCAAACTGCTTGACCGAATTTTATTAAATTTAAATGGGACCACGTCGGAAGTATACTGTATCAAACACAAAAATAATTTTGAGAATCTGTTAAAAAATGGGGGACAAATCGGCTAACATACACATAACAAGTACAATTTGAAAAAAATTATACCGACTCTCATTCTATTCAGTTATTGGAGTGTATCTCAAAAAGTATTTTACCGAATTAGATGAAATTTAAATGGGACACACATAAGCACCAGCTTTCAAACAAAAAAAATATTTTAGAATCGGTTCACCCAGTCGAAAGTTACGAGGTAACAAACATCGTTAGAAAGTCGTTAGAAAAACACACGAACGTATAACCTCCTCCTTTTTTGAAGTCGGTTAAAAAGCAATTTAATCCAAGGAAGTCATAACTTAAAGTCCAGAGTCATTTTGTTTTTTGTATAGCTTCATGTATTATAAATGTGAACGTGGTGTATGGATAACGTTAGCAGCTGTACTAGTGTATAATATATAATAGGTATATTAGGAACTGAACACTATTACAGCTATACAGCATGTACAGCTACAGATAAAATGGTTATAAAGAAACTTGCATAACGTTCCACGGTTAGAACTATGATATATTATTCGATGGTAAGAATCAACTAATTTATAGTATTCTCAAGTCATTAATAGTGGTGTAAAGCTAAAAGACCTTTAACTTAGAGCTAGAGCAGCGGTAGTAGAGAAAGGCTCTGAGTTAATGTAAACTTTAAGCATGCTTCTTACTAATTACGAGCTATACTATTGCAATTAGATAGCATCTGCTCATTAGTACCAAACTCCCTGGCCATTATCAAACTGTAACGTTAATTAGAGTTTGGAAACTATTGTGAGTATCACACATTATACTAATATAAAGATACCGACTTCCCTCACTTGGTATTATGTCAGTTTAAGTCCGACGATGTTTCGAACGTATAAGACGTTCTTCAGGGAGTGTTCACGCCAATTGTAATATTAAGATTTCCTATCTACAGGTTGAATAGTAAAAAAATGATTTTAAGCTTCATGTACCAGTACGCTAAAGCCAATTGTAATAATATAAAGTTTGTTAGGGTAAGGTTTATGTAAGCCAACCGAAATAAAGTAAAATACAACAAGTTGTGTGTGCAGCCGGTATCTTTATATTAGTATAATTACACGTTAATTGTTCAAAAAACCCAGGATTCCTAAAACAGTTAAAAATATATACATAATGAAAAACTCAAAATTACTATTAGGTTTCAAAGATTACATATTCTTTAGATAGAGCAAAGCCTACATTTTATGCCTCATCAAGTTAGAAATTCAAAACACAATTGAGGAAACACTTTCTTCGGATTAAATAGAAATGTATGATCGAAAACTGACTGCAATATGCTAAGTCACGCAATCACAGTAAATTATTACGTATTACGCGTTTAATCTACATGAAAATAAAGTTCGTAAGCAAGAAGCTAAACACATTGTGCGGATTTTCCCAGCGATGAAGACAAAACGTGACCTAGAATCACAAAAGGAAGTGGTAACTGTCTGTTTCGCTCTGTGTCCGAATAATTAGAGCTCTCGTAACACGTCAGCTTGAGATGTATGTTTCTAAGTTGTACTTTCTGTCATTATAGATACGTAGCCAAAAGTATGGGGAATTCTACTAATATTATAAACGCGAAAGTTTGCGAGTATGGATGTGTAGCTCTTTATTACTCTTTCATGCTCAAACGGCGGCGGCAATTTTGATGAAATTTAGTATGGAGGTAGATGTGGCGCTGGATTAACACATATGATACGTTAATCATCATTATCATCCATAACCACGTGGATGAAAAAGCGTTGAAAAAATATGCTGGGGCATAGCATAGACAAAATAATAAGATCTCCGCCTACGTTAAGATCGTAATGATGACAGTTCTGTCAAAGTTTTTGTCACTTTCTGATAGCTTAGTCAAAAGCCAAGTAAATTTGATTTCGATACACTAGACGTGCTCGGCGACCGTCAAGGGTGATGAAATGTAATGACAGTTTTTTTCTATGGTAATTAATTTTATATTTGTATGTACGTAAGTCCTGTATTCTATTATTAATGTTTACTGATTGATATACTAAGTATTTAAATTAAGTCATATAATACTATTATAGCAAGTACGTTTGACCATGTACATATTTATGACATTTTGGTAGGTATTGCCTTGGATAATGTAATAAGCTACTCGAAATACGAGTACTAATCCTCCGCAGACGTAGTTGCGGGCACCAGCTAGTAGTGTATATATTATAAGTACCACAAAAAGCGAAAGCGTATGTTTGTTTGTTTGTTTGTTAGAGTTTGTAATGTTATATATACTCATATGATTATTAACGGGATATTTACCGTGGTAAGGTTGTGGAATGAGCTCCCGATATTTCGGCGCAGTTACATGCACCATGTTCACGGGAAGACTAAGAAGTCTTACCACGGTAAATATCCCGTTAATAATCATATGACTTTAGAGAACAACCGTGATAGTTTAAAACAGTGTTATATATACTTCCTACTACTTACACTGGAATAAACCTGCAATAGTGACTAAACCCCTAAGAATTACACTCACTTTAAAAAAAAGTGTACTTTAGAGATAAATATAATGTAGCGATGCGTGACCTGGCTAAATCTCACTTTCTTCACATGAGCCAACAAACTATCAAAGAAACTGCTTTCTTTATAACGTGTTTAGTATCGAATTCGTCTTATTCTTCCACATTTACCCACTATTGGTGTTCCTTAATTATAGTACAACGACCAGAATCTCTTCATTCTCTTACTAAGAGCTGTATCCTTAATCTCAATCTCAAATCAAATTGATAGAAACTCCTAGATTTTATCTTGAACTCAGAGATGTAATTCTTGGCACCAAAATCCGGGATGCTCGCTTTTTGGTATCTCTTTCATTATTTTGTGCCTGTTCATGGGTCCAATCAATTTTCAGAGTTTTATCTCCATATTCCCTCTTTTTCCTCTCTTGACATTTCTATGTCAAAAATCTGTTTTTTTTTATTTTTTTTTTATATTTCATGTATCGCTGGTAAATTACGAATAAGTTTTAAATATAAAAATGTTTAAAGGGGATTTCATGAAAAGTATCTGAATTCGAGTTTATTACAAGGTATTGGAATAATTGATCTGAAATTATTTCACCTAAAGTCTGAGCTTCAGAAGTAGTTTCATTATCGTTGTACAAATACTAACTTCCATCCGCGGCTTTGCCCGCGTGACAATTGGTTATATATCTATTTTGCGCATGGGAAAATGGACAAGAAATCTGGATAGAAAGCCCCCTCATAGTCCAAATGAGCCTATACCAATTTTCAACAAAAGCTGTTTGAATGGTGAGCGGCAACACACACACACACACACACACACACACACACACACACACACACAACCACACACACACATACAAGCACACACACACACACGCACGCACGCACGCACACATACACTGTACTGTACAAATTAAGATGATTCGATACTACAATGTTTTAAGTGGTCTGTCTACTGTTGAGAAGGTGTGCCTCCCGTGTCGCCGTATTTAGCCAATAATACAATACTTTTCTTACAGATCTACTCTCTTCTCTGGTTAAACTATAGTCGCCCGGTACCCGCGGGGAGGGGGGAGGGGGGGGGAGGGGGGGGGGGGATGCAGGGGGGGCTTCACCCCCTCCCCCTCCCCCCCCCCTCCCCCCCCCCCCCCCCCCCCCCCGCCGGAGGCCTTTAGTTTTTGAGTAATATTTTTTTTAGTACTTAACCTCACTTTCGGCTATATCAGTATTTTTTACCTATTTTTTGTTTCACACCTAATCTATTAAGGCGGTTCGCTTCTGGCACTTCGCCGGCCGCTGCCGCGGCACGCTCGCTTCGCTCGCTCGGCTCGTGCGTTGTTTGTCATGTTCTAACCTAACCTAACCTATTTTTTGTTTCACACCTAACTTATTAAGGCGGTTCGCTTCTGGCACTTCGCCGGCCGCTGCCGCGGCACGCTCGCTTCGCTCGCTCGGCTCGTGCGTTGTTTGTCATGTTCTAACCTAACCTTACCTATTTTTTGTTTCACACCTAACTTATTAAGGCGGTTCGCTTCTGGCACTTCGCTCGCTCGGCTCGTGCGTTGTTTGTCATGTTCTAACCTAACCTAACCTATTTTTTGTTTCACACCTAATCTATCAAGGCGGTTCACTTAACATTGTATTATATAACAACAATAACTTATCCAGTCCGTCTCAGAGTTATGTTGATAGATGAGAAAAACTTAATGTTAAAGGGCTAGGAGAGACACAATTAAACAAACATTTTAATACATTACTTGTTTATTTCATAAACATGTTTAATTGCTTTCATTAAATGTACAAAAGAGTCTCTTTTATATTTATACACGTCTCTTCGCCACAAATATTCAACAATTATATCACTAAAGTTTTCTGGGTTGTTATAATTTTGTTTTTTGAAAAACCTCTTCACTGCTCGCCACTGGGATTCTATTCTTTGGGTGTGGATTCCATCTTTACCCACAAATGGGTTCTCTGGGTCTGAATGATTCACTTTTTTGTGTATGTATCCATATTCAGACAGACAATCGTATGCCCGCCAACAATCGGTGTGGATTGTTGTTCCAGGTAAAACATGCTTTTGAATTAAAGGTATGAGAGTATCAGCATCTCTTTTATTGTCCGGGCATACTTCCAATCTTAAGTCTTCAGACCCATCTTCTATTAATCCCAGCACCCAGTGGCCTTCAATGTGACGTCCTTTGTTATATTTCCTTTTTCCAAATTTACTTTCGTCTATTTGCACTATTTTCCCACAGCCTCCAATTTTACCGCTGTAAAGATTTTGTTTTTCCAAATAAAATATCACAACTACTTCTCTGCAGTAATTAAACCAATCGGCTATAGTATTTGGGCTTAAACATTGCTTCCTTTCTTTTTTATAAGGGTCTTCGTGAATTGTTTGGTCGTAGGTCCATCCTTGTGAGTATGCATATATAAGATAGTAAACATGCATTATGTCGATAGCAATATTTTCGAAAAATGTGCCAATTCTGCGAGAGATCTTGGCACCGCTGCCCGATTTAGATTTGCATGATCTTTTTGAGCACACAAATGTACCAAAACTTGTGCATCCGCATGAGTATGACACTTTCATGGATGTCCTGTGGGTTCGACACCGTTTCTCAGTTGGTATGAGACCTTGGTCTTCACTATATTTGATGCATTGGTCTTTAGTGCCCAATTTTCGCACAACGTCAGTTAAATTCCAATGATCAATCACTTCAGTGACGCAAAGTTTTCGTTTGGTTATAAGCTCGTTGTCGTCGTCGTCATTACTCGAAGAAGGTCCGGCGACAGGTTCAACGGGCAGATCAGGAGCCGAAGAAGGTCCGGCTACAGGCTCGACGGGCAGATCAGGAGCCGAAGAAGGTCCGGCAACAGGTTCGACGGGCAGATCAGGAGCCGAAACCGCGTCCGCTTCGGGTATTGTACTGTAATACTCCATTACAGCCAAGTGCAGTCCAGTTTTCAAGCCAAGTTCAAGTCGTAGAGCAATCCAAACAAATCCGGTAAGCAAGCCAAGTTTCAAGTCGTCGCGCAATCGAAGGAAGTCCAGGGAAAAAGCCAAAGTCGTAATAAAAATCGAAAAACAAGAGAGCACACATTCACGAAACTACGAGAGAAACGGAATGAATGGATGACAGTCCATCTGTCAGTAAGACAAAATGGCGCCTTTTTTTTTTCTTACGTTTAACGATAACGATACGTTTCGTTTAACTCAGTTTGACAACTTAATTTGACAACTTAATATTGTACCATTTTCTCAACATTGCGTTCCATTTCACTTTTTTTTATCAAATTTTAATTTAATCATAATTAATTTAAACTACGTTTCCGGCAAAAAAAAATTGCTGGAAGGGCTTCAGGTGGACCCCAATGATACCCCTAAACTCGCACCTTCATCAAAATCAGGTACCGGACGGCTATAGCCAACCCGTTCAATTTAATTCTCAGTAAGTACATACATATAAGTCAACACATACGAGTACCAATTGACAGAATTATGTTAAAGCTTCACCCTAATGAGACACTGCCGCAAACCAAACACCCAGTGGAACTGTATTTTGCATTGACAGGACAAGATTTATGACCCCTTAAGATACTTCGAAGTCTTCGAACTACCAACAGACCTGCTGACATCGTGAACATTCAATGATGAAACAAGTGTATATAAAGACTTTAGTAAAAGTCTTAACGACTAACTATTCAAGCTTCACGGCTCCATCCCTTCAAAAAATTCATAAACATCGTCTACAAGATATTATGTAGTAGTCAAATCGGTTCAATGGTTTGGACGTCATAGAGTTACAAAATATATCCTTCCATGGAACAAATGAAAAAGACACGAAAATGTTATTTATACGGCATGTTGTTTGTTACCTTATTTACATAATAATTATTGTAATTAAACGTGCGAAGAAAAATATAAGATTTTCTGACCACAGACGTTGGAAGAAAAGGTACATGACAGTAGGGATTTATTGTACTTATTAGTACAGCATTTCACACATTTTTTAAGAAATAGCCGTACCACGCATCGATCCATGCGTGAATAATATTTTTAATCGTGGCACTCCATTATACTATTTGTTGGTCATATTGTGAAACAGTTTCAGAATTATACCAGGAGCAATATATTCATAGAACGAGTACTAATACTGTACTATTGTCACAAATCGCTCGAACATACAACAAGTACCACTCTTGCGGCAGATAGTAAGGACCTTTCTTTACCTTGTTACTTAGTTTATGTTTAAAGACATAATATCAATGTTTTTTTATTAATCAACTACATAACACATTCATTATGGTCCGTACCATTTTTAAATTAGGGATTAATTATAATGACATATTTCAATGGAGACTTCTTCAAACATCACAATTTTACATAACAAAGACATGTCAATTTATCTTCATTTACCTTTAAGACTTTCGTCTGTGTCTGTTGAATAATGCCACTAGCGGTCACCCATCTAAGTCCTGCCGAGCGATTCTCTAATGATTCGTCGACTAGCTCACCGCGATGTCAAATACTTTATGAGATATCGCGCTTGTATATTGTTTGCTCTTAGAGAATCGCACGGCTGACAGCAGCAAGCGTTGCTTAACTTGTTGATCGGTTGTCATATCGCCAAGTCAAGATCCGCTACGAGCGCTTCTACATTTCGCAACAACATTTATGCAATGTCTTAATTCAATTAATTTATTTTCATTATTTTCACTTTCACCTGACATGTTCTTTGGAACTTGTTGCTGCGACCCTAACCATACGCTGTTACTATAATACTTTGCCTTGCGTAATTTTGAGACTCTTTCTTCCGCAGGAATTGGAAAACACGGCAAGATGCGTGCTAGATATATTTATTTTAGATAAACTCGTAAGGGTACTAACATTATAGTCATGAACAATAATTATTGTAATATGTTTTGTTTTGATTGCACCATTTAATACGATTCTACATATACTCGTATATGATTGCTAAGCAACTTGGTTTTGTTTAAATGTCTACATTGCCTAAACAGATATTCATCTGTTCAAAATCGTAGTGTTGTGATTACCAATCCAATATTTAGTTCTGGGTTCAAACGTTTATAGTAGGTACCTAAACTAAATGAAATATGATGGAATACAAATAATAGACAATAATAAACTTCTTCTTTATTCACCATAGTTTTAGGTACACTGTCAACATAGGCACTATATGTAGTAACTAGATTTATAAGAGGAAACAAAATATAGGAACGAGTGTTACATGCTATCTTAGTGGCTGACTACTAAACTAGTCAGGTATTATGTTGTACATAGGTAATACTAGATCCCACACTAGGATTCCCTGTGTTGTGGGATGCTAGTCTCTTCCTGTTGTTACAAGAACTGTGATGTAGGTACCACAGTCACCCAGATACAAAAAGCAATTTAAAATTCCGCTACTTACTTAAAAAAATTAAAATCTAAACAAAATACATTACTATATACTATGAGCAGCCCATACCAGCCTTTTGTGCTATAGGATGTATTTTTATTTATTATTTGTATGTATTTGTATGTAATTTATAGTATATAAATAATTAACTGATTAACACAAAAATAATGTTTATTTATGTGAGCAAAAGAGTATGTTGAAAACTAGGGCTACGGTAGACATACTCGAAGCATAATGTTGAACTTACTCATATTGTACACTATCTATCATTTAGACAAGTATATGAGCAAACACAGCTTAGACAATATTTAATAAGGAAGGAAATTTGAGCACTATAAACATTTTTCTTTCTTGCTATGCAATCAAAGATATACATCTATATAAATTATAAAAAAGAAGACGTTGTATAAAATTTAAATTAGAGTTGACAGAATTTACTTAACCCTTCGTCGTAATGTCTCGTTAGGACTGCCGCAAACCGAATACCCGCAGAACTGTCTCTGTATGTCGATACAGAGGCAAGATTTATGACCTCTTTACTTTCTGGAATCTGCTAACAGGGAAGTAAATTCTTCGGGCTACTATATCAGAATAATGTATATTGAACATTATGATAATACTGCTTTGTTCTTCAAAGATGCATCTAAAATACACAATCTTTATTGTTAAAAATAAATACGAGGACTAATAACTTCCATCAATGAGTAGTAAATATTTTTAATAAATTTGTTTGCCTTATGAAAACGAATGCCTTTTGAAAATCGATACCGTCTGGTATCGATTTCCATAAGTCTTGCGGAAAGAATTCTAAAAAGGACAGGAGAATTAACGCCGGTCGCACTTACTAGGTATTTATATGTACTGGAATTACCACAAACAAAACTCACCCAAAAAAAGATTCTGCATCGATGTCGGAGTTATGAATTCTTTAGATAGACGTGGAATGCGATTTATTCAAGGATTCTAACGACTGAATCACGACCGCAGGGACGACTGATTCGTGATGATTGAACACGAGCGTAGCGAGTTATTCAACTGTTAGAATCCTGAGCGATGCGAGTGATTCATGGCCCTTGATATAAATCCGTTTTATTCAAGAGTTACAAACTATACATTATACCATGACAACGGAAAAAGAAATAATTTAAGCGAAAATAGACATTAAATATAGAAAAAAGTAAGGTTCAATTAATTAAAATGCACATTACATTTGGAACAATTACTTAATATAAGAGTAATTTTCTTATTATTATGATATTTTTTTCTGTAATGATAGCAAAGAACACAATACAGTTTTTATTCTAATTCTAAACTCCTTGTCGGAAACATCGACCAATTAAATCTCGAGGATTTGTATCGAGTATTCAAGCAAGCAAGTTGTATAAGCATTGAGATGGAGATCGAATCTATTGGTACGAGTATGTTCTAAATTCAAACACCAAAATAGTGATTATAAGGCCTTTTTTTTTCACTGTTTTCAGTGAATAAAATAAGCTTTTTAGAGGGGGAATGGTATAAATATAATTATACCTACTAGAGGGTGTGTTTGTGTTGGTGGATAAAGGGTAATATTTTCTCTATGTGTTCGTGCATGTACTCGTATTACAAAAATATCTAATTAATTGAGTTAGAGCTTATTTATTACTTATATCATATTTATTTTGCTATTTCCTACTCGGTTTTTACGACACCGACACCGTATTATCATCTCAGCCGTAAGACGTCCACTGCTAAACATAAGCCTCCCGCATGATTTTCCAAAAGGACCGGTTGGAAGCGGCCTGCATCCAACATCGTCCTGCGACCTTCATCAGGTCGTCTGTCCACGGTGTCGGTGGACGACCTACGCTGCGTTTGCCAGTCCGTGGTCTCTACTCCAGAACTTTTCGGCCCCATCGGCCATCTGTTCTGCGTGCTATGTGCCCTGCTCACTGCCACTTCAACTGGCTAATCTTCTGAGCTATGTCGGTGACTTTCGTTCTTCTACGGATCTCCTCATTTCGGATTCGATCACGTAGAGATCCCGAGCATAGCCCTCTCCATAGCTCGTTGTGCGACTTAGAACTTATCTATGAGGCCCATAGTAAAAGACCACGTTTCAGTGCCATAAGTCATCACTGGTAACACAAATTGGTCAAAGACTATTGTCTTGAGGCACTGAGGTATTTTTGACGAGAAGACTTCGCGAAGTTTCCGGAACGCTGCCCAGCCGAGTTGGATTCGACGATTGACCTCTTTCTAGACCTGCCTAGTTTGTTGTAGACACCGTATAGTTAAAACTAGTTTAATAATGAAACGTAAGTTTTATATGTTTCACATTTGTTTTAACCTAGGAGCCTTTATTTTAAAAATATTTAAAACCAGATACAATTCCACATGGTTGCTTAGACCGTCGCCGTTGCTCTAATGCGGTACTGACGCAAATGGAATACCGCGAATAACCGAACTGTCTTTGTATCGACAATGCAAGATTTATTTTCTTTAGATACTTTGAACTACAAGCACAAGCTAAGTGAATTAGAATTTTAGCTTAGGCGAACATTTAAAAATCATTCTAAAATATATTGAAGATTGAACAATTAACCGGCATATACTCACGTTACGGATCGAATACGTCGACTGGTTTCGAGCATATCAGATGATCATCTTCGGAGTGAGTGCGCAGCGGCGTCGCGCGAGCTCAATTAGATATTTGAGATTCACTCATTTTATTCTTAAAATATATGCCCGGTCAGGGATCGAATCTGGGACCCTGCACTTCAAATAGCCAGGGTCACTACCACCTGAGTTAACAGAGCCGCCAAAGGGCAGACATTTTTACGAGATTAATATTACAGAGACACTATTATTTTAGACTAAGCATACTATTTCATTTTAAGGTCAGTAACAAAAGAAAAATGCATAACAATTAATATTATGTCTTTACCTGGTACTTCTACTTTCATAGTTGTCATTCAAGCTAATATATACATAACAGAATACTTTTGCAAGTATCCGTCTAAGTAGAGATATTACCGTAATTATTTATATTTCTTTTAAGATCTAAAACAAAATTACTTTTTATTGGATGACTTTTGAGGCGCTAACACCTGTGAAGCCAAACTAAAATTTGATATTTTATTCATTACACTATTGCTTGAGTACGGGGTTTCTTTGCGTGATCGAACCAGAAGTGAGGAAATCCGTAGACGAACTAAAGTTATCGATAAAGTCCAGAAGGTAAGCCAGTTGAAGTGGCAGTGGGCAGAGCACATAACACGCAGAACAGATGGCCGATGGGACCGAAAAGCTCTAGATGGTCTCCACACCATTAACCGGCAAGCGCAGCGTTCGTAGTCCACTGACAAGGTGGACAGACGACCTGATAAAGGTTTGACGAGGAGGCTGCTTCCAATCGGTCCTTTTGGAAATACATGGGGGAAGGCCTGTATTCAGCAGTGTGTGGACGCTCTGCAGATGAGATGATGATGATGACTATTGCTTAGTTTAAGTGTGGATATTGTAAAGGATGTTTCGATAAAATGTTCAATACACGCCATTTCAATTTAGAATCTGTAACATAGTTAATTCAATGTTATCAAAAAGTTACAAATGTGTATCTGTAATCGTCCCTTACATTCTGACAGAAGACTGTGGATCTATCAGGCTAATGGCAATAAGAAAGATATATGAGCTCTTCAGTAATCTTTCTTCGACATAACGAGCGCAGTGCTGTGCGACAGATCAATAACTCGGTACTTCATCATCTAGGATTAGTGTGTGAAGTAGTGGTCGCCATCCTGCAAACTTACCAAACAGATCAATTAAGCTTTGGAATTGCAATATAATACGATATTTGATTCTTTAACGTCAGAATGTATCTGAATTCATACGCATGGTTATCGTTGAAGGTACTGACTATTGAGATCAGCAATTGCAATGAAATGTATGGAGTTGTTTACGATGTCTAACATTTCTTTTAGCTGTATGCAAAAATCAAACTTGTAATAAGTCAACGCGATCCAAATGTCTGTTTATATTTATCGCATATTTTGCGATTTCACAAGGGAATCAAAACCTAAAGAGTACGTCCCGTTGACCTAGAGTTATAAAATTTTGTCAAGAAGCAATGTATTTTCTACAGCCATACATAGGAACAATCTGAAAACCACAAATGTGTAAAATTGTGTATTTTTTAATTCATTATTACAAACTTATTATTTGCGATTGCTGCAATAATCGAGTTATTATCGAATCGAGAGATTGAACGGAAAAGTTAAGTTTGTATACAAAAAAGTAACGGAAAAGTTAAGTTTGTATATACTTAAAACTACTCTTCAGTTTTTTTCCTAATCGCACGCTGTCTCGCTATGATCTTCGCTTTTCGCATTTGTGTAACAAGGACAGCAGCAGCATGATTCGGATCATGGGCTATAATTGCATCGCAAGGTAAATACGCGTCGACCGTAGATTAGGCGGACACGGAATCGATTGCCACCTCTGGATAGATATCTGAATATTTCGTTCACCGTAACGCCACAACCGTTCTCTTTTTTGCACAAACTCTTTTTGCAAAAGACTAAACAGAACGATTACATTTTAGATGGTTCTCAAACTCCAAACGGTCAAATACAGTCCTTATCCAGTCACTTCCAGATGATCAAGACATAGAGGAAACCAGCCCCTTTTCTTTATGGATCAATATAAAACATTTACTTACGTGCAATGCAGCTATTATAATTAGGTAAAGAAAATAGTATATTGAGTTATAACGATCTAGAAATGAAGGAATTCAATTTCCAATAAGCGGTCTTTGATGTTATTTGAGAACCATCGTTATACAGATACAATATTGTCTGCGAAATGACAAATTGGAAAATTTTTGACAAATAGGAACGAACAGAGTTCGAATTTCAAATTAGTGAAATTAGTGGTTCCGATCTAAATAGATTGGTTCCACCCCAATCTTCATACATACCTATTGTATTTGTGGAAGTGTATTTATCTGTATGAGTGTGTAGTGTGTGTAAGTTATTGGTTCTTTTTTCACGCATCAACGGAGCAACAAAGTGACGTGAATTTTTGATAGGCCCGTAGACGTAAAGCAATAAACAGCAGCGTAACGTAGAAGTAAATCATACTTTTAGATCAAATCTAAAACACAAATCCCGAGGTATTGCGATATTAACCAAATCTGCACGCGGAAGAAGTTGCGGGCAAAAGCTACAACACTAAAAATATTTAAGCTAGATAACAATGATAACTTTTGAAAGTGCTTACTTTTATTTCAAAAAACCCTCGGGTGTCAAACATATTATTAGCTCGTTTAACAAATTCTATTTAATTAAAGGACTCGCTCAACACGATAAAAATTTCTAATGAATACATTTGATTGGTATAGGTTACCTACAAATTTTAGCAGGCTCATATATTTTATATTCCGTCATATTAGAAGTAACACGTGTCTGAGATAAAAATAACTGTATTTAAAACATAATAATCCTTATTTCTTTACCTCAGTATTGACATGGTTACACTTTTAAAGATGAAAATGAAATATTAGAATGGAAATCTAAGCGTACGTAATAGGACTCGCCAGCCGTGTTACGAAAAGCATTTTTGGATGTTGTTTCAGGAGTCACAGTTGAGGCGTAACTTATGCGGAGAAATATAACGTGCCTCAATAATGCTTGTATAATTTACCAAACGTTGGGTGTTGATTAGAGATCTAACGTAGAATTGGACAGTATTGGCGCGCTGTATGCAACTTCCGTTTTTTTTTTCAGACACATTGGTGTTGAAACTTATCAAATAATTATTTAAAAGAATATTTTGGATCCAAAAATAGCATCGTAGTTCAGTAAAAATATATAATTCTATAATTATGATGATGTACTTAAATACCTAGTTTACAGTATAATTAAAAATCATCACGAACACGATTCAGTAATTAATAACAATAGGATTGAAAACTCGTTTCTTTGAAGTTGATGGCTACTTATAATTGCACATCAAATCAATTAAAATTGATTTTTAGGTATTTAATTACAAATTTCACAGATAATCTATCTATGGCATGTGTTTTATATTTTCTACAATTGCAACCAGCCTTTCACCATATACTTGTATTGCGCCAGTATGGCTAAAACTTTAATTAAAATTTAGGTCAGACAATTTATTCTTTATCGGGTATCTAATATACGAAAAAATTATACGATCAATTTCTGTTATTTGAACTTTTAACCATCGTTCCTTGACCCTCATTCTGTCAGAATTTAAATTCTGTATGCTTGGTTAGGTGTGTTTTTGTTCAAGATCCAATTTGTCATATTGAATAATTGGACCGTGAATAACGGATATAATATCTACCAATGATCTTATGTTAAAAATGTTTTTATGGCTCTACAGCCACATTTGTTGTTGAACGATATATGCTATCCTTCATAGAATGACGTTTAGAACCTCAAATACGTTCTTGTATTTGCGAAACCTGGGACAACATTGACTTCGTGTCAGTTCTAACATAACGAATCTACATCTTTTTAATATAGATATATAAAATCATTGATGCCTACCAGTTTCTAGGCATTAACTAATGTTAAAAAAACTACAATTAGTTTTTCTTTCCTAATTTTATATTTATTATTATAAATGTTAATAACTCAATTCATCATAACAATATTGTGATTATAAAATATATGTTTAGTCCTGCGTATGTTCTGTCTTACCCTATCCACCTTTGCTACAGAAACCAGATGCAATATGACGGAATGAACCCCCACATCGACCTTACTTTCAATATCACCATACATTGTTTGTTTCTCTCTTCATTCATGCGAGATTAGCAAAATTTTGGCAATCCCGCACAAGCCACTTTAAGGAAGAAGTCAAGTTGAAATTACAATGTTGGCAATATATTTCGAATCCACCAAATCACTCAACTGTCCAGCTGATATTAGCTAGACAGTTGAATCTCCGGTTACACCTACCGCATTTCAAATGTAGGTTACCTCTATCCCTGACACTTTATTGCTTTGGTCTATAACTACGGCTGTAGACATATCGCCGTCCGTCCTACTACAACAAAGGAGCGGCCAGTGAGGTATGATGCATATTAATAAGGCCAGGTGATGTCAGCCTATCGATTACCACTTCATGTCAACGGTCTAGTACACTAATTAGATTAGACTTGAAATCTTGGTACTACACATTAATATGTGACAATATTTTTCATTTTCCTAGACTGAATGATAACTTAGTCAGTCTTAGAAAAATTAATTACTTAAGAAACGGCTGGTCGTAAAACAACCCTAACTTTAAGTTTCTATGTAAACTGACGTAATTAACCTCATTAGGTTTTTCTATATTGTTACAAGTTTACAGACAAGACTTTGACGGATACGTCATGTTTTCCCATGAGAGCTAGGTGCCTTCGTAAACATTGGTTGTAAAGTTACGTACGGCACTAAACTAGAACTAAACAAATCGGAATTTCCTTTTTTACCCTTATTAAATTCAGTCTCTAAAGTCCTCGTTCATTTATTAATTTCACTAGCTACTTCACTTTTATGTAATAACTAGCTGACCCGTCAATGACTTCGTTAATTTGGACCTGGTGTAGTGGTGGAAACACCGCTTTGGAATCTCGAGATCCTAGGTTCGATCTCCGTGGCGTTTTGTTATGTTGTGTTTAAAAATTAGATGAATTATTTACGTTCAAGAATATTAACACCAAGTTTAGCACCAAAATATGAAATCACCCTATTAAACATTTTTGAACTCTAATGCACTTCATCTAGCGGTATTTTAACAAATAAATTCCATTCCATAAATGTTCCGTTCTAAATTATTACTTACTTTTCAAATAGGTGATTCGTGTCACCTATCCATACTTATTTCACAATAAATGTACATGTGACTGACAATGACTCGAATCGTGCGCATATCAACTATAGTATTGCCCATAAATTCAAGTTGTATTATATATATTTTACCTATCGTATAAAAGTACAGGCTATTATTATCACAAAATAAATATAATATAATATGGGTCTGAATTTTTTTTGACTCATATTAGAAAACAGAAGAAAAAAAAACCCAAAAGAAATTGGCTGTGATTCGAACCTTGGACCATTAGCGACTGACGCGCACACTCACAGAAATAAGCTTATCATTGTTATAAACCACAGACCATATAACCACTTGACTGCTCATACGGCTTCAGCTCAGCTGCCAAGACTATGACAATAAAAAGCTAACGTATCGAACCAACACGTCAGTACCAGTTTGACTGAGCATGGAGAACAAGCGGATGAAAAAAATTTAAAACAAATTCAATTATGCCTTATTGGTCAGTAAAGTGGTACCGAAATAACAGGTAGACATCCAGGTATGCAAAGGATGGAATTAAATTTCACAGATAATTTTAGTTTGTTAATTATTGGAAGAAAACAAAATACACAAATGAAGTAATTAAACAGTGACTCAAAAATAAAAAAATATGGGAACGCGTTGATGTCTTTTGCCATCCCGTACTGTTCTTTGCAGTTGTAGATAACGCCGTCTCTTTTATTCACTGGCACGTGTAAATTAGTGCGGGACTCCAATATTAACTGGCAATTTATCGATTGTATATATCGACTGTGAGGAAAATAATTCTTCTATACAATATATTCATTATATTAAGAGTGCATAAAATACAAATAAATATTCGGTGTTTTATTTATATTTATTTATACCTTCACGTTATCATCAATTATGTAGTAACATTTGTATATCTTTATAGTATTAATTTTATAAGCACTAACGCCTGCTTTAGCGATCTCAAACATTGAAATTTTAACAACAACAATTACAAGGGCTGCGATGTCAATACGAAAGTTTAAGTATTTCTAAATAATGCTTCTTTCGGTTGGATGGTACTGTTAAACTGTCCAATGGTTTACGCTCCGTCCCCGCAAGACGGTTAGTCAAATAGAGAGTTAAAATTCTATGCTCGGACCAGAACCTCGGTGGCCTAGTTGGTCAATGGCGTCTGACACGGAGAGTCAGAAGACGCGGGTTCGAATCCCGTCCGAGGATGGAATTTTTCTCTCTATAAATTTCAATATTTATATATCTTATCTAATAATAATGTAAATAAACACGCGAAAAAAACCCTAGTGTAATATTAAACATAATAATAATGGTCTTAAAATGAAGTACTATGGACATATACTTAATATATTTTTAAATAAAATCACTATACCTAGCACCTACTCTGTTTGTGCCTCTTTAGTTTGACTAATTGGATAATTCTACTACTTCTTCTCTGCCCAGCTGGCTCTTTTTAAATGATTTAGATATACACACATAGTTATTTTTAACAATAAAATGGAACCGGCTTCTAAATGTAAAAAGTGCGAGTCGGTCAAAAATATATATAATTTGTAGGTCTCGTCCTTACATTGACAAATTTGACGGTAGTACAAATCCAGTATTGTATAGAATGAGGTGTTGTATCCTTGTATCCTAATGACTGTATAATATAAATTGCCGAAAAAGTATATAAATATAATCTAATTGTTTGTTTAAAATCATTACTTAATCACATTTTGTGTAAAATCTTTGGATACTTTGTACAATTAAATTAATCAAACTATTTTAAAATTATAACGATGTTGTTTTACTGTAGTAAAAAATATATAATTATTTGATGGTGGTATTAAGTAAGTACTTACATACTGAATAATCAGTAAGAATACGATAAACAGACAGTGATAACTATTTTTAAAACGCAAAATATACATACTCAGATCAATGTGTTCTGTTTCACCGTGAAACATCGAATCAATTATTAAGATAATTTCATTAATAGAAGTTTTTTTTTTACATAATCTTATTAGCTTAATACTTACATACATATTTCAGATCTTTGTACAGTTAAGGTAAACGATAATTTGTAGTGAACTTTACGTCGGGTCTTCGTCTCGCTCAAATGTGCGGTTCGAGCGGGGAAAGGGGGTCAGGGCTATGCCCTCTGCCCCTGGCACGTCTCCGTCCACAACGGTGGGCGGGTCTCTTGGTTGGTATGTATTACCACGGCCTCACTGTACTGCCACCCCAGTGACCAAAAGGTAACTGAGCGATCAAGGCCGCGCCGGGTGGAACCCCCGCCTACACGGGTGAAGCCCAGCGGACCGATCGGCTACACAGTCGCTGGCCACTGGGGGCAGCAATGATACAGCCGTGGCATCCATACTTTCTTCTTCTGTTTCGTCCTGATTTTCTTTGGGAAGCAAGTCCCTAGGGTACGGCTTCTGTCTTCTGCCCTCTTGATGATCGGGCGGTCGGGTATGGTGGGGGGCTATGCCCCTGATGTGTGGCAATCTTGACTCGTCGGCTTTGGCGAACATTTTGATCGCCAGTTGCTCGACGAATTTCTGTAGCGTCTCTTGCTGGAGGTCTCTCGCTATAGTTGCGTTCCTAACGTAGCGTGGGGCGTTAACTATAGCGCGCAGCGTCTGATTTTCCTGACTCTGTAGCTTCGTGCGTAGATGGGTAGCTATCTGTGCGTACCACGCCGGGGCGGCGTAGGTGAGTATTGGCCGGATATACGTTTTGTATACCATCAGTCTCACCCGGAGTGGCAGCTTCGACCGTAGTACAGGCATCAGGCGTGCACGGGCACCTTTTGCTCTTCCCACTACGGTATTGACGTGTTTCGTGAACGTCAGGTTCCGGTCGATTTCTACACCAAGGTATTTTACTACCCGGGCCCATGGAATTTCCTCATTGAGCAGTTGCAGCTGTGTCGGCAGGTTCGATCTTCCCGTTACGAGGGCTTGAGTTTTGGAGACATTGACTGTCATCCGCCACTTCTTCAGCCACTCAGGTAGTGCGTCCAGGTTCTCTTGTACTCGTTTGACGGCGGCTTCTGTTCGGATCGAGGAGGCGTAGTATGCGGCGTCGTCTGCATACAGGGCAAGCTTGGTGCTGCCTATCAGCGGGATATCATTGGTATGCCAAGCATACAGGCTGGGCGAGAGGCAGCTTCCTTGCGGTACCCCGGCACGAACCGGCTTCTCCGTTGATTAGGCCTCCTCGACTCGAACTGTGACTCGTCGGTCCGTTAGGAAAGATCGTATCAACTTTATTATGGGCTTCGGCATCGGGCTCTTCGACAACTTGTATAGCAGGCCCTCATGCCATACGCGGACGAAGGCCTTCTCCATGTCAAGTAACACAGCCACAACATGCTCCTTCTTGTTATGGCTAGTGGCCATTTCATTAATGACCCGCGTCAGTTGTAATGTGGTAGAATGCTCTGCCCTTAACCCGTACTGCTCCTCTCGAGGTACAATGTGCGGCGTTAGGTGCGGTAGTAGCAACCTTTCGAAAGCTTTCGATAAGGTGCTAAGCAGCGTGATGGGTCTGTAACTATCCGGTCTCTTCGGGTCCTTTCCGGGTTTAGGGAGCATTATAACGACGCCAGTCTTCCAGGTCCGTGGGAAATGGCCACAGCGCATAACACCATTGTAAATCCTGGTCAGCGCAGCCAGGGCTCTTGGCGGGAGGTGCTTCAAGACTTCATTCGAAATCCTGTCGAGCCCTGGGGCTTTCTTGTTCGGTAGGCGCCTTATCAGCCTCTGCACCCGTCCAGGTGAGAAGATGATGGGCGCCTCCTCTTCTTCAGTCACGTCCGGGGGTGTAGACAAGTAGAGTTCTACCTGTCTACAGATGGAGTCGATATGGGTGTCATCACTGGTCGGGTTGGGCTGAAATTGCGCCTCCAAGTGGTCCGCGAAGATCTCAGCTCGGTCTGTGGCGACAAATTTCAGAAGGCCGTCCCGCCCGACCAGTGGTCTAGTCGGCTCCGGGGTGCGCGATAGTTGGTGGCAAAGTCGGTGTACTGATGGAAATTCCGTTTCCACCGAGTCTAAGTGCGCTTCCCAACTATGCGTGGCGTAGTCTTGTAAGGCGGTCTTAACGCGCTCCACCAGCGCGTTCAGTTCGCTCTTTAGACGTGGGCAGCGAGTTTGTTGCCACAGCTTCCTCTTCTCCCTTTTTTGTGTGTGAACTTTATCGACAACTAAGGTGATTACATAATGCTCTACCACAACACTATTTAGGTACTATGAGTAGATCTACATTTTGAGCCGGCCAATCAAAATCCTTTTTTGTACTTAGCCCCCCGACCCGCAGTGGTGACTTGTGTTCTTAAAATAAATTGAACTACACGCAGTCAAGTGGTTATATGGTCTGTGTTATAAACCATTACAGAGTGTTCGACGTTGCCCCTCTGCTGACCCAAGCTGTAATACGTGCTATTTTTGCGAATAGGTAGCCGTAGTCCATCGCTTTATGTGCTGCCGTCTTTTTGTCTAACTTGAATGAGAATGAGATGTCACTTCATTCTTAATCCCATTGAAGGTTCCAGCCAATGATCTTGCAGGATTTTGCCCAGAATGGGATTCAAATGTCAAAATGAAGCCCATTCCTATTCTACGTAAATATAGACAATAAGGCCGCTGGTTTTAATGTTGGTAACCGTTTTAAAAAAGTACAGGTATTATTGGACTATAGTTAATGATGTTAATATAAACTGAGGTAGATACGCCTTACTGCGCTTGGCTTGGCGATATCAACACGACCTACGTGTCTTGAGTAAACTTAGTTCCAGCCTGTCTGGCAACGACGCAGCACGTGTACTATATTTAGGAAAAAATGCCTTCTTATGTGTTCAGAAACTGCATAACATATACTGGAACAAGTGTAAAAAACAAGAATGATGTATCTTTTCATTTGTAGGTATTGTTTTTCTATGTTATTCATGAAGAATGGAAAATCAAATATTGTATTTTAATTTAAAATAACTCCTGCGACGTTGCCGCTTCGCCACCTACGAGAACGAGACAAGTAGCGAGCGACAGACAGAACAAGGTCGTCATTGGCGGTCGAATGGTCGACCACAGGCGAACGTTGTTAATAATAGTTAATAATATATTGATCCCTTTCCGACAACTAGGACTCATATATCTTCGTGCTCTTTTAATCTTGTCAATGTAGTTAATGTCGTGGTGCGAGTTGTGTACTTTAGCTATAGGTAGGTATAGCATAAAATTTGCCATGTTTATACTTCATATTCAAGGAGTAAAACGCCTCTATTAGTCAATCTCATTGACTATAGTGTCATAGATCGTTTGTGTTTGATATGTTGAAACTTTTAGAAGGAAATGAAATGATACTGTAAAAAAAATAACTTTATAGTCTATTGTGTTGCAAAGAAGAGAACAATTTTGACGAGCAGTCAAATAAAAAACTTAAAAGAATAGTTTTTCGGGTTTTAAAGTGTTTTAGTGAATGTGTTAAGTTGTTAATGATTGATTCTTATGATTTAGGCATACCTATTTTGTGCAAAATAACAGTACATAGTGTGATACTTCTGTGTTTTATGGATCAAAAATTACGTCGTCGGCTGAAGTTGCAGAAGTTTCTGACTGGCAACCAACTGAAACAATTTATCCATATTCTCTTTTTGTCACATCAGAAATTAGTTTAGGTCTTAACGGTGCTTTTCATGTATATTTAGGTCCGTACATATTACAAAACCTGAGATGAAGGTTTGAATTTGTGACGCGCTTCGCAGTAAACTGACAGCCACGGCGTCAAGACGTTCTGAGTCTCATTATAGGAAAACCATCTTTGAAGAGGTACCTTAAAAAAACTATATGGGGTAAGTGTATGTTTCTACTATAAAACACAAAAAATCTTATTTGAATATGTCGTTTAGTTACTTCAGAATACTGGTTCTATCGGTGTATGTTTTATATCTAGAAACACTTCAAAACCCGAGATATCATCGTTTTAGTGCGCAGCGGCGCAAAACTATTTTTTTCCCGCGAAGTGGGGGTCCCATGACCGAACTCTGCACTATGGCGGGGACAGTAGAAGGGTACATTTATAAAACCTTGTTTGCAAGTTGTTTGTTAGTTTTTAGCACTCCGATATTGTAGAGATAAAACGTAGCTTATAATTTAAGTTTACTTTTCAGCTACCAAACATAGAAATTTACATAAAAATCCGTCAAGTACTAGTTATGTTTTACAAAAAATTATCATTTATCCTTTATTACTAACAGCTTTTTCGTTTCGTTTTATGAGAAAAAAATGCCTGTAATATATTTTTGGTTTCTATATCGATAAAAAAATACCATAAAATGGAGCCGACTTCAACACTAATAAGTATCATGTAAAAAATTTAATACCCACTTCAATTCTATTCAGTTATTGGAGTGTATCTCAAATACTACTCGACCTAATTTGATGAAATTTAAATGGGACCACACGGGAAGCACCAGCTTTCAAACAAAAAGAATTTCGGAGAAACTGTTCACCCAGTCGAAAGTTATGAGGTAACAAACATGAAAAAATACAGTCGAATTGAGTACCTCCTCCTTTTTTGGAAGTTGGTAGAAAAGTGTGAAATAACTTGCGAAGTCCATTAATAGGGAAAAAATTCACCCATTTTAGTGATCCTTGCTACTTACGGGATCGATTGTCTTTCACCGTCAATTCCGATATCATCGAGATGGGCGGAACACTTTTCTGTTATTTGATTGTAACTCAAAAACTGCTTGACCAAATTTGATGAAATTTAAATGGTCCCATTTAGATTTACCTAGGAAGAATTTAGAGACCTAGGAAGAATTAATAGGAATTAATAATAATTAATAATAATTACCTAGGAAGAGTATTCTAATCATTTCATTTAAAAAAAAACTATCAAAATCGGACTAAAGTCATAAGTTAAGCGTGATCATACTCGTATATAAAAAAATATGCTTACGCGTTGACTTGATTACCTAGTCCTTTTGTTTAGGAAGTCGGTTGAAAAAAGGTACACCTAGATTATAATTTGGAAAAAATATTTCATGTGGCAAATTATTCTCAGTTACAGTTTTATGTATAATATAAAATAGATAGATGACATATAAAATTATTACCACAGAATTTCGTTTTTACAAATGAAAAACGTGGTATAGTGTACTAAATTCGTAGTTTAACCTTTTTAACACGAGTTTAGATATGTCTACTAAACCATTACAAATAAATTATTTCAGCACATTTATAGAATAGCAAAGCTATTGCAATTAGGCCTTATTATATCATCATGACGACTTTTGTAATTTATTATATCCACTTTATTTGAATAGCCAAATTACCTCCCAAGATCCAGAAGGTGGAAGGTGAAGGACTCCTTAAAAATAGAATATTTTAATTGAAAATGGTATTACTAGAGAATTCACCGTCCTTTTGAACCTTTCGAAATAATAAGTTTCAATTCTCATCGTCAACTCGAGTGTTTATATAATCTGTATTACGGAACTTCTTAAATTCCTTTTTGGCAAAATGGCAACTCACCGGCTATTTATCAAGAGTTCAGCCGTAAATGGCAACCTCTCACGAATCTGTGGACGTGCCCAGGGACGAAGTTTGTTGGGCACATATGCCCATGAAATAAGTAAAGACAGAAAGGTATTCATTGAAATAGTACGTTAATAGTACGTTATAGTACGTTACCTGAATGGTAACGTTATTATACGCTTGTAATCAGCATAATGATTTGTTATCAAAGTTTCTAGTATTCCACGCAATACCAGGATCTCATCATGACACGTGATGCGATAGAAAAGATTGAAGCGATGAAGCATTGATAAACGGTTGAATATCACAAACTATCTACCCACACAATGCTTTTCAATGGTTCAATGCTGAATTTCTTTTGCAGACACTGCAAAATTACATAAACGCCACGAATTCCAACATTGTACAATGTGCTCGCAAAGCCGCTAACCGTCAGAAATGGAGAAACATCGCGAAGAGATCGACAGCCCTGGAAATGGAAACAGGCAAGGATCCGCCGTTTACCGTCACCTTGACCGCCAAAACTCTGCCAAGAGTGCCAACAAAGAAGAAGAAGACTGCAAAATGGCAGTTCTAGCTAGAGTATAAAAAAGTCTCGCTAGCTCATCAACTCCACTAAATAACCAAATATATCAATTTTTTTACTCCAACGTCGAGACATAAGCTGCGCTACGCCTTCCAATGACAGTATCAGCCTTTAGCATTCACTGTACTGTGCTAGTACCCTTAAGATGTTTCGTCCTTTTATCTCAGGGATTTCAGTTTGCTCACTACCACTCTTAAAACGTGTTAAGGAATATTTTTCTTATTTTAAAATAGCAAAATGCGAATCCCCTCCCCACCTAAACAGAATCCTTAATACACTCACATCCGAATCCATTAAATTTATTAAACAGGCATTATGATAGCGGTTCTTCAAGATTTATTAGTACACACTCTGCCGAATCAGTAACGTCATCATGGAAAGTGAAGGAAGAGAAGCATTTCACCCTAAATATGAACATAAAACTATGAACAAATATGTATAAAAATAGAAAAATGTAATGTACGTCTCATATATTCGTCCTTAGATTTCTGAAGGGGACTGCATATATAGGCTAAGCACCCTTGTTTTGCCAATCATCTTCATATGCATCACAAAAGATGAAAAGAACTATAACACCATGTAATAAGACTCTGCCTTCTTAGACATTTGCATTTGTTCGTTTGAACAATATAATATAAAGTGTGTTTACCAGGTATTAAATAATAACACGAGCGTTCAAAAGTCAAAAGTCAAAACTCAAAAATCATTTATTCAATTTAGGCATCAAAGACGCACTTATGAACGTCAACTTTTCATTATAATGTACTTTAAAGACTCTACCGCCGCGTTCCAAAATATATAGAGCCCACAGAGAAGAAGCAGCAAGAAACTCGGGGCCATTCTTTTTATATAGATGTTTACAATGTTTCTACTTAAGTACTACAAATATTACATTTTATGGGTGGCAGAGAGACAGCTTGCCAGAAGTGGAGTATTCCAAGCATCTTTATCTTCTATATAATGTCGAACTTTATAGTAAGCTTTTTTTATCAAAACGTTTTTTACAGTCAACTTGAATTTGCCCTCTGTGAGCTCAGTTATACAGTGTCTTTGGGATTTTATTGTAAAAACGCACACAATTTCCTAGGAATGACTTATTAGTCTTCGCAAGTCTAAAACTAGGTACAGCTATCCTATTTGTATTTCTGGTATTAAAAGTGTGGTGATCACTATTTAACTTATATATATGTAAATTTTTACGAACATACATTATATTTTCAAATACATATAAGGAAGGCAACGTTAATATATTGATTTCTTTAAATAAATCTCTCAAAGATTCACGGGGACCCATTTCGTATATAGCTCTAATAGCACGTTTCTGAAGGATAAATATGGTCTCTATATCAGCCGCTGAACCCCATAGCAATATCCCATATGACATTATGCTGTGTAAATATGCAAAATACACTAACCACGCCGTAGAAGCATCTGTTAGCTCTCTTATTTTACTTACTGCATATGCAGCAGAACTGAGTCTCCCAGACAGGGCATTTATATGAGGGACAGGGCATTGTAATTTTGCGTCAATTTTAATGCCTAGGAAGACTGTTGCCTTGTCTATTACGAGTTTAACTCCATCAAGCGTAACGTTGGAGTTTGTCTTTTTTGGATTCAGAAGTAAATTATTAGTTGAGAACCATTTAGAGATACTAGATAGAGCGTTGTTTACTTGAATTAGTGTGCTATCTTTCCTATCTACTTTAAAAATCAGAGATGTGTCATCCGCAAATAAAACAATATCACAAAGATCCTTGGCCATAAGTGGCAAGTAGTTAATGTAAACTAAGAACAAAAAAGGCCCTAAAATGGACCCTTGTGCAACACCCATTTTAATCATAGATCCTGAAGATGTTACACCATTTATGCCAACCTTTTGCATCCTGTCAGATAAATATGACTCATGACATCAAGCGCAGCTACCACGAATACCATAATGGAAAAGCTTTCGAATCAGTATACGGTGTTCCACACAATCAAATGCTTTAGAGAGATCACAAAAAACACCAATACCATCATGTATATCTCGGTACTAACTAAAGATAATATATTATTATTAATATTATATCTATAATAATAATCGTTAGGGTCCTCTTCCGAAAGATTCGCGATGCAAAGTTTTGCTTCAATATTTTGCTGATGCTTTCCGAGCCTACTAGTTGTTAACGGCCTATGTTCGATTATCATCTTTTTCATGTTCTTATTGCTATTAAATTTTATCGCAAGGCCCTTGTGATCAGTCCTAACACCGGTCATAATTGTAGTTTCCTTAGCCTTACAATTTGAATAAATATTGTCTATGCAGGTAGCTGAATGGTCAGTTATTCTAGTGGGCTCAAAGAATAAATAATTCAAATGGAATGATTTAAACAGTGCAATTAGGTTTGTTTTATCTGATGAATCTGTTAAAAGATCGATGTTGAAGTCACCACAGATATAGATTTGTTTGTTACATTTAGAGATTTTCTTTAAAATTGTATCCATAAAATTTTGAAAATTTGATTTATTCTCTTTACCATATGGTGGTCGATATACACACAAAACTAGATGCTTTTCCACCTCTACACAAACTACCTCACAGACACGTTCTATCGCACATCCGACTAAGTCATGCCGCTCTTTGAACTTGATATTGTTTCTAATTAATATAATACAGCCTCCTCATTCAGCGGATGTGCGGTTGAACGAGCATATCTTTTTTAAGCCATGTATCGGTAAAGCACAACACATCAAAAGGATGTTTATTTAAATGAAGTTCAATGTCAAGTATTTTGCCAGAGAAACGATTAATGTTTTGATAATACAATGTCATATCAGATTGTTTCTCTTTTGTCTTACTTAAAAGTTTAAACAATTTATATTATTAGTACTTGTACTTAGTACTGTCATTTGAACACTTCGTTATATTTCCTATAACTGCGTTAATATTATATGCTACTAAAGTAGCAATTAAATTCCTATATCTCTTAGGTAGGTACATCCTATCCCGGGTCAGCTTAAAATTAGTAATAAAATTATTACAATCAAAAAATAAAAATTTGTCACTGTGACGACATGTCATATTATAAATTAATGTATTTAATGAATGAATGTGCTCATTCTGTATTTTTGTTAGCACATTCAGTATGGAAAAGATATTAGCATTATTTTAAAAGCATTAAGTTTGAGAAGAGAGGTAGTTCTAGTAATAATATATTTTCTGTCAATACCTAAACTTTACCCTAGATAGACAACCACTATTGTGGTATTATCTATTTCAGAAGCCATGTTTTTTTAACCTAATACAAAATAGCTGACTTAACTTACATACTACACCATTCCCCTAAATAAAAAAAAACTTAATACATTTTTTTCAGTATCTTAAAGCTGAATATTATAATTTTTAATCTCTAAATAACTTAGTTCTATTTTTATGCACTACTTCATTCCTCCCATTCATTATTATTTTCACATTGGGTGGCATATCTTCTGTTACAATATATGGGCCGGTGTATAATTTTTCCAGCTAAGATCCGGTTTCATTTTTTAATAACAAGTAGTCACCTAGATTATAACTAATTGGCTTAATTGCTTTATCGTATTGCAGTTTTCTTTTTTGCTTGCTTAAAATTAAATTACATTTTGCATCTTATTGAGCTTTTTGCATTCGATATTTGAATTCTAATACATAATTATAAAAATTATACAATGGTTCTACAGTAGTTTTTAAATTATTTGGCAATGTTCACAAGTGTCAGTATTAAAGATATAGTAAAATTGATGATGATTGATTTCAGCTTCGATAAATTGAACGTGACTTGTGAATTAATATGCTGCAAATATTGCTCATATTACAAGTTTCTTTAATATCACATCACACTCACATTAACATTATAAAATTTTTGATTTGTTAAAATTGTTGAGAATTGTTGATTGAGGATTTTTATAGTATTACTTTTTTAAAGCAGTAACGCTTGTTTAGCGATATCAAACATTGCAATTAATAGAGAGAAAAATTCACATCCTCAGACGGGATTCGAACCCGCGTCTTCCGACAATCCGTGTCAGACGCCATTACCATCTAGGCCATTGAGGATGTGAGTGAATGTGTATTGTATAATTGTGTAGTGTTATAGTTAATTCTTAAATTCATACTACACGTACTAGTTACTACTAGTTTAAGGAATATAGAACTAGCACAAATGGAAAAAAAAACACTCAGTATTAGTATAAGGAGGCGGGTTAAGTCACAGTATAAATATAGAGAACAGTATGGAAACTACCTACAAACGTTCGAAACGACTCACACTAACATGCGCATCGAGAGCCCTAACGGCCGGTTCGGTCGGTTAATCGGTTTACCTTACTAGAGATATATATTTGACACTATTTGTATGGACGTTATGTCAAATTTCTATCGGTAGTAAGGAAAACTATGGATAGATAGAATATTGAAAACGGCCGTAAGCGGTTGTCGCGGTGCTGTCAGTAGTGAAGCCGCGTCAAGACGAGTGGTCACGTATAAGTTTATTTCCTCTTAACTAGGCTTAGTTTCCATACTATTGCATCTTTTTACTATGGTTAGTAACTACCAGTAGTAACTAGCAAATTTTAATATCGTTGCATCTTTGACAACATCCTTGAAACAAATGAAGAGATGACAAGAAATGTTGGAAAAGCAACTTTATGTGCAAGGGCGATATCTCATAAAGTATTTGACATCGGTGAGCTCGTCGACGAGTCATTACAGAATCGCACGGCTGAATGTATGTCCGTTCCTATGTCCGCTCGTAACTACACAACGGCCCAACTGATTTTGATAAAAAATACGTTATTGGATTCGTCTTAATAACGTGAGTGTCACTGGATACACAATTACCTAACTGCGGCGAAAAGAAGGCCACATTTTATGCGGTTTAGAGTGCGGTCTAATAGTTAATAATTAATACATATGTTATTTAACTCATAGTTACTGTTTTTTGTATTCACTGCGAACATGTCTTACTGCTATAGCATGCCACGAATTTAAGGTAGGCACAACAGAGAAATTTTAGTAACGATAGTATACATATAAATATAATAAGATAACTAATTGAGGACCAACCCCTTGCTTTGATGTGATTATAGAAGGTATCGATAGTCTTGATTACTAAGGTACGGGATGGGACACAAAGAGGAATGAAGATGAAAAGGCCGTTGAATATTATAGGGTTTGAAATAGGAGAAATTAAGTTTCCCACGGAGCAAAACATTTTCTCTCCTTGATAGTATAGTGAAACAAATCTCCAGCTAATTTATTATATCCTGGTAGAAAAAATACGTAAGCACAGTTTACGCATAATACCGCTACCACAACCCATTTAACATTGTTTTTTTTGTATTTATCTTATGACGTAACGGTCGACACGCCACCGCTCACCCGCCATCAGGAAATTCACTATAAATAGATTTGCAACATACCGAGAACTTACCGTAAAGGGAAAAGCGTCAATACCTAGCTGTTTAGCTAGATATCATTTCTAGTTATAATTCTGAATGGTGTTGTTGAGCGATGGACACATGTCTATACTAATAATAAAAACAAATAATAATAAAGAGGAAAAATTTGTTCCTATGTGGGAATTGAATAGGCTCCAAAACTACTGAACGGATTTGAAAAATTCTTTCACCATTAGAATCCTGCTTTATCTCTGTACTATATACCTATATTTTCATTCGTCACCATAACGAATAAACTCAAACACAACTGCAGTGATTTCAAAAAATATTTCACCGTTAGAATGCTACATTATCCCCCAATAATGGCTATGTATTTTAATTCATCATCAGCATCCATCATCATGCGTGTGGAACCGGAAACGCAGCTAGTATGTAAATAAATCTCTGACTCAAAGGGAATATAATAAATAATAATAGCAAATTATAACATAGAAATGTATTTGTCTGAAGGTAAGCGTTAGAAAAACTATTAGTAGCGCAACATTGCATTTCGCTTTGGGGACATCTAAGGCCGATTCCCTACTAATTACTTCAACCTAACTCCGTAAGGAGTTACAGTTATCTCTTCGCTGTAGGGATGTAAATCGTATGATGTTAGAAATTCCGACTTTCTGGGTAATATACCTTTTGTGCAAGAGACCTTGGTAGGTATCACCGCAGTACCACATATCCTGCCACGAATTAATAATGTGCAAGTATTTGATGTTGGTAGGACCTACAAAACTTGACTTCTTCGACTTTCGAACTTTGAAAATCGATCATCAAGTTAAGCAACACTTGCTGCGGTCAGGAGTTGGATGGGTGACCGCTAGTGGCATTATTCAACATGAGCGCTTCCGTGCTTCGGAGGGCGTTAAGCCATCGGTCCCGGTTGTTTGTCTTAGGACAACTACCGTTAGGCTATGTCGACGGCCTTCGGGCGGCCTCAAAACTTCGACATGGGTTGGCCACTAACCTACCAAGCCACACTGGGCCCGCGTGGTGGATTATGGCCCAACTACACTATCTAAGAGGAAGGCTTGAGTCCCAGCAATGGGAACAAAATGGGCTGATTATGATGATGATGCTGAATTATTTGATGGCCTTCAAAGTGCGGGGTCCCGGGCTCCCTGGCCAGGTCTAAACATTGTTTGTGTCGGGCCTTGCAAGCCGTGATGTGATATAGTGTTTGCCCATGCCGCCCGCGACACATGATATCCTAGTGCGAGGTATGAGTGTGTAAACGATTTTATTTTGTATTACATTACTGTGTTAGGGTGTGTAAGTGAAGTTACCGTTTGTTATGTGAAAATACCGTGAAATCCTACTATCCTACTTATATTATAAACGCGAAAGTTTGTGAGTATGGATGTATGGATGTGCGGATCTTTGTTACTCTTTCACGCTCAAACGGCAGGGTCGATTTTAATGAAATTTGGTATGGAGGTAGATGAAGCGCTGGATTAACCCACAGGTTACTTTTCATCATCATCATCATCCATCACCACGCGGGTGAAAAAGTGTAATATGCTTGGGCACAGCTTAGATAAAGTTATAAGATCTCCGACCTCGTCAAGATCGTAATGATGACAGTTCTGTCAAAGTTTGTGTCAGTTTCTGATAGCTTATAATAATATAATTAGTTGAAAGCCAAACAAATTTGATAGGTCGATACACTAGACGTGCTCAGCGACCGTCAAGGGTGATGAAATGTAATGACATATTTTTTCCAAGGGGATTAATTGTAGTACCTATACATATAGTATGTACATAAGTCCTATATTTTATTATTAATGTTTACTGATTGATATACTAGGTATTTAATTAACTCATATAATACTATTATAGCAATTGCGTTTGACTATGTACATATTTATGGCATTTTGGTACCTTTAGGTAGATATGGCCTTGGAGAAGATAATAATCTACTCAAAATACTAATTCTGCGCAGACGTAGTCGCGGGCACCAGCTAGTTATTACTATGTAACTCTATATGAGCATATAAACCACAGTTACATAATAGATCACATTGAATAAGTTATGCCTCGAAGTTAGGGCAAAACAAAATTGCCTCAAACCGAAATTTCTGTCCACAAACGATCACGAACAATTTAATTATTGTGCTGAGTAGTGGTTAGTCTCGCATAGTCTGAGGAGTTGAACAAAGTTAATATTACCCAATATGTGGTTTAGGCATTCTCTTGAAGTCTAAATGGAGTTAGACTGAGAGCTAGGTTAGGATGTTAAAAAGTAGAAGGTCACTATAGAATTGTAATATGAAACTAAAAATAAGTTTCTATTTTAATTCAGGAATGTTTAAGACTAGCTGCGCTCCGCAGTTTCACCCGCGTGGTGGTGGATGATGATGATGACTCAAAAAAATATGTTACTTAGGGACAATGTAGCATTCTAATGGTGAACGAATTTTAGAAATCGGTCCAGCAGTTTTGAAGGTTATTTGTTACAAATATACAAAAATACAAATATTTCCTCATATGGTAGAATAGAGCTTGCGCTTTTCTGGTTTCAGGCTGTGTTTTTGTTTAACTCAATGTTTTTTTAACTTAATAAGAATCTGGGATTTGGCCGTACGTTAGAACGGTGATGGGTGACCGAAATACGGGCCTACTTTGGGTAAAAAGTTAGCATTGCCACCTAGAGTGGCAATGTTGCCAGCATTTTGGCCACTATTCCTTCCACCATAGAGATTAATTTTTACTTTTACTTTTTAATATTCTGTAAACACAAGTAACGCTTTTTGTAATAACTAAATGGTAAATTTACACCCTACAACTTTTTATGACGATTCTTAGTATACTGTAAAACACAGGCTGTTCGCCTTTGAAACAATCGGCTAAATGCAATACGTAAGTCGTACAGTGTTTCTATATTTTTAAAGACAAACCCGTAGCTACCTTTTCCATGCTATAATATTATTATACGCCAGATTGTAAGCAGTATATCTGTACACGATAGGTGACTGCAATATTGACTGCCAATCAGAGCTTAAAACCGAAGCATTGGCTCTGCACTGCACTCCTCATCTTGGATTGAGTGGAATCTACAGTGCCCTTTAGGACTAGCGCGCACTGCCTTGCGGTGTGTATATTCCACCGTACGGCAGAATAAACGCAGCCACGAGTCCGCGCACTGCGGCGAAAAAAACGCACGTTTTGGTACTAAAGTTACATCTGTGCGTTATAGACTTCCATTCAAGAGTCATACTATATTTATTATTACGTTAAAAAGGGTACTTTTACGCGTACTGCATCCCTTCTACATACACCTATGCGATACAAAATTTTGTGCGGTAGACTCACCGCAAATTTGCAGCGGTAACTTTACCGCATGCCCGTGCGTTTATTTCACCGCAGTGCGCGCACTTCTATGACTCTCCGTACTTCACTGAATATGCGTTAGAAAACGCAACCCAGTGCGCGCTAGGCCTTATATCCCATCTCAGCTAGGCTTCGCTGTCTGTGCTGGGCTTCTCTAGTACAGCAAAAACATCTCTCGATTCGGTTGTCTGCAAAAAATCGTTTAAGCGATAAGACCTTCAATTCGTCACTGTATATAAGATAATAATTTTATATCGTTTTTTTATATTATTGTGTGTAAATAAAAACTTGTAGGCCGAGCACGAAATCTGTTTAAGTGTAACGTAATCGCATCGTTAACGTATTAAGTACAAACTGTCATTTATCTAGTACAATAGTGGCACAGATACTCATAGTTTGTGCTGAATACGTAAGCTGGGCCCACTGTACATTTTATGCTCTGAATTCTAGTTTAGCTCTTGGACTTTATAATAAGTTGGAAACAAAACACAAAGTAAAATTGTACGACAAAATGTTCCTTTGACTCTGAACTGAGACTGACATTTTAATTAAAGTATGAAACAAAGATTGTGAACGAGAACACATATAAAGTATTTTGCTTTTTTATGCTTGAATATCATAAAAGCATAAATTCCTGAAACTGATGACCAACAACGAATAATGAAACAATTTCAGTAAGTATACAATGAATGTACTCGTATATTGTAAACTAAATTAATGAAAAATTAAAGGAAACAATAAACAAGGCATTTCTTTTCTATGAAAGGGATTTATCACACCATTGTAAATATATAAGTTTGTATGTTTGTAACTCAATCACGGGAAAACGTCTGATCGGATTTGGATGAAAGAAGTGGAGATGGTTTGTACGCGGGATTAACAAAATGGTGTACTGTTTATTCCCATTTAATAGGTAGTTCCAGAGGGATCGCGATAACTTTATTTCATATGACTTTTTCACATGTTCTATAAATACAATTTAAAAAATTATGATGTTTAATCATTATCATGTCTTTTGTTTCAGGTAACTACCAAAACGACTAAACATATACAAAACTTGCCAAGCGTGAGTTGTATTCGCACACCGAGGGTTCCGTATATCCGTATCACCACACACACCTGACTTCTATTAATCATACCTTATTTGCATTTAGGGACAAAACATAAAAATTCACGTTTCGTATACTTACCTATGAAGCATCTCCAGTTTTCATGCATCATGTTAGTACTTGTAGGCACTAGTAGTAACTTTATAGGCTATTTCAGGAAACAAAGCAAATATAGACGCATTTAAGAGATACCATACACAGACACAAAACATAGACATACAGCAGTATTTATAATAAGAAATATAACACTTAACTTTCGGCAAGCAGGAGGTCTTGATGCAACAGTCACTTGTGAAGTCAAGAAGGCTCGGCAATCTCAGATATGGGCTTATATAGCAATGTCTGCCACCAAAAGACTGTCCCACTACTATTACACCTCCCGCCAAACCTCATAACCAGTCAGAAACAAGATACTACCCGCCAAACCTAAATAGCCTATCAGAAATCAAGAGGATGCTACGTCACTCGCTACAAATTAAACGAGGTAGTATTTCGGTGTGGCATTTGCTAAAAATTATAGTTTCGTTAACATTTAGATATAATGTTATTAAAAATTCAGCTAATTTACACAGTTTACGAATTTTTATAAATATCTGACGTATACAATTCTAACACACTCATCGACCCCAGATATTAATTTTTGTAAATCTTACGACGAGTAATTTCACTTACAGTGCCCTTCAAACTCTAATACAGTAATGCTTGCGTACTATTGCTTTGCGGCAGGATATCTGCCACTGTAATGGGAACAATCAAGACGACCTCTAACATAAGAGCGAACCACCAAGTATATTGGGTTTCTTCACTTACGATTCTATTACTGACAGGGGCAATGTTAAATGACTCCATAGAGCGGAGGAAATCTGCAATAAGAATACGGAAAAGTTGTGCAATTATAATGCTACTACTACAAAGCTAGCTCTAATTTACTACCCTTAGCCTCGTTTCCTGATTGCTAGCAGTTGAATAGGGATGATGATGTGTTGATTCAATCATATCATCTTGACCTTGGTAAGTTTTGCCACCACCAACGTTTAGAAACCGATCGGCCTGTACAGTATCTATAAACTGGTACATGTTGCAGCTTATTAACCCATATCGATACACATTAAAAATGTATCAACTGGATGATCTATGTTGAGAGTGACAAACACAATTTTTTATATTACCTGTGTGAAAAAGAAAGAGCTAGTAACAAAAATAACTTACCTTTATGGAAAAGAAGGCCCCAGACCTCCGCAAAAGGGGCACAGCCTTCTATATATCAATGCACCAATCAGAAGTGAGAAATTACAAGTACTATGAGGACAAAATCAAATTTTAAATACTGGTTCGTTGATTCAATGTCGCTTCGACCAGGTGCTTCAGTTTATTCTTGTGCCCACCAACGTTTACAAACCAAACTGCACCATGCAGTAGGTATATATAAAGTGGTAAATGTTGCAGCTGATTAACCCACACAGATACTTATTAAAAATATATCAACTGGATTATCTAAAGCTGGATTGGACGATCGTAGTAAATTCCGCTAATTAACCGATCTGCGTTTGTTTAAGCCCCGTGTAACGCAAAAGCCATCACTTAGTGTTAGTTACGGGCGACTGGCCGCATTCAGTAATAGAGGGTGGAAACCTACCAGCACTACAGTCTTCCGTCTATATTTTATATGAATCGAAAAAAATGTTGGTGTACTCGTTTTAAAGCCTTCAATATGTTAATTAAAACCAGAACCTGGAGTTATTCCTATTTCTTATCTAATAAATAGATTATTCTCTCAAGAAAATTTCCATTACCTTCATATTGCGACTGAAATATAATAAATGTTCGATCTTTACTTAGTAATACTTAAAAAGAGTCACTATCCATATTTCTTAGTCCCAGATTCCCCAGTCTTCAGAAAAATATGACAGTTGTAAGTACGAAATATGAGTAAATTTTAGAAAAAAATACTTATTTATAATAAACCCAAATTATGATTTTTCGGGCCGATATTCCAGAACGACGCTAACTTTTGAAACTCAATTTGATACAATTAAGTAGACATTTGAAAACAAAAAATAACAGAAAATTTCATACAACATTTACTTAGTTATTTCCTCAAGCCGTATATTCACTGCTGAACGTACTTCTGGAATACAAACATTTGTCATTTTTTAGATTTTAAACAAAACTGTCATTCATGTAGAATATCTATAAAAACTGTACTTTTTTTGCTGTTGGCGTGAGTAGAATAAAGACGTAGTTGTGTATTGTTCTCTTAAGTTATAACGATACTATTTTTGTAGGTTATTAAGCAAAGTGCAGAGAACCGACATAAATATTCGTCTCCGATGCTTAGTTCCATTTCTCCCTTTAAATTACAGTTGTTTTAACGTTGTACTCTGACCTTCTGACGAGAGGTCCGAGTCGACAAGAACATACGTAATAATAATTAATGTATAATAGTGAATAAATGACGGATTAAAAATAAAAGCGAGGGCAACAGATAAATAACGCAATGCTTACTGCAAAGGATTCTAACGACTGAACCACGAGCGTAGCGAGTTTTTCAAGTGTTAGAATCCTGAGCGATGCGAGTGATTCATGGCCCTCGATATAAATATTTATTCAAGAGTTGCATTCTATACTTTATACCATGACTACGAGAAAATGAAACAACTTAGCGAAAATAGATATTTAATAACGAAATAAAGAAATGTTAATTAATTAAAATGCACATTGATTTTGGTACAAACAAGACAAAAGTAATTTTCTTATTATTATTATATTTTTTCTGTAATGGCAGCAAAGAACATAATACAGCTTTTATTCTAATGCTAAACTCCTTGTCGCAAATATCGACCAATCAAATTTCGAGGTGTTATTTGCACAAAGAGTTTGTATGTCGAGTATTCTTTGCACAAGGAGTTTGTATCGAGTATTTTATGCGCAAGGAAGTTGTATAATCATTGAGATGGAGATCGAATATATTGGTGTGTTCTAGATTCAAACACCAAAGTAGTGATTAAAAGGCCTTTTTATACACTGTTTTCAGTGAATAAAATAATCTATGTAGAGTGGGAATGGTGTGAACGTTATTATATTATCATTTTTTCTGTTTAATTTAAAAATCTTTTCAAGTGCAACCTTCTCAAAGTACAACTTAGTAACTGTGGAGTACTTGGGATGCTCGACTGATCAACGGCCATTTGTCCGTGCTAAGTACGCTCGCTTCACCGCCCGATCGTCCTTTACTCTTTCTATTTGGCTGAGCCGGAAAGGCTGTGGGATAATCGTGCCTGTGATGTAAAGCTCGTCTGAATCGTTCGTGAAACTACAAATTGTAATCCTAACAATTCAACTACATATTTAGTTTTCTTGTTATATGACTATATAACAAGAAATAAGACTCTATCTAGTACTGAATAAAAACGGAGAGTATTTTATAAGAACATGAAAGACGAAAGCTTATTGAAGGAGCCTCATGTTACTTATTACTTCGATGTCTATAGGGCATTCCTGCACAAAAGGGTTATAAACAATACTCATGCTCTTATGAACGAAGCCGGGAACCGCTAACGGGTATACATAATCAGCCCACTATGTTCCTTTTGCTGGGACTCATGCCTTCTTCTCAGTGATGTCGAAGTTTCAGGCCGCCCGAAGGCCTTTGCGACTGTTGTCCTAAGACGCACAACCGGGACCGACGGTTTAACGTGGCTCCGAAGCTCAGTTAAATAATGCCACTGGTGGTAACCGATCCAGCTTCTAAACGCAGCAAGCGTTACTTAACTTGTTAATTAGTTATTGCCAAGTCAAGCTCCGTTGTGAGTGCTTATAGCGGGTATATATATAATATTTTGTATTAAAATTCTATGTCAAACATAAATAATATAAATTTATAATTCTATATCATTACGTATTTATATTGTATACAAGTAAAGCGGAATCCCAAGAATGGTTAGCGTCAGTCGTGTGGTTAGAGAATTACTTAATGTAGCCGCCAAGAAGATACTCGTATTATAAGGGTAGAAATTATAATGGAAGGCCAAAGCTATTCCTAGATTTGCAATAGCTTTAAGAGCTCATTCTTGAAACATATTTAAGCATAGATTATTACTACGGTTGTCATTGTAGGTCACCAACGATGCCAAATGCTTCCTTTCCCTCCAGGTTACTGTTGCCTTACATTGAAACGCTGACCCAGCGAATTTCGACCACCGGTGTTAGTTATGGCCGACCGGCAAATATCAGGAGCGTCCTGTAATTTATGAATGACATTCATTCCCGCATCACAGCAACATTGCATGCCATAAAACTTTACCAAGCCAGCAATGCCTAGTTATTGCATCTGCATTCACGTAAACAGGAAAACTGCTCTCAGTTGATAGTTATTTTGGAAGCAACATTTTAAAGTGTTTGTGAACACAAACAAAAAATACGATGTGAAAACATAATTGAAGGCAGATTGTAACTCTATAAGAAATAATCCAGGTGACGAGACTATGTAACCAGAATTACGCGTAGAGAGAATAAACTCAAAAAATATGCATTTTTATACAGTGGTATACATAAACAGGATAATCTGCATATAAATAATTAAAATTATTTTTTAGACAATTTGTCATCATCATCATCTCAGCTGTAGGACGTCTACTACTGAACATTCGACCTGATCCTACATCCATGGTCGCAAGACGAGGTTCCAGGACGATGTTGGATGCAGGCCGCTTCCAAGCGGTCCTTTTGGTAATGTATAGGAGAAACCTATGTTGAGAAGTGAACGTTCTACGGCTGAGATGATATCATCATGTCGAATATTATTTTTATCACTTTTCTCTCACTAGACTAGAGCTATTACATAATCTTGCAAATATTCACTAATAATCCATGTTCGACAGTACATAAAAATCGGTTGGTATATAACATATATGACATAAACAATATCAAACCGCTACCTACTGTTCAGTGCATAGAGAAAACAGACAGACAACCGATTGGCATCGGTACGGCTACGGATGGCATCGGCTTAGTAATATTATTTTCTTCAATTCTCGTATGATCCTTTAAATAAAACTTTTAATAACGTAACGAAGTCCTATGATATCGTTTGTAAGACGTAATAGAACTTGACGAGCCATACAAGTCAACAAGCATATAACATAGTAATTAAGCTCGTTTACATTTTATTAACAAAAGTGTAAACGAACTTTACGTGCCTTTCGTCTTCAAACGTTTTATACAGCTTATTAATCACCGACTCGACTTAGTCAAGGCACTTTCGTGTTTTCTGACGTAGATATAATAACCCGTAACCACTGTTCAACTTTCCCAGACTCATAAGCCTTCATTCTGCCATAAGTCGGAAAAATGTAATTAAGTTCGCAATTGAAGCGAAGTATTTTTGCAGTGAAATATCGAACTCGACGCTAATGCCTTATTACAATGTCTGAATAAGAACTTGCGCCACCATCTGGATTTACGGCTCAATTTCAGCAACTCTATCGAAAGAGTAACGGATTGAACCAACTAATTGATAGGAAATTTTTGCAATTGGTCGCTTGGTTGCTTTTGACGTTGCTTGGAAACTTTCTACGTGTTTTGGTACACTTGATAGGTTAGTGTTTGACCAATATGTCACATAATGGTCAGAGATGATGCGGTCAAAGGTGAGACCTGTAATATCAACTACCTCTCAGAAATGCTGCCGGAACACACTGTAAAGTGCTAAGCGATATATTTTGCACTTAGGTGACGGTATAGATAATATTACCGTGCTAAGGTAGTCAGGCGGACGCCAGAAGCGCCCTACCACCATGCAGTGAATTTAACCACGATGTTACCTTTACCAAAAGCTCATGCCCGAGGTGGGGATCGAACCCGTTGCTACTAGACCCCTGGGCTGTCGCTACAAATCACCAGAAATAATAACGTTGTTTAGTTTAAGTTACATCTTGCCACTATTGGCTACCTGTTATTTCTATTCCTATCTGGTCGTTTTAGTAGTTTTCGTACAATTTCTGTTTATGTACAATATACTCTCTTGTACATTCAAGGTATAACATAACTAGACTTACTGGCTCTAAGGCCTTTATTGGTTAGATGCCACGACGTGATAGAATGTGCAATCTGTATAAAGTATATTTTTGTATAGTTAAAAAAATGTGTAGGTAATGTGGCCGATTCCGAATTTTTTATACTTTAGTATCTACCTCATGACATTTAAGCGATACAGTCTTGAGATAATAAGTTCTTAGTAAGTATATACACTTTCAAACGATTCGTCGATGTGTTCGTTAACGAGCTCACCGATGTCAAATACTTTATGAGTTAGCGCCCTTGTTCATAAGGTTGTTTTTCCAACGTTTCTTGTCATCTCGTCATTTGTTTCACAGATGTTGTCAAACTATGTTTGCTCTTAGAGAATCGCACGGCAGGGAGTATCTATCAATATAAAAAAGGATCCCTATTTCCTTGGTCACGCACGCCACATCTTGAGAATCGTCTTCACCGATTTCGATGAAGTTTAGCAAGAAGATAGATTATATCCCGGGGAAAGATATAGATTAATAAGACGAATTTTCTTCTTCATCACCATCCATCACCACGCGGGAGAAACCGCGGGCGCAATTAAATACGAATAAGACATAAAAAACAAGCACTTTTTGCTTCTTATTGCTTACAGACATGAGCTTAAAATTTGACCGTAAATATCCTACGTGGATAAAGTAACTAATATAGGAGATAGTATAACTTATATAAAATAATTGTACTTAACACAATTCATGGCTGAAACACCTTCAGAAAACTCGGTTCGTACGCTGACTGTAATAATAGTAAAAACCTAAATAGAAACATTGTCTAAAAATTGTGTAAAAATCTATAATGAAAAGAATGGCCTGAGTTTCTTGCCGCTTCTTCTCGGTAGCCTCTATATATTTTTGGACGCGGACTTTTAAGTACATTATAATGAATAATTGACGTTTATAGTACGTCTTTAATGCCTAAATTGAATAAATTATGTTGACTTTGATTTTGTCTTTGAACCATTTTTTTGGCATTTGAATTTCCTCAATGTCGGCTTAAAAGTTTTTGAGCCACAAAGTATCCTGTTTATTTTATGGTTATACTTAAAAATAAAAAAAATGCATGTCTATGATGTTATCATTATGATACAAGCGTCTATAAGTATCAAGTTATTCATCAGTTGTGATGCACACAGCATTGTGTAATGAGAAAAAAAAAGAGTATGACACTGAACCAGTTCTTATATAATTATAGCTTTATATAATATAGGTATCACTGACCAGTTTGAGACTGACCCTTTATTGGTGCATCCTAAATCACACGCTTGGTTTTTACTATACGAAACATTATGGTTAACATGGAATAATTGAACGCTACCGATAATTCACATTGATTAACCTTTGAGCTATTAAGTACCTATTAGCACTTACCGCAGCACAGTGGTTATACATTATACAAACCACTTCCCCAGTGCCATTAATTTGTCCGTTTAGTTATCTACGAGTAATAGCAGCAATTAATTCAGTCTGCTCTCATATGAATTTGTATAGAGTTATAGCAAATCGTGCTAATATTTGATAATTTTACATAATGAAGATTTTAATTTAACATTTAAATCATCATCATCATCATCATCATCATTATCAGCCGGAAGACGTCCACTGCTGAACATAGGCCTCCCCCATAGAACGCCACTTGGACCGGCTACTCGCTTCCTGCATCCAGCGATTCCCCGCGGTTTTTATGAGGTCGTCGGTCCACCTAGCGGGGGGCCGGGCTACACTACGCCTTCCGGTGCGTGGTCGCCACTCGAGAACCTTTCTTCCCCATCGGTTATCAGTTCTGCGAGCGATGTGGCCTGCCCATTGCCACTTCAACTTGCTAATTTTGAGAGCTATGTCGGTGACCTTAGTTCTCCTACGGATCTCCTCATTTCGGATCTTATCACGCAGGGAAACCCCAAGCATAGCCCTCTCCATTGCTCGTTGAGCGACTTCAAGCTTGTTAATGAGGCCTACAGTAAGGGACCACGTCTCAGTGCCATAAGTCATCACTGGGAACACACACTGGTTGAAAACCTTGGTTTTCAGGCTCTGAGGTATTGGGGACGAAAAGATGGATCGAAGCTTCCCGAATGCTGCCCATCCGACATTTAAATCGGTGGTACTGAATTCAAAATGATATGTATCGTGATGATTATGTCCTGCCGTGCGATTCTCTAAGCAAACATCGTTGCATCTTTAACAACATCGTTGAAACAAATGACGACATGACAAGAAACGTTGGAAAATTAGCTTTGTGTACAAGGGCGATATTTCATAAACTATTTGACATCGGTGAGCTCATCGACGAGCACATCGACGAATTATTAGAGAATCGCACGGCTTTTTACGTAATAATGACGTGAAACCTAAATCATATAAATCGTTTTCTTGAAAATATGCTGTTTTCACAGTTATAATACGTTGGAAGTTTGAAGAAGTATTTATTGCTGCCAATATAATTTTATTTCAATTCAATACAATTACCATATGTTCAAAACTCTAAAATTACATGAAGAACAAAACGGGCATAATAATTTTTACATAAATAGATCAGTAGATAATAAAATAAGTATAAATTAAAGTTTGTCGATGTCGATTGATTTAATAGATATTTAATACAAATGAACTAAGTATAGGTTAAGTATTTTCTGTCTAAGACGATCTATTTTCCTAATTCTTACACTCATACACCCGCAGTACTTTCCGATTTATGTGTTGCGTGAGACATGGCATTACATGATGACATGACACATTAACACATAACAAAGATTCAACACCCGATAATAAACATTGGTACCCTGTTCATCACATGTTTGCCCCGGCAACAGATGGAAACTCTACCAAGTAGAACAATATTTCTCAACGCGTGGGTCGTGACCCTCTGGGGGGTCGCTAAGCCTCTTTAAGGGGGTCGCGAAGCTTCTTTCGGGGAGTTGCAAAAGCTCGTGAAAGATACTGCAGTAAAAATAGACCACGAAAGTTTAAAAAAATATATTAAGAAAAATGTTAACGGACTTAATAATTTGTATCAAATAAACAAAAAAATAAATATAGCATATGAGCTCTCTTCCATCATAAACATTTCTATCAAATTAACAAAAATATATTATATATCGACGAATTGAGAAACCTCCTGCTTTTTTTGAAGCCGGTAGAAAATATAAATAATTTGGATTGAATATTTGTCACAAAATAAAAAACATGAAAAAAGCAACGGGTAGGGGGGTCGCGAAATATTTCTTCATACTAAAGGATCCGTGTCATGCAAAAGGTTGAAAAACACTAAAGTAGATCATCGAGGCCTTCAAATAATTCCTATCCTAAGGTAGAAAGCCGCCATAACTTCCGAAAGTCCCCACGGCAAAAACAAAAATAAACATAAAGTCACTTGTGGGAATCCTCGAGGTCAGTCCACAAAACGTTTCCATTACAAACCAAAGGGATAAAAGCGTGTGTCCGGCAGAGTCCGCCTACAAGGCCAGAGTGGCCACAAATTGTTTTAATCTGTTATAAATCAGTGAACCTTTTCGTTTGCTTCTCGCTTCAGCGGATTTATAAATGGCTTTCCGACATAGGGCGCATTCATTTAGACTAATACCGACACGATATTTCACCGACATGTCGTTGAGGCAATGTAAATATTGTCTTTGTCATAGCAAACGGTGGTTTAAACATAAAAACAAAACTTTAACTACTCTTTTTTTATTATATTTACTTATATGACTCCGTGCCTCATAAAGAAAAAAGAATACCAAAAAATGGAACCGTCTTCAACACCAAAAAGTGTGAATAAATAACAAGTCGGTAACATGATAGTTCAAAAGTCAATTCAAATATTCACCTGTTTTCACAATATTCTGCGCATCGTACCGAATTCGACAAAAGTTATTTCACACTTTTCCGTGTTGAAGTCGTTTCAATTAAAAAAAAACATTTTTGTTTTACCATTTTAGTGACCCTCGCTACTTACGTGATAGATTGTTATTCACCGTCAATGATTATATCATCAAGATAGGCGTAAAACTTTTCAGTTATTGAAGTGTAACTCAAGAATGGCTTGAATTTGATGAAAATTTTAATGGGACTTGAAAGTGTTTTTGAATAATTTTGATTATCGGTTCACAAATGGGGGAGCAATCGGTGAACATACACAAAAAAACATACAATCGAACATACAAATTCCTTCTTTTTTGAAGTCGGTTAAAAAACGAACCCACAAGGATCACTTTGTTCGTCTGTCCGTCTACAATCTATTAAGATCTTACTATACGTTCCTATACAGGAACGTTGAAGTATAAAGTTGAAATTTTGTCAACGGTCAATTACGGTATCCTGGTTGTAATTCTAGTTAAAAACAACAATCCAAGTTGCGTTCAACTCTATACTGCAATATACAGTAGTCGCCGATGTCGCTAACAATATCGGAGTCGTGACGTCGGTGATATTATTATAGACATACATATATAGTGTGAAAACGTGTAGGCGTATGAAACTCCCCATTCCTAGTAATCGATGTCGATGTGTCTACCGATATGAACAGCCCCATTCGTGTAACCATTGAGTTGAAATATTTAGTTGATAGTTGGAATAATACAGATATTTGCACCTCATTTTTACACAACATGTCGAGTACCCGCAGTTGCAAAGTTTATTATTTATAGTAATTGTTTTGAAAATCCACGACATTGACATATGGCTATTTTTGAGCTATAAACACTGTAAGTAGGAGTAGAACTCTTTGTGAACGAGCTCGTCAGGGAAAGTACCTACTGCTACCATATTTATACCGTGCAGCAGTAGTGTTCACATTACTGTGTTCTGTTTTGATGGATATGGGTGCCGGTGAAATTAAAGGCACAGTGCAGTTTGTGACTTGGGACGGAATGCATCTGTTATTGGCCAAAGTTTACCGAACACATGGTAGAGCTTAACGCTTGTTCTGTAACCTAATGACATTTTAAAAAAGAACTATAAAATGATACACTGCTTTGTTTATTCAAATGCAACCTATGGTTACCCCGTTGACTTCCAGGTGTTAGGCATGCCTCAAAATGTTCGCATCCGTATGTTTTTACATTACTGAAAATTTGAATTACATACCTTGAGTTTAATATTAGGTACTTTCATAAAATGCTCATTAAATTATTCAATTATATATAATGAGAATAACATCCACGTTTTCCGTTTTTGTTACAAATTATGTTATTATGTTAAGAAAATTATGGAGCGGACCCAATTAAACGAAATTCTCTTGTGACAGTATAAATACATTTCGTTTGGCGTAAAACTTACAAATAGTGTAGTAACAGTGTAAGTACCTTTATCTTGATAAACCTCAAGAAATCGGTTTCCTTTTTTGGTATACGGTACTACCTCTCAGGCCGTATATGGATCATAATCAAACAGCCCTAGTTATCGTGTAGTCTCAGAACACTCGAATGCTACCGACATAATTGCTAGGCCTGTAAAAATATAATTTAACCTCGTGCTAAATTTCCGATCCAATTTTTCATAACATCACAAAATGCTGATACATCCAGGTAGAGCTTTAAGCACCATCTTGACAAAAAGTTTTTGGCTGATATCTCCAAAACTATGCAGTTTAGGGTAAAAGTTACTTAGACTATAATTGTAGAAAAAAAAATCCATGTTTTTTTTTCTGTATTTTTTTTTGAAAACTCAATGTTTATATTTTATGGCCAGTAAGTAACTCTAAACTTAATAAAAAATTGGATCGGAAATTTTGTGCGAGGTTGACTCAAAAAACCATAGCTATTTTTACTGTCCAGATAAAATTACCTTTTAGTTCTGGGCGTAGTGCGACAGTCAACTCTCGATACCTGCCGACAGCCACGTGACCTCTGCCTACTGCCGCCGCCTAAAATTATCATCGATTTTTGAATACTTGGCTAAAAACAATATAAAACAAATTTTCAAAAAAACTAATGTAAAATAAATCGATTTTAACAGTAAATCCGGCAGTATTTTTTATGGGATAGGCTGACAAACAAGCAGGCAGCTCACCTGATGGTAAGTAATACAATCGCCCACGGACATCCGCAATACCAGAGGTCTCAAGGATGCTGCCTACCTTTGTGGAATGAATAAAAGGGATGAGTGTGGAGGGGGATGGGTAAGGAGAGGGGGAACGGGAGAAGGGGGGAATTGGGCCGCCGGAACCTCCTACAGACCGACTGAAACGCAATAGCAAGCTATGTTACTTCACGTCAGTGTTATGTGGGCGTGTGGTACTTTCCCGGTCGTGCCGGTCCATTCGGCTGTGGGGTTAAAGCGTGGCTACCATCAAAAACACAAAATTCTAAAACAAGTTGTAGTTCGTATCGAGATGCAAAGAATTAGTGTTTTTCCCCAATTTGTGTCGTGTTTTAGAAATTGATATCTTAGATAATTATTACAAAACGTAAAATATTATATAGAGCAAGCTGTACCGGCGAACAAGCTGTACAAGCGAGCAAGCTGAACAATCTAGCCCAACAAGTACCCTCAACGCTTCTCACAACAATCTATTGGGATACGCAATCAGATGAGAGTATATATAGCTCATTGATCAGCACCTTGAACAAACAAAACTTTCCGTGACCTATAAAGCGGTGAGTTAGTTTCAAACTAGAACATAACACTACTAACTCAAGTAAGAGCTGAATGGATGCCAAATATCTCAGGTCACACTGGCGACACATAGTCTCGCCAAAGAACAAACTGCCCATAAAATTCATGGATTCGGGTAGTCGACTGTCCCACATCTCGGCTGTGACCTTTAGGAAACTGAGAAAATCAATATGGTACCTTATTATAACGATTCTGTGTTATTTTCCTTGTTGTGTTTGAACTGTGTTAATTCTAAATTATCACAACATATCAAATTAGAATGGTCTGGGTGCCACTGTAGCTGTTGTAGTGAGGCGTGATGTTTTCAAAAGTTTGATACTCGTACGGTTTTGCCACTCGAATTCGTCCCGACTATGTTATACGAGTATTTTATGACATGTATGTCATTAGGTTATGAAAAAGCCGTGCGATTCTGTAATGGTTCGTCGACGAGCTCATCGAATAGCTCACCGATGTCAAATACTTTATATCGCCCTTGTACGGTCGCTTTTCCAACGTTTCTTGTCATCTCTTAATTTGTTTCACAGATGTTGTCAAAGATGCAACGATGTTATCGCTTAGAGAATCGCACGGCAGGCACGAGCCCTACCTGAGGTCATAATTATTCGTTATGACCATTCAACATGTAACGCGGCTCGTTACTATTTCTTCAAGGTATGATCTTAAAACTGTATAGTTTTCACGATCATTCCTTGAAGATATCATAGCGCGCCCCGTTACTTCTATAGTAATAGCGAATAAGAGCTCTGGTGTTAAGCGCTAACCCTGCTATTATAACAGATGCTTTTCGTTACAAGTGACGAACTGCGCCCTGAGATATTAAGTAGTTGTCTCATGTGCCTGTAATTTGGCACTCATATTCTTCAAACCGGAGCTTAGTAATAAGAATAGTAGCAGTACTGACCCGGACGAACTCGTTCACAGAGTTCTATTACTGGTGTATGAAGAAGAAAGACACTTCTGAAACATGTGGAACTTATTCTTTAACGTTATACACTTGTACCCACGCACTAGGATTCTCTGTTTCGCGGGTGGCATGAACAGACACAATAATACTACAACATCCAAGCTCCAGAGAAAAAATATACTTACTGAGCCGACGGGGCAGTCGTTCCTATCTTATGTATGGCTTTTATGGTGTTACCATACCACAATTCCTCGGAAATGTCACACAAGAGACAAACAGGCCTGCCTTGTCATTCGTATTGCTACCACCACACCATTAACGTAACTTTGCTGCAGTTTTGTTGCAGATTAGCACTAACAATTTGCGAAAAAGTATTCGTATTGTCAGCGACAACGCATCACCCTTAGGCACACAAAATACTGAGTTATCTGTGTCACAGTTGCTAAAAATATAGTTTGTTAACTCTGACATTAGAGGTCACTACCTCGCCGCATCAGTCAAATTGGGCTGGCCGGATTAGAACACGAGCATATGCTCGCACAGATACCTCGGTGGCGTATAGCGGTCATGTATACGGATTGTCAGAAGACGCGGGTTTGAATCTCGTCCGAGGGTTTGTATTTTTCTCACTATGATTGCAGTGTTTACGACAAGTAGTGCTCAAAAATCATGTATAGAAATCTAAATACGTGTTTTCAAAATTGTGGAAATAATACCCGTATGTTAAATAGTAGCGAATTTTTAACCTTCAACTTAAAACAATGACATTAAAATTCACAAAATAAGAGGCGTTCGTTGCCATTACCGTCTCATCCAAAAGGCTATGATAAACCCTTAAGCAGAGAAAATCCCAATGAATCTTGGTCCCGACTCGCAATGGTTGGATATTTTGGAAATCTTATAATCCGAAACGCTATAAAACTCGTAGACGACGTATAATTTGCTTGAGAGCTCTCGTTAAACTGAGAGCAGATTAATTAACATTTTGAAGAGGAGCGGAAACAAATTGGCATCAAAATAGAATTGAAACTCAAAATGTCTTTTGAATAAACATCCATTCTACCATTCGCTATTTTCACAGTACTTATATATCAGCATATTAACCATTAGACTTTTAGTTTTATTGCATTAAACCCTAAGGGTTCCATCCATTTATTGTTGCCAACATATATTTTGGCAATTTATTACCTTATAGATTTTTGATCGGAGTAACAATGTAGAATATTATGTTTTCGAATAGGTGTAAAAAAACAACTACATGAGTGGTTAATAGTCTATAATGCAATTAGTGAATAAAGGACGGATTTAAAGCGAGGGCCATAGATGAATCACGATCAAGTGAAAGATTCTAACGACGAAACACGACCGTAGGAGAGATTCATGAATATTGAATCACGAACGTTCAAATCCTTCATTAAATTGTTAGAATCCTGAGCGACGCGAGTGATTTATGGCCCTCAATATTAATATATTTATTCAAGAGTTGGATACTATACTTTATACCATGACCTCGAGAAAAAGAAAGAATTAGGCGAAAATAGAAATTTAATGAAAAAAGAAGGTTAAATTAATTAGTAATGCATATTAACCCGGCGTCAGTATGGTGGGAAATGTTTACACTGATAGTCAGATTGAGTCAAGATGAACCGTATGAAAAATGCCTAGTGTTTCCTTAATTATAAAGATTCAGTAAACTATGATTACTATAATTGGATTAAATAAAAAGTCTTAAAGGGTTTTTATTCAATTAGTTAAGGTAATGTTATAACAATACGCGTAATATGTGTTACGCGTAATATGTGATGAGAAGAGTTTTTGAATCGGTTCTCCTTATCTCGCGGAGTGCGTATGAAAATCTTACCAACTTTAGACGAACTTTTTTAACATGTTCCTTCTAATTTATATGGGTGTCTACGCCTAGAAAATATGTATATTTATCTACGGTTTCAAGTTTTAATATGTTATTAAATGCGAAGTTAATAAATAGGGCTCTTTTGATGTGAGTAAAAACGTATTATTTTTGTTTTAGAAAAATTATGTCTGAGTTGTGTTCTTGTAGCCATCTTACTGTTTTGTGAGGAATGCAATTAATGTTTTCATTTAAATTCAAACTATTATTGCATGAGATAAGGAGGAAAATATCATCAAAATTTTATTTCGCTAGTAGTCATTGAGATAAAATATTCGCCTTCTACTAATTGTTGTCTATTTGTTAGGTACGATGTAAACCATTTATGAGGGGTGCCGCGGATTCCTGCTTATGCTATATTATATATTTCTAAGCTACTCGTATATAATTTATTTAAAAGTGTGTCAAATTGGACTTTATCGTATGCCTTAGACATATCAAGTAAGATACCGATTGCGTATTTTTTGTCATTTATAATTTTGAATATTTCTTGTATGTATTTGTAAACTGCTAATGTTGTTGATCGTTTTTTCCTAAATCCATTCAGAGATTCGTAAAAAAAATTGCGTACTTTTCGCAAAAGTTGTATGCGTGGCTACACATGCCTTTCTCAAATATTTTAGAAAGTGCTGGTAATAGGCCAATGAAACAGTAGTTATTAGGGTCTGTTATTATTTTTCTTATGTATAGGTTTTATGAGAGCTGTTTTCAACATATTAGGGAAAACATTGAAAGATTGATTAACCAAAAGACCAAAAAGAGCATAGTTAACTGTTCAACACAGTTTTTTATAAGACTAGGTGGTATATCATCAATACCATATTGTATATTGAAGACTTCAGAAGGCTGGTACTGGACTTAAAAATAATGAGTTTTCGCTATATAGACTAACGAACGCATTGAATAACAATATTTTTCAATTGACTTTTCTCACATATAGATGCGAAAAAGTTATTAAAACGTTGGCCACCTGCTTAGGATCTGAAACAAAGTTTTTATCTATTTCTAGTCGGATATTGTTTCATCTTTTTTGGGTTTTATTAGTTCTTTCATTTATTATGCTCCACATTGTTTTAACAATAGTATTAGACTTTTTTATATAAGTTATTTTTATTTTATATTATAAAAATCTTTTTCAAAACAGTTAAAGTATTTTTTATAATAATCATTAATTATTTAAGTATCTGTTTTTATTCCAAACGATTCTGGAAGTTTTTTATTCTGACAAGATGTTTTAATACCTTTTGTTACCAGTATTTTTTGACGCAGTTTTTTCCTTAAATTGTTGTTTTGGTATGCATGTATTTAAGTTTTTTATTAGAATGACATAAAAAAATTTATAGTTTTCATTTACATTTCTTTCTTTTGTAGTAATATTACTCCAATTGATATTATTGAGCTGTGAACGAAAAAAATCTATGTTTTTACTGTTAATTGTTATGTTATTTTCCGTGAACTGCATTATTTGTTTTGTGTATTTATCTATTTCGATTTGTATGGTTGTCGATAGGTGGTATGTGAAACCGAAGTCTTCTATTAATGTACACACATTGATGTGAGTAAGTCTTTCTATGTGCTGTGTTAGTTTATATTCTGACATAAGTTCCAAGAATTACATAGTGTTTGAGCTATAACATACTTAATCTGTCCGCATCAGGACAAAAAATAACAATAGATTTATTAATGAAACTTGCCTCTAATGAGGCTTGCTGATTTGGACAGATTAAATCACCTCCAATGATAACTATGGATGTCGAAAAATTTTTATTTATATATTTTATTATTGTGTCTAAACATTCATAAAATATCATCTTCTCTTGTATTTCAATAGAGAGTAACTATCAAAATAATATGTTATTTAATTAGATAGGTGGCGCAGACTTCTACTACGACTTCTATGGACATGGTACTAATATCACGTATTCACTTTCAATGTGTTCTTGAAAAAAGATGCAGACGCCGTCTCCAACCCCTGTTTTCTCTACAGAAGACACTGCAGTTTTGTATCCATTGAATTTTATTAACTCTAGTTTTGATTTTGTGAGCCGTGTTTCTGAGATACAGATTGCTGGGTACGATGTGTGTTTTGCAATGAAATATTCTAAAATATGTTGTTTATTATTCAGACTTTGCATATTCTGGAATAAAAAAATATAGTTTAAAATTGGTAGTCACGAAAGGAATGGTTTATCAGGCTATCTTTGTTGTTGTTTTTTTTAAAATATGCACGTTTACTATGGTGTTTCTCACCTTCTTGAACTTTGGGGTGAAACGACTGCCTACAGGGCTTGACACAGATATCCGTGGCCCAATTTATGGGAGACGTAATGTCGTCTGCCAGTCTAGACGGGATGTCTAACTTAAACGAGGCATATTCCCCTCGGGCCTTGAGTTGTTTTACCCCATATTTATTATTTCCACAGATACTATTTAAATGTTCTTGTACTTAGAACATTTGAATAGTGTTAGCAGACGGTACAAGCACGAGCCTCACCTGGCGTTAAGCGGTAACCTCTCCCTATAACAGATGCATATAGTTACAAGTGACGAACTGTACTGCGCCCGTAGACCTTATACATTGTTAAGTCTCCTGTAGTTTCGCCGGCATCTATACGTCCTTTTTAGAACCCAGTATTGTGAACATTACCGCTTCACATTAGAAATAGGTATGGTGGCATTACTTCTCTGAACGAACTCATTCACAAAGAGTTCTACTGCTGTGAAAATCTTTTAATGAATAGTTATCTAGAAATTAATGCAATAATATGTCTAATTTTGCATTTTCAGTCGTCTCAGCAATATTTAAATGAAAGTTTCTTTGGATATTTGTATCGGGCCGCATAAAACTGCTCGCTTGGCGAACGAATTTGCCTTAAGTCAAACCATTTAGTTATTGCGCTCCACTTATCAAATAGCAAAGGTTTGCAAACTACTATGATTCAGTGTTCTGTAAGAGATTACGGAATTCGTTTTTATTCCTTTGAAAGGCTGTATGTTGTTTAAGGAAATTTAAATTTTCGAAATTATGTTATAATATCAGATAGGTATTCATTTTTTGTCAAAAAATGAAAACACGAAAAAAATATATAAGGGTTACTATTTATTAATTGTGTTTTTAACATTATTGGGTTTGTGTTTATAAGTGTTACCGTAATTTGGAAAGATAAGACGTACAAACGTCAAACATAACTTATTAATTAAAACGATTTATTTATGAAGCTTCAATTAAATGAAAATTGTTAGCTTTTATTATTTATTTATTTTTTATCAGTTAACTAAAGATTATCTTTCCTATAGTACATAAAACTAACACATTATAAAAGGTAAATCAAAAAGCATTTTAAGCAGGTTTTAGGTTTTGATTTTGATCAATAAATAAAAGACTTTAAAAATATTCACTAAATATTTCGCTAAACAAATATTTTCCTGGTGCCGTTTTGCCTCGGGACAATAACAGGGCATGGACGCCGGAAGGCTAAAATCAGAAATGAAATGCATATGCCTATCTTTTTTACCAACGATGTTAATAGTGCGTAGGAAAGAGACATGTAATACCGTTTTGCTTCGTTATCATACAGGTAGGTTGTATTGTATCACGTAGGTCATATGTTAATTTTTGGATAGTGACGATCCATCCTCATTTTCTTTTCTCGAACTATGGGATTAACATAAAACTACAAAATTGAGTTGATAGCCGACTTAAAGTATTTTGACGTATTCAATATAAATTTGAATTTGTTAGCATTATAAGAGACCAAAGGTAACCATTTGATATTGCTAATTTTTTGCTTATGACACGTTCAAAAATAATTAAAACAAACAGCCATGTTTTATTTCACTCACACCTTAGGACATGCTATTCGACATAAATAAATAAACTATAGAGTACTCAGTTCTGTTTTAGCCTGGATTCCATGCCCTGTTATTCTTCCGAGCTTTTTGCGATACGGCATGGAGGCTGTCTGCACATGCGCGGTATATCTTGAGCGCCCATGATTTAAAACTAAAAACCTGCCATTTTACTAAATTCTTGCTTGACAATTAAATTAATTTTTACATTTCATTTTATTCTATTTCCTCGCAAATATAAGTAAAACGTTATATGAAACACGTGCGTAAACATGATTTTCACACTTGTAGCATAAATAAATAACTGTTCTACCTATTGTTTGGACTCGTGCCCCAAATATTCCTAGCTGACGCGCCAGCGGCTTCGCTCGCGTGGCCTCGCAGGATACGGTAAAATACAGTTTTTTAACTATTCCACGGGAACTCTTTGATTTACCGGGATTAAAAGTATCTTATGTGTTGACAGGGATATAAACTACCGCCATATAAAATTTCATTTAAATCAGTCCAGCCGTTTAGGAGATTAGCCCGTACAAATAGACATACAAACAGATGAACAGAGAAACAAATAATTTGAATCAAATTTACATTAGTTCGATTCCACTCCTTACATCCCCCTGACTTTGTATTTAGCATGTTTTCATTGTACAGAAATTCCACCTCTACAGTTCTATTATATGTAGTGATTATAATAAGTATATCTATATCCTAGTATACCACAACGTGTGGTTACACGGTGTGGTTTTGTAAGTGCCTCCGAGGCAGAAACTGCTCTACTTAGGTTTAACCTCTACAGTCATAAAGGAATTCATTGTTCCCATCTGTTACACCAAATTTTGCATAGTAAAGATCTGTAAAATGTATGTGAGTTAAACGCGTGTGAAAGCGAGTTTAATATAATACAATCAAAAATATATTTTCCTAACTGACTAATATAATACTTTAGCAAACTCTTTATCATCATTATTTAACATTAAATCGTTAGTAAATTAGGTTGAAGTTTATTTATATTCTATGACATTTGAACTATGCCTACTATAAATGCGTCTCATCTCTTGATAATCATAAATCTTATATGAAATCATAGACATATAAGATTTATGTAAATACGACGCACTCAGTGTATGGCATAATCTTAATATTTATTTAAAAAAAATGTGTTTTGGGCAAAATTCAAAAATGTTACCTTCGTTCGTAGTAAATATGGCAACAAAGAAGACCTAACCATCATCCAACATCCTTACCAATAAAAGTTTCATCAAATTCTAATGTTCCGGTAAAATCTATATCTTTACTAATATTAAAATGAGGAAATATTTGTACGTATGTATGTTTGTAACGAATTGGATCAAAAAGTACTGGACCGATTTCAAAAATTCTTTCACCATTGGAAAGCTGCATTGACCCTGAGTAACATAGGCTATAAAAGATTTATCATAATCAATTTTAGAATAATCATTATCATCCATCACCGCGCGGGTAAGACCGCGGAAAGCAGCTAGTGTGGTATAAGGAGGATAATGGAAAATAGAAGAGCTACGCAACAAAACATAGCTATAAATAAGTTTTTTTGCCATCCTAAACAACATGACATTAAATAATTGAAGGATATAAACGAAACGCAAAGTAGGCGTAGGTCGAGATTAGCTACATAGCATGAATTAAAGAGAAGGCCGCTGTCACGTCTTGCAAGAAAATGAAAGAGGCTGCCTTAATAAGAACACGGAAAAGTAATTCAGATGTACCGAGAAGAGCCTCCTAAGTTACAGTTTATATTATATTTAACATTATTTTTCACGTCTTGTTAATTAATTACCAACGTAATTGTACATAATCGTTCGCTTATTACTTCGAACGGCCAATGCGGATCGAATCACTGTTAAGGACTTTGCTTTGGTGAGACCCTGTTCCGCATCACTGCAAAGACCCTATAGTGATTCTGGCTTTGACTGGCTGTTTGCCACAGTGAGAAGCAAAAGGTCAAACGTTCGTGTGCATGAACATATTTGGGAGACCTGTGCCTTGGTGTGTTTATGTATACTTATAAGTATTACTTTTAAAAGCACTAACACCTGCTTTAGCGATCTCAAACATTGAAGTTAATAGAGAGAAAAATTTACAAAATTTCAAACCCGCGTAAATTTCCATGTTTGTGATCGCTAAAGCAGGCGTTAGTGCTTTAAAAAGTAATACTATAAAAAAATTACAAGTGTTGCGATGTCAATACGAAAGTTTAAGTATTTCTAAATAATTCTTCTTTCGGTTGGATAGTACTGTCAAAGCTGTTCAATAGAAGTAGCTTCGTATCCGTAAGACGTGAGTCAGATAGAGAGTTAAAATTCGAATCTCGGACCCGAACCTCGGTGGCCTAGTTGGTTAAGGTGAAATGGTAGAGACGTTACACGGATATTGAGGGGGTGAAGCAGACGCAGACCGCCGGGCGGCGCAAGGGGTCTAGCCAGCATAGCCACTCGCGGGCGTATGGTTACTTGATAGTATTCTACTGACTTATGATTTTCAATTCGCCTGCGTTGTTAACTAATTAGGTACGTTATTTTAAGTAGGTAATTATAATGGTGTAAAGATTTATGACAAGATTTACTAATACCATTATCATACTAGGCTATGGGTGTCTTTATTGTATTGTATTGGCACGAGTAAACGATTAAATAGTTTTTGTGATTTTCAATAAATTTTATTTTGATTACCTATTATATGCCAAAACGAACAAACTATAAGGTACCTAAAAGTAGTTTATAATATTAGTTATGCATTGGTTGGACCAAAATACTTGCTAATACTTGATAATAAATACAGTTTTATTATTAATATCAAACAATAAACAACACATACTAAACAAATATTTTTTGACCATGTTACAAATAAAACTAGGGCTTGAATAAGATAAAACCGGTATTTGATACACAACCAGGTCAAGTCCTATCAAATACCGGTAAGATATAAAAACCGGTAAAATTAAATTTTGTTTTACTAAAATCCAAAAATCAACTTCAACTAAGGTATAAATTTCGTATACACATAGGTATTGTAATAACAACTTTTTTATTAATTATGACATTAATACTGAAAGCTTAAATAAATGCAGGTTTTCAAAAGTTTTCTAAGTGCCCTTCAGGCCTTCACAATTGTATTTTGTAAGTCTAGTTAAGTAAAAAAAATGTCCTCCTGTATTCCTTTAGTAATTATAAAAAGAAGTTTAAAATATAATATATACATATACAATGCCACGGACCCTTTGATGTCTGTGAACTAAAACATTATAAATAAAAAAATCTTATTGATAATAAATAATATCTAAAGAAATGGTGAGATTTGTATTTCCAAAGTTATGAGAAGAGATTTACAGTAAGAGGTGAGTCTAAGCTACAAAACAAATAGTTACTTCTCAGAGCCTCTCAACGACATGCCACGGTTTCGTCGTGAATCTACTAACTTCGGAAGCATATTATTATGCGTCTGGTAGAAAGTAACAAGTTCGGCCTCCATTTAAGTAATAGCATAAAGTATTCATCTTTTTTATATGAAAACGTAGGTTTTTTTCATTCTCTCCTCCCCAAATACCTAAAACGCTGCTTTGTTTATCAGTAACTCGTAATTGCGTTTAACCTGATAGTACCATTTACTGTTTGTATTTATTTTTGTATGTATTTTATAATATAAAAAAATTGGACTTTGTCATTGGCCATTTTCTTCAGATTTTTATGAATTCTGAAGATGCTTCCTTATTGTCTTCATCAGACATATCAGGTGCTGTCACTTGTTCCCCTGCATTCCCCTTTGATTTTCGAAAAGGTTAACTCTATTTCTTTTTATTTTCAACGCGTTAGGTTTTTTCTAGATGCTCTCTTTTACTTTCTGGTTTTATTTTTCACACCGAGAAAGTGAACTTCCCCGAATTTTCGACCAAAGATTGCAGCTACACCAGATAGCGCTTTATATAAGTTGCCATATGAGCGTTTGCACCATGATTTGTCTGCAAAAAATCAATTATGGGAACACTATTTATTGTTTCCTTCTTCGATTGCTGCTTCCCGTTCCTTTGCAGCAGCGCGTTCCATCACCTCTACCGCTGTAGCCTCCAATTCATTGAATATATTGCGTAATACTTTTCTCGAAAAATAGGAATATCCATGGCTGCCATAGTTTTCTCAAATTGTGAGTATCCGATACCAGAAGCTACAATTCCAGAAATTGCTGCAGTGCGTTCAGGCCGGTATCATTATTTATATCATCCGAACACACTTCGAAAGTTTTCTTGCACATCTTAGACAACTAAAATTTGAAACAAGCCCATATCTTTTTTCCGTCTGTAAAACCAAGCAGCTGAAATCACACCTAAAAAGAGGGTTGTGCTTTGAGTTCTTCAATTGCTAAAAAAACAATATCTACTATTCTGCGACCTGTCGATTCTTTTGTGCTTATCTCACACTCCGGCTCTTCTAGGAATGGCATTTCTTCACTGGAACAATAGATACAAAAACATGTTGAACATTTTTATCAAAAGGTTAATGACAAGTAACAAGTTAACTTGTTACTTCAGTAACCTTATGATAAAAATAACAAATAGTAACTACTTTACTTCTTACTTTATTAATCTTTGATAAAAATACTGTACTACTAATACTGAAGTAACAAATTAAATACAAAGAGTATCTGAATTATTTGAAAATAAAAAAATAATTTTAAGTAATTAGTTTGACATATCATAAAATTTTCTTAAATAAAAGTAAATTGTAAGATATTATTATATAACCGACTACAAAGAAATTAACCCTCTGGACTCTAATATATTATGTTGGCGTAGGGTAGTTTAGCCGGAAGATGAAGCTAGGGACGTGTTAGTAATAAAATATAAATAAAACGGTACGCCTAAATAAAAATATCGGTTTTATTAAAACCGGTATGTCTGCCCTATACAAGTGGCTTATTCTTGAGCACCAAATTAGATGGAAAACGTACACAATATACATGTTTCATTCAAGTGCATATAACAATCTAGTAATACCTACTAGACTTATGAGATGGGAAGTAGAAATCCATACAGACTTTTTAAAATTTTTTACTCGCCTGTTTTTGGCAAGCGACCATGTGGTCGCAGATATAAATTTACTATGTAACTTACTTGAAGAAACCAGGTGTAATAACTGGTCGAAGATTTTCGTATAACGCATCGGAAGATTCCGGTAAAGTTTTTGGCAGCAATACTTCGGTATTATCCTCATGGGATTCCTTAGACAATTCTTTGTAGGGCGGAGGGCTGTAAAAATAAAAGTCAAATTCCTACTAATATTCTAAATTAATCCCTGAAAACTCTGACCAGGTAGTCATCAGGTCGGATAAAATATATAAATATGTATACCTATATGTTATTCTATACCCTATAGAATAACATATTGGTATATATATACATATAATAAGCTACCACCATACTAAATATCATACAAATTCAATCGGCCGTCTTACTTACGTCTCAAAACTAACTAACACACTAAGACACTTAGAAATTTTTGCATTTATAACATTAGTTTGATTATGGTCGCCTTATTTTCATCATCATAAAATCAATCTAATTATCATTATTATTTTCATCATCATTAAATCAATATTACAGATAACCTACGCAAAGCCTATGAATGAAAACAATCAGGTAGGTACTTACATATTTGTCTGCAAGTTCGATAATCTGTTTCTATTGTAATTCCGAGCAGTTTTATTTTTCTTCTTATCTTTATTTCCCAAAAGTCGATAATATGGACTAAAATAATGTAGTCGTCCGGGCGCGCTGGAGGGAATAAAGTTGTACACGTCCACTCTCGACAACGCACTCCGGCCGACTAGCGGGGGTCGGAAGCCATGGTAATGGCTGCATACTCAGTGTGCGCGTTTGCAAATGGTTTCAATATTAACTTTACTTTATTTTCTAAAAATAATCTTACATTTTTACAAAAAACTGAGTTCATAGACGGATTTGTGTGTTTCTTAGGATTAAAATGTGTATTTTTGTTTATATATATCTTTGATAGGAATTAAATGAAGTTGATTCATTCCACCGACGGGAACGGCAAAAAGGGTATTTTTTAGGAAAGTTTACGATTTTTTTCTATAGAGCCAAATTTATTTAATCGTGTTTCGGTGACCATAGCCGAATAAAGAATTTTGTGAACTGTTAATAGACGTAAAAAACAAATGTCAATTAATTGTTTTAAATGGTCTAGTTTCAAATATTCGTAACGACGAATCGTCAAATTTGACGCATATTTCGTCTTAATGGCGTCTGCCACGGAGAGTCAGAAGATGCGGGTTCAAATCCCGTCTGAGGATGTGAATTTTTCTCTCTATAAATTTCAATGTTATATATATACTTTTACGTTTATGTGTATAATATCAGTCATCAGGTTATCAGTTTGGCACTTGAAGACTGGGTGAAAAAAAACTCACAGGTTAGGTAAACCAGCAAGCAGCTCAAAAGCTTGGCTTTTTAGCCGTCGCAATATTCATTATGTCACGCGCTCAGTGGTTTTGTCGCAACCGAGGCCATGAATTAAGGTGGGGGCACATTACACCCGGCAGGAAATTTGCACGCTCGCTCTCGGGTGCGTATTATAGCCACACTGTCACGAGCTTTAACCGTATTAGTGGAACGCTTTTGTCCAGTTATAATTAGTATTTGGTCCAATAAGCTATCAGATTTTATCGGAGTAAAGCAATGAATTCAAGTAGGTGATTAGTTTTTAAATGTCCATTTGGATCGCGTGTGCGATGGATATGGCAGCGTCTGTATTACACCACATACTATATTAGCAACTTGTGTACCTATTGATGATCCTAATTATGTATATAGCTTATTTTATATTAGTTAGCTCGTATCTTATATTTCAATCAATATTAATTAAATTATTTTGACGCACGGTTGCGGTTATATAGCGTCTGTGCAGATTGTGCTAAAATTGTTACTGGCATAGGTACTGAGAAGGCTAGGAACCCTTATATTTACCAATATATTTAAGTTATGTATATACCAAAAAGAATATTATTTTATTTATTTTTGAAACTTCAGCGTAAGCACTTGGCACAGCCTACTTGCACTTGGGTTGAAATTAATTATTATGGGGACTTTTTATGCTTTTATGTATTAGTAAGAATATCCGCCAATAAAGCCAATAAATTCATAAGAGGCAAAATTTTTGACTGTCTATAACTATCATGGCTTGACAGATAAAGCTATTTAAAGATAGGACAGATATATGTACAGGTACAGGTTGGCACAGGTTTAGTAATACTATAGGAGTCGGGTAGTATATATATACAGATCCCTAATAATTAAGTGTTTTATATAATGCTTCTCCATATAAAATCCAACCCATCGCTCACTACATTCCGGGTGAAAAGCTTCATCTCCAAATTGAAATTGTCAATTGCCAACCGTTTTATCCGAAACCTTTTCCAATCCTCTATCGGCACTTAGTATAATGTTATATCTTTCAAATGATTCGATCTGGCATACTTATCTGCTCTACCTATATTTTCTTCAATATAAAAGTGCTATTTGGCTTATTACTAAATTTGAGCGCTTTTTTAAATAATATTTACTCATGGAAAAAAAGTACTTTAAGTTTTTCCGGAGAACATTTCTACATTTTATTTTGCTCAAAACATTATAACGGGACTATTGTTAACGTTCAAAAACCCAAACCGATCCTCAAGTTATGCACCTAAATTACTCGTATCAATAAATAGCATTTTATTTTTATTTTAGACGGCAATTCTGCTACATGAGTAGGCTCGTGATGGAGACATATTGATAACCTAACAACAGCCTAATACTGTAAATAATGTAATTTTGTCTATTTAAGATCTATCTACATCTAGACTAATATTAAAAAGGGTAAAAAAAATTATTTTTTTGTGTGTGAAAAACTCAAAAACTACTGTCGATTTAAAAAATTCTTTCACCATTGGAAAGCAACAATCGACCGTTACTCAGGGTGAATGTAGGGTTTGAAGTAGTAGGGAATGAATCAAATTTATGCTATATTTGATTCATCATCAACATCCTCAATCATGAATGCGCTGGTGAAACCGCGGAGAGCAGCTTGTATAAAATAAAAATAATGTACAAATTAGGGAATCTGGTTTTCTAGTTAGAGGCGTAGCTACCCCATTGGGTAACCAAAAGTTGGCGCTTTTGATTAATAAGTTTTCCGCAAAATATCTTACTCAAGAGGTATGTATCTATATTATAATATAGGGAATTCCATTATCTTTATTTTTGGCTGCTGACATATAAAACATCAACATACAAGTCCATTGAACATTTAACTCAGCAATCGGTATTATTTTTGTACGATGGACAGGTATAAGCTTAGTAATAGGGATCGTCAATCTCAAAATGGCGATACAAGACCGAAAAGAGGAAATCGTGAAGGCTATTTAAAAACGACAGGGCAAATACAAGGCATGAACCTGAGGCCGGTACTTCTGGCCAATAGTGTAAAAAATATTGTTCCATAGCAATAAGATTAACGCATTAAAAAAAAATGGACTCACTTTACTTTTTAAGCTATTTCCACCATAGCTTAAGAATATTCATTGTGATGTTTGGAGAACGAATCACCATTAAAATGTTATATCATAAAAAACCAAACCAAATCTAAAAAAGTTACGGACCAAAGAGTCTGTAGTGTGGAAGAATAGTAGGTACTCGTAATAAAAATAGGGTTTCGTAGTACAGAACCCTAAAAATTAGTCTATCTACACATAAGTGATATATAACTGGCATAAGCATATCATTCAAAGTATATTTTACTAATATGATATCTATTTTCTACAGTTAAATTTGTGATATAAATACTTATCTTGTAAATCTCAACATACATTTTTGCACATACCTCAGTAATACTGTATATTATTTAAAAACGTACAATGAACGCCATTCCGGCACATGAGTAATTTACTCAGGTGATTCCGGTACTAGATTAGGCCTGGCACAATATAAAGCTCATTATCACGTGTGTACGGAAACAAATGAAGAATTATTACATTTACTCGCGAAATATACCAAAATGTACGCGTCACTAGATTGTCACCCAAATATTAATATGTCTTAGCGCCTACAGTGAGGCCATGCTTCATCTTAGACGCAGGTCAGAGGTCATAATTCACATGTCTCTAACCGAATTAGGTTATGTCATGTAGCTCAGAGATGTTTAAAAAAAAACAATAACTGTATATTCATTTTCTTTAAATCTTACGCTTTGATGAAAATGCACCCGAGTTGTAGTAAAAAAATACTTCTTTATTGAGCCAATGAATTCTGGTGCTGATAATAATAATGAAGGATCCATCTTTGCAAGGAAATGTATAACTAAAATGAAAAGAATCAGCAAATTTATTAGCACAGTTCATTTACGTGTTTACTTAATGAATTACATTCTACGTAGAGCCGGTATATACGTTTGTATTGTACCTAATGTAACGCGCATTATAGTGGACAGAATGTACATTTTGAAATACTTATAATATAATACATTTTATTAGTTCTACATAAAGCCGGGTACATATCTTGTTTGTAATGTAATGTATTATATAATGTAACACGAATTATCCTAGGTAGTGGATGGCGTCCGTGGCGGTTGTGTCGTGTAGGTATCATGTGACCTTACGAAACATCGCTGTAACTTATTAGTTTATTTGTTTATTTACAAAAACCTGTCGTTTTACAAACTTCGGATACAATGATGAAAGTATTGAACGCGGCAACACTACCTACTGGATTTGCGTTCAACTCCGAGCTCGTTTGCCGTCTGTGTCACACTTTTAACGTTACATTAAACAATTCATTACGTTACATATTACACACGGCTAGACACGGCTTACATGATTTCGAATCTAATAGCTTTATACAATGTAAACCTCTACAAGTACCATTTGAAAAATTTAATACCGACTTCCATTCTATTCAGTTATTGGAGTGTAACTCAAAAACTACTGGACCTAATTTGATAAAATTTTAAAAAGGACTACACTGGAAGCAACAGATTTTAAACAAAAAAGAATTTTGAGAATCGTATCACCCTAACGAAATTATGAGGTAACAAACATTAAAAAAAAACAAATTGAGTACCTCCTCCTTTTTGGAAGTCAGTAGAAAATACGATTTTTGCTTACTACATATAAATTTGAGCTATTTTATCTGTACAAATCAAAAGATGGATATAGCCCTATGGGAACGTATCCTGGTCACTAGAGGACTATAATTCCCTTGATAAATTTAACAACATAATGTTACATAGCTTATGTTCCTGAAATACAACAACCTGAGATATGCCGATGACACAGTCCTCATAGCATCTTCAGAGCAGGAGCTCCAAAAAATTGTCGATTCTGTGAACGAGTGCATCGTAAGAGCAGATCTCAAAATGAATGTGAGCAAGACTAAAGTTATGGTTATCTCCAAAAACGCTACTCTACAACCAGTGGTGACTGTAGCAGGCCAAACATTAGAAGTACGCAAGTACAAGTACCTGGGCACGTGGTTGACTGAAGAGTGGGACAGTGAAGACATACGGAAATTAAAACCCGCATAGAGATTGCCCGTAGTGCCTTTGGGAACATGAAGAGCGTACTATGCAATCGCAAACTAAATATCTCAATGCGCACCCGCCTTCTTCATTGTTATATCTGGCCGATACTTTTACTCGTATACGGATGCGAGGCCTGGACTATAAAAGAGCAACTCAGGAAACGTATAGAAGCATTTGAGATGTGGGCCTACAGGCGCATGATGGCGATTTCCTGGACTCACAGAGTTACCAATGTGGACGTACTGCGGCGAGTTAGACAAGAACGCAAACTTCTGAAAACCGTCAAACAAAGAAAAGTAGCATATTTAGGCCATGTTCTTAGACATGACAGATATTGCCTTCTTCAATTAATAATGATGGGAAAAGTTGCGGGAAAGAGACGAGCTGGTCGCAGGAAGAAATCATGGTTACGAAACATCAGGGAGTGGACAGGGATTACGAGTGCCGCTGAACTTTTTCGCCTCGCCAAGGATAAAGACGAGTACGCAAAGCTGATGGCCAACCTTCATTGATTGAAGAGGCACCGAGAGAAGAAGAAGATTATGTTCGTCTTGATTTTAGACTCAAAAATATCGTGATATCGCATATCTAATTAGCAGCAGTGGTGTTATTACATTAACACTACAAGGAATGCCGCGATTCTTTCTTCCCAAGTGTACAATTCACAACTAAGTTTAGGTAGAAGTTTCACCTTTCCAAAATAAATTTTGACAAATGTAATAGAACATGATTTGCATTCGGTGAAGGTAATTAATGCGCTGAATCTGTTTCATGATTCTGAACGCGGTGTGGCCTAGTTGAGTTTGTAGAATATATCCAGCAATTGTACGCCTAGCGTGCACTCTACGTGGCTGTTGCGTTCGAATATCCTTCTATTCGAACAGTTCAATAGTTAGTTGTAATAAAATTATACGTTGTATTTAACATACATATAACGCGCAGTATGCTATTGTTTGGAGTGAAAAAGTGTTTCTTGATAATTACAGGTATATAGTCAAAACAGCCATTGTATACTAATCTATATCATCATCATCATCATCTCATCATCTCAGCCGTAGGACGTCCACTGCTGAACATATGCCTCCCCCATGATTTTCCAAAAGGACCGGTTGGAAGCGGCCTGCATCCAACGTCGTCCTGCGACCTTCCTCAGGTCGTCTGTCCACCGTGTCGGTGGACGACCTACGCTGCGCTTGCCGGTCCGTGGTCTCCACTCCAGAACCTTTCGGCCCCATCGGCCATCTGTTCTGCGTGCTATGTGCCCTGCCCACTGCCACTTCAACTGGCTAATCTTCTGAGCTATGTCGGTGACTTTCGTTCTTCTACGGATCTCCTCATTTCGGATTCGATCACGTAGAGAAACCCCGAGCATAGCCCTCTCCATAGCTCGTTGTGCGACTTTGAGCTTATCTATGAGGCCCATAGTAAGAGACCACGTTTCGGTGCCATAAGTCATCACTGGTAACACACATTGGTCGAAGACTCTTGTCTTGTCTAATCTATATATAAATGGAATAATCACCACATCTCTATAATATAAAAATAAAGAATGTGTTGCTAAGCGTAAATATCGAGAGCAGCTGAACCGATTTAGCTAATTCTTTTTTTAGAATGATCCTTGAAGTACTAGGATGGTTCTTACATAGAGAAAAATTTAAATAAAATCCTGAAAAGGTCTAACAACAACACTTTTCTATACTCCCATACAACTAATTCGTAATAATACTTAAAAGTCAATTTGAACTTTAATACCATACTATAAAGTTTAAGTGTTAGTGGAGAGGTTCCGGGAAGGTAAAACAATTGAGTGACGTTAGTATCGTATAAATTATTCATTGACATAATGTAATTGTTGACTTTCTTTTTCCCGGCGTCCCGAATAGCAGAATGATATTTAAAAAAAAATTAAGAATAGACTGTTATATAGGCAGTACGAAGTTCGCCGGGTCAGCTAGTTTTTAATATAATGTATTCATGTTACCAGATTATTGTAAGACCGGTCAATTTATAAAAAAAAATAGTGAGACTGTAAACTGTCAATAGATTGTGAACATCTAATTTAAATTGCAATGTAACATGTTGTATGTGTGTTGCCAAACCTGGGCCTTACCGTTATCGGCTTTGTAAAAACCCTCCAAATTTCGTGCAACTCTAAAACCTGGCTCAAACACTTTTGAATGGATTCACACCATGACGCTCATTTAAGTGAACTGTTTGAAAATTGTTTTCTCTAAAGGTGAATAGATAATGTTATCTCTGGCATTTTAACAATTTACTATAATCAACATTACAAATGCCTAGACGTTTGTAAGTTGATAAACTGAGCGACTTTAGAGCGTAATGTTAATGTGAGTCCATACAAAAAAACAGGTGAACGGGTTTTCTGCAGTTCTCGAACAGTAAGACCTGGCAGGTCTGCTATAATTTTGTCATGGTACGATTAAGCCGGGCAGTTTTATAGAAGGCCTGCTTTAAGAGCTTATACTTTAAGGCCTCTGGCTGCAATTAAAACTCATAGGAGACCTTGTTGGCATTTTGAACTGGAAGATACGGCCTTTCGGAAGATTTAGTTCTGGTAGATGAAGATAAGCAATTCCAACTGGCTTATTTTTTGGGCAATGTCTTTGGCGTTCGTTCCTCTACAGATCTCCTTATTTCTAATTTCATCCAATTTCTTTATGATGGATATGGAGTCTGCGGCCGGATGCTCCAGCTAATATCAGTATAATAAGGAAAATAAATTTATAGTATTTTTGTAATGTATACTGTGATGTTTGAATAACGAAGTCTTCATTCAAAATGTATGTTATTTAATTATTAAGCCATAAGTTTAAAAATGGTACGGATCATAGTGTCTGTAGTGTGTAATTAATTAAAAAAACTTTATGATTCCATTATGTAAAGGATCCTTGCATGAGTGCACCAGGATGACCGCAAACAGGCAAAAACGGCGTGACATCGTGAGGCGTATAACTTCTGGCCCCACCAACACTACTACATGACAATCACGACCGCTCTGTCAAGAGCGCAACGAAGAAGAAGAATGTAAAGGAATCCCAAGCATAGTCGCTCTATAGGTCGTAGCAGCTACCTTGAGCTTAAATTAAATATTACACGATAAAACCATCACCAAATGACCGTTAAATAAATGCGTAACAGTATTTTTTTTAGTTTACTCCTACCATAATAGCTGCTAGGTGGTCAAATAGACACTCATAAAGCTAACAACTCGAAGGTTGTTGGGGCACGGTAGTATATCTCAAATTAATGAGGTAGTCACGCTAATATCAGCGTGTCATGAAAGGTGTCATCGTGGCTTTTAGGGTTAACAGCCGGCCTTCGGTATGATTTATGGGTCGCCAGTTTGCACAGTTCTAGTATCTATACCACGAAGTGACGTCAGAGTAGGTTTTGTACGCACCTATTTTTAGGACAGTGCTGCCCGCGTGCTTGGATGGGTACCATTTAGCGGCTCCCAACACATGATACCCGGCGGGTGATGTAAGTCAAGTAATGGGTAGGCCTCCCGTAGAAGATTATTGTAGGTTTGCAATTCGAAATTAAAAATACGTAAGTAAGCAGGCGCAGAAGTATTACCGCCCGCAAGCGTAGAAGACGATTCGGCGCAAGGAGCGGAGTAGTATGGGGTGCTCGGGCTTTTCGCACTTTTGCCAGAACAAGAAGTAAGAGAAAATCGCCCTGATACATGAGGGTTCTATTGAAAGAAGGTCTGATGAATTTTGAGAATCTTTAAATTGCTAGCATACGAGGGCAATAAAAAAACCTAATGATAACAAAATCGGGGAATATAGTTTGGCGTTGTAGTTTGAAATCTATCCTATACAATATCCAAATTTTAATTTTATATCACTGGATAGCGAAAGGATTAAAGAATTCATTACAATAAATGTGAACAGTGACGAATAGCGCTGGGTGGAGGGAGATGCGCCGCCATTTTGAGGTTATTTTGTTGCGCATCGAGATTTGCAATTAGTTAAACATTTTGACTCGAGAAACGTATTCAAGTATAAACAGCACACGGCCGTGTCCATGACACAGCGACACCTCATTTTTTAATATAATTTTATCGAGACGTAACGCTTGCGCCAAACTCTCCGGCGAGCTCGGTGTCCGACTGAGTATACCGGGAAAACGTGATTATAATCCATAATATCTGAAATCCAGTTCGATCGGAGTCTAAAATGTGGTCGGGTATCATCTTATTTTCAACCAGATACAGAGTATTTTAGGTTTGTCTTATTTACCACTTTATTACTCATGCCGATTCATAAATATCCTGGCCGGCAACTCTGATGAGACCAAATGTATGTGGTATATTAATCATAAATTTATTGTATTAAGAAACACAAAAAGCTTGGGTTGTTTTACTTCTTAGTAGCGACTGCCCGCGACTTCGTTCGCTTAGTAGGCTCGACATTCGGCCTCACCATTAACTCCCATCTTTTTTTGATGTTCTTTCATAGGAACCTTATCCTGACAATATTTACCACAGCAAAAAAAATATCGAAATTGTTCCATCCGTTCCCAAGTTATACCTAGCGTGACCAGGAGAAATAGGGGTTCATTTTTGTATATATAGAGATAGATATAAATTCTGTTCAAAAACACATTTTAGCAGATCTTTAAAAGTCTAGTCGTTATTGTAGCCAAATTAATATACATAATAACACTTCATTTAAAATAATACGTTTATTGAATTTACATATTTAATTTAAAAGGCCTCCTCTTGCCCACTGTCTTGCTTGCCAGTAATGGTGCTAAGACAGTTTATCACTAGACCTAAATTTTAAAAACAGCTATACGGTACTCATCTACTGATGCTTGTTTGGTAATGAGCCATACCCTAACGGCTTTGCTTTGGGTGTCATCAGCACCCACCTCTAATCACGCCACCCTTGACCTATCATCGATCCAATTCTTTCGAATTTTCAAAAGTAAGTATTACATCTGATTTTTAATTGAAGTACAGTTAACGGCCAGTTTTATATCCTACCTACCGACGCGACAGTTACCTTACAAAGGAGAGAAATTGGACACAATTTGTATGATGGAACTTATGCCAAATTTTCGTGAATAGTTGGTAAACCAACTATAGAGGTAAGGAAGTGGCCGTACTGTAATGAAATCTTCGCACCGTACATCATTCTGGTTACGGACACCAAATCTTAATTAACGTTCTAAGAAGCGTACAAGCACACCTTAACAAGGCTCCAGTTCACTCCATTATGTGCAACATTCTGCAAGTTTCAGTTACTAATTAGTTTCTCAATAGTTTCAAGATGTATGAAGTGGTTTGTATTTCTTGCTCTGTAAACTGTAAGCTTCCAAAATAGTCGTAGGTTCAAAGTTGAGATGCAGTTCGGAAACTTTTTCATTTAAACTTTCGCATATGTTTAAAAGTTATAGAGATAGAATGGATTAAAAAGTTGGTTGAAACTTATCTTTTAACTTGATTCATCTGAGTAGAAGCTTTTATACCCGACTCTAACCATTAGTTAAATGTGATATAAAAGAAATTGTTTATTGAATGATACTCTCTTTATAACCCGACTGTCTAAATTACTTACAAGTTTTAAGGCGACTGCATATAAGATTTAGTATCATCCTACGTATCGTTTAGTGAAACGGCTTGATGGGTTATGATAAATAAGGTAGGTACGAATAATTTTTATTCGACATAGGCACGTGTCTTAAGGAAAACGAAAAAAAAAAACTCTATACCGTTGAGATTGACTTCGAAGAACGGGAGACCGAATGACTCAATAATTTAAATGTGTCAGTTCTCATAAAACGTCTAAAATATAAAGTAAAGGAAAATTTCCTTCGGAGTTACCTGTTAATTAATGAAGCCTTAACGTTACCTCCTACGCGTGCTATGTATTCTCTGGCCCAGTTATAACGGTATGTACAAATATTTTTACATCACGTATTTCGTGTAAATATAGCACTTTTATGTTTTCTTAAGATAAGCTTGTAGCGCATCTTTACGGATCTATTCAAACTTTGTTTATATAACACTACCTGACCCGCCAGCGGCTTCGCTCGCTTAGTCTTGGTGTAGTGGTGGAAGTGCCATTTTGGAACCTCGAGGTCATGGGTTCGATCCCCGGGTTGGGCAGTTATTGGGTTTTTCTGAGCAAGAAAGATATTCTCGATAACAGTTTGGAGACTGGAACAGCACCCCGTAGACGGCAATAGGCTCGCCCCCTATTACGTGATCACATGAACAAAAATATATATGGCGTAACGTTGGCGTTGAAAACACCGCTGATTACCTCTTCGAGGATATATAGGCGAAACTATTTGTTATGTTGTGTTTAAAAATAACATTTTTCGTTTGATTCCCAATTCGAACACCCTTGTGAGCGTTTTTAGCATTATTATTATTCTATTCTAACGGGCTATTCAAACGCACTATAAGCTATCAGAAACTGGCACATCTTTGACAGAACTCTATTGACAGAAAGTAAGTCTTCATTACGATCTTGGCGTCGGCGGAGATCTTGTTATTTTGTCTATTCTGTAACCCAGAATATAAGGCTGTTTAACCCGCGTGGTGATAGATGATAACGATGATGATGATGATGAAAAGCCTATGTGCTTTCATCATTCATTTCATTTGATTCATCATCATCTTCCATCACCATGCGGGTGAAACCACGGAGCGCAGCTCATTAGATAATATAAGTAGGTAGTCCATTTAAAACATATTGTCAATCACCACTATGTGGATGATTAAAAAATAAACCTAGGATATTAGTTTAGAATTTCATTTTTTGTGTTTAATATTTTTCGTGTATGAATGAAGTGATGTTTGTTAATCATTATCATCATCATCATCATCTCAGCCGTAGGAAGTCCACTGCTGAATATGATAGATAGATAGATAGATTAACGCTTTATTGAACCACCACAATACAAATATATGTTAGAAATAAAGAAATAAGAATAAAATTAAAATCCAATTTATATAATTTCATAATTAAATACTTAAAATTAAAAGTGTCACAATGAGCGGTCTTATCGCTCAGAGCGACCTCTTTCAGACAACCATGCACGGAAATAAATAGGCATACACTTATAAAGGCGGTGGTGTATAAAACTAGTGTACTAAACACTACATATACCAAAACTCGAGAATTTAGCTAGAAAAAAATACTTATAATATATACAAACTATACTTATATAATTATACTATACATATATACTACAAAGTACTCGTATATACATAACTATACATACTATACATATACCATTTAATTATTATAACAAAGATAGTAGGTAGGTGTAGTAACATGGCCTATGTTCAGCAGTGGTAATATTTTTCAAAAGGACCGGTTGGAAGCGGCCTGCATCCATCGGTAATAAGTAATAAATAACAGGAATAATAACTTCCAAAATAATGAGAATCGATTTTGCTGAGACTTAAAATCAAATAAAAATCTTTTATCATCCATAAAAAGTCAAAGCGGTTCATTCGTAAGCAAATAATTGCAAGTACTTGGGAAGTAAGTAAGCAAAATGAAGTATCGAGCTTTACCGATTAGGGTAATCGAATTATTTAAATAATATATTTTGTAATGTATCGAATGAACTTTTTCAGATATTTCATTTTTGATCGGAAAATTTACTCTTGATTACCAGAACATCATTTGTCAGGTTAGCTAGTTTATTAAAGATACTGGACAAATGTACCTGGTTTACTATAAATGTCCTTTCTTGAAAATTGTAAACTTCACAGTTTTTGACACTGAGAGAAATGTATATTTCCTATAAGAGAAAGCATAATAATGTAAATTATTAGCGACTGCCCGCGACTTCGATCGCGTAGTAGTCTCGGCCTTCAACCTCGCAAATACATCCGATCTTTTTATGGTTTGTCTTTCATAAGAACCTTCCTTTGGGATGTAAGGGGTGAGCCAACATCTTTTGACCCAAGTCAACCTCACCTGCACGCGGTACATCCTGCTGATCGACGAACGAGGCTCTGACAACCGACCGATGGCGGTATACCCATCCCAACAGGCGTCGCTAAATGCAACAGGCCGGTGACGGGCAGCAGCGTCACCGGTGCGAGAAGCTACGCCCTGCGATCGCCAACCCGCCTGCCCAGCGTGGCGATTACGGGCAATATCCTCCAATGCAGGACAACAAAAAGCCACGGCCCCTAGTTCCCGGCGGCCCCGCTATTCCTGGTCATGGTGGCGACCATGGTAACGGCGGGGCGAGGGGTGCTAAGAATCTCCGGGCTACGGAAGGCCACCACAAACAACTGACCCTGGCGACGTATAACGGACGCACGCTAAGGCTTGACTCGCATCTGGCGCAACTCGAGGTGGAACTTGGGAAAATTAGGTGGCACATACTGGGGTTGAGTGAAGTCCGAAGAGAGGGGGAGGACACCTTAACCCTAGAATCGGGCCACCTTATGTACTTCCGAGAGGGAGACCAACAATCCCAAGGTGGCGTTGGGTTTCTGGTAAACAAGTCCCTTTCTGACAACGTTGTGGAAGTGTCCAGTGTGTCGAACAGGGTAGCGTACCTTATTGTGAAGCTCACCGAGAGGTATAGCCTTAAGGTGGTGCAAGTGTACGCACCGACCTCAACACACTCGGACGATGAAGTGGAGGATATGTTCGATGACATATCGAGGGCCCTCCACTTCACTACAAAGACCCAGTACACCGTTGTCATGGGGGACTTTAACGCTAAAGTGGGAGTACAGAATTTCAGCGAATCGGTAGTAGGATGCCATGGCTTTGGAAGCAGAAACCATAGGGGGCAAATGCTCGTCAACTTCCTCGAACGGGAGGGGCTCTTCTTGATGAACTCCTTCTTTAAGAAACAGCCCCAAAGGAAGTGGACGTGGCTAAGCCCCGACACTAGGACTAAAAATGAGATTGACTTCATCATGACGAATAAAAGGCACATATTTAGAGATGTCTCCGTGATCAACAGGTTCAATACCGGTAGCGATCACCGACTTGTCCGAGGCTCTCTGAATATCAACTTCAAGGCGCAACGTGTCCGTCTGATGAAGTCCAGGCTCCGACCAACACTGCTCCAAACCATTGCAGGATCTGAAACATTCCAGTTAAACCTGGAGAACCAATTCGCTGCCGTGGAAACCACCACAGACGTAAACCAGAACCTCGAAAATGTGACTCGGGTCCTCAGGGAAGAAGGTACGAGATTTTGTTACATGCAGCGTAAGGGGAAGAAGTCCAAGCTTTCAGAAGAGACTTTGGGGCTAATGAAGGAACGACGTGAAAACCCACCCATCACTTCGTCAGAAAAGCGGACTCTAAACCGAGAGATCAACAAGAACGTACGACACGACCTCCGGTGCTTCAATACTCTTTCGATCGAAAGAGCGATCGAGCAGAATCGAGGGTCAAAGGTGTTCGTACAATCTCTTGGAAGAAGCCACCTGACGAAGTTGACCACAGCTAGTGGAGAAGTCGTTGCTTCGAAGCCGGCAGTCCTTTCGGAAGTGGAGGACTTCTATGGCCGATTATACGCATCGCATGCATCTCGACCTGATCCCGAAAATGATCCTAAAGCCACGTTAACACGCCATTTCACCGAAGACTTGCCAGAAGTCAGTATTGGCGAAATCGAGATCGCTCTTAGACAGCTTAAAAATGGAAAAGCCCCTGGAGAGGATGGCGTTACAACAGAGCTACTAAAAGCAGGAGGTAAACCCGTACTGAGGGAGCTCCAGAAGCTTTTTAACGCTGTCCTGTTCGAAGGGAGAACTCCAGAGGCGTGGAGTAGGAGTGTGGTCGTCCTGTTCTTCAAAAAAGGAGATAAGACCCTGCTGAAGAACTATCGACCCATATCCCTTCTAAGCCACGTCTATAAGCTGTTTTCAAGAGTGATCACGAACCGTCTTGCGCGTAGACTCGACGAATTCCAACCACCGGAACAGGCTGGGTTTCGGAGCGGATACGGCACCATAGACCACATTCACACAGTGCGGCAGATTATACAGAAGACCGAAGAGTATAATCAGCCCCTGTGTCTAGCATTCGTGGACTATGAGAAGGCCTTTGACTCGGTTGAAATCTGGTCTGTTCTGGAGTCCCTGCAGTGTTGCCAGATAGATTGGCGATACATCCAAGTGATGAGATGTCTTTACGAAACCGCCACCATGTCCGTCCAAGTACAGAATCAGTAAACAAGTCCCATACCGTTGCATCGAGGAGTGAGACAAGGGGACGTTATTTCCCCGAAATTGTTTTCAAATGCAATGGAGGATATGTTCAAGACGCTGAACTGGAAAGGACGTGGCATTAATATCAACGGCGAATACATCTCTCACTTGCGATTTGCTGACGATATCGTCATCGTGGCAGAGACGCTGCAGGACCTGCAACAGATGCTGAATGACCTGGCTGACTCTTCTATACGCATCGGCCTACGGATGAACTTGGACAAAACCAAGGTCATGTTCAACGAACATGTTCTACCGGAACCGATTGCGATACACGGCGCCGTTCTCGAAGTTGTTCAAAAATATGTGTACCTCGGGCAGACATTGCAGTTGGGAAAAAACAACTTTGAAAACGAGGTGAATAGAAGAATTCGGCTGGGCTGGGCAGCGTTTGGGAAACTACGTCGAGTCCTTACTTCGCCGATTCCACAGTGCCTGAAGACGAAAGTCTTCAATCAGTGTGTCCTACCCGTCATGACATACGGAGCCGAAACGTGGACACTGACGGCTCGAATGGTCCACAAGCTCAAAGTCGCTCAGCGGGCTATGGAAAGGGCTATGCTCGGTGTTTCTCTGAGGGATCGCATCAGAAATGAAGTGATCCGTCAGAGAACCAAGGTCATCGACATAGCCCACCGGATCAGCAAGCTGAAGTGGCAGTGGGCTGGCCATATTAGCCATAGAACCGACAACCGTTGGGGTAAACGAGTTCTAGAGTGGAGACCGCGTCTCGGCAAACGTAGTGTAGGACGTCCTGAGGCACGGTGGAGTGACGATCTGCGCAAGACGGCTGGCAAAAACTGGATGCGAGAAGCCCAAGATAGACCTAAGTGGCGTGCAATTGGAGAGGCCTATGTCCAGCAGTGGACTGCTACAGGCTGATGATGATGATGATGATGAAGAACCTTCTCCTGACAATAGTCAACACAACTAAAAAGGAATTAGCAGGATGGTTCCATCCGTTCTCAAGTTATAGTGTGACCAGGAGAAATAGGGGTTCCTTTTTATATATCTAGATTGCGTACCTTTTTATATGTAGTGGTAGTAAACAGGTATTCACGGCAATAACGTATATTAAAAAACGATTGACTTAGGGTTACGAAGGCACGCCTTGATAATTTGCTTTGAGCATTAACAGCATCCACCTGGGAAATAATTCTGTTTGAATAATAACGATATTGAAGAGTTGACAAAGAAAAGATTGTATTTGAAATGAAAAGAGTAGATGTTTCACAAAAAAAAAACAGAATGTATGATCGTTTGTAAAGCGAAGGACAGAGGGGTTTAGCGGTATAAATTATAGCACCACCTGGTTCCGTGCAATCCCGAGGTGTTATTACTAATCGCTCCTGAAATTAATATGAAAACTTTGATGAATGCCGACGATTAATTATATTCTGTAAATATTTAACAAGACCAATTTTCCCGGAATGTTCCCGGTTTTATTATCTCAATGCTTTTACTAATTCTACTGAGTTTGTTCTGTTGGGTACATTCCACTTTTTAAATTGTAGTTAGTGTTAGACAGACAAGTCATACGTGCCCGTAATGGTTGGCACTACGCTTGCCCATAGCAGTTCCATTGCCACCCAGAGCTAAGTACCTACTGCAGTTTGGAGTATTTCACTGAGATTGTCACCCCAAGTTATTGGCTTTTGAGTTTCTTTCGTCCAATAATTTCACTTGTTATAGTGTCCTTTTAGACCTTAACATTCGCACACTAAGTATATATTGCTTCGCAGTAGAATCGAGCGTTGCGGTGTTACGAGCGAAGGCGTGCCTATTTCATAAAAAGCCTACCGTCTAGAAAGTCAGGTAACCTAGCTAGGTAGGCTAGTAGCTACTATTGCTACCCCAACACCACCGCAAACTTTGCTAATCTGATTATGCTGATCCGTTCATAACGAAATAGCTCCGGATGAAGACCCATATGATTGTCTAGTTTGAGCCCGTGTAGATTATTCAACGTCTGTGGATATAAACGGAAGAGATAAGACACTAATTTCAGTTGGAATTCCGCTACGTTCACTTTCATACCCGCGTATTGGAAAACTGTGCTTTCCAATTCCTGTCACGAGGACGGGACAGCCCGGCGCAGCCTTACTGCTATTGAATACCCGCTGTAGTTAGACACCATTTTATTTTATTCATTCTCTGAACGGGAAAGAATATTTTTACTCTTTGTCGTCAGTAATTGAATTTTGCTCGCGTTCTGCGGTGAAAGAGATTCTCGGAAATACGATGTTTCGGGAACCTCTTAAACCTTCTGAAACCTTTATGTGGAACTGATTTTTGTGTTCGATTGAATGCTTTATGAAATCCATTATAATTACGTTCTATGGATTCAACAGAAACGTTTGCGTCTTTATTGATGTTCATTACTAGATACAATTTTTCAGCTTTGAGCATGCGTTTATTTACTTTTTTACTTTCTTCTAATCATTACTTTGACAACTTAAAGTAAATAAAAGTTCTTTAAAAACGTTTTCGTAGACGCCTTTGATACCACCCTCTACAACGTAATCGGTTGATATATACACAATCGAGTCAATAACAAAACAATAACTAACCTCAGTTCATTATAGTGATTGGCGTCTACAAAGCAACAGCAATATTAGATAGCATTCTAGGAAAAGCAGAGCAGGCAGCAACCGCCGGGGAAAGAAAATAATCCAATAATAGAAAAATCTCGCGCTTCTTCTGAACTCTGAGAAATGTAGAACCAGCCAATTTATAAGCCAAGAGCAAGTTGTAGTAAGTAGCTTCTAATCCGTACATAACTCATCTAGGTGTTTATTCTACTAATTTGTATACTTTTTCACCTAGGTGCACTGGAGAATTAGATCTTCTAAATGAAGTCTACGGCATACTTTTGGGTAGAAATAAGCAGTTTTTTTACTACATAAGATAACATATATTTTAACTTGATCTCTTTTATGTATTTTAAGCTTATTAATACATCTTACAGAATATAATAGACCTTCTTAATATACACATTGTGGGCACATTCTATTTAAAATAAAGTTATATTAGTACTTTTTTAAATGTTCTTACAATGCATACAACGCGCAGAAATAAAATATACAAAAACAATTAAGTAAACATCACATCATTATCAGCCTAGATTCGTCTATACCGTTGAATCTAAGTTTAACAGCTAGGTTTTAAGCTCTTGTTAATCCAGATGTCTCTGTAGTAAGTCTTACTTTTTTCAATTTATTCAGGCTGCAAACACAACATTTACCAAAACGTAGTGTCCAATAAAAAACTGAACTACTTTAGCGCTATCAGTTCGGGAAATTTGACCAGCCCAAATTCCATTTGAGTCGATTATTTCAGTTTTCAGTTTTATCTATATCCATCAGATAAACTGCGGTGAAAGCTTTTTTGTAGCTTTCTGAATGGGCCTAAATTGTGAACAAGTGTATTTCTGAGTGTCAAAATATATAAGCTCCGTATATCATGACAAGTACGACTCACTTATTAAAGTCTTCAAGTGCTGTAATAACAAGTACAATTTGAAAAATTTAATACCGGGTTCCATTCTATTCAGTTATTGGAGTGTATCTCAAAAACTACTAGACTTAATTTGATGATTTAAATAGGACTACACGGGAAGCACCAGCTTTCAAACATAAAAAGAATTTTGAGAATCAGTTCACTCTTTCAAAAGTTATGAGGTAACAAACATAATTTAAAAAAACATACATTCGAATTGAGTACATCCTCCTCTTTGAAAGTTAGTAGAAAATAATTAAATCTAAGCTGGGGTTCTACAATCAACTACTTTATATATCAAATAACAATACAATTTAGTGCGAGTTCGGGTTTATATTGAACACATAATTTATAACCACATTGTATGTATACCTAAGTAGAGTGTAAACGCTAATCGTTTACGGATAGCTTCTTAATGGATACTCCCTACACTAAATATCTGTTCTTACTTGTTTCTCCTCTACTCTCCGAACAAAATCCGATATATCCGTAGTATTTTCCCGAGACTAAGGCACTTGCGTTCTTTATGGCTATTTGGACGTCACTTGCACGTTTTTATTTAATGGCAGGGATGTTGGACCTTTTTTTTCACTGCTCATTTTCCGCTTAGCCAACAAGATTTTCACTTGAATCACAGATTTGTTCCGATAAACGAATATTTATGTAAATGCAGCATTCTCCCTCGACGACCGCATAAATTGGTACGCTATTCCACATGATATCTCCGCAATTTCTCATTGATGACAACTTTGGTTATGGGGAATACCTATATTTTAGAACTCAATAACAAACGTTTATTAATTTTACATAGGTTGTTTTGTTTGTTTTTTGTATGTCCGCATTATTATATTATTATGTACATACATATTACACACATCAACATGACCTAGGAATATTTCAATTAAACCTAAATAACTAAAATTCTATTACATTACACATTAAAATAAACCTTGTTTAATAGCCTATCTAATTTGATAATAAAATTTTAGATAAAGTTAAATTTTAAAAAACTTAGAAGAAGAGGAAAAACTCAGACAAAATTTCAATCTTAACTTTATTTTTGAAACATCAAAACCTAAACAAAACAACTATTTTTTTATAAAATTTTTTAAAAACTTAAAATTAATAATCCGTGGATCCACATAAGACTCTCCTAACACATCTGCAGCTGTTCTGCATACTCAAAACAAGGGTGTGTCAATATCCTGTTGTGGAATACTGTCCCAGGTCCTGCTAAGATGCAAGAAAAGCTGGTTTTCCTGCACAATATCTTCAGGGAAATTCCTAAGAGCTCTTCTCTGAAGCATATCGCAGGCATGCTCAATAGGATTTAAGTCAGGGGATTGTGCAGGCCAGTGTAAAGCTTGGATGTCATGCTGTTGTAACCAACTTGTAACGATACGCGCCGTATGTGGACGGGCATTGTCGTGCATTAGCTGGAAGTTTTGTCCCATTTGCTGTCTGTGGGGCAAGATTACAGGCTCTAGTACCTCATCTCGGTATTTTAGAGCAGTCATATTGCCTTGTATCCAAACGAGGTCCGTTCTACCGCCGAGACGAATTCCTGCCCAAACCATAATCGTGCCACCTTGATATGCATGAACTTGTTGTGGGTGCTGCAGTCGATTCCAACGTCCAGGTTCTCTCCAAACGCGTACTCTTCGCGAATCAGGATAAATTCTAAACCTGGATTCATCAGTGAAAAGCACAAGTGACCATTGAGAATGGTTCCAGATTTCGTGTGCAATAGACCATTGTAATCTTCTTCCTCGATTGCCTCTCCTTAGCGCTGGTACCCGAAGTGGCCTACGAGCACGAAGGTTGACTTCATGCAGTCGTTTTCTCAAAGTTTGACCGCTTACCAGCAAACCATACTCTCTCTGTAGCCTTTGAACCAATTGCATCGCCTTTACATTTGGTTGACTTCGTGCAGCATTTACTATGAATCGGTCCTGTACACGTTTTGTAATGCGTTGAGGTCATCTGTGCCGTTCCACCATTTCCCCCGTGACACGATAACGTGACCAAAGCCTAGATATAACGCTCTGACTGGTCCTCATGAATTCAGAAACCGCAATTTGGGTAGCGCCAGCTTGAATCATGCCCACTGCTCTTAACATTTCGTTCCTGGGCAAGTGTCTACGTGGCATGATTAAATGAACGCCGGAGATGCGTTTGACAAAGATTTATAGAAATTTATGGAGTTTTAATTAAGTAAGAAGTTCGTGAAGATTTACTTCTTTGGAAGAAATTCAATGAATGCGAATTTCATCTTAAAACAAAACCTTTTATATACAAATTTGAATTTAAAAAAAGAACTTCATAATGTTTTTATAATCTGTCATCAATAGTATTTTTGTGAGGCCAGTACATTTTAAGTTATTTAAAAAAGTTTTATATATCCCTAGACCGTGTTGATGTGTGTACTTCATAGAAAGAAAAAAAATTGCGATGCATGAATAATAATATATTATTATTTTATATTTATTATATTTAACAGATTTAGAGTAAGACAAAAAAGATAAATTAATAAATATCTTGCCATTCCTGTAGGGGCGAAAGAGGGGCATGGTGGGTGTAGTACCTACTTATATTCATAATTATATCATACTCAGCCCATTTTGTTCCCACCGTTGGGACTCGGGCCTTCCTCTCAGAGAGAAGTTGGTCCATAATCTACCACGCTGTCCCATTGCGGCTTGGTGGATAGGCTGGTGGCCATCCCATGTCTAAGTTATCAGTCCATCCGAAGGCCTTCGACATAGCCTAACGACTGTTCTCCTAAGACAAACAACCGGGACCGACGGCTTAAAATGCACTCCGAAGCACGGAAGCGCTCAGTTGAATAATGCCACTAGCGCTCACCCATCCTACCCTTGACCGCAGCAAGTATTGCTGTTGATCGGTTAAGATCGCCAAGTCAAGCTCCGCTACGAGAGTTTCACCTGTACTCATATTGCACCGATTATATTTTTCATCCCATGTGTATGAATTGGCCTTGAAGTTTGATTGTTTCTAGCTCAATACCTAACTGCTTTTAAAAAGTTCGCGCTTGAAATATCCGAGTTATATTTCATTCGAACTAATCATCGAATCCAATAGCTTATATATAATCCGATGATTACTATACCACTATACAATTTGCTGGAGTTGGTAAACATAAATAGGACATAAATATTAGTATTTAAATAAACACATCTCCTGAATAAGAATCATCGTGAGTTTTATACTTTTTGTTGTTTTATTAAATTGTATATTAAGGTTAATAACATATAATTCTTTGGTCTAAATCTTGAACCACTTACGATTACGATTCAAAATATAAAACATTTTATTGTTAGCACATAGAGACAGATAGACGGAAGGCTAGTTGACTTTTTCTTTGATATCGGCAAGCATACACCCACACAGCAAGTGTTAAATCAAAGATAAATAAACATTGTTGGGTTGAGGTGCACTATGAAAACAAGTACAATTTGGAAAATTTAATTACGTCTTACATTCTATTTTTCAGTTATTGTAGTGTAACTCAGAAACTTCTGAACCGATTTTAATGAAATTTAAATGGAACCACACGGGAAGTACCAGCTTTCAAACAAAAAACTTTGAGAATTTTGAGAATCGGTTCACCCAGTCGAAAGTCATGAGGTAACAAAAAAAAATACAGCCAAATTGAGTACCTCTTCCTTTTTGGAAGTCGGTAGAAAATGGGGTTGGTTATTTAATTGAAGCAAATATTTCCTGAAATACGAGCCCATTTACGAGCTTCTTAGCATAAACTATATATAATGTATAATACAGTATGATATCTAAGTGATGATAAGTTACTCGTATAATTAGCTATTGTTATGTTAGATTATAACTTAGGCGATTAGTATAGACCGGATTATATGCACTTTAAGATGGTCGAAAATATCAACTACTATGTGGAAATAAATACTACAAAATCATATATTTTTATTACATAAAAATTCATGGATGAAAATCAAACATATTTACTATCATTTTTAACAATATATTATATTTTTTTATAATATGATTTTTAAAGTACTAACGCCTGCTTGGCGTTACCGAACATTGCAATTTTAGAGAGCAAAATTAAGATCCTTGGACGGGATTCGAACCCGCATCTTCTAACAATCCGTCTCAGACGTCTAAGTTGTTAGAAGTGTGCTGTCGCTTACAAAGATAACAATAGATTTTCTATTGTTAATCTTGTTTGTTTGTCTTGTTCCTGATACCTGTGAAAGCTTAATAAAGTATCACTTTTATTTCTCACAACGTCAAGAATCATGTATTGTTCAAAATGTCCAGTAGAAACATTCTTCATCATCATCATCATCTCAGTCATAGGACGCCCACTGCTGAACATATGCCTCCCCCATATTTTCCAAAAGGACCGGTTGGAAGCGGCCTGCATCCAACGCCGTCCTGCGACCTTCATCAGGTCGTCTGTCCACCGTGTCGGTGGACGACCTACGCTGCGCATGCCGGTCCGTGGTCTCCACTCCAGAACTTTTCGGCCCCATCGGCCATCTGTTCTGCGTGCTATGTGCCCTGCCCACTGCCACTTCAACTGGCTAATCTTCTGAGCTATGTCGGTGACTTTCGTTCTTCTACGGATCTCCTCATTTCTGATTCGATCAAGTAGAGAAACCCCGAGCATAGCCCTCTCCATAGCTCGTTGTGCGACTTTGAGCTTATCTATGAGGCCCATAGTAAGAGACCACGTTTCAGTGCCATAAGTCATCACTGGTAACACACATTGGTCGAAGACTCTTGTCTTGAGGCACTGAGGTAGTTTTGACGAGAAGACTTCGCGAAGTTTCCGGAAACGGAGTAGAAACATTAATGCTCGTGAAACCAATGATACATCCACCAATCTCCAGTGCCCTGCTTAAAGACTCTTCAACCCTATATGCATAAGTGAAAAGTTCATATGCTGCGCGTAATCAACAAAGTTTGCTAAGTGTTTTACATAAAACTCCATATATTCGCATGTAAATGCCCAAAACCATTTCGTTTAATGCGTAAAACGTGCCTTAAGGTGGCACGCAAGGTGTGATGTGAACATAATTTCGAGACAAAACTTCAGACAATGTATTAGGTCCCTTGTCGCTACTTTTTATGATAATACTTTATAATAAAAAGTATTTAAAAACTTAAGGTGTGTATCTAAAAATCAATGTAAGTAGCGAAAAAAACTAAAAACAGTGTAATTTTGAAATTATAAATTGTATTGTCATTTTATCTTTTCCCCAGACATGGAAATATATCTTTCTATAGAAACATAATTATAGGCTTTGACATAAGTTAACTATGTATTAAGTTATCGGTTTAGAGATTACAAATATGATAGCTATAATACAAATAGATTTTAAATGAGGAACTTGGGTAAGATGTAGTAAAATTTTCAACACACTTGCTCGTAAATTGAGCCTTTAACATTGCTTGTAGGGCCATAAGTTGAGCTACACGCGTGCATTAGTCCTTCAAAGTTAAATTAGTGCCAGTATGAGAGTAATCTGTCGTGCGCTTCTGTAATAATTCGTCGACGAGCTCACCGATGTCAAATGCTTATGAGATATCGCCCTTGTACATAAGGTTGCTATTCCAACATTTCTTGTGATCTCGTCATTTGTTTCATGGATGTTGTCGAAGATGCAACGAAGTTTGCTCTTAGAGAATCGCACGGCAGAGCATTTTCAATTTAAGAGGTAAATACAGTTTTTAATACCAATAAAGAAGTTTTATGCCGCTGAAAATCTTTGTATTGAACATTGAACATTTTTGAAAAAAAAATAATTTTAAAATATTAAATAAACATGCAATGCGTACGTACGTATAGGTCAAACAAAAAATTTATTCACCTAAAATTATAATTTGGAATAGGCTGTATTGTATGTTCAAGCACCTAGCAGTCATGGGCGCGTGAACAAAAGATTACGCGCCATTGCCTTAATTTTTTTTTATCGTATTTGTATATGTGTAGTAAAAGCATATATGTTTGTTTTTTCCTCACAAATCTTTTGATAAACGTCGTATGAAACTCGTGATCTCTGCCGTGCGATTCTCTAACAAACGTCGCTGCATCTTTGACAACATCCGATCTTTGACAACAACATCATTGAAACTTTTGAAGAGATCACAAAAAACGTTGGAAAAACATTCTTATGTACAAAGGCTATATCTCATAAAGTATTTGACATCGGTGAGCTCGTCGACGATCGCAACGACGAATAATTAGATTAATGCGCCCTCTACCCGCACGGCACCTCAGCCTAGGCCCCGTTTAATCCCCTTGTTGACCTAGCTATACTTTCTGGAGGTCGCTGCCGTGTTTAGTTTTTCAAGGATGTACCTGCTTGAGTATTAGAAAGTCTTTGGTTTCGCCATAACTCGGAATGTTTACTACTTCCTGTGACTCAATAGTTAGGTCCAAACTGTGCAAGTTTCTGCGTGTGTAATTTTAGTACACCTTTTTGTTACACGGCGTATACTTTCATATGCATGAAGTAAAAAGCTGTTGTTTGGACCGTACAAACAGATAAATATCGAGATATAGATATTGTGTAGATAATCACAAAATCCGTGCAGGTATATCAGAACTATAACTAGTAGTTCTGAGATCAAGACCTCACGAGCACATAGTCTTATTAGCGGCAATGTTTCGTAGTACTTCACTGCCTATTATAACAGTTGCCTGCAGATGTTCGCCTGGATGGATCTGGACTAGCCAATCATGGCACTATATATAATATAGGCACTGGACCAGGCTGCACATTGACCACTCCGGATCCAAGCCTCATTTTAGACTGAGATAAGATTATTTGATTTCTGTTTTGTACCTACTAGTTTTTTTTTGTATGACCTAAATTTCTTAAATTTTTTTTATTTTAGATTAAGTAGACAATTTTTAAATCTATATAAATTTTTTTATATGGTGTAATTTTAATCGTATATGTACTTATCGTGAGTTGGATCGACTGTGTCTGAAATAAATGATTTTTAATTTAATTTAATTTAATTATCTATATAGCCACTGGACCAATTATGCTCTTATTCGATATTCCTCTTTAACCCGTCAAGCTGCCTTGGCATACCTGTATGCCAAAAAACATTCCGTAAAGCCGCCTTGGCATACAATAATGTCACTTGTTTTTTTGCGGGGTTTTTGCAACTCTGGTTTGCAAATTTGATGATAGTCGGGAGCTCACTAGGTTAAAGTCCTGGCACGTTGTTCCAAATTTTATCGAAATCGGTCGGTAAATAAAGCCGCTGCTCCCACTGTTTAGAAAAACTACAACCCCAACCAAAAATCGCAAAAAAGTCAATTGAATAGTAGAACATCCATACCAAGTTTCGTAAAGATGGTTGAAAAATGCGAAAAATACAGGAAGACATAAACGAACAACCTAACAAACATACGGACAGATGAAAGTCAATTTGGCCAGAGACGCTTCTCTCGCTTGGTCCAGAATACATTGAAGGAAATAACAATAAAGACAAATAAATTACTACAGCGCCTATAAACCCAAACGGTTCTTATTTCGCACGAACTCGCAATATGTTTACTCAAAAGATAGAACAAAGTAATTTGTTACAGCGATTTTACGGTCAATTGACTTACTAAAAGCACTCTTAACCATTTAATCAAATTACTTTTAAGAAATCAACATAAAAACTGCTGTAATAATAAACATTACAACATAATATTTCACAAAGCCTTAACGCATACTTTATCAATTCGTCAGAATAGAATGTGGTCTTAATAATCTATTGTATGGCAACAATGCGTGGCAAAACATTCTATGGAAGTGAAACTACTTATCCACCGTCGGTTGTTATAAAAGACAGATAGAAACGAGAAAAATATGTTCGAGAGCTACAGTGCTATTTGTGCCTATTATATTATTACGTCAACGTAATTATATTAAAATACATACAATTGAACGTATAACCTCCTGTTTTTTGAAGTTGGTTAAAAATCAAACCTTTTGACGTACAATATAACAAATAAATATATTATCAGTATACGTTTTTCGTTTGTAAATATCATAAATCTAGTATGATATTAATTTCCATTCCAGAAGTTTGATAACATTTTACAGCCGTATTTATAAACAAGCAAAAGTAATTACTGAAGGAAAGTAATTAATTAAGCAACAATTTTAATTCTTTAGACTAGAATTTACCTAAAGTTAATACTATCAAAGGCTAGAATTCTCAGCCGAGTAATAATCACAATTTCCTTTGCTTTTAAGCAATTAGAACACGTAAATTTTTCGTTCTTATTGCAAAAGTGAAGTTGTATAAAAATTACATTCGCACACAAGTCTGAACTGTTAAGGATCTATTATGCTGTATAAAATTAAAATCCAATGACAATACAAGTGTAAAAAGATACATCCAATTTTGATAGGGTTATGCATTTACTTTAGGAAGTAACAATACAATACAATACAATAATACTTTATTGAACACCAAGCTTATAAATGAAAAAACTAAAAGTAGTTTACAAAACAGGTTGTACAATTGGCGGCCTTATCGCTATGAGCAATTTCTTACAGGCAACCTTGGGATGGATAGTAATTAATATAAATTTGAATAGGCGCATAGTGGTGTAAAACAGTAATAATTAAGTAATATAACTTAGTGGATGGATCATTTTTAAAATATATTGTTTACTCAGACACAATCAAATATATCCGTCAATAAATAACACATACATAAACAAGATAGGTACATATATAATAGTATGATATATACAATATAATACATACATACAATACATACAATACAAATCAATATATATATATATATATATATATATATATATATATATATATATATATATATATATATAAAATACAAAGATACCTACTGTAGGATCAGTTAGTAAATAAATAAATTAGATTTACAATGTTATACACAAATTAAAAGGTAATGACTAGCAGCCTTCAGACATGTAATGCTTCTTTACCATATTCTTGAATACATTAATTGATTGAGCGTGTCTTATATAAACGGGGAGATTATTCCACAGACGGGCAGCTCGAACAGTAAACGAATTTTGATAGAATGTTGTCGAGGAAGTAGGGGTTTTCAATTGTCGGGTACAGGAAGAACGAAGAGAAAGTGAATTAGAGAGATGAAGAAATTCAAAACGTTCTTTAAGATAAGATGGAGTCGGAGGAAAGAACAGTATACTGTAAAGAAGGGAAAGGACATGTAAATCCCGGCGACGTCGGATGGGTAACCAATTAAGCTTAGACCGGAATTCAGATACATGGTCATACTTGCGCAGGCCAAATATGAATCGAATGCAAAAATTTTGTATCCGTTCTAGCTTATTTAATTGCTCCTCGGTTAAGTCAGGATAGCAAGCGTCAGCGTAGTCAAGGATTGGGAGGAGGAGGGACTGTGCTAACGCGGTTTTCGTGGCAGTTGGGAGAAAGTTACGGAGTCTTCTTAGAGATGCTGCTGATGCAAAAACCTTTCGACTGACTTCAGCAAGCTGAGGTTCCCAAGATAGATGACTGTCAAGGTAGACACCCAAGTTCTTGACCGTTTTGCTAAAGGCTATAATGTTGCCGTCTAAAATTACTTGTGGGAGGCAGAACCAGTCAATCTTGGATATCATTCTGGAACTTCCAATTACAATAGCTTGCGTCTTTAAAGGGTTTATGTTGAGACCATAATATTTACTCCAGTTAGAGATAGATTCTAAGTCTTTATTTATTATATCGACAGCAGTGCTTAATTGAACTAAAGGGGCCTGTGTATAAATCTGTAGATCGTCCGCATAGAGATGATAGGAAGAAGACAAGTTTTGAGAAATAGAATTTATAAAGATTGCAAATAATAGAGGGGATAATACGCCGCCCTGAGGAACACCCGCAGATGTATTACACCAAGTAAATAAGTTCTCATCAATGCAAATACGTTGCCGGCGCCCATACAGGTAAGTACGAAACCAGTCAATAACCGTTGGAGATACGTTAATAGAGCGCAAAATTCCAAGTAAGATATCAAAATCAACATTATTAAAGGCATTACTGAAGTCAAGTAGTGTAATCACGGTTAGTTGCCCATTACTATTGCCATATCTGATGTCATCAGTGATTTTTACTAAAGCGGAGACAGTGCTATGACCTGGACGGAAACCAGATTGGAATGGGTTGAGGAGAGCGTTCCTGTTGAGGAAGGAGGAGAGTTGCTGATAAACAAGTCGCTCTAGTACTTTAGATAAGAAAGGAAGAATGGAAATAGGCCGGAAATCAGTATAAGAGGATGGGTTGGCTTTTTTAGGAAGTGGGGTTATTAGTGCTTCCTTCCAGGCTGATGGAAATATGCCTCTGGTAATCGAAAAGTTAAGTATGAAACTGATTACTGGAATTATTTCATCAAGGATGGGTAGAATCATCTTACGTCCGATGCTGTCACTACCTACTGCGTTGGATGAAATAGAAAGTACGCTTCTTTTAACGTCACAATCGGTAAATTGATCAAACATAAAAGGTGAATGGTCGGGAGGTGGAATGGAAGAAAGATAATTCAATGTTGAAGATTTTTTTAGTCTATCAAATTCGGCAGAAGAGGAAAAATGTTTATTTAACACATTAATATTAAGATTTATTGGGAAATTGTCTTGACGTGATTTTCCCACTCCCATGGACCTAAGAAACTTCCAAACTTTAGCGGGATCACCATTTTCTACTGAGTTATAGACGTGTCGGCGTAGCGCATTCCTACAACCTCTATTGCAGCGATTTCTAGCCTCTACGTATTTTTCTTTACTATAGTCAGATGGTCTGTTTTTAGCCCTGGTCTTCGCTACTAACTTTTTTCGCATTAGATCTTTTATGTCGTTTGTGAGCCAAGGTGAAGGTAGATGCTTTAATTTGACTGGTCGCACTGGGGCATGGACGTCAAATAATTTTGTAAGTGCATGATTGAAGCTTTCCACTTTGTCGTCCAAGGAAAGTCCATTTACAACAGCCGACCAATCTAGTTGCCGTGCATCGTTGCGTAAACGTTCCAAATCCATACCACCGAAATTACGTAGCAGAAGAACTTTGGGTTTTGACTTTGGTGGACGAATCTTGTAGGAGAGGAAAAGCGAGTCATGGGCAGAGAAAGCATCTGCAGAACATTGACTATGCTTGCTAACATGCTTTGGGGAAGAAACAAGAATAAGGTCAAGAAGAGAAGGTGCGGAATTTGGAAAGTGGTGTGTGGCATTAAGTGGCAAGATGGTCAAGTTGCTAGCTTTAATTAATGACTCAAAAGTTAATGATCGCGAATCACGTTTAAGCAGACAGGTATTAAAATCACCCATGATGATGTTATGATCATAAGAAGGAATGTAATCTTGAAGAAGTTGTTCAAAAGATGAAAAAAAGTTTATGCGGCTGGAAGGACAATAGTAAACACCAAGCAATACTTTAGCGTGAGAAAGGATAATTTCAATAAGAAGGTGTTCACCAGCGTCGCTTGGAGGAGGTTGAGCTGATTTACTCAAAACGGTGTAAGGAATATGAGCACGAAGGTAAATGGCAACACCACCTCCTACTCTACCTGCACGGTCATTGCGCAAGAGTATAAATCCAGGAAGTGAGTATGAAGTAGTAGGTAGGGAATGATTTAACCAGGATTCCGAAACTAAGATAGCGTGAATATTTTTATTATCAAACGATGCCAGCATGTCCACGTAATGAGCCGGAATGCTCTGCGCATTTATATATAGAACATTGAGATTTTTAGGGACATCACTGACAAAGCATTCGATACTGTCTGAAAGAGTGGGTATGCTACTAAAACTATCGCTACTGTCATCTGAAGAATTACATGATATATATTCTGCACTGTCACTATCACAGTCGTTATATAACATTAAGTAAATAAATAAGTACTAAGTATATAAAATAAATACAATAAATATATATTGTATGATATACAATTGTGTTTGAGTAGGTATATTATTTTCTAGTAGGTATATTATTTGCCCCTCACCTGCCCATCGTGTTAACATATTCAATAGAAGGAAGAAGAAAAATATACATCAAACTTTACAAATAACCTATAAATAATAATCTAATATAATATTAGTTATATTGTAGTTATTATAAATAAAAAAAACAAAAATATAGGTGAGACATACTTGCCTGCTTTTTCTAGACCATGCGAACCATTATAGTCTTCTACTTTTCTACTTTAAATGAATGAAAGTATAATACTTACAAAAAAAAAAAAACCAAATATATGATAATAAAAAACAAAACAGAGCTAACGAGATCGGTAAGATCAGTAACATAGGAAAAAAAAATACCTGATACTCGCTTTTCAATATAAAACCCTTATACTCTTTTTCTTTTTTTGCTGGACTACTAAGTCACTAAAATTAATAATTAAATAATTACAACTAAAATAAAAGAAGCTAATCAAGAAACCAACTAAAAGATTTTAAAGCCAACTTCGACTCTGTGATCTGTGTCACTTGTCTTTCAAGTTTCGTGTGTCACTGTCAAATTCACCTCGGTGACAAACAAATTTATCTATGATGACAAAATCGCGACGGGTTTTTTTTTTTAGAAACATGGAAACTTTAAAAATAATAAAAGATGTACAAACAAAACAAAAGGCACAAACATAGAGTAAAATAAGTAAGGGGGAAAAACAACAAGTGAAATTTCGAGGGTACCAACTTTAAGAAGTTTGTTGAATTACCTTGTATCAATGTCGGTACGTGGGAAGAAAACATAAAAACTACCTACAGATACCGACTAAACAAGAGCAGGTACGCAAAAGTACAAGTACAATGCGATCACTTCCTCAATGTCGCAGTTCGTCTGGTTTTCGATGGCCCGGCGGCCACAGTTGACTCCTTCACTGCTTCCGTCGTCGCGGCAGCTGGTTTAGCGGTTTCCTTCGGCACAACCCCGTCAAGATCGCCAAGGCAATTGATACGGCGCCGAGCCCCATCAGGTCCAATGATAAACACGGATCCTTGTGTCGTCCAGCATTTCGTGATACCGAGACGTGCGCGAGCTGCCAGAAATACGTCGTGTCTTGTCTTTGTCAAGAATTCTGATAAAGTTATACCAGAACCCTTTAACATAGTTTTGGATGACCATATTTTGTCGCGAATTGTCACGTCTCGAAGCTTGAAAAGAATTGGGCGTGGCCTAGCAGTACCAGCATCACGGCCCATCCTATGGCATCTGCTGATGTCCTCTGTTTTGAAGCTATCAAGCTTTATTTTACCGACAATTACCTTCACAACCACGGATGAAGTATCTTCCTGCTGCGCTTCCGGAATACCGTGCAAGAGGAGAAACTTACGCCTTCCATGCATCTCTATGGTATCCACCTGATTAGCCAGTATACCTATCTGGGCTTGAAGTGCCCGCATCGACACCAGCACAAAAGCTTTGAATGTGGAAAACTCTTCAGCTAAACTTCCTGGGCCTGGGGATTCACTTGGCAACCGCCCTTCAATGGAATCTAAGCGCTGGTGAAAAACTTCCATCATTTGGTTTAGTGACACTTGTATGGCATCCATGTTGTTTGAACAAATTATAATTTTTGTGAAGTGGTTCAATTTAGTGAAAGTTTGATGTAATTAAAGGAGATAACACTTAGGGTGAGGTGAGGTAAGCTGCTAATTGCATATGTACTTCATTTATGCACTTCTATTTCTTCTTTCTATTTTAATTTTACAAATAAATACAGAGCTTTATAAAGTTGATGTTACTTTTTACACACCTACCCACCGAAAAAAAGTAACGTTCATTTCTTGAATATAGAATAAGATTTTATGTTGAAATATTCTATGATGTTCTTAATTTTAATTTTTTATATGTATTTTTATAACGTTTCCTCATAAAGTAATGAATTGTAATAATTAGGAAGGAGGCCCCCAAGATACAGATTATACTAGTTCGGGGGCCAATAAATTATGTTTTGTAACCAATTTATTTAATCAATAAACGTTATTATTATTAATTATATTCTATCGTGAAGTTATTTCTTATTGAGAAATTCTTAGCAACATGTAATTATGTACTTGTTTATATATACGAGTATTAGAGATGTCAAAATCAGAGGTTGGAACTCACTGGCGCATTAGGACTAGAAACAGTGGACAACTTTATATACCTGGGTTCCAACATCAGCAACGATGGTTCGTTTGAGAAGGAAGTGCGCAGGAGAATTGGCATGGCTAAGAGTGCCATGTCTCAGCTTGGAAAAATCTGGAGAGATCGCAACATTTCCGTAAAAACTAAAACCAAACTGGTACGGACTCTGGTTTTCTCGATCTTCTCTTATGGCGCTGAGACCTGGACACTGAAAGCTGCAGACCGAAAACGCATCGATGCCTTTGAGATGTGGTGCTGGAGAAAGATGCTCAGTATCCCCTGGACAGCATTCCGGACCAACGTCTCCATATTGCGAGAACTCAAGATCCCTTCGTGGCTGTCATCCGAATGTCTACGCAGAGTCCTGGAATATTTCGGTCACATTGCTAGGAAAGACAGTGGCAACCTTGAGAAACTCATTGTGACCGGAAAAGTAGACGGGAAAAGGCGTTGGTCCGACCAGATCCGCACCGTGCTCGACTCTACGTTTCACAACGCCCTCCACGCCGCCAGAAACAGAAACAGATGGAGAACAATCATAAGACAGAAGGTGATTCCGAAGGGAGGTCACGACCCTCATCACTGAGGAATACGACGCAAGGAGGAGGATTAGAGATGTCGAAAAGATTCACAGGAACCAGGAACCACAGGAACAAACATCTTCGCTTAAAAACATGCGCCAATGGTTCCTTTAAAAGAAGACTGGGACATTTTTCAGGGCCACTGCGTCAGGGGCCCGAATGTTAGATATATTTTTGTAAAATTTGGGGTTTTAAAGTTTATTTCGATACCCCATTTATAGTTACGGTTATTTTTGTTCCATTTTCCATTGATTGGTCGCATACCTTATACCAAGCGTGTGGATACGACACTTCATTGCTTAGAATACATATACCTCCTTCTATTAAAAAGTACCAGTGGAAGATTATATAACAAATATATTCACCGCAAGGTGTGATGTGAACATCACGCCTCCGACCACTTGGATCCACAGCTTGGCTCCACACGTGGATCCGCGGATACCTTTATCTCCTCTTAAATCCACCATTGAGGGGAACCAAAAATGCTAATATTTTTATATGCCACTTCGATCCACAAACGAGGGGATCCAAAATTACTAATATTTTTGTATGCCACTTCGATCCACAAACGAGGGGATCCAAAAATACTAATATTTTTATATGCCACTTGAATCCACAAACGAGGGGATCCAAAAATAATAATATTTTCACAATCCGCTATCAAAGCCATTTCAGGACTGCTTCTTTTTCTCTGAAATATTATTCTGAATACCCCTTTCTGAAAATCATTTTTTGTACTATTAACCAGTGTACAAGCATGACAATGATGGGATTTCAGGTACATATGAGTAGCAATTGTATAAAAATATAGGTACATATTGTTTAAACAACAGATTTAATCAATTATTTATAATGTTAAAAAAGGTGACGAAACGAAATAGGAAGCTGAAGCGCTCGTAGCGGAGCTTGACTTGGCGATCTTAATCGATCAACAACGCTTGCTGCGGTCAGTACTTGGATGGGTGACCGCTAGTGCCATTATTCAACTGAGCGCTTCCGTGCTTCGGAGGGCACGTTAAGCCGTCGGTCCCGGTTGTTTGTCTTAGGACAACAGTCGTTAGGCTATGTCGAAGGCCTTCGGGCGGCCTGAAAACTTCGACATGGGTTGGCCACTAACCTATCCACCAAGTCGCACTAGGCCCGCGTGTTGGATTATGGCCCAACTTCTCTCTCTGAGACGAAGGCTAGACTCCCAGCAGTGGGAACAAAATGGGCTGATTAAAATGATGATGATTCGGTCCAAATCAGCAAGCCTCCGCTTCATTCATAAATCTTTTGTTATAGCGTAAACCTGATTAAGTAGGTAGATTGAAAATATTCACAGATCCATCCAACAATCTGTGGATTTTAGAGGAAAAAGTAGTATCCACGGATCCACCTGTGTATTTTAGAGGAATAAGAAGTATCCACGGATCCCACCTGTGGATTAAAGAGGAGATAAAGGTATCCGCGGATCCACATGTGGATCCAAGCTGTGGATCCAAGTGGACGGAGGGAACATCACACCGTACTCGTATTTACTATACGTATGTATTACCAAGCATAAGTATAGTATTTATTGTCAAAGTTATTGTATAGCTTTTATAATATATCTGACTTCGCACGTGTAGAATCAAGTTCGTTGAAACGATCCACACTTATTTTAGTATCTTTGTTCTAATTTATTACCAAACTTGAGAGAAGAAGGTATCTAAATACAGTGAGAAAAGTGTTCGTATTTCAAATATGACAACGAATTCAACTAAAGGAGAATTCTTTTAGTTGACATTTTTTTTAGTTGAAATTCTTTAGTATAAGGTAAAAATTGTAATTAATTATGTAGATAGATAGGTATCATATTTTTACAACACCAAAGAACCATCTAAAGCTAATTTAAATATCATTTTCCCCTACACGACCTCTGAATTTGTTCAAGCTCAAACTTAGTTTGTGCGTCGTTCTCAGAGGCGCCAGTTCGTATTCGGAAGGTGTCCGGTTCATTCATGACCAGAGTGAATAAGAAGTAACGAATGTACAGGTAAGGGATTTTGTGGGGAAATAGAAAACCTTTTGATCTTTGTAAAACTAAAAAAAGGCAGGTTGAATTCGAAAAATAAGGTAACGTTATATATAAGATTTGGTTTTTCTTTATTACAATACGTTATAATTAATTTTATAAAATAACGTTGCTTTGTTTTCAATGGTGATTTCTTTAGTACAGTTTTAATGCATGTATACGTATCTGTCATGAAGGACTGAATCGGAGTATATTTTGTCTCGTCAAAAATTTTTCCATTAGAATACTGTATATACATCAGAGGACATTGTCCATTTTCGGCTTTCCGTGCACAGGTTGCCCATCAAAATTCAATACTGTCAATAAATCAACTTAGATTTTAAAATAATTACTGTGCTGTGTTTTATATCAAGGTGTATCTATCAAAAGTCAATTTAATAGTATATTATTATGCAACTAGTGAATAAAGGACAGATTTAAAGCGAGGGCCATAGATGAATCACGAGCACAGACCATATAACCACTATGGTCTGTGATCACGAGTAAGCGAAGGATTCTAACAACTGAATCACGACCGCAGGGATTGATTCGTGACGATTGAATCACGAGCGTAGCGAGTTTATGGTTTCACATATTGTTTGTTGAATTATAGTTATGGCAACAAACACAACAACGCTACTACTCCACTCTGTCATTCACTTCGCTGGGATTCATATCAAGGAAGATAATAATGGTCCTTGTTAATATACAAAGAGAATTTAATGTGACAGCGGCATGGTGAATTGATTGACAGATCATTGTGAGCCAAAATTCAAAGCAGGCGTATCGACCACCATCTACTTTACATATAATAAAATAGCCTTACTAAACATTTTGACACAAATTTATTTTAATATTCTGTTACCTACTGATGTAATCTAACAACTGTATATCGCAATAATACCTAAAGTATCTGTCCACGCAAAGCCATAATGTCCATATATTTGGTCATTGTTTAGGAGTTTAGGTACGCTAAGAATATGTTAGTGTTTTAAAGACCATAGGTACTTAAAATTGAGAAGGGGTGCGACATCGATACCGAAGTCAAGTCTTTGTAAACTAACTCTTCTTTTGTTGGAAGAAAGGTTCAAAGCAGTTTTAATAGGTGGCACTCCGTCCCCATACAACAGAACAACTTAAAACGAATTCTTTACTCGGGGGTACCTCGTGACCTAATTATCATGGCGTATGCCACGCTTAGTCAGAAGATGCGAGTCAGAATACCCAGCGGGGATGTAATTTGTTATTGTATAATATAATGTAATTTGGCATTGTCCTTGTCATTTTAATCTGATATAAAAGAATGACATCTTATAACAGTAGATTTATGACCAATTTTGTCGAGATATTTATAAACAAGAGGGGAATATAGGATAATGTTATTAGTAAAATATTTAGATCAGCTATCTCAATACATTATATAAGTTACTAAAATTAACCTTAAGTCTGCGCAAACATAATTATCAAACTCAAAGAGACAGCTTAATTCTTAACTAATATTATACCTAAATGCGAAAGTGAGTATATTTGTTTCTTCGTTTGTTTGTCTGTTACGCTTCCACGTCTAAAACGGCTCAACTGACCATGATACAATTTAGAAAGGAGATAGATTACATCCCGAGGAAGGATGTATGATACTTTTCGTACCACCTGCTCGACAATGTCTAATTACGAGTACATGTTACGCAATCTCGACGTACAACAAGGCATTACATCCCAGGGAGGTAGGTAATGATGTATGAAACTCTCAAGGGATTAAAGTGATTTGGATTTGGAACGTCACTTGTAGAGTTTATTCGATAATTGAACTGGTCACCACAGACAGCAGACAGAAAAACAAAAGAAAAATGACGCGTTTGTATAGGCTTTGACATAAAAGATAGTGTTTGGGGTTATTTTAATAACTTCCATAAAATGTTCCTAACAAAAATATTAATCTGTCTCTCCATATCTAACTGGATGAATTTGTCCAATATTAACTTTTTATACCTTACTTTTAACTAATTAAATGCTTTTGTATGTAACCCTGAGGTTTTATTGTCTCGCATTAGGTATGTAAAAGTAGAGTATTCACCTCTAGGATAAAGCGTGTCTTCGTCTTGGGCGGCATTAACCCCTCGCTTCACTCAGGACTACGAGTATACATAACTCCCTCGCTCCGCTTGATAATTAAATATAAATCCTCTCGCTGCACTCAAGGATTAACTCTTTGAGTCCTCGTTACGCTAAGGGCCCAAAATGCCGCCCGTGAAGTAAGACACTGATTTACTCCCTCGGTGCATAATCTACTACTTCATAATCATCATCATTCACAACTATGAATACACCGAGAATAAAACAACATTTTAATTTCTTTAGTCCTAATAGTATTTAAGTAGTAAGTATACATTCTAATGGCCTTTAAAGAAGCATTAAATGTTGTTAATGTTATTAATCTACTTATGTACTGTTAATTGAAAAATCAACGGTACTTGTATAGAAGATCCAGTTCAGAACACGGGAATCACTAACATACTTTTTGATACATTATATACGAGCACATGAACACAGAAAATAAAAACGTATCTTTGTGTTTTTGCTTTTAAAATTTTCTTGAGCACAAATCCACACACCACAGCTTTGTACGACAGAAATCATTGATTCAAGGCGATCACACAATTTTTGGAAATCAATATTCTTGTTCTCATATCCGTTATACGATGACACGAGTACCAAAATCCATCACAAATATAGAACTTTCCGCAGTTACGCGCGTCAAAGGATCACGCTTTGAATATCAACGACACCCAACCTTTCTCATGCATCAAAATAAAACAAATACAGATACGCATGGAGAGATTGGTTTCAGGTATTGTCACGTGTAAAAATTGCTTTTGCTGCGGCGCTATTGATCTCTGAGTCATATAATCTCTAAGTCATAGGCAAAATACGAAAAATGGTCAAAGAATTGTTCTCAAACATCTTCCGAGTTTAGCTCTCTTTTAAAAGAATTGTTATGCCATGTGCATCACGCTGTACAACAAAATACCAGGATGTCTGAATGACCTTCCCTATAGAATCTTTCGTAGAAAATTTAAGATGTGGTTGATATAGAAACGATTCTACTGTTTAACAGACTTTTAAAATTGTTTTGAGATTACTTTGTAATTTAAATTAATTTGACATACGTAACTATTTTATTATTTTAAATTAATAGTATTGAGACGGACTTGTAATTTTAATTCATTGGACATTTTAAACTATTTTATTATTTTATACATAACTAACGTATATACCTTTTTCTTCCTTTTTATATCTAAATGGAAAATTGTTATAAATTTATAATCACCACATTAACAATTTCACATGTCGGTTATCGACAAAATAGACTGAACGATAATAGCTACTAAAACTATTACTCTATTTTTCGTGAATAAAAATCATTTATCATTTATCATTACCATTATCATTATAGATCTTTTTTTATAACTTTTCTCTAGATTTCGCATGCTTGAATCTGTTTATATATATATATATACCTATATATTTACACACATATATATATATATATATATATATATATATATATAAACGTATATGTACGAGTAAGTAAAATCAGACGTTAGGTATGTAACTTAAGATAAAGGCATGGAATTTGAACGTATTATCTTATGAATTCATTGGCTGAAGATAGTACCTAACTTTTATCACGAAAGATCGAAACGAGTTAAAATAAATCAATTTTCATATCCGTATATTTATATTTTCTTTCAATGAAGACATTAATTTTAGATTAAGTGCATATATTTTGTTATGTTTTTAAATTTGTACCTAAAATATAATTAATGTTTTTAAGTGGTATTGTTTTAAAATAATACAAATATATAAACGTAGTTTTATTAAATTTATACCTTTACGAGGGCCAAGTTATTAAATTTTTATATATTCTGCTAAGGTTTTATGCGTAAAAATACTTTTCTCATCTAAATGATTAAAATATGCAATGTTTGTCACATTGCATATTTTAATCATTTAGATATCGAAATATTCCAATTAATCCAATGTTTGTTATTTCATTTATTTGACATATTTACTTTGACAACCTGAATATGCATTTGATGCATTTTTAAATTACACAAACTAAACTTGTTAAAGTTACCTTTTTTGCAAGAACTTTATTTTATAAATTATTTCTACGCTATTTCACATTATATAATAAATACTGTACAAATATTAAAAAAAACTTTGCCAACTAGTAAAATGTAACTCATCGTACTAAAAACAAGTAGTATGACAATCAGAAAATCAAAAAATGGCTCATTTAAGACCCTCAACTTATAATGGTAAATATTATTCCTACCCTTTGCGTTCCAGAGACGTAAATATACGTCAGTTTCATTCATAAATCTTTTGTTTTTATCATCACGGTATAGGAAGCATTAACCCAGGTTATTCTTTAAGTTTGCCGAGAGGTGTATTGGTGGTGCGCAGAGATTGCAGATCTTCGAGCTGTCTGCTCGGAGTCGCGGAGGCCCTACACTCGCTGCAGGAGAAGGCGCATAGGCCGCACTGATGCCCAGCTGTCAGCTGAGGAGCTGGCAGCTGAGAACCGGTTGCTCGACGTATACCGCGACGCCAAGCGGAAGCTGCAACTGGCCATCAGTCAAGCCAAATCGCGGGCTTGGGGTGAGGTGCTCGTGGGCCTCGAGAGGGATCCATGGGGGCGTCCGTATAGAGCCGTCCGGAATAAGTTCCGAGGCAGGACGCCCCCAGTAGTAGGAGCCTTAGAGCCAGAACTCCTAAACAGGGTCTTGGAGGGGCTCTTTCCTGCTAGCAACCCTAACTACATCCCTCCGACGATGGCAGCGTCCTCCTTCGATGTATTGGACCCAGCCCCCATTCCACCTGTGACTGAAGTGGAGATGGAAATCGCGGTCGGTCGCCTTAAAGGCAGACGGACCACACCGGGTCCAGATGGTATTCCAGGGCGGGTTCTTAGGATCGCCTTAGGAGAATTGAGCGGCCAGCTTCGGGAACTGTTCACGTCAGGACAGTTTCCGAAACTTTGGAAGGACGGTCGACTGTGCCTCTTGCGGAAAGAGAGCCGAGCCGTTGACTCACCCTCCGGGTACAGGCCTATCGTACTGCTGGATGACACGGGCAAGCTCCTAGAGAGAGTGGTAGCGTCACGTGTCATCCGGCACCTGGAGGGTACAGGGCCTGGGCTGTCCGTAGCCCAGTTCGGGTTCAGAGTGGGGCGGTCTACAATTGACGCCCTGCTCTGGCTGAAAGGATGGACGCAAGATGCGGTCAGTGCGGGGGGAAAGGCGTTGGCTGTCTCGCTAGATATAGCCAACGCGTTCAACAGCCTACCGCATGGAGCAATACATGAGGCGCTCCGCTATCATGGAGTGCCCTTGTATCTGCGGAGGCTGTTGGCCGACTACCTCCAGAACCGCGAGGTCCTGGTGGAAGGTCGCGACGGTTTGCGGCGCCGTCGTGTCTCCTGCGGGGTTCCACAGGGGTCAGTGCTGGGGCCACTCCTGTGGAACGTAGGCTACGACTGGGTGCTGCGTGGTACGCTACCTGCAAGCATGCGGGTCACGTGCTACGCCGACGATACTCTAGTCGTAGTCAGGGGGAGGGACCTAAGAGAGGCGGTGCGGTTGGCCACGGTGGGTACAACCCTCGTAATTGATCGCATTCGCACCCTGGGGCTGGAGGTTGCCCTCTCCAAAACCGAGGCCCTGTTGTTCCACGGGCCTCGAGGAGGACCCCCTCCGGGAACGCGGGTTATTTTGGATGGGGTCCTGGTCCCGGTTGGAGCCCAGATGAAATATCTGGGCCTCAACCTGGACGGACGGTGGGCTTTTAGGAGCCATTTTTCACAACTGGCCCCAAGAGTTGTAGGAGCTGCAGCTGCTTTGGGTAGGCTGCTGCCCAATGTGGGTGGCCCGAATGCCAACTGCCGTCGGCTATACTCCGGAGTGATCTGGAGTATGGCTCTTTACGGAGCACCAGTCTGGGTGGACGCCCTCAGTCGCGACAACAAGACTCTACTGCGACGTCCGCAACGGGTCATCGCGACGAGGGCGATACGCGGGTACCGGACGGTGTCCTGGACGGCCGCGTGCGTGCTGGCCAGTGATCCCCCCTGGGAGCTCCAAGCGGAGATCCTCGCTGAAGTATATCACTTCGTGGCGGCGAGGAGATCCCCTGGAGACGCTCCAGTGTGGGAGGAGGTTACACGTATGCGGTTGCAGGCGCGGGCTGCCTTGTTGCGGCGGTGGACGGAGGACCTGGCTCCACCAGTCCCTGGGCAGGGGACGGTGAAGGCCATCCGCCCAGTCCTCCAGAGATGGGTGAGGCGGCGATTCGGTTCGCTGACCTTCCGATTGGTGCAGGTGCTTTCCGGACATGGATGTTTCGGAAAGTACGTGCACCAAATCGCGAGACGGGAGGCGACCCCAGCCTGCCACGAGTGTGGGGCGCCGGAGGATACGGCGCAACAAACGCTGGAAGTGTGTGCTGCATGGGGCCCGCAGCGGCACACGCTTTCGGCGGAAATAGGCGGAGATCTCTCCCTGCCGAGCGTGGTGATCTCTATGCTCAGCAGCGAGAGAGCGTGGCAGGCGGTGGCCACCTTCTGCGAAGCGGTGATGACGCAGAAGGAGGCCGCGGAGTGGATCAGGGAGAACGATGTTCGAGCTGACCCGCTCCGGCGCAGACGACCGGGGGAACGGAGGAGACGGTTTGCTCGTCTCCTCCCTCCTCCGTAGTGGGGTCACTGGCGAATAGTCGGGGGACTCATCGCCAGTTTGCACGGCCCTACACGTCTAGGTGGTAACCTTGGTGAGCAAGGTCATCCCTTCACAGGCGCTGAGGCCCGGTTAAGATCAATCCGGGCCTACCGCTGGGGCGAGATGGTGACTGCCAGCGCGACCCTGTCTCGTTCCACCTTGGCGGAGGACTGCTCACGGGGGGGTTTTAGTGGGTCTGAGCCCCACACGCCATTTTTTTCTGTGGGGGGAAGTGCACAGCATTTCCCCCCACAGAAAAAAAAGAAAAAGGTTATTCTTTAAGTATTTTTGCAGAAACCGTGGTTGCCTAGACCATACGACATAAAAAAATAAGGTACCTTATTTTTACTGGGCTGTCATAATCTGACCTTCTTGTGCCGTTAGCATGTCTGGTTAAAACTAAAAAATCAACTTGGGTTTAAACAACACACATATTTTGATTTATATGACATGAAAACAAAACTGTATTTCAGTAGACACAAGAAAAACATTTATTGTTTTCATTTTCATTGAATACGTCTCATTACACATGCCCTATAAGAAAACATCGTGATATCAGTTTTGACATCAGTTACATGAATAATGTAGTTATAATAGATGTTAAGAATTATTTTAAAGCTAAACAAAATAAAAGTGAGTTTTTAGACCAAATGGTAACAAAATATGAAAAGGTTTGTATATTTGTCAATTCGTAAAATATCTTCATCATTATCAGCCGGACGACGTCCACTGCTGAACATTTGCCTCCCCCATAGAACGCCACCTGGACCGGCTACTCGCTTCTTGCATCTAGCGATTCCCCGCGGTTATGACGAGGTCGTCGGTCCACCTAGCAGACCTAGGGAACTATCTTATACTTACATTATATTGACGACTTCGTTAACTCAGTCGGTATTGACCCTGCTTATGAAGAGCGGGGTCCCAGATTAGAACCCTGGATGGATAGGACAAATATTTGTGGGATGAGCAGGAATGTTCGTTCTCGGCTTTTGGATGTTGTGATGTGAATGTGCGTGTACATGCATTCCGCGACGCAGGGAGTCCTTAAGGACATGAGTGTGCAAACGTTTTATTATTATTTTTTAATTATTAGCCCATTCCCACGGTTAGAACACGGGTCTTCTCAGAGAAAGGAGTTTGCATCAAAATCACTACTGAGGTGTTTTATTATGTTAGTGCTGTTAAGTACAAATAAGCTAGCTTCCAGCCATAGAGATCTATAGAGATGCCGATCCGTGCGCTGGATACAAAACCTGGTGTCGCAAGCAGCGGCCGTATTCCGCGATTCTACGTATTCTGTTATCTTCATTAAGTTCATTATCCACTGCGGTATTAAAAATTACTGTTTGAATATTCGTAAGTACAGAGCAAGCGTTGTAAACTGTTTACATGCAATATCGCGGACGTTTAGTCACATAATACAACAGTTGTGAACTGCCGCGAGCAATGTGTTCTGTTTTTGGGCATATTGCTGCAACACAGGCCCTGTCCCCTTTTTATATATCTCTCGTTTTAGCAAACTGTGTTCCCAGCCCTTTTACATACCAGGATTGACAAACCGCACCCAAATGCCAAGAACCTGGACTGATAGGTCTTCAGGCTTAATTAATTTACCCTTCGTAAGGCGGAAAAAAACATTTATTACTATAAAACTATGTATGAACTCATCATATATACGTACTACTCCGTTTCGCCTCAAAAGTATCTTCGCAAAAGTGTCCCGGACCGTCTATTTCACGGGATAACATATTCAATATAATGAAATAACGCTCACGTTACTCCGGAATAATATGGGTTTCAATAGTTGAAAGATTTTTAATCGGTTCAGTAGTTATTGAGTTAAGCTATTACAAAAAAAATACAAACAATCAAACCTTTCCTCTTTTTAATATTACATAATTGATAAGAAAGATGAAGATAGTAATGCCTCGGAAAATGGTAGTACGTAAGGTGAGTTCCGGGACGTCCAATTTGTCCTAACAATTTTACTTGGGTCCGGGAATACGGAAATATTACATCGCACGGTTTTCATGTGCCAAGTGAGTCACGTTGACTTTTTATTGCTACAACTCATCCTTGCGCAACTATTCTAAAGTTCAATTGCATGTGGGAAGTGTAGCGTAAATTTTTCAGAACTTGTTTTCCTTTGTTAGGGGCTCGTACGTTTGTACATTTGCTATTCTACAGGTTAATTATGTTATTACCTATAGTTGAATTATGAGTGAAGTCACACACAAACTTGATCTTGATTTTTGAACACAAAAACAATATTTCATGGTTTTGTACACTTTGCCTACACTCGTGCACTGAATCCACTACTATTACTCATCAAAAGTTTAAGAACACATTATCTACCAAAATAAAACAAAATCAATCGTGTGGCAATCAACTTTGTGGTTTATTCCGCTATCCTCTTATTTCCGTTTCTTATTTTATGGACAGATACAAACACAAAAACAACGTTGTATGATTTCGTACACTTTGCCTACACTAGTGCACTAAATCTACTACTATCACTCATCAAAAGTCGAAGAAACACATTATCTAGCAAAATAAAACAAAAGCAATCGAGTGGCAATGATCAAGTTTGTTGTTTTTTCCGCCATCCTCTTAAGTTTCTTATTTTTATGGACAGATATGAAATGAAATGTCGCTCGTAAGAAAGTTTCACGCTGAACATAGTTCAGTTCAGTTATTCAGAACTACAACAGTTCAGCCGTGTGATTCTGTAATGATTCGTCGACGAGCTCGTCGCCGAGCTTACCGATCTCAAATACTTTATGAGATGTCGCCCCTGTACATAAGGTTGCTTTTCCAACATTTCTTGTCATCGCATCATTTGTTTCACGGATGTTGTCAAAGATGCAACGATGTTTGCTCGTAGGGAATCGCACGGCAGTTTCGAAGAGACGATAGCCTAGTACCCCTCACATACACCTTACAGTGTACAAGGGTCAGCCGTCGATTAGACAGCCTAGGTATCAATTCCCACCCCGGGCTTGACCTTTCGGTGAAAGTAACATCGTGATGAAATGCACAAATGGTGTTAAGGCACTTCTGGTGAGCCCTGGCTAGCTACCACCCTCAAGTTAGAAAAACTGTCGCTAAATAGCTCACCATGTGCCTGGCAGCTGTCCTTGAAAGCTACTGGCTATCCTAGTCTAGTGTGGTCTAGTCTAGTAGGTCCAGTTTTGTACCACTTTCGACCGCATCATCATTGACCATCAAGTTAGTAAACACTAGCCTATCAACTGCAAACAATTTCAACACCCTGCATTGCAATCCAATACGCTCTTCACCCTGAGATGTTAAAGCTCTTGCCCTGTGATTTCGCTGGAAACATTGCCCATTAAATTGAAACATTGAAATGTATGCAAACTACTGCTTTACAGTTGAGTACTGTAAAGTTGTTATATTCCCCCAGGGTACTTACTCTACAAAAGTCGTACCCCTAAAACTGGTTCCAACTAAGTAAATAGTAAATGCCAATGCCAAAAAAAATATAGCGTATGCCACAAAAATTCCAAGTTACTTACGGCTTAACATTGCAAGAAATTGAGGGATTGAAATACAGCATCCTCCGGCGGGATTCGACCTGCGTCTTCCGACAATCCGTATCAGACGCCATGACCACTAGGCCATCGAGGCATACCCTCCGAGCATCGAAATTTAGCTCTTTATATGATTTTATCCGTCGTAAGAGGACGTCAAAATCTTATAATAAATATCACTTACGGCTTGTTCGTGAAATTATCTGTAGAGTCAACTAAGTTAATTACGGACGTAACTAGTGCAGGATGATGGAGCTGATCTAATGTCGCTGGCGAGGAAGTTTTATTAGATAAATTTGATGGGATTGCTTATTTCTTCGTGTAATAGATATATGGAAGAGATAAATATTTTACATTTTTCTTCATTACAACGTACATTCGTTTGCACGTAATTCCTTCTGATAATAATGTACTAGACTAATAGCTAATTAAGAACATCATTAAATTATATGTTAGAAATAAATGTGATACTGCTTAAACTTATATAATTCTAATTTATATGCACATATTTCAATAAAACTTTAATTACCTAAATATTTTTTTTTATAGATAAGTTATTTTAAGAGGTGCGTGTTGGCTGCAGCATAAGTAAAAGAGTTATTAATTTACGAATAAAATTACCCAAGGTGCAAACACTGATTTTCAACTATTACCGTGGATATGATGAGACGAAATGAGGCCATTAAAAATAAATACGTAAAATTTCTTCGAAATTATACATTCCTAGCTGCGCTCCATAGTTCCACCTGCGTGGTTATAGATGATGATGATGAAAGTTATCCTGTCTTCTCTCGGGATATAGACTATCACCTTGCCTAATTTCATTACGATCTGTACAACAGTACACAATCTTTAAATAGAAACAAACTAACATATTTACTTTCGCAAATGTAACAACTTTCACTACGTCCCGCAGTTAAAACGACGGGGCGATGATGGAAAATGATGATGATAATAATGATATAACATTTATGTGTTATTCAAGCGCCTCATCCGTATATATACTAAATTTCATCCTAATTCGTTTAGCCGTTCTGGTGTGATACAAACCTCAATTTATCCAACTATTCGCATTTGCTATATAGAAAACTAGCTGCTCTCCGCGGTTTCACCCGCGCAGTGATGAATGATTATGATAATGATGAATCTTATATAGCCTATGTTACTCAGGGGAATGTAGCTTTCTGATGGTGAAAGAATTTTTGAAATCAGTCCAGAACTTTTTGAGCCAATTCGTTAGAAACATACTTGCATACAAATCTTTCCTCTTTCTAATATTAGTATAGATAAATAATCATAATAAAATATTGTGTCTATGTCAGTGAGACATAATGTAGTTTGCTACTGGTCAAAGAATTATCAAAATCGATCCTGTAGTTCAAAAGATTACTTCCTATAAACAAACTCTCAAAGTAACATTACCTCTTTATAATATTTTATGTTACTTCTCGTAGCTGCGCCCAGCGGTTTTACCCTTGTGGTGATGGATAATGATGATGATGAGGAAAAGCATCCTATGTCCTTTCGCGGGACTATCTCCTTGTCAAATTTGATCGAGATCCTTTCAGCCGTTTAGGATTGAAAGCGTATCGTAACCAACAAACAAAAAAACTCAATTTCCTATTTATAACATGATATGGTTTGGATTACTCGCATACTAGCTGCGCCCCGCGGTTGATGATGATTATGAAAATGAAGATGAAAATTATGTCCTTCCTCGGGATATTTACTTCTATCTCTTTCTTTCTATTTACTTTACAAATTTCATATATATCCGTTTAGGCGTGAAACCGTAACAAACAAACAAAACTCACTTTCGCATTTATAATATTAGTTAGGATTATTATATGATTATTGAGTGTACGACGCGTACGACCTTACGACGTGCATCTTGGATTATATTTATAAAATTAGAGCCGATATACACGGACTGATCGAGCAGTTAGCCAGTCATCAACATACTCAGACCGCTCTTGCAGTGATATTCAATACCTTAAAGCTGCCATTAATAACTGCTCGAGTAGTTGGTATTAACTGGTCAACAAGCCACAATTTCAATTCAGGGCTTGAAGCGCGCGCGACTTGAAATAAAGAGCGCGGGTGGAGGTAACTGCGCGAGAGCAGTTGACAGCTCCAGCAGTCAGTGTGCCGCCTGGCGACAGCTTGAACGCCAACCGCCCGAAGCATTTGCAACCGCTTGAGCCAATTCGTGTATGTGTGTACGTAGAAGACAGTAGGTCTATCATGAATTTACAACATTGACACCAATCGATGCTAGATATCGACTGCCGCGAATAAATGTATGAAAAAAAAGAACAGTGCCACCTCGCGGTTAATTGTAGAACTATCAATCCAATCACTACCAATCACATGCTTGATGATCGAGTTTCGACTATGGATGACATTTATGTTGCCAACTCATGGTAGAAGTACTGTAGTTCACTGTGCAGTCGCAACTCAAGCTGCTCGGGTACCTGGGGCCTTAGTGAGATGTGCGCAAGTTCGTGATGGTAGACACAGGTTATAGAAGTTATAGTATGTGAGTATGTAGGAGAAAGAAAATGTAAGTGGGTGTGCATGTGGTGGCGTGTGTAAGGTATAGCCTCCTCTAATAATACCAGTGGGCCGAGCACGAAAATCTGTTTAAGTGTAACATAATCGCATGCTTAAAGTATTGTACAAACTGTCATTTATCTAGTACAATAGTGGCACAGATAATCATAGTTTGTACTGAATACGTGAACTATACGATAACGTTAAACTTAAGCAGATTTTTTGCTCGGGCCACTGTTTGGAAGTATGTAGGTGCCGGCGAAATCACAGGCACACACCAGGTGGGTCTAGAACTAGTACCGTCTCCTAATATCATAAAAAGTATATATATATATATATATAAATATTTGTTAAAATATAAAATATATTGAATATAATGTAAATAATGTATGAAATACCAAAGTGTTTACAATGGCCAGTCTAGACTATTCAAGGGTATCGATGGAAATACCAAAGGAAGTTAAAATGAAATAACTTTCGCTATAAAGTTGCTGTTCGAATTAAATCATACATATTTATCTGTTTTATATCGAGTTGATAAATATTAATAAAACACTAGTACGTAAACATATGGTATCGTATAACTAACTACAAATACATTTGACATATTTAGAGGAGGATTCAAGATTTGGTATTCATTATTCTAAATCAATAAAGATATTTTAATAAACATGCTACTCGTACTAAAAGATTCAGCTTTATTTTTATATTATATAGAAAGAGGGCACCGAAAAAACTGCTTACGATGTAATGTAAAGTTTTAAATTCAATCAAACTATAAAAATCATGTTTCTATGTTATGTAATTATCTTAAAATATGAGAATACAAGCCTCGTGTGCATGTAATGTTTATTCGGTGACTTGAAGTTTGATTGTTTCATAGCTAGAAATCTGAGACCCGTGGCCTGAGCTTGAAAATATGTTTAAGTGTAACGTAATCGCATCGCTAACGTATTTAGTACAAACTATAATTTATCTAGTAAAATAGTGGCACAGATAACTCATAGTTTGTACTGAATACGTAAACGATACAATAATGTTACACTTAAGCAGATTTTCGTGCGCGGCCCACTGATATCAATTTCAACTCGATACCTGTACGCGTGTCTGAGAAAAAAGGTATTGCTTGACAGACAGACGGTCAGATAGACAGACGGACAACAAAGTAATGTTATACGGGTTCCTTTTTATTTTTGAGGTACGGAACCTTAAAAACATCTTTCGTCTCCGTTAGTTCAGTTGGTAGTGACTTTCGAAGTGCAGGGTTCTAGTTCCGATCCTTAGCTGGGGCAAATATTACTGAACCATCGTATTGAGAATTTTTTGAGATTGAGAGTTACTGAACCAAAGTGGTGAAATATTACTGAACCATGGTATTGAGATATTACTGGACCATAGTGGTGAAATATTACTGAATTTCTTTAGTGCCTCTCAATAGACAGGCACTATAGAAATTTGAAATGAATGTACTAACTCTGAACTAACTTTGAAATTACTTAACTGATTGGACTACGATAAAAAGAACATTGCAGTACCGAGCGGAATTTTCAAGCAAGCTCTTACGGTAGATTTCTAGAACTAGGCTCTGGTTGCGACCGTATCTGTTATAGGCATTTCGCTTAATTCTCTTAAGAACAAACGGCTTATACTTGACACTAGCTCCATTTTTAAATCCTATTTCATTATATAAAGTTTTATAGCAGTAAATTACAGGGGCAAGTGACAAAACGGAGACAATTAAAGAACCTTCGTCTTTCAATAGACAGTATAGCTGACAACTGTCGGTTTCTGAGCAGAGAAAGGCATATACATCTGCCATATAGCGTAGTTAGTTGACCTAATTTTTCGCATGACTGTTTTCCAAGAAAGTGAGAAAATTAACCTTAGTTCTTGTGGTGGGTATAATAAAGTTTGAAGTTGTCATTTTAAGGCATTAACATCAGTTTTTTTGGTATTGAAATTCTCGTAAACATATTAAACTATTACTATTAACCGGCAAAACTCTCACGTTAGGGATCGAATACGTCGACCTGGGTTTCGAGCATGACAGATGCTCGTCTTCAGGGCGAGTGTGCAGACATACTAGAAACCCCCTTTTTTGTTGAGGAGGGGAAATGCTGTCCACTTTCCTTCCACTACGGGGGTTAACGGAAGGGGGTATGTGGGGCTCAGACCCACTAAAACCCCCCCGTGAGCAGTCCTCTGCCAGATGGGGCGAGATAGGGTTGCGCTAGTATTCACCATCTCGCTCCAGATGCTAGAAACCCGGGACAACGTATTCGATCCCTAACTTGAGTGTTTTTTTTTCGCTTAAAATTAATAGTTTGACATTAGCCGTGCGATTCTGTAATAATTCGTCGACGAGCTCACCGATGTCAAACGCTTTATGAGATATCGCCCTCGTACATAAGGTTGTTTATCCAATGTTTCTTGTCATCGCGTCATTTGTTTCACGGATGTTGTCAAAGATGCAACGATGTATGCGTGATGAACGGGTTAACAGCTTTTCACTATGCATATGAAAGTATATACGGTCCTTACAATGATTAACCCTTTGCCTACCAGAGACGTAAATTCACGTGAGTTTCATTCATAAATCTTTTGTTTTAATTATCATGGTATATGAAGAGTTTAGTCTGTTTGTATGTCTGTCTGTTCCGGCTAACCTCTGAAATGGCAGATAGCTGATGTTATAAGGAGTAATCTAGTCTTGATACTTTCATCATTATCATAATCATCATCCATCACCACGCGGTTGTAACCACGGGGTGCAACTAGTATATAATATAATACCTGGACAAGAGAGTCTCTTGCACAAGAGGCCATTTATTAATAAGTCGCGCTTCCTTACCTCTTACAATTCACCTTCCGACGGCGCGTGGTGGACGGGAAATTATATAACCCCTTTCCCTCATAGAGAAGGTTATACCTAGTAATAACTGAAATCAAATCATTTAACTCAATATTTGCGTAAAGTGTAAACCATATCCATTAGAATAACATTTTTCAATGGGTAACTTCATTTCACGGCGCGTTCCCGCCTGAATAAATATTCGCTTAGCTACGTAGGTACATCAATCATAAATAACGTGTTACAGTACGAATACAGATGTACGTACGACTACGAAGCAAGGTAAACTAACTACATTTCCTCATTCCAATTTGAACTTTGTTGCTTGTTACCTATAGTTCAACTTGTTTTGTAGATTCCCTAAACGTATTGCCAAGCAAGCGAAGCTCAACTTCGTTACCGCTGAGTGAAGCAGGCTTAGTGATGAGCAAATACGAGTCTAAAACTACGAGAAGAACGCAACCAAATTACGATCTTTACCATAAATTCTAGTATGAAGGGATTAGGTTAGGTAGGACCCTGTAGCAAGTGAAATATTTGGATAGAGACACAAAAACCAATTTTAGTGCAGTGCTACGCGAAACTACCGGTATAAAAGAATAGCTCTGTGGATACTGCTTTTATAGTGGCTAATTCTTTAAGCTAGTTATGAGGGTATCGTGATGTAGCAGCTGTAAATCCGAGGTACCTAACAAGATGTTTCAACGATGTTACGACGTTACGGAACTTTAGGAGTTTTAGTCCTGTTTATTATTTTGTGTTTTCTCTCCTTTTTACTTCTAAAAATGGAGGACGTTCTAGTTGAGTTTTGACCTTGTTTTACTTCTACTGGATTAACTGATTTAAAAGGGTTTTGTTTTCAATACATTTCATATAGTGTGAATCCAAGTAATATTTATCCAAGATTTTGATAGGTACTTTTCAATAGCAGTAGACGTATTAGTACATTTAACAATTACTGATTAAGAATTAATGATTTGCTGAATGAAGCATAAGTTCAAAATGTGTACCAAACCATATTAATACTTATCAACTTCAACAATTAAACTATATCAGCATTTTAATTACTTAAAATAATAAATAATACCATGCAGAAATTTAATGAAATGCCACAGATTATGTCTAAACAAATTATAAGAGACATGTTCATCTTTATACTTTTAAACTATTAATCTTATATTTATTGTACCTTCTTCCTATATTCATACGTCTGTACTTATTTAAACAATTTCTGTTGGAGCTGTTTTAATAAAAATTTGTATTATTTTTCATGGAGAATTATTATACAAAATCAAGGCTAAATATGAACTAATTATTAAAATACCACATTACACTATTAAATAACTTATTATAACACTATATAACAGGCTGAAGCAAATGTTTGATACGAGTGGCGTGTTTGTTTTATTTTATAAATATATATATTAATCTAGCATTCGACCAACTCACTGGATGGCGCGGTTAAAGGTGCTTACACACTATAAAATGGCCACAAGGTCTATATATAGACATAATATTGGTATGTATATATATGTCTATATAGGTCTAGTATATACGGCTGCTAGATGATTTGTCAAGCGGTCAAGATAATACTAGACAGACATACATAGTTAGACAGGAGGGCACTATAAAGACTCCTACCACGACAGTATAGTTAGACATGATGTTACGTTCGCCGACAACTCAAGCCTGAGGAGCCCGAATCTGCCGTGCGATTCTCTAAGAGCAAACATCGTTGCATCTTTGAGAACATCCGTGAAACAAATGACGAGATGACGAGAAACGTTGGAAAAACATCCTTAAGTACAAAGGCGAAATCTCTTAAGTATTTGACATCGGTGAGCTCGTCGACAAGCGCATCGACGAATCATTAGTGAATCGCATGGCTGATTAACTGGCTACCGCCTCTTTGGTAACGAGCATTTACTTCTCCTTTGCTATAGTTCCTCAGTAGTCACAGATTTATAATGTTAATGAAAACAAAACCAAAAAAATGTGTTTCCATCATTCATGATCCAATATCCATTACCGAGATCAAGTCCCACTCTCGTCTCTACCAACAACCAATAAGAGGATGGTAATAAATCATCTTGACGGCTATTACTTCGCACCTTGAGCTGGTAATTACGGCACTAATACTGCTGAAATATTCAAAATATACACAACACAAACGGAGATGATATTCAGTTTGAATATCAGTTGTTTCGGGTTCAAATTGAGTAAATTCTATGCATAAGAGTGGAAAGGATTGCATTTGTATCACTCTTTGAGTTTTGGGTGTTTAGTTCATCAGAGGCGTCAAATGGCAAAGCAATGAACACAAATAATTTATGATAGCGAAAATGTATTCGCGTCGTAAATGTAAACAATTGAAAAACGCCCGTCGCTTCATCGTACAAACTATGAGTTCTTCTACTATCTGTGCCGCAGTTATACTAGAGAAATGGTAGTTTGTATTATATTTAAATATTTTACGTCGATGGTACGATTGCGTTACGATTAGACAAGTTTTCGTCCTAGATCATATGAACAAAAACGAATAAAAAATGCATTATTTAATAACAGCTTTTTCTAAAAGCATAATAAAATTTATAGTTTATAGTTTTTTTCTTTTGGTCTGTTTGTTCCGACTGGACCGATTTTCATGGGACTTTCACAGGCAGATAGGTAGTCAATATTTTAAGGAGTCGCTTAAACTTTTATTTAACAAACAGAAAAAGGTTCTGCGTAAAATAAAACTCATCATATATTTAAAGCGATCATGTCGTAAAACGATTTTAAGTAGGGATGTAAAGGAGGTAGTTTTTTCGGCGGAGGACCGAAGGCGGAGTCGGAGTTTTTAAATTTGATTATCGCAGTCAGAACCAGAGTCGGAGGCGAAGGCAGGGTCAGATATGGTGGCAGGAGAGATAATCCCTGATTTTAATCAATGTAGTTCTGTGGGTCGAGCACGAAAATCTGTTTAAGTATAATGTAATCGCATCGTTAACTTATTTAGTACAAACTGTCATTTATCTAGTAAAACAGTGGCCCAGATAACTCTTAGTTTGTACTGAATACGTAAACGATACGATAACGTTACACTTAAGCAGATTTTCGTGCTCGGCCCACTCAAGCGCTGCGTTCCGCGATGCCGTGCAAGAGAAGCTGGGGAGGAATCAGCTAGTCTACTGTATAACTTCAACTCTTTACTCACGCCTTGCATATCTAACAGTTAAAGTTTTAATTAGGGTGGGGGAACGGTATGGACAAGATGCAAGCTAAGATGTTTCAAGAAACTTGAGTTATGGTTAATAATTATTTGGTTTGAAGGTAACTTGACGTGGTTTAACATAAGTTTTTAAACTATGAAAGTCACAAACATTTGAAATGTTCACATTATATACAGAATGTATCATTAAAATTATCTGTATGTTACAGAGTCAATAAAGTAGGTATTAGACATACCTAACTATGATATGCTTGGGATAGCCTTCAATACAATTTCGTTTTTGATAAAAACTTCGCACTAGCGAAAACATGGCAAATCGTTGTACGAATCACAATATTTATTGTAGTCCATACAACTGTTTATAAACTTAAACAAAGAATATGTTTATCAATGGAATTGCAACATTTGACCTTAGCGTTGTTACAACTTAAATATTAGCTATTCTATATACATGTTATAAAAATATAACGGACCTCTGTCTGTACATGGAAGATATATGAGAAAAAATATTATAGGGAATTAGCGAAAATATAACGAAAAGCATATTCTAAATAATTAAAAATATTGTGGTTTATATTTAGTGTTTGTTTCATGTCAATCAGTTGATTGAACTCGGACGAAGTCGCGGGCAGTCGCTAGTTGAAAATAATACTAACCACAAAAATGAAAGTTTCCATTATTTTCGATTATTTAAAGTTTAGGTACTGTAAATATTATCTACTCGTACTAAAAATGTTTGTTCGAGTACTGAGCTATCAAACACAGACTTAACTGAAAACGCCTACGCCGTAGCAGTTGCACGTCTTGATATTTCCTCGTAGTACGAGTAGGTCCTTACTTATGATATTGGACATTTGTCGAGCTGGCCACTTTGATCTTAAATATCTGGCGTTGGTTTAGGAATTCCAAATTCAAATTGACTTCTTATTTAGGCTTGTGTATTTGTGTTTCGAATTTATTGATTCGTTTGTTTTCACGCCTGTTGGTTTTTCTTTGACCGGTGTGTTCACAATATGGAAATCTTAAAATAGAGCTTTACCTACTAACGAATCCGATATCTACCGTGGCACTAACATTACATTGCTCAACCGTCAGAATAATGATGGAATTTTAAATAGTTTAATTGTTTATAGTTTAATTGTTTGTGATGAAAAATTTATTTTGTACGACAATCGAAAATGCTCATCACAGTGGTTGAACGCAGAGTACCTGCTAAATACTATCCCAAGCGAAATTTGACTCAGAAAGGATACTAGTAAGCTTTTGGTGGACCAGTGCTGGAATCATACATAATATACAGCTTATTTAGATCTGGCCAAACGTTACGGCTGATCTCTATTGTCAACAATAATTTTAAACCATGATAGAAAAGCTCGCTATTCAACAACTGAGACTGGTTAATGTATCTAGCCCACTGCTGCTTCAGGACAACGCTAGACCTCACGTCAGACGGTTGCTAAATTAGAGGAGCTGCGATTGGAATGACTCAGAAACCCAACATAAACTTCCCAAAACTTGCTCCAACAGATTACCACTTTTTTCGGACCATTTCGTGCAAGGAAAAAGAATCTATTTCGATGGGGCTATCCAAACCACCTTCAAAGGCTTATTCATTCTCGCTCCCACATGTTTTTCAGCAATGTAATCAATTCACTACCTACGAAATGGTGAAAGTGCATAGATAATAATGGTTCATACTTCGATTGATTTAATGTATAATTTGATATATTTCTTTTTTATATTAAACCCCAATATCACATGTAAGGACCTAATATACATAAGTGGACCTAATTCCAGGAGTACGCTCATATATGAATCTCTACTTGAGTGGAAATTTGACAGTAAATGCCATACAAAATTTAATGAAACCTGCCCTGCGATTCTCTAACAGCAAACATCGTTGTATCTTTGACAACTACCGTGAAACAAATGACGAGGTGACAAGAAATGTTGGCAAAATAGCTTATTTACAAGGGCGATATCTCATAAAGTATTTAACATCGGTGAGCTCTTTACAGAATTACACGGCTGTACTCAAGCTTACAGCTTTACTTCTTATTAGCTGAGCGCACTTCCTTATTACGGCCATTAATGCCATGCAAATTTACTTAGATCTTTCAAGCCTACATTCACACTTCTGTAAATCTCATAATAGTCAAAATCATAAGTTATACTGTGCCGCAGTAGTCTGAGGTCAAAATCATAAGTTATACTGTGCCGCAGTAGTCTGAGGTCAAAATCATAAGTTATACTGTGCCGCAGTAGTCGGAGGTCAAAATCATAAGTTATACTGTGCCGCAGTAGTCTGAGGCACAGAATAACTTATGATTTTGTGCCGTATGTATGTAGATAGTTTGTACGGTATACGTCAACGATACGATTAAGCTACACTTATGCAAATTTTCACGCTAGGCTTACAGTTGTGTTCACATTCAGGTGTAGGCGTTTGCTGCAATACAAGCAAACCCAGTGCAGAAGTGTCTTTATTTTGATATCATCTCTGTATATTAATTAGACATATACGAGTATATATAGCCAGCAATTGATTCACTTGTTCGTTTACAGCAAAATCACCCTTATTGCAATCCTAAGTCATATCAATCAGGAAGTTTCAGGTTGAGATAGCGATAAGCCTTCCGCCGTCTAAATAAGGTATCCCGATCAAATATCAATTTCAAAGCTTCCAACGCTCCGTTTCAAAGGGTGCTGGATTAAATGACAACTTTAATCTGTGAGCTCCTAATAAAAGCAGGATTTTCCGATATAAATAAATCGTTGATAACCTTCGTGATAAGGTGAAATGGTAACGTAGAAAGTAATAACATGATCGGGAAAACTCCGATAGATGAATAACTTCCGGGAAGTGTATCGAGTTGTGTTGAGGTGTCTCTATAACATACATACCATCTACGAATAAATAATGTCAGGAAGAGTAACTGCCATAAAAAAATTACCCAATAAAAGTCGTCCTAAATCAATAACATCGTTCACGCCGCTATGACTCAGCTGTCATAGTAGACATTGCAGCTCGCGCATGGACCTCGTGATCCCTGCTTTCCTTCTGAAATTTAAACCAATCATCGAACATGTCTATTTGTAACCTCGGAAGTAATTCGAATTTGGAATCATACGTCGTTTTGGTTTGAAAGACCACTTTTTGTGTGGAATTTGTTCTGAGTTATGCTTCCTGACATTATTTCTTCATAGCATACCATACACTATAATACTTATCTGATTTTGTCTGTCATAAAAAGCATTGAACTTAAGCGTGACTTAGTACTTTAGCGAGGTGATGTCAGTTCATGACGACGATAAAAATGAGCATTTCTGAAGCGGAATATTTTATAAGCAGAGATTTACTTTAAATTACAAAAAAATAAAGTCAGTCAAAGTCAAAGTCAAAATCATATATTCAATTTAGGCATCAAAGACGCACTTATGAACGTCAATTTTTCATTATAAGACTCTACCGCCGCGTTCCAAATATATAGAGCCTACCGAGAAGAAGTGGCAAGAAACTCCGGGCCATTCTTTTTATAATTACGCTTAAAACCGGCTAGGACTCGCGTAATATTTACCGGAAATATTCTCCGACCAGTTTCGAACTTATTTGAAATTCTTCTTCTGGGAGTCACTCTTGTGCACAGCGGCGAGCGCGGGCCACAGCACGTAACACATTCTTTTTATATAGATGTTTACAATGTTTCTACTTAGGTACTACAACTACTACAATAATATGACATTTCTAAGACTTGTAGACATTACGGACATATTTTAACATACTAAAGTACATAAAAAAAACAATCATACCGCTTATTTTCGCCTTATACACAGTTTTGCTCTTTATTCACAAATGTATTTGTCATGAAACACGAGTGAATGAATTTTGTACGTTTTTAAGAGATGCGCTTGCGTGGCGTAGAATAAAATCAACAATGACTTTTTGATTTTTTTGTACGCCATATCGTTAATTTTGTTTTATTTTCCAACATTATTATTTTATGAAGAGTAAGCAAGTGTCCAGAAGGGTGCACCTGGCTGTGCATAGAGGAGTCTTGGTTCCGACATTAATGTATGGTAGTGGAAGTTGGGTGTGGCAGAAAAAACATGAGAGTTAAATAAATGCAGTGGAGATGAGAGCTTTAAGAAGTATGATGGAAGTTAAACTGAGTTACAGGATATGCAACAGTGTGATACGGGAATGCTGTGGTGTGAAGGAAGATGTAGTGACTGAGATTGAGAAAGGTATGTTAAGATGGTTAGGTCATGTAGAAAGAATGAATGAAAGGAGACTAACTAAACGGGTGTATGGAAGTGTCGAGTGGATGGAAGTGTTGGAAGGGGAAGACCTAGGCGAACGTTCCACCCCCCCGAAGGGTTCCCGCATTGACGTGGTGGGGGGGCTCAGTAGCCGTGCCTTGGATCACCACGGTGAAGCCAAGAGGAACCCAGGGGCCGCGCCGGCGTTGGGGTGCGCTGGCCGGCTCAGGCGGGGCCGCTCCTATGGGCTTTGGCCGCCAAGTCCACATAGGAGTGGCGGGGTCCGGGCGCTTTGGCGCAGACTCGAGGAGGTGGGGCCCGGGCGCTTTGGCGCAGGCTCGAGGAAGGTGGCCCGGGCACTTTGGTGCAGGCTCGAGGAGGTGAGGCCCGGGCACTTTGGTGCAGGCTCGAGAAGGTGGGGTCGGGGCGCTCGGCGCAGACTCGAGGAGGTGGGGTCGCTGGGGATTATCCCCTGTGGCTGACGTAGCAGGCGGTGGGGCTACGTATCCGACCCACCGCAGGAAGACCACGGGCGTCCAGACACGGGGAAGTCTGGCGCTCATTGTTGGCGGGTTTGGTCTCCGAGGTAGTTGCGGCGTGCCATGTGTTCTGGCGTGCCGCGAAGAGAAGGGTCCGGCAACGAACAGCCACGGCGGGTTCGCGGTCGTGTGGAAAATCTGTCCCGCGTTCCCGCCGAGGGCGGCAGTGACGGAACACCCCGGGGTTTTGGTGGGTATACGGACTCCCACATAACCACCTACCTCCCCGTGGTAGGTTGTATCCATAAAGGACTTACCCGGAAAAAAAAAAAAAAGAAAAAAAAAAAAGCGAACGTTCCAGAATCATATTGATGACGTTCTAAAGAAGGGCCAGGTCAAGAGTACCCTAAACCGACGCTCATGTATGAATAGGTTGATGAATGTGGATGAAGCGAAAGAGGTGTGTCAGGATCGTAGTAAGTGGAAAACTGTGGTCTCTGCCTACCTCTATGGGAAACAGGCGTGATTTTTATTTATGTTTCTTTAGTGAGTGTAGGCAAAGTAAGTGTACGAAATCATGAAACGTTGTTTTATTGTTTTCCTTATCACGCGCCTTGAACAGTTTTAGTATTGTATACACCGCTTTAAACCGTGACGTAATATCATTACACAGTGATATCATTAAAAAGGCTAAGACTTTCGAATCCGACTATTTTAATATAAACCTCCCTTGCTTCTGTAACTTGAGAAATGACAAATGTACAAACGTGCAAGTCCACTAAAACATTAAAAAAGTAATGAGTATGACAAGTCGCTTCGCTTGATGGGACTCGTAACAGTTGAATAAATTTTAAACAGCCACATAATTATGTAATATAATTATGCTGTCGATAATATCGACAGATATTACAGTGCCACCAACTTATCTGTTCAGGTGGGCAACATTGGAACTACAGTACATCCATCCATACAAACCTACAAAATTTCGCGTTTATACCATTATTTTACCACTGCCCTATTTTTTGATTCAGATTGAACAGATAACACGGTGAGGCTGTACGATAGTTTATGGCGGGTATATTTTTAATTATTTAGGTTGATATACGTAAACCTATTCTATATTATTCGTGCATCGACATCAAAATAGTTAATATTCATTGGTGTGGGATATAGTTATCGCAATGCTTAGGGAATCACCATTTAATCGTGGTACAAAAAGCCTCGGTGTTATTTCAGTATCTATTAAATTTCATCTAAACCCGTCCACCTATAACGGCGCGAAGAAGTAACACATACACTTATCCACTTGATTAGTCGCAACTGGCTTCATTTATGACTACATGGCTAGGCGCGGAAAATGGCTTAATAACAGATACAGTATCCGGAATGAAACCTCTGTGATCTCTGTATAAAGGAAACATAATATTGCACAGTCACGCGTGAAAGAAACACCTATATAACAACACACTCTCTTTATCATATATTATACATTTAGTACACCCGTATGATCGATTATTATCTCAGAGGTAGAAACCTTTTTGAAGGCGAAATATATAAATAAAATGTAAAATTGTACATTAACAAAATATATACACACACACAAATATATATGTAATATATGTGTGTATCCTAAGTTATAGGACAGTTCGAAGCCAAAAAATAAATTAATATGAAGTGTATTTTACGGTAAATGTATTTGAATTTGAATTGTATTTCATAGATATGAAATAAATACCAATATATCCATCACAGTTATTCTAAATTCATTCAGTCGTTAAGGAACTGTTTTATAGCATTAACATGAAAAATCCCTACAGTTTATAGACTGAATAATATCGTTTTTTTATATTCTTTTCCTTATAGTCAATATTTATAAAACTGAACGTTTACGTGAAACAAGTAAGTATTTACCTTGTTTGTTACCTTTTTGCTTAATCTACGCGTTTTCCTGGAAAAGCAATGAAACTGTTTTCACAAGTTATTCGGAAGCAAAATGGCTACCCTAATAAGGTTTGGGGTAATGTTTTTACGACTGCCTTACTTATGAACGCTGTTTCATTTGGCCGTAAAGAAAATGAGCCATAAAGTAAATTGGAAAAATATTTCATAGTGTCATCATTGCGAAGTTTTGCACCTGCTGGATTCGTCAAATTGTTTTTGCAACTGTGTCTACAGTGATTTATTGTTAGAGGTGCTCATGTATGGATACAACTCTCACCCCTTTTCTGTAAAGTCGAAATCTCCTACATAACGACTGTCCGCATAAGACACACTTTAGTTTGCTAGTTTAGGTTGGTATTCTGCACAAGAATTGCTGCCGTAGATCATAGAGTAAAGATGGGAGCATGGTACAGCATTTATTTCGTATTTATATATTCTGCCACTGGTTATTCATTCGGTTCATGTTATAAACAAAGGAGACTGCCGAATTTGTTTTGTATTCATCACTTGTGAAATTAGGTTGCAAGAAGAATGTTAAACACGGAAAGGCACCGAAATTCGTTTAACTCGTTTGGGGAAAGGCTCCGAAAACAAATGACTGTGGTTTTTTTACGAGAAATTGAGAAGACCTACCAATCGATGTTAATAATATGCGTACTTTCGATACCTTACGTAAAAAGATCGATTTGAATGAATTTTCATGTCGATTAGTTTTAGTCTTACGTTTGGGGAACGTTTTATCTTTATTACGTGGTAGGCGGCAAGTTCTGCGGCAAGAGCATTATTGGATGTCTTAGTGGGAATAACGCCCCTTCAAACTAAGCTCCAAGTGGTGCTAAAATTTGCGTGATGATACTTAAATTAATATTTTACGCCACGATACCGCCACGATGTGCCACTCGCTCAGAACTAATTTTGAATCGATATAAACATAACGACAAATATATATGCAAATACGTTTCAGAGCGAGTTTATCCATTTTAAAAAATATCCTTAACAAGAGGTAAAATTATTTAAATCTTCTGTTTTGAATATAGTACTCGCTCCCGCATAAATATCATGCAGGAAGTACTTATACAGGAAAGGAACACACATTCCATTCTGCACCTCCGCCACAGGATTGACAGAAAGGGTTGTGAGACAGAAAGGTTGTGAGGATCAAACTCTCCTCCAAGGTGGGGCGAGATGGGGTCGCACCAGCCTTCACCATCTCGACCTGAGCCTAACCTAAACCTAAAACTGAGCGAAGGTTTGGTTATGTCGTCACTTAGTACAGCTGTTGATGGAAACAATGGAAGGAAACTAACGGTGTCATGATTCGTTAGCACTTCAACATCACTAAATATAATCACATCCTTTATAAAAAGTTATATACTCGTATAATCGTAAATTTCTACCACATACCTGAATCACACACACACACACACACTAATATTATAAAGGCGAAAATTTGTGTTTGTATGTTTCCTACTTCTTCACACTCAAACAGCTGGACCAATTTTGATGAAATTCGGTGTAGTGGTAGATGAAGCGATGGATTAAAAGATATTATACTTTTCATCATCATCATCATCATCCATTACCACGCAGGTGAAACCGCGGGGCACAGCTAGTTTGTTATGATAACGATCTAGTTATAGTATTTACGACAATTAAAAGTTGTTTTTGGTGGTATCAAATGAAAAGGCGGGTAGTTCGTGCACCTTATGTTAATCACTACGCTGGCCTATAACAGTTGCAGTGCCACCAGTGCAGTGCAAAGGTTAGAACAGTAGATTTTTGCACTGCAATGTACTCATGAATGTAAAACGTGAAACACCATTTGTTTTAAAACTTATCCTACCCACTCATTACGGAAAGTAATTTTCCTTACAAACTTTACCGTTTAAGTTATTGCATGATACACGATCTTTTTCCGTTTTGACATTTACATCCATTACTCACTGTAGTTAGTTGGCAGTAATAATTTCTTCAACTAATTAATCAATGTACGCCATTTTTATTCCGATTAGGGAACTTCAATAATCGTTTAATAATGGGAACAGAAATGTATTTATTTTTATATGGATGTAAATTTGGTATTTATAATTATATTTATTATGTCTTTTATTTATTTAGGTTGTAACGGTTGACGACTGGCAAAGTACACGGAGCGCGCGGACCCGTCTAAAAAGAACGTCATCGCGATAAATAGGCGATAAAAGTCGAAAAAGATCATAGAGTAATAAATTTATTATATTAATTATATGTTAATATAATTATGTTTGTCCAAATTAAATAGATGTAAATATTATTTCAATTTGTATTCTAATTAATAGCCATGTAATAAACAGATGTTATTTCAAAACACTTATTATTGTTATTCAATCACACTAATATTATAAATGTGAAAGTTTGAATTGGATTGGATGGATGGATGTTTTTACTCAATCACAGCAGAACGGCTGAATGTATCTCGTTGAAATTGGGCACAGAGACAGATTATAGTCTGGAATAGCACATATGCTACTTCTCATGATCATCATCATCAACATTTATCACCACACGGGTGAAAAAGCCTAATATTCTTGGGCACGCATAGACAAAATAACAAGATCTCCGCCTATGTCAAGATCGTAATGATGACTTGTTTTCTGTCAATGGAGTTCTGTCAAAGATGTGTCAGCTTCTGATAGCTTTGTCAAAAGCACGCAATGATTTTCATAGCTCGATACATTAGACGTGCTCGGCGATAGAGTCAGCATGTCATCCATTTTTGTTGTTCAGCAGACTGTAGTCGAGCGATTCCGCCTTCTACGCGGAGGCGAAACATCAGTCTAGTGGTCTTGAGTGAATTGCCCGTAATACTTACTTACATGTTTTTTAAACACAACCTAAAAAACAGTTTCGCCTATATATCCTCGAAGGGGTAAGCAGCAGTATTTTAATAAGATACTTTTTCTCACCGTCACCATCCGTCACCACGCAGATGAAACGCGGGGCGGTAACATCAGTCTAGCGGTCTTGAGTTAATCGATACTTTTGCCTATATATCTTTGAAGGGGTAAGGGGGCAGCGGTGTTTTCAACACCTACGTTTCGCCATATATGTTTTTGGTCATGTGATCATGTAATAGGGGGCGAGCATATTGCCATCTACGGGACACTGTTCCAGTCTCCGGACTTTTATTGAAAATATGTTTCTTTCTCAGAAAAATCCAATAACTGTCGAACCCGGGGATCGAACCCATGACCTTGAGGTTCCAAAACGGTACTTCCACCACTACACGAAGACCAAGCGAGCAAAGCCGCGGACGGGTCAGCTAGTAGTGTATAGATGTGTGCTTGCTCGAGCTGCCAACGATTTCATAAAGCTACTTTACAATTTCGGCTAATAACCGTAACATTTGTTGGCATTCGTTAAAGTTGCCGCCTAATGGACGCCACTCAGCATTAAGATGAAGTTGGCACTTCGCGAACAACTTTGACCACTTCCTCACTCCTTAATGTTTTCCCAAGAACATTCAACTTTGAACGAGAACTAGTACATTTGCCGTCTTATCGCTTTGTAATGTCAGAAAAATAACAAGTTAACTAGTTGATCATAATTTTGCGTTAGTGAGACCGATTTCTACCGCCTGAATTGGTCTCTTCATGTAAAAAAAGAATCCGAAGATATATTTGAGATATTCTAGTAGCTTGAACAGGCTAGCGATACTCACAATTCGTGGCCGATAAATCCAGGTTATCTTAGATATGCGTTATCATCCCTATTACTATAAGTTTGTGCTCTTAGTTTCACCTTGGTGCTTCAAGCCACGGTTACTGAGCCTCCCCACCACTTTTAGGCGGCCCAAATCTTCGAGAAGATCTTCGCATAAACCTGAACTGACATCGCTTCATAATTCAGCGCTGTTATAATATTTATATTGTATATTATATTAATGTTGTTGAAACATACACTTAACATGCTTGACAGCACGGTTGGCGCAGTTGGTAGGATCCCTGCCTTCTGAGCCGCTGGTCCCGGGTTTGATCACCAGACAGGTCAAACATTTGTGTGCATGAACATGTCTGTTTGATCTGTGTCTGGGTGTGTATATGTATTTAAGTTTGTATATCAGTCATCAGGTTACCATAGTACAGGCTCTGCCTAATTTGGGACTTGAAGACCTATGTGTGGATGTTGTCCCATATTATTATTATTATACACTTATCATGCTTTTCATTGCTTTAGTATTTTATTGTCAATGAAAATACTGAGTGGCGAGAAGTCTAAATTCGGGACACGAGTTACGACTTTACATTCATCAGACTTTTTAATATTTACCTTTTCAAATAAATGACTTCGTGCTCAACCTAATTACTGCAATGTTTTTTATTTCCTTAAAAACGCTTCAGTAAACGTTGGTCGTTACTCATCTTCGCAATAAGCGTCAAAATGATTTATTTTTATTTTATTTTCGTATCGAAATGAGAAATTATTCGTTTGTTTATTTTATCAACTCTTAACACACTGATTTAAATTTTGCTGTGTTATCCTTTGAATTTGTTTCTTGTTTTATTTTTTATCACGCTTTAAAAATCGGTAGGTATATTTCAGTAGGTACTTACCTGTGAAATGCCTTGTTAACATCTGTAAGTTGAACAACCATGTAATACTTTGAAATTTCTGTAATCACTCACGTGGTGTTCAGTACAGAACAGTTTTAAATATTAAACGTAATATCAGTAACACTTTGACAGCTGTCAAATTTACCTGTCAAATGACAGCTGTCACGTTACATTTATTTATTTTTTATTTTTTTATTTGTTTGGCATACAACTGTTACAAATAAGATTGTTGAATCCATAGGCTCTCGAACTAGTTATAAACTGTGCTTCGAGTGCCAGTGGCTTCTCGCAACTAGATGAATTAATAAAAATTTATGCGTTTAATCAAAAGTTATTAAAGTTATTACATAATTATATAGAATTATATTTTATAATATAAGAATACGATAGCATGACTAAAAGCATGTATAGAGTTAGTTAGTGTAATGTACCTTTATGCAAGCTCGTGATGTGTGCGTGTTTGGGTGAGTAAGTGTGTGTGAGTCTGTGTGCGTGAGTGTATGTGTGCGTGAGTGTGTATGTGAGAGTATAAGTGTGTGGTTATGTCTATGAATGTGAGTGGTTATGGAAATGTATATAGATTTAGGTTTATGTGTTGAGATGGTTGAGGATCAAGAATCATATTATTTAAGGGTGTTATTAAGCATACCTTCTATGCCGTCATAATCAAACTGACATAGCCAGGTAAGTAGTCTTCTTAATCTCATTATTACTTAATTTTTTCACTTTATGTAATTTGCTCAATTTATTGTATAAGTGTGGCATAATGGCGTTATATTGCACTTGCTGTTTACACGGGGTACAGGATCTATCAACTCGTTTTGTTGATTCTGGCAACGTTGGTATAACTTTTCTATGGTAACGCCGTATACCTTCATAAATAAATATTTTCCTTACGCTTAAGACGTTAGCTATTTTATACACATCTGTCGTAGGGTGCTTGTAAGGTAAATGCAGGAGCACTTTAAGAACAGCACGCTGTGCACGTTCTACACTTATAAGGTTACATTAATTTGAAAGTTGTCATTAACTATTCAAACCGCGTTATTATCATCAATTTCCTTCTCAATTATTAACAACTCGTGCCATTGTGACAACAGGTTCTCGTAACCTTCTACGAAATTTAACACTTCATATCACCCGAATTAAGTTAATTAACTTCATTTGAGTACAAAAGGAGCCGACAATCTCATTTGAAGAGACGCAGATTAATTAGGAACATACGTGAGGCAAAAACATACCTTTCTTCCGTCGAATTAGATACATACGAGACCTGTTTTCAAATGTCTTGGTACAAACAGGCGCTTAATGTATTACAAAAACTTTCCTTGTTTAAGCAGATTAAAAAAAAAAAAGGAAAGAGATGTGAGGAAAGAATGTAAAATAATGGATTTAAAATATATAATTAATATATAATTTGAAAGTTCAAGGTTCAGGTTAATAAACGTTAACGTTAAATTTAAACTGCCTTAGTTTTATTATTAAGCCTTAAGGCTTAATAATAAAACTAAGGCAGTTTAAATTTAACTGACAAGCAGTGGTAGACTAAACAATCTACTGAACCTATCAGGGATGTTCATTTAATTATGTTAAATAACCAAAAATACAAATTAAAGCGTTATTAAACTAAATGATTCTGCCTATTCATTGCAATTATTTTTGTTAATTCATAATCAACCCATTTTGTGCCCACTGCTGGGACTCGAGCCTTCCTCTCAGAGAGAGGAGTTGGGCCATAATTAATTACGCGGGCCCAGTGCGGATTGGTGGATAGGTTAGTGGCCAACCGATGTCAAATTTTTCAGGCCGCCTGAAGGCCCTCGACATAGCTTAACGACTGTTGTACTAAGACAAACAACCGGGACCGACAGCTTAACGTGCCCCCCAAAACACGGAAGCGCTCAGTTGAATAATGCCACTAGCGGTCACCCATCCAAGTCCTGACCGCAGCAAGTGTTGCCTAACTTGATGATCTTGCTTAATTTTTTGTTAATTGCCTTATATAAATTACAGTAAAATTTAAAGTTACGACTAAGTGAGACCTTTTCTTTTCGAATAAGAATATTGATAATTGCAATTAATTATGAATATCGAAATATACTTAAATAACTTTTCACTAATTCTTCATAATCTTTATTTTATAATGTATAGTCTTAAACTTCAATGAAATCACACAGTACGGTATTTGGGCCTACGTTTATATAACCAAAAACGCTGAAATTTGATTTATGTGCAAATGTAGCCCTTGTAATTTGGTTATACATCAGGGACTCTCCCTATTTGACCAGTTCAACTAAGTAAATAGACTAAAAGCGAGTATAAAACTGCCAACTGCTATAACTAGTGAAAGACAGTTCTCCGCACTAAGCACAGCATGTTATTTTGACTCTCAAAACTGGGCCATTAAAGACTCAAACATAACACACACTTTAGGGTTTGTTTACACAACTTTAGTTGATCCTGCTGTGTTTTCTCATTACACAGATTCATAATGAAAAAGTTTGCAAAGCAATCTCGGTTTCTATTGTTCCTTCTCGTTTATTTATCATCGTGGTTTGCTAATTGTTCGGTCAGATTTATAATGTTTAGAAATATGCTGAATTTAATAGAGGGATAGTCATATTTTATCTCTAATGTTTGCACAATAATTGTCATAATTTAATAATTAATAATCGTCTATATCTTTTATTTGTTAAAGCTTGTGTTAAGTTATTTACGAAATCTTTTATACTGCTAACAAACCCCCGAGACTTGCGTGAGATTGGAACGTTATATTGCGCAATGCCAATACTACTCAAATATACACATAATGAGCCTGTTAAGTTGCCTGTTCACTATGCTGGGACTTGAGCCTTCCTCTCAGAGAGAGAGTTGAGCCACAATTCACCACACGGACCTATCCATCCCCACACTTTCTGCTTTGTGGATAGGCTAGTAACCAACCCATGTCGAAATTTTCTGACCGCCCGAAGACCTGACATAGTCAACGACTGTTGTCCTAAGACAAATAACCGGGACCGACGGCGTAACATGGCCTCTGAAGCACGAAAGTGCTCGGTTGAATAATGCCACAAGCGGTCACCTATCCAACTCCTGACTGCAGCAATGATTGCTAAACTTATTAATCGGTTAAGATTGCCAAGTCAAGCTCCACTGCGAGCGCTTCAGCTCGGCTGTAAGAATGGCTTCAAATATGTGTTGATATGTTAGATAATTCCATCACAGTGAGGTATTGTATATTATTGTATTATAACGGGTGTGCTACGTTACTGACGAATAGTAACTTGACGATTCCGTTAGCTCAGTTGGTAGTAGCCCTGCCTTCTAAATGCAGGGTTCCAGGTTCGACCCTTAGCCGAGGAAAATGTTTTTTGTGATGAGCAGAAATCTTTGTTGTCGGTTTGGGTTTGTTGTCGGTCGGTCGGATTTGTAATGCGATATTGTGTATTTCTTGCCAACTGCGGGGATGACTGCCTGAGTGTGATAACGAAAAACAATAAAGGAAAAACATATGTAATAAAACAGTGTGATACCAAATCTTCAGAGCAAAGAAAAGACAATATCTGAGGGCCCGACTGACAACGATATGACCTATATACGTAACATGATTTTTTTATAAACATTATTTTGAATAATTGTAAATCAACTTGGATGAATCGGTGCTGTACAAATAATTAACAAAGATAGAAAACAAAAAATATACAAACAACCTAGCATAAGGCCCCAAGGATTTAAACTTCCGTGAAGGTCACCATAAATATAATACCAAAAAGAAACAACTGACGATATTACAAAGAGTATCATAGCTTAAAATATCCTTACTTTAATAACATAAGCTATTATAGAATAATTGCAGTAGGCCCCAAACTAGACGAAACCTGTATCTTGATAATTGTCTTTTACCCATGAAATACAGTTCCCAGCTTAGAAACTCGACTGTTCTAATGGATGTCGTAAAAGCCAACTAAGGGAAATGACTCCAGGGTCGTTCAAATATTGCATACTACTAAGTGAAATACTTGCACGTATTTATGTCATCACTTGATGGTATTGCCCAACGATAATTGTAGAACACCTTAGATCTATCTTTTGCCTATACACGATAGTTATTTCCTTTTGTAAATATACTATTAAAAGAAGAAACTTTAAGGAAAATAAATCCTTCAGGTATTCAAAAGCGTAAAACAATATTGTATGTTAGATATACATAGACTGAAGTAACTTTACACTCATAGTCATATGCGGAACTGGGAGGAACTTGCAAATAACAAGATGGAGTGTAGGAGTTCTGTCAACATAGGTCAGAACTACCACGCTTGCTACCAGCCTACTAAGGGTACGATCCGGCAAGCGCCGTCAACGCTCACAACTGTCACGCCCCGGTTTGCCGTTCCCTTTGGTTGACAGTGACAGCTCGCAGCGACCACCTTAACCCACCTTCGAACCGCGAGCGTTGTGGTCGCGGTGTGAGTGTTTTCGGTGACGTCGGCGATGACGTATCGAATGCCGCGAGTGATTTCGGCGCTTTCCGAAACGTAGCCTCTGAAGAGGCAAAACAGCGAACCCGGTCAAACTCAAATCAGTTGTGGAAATTGTTACCGATCCCGTATTGGTCATAGTCACAGGCGTGCCTGTGTGCCATGTGCGAAAAAGACCACAGAAGAACTAGCTCTATTTGGTTCTGGAGGTCCAATTCCCTCCTTCCCTATTCTCCCTCTACTTCCCCCTCCCCCTCCAACCTTTACCCATTCTATCTCTTCCTTCCTATCATCCTCCCTCAAAGGTCGGCAACGCATCCTCGAGACCTCTGGTATTGCGGATGTCCATGGGTGACGGTATCACTTACCATCAGGTGATCCGCTTGCTCGTTTGCCAATCCCATAAAAAAAATTAAGTTTAAGCTTACATAATAGTGCCCAACAAGATGAACCTTCTGAAATATAAAGTGAAAACTCTTTAAACAAGGGTTTGATTTGTAGTCAAGTATTCTGTTATATTCAATTATCGACATTCCCCGCGGAAAATTGTAATCTAATCCGTTCACTTGATCTGATACGGATTGTTTGATTTTTAATCTTGTTACATCTAATTAAATTCTTAGTGAGCTAAATTTAAGACGTTGAACAACCATTATTAATCATTCATATTGTTACTATTGGAACGAATATTTAAAAACAAAGTTGGTTGTGCCTTTTGCGAACTTGTATACTTATTCAGGTGTAATACTTTAATTTATTATGACCTTTATAACTTAGTTCATTCCTAATCCTTCTAATACTGTAGTACATACATGTAGTAGTGTACATTCTAATAATTGTGAATGCGTGTATCTTCGGAGGTTATTTACTCTATTACGTAAAAATACCTGAACTGATTTGCATGAAACTTGGAAGGGTGGTGGTTTGTGTCCATGATTAATATAAAAAGGATACCTTGAGTATATTCAGCCGTGCGATTCTGTAATGATTCACCGATGTCAAATAGTTGACCCTTGTACATAAGGTTGCTTTTCCAACGTTTCTTGTGATCTCATCATTTGTTTCACGGATGCAACGATGTTTGCTCTTAGAGAATCGCACGGCAGTACCTATTAGTGTAGGCAGTTTCTGAGGGATCGTTTTAAACGTTATGTTACGTTAGACGAAGTTGGATGCGTGAACTAGTATTATTTTAATTAGTATTCACAACATCTTAATCATTTTAACCTAAAATAAAAACTTATTTCATTATGTTTTTTTTTATTACTATAGCCTAAAAATGTATTGGTATATAATTACTATATCCCGCGGTTCCCATCGCGCTTTATTGACTATGCGACGTAAACATTTTCATCAAATATTCAAGGTTTTTCACTATTGTAGTATTTTTCTTCAAAATTGCATTCTATGACGTTTAATTGTACATGCAGTACATGTAATTCAGAGACAATTTCCATCTTTTGTGTAAGATGCGAAGGAATTATAATGATGGTAAAAAGGAGCTAATAACTACAATAGTAGGTAAATTCGGTATTAATTACATTTTCACAGGAAATACTTTATTCTACCACCTTCGTTACGGAGAAGGGGGTACTCAAATTGACTGTTTTTTTTTTTAATATTTGTTTCCTCATTTTTGACTGGGTAAACCGATTCTCAAAATTTTCTTTTATTTGAAAGCTGGTGCTTCCCTTGTTGGCCCATTTAAATTTCATCATAATCAGTCTAGTAGTTTTGGAGTTACACTCCAATACCTTAATAGAATGGAAGTCGGTATTAAATTTTTGATATTGTACTTGTTAGTAGAAGGACCCTTCAAGAGTCGTTTTATTATAACAATGAAATTTCTAATGTGTCTGGCCGCATGATGACCAATGACCTTTGATGGAATATTTTGGTAGGAATATCACCTTCCGTGATATTTCTTTCAATTGCAAAGGCATTATTAGGATAGTCGAAAATGCCATGTACGATAGAAGCTAAATTAAGTGGGAATTATCCCCCTATCAGATTCATTTCCAAAATAGAAGGAAATTCTGTATTTTGGTATGAATATATTACCCCCCTATTTTCAGATTTATTAAGTAATAAATGTAAGGGTTTATTTCTTTATTTTTTATTTATAAATATTATTCCTACCTTTTTAACACAGTATGACTTTGTGTATGTATCCTACATTAAAAGGGTAGTTAAGGATAGTTTCTTTCAATTCATTCCTTATTCTGACTCAGAAGGAAATTGTGAAAGGAGTGTGTAGTAGGTAAAACTTAAGGGTAGTAAAAATCTTTTTAGAAGGAATTACGGGTGAAGTTAGGACGAAAATATTTGGAACGATTTTGTGGAGGGAATATGTCTGTTGAAAGAAAACCTCGGTCTGATTGAAAAGGAAAAAATATCGATGATTATTACTGGCGAAAACATAAGGTATGTTTTATTTCCCTGCATTCTTTTAAGAAAAGCACTATAAATATATGCCTCGGCGGAAATGGCAATTGCCTGTCTCGTATTAGAGAAGTCCTCGCCTAGGGCTCTGCCTTCAAACTCATACTAGACCTGCAATTGCCTATTTCTGGGCCTTTCCAATAATGTACTATTATACAAAAATTAACAATATAAAAAAGAAGACGGATCCTTGGCCAGTTCTACAATAAAATTGATTTTATGTCTAAAAAGACAAACTTCAAAGAAAAAACATAGCATAAAATACTGCAAATTGAATTATGGACCAGTAATTACAAATGTAAGATATTAAAAAGCAGCAAGAACTGCTCAAAAATACTGACAACGTAACTAAATTATGAATTGAATACAGTGGTTAACGTGTCTAAAATATTGTTACGTAGACCCTGCGGTCCACAAAAAATAAATTTCAAGATACGCAATACTAATTAAAGACTCACACTAATACTATAAACGGGAAAGTGTCAATGAGTGTGTATTATGTTTGCTACTTCTACGCGCTGAAATGACTAACTTGATTTGGCCGGAGTTTGTAATATGGATAATTTGTAACTAGGAACCTTAGGTTACCTTTTTATTCCTGAGGGATTGTGATAACCTTATTCCACGCAGACATAGTAGCGGGCAGAAGCTACGAAAATTACAAATGTTTAGTTAAATTTGAAGTTTATGTTATTTCATCCTTGTGCTTAAGAATTAAGACACAGATTTATTTTTGCTTAGAGGATATAGCTTTAGGTACCCTTTTGTAAGAATGAAACGTGAAAGTTCCTACCATTATGGAACACATACACAAGAACACAAACTACAATCACAAGGAAAGAAAAGTAAAAATAATGGAATAAAATAATGTTATTACCCGTTATGACATACGGAGCCGAGACGTGGACACTCACGGTACGAATGGTCCACCGATTTAAGGTTGCTCAGCGAGCTATGGAGAGGGCTATGCTTGGAGTTTCAGAAATCATAAAAGAGTATCAGAAATGAAGTGATCCGACAGAGAACCAAGGTAACCGACATAGCCCAAAGAATTACCAAACGGAAGTGGCAGTGGGCTGGTCATATTAGCCGAAGAACTGATAACCGTTGGGGTAGACGTGTTCTTGAGTGGAGACCGCGACTCGGCAAACGTAGTGTAGGACGTCTTCCGGCTAGGTGGAGCGACGACATACGCAAAGTGGCTGGTAGCAGCTGGATGAGAAAAGCCGAAGATTGGGCTCAGTGGCGAGCATTAGGAGAGGCCTATGTCTCTAACAGTGGACTGATATTGGCTGATGATGATGATGATGATGAATGTTATTGAATAGGTAAATGCGTTAAAACAAACTACATCAGAAACCAGGCATTAGAAGTCTATATAAGTAGACGACGGTTGATAAAAATGTTATTTCTTTTGTTACAGTTATAGCGCAAGAAGAGGAGGAACCATTCCTGAAAATCGTAGCAAATCCAACAATTGTGTACAACGTTGGAGAGACTAAAGCAATCTTCTGCAATTCAAGTATCCAGGTACGTCGCTCATTTATTTTACGTTAAGAGAGAAATAAATACGTTATCTATAATTCTACAGATCAATAGGAAGTTGATACACAAAATTGAATATTAATTCTATATTAAAGATGTTTAAAATTAAAAATACGGGCAGTGGTATCAAGGATGATACTATTAGATCCTTGGTGGTATATATTCGTTTGACGATGCTGTCTTTTTTGGCAGTCCGAAAAACCTTTATCTTTATTACAGGAGAGACAGCACTTTTTCACTGTATTTCTGCACTTATATGGCTGTTATTTCATCTTACTTAATTAAAAACTATAGCTGATCCCACATAATTGAAAAAGTGGTATACATATATGAGATAGAGTAAAAATTATCTGGTTTTTACTTTAAGGCGTAATGAGTTACAAATTTCATGATTCGTTTTCGCGAAACTTTTCGACGCTTAAACCTAATAACAGAATATCGAAAAAAAACGTAGTTTAAATTGAATATACGTCCTTGTGAAGTATGGGAGCCAATATACGATTGAGCAAACTTGGCTCGATTGAAAAAATCGGCAACATTCCCTAAATTTTGCAATTCTTACGTTAATTGAATAAAAAGCATTTTTATTCAACTATGGGCAAATTGTATCATATTCGAATTCCCAATGAAATTTACTAGTGAACTATGGACTCCTTTATCAATAAAATTTAACTATTTGATTGTACGAAATAAATATAAAAAGTACTAGCACGTATTCAATTGAATTTTCGCATTACGTCGTTCATTTTGGTAAGCTATTCTCAACCTTATGTAAAGCATCGAAAATTGTTTTAACATTAAGATTGGACCGCGCCTTAACAAAGTAACACGAATTTTAAAATCGCGTAATACTTACCTATTACACTAAAAATTGATATCAGATGCTTTGGTTTCAATAAATTACCCGGAATAGGACAATAGGCAATAATGCTATTTTATGAATTAGAAAAACAAATTCAAATTCAAATTCAAATTCAATTTATTGGGCCCGTGAGGTTACAAAGTTGGTATTATATGTGTAAGAAAATTAAAGTTCTCCAGGTCCCGCTTTGTCAGCATACAAGCAGTTACTTAAACTAATTACAATAATATCAATTAAAATAATAATAAAAAAAATTCAGTTTACCTTAAAATTATACAAAAAAATTACAAGAACATCAATGAAAATAATATTAAAAATGTCAGTTTACGTTAAAATTATATAATTGATAATTATAATGTCCAATAATAATACAAGCAAAAATTCAAAGTTTTTTATAATTTAAGAAGTCATCTAGGGAATAGTATGCTTTAGAAAGGAGGAATAAAGTCAGCCTATATTTGAATCTGTTTATATCGCTCCAGTCACGAATTGATCGTGGTAATTTATTATAGATTTTTGATGCCGTACAAAACACACTTTTTAACATTAGAGACGTTTTTGTTCGTTTTGGAAATCGTACTTCGTTTTCTCGTCTGCTACCGAGATTAAATTTTGGGAAAAGGTCTTGGTTTTTTTTCACGAAAAGGGCGACTTCGCTTATGTAAATACATGGAAGTGTCATTAATTTTAATTCTAAAATATAAAATAATAACAATAGAGTTAGCATTCATATGTATTCTACATGTATCTTAGATTATTTCCCGCCATAATATCAAGCTAGCAATATAAAATATGAACTGCCAAGTTGTAGTTAAAATTTTATTTACTTTAAAAAAAAGCTATTACATATTTTACAAAACAAGTATGTAATTATAAGTGCCGCAACCAAAAATGCTGAATTATAAAAATAATTTACTAAATTTCAAATAATGACTTGTTACTTGATTAATTTCATCAAAATAAATAAGTAGCAATAATTATTAAACGCGTGAACATGAATAAAGATAGTCATGTTAACATGTTTCATTAATTATGATAATCAAACACAACCACGACCTTTCTAGTTTTGAAAAGCTTTTTCATTACCTATTGGCAATTAACGATACAAAGGACATAAAATCCCGAGTCAGTTTCATAGCTACAATGGTAGGTATATAGCTCAACGTTATTGTATTGACTTTACTGAATACGGCTTTCTCAGGTCAGGTAGACGTGTGTGTTTTAAAGGCAGGTCATACTATAAGCTAGGTGATGTGCAAGATAAAAATACTTGTATTCTCACAAGTAACAAAGGCAGTATCACAAACAATTTGCAAAAAGGTGTTCATACCGTAAAGCGCTCATCGACGAGCTTACCGATGTCAAATACATTATGATATATCGCCCATGTACTTAAGGTTGTTTTTCCAACGTTTCTTGTCATCCCGTCATTTGTTTCACGGATTATGTCAAAGATGCAAGGATGTTTGCTCTTAGAGAATCGCGCGGCTGGAGCTGACAAAAGTGACATATAGCCGCCATTTTTTTCGGTTTCAATGAAAATTTGTTAGCAACCGAGATACATAACAACCCTACAGCTCACGCTTCGGCGCACAAAGTATGAGTTATCTGTGTCATAGTTGCCCTAGATGAATGATAATTTGTACTGTTTTACGTGAACGACACGTTACTTTACACTTACGCCTTTATTCGTGCTAGGACGCAGTAACGTACTGCCATCATACAGTATGGATCGACGGGTAATTAGCGCAATATTAGTTTAGTTTAGCTCTGAAGGTCGCGGTGAGAATCAAATTTTGAAAAAGATCCCATCTTGATTGGACGGGCCCTTTTCCGCAAACAGACCGGTACTGCTCGGCTTATTTTGCGTAGTATCGTGGGAGGGGGCTCGTCAGTCGAGCCCTCCTTGATGAGCCGAGCTGGGCTGCTCTTTGTTCCACCACACTTAGTTTTACACTCGGTGAGCACGTGGGTGGCCGTTTCTTCCGTTCATGCAATAACACATAGCTTAAACAGGTGTTTATTTAGGGAGCAATGACCGATTATACTTCCGACAATTGTTTGTAAATTGCTTCTTATCAGATTGAAAAGATGTAAACCAAGTAATTTGTATCTTTTACATACTCAGGTTTATGTTAATAGTATTAAATGAATGTAGAATTTGATTGGAATTGAAATTTACTTGATAACGGCATTAATGTGCCTAACCTAAAATTATTAAAGAGGTTTTTTTCTTTATAAAAAAATTAGGTATATTTTTAATAGAATTTAAAAATAATTAATTGATTATTTGTCTTACCAATATTAACACATAAACAAAGAAGGGGATACGATAAGGTCATAAAAGGCACATAAATTTTCCATGTATAACTTGGTATGCGCCTCCAAAATGTAGGTATGGTTATTTTTAATACCATCTTAAATAATATTATCTTCATCATGGTTAATTTAACGGAAAATATTGTATTACATGAAAATACGTGAATAATCATCATCATCATCATCATCATCTCAGCCGTAGGACGTCCACTGCTGAACATAGGCCTCCCCCATGATTTTCCAAAAGGACCGGTTGGAAGCGGCCTGCATCCAACGTCGTCCTGCGACCTTCCTCAGGTCGTCTGTCCACCGTGTCGGTGGACGACCTACGCTGCGCTTGCCGGTACGTGGTCTCCACTCCAGAACCTTTCGGCCCCATCGGCCATCTGTTCTGCGTGCTATGTGCCCTGCCCACTGCCACTTCAACTGGCTAATCTTCTGAGCTATGTCGGTGACTTTCGTTCTTCTACGGATCTCCTCATTTCTGATTCGATCACGTAGAGAAACCCCGAGCATAGCCCTCTCCATAGTGAATAATACAAATTATTATATGTATAAATTTGCTATGATGCCTTGAGGAGTATTAGCTTTAGTCAATGTACAGATAATCATCTTATCGTCGCGGAAATGTCGCTTGAATGCTAATAAAGGGATTTATTCCTCATCCCAAATTATCAAAAATAAAATAATTTCGCTATAAAACAGCTAAACACGAGTTTGTATAATATACACCCTTTTGTATTGTTAGGCTGTCTATCGAAATGATTACCTAATCATGGACATCGATTAACATAATGTACTCTAAATGAACTCTAGTAGGTACAGAGAGAGTTATCTAAGAGCTCTCTATGATTAACATGTTCCAGCAGCAAAAACAATAGGTTGAGCCTGAGCCTATACTCCTCTTGCACCAAGATACCTTTTTATGTTTGAGCTAACAAATGCAGTATAATTTTTGACTTTGTTATTGTTAAAAGGCAAATAAATTTTATCATGCTTTATGTGATATAAAATAAAGGAAGGCCATAAAAATATTACTAATTACTTCTTCGCGTTTTACTGTTACTATACATTGAAAGCAAATAATATTCCATTGATTAAATAACGTATATTTGTAATAGCAATGTTCAGAGAACCGTTTCAATTTAGTTAACTTCCGTATCAGTTCAATATACTCAAATATTAAATACAGCATATAATTACTTAATGCTGCACGACGAGCGACGGTAACCCATAGGTACCCGAAGTTTCACTACGTGATCGAATCAGAAATGAGGAGATGAACGCAATGAAGGTAAATTACCGACATAGCCAGAAGATATTCCGGTTAGCAGTGGGCACATAGCACGTAGAACTGATAGCCGATGGTGTTGGAATGTTCTGGAGCATAGCGTAGATCGACCACCGACTAGGTGGACAGACGACCTGTTCAAGTTCTTAGGACGACACTGTATGCAGGCCCTTTTCTACCGTCCTTTGTAAATCTATAGGGGCCTATGTTCAACAGTGTATGTCCTACAGTGATTATGACTGTATATTTATATATCTGTTGTTTTACAGTATTTAACGTTATGCATCTGTATTAATTCCAGCCAATAGAATGGTTCTCACCATCAAACAAGAAGATTGAAAGGAGATCCAACACGAATAACAGGGTTTATGTGGAAAAGCTTTCACCACGGGGTGGGGTGCCCCTTATCATCCACTACATCAAGATATCAGATGCTGGCAATTGGACTTGCAAGGCCGGAGAGCTCAGTGCGAGCATTGATATGATTGTTGGAGGTATGTAGTGCTAAACTTCTATTTTATCTATAGAGTGTTTATAATATGTGCGTTACTTCTTCCTGTCCTTACAAGCATCAGCTTTTAATACAGGTTGTGGGCTATATCTATTCAGCGTGAAGAGTTTACATACACACTCACTCATTTCACACAGCGGACTACGTCTTAAAACAAGTTTGTTTCAGTCACTCGGGAACCATCCGTTGATTCAGGATAAAAATATCCTAAGCGTTAATCCTGGGTATGAGCTATATCTGTTCGAAATTTCAAGCAAAGTCAGTGAAAAAAGACCATTCACTCACTAACACACCCACGCGTTTACTCCATCACTCACTCTCAAACGTATTAGCCATACTATGAGACTTATGGAGGATCCCAATAATATATCTATCCACGGTTTTCCTTACTACCGATAGAAATTTGACATAACTTCCATACAAATAGTGTCAAATATCTAACTCTAGTAAGGTAAACCGGCGATAGATAGAGTATTGGGACCGGCCGTTAGTCACAGTAATATTATAAACTAGTTAGACATATGACGTTGTAATGTTTTTTGTAGATATACATAGATGTCTTTTATAAAACAATACGTAATTTTGCTCTATTAGTGTACGCAGCATACGCGATATAAGGGTTTTTGTGTATTTTTATTACACCTTGGGTTACATTATCGAATATTTCGTACAGATACCTAACCGCACCATCTGGCGGAGGACTGCTCACGGGGGGGTTTTAGTGGGTCTGAGCCCCACATACCCTCTTCCGTCTACCCCCGTAGCGAAAGGGAAGTGGACAGAACTTCCCCCCGAAAAAAAAAAAATATCAAATCGCTCCAGCAGTTTCCGAGCCTATTCAATTCAAACAAACAAATCTTTCCTCTGTATAGTATTAGTGTAGATGTGAATATTTGGATATATGGATGTCTGTTACTCAATCACGCAAAAATAGGTTTGGATGATATTTGGAGTATAGATTGTTTGTACCCGGAATCACCACATAAGTTTTCTATCTAGTTTCAACGGATAGTGCTCGAGGGATGGAATAACCTTCTTCCACGCGAAGGAAGTCGCGAGCTGATAATTCTTTTATAAATGCGAATGTATGTAAAATGTTTGTTACCCTTTCACAACTAAACGTGTAGACGTATCTTAATGAAATTTGGCAAGGACATAGATTGTATCTAGCGGAAGGTTTGAGGATACTTTATATAATCATCATCGTCTTTTCAAAAATCTAGGCAGGCATCGCGGGGCGCAGTAAAAATTAAAAATGTAGTGTGATGTGTATTATTGGAGTAAATATTAGAAGAATTAAAGATCTACTTTGACATCAAACATCAAGGAACCTTTAATACCTATCAGTAGCAAGATACATACATTTTGTAGAAAAACTCCAATAAGCAGGTCGAGCGAGATGCGCATGGTTTTTCGTAATGAGAAAACTGGAGTTTTCGGTGGCTGGAACTTTCCAACCAAAGCGAAAAAAATGGGTTTCCGTATTGTATGTTAAATAAAGTTTACGAATGGAGTTGTGTGCTATGCTGAACGTAAACCGAAAAAAATATGCTCGCATGCAGTTTTGAGACTTGTTTGAATTTTGTTGATTACCATTGTTTTTGGTATTCACGTTAAGGTTAAACTTGTACTTTAACATTACATATTAAATAGATCAAACATATCCTGCTAGTCACCGTGGACTAGCTTATAATGTATCAGGTTAATAAAAATAAATATTAATAACTCAATGTACTATGGTAGCTAACTTAGAAATTAACCCTACCAACACTCAATTATTATTTAAATAATCGTAATTAGCATTTCAAATATATTAATGGTCCAATACACAGATTCAATATTGTTCTTCATCAATTTTATTTATATTTTTGACAAACAATAATGCTTCCTGTAGTGTTGGTACATATATAATACCGATTCTAGAGGTATTTTATTATTTGAAATGTTTGCACTCATATGTAGATTTACATGTATCTTGCTTGTAGAGTACAGGAATTCATATTACTACTACTACTGTAATACCAACTTCCCTCCCCCCATAATACACCTTCGTATCGTGTATCGATGAGACCGTATCTAAACGGCATAGGTTGTATAGAGAACAACAAAATTAATCAAATATCAAAATAATAATGAACCAGTCAGCTATTTGAGCTGTTCACGAAAATGAAAAACGTTTTCGTTATTTTAAATTGTACGCAATATTTTTGTAGAGTATTTGTTCAGGACAATTTTGTAGGCTCCATCCAGTATATTTAGTGTCAGTAAGATCGAAAAATAATCAATGCCGTGCAATGAGTAGAATTCGTAATTATAAATTATGTAAGTGTAGTTAGAGGCAGTTGGCATAATTTTCGAAGAAAGGCTCCTGAACCAAACACTGAAATACTCAAATAATTTAGATTAAACACATTTTACAGAATTCCACTCTTGTTATAATTATTCAGCTTTTTATAAGAAAAGTTTCGATTATTTAGGGTTCATACAAAATTTAACACATCTGCTCACTATTATTATGCAAAATTTACGAAATAAGTTTATTTCTTGGTATCACATGCACCCTATTGATGTTCTCTAGTATCTGCTATTGATTCACATTATATAAGTAGATCTTGCGAAGAGAATATGCCTTGATAAAAGAGTAACAAACCTTGAAGTAATCTTAACAAATAGCTTCTATTTTTACAGAGAAAGTGAAAATCGCTGATAGGAACGTGGACCTGGTTGGAGACGAAGGTCATTCTGTGAGATTGACCTGCGAAGCCAATGGTTATCCAACTCCAGTCGTCGTTTGGTACAAGGGGAATAATGTACCGATTCACAGTAAGTATTTATCTTTTACTACAACGAATATTCGCTAAAGACTGTATTCAAATAAATGAGCCCATTGTGTAAGTAATAGCATGTATTTCACGCAACTGACAGTTGCAAGAACTTGAAGAAGGATACTACGGAATAGTTTATTTGCTACGGCATAGGAAAAATTTAGCTTTGAAGATGTGGATTGAGTCAAGTTTTTTTCAATTAGCCAAATTGCCAATTGAGAAAAAATCTGCACAAGCCATTCTAGAATTCCACCTACAATTTCAAGCGGGTGTTCAGTTTCTTGGCTTGTGGGATCCTGAATTTTGCTTCACGGGTCGCGTTGTCCACTAAACCTAGAAACAACACACATCAAAGGAACTAAAACGATGTACGATGGAATTCACCGCCGACGAACACGTCGTGGAGGACATTAAAAGTGTAAACATTTATTATTACAAACAGTGCGTGGAGTTACATAATAATATGCGTTATATGTATTTAAAATAACAAAACCTTAAACTAGAAATAAAATAGCTGATAAAGGTGCAAGTTGGTAGCCCGCTACACGTAGCAGCAGCAGACGACGGGTCGTCGCTTCATGTCGCTGCAACTGTTTACTACCCTTAAATGCATAGAGTTTTTTACAGTATGGATTTTAAAATAAGAAAAACATTGAGCATGTGTATTATGTGTGTTTATTTAATAATTAAATAATAAAAACAGTTATAGACAGTATTTGACATACTTATATAAAAAAAATATATGATGGAAATTTCCATCACTATGAAATTAAGGGACTTTTCAGTTGTTTTAATACGTAAATTGGTACCCGCGAGCGGCACTACTGATCTGCGGTCGAGCGACAGTGACGTCTGCCGCTCGACGACGCGTCGCTAGCTTCGTGTCGCTAACTACGAATGGTATTTCATAGAAATACATAAAAACCATTAGTGACGATGCGACACGTCGTTTGCTGCGGCTTCATGTAGCCGGCTACCAACTTGCAATTATGGCAATATTATTTAGTCTTTGTGCAAGATACAGGCCAGCATTTTGGGTCACGACGACCAAAAGGCCAGTCAGGGCTTTACAATTCGGTGGGCTCCTGATCCCCACGGCCCAAGCTTTATCTCAATAAATTTAAACACTGTAGATAGTAATTTAAGATATTTAAAATCGTACAACATTAAACGGATTAAATTACGTATATTTTATATATATTCTTTCCGACATTTCGAACATGTTTCAGAGAACATGGTCACGTTTTCGACTTTAGATAGATGAAAACATAGTCAAAATCATAAATTAACTAAATCTAAGGATCACATTATCCTGTCTATAATAGAACTCAAGACAACGTCATACGAAAACGTATAACCGTATGCCTACTTTTGTATTTTTTATTATAATAATTTGTTATTAAGTTACAAATTTGATTTCATCTTGTCTGGAGTTTATCTCATCGTCGTCGGTTGAAGCCACATATCCGATAATCTGATCTGTGGTTCAAGCAGTAGAAAACTTGCTTTGCCGTATTTAAATGTAAAAGGGCTACTGTAATATCTAGTGAATTAGAATGGTGTGAAAGTGAATTAGAGGCCTAAATTAGAGGGTAAAGTGAAATGTTAAGCTATAAAACAAACACACGCTCTGGGTGATTAAGAAATTTGAAATTGCTTTTTTTATTTTTATGGTTGTAAATCAATGGTTCATCATTAAAATTATATTATCTGTTATTAGTTACTGGTTATTTGCGAAATGGATAAGCTCTCGTAATGAATGATACCTCGAGGAAATGGAAGATCGATCACGTGATTATTCGAGCAATCGTATTCGATCAAATGGAAGATGGGAAATTGATTGTGAGGTAAAAGAAAGTCTGGTGTTATTGACGTCGAAGCTTTTAGAGATTTTACCACAGAAAATTACTTTTAGAATTCCGCTAAATATAAAAAATATAAATATAGTCGAATGCAAAGATATAAGCTATTGTGTGCGTGTTCTGTAATTTTGATGAATTTTCAAGGTTATGAAATTTACACAATATGATTATTTCGTTACTCTATTACATACTATGTTTATGTTTAGCTATCCTTTTAGAAGGTTTAAAGTATTTTTGAATTATTCACTTGAAACCTAAGTATCTTTCAGAACTACCATTTTTCATGTAAAATTAAAAGATTAGTTAGTATTTTCTTGAATTATAATACAAGTGGTTAACTGAAACAACAGATCGTATAAATTAATACTTCATAAAAATATGTGATTCTTATATTAATCCTTTAAGTTCCATTGACGTAAATGTACGTTCGTTTCATTCATAAATCTTTTGTTTTATTTTATCACAGTATATGAAGGGTTAAATATTTATCATATATTAGGAAACGTTAGTAACTCATTGAACACACTTATTTTACCTGTCCCTGGTTACTTTACAAAAGGAAAACTTCTGCGTATTTTCAGGTGATGGCAAAAAGTACGTGATCAAAGCTGACAACTCGCTAGAGATCAAGAAATTAAGCCACTTGGACGTTGGCGACTACGTGTGTAAAGTGAGGCAGAAGGCGCTGTTCCATTACACAGATAAGACTGTCCATTTGGCTGTGCAACGTAAGTAAAATTCACGAAATAAAATCAAATGAAACTATGCCAGGTTGAGGGCAATTTTAAACTCTAAGATAAATAAGTAAGCATAGATACCAGTAAACACAAATTAATCATCTACATAATAATACCTTCTTCGGTACGCATGGTAAAAAAAACATGAACTTTTGTCTATACTAATAATATAAAGAGAAAAAATTTGTTTGTCAGTTTGTTTGAATTGAAAAGGTTCCGAAACTACCACTGGACCGATTAAAAAAAATATTTCACCTTTAGAAACTTACATTATCCCTGATGAACATATTTAGGTTCATCATCCATCGCCACGCGGGTAAAACCGCGTAGTCATAAAATTCGCAGTAAGTCATAAAATTCAATGGATCAACTAAATGTTGGACCTTTCAAAACCAAGTTCTGCCTTTATTGATACTGCACAGTCTGCGTATTGGTGTATTTAATGGAAAGACGATATTTAAGTTATTTGTATGCATTTAGTGTTTTGTATGTTAAGGCGCTAGACAGACGACGGGGCGGGTCTTTTTGACCACGAAGCAATAAAGACGGCGTCTGACCGTCGATACCCACGGCTGCCCTCGCCGCTACGTAGCTACGGATATGCCGGTCACTGGCGGCGCGGCGCGGCCTTTTTGCCCTCCGTGTGCGTTGGTGTATAGGATTCCATTGGCGCTATCGTTCGCGGCAAAACGACCGCCCCGGCCCGCCCCGTCGTCTGCAAAGCGCCTTAACATACAAAACACTAAATGCATACAAATAACGTAAATATCGTCTTTCCAGTGTGAGAAGAGTGTTTTTAAGTAAGGTATGTTATTTTTAAGATTTCGTACCTGAAAAAGGAAAATGGAACCCTTATAAGATTACTTTGTTGTATGTTTGTCTACCTGTCCGTCTGTCTGTATGTTTGTCTAAATCTATCAAGCTGAAATTTACATCAAATACTTAGGCTAAGGTCTCTTTCAGTTGTGAGAAAACTAAACTCGTGAGTCTACACGATCAAAAGATATGACCGTTTCATCATCATCATCATCTCAGCCGTAGAACGTCCACTACTGAACATATGCCTCCCCCATGATTTTCCAAAAGGACCGGTTGGAAGCGGCCTGCATCCAACGTCGTCCTGCGACCTTCATCAGGTCGTCTGTCCACTGTGTCGGTGGATGACCTACGCTGCGCTTGCCGGACCGTGATCTCCACTCCAGAACCTTTCGGCCCCATCGGCCATCTGTTCTTTATTTTATGTGCCCTGCCCACTGCCACTTCAACTGGCTAAACTTCTGGGCTATGTCGGTGACTTTCGTTCTTCTACGGATCTTCATTTCTGATTTGATCACGTAAAGAAACCCCGAGCATAGCCCTCTCGAGTCCAGTCGAGTTGGATTCGACGATTGACCTCTTTCTCGATGTTGGACCTGCCTAGTTTGACTGTCTGTCCCAGGTAGATGTACTCGTCAACAACTTCGAGAACTTAGTTCCCAACTGATATTGGGATTTTCGGCAAATCGAAGGTGAGTGATGTATTCGCCGTTGATGTTGATGCCGAGTCCTTGCCATTGCAGAAGCTTGAAGGCGTCTTCCAATGCAGTGGTGAACAGTTTCGGAGATATAACGTCTCCCTGTCTCACGCCTCTTTGCAATGGAATTGCCTTCGAACTCTGCTCCTGTACTCAGACTGACTGACATGTTGGCGTTTTTGTACAAACACTTCAGCACTTCAATATACCGATAGTCAATACGGCATCGCTGGACAGACTCAAGCACTGCCCATGTCTCGATCGAATCAAAGGCCTTCTCATAGTCCTCAAACGCTTACCAAAGAGGCAGTTATACTCTTCGGTTTTCTGTATAATTTGCCGTAGCGTGTGGATGTGGTCTATGGTACAATAGCCTTTTCAGAAACCGGCTTGTTCCGGAGGCTGGAATTCATCGAACCTGCGACTGAGACGGTTCGTGATGACCTTTGAAAACAGCTTATAAACATGGCTCAAAAGCGAGATGGGTCTGTAATTCTTAAGTAAGGTACTGTCACCTTTTTTAAAGAATAGAACCACCACGCTTTTGTTCCATGCTTCTGGCGTTAATATTTCGAGTAAGACTAGAGGACTAGACTAGAGGTATTAAAGAGCTTCTGAAGGAGTTTAAGTACCGGCGTTCCACCGCCTTTAGAAGCTCAGATGTGATACCATCATCACCCGGCGCCTTGTTGTTCTTAAGCTGTTTCAAGGCCATCTTAATCTCGTACAGGCTGATGCCCGGGATATCTTCGGTATAATGTCGAGTCAGCTTGGCTCTTGTGTCTTTGGCCGCGCTGCTAACAGGTTTAGCGACCGAAGAGTATAAACGTCCGTAAAAACTCTCGACCTCTCCTAGCACATCTGCTTTGGTCGACGCTACACTGCCGTCTTCTCTCTTCAGCTTCGCCAACTGGCTTATGTCGTATATATTCGCATATTTCGCGATTTCAAAATTTTTTTTCGGAAATTTAATCCCATACGGTACTTCCCGTTGACCTAGAATCATAAAATTTGGCAAGAAGCAATTTCTTATAACGCATTGAAAGAAAATAAATCTGAAAACTCCACAAATGTAGGTCAGTAACAAAATAGAAAATTTACTGTTACCATTTTTTAATTTGTGGTAGGTGCAATAACAGTGAGTAGCGATCGAACCGCAAAGTTAAGTTTGTTCTAACCTAGTTTGTCTTTTAGTTAGACCACTAATGTTAAACGCGCTTTCTTAATGCAGAGAACTCTTCGATGTATGAGTCCAATTCGCACTTGGCCGGTTTTTAATATGAATTTGAAAAAACTAAGTTTTGCCAGCGCCATCTAGAGAGCGTTGAGGAGACCGATATATACCCCCTGGGAATTTTAAGTAAACCGTTACTTTTGTATAAAACGTTTCAGTAAAAGGTCAAATTTATTACATAAAAGAAACGTATTACGTATAGATGCGGATTTTATTCTCGTCGATTAAATGCTCGTTGTTGTGCTTAAACGTTAAATAATAAGTAATAAAATGAAACATTTTTTTAATTTCAGATAAACCAATTCTGTACAACAGTAACACACAAGCTCCGTATACGGCCAAATATAAGACTGAAGAAGTGTACGCCATTTTAAATGAAACGTAAGTATTTCCTAGAATAACAATACAATAAATACATAAAAGACAGAGTGCATTGTAACAAAATTTCTGGAGTTAAATTCTATATCCTACTCCACTAGCAATAGGGGCTATAATCCCGGAAAGAAGTCCGTGTGAGTGCACGTTTGTGGTATGTGGCATGCCACAATGGATAATATAGGTCCTTACTTATGAAATTAGCGTTTTGTGGAATTGGCCACTTTGATCTCAAATATTTGACGTTTGCTTAAGAATTCTAAATTCAAATTTATTTCAAAATTAGGCTTGTGTATTTCCTTCATGCCATTCGAAATAAGTACCTACTCAAGTAGATATTTGCTATTCAATTATAATTAATTAGTTCCGTGCAAAAAAACATCGTAATGTATGTCCACATGCTATCAATCAAACCAACAGTGGATTCAAATAACTTTTATTGTTGTTATTCCCATGTAAATATAATTTTTTTCACCAAAACAAACGAAAATAGGGCATTTTTTTATAAAACCATACATACTTTGTCTTTTCCCAAGAGATGTAGCTTCTTTTATTTGATAATTACAGAAAGAACATTACCTGTAGTGCCATCGCCAATCCCCAGCCGACATACCACTGGTACAAGAGGCACGATGGTTACGATGATGATGAAATTACGGACCCAGAAACGGTAAGCCTAATCTAGGAATGTTAGAGTGGTAACATTATTAAAATAGTACTACTAACCAAAACCATGTGTGTAGGGAAAAAAAATCCAACGTGCTCACAGAAACACCAAGAAGATAAGCTCGTTCTGCGACGCTAGGACACCATGAAGATTATATTCTACTTATAAATACTAAAGGACCAAACTTTGGGACTTGGTGTTTGGGTGAACTATTATAGCCCACTGCATTCTAGATCTGGAAAACCTAGAAGCTTTTTCAAAATGTCTAAAAATGGTGCAAGGGTTACTTCTACCAATTAGAAGGTATCATAAATGGAATACATCAATGGCGGTAGTGTGTGACAATTTTGCAAATCCCTAGTCATCTCAGTACCACAAACAGAAAGGCTTACAACTTAATAATTTCATAATATAAAGAAATCAACATTGGACGTGACTTTTGCCTTCAATGAGTCAAACGTTTCAAGAACTTAAATAACAAGTTTAATACTTCCTATACCGTGATAATTAAAACAAAAGAGTTATGAATGACATTGACGTACATTAACGTTTCCGATACGTAAAGGGTTAATAGAATGAGCCAGTCATGCTGAGACTTGAATACTAATCAAAATTTAAACTGATCTACCGTTTATAAGAACTTCCTTGCACAAGTTATTTCTTTTTTGGGATTCACTTATTATTCTCATTTGACGAAACTTTAAATAGCTGATTCTTAGCATTAAGGGCGTATATCTAATAACACAATGTTGTTGCTCTTAGTTTTGTGATGAAAATGAAAATAAAATGAAATATTATTAAAAACAGGTGATCCACTCCGAAGATGGTACGAACTCCGTTCTTGTACTGCGAATGCACAATGAGACCTATCTCGGCGAGTTCAAGTGTGCTGCCACCAACAGCAAAGGCTCGGAGTCCATCATCTTCCATGTTTCTCTAGGCACCAGACCTGACCCACCAGATTTCGTAAGTACATATTAACGTTATGATTTGTTTATAATTGTTCGCTAATGTTGAGACCAGAACTAGAAACAATATACCCAATACACGTAAAGATACTTTATACAACGACTAAGTGTAAATTTTATAAAATCATTATCGATGGGGGCAAAAAATATTTTAGTGTCTGATATTTTCTAGTAATATTTAAGACACTTCAGTTGAAAGGTTGTTGAAGTTATAAAATATGTTATTTATATAAAATATGTTACTAGAGAACATTGTTACCAAACAATTTTCCTTAGTATCCTGCTATTTTATTATAATTGATTTTTATAGCAATTGAGCAGACTTCTGTGGTTAATGCCATACATGATGCAGTTGAATCTAGTTTGCTTTCTAGTCTCAAGTCTGGCAGTGTTAATTGAATTAGCTGATAATAAACATTAAAAAAAAACTTTTATTTTATGTTTATTCTAGGTATCGTTAGCATTGGCCAACGTAACGGAATTTGTGTTCAACGTCAGTTGTTCTACATGTCCCATTATTACTAATGATGACATCTCACCTAATCCGGAAAATCTCACAATTACGGGTAAGATATACTTGAAAACTATTAATTATTTCGGTTATTTATCGGTTGCTGATCACCTTGATTCGTTCTTTATGCTCATTGTTTCATTCTGTTTTCGTTAAAATCGTTTCTTTCGTTCGTATAAAAGTCCCGATATTTTTCATTCTCATATACCTTACATGTACAGACAGCTATCCGTTACATTTATAAATATCTATAAATATGGATATGATGAAATTTGTAATGTTTAAATTATATGCCCAAGCTATTTATACAAAGGGCACTTCCCTAGGGATTTCGATAACTGGATTGCACGTGGAGGAAGCCGCAGGCAGCATCAAATGATGATTAAATAAGTTAAAAATATATTAAATTAGTATCTCAAAGATTTGTTTTACCAATGAACCGACTGCATGGATCAGTTGCTCGCATGAGGCGTCTGTGATGTCAAACTTAGAATATATATATATCGGCGCAACTACAACAGTTCGTCGAGAATAATTAAGTTTAATCATTTGATTGCCCTAAAAATAGTTTATAAATCATCAGTTGATTATTTTTGAGTTGATTACGATGTAAAATTAATGTTATGATTGTAATTTCAATACTTTACCAACAAACTTGTAAACTCGTGCACGTGCGCCGAGTCCTATAAGTACGGCCGCACTGTAGGCGCTCGCCTCAGTCGCTCTCGAGTCGCCGTACAGTACGGACCTCTTTGTGACGTTGTTACGCTGCTCGTTGAATATACGAAGCTTATAAAAGTACTTGTGAAGTTTTACTTCGAGGACCCAAAAATGAGTGATCATCATGAAAACAACAATTGTGACGTCAGCAATGCTGACGTCACACTTTTTAAAAACACTCCGGAGGTTCTTTCTCCGTCATCAGAAGTGGGATCAGAACAAGCTCTGGTCCCAACCACATCCTCATCGACTTCGGTTCAACCTGTCACGACTGGAACAGCGCAGGGCAGTACCAGGCTGATAGGCCCTGCCTCATTGAACACTTCAGGAGTACCAGCAAACAACTTTAATACCATGCAGCCCATCACAACGGGAATTACCACAGACATGACGTCCACACCAATCGCTGCGGGAGATGATCTCGATACACTGCAAAACAACGCTGCAATCGCCCCTGATTCAGTGTCATCCACATCTCAAGCTGGCCAGTCAGTCCGGATAACTCACAACGACGAACACGCATCAACGGATTAAAACCGGCGAGTATAAAATCCATTATGTTTCACGATATTTTCAACTAGAATCTACAAGAATAAAATGTCTGGAGAGTGATACCTCTGAGCTAAACCATGTGTTACCCTTGAGCTAACCACGGATCCTTGATGCATCCACAAGTGAACCCTGAGATACCGTGGGGACGCCTTGTGGAACTATGGGTAGACACGTATACACCACAGATTCTAAATTAATAAGGCAGTGCACTTAAGATGTCTTAGTGTACTGTTGTAATCTACAAAAATGTCTGGAGAGTGATACCTCTGAGCTAACCATGTGTTACCCTTGAGCTAACCACGGATCCTTGATGCATCCACAAGTGAACCATGAGATACCGTGGGGACGCCTTGTGGAACTATGGGTAGACACGTATACACCACAGATTCTAAATTAATAAGGCAGTGCACTTAAGATGTCTTAGTGTACTGTAGTAATCTACAAAAATGTCTGGAGAGTGATACCTCTGAGCTAACCATGTGTTACCCTTGAGCTAGCCACGGATCCTTGATGCATCCACAAGTGAACCCTGAGATACCGTGGGGACGCCTTGTGGAACTATGGGTAGACACGTATACACCACAGATTCTAAATCAATAAGGCAGTGCACGATGTCTTTGTGTACTGTTTACTAATCAAAAGACTCCTAAGGTTACATAACAGTTGTGTTAATGTAACAAACAAGATAAAGCAACGTAAGTTGTTTACAGACTCACTACTCAGAGAATATCTCATTCTTTGCAGGCCAGCCATAATTAACAGCAGTCTGCGAGAGTTAACGAGTCAACAAGGCTGGTGCAGAGCGCGCACCGCCTGTCAGTATGGCCGTATCGACGCGGATACAAAAATTAGCCAACAATAATTAGTCAACGTGTAAAACGACAACATGCTGTTGCCTTTATGAGCATGAGAACCACGGAAGCCGAGAGTCGGTACCACTCCTACGAGTTGGAGACGCTAGCAGTGGTACGAGCCATAAAACACTTTCGCCAGTATCTATATGGGCGAAAATTCACCGTGATAACGGATTGCAACGCATTAAAAGCGTCAAAACACAAAAAGGACCTTCTGCCAAGGATTCATCGCTGTCGCAATCCAGTTGAGCTTGCAGTCAATGTTATGACAAGAGACTTGAACTGGCTCAAAATTGAACAGCGACGGGATGAAGAACTGCGTCCGATAATGGACAGTCTCAGTGACAATAACCCAGTGGAAGACTATGTGTTAGAGGACAACGTTTTAAAAAAGGAACGTCAATGATCCTGTCTTCGGTCAGCAGCTCAGTACCGTCGTTCCCAAATCATTTCAATGGAGCATTATTAACTCATTTCACACTGCACTAAAACACCCTGGCTGGGAAAAGACACTGCAGAAGATCAGAGAAACCTATTGGTTCAACAAAATGAGTTCCATTATCCGAAAGATTTGTGGATAACTGTGTTGTATGCCGAACATCTAAAGGAAGATCCGGGGCCATTCAAGCCCCATACAAAAACCAACGGCCGCCTTCCAAGTTATTCATATGGACATAACAGGGAAGCTGGGCTCTCCAGATGATCAACAATACGTCATAGTCACCATTGACGCTTTCTCAAAGTACGTTTTACTGTACTTCAGTACCAACAAAAACCCACACAGCACATTGGCCGCTCTAAAACGCACTGTGCATCTATTTGGTGCGCCGGTTCAAATAATAGTGGATGGAGGAAGAGAGTTCCTTGGCGAGTTCAAGGACTACTGTGACGCCATCGGAATAAATATCCATGCTATCGCTCCAGGAGTCAGCCGAGCGAATGGCTAAGTTGAAAGAGTCGTTGCAACTCTCAAAAATGCTTTGGTAATGATTAAAAATTACGAAGCAGAGCAGTGGCACACTGTACTCGAGGAACTTCAGCTGGCAATGAACTGTACAACCCACTGAGTCACCGGTGATGCTCCACTGACACTTATTACACAACGAAAGCACTGTGTACCTCCTGAGCTTCTCAACCTGGTGGATATTGACAACGAAACCGTTGATATTAAAGCGCTCACTCAACAGGTGCAACAGAAAATGATTCGTTGTAGCGGACAAGACAGACAACGCTTCAACCTACACAAGGCCAAAATCCATCATTTTCAAAGAGGAGACTACATATTGGTGAAAAATAATCCTCGAAACCAAACCTCGCTTGACCTTAAATACAGCGAACCATATGAAGTTTGTAGAATACTGGATAATGACCGATATCTGGTACAGAAAGTTGTCGGTAGAGGATGACCTCGCAATATTGCCCATGATCAGCTGCGCCGCGCTCCGCAACCTGGGGATCAGTTGACCGTATCGGCGGGAAACGAATCACCTATTCAACGAGATCCCACTGCAGAATCAAATGAGCCCATTCCGTCGACCTCACGAGAAGGGCTGCAAGTACAGCCAAACCACGACTCGAACCAAGATGACCCATCAGAATAAATGGTCTACGAGAATCCAAATAATCTACGAGAATCCATAACAATCTACGAGAACCAACGAGGCTGGTGCAGAGCGCGCACCGCCTGTCAGTATGGCCGTATCGGCGCAACTACAACAGTTCGTCGAGAATAATTAAGTTTAATCATTTGATTGCCCTAAAAATAGTTTATAAATCATCAGTTGATTATTTTTGAGTTGATTACGATGTAAAATTAATGTTATGATTGTAATTTCAATACTTTACCAACAAACTTGTAAACTCGTGCACGTGCGCCGAGTCCTATAAGTACGGCCGCACTGTAGGCGCTCGCCTCAGTCGCTCTCGAGTCGCCGTACAGTACGGACCTCTTTGTGACGTTGTTACGCTGCTCGTTGAATATACGAAGCTTATAAAAGTACTTGTGAAGTTTTACTTCGAGGACCCAAAAATGAGTGATCATCATGAAAACAACAATTGTGACGTCAGCAATGCTGACGTCACACTTTTTAAAAACACTCTGGAGGTTCTTTCTCCGTCATATATTATTTCTGAAAATCGGAGCTAAAAATATTTGCAATATTGTTTCCGTTTCATTCTCATTTTTTTTTGCAAACTATCAAATGTTGTTTTTTTTTACTTTTCAGGTTATGAATTTCAGTTAGTTCCAGCCAAGAAAGATTATGCTCCTGATTGGGATGCGGCTACTCAAATTTCTGTTAATATTGAAAGTGAAAACGGTAAGAACCTTAAACAACTACTACTAGAAAATACCAACTTTCTTTATATTAATGATTGACCATTCTGTTTACGGTTAGAACACGAGTTTATGAAGGAAACGTCCACAGATACGTAAGGTTCACACTCTGGTGGAAGCAGTGAGGAAATGGGAACACAGCTCACTACATCAGACGTGGGCACAATATCACACACCCATCACCTGACGTGTACTCATCATAATTATTATATTGTTTTCTATTATTTCATTGATATTATATAATCTTTATTGTATATATTGTATCTATTATGTACCTAAATTGGATGCAAATCTGGGAAATAAACAATTCCATTTCATTTCATTTTTCATAAACTATTTGCAATACATGTGTTACCTCAGAAAATACGTTCATTTTACTTACTTCATTTAAATTAATTCTTGTTGGCCCAGTATGTAAAATCATCTAGTATCGCAAACTAAGCGTAAGGCGACGGCTTAAGTCTGTTGTATATGTTCTTTCCAATTTTCAAGCAGTTTTTATACTATCATGGTCATATTATAAGAATAGGTATACAAGACTTAACATAAATAATTATTTACCGTATATTACTTTGGTTTAAGCTTCCGATATTTCAGTTACTCCTGAACATTAACCCCAACGGCAAAATCGACGGGGTGTTCGCAGTCGTAGTTCCCGAACGGATGTACCGAATTTGATTTTGTTTTTTTATAGATGACATAGTCAGGATTGTTCTATGTTTGTTGAAAATCTGTCCAAGATGGCGCCGCCATAAAATGGCGGATTAAATATATTTTTTCATAACTCCCTCAACATGGGTAACAAATGAAAAGGCTTGACTGGTAGAATATTGTGATAAATTTCAAGTCCAAGATGGCTGCCACCATGGCGAATTACTATTCTTTTTTCACAATTTCTTCAATAAGAGTACTATTTTTATGATTACTTAATTATAAATATAGTATGAAATACCCAGTTTAAATAAATAAATGTACCATTAGTAATATAATAAGTAAATAGTCAGGGGCTTTTTTAATGTTTAATTTAATTTTACTTGTTGCACTTGCAACAGTACCTAGCATTCAACAGTTTGTTTAATTTGTTTAATGAGCAGCCGTGCGATTCTAATTCGCCGTTGCATCTTTGACAACATTCGTTAAACAAATGACGAGATGACAAGAAACGTTTGAAAAACAACCTTATGTGCAACGGCGATATCTCATAAAGTATTTGACATCGGTGAGCTCGTCTACAAGCGCAACGACGAATCATTAGAGAATCGCACGGCAGTAATGTTGGGAAAATGGACACACACAATAACATAATAATATCACGACTGTTTTGGTTGTTGTAATGTGTTAATACGAGTATGTGTGTGTGTGTGTGTGAACATGCCTCTCACGACACGGGGAATGCGGGGTAAGCGTTATTATTACTATTGTGCTCGTCATAATACTGTTGTTACTTCCAGATACCCTCTTCAATGTCGGGCCTTTGAATAACGACACGGCCTATCATGTACGTGTGAGGACAGTCAACGCAGCCGGCTATTCCGAGTGGTTTGAAGTCTCTGAAACCTTCAAAACTACCGCGAACGCTTTCAAACTAGCAGCCACTACTCTACTCATCGTCACCGCTTTGATTTTCACTCGCTGTTATTAAAAAAAAAGGAAAACGTGGGGATCAGCTTTTATTAAAATAAAGTGCTATTCAGTTGCTTTCAAATTTAAGGTGGCATGATTTTTTACTTATAACTTACATGCGTTCACGCCTGATGGTACTGGCGGGTTTTTATTTAGATTAACGACAAGTCATCAGGATTAGAGAAGACCATGAAGTCACTGTAAAATACTGGAACCCTACGGTTTCACAAGAACAATCCATAACAATAAATCCAGCATTAAGTCTCAAGGTATTAAAGTATCATAGCAATTTGGTCACTTTTTTGCCTCTTTTTAATAAATTTAGATAATGTTTACCTAAATTATATTTAAGTTTGTAAACTTTTATACATACAATTTATGATAAAATGTATACTTCTAACTCCTACTCAATAAGTGATTCATGAACTAGCTTAGATCACAAATCACTAAAGCTATATTTTTTTCAAACGGCGCTTATTTTTTGTACGTACATGCAGCGTGTTTATTATATATTTATTACAGAAAGTGTACGTTCATTATTAAGAATAATAAATGTTTCGATACTTATTACATTTATGGATGTGTTATGTTTAAAAGGAAAGCTCCTGCCTTTAATGTATTTTTTTATATATCATGACTATTTTAAGAAGTCGCATCACAATACAACTTACAAATCAAAATAACATATTCTATAACTATTCTAGGAAGTATGTAATAACTTTGTTATATTATGTTTTAGGATGTTTTAAGCATTGATATCCCCATGAAATTCCAACAAAAAAAAACATTGTAGATAGATAATATTATCTAACTGTTAAGCAAAATAATTGTCTATTAGTAAGTGTTCAAATTGTATTTAATATATCTAATGATAGTTGGCAAATTTTAATTGTTATCTATGTCCCAGATGTGTAATTTACGTGTTATTTTTAACTTGGTTTTTCTTACCCACCAACTAATTAAATTATTTAAAAAAAAAACAGATTTGAAGAATAAATATTTCCAAATAAAACTGAGTAACTCCTAAATCCATTATTATGTGCGAGCAATACGGATAAATACGACTTTGCTTTACGAGCAATTGCAGTTATGTATATTGTCTTCTAATCTTTTTTTGCATAATATAAAAAAAAATATCAGCATTATTTATAAATCAAACAGTTTAGCCGTATTCCAGATGTATGCTCAGAAGTCAAGCCTTGAGTAAATGTTTAATTAAAAACTTAAACTTAAATGTTAGAACTTTACACAATTCGATATTCGTAAGTTTTCTGGAGCTTGTTTTTGGAGTACCCTCCTTATTATTTATCGTTACTGTACCAAAAGAATAATACCAAAATGTGCTAAAACTTATTTTATTTTGTAAATATTAATGTTAGTATTTCACGTACGTATATTCTTAAGTTATTTTCTGTAAGTAATAATAGTAGCTATGTTTATTTGTGTATTATGCTTTGATAAAACAATTATTGTTAAGACTCTAGATGAAAAATTACTTGATAAAGCCCAATATGGTACTCGCCTACATGTTATCGAAATCCCTAAGTACCTACTTGAAAAAAGCCTTTAAACTTATTACTGCAGACCCAAAAATACGTTTTGTTATAATACTGATGTATCTACTAAACATATTATAAAATAGTCACACTACAGAAAAATACACTACTTTGGACCAGACACTTCTGTCCTGTAGAACAAATAATATCATCGCGACATGTGTCAATCTGACAGGTGTCAAAATGATCGATAGCATCGATTTATGTTGATACTCGTATGTATCGTTTTTACACTATTTCATATCATCGGTTTTGCACTAGAGAGAAAATAAGTACTCATAATAGCAAAAATAATAATGGCGTCATAATGCCTGGTTAAAATATTTATATAAGTTTATGGTTGTTACTATTGACATCTGTCAGTTACGTGTTTTTTGTTTATTCAAATACATACAACTTTGGTCACGTTCAGTTCCGGTTCAGGTCACGAGGCCATATTCTGGCTTAATCTTTCTGTGGTCCTAAATCAATGGTTTTCATAGCCTAAATGATGACAAACTTAATGGTGACTTTGTCACATTTGACATTTACCATCGTACCTACCTTTAAGATTATTTGGCAGTGAAACGCGTAAAAACCAAAACAAAGATTTTATTATATCAGTTGTCTAAATCTGCCTATTTATATAACTATCAAACATGATATGTTTTTTTTCTTATTTCTGAAGTATATAAACAGGCAGATGCAAACATAATTATATAATGTTCGAGTTCAAAAGATTCAGTATCTATAAATATTAATAATCATATATTACTTGCCGGTGACCTTATGATTATAAATATGTAGGTAAGAAATATTTAAAATATATGTTTAACCCATTTGTTTATTAAAAATGCTTTGTAATGTAAGTATGCACTATGAAGTTTTTCGAATTTATAAAATCAAATACCCATGACAATACTATGTCCGAGAAGATGGAGGTTCATCTTAATTTACTTAGAAACATCTTTGCATTTCTATGTTAGTAGAACAGCAGGTTAGCTAAGTGTTAAAAGTTATATTTTTCTAGTCCTGGGATATAGGCCCTAAACTGAAACAAATTAGCAAATAGGAAACTCCAAATTAAATTTATTCCAAAGTTGTATGTTTCTCAGCAGTAGCTATGTGTGAAAGAGTCCAACTCATGGAAACTAATTACCAGTACCTACTGCCGCTGTAAATTTTTCGACTGGGTAAGGAAAGTAATACTCGCTTTACTGTGTTCCGGTTTCAAAGGTACGGATGCTAGTGACGTTACAAGGCACGTGACGCTTTTTCAATGTATGCCTTAGGGCGCGTTCACTTTGTCGTGGCGACAGATAATCGTGTAGTTTTAAGTGCCGTGGCTTATATATTTAAACAGAGGTGTTCACATATAGCACGACACGCTCAACTATAGCTGTCGTCACAAATGCCGTGACGCGATAAAATTCCTAAATAATCGTTAATGGGAACAGCTAGAGACGATAGTCGTCCGATAATAAATTAATTGTTACGACATAGTTGGAACGCACCCTTAGAATGCAATGAAATATCATTTAATGCGTCCTCGTACGACGTGACCTGTGAGGTAATGAAACTGTTTTTTTTTAGTTGAGGATCATTTCTTGTCTACTTAGTCCCCATTTTGAATAATTAAACACGAAAGGGTTAATAAAAACTTTTATATATCCCAGGAAGACTGAAATTTATTGCATTGTTTCCCGTTGCGTTGTAGTGATGTTTTTGAGCTATTTTAGATTTAGATTTATGATGTGCAAATATTGTATCGTATATTAATGTTTTCGCAAAACCTTAGCTTGTAAAGCTTTGTATAATTTTAATTTACTTAGTTATATTATGGTATAGATAAGTACCGACTGGTCACGTTTATACTGATAAAATAAATAGTTTTCACCGATTCATCTACGATGATATATTTAAAGGTGCATCATAGACAATTTGTGAATTACTCTTATACATAAACCATATTAGAATTTGATAATGATAGTAAAAAGTGACAGTCTGAAAATTTCTCCTATGTGATCTGCTATTAAATAAATATCAATAATTTACTGGTTATTACTGCTCCAAATGGTCTCACGTTTATAGTTCGTGATTAAAATTTTTAATCCTTGATTTGTCATAATAAGTATTGTTAAAATTTGAAACTGATTGTTCTATAAAATGTTTAGAAACACGAAGTGTACAATATTTCCCGATTTTCTTAAATGTATAAAAAGTTTAACTTAACATTAAGCCCAGTATATAAAGATTACTACGTTACTCACACTGGAATTTCAGCCTGAATAAAACCATTTTTGAAAACACCGATATTTGTTATTTATTGAGAACTTATTCTAATTAAAACTGCTTACAGAATCTGATATGGAAAATCTTAACTTAATAAAATGATAGACTAGTGGGGGATCCCAATAATCTATCTATCCACAGTTTTCCTTACTACCGATAGAATTTGACATAACGTCCATACAAATAGTGTCAAATATCTATCTCTAGTAAGGTAAACCGGCGATAGATATGTTATTGGGACCGGCCGTAGATGACCCTCCAGCGGTTTTGCTCGCTTGGTCGTGGTGTAGGGTTGGATCCCCGGGTAGGACATTAAGAATTTCGTTGTCAGAAAATCCCAACTTGGGAAACGAAATTCTTTATAGTAGTCCGGAGTCTGGAACAGTGTCCCGTAGATCGCAATGGGCTCGTCCACTATTAAATATGTCCAAAAATATATCCGGCTAAACGAAGGTGTTTAAAACACCACTGCTTATCCCTTAGAGGATATATACGTGTGACAATTTGTTGTGATCTGTTTAAAGACAACAGGTAAAGCATTATTTTCCTTAAAATTTATTTTCACAAAGTTTTGAGTGAATCAAACGATTAGATATTAATTATTGTTACGATATATACCTTTGTTCATGGCTATTGCCCCCCACTACGTGTGATATTTGACAAAAGCTCAGGTAGAAACCAAGCTTTGAGTAAATTGCACCAGAAATATTTGTTCTTATATAATCATTTCTGAACTTCACACCTTATATATGGTTATATTTGCAAATTTAAAAAAGACGTAATACATTCTTCATTATTATGGTTTTTAGCCGTTACTATAGAAGCTTATGTGCGCCGACCAGTCAATCGAGACCCCATTTTTATATGAGTCCGTGTAGCATAGAGAGATCAAGCTGTCATCTTAGATTTGGTGACGGATCATGAGAAAATGTGTATAGTTAGGTTAGTTATGTGTATATCTTTATTATTATATATTAATGTCATTTGTATGTATATATATCATAAAACACGTCCCAAATCATCACATGTTGTATGTATGAAACCTGATTTTCTATGCCTATATATATCAAACATAGGCCTCCCCATGATTTTCCAAACGGACCGGTTGGAAACGGCCTGCATCCAACGTCGTTCAAAATAAAAGTCGTCCAAAGGCCTATGTTCAGCAGTGTAAGTCCTACGGCTGAGATGATGATGATGATATTTCAAACTTATACCAAATAAATATTATAATCCAGTATCTAACTGTCTAAGTAGTAGCTACATACCGCGAAAATATAAGCAAATACACACACAAACACACACACACACACACGCATACATAGATCGTACCTATGTGTGCGTGTGTGTGTGTGTGTGTGTGTTTTTGTGTGTATTTGCTTATATTTTCGCGGTATGTAGCTACTACTTAGGCGTGTTCATAATGCTAGTACGGATCAAAACGATTTTTAATTTGTAGTGACATTTTATTAATCATTTAACATGTGAAAATGAATTATTGACAGACAATAAACTTAACAATGTGTTGATAATACATATTTCTTAAAAAATAATAAGGGACGTCTAAATTAGTTTAACATCTAAACAGTAGTTAGTGATCGATTCATGACTACCGCGGCCCAATTTTGTACAAATCTTCAATGTGTCGCGAGAAGCTTTTTGGCATTATACTTGTGGTTTCAATCTATCTAGACTAATCTCATAGCAAACATGCATACTACAGCTACAATCAATATACCACCAGTGAAAAATATTCCGTAGAATGTCCCGTTATCACTATAAACTGATGCTGCTACCAGCGGATCATCTGTGGTCTCTTCAGTAGTAGCTTTGCTGTCTTCAGTTGTTGACTTTTCTTCAACAATTTCATCTAGAGTGGTGACCCACACTGGTGCTGACCAGGCAGCTTCTCCAGCCTCATTAGTCGCTCGCATGCGTACTATATATTCAGTATTAGGATTCAGATCTTCTAATTTAACAGCTATGTCTGGAAAAAGAAACAAATTATAATATATGTTGTATATTGTTGTTTACATTCAATTACACAATTACATTAAACTGCAAATTAGTTCTCGCAGTAGGTCCACTGGCTTTAAATCAATCTTTGGTTTAAAATTGTAGGGTGTATAATAGAAAGTATGTATACCTTTGGGTGGTGTTCGAACCCAAGGCTTACAGTTCAATACATCATAATATGATATGTATATTATGATGTAGATAATAATAATAATATAACAAAACCGCAGGGGCGGGTAATTTAGGTATCTCATCTTGAGATATAAATATATGATGAGATAGAATATACTATATTTGGAAGTTGAACCTTACCATTTGGAAAATAGTCTTTGATTCGATTAAGTTATTGGCAAAAAACTACATAAAAGTTTCAACTTGATGTCATATTGGTATGTTACGAGGCCAGCCTATTTATTCTATAACAAATCGACAATAGGCTCGCGTCTCTGACATGCGACTGTTATTTTTGTAATGAGCATCTTAAATTGGTGGTGGGAAAGCTATTGGTTATATTTTAGGTATTTAAAAAATCAGTATGCGGGTAATTTGTCAGTTAAGCTATTATGCTGCTAGTAGGTATTCAGCATCACCTTCGTCATCTTCTTCATCTTGATTGAATTCCTTGTGTACTAAATTAGCGTCCATCCAGTCATTTTCCTTTAGTTTTCGATCCGAATTCCCTTTAGGTCTGACTTGTGATGCCTCAATGTACTGAATATCAAAATCTGTAAAATGATACATATAGTGATCATTCGGGGACTGTAAAAAATCAACTGTGTGAATTCGTAGAAGAATAGTTGTACTTATTTCTTTTTAGGTGTGGTTTTTGCATAACCTGCATAGTTAAGTTTTGAGTATGAAAACAAGTAAACAGAAGAGAAAAAAAAGTCTGAATTTGACCGTGTATTGTACTATTAGTAAATGCATGTGGATATTCTAGAAAAACCACACTTGAACCTACTTCAGAGAAAAAAACTCAATAAGCATATATATAACGTAATTAAAATTTCCTGAGCTTGTAATCGTTCCGAACATTAAACAGTTAATGATGCCGTTAATAAAATGTTACTAAATGTCAGCCATCCGTGCGAAATTTGATTATGCCATAGAACAGAGCTTTTCAAAGTGAGGGACGCGCCACCCAAAGGGGGAGTAGCGACCGGCTATGGGGGGCGTAGGTCACAAGTGCAGGTAAAGACCTTTTTATATATTATGAAAGACATTTAAGCCGTACAGAATTTCATACAGAATTATAAATATACGTTTAATAGTTAATTAAAATACAACGATGATTATCTTTCCTTTAAATAAAGTATGTGCAATTTCTGTGGTAAAGCAAATAATCGGACACCTCGTAAAAATATGCAGCTCATACATTACATTCCAATAGTTATGTAGGTATAAGCTAGTTAAGTACTCGTAGTTACTGTAGGTATAGCTTTTGGGTAAATATAATGAACAAAAAAACTTTGATGTTTGAACAGATTTCTTTGTCTGTATAATATGATAGTAACCTTAAATTACATTATCTAGGTAGGGGGCACGTCATAAAAAAGTTGGAGAACCCCTGCCATACACTATATTTCCGGGATAAAGTTAGTCTGATTATAAAAGCAATGAAATGCGTAAGTGGAAATGAAATAAAATTAAAATTTTGACGACCCTACCTCTGGGCAAAAAAACGTAGTATGTTATTACATATTACGACTTTTTGCCTAGAATATTTTATTATAATTATTAATTAAGACTATTGTCTTAATTAATAAGTATAATAAAATATTTAATTGCTAGGTATTAATAATTTTATCGTAATATATAAACATATTAAATATTTCAAATAGCCAAACTGATAAAATCGAACGCATGCTCTCACACATACCTCTTCTCATGTCAGTTCCAGTAGTTCTCAGAGTTTTAGGTTAAGGATTTGCGCGGTAGCAATGCGCTAGCACCCCGAGCCATTAGTGTTTGAGTCTTATTCAACCCAGTAAATACTTTGGTTATCTACAGTGCCTTTCAAACTCTCACACATCAGCGCTTGCAGAGTGCCGCTTCCATAAAGATTATCTAGCATATTCTATTGGCACCAACGAAGATGTCATCTTCTTTTAATATTTCAGGTTTCTTCGCCTGTTTCGGTTTACATTTCGTGAGCGGAGGGATATTTTTTCATGTCATCTCCCCATAAAATAAGTATGTATAGTAGAATACTATACAAACAAACGAATTTTGCCCTATGGCTCTGACTGCACTCAAATCCATACCAATATTATCAATTTTAAAGTACTTAACTCTGTTTGTTTGTTATTTTCGCGACTAGAACGGCTAAACGAATCGTGATGAAATTTGGCTAGGAAATAGATTATTGATATCCCAGGAAGAACATATGATACGTTTCATCATCTTCACACATTACGAGCTCTGGCGTGAAAACTAACAAACTTCTATCGATCCAAAAATACATAAATTCAATTATGTTATATTTCATAATTTTAAAATATTTGCACGGTAATTTATGGTGTGATAGCATTTGATACTGATCATATTCTTTTACTGTGCGTATAATGTGAGATGCTGGGGCTAGCAAAAAAATTGATTAATACTATTCATAAACACACAGATATAAAGTGAACAACATATAATAATATATCACCTAAATATCTGTGCATAAACATGACTGTATGCCAAACACAATTTGGTGCAGGCGTAATAAAAATGTAGAGATCTTATATAATACCATAAAGACTAGAAAACTCCAGTAACTGGGTCACGTCGTGCCCAATGAGAAATATGATCTTCTCCAAATTATCATGCAGGGTAAAATCCAAGGACGTAGAGGACCAGACAGAAGACGTACCTCATGGCTCAAAAATATCCGGACGTGGTTCCACATGAGCAACATGTCGCTACTTGGGGCAGCAGCATCTTAGGTCCGATTAGCCTTAATGATACCCAACCTCCAGTATGAGATGGCAGCGCAAGAAGAAGAACCACAATTCATTCTTATATTGACTACTGAAACTTGACTTGTCACTATTATCACTATCCACTACTTCCCCTGGTTTAGAGGCAGGTTATTGGCAATACACTAGTACTTACCAAAAAGAACTCTTGCAGAGTTTTAATGCCTAGAAAAAAGCTCAAAACAGTTGATAGTACTTACAAGCTTTACTTACTTTTAATGGGGAATTCGATTTTACTATCCCATGTGACACTGAAGGATACGTTTGTTCCAGAAATAGAAAGTGTTGACACCTGTAAGTAACAGTACCATAATTGCTTCACTTAGTAATAACTTATATTTTCGAAAGAAATTAATATTACGAGTATCGTGATGTTACTTTCTTTTCCTCATAAATAATAAGTAAACTTTTTGTGGGTTTATATCATAAAAATCTTCTAGATAGGTACATAATATGTCTGGGACATTTTTAATTATAAATACGGGATAACTCAGGGGGGGGGGGGGGGGGTTCAGTAGTGTGTCGTATGGGTGGCACTCGGGGGAGTCTGGCGTCCATTTGCGAGTTTGGTCCCCTGAGGCGGTTGCGGCACGCCAAGTGTTCTGGCGTGCTGCAAGAAAGAAGGGTCCGGCAACGGATAGCCGCGGCGGCTTCGCGGTCGTGTGCGAAATTTGTCCCGCGTTCTCGCCAAAAGCGGCAGTGACGGAACACCGCAGAGGTTTGGTGGGTATGCTGCCCTTCTGGCAGAGACTCCCACATAACCACCATGCTCTCCCCGGGGCCAGTTTAGTGGTATCCATAAAGGATTACTCTGCGTAAAAAAATACAAAGGTAATATTTATCGGATAGGTCCGACTATAGTTTAGACCACATTCGGTGGTCTTTTTCAAGAAGTGTTCGGGATGCCCGCGCAGCGCAGTGCCAATTAAGCGAGACAACAATTACCCCGGAATACCATGTTAGTTTTTATAACAAAAATTACTCGGGCAATAATATGATACAGATGATACGACATAATATTATCTCAGTGAAACTTTATGTTATGACTAAGAAAGTAGAATACCATTTATGCATTTTAGACTATCTACCAATTTCACTACCTAAATTTGCTATCTCGCAAAAAGGGTGAACTTCAAAAGCAACATTTGCTTTGTTTAAGTTTAATTTTAAGAAATACATAATAGGCTCACAGAACACTGGAATTTTTATATGGAACTTGAAGTCACGGCTCTGGAATGCCGTTCTGTCGTTTTGCGATGTGTTATATATTTAGAATCATTCGCTAGAACCATTGAGTTCGTAGATCTACATCTTGTGGAAATAATAACACACATCAAAATTGAGAAAAAAAATTGATAGAATGGTAAAGACTACTAAAAAGTAGAATGGTAGAAATACTAAAGACGGATTGACATTGTATGAAACCAAAAACAAATTGTATTTTATACGCATTTATTTATACGGGGCGTTAGCTATAAGTACTATTATTTATTCTATGGGTTTCATATCGTTAAATAATCGGATAAAAAAAGAGCGAGATAAAAAGCAGACCTTTATGGAAATGCTGTTCCGCTGTTTTGCCATCGAGTCTATAGTAGATAAATATACATGGTGGACCCACAGATCACATAATGGACCATTTCTTTGTTCAATAATAGACATGAAAATAACATCATGCTAATTCGCTAATCTGTCACTGTTTACGTAAAAATTAACACTGGTTACTTAATTTTGTAAAAGACCACTTCTATATGTTTCCATATTTCGAAATATGCAGGTAAGATCAATAATGGTTAGAAGTATTTGACATAAATACGATATTAATTATTTAATATAACATGTCAATAAGTACATACGTCACTGGCTTTAGAAGGTTTTTCAGTTTTCACTATCTTGAAATGCTTCTCCGCATCGCCGAATTTGTTGTTTGCTACACATTTATAGAACTTGTCGAAAGTAGTAGTTCCCGCTTTTACAGAGAGTACCGCCACATTGGGATCCTCAGTAAATTTTATTTTGGATTTATCGAATTCGTATAGCGCGTCATCGCTGAGCTCTTTGAACCACCTGTAGGTGGGTTGGGGCCATCCGCTTGCTTCGCATTTGAGGTCGACACTGCAAAAAATAATACTAATAGTTCTGCGAACAGTAGACCTCGCGAAAATATAGTCTTATCAGCGGCAAGTTCTCGCAGTACTTCACAACCTATTATTTCAGAAACCTGATTAATCATATTATTATTCTTATTCGAAATTGTTCTTTAAACTCAGGTACCTAATGTGTAACCGCCGCAGCAGTTTTCCCTAAAAAGTTCTATTGGGTCCAAAAAATCTGGAGTGGAGACCACGGACCGACAAGTGCAGCGTTACTCATCAACCGATAAGGTGGACTGACGACCAGATGAAAGTCGCAGGACGACGCTGGATGCAGGCCACTTCCAACCGGTCTTTTTGGGAATATATGGACGAGGCATACGTTCAGCAGTGGTCGTTTTACAGCTGAGACTATGATGATGATAGATTACCGATTATGTAGATGTTTAATTCCTGATTTAATCAATTAATCGTCACCCGACGTAATTACTGACCATCATCGTTATTAATCGTTAACAATAACACCTACATTTATGAACAAACGAAATAAGATTTTAATGAAAATAAAAACATACATTTATCAAGGCACTGCAGTGCAAAGACAAATAATTAGAAGGTCTTATTGAAAAAATGAACACTAAATACTTACACATCATTTATTTCGCCGAACACCAGTTTGACATCGTTTCCACCTTTGAATATTGGGGCATCTAAAACAATTACAAATTGTTATTCGCGAATTCTATTAAATTAGATAGCTATGAACTGGTTAAAGAGTCGGTATATTGTATCGTAGTGCCGACAAAATTTCGATTATATTTTCAATGATCGCTGTTATCACCGATGAGGGGCTACACCGCAGAATTAAAGTCATCACCGACATGCAATCAGTTCACAATCATCCGATAGCCGATAGATAAGTAACATTCTCAAGTGGCAACCATGAAGGGGAAACCGGATATAATTATGTAGCAAGGATTTCTACCACTGACCACTATATACGAGTACAATACTCTTCCTTTGCCACGAAAAAAGGCTGGAGGTTGATCCATTCTACGGCTTAGGTGTTTCGATTGATGATGAATAGAAAAGCAAATGGTGGTGAAAGTATTATTTTCCGGAAAACAGAAGGTGAAATTGGATACCTGTTTTCCGGATGATTAAGGCTCAATATCATGTTTTTTATGAAGTAAAGTTGAGAACATGTTTAACATGATAATTAACAAGAATTTGCCTTCTATCTCACTTGATACTCTATCATAATGTAGTCGAATGGTAGCACACTTTACCTAGAATGGAGTCTGGCTCTCAATGACAGCTGCTGGTGCATCATTAAGTACTTCACAAAAGTATCCTTTAAAAGTATAAGTGTCCTACAGATACAGGTACCTATTTGAATTTGGTTTTCCAATTCAGTAGTAGCTCGCTCTTTACGTACGTACGTAGTTCGTTATATTTGCCATGAACTGCCTTGCATACTTATCCTAAAGTGCTTATGATAGTTTAGTATTATTTATTATTACCAATTTAAAAACAGGTTAATAACCAGGTATTGTATTTGTCTCAAGCAAACTACACACCGGCAAAGTTGCATGTGTTTACACGTCAATATAACACGTGCAACTGTGGTGAAATATTTACTGTGCTTTAAACAAATACTTATTTTTCTAAGCCGAGATCAAGTTACGAGATTGGCAAGTCATGCGGCTGATGGTAAGCACCACGCTAGCCCATAACATTTGCAGTACCAACTACTACCAACAGCTTAAGTTTAGCGTGGCAATGCACTGCGCTCGTTCTCTCTAGGTATAGGTATTGGTTTCAGATTAATCACAAAGTAATTTAACTTCTTACAGTTAGGCTGTGACACCTAACCTATCACAGTCACGCTTGCATACTACATAGGCCTTTATTGCTATGATCATAAACACGTAACGAAGCAAACGCTCAGCATTACGATCTTTTCAAGCAATGACGGAATAATTGTATTGGAAATACGAATATTCCTTGAACATATCGTAGCACGCTGCATAACATGTTTGAGGGGTTATAGCGAATAAAGCCCCTGCTTCGTGGTAGAATAGTGGCTGCAGCGGGTATACCAACTAGCATGTCAGGTTCACTCGAGAGTGTTAAATGGAACAACTTACCCATTTCTGTACTAAATTCTCATACAAAGCTTATTATTATATTATATTTCATAAGCTCTCTACGAAAATAATAACAAGTCCAATTACAAAAATTTCATATCGACTTCCATTCTATTACTTTGGTAAAAATTAGTTATTGGAGTGTAACTCATAAACTACTGGATCGAATTTGATGAAATTTTAATGGCACCACACGCAGCACCAGCACCAACTTTCAAACAAAGAATTTGAGAATCGGTTCACCCTATCGTAAGTTATGAGGTAACAAATATAAAAAAACAGTCGAATTGAGTACCTCCTCCTTTTTTTGGAAGTCGGTAGAAAAGGATTATGAACGGAATAATCGCAAGGTAGACTTGTTTGTAGAATCACTTGCGACAGTCCCTTGTATATTAATATAGAGGCACGATTTCGTACCTCTTGGATTGACATTACGTCCTCACTTATGTATGGGATATTTAAATAAGCACAAAGTAAATAAATGTCTCTTGGTTCAAGTAGCAATCACTTTGGTGGAATATCAACTTAAGTGTCTATAATATAAATAACTATTAACTACGCTGACGTCAATGAGGTGAGGTTACGTTAATTTAGTAATTGAATTTAATAGGCAGAATGATTTGTACTTGTTTGAATATCTTTGTTTATAGTTCTAGGAAGATATAACAAAAACAGATGCTCTCTCGCTAGCTACCAATTAAAATGATCTTAATATTAATACTGTAGCGATATTTAAGTCTGCTTTCTATGTTATCCAGTTGTACTTACTACTTAGTTATTTCTTGTTGTGTAACAAAGTACACGGTGCCTCAAGAATGACACCGTTAATCAGAATAAGAAGACTTTGTATTTCATTAATGTAAATTAGCTATTTCCATTCAAAACCTTTCATCCAAGTCAAAAAGATATATTCATAGACACAAATGTGCATAAACATTAATGAAATACATAGTCTTCTTATTGACCTTCCTTCCGTCTTCCTATATGACCTGTCCGGGATCGGGGAGCGGCTCAGAAAGCAGAGTTGCTACTAATCGCGCCAGACGGCCAGCCAATGTTGTTTATATCATGTGTTTCTGTACTACTATGTTTTTTTTAATATAATATATATATTATGACAATGCTTCCCGATTTTATTTTCAAAGGACCTTTGAAATAGGACGCTCTAAGTATTTTGTTCATTTCACTGTATTGTTGCATTTTTTCTACGATATGATACCTAAACTACTATTGTGTAAAACATTATGCACTTTTTTCGTGATGAGAGACATTATAACAGTCATATTACGGATGCTATGGATTGGGGGTCACAAACAGACGTTGTTTAAACAGATTACAGCAAGGCTTTCGACAAAATTGACCATAGTTTGCTTTTAACTAAACTGCAAATGGCTGGTATTAGGGGGGATTTGCTGCGGTGGTTTAGCTCTTATATAAAAAATCGATCGCAGGCAGTTATATTACGTAATTACATATCTAAGTGGATGTGCGTTCCAAGTGGTGTTCCTCAAGGCTCATTGTTAGGACCTCTTCTATTTTTGATATTTATTTCTGATATAGATAATTGCTTTAAGAGTTCTACTTTACTTAGTTTTGCAGACGACACAAAAATTATAAAAACAATAAAAAGCCCAAAAAATACTCATGAACTTCAAGATGATCTTAATAGATAAGATCGCTATTGTATCCAAAAAAAATTAGATCTAAATGTAAGTAAGTGTACAGTTATGTCATTCTCTCGTAAAATGAACCCATTCAATTTTAATTATTCTCTTAAAGCACAAACTCTTAAACGTGTGACTCAAATGACGGACTTAGGAGTGATACATGATTCGAAATTAATATTTCACGACCATATTGCATCTATTGTTGGGAAGGCCGCTAAGTCCTTAGGATTCATCATAAGATCATGTAAAGACTTAAATAATGTTAAAACTCTTAAAATTCTCTATAGCACATGTGTTCGCTGTCACTTAGAGTATGCCTCTCAGGTTTGGAATCCTAGATATGCAGTGTATATCGATCGTATAGAGCGCATCCAACGGAATCTTTTGCGTCATATAAACTATCGAACTAAAAGTAACGAAGAAAATTACTTAAAATCATGCGCAAAGCATCATTTTCTCCCGTTAACCGTCAGGCGTACCACCAATGATATCATTTTTTCTAAAAAAAAAATGCTACATCAAATATTGACTGTCCTGATCTGGTTAGTAAAATATTCTTTTACGTACCATATAGGTCATACCGAAAAAGTCCACTTTTCTACTTACCTCTATTTTCTACTTACCTCTAGTTTCTACAAATTATAGGCAGAACAGTTTTATTTATCGTGCAACTTAAACTTTTAAAGATTTGTGTAATAACACAAATCTTGACCTTGAATTATTTCATAATAGCATAACTTCGTTACGGAAGAAAATTAATGATATTTTCTTTATCACTTATGAATACTAAATTGCAGTATCCTCTATTAAATAATAAATACCTAGTTGTAATAATAATCGGCAATTACTTAGTGTGTGCAAATGATGACCATTTTCTTATTAATGTAGTAGCTGTGTTTTATTGTAGTAAGTAACCTTTCGTCTAGAAATTAGTTATTTTAATGCTAGAAGTGGAGACTTCTAAATTACTTTTTATTGTATTATTTTAGTGCCTAAATATACTTTTCTAGTCGTTAGTTTTCCTAATAGAAAAAAAACGAATGTACTCGTAGTTATAGGCTTGCATGTTCTGCAAAAACCTCATATAAATACTCCATCTTCAGGCTAAGGTGGAAAGATTGTGAACTGGTAATCGTACCGTAGCTTATAATTTAAGTATTTTGTAATTGTAAAACAATAACAAATGATACTTACGGTTAACCTGAAGAGTGACATTGTAGCTGTCAGAATGAATGCAGTCATCCAGCATAGGGCTTTCCTGTACTGAAACACACTCATATATACCGCTATCTTCAGGCTCCACCGAAAAGATTGTGAGCTGGCTCTCATACCCTTGACTATTGAACTTCCTATTCACTTTGTATTTCGACGAAGCATCATCGCCTTCTGTAAAATTAAAAATATACTATACATATATACTTACATACTCGACTTATCAGCACATCGTTAATCATTTCACTTTTAGTGCAGATTTGTTTGATCACGCGATAAAAAACTCTTCCTTATTAAAGTTTTTTCTCTGAAATGAGTTTTTCATGTTTTGCCGACATCTGGGCATCTAAACTGACTTCAAAAAAGGTTGCTAACTTGTCTAGCTTATATTTTAATGTGTAATCACGCATTTTTTTACTGGATGATAATGACTATTTCCAATTCTATTATTAATTTTATTTCTTGGATGTGGGTTCTATTCGTCCAGTAAGTTCGTGCAGCCTGGAATCCTTATGTTCAACCGTCGGTTATCATGCCGCCACAGTCTATGTAAACTTAGGATATGTAATAAAATACCTAAGAAAATTTAAATTGAGGAAATATAAATTTAAGTTGAATAGTTTTGAGATTTTTGAAGTACCAGTGAAAATATATTAATTTTCTTGATGGTATCTTATGGTATCGAGCGTAGATATAGGTAAAAGGTATTGTAGCGATTTCATCTGTCTAGCGGACGAAACCGGTTCCATATTTTCTAAATTTAATGACTTGTCTTATGACAATGTTATATACTCGTCTTGAAGACTTGAAGATATTCAGATCAGGGGCTGCCTGAAAATATATAATAAGTCTAAGTCTTAGTGTTTCCAGTCCATGTCCAATACCATAAACAGTATTACTACACTGCAGAAAGTTAAACACAGTATACGTGTAAACTATCTTTTATAATGTTTTGAAGGACGCTCTCAATTTACATTAGGGCTATATTTTTTTTGATTATAATTATGCGAAGTAATTACTTTTTTGACGTTTCTATTTAAATCATCATCATTGACACAATCAATCACAAATTAAAAATCACAATCATTTGATGTTAATCTGCATTTAAGATATATTTTTTAACTGCTTAAAAGTATGTGTCGAGTGGTAACACTCGTATGAGTATACAATAATGTATAACTATGGGCAGTGTCCGATAGCAACCTCTTTCGCGTAATTTCTAACAATAGCTTTCAGAGAATGTTATTCATTGGATACGTTCTAAATATATCATGTGTTGAACGATTCAAACATACATAAAAGAAAACCTTACCAATAAGCTCATGTCCTTTTCTATTCCATACGAGCCTTGGCTCAGGGTCTCCATTCGCCTGACAGGTCAGAGTAAAGGAACGACCTGCTTCTACTGAAACTTCTGTCAGAGTGTTCACAAACACTGACGGTCCTATAAAAAGAGAAGACAAAAAAACATTTCAATAACATTTACAACAACATCACAATAAAAAAATTAACGGATGAAAAGATTCCCCGAAGAGTTAAACAGAAAGGTGAGCTTATTTAAGCAAAGCATCGAAAAAATAACGAAGAGGGACGACTTGTAGCAACTAACCATCACGTGTTGGTAGGAGAAAGAAGTCTTAGTGACGCAATATCAGAGAGTGGAAGGGGGATAGCGTGTGCTGCCGAACCTTTTTGCCTGGCCAGAAACATAGACTTATATGCTAAATTGACCTTCGTTAGTCAGAGATGCACTTCAAGAAGAAGAAAGGACAACATCTATTTCACAAGTTCTTCAGATGCGCGGGCATATCAATAACATTTGCGTAAGTAATCGTATTATTGACGTTTACATTATCACCTGTCATTTATTTAGTACTAGCGACTGCCTGCGACTTTGTTCGCGTAGTAGGCTCGGCCTTCAGCCACGCCATAACCCCCCATCTTTTATTGATAATTGAATTTTCTTCAGACAATAATTAACAAAACAAAAAAATTACGAAATTGTTCCATCCGTTCATGCGATGACCAATAGGGATTAATTTTCATCTATAGATAACATCGGCACAGATACCTCATAGTTTGTGCTGTATAAACGTCAACGACACGATTACGTTGCACTTTCGCCCATTTTCATGCTAGACCCACAGGTCCCAAACTACGCAAAGCCTGTACTAAGACAACGTGACTGGTAAATACATTCAGATCAAACAGACTAACCATGCACACAAATGTTTGAACTGTTCCCCTCGGCCATATGAGTTTTACTATAAATGGTATCTTCATTAAAGCATTTTTACCAGTATTTCTATTACAACTGTTATAAATATTGTTAGTGTAGATTGTAGAAGTAAATGCAGCATCTGACATACCTACCTGTAGCTGTAATAAATGCAAAACAAATTGTGGAAATTTAATCCTTATTATTGAACCAATGTGTTGCAACAGACAGCAACAAGGCAATAAATATTACAAAAGGTCAAGAAGTAGTTATACAGTAACAGCAAATACTAAAGGTTTAACAGTAGGTATGCACGAGTACATACATTCTAATGTCGCGGTTCGTTATTAGCTTTTATCCCTTACGGCGCTCACGTCTATCTCCGCTGGTGCAAAAGCGCGATTTCGTCACTCAAAGCGCTGTTAGCGTGTTATTGAAATCGAACCGTAGATAAACAAAGCAAGCAAGTCTGACCTCTGACGGGAAAATTAATAAAAAAAGGAATACGTTCGGAATTGACGTCACTTACGACTTCACATTCACCTACCATTAGCCCGCTCACACAACGAGACACTTTTGAGCGCGCTACTACTGCTTATGGTGTGATTCGGACTTCACTGTAAGTGTGTTTCTTAAGTAGAGATAAAGTGTAAAAAATGGGAAGCAATGATGGCTTTTTATTTCTCAAGCACGATGTCGTGATCAGCAAAGTACTTGAATGGTAACTCGTATAAATGTAGGCGGATGTACACCTACCTAATTTGTACTTAAATATTGCAAGAGCTCTTATAAGGCTTTAGGAACATTAGCATGTCTAGTGTCACTGTATTATTACCGAGAAGTCAAAATAGTTTTTATGTATCGATAGGTTTTGTAATGTCAAAGCAAAATGTTAATAGTTTATCTTTTTATATACGTATACTTTTTATAATACTTATAAGTCCTATATACCATATAGGAAAGTTGGTGAGTGAGTGAGGATGTGAATGAGATGTATATTTGTTACTTTTTACGTTGAAATGAATGAACAGATTTCAGTGACATTTAGAATGGAGTTAGCTTAAAGGTATCTAGGATTAACTATGACTTTGAAATGTATAGAGAGAAAAATTCACATACTCGGACGGGATTCGAACCCGCGTCTTCTGACTATCCGTTTCAGACGCCATGACCATCTAGGCCACCGAGTCTTGAGGTCCGAGCATCGAATTTTAACTCTCTATCTGATTTAACCATCTTACGGGGACGGACGTCTTAAATATGACTCTTATCGACTGTTAATTGAACCGAATGGAAATCGTTAAGGCTGCATACTTTTAACTCGCTTCAGCTTTACATTATTTTATGATGAAGAAATAAGCAAGTAGTATGTACAACTGATGGCAAGCGCCACACGTGACTTTAACAATACTGTGACACCCGGAGTTTTAATAGAAACGGCATCGTCAACCGAACAATTCAGTATACTTACAAATGCAAATATTAAAACTAGTATCATTGAAATAACATTCAAATTTGCATGTGTTAAGGTGCTACGGTAGGTAAACACCAAAAATACAAAAACAAACACACTATTGTTTAATTGTAACGATCAACGCAAAAACAAAATTTTTATAACATGTCATTTAAATTCGGTTAATATAATGTACCAATGCATCACACTAATATTATAAAGGCCTGTAAAAGTTTGTGATTTGTTTTGTAAGTTTTTTATTTAAACTTAAAAAATTAACTCTCTCAAACGGTTGTATAAGTGTTAATAAAACTTGGTATGGAGGTAGATGAGGCGCTGGATTGACACATATGATACTTATTATAAACATCATCTTCATTATTCATCACCAAGCTGGTGTAACCGCTATAGGCGCATCTAGTTGTAAATGAAATAGATATTTTTTGATGAATGGGGCTATAGTATGCTGCCTCAGAATTTAATCTCTACGGTAAAGACTCGAATACAATTATAAGTAACTAGCTGCTCTCCGCGGTTTCACCCGCGTGGTGATGGATGATGATGATGGTGATGAATCTTATATAGCTTATGTTACTCAGCGTGAATGCAGCTTTCCAACGGTGAAAGAATTTTTGAAATCGGTCTTGTACTTTTTGAGCTAATTCGTTACAAACATACATACAAATCTTTCCTCTTTATAATATTATATACTATAGATAACTACTTACTTATAACACAGATAGGCACACTCTTCTTCTGGTCACCACTCCTACACTCGTAAATTCCACTGTCGCTGACCAACAGCTCCGTTATAGTCAGTACAAGTGCAGAATTTCTTGATGCTTTAGGATTGGTTACGAAATGCTCCTGAGCGAAGACTCGACTTGAAGGCGTTCGCTTGATCTCATTGCCGAAAGGATCCACCCATTCTAGCTGGATTAAAAAATGTGAGTCATTGTCTGGATAGCTCAGAGTGGGTTAAGAGTAATTGAAGAATGAGTAAACCTAGATTTACCCAGGTTTACTTATCACCACCCAAGCTTTGGGTATTATGTTTAATAGATCCAAGATTCGCATACCAGCAGTGGCAGGATTATACTTTTTAAAGTCGTCCCCTCACCGAGTAATGTGAGAACTTCCCTGCATTTATTAAATTATGCAACGTAAGCTTCTTCTATACTTTTGTCATCATGTTTCAGCAATCACGCCGGTGAAACCGCGAAGCGCAAATGGTTATAAGAAAAACTGGTGTAATATCGTATTGCAGTGCAAGTCAGCCAACCTTTTAATTTTATTGGCTTATGTTTAACTTATCACCAAACGTATGTGGCTGTATCATGATATCTACAAAATAAACCAATTTAATAAATTGTCCTCGCTCGGTTCGCCTGTTTTGGTAGTCACAAATAACCTAATGCTCCTACTCGCTTTGCTCGTCTATGTGTATGTTGCAGTCAAAACTCTTAGCCCGTTCAAAGTACTTTTGCCGCTCCTCGCCGTTATCGTAGCGCTGTAAACTTGTAAACTAGTGTATATAATATAAAGCTCTTCCTCGCGTCGCTCATTGAAGCACCTATCATGACTTTGCTGTCACTAGATACTCCTCGTGAACTTCGACTATCATACTTTTGACCTGTCGGACGGATGGTAAATGTAAAGACCAGTAAAATAGCCGTTTTATTGGTCAACCTCGAAATAAATGTCAGATCAATTTTTTTCTTGTAAGGTTTAGGATCACTTACTGAGCATGAAAACACAAAACGCTGACCGATCCAGGTGGAGCTTCAAGCGCGATCTTGAAAGATTTTACTGATATCTTGGATATGCACTTTCGGGCAAAAGTTAGAAAAAACTGATCTTTAAAAATAAATAGACGCATTTTACTAAATAATCCAATATTTTAAGAGTTATCAGCCGCGCCAGAAAAATCAGTTCGCTATATGGGCTATACGTAAACGGTAAGTATTACAAAAAAGTTTACAAGCAATAAAAGATGAGAAATTTAGAAAACACGGTTACAAACCATGTAAGATGAAATTTTACAAGTGTAGAGGCATGGTGTCGAACTAGTCTGCGTGGCATGGCGTGATGCCATAGCATACATCCCAGTATACAAGTCGCCCAAGACACGTCACGACATGATCCACTCCTACTCCGTATCCGTATCTGTGTCATCTGTCGTTCTTCAATGCGTGTCATAAACGCAAATGTGGACGTCTCCTGGGTAGCGATTCTCATTCACTCGGAATCGATTCGGAGACGGAAACTGTATATCCGTCTCTGTCATCTACATGTAGATGACAGAGATCCGTCTCCGAATCGATTCCGAGTAATGAGAATCGCTACCCTGGTCACGTATACAATAGCGAACATCCTTTGAAAAAACCGACTTTCGATAGATCGGGTCGTAACACATAGGTAACTTAGATTCGCGAAAGTAGGTACACAGACTGGCGTCCACACTGGACCCGGCTAGTGGATCGTAACGTACATTTGCCTGCAGTACATACTGTGCTTTCAGTGTTCGGGATGGATTGAATCGTAACTGCAGCTTGTGACAATCGTTCGCGTAACAAGAGACGTCCACATTATCGGTACTGACATGCGTTTCTGATACGGTCACGAGATAATGTTCGGTAAAATGTTACAAATGTGGACCCAGCTTTTTCCATAAACAAGGATTTTGACACCTTGACAGTCGTGTGTATCGTACTTACTCTTTGATTTCTTATCGAGCCCTTGCAGTTGATCGTTTTACGAGCTCCTACTTCTAGGAATCCAACTTCTCCATAATCAATCAGTTCAACTGCTATGCTTTTATCAACTTTCCCTCCATACACTGAAACAAAACGATTTATAAAATAATAAAGTACTTATAAATATTTTAAAAGATAAACAAGTCTGTAATTTTCATAACATAATGTTACTAATCCTAATTTATTCTGGCGTTTTTCTCCCCTCTACGGTACGGTACGGTTTCTCTTAGTCTAATATAAAACTACTACTAGATGGGTATGAAAAAAAAAATTATGTTACGTAATTGAAATTTCTCCTGCACTCTAGAACACCGAATTCGCGTATGCCATTTCATGTGCATTGTAAACGCAAGTTTGAAAGCCTGCAGAGATCCGCAAATTACTACCAATTAAATTTTAACCTTTTTTTAAATAATAAGTATTACTTTTTAAAGCACTATCGCCTGCTAAAGCAGGCATACTATAAAAATTACAAGGGCTGCGATGTCAATACGAAAGTTTCAAGTATTTCTAAATAATGCTTCTTTCGGTTGGATGGTACTGTTAAACTGTCCAATAGATGTCGCTCCGTCCCCGCAAAACGGTTAGTCGAATCGTTTAACTCGATTCAATGCGCGGACCAGATTCTCGGTGGCCTAGTTGGTCAATGGCGTCTGACACGGAGAGTCAGAAGACGCGGGTTCGAATCCCGTCCGAGGATGGAATTTTTCTCTCTATAAATTTCAATGTTTGAGATCGCTAAAGCAGGCGTGAGTGCTTTAAAAAGTAATGCTATAAAAATTACAAGAGCTGCGATGTCAATACGAAAGTTTCAAGTATTTGTAAATAATGTTTCTTTCGGTTGGATGGTACTGTTAAACTGTCCAATAGATGTCGCTCCGTCCCCGCAAAACGGTTAGTCAAATAGAGAGTTAAAATTCGATGCTCGGACCAGATTCTCGGTGGCCTAGTTTGTCAATGGGGTCTGACACGGAGAGTCAGAAGACGCGGGTTTGAATCCCGTCCGAAGATGGAAGTTTTCTCTATAAATTTCAATGTTAAATTTTAACCGTTATTATCTATCATATTTGTAACATTTAAATAATTGCGTAAATTTCTTATGATAGAATCACCGTAACTTATCCTGTATACTCCTGTATAGTTAAAGGATAGAGTAAACGCGGCATAGGATTCTATTAAGAATCCATCTAAATACATATTATTATTATACAAATGTATAAAGACGCTGATGCTAGACTGCTAACTCTGTCACTTTCCATCCCCTTCCTCGGCATCTAACTACTGTCTGTTACGTGACTGATAGCGACTGCAACACAACCAACAAACAAACAAACTATACAACTCGAGTTTAATAACATTCAATTGGTGAAGTAGCAGTGGATTTTATCTACCAACTTCCAAAAAAAGAAGGAGGTACTCAATTCGACTGAATTTCCTTTTCTTTTTTTAGTTGTTTGTTACCTCATAACTTTCGATAGGGTAAGCCGATTCTTAAAATTCTTTTTTTTTTGTTTGAAAGCTGGTGTTTCCCGTGTGATCTCATTTTATCAAATTCAGTTCAGTAGTTTTTGAGTTACACTCCAATAACTGAATAGAATGGAAGTCGGTATTAAATTTTTTTAATTGTCCATCTATTATGAAGGATTAAGAGGATTGCGTAGCTAGTACTTTCTGTACTAAAAAATAAAACTCTTTTCTACCTCTTAACATTGTCCAATTTCAGTGTTTTTTTTTAATGGAATCATTACATTGTTTACTACGAGTATGCCCGTACGTTTTGATTTTTTAAGTTTTTTTAAGTTCTAAAAAAGGAAATTTGTAGTACTTTGAAATACTGAAAAAATCAAAACGTACGGGTATAGTAAACAATGTGATGATTCCATGAAGAAAAAATCACTGAAATCGGACAATGTTAAGAGGTAGAAAAGTGTTTTCTCTTTTAGCATGGAAAGTACTAGCTATGCAATCCTCATAAGATTAGGAGAGTGTCATGTAATACTTTATTTTCTTAAGTTTTCTCTATGGGCAACGTTGATGCCATAGCTTCTAGGAACACTAATTACTCTACGTACACATATACAGTAATATTATGTCTAAAATTACGTATAATGCAACAATGTTACTTATTATATATACATATTTCTTTCCGTGCATGGTTGTGTGGAAGAGATCGCTGTCGATAAGACCGCCCATTGTGACACTTAATTTTAAATTTTGTATTTGTGGTACTTTATAATGTGGTGTTGCAATAAAGAGTTTATCTATCTATAATCTTTAATGGAAAGCTGGTATCGAAGTACAATTTACCTTGTTAAACTTTCAAATCTAAGTACTTTCTTCATAATGATATACACCGATTTTAATTGTTGGGTACTAAAATATATTGTGAAGAGGATAACAAAATAAACAAATCTTCGGGACATCACGCGATGTAGGTAGTCTGTACTTACTTATCTTAAAAACAATGCGACAGTATGTTTAGTACTCAGGAACCACCTAATCCCTTTCAAAACGTTTAAGGATAAACCTAAGCCTATTCAACACTCATAATAATCGACCTGAGCCCGTTCAATACTCATGGGGATCAACCTATAATACTAAATGTTCCCATATGGGCAGCACCGCCCGCCGTAAAGCGGCGTTTATTTTTTTTCATGATTTGAATAAATATTGTAAAATCAAACAAAATGTGTCAAAATACGCTCTAACCTAACATACGTATACGTTCATTTTTATTTAAATTTAAATTTATTACATCATCAGCACGTCAAACGGTGTTATCCGCATACTATGGCTATGTTAATTCTGCTTTGAGCTATGGTCTTATCATATGGGGGAACTCGACAGACATAAACAGAGCCTTTATTGCACAAAAAAAAATATATTTATAACATAAATATATTTATAATATTTTATAACAAAAAAAAAAATATACCCGCGCTCTAGCTGGAATCCGCCCTTGGGAATCATGTAAACCATTATTTGGGGAATACAAAACATTAACTTTGCCTTGCATGTTTATATTCGAATGCACTTCTGAGTTATTTACAACCGCTCAGCAAATGTACCCCACAAACACAAGACGTCCTGATAGATTTGTTTTACCAAAAATACCTAAGACCGCAATGTATCATAAAAACTGCTATGTGATGTGTGTTCGTATTTATAACGCTTTGCCCAATGACCTTAAAGAACTAGGTACCGAAAAGAAACTTTTTATTGAAACCCAAGTTGTGATTAACTAACAAAACTTTTTACTCTCTAACTGACCTTTTTTGCAAGCAAAACTTATATAAGTAATGATAATTTAAAAATATTGACTATTAAGCTTGACTATTTAAATTATATTTTTTTTTTTTATAATATATAAGGTCATTGTATTTATTAACAAGGTATTAAAAATTATAAATAATAATAATAATAGTAGGTAACTAATCTATAAGCCCCATGGTGGGGGGAAAAGTGGCCAAAACGCTGGCGGCATTGCCACGCTGGATGGCAATGCTAAGTTTATGCCAAAAGTAGGCGCCAGCATTTCGGTCACCCGTCGCCTCAACCAAACGTTTCGCCAGATCCAAACAAGTTGAGAGCGGACGGTCCAAATACACTTATTTATGACGTTTGAGGTCTTCCGCTTTAGACGCGGCAGCGCCACCGCGATTATAAAAAAAAAATTAAAAAATATTCTTTGTTTCAGTTAAAATGTATGAATTATAATCTAATTTAATACTTAATATGTTTCCATACAGATAAGCGTAATTATTTAAATTATGGCAAATATATTATTTGCATGGCACTATTATGATTAAGTATTATGGCCCATTATTTATTTTATACATAAGATCTAAATTGTACCAATACTTACATAAATTATTTTATGTCATTTCATTTCATCTACCTATAATTATACGAAAGTCTACTCAACGATACAAAAATGAACTAGAAAATTACCGAGTATATTCTATCGTTTAATTTTGCCAAATTATTTTAAAAATTCCCACTTACCAGCTCTGTAACACATGTAAACCAACACAAGCACGTAAAATACCCATTTCGTCATTTTATGCTTATTATAAAGTTCAACTAAGGGTACATTTACACTTTTTTCCCTTAATTCCCGTTTCGTGATATCTCGTGCAAGCGCTAAATGAAAGTGGTAGTACAGAGGTCTACTAACACATGTAATTAGCAGAATAATACGGACATTATAATTGAAGTTAATAAAAAATATTCGGCACAATGTCATCAGGGAGGAAGTAGCTAGTTACACGTAAAATGAAAAAGGTCGCAGTGGAATAGCGGGCTTAATTGAATGGTGCGCCCCACCGTGAGTGCAAACCGTGTAGTGTTTCCAATTGCATGTACTTTTTACTTGCAGGATAAAAATTTGACAACTTCATATCCAACAAAATCAATAAAAATAAAGGATGACAAAACCACGAACAGTGGGCCTAGCACGAAAATTGCGTAAGTGTAACGTAACCGTATCGTTGACGTAATCCGTACTAAGTATAATTTATCTAGGACAACAACAGATAAATGATAGTTTGTGCTGTATACGTCAATATCATCATAATCATAACCAGCCCATTTTGTTCCCACTGCTAAGATTCGAGCCTTTCTCTCAGAGAGAGGAGTTGGGTCACAATCCATCACGCGGACCCAGTGCGGCAACCAATATCGAAGTTTTCAGGCCGCCCGAAGACCTTCGACATAGCCTAACGACTGTTATCCTAAGACAAACAACCGGCACCGACGGCTTAACGTGCCCTCCGAAGCACGGAAGCGCTCAGATGAAAATGCCACTAGCGGTCACCCATCCAACTCCTGACCGCAGCAAGCGTTGCTTAACTTGTTGATCGATTAAGATGTACCACCATTGAAGACTGTCAAGAAGGATGAGCATCAGGCAGTAGAAACTATAATAATACGAAACCCCATACAGCTGGTATAAGAGTAGTGATATTTGTAAGCATATCCTTATGCATCTATTATACTTAGCGCTGACTTCAGTTGGAACTAAGGGTCGACAACAGGAATGTCTATTACGTATCAAAAGAAAAACCAAAAATATTATACAAAGTATCAAAAAACAAATGCAATAAAGACAGAAGTCTTTTGATGATTTAAAAATAATTTTGGAGAAAATATAACATATTCTCGTATGGGATATGAAATGTTTTTCTCTAATAAAAGTTCTTCAAAAATCACATTATAACAAATATATGAGGTTGCGATTAAAATAAGAAAATTTAGTGTTTATATAAACTCTTCATACGGTGAAATTAAGCTTTTCAAACTATTCGATAGATGGCGCTACGTTGCCGTACAAAGATGGTTAAAATAATGTAGAGACAAATTCGATGCTCAGATGTGGGCCTCGTGGTCTGTGGTCTTGTGGTCACGGCGTATTTCATGTAAGGATCACAGGATTCGCCCTATTATCTATGGTAAGAATATAGTCTGATTAATCTATGCATATAAGTCAGAAGACATAGATCCCGTCCGAGGGTATGTATTGTTCCCTCTAATATTATAAACAAGTTACCACAAAATAGCGTTTTTATGGGCTATATTTAATCTAATTTTTGCGCACGTAATAAGAAATCCAAACAAACTTTAACACTCATTTACTAAACTAAATATTAATTACGGTTAATAATCTTCCCTTACCGCACTACACTTTCGAAAGAAAATACCCTCAAATATTTTTTATGCTTCAGTAGTTTAGTTAGACTCGGTATGGATAATATCAGGACTTTTTCTTTCATAATTTTTCTTCTCAATATTGATTATGACAAACGCCACAAGAAATATACCGTAGAATAAGAAATTATTTTGGATTAAAATCCTCTCTACAATAATGTGTTACCATTTACATGGGATAATTTACAAAATGATTCTTTCAGTGTGACTGATTTATCTTGTAAACTGCTTTTTAATGCTATAAAGCTTGAAACGTTAAACTGCTTTAAATTTCACTAATTTCGTGAAAACCGTTGCGGCCTTATTAATAAACTTGGCTTACACCCGGAGTAGTTAAAAAATATATCTGTCAATTTTTCGCTTGCAGTAAATGTCACGCGTGTAAGCAAGACAAAGCATGTTACGCCTAATATAGGTTTACGCAACGTTTATTAATAAAGGCCTTGATGTATTGATGAAGTTTGATGAAATTAGTAACATTAGAAATAGATATTTTTATTTTGCCTAGGTATAATAGAATCGATTCGATCGTAATCCTCATCTCCAGGGCATCTACGTACCTCAATTGCAATCAAGTGGTTATTGATATCTAAAAAATGGCGACCTTTGTGTGCTCCAGTCAGGAGCTTGCTAACATTTCTACTTACTACTTACTTACTAATTATACTATCCTGCCAAAATTGACATAATGTAAACATTTATTATCAACTTTTGAATGCAACTGAGATACGTACTAGCTCTGGATCAGCATTTTGATATAAATAAGTAATTAACTTTTCGACCAACCACCCGCATTCTTCAGTCTTCCCGTGAACATGGTGCATGTAACTGCGCCGAAATATCGGGAGCTCATTCCACAACCTTACCACGGTAAATATCCCGTTAATAATCACATAACTTTAAATAAGTAATTATTATTATTTTGAATTATAATAAAACTAACATTGCTAGCGATCAGAGTGCGGGGATTAATCACTCCTTCTGCAGATGTTACGATGTTACTCGTGATGCGGGCGACGGTTGTGGAATTTTGATTGACTTTGACTGTTACGTAAACCAATAAATTAGGGAATAAAAATTTATATATAAAAAACAATTACTTGATTACATATAAAGGGTGAATCGAGACTCAACGATAACCTAGTACCAGGCGAGAGGCCAAGGTATACAAGTTATGAAAAAAATAGAAAATAATCCATTTTTTTTCCAACATGGAGTGTCAAAGTTTCCTGACAATAATTATGACCTAACTCGTCAATACCTTATTTATTTTAACTTATCTAACAATGTTTATTACTTTGATTTGTGGTTGCGAAAAATAGCACTATTATTTGAGATAATCACTATTAAAAAACACTGTAAAACATTTTTTTAACTTTTTCGGAAACGTCTATTATCGCTTGGCTAAGTGACATGGATTTTTTTCTAATTCTTTCATAACTGGAATACCTTAGCCTCTCGACTGATACCAGGTTATCGTTGAGTTTCGGGACACCCAATATAATAGGCAATATGTGAGTGAAGCAAATTTAGACAGGGCCATCAAAATCTTGCGAAAAGTACATTAATTTGGCCATTTTCCTTTTTGAGCAGACATCCATCTCGTGGTTCGCACAGCCATTTCATTTCAACCACACAATTACCACACATAGTAAATGGGCTCGACACGTCATCGATGATGTTAGCAATAACGCTCACGTCCCAAACGTAACGCTCGCTGCTCGAACTGTCACTGTCAAATGTCAAACATGATTGTGTTCATTCCATTAATTTGCGCGTGAAATTCGTTTGACTTGTTTGCATGAGTGATTCCCGTTTTTTATATTAAAAATACTAGGTGTATTAACTATTAACACAAAAACTTTAAAACTTTCCCTTGACAGATTTATTTATGGTATATATTTGCTTTGCGACCGCGCTAGCGTACCCATTTATGTTGGGCTTTATTACGCATTTAATCCAAAGTATTCCAAACCGGAGCGCGCATTAATTGTGAACATTGACGGCTCTTACTGGACTGGAACGCACCCATTACGTAACTATTATTTATTTTGTACTAATAGTAAGTATAAATTCTTTCACATTAGTGTCAAGGTTCGTTTGTATACATTATGATTGCCTTCGTTTACATCAGTTGTGTCTGGAACCATCACTACTATGAATTATAATCATTATAATAAGTGCAATTCAATGAGTTAGTAATAAATTGTGTAAGTAATGAGTAAGTGTTTGAAGTATATACATGCTACATTAAACTCACTATAAGTATTGTACAACATAATTACATGCCTAGATAGTTAACAACGTAATTATGAATATTTGTGTCTAAATAATAATCTATTATCAAACTAGGTAGGCTGTCTGAAGCTTCCCTGGTCCTTTGCCTACGGTATACGATCCCTCAGAAAATGTTTGAAATGTGAACTTGGGACAAGAATTTGTGCGTGATGAATAGCATCATTAACGTAAAACAATTCAAGTGTAGATAATTGCTACCTCTCGCTGGTTGAATAGTTTTGGATGAGATTGATACGGAGATAGCATGCTACTTTTTTACCTTAATTCATGGGACAAAGTCAAGGGCAGTCTATGACCCCTATTTGGCAATTCCGTTGCTCATTGTATTTAAATTTCCGTGATGCGATGTCAACTAAAAGTATTATTTTGTTGTTTGTTCGTTGGAGGCCAATAGAGTCAAAGTATGTATTGTTATTTGTTTAAAAACAACAGGCCTGGAGCGCAGTTGCATAGCCGGAAATGTGTGTGCCTTTCGGAAATCGTATAACTTTCCGTGAGGGTTTGGGTTAAAGAATAGCCCTTCAGTCTTCTGGATGCGGATCGTGCGAGTCAAATTCTGACTCATACGTAAGATAACTCATTAATGAGAATCAGCCACCATCATCCGGAACTGGAGCTGGAGCTGATAAAATGGTCACAATATGCATCGTGGTTTACGCCCTTGTTTCGGACCATGAAAATACTGATTATTCCAGCCATGATGTGTTTTCGGGCAGCTTTGTATGCCAGAGACCATCTGCAGGAAAACTCCAGAGTACCTGATGGGTATAGCTATAGGATGCGGAAAGTGCACTTGATGCGTGCTGTGTCACGACGGTTTGCTAAGACTCCTAAACTGGCACATGTGATAGCACCAACAACAACCGGCTGCCAGACCATTTACGGGACTCAACTTTGAGGGGTTTACAAAAGGTCAAATTAATATTATGATATGAAAAAGAAAATAATATAGTGACAATTCTGCTGGGCAAATGCTAATGGCAAAGATTATCTCGTTATAACGCTCGGCAAGTCAATTTCTTCTGGGGATGGCTCGTGTACAGGCAAAACACGCTTCGAATAGCTTTTGGCTGAGTAAGTTACATGTGTGTTTCTTATTCTGAATGCTTCCTTTATTTATTTTGCACTTTTTTTTTGGGAGTGATCACACTGCATCTCTGCCATAAGCACTTGTCCAGCAGAAGTGTCACTAAATATTTTCTTTTTAATGCAAATGACATGGTGATGTGATTATATAATGCGAGTACCTACGTCGATACGAGTACGCCGGTAGAGCATCATACCATAATTATTTTACACGACAGAAAAACTGCCAAACTTTTTGGTTCGTGGTAAGAAACTAAGAAACAGTACATCGATGGCATGCTAGGCCGGAACAAAGACTACGGGATCGGAATGGTGAGGAAGAAATAAGATTAAAGAGCTCTTTAGAACATTCGCAGAGAATTTTATTCAGAGCATTCTTCAGAGAAGCTGTAGTTCTACGTATTTGTATGGTTTCTCGGTGTTGAGTCACTTTCATATCTCCAACAATATGGTGAAAAATAACAAACTCGAAACCGACGTCTTTTGACTAGCCCTTTCAGACGCCAAAACCGCTACCGAGGCACCCATCCGGGCATTGAATTTATTTCTCTAGTTGAATGAACTGTCGTATGGGGCCGGCGAAAACTAGGCGTGAATGCTTCAAAAACAATATTGTAAAAATTATGTCTTGTCTGTTCAGTTAAATAAATCGATGTATCTGTTACTTTTTGGTGCGTTAATTACTTTACTTATGTGATCTAAAGAACGATGACTATCTATCTCGTTTCAGATAGTCATCTACCTACGTTACGTACTATATTGTATTTCATCGCGGAAAAAATATTCTGTGTGCCAATATAAAGTAAGCGCAGCGGCGGGGCGTTACTTGTATTCTATAACAATGCATTTCTTCACAAACCTAACAACAGTCTTTAGGTCACTCAGCAAAAACTAAATATATTCTTGGAAATTTTGAGTGACAAGTCGACTATACTAGCATGTCAAACTTCTACGTCAGATAATCCTAGTTAAAGTTCAGGCTTAATGATATACGAAGATTTACCTAAAAAATATTGGTTGCGGTGAGGTATTTCGTTTTAGAAACATCATCAAAATACTGAATTTAGAAAAAAAATTAGCTAAGTTGAGTACATAACAAGCCCATACTTAATATGTGCCAATATTAGGAAACAATTTAATATCTACAAATTAATTTTGAAATCCCAAATGGTATCTAGAATCTATCAATCTAAAATAAATAATAAAAAATGTTTGATACCTCTGCAATTTTTATAAAGAAAGCAAATGCTCGGCTGCACATATGCCAAGTTGCTTTCTGCCCCATATCTAAGTTCGTTAAAGCTCAAAGCATAAGCCGTTTGAAGTGCACATTGGACCGTAAAAGCGAGTTAGTTATTTAATTTAAAATGCGACAACTTTTATATTATTATACATTTTCTCTTATATCACAAAATAATTACACATAAAAATATATGAAGAAATTAATTATTTTTATCTCACGGTACTAAAACAACTTTAACTCATTTCCCCGTTGTTTAATATACTTCATTAGCCAACATAAATATATATAATAATTTATTATAGGTATATATATATTGGTTCATTAGCAAACATAAATATGTCATAATACATTGTCTGTTTTTGCGTACCAGTTTTGAAAAGAACAAAAGGTGTTTCTGTAAAATTATAATTTCCCCCTAAGTTCAGAGATCATTTTGGTTTCTTGGAGATAGCATGATGGAGATGGCATTATGATTCATATTTCAAACAAACACTTGTGCATTTCCGTTTGTTGTCACCATACTGGCACCTATAATAGTAATAGGTATATTTAAAAATAATAATATGAAGTTGTATTACTTTTATATAATTTTATAATTATTATATGGCTCCGTTACCTTAGTTGGTAGCGATCCTGCCTTCGAAGCACGGGGTCCTTGATTCGATCCCTGGCTAGAGCAAATATCTGTGTGAGCAGCTTGTTTTCAAGTATCCAACACATGTGAAAATGAACACAAACATCAAATGGGCCTTATTCGCTATGAACATCAAACAAGTAACGCGGCACGTTACGATATCTTCATGGAATGATGCTAAAATTGTATGGATTTTCATACAATTTTCATTCATTCATCATCATTCCATGAAGATATGGTAATGCACCGCGTTACGTGTTAGAATGGTAATAGCGAATAAGACTCCAGCCACCTTATTGTCTAACTTGAATGACAATGAAATATCACTTCATTCTTATTCCTATTGATGGTTCCAGCCAATAGGCAAGCAGGGTTTCGCCCAGAATGGGATTCAAATGTCAAAATGAAGCCCATCCTCATTCTCCGTAAAAATAGACAATAAGGCCGCTGGTTGTGATGTGTTATAATGTATGTCCATTGCCCCACGACACAGGGAATACTAGAGCGGAGTATGAGTGTGTTAACGTTAATTACTTAATTAATATTATACTTATATAACGGGTGTATGTTATATCAAGCACTTTATTATCAACAGATTACAAATTTAACAGGTATAACATTGCACAAGAGTTAGACATGAATAAAATTAACAATCAAAGTTATCTAGCCCCTAGCTTCGCCTTCAATCTTTCGCGTGTCGGTTGCGTGGGCTGACTGACTCTAGAGCGGCAAGGCACGCGGGCTCTAGGGTTAACGGGGCGGAAGCAACATGTGTGCAGCAGATGTAGTTTTGGCAGACGCAATGAATAAAGGTTTGGGTGGTTAAGGGACGCGGTAACGGAAGCGCTCTAAGTTTTAAATACACCAGCTTTAAAATAAAAAAAAGAATTTTGAGAATCGGTTCACCCAATCGAAAGTTATCAGGTAACAAACATAAAAAAAATACAGTGGCATTGAGTACCTCCTCCGTTTTCGGTCATTTTCCGAAGTCGGTAGATAATCTGTTGATTTAGCCTATAAAAACAAGGGCACGCAAACGCAACACAATTATTAAGAGAATATAATAAATATATAATAAATTACCTAACTCACTAAATAATTAAACCAAATATAGTATTTATCTACACAATCTTAAATCTTTATTAATTAAAAAAGTTATTACAATATAGAAGATTACTTAAAAGATTTTTTGTAAAGGCCTTTCTTACTCTATGTAAAAATAGCCTGCCCTCCGCTCTACTACATTTGTTGTGCCCGACAGGCTCCATAATTGATACTAGCATCTAAGTTTGCCATAGCTACATTGTGGAATGCAAATTAAGAATACCAATTAGTACAAAAACTATCGATAGCAAGCCGTTGGCCCGCGATCGAACCTAAATAGTGAGTAGACTACAAAAATTGTCATAAATACAATTTTCATACACAATTGTAGTAGTTGAAATAAAGCCATTCAATAATTAAGAGACTTGGGCCCTAATGTACAGTGTTTTTTTCCGTACGTGACTTCATCTGCCCTTTCAAACTGAAGACCAGTGCTTGTTGTTTACGGCTACCAATATTAATATACTGAGTTGGGGCCGGCTTATGGCAAAAAAAGTGATAAGCAATAACTATTTTTAGTTTTAAGGATTTCTTTTTTTACTTTGTTGTTTAATTTTTTGCTGAAAAAATTATTATGCCTTTGTTTAAAAACGTTTAAATAATTATGTCTTCTTATTTTCTTAATTCCTGCATTAACAAGTAGGTTGAGAGCTCAGATCATACAAACAATGATCTGAGGTTGAGGTACTAGAAGATCTACACACACTACAATACAATTAAGTACATAATTCACCTGTGTTTATAATCTTAAGGCTTGTTTGTACCTTTGCTGTAAAAATAAACATTATTATTATTTCTTTTATTCAAATAATTTCACGGACTTCCTCAATATATATACCATGTCTCCATGGTGAAGACGGTATTTTACAAAGGCATATGTGGGGATGTAGCCAACACTTAGAGGTCTGTTTGGTATAAAAATACAAAGTAGTATGAAAAAAAGAAACATTTTGGACGGATGGTGACATGGTATATATATTATAGTGATAATGGAGACAGTGGTTCATGGACGAGACTACGGCACCTGCCAATTTCAGTCTCATATTAAAATATTTAGGCAGGTGGTGACTTGCCACCCACTAAACGGGCCCCCCATAAGAGCCATCATCAATGGTGACAAAAGAGGCAACGTTGGTGTGGACACGGTGTCGCCACTAACCAACGGCTCGCCACAAATCAGCCCCTGCTATATTATTATTGTTATTGTTTATATTGGCGGCCTCGTTAGCTCAGTTGATAGAGACCATGCCTTAGAAACGCAGTATTCAATCCCTGGCAAAGGCAGAATGTTTCTCCTCGGCACTTGGGTTATGCGGCGTGCCCATGCCTCCTGCAATACACGTTACCTTAAGTTTGGGAACATGAGCACGTAAACGTTATATTATTATACTCTAGAAGGACACTTTGTTACGTAGGTATATCCAATTAATTGCAGATATGACATTAGTTTTTAATACTGACTCGAATTAAAAGATTTTCACAAAAAAAATACATTTTATTTATAACTAGCAGTGAGTGGCGCAGCTAATAATCAAATATCACCAATCACCTTATAAACCTAATAACTATACATATACAATATATTTTAATACACCTAACAAATATCACTCACAGATTGATAATGATGATGGTGAAAGCTTTTCTATGTCCTTCTGTATTTTTTAACGTGTGGGGAATGCATTTACACATCCCCGCCGAACCCGGGGGGATTTGACGGGGTATGTCGGACTCGTCCTTTACGCGCCAACTGCACCCATAGCAGCAAGCAGACCATACCGACTAAACCATCACGGTGTTTCTCCGGACGCCCTAATGTCAGGGCAACGAAAACGCTCTGCAATCGTTCGCGGCCCCGGCGGCGTTGGCCCTCCCACGAGGACCCACCCCCTCTCGGTGAGATGAAGCAGGAGTCACTCCACCCCACATTCTTGAGAGGCACGCGGAAACACCGCGCGCGCCATTTCGAGATCTTTAAAAGGTGACGGACACCCCCGAATCCATCACCGGGACCTCTGTTATGGGGGATGGAGGAGGGCTTGGTACGCCCTCCTCCTACGCCCGGCTCTCCGGGTGCGGATCGGAAGAGTAGAGGTAATCTCTCTTTCCCTCTCCGCAGCTTCTTTCTGCGACACGACCTGTTCGCAGAATTCTAGCCCCGCGTTCCACGACCTGTCACTCTCCACCATGGCTTTAACCAATGATGGAAGCGAGAGGTCATCCCCCACCACTGTGACGAGGTCACGGCGCTCGTTCTCCCAAGCTGGACACTCCTCGAGCGTAAGCTACGCCGTATCCTCATCACAGCTGCAATGATGGCACTCTGGTGTCGGTTCCCTTCCGGCGATGCGACACAGGTACTTCCCAAAGCACCCGTGGCCCGTAAGGACTTGTACCAACCGGAAGGTTAGTGTCCCGTGTTCCCTGTCCAACCAATCCTGGAGGACGGGTCGGAAAGCCTCAACAGTCCTGTAGCCAGCCCTAGGTTGGGCAAGCCGCTCCCGCCACTTCCCTATAAGGAACTGTTTAGCGTGGAATTTCAACGCCTGCACCTCTCTTGGCGGAGGGATCCCCCCTCGGATTCGGTGCTGCGAGCGCCTCTCGTACACACACGCGTGGACTTCAGCCTCCAAATCCCAGGGGGGAGACCCCGCCAATACACACGCCGCCTCGTAGGAGGTGGTGCGGTACCCACGTATGACCCCGACGGCCATCACTCTCTGAGATCTCCTCAACAGAGCTATGGTTGACTCCGTCAGGGCATCCACCCAAATAGGAGCCCCATGCAGGGCCATGAATCGCACCACCCCCAGATACAAGCGGCGGCTGGTTGTTCCCGGTCCCCCGATGTTAAGCATCAGCCACCTTAGATTGGCGGCCGCTGCAATCAGCCGGGGAGACAGGCGATTGAAGTGCTCGCGGAAATTTCACCTGTTGTCGAGGACAAGTCCGAGATATTTAATCGCAGACTTGACCTCGGTCCGGACCTCACCGATAGAGATGTACGTACCCCGAGGTGGCGCCCTGCGCCGGCCGAGAAAACACACGGCCTCCAACTTATTGAGCGCAACGCGGAGTCCTAACATCTCTATCCTACCGACAACCAGTGCCACTGTTTCTGTGGCAAGACTGGCAGCCACCTCAAAGGTCTCGCCCCGGGCAGTCACCAACGTGTCATCTGCGTAGCAGGTCACGTGGGCGCCCGGATTGAGATTGCCCCGCAACACCCAGTCGTACCCGATGTTCCACAAGAGCGGCCCGAGTACCGATCCCTGTGGGACACCGCACGACATTTCCCGCCGATGCTCTCGACCTCCGCACCCTACGTACGAAACGTACCTCTCAGAGAGGTAGGCCCCAATGATCCGGCAGAGGTAAGGAGGCACTTCATGGAACTTCAGCGCCTCCCCGATACACGTCCACGGCATAGAGTTAAATGCATTAGCAATGTTAAGTGACACCGCCAGCATCACTCCGCCGTGGGCTGTCGCCTCGTTTGAGAGGGTCCTGACCCGTTCGATTGCGTCGATGGTCGAACGACCCCCCCTGAAACCAAACTGTTGCTCGGACAAGTTGGGCCAACCTCTCCGAGGTGCTTCGTGAGCCGACGGGCGATGACCCGCTCAAAAAGCTTGCCGGCCTCTTCAAGCATCACGATTGGTTGATAGGCGGAGGGAGACTCTGCGGGGCGCCCGGCCTTCTTCAGCAGAACGAGCCTGCCCGTCTTCCACAGAGACGGGAACCGTCCCGTCTTCAAACAGGCGTCGAGTAACCTCAGGAACCGGTCCTCAAGGGTTCCGAGAGCTAGAACCAAGGGGCGCCCAGGAACGCCATCCGGGCCAGGAGCCTTATTGGCCCTCAGCCTCAGCATGGCCGTGCCTAGCTCTCCCTGCGACACAGAGGGTATTTCGTCGTCCTGTTCCTCGCTCTGCTCTTCACCTGCAACCGGCAGAGAGGTCATTGCTGGGGGCCGGTACTCCACTCTGCTCGGAAACAGAGTTGATACCACCGCCTGCAGCAATGGGGGTTCAAGAGTCTCAGTAAGTGGAGGCGCCCAAGCACGCATCTTCCCCTTGACCGTCTTATACGGGCGCCCCCACGGGTCGTGACTGAGGGTCTCAAGAAGCTCAGCCCTGGCCTGAGACTTGGAGTTGCTGATGGCCAGCTGCAGGGCAATTACCTTACCGCGGTAGGCCTCGTACAGCTGCTTCTCAGTCTCCTCATCTCAGCGTCGCCGTCGACGATGTTTGGTATACTGGCGTCTGGCCGTTACGCACTCGGACCTAAGACTGGCAATTGCGTCTGACCACCAGTATACCTGTCACTTAGGAGGTCGGGGTTTCGCACGGGACATGCCAGCGTCGCAAATTTGAGACAAGGCCTCCCGGAACCACTCCGCTTCGACATCTACCTCGACCGGCTCGTTCGGGAGGTACTGCCAGGCGTAGACAATGGAGGCCTCCAACAGCGCCTCTTTGTCTAAGCTCCTCAGAACCCACCTAGGGGGCTTTGGGGTATTCCTTGGACGACGACACGATTCAGGGTTGTTTGAAGACGCAGAAACATCAAAGCGAATGTAAAGATGGTCGGACAACGTCTCCACGTCCACCAGAACCTTCCAATCCTGAACACGACGTCCGACAGCAGGGGATGCAAACGTGACGTCTACAATAGAGCCTCCGTTATGTCGCACGCATGTGTTCGTTGACCCTCTGTTGAGAACCGAGAGGCCCGCCATCGTCACCCACTCCTCAAGAGTCTCGCCTCGTGCATCAGTTGCAGGTGATCCCCAAGCCAGAGATTTGCCATCCACGTCACCCACCCAGTTATCTCGGGAAGGGACAAAGTACGGCTCGGCGACCACTGCCACGTCAATCAAACACTGTGCCATAGTTTACAGGAGAAGATCCTGCGCCCCAGCACAGTGACTGAGATTCGCCTGAAGAAAGCGATAAGCCATATTCATTACTAATTAATTGCCATCACCTCCTCGGCCCCTGCCTGAGTCGGGGGGCAGCTTACTGCTGCCGGAGCTTTCGCTCTCTTTTTCGATTTAGGGGGAGAGCAATCTTTGCTGCCCACCCTGTGGTCCGACTTTTTATTTGCAGCTGCACAAAGTGAGCACTTTGGTACCGCAGCCAAACACTGAGCTGCTTTGTGGCCAGCTTGGCCACAGCGGTAGCATTCCGCGCTGCGGTCGACATCTGATGTGCACTGTACGCGCACATGTCCGACCGACAGGCACCTAAAGCATCGGAGTGTCCTAAGCTTCAACAACCGCACTTGGGCTACTTGGGCCACTAAAAGGCGACCCCCTTCTCCAAGTTTCTTGGCAGCAACCACCGGACATCGTACACAGACCGAGCAGGTACCCCGGGAGTCACGTTTTATCTCTCCAACCTTAACAGATTCTGCGGAGCAATCACCTCTTGCCGCGATGGCTTCCACTATATCTGCTGGAGTGACAGAGTCGTCAAGTCCCGAGATGCGCACCTCTGCACATTTCATTGGTCTTGACACCTCTGCGACCCCAGGATCCAAGGCGATCCTTAGCTTTTCGGCTAAGGAATCGGCCTTCCCACCGCTGGTTGCACCATAAAATGCAAGCACCAGTGGCCGCCTTCCGGAAGCGAAGTCCGGCGATTCCGCAACTAGCCAAGTCAACTTTGGACCTAGCTTCAGCTAGTAATTTAGCATAGGTGATCCCAGCCTTCGCGGCCTCAGGTCGTAGCTTTATCACTATCGCTGCGGAACGCGGAGCACGCAGTTTCACCTGAGCAGGCTCATTTCTTAGCCTCGTATGCGTTGCAACCCCAGGTACAACCACAGCTTGGGCTTGTGGGACTACTCGTTTTATGCCCCGTCTCACTACTGTGGACCATCCTTCATCCATGGACTCTGGTGGCGGTGGCAGCGAGCGGGGAGCTGAAGTAGCAGGGTCCATTTTTGTACGTCCCTTATCTTTCTTCTTCTTCTTTTTCTGTGCCTTTAATCCAGTGGTTTTAGCCATCGACGATCCCACCCTGGGCGTCGAAGATGTCTTTGCTGTTGTTGGCGTAGAGGCCACCGTCACATTATTCCGGTCCACTTCAAGTGGTGGGCGGAGACGTTTCTCTGGAAAGAGACATTCCTCTAGCCCTTCCAAACGCGCGCTCATCATGCTGCCTACTTGCAGCATGATAGAGCGCGTTATTTCGTCAATTATATTTGTTCCCTGCGCTGGCGGCTGTCTTTGAACTTCTATGCCCACGGGTGATGACCGCCTAGGGAGCTGGGAAGTAGAGTCCTCCTGAGTCCGCGTAAACTCATTTCTCAGTTCCAATATTTCCTTGCGAAGGTCTGCCACCTCAGCGTGCAAGCGAACATTGTCCGCTTGCAGTTTTATTGTCTCCTCCGATGATGTCCGCATATGCAGGACTTCCACAGCAACTTTAATTGAGGCCGCCGCTTTCTTCAGGGCACGCTGGAATATGCCCTTAAGATTTCCTGACTTTGCCGCTACGTCGCAGATGATCGCAACATCATCGAGCACCTGCTTGTTGAGGTCTTTTGCTGTCCTGTCGCCAGCCTGTTCCAATGCCACCAAACCGAGTGCTTCTCTGTTTTCGCGAGCACGACGGGCCTGCGCTTCCAGATCGTTTTCGCGATTTTCGGCAAGGAACTTCTTTCTTCTGCTTTTGCTGTTCGGACGATCGAACACCGGAGAAGGCGTCTTGAATAAATCTATCACGCTAATTTCGCAGTCACTGGACTCCGAAAGTACCACCTCGTTGCGACGGCGTCTTTTAGGTCCCAACTCTTGCCAAAGCCGGTTTTCGGCGCCAGATGACCGTGCCGATGCTATCGTTTTCACGCTATCGTCTGAGTCCGAGGCATTCCCTATCTCTCTTCTTCTCCCCCCCCCCCCCCAGATACGACGGGGCTGGATGCCGTAGCACCGAGGGATTGTATAGCCTCACCGAGGCTAGTACCCTCTTGGGGAATATTATCATTCGCCTTGTATTCCATGGTAGTAGTATTCCTTTTTTTAAGGGGTGAGGTCCCCTGTGGTGCTCTCGCGGCCGGGCTCCCCCCGACCATACATCCCTTGTGCGAGCACCTAACAACGGGATTTGGAGACGCATTAAACTTGTAAAGACGATACAAGACAAACACAAACAAATATGTTATTCGCAGAGATAACCTCGCCGGCCCTCCTCCACAAGAAGGAGTTGCCGAATAGGTTTCCGCTGCGAATCTCATTCTTTAACAGATCCATACTGAATCGCCACCCCTAAAACGACAAGAGTCATTGCTTTTGATTGTCTTCGACGAGAATCCACAGCAGCGACCGTAGTCACACCGCCCAAAGGCCACCCATGGCGCTCCTCACCAACCACGCCATCTTGCCCCGTCCACTGTGCTCTATGCTAACTTCATAGATACACGCGGAGAGACGCCCACTCGCCAGGTTTTTCGCCAACGGTCAACCAGATCCCACAAAGGGAAGTTGTTGACCGTTGCCCAGGGTGCACCGTCCCGAAATGTTGCTCTTCCTCCTGGATAAACTGTATCCATGAGGGAACAGCAACCTTCGAGCACACGAGGAGGTAACCTGACCTAGCACCCCTTCCGGGATATACCTAATCTATCTCCATACCAAATTTCATAGCGATCCATTTTGCTATTTAGGCGTGAAAGCGTAACTAACAAATAAACACACTTTCGCATTTATAATAATAATTACAAATAGTTAAGATAATAAAACTAAAATCGACGATGTCTTCGGTAGAATTACATTGCGTTGCGGCTACAAAAGAAATTTTAAAATTCGGCAAGATGTTTGCCGGAAAAAATGTCCAATACCTAATGGCTAGCGTTCATTTTTATTTAATTTTCTTGCATTTATGTTTCTTCGAGATTTTACGTGTATAAGTAGTGGATATTATCCGTTTTCGTAATAGTGCATGAGTGTAGGCATAGTGCACAAAATCATGTAATCTGTTGCCCAGTGTTTTCACCGTCATTTGCCTTAGAAAGTTTTAGTAACGCATTCTCCGTTATTAGAACGGGCTTAGACGCCCTATTACCTATTAGTACGTTACGATGAGTAGCGTCGTTGCAGCGTCAACGCTGCGACATACACTATAAATTTTGTAATATGCCTCATGATTGCTTTGCGTCATCGCACACGACCACCCTTGTACCCGTGCGACGGTCAAGAGACGAGGCGGGAGGGAGGGTGATGCGCTGCATTCTCTCGGAGTTCTAGTGCTATCCAGAATCTTCTATTGCTTCTAAGTTTGTTTCGATGATGGCGTAAAAAGCAACCAAAGAACACGTTTTTATCGATCCATTGCAAAGGCTGAACTGAGACTGCGACGGCTTGGGTACTCTCTTGCGTTGCGAAGTCGTGCACAAACGCAACGCAGTTGTGGCATACAATGCGTTGAACCGTTGCGACGACGCGACGCAACGCATTAATGGGGCATCACTCTTAGACAGGACAGTGACTTATTGAAAGACTTATTTACGTTACTGTGACTTGACTGACTGCTTGATTAGAAATGTAACTTGCTGCAACTGTAATATTTACATACCTAATAAATAACTTGAGAAATGGCAAATGTACAGAAGTACGAGACCAAATACAAAAGGCGCATAGAGGCCGTTTTACGAAAGATGATCCGCGGTTTTAGTGGAACTAACTGAGCCACATACAACTCCAGCTGTTTTGCATAGACAAAAGCGCCACAGCTGAGAGACTTCTTTCGTGAAACGGACTCTACTTGTCAAAGTAATTACCAAAGAGTGCCAATGTTGCCATAAATAGACAGAGCTCCAAAAATTAAGTGTTTTAATGTGATGGTGGGAAGAATGAGTTGGAAATAACACATAATGTGTAAAATAGTGTTGACAATACCAAAGGGCTCCAACGGACGACCAGCGCTGGCTAGCCGCCGGCATCATGTGGAGTTGGGGCCGGTTTGTGGCTATATACTTGTTTGTTTTTACATATATTTATTTTTGTGTTAATTTTGTAGTCACAAATAAACTTTATTTTCTTTCCTTATTTTTTCCTTTCTTAAAAACCTTTGAAATGCGGATGACTTTAAATGCCTAAAAACTGTCTGGACACGGACACAAAGGAGTGATTGAACCAAAGCAAATTGCATTATTTCCTGAGGAGGATCCTTAAAAACAAAGTACTCTAGAAATTAAGGAGGAGGGCGGATACCCGCTACATAGTTGTTCTCCAAAACTCTCGTGAGATGGTTTTTCATTACAATTTTCACCATTGATAAAGAAACGTAAATAAATAAAAAAATCTTAAAAAGAAAAAAGAAATAAAAATAAAAGGTATTGGCGGAAAATGTTGTTAATTTTTATCTTCTTTGGATTTGAGTTAGGTATTTAGTTATTTATTTTTGATATTGTATTGGATTATGTTATTTTCTCGTAATCTTAGTGATAAGTAGAGTGTAACACACGACGCTAAAACCCTATTATGCTTGTAACTCGGTTTCCATTTCCTTCGTACCTATAATGGGTCATTTTAGAACATTCTACATTGTTAAGATTTCTATTAGAGTCTAAATATAAACGGCGAATGAGTATATGAATAGTTACACAAATTAAAATAGTGGACGATGCATATACGAGTATAAAAATAAACTTGCGAGCTCTTGCGAGCTTTTAAGTATCACGCTCCGCGGTCAGGTGAGAAGTGCAAGGCTGAACGACCCCGTGCCCCTCGTAGCTGGTTTGGTTTTTGCTTGAACACTACTATATCTTTTACTTTACCATACTGAAGTCTAAAATAACTACTATTATATGGTCAATAATTATTTTTATTCATTATTTTATTTACTATGTATTGTATGTTATACCAGACTTTAAAAGTTTAAAGTCTCAATATTTCGCCAGAGTTGCACGCCATATTCACGAGTAAATGTACTTGTGTTAACTATTGCATTGGTAACATAAGTTACCAATGCAATAGTTAACTTTATTCAAAAACATAAAATACGGTCTTCTGTACCTACCGCGTGAGTAAATATTTCAGAGTGTTACCATGCCGGACTATTAAACTCCGTTAACGGATACGTTTAATTATAAAACAGTACTATTGTAATGAATTAATAGCACTCATAGTTTTCATGGCCTTGCAGTATGTTTATCAGTTGATTTATACATATCCGTAAGCGGAGTTATCTTCCGGACAAGATTCCGGTCAAGTATGAGTCGGACTAGTGAGGGTTCTGTACCGCCACACAACTGAACAAAATATGTGATATCAAACGTTTTTACGAGTTTATATTAACGTATTTTGTAAAGATCATACCGAATTTTTAAATTTAAACACAGATAAAACTAAAATCAATTGTTTATCCAACAAAATCCTACTAATTTGATAAATAAGAAAGGTTGTATGTATTAATGTTTATTACTCATTTGAAATTTGGTAGGCAGATAGGATACTTTTCATCATCAACCAAGACTACACGGATGATACCGCACGGCACAGCTGATAAGGTTATAAAGCTATTATTTTACCAATATGATACAGGGTAAATCCAAGAAGTTAATATCACCAAGGAAATTCAGTCAATTATTTGTGTTTGTTTAATAATTTAATTAATTGTTCAATTTGTTTGTGTTTAATGGAACGCATATGCAGGGGCGTAACATTTTTATGAGATTTTCTACCGACTTCCAAAAAAGGAGGAGGTACGCAATTCGACTGTAGGTTTTTTACTTTTTTTATGTTTGTTACCTCATAACTTTCGACTGGGTGAACCGATTCTCAAAATTCTTATTATGTTTAAAAACTGGTGCTTTCCGTTTCATCAAATTTGGTTTAGTAGTTTTTGAGATACACTCCAATAACTGAATAGAATGGAAGTCGCTGCCTCCTACCACAGCTGTGCGAAATTGCTTGCCAAATTTAAAAATAGGACCAAACGATTTGGCCAGCAATTTCTATAGCTAGATTTAAAGGGATCGGCGGGAATTTAATTGATGTTAAGGGTTTTTAAATAATGGGCTAAAACTTGACGTGTATGTATATTTAGAACGCTGCGTAGTCGAGCAGGATTCGATCGGCAACCTCTTTTCAAAGTTAAATCTACCCACTTACAACACATGCATATCCAAGATCCTATATCTGCAGAAATAATCGTCAACAACAGCTATAGAGAAACAACAAGAGACAACCCTGAATATTCTATCATAGTGTCCTAACTGTCCTTCCTAACTAATACTAGGAGGGAATTATACTAAATGAATTATACTAATAATAGCCGATTTATCAAGTAATAGTCATACGGAACCCTAAAAATCATGAAAACTCTGCCAATAACACTAACAATGATAAGGAAAATTTGACCTTGTACTAGCCAGTAGTAATTGTGTGATAATTGTGATATTGAGTTTTACGTATTTGACTGATATAAAATGGCGCCACAAAAACGCAAATGATGTCACTGGCATTGGCAAAATTGGTTTGCTATCTAATGAGGCCAATGCCACTGATAGGATAAAACAGTGATTATTTGCTTAGCCTACGTATTATTTAAAAATATACTACAATAACAAATCCGCAGCATTGGGCAGAGATTTCTATTACCCGCCCTTCTAAGTACTAACGTTAAAAATAAAATACAGATAGCTTTTTTCCCTATAAAATCGTTTCAAAAACACAGACTTAAAGAAAAATGCATGTAGAACACACATTACAAAGTTATTGTAAATTGTTAAGTTGTAGTTTCAATTTATTATACTCTTTCATCACATTTCACTTATTCAATGGGATAGGTTGGCAAACGAGCAGGCGGCTCACCTGATGGTAAGTGGTGCCATCGCCCACGGGCACCTGCAATAGCAGAGGTCTTGAGGATGCGTCGCCTAACTTTGAGGAAGGGGTGAAGGTGGAGGGGGGAATTGGAAGAGTAGAAGAGGGGAAGGGGGATCGGGCTTCCGGAACCTCCCACAGACTAACTGAAACGCAATAGCAAGCTATATTCATTCACGTAAATGTTATGTGAGAGTGTAGTACTTCCCCGGTCGTGCCGGCCCATTCGGCGTAACCCATGGGGTTACAGCGTGGCACTACCACCGACAATATGTAGGATTATTATTATGCATTTTGTATCATAGTTATTAAGTTTAATTTTCAATTTAACTATTAATTTACTAGGGCTATTCATTGACGGGTAAAAGCAAGGAGTATCAATAAGCAAGCCTTATGTACAAGGATAAAAGCCTCCCCCATCTCTTTCCACTAAACTATGTTTTTCTGTGCGTATCCAACCAATTTTTTCAGCTACTGAAATAACATCAACCGCAATTTCTCTTTTCGTCGTAATCATTGTCACAATAACTGGAAATGTAATTTGTTAAGTACGACCAAAAACATAATAGACAAAGATTAAAAAATACTCCAAACTATAGTAAGCCATTTGTTGAAGGAAATTGATGCCCAGAATACTGGCTGCATTTCCACGTTGAATAGCTATGCTTATGTATGTGCAAAATATGTGTCAGCATTCTGATAAACTGACGCTGCAACCAAACGTTTAGCCAAGTCCCTGAAAATTTCGTATGAGCCTAGACCGACCCAAACTTTCTGCCCCAAACGTCACAAATATGTAACGTCCATCAAGATTGGCATCTATATGCGCCGCTTAGAGTTTTCGGCATTTGCCGCTGCCACACCAGCTTGAGCGTAAGTGTCTGGAAGATGTGATGTTACCAGAGTATCCACACAAGGAGCATCCCACACAAGAGGCCGTCCCATCTTCCAAGGAACAAGAGTCATTCCATCAGGCCTCTTACCGTCACACCATATCAACCCATTAGGTTCTAGAACTTACGTTACGCCAGCACTGACAAAAGCCCGACGGATGACATAGTTCAAGCTGCCATGTCTGGAAAATTGACTTGCACTCTTACTGCGTGAGAGTTCGTGGTGGCCATAGACAAGGATGTGGGGCGAATAGCACCCAGACTCAAAGATACAGCTAACCTGAATGTGTTGTTGTCCAAAAGATTGTCTATATTATTTGAGGGCAGCACCTGAAACCACTCGAAGAAGCCAAAAGACGAGCACGTTCTGCAGAATAATTGGACGAGTCAATTATTTTTTTTATTCTAACTCACAGAGCGGCATTGTCATTAATTTTCGCGTTTCATTTGAGTTATGCTGCTAATCTTGCAGCATCTGCAAATTTTTGAATTGGCCTTCTGTACTTTATTCATTTATTTGTCTTTGTACATCTCTTCCTCCTTAATCGTTCCCTCATTACTGATGATCGTGACTCCTCTGTGGGAGTTTGTTTACTGTTTCTCTCCACCGAGTTCTGTTGCTGGCCTGATGTAGAGGTGTGCTGAAAGGTATCTCCAGTTGTTCCGGTACCTGATCCGTCCATCGCTTAGGGCTTTTTCCTCTTGGTCTTTTACCCTCAATTTTGCCAGTTACTATTAGATGCTCAAGGTTGTCAGAGATTCTACGCGCAATATGACCGAAGTACTGTAATACTCGGTGTAAGCATATTGCAGAGAGTCTTTGGAAACCTTCTAAATTTAGCTCTTCTAAGATAGATACATTTGTGCGGCGAGCTGTCCATGGTATTAGCAGAAGACGGCGCCAGACCCACATCTCAAAAGCGTCTATCCTTTGTCTGTCAGCTCCCTTCAGAGTCCAAGATTCAGCGCTATACAAAAATATGGAGAAGACCAGAGAGCGTACTATTTGGATTTTGGTGCTTTGACCTTGATGATTTGATCTTGATGTTTCGATCTCTCCATAATCTTTTGAGTTGGGTCATTGCAGTCTTAGCCATGCCAATACGACGTCAAATTCCAGGTTCGCAACTTCTTTTGTTGTTAATGGTTGATCCGAGATATACAAATTGATCAACTGTCTCATATTTGTTCAAAAGGTCAGTACGTTGTAAAGTTGCAAACCGATCAACAATTATTATCTTGGTTGTACACCTAGCTGTAAGTTTTCCTAAAATTGTAAAATAAAATAAAATACAATTGAGAAAGTTACAGTGAAAAACTGACAGTGTGTGAGTCATATGTGCCTTCTCTGGGGGTTCTTTTTAATGCCACAAAGTCTGAGTACATAGTCTTTAAGGCGGGTGCCAAAGGTTCTACTTTTGTTCCTCCTGTAATGCTTAACGGTACATCGCTCGAACGATGCATCAATTTAAATATTTAGGGCACTGGCTCACTGAGGATCGAAAGGATGACAGTGACATTGAGAGGGAACGCAGAGCGTTATCGGTCGGGGCGAATATGCTGGCCCTGATGTACATACGCAGTGAAAGAAAATGCCACTATTCAAAGCGTACTGTACATCTGTTTCTGCGAGTCTGTCGTGCAACGATACGCAAAAGAGCGTGAAACGCTCTGCGGGTCAAATATAATTATGGCTTTATGACGTTGTTACGGCTTCCGCAATATTGCAGCGCCTCAACTATGTTCACCGAGGCGCACACTGACACCTTTGACGCCATTTGGCGTATAAAGACGGCCTTATTGCTGGCTGGGGACCTTTTACGAAACTTACATAAATCAGGAGTATTTTGAAATAAGCTTAAAATAATTATACTTACCATCTTACTCCCACTACACAAAATGGTTGAACAATAATAATAATAATTGAATAATAAATTAATAATAAAACCTGTTAATTTCTCATAATTTAACAACATTATAAAATATATATAATCATAATACAGCATTATAAAAAAGCGCTTAAAACACAAATTGTTTTATTATTTAAGGGATTATTTCATACTTGTTTATTTTTATTTTTAGTTGAGGACCCTTCTTAGTGTAATAGCCTCCTCTTTCAAAACTTTAACATTGGAACAATGAAACTACAAAAGTCAAAAGTCACGTCGGAATACTCGAATTCAGTGTTAACTATTTGATAATACGTCATCAAAACGTCTAGTACGTCATCTAAAATGGTACCAAATTTAATGGTAGTTTAAAATATGACTACTTTAAGAGGTGGGAGACGGGGCCCCTGATTAGACTTCGTACATCATCATCATCATCATCATCATCAGCCTGTAGCAGTCCACTGCTGGACATAGTCCTCTCCAATTGCACGCCACTTAGGTCTATCTTGGGCTTCTCGCATCCAGTTTTTGCCAGCCGTCTTGCGCAGATCGTCACTCCACCTTGCCTCAGGACGTCCTACACTACGTTTGCCGAGACGCGGTCTCCACTCTAGAACTCGTTTACCCCAACGGTTGTCGGTTTTACGGCTAATATGGCCAGCCCACTGCCACTTCAGCTTGCTGATCCGGTGGGCTATGTCGATGACCTTGGTTCTCTGACGGATCACTTCATTTCTGATGCGATCCCTCAGAGAAACACCGAGCATAGCCCATTCCATAGCCCGCTGAGCGACCTTGAGCTTGTGGACCATTCGAGCCGTCAGTGTCCACGTTTCGGCTCCGTATGTCATAACGGGTAGGACGCACTGATTGAAGACTTTCGTCTTCAGGCACTGTGGAATCGGCGAAGTAAGGACTCGACGTAGCTTCCCAAACGCTGCCCAGCCCAGCCGAATTCTTCTATTCACCTCGTTCTCAAAGTTGTTTTTTCCCAACTGCAATGTCTGCCCGAGGTACACATATTTTTGAACAACTTCGAGAACGGCGCCGTGTATCGCAATCGGTTCCGGTAGAACATGTTCGTTGAACATGACCTTGGTTTTGTCCAAGTTCATCCGTAGGCCGATGCGTATAGAAGAGTCAGCCAGGTCATTCAGCATCTGTTGCAGGTCTTGCAGCGTCTCTGCCACGATGACAATATCGTCAGCAAATCGCAAGTGAGAGATGTATTCGCCGTTGATATTAATGCCACGTCCTTTCCAGTTCAGCGTCTTGAACATATCCTCCATTGCATTTGAAAACAATTTCGGGGAAATAACGTCCCCTTGTCTCACTCCTCGATGCAACGGTATGGGACTTGTTTGCTGATTCTGTACTTGGACGGACATGGTGGCGGTTTCGTAAAGACATCTCATCACTTGGATGTATCGCCAATCTATCTGGCAACGCTGCAGGGACTCCAGAACAGACCAGATTTCAACCGAGTCAAAGGCCTTCTCATAGTCCACGAATGCTAGGCACAGGGGCTGATTATACTCTTCGGTCTTCTGTATAATCTGCCGCACTGTGTGAATGTGGTCTATGGTCCCGTATCCGCTCCGAAACCCAGCCTGTTCCGGTGGTTGGAATTCGTCGAGTCTACGCGCAAGACGGTTCGTGATCACTCTTGAAAACAGCTTATAGACGTGGCTTAGAAGGGATATGGGTCGATAGTTCTTCAGCAGGGTCTTATCTCCCTTTTTGAAGAACAGGACGACCACACTCCTACTCCACGCCTCTGGAGTTCTCCCTTCGAACAGGACAGCGTTAAAAAGCTTCTGGAGCTCCCTCAGTACGGGTTTACCTCCTGCTTTTAGTAGCTCTGTTGTAACGCCATCCTCTCCAGGGGCTTTTCCATTTTTAAGCTGTCCAAGAGCGATCTCGATTTCGCCAATACTGACTTCTGGCAAGTCTTCGGTGAAATGGCGTGTTAACGTGGCTCTAGGATCATTTTCGGGATCAGGTCGAGATGCATGCGATGCGTATAATCGGCCATAAAAGTCCTCCACTTCCGAAAGGACTGCCGGCTTCGAAGCAACGACTTCTCCACTAGCTGTGGTCAACTTCGTCAGGTGGCTTCTTCCAAGAGATTGTACGAACACCTTTGACCCCCGATTCTGCTCGATCGCTCTTTCGATCGAAAGAGTATTGAAGCACCGGAGGTCGTGTCGTACGTTCTTGTTGATCTCTCGGTTTAGAGTCTGCTTTTCTGACGAAGTGATGGGTGGGTTTTCACGTCGTTCCTTCATTAGGCCCAAAGTCTTTTCTGAAAGCTTGGACTTCTTGCCCTTACGCTGCATGTAACAAAATCTCGTACCTTCTTCCCTGAGGACCCGAGTCACATTTTCGAGGTTCTGGTTTACGTCTGTGGTGGTTTCCACGGCAGCGAATTGGTTCTCCAGGTTTAACTGGAATGTTTCAGATCCTGCAATGGTTTGGAGCAGTGTTGGTCGGAGCCTGGACTTCATCAGACGGACACGTTGCGCCTTGAAGTTGATATTCAGAGAGCCTCGGACAAGTCGGTGATCGCTACCGGTATTGAACCTGTTGATCACGGAGACATCTCTAAATATGTGCCTTTGATTCGTCATGATGAAGTCAATCTCATTTTTAGTCCTAGTGTCGGGGCTTAGCCACGTCCACTTCCTTTGGGGCTGTTTCTTAAAGAAGGAGTTCATCAAGAAGAGCCCCTCCCGTTCGAGGAAGTTGACGAGCATTTGCCCCCTATGATTTCTGCGTCCAAAGCCATGGCATCCTACTACCGATTCGCTGAAATTCTGTACTCCCACTTTAGCGTTAAAGTCCCCCATGACAACGGTGTACTGGGTCTTTGTAATGAAGTGGAGGGCCCTCGATATGTCATCGAACATATCCTCCACTTCATCGTCCGAGTATGTCGAGGTCGGTGCGTACACTTGCACCACCTTGAGGCTATACCTCTCGGTGAGCTTTACAATAAGGTACGCTACCCTGTTCGACACACTGGACACTTCCACAACGTTGTCAGAAAGGGACTTGTTTACCAGAAACCCAACGCCACCTTGGGATTGTTGGTCTCCCTCTCGGAAGTACATAAGGTGGCCCGATTCTAGGGTTAAGGTGTCCTCCCCCTCTCTTCGGACTTCACTCAACCCCAGTATGTGCCACCTAATTTTCCCAAGTTCCACCTCGAGTTGCGCCAGATGCGAGTCAAGCCTTAGCGTGCGTCCGTTATACGTCGCCAGGGTCAGTTGTTTGTGGTGGCCTCCCGTAGCCCGGAGATTCTTAGCACCCCTCGCCCCGCCGTTACCATGGTCGCCACCATGACCAGGAATAGCAGGGCCGCCGGGAACTAGGGGCCGTGGCTTTTTGTTGTCCTGCATTGGAGGAGTTTGCCCGTAATCGCCACGCTGGGCAGGCGGGTTGGCGATCGCAGGGCGTAGCTTCTCGCACCGGTGACGCTGCTGCCCGTCACCGGCCTGTTGCATTTAGCGACGCCTGTTGGGATGGGTATACCGCCATCGGTCGGTTGTCAGAGCCTCGTTCGTCGATCAGCAGGATGCACCGCGTGCAGGTGAGGTTGACTTGGGTCAAAAGATGTTGGCTCGCCCCTTACATCCCCTTCGTACAAGCAGTTATATCATCCTAAACGCCATAGCAAATACATTTAATTGTCCTCTGGTGTGAAAACTCATCCAGAGGACTAACTTACTTTTAGGTATTAAGTACCAACCTATATATTTTAGTTTTACTAATTATAATGGACTACATAGTAAATTATAATTAGTAAAACTAAAATATATAGGTTGGTACTTAATACTGTCTGAATAAATAAATGAATTACTATTATTATTACATTATTAAGCTTCAATTAAGAATAAGTGCCATGGGGTGCCGGCTTAGAAGAGTACCCCTCCAACTCTACCCGTGGTTGCCGTAGAAGGCGGCTAAGGCTAAGCGTGGCGAGTATTGGCATAACCCCCAATGATTGACACAAATGGAACCAGGCCCCCAGTCCCCGGCAGCCCCGCTATTCCTTGCTACGGTAGCGGCAACGGTAACGGTGGGACAGTGGGTGCTAAGAATCCCCGGCAGACGCCCGGCTACCGCCCCCAACGACGACGACTGGCCCTGGTAACACACAACATACGCACGATGAGGACAGACGAGAAGATTTATGAGCTGGAAGAACAAATGAGTAGGTTACACTAGAACATCGTGGGGTTATCAGAAGTACGAAGAGCAGGTGAGGACACGATTACCCTAAAATCAGGTAATATATAATCTCTACTACCGGGCTGGCAACCAACAGTCTCAAGGTGGTGTCGGGTTTCTCGTCCAGAAGTCCCATACTAACAACATTGTTACGATCGATAGCGGTTCCAATTCGGCAGTATACCTAATACTCAGAGTATCCAAACAATATTCGCTGAAGGTCATTCAGGAATACGCACCGACGAAGTCGCACCCGGATGATGAGGTGGAGGATATGTATGAGGACATAGCCCAGAAGATTAGCCAGTCTAAAGTGGCAGTGGGCAGGGCACATAGCACGCAGAGCAGATGGCCGATAGGGCCGGAAGGTTCTGGAGTGGAGAACACGACCGAGCAAGCGCAGCATAGGTCGTCCACCGACACGGTGGACAGACGACCTGATAAAGCGTCGCAGGATGACGTTGGATGCAGGCCGCTTCCAATCGGTCCTTTTGTAAAATTAGGGAGGAGGCATATGTTCAGCAGTGGATGTTCTACGGCTGACATGATGATGATGATGTTGAAGCTTGAATTTGTTCTACTTTATCATAACGTTTGTTTGAGCGCGAATCTTCTAACTGCGATCGTGAAATTTAAAACCCGTCGTACCTTTTCTTTTTTTTCATCTTTCCTTTTAATCATATTTTGTTTTATTTTCGTTATTCAAGCTTGAAGTTGTTGTCTATTTAGAGCGTATGTTTGTCAACCATAAAGCTCAACCCCCGTAACGGAAGGGAAGTGGACAGCATTTCCCCCCTCAAAAAAAAAAAAAAAAAAAAAAGGGTTGGTAGGTATATGCTTATGCTTAGTAATCGGGTCACGTACTCTTTACGAAACCATAACAAAGTATGTTGAAAGTGTCGGGAGACTCTTTGACGGCTTGCATGACCCCACGTGTCTTAGGGGTGGGCTTGGTGAGCAAGGTCACCCTTTCACAAACGCTAAGGCCCGGGTAATAGCAATCCCACAGCTGGGGCAAGATAGTGAATGCTAGCGCGACCCCATCTTGACCCATCCTGGCGTAGGACTGCTCACGGGACCGGTTTGGTAGGTTTGCTTAGCTAGTAATCGGGTAATGAAACATACAGAACAAAAATAGTTTTGTGTTCCGTAAGTATAATATAAGAGTATGTAATGTAACACATGACATATGATATAAGGTATTGAAAATATTTGTCTGCAAGTAGGATGTAAGGTTATCTATGATAGAGTCAATACTGTGGTCAAAGCCAGCGCCCAGCACTGTTATTACTTCATCATGTTTTAAATATTTATCGGGACTTATCACGTATTATTTAATATAGGTAAAAATATGTATCTTTCGCTCGACGTTTCGACCATGTTACAATGGTCGTGGTCACGAGCTGACTGAAAACTGCGGGTTAGTCCGGCGAGAAGGGCGGGTGTTTTGTTCTCCTACCCTCACTTGATCTTGAAAAATCGCAGGGTTGTCACTACGACACACAACACTGACTGTATCGGTAAATGTCCTAGTACCTAGGTACTTTTTTTTTTTTTTACGCAGAGGAAGATTTTATATCCTGATCACCAGCCCAGGGTAGAGCTGGTGCGCGTGTGGGAGTCTCCGCCAGAAGAACTGAATACCCACCAAACCTCTGCGGTGTTCCATCGTCCTCGACAGGTGGCGGAGGCCGTGGGACCATTCGTATTCACCACAGCCCCCACCGATGTCGCTGCCCGCCTGCGCAGGCCCAGCCTCTGGGGAGGGTGTAAAGAGTCCTCCCCGCCACCACCTCGTGGGATGGCCTGGAACACGCAGGCCATCCACAAGGCCCAGCCTCTGGGGAGGGTGTAAAGAGTCCTCCCCGCCACCACCTCGTGGGATGGCCTGGAACACGCAGGCCATCCACACCTCGTGAGGACCTAATCCTAATGGGGGGCACCGGCCGTCCCAACAGCCGATACCTCAGGTCCTCTGAGCGGAGACGGAGTGCGAGCCCGATCGGCTCGCCTCCGTGTCCGCGCTCTCCGGAGCGGGAGAGAGAGGGGATCTATCTCCCTCTCGCGCTCCTCGGCCTCTCTCTGCAACATCACAACCTCGCAGAAAGAGACCATCGCCTGCCATGACTTCTCATCGTCGACCATCTTCGTTAAAATGGTCGACAAGGAGAGGTCCGCCCCCACGACTGCAACCAGGGACTGCCGCGCCTCGACAGCCCCTGGGCAAACCTCCAGCACGTGCTGCGCGGTTTCTTCTGCACAGCCGCACTGGTGGGACCCAGGGGTCGCGTCCCTCCGGACAACGTTGCACAAGTACCTCCCGAAGCACCCGTGCCCCGAGAGGACCTGTGTCATACGGAAGGTAAGCGACCCATGCCCTCGATGGACCCACTGTTTGAGGATGGGCTGGACCGCTTCGAGGAACCGGGTTGCTTCGGCTCCCCTCCGTGGACCGACGCCCAAGCGCCTGCTCCAGGATGCCAGAGCGGCCTCTTTGGCATCCGTACGCCACTGGCCATACTCCTGAGGAGCAGGGTGGAGACCCTCCTGTCGCGCCCACGTTTTACGCCAGAAGACCGAGGACAGAACCTCAGCCTCTAGATCCCATGGAAGGGATCCGGCGAGAACGCAGGCCACCTCGTGTGAAAGAGTGCGATAGCCCCTGCACACCCTCAACGCCATGGCTCTTTGGGCTTTATGGAGCAGGGCGGTCTCCTGGGAGTTAAGGGGCCCTGCCCATATGGGGGCACCGTAGAGGGCCATAGAGCGCACCACCGCCATGTAAAGTTGGCGGCAGCTACCTCTTCCCCCCCGAGATTCGGGAGCAAGCGGCCTAGTGCAGCAGCCGTACCCACGAGTCTGGGGGACAGCTGCTGAAGATGGGCCCTGAATCTCCATCTGCTGTCAAGCACAACACCGAGATATCTCAGCGTTGACTTGACAGCTATAGAGGTCCCCCCAACAATTATATTGCAGCCTGCGGGCGGCGCTCTCCGACGACCAGGAAAACAGATGGCCTCGGATTTGTTGAGCGCCACCTCCAGGCCCAATAGCCGGATCCGGGCCACTACCGCCGCTACTGCAGCAGTGGCCAGGATGGACGCCTCCCGGATTGTCTTCCCCCGCACGGTAACCAGGGTGTCGTCGGCGTAACAGATGACGTCAACACCATCCAGGTTAACGCCCCGCAGCACCCAATCATACCCAACGTTCCAAAGGAGTGGTCCAAGAACAGACCCCTGAGGAACGCCGCGAGTCACTGGGCTTCGGCCTCCGCCCTGACTTGTCGGGTAGACCACATGTCTTGCTAAGAGGTAGTCCCCGACGATACGGCGGAGGTACTGGGGTACCTCGTGATGCCCTAGACCCCTCAAAATCGTGCTCCACGGCAGGCTATTGAATGCGTTTGCGATGTCTAGCGACACCGCCAACATGACCTCGCCGTTGGAGCACGCCATCTCGGAGAGATCGTAGACGCGGGATATAGCGTCCAGCGTCGAGCGACCTCTCCGGAACCCGAACTGATTGTCGGCCAGTACCTAGGTACTAGGTCAGCTTCAGTCAGCTCGTGACCACAGCCATTGTAACATGGTCGAAACGTCGAGCGAAAGGTTCACATTTTTACCGATATCAAATAATACGTGATAAGTCCCGATAAACATTTGAAACATGTGTTCAAATCGCGAAAGTTTAAACATTACTATTATTCATCAGTTGAACAACGCAGACTAAATAGAAATTTCATTGTTATAGTCGATTGTCTTTTTTATGTCGATTATGACAATCGACATAAAAAAGACAATCGACTTAAAAATACATAAGCTCCCAAAGCACTTACTAATTGTCATTTGATTACATTAATAAAATTAAATGTAATATCTCTATAGTATTGCAAGTTTGCATTGACTGAACTACATTTATGCAAGTAATTATTACAATAATAGAATTGAAAACGATGTATTTTTAACGCACTTGTGAAGAAAATAATACTAAAAAACATTTTATTATTCGTAATGGCGGGAAAAATTTATCAATTTTTCTAACAATGGCGATTGGCCATAGACTAAAAAAATGCGGTTTCTTTTTTTGGCTTTTCGCTGATAGCGTTTTAGCCACGTACAAAATGGGGAATTACAAGTTTTCTTTATTACAGAGAAAACAAAAGTTAAAAAAAGTTTCACTCAAATAATATTTGAGTGACAGTTTTCTTTATTATAAAACACGTACAAGGCATATTTATCTATTTAAATACGAAGTTGCATGACATGAGCAAGCAATAGGTAAATTAATGTATTCATACTATTTATTGAACACAATCTTTTTGGTATCGTTTTTTTTTAGACCAAGCAACTCAATCAATAAAATTCTATAAAAAAACTCTTTCTCACTCACTTGTGAATAATAGCAATAAAAAACTCATAGTTTGATTACAGGTGTCATTATATGCCTAATTGCGGTGAAATTAGAGCCACTTAGTGAGCAAGTGTGTAGAAAATATATTAACCTATTGGCTTTTTATCAATGTTTGTTATTTAAGAAACATCATATGATTGTTCCAAGGACTCTAAATTCAGGACGTGTAGAAAACCGTATACCAGTTATATTAACAGCTCGGTGGTGATCAATAATACTGAAGTATGTGGTAAATTTGATATCACATTCTTAGCACATTTTTGAATCTAGTGAAAGGAACAATGGTATGATAGCACATTCGTAGCACATTTTTGAATCTAGTGAAAGGAACAATGGCTTGATAGCACATTCGTAGCACATTTTTGAATCTAGTGAAAAGAACAATGGTTTGATAGCACATTCGTAGCACATTTTTAAATCTAGTGAAAAGAACAGTGGTATGATAGCACATTCGTAGCACATTTTTGAATCTAGTGAAAGGAACAATGGCTTGATAGCACATTCGTAGCACATTTTTGAATCTAGTGAAAAGAACAATGGTTTGATAGCACATTCATAGCACATTTTTTAATCACGTGAGTGGAAAAATGATAGCGATTCACTTGTTCAAAAAACTAAACAAGTGAACTAAAATTTAAATATGGTAACCCTTATTCTGATAACACTAAAATCCAAAATCATGTAACACTTACAATGACATTTCTAAAAATGGGATTATTCTATTCAATGTCGGGTAATTTAACGTTACTTTAGCGAACATCAAATTACGTGACGACTAAACTGTCTAAAATATAGCCAAAATTGAAGAGAAATATCTTTTAGTGCTGTCATTTGGAAGTGTTATACTAATTTGGATTTATCCTTAACATAATAAGTTGGTAACTATCTGTCTGTACTGACTTAAGATTTTTAGTGAATGCTTACAGAATCGACATCAATTTAATTTCAATTAGGCAATTTTTTTTCTTCCAATAGTTTAATGAAATCAACTTTAGTTTACTTTTAGTTGAAAAGGATGGCTTAAATATTTTAAAAATTATTACATTATTTTAACCAACCCGCTGTTTAGGGCTTGTGTACACTGCCACCATGGAGATGTCTACTGATACAAAATCAGATCAGATGTCTGCTGATACAGACTCATCATTACTGATGATCGTGACTCCTCTGTTGGAGTTTGTTTACTGTTTCTCTCCACCGAGTTCTGTTGCTGGCCTCATGTAGAGGTGTGCTGAAAGGTGTCTCCAGCTGTTCCGGTACCTGATCCGTCTATCGCTTAGGGCTTTTTCCTCTTGGTCTTTTACCTTAAATTTTGCCAGTTACTATTAGATGCTCAAGGTTGTCAGAGCTTCTACGCGCAATATGACCGAAGTTCTGTAATACTCGGTATAAGCATATTGCAGAGAGTCTTTGGGAACGTTCTAAATTTAGCTCTTCTAAGATAGATACATTTATGCGGCGAGCTGTCCATGGTATTAGCAGAAGACGGCACCAGACCCACATCTCAAAAGCGTCTATCCTTTGTCTGTCAGCTCCCTTCAGAGTCCAAGATTCAGCGCTATACAAAAATATGGAGAAGACCAGAGAGCGTACTATTTGGATTTTGGTGCGTATCTTGACGTTTCAATCTCTCCATATTATTTTAAGTTGGGTCATTGTAGTCTTAGCCATGCCAATACGACGTCGAATTTCAGGTTCGCAACTTCTTTTGTTGTTAATGGTTGATCCGAGATATACAAATTGATCAACTGTCTCATATTTGTTCAAAAGGTCAGTACGTTGTAAAGTTGCAAACCGATCAACAATCATTATCTTGGTTGTACACCTAGCTGTAAGTTTTCCTAAAATTGTAAAATAAAATACATCGTTAGAAAGTTACAGTGAAAAACTGACAATGTGTGAGTCATATGTGACTTCTCTGGGGGTTCTTTTTAATGCCACAAAGTCTGAGTACATAGTCTTTAAGGCGGGTGCCAAAGGTTCTACTTTTGTTCCTCCTGTGATGCTTAACGGTACATCGCTCGAACGATGCATCAATTTAAATATTTAGGGCACTGGCTCACTGAGGATCGAAAGGATGACAGTGACATTGAGAGGGAACGCAGAGCGTTATCGGTCCGGGCAAGTATGCTGGCCCTGATGTACATACGCAGTGAAAGAAAATACCACCACTTAAAGCGTACTGTACATCTGTTTCTGCGAGAATCGTTGCACGACATATCGTGCAACGATACGCAAAAGAGCGTGAAACGCTCTGCGGGTCAAATATAATTATGGCTTTAGGACGTTGTTACGGCTTCCGCGATATTGCAGCGCCTCAACTATGTTCACTGAGGCGCACACTGACACCTTTGACGCCATTTGGCTTATAAAGACGGCCTTATTACTGGCTGGGGACCTTTTACGAAACTTACATAAATCAGGAGCATTTTGAAATAAGCTTAAAATAATTATGTTTATCATCTTACTCCCACTACACAAAATGGCTGAACAATAATAATAATAATTGAATAATAAATTAATAATAAAACCTGTTAATTTCTCATAATTTAACAACATTATAAAATATATATTATTTTATTTTATTTTTATTAATTTAATAATCATAATACAACATTATAAAAAAGCGCTTAAAACACAGTTTTTTTATTATTTAAGTGATATTTTTTAATATTTGTTTATTTTTATTTTTAGTTATTTTTTTATTTTTATTTTTTACCTTTCTTAGTGTAAAAGCCTCCTCTTTCAACACATTAACATTGGAACAATGAAACTACAAAAGTCAAAAGTCACGTCGGAATACGCGAATTCAGTGTTAACTATTTGATAATACGTCATCAAAACGTCATCTAAAGTGGTACCAAATTTAATGGTAGTTTGAAATATGACTACTTTAAGAGGTGGGAGACGGGGCCCCTGATCAGACTTCGCACAAGCAGTAATATCATCCTAAACGCCATAGCAAATAAATTTAATTGTCCTCTGGTGTGAAAACTCATCCAGAGGACTAACTTACTTTTAGGTATTAAGTACCAACCTATATATTTTAGTTTTATAATTATAATGGACTACATATTAAATTATAATTAGTAAAACTAAAATATATAGGTTGGTACTTAATACTGTCTGAATAAATAAATGAATTACTATTATTATTACATTATTAAGCTTCAATTAAGAATAAGTGCCATGGGGTGCCGGCTTAGAAGAGTACCCCCCCAACTCTACCCGTGGTTGCCGTAGAAGGCGGCTAAGGCTAAGCGTGGCGAGTATTGGCATAACCCCTAATGATTGACACAAATGGAACCAGGCCTCCAGTCCCCGGCAGCCCCGCTATTCCTTGCTACGGTAGCGGCCACGGTAACGGTGGGACAGGGGGTGCTAAGAATCCCCGGCAGACGCCCGGCTACCGCCCCCAACGACGACGACTGGCCCTGGTAGGTTACACTGGAATATCGTGGGATTATCAGAAGTACGAAGAGCGGGTGAGGACACGATTACCCTAAAATCAGGTAATATATAATCTCTACTACCGGGCTGGCAACCAACAGTCTCAAGGTGGTGTCGGGTTTCTCGTCCAGAAGTCCCTTACTAACAACATTGTTACGATCGATAGCGGTTCCAATAGGGCAGTATACCTAATACTCAGAGTATCCAAACAATATTCGCTGAAGGTCATTCAGGAATACGCACCGACGAAGTCGCACCCGGATGATGAGGTGGAGGATATGTATGAGGACATAGCCCAGAAGATTAGCCAGTCTAAAGTGGCAGTGGGCAGGGCACATAGCACGCAGAGCAGATGGCCGATGGGGCCGGAATGTTCTGGAGTGGAGAACACGACCGAGCAAGCGCAGCATAGGTCGTCCACCGACACGGTGGACAGACGACCTGATAAAGCGTCGCAGGATGACGTTGGATGCAGGCCGCTTCCAATCGGTCCTTTTGTAAAATTAGGGAGGAGGCATATGTTCAGCAGTGGATGTTCTACGGCTGACATGATGATGATGATGTTGAAGCTTGAATTTGTTCTACTTTATCATAACGTTTGTTTGAGCGCGAATCTTCTAACTGCGATCGTGAAATTTAAAACCCGTCGTACCTTTTCTTTTTTTTCATCTTTCCTTTTAATCATATTTTGTTTTATTTTCGTTATTCAAGCTTGAAGTTGTTGTCTATTTAGAGCGTATGTTTGTCAACCATAAAGCAGGGTTGGTAGGTATAATATATGCTTATGCTTAGTAATCGGGTCACGTACTCTTTACGAAACCATAACAAAGTATGTTGAAAGTGTCGGGAGACTCTTTGACGGCTTGCATGACCCCACGTGTCTTAGGGGTGGGCTTGGTGAGCAAGGTCACCCTTTCACAAACGCTAAGGCCCGGGTAATAGCAATCCCACAGCTGGGGCAAGATAGTGAATGCTAGCGCGACCCCATCTTGACCCATCCTGGCGTAGGACTGCTCACGGGACCGGTTTGGTAGGTTTGCTTAGCTAGTAATCGGGTAATGAAACATACAGAACAAAAATAGTTTTGTGTTCCGTAAGTATAATATAAGAGTATGTAATGTAACACATGACATATGATATAAGGTATTGAAAATATTTGTCTGCAAGTAGGATGTAAGGTTATCTATGATAGAGTCAATACTGTGGTCAAAGCCAGCGCCCAGCACTGTTATTACTTCATCATGTTTTAAATATTTATCGGGACTTATCACGTATTATTTAATAAAGGTAAAAATATGTATCTTTCGCTCGACATTTCGACCATGTTACAATGGTCGTGGTCACGAGCTGACTGAAAACTGCGGGTTAGTCCGGCGAGAAGGGCGGGTGTTTTGTTCTCCTACCCTCACTTGATCTTGAAAAATCGCAGGGTTGTCACTACGACACACAACACTGACTGTATCGGTAAATGTCCTAGTACCTAGGTACTAGGTCAGCTTCAGTCAGCTCGTGACCACAGCCATTGTAACATGGTCGAAACGTCGAGCGAAAGGTTCATATTTTTACCGATATCAAATAATACGTGATAAGTCCCGATAAACATTTGAAACATGTGTTCAAATCGCGAAAGTTTAAACATTACTATTATTCATCAGTTGAACAACGCAGACTAAATAGAAATTTCATTGTTATAGTCGATTGTCTTTTTTATGTCGATTATGACAATCGACATAAAAAAGACAATCGACTTAAAAATACATAAGCTCCCAAAGCACTTACTAATTGTCATTTGATTACATTAATAAAATTAAATGTAATATCTCTATTAATAGTATTGCAAGCTTGCATTGACTGAACTACATTTATGCAAGTCATTATTTCAATAATAGAATTGAAAACGATATATTTTTAACGCACTTGTGAAGAAAATAATACTAAAAAACATTTTATTATTCGTAATGGCGGGAAAAATTAATCAGTTTTCGTTTGCGCACGCATCTAACAATGGCGATCGGCCATAGACTAAAAAAAATGCGGTTTTTTTTGGCTTTTCGCTGATAGCGTTTTAACCACGTACAAAATGGGGAATTACAAGTTTTCTTTATTACAGAGAAAACAAAAGTTAAAAAAAGTTTCACTCAAATAATATTTGAGTGACAGTTTTCTTTATTATAAAACACGTACAAGGCATATTTATCTATTTAAATACGAAGTTGCATGACATGAGCAAGCAATAGTAAAATTAATGTATTCATACTATTTATTGAGCACAATCTTTTTGGTATCGTTTTTTTTAGACCAAGCAACTCAATCAATAAAATTCTATAAAAAAAACTCTTTCTCACTCACTTGTGAATAATAGCAATAAAAAACTCATAGTTTGATTACAGGTGTCATTATATGCCTAATTGCGGTGAAATTAGAGCCACTTAGTGAGCAAGTGTGTAGAAAATATATTAACCTATTGGCTTTTTATCAATGTTTGTTATTTAAGAAACATCATATGATTGTTCCAAGGACTCTAAATTCAGGACGTGTAGAAAACCGTATACCAGTTATATTAACAGCTCGGTGGTGATCAATAATACTGAAGTATGTGGTAAATTTCATAGCACATTCTTAGCACATTTTTGAATCTAGTGAAAGGAACAATGGTATGATAGCACATTCGTAGCACATTTTTGAATCTAGTGAAAGGAACAATGGTATGATAGCACATTCGTAGCACATTTTTGAATCTAGTGAAAGGAACAATGGCTTGATAGCACATTCGTAGCACATTTTTGAATCTAGTGAAAAGAACAATGGTTTGATAGCACATTCATAGCACATTTTTTAATCACGTGTGTGGAAAAATGATAGCGATTCACTTATTCAAAAAATTAAACAAGTGAACTAAAATTTAAATATGGTAACCCTTATTCTGATAACACTAAAATCCAAAATCATGTAACTTTTACAATGACATTTCTAAAAATGGGACTATTCTATTCAATGTCGGGTAATTTAACGTTACTTTAGCGAACATCAAATTACGTGACGACTAAACTGTCTAAAATATAGCCAAAATTGAAGAGAAATATCTTTTAGTGCTGTCATTTGGAAGTGTTATACTAATTTGAATATATCCTTAACAGAATAAGTAGGTAACTATCTGTCTGTACTGTCTTAAGATTTTTAGTGAAGGGAATGCTTACAGAATCGACATCAATTTAATTTCAATTAGGCAATTTTTTTTCTTCCAATAGTTTAATGAAATCTTAGTTTACTTTTAGTTGAAAAGGATGGCTTAAATATTTTAAAAATTATTACATTATTTTAACCAACCCGCTGTTTAGGGCTTGTGTACACTGCCACCATGGAGATGTCTGCTGATACAAAATCAGATCAGATGTCTGCTGATACAAAATAACTTAGGAATCATAACACAATGTGGTGTTTGTAAAAGTAGATGATTCAGAAAATGCATTTCGAGATTATTGTCTGTCAGTTTGGAATTTAATCGATAAAAGACCACGTATGTCTTGAAGAAAAATGGCCTTGAAAATGTCATTAACCGATATGGCCGTGTCATGAAAATGTATCCTATTTGTAGAACTGATAATTTTGTAAATAAAGATTCACATATCAGCTACTAGATAGCGAGGTGCTTTTACTTTTATGAATGAGCATGACAGCTTGTGCCATGATCACTGGAACTCAATAAAATCTACTCCGTTAGGGTACGGAGTTCAAGACCCTCCTCAGCAATAGGTCGTCTTACTATTTGCGAAAAAGTATTCGTATTGTAAGCGTCCACGCGTCACGCTTCTGTGTACGAACTGAGTTGTCTGTGTCACAGTTGCCCTAGATAAATGAAAGTTTGTACTGATTCGCGTAGATGACGCGTTACACTTACGCAGTTATTTATGCTAAGCCCACAAGATGTGAATCGTAAAAGGCGAGGAAGATCAACATAATAGATGCATCTTATCAAGGATGATACTACATCTTGTGCGAGAGTTTATCTTTGTTGATACGAACACACATATAACATCATCATCTAACCTACAGATATTCCACCGTGAAGCAATAGTGCGCACGCAAGGTGACGAGCGAAGTATATTGCCACGATTAACAATACGATTCTAAGCTCTGGGTGCCACTGGAACTGTCACAGACAGGCGTAGTAATTTATTCTGTGGTAGGTAGCGCTTATCGTCGGACTTGTACTATGGGACGCGCGTCCTATACGAGAGCAGACCAAAATCAAAATCAAATCATTTATTCTATACGGCCTACGGTACGGGTGCACTTACATATTGTCGTTTTACATTTATTTTTTCTTAAATCTACAACCGGATCGGAACACGACCACGACTGAGAAGATCCGGCAAGAAACTCAGCGACTTGTCTTTTTAAATGTTTTTAGACCTTTAGTTTGTATATAGGTATATAATCTATATATATAAAAGCGAAAGGTCACTTACTCACTCACTCACTCATCACGAAATCTCAGAAACTACAAGTGCTAGGAGTTTCAAATTTTGCATGCGGGTTCTATTTAGGACGTAGGTGCTCATCAAGACGGGATTTTATGAAATTTAACCCCTAAGGGTTTTTTTGGGGTTGACAGTTTGTATGAAACTTCGTTACTGCGAGTGCTAAAAGTTTAAAATGTTGCATGGGGGCTCTTTTTAGGACCTAGGTGTTCACTAAGACGGGAGTTTATGAAATTCGACCCTAAGGGTTATTTTTTGAGGTTGATAGTTTGTATGAAACTTCAATTACTGCGAGTTCTAAATGTTTAAAATTTTGCATGGGGGTTCCTTTTAGGACGTAGGTGCTCACTAAGACGGGATTTAATGAAATTCAACCCCTAAGGGGTTTTATTGGGCTTGACAGTTTGTATGAAACTTCGTTACTGCGAGTGCTAAAAGTTTAAAATGCGTCATGGGGGTTCTTTTTAGGACGTAGGTGCTCACTAAGACGGGATTTTATGAAATTCAACCCCTAAGGGGTTTTTTTGGGGTTGACAGTTTGTATGAAATTTCGTTACTGCGAGTGCTAAAAGTTTATAATGTTGCAAGGGGGTTCTTTTTAGGACGTAGGTGTTCATTAAGACGGGATTTTGTAAAATTCGACCCCTAAGGGTTGTTTTTGGGATAGATAATGAAACCTCCAAGACCAAGCGAACGAAGACGCTGGCGGGTCAGGTAGTTATATTATATATACCATATGTGTAACATAATTATAAATTATGACGATTGGTCCAATTAAGAATATTGTTTTTCAACAATTATGTGTAAATTGGTATTACTAATAATTTCATATTACCTAATTATTTAGATCTGTGGCACGTAACTTAAGTATGAGATTATTGTTAAGAAATATGTTTGCTTCGCTAAGCAAACAAATGAAATGCATTGCAAAGCAATAGAAAAGCATTGCATTCACAAGTAAGAAAAATAAACAATATTAAGCAAGCCATAGTACTTATAATTACATAATTTTGTGTAGGTATGTACTAACTTAGTAGTTTGAAGTGCTCAATGTAAAAGGAAAGTATCGCCAAATCTCTTCACAAGGATAAGTACACATAAATAAAATATTTCATATACAGGATGGTTTTTTGAGAAGGGCGGTCATGGTCAAGTCCAGAACCACGAGAGTTAGAAAAAAATCGTGAAAGGAGACATGCTTTCGATTTATAAGAAAACATTAAATGCATACTTAGTTTTTTTTAATCTTTTACTTTTGACGGCAGCGTTCCGGAATCTTCGCGAAGTCTTCTCGTCAAAAATACCTCAGTGCCTCAAGACAAGAGTCTTCGACCAATGTGTGCTACCAGTGATGACTTATGGCACTGAAACGTGGTCTCTTACTATGGGCCTCATAGAAAAGCTCAAAGTCGCACAACGAGCTATGGAGAGGGCTATGCTCGGGGTTTCTCTACGTGATCGAATCAGAAATGAGGAGATCCGTAGAAGAACGAAAGTCACCGACATAGCCCAGAAGATTAGCCAGTTAAAGTGGCAGTGGGCAGGGCACATAGCACGCAGAACAGATGGCCGATGGGGCCGAAAGGTTCTGGAGTGGAGACCACGGACCGGCAAGCGCAGCGTAGGTCGTCCACCGACACGGTGGACAGACGACCTGATAAAGGTCGCAGGACGACGTTGGATGCAGGCCGCTTCCAAACGGTCCTTTTGGAAAATCATGGGGGAGGCCTATGTTCAGCAGTGGACGTCCTACGGCTGAGATGATGATGATGATGATTTAAAAAAAAAATTACACACGTATTATTGAACTAATGCATTCTGTTGCTGATAAAGATCAATATTCGCAAAGAAATAAATTACTAAAAAATAAAGGAAATAGTAAATTTTTACTATGTTCTACCGACTTCCAAAAAGGAGGAGGTAATCAATTCGTATGTATTTTTTTTTAATGTTTGTTACCTCATAAGTTCCGATAGGTTGAACCGATTCTCAAAATTATTTTGTTGTTTTAAAGCTGATGCTTCCCGTGGTCCCATTCAATTTCATCAAATTCAGTCCAGCAATTTTTGAGTTACACTACAATAACTGAATAGAATGGAAGTATGTATAAACATTTTCAAATTGTACTCGTATTATTTTTACACAGTCTGACTCACTTTTTAGCCGTTGTGTGTATGCGTGGGTGTGTTGTGTTTCACGATTTTTCTCTAAGTCTCGTGGTTCCGTATATGTATGTTTATATAATACAGTAACACATTATAGCCTATTACGATCTTACTGCCAGGGCTCGAGTTTTCATCGCATCATGAATAGTATACTCATTACTCGTGTTAACAATATATAATTATTTCACTATAAAAAAACATACATTATAGACAAATTAATTTCAGTAGGTTAAAATTAGCAAAATTGTTGTATTATTAGATAAATGGAATGTATTTGACTCGCAGATGTTTTCTGAATTCACCGCAAGGTGGCATTGTTGACGATCATGGTAGGAGAGTTGTTCTACCGCTAAAATATTGTTATAAAAGTAGTAAGCGTGGCGGAAAGCGGCCAGTAGACCCGACCAGGGCTGTGATCCCGATCGCATTGTAGGCTCCGGCCGAGATCTTCTTCGCAGCCCCAGTCGCAGTCGAGGTAATTCACACACACACGATTGTAGTCCCAGCCACGGTGCGGGTGGGAGTATACACCGCGGCCCCGGTCGCGATGTATCCTCCGGCCCAGCAAATGGCTGCGGACGAGGTAACACTGGTTTTCTATGTAGTCCCAGCCACCATGGCTGTGGGCGAGGTATTACACATTCTTATTGTAGCCCCACCCAAAGTACAGTCATGAGTGCACAACGCGACGATCCTGGTCGCGGTGTGGACCCATGTCGCGGAACTGGGAGGAGGCGAGGTACACAAGGTTATGATTTAGTGGTAAACACAGTCAAACACCGAGCTCGCCGGCGATTCTCTCCAAATAGTCGTAGAGTTAAAATTCATAGGGCCCACTTTCAACGGTACACTTATGTACCGGGGCGATTCTCTCCTACTCCCCTCTCTCCTGGCGACGGCCCAAGCCGAGGTCCGTACCCTAGTGGTGCCCTTGAGCAAGTCGCCTACTCCTCTCCTTGCGGCGAAGCGTCTTCAACGCTCGCCTTAGGCGGTGCGCCCTCTGCGCCCGCATCTGGCTGAGTGCCATCTGCGCTCGCCAACCGTCCGGTGACGCTGTAAATGCCGGTAGAGGCAAACAGCATTAGTCCGTTCTAAAAAAAAAAAAAAAAAAAAAGGAAAGCGGCCAGTCCAGTGTCATAACTGCCAACTGTACGGTCATGCCGCCCGATTCTGCTTCGCCCGCCCGAGGTGCGTCAAGTGCCTCCCCTAGGCACAGGTCGTATGTAAAATAATAAGTGAATGCTCTGTTTTATTTGCAATACCTTATTAAGGAATACATTCCTTATCAAGTATGCTTATTACAGCGATAATGTTAAATGAAATGTTACACTCGTATGCAAGTAGTTTGGTTATAGTTGAGTAATACTTCAAATATTCTGTAAAACTGCACATAGTATTCAGCAATCCGGCTTTATATATATATAAAAAAAAAACTATATTATGCTTGATCGATAAGATAGACTATATAAGAAAATTCACACTTTACACACCCTCATACAAAAAACTGACACACATGCACACCTCACAGGGGCACTGGCCTATTATAAAATTTTCATTTGAATACAATAATATGTGACCATAGGAAATCTATATAGTAAACGTACAAAACACAAGAGCTATGAAAGATTACATTTTATATTTGGATAAAAGAGTAAACATTATTATTATTGACGTCCTACCACAAAATAAACAAGATGTTGTGTCCCTGTCGGTATAATTCGTAGCTTCTGATTCCGAGAACCCATTAAGCCATACAAAGAAACCCTGCAGTGCCTCTAGCGATAGCAAGACTAGGTATGATACAATTATCTATGATACACGATACAATTTCAAAGGGATAATTACTAAGAATGTTGTCTCCCTATCTTCTAGGAATTGATAAGCTTATCTTGTCTAATTAAAAAAGTAAACTAAAATGTCTAATGTATATTGTGTATATAACTCACTGAGCAGCCCGCCCGGCCAGCGGTTTCAGTCGCTTGAACTATGCGGTTCACAGAAATAATAAAAAAATAATTCACCCCAAAACTGCCACCGGTGGCAATTTTAAGTTTGTAGCCCCAACAGTTAAGGCTCTAGATATATCTGCATAGACGTATCAGTCAGTCATTATGCCTAACCCCAGTACGGATGGATCGCTTTGCTTCGTCTCATTATACTTTTTAACAGATGTAATACATAAAGTGTCAAAAACCTTTGGCCTTTTCCATTGTACGTCATAACAAGCAGTTGCTACTAGCAACCATTTGTTATGACGTACAATCATAGAGTAAATTATATATATGTAGACCTACGAATAATAATAAGTCAGGAACAGTAACTGCGTTAAAAAAATGACCCAACAAAAGTCGTGTTCAAGTAGGCGGGGCTTAAAAGTCGTGTTCAGTACGTCATCAGTCGGACATTCTTCTTGCAAGCGAGCACACGTGAATTCTTCGCATACTTATTAATTTTTATCATTGTGAACTACAGCTGTGAATCATCATGCCAGCATGTGTTGTGAAGTGGTGCAGGATCCATACAAGATTAAAATGTCCAGGAATCACTTTTATTAATAAGTAGTAGCAAAATTATAATTATATTAAAATATGTTCAAATACGTATATGATGATATGATGATGAACGTATAGATGGTCAATACTATGCAAAATAAAGTCAGTCTATTTTTGTTTAATGTATATTTCTTACAGAACTGAATATTGAAATGTAACAGCAATGTATTTTGCATAATTTGTTTTATTTTCATTTTCTTGCCGATCCAATGCAGTAAAATAAATGCCTTACTGCAGTTAAGCTAGAAAGATAAGAGTATGACTAGATGCATGTGAAAACCAGCGTTATATACTTACTCCGTTCGTTTTGACGAAAAAAAAATAAAAAAGAAAATTGAAAGTAATTGTATATGTACCATGTTACACAAAACTGCAGATCCTCCCAGGTACAGTAAGAACCTACTGTATTTTTAGTTATGTTATTATGTATATCGAATCTTATATTAAGCATTTTTACGCTGATGATTCGTCCCTAAAAAAAACCTCAACATCACTGAAAAATGGTTTCGCCTATATATACTCGAAGGGGTAAGCAGCGGTGTTTTCAACGCCTACATTTAAGTTGTTTGTTTTTTTTGTTTGTGCCTTAAGCTTGTGTCGCTCGCTATTATTTTGACAGCTCGATACACTAGACGTGCTCGGCGACCGTCAAGGGGGATGAAATGTTACACAAATACCGTCAAGGGTGATGAAATGTAATGACAGTTTTTTTCAATGGTGATAAATTGTATATTTGTATGTACTCGTAAGTCCTGTCTTTTATTATTAGTGTTTACTGATTGATACACTAAGTATTTAAATTTTCTCATATTTTCTCTTGGATTACTATTATAGCAATTGCGTTTGACCATGTACATATTTTATAACATTTTGGTATAATGATAGATGGAGGTCTGGTCAGGGTGAGGTCTTGGATAAGATAATAAGCTCCTCGAAGTACTAACCCTGCGCAGACGTAGTCGCGGCCACCAGCTAGTTAAATATATTTTTGGTAAAATGAATATGCGAAAGTTTTTTAATCTCACTTCACTACATTGCGAAGAAAGAGTCTCTTCTAATTACTTCTAGACGAAAACTTAATAAATTAATCATAATTGGCGGGACATAAAATTCATTGAAATGTAAAAAGTATCCGATATAAAAAATAACAAATAAAAAACATTGTTTATATTATTGACTTGGTACAATCCACTTGTTGCATTACATCGTCCACGCCGCTACGACTCAGTTGTCATACTAGACGTTGCTGCGCGCGCGTGAACCAATGCCTGCTTTCCTTCTGAATTCAAACCAATAAGCAATAATGTCTATTTGTAACCTCGGAAGTAATTCCTATTTGGAATCATACGTCGCTTTCGTTTGAAGGACCACTTTTTGTGTGGAATTTGTTCTGAGTTATGCTTCCTGACTTATTATTATTCGTAGATGTAGACGTACAATAGCAACTTGCTAGCCTTTCGTTCAAGACGAGTGGGTTTGAAAGTATTTTTAATATAGGTATTTCTTCTCCTCCTTGGGTATTGCACCGATTTCCCAAAGAAGAAGGTTCTCAAGTCGACGCATATATTTTTTATGTATGACCACGCATAACTTTTTATTCCACTCTATCAGTGTTAAGTTCTAACTTCTAAGATATCCCCCAAGCCATATAAGTTGGTGTTTACGTTATAATATAAACCTTAATGCCAAACAATCTCTTCACATGTTAAACGATATATAGATCTTATTTAAAGATTACACTATTCCTTATGCCGGTTTTATGATGCCAGTATCAGGTCCTATGACAAAGTAATAAATACTGGTAATGAAGCAGAACTTTATATGTTGTCTTTTAAGTACCTAATATACTACTTTATTGATTACCAACAGATATACTTAGTAATATGCAATTATTTCAGCGAAATTTCAACACGACGTAGTAACAATTATCCTGTAATTCTATTCAACTGTGCGTATACTATTACATACCGCATTGCATCGAATCCGCTATTTAAATATCCATAAATTTCATGTTTCAAGGGCTTGGAATTATGTTTGTTTTAACTTCGCTTTATTCATCGTTTCTTTTCTGCAAGAACATGTTTCAATAATCAAATCAAATAAATAAGTACCTAACTAATTAACTATTCATCAGCGTAAATCATCATGCATTATTGGATTAGGGAGTGATTATTCCGTTTAGTAAGAATTATCACTGCTTAACATTTAATTTTTTTGATGATTGTTTTGCTCTCACAAATTTCACGTATTGTTCCTTATAATTCCAAATACTTCGACTTCCAATTTGAATAAAAATATTTACTTATAATCATCTATGATTTTTGTTATATTGACGGTTAAAATTACGTGGTACGTATAGTCGAATATCTTGACCGGTTTAGTAGACCGGCTAGTACTCAGAACTAGTGCGAACGCAGCCGGGCGCGCATGTACTCCACGAAGAAGTGGCCTGGACGGTCACGAAACCGATCGAGATATTCGACTATACGTACCGCGTAAGTTAACCGTCAAAATAACATTAAAATGTGTAATACTTACGAAAGTTTCAATAAAGTCTATGATTTTCACTGTCAGTCAGTCAGATTCACTCTTACTTCCTACCTCCTACACCTACGCGTATTTTAGATACTTAGGTACCTATCAGGTCTTATCCAAAATATAACGGAGCATCTGGTCGTAGCGACGTGTGAGAAATAGCTGACTGTAATTTTAAGTATGCTGCATGTGAATAGGGACCGATTATTTGCACCAATTACATAAAACAAATAATAATAAATAATACTTAAATAGTCTAAACCCCGTGTCACATGAATCCAGGGTACCAGTTTTATCGATTCCAAATATAGCTTTAATTTATTCAACTGTTTTCATGTAAATATGTAAGTATCAAACAACTCCAACACACGCTTACTCCCGCACAAACTTTCTCTAAATTGTAATAGTGTGGTTTGAGTATGCTCAAAGTATTGATGTTTTTTTTTCTAATACGAGGCAAATAATTTATCACTATACCCTAAAATAATACATTGTTATGATAAATTTCAGGTAAATGTATTACAAAAGTGTGATATAAGGGAAATTTCCCACGCGCTAAGATTAAATGCAGCCCTCTGAAACATAATATACCAAATATGATGAATATCCGTTCAGCCCCGATCAAACTCATCAATCAATCAAACTCAGATCAGATGTATGGTCTGATATTCGCCTCCTTCCACTTGGATCCACAGCTTGGCTCCACAAGTAGATCCACGGATACCTTTATCTCCTCTTTAATCCACAGGTGGATCCATGGATACATCATTTTCCTCTTAAATACACAGGTGGATCCGTGGATACTTTTTTTTCCTTTAGAATACACAGGTGTATCCATGGATTCTTCTTTTTCCTCTTAAATCCACAGGTGGATCTGTGGATATTTTTATTCATTTTCAATGTACCTAGTTATGGCCGAAAATAAAACTATTTCTTGCCCTTCTTGATCGGACTATACTATACACTTAGTTATTAATTTATTTTATGTTTTATGAGTGCTCTCTTAGGGCCCATGTAAACAAAGTGTGAGTTAATTTGTATTAGAGTATACGCATGCCACTTTAGGCTAAAATGCTTCCTATTTCGTTTTGTTACCTTTCTTAATATAATAAATAATTGATTTAATCTGTTGTTTAAATAATATTAACCTATATTTTAATACTACTGCTGCAAATTTACCTATCTCAAACATCTTCTATCAGACTTCATTCGGCTAGAAAATGACACGGATTTAGGTCTTAGCTCTGACAGCTTTCAAAATGACTATTGATGTCATATTTTATGATTTTAAAATCACTCTTAGACTTCATTCGACTCGACAATAACAACGATATTGGTCTTAGATGTGACAGCTGTCAAAGTGACAGTTCATGACTTATGACGGCTTATTGCGTAAGTTAAACTTGGTCTACTAATCTCTTTAAAATCCTTAAATACATCCTCCACTGTCACTTTGACAGATGTCACAACTAAGACCTACATGCGTGTCATTTTCTAGCCGAATGAAGTCTAAGAGTGAAATCAAAATCATAAAATACGACATCCTCTGTCATTTTGACAGCTGTCACAGCTTAGACATAGTTTCATGTTATTTTCAAGTGGAACAAAACCTAAAAGTGAAAACAAAACTATAAAATACGTCATCGACTGTCAGTTTGACAGCTGTCACAGCTAAGACCAATATCGTTGTTATTGTCGAGTATGATATAGTCTAGGTGTGAAATCAAAATCATAAAATACGACATCATATGTCATTTTGACAGCTGTCACTTCACAATCATCTATGAGAAGCTACAGTATAATAAAACCATAGGGTCTAACAAACATTAACACGGAACCCTATACAAGTTGAATATTTATGAAATAATATTTGGTAGTGCAGTGGGGAATGAAAATTCCCTTCTGCACTACCAGTAGTGCAGCTTGGTAGTGCAGCGGCTCAGACTACATAGCCGGGGAATGGCTGGGTTTATGGATTCAAGTGGCATATAAAAATATTGTTATTTTTGGATCCCCTCGTTTGTGGATTCAAGTGGCATATAAAAATATTAGTATTTATAGATCCCCTCGTTTGTGGATCGAAGTGGCATATAAATATCATTAGTATTTGTGGATCCCCTCTATGGTGGATTTAAGAGGAGATAAAGGTATCCGCGGATCCACATGTGGAGCCAAGCAGTGGATCCAAGTGGAAGGAGGCTGATATTCAGCCATATATAGTTTTAAAACGGTAACAAATCGAGCCTACTATCCCATTTTTTCTTTATTTAATACTAGCTGGTGCTCGACGTCGTCTGCGCAGGACAAGTACTTCGAGTAGCTTATTATCTTCTCCAAAGCCATATCTATCTTTATAGCAAAACGTCATAAAATAATTACATTGTTATATGAATAAATTTAAATACTTAGTAAACACTTATAATAAAATACAGTACCTACTTTATGTACATACAAATATAAAATTAATCACCATGGAAAAAACTGTCATTATATTTTATCACCCTTGACGTCTAGGGTATCGAGCTGTCAAAAGGATATCATGCTTTTGACTTAGAAACTGACACAAACTTTGACAGAACTGTCATCATTACGATCTTGACGTAGGCGGAGGTCTTATTATTTCGTCTATGCTGTGCCCAAGAATATTACTTTCGCTTTTTCACCCGCGTGGTGATGATGATGATGACGATGAAAAGTTTCATACGTGTCAATCCAGCCCCTCATCTACCTCCATACCAAATTTCATCAAAATTGGCACCACCGTTTGAGCGTGAAAGAGCAACAAAGATCCACACATCCATACATCCATAATCACAAACTTTCACGTTTATAATATAAGTAGGATTTTTACAATATTAGTGTGGATATTGAAACAGCCAGTATCTCGTTCACATCGTATGTAGTAGTTCGTGTACGTAATCCCCACGGTGACGAAGATCATTTTTACTGTAGAGCAAGGTAGAGCAGATGTCATGGTTCGGGTTCATCAGAAGAATAAGGATGAAACCATAACACAGTCAAACTTATGAAGACGTACCTACATAAAATCGTTGATTATTTTTAATATTTGCATATTGTATCGCAACGAATATATTATGCACTATACAGGTCGCAACTATATATATACTGTAATTAATCAGTATCTACTCGTGTCATACAAAGATGGAATCACACTAATATAATTATAAAAAAAACAACAATTAAACAAATCATTATTTATATTAATAGTATTCCGCAACGAGTATTGACTATACTCGTTGCGGAATTAGGTTTAGGTATAAGGTAGGTACTTACAATGTTCCCCCCCGAGTGTTCCCGCCTTGCCGTGGCGGAGGGGGCTCAGTAGCCGTGGCTTGGGTCACCACGGTGAAGCTAAGAGGAACCAATGGGCCTGCCAGTGATAGCCGATAGCTGGCGGGCCCGAGGTGGGACCGCTCCTATGGGCTTTGCCCTCCAAGTCCACACGGGAGCGGTCACTGTAGGTAGCGGTGGTGTATGGTGGTTACGGTGAGCCGCTCTCCATGCCTTTCGCGGCCTTGACGGGGCCGCCACCGTTAGATGGCGGACGCGGTGGGGTCGCAGGGGAAGAGGACTGTCGGTATTGAGAGGCGCCGCTGTCCCTATCCTATGCGGCCGAAGTAGCAGGCGGTGGGGCTACTCACCTGACCCATCGTAGGGGTACTTAGGGCGCCCAGACTCGGGGGAGTCTGGGGTCCATTTGCGGGCTAGGTCCCCCGTGGCGGTTGCGGCACGCCAAGTGTTCTGGCGTGCTGCAAGAGAGAAGGGTCCGGCAACGGACAGCCGCGGCGGGTTCGCGGTCGTGTGCGAAATCTGTCCCGCGTTCCCGCCAAAAGCGGCAGTGACGGAACACCGCAGAGGTTTGGTGGGTATGCTGCCCTTCTGGCAGAGACACCCACATAACCACCGTGCTCCCCCCGGGGCCGGCGGTATCCATAAAGGATTACTCTGCGTCAAAAAAAAAAAGGTACTTACAAGGTTGGATTACTGGATACGGGATGCCGGTCTGGTCCTTGGGAGGCCGCTCGCTGGGTAGATGGCCGTCTGCTTGACTCCACTCGATAACCCCGCAAGGATTGTATGTCGTTGCGCTGGTTTCTCGTGCGTTCAAATAGTTACACCGTTATACAATTATTATAGCTCTGTTATCGAAATACAGTAGTTCCAGTAATTTAGAAAATTCGTTAATTTAAATTATATGATTTTTAAAGCTCTAATGCCTGCTTAGTGAGGCCAAATATTGCAATTTTACAGATAAAAATACACATCCTCGGACGGGGTTTGAAGCTACGTCTTGCGTAGGACGGTTTAAATAAAATAGGGAGTTCAAATTCGATTCCGGTTGGTATGCCTTGGTGGCCTTGAGGTCATGGCGTCTGACACGGATTGGCGGAAGGCACGGGTTCAAATCCCGTCCAAGAAAGTCTATTTTTCACTCCAAAATAGCAAAATTCGATAATGCTGTAAAAAGCGTAATGCTATCTTACAAAATCCAACTAATATTATGTTAATGCTAGTGTTCAGATGGATGGGGATTATATCTTTTAAATCTAATTAATATTATGTTAATGCTTCGAAGGCAATTCCATTGCAAAGAGGCGTGAGACAGGGAGACGTTATATCTCCGAAACTGTTCACCGCTACATTGGAAGACGCCTTCACGCTTCTTCACGCAAGGACTTGGCATCAATATTAACGGCGAATACATCCATCGTAGACCTCAGTACAATGCTCGAAGGCCTCCATCGAGTTTCCCAACGGGAACCTTAAGATGAACATGGACAAGACGAAAACTATGTCTAATGCCCATGTTGTACCTACCCCAATATCAGTTGGGAACTCAGTTCTTGAAGTTGTTGACGGTACATCTACCTGGGACAGACAGTCAAACTAGGCAGGTCCAACTTTGAGAAAGAGGTCAATCTTCGAATCCAACTCGGCTGGGCAGTGTTCCGGAAACTTCACGAAGTCTTCTCGTCAAAAATACCTCAGTGCCTCAAGACAAGAGTCTTCGACCAATGTGTGTTACCAGTGATGACTTATGGCACTGAAACGTGGTCTCTTACTATGGGCCTCATAGATAAGCTCAAAGTCGCACAACGAGCTATGGAGAGGGCTATGCTCGGGGTTTCTCTACGTGATCGAATCAGAAATGAGGAGATCCGTAGAAGAACTAAAGTCACCGACATAGCCCGAAAGATTAGCCAGTTGAAGTGGCAGTGGGCAGGGCACATAGCACGCAGAACAGATGGCCGATGGGGCTGAAAGGTTCTGGAGTGGAGACCGCGGACCGGCAAGCGCAGCGTAGGTCGTCCACCGACACGGTGGACAGACGACCTGATGAAGGTCGCAGAACGACGTTGGATGCAGGCCGCTTCCAACCGGTCCTTTTGAAAAATCATGGGGGAGGCCTATGTTCAGCAGTGGACATCCTACGGCTGAGATGATGATGATGATGATGAATATTATGTTAATGCTAGTGTGCGGATGTAGGGGGTTTGTTCCTCAATCAAGCCACGGACGGCTAATCGGATATCGATGAAATTTTGTATGCAGATAGATAAGGCGCTGGAATAACACATAGGATTCATTAACACACTGGTGAAACCGCGGGGCGCAGCTTGTCTGTTATAAATGCGACAGTTTGTAAGTGAGTGAGAATGTGAGTAATGTGTTATTGTTTTTTAACATTAAAACGCCTGGACAGATTTGGATTTCAAATTGGCATATCTTATACCCAGTGATTGATGCATGGGTTATTTTTATCCCGTTTCAAGTGATTGTTCCTCAGCCCCGAGAAAGCCCGATATTCTTATTCCACGCGGGCGGAATCACGGGCAGTTATTAAAAATAATAATTAATAATGTATTTTGTTTACACTTTGCACCGGACGAGATAACTTTCCATTGATATGCGACCGCTATCAGTATTTGTGAAACACTTATCTTAACAGCATCGGGTAAAATTATCGAACTTTATAATTATTACAAAAATAAAACTTGCGTTTATTTACTGGTTATATTCCTACTTCCAACTACTAACTACATTGCATCCATCCAATTGTCTCAAACCTCCAGACACAATAGAAACATTACGGGATTACTCACGTAATATTTATCGGATAGGTCCGACTATAGTTTCGACCACATTCGGTGGTCTTTTTCAAGGAGTATTCGGGACGCCCGCGTCGATGACGTCTCGCTTAGCACTCTTCTGACCTATCCGATAAATATTACGCAAGTAATCCCATATTTCTAATTGAAAATGAGTGAAAACCAGATTATTTTTTATAACAAGAAATTTCATTTATATTGACTTTGACACATGTGGGGATATACGAGTATAACCAACTGTAGGCAAAATATGGGTTCTTTATATTTTTAAAGGATTACTATTGTTTTATTTCATACCGTTTTTTACAAGTTAAAAGTCGGGTCGGGCCTCCGGAACCTCCCACAAACCGACTGAAACGAAATAGCAAGCTATATTACTTCACGTCGGTGTTATGTGGGAGTATGGTATTTACCCGGTCGTGCCGGCCCATTTTCCTGTAACCCATAGTGTTACAGCGTGGCACTACCACCAAAAAGACGTGGATGATTATGGACCCCACCCATAAGTCCCATAACGCAAAAATTCTGAGACTGTACACCCCCTCTAGTGACTACCAAGTCACTGCACCTACCAAAAGTATCTGGACCAATAATGTTGGTACATCAAGTATATTATTTATTCTAGCTAGACCAATAGTCTTATTTCTTTTTTAATTCGGAGTTTTATTGTACCTCGTACCTTGTGTTTTCGTGCGAAAAATTTTGTAGAGTACCTATTCTCCTACGGACGTTTTACATTAAAACACAGTAGTTATAAAAATAATAGTTTTGACATGTTTCATTTACTGGCAAACTGGAATGGAATGGAATCATAGAAAAAATTTACTTATCAAATTGTGTGATCGAACCCATAGGTAGCAAGAGTTGGAATGTAAAAGGCAGCTACTGACGGCCCCTGAGCACCCGGCTCCAGAATGCCGTTCAGTAGCTTTGCCGCAGATACATATAAAGTTGTGCCAACTGAACTATCCGGTCCCTCACGGAGATTTCAACGCCAACTATCTTATATTTTTTATCTATTTCATCTAGGTATATGTATAAAAATGAACTACTAATTTTCCTGGTCCCGCTATAACATGTGAACGGTTTTCCTGATTACATTCATTTTTTTTAATGTGTTATAATACTTCGAAGAAGGTTCTTACATTAAAAAAAAGAAAATACGGGAGCTTGTAGTGAGGCCGAATGCAGAGCCTACTACGCGAGCGAATTCGCGGGCAGTCGCTAGTATTATAATACTGTATAGGCCGAAAAAATTGTATATTGGAAATAAATTCCAAAAATTATCAGATGTGTAAGAATAAGGAATAGATCAAGAGCTTAATTAACTTAACTTTCAATTAATTTTTGAATTTCTGACGGTCTGTCTATTATTGTGTCTGTGTGTACAATTGGACAACGTTTTCACAATTAGTTTGCCTATTTTTTCAGCCACAGATTTGACTTAGTTTCATTATAATGTGACTACAGGAAGCCTCCTGTAGTCACTGTCACTCATCCTGTAGTATAATGGATCGTTATACCATTCATTAGCTATTAACTAATTAATGGCCAACCAAAGCTAATTAATGGTTTAAGATTATAATTATTTATAAGATAGGTCATAATATATTTAACTTAGTACCTACTGAATAAAATTTGATGCCTTTATCGATATAGTTATGCTGTTATGGAGGATCCCAATAATCTATCTATCCGCGGTTTTCCTTACTACCGATAGAAATTTGACATAACTTCCATACAAATAGTGTCAAATATCTAACTCTAGTAAGGTAAACCGGCGATAGATAGATTATTGGGACCGGCCGTTACTGACAAAGTTCATCTTGTTATAATGAGATGTTGTCATAATTTACTTCGCTAATGGCAGAAACATTTTTTATTAATATAAAAAGAAATGTGTTCAATAAATATGCATACTCGTGGAGAACATATAAACAATAGATTTTTGTTAATATATAGATTTATTGCAAGTACATGCAGCACAATACAGGACAGAGAGTTGTACAGAGAGTGCACAGCTTATAACTTAACACTTACTCGTATGAACATAGATGACACCATAGATATTTTTATGTTTTCAATTCCCAGTGATTTAAATTATAAAATAGAATACACATTTTTAATTCTGCAAGACTAGATCGCGATGTATGTTCATAAAGCATGCTTGTAATTTAGTATTAATTTATTTGGTTTATCATTGACAATATATAATATAAATAAATAAATTACATTTAGAACTCTTGGTGAATAAGTCCCGGGTAGTGTTGCCACTATACCTGTTGCTACCGTGAACCAGTAATGTTCGCAATACTGTGTTTTGGTTTGAAGGTATGGTTGCCGGTGAAATTACAGTAGTAGTACATGAGACAAGCATTTAATATCTTAGGGTCGCGGGCACAATGCAGTTTTTCACTTGTGATGAAATGCATCTAGCTGTTATAGGCAGGGGTTACCATTTAAGACGCGGTATAACCCCAATTTTAAACTAATTTACGATGTTTTACGTAAGGTTGAAAATCGCTTGTTAGATTGGACGATGCAATGCGAAAATGCGTTAATTTTGTATGTTTTCTTTATATTTTTCGATATATACCTACTAACAAAATTGAAAAAACGGCTGGTTATAACTTTAGTACTATTACGTTGCCTAAGTATTACCTAAAAAAAATATAGTGTTATCGCTGAAAATTCTGAGAGTTTGGACGTGAAAGTTTATTTTTGTGGACCTATTCAGGATTTTTTTCTGCTGAAAGAGAGTTATATTTATGAATTCTATTCGGTTATTACTCTTTTCCTATTCCTTTTATGACCTTTGTATTTTTTTCATAATATACTATCGATTTGTTTCGTTACACTAGGTGTTTAAAAATTCTGCTTTTTCTTTAATCAGGGTACGAGCGCGCCTTAACATCAGGCGAGTGTCGTACTTGTACCGTTTCCAAGTAAAATAAAAAAAATGAAAATAAATATAAATAAGCGATTCATCTTTAAACCAAATACTTGTGCAAATCTTTACTGGACCATTTTAACTCAATTATTTTACTAATTACTAACCGGCGAATAAGATAGTAATGATGCACATAGAAGCACTTTCTTTTTTAATGAGACCTACCATTCTAAAGACCTTTCTATTTTGTCGGAACCTTACGCATCCGTCGACGTTAGTTTTATTCATACATATTTTGTTCTAGGCGTAAACAGGATGTGAGATGCGCTCACCTTATGATTACCGATAAGTAAAGAACTAATATAATGTGGGAACTTAAAATCTAAGCCTTAGCCAGTACACAGTTTTCCTAGTAAAATATATCTAATTAATTGGCCAATTCTAACCATGTTATGTCATATTCATCAAAACGTGATGACCCTCCAGCGGCTTCGCTCGCGTAGCCTCGCGGGATACGGATTATTACAGTTGTTTAACTATCCCATGGGAAGTCTTTAATTTACCAGGATCAAAAGTATCCATATAGGATACTTACATTAAGCAGGGATAGAAGCTACCACCATACAAAAATTCATTTAAATCGGTCCATTCGTTTTGGAGATTAGCCCGTACAGACAGACGAACAGACAAACAGAGAAACAAAAACTTTGCAAAAAAAAAAAAAATTAGTTCGATTTCACTCATTACTCGGTTTTAGCGCTTTTTTCATTGTACTGAAATTCGACCACTACATTTTTATTATTGTGTAGTGATATTAACACTATTATTATGTTATGTTGCTATATGTACCTATATTTTAATTGAGTTTCCTATTTTCGGCACTGTTAAAGCGGCAATAATTTGTCATTATTTCGTTATTTAAAGCTAAACGATAATTTATGGTGAGTACCACTGAATACATAGTTTCATGTGATGAGTATTCATTCAATAACGATATAATTGGCGGTATTTTTGTATGTATTTCCAAAATTTGTGTTTATCTTAATTATGGTGGATTGCTAACCATTAAAAAAGTTCATGATGTTTTTCCCGTCAAGCACTTTTAGATGCACCTAGCGCTTTAATAAATATGACATAGAAAGGACAATGACTTTATTACAGAAGAAAACCTCTGTGGACTTTACTGGAGGACTTTTTTAAATATAATATGTGACCGTGAACAACGAAATTATGGAAATGCATTTTTTGACCATTTTGGAAGTACATATTGCATACTCATATTTCATCTTAAATGTCCTAATGCAAATTTGGGCAACTTTTGTAATCTTTAAACTGTATCAAACAAGAAAAATATGAAAATCCATATACATACATCATAATGTACCAAAAATAAGTGGGTACATAATGTAATAAGTAGGTCCTTAACTTTCTACTCTCTAATACGTTCTCTAGTGGGGTGATTAAATAATGAAGACACATAAAATTTATTTGTCAGAGAAAAGCTTTTTTTTATCTTTTGTCTTTTTGTAAATCTATTAGAAAACAACAATTTGATAACGGATCGGGTCCAAATTTGCCAGAGGTGATCAAATTATGCAAACATAGCATTAAAATTCAAATCCTACCTAGTGACATCAGTAGATGTAGAACGATCGTTTCTAATAATTATAAAATGTTTAAAGTAATGCCCAATCCTTTGTAGTAAATATTTGAAAAACATTTGAAGTACCTACGTACTCGATTATTGATGTTTCAAAGAGCAATAAAGATAATCTCAGTGAAAATATTGTAGGAAAAATCATTTTCATTTAATTTAAACGACGCAAAATTTTTAAATAAATAAATTACGCTGATTTTTTTTATTTTAGCCGGTATAATTTTGACACTTATTGTCCATTTTGCATATTCTAGTATTGATGGTGCATATTTTGACCATTTCAAGTAGTATTTCAGTCTTTAATTATGACAGTTTTAATAAAAAAATCTGGTTCGATACGACTATACTATACGAATGGCAAATATAGACAATCCGCACAAGCTCATAGAACTGCTAGGTAAAAATAAGATTCCAATTTAAAAATATAGAAAAAATATAAAAATATACTAGACGTGTGTCAAAATAAAAAAATATCCACGTATGTACGTATAAATACGATGTATTATAATTTACTAGCTGGCACCCGCGACTTCGTTTGCGCAGGATTAGTACTTCGAGTAGCTTATTATCTTCTCCAAGGCCATGTCTATCTTTATACCAAAATGTCAAAACATATTTACATGGTCAAACGCAATTGCTATAATATTATTATATGAGTAAATTTAAACACTTAGTAAGTCGATCAGTAAACACTAATAATAAAACACAGTACCTACGTACATACAAATATAAAATTAATAACCATGGGAAAACTGTCATTAAATTTCATCACCCTTGATGGTTGCCGAACACGTCTAGTGTATTGAAATGTCAAAATGATAGCGTGCTTTCTACTAAAATATCCGAACCTATCCTATGTGTTAATCCGATGAAAAGTATCCTATGTGTTAATCTAACGTCTCATCTACCTCCATATCAAATTTCATCAAAATTGGCCCCCACTGTTTGAGCGTGAAAGAGTAACAAACATAACTATCCATACATCCATACATCCATACATCCATACATCCATACATCCATACATCCATACATCCATACATCCATACATCCATACATCCATACATCCATACATCCATACATCCATACATCCATACATCCATACATCCATACATCCATACATCCATACATCCATACATCCATACATCCATACATCCATACATCCATACATCCATACATCCATACATCCATACATCCATACATCCATACATCCATACATCCATACATCCATACATCCATACATCCATACATCCATACATCCATACATCCATACATCCATACATCCATACATCCATACATCCATACATCCATACATCCATACATCCATACATCCATACATCCATACATCCATACATCCATACATCCATACATCCATACATCCATACATCCATACATCCATACATCCATACATCCATACATCCATACATCCATACATCCATACATCCATACATCCATACATCCATACATCCATACATCCATACATCCATACATCCATACATCCATACATCCATACATCCATACATCCATACATCCATACATCCATACATCCATACATCCATACATCCATACATCCATACATCCATACATCCATACATCCATACATCCATACATCCATACATCCATACATCCATACATCCATACATCCATACATCCATACATCCATACATCCATACATCCATACATCCATACATCCATACATCCATACATCCATACATCCATACATCCATACATCCATACATCCATACATCCATACATCCATACATCCATACATCCATACATCCATACATCCATACATCCATACATCCATACATCCATACATCCATACATCCATACATCCATACATCCATACATCCATACATCCATACATCCATACATCCATACATCCATACATCCATACATCCATACATCCATACATCCATACATCCATACATCCATACATCCATACATCCATACATCCATACATCCATACATCCATACTCACAAACTTTCGCGTTTATAATATTAGTAGGATTCATCTGAATATTTTTGTTTACAGCAGTGGGGTAGCGTGATCCATACTAAATATGCGTCAGTCGCTCATCGCGTGTTCCGCAAGAAAGTTGTGTCGTGGTCGCTGAGTGCGGCCAACATTCGTTCTACTGCCAACGTATTCGCTTTCGCGTGTGCTATTTTAGTTGAAATTATTGTTGCGGTGTGATTCAGATGTGTGCATAAATGTAAGTCGTGCATTTTTACTTATTAATTCTTGTATTTTCAGTAATTTATTACCGACATTTTACTTAATGTAGGTTCTATGTTTATAAATGGGAGTTTCGTCGATTTCACGATTTATTTTAAAATTATGCCAGTTAAAGTTAACCATAAAGCACATTGTTTACTTTTTAAATTTATATAAGTAGGTAAGTAAGTATCTATTTAGTCGTATGATTTTTATGTAATATATATGAAACGTGCATATGATATACATTTATATTGAATAGGTAGATGGTTATGTTAACTATTTCTTTGAAAAATTATGTTATGTGGTTTTAGTTAATTAGGTAATTACAATTATTTGTAATTTTGTATGAAATGTGTATAATGTTTTTAAAATGTGTGATTAAACCTATTTGTTGATATAGAGTTGCTAGTTGAAAGGTGTTTAGTTAGTGCATTCCAATAACGCACCATATAGGTTAGGTACGTACCTACCTAGGCTACCTACTTATCGACTTGCTACATTAATTAATTTTTTTGGCAATCCCATTATCCTAAACTTATTACACTTATCAATTTCTTTAAAAAATTTAAAGATATACAAATATAGATGTACTATTACCTAATCGTTGAAACGCGTTATAAAATAAACCAATCGCATACCTACCTATATATTGTGAAGGTAGGTACCTACCTACTCGTATTAAAGTAGAAAATTTTAAATACAATCGACACAGTAACACGAAAATGTTGGTTTTCCTACCTACTTAAATTAAGTTTATATTTATAAATTTTATGCTAAGAGTTCTTATTCAACTAGTTTTATATTCTCCTACCTACCTATCTCTTGATAGAAAGCAGATAAGTTTGTTGGTACTCGTAGTACCTACCTATTTATCAAAATATTACCTTTTCTCTAAGTTTTCATGTAAACGATATAAGGTTCCTATTGAATTGTATTCTTTAGATATTTGTAATGCCTAGTAAAAAAGTTTAAATTCTAAAAAGTAGTCGGTACGTACGTATTTGAAAGTTACAAAATAGTTGCCAACTCATTCTGACATCGCCTAGTTTGCGCTCGTGCGAACTCGTGTTTTGTTTTTGTTTTCAGAGATTTCACTTGTTCTTGTTCTACGTCTTGGGCATCTTGTCCGTACAAACTTATTCCCAATTTCTGTGTATCTTGAGAATATCTTTGTTTTTAACCGACCTCAAAAGAGGAGGTTTTTCAATTCGAACGTAATTTTTTTCTATATGTTTTTGCGGATAACTTCGTCGTTTATGAACCGATTTTGATGTTTATTTTTTTGTTTGATAGAGTATATTTCCGAGGTGGTCCCATATATATTGATGAAATTTCATCACATTCGGTCAAGCAGTTTTTGAGTTACACTCCAAAAACTGAAAAGTGTTGATTAATCTTGATGATATCATCATTGACGGTGTACCCATAAGTAGCAAGGTCATTAAAAAGTGTGAATTTATTTTCTTCAAAAAATAGTACCTACAGACTTCTACACTAAAAAGTGTGAAATAGGTAACTTGTCGAAGTCGATACCATGCATACAATATTGTGATAATAGGTACTTTCGAACTATCATGGTACCTACTGACTTCAACAAGTTATTTCACACTTTTTAGTGTAGAAGTCGGTCCTATTTTTTATATTTTATTTAAATATACTGCCAGTTCTTGTATTTGATTCGTCTAGGTGTATGAACAGATTTTTGAATGCGATTTTATTACCTAGGTAATTTTTAGACGTCCTTATGGCTATAGATCGTATTGTATCGAACGATGCGATTTCATCGTACGATGCACATACCTACTAACTTACGATCAACCTTATACATTTATTTATAATGTCCTAAGAGGATTGCATATCTAATACATTCCATGCTAAAAGACAGAACTCTTTTCTACCTCTTAACATTGTCCGATTTCAGTGGTATTTTTTCGTGTACCTAATCATCACATTGTTTACAATGCCTGTACGTTTTTGTTTTTTCAGTATTCCAAAGTATTATAAATTTAATTGTTTAGTACTTAAAAAACTAAAAAAAACATAACGTACAAGCACAGTAAGCAAAGTGTTGATTACATGAAAAACATCACTGAAATCGGACAATGTTAAGAGTTAGAAAAGAGTTATTTCTTTTAGTATGCAAAGTACTAGCTATGCAATCTTAAGGGCAGCATATTCATCCCATAAATCGATCGTTTGCCAATTAGGACAACGCCTAAGATTTCTTTCTATCGTGCGAATATGCTTGAAACACATTTCGAAACAAACGCAAGTGTTTTGAAATATACATTGCAGAAATATTGTACTACATTTTCATACTTACTCGTACCTATTCTGTGTCGATACTGGTATTAACTTTTTTTATAGAAGCTTGATGAGTTGGTGTCAGCATCTTAACGTTGTGAGTTTCTAATTAGGATTTAGGTAATTACAACACTTCTGTAAGTGTCTTCGTCGCAGTAATTTTTCCTCTATTTTATTATAAATCTTCTTTTATACACACTTTAGCTACCTACTTACTCTTTTAAAGTGGAATGGCATTCTAGCAACTGAAATTAGTGGGTCAGGAATTGAAGACTATTAAAAACTATCTACAAGATACAGGATAGGACCTATATAATTTTTTAGATACTTCAGGGTTGAGTATGTTATCTTATTTCACCATAATCGATTCAGCAGTTTTACGTGAAAAATTATATAAACGAAATCAATCTGGGCAGACCATCTTTCAGCTGATACAGTATCACAGATCTCATTATTATATTGTGAATGATAATACGATTTTCAAATTACCTAAAAGCGAAAATATAGTATATTAAACACCGAGGGGAGAAAACGATCTATTTCTGAAATAGAACTTTCTCCCGAGTGATGCTTTACAACGAGGAAAGCAATATAGTTACCTTCATTGGTAAATAATTGTTGCCTGGAGCATTTTGTAAAAAATTAAAGACTTTTTCTGGTGGCTACATCATTATAATATCTCCACTTTCACTATCAGGTGACATTTTGAAAAAATATTTAGATTAATTAAAAGCGTACTGTTCAATTATCAATTAAGTAAAAAACAAAATTTAACAATGCATACAAAAATGGTAGCTATGTTTTTTCGTAGTGCAAAAAAAGGTTGCTATATACAAATGCCTCCTTTCATTAAAAATCAAGTTCAATAAAATAATTCCCATCTCTTTTTTCTAATAATTGGATATAACTTTTATTAAATTTGATGTTTGTACTATTTTGATGTTCGCTGCTAAAAACAAAAGCACGCTACCAGGGCAGAAATGGATTTTCATACAACATTTCTACCTGCTACGGAGGGCAGAAATGAAATTCCGTATAACTTTTCCCGCAGCACATTTATAAGGGAGAAATTACAAACTTTATAAGCCGTTTATGACGAGTAAGGAGACATTTTGCTGAGTGGGTGCGGTATAAAAATATTTCTAAAGTGTAGGTTAGGTTACTCTCATATAACAAAAGTGTAACTGAAATGTGTGAATTTATTAAGTATTATTATTGTTATGATTTCGATAACATTTTATTGCATCGTTTTTGTTCTCGACATATCACGGAGTCCTAGGATAAGATTCTTAGTAAGGCACCCTAATGCGTGATATGTTTTTCCTTTGATATGTTATTGAATTGGCTTATTATCGCTAAGAGTAATGATATCTCCGAGACATTCTTGATTCACAATGCGCTAATCGCGTCATGGCCGCAAAAGAAAAACATTTTCTTGTTTACAATGCTAAACTACGAGAAACCGTTCCGTGTTTATTTCAATTCAACCTTAGAACAATACGTATTCCAGCTTTGGATTTGAAAGAATAACACATAACCAATAGTAATAAGTAAACTAATAGTGCACTAACTAGTAATAACTAAAACAGTAAACGTAAAGATCTGAAACTGCCTTTACTGTCGTATAATCGTCACAATTATAATGTTGCAGTCAGTAGGAACTCCGTGATAGCATAATAATGTGATGTAAAGTTGTGTAGAACATATATGAGACTGACATAGTCATTGGACGATTAAAAGCCTTTAAATAAAAGTAGGAAAAAAACCGTCAGAATTTTAATGCGGATTTTGGCCTCCCCACCCAATTTTATGGAACATCTAAGGGTGGTTGCCCCTAAATAATGATAATGCCTCTTGATAAGTAGAGACCGGATTATATGCATATTTGTTTATGCATTTGCATATATACACTTTTAAATACTGCCCAGTTACCTCAATGGGTGTGGAACGGTGTTTTTCTACTTATATTTTTTAACTAATCAATGGCACCATTTTTGTAAGTACGTTTGGAATAGTAATGTTAACTTCTACGAATATTAAATAATTGTTAATTGCTATATGTGTTTGTTTGAGTTTTAACTTAAACTGTAGATTTAGTAATTAAATGTAATTCAGAAATAAAAAAAATTACTACTTCTTTTATTATTGATTGTTACAAATATGCAACATTAACTAATAATAAAACAAGTACAATTGGAAAAATTTGAAACCGACTTCCATTCTGTTCAGTTATTGAAGTGTAACTCAAAAACTACTGTACCGAATTTGATAAAATTTAAATTGGACCACACGGGAAGCACCAGCTTTCAAACAAAAAAAAATGGAGAATCGGTTCACCCAGTCCCAAGTTATGAGGTAACAAACATAAAAATACAGTTGAATTGAGTACCTCCTCCTTTTTGGAAATCGGTAGAAAATAATGCATTTCATGTATATATCAATCTTTTTCGTGCATATTTAGCTTTTGATATTGCATATAATCCGGCCTCTAGTGATAAGCATGCAAAAGTGCAATCCATCATAAGCACGTAGTTAAATAGTAATTGAGTGTGTAATTTGCAGTGCAATTACCAGGTGTTTACAGTAGGCCCTCACTATAATCAGTGTTATCTTATCCTTATCAATAATTTTCAATAGGATAACAATTGGAATGGATTTATAAACAAATTCATTAGATAAGATAACATATAGGCATTTAAGAATTAGCTTCACTCTAATATAAAATGTGGGAGGCCTTTAAATTGTTAAAAAACTCATTGGGGCCGTGCTACGGTTGTGATGATGACGAAAAAGAAAAATAGAAGAAAAAACATAGACGCAAATGAAGCCCTCGCACTGGAGCTCGCATAGACGTTCATAACTGTTCAATAAATTCAATTCAATATGAAAACCTCGGGGTCGATTCCACTAACCAAACTGCAATGCAACCATAGCTGAACAGCGACTTTATGGGTTTTCTTATTCTGCTATAACCGTCTAGCTGCAGTTACGTTTCTGTTACCACGGCACGGTAATATATTACCGTAACGCCAGCGATCGATCAAAACAGATATATATCATGAATGATGAACGCTTTGTTAACTCATATTCATTAGTGACTAATAAATATTTATTACTACGAGTAGCTGGTGCCCGCGACTAAAACTGCGCAGGATTAGTACTTCGAGTAGCTTTATTTCTCCAAGGGCATATATTATATATTTTTACCAAAATGTCAAATGTATGTGTATAAAAAATGTATATCAATCAATAAACAATAATAATAAAATAAAATTAATCACCATAAAAAAACTGTCGCTACATTTCATCACCCTTGGCGGTATTTGTGTTACATTTCATCACCCTTGATAGTCGCCGAAGACGTCTAGTGTATCGAGCTGTCAAATTGGCTTTTGACTAAGCTATCAGAAACTGAGACAAACTTTGACAGAACTGTCATCATTTCGTTCGAACTTGACGTAGGCGGAGATCTTGTTATTTTGTCTATGCTGTGCCCAAGCAAATTACGCTATTTCACCCGCTTGGTGATGGATGATGATGATGATGATGAAAGTATTCTATGTGTTAAACCAGTGCCTCATCTACCTCCATACTAAATTTCATCACAATTACCCCAGCCGATTGTGCGTTAATGAGTAACAAATATTCACACATCCATACATCCATACTCACAAACTTTCGCGTTTATAATAGGTATTAGTAAGATAAAGTAGCTTTTTTTTACGTTCGCGTGATGCTACGTTCCAATTTGTCTATAGAAATAGTAGAATGGATCTTTGCCAACTTATCTAACGGCAATAAGAGTTGAAATGCAGTGGCAGCGGGATAGATTGTTGAACGTTGTGAAATAACAGAACTAGCTACCTGGTTTCAGCTAGACGAGTGACCGCTATGGCGTTTGCAATAGCGCCCTTCCGTGCTTCTAATTCTTAAGTCGACCTTACTCCCTTATCGTCTTAAATATCTACCTATATACGTCAAAACTTTTGTATTGATAAGACAGTTATAAAACTATAGACCTACTCTTATATTCCTACAGTAATTTCTCAACTTCGTTAACTGAATGACCACTACTAACCAAAGTTTATTTCCCCTCAGATACGCATGGATTATAATCGTCTTGAACCCGAACTTGGACTGATAAAGACTTGACCCAGAAATTACTCAGTCTCAGACGCAGTACTTTACAACAGAGTACATAAAGCCGCTCGGTTATTGATACGACGCATTTTGAACGCTCCGGTTAATTGAACAACGCATGATAATCTACGGTGTCAGTACTTACAAGCGTTCTTCGCGAGTGCAGTGCGTGGTCTAATTCGTTTGTATGGAGCTTTGGTACTGCCTGCGTACTGAATAAGTGTTTGAGAGAAAGTGAAGTGATGACGCTGGCTGCGATGGAGATGGAAATGAGTAATAATAATGTGGTTCCTTTGCTGCCTCGCACCACGGTGCAACTCGAGTTCCGGAATATAACATGCACGCTGAATATGGTCAACAAATTCCGTATAGGTGAGTTTTGTGTTCCATACTAGAATTTTTTTACTAAAACACGGTTACGCTATCAGGTCACGCTATCAGGTTTTCGAAATTTGTATAAATAAGTATTATATAATCGGGTCTCGGCAATTTATATCAATTGAAAGAAGAAGTTTGGTACAAAACGAAGAATATTATGGAAAACATACTACGAGTATATTACGATACTTAACATATCTACCTATTTAATTTTTGGTTTATATTACAAAAATTCTATTTTATACATTTTACATTACATTTCTGTTTATGATGTCTACAACAATTATTTATAGTGAACTCCCGCGCGCGCTTTACAACTACGTTGTTTTTGCAATAAAGTTTTGTTTTCCCTCTTATTTTGAGTTAGTTATTTATAAAGTAAATAAAGTTCGGAGATTCGTCTTGTATGTATGATAGTTCCTTTATATATTTTAAAGTGTCCATACAAATTTTTAAAATAATAATTACCTCCTCGTTTTATTTTTTGTTTTGTTTTTGTTATTGCACTCGTTCGGATTATAACCTCGTGTATCCGATTGATCAAATCAATCAATGTATTTGCCTTCATAACATGACTTCTCGCAATATAGAAATGAAACGTATCCTATGTAGTAGCATGTACGCAATACAAGATTGAAAAAGTTATTTGACTGAAAGCCGTGGATTTTGACTTATCAAGGAACAGCGGGAAAAACATTCATACATTTTCAAAACAATTCGTTCAATTTATAATACTTACGTGCACACTTATTAATTAGTTATATAATGGTGTAGGTACCTGATTACTCCTAATTTGAACTAATAAGTATATGACAAGGGTTTTCAATAAGAAGCCAATAAGCCTTACTATATGACGTTATTTAAATTTAAGCAGCGTTTATAAGTATTGCCGTAAATATCTAAAATCGGAAATATGGTACACGTTGGTTTGACATCCTATTCCTATGCCGTAGGTACTCAATCATTATGACTGTCAAAAGGTGTCATTAATATAATTTATAATTTGACAAGACAATTACCTAGTGTTATACAGTCTCGGCACATAAATAATGTAAATGTCATATTTGTATAAATATTGACAACCCATACGTAGAATGTTTGGCTATGAATAAAATTAACAGACTTAGTACGTAATTACTATAAATCCTTATACATTATGGACCGGTCAGAAAATGTTGACTTTAGTTTGACTCAGTTTCGGGTCATTAGCCCTTAGGCCCATTGCGGTCAGTGGGTGACGAAACTTGGAAGCCCTTAAGGAACCGGAATAGTAATTCAGTGAAGTAAGTGTTTAGTAATGTTTACAAATCATAAGTAATAGTAAATAAAGTTAGTTAGTATAGATAAGTGTTTTAAAACCGGCCAAGTGCGAGTCGGACTCGCACACGAAGGGCTCCGTACCTTTATCGATATAACGGCAAATAAACACGTTTGTTGTATAGCCCCCCTTAAATATTTGTTTTATTTTATTTTTAAAGTGAATAGATGACTAAATATTCTGTGAATACTTCAACCTGTTGCTGTTATCAGTATCGATCAGAAACGAGCAATAAATCACGTTTATTGTATGTGAGCCCCCTTTAATATTTGTTCTGTTGTTTAGTATTTGTTGTTAAAACGGCAAATACATCATATGTTAAAATTTCAATTGTCTAACTATCTCGGTTCGTGAGATACAGCCTGGTGACAGACAGACAGACAGACGGACAGCGCAGTCTTAGTAATAGGGTCCCGTTATACCCTTAAAAATAGTAAGGTGCCGGTAAAATGTTTTCTATATTTTTTTGTATGTACGTTTACTTTCTTATGTAACTCCAAAAATTCAACAGGCTCAGAAAATTGTGCAAACTATTATGAAGAACTTATATAATCTTATTTGAGTCAAAGTCAAACTCTTCTGTAATTTAAATAAATAAATATTACTTAAGAGTTTGAAGAGAGGCAAGCGGCCCATTCGGTTTCATTCAAAAATATATTGTTTGTTGACATAGAAACGTCACAGCATATAATTTTTTTATATAAATAGGGATTCGTTTATATATATAGATAAGATTATGAAGATATAACCTATGTTTATCAGGGATAATGTAGAGGTGATTTATTATTTATTTAGAGTACTATCCATCCAGTAGTTTCGGAGCCTATTCAATTCAAACAAACAAATCTTTCCTCTTTATAAAATATATTTTACTTTAAGTTTTAAAATTTAATTATTTGAGTATAATAACTGCTTTACTTTAATTACTACTTTATCTCTTAAAACACCGTTCACTTTATTTGTCATTTTAGTTTAATGGTTTTGATATAATATATAAAGATATATAAAGTGTAACTGTGTAGAAAAACTTAACTAATTAGTTAGTTACTATTATTGACCGAGCGAGCGAAGCGTCTCAAATTCAAAATCATTTATTCAATTTAGGCATCAAAGACGCACTTATGAACGTAATTTTTTTCATTATATAGTACTTTAAAGACTCTACCTTCGCGTTCCAAAATATATAGAGCCTACTGACAAGAAGCGGCAGGAAACACGGGGCCATTATTTTTATATACATGTTTATAACGTTTCTACTAAGATATTACTAATATTACATTTTATAGGTGGCAGAATGACATCTTGCCAAAAGTGGAGTATTCCAAGCATCTTTGTCTTCTATATAATGTCGGACTTTATAATATGATTTATTAAGCGGCAAGTAATTTAAAAAACACAAATGGGGCTTGTAGGTGACCAATTAGCGCTCTAGGGTAATAATGTAGCTAGAAAAGCCCTAGGGCGGTAAGTAATTGAAAAATAAACACATCACTTTTTCAAAAAGTTCGCGTACATCTAACCATCATACTGGCAATAGACATCATGCATTCAGCCCAATGACAAAAGAGGTCGCTTCGCTATTCAGTGTTGTCTTCGTATTAGTATAATAGTCATCAATTTTATTTTTGTAATGCCGGTTTTTTTCTACTTACTTCACAATCGAGATGTAAAGCAGAGTAGTTAGCTCGGGTGTAAGCATCAATTGCACCCTCGAACTATAGGCGCCTTGGCTGCGCTCGTGCGCTAAATAAAAAGCTAAATATCGCGGTCTACAATGGTTGCCTTACAGCCCTTGGCTACTAATCTTCTATTTATTACTTGCACTGTCTGACTAAATAGTTCAAAAACATAGAGGCTAAACCACTGGGACAGTTTTGTATTTTTTTTTAATTTTAGAAGTTTATCAAGTACAATTTGAAAAATTTAATACCGACTTCCATTCTACGAGTATTCAGTTATTGGAGTGTAACTCAAAAACTACTTGATCGAATTTGATGAAATTTAAATGGGACTACACGGAAAGCACCAGCTTTCAAACAAAAAAGAATTTTGAGAATCGGTTTACCCTATCGAAAGTAATGAGGTAACAAACATAAAAAATAAAAATACAGTCGAATTTTTACATTCCTTTTTAGAAGTCTGTAGAAAATGATACATATTAAAAATAGGTTTCATATATAAATAGTGACCCGCCCGGCTTAGCACGGGTGTAACTTAAAAAAAGGTGAAAATATTCATTCTGAATGTTTCTGTTTCATTCAGTTTGTATATGATATAGAAAAGTTTAAAATACGTAGGTATAGCGATATACATATATATTGATGAATCCAATTCCGTGGCTTGCGCGCTTGGGGGGTGTTTGCGGATATACAGACAGACGTGGCTACTTTATTTTAATTTTTCAACTTCAAAAAAGGAGGAGGTTTCTATATATGTATTTTTTTTAAGGCATGTGCACCAATTTCTCACCCTTTATGAACCGATTCTTTGTTTGAAACATTCTTCCGAGGTGGTCCTATTATTAATTTCTTCAAATACACGCCAATAACTGAAAAGTGTGATATTTTTATTTAAGAAGACACTAAAAAGGGTGATATTCTTTTACCATAAAATTAAACCGACCTCAATCAAACACAAACGTGTGAATCAACTTGTCGAAGCCGCACTATATTGTTATAATAGGTACTTTTGAACTATCATGGTAGCGTCTTCATCAAGTTATTTTACAATTTTTTAGTGTTAAAGTCTTTTTTTTTTGTAAAATATTGATATCAACCACACGTATTATTGAGCAAACGTAAATATCGGAAAGTTTTAGTGTCCCGAGGAATAATAAAGACCTTGATAAAGGACACGTCATCCTTATCTAACTGCTGTCTGTATGTCAATAATGCAAACCGTACTTTATGATTCAACACAGTAAGGCCTGATATTTTTTTACCATCCAGTAGGTATATTGAACAAAATTTTGTCCTGAGAGCATGAGGATGTTTATAACTTTCCTGTAGAGTTTTGGTTGGTAAAAGCCATATCAGCCGGTTCCACAACAAAAAGATGGATCGGATTGAAGAACAAACTTGACTATGTTTAAAAAATATTTTCTCGCACATCGATATATTATTTCTCAAACTGCACTTGTAGATTTGACCGTGACATATTTCTAGTATGTTGATGTGTGTTTGAAATTGCAATAAAATAAGTTTGAAGAATATTGTCATATATATAGTATAACTACAAATTAACGATTTAGATTCAAGGGGCTGTAAATTGAACGTGGTACTTCCACCACACATTTCTGAGAAAAAGAGTCTTGAGAGACGGACAACTCAGTTATCCTGAGGAATTCTTTTTGCCTATGATTTACGGAACCCTAACAATCAGCTAAACAAGGGACTGTATGTAGGCAAGATAAATACCAACTTTCTATGTTGTGTAAGAACTAATGGCTAAAACGAATTAACCGGTTATGACTGCCTACCTATAAATGTTCCTTTAATCCTTTCGATTAATTCGTCTTGTACACATTACAACTCTTGCTGTGATTATAGTTTCTAGGGCTTCATTTAAGTAAAACCGCAATGCTGTCAGATTTGAATTATAGCTAGGTTACCGCCAACGCTATTGCTAACGGTTGCATAAGTTCATTCTGAGACCATGATGAGAGCAAGAAAAGTTACCTACTTTCTACAGTGTAGTGATGTAATTATTACCCAAGAGCCTTGCACAAAAAAACACGAAATCATTCAATTCATTATTGATATGCGTTATGTATTTTCTATATGCCAATATTCCATATTTATACTCGGCGGTTCATTGTAGAAATTATTTACATACTTAATAAATATATAAGTTGTTTATTATTGGGTTAAGTTTTTGACTAAGTTTATATTTTTACATATTACAAAATATCAAAACTATAGTTTATTTACATTTTAACACAAAGTTTTTACATTGTAAGGTAAGGTTTCATTGGTGTTCTCGTAAAAGTTATGTACTTAAATTAATGATATAAAATAAACACATAATAAGGACCTAAACGAAAAAAAATAATACACTATGTATTTTTTAAAGCATTAACAAAAGTGAAGGATTTGTAAATGAACTTAAATTAGTTATTAAATATTTCTCAAACAAGCACTTTTGAACAGACCATTGATAAGAAACTTCCAACTCGTTTTAGAATAACCGATACCGTTTCCGATACCGTGATTCATATAAAAATGACGAGTAAATATATTTGGAACAGCGCAGGTCGCAATACGCGCATGCGCACTCACGCAAATGTCCATGGCCTGCTGCGCTCGCGTCATTATTTGAGAACTTTTTAATTATAAATTCAATTGTTGACGTTCACCAGTGCAGCTCGTCACTCCGAGCCATTGGTTTTAGAGGCTCTTTCACTCAGTAATTTCACTTGCTTCAGTGTCTACAAAGTAATGCTTGCGCTATATTGCTTCGCGGCAGAATATCTGGTACTGCTATGATGCCAATTAAGATCATCTCTTGCACAAGAGGCCTGTCGCGGCCTGTTGGGTTTCCTCGCCTCTAAACCATCTATGGCATCCCGAAGGCTGCCGGAGGGATAATTCTTTATCCTGGCCACAGAATAAATGACTAGCCCTCTCACTAAGCGGAATATTCTTTATTTTAACCACAGAATAAATGACACATCCCTCTCACTAAGCGGAATATTCTTTATCCTGGCCGCAGAATAAATGGCACAGCCATCTCACTAAGCGAAATATTCTTTATCCTGGCCACAGAATAAATGACGCAGCCCTCTCACTAAGCGAAATATTCTTTATTTTAACCACAGAATAAATGATACAGCCATCTCACTAAGCGAAATTTTCTTTATCCTAACCACATAATAAATTACGCAGCCCACTCACTAAGCGCAATAATCTTTATTCTGGCCACAGAATAAATGACGCAGCCCTCTTACTAAGCACAATATTCTATATCCTAGCCACATAATAAATTACGCAGCCCACTCATTAAGCGCAACAATATTTATTCTGGCCACAGAATAAATGACGCAGCCCTGTTACTAAGCACAGTATTCTTTATCCTAGCCACATAATAAATTACGCAGCCCTCTCACTAAATGGAATATTTTTTATCCTAGCAACAGAATAAAAGACGCTGCCTTCGCTTCTCACTAAGTGAAATATTCGTTAGTCTAGCCACATATAAAGGACGAAGCCCTTTCACGAAGTGAGTTACAACAGTTTTTGATATAGCACAATCAGAAATACAAATATACAAATAGTATACTGAATATGACGGATGTCATGGTTGTTATCATATCTTGTCAAATAGGAAGAGTTACTAAAGGTCAGATGATAAGCATAATGACGTATTAATTATCTTTGTTAACGTTAACCTTTATGATAATGATTGTATGATAAAGTATATTATTAAATTTAATATTATATATATCAGAATATTAGGGACACATTATTCTATATTTGTACACCTTGTCGGGGCGTAGTTCTATTGGACCACGCAGGAAATAAATTAAATTATTTCTCCGTTTTTAGGACTATCTTGTCAGTAAAGCAAACGTTTTCAAGCCATGGTTTTCATGTTTGCTTCATATCTTATAATATAATAACTGTCAAAGTTATAATTGTTTGTGTTTTATTTTATTTAGGGACTTTGAGTAGTCCAACGACTATGTCAGTCCCATAATACACTTTTATTCTATTTTATATTCCTAACTAGTTTACCCGAGAACTTCGAGAGAACTTCGTTTCGCCACAGTCAATTAATGTCGTGTTGCAGATTAGCTAAACTTAATTTATGATTTTATGAAAGTAATACAATAAATACAATATAAATATTTTTTTTAGTAAGATAATAACACAAAGAAATCAAATTTATATATACTCGTACATATCTGGAATGATTCAGTGAGACCAATCGATTTGACTACAAAATAAATTTCTGAACGCACGCATAAATATTTAACAACCAATATTCTATGTTCATGTTTCATTACTGACGTTTATTACTTTATTTAAGTACGTTCTTTAATTTGAGGGAAGAGTGTACAGTATTGGAGGGATTAACATTAAATGCTTGACAGTTGGACATTTTGTATTAGAAATTTCTTTATCTTGTATTTTATTTTTTCGTTATTTTTCCAATGATTTGAATAGTTATCCTGCTATTCGGGATGGAGACAAATAAACAAAATAAAAGACCATAAACATTGATTCAACCGTTCTCGAGTTTCAAGTGTTCGAACAAACCCGACTTTGTTATATATATATATATATATATATATATATATATAGAAGATCATTTTACATGTGGATTGATACAGCGGCCTAGCTGTGGTAGATGATTGCTCAGCCAGGTTACCCTGGAATATTCCCACATCAATGCTTATATCTAAGGCTACGTTCCGGAAAGAGCCGTCTTAAAAGCCCTTACAAGCCCACGATCATCGTGAGCGAGCTAGATACACCATCGATGACGTCATCGAAAATGCTCACAACGCTCGCAGATCATAGGTGGGTTTTCGCGGTCGATGCGAGCTGTCACTGTCAATCATCAAATGTAGGTATAGGATTCTATCGAGTTTTGACTATAAATTTGGCGTGCTATTCGCGACCGCGTAACCGTTCCGTTTGGGTTGAACATTGCAAGCATTGATCCATAGCGGAACGCTAAACCGGGGAGTGACAGTTGTGAGCGTTGACGGCGCTTACCGGACGTTGGTACTCTAAAATATTATATAACTCTACTCTCATTGTTTCACTCCGGACAAAGGGATAATTAATGTCGCTTTAAATAACATACGTAACTCATTTGGCAATCTTGTCAAATTTGTTACTTTACAAATGAACTGTTGTTTCTTTAAAGAATCATTTAATCAGTTCTTACATTTGGGATGGATCAGCCAAGGAGCAGCTCGCGGACTTTGTTTTTTTTGGGATAAGAAGATCATGAGCGATTACGAGCTGTTTAATTTATATTACAATTTCTTTATTATATAATTTATGTGGAACCAGCTGCCTTTTAAAGTATTTCGAACCGTCACGACTTGGAAACATTTAAGAATAGAGCTTATTCCTTCCTCAAAGGCCGGCAACGCATTCTCGAGACCTCTGGTATTGGGGATGTCTGCACTGAGGGAAAAACAATGAGGTGCCGTCCTTAAATAAGGAACCTCCACCCTTAAATAATGGCGAAACGGACTTTAAATTGCTTAAGGACGTTTCACCATGTTCGATAATGTAAGACGCGGAATGGTGTATGTACAGGTATTGGCAAGTCAAAGTAATGACGAAATATCTATGACGTCATTTTATTGACATGCTAAAACTCAATGGTGCAGTGCGATACGTACTGCATGGCATGGAACGAACCATGGGAACTCGGGTCTGTAAAGGATGCAACAGAGGTCATTTACGTAAGATAACCCATTATGGCAAGGTGTAATACGATCGCTGTAGGTACTGCGCATGATCCATGCAATGCAGTAGTTTGCAGGACGTACCACCATTACTGTAATATAACTGCTCCATGTATTTCAGTACGGTTTTGGACATGTCACCATTATTAGAATTTGACAGTACCATGCAATTAGGCGAGTGGCAGTACCTGGCGTCATTACTATAATGTATTAGTGTCACGTAATCCCTTGGGTTGCAGGATGTGCCACGGAGTGCCACCATTACTGTAATGTAACAGTGCCATGTGCCATGTAATTCTGTAGGTTGCAGGATGTGTATGTATCATGTACCACCACTACTATAATGTAATAGTATCATGTAATACTAAGTCCTATTAACCCGTACTTGTATCAGGTTGAGAAAGAGTAAATTATTAAAAAATTCAAAATGCGCGCTTCAGTTTCTGCGCGACAAACGCTTGCGCGATTCAGCATTTTGTGCTCACAGTGGCGCGCCATCTATGATTAATATTAGGTACTACATATTGTTTCTGCATTTCTTGTTAAGTCACCATTACTATAAAGTAACAGTGTACGTAGTACGTATATCTAGGTACTCACTTTTCAAATTTAACAAAAAAGCAAACAAATATCTCAGCCAATCAGAATTAATTCACGCATTTAGGTGTCGCATTTTTAGGGGTCCGTAGCCAAAGGGTAAAAACAGGAACTTATTACTCTTACTTACCTTCTTACTTTGCTGTTCGTCCGTATGTTTGTCTGTCTGCCTGTTCGTATGCCCGTCTGTTACCAAGCTGTATTTCATGAACCGTGATAGTTAGACAGTTTTTTTTACTCATCGATGCAGTAATGTCTATATTGTGGGTGCATTCAAACTGGAAGCAAGTTATGTAAACAATGCACTGCAAATTAACGCCAAAGCAGTTTATTTTATCCAGGAATAATGTCATATACACCTTTATTACTCCAATTCAACAGTAGAACAGTAGTTAACACTAAACGTAATGAGTGTGCGTGCTTTGCACACTATTTAGTTTTACCGGTCTAATTCAAGAAAAATTCTGTAACATCCAACAACAACGTTTAGTGACAGCTACTACTCTCTGTATTATAAAAGTAAGGCAGTTAGTTTTCCCCAACCCCAGAATGCCGTGTCGTCTATTTGTAACGCAAAGCACTCTAACGGTAAAGCATTACTGGTTTACACCAGTTAAAATGCACTCACAACGAGAGCCGAGCCTATATAGCACCCGTATGTTAGATGTGACCATCGTATTGTCTGCAGAATTCTAACTATGAATAATACCAGTTGTTACATCCAGCTTTTCAGGACTAGTGATATGACGTCATTATTTATACCTGTACGTTACCCTGCAGTAACACCCAGAAAAATAATGGTGGTGCCACCTTGATATTGTATGTGGCATACAGTGTAATGATAATACGGTTCTATCATTACGCAAAATTATGTTCCCTACTGTCATGATTTCAGACCTACGAGTGTTTCATACGTATCAAAGTTGTAACATACAGATTTAAGTCGGTAACGTACGTTGTCTGGCAATTACAGTTTTTCCATTTCGACTGCATAACACATTTTTCTCAGTGCGTGGGTGACAGTGATCACTTACCTTCAGGTGAGTCGCCTGCTCGTTTGCCAACCTATCTTATAAAAAACTATATATATATATATATATATTATATATATATATATATATATATATATATATATATATTATATTTTGTGAATTCCTATCCTACAGACTAAACAAGTGATGCCGCATGCGAGTCCGTAAGGTTTTTACGGAAGTTGTTAATAATGATCAAGCTAATAATGGTAATAGATCTGGAGATATATTCATAAATATATCATATATTCATCAAATAAAATCTCATAAATAGTCAAAGGGGAGTTAATTCCAACTTTAATGTTGTTTTATTAAACCAGCGGCGTACACATTTATTCTATGAGCTTTTATTTTATCAAAATATATTTTTACACGCCGTTAATTTTGGAGTCATTAACTTGAACATCTTCCATAAATAAGATCTTAAAAACATGTATGATTCCATACAACCTTATGTCTTAGGATCAATTAGTAGTTCTGGAATAAGTACCTATATTTTAGAAACCCAATTACAGCATATATACAGCTTTACTCATAGCGAAAGCAAACGAATCAAAACCCTTTGCAGCAATAACTTTGTTGAAACCCTTATCTATTTAAGCTACATATATTAAAATAAATAATAAAAAAAATAGACTGGGGACGCAGCAAAATAACTTAACACAATCCTGCATGCAGTGTGAATGGTTTTAACAAATATGTAGTAATACACAACTATTTTTCTATACCCAACACTCACGGACTCTGTCCGTTGGAATAAGAACTACTAATTGAATCAAGTTCAAAGAAAACCTATATGGGCTAACCCTGGGTATAAGATATCTCTGTTTCTAATTTTATTCATATCCAATAAGGTTTTTATTCCAACGTTTCTAGTAATCTCTTCATTTGTTTCACGGATGTTGTCAAAGATGCAACGATGTTTGCTCTTAGAGAATCGCATGGCTGTAATCAATACAAAATTAACTACTACCTACGGCTCTATGTCTGCAATATTTATAGCGTCGCAAATAGAAGAAGAAGATGCCTACGTACATAATATAGTGAACCTGTAGCTTTGAAATCAAAGCACCTGTGTACCTCTAGTACTTTAGCTTAAATTTCAAGTCCAATACTACGAATAAGTTAGCAGTTATCTGCACCTCAAATTGAATCGCGTTCACGAGTACAGTTCATTGTACCCATTAATTAGGTGTAACATTGCAACTGTCATACTAGTAGCAAGTAGGCAGGCGTAATGCTTACTGTCTGGTTGCCAATGTTTTTGTTAGCCATACAAGGAGTTTCCATTATGTACTCCATATGATACGAGTTCTGCTACCCCAGCTTCAGTTTGCATTACCCCGCGAATCTGCTTTACCTGCTGTGTGGATTATTGATGTACTGAGTAGATATTGTGTGTATTTGTATTGTATTGAGTGTACTTACTGCTTAATTTACATATTAAGTTTTATATCTGTACATTAAAATAGATTTAATTTTGATTCTATTTTCTACCGACTTCCAAAAATAGGAAGATGTAGTCAATTCGACTGGTTTTTTTTAATGTTTGTTACCTCATAACTTTCGATAGGGTGAACCGATTCTCAAATTCTTTTTTGTTTGAAAATTGGTGCTTTCCGTGTGGTCCCATTTAAATTTCATCAAATAAGGTCCAGTAGTTTTTGAGTTACACTCCAATAACTGATTTTTACCATAGTAATAGAATAGAAGTCGGTATAAAATTTTTCAAATTGCACTTGTTAAGTATTTAGTGTAGTAGTTTACATAATAAAATCATTTACGTTTATTTATAATTCTATATAGTATAATATAATTATTTATTATTAAATTATTTTATATATAACATAATAAGTTTATTTATTATAGTTCATGTATTTATGTTTTAGGAAATGTAACCGTTGATGTGATATTTGATCCTCCTCTGCGTATGTGATGTTCGGAAGATATCGCTCTAAGCGATTAGACTGCTCATTGTTACACCTTGTTTTTTTATATTGTTATTGCTAATTATAATTCAGTAGCTACTTTCCGCGGTTTCACCCGCGCGATGATGGATGACGATGATGATGATGATGATGAATCTTATATAGTTTATGTTACTCAGGGTGAATGTAGCTTTCCAATGGTGAAAGAATTTTTGAAATTGGTCTAGTACTTTTTGAGCCTATTCGTTACAAACATGCATACAAATCTTTCCTCTTTATAATATTAAGTATAGATAAATGTGGTACCTGGTGTGAAAGTGTAAATATAATCAAAAATAATCTTTCTTCTTATAAATAAAAATGTATTATTGTTCGTTAGTCTCAAAAACCGATAATAATTCTTATTTACCTGTAGGTTATTTTAATCTGTTACCGTCACGCACAGACTATTTATCTAAATACCTATTCCCAGAAACCTTAATCATACGTAAGTTACCATTTCAATATATTTAAGCTACTATTATTAATGACATGTATAAATTCCCACTCAATAACAAAAACATTTTCCTCTACCAAACCATTCATACCTACCTACCTACCTTAGAGCTCTCAAGCCGTTATCCCCATACGAATGATTACCTTCTCAGTGTGTTTTTCTACAGACATCCAAAAAGGAGGAGGTACTCAATTTGACTGTATTTTTTTATGTTTGTTACCTCATAACTTTCGACTGGGTGAACCAATTCCCAAAATTCTTTTTTGTTTGAAAGCTGTTGCGTCCCGTGTAGTCCCATTTAAATTTTATCAAATTCTATTCAGTAGTTTTTGAGTTACACTCCATTAACTGATTTTTACCAAAGTAATAGAATGGAAGTCGATTATAAAATTTTTCAAATTGCACTTGTGATGGATCTTTATAATATCATGATTTCATCTGTCTAGGAGAGCTACAAGGAAAATAGATACTTTCTATATTAATACATTGTTATAAATGGGAAGGTAATAAATTACTGTTGACATCACGAACAAATGAAGCGAGCGAGGGCGCCTATAGTTTGCGGGTGTATTTTTGGTACGGTTCAACATCCACACAAGATCTTGAGGTTCCAAGCTAGGCAGAGCTTGTACTATGGTAACCTGATGAGAGCTATACTATACATACATGTAAACATATACACACCCAGACACAGGTCAAACAGGCATGCGCAACAATGTTTGAACTGTCCGTTGTGTGTTAATCGAACCAGAGCAGACTCAGAAGGCAGGGATCTTCTAACTGCGCCAACCAGTCAGTCAAAGAGCTATAAAGGCGAGAAAGTAAGACATGCATTGCAAACCGAGCAGCTTTACGGTTTATTACAAATACAAGTCTTTCTTCGAGAAAGACTTCGACGAGCTTACAGCTATAATTACAATAGTACATGGTAATTAATAATGAAAATTTACAATCCTCCACAAGTAACAACTATGTAAAAGAATATAAAATAATAGAAATACGAGTAGTAACATTAATACAACTAGAACAAATTTACACTTAACGAATGTCGGTGCCGGTGTAAGTCGGATATAACATTGAATTTATTGACGCCAAACTACCCGTTAATAGATCAATGTTGGGGTTCGTGTCAAGTATTTTATTGAAGGCAATAGCTGAAAGTATTAGGAAGGAGTTAGTGCCGTAGTTGGTGCGCGCGAGTGGAGTATGAATTATGAGTACTCGACTCTGGGGTCTAAGCGGTACATTTAGGGTAATTTTAGACACTAGTTCAGGACAGTTAACTTTAGACTGAGCTAATTTCATTAGGCAGCGTAAGTCAGAGATGGATCTTCAAGATTTTAGTGAAAGTAAGTGAAAGCGGGAACAGCGTTCATCGTAACTTAAATGAGTTATTTTAAATTCAAAACCTAGGTGTCTAGTAAACCTTCTCTGAAGACGTTCCAATCTGCTACTGAATGTAACTGAATGTAATAGGGATGCCAAACTTGGTTAGCATATTCAAGATGGCACAATATAGTATTTTATGGTTTTCATTTTATTTAATGATTTGAAGTTACGGATGACGAATCCTAGAGCAGCAAAAGATTTGTTCGCAATGTGGTCATCATCTGGTTCATAAGATAATTTGCTATCGATCACTACGACCAAATCTCTAAGACTTGATATACAATATATCTTATAATTAAAATACAGTGCATATTACGTACAGCACTCTGGGTACATTATTCCTTCTTCTCTCAAAATCCTCAATATGGTGCTACGAATTCAGACTGTAGTATAGTATGTATTTACAACGATGATAGCGCTTTTGGAGCTGGCAAGTACTCTGCTTAACAGAAATGCGGTTTTTTGCGCATTGCTGCAAATGCGTCAGTGTTGAGTGATCAGTGCGTGCCTCCAAGAACTTGGAGACGCGATGACGACTGCAGAAGTGTGAAAGTACCATTAGCACCCTGATTGTTGAAGATGAAGCATTGTTGTGTTGTACTAAATGCGCAGGGAGTGAAAGGTTTTTTGCGTGTTTTATGTTTTCCACAAGCAGCTACTACGCCTACTACAGAACGATAGCAAAATTCGTTGAAGAGTGTTATTTTAACCTTGTCTGAGCAAGTGTAGAATATGCTTACTTTCTTCTTTTTATTTATTTATAAACTAGTCGCTGCTCACGAGTTCGTCCGCGTGGAATAACCACTGTGATCTCTCGGGGAACTATCCGTTTATTTGAGGTATCAACATAAGAACAGACGTCCTATTCCCGTCCTCCTAATTATTTATAGTAAAAAATTACTTTATATAAGCGAATCGTGGATATAAGTAGTTTTGATTTTGAATTCCATTATACTCGTATTTCATTGATCCTTTTTAGCTTATAGAAGACTGACATAGATAGTGACTCATGTACCTACTAACAAACTTTCGAGTTTCTAAGTATACCTACTTTACTTTACTTTACTTTACTTTACTAATACAATCTAATACAAAATCCATATCATTGACAACTTATGGACGGTGCAATAATTTCGAATATTATTTTATTTAATATCGAAATATTAAACTGATTTCAACTACAATATACATGTACATATGTATAGACGGATTTAGGGCCTTTTTTACAATTCCTAAGCTACGTAATAAGTATGGAACTCTGTACAATTTTTTTCTTTACAAAAGAGAGATTGCGAGAGAACTGATTACAGCGTAACGTAATATTTTGGTTATCACCGTAGTATGATTTTAGTCGTTATCAATTTATTTTGTTCCTTCATTCACAACCTTATATGTAGGTAGTAGCTATTAAAATAAAATAGTAAGCAGATAGACCATGCCACGTTGTTTACTTATATATGCTAATAGATAAGTGATACTACGCGGTACTATCATTTATTCTGTTTATGACACTGAACATGGATATTCTGTAATTCATGAACATCGTTGTTATGTATTGAGATAGATAAATTGAGGTAGTACCTACCCAGTTTTACTCGTGTATACATCCTTTTATTCGCTCTAAGAACTGTAAGCAGCCTTATTGTCTATATTTACGGATGGTGGGAATGGGCTTCGTTTTAACATTTGAATCCCATTCTGGGTGTAACCCTGCAAGCCTATTCAACCATCAATGGGAATGAGATCGAAGTGACATTTCATTCTAATTAAAGTTAGACAATAAGGCGGCAGGTTCGTAATGTGGTAATTCTTACATATCCCGTTTCTAAACTTAATTCTTGCATCAATGACCATGTCAGTTGAAAATGTAAATCTTTATATAAAAATAAGGTCACTTTCTGCGTCTCTATATCGACTAACTCCTAATCTACGCAATGGATTTTAATACAGTTATCAGCATCAGTTAGATGATAAAACCTAATAAAAGTCTTGCATGTAAATAGAAAAAAAACTTTTAATTTTCATATTCTTTTCTAAATTAGACCCGTGCGGAACCTGGACGGGTCGCTAGTTACTCATAAAGAATTAATTACTTCTGTATTTACACGTGCATTAATTCTCATTCCACCCGTACATAATTATTTACAACAATTTAAAAGAATGCCACGCCTGGATCTTAGTGGCATTGAACATGAGATTGTTTACGTTCCAATTGCAGTCTGCTTTCAAGGACAAGTTCAAGTAGTCAGCCATGGCCTTTACGAGGGACTGTGTTTGCGTTTTACTAGTCGAGCGTTGTAAACAATTACTTTCTACATACCTATGTGATATACCTAATGTCATGTATTATACCTAAAAGTATCAGGGTTTTAGCACGATGAAAAAAGATTATTACTAGCCAATAGATCAACAGGCAGCCATTTTTAAACGACTTGCAAAAGGAGGAGGTTCTCGGTTCGACGCGTACCTATATTTTTATGTTTGATCAGGCATTAATTTTTATAGAGTCCGATTTTTATAATTCTTCTTTGTTTGATAGAGTATACTTCCAAGGTGGTCCCATATGAATTTCAATAAATTTGCTCATGCAGTTTTTGAGTTACACTCCAATAACTGAAAAGTGTTTCTTTGTGTTGAAGTCGGTTCCATTATTTGACAAAAAAAATGTTTTCTCTTAAAGACCTATAGGCACCACAAAAAGTCTCATATCTAGACAGATAGACAAAAAGTCATAGTCATAATAAGAAAGATTGCGACTAACGACCGTTTTCAATAAACTATCTATCGTCGGTTTACCTTACTAGAGATAGATATTTGACACTATTTGTATGGACGTTATGTCAAATTTCTATCGGTAGTAAGGAAAACAGTGGATAGATAGAATATTGAAAACGGCCGTAAGGCTGTTGTTATATGTCAAATCGTTTCAAAGATCAAGGACATATCAAGAGAAATTGGCCATTCTCTATTCTTCTCTACTTTTACTATAAGTGAATAACCACGCTAGAAGATCAGTAGACCGGTTAAAGCTGTACGCAATGAAATTTCACATGTCGTACCTGCTGATCTGTTACGTAGGTATTATCGACTGGGAGCATCTAGACCTGGAATGGAGTAGGGAGTAGACAGACTCCCCACCACAGACTTGCAGCAGCTACATGACGATAAAAACATCCCGGAAAAATATTGGTCCATGTATATCGGACGTCAATTTATTAGTTTGTTTATAGACGAAAGCGTGCTTATCAGCATGTGGATTGTATTTTGAAGTAAAAACTTCTTTAGGCACGTTGATCACTTTTTGGGTGAACAGAAATCATGTCTTGTCATCGTCACCGAACGCTTCAAGTTACATAATTTTCACATCGGCGACTGCCGATAGAAGTGAAGACTTCCAATGACATGCTACTTCCAAATGATTGTCGCGGCATAGCACTGCGCACGGCACTCCATGAAACTTTCTCTCAAGTCTCATTCGCCTTGTTCATACTAGTATAGTGCCTATTTCACTAACTACAATACCCTTGTTATCCTAACAGAGTAATGTGCAATTGTGCACTATTACTTTCTGGTAGAATATCTGGCAATGCGGTGCCAACTAAAACCTAGTAGGTAAGTCGCATTTCCTCGCCTCTTAGGATTCGACGGTGAAGGAAGTATTATTTTAGTTCGTCTTGAGAGTGTTATCCTTATTCACCTTTAGACCAGCTGGGTGAGCTTCATGTAACGCTGCAAGCTTACACATATCTCTTCCAGCTTGTTGTGGTGTCCTGTTGTTTTATAATGGTTCATCAAATTAACCTCTTCCCTGATGGAAAGCGAAGACGAAATCAAGAAACTATGACAATTAGTGCAGCCGTAAGCTGCACTAATCGCCACCCCTATGATGACCTGAGAGATGCTTTTTCACGCCCCACTTGAAAGGCCTAGGGTCATAGCAGCAAGGAAATACGTACGCCGTCAGAGCATTCCACAATTTACTTACACGACAGAGGTACTTACGTACTTTGGAACTGCCAAACTTTTGGTGGTAAGAAGTTTTGAACAGTATATGGATGCAACGCTAGGACGAAACGAGTAGTTCGGGATCGGAATGGTGAAGAAGGAATAAGATTAAAGAGCTCTTCAGAACATTCACCATGAAAAAAACGGTTAAAAACGCTTAGAAAAGTTATGGTTTACTGGCGTGAAAAACTGCTCTTCATGTTTGGCTCTAAATTCTCAGTAACTCTAATATATTTGAAACGCGGTTGCAAGCTTTCACATCTCTCTTCCAGCTGTGGCGGTGATCGTTGTGGGCAAGCTACTCGTAATGTTTGGCTCTAAATACTCAATAACTTCAATTTGGTTAAAAAATGGCATTGGTCGCCATACAACGGTATTATTATGTGCGGTATTCTCCTTAATCTCGCTTTTCTGCCGATCATCATCATCATCATCTCAGCCGTAGGACGTCCACAGCTGAACATATGCCTCCCCCAGGATTTTTCCTCAGGTCGTCTGTCCATCGTGTCGGTGGACGACCTACGCTGCGCTTGCTGGTCCGTGGTCTCCACTCTAGAACCTTTCGGCCCCATCGGCCATCTGTTCTGCGTGCTATGTGCCCTGCCCACTGCCACTGCCGATATATAGGAATAATTACAAATAAAAATGAAATTGCTAAGGTGGTTTGTACATCATTGATCATTCAATCGCCAATAATGTTATAATTTTTATTTCGAAATTTTAATGCTATAAAGAACATAATAATTATTAAAAAATGTTTCCGGGGATCTATTGATGAACATCACTTATTTGCATGATTTTTATAAGCACCAGTAGCTTTTAATATCTAGTCCTTTAAATGTAGGTCTTACCTGCATCTAAAAACAAGGGAACTGCCATTGTACCGTAATAAGTCTCAGAGGCGTGAGACATGTTATAAAACAATTGACTTGTGTGTAGAAACACCTCTAAGGAAATGTATGCCGATGACACAAGTACCTATGTAATGAATTATCTGTGACTTCCTTGTACACAGCACGATCCGATTCTAATTTTAAACCACCTTTATAGTCGCCAAGCCTTCTACCGTAACTAAATAGGCTGTTTTGTAACTTAACTAGTTCTTACTGATTATCTATAGCAGTCGTATTATTGGTCTGTTACGGTTTCACTTTATTTTTACTTTTATGTTTGCGCTAAGATGTTTATAAGATTTATATTATATACATATTAGTACTATCACTAAAATTTGTCGAACGGATCTGACGAATATGAAACCCCAAGTTTTTTTATACGTTTTTAACGAACGGGACCTCTAACGTTACTTACCATTTGGCATTTCTCAAGTTAGTCGTAATAAGTCTTATAGTTGCATCAAGTGAAGCAGTCAGAGTCAAATTATAGTCACATAAATAAGTCTGTCATTAAGTCCAGTCCAGATGAGTTTATGTCATCTTCGTTTACGTAAACGCATTCAAAAGTTAGCTGCAAAAAGCGGTGAAATCGGTTTGGCGTTAATCAAGGTTACATCAAAAAATTAGATTTTTGTTTAAAAAAAATGCAAAATGCACGAACAGAGTACTCGTTCGAATGTGTAAAGGAGTATAGCTCCAATTAAACGTGTTTAATTTCAATCATGAAATCTAGCCTATCACGTTTTAATAAAACAGTGGATGCATTACTAAAAAAACATAACTTGCTAAAACGATAGACGAGGAAAACACAAAAACACTGTTCATAATTTAGTACCTACACTTCGCCTACACTCGTGAATCATTGCGAACATTTTTATTAAAACTGAAATTTAATTTAATTTAATTTATTAAAAATTTCCTAATAAAAATTAAAATTTTTATTAGGAATTTAGTCTTCCGTCTGTCTGTCTATTTGTTCCGGCTAATATCCGAACGGCTAGACCTATGTTGACTGGACTTTTACTAGCAGACATCAATTTTTATAATGATAAACAAGGCTACTTTTATCGTCAGTTGTCAGTCATTACACGGGTGAAATCGCGGGTAGCAGCTAGTATAATAATAAAACATTTCATTATATATAAGTTTTGATGTATACTGATACATATAACGAAATGTCCACAACTGGAAACTTATGATATATATATAAACGAGAGATGCAAACAAATTAAGTAGTAATTTGATTTGCCTATCTTGAATTATTCACAGATTAGATAATTATGTCCAAGGTTGGATATTTTAAATACGCGTTAAGGCTCCTATTTCTATGTTTTCTAGCTTATGAGTAGATTTTTTGTATATAATACCTACATATAATGGTAACGAAATTGTTTATTAGCAGTTCATAATTAAATTAAATTAAATAAATTAATTCAATTCATTCATTCAATTCATAACACGTGCAGTCAATGGTGTGGATATGGAAAGTATCAAGAACTTAAGTTAGAACGTATAAACTTAATATTCAAAATGCCGATGTTTTATTAAAATCAGCAACGAAATTCGAAGACTTCATAAAAATACATATATATATTACTTAACTAGCTGTGCCTCGCGGTTTCACCTGCGTGGTGATGGATGATGATGATTAACCGTTACAATTATGACCGTTAAAATCGGTCCAGCCGTTTCAGAGATTAGCCGGAACAAATAGACAGACATACAGACAAACATTTTTAAATTGTTTTTTTTTTAAGTCGTACCGTATATACTTTCATATGTATTTAGCGAAAAGCTGTTAAATTGGAATTACAGTCAGACACTTTAATTTTATTTATCTGTATAGATTGAGTTTACAGAATAATAAATTAAGTATCCCTATTCTTTGTATATTAACTGCAATTTCCATAACAAAAACTTTTATTAGGAAGTGCTTTCAACACTAAAGGTATCAACTAAACAACATCAGATAGTCTTCAAGGACAGAGCGAGTAGGTATCTTCGTGGTAAAAAAGTACCACCGTCGACCACGTCGTTACTTTCTATCAACTGCGACTGCGGTCAAATCAAATGCTTACTTATCTTAGAAAAAGCTACTAAGTCCTAGCTGTTAACTTTGCGTTTAAGAATCAGTGAATCAGGACAAGAAACTATAATTATATAGTTTTTTTTTAAATACTCGTACCTACATGTTTTCAAAATACAGTAGTCAAATGACGCCTACCCTAATAATATCAGCTTATTTATGTTTCACCAAACATGTATTCGCTGTTTTGTACGTCAAACGAAAGGCTTGAGAAACGTATAAATATTTTAAAACAACCAAATCACCTGAACTAAATAGATGGCATCGCGACTAGGGCTTTCGATCCGGAATTCCGGCGCTGAGTAAGTCCAGAGTTTCGGAGCGACAATTAGTATTATTCAAATCCGGGGCTGAAATAGAACACCAGACCTGAAACCGGTTTTCTAAAATTATAAGTTTTTTTTTTCTAAATAATAGATTATGTTGACAAAAAGTACATACCTAAAAGATGAATAACGCATCGTTTGCGTAGTCTTTCCTTCTTTCCTTACTCGTCCTTCGTTCTCTTCTTAGATAAATATCTTCTGTATTATTTGCCTTATTTGAGGCTTCCTCAAAACATATTACTAAAATATTCGATCACGAAAAAAAGTAGATTTTTTGTATTTTTATATTGTAATTGTTGTATACTTTATCATTGTTGCAAGACGTAAGGATTTTAAATAAATTCTTGATACGAGTAGCTTTAAAATTTTAATTAATCTATTGTCATCAAGTATGTCTTATATCGTTATTTTTGTGTATTTATCTAAGAGTATGATTATTGCTTTAAACTATATATTGGTGTAGGAGGTAGGTTAGGAGAAAACGAAGGAACGCCACAAACCTACTTACTTATCAAAGCAAAGACCTAAAGCAAAAGCTCAGGAAATGTTTTTTTTTATATATACCGAACTGGATAGCACTTGACCACTATCTCACCTGATGTTAAGTGATGATGCGATCGATGACGGAGCGCGCTTACCCAAAAGATACCTATGCACTCGTGTTTTGAAGACCCCCATATCGTACTTAACCGGAAACACCGACTCAGGCAGGGTGTTCCATTCCCTAGCGGTTCGTATGATAAACGAAGAATCGCTTCGTTCGGGTAAATAGAATATCCACCATAAAGCGGTGGCGCTTCTGATTATCTCTGGATGTCCGTGATGATGATGATGATTTATTTGTAATAGTTTCCATACACGTAAGTAATCTGACTATTTTATTAATAATAATGTCATGATCAAAAACCCTGATTTTCTAACAAATATAACGTATGTTGATTAAAATGATGTGCTTATTTCCTAATTCCTAAAAAACTGTTATCTCCGAAGCCAACTAAGGAGTTTCGGAGTTGATTTCTCAACATCGTAAATAGCTCCGGAGGTGAAAACAATCCGAGTTTGAAAGGCCTAATCGCTACTTTATATCTACGTTGCGGTGGTATCACTAAAGAGGATGAAATAAAAACATAATTAATGCCTATTAATTATCTCAGCTAACTATATTTTATAACGCTTATCGTTTGTAAGCCAGTGCTTACGTATGCTAACTAATTATAGTATTTTATTGCAAATTACTTTATATTTAAATTTATGCTAAAGAGAACAAAAAAAATTATAACTAGCGACTGTCCGCGACTGCGTTCGCGTAGTAGCGAGTGCGAAGGCCGAGCCTGGCCCTAGGCTCGCTATAACCTTCTATGGTTTCTTATTTTTTCTTTCTTAAGAACCTTCCCTGACAATAATTAAAACAACAAAAAAAGAATTAGCGAGATTGTTCCATCTGTTCTCCAGTTATAGCGTTTCCAGAAATCTTTTTTGTTTGGTAGAGTATACGTACAAGGTGGTCCAATTTAAGTTTTATCAAATTTGTTCTAGGAGTATTTGAGTTACACTCCAATAGCATAAAACTGTTACGCCTATCTTGATGATATCATCATTGATGGTGAATTACAATCGATTCCGTAAGTAGCAAGGGTCACTAAAAATTATGTTAAAAAAGTTTTTACCAAAAAATGGAACCGAATCCAACACCAAAAAGTGTGTTTTCTTATTTTTTCTTTCTTAAGAACCTTCCCCTGACAATAATTAAAACAACAAAAAAATAATTAGCGAGATTGTTCCATCTGTTCTCCAGTTATAGCGTTTCCAGAAATCTTTTTTGTTTGGTAGAGTATACGTACAAGGTGGTCCAATTTAAGTTTTATCAAATTTGTTCTAGGAGTATTTGAGTTACACTCCAATAGCATAAAACTGTTACGCCTATCTTGATGATATCATCATTGATGGTGAATAACAATCGATTCCGTAAGTAGCAAGGGTCACTAAAAATTATGTTAAAAAAGTTTTTACCAAAAAATGGAACCGAATCCAACACCAAAAAGTGTGTTTTCTTATTTTTTCTTTCTTAAGAACCTTCCCCTGACAATAATTAAAACAACAAAAAAATAATTAGCGAGATTGTTCCATCTGTTCTCCAGTTATAGCGTTTCCAGAAATCTTTTTTGTTTGGTAGAGTATACGTACAAGGTGGTCCAATTTAAGTTTTATCAAATTTGTTCTAGGAGTATTTGAGTTACACTCCAATAGCATAAAACTGTTACGCCTATCTTGATGATATCATCATTGATGGTGAATTAAAAAATGGAACCGAATCCAACACCAAAAAGTGTGTTTTCTTATTTTTTCTTTCTTAAGAACCTTCCCCTGACAATAATTAAAACAACAAAAAAAGAATTAGCGAGATTGTTCCATCTGTTCTCCAGTTATAGCGTTTCCAGAAATCTTTTTTGTTTGGTAGAGTATACGTACAAGGTGGTCCAATTTAAGTTTTATCAAATTTGTTCTAGGAGTATTTGAGTTACACTCCAATAGCATAAAACTGTTACGCCTATCTTGATCTCAGACAAAATAAAAAGTCAAGACAGAATGTTGTGAACAGAGAAGTGAGGCCGGTTTTCTATGCATGTAGTGCGTGAATCGGTGCTGCCATGATGATTTAAATTACCCCATAAAAATAACGTTATCAATTTAATAAAGTTATAACGTTATTAGTTTTAATATAATAATAGGGTTCCTACATTAGGTGTCGGTAAAAAGGTGTGGCATTGGGTAGTGAAAGAGAAAAGTTAAAGAGTTTCAGAAATAAAATTACTCGGTGTAACTGCTAGTTTTATTTAAAAACCTTTATGCTGAATCAATTGTTTTGTACGCTTGCCGTTTACTTTGCACGGATTTAGAAATACTTTCTAATTTGGCAATATGGTGGAATTTAATGTTTAAGTATTTCTCAATTACACACCGTATTAAATTAAGTTTATGTTCCTGCCCAGCATATTCATGTTATGACTCTAAATTGATAAAAATCTGGTTGTTTCCAATGCATTTCTTTAATATGTTCAAGACAATAGTTTGGTGTTGATTTTCTGCGGTTATTGCAATACTTTCATTCAATAATTTTCGAAGAACTGCTTCACAAGTGACACAAATGTCAAAAAAATCCTTAGACGGGAAGCGAAGACCGCCTTTGTTTTTTAAACTAATGAGCTTATGAAAATAAAGTTTCTCATCAGTCTGCAAGGCATCTAAACATTTAGAGCATTTTATGGTTTTAACCAGATAGTGCACTGTACTTCCAGATATGTAACCAATTATCATTTTTCTATAGTCACCATAATATGAATTGTTATGTAAACAACTGGCCCAATCAAATGATTCATTAACAATTTCATTAAGAAGTTGCAACGAAGAATTTACAATGGTTTCTTCTTCTTCTTTGTGTCTATACGACGATGAAGTGCTATTTATAATTTTAGTTGTTGAAGTGTAATTAAGTATTGCTATGTGTTCTAAAGGAACACAATTACCTTTTGTAAGACATTTAAATTGTAAATGACATAGTATTTTTTTGTAGCTTGCTTTAAACTGTCTCTCTCAATCTCCAAATGGCTTAATTTATAAGTAGGTAAAAAAATCAGCCTTTTTTCATTTAATTAAAAATATTTAAACACAATACAGATAACAGATACGACTGAAGTTTGCTTTTATAATATGGTTATAATTCCACACTACACACAACAACATTCAATATAGATACACTCTAAAAACAAAAGACTTCAATAGAAATATGGTTTATTTTTACAAAAAACATAACCGCCTTCAATATGTACGAAATTGAAAATCTAGTATGAAATTAATGTGAGTCCATATTAAACGTATCAGGTTTCCAACAAAAAAATAATTGTTCAAATCGGTTTATAAATAACGGACTTATGAGGTAACAAATATTTAAAACAATAGAACCTACTTACGAACCTACGCCTTTTAGATGTCGGTTAAAAATAAACTAAAAATAAAAAAAGAATTGCCAATTTTTTTTAATTTGCTTTCAAATGACGGAACTGGTTTTGTATAAAGATATTGCGTCGCGTGTCATACAATATTATATTTAAAGAAAAGAACTAATTGAGAACCTACTTCTTTTTTTAAGTCGGTTAAAACACGTTGATAAACTATTATAAAAACGTATTAACGTAACGTATATACTGAATATTAAGATTACCCAATAATAGGGTAAACCTTATAGGCTTTACCATAGCAACACTTTCTATGTTCCAAGCAATAACCTTTATTTTTATCTTTATTTATTTAAAATATTGGTTTCCAAGTTACTTACGTGTGAAATGTGATTCCATCCTTCTTTTTATAAAGTTATATGATTATTAACGGGATATTTACCGTGGTAAGGTTGTGGAATGAGCTCCCGATATTTCGGCGCAGTTACATGCACCATGTTCACGGGAAGACTGAGCTCATTCCACAACCTTACCACGGTAAATATCCCGTTAATAATCATATAACTTTAGAGAACAACCGTGATAGTTTAAAACAGTGTCTTCTTTTTATGTTTTGTAGTTTGTTTTATACACCCTTTCACGACACAATTCGGCATTTTGACTGGTAAATTTGTCAATTTACTTTACGTGTTGCTCCCACACGCAGCGATAGTTCGACTGACGAGTCAAGGCGTAGTTTCGTTGTGCGTGTGTGTGTGTAATTGTGTATGTACACGGCGAGGCGTAGTTTTACCGGCCTCACTTTTCTGTTCACAACATTCTGTCTTGACTTTTTTATTTTGTCTGAGATCTTGATGATATCATCATTGATGGTGAATTACAATCGATCCCGTTAGTAGCAAGGGTCACTAAAAATTATTTTAAAAAAGTTTTTAACTAAAAATGGAACCGAATCCAACACCAAAAAGTGTGAAATAACTTTTCATGTAAAATACCATGCACACAACATTGTGATAATAGGTACTTTTGAACTATCATGGTACCGAGTTCAACAAGTTATTTCACACTTTTTTGTGTTGAAGTCGGTTTAATTTTTAGGTAATTTTATTATCTTTTTTTAAATTACTTTAGTATTTGAAAATATGCAAATCTATACATATGTCATTACCTTGTCCTGGCTAACTGAGGCTGTAGAAACAATTTGCGAAAAAGTGTTATGTGGGCCTAGCACGAATAACTGCGTAAGTGTAACGTAACGTCACATGTCGTTCACGTAAACAGTACAAACTAGGTCAACTGCGACACAGAGTCTCATAGTTTGCAAGCCAAAGCGTGACGCGTTAACGTTTGCGATACGAATACATTATCGCAAATTGTTTGTGATACGGCGTCGTATCGCAAATGTCAACAAGTCACACTTCGCTGTACAGACTATGAGTTATCTGTGTCAAAGTTGCCCTCGATAAATAACAGTTTGTACTGTTTCACGTGAATGCCACGTAACGTCACACTTACGCAGATATTCTTGCTAGGCCCACCTTCAACGCCGCTGAGGTCACAAACTTGAAAGGTAGGATTTGTGGAAATTCTCGTAACTTTATTTACGTGGCTTCGTATTCCATAGCTACGAAGAAATAATGTCAGGAAGGATAATATATAATAAAAAAATAATCCAAATACGAATTACTTCCGAGATTACAAATAGACATGTTCGGTGATTGGTTTAAATTTCAGAAGGAAAGCAGGGATTGGTCCACGCGCGTGCTGCAACGTCTACTATGACAGCTGAGTCATAGCGGCGTGAACGATGTTATTGATTTAGCACGACTTTTAATGGTTCTTTTTTTAAGGCGAGCAAAACCGCTGGCGCGTCAGCCAGTACCTACTTAATATGTATTATAAATTATAATATATTATATATATATATATATATATATATATATATATATAATAATATAAAATTTAAGTAAGTACCTACTTTTATTACAGTATTTTTATAACAATCGCAGCTTAATCGCGCATATTTAAGTTTTTTCGCTCATGTGGTGTTCATACATATTCCAGTAGGTACTAATTAATACAATAATATCATGAAAAACTACTTCTATTTAAAAACATTAGTACCTACGAATATTTAAATTTTAAACTCGGCCTGCCATAGTAACAGAAAACCACTGATAAACGTGGAGTCACTCACAACGGGACCGGTAAAAATGAAGAAAATATACCTGATTTGTAACGGTTGTGTATTAGGTACATTTTGGTTTGTTTTCTACCGACTTCCACAAAGGCGAAGTACTCAATTCTACTGTTAGTTTTTAATTTTTTACATCTAAACTTTCGACTGGGTATACCGATTCTCAAAATTCTTATTTTGTTTGAAAGCTGGTGCTTCCCATGTAGTCCCATTTAAATTTCATCAAATTCGGTTAAGTAGTTTCCCGAGTTACACTCCAATAACTGAGTAGAATCGAAGTCGGTTTTAAATTTTTCAAATTGTACTTTTACTTTACTACCTAATCTGTTTTACATCCACGATGTCTAAAGCCCTTACAGATTTCTGAATAGATATGTTTTATATTGAACACACTAAAACAGAAACAAACGAGTAATAACTCTAGTTATTCTTATTCCCAAAAAAATATAAAAAAATTATAGCGTTTTAGTTAAACTTAACATATGAGTACGTATATCGCATCCATAATAATGATTTCTTCCAGAGAACCATTGTATGCGATGTATTTTATATACAATACAATAAAATTTATAAATAAAAGTATATACAATAAAATAAGATGTATAACTATGAAGTAGGTACATTTTAATGCTAGAAGTGGAGACTTCTAAATGACTTTTTATTGTATTATTTTAGTGCCTAAATATACTTTTGTCGTCGATAGTCTTCCTAATAGAAAATAAAATAAAAATAAAATTATATTTAATGTTTTTTATTGAACTTACTTCACTCGTCATCGCACCTACATTAAGACCGTGCTCTGATTAGACACCACGTAACTATATTATTATTTACGCCGTGGTTACTCTACAAGTTATAAACTGAAACATTATTCACTTACCCAGCCAGTACCTCTACCATGAGTTGGCAACATTTATATGTCATCTATATTTTTATCTATATTGCTTGTGATTGGCGTACTCGCTGTCAATTTTAGTTCTACAATAGGCCGCGAGGTGGCACTGTTCTTTTTTTCATACATTTTTTGCGGCAGTCAATATCGAGCATCGATTGGTGTCGAGCGTCGATGTTGTAAACTCATGGTTGACTTACGGTATTGTATAAACCTAGGTAAACGCACACATTTTACTATGACTAGTAACAGATCAAATCCCTTCGATCACACTAACCTAAACACAAAATACTACCCACACAACGCAAAGAAAGCATTTTCACGCACGGAGTACCTACAACTGGTACTACACACAAGCACGCAAGCTGGTTGCATTCAGACGCACACCCACACACGTACATAAGTATGTACCTACTCTCACTGCAAGCACCGTTTACTCACACAACTTGCTATTGCTACAATAAATAGTCTACTATGTAGGTACTTACACTCATTTTGCAACTTGAATACCTGCCTTGCGACAACGCTCTTTTTATGTATTAAGGGAATTGCGTAGCTAGTGCGTGTCCGTACTAAAAATATAACTCTTTTCTACCGACTTCCAAAAAAAAGGAGGAGGTACTCAATTAAACTGTAGGTTTTTTTTTTATTGTTACCTGATAACTTTCGACTGGGTGAACCGATTCTCAAAATTCTTTTTTTCTTTGAAAGCTGGTGCTTCCCGTGTGGTCCTATTTAATTGATTTATTTTCATCAAATTCGGTGCAGTACTTTTTGAGATACACTCCAATAACTGAATAGAATGGATGGAAGTTGGTATTAAATTCTTAAATTGTACGTACTTGTCTACTTCTTAACATTGTCCGATTTCAGTGATTTTTTTCATGTAATCATCACATTGTTTTTTTCAGTATTTCAAAGTACTATAAATTCAGGTTTATAGAACATAAAAACTGAAAAAATCTAAAAGTAGGTACGGGCATAGTAAACAATGTGTTGATTACATAAAAAAATCACAGAAATCGTACAATTTTATGAGGTAGAAAAGAGTATTTTTTTAGTACGGACAAGTACTAGCTATGCAATCCCCTTAAGTAGGTAAAATATGTATATCTTGTATGATGCATCATTTAATTTGCAAACATCTCTTGGCGTCTAGTAAGTATTTTATTATATTTTTTTATGTTATATGTGTACTAAGACGATCCAAGATGAAATTCTACTACATGTCTACATAATATACAATATGTTAAATGGGAATGATAGATCTGTTAAACGGGGACAAATCATTTAGAAATAATTATATAATTACATATTATTAAACCATATTAAATATATATTAATAAATAATAAAAATGGAAAGAAAAGGAAAAAAATATATGTGTGATAGGTCATCCAGGCAACGATGGGTAAACCTAGGTGTGGGTAAAGCCATATTCGAACTTATTTATTTAAATACCACGTTTGAATCTCGTCCAAGAAATTATTTTTTCTCTCTAAAATTGCAATGTAAGACCTTCGATAATAATTTTAGGCTTCTTGATCATCTTGAGCAAAGCCTAAGTTTGCTCGTGCTTATAGCATTATTCATTACATATACTAATACGAAATTAAACTACGTATTATTTTCGTCCTATACCTAATATAATATAAGTTCTATGTCCGGTAATCGATTAAGGTCTTGTAATATAACGAATAATGTATTATGTACATAGTTGGTGATACTAATATGTATTTTCTAATTTTATCGTATTTTCCTACAATATTATACACATCAAGTACCTAACTACGATATAATACCTATTTACTATAATGTAAACGAAATAAATTGCTTCTTAGAAGTAAGAAGACTATCAACAACAATCGCAATTCTTACTAAGACTATAAGACTATATATATATATATATATATATATAAATATACTTTCTATAAGACCTTTGTCTTATAGAAAGATAATATTCTAAAACTCCAGAAATTTCACTCTAATAGTTTTAAGGTCTTTTTCTAAAAGTTTTTAGGGCCTGTAAATATAATCTGTGCATCTCACAAAAACTAAACAATGTGTCAGTATTTTGGTATTATAAAAATATATAATAAAAAAAAACTATAATATATTAATTCAGGCCACTATAAACCCATGATATTATGCAATTAACAATATCATAAATAAAAATATTGATTGCTTATGGTAGCACATCATGTATATACCATACAAGTTATGTATACCTATAGGTAATATTGATAGCTGCCGTCTGCGATGACCTAACTTTTCCCGCAAGTGCTAAAAATACCTACTAAGTAAAACTGAGAATAATTTAACACCTGCTAATGAAAAAAAAACGGTGAGTGTGATAAAAATAGAAAACTATTGTTTGCATGTTTAAAGTAGGTTAGTAGATATGTATGTCAATAAGCATTTGCGAACACGTACAGTGGCCGGCTTAAGAATTATGTCGATTTGTATGCTTTCAAATGGATATTTTAAGGCCGGCTAAGGGATAGAATGAATATAGAGCCATCCTATCCCTTAGATAAATACTTATAATACTATACTAATAAATATTTATAATATACTAATAAATATTTCCTGGCCAGAGCACCAGCTTCACGCTGATGAAAGCATCACAAATATTACAAATTATTTTTAATGCATTAAATAGTAATATAATATAATACAAAAGTAAGCTTAATGTTATCACCGAGATTCTCTTAATGTAATAACCCGTGTCTTCTGACAATCCGTGTCAGACGCCGTGACTGCTAGACCACCGAGGCGATCCTTCCGCCGGCAATCGAATTTAACACTCATTTTCCGTCCTCATAATAGTCGATGACATCGACAAAACGTCTCACATCAATCCCGTTTCATTATTACTAAGGTAATTTTAACTTCAACCAGAGCCTCAACCTTATTATTTTCCGTTGCACGAATTGAAACCTCAATAGTTCATTTTAATCAATGATCATTTTTCCTTCCAATTTGCTTGTATTAATAAGAGCTCGTTGATTGTTACGCATGGTTGAATCCATTTGCTTTATTGAACATAATTGAATGTTGACATACTTTCAATACAAATGAAACGCTCGTATGAGCCTAGCTGTATTTGTTATTCTGTGGCTAGGCTAAGTTAACTTTACCGCGGTCATTACTTGAACTCTTTGGGCATCTTCAACGCCACCCTTATTTTCGTCTCGGGGAAATCCTTTATGGATACCGCTTATCACGGGGAGGTAGGTGGTTATGTAGGAGCCCGTATACCCACCAAACCCGCGGGGTGTTCCGTCACTGCCGCTTTTGGCGGGAATGCGAAAGGAACCCCCTTTTTCCCCCTGGATTTACTTTTATAGATACCACCGTCCCCCGGGGGAGCACGGTGGTTATGTGGGAGTCCGTATACCCACTAAAACCCGGGGTGTTCCTCCAAGCGCCTTCAAGTCGGGACTACAGGAACGTTTTGGCAATCTCAAGTCTGCGGTCCCAGCGACGCTGATCCCCCAGCAGAGGATTCCAACCCGATGGCATTAGAGCGGACTAAACTCTAGCCCCGTCTTCTTGAGGGGCGCATGGAAACACCGCGCGCGCCGCCTTGGGGACAATGATGCATAGACGACAGACGCCCCCGCGTACGCCAACGTTTTATAACTATAATGTGTAAACAACGTCACGTTGCCAACAGCATTGTATTTACATTGTGTCTACTGTTACGAATTGTATATAGTAGCCTCTTTTTAATTATTGAAATAAATTAAACATCCAGATGCAATTTGTATAGGTAGTTCTGAAATGTCTCGAAATTGCACAATATTTAACTTAGCATGTTATGAAAAAAAGTATGTTATTCTCTATGTGTCATTCAATGACGAAAATAAAAAGAAAAATATTGCCGGATGCGTCATTTTTCTTGATTTCAAATAATATGTAAATGTATACTAAATAATATGTACATATATTGGTAAAATCAGCAGATTCGCCATTTATCTTTGAATGGCGGATTCATCATCATCAGCCTGTAGCAGTCCACTGCTGGACATAGGCATCTCCAATTGCACGCCACTTAGGTCTATCTTGGGCTACTCGCATCCAGTTTTTGCCAGCCGTCTTGCGCAGATCGTCACTCCACCGTGCCTCAGGACGTCCTACACTACGTTTGCCGAGACGCGGTCTCCACTCTAGAACTCGTTTACCCCAACGGTTGTCGGTTCTACGGCTAATATTGCCAGCCCACTGCTACTTCAGCTTGCTGATCCGGTGGGCTATGTCGATGACCTTGGTTCTCTGACGGATCACTTCATTTCTGATGCGATCCCTCAGAGAAACACCGAGCATAGCCCTTTCCATAGGTTTCCCTATGGAATGGCGGATTAGTTTGCAAATATTACTGTGTTAGGATTTGCGGGGCAGTGTAGTAATTGCAATTATTGTAAAGACAAAACAAGGTTAAGTTAAAGTTAGATCCTAAAAACTTCTGATTAGACTTATCATAAAATATGCACTATTCTTTGATACTAAGACTAGGAAATTGGCAAAAACATAGTCACATACATAATCAGCCCATTATGTTCCCATTGCTGTGACTCGAGCCTTCCTCTCAGAGGTGTTGGGTCATAATCCACCACGTGGGCCCTGCAGCTTGGTAGATAGTCTAGTGTCCAACCCATGTCGAAGTTTTCAGGCCAACCGAAGGCTTTCGACAAATCCTAACGACTGTTGTCAAACAACCGGGACCCGTGCCCGGGTAACGTGCCCTCCGAAGCACGGAAGCGCTCAGTTGAATAATACCACTAGCGGTCACTCATCCAGCTCCTGACTGCAGCAAGCGTTGCTTAACATTGTTGTTCGGTTAAGATCGCCAAGTCAAGCTCCGCTGCGAGCGCTGCCAAATCTATATGTATAAGTTCATAGAGAAATAACAATAAGTTCATCATAAGAAGTCTTCAAGAAATCCCAAATACATTGAGCATATTTTGGTTTGCACCCATGGGACAACTTATTGGTAGTCAGGTTATTAAACTTCTAGTTTGTTTTCCTTTATTTTATATCTAACTTACCTAAACCAGCTTAATAAGTATTTTCCAAGTATTGGTAGCAACTCGCTTGTTCAGAAAACCAAACTAAACTAGCGAACAAAAACCTATTTTTAGTTAATCATTCTTATTCTGTCCAAACTAAATTCCAAAGTAAAACGCTTGCGAACAACAGTTCTTCAAGCGATTTCTGTTCAATCGTAGGTATCTTTAGTACATTTAATCGTCATGTAAGATGTGCTCTCTAAACTAGTCTAAAGAGATCTTAAACTATCTACAATTGAATATAATAAAACTATTTTTATAATTGTCATTCTAAGTGTTACACGAATGTGGATATTAGTGTAAAAAAAAAAGGACTAAGTACCATAGTTTAGATAATTTTAGTTTAGTGTTTTGCACAAGCGAATAAACATTATTTCCGTCACTCCCCAATACTTATATTCTGCACGTCATAACGTACCATTAATTAACTAGGTAGCTGAATAACAGACTATTCAATAATACCTAGTTAAAGCTTCCTCTATTAATTAGATGACCATCCAGTTAAGTATGTAGCGATAATGGCACTTAAATTAAATAGCATTCAAACTCAATTGTCATAATACATACTGGCTGCGCTCCGCAGTTCTGTCCGTATTATCTCTGTCTCTCTCTCTCTCTCTCTCTCGTCCGTAATGTCTCAGGAACAATTTTGCTGGCATTAAAAATATCCTATGTGAATTTTTCTTTTGTTGTCAACAAAATCAGTTGAATAGGTAAAAGCATGAAAGTAACAATGAAATCAACAAACGACAACCCGACAATCAAAATTTTGGCATTAAAATATAATTGAATACTGGTTTCTGATAGATTACTGATACTTATAAGCACTTGCACACACAAATGTATCGATACTCAAAGAGCTTAAAATAACCACGAGACTATCATCCGTCTGTATTCAACGAGTTCTCTATTATGGCCACGTTGCTAGGAAGAGTGGTGACAATCTTGATAACTTGTCATCACTGGTAAAGTCGAGCGAATTCCATTGCGGTGGTCTGATCTAATCCGTAGTACGCTCGACAGAAAAGTCATTTACGACGCCGAGTGTTCGCGGCGACGCGTCGTCGTGACCAGATGGCGTATGGTCATCAAAGAGAAGATGTTCCATCGAGGGGGTCACGACCCTTGCATTGAGGAAAACGACGCAAAAAAGATAAAAAGTAATTAGCAGAAATATTTCAAAGTAAATGAATAATAGCTTCTGATCATCACAAGGTCTCAAGTTCTGAGAACTGGGCCAGTAGGAAATTTAATCATTTCAAAAGGACTGTATTTGACCTGTGTGTGTATGTATGTATGTGTGTACGTCTGTTCTTGTGTCGGCTCTTAGCTTCTCAACGGCTCAACCGATTTTTATAAATGACTAGCGACTGCCCGTGGCTTCGTTAGCGTAGAAGGCTCGGCCTTCGGCCTTGCCATTACCTCCCATATTTTCTAGATTAGAAGAGTATAGTAATAAGACCTTCTCCTGACAATAATTAATACAACAAAAAAAGAGTTAGCGAAATTGTTCCATCTGTTCACGCGTGATGCGACAACCATTAATTACAGGAAATAAAGATTCATTTATATATATATATATCTCGAACATTAGATTTGTCTTGATAGCTCGAGTTTCACTGGGCATAATTACCCAACTGTGGCGAAGCCTAAAAAGAATATTTTTTTTTTCAAATTCCTTATTCCGTACGAACAAAGTCGTGGGTAGAAATTAGTATACTAGGTAAATGATAGCGTGTATTGAATTCACTGATTACATATTGAATACGCTTATCTGTAAGACAAAAGGTTAACAAAATATTGATGAATTAATGATAACAGGTTGGTGCGTAAAAGATATTTTGAAAGTTTTTCAAGTTAACAAAATCTGTAGGTACCTCTATAGTATAATATTACATGGCCGGATCTCATACGAGTACAGTCGCCTGCAATAAGATGTATACATTTTAAAATTTTCGAAAGTGCCTCAGCATTTAATTTCATAAAAATAGACATCAAAATTACTCTAAAATGAAGTTATTTATATTATTTGACTCTTTCAAATAATCCTTATCTACATCTTTAGGAAATTTAGTTCTGTATTATAGTTTTGAAAATTATGGAATTTATACATCTTATTGCAGGCGACTGTACAATAAATTGCATATGTGGGGGTTAAAGTATGAAATTGCCATTTCGAATTGAAAAAGCTATTTTTATTTTGGGCTAAAATATATTTATTTAATCAAAGTACTATTTTCTCTTGTTATCTATACATTTCTGCCATCTCATCGGAAGATCATTCTAACCTTTGCGATAGAATTCTGAGACGACCTGGACTCCACAATGTGTGAAGGCATTTTGTACTGCTAACTGGGAAACATTTTTTCCGTGCAAAATATTGTCTTTATCCCGGGAAAATTATAGTAGGGTGGGGCAAGATCCGGCAAGGATGGAGGATGACGAATGGTTGCTAACTGCAGGTTTGTAGTGTTAAGACTGATTGTCGAGCAGTGTGAGGTCTTGAGTTATCATTAAGCAATAATGGTGAAGACTGATTGGCAAGTCGGGGCTGTTATATTGCGAGTTTCGGTATCATTGTTCGGAGTACTGCACAGTGGACATCTTCTAATATATCCTGACCGGATCTGAGGATGCTATAGTGAATTACACCATGAAGTGACCACCAAACTGTCACTATCACCTTTCTATAGGTAAGCTTAGCTTTAGGGAATTATGGCGTTTGACCTGGTAAGGTTAGGCAAGCTTCTACGCGCGCTTTAAGTTTTTAATTCTAACGATTTGGTTTATATGGGTTAGTATTGGGTATGCATGCTTACATAAAACCAGTCCGTGACGAGGCCGTTTCAAGTGAAATTACTGCGCAAAAGGGACTCAAAATCGAATGTGACGTAACGAGCGCAGTGCCTGCAGCGCCACGCATAACAACAGTTTTTTTTATGGGATAGGTTGGCAAACAAGGAAGCGGCTCACCTGATGGTAAGTGATACCGGAGTGGAGGGTGGTGGGGGAGAGGGAAGAGAGGGAGAACGGGGAAGGGTGGAATCGGGCCTCCGGAACCTCCCACAAACCAACGAAACGCAATAGCAAGCTATGTTACTTCACGTCGGTGTTATGTGGGAGTGTGGTACTTCTCCGGTCGTGCCGGCGCATTCGGCTATGGGATTGCAGCGTGGCACTACCACAAAAAAGTTCGAAGCTCTCGGTGACACTGCAACTATTATGGACAAGCATAAAGCTTAACAACTGGCAACTTATCACAACTTGTCACTGCCCGTCTTGTCATTTAATTGCATAAAACAACTGAGTGATAGTGACATTCAGTTCAATTAATTAAAAACATCACGATACCTACGCCTATTATTGACGATATACCTATACATCAAATGAACCTACCAGAAGTACCTTTGTTGGAAAGGTCTCGGGCTCCGTGAGGTTTATAGTAAAGAAAATTCAGGAAAAATGTAAAAAGAAAAGCGGGAAAATCTTTTTTCACATACAGCGCCATCTCTGATACATAGCATGTACTACAAACCAATATTTTAAGTAGATGGCGCCAAACGGAATGTTACATAAAACGAAGCCGGTGCCGGTGGCGAAACGGAGTTCGCAGGGTTTGCTAGTTTAGAATAAAAAAGGGTAAATAGTGGAGAGTGTTTTTTCTACTCTAATGAAAGGGTTAACTATAAAGGGTTATCTAATAAAAGGTTACATTTTTTTTTTATTATGTTTAGTTTATGTCCCCACTTTGCATAATGTTGCTTCGTTTACTTGTTCTGTGATATAACCCACAAGACTAGCGACTAGCGAAATATAAAACAAGTACAATTTGAAAAATTTAATACCGACTTCCATTCTATTCAGTTATTGGAGTGTAACTCAAAAACTACTAGACCGAATATAATTAAATGTAAATGGGACTCCACGGGAAGCACCAGCTTTCAAACAAAAAAGAATTTTGAGAATCGGTTGGCCCAGTCGAAAATTATGAGGCAAAAAACATAAGAAAACATAAAAAAATACAGTGGAATTGAGTACCTCCTCCTTTTTTGGAAGTCGGGAGAAAAGAGGTAAAAAGTGAAGTTTATTTTTCTATTTTAATAAAACATACTTAGGTTTTATATATAGGTACATATATCAGTTTCTGTGAAAAATTATCGAACTGATGTTGAAAACTGGATTTAAAATCCGTTGTGAGACATAGTTTATTACAAAACCATTACCTATGTTTAGTCTATGTACTTCTTTGTAAGCTGACATGTGATATGTAAATTGTTTAAAGAGAACTTCTAGAAAAAGTTTAAAAAAATGGCAAGGACTCCGGAGTTTGTGGAGAGTATAGTTTTAATGTAAAAATCAGAAAAAGCTTTGCCACGACTAGATAAATTATAGTTAGTACTGTGTACGTAAACGATACGGTACTAACTATCGCAAATTTTATCGTTGGCCCACTGTGTCTAGCGTGTGTAATACTACAACTTGTCCCCAACCCAAACCAACACCGGCACGCTTTCTTTGATCAGTTAAATGATATGTACAAATACACAATATGTTTCTATAAGTAATTAAACTTAAGGATGGCACCCTATTATAGACTAGTGATCACTCTATTGATGGACTGTCATATGTAATCATAATATTAATTTATGTTAGCGACCATCAATGGAGTTCCTCATTTATAATTTGCATAAATAGCTGCTATATGACGAATGATTTGCACAAGAGTCGAATAATAATGAGTTCATGCTAGTGTTTTGATATAAAAATGAATCAGTTTGACTGGAGTGAGGTTGGATATATTCTGCTTTGAAGCAGTAGGTCTCCCATGCAGGCGCGGATCCAGCCCTCAAAAAAAGTGCTGGTCAGTTTTGGTTTTGGATTGTAGGAATATGAGCTTGCTCAACATAAATATAGTGTATTCCTACACAAAAGAGGTTTACAAAATTTACGACATTCTGACCAAGATTTTTTAAAATGTATAGTTTAACGTGGGCATAGTTGTGGGGTGAACACTAGTAAATTAATAAATCTGTAAATTGTTAGTTTGTTCGCTTAAAAAAATAACAAAAGCGAACAGCCATCTCTTCTTTCCAATACCATGTGCCAAAAAGAAATAGATGGGTCAATATTATGATATTATTAAGGTAGGGTCAATATTACGGTATTGTTTTTGATTGTTTTCATTTTATTAAGTCGTTGGATATAAGATCATCACCATATCGATTTCAATGGACCGTAAAAACGTGGCGAAACAAGTCGATTAGGATTCCGGTTGATACGGTGGATCCGCGCATGCTACCCATGAGTTTACAATATTGACATCGGACAATTATTGGTATCGAGTGCCGCGAAAAAATGTGTGAAAAAAAGAACAGAGCCACGTTGCGATCAATTGTAGAACTAAAATCGGTAGCGCCAATCACAAGCTTAATAGGTAGGCGAGATCGAGTATCGACTATAAATGACATATTATTATATAATGTTGCTAACTCATGGTAGAAACTCATGGCTACAGTATTGTGTTAAGATTAGGTGGGTGACGTTAAATTTTATTCACTGGGCGATTCAATTCGAAGCAATTCACACGGCACTGTAATATTAGTACATAATCCAACAGGCCGGTTGGCGCAGTTGGTAGCACCCCTGCCTTCTGAGCCGCTGCCGGGTTCGATCCCCGGACAGATCAAACATTTGTGTGCATGAATATGTCTGTTTGACCTGTGTCTGGGTGTGTATATGTATTTAAGTATGTATATCAGTCATCAGGTTACCATAGTACAGGCTCTGCCTAGTTTGGGACCTGAAGACCTTTGTGTGGATGTTGTCCCCATATTATTATAATATTACCCTGTACAGGGGCAACGAATGCAGTGCAAATACAAATAGTCTATTGACATAAAATGTATACACATTAAATATTTGAAATAAAAAAATTAATTAGAATTAGGCTCCCGAGCGTGTGTACTGTTTCAGGAGCCAGAAGCTTCTCCCATAAATACTTAGCAGGTAATTATGTCAAAACTTTGATATTCAAAAGCGCATAAAATGTGAGTGTGTTGTTATTAGGTGTATGGTTTATATGTATGTGTATGTGTATGTGTATGTGTATGTGTATGTGTATGTGTATGTGTATATGTATGTGTATGTGTATGTGTATGTGTATGTGTATGTGTATGTGTATGTGTATGTGAATATAAAATATAGGTAATGGTTTGGTGTATGTATGTATAAAATATGTATGTATATATTATCGTGTAATTCAAATTTTCAAACTCAAAAATCCCATAAAGAATGCAACCTGGTTAATAATGGTTAATATTTTTTAGTATAAAATTCTGAGTGCAGTACTCAACTTTAAACTTTAATGGCTCGTGGTCGTCAATTAGACGACCACGAGATCAATCCCCGCCTCAGGTTTGAGCTTTCAGTGAAGCTATCATCGTGATGTCCACAGCATGATGGTAGGTCAGCTCTGGTGTTCGCCTGGCTAGCTACAACCCCAAAGATTGAAAATATGTCGTTAAGCACTTAACACTGTGTTCCGACAGCTGTCCTTGAGAGCCAGTCGCTCTTCTAGGTCTAGTGTGATACCACCCTCGACCGCATAATTACTGACCGTCAAGTGATATAGTATTATTCAAACACTAGCCTATATAGAACAAAAAACCGCGCAAATTGTTTTATCATTATACTTTAAGCGTTTGCAACATTTTATATGAAATTGATTATCAATGCTAATTTAAACAGTATAATCTTCAAATTAAAAAGTCTAAGAGAAACGGGCAGAAATTTTACTTTCTTCCTTTTATCCTATTATTTTGGATTTTCTGTATTATGCCGGATGTAAATATTTAAAAAAATCCCTTAAAAACCCCTTGGGCTCATGAACGAAAGTACCTATATATACGATTATCGGATTATAATTTGGGCATTTAAGCTAAATGTTTATAATTATATAATATAACCTAATAATTTGATTGTAATGTAACTCTAAAACGTGTAATTTATTTATAGTATGTGTTTGTATTTATTTACGATATTAATTACATTTGTTTTAAAACCCAAGTGTTTCAGGTCAATGTCAACATCAATCATCATCATCATCATCAGCCTGTAGCAGTCCACTGCTGGACATAGGCCTCTCCAATTGCACGCCACTTATATATATTATATTCACCACTTATATTCGCGTTCATTGACCCCAACTACGTGTTTCCGATAATTGCACAGATTAAATTAAGCAAAATATATTAAGATAAGATAAATAAGCAGGTCCACATACAGAAACATTCAACCAATACAAATCTGAGGATATATATTTATGGATCATCTTGAATTACGTTTTCCAAGCCACGTCTCAAACATTTTTTCCTACCCACATTTGACGTCAATATCTAATTAAAATGCACGTCGGCAGACAGCAGTCGTCAAACCTTTGATCCGTCGATAATATTGTTAAAGTTCGGTATATTATTATTTGCTGTCGGTTAAGTTATAAATAAACCATATTAATCTCACCGACACCTTCGTTTTGTTTATTCATATAACAATGCCATGCGTGGTTGGGGAAATCTAAGATTTCTCATTCATGATATTTACCTGTAGCTACTATTAATTATTCTGTGCCTGTAGGTAATTCATTTGGGATAATCGCGATTTCTTGAATCATATCTTCTATTAATATAGTCTATATTTCTATACGATGTATATCAATGAGTACATACAATAATATATTATTTGGTAATCACAGTATTTTGAATCAAGCTCTATATATTCTGCCTGTCGATAGTCAATATAACAATGAAATTTCTATTGAGTGTGGGTCGTTCGACAGATGAAGTAATTGTGTCATTGGGGTATTACTTACTCAATATGTATCATAAACCTACTTATACTATGACTTCATAAATAAAACACTTTCATCCGTTGTATTTATTTATATTTCACATAATTTTATATTTTCGGGTAGTTTGAATACCTACTGAAACCATCAGGTAACTGGAACCGTACAACGCGTAAAACCGTCTTTAAAATACCTACTACCTACTTTTAAAGTCGTGTTAGTTACACCATTTATAACTCAAGAACGTCTTGGCGGCTTTTATGATTTATGTGTTTTTCCATTTTCCATATCTCGGGGAGGACATAGGATACTTTTCACCATCATAATCATCATCATTCATCACCACGCGGGTGAAACCGCGGGGCGCAGCTAGTATTATATATAAGTACGTAAATAGGCAACAAGCTTTGTTTAACCTTATTTAATTAAACCTTTTAATTTTTGGTCGTATACGTGTTAATGTGGTACGTATTTTTCGTATAAGAAAATAATTATGTATCCAAAAAGCACGACAATTATATATAAAACATAATAAAGTTTATAGTTAACCCAAGTCCCTGTATGATGTGTATCATATAATTAAAGAATATTGTATGGTATACACATAAAACAAAATATTTGTTTAAAATTCAATATTTCTTACCTTTCTTGCAGAACAGCGTCAAATCTTAAAAGGCGTCTCAGGATGCTTCAAACCAGGCGAGCTGACCGCTATCATGGGGCCATCTGGAGCTGGAAAGACTACTCTCCTCAACATATTGGCTGGTTACATGTAATAACAATAAATACATTTAAATTAATAATTATAGAAATATACAACAGTTTTTCCAATCGAATCTACGCTTTCTGCCTGATCTAATTTTTCATGTTTGTTGGATTTTCCACTGTTTATCACAGTAAAGGAGATTCCCTTTACCTACACTAGACCTAGATGGTATCTGGATATAGCAGCCAGAACACGCTATGTGTTTGGACGGAGCAGATGTTTAATTCTTACAGACTTCCAAAAAGGAGGAGGTACTCAATTCGAATGTTTTTTGCTATGTTTGTTACCTCCTAACTCATAATTTAGTGTAGGGAGTATCCACCCGGACTCGCACTAAATTGTATTATTTGATATATAAAGTAGTAGATTATAGAACCCCAGCTTAGATTTAATTATTTTCTACCAACTTTCAAAAAGGAGGAGGTACTCAATTCGACTGTATGTTTTTTTAATTATGTTTGTTACCTCATAACTTTTGAAAGAGTGAACCGATTCTCAAAATCTTTTTTGTTTGAAAGCTGGTGCTTCCCGTGTGGTCCCATTTAAATTTCATCAAATTCGGTCCAGTATTTTTGAGTTACACTCCAATTACTGATGTTTACCTAAGGAATAGAATGGAAGTCGGTAATAAAAATTTTCAAATTGCACTTGTTAAAGCTTGGTTGGTAGTTACTTATAATCAGTCGTACACTAGAACTAACTCTGTCACCAGCCAGTGGATACACTCTTGATCATTTTACTTTCGCCACGCTCCAAACCGGGGTAGAACTTAAACTCCCAAAAGTGTATATTATCCTTATCAAATCAAATTACCTATTTCTTTTCATAGTTATTCAATCGAAGTTCCTAGCGGGTTAACTAACCTACAGAATATTTGCTCCACTGGCTACCGCCCACTGGACTGGATGCAAAAAGACCGCGGCTCTTCAAAAACTATATACCCAAAAGCTAAGACTCGTAATTTAATTATACATTTCATTTAAAACTGTTCGAGCCGTTTCAACGCTGAGGCAGAATCTAACATACATGCATACACACATACTTCCGTATTAATAATAAGACAAGAAGTAAGATATCAATATATTTCAAACTGTGAAATTTTTCCAGAACGCGAGGTGCGAAAGGCGAAATCGCTGTCAACGGAGTGTGCGCTTGCGCATCCCAATCATCTGGGCGTGGAGGAGCACGATACATACGGCAGCACGATGATTTACGTGTTCATCTAACAGTGTATGAAGCAATGGCACTTGCTGCTGCCCTAAAACTAGCTGATTTCACACCTCAAGAAAGAAAAGAAAAGGTAGAAAACTAGCACTTGCATGAAATCTCATTTCAAGTATTTTTACATATTGTTCTAGCCATCACAAGAACATCACTAGCTTATACATAGATCCCGTTCTTCACCATCACTAGCTTGCTATGTCATAGTAGACGGATGTTGTCTCTTCCATTCGTTTACTTTCTGTAAACACAGGACTGACGTATGTTGTATATATATATATCATAGGTAATATATAAGAAAGTATTTATTACTTTATGTTTGAAAAATGTAAAACAATCGTATTTACGAACTAGCCTTTTTTATTTTGTAATCGATTTTTTTGTCCGGACCAGTAAAGCCTTAGAAATTATGAGAAGTACAAATACTTCCATTCTAAACCAATGTGGGCTCAGTTGACCTAAAACTGGTCCTTGGAACCAGTTTCTTTGGACGCCCTAACCCAGAATTTCTATTAAAGAAATGTACATAATTAAAAAAACGATATGAAAAAATATTTAGTGACACTTCCGCTGAAAAGAAAACAATGATTTTGGCCTATTTGGGGGCGTGCACCACCCTCCCTCCCGCATAAATGCTAATAGGAAGAATACAAAATAAAAAACACAAGAAACCCCAAATCAACCAAAACCGATTCGACACGTGTTTCGCCTCTACACGAGGCATCCTCAGGAGAGAATCTGTCGGTCTAGCGCTCGACGAGTCAACATCTCCGGCGAAACACGTGTCGAATCGGTTTTGGTTGATTTGGGGTTTCTTGTGTTTTTTATTTTGTATTCTTCCTATTAGCATTTATGCGGGAGGGAGGGTGGTGCACGCCCCCAAATAGGCCAAAATCATTGTTTTCTTTTCAGCGGAAGTGTCACTAAATATTTTTTCATATCGTTTTTTTGATAATGGATTTCCGCAAAGTAACGCCTGAATCAATAAATTATCTGTACATAATTATAATACAAATAATTAAAAGCATGAAAGGTTAAGGCTTTATAGGAAATTAAGATAATAATGATGTAGATAATGCACATAGCAAAATGTAATATTCAGTAGGTCCTAGGTGTCAGTCATCACACCACTCTCACCATTACTATAACTAAGGCATTCATTGATCAGGCATAAAATGTCCCATATTATTATTATATTATTAAGTCAAGATATATAAAGTTTCGGCGACAATAAAACGACAAAGGTGACATAAAAAGTGATTCACTCTCGTTTCTATGACAGACATTTTCACGTCAAAATCATGGGTTTTACTAACGTCAACACAAACACATATGAAGATGTAATTAGACTCATTTTAATGATATTGATTCAAAATATACTAACCCTTGCTCGTGTAGATACGACTAAGGTCATAATGCTGCCCTCATGCAAACTGGCCAATTTGACCTCTCAAAAGAAACGCACTATTTATAATCGTGTAGGGTTAAAATTCTTCTGGTTCATCAAAATCATTTTGTATAAGCATATTACACCAAAAGATAATAGGTATAGATATAAGTATAAGTACTCACAAGTAGTACCACTGAAAACAAATAGTTCATATTGGTTTAGTATTGACTTCTATAACTTTTTAAAGTTACATATTTGTTTTGTAAGTTTGACACACTTTTATTATGTTTTGCTTAAGATTTTAATATTAAAAACGAAACAAAATTATAATAATTATTATTAATAAATTATAAGATTTGTATAATAAGTTTGTTTTACTACCAGTGTAGTTTTCATCCTAATTTCGACTGGCAGAGATCGCTTTCAACTATAGCTAGTCCAGTCCCTTTGTACTGTGACTTGCGTTTCTTTTGTAATGTGTACAATAAAGCGTTTATGTATCATATTTTGTGTTTAAGGATGAGTATTTTTATGTTACTTGTTCTGCACAATTAAAAAAGCAAAGGTGTAACCATTATTAAATTATAATCCGAATCCAATTACAATGTTTACAAACTTACATTGTGTGTGCTTCCTGTCAACAACATGCACCTGCAATACAGGATAATCTAGTTTAGTACCAGAAGCTATTAAAAGTGAACGTTCGAAACCAAAACAAAAAAAATTAAATACCTTTGTCCCTTCTAAAATCATCACAACAAATTCTAGGGAGATCATTACCTCTGGTAGTTGTCTGAACAAGTTCTTCAGAAACAGGAGTAACAAAAGTAAACCTTTTTTTATATAAATTAACTCACTTGGTGTCGTGTAGATGGAAGAGGTTTATACTTTTTACTGTTTTATGGGCACAGCGTATAGTAAAAAAATAAACTTTCACACACTCACACTCCCGCACTAGGAATTCCTCTGTCGCGGGAGGCATAGATACACGCATTAACACATGACTAAAATCTAAGACACAAATACTTGCCCTTACCAGGGATCGAACCCGGGATCTATCGCTTCGAGGGCAGGGTCCACTACCAACTAGCTAGACTATCAGATCGGAATCGTTTGATGTTGGGAGACAGTAACGAATGTTGTCGAACGAAACAAAGAGAACAAAAGCAGTTGGTATATTTTTTCGGAAATAATTTCACAAAATATATATTTTAAGTATACTTAATAAAATTAACACTTAAACATATATAGTATAGTAACATAAAGTGCTTGTTTCACACGTATACGTTTTAAGTATGGTTTTGAATATCGTTCATCGTGATTGATAGTAAAAAAGCTTTTGCAAATCTCTAGAAACCAAAATATTTTTATTATAAGATAAAGTTTTGAAAAAATAATGCAAAATAAATCTAAAAACAGATTCCGTTATATCTACGAGTAGCTCTTGTGATAAAAACAGATTGTGAATAGGATAAGATATGATATAGTTTGACAGTAATAATTATGTATAAAAACTGCCCACAATATACTCATAGCTGTCGCGGTCCATGCTATCATGCATATGCATATAAATGTTAGAGATGGTATGGTTCGATAGATGAAAAATTGTTTTACTATCAAATTTTATCCGATCTCATCCCATCTACGTATATTTATTTATTCGTAGCATCCTATCGAAGCTCGCAGTGCTGTCTTCTTTATGTCAAGAACTCGTAGATGTAATGCGAACCCGATTTCATAGCTATTTTGCTTATTTCTATTTTATTTTATTTTAAGATTAAACACAAATTGGGTTGTAAAGATTGAATCTTAACCAACTGCGCCCCGCTCACCCGCGTCATGATGAATAGTACCCAATGTGTTAATCCAGCGACCACCATATCAAATTTTATCAAAATTGGTCCAGCCGTATAACGTGAAGAAATTACAAACTTTCTCACAAACTTATACCTTTATAATACTAGTGTTATGCATAATCTTATTATTTCCACAGGTGTACGAAATCCTTGCACTCCTGGGTCTGGGTAGTGCAGCACCAACCTTGTGTCGAGACCTGTCTGGCGGTCAGAAAAGGCGTTTAGCTGTTGCCCTGGAGCTTCTCTCAGATCCTTCATTGATGTTCCTGGATGAACCTACCACGTAAGGAAACTTAACTGATTAATATGTCTTGTCTTCTTATTCTTATTCGTTTTGGGGGCGGTGAGGTCCCGCTTCGGGTGTTTTGTACTTCCCCCCTGCCAGAATTTACTGAAGCCAGCCTAACTCGTTTACATAGCGGAGTATGGCCTTGAGTCGCTAGCACAACTGCTCCAGTGTTGTTTGAGATATTGTATGAACAACTGTCGTTGATGCTAATGATGCCTCATGCGGTCTGGAGTGGGTCTCCAGTAATCTTGTTTTTGCACTAATTGCAAAAACGCGCGGTACCTATACGTATTTGTTTTTAATTACTTATCAAAACTAAAACCAAAAACACTCGTATCACCATCATTATCATCATCATCATCTCAGCCGTAGGACGTCCACTGCTGAACATATGCCTCCCCCATGATTTTCCTAAAGGACCGGTTGGAAGCGGCCTGCATCAACCGTTACATTCAACATTCGTATTAATAAGTTTTATCTGCGTGTCAAATGTTGGCATCCTGAAATGCTCTCTCATTTATACATTTTCTTGTGATTTCATTAAAAAATTAACTGGCTAATCTTCTGGGCTATGTCGGTGACTTTCGTTCTTCTGCGGATCTCCTCATATCTGATTCGATCACGTAGAGAAACCCCGAGCATAGCCCTCTCCATAGCTCGTTGTGCGACTTTGAGAGACTACGTAACTACGATCGTAAGTACTATTTATAATTAATTTAAAAAACGCGAAAGTCTAAAACAGTGTGTAGTTTGATCTACTTTTAAAAATAAGCACTCGTGAATAAATAGGCAAAATTCACTACAAACGGTACAAATATATACTTACAGTTATCATAATTAGAGTATTTTAATGTATACGAGTGAAAGCAGGTCGTTAAGTAGGTAAAATATTCATGATTGTGCATTTAGCGATCTAACCACAGTTGATGTTTATCATTTTCATGCCAAGGTCGGTCGATGACTGCCGTTTCTTTGAAAAATCTACTTGTTTAGTTATTTATTATGGTTAACCGACCGTAATTAATAACCGTATTTGTTAATTGCCCTTTAAATTTCCTTTGTGTTTTTGATATTAAATACAATAGCTGTATGTATTTTATACAAGCGACTGCCCGCGACATCATTCGCGTAGTAGGCTCGGCCTTCGGCCTCGCCATGACCTCCCGTCTTTCTAGGTTTTCTTATATTGAAACCTCCTGGCAATAATTAATACATAGGTATTTTACATTCTATTTTAATATATTATTCTGATATATATGTATATAGAAAAGGTAGCATAAGCAGAAAATAATAATAAAATTACGTAAAATAAAACTAAGAATGGTTGGTACAATGCGATAACAGTAAGCACATATCTAGTAGGTATATACATAGTTTCTAACTTAATTAATAAATGCAGTGCACACTGCATCCTGCAAATTATATAACAATAAATATTCTTATGATTTTATGATAAATATACCTAAATTTAACATGATATTTTCGTTTTAATATAAATTAACAAAGCAAAGTTAGAATAAACATGAAAAAAAATATATATTGATTTTAGGACATAGGACTTACATTTAGGAACTTAGATAGTTTGCTCCTGAATACATTCAATGAATCGTGAAAGATGTCAAGATGATTCGTGGAAGTATATTTCATTGTATGTACGGCATATCCTCAGTAGAGGAGAATTAGATCCTAAGTTTGTTTTGGCTAATGGAATTTGAAATTTTTTTGAGATTTTCTGGCGTGGATAATGGTGAGGAACGTTTAAGTAAATGTAATCTAGAATTGCGGGACAATCTGTGAAGCTATGAATTGATTTGTGAAGAAAGATATGGACACGAAATTTCCTTCTGTCACCCAATTTATGCATTTTAAAGAAAGATAAACGGTTTTCGTAAGGAGTTATATAGTGAAAATTAAGTACGATATGATTTGAAATTTTTAGTATTACGTCTTATAAAACCAAGCTGTTGAGCCGCTTTTTATGTAGATTATTGTACATCAGTACAATCAGCTGATAAAAATAACTTTAACAGCAGAATTATACGTGTACCTAATTAATGATCAGGACTTATTTTTGACATTTTTGCCCCTATGCTAACACTGACAAACTTGGATATAGATACTTATTTATTTGCAAATGACACACTTTTTTACTTTACATTGCACGAGTGCAAAATGAAAATATTTAGACTTAAGTTAATGTTTCAAAGTGTAAGTGTTGTAATATACGTATATATATGTACATATACACAATGATGTATTAAACGGAGGAATATAGTTAATCTCATTGCATAAACATTACAACAATGATAATTAATTTTAATTTTTGCCAAATGCCCACTTTTTAGGGCTTATGCACACCAGGTTCATAACACCTTTCAAAATCTCCGAGTGGTGCCGAACAGGTGGCATACAAGATAACAGAACTCTTCTTCATATGTCAGTCTTGGTAGGTACCATAGCACTACTGTGTTTAAACCAACGTATACTCCTTAGCAGCGGTTGTGCCCGGATGATATTAAAATTGTATTATTTAAGCGGAAATAACTTAGAGGTATAAAAGAGGGTTGGTAATGTCATCGGTTCAAATCCTATCTCGGGCTAAAACTTTCAGTGATGGTTTAAATGAAGATACCGCCCCCATGATTGAAAAACCTATCGCTAAGCACCTACCGCTAACCACACATGGATGTGTACTGGCTGTCCTTGAAGCCATAATTCAAGTCATTCCAGAGCAGTATTGTGCCAGTTTGTTATATATCCAGGTCAGAGCGCGTCCGTCGCTGTTTTAGGTCTTGTTTACTAGCAACTGCACGTCTGGCCAACAAATGAGATCAAACGTTAACTTATCTATATACCAAAACACCAAGCAAACATGAAGCGTGCTCTCTAATGAGTATTTCTTCCCAAATATTTAATCAGCTTGTTTTTGTACCCAACAGAGGGCTGGACTCCTCAGCGTCGGCTTCTCTAATCGCGTTGCTGAACAACCTAGCCCGCGGGGGCAGAACCCTTATCGCAACCATCCACCAGCCATCAGCGTTGCTCTTCGAGAAGATCGACTCAGTCTACTGCTTGGAAAGTGGAAGAATGCTGTACAATGGACCGAGACAGTACTTGCTACCTGCTCTGGCGTCTGCTGACTTGCGATGTCCACCTTACCATAATCCTGCAGATTTTCGTACGTATATTTTTTACACTTCCTCAAATTCACACTAATCTTGACATTTTCTGAGGGTCTGGACTCTGGTGATGCGGGAAAATAGTATATTTCATTACAAGTGAGGAAAGGCTGTCATTGCAAAGAGTTCCGACAAATGTCTATTCACTTGACAGTCGGAACAAGTTGCAATAACGGTTCCGCACGTGTACTGAACGACTATTTTTAATACAGTTGCGAAAAAATTAAGCAATTTAATAAAATAAACTCGCAAAGAAAATTTTTGGAAAATGGCGTCAACCGTAGAATATAAGCAGAGATTTTTTTTTTCACCCATTCTGGTAGGCAAAGGGAACTATGCCCATACAGCCAAGTCTTCAGTAGAATTTTTTATTGATATGAAATGAAAATGTAATTTAATGAGATGAAATGAAACCTAACCTAACTCAATCAATCAAATCATTAAATCTGATATTGAAACAAATTAGTAGCTTCTTTTTAGAAATATACGTATTTGCATGAGTCATAAAAACTTCTATGATTTTTTTTATTAAAAACTTCATAGTTGGTTTTTCTTTTTAATAGACATTATTTTGACAGTTGGGAATGAGAACGCACGAGTTCGGGAAAGGTAAAAAAAGGCCCGAGTATGTAATAGCCCACATCCCGAACGCTATACGTCCCTGCAATAGGCCATTTTTTGAGCAACTGTATTAAAAAAATATTTTTTGGCCATGGCCGCGCCCGTATTCCATAATGAATTTCACCGTTAGCAAAATGTAGGCATAATACACGTTGGTATATAATATGGGCCACCTGGAAAACTGATACCTTGCAACGTGTCGTTGACTACTACAGTGGCAGTACTTGTAGGATTTTTGCAAGAGTAAAACTTAGTAGGTTTGGTTGGTACCATCAGATATTCGTTCGTGAAACAATAATGCCCAAGTATTACTGTGTTAGGCAGTGAAGGGAACTGTAGCAGGTAAAGTTACTGGACGAATGGTGCAATGCAGCGCTACCCAAATCTTTAGTTTGATGCTCTGGGTGGCACTGTTACAATTAACGTTACTTGTACTATCCTCGGCATCATCAGGCACCATCAGGCGCACATCATATCCGTTTCGTCATTTAATAAAAAAATAAGTAGTGGTTAAATTATTACCTGCTTATACCGAGCTATTCAATTTTAGAGAGAAAAATACTCATCTTCAGACGGGATACGAACGCCTGTCTTCCGGAAATCCGTGTCAGACGCCATGACAGCCATGGAAGACAACCGAGGCACGCCGTCCGAGCATCGAATTTTAACTTTCTATTTGATTTGACCCGTCGTATGGGGACGGAGATTTTCCATCTAAAATTACAAAGTTTGGTCTCGCTAAATGCTATAGAATCATATGATAAAAATTACTTATACCTAGGTATTTTAGTTTTACGTTCTAGAGCTGTAATAAAAAATAATAGACTATACATGTGGAAATTCGATATACTTATTTTGAGCTAAAACATTTCATAACCCTGAGGTTATACCTGAGCACTGAAATTTAAAATACTAATTTCTATCTGTTGTTTTGCTTGCCGTCAAAAATTTGTAAATATATTTTATTAATGTAAAATTCATTATGAAACGACCTTGCAGTGTTACATGACCAAACAAAATATACATAAATAAATATTAATGTGCAACTATTACCTTATTTATATTATTTGTGCTCCATGTGTCTCCACCCGCTATCCCAATGTTCACAATAAAAAAAGTTTATTAGATATTATATGTGGTGTTATAAAAGCTTTATTAGCTAAGTATTAATTAATAAGAAAATACTTTAATTTTCTAATATTATCAAACTTGAATCTACTATTCACAATTATATAATAATTATATTCTATTAAACTTTGTCAGACTAACAGAATCACGTAGATGTAAAATAATAATGAGAAAGCAATAAAGAGTTCAGTGTAAACATAACAAAGCCGATAGTGGTGTGGATGACTACAGGTCTACACATCTACGAAACTAATTAGCAAGCAACAAGCGCATTAACCCGCCATTTGAATTTTATAGTATTTTATGTATGTATACCCATTTCACTTTACTCTCATTTGACACTTGCGTCAAGTCGAATCGAATGACGTATAATTTAATGAATTCGGTTTATCGGGAAGTAGTTACGAGCGGACATCGTAACAGACATACAGACATACATACAAGTCTAACACATAACCCTTCCTTTAGGCTTCGTCGCAGTCGGGAATAATCCTTACCTGACGCGATGTATTACACGTCACGATATTATATGAAAGCCTAGTGCGAGGGTATGATTATACGTAAACAATAAAAGTGATTTTTAACAAAGGAGAAAGATTTCATATATAATATACATATATTTGAAACATACACCACATAAAAAAGTTACGGACTGAGCTTTAAAATATTATTAAAACATTCCAATCATATCAATTAGTAATAGGTTTCTCTCGTCTGTTGATTTGAGAGAAGAAAAGGCAAGGAACAACAGATATATATATTTACCCAACTAGCTAATTGCGAGAAGTTTATATGTCCTATGCTATCTTGATTCTGAATTTCAATCAAAACAAATCAACTCTTGATTTGATCAAGTAACACACACATGCATACTACTTACACTTATTATTTATATAATAATTTACAAAAAAATACATTTACAATATATATTAAGTCATAATTATGTAATTTTTTCGTCTCACAATATTACTCACTCCAACATTACGCACTCGCAAAGACTCCCATTTATAAAGTTTGCATCATGAGTATTTTCTTTAAAAGCGAATTTTTCCAACACAGAATTTCTTTATCAATGAATTCACTAATGAAATATAATTGGTATTGGGAGCTCATTAGCATATCTTAATATCTCACTAAAATTTGATAACATAACATCGTTCATATAAAGAACACGCAGATAAACACACAGAAGTAATGGTGTCACTAATTTAAAAAATAAAATTAGTGAAGGTACTTTTGCCATACATTGAATTCACATATTTCAAACTTTTTTCTGGCTTGAACTGCAAAGGTCAATATAATACTAACTTACTAATAATACTATAATAATAACTTACTATTAACAATTATCTTTAACATCTATAACATATATAATATCATCTTTAACAGATTAAGCCTTATAGCACTCGGGGATAATGTAGTTTCTTACTAGTGAAAATTTACAGTTTCTTTCAAATTTCGGGGGTTACTCCTAACTCTTAAACTCAGATTTCACAAACAAACATCTCTTTATTTATATTAGAGCTGACTATTTATCTCGGAGGATAATTTGTGTAAGTTCTGATAAATTAATAAATAATGGCTGTATAATTTTAAAAGTTTGAGACATTGTTATTGGTTTTGCTTATTATTTCCTCAATAAAGGAAGGAAGACAGCAAAAAAGGAAAGCAGCCTATGTGTTTTGCCTGGTATTAACTCTATTAAATCCAAAATATTTCCAAACCTTTTCTGCTTTTTAAGAGAACAAGTGTGTACACTCACACACTCGTGGCTGGTTCACTGGGGTCTTCCCAAAACATTTTAAATTTGCCTTGATACATTCTACATAATCAGGCGGTAGAGACAACGTCAATATTTACTTACCAATATTACTCCTTACTGAGATGTAGAATATGGTAAATAACATATTATTTAAAAACACAATTACTTACAATAATACATACTATAATAATAATAACTAATAACCCACATGGTACTCTCAAAGGAAAATGCTTATCTAATACTTTAACGGAACGGAACATAATTATGGTAAAAGCTAAAGACGGTAATACAAAATTCATAAAAGTAGTTTGGACCTGGCAGAGGCATTCGACACCATATCAGAAAACTTTTCTAAAAAATGGAACGAATAGGTGGGTATTATGACATCCACACCTATCTATTTTTCAGATATATTTAACTCACATTGCTGAAGATGACCCGTTGACTCGCGATTCGCGATATTTGGCTAGTAATACAATAGATTTCGCAGAAATCAACCTACTTTTCCAGGAACTGCACCGTGTGTGGTTAAACTTGGTTTGCACGTGAGTGATACCGTAGTTACTTTTGACGTACCACAAGGCAGCATTGGCGGTCCTACATTGTTCTTGTTTTATACATACCAAGAACGCGACCAACATTTAAATCATGCAATGCCGATGACACCGCGAAGACATAATGGTGTTGATAAAGTAAACTAAGTGATTATCTGTTTTAACTTCTTACAAAATGATTTACAATGTATAATTTTTATGACAATATTAAACAATTACATAGATGGCAGAGATATCAACTTAATGATGTGTTACCACACAATATGTATTAAATAATTTATACATTTAATTTGAATGTTCGTGACCTCCGATATTCGGCGTTTATTTTGAAAAGGCAGACAATTCCCAGCTTATTCGTCTTCGCTGGTCTAAAACTATGCACAGCTATCATATCATATCAATAAATATCTTCATTTCTAACGTCATACTGTTTATCTAAAATTTAATAATTTACTAATTTAGTTCCGCGCTTTCACACGTGTGGTGCTGGATGATGTTTCATTATTATAATGAATTAAAATATATAGCCTATCTTTATCTTACTCGCGGATAGTGTAGTTTTTTAATGACGAGAGAATTTTTGAGTTTATTACTTACAAACATACAAAATATTTCCTCTTTAAAATATGTATTAGAATAGCTTACGAACATATTTTTATATTTATATACATATACATTTTCACATTATACTACGAGTACAAAGAAGCTAGGTATAACTAGAATATATATTTCTTGAATTTCATCTGTTAATATATTCGCATTACGTACGTATGAATAAACATTGTTAGCACAGTCACCGGCGAGAGCCTAGCTTACGTCCTGTACACATTTTCAAATGTGTTTCCATCATTTAGACAAGAATCTATATTATTATATATTATATACCAGTGTATTTACTTTTGCCACAAAATCATTAAAATGCCAATATACATGTTACTGAATAATTTTATTGACCTCTGATAATACCTTCCCGGGCAATGACATTGATACTGGCCGGACTTCATTGTTGGAATTTTATATATCGCACGGCCGGTCGGTTCCATGTAAAAATCTGGTATATAATATGCAGCATATGAATATAAGTAAAAAAGTTATCAAATACTTTTAAAATAGCTTTGTTGACAGCAACAGTTTCGAAATTGTAGGCAGCGACAGTAAACAACAGCAGAATATTGAATTCAATTTTGTCGCTCTTATAACGTCATTGGTTCTGGTTGTGATTTTTTGTCTGTTCCACTAAACTAAACTCAAGCAGATACACGCGTGCGGTCTCAGCTGCGATTCATGCAAAAGTCTGTCGCATACGTTCGCATCTTTTAGGGCTACCTACACACGCATTAGCGGAGGCTCTCTGACCAGATGTCTTTGTGAAAATCTATCATGATCAGTGCCCCGGCATTTTGGCAATTGGCATTTTGATCCTTACGATTTCATATTTTTACATCATAAGGCAAGTGATAAGACGGTGGTTGTGGAAGGTGGTCTCTTACTATGGGCCTTATAAGCAAGCTCAAAGTCGCACAACGAGCTATGGAGAGGGCTATGCTCGGTTCTCTACGTGATCGAAACAGTAAGGAAGAGATCCGTAGACGAACTAAAGTCACCGATATAGGTCAGAAGATAAGCCAGCAATCAGCAGGCTACATATCACTCAGAACAGATGGTTGATGGGGCCGAAAGGTTCAGGACAGACGACCTGATAAAGGTCGCAGGACGACGTTTGATGCAGGCTTTTCCAACCAGCTCTTTTGGAAATTTGTGGAGGAGTCATATGTTCAGCAGTGGACGTCCTACGGTTAAGATTATGATGATGATAAGACGGACATTTTTGGGTGGCACTGAATTGCACTATTTATACCATTTGCTTAGTTTTTTACGCCTAAGTCATTTCCTTTGTTTTGAACCTCTAACATTTATATATCTTTTCATTAGTTATGGAAGTGGCATCAGGAGAGTACGACGTTGACCTGGTGAAGGCTTCCAGAACTATGATGCACTTTAAACCTGAGCCTGCAGCAAACGGGACTTGGGAAGAGCACATACCCATCATACCGGCACTACCTGGACCCTTAGGTAAGAAAGTAGTAAGTAGATGCTTATAAATTTCATCCACTTATTTTTTTATTTTGTGGTTCTGGTCAGTAAGCATTTACAAATAGCAGTTCTGGTAAATACTAATTATTATATTACCCCATGTAATCAAAAAATAAATAATTAATAATTATCTTAAAGAAAATTATCGAAGCGCTCGCAGCCGAGCTTGTATTGACGTTCTTAGGAGATCAACAAGACAGCGCTTGCTGTGATCAGGAGTTGGATGGGTGACCGCTAGTGGCATTATTCAACGGAGCGCTTCCGTGTTTCAGAGGGCACGTTAAGTCGGTCCCGGTTGTTTGTCTTAAGACCACAGTCGTTAGGCTATGTCGAAAGCCTTCGGGCGGCCTGAAAACTACGACAGGTTGGCCACTACACTACCCACCAAGCCGCACTGGGCCCGCGTGGTGGATTATGGCCCAACTGGAGCCCTCAACTGTCCAACAAAAAAGAATGGACCAGTAAAAAGCTATGCATGCATTCATAAAATACATGTTCACTTGAGAATAAGAAACGGTGAAGGAATCACGTTTTTTTCGTAACACATACATATTCTGTGAATATTTATACTATTAATATTATCCACGTTTGTATTTTAATGAGTTTTCACAGAACACACAGACTCTTTATTTATTTAAAGTTACTTGAGATTATAGGTATAGTTCATATGGGTTGCGATGGATGCGATGCGATGGGATGCGATCCTTTAATTAAAGTTATGAAAGACCGACAGAGACGAATGGCGTAGGCTTGGTAACAGAGTCCCGTGGTCGTATTATTAGTCGTACGTATTATAAGGAACCCTAAAAAGTAATAAAGTTTCTAGGTTTGCCAGTTTGTTTTTATTGTTTTCTAAATATATTTTTAGTGCAGTAGAACTCATTAATAAATAGCTATTTCTACCGCAAAGCAGTAATGTTAGCAGTGTTCTGGTTTGAATGGTATGGGTGCCGGCAAAATAACAGGCACGTGAGGCTTATCAACGCGCAGTGCAGCACCGAGAGGCATCTGTTCTAGGTTGCGCTTACTTTGACCCCAAGTGTTCTCGTGCTTGTACACTCATATTAAAAATTGTTATTTATAGACTAATGTGGTCGTCATAATGTTCAGCATTTCATAGGACTTGATTCATAATATGAGGTACCTACCTACGTTAATTATTACTACCTAGGTACTCAAACCGAGGATGACTAATCATTCTTGCTCAAACTTTCATGCGCGTAACCCTGTTTTATAGTAAAGTAATAAAGTTAAGTAAAAAATCATGTATTGACATGACTTAAACAGCTGTTTCTTGAATCACTAGTAAAAACTGCGTTTCAGCAGCCAGTGGCTTCTCCCATCCGGTAGACGCTATTGTAATTATGTCAAACATTCTTGAAAACTAATGTACAAATTTATGTAGGTACCTATTATTATGCATCATACATCCCTAATTACTATACTTACTTGCTATGTATAGTTTAAGAACCCATCCTGTCTATACAAGTTTAAGACTGTATAATTAACTGATGTGTACCTCTTAGTAATGTTAAATCATGAATAAAAAAATTACATCCATCTTTCTCACACATCAAGGTCTTGCTAAAATGATTTTTGCTACTTTTTCTGTAAAGAACTTGAGGAGAAAAACTGCTCATTTATTCCGCTAGTTACTTACATAACCTAAAACGGCTATGAGTAAAATTTAATTGTTTCAAGAAAAAAGAAAAAAAACGTACAATAATAATCTAAGAAAATCAAGTATTTTTATTAGCATTACACAAATGAATTGCATGGTGTATCATAAATAATCATAATTGGTTTTATTCGTATAAAATTCATGAGAGATGTGTTTGTTCGAAGCTCGTTTAAGATGTAACTTTGAGGTTAGCTAACCCGGCACTAGCTTCACTATGGGAGACGAAGCGACGGAAATAAATTATATTCACCAGAAACAAATTTCCAAGAATTATTTAATTAGCTTTAAATTAAAATTCAAAAGTAGTGCCTCTAGGCTTCAAAATTTATTAAAAATGATAAATACTGGATTTTGGATTTATTATGAAAACGTTCTACGTTAGTATGTATTTCTTTATAAAGACATGGAACAATGTGAATTTGACATTTTTTGAAGTAACATGGCTTTAAATAAAATTACACTTACCAAATAAACATAGAGAAATTTCACTATAAAATACTAAGCACAAAGATAGTTTACACTTTCGCCCTTTTGGACGTGCCGGGTTTCACCCATCTGGACCATTGGGCGAGAGGGGACAACGTTTTTTGGAAGGGGAGGCAGGTCGTCATATGGTGTTGCGTTGTTCAAATCCTCGTCCTCCTCGTCCACGACGATAGAAGCGACGTTGTTGCAATTTCTTACTTCGCAAAAGGGGCATACAATAGAGCTTTTGAACCACTTCCACGTTCCACCTCCTCCCAAATATTGCGCATGGAAACCATCCCTACTGTCCAGCTGGCTAGTACACTGCTTGATATTCCCTGACCGTGAGTCAACTACCCACCCCGACTTTTCATGGACCTCATTAGTACTGTCCACAAACCCAACTAGAGCTTATCAGAGCGACGTGAAGGCTCCATTAGTGAACATTCAATACTCGTCTGGCTTCATGCGCTTTCCCAGATCAAGCATGGTATCTGAAACAGCTGGTCTTCCCCACCTGCTCCGATCCTCAACTATCCACATACGCCTCCTATCAACTATCACTCTGAAACTAGGTAAAGGTAAATGGGTACCTGCTAATATATGTATATGTTTTTGAACAGGTATATTCACAAATGCAATTAAGTAACTTTATAAATGGGATGTTTCACTATGCATCGTCACTCCGATATTCCAGTTGTTAAGTCGCAAACGTACTAAGTGACTCAATAATTTGTCTTTTATACAATTGATGAAACAATAAATTAGGCACTTACATTTTTAACTAAAACGATTCTTCAACATGGGGGTTCTAAAGGCTACCTACCATTTTTAATACGATGTATTATTACGACCCATGTGAAGTACACGTACTTATTTTGATTGTTAAACCTTCAACAAGGTTTATGACCGCGCATGACGTGCCCTTTTTTGTTTACCTGCCAGATATCGTTCAGTTCATTTTAAACCAAAAGACAATTAAATATTAGAGTCCCGTAAACTCTTTTATTATTCCAAGTGAAAAATGAACCGCTTGTGACACCACCCACGCTAGTTTACGCCAACGAGATTTAACTTAGCAGATTAATGTTTAACGTTATGGTTGTTCATCTCCACTAATTTCACTCACTACTGCAGCGCACGGCCTTCAAAGCTTTACACAAATGTACTTACTGGAACTTCAAGGCAGAATCCTTATTTGGAACTGAGGTGGTACCCTCTTAGACAGACTCTTGCACAAGAGCGTAGACATCAATGACTTCGAAAAAATTAAGAACGGCACTCGTTTGTAGTAATGTCTGCTTAGTTTACGAATTGAAAAAATAACGATATAAAACAATATTGAAAAATATGAAATAATCGACTCACCAGAGAGTTTATTTAATAAATTCGTTAGTAAGAATTCACTAAGGAAAGATAATTTGGAAATTTCAAAATGAATTTAATTTACCTATTTGTGTGGCTTCGTATCCTGAACGAGCGAAGCCGCTATTGGGTCAACTACTAACTATTATAAGTAGTAGTCTGCAAACAGTATAATACCTCGCGAGCACTTAGTTTCTTCTGGTATTATCACAATGAAGTATATGATGCCGCAGCTAACTTGCATTTTTTAAGGGAAATACACCTCCAATAAAAAATTGTCGATCACTAAAAAAATCCACGGAATCCCTACACTTACCAACGAAATTTCGTCAAGATTAGTTGTAAAATACGACCTATACGCGAATACCAACATTCAGACGGATGAAACCAAATTGCGAGTCATGCAGAGACTTCCTTCACTTCGCTCATCTAGTCAATTATGTATGGTCAGAGAGTAGTTCATCGTTCATCGTCGTAGCAAGATTGATGACTTTTACAAGAGCGATTTGAAAAATTTAATTTGTACCTAATTCCATTCTATTACTTTATTAAAAATCAGTTAAGTATTGGACTGTAACTCAAAAACTAACGGACTGAATTTGATGAAATTATTTTATAAATGGGACCACACGAGAAGCACCAGCTTTCAAACAAAAAAAAGAATTTTGAGAATCGGTTCACCCTATCGTAAGATATGAGGTATCAAACATTAAAAAAAAACAGTCGAATTAAGTACATCCTCCTTTTTTTGGAAGTCGGTAGAAAATCTGCCGTGCGTTTCTTTAAGAGCAAACATCATTGCATCTTTGACAACATCCGTGAAACAAATGAAGAAATGACAAGAAACGTTGGAAAAGCAACCCTCTGTATTAAATATCTTCTAAATATTATATTTGTTATAAAGTATCTAGATATACACAAAATTGATATATGGAAGAGGTAGACCTCGTCGAACGCATATTCCGATCAAATCGGAGATGTTCTAAAGAAAATCGAGGTCAAGAGTACGCGGAACCGACGATTTTGTAGAAAGAATGTGATGCTGGTGGATGAAGCTCAAGAGTTATGCCAGGATCGTAGCAAGTGAAAATCTGTAATCTCTGCCTACCCTTCCGGAAAACGGGCTTGACGTTATGTATGTAGGTATGTGTGTTACTACTAAACTGTGTGATAAGGTGCAAAGTTATTTACTATTTTTAGGAGCTTCATCCTGCTTTTGAAAAACTCAGTTTCTAAGTTATATGAACAAAATATAGCTTTTAAATGAATATACTGTGACTATCAGGTTGTGGGCTAACTTTAGGTATCTATATCTAATCGCTTTCATCAAATTTTTGTCTATAATACAATAATTGAATAATAATTATCTCAGTAATCTAGAACTAATGCTCTAGTATGAGTACTTTAAAATGAAGTGATGCATACTTTTAGCATACGTGTAAGTATTTGTACCATTGAAGTTAATAAATATTTAGCTGAAATCTATGGAGAAATAAATAATAATTAACCCTTTAAGTAGCTTGAAAATAAAAATATTATGGCGCCAAAACGAACGGAAAAAGCGAGCGAAAATTCACTATTTAAAAAATTTGCACGTGCCGCAAACTTTTTTGCAGGAGTAAAATCGTAGTAAAACGGCTATTTGTTCTATTTTATATCTGTAAACGGCGTAAATTTACACTGGTTACCCAGTATATCTTTCTTTATTCTATTATTATGTTATCTGTTTCTTTTTAGTCAAAATAAAATTAGTAGGGAATAGTAAAATAAGGTATAAAGTCATATTTAATAATTTGACAGCAGGGAAGATTGTTTCCTAGAGGAAAATTGTTTCGTTGGAGCGAAACGTACTGTTTTGATCAATTTGTTTAGGTAACTTCAAGCGGGGAAATGACAAAGTTATTTCAATATAGTTTCGTTCATTGTTAGTACCGTGCCGACCTCCTAATATAAAGGAAAGTACGCGCTTCCTTAAAATACCCTATGCTTTCCTTTTAATCGAAGTACTAAGATGGTAGTAATTCGCTTGATCAGAACACCAAACTAAACTAGCGAACTAAAATCTATTTTAAGTTAATTAAGGTACGAGTAGTTCTTATTATGTTCATGCATTTCATTCATTTCATTTTATTTAGTATAATGCTTGCAAGTGACATTTCTTAAATTTGCCGTTTCTGTTTAATTGTGGGTATGTTTAGTGAAAATTTAATCGTCATGTAAGTTCGAGCCTCCCTAAACTAGTATAAACTGAAGTAAAACTATTACTAGAATAATTATATGATTAGATCCTTTTAAGCTTTAAACGAATGTTGATTTTAGTGTCAACATAATAAGAACTACCATAGTTTAGAGAATTTTAGTTTAGTGTAAAGAGTATAAGTTAGGTCCATTAAGTTGTATCAAGGATCCATTTATAATAGTATATAATAAATGGTCCTTGGTTGTATAAACTACTCACCTAATGTCATTGAACATTATTCATTATTTTGACCTTACTTTTTAATATCATTTAATGTTTATTATTTGAAAAGGATTATAATTAATATAACTCAAAAATTACAACTTCGTATATGACATTGTTTGCTATAGAGCTGCTAAACAAACCCTTCCTTCCTAAAAAGTTAAGGATAAAACAACTTCATAAGACTTCATGTTTATAATATTAGTGTGATATATATTTTATACATTGCACTTCATATAATTTATACCTATGTACCAATATGGTAAAAAGCCTGCAATTTCAAAACCATTAAAGCAAAATAATTTCCTTATGCTACAGTAGGCACTTATAAGTATAAATAGGAACTTTATGAATAATATTAATCATGAGTACATTTACAAAAATAAGCATTAACTTTTTGTAAGGGATTATTCTTAGGCACAAACATCTATTTATAATAAGTTTATTGATAATATTGAGAGATGAGTTTTTTGTCACTACAAGGTACGGCTCAGTCGTCCTTTTAAACGTATTAGTAATTTGCCCTTTTTTACACTAGTTTTTTTACCCTTTTTATTATTATAAACAAATATATCTGGAGGCCAATTTTCGATCAACTACAAAAAGAAAGAGGTTCTAAAGTCGACGCGTATATGTATTTTATGTATAAGTTAACACGCATAAGTTTTTTCCGGAGTAGTCGGATTTGATAATTCTTTTTTTCCAATACTTCCGATGAGGTGTTCCTATTTAAATTTCAGCAAATTCAGTCATGCGATTCGGTTTTTCGCCTATATTGATGGCATCGGAGTTGACGGTTAATGACTTTCGATCCCTAAATAATAATGACTCCCTAATGACCGAAATCGTTAGTAGTAAAGGTCACTAAAAAGTGTGAAAAAACTTGTTAAAGTCGGTACCATGATAGTTCAAAAGTACCTTTTATCACAAAATTGCGCGCATTGTACCGACTTCAAGTTATTATTGTGTTGTTTGGACTGTTTTTCAATAGCTGGATACCATATAAAAAATCACTCAGCCACGGTTCGATTACAATTTAGTTGATTGAATAGGCCGAGAAGCCAGAGGGGGAGTTGCGTTTATCTTGACGTCAGCGAATAATCAGCACTTTATATTCTGCTAGCGACTGCCCGCAACTTCGTTCACGTGGTAGGCTCGGACTTCGGCCTCGCCATAACCTCATTTATCATATTTTCAAAATGTAAGAAGCTTCTACGAAAACATTTTAAAAAAGATGAATGAAATCGGTAAAGCTGTTCTCAAGTTATATAGAAATAGGGGTTCATTATTATAAATATAGATTAACTCTATAGATAATAATAATGAACGCGACACAACTCATAATCATAGCGTGTATATTTAACATATAGTAGTGAATAAGATGACGTTACGTTCCAATTCGTCTCTAGAAATAGTAGAATGGCTATTTGGCTAATGATCGAACGACAACCGCAGTTGAAATGCAGTTGCAGGAGGATATATTGTTGAAAGTTGTGAAATAGTACAATCGGCCTCCTGATATAATGTAAACACATTTAATTGATCTGACTGACTGATTGATACATCAACGCAGAGCCTGATATGCTGGGGCTACAAAACGCTAAGAAAGGATTTTTGGAAATATCACCCCAAAAAAAATACGTAAAAAATAAACGAGCGGAGCCACTGGCAGGTCAGCTATAGTCAAATAAAATACTTAAGTTTCAATGTTTTGTTTCAGATATAAACATGGAACCAAAATCCAAACACCTCTTTAGCAATGGCCAACATCAAAAACAACATTCAAAATATATGTACAGACCGTCTGGACTTCTACGACAAACGTGGATACTACTTTATAGGAACTATTTGATGACTACAAGAAACTATGTAAGTAACCACATTCAACTACTTAAATTCAAAACTAGCTGCGTCAAGCAGATTCACCAGCGCGATAAAAAAAATAAGGTGACAATAAAATGTAGGTACCCATCAGGGTCAAAGTACTCCAGGACGTATAAATATAGTAACAATAGTCATGTTAGGTTAGCCATTTAGTGGTGAAATGGTGACAAACAGACAGACAGGCAGACAGAGAAGATATCAATTCAATAAGGTAGCAATTCGGTTATGCAGAACAACAAACTAAAAAGTTCGCTAGAACTAAAATATATATATTTTAAAATTATGGTAGTCCTTATTCTGTTCATACCAAAATCAAAATTCATGTCACTAGTTAGAGTGCCAATTTCAAAAATATGATTATTCTATTTATTTAATAACTAGCGACTGCCCGCGACTTCGTTCACGTAGTAGGCTCGGCCATCGGCCTCGCAATAATCTTCCATGCTTTTAGTGTAAGTACCTTCTACGTAGTATAAAACGATAAAAAAAGATAAATGAAATCAATAAAGACTTTCTCAAATTTTAGCGTAACCAGGCGAAATAGGGGTTATTATTTTTTATTTAAATAAGATTGATTTTACATTCACTTACAGAGCACAAAGTTACATGACTTAAAATCAGCGTAAAACAAACCAAACCCACAATCAACACAGGTTGATTGTGGGGTTGTCTGTCATTCGTTAGCGTTACTTTAGGAATTTTGCTTTAAAAAAATAAGAAAGACCTACCTACTTCAATTTACAAAAAAAATTGTTTTTAGTTCATTTAGTTTGTTTAATTCTTTAGTTCAGTTTGGTGTTCTGCACAAGCGAATTGCTAAAACTCGCCCCCTAAAATAAAAAGCAAAAATAAATGCTCGGGAAATGGTTTTATCTCCCTTTAGGAGTATTTATCCAGGATAGAAGCCTAAAAGCAGCTCTCAAGCTTTAGTGTCACCCTTGTGTAAAGGCTGTCTCTATTCCAAATTCCACTCAAGTTACAAACTTGTTTTGTAGTTTTGAAAGATTGTAATGGCTATATACTACATTGAGCGTGAAGAAGTATCACACATACACGGCTCTAGTGGCTCAGTTGGTAGCACCCATGCCTTCGATTCGCGGGGTCCCAGGTTCGATCCCTGGCCTAGGCAAATGTTTGTGTGATGAGAAAAAATGTTTGTTCTCGGTTCGTGAATATTGTAATGTGTTATTGTGTATGTCCATGCCTCCCGCGTCACAGGGAGTCTTATGCGGTGTATGACTGTGTAAACATTTTTTAACTAAACAAGAAAAATTTGAAAATTTGAAACCGACTTCCATTCTATTCCATTTAAAGTTATTGGAGTGTAACTCAAAAACTACTCGACCGAATTTAATGAAATTTAAATAGAACCACACGGAAAGCACCAGCTTTCGAACAAAAAATGAATTAAAATAATTTTGAGAATTGGTTCACCCAGTCGAAAGTTATGAGGTAACAAACATAAAGAATACAGTCTGATTGAGTACCTCCTCCTTTTTGGAAGTCGGTAGAAAAATGAATTGCGACGCCACGCCGTACCTATTAACTATTCTGTGGCCGTACTCTGTAAGGAGCAACATAGTTAACAAAGCAATATTGCTTCGTTAACTATGCTATTGCTCCAGAATGCTCAATAACTCGCGCCAATAGTTGCTGGGCAATTAAATAAAATTGATCATAATTTACACACCATTACACAAACCTAGGAAACGCTGTAAGGAAAAGCAAGAGAGCATCTTGCGCCATTTTTAAGTTTTATAAGAAGCCGTATATTCTAACTTCTCTTTTTAGTTTTTGTTTGTGAACTAATAATAAGTGTTTCATACTTCCCGTACGAATTCGTGGCTACGCATTGTTTTCCACAGTTTCGTACCTAACGACCTTGTGTAAATTTGCTCTAATGACCTAATTAAATAAAGCAATACTTCTACATTCTGATGTTAATGAATTATTCCAGTCAAATTTGGATAAAGTATGGAAATAATTCTTACAGTAGTAAATTCTTCTAAGTTGTAACTCAAAACCGATTTTCCGGACTACATTGGACGTATACTCTACCAAACAAAAAATAATTATTAAAATCGGACTACTCTGCAAAAACTTTTTCGTGATTATACAGAAAAAAAAATACACCTCGTCTTGATAAAGTACTCCTGTTTTTGGAAGTTGGTTGAGAAATACTTACCTAGAAAGTAAATATTTAAGTATAGTATAAAAATATAGCGACCGCCACTGTTTCCTGAATGAAGTTACGCAATTTCAAGTTTTTACTCGATTTAACCCTCTTCCGGAGGTTAAATTTCGTGGGGATTGAGTTAGGCATGATTTTTAAAGCATATTAAACCATAATAAAATAAAAACCCTAGAATTATATCCACTCATTTGCAAAATATCGTCTAATTTGACTGGACTAAATCGAAATCAAATGAAATCGAAGTGTCACACAGGTCATTTGCCTACTCCAATAAAACAGTTATAGTAGATTAGTAGCCAAGGGCTGTGCGAGGGCGCCTATAGTTCGAGGGTGCAATTGATGCTTACACCCGAGCTAACTACTCTGCTTTACATCTCGGTTGTGAGGTAAGTAGAAAAAAACCGGCATTACAAAAATAAAATTGGTGACTATTATACTCATACGAAGACAAGGCTGAATAGCGAAGCGACCTCTTTTGTCATTGGGCTGAATGCATGATGTCTATTGCCAGTATGATGGTTAGATGTACGCGAACTTTTTGAAAGAGTGAGGTGTTTTTATAATTACTTACCGCCCTAGGGCTTTTCTAGCTACATTATTACCCTAGAGCGCTAATCATGGTTCATCATGGTCACCTACAAGCCCCATTTGGGGGTAATAAGGACCTACTTACCGAATATGAGAGATGTAAAGTATTATTAATACTGCCGTGTCCATTTTTGTCGTATAAATGTAAAGCCTATGTTCATCAGGGATGCTGTAGGATTCTAATGGTGAAATATTTTTTTCAAATTGGTCCAGTAGTTCAGAGCCTATTTAATTCAGATAAACAAACAAATATTTCCTCTTTATAATATTAAGTAACATAGTATAGACAAACATAAACAATCATTTTTAGGGTTCCGTTTCCAAAGGTTAAAACGAGACCCTATTACTAAGACTTTGCTGTCCGTCCGTCGTATGTCTGTCTGTCCGTCTGTCACCAGGCTGTATCTCATGAAACTAGATAGATAGACAGTTGAAATTTTCACAGATGATGTATTTCTGTTGCCGCTATACCTTTAAAAACCAAATACTAAAATACTGAATAAAATAAATATTTATGGTAGTGTGATTATTATTCCTTTTATGCAAAAAGTTTCACGGATTTCATCCGATCCTTTACAAAGGCATAATTAAGTGGGGCTGTAGCCAACACTCCTCCTGTCCTGTTTGGTATAAAAATGCAGAGTATCAAAAACAAAAACAATGTTGGATGAAGGGTAACATGGTACTTATAACTATTACAAAAATGGGTAAAATGGCCAGGCTATTGATATGAACTTATTAGTGATAAGGCAGATAGTAGGATATGGAAGAGACTACGGTACCTGCTAATTTCGGTCTCATTTTGAAATTTTTGGGCAGGTGGTGAGTTGCCATCCACTAAACAGGCCCCCCATAAAGGCCACCATGAGTGGTGACAAAAGGGGCAACATTGGTGTGGATGGTTAAAGGGTGTCGAGAAGTGTGCTGCTGTTTCACTAGAGCGCTACTACCGGCGTTATGCTCTTTAACACTTCCACCCTTGGAGCTTTTTGTTACTTGCTCTTGCGTCTCCACCCCAGACGACCAATTAAGGCAAGCCGGGGTCAGGGATCTCATTTAGCCCCAGGGAGAATCAGGGTCCGCGGTGTCGCCACTCACCGACGGCTCGCCACAAAGCCGCCCCTGCGGTAATCAGGGCCCGCGGTGATTATTATTATTATTATCTTCCTATTCCATTTATTTCACGGATTACGTCCGGTCCTTTGCAAAGGCATAAGTGGGGTTGTGGCCAACACTTAGAGGCCTGTTTGGTATGAAATAAAAGATACAATGTAGTATAAAAAACATTATTATTATTATTCTTTTTATTCAAAATAAATCACGGATTTCATCCGGTCTTTTACAAATGCATAAGTGGGGCTGTAGCCAACACTTAGAGGCCTGTTTGGTATAAAAAATACAAAATAGTATAAAAAAACCAGAAACTTTTGGATGGATGGTGACTATTATTATTATTATTATTATTATTATTATTATTAGATATATACATATATATTGATTAACTAATTGACATGAATATTTTACTAACACTATGGATCTATGTGTCTGATATTAAAAATTATTATTATTTTAACGGCAATAGGTACTTGTTTGAAATATTCACGGAATATTGAGTTATGTTATTTACTTTAAAAAGAAATAATTAGACTATTAAAAAAATATTATTTAAGAGCGACTTTCATACAACAAACGTGATATTTATCCAATTTTTTCTTGGTCTTAATAACGATAACAGGTAGAAACATGAAATATTCATTATAGATAATGGTACGGAACGGAACCCTTCGTGCGCGAGTCCGACTTGCACTTGGTCGGTTTTTTTGTCATTAGGTTACGGTCTTTTTTCTTCATTTAAGGTACAGTCATGTATGTAGAATAATCATTTTATGAAATCCTTTCAGTATCAACCCGTTTATATCCGTAATCCGTTCCAATACGAAAAAAATATTGATGAAAAAAATTAAACGTTAATGGTGAAAACCCCTGATTTACGAGGTTCCCCTTCGTCTTGGTTGGTACCACCCTTAGAAAAAAGCTGTGTCTGTCTTAAGGACTATACTTGTGTTGCCAGTGTAGTGCATCTGCACTGGTACTGGTTATTATGTGTAAATAGCATTGTAGCAAGTGAAATTGTGAATTGACTTCATGTTTCGGGGTGACAAGCCCAGTGCCACACCAAAAACTTTCCAACATCCTTATGACATTTTTGAATTCCACTATAACTAAGAGAAAGCCATTGAATAAGTAGGTCCGACCTGTCATAACAAACTGAGGTGCAGACGCTCCTGGTAGAGCTAATTTCCAAATTTTACAGTCAACGTTAATGCTGTTTTGTAAGTTTCTTTGAAGGATATGATAACGTTCTCGTTATCATATCCTTCAAAGAAGGAAGTGATCCTACTGTGGTTTAGACGAAGACCACAAATGGCAAACGTAAGAGCCGGTACACGAACTGCTCTAGCATATAGCCAGATGATCAACATAGACAGACCGCTCCAGCAGTCATAGTCAACAGCTTGAAGCTGTCAATGATAACTGATAGAGCATTTGGTATTAACTGCTCAACAAGTCACAATTTCAATTTAGGGGCGGGAAGCGCGCGCGACGTTGAATAAAGAGCGCGGGCGAAGGTAACTGCGCGAGAGCAGTCGACAGCTCGAGCAACAAGTGTATGCCTGGCGACGCATTTGCAACTGCTCGAGTGGTTTCGTGTGTACGTAAAAGACTATAATTCACTGTGCAGTCGCAGCTTGAAGCAGTCCATGCTAACTGCTTCACGCTGCTAGAGTATCTGGGACGTCATCAGACTAGGTAAAGCGACTATCGTCGCTAAATGGGTGGTAGCAGCTGGATGCAAGATGCTATGGAATAGTAGGGTTTAAGCCAGGAGTCGACTACTAGAGACTGATAAAATTAAATTATGGTCTTTTTTGTTTCAGTCTCTGTTTATGTACAGAGTAGCAGCACATGTGGTGATCGCTCTCATCTTTGGCTACTTGTACTCTGGTGTGGGAAGTGATTCTGCTACTGTATTGGGGAACTATGTGTACCTCTACGGATCAATGCTGCTCGTCGTTTATACTGGGAAGATGTCTGTCACGCTGTCTTGTAAGTTGATTTTATTTTGTACCTTTTTAAGACTGATATTACCTGCCCAGGGCAAACCGTAAGCAGGTAGAGATTCCCGTAACATATTATAGCTGAATAAAACGTGATTTGACCTTTTTGTTAACTGTTGTATTTCAAAACAAATTTCATTATTATTATTTTATAGCTGTGAGGTCACGGATTTGTATCATGGATTTAGTGAATCCGTGGGTTTGTAAACTTGTAATCCTACAACCGTGCAATGAAAATCAATCGCTGCCAAGTCATTAACTATTTTATAGATTCCAGTACCAGTGGTACTAATTGTGAATTCATCAATACATTCTATTTTGGAGTTCAAAAAACACCGAATTACTTTTTGTATATTAAACCATTTAGATGTAAAAAGTGTTTTTTTTTCAATATAAATAACTCAACGCACTACGGACTCTTGGTCCGTATCTTTTTTTTAAAATGGACGTTACTGGAAGATTTGAAAACATTCTATATTCGAGTTCGAAAAACACCGAATTACTTTTTGTATATTAAGCCATTTAGATGTAAAAAGTGTTTTATCAATATTATTAACTCAACGCACTACGGACTCTTGGTCCGTATCTTTTTAAATTAGACGTTATTGGAAGATTTGAACATTTAACATTTAAAATATTACTATTAATCGGTAAATCACTCTCGTTAGGGATCGAATACGGACGGAATCGGACATGCTCGAAAGTCAACGTATTCGATCCCTAACGTGAGTGTTTTGCCGGTTAATAGTAATAGTTTAAATGTGTCAAACTCACGAGAATATCAATTCAAAAATTTACATTTACTTGCGTATTTCAAGCATATGTATAAATAGGTACTTATAATAACTTAGATGTACGCACTGATATAAGTCTATGTATATTAATGCTAAATTAAGTAAATTTTTATAAGAGCATTTAAATATGCTTATATATTACATTATCGACCGTTTCTATTAAATTTAGAATCATCAAAACTAAGCTATTTTCGTATACTTATTTTATAAAAAAAATACTATCCGCACTTTGTCCGTTTAGAATAATGTTATTGCGGTCCTTCGAGAGCCCACTTAACTATAGATAAATACCTGTATTTGACATTTGCTTTTCCCCAAGTTAAGTAAATATTTATAGTTGCATCAAGCTAGATTTACATTTAAATAGTCAGAGTCTTCTTCTACGAAGAAGATCAGCGAAGTAGCAGGGGGCAGGGCACATAGCACGCAGAACAGATGGCCGATGGGGCCGGAAGGTTCTGGAGTGGAGACCACGGACAGGCAAGCGTAGCGTAGGTCGTCCACCGACACGGTGGACAGATGACCTGATAAAGGTCGCAGGACGGCGTTGGATAAAGGCCCCTTCTAACCGGTCCATTTGGAAAATTATGAGGCCTATGTTCAGCAGTAGACGTCCTACGCCTGAAATGATGATGATGAGTCAGAGTCAAGTGACAGTCACACAAATAAGTCCTTCATCTTAATGAACTAGAACACTTACAGAACAGTGATAACTCACTGTCCTGTCTAAGTTTGTTCTAGTAATGCGTCTACCGCATTACTAGAACGGTCTTAAAACTACTTAGAAATCTTTCTAGATTGAGAAGGAAAATTCAACACAACGTTTCATGACTTTGTTCACTTTGCCTACACTCGTGCATCATTACGAACACTTAACGGTTAATAATACTAGTAGGTTAGGTACACGTCAAAACTCGAAGAAACACAAACCTAGGAAAATCAAACTAAATTAACTATAGCCCTTGAAACTTGTTTGCCGCCATCCGTTTAACATTTGTATGTTTAGTATTGGTGTGATTTACTTCAGTTTTTACCATAAAATTATAAGCCGAACCCTTATACCACTTTTGTGAATCCGTCCGTTTCTGAGTCAGTCATGCACGACACTTTTTGTCAAGGCCAGGTAAAAAAGGTAGGTAGGAAGGTAGTAGTCCCTTTTGGGTTTAAACATTCAAGTCAACGTAGTCAGATTTAGATTTTTCTCAAAAAATGTATGTAATGTTGCCATAACATCTCTAAAAAGTATGCAGAAAGTGAACTCTACCGGAGACTTATTCACAACTGTCCAGCAAGAAGCGAAATTTTAAATTTGGAATCTCCTACTGTTCAGTAAATAAGAATGTATTTTACTTACTGGACAGTAGTCATCCTCTTTAGATCTGCTTAGAAAAAAAACATAGTACCAGACACAGATTAGAGTTTAGCCATTATAACATGGTTAATAGGAAGGAGGCTCCAAATATATAACTATCTTTTTGGTATAACATTTTATGAGATAGATATATTTTTGGAGCCTTAAACAGTCTGTGACACTTACCGCGACGCAGAAAAAGTATCCACGATGCGTTTTGTACTTAGTAATGTTATAGAAGTATAGTGTGGGATTCTAAGTTTGTATATAGTAATTTCAGTTTATAAATCATGTTGGTATAAAAGATTCCATTCTAAAATTAACATGGAGACTCAAAAACCATAATTTACATTTATTTACTAAAATATTCATGTAATGTAAAAATAGAACAATGTTCAAAACTCAAAGCAAACTTTTTGGTAAAAAAGACTGGCGAGATTTCACATTCAATTGCGACAATTGTGTTTTAATTTACCGTGTGAACATAGATAATCCTGAGAAAAGATAAAAACTGAGTTCAAGGGAATCTGATTCAGAATTAGATAGAACTCCTCCTGATCTATAAGCTGAGGTCGAAATAGCAAAAACAATTTACTTCCTCCAAATCCCCAGGAGCGATATATGAAAAATGTATGAAGTGAAAAGCAGAAAAACAAGCCAACAGTTGGTCCGAAAATACCATTTTTGAGAAAAGCATTATACAAGCCTCAACCAGTAAGTAAGCCTTCCTGGCCAAGTATGAGTTAACCGGTTATATACGAGGCCAGGATAGCTTTCTTACTGGTACTATTAAATATTTAAATTAGGGGTTAAAGTATGAAATTGCCATTTCGTACCATTGAGTTACACATGACAAGTCGGGGCTGTTTTATTGCGAGTTTTGTCATCATAGTTCGTAGTTCTGCACAGTAGACATCTACTATTATTGCCTGACCGGGTATGAGGAACCTATAGTGAATTACACCATGAAGTACCACCAAACAGTTACCATCACCTTTTCTATGGGTAAGCTTCGCTTAAGGGAATTGTTGTGTTGATTGACCAGCAGTGCGATTCTCTAGAGCAAACATCGTTGCAACTTTGATATCCGTGAAACAAATGACGAGATGACAAGAAACGTTGGAAAAACAACCTTATGTACAAGGGCGATATCTCATAAAGTATTTGACATCGGTGAGCTTGTCGACGAGCGCAACGACGAATCATTAGAGAATTACATGGCTGAGCTGAAAGGATCCACAGTTCATCACACGTCACAATGCGGTCCAAAATCCCTTTATATTGTAGTAGTACCTATATACTCGCACTTTTCGAATTTATTATTTTAATGCGTTACCTACTGAACGTTTTATTTAGTAAGTACTTGTGTTTCATTTCGTGAGAGTTTGAAGCTTTTAAACTTTAGGCATTGTTATTATTACATGATTTGTAAAAAATATACTTCATTTTGTTTCTCATACTTAGAGAGTAGGTACGCTCTAAGTAACCTAAACAGATGGATGATACTTAACACCACTTTTTATCCGTGAGTAAATTATTTTACCTGCTGTCAAATTGTGACATATGTGGTACATATTTATACATAAAATTTACTTTATACCATTCCCCCTCTAAAAAGCTTATTTTATTCACTGAAAACAGTGACTAAAAAGGAAACTGATTTTCTGAATCACTATTTTCGTGTTTGAATTTAGAACATACCAATACATTCGATCTCCATCTCAATGCTTAAACAACTTGCTTGCTTGAATACTCGATACAAACTCCTTGCGCAAAGAATATTTGACATACAAACTCTTTGTGCAAATACTGAACTCCTCGAGGTTTGATTGGTCGATATTTGTGACATGGATTTTAGCAATAGAATTAAAACCGTATTATGTTCTTTGCTGCCATTACAGATAAAATATATAATAATAATATTTAGAAATAACTTTTATGTTTAAATTGTTCCAATTTTAATGTGCATATTAATTAATTTAACCTTTCTTTTTTTCGTTTTTAAATGTCTATTTTCGCATAAGTTATTTCTTTTTCTCGTAGCCATGGTATAAAGTATAGTATGCAACTCTTGAATAAAACGGATTTATATCGAGGACCATGAATCACTCGCATCGCTCAGGTTTCTAACACTTGAATAACTCGCTACGCTCGTGATTCAATCATCACGAATCACTCCCTACGGTTGTGATTCAGTCGTTAGAATCCTTCGCTTACTCGTGATTCATCTATAGCCCTCGCTTTAAATCCGTCCTTTATTCACTAGTTGCATAATATACTATTTTGCTTTTAATAAATATATTTCCATAGACTTCAGCTATATACGAGGGTCATTTGAAAAGTTCTTAGCCTAGCATACTTAATGAAACCACACGATTTTGAGTTTATTTTTATTTTTCAACATACTCTCCTCCGAGCTCAAAACACTTTTTCCATCGACCCGGTAAGGCTTCGATACCCGTTTTAAAAAAATCTTCGTCTAACTCCTCAAAATAAGCGTCCACGGCGACTATGACCTCTTCATTTGTAAAAAAATGTTTGCCACCTAAAAATTTTTTTCAGCTTTGGGAACAGATAAAAGTCGGACGGTGCTGAATCCGGTGAATATGGGGGATGAGGTAACAATTCGAAGTCACATTGATGCCATGGATTGCACAGAGGTGTGAACGCGCGCATTGTCCTGATGAAACAAGACTTTTCTTCTCAATAAACCTGGACGTTTTTCTTTGATTCCTTCTCTCAAACGACGCAACAGATTGCAATAGTAATCGGAGTTTATTGTTTCACTCCTTTTTAAATAATCCACGAGAATTATACCCTTTGCATCGCAAAAAACGGATGCCATGACTTTGCCCGCCGATAAAACCACCTTTGCCTTCTTTGGGGTGGGCGATCCTGCTCTTTTCCATTGTTTCGACTGTTCTTTTGTCTCGGGTGTATTGTGGTGGACCCAGGTTTCATCCATGGTTATAAATCTTTCAACAAATTCTATTGGGTCAGCTTCATATAACTCTAAACAGTCGCGAGAAGTTGTGAGTCGGTTGCGTTTTTGTTCCACTGAAAGCAGTCGCGGTACCCACCGCGCAGACTCCTTAGAGAATCCAAGTTCAGTATTAATTATATGATGTGTTCGCTCAGATGAGATGCCTACAGTCTTAGCTATCTCCTCGACAGTCAATATTTGATCAGATAAAATTAAATCACAGATTTTTTCTTTATTTTGATCAGTGGAAGCAGTCGAAGGCCGGCCAGTACGGGGCTCATCTTGAATGGTCTCACGACCACATTTAAACTCTACCACCCAGTTTTTAACAGTCGCATACGAAGGAGCGGACTCACCCAAAGTAGCAGACATCTCTTCATGTATAGCTTTTGGAGTTAAACCTTTCAAATTGACGTATTTTATCACTGCACGATGTTCAATTTTATCAATTTTCAAAAATAACTCTGACTTAACTTACGATATCACGTGTAAACGAACAATGAGTTACTGTGAATAAACTAAACTGTGCATACTTGTTGCTAAATAATGTAACTACAAAATGAGGGTAGTTATAAAAAAACCAATGACTTTTACCATGTTAGGCTAAGAACTTTTCAAATGACCCTCGTATTTACCATCTACAATTATAAAATAAACAGGCAAAAAGTCACAAAAAAGAAACATTTACAAAGCGGGAAAGCGACAATTCCATCTTCAGTTGTTTTGTCGAGTGCTAATTATTTACGTATAACAGAGATTTGTATAAAATGAATTCAACAAATTCAGACCAGGGTGGTATTTACTTTCCTTATATATGAAATTTAAGACATAACGGCTCGGGTAAAAGACCTATTTATCACTTTTTTAAACTTTCACCGTTGTTTTCAATAAACATATTGTTACTTACATTTACTGGATTTATTATTATTGGACGACATTGTCGTCCCGCGGTCATGGCGCTTGCAAAAGTGTCGAAATATCGGGCGTTAATTATAAATAAATGTTCTGTTTTCATCCCGTAAGAAACAATAGACTTATTTAGGCCCTGGAACTAGTAAACCATTTCGTGCCAAAAATGCCAAAATAGGTTTCTTTCGACCCATAACAATCTACTTAGTATTTAAAATGGCTATGGTGAAGTTAGAAAAAACAAACCTTTTTTTTGTATATCGTAAAAGAGGAAAAATTAAATAAGTTAGCGAATCTATCAGCATTTATAAAAATGAATCTTCGTATATTATTCTTGACACTAGTTAAAAAAACACACACACAATAAAAATAATATACAAAATTAGAAAACAAAATGCGCCGATATGTAATTTGATTCTAGAACGACTGTGGTATCTGTTAAGTGCATATCAATATATTTATCATTTAATATTAGTTTAGAGTTATTATTTAAGAGTTATTGAAACTTGCGTTCATCATGATTTTTGTAGTACCTAATATAAAATAAAATGGGATTAACGTGAGTCTTACGCGTTGTAATCACGATCGACATGATATGTCGATCGTTATATCGACATGTGTAAGTCTCACATTAGCCCCGCTTTATTGTGACAATAATTATCATTATTGACATTTATTGCAAATAAGGGACTTCAACTTTTTATATCACAATATTAGGTTAATAACTTAGATTAATAATTGATCTCGCACTCGCTTCGAGCGCGCGCGCGGAGGCCTATCTATTGATAGGTTTCCGCGCGCGCGATTATTATCTAAGGTTATTAATTATTATTTTTAATGCATGCAATAAGATGTATACATGCCATCATTTTAAAACTATGATACAGAACGACTTTTTAGAACAATGTAAATAATGATTATTTTAAGCAGTAAATTAATATAGAAACAGTATAATTCTGATGTCAATTTCTATGAAATCGAATGCTGAGGGACATGTGAAAATTGTGAAATGTACATGTACATCTTATTACCATTGACTGTACCTGCTCACTGTCTACATGCTACAAACGCAACAATTAAAATGTATAAGTATTACATTATTTTGGTGCAGTATAAAAATTAGGGCCGGAAAACAAAAACAGTTTTCACGGACTTTTTTTACGACGCACCACTTTTTTATATATGACGGGTACGTCGTACGCCTTGTAAGCAACACAACCCACAACATTTCCAATGCCATCCAGAGCTTTGAGCTGAAGTTTGGCGTGGCACTGTACTCCGCTCGTTACCTATAGGCATTAGTTGTTGATTCTAATTAGCTCTATAATTATACTTGATACAGTGTCCTTCACACCCTAACCAAAGTGAGTAAATATCTATAAGTAGAGCGAAGAAAGAGATGTATAAGTAGATAAGAAGATCCCTACTAACGTTCATTGACGCAGGTTTGGCGCGAGACGCGTGTAGGGATGTCAACATCGCCACAAAACAAATACACATCACCACAAAACAAGTACACCTCGCATCTCCATTTTGTTGGTAGCATACCTACGCACCAGATAACAATTACATTTAAATACTGCCAACCCCGACCGCTCTGCCGGCATTCACGTAATAATTTCCGGCAAGCGGCCTCCACCTCCACCCACCGCCTCTTCCCACTTTTATCGCCTATTTATCGCGATGACGTTCTACTTACTCGGGGCCGCGCGTTCTAAGTACCTACTTTGCCCTAACACAGAAATGCTTGCGCACAATTGCTTCACGGCAGAATATCTGGCACTGTACCAAACCAACCAAGACGGTTGCATAAGAAGCACAAGCTACCATATAGTTCCCCTATTTCTTCCATATTACGTCATTCGTATCAAAATGGCCGTGATGTTACATTATGTATCATTAATACGCATATTGTCCTTGTGATGGCACTAACCTACTTCCTACTAGTTTTGCTGATAAAAATCATGTCATTACAATGTGACACGTCGAACAAAGAATTGAGTCATACCGCAGAATAAATAATAGTAGTAATAGTCATACCATTTAACAAACACCTTTTATACGCCCCTTTTAAACGAAACATGTACATTTTATACACTAACGACTGTCCGCGACTTCGTTCGCGTAGTAGTCTCGGCCTTCGGCTTCGCCATAACCTCCCATCCTTTCTTGGTTTTTCTTTCATAAGAACCTTCTCCAGACAATAATTAACACAACAACCAAATAATTAGCGAGTTTGTTTCATCCGTTCTCAAGTTAAAGCGTGATCAGGAAAAATATGGGTTCAGTTTTATACATATAGATATAGGTATGTATGTACCTACTTGCGATTATTCTAAATCATATACTTTGACATAGGTCGAAAGTTTGTATGTACTATATACAAACTTTCTACTTCCACTTTCATTATATTTTTTTATTACCTAATATAATAACAGGTAGGGTTTTACTTAACATTTGTGTTCATTGAGATTTTATGTGTTTTAGGAAATTAAACTAATTCTATTTTAGACACAAAACGGAGCACTATTGTAATATAAAAAAAAGCTACAGAGATGTCAAATGAGGTCAAAACGAAACACATTTACCAAATTGCTAACATCCAATATGCAGAACCTAATGTTTAGAAGCTATCTCCGCGTTACTTCAAGGACATTAACGAAATTACAAATATCATGACAAAACATTTTCTCTACATATTTTATGTTTAAAATATTATTTTCAGTAGAAGAAATCAATTTCTGAATAACGCCGGAAATCTGATTTCTTGCATCTCCAGACGAACTACAACTTGTTTTGAAATTTGGCGTACACTAATGGATAAACTGTTAAAAAATATTTATTACTTACACGGTACAAAATACCTACGATGTTTTTAAACAATTCTTTAATAATCTGAGAATTTTCGGCAGAGGGCCGTGCGCAGAGGCTGTTGCTTATCGCCTAGAACTAGATTCAAAAGATCATTTGCTGGATGCACCTTAAAAGCCTTTCTAAAATTATACAAATACATCCCAGTCTTGAACGTATGAACCTATGAACTCATGACTCAATACATGCGTTATAATCAGTAACTTTGGCTACGCATGGTAATGATTTGAAATTATTTTCGGGCATGACTTACGACCTAAACAAGACAACGCATGGTAATGTGTTTAAATTATTTTTGGGCATGACTTACGACCTAAACAAGACAAGTGTGTCCATGCATTATTGTGTCGTCACTGTGACGTTCATATATTTTTTTAATAGAACTATAAATAATTAGAGTGACCAAGAGCACTGGCTTTATTCAGCACAAAAATGCCTAGCTAATCATCCTGGAAATGCATTCATGCATTCAGCATTTTCAGTAATATTTTACCTTCAACTTGCTGCTATATTTTTCTTGTGATCTTTTTAGTGTTTCATTTATTGATTATCGTAAATAATTTGTAAGACTTTTTTATAACAAGAGATCACTATTATATTAAAGCATTCAATTTAAGGATGACTTTAATTTGAAACAGCTGCAATAACTTCCCAAAAAACGGTTACAGATCTTTATACCTTAGTTATTGAAACACGTCGAAAACTTGCTATTAGGTTCTTTCGAATCTGTTAGAATTTTTACTAAAGCTTATGTATAACATGAAATGTTATATACACACACACACAAATCAATGTATTGTATTATTGTTCATCACATAAGCTACTTTACATCCTAGAGACGTCCTTCAAGATAGTAATTTTACTTGCAGGAGGCGGCTGTGAGACGTTGCTAGTAAAACCACTAAAATCAGGTGTTGGGCTTTTTTGCATAGATTTCTAAGTAGATACGAGTACATTTTCTATAAGTAAATTAACAATCTTTTAAGAGGATTGCATAGTTAAATATACTACTGCATACTTTCCATACTAAAAGAAATATCTTATTTCTACCTCTTAACACTGTCCGATTTCAGTGTTTTTTTTTCATGTAATCACATTGTTTACTGTGGCCGTAAGTTTTCATTTTTTTCAGTTTTTTTTAAGTTCTAAAAAGGGAAATTTATAGTACTTCGAAATACTGAAAAAAACCAAAACGTATGGGCATAGTAAGCAATGTGCTGATTACATGAATAAAAATCACTGCAATCGGACTATATTAATTGTTAATGTTAAAGGTTATTTCTTTAAGTATGGAAAGTACAAGCTATGCAATCATCTTAATAGATAAAAACTGTGAATAGTTTAACCGTGAATAGTATATATTTTCGTATTTGCTAAGAAATCATGTCATACCACCTGATGAAGCAGGTTATTAGCCTGTTCATGCGCCAAGATATATCACTTAGCACCTAATGAATATTAAAAATCGGAGAGTAAACACCGCAACAGCGATTTTCATAGAAATGGCCATTCCTTATAATCTTAATACTCCGTCACCGTTTTTTTTATTTCGAATCGCTTTTCTAATTTAAAACTTGATAGGTATCTAGCAACCTATAATACTTATAATAATGAGTATATTCAAAATTTTACATAGTTAAACGGCACACAGTTTTCTAAAAATTTTGTATTCGTCTTTATTCATCTAATTCTAGGCAGAGCTATTCTATCCTTACTTTTAGTGTTTAATACTGCTTACACAGAGAAATTGGAATGTTTATCATATGTTTTTACGAACAAAGATTATATCCTAAAATATATACGAGACTGAAAATGGTCTCATTTTCAGCAGCTGAACCCTAAAGTAATAATCCTTTTGAAATTATGCTTGGAAAGTATGCAGCTACAGTTATCTACCAGCTCATTAAATAACACAGTAAGCTCTAGCACAGCTTTGTAATGAGTTATTCAATCTAAATACGTGTCAGGGGTACACATCTAAGGATTTATGTTAGAAAGGAAAGGCAATAACTCATAAAATAACACAGTAAGCTCTAGCGCAGCTTTGTAATGAGTTATTAAATCTAAATACGTGTCAGGGGTACACATCTAAGGATTTATGTTAGAAAGGAAAGGCAATAACTCATAAAATAACACAGTAAGCTCTAGCACAGCTTTGTAATGAGTTATTAAATCTAAATACGTGTCAGGGGCACACATCTTAGGGTTTATATTAGAAAGGAAAGGCTCATAAAATAACACAGTAAGCTCTAGCGCAGCTTTGTAATGAGTTATTAAATCTAAATACGTGTCAGGGGCACACATCTAGGGGTTTATCTTAGGAAAGGAAGGCAATGGCTCATAAAATAACACAGTAAGCTCTAGCACAGCTTTGTAATGAGTTATTAAATCTAAATACGTGTCAGTGGCACACATCTAGGGGTTTATCTTAGGAAAGGAAGGCAATGGCTCATAAAATAACACAGTAAGCTCTAGAACAGCTTTGTAATGAGTTAATAAATCTAAATACGTGTCAGGGGCACACATCTTAGGGTTTATATTAGAAAGGAAAGGCAATAGCTCATAAAATAACACAGTAAGCTCTAGCACAGCTTTGTAATAAGTTATTAAATCTAAATACGTGTCAGGGGCACACACTCAGGGGTTTATCTTAGGAAAGGAAGGCAATGGCTCATAAAATAACACAGTAAGCTGTAGCACAGCTTTGTAATGAGTTATTAAATCAAAATACATGCTATGGGCACACATCAGTAAGCGTACGATAAGCCCCTTATAGCAGGTCAGTTAAGCGTTTTATTGAGCTGTCCTGCAAATTCGTACTATGGCGGAAACTAGCAGGCCAGCCAACTATTGCCCACGTGACCTAGCCGGCCAGCAAAAGGCGGCCTGCAATTGACCTGCTGTAAACTTACCATGACGTGTTTTTTTTATTTTAGATATCCATCAAAGTAACCTGCATATCCGTAGCATAAAGCAGGCGAGCTAAAGCAACTTTTTGTGACCTATTAAACGTAAAAACCGTGATTTTTTATCAATTTGCGAAAAAAATGTTTTTTTACTATCGTAGAAGAATGTGGAACGCATGCGAGTATTTTTTAAAGTTACTAGAAGTATATCAAAAAAAAGTCAACTCGTATTTTCACGCGCTCGAGCTGTTTTATTTTACCCTACAGCTATGCCGCTATGGTTATTTAGAACTCCCATAGTACTTCTAAGTGAGCATAACTAACACGACGGCGAGGTGTGGACGCCGCCATAATTTCAAGTTGAATAAATAAGAATTCACACTTGGAACACCGACGTGATATTGTAGGTAGATAATAATCATTCGGGTCGTTTCTCTGAGAATCCTAGATTGGATGTGTTCTAATATCATTACAAAATATTTGTACTTTGTATAACTAATGTAGCTTGAAATTAATTCACTAAATCAATGTCACAAACTCTGCTGGATCCCTCAATACTATTATTATTACGTATTTCATAATGCCTGTGAATAATATTGGAATACATATAATCCAATACTTTATAAATTGAACTAATTTATAAATCAGATCATTAGGTTTCAATATAAGGCTAATCTTAGTTTCAGAAAATAACATAAGCCAACATAAATGAAAGAGTAAGAGCGTTATACAAAGTGGTAGAACGTCATCTCTTTTACGCAAACTGTCAGAGACAATAATTTAAGGCCCTTCTTAGCCATAGCAGTTCAAACGCAGGACAGTGAAATGAAGTTCATGGTACGATAATTGGCAGGTCAATTTGAGATCCTTTTATTGAACTGCTCGGAACTTGACCAATAATCTGAAAGTTTATGGTAGGCCTGCAGGGGTTTGTATTTGAAAGGAAAGGCATCTCATTAACACCAACTCTCAATTTCGGCTCCTATATTGAGTCCAAAGCCCAGCTTGCCTCAAAAAAGCTTGGTGTTTTGGCTAAGGTGAGACAATACTTCACACCGGGACAGTTGCTTAATCTTTATCAAGCCCAAGTCCGGTCGTGTATGGAGTACTGTTCTCACCTTTGAGATGGTTCTGCCAAATACCAGCTGGAGACACTGGAAGCTATTGAGAGGAGAGCCAAGAGACTCATTAACGACGACCACCTAGTACGCAAGAGACTCCAGAGTCTCGAGCATCGTCGCAAAGTCGCTTGTTTATCGGTTTTTTATCGGATACATTTCGGTGAGTGTGCAATGGAACTTCACAATTTAATTCCGCCATCCCCATTCTATAATCGGACATCCAGAGATACTCAGAAGCGCCACCGCTTTATGGTGGATATTCCATTTACCCGGACGAAGCGATTTACTTCTTCGTTTATCATACGAACCGCTAGGGAATGGAACACCCTCCCTGAGTCAGTGTTTCCGGTTAAGTACGATATGGGGGTCTTCAAAACTCGAGTGCATAGGTATCTTCTGGGTAAGCGCGCTCCATCATCGATCGCATCATCACTTAGCATCAGGTGAGATAGTGGTCAAGTGCTACCCAGTCCTGTATAAAAAAAAGGAAAGGCAAAAGAGGAGTACTATATATCTAACAAATAGATTTTCCTTTTAAAGTGGACATACATTAGTAAATTTTCTATTTCTCAACTTATTTATGTTATAGTTTAGTTAGTATAAGATTGTATTTAAGCAGTCAAGAGTCAAAGTGACAGTTATATAAAGAAGTATGATATAAAGTCTGTTATTACACTGTCCTATCTAAGTCAGATTCTTGTAAAGTGATGTATTCATTAATAAATATTTTAAAGGGGATTAGCGACGAAGACAAGAAATCATGTTTTATGATTTACTTCGTACACTTTGTCTACATTTGTGCACTTTGCCTACATTTGTGCACTTCGTCTACATTTGTGCACTTTGCCTACATTTGTGCACTTCGCCTACATGTGTGCACTTTGCCTACTTTTGTGCACTATTACGATTACTTATCAGTCAATAATCCATCACTTACACTTAAGGCGAAATGAGTGTAGATTACGACCTAACTTCATGATTCGACTTAGCGAAAACTTAGTTTTTCGACGTATAAACCTAATAACCGTAGTTCGTAAAAAAACATAGTAAAAATTGAATATACTTCTTATGAAGTATGGAAGCCAATAAACGATTGAGCAAACTTGGCTCGATAAAAAAACATCGGCAACATTCTCTAAATTTTGCAATTTTTCTTACGTGCTTCGTGGGAAAAGGCATTTTAATTCAAATATGGGCAAATATTTCAATGAATGTATCAAATTCGAATTCCCAAAAAATTTACTAGTAAACTATGGACTTTTACCATTAAAATTTAATTATTTGATTGTATGAAATAAATATAAATAGTATTACGAGTAGCACGTATTCAATTGCATCTTCGCATTACATCGTCCAATCTGATAAGCAATTCTCAACCTTATGTAAAGCATCGTAAATTGTTTTAAAATTGGGATTGGACCGCGCCTTGAACTTCGACGAAACACAAAATGAATGATAGTCGCTGTTTTGTCCCCGTCATCACCTTACTAAAGTTGAACTCTTCACTAGTCTACTACTATTCTTCACTATATTTTTCTATTTCTTCAATTTGTAGTACCTGTACTATAACATTGCGTTGTACGCTTGTTTATAATAAAAAGCTAATTGGCAACGATTGCCAACCCGACGTCAAATGCACTAGTAATTAAATTTGATTTGAATATAAATTTACCTACCTTATATATTACATTTTTTTTTCTATTTCTTCAATTTGTAGTATCTAGACTATGACAGTGTGTTGCATGTTTGTTTGAATACTTTGAATATATTTAGAAAAGTAGTATATAGTGATAGTAGATCAACATCATCATCATCTCAGCCGTAGAACGTCTACTGCTAAACTTATAACCTCCGCCATAAATTTCCAAAAGGACCGGTTTGAAGCGGGCTGCATCCAACGTCGTCCTGTTACCTTTGTCAGGTTGTCAGTCCACCTTGTCGGTGGACGATCTACGCTGCGCTTGCCGGTCCGTGGTCTCCATTCTAAAATCTTTCGGACTAATCGGCCATCTGTTCTGCGTGCTATGTGGCCTGCCCACTGCCACTTCAACTGGCTTATCTTCTGGGCTATGTCGGTGACTTTAGTTCGTCTACGGATCTCCTCATTTCTCATTCGATAACGTAGAGAAACGCCGAGCTTACTTATGAGGTCCATAGTAGAGAGGCCACGTTTCAGTGCCATGTCATTGGTAAAACAATAAATAATTGGTAACACACATTGGTCAAAGACTTGTCGTGAGGCAGGCAGGCAAATATTGGTACTTAACTGATTATATGTGGCGTTTAATTTCAGTTCCTTTGGAGATGGACATACTTAAGGGCGAATACTTCAACCGATGGTATAACTTAGGACCGTATATCTTCTCCATATTAGCAGTGGAGCTTCCATTTCAGGTATTATACTTTTTGTTATTTAACGTTACTATTATTTTAAACAATTTGAACGTTCAGGGCGCTACGCTTATACAGGGTTATTGGTAATTAGACCGGATCCTTTTAAGGGGTGGTAGGGAATGCCATTTGCAACAATATGACTGTACATTGTGATATCCGGAAATGAATCATTTCTGTGATATTCTTTTTTGGAAAATCCAGTTTTACTACTTTAAAATTCAATAAAAAAAAAAGTAATCAACCGATTTCAATTCTGTTCGCAGTTTTAGAGAAACCTTGTTACAGCTCTTAATAATAAACAATAATATCGTACTAATGTAGATCCATCCAAAAACTAGAGGCTTTTTCATAATTTTTATTTGATAATTTTTGTAAGATGCTTTACAAAAACCTTTATTTTCTCTACAAAAACGATAGTAAATTAAGTCTGCATTTTATTTAAAAAACATCTACAAGTCTTTAGCTATCCAACGAGGTAAAAAAAATAGCACTTTATTGCACAATTGCAGAAATAATGCGATAACAAAGACTCAGGTAGAGACATTCCGAGAAAGGGTTTTAGACAACGGTATCCATGTTGAATGCGCCGTCTCCCTCTCGCTTATGTTTGTTGAACGAGCAATGAGAACCCAGTTTGCTCAAGCGCATCGTACTGTTCAGACGCTCTTTGGCAACCCTTTATTACGATTAAATTTCGACCTTGATAACGTTATTGGACTTGTGTAACTTCTTTTTCTGTGATTCGGCTAGTGAACTGGACTTTTTGATTGATTGCTTACCCGACGACTTGGCTTGTACTAAAGGATCTGATCATGACTGCGGAATCCCACGACCATCTACCTCGGCTTCGAGAGTTCACAAACGAAGAGTATGCGGACATACTGTTTTGCTATGGTTTTGCCAACGGCGTCGCTACACATGCTCGAACGGAGTATCAGTCTCGATTTCCACAGCGCCGTTTACCCCATGTGAGTGTATTTGACGGATTGTACCGGCGACTACGAGAAACTGGTCAAGTTCAAAGACGACAAAGTGATGCTGGACGATCTCGTATTTATCATTCGGATGAAGAGGAACAGATAATTCGCATGTTTGAGCAAGATCCTACGACTTCAACAAACATCATTGCACGACGTCTTGGCATGTCGCAATGGAAAGTATGGAACACAGTGCACCGCTCAAGACTACCCGTATCATTTGACTCGGGTAAAAGTTATCCAAGACGGAGATCCTGCACGTAGAGTCGAATTTTGCAGATTCATGTTGAACACCGATATGGAAGATGCCAATTTTTTATTAAAAATCTTATGGACCGACGAATCCAAATTTGATCAGGATGGAATATCAAATTATCATAATATTCATTATTGGGCCCCGAAAGATGACGGTAACCCAAACAAGAAAAGATTACAAGGATCACAAAGAAGGTTTTCCGTTAATGTGTGGATGGGCATTATTAAGAATGAATTGATCGGCCCTTTCTTTCTGCCCAACAACCTCAATGGTGAAGCGTATGAATTTTTTTTGAGAAACGAACTTTATGAGCTACTCAGTGAAGTACCCCTTGAAACCCGCAGAAACATGATTTACCAACATGATGGTTGCCCCGCACATTTTAGTTTGAGCGTCCGTGAGTGGCTCAATCGTCAGTATCCCAATAAGTGGATTGGCAGAGGAGGACCCATTCCGTGGCCGGCCAGAAGTCCCGACTTGACTCCCGTCGACTATTACGTATGGGGTCACATGAAAAGCTTGGTGTACGACGATACTCTTGGACCTGTGGCAACCATCGAAGAACTGAAACAGCGCATAATAAATGCAGCAGAAAAAATGAAAATTAATTTAAATACAAGTGTTGTTAAAAGCAATTTACGCAGACGTATGCGTCTCTGCATTCAAAATTCTGGCTCACATTTTGAGAACGAACTGTAAAAATAATAAATACAGACTAATTACATCTACTCTTTTATTTCTTTAAAATAAATTAAGTTACCTTAAGAAAGTATTTCTTCCATAGCTACTTCTCATGGACTATTCTCATTCCTTTCTCGGCCTTTTGTAATCGCATTATTTCTGCAACTGTGTAATAAAGTGCTAATTTTTTTACCTCGTTGGGTAGCTAAAGACATGTAGATGTTTTTTAAATAAAATGCAGACTTAATTTACTATCGTTTTTGTAGAGAAAATAAAGGTTTTTGTAAAGCATCTTACAAAAATTATCAAATAAAAATTATGAAAAAGCCTCTAGTTTTTGGATGGATCTACATTAGTACGATATTATTGTTTATTATTAAGAGCTGTAACAAGGTTTCTCTAAAACTGCGAACAGAATTGAAATCGGTTGATTACTTTTTTTTTATTGAATTTTAATGTAGTAAAACTGGATTTTCCAAAAAAAAATAAAAAAAAGAATATCACAGAAATGATTTATTTCCGGATATCACAATGTACAGTCATATTGTTGCAAATGGCATTCCCTACCACCCCTTAAAAGGATCCGGTCTAATTACCAATAACCCTGTATGTATGACATTAAAATGATACATTTTCATAATACTGAATTTAAATATATTTTTTTCGTAATATATGGGTGGGTAACTATATTGTTTATCGGTACAGCAGTGCAAGTACGGTACTTTGTCGATCGATAAATTCGAGAATTGGACGTCGCAAGAATCGGTTTTATTTATTATAAATGTCATATTGACGCATTAGTTTCAAAACCCTTTGCATTTCTAATTATTTCATTCTACCTAATCTATTTGTTCGCCTATTTATAGATATATCTAACAAAGTTCACTACAATAACGGATTTAACTGTAAGTTTAACTACAACTCGTATATTTCAGTAAAACAACAGTTTACAACGTAACTGCAGCGCCTGCGAAAATTTAATAATCTTCTACAAGTAAATTGTATATCATTTTATATGTAGGCGCAAGCATGACTTGATTATTAGTATGTTATGTGATACTTAATAAAATATATGAATTAGTAAAAAAAACAGGAAAGTCGTTAGAACATCTCCCAATCAACAACTCCCAGTCAACTTGGACGATAGCGTATTTTCTCTGCGGAAGGAATGGCAGAAGTCACTACGTCTTTCTGAAATGTTTTGGTCACGGTGGCTGAAAGAATATCTGCCGACTTTAAAACCTAGACGCATCCAAGGAACTGACTACAAGAATTTTGAAATTGGTAACGTGGTGCTCGTTGTTGACCCTAGCCTACCTAGAGGTGTGTGGCCTTTGGGCCGAGTTATAAAGGTGTACCCGGGAGCAGATGGAGTCGTGCGGGTAGCCGATATGATGGTAAGCGCTAAGCTTATCTGTAAAAAGTTATTGAACAATTTCTAGTCTAGATACAAATTCTATATCTATCGTATACGTAGGCACAAGTATGACTAAATATTAATTTAGTAGGTTATATTTTATTGTTTTTATTTAGTAATAATTATTACAAAAAGACAGGAAAATCGATACAACTGATAATGGTAAGCGCTAAGCTGATATGTAACAAATGAATTAATGTAAAATCTGAATAACGTCTACATACAATTTCTGTTTTATTTTATGAAGGCGCAAGTATGACTATTATTAATTTATAAGCATATTACTTATTTAAATAATTATTTAGTTAAAAATAAAAGTACCTCATTATGTCATTATATTGTTATTAAATTATATTATAGTATATTATAGTATTTAGTTAAAAAGAGATCATTCCTTAATTCCATCACCTCATTAGTATCTCAAGTAAATTTTCAACACTGTACCTCAAACTACCCTGCACCCAAAATATTGAATTTTTGTATAATTTCATTTATATTATATTTTTTGCTTCATCGCCAGATGATATCGTGCGTGTCCTACGTAGTACTTTCATACTGGCTGACGGAGAACCCCCTGGAACCAACACGAGCGACCTTGTTCCTTGCAACCGTCGTGGCGACCTCACTCTGTGCTCAAGCTTGGGGCTACTTCATTGGATCCACTACTCCTACAAAGGTGATTTGTTACTATGTCTTATGTGGCGCTTTCATCTGCGTACTACAAGTAGCTTAAGTATATCTGTGACCGAAATTTACTACCGTGTTATTTGGAACGGCGTGCGTATTGGATCTGCATACTTCCACATTAGTAACATTTTTTGGCTTGTCGTGGTGCTCTCATATGTGTGTTGCATGGTATACAACTAACATCCGCAGGCTGGAAAACAATGCCAACTATAAACAGTTGGAGTGCATAGCAATCTCTTGCGTACGATAGACATTGTCTACCGACTTCCAAAAAAGATGAGGTACTCAATTGGACTGTTTTTTTTTATGTTTGTAATTTTTTATTTTTAGAAAGCTGGTGCTTCCCGTATGGTCACATGTAAATTATATTCAATTAGGTTTAGTAGTTTTTGAGTTACACTTCAATAACGAATTTTTACCAAAGTAATATAATGGAAGTCGGTATTAAATTTTTCAAATTGAACTTGTTTTTGTGAAGTCTCATTAACTTAGCAATTTCAGTTGCTACAGTGCTACAAATAAAACACATTCCTTTTTCACACTATTTGAGTTTCAAAACCGACGTTACTCACGTAATTAGCCGACCTAATTGCCCGAGTGTTAGTGGTGTATATTCTTCGAGGATGGGCATCGTACATGCCCGAAAACTAGGTCGATAACTTCGGTTAATTATGTAAGTAAAGTCGGTTTTGATATGAAATAAATATGTGTCAATCTCGTGAGAATTTTCAAACGGAACATTTTCTTATACTGCGGTGGCACCAAAGGGATGCCGATGATACCGGCTAACTATAACAGGTTCCCTCACCTCTTATTCATCAGAAGGTGCGGTTTTGGTCTCCATTGAATTACGGGCCTTAACACAACCTCAGCATGTTTGCTGTGCGTGGAAATGTGGCACAACAAATTGACAAGCTTCCTAAATATACGCAACCTACGGCTCAAAAGTTCACCATATTAATAAAAAAATCTTTATTTTTCAGATCGCAGTATTTATTGGTCCAGTGTTAGCTTGCCTGTTCTCCGTGTTCGGTTTTTGCCTGGCACTGTCTGATACACCATATCCGTTCCGATGGCTTCACCATATCTCCTACTTCAGAGCCGGATTCCACGTGGCGGTGCATTCCGTGTACGGCTTCAATAGGACCAGGATACATTGTTCCAAAAGTAAGTTGGATTTTGACCTATATAGTTAGATATTTGGTTCGATAGCCTATAGCCAGGTTCGACTCCCGACCGACGTTAATTTTGTGTGTGAAAATGTAAGTTCACGGGTCTTGGGTGTTTGGGATATGTAAATGTGTGTCCATGTGTGTGCCTTAAAATATATGTCGCGATAAAAATTAGCCAGTACATCTATTTACATACCAAATAACGAGTAGGTAGGTATATCAAAACCAGCTCAATCGTTATGGAGTTGAGTGATACTAAGCATAGGCGAGCACAGCCACAGACAGGAGCAAGTTATATTGAATAGCATACAGGTGTAATGTAGCTTCTTAATTATCAAACAGCTGCGCTCCGCGGTTTCAGCCGCGTGGTGATGGATGATGATGACGGTGAATCAAATATAGCGTATGTTACTCAGGCATAATGAAGCTTTATACTCGTGAAAGAATTGAATTGTTTGAATCAGTTAAGTAGTTATACGTGTATATCCATTATAAAGAAACAAACAATCATATAACTATGCTCTTTATTATTTTAGTGGATAAGGATTAATACCAAGGTATGAATAATGTGGCCTGGTTTCGTTACTATTGCATTTTCAAAATGAAAAAGTATCTACTCGTATTGTGACATAACTGTAATAGTTAGACATATGGTCATGTATACTTCTTTAAAGATATTGACGTCTTCTATAAAAGACATCACTTTGCTTTATTGTCAATAGCAAAGACTAATATTATATGGACAATAGTTTCCGGAGCGTACGCGATATAAAAGGACTTTTTTTGGAATTTTTCAACACCTTGGGTTACATTATCGAAGTTTTTATACGGATCCAATTTTTTTTTAAATACTATGTAGCCTATAATCATCAGGGAAAATGTAGGATTCGAATGGTGAAATAATTTTTCTAATCGGTCCAGTAGTTTCGGAGCCTATTCAATTCAAACAAACAAATCTTTCCTCTATCTATCTCTTTCTAATATTATGTGGCGTGGCCTCGTGGGATGCGTTTCAGAACTATATTGCTCAAAAGAGTTTCAGGACATGATCACTGCAAATACTCGTATATCATAGGTTTTAGTTTTATTGCGCAGAACTCTAACTCGTTTCTATAGTAAAAGTTGCCTGCGTTACTCCCTATAACATCAGTTGTCTCCCATTGATATCCCGTCAAAATCGGTCAGACGTTTCGCAGATCAGCCGAAACAAACAGGCAGGCTAAACATAGAAATGTTTTTTGTCAAAAGTACCGTATTATATACGTTCACATGCTTACAAAATGAGACAATTTGAAATTATAAAAAGAACAATTTGAAAAAATTTATACCGACTTCCATTCTATTAAGTTTTGGAGTGTAACTCAAAAACTACTGGAGCGAATTTGATAAATTGACCATTCGGTCATTTTAAATGGGACCACACGGGCAGCGCCAGCTTTCAAACAAAAAAAGATTTGTTAGAATCGGTTCACCCTATCGAAAGGTATAAATATGAGGTAATAAATATAAAAAATACAGTCGAATTGAGTTCCTTTTTGGAAGGAGGAGGTTCCTTTTTGGAAGTCGGTAGAAAATCCGTTTAAATTGTATTTATGTAAAGAATATGTTTTAATCACATCCAAATCGTTTTCAGTGTACTGCCACTACATCACACCAAAGACTTTCCTCAAAGAGATGGACATGGAGAACATAGACGTGGGCGGTAACATGGCGCTCGTCCTTTGCACCACTGTGCTGATGCACCTCCTGACTTGCGCGGCGTTGTGGTACAGGCTTAACAAGAGATGATTGTTTCAGTACTATTTGTTGAATTACTCCATCATATGAAGCTGTATCAATAAAATAGGGAATATCGACAGTATATTAAAAATTTCGTAAATTCTAAACAAAGTGTTGAATATTTAGGAGTATGACAAAACCTAATAAGTAATTTATATATTGATTTTAAAGCTCTAAAGCTAGCCGTTCCATACTTTGTAATTTAAACAATTCAAACTGAAATGTATACTCGCATCTTCTGATTCGCCGTATCAGAATATATACCTACATAAACGGCCTGTTGTATAATTATCTGTGTTTATCTGTGCTTGTAGTATCTATGGTTGATGATCGGAACAATGATCAAAAATACACGTTTACTTGATATAAACATAATCTTTTACTATAAAACATGGTGACAGCGGCGTAAAGGTGATTTGCAACAGTATTTTGACTTTATATTTGGATCGTCGATCTAATCGACAGTGGCAAGGGTGATAATGGCGAATTCGATGGCTACTTTGACTCCCCTGTGTATGGATGGCGGCCATGGCGGGGACATGGCTAATAATTGGAAGCGGTTCAAAGGTGAATTTGTAACTTATATACAAGCGTATCATGATACGGCGTCGGAAAAAAAGAAAATAGCCATGTTATTGTATCATGTGGGCCATGAAGCCAGAGAAGTATATGACACATTCACCTTTAAGGCTGAAGAAAAGGATAAGTTAGAGTTTGTTTTGAAACAGTTTGACGACTATTTTTTACCAGCGATTAACACAACATATGAGAGATTTGTCTTCTTCACGCGCAGACAGCAGATTAATGAATCATATGAACATTTCATGACATCTTTGAGAAATTTGTCACAAACATGTGATTTTGGAAGTCTGCGTGAGAGTTTGTTAAAAGACTTGTTCATTTGTGGAATCAGGGATAGAACAATACAACAGTCACTTCTAAGGTTGAGTAATTTAGATTCAAGATCTGTATTAGAGTTTTGTAAGACCCAAGTGGTGGTCAATACTCAAATTAAGGCTCTTAAGGCAGAGGAGACTATGGAAATAAAACAGGAGTCGGTGGAAATTGATGAAATTAGGAGGAAAGGTACCTCTAGGCGCCCGGTAATATCGAATAACACTAAGATAGTGGAGGATTGTCAATATTGTGGTTATAATCATGCATATGGAAGATGTCCTGCATTTGGAAAAAAATGTACAAATTGCAGTAAATTGAACCATTTCTCTAAAAAGTGCAAATCTGCTAAGATAAATAAGAAAGTGGATGCATTGGAAATGCCAGAATCAGAGAGTGATGGTGAATTTGTAGTGGAGATGTTAAGGGTTGGATCGGTTTCAAGGAATGAGTGGAACAGAAGTAACAAATGGTATATTGTGCAAATGGAGCTAAATGGAACCAAGATTGAAATGAAGGTGGACACTGGAGCACAGTGCAATGTGATGGGATTACAGCAATATCTGGATTTAGGACTTGATTGTAATAAGCTACAACCAACTAATGTGTGTATTACATCATTTACCAACAATAAACTAGAGATCTTTGGTAAGTCCAGTGTAAATTGTTGGTTTAAAGGAAACTGTTTCAGCTTAGAATTTATGGTAGTGGACCAAAAATGCGCCAACATTATTGGCTTGGAATCTGCTGAAACATTAGGACTGATTTCACGTGTAGATATTGTTACTGGTGCAAAAGAATTAGTGACATCAGTTATACCAACTGAGTATGTTGATTTGTTTGATGGCAAGGTAGGGTGCATTGATAAAGAAATAAATATTGAAATAGATACAAATGCTAAGCCCGTGGTTGCAACTGCTCATCGAATACCCTATGCTCTTCAGGCCAAAGTTAAGCAAGAGTTAGATAGAATGCAAGAACAAAATATTATTGAACCAGTGGAAGATCCAACTGACTGGGTCAGCCCCATGGTAGTAGTAAAAAAGAAAGATGGTTCTCTTCGAGTGTGTTTAGATCCTCGTCAATTAAATTGTGTAACTAAAAGAGCACATTATCCTTTGCCGTCTGTAGAAGATATTGCTGCAAAGTTAAAAGGAGCTAAACATTTTTGTAAATTAGATGCTCAATCTGGATTTTGGATGTTGCCTTTAAACAAAAGTAGTTCTAGGCTGTGCACATTCCAAACAATGTGGGGAAGGTATTCTTTTCTAAGACTTCCGTTTGGTCTGAATGTAGCACCTGAAATCTTCCACAAAATCATTAATGAAACATTCAGGCAAGTGGAAAAGGTAGAAACATTTCAGGATGACATATTTGTATGGGCCGATTCAAGGGAAGAGTTATTAAAGACATTAATGGTGGTATTAAAAATAGCAAAAAGTAAGGGAATTAAATTTAATCCAAATAAATTTGTGTTTGATGCAGATAAAATTACTTTTTTAGGTCATGTTTTTAGTGAGAAAGGAATGGCTATTGATGAAGAAAAAATTAAGGCAATTCAAGGCATTCAGACTCCGACAGACAAGAAATCTTTGCAAAGATTATTAGGAATGTTTAATTTTCTGGCTAAATTTATTCCTAATTACTCAGATAAGTCATTGGTGCTAAGAGATTTACTGAGAAATGATTCAGAGTTTGTGTGGGAGACCCATCATGACAGGGCTTTACAGGATTTAAAAGATAGCTTAGTTAAAGCCCCAGTGCTACGGTTTTATAATCCGGTACAAGAATTGACTTTAAGTGTGGATGCAAGCCCAGTAGGTTTAGGGGCCACATTAATACAAGAAGGGCAGCCAATTGCATATGCTTCTAAGGCACTCAATGATACACAAAAAAGATATTCTCAGATTGAGAAGGAACTGTTGGGGTTATGTTTTGGAGTGGAAAAATTCAGACAATATTTATTTGGAAAAGAAATAGTTAAAGTTCAGACTGACCATAAACCGCTACTTGGTATATTTAAAAAACCACTACATAAAATACCACCAAGACTTCAACGAATTATGTTAAGGCTACAGCCATACAGGTTACATGTAATTCATACTCCAGGTAAGTACCTATACTTAGCAGATACACTGTCTAGAGATTTTACAGATGAAAGTTGTGATGAAGAAACAGTATTTGATGATATTGAGTTACAAGTGTCAATGTTAATTAACAACTTACCCGTGTCCAAAGACATGTGGAAGTTGATCAGCGTCAATATAGAGGTGGATCAGGTACTTTTAAAGATAAAAGATTATGCTTTGTCAAAATGGCCATCCTACAACTTACTTCCAGATGAAGTAAAACCTTATTATCAATTTAAGGAAGAATTATCAGTAATCAAGGGGATTGTTTTTAAAGGGGATCGTATAGTTATTCCAGGAAGTTTGAAAATTGATATGCTAAAGAAACTGCATTCAGGCCATCCAGGTATTAACAGAATGACAAATCGTGCAGAATTGACTATGTTCTGGCTAGGTATTAACCAAGATATTAAAAAATTTGTTAATTCATGTCTAACATGCCAAAAATATCAAAGTAATAAAATAAAACTGGCATTAATGTGTAAACCAACTCCAAAGTTACCCTGGATGGAAATTGCCAGTGATGTTTTTGAACTAAATAATAATTACTACTTAGTAGTTGTAGATTCTTTATCAAATTTTATTGAAGTAGCTACACTTAGGAATTTGCGGTGTGTAACAATAATTGAAAAATTAAAAGCCATCTTTGCCAGACATGGCATTCCTATGGTGCTCTACTCAGATGGTGCACTTTATTATGATTCAGAATTATTTAAAAAATTTGCTATTGATTGGGGTTTTATCCATATTATGTCAAGTCCACATTACCCGCAGTCTAATGGACTGGCTGAAAGTGCAGTGAAAACGGTTAAACAATTATTCAAGAAATGCTTAGATTCAAATGAAGACCCATTTTTGGCACTCCTTAATCAAAGGGCTACTCCCAAAAATAAAATACATTCTCCTGCATCAAATTTAATGGGCAGAAACTTAAGAACAAATATTCCTTGCAATTTCAAAACGTTAATACCTAAAATAACGGTAATAAAAGATAGAGAGGTAATAATGAAAAATAAAAAATGCACCAAAGAGGATTTCGACAGAACTGCTGTTAAAACTAGATTGCCTTTTAAAGAAGGTCAGCCGATTCTATTTAAAAAATTACCTAATTCTAATTGGGAACCTGGTGTGGTCATAACTGAAACTAGTTTGCCTCGATCATATGAAGTAAGAAACGAAAATGGCAATACTTATAGAAGAAATGAAAAACATATAATACCAAGGCTGGTAGGGGATAACAGGGTAGTCTTAGAAGATCCAGTTATTAATATGGAGCCTAACAGATCAATTTCACCACAAGATACTGAACCTGCTAGTAATCAAAGGTTGTGTAGTCGTTCAGTAGATCAGTATGTTACTAGAGCAGGTAGACCAATTAAATGTCCTAAAAAATTTACAGATTTCACTTAGGTAGGATGAAGAGGGGATATTTAAACATGTATATTCAATTAGTATGTAAGTTTAGTTGACTGTTAAGGGTGAGTAATGCATGTAGAGACTGAGGTAGGTTTCTTGTAAGTTACTGTATAAATATAACATTATTGAGTTAAGTTATACCTACCTATAGTATTAACTTAAGTTAGTTCTCGTTACTTTCACATAGTTAATTATGGCATTATTGTAATTACTTGAGGTAGGTTTCTTGTATGTTACTTTATATAACACTATTTAGTTATGTTATACCTATAGTATTAACTTAAGTTAGTTCTTGTTACTTTCACATAGTTAATTGTGTCATCATTGTAATTACTTGGTTTGGATAGAAAAAGGAAGATGTTGTATAATTATCTGTGTTTATCTGTGCTTGTAGTATCTATGGTTGATGATCGGAACAATGATCAAAAATACACGTTTACTTGATATAAACATAATCTTTTACTATAAAACACGGCCTTACTCATAAACGCTGCTTAAATTTAAATAACGTCATATAATAGTGCGCACTACCAAATAGTTCTGCGCTGTACTAAATGACGTTATTTTAATTTAAGCAGCATTTATAAGTAAGGCCGGTAGTATACAACTAAATAAATCTGCTTTAAAGCAAGAGAGTACTTTATGCTATGAATAATGTTTTTATATTACTAGATATAGGTATATTACTATAACTGTACACGTTTTTTTTTATAAGCTAAGATTACAAATAGAATAGATGACATCTCAATAGGTAAGTACTAATATTTATTCCGTGATTATATTATAAAACTATTATTAGTATACTGTTAGGAGTTATAACTACGATTAAAGGTATGTGAAATCGTTCATGGTCGTTTAGTTATAGAAAAATATACTTTGTGCGATGATGCGTATGTACCCGCTGCGGGCAACTGCGTCAAACAAAGATTATATTTATACGGATATACTTATAACTGCTGCTTAACTTTAAATAACGTTATATAAGTGCGAAAAGCAGCACTGTTCTGCGCCGTACTAAATGACGTTATTTAAATTTAAGCAGCGTTTATAGGTAAGACCGATAATCTGTGACGTCAAAAGACGAAGGCTCACAACAGGTAGCATTAACTTGACTAAAGTAAATTATAAATAGGTACTTAAAGTAAATTATAAATAGGATTAGATTTAAGTTAACGTAATGTTAAGTATTTCTCTTATCGTAATATCTGTTGTGTAATGAAGTACTCACAATAAATGAACTTATAATTATAATTCATGTATGTATTAAATTAATAAATTTGTTAGCCCACACAGTTTTCGGGGATAAACTTACTGAAAACTTTTTGTGTTCTAAATATTATTGATCATAACTGAGAAATATAAGGGTCTCGTTATAATGGTGTTGATTTTAAACATTTATAACCAGTTATTTTTAAAGTATGAAACTGATTTCAGACTGACTTTATACTTCTACGACTGATACTAGATTATAATCCTAATACACAAATCCTTTTTTTAAATAATTTGTATAATTGTGATGAAATATAAATGGGACCAATTTGAAGCCATACCGAATTCAATACAATAATTTTTAAAATCGATCCACACTTAACCGAGGAATCGGTCATCATACATTAAAAAAAAATACATACTGTAGATCATTGAACCTTCTCCTTTTGGAAGTTGTTTTAAAAATAAACGAAATACGAAAATGTTTGCATAACCTGAACCTAGCTCAAATACTCATATTATGTAAATCGAATATGTATTCTGCATTATTGCTACGGCATATACCTAAGTTGAATGGTTGATGTTTTGCATATTCGGAGGTTTTGTTTTTATAAATAAATAAATAAATAAATAAATATTCCACAACTATCACACAACGCCATCTAGTCCCAAGCTAAGCAGAGCTTGTGTTATGGGTACTAGACAACTGATAAACATAATTATATATTTCTAAATACATAAATATTATAGATAAATTACACCCATAATTTAAAACTATAATATGATTAAATAACCTTATCAATATGTATTGTAATACATATCTTGTATCTTAACGTGCTTGCCAATATGTACTTAAAATTAAATTAGGTAACAGAGGCTTATGGTTTTGACAATATCATTATTTTACTTATTTATAGCTTTTATTCGTCTTCACCTAAGATTAATCATTAATTGTGCCCCCCGCCGGTTGAATTAATTAATTGCCGGTTGTAAATTATGCTTGCACACATCGTTCTGGCGATAGCTAAAAGTAGTACACGGCTACAATACGCCCTATATAATAGGCTACCCTTCAAACCATAAAGTAACATTACAGTTTTATGGCAGATTCATGCTGACGTACTACAGATAAGAGGCCGTAGCACAAAGAATTTGCGAAAAAGTATGGTAAACGTCAACGAGTCACGCTTCGGCTACTATTAGTTGTCTGTGTAACAGTTGCCCTAGCTAGACAAATGACAGTTTGTTCTGTTTCTCGTGAATGAAACTTTACGTTACACTTACACAGTAATTCGTGCTTCTTCAGTGCAGGGTCACTGGCATTATCAATCAAAAGATCTCTTGCATGTAATCTGTATTATTAACGTTTGCACGTGCTGTAGTAATGGATTTATTAGGAGCAATTAAACGCAAAACCAATGTCTTCGCGTGATGCGCTCATCAGGCCGTCTGGTAGTGACTATAGATACTTAATCTACCAAGTGCGATAGCATATTATAAAAAGCTGTGCCAATTTGACGTATGGCGATATAAAAGTACTTATAAATTCCTACATATAATATATATGTCTAGCCACATTGAAGAAGTAACAAAGCACTTACCATTTCTGTGTCCAGTGTGCTTCATATATATCTAAAATAAAACTAAAAATTAAGGTACAGCTGAAAATCTTTCGCTTTGTCAGTAATGAGTAAGTTTTATCAAATTACATTATAAAACATTTCCGAAAATGCTCCATACGCGATAGCTTTATATATCGGCTCCTACGGTTTGTGAATTTTCCATTCGTAAGGGACAGTTGCATCGAGCCGGATTAGGATTGGAAACTTTTATAAAATGCAACGATACGTTGTTAAATATGTTTTAGTTGCCGGCCTGTTAAATACTATTCCACATGAGTTGTACTCCACATTTGTAAAGACCGACTGTATGATATGGATAGAAAATAATAGGCTCATCCATTATTAAATAGAGGTAATTATGCCGAGATAATGACTGGCTAAATGAGGGTATTTTAACTCTACTGTCAATCCCTTTAGAGTCATATAAAGACGTGATACTCGTGATAGTAGGTAAGATTACTGTAAAGAATTGACAAAACTATTTAAAAACTAACTAATTAAATATAGTAGACGTTTATTCAGTTGAAGAAAAAAGCGAGTAGCTTACCTGAAGAGCTTACTATCTAAAAATCGAAATACATCACGAGAGCATTGAAACTCTCAATATCGAAAAGAGTTTAATCCTTCCTATACCGTGATAATTAAAACAAAAGATGTATGAATGAAACTGACGTATATTTACGTCTCTGGGACGCAAAGGGTTAAATAATATATCATATACCAAGCCTTGCTGTCTTTCTACGCGTGTTTATAATTAATTTTAATGTAGGTATTTATTAGGTTATAAAATAGGTATTTTGATTAGTTGTAGTCTTTATGCCAGTTAATTTAAAAATATAAAAAAATCGTAATATTTATTTCCGAAAACTAAAATATATCTGACAAATATTCGTCACTATAATAAGAAACGGTTTCATTGATGCGTAAACTGCTAGTAAGTAGTATTGTTTAAAAAACGTAAGTATTAAATGTACAACTTTTATCACTAGTGATCGGAATCTGGGCGTCACTACAGGGCGGTATTTAGGCAAATTCTTAATCATCGATTTTTAATAAATTTGAATCATACATTTATTCTTTTTAGCCTTATATCACGCTTGTCTACCAGAATTATTTAGAAATTTGACTTGACTTTAACTGACTGACAATGACAGCAATTTTAAAACTCTTGTTTAGAAGTACAGTGTAATTTTTATATAAGCAGAATTTATTTAAATGAATAATAACGGCCTTACTTATAAACGCTTCTTAAATTTAAATAACGTCACTTAGTACGGCGCAGAAATTTTTTTTAGTGCGCAGTTTTAAATAACGTCATTTAAAATTAAGCAGCGTTTATAAGGAGGGCCCTAAGATTGTTTTATAAATTTGGTAATAATGGTTCTTTTACAATTCAAAAGAATCTTGAAATGTTTCTTGAATATCTTAAATGTAAACCAAACAATTTTTCAAGTTTTCACCGGTAATGACCACCGATGTTCCGATCCCTGATGGTTACAAAAATACTTAATATTTTGTTTTCATAATATAGTATTGTGATAAGTGGTTTTCATGTATGTAATTTAGTGGTGGTAATGCTAAAGAATATTATTTTATGAAAATCGATTGTGTTTTATTTTCCCATTGCCTACATAGTATGCGACAAGCCATTAAGAGAAAAACGTGAAAAAAGTTCGGCAGGGCTATTATATATCTCGGTTGCTAACTAATGTTGATTGAAATCTAATAAAATGGCGGCTTTATGTCACTTTTGTCAGCTCCAGTCACCTTACTAACATTTTACATACTGGAGTTGTCAAAAAAGACATAGAGCCGCCATTTATCCAGATTCCAATCAACATTTGTTAGCAACTGAGATACATAATAGCCCTGCGGGTTAATTTTTTAATGAAATTCTTTAGGAAGGAGGCCGTCATTCAAACAACTGAGAAACTTTATGAAGAGGTTTATGTATTCACTTACAAAATTTTTGCATACCAGATAGCACTTACATCTACATCGGTATCATATATTATTATGTAAAAAATATTATATTTAACTAGGTACAGGAATTATCTTTGACATCAATTAGCACTATATAGTCTCCATAATGACAATTTCATACTTATTTATTTTTATTGTGTAACAATCTACTATGCTGTCATCCATCACCTCATCTCCAATACAATAATTATTGAAAAACTTTTAACAGTTATAAAATCGGTTCAGTAGCATTTGTTTCTATGATATAATACCCGGTGCAATTCGGCTGAATCGCAAATTAGTAGGTATAATAATTATTAAGCAACATACATGATTTGGGGATAACAAGTTACTTTAAGTAGTTGGGGGTCATCACCAGGATCAGGATAGGGATCAGGTGATTGCACACAATATTGGAATTGTTTTTATGGACAAATCATCTGCGGTACGGAGATTCTTAGTATGTGTCTTCATTTAAAACTTTTAGAATTTAAAGAAACAATACAATCTAGGTTGAAAACAAAATAGTCAGTTTGTGTGTCAATGATGTTTGATTTAAAAGATTTTTTTTTTGCAAAAGAAACGGGTCTGATTGTTATTGGTCAGGCTGATACTGCGCTCCCACTCCCGGCCGCTATCCCACTACTGCCCGATACGGGGACTTTTGGCTGCTGGGTTTCCCCCCTGGCCCGGTTCGCCCCTCCTTAGTTAACCTGCACCACCCAGACTCCTCCGGGTGGTCCATATCAATACCAGGCTTAGCGTGGACGTCCAGTCAACATGGGACGCACAGCACCAGTGGTTCCCGACCTCAAACCATCCTCCGCTTCCGACCTCCGAGTAGCCGGATTACAGGAGACGCCACGCTCCCAGTCAAGAGCAACGTCGAAATTATCGTACTCAAGAAATCAAGTGGACGTAGGTTCGATACCGGTTACGTGATGTGACGATATTTACTTTCACTTTTTGCTGTGTCGGAAGTTTATATTATACAATTCTTATCGTTCGTAAGTATTTTTTCAGTCATGGTTGTCTCTTTCCTCTCGACCATGGTTTATTTTGTTTCGCTTGACAATTATTGGATTGTTTGAGTCGACAGACCATAGATATGGTCTGTGTTTAAGTCAGTAAACTTAAAATAAAATACTGACCTCATGATTATTTAGTGATATATAGGGTATTTCTGTACAGTCACCTGCATTAAGATGTGTACCTACATTCCGTAATTTTTTAAAACTATGATTGGATGAGGATTATTTTAAGCAGTCAATAACATAAATAACTTTGTATTAGATTATTGTTGATGTATTTTTTACGAAATTGAATGCAGGGGCGTTTTAGAAAATTGTGAATACTTATTGGAGGCGACTGTACTTTCATAAATATGATGATTTCATAATATTAACGATGCCAACCATAAAAAAAACGAATGCAATGAAACGAAAACACGTTTATTCAAGACACATAAAATATCACATTACATACACCAAATGTAAAAAAAAAACATATTAAATTACCTACACGAAAAAACATGAATCGGAAGCAGCGTGATATAATTACGCGCGAGTATGGGTATTAACTTGACCCGACTGGTGTACGATGTGGTACCGGTTTTTATAGCCCACCTATCGACGGTTTACCCTACTAGAGATACATACATTCATACATACTAAGGTAGATGTACCATATTACGTAAGTGTACGAAATTCCGTAAGTTTTCGGTTTAATCCTAAAAATAAGAAAACTTCTAATTGTATCAAAAAGTTCTAAAATTATCTATTAAGTATGTACAATAGAGCGTCAATTACACACGTTAAAAAGAACTGTAACCATCGTCGGCTCAGTTGTCACGTCTCCCTCGGTCAGTCTGCGCCAAACCGCCATAAAGGTAGTGTGTGTGTTGCGTACGCGTAAGCTACCGCGCGGATTTTCATAAGGATATTGCGAGTGATATGTAAGTATTTTCATAACTAAGTAATGTAATTATTATTAAGGGTTTTAAAACAAACTGATTGATTACCGTTTCAAGTTACTTCATTTAGTTTTTAGCGAGTTAATTGAAATTTTCTGATTGCCGGAATTACCTACACCAAAAACCAACAGTGTCCATTATTACGTAACAATTACGGAATAGAGGAAAGGAAGGTGATTTTGTTTTTTTGTAATTTGTCAGGAACGAGATGAGATAAGTAAACAAAAAAAGCTGTTACAGGTCTAATATATAACATAGTTTCTTGGAATCAAATTACGTATTACGATTTTATTTCTCTATGTTATGAAATACGTGTGTAAAGAGAAAACATTTTTTTTACTTTAAACAGATTCGTCACAAATAACATCGGTACAAAATCTTTTTAATTTAATTGTATCTTCCAGTATATTTTTTGGTACCTATTACTAGTATGATTGCATTCCTATACAATTCAAGTCATTTTATGTTGTTAAGAAGAGTTAAGTACTCGTTAGAAATTTATGTTAATCTGACTACCGTAATTACCTTCACTGTTTTTGGCTGTGTCTCTCATTACTGTAGATATAGAAGTACCTGAGTGAGCTACTGCATTTTAATTTTTTTACAGTTCGAAATGTCAAACAAAAAGTACTCCAACGAGGACCTCGCCAAAGCTTTAGAGGATATAAAAAATGGATCCATGACCATATATCGTGCATCTAAGGTATATAACATACCCAACCAGACCTTGCATGACAAAATAAAAAAAATACAAAAAACAAGAGTCAGCAGGAGCTCCAACAGTCCTGTCATCGACAGAAGAAGGTTTGTTGGTAAAATGGGTACTGCATATGGCCGAAATTGGATTTCCAGTTACGAAAGATCAACTGCTACATTCGGTAGCTAAATTACTGATAGGATTGAAGCGACAAAATCCATTCAAGGACGGAGTCCCTGGCAGACATTGGTACGAGGCCTTTCTGAAAAGAAACCCAATGATAAGAAAGAGAGTATGTCAAGCATTGACTACTGCCCGTGTAAACGCTACTGAAGAAAAAATAAGGGGCTGGTTTCAACGAGTCCGAAAATATTTCGAAGACAACAATCTCATGGCTGTGTTGGAAGACCCCACACGCGTGTTCAACTGCGATGAGTCTGCCTTTTTTTTGTGTCCGAAAGGTCAACCAGTCCTTGCCAGAAAGGGAGTGAAAAATGTTCACTGCCGATCTGGTAATGATGATAAAGAAAATCTAACGCTCTGTCTCGGCGCGTCAGCTGACGGGAAACTAATGCCGGTATTAGCATTATTTCCATATGAAAGGATACCACAAAATATATTGTTGAAATATCCTAAGGATTGGGCCATCGGACGTACTGACTCGGGATGGATGACATCAGAGGCATTTTATGAGTACGTGGCTCAATTCGAGCCATTTTTGACGAAAGAAAATATTACAAGACCTGTAGCTTTGTTCCTGGATGGACACGTCTCTCATCTGTCGCTCCCAGTATGCGAATTTTGTAAAGAAAAAAACATTATACTGATAGCTCTGTTGCCTAGCGCCACACATGCTTTACAACCTATGGACGTTGCAGTATTTCACAGCCTCAAAAACGCTTGGAGTAAAGCAGTACATACTTGGAGGATGGAGAATAATGGCAGACGCTTGAAGCGATAAGATTTTGGTCCCGTGCTTGAAAAAGCCATAAAAACGACTCTGCGACCAGAAATTATTCAAAATGGCTTTCGAAAGTCCGGCCTGTATCCCTTCGACGAAAATGCAGTTAATTATAAAAAAATACCTAAACCTTCTGCGGCAACTGCGTCAAGTTCTGGCACAAGTACACCTACAAGTTTGAGCTCTTTAGAAAGCAGCAAGCAGTTACAATCTAAAGATTTTATTAAGTGGTTCGAGATGAATTTAGATGCTCATAAATTAAATGAATTCCGGCAATGTTCTGGAAAATGGACAGGCAATGTAAAAGACGACAGTCTGTACTATTTATGGAAGCAGACCTGTACGAGTCATACACCAACACCAGATTCAATGAGTCTAGGCAACACCACTCTTGTGGAAAATGACTTTACGTTAGCCGATCTTGACCTTAATTGGATCAATAAAGACACGATAGTTGAATCGGCTTTTCTTAACGAGATAACTTTGATCAGTGCTTTACCCTGTTTAACTCCTAAAAATCCAAGTATTATTGAGACCATTACTTTTAAAGAGACGCAATAAGAGTTAGTAACAAATTCTAAAGCGGCAGGTGATTCGCTAGATGATTCAAGCAATATAATCGGTAATATATGGAAAATTTCCGAGCAGGATATCGTTAGTAATGTTCCCGTAATAATAGTACCGCCCCCAGAAACTATACTTCTCACACAAGAAGCTATTCTGGAAGAATCCTCAGTTGTCATACAACAAAATGACCCTGCTAATGTTCCTACAATCATACCTCCCAAAGAAAAAGTCGCAAATAGAGACAACGATAAATTATTTAAGCCATCGGGAACATTACCAACCAACAATTCAACTTTTTCTGTGACTACGCCAGTTCCTCAAGAAAGATTCTCACCACCTAATGAAACGGATAGAAAAGTAGAAAATAGCAAACCTATCAAAGAAGCACTAACTTCTCAAATAGCATCTGTAGTACAAATATATGATATGAATATAGCTGCTGATAAACACGAAAAATGCGTAACCCCAAACAATCAGACTAAAAAAAATCATCCAAATCTGGTGAACTATCTTCATCTCACCAAACACCTATAAAGATACTTACTAGATCTGCTGATGATACATTGGAATCGTCTCCGATTTCGACGTCCCAGAATAATAAAAAAGATGAAGATAGTTCTACCAATATTCAGAATTCCGTAACTGAATCAAATTCCCCTACTCAAGATCAAAGCGAAAATTCTCAAAATTCCAAGAAATTCGCATTTCCCACACCCTTCAAAAATGCTTTGTTGGGGCCAGAAACTCCGTCGACCAGTAAAGTAAAAAACTTATTAAAAAAAACTGGCTCCCATTATAAGAACTGCTGATGAATACATTGCATATGAAAAGAAGCTTAAAGAAGAAAAAGAAGACAAGCTAAAGCAAAAAGAAAAAAGAAAACAAGACCGTGAAAATAAAGCCAAAGAAAAAATAAAGGCGAAGAACATAGTAAAAAAAACAAAAAGAAGTCATCTAAAGATCCAGATCAAATTAATGAACCTGGTCCTTCGAGAACAACAACAAAAAATAGAGAAATTGAAACACCAGCCATAGTTTCAGATGAAAGGATTGATTCTAACTCGTTGAAAATAACTCCAGGAGATTATGTTATAATTATTTATGAAGGAGAAAATTTTTCGGGTGTGGTAATGGAAGTTATACACGATGCATCTGAAACAAAATATAAAATAAAAACTATGACCATGAGCGGTTTCGAGCCAAGTGGGCGAGTGAATTGGCGTTGGCCTGAAAAAGATGACATTTTAATATACGACGCTAAAGAAGTTCTCAAAAAAATTAAGGCTCCTATGGCGGTAAATAAAAGAGGCGTATTTTCTATTCAATGTTTAGATTGTGATGATTAAATTATAGACTTTAACGGATTATTTCTTATATAAATAAATCAACGAATATAATATAGTTCGCTAAACCCTGCTAATTTAAATCGATGTAAGTTCATTTTGATCTCATGAAAGTACAAAGTTACTATGAGTACCTACCTGAAATATAAATATAGACTGATGATTAAATTTTAGACTTATGAACGGATTATTTCATATATAAATAAATAATAATAAATAAATGAATATAATATAGTTCACTAAACCGTGCTAGAAGTAAGTCGAAGTAAGTTCAATTTGATTCATGAAAGTTTAAAGTTACTTTATGTACCTAAAAATTTAAATATACTGTTTTATAAAGTTACTATAAGTAATAAAGTTACTATAAGTACCTAAAAATTTAAATAAACTGTTTTCCTACACTTATAAAATAAAGTTGTTTTATTTAGAACTCGTCACATTAAATTTATGTTTCATATTTCATGTAATCCTGCAGAAAAACGGCATTTTTCTGCATATGCCGAAATTACCAGCACCCATTTACGGAATTACCTGGAGAGTCAAATTTTATACCGTAATAACGGACATTTACTAGGTCCAGAAAAATTACGATTACTTTTATAAAATAGTTTAAATATAGTAGTGTTACATAACAATCTCTTCTCTGAAAACCTCTTTTTACGACTAAACTAACTTCAATTCGCTGATTTTTCCTGCTTTACTGGAAATTGCTAGGAAAGACAAGAATGCCTTAGTACTCCGGAATTACGTACATTTACCTTACTTATATACTAGAGATACAGATAACATAATAAGGTACGTACAAAAAAAAATTGTAACTTAGATACAGTTGAAAAGTTCTTGTATGGGGAGTGGTTAATAGTTACATACGAAGCCGCAGGCACTAGCGTCACAGATTACTGAATAAGAATAGCGTGTTTTTTTGTTTTTCTGTATTGACAAACGTGTATTGAGAACTATGGGCATTAATCGTACTTTGTGTATTAAATTTATATACATTTTACTTATTAGAAGAGTCATAGTTAAATAATAGTTTATTAGATGTTTGTTACGTCGTATCTATAGATAATAAGCTACGTATCCAAATTATTTTTATTACAAATCTTTTACCTTCCTATTTGTACGCTATGTTGTGTACAAAAAAAATATGTCAAATATGAATCCCTCGTAACTCGTAAGGCTATCGACCGTTAAGTAAAGTATAGAAACTGATTGTGAAGCCTCCTTTGTCATGGGCGGAACCCTTAGTACTCTTTCAGAGTGAACGCGGGCGCGGGTGCTAGCGCGGGCGCGTGTAATTCAAAATGTATGTAGACGCCAGTTGCGTTCACAGTGCTTCCGCGAGCCGCGCGTCTTCATGAGGCGGGCGCGGGCGCGGGTGGCGCGGGTGTTTCTAATGGCTCAGTCCGCCCGTATCGTTCACACTGATATAGCGTCTGTTAGGTGACTACGCGTGTGGTTCTAAACCATTTTGATTTACTCGCCGAAGCGTCGTCCGTCATGGATATCAATACAGAAGAATTTATATCTGCTGTACAACATCGTACTGCTATTTGGCAAAGCAAACATCTGCAACATTTAAATAGGGCAGCTATAAATAAATTATGGGAAGAAATAAAACAATTGTTTCCTGGAAGTAACGGTAAGTTTATTTTCTTATACCTAATTGTTAAAATTACAGATTATAACTATAACTTTAAAGTAGGAAGATATAAATGTGATAATTTAATGTGTTGGTAGGTACTTAGGTACTTACAAACAACAAATTAACCTACCCACCAACATGAAATATGTTTAAACTGGAAAATTAATAGTTATGTTCACAAAAGTAATTCATAAACTTGTCACGAATTATTTTTGCTTGTCTTGTAGGATTTCTATCCGAGTTCCGCATTACATTTTGCATGTTATTATGGTTGATTTCGGCTGTAGCCCAGGTATGACAATCTGGATCAGCGTCACCATCTAAGTCTAGTATAATATTATGTAATAAACATGTTGTTTTAATAATCAAGCAAGCGTTCTCTCGACTGGTTTCAATAGATTTTTGTAATATCCTCCATTTCGTGCTTAGAATACCGTAGGCACATTCAATTGTTTGTCGCGCTGTAGATAATCTTCTGTTAAATACTCTTCTTTGCGCGTTCAATGTGCTACGTGGAAAGGGTCTTAACAAATAATTTTTCAATGAATACGCTTCATCAGCTACGAGCACGTAAGGGGCAACAATGTTAGAATGTGGTAACTTTTCTGGTTTTGGAATGTTGAATTTATTTTCCTCTATTAAATGTCGCAAAGCAGAAGCATGAAAAGTACCACCATCGCTTTGTTTTCCTCGTCCGCCCACTTCAATTGCAATACATTTCCTTTTCCCATCGGCTACTCCTTGAAGTACTATTGAATAAAAAAATTTATAATTAAAATCAAGAGAGCCACTATTTTTTTGTTTTTTAATTCGACAGTGCTTTCCATCTAGACTGCCTATGCAATTAGGGAAATTCCAAAGTCTATAATAATCTTCCGCTACCATTTTTAATTGTAGTTCCGTAGGAGGAGGCATGTGAATACCTACTAACTTATTCCATATTGCCATGCATGTCTCATGGACTAATGTTGAAATTGTGCTTACACCCATTCTAAAACTGTGTGACAATGCTGTAAAAGACATGCCAGTAGATAAAAATCTGTAACAAAGTAATAAAACACATTTTATTTTCAGATAAACAGCTGCGAAAAAAATGGAAAAATTTAAGGGACCATTTTCGTAAAGAACTAAAGAAGTTTCCACCGCCACGCTCAGGTGATCCAGGTGATACTCTGCAGTCCACTTGGCCTTATTTTCAACAAATGTTATTTATTAAAGATGATTTAACTGCTGAACAATCTTCCGGAAATTTGGATGCAGTAATACATGACATTTCACAAGACCATGCCGATACAGATGACTCTAGTATAATAACTGATATCACTGATAATGTATCTCAATCGAGTTCAGGAAGCAAAAAGCGTAAGTGTGCTTCTGATTACAGAGAGCAATTTATTGAACGCGAAAATAAAAAAATAGAGTTACTTCAAATGAAACTTTCGCAAGCAACCACATCTTCGAATGATGGTGAAGAGAAATGTGAAGATTATTATTTCTTTAAAAGTCTCATTCCACAAATGAAAGCATTTCCGCCATTACAAAAACTGCGAGTAAAGCGCAAAATGATGCAATTATTAATGGAAGAGACGGAAAAATTGGAGTACGAAAGACGATATGACTCATACGGCTATAATACCCAAGGCAAAGTGGATTTCAACCCTTCTTCCTTCAACATGGGTAGACAGTAATTAATTAATTACTCCATAAACTGAATTTTTCGATTGATTTATAGATTTTAATTAAGAATAAATAAATGAATATAAGTGATTAAAACAAATATTGTTTCAATATGGAAACATGCACTTACCTTATTGTTATAAGCAGTTTCTCTTCAGGTTTTATACTTTTTCTAAAATTGGTGTCAACCTTGGCTAAATATGGTGAGATCTTATTTAATATGTAGTCAAAAGCGCGTACTGACATTCTCGTGTATTCAAAGAATTTATCGGGATACGTCCGTAAATCAGCGTATAGTAAAATAATATTATATTATATATTAATATATAATTACAAACATAAAATTCTCCAAATTTCTCCTTTATTTAAATCGTGTGTGCCGAACTTCATATATTGCAATTTCCATTTCAAGTATGAATTTTCCATTAATAAAATCAAATCTTCATCCATGTCTTCTAAATACGTAGCAAAGTTTGAGATAGACCAAACACACGTGCAATGACACTCGTAGCTCGTTCGGCACTGTGAACACGCAGACGCCAAGACCCGAGCGCCCGCGCCCGCCCCCGCACCCGCTAGTGCAGTCTGATTGAACACTTAGTCATGACATTACGAAACCCTGGGCACAACCATTAACTTAAGTAGGCGGTTCTGCAGCGCCTCGGGCATGTTCGCGGAGGCCCGCACCGCCTGTTTTTACTCGACTATGCGCAGGCGGAGCATCTCCTTGGTGCGCAGAGTACGGTCCAGCTCCAACGCAATCCTGGCGATGATTGCCGACAGGCTGGACTGCCCCTACATACGCCATTGCTGCAACAGACATGTTCAGGTGGTGCCGTTTGTCAGGCGCTATTAATTTATGTATATGTGTCTTAAATTTAAATATTGTAATTGTAACTTTATAATTTTGAATTTTATGTTATTTTAATTGTGAATTTTGACTTTTAGTAGGAAATGAATTGCTTTATTATTTTTATGTAATGTGAAATGTTTGTCTTAAAAATGTAATTGCCATCAGGCAATTCGATTTCGGGCAACTAGACCCATATCAATGGGTCTAGTTGCCCGAAATTAATGATTTATTTTTATTTTTTTTATTTATTAACTATTAGATACATTATAAAGGTAAATCATTATTATTTGTAATTATTTCTGAGTAATAACAAAACTGTATTATTATCATAACCACGCGATCTATTTTAATGATTCATATTGTTTTTGATGTTATCTGAGCCCTAAATAACTGTTATCATAAGAATAAACACAGGAATGTAGATCGTTGCCGGTTTTTATCTTGTGATTTTTACAAAGCATTTCCTCAACTTCCACATATATATGTCAATTAATGAAAATTTATTATACCCATGACTCATTGATAAAAGTATATGATCTTGAGCCTTGAATTGGTTTTTATAGCAACTGAAATTATTGGTCTCATTGAGACTTAAGAACGAATGGGTCTGAATACCGGAGTGCAGTGCCGTACAAAAATGTTTTCTTAAGCTCTAGGTGACACTACAACTGTCATGAGCATCTATTAAAAAATAATGTTATAAATTTAATGAATATGAATATTAGATAAAATGAATAAATACATATAATATGACATGAATACTTTCATTCATTCTGTTCCATCCAGTCTGTTCCATTCCATTGGAACAGAGTCAAGAGTGGCTCAAGAAAGACGTGAGTGGAAAAGGTTGGAGGTGGCCTTTGTCGACTGGCTAACAGATCTACAGAAAATAAGTAAAATTGAAATAAGAGATATAGAGAGGTCATACAAACAAAATGTAGTTTTCTATGTATTTTAATGACATTATTGTAATATGGATATGAAAGAAAGAAAAAAAAGAAAGAAATCGATTTATTAATGATTGAGATGTTTTTTTATACATTTGTTCTGCATGTTCCACCATAGACTGGCATACAAAATATTGTCAATTAGTTAAATTTACACATGTGAAATTAAAGAATACATAATGAATTACAGTTATTAATACGATATACAATTTAATAATGACATAATTAATAAAAAAATTATAGCACTCAAATTCAATTATAAAAATGTCAATATTAAATACTTAATGTCAATGTCAAAAAAAAAGTCACAACTTATTTATAAAAATGCCCAAACCTTAATTATAAAACAATTACATGATTTTTATAATTATATACCATTACATTTAAAATTGAAGAACTCTTTCAAATTATTAAAGCAGTTTTCAGCGAGCCACTTGTGAAGCTTAATTTTAAATTATGCCAGTCATGGACAATAAAAGGCAGAGTTAGCTTGCAATGCACATGTGCAAAGAAAAACCTTTTTGAACTGGTCAAGCGAAAAATTGGGATAGTACATGTAACATTATATTACTTAACATTGTGTCCATCATGGAACTAACAATAATGTGAATGATCCGTATGTATACGCCAAGGTTTATCTAAATTTAACAGGAGGCAGGTATATCTTAGGCCCTTACATATTAACGCTGCTTAACTTTAAATCACGTTATGTAGTACTGCGCACAGCAAAATTGTTCTGCACCGTACTAAATGACGTTATTTAAACTTAAGTAGCGTTTATAAGTAAAGCCGTTAATTAAAATTTAAAGGCAAATGATTATTTTTATTTTATTTAAAAAAATAGATTAAAGTCTACGATTGCACATTTTGGCCAATTGATCAACCATAAGTCAGTGAAGAATTCAAGTTTTAATTTAATCTTGGTAATTTCTCTACATTCAATTCTCCAAAATGTATTTCTGTTATTTAATTTGTTAGCATATATTATTTTCTTTTCAATAAGTACATGAATTATAAACCGTTTAAGTTAATAACTGTCTAAAATAAAGACACCGCCTAAATCGCATAGCCTCGTTGATTTGCTATATTCAATTTTTCAAAAACGTTAAAAAACAGGCGATCAAAAAATAAAGTTAGAATATAGATTAGAGATAGAATTAGATAATAAATTAAATACTTAATGGCCTTTATTAATAAACGTTGAGTAAACCTATATTAGGCGTAACATGCTTTGTCTTGCTTTCACGCGTGACATTTACTGCAAGCGAAAAATAGACAGATAGATGTTTTAACTACTCCGGGTGTAAGCCAAGTTTATTAATAAGGCCGAGTAAGTTTAGCTTATAATATGCACGAAATAATTTTTAACTTTAAATGCTACGCAGTAAGTTGATATCATGTATGAGTACTGATCAAAAGATAGCAACGTCGATTTGAGTCACTTTAAACTGTCTCAATTTTTTTAGAAAAATAAAATGAGTAATCACGTAAAAATATTTATTGTAATATGACTAAGTGATTGCTGGCACGCGTCTAAAATGTACCAACATATAATATGATGATAACAATATGATTTATGTATTGATTCGTAATAAAATTTATATTCCTCATGTAATCTCAATCATAACTTCAATTAATCGTGTAAATCTATGGTAGCGCCAAGGTGTGACTAATTATTTTAAGTGTACAATACGTTAGACATGTTTCTGGTTAAGAAGTGGGATCCTGAAACGATTTAAGGCGCTGTCCAGCTCCAATTTTAAAATAATTTACGATGCTTTACGTAAGGTTGAAAATAGCTTGTTAGATTGGACGATGTAATGCGAAAATGCATTAATTTTGTTCGTTTTCTTTATATTTTTCGATATATCCTAACACAATTGAAAAAACTGCTAGTTACTAATTTAGTACTATATGTTGGCTATGTAATATTTTAATAAAATATAGTGTTGTCGCTGAAAATTCTGAGAGTTTGTACGTGAAAGTTCATTTTTATGTATTTTTGTCTGCACAGAGCGAGTAATATTTATGAACTCTGTTCGGTTACTCTTTGCCTGTTCCTTTTCTAACCTAAGTATTTTTTTCATACAATATTATCGATCTGTTTCGTTAAACCAGATGTTTAAAGATTCTGCTTTTTAATATTATCAGGATACGAGCGCGCCTTAAGCTTGTTTTCCCAAGTTTCGTTCACTACACTTGACTCAAAATGCGGTATAGTGCTTTCACAGTTTCGAGGAAGAATTTCAGGCAAAAATGATACAAATATATTTTCATACCTGCTCGAAAATATCCAATTACATATAACGCAATCTCGACTTAAACCAATGCTTACATCCCCAGAGACGTAATTTTGTATGAAACTCCCAAGAGATTAAAGTTATTTGGACTTGGAACGTTAAAATTTGTAGGAAAACTCTTCTTTCAACTTCCATAAAATGTCCCTAACAAAAATATTACCCTGTCCCTCCATAAATGGAAAAATGTGTCCTATATTCATATTATTTTTAATTTATTTTACTTTTAACTAAATAAATGCTTTTTTATTAACCGTCTTCAAAAAAGGAGGAGGTTTCTCAATTCGAGCGTATATATGTATATATTTTTAGATAATATTATTTAGGGATAAAACCGCACATTATTCATCATCATCATCTCAGCCATAGGATGTCCACTACTGAACATAGACCTCCCACGTAATGTTTCAAAAGGACCGGTAGGAAGCGGCCTGCATCCAACTTCGTCCTGCGACCTTTATCAGGTCGTATGTCCACCGTGTCGGTGGACGACCTACGCTGAGCTTGCCGGTCCGTGGTCTCCATTCCAGAACCTTCCGGCCCCATCGGCCATCTGTTCTGCGTGCTATGTGCCCTGCCGACTGCCACTTTAACTGGCTAATCTATGGCACATTATTAATAATTATATATTAAATGTATCCATATTATTATGTACAATAAAGAGTTATCTATCTATCTCTAGTTTTTAATGTTTGTTCGCGGATAATTTCATCGTTTATGAACCGATTTCGATGATTCTTTGTTTGTTTGATAGAGTAATTCCGAGGTGGTTCCATATAAATTTCATTAAATTCGGTGAAGCAGTTTTTGAGTAACACTTCAATAACTGAAAAGTGTTTCGCCTATCTTCGTGATATCATCGTTGACGGTGTATCCCGTAAGTAGCAGGGTCACTAAAAAGGGTGAAAAACATGTATACCAAAAAATTAAACCGACTTCAACACTAAAAAGTGTGAAATAACTTGTCGAAGTCGATTCCATGCGTACAGGTATACCCTAACCATGTAAGCCTTAGTACTTCCCTATGTGCCAAATCGGCACTATTATACAGACTTCAACCTCGAGAAAAAAGCTTGTCTTTGTTTTGAGCGGCTTGAATTGTTCAGTCAGGACTCTACATAACTCTCTCACTTCGTTCAGGAGTTGAAATCAAATCACCTCGCTGGGCTCAGAGATTAACTATAGAGTCCCCGTTACGCTCAGGGTCCAATATGCTGTTACGTAAGACACTGCTTTACTCCCTAGGTGCATAATCTACTATTATTTAATAACAGAACCCTTAACAAAATCAGACGAAGACAGAAACACGTGTCATGTCTGTTTAATCGTTTACATATTAACGAATTGAGAATAGAGTCATATCAGTTATCTGTGTTATTTTATCGGTTTTAGTAAAGTGGCAAAAATTATGTGATAGGTATACTATGAGTCATAAGTAATAAAGGGCAGCAGGTGTATCAATGATACTCATATCGAAATGAGTCATAATTTTTGAAAAGGTTTCCCAAACTCTGGAGGAAACCTGTTAGATATGTCGAAACCAATCGATGAAAATATATTAACCTTGTGTTCAAGTATTGAACCTACTGTAACTATTGTATGCATACATTTCTAAATATTATGTTCTCTATTGGTTTGCGTTTTCTCTAGTTCCGTAAGATGTCTACTGCTGAACATGCCTCTTCCAAATTTTTCAAAAGGACCGGTTTCAAGCGGTCTGCATCCAACGTCGTACTGCGACCTTTACAAGTTCGTCTAACCACCTTGTCAGTGGACGACCTACGCTGCGCTTGCCGGTCCGTGGTCGTCACTCCATAACCTTCCAACCCCATCGAAAAAGTTGTAAACCAAAACACAACTTGCTTTCAGGAAAAATAACTGCATTATAATCTATCCATTTGTAAGCCAAAGACAAATCAAGTTTATCAGTCTGACGTCATTCTTTACTACGATATGTAATATATGCAGCAGGAATAAAATTATGGCAAAATGTAACACTGGATAATTTTGCAAAGTCATTGACAATTGGATATTCTTTGTTCATGTGAAATTTTGGGATAATTTTTAATTTTGATTTATATAACATTTTGAATTTTTTATTTTTTACTTTATTAACATTTAATTAATGGAAATAACTATAGCCACCCATACATAGTAGATTATGCAGTGAGGGAGTAAAGCAGTATCTTACGTCACGGGCGGCATATTGAACCCTGAGTGTAACGGGGACTCTAGAATTAAATTTAAATCCGTTGCTTTGCTTGTACTTCGTCAGTTATTTTTTTCTATATATACTTTAATTATGATTGTATACTAGCAGCGCTCTGCGGTGATGGATGATGGCGATGATATGTATACCAAATATTATGTTACTCAGGCATAGAGTAGGTATAGCATTGGTAAAATAATATATTGAACCAGTTGTATAGTTTTTGCGTTTTTCTGTTAGAAACAAACTATCAAATATTTCCTGTTAATTATTAGAGTAGATAAGGATGAAGGTATGAATAATGTGGCCTAGATTGTACCGGCGATATAGCATATTTTAGCACGGAAAAGAAGTTATGTAGTAGTATTAGATGTTCCTTTTGCCATGATCGACACGCCCTTTTGAAGTGGGTATGTGTAAACTGTCATAGCTCCTAAACTGTAAGAGTTACAGCTAAGATTTAAACGAGCATATATAGCAAATGTCCTGTATTTATTAGAAAGAAAAATAAAAAATAAGAAATCTAGTTAGATTTTTTTGAAAGTTTGAGAGTCTGAAAAACACATAATTTTAATTACTAATGATATTTTTAAATTTTTATAACTATAACGGATAAACTTGAAAAAAAAATGTGCCAGATTTAATTCCTACATTAATAATCAGACATAATATGGGCCCATTTTTGTGTTCGTAAGAATTCTGCTTATGTAGATATTGTTAATTTTACACACATAGGTAAAGTCGCATAGGTAGATAAGAGTACGTATTTGATGCTAGTAGCCATATATTAGGGTATGTATACTGGAGACTAGTAGTAATACATATAATATAGTTGTTGAGATGTATAAGTTTAAACATGTTTGGCCTTGAGTTGTTCAATGAACTCGCCTTGCCCATTAATACCTACATTTTAGTTTGTGCTAACATGCCAGAGTTCTGGCATGCCGTCTCCCAAATTAATTGTATAATGCACTGTAGACTGTAGGTATGGCTCGTGCATTTATCGGAGAGTAGGTACTTAGTGAGTAATACAATAGTATTAGTTTCTCCATAAGTAAGATATAATTAAATTCTAAAATTTAAGACTGCAAAGAGTCGGAGGATGCCTTAGAAATGACTAAGATTTGATTTTTTACGGTGATTTCGGAAGGGGACTATGAAAAATAAAAATAAAGTCGGTATTTTGTTTTTAACTTAAACTACGCCAAATTATTTTGTCAGGAGCTGGTGAAATGTGAAAGCATCAGGGTGGGACAGCCACCGCGCCATACCTTACAGCATTGATTTTGTTTAGCTACGTGACTTACAATTACAAATAACGAAATATTTGATTGTATGGTTCATAACTATATATTTAAGAATTCTGTTAGTAAAATTATGCTAACAAATAAATTCAAGAGCTACGGCTGCTACAAATACACTGCACTTTATATTAGCCCACGTCATTCACCGAGTGTTTTTTGTACTCGCCACCTGTCGTGTAAACGCCGGTCTACCGGCCTCTTGCCTGCCTGCCTCGTCACGTTTGCATCTAGGCAAACGTGATCAGCATGCTAAAAAAATGTTTATGTTAAAACTGAAGCTACCAATGCTAGCCCCAATCAATCCCTCCTTCGTGTTGTCGGGGTACAAAAAACACTACCACGTGCAGTGTCACGTCTTGGCACCACTCAGCACCAGCATGACCACTCAACCAGTCTGGAATTCCTAGCGGATTAGCGATAACAAATGTTTTTATTGGAGTATTTATGTGTGAAAGCTTATGCCCAGCCGTGCGATTCACTAAAAGCAAACATCGTTGCATCTTTGAGAACATCCGTGCGCTCGTCGACAAGCTCACCGATATCAAATACTTTATGAGATATCGCCCTGGTGCATAACTGTTAACTGTGTGTAAATAAGGTTGTTTTTCCAACGTTTCTTGCCATCTCGTCATTTGTTTCAGGGATGTTGTCAAAGATGCAACGATGTTTGCTCGAGAATCGCTCTGAGTGTCTTGGCAAGTGACTGTTGCCACTCGCTATAGAGACTTAAACTTTGAACCAGTTTGGTACATTAGGCGCTTGTATAATGCGATAACTATGAGATATGTCCAGCTTGTCTTTAGAATAGAAAAATATCATCTTTTATGTAGGTAGGTACTATACCAGTCCATAATAATAATAATAAATAATAATAAATATTCCACAACTAACACACAACGCCATCTAGTCCCAAGCTAAGCAGAGCTTGTGTTATGGGTACTAGACAACTGATAAATTGGCCAACTATGTACCCAATTTACATAACTAGGCACGAAAAATACAATGATCGGTGGTATTCCTAATTCTGAGTTGTTTCGAAGCAATATGTGTTTAAACAAACTTGTTAGGTATAAAATAGTCACAAGCATCACCATTGCTAAACTTAATAACACGGAAAGGCTCTTTAAGTAGTGACATTAGCATTTAGGGTGTATAAAATCAAAGAAATATATATCTTCTACTCAGCACAAACTGGTTATATGGCCAATGGCGAGAGATATTTTTTTGTCAAATTTTGAATAACAAACATAGCGAATATAATAGCAGTGTACCTATATACCTACCTAAGTGACGATTAACACAAGACAAGAAGTGTAAAGCTTGATTAGAAGTACAATAAACAGTAATAAATAAACCAACTTAAAACAAACATAACTCATGTATCGTAAAGCTCCTTCTGCTTTAGACATAGCAATTTGCTCCAAACTGTTTATTCCGAGTTATATCAATTGAACTACCTAACTCTAATAAATATCACTGGGGCAAGATAAAACATTTAATTAGAATCACTAACTACTTATTTAAAAAACACTAAAAACTACTCATTTGTTAATAGAAAGCTTAATAAATAATTAGGAGAAGAAGATTTGAGAAATAACACAAATATAATGAGAATAATTTTCTTTGCTGACTTTCCAACGCTTGTAGCGATAACGACAATCAGCTGGCTGATGACTGATGTCCATGTGGGGAGTGGGGGAGAACGACCGATAATAACCCTAGAGAGTTGTCTGCGCCCACTAGTCCACCTCGGGCGTAGTGTCAGACCGCGCGCGCAGTTTGTACCAGCCTCTGTTAACACGACGCTTACCCTTTGTTTACTTACAACTCTTTGTGCTCACCATGCGATGGAATCTTAACATTGTGCTTGTGTGTTAATAGTGCAGTGTTAGTGACAATGGCTAGCGAAATCGAGTCCTTAGAAACCACCTCCACATCACTCTCGGAGGACTCCCTAAACATTTCCTTCGAAGACATCAGCTACACTGTGCGCAATGGCATCCTGGCTGGCGGTAAGGACTTTTGTTGCTTCATAATGACATAAATTAATGCCTGATAAATAATAATAATAATGTTTATACAGTTGCTAATTACACGTTTATCTGGCGCGGACGTATACGTAATAGTCCAATATTTATCGTTAGTTGGATTTGTTGCTTGCTCTGTTACACGTTCCTTTGTTTGTTAATGTTTTATTAACATACTAATGTGGTATAGAATGACAACAATCAACTTATAACTTTTTGCTATTCTCACATCTGCTCAATGGTTTTTGTATGCGCTGAAGATGCAAATGCCACGGATTATATTTTAAGCGACCCAAACTTGTATAAATAGCGCAACAGTTCATACAAATGCTAATGAGCTACATAACTTAAATTTTACTATTATGCATATGAAGACATGGACTTTAATGTAAAAATATGCGCCTTGTGGTTTTATCCGCGTGGTGATGGATGATTATGATGCTGAAAAGTAGCCTATGTGTTATTCCAGCACTTAACTTATCTTCTTACTAAATTAGATCCAAATCATTTCAGCCGTTCTGGCGTGATTGGGTAAAAACATTCGCATTTTTAATATTGGTAAGATCACTTATTATTTTAAATATTGATAAATTGGTGCGTATTAGCCTGTAAATTCTGACAGATATTACACTTAGTATTTATATTTGAGTATAGCAAGCCCGCTTATATGAGTGGAAGTGAAATGAAATAATAAATGAAACTTCGTGCGGAGCATGTATCAATGATTTGTTCTGTGTCTGGGTATTTGTCAGGTTAGACTGATAGTTCAACTACTTAATTAGGAACTAAGCACATTTTGCTGCGGTTACCTACTTAGAAGGGTGACTGCTAGTAGGATATTATCGTCTCTTCTACTAGTGTCGTTAAAAACTCTGATGCTGGTAAATGTAGGACTGACCCCTAACCTATCCGCTAACAATAGGCCGGCGTGGTAGATTATGATTACGATCCGAGGAACTGTTCGGTCTAATACCTGCAGTTGAATATCGTCATGGGACGTCATGACAGAACATGAAATTTCATAGAAATCATGTAGACATCTGATAGTCTACAACCATGTGATTCTGACAGCACTTTCTGCCTCATACCTACTCACACTATGTAGAACCAGCTGCCATTTAAAGTATTTCCGAACCGATACGACTTGGGAACATTCAAGAAGAGAGCTTATTCCTTCTTCAAAGACCGGCAACTATTGCGGTTGTCCGTGGGCGAGGAAGATCACTTACCAGGTAAAACGCCTCCTTGTTTGCCTACCTATCTCATAAAATATATAAAATGGTTATATACCTTTTTCTCGGAAAGAAACTTAACTGCTTCCCAGCAGTGAAAATGTAATAAGCTGATTATGCAGTTAGAAGACTATTTAGATCTGCGAATGTTTATATGGAGGTGTAGGTAACAATAATCAACATGATGATTACGTAATTTGCATGCTGTGTTCACTAGTATTAGGAATTACACCGTGATTTTTTGTTGTGTAAGATTTTAGTATAAGATATGTGTATATTCCAAATTGTGAACCAAATAAACCAAAATAAAAAAAAAATTGTATAATAGAGGAAGCTTATAGTAGTTCAAGTTACCGAAATGATTAAGTTATCGTGTTATAAACATACGACATATTGTGATGCGTAGCTATGATATCATGTAACGTAGGAAGAAGAATGTAAAATATGTACATACTTATCTATACAGATTGTGAAAAAGTCAATGCTTCAGCAGGGAGTGAATGAGCTGTGTGCACCCTTCTCGGCTATGCATCCTTATAATATGACGCACTACTCCTTATATATCCAGCGGAGAGCGATTAATATAACAAATATTCTCTGAACGCGTCCGTATATTGGATCTTTAAATTATTACTGATTACGTATAAATAGGTACAAGCTAAAATCTAAATGGAAATAGAAAACATTGTACCAAACTAACATTCGACAGCGTTCCGGAAGCTTCGCGAAGTCTTCTCGTCAATAATACCTCAATGCCTCAAGGCAAGATTCTTTGACCAATGTGTATTAACAGTGATGACATTATGGCCCTCAAAACGTAGTCTCTTAGGTCTTGCAAGCAAGTTCAAAAAAGCACTACAAGCTATGGAGAGGGCTATGCTCGGGGTATCTCTACGTGATCGAATCAGAAATGAAGAGATCTGTAGACGAGCTAAAGTCACTGACATAGCCCAGAAGATAAGCCAGTTGAAGTGGCACTGTACAGGCCACATATAGCACGCAGAACAAATAGCCGATGGAGCCGAAGGGTTCTGGAGTGGACCACGGACTGGGAAGCGCAGCATAGGTCGTCCACCGACAAGGTGAACTGAAGAACTGATTAAGGTAGCATGACGACGTTAGATGCAGGCAGCTTCCAACCGGTTCTTTTGGAAATTTGTGGTAGAGGCCTATATTCAGCAGTGGACGTCCTACGGCTAAGATGATGATGATGATGAAGAATTATAAATTCTTGAAGTGACAAATTTGTAATTGTAGCAAATTCCCCCGCTGTTGGGACGCGACTCGTAAGAGGTGAACAAACCCGACTGTAGAGGTGGTAGGTCTCTTGTGGAAGAAGACGTTTTGGTTGGTACCAACAGAGTGTCAGATATTTTGCCGCGAGCATTACTTCCTGACACAATAACAAGTGAAGGGCACTAATAGTAATTCTTAGTGTAACAAGACTCAATTTCTTGTACAAAATTCCCTTAAACCATGGTTTAAACTCAGGACGATCTTTAGTCCACGTTTTATAATAAGGCACGAACGACACGGTTGTCGTAGTCGCAAGCGCAGTGCAGTGCTACGCAAAATTTCAGTTCTAAACTCTGGATGGCATAGAGTTAACAATAGTGCAGTGCTATGCAGTGCGCAAGCATATTGTGTTAGGGTGTAAAAACACTGTAGCAAATAAAATTACCAAGGCGAATGAGTCTCGGAAACTAATTTTTCGGCCACCGTGTCTTGCAAAACTTCACTTTGAAGCTCGAAGTGGGACTGCAATTGTAATGGGCAGGCGTAGTGCTCTCCATCAAGCTCACGACATGCCCAGCTCTTAACTTTGTGCTCTAAAAAGATATACATCACAATTTTAATTATTCCAAGCATGATATAATTATTTATCACATGGATAACAATGATTGATTATCTGACGAGTACTTGAGTCCAAAGGAAACGCGATATGAGGTAACAGGAGATGCCAACAGAAACAATGCCTAACACATCGAATTACCTATTGATAGAGCTCTGAATAACCATCATTATGCTTGTTAGATACGTACTAGTCTACTAGATAACCACGAGAGCCAGCTGGTTATTTAATTTATTATAAGAAGCCTTTCGAATTGAATAGGACTATTCAAACCAAACAGAATATTTGCTCTACCAAAACTGTATCAAAAAAAATCGAAATCTTGATCGTAGCGGCCAAAGTTCCGAAAGCTTTGAGTTCTTTATGGCTAGATAAGCAGAAAACTTTTACAAAAATATGATGGATGGATATGCATATAGGAAAATGTAATAAAATAGGTAGGAAAGGTGGAATGAAATGTAGGTACCTACTAATATTTAATGATTTTTACAATAATATTATTCATAAATATATTATGTTAATATTTATGACTAGGCACAAAATTAGTGATTAAAAATTAAATAAATAAAAATAATAATAAAATTAATAAACTAAAGCAGAAGACCTTAAACGTCATAAATATGTGTATTTAGACAGAATGTACATGTTTGTGCCGTTTGGGGTCGAAACTTTAGGCCCATGGGGGCCGTCCGCTCTCAACTTGTTTAGGGATCTGGCGAAACGTTTGGTTGAGGCTCGGGTGACCGAAATGCTGGCGCCTATTTTGGGCAAAAACTTAGCATTGCCATCCAGCGTGGCCATGCCGCCAGCGTTTTGGCCACTTTTCCCCCCACCATGGGGCTTATAGATTAGATAGTTATTATTATTATTATTTTATTTTATTTTTAATCACTAACCTACTAATTAAATAAATTTAATAATTACCTATATATTTGTATCGACTAATTTGTTTTTCTACAAAACAGTAACGACAGTATATCTATGTAAACTTATTTTAATGCTGTGCCGTTACTATGACATTTTACCGCCACCGCCGATTTTGCAAAGAAACACTATGCTATTAATAAAATTATATTATTCCGCTCCCGCCCGCGCTAATAGTGACCATCGCACAGGCATATCACCCTATATCATTATCGGGGTTGTCTCTGTGCCCAGTTTCATTTAAAACAAGTACAATTTGAAAAATGTAATACCGACTTCCATTCTATTCAGTTATTAGAGTGTAACTCAAAAAGTACTGGACCGAATTTGATGAAATTTAAATGGGACCACACGGGAAGCAACAGCTTTCAAACGAAAAAACAAAGAATTTTGAGAATTGGGTCGCCCTATCGAAAGTTTAAAGGTAACAAACATTAAAAAAAACATTCGAATTGAGTACAGAAGGTACTCAATTACCTTTTTGGAAGTCGGAACAAAATGGGCTTACAATATTAGTTAATTATTACACTTACTACGTGCCCATTGTAGCAAGAGATTGCGTGAATGAGACTCTACCATAAACTAAAGAGCAGCGTACGCTAAACTTTAGATAAGTTGTGGGTGGCATTCCCAACCCATGTCAGTAGCCAAAGGTCACAGAAACAAGGAAGATATGAAAAGAGGGCGGGGCTGGTGTCGCAGCAATATGCCCAAAAACATAACACAGCTCGTGGCAGTTCGCAACTTTTGTATTATGTGACTGAACGACGGTCGCGATATTGAATGTTAACAGTTTGTTTACAATGCTTGCTCTGTACTTACGAATATTCAAACGTTAAGTTTTAATACCGCAGTGGATAATGAATGCAGCTGCCGCTGCTTGCGACACCAGGTTTTGTACTCAGCTCGCAGATCTGCATCTCTCTTAATCTCTATGGCAGTAGCGGTGCCACACACATATTGCTTACCGTCTGGCGCACAAATTGGCTGTCTCGTCACTAGATAGTATAAATAAAATACCTAGGAATATGTGACCAGTAATAAATAATAATGAACCGGGATTAGGGTGAGACTTTCGCATTGTCGATGTCACGATCGACAACTGTATTGACTTCGTCCGGAAGCCTTCTTCAGGATCCGAACTAGAAACAATTGTTAATCCCGTACTATTATTGAAATATAAAAAAATATCTTGCCAAGAGCATGTCAGGCCATGGTTTAATAATCTTCATTAGTATGCTAAAATGGTACATGGTAAGAGTGAAATAAGTAGATACTAGTACAAATTGATACCACATCATATATTACAATAGTATATTAAGATACAAACGAATCACACGAGCTCACGAGTCTCATAATGACGTTTTTTAAACATTTGCGAGGAAATAACAAATTGATCACAAAGCGACAAATAGGATAAAAACAAATTAAATGAAAATTCAAAATTAGAGTAAAAGGCGTGCAAGTTTTTTTTACGCGCCAACTGTAGGTTGAGAACATACAGCCTAATTATAATTATAATTTTAAGTTATAAAATGCAAATATGTTACCACAAATTATTGTGAAATATCAATAATTTGATCATCATGAATCTTTGAATTAATCAAGGACGTACACATTGATTTATTCCATAAATGTATATTGATTTTCAGGGACATAAAGCCTTTTTGTTGCTACTAAAAATAACTGTATTCCCGGGTTAAATTGAAAATGATCTGCTTAGGCCCACTTGCACGTTCCAGAGTAAGCTTCAATAACTCAGAGTCAACTGCTAAAACGGGGTTATAAAATTAATTTATCTTGCACCATTAAAGGTTAGGAGTAAATCTAAGGTATTTATTGATATTTAACCCAGCAATGTGCGAGGGTTAACTCTTTAACTAGGGTTAGTGAAGTTTTGTGTCAAAAAAAATTGCGGTTACATTCTGCTGTATAATATACTCTGGACGAAATTACACGAGACAATACGTATAGAATAAAAAGTCGTCAAATTTCAAACAACAAAGGATAAACAAGAAATTCTATATACATTGTACTGTAGTGCCTAGGAGATAGATATAAGTTATACTTTTTTTTTCGATTCATTCATTATTGGTCAGGTTACAATATAAGCGCATAGATAATTCAATGTTCCCATCTAAAGATGAGACAAAATTAAATGTCAGTTTAGCAAAACCGGTGATCTTTTTTAGTCGTGCAAGGCAAAATGAGAGTTAAAAATTGATTTGACTAACGCAAGTTTACAAACTCGTAGACATATTTTTTCAACCCGAGCAAACGTGCAAGTGGGCCTTACTCGCCTATAACTCGCAATAAGGTACTAATTTAACTTTCTGTTTTAGACTTTCACGGTTGTTAACTACGAGTACATTACGAGTATAATTAGTACTCACGGGATGTACACCACGATTAGATAGGTTTTAAAGCTCCCGATATTTTTGTACAGGTACATGCGGATGTTGTTTTGATCAAATTTTGAACATTGTTATTCCTTTTTAGACAACCTACAGCTGGATTCTGCACACTTACATTCGCAGTGATACAGTTAGTGGGTATTGTCGAGACTGCAATAGAGTTCGAGGGCCAGTGGTATCCGTAGTAAAAGAGTGAGAAAGAGGGTAGACCGTTTTGTCTGCCCTTAATAACTTCGAACTTTTTTCACATCCACCCGCATCTTCAGTCTACCCGTGAACATAGTGCATGTAACGGCGCCGAAATATCGGGAACTCCAAAACCTGCATAAGCGTGGTGTACATCCCGTGAGTACTAATTATAATGTAATTTAACTTTGTAGGTACAGTTCAATTCTGCACCATGTTATAATTTTATTAAGCACGTGTGAGTTTTTGCTCGGTTTATGGCCCTAATAGCGATGTAATATGTTGAAAAAATTATACTTTCAATAACATTATTTTCAATTGTTGTTTTAAAATGAAATGTTATTGCGTAGAATAGTCATTTATAAACATAACAAAAGAAGATGCTTTCACATCTGAGGTTATCTATAATTATTGCTATAATAGTAAATAGAATTTACGTCAAGATCTACATACGTTTGATCTATTATCATAATAATGCGATATGAGGTCAAAAGTTATAAAATGCAATCATATTATTTTATTTATTTAGGTAAAGGAATTTACGTGTAAAGTGAGTCTGCAGGAGAGGACTGTAGGTCTACTATGTATCTCAGTTCCTAACAAACATAGACTGAAATCTAAAAAAATTACAGCCTTTATGTCACTTTTGTCATCTCCAGTCGGCAACTCACTACATAACATATTTTGAAAGTGACATAGAGCCGCCATTTTTTTAGATTTCATTAAACTTTTATTAGCAACTAAGATACATAATATCCCTCCTGTTAATGATACTGGTGATAATTGAATAAAATAAATAGCAATGATATAAAAATACTTAAAGAATATTAAATAAAAGAATATCAGTGCAAGATCGGACGCAACCTGGTGCTTTAGTGTTATTTAAAAAGTGATTGCGAAGGTCACAAAACTGTAAATGACTCCTTCAGAAAAATATTTTAAATATTAGAAAAATATTTTAAAATATTCGCTTACGAAAGTTTCAGTCAAGTTAAGAATATTAAAAACATAAATCACCAATTTTACGACGGTTTTTAGTATAAATACATCATCATCATCATCATCATCATTATCAGCCGGAAGACGTCCACTGCTGAACATAGGCCTCCCCCATAGAACGCCACTTGGACCGGCTACTCGCTTCCTGCATCCAGCGATTCCCCGCGGTTTTTATGAGGTCGTCGGTCCACCTAGCGGGGGGCCGGCCTACACTACGCCTTCCGGTGCGTGGTCGCCACTCGAGAACCTTTCTTCCCCATCGGTTATCAGTTCTGCGAGCGATGTGGCCTGCCCATTGCCACTTCAACTTGCTAATTTTGAGAGCTATGTCGGTGACCTTAGTTCTCCTACGGATCTCCTCATTTCGGATCTTATCACGCAGGGAAACCCCAAGCATAGCCCTCTCCATTGCTCTTTGAGCGACTTCAAGCTTGTTAATGAGGCCCACAGTAAGGGACCACGTCTCAGTGCCATAAGTCATCACTGGCAACACACACTGGTTGAAAACCTTGGTTTTCAGGCTCTGAGGTAGGTATTGGGGACGAAAAGATGGATCGAAGCTTCCCGAACGCTGCCCATCCGAGCTGGATTCTTCGTGCGACCTCCTTGTCGAAGTTGGACCTACCTAATTGGACAGTCTGTCCCAGGTAGACGTACTCGTCTACAACTTCGAGTGTATCGTTTCCAACAATTACCGGTATAGGTGGAACATGGACATTGGACATGATTTTCGTCTTATCCATGTTCATTATAAATACATATTGCAATTAATTAGGTACTAAACATGTTCATGTGAAGTCTAACCTTTATAGATTTACAATATAGAAAAATCTGTTTAAATACCAAAAATTTTATAATTACATGAATTAATATCATTTTATTGTATTCGAATATGAGAAATTAATTAACCGGGATGTGAAAACTCGGATAACATTTTAGAACTATCAGTTTTCAGTACGCTATACGCGAACTTAACGTGCAAGCAAGAACCGTTGTAGGCACTTTTTATACCAAAACTTGACTTTTGTTTAAAAGTTACGCTTCTGTATTATTTATTCTGTGCTATCAGCTTACAATGGAGCCACAGTTTGTCACACCTTGCGCCACCTCAAAACTTAGTATTAGTAGTTAGACCTACAAACTTTAAAATATAATAAACACGTTACATTACTACGGAATAATATCATAAAAACAGGCTACGTACTAATCAGATGATTTATTTGAACCCAATTTTCAAGTTCAGTACGAGCAAGGCGTTTTGCAATAGCTTGGACAAAAATGCTTTCATATATATGCATCATATATATTTAAACTATATATTAAATAATAATTTTATATTAAAACTATATATTAAATAGAATGCGTCTGTCGGGATGTCCGGCTGTTTTCTCTCAACAAAAAAAATTGTGAACAGTTTCGATAATTATATAGTTTTTTTAGTAGATAAATTTTGCCAATTTTAACTAACAAAATTAATGGATTTTTAGTATCCTAAAAAAACATTAAGTTTTTATGATTTTGTTTTAAGGTTCGCGGTGAATAGTTATTCAGTTCAAGCCATATTGTGCTTGCTATATTTTGTTTGTTACAGGCAATGACGTAAGTTGTATTTTTATAATTATTGAAATTGTAATTAGTTCCATATGACACAATTGCAGTAACGCAATAGACTTGTCTACTTGTACAACACAATTCATCACTTACATAACATATGTATAAATAACACGAAAATCTTTACTTACACAAGTGAATAAAAGTAAATATTATATTTTGTTAAATTTTTGGAAGACAATACTAACGTTACATATTATTATGCACATTATTACAATAATAATAGTAAATAGTAATATAGTTTCTGTTTCTGATATTACTTACTAAATACTGACTTATATTCAATAAATAGAAAGTCAGTATTTAAGATCTAAAATAAATATGTATTCATATACATAATTATTTTACATATAGGTACACATACATTTTATTTTTAAGACAAAAGCTTTTGTACCACAGACTATGGATAATCATCAAACAATCATGTATGTTCAGCCGTGCGATTCTCTAAGAGCAAACATCGTTGCATCTTTGACAACATCCGTGAAAGAAATGAAGAGATGATAAGGAACGTTGGCAAAACAACCTTATGTACAAGGGCGATATCTCATAAAGTATTTGATATCGGTGAGCTCGTCGACGTATCATTAGAGAATCGCACGACTGATAGGTTATTTTATTATTTCATCATCATCATCCATCACTACGCGGGTGACACCGCGGATCACAGCTAGTATTATATTTAAGCAGAAGATAGCTAGGTAACATGTTACGAATAAGGTACTAACGTAAATGTATATAATAGATCTACTCATGATTATAGGCCTTATTACATTTTACAATGCTTTCATCAACATGTGTCTCTCTGCGCTACTTATGGCGCCCATAACGAACACGTGTTCCATTTAACGCTGTCCGTAGATAAAAATAATCTTGATAAGTAGACATCCTTGTGCAACACATTTGTGTACTTTATACAATAGATACCTATAGGCTAACTCAGCAATACAGAATTCAAACTAAAAATAATATGAAATTCTCTCTAAAATTGTAATGTCTGCGTCTCTCTAAGCAAGTGTTAGTGCTTTAAAAATCATAATATAATACAAATATTAATGTACTTTTGTAAGCATAATGTTCAGTTAGTGGGCAGACTAAGAATGAAAGTTGATGGGTATAATATATATCTGTTTATTCCTGCAGCGTATCTACCTTCCACAATGTTCGATTGAAAAAGAATGCGTTCCCATTGCTGCCACTTGGTATTATATCAGCCTTATAACGAACTACCGCATAAGAATCAAATGTGTACTTATTATTATACTCTTGACAATGATGTCCTACAATTATGCATTGTAAGTAATAAGAAAATACGTGAGCAATTTAAATAATAAACATACAATAATTAGTTACATTATTTAGGTAAAGATTCACTTTATAGTAATTCAGTATAGTTAGAAGTGTTACGGAAATTACAAAATTAAAGGGCCAAATATTAACCAAGAGTTAATAACGAATTTTAAGACGCGGTCCAACCCCAATTTTAAAATAATTTACGATGCTTTACGTAAGGTTGAAAATCGCTTGTTAGATTAGACGATGAAATGCGAAAATGCGTTAATTTTGTACGTTTTCTTTATATTTTTCGATATATACTAACACAATCGAAAAAACTGCTGGTTATTACTTTAGTACTATACGTTGGCTATGTATTACTTTAAAAAAATATAGTGTTATCGCTGAAAATTCTGAGAGTTTTGACGTGAAAGTTTATTTTTGTGGACCTATTCAGATTTTTTTTCTGCTGAAAGAGAGTTATATATATATTAATTTTATTCGGTTATTACTCTTTTCCTATTCCTTTTTAAACCTTTGTATTTTTTTCATAATATACTATCGATCTGTTTCGTTACACTAGGTGTTTAAAAATTCTGCTTTTTCTTTATTCAGGGTACGAGCGCGCCTTAATATCATATAAGAAATAATATAAGGTTTAATTGAATTATCGTAAGAATTAAGATAAGTGGTATGATTGAAGCAGTTGGACGTGACGTAAGGTTAGGAACGGAAGTCAGTCGCTAACAATTATCAGTCCATTATTGAGCAAGTGAGCATAGCAATTGAAGTTATTAGATTAGGATGACCAATGAAATACGTAAATAATAATTTATAACGATTAATTTATTTGTGTCGTTATTTAACAGGAGAGGTGTGTGCGCGCTTTCTACTGCCGAGTTCTATCCAGGCGGAACGCAGAGTTGTAACTAACTGAACTGTGCCCTTCATACTTAAGGCGCGCTCGTACCCTGATTAAAGAAAAAGCAGAATTTTTAAACACCTAGTGTAACGAAACAGATCGATAGTATATTATGAAAAAGTATACAAAGGTCAGAAAAGGAATAGGAAAAGAGTAATAACCGAATAGAATTCATAAATATAACTCTCTTTCAGCAGAAAAAAATCCTGAATAGGTCCACAAAAATAAACTTTCACGTCCAAACTCTCAGAATTTTCTGCGATCACACTATATTCTTTTAAGGTAATACTTAGCCAACGTATAGTAACTAAAGTTATAACCAGCAGTTTTTTCAATTATGTTAGTATATATCGAAAAAAATAAAGAAAACGTACAAAATTAACGCATTTTCGCATTACATCGTCCAATCTAACAAGCGATTTTCAACCTTACGTAAAGCATCGTAAATTATTTTAAAATTGGGGTTGGACCGCGTCTTAAATATTATATTAAACTATAAGGGCTGGTATTGTGTAAATACGTAAGAACGAGAAATACTCTCATACTACTTACTAGAGTGGGACGGATTTATTTTGTCATACATATTTTCTATAACATAGTCTCTGCAACGACTCGCCAAATTTGCTTTCATACGTCCGGATGTTGGTACTCGCGTATTTTCCAATCAATCTTGACGTGGTATACAAGTTCTACAATACCGCAGATGTTTTTGTTGATGAGCGTTTTTGATTGGAGGAGTATTTCTCCTAATAAGGGGGAGTTGGCTGTTCTGAATCTACAATCTACCGGTAGGTTTTGATAATATCAGAAGAAAGTTTGTGCTCGTGAGGTCTACTGTTCGCAGAACTACTAGTATTATTTACTGTTTACACGGCCATTCATCTCATATTGGTATTGTGGTGGAGTATGAGCAGCAGGCGTCATCAGCATGGATTGGCCGATAGACATCCCTAGTGACTAAGTTTTCACTGAGTGACTGATTCTACGACCTAACGAGTTTCGTCCGAACTCCGAAGATAACGACCACGATAGTAACCGCAAAGCATGAGTAAAAGTTAAGAACGTCAAAGCAAACCAAGTTCCACTAAAGCTTCGGAAAAGCTCAGTCACAAAGACACAATTCTTATATTTTTTTCTACCGGCTCCCAAAAAAGGAAGGGGTACTCAATTCGACTGTATTTTTTTATGTTCTTTACCTCATAACTTGCGTCTGAGTGAATCGATTCTCAAAATCTTTTTTGGTGGAACGTGTGGTCCCATTTAAATTTCATCAAACTCGGTCCAGTCGTTTTTTAAATACACTCCATTTTTTCAAATCACCAGTTTTTTAAATACACACTGAATAAAATGGAAGTCGGTAATAAATTTTTCAAATTGTACTTGTGTAAGTACTAAATAGGTGACTTCAGACGCACGGAAGCATTCAGCGGAAAAACGCCACTAGCAGTCACCCATCCTACGTCGTGATCGTAGCAAGGTTTGCTTGTTGATTTGACCTTGTATTCAAAAAAACATTATAACATGTCGATCTTACGAAGAACGACGTAGCAAGCTTCACTGAGAGCAAGGAAGAATTTAGTTCATACAATTCTTTGCACATTGATGCATATTTATGCTTTTATAAACACTAATTAAGACATAGTCACTATGTTGATGCTTAAAATTTCATCACGTCCCTATATTTCTCTGTTATTAGTCTGTCTTTTTCTCACAGCTATAGTAGAGAAGCCATTAGGAGAAAGTTATTACTTTTCTCCCAAAATTTTTGTGCTAGTTGAGCTAGTTGGGTCTTAAATATTTTTAAGATCCATCTAGCTCAACTCGTCATCACTGATCATAAACTTTTATGTACGAGTAAATGAATGCATTGGATGGGTGCCTACTATAGTGTTATCTGTATAAGACAGCATGACGAATGTATAGTTTTTATTTATGTTTAAGCACTGTTCTCAAGTAAGTGACTGTAATGTCTTATTGGGAATAAATATCTTTAAACCTAAACCTGTATAATTGTATTTTTTTCTACTCATTTTGCGTTTCTTAAACACATATCGTGTAAGTACTTAGTCTTCGTGTCCCAAAAACTTTGTTTCAAAAATAGTTTTAGCCTCTATACATATCTATCTTCGCAAGCAACGATTTGAAATTCAATGTTCGCAAGTTACATATCCGTACCGTAAGTCCATTGATGGTAACTTATAAAAAAAAATTACTACGACAAACTACGAACTTCATATGAAATCTATTACATCACGACTTAAATAAACCCACATTTTAAACAAACTTTGTTGTGTTAAATACTTGACCGCAAAGCAAATTTTAAAACTTGTAAAGCTTGTAATAAAACATTGTGTCTCAAGTTATCTAAACTTGACCTAAATACGGCTGATAAAATAACTCGGACTAATGTTAGCAAATAAGATAAAAAACAGCCGGACAAACAATCCTTTGTGAAGGACAAAATTGTCATTGGCCTTCTTTATACGTAAAATATCAGCTAAGAAACTCAGGATATAATATTTTCAATCGACTTCCAAAAACGGAGGAGTTTCACATCGACGCGTATATTTTTTTTTTTATATGGTCACGCATAACTGTTTACAGAGTTGTGCTATTTTGTTCTTTGGTAGACTATACAAGGTGGTGCCATTTAAATATTATTAAATTCGGTCACTTTTTGAGTTACAATCTAATAACTGAAAATGTTTCGCCTATCTCGATGATATCGTAATTGACGGTGAATGACAATAATTCGTCCTGTAAAGTAGCAAGTCACTAAAAGTGTGAATTTTTTTTCCCCGGAAATAGAACCGACCTCAACTTTTTTGTTCCAAATTACAACATTTGACAATCTCGCGCGTCAATTTATTGTATATCTAAAAAATAATAGGTATTATTTATTGTATTATATTAAACGTAAACATTACCTATAACGTAGTAATAAGGAAAATCATGTATACATCACTGAGTATGTCGTTCATTTCGGATGGATGTCATGGATGTTTGTTCATCACGCAAAAAATACTATATGGATTTTGAAACTGTTTCAGAAACATATATACTCGTATTGCAGTCCCGTGAAGCTACAAGGTATCAGGTCATAACGTTCCCACTGGTGGGACTAAAACCTTTCTGTTAGGACAAGGACATAACGTAATCCACCACGCAATTCAGTGTTCTACGCCTAAGCGTAGTAGAACCACATAGAAATAGCGTCTCTAGTTTCGTAAAAACTTAAAGCTTCTGGCCGCACTGAGACCTAGTTGACTTTCCATGCTTTCATTCATGCTATCAGAAGACCCGCTAAGTGGGTCTGCTGATAAGCATAAGTGTGAATTATGGCCCATAGTCGCCTCTAAGAGGCCGTAATGGGAACTTAATAAACTTTTACATCTCTCATATTCGGTAAGTAGGTCCTTATTACCCCCAAATGGGGCCTGTAGGTGACCAATTAACGCTCTAGGGTAATAATGTAGCTAGAAAAGCCCTAGGGCGGTAAGTAATTAAAAAAAAGAACTCTTTACTCTTTCAACAAGTTTGCGTACAACATACTGGCAATAGACATAATGCATTCAGCCCAATGACAAAAGAGGTCGCTTCGCTATTCAGCCTTGTCTTCGTATGAATATAATAGTCATCAATTTTATTTTGGTAATGCCGGTTTTTTTCTACTTACCTCACAATCGAGATGTAAAGCAGAGTAGTTAGCTCGGGTGTAAGCATCAATTGCAATTCAAAGCCTTTGCTACGAGTACTAATCTACTATTACTTATTATACATCAATCAGTAAAATCAAATATGAATTAATTAAAATCAGTATTCATTACTTCAATCTGAATACTCAAAATTAAAATGTACGCTTTTCAATACAATGTATATTAAATTTTAAAATATGTCAATAAAAAAGCTTATTACTAAAACATATTTAAAACTACGTTTGATACCGCTAATCTACCAAACGGCTGCACCGGTTCTACGGGACATTCACTAGCAGAAAAAATAACGTAACCTTTTACTTTATATTTAGAATAAGTAATTATTAACCTTTATGTCTTCGTATACTATGACCAATAAGGGACGGAACAGCAGGCGCGTCAGCTAGTATTACATATATTCAAATATACTCATGTACATAACCTTTTCATTGTTCCCACTGAGAATTTCTTAATATTTTATTATTAACAATTAATGATTTGTTTAATATTTCGTTAGTACACGCATATCAACAGACGTACACATTGACATATTGTATGTACAGGCATTTGTATATACTCTACCTACACAATAATTGCAAAACTTTATATACATTACAGTATTAATAACTGTATATTTAATGTATTAATGTTATACGTACGTTATATGGACAATTTATCTATCTATCCATCTTTCTATATTTTCGCACAGAACTGGAGCAAAACACCAGAGATGGTAGACCACTTAGAGGCTTAGAACTAAAATGTCGCTGCAGCGTCCTTGTCCAGGCCACAGGCTATTCCTGAGAATAAGTCTGTTAGTAATCGGTTCAATAGTTTAAGCGTGCAAAAAAAGAACAAGCAGACCCACAAATTTCTCATATTTTTACACAAACCAACAAGCATACATTCGCTGAAACCAAATTATAAATACACTATAGTTATGGATTTATCAGTAACTAGCTGCGCTCCGCGGTTTCACCTGCGTGATCGATGGTTTGATGTTTTTTTCCTATACCACCCTGGGTTAGAGCCAATAAAATAAAATAAAGATTCCAATAGGTCAAGCCGTTTTTTATTATTAGTGAAGTAATACAGTAGTTAGTTCGCTGTAGCGATAGAATATGTGGATGCATTTCAATATTTAATCTATATCTTTTTTTATTATTAAAGTGTCGAGTTCGATGAAATAAATTCTAGTCGGTAAGACAGACTCGAGTACCTGTATCAATCATACTACGCAGTCGTCTCCGCCTCTGAGACGTACCCGTAGACAACAGACCCGTATACCCATATTTTGCTCAAAAGTAAACCTATTGGAAAATTCAAGCACATAGTAAGTTTGGTTTCAAAACCCTGAAATAGCTTTAATAAGCCAGGGGAAAGTGAAAAGTGACTGCTATTGCATGGTTATAAGGGCTTGCAAGGTCTACTTATCTCACAGACCCACTACTTATTTATTGTTAGAGAACAATATAATTTAAACTCACAATTAGTAACGAGATAGCATAACAATGGTATGGGTATTTATAGCTATAATGCAAATGTGTATATCACATACCAGTACATTGGTTTTGAAAGTCATTTATATGTTTAATTGACCTTATATTAAACATCACCACAGCAAGATGCAACAGACAATGCATTTTTTCTTCTAACTCGTAAATATTTCAGAAAGAAGAATTAATTATTTTTATTCATTTTACTAACAAGAAAACCAACGAAAAGTCCGCATATTAAAGCGCAGAAAATCCATGCTCCTTTTTGGGATTTGCGTAGTCGGGTAATTATGTACCCAGTGACACTCGCGCCATCAAGTATACATAATTACGTAGCATCCTCCTTTTTCGTTTCGTCGCAGTCGGCTTAAAAGAGGCATAGCATGTCCAAATTTCCTAAACTGAGACCAAGACACAAGTAAATCATTTTGTTCCGCAATCTTAGAGTAAAAAAAGTAGTATGCTAAGTGATTACTAAGTTGTTTATAATTATTTCTTAGTTCTTTTTTACTTGCGTCAAATATTGATAAGCTTTATTCGAGGAAAAATATGATCAGCCACAAAGAATAATCCTTAATTATAAATTGCATAATTAAATAAATATACCAACATAATTATCAACCTAATTAAAAAAAGATTGTGTTTCTATTCGCATAATTAAATCTTAAATATCCCTTCAAGAGTCGTTATATTATAACAATGAAATTTCTATAGTGTCTGGCCGCATGATGACCGTTAAGGTGTTATACCTCCACATCCACTTTATGAGTGATACTTTGGTTATATCTATATATGATTTGGTTATATCATTTATAAACAGAGGCTATTTATACAGCGTTGTATGGTATGGGCCAACTCTTTATACGACAGCTCTCCACATCGACTCTCTCTTAGGTAATTGTTAATCATTTGCGATACGAATGATTGTACCCTCATTTTGAGTCATTTACACGTTACACAGTAGAAATCTCTGATATATAGGTACCTGTTTATGTGAACAACTTAATTGGCAACATTGCAGTAATAAAATATATAAAAACAAAAGTAAAGTAACTGCAACCATACCCGAGACCCGTCAGTTCACAGAAGGTTAGGTCTTCTATAAACGAATCTGTAACACAATTACACTACATTTGAGCTCATTTTTCTCTGAAAGCTTGCATTGTGCTAACATAGTAGTGCATAAACGAGGAAATAGAGCTCCTGATACTATCCGCGTTTCTTGCCTGTTATTTTGGGTAGGTAGTAGTTTCTTTTGTTGTTGTTGATAGGCAAGCGTTAGACAATTATCTGACTTGATTATGCGTTTAAAGGCAGCATTACTAAACCTAGATTAATCAAAGGTTCTCAAGGACAGCAGACGCAACGACAGAATTCAATCTTGAGGCACTGGGTTTCTACGGTTCGATTACAATTTAGTTAGTGCAATCTGCCCCTTGGGTCAATTAATCTCTAAACCAAGCGCGAAGATGCGATACTGTGATAGTTGTAAGCACGTAAAATGTAGCAGTGCGTCGTTACAGTGTTATGGTTAAACCGGTTGTAACACTTTAACCGGAGTTTAGCTTAATGGTACAAGGCAACAGAGTAACGTACTTTTGATCCAGCCCTGACCTTTGCCGTGTTTGGTTGAAAATAATGCACTAGCATGCTTTTATTTTTACAACGCAGCGCTCTTAAATTGATACTGCATCTTGTTAATAAATGACTCTTCGTTGATAATAAAATGTACGGATAAAGTGTATTTCTGGGCTGCATAGTGCAAAATGAGATACAGCCATTGAGATATATCAAAAGATACTAAAGGATCTAAATAAATAAATAAACCTATAGAAATATCACATTTTCCGTGCATAGATCAAAAATAAATTAATATAAATGTATACTTAACTCAAATATTATATATTTTTCATAAATATACTTTTAGAACAGTCTTTTATGTATTATAAATTAGATTTCAATTACAAACTGTTTTGATACATAACATGCCTATCCAAAGTTGAAAAAAAAAACAAAAATAATTATTTGATAATAAAATAATTAAATTAACAAAATTAATAAAATAATTACAAAAACACAGGTGTTATTCTGAATAATATAATAAATTGTCACAAAAAACTTCAAAATATTTCAAACAGGTCTGATTAATTGGCGATTTTTATGAAATAGTGCTAGAATGTTTTTTATGAACACTTTTAAACGGCATAGGTACTATATTAATTTAGAATGAACTCAATTATTATTAAATTTAGCTCCAATGACTTAGCACCAGTTGAAAGGCGAAAACAATGTAGATACGAGTATAATATAATTTCTGGAATCCCGGAATTAAAAAAAACTGTACAATATGCCCAACACATGCCGATGCCGATTTAATTATAATCTGTTCCGCTGTTTAGGAGTTGAGTGATAACTAACGCACACAACTATCTTTAACACATTTATAATACATATTAGTATTTACAATTTGAGTACAAGTAAACTTTAATACCGACTTCCATTCTATTCACTTATTGGAGTGTAACTCAAAAACTACTGGTTTCATGGTTTTGTACCGAATTTGATGAAATTTAAAAGGGACCACACGGGAAGCACCAGCTTTCAAACAAAAAAAAATGAGAATCGGTTCAGCCTATCGAAAGTTATGAGGTAACAAACATTAAAAAAACATACACTCGAATTGAGTACCTCTTCATTTTTTTGGAAGTCGGTGATAAAATATAAATAACACCATATATGTATAATATTATCCACTCATGTATAATATTATAGTAAGGTTGGCTTATAATTATAATACCTATTATCCGTGGGTGTCTTTTTTTATTAAAGTTTATGACGTGTTCTTTTTCTAGGACGAAAGGTGATTCTCAACAACATATCTGGACAATTCAACGCTGGCGAGCTAACAGTCATCATGGGTCAGTCGGGAGCAGGAAAAAGTAGCCTCATGGACATTCTATCTGGATATACGTGAGTAAACTGATTAATAAACTCGCACTTGATATGGTCATGCTGGGTCGAACTGTCGTATACGTGTATGTGTATAGTGGACATAAGGGAGGTTTGAAGATATTCGCTCGTACCCTGATTAAAGAAAAAGCAGAATTTTTAAACACCTAGTGTAACGAAACAGATCGATAGTATATTATGAAAAAAATACAAAGGTCAGAAAAGGAATAGGAAAAGAGTAATAACCGAATAGAATTTATAAATATAACTCTCTTTCAGCAGAAAAAAATCCTGAATAGGTCCATAAAAATAAACTTTCACGTCCAAACTCTCAGAATTATCAGCGATAACACTATATTTTTTTTTAGGTAATACTTAGCCAACTTATAGTACTAAAGTTATAACCAGCAGTTTTTTCAATTGTGTTAGTATATATCGAAAAATATAAAGAAAACGTACAAAATTAACGCATTTTCGCATTACATCGTCCAATCTAACAAGTGATTTTCAACCTTACGTAAAGCATCGTAAATTATTTTAAAATTGGGGTTGGACCGCGTCTGCGGCTCGGTTTGTGCAGTACATGACTATACTACACATACATTTTTTCGGGATAACATATAATTATGTGGCCTATGTGATAGATTTCTATTTAGGTTGCAGATTTCTATATAGCCTGTACTAACAATTTCACCAATATCCATTTAGTATTTAATAATAATAATAATAATAATCATCTTTATTGGTGTTCTTACAAAACAATTTGTACATTAATAATATTTACTTACTTATTTAACATTCTATGGATTACCACAGTTGCTTGTAGGTACCTTGCACGTATTAACCTATAAACACGCGCCATATATTATATTATATATTATACTAGTATAATATAATTATTTATATTATACTAGCTGCGGTCCGCGGTAATGGATGATGATGATGAATCTTATATAGCCTATGTTACTCAGGGTACATACACTACATACTTGTAGACATATAGCTTATGTCTACAAGTATGTAGACTTCCAATGGTAAAAGAATTTTTGAAATCGGTCCAGTACTTTTGGAGTCAATTCGTAACAAACATACATACAAATCTTTCCTCTTCATAATATTAAATAGTATGACTAGCTGCGGTCCGCGGTTTCACCCGCGTATGTTACTCAAGCATAATGTAGCTTACTACTGCTGATAGTATTTTTGAATTGGTTAAGTAGTTTTTCGTTTCCATTACAAACCAACAAACAATAAAACTTTCTTCTTCATTATTAGGATATACAATACGCATAACGTGGCTTAGTTTGTACCGGCGTCACTATTGCATATTTTAACGCGAAAAAGTAGTTATTGTGACATAAATGTAATGGAACTGCAGACTTTTTTGTAGATATTTATAGACTATCCTCTACAAAACTGTAGTACATCACATTGCTCTATTGTCAATAGTTTCCGCAGCGGACGTGATAATATGGATTTTTCGGCGATACAATAGCATATTTTAACATGAAAAATAAGTTATTTTGCCATAACTTTAAAAGTCAGATATACGGTATTGCAGACATTGACGTCTTCTATAAAAAGGTAGTACATCACTTTACTCTATTGGCAATAGTCTCCGCAGCGTACGCGATATAAAGATTTTTTTTTATATTACGTGTTAAAATAGTATTCATTTACCTCGACGTTTCGATCAAGGTAATGTTATTTAATTTATCTATGTTATGTAACACACTTACCCGCTGAACCGACCCGCTTTTATGAGGCTATGTATGAGTTTTTTTAGCATTTTTACTAACGCCTGCATATGGAGACCAATTGCATTTTTTTGCAATTTTAGACAAAACAATAATACAAAAAAATTACTTTCTCTCGTGTAGACCCGAGAACATAATATTATATTTCTGCTCATTACACAAATAATTTTCCTAGCCAGGAATCGAACCTCCACGCATCTAAGGCAGGGTTACCTGCAACTAAGCCAACGGTGCCGTCATTCAAATATCTTTACGTTATTAAGTTATATCGAATCTAGGTAGAGATATCACATAGATACGAGATAGAAGCGACATTGACCTATAATAGTAGTGGTTACATCGATAAAATAACTTTGTCTACGATAAGCCAGTAACTATGTGTAGTATATAAATATAATCAATAGACGAATGATTTCAAAACTGCCCGAAAATGTGCCTGATCAGTACTTTTCGATGGATGTATGAATGTCATAGACATAGGACTGCGCCCACAGAAAACTTAAGCTTATCTATCCTCTGCAGGGCTTTCTGTTTTGTGACGGTAACAGTGTAGTAATAATTGTAACATCCAGTTATCGTGCTACCACTCTATAGGCTCGTGCTACCACTCTATATGCAGGCCTATAGAGTGGTAGCACGATGCACCAAAGACTGATGGACTGGAAACTGGAAACAGACTGGTACATATTTTTGTACACGAGGAAGCAACGAGACTACATCAGTGAATCTATATCATCATCATCATCTCAGCCTTAGGACTGGTGAACATACGCCTCCCTACAAATTTCCAAAGGCACCGGTTGAAAGCGGCCTGCATCCAACGTCGTCCTGCGAGCTTTATCAGGTCGTCTGTCCACGTTGTCGATGGACGACCTACGCTGAGCTTGCCGGTCCATGGTCTCCACTCCAGAACCTTCCAACCCTATTAGCCATCTCTTCTGCGTGCTATGTGCCCTGCCCACTGCCTTTCCAACTAGGTTATCTTCTGTGCTATGTCGGTGACTTTAGCCCGTCTACGGATCTCCTGATTTCTGATTCGATTTAGTAGAGAAACCTCTCAATATCTGGTTGTGCTACTTTGAGCTTACTTATGAAGCTCAAAAATCATGTTTCAGTGCCTTAAGGCATCACTGGTAACACATACTGGTCAACAGCTGACCAGTGTTGAACGATAGACCTCTTTCTCAAAGTTGGATCAGCCTGATTGGACTATTTGCCCCGGGTAGATGTTGGATTGACTACCTTTAAAATATTAAGCTTATTAAACTGAGACAATAGACTTAGTGCTGCTTTTACTCCTCTAAGCATGTAATATCACGTGCTACGGTGACTAAAATTCATTAGTTACTTTATTATTATTGACCTTTGTACTTCAGTTATCGTTGGTTTGTTGTTGCCCTAATGCTCGACAGTTATCAAAACCTACTTAGTCACTACTGTACTGTCTCTAAGTACGAAAAATGTATATTTATGTTATGACTATGCAATTTGAAACGACAACACTATTATTAAACAAAAAGTAATTGAAGAACTAAGGCACAGATTAAATAAGTTACTACGTAAACTAAGGTTCAGGCAAATGTTCTGCCTGGACTCTGGCTGGAATACAGAAATAATTTCAAAGTTCTAAGTCGTGCTCTATTCGATACATGATTATATTATATTTAATATTTTCATAAAAATGGACGGATAGTGACTACTGTGAGCACCGTGTGGAACAGATTGTATAAAAATGAGAAGATAAGAAAGTACATCATATATATACATTATTAGCTGACATACCAGTGGCATCGCCAGTCTATGGGATACGCAATAATTTAGAATATAATTTTGATAAATCCTTTCTTATTGGATGCTTGCACCATAAAATATCAATTGCCGAAATGTCAAGTTTGTAACCCCAACAGTTTCGGCTCTGCGTTGATGAATCAGTCAGGACGAGTAATTACATACATATTTATGTAATATCTTATATTATGTATAAATGAACCCTTATTTATCCTGGTCACGCTATAACTTGAGAACGGATGGACAATCTCGCTAATTCTTTTTGTGCTGTGTTAATTATTGTCAGGAGAAGGTTCTTATGAAAGAACAATATTGTACAATTTGAAAAATTTGATACCGACTTCCATTCATTCAGTTATTGGAATGTAACTCAAAAACTACCCGACCGAATTTGATGAAATTCAAATGGGACCACACGGGAAGCACTGGCTTTCAAACAAAAAAGTTTTGAGAATCGATTTACTCAGTAGAAAGTTAATTAATTAGTTATGAGGTTACAAACATAAGTCAGTCGCTAGTATATAATAAAATGATATATAATAATGAATATATATTAAATTATAATTTATTAATAATTAATTATATATCTAATAAAATAATATAAATGGAAATTGTGAATATAATGTGTTGGCAGTTGATGCCTTTTATGATGTAAGCATTAACTGAACAATGATTTTTAGATATTACCTTCTTAATGTGAAAACTCAATGTATCTCTTTGCCTTCATGGGATAAGAAGGAAATGGAATGAAAGGAAGGAAAAGCTAGCGAATGGCGATGGCGGGTCAGCTAGTTATTTTATATGAAAAAATCCAGATTAACAAACTCCACCACGGACTCTACCCGGATTTCAAGATCCTGATAAAAATCTTAGCACAGTCCGTGCTAAGAGCACTTAAAATTCGGCCAAAACCCTCAAGACCAAGATTTCTCAGATGGTATCCCTAGGTTCGGTTGAAATTGGCACTCGTTAAGGTGGCTTCCCACTTATACAGGTATCGGAATCCACCATAAGTTTTATAAGAAAAAGGCCATTTTGTTTTAAAGTTAGACGACTATGACAGATGAGACAGACTTTACCACAACACATTGGATGATGTGGTGAATAAAACCGAAACCACAACGGTTACAGAGTAGAATGCAATTATATATGTCTAGTCTCGGAATATACTATTATTAAACGTTTATCCTCTCTAGTAGTACCAGGTCAAGCAAAGTATTCAGTCGACGCGTAACCTGTTTATTGGATAACTGTTTGAATAACATCATTATTCTTTCACTTGTTTGTTTTAATGAGGAAACATGTGAGTTTGTTTTCTCTTCATGGATATAGCTTTTACCCAGGATTAACAAAGGTTTATATTTTAAATGATTAGGTAGTATAATAATCGCTTGGGGATATATAAGTAGCTCGTCCGTTTGTTGAGATAAAGGAAATATTAAGTAGACGTTTACGATACTCTAATTTCTTCTTTATTGTTTATCAATTAACGATAACCGATTGTTTTCAACGGTAGAGCTACGAATAAATAGACTTATTATTTATTCGTAGCGGTAGAGTCATGCAAAACATGCTTTATCATTGTTATTTAATTTACTTATTTAACTACTTCAATTTATAACTGTAAGCCTAGCACAAATATCTGTGTAAGTGTAACATAACGTGTCGTTCACGTCAAACAGCTGTCATTATTTAGGGCGACTTTGACACTGATAACTCTTAGTTTGACCGCAGAAGCGTGACATGTTGACGCTTACGATACGTATACTTTATCGCAAATTGTTCGTTCTCCGAGCTCTGGTCTTCATTTGCTATTTCTGTATATTCAGGTATCTTTATATACATATAATAAAAATGTACCTAACGGACGTCTGTACATGTAAGATATATGAGAAAAAAAATATTTATGGGAAGGGAATATTATAAATGAAAATTGAATGGAAAAAATTGATAGTTAGAATTATTGTCTGTGTATCTTCGTCTGTGATTTTGTGCTCGCTAATCCCAGAAACGGATTAGCTGATTTAGATTTGATTTCCACTGTTATTTTTTTATTATATAGTGGTAAGCATCACTTAAAATGTAGTATTTCACATCAATCGGTTCATAATTAAAAAAGTTATTGAACTTTAAAGAATAAGTATCTCGCCCCTACACCAATACTAAGCGAGCGAAGCCGCTGGTGGATTAACTAGTAAATAAGCAATACAAATGAACGTGTGGTCCACTACGTGTACATGTGTGTGTACACACTGTACATGTGTGTGTGATGTATCGCGCGTGATTTTTGATGTGAGATATTTGTGACTAAAATCAGTTAGGTAGGCTATTGAACCCAAAAGGTATTATAAAATATTTGCATGTTGCGTGTTAGTTGATTCGCAAATGAATGAACTGGTTTTGCCGTTGATTTTGGTTTGATAACGTCGCTCGAAGTAGGTATAACATAATACAAGCTTGTAATAGAAGTAATATTAACCCGTCCAGTGTCTACTTCTTTCGGTGTCTTTTCGAACTACGCATAAACGCTTAGATAAAAAATACTACACTTGAATAGTGTAAGCAACTAAAAGCAAGTTTATACCGGGGGAGTGTATTTGATCTGATAAAATTAGTTACAAACCAGATGTATAAAAATGTGTTTACATTAGGTGTATGCGCTACATGGCTTAGCACTTTTTTGTATGTACGCATGGTATACGCGTGACAAGCGATGGGTTAAGTTTAATTATGTTTTCTCTATGGTTAGACATTGCGCTGGCTGTCAGTCCTAGTTTACCTGGCATTTTATTGCAACAGGTTTAAAGCTATTTTAGCACTACTTTTTAGATGACTTCTTTGATTTCATTTGCACTATAAATAATTATCGCACCTTGTACCATTTTGACACCAATTCTGTTTGATGTTCTTATGTGTTAATCCAAAAAATCTATACTTAGCTTTACTGTTGATTATGTTATTATTTACTTTTGAATATGCGTACATGTTTAGCCATACATCTAAATTTTTATTGGCCAGCAAAAAGCTGTTTTTTTGTCAACCTCGCATTAAATTTGTGTTCCATTTTTATTTTTTCGTAAGGGTTAGGGTCACTTGCTGAGCATAAAATCACAAAATGCTGACAGATCCAGGTGGAGCTTCAAGCGCCATCTCGAAAAATAGTTTTGACCGATATCTCGGAAACTCAGCACTTTAGGGCAAAGTTATTGAGATCCCTATTTTAGAGAATATTATTTCGCATTTTTTATTCATTTTAAAAACTTTTTTGTTAAACTTACCGTTTACTGTTTATGGCCCATGTAATGACCGGGTTTTTCTATCTCGGCTGATAACACTTAAAATATTGGATTAATCAATCAAACACCATCCATTTTTAAAGATCAGTTTCTTCGCTATAACTTTTTTTTTCTAAAGTCCATACAATGTGAGACATAGGACGTTTAATGTTCGACTACACTATTTTATGGTAATATTATTTATTTATTTGTTTATTTTTTATGCTCAGTAAGTGACCCTAAAGTTTCTAAAAAAATTGGATCGGATGAAATTTTGTGCGTGATTATATTCTATTTTTACTGACAAATATGTAACTAGGTATATGCAAAATATGCTAATGTAATTTGCAGTCTTAATCATTTCATCAGTCATAATTTGCAGTCATTTTGTCTGTACTAGAAACTAGTCTATATATAATAAAACATGTAAAAATATAAAACAAAATAAAATACATACTGAAATACAGTAAAATACATAAATTACATCGTAGATATTATAAATATAATCTCAACGAAGAGCGTGGTTGTCTGCGACAAAGTTTAACTTACATTAACGAACAACTAGAATGCAGTGGTTAAAATACTAAAAATGTAATAAAAACAATATAAAGACATTTATTTAACAAGATGTCAAGAAAAATAATACTATTATTTTAATAAGTGCCCCAAAACCAAGAGCAATTCTGTAGACTGAAAAGATTGTTTATCACTGCAATTATGTAAGTACAATATTATAATTGTCTGCAATAAAGTTTAACTTACTCACATTAACGAACAACTAGAATACAGTGGTTAAAATACTATAAAAATAATAATACAAAATAAATTTTGAAGACATTTATTTAACAAGATGTCAAGAAAAAGATACTATTATTTTAATCGTGCCCCAGAATCAAGAGTAGTTCTATGACTGACTCCTAATTCCAAAAGATTGTTTATCATTGCAATCATGTACTATATTATAAGCAACCGATCATATGCAATTGGTTAACTCCCTAGCACCAGACACCGGATAAACGAACTGATAACCGCAAGTCGGTCCTTTCATCCGATGATTAACCATCCTCATCGGATGATTCGAGAGTAAGAATTCAGATGAGAGGAAATGTCCAATTGCTGACCTCAATGTTTCCTTCCAATTGGTATGAGTAGTAAAATGCGTGAGGTGACTATAACGTCTGCTTAGATTTTATGCTATTACGCATATACGTGTGTGGGTCACAAGTCAGTATCAGGAAAGCGTGGGTGGCTCATTGATGTTAAGGTCTGGTTCAAATTACTAGAAAGATCGTCAGAAGATGGCCAACGTTTGTCAAGTGAATCACCATTTTGCACTGTTCGTATTTTAACGGACATGATTAAAACCAATCGACAGTACACGAATGAGCGTCCGCTGATCACACGTAAGACAGAGATCACACGTAAAAGTTTGTGCTGTTATTTATTTGTTCGTCATCAGTTTCATGCGCCACTGACTCTCGGTACGGTCAACAGTAATAATTGTTTCGAAGCCTGCCCGCCTCTCAGCATGCACGGTACTCGAGATCCTGAAGAAGGTTTCGGGACGAAACCAAAACAATTGTTTCGATGTATCGACGACGCTTAAGTTGTTCCTGTTTTATGATTACAAAATTATTACTAGCGTGACTTTTAAGTATAGGATCAAACTACATCTAAATGACAAATAAAGCAAGATTTTATTCCTCAAATCTCAAGGAACCGCCATCTTTAATTGGCTATAGTACCAACACTGCACTCTTTAATACCACGAGTACATCGGGTTGGTGCCATTAGTAAGATTTTTATTTACCGCAAACCAAGAACCGAGGTTAAACTTAGGCATAAAAGTGCAAAAAAATAAATCTAGGTTAAACAATAGGAAATTTTGTGCCAGCGACCTACCCATACTCCAATACATAAAGATGTTGGGATGGTTATACGGTAGCAGGCACAATATACCACACACAAGCGTTAAAACATAATGCGCTGACGTCGCTCATTGCAGGCATTATTACATTGTCACCCCACACTTAATAAAAATAAGTCTAGGTATAGAGCACATTGTAAGAAATGCCTGTTAGAAAACTTATACATTTTGTAGTAGATCCCGCAGACTACGCTTCAGAAATTTACTGATGGTCTGGCGGGGTCTAGTTCAAAATGTATGCGATGAGTGCCTTTCCGGTGAGCGTTGGAAATTGTTATAGATTACTTAAAATGTGCCTCCGCTCATAACCTCGATAAAAATAAAATACTTATATACATAACGTAAAATTATTTTTGGATGCATATCATAGAAAAGAATATTAGAAGATGCAGCATGATAGTCATCAACAGCATAACCTTTGCATAAAGGGCCACTACTTGAATTTAAATACCTATTTGCGTAAATTTTATTTCATAATATGTTTTAATAACATATTTTATTTAAAGTTCGGGTGATACTGAAGTGTTGATTATGAAAGATATAAGCTTTAAGATCATTTTCCTGCAAGTTTTGACGAATCTTAACAATAGTTACCTAAATTACCGATTCGTCAGACTCGCTATTCCTCTTACTCTCACTTTTTCCTCACACCTGCATTTTAGAAGGTTGGCTGATAACAGTGATAACTAATCAAACCGATATCAACTTTATACATTACCTACCTACCCATAGGTATTTCCGGTTTGCCCTGTATTCTTGACTCCAATATGATATGAGTCAAAATTAAAAATCTATCGCTGAACACCTGACAGATGTGTTTCGGTGTAGCTTTGCTTACGGATCTCGTGTCTGAAATAAATAATAATTATTATTATTTTTATTTAAACAATTTCACGGGTTTCACCCGGTCCTTTACATAGGCATAAGTGGGGCTGTAGCCAACACTAAGAGGCCCGTTTGGTATAAAAATACAATGTAATAAAAAAAAACAGACATTTTGGATAAAGGGTAACATGGTATATATATTACAAAAATGGGTAAAATGGCATGGCTATTGATATGAACTTATTAGTGGTACGGGAGATAGTGGGCTATGGACGAGACTACGGCACCTGCCATTTTCAGTCTCATTTAAAATATTTAGGCAGGTGGTGACTTGCCACCCACTAAACGGGCCCCCCATAAGAGTCACCATCAATGGTGACAAAAGGGGCAACGTTGGTGTGGATGGCTGAAGGGTGTTGAGAGGTGTGCTACGGTTTCACTAGAGCGCTACTACCGGCATGCCTTTGTAAAAGACCGGAGGAAATCCGTGAATTTTTTTCAATATAATAATTTTTGCAATATAATGCCTTTGTGGCGAGCCGTCGGTGAGTGGCGACACCGCGGACCCTGATTCTCCTTGGGGCTAAATGAGACCCCTGACCCCCGGCTTGCCCTAATTGGCCGTCTGGGGGTGGAGACGCAAGAGCAAGTAACAAAAAGCTCCAAGGGTGGAAGTGTTAAAGGGCATAACGCCGGTAGTAGCGCTCTAGTGAAATCGCAGCACACCTGTCGACACCCTTTAGCCATCCACACCAACGTTGCCCCTTTTGTCACCATTGATGGTGGCTCTTATGGGGGGCCCGTTTAGTGGGTGGCAAGTCACCACCTGCCTAAATATTTTAACATGAGACTAAAATTGACAGGTGCCGTAGTCTTGTCCATAGCCCACTATATCCCTTATCACTAATAAGTTCATATAAATAGCCTTGCCATTTTACCCATTTTGTAATATATTTAAGTACCATGTTACCCTTTATCTGTTTTTTTATGCTATATTGTATATTTATACCAAACAGGCCTCTAAGTGTTGACCACAGCCCCACTTATGCCTTTGCAAAGTACCGGACGTAATCCGTGAAATAAATGGAATATAATAATAATAATATAATATGGTGAATATATTAACTGAATATACATTACTAACAAGCTGTGCCCCGTTGTTTCACCCGCGTGATGATGGATGATGATGATGATGGTGAAAAGTATCGTTAGTCCCCGGGATATAAACTATATCCTTGTCAAATGTCATCGTAATCAGTTAAGTCGTCTCAGGTTATGGCGTGATCAAGAGAAATAGGGATTAATTTTTATATAGATTATTGTTTCAGACTAACAATACAATATGTGTATACAATTTTTTTTATAGAAAACCTACAAGCGGAAATATCTACATCAATGGACGAATAAGAAATGAAAAGAAGTTTAGAAGAAGGTCCTGCTACATCCTCCAGGATGACAGAGTCCAAGACCAGCTGACGATAAGGGAGTCCCTCGCAATAGCGGCAGAGCTGAAGCTTGGCGATCACATTAGCAGAGATCAGAAAAGAAGACGCGTAAGTCTATATGGTATGGCATTTCCTTAGCTGTAGGTTATTTTCTTTTGCTACTACATCAATGAACGGTCAATTCTATAAACTATAACTATCGATCGTGCTACTAGATATAGCAAAATAATATAGAAGATATATCAGGTATACACACACAGATACAGCGTAATGTCTTGTTAATACGTCGTAGGCGACTTCTCCATACAAACGAAAGAAGTACCCAATTTTCCCTCTAGATATGTATTGATAATCGTGATATTAATATTATACATATATGTTGACCACTGCCATGTCCTTAGGTTTAGCTTTACTGCATTTTTTAGTTGTAATGGGAGGTATGACTCCAATCACAGACCATATGATATATGTGTGATATGAATTTGTTTGTAAAAGCTGTCTCAATCGGCATACTCTCTTTACATGCTGGTTAAACAGGTTAACCTCCTACTTATATCTTACCACGGGCTTGTCGCGTCCATATTAAGGTATGCTTTTATTTATCAGGGTAATGCCACTAATTGGGAAAGAGTTTTCAAGTGTCAAAAAAGATGCATCTGCGTGCAGAAAAGGACTGAAGCTGCAGAGCCTTTTAAAAAAAATGTACTCACTATGCCCTCGCTACGAGTATATATATTTATACCATATGATATATGGTCTGTGACTGGAACCCATAAAGCTGCCTGGTTTGTAACTTAATAAGAAGTAACTCATCAAAAAATATCATAGGGAGATGTAAAAAATCTATGTCACATCAAAAATTATTGGCACTAGTTTCAATATAGAGATAGGAAATCAGTGAATACATTTATATAGAGAAGATGCCAAAGATGAACTAACTGGATATTAATTTGTAGTTCCGGATACATCAGTGCCGTACAAATAGTATTTTTTTTTTACCAACAGAACCCAGCGATAGTTAGGTAATAGAAAATATCGGTAAGTGACATGGAGTCTAGAAATTAAACATTTCTTTGATAATGATGTAGATATCAAGTTATTCACCTTTGTTCAAAATAATATCAGATAAGGTTAGGCTGCTAGCACACGTGCATCGGCGAATGGTTATGACGACTACACTTTACTTCATGAAAAATTATAGGCATAACCTTGTCCCAAGTTACTTCAGTAAAATGACCAATAAATTAGTTCATTAACTTGCAAATACTATAGTCTAACACAGCTACGCACGGAATATCTATAAAGAGGAGTATCTAGAACTATTATATTAATAATAATAATACGATAAGGGCGGCGTCGGTGAGTGGCGACACCGTGGCTAATTGCTACCCCTGACCTCCAGCTCCAGCTTGCTTTAATTACCGTCTGGGGGTGGAGACGCAAGAGCACGTAAGCACCAAATAGCTCCAAGGATGGAAGTGTTAAAGGGTATAATAGTATATAGTATAGTAGCATAGTATAGTTATACATCTATATATATACATCTATATCCCATATAATCTCGTCCATAGTCTTATATATCCCTTATCATTTATAAGTTCATAACAATAACCTAGTCATTTTACCCGTTTTTGTAATATATAATTCATGTCACCGTCATTCCAAATTCTATTTTTATACACTTGGCTCGCAAAAACAAAAATTTTCTTTCAGACTCCCAATAATTTAAATAATTGTATACACTATACACGGTCTAGTTAGTAAGTGTAAGGTCTTTGGATTTTGCTGCGTATGTTTTATACTAAACAAGCCTCCAAGTGTTGGCTATAGCGTCACTTATGCCTTTGTAAAGGACGATAAAAAGGTAAAAAGATAAAAGGTAAATAATAATAATATCACATTTATTAATTGCGGGAAACGTAGTTACGAGTACAATAGTTCTTCTTATAGTAAAAATAGAACAGAATATATCCATTACAATTAAGCAAACATAAACTTGAATACTAATTTAGATTACATAGAAATTATATGATATTAGTTTAAGTTACAGATCAGTTAGTTTAATTTTTATCATTATCAAAACTGTAAAATAATGAATGTCAGAAAAGTTAATTTTTATACGTCAATTATTTCTTAACGTCATAAAACACTTTTATAATAATTATCAACCACATTTTTAATTTCCATTTAAATACATTTATAGGTATATCTTTGAAATCATTTGGCAGTTTAATGAAAATCGTAATGCCATGATAGTAAACGTTTGATAAGGTCCAGACGACATGGGGGTACTTGTGCCTTGTATTCCTGGCGAGAGTATCCGAATGTTTTTGAAATATATTGGACTTTGTTAAATAATATCAATACTTTTAACTTCTATACACAAACAAAGTGCGAGTTATCTTATGGACATTGTTTTTCCCAGATAGAAGAAATAATAACTTCCCTTGGACTGGACAAAGTGCGAAACACGAGAGCTGGAAACTTATCAGGAGGTCAAAGAAAACGACTAGCAATAGGCCTCGAACTCATCAGCGACCCACCTGTCATGTTCCTCGATGAACCCACCAGGTAAGCACTTACCCTATAGTAAAAAGCTTACTTGTTCTTAAAAACATGGAACACCCAATAGATCACCTTATATATGATAGCTAATTCAAGAAAAATAAAATAAGCTACCTAAATTCTCATTTGTTTGACACTATCCCATTATGATTATGCACATGAAATATCTAACTAATGTTATGATTGACATCTAATCTCCGGTCGATGGTGTTTGCCTGTTAATAATACTATTATTAAACACCAAGAAACCAACCATCTATTTTTCTACTCGTTAACACGGTCAATGCTAGAGTCTGCTCGTTACCGCCCAAAGCATCAAAGTAATAATTTTGCCAACCACGACGCTTTGGCAACGGTTGACGGAGTTTGCTCTTTAAAACGGTCAATGCTTGAGACTGCTCGTAACCGCCCAAAACCTCAAAGCAATATTTTAGCCAACCACGATGCTTTGGCAACGGTTGACGGAGTTTACTCGTTAAAACGGTCAATGCTAGAGTCTGCTCGTAACCGCCCAAGTCATCAAAGCAATATGTTAGCCAACAACGGCGTTTCCGGCAACGGTTGATAGAGTTTGCTCGTGAACACGGTTGATGCTAGAGTCTGCTCGTAACCACCCAAAAAATCAAAGCAATATTTTAGCCAACAACGGCGTTTCTGGCAACGGTTGATAGAGTTAGCTCGTGAACACGGTTGATGCTAGAATCTGCTCGTTACCGCCTAAAACATCAAATCAATATTTTATCTAACCACGGCTTAAAAGAAAATTGTGGTGTTTGTGCGCGCATAGATCCGATGGTGTCAAACAAATATTACAAAAATTCTCTATAAATGTGTGAACATCAAGCATACCATATAGTTAACTATAAGTGTTTGTTACTCACGACATTGAAATAACATTAGCAATCAACAATATTGTCGTGTAAACTATTACAAATTTTATTTCAATAAAATTGTGTATGACATTTTTTTTTCACTTCAATAACAAAGTATACTAAAGTAGTTGTAAATGAGCAGACTTAATTAATACCACATTTGATTGGCTTATCTTATCTACAGGTACAGATTAGTACAATGTATTAGATAATGTATTTAAATTCGAGTAATCGCATAGCAACCGATAAATCTCTGAATTGACACCAACGTTAAAATCTAGATAGTATTTACATTCATCAGTTTAACACTTACCGTAATTCTTAAGATAAGCTCCGATTCTATTTTGTTTCATATCAATGCACTTTTGATAACATTTCTGCATTGTTTTAGACAAAGCAATATAATAAATGTCATATGTTAATATTGATAACTAAGTATATTTGTGCCAAATTTAATGTAGACTATAGGTAAACAAACTTTGATAAATATGTTATACCTTGACATACATAAAGTAGTTTAAATAGACAAAATATTAAGTATTAAGTACACTTTAAGTGACACTAACTCCTAAATAGAACAAAAGATTAATATTTTGATGCATATAAGACATTTTATATTATATTATAAATGACAAAAAATGTAATTGGTCGAGTTTATTATAATATTTTATACTTCATTAATAATGGACCAAGTGCTAGTTGGCGCCAACGGCTGTGACGGCGGGTGATATACAAGTTGCATTGTCATAAATATTTTTAAAATACGAGTATAACAAAAAATATCTTGTTAAGGCCTGTATTTCAGAAGTACACTCAATAGTGGATCAAGGTTTGAATACAGATCACAGTCATCTCTACTCAAGCAAGTCAAGATTCATAACTTTCTGGCATCTAGCCCACCAATCTGGAGTTACGTTAGAATCCTTTTATAGGTGCTTCATAGGTTTATGTTTTTTTTTTTATTTATTCAATATTTTTATCATATTGACCTTAACACACAGATGCATGCTTGCTTAAATAGAGAAAGCTACATTTGCGAGTTATTGAAAAACATATATATATATATATATACGAGTATATTTACAATTAACAATTAAAATTTGAAAATTATTTCGGTTTGTTGAGTCAATAATTTAGATATACTTAGGTACTCTACCAAACAAAAATTATCAAAATCGGACTATTGTGTAAGAAGCTATGCGTGATCATACATAAAACAATATACGCGTCTTCTCCTGACAGAACCTCCTTTCTTTAAGTCTGTTGTAAAACAAAGAAGCACATAAATGAATTCCAAAGTATTGTTCAGATACGTCGGATAGTCAGAATATATTTTAATATGAAACATTTTCATTTAAATATTATCAGCAATATTATACATAAATATTATCATGTATTCGTAAGTCGATGAATACTAAAATCATGTAACTTCTCTGTTCCAGTGGGCTGGACAGTTCAATGTCGAAGCAAATTCTATATCTACTGCATCTTCTGGCGCGACAAGGAAGGACGGTGGTGGTGACAATACACCAGCCATCGGCTGCGTTGTTGCAAATGGTGGACCGAGTGTACGCAATATCGGCGGGGAAATGCGCGTACATGGGTTCTGTACCTTTGCTGCTACCGTACCTTGAGCAGATGGACATGACATGTCCGCCGTATCACAACCCAGTGGACTTTTGTAAGTACCAACTTTATCCACAAGGATACCTACTGACTATCTGACTGGTAGAGAAAACGTAGATGAATAATGTCTACAGCACTCATTATTAATTAGAAATACGGGATTACTCACGTAATATTTATCGGATAGGTCCGACTATAGTTTCGACCACATTCGGTGGTCTTTTTCAAGGAGTGTTCGGGACGCCCGCGTCAATGACGTCTCGCTTCGCGTCTACAGCACTGACGCGAGTTACTCGAATTCGAAGTTGTATGTAATGTGTATTTCGTTTATACCCGTCGCGTGTCACGCGTACACCATGTGTACGTTTAAAAAAGTGCTAAGCCATGTCGCGCATACACAAATTTTATACACATTTTTAGACCTCGAGTTTGCAATATGTTTTATCAATCCAATACACTCTAACGGTATAAACTTGCTTTTAGTTGCTCTCACTATTCAAGTGTAGTATTTTTTATTTGAACTTTTATGCGTAGTTAGGAAATAAACCGAAAAACACTAGACACGGGACGGGTTATAATACAGAACAATTCTACAAATGTCTGACTGAATCGCAATAGATGTCGATGTATATGAATGCGCACTCTTCATGACATACCTTGATTTTTCTATCACAGATTGTGAAAATACAAGTTTATGCTGTAAAAGTGTTTGTCTTCAAAACATTTTCAAACCTTGTTATTGTATTTTAAAAGTTTGTCCTTGCATGCCAAGCAATGTCTCTAAAACACAAACCTCGAAACTAAAGTATCAAGATTTCATTGCAATAAAATTATTAGGCTCGAATAATTTGAAGTTGTGTGTTGATGTGTATATTATATTATATTAGATGCTGCGTACACCAGTGCGTGTGGTGATGGATGATGACGATGATGAAAAGTATCCTTTGTTTTAATCCAGCTCATCATCTACCTCCATACCAAATTTCATCGCAATTGGTCCTACCGTTTGAGCGTGAAGAAGTGACAAACATACAAACACACTCACAAACTTTTGCCTTTATAAAATTAATATGTAGCGTCGGTAACATGGCTTAAAATAAACTGATTACCACTGTAATTACCTCTTTGATATTTTTATAGCATTTATTTTCGTTTTTTACTCACGTTTTGCATGAAAATATCTCAGAATTGTTATTTTTCAAATTTTAAACCAAATAATACTGCAAACACCATCAGCTGCAGAGCAGACAGTCGCAAGGCTATTATGTAACACAGTTGCAATCAAAAACTAAATAAATGCTTTGTTTATGTCACGTTTGTCAGCTCGAGTCATCATTTTATTATAATTTTTGCTTACTGCAGTTCCCAAAACTGACATAGGCTGGGCTATTATGTATCTCAGTTGCTAACAAATGTGGATTGAAATCTGAAAAAATGGCCGCTCTATGTCACTTTTGTCAGCTTCAGTGATCAAATTACTAACATTTTTGGTTACCCGGGTTGCCAAAACTGACATAGAGCCGCCATTTTTCAAGATTTCAATCAACATTTGTTAGCAACTGAGATACATAATAGCCCAGATGGCCGCCATTTTTCAATATTTCAATCAACATTTGATTGTAACTTAGATACGTGATTGATAAAAAACAACGAAATGATAAAGACACTGAAATTTTCTCCGTTGGATTAAATTTTATTATCTAAATTTAAATCAAGTTACTTAGAGCCGATATACACCGACTACTCGAGCAGTTAGCCAGTGATACATACACGGCCCGCTCTTGCAATCATAGTCAACAGCTTGAAGCTGCCATTGATAACTGCTCGAGCAGTTGGTATTAACTGATCGTGTATCGCTGTAATTGAATTCCACACATTAAACAGTACCTATCATAATGTTACTAAGTTTATCTTCATATATTATTTAATTAGTATTGGTTATACGATGCTTTGAATAACAATTAAAATGTATAATGAGTAAGTACCCTGACTTATCATTGACCTTGTTCCAAATCATTGGTTGAAACGTGACGTTGCGTGATCCAAATCATACGTTCCAACGAATAAATAAATACGTTTGTTTTATAACTGTGTTAACGGCGTTTCAAGCAAAAAACAATATAAGAACGTAGGTATAGGTAATAGGAAGTAAAAAATCCTCTACTGCTACTCTACCGTTCATGCAAGTCCTTTGGTAAAATATATAGTCAGTACCTACCAGCCGTGCGATTCTCTAAGCGCAAACCTCGTTGCATCTTTGACAGCATCCGTGAAACAAATGACGAGATGACAAGAAACGTTGGAAAGACAACCTTATGTACAAGGGCGATATCTCAAAGTATTTGACATCAGTGAGCTCGTCGACGAATCATTAAAGAATCGCACGTATAGAGTTATATAGTACAAAATTAATTTTACACTAGAATTATCGGTTTTATACTATCTCTGTTTTGTGTAAATGAAGAATAGATATAAGAAATAACTCAGTGTTTTATTTTTTATTTCAGTATGACAATACTAGAATTTTTATTTTAAATATTTATGAGATACATATTAAAGTTAATATTAAGAAGTTATTTGGACAGTGGTTGTATGAATGGTAGGATGTAGGATTTATGTGTAGATTATAATATGAATCGACTATAATAGGTAATTGAGTAGTATCAAATTATTTAATTTAAACATTTATTATGATTTTATTTATAATTTTTGCTCTCGTTTTTTTCTTTGTAGACAGTTCATAATACTTATTTTTTACCGTTTTACATCTAGGCTGGGTAGATGTTAGATTAATAGTGTTATTTGTGCATCGCTTTAGATATAAAATATACACTTTAGTAAATCGAAATTCATATTGAATCGGGAATCCTTAATTTTTATTTGTTATACATATGACGTATCTCCGATTGCGATTATATCCGATTTAAGTATTCAATTAGTTTTTTTTAATATGTTACTAGATAATGTAAAAAAATATTCTCCAAATCTCGCGAATATCATGAGTTAAATTGAATATCCCAATCTAGCTACAAAACAAAAAGAGTATTATTAATAATCTTATTGAAACGAGAACAAACACCTTATATATATTTTTTGTTGTAACGATCCTGCCCGGTAATGGATTGGACAAACACGTTAAAAAAGCGGAAACAAAACACCGTGTTGATTAATCAACAAACCAGATTAGTTTTATGTATTGTAATATTCATTAAGACAATTCTAATTATACTTGCTAATATTACGATAAGTCTAGTATGATAAATGACGTAATAATAGAAATTAGTAATTCATTCAAGCAATTAGATGGTTACCTGATTTCTGTAAAGTACTAAACAACTAGCTAATCCGCCAGCGCTTTGTTCGATTGGTTCCTGGGATACTAAGTCACATAAATATGTTACTTGAGGCCCTTTGGGAATAAAGTTCCATAAATCCTTTCTTATTGATTGCTTATAACATAAAAGGCATCAACTACCAAAATTTCAAGTTTATAGCCCAAGCGGTTTAGGCTCTACGTTGATGAATCATCAGTCAGTCAGGAGTAGTCAGGACAATAACTAATTTAAATATATAAACATGAACCCCTATTTCTCCTGGTCACCCTATAACTCGAGAACGGATGGAACAATCTCGCTAATTATTTTTTCTTGTGTTAATTATTGTCAGGAGAAGGTTCTTGTGAAAGAAAAACCAAGAAAAGATGGGCGAGGATTTGGAGAGGCGTATGCTCAACACTGGGTGCATGTGGGTTGATGATAATAATGAAGACGAATTTCGTGTTTACATGTAATAAACACTTCCTAGACTATTTGAATACTGTCAAGATGCTTTAGTGTTTATATTTATGTATTTTATTTGTATTTGTATAATTACGTATATATTATAAAAGTACGAGTATGCTGTTTATGTATTGGTATAGTTTTTAATATAGAATTTATTTATTTATGCGTCTTTACTGTTTTGAGTTGTTACCGTCCATCTGTTATTTGATATTCCTCTACGAATGGGTTGTCTGGAAGAGATCGCTCTGAGCGATAAGACCGCCCATTGTTGCACCTAGTTTCTAGCTTTGTTTTTTATTTTATTTTCTAATATTAAGTATAAATGTGGTGTCTCATTAAAGTGTTAAAAGTATGCCTATTGTAGGCTGTCTATCTAACTTAGAAAAGTGTCCATTTTACTAATACATTATTTCTCTTTATTCCAGTAATAGAAATATCTGCAGACAATGTGAACCAGCTGGTTGAAAACTCGGAAAACGGCAAAAATATGCAATGGATTGCAAATGTATCGCATGAGACTGATTTAATAGGTAAATAGCATTGTATTTTTCACCGCCTACACTATGCGTAACGTACGCTTTCATAGTATACTCGTATTTAGGTTTAGCGCACACAGCTGGAGGCGCGGCGGAGCGAAATTAAAAATAATAATTTAATAATATAAACTATAACGAACTTGATAAACAATCAAGGTAAGTTATTGTGTGCCGAGGATAAACACGCACGTGGCGCTCAAAACGTTCTCAAGCTACCAAGAGCATGAACGTGACTGCGCGGTCGAAGGCTCTCGAGGGCTCTTGCCAAGAGCCCGGAGTGTTTATAGGAAAATAGATAAACAGTAGGTCGTGTCGCTGCTCAATATACGTAAACACATTATAACGTTAGCCCAACGGCTCTGTTTTAAATTTTTTGTGCATTAATTGCATGCAGTTTTTCTTTTTCATTTTTTTCAGAATAAACCACTTCAATTAATTGTTTTACATCAGTTATAAATTTTGTTTATGGCACTGAGTATACCCGTTACAAATCCCAAATATTTTCTATAGTCTAATTTTTATTATACAATAAAAAACTTAAACATTTCATACCTGTTATTGCCTGAAATAAAGATTATTATAATTTTTATTAGTTACATTTGTGTTTTCATATCCACGTATCTAAGTAACAAGAATGGGATACACAATGGACCGTAGACATTTCTATACGGCCATAGGATTCCGGCTGTAGGGCGTGGATAAATTTTTGGCCTGAAAGAATTAACGTAATATTATGCACTATTTCGCATCATCCTATATATCTAAGTATGTTCTATATAAAATCCTTTTTTTCTGTTACAGTAAAATATAATTTAAGTTACTTCGACGAAGTTTTCCTAACAACGTTACCACCCCCGAAAGAAGATCCAACGAGCAAAATATTATTAGCAATTAAGAGTACATACGCCACGTCTCGATGGAAACAATTTCTAACTTTGACGAGGAGATCGCTATTGGTAAGTATAGTTTTAGTATAATTATAAGTTTAAAATCAAATCAAATCATCTTTGTTTCAGAATATAGGTATACAGTATGTAGCTTAAACTTACGTAGCTATACTAAGTTTTACTTAATTTATCTATAATTTTAAGCTAAGTTATGAGCACTAGCTTCCACACTAGGATTCCCTGTGTTGTGGAAGGCTAGTCTCTTCCCGAGGGTGCAGTTAGTTTCATTCGTGACAGTAAAATTAGGAACCACATTGGGTACATAAACAAAAGTGTTTTCAAGCTTCTTATTGGTAGACCTGCCACGAATAATATCAAGGATCAATGAAAGGTTATTGAACTCTTTCTAAATCTCCTTTAGAAGTGCCATTTTTGACGTAGAACCCTTAATTAAAAGAATATAGTACTAATTGGATCAGACACAGAATAACTAATAGTAGTTTCAGAGTACCGAGTCTACATTAATGTAATGAAAAGGAGATACTTAATTTGAAAGGATTTTTCACACGCTGGATGAAAATTTTGAATCCAGTATCTAAATAGAAAAATCTTTCACTTGTAAGTAGCCTGATACGAATATCGGTTAGGTACGGATTATCCTTGTCATAGACTAAACTTGGATTGTTCGAAGTGGAGTAGGTTTTATATAACTCACAATCGGGTTTTGAATTAAAATTTTAGTCCCTATACTCCAACGAAGTCAGTATCTTCGTCAGGTAAAGCAATTTCATTTTAAATCCTTTCATATCGCTAGAATTATAGAGGTAATTATTATATAAAATTAATACTTCTATATATTACTATAAATTTACCAGTTTTTTAGTCGGAAAATTATCACGCGAACGAAGTAATGTGCATATGCTGATTTATATAATTTGTGAAATAAAATAAACTCATGCGACGCCAATGATTTAATAATTTGTAGTAGGTATATGCTCTTGTGGTGAATAATTAAAAAGGACAATTTAATTGCAAAATTTTAATAATTTTGTAATACATCAACTTGTAGGCCTTGAAAAAACTTGCTAAACTAGAATGAGCACAATGGTAACGCAGAACTGGAAATGCAAAAATATTTTGGTTATCAAGAATTATATAATAATATACAAATGAACTTTATATCTTACGTAAACACTCTAGGCACGATTTTGGTGGAAATTAGAGTAGTTGGTAATAATTTGAGAAGACATACTTGGTATAGGCATTTAATTAATGTTCTAAGATTAAGATAAATTTATTGCATAAAACATGGGTAGATGATACATAATCAAATGATATGCACATAGTTGCTGAGGTAATAATTCAGTTCCATCATATTTTGCCTATGCAGGGTAGGTTATAATCGGCTAACTCAATAATACAAAAGAATTCTAATAAGTAACATCAGACATATGCTGGCCTATAGAAGCAAAACCGAAATCTATAGAATACCTATACCCTTTTATATTCTCATTTAATTTGTTGCATGTTTGCTCAACACACATACGACAAAATGAAAAACCAGGCATGATTTTGATGGAAATTAGAGTAGTTGGTAATAATTAGCGAAGACATACTTGGTATAGGCACTTAATTAATGTTCTAAGATAAAGATAAATTTATTGCATAAAACATGGGTAGATGATACATAATCAAATGATATGCACATAGTTGCTGAGTTAATAATTCAGCTCCACCATGTTTTGCCTATGCAGGGTAGAGGTTATAATCGGCTAACTCAATAATACAAAAGACTTCTAATAAGTAATATCAGACATATGACTGGCCTATATAAGCAAAACCGAAATCTATAGAATACCTATACCCTTTTGTATTCTCATTTAATTTGTTGCATGTATGCTCAACACATAGGTATACGACAAAATTAAAAACCAGGCATGATTTTGATGGAAATTAGAGTAGTTGGTAATAATTTGCGAAGACATACTTGGTATATAATATTATAATCGGCTATCGAAATGATACAAAAGACATTTAGTAACTAAAATCAGACTTAAGACTGTTTTATAAGAGCAACACCGAAATCTATAGAGTAATACCATATTATATATACTCATTTAATTTTTCGTGTGAATGCTAAACATATACTACCAATTATATAAGATATTTAAATGAGAATAAGAAATGAAAATAAAAGGGTGTAAATGTATATCAAAATATGGTTAGTATCTTATCAATTCTATTAGTTAGTTAGTAAGTTAGTTCGTCATGTAAATAAAATCTATGATAAGTTACCTCTTCGCTTGCCAAGTTCTGAAGTACAAAGATTTTCTATTTTTAAATAACGCGATTTGACTTTTCGTTGTGATAAATTCAGCCGCTATAGGTACACGACATTTGCGAGCATAGATTGTCGATAGAATAAGAGATACGAAAAAAATACTGTATAATAAATATTAATAATGTTTATATCTATCGTATCTTTTTCTCTAGCGTGTATCTAGCCGCGGTAGCTATACGAGGGCTGTCTGTTATCGATAATGACTGTCAAGTTTTACAAGGATTATATATGATAGGATAAGATAGAAATATTATCCTATCGACGACAATCCATGCTCACAGTGTTTGATTTTCGTCGTAACATTTCCGACCGCTACTAGCGTTTATTTAATCAATACAGTAATTCATTCACAATCAATTCAATTTATCTCAACATTATTGAAATTCCAAACTTATCAAGGAAAAAAAATATTTTTATTTTTACACGAGTTTTCATACATTAAACGTATTTGAATGGTCATTCTATCTCCATCACTTTCCAAAAAGAAGACAGAAATAACCCAATGGTACTCACTCGTATTATTCATCAATTAAAATGGACTGTCTAGCTCTAAACTAATTTAGTGAGCCGTCTAGTAATTGACTCTATCAATACATACTTTAATTAATAATGTAACATTCCTAAAAACATCTGCAGGGCTATTATGCATGTCAGTTGCTAACAAATGTTAATTGAAATCATGAAAAATGGCCGCTCTATGTCAGTTTTGACAACTTCTGTAAGCAAAAATGTTAGTAAGTTGATGACTGGACCGGACAAAAGTGACATAGAGCCGCCATTTTTTCGGTTTCAATGAAAATTTGTTAGCAACCGAGATACATAATAACCCTACTGTACTTCATGAAATGAAGATGCAAGAAATAAATTAACCATGTACAAATGACATTGTCCATTTTCGGCCATCAGTGAACAGGTTGCCCATCAAAATTCAATATTGTCAATAATTCAACTTCGATTTTAAATTATTACTGTGTTGTATTTTTGTATCAAGGTGTATCTATCAAAAGTTAATTTAATTAATATTTATTTTGATAATATCCTGTTTTATAATTGATTTCATATTTTGTGGTGCGAGTCCTTGTATATATGTTAGTCTACGGTGCAAGTGACGTATGGGTAGAACTTAAATCCTCCATGCAATATCGTACTTCTGGCTTGGACATTACGCCGGCACTTCACATGACTTACATTTGTATTTGTGTATATGGCATACTTGGCCAACAATTACCATATGTGGAGTCGGATATCGAAAAGTAAAAAAAAAAAACAAAGTTTAAAGTCGAAAAATATATTTTTGCCAAGTAACAATACAAAATAATGTGTAAAAATTACATGCTTGATACCGTGCCACATTTTTCAAATCTATTGAAACATTGTCATTTTATAAAGAAATCAAAACTTCTTACTATATTTTAATGACATGAACTTTATTTTAGTTTTTTTTAAAGTTTTGCTCTAATGTTTTAAAAGTTTTTTTTACTTCTTCGTTTATCATACAAACCGCTAGGGAATGGAACACCCTGCCTGAGTCGGTGTTTCCGGTTAAGTACGATATGGGGGTCTTCAAAACACGAGTGCATCCATCGTCGATCGCATCATCACTGAGATAGTGGTCAAGTGCTACCCAATTCGGTATAAAAAAAACAATAAAGTTATCGCCTGTTTAAAACCGACCCGCTTTCTTTGCGGCCAGTGTAGATAATTAGATATGAATTAATCGTTGATAATCGATTTTTTTTTTCTACATCACGGTTCCTGGTACAGAAATTCTATAGATAATTTCATATTCAATATTGATCCTGATTCTATACATGAATAATAATGATTTAAGTTTCATCAACCACCATAGTCACCAACCTTATAAATATTCATATTATTTACAGGATAGTTAGGTACTATGCATATTTGGTTTATATATCCGATGTTTTTGCAAGCGCCGTGATCACGGATGAATTGTTGTGAGTTTCCGTGGTAAATAATTTAATGGTTGTGAAAATGTAATAGGTATAAAGGTTTGACTATGAACGTGTTTTTAATATCTATCTTTTTTGCAGTCAACGTGGCGGGACCCTTCGTTCACATTGATTATCATCGGCATCCATGTCGCAATGGCAGTCTTTGTCGGCACTCTATTCCTCAACATCGGCGAAGACGCGAAGCACATTCAAGACAACTACCACTTTTTGTACTTCAGTCTCATGTTTCTTATGTTCACGGCGTTCAGTGCAGTCAGCATCAACTGTAAGTACATCCTCATCAGCTCTACTACTACGAGTACGTTGTCAGTACTAAGACCACGTTTGGCTAAAAAAGTGGCAGCCGACCCGAGTTATCGTTCTATTCGGCGTAGCCAGACTAGCCAGTTTCAAGAGGAAACATCCAGATCAACATCATTGTAGATATCAGTAGGGCTATTATGTATCTCAGTTGCTAACAAATATTGATTGAAATTGAAAAAAATGGCGGCTCTATGTCACTTTTGTCAGCTCCAGTCATCAATTTACTAATATTTTTGCTTACTGGAGTTGCCAAAACTGACATAGAGCGACCATTTTTCAAGATTTCAATCATAACTTGTTAGCAACTGAGATGCATACCTAATAGCCCTGCTGATCCGCGATCACAGATTACTATATAGGTACGAGTATAAATCTATAGTTATGACGTCTATAGCGTCTTCTCGATACAAAAGTACTCTACGATTTCTTTTCTTTTTCTGGATATTGACTTTAGTGCTAATATTTGTTTTGTGACATATTATGGATATTGACTACAAGCATGCATTAATGTTTAGTTATAGTTATGGATTAGTACGTTCTAACTATATAATAATCTGTGGTCCCTACGGATCGAACAAACACTGACAAGTATTGACGGGCTCTTTTCCGATGACAATCAGGATTGCCGCCGATATCACCCGGCTATTATGTATCTCAGTTGCTAACAAATGTTGATTGAAATCTTGAAAAATGGCGGCCCTATGTCAGTTTTGGCATCTCCAGTAAGCAAAAATGTTAGTAAGTTGATGACTGGAGCTTACAAAAGTGACATAGACCGGCCATTTTTTCAGATTTCAATCCACATTTGTTAGCAACTGAGATACATAATATCCCAGCTGGTCCTCATCGGCAACTGCCTTAAATATAATTTACTGTGACGTTTATCTAGTAATTTATATGAGCTAAGAGATAAAAGCGTATTATTCAAATAACTTGTTGTATCATTCTAAGCAGCACCAAAAAAGAGTTGTCGGCTAAAGGAAGTGTTGGTCAAATAGGTACATTTTATACTAATCCGAAAGATAAATACGTGATTAAAATAATATATCTTCTTATCATAATGTAAAATCCTGTTACATTATGCAACATATATTTATTATCTTGGTGCGCTTAATATATATAAATTGTATGGCGTCATACCTACTAAGCAATTAACCAGTAGAGTTATACCTCCAGGAATTTCTTTATCAGCTTCCATGGAGGCTTTGCCTACGATGATACTTAGATGAAGATGGGAAGACTTTTTATATAGAAACTGTTATAATGTGGACTATTACTGAATTTCATCTAAATATCTAAAAGTGTATAATAAATCTTTATATATTAATAAAATGCTAAAGAAAAGAGAAAACAACTGCCTCAAAATATGTGACATGATCTATTTGCGCTAACGAGTAATCTCGTTTTTTTTCTCAGTCCCAGAACAGTTACCAGTGGTGAGACGAGAGCACTTCAACCGATGGTACACCACATCGGCGTACTATTCATCAACGCTGGTGTCCACACTGCCAACTCAGACGATCTGCACTCTATGCTATGCTTGCATTGCTTTCTGGCTGACTGGACAACCACGAGAGTTCTTGAGGTTCTTCATTTTTTCCTCAACACTTTTGGCGGTGTCATACGTCTCTCTCTGCGTCGGCCTTCTCAACGGCTCCATGTTCAACATTCAGGTATTGTGTTTTCTTTTAATATGTATAATACTCTTACACTTGTGGATGTCTAGTTAAATTCTAGTATGATGATATATTGGTTATTAATCATGAGTCAGTGAGTCCATGGAATATTTAAATGGGCGTATGTTACGTAAATGTTTCTAGAACGTTATTTTAGATATTCTCAATAATTTACAAGCAACTTATAAAAAATTGCGTATAACACCTGTGAAAATTCAAAGGAGGCCCCACACAAGAAAAAGTTATATACATATAAGTAGGTATGTATCTAAAGCATCTTGGTTCAACGGTGTATTTTTGTTTCCAGAATGGAGTCATATTTGGGCCTTTCTTCATCATGCCTTTCACTATATTCTCCGGGTTCTTCCTGCGCTACAGAGACGCTCCAATTATCTTTCGATGGCTCTTTCACATATCCTTCCTGAAGCATGGTCTTGTGGCTCTTATGATCTCTATATTCGGCAGAGATCGGCCCAACTTGATGTGCTCTGAAATATACTGCCATTACATGTATCTCAGTCAGTTCCTTGAAGACCATGACATGAAAGGAGAGACGTTGTCTCTGGTTGCTGTATCGCTGCTAGCTATCAGCTTTGTGGTCATTGCTAGTTCGTATGTTATACTGAGAATTAGATTAAAGCGTAAATGGTGACGTAATTACCAGTTGCTGTGGAAGTTGGTATCGGTTGAAACAGGGTCAAAGTTCGAAATTCGAGCTTTCCCCTGAGTGAATATTAGAATTCGTATACAATGTTTCTTTGTGATTTAAAGTCAAATTGAGTTTTATTTAAAACTACAGCCATTTACAGTATTGTGAGTGTTGTGAGTAAATGGGTTAGGTGGCTTTTTTATTGCATTAATCAGTCTGTTAAAAGAATGGTGATACGTATGTAGATGTTTTAAATAAAGTCAATAATGTATTGTCACATCGAATAACTCATCGAAAAATCACAATTACTCAGTTTAGTATGTTTGAGTAAATATTTGAATTTATGGGAAGAGGTATTGAGTATATTATATTCATAAATATGATCGGCTCAACCCCCATTCCCAGTGTCCTAGTGTGTAAAAACCTCTGAAGGATCTCCAATCTTGAATGAAGTACCGTTCATAAGTTACTTTTATAATTGATAATCTATATATGTAAATAAAAATCTAAACTTAAAGTAGATAAAGCTTTTAAAGTTTAGTTAAGTCTACCGTCTGAGGAGGCATACGAACTTTAATTGTTCCTGTCACTAGATAGATCGATTACCTTTGATATCAGTATCTACGAATGAATGGAAATGATAGAAAATAAATTTAAAGGAGGTTATGATATAGGCGCTTCCCTTTTTTAGTAAAAGTATAATCAAAATTGATCAAAAATATGTAGTTAATACCAAGGACTTTTTTTGGTCGGGGTCAGGTTAAAATTTTGAGCATTTAAATTTTCTTGGTTTGTATAGTAAAATTACAATAATTACAGATATTACATAATTATAGAAAAATGTGAGTTTAGATGTGTTAACTTTTGTACGATTACGTTACCCGCAGAATGATAAGTAAATAGGTCAGTGGTTTAGTAAATAGATAAGTATGTATGTATACAATTGATATAGTAAGAACATACAAGTTTACATGTACAGATAATAATAACTTAGTGTTAGTAAATTCATGCTTAGTTAAAGAGTTTGCAGTTCTGTGATATACATATGTGTTGCTCGAGAACGAGTTATTTAAGTACAATTATTTTATGTCGCAGGTATTTTCTTTATTAGGCCGTTGCGTGGATCGACTAGCCCGTTAAGTTTGCATATCCGGAACCATGAGCTATAAGTAATAGGAACTGGTTGAACAGTCATAATAAAATATATAACATATTATTATTAGGTTTAAACGTTTACCAGAACGAAATATGATTGAATATCTACAGAATCTGGTTCCAGCAGCTAGCATAATTCCAAATTTTAGAAGAATAAATGGCCATATAGATAAAACATATTTCATACACCTCAAAATGTTACTATCAGTAGAATGCACTTTTGATAAAGAAAAATGTTGCATTTAGAGTGTTGGCCAAATTACTTCTGGGCAGATTATTCAATGCAAACTAACTAACAGGCAAACCTATGGATAGAAAGGACTTATTAAAGGAAATGCTTGCGACATTATGCATGATAACTGAGTAAGGTATATAAACCATTTGAATAAGCTAGTACACACAAAATAACGAATAACTGCTATTTTCTGAGTCAAAAGATGTATCAAAACATATTTAAAATACAAAGTCTTGCCATATTTACTATTTAAGAATGTAATGTTTACGTTGTCACGCTATGTATTTTATGTTGTTATAAAACATTAGTAGCCAAAAAATATTATAGATGTTTTAGGTACATTTTCGTACCTATATAAGTAAGTATAATATAGGTGTAAAGGGTAACCAAAAAACGGAAGAATGTAGAGACAGGAAGTATTATACCTTTTACAAGTAAGAGGTGCAAAGTAATTTTAAAAATACTCTGTATATGACATTATTAAATATACATTCCATAAATTGAAGTTGTATGCATCCAATATAAGACGTTATAACTAGCACGACAATAATATAATTAGCTGGTTGCATTATGTTTCAGCTATCTCACGCTAGATGGTGCCAAATTTTTTTTCTCTGATAAACAGGGGATTTTATCGTGCGACCTATATATATGAGTAAATGTTTTTTTTATTTAATTTCATTCCAAATGGGATATTATGCGCTGCAGGGTTAATATATTGCAAAGAAGATGACTGTTTATATAATATTTTATTTTTTATAATAATAATTATATTTATTCAAAATATTTACGATATATTAATAAGTACCTAGTTCTTTATTAGTTACAATGCAACGTACAATAGTATAATAAATATGACATAATGTAAATATAGTTTAAGTAATCACAATCTTCGTAAGTGTGGTAAGTAATGTATTACTTGTTTATACCGTGCAAAATACAAATAAGAAAATAAAATAACACACATACCAACGTTTTTTATTTTAATTCTTGTGAACCAACGCACATATCGTCTTCGTTCAAACAAAACACATTGCTAACTGAATTTAGGGTTCGATCCTACGGCCTGTGCAGCTAGGTAATATAATCCATACAAAAGCTGAAACACATGAAAAGCTAAAGCGGGATTATGTATTATTATATCCAGGTAAACACTATTAGATAGAAGCGCCCGTAGCGGAGCCTGACTAGGCGATCTTAACCGATCAACAAGTTAAGCAACACTTGCTGCGGTCAGGACTTGGATGGGTGACCGTTAGTGGCATTATTCAACTGAGCGCTTCCGTGCTAGCTGAGGAAGGTCGTCCTGTGACCTTCCTCAGGTCGTCTGTCCACCGTGTCGGTGGACGACCTACGCTGCGCTTGCCGGTCCGTGGTCTCCACTCCAGAACCTTTCGGCCCCATCGGCCATCTGTTCTGCGTGCTATGTGCCCTGCCCACTGCCACTTCAACTGGCTAATCTTCTGAGCTATGTCGGTGACTTTCGTTCTTCTACGGATCTCCTAATTTCTGATTCGATTACGTAGAGAAACCCCGAGCATAGCCCTCTCCATAGCTCGTTGTTATTACCTACTTGTTTCTAATGAATTCCAGATTTAATTATATTTTGTTTTAATTATAAATTACGAATGGATATACGATAGGTACTTATCATGGTATACTTTTAATTTTATTAAGAAGAATGATTTTAAAGGACGCGGTAAAAAATGTGTACGGTTGCTTCAATTATACAAAGAGAACCATGTCGTAGTTGAAGTCAGGGATATATAGACTTTTTGTCTTTTATTTATTATAACTGATTTGTATAGGTAAGTCAACTTTTACAAAGATAATAATAAATATAAATTACGTCTATGACTAATGTGGTTTGTTAAATATTAATATTCCTCCATAAATAATGAGAATGAAGAATTAATGAATTCACTTAAAATTTTCTAGGTGTTGTAGGTAATGTTTTACTTTAATTTTATTGTACATAAGTTAGTATCATCAGATAACAAGTAATAGTATATAATACAGGATTGAATTGAATAAGCTACGAAACCACTGAACCGATTTGAAAAAATCTTTCACCATTAGAGTCCTACATTATCCCTGATGAACAAGGGCTCTATATTTTGATTCGTCATCATATATCGCCACGCGGGTAAAGCCGCGGAGCGCTCTTAGTGATGCATAACCACATTTGAAATGTCAATGATTTTATTATGAGTGGAGTTTAGTATTATCGTCTATATTTAGCATAAAATTAAGTCAGAGGGTCTGAAACCACGTAATTTGATAGTTCAGATTTTTTATTGTTGTTTAGTGTATCAAAACATAAATTTAATAATATATTTATATAAAATAATTGTAATAAAAAAAATATTAAAGGGGTATTAAAGAAGATTTACCTACCTATTGATTATATATTTATATTAAAAAAAAATGTTTCTAAGCGATATCACCATGAAACCTCATTCAGCCAGTCAGCAAATATTGTACGTATGTATTACGTTAACGTATAGTACATTCTGTAATACTTCATCTGTCGAACGATCCACACTCAATAGAAATTTTATTGTTATACATATTGACGCAATTCGACAGATTTTTTATGTTTGTTACCTCATAACTTTCGATTGGGTGGACCGATTCTCAAAATTATTTTTTTGTTTGAAAGCTGGTGCTTCCCATTTATTTTACTTTTACAGTATAATCATAGAACTGGGATTATCACTTGCACGAAAACAGGACACGATAGTCAATACGGTGAGAGTCCCGAATATACGGGACAAATGGCAATTGGCAACCCTATATATTGCTGCTAGCCACTATAATCTGAGAGCTGGTATTAACTTAAGACTACTTGGTTGACGAAGAGCGCGCAGCATTCAAGATTTTAAAAAAGCTAGGCTTTCAGAAACAATTGTCGACATATCGAGTTATATCAACATATCCAGAGAGAGATAACATTTTATTTATATATTTTTGTTACCTCATAACTTTCGACTGGGTGTACCGATTCTAAAAATTCTTTGTTTGAAAGCTGGTGCTTCCCGTGTGATCCCATTTAAATTTCATCAAATTTGGTCCAGTAGTTTTTGAGATACACCCCAATAACTGAATAGATTGGAAGTCGGTATTAAATTTTTCAAATTGTACTTGTACAATACGTAATGACATCCTGTATATATTATTTTAATGACGTTAATGAACGTCTTGAGATATAGTTTCTATAATTATTGCATGTTCCAATCACCTTGGGCCCCAGATACACGAGCAGCTTGAAGCAGTCAGCATGGACTCCTTCAATCTGTGAATGCACAGTGAACTACAGTCTTCTACGTAGACATATACACGGAACCGCTACACCCCGATTCTAAAAATTCTTTGTTTGAAAGCTGGTGCTTCCCGTGTGATCCCATTTAAATTTCATCAAATTTGGTCCAGTAGTTTTTGAGATACACCCCAATAACTGAATAGATTGGAAGTCGGTATTAAATTTTTCAAATTGTACTTGTACAATACGTAATGACATCCTGTATATATTATTTTAATGACGTTAATGAACGTCTTGAGATATAGTTTCTATAATTATTGCATGTTCCAATCACCTTGGGCCCCAGATACACGAGCAGCTTGAAGCAGTCAGCATGGACTCCTTCAATCTGTGAATGCACAGTGAACTACAGTCTTCTACGTAGACATATACACGGAACCGCTCGGGCAGTTTCAAATGCTTCGGGTGGTTGGCTGTCAAGCAGTCGCCAGGCATACACGGACTGCTCGAGCTATCGACGGCTCTCGCGTAGTTACCTCCGTCCACGCTCTCCATTCCACGAAGCGCGCGCTTCCCGCCTTTGAATTGAAATTGTGACCTGTTGAGCAGCTAATACCAACTGCTCGAGCATTTATCAACAGCAGCTTCAAGCTTTTGATTATGACTGCAAGAGAGGTCAGTGTATGTTGATCACTGGCTAACTGCTCGCGCAGTCTGTGTATATCAGCTCTTACTCTTAACATTTTAAAGTATGTACATTTGTTTAGCTTAAGCAGGCTTCAGAACTACTGAAAGTTCACACACTATACGTTTAATTATACTATATATAACTACATTATGTATAGTTGCTTACTTAAATATTTTAATTACTTAATCTAATTGTTGTCTGACGTGTGAAAATGAACAAAGAATACAAAAACATGTGAAAATCTCCTCTCAAATAGGTATGTAACAACAGTAACTTTGTGGAACTAGGTATTTATTTAACTAAAACTAGTTATAAAGTAACCTATTTAAAATACATTGTTGGAGTTTAGATCCTTGTCAATGTAAGTTGCGAAGAAACTATTTAGGCTGCTTAAATTATTTATTAAATGTTTATTTATTATAAATTTTATAATTATTATTATTATTTACTAAAACAAATATACAAATACAAATATACAATTTTTTTTTATTTCTATATAATATCTTTTAAGTATGAAAATACCTGTGTTAGAGAGTCTCGCTCTTCCGTAGTATATGTTAGTAGAATAAGCACAGAATAATAAGTACAAGTGAATAAGTAAGTACACGATGATTGCTTGAAAAAGTTAACGTATTAGGTAATAAAATTTAGTAGCGTAATTAAATAACCTAAGTTAAATATGTAAGTTAAAGAATAAGAATTATAAACTTATGTTTTAGCTATAGTACGAGTATTATGTGTGGAGTGTGTGTGCTTCTGATTAACAGTATTTCAGGAGTACCCAGGAAGCTGTGAGTGATTGTATGTATGTGTGTGTGTGGAAGTGTGTGTGTAGTTTGTGTGTGCATAACTGAATGTTACGAAACTACTTTTAAAAGTTTTTCAGTTTCCTCGTAGTTAAGTTTTTGCATTTATAGTTATTCCTAGGGTAAATATCCAAAATTACATTTATAGCATTATAGATGTAAGCGGATTGCATGGTATACTGACGCGATGCAAACTGAGTCCGAGCAGTACTTTTATTGGCAACTCTACCTCTTCTTCGCTTGTTTAGATTTTTAGGGTTGTACTCTAGAGATCTGTGTAACTTTAAAACGAAATTTTTGGAATATATAGTTTCCTGACTGACAGTAGTCCTGAATCTCGGTATAGTGTATTTGTAGAGTATCGGTAGGGCTTAAAATACATCACTTTGATTAAAGCTCTCTGTGCTCTTTCAAGTTCCAAGAACTTTGTCTTGGTAGCTCCTCCCCAGACTAGTATGCAATAATTTTGAATTGATTGTCCTAAAGTTATGTAGATTTGGTTGATTGAATCTCTAGGTGCGACACTATTTTAGAATTTTAAAAATCCAGATCAATTTACGAACCCTACTCATCAGAAGTTCAATGTGAGCATGCCAAGACAGACGTCGATCGATCATAATACCTAAGTATTTTATTGTTGACACTTTATTGATGTTAGGGCAGTCACAGGTTTGGTCAATTAAGTTACATTTGTGTATTTTATACTAAACTCAATATTAGGTTGACTGTTATTATATATAGCAAAGGTCATAAAGTTCGTTTTAAAGACATTAAGGGTAAGCAAATTCAGGGTAAGCCATTGAGATACTTTATATAGTCCCTCCTCGGTTCTTTTTTTAACGTCATGCCAGGATGTGCCCTTAAAGACGATAGCCGTATCATCAGCATATGAGAAGATCTTGGCATGGTCTATTTTAAGGTTACAAAGATCATTTATGTAGACCAGGAATAGAGTCGGTATTTACTAAAACGGCTGCTGAGAAAGCTGGCTGTTCTCAAAACTACGCGTCTATACATTAATAAACCACCTCACCAGTCATGTATATTTTTATTAGATCATCCTAGAGGCCAGTGTAGTGTAACTCCGATCTTACCTACACTGCATTATAAACCTATCAAGAATAGTGCATACACTAACGAAACGAAATAAAAAAAGTAACTTTAGAAATAAACATAGTTATAATAAACAAAAATACATGACCTGGCTGACTCACACTTTACACACGTAGAGGTTCCAGTCAGCTTCTGATTTTGAGGGAGGCTTCAAAAGGAAATTGAAAGCCTTACGAGTTTTGATGGCGTCGTCAGGGCGAGAGTACTCGACAATCCAATACCCTCGATTTGCTAGCAATTTACAAAAATGAAAACATCATATCCTGGGTCATGACTTCAGGAAAGCAATTGACGATACGTGGTGGGCGATTTATCGGGGCCAAATCATTATTCCATCTTTTTAATAATTTTTACCACTCACATTAACACCATCCTTCGCTCGCTTCACCAAATTGGATTTTTTTCTCCGCTATAGATCTCAAATCGGAATCCACGCTTTTTCGTTTGCATTCTGTTGACTTGAGTCCGTCAATCTAAATCTTTTTCTTTTTAATATTCAAATTTAACACACTCGCACTTGGCCGATTTTTTGGTATTTGTTGTTATAGCAGCAACAGAAATACATCATCTGTGAAAATTTCAACTGTTTAACTATATATTACGGTGCATGAGATACAGCCTGGTGACAGACGGACAGCGGAGTCTTAGTAATAGATCATAGGGTCTCGTTATATACTCCTTGGGGTGGGAACCCTAAAAAGGCTTTTATAAAATGAGTGATCTATGACTATATATCACCAGCCTGATATAACATTAGTTTTTTTTAAACATTAAGATGATTGCTTTCCGTACTAAATTTAAATTAGAAAATATTTCTTTTATAAATACTTTTATCTCTCCTTTAAATCCCAAAAAGATTGGAAGAAGTATTCTGAGAGTATCTCCATATCGTTAAATATTGCTCCTAACATCCGTTACTCTAACTCGAGTCAAGGGCTCAAAACCCAAATGTGTCAAACAAGTACCATGCAAAACTTCAGTTGTGAGCTATAGATGGTGTTGTGGAATTAAGAATGTACCCTTAGTATTATTGTGAACGCATCCTTAAACTGTAACTTAGTAAAAAAGAAAAAAAAATAGAGCTTCCTTCCGTTTTAAATTACAATGGCGTTGTTTCATTTTCGATAATTCTCACCCAAGTTCCTAATTAAAGAATAGATGGCGTTGTAACTGCCGGTATTCTTAATAACGTTTAATAAACGTAATTATAATTATTTCTAAGTTTAAAAGTTAACACTTAACATTTTAACACTATTACCATTTCGATCTCGCGATGCATGTAGGTACAGTTTGCAATCGGATTAAATCGATAACTCGTTTTCTACATAAGTACATGCTTTATTTCTGTGCATGTTACACTAAAATCGACCTATTTGTATTTAATTATACAGATACAGTTGTAAACAGGGAAGATAGCACAGTAATGACATGCGATAAACTCCCTGATATCATAACGTCTACACGTCGACCAATGGACAAAGTCGATACTGGCACAATAGCATTTCTTTCGATCAAAGACATGAATAAGTGTTTCTTGTATCAAAAACGTCTGTGTACTTAAGCTGTTAGAGTACGGACACAGTCCCAATTTTCCAATTTGACAGTGATATAGGGTAATAAGGATAATCATTGTGTTCCGGTCTAGTTCTATAACAAAGAACGCGGAGTGCATTCTGCGATGGATCTCGAAGGGGGTAAAGACGACTGGAGCATTGAAGACGGGAATCTTGTAGTGTTTACCAATGTTACGTTCAGTGTTGGTTTGGGATATGACAGTAAGTACTGCTAAATTAAATTTAAGCTATTTAAAAGTATATTTTCTGAGCTTAATAGATACTTACATACCTACTTTTTCTTTGTTGCTTATGTTACTACCGAAGCGTGTACTTCTTTTGGTACATATCTATGCAAGTTTCATCATGCATGAAATTAATTGAATTAGTTTGTGTTTTGATAAGAACTCCCTTTATTAACAATTGATAAATATAATCACTATAGCGAGATTATTGTATAGTATTCCTGAAATTAAAATTTAACATGTCCAAGGCAAGGTAAGCACAGAATTTTAAAAACAGTAGAGTAAAGAAAAAACAAAAGAAAAGTCAAGTAAATTCAGAAAGAGTGTAAAATAATGAGGGTCACATCAATTCAATGGTACCAGTCTCAGATTAGATCCATCTCAGCATTATGCTGGTTGCTTTATTTTAGGGTGACTACAATGTGTGGTGTTAAAAACTTAGATAATATGAAACTTTGCTCCTTCAATTAACGAATTTAGATAGTTTTTAACGAAATTAGTTATTTCAATTAACAAAAATAATAATTTTATTGTAGAAAAAAGTTTCTCTTTTTAGTACATTATAATAATGAATCCCATAGATAGAACAGCTTTGTTCACCTATTTACATTATAAATACGAAAGGTTTCATGTAAGACTAAAAAAATTTGCCATCTTAACAGATGATAAGAGTAAGGCCCACTTGCACGTTCCAGACTTAGCTTCAATAACTCAGATTCAGCTGCTAAAACGGGGTTTTATAGTTAATTTATCTTGCACCATTAAAGGGTAGGAGTATATCTAAGGTTATTTATTGATATTTAACCCAGCATTGTGGGAGGGTTAAGTCTTTAACCAGGGTTAGTGAAGTTTTGTGTCAAAAGAAATTGAGGTTACATTCTGCTGTATAATGTACTCTTAGTACGAAATGCCACGAGACATTACGTATAAAATAATAAGTCGTCAAATTTCATACAACAAAGGATAAACAAGAAAGTCTGAAAGAAGAATACATTGTACTGTAGTGCCAAAGAGATAGATACAAGTTTCACTTTTTTTTCGATTCATTCATTATTGGTCATGTTACAATATAAGCGCATAGACAATTCAATGTTCCCATCTAAAAATTACAAATGTCAGTTTAGCAAATCCGGTGATCTTTTATAGTCGTGCAAGGCAAAATGAGTGTTAAAAATTGATATGATTAATGCAAGTTTACAAACTTGTAGACTGATTTATTCAACCAGCTGGGCTATTATGTATCTCTGTTTCAATCAAATTAAGATTGAAATCATTAGAAATCGCTGTTTTGCGTTTATGTAACCACAATCTGACAGTTTCCAATTGCAATCAATGCTTATTGCAATTGAAACCGTTTTTGACGTAAAGTATTCCAATCGATAACAATATTTAGTAGGAAAGAGCGATTACGTAAACCGATTTCAATTAAAATGACATCATAAGTTAGCAATAAGTTTGTTGTTTTTAGGAACACAGCTAACCTTGTTTCAATGAACGAAAATTGTTATAAATAATATTGTAAAATCGATCTCCATTGATAATCCGAAGTCCATAGCCTGCCTAGGATCGAGTTTTTAGTTTGATTGTCTAACAAAGTACCTCGATATTACTTTAAATACTAACATAACAAAAAACATGTCTCGAGCTATTTTGCTGGCCTGTGCGGATGAAGAGCGTCGCAAAAACCATTACGCTTTACTCCTAACTGTGAATTCAATCTAATAATATATTGTACATACATATCACATTTTATTTGTTTACTTACTTCACAAAATTTTAATTTATTTTCCTTGATACAGAAAATATCTCAAATTCGCGCCAGTTTCGATTGTGCTTCTTTCTTCTTCTTCTTATGTGGCTTTGTTTCGTTGCGATTACAAATTTCAATCAGCGTCCATAGATAAACGAGGCGATATTATACGGCCGATTTAAAATGGTCAGTTGGTGTATTCGCTATGCGTAACATAAGCTAACATTCTAAATTGATTGGGTTATCCAAACTCATACCTAACTTCACATTGCAATTTTATCGATGAAAATCCATAGAAATCAGTAGAAGAAATGTTACTTAATGCCAATATTTCGATAGGCACTGTAACCTGTTAGCATCAAATGTTTGATTGCAACAGAGATACATAATAGCCCAGCCGAGCAAACGTGCAAGTGGACAAATAACGTCAACTGTAACCTTTTTCATGCAAAATTGAAAAATAAACACCGACTTTCAGTCGAAGTTCATCGAATTAATACATAGTCTAAACTATTTTTTAAGTTGAGTGGTGTTATGTCTAATTTACCTGGGAATAAAGAAGTCAATTTAAAAGACTATTAAAAAAAATACTATTACAACTACAATTCATTATTAAGATTGATTATTATTGAAAAATGTTAATGTCTAATTATAAAGATTATGATTTCATATATTTTTTCACTATACTAAGTTTTGGTTTGCAATGTCCCAAATACAGTATACTTAATGATCATAAAACGGTTTACCCACTCCCACCACCAAACTAATTTCGTTTGTCGCAGGCATAGACGTATATATTAACGCACTAGCTACGCCCCGCGGTTACACCTGCGTGGTGGTGGTTGATAATGATGAAAATGATGATTGTTTGTGTTAACCGAGTCTCGCATCTTCCTTCATTAATCAAATTCATTAACATTAGTCCAGTCTTTTGATCGTGAAGAAGTACGAAACATACAAACACACTCAGAATCATTCGCCTTTATACTATAAGTGTGAAGTGTAAAGACAAACATCACCAAGGCCAGAAAAAAATTTGTTCGTCATACAAATACTTGCCTCAGCCTTAGATCGAACCCAGAACTTAGCTTTTCGAAGGCAGAGACATTACCAACTAGGCCAATAGGGGCGTCATCTCTATATAACACCTCATCTCATAACTTGCTCTTCAGTCACTTGATAGACCAGCCAAAAAGCTCAATAACAACGATACTTTAGTTGAAGCAATACTTCAAAGACAGAAGAACGACTAGACTACTGACTGAATTGGTCGAAATTCTACCTTTACGCGCGAATAGTGTTCCGCTACATTCATATCACTGTCTACTGAAGAGACATGATGATACTTACTGGGAATTCACGTGCTTCGACACCAAACCATTCTACACGTCCAAGAACTGGTTCGCAAAACCTGTTCCTATAAATTAACTTTAATGGTATATGCACGGACTTATATAACCTAGAACCACGACTTTGTAGTTGTACATCATTCATTACCGTCGCCCGGAGAGGAAGATGGTTAATAGACCACACTTTAGAGACGCCGTAGCTCAAAACGTGGAAAGGTTCCACCATTGATTGATTTATTTCTGCAATATAAATTACAATAACATATTAGTTCAGCCAATACAAACCTTCATAAACATTTTTTTTTGATAATTAGATATCAGGTGAAAAGAATAGAAATCTTTATTTGTTTAAGTTAAGAGCGTCCAGACAAGGAAACAAATGTTGTAGGGTTTTTTTCTTAATACCGTGTGGAAGTTCTATTTTTTATTCAAATCTTAGAGTCCGGATATGTAAGAAACCAGCTACAATATTTAACGAGCATTCAGGTATCGTCCAAAATAGAGCATATCATGGCCTCGACGGTACCCAACCGGTTGCCAGAGGAAGTTTGTAGAGCTACATCAATGAAAGCTTTTAAGTATATCATTGAAAATAGGCATTTTCTGTTAACAGGTCATAAAATTAATATACAACGAACTTGTGATAATTTTAACTTGGTTTTTTTACAATACAATTTTTTTATTAATTTTCTTTAATTTTTTTCAATAACTAATTCGACTAAGTAATTGGTTTCAAAAATCTGTAAATTGACTACAGTAATAATAATACCTAGTACCTACATTACTGCAGCGGCCAGCAAAAGAGGCATCTATGGACGAACGTGGGGCCGAGGCACACGTAAGTCCTAGTTGTGGCTAAGGTACCTACTTTTCCCAAATAATACACGGAAATTAAAACTAGTAGTACCTAGTCAGAACATTTTACTTAAAAACAGCTTTCTATTTGCAAGGTAGTTCAAAAGTTAAATAAAACGTATGATAAGTTACCTGCTTGGTTGCCATGTTTCGGAATAAATTAATGATCGATCCATTTTTAAATTACACGACAGATTATGAGTTCACTATGTAATTAATTTGGCCGCTAAACCACGACAGATATGTATTTGGCCAGTACATGGCTGTACTGGCCAAATACATATCTCTCGTGGTTCGATGTATCTTGAAAAAGGTTGCCAAAATAATACTCAAATTTCCAAGCGTGTTTGAGAAAAAAATATTTATATCCATTAGTTTGTTTGTTGTACTGCTAATAATAGTAGGTATAATGTACGTATTTATGTTGTAAATCACTGTATTACTAAATGACATATAACATAATCTGTTATTAATAAATGAATATGGATCCAGATCAGACACTAAATGTTAAATTTCGCGGAGTTTAATGCATTTACTTTTTTTTAAATTATATGTAATATAATAATATAAGCAGTAAACACGTTATTAAACTACAAACGTTATCGAAGACCATAACCTTAGCCGTCTGTAGTTAATTTGTTTTTAATGATGTTCTCTAGAGTCATTTCCTAGGGTCGAGTACAGTCAATTCATTAGTTTTACTACAAAATAAGACGAGGAAAGGTCACACAGAACAATGCCGGGCACTGAGTAAGCATATTGTTTGTGTTTGCGATGTTGGTAAATAATCTAATTCGTTTCAATATTTGAAAAAAAAAGTATTTTTGTATCTGTAAATTGGACGACGTGCATTATGACGTTTATTTTCAAGTAACACTTATTTTTTTATATATTGTAATTTTAAAATTCAGTACAATTTTCCTGGTAATCCTAATCGTATCAATTAGCGATTAGGTTTATCTTAATCACATCTGTCTTACGAATCGTAATACCTATAAGAATCTCGTAAAGGATCACAATTATGTACTAAAAAGGATCACATCTGCCTCACATTCCGATGATAGGTACTTAACATTTCTGCAGCATTTTCTAGTACTAATAGATTGAGTACAATCTCAACAAGTACTTACAATTTGAAAAAATTAATACCGACTTCCATTCTATTCAGTTATTGGAGTGTATCTCAAAAACTACTGGACCAAACTATCAGCAACAGCAACAGGAAGTCCAGTGAAAGTTATGAGGTAACAAACATATAAAACAAAAAAAATACAGTCGAATTGAGTATCTTCTCCTCTTTTTGGAAGTCGTTAGAAAACTAGATTTCATATGATATTCTTGGTGGATACTAGTAAAGTTGTAAAATACACAATCACCCGCTATATGTATATTTGAATTCATGGCCATGGACTTCATATCTATACTATATCTTTATATCTATACTAATAGTATAAAGAGGAAAGATTTGTATTTTTGTATTTTTGTTTTTTTTTGTATGTAATATACAACTTAAAAACTATGGGCCTAGCACGAATAATTGCTTAAGTGTAACGTAACGTGTCGTTTAGGTGAAACAGTGAAAACTGGAATTTATCTATGACAACTGTGACACAGATAACTCCTAGTTTGTTACATTTGATTTATCATCATCATCTTCATCACCACGCGGGTGATACCGCGGAGCGCAGCTAGTGAGTATTTAACTAAATCTACATTTGAACTTTGTTTTCATCACAAAGATGCAAATGCAATTAAAGTTGCGATTAACATAGCCAACATGTGCCTTCAAAGATAAATGTTATTTGTATTTCGTCGCATCTGCAGTACGAAAATTAAGCTCTGGAATCTATTTTAGATTGGCTGTAAATGTTAAGTTCATAAGATATAAATCAGAACACAAACTTAATTACTTATACCCAATCTCATTCACTGATGCAACGATTGCTATTCATAGAATGCTATAGCACCAAAATATGCACTACGTTATCAGACATTTGCGAATGTCTGATAATGTAGTATGGTATATGTATTCATATTTTTATTCTTAACCTTTTAATTTATCTGTGGGTTCAGAGTTCGAAAAGTAGTAGGAGTAATATTTCTACAAAATTAATCATCATTTACAAGCTGTTTTATTGTTTATATTATATTAACGGGGCTTAATCGCGTTTGTAATAATATTTATATACCTCGCCGTTTCGATCAAGTTGCATTGATCGTGGTCACGAGCGGACTGAAGACGCAGGTGTCGTTGTCTTGAAGTATGGAGATATTTTTTTAATATTTGTTAATATTAAAAACAGTTGTTATTAACGATATCGACAGATTTTTCTGAGGATAAATCGCGACGGAAACACTTTTTAATCACTAGATTCCATGTTGCCGCCAGTTTTAAAACATCCCCCTGGTTTTGAAGCGACTAACTAACGCGATTAAGCCCCGTTAATATAACATAAATATGTGTTCACATCGCGAAAGTTTAAAAAACACTGTTTTATTGTTGTTGTATATTAACAGTTTAGTAGTAACTGTACAAACATATACAATTACAAAAAACTTAAACTCAAGACTTGAGCTGAGTCAAGCTACATGATATCATCATTGACAGTGAATGACAATCGATCCCGTAATTGTTAGTCATTAGTCACAAAAAAGGGTGAATTTTTTTTTATCAAAAAAGCGGAACCGATTTCAACACAAAAAAGTGTGAAATAACGAAGGCGGTACTTAAATAGGTACTTTCGCGACTATGATGGTACCGACTTCAAATACGAGTACTTATTTTAAAACTTATTGCTGCTGAATTAGGTTCTATATTTTGCTCTACGACACTTGTTGTTGTGACAAATATCACATGGAGGAGGGAACACCATGATAAATGGATTCTTGGCTCCTATTAACTGCATCTTTCTCGTCTTCATCTTTCATACAAATATTATGCTCCGCGGTGATCGGGAGAATACTTTGAGCAATAATAAACACATCAGAGTCAATCATAATCATTCAGTTCATAAACCCTCCTCCACTCCACCTAGGCGACCTCTTATAATGTGAACATAAGCTTACTGGAAATAAGACTGAAAAGTATCTTCGTATTTCTGTTTTCTATGTAAGTGTTCAAAGCTCCTGAGTTGTTAAAAAACGGTTTTTCGTGTAAGTAGTTCGTTCAACTAGCAGCCTCTGCAACCGAGTAACTTTTAATCTCAGCATATGTAAAACGAATAATGTCAAACTCTCTCCAATATCAAGAATGTGTTCAAAGTACAACAAAATATCTCAAGATAAAGACATACGGCCTTACATAAAAACGAAGCTTACATTTAAATAGCGGCATTTAATACTATACAACTGTTCTGCGCCGTACTAAATGACGTTATTTAAATTTAATTTTTAAATTTCATATTAAGTTTTGTAATGTGTAATAGGAGCTTTTTTATATAAATCATGACGTGATGAATAAATTAATCGCCTGATGTACGCCTACGTAAGCTTGCCCATAAAAGTTCTCTCTTGATCAGTAATTTCGATGGAAACATTGCCCTTCAATGAAACACAGTATCGTTTGCGCACTACTGATTCCCAATTGAATAACTGACAAACGTGTGGTATTTCCCCCGGCGGACTACCAATGTGGATAGTTTCCCTGTTTTTGTGTTTGTGAGTTTGCTTTTTACAGTATTTGCAGTTATACTTTGTAGTTTTGACTACTTCATAAAAGTTTATATGTTTACAAAAACCAAACTCACATAGAAACAAAAACAGGGAAACTATCCACAATGGTAGTAATTCCAGTTATTCACTTATATTCACTTATACTCGAATGTAAACCCATTATTAGTTTTATGTAGCAATCATATTTTACTGTAATTGCGAGAGAATCAGGTGGAAGACTGACTCGTACGCAGTTTGTACCTACCTATTGTACATAACCTGTATAATTTTGAGGTCAATAGCAAAATAGTTTTATAACACACTGTTAATGCTATGTGCATAAACAAGCAGTTCACATATAATTATACAAACAAAATAAGTTTATAAGGCATTCAGCTCAAAGGAGCTATTTCTTATATAAATGTATATATCGGGTGTCCCGAAAATCAACGATTACCCGGTACCGGGCGAAAGGCCATGGTATACAGTTATGAAAAAAAACATGGCACTTAGCCAAGTGATAATAGACATTTTTCGAAAAAGTTGAAATTTTTGATGGTGTTTAATAATGTAATTTCAAATAACAGTGCTATTAATCGCAACCACAAATCAAAGTAACATTGTTAACTAAGTAAAATATTTATATGAAGTTTTGACGAGTTATGGTTTACAAAATTTTTGTCAGTTAACTTTGAATTTCGGAACACCATGTATGTATCCACTAATATGATACGATTTATATATTTTGTTGAATACTAAACATCCAAATTATTGTAGGTATGTATAAATAAGCAAATTCAACTAACCTGTTAATCAGCTAATAAACAAATAAAAAATTCACACATTTTAGTTTTTATTACTTTACTGTAGATAATCTAGCTATGTAGATACTTTATGGTTAATAGACATCTGATATACAGCTAAAATCTGCTCAAATGAATAAATAGAAATGAAAGTACCTAGGTAAATAAAATAATTGCTTTGATTTAATTACATACGAGTATATTATGCAGTAGCTGTTTGAAGAATGGTGAGATGAGGGGTAAACATTTTATAAATGTTTCATATCTATCTTATGCAAAACCAGGAAAACGTGGTGTATGGTTTAGTATTTCAAATCATATTTTGACATGGAGGAATTAAGGCGGGTCAAATGAGGGAGAATGTTTATATAAAAACCCTTGTAGAACATAGAAGAAAGATAGAAAATTAAAATCTGCATTCGGTTTCATTATTTTGTATAATATAAATACTTAACTGAAAATAGCTTTTTGATACATCAGAGTTAAGGTAAAAATATAGGAGAATTCTGGTTTTACTATGATAGGTGCACAGCTGCACGACGAGATTAAGTATGTACGCCGAATATATCTACGTTGATTTCTACACTATAGGCAGTATTAGCACAGCATAAAAAGGTTTACATAGAAATTCAAAATATTTAAAAAAAATATTTATTTGTCAGAACATGGTAGGTACACATACATATAAAGTAGCATACATGGTCGTAATAATGGAGACGTATCTCATGTCCTTGCCTGTTACAGCGTACAAGTGTTAGTTTTTTATATATATTATTATTAGTTTTGTTATAGTTAAAAAAATAACGAAATTATGTCTAAGTTCGAATATTGTTAGAATTATATTTTGGTTTGGTTGTATTTTATACCTTAATTAGATGTTTATTACTACCTATATAAGCTATTATTATCATTTTATCTTTTCCTAGTACCTAGTCTCGATTTTATGTCAATTATTTAGTCTACATTACATATCAAAACATTTTTATCATTAAGGAATTCTGAAATTTCATAGTAGCTTTTTTGTGCTAATAAAATTTTAAGTTTATTTTTAAACATTCCAATATTTAATTCTCTGATAATTTTAGGAATTTTAGTATATATTAAAGGAGCCATACAGAATACACTTTTTTGCATGAGTGCAGTTTTGGCCGTACGTGGGCAGAGTTTCATCTCGGCCTGTGTGCGAGTTCGAATACCAGCATCAGTCCAACTACCAAAGAGATGTTGATTTGATTTTACAAAAGTTGCTATTTCTAATATGTATAGAGATGGTAATGTCAGAATCCTGTGTTTTAAAAAGTATGGTTTACAGCTATCAGTCTTATGAAGATGAAACATTGCCCTGACGCACCTCTTTTGGGCTTTGAAAGCAATTCTTTTGTCAGTAGAGTTCCCCCAGAATATAATGCCGTATCGTAGAATAGATACTGCCATGCCATAATATGCAGTTATTAGAGCTTCTTCATTAATAACTAATGATAATTTAAACAATGCGTATGCCGTCGAGCCCATTCGTTTAGTTAATGTATGTATGTGTGCTTTCCAATTAAGTTTACTATCGATTGTCAATCCAAGAAATTTAGTTGAGTCCACTTCCTGTATGACTCTACCATTATATTGCAAAACTATATTATCACGTACTGTACGCTGCCGAAAGTATGTTTGTTTTGTCTAAATTTATTTTTAGGTTATTGTCATCTAGCCATTGAATGATTGATTTTAAACTATTATTTATTTCTGATTCGTAAGTGTTTTTATTTTTACAATTAATAGTAACTGTGCTGTCATCTGCGAAGAGAGTCGTAGGATGGTCTAGTGCTTTAATTTTTAATTTCAAATTATCTTTATTTAACATATAAATACAACTGTACATTTCTAGTGTAAGTTTAAATCCTAGAAGTGCTACTATCTTATAATATTTACTGTTTCGCAAGTTATAATACTTATATAAAACTTTAAGACATGTAATTTCAATATGGTTATTATTACGTGGATGTATTATGTAGTTCATTATCATTCTTTTATATATATATATAATCATTATGTACGCTTTAGAAAAGCATTACATTCCCAAAAACAAATTTATAATAATAAAATAAACCTAGGCGGTAGCTGTAAAATAAGTGCGCAAGCAAAATGCACGGCAATTGGCAGTTGGCAACAAGAACTTACACAAAGCGAGTAATCGTATTTTACGCCCGCACAAACACATGCGTCCCGGCGGCAATAAGTCGCACACGCCATTAACGCTCTTCATATCCCAAGATAATACGGCGGTAATGGCGCGCACGGCAGTGGCCAGCACACATATGTGCGCGGGCGTCAGACATCATCACGTTCTAGGAACAAGTGATGAGGTAATTTGTAACGATTATATTTATCGATAAAAGTTAGATCCTTTTTACGGGTCTTACCAATGTTTTTAATTAATATATTTTTATTTTTAGGGTTACTGTGAAGATAGAATTTTTCGGATAATTTATAAATGTAGATGTCAATGCGGGGTAACCCAATATCTAAATGCATTTTTAAAATATTTGTATATAAGGGAGTATTATACGAATATTTAACGGCCTTGTTTTGTATAACTTGAAGTTTGTTAACATTTGTGACGCAAGTGCTACTCCATACAGGACATGCATAGGTAATGCAGGGACGGACCAGGGTGCGGTATATACCGAGTTTGGTTTTACTGCTAAGGCATGATCGTCTGTTAAGAACAGGGCTTAGGCAGTAAGTGCTTTTATGCCCCTAAGGCGCAATTTAGAAGTATTTTCTGACCAATTCAATTTATTATCCAGAATTACTCCTAGGTATTTAACAGAAGGACTCCAGGGGATGCTAAAACCGTCTATATTTAAAGTTCGTTTCGGCACAGAGCGCTGTCTGGTGAATAGGATGGCTTCTGTTTTAGAGACATTAATTTGGAGCTTCCATGTTCGGAAGTATGAACAGAGGAGATCGATTGATAGTTGAAGCCGACCAATTATCAAATCTACGTCGCTGGAAGAGGTATACGAAGCTATATCATCAGCAAAGCAGGCTATACTTGTACGTGTCTGTATAGGTATGTCGTTTACAAATACCAAAAAGAGGTGGGGTCCCAGGATTGATCCTTGGGGCACGCCCGCTGGCACTGTATGGGAAGACGACGAGCAATCATTTATGTGAACTTTAAAAGTGCGATTCGTTAGGTAAGATTTAATTATTCTTACAAGAGCTATCGGTGTATTTAGACAGATAAGCTTATGCAAAAGAGCCTCGTGCCAGACTGTGTCAAATGCTTTTTCTATATCTAGCAGGAACATACCCGTTGATGCCTTAATATTTAGATTGTGTGAGACCGCCTCAGCCACTCTAGCCAATTGTTGGATAGTCGAATGAGCTGGGCGGAAACCAAATTGCTCGTTGAGTAGTTTATTTTCTGTTACACGCGCTAAACGATTGCAAATTACTTTTTCAAATAATTTACCTAGGCAGGGTAAAAGGCTAATGGGACGATATGAGATGGGGTCAGAAGAAACCTTGCCAGGCTTATGAATAGCTATTACTTTTGCTGTTTTCCAAATTAAGGGAAAGTAGTTCAGCATTAAGCAAGAATTAAAAATTTTGGTTAGAAGCACGATACACTTTTGAGGAAGATTCTTAATGAGTAAATTTGAAATTTGATCAACTCCTGGAGCTTTGCGTACTTTTAATTTTTTGATGAATTTCTTTATTTCAGAGGGTCGAACTAGTATAATATGGCACTGGTCAAGAGGATGGTTATTCAAAGTTGTTAGTGAACAGTTAACTTCTGATTGTTTGTCACTAGACCAGGATTGAGTAAGTTTCATATTTTTGAGAAACGATTGTGCTAAAGTGCCACACTGTTCATTTTCATTCCGGGTTAGGGAACCATTTTCAGTTTTAAGCGCAGGAATGGGAGAAGAAGAATTAGATTTCAAGCCTTTTACGACTCGCCAGAGGTCAGTAGAAGGGTTGTCGACTCTCTTTAACTTACTGTCCCATTGGCGATCATGAAAGGATTTTAGTAATGCTTTAATTCTTATCTGGATTTGCCGAACTTTTTGATAAAGTTTCTTACGTATGTAAGTATCATTTTCTATTGCAGCATATCTACGTAACCGATTTTTTTGATGGATTAGCCTTTTAATATGCCGCGGCATAAACGAGTTCCAAGGCTTAAAATTTGAGGTAGGAATACACGAGTCTCGAGCATCAACTATGTTATTTTGGAATGTTTCTATAATAAGGTCAATCTCATCCGTATTCTTAAAGGTACTGGATGACAGGGAAATATTATCGTTCAGTAACTGGCGAAATCGAAACCAGTCAGCTTTAGAATAGTTAGGTTTAGAAATTGGCTTCCTTGTAATTTTGGCATTGAAATGAGCAAAGACAGGTAAATGGTTAGATGACAAGGCAGGTATTGTGACAATATCATTGATAGCATCAAAACATTTAGTCAGAAGAAGGTCAGGAGTAGATGGTTTAAGTTCCGAGCGATAGTGAATAAGAGTTGGATCTTGCGGACCATGTATTACAAACTCACTATTTAACATATGCTCATAAAGCTTTTTTCCGTGAGGATTGAGATTTCCCGAAGACCAGTAAGGATGTTTAGCGTTAAGATCACCCATAATAATCACTTGAGTTTCCATAGCCAAGATACAGTCAATATCATTCGTTATGAGGGGTAGATTAGGTGACTGATAGACTGAAAATATTACGATATTGCTAATCGATAGCTTCAGTGAGATACCTATGCATTCAAGGTTAGTAGTAGGCGGTGATGGGATAAGGCTATGTGGTAGATCACACCGAGCAAGTATTGCAACACCCTGGCCAGTTCCGTTGTTATGCTTATCCCTACGATAGCAAGCATATCCCGCAACAGAGAAATTTAGACGATCGGTTAGTCGAGTTTCACATATCGCGATTATATCAGCATTTAGCTCACTTACCAACTGTGAAAGTTCTTGTTGCTTACTGTGAACGCCATCAGCATTCCAGTATACTACACGCAGTAAGTCTTTACTAGACATAGTGACCCAGATGACTTAGTATTAATATAACTTTATCCATAAAAGTTTTGCACATGAGAAATTCCTGTTTGATTGACTTAATTTTGCTTAAAATTTCAAGCATTTCAGCGGTAGCTAAATCTTGGTTCTGCATATTCTCTATTGGTGATGCTTTCGTAGTGTTACGTTCATCTTTTCGCAATCCATCTTTATTCGGTATAACGTTTGCTTGCTTTGAAGGCTCTCTTGCAGTTTCGTGTGTTTTGTTATCCTGTTTGAGTGGTTCTGATGGTTTGAGTGCTTGAACATTATGAGTTCTGGTTCTGGTTACTTGAGCCCAAGTCTTACTATTTGATGAAAACTTTGATATGGGGGCAACTTCAGCTGCACTAATAATCGTCTTCCTAAGAGTTTCCCGTTTTGACTTTATCCTATCCAGGTACTTAAGCCGTTCTGAGCACTGGCTGAAATTAGCAGGATGGTCTTCCTGACAATTACAGCAACGTGCTGATTCTAATCTGTCTTTCTTTTGGCACTCCCAAGTGGGATGCCCTTGAGCACATTTAAGACACCTTGCAGGTCTATTACAATTTTTTGATGCATGTCCAAAGCCTTGACATCTAAAGCATTGGGTTCCAGTTTTATGGCTCGGCTTGTATCGTTGAACATCTACTACGCAATTTGATATATATTTGATTTGTTTGAACTTGCGCATATCGGTTCCGCTCGGAAGTTGTACTAATATTGGTGGACATTCCGTAGGATACGTCGTTCTCATTTGCGTGATGGTGGCACCAGGAAATCCAATCAAGGCAAGTTCACTAGGTACAGTATCTTGTAGAAATTTAGGTATGCCCTTAATGACCACTTTGGGTAATTTCTCATCCTTTCGTGAGAAAGTGTGAAACGTAACGTTTTCTTTTAACAAGCCGTCTTTCACGAGTTGGTGGCCTTTTGCCGAGTAACATTGGACTTTGACCCTGTTCCGTCCTTTATATTGCAAGTGAAATCCTTTTTCGTACCTTTCGATCACTTCTTTGATACTCTTATGACTCCAGTCACCCATGAGCTCAACCAGGATTGGTGGTATTTGGTTGACTTGATGTTTCTTTGTAGCTTTAATAAAGGACTCCGTTGCCACATCATCCACTGATAGGTTGCTGAAACTATTACTCGTCACAGCTCCTTTGCTCTTGGGAAGGCCTCTGGAGATAGCGAGTTTTTTCGGTTGCTGCCATTGGTCAGCTGTTGTGGAAACTTCGTCTCTGGGTCTCTTGCTAACCAAGTTAGGGTTAGACGACGACCTAGTTAAAAACTTTTCCATGATATCGATAAATGTAAAGATTGTATTTAGCACATCACTAGTAGTTGTGTTGGTCGACTACGGAGAGGTACTCGATACGTGCGGTTGCGGAGGCAACTGAACGCACACTTGCCCTGCGGGACTCCGAAGTTAGGAGTACGTGCTTTAGACCGATGAATTATTTCTTGTTTTTTATGAATATTTATTTCTGTAATCTCAGTATAATGTTTTCTATTACTCAAGTATGATTTTATAAGGTCTAGAGTATTTCCTCTAATGCCATATGTTTCTAGTTTTTGTAAAAGTATATCGTGGTGAACATAATCAAAAGCTTGGGTCATATCACAGAATATTGCGCAAACTGGAATAGTTGCATCTATGTTGGTCATAACATTATCTAAAAAAATCATATATTGCCATATTTATTGTTTTATTTTCCCTAAATCCTTTTTGTTCGTTACAAAGTATACTTTTCTTTTCCATGTAGTTGTAGAGCTGCGCGTAAATATATTTTTCAAGTATCTTTGAAAATATAGGGATAAGTGAGATTGGTCTATAGTTATCTATGCATTCCCTATTTTTCTTTTTGAATATAGGTTTAATAATGGAGACTTTAAGTGCGTCAGGATATGTACCAGCACTAATACATAAATTCATAATGTAGCTTAAGTGTCCACATATGTATACAGCAACTTGTTTAATAATATTTGTAGAGATTCCATCGTACCCTACACTATTTGTATTTTTTAACGTAGTGATTATCTTAAATATGTCTAATGCAGTGCTCGGAAGAAAAAACATTGAATTGGACCTACTTGTAATTAATGAGTTTGTTTTCTGACTATTATTTTTAATAGGTTTAATTTTATCAATGAAATGGTTGTTGAATGCATTGCATATTTTGTATGGGTCAGTGATTGTATTGTTATTTACTTTTATTCGCAACACAGACTCATTTTGTATCTTTTGTTTTGAACTATTTATTATCTTCCACGTGCATTTAGACTTATTTGTTGCCATTTTTATAGCGTAGTCGTTTTGAGCTCTTTGGGTGAGCTTAGTGATTTTTTTAAACAGCTTTGAATAGTTTACTAATTTATTCTTATTTCTACAATTACGGTGTCGTCTGTATTGCCATAAGAGTTTCCGTTTATTTTTACTACATAGTTTGATGCCACGTGATATCTATTTTGGCTTTTTAACTGATTTAACAATTTTTTGTGTGAAAGGAAAACACAAATCATAAAATAATTTAAACGTTTCAATAAAGTAATTATACGCATCATTAGGGTCGTCAATACTATATAGATCTGAGAAGGAGAGATTTTTAATGTGCGATATAAACTTAGATATATTTTCTTGGCTATAGTCACGCCGTTTTATGTACCAACTATCAATGATGCATTTTTTGTCGACAGGACACATCAGTAGTTGAGCTGTGTGGTCGGATAGCGCGAATTCAACCACTTCAGCTTTACAATTATTTTTAAAATCATGAGCGATATTGTCTATGCATGTTTGACTACTTAATCGGGTTGGTTGTTCAAATGTTAATTTGAGATTAAAACTTGCTAGCAGTTGCTCTAGCTTTCGGGAATTTATATCAGGTTTTAAAATATTAATGTTATAATCGCCAGCAACAACCATATGTTTGTATTGCTTTTTATACAATATCTGAAGAAGATTATCTAGCTCTGTAAAGAATACTTTTAAATGCTTTGATTTTTGTTTTGGTACTCGATAGATACATACAACCAAAATCTTATAGGGAATTAATTCTACGGCACAGCACTCAAATACTCCCGAAATTGATAGAGCCTTAATTTCCGGGAGGTCTCTATACTGAATTCCACTTTTAATTAAGATACAGGCTCCGCCTCTTGAAATATCTGATCTACAAAAACTGGACGCTAGTTGGTAGTTAGCTAACACTAAATTGCTTTCAGAGCCCAGTCTAATGTTGTGCTCCGTTACACAAATAACATCAGCGTCAAAATTATTTTCAGAGCGCAGTTCATCTAAGCAAATAGTTAGCTCATCAGCTTTTCGTAATAATCCTGCGATGTTCTGATGCATGATACATATATATTTATTAACGAAAAAGCTCTACATTTGGTTGCTCGTTATTTTTATCGTTATCTGAGTCATAGCTTGGATCAATATTATTATTATTATTAGCTTCCCTAATTGCATATGCGACATTGTTTAATATGGTACGCAGACCATAATTTTTTAACATACCCGAACGAAGATGGAATATATTATTGTCGTATGATAGACATGAATTAGAGTCTAAAACAATAGCATACTTATGTGTCAGATTATCTAAATATAGTGATTTATTAAAAATATCAATTTTATAGTTATATGAACTCAGATAATTCATTACTTTAGAATCCGGAGAATATTTATAGGTAGGTAGACATATAATAAAGTTTGTTTGTTGTATATTACACAGAGCCTCTCTAGTGAGACGAATAAGTTTAATGTAGTCACTATTCTCTTTAAAGTCCTCCTCTCCAATGAGCACCACGCAGTAGTCGTTCATAGTCAAGTCCGCAACTTTTGTCTCTATTTCTTGTAAAAGTTCTTGAATACCTCCGTTAGGTGTAAGGTAGTGTCGTAGTAGAGTACTTCCACTTGATGAATTTAGTGTGCTTTCAGCCACGTGCAGTACTCTATTTTGTTTATTTGAGCTAATTAAAATGATATTGCTTGGTTGCTGTGAAGACTCTGTTTTCTGTGTTATGTGTGTTGGTATCTTATTTAGGTAGTTTTCGGGTTCGTCTAAAATTTCTTTATTCTGTGATTTGGATTTATTTTTAGGTTTTTTAATCTTCTTTTTGCATAAGTTTTGTGATTTCTCTTCTTTTTCTATATTATGTTCTGTTTGTACTTCCTTATCATAAAATGTTTTTTCATTTAAAATTAGCGCTGTTTGTTCATATGTTCTTTTTGGTGTGCCTTTCTTTTTGGGTGTACTATTTAGCTTTGCTGGGCTTTGTGTAATCTTTTTGAATAGCTCATTTTTCTTACATATATCTTCATTAGCACGTTTAAGTTCATAATTTTCAGATAAAAGTGTTTCTATCTCCAAGTCTGCACTGGTTAGTTTTATTGTCAAAGTTTCAATTTTATCTCTTAGTTCTTTAACTAATTCACTTTCTTCGTCGTTAGATATGTCTGGTAAGCTATTTACAGTTGCATTTAAAGTCTGTGTTATAACCGTGCTATCATTGGTTAAATTAATGTCTGAAGTTCTTCTTTTACTCCTGAAGGTAATGTTCTCAAAAAAACTCATTTTGAATCCTAGTTATAGTTTTATAAATAATTATGAGATCAAACTTTTGTTTAAATGCTTTCTTGCTGTGATTTCCAGTGGTTCCTTCTGAGATTGTTTATTTACGATTATTATGCAAATATATGTACGTTTATGTTAATTTTTATCAAACCACTGTTAGATGCGAAAAGATACGGAGCTAACTACTTTACGCGATGGCGTGGGTTGCACTTCGCGTAATCGTGTCAGTCTGTCTTTCGCCTTAAAATTGTAGTTATTATCAAATTCACGATAAATAAAAATAATATCCTTCGATGAGACTTGAACCTGCTACCTTACGAACGCAAGGTAAGCACTCTTGCCTTTCGGCCACGGGGTTATTAGTTGCAAGTGCGAAATTAAGGTACTGTATGTGTGACTCGATCTTTAGTCGCATTGAGCGTAGCCGTTATAATGTTATATTTGCATGAGTCACGACACTTCGCACTGCACTATTTTTTAACACCACCGTTTAATGAGGGTGATTTTAAATAAAACTTTTTGAATTATTTTCACAATTAGCATGTCTTTAGTACTAGTTTAAGTCTTTAGTTCAGTTATTAGTGTTTGTTTTTCCAGATTTAGGTACTATTGTTCCACTTATTCCACTATTTTTTGCACTTAATATAAAACATGGTTTTTTCAGATTTATTATTGTTCCACTTATTTTACGCACTAGATAACGCGAATACTAACTATTTACAACTATATTTACACGTGTCACATATTATATTAATAAGAATTTGCGTAATTTTATTTTTAGAAATTTAAAAAGCCGGAGCCGATACTATCGCTGTGACAGCGCGCGGGGGGAGGGATAGATAGACTTTGGTATTAGTATATAATTGCACTATTATCGATGTGCAACGCCTGTGATAACGTCTTTTCTACATTACAGACAGTATTAGTGTGCAATTGCACTATTATCTGTGCAAAATACATTATAGTACTAGGCGAGATGTCAAGGACGCAGGCGTCCCGAACATTCCTTGAAAAAGGCCACCGAATGTGGTCGAAACTATACTCGGACCTATCCGATAAATATTACGTGAGTAATCCCGTATTTCTAATATATAATAATGAGTGAAAACCACGTTAGTTTTTATAACAAAAAAAAACATTATAGTTAAATATTTATTATTAGAACCCCTTTTCTAATTATAAATGTTTAACTAGAAAATACGCTGACAACGCAAACGCTTCAAATATGACATCATCCACAACTTCGTTAAAGCCGATATTACTTGGACTTCAGGCTACATTATGAAAGCATAATTAAATAAAACCGGCTTTTCTAGTATTCTTTTATACCCGAACTAACCCGTATTGAGTAGGCAAACGCAGTCTCGCTTAAATGCACTTACATTAATAATAATATATTCCATAATTTTAGCACTTACATCGTTTTGAAATTATATAATATGGCTAGAATCATCATCATCATCATAATCATCATCATCATCATAATCATCATCATCATCATCGCCAATTCAACGGTTACAGCTTACCAAACGGAATGCCAGTTGTACAGCGATTAGAGTGTACAATACTTTACCTGACAATATCAAGGGAGTTGCCCTAAACCCTTTTAAAAATAAATTATTTGACTTATTGAAAAAATGTTATTACTCTATAAAGGACTTCTTAGATGATAAAAATCTGACATAGGTAATTATATATTAAGATCTGACATTTAATTGTATTAATTTACTGAAGCGACTTATCAAACAATTATATCAATTGACATTCTTAATCATTATATCTAAAATCAGTTTGTATTATTTTTAATTTACTGCCTGCTTAATTTTTATATTATTTTTGTGTAGATTCTAAAAACACATAAGTATAAATCTTCTTTCTATAAAACATTTGCACGCCGTTTAGGTAGAGTTTTGCTGGACCTGTATTATGTGCTTTAACAACTATGCAATATTGTACCCAAAACTGAAGCAAATAAATATTCATTCATTCATTCATCTCAGCCGTAGGAAGTCCACTGCTGAACATATGCCTCCCCCATGATTTTCCAAAATGCCGGTTGGAAGCGGCCTAATTTTATGGCTAGAATGTTACACAAAAAATGTTTGAAGTTTCTGTCGTCGAACTAGGCACATCGCCTGTGTTTCAGCGTACAGCGCCCTCCCCCAATTTTTCTTATGAAGCTAGCCTCATATCAATTACTAATAACCTTAAGTATTTTTAACTTAAGCCTTAGGCATATTATTAACAATGTAAGTACATATCTATACGAATGTACTGTTAACTAAACTTAAATAGAATAGAACTTTAAATACCAAAAATGTTGGAAAAACAGTTAAAATTTTGAAAATTTTGCCTCTCTGTGTGTACAGTATAATTGCATGTGTGAGTGTGAGAGGGTGTCAGTTGTGAATCAAAAATAATTAATGACCTAGTATTTTAAGTACATAACTTAAATATGGAACCAAAAAGAAATAAAGACACAACAGAGCATACCTGCTATTTAAGTGAGAATAAAATTAACATTATTATGAGTTTAATGTCTGCATCATAATATCACATCAAAGTAAATACCAGCTAAATTCAATGTATTTAAGCAATGGTCAGATGTATAGGGATCGTCAATGATCGCCGCAATGTTCTCACATTGATAAATCAGACTGGGGACTGCTAAAATTGCCACATTGCACTAGTACACTCACGGCGCGCGTACGCTCGGGACGCGTACAACTTGGGTTATCACTTGGATATTTAAACTCGCGTACGCATTTAATCAGTTATTTTTATGATGGACGTCGAAATGGCAACACCGGATAATATAGTTGGATTAAACAATAACCTAGTTGTTTTTCTGGATGTAAGATACAAAGCTAGCAGAAGATGTGGTAAATATTTTTCTACATGCGTAGTGAAAGTTTGATACAAGTTTGACATATAAATCAGACGGGTAAAGTGTTGAATGTATCTTGTGTGTAATATGTAACAGTTTGCTGTAGTCAAGTTGATAGTCAGCAGTTATGGTCAAGATGAATATTTAAACAAATTATTTTCAAGTCATATAACCTACTAACCTAATACTAAGTTTGAAGCAGCTTCTCAAATCGCATGAATAACGCTTTTATGAAGTTAAACAACGACCAATTATGATTTTGTTAAATATTTCATAATTATATTATAATTTGTCATGTATTCTATAATTGAATGAACTACGAAGACAGGCAGATAAAAAAACAAATGCTTTATAATCATTTATCAGAAGAAAAAGTAAGAAATGTTTGTACCTACCTATAGACACTATCTTATATAAGTAGGTACATGAACTGCGTGCAAAACATACATTTATTGATTTGCATGATTTGGGATTCTGCACGAATCCTGTCAGAAGATAAAAATAAAATGTGAGAGGTTTTGTTGTTGACGCAGGTTAAATTTACACAATAATGTTTACTTAGATCTTACTTTTAAAAAACCTCTAATCTCAGAGTAATATTAATTTATACTTTTGTAAATAAATAATAGAAGAGAAAGATTTATGTAGGTAGGTGTAAAGTTGCACTGAGGTTGGTGTCTCGAAGGTTTCTGATGGTATTTTAACCTATATAGACAAAGCGATATAAAGAGAAATATTTAGTGACACTACCGCTGGAAAAATGCTTATGGCAGAGATGTAGTGTCCACCACCGACCCTTCCACATAAAATGCAAAAAAAAACTATACAGAATAAAAAACACAATCGAAAACAATTGGACACGTGTTTTGCCTCTACAGGAGGATCCTCAGGAGAATTTGACTCGCCCAGCGCTAGACAACGACAATTCGCTAAACTAACAGCTGTCGGTATACTTCCTATTTGCATTTTTTGCTAGAGTACACACTGCACCTCTGCCGTACGCAGTTTTCGGCAGAAATGTCACTAAATATTTCTTTTATTAAAGGAATATGCAATTTCGAAAAGAATATATGTCTGAAAAAGTAAATGTTCAGGAAATGGGAAAAACTTATTATTTTCTAAAGTAAGCGTAAACTTTTCAATACATTTTTGATACACCTTTTGGGTTCTACTAGCAATAAAAAATAACAGAAGTTTTTAAAGTTTGTTGTTATTAGATATATTTCTGGGTATTTTATGTTTATGAGATATGCCTTTTTCGAAATTTACGGTATTACAAATACAAAATTTAAAGAAAATACATTATTAATATATCAAAAGTTTTATTAAATACTTATCCGAAATTAAACATAAGCAACATAATTCAAACATAAATAATAGACTTTCCTTCAAAATATTTTTCTGCGGGCTTCGTTTTTATTTAACCATTGAAATTTCGTCACAAAAGTCTGCTAATTCTGGCGGAATGTTTTGTTTCACCTTTGCAATGTCTGCAATTTACAGATTATTAATAGGTACTTTGCCTCTATAAACTAAATTAGCTTTGCTGGGCAAGTTACTACAAGTACGTTTTACTTTAGAAAGAACGAACATTTTTTGAGACATGCCATTCTCTATATATTTTTGCGCTTACTTCACCAGGTATTCTAGGATCAAAAACATACTCATAATAAGCCGATACTTAAAAAGGTTACTTTTCAACTTTTAGGTACCTACATCTTTTCCGTAACTTTTTACTGATAAAGGTTTAAGCTTTAAAATGTTGTTCCCATTTCTTGAAATCAACAATGTCTTCTGTATTTACTTTTTCAACGTTAAATATCTCAGTGTTGCTGGATTGAATGATAAGATCAAAATATTGCTGTTGATTGAACACACGATCTTCACGCCTAATTTTCATTTTATCGATTGAAAAATAATCATAAAATCTATATAATCTGTCATAATCATTAAAAGAGGGGGCGCGTACTGGAAAATATATCATCATCATCATCATCATCGTCTCAAAAAATAGGCATCTAATACACTAAATAAACTAAACAAAACACACAAATAAATAAGTAACATTTCAATAATCAATCTACTTTTACCGGCAATTTTCTCCCTTTCGTCGTTCTGGTAGGTACTTGCCACCCTTTGTGGAGTAAATGAGGTAATCCTCTTATTTTAGCCACTATTCGATTTTTCGAAATTTCATTGTCGGAATTATATGACATTATGAAAGCGCAACGGCAACTGTTTTACATTGCGATAAATTAAAAAAGGGCACATCTCCTAAAGTAGTGACCTTTTCGAAATTGTTTCTGTTCACGCCATGACGTCAACAGTAGAAATAATGCCAGAGTTCCACCCTTTTCGAACATAATAGGTTCAAGGAAGCTTAGCTAGAAAAAGTGTATTTGTCAAAATATGCAAGATGTGCCCGTTTCGAAATTTCGTTTTTAATATGGACTTCTACAAAGTAGCTCCAAGATTTAAACCTATATAAGTCTTTTATGCTACCATATATCGTACGTATTTTGATTCTTTTTAACCTAATTTTACAAGTAGGAAAGTATCGCCCAATTTCACAAAAACATATTCGGTAGAAATAATGTAAAAGTTTTCCAAGAAAAGTTATTATTTCACAATAGTTTTTTTTTTCATGTTTTAATAGGGAAATGCAATGATCGTGTCGTAACGACAACGTTAATTACAATTAGAATCTGTAATGCCCAGATAAAATGTTGCATTACCCAAGAGTTCATGTGGCATTTTACTAAAAATACTATATCGTATATGTGATTGTTACGTAATTAAAGGCGTTTAAAGAATGCCCGTGTATTATAGGCCGACCGACAGTCAACAGCGGTAGGTTTTTTTCATCTACGTCATATGTGTTTACTCAGAAATTGCGGAATTATACGATAAAAGGCACGCAAATCAAAAGGGTATAGTCCCGCGGAAGTCAAGTGACTCACATCCATGGAAGGGTACCAAAGGGCAGGTAGACTATTTGCCATTCTCTAGAGCCTCCAAGAAGGCCCTTATTCATCCACCTTATTTTTTTGTTGTTGTATTTATATATGCTGCACTTAAAGGTTATCCCCTTATGGCAGAAAGGTACCTCCTGTGAATGATACGTTATGTCTGGTAGATGACAATCAGGTGCAATGTTTGGTAAGACTCTTCAGTAATGGTGGCTAACGACGCAGTACTAGATATCCTGCCTCCAACCATTACTAAACACTCCACTAGCCTATTTATGAATAAGGAGCACAGGTTTGAAATGTGCAAATTCCTAGGTGATCAGGACTGTCCAGGGGTAAAGTGCAGTGCAGAAATCACAAAAACCTGAAAGGACAATCGTGACGCTAATCAGCGCAAGCGCGGACATACCCGAGTGCACGAGTACTATATTAAGAACTTGCTCGAAAGACTTTGAAACTGACTGAGATACGTGTACCTGCCGCGTAAGTTAAAACGTCAAATAATATTAAAAAATCTTAAACCTACTTACAAAAGTTTAAATCAAGTTATAGCTAAGTAGTTCTACATTTTGTAGGATCAAAACTACTACTAACAAGCATACGCGTTTCAAGTTAATCGTAAATATTGACGGCAGTCTAACCTATGGCAATGAACTGTGTCTAAAAATACTTCAATGTCACGGTTAACTTAAGTGATTTTAACAAAACTAAATAATTTTATTATGAAGTTTGTGTGGGGATAGCACAAATATTTTGCCAAACATGTTTATTTTACAACGATTTAAAACTTCATTAAAGAGGAAGTGTTTGTTGATGTATTCTAACATTAACAAAAAGTTTCGATCAAGTTATAGTTAAGTAGTATCATCAAAATTCAAAACTAAGTACTAACAAGCTAGCGCGTTTCAAGTTAGAGTGATCGTCAATATTGACGGCAGTCTAACCTATGGCAATAAACTGTGCCTAAAAATACTTCAATGTCACTGGTAACTTAACTTACATCTTTTTGACGAAACCAAATAATTTGATCATGGAATTTATGTGGGCGTAGCGCAAATATTTTCCGAAACATGTTTGTCTTACAACGTTTTTAACTAACATGAAAAATGAGGAGGTGATTTTTATGTATTTTCCACGATTACTCGAAAAGGCCTGGAGGACCAATTCAATTATTTCAAAACGTTCAACAATCTATCTCGACTTGCAACTGCAGTTCGACTCCTTCAACTCCTGGTGTCGTTCGATAATTATCCAAAAAGCCATTCTGCTATTTTTAGCGACAAATTGGAACGTAACGTCATTTTAAACTATATAATTATGTAAACATTAAACGCAACTATACAAATATGAGTAAGTGTCGCGTATATTATCTATCGAGTTAAAACAGCGGTGCGATTCTGTAATGATTCGTCGACGAGCTCACCGATTTCAAATACTTTATGAAAATATCACCCTTGTACATAAGGTTGTTTTTCCAACGTTTCTTGTCATCTATTCATTTGTTTCACGGATATTGTCAAAGATGCAACTATGTTTGCTCTAGAATCGCACGGCAGAATATAAAGTTTTGATGGATCGCTGGCGTCAACAGAAACGTAACTGCAGCTGGACTGTTGTTCAATTACAGAATAAGAAAACGTATAAAAGTTACCGTCCAGCTAAGGTTCGATTGCAATTTCGTTAGCGGTATCGGCCCCCTAGTCTAATTACAAAAAAAAATATTATTTCTTTACCTACTTTCCAGGAGGTCCCATTGCCACAAAACACCATGTCAGGATCTGATGATGGGGTCCCCGAAAAATTGAGGGCAATCCTAAAATGTTATTGGGACACATAATGTGTTTTATATATTTTCTAAAACTATTCAAGTATTTGCGTCTGGTACTCATCATCTCATGTTGCTGAGTAGATGCTGGAAAGTATAATTATATTTTTCTTTAACTATTCTAATAGTTAAGGAAAAAAAACTATGTGCTTTTTATTAAAATATTATAGGCTCGTATAGATCGTTACTTATGTTTTTTTTTGAGATATCTATGGGAGTGTTCCGTCTGCACGTATACGAAGTATTATTTATTCTGTGACAATAACACGTTATTATTTCATATTTTTCAAATAATAACTTGTAACAAATGAATAACTATATATAAAACATAGATAGATAGATAGCACTTTATTGATACACCACATTTATACTTGATATTAGAAAATAAAACAAATAACAATGCTATAAACTAGATGCGACAATGGGCGGTCTTATCGCTCCGAGCGATCTCTTCCAGACAACCCATACAACAACCCCCAACATAATGAAGTCTGCTACAGTTATTTAGTCAGACTATAATATTTTATATGTGATAGTTATTATGACTGTCTGATCATCAGTTAGTTACCTATTAACGACGCGTGTATGCGATTATTAATGAAATTTCGTCTATGAGAAACATTGGATTCTAGGATTAAAACATATGGTATTTTTCATCATCATTTTTATCAGCTGGTGCTTATTAGATAAATAACTCTGCTGAATTCAATTGTTTCTTTTTACTAAAAGATACCTGATTTGTTTGTCACCTGTCTCACCTGTCGATTGTCAATATAAAAATGAAATTTCTATTGAGTGTGGGTCGTTCGACAGATGAAGTATGTAGGTCTGGTAAATGTACCGTGAAAATTCATCACTATTATGCATCAGAATTCAAAACCTCACAGCAAAAACCTGAAAAAAACATTACGTGTATTTGTAATTACAAATTTGTAATCATAATCATCATATATGCATAATTTAATATTTTATACATTGAATAGGTACAGTTAATATACTTCCGCATATTTATAAACTGGTCACTGTGTTTAAATATTTTTAATAATTAAATACCAATAATATCAGCATTGTGTCAACAGTAAATTAAATATTGATTTTATTAAACTAGTGCATTATTTACAAAAGTTTTGAAACATTCCTATATATATATATATATAGTATATATACCTTATATATATATATATATATATAGTATATATACTATATACATATATAGTATCTTACCTTCAGTCACGTTACGTGACGAGCGTATCACTTTTGTCAGCTTCAGTCATCAACTTACTAACCTTAAAGATACATGTTTCTGTGTATATACTGAATAATATAAATCTTAGATAAAAAACATCTTATCGACATGATTCTTAAAAATCAATAAACTCTGCATTTTAATTTCTCAAATAAAATAATACAAGAAGTTAGCGTATTTAATTAATGATGTCATATATATTATATATACTTAAGTACATTTACACGCATTAGCCGACTCGTTATCAGCTGTCAAGATATATTTGCGTAAATCCGCACTTTAAAATCTCCTTTGTTTCTGTGTAAACCTTAATCGGACGCATGGTCGGAATTTATTTATATAACAAGGATATTAATGTTATAGATATAATATAATAGTACATTATGCAACAAGTGCGCGAGTTTGTTTATTACAATCGAGACGGGTTTTAGGCCTGAGATCGAAGATCGAAGGCTTAAATGGAGTAGAGATGGTAATCCCCCCCGAGGGTTTCCGCCTTGCCGTGGCGGGGGGGCTCAGTAGCCGTGGCTTGGATCACCACGGTGAGCTAAGAGGAACCAATGGGCCTGCCAGTGATAGCCGATAGCTGGCGGGCCCGAGGTGGAACCGTTCCTATGGGCTTTGCCCTCCAAATCCACATGGGAGCGGCCACTGTAGGTGGCGGTGGTGTTTGAGCGCCACTGCAACTGAGGCGGGCTGCGGTGTTGTATGGGCGCCGCAACTGAGAGTTAGAGGCCGTGGCGGAAGAGGAGTGCCGGTATTACGGTGAGCCGCTCTCTCTGCCTTCCGCGGCCTTGACGTGGCCGCCACCGTTAGATGGCGGACGCGTCGTACATCGTAGGGGGACTTAAGGCGCCCAGACTCGGGGCAGTATGGCGTCCTTTTGCAGGTTTGGTCCCCTGAGGCGGCACGCCAAGTGTTCTGGCGTGCTGCAAGAGAGAAGGGTCCGGCAACGGACAGCCGCGGCGGATTCGCGGTCGTGTGCGAAATCTGTCCCGCGTTCTCGCCAAAAGCGGCAGTGACGGAACACCGCAGAAGTTTGGTGGGGATGCTGCCCTTCTGGCAGAGACTCCCACATAACTACCGTGCTCCCTCCGAGGCCGGTGGTATCCTTAAAGGATTACTCTGCGTAAGAAAAAAAAATAGAGATTGTAATAAACAACGCGCACGAGTTTCATACGACGTCAACACACTTACTTGCTTGTAAAGCTTTCACTTGCAATTTGAGCTTCAGATAATATTTCTGGTGGCGTAGATTGTATCATAAATTGTTGAGTTCGTTTTCATCTTCATTGCTGACATTTTTCACAATAAATAGCGTAGAATTTATGTACAGAATAATAACTATCTATTAAAGTTTAACTTTCTGTTCTGCATAAAATCCAAGAGCAAAAGCAGAAAATGCAATTTTACATTTTCCCGCGTTTGCAAACATGCGCGCGCAGATAAAATGAAACCAAAGACGTTTCGCATCTGAGTTTCGCACATAATCAAACTCTTTCTGTTAGCACGCTTCGTACTTCTCACGACGCGCGTATTAAACCTCCAAAAAAAATGTTGTTTGAAAATAATTTTGCTATTAAAATGCTATTATTTATTTTTCTTTTTAATCGGATGCATACATATAAATCATATAAATGAATTATTTGCTAAAATGTAATTGTTTTGTATTGTATTTGACGAATACAATTTTATTTATTCAAAAGTTTTTTAACTTTTAGGTTAGAACTTTTTGCATCATTTTTAAAAACTTAAATTTCATTTTCGCACTCGTGGGAATGAAAAGTAAAAAGCACGCGTTCGAAATACGCTACATTTTGATTCTAATTACCGTTCAATAAGAGTCCCTTTTCTAGTAGGTGTGTTGAAATAGTAGTAAATGCAACTGTCATATAATAGAGGGTATTAAAACATGGTAGTTTTTTGAAACGAGGCGCAGGTGAGATTCAAAATAAGATTACACGAGTGTTTTAATAGCTAATTATATGCAGTTGCATACACTACTTTATTTAATCTCATGACATTTTTGCTACTAAAGTTTTATCCAACAAAATATTACTCAAATTCGTATGAACGAAATAGCGCCAAAATGTAAAATGTCTTCTTCTTCTTCTTGTTTGCCAATATCAGTGGAATAAGTCTGTTATTGGTCTGTTGCGCGCTCACCACATATAATGTGTACTTAAATTGAATTGAAACCTCCTTGGTCGGGACGCATTCTACTCGTACTTTAATAATTAAATATAAAAACAAATATTTAAAGCATTGTTTTGTTAGGAGAATAATGCTTTAATGTAATTTTTTAATTTTCTTAAAGAAGTATGTAAATAAAATATGCCAATAAAAGCCTGTATTTCATTTCATAATTAGAATATTACCGAATGATATTATATAAATGTAATTAATGATACAATCGATGCAATGTGACTTGTCACATGTAAGTATATAAACTAATATATATGTATTCTTATTTTACCCATTCCACGTGATATCCACGTTATTGTAATAATACACGATTACATTCAAATAGTATAGCTCCAACCCGTGGCTCCACTTACGACTATTAAAGTAGAATCGTTTAAGCTAGTAAATTTTGTTTGAAAGAGTAACAAACATCCATCCAAACCAAACAGACATACATTCGCTTTTCTTAGTTTTTCTTTCATAAGAACTTTCCCCTGATAATAAACAAACACAACAAAAAATTAATTCCAGGAGAAATAATGGTTCAATTTTATATATTTAGTGGCATTACAATGTTCCTTCAGTAGCTGGTGCCCGCGACTACGTCTGCGCAGGATTAGTATCTCAAGTAGCTTATTATCTTCTCAAAGGCCATATCTACCTTTATACCAAAATGTCATAAAATATGTACATGGTCAAACGCAATTGCAATAATAGTATTATACGAGTTAATTTAAATACTTAGTATATCAATCAGTAAACATTCATATTAAAATACAGGACTTACGTACATACAAATATAAAAATAACCACCATGGAAAAAACTGTCATTACATTTTATCATTCTTGCCGGTATTTGTGATACATTTCATAACCCTTGACGGTCGCCGTGCACGTCTAGTGTATCGAGCTGTCAAATTGACTTGGATTTTGACTGAGCTATCAGAAAATGATACAAAATTTGACAGAACTGTCATCATTACGATCTTGACGTAGGCGGAGATCTTATATTAAGAACTAAAAAGTCATTAAAAGTTCTGCTATTCATCGATCGATGGAGTCGGAGTGGGGTGTTAGGTTATTTTCGTTACGGAATTTCTGGATTCGGTCTCCACGCTCAAGGCCCGCGATAGAAGCTATTCAATAGCTTAATAAGTTGTTGAAGTCGTTACCACGATAGTTCGAAAGTACCTATTATCACAATATTGCGTGCATGGTACCGACTTCAACAAGTTATTTCACATTTTTTAGTGTAGAAGTCGGTTCTATTTTTTGATAAGTAATTTTTTTCAACCTTTTTAGTAACCTTGCTACTTACGGGATACACCGTCAATGATGATATCATCAAGTAAATCAACACTTTTCAGTATTTGAAGTGTAACTGCTTGACTGAATTTAATTAAATATATATGGGACCACCACGGAAGTATACTCTATCAAACAAAAAAAATAATCATCAAAATCGGTTCATAAACGACGAAGTTATCCGCGAACACACATAAAAATAATATATACACGGTCGAATTGAGAAACATCCTCCATGTTTTGTAGTCGGCTAAAAACAGGGTACAACTCCACCAATTTCAATATTTTTAAACCTCCAATAAAAGGAAGAGATTTTCAATTCAACCCCTATATTTTTTTATGTATGAACACGCATAACTTTTCACAGAGTACTCCAATTATTAACTCTTCTTTTGTTTGGTAGAGTATATACTTCCGAGGTGGTCCCATTTGCTTTCATCAAATTCGGTCAAGCGGTTTTTGAGTTACAATCTAATAGTTGGAAAGTGTGTCGCCTATCTTGATGATATTGTAACTGACAGGTTAATGACAATCGCTCCCGTGCACGGGTCACAAAAAATGGTGAAACTTTTTTTTATGGCTCGATGAGGGTACACCGGAACACATTTTCTTTAGTTGTTCGAGATTACGGTATTCTTTGTGCGACAAGTTACCATCATGCATTTCTCGCCCTGCTAATCTGAGTTCTCTTCTAACACTCGTTTTACCCAACACCTTTATATTCTAAGTATGTTTATCATAATTAACAAAATTAAATTGTAGTTTATTATAATCGTTTGTAAGTAACATATTTTTGTAGTCATATTTATTTTATTCAATACATAGTATTTGTTTGTATTTTCCTATAAATGTTGTTTCAGATTTTTTCAATTCAATTCAATTTTTTCAAGTTTCCTCAGATGCAAAATTGTTAAATGGGCCAAAAACTACCGACTATCTCGCTGCTTACCGATCATTCTCCATCGTTTGTTGTCCACTCTATCCGCGCGAACTGTTATTGGCAAAATTGTGGTTACGCCGCACAAGCCATACAAACAAGAAGTCTAAGTCTATTTTTTTATCATAAAATGGAACCTGCTTCAACAATAAAAACTGTGAAGTAACTAATTGTTGAAGTCAGTAACCACGATACATTATATATTCACAGATTTAATTAAATAGTTACTTTTGAACTATCAAGGTAATGACTTCAAGTAGTTATATTAGGCATTTTTTTAAATAAAATATACATTTATGCCTTGCAAACCTTATTACAACAAAAGCTCCTATGGGTATATCTATGGGATGATAAAATAACCCTGTGTTGTATGGGAGGATACATATCCAGTTTTAAAAAAGAAACTGACAATTACTTTCCAGAAGTCAGTGACAATGTTGCAAACACAAAACTATTTTAATAGTTAATAGTTAAGTTAGTAAAATTCAATCGAAATCTTTATTTATTCGACATATCGATTTTTACTAAATTATTGCCGACAAACACTCATGTTAGGGATCGAGTCTAATCAAATATTTTATTTAAATTAATGTTGAAAATCTAGGTAATATAAATGTAAATGAATGTTATATAATGGTCAACATGTAAAAAAATTGTCGTTATTTTAGTCTCATTCAGTAAAATGTTTGTTTTGGAGTTGATAGAACGAAATACCTACCTAGTGAACTTTGTCTTCTTAAAAAGTTATACAGGGTATTTTATATACTTTAAGCTCATTTTATGTATCATTAGGTATATTGTGAACAAGCTGCGGCCCACGGTTTCACCTGCGTGGTGATGGATGTTGATGATTTTTCTTGACTTCCAAAAGAAGGAGGAGATACACAATTCGGATGTATGTTTTTTTTTTATGTTGGTTACCTCATAACTTTCGACTGTTCTATTCCTTGACACGGTTAATGTACCAACCGCAAATAATAAGTCTAATGGTAAATTGACTTTTTTTTCTTATTAAACTACCTCTTTTCAGATTGTTTTCTTTACATGTTCTGTAATCTGTAAAACATTGTTTTTTGCCTAATTTCATTATTCTGGGTCAGCTGGAAGAAACCTTATTTATAGGTTATGATTCCCTTTTAAAATCGCGTAAGTAATATGTGAAAGTATGCTATATTCCATTTGTGCTACTGAGTTGAGCTCTTAAAATTGGATATGATTTTTATTTTCTAAATTTGGCCTTTGCATACAAAAATTTGGTATGTTTTACTTAACTTGTTCGTCGAATGCATTGTGAAGTACAGTCATAGATAAAACAGCTAGTACCATTGTAACTTAAGGCTTTCGTGTTGGTGTGGGAGAAGTTTCGGTGTTTTAGTCCCGAGTTTAAACCATGATTTAAGGGAATACCATATAAGTATAAAATTAGCTTAAACTATGGCTTAACTCGGGACTATCTTTAGTCTACGTTGTATAATAAGGTGGTATCGGTCTTACTTATATACTTTGCTTAAATTTACATAATGTCATTAGTACTGTCCCCAACAAATTTACTGTGCGCAGTTATTCATAAAAGTATCTTGTATAAGTAAAGCCATAAACCATGTTCTTTCTCGCATTTGCACGTGCAAAACCGATTGGGGACATTTGTGTCCCACTCTGCCATAGAGAGAGAGAGGAGCTGGGCTATAATCTACCACGCGGGCCTAGTTCGGCTTGGTGGATAGGCTAGTGGCCAACCCATGTCAAAGTTTTCAGGCAGCCCAAAGGCCTTCGACATAGCCTAAAGACTATTGTCCTAAGACAAACATCCGGGACCGACGGTTTAAATTGCCCTCCGAAGCACGGAAGCGCTCAGTTGAATAATGCCACTAGCGCTTACCCATCCTACTCCTTACCGCAGCAAGTATTGCTTAACTTGTTCATCGGTTAAGATCGCCAAGTCAAGCTCCGCTAGAGCGCTTCGATAAACTGTATACTCCTTCAATAAAAACTAATTTGATGCAACTTTAAGTATTAACATAAGGAAAGACACTTGTACAAACAAACGTACCAGCCCACTTCACCATTTTGGTTCTATTAATTATTATTTTTTTTATTTATAACTCAAGAACGGCTGTATTAACGGCTATATTTATTGTGTTTTTGATTTATCATTTCTAGGAAGAACATAGATTACTTTTCATCATCATTATGCATAACCACGCGTGTGAAACCGCGGGACGCAGCTACTCGTACAATTTTATAGCTAGTATGATATAGATTTCAACTTTTATACCTCTACGCTATCTTGAAATAAATAGGTCTAGACATACGGACAGACGGACAACAAAGTGATCCTATGCTATAAGGGTTCCTTTTGCGCAACGGAGTCCTACAAAAACTTTGACCATAGGTACCAGTTTCAAGCTAAGTTTCAAATAGCCCGATGAATAAGTAATCTTGTTTTCAGTAAGACTCCCGAAGACTACACCTAGCCCATCAAGTTTCCAAGTGATCCTCAATGGCGCTTCAGGAGCTATTAGACCAGGGAGACTCACCTTCATCCTTGGTCCTTCGGGAGCTGGCAAAACGACACTGCTGAAAATTTTGGCGGGCAGAAAGTAAGTACATTTTATGATTAGAATCTGCCTCAACTTTCTTCCAGAACTCCCATGAACACACGCGATCCTTGTAGGATCAAAATTTTACAGATTACAAGATAAGATTTCTCTTACAAACCATACCTCGTACTATAGTTCAGCAACGTGATGCGCGACCGTCCTACGGGGTGTCAGATGGTGGCGGGGAATAATGTTTTTCATTGTTTAAATACTTTTATATAATCTCATTCGGTAATATTCGAATTATGAAATGAAATACAGACTTTTATTGGCATATTTTATTTACATACTTCATTAAGAAAATAATAAAATAAATTAAAGCATTATGCTCCTAACAAAACAATGCTTTAACACATTTTTTTAATTATTAAAGTACAATGTGTCCCGACCAAGGAGGTTTCAATTCAATTTAAGTACACATTTTTCTGTGGTGAGCGCGCTGCGCGCGCAACGCGTTGGTTCCGGGCCAATAAACCAATAACAGACTTTTTCCACTGATATTGGCAAAATTGTGGTTACCCCGCACAAGCCATACAAACAAGAAGAAGAAGAAGACTTTTTCCATTTTGGCGCTATTTCGTACATACGAATTTGAGTAATATTTTGTTGGATAAAACTTTAGTAGCAAAAATGTCATGAGATTAAAAACTACACTCATATTATAATACCCTCTATTATATGACAGTTGCATAAAATACTATTATTATTGAGCAAACGTCTTCCTGCCATTACTTACAGTCGTAGAAAAAGAACGAGAAAGAGCAGACTTTTTTTTAATTATTGATGTTACAATATGGTTTGACTACCTAGTGATGTGGTTAAACTACAGATAGTCTAGTATGAATATTTTACTTATTCTAACACAGAGCAGCTCTGATTTGAATGTTCAGTCACAGAAAACTCTTCTGCAAAAAACACAGAAGGTTTCTCATGTCTTCTGCGAAAAACACTGTTATTTTATAAATATCATGGCTGTAGCCAGTAGTAGCAAAGATTCTTTGGGAGGTACCACCATTTCTTGGAAATCATTAACATAGTTTTTTTCTTAAGCATTGCAGCATTGGATTCTAACAGAATATTTTTAAAACTTATGAATGGTTGTGCTTATTTTCATCAAATTTACACCCTTTTTTTAGGGTAGATGCAGCTTCGTTGTAAGTTTTTGGAACAAGTTTACATGCTTGAGTTTCATTCGTGACATTTTGATTCATAATACTTTTGGTAAAATCACGGTTAAATAAATATACTTTTGGGCAAGTTTTTTCAGACAATGACAAAAAACGGATAATGGCCATCTGTCCCCCTGTTACGGATGAAGGGACAGGTGAAACTTTTATAAAAGTTTCATCTGTCCCCCTATCAGTAACCGGGGTAGAGGTGGTAAATTTGTTACCGTTTGTCCCCCTATGGGGACAGAGTAGGGGGACAGATGGGCATAATCCGTACCTCGTCCCCGCCATCGTGTGTCACCCCGTACAATCGCATAGGTACGACGTTACCAACACACTATCACGTTGAGATATTGGTGAAGGGGTCGTTGTGTCTTTCTTTTTTTTACAGAAGTTTTCTGTTTGGTTTTCATAAATTTCACCATGTAACATATATGTAGCATTTAAGCATTATTTTATATAATATGATACTTATGCAAGTCTTTATAACCGCTGGAGGCTAAATATTTAAAAGTTCCTGAAGTTCGTGTAACAATTTTAGTATTTACTTATAATGGTAATAAATTATTTTGAATCGTATCATGAGACAAAGGCAATTAAATTCATATGTAAAAAAAATTTAGTTGGTGATTTCATTTCTTGATAATATAATTATATTATCAAGAAATGACATCACCAATGAAATTCTCAATTTTGTATGGTACTGCTGAAATAGTCTAGCACCTGTACAAATATGAATATTTTAAGAAGTAGGTACTTACATCTGTTACACGTTTTCGATATTTATTTTGGATATGTAACTTAAACTATCTAGGTACAGAGCGATACAAAATTAAAGAAATACTATTATAATATAGTGTACAAAACTCGTAGGTCCCTAAAGACTGGCTCTTTCAAAAAACTAAATTGTATGATTATTTAAATAGAAATATCTCAAGGTTGTATGGTTATGTACTGCACACAACAGGTAAACTATGAATTGATCCAAAAATAGTGTGTGATTAATTGCGATGCAAACTTATATACTTATATTAAAATCAATGTCATTTCTTTTTATCAAAGTAAACAACTTATCGAAATGTAACTAACTATGCTGTATAAGTGTTGAGTGCTAATCGTAAACAAAGGGGATAAATTTTATGGGTCTACAATATGGAAGAATAAAGAACTCGATATTAGTCAATTAAATTAATACGTTAAGTCCGGCAACAAAAATATATAATTGCAATGATAAAAGTAACATTTTAAATGCACTTCTACTAAAGTACCTAATGCTTATTTAGACTTTTTGTGCCATTGATTTAAGGTAGGTACGTAAAATGTCAATGGCCTAGGGGTTCTCCATATAAATAAGTGAGGTCGTACATTATACATCTTTGCCCGTAGTGACGCATAATTATGCTATTTTTTAAGAAACTTATAAATAATGAGTTAAATGTGTATATCTGAAGTGCTCTTAACGGAGCTTGACTGTGCGATCAACAAGTTAAGCAACGCTTGCTGTGGTCTGGAGGCCTTGGAGGGGTACCCCCGGGGGTATTATTCAACTGAGTGCTTCCGTGCTTCAGAGGGCATGTTCAGCTGTCAGTCCCGGTTGTTTGTCTCTGTACAACAGTCGTTAGGCTATGTCAAAGGCCTTCGGGCGGCCTGGAAACTTCGACATGGGTTGGCCACTAACCTACACACCAAGCCGCACTGGGCCCACGTGGTGGATTATGGCCCAACTCCTCTCTCTCAGAGAAAGGCTCGAGTCCCAACAGTGGGAACAAAATGGGCTGATTATGATGTGTGTGTATCTTACTATATAAGATGAACATATTTCGATTATTAGTATTTTTATGGGATAGGTTGGCAAACGAGCAAGCGGCTCACCTGATGGTAAGTGATACCGTCGCCCACGGACATTCTCAATACCAGAGGTCTCGAGGATGCGTTGCCGACCTTTGAGGAAGGATGATAGGAAGGAAGAGATATATCTCTGCCTTCCTATCATCCTTCTGTAGAAGAGGGGAGGGTGGAGGGGGAAGTAGGGGGAGAAATGTTACTTCACGTCGGTGTTACGTGGGAGTGTGGTACTTCTCCGGTCGTGCCGGCCCATTCGGCTGTGGGGTTGCTGCGTAGCACTACCACAAGCAAATTTAACGCTTACTGCCAATCCTTTTACACGTGTAGCCTGTGGATGGACTACAAGCAGAGGACATACAGTGACTTGCGCGTCCAGTACAACAATGCGTTCAGGATGTTGATGGGGCTACCGCGTTTCTGCAGCGCGTCCGGTATGTGCGCAGACGCGCAAGTTGACGGCTTCCACGCCATCATTCGTAAACGGTGTGCTTCACTACTCTGCCGCTGGCGCGGTAGCCCCAACACTATCTTGAGCGTTCTTGCCGCCAGATGGGATAGCCCAATGTTCACTCATTGGATGCGTCTTTACTCCACTAATTATGTGAAGGCCTAATTATTGTATAACATTATTTTGTATTATTTGTTCAAAAAATTGCGTAAGTGTAACGCAACCGTATACAGTACAAACTATGAGTTATCTATGCCACAGTTGTCGAAGATAAATGATAGTTTTTAATGTATACCAGGGATGGCCAAACTTTTGTTTTGGACTACCCGTGCTAGAAACTATTCCTTGCGGTCGACTGCCAGGTATAGTTTACAAGAAATAAATAAAGCATTTTTGTAATAAATTTATAAGTATTTATTAACTAACGTTTAAAATTTGCTGTACGTTTTTGGGTGGATTTCGGCACTGCATATTCTCCACAAGTTTATCATATTGGGGAGTGTAAGACGTAAATGTATAATAATTAAGTTTATTTAAAATATTATTTAGTTTATTTAACTCTCGCAGGCTACTTAAATCGCCTACGCGTTCGACTGTTAGACCGCGGTCGACCTCTTGGCCATCCCTGCTGTATACTATTGCGTTACACTTACGCAAAGTTTCGTGCTAGACCCACTTGTGTCCGCCTGACTAGCAACCATTCTCAAGTTTCGTGTCTGTTGCTAAGGATCTCAGTGTGTCTCATTCTTGAAGGTATCTTTTTCCTTTTACGCCGCGTCTAGTGTGATACCACGTTTGACCGCATCATCACTGATCATCAAGTGAGATAGTGATCACTCACTCGTCAAAGTAAGAGGTTTAAAATAAATATAAAGGAGCGCCTGGTGTCTAAACGAATTTCGAGGCGCCTTATGTAGTATAGAACACAGGCTCTTTACATTTTCACTGAAATACATACAGTAGGTACCTACTTACTTTAACACTGAGTACAAAATTAGTTGCCAAAACAATGATTTCAACGCTTACTGGCACTTAACACATACGTGGTGATGGATTATGATGATGAAAATGGTGAAAGAATCCTATGTATTAATCTAGAGCTTCATCTTTCTCCACACCAAATATCAACAAAATTGGTCCAGCCCTTTGAACGTGAAAAAGTAACAAACATCCAGACACACTTACACGCTCAGAAAATTTCGTCTTTGTAATATTAGTCTGAAGTGTGATTTGCTCTCGATGAAATTCAATCGTTCGAAAATCATTCAATAAAATTGATAAGTTCCCACTTGTTTCAGAAACACAGGCGTTACAGGTTCACTATACGGGGCAGGTCGTAATGCAGTCCTTGTACCTCAGAGCACAACCCTAATCGACACCCTAACTGCGATGGAAACAATGAAGTTTGCTGCAGCGCTGAAACTGCCAAACCACAATAAAAGAGACCAAAAGATAATGGTAAGAAGTAAGAGTAAATTTTAATTAACTCGTTGCAGATGAGGTCAATAAACTATAAGACATTGATAGCCTGTGAATGTATTGATATAATTTTAGTAAACTACGTAATAATATTGAATTAAACCATTACTTCGTATGAAAAAGAAAATAATGCGAATAGTAGGTAGGTTGCTATTTGCTAATTGCGTTAATTTTATTACCTATTCTATTTAAAAAATTGCTATGCTCATTGTCATATATCTAATACCTTTAAATTAAACGAGCAATTGTATAATGTATATATAATATATATATAATATGAAACTCGGAAACGGCTGCATCGATTTTCATGAAATTTAGCATGCAGGGGGCTTCGGGGGCGATACATCGATCTAGTTAGGTTTCATTTTTGGAAAACGTCGTTTTATCCGTGTTTTCAGGCAATGAAAAACTGCTACAACAAATTGTTTTACCGATACAGCAACACTAAAGACAATAGATGGCGTTGTTAAGCAACAACAGGTCAGGTTTCTAAAAAAACCGTCCGTTTATCCAGGTACTTATAGAAATAAAGTGTTCACGTTTATAGAAGATTTCATCGTGACGGGCGTATTAAGTGGTATACAGTAGATAGTAGTACGAGGTATTAGGTTAAACCATGCTCCAAGAGACACAATAAACCTGTACTACGAAATGTGCTACGAAAATCAAAATGAATGTTGCCAATTCAAAATTAGCAAAAAGGTCTTAACGTGTATTTAATTATACAAAATTAATATATTTAAATAAGTGTATATAATTTTATGAAGCTACCAATTGAGGCGGTGAAATTAATTGATCAATTGGTTACTTATTGGTTACTACTATGTATGGTTTCTGTGGGTTAGAGTCAATAACTTTTAATATCCATATACTTTTGGTACGGGCTCGTCCATTAATCACGTGATGGTGTTAGCCACTTTTCATACCCCACACAATTCGCAATAAATAAACGTGAATGTATATGGGGGGCATACAATCAAGTGTATTTTTTTGGTGTAAGTACCATAGAAATGAAACAATAATACCATAACATACAGGTATAATCTAATTACATTCTGCAATAAAAAAATTCAAATTAAGCAACGGGATAAAAGTGTCCAGGCAGACAATTAAGGTTGCAGGTTATTTCTGTTGGAATAAAATGTGCTTTTAGTCCAGTCAAATTAGCCAATATTTTGCAAAAGAAAGGAAGTAATTCGCGACAGTGGTTTTTTATTTTTATTATGGTTTAATATGATTTAAGAATCATGTTTAACTCAATCCCTACGAAACTTAAAATCTCCAGAAGAGGCTTAAATCGAGTAAAAACGATTAAATTGCATAACTTCCTTCAGGAAAGAATGGTTATCACTATATTTTTATACTACATATACTTAAAGTAATATATTCTACCTTCTAAGTATTTTTAACCGACTTCCAAAAGGAGGAGGTTCTCAAGTTTATGCGTATTTTTTTTATGTATGAACGTGTATAACTTTTTACGGAGCAGTCTGATTTTGATAATTCTTACTTTGTTTGGTAGAGTATACTTCCGTGGTGTTCTCATTTAAATTTCATCAAATATACTATGTCGCATGACTTTTTTCACTCTAACTCACTTACTACATAATATAGTGATATATACAACCTTTATACATATATAGTGACAGAGTGAAAAAAGTCATGCGAAGTCATAAAAAGAAGGCTATATTCATAAATACAATAAACTATTCCAACTTCATTGATTTTTTCTATTTAACGATCCGTTAAAGTTTATACCTAATATTTAACATGGTTCCGTAGTTACTAGAAACGGTGCAAACCGGGGAGATACTCCTAACTGTGTTTCGTAACGATTTCAGAATTCCATTACTTTCAGAATTTATTATTAACTTATTATTATCATTATTATTATTATTATTATTAGAATTATGTCCATACTTTATCCTGATTTGACTGGACTAATATTTGTTGAAGATCAAGGTCCATTAACGAAAAATAAATAAACGTGACATCTGATAGTATTCGTAAAACACACTACAAGAAAGCACAGTCTATGTAAACCTTATTTTTATGCTGTGAAGAAAGTTTGATTTTAGTTCAAGTATTGATTATTCATATTCAATAAAAATCAATTAGACAAATTTCGTGCATTTTCGTCAGGTCCCGTCATAGGGATTCTAGAATGGCAACATGCTGTCAAGGACTACTTTTAATTTATTGTATACACTTGACCCTATTACAGAAGTTCAATTCTCGACCAGAATAATCACAATAGTACATATATATACCCACAGTCTACCCACAGTTGACCGACGCGGTCAAAACGCCTCCTGTTTGGTTATACATACGTAACGTAATACAACACAACGAAAGCAAAACTGACCGCTCTCTGTATGATGGAACCCTAAGCAATTTACTAGTAAAGACAATTTGCAAGCCAATAGAGAATTTGCCTTAGAATAGAATAAATAATAAACATTCAACAGAATTATCTAATTTAACCACACCGCAAATAGACTAATCAATACATGAACAACTATTACATAATCTGTGAGCATAATAAATCGATTTACACGTCAAGTCCACTCGATTTGATCGATCTTGCGACTCCACTGTTACATAATGATGTCATTATGATATTATGTTGTAGACCTTAGGTATATACGAGTATATGATGTGTATCTAATCAATTCATCATAGCCCCTAAGGTCATACATGTAAAGGTACCTTACCAATTACATAAATAAACTGATACAGAACCCGATAGGAAAATAGCTTTAAAGTTGCCACGCCTGAGATCACTCCTGCCTGAGATCACTCCTACCCGTACTTTTGATTGAAATGTCTCTACTTATCTATAAAAATTGCAGTGTCACCTACATAGTCTGTATCAATATAAGCATAGCCCATAATAAGCGACGATAATGACGAAATGGTCACACTGCTGGCAAAATTTGATCTATTGTTCTCTCTGAGTTAATGTAAAAAGTATGAGCCATCGGACACGCGGCCCACGTGTTACAGACAAATAGACATTATCCTACTGGTAAGAGATTTTCGGACCGGTCAAAAGCCTCCGATAGCTAAACGATTTTTTTTCCTATTGTAACCGATTAATGAGCACGGAATCACTCATTTTAAAAGCTATCTAATAAATAGGACAGAATATTATAAATAATAATAATCTTTATTTCAGGCAATAGCACAGTTAAATATTGTAAAAATACCAGCGGCCCATATCGAAAACACATACCTTACAGACTAACATACAATAATGTATAAAAATTATGACAAACATTTTACAAAAGTTTTAACGAAGCTCACTATTTAGTTGAATATTTTAATAATACATAAATAGTATATGTACCTACGTATAAAATACTTATGTAAATAAAATTTAATTCAAATTTGTTTGGCTAATCAAACATTTCAAGTTGAAATCATTATGGTAAGCTAGCTGCGACCTGCGGTTTCATCCGCGTGGATGGTGATGGCCATGGATGATAATGATGATGATGATGATGATGATGAATAGTATCCTATGACCCCGGGATATAACCTCCTTGCTAAATCTTATCGTTAAAGTCGTCATCAAGTATTGGCGTGACCAAGAGGTATAGGAATTAATTTTATATATGTAATACAATATAATTGACATTCTTTTTGCAACATTCTGCAAATGCAATGTTCTGCAAATTCAACATGCTGCAAATTCAACATTCTGCAAATTCAACATTTAAGTAATTTAACTTTTTGCAAACTCTACATTTTAGGATTCGACATACTGGGAAATGATACATTTTGCGATATCAAAATTATGAGAATTCATCTTTCTGTTTCGAAACGATTATTTTAAATTTATTTTACCTAACCGTCTACTCTCTTCTTATTTTTTTAATGTACTTAATTAATATCTACTTACGTGAGGCATCAGTCTCCCACGAACCATGTTATTCTCATACTAGCTGGTGCCCGGACTACGTCTGCGCAGGATTAGTATTTCGAGTAGCTTATTATCTTCTCCAAGGCCATATCTACCTAACTAATAAAGTACATGACTTACATACATACAAATATAAAAAGAATAACCATGGAAAAAAACTGTCATTACATTTCATCACCCTTGACGGTCGCCAAGCATGTCTAGTATATCGAGCTGTCAAATTGACTAGGCTTTTGACTAAGCTATCAGAAACTGGCACAAACGTTGACAGAACTGTCATCATTACGATCTTGACGTAGGCGGAGATCTTATTATTTTGTATATTATGTGCCCAAGCATGTTACGTTTCTCACCCCGTGGTGATGGATGATGACGATGATGATGAAAAGTATCCTATGTGTTAATCCAGCACCTAATCAACCTCCATACCAAAATTCATCAAAATTGTCTCCGTCGTTTGAGCGTGAAAGATTCACAAAGATCCACAGATCCTACATCCATAATCAAAATCTTTCGCGTTTATAATATTAGCAGGAAGTAGGTCTTGGATTTTTGTGATGTGTTGGTAAAGTGTCTATGCCTCCCGCGGGGTTTGTGTGTGTTATTGTTGTGTATAAACGTTACTATACGCATAAGCTGCAGGGTCTGTGTTGCCGCGACTGATCACAATAAGAGGCCAAGAAACATATTTAGACTTTTTCACCTTTATTTCTGATAGCTAATGAATGTTATTATTATTAGATAAGAAGCGTGACCACACAACTTGGAATCCACGAGGTGTTGCAAACAAGAGCAGGTCAGCTGTCTGGCGGGGAGAGGAAGAGGCTGACCATAGCTTGTGAACTCCTAACCGATCCCGCTGTAATGCTGCTTGACGAACCTACCAGGTATTTATTCATCATCATTATAATCTCAGCCGTAGAACGTTCACTGCTGGGGCCTTACTATGAGCTCTTAAAGCAGGACTTCTAGACAACTGCCCGGTTTATTCGTACCATGACAACTTTAAAGCAGGCCTGCCCAGGCCTACTATTCAAGAGCCGCAGAAAAACCGTTCACCTGTTTTTTTTGTATGGACTTCTCGTTAACATGTCGCTCTAAATCTACTCAGTTTATTAGCTTTCAAACGTCTAGGCGTATGCAATGTTGGTTATATTAAATTGTTAGAATGTCAGTGACAATATTATCCGATCACCTTTGAGAAAACCATATTTAAACAGTTCACCTAAATGAGCGTCATGGTATGATTTCTTTCAAAATTGTTTATGTCAGGTTTAAGAACTGCACGGAACTTGCATGGTTTTTACGAAGCTGATAGTAAGGCCCCTGAACGGCCTATGTTTCCCCATAATTTTCCAATAGGACCGGTAGGAAACGGCCCGCATCCAACGTCGTCCTGCGGTACCTTTACCAGATCCACCTTGCCAGTGGACGACCTACACTGAAATTGTCAGTCCGTATGGCTTCCATTCCAGAACCTTCCTATCACATCGGCCATAGTAATTACTATCTACACTATTATACTACGAGTACGTTTGTAACTCAGTCTCTCTCTCTCTCTCTCTCTCTCTCTGCCACTCTGTTACCTTATCACGCCTAAACGGCTTAACGGATCGTAATGAAATTTGACAAGGAGATACGAATTATATCCCGGGGTAGGACATAGGATACTTTTCATCATCATCATCATCATCCATCACCATGGAGCTGTATATAACAGCAGAGCGCAGCTGGTATGTTATAAAAATTGCCAGGTAGGTACATTATTAATTATACAATACAATATGCTTAACCCAGAAGGTTTTTCGTCTCATTCGATCAGGAACTTGTTAAAGAAATAAATGTGCACAGAAATAAGGAAAACGTTTGGTCTGAGAGGCCGTGTGGTTACTTTTGCATCTCGGACATTAAATCTCATCTTAGAATAACAACTTAGGCCCTTACAATATAAAAATACAAGTCATGCAAGTCCAGGCTCGCATTTTATATACGGCCTCAAATTAGAACTGGCTCGTTTTGCTACGGATTAGTAGTTATGTAGTTTCATTTAAGGCCTAATGCGACTGACAATAAAGTTTAATATACTACATCTGGACATAACACACAAGTTTAATAAGGTATTAGGTATGGCTGTTGAATAAGTGAAAGGATATATACCTACCTACGGCAAGGATTACATTGGTCACTTCACACAAGGCCATGGAAAATTATGGCCAACATTAGCAGAACTTTACCTTTATATTCTTGTGGTATGAATGAGTACTTATTTATTATTACCTACTTGAAATTGTATTTGTAACTGGTTAAACTTTGTGATTCTATATTTCTTAATAGGTAAGGTAGGTAGGTATTGTAGCAAACTGCTACATTGTGCCTATGAAGGATATGTCTGCACGTAGTTCCAATATAAGGTAACTTTTTGGACACCTTTTTATATTGAAATTTATAGAGAGAAAAATTCACATCCTCGTACGGGATACGAACCCGCGTCTTCTGACTCTCCGTGTCAGACGCCATTGACCAACTAGGCCACCGAGAATCTGGTCCGAGCATCGAATTTTAATTCTCTATTTGACTAACCGTCTTGCGGGGACGGAGCGACATCTATTGGACAGTTAACAGTACCATCCAACCGAAAGAAGCATTATTTAGAAATACTTTAGCTTTCGCATTAACATCGCAACCCTTGTGATTTTTATAGTATTACTTTTCAAAGCACTAACGCCTGCTTTAGCGATCTCAAACATTTAAATTTATAGAGAGAAAAAAATTAATCCCGTCCGAGGATGTGAATTTTTCTCTTTCAGGCGTTAGTGCTTTGAAAAGTACCTAATACCTTTTTATATATAGCTTTTTGTAGGTTTTAGGATTTATTCATGAGTTTGATACATAGGTTCGTATAACTAAATAAAAATACAATTCTTGTCTACAATTCTTAGTTATTGAAATTAATTAAACAAGTTTAAACGGAATAAATCGCGTCTAATTTTACTTATATTATGTTATCAAGTTCAAGTTCAAGTCATTTATTGCGTTTTAAATTGTGGTTACAATGAAAAATTTTATAGCTACGAGTACAATGTTAAGTAAAATCCTAATCTAAGATTATATTAAGTATACTTAAGGTAATATAACATAAAATTCCTTAAGTAGTAATATCAACTAATATTTTAATAATACACCAAACTATACATGATAAAGAAAAACTAAAATTGTACTCTATGTTTGATCTTAGGATGGGCTATATTTATGGTCAATATGAGAAAGGTTTCATTTGGTAAAATCTACAATTAATTAACCATCTGAAAAGTTTGACTTTCAATTTTGGGAGTGGAAGTGATTTTAATCATTCTGAACTACTCGTATTATTAAACACTTGTATCGCCATAACATAACAATTCCTGCGGTAAAGCTCATTATTACACTGCGGAAACACTAATCTATTCAGAAATCTTGTCCAGTAGCTACGGTTATCACACAAGTTATTGAAAAGTTCAGGGTGTTTTTTACAAACATACATATTTCAAATATATACATACAAGGAAGCGGAAGCACCTTTAATTCCTTAAAAAGAGGCTTGCAGAATTCTATAGGGCAATACAACACAGCAAAGGCAATATAGCAAAATGCTCGGATACATCGCCTTTGTGCTTTGAAATCTATCCCATGTCTTATCCCGACGTTTCTACCCGTGATCATGTTCACTGAAAAGTGTTCGAATACTCGGAATTAAATAATATAAAATGATACGCGAGATAATCCGTTTAAACTTGTTTAATTTCAATGTATAATAATCGCGAACCCTAAGAAATCATTTCTTAGTTATTTATTTAAATTAATATTTTGAAAAGATTAATACCGACTTCCGTTCTATTCAGTTATTGGAGTGTATCTCAAAAACTACTTGACCTAATTTGATGACATATAAATGGGACTACACGGGAAGCACCAGCTTTCAAACAAAAAATAATTTTGAGTTTCGGTTCACCCAGTCGAAAGTTATGAGATAACAAACATATAAAAAAAACAGTCGAATTGAGTACATCCTCTTTTTTTTTGGAGTCGGTAGAAAAGTGAGTCTAGCATGCCACTACCAAATGGAAGGCTCCATTCTACAATATTTATTTAGGTATTGGGACATCATTTTATCTCAAGCTGTAGGGCAGTTCTTCTTCAGTGCAACTGCTAGATTTAAGCTCTTGAGGAATAAGCTGGATCTCAATGATGGAAACAGCCAAAAGAATCAAGATTAGGTACACGTTATAGTTACGTAATGATGTTTCAAGACTTAAACTCTTGATGGCCTGCTGTTGAGCAGGAAGAAGTCAACTGGATGTGATATCGCAAGCCGCGCGTCGGTATCTTTGAGTTTACCTCACGATTTTACGTTTCAGGACAGGCGAATGTTGGGCACCATCAGTCTGTTCTCATTTCATCATCATTTATCAGGTCTTCTTATTTTCCAGTGGACTGGACACGGTTTCCTCAATGTCTGTGGCTCGAGCGCTGTTATCAATAGCCCGGAGTGGACGCACAGTTGCATGTGTGGTCCACCAGCCTTCTTCCAAACTCTTCACGACAGCTGATGACGTCATAGTTCTCACTAACGGCCAAACGCTCTACGCGGGATCCGTTGCAGACATTCCTGAAGCTTTAGGACGAGCAGGCTTCATTTGTCCACAATATTACAATGTGGCAGATTATTGTAAGTATGTTGTATGTATAATATTATAATATACCACCTACTAAACAAGTTTAAGATCTAAGCAATATAATATCAGCAACACATTTCTTTTGTGGTAGTGCCACGCTGCAACCCCACAGCCGAATGGGCCGGCACGACCGGATAAGTACCACACTCCCACATAACATCGACGTGAAGTAACATAGCTTGCTATTGCGTTTCGTCGGTTTGTGGGAGGTTCCGGAGGCCCGATTCCCCTCTCCCCCTCCACCCTCACCCCTTCTATCTTCCTTCTTATCATCCTTCCTCAAAGGTCGGTAACGCATCCTCGAGAACTCTGGTATTGCGGATGTCCGTGGGCTACGGTATCATTTAACATCAGGTGAGCCGCTTGCTCGTGTGTCAACCTTTCCCATAAAAAAAACAATTATTTCATTATTATTTTTTACTTATACTATACTAAATGTTCGTGCTATCGACTTATTATTATTCGTAGGTGCTATCGTACTATTATTTGCTTTATTTTGCCAATTACCTACATAATTATAAAACATAAATGAATCGCCGTATGTACGAGTATAACTTCGACTCGATATTATACCAAAACTTTATATTCGATATTCGACCAAAAAAAAAACTAATCGGTAACGATTAGAATTTTTTTGTTTTGGTCGCTCTGATCAGGGATGGTTTAAAAATAAAAAAAATAATCTTCAACATCATCTATCACCACGCAGGTTAAACCACGGGGCGCAGCTACTTAGTTTACGATAAAATTAGTTGAAAATATTCTCAGTGATGGCTTTATTTCTTTTGGAACGCGACGGTACACCTGACAATGTTACGAGTGTCATTGACGCCTAACTTGAAGTAAGTATTTCATACTTTGATGTTGAAATTGGCGCACAATGACTTCTGCCGTGCGATTCTCTAAGAGCATCTTTGACAACATCCGTGAAACAAATGACGAGATGTCAAGAATCGTTAGAAAAACAACCTTATGTACAAAGGCGATATCTCATAAAGAATTTGACATTCATGAGCTCGACGAAGAGGTCGTCGACGAATCATTAGAGAATCGCACGGCAGGTTTTACTATGGTACGGCCCCAAGTAAGGTTGTTGGTATCTCCTGCCATCAGTAACCGGCCTTCAACTTTTATCCAATAGTCAGAGGGAGTCTTTCAGTTATATTATTGTTCGAAGTTTCTCAAGACTAATCGCAAAGACGTATTGCGTATCAGCGTCTCAAAATGGCATCACTTCTTAAGCCAAGTCCAGTCTATCTTTTGAGTAGCTAGTCCTTTTTGGGTAGCACAGTAATCCGTTTAGGGGAACTTGTCCATCTCGGGATATTGATGACATAACAAGCTGTAGCAGCTACTCATTAGCTTTACATTAAGTGATAATAAGTAAATGTTGAAGGTGTTGAACTATGGTACTTATATATCAACTCATTTTGTGTAGTGGCAAGAAAATCAGGGGCCAATCTTTTCAAATCGTTTTTTGCTATGTACCTATTATTTTTAGTATCGACTAGCTGACCTGCCAGCGGCTTCGCTCGCAAGGCCTTGCGGGATACAGTTAATTACAGTTTTTTAACTACCCCACGGGAACTCTTTAATTTACCGGAATCAAAACTATCCTATATATTGACCAGGGATATAAGCTACCACCATACAAAATTTAATTTAAATCGGTCCAGTAATTTAGGCGATTTGCCCGCACAAACAGACAAACAGAGAAACAAAAAAATTGTAAAAAGTTTAAATTAGTTTGAATCCACTCCTTATGGGACTCGGTTTTTAGCTTTTTTTTTCAGTCTACAGAAATTCGACCTCTACAATTTTATTATATGTAGTGTAATGATGTAGTACAGTGATATGGAGTGTGATGTCGTCAACTAGGCCGCTTTAAATGAATCGATGATAATATCGAAGTAACGAACGTAGTTGGATAACTTAAAGAACATTTTTAAACATCCTCAGCCATTTTTGTTATTAGAGTTTTGTGTAAGTATCCAGTGGCGGATTTAGCAGCACGCTCAGTACGCTTAAGCCGAAGACAGGACATTTTACCAGTTTACCAGCAAGCGAAATAATGATTAAAACTATGTTTTTGCAATTTCAACTGAATTGTTGATTCTAAAAATAACCTAGATATACTTAGCTATAGCTAACCACCTACTATATACTTACTATAGCGCTCGTAGCGGAGCTCGACTTGGCGATCTTAGCCGATCAACAAGTTAAGGAACACTTGCTGCGGTCCCGGTTGTTTGTCTTAGGACAACAGTCGAAACAGTAACAGTAGGCTATGTCGAGGTCGTTCGGGCGGCCTGTAAACTTCGACATGGGTTGGCCACTAACCTGTCTACCAATCCGCACTGGGCTCTCGTGGTGGATTATGGCCCAACTCCTCTCTCTGAGAGGAAGGCTCTAGTCCCAGCAGTGGTAACAAAATGTGCTGGTTATTATTTATGATTATGATTTGGGAAATGTGTCCGTCCCTGTGTTTGATAACAAAACCTTGCCTTAAACTTCGGATATTTTGTGTCTTGTTAGAACTTGCAATCCTTTATTAGTGTCAGTAGACGTTTGGCACATCGGTGTGTCGTTATAGGTTGGTACCTAGTGCTCAGGGGGTATTTAACCTGTGATGAAACTTCTTATGTTTATATGTATATTTTCCATTTTCAGTATTAGAAGTAGCAAGCAGTGAACACACCGGCAACAGATCGATGTTAGAGGGGGAAGCCCACAGCTACTCTCAAGAAATGAGCAAAATTGCTAAAAACGATTTCCACAATAAGAATGGAAAAGGTACGAGTGCACAGTAAACGTACACGACGTTTAATATAACATACACACAATATAACATTTAGATGTAAGTTATATTATACCTGTAGGTATTTAAAAACTCGCTTACAATAAAAAAAATTAAATGTAGGTTATTTTCACAATAGAGCTGTGGGTGGATGACGAAAAGATCAACCAGTGAAGAGTTTATTGAAACCAGAAAGTATAACTATTATTATTAACCGGAAAAACAGATAAAGGTAAACATTAGTAACTAAAAAGTACAAAAAATTACTGTTACAAGCTTATTATTTGCGGTTGGTGCAATAAAATCGGATCGAACGGCAAAGTTAAGTTTGTCGGAAAAGTCTTGGATGGGCGTACTTATTACCTTAGCAGTGGTTTTCAAAGTGGGGGGTGCACCTCCCAAGGGATGCGCAGAGACCAGCGAAGAGGGGGCGTGGACCACCAGTGCAGTTAAAGACCTTATTTATTTATATTCAAACTCTTTACGCAAAGAATACTCGACATATGTCCTCGAGATTTAATTTGTCAATATTTCCGACTAGGAGTTTAGCATTAGAATAAAAACTGTATTGTGTTCTTTGCTGCCATTACAGAAAAAATAATAATAAATAATAATAATAAGAAAATACTCTCATGTTTAGTAATTGTTCCAATTTTAATGTGCATTTTAATTAATTTAAACTTCCTTTTTTCTAAATAAATGTCTATTTTCGTTTAAATTATATCTTTTTCTCGTAGTCATGGTATAAAGTATAGTATGCAACTCTTGAATAAAACGGATTTATATCGAGGGCCATGAATAACTCACGTTGCTCAGGATTCTAACACTTGAATAACTCGCTACGTTCTTGATTCAATCATCATGAATCACTCCCTACGGTTGTGAATTAGTCGTTAGAATCCTTCACTTGCTCGCGATTCATATATGGCAAATCACTAATTGCTTAATATACTATTAGGTAACTATATAATTTATATGCGTTATGTCTTTTTTTCATCGCCTCTTACGATTCGCATTCGGATTGCGGAGGAATAAGTGGATTGGTACCTACCTACTTGTGCGTTCACAACACAGACGTGCCTAGATACTAGGCCTAGAATAAATAATGATCCTTGCGTACCTAGACGTTAAATGCCCATAGTTTTAATTGTAAATATAATAATATATACCTATATGATAATGCTTATTCATAGATACGTACCTATAACCGTTCATCCGCTAGACTTAGTGTGGGCAGCTGGTAGTCAGATAACGAGGTAACCTATTTAACATAATTAATCATAGTTGTATGCATTTGTGCAATATACATTAAAATCACTTGTAAAGTAGTTGTAAGTAGATATACTTATCTACTTACTAACGGCCGGTCCCAATAATCTATCTATCGCCGGTTTACCTTAGGTACTAGTGTTAGATATTTGACACTATTTGTATGGACGTTATGTCAAATTTCTATCGGTAGTAAGGAAAACCGTGGATAGATAGATTATTGGGATCCTCCATAAGATAGATGACGATCTATCTTCTATACATAAAGCTGTAACTGAGCCAAATATGTACCTGCATTATTTTTTGAAAATTTGGCAAATAATGTTGTCATTATCTCTTTGGAAAAATGTAATACATATACTGGAATATATACAAAAAGCCTAAATTACATAATATAAAAAGGATATATAAAAACAAATCTATTAGCTCCGTGTAACCGTGGTGAAGAATATGTTTTATGGGTAGGATAGCAACTTTGAACACTCTGTAATGGTTGAGAGTATGGATAAGCTTATTTCGATAGCTATTTTCAAACTCCGGTGGATCAGGGTGCGATTGTACCAGCAGTGAGTTCCAGCCAATTCATTATTTTTGGGTTTTTAACTTGTAGGCTAGGTCCTGCTAGGACGACCTCGTCAAAACCGTAGGGAATCGCTGGATTCAGGAAATAAGTACCTGTTCCATTCCAAGTGGCGTTCTATGGGGGAGGAATATGTTCAGCAGTGGACGTGTTCCGGCATTATAAATTATGATAATACGTATCCATGTTAATATTACATACCTAGGTACTAAAATTGAATTTTCCTTACAGCAGCTTCACCAGAGGCCATAGCTTTGCTCAGTCGCTATCGAGCGGCGCCATCGCATGGGTACCTCGCTAATTCATGGCAACAGTTCTGCGCCCTTTTGTGGAGGTGCTGCATTGGCGTCTTGAGGGATGTCCATCTCACTCAGGTAGGGAAATCAGTAGGAAAGCGTTGTATACCACACACCTCAACTCGATGCTTTCTTTGCGTCATATACCTACCTACCTAAATGGTAAGTGACTGCAAGGGTACTTAAGAGGCACGCGTAAGTCTTGTTACTGATAGTAACATAACAAAATTTGTAATAATTTAATAAAAGTTTATTAAACAAATTTTAATAAAAAGTTCCCAATTTTGAACTCCAAAGGTAAAGGCATGTAAAAGTACCTAGGTACGAGTATAATTACATAGGATGAATTAGTCATTCTACAATTGAAAAGTGTCATCACGTATAGCATTGCAATAAAATGGTTAGGTACCTATGTACAATACTCTGAATAGACTGTACGGCCTGAGGGGTCGTTTATAATAATAATATGTGAGTTATATATAAGTACATGATAGAGTTTGGAGACCGAGTAAAGGGGCGATTGTTAACATGGTATGACAAGAGGTAGCGATATTTTACAATTAACTGTGGTATTTAAGAGGATTGCATAGCTAGTACTTTTCATACTAAAAGAAAATCTCTTTTCTACCTCTTAACATTGTCCGATTTCAATGATTTTTTTTCATGGAATCATCACATTGTTCACTATGCCCGTGCGTTTTGATTTTTTCAGTTTTTTTATGTTCTAAAAAGGAAATTTATAGTACTTTGAAATAGAAGAGGTAGAAAAGAGTTTTTCCTTTAGTATGAAAAATACTAGCTATGCAATCCTCTTAAGTCCAATGACATTAACAGGATGGGCCATTTGGGTGGGTCATCATACATTGCAATTTAAGAGAGTTAAATATATATCCTCGGACGAGATTTGAACCCGCGTCTTCCGTCAAAAGTGTCAGAAATCATGTTTGGTATCGCTATTATATTATTCGTATTAAATCGAACCCAAAGCATTGAAGAAAAAAACTTACATTATTTCTATATCGACATCGAGTGTGTAGTTCATTAGCAGTAAATTGCCTTGCCCATACTGACATGGTAGCACTCTAGTATCGGACATTGCTTTATGTTTGTACTAAGTACTTAACTTTTGATTTATTAACTATCTGATTAAGTTAATGTTTTTTTTTTATATTTACAGATCCGCATTGTGTGTCACTTTATAGTGGCGTTACTGCTAGGAGCTCTCTATAATGGCGCGGGATCAGAAGCAGGACGCATAATGTCGAACACTAGCTGTCTCTTCTTCTTCCTGCTGTTTTTATATTTTTCTAATGCCATGCCGACAATTAATTCATGTAAGTTTTGTTGTATAGTTGCCATTTACATATAACAACCTATCTATACTACACACAGTATAAATCCGATAACCGATATAGGTACAAAAAGACAGATTATCTATAAGTAGGTATTGACTATAATCTTTTCTTTTCACCGCTAGACGGCTGAATGGGTATTTTATGAAATTTGGTAACTAAACAGGCGTCGGAATGAATCTTATTAGAGTGACATCATCATCATCATCAGCCGCGTTAGCATCATCAGCCGCGTTTAGGTAGCAAGACAAACCGCGTTATTTTATATATGTGTAATATAGATATATAAATTATTTCAATAAATATTATTAATTTAAGCTATCTACCCAAGGTTTCCAGATTATTAAAGTCATACTTATGGTGGCTTTACGGTAGGAAACAAAATAAACATCCTATACCTACCCACATACTTATTTTATAGCGAGAGGTTTTTATGAGCGAGCACCCGAATTTAGAGCGCATTGAAGTAGATTAATGCTAATGGTGTCGATTCTGTAAGCATTCTCTGAACTAAAAATCTCAAAATAATTTTGAGAATTTTAGTTGTTATTCTGTTTTGGCTAAAATCCAATCTTTCTGTGTCGGTTACGTATTACTTTTTCACACTTAAACACCTCTAAAGATGGTAAATATGGAGATATCTCACATTCTGGATCAACACACATAAATACTTTACCTACTTTTAGTCCAAAATGTCTCACAAAAATATTCAGTCAAATATTTGGGGTTATTTTTACGTAATTATATATTTTAATTGTCTTGTTTCCAGTCCCTGTTGAAGCTACGGTGGTTCTACAGGAGCATCTGAATAAATGGTATTCTGTAGTAACATATTGTGCTGCAAAGATCATTGTAGATTTACCAATACAGGTTAGTGGAACAATTTTTTTAAAGATTATTCACTATAAAACTCGTTACCTAATTTTTATTATAATATTTTTAAAGCAAACGTCTAACAAAAGTAGCTAACGTCTGGTTAGCGAGACTAAATTTTGCAATTATATAGAAAGAAATTAGGTACACATCTTCGGACGGGATCCGAAGCAGCGTCTTTAGACAATCCATGTGAGACGCCATAACTGCTAGCCGAGGCGATCCGTCTGAGTATAGAATTTAACTCTCTAGTTGATTTTGACCGTCGTAAGGGGACGGAGCGACATCTATTAAACAGCTTTATCCAAACGAAAGAAGAATTTTAAAACACTTGTGACATTCGTATTGATGTCGCAAGGGAACCCAATACCACAGTATAAATATAGAGAAACCGTATGGAAACTATAAATTAAAAATAAACGTTCGAAACGGCTCACTCACACAAACATGCGCATCGACGAGACCCCTAAGCGGTTGTTGCGGTGCTGTCAGAAGTCAGGTTGCGTCTAGACGAGTGGTCACGTATAAGTTTATTTCGGCGTAACTAGGCTTAGTTTCCATACTGTTGCATCTTTATACCATGCCAATGCGAAAGTTAAGTAGGTATTTGTAAAAATTGTGAAGTGTCAATAGAGCTAAATTCGATGCTCGGACGGATCGCCTCGTAGTAAGCGGTCATGCCGTCTGACACGGATTGTCATAAGCATTGTTCTGAAATATTAAATATAATTTAGTTGCAATACATCATTTTGGGTGACTTTGACAGGGTTAGAGCACTTTTTTAACCTTAATTAATGTTGGATATTATTTTGAGATACAACCCTAAGGAATTACATGTTCTTGTCATATGATTAATGTATTACGATAAGGGTTTCTTAAGATTTATATCTAGATTTTCAGTCAAATTTAGACAGCGCCAAAGTTACACTCCCAACTGGGTAACATGACACCCAATTATATTTACCTTAATAACCTGTTTTATGGTTATTTTGCATTGTCTATTATCTTTGGCAGTTGAAACCACTGAAAAATTATACGCTCACTAGGCGCCGGTTACAATCGAAAATGACAGATCAGTAGGTTTGACATATCATGCATGACGTTTACGAAGACAGTCAGTTATCATAATTTTATAACAGTTAATAGTAGCTGGGAATATTACCATCGCAATACATTGTAGATTCAAAGTTTGCTCTACCTGACCAACTTACCCTGAATGTCAAAGTTACCTACCCAATGTGACGTACATTTATTACGAAAATATTTTTATCCTTTCCAATTAAATATTTGTACCTACATGAAATATGATGTAATTTGTATTTTAGTTACTCTGCGCAACAGTCTTCCTGTTTCCCGCCTGGTACTTAACGTCCCAGCCTCTGGAACCATGGCGGATGGGATATGCGTGGATTATTTGCGTATTGTTGACTATACTGGCCCAGACATTCGGCCTAGTCATTGGTGCGGCATTTGACATCAAGGTAAGTTGCTAATCTAATTTACGAAAACCACACGACACAATATACCTAAGTAGATACTTATATATTTATAATAAAGGTAAGGTTACCTATATATTTATAATATAAGTCAGGGGTATACCTATAAATTAGTATACTTGATAACTTCTACTTCAATGCCTAAATTTGAATGATTATTTTGAATACGAATTGATATATGCGAGTTTCATACAAAAAAGCAGAACAGACAAGGCCGTTCTTGTTTAAATTTATTTTTATTGCCAAAAGTAGGCAGACAAGCGCAGGCGGCCCACCTGATGAAAAGTGGTCACGTCGTCTATAGACGTTTGCAATGATGCCCTTTTTAAACAACCTCATATACCCCATCGTTGCTCAGAGGGAAAACTTCGGTGAGAAGACCTCTGAGACCTGGGAAAACACTTTTCTACTTATTATCCCAGAGAAAAAAATCTGTAGGTTCATCATTTTACGGATGCGAAGCGCTAAACTGAAGAAGTATTCCAAATTCACATATAGGTAGGTATATCTTAAGATCGCAAGAATACAATGTGAAATATATGAAATATCAAGACACATGTTGCAATTGTGGTGGTTTACCACGCTGTAATCCTATGGGTTACAGCCGAATGGGCCGGCACGATCGGCGAAATACCACACTCCCACATAACACCGATGTGAAGTAATATATAGCTTGCTATTGCGTTTCAGTCGGGTTGTGGGATATTTCCGGAGGCCCGAAACTGGCCCATCCCCCATCCTCACCCTTACTATTCCATTTTCAAAGGTCGGCTACGCATCCTCGATACCTCTGGTATTGCGGATGTCCGTGGGCGACGGTTTCACTTACCATTAGCCGCCTGCTCGTTTGCCAACCTAAAGCATTAAAAAACTTGAATTACATAGAATATCACAAGACTATGCAACGCAACCAATACAAAACGTAATTATTTCTTTTTTTTTTCAGCTCGGGTTGTTTGCGATCCCAGCTGCAAACATACCAATGCTGATGTTCTCCGAGTTTTTCATTCCATACCACGAGATACCAGTCTACCTGCGTCCCTTGGCTTCAATATCATACTTCCGATATGCTTTCGATGCACTGATGCAAACAGTATATGGATATAACAGAGAAAAAATTAAATGTAACCAAGTGTATTGTCATTTCAGAAGTCCCGCGAAATATCTCGACTATCTGGGACTCTCGACCGACTTTCAAAAAGACATTATCATTTTGTCTGTTTGGATATGTTTCTTACATATTGCTCTTGTGTGCGTGTTATACTTTAGAGTATACAGAGCTTGCAAATAATAAAATATAAGACTGATATTGTGCAAATGAGTGGGACACATTGAAGGTTAAGTTATTCAAAAATGTATAATAATAGTAATTTTGTAGTTAATTTAGGCTAAGTACAACGTTCATGACATTCAGACCAGGAGGCTTACTACCATCTCATAAAGTAGTAATATTTCAACCTTACCACTAAAGGTACCTTCCACATTTCATTTGGTCTGTGGTACAGTCACAAGCACTAACAATTAAACGTTTCCAAAGTTTTAAATTCATTTAACGAAGTATATTTTTTTATTAATACTTTTGTCAGAATTCGATGTTTACTTATTTATAAACTCTATTTAGTGCACCTTGTTTCTACAAAATCATATGGTTACATCGATTTGAAACTATGGAAACATTTACTTGTTAGTGCTCGTGACTATACCCAATGAGATTAATTATATATAACATCATTGACTGTACCTTCACTTTCCGTCAATATAATGGATTACGCTAGGCGTTTTGATGACTACGTGACAAAGCAATTCACTCAATTCGCGTACTTCGACGTGACTTTTGACACAAAATATAATTGATCTAATGTTATGGTAGTATTAAAATAATATTGTAGGTACGTCTTTTGTGTGTGTTGGTGAAGTGTGAATATTGTAAGCTTATTACAAAACGCTCCTGTTTTATGATCGTTTCGTAAAATGTAGTAGGCCTGCAGCACGTGTCGCTAAACACCTTTAGCATTACGTCTACATCATTGAAATATTTTTAGTATTTTTATTTTTTGTAAAGCTCAAAAAGATCAATTAACGTTTAGATTAGATACGATATTCACTAAATACCTACAACTAACGTTAAACGCTACCCTTCCTATTTAAGTAAATAACTTCGACGAAAGAGACGAATTAGAGCGATGTTTAATCTACAGCGCTAAAAGTTATTAGTATAATTTACAAGTTCAATTTTAAAATTATAAGACCGACTTCCATTCTATTCAGTTATTGGAGTGTATCTCAAAAACTACTGGATCGAACTTAATGAAATTTAAATGGGACCACACGGGAAGCATCAGCTTTCAAACAAAAAACTAATTTTGAGAATCGGTTCACTCAATCGAAAGTTATGAGGTAAGAAACGTAAACAAGTACAATTTGAAAAATTTAATACCGACTTCCATTCTATTCAGATATAGGAGTGTATCTCAAAAACAACCGATCCGAATTTGATGAAATTTAAATGAAATCACACGAGAAGCACCAGCTTTCAAACAAAAAATAATTTTGAGAATCAATTAGGGTCAATGCACTAGTTTGCGGCCTTTTAGTGATCCTTTCTACTTCAAGCCATCAGAACAGAATGTTGAAATAAGTTTTTACCTATTGTGTTTATGTTTAATTGTAGTCTACATATTCAAGTTTTGATTTAAAATGCCAAAACTGTGATTAATGCAGTGATATTTTTTATATTAATTTAAAATCGCAAATATAGCAAAAACACCGGTTTTTGCTATATTTGCCGGTTACCGGTTTTTAGAGTTTTGAGAATCGCTTCACCCAGTCGAAAGTTCTGAGGTAACAAACATAAAAAAAAGTTACAGTAGGTACCTCCTCCTTTTTTGGAAGTCGGTAGAAAAGTTAGAAAACGTGCAAGTGGTCCAAATTCTATTGAATGTCGTGCGACACATCGTTAGGTCGTCCCTTGCACGACGGTACGATTATATTACGGTTAAACTATTAACATATCGCGTTTTTTTAATTTCGATGATGTCGTTGCATTAGTTGTGAAGACGTTATGGTATTGGCACATAGTGTTACCACGTCGACAGGAGTTAGTTGATTTTATACGTATTCTACTGCCATATTGAGATACAATCTTGTGATCATTTCATATTAATTTTGTACGAAATCACGTAGGTATACCTAAGGTGATAAAGATATTTTTAGAATGGTCGAAGATATAGGTTTTTAAAGATCTGAAGTAAGTATCGTTTTCTACAGCTAGATGTAAGCTGTTTTATATTATAGTCAAACAGGAAAAAAAATTATGCAATTTCTAGATATGTTACAAATTATTAGTAAAAAAACTATTGCTTGAACTTTGAGGAGCCCACAATATCAAAAAACCGTGCTGTTTCCTAACAAAAGATTGTGATAACATCCCCGCAATAATAATCAAGTCACGGTAGTAGCTGTCTTTTTCCCAGAATAATATAATATAATTTTTAGAATCTGACATTCTAGCAGTCATGTTTATTCCTGTGACATTTTTACATGTAAACATTTATAAACTTAGACATTTAACATGATAACATGATAAATGGCAAGGTATAAACCTTGCCATTTATCATTTTAGACTTTAGCCGCCTAACCCATATTTCCGATAAAGTGAACAGTATACAGATGTCACGGTAATATGATAGATAATATTACCGTGCAGATGTCAACCTTAGGTAAATTAAGGTATTTGAAAATTGTTATATTTTGTAAATATAATGCATAATCTTACCTATCAATCTAGTTAAGGTGCACCGAAAATAACCACACAACTACACTCATTGAAATAATGTCTGGGTGTCTGTGTGCCTGCGGGTATCCGTCCACAGACAACTAGAGGTACACATTGAAATAATGTCTGGGTGTCTGTGTACCTGTGGGTGTCCTATACACATTGAAATAACTTTAGGGTGTATGTGTAACTATGGGTGTCCGTCCACACACAAATGTACACATTCAAATAACTTTCGGGTGTATGTGTACTACCTTTGGGTGTCCGTCCACATAACATTAGCTCTTGAGGGCTACTGGTGGGTGTTTGAAATGTATTTATACCAGAAATCGTGAAACCTGCCGTTCATGGTTATTAAGGCCTCCGGCGCGACGTCTTCAGCTAGTCGTAAGAAACAAGGAAATCCGACTTATTAGAAAATTGGCCTCTAAACAATATTAGTATAATATCACTGTGTTTTAATCATATTTTACTGTAAAACTCATTTCTGTGATAAGGTTAGTAATAATAAGACAAGAAATATATTTTGAAATAATGTAATGTAATTTTATATCAATTGAAAATTAATGTACATTTATTTAATAATGATGTAGTACATAATACAATAAATAAGTGTTACGATGACTAAGTCAAAAAAAAGAAGCTACGGACTTGGTAATTTAATAAAACATTTTAAATAAATTTTTAAACCAGCAAACATTGATTTATTTCATTTACTTTTCCTGATAATACTTATTGACGGAATTAAACATCTAACATCGAATACAACATCTTTACATTACAATACCGATGTAATAAATTATTAAAAATATAAGATATGAATTTCAATTATTACTTAAAAGCATTGGGTCTTACGACTAGATAATATATGACTGCACAAAATAAATAGCTACACAAATACCACGTGGTTTTGTCTAAAAAATTTATACAAACATGTAAAATTTACGAGTATTATATATAGTAATGTATATTATATAAGTAGGTATATTGAATTTTAATATTTATTTATCCGGTAATACTCCATTGTGAAAAAAATTATGTTAAGAAAGAAACTATCACATTTACAAAGCAAGATAAGATGTATAGACAAAAATTAGCTCTGTAAATGCTATGTAAATTTTATAACAGATTGAAACTAAACAAGCGTGTAAGTATACTATGTATAAATACAGTGCATAATACATTTTATACAATTTACACCACCTGCTTATATCGCGAGCGAGAGGTCAAGGTATACCAGTTATGAAAAAATAACAAAAAAAGCCATTTTTTTCCAACATGGATGTGCCAAAGTTAACTGACAATAATTTTGTAAACCATAACTCGTCTAAACCTAATTTATTTGACTTAGTTAACAATGTTTTCTACTTTGATTTGTGGTTGCGATTATTATTAAGCACTGTTATTTGGGATAACATTATTAAAAATTACTATAAAAAAATGTTTCAACACTTTCGAAAAATGTCCAATTGGCTTGGCTAGGTGACATTTTTTTTATAACTGGTATACCTTGGCCTCTCGCCCGGTACCAGGTTATCGTTGAGTTTCGGGACACCGATATAAGCAGTTAAAACTTTATAAAAATTATAGGATTACAGACATAAACAATTATTTAATTTTATGAAGTGTACAATTATTGTACTGAATAAATATAAAAATATTTACAAGTCAATACTGAATATTTTACGTTCTAAAGCTCATTTTGGTTTGTATTTATACAACGAATAAAAATATAATAGTGGCTTTGGATATATTACAACAATAGGATAAATGATAATAAGCACACTCGCATGCTTAAAAGCTCTACGTCAAAATACGTTATGTACAACAAAATAATTTAATATTACTTAATATATCATTCACAGCCGTTAGAAGATCCATACATGAAAATAAATAAATTTGTTAGATCGAATAAGTAGTACCTTTCTTATTGTGGCCTAGCAAGAATTGAATTGACTTCTATAGCCCGGCAATCTCGTGCGCGACCGTCCCGCGGGGTGACAGACGGTGGCGGGGACGAGGTAGCGCGTCATTCTAGCACACGGCTACACACGAAGAGAAGTGTGCCAGGATAAATCCTGCGATAAGTTGTACTTACTTGTGACGTTGTGATATTATAAGATATTATAATATCTAATATTAAGATGTATATTATTTATAGATTTAATGTTGGCAAGCATGTCTAAAGAATTTGAATGAAAAACCTACACGTACGTATAAAAATCCGACCAAAAGGAGATGTTCTGTAGAAAAATCGTTCATACTAGTGAGGCCAAAGAACAAGTGAATTGTATCATTGATCTTTTGTTTTATAAAATTCCTGCGGCAAGGTTTGTTTCGGATAGTTATTTGAATTTTCTAGTTCGTCCAAAATGTGATCTTTCTGCGACGTCCGTACGTGGTTGTACAGACTTACTATAATATTAGTTTCACTTCTAGATCTATGTCCCATACTGAATTTAATAAAATATACAAAACATTAGCGATACGATTTTGTTTATCTTTTCGCAAATTATTATTCGTGCTAGGCAATCGCTTGTCATCCAATAGTTTACTTATTCAATTGTTACGATACGAATACTTTTACACATATCAAGGTAGAGGTTGCTACTACAATAGTTCAGGTAGGTACTTATTCCGATAAGTTACAATTAATAGGGATTAATTTCCAGAATAACAATCGCTCGCACGACCTCCCGCTACGTAGGTAAGTACATATGTTTAGTGCTAAACAAAATTTAAACATCGTTATATTTATTTCTTTTCTTTGTGAGGCCTACAGAGATCGAACCAAGATTTAGCTGATACAATAGCATTAAGATTAATAAGCACTAAACAAATAAAACATGCAAGTTTAGCGCTTAACATTTAATAATTTAAATAAATTAAGTAATGTTTTACACTCGTTCTATTTAAGTCCGTAAGATCAATCGTAATTTATATACTTACCAAGAGTTTCAGTTGAGAGAGCAGTTGATCGGAAAGTATGATCTAACTCGAATTATTCTAATCTAATTCAGTTTTTATCTGATGATGCATCATACTGTTCTGTAAATAAGTTATTTGATGACTCATTGAAAATGACTGCATGCAACGCGTACAGCCAAAAATCTCTGCACAGATTAGTAAGAAAACACTACACACGTCAACTACGTATGAGTGTAAAAACTAGTACAATTTCCATAGGTCAAACTCGACTCATTTTTAAACAATATTTCTATGGAAGAATGTACGAACTTGGAATGAACTATGAAATACATTAGGTAGGTACCATGTCTACTAATAATATTTAAAAGATTAGCTGATCCGTTCACATTTTGTAAGTGACCTTAGGGCTTCACTGATTGTCGTAGACGACGAAATCGTAAGATTAAATTTCGATGATCTGACGGACCTTAGCCAATGTCGCTAAGACGGCTAAACATCTTCGGCCTTACTAAGCGCTGCGTTTCATTTAGTAATGCTAATATTTTAGTACTAAATGGCAAGGAGATCGACAGCCCTGGAAATAGAAACTGGCGAGGATCCCCCGTTTACCGTCACCATGCCCACGACCCGACATGCCGAAGAAGAATAAAATGACGTTAATAAATTTATGCAAGTAAGGTAAGGCCGTTCACCTTTAGTATTTTTATAGAATCGTCTTTTTGAGATATTAATATACTTAATCCATGACATTTTAGCCAAAATTGTATTTCAAACCAAACTCTAAGATATGCGTTAAAATAGAATAAGCACCTATTTTTCAGTCGTGTTACCTATCATATATTTCCTTACATGCACAGGCTCTTGTAGTGGCTGCGATTATTCATTTATAAAAAAAAATATGTATACATATACAAACATATGGATATAGGTGAATTTAAATAAAGCACATTTTTCACAAGTCTTTTAAATTAAACTAAAGTGCAAGAAAATACAAATAAAACTTGGTCAAGTGCAAGAACACCCGCACTCCGAGAATCAAATAAAAAGCGATAGATACATCGTCTAATTTCCGCCCAAGCCTTTCCAGGATCTACAATTACCAGGCTTCATCACTTACGACGATCTACCGACGGTTTACCCTACTAGGAATAGAAATGAGACACAATTTGTGTCGAACATGCCTTCGACACAAATTGCATGTCGAACGAGTGTTCGACACAAATTGTGACAAATTTCTATTAAACACATGCTATTTTACGAAACGCGTCTCTGAGTTAGGGGTCGATTGTACCTTTAAATAAAAACTGAAATCTAATAATATATTATTTTAAAATTATGATATGATTTAAGTTTAGAGAATTAATTTGGAAGGTTAGGAGAGAAAGAGATAACCTGTAAATTGTACTAAATAATGTTCGCGATGTTTTATTGTATAAAAGAGCTACGCACGTTTTTTTGTTCACTCACGCATTCGTGAGAAATCAATATATATAATATCAATACAATAAGTAGTTAATAAACGAGTTGACATATTATTCTAGCTGTGCAAAAAATCATTTGTTACGTACTTAAATAAATAAGTTTAGGTACTGTTTCATTATATAGAACACTAGAGTGTTTCAGTCACACACTTGGCCAAACTTTTCTACTTATTAGCTTTGCTACTTATTTCATTCGATTGTAGACTTTGTAGTAGTTACCAATTAATAATCGTGGAATGTTTTATTATTATTAATTAGGTCTTTGGTAAAGAAATACTAATGTAATTACGTATAATTAAGTGTATAAAACCTACTTGTATACTTGTAAACATTTATGTATAAGGATCTAATACGATAACATAGCCGGTCCTCTGATATTACTGTTTAAATTTGTGCGGGTTTTAATGTTCTGAAGACGTAGTTGCAATTGTTTTTCTTCAGTCCGTCGAACGTGGTCGAAGAGCAGCACAGGTGACCTACGAGACAACTTATCACAACTTACTTTGTCCTCCAATGGAACGTGTAGGTACATCTATTTCATAATAAAGCCGACTTGCACCAACCATATTTGATAGTCTTTGCAAAAAGAGAACCATTCGCCGTCAACAAACATTCAGATTTTTATATGGCAGGCCAATCCGGACATTATCTGGCCGGTCACGCAACTATCAAGTGTGAACTTCGACTCGATAAAACTATAGGACAGTATTTTACAGTCAATTTTATTAACTACCGTATCAAAACAGTAAATTAGCACATCCGTGAGCTCAACTCCTGAAGCTTCTCTTTTTGCATAAACTAACAGTAGGTTATGCGACAATCAAAGTATAAACGATGGAATTTTTCTTGAAATTGTTAGAGCCAAATTTTGTGTAGGTATTCCTGTTTAACTGTTGTTTAGTGGAAGTCGACTTATTCATGGATGCGGTCACGATGTCACAACGCAAAAAAGGCGAAAGTTTCAGTAAGTTTCTACGAACAATCTGAAATATGACCAACATCCGCGTCAAATTCACAAGTACAAAACGGAAAAGTGAACATTGATCTACGTTTAAGTACGAGCGTATTTTATAAGAAATCTTAATTCAGCCATCACCTTAAACAATAGTTTACTTCTTTTTGTGGTTTTGGCATTATTTCGCTTGTACCTTAATTGAAAGCTAGCGACCCGAGTATGGAAGTAGGTCATAGTTTTACATAATCTCATGCCGACTTAGCAGATAACGACAGATGTCAAAATATTTTCTTGATTACTTGATATAGTTTTTCAGCACTTAAGCGTGGTATTTGTTGATACTGTAAGTTAAATTATTCAGGCGATTGCAATTTTGTTGCAATCGCCAAATATTTTTGGCGATTGAATTTTAGTGACACAGTTTACGTTGCTAAAACAGCCTAACCGCACCCATGATTTTTATGGGACATAAGATACAAATAATGATATAAGTGATACATGATGATGTCATGAGATTGAAAATTTAAAAGTCGACGAGATTAGAACAATAATTCCATGTGCATATTCAATTTGGATCTTACCCCGGCTCGCAGTAATGTATATAATGCTATAAGTACTCTCATTTCGTATAATATGTACATATATAACTTTGTTTTTTTTTTGTAGGAATAGCAATGAGTAGTTAAATATCTCAACATAAAACAATACGCAGAATCTTTCACAGAAAGCTAATATTCACTGGTATTATTAAAAAGCATACATGAATAAGATCAATTTGACTAAATTTGTTCACATCTTATACCCACACTAGTATACCATACCTACAGCCTCCAAAATGTTACGACGTTGACTCTAATAATTTAGTTAATTTCCTGTAACAAAAATAAAAAAACGTATAAAAAATTCAAAAGAAAATGTATGAAATATTATTAAGTGTGTGCGTGTGCGTGCGTGTGTGTGTATGTGTGTGTAACGTTACACTACAATATGTGTGTTAAACACATGCAACGTTGCAACTATGTGTTGATACCATAGTGTGATCTGTGGTTGATACAACAGGGTAACGAATGAACGAAAATCACACCAATACATTATCACATCGTTCCGATGCGTGAAAGTAGGTAAATAAAGAAAAAAATATAGTAAATCTTTTCCTAATTGCTGAACGGTTGGTGAATTTAGATGAAATGATCCTAGATCTGGAAGTGAGGTGGTGTGGACAAGAAATTAATTGTTTCAATTAACTGACAGACCGCTGCGTTAATATCATACCAATTTTCAACCTGACTATGAACCGTTATTGAGAAAATGACTAGTTCATACGTTTAGTTTAACCCTAAACAAGTGCAATTTGAAAAAAATATACGGACTTCCATTTTATTACTTTGGTATAAATCAGGTTATTAGAGTGTAACTCAAAAACTTCAGGACCAAATTTGATAAAAATTTACATGAGACCAAACAAAAAAAGAATATTGGAAATCGGTTCACCCAGTCGGAAGTTATGAGGTAACAAAAATAAAAATAAAAATGTCTAATTGAGTACCTCCTCCTTTTTGGAAGTCGGTAGAAAAGTTGATAATGCTGCTAAATGTCAGCTATCTAAGTATCCAAGTTACTGCAACAATACTAGTGTAGCCTCGCTGCAAGTTCTAACGCAAGTCAGTTAGCTCCACTAAGAAAGTTTCTTAAAGATTATAGTATATGATTTAAGGCTTAACAGCACATAGGGTACTGTTTATCCCAAATAAATGCAGTGGTCAGCTGGATTGTCAACACGCACGGAGGCTAAGCTACAAGATAGTTTCAGTGTACATTTTGATAAATGACAATGATGGGCATCGTGTCTTGCACTTACGAATAAAAAAACAATGGAAACATTAATTGGTAGATAATTATTTCTTCATTATTATGTATCTAACTGTAACGTAAGGCGTGAATGGCATAGCAAGTGGCGCCAAAACACGTGCATAAATTGTGACGTAAGAACGCAAAGTAATTGGGTACTGACACCTAAAACACTTAGGTATTTCAATTTGATAACCTACTGAGTACCTAAATGAAAGCGCAGTTTTAAAATAGTTTAATTTAATCATATGTTCCCAAATACATTAAAAGTACTATATGTATACAGATAAATAAATTTGAAGTGTCTGTTTATAATTCCAAATTAACAGCTTTTCACTAAGTGCATATGAAAGTATATGCGATACAAATTAAAAAAAACATGTTTTTTGTCTGTCTATCTGTCTGTTTGTTCTGGCTAATCTCTAAAACAGCTGGACCTATTTTAACGGGACTTTCAATGGCAGATAGCTGATGGTATAAGGAGTAACGTAAGCTATATTAATTTTAAAAGAAAAAAAAATATTAAACTCTGTTTTTCTGTTTGTTACCTTTTCGCGCCTAAACGGCTCAACGGATCGTAATTAAAAGCAAGGTTTTAGATTCTATCCCGGGAAAGCACATATGACACTTTTCATCATCATCATCAACATCCATCACCACGCGGGTGAAACCGCGAGGTGCAGCTAGTATACATATATATAACATATAAGCACAATTAAAATTTGAGTTTTACAAAGCCGTTCAAATTCGCAACAGGCAGGTCTAGCCCATGGGGTTTAGTCTGCGTTTAATGTACGATACGAAATCATGGTCACCACTTATCAGGTCAAGTTCGAAGGCACTCGAGACTTAACCCGTCGACTCGCGATTCGCCATATTTGGCCAATAATACAATAGATATCGCAGAAATCAACCTACTTTTCCAGAAACCACAACGTGTGTTTTTTGTTGTTAATTGGCAAGTTTCGCCCACGGAAGCTCAATCTACGTTATGTCATTGTATAGTTCCATTGTTTTTTTATTCGTACCATTTGTACCTTTCGGACACAGTGATGAGGATTCGAGAAGGGGCGAGAAAGCTGTCTCGGCGCCGTAAAATCAAACTATTTACCTACTGTTTAAGTTCACTGAGCCCAGTCAATAGATATGCAGCCGCCATTCGTGATTCATAAAAAAGTAGAGTTACTATAGGTAGTCTAGCCTAGATATTTACCTGGAATAATGAGGTGGTAACGTCAAAGTCTTGTACCACAGCAGAATTGATAAAGGCACGCTCCACGTCCTCAACGGGCCGAAACAGAATGCCATTGTGCCGTATTCCAGCCAGAAGAAATATGCCAGTAAAAGCTGCATCGACAACAAGCAAACGAATGGCAAATTCTTTACCAATCTCTTCAGTCCTCTCAGATTATGTGAATACAGTCGGTAATCGAGACAATATGCCAGCACCAAAATCAGTGGTATCTGCACAAACATCAACTGTACACTTCCATACATATATGTAAAGGGCTCAGGCAAATACGAACCCTTTATTAATATTCCCCAAGCGAAAACAGCTCCTATTGATCCGTCGATAAGCTCTCCGATCGCCCACGGGCCAATCGGTATATAAAATGCATAAAGCACAATAGGGTAGAATATTCGATCGATTTTACTCAAAAGCCACACTTTTCTCAGTACAAAGGTGCCGAGTCTTCGACGATACTTCGGCGGCCGTTTCTGCAGCCTTAAAAGAATTAGCGGCATTACGTTTATTAGGAGTAATGTCCCAAATATTGTCTGAAACTGGAAATTTAAATGTTAACTCAAGCTGAGACAAGAACTTATGAATACTCACATTTGATTGAGGCTTACCACTGTTCCAGCATCCAGCATAAGCAAGATTCTTGGTGATATATCAAACTTAATCACAGTGCCGTCTAATGAAAATGGATGTTCTACCACAGCAGTTTTTCCATTCATATCTTTGACTTCAACATGTAAATAATGTAATCCTTCTTTAAACAAATCCGGGATCCATTTGCAGACATATAGAGGTCCTTCTGTTTGTCTACATTTCATCCAACTGTCCTTATCAAATGAAATTAATACTGAGAATATGTCAACATCACTGAAAGCCAGTATTCTTATATGGGTTGATTCCGAAATGAGATGCAGTGGTTCGCGACCAGACATCACATATCTTGCATGCTTGGGGTTTGTCACAAGCACAAGAGGCCATTCATTATGTTTTTGGTCTACAAATGAGAAGTGTCCATGGTCAATAGCCATTAAGCGGAACATTCTATTGTCTTTCCAGTCTCCTAACTCTAATTCTAAGAAGCCTTTTTTGTGCATGGTGTACATTTTTGGGACAAGACCGCCCATTGAATGCAAATGGCCACAAACATATACTTGTGAGCCGTGTCCGCTGCCAATCAGATTTCGTAAGTTCAGTCTTTGGGAATCATTATTTTCCAAAGACAAAATACATGATGTGGGATAGTGGCCAAACCACACAACATGGTCGGCTTTGAGATCTGCTTCAGCCTTCAGCTTCTGAACCTGTTTCTGTTCCTGAACATCCAATATCCCAATGAAGTTGAATGGTCTTCTTAAACCTGGATCTGGGCAAGCATCAATTCCCAAAAATGCGACACTAACACCATTTTTGTTTTCAAAGTGTATGTAAGATTTTGGATGTTTTACGCCTTGTACTGAAAAGTTTCTGAAGTAGTTCTCTTGAGCATTTATGTGCCTTATGTTGAAATTATCTAAAAAATAATGAATATGTGATGTATATGATAACAATAATAAACATTACTTTATGACAACTACTAGCAACTGCCTGCAGCTCTGTTAACATTTATGTCTTGTTTTTTAAAACCAACTATACTATAATAAATGATCATCCTTTATAAGATTACAGTGGAAGCTCTAAATCCAAAACTAAATAGTTTAAAGTGGTCATGTCCAAGACAATCTTGTGCTAAGTATAAATACATGAGACATGTATTATTACAGGCCGGTTGGCGCAGTTAGTAGCACCCCTGCCTTCTGAGCCGCTGGTCCCGGGTTCGATCCCCGGACAGGTCAAACATTTGTGTGCATGAACATGTTTGTTTGATCTGTGTCTGGGTGTGTATATGTATATAAGTATGTATATCAGTCATCAGGTTACCATAGTACAGGCTATGCCTAGTGTGGGACCTGAAGGCCTTTGTGTGGATGTTGTCCCATATTATTATTATTATTATATTATTATGGGGTTATGGAAGTACAGCATCTGTGTGCCATACTACCATAACATCAATTTTTTCTTATTACACATTAAAAAGTCATGTTATATAATGTTAAAAAAAGTAAAGTCTACAAAACCTGGTGCATAGATTCACAGATATAGAATGAGAGATTGCTCATTGGATCTATTTCTAATTTCTATCCATACAATAAATAAACTAGTTTAATACAGACAGCATATTGGATTATTGTTTTCAAACAGATCACCAAGTTGCAGAATATACAAGAAAAATAAAAGTCTGTGATTGTATATTCCTTGGTCAAAACAAACAAAACCGCGGGGGAGCAACCAAAGCTAGTAATGAATACGTAACTGAAACTCTTACCATGATTTCCTCGTATATCCAACCAGACAGTTTCATTAGTAACACCAGACTCTTGTATGATGTTATAATAATACACCCATTCAGTCTTTACTTGCGAGCTGCCTAAGTTATCTTTGGCTTTAGCATCTGTCAGGTCCCCAGTGGCCAGGACAAGTAATGGTTTGACCTGCTTAACTGTGATGTCACAGAACTGCTGGAATTGTGATATTCTTCCTGGGTCTCTGAATATGCTGATATGTATATCTGAAATCTAAAGGTTAGAGGGTTAAAAAGTACTTAACCCTTCCCCTACCGTAATTAATTTAAACTAAAGATTTAATTCATAAAATGACAAATGTCTACATCCTCAGTAGGGAAAGGGTTTTAAATCTTGTGGTCTCCACTTTTCTCAAGTCTTACTTTGACACATTATCATATTAGAAGGAACAGAGATATTAATCTATTGAAGTCCCTTGCATGCATTGGTTCAGAGATATTAATCTATTGAAGTCCCTTGCATGCATTGGTTGGCTTTAGTTTAATTCATAAATCTTTTGTTCTAAGCGTAAACACAATACCGAGTAGTTGGCAGCCTACCCATGAAAGTGACGGCCTGCCCGGTCTACATTGATTTTTTAAATTTTACTTGAATTATTTAATAAGTTTCAACACTCGGTGACAAAATAAAACTGGATAAGAGGGATAGACAATGATTAAATATTTATAATAATAAAGTATTTTGTAAAAAAATATATGTTGGTTAGCAGTTAATTTTTAAAGAATATCCAGTATGGTTTTCTATTGTTCATACATATTTAATCCTGATAATATATACTTTCTCAGATAATTGTCAATAACTACAAATAAAAGATGAAACATAGAAACAATTGTATGAATGATAGGTACATGTAAGTTAATACTGTTTGTACAGATATGTACTTACTTTTTAAGTGGGTACTGTTTTTCTGTACAGCACAATGTTTGCTTAATTGATATAAAATTAGCGCCCTATGTAGGCAAGTGTAGGTAAGGGTTACATTGTTCTAAGCCTTTGTTTTGTGTATCATAGACTACGTCATAACGAGATATAACTACGGTATGGTAGGTATGTAGGTACTAATTCTTTGTTGAATAATAGGGAACTTGCAAATTAAACTAACCTGTAGGAACCATATAATGTTCTCAGTAGTTTCTGTGATTTTGCCATATTTTTCTCCCAAACGCTTTGTATAATTTATACCGTCGTCCTTATTTTCGGTGTAAAAGTTGTGGTCGGTTGCTATCAAATTCATCAAATTTGCCATAAACACTGAAAGTAACAATAACACACAGAGCAACCAAATGGCAGCTTTTGATAGGATCATTGTTGACACAAGTGTTCAATAATGTAGTACACTTTTCTATTTACAACTCATTAAATTTTAAAAGCTAAAAAACAAAACAAAATTATCGTTCATTATCTCATTGCGACTCGCGAGTAAACTCAATTGGATTTTGTAAATTAAAAACTACGCTACACTACAAGACTTTTCTTCATAATTAAAGTGAGTTAAGCATTCTACCTCATACTATCTCGTTCGCACTTTAGTATATTACAAAAGAATATGAGAGACAAAACATGAACACCTCAAAGTTTTCTATCTGCAACACAACAGTATGTCAAAATTGGATCAGCTGACTTAAATGTCAAAGGACAAAAAGCAGCTGTCTGTCAGATCACAATACGTTTTCTTGATTGTTGGACTCGTATGGTTTGTTCATTAATCAAGTAGTTTTATCCTGATATGTCATGAAACAGAATAAACTTAATTGTAAGAAGAAAGGATTACAAGTAATAAATAGGTACTAGCCTCTGAAAAAGGAAACCACTTTTTCAGAGGTACTAGCGTATTATGCTTACACCCAATGCCATGATGTTTCCTAAATATAATGTACCTAGTCTATGCAATAATGGTATGAAAGAACCCGGGAATGGCTGATTTGAATTTGCTTTTTTTGTCTAGACTTGTGTTTGTTCTAGTTTTGACGAGCAATGTAATAATAGTGAATTATTAACTGTTAAGTTTGTTTTCGCGATGATGTTCAGTGTTATCCTCACATCACACGTTAACCTTACAATATTATGTCATGTCAATAACTCATTTTCTGTGCCTAATTGAATTCATGCACAATATGCTACAATAAAATTAATAGAACCACATACTTGCTAGGGGTGTTAAAGCTTACTAGAACGTTACTAAGTTAAAATAACAAACCTTTTTTTGTCTTTAACTTGACTCTGACCAGTGGAATAAAAATCTCTGACCAGTTGAATAAAAAAAGGAAATTAATATAACAAAGTTTTGTTTTTTAACCTTAGGTGCCGCTGTATAAATGGCTCACAGAATTATTTACACCCTATGAAATGGCTGTATTCCAAAAGTATGCTCAGTTGTGAATCTAGGTTTGAGTTTGCACTTTGCTTAAATACTTAAATATATTTGAAAATTATCGTGCCACCTACACTGTTGAAGCTAATAACACAGAAGGATTGGTCTTTCACAACGATTCTATCACAAAACAATTTTAAGCTATTGCATAGCTTCTAGATTTGTCTCCACGCTTAAGGCCGCGGCCTTAAGCGTGGAGACCAAATCCAGAAATTCCGTAACGAAAATAACTTAACAACCCCCACTCCGACTCCATCTATCGATGAATAGCAGAAGGCCGCGGGCCTTAAGCGTGGAGACCAAATCCAGAAATTCCGTAACGAAAATAACTTAACACCCCCCACTCCGACTCCATCTATCGATGAATAGCAGAACTTTTAATGACTTTTTGAAATATCACGCTTGTCTCTTTAGCTCAGCAACTCGCCTCTAGATGGCATTGGTTAAATAATTATAATTGCATAAGTTGATTTGGCATCTATCGATGAATAGCAGAACTTTTAATTACTTTTTGAAATATCACGCTTGTCTTTTTAGTTCAGCAACTCTCCTAGATGGCATTGGTTAAATAACTATAATTGCATAAGGTGATAAAACAGCTATGCAATAGCTTTACCGCGGCAGTCTCCGAGTGCCACACGTCTTTTTTTATTATTTATTTTGTGATTCTATGCAGGCATTGTATTGTGCATCCCAATAGCTCCTATTTCTCTAATTTTGTTATAGTCCACAGGAGCACTATTGGCAGTGTTAACCATCCTGACCGCAATACTGTTTTGATCGTCATCTATACCTACCTATGTATCTAACAAAATTATTTCTAATGGCTTGGCCACATCAACGTTCAACGTCAATGGCCATCGTAGCCTTAAACCACGTGCTAACTATTCCAATAATTATCACGATAAATTAAGTAGCCGCACTGGAACCGTGAACGTCAACGCCCATTTCATTGCCGATAAAATTGGCGACAATGTCTCAAAATAAAAAAAGACAATACCTACTATGTTTCCATATATAACGTGTATTATTTTCGAATATTGAGTTATACCCGCGTGGTGATGGATGATAATGTGAACAGTATTCCATGTGTAAACAAGTGTCTCATCTATCACCTACCAAAATTCATCCGAATCTGTTAAGCCATTTTGAGTAATTAAGTAACTGCCATTCATACATCCAAAATTTCACATTTAGGAATGTACAAAAATAAAATACTTGAATACATCTTTCTAAATCTAAGAAAAGTTGCCGACACTGATACAATCAGACTAGTGTACATACATCCCTATGCCAATCTGTTCACTGTTATTCTGTTGTTTGCTGGAGAGCAGCTTGTAGTAGTTATTTGATAAGAGCAGAGAGAGCACAACGATCAACAACAAATCATCCTGAGTATGATTTGTTTAATTCTTCAATAAACTTATAATAAAACTATTACATCACAATGGTTTGACGCGACTTCCCAACTGTCTCATTAGCATTTCTTGTTTACATCGAAAGTATATCGATAAAAACACTTAGGGTTAATTTTATGTTATGATATTTTTAAGTATCGGCACTTTTGTAATTATTTATTTGCACTGTCAAATGTTATAGCAGACAAGTAGGTCATAGACGTGTATATGCGAAAGCATGTAATTGGTGTTTAGTTGTAATTTTTCTTAGAATACTTAGTTAAGTAGCACTGTTTGCTTTCCGAAGAAAATAAAAATAAAAAATAAAATAAAATCAGTCCTTAAAATCGCGTACAATAAACCACTTCGATACCCCACTAGTCAAATATATAGAATACAAATTCTTAACAGTTCGTCAGCTATATTTAGTCTCTATTGCACTTAGGTTTCACAGAAATGCCCCCAGTAAACTAGTTGAATTAATGAAGTATCAAGTGGGAAGTAACTGCAGTCCGCATGGTTTTTGCAACAAGATCTTTTTCTTTCGCAGCACCGTATACATACTCTAAAATGAATACAATTTTAGACTCTTCAATTGTACTAGATATATATGCAAACAATACACACTACCTGACCTAGCTGCTGACGTTGGATTACACACAAACTGCAAACTGGCTAAATATTGTTAAATAAAACAATAGTCTACTTGTCTCTAAAAACTAGTGTAGTTCTTCCAGCCTCATTACAACTCATCTATATAGGTTACCAATAACAGAACTGGTTTATATAATAACGACACGTGACAAACTACTAAGTTCGTAATGACTCTTATCATTTTAATATTTGAACTTATATAAATATATTTGAACACCTAATTAGTTAAAATTTAAATAACACACAACACATTCCTATAAAAATTAGCATAATTAGAAAATCTACAAGCAACACTCTTACATTCGTAGTTATTTTCTTATTTCATTTATAGACATTCTGGTAAATTATCGATCTAAAAATTCATATTTTGAGTAAATCCTAAACCAGGCAACTTCTCTTACTGTTAGTATACAACTATTTTGCACGAAAAAAACGAGACCTCCTTATATCGTCCTCTGTCACATCGTTGTGAATGGTTGTTATGGTCATACATTTGATACTAGCTGTGAGACGTGAATTCACACGCGTGATTAAAACGAGAAAATATACTTATTTACCACAATGGTGTAATGATATTTGTATTTTTATTGAAATAAGTCTGATTGTGTATTTATTTATTTATATTTGTATAGATCAAAACTATCGTGTTGTTAACGTGTGACAAATATACAGACGTACAATTACTTTCGTATTTATAATGTTAGTGTGGATTACTGATTTGATCTCAGTTTCAATGGTTTATTGTAATGTGTAAAATGAAAAGGTTAATGGGAATCCTAGTTTAAAGACTAGATAATGTTCTTTGGAGAATTTGTTAATTAAATTCAAACCTACTAGTATCTATCAAATGCTTCCACAACACAGGCCTAGAGCCTAGTGTGGCTATCTTATGGTAATATATTAATTAGAGTTAAGAATGTGTACCAACTGTATACTTTTTGGACAATAAAAACAATTTCAATTTACTGAAAAGATTTTTCATCCACTCTATAATTGGCTTTGTACAGCTATGTACGATCCCTTCGCTATCACAGTGCACAAACGTTGGTGTGGCCGCTTCAACACAATAATTATCTCTCTAAATCTCTTTGATGTGTCAAAAAATACTGCCATCTGATTTATCACCCAATGTCAACGGCAATGTTAATGCTGTTGTCAAATTATCGCGATAAGGGGTGGCTACATGCACGGTTAACGTTCGGCATCGCAATAATCAACGGATGTGGCCGATCCATAAGAACACGACAACGTTGCTAAAATAGGTAACTAATCCACCAATACCACCAAACTATCTGCGTAATTAGATTAGCCCGTTAGAGAGGCAGTGGGCAGGGCACATAGCGCGCAGAACAGATGGCCAATGGGGCCGGAAGGTTCTGAAATCCAATGTATAAAAATATTCTTCCTAAATAGCGCCAGAATGCATTATAATAGCAATTTCCATCTATTATAATGATTAATATAATATTCATGTCGCTGTAAAACGGAACGACTCAGAAGGCATCATATGAGTAAGTGGTTATTATTACGCAAGCTTTTATATATTATGCTAATAAGCAATAATCTCAAAATCACAATACGTCATTTTAATAAAATCCTTAGAGAATTCAGTTGATTTAATTCACTGTAAAATCGGTTCAGGCGTTTGAGCCGTGATCTTAGTCAGTCTTCAGCCACTTATACAGCTCTAAACCCCACAGTAGTACTATATTCCTTAATCTATGCGTTATTATATTAAGCATAGTGAAACCGGTTTTACTATATTAATAGTGAATTACGTTATGCCGACCCGATACGTCATCACTTAGGGTAAGTAGGTAACTGATTCACTGTTTAACTGTTAGACACTGAAATCAATGCGGATGTCTAATAATGCTCGCGATAAACAAATATTTATAAAATCAAAATAATAATGTTTTGTAGGTACTAGAGACCACGATTTAGTTGCTTTTGGAGCTCCCGATATTTCTGTACAATCACATGCACCACGTCCAAAATTATAACATTTTGTGGAAGTTGTATAAACACAACATAACACGTCAAATTAAATTTAAAAGAAGTTTACGTTTCTTTTTCGCGAAAACGTTAATATATATCATCGGTATCCAGGTTTTGTACATTTTTTATTATAAAACTTATTTTTATATAATTTTTATTTTTATAAAACGTCATATCATCGGCCTGTCAAATATGAAAGTGTGGCGTCTGATGTCACAAGGATTTTAGGGTTTTGAGCATGCCCAAGGGGAGGTATCCTGTATGTACGAGATTTTACCATTGCACACACGAGCAAAATTTAGATCAAAAATAATCTCGGTAGAGAGTAAAATATTCCTTGAGCATGCCCATCGTGCCCACAACGGTAGATCCGCGCTTACAGCTTATCCTCGACGTGAAAATTCTACTTTTCATACCTATTGCGAGACAATAGAAACTTGGGGCTACATAAAAACCATTATTTAGTTAAAAGTAAAGTAAATTAAAAGTCAATATTAATTTTGTTCACATTTGTCCAGTTATGGAGGGACAGAGTAATATTTTCAACCGACTTCCAAAAAAACAAGGAGGTTCTCAAATTGACGCCTATATATTTTTTTTGTTTTATGTATCAAACATAACTTTTTATAGAGTTTTCCGTTTTTAATAATTATTTTTGAGTTACAATCCAATTCTAAACTAAAGAAAAAACTGAAAAGTGTTTCGCTCTCAGATTATGAAACAAAAGGTTTTTTCCTTTTGTTTCATAATCTGAGGTTTCGCTTATCATAATTGACGGAGAATGACAACCGATCCCCTAAGTAGGAAGGGTCCTTACAAAGAAAAAGTTCTTACAAAAAATTTAACCCACTTCAACAATAAAATGAGTGAAGTGTTGAAGTCGTTTCAATTTCTTTGGTGATTTTTATTTTATTTTATGGAAGTAGTTAAAATAACACCAAACACCATCTCTAGTTTCAAATTAATTTGCGCCTTTTTTAGGGTTCCGTACTAAGACTCTGCTGTCCGTCTGTCAAGGCTGTATCTAATGAACCATGATAGTTAGCAAGTTGAAATTTTTACAGATGATGTATTTATGTTGCCGCTAATACAACAAATACTTACTAAAAAACCGGCCAAATGCGATTCAGACTTGCGCACGAAGGATCCGCACATATAACAACGGCAAAAATCATGTCTTTTGTATGGAAATTTATAGATAATAGTACGGAACTCTTCGTGTGCTAGTCCGACTTGCACTTGGCCGATTTTTTCTATCTGTCACTTATTCAAGCAAGGCAGTCAGTCAATTATTGAAAACGACGGAGGCCTAGGTCGATTGAAGCCACTTCCTCAGACATCGTAGAAAAGGTGGAAAAACTTGTTCTTGTAGATGCTAGCATGTACAATGAGTAATTACCAGAAATGGTTGGAGTATCATCTTGCTAGAACAATTTTTAACATACTCCACAGTCTCCACGATACCTTGGCATGTTAAAGGTCAGCGCAAGATGGGTGCCAAGAATGCTCATACCGCTTCAAAAACAACAGCGCGTTTTTGGAACTCTGTAGCGAAAACCGAGATGAATTTATGAAGCACATCAACAACTGGACAACAACATACCCAGTAACAACTGGGGTATTAGAGTTACTTTATTATTACACCCCCGTGAATCTTCTGATACCACTGATACCCTCGATAGGCCTCGCCTAAGATGTTCAAAGTATCAAAATCGGCCTGAAAGAATATGTACGAGTTTTTGGGATTCTGAGACTATTATGTTGATCGACTACAAATAAAAGACATAAACATCACCGGAAATTACTAGGCCAGTTTACTCGAAAAGCTAAAAAACCTATCTAAAAAAAAGAAGGGGAAAATGAAAATCCTCTGTGGTGCTTTTGCACGACAACGCGTCACTTCACAAGAGCCACGTTGCAATGTCTCTACACAAGTGTGGCTTCGGAACTTTAAAACACTTGCCCTATAGTCCAGATTTGGCCCGGCCAGATTAGGTACTATTAGTTCCCGAAAATGAAAAAAGAACTTCGAGGAAAATAGTTCACTAACATTGAAGAAGTGAAGACGGTGTTTTAGAGTTTAGGCGATGGTTAATTAAACAAATTAGAAAAATATATTAGATATGAAGGAAGGAGAAGGAGTTTAATTGCTTTCCTTGCTATTCCGCGAACTTTTTGGCCTCCTCTCATACCTATGGAACCATTAGCATGCGTTAGTATTTTGTGTGTAGGATACGCAGCAATTGAAATTACTGGGCGTAGGTACTTATGAGACTGAACCATTAAAACATATACATATAACTCCATACAAAAAAAAGCTGCAGACAGAGTGGCCTGGAAGAAATTGGGAGAGGCATATGTGCAGAAATGCACGAATAAAGGTTAAAGAAGAAGAACTCCACATAACTAGAAATGACGGGTCCTGTGGACAGTGGGCTAGCAAGAAAATTAGCGTAGGTGAGTTTAATTTAACCCCGGTTGTAGTACTTATAGTATAACGTAATAGAATCGTTGACGTGGCAGTACAAACTATGAGTTATCTGTGCCACAGTTGTACTAGATAAACTAAATAAGTAACAGTTAAATACTCTACTAATACGGCGACGATACGATTACGTTACACTTACGCAAATTTTTGTGCTAGACATACTGGGCAGAACTAGATGATATAAAACTTAAAACAGTGGCAAATTTCGTGGGCGACTCCTGACGTTTACCATCAGGCGAACGACTAGTAACATAAATGTCCCACTAATTTCGATTGGCATATACCTACGTACATAAACGTAAGTATACTTAATAAGTACCTATATACAGGCATTCTTAGGATCATTAATACATAATTGGTCACCGTAGCACAATTAAGTAGGTACCTAAACTCTACGTCAACATGTACTAGTGCCCGTATGACTATATGGACGTCGATAAGTTTCTACATCTTATGTAACAAAACAATTAACACTAAGTATTTTATTTCTACGGAATATAACTACAAAAAGAGACGCATAAGAAGCTTATCACATCACATCGCTTAGACCTGAAAGAATAGATGATAATTTGATTTGAATGTGCCGCAGGTTGACCGCGCACATTCCTTATGGCGGCGGCGGCGGCGGCGGCAGTGGGTGGTTTGGTACGCACATGGAGCCTCGGTGCCGCCATGCGCCAGCCTGCAGCGGGCCCCGGTCGCCGGTACCAGCGCGCCACTATCTTGCCGCATTCCACAAGCCAAGTCGCGGCGCGCCCCGCGCGTGCCTTAGCCGACCCACGCGCCCGCGTCGCCTCGCTCGCCTGACTCGACCTGCCTCAGTCGCTTTAGCGCGCCCATGGACTTCGTGCGCCTGCGCGCCAGCCTTCGCGCCGTTCCAATCGTGTTCTCGCGCGACCCTCAGTGAAGTGAAGTGCCAATGGATGCGGTTCCCCACGGAATATAGTGCATTCGCTTTCTGCAGCGTCGGATTTGTCTATTCATGGTGAGTGTTGTGGACGTCGACGGCGCCCCGTGGACGGTCGGAGTGGATGCGCGCGCTTTCACGATGCGGCCACTTTCATTTCTTTCATACGCATAGCTGGAATTCCGCAGCCGCCGTCGGACCGCGCGCGGGCGCTGACCCTGCGCCCGCGCCCTTCCTCCACGGACGCCGCACCACCACTCCACTGTTTCTCACCATGATCATTGATCATCACATCACACCACACCATGGATCACTGACAGTAACATCCAAACCAAGCTACATGCTTAGTAGGTCGGCGGGTTGTAATGTGTTACGTAAACGCTGTTTATTTAGATTTTTCTAAACGGAAACAGAAGTAACCTAATTTTCAAATATATACCTAAGTGTATGATCTTATACAGAAACTACCAACTACAGAAAAATCTAATGTAATTTATAATGAAACAAACACGAGCGTTTTTAGTTTTAATTATTTAGCTACCTAGGTAAAACTTCTTGTCATGATCGAGATCAAAATTTGAAAAAGCTCTACCTACGAGTATAAGAAACATATTTTTTAAGTTTTGTTTTGCTATAGGTGCAGTTAGTACCTTGTGAAAGAGGATGCCTTGGTACCTACCAGCGCAGTGCCTGCAATTCTTCCGAGAAACCACGGATCTAGGAAGGATCTCCCTTCCTAGATTCGTGCAAGAAACGTGTGAAAACCTATGAAATGATGTATCAGACTCAAAAAATCTCGGGGTATTGAGTGCAGTGCCACGCAAAACTGACTCATGAAAAAGCTCTAGATGGTCGTGCAGCTGTAATAGCCAGACTAATAGATGAATTGTTTTTAAATCCTACTAAGTTTGATGCCATCTGCTCGGCGGGCTAGAAACTTTCGAAAGAGCAGTCAAACCTATAGACTATTTCTTTAGATTGGACACCTCTTCCAAAAGTTTGAAACTTGGAAAACAAAAAGTTAAGATAGTACCATTATATGAAGGTAGTTACTACTACACTGCACTAACAAATGTTAAACAAGTACAGAGTTATTTCCCACCAATCTTGAAAGAAAGCTTGAAAAATCGTAATAGTATCATCAATTTAGATTTTTCATTTCTCAAGCACTTATTCATAAGCATTTCAATAATTTCCTTTGGTCTTTTTCTTTAACACACGTTAAGACACTGTCACCTTACTTATATTGTTAAGTAAGTTAGACAGATATAATAAGTAGGTTACATAAATAAAGTATAGTATAATAGGTATGAAGTAGGTATATGTACTTAATACAAAATTATGCATGGAATCATGTTTGTTATCGATTACTTCTTCCGGATCAGTCACTACCTACTCTGATTTTGATAACAATTGGTAGCGCCTTACACCTACATGATGTCAGTAGTTATAAGGCTTTTATACAGATGTAGGTATAGTATAGAAACCTTAGCTTCTGCATTAAAAAATACGATTTATAGGTATTCCCTGAAAATTATCTTCACACTGATGATGCGAAGCCACTGCGTCTGGCGGTCTGACCGTATTATACCTATGCCAGAGACTTTGCAGAACTCTACAAATTAATAAAACTTGCTCTGTCATTAAATAAAACTTGCTAACGCATCACGTTTCTATAATATGCTGTATTTGCCTATTCAGAATAGGTATGAAGACTAGTGTCAGAAAACAACTGACTCAAGTATATTCTGATAAGGAACGTAAACATTGACTTATTCATTAAACATGGCTTACGTACGTGACTTTTAACGGCTATTTTTAGCCTTATGAAACGTAATTCAGTTCATTAAATTCCTTCCATCGACGCACTCATGTCATAGCTACGTACTTCACTATTTGCATCGTTAGTTGCTCGTTAAATTAAACGTCAAGTCATGAAACCACGTCATTAACCTATCGAAAGGTGACGCTATGCAATAATAAATATTGTATCATAACTAATAAATTATTTATGCATTAGAGATCCATCCATTCTTAAACTTAAATCAAGCGCGACTTCTTATTTCTTCTTCTTCTGCTTTATATTCACTCTTTTTTTACATCACGAAGACCTCTTGAAACTATGAAATATTAGCGACGGTGGTGGACGTGTATCGTTTAGTATCGTTTAGGAGTCGAGCCAATCAGACTAGTTAGGAGGAGAGTCGCGTGACATCTCCCTTTTGATTACTTTACCTGTCGAATCGTAGGTCCATAGAGCGTATTTCGTAGTGCCAGCGCTCCTACTATGAAACCCTTGACCACGGTAATAGATAATAATACTAGCTGACCCGTCAGCGGCTTCGCTCGCGTGACCTTGCGGGATACGGTTAATTACAGTTTTTATAATCATCATCTCAGCCGTAGAACGTCCACTGCTGAACATAGGCCTCCCCCATGATTTTCCAAAAGGACCGGTTGGAAGCGGCCTGCATCCAACGTCGTCCTGCGACCTTCCTCAGATCGTCTGTCCACCGTGTCGGTGGACGACCTACGCTGCGCTTGCCGGTCCGTGGTCTCCACTCCAGAACCTTTCGGCCCCATCGGCCATCTGTTCTGCGTGCTATGTGCCCTGCCCACTGCCACTTCAACTGGCTAATCTTCCGGGCTATGTCGGTGACTTTCGTTCTTCTACGGATCTCCTCATTTCTGATTCGATCACGTAGAGAAACCGTGAGCATAGCCCTCTTCATAGCTCGTTGTGCGACTTTGAGCTTACTTATGAGGCCCGGGAACGTTCTGTCTGTAGCGTGTGCGGAAAAACGCCTGCTTGAATTTTGTCTAGGCCTGCAGATAAATCACGACAACGGTACGATTACGTTAAAATTACGCAAATTTGAAATTTCAGTGCTGGACTCACAAAAACGCTAATGGTCCCAGGGATAGGACAACTCAAAACCACTGAACCAGCTTGCTGAATCTTTCAACATACTATATTATGATGACCTACAATGGGTCGTTGACACCTGAAATAAGTGAATTTATTAATTATTTATTTACTATCAACTGCCCGCGACTTCGTTCGCGTAGAAGGCTCGGCCTGCGGCCTCGCCACATCCTCCCGTCTTTTCTAGCTTTTTCTTTTATAAGAACCTTCTCCTGAGGTTCATTCATATATTTTTTAATGTAAAAACCTTTTACGTAGTATTAATAATAATAATTCTTTATTTCAGACTCGAGATCCATATGTATACACACAAATTAAATTAAATTAAATTAAAAAAGATTAAAAATTAAAACATAGTAATACAAGTTCTATCCGTAGGTTAAATTAAGTTAAAATAAATAATAAAACTAAGTTATATAAATAATAATAATTAATAAATATAAATAAAATGGATTCATACAGTATTTTGTACATGTTCTTATACCTACTTTTAAGCTGCAATTTGCAGCCATCGTCTAAACACAACCGTCGAGAAGATTCTTTCTGATAGACTATTTATGATAGAGTTATTACTTCTGAACACTCTAGACATGAATTTTGCTATTCGGTTTCTCTGTATGGCTTGAATGGAGTTAACGCGCGCTTCGAAGAACATACCAGAAGCACTACAATAACGTTTAAGCCCCATAAGTATTAAACCACAATTAAAAAAAGTTTAATTAATTTGTTAAAGCCGTTCTCAAGTTATACCGTGACCAGGAGAAATAGGGGTCATATATATATGTATAGACTAGAGACTGCCCGTGACTTATTCGCGTAGTAGGCTCAGCCTTCGGCCTCGCCATATCCTCCCATCTTTTCTTGGTTTTTCTTTCATAAGAACCTTCTCCTGACAATAATTAACACAACAAAAAAGAATTAGCGAAATCGGTAAAGCCAGGTAAAGTTTATTATTTTATTTTTATTATTTATTATTTATTTCCGTGACCAGGAGATATAGGGGTTCATTTTTATATATTAGATATAGATATAAAATAGATCTATATAGAATAACACATAGATTATATAATTATCCCGGCAGTCATACCTCCTACCTATAGGTACGTATGATTTCCGGTAGTTTTCCGATAGTAATTTTCCACGCGGGCAAACCCGCGAGACGCACCTCGAAGCTAAAGAATAATCCATGAGCTGCATAAGTCTCTAAGCACGGCGACGGCTTTTAGACATCCATGTACAGATTGATAAAGTAGATGATTCATTAGCTAGCAATAACAGCCACGACCGCGACCGCATTCCAGCGATAGCACAATGACTATAGGTAAATAAAGGTAGGTATTACTATACTTGTACTTACCTGAAGCGCAGATTAAGTAATAGTAACTAGGTGCGTTAGGTAAGTAGGTGGTAGCATTAGTAAGGTATGCAGTAGAACAAAATGCAGTCGTGTGTTGCGCTGAGCCACAGAATAACGAGTAGGTACTGAGCTAGGTAATGTATTGGTTACTATTATTAATTATTCTGTGGTAATGTGTGATGTGACGATGGAAGTTGAGTTGACACTTGCGACTTTAAACAATCGATATCGATACTATGGTAGTAATTCGCTTGTTCAGAATAGCATTTTTTAGTAAATCATGGTAGTTCTTATTCTGTTCATGCTTAAGTCCAAATTCGCATAATCATTGTAAGTGACAATTCTTAAATTTGCCGTTTCTGTTTAATCGTGGGTATGTTTAGTGCAAATTTAATCGTCATGTAAGTTCGTGCTCTCTAAACTAAACCAAACTCATCTAATACTACCCACATTTGAATAGAATAATCATATGTTTAGAACTATCATTCTAAGTGTTACACGAATGTGGATTTTAGTATTAACATAATAAGAACTGCCATAGTTCAGAGAATTTTAGTTTAATATATACACAAGCGAATCAGTACCTATATATGAGTAAATATCAATGACTCAGAGGCAGTAGCACAAAACTATTTGTATCGCAAACGTAAACGCGCCACGCTTCGGCGAACAAACTATGAGTTATCTGTGTCACAGTAGCCCAAGATAAACGACAGTTTGTACTGTGTCACGTCAACGGTAGGTTACGTTACACTTACCCAGTTATTGGTGCTAGACCCACAGATTACTTACTATCAGTACGTCTGTGGTCCCTTCTTTATACAAAACAAATGTATATAGGTATTCCCCAATTTCCTCTGGATTTTTATGTGACCTATTGACCACTAGGTAAATATTAGCGCTAGTATGTTTATGAGAATATATAATATAAGCAAGTCCCTATTAGTTTTGTTTGGTTACTTGGTGAGTTCTAGGAGTTAAGACCTTCCAAAAACTCTTAAACACGCCTGATCTCTACTTGGACTCTACCTAGTCCTAGGTAAAATACATTTTAAGAAAGTACGAGTATATGGGGCATGCCAGTGGCCAATAATCATTGTACTTAAATAAACAATATTTTTATATACCTAGTATCAGGATCCAGATAGAAGATCATACCATGATAGTTCTAAAGTACTTATTATCACAATATTGCGTGCATGGTACTGACTTCGACAAGTTATTTCACACTTTTTAGTGTAGAAGTCGGTTCTGTTCTTTGATAAAAAAAAATTCACTCGTTTAGTGACCTTCTATTTACCGTATACACCGTCAATGATGATATCATCAAGATAAATCAACACCTTCCGTTTTTGGAATGTAACTCAAAAACTGCTTGACCGAATTTGATGAAATTTATATGAGACTACCACGGAAATATACTCTATCAAACAAAAGAAGAATCGTCAAAATCGGTTCATAAACTATGAAGTTATTCGCGAACACACATAAAAATAAAATAATTATACATACGATCGAATTGAGAAACCTCCTCCTTTGTTTGAAGTCTGTTAAAAATCTGAGAATACATTGTTTTAGATGGAACACGCCAAAGCCGCGGTAATATTATCTAGTTTACCGTGCCAAAGTCTTACATAATTATAATCGTTGATTAAATATGTAATAGACGTCACTAAACTACAACGCACTAAATCTTCTGCGCCGTACTAAATGACGTTATTAAGTTTATACAGCGTTTAATAAGAAGGCTGTAAATTTTAAACTGTGGTTCCCTGATCTGATACACGACATAGCCTAGCGTATCTATACTACATAATATACAGGATGTTTGGTAGAGGGACCGACAAACCAAATGAGCGTGTTCGGGGGCCCACTTGGAGAATACAAGTTGGCCAAAAAAAATCCCCGACACCCCAATTTTTTTTAACTAAATCTGTTAGTTAGCTCTGTATTGTATCCGATTTTGCTTTACGTGGCCTGAAGGTGTATGAGAGACCAAATTCAACTAAAAACATCCGGTCTAAAACAGATTTTATAAATTTTATGGTGGTAAATAGGTACAATTTCGGAGAAAAAGGGAAAAATCACAAAAAAAAGTTAAACATATGGGGGGGTCGGGGATTTTTTTTGGCCAACTTGTATTTTCCAAGTGGTCCCCCGAACACGCTCATTTGGTTTGTCGGACCCTCTACCAAACACCCTATATAATAATATTATAAAGAGGAAAGATTTGTATGTTCGTAACGAATTGGCTCAAAAAGTACTGGACCGATTTCATAAATTCTTACACCATTAGAAAGCTACCTTCACCCTGAGTAACATAGGCTATATAAGATTCGTCATCATTATCCATCGCCGCGCGGGTGAAACCGCGGAGAGCAGCTAGTAATAAATATAGTATGAAACACATTAGGGTTAATTATTATTATTAGGATAAGTAAGTATATTATAAAATTTCATGTTCTGTGAAAATGTCGACAGAGTTCATAATACGAGTATTCAAAATATACATATTACATACATATAGCTACAGCAACTCCTACACACGTACTGTAGAGGTTAACATGTCGTACCGGGAATTCTATTATTGTGATGAATTACAATAAATATGTAGACAAATAACTAAGTGTAAAATAACTTGTCGTAAACCAGTACAAACTGTCATTTATCTAGGGCAAGCATGACACAGATAACTTGTAGTTTGTGCTCCGAAGCGTGACGCGTTGACGCTTACGATACGAATACTTTTCTGCAAATTGTTTGTGCTACGACCCATGGTTGTAATAAGTACGATTCATTTGTTTATGTGAATTTGTGACGTTTGAAACAAATGTCATTCTTTAATATGTTTTTTAAGAAGAAGAATCCACTGATATCGAGTCCAAAATGTGTTTAATCGCAGAGTACTACGGGTGATTAGGAGGATGTTCCATACAGAAGAATTAAAGCTAAAATTGAAATTACAACTTGTAAATAATTAACTACACGTCCAATAATTACAGTAAATTTATTTCTATTTTATCAAAATGTAATAATTAATTAATTTATTATTATTGTGACGCAATGTAATGACATAGACTGTAATATCTAACATGTGATATGTATGACTGCTTATTTATTATGAATTTATCGAATTGATTGTTTTAATGTTTTTTTAAATAATTTTTGAATTAAAGTGTTTGCATGTCAGATTGATGCTAGGACAGATAGAAGACTTTATTTACACTAAGACCTGTGTAAACATAAATTATCATTAAGGACATCTTACGTCACGGGCGCCATGTTGGGCCCTGAGCGTGACGAGGGACTCTAGAACTAAGTTATGTAGAGTCCTGTAGGTCTACCATGAGTTTACAACATTGACACCAATCGAAACTCGATATCGACTGCCACAAAAAAAAAGTATGAAAAAATGAACAGTGCCACCTCGCGGTCAATTGTAGAACTAAAATTGACAGCGAGCACGCCAATCACAAGCTTAATAGGTAGGCGAGATCAAGTATCGACTATAGATGACATTTATGTTGCCAACTCATGGTAGAGCTACTGAGTGGAGCGAGGGGTCTAAGCTGCCCAAGAAGAAGTTGAGCTTTACCTTTTGCGAGACAGTAAAAACCTACTTAATGAAAGTTTTATAAATTAATGGTTAATATTGATATAGGACACATTTATCCAGTGGGCCTAGCACGAAATTTGCGTTAGTGTAACGTAATCGTATCGTTAATGTTTACAATACAAACTATTATTTATCTAGTACTTACAACTGTGGCACAGATATCTTTCAGCTTGTGCTGTATACGCTGTTATGGAGAGACAAAGTAATATTTTTGAATCAACGTGTAAATAATAATATACCTACTAAACAGAGAAAAAAGAGCTGTTAAAAACACCAAACACTGTCTTTTGTTTCACATTCATTACAAGCGCGCCTTTTTTCTTTTTCTTTTTTGTGTGTGCTGCTTGTGGTGGCTAGTTCGATTTTCGAATAAACTCTCTTTTCCATTACATCTTTTTAAATAATTCTATTCTGATATATGAGCCAGGTGTAGAAGGATTTAATCGCTCGGGAGCTGTGGAGTCCTGAGTGAAGCGAGGTGTTCAAGTGAATACTCTATTTTTCATACCTACTACGACACCGTTAAAACTCAGGTCTACTTAAAAAGCATTTATTTATTAAAAGTATAATACATTTGAAGTTAATATTAAAGTTGGACATATTTGACCAGTTATGGAGGGACAGAGTAATATTTTTGTTAGGATTATATTATGGATGTTGTTAAAATAACAAACACCGTCTATTGTTTCAAATTTATTACAATCACGGTTTTTTCTTTTCTTTTTCTGTTTGCTGTCTGTGATGCCCAGTTCGGTTTTCAGATAAACTATATTCACAATGGCCGTATCTACTCTCATTGCATACTACTAAGAGTTTTCCTACAAATTTTAACGTTCTAAATACAAATCACTTTAATCCCTTGGGACTTTTATACAGCATTACCTCCCTTGTGATGTAATGCCTTGCTTTACGTCGAGATTGCGTGTTATATAATTGGACATTGTCAAGCAGCTTAAATATAATCAACCGAAATCCAACGAATGCGATCGATGTGAATGAGAAAGTAATAAAGGTATGCCAGGATTGTAGCAAGTAAAATCCGTGTTCTTGGTCTACAACTCTGGCCCGTTTCTTCAATTACTACTTACTATACAAGTACAATTTGAAAAAAATAATATATTCAGTTATTGGAGTGTATCTCAAAAACTACTAGACCTAAATGGAACCACATGGGAAGCTCCGGCTTTCAAACAAAAAAAGAATTTTGAGAATCGGTTCACCCTGTCGAAAGATACAAGGTAACAAACATAAAAAAAACATACAGTCGAATTGTGTACCTCCTCTTTTTTTTGGAAGTCGGTAGAAAAAAGATACGTGTGAATAAAATCATGTTATGCATTGTCAATTCATTATCATTTTCATTTACTGTGCTCCTTGTGAGTTTTTCTTCATTCAAGGTACATAAGGATACGAGTCCTCTCTTTCATTCTTATAAAAGTCTAACTTACTGCGGTAACACCCGCGTGGGGATGGATGGTGATGAAAGTATCCTATGTGTGCTCCAGCGTCATACCTACCTCCATACTAAATTTCATAAAAATATGTCCAGCTGTTTGAGTATGAAGAAGTAACAAACATATAACATTAAAAAACTAATTAACTTAAACTACACTGACACAGAAAAGTTAATTACCGTAATCACATAAGGAATCTTCAATATTGATAGTAGGTAGTAATATTAATAAGATACTTATATACAACATCCACAAAATAGCATCCACACAATATCACAAACACAAATAACACTTAACAAGATAAAGATAATCATTTACATTATTAATAGTGTTAGTTTAATTAGTAATAAATAGAGTACATGTATCTCTTTTATAGGCATTGTGATTAATCTCCGATGAAAGAGCCTGGTACCTATCACACGGGTCAGGAGCCTAGTTTAGGAACCAGGTGTTACTGTAATTTAAAGTTAAAAAATGCCTTATTTATGTAATAAATGATTATTATTATTATTATTATTATTATAAGCACACTCAAAAACTTTCGTCAATATTAGTGTGATTCGAAAACTAGATTACGATTGGTATAGGGATTTTGTAAACCCGTTGAAATCTTTTAAAGGAGATATCGTAAGTTAGTAATTTTATTTTCGAAAGTGAGTGTTTTTTGTTACACTTTCATGGCTAAACGGCTGTATTGATCGTAATGAAATTTGGCAAGGAGACTGGTTATATCTTAGGGAAGGACATAGATACTTTTCATCATCAACATCATCAAAATCCATATTTGTTATATCGGGTGTCCCGAAACTCAACGATAACCTGGTACTGAGCGAGAGGCCAAGGTATACCAGTTATGAAAAAAATAAGAAACCCATGTCACTTAGGCAAGAGATAATAGACATTTTTCGAAAAAGTTTAAAACTTTTTAAGGTGAAGTTTTTAATAATGTAATCTCAAATATCAATGTTATTTTACATTCCTTTGATTTGTACCACAAATCAAAAGAATAAACGTTGTTAACTAAGTAAAATATTACTACGCAGAATATTAGAATTTTTCGGACACATAGCAGGCAAAGACGGTCAACACATCGAACAGCTGATGGTGACAGGCAAGGTTGATGGCAAAGGACCAAGAGGCCGCAGTCCAACGAGATGGTCGGACCAAATTCGATCTGCGCTAAACACCAATCTCCACAAAGCCCTCCACGAAGCAAAGGACCGGAACAGATGGAGGGACTTAGTCCATAAGAAAATTATTCAGCAAGGGAGTCACGACCCTCAGTAATGAGGAATACGACGCGAGGAGGAGGAACTAAGTAAAATAAATTAACTTATGACGAGTTAATTGAAAAAAAAATGTCAGTTAACTTTGACACTCCATGTTGGAACAAAAAAGATTTTATTCTTATTTTTTTCAGAACTGGTATGTACCCTGGCCTCTCGGCCCGTATTATGTACCCTGTATATATGTGATTCTAAAATTAAGATCCCTTCTGTGGACTTACAACTAAATTATCTACGATTGGTAGGTACGATTTCAAAAACTCGTTGAAATCTTTTTAAGGTGATATCCTTTCAACCGACTTATGTATGTATAACTTTTTATAGAGTAGTCCGGTTTTAATAATTCTTTTTTTGCTTGGTAGACTATACTTCCGGGGTTCCATTTAAATTTCTACAAATTCGGTAAATTAATATAATATATAATATAATATGGGACTACATCCACACAAAGGTCTTCAGGTCCCAAATTAGGCAGAGCCTGTTCTATGGTAACCTGATGACTGATATACATACATATATATGATATTAGATACTTATATACATATAAACACCCAGACAAAAAAATATTTTTTAATTAGTCCAATAGCTGAAAAGTTTCGTAACTCGATGATATCGCAATTGACGTTCAATGACAATCGATCCGGTAAGTAAGTAGCATCATCATCATCATCTCAGCCGTAGGACGTCCACTGCTGAACATGGCAGTTAATTTTATATTTTATATAAACATAATTAATTAATAATGTATAGTGGAATAAATAAATAATATAACTAATAATGTAGCTATGTAGACTTTAGAAGAATAATTTTATGAACTACATTCGGTTTGCTGCACCCTAACAGGGTATGTATTTGTGCTATATTGTATAAGTGCATGATGCAATGAATGAATAAATAAATAAATAAATACTTTTAAATTATCATGGCACCGACTTCAACAAGTTACTTCAACACTCTTTAGTGTTGAAGTCAGTCCATTTTTGGTAAAAAAAAAACTGTAACAATTCAACGGCCGCGAAATTTCGTGCAAAACATTCAAATAAAACGTAGAGTCATGATAATGACGATTTGTTCTTTCTATAATGCATAGATATTAACATATCACTAATAAAGATTATTTTATACTAGCTTCTTCACGTGACTTCATCCGCGTAGATAAGGTTATCGCGACCCCTCTGTGTCTGTGACTCTGTATTTGTTAATCCTGTGTAGGTATAATTTATCTCCATTTTCAAATGATTGTAATAATATTCGTAGGTTCCTTGGTATTAATCCTTATCTACTCCAATAATAAAGAGGACTATATATGATCGTAAATTAAAGAGTTCCCGTGGGATAGTTAAAAAAACTGTAACCAGCGAAACCACGCGAGCGAAGCTGCTGTTTAATTAATTTTACCTAAACACAGACCTTATTTAATCGTGGTGTGGGTTGTGGGTCATTTTCTAAACCTGAGGCTTAAGGTGAGTTTTTTTGGTTACAATGTTCATTTGTTTGTTTTGATGTTTTCATATAATATTTATTTCCAACTTACAAAGTATCACTTACTAATAGCATATGTACTTAGGTATATATACTAGATTACACCATAAACATTTATTTTACTTATACAATACTAAAATATTTTATTTACTTAATTTTATACGTAATTAAGTATTACCTTAAACACACTTAAGATAGGCAAATAGATATTATAAAATATGACACTGTACTGTACCTATACGACACGATACGTTTACGTTACACTTACCCACATTTTCATGTTAGGGCCGTTGTGTGAACTCAGACAAAATAAAAAAGTCAAGACAGAATGTTGTGAACAGAGAAGTGAGGCCGGGTGAAACTACGCCTCGGCGTGTCCATACATATTTACATACAAAACCTACAACAAAACTACGCCTTGACGCGTCAGTCGAACTATCGCGGCGCGTGGAAGCAACACGTAAAGTTTTAATTAAATTAACATTTAATTTAAATTTATTGATTATTGATATTTTTTTTAATAAATTTAATATAATTTGAATTACCACGACAGTACCGAGTCACCCACATGTAGTTTAGAAAACCGGCCTCACTTCTCTGTTCACAACATTATGTCTTGACTTTTTTATTTTGTCTGAGTTGTGTGAAGTTATGAATTGATAAATGACGTCATATATCAATAAACTTCAGTATTTATTTACAGACGCAGTGCATGACCTTGTTACCGTTTTACGTGAAAGTATCTTTAGCTAGAAGAGTAAATATACTTGTATGTCGCAGACACTTCGCTTATTATAAAGCCTCCGTTTCTAGGAAGTCTATTGCGAGGTCCGTGTGGGCACAACCAATGGGAGTGATAAAATGTAGCCAACGGTTTTAACACTGATACTTTATGACCACCTTGAATTAATTAAAACCATTATTTACAAGTGCAATTTGAAAAATTTAATACCGACTTCCGTTCTATTAGTTTGGTAAAAATCAGTTATTGGAGTGTAACTCAAAAATTACTAGACTGGATTTGATGAAATTTAAATAGGACCACACGGAAAGCACCAGCTTTCAAACAAAAAAAAATTATAATTGATCTACCCAATCGAAAGTTTGAGGTAACAAATATAAAAAAATACAGTCGGATTGAATACTTTATGGAAGTCGGTAGAAAATACAAATTGTAATGCCTAAAACTGATTGCTGAAGATTTAAAATGTCCATCATAACCTATTCTACTCAGAATATTGAATCGTATAGGTATATATATATATATATATAATCCCTTCGACTGTCGGACGCGAAAAGCACTACTGAAATGTCAGGTCACGCGTTTTGGCGGGAAAACGCACTAAAACGATGATATCTCGGGTTTGGATGGGTTTATAAACATGAAACATACCAATACACCCAAACTTGCAGGGCTTTAACAGCTCATTCATGTATAGAAAGAACAGTGTTACAGAGAGCACGGACGCCTGAAGCTAAGGCTCAAAGGCAGACCCAGCCGAAGGCATTTGACATGTCCACAAGTACAATTTGAAAAATTTAATACTGACTTCCATTCTATCAGTCATTGGAGCGTAACTCAAAAACTACTGGACCGAATTTGATGAAATTTAAACGGGACCACACGGGAAGCACCAGCTTTCAAACAAAGAATATTGACAATCGGTTCACCCTATCGAAATAAAAAATACAGTCGAATACCTCCTTTTTGGAAGTCGGTAGAAAAAGCGGCTGGAATTTGTTCAAAGTTAGTAAAATTATTTCATTGAGTGTCGAGACTTGCAAAACCTGTTGTATCGGGATAAAATGTAGCCTATGTTGATCCTGGGTATAGCCACAAGTTAACTAATAGTAGGTACAGGATAAAAACGTTCATCCAAATCCGTTAAGCCAGTTCAGCCGCGAAGAAACAGCAATAAAACACAAATTCAACAACACACTCGAATCCTCAGTCACTCACTCACTCATACGTGTATAGTCTCCAGAGGTCTCCAGTCTCCAGAAAAAAATGTACCCTAGCCACAGAATTCGCCCTATTTACGAATTCTGTGGCTAGGGGTACATATTTTTGCTTCAATAATTTTGACGTAGCTATTGGACATCCTGAGACTAAAATATCTATGCCCCTAGCATTCCTAGCAGGGATTTCAGTTGTAAAATTCTAAATCAGTCGGCCAGTGCAAAGATAATTGTAATAATTATGGTCATTATTTACCTATGTAAATAAGGCGAATTCTGTGCACTCTCTAATCTTTACATTTATAATATAATTATGTGTAATATTATTGTAAAAACCACAGACTATAAAGCCAGGTTGTATAGTATTTGCTAAAAACTCTTTAGCCCTTCTGAAATTTCATTACTTATACATACATATGTACTTAATGAAATGAAATAAAATCGTTTATTCTGTACATATAGGCCTACGGGGGCACTTTCAAATTGTCATATTACATTTATTATTTTTACCTTTTATCTTTTTATTACTTAAAATCGCCAACCGGATCGGAACGTGACCATGACTGAGAAGATCCGGCAAGAAACTCAGCGCTGCGGGCTTGTCTTTACATTTTTTTGTATCGCCAATTTCGTAACGTATATAACAAATGTTCGTTTATTTTTAGCTCCAGTGTGTTGCCTTACAAAACAGACCATAATAATGGTACCAGTAGGGCAATATATTTTCGTGTAAAAAATTTTCATAGTCGCAAAATCTAAATTAAATTGAAACGCAATAAAAATATCTAGATAGGCACTAAGTTAAATAAATTAATTTACAGATAAAAGTATTGATAACATGAATAAAGTACGCACTTAGCTCTTCGCCAATTCGCCAATGACGTATGTTGTTTGAAAATGTGAATACAATCAGCCAGCGAGTTGGGTGGATGAGGAAGTGATGTATAAACATTATGATCATGAATCAGCGAGTCGCCAAGCGGTTTGGAGACAATTGTGGCTGCGTATTCGTAAACTTTTATTCATAAACGAAGTTCCACTCCGGAGTTAAACAATCTTCATTCGGCTATCATGATGTGAATCGGAAACCCGACTTCTTGAAGTGGTAGGCCTCGTAGGTGGTAAAGAGGCCATTTTGGATAGTAAGGCTAGTAAGGTTAGGTGTACCACCACAGTGCCAGATATTCCGCCATGAAGATGCAATCATGTGTTAGGCTGTGAAGGGCTCTGTGACAAAGGAAATTAATAAGCGATAGATAATTAAACACCAAAGTCTCAAGGTTACGAGCGCAGTACAGTGTCACTAAAAAGTTTAGTAATAAGCTCTGGATGACACTGCAACTGTAATGGGTACACGTAGTACTATCAGCTGGACGTATTTCATCAATCCCAACTCGTTACCGGAGTATGGTCCTGGTTCACTGGCACATCTGCTCCAGTGATATTGGTTGATGACTTATATACCTAATACTGAGCTTCTCTTAACATTATTGATCACTGCTCACCAACAAACCCACTCTCTAGAGTTGGGGTATTCAATAGTAACGTGCACATGTTACTGTAAATTCAAAACTCAAGGTCTCTAGTGTTTCCCGTTTCGCAGGTCCCTTTGACGTATGTCTGCTCTAGCAGCACCCTCAAGAGTTCAAATCTGAAAACGTCAGCATAACACGTTACCATAAAGTTAAAACTCCACGCGTAGGACTGCTTTTATTTATGATATTAGCTTAGATTGCACTTCTAGATTTAGCTATTCGAGCTCAAATCTAAAAGTGTAATGTCTCTTATAGTTTTGAGTTACAATGATATCCCAGGCGTTACTCTAAGGCTCTATTTGATTTTCTACGTACTTATACTCTACCGGCCTTATTAATAAACTTGGCTTACACCCGGAGTAGTTAAAACATCTATCTGTCAATTTTTCGCTTGCAGTAAATGTCACGCGTGAAAGCAAGACAAAGCATGTTACGCCTAATATAGGTTTACGCAACGGTTATTAATAAAGGTCTACATCTATAGATACTCCAGATATTATAGTCGTTTTTTTTACTATCATTTAATAGTAAATATACGATAAAAAAATACGTACAAACGAACAACTTCCTCCGTTTTGAAGTCTGTCAAAAATGGCCGCTATGTAGTTGGACAGAAGAGTATTTTTATCCTGTTATACAACCAGTGCGAGCTTGGATCTCACGATAAACTGATTAGCAAATATTTTATTATTGTAAATTTTTATCATATCGACAATCCATGCTCACAGTGCTGTTGCAGTCAGAGAATAAATAATAGGTCAAGGAAATATTTAGTAAACATAGGTACTAATGCCGTTTTCTCTTTTAATACGATTATGTTATAATATGGACATTAACACAGAGTAGAGTAACCTGACTTACTCTACTTTATATCACATAAGCTGCTCTCGCGGTTTTACCTGCGCGGTGATGAATCTTATATCGCCTATGTTACTCAGGGTAAATGTAGCTTTTCAATGTTGAAAGAATTTTTGAAATCGGTCCAGCACTCGAGCCAATACATACAAATCTCTCCTCTTTATAATATTAGTATGGATACTGGGATCTAATATTTCTAAGGCAGGTATTATAAAGGTATCGTAAAGAAAGTAGTAACTTTATACTTAGTGTATGACCTAGTATGTATTGTATCTTGTTAGAAAATGATGTAGTAAGAATCTCCATGGTTCTTTCTAGTTACAGATACAAATTGAATTTTACTCTATCATAGGTTCAAGTGCTCTACATAAACTTTTAACGCAAAGCTGACTATAAATATCGCGTGTTTTCTTTTATACGTTGATATGATATACTATATTATGTGATGTGTCATCTCTGTAATACTTATAGAACGCATTGAATTTTCTATTTATGATTCTAATATTCACAATAAACATTGACGTAGAAACGTGATTATAATAAGTAGAACCTACTTACTTAAAGCTGTTCATTTTTAATTGTCTTACCAAACCGCACATACCGTTATCGATAGATAACCCTTGTAGCGATTCAAAGTAAGTGACTACGCATTGAAGATTGGAGAGTGTTGGTCTCTACAATTTCTTAGTGTCAAAAATTCGATGCCGAAAAGTGGAGGCAGCGGCGGCCTTAGGTATGCGAGGACGCAAGATGCGGCCGGGTTTGGGGGAGGGGCGCTCGGCATCTGAAGGTCGTCCGCATTCCTCGCGTCGCCGTCCGCAGCTACCGCGCTTACGTAGCGCCTGCCCCCCTCCCTCATCTCCTCACCCTCTGCCTTCCTCCCCGCAGCCGCCTGCGCCGACCGGTCTACCCCGCCCCGCGAGCCTGACCGTCATCCAGTTGCCCGATCGTACGTTTAAATACGTTTTTCGTTATATTTAGCTTCTTTTTGGATTTGTTTATTAGAATTTGGGCTATTTGCCTAGATTAATGCTAGACCTACTTCCATAATCAGGGTAAGACTATTAGTTATTCTGTGGTAAGATGTAGCGTGCGTGTCGTCAGAAGACGTGAACTATAATTTTTGGTGGTGAGAGGCTGTAATATTAGAGGATTATTTTTACAAGATTTGCTATCAGGTAGGTAGATACGTCTTATTTTTATTTTATAACTCCTCTCATTTGAGTTTCCTTTAAAGAAAGCCTTATAGGTACTTAATATTATAATCTATTATAAAATAAAAAACACGTTCGAATGAACATTCTGTTTAAAAATACCTACTTACATAATTAATGAGTAAAGTAAAAATAACTTGTACACTTACAGTTATAACTAGAAGTTAAGTAGGAAGTAAATATAAGTATACCTACACCTTGAATTTGGCGTAGGTATCTTATGTTTTAAAAGTCTTAGATAATATTTTTCGCTAACATCTAGCAACACCAACGTTCGTCGACATCACTTACTACCGTAGGTACCTATACATTTACTAAAACAAAAAAAAAACATTTGCAAAAACTATGTTCCTATGATCGTCAAGAGGCGAGCTACAGAGGTACCGGATGGGATGAAATTTATTCGCGTCTAGTTTTTTTTATAAACATGCTCTTGACTTGTAGATCTACATTCCAATAAACGTTTTATAATAAAGGTACCGTGTGTTAGTAAATATTTCCCGGTTTTCTATTCACTTTGACCCATAACCTAGAACCACTAGAACTTAGGTACCTACCTATACCTATTTATAAGCAAAACCTTTTTGAACTGATTAAGCGAAAATTTTAGTGATAGTACCTACGCTGATGTGTAAATGGGCTTCTGAGCAAATAGAATAGGTATACCTATCTACCACACAGACTGAGAAGTACAGAAGGCTACAGCGCTATATAAATGCTACCTACTTCGATCATATATAAGGGCTACCTATTAAAAATCGCGCTGTTTTTTGTGGTCGCCGCAAAAGTAATAATAAGTCTGTATTGTGACACAAAGTTGGATATGAATGGGATTGTAGGTAGGTATGACGTATTATTTTCTACCGACTTCCAAAAAGTAGGAGGTACTCAATTCTACTGTTTTTTTAATGTTCGTTTTTATAACTTTTAACTTTTATAATTGATTCTCAAAATTATTTTTAGTTTGAAAGCTGGTGCTTCCCGTGTGGTCCCATTTAAAATTCATTAAATTAGGTTCAGTGGTTTTTGAGTTACACTCAAATAACTGAATAGAATGGAAGTCGGTATTATATATTCCTATAAAAATAAACTAAAGAAGTGGTTAGTTGAGCAAACACCCTATGATTTTGAGTTATTTACTTAGGTAAATGTATTTATTTTAGTTAATAATTGAAAGCACATACTTATAATTAAGTATACTTGACATTTTTAAACACTTATATTAAATATATATTTTTTGACATGTAATCTGTATTATGAATAAATGAATATGAATATGAATATGAATATGAATATTAAATTTTTCACATTGTACTTGTTTTGATGAATGTGAAATTTCCTCGGTAATGATTAATAAAGGTAATTTTCGCATCGGTAGCTTCTTTAGACGAGTGAGTTAAACTCTCTTAGTTTTGAGCTTTTGTTAGCGCTGACACGGAATTAAGGAAGATTTCATGCCATGGTCTTCAAGTACTTACCTATTAAAAAGTCACCAACGAAGGCCTCGTACCTAGATTGATGATTTGATGATGAGATTGCAAATGCATGCATTATAACGGATTTTATAAATATTTGAGCCAAGTAAAGCATTTCATAAAAAAATCATGGTATCGACGAAAAGCCGACTTGGGATAGGACGGATATAAGGTCACCTCCTATCTTCGACCAATATATAATGAATTAATTTATATTGGTCGAAGGTTCCTATCACATGGAACAAATAGGTACAATTAACGTAACTTTTTATCTGGTGTATAATACATAGGTAGGTAATAATATGTCTTAACATACCTACAGCGTACACATATAGATATTTTGATGTACATAGAGTGTAATAACTTTTGTATAGGTAGGTATATGTGGTACAATAAATTAAATACGTCACTCAAAGGAATGTTAAAGTTAAACACATGACACATACAGCACACACACTTATAACTATCGTAATATTAAGTAGGTAATTACTTACATACTTAGGTACTTATTTATCTTATGTTGAACCATTATTTTATCAAGAATTATTTTCTCTTCCTTTAACCACACACGTTGCAGTTCTTGGAAAAGTAGGTAGATTTCCGCGAAATCTATTGTATTATTGCCCAAATATGGCGAATCGCCATTCAACGTGTTATGCACAGCATAATTACATAGACTGAGCTTTACCAATTTCAAGCTGAAGAAGAATACAATATGCATGTAGTAAGTGATACCTAAGTACTTACTTATAAAGCGAGAAGTTTTTGCAGATGCCACAATAGGTACGGACATTCACATGGACAGGCCAGAACCTCCTTAAATAACTCCTTAAGGTGCGTTCGTTTAGCTTATGAGGGCATTGGTGGCGTTGTCATTGATGGCTCTTTTGTTATAGCGTTCGTAAAGCTCATAAAACGTTATTTTTGCCACTTTTGCCCACACCCTATTTGAACGCTCAACTGAGCATAAGACCTAATATCGCATGATTATGCTTTCAAATACATAGCTGTCAAAAAATGATCACAAACAACCATGCTCCGGACGTGGGTCAAAAATTGCAGTTTTTGGTGGCAAAAATTCCTCTCTTTTAACTTTCCGAAAGCTGAACAAATAGATACATGAACGACATTTTCACACGCAGATTCCCAATTCGAACGCCCCTTGTGAGCGTTTTTAGCGTTTATTTTCGCTAAAAACGCTCACAAGGTGCCTATTCGAACGCACTACCAGTTAAACTTCAAAGCAATCTGGCTTCTATCATTACAGTTGTATGTATTAAAACTGAAAGGCATTTGGAGCACAGCTATGGCCACATTGTTAAGTCATTAAAAACAACGGTAAACTCTAGTGCTAATTAAGCAAACCATAGCATCTTATAGATAACCATTAAAATTCTTAACTTACAAATAATAATGGCAAAAAACCTAGCACGCACGTTTAAGAATACAATGTCGAATCAAGAGGCAACAATATAAGCCGCTAAGATAGCAGGTAGCAAGCTGGATGCACGACAAAAAATAGTCAAGTGCCGGTCAGAGGCTTGTATTATGGGTTCCGCACTAGGAAAGTCTAAAGGAATCATAGAAAGTAGGAGTCGTTCATGTATGTTAAGACGCGGTCCAACCCCAATTTTAAAATAATTTACGATGCTTTACGTAAGGTTGAAAATCGCTTGTTAGATTGGACGATGTAATGCGAAAATGCGTTAATTTTGTAAGTTTTCTTTATATTTTTCGATATATACTAACACAATTGCAAAAACTGCTGGTTATTACTTTAGTACTATACGTTGGCTAAGTATTACCTAAAAAAAAATTAGTGTTATCGCTGAAAATACTGAGAGTTTGGACGTGAAAGTTTATTTTTGTGGACCTATTCAGGATTGTTTTATGCTGAAAGAGAGTTATATTTATGAATTCTATTCGGTTATTACTCTTTTCCTATTCCTTTTCTAACCTTTGTATTTTTTTCATAATATACTATCGATCTGTTTCGTTACACTAGGTGTTTAAAAATTCTATTTTTTCTTTAATCAGGGTACGAGCGCGCCTTATGTAGTAAGTTAGCTTCAATTGACATAATACGGAAAGATCAAATTAACACAACAATTTTCATATAGCTTTTTTCTCTGCGATCTTTCCATGTAGCACTGAATCTTGGACTCACGATCCCGTAGAAACGTATAGGTATTCCATAGGTACACTCTGGACTCCTCCACCATTTTATTACGAATGCGACACTAACAGAATACGTTTACTAAGATTTTTCGTTCGATGTTCGATGAAATAGGGCCTCAGGTGGCTCGACAGCTAGACACAGTTTGAGTGAGGTCATTCACTGTGCCACTGATCAGCAATCGCTCAAGATCCCCATACTTAGATACTAAAATGTGACAAATAGTAAACGAAAAGTTTAAAAAGCGAATCATTCAGCGGATAAAAAGCGGAGCGATTGCCTGAAGGAAGAAAATACGTATCTGAAATAAATTACATAGAACTTAGGAGTATCTGAGTCGGTTACGATTCTGCCTTCAAGCAAAATAATATGTGTATGTACTTACAAACAAACCTACTGAGTTTAAAAGGCCCTGTAGCAATAATATTGCGATTGAGTCTGATGTGTATCTTGTCGTGTAGTATTTCCATAATATTAAGACTGCGATAATATTACTTTTAGAATTTAGAAGTATGTGAATGTTTTCACCAAATTTCTTCAAGATTGACCACGTTCACAAAGTATATTTTCGTTTCGATTCTATGTGAACGGAACTCTAAAAATATAAAGAGTAAAAAAGCAATGGAATGCACAGATGGTGCAGATCCGACATTTCTGAACCGCCGCACGCCGGACGCCTGCTGAATAGGAAGGGAAGCCAAAAAGAGTAACGCCGACCGAAATATTTGCGGGAGTTTGTGTTTCCGTTTAGTTTTAGGATATTTCAGTGTATCTCGTACTTATAATTAGTTTATTCATACTCTCAGTGGCTAGAGGAGCAAGTCGTGTGCGTGTGATGGTAAGTACCACACATTGCACCCAGAGCATGTATTCGAAGTTTTACGTAGCGCTGCTTGAGCTTAGAACATCGAGAAATTATTTGTTTTCATTCACATGTCATTTCACTTGCTACAGTGCCACATCACCTATCGATTCAGTACTATTGCTTCCCGCCAGAATATAACTCACTGCGTTGGTTTGGTACCACCCAAGGTATTTTTTTGTACAACGTAGCTCCTAAATAGTGCGGCCTGAGGTAGCGTAAAATACCTAAAGTTCGTGGATAGCCTCGCATTAAGAGGATTACATAGCTAGTACTCTCCATACTAAAAGAAAAAACTCTTTTCCACCTCTAAGCATTGTCCGATTTCAGTGATTTTTTTTTTCATGGAATCATGACATTGTTTACTATGCCCGTACGTTTTGATTTTGTCAGTATTTCAATGTACTATAAATTTCCCTTATTAGAACCTAAAAAAATTGAAAAAATCACGTACACGTACAAAATACACATACGTACGGGCATAGTAAACAATATGATGATTCCATGAAAACAAAAATCACTGAAATCGGACCATGTTGAGAGGTAGAAATGAGTTCTTTCTTTTTGTATGGAAAGTACTAGCTATGCAATGCTCTTAAGAGGATTGCATAGCTAGTATTTTCCATACTAAAAGAATAAACTCTTTTCTACCTCATAACAGTGTCCGATTTCAGTGATAAAATATCACTGAAATAATGTACTTTCATGTAGTTTAAGTAAATGTATAGTACTTTGATATATTGAAAAAATCAAAACGTACGGGCATAGTAAACAATGTGATGATTGCATGAAAAAAAAATCACTGAAATCGGACAATGTTCAGAGGTAGAAAGTTTTTTTCTTTTAGTATGGAAAGTACTAGCTATGCAATCCTCTTAAAGGTTTTCCCGCTTCTTTCGATTTTCATCCCCACAGTGCGGTTGAGAGAAAGCTAAGCGGGAAAAAAGCGTACTATTATTAAATACTATTATAAAAAAAAGCCTTCAACAAAGCCATTGTCGAGCTTAAGGATCTTATAAACGGAGCGAAAAATGCCACCCTAGCACTGCACTTGGAATCACTCACTGCAACAAAATCAACCAACTACTCCCTGTGGAAAGCCACATCAAAATTAAACCAACCAAAGAATACGCGGCCACCTCTAAGAGTTGCTGATAACATATGGGCCAGAACAGCACAGCAAAGAGTTAACACCTTCGCGAACCACTTGGCAGAGGTATTCAAGCCTATCTGCGTAGACTATACTGCTAGAGACAGAGACACAGAAATAGACTCCATAATTAATCAGGACTTCCAGCTGGATTTACCGCTTAAGCCGACGAACCCTAGAGAAATAGTCAAACATTTAACAAAGCTTGAAAACAAAAAGGCTCCAGGATTTGACCAAATCACCAAAGAGATCCTTATGCAGCTACCAAAGAAAGGAGTAGTTTTTCTCACTATGTTATTTAACAGCATCATGAGAGTTGGCCACTACCCAAGTGTATGGAAAATCTCACAAATAACTATGATCCATAAAGAAGGGAAATCTCCCAATGAGGTTGGCTCTTATAGACCTATCAGCTTGCTACCAGTAATCTCAAAGCTCTTTGAAAAGATCCTACTTACTCGAATGCTCAAATCTCTTACTGAAAGATCCATAATCCCAGATCATCAATTCGGATTCAGACAGGAGCATGGAACAATAGAACAAGTTCACAGAGTCGTCGACCAGATTAGAAAAACTCTAGAACTCAAAGAGTACTGCTCAGCAGCTTTCCTAGACATACAACAGGCCTTTGATAAGGTTTGGCACAAAGGACTCCTCTGTAAAATAAAGACTCTGCTACCACACCCGTTCTTCGGAATTCTTAAATCATATCTCTCGGAAAGAATGTTCCAAGTAAAGGATGGAGAGTACACTTCGGGCTTTGAAGATATACAAGCAGGAGTGCCTCAAGGATCAGTCCTTGGCCCTGTCCTGTACACTATTTTCACTTCCGACTTACCCGAAACTCCAGGGGTAGTAACTGCTACCTTCGCTGACGACACTGCTATCCTCGCTAGTAGTAAAGACCCAGCTAAGGCATCGCAGTCTTTACAAAGGGGGCTGGACAAAATAGAGCAATGGTTGACAAAGTGGAGAATCAAAGCCAGCGCCAAAAAATCAACACACGCTACATTCACCCTACGCAAAGGAGATTGCCCACCTGTTAACTTGGGAGCAAACACACTACCACACAGTGACTCTGTGAAATACCTAGGAATGCACCTAGACCGTAGACTGACGTGGAAAACACACCTGCAAAAAAAAAGAGATGAGCTCAACTTCCGATACCGCAATCTCTTGTGGTTGATAGGTAGAAACTCTGTTCTAAGCACAGACAACAAGTTATTAATTTATAAAGCCATACTAAAGCCCATCTGGAGTTATGGCATTCAACTATGGGGATCTGCTTGCAACTCGAATGTCTCTATCATACAAAGAGCACAGAATAACATCCTAAGAAGCATATCGAATGCTCCATGGTTCCTGAGGACTACTGAGTTGCATGAAGAACTAAAAATTAAAACAGTCAAAGATGAAATAATACTTTTGTCGGCTAAGTATAAAAAGCGGCTGAGCATGCATCCTAACCCATTAGCTACACAGCTAACTGCCATCACCTATCCAAAGAGGCTACGAAGACAACACATCATAGGACTAGACGAAAATGATGTTTAAAGAAAAGGAAATGTGCTCATTGGATCACTCCTCCTACATGCCCAAAATAACACAACAAACCTGCTCATAGTCCAAAGACTGATCGCAGATAAAACACAAAACAAAAAAAAAAAAAAAATTTATTAAATACTGTGCTACTACGCACAAAATTATGTAGATTGTTAGTCAGTTAAATAGTAAGGATTCTATTTTGTCCATAGGAAAACTAAGCTAACTTTTAAATTAACTTTCATAAACTTTATTACCAAAAAAGGAAACCTATGTAGGTATTGAAAGTCTACGACAACGCCATTTATGATCCATTTTTGCTTCCGTCCATTAATTTGGTGAACATTTGAAAATAATTTTAGGTAAGTAGGTAGGTACCTAGATATAATACTATACGATTTTGACAAAGAATAAATAAATTGTACCTACATCCGGACGATAAAAACATTACATCCTGAAGTTATGACGTTCGTTATTCAACGAATAAATAACAGTAGGTACTAGGTACCTAGCTACTGACGAGTTAGTTACTTAACGAATTATCTCAGTCTTTATATATGGGTCTCATTTATGTAGGTATGTTGTTTTATTTAATTTATAAAACGTCATTTAATATTCACAATGTAGGTACTTTTGAAGTGAACTAGGGACCTAGGTAACCTAGTTCACTTCGAATTCTATATAGGTACTTAGTTAAATAGATATTGAGTTAAGGTCTCCTTTTTTTCAAAACGCAATAATGCGCTAGTTAAAAAAACTTAAGTAGGAGAGCCACTGCGAAAGGTTCACTCATAGGACTTGCCTACTGTTAAGTAGGTACCTACTTTATTCTGTGCTTACGGTACTAGATTAGGTATATACATGAATTAAGTGATCATAGATATCTTCATCCGGCCTAAAAAGTCGATACAAATTACACGTAGCTCAAATAGCAGCTCAATGCCTGCTTATGAATTTACGGATAAAACCAGTGCCATTTAATTGATAGCTGTACCTAGTTTTAGACTTGCGAAGACTAATAAGTCATTCATAGGAAATTGTGTGCGTTTTTACAATAAAATCCCAAAGCACATAACTGAGCTCACAGAGGGCAATTTCAAGTTGATTGTAAAAATAGTTTTAATAAAAAAAGCTTACTATAAAGTTCGACATCATATAGAAGATAAAGATGCTTGGTATACTCTACTTCTGGCAAGCTGTCTCTCTGCCACCCATAAAATGTAATATTTGTAGTAGGTACCTACCTAAGTAGAAACATTGTAAACGTCTATATAAAAAGAATGGCCCCGAGTTTCTTGCCGCTTCTTCTCGGTGGGCTCTATATATTTTGGAACGCGGCGGTAGAGTATTTAAACACAAAAATTACATTACACGTACATTATAATGAAAAGTTGACGTTCATAAGTGCGTCTTTGATGCCCAAATTTAATAAATTATTTTGACTATGACTTTGATAGGGGGAAATCGATACCTGGCCCGGAAGGACCTCCTAAGTGCAGCTAATCTTGGCTAAAATGCCCTTGGCATGAGAATAATCTAACTACCTACTTAAAGCCTTAAATATAGTTCGTCGACGAACTAAAGTTACCGACATAGCCCAGAAGATAAGCCAGTTGAAGAGGCAGTAGGTAGGGTAGGTACATTGTATAGCACGGAGAACAGATGGCCGACTGAGATAGTGGCGATGATGATGATTAGGTTACTACCGACTGCGCGCAGCAGCTTTGTACATATATATGTATTTATATAATGGAATAGACTGAAATAATACTAAAAAAGAAAAAACATGACTATGTTCTATGTATACTTGCCTATGATTTGAAAACTAAATGACTTGATTTGTTCCAGGGCGTGTAACAGGGGTATCGAGATGCGACATGCGTGCTCTGTGTTCGGTTCGCGGGCCGCTGGGTGGCGACACTCGCGCGCTAGGCGCGGGCGCGCGACTCCTCTCGCTGCGCATGCCCGGCCAGCCGCAGCCCATCCACTTCGTGGTCGAAGCCAAGGCGAGGGTCAAAGAGCTCAAATCAATGGCCACTGCACACGCCCAGCTACGAGGCATGATCGACACAGACCTCTTCGGATTAGCCATTCTTCAAAGTAAGTTATCACATTCTTTTATGTATTAAAGCTCAAACTCGTATTACTTATTACTAAAATATATAATAAACACACAAACTGACTTCCACTACCTAAGTGTATGGTAACTTAGTAAGTAGAGCACTACTTAATCTAAGCAGTAACGGCGCTATAATAGTAAGTATAATAATTTAGTATACGACTAAGTACATCAGTATACCTACGTCCAATGATTTTTTTAGGCTTATAATATCTACAAGTTTAGCTCATTTAATATTACCTCACAGATGAGCTTATTTTATCTATTTCACTCCAAAAGTGCTCAACCGTGACGGAATATTAAATGAGACAAACTTGTATATATACCTACCTAATTAAAAATCATGTAAATTATTGAACTAGAAAATTACAAGTAGGTAGATCCGCCTTTTCGGAAATCGAGCGGGATGAGACGACGAGCGATCTTAAAATCCTAAAGAAAATTTCCAGAGACAAATCACGAAACCTAAGCATTTGTTAATCGTAATATCGGTAGATACTAACACGTAAACAAGTGCGGATAATTCTTGTTTTGTATTTATTAAAAAAAGTTTACTTGCATGAAACCTCATATTTAAATACGCTTAAGCTCATTGGAATTTCTAAGCTAAAATATTACTATAGTAGGTATTACTTCACGTGTCGATTTGATTGTGAAGTTGTGATGCGTTCATCATACCATATTTAAACGTATTCAAATTGTACACCATATTCTGATGTGGTACACGTTTATCATCGCCTCGCCTCGGTCATGTCCTGTCATGATTTCACAAAACCAATATTATGTATTCATGGCGTCACGCATTCCACCTCGAACAATCTGCCTATCTGTGCAAACAAAAGTTGTTAAGTAATCAATTTTCTATATTTGTACTCGGATCACAACAGTATCATTTCAAGTTTACTGATTTTACGAGCGCATTTTGCGCGTCATCTATTTAGGTAACAAGTCAAGAAAATCAGCCTAAACCACTGGTTTTCCTGATTAAAAAACTTTATTGTAACGTCCTCATTTTGTCGTAGGGTGAGTTAATTTAAACTAAGAACGTAAGCATTGACTGCACATTATTTTACAATGCTATAACGTACTCCGGTCAGAGGCGGTGTTCACTACGTAACACATTTTTGAATCCATAGCTATATTTTTCTAATATCTAGTATAATCATAAATAAATAATAAGATGGGATAAATCCACACAAAGTCTTCAGTTCTCAAACTAGGCAGTGCCTGTCTGTACAATGATAACTTCTAAAGTAGGGTAAGCAGGGGGAATGCCGCTCACCGGGTAATGGCGCGCACCTCTATAAGTCTATGAAAATGGTGCATAGCAACATGCCACCATACGTAAAACGGGGGAGGGGAAGGGCCTCTAACGCGCAGCGACGCGCACGGGCAGTCAGCTCGTGACAAGCGTCGGTGAAGTGCGTTTGTTTGTATGCGGCTGCGCTGAACTAATTTTCCCCGGAATCTTTTTTTCGGTAAGTTCAGAGTTTTGATATGTATTCAATTATTAATATAGCTTTCTTAGGTACTTAATCATCCTATTTTATGATGAATAATTCAATTTTCAACAATTCCTTTTCAATGTTTGTTTAATTTAAAGTTAAATTGAAAACGACTGTTTGGGGTTATCCCGCTCACCTGAGCGCCATTACCCCTTAGTGACTTATTTTTTTATTGTTATAGACATGCCCAGAAATCGCCAAAGAACAACCGCCAAAGTGGCTTGGACCGAAGAAAGCCTTAAATCCGCTAAAACTGCGATTGAAAATGGGATGTCTAAGAGACAAGCCGCAAAACAATATAACATCCCATTCACTACTTTAAGGGATCGACTAAAAAACGAAAATATAAGCAACCCAAGATTAGGTCGTAGGCCCATTTTTACCTCGCAACAAGAACAAGAAATTGCTGAACAAGTTAAGCTGCTTGGTTCGCTATATTATGGACTCAGTGTCACAGACTTGCGTAAAGTGGTTTATAAATATGCTGTGCTCAATAATATCAAAAACAATTTTGATAATAGCAGCAAAACTGCTGGAGTGGATTGGGTACATGGCTTTATGCGACGTAACCCATCAGTTTCTGTACGCAAAGCTGAAGCAACGAGCTTAAATAGGGTTTCCGCTTTCAACAAGGAAGAAATAACAAATTTCTATGACAAACTTGGAGATTTAATGGAAAAATATAAGTTCCTTCCAAACAATATCTACAATGCTGATGAGACTGGTATCACCACAGTGACTGACCCAGGAAAAGTGCTAGCCGAAAAATTACAAAGAAGAGTTGGAGCTGTTACCAGTGGCGAACGAGGTAGCAACATAACCGTTATGTGTGCAATGAGTGCAGCTGGGAACTTCATACCACCGATGTTTATCTTTGCCAGACAGAGAATGACACCTTTACTAGAAAAAGATGGACCCCCTGGAGCCTTGTATACCAACTCTAAGAATGGCTGGATAAATGAAGAAATATTTGTTACTTGGCTCAAACATTTTGCCGCATACGCTAAGCCTACCCAAGAGTCACCTGTTCTGTTAATTCTGGACAACCACAGCAGTCACATCTCCATTCAAGCATTTAATTTTTGCAAAGAAAACCACATCGCAATGCTCTCGATTCCACTTCATAGCTCACACAGAGCACAGCCACTAGATGTGTCTTTTTATGGACCCCTGAAAGTTGCTTATAGGCAGGAATGCAACAGGCATATGAAGACACATTTGATGTCTAAAATAACTTCATATGATGTAGCGTGTCTTTTCAATAAGGCATATGCACAAGTTGCAAATATAAGCAAAGGAGAAGCTGGATTTCGAGCCACAGGGATATACCCTTTGAACCCGAATGTTTTTACGGATCAGGAAATCTTATCATTTATATTTCTCATTTTGTCTTTGTTTACCTTTAAAAAGTTTGTCGTTCAATATGTTGCCATGTTTGTTTATTGTATAAGGCTAATCTCAGGTACAAATACAAATATTTGATGCCATTTTATAATTATAGATTGTAATTTAATTGTATACTTTGATCTCATGCTTATTTGCAAATGATAATGGATATTACTTGTTATATTGCAAAGAAACAGGTTTGGGCGTCATTACCCCTTCGCCTGAGCGGCATTACCCAATGACAGGGGCAATGACGCTCAAACCTATTTTTTTTTTAAATGATTACTACTGCTAATAATTCTAAGATAAATACGATTCCTATTAAAAAGTTGATTATTTAATAGTTAAAGTTTATGTTAATGTTCCAAATTTTAAAATATAACAAATAATTACAAAAATATAGTGTGTTTTCCTTAAGTGAACGCCATTCCCCCTTCTTACCCTAATACTTTCGACTATTGCTAAGCATTGACTATTAATCTGGGCATTAGTGTCTGATATAAATACGTATAGATATACATTACACGCACCCAAACACTGGTCAAACAGACATGATCACGGACACAAATGTTTGACCTGTCCGGGGCTCGAACCCAAGAGCAGCGCCTCAGAAGGCAGGGATCTGAAAAAAAGGACAGGCCGATTCAAAGTTTCAACTGTTCCAATACAGTTTTATACTTAGAGTAATTCTGAAATATCTAGTACCTACGTGGATCATAATACAAAACTAATATTGTGTTTTTTTCATTTTACAGATGGAGAATACTTGTTTGTTGATTTGGAGAGTAAACTGTCTAAATACGCGCCAAAGAGTTGGAGATCATCCCATACTCATGTAAGTAAAACAAATAATAACTGAAAACTTTTCGTGCTCCAAATACCCTAATATCACATTAATTATACCTAAAACTGCTAATAGACCGTTGGAGTAAGTATTTCGCTAAATCTCCGCATTGTCAGGACAGATAAAACAAGCTGAAGGCTTGAGGAAACTGATCATGTGAATACGAAGTAATCATGAACAGGTCATATTATATATGGGAAGTAAGGCAGTAAGACTAGAGCAGTGAGAGAATGGCGAAAATAGGAGGTTTCCGAGGCAGATTACCAAGTCCTTATCCATGGGCAAGCGATTTGGTAAAAGTTGCATAGAGATTAATTCTGTTGGCTAATGACATCATGTGCCAATGTAATGGGAGGCTTTACAACTATGGGTTAATTACTTAATGGGGTGAAACAGCTACCCTTAAATAGAAGTAGATTGATTTTGTTATTGGTCGTCATAAGTTATTCTTATGAATGTCTTTTCGTTTGCAGGGTTTAGATGCCAATGGGAAACCACTCCTTGAACTGCATCTCGTCGTGCAATTCCACGTAGAAAGTCCTCTGCTTTTACATGATGAGATTGGACGTCACCTGTACTTCCTTCAGTTGCGGCATAATGTGTGGTCTAGAGATGCACTACCAGCCGAAGTACTGCTTTTGCTTACCGGCCTCGCTCTACAAGCTGAATACGGCGACGCAGATACTTATGAAGACAGAGACTACTTCAAAGTAGATGAATATGCGCCCCCATCCCTTACAGGCGATTGGGTGGCCGCAGCCATGCGGGCATGCCATCGCGAACATCGTGGGCTTTCAAAGTCAGACGCCGAAACCAGATTCATACGAGAAGTCTGCCTTTTACCGGACACTATAAACTCGCACAGATATCGATTAAAACAGTCTAAATCGGAACCGGAACCTGGAACGGTATGGCTTCTCGTCACCGCCAAAGGCATAAAGATCTTACCTGATAATGGAACACTTTCGAATTTCATATGGAGTGCAATAGGAAAACTCAGTTTTGACAGAAAAAAGTTTGAGATAAGAACCGAAGAAGGCAAAATTACGTTATATTCTTCAAGTGAAGAGAAATGTAAATATCTATTTGCTTTATGCAAAGAGACTCATCAATTCTCCATGAAAATAGCCCCAGAGTTCAATGAAGTCGTAAGAAAGGAGGAGGAAGAGCGTAAAACTTGCTTTGGATATTCAAAGTCATTTAATTTGCAGTATAATCCAAACAAAAGTGAGCAAAGGATATCGGTGATATCTACAACGAGCTCAAACACCACTTCAGGGATCGTCAGCGATAGAGTCCAGTCCGAAGACGAGTTGGAAATAATGATCGACACGCCTCCAGCCCCTTCTACCGAAAGTTTAGCTTTTGCTCATTTACTAGACAGTTCCAATTCATACTTTATTCGACACATTCCTCAAGATAACCAGCCGCTTGGTAAGTCGGCATCAATGCAGCTTCAAAAAGGAAAGAGTCGAATAAAAAGTAACAAAGATGACTCGGACAAGGTGGTTGTAAAAGACATTCCATCTTCTGAAAGACAACATTCCATTAGTCAGCTAGAAGAGTGTAACTCGTTACCCGATCAAGGTGTTCCTGAAACCCTATCCGACAGTCCAACATCTAGTAAGTTAAAATGTACAGGATCACAATGTTCTTCTTCTTGTAGCACAGTTATAATGGCGCGAGCTGGTCTCAGCACACTTAGTCGGACATCCAATGCAAGTAGCTTAGAATTGGGTTACAGCCACACTGCTCAGAATTCAATGTTAAGTGACAACAGCACTGTTGGTATTGATGTAGAGTATACCCAAGATACAGCTTCGGCTTTGTATGATGGGTTAGGACAACCTGTGACAGTTGCAGCATCCAGTGAAACAAGCGGAGTTTATACAATGGCTAGCTCTGAATTGACAGGCAGATCTAAAATGGATGCTTTGTCAGAAGACAGTCGTACAGATTATGATGGATCGCACTACGATAGTTACAAACCTTCAAATGAAAATGATTTGGCTGATTTCGACAGCGTTTCATCAATATTAAAAAATAAATCAGAAAGGGCAAATCAAACCGTATCGCTCAGATTGCAAGTACCTAGTGCCGACTGCGTAGATGGAGCATCAAATTTTCCGATTGATCAACAGAACGATAAAGAAATGATGTTCAGAGACCGAACAAATTCAAACGCAAGTGCAGCGTCTTTTCACGGAGATGGAAGTGACCCCACAGACAACAAACATAATTTATTAACAGCTAGTGAATTAAGTGACCTCATCGTTGGACGTGGCGTTTACCCTAAGAATCAATCAGTGAGTGATACTTTAGATTCAGTGTCAGATTATGTGAGATTGTTACCATTTTCCGGCGACAGTTACATCCAAGGCCATGAAGATACAGCTCCTTCTGACGATAATTATCCTAACAATGCATTCTTCGATCGTCCTCCCACTCCTCCAACACGCACTGATAGTCGAAAGCCTCTTCATTTGTCTTTACCGAACATCCTAGACATGGAAGCGGATAAAATTACAAGACAAGCATTTCCCAACAAGCCTCCACCACCGTATGAATACAACCATAGAACTGTACCGTCATACATACCATCAGTCACTAAAGAGCCACCAGCGTATCCGCGTCCATCAGGATCAACTATATCTTTGAAACAGTCCAATGAGAAAGAAGAAGTAGCTGCAAGGGTAGTCACGTCCAAGCCCATGATTACAATTTTAAAAGCGGAAGCTGGTGAGGTAAATGTTTCCAGCGAGAGAACGTTTGCAAGTCCAATGGTATTGGAACATAGATTTCAAAAGTCAAAAAGACATCAAACATCCAGTCGTCGAGCTGAGAGATCTAAACTAGCTCAAGGTATCAACCATAACTTGTCGCCTTCGAGAGAAGTTCCGCCACTCGGTGTAGATGCTAACGTGCTGGTGGCGATGATGAAGTTACCACCACCACCCCCTCCGCCGAGAAGAACTCGCCTTCCTCCGCCACCACCCGTAACTAGGCTGCCACCACCTCCTCCTCCACACAATCCAATATTTCACCAGCAGCTGTATAGTGATGTGGATTATGTTTACTACCCACTACAGGACCCAGCGGTATCACAGCAGAACTATCTTGATCACAAGCTGACTGAAACGCGTATTTCAAATTTGCATAAAAGCAGCCTGCAGTACAGAAGTACACCCTATTTATCGACGTCCCTATCAGCTTCATCAATGTATGGATCTATACAGAATCTCTCAGACTCTTATGTTCAGTTACCGGGAACCAGAGCAAGCTGGTACTCTTTGACGAGCAGAACTTCTTTAAGTAGCCACTCCATAAACCATGAAAGACCACCGATACTTACACGTCTACCGGACATTTCGTATTTCTCGCGTCCAAAATCAGATGAAAATATTTTGAATGCGAAAGATCCGCCTCCAATAAAAATGCGACGGATGCCTCCGCCACCGCCACCGCCATATGAACACAAAAAGAAACTCCCCACACACCTAAGAACATTCAAAAGTCCACCAAGGGCATCTAATATAATCAGTGAAGTGAGTGCGAGCAAAGCAAAAGACTCGAATTGTGATTTAGATATAAAAACTCTTAGAGAAAAAAGTAAAAATCTCGATCTGCCGCTAATTGCGGCTTTGTGCAACGACCGGTCGTTGATAAAACAAACTAAAGCTTTCGGTGCTCCAAAGTTAAATAGACAGACAGGCAGTGACTGTGAAAGTGATCAGAAGAGCGGGAAATCAGTTCCAAACACCACCGAAAATGTTGACGTTAAGAATAGGCAAGAGTGTAATGCTAGAAAGGTAGCAATAACAGGGTCTCAAAAGAAGATATTAATACGTAATCCTACTGATAAGCTTCCAGCGTTGCCAGTTTCGGAAACTCACACCCCTAGAGCGATGTCTAACACGTATGTCATGCATCCATCGGTAATAAAAACTAAGAAAACTCAGCCGAGCTCATGACATTACACATCATACCTACTGCTTGTGAATCCTTCCAGTGCTATGAACTTTCATCCACCGATTTTACAACATAAGACTGATCATAATTGTCACCCGATTTTGATTTGGATCCTTATTTGCGAATGTCACAATAGATTAGTTGCTTTCAAGTTATTGATTAGTTGCTCCCATATCATATTATGATGCCCATTTTGAATATAAAAGCGATCTTTTGTTGGATTAAGTATAATCTAAGTATATATTGATAGTTTGGCAAATACGGGTCCAAAATTAGATACCTAATGTTAGAGACAATGTTAATATTAATAATAATTTATGTTACTTTGTAGATCGAAAACGAACTCAAACTATTCTAGCCACAATTATTTAATGCAATTTTATGCAGAGCTGGATACTTAGTAGGATAGTACATAGTTATTCTCATTATAAAATATTACGAAATCAAATCTACCCACATATTATAGGCGAGGATATACTCTTATATTGCCTAACTTTCGAGTTTCAATAATGCAACATTAAGTTAAATACTAGTTTAATTAGGCATCCAGCTTAACTTTTCTAACTTAGTAAAACTATACTGTATGTGTGATGCACAATACGAAAGTTAAAAAAAAATTAGACCTGTACTATAGGATGCTCACTAGTGATCTATACTCGGTAGAGAGTTAAATATTCCTTGGATCTATATCTATCTATATTTGAATGCAGACTTATTAAGTTTGTGCAATGCATCAGGTATGCTAAACCTGTTAAATCTCTACTCGGGCCATAAAAAAAGTTTGCATTTCTATGCTTGTGGTAGATTCACAACTGAGCATACTATTTGAATACTGGCATTTAGCCCCAACCATAAATCTAAAAAAAATAAACAGTAATATGAATGAATGATTTCAGTAACTTATCGTTTATGTGGGCATACTACCTTTTATGTTTGTTTATATAGGAACATAAGATTAAACATTTGGCCATTTTCATTTACTTACATTTGTATAATTACTAATCACAGGATTCACTATAAAATAGTGAATTTTTGAACCATTCTATGTTTAATTTAGAAACATAATACTCGCTGTTATATATATCATCTGATATTAAGTATTTGTTTTCGCATTGTAAAGATATAGTATGTGGGACATCATAATTGAATGATGATACTTGATAAATGCATCAACTATTTATTTTTCATAATGTTGTACATAATAACATTGGTATTTCTAGTAAGTACATATGTTTTTATAATGTGTACAAATGTATAATAAAACTTTGTAACTTCAAAATATTTTTTATTTATAATAAAGTATAGAGATTTGACAAATTATACTTATCATAATATGTTGTACATGAGAATAATACTTGGGGACAAATACAAATAACAAATCTTTGGTAACTAAGAATTAAGGAACAATACCATTAATGAATATGACAAGAAATATAATTTTCCATACAAAAATAAACAGAATCTCAAAAAAGATAATGTAGAAATATAAGCATACACAAAAATGGCAACTGACCACAAATAAATAAGATTCACAAGAGATTGTCGAGGTAATAAAGGAGGAATAAATTAGGTAATGTTAGAGATTCTTGAAATAAGACGAATAAAATTATCTATGATAAATAAACTCACATTATCAATAATAATACTTCTTGATACATATTAGATTCAAACAAAATAAATTATAAAACAATAATTAACTAATGGCAACTGGGAGTGTCTACTTTTCTAGTTTCAATATAAGAGCAGAGTTAGGTGTGAATGTTACTTTATCAAAATAAACTACTTGTCCAATCAATGTAGAATTTGTACCAGCTACTACTGTACCCCCATAGAACATAGTGGACAAATCAGTTGTTATGGAAGTATTTCCAAAATTACCAACAAACACACATGTGTTTCTTCGCGGATACCACCGCTCAATTACAACCAAATTCTCTTCGGTTTTGCGAATCTCCATATTCTTTAATGTGTTTCCCTCCTTGAAGATTGCTCGTAAGTAAATAGTTGGTGTATCAAGTCTTACCTTAGCCAAATTTTTCACAACTTCTAGATAGTGATATTTTGGTTTCAAAATTGAATCTGATATCCATGGTAGAATACCAGCGTTTGCGCCATTATCAGAAAAAGCCATTTGTACCACATTATGAACATCTTTGTGCTCATAAAAATCACCTTCAGCTAGTTGCTCCGGTAAACCTCTGAGGCCTATTTCGTCTCCATAGAAAATGCTTACAGTACCAGGCAAAACAAATTCAAGGGCAGTTAATGCCAATGTGTTGTTTTCATGCCTATTGGATATTCTTTCACTATGAATATTACCTATATTCCAATGCACCCAAGGATAATGTGGTTTCAACCAAAGTGTGCCAGCTGTTATGTTGTCAATACGATTTTTCAAGTCATTGATGCCCTTATGTAACTCTAAATGTATGTCAATGAGATCAATTCTCGATAACAAGATATTAAGGGCATCGCCGGTAGCTTTCTCGTAAGCCTCCTCGCTCGCAATAAATATTTTGCCACTTCCTATGATCTGTTTCCATATTTGCAAAGTCCTACCAAAATTAACATCATCCACATAATGATGTAAGTCTTTTAAATAAAACCCATCAACTTTCTGTGCTCTAGCCCAAAAAGCTATAGCTGCAGATGTCTCATCATAATAACTGACTAAGGAATCATTAGCCAGTAAAAGAGCATGAGTGAAGTTAGACGAAGCACCTGGGTTAGCGAGTGATTTGACAGGTAAATCTAGAATTATCGACATGTTCCTCTTATGTATCTCTTCTACAAGCTCTTGGAAATCCTTGAGAATGCCAACACTTCTGTCAATGTTAATCAGAGAAGTTATATTAAAATATTTTTCTGGGTAATGGTGGGCTTGGAACATGTAGTTTAATCTGATAGCTGAGGCTCCCAAATCCTGTATGTAATCTAACTTCTTTAGTAATCCTTTCAAATCTCCTGTGCCATCATGATTCGAGTCTTTGAAGCTGGCAGGAAATATTTCATAGAACACCTTTCCTTGATACCATGGCAGATCAGGGTTACAATTTTTGGGTATGGTCACTACCATAGCAATGATGGCTGCTAAGCAAGCAATGAGACCGGAGACAACAATCCATAGTAAGAATTTTCTTATAAGACCCCAGTTCCAGGTTACAAAACTAGGCAACTTTCTGTTGTTTAGCTTGAGGCTGCCATTTAGTTTTATATCTTCATCAGTCTGAAACATGAGCAGAAATCACTTGATTGGTTGTAAACTGTTAATTTTGATCAGCATGTCATATGAAACATAAACATATAAATGCCAGCTGGTATCCAATTTGAGCATAGGCATGATTACATGCTTTATTAACTACTAGCTTTTGCCCACGACTTCGTCCGCGTAGATTTTATTTTCTAGTTATGAATTATTTAGACAATATAGATTTATGTTCATGGCTATTGCCCACCACTACGTGTGACAAATGTTCATGTAGACGCCGTACTTTACAGTATTTCTTTATACAATGTTGTTCACTCATTTGGAAGTGGGCTCATACTTAAGTAACCAGGCATGTTTGAGATCACACACATGAGCATGCCACATGCAACTGGTGATGGAAAAACAGTCCTGCCTGCTTAATACTTTTGATAGGGGTGACTTAGGGGTGACTTAGAGGGGTGAACTGGGGGATGAAAGTTTCAGTTCAAAAACTGAGAATGTTCCTTAAAAGGTGTCATCCTTCTTTTCACACTCTTAAGTCACCCCAGTCAATTGATCAGATATATAAAAGAATAATATATTGTTGTTATTAATTGTTGATTACTAGTCAACAGTTTTTGTTTGTAATAGTTAAAACCACAATCAGCCATTGTACAGTTTACATTACAACATACCAAACTATTAATTAATAACTTATTATAATAGTGAGCTGTACTGGTTACTATTATATTAGTACTGCAAGGCTGAAAAGCTTATTGAAATCTATAAAAATGGCGGCTCTATGTCAGTTTTATCAGCTAACTTTTTACTAACATTTCTGCTAACTGTAGTCGTCAAAAGTAACATAAAGCCGCGATTTTTTAAGCTTTTTATCTTCTTTTGTTAGCAACTGAGATACATAATAGCCCTGCTGGTATAAGCTTTAATTAAAATGTATAGCTTCGTGTCATACTGAAACTGACATGCAAACTTGCATTATGTTTATACTTACTGGTCCCATAATAAGATCTCCATTCTTGCTTAAAGTCTGGTAGTCTAACATACTGATGTTGTTGATAAGCTGTGCACTCACTGGGTCTTGAACAACAGAGTTTGAGTCTCCAGATGAGCTGGAATCACCAGCTAATGCATCTGTAATATTCAATTAATGCATTTTCATAAAGTGTGATAAATTTGGTGCAATCCATGAAAGAACATAAAAGGCTTACATGAGATGTGTTAGAATTGCTGTGATGGCATTGATAGCATTTGCAAAATAGGCAATAGTGTAAAGCCGCGTAACGACTATGCGTTCCTGGCGTGCCAGAAATGACCGCGCCGAGAACCCGTTTCGAAATATTTTAACGATATCAACTAAGCGCGCCTGGCGCGCTTGGCAACTGTCCCAGTGTTTGATCGTTCAACGTGCAGACTAGTCGTGATGAGCAGCAGCCGCAGCAGTTTATAGTTATTCATAGTATTATAAACGAGAAAAAACAGAAACGAACAGTGAATTGGTGTCTGAAAGATTTGTACCGAAATTGTTTTTTACGACTACCCGCGCTTTTCTGTGCACTCTGTGTTTTCGTGTATTCTTAGCATTAAATAACGAATATCCATGATAATTAGTGATCAATTCGCGTGTTGAAGTTGTTAACAAGACTTAATACAGCCAATTACCTAAAATCAACATCATTGTGTTTTTGAACTTGTAAACGATTCAAGATGTCTCTGTGTGTGATAAAGCTTTACCTAAAGTTGACGACAAACACCCAAAAATTAAGTGCCACGGTTGTGAAAGGCAAATTTGTGTTAAATGTAGTGGATTGTGTGCTACTGAGTTGCGAGTCGTCACACCAGTCTTCTCTGAGTCAGTCTCAAACCTTAAAGTATTATTGCCCAGAGTGCACACTAGGAGTACGTCAACTACCGGCACTGAGGCGACAAGTATCGAAATTCGGAACTGAAGCATGAAATGGAATCCTTGAGAGCCCAACTAAGTCACAGCACCAATTTATAAACTGTTTTATCTGAAATCGGCGACCGTGAAAAAAGAAGTAGAAATGTTGTCATGTTTGGAATACCAGAGGCAGCTTCTGGTGATAGTGTTGATGCTCGAAAACGGCATGACCAAGAGGCGATCAAAAAGGCGTTAGTCAAAAAATTTTAATAATTGAAGTGCTGTGGTTGAATATGTCTTATGGTAACTTTAGACAACTTATTGCTGGAATGTATCGTCCAACCCATTACATTTTCGAAAAAACCTGATGAAATACTATTTGACACAATTAAAGAGGCAGATAGAAAAGTAAAGTATTCATCATGGGTGACTTTTACTATATAAATTGGGCGCTACATACATTGGTGGGGTTGAACTTGCTACACAATAAATTCTTTGGGATGATCACAGAAAGCAATCTGGAACAGCTGGTCAGAGGAATGACCTGTAATAGAAATGACCCAGATCACTTCTAGACTTAATCATGTGTAATGTAGAAAAACTGTGTTAGTGTACGTACGGGCATAGAGCACTATGCAAATATTGGAAAAATGACCACAAAGAAGTAACCAACATATTTGCTAATCAGTTTGAGCCATTCTATGTCCACTAGGTATTCCAATCCCACTAATAAGATCCCCAAGCATCCATGACTGTATAGAAAATATAACATTTTCACCGGACCTGGTACAGAAATCTCTGATGAAGTTTCAGGATAATACAGCTATGGGACTTGATGATATTCCAGCCATTATATTAAAGAGATGTAGCAATGTTATGAGTTCACAGATAGCATCTATGATGGACACTCTCTCTGGACCAAGCTACAGTCCTCCAGACTGGAAAGAGGCAGTGGTAACTCCAATATACAAAAAAGGGAACAAGCAAATTGCTTCAACTATACCATGAATAACAACAAGACTCTGACAGGACACTCGCTTAAACTGAATACTCAGTATACACAAGCAATCTAAAAAAACACTTTTTGCCTAATTGTGTAGTGAAAGACTGGAATGAATTATCGGAGACTGTGATTATACTGCATCCTTTAAGAACTGCTACACTACTGCAGTTCTTTTGTACCATATCATATAGCTGTATTAAATTACAGCAACTTTCAGAATGCAACAAACACACTAAATAATATACAGGTTACACACAAAATTCTCCTGTACCTATTTCACAAATTCCTTGTCTCAGGACAATAATATATATATACACATAATGATAGATGTAATGAATATTATTACAGAGTGCTGCAGAATGATGATACTACAAGTTAGCAAACCATAGATCCAATTGGAACATAATTGCAATAGGTAAAGTAGATATGTTTCAATTATCTCACAGTCCCTTGTCGTGTTCCATTCCCAGACTTATAATAGGTATGTATAGTATGTAACTAAAGTGTACTTTATAATGATTTAAATAATATTAAACATTTATCTCATACCAGTCGGAATATTGGCTAGAGTAGGTTCATCAACATCATTAAGTGTCAAGAAACGCTGCTCGCTCATTTCTTCAGCAAGCGGGTGCTTGAAGTCCAGGGACGTTGGGCTCGGCGTGGTGGGCAGCAACAGGCACGTCGACGATTTCACACCTCGCAGATAGTCTAAGGTCTCAAGATCCGCGGCTACAGAGACTTCGACACCTTCAGGAGACTCATCCATTCTGAGATTATATCTGATAACTTGTTATTTTTTAGCATACAATTAATGAAATACTCCACTCCAAGCAAAGGCACAGATTAGGAAGTATAAGTTATAGAGTAAATTATATATAATGTAGATAGAGACATCAGCCTAAGAAACGCTCAAAGCGTCATCTAACGCAAAGTGAATCAACTAATTTACGTGACGTCACATCACCTGACCATATCAATATCATAAAATTATTAATATAATGAAATATTTCTTTATTTTGAACAGCTATACTGTTCAAAATAAAGAAATAGTTCAATACCAAGTTTTTACCAGCCTATGGTTAATTAGGGATTGACAGACTTATTAAAACTACAAGATTAGTATAACGTAAATATTTATTTTTCATAAAAATTAACATATAGACAAGGCAATTTTATTGAACCTAAACATATCCCCATCCATAATGAAAGGATTATTATTTCTACTCAAAACTTTGATATTCCCCCTGAATATTAAAGTTTTACTTACATCAGCTTTGTAAAATCCATGCAAGTTCCGTGCAGTTCTTAAACCTGGCTTAAATAGTTTTGAATGAAAACCATGACACTCATTTAGAATTTTCCTTCATTCTATAAAATGGTCTACATCTATGGTCCCTTCTTGTAAAGACTGAGAGCCATATTTTTTTCATTTTGTGTGAATCTCCTACCCATTTTGTTTTTTGTTACTTCTCTTAATAGCATCATTATGAAAAGGGCTCTAAATAGCATCATTGTATATGTTCTTAGTGTATTTTGAAGTTACATTTTTTGAAAGGTTTAGAACTTTTTTCAGTCTTGTTGCATAAGTATCCTTTTTCTTCTTAATCTTGCTTAACATCTGCACAAACATTGTTTTGTTGTCGACATGTGACCCTGAAATAAACAAATTGATTTATAATGTTGTACTTTGACTTGTTAATTTATGTTGTACCTTGACTCCTAGCCAGAAATCAAGCATGCATTTCTCATGTTTATGGGAGTGGGCTGGCAATACACACACAGGACTACTATTTCATGGGATTGATTATCTAAAAGTGGAAATACTAATAAAGAGATATGTTTCAGATTGATTGAAGATGAGCCTACAACCGTACCTGATGGTTACTGATGAAGTGATAAAAGATGGTAAATTGGCTTAACCTAGAATTGGAGCATTACTGATTAGGCCATTTTTACATTATTACTTTTGCATTGATCGCAAAAACAATTCAAGATATTGTGTCTTTGTATTGACAACTACCAAAGACATTAGTTATGTTAGGTATCTAATACAATAACATTAACGGAACCTGATGGTATATTTTAATGTGTTACCCAACAGTGCTGAAACAGGTAAAAGTCACCCCGATTTATAAAGGTAAAGGTAAACAAGAAAACATCAACAACTACCGACCCATATCCATCATACCGTGCATTGCAAAGGTGTTCGAATACGGTGTGAGCGCGCACCTGGTTGAATACCTGGCGGAGAGCGTAACAAGTAGCCGTAATCTTCTGTGACCTATCCAAGGAGTTTGACGTCACTGACCACCATGTGCTTGCCGCCAAAATGAAGTATTACGGTATCGATGGCCCCGCTCTGAGTTTGCTGAACGAGTACATGTCGGGAAGGAGCCAGGTCGTAGTTGGGTGTGGAGGTGACGTTAAATCTAAGTCACTAACAACGCAAATTGGCGTAGCACAAGGCTCCTCCGTATCTAACATCTTGTTTTCGGTGCTGCTTAACGACTTGCCCGAAAACGTAGGAAGAGGTCATGTGTTCATGTACGCCGACGACGTTGCTGCGATAGTAACCGCACCGAATGTCGACCTGCTCGAGATTAACCTGAACGCAACTGCTTTCGATCTAAACAGATGGTTCGAAGCCAACGGGCTTATATTGAACGTGAGCAAGATGTCGCGCGCAGCGCGAGTTTCCGTTAACGAATTGGTGAGTGTAACTGTATCCTTATTGTCAATCTATTTTTGCACTATGGCAACTCTGCCTTTGGTAAGTGATTTGACGCAGGTACTCTGTGGCACAGACGAGCAGATGCTAACGCATCTCTGGGGCAGACTACGAATGGCGTGCCGGCAGGAAGGCGGGTACGGAGAAAAATGGCGGATGGGTAAGCACGTGTGAGGCACTGGCTGAGGTCTCGATGGAAAACAACCAGCAGAGGTCCTGGTAAGTGCTTTTAGCTCATGATTCCTAGTTCTACAAGAACCGTGTGATGTGATAATGAGACGACCGTTAACGAGTCACGTTTTACGGTTAGGCATAGTCCAATGATTGCGTACAATGTACATTAACTGGTAGTAAAGGAAATTGGACTGAAGAGCTAGCGAATGCACCCCCTGAGCATCCATATCCGGGTGTAACCAACAGGGGATAGCAAAATGATCGGCTATGTTGTTGGAGCATATTGGGCAGGACTATGGGGATGGTGGAGGTCCTCGTGGGGAACACCCCATGTCCAGCTGGTGTCATTCCTGGGGTAAACTGTACTGACCAGGAACCCAATGAGAGAGATAACTTGTATAAATATACGCAATATCTCAGTAAAGGGAAGACCCGGGCGCAGTAAACACGGTACTGCGCTCTGACTGGAGCCATAGTCGATCAGAGGGTAACTGAACGGACCCTTGTATGAGGCAAAGCCTCCTAGCACCAAATGTTGCCTAAATTGCGTGCGTTGGTGGTCGACTCATTGTTTCATCCACGTGTTCTTCTTTATATTCTTTGTCGTGTGTTTATTTTAGTATGATTATTTACCGGGCACACACAGTCATCTTGCTATGACATAGGAAGCGCGACAAAATGGTGGAGATGCTGGGATCTGATTTTGAAATCAGTAATAATATATATTTTGTTGTGACGGAACGACAGATTCGTTCAGGCTTTTCCGAGTAAAATAAAATAAATTAACAAAAAATGTATTGAATACCAGATTCAGTCTGGCCTTTCCAGTAAAGAAGACAATAAACATAATTATTTCATGTACTTAACCATTATGGTTTATTAATAATGTCTATTACATTAGAAAACATTTTACCCATAAGATATTGTAAGGTTTACCTTTTAATCGGAACATTGCTTGTCAACATTTTAAGATATATATATATATCGTACAAGTTTATTGTCTATTTACATATAGTGTGAACCACTGGCTTCGTGCAAACGATGTTCTCGTTAATTTAAGTACGTGAGCATAATATGGTACACTTCAGTTGTGTATTACGTACGAGTAACATAATGTACTGTACTCAATGTACCTATTTCAATTTTCCCGCTGTTTTCGAAAGTTACCGGGTTTATTTTGTAACACGTGTGTACATCATTTAATTTAAACAATGCATACATAGCATCTTATAAACATGTATACTAATAATACGGTAAATACTAGCTGTTATGTAATGCGGAGAGGAACGAAGAACAATAGACATAATGATAAAAAAAAATATTCAAATGTGCTGCTGATGTGCAAAGTCTAGGACGGCGCTGCGTGTGAGATGTGAAAATAAGAATACTCTGTTATGTTGTGTGCACCCCTTTCCTTTGTTGCCGGCTGGCGTTTCCCACTGTGTCTTTCGATTTGTTTCATGGTTAGTGTGAAGTAATATTTACTTATTAGCAGTCTATAACTGTGTATGTAGATGGAATACGTGCTTGGTAATAATGGTATAGAGTGTGTAATTAGCGTCTTTGCAACAGACGCTTCAGACAGCGTCCCAAAAACGAATCATATATATTGCAAAAGCGGCTCTTGTTTTTTGCTATATAAATAATCGAAGACGACCTTATTTAGTTTAATTAGGTACTATTGTATTATCTGTTTACAACAACCAACTGAAAAAAAAAACCAATCCGATGAAATAATAGACTAGTTCTACTAAATATTTCATGAATTTTTCAGTCAAAAACATCATGTAAACACACTTAACTCTTTGCGTACCATTGACGTGGGTTTGCGTGCGTGTCATTCATAAATCTTTTGTTTCAATTATCACGTTATAGGAAGGGTTAACGTGTACTAAAGTGAATGCCTCACATACAACCAGTTGCAGAAAGTTCTTCATTATCAGTTCATTAGTTAATCCAGCTTGAGTGATAATAAAATCATTATTTTAGTAACGTTGCACAAAAGTCGATTATTTTATAAGTTGACATCATAATGATCCTTTAGCTAAAGCCGGCATTTAAACAACGTTGCGTAAAATATTTTAAAAGAGAATGAACGATAAACAGATACAACCTTCTTGGGACTGAACATTTGGCGTTTTTTTATTTTGCTATTTATTAAACAAATATTTTTTGAATTATAAAAAAAAAAAAAACGCAAACAGCGTTTAGCTTGTCATTATCAAATAGGTGTCAAAAAGAGAATGTTTTTTTCTTTGTACTTGACTCGTTGACGTGACTATAGTTTTGTATGTGGAAAAAAAATATATATATACAAAACAAAATAATTAAAATATTGTTAAATAAAACGAAAACGAGAAGCAAGTAAAACATATACGATACATTACTATAGATATAATGTAAATAGGGCGAATTCTGTGACACTACTAAACTTTCAATGAAATTTAAACATTTTACTGAACTTATGTAAATGCTATATTGACAAGGTCTGATCGCACAGAGTATTAGAACATTATGCAGCACTATAACCTAAAAACGGTTGGTGTTTTGTATAAATAAAAAACTTGATATTTTTCGTAATTTTTCCCTGTTTTCTGACATAGGTTATATAGACATGGCTTCACTTTGCCAGTTCGTGACTTACTTTCTGTACAATTGTAGAAACTGTTGATGGAAAGATCGCGTCGCGAAGTATAAGGTATATGACGCTCAGACAGATCAATAACTGTGTGTTTATTAATCATCAATGACTTTATTTCTTTTGGTCGTTGGTTCCAAAACAATAATATATTTGATTTGCAGAACTACACCTTTGGAAATCTGCTACTATACACGAAACTCTTCACTGTTAGTTAAATAAAATGTACTTTACTTTGTCCGAGATTTGGCGGTGGGAACGTAATCTTCTGCATGAGACAATGAAAAAAAAAAAAAATAATAAAAATCGTAAATTCTACTAAAGTCGGTATAATGGATTATTGTTGACTAATTAAGTTTTAATTCCTGATCTGTCAATTTAACGTCTCAATAAACACTAATTATGTTCTAAAGGCGCTTTGTGCAACGCAAAATACACGATTAATGACATATTGACGTTCCATTAGATACATTTAATGGAACTTTAAAATCTGATGAAATTTTCGTATGTACAACGACTTAATGTCAAATTAAGATTCAATTACGTCTATAAAAGTTAAAGATCATTTCTGCAACTGTCTGATAGATGAGAAAATATTTGTTAACAAAAACCACTTTTAAATTGAGGTAAATTATTTATAATTATTTATCTCATTATGGAGTCAATCTTTAAAAGATTTTAATTACGGCATCAAAGGCTAAACTAAGCCTTTCAGACCGCCTAACGCCTAACTAAGCCTTTAAGTAACCGAGCTTCCTTATAAATATCGAGTCGGAGCATTCGAAGAATATTTTACTTTATGTCATGTGAAACCTAAACAAAGAAATGAAGTCTTTTGAGGAGGAGCTATACCAGTTTCTTATCTACATCTATATTATGCAGTCAAAGACCTCATGACGCAAGACCAGTTGAAGGTTGAAGATCTTTTAACAGAGTTGGAAGCTACAATAACCCTATCTAGGCTGACACAGACAACAACAACTAAACTCCCAAAGCTCACTATACCAACATATAGTGAAGACAAACTTAAATGAAAGAAGTTTTGAGATAGTTTTAAGGCGAATATTCACCATCATTCTACAGCAGAGGTGGACAAGATGAGCGATGTGGCCTTGGATACCGTATCTGACCTTTTAACAACGGATTCAAAGTACAGTAGAAGCGTAAAGAAAAGATTTGGTTGCAAGGATTCAGTAGTTGATGCACACTACACTGCGTTAAATGCCATGCCCACTGATACTGCAAATTAAACTTCTTTTTAACTATTTGCAAAGAGATGTTAAAGTGCAATGTTGCCAAGGAATTTCTTGGATCACTAAATTCAATTCTAAATAAATTAACAGCTGTGACCAAGATAGAACTACCTAGATATATGGGAACTAACATGACAAATGTTGATTTGCATTAATCCTATAAGCTTCATACAGAGATTACTTAAATACTGCCTTAGCCTCCGTTGTACATATGAGAACAGGAGGAGACAAGGAAACATCAGTATTCTTAGTGATGACAAAATCTCGTGTATCGCTGATCCAAGACAAAGACGACTTTAACATACCGAAACTAGAACTACTGGGGTTTCTGATAGGAAACAGACTTCTGAAATATGTCAAAGTTAACTTAGACCTGCCTGTACAAAAGGAACACATTTGAACGGACAGCCTAGTTATTATCGGATGAATGAGATCAAACAAACTGTTATCACTATTTGTAGCAAACATAGTTAATGTGATCAAACGAGACCATCCAAATACTGAATTTTTTTACATCAATACAATGTCGAATCCAGCAGACATCGCCACGAGACCTGAACCTGAACTCGGGAATCACAGGAAAGAACTTTGGTACAATGGCCCAGCATTCTTGAAAGAAGAAGAGTCATACTGGCCTGTGAGTCGCCATTATGAGACACAGAAGACTTTCCTTTCAGTTGGGGAGCCCCCGGGCCCCGAGGCCCAGGAGAGCCGACAGAAACTTGTGAATCCCCAGAGGAAATGGAAGTACCATATAATGGTCTAAATTAACCAATGGACCTCTCTGAGTTTACTGACTTTCAGAGCCAACATTGGTCAGATAGGAGAGAGCCATAAAGCGAAATTGTTACTCAAACCAGTTGCCACAGGAGAGTAAATTACAACGAGCCGTATACATTCACTGGTGCGTACTTCTTTGGGCCACTATATGTATGCACAGCTACAGGAAAGGAGAAGAGATGGGTAGACTTATTTACATGTTTGACTGTAAGGGCAGTACATCTAGACATAGTAAAGGACATATCGGTTGAAGAAAGTCTTCTGGTTAGAGTGGCTTATGGAGATTTGAAGCAACAAGAGGCACCCGCAAAGGTTTTAATTCTAATAATGTAAATAATTTCACATTACTAGCGGAACTACTTAAAAACCCGTACTGTATCAAAAAGAAAATCTAAGTTAGCTAAGAATTGCCTCAGTAGAACCTAGAGGAAACATCTAGTAATCCACGAGTATAAATTGCTGACGGTGATAAAGTAAGTAGAAGCAATACTTAATTCAACACTTTTAGCAAGAGTTGGCATAGAACTTGAACATGTCTTAAGACCAGCAGACTTTCTTAGCGCAGATAGCAAATGCAGAGTTGCGAAAGTCAAAGTCGACGACTCCCATCTATACCCTCTTGCAGACGATGTCGATGACACTCTGCCTGTGATGAACAGAGGATTGAGAAGTAACAATACTCCAGTGGAGTAGGAGTGGGCACATCGCTTCTGGATATAGAAGCTTTATCCGCAGAACATATCACGGATAGTGAGGTACAACCACAAATCGACACGAGCACCTGTTTGCCTGAAAACACATGCTCAATGGAGATAGAGTCTGGCTATAACAGACTTGAGTAGGAAAAAAGGCGGTGATGAAGTAACTGTAACTGAGCATGATATATCCGCTAGCGCATCGGCACCATGTATGGGAACTGCAAGTAAAAATAATCTGCAGCCCAGTGATGTAAGGACCAGGAGCAAAAGACGTCTCTTTTGTTAAGTGCTAAGTAAGCTGTCATTCGGGACAGGAGAAAATCCTTGTGTGGACTTGTCAACTGCTAGCCCTCTTGAAGTAGACCTTTCTGCCGTTGTGAGTGTCGCGCGCAGCGCGAGTTTCCGTTAACGAATTGGTGAGTGTAACTGTATCCTTATTGTCAATCTATTTTTGCACTATGGCAACTCTGCCTTTGGTAAGTGATTTGACGCAGGTACTCTGTGGCACAGACGAGCAGATGCTAACGCATCTCTGGGGCAGACTACGAATGGCGTGCCGGCAGGAAGGCGGGTACGGAGAAAAATGGCGGATGGGTAAGCACGTGTGAGGCACTGGCTGAGGTCTCGATGGAAAACAACCAGCAGAGGTCCTGGTAAGTGCTTTTAGCTCATGATTCCTAGTTCTACAAGAACCGTGTGATGTGATAATGAGACGACCGTTAACGAGTCACGTTTTACGGTTAGGCATAGTCCAATGATTGCGTACAATGTACATTAACTGGTAGTAAAGGAAATTGGACTGAAGAGCTAGCGAATGCACCCCCTGAGCATCCATATCCGGGTGTAACCAACAGGGGATAGCAAAATGATCGGCTATGTTGTTGGAGCATATTGGGCAGGACTATGGGGATGGTGGAGGTCCTCGTGGGGAACACCCCATGTCCAGCTGGTGTCATTCCTGGGGTAAACTGTACTGACCAGGAACCCAATGAGAGAGATAACTTGTATAAATATACGCAATATCTCAGTAAAGGGAAGACCCGGGCGCAGTAAACACGGTACTGCGCTCTGACTGGAGCCATAGTCGATCAGAGGGTAACTGAACGGACCCTTGTATGAGGCAAAGCCTCCTAGCACCAAATGTTGCCTAAATTGCGTGCGTTGGTGGTCGACTCATTGTTTCATCCACGTGTTCTTCTTTATATTCTTTGTCGTGTGTTTATTTTAGTATGATTATTTACCGGGCACACACAGTCATCTTGCTATGACATAGGAAGCGCGACACAAGACTCACTTCATACATTTCAACCTGTCAGGTCGTAAATATAGGAAACTGTCTGTAGACATAGGCGCGGAGCGTATACAACAACTGAGCTGTACAAATTTCCTAGGTTTTCAGCTAGACAGTGGTCTAACGTGGGAATTGCACATCGAAAAGCTGAGCGAGGTGGGTCGTGCCTTTTTTTTTTTTTTTTTTTTTTTTTTTCAATAAGCATACTTACATTTTTATTACCTTATTCTAAATTCTGCCAAACTGCAGAACAGTTTGTCGGCAGATACACTCTCATTACAACTTGTGTTTTTGCATGCTATTCCCTATAATATATAATATATATAATTATAATATAATTAATAATAAAATATAATATAATTAATTCTCGCATTTATAAACAAGTGACTACTTGTTTATAAAAGCGAGAACTTATTACTTGACAATAGATTTTCAACATACAATCTTATTCTATAGTCGAGCAATGACTGTTACATACTAAAGTAAATGCATGACATAACCCTGTCAACATTGGATGTATCTTTTTACACTTGTATTAGGTTGTTGTCATGGGATTTCAATTTTTGCAGCATAATAGGTCCTTTACAGTTCAGACTTGTGCGCGTATATATTTTTGTTTTATACAATTTCATTTTTGCAATAACAACGAAAAATTTAGATGTTCTCTAATGCTTTTAAGTAAATCAAAATGGTGACTATTAGTCGGCTAAGAACTCTAGCCTTTGATAGTTCTAATTTCAAGCAAATACTATTTTATATTCTATAGGATTAAATTCGTTGCTAATGCAATTACTTTTACTTAAGCAATTACAATGCCGTATGAGTCTTTTTATAATAAAAGTAGGTAGGTAGTTAAGTAGGTACTAACTTAAATGTAAGTATGGAATGTTCAATGCCGCTGTTCACATATCACTGTTATGTATGTTACATGATAACCCTATTCCTTTTCCGTTTTATTTTCTAACATTAAGCGTTTCAATGCCTTTTTAAAACCAGTTTTTGTAAAATACATATCAGTAAAGTTCTGTGGCAGCTTGTTGTACAATAGTGGCACTTTGTATCTGTACATTCGTTCACCGTAGTAGTTTTGAACGTAATTCGTTTCTATAGTAAGCTGGGGTTTAGATGCTTGACGGGTAGAGTAATGGTAAGTTCTAGGTATTTTATACATGTCATTGCAGTAATGTTGCAACATAATTAAGTAATTAACTTTAGCATCAACTGGCAGAATTTTACATACATTGAAAAGTTTATCATATTCTTTATTTAATTCATTTTTTGTTTGATTATTCACTAATTTCTTTATGATTCGAATCTGCAAGTTTTTAATTAGATTTAAATATGTAGGAAATGTGAGTCCATAACAACTTAAGCCATAGCTGATAACAGAATCTGCTAATGCATAATAAATGCTATACATGGTGCTTCGGCTAATTACATTGTGTAACTGGTAAAATTTTCCTGATATTATCCTAAGTTACGTTATACATACATTATTAATATGAGATTTCCATGAAAAATTGGTATCTATAGTCAATCCTAAGTACTTTATCTGCATAACTTCTTCTAAAGGCTTACAATCACAGGTGTTTAAATCCGCATGTAGACATATGTAGGAATGACCAATTATTTTTATTGAATTTTCTTGTATGGTTTTATTGTATGGTGAGTATAATCTAATTATTTTAGTTTTATCTGTATTTATTATAATTCCGTTGTCATGTGACCATTTTATGATACTATCAAAATCCTCTTGAATTTTACTTTCAATTATATTGATATCTTTATCTCCATACAACAAACACATATCATCCGCATACATATAACTGTTACAGTGCTTAATAATGTTTGTTACACTATTGACATGCATAATATACCCGGTGGGTCCATACACCGTCGGTACTCCGTATTTAATGCTGCCTGTGTCACTGCTATGCCTATCGATCACTACTTTCATGTGTCGCTCGTTTAGGTATTCTCGAAACCAGTCATTTACATATCCTCTGATTCCACACTCCTCCATAGCTCTCAATAAGCCACCGTGATCAAGAGTATCAAATGCCTTTTTAAAATCTATAAAGACCGCGACCACCTGGTTTCTATTATTTAGATAATTGTTAACATCATCAGTAAACCTTTCAAGAGCAGTTGTTGTACTTCTGTTTCGTCTAAATCCATGTTGTTTATCTGACAATAAATTATTACGTTCTAAAAAGTTAGAAATTTGCCCAACAATTACTTTTTCTGTTATTTTATTTATAGTGTTCAATATTGCAATTGGTCTATAATTTGTGTACTCTTTATGATCTCCATGCTTAAATATTGGCCTTATAATTGAAAGTTTTAGTTCAAGTGGGTATTTTCCATTCACAATACTTAAATTTATAAATTTTGCTAAAATGGGGCTTATTTGATATATTTAATGTCTTTTGCTCTGATACCATCTGACCCCGGTGACTTACTGGTGTGCAGTTTGTCTATAATTTTAATAATGTCATTCGAGTTCACTTTCTTATACAAAAACGTTACATTGCTGTCTTTCACATAGCTTGACCTATCCAAGAAAGTGTGATTACATTGGTGCTTAATATTGACTATTTCATTCGTAAATGTTCTACAAAATTGATCACATACCTTATCCGTATCAGTATCTTTGCACATGTATTTAATAATCGTTTTATCTATGCTTTGTTTTTTCCTGCCAAACCAACTATTAATAGTTTCCCATATTTTTCTTAAATCACCTTGACAACCATTTATTTGTTCACGTTTGTATTTATTTTTCTCACTATTGATTAATTTATTAGCTTTATTTCTAGCTTTTGTGTATTTCAGTCGTAAATTCATATTATTTGGTTGTGCCTTCCAGATTCTAAATAAGTCATCTTTTTTTTCTATCACAGAAAGTAAACTCTTGTCTATCCAAGTTTGACTAACCCTTTTACTTTTAGCAGCAACTTCAATTTTTGACATGGAATATATGTTATCAAACACATTGCGTATCTCCTTATATAAACTAATAGAAAATTCTATATCAAGCAACTTCATCCAATTATACTCGTCTAACTTCTCATTTACTAATTTTTGGCACATTATGACTTTATTAACTTGATTCAATTGTATCTGTATATCGTATGCAATAGTCAAACCGGTTAGATAGTGGTCCGCGATCTTCGTAGTGAGCGTGTACGCCGCGAGCTCGGCCGCCCCGCCAATCCGCGCGAACATGTGGTCTATGCAGGACGCGACTCGACGACCCATCAAAACCACATCCCGCGTTGCTGATCTTATGCCGCACTGTAGTCCATGTTTACTCAAAACGTTCAAATACCTCGTAGTTGTAGTGCAATTTAAATCCTGTATGTCGATATTGCAATCCCCTGCGAGTATCACATCCTTTTTCTTAGGAATCCGTTCTAAAATATTATTAATTTCTTCAATAAATAGCAACTTATTTTTACTTGTTGGCCTATACACTGCAATGAGTTGGAAGCTGTAGTTATTTATGCATAGATACATTTACACACCTTCAAACGCCGTATTATTTATATTTGTCGCTGAATATGTGATATATTCTTTTGTATACACTAGAATACCACCTTTTTTTTATTGACTCTTGGGTTGGAATGCATCGTAAAGTTAGGTATGTTATATAATGATACGTATTCTTCTTGAATATTAATTTCTGTTAGTATTATAACGTCTAGGGCATCAATACAGTTATGTAGTAACAGGAATAATTGGTTAAAATATTTTCTCAGCGAACAAATATTAACATGTATAATATATGATCAAACGAACTTCAGCGATGTGAAGTTCGATCATTATTGTACGAGACGCTTCATTCGAAGATATGATTTGATTTCCGACTGTAGTACCTCTACTTACTAGGCAACTTCCGCACATATTTTAAAGACTAAAAACGATTTAGTGACTTTTAAACGTATTTCCGCTCAATCGCTCCTACTACCGGCCCTCCTGTGGCTGGCTCATTCTTTTTAGAGCTCTGAGTCTTATTGCACAAAACTTTCCATACGCGGGTTTCAGGGGGGGAGGGTGATCATATCTTCGAATGAAGCGTCTCGTACAATAATGATCGAACTTCACATCGCTGAAGTTCGTTTGATCATATATTGTACATTCGCCGCTTCATTCTTCAGATATGATTTGATTTCCGACTGTAGATGTTAAGAGCAGAAAGTTTTGGAAATAAAAGCACTATAAAATAGTGTTTTTTCTTGGTTTTATTATCTTAATTCTAACAACAAATTAAGGCTACTTTATGTAGTAATGTTTATGAATAACATACACTACTTGATCATTACGGATACAATTTTACTTATGAACTTATCAAATAAAAATAACCCTTATTTTACTATTATTATATAATCAGCTACAATGATTCATTAAACTACATTATCTTACAGTTGATTATAATTTTCTGTTAGATAGTAGAATGCCTCGACCCCGACGGTAGGCACACGGATCGGGCAAATTCCCCCTCGTTAAGAATGGCCCGGTGGTAAAAGCGGGCAAATGAATTAGAGGCGCTAGTCCAACCGGCGGTTTTGCGTATGGTTTCTATGCTGACCCCGGCAGAGCTTGCCGCCGAGGTGGATGCGTGCCGCGTGCTGTGTCCGTGGAACACGTTTACGTCGACACCGCTCTCAGACAACACCTGCTTCACATCGCTGAAGTACTGTGTTGTTGCAGGTTTGTGTGGTCGTTAGTATGTTAACAAAAGTCGACCTGTACTCTCGGTTCGTATGTTTCTAGTCATAGAAATGTAGTCCGAAAGGGCGGTGGCTGGGCAAACGTTCGTATTTTCTCTGAAGTAAGGAAGGAATAGCATCGGTTGCTCTCTACCGGGTGCAGATGTTTTTATAATATCAGTAATAATGATTTTTGCACCGCTATCAGAAAATGATATATTCTCTAGTTTAATAACAGAAAGCGTTTGGACTCTGTGAGCAGTGCAAATTGCTAATAGGATGGCCAGTTTCTTAGTTATCTTTTCTAAAGATAAGTCATTGTTAGGAAACCATGTTGAAATGTGGTTTAGAACTAACTGGGGGTCCCAGGTACTAGAGTACTTGGGTCTCGTTGGTTTCGATTTGTAGGCACCCTTAAGGAGGCGCTTCACGCATTCATCTGAACCTATATTGTTACCTATTATAGCGGACAAAGCGGAACGGTGTGAATTTAAACTGCCGTATGAACAACCGCTATTGAACTGTGCCGTCAGAAAGGTAAGTACTGATGTCTTCATTGGTTTGAATACATCTTCGTTATTAATTTTACAAAACGCCCACCATAGCTTAAGTGAAGTATTGTATTGTTTAATGGTGGCCTCTGAAAAGGATGACAACATTAATGTCGTGGAGCCTGTGCAGGCGCCTCGCCGGATGAATGACTGCCGCAGAGTCTCGCGGCACCCAGGGTAAGACTCTTGTGCAAGGGATGATGATCCCTGAAATGAGATTGTAAAAGATACTTCTCAGGGTTGAAATAAATTACGTCAGAAACTATTAGGTTCTGCAACAATGGAAACCATGGCTGCGTTGGCCAGTAAGGGTAAACTAGAATACCGTTCGCTTTATCATCAACAATTTTTTATTAGACATTTTAATATTAGAGAAAATGGCGGGAAAGCGTAGAAATAGGTCGACTGCCAGTTCAAAGTGAATGCGTCTACGTATTCTGCGTCAGGGTCCTGCTTCCATGAGACGAATCTGTTACATTTCGCGTTATCTCGTGAAGCGAATAAATCTATGTCTGGTTGACCGAATTGGCAAACGATATTTTGAAACGCCTTATCAGAAAGGGTCCATTCGGTATCCGGATTAACAATTCTAGATGAGTCATCTGCGCGGTTGTCTTTGGTATTTACGTATGACGCAAATATCCAAAGACTGCGCTTTTCACACCATTGCCAGATGGTCCTGGCCAAGTCGTTTAAATGAGGGTATTGTATGCCACCCATGCGATTCACATAACTGATTGCAGTGGTGTTATCGATACGAAGCAATATAGCGCAGTTGGTTACCTCGTTAGCAAATGACTTCAGTCCTAGAAAAGCAGCCATCAATTCTAAGTAGTTGATGTGTCTAGCCTTTTCTATGTCTTTCCATTTGCCGTTGACCTTTTTGCTATTGCAGACTGCGCCCCAGCCAGTCCTGCAAGCATCTGTATATATCTCCAGGTCAAAAGGTGGTTGTGTCATAAAGTTGAACGTGGTTTTGATATTTGACGACCACCAGTTCAAATCATGTAATATTATGCTTGGAAGGGTAATTTTGGCTTCATAATTATCTGTATTCATAAAAGCAAGGTACTTTTGTCGCTCTAAGATCTTGGTGTAGATCCACCCATATTTAGCGGCTGGGCAAGCGGCAACCAGAACTCCAATAAGCTGAGAAAAATTTCGTATAGAGCAAGACGGTAGTTTTGCAAACTTGGTTACCAATTGTGCTATTTTGCTTCTTTTATCTGGGGGTAGACTGATAGTAAGACTCCCCGAATGAAACTCGAATCCTAGATATCTGCAGGATTGTTGCGGCTTTAAATTACTTTTATTGTAGTTGACTACGAAACCGAGGTAATTAAGTAAATTTAACGTTTCGTTGACGTTGTTCTCGCACTCTCGGTAACTATCGCCTATACATAATATGTCATCCAAATAAAAGACGGATTTGTGGCCGCGGGCTCTTAAGTAGCCCATGACTTCTCTCATTACCTTTGTGAACACTCGTGGAGCGACGGATAAACCGAACGGCAATACATTGAATTCAAATGTCGTTGTTTCGGTTGAGTTATTTAGATCAAACTGAAATCTTAAGTACTTCCGGTCTGAAGGTCGGATAGGCAGAAGAAAAAAAGCATCTTTTAAATCGATGGTCGCTAGGTTTTAATGAACATTTTAAGATGGAGGACTATCGAACGGCATGCAAATTAATATCACGCGATGGATGCGTGATATTAATTTGCATGCCGTTCGATAGTCCTCCATCTTAAAATGTTCATTAAAAACAAACTTGTTTAGTGGTTTTAAATTAAGTATGAACCGCTTGCCTCCGTTAGGTTTCAGCGTAAGAAATATCCTAGATATAAACTGATCGTAAGTAGGCTTGCACTTAGAAACAGCCCCTATGGTTACTAATTCAGTGATGGATTCTAACATATCTTGTTTTTCAGACCTCGAAAAACTATTATGTGGTATATATGATTGGTTAACCGACTGTTTAAATGGTATAGTAAATCCATTTTTAATCCAGTCAAGTATTACATTATTGTTGGTTATTGTCAACCAATGATCATAAAAGTGGGTAAGTCTACCCGCGTGTACCTGTGCTAGTGGCGAGTCTGTGCTGGTGGCCGGGATTTGTCCTGGTAGGCGGGGCGCGGCGGTTGCTGCGCTGGCGCTGAGTACGGGCGGCGGGCTCCCGGCGGTGCTGGCTTCCTGTACGTTCCCCGCCCCCTGTTCGTTTGGTATCGAGGGGGCGCAGGCCAGTTTCCCTGGTTCGACGTGGAAGGCCTAGAGATAGGCTGAGAAGCGCCAGGCTTTGGATTTCTGTTCGGCTTTTTTATCAGCAAACCTTGCTTTTCGATGGCTTTTGCCGCCTTAATTTTGTCGGACAGCGACGAACCGAACAAGGTTTCATCTCTTTCGACGTCGTTTATCATGGGTAAGACAGATTTATCCAGACTGGGTGTGACAAGCTTTACGCGGTTTTGCGTAACTAAGTGATGGGAGTCACAAAGTATTCTGCAACCGTTGCTGAGATGCTTCATGGCTTGGACCTTGTCGTCGGTTTTCAAGAGCGTGTCTATACCTCTATTTATGGCTGTGATTCCCGCACCGAGCTGTTGTTGTGATGTTGCGATAATCTTATCTCGATTACGTACCATGTCCGGCACCGCTGCAGAGATTTCCGCGTTCAATGTTGGCGCTTGTAAGAGCTTACAATTTTCGGGAATCGGATAATTTTTGAGGATCATGTCCTTTCCTTTAGTTATACCTTTCTTTAGTAAAGGTAGCCACAATTTAGCTAAATTGTCATGTATCTTGTCGCCATAGTCAGGGGTTTCGGACATAGATTCTCCGAGAGCAGACAAAACTTCTGGATCCAAAACCAGATCAGAAGTTACTGGATTTTCGATTTGAAGGGCGGGCCCTGGCCTGTCTTCAACTTGAGGCAACAGGTCGATTGACTCCGAACCAGCTTCTTGTATGGAGTCAGGCGGAGTTGGTTCCGGGGTCGTAATGTCTGGTCCCACAGGTGGTCCGTTATCTTCGTTACCTATAATTACAAATTTGCAATTTAGGTCATGAAGTTTTTTTTTTTTTTTTTTGACGGTATTTTATAAATAAATAAAATTCTCTTATCGTCTTTATGATTGTATGAAGTGCATAGGAACGTTACACCTATTTCAGGCTGTACGTATTTTATGCTTATAGTCATCGTTGAAAACTCGCAGTCAACTCCGATGCTAAACATTTATAATGTTGATATTTGAAAGTTTAGTTTTGAAAAACGTCTATGTTATTGACTCGCAGTCGATCCCATGCGTATCAAAACCATAATTATCACTGTTAAAAATCACTTTTTCACCAAATGAAGTGTATTTAGCTTACCCTCATCGTCCGATGATGAATATGGAATTCTCCGACATTTTTCTTGAATCCTTCTAATTTTCCTTTCGTATCGTTCGATTTTTGATTGTGCGCTTCTTTTCGGCATGGTGAAGTATGAGACGTGCGAAAGTCACCGCGCACAGTAAAGGAATGAGCCAGCCACAGGAGGGCCGGTAGTAGGAGCGATTGAGCGGAAATACGTTTAAAAGTCACTAAATCGTTTTTAGTCTTTAAAATATGTGCGGAAGTTGCCTAGTAAGTAGAGGTACTACAGTCGGAAATCAAATCATATCTGAAGAATGAAGCGGCGAATGTACAATTTGCAACGACGTACTCTGTTCGTTTATGCCTTGACTCCAAATATTAAAATCATTATGTATCTCAAAGTTTATCTCGTTTAAGTCTACGATATTAGGATCCATTTAAAATAGTAGATTTAAAATGTATAGAGGTTGATATTGGGTAAATATTGGGTATAGGTAGTTAAGTATTCGAACAACCAATAAGTAGGTATTTGCTATTACTCGCCTCCAGATATGTACTTGTTGATGCCATTTTCACAACGAATTTGCTGTATTTTTGTATTATCATCCTTTTTAATTAATATTTTAGAGTTTTGTATCCATATGTATTTAAATTCACTTTTTAATTTTGTTTTGGCGTCCCAGAATAGTTGCCGAAGGTGTTTCGTGATATTTTCATTGATATAAATGGGATTATCATCGCCATTTTGGAACACGTCCTTGTTGTTTACACCGTTGTTTTCGACCTTAAAGCCATTGGGTGCGGGTCTCGCGTGTACGTAGTCTAACAATTATGGGCCGTTGTTGCGGCGCATCTTTTTTACCGCCTACCCTCCAAGCTTTTTCGATATCGGCCGGGTTTAATCTTAATTGTTTTGATATTTTAGTAACAACCTCCATGGTTTTCTCTTTATCTTCTTCTTGTACATTTACAAGTTAAATGTTTTTATCTAACTCCTTCTGTTCTAATACACAAATACGCTCTTCTAGCGCCTTGTTACACTTCTCAAGATATATATTTTTTTGTGTTAAATCCATAATTTTATTTTCATTTTTCTTTATCTTCTCACTAGAGTCTTTTCTAAATTTGTCCAATTCTTGGTACTTTTCTGCGTAATAGTCAACCAGTTCCGACAAATCATCGATCTTCTGTTTCATGCTATGTATCACTTCCAATTTATTATTCAACTGCACGAGAAGATTTTCCACGGTGGTATTCGCATCACATGTGACTTTTGATTCATTTTGCGGCACCGGCACCGGCACTGCCTCACACTTATCACAAATCTCTGCCGTCATAAATGCTTTTAAATCCTGAAGACAGGTTTTATGATAATACGCCTGACACTGTCCCTTACACTGTACCACATCACTTTTATTTTTTGCCACAAACAGCTTGCACTTTACACACTGCGGCATTTTGTACCCGTATATTTGAAATGACCTACTAAGTTCGCTCAACAGATCAACACGTCCGCTCGCTGAGAGTGCGCGGGCGGATTGATGCCTGCTTTGCTGTATGGCGAATATCTGCTATTTTACCTGAAACCACAGCTAGGAGCCTGTACTTCGCATCAATCCACTCACTGTTACAGTACGGCATCGAACTCTTCGGACGCGCTGCCGACTGGCAAAGAGTCTTCAGAATGCAAAAACGAGCAGTGAGGGCCATTGTGCGAGTGTCGAGACAAACGTCCGCTCGGCCATTCTTCAAGTCTCTAGGGATACTTACGGTCCCTGCGATGGTAATCCTTCAGACGGCTCTGTACGCGAGAGAGAATCTGTCATCGTTTACTAGACTGGGGGACTCTCATAAATATAACACTAGAAAGGCGTAGACGCTATTCCACGGCGACTGGGCAAGTCATCGAAGCTGGTGCACGTGACAAAAAATGCCGCCTCTATGCAATCCTATAAAAATAAACTAAAGAAGTGGTTAGTTGAGCAAACACCCTATGATTTTGAGTTATTTACTTAGGTAAATGTATTTATTTTAGTTAATAATTGAAAGCACATAAGTACTTATAATTAAGTATACTTGACATTTTTAAACACTTCCTATATTAAATATATATTTTTTGACATGTAATCTGTAATCTGTATTATGAATAAATGAATATGAATATAATGTAATCATGTGATTAATGCTATGTAGCGTTAATGACTCAGCACACTTTTTCATCATCATCATCATCTCAGCCGTAGGACGTCCACTGCTGAACATATGCCTCCCCCTACCACCGAAAACGCTCACAACGCTCACAGATCGTAGGTGGGTTTTCGCGGTCGTTTACGAGCTGTCACTGTCAAGCATCAAATGTATAGGATTCTATCGATTTTTGACAGAAAAGTTGCCGCGCTTTTCGTGACCACGTAACCGTTCCGGTTGGGTTGAACATTGCATGCATTCATTCTAACCGGAACGCTAAACCGGGGCGCGACAGTTGTGAGCGTTGATGGCGCTTCCCGGAACGTAGCCTATGGCTACGATCCGGGAAGCGCCGAAATCACTCGCTGCGTTCGCACACCCATTCCATTAGAAGCCCGCGATCATCGTGAGTGAGCTCGATACGTCATCGATGACGTCACCGAAAACGCTCGCAGATCGTAGGTGAGTTTTCGAGGTCGTTTGCGAGCTGTCACTGTCAAACATCAAATGTATAGGATTCTATCGATTTTTGTCAGAAAAGTTGACGCGCTTTTCGCGACCGCGTAACTGTTCCACTTGGGTTGAACATTGCAAGCATACATTCCAACCAGAACGCTAACCCGGGGCGCGACAGTTGTGAGCGTTGACGGTGCTTCCCGGAACGTAGCCATAATAGTGCGTTCGAATAGGTCACTTCTGAGCATTTTTAGCGAAAATAACAAGGGGTGTTCGAATTGGCAATCTGTGGGTGAAAATGTCGTTGATGCCTTTTTTTGTTCAGCGTTCGGAAAGCTAAAAAAGAGGAATTTTTGCCACCAAAAAGTGCAATTATTGACCCACGTCCGGAGCATGGTTGTTTGTGATCGTTATTTGACAGCTATGTATATGACAGCATAATCATGCGATTTTAGGTCTTATGGTCAGTTAAGCGTTCGAATAGGGTGTGGGCAAAAGTGGCAAAAGTGGCAAAAAAAAACGTTTTTAAGCTTTACGAACGCCTTAACAAAAGAGCCATCAATGACAACGCCACCAATGCCCTCATAAGCTAAGCGAACGCACCTAAATAACGCTAAAATGCTCGCAAGAGGCGTTTGGGAATCTGTGGGTGAAAATGTCGTTCATGCCTCTTTTTGTTCAGCGTTCGGAAAGCTAAAAAAGAGGCATTTTTGACCCATGTCCGGAGCATGGTTGTTTGTGATCACAAACTACTGCATGGGACACTATATATATTTTATTGTTCAGGGACTCTACATAAATCCAGTTATTATTGCAAAGTGGTTTCCATATATCTAAATGTCCATATATGAAGTCGGTTTGGCACTGCACTGTTAGGGCACTTACAACGTTTGAGAGAAGTTCACTTTCGCAACTGGGATTCGCACTGGTTGGGTATACAGGCATGACGTCACAGATAAACTCGCGAGAGCTTATCACTCTGCATTCATTAAGTGATTCAAGGTTACAATATTCTAATTTGTCCTTGGTTATTGCGATGTATTTACTGCTAGGTATTATAAAACTAAATGAGTGTGGTTTTACACTGTCATGTGGGGTCGGTAGTGCTATATTATGGTATAAACTATAGGTCTTAGAAGATACCAAAGGTATTCTTAAAATAAAAACAATCTTATTATTCAGACTATAACATAGTACACTAGATATGTTCATTAAAATATACATGTGACTTAGCTCTAAAGCAACGGGTTATTTCAATTCTGCAGGTAAGTTACCTATAGTTATCGACAAGCTCTTTGTATAATTGTGTGGAAGGTAACACAGCCGGGTGCAGTATGTTTTGACTGCTAAACATAATAGCGGTGATTATGTCCTCCAGTTGAAACGATAAGGTGAGGACAGTGGCTTCCAAACTGTTTAATATTGAATTAATATTTGACTTTATATTTAGATCGTCGGTAATTTGCGATATGTTTTTTAATTTTAACGAGAGGTTGTCGATACCTTCATTAAGCCTGGCTTCATTAATTTTTATTGTATGCAAAGTATCATTTAATTTAGACAAAGTAGAAGATGTGATCAATATATTTTCTTTAATTAATGAACCCATTCTTTTCTCATTGTCCTGTAAACTCTGTATGGTGTTGTCATATTTAACAGCATCGTCCTCGTTTAGAGTCCCAAAAATCGTTTTGGATAATGTACCTATAGCACCTATCCACGCACTACGCCTCAATCTATTATTGCTTATTATGATATACTATTATTATGATATACTTGTCAGGAAATTACAACACTACGGTATTAGGAACATGGCTCTCAACCTTTTGACTTCATATTTAAATGGTAGAATTCAAAGGGTTGACATAAATGGTAAAAAATCGCCCGGCTCTATAATCTCAATGGGCGTTCCACAAGGTTCAATACTAGGGCCGTTCTTGTTTTTAATCTATATTAATGACTTACCTTATTATGTAGAGAAGAATCACGAGATTGTATTGTTTGCAGATGACACTTCACTTTTATTTAAAATTAAAAGGCAGTTATTAAACTATGACGATGTTAACAATGCATTAGCTAAAGTTGTGAATTGGTTCAATACAAATAATCTTCTCCTCAATGAGAAGAAAACTAATTGTATAAAGTTCTCGACACCAAATGTGAGACAAGTAGAATCCAATATACAATTGAATGGAACAGGGTTGGACCTTGTGGAGTCAACAGTCTTTTTAGGAATTACTATAGACGCTAAATTGCAATGGGGTCCCCACATTAAAAAATTGTCTAGTAGGCTCAGTTCAGCAGCTTATGCTGTTAAAAAAATTAGACTATTAACTGATGTAGACACAGCTAGAATAGTTTATTTTAGTTATTTCCATAGCGTTATGACTTATGGCATACTGCTCTGGGGATGTTCTGCAGATATTAATTCTATTTTTATACTGCAAAAAAGGGCTATACGAGCAATCTACAGTTTGGCTCCCAGAGTTTCCCTTAGACAGAAATTTAAAGACATAAACATTCTAACTGTTGTCTCTCAGTTTATCTATGAAAATCTAATGTATGTAAAGAAAAACATTAGCAGTTTTGATAAAAGGAGTGATGCTCATTCCATCAACACGCGAAATAAGCACAAGCTATCCGTACATGTAACGCGTCTCCACAGAATAAGTCATTCTTTTATGGGACAATGTATACGATTTTATAATAAAGTTCCCAATGTTATCCGAGATTTGCCTATTAATAAGTTTAAAATTACTATTAAAACTAAACTCTGTCAAAAAGGTTATTACAAAATTTCGGATTACTTGGAGGATAAAACAGCTTGGGACTGATCACTCCAGGATCTATCTACTCGTGTACTAAGATGTCAAAGTGTAGCGTGTCTTGCCCTACTGATACCATTATTATGTTCTCTTTTGTAAGGCAACACACTGGAGCTAATATTTGTAGTACCTAAGTAAAAACATTGTAAAAACCTCTATATAAAAAGAATGGCCCCGAGTTTCTTGCCGCTTCTTCTCGGTTGGCTCTATGTATTTTGGAACGCGGCGGTAGTCTTTAAAGTACATTATAATGAAAAATTGACGTTCATATGTGCGTCTTTGATGCCTAAATTGAATAAATGATTTTGACTTTGACTTTGACTTTGACTTTGACTTTGCTGGTAAGGTGAGCGATGGAGGAATACTCGGAGATGATAATCATTGTATCTTATAGTGAGTGGTTCTAATACGTTATGACATTCTAAGTTGCTTATGGTTTCAATCTGGAATTGATTGCGTAAGAAACGTACTGTACCTAAAATAGAGTTAATATTTTGAATATGCGGTATGTAAGATATATCAAACAGAGTAACTACGTCTAAGTGACCAACATTTGTTTTGAGTTCACCAATTGGATCGAAATAAATTTTGGAGCTCGAGTTGATTGGTTGTACATACTCTTGGTGACCTTGGGCCAGTACGCTGTAATGAAAAGAGTTGTCGAAGTTACTAACAATTAAACTTAACTAATTTTAACTTTATTACCTAACCATTACTATTTTACCTAATTACTAATATGCATTTTCAAATGCAGAATTAAGCTTACACTAGTATAATTATAATATATATATATATATATATACATAATATATAATTATTTAATGCGTTAATTGTAACGCGTATGAATAGACTATAAGTATTGAGTATTACGTGGATCCATCATGGCCTGCCACGTGTTTGACATCATCATAGTGATGCTTCACATGACATCTATTTATTAAAAGTATGGTTTCCATGAATCTTTACTTTTATATGGACCTTTCCATATAGGCGATAGGGCTTTTCGCATCCTAAGGTGATTCTTTAGCAGAACGTATTCACCAATTTTATACTCGACAGGTCGTGTCCGCGTGTCATAGTATTTTTTTGAATTTTTTTTTGATGTGTGAATATATTCTAAAGCTTTATCACGCGCGTGCTTCATGCGATGTTGCAAGAGCTTTACGTATTCAGGATAGGTAGTATTAGAATTGTCACTGTATACTGGGTCAGGGATGTGGGGCTTATGCCCAAACAACAAATCGTTTGGTGAGTATTGTGTAGTTGAATGAACGGCATATATACATACTGGGGCCAGTTATCTTGGTTTTCATTCACATAAGATTTATGATACTCTTTGAGAGTGGAATGCGATCTTTCCAAAGCACCTTGCGTCTGCGGATGGTAGGGTGATGACCACAACTGTTTATTTTTTAGGAAATCGCATGTTTTCTTAAAAAGGTCTGCTGTAAAGTTAGTACCCTGATCGGTTAGTATGTATTTGGGAATTCCGAATAGTGATATGAAATAGAGGAGGCAGTCGCTCGCTTCTGCCGCTGTGTTACTACGAAGAGGATATGCTAATGAAAATTTTGTTAAGTCGTCTTGCATAGTCAGGATATATTTGAGTTTAGCTGAGCCAGATTCAGGCAAAGGGCCTACAATATCAAGGGCTAGCCTCTCGAATGGAATCTAACCATTACTATTTTACCTAATTACTAATATGCATTTTCAAATGCAGAATTAAGCTTACACTAGTATAATTATAATATATATATATATATATATATATATACATAATACATAATATATAATTATTTAATGCGTTAATTGTAACGCGTATGAATAGACTATAAGTATTGAGTATTACGTGGATCCATCATGGCCTGCCACGTGTTTGACATCATCATAGTGATGCTTCACATGACATCTATTTATTAAAAGTATGGTTTCCATGAATCTTTACTTTTATATGGACCTTTCCATATAGGCGATAGGGCTTTTCGCATCCTAAGGTGATTCTTTAGCAGAACGTATTCACCAATTTTATACTCGACAGGTCGTGTCCGCGTGTCATAGTATTTTTTTGAATTTTTTTTTGATGTGTGAATATATTCTAAAGCTTTATCACGCGCGTGCTTCATGCGATGTTGCAAGAGCTTTACGTATTCAGGATAGGTAGTATTAGAATTGTCACTGTATACTGGGTCAGGGATGTGGGGCTTATGCCCAAACAACAAATCGTTTGGTGAGTATTGTGTAGTTGAATGAACGGCATATATACATACTGGGGCCAGTTATCTTGGTTTTCATTCACATAAGATTTATGATACTCTTTGAGAGTGGAATGCGATCTTTCCAAAGCACCTTGCGTCTGCGGATGGTAGGGTGATGACCACAACTGTTTATTTTTTAGGAAATCGCATGTTTTCTTAAAAAGGTCTGCTGTAAAGTTAGTACCCTGATCGGTGAGTATGTATTTGGGAATTCCGAATAGTGATATGAAATAGAGGAGGCAGTCGCTCGCTTCTGCCGCTGTGTTACTACGAAGAGGATATGCTAATGAAAATTTTGTTAAGTCGTCTTGCATAGTCAGGATATATTTGAGTTTAGCTGAGCCAGATTCAGGCAAAGGGCCTACAATATCAAGGGCTAGCCTCTCGAATGGGGATGTAGAAGTGGATGTTATTACCATTGGAGCTCTATTTATTTTACGCAACGCCTTGTTAGTTTGGCATGACTGACATTTCTTAACATAGTTCTCAATATCACTGCGCATATTTTTCCATGAGAATCTTTCTTTTATGCGGCTTAACATTCTCGCGGATCCAAGATGTCCTGCGATTGGGATGTCGTGATTATCTTTTAAGATTGTGGGAATTTTGCTAAGTGCTGGGTAAATAATATTATTATGGTAGATGTGGTTCTTTATATTGGTGCCGTCAAATAAATATGCCAACATGTTATAGATTTTTGCAAAGGAGTGTCTGTCAAAAGGATTTCTAAAATCGGATATGCTTATTTCATTTACTGTAGGATAAGACATGATTATTTCATCGCGAGCATATTTAAGACTTTTAAATATGTCGGGATACGAGCAGTCGTCAAAATGGTGCACTTTCGTGAATATGAACAGGTAGGTTTTGTTTTCTACTGTAAGCGGTAAAAAGGTATGTAAAGATTTTTCTGTTTTCAGGAATTCATCCCGTTGGAGGCTCGGACAGTTGCTAAGGATTTCTTCGACATAAGGCACGGATTCATCAATGTCTATTGAGGTAGGTATAATTACTAGCTTTCGTATGCCTTTCAGAAGATCTTCATTATGTTCTGTTATGTGAGTATTATACAACTTTGTTGATGATTTTCAAAATTCGTTATTGGTTTCATCAGATAAAGGTAGGTTTTCAGGTGCTGAAGGAGTTCCAGGGTCGCGGTATGCTGATATCGATGCAGGTAAGGTTTTAGGGTTTTGCCAACTTGTCGAGGGTTGAGGAGCTGATTCGGTTTCAGGAGAAGTATTTGCAATACTATGAGGAGCTACGAGAGGAGAAGGATCTGCGGATGCAAGAGGGTCTGCGGGATTAGGAGAAGCTACGACAACGGGCGGATCTTCGGATACAAGAGGTTCTGCGGAAATAGGAGGATACAGGGGACTGAAATCATAGTCCCTCACATCAACTGGGCTAAAGTCTGTTGTAATTAGATCATCAAGAGTTTCTTGGTGAATTTCAGGAATTTGTAACTCTGGTGAAATTTCGACAAGAGGGCTCAGGTGAGTTTCGTTAGTCGGAGATGGATTTAAGTTATTTTTATTTATAGGAAAGATTTTTAGAAAAGATAGGGTTGACAGGATATCTTGATAGAGCTTCGGCTGCAGAATTTAATTTACCCTTGCGATATACGATTTCGTATTCATATTCTTCTAGTTTTAGCCGCCAACGTTGTAGTTTGCTGCTGGGGTCTTTATGATTTAAAAGCCATTTTAATGGTCTATGGTCAGTTATGATTAGGAATTTATTCCCGTAAAGGTAGGGACGGAATGTTTTACAGTCGTAAAGGATTGCTAGCAACTTCTTTTCAGTAGTGCTATAATTAGATTCGCTCTAATTGAGGGTACGTGATGCGAAGGCTACAGGTTGATCTTTACCAATTGGGCCTTGGGAGAGAACAGCACCTACGGCGTAGTTAGATGCATCGCAGGTAAGTATGAAAGGTTTAGAGAAGTCAGGATAAATGAGTAGGGGCGCGGTTGTCAATTTACCTTTTAAAGTTTCAAAGGCAAGTTGTTGTTGATTTTCCCAAATGAAAAGAGTTTCCTTTTTAAGGAGACTGGTAAGGGCTTTAGCAGTTTGGAAAAGTCAGGAATAAAACGGCGGTAGTAGGAAACAAGACCAAGAAATGATTTGTTATCTTTTGCAGATTTTGGTACTGGGAATTCGACAAAGGCTTTAATTTTGTCGGGATTTGGCTTGACGCTTTGTTCAGTGATAACATGACCAAGGAAACAGATTTCTCGTTGTAGAAACTCACACTTTTCAGGTTGCAATTTTAGTTTAAAGTCTCGCATTATTTGAAAGATGGATCTAAGGTTTAAGATAAGGACCGGATATCATATGCATAACAAACAATGTCATCTAGATACACGAAACATCGAATGCCTTGGAGCCCTGATAAGGCGCAATTGATTAATCTCTGAAAGGTGGAAGGGGCGTTTTTAAGTCCAAAAGCCATTCGCAAGAATTGGAAATGTCCCTCTGGGACGGTGAATGCTGTTTTAGCTTTGTCAGCTTCATTTAACAATATCTAAGGTAGAGAAATATTTACTATTACCAAGTTGATCTAAGATCTCTGTGATCTGTGGTAAGTATCACCAATTGTGAATTTCTTGATTCCGCTAGAGGGCGCGCTCAAGTAAACAATAATCAAGCCACTCCGCAGTTTTAAATTCGTTATATTGTGATTTCTTTGATATTATTGTGAAAAAAGTGACTGTGTGTAAATGAAATGACACTATTAACGAAAATACCTACATATAATGCAGTGACTAACCTGTAAAGAATGATTCATTGAAATTCTTATGCAAATCAATCAGTTCATTACGGGGAGAATACGTTATACTACTCAATTCTAGTGCTACAATAACTTTAATTAAAATATGATAGCTCAAGTGATAAGTAAAAAAGTGCTTGCTAGATCTAGCCAAAATACCATAACCTCAAAAATTACAACCAATTCTTGCTATATCATTTCCTTGTAACATTTCACGTACAATGCCATCTGTATAACAACAACGAAAACAAAGCAGTAGCGACATATTTTGTTGATCATTCGCACTACCAGCACATCAGAAATACCAAAGCCTTTGAAAAAGGAAAGATTGACATTTTCTGTCTACGATCATCAAACATGAGTTTATTATTAGAGGGCGCTGATGTAGCGACAATAGAGCAATTGCTAAGAGAGCTTATATCCGATATTAAAAATGATGTCGATGAATCTTTAACAACTCTAGAATCGAGAATAACAACGAACATAAATGAAAATATTGATCATAAATTTGACAATAATAATCGTGAGTTTAATGTCAAGGAATGTTGCGCTGAACAAGATAAAAGAATATTAGAGCTAGAAAAACACGTCCGATGCAGAAATATAATATTTTTTAGCGTACAAGAAGGTGAAAAACGTTATGAAGAGTTAGAAAATAATATACTAAAAATAATTAAACAAGAAATGAAAATTGATTGCAATAAAATGGAAATAGAAATGGTCAGACGTATGGGAAAGCCCGTGGAAAATAAAATAAGGCCTATTATTGACCACCTTTGGTAGGAAACTATGTGTCTTACAGAATAAACAACAGTTGAATGGGAAAAATATATATTTAAAAGAAGACTACCCAAAACAGATATTAGAACAGAGAAAGGAACTACAGGAGCAAGTAAATAAAAAAGGGAAGAAGGTAAAATAGCATATATCCGCAGCGGCTTAATAGTCATCAGGGAGCAAAACACAGGATCTAATGATCTACAATTAAAAAATAGATCAAATTACAAAAAGCGTGAATTAGAAATTACCCCTCCACAACAAATGCAACAAAAGCAATATTCGTCAACAAAGTATCAACCTGCGAAGAAAAACAAGTCGGGGAATAATAATACACCAACAGGTCAAAATTATGTGACTAATTATTTTCAAAAATGTAACGAGTCACAAGTTAACTCCTTTGATAGAGCTAAAGAAGATGATGAATAGCAACTAAATACTCCCCTCCAAACTTCTACACTAGACAGAGCCACCCTCGATGAAACAAGCAAAATTAAAAAGTATAAATCTCTCCCCCCAGAACGGCTGGTCACCGCGGGGGCAGTAGACAACAACCCTCCAAAAGACTACAAATACTATATTGCTACTTTTAATGTAAAAACCCTCATAAATGAAGCCAAATTAATGGATTTGGAGCATGCAGTAAGGCCAATAAAATGGGATATACTTGGCATATCTGAAACTAGACGAGAAGGACTGAAACTAGACGATAGAGGTCTCTATGTCTTTTATAACTATGGAACCAAAAAAGGAGAGAAAGAAGTTGGGTTTATGGTTCGGAAGCAAAGAAATGCGGTCGTTCTCGATTTTATCGTATTATCAGAGAGAGTATCTTACTTCAAGTAGAGATACATAACAAGCCCTACTCACTCGTACAAGTATATGCTCCTACCACTACCTACGAGAACCAAGCGAGACAGCGACATTGAAATAGAGGAATTCTACCAATCTCTCGAGACAGCTTTAAATAAATGCAAACAAAACATAATACTTCTGGGTGATTTAAATGCAAAGATAGGAAAACCTGAGCCACATGAAGAACTTGTTATGGGCAGGTATGGATATGGAAAAAGAAATAAAAGAGGACAAATGTTCATGAACTTTTGCCATCAATACAATAAAAAAATTGCAAACACAATGTTTAATAAGCCAGAAGAATTGAGATGGACATGGTTACACCCAAATGGCATTACAAAGAATGAAATCGACTTTATAGCCACTAATATCTCCAAGTATGTAGAAAACTATAGCGTTTTAAAGAGAATATTACATGGGAGTGATCATCGAATTATAAGAATAACTCTCCATATAGAGACTAAAAAAAACATCTAGAATTCACTACAAAAACAAAACTCTCAGCTGTGACCTAAATAGTGTGGCCGTACAAAGAGGTCTCTACAATATCCAATGCAATGAAGAAAAAGTTCAAACTTACTACGACATCCTAGAAAATACATTCTTTAAAAGCTCTACAAGTAAACTAACTAGTAAAGAAAACAAAAGTAAAATAGTTATTGATAAATACATTGAAGAGCTTAAGAACCAGCAGTACACATTAAAAAACAAGCAAACCAAAACAAAAGAAGAAAAAATTAAACTTAGTAAATTATACATAGAAATTAAACGAAAGATAGAAAAAAAACTTACAAAAATATAGAAAAAAAACCTTTGAATTACATTTAGCGAAAAAAGGTGGAGTCAGCATATAAGAATTTAGAACCAAAGAAATTTTGATACATTTAAAAAACAACTATGGACTAACTGTAACAAATAGAAAAGACTTAACTAAAATAGCTACAGAGTTCTACAAAAATCTGTACAGCCCGCACAATCAAAACTACCATAAATCTGACTTAAAGCTCACCTGGACCAACACGGACTTGGTCCCAAAGTTTATGGAAGAAGAAGTAGAATCGTCTATTAAAAACTTAAAATATGATAAAAGCCCTGGCCCTGACGGAATAACCAACGACATGATCAAAGCGGGTTCTGAACTAATCGTAAAACCACTTACAAAGTTGTTTAACAATATATTAAAGCAAAAAGAATTTCCAGCTCAGTGGACTTGCTCAGAAATAATACTTCTCTACAAAAAGGGTGATGCAAAGTTAATAACCAATTACAGACCAATAAGCCTCATATCATGTATCTACAAAGTATTTGCAACAACACTACTAAGGCGTATAACTAAAACTATCGATGAAAACCAACCCATAGAACAAGCCGGTTTTAGAAGTCATTACTCTACAGTGGACCATATCCACACACTGAAAGTAATCATAGAGAAGTATGACGAATACAAAAAAGTTTTATATGTGTGTTTTATCGACTACTGCAAAGCATTCGATACTATAACTCATGAGGCAATATGGCAATCTTTAAATTATAGGAACAGGCGGTTTGTGCCTTGCCCTGCAATTGGCATAGAATATATTTGAATAGTATATCTTTTTGAGACTCTGATGCTAGTTCGTAGGCGTTGTTGCAGTTTACCAAAAAAGAGTTCAATGTTTCCCTAGACCCGTCAAAAGGTTTTATAAATTTAAGTAACGTAGAAAGGTCTAGTTCTAATTTATTTGCTAAATTATTTTTCTTTTTAGATCTTGTAGTAGGGCCAGAAGGAGGGCAAAAACCATCGTCCTCCGTGTCGGTAACTGCTATTTCCGGTTTTTCAAATTTAGGACTTGGAGCTCTACTCTCAGACATTTTGCGTTAATTTAATCAAATTCTAAAAATAAAATAGTACACAACAATAATAATACACGACAATAATAGTACACGACAGTAATAGTACACGACAGTAATAGTACACGGCAATTACAATACACACAATAAACAAATAATAATTAACAATAGCTAAAACAATAAAAGGTTAAAGTATATTAAGAGCAGTAAAAAGTTTGATATTCGCAATAACCAAGAATCACTCACATGAATACGGACAGAGCGATAAGGAACGTGACCATTTCTTCAAGGTTCTCGCTCGGTATGTAGATAAGAGTCGTGCGTCGGGCCGTCGATTCGGATGGGGCTCGTTGCTCGTCGGATGGTCAATACCGGTCACAGCACTAAGTTGGGCGTGACTGTGGGTATGACTAGTTGTTCCGGAAGAAGAACGGCTACAGCACGGACAGTGCGCAGCAGTGGGCCTTACACGGAACTGGGATGTAGGTAGATGACCCGGGCCAACACTCGGCACACTATATATGTATTATCCGGGTATGCACAGTAGAGTTTATCACTTCCACGCGCACACGACACACAGATTTCACTCGCGTAATACTTGAAACGGACGGAGACGGTACCGGGGACTTTTTTTAAAATCCCTTTACGCTGCCACCAAATGTTATGAGACGTCGGGGTCGAGCCTTTTTAAAAAAGGAAATAAAATACAAAATAGATTTTAACCGTCGGATAGATGACAATCGTCGGATTTGGAAGTTGGATGAAGACCGTTAGGATACATTATTTCTATGATGAAGACTGACTGGATGGATGGGTGTCTGAGGCAATACGACATATGAAATGAAGATTAGGCGGAAAAAGGAGGAATTAGCAGAAAGGGGTGCATATAGTATATATATAACAGAACGCACCTTTCTGATTAATTTATGGTATATTATGTATAATTGAAATAGCATAGAATAACGAATATACTCCAAGGAGCTGCTCAGACCATAGGTTAAACAGACTGCCTCGGAACAATAACAGGGCATGGAAGCCGGGCTAAAATCAGAAATGAAATGCGCCTACCTTTTTACTTACAATGTTAATAGTGCGTAGGAAAGAGACATATAATACCGTTTTGTTTCGTTAGCATGCATTATGTCACAAGTAAATTTTTGGATAGTGATCCATCCTCATTCGCGAACTATGGGATTAACATAAAACTACAAAATTAAGTTGATAGCCGACGTTAAGTATTTTGACGTATTTGATAGAACTTTTCTATTTGTCAGCTAGTATATTTTGTTAAGATGACTAACAGTGCGGTCTCAATACAGGTTCTTTCTGTATTCTGAGAGTTTTTTTTTATTTTTTATTCTTAATTAAAGGGCTTTGTCGCTGATGCGATTATGCCGCCCTGGTTATTCCAACAAAGTAATGATAAACTAATAACTAATTGTTCTCTTACTTACTAACAAATAATTAATTCTGTATTCTGAGAGTGCGGTCCCAATCAGCCACAATCGATTTAAGCGCGATAACAGTCGGTCCCGTTCACCGTGAGCGTGATTACGATGGCCCACGCTACGTCATCGATGACTTCTTAACTGCCGCCATATTGACGATTACATGAACCATGCTCTACACCACACTCGTCGTGAGCGTTCTGTCAAAAGTGACAGGTGTGTATTTATTTCTACAATGTCTTTACTGGTGTGGTGTCCCATGTTTTTGATATAAAAGTAGTAAAAGTCGTAAAATATAAAAGTAGTAAAATAGTAAAAGAAAGTTATATGCAGTTGCATAGGTACACTACTTTATTTAATCTCATGAAATTTTTGCTACTAAAGTTTTATCCAACAAAATATTACTCAAATTCGTATGTACGAAATAGCGCCAAAATGGAAAAAGTCTTTTTCTTCTTCTTGTTTGCTGCGGCGGCGGCTTGTGCGGCGTAACCACAATTTTGCCAATATCAGTGGAAAAAGTCTGTTGGTTGTCTGTTTGGTCTACTGGCTCGGAACCAGCGCTCACCACAGATAATGTGTATTTAAATTGAATTGAAACCTCCTTGGTCGGGACACATTGTACTTTAATAATTAAAAATTGTTTTAAAGCATTGTTTTGTTAGGAGAATAATGCTTAATTTTATTTATTTTTTTCTTAAAGAAGTATGTAAATAAAATATGCCAATAAAAGTCTGTATTTCATTTCATAATTAGAATATTACCGAATGATATTATATAAAGTATTTTTGAATACAGACCTGCTTTCGACAAATATTGTGGCAGCTGATATTTTTAATAATGTATACCAAAAATGCGTTCTAAAAAAGAAGAGACCAAAATACAATGCCAAAATAAAAAAGTTTTGTCTAACACTAAATTGTCTTTCTCCGACTGCCTATAAGTACGTAAGGGCTACATTTGACACGTGCCTTCTACACCCGAAACATTGTGGAACATGGTACTCTAACATAAGCGGAGAGCCTGGATTCTCAGACGAATCGTTTTTGGCTTTAAAGGAGAAGGCTAAGTCTTCCGAGCATAAAATCATTTGTTCGCTAATGGCTGATGAGATGTCCATCAGACAGCAAAGTTTGTGGGATGGTAAAAACAATAGCGGATATATAGACATCGGGACCGGTACTTCTGAAAATTGCAAAACCTTAACTTCTGAAGCATACGTTCTTTTACTGAATTGCATTAACGGCAATTTTAAATTACCGCTGGGATATTTCTTGGTGCACGGTTTAAATGCAGAACAAAAAGTTAATTTAATTAAATTATGTTTCATCAAATGCCACGATGCTGGTGTAAAAGTAGTGTCTTTAACGTTTGATGGGCATGCAACCAACATAACGGCAATGACGTTACTAGGATGTAAAATAGACCATGAAAGTGAAATAAAAACCACTTTTAAACACCCTGTAGATAATTCTGATATAGCTGTTTTCTTGGATCCCGTACATATGTTCAAACTTATAAGAAATAATTTTGAATAAAAAAAATATTCTGGATGAAAATGACCAAGAAATAAATTGGAATCTACTATGTGAGCTTAATTAACTTCAGGAAAATGAAGGGCTCCATATAGCGAATAAGCTTACACGTAGGCATATAATGTTCCGTAACAACATTATGAAGGTTAAGCTTGCTAGTCAAGTTTTGAGTAAAAGTGTCGCAACAGTGATAAAATTTTGTCGAGAGGAGGCCAAATTGTTTGCATTCAAAAATTCCAAACCAACCGAATGTTTCATAGAAAACATGAATAATCTCTTTGATATATTTAACGCCCGTAATATGAAACAATTTGATTACAAGCAACCATTGAATAGACGCAATAAAAACATGATATATGGTTTTCTTGATAGAATGACAACATATATTCGTAGATTAAAAATTAAAAATGCTACGAAAAGAAAACTCAAGGAAGATGAACGACAAGTGAAAGTTATAATAAAAAATTATAAACCGATTTTAGAATGTGCGTGTAAAAAGGTTTTCTTGGCATTCTTGTATGTATTGAGAGCCTGAAATCCCTATACGCGAATTCAGTTGAGATTGACAGTATGCTTGTATTTATACCAACATATAAATGCAGCCAAGACCATTTAGAACTACTCTTCGGGATGATACGAATGCATGGGGGCCATAACGACAACCCAAATGCAAAACAATTTAAAGGCATTTATCGAAAAGTATTTTGTCACCTAGAACTTAATGCCTCTGATAGCAGCAATTGTATACCTTTAGAAAATATAGGCATATTAAATTGTTCAACGTCAACCAAAGCAATTAATTTGTCAGCGCACTCACAAAGATGTGAAGACAATGATCAGCTATTTAGTCAAGTTCCAACATCACCTATTGAAGAAAATGGTGGCAGTATCGCAAAATTATTGTCTTCTAATTTGCCTCAACTACATGACTTGTCAAAATATATTGTAGGTTATATAGCTGGGAAAGTTGTTCATTACCTAGTGAAGCCTATAAAATGTCAGTTTTGTATAGAAGCAATGTTAGCATCTGACGTCAAATGGTTTCATAAACTTATTGGTTTAAAGAATAGAGGTGGTCTAACTTTGTTTCCCTTCTCAGTGTGTTTATGACATATGTTGTATTTGCGAAGCACACGTTCGAAGAATTTCAAACGAAGATATAGTTATAATCTCGAACTCTCAACGTTTGGCATTCATTATTTCAATTTATAAAGAATTCATCGGAAAAATTGCATATTTCCAGTTGGGAATAGCCATATAAATGGTTTAAACCACAGAAACAGTCTCATAAGAGCTGTGATTGAAAAATATCTAGACATAAGATTTCATCATTTATCTAAATGTAAGTCTTTGTTAATTAGTTCAAACTCCAAGAGACAATATTTTAAAAAGCTTTCTCAGCAAAAAGGGAATTAAATGTTCTTTTTTATCTAACCGTGTTTTATTTAAATAACTTCTCTATTTCTTGAGTAGGTACATAGTTAAATAGAAAAGGACAATTTTGATTCTATTATTATCTTACCTCAAATACTCTCAACGTTTACCCCAAAACGGGCAAATAATACCTGAGTTAGCAACATTACGCGGATGGGATGTGAGGCGGGCGGGAGACGTTGTTTTGTTTTTGGACACAGCGTGCGACTTGCAATAACAGTTTATCGCGGCTTCTGGTTCTTTCTGTATTCTGAGAGTGCGGTCCCAATCAGCCACAATCGATTTAAGCGCGATAACAGTCGGTCCCGTTCACCGTGAGCGTGATTACGATGGCCCACGCTACGTCATCGATGACGTCTTAACTGCCGCCATATTGACGATTACATGAACCATGCTCTACACCATAATCGTCGTGAGCGTTCTGTCAAAAGTGACAGGTGTTTATTTCTACAATATCTTTACTGGTGTCCCATGTTTTTGATATTAAAGTAGTAAAAGTCGGTCCATCCATTCCATTATTTCTTTTTAATCCACACACCACATAGTTAACCTTCACACTATGCACGATATTTTTATGAATTTGTTTTTCGCGCGCAAATATTAATTATTGCTACAACTCTGGTCCGATTTATCAACACGCTTACTGTGCCACGAGCTGTCAAAATCGCGATATTTATCTCGGACCGGCTTTGGTAGACGTTAGCACTGTGAGCAAATATATCGCAAAACGGACCGCTGTGTAAAGGTAACCATTTGACATTGCTAATTTTTTGCATGTGACACGTTCAAAAATAATTAAAATAATCAGCCATGTTTTGTTTCACTTACAGCTTAGGACATGCTATTCGACATATATGAATAAACTATAGAGTACTCGGTTCTGTTTTAGCCCGGATTTCATGCCCTGTTATTGTTCCGCGATATCTGCTCAGACTACCACACTATTAGAGTCCGGAGAATCGTTGTTTGTGATCGTTTTTTGACAGTCATGTATTTGACAGCTTAATCATGCGATTTAAGGTCTTATGCTCAGTTGAGCGTTCGAATAGGGTGTGGGCAAAAGTGGCAAATATAACGTTTTTGAGCTTTACGAACGCTTTAACAAAAGAGCCATCAATGCCATCAATGACAACGCCACCAATGCCCTAAAAGCTAAACGAAGTCACCTCTGAATACAACCTCACGGTCATAGGGGTCGTTCTTTGAGAGCCCAACATTTTATGTCGCTTAAGAAAACTCTTCAATCATAATAGTAGTTTATGCAACTGTCACATAATACCTTATTATATGCAGTTGCATACACTACTTTATTTAATCTCATGACATTTTTGCTACTAAAGTTTTATCCAACAAAATATTACTCAAATTCGTATGTACGAAATAGCGCCAAAATGGAAAAAGTCTTTTTCTTCTTCTTGTTTGTATGGCTTGTGCGGCGTTACCACAATTTTGCCAATATCAGTGGAAAAAGTCTGTTGGTTGTCTGTTTGGTCTACTGGCTCGGAACCAGCGCGTTGCGCGCGCAGCGCGCTCACCACAGATAATGAGTATTTAAATTGAATTGAAACCTCCTTGGTCGGGACACATTGTACTTTAATAATTAAAAATTGTTTTAAAGCATTGTTTTGTTAGGAGAATAATGCTTCAATTATTTTTTTTAATTTTCTTAAAGAAGTATGTAAATAAAATATGCCAATAAAAGTCTGTATTTCATTTCATAATTAGAATATTACCGAATGATATTATATAATATAGTATTTTTGAATACATAATATTGCTTTACGTTAATGGCTACTTGAAAAGCAATCTCTGCCAAACTCAGGCTAAGATCACCGAATATTAATATAAAACCACTTAGAACGCTATTATTTTACTAGTCACTTTCGCTGGTTGTAGACTGTTTACTCTTAATAAAAATAAATTGTTTGAGTGTATTGAATTAATTTATAATTGCATGGCTTGTAAATATATAACGCATGTTTGTGACTATTAAACGTTTAAAATATATCTTTGTATATCTAAAAACTATATTACAAAATGTCCATAAAATTAACGTCATTAGTCACTCATCACCATTTTTTATTCCGCATGATTGGTGGTGCACGAACCAAGCCATTCGGTATGGTGGGCGAAGTAGCCAAGTACCACAATCTCTGCAGTAGGGATCTGCTCAAGTGCGAAGTCTGTAGCCGTTTATATGTGCTCCATAAATTGATCAATTTAGGCATTACTGTTATGATGGGACCAATAAATGCACGCGTACACTCGTGGATGGTCATCGCAGTCTACATGCAGCCAGATGATAGGCCCCGTCCTTTCCCCGCTGTTTAGGCGGGGAGCACAGGGGTCCTCACTGACGTAGAAACACACACCCGCTCGCAGCAAAAAGTATGTTCCAGCTTAAACCTCGGGTACATGGGTACATGTTAACAAGACCTGCATGTAAACATATATATGTTGCAATAAAGTATCGTATTGTATATCGTTGGATGCAGGCCGCTTCCAAACGGTCCTTTTGGAAATTTGTAGGGAAGGCATATGTTCAGTAGTGGACGTCTTACGGCTGAGATGATAATGATGATGATGTTGAGTATTGAGTATTGAATATGTCAAGGATATGCCTGTCAGAGAGCATATTATCTGCGTCTTGACAATAAAAAGGAAGGCTGGCTTCGCCACAGTTCGGCACAGTTTAAAGGTTAAAGCGGAAACCCCGTATATTGCAGAAGTCCACGGTGAGCGTGGTAACGGGTAAAGGGTCTGCCTCGAGGAAGAGAGGAATTGAACACGGCTATCCCCCTCCAGAATACCCAGGGCAACCTCGGCATCCATCTCCAGGCTCACCCCGAGGATAGATGCCTGGAGAAGAATTCTCCAGGCTGCAGGCACAGCTGGTACCATCCAGGAGTAAAATCTCTTTTAACTGTGCTGTCATACATAAGGGGTTAGGGTGTAGAAGGGTGGGGGAGTTGAAAGGAGAAGAGAAAGGGGGGAGGGCGGAATGGGCCACCGGAAACTACCACAGAGTGTGGTACTTTCCTGATCGTGCCAGCCCATTCGGCTGTAACCCATGGGGTTACAGCGTGGCACTACCACCACAACGTAATTTCTACGTAACACAATTATTTTGAGCGACTTTATTTGTTGCTGTAGTGATTATTAAGTGATACTAGTTTTTATTCATAATTATTAACTATGTGATTGAATGTATGTAGAAATAGATACAATAAAAATCTCAGTAATTTGTTACCTTATTATAATAATAAAAAAAGATAAAATTATTAATTTCTGATCATATATATAAACGACTACTGATTCCGAAACAAAACGATTTTTATGTTATGTTTATAAAGATATTAAAAAATAATTGCTTGGAGTGATAGTGACAAAAGTTATCTGTCTGGTCTGGTCTTAAAGTTACTATTTCTTTATTTAAGTCCACTTAGAGAAATCATTAAGTCATCAGTGGTCATTATTTGCAATAATATATAAAAATATCATTTTTTGATCTCCACACTGTCATTGTTCTCATATAATATCATTGTTGAAAATATGTCATTTTTTTTTCTAAAACTAAGGCTCGGTTCTGTATGCCTAATATATTAAAGTGTTCTACGAGTATATTAAGAAAAGAATTATCGCCATACAAAATGTAACGTATATACTCACCTAGGTTTAAAATATCTTTGTTTGTTTTTGCCAATAATAACGTATTGATGAGAACCAAAACTACAGACCAAAATATATACTAGTAGTGCGTTTGAATAGAACCAATAAAATAGGTAGCAATATAATATATATATGGCAGACAGTAGCCAAGTTCCACATAATAGTATCTATCTACTATCATAATAGTAAAAGTTCTACATTAATTTAAATTCGTGTGTGACGAGGCAAGTAAATACAGCACACAGCGAATTTGTAGCGCGCGTTTTAAGAAAAGATTTTAAGGAAATCTACCTTCTATAAGTAGGTTATTCGTCTAAGTATTTATCTCATAATTTGTGAGATAGATATATTTTGCCATTTTATAGTCTGTGACACTTAACGCGACGCAGAAAAAGTATGCACGAAGCGTTTTGTACTTAGATGAATGATGTATAGTGTGGGATTTAGTGTTTGTATTTAATAATTTCAGTTTATAAATCATGTTGGATTAAAGCTTTCCATTCTAAAATTAACATGGAGATTCAAGAACAATAATTTAATTTTTTATGCCCTAAAATATTCAGGTAATTAAAAAATAGAACAATGTTCAAACTAAACGTAAACTTTTTAGTAAAAAAAACGACAGGCGGGAATTCACATTCAATTGCATTGGTTTTTTAAGTTACACTAGATTAGTACTTACCGCACCAAATCGTTGCCACTTCACATATGACCACAGCCATAATGTCTAACTAGCATTAGTTTAGATATAGTCTGATTAATTTATGTTCAGTGCTCAGCGTGATGACAACCGAGTGACACGCGGCAAAAACGATCTCCAAAATGGGCAAATGCGGAGTGAAAGAGTGCGATTCAAGGGAAAAAAAATACATAATAAATCAAGCGGGATAACTTTTCACACGTAAGTTTACTGTTTATGCAATTATATTTACATAAATAACACAAAAACTGAAATATAACACCGAATATAGTAATTTAGTTTCAGTGTTACCACTGAAACTGGGTTGTCTGGAAGAGATCGCTCTGAGTGATAAGACTTACCATTGTTGCACCTAGTTTAAAGCATTGTTTTTTATTTTATTGTCTAATATTAAGTCATAAATGTGGTGTCTCAATAAAGTGTTATCTATCTATCTAAAACATCTTTTTGGTGTTCCCACATTAATTGGAGAATTTTTAATTTATGGAATAAGTTACTTCGTTTCGAATAAATTATTTCAAATATTTTAGCAATATTATGATTGAGTAATACATGTTATAATTTTCCCACCCTTTTACTGACCTGCTACTTGCGGGATATACCGTCAATGGTGATATCAACAAGATAGGAGAAACACTTTTTAGTTATTGAAGTATAACTCATAAACTGCTTGACCGAATTTGATGAAACTTATATTGTACCACAGAAGTTTACTCTATCAAACAAAAAATAATCATTTAAATCGGTTGATAAGCAACGAAGTTATCCGTGAACGCACATTAAAAAATAAATATATACGGTTGAATTGTGAAACCGCCTCATTTTGTTAAGTCGGTTAAAACAAACTATTTTAATAGGACTGTAACTGACTTGCGTAGTACAATGAATTATTATTAACTTATATAGGCGTTATAGTGCTTTTTCGACTACAATATAATGTATATTTTTCAGGACGACCCTGATATGCATGTAGATGCTGTGAAAACCGATGAAGAGATAGATGAAATAACTGAAACACCGCGAAAGAGCAAAATGAGAAAAATATTCACCGTTTGAAAATGGAATACTAAGAATAATACAAAATACATCACAATGAAAATAAACGTATGTTGAGTGAAGAAGAAGATATGCAGCTAAATTTCACAAACGAAAACAGTTCAATTGATGGAAAAAATTGTTCAGTTAAACTAACAAAAAAGAGCCTAAAAGGCAATTATATACGAAACTGATGCTTCATAGCGGAGTTTGATTTTTTGGTATCTAGGCACAATAAAAATATTGAAAGAGAAAATTTCTTAATTATTTTATTATAATATACTGTACTGTAACGCAGTATACTGCGTTACAATAACAAATAAGTATAAAAGTTTGAAAATGTATTTTATTACATAGCGACATTAAAAAACGTTATCTCTATTTACTATTTTTTGGGTAAAATTCATACGGTAGGCAACACCAACCTGCCATTGCATGTTAATTTTGCGATCTTTATCTAATCTCAGCGCCGGTAATGTTCCTGCTACTTGTGTAAGCGAGATAGATATACTTGGTACTTAGTACTTGGTGGGCTGGCTCTTTTCCGCAACCAGGCCGCTGTGGCGCGGCCCATTTTGAGTGATAGCCGGGTGACGCTGATCAGTCCAGCCACCCGGTGTCGCCCAGGAAAGCCAGCAGCTCCTTCGGCTTGGCGCAGGCTTCCCACACTGTCCTCGGCGAGCCGAGGTTAGCTGCCCTTTGTGCCGCCACGCTCCTGCATTCGATGAGCAGATGCGCGGCTGTTTCTTCCGCCTCCATGCAGCCTCTGCATAGGGGGCTGTCTGTAACACCTAGATTAAACAGGTGTTTGTTTAAGAAGCAATGACCGGTCATAATTCCGACGATATGTTGTACATTATGTATTTCTTTTAAGATTGAGGAGTTTTCTGGAGTATTTCAGATTTAGAATCGGAAAAGCCTCCTTCGACTGCCTACAACCCTCGATACTTGCCCAGTAGTTCTGATGCTGGTCCTTAGTTTTTTTGCGAATCCATGCACGAATTTGACTGAAAGGTAGGGGGATCATTGGTTCTGGTCCTGCACACGTCATTCCGGAACCTCTCCTTGCTAGCTCATCAGCCGCATCGTTACCTCTGGAATCGCTGTGCCCCTTTATCCATTGGAGTGTGACATTATTGTTATGTTTACTTACTTCCTCCAATAGTCGGTGACATTGTATGATCAGCCCCGAAGAGTGGTCGTATCTATTTAGGGCTCGTAGTACCGCAGTGCTGTCGCAGAGTATCCTAATATTACTATTGGTTACCTTCCTGCAAAGTACTGCTGCTGTGGCTTGGATGACACCCACACATTCTGCTTGGAATATAGAGTTGTGTTTACCTAGCCCTGTTGCTATGTGTATGTTTAGTTCCTCCGAGAACGCTCCCACTCCGGTGCCTGTTGCCATCTTGGAGCCATCTGTGTAAATTCTGACTTTATGTATACCTGAGCAGTCGCTTGGCTCTTCATTTAGTTGTACGCGGTAGCTCTTTGTAAAGAAGTGTTGCTTTTGTACTCTATCATAGATAGACTTTATTAAGGGGTTTCCAACTGCAAAGTTTTCTATGATTGTTGTATGGGGTGCTAATTGATCCTGATACCAGAGGTTTAGTGCTTTTAGCCTGTACGCAGCCGCCGCGGCCTCTTGTTGTATGTATAGGTGTAGCGGGGTCAGGCCTATCAGGGCCTCAATCGCGGCGGTTGGTGCAGTGCGCATGCAGCCTGTTGTGGCTACACAGGCAAGTCTCTGAAAGGTTTGTAGCTTGGTTTTGGTGGTGCTCAGGGTGGTTCTGGGCCACCACACAATTGCACCATATGTTAGTGAAGCTCTGATTACAGTTTTATATAACCACAGGGTGATCTTAGGGCTTAGTCCCCATGTTTTACCTATCATCCTTCTGCATTACCAGAACGAAATACTGGCCTTGATTAACTTGTTCTCTAAGTGCTTGGCCCAATTCAACTTGCTGTCTAGTGTGACTCCCAGATATTTCACTTCTTCTGACAGTTTCAGTTGCTTGTTAAATAGGCTAGGTAGTGTAAACCTGCCTAGGGTTCGTTTGTTAGTGAACATCACCAGTTCGGTTTTTGCTGGGTTTACGGAGAGTTCGTATTCTATGCACCATTTTTCGACAACCTTTAACGCATTTCTCATCAGGTCATATGCCACACTGGCAAAATGGCCTGATATTAGTATTGCGAGGTCGTCTGCATACCCTACCGTGAAGAAGCGACTTGTATTCAGCCTGGTGATTAGATCATTGACTGCTAGATTCCATAGGAGCGGGGACAGGACACCTCCTTGGGGGCACCCCTTGGCCACCACTCCCCTGGTCGTGCCGTTTAAATCAATTCGTATCGCCCTTAATTCTAGCATGTTAATGATCCAATGGATCAGGGTCAGGTCTACTTTATGTTTAAGCAACGCTGCTCTGATGCTGCTAAAGTTAGTTTTGTCAAAGGCTCCTTCTATATCAATGAAAGCTCCTAGACATAGATTTTTACTTTTAATATCTCGCTCTACTTTGTGTATATCACTGTGTAGGGTGGATTAGGTAGATTACTCGATAGATTGTTTTTGAAGCCACCAAACGAAATTTATTCCAGACATAAACTAGCGAAACGATTACAACAAGCAGGTGAGTCAATAGATCAGTATTTACAAGCATTGAAGCTGCTTGCAAAAGAATGTTCTTTTAAACAAGTAACTGCTGAACAAAATGAAAATGAGTTTATCAGAGACGCATTTATTGCCGGAATTTCGTCGTCACTGGTACGTCAAAGACTACTGGAAAATAGTACACTCACATTAGACAACGCATACAAGCAGGCCCGTGCACTTGAGATGGCCCGTATACACAACGATAATTACCAGCAACCCAGTACTAGCTCTTTTGTGAATGCGATTCCTATTAATAATAAAAAAGCAAACAAGGAAGAATTATGTTATTTCTGTGGCAACAAAAGACATATACGACGAATTGTCCAGCAGCTGGTACAACATGCCTCAAATGTGGGAAGAGAGGACACTTCGCTAAAGTATGTAAAATGTCTTCGCAACAGCAGAGTGCTTTTAGTACCCAAACTGAAACTAGCGAAGACACCGAAACTGGAGATTCACCGCAATTACTATCATGTTCTTCTGCAGGTACAAACAACCTAGACAGAGCAATGGTATCAATCACATTGAACAGATCATATACAGTCAAAGCGTTGATTGACACTGGAAGTACCACAAGTTTTATAGATAGTCGCCTAATTCCACAGCTCAATCTGCATTTGCTTTCGTGCAATCAACATGTAAGTATGGCAGCTACGAATATGAAGGCAAAAGTAAACACGATGTGTTCAGTCACTATAGAGTTGCAAGGTCGTACTTTTCAAGCGAACTTATTAATAATTGAAAATTTATGTACGGATGTCATAATTGGCCATGATATTCTTATGAAACACAAGTCATTGGAAATGCATTTTGACGGTCCAGAAGTACCATTGAAGTTATACGCTCTATCAAGGGCCAATATTGACCCTGTCAGCTTGTTTCCAAACATGCTGCCAAATTGTAAACCGATCGCAATTAAATCACGAAGGTACTCAGATACAGACATACAATTTATTCGTGCTGAGATCAAGAAATTACTATCAGAAGGCATAATAGAACCCAGCTCATTACCATGGAGGGCACAAATACTCGTAACGACAAATGAAAATCATAAAAAAAGGATGTGTATAGACTACTCTCAGACAGTAAATAGATATACACAATTGGATGCTTACCCTCTTCCAAGCATTGAAGACGTAATTTCTAAAGTAGCCAAATACCGAGTTTATAGCAAAATTGATTTAAAGAGCGCTTACCATAAATTCAAAATTCTTGAAACTGAAAAACCTTATACCGGCTTTGAAGCAGACGGCAACTTGTACCAGTTTCGAAGAATTCCATTTGGAGTCACTAATGGAGTTGCAGCTTTCCAAAGAGCAATCAATAATATCATTTCTAAGGAGGATCTAAAAGGAGTCTATGCATATTTAGATGATATAACTATCTGTGGTACAGATCAAGCTGACCACGACCTTAAACTGCAGCGTTTTCTTGAGGTCGTCAAGCAGTATAATCTTACGTTGAATCACGTTAAGAGTAAATTTTCAATGAAAGCGATAAGTATTCTAGGTTATACGATATGCAATGGAGTAATTAAACCCGATGCGGATCGTCTTCGACCACTACTAGATTTGCCCCTGCCTTCAGACTCAGCGTCACTTCGCCGAGCTTTAGGGTTATTTGCCCATTACTCCAAATGGATACCGAGATTTTCTCATAAAATTCAGCCTCTTATATCGGAAGGAAAATTCCCTCTTGACCCGACTTCTGCTGACGCATTTAATGCCCTCAAGGAAGAAATCGCCAAGTCAGCGGTAAACGCAATAGATGACAATATACAATTCGTCGTTGAAACAGATGCATCAGACTTTGCTATTGCGGGAACTCCGTCACAAGAAGGCAGACCCGTAGCTTTTTTTTCGAGAAGCCTTCATAGTTGTGAACGTAACCATCCGGCTATAGAGAAAGAAGCCGCAGCTATAGTTGAATGTCTTCGAAAATGGAGACAATTTCTTATTGGACGACCCTTCAAACTGATTACAGACCAAAAATCAATCGCTTTCATGTTCAATCAGCAGCATACATCAAGAATTAAAAATGACAAAATACAACGGTGGCGACTGGAGCTTTCTGTGTACAATTTTGACATCGTATATCGCCCCGGAAAGGAAAATATAGCAGCTGATGCTCTATCCAGAGCTAAGGCAGAATTCGTTGCTTCTGCACAGACGACATCAGAAACAACTTTAAAAGAACTGCATACAACTTTGTGTCACCCTGGAGTAACCAGAATGCTCCATTGGGTCAGAAGCAAAAATTTAGCTTACTCTACTGATGAAGTTAAACGAACAATCTCAAATTGTCCAGTGTGTGCAGAAGTAAAGCCCCGATTTAAACAGAACATCGGAAAACTTATAAAAGCAATAGCCCCTTTTGAAAGAATATCAATAGATTTCAAAGGCCCTCTTCCAACAGATGGCACAGAGAAAAACAGATATATCCTGACAATTGTGGATGAGTACTCTCGATTTCCCTTCGCATATCCTTGTCCAGATTTAAGTACAAAGACGGTGATAAATAAACTGACAGACTTATTTTCTATTTTTGGAATGCCAACTTACGTTCACTCTGATCGTGGTACTTCGTTCCTATCAAAGGAGATGAAAGATTTTCTTCACCAAAAAGGCATTGCAACAAGCTATACTACACCATATAACCCACAAGGAAATGGACAAACAGAGAGATATAATGGGATAATTTGGCGAACAATACAGTTGGCTCTAAAAAGCCGAAATCTGCCAGTTACACAATGGAAATCGGTTTTAACTCAAGCTCTACATTCTATAAGATCACTGCTTTGTACAGCTACCAATAGTACGCCTCACGAGCGGATGTTTTCCCATGCGAGGAGGTCCTCGACGGGACAATCGATGCCTTCATGGCTAAATGTACCAGGAAAAGTATTAATGCGTAACCACAATCGAACAAGCAAATACGATCCGTTGATCGAAGAAGTCGAGACACTAGAGAGTAATCCCCAGCATTCTCGTGTGCGGTTGAGCAGTGGCAGAGAAGTAGTTGTCTCCAACAGGCACTTAGCTCCTGCTGGAGAATATTCTCCAGAGTATTTTATCGATGCGGATTCGAATGACGATGATGAGTTTTTCGATGCAACCGATGAAAATGAGTCAAGTGAAGATCACAGAAACTCTCGGGAAGAACGTGAACAACCGCAAAATACAATAGTGGATTACCTACGACGTTCAGAAAGAGTACGCCGTGAGCCAGCTTATCTAGCTGACTATGTAACGCAATAAATGAGCCCAGGAGAATGTGGTAATAATAAACTCCTTGAAGAATAGACAGATACGTCAGGGTTGAGTATTGTCATAAACTATAGATTACTACGTTTATTATCATGTAGAATTTTGTGAAATAAAGCCTAAGTTTACGGGTGTATTCTTTTACTACACTGATGTACCTATCACAGAGCCTCTCCAAGGTTTTCAGGAGAAAAGACGTAAGACTTATCGGTCTATAAGCCTTTGCTTCTGTGTAGTCACTCTTACCCGGCTTTGGTATAAACAAGACCTTAACCTCTCTCCACCCTTTGGGCATGTATCTGTGCGCCAGACATGCCTTGAAGATAGCACTCAATGTCTCGTTTATTTGATATTTACTCCATTGTAGGAGTCCTGGGAATATCCCGTCCAAACCTTGCGTTTTGTACGGTGTGAATGTGTTGATTGCCCAGTTTAGTCTTTCTCCTGTAACAACAGTCTGTGCAACAGCCCAGTCTGTCGCTGTAGGTGGATCCATGAGGTGGTGTTCTGTCCAAACATTTGAGTCTGATATTAGGCACCCAGGAAAGTGTGTTTCCAGAAGTATTGTATAGGTTTCTGTTATAGTTTTTGTAAACGTATTGTCGCTTTTCTTTATGGAGCCGATGTCGCGGTTCGGGTTGCTAGCGAGTATTTTCCTTACCCTATTCGCTTGTCCATTCGACTTGATGCTGGTGTTGTAGTTTTTCCATGACTTGCGTGACCTGGACCGTATATTTTTCTTATATTTAGCCTTGGCTATTCTATAGTTGTCCCAGTCCTCGTCCATGCATGTATTCATGGCTCTATTGAACAGCTTGCGTACCTTCCGCCTCTGTCGTTCCAGCGCTTTGGTCCACCCCTGATAGCCTCCCCCAGCGTTTGGCAAAGAGAGGGGGCATGCGCTTTCAAAACTCATAGTGAGACTATACGTGAGTTGTTCAACAGTTTGCTCTATTTTTTCTATGTTTACCAGTTGCGTGTTTGCACTTACTTTGTTCATGTTTTGTTCAAGGGACCTTGTAAAGATCGTCTTGTCAGTCCTGCGGGGGTTGCGGATTGGTGTTAGTATCTGTTTGCTTATTTTTAGTTCATACCTGATCCACCTGTGGTCGGAGCCGGAGTATTCGCCTGATACTTCCCAGTTCTCTATGAGGTTTGTAATACCTGAGACCAAGGTGAGGTCGATGATAGTACGGCTGCGTTGTCTAACAAAAGTTGGTTCCGCGCCTGTATTTGCTATAAGGAGATTTGTAGTAAATAAAAAGTTTACCAGGTCCTCCCCTCTGCTGTTTGACGTGGGCATACCCCATATAGGGTGATGGGAGTTTGTGTCTGCTGATATTACTAGTCTGAAGTCATTGAGCTCGCAGTATCTTACCAGGTCCGCAACGTCTTTCGATGGGATCTCCTCGTCGCCGGGCATGTAGGCTGACGCGACGATCACGTCCCCAGCTTCTTCCCCGAGAACACCCCGGAGCCTGGCAGTAGCCAAGTCTCTGGAACAGAACTCGGTTAGAGGCAATGATGTAATGTTGCTTGGTACATAATATATACATGCTCGAATGTTGTTTTTGGAGTTGTTGTCATATATTAACTTACCCCTTAGATCCACGGCTCCTGGATCAAGGCCATGGTCTCCTCGCTATCATCCCCCAGCACTCTGCGCAGGTTAGCCGTTGCAGTGAGGCTGTGCTGGAGGTTTGTCTGAATGACCTTACACGTCATGGAGGATTGGGTCGCCATCATCCAAGCTTCCCTCCTCCTCTGACTCTGCCGTGTTGGCCCCGTTTGGATCCCTCCACTCTCCTCTAGTAGGGGGGTCAGGATCCACACTCATATCCTCCGTCACCTTTGAGGACGATGGTTTGGGCGATGAGTGTGACAGCTCGTCCGGAGTTTCCCCCGTCATGCCGTCTGGAGTCCGCATGGTATCCAGCTTGTCTGCCGGTGTGGGCTTGCTTGCTGGTGCAGGTGGTTCGTCCTGAAGAGACCCGTTCGCTGCATATAATCGAACGTAGACATTCCCCAGGTTGAAGGCTAGCCTCCTTCCTTTCTCTACGAGTGTAGGTATAAGGGGTTCGGGAATTCCCAACGTGAGGAACATCATGTCGTCTCCGTGCATGCTATGCGCGAACAGTCTCTAAGTGTTTACCTGGGCCCACTTGTTCTGATCCGCCAGAATCAAGCTCGTGTCTTCGACAGAGCTATCACATTCCGGGATGAACAGTGCTGCTCTTACTACTCGGGTTAAATCTCCCTGTCGTTTGACAGTGAGTTTAACCCCTGAGTCAGCTGACAGACTGCTAACTGCCTTGTTGAGCCACCGCAGTGAAGCATCATCCTTACACCACAGCTTCAGGGCTCCATCTGCAATGATGGGCTTCCCTCTGAGATAGATATATGTTTCCTTTAATTGTTTAGTTGTTTCAAAGCTACGTCTTTGCGGTTATTAGTGGTTACACTTTTTTTGACGCATGGTAATGAAGTTTGTTACTCTATTTGTTTAGCTCAGTGTTCAATTGCGACAATTGTGTTTTGATCAAAGACCTTACACTGTTAGTAAGCGTAAGGTCTTTGGTTATAATTTACCGCGTGAACATAGATAATCCCAAAAAATTAGTTCAAGCGAATCTGATTCAGAAAAATAGATGGCAATGGCACTCTTCCTGATATAAAAAGCTAGGCCAAATTAGCAAAAACTTTCGTTCAGTTTTGAGAAGAGCATTATAAAAAGCCTCAACCAGTAAGAAAGCCATCCTGTCCTCGTATATAACCGGTCGGTCATACTTGGCCGGGAAGGCTTACTTAGGTACTGGATTCTGCAGTAATGTAAAACCGATTCAAACAATTCTTTCACCAGTTTAGAGCTACATTGTGCCTGAGTAACATACGCTATATTTGATTCATCATCATCCGTCACCACGTGGTTAAAACCGCGCAGCGCAGCTAGTCACTTATATCTCAGTTTGGCTTGTCTGATGTATGGGTTGGAACCTCAGACTACATGTTGGAACGTTTTGGCATAAAACGGTACATTTATTACTTATTAATCACCACTCTTGGAAAAAAGCTGATTATTCTATGGACGGTGATGTACAGTTTTGCAGTGTTGCCAAGATACCTACATTTTGGCTAGATTTGGCTAAAATATGTAAACATTTTTAGCTTTTTTATCTCTAAATGTGTCAACTGAACGGGCAGATCTTGAGCCGAGGACGGATCTCCGTCTAGACGTTAAAGAAATTGCAGATACTAGATTGTATTAAGAGTATTTAATTTAAATAAGATGTAACAAAAAATTCAAATTAATGGTCCTGTCAATTTAGGCGATATTTTGCAAGATAGTGGAAATAATTTGCGACAGTGTGTTTGTATTTTATAATAGTTCAATATGATTTACAAATCATTTCTAACTTAATCCCTACGAAACTTTAGCTCCAGAAGGGGATTAAAACGAGTAAAACTTTTAAATTACATCACTTCCTTCAGGAAAGAATGGTGATCACTATATGTTAATTACTAACCAAGAAGTATTGTTATTTGTACTTTCTCACTAAGTATTTTTCAACCGACTTCCAAAAGGAGGAGGTTCTCAAGCGGCGCGTATTTTTCTCAGGGGTATTCAGTAGGTATATTAGATTTTTTTAACCAAATAATGGAATGAACTCTTAACACTAAAAGGATTGAATAAACTTGTAGAAGTCGGCACCATGATTGTTCAAAAGTATCTATTATCACAATATTGAGCTCAAGGTGCTGACTTCGGAAAATTATTTCACACTTTTTCATATTTAATGTGGTTCTATTTATTAAGCTTAAATATTGTTTTTACCCTTTTTACTGACCTTCTTACTATGTGGTCGATGGTCATTCACTGTCAATTACGATATCATCGAGATAGGCGAAATACTTTTAATTTAACCGAAATTAATTCTGAGATAGATGAAATTTAAATGAGACCACCTCGGAAATGTACTCTATCCAAACAAAAAAAGAATTGTTAAAATCGGACTACTATGTTAAAAGTTATACGTAACATAAAAAAATATACACAGCTACCTACTTGAGAAAATTATCCTTATTTAAGAAGTCGGTTGAACTAAAATGATCCATAACTTGCACATTGGTGCAAATGTAACTGATTTTTTGATGCTTATAAATACCTAATCAAATGTTTGCACCATATGTCAGATTTTTTCTAAAGCCGCAAATAAAAAAAACAATACCGCCACATAAATAAATATGCGATCGCGGAACATCTGCTCAGGTCAGAACCTAATCACTGGATTGAAATTCACAACCCCAAAATTCTCTCAACGGAGCGTCACTATTACTCGAGAATGGTACGTGAAGCGGTTGAGATGAAAAAACACCGTAACTTCAACCAGGGATGGTTTCAAATTGGCGGCAACATGGAATCCAGTCATTAAAACGTGTTCCCGTCGCGATTTATCCTCATTAAATCTCTCGATATCGTTAGTGTTGTGTGTCAGGACAATTTTATTACTTTCTAAAACAACTGTTGGGGGTACCTATATTAAAAAATATCTTCATATTTTAAGAGAATGACACCCGCCTCTTCAGTCCGCTCGTGACCACGATCAATGCAACTTGATCGAAACGTCAAGGTAAATAAATACTATTACTAACGCGATTAAGCCCCGTTAATATAATATAAACATTTGTTCACATCGCGAAAGCTTAAAAATAAAAAGAAACCAATAACAAACATATGTATGTCGCACGTTTTTTTACTACTACGAGTACACAGTTTTACTATACAGTAGCTTAGAGTAAAAAAAACGTGCAATAAAGGACGTCTATGTTCATAAACTATTTCAAATTTTTTAAATACTTTTATTTAATGGCCCCCTTAAAGTTTATATCTAATAGAGCTAGTCTAATGTGCTAGAAACGGTGCAAACCAGGGAGATACTCCTATCTGTGTTTCCCAATGTTATCCGCTCATCTGTCGCAACTGCCCAATTGTTAATTAGTGCACAACATTGAACGGAGTGGTTTGGAATCGATAACTGGTCATGAACGTAAAAGAAAAAAAGACATATATTTTTTATTATTATAAACCCATATTAAACGCACAACCCGATGCACCGGTACATTGCAGAATAGCAGTAAATACGCGAGACATAGCTACCCGCTAAGAATAGGTACAACGTGCGGACGATGACCCGCCCGTTGTCGTTTATTCATAGGTAGGTTCGTACGTCGTTTTACCTATTCTAAGTGGGTAAGTATGTCTCGCGATAGTCACTATTAACTATTCTGTGATGTAGAAGCGCTTGTTTAGTTGCGCAATGGTCATTAGCTGCGCAGCAATGAATATGGGTTGATAATATTTAAAAAACCTTTGTTTTTTTTTACCTTTACTATAATTATCGATTCCAAACAACCCCATTCGATATTGTGCATTAATTAACAATAACCCTATATATTATGGTAAGATAATGATAAAACTCCACCACATATAACTTTCGTGAAAAAAATCGCGAGTTATTATCATTTACTCAGCATTTCCTTTTCTTTAATATCTGGCAGCACTGATCTCACCTGACCATAGAGAATACAGAGTTTAGACAAAGCATAACGTTATTATATAGTTCCTGTCCGGCAGTGATGACAAGTCAGAGTTTAAACAGCTAGATTTAGCTATAAATTAACTTCATCAGCTACAAAAAATTCAATCAAGCTATTCTGCTTTTTTATCTGCAGTTTTAGCTTTTTTCTCAGGCACGTATAATATTAAAAAAAAGCTACAACATTGGTAACGGACGACAAATAAATCTGTCTGACACAATTACCATAAGAGTAACTTACCTATATATAGAAGGTGACAATGCTTTATTTATGCTCTGCAATGGTGCCTTGTGGCTATTGGCTATTTCATTTGCTGTCTATGGGACAGACTTTTATTCTATTTCTATGCCATAGACCACAAAATCTATGCTACCTGGGGTGCAACAAGTATTTGGTAGGGTATCATCATCATCATCATCATCTCAGCCGTAGGACGTCCACTGCTGAACATATGCCTCCCCCATGATTTTCCAAAAGGACCGGTTGGAAGCGGCCTGCATCCAACGTCGTCCTGCGACCTTCATCAGGTCGTCTGTCCACCGTGTCGGTGGATGACCTACGCTGCGCTTGCCGGTCCGTGGTCTCCACTCCAGAACCTTTCGGCCCCATCGGCCATCTGTTCTACGTGCTATGTGCCCTGCCTACTGCCACTTCAACTGGCTAAACTTCTGGGCTATGTCGGTGACTTTCGTTCTTCTACGGATCTCCTCATTTCTGATTCGATCACGTAGAGAAACCTCGAGCAGAGCCCTCTCCATAGCTCGCTGTGCGACTTTGAGCTTTTCTATGAGGCCCATAGTAAGAGTAGTAGAAGTGGTCGGGTATAATAAAATTAAATTTGGTGAAAACATAATCGCTGAACAGATTGAGCGTAACCTACCAATTCTTTAGGTATAGTCTGATTAATCTCCGCTAACAATGATAAATGCCATTTTAACAATCCAATGAGGATTATGAAGAATGAAAAAATGCTGCAATGATTTTAAGCTGATTTTGATTTTCATGGGTAGACTCTACCCGTGAACATGGCGCATGTAACTGCGCCGAATTATCGGGTACTCCAAAACCCGCCTAATCGTGGTGTACATCCCGTGAGTACTAATTATAATGTAGTAAACAAACGCGAAAGTCTAAAACAGTGTGTCTAAAAAAGTGTCTAAAGTCTATAGTGCTGGTCCCAGTTGGCTACAACATAACATAGAAAACTTGCTGATGATTACAATACTTATATTGTTATATTTATATGGGTTAAACTATAGTCGCCCGGTACCCGCGGGGAGGGGGGAGGGGGGCGGAGGGGGGGAGGGGAGGTGGTGAAGCCCCCCCTGCAGCCCCCCCCCCCCCCGCCGGAGGCCTTTAGTTTTTGAGTAATAATTTTTTTAGTACTTCACCTCACTTTCGGCTATATCAGTATTTTTTACCTATTTTTTGTTTCACACCTAATCTATTAAGGCGGTTCGCTTCTGGCACTTCGCCGGCCGCTGCCGCGGCACGCTCGCTTCGCTCGCTCGGCTCGTGCGTTGTTTGTCATGTTCTAACCTAACCTAACCTATTTTTTGTTTCACACCTAACTTATTAAGGCGGTTCGCTTCTGGCACTTCGCCGGCCGCTACCGCGGCACGCTCGCTTCGCTCGCTCGGCTCGTGCGTTGTTTGTCATGTTCTAACCTAACCTTACCTATTTTTTGTTTCACACCTAACTTATTAAGGCGGTTCGCTTCTGGCACTTCGCCGGCCGCTACCGCGGCACGCTCGCTTCGCTCGCTCGGCTCGTGCGTTGTTTGTCATGTTCTAACCTAACCTAACCTATTTTTTGTTTCACACCTAATCTATCAAGGCGGTTCACTTAACATTGTATTATATAACAACAATAACATATCCAGTCCGTCTCAGAGTTATGTTGATAGATGAGAAAAACTTAATGTTAAAGGGCTAGGAGAGACACAATTAAACAAACATTTTAATACATTACTTGTTTATTTCATAAACATGTTTAATTGCTTTCATTAAATGTACAAAAGAGTCTCTTTTATATTTATACACGTCTCTTCGCCACAAATATTCAACAATTATATCACTAAAGTTTTCTGGGTTGTTATAATTTTGTTTTTTGAAAAACCTCTTCACTGCTCGCCACTGGGATTCTATTCTTTGGGTGTGGATTCCATCTTTACCCACAAATGGGTTCTCTGGGTCTGAATGATTCACTTTTTTGTGTATGTATCCATATTCAGACAGACAATCGTATGCCCGCCAACAATCGGTGTGGATTGTTGTTCCAGGTAAAACATGCTTTTGAATTAAAGGTATGAGAGTATCAGCATCTCTTTTATTGTCCGGGCATACTTCCAATCTTAAGTCTTCAGACCCATCTTCTATTAATCCCAGCACCCAGTGGCCTTCAATGTGACGTCCTTTGTTATATTTCCTTTTTCCAAATTTACTTTCGTCTATTTGCACTATTTTCCCACAGCCTCCAATTTTACCGCTGTAAAGATTTTGTTTTTCCAAATAAAATATCACAACTACTTCTCTGCAGTAATTAAACCAATCGGCTATAGTATTTGGGCTTAAACATTGCTTCCTTTCTTTTTTATAAGGGTCTTCGTGAATTGTTTGGTCGTAGGTCCATCCTTGTGAGTATGCATATATAAGATAGTAAACATGCATTATGTCGATAGCAATATTTTCGAAAAATGTGCCAATTCTGCGAGAGATCTTGGCACCGCTGCCCGATTTAGATTTGCATGATCTTTTTGAGCACACAAATGTACCAAAACTTGTGCATCCGCATGAGTATGACACTTTCATGGATGTCCTGTGGGTTCGACACCGTTTCTCAGTTGGTATGAGACCTTGGTCTTCACTATATTTGATGCATTGGTCTTTAGTGCCCAATTTTCGCACAACGTCAGTTAAATTCCAATGATCAATCACTTCAGTGACGCAAAGTTTTCGTTTGGTTATAAGCTCGTTGTCGTCGTCGTCATTACTCGAAGAAGGTCCGGCGACAGGTTCAACGGGCAGATCAGGAGCCGAAGAAGGTCCGGCTACAGGCTCGACGGGCAGATCAGGAGCCGAAGAAGGTCCGGCAACAGGTTCGACGGGCAGATCAGGAGCCGAAACCGCGTCCGCTTCGGGTATTGTACTATAATACTCCATTACAGCCAAGTGCAGTCCAGTTTTCAAGCCAAGTTCAAGTCGTAGAGCAATCCAAACAAATCCGGTAAGCAAGCCAAGTTTCAAGTCGTCGCGCAATCGAAGGAAGTCCAGGGAAAAAGCCAAAGTCGTAATAAAAATCGAAAAACAAGAGAGCACACATTCACGAAACTACGAGAGAAACGGAATGAATGGATGACAGTCCATCTGTCAGTAAGACAAAATGGCGCCTTTTTTTTTTCTTACGTTTAACGATAACGATACGTTTCGTTTAACTCAGTTTGACAACTTAATTTGACAACTTAATATTGTACCATTTTCTCAACATTGCGTTCCATTTCACTTTTTTTTATCAAATTTTAATTTAATCATAATTAATTTAAACTACGTTTCCGGCAAAAAAAAATTGCTGGAAGGGCTTCAGGTGGACCCCAATGATACCCCTAATTTCGCACCTTCATCAAAATCAGGTACCGGACGGCTATAGCCAACCCTTTATATGTTCTATTGTTTTTAATTTATAACAGATTAAAGATCCACCAAGAACTTTTTTGCTTTTCATATATTTAGCTGGTTTTAGCTTTTATAATTACTGATTTGGCTATCTTTTCAAAATTTAGTTGGCAACATTTCCTACATATTCCAGAATACATTTTATTGTATGTATAGCTCTGACTAGTCTATGATTGTAAATTGTACCACAATAGTATTTACCTAAAATACCTACCTACTTTGATTTTATCAAAAAGTGCAAATTTGTGCGAGTTTGCTGTTTTTACGAAGGTAATGCTATCTTGGGAACGAACAATTCCACAAATATTGGGCGCATTGCTAAATAGTTGTAATGTATGATGTACCTAATATTGTTTATTATTTGGATGTCATCCATTTCATGTTACAGGTGTTGTATTCGCATTTGTTTAAATTTTATCCACATAGGTACTAAAGTAATGTATTCACTAATTACAGCCACATTTTGCCTTTTAATTCGTAAACATAAACCGATGTAATACCGCTTACTAATAGCACTCAGTACAATGATCCATAGTTTATGCAGCTGTCGACCCCCCTCTACAAAATCAATTGCATTAAGGTGCACATCATTGCATCATTCAAAAATAATATTGGCTTCATCGGCATATCCGAATAAATAGTTAACCGTCTAATAAAATTCTTGAATAGTAGGTATCATCCAAAATGAATAAGTAGGAAATAAGTAAATAAAAATAAGTAAATCTAGGGTCTAGACTGGGCATAGGGTAACAGCTGTTTGATAAATATGTAATATATAATAACTATTATAACAGGCAATCCTTTTTTTATTTTTTTATTCGGTAATCATTTATTATTTTATTTTATTTTAGAATTTTAAGAAAACTTACAGCTAGGTACAAAGAAAACTTATTACTAAAATTAGGAAACATGTATTTAACCCGTTGAATGGCGATTCGCCGTATTTGGCCAATAATACAAAAGATTGATTGAAGAACTGCAACGTGTGTGGTTAAACACATGTATGCTGAAGGCCAATTAAAAGTTTCCATAAATGTGTTTTTTTTTTACAAAATTTCAGTTAATGTGGATGCATCAAGAGAATGAATTTGATAACAAGAAAGAAATAAAAAAATACAAAAGAGTTAAAAAACAGTACCTAATTATAATTTAACAGTCACAATATCTGTTAAAAAAAGAAATCATTTGCTAGCAAGCATTTCAACTTACTTGGCGATGTTTTAAATAAGTCAATATCTTCATTCACCAAGGTGTTAAACGAGGCTCTTGGTTGTATAATAAATGTGTTCTGCCTATATTTATTTTTAGAAGTTGATATGTGTAAGATTTTAGGCCTTCTAAATGCAGCTGTGTTGGTGCATAGTCCTAACACCTCCAACAACTCAGAGCAATCCACAGTGCCAATTGCAATGTTCATGAGATATGCCTGATCAGATATTTTCCTCTGTTTATAAAGGGGAAGGAAATGATATTTACAACATCTAGCCATGTAGTCTGGTAGAAAAAGTTTTGCAGAAATTGGAGATAGCGCAAGAATCTCTTGTATGGATTCTAACCTTGTCGAGTACACATCATAGCATGGAATCCAGACCTGAGATGCGTATTCTAGGTGGCTGCTTACGTACGCACAATAAAGTATTTTAATTGTTTTTAAATTCGAAAACGCACTAGACATTCTTAAAACGAATCCGAGTGCACAAGATCCTTTGTTTACAATATAATTAATATGGGTAAGAAATAAAAGTTTACTTACCATAAAAAAAAAGCCTAAATCTTTAATTGTTTCTACTCTTGCCAGAGGCGAGTTATGTAACATGTATTCAAATTTAATGGTTACTGCTTTACGAGTAAAAGAACAAACATAGTATTTGGAAACATTTAAATGTAATTTGTTTAGTATACATACAGTAATTTTGAAATCATATTAAGTCATCCTGCAGACGTGTCTGCGGACACGTCTGCATGGCTGCATTGGTTGCAGCCATGCCAGCTCCATCGGTACATTCATTTCTTATTTTGTGCAATTTAAAATCTTAAGGCATAGCCTATAGAGTGTTCTAGCAGTGTCAGACGTAGACTATGCAAAAACACTCTGAAATACACCAACATCTAAATAATTGAGCTTATCTCCTAACTTGATTCTAATTGGTTCATCACAGGCATATTCCATTAAAAAGTGTTGGTGTCTTCATCAATGTCACAGATATTACAACTTGGTGAATCAGCTTTCCTCATCATGTGTTTGAACTTATTTAATGGAACATGCCGGGGTGAAGTCAAGTGTTGTTGAAACTCTGGCCAGTTGATCAGACTCCTTATTGTCATAGATACCACATGAGATGGAATCCATTGCAATCTCAGTGACAGTTCATGAAAATTTAATTTTAAAAGTTTCTCTATTGTGGCATATGCTACTGATGCTCCTCTTATCCCAGAGGCGCATGGAGCTGATGTTACAGGTGCAAGAACACTGTAACGTTCAATGAACCATTCCAACCTCTTGGTTAACATTGCATGAAAGCCTTAAGAGTCCATGTTTCGGAAGCATAGAGAAATATAGAGAAGAAAAGGGTGTGCATAAGCTTTGTTTTAAAGCTTTTGCTGATTTCTCTGTTCTTCCATATCCTCTCCAACTGTTTTACTGCAGTCTTTGACATCTGCGCTCTATGTATGACTTCTCGTTCACAGTCCCCATCACTGGTGTTCATTGAGCCCAAATACACAAACTGCTCCACTGAATCGAGATCTCGTAATTCATAAGTTCTTTGGAGCGTGTTAGCTCGGTCAACAAACATCAGCTTGGTTTTGCTTCGATTTATCTGTAGTAATTATCCGTACTCTGCGCTTACAAATTCTACTCTTTGCAGGAGTTCGGCAAGTTCCTTTTCATTAGCGCCTATAATGGTGGTGTCATCTGCTAATCGTAGGTTGTTTATAAGATGTCCGCCCACGCGGATACCCCCTTCCAGTCATCTATAAACTCTCCGCATTATGTGTTCCCCAATCAGGTTAAACAGTTGTGGTGACAGTATACAGCCCTGTCTGACGCCTCGTTCTGTCCTAAAAAGGTTGAGATTCGGTCTTATCTATCAGAACCTTCGAATGACCTTCTAAATAAAGATTCTGAACGAGAAAGGTTAGGTGATCAGATACAGCCATTTCATGACTTCAAACATCTTCCAATTGATACAGTCAAAGGCTTTGGCATAATCAATGAAGCAAAGAGCCATCGGTATATTAAACTCTCTACTTTTTCGATGTGTTGTCTCATGTTCAATATCTGTTCCCGTGTTCCGCTACCTTTGACGAATCCTGCTTGTTCCTTCGCAATCAGTCCGGAAATGTAATATTCGAGTCTTCTGTTAATTATATGCAGAAGTATCTTGCTTGCTTGTGATGTTAGGGAGATGGTGCGGTAATTTTCACATTTACGTGTTGAACCTTTCTTATGCAAAGGTATAACAATCGATTCCATCCAATCAGTCGGCCACTGTCCTGTTCTCCAAACCTTCTGGCATATTGAATGGATAATCTTGACACTCTGCGGTCCTAGTCTCCTTATCATGTGGGAAGTTATTCCGTCTCCACCACTAGCTTTCGGTTTCAAGCGTGCAATAGCTGTTTCGACTTCTCGAAGAAGGATATCAGGTTCTCTCTGCTTGTAATCGAACCTTTCTTCATGTGTGTTTTCATTCTCACAATATAGTTGAGTACAATATTGCCGCCACCTTTCCACTATCTGGTGCTTTTCTAGAACCAATTGTCCATTTTCGTTCTCAACAGCCCAATTCTTCATTTTAAATTCTTTCGTAAGATGTCTCACTTTTGCAAACATGTCTTTAGTGGTGGCCGTTCTAGAGTTGTTTTCAATGTCATCGCATATGCCATTTATATATGCATTTCTATCTCTTCTACAGATGGATTATACTTTACCATGCAATTGTCTGTACTTTTTATTATCCGCAGCCGACCTTGAACCCGCCTCTTTGACAGCTTTCCTCTCAACGATTACTGACCACGCTTCTTCACTCAGCCAGTTAGCCCTACGAAGCGATTCTTGCTCAACCTTAGCTAATCTGGCACTGTCCAGTATCGCACGTTTAAGCTTATCCCAAGAAGATTCGGCTGAATCGAATGGGTCAAGCTCTAGATCCTTTAGACGAGGTTCCACAAGCTGCTGAAAATGGTTCTGTGCCGCCGGAGTAAGATGGTGTATTTTACTAGGACATTGTTTTTTAGCTGCTTTTAATCGTACATTAATAACCCCTGTATAAACTCATGTTTGTAAATCAAATTGTATATTTTTATCAATATGAATTAATAATAGCTGGGCAGGTGATATATCATGGAGTAAGTTATTTCATTGTCTCCTGGTAACAGGCAAAACTTATGATATATTATGATAGACATAGACATAATTGCTGAAGCATTTTTCACAAACATGTAAAATCTTAAAAGTGTTGTTGTTACGCAACGAATGACCGGTATCGAGTAAATGTTTAGCGAAATGAGACTGGTCAGGGTGGTCATTCCTGTAAGCTGAAACATGTTCTTTAAATCTAATATCAAAATTACGGCCTGTCTGACCCACATAAACACCGTTACAATCGTCACAGGCCACTTTATAAACACCCGACTTTTTTCCATCCTCAAGACGATCTTTACCATTACAAATATGACGTAAGTTCTGGTCTGTTCGGAAGGCCACGTGGATGTTATTTTTCCTGAGTATGTTAGCAATTTTTTGTGAGACGGGGCCCATGTAGGTCAAACTACCCACATATTTGTTTATTTTTCCTAAGGGCACGCTCAAAGCAATGAACGAACCCTATCTCGCTGCTTATATTGAATTAGGCGATCGACTAGGTACTTGCTTACTGTAGCCGTTAGATGTTGCCATTTGGTAAATTATATTTAACTCTTTTTTGCAGTTATCTGTTGACAGAGGAACTGTAAATTATCTATGAACATAGCCGCGAAAGGCTGCTAATTTGTGTTGGATGGTATGACAAGAAGAACAAGGTATAACTACGTCTGTGTGAGTCAGTTTTCGAAAAATTTGGATATCCAGTTTGTTTTCGATTCTAGTAATGGTCAAATCCAGAAAATTAAGCGAATTTTTATTATCTAGTTCCAGTTTGAACTTTATTTTGGGGTGGATATTGTTAAGCTTATTTACAAAAATATTAACTTGACGAGAAGTACTCGTACCTGTCCAACAAATAATTACGACATCAACATACCTATAATAAAACAGGATTAGGGGTTCGTTCACCACATGATGTTTTTCAAAATCATCCATAAAAAGTTCAGCCATTAATGGACGTAACGGAGATAATAATAATAATAATAATAATTATTATTATTATTATTCCTTTTATTCAAAAAGTTTCACGGATTTCATCCGGTCCTTTACAAAGGCATAAGTGGGGCTGTAGCCAACACTTAGAGGCCTGTTTGGTATAAAAATGCAGAGTATAGAAAACAGTAAGAATGTTGGATGAAGGGTTACATGGTACTTATAACTATTACAAAAATGGGTAAAATGGCCAGGCTATTGATATGAACTTATTAGTGATAAGGAAGATAGTGGGCTATGGAAGAGACTACGGCACCTGCAAATTTTAGTCTCATGTTAAAATATTTAGGCAGGTGGTGACTTGCCATCCACTAAACGGGCCCCCCATAAAGGCCACCATGAGTGGTGACAAAAGGGGCAACGCTGGTGTGGATGGCTAAAGGGTGTCGAGAGGTGTGCTGCGGTTTCACTAGAGCGCTACTACCGGCGTTATGCCCTTTAACACTTCCACCCTTGGAGCTTTTTGTTACTTGCTCTTGCGTCTCCACCCCCGGACGGCCAATTAAGGCAAGCCGAGGGTCAGGGGTCTCATTTAGCCCCAGGGAGAATCAGGGTCCACGGTGTCGCCACTCACCGACGGCTCGCCACAAGGCCGCCCCTGCGGGTTTATTATTATTTATTATTATTATTATTATTATTACCGTTTAGTGAGTGGCAAGTCACCACCTGCCTAAATATTTTAAGATGAGACTGAAATTGGCAGGTGCCGTAGTCTCGACCATAGCCCACTATCTCCCGTATCACTAATAAGTATATTTCAATAACCATGCCATTTTACCCATTTTTGTAATAGATAACCTGTAACCTTCCATCCAAAATGTTTCTGTTTTTATACTACATTGTATTTTTATATCAAACAGGCCTCTAAGTGTTGGCTACAGCCCCACTTATGCCTTTGTAAAGGACCGGGTGAAACCCGTGAAATTGGTTGAATAAAAATAATAATAATAATAAGGGTGGAAGTGTTAAAGGGCATAAAGCCGGTAGTAGCGCTCTAGTGAAACCGCAGCACACCTCTCGACACCCTTCAGCCATCCACATCAACGATGCCCCTTTTGTCACCATTGATGTTGGCTCTTATGGGGGCCCGTTTACTGGATGGCAAGTCACCACCTGCCTAAATATTTTAACATGAAACTAAAATTGGCAGGTGCCGTAGTATCTTCCATAACCCACTATCTTCCTTATCACTAATAAGTTCATATCAATAGCCTGGCCATTTTACCCATATTTGTAATAGTTATAAGTACCATGTTACCCTTCATCCAACATTTTTTCTGTTTTTGTATTTGCTATACCAAACAGGCCTCTAAGTGTTGGCTACAGCCCCACTTATGCCTCTGTAAAGGGCCGGATTAAATCCGTGAATTTGTTTTAATAAAAGGAATCATAATAATAATAAGAAACAGAAAGCTCCAAGGGTGGAGACTGAAATTGACAAGTGCCGTAGTCTCGTCCATAGCCCACTATCTCCCGTACCACTAATAAGTACATATCAATAGCCATGCCATTTTACCCATTTTTGTAATAGATATACCATGTTACCCTTCATCCAAAATGTATAATAATAACCCCGACAAAGCCATTGTTCGTAAAAGCGATCTTAGTATCTGCATTTTAAAGTAGTTTATTAATGTTATTTTTAGCCTAATTTTGAGCAGAAGTACACTAGTAAAACCAGTATTTGAGAAATTAAGTATGAAATAGTCGAAGTATATACTAACCATAAAGTATGAGTTGTTTTGTTCATTTATATGGAAGTAAACAGAAAAAATAACATCAGCTGCAAGCCCGCTGCAGGTATGTGAAGTTGACAATAACATTAGGTTAAATATTGCATTTAATTTTAGTGCTAGCTTAGTAACGAACGGCGCGTCACGGGATACAGACGTACGAGTAGATTTAATATTTCGCTATATTACGTTTGAGTATAATGTATTACAAGATTTCATGTGTGTAGTTTTAGTGTTTGAGTGACTTGTGTATGTGTATTTTGACTGTGATAACATGGATTCATCTTTGACAGAGTGAATAAACATTACAATAAAATTGTTGTAGCGACCAGAATGCATGAAGTAAATATTATGAAATTACCTAATAGTCATATCGCTTGCGACGATCTCATGGAGAGGAGTTGGTTTTCGTTCCTTATAACGATTAACGGCGAACCATCCTGTTTTCTTAGGAAGACTTTCCCATTCGTGACCCAGCAGTGAGCATATCCTTCTGTTTTAGCAAACTCCCGGGCCAGAAAGTGGAGGCGTTTTGATTTATTCGTTAAACGTTCAGAAATGTAAACCGGCGATGCCTGGCCCTCGAAGCCAAGGTGTTTAGAATTCAGCTGATCGGATTTTTTCTTTCTGAATCCTTTTACAGCATTAAGTAGGCGGCTTTTACTCCACGTACCTATTTGAGAATTCTACCACTATCGTTGTCGTTGCAGAGTCTTTTTTTGCCGGTAGACGGTACAAGTCTTTGAGTTCATAGTTCTCCACGGTAACATCTATGGAGTTGGCTAGTGCATGTAGTGTTTGCAGTAGGTCATCTTTTGACTCTTTAGTTCTTTTCGGAGCGTTTCTTATCTCGACAGAAGTTTTTAATGAGAAATGTTCCATGTTTTCAATCTTGTCTTCGAATATTATAAATTGCTTTGTCATAGTTTTGTATTTTATCCTCAACATATTTAATCTGTTCACCCAAGAAATACAGACTGTTTTCAATGTTAGTGTTAGAGGTTTTAACTTGGTCTACACTGGCCTTTATGTCTTTTGAATCGTTTTCCCCCTGCTGCTTCAGCTCTTTAAGGTGGTTTTCAACCCTATCCATCCGTTCGTTCTGCTTCGATATCATGGCAGAGATCATTTCTCTGAATTCATCTCTGAAACTGACGCAATCTCAATGTTCTTCCTCAGTAGCTCGCCGCCTTTTTTGTCGGGTGGTCAGGTTTTGTAACGGACCCTTTCCCATCAAAACTTGAGCGACACGCTGTTTTTTAAATTCGCTGTTGGATTCTGACGCTGAATGAATAGGTGTGTTAGTCTTAGCCGGGGGTGATCGCTGCACATTTCCAATCATCTTACTAACGGCTCTCAGCGTAGGCCTATTTTCTCGGAAAGCAGTTGTCGAGATCCACGGATGTGTGTGTATTCCCACTACTTACGAGTGTCATCAATGGGTGGGGCGTAGTTGCGCGCAAGCAGGCAGGAGGCAAGTTTTTTACTCTTCCGTCTCGTTCTTGCTCGAAGGATGATCGCATTTAGGGCGTGGTCTCTTTGGACTGACCGAGAGAGTAGAGACAATCCGTCACTCTCATCCACTACAGCTGATATTTTTTGAACATGTATTGTCAATGCTAATACGGTTCACTTTGCGACATAAAAAAATAATAAGGCAAAAATTAGAGCTACACGTTGGTGGACACAGCCGGTCCGTGTGGCGGTCCTGACGAATGAGGAAAAAATAAATAAATAAATAAAACGTAAATTGCAATGACATTAAAAAATTGTCTAGTAGGCACAGTTCAGCGGCTTATGCTGTCAAGAAAATTAGACTATTAACTGATGTAGACACGGCTAGAATAGTTTATTTTAATTATTTCCATAGCGTTATGACTTATGGCATACTACTCTGGGGATGTTCTGCAGATTTTAATTCTATTTTTATACTGCAAAAAAGGCTATACAAGCGATCTAGAGTTAAGCTCCCAGAGTTTCCCTTAGACAGAAGTTTAAAGACATAAACATTCTAACTGTTGTCTCTCAGTTTATCTATGAAAATCTAATGTACCTATGTAAAGAAAAACATTAGCAGTTTTGATTAAAGGAGTGATGCTCATTCCATCAACACGCGAAATAAGGACAAGCTATCCGTACATGTAATGCGTCTCCACATAATAAGTCATTGGATGATATATATGGGACAATGTATACGATTCTATAATAAAGTTCCCAATGTTATCCGAGATTTGCCTATTAATAAGTTTAAAATTACTATTAAAACTAAACTCTGTCAAAAAGCTTATTACAAAATTTTGGATTACTTGGAGGATAAAACAGCTTGGGACTGATCACTCCAGGATCTATCTACTCGTGTACTAAGATGTCAAAGTGTAGCGTGTCTTGCCCTACTGATACCATTATTATGTTCTCTTTTGTTAGGCAACACACTAGAGCTAATATTTGTAGTACCTAAGTAAAAACGTTGTAAAAACATCTATATAAAAAGAATGCCCCCGAGTTTCTAGCCGCTTCTTCTCGGTAGGCTCTATATATTTTGGAACGTGGCGGTAGTCTTTTAAAGTACATTATAATAAAAAAATTACGTTCATAAGTGCGTCTTTGATGCCTAAATTGAAATAAATGATTTTGACTTTGACTTTGAAAAGATTGGAATACAGTTTTACATATTGGTGGAAATACAGTAAAAAATAAAATGGGATCAAATCCATTAATAGATTTGTTCAGTGAATTAGAGTGGACTAGAGCACATTATTCTATAAGAAAAAAAACCTTCCAATATTAGAACTGCTTGGTAAGAATAAAATAAAATAAACTATAGTAAAAAGCTCCTTGGGCCAACTGTTGCGAAAACCTATTCTATCATGAGTCTTCCTTGTAGTTCCATGGTTAAATTCTATATAATAGCTCCTCTTGAAAGGGGCCAATGCATGTGCCAATGTTTGCTAGTGTACAGATGCCAACCTTTGGCTAGTGTATAGAGGAGGTACTGATCATCTTTTTTTTTCGGCCTTGTATTTTACGTTAATTGACCATTATTGACAGATTAAACAATTATGTAATATTGTTTTTATTTGCTTTACAGATAAACAACAATCATGGGGAGAGGAGGTAAGTAGCAAATTTTGATATTGTATAATTGCTTGTGTGTGTCTTGAATTCATGATTTCGTCTTCTACCTAAATTACCACTAAGTATCAGTCAAATAGAAAGAATGACCAAATGGTCGAGCTAGTACCCTTCCGATATGTGTAGGGTACATGAAGATAAAAGTCTAAACTCTGACCACTGGTCTCTGACTGTCTGTTTAAAAGGCTGTATCTTTTGAACTATCATAAGTAGGTAGCCACTTAAAATTTTCTCAGAATATTTTTCATACATATAAAAATATATAAATTAATTGTAAAAAATAATGGGATCCCTTAAATTTGGGGAAAAAATTCCCAGGAAAAGAATGGTACTATAAATGTGTTTTAACCTATCTTCGTCATTGCTCTATCGTATTCGTAATTTCTTTAGACTAAAATTAATGATTTTAATGATTAAATAACCTGAAATAGGTATTATTTATTGGAGTGTTGCTGTGCATTTAAATCTTTATTGTCTCTCAGTCTCAGTAGCTATAGTTAACTCAGCGAAGGCAATTGCAAGACCCGCTTTTTGATCTTTGGACAGCATTTGAGACATTTTCATACACGGTGGCGATCAAACGTGGAATTCAATTGTGATCACCGCTGCAACGTGTGTAGCATACGTCCAACTGCGACTACAGCATGTTGGAACAGCAGATTGTATTAGGGATTGCATCGTATGTAGGCAGCTTTACGCACATCACACACGATGAAGATACTATAAAATATATATTATCTTAGAGCAGATTCGGACATATCGTTCACCATAATAATTCAATGAGCGACCACACACTGTGAATATACTATAATATTTTAGATAATTTATTGATTCAGGCGTTACTTTGCGGAAATCCATTATCAAAAAAACGATATTAAAAAATATTTAGTGACACTTCCGCTGAAAAGAAAACAATGATTTTGGCCTATTTGGGGGGCGTGCACCACCCTCCCTCCCGCATAAAATGCTAATAGGAAGAATACAAAATAAAAAACAAAAAAAAAAAAAGCGCTCGACGAGTCAACATCTCCTGAGGATGCCTCGTGTAGAGGCGAAACACGTGTCGAATCGGTTTTGGTTTATTTGGGGTTTCTTGTGTTTTTTATTTTGTATTCTTCCTATTAGCATTTTATGCGGGAGGGAGGGTGGTGCACGCCCCCCAAATAGGCCAAAATCATTGTTTTCTTTTCAGCGGAAGTGTCACTAAATATTTTTTAATATCGTTTTTTTTTTTATAATATTTTACCTTAGAGTAGCTTAAGATGCCATCGATATTCGAAAGGCATGTTAACATACGCTAAGACTACTGCAGATAATGAAGACATCTTAAGATAGTGTCCGATACTGATCTTAAGATCAAATACATGTTGACCGTTGCAGTAAATGGACGTCTGGTCTTCAGTTACCGAACAAATTTATATTTTCACAATAAAAACTAATATTTAAGCTTTACATTATTGTTTAGAACCTGTAGACATATTTTTTGTAAATAACAATGAAACTAACGTCTGACTAACGCGAATGTGTCAAACAAAGGAAAACATCGAAAAAGTGAGACTTTCTATCTACTAACCGAACTAGCGGTATGACAATTTTATACTATTAGAATTTTTTTTTAAATCTATGGGCCTTACCTCCATAGGTTTTTCTATAGATTGTAGGTACTACGTATAGATCAATCAAACTAGGTAACTACTAAATCGATGTTAGTATTCTTGATGAAATAAGGCTATGTTATATTATTACACTAGCTGCAGCTGCGACTTCGTTCGCGTGGCCCTTTAATTCATGCTTTCAGTATAAACCCCATCAAAACTGGTCCAGTCTTTTCAGAAATTACCCGATTTATAGAGGCTGACAGACAAACAATTAAACAACTGGTAGGTATCGTGCAAATAACCATATGAATGTAAGAAAAAGCTGTTTTTTTCCTGAAAGATCATTGTAAAGTTTAAATTCACTACGGTGTTTCCTGTGTTTTATGTAATCTTCTATCGAGATTCTTCGTTTTTTACTTTTAGCTAGTATGACGGTTATATCATATACACACAGTCCCAATCATCATCTAAGGAACTGTCCAACAGGTCTAGCAACAAAATACGAATCATCGCAAAATATGAACACTCTGTATATTACAGTGTGAACAATCGAGACGTGCGGCTCCCGGGACGGACTCCGATAGAATGTACGCTTAGGATATAATATTATAGTATCTGCGCCGTGTGTGGTGGGTTAAGTTAACATAACTTTTACATTCGACGCTATAATATATATTATCTTAGTCGTGTGTGATGGGCTTTAGGCAGGCACCGCGTGGTGGGAGGCAAACGCGTGGCAAGGAGCTCTTGGTGTGGTTGGCGTTCAGTCAGTCTGCGTTCGGACGTCGTTCCGGCTTGACGCCCTAAAAGTGATTACGTTAACTCCCGAGCCCGAGTCACATATAATTAATCAATATTTATTGATTCGTTTTTTTATTTATTTTTAAAATATATTAAAGTTCATGCATCATTGTCAGTCCACCTAGCGGGGGGCCAGCCTTCACTTCGTCTTCCGGTGCGTGGTCGCTACTCGAGAACCTTTCTTCCCCATCGGTTATCAGTTCTGCGAGCGAGCTTGCTACTTTTGAGAGCTATGTCGGTGACCTTAGTTCTCCTACGGTGCTCATTTCAGATCTTGTCACGCAGGGAAACCCCAAGCATAGCCCTCTACATTGCTCGATAGGCGACTTTAAGCTTGTTAATGAGACTTACAGTAAGGGACCACGTCTCAGTGCATAAGTATATTGTATAAGTATATGTATAAGTATATGTATAAGTATAGTATAAGTATATTGACGTGGTGGGAGTACGGCCGCAGTTTATCGGCTTACAACGTCTAGGCGTCTGCAATGGTGGTTAAAGTAAATTGTTAGAATGCCAGAGACATTATTATCTATTCACCATTGAGAAAACAATATTCAAACAGTTCACCTAAATGAGCGTCACGGGATTTCATTCAAAACTGTTTTTGTCAGGTTTAAGAACTGCACGAAACTTGCATGGTTTTTACGAAGCTGATAGTAAGGCCCCAGGTTAGAATGAAAGTTAAGGCGCAACTATCATCACCATCTTCTTTCATCACCATCAGTTGAAAACTTATGAGTTATGCCCATTGATAAAAAATGGTGTTTAACTGTTCACATATGTGGATACCGTTATTATTAGTTGATGTAATACGTAGATATAACACGTAACTAATGCAATGAAAATCGGTTTCGTACATTGATACAGTTATGTCTTGTGGTGTGATGATATATATCACTTAAGAACTAAAAAAATACTTCTTTTCGCAGGAAAGAAAAAGGGAAAAAAAGATGCAGAGGAGAAAGGAGGAGGCGACGTGCCTTCGGTGGCCAAACTCTCGATTTCTGATGACGGAGCATCAACGTCTCAAGCCCCAGACCCGCCGCAAGAAGAAGATTGTGGGCTAGGTCTAGGAGGAGGGCGTAAAAAAAATAAAAAGCAAAATCAGGCAGCAGCAGCTAAAGCTACGCCAGTTTCCCAAGCCCCAATACCACCTGTTGAGGAAGCGTCAATGTCGCAAGCCAAACCTGAATCAAAACCTGAACCGAAATCAGACTCCAAACCGCAGCAACAAGAGGAGCAAAGTGACGGTCTAGGCCTTGAATTGCCTGGAGCAAAGAAAAGACCCAAGAAGAAGAAGCCGCAAGGTGCCGCTGACGTTCCTGCAAGTCGTGAGGGACCAGGAGGGCCGCCGCAAGGGAGTCAACCAATACAAGGGCAGCCTGCATCGCAGCCAGGATTTGCACAGCCTGCACCGCAGCCCGGATTAGGGCAGCCGCAGCATGGGTTTGGACAGCCTGCACAGCAGCCAGGGTTTAGACAGCCTGCACCGCAGCCGGGATTCGGACAGCCGGCACCACCTCCAGGGATAGAACAGCCAGGACAATGGCAACCACCATTAGGTAGAGGGCAACCACCATTTGGTAGAGGGCAACCACCATTTGGTAGAGGGCAACCACCTGGTCCTATGCCTGCAGGTCCCGGCCAACTTGGTCCTATGCCTGCAGGTCCCGGCCAACCTGGTCCTATGCCTGCAGGTCCCGGACAACCTGGTCCTATGCCTGCAGGTCCCTGCCAACCTGGTCCTAGGCCACCAGGCCCAGGACAAGCTGGGCGAGGGGCACCGGCCCCATGGCAAGTAAGACCTAGTGGGCCGCCGCCGGGGCCATCGCCTGTTCAACAGAAAACTCAACAACCCGCCGCAACTCAGCCTCAACAATTGGTACCGTTAGCCCCGTCTAGACAAGAAATTGGCTGTCGATACAAAATACCTATCAAAGTGCTTGGGAACACAGTAAAGCACAGTCCCACGAGAGTCATGACAAACTATTTGCCAATGACATTTAAGACAATTAAAGTGGTAAGTATTTATACACCTACACGTTGTTAAGATACATTACGTTCTCAATTCTTCTTCTTCTTAGTCGTTAACATTCTTGCCATCGTGGTCATCAGTTCGGGTGGTGGCTTGCCTCACAATCCGTTGCCATTCCTCACGAATTGCCGTCTTCCTTGCGCACATGTTCACGGGACCGTTTAGTACTGCCTTTATTTGATTGGTCCAACGTAATGGTGATCTGCCGCGTGGTCTTGTCCCTTAAATCTTGCCTTGAACCACAAGTCGTTCTACGGAGGCATCACCGCGCCGCGATATATGTCCAAAAAAAGTGAGGATGCGAGCCTGAACGATGGAGGATAGACGCTGCTTGATGCCGAGTTCTTGTAGAATTGACTGGTTTGTTCTGAACTCAGTCCACGAAATTCTCAGCATTCTTTTCGAGCACAACATTTCGAGTGCATCTATCCTCTTTCGCTCACTTTCTCTCACGGTCCACGTCTCAGCAGCGTAAAGAAATATGGGAAAGACGAGAGCTCTTACAAGTCGGATTTTTGTGTTCTTGGTTATATTCCGGTTTCCCCACCCTTTCTTCAGCTTGTCCATGGCTGACCTCGAAATAGCCTTTCGCCGTTTGATTTCATCAACACATCCTCCCTTATTTGAAATCCGTTCTCAATAGTCACAATCAATAACCTACAATATTAGTAAATAATGGATGCAGGTTTTGCAATGGATGGGCAACACATCTGTATATTACTGCCCCCCCCCCCCCCCCCCCCCAAGGCATTGGAACAAGGAAACAGTTGATAAACTTCGAAAACAGATTAAAAGTTTGGTGTCAATATAAAACAATCAAAATCTTTTCTTTCCAGTATCGTTACGATGTCACCGTCAAACCAGAAAAACCTAAAAAAATGCTACCAGCTGTGTTTAAACTGGCCAAGGATAAATACTACCGTAATGACTTGATAGCGTTCGATCAGGTTAAGAATTGTTATTCTTTGACGCAACTGAAAGATGTTCCAATGAACAGCTCAGGCAGACATAGTATTCCTGTAAGTATTGCACTACATTTATTTTTGTAGAAAATATGGGAACATGTACACAAATTACCAAAATATATTGACTAACCTAGACGTGTGGGCTAGGAAACTTCCTATATTTTTTAAACATACGTTCGATTTGCAGATGTTTTAAAAGTTGTACTTGTAAATAGTTTTCTTATGCAAATTTGTATATAAATGTATATTTGACTTTTACTCTTTGACTGAGCGATTCAGACTAAAAAATCGTTCAGAACATTGCTCGGAGTGACGAACTGGTGTACGAACGATGAAGTGGCTGGCGGATTAAATTTTGACAGCGCAATAGACTACCACCAGATCTCTTCCGATACCTTCTCTGGCGGACATTTATATAAAATTATCTAACTGAACAATAAAATGTCTCATTTAACTATACTTACTGTAAACATATAAGAAATTTAATGGATAATGGGTACCAATTTCTTTATTTATTAGTAGGCTAACAGCGCAAATATAATACAATATTATAAGATTTATTATATATAATATTTTTTGAATTGTGTGCTATTGTACTATATGAAATTTAAATAAGAGCACCTACTATTTTGTAAAGTACCTTCCCCGGACGAAGCGCAACATTCAGAATACGTCATTTGTTTTTTTACTAGGTGTTTATTATCCACCAATCGGCATTATCGAATCCAATTCAATTTTATTTAAAAAAAACGATATCATATTCGTTTAAAGTTGTACAATTTCTATTAGATCTTTTTATTGCTATGAATATTGTTTTGGGATTTTGATCTGTGTGTTTTGATGTCTCATATATTCGACCGTTCAAGGTGTAATTTTTTATTATTAAATAGTATTAATTATCTACATAGTTAGAATTGCCTATAATCCTCTCTGAGAGGGGGCTGGCAGTGTAGGTATAAAAGGCTGATTATGATATGCTCTGTGCAATTTATTGTGTTGGTTATTAAAGTTCCTACTTCTATTATGGAGTTGGGCGCGGTCGACTGTGGGCTTCGGAAGTTCTGTAAGAGTATTAATTTGTACGAAACTAATTAAAGCGCAGAGTAAATATAACGTTTATAAAACGTAAATACTACGTATGTACTGCTCCTATATAAGTGCAGTATAAGGTCCTAAGGTTATCACAGTCCCTCGGGTTGCGATAACCTTATTACCGCGATTACACGGCAAATCTTGGTGTCCGTGAGGATCCTTTGTGCGAGTCCTGCGTATAAGCTGTGTTAGAGTACTGTAGCAAGTAGGGATGCGTCGATACACCTTTTTCGATACGATACGATACCGATACTATTATAATACATCGGCGATATCGATACCGCTTATTAAATGCAAAAATGTAGGTAAAATAAGTAAAACTCAAGTTAGGTTATTTAAAAAATAAATATATAAGAAATATAGACAGGACCCACAAGCTTCATGTGTATATCTTTACTACCACGCCACGGGACACGTTTTCTTTACAATAACAATATGATACTAGTTTGGAATTACACTAATACTATAAAGGCGAAAGTTTGTGAGTATGTTTGTTACTTCACACGCTCAAACGGCTGGACAAACTGATGAAATTTGTTATGGAGGTAAATGGGGCGCTGGATTAAAACATAGGATACTTTTCATCCTCATGATCATCGATCACCACGCGGGTGAAAATGCGGGGCGCAACTAGTTATCAATAATTGCCGAAATTCTAAAACGATCCCATATAGCATTTTTGTATTTTGAAGTTGATATGCCTTTACTATCTACTTTATTAAACCGTCTAGTCTAAAATAATACACACATTAACTAATTCCGATGTCAATTTCTTAATTTTGTTTACATGGAAAAACGTGCGACAACAGTTTACCTAGCTAAACGGGATAGATGCGCGAGGCCACCACCAAAGTGGCCGCAACAAGACTCTAAAATAAAGCGAAACCTCGAAAGTAGTTAGTTCGTGCTTCGTATTCAACGGAATAGACTAAACAACACGCGAGTTTATATAACTTATTTTTAGCGTGCAATATCGGCAATTCTAAAGTATCGATATCAGGATCGGATGCATCCCTAGTAGCAAGTGATTTTACTGGGCAAATGAGACTCAAAAACCAATGTTTCGGAGCTACCCCCGAGGTTACTGCTAACGAGCGCAGTTTAATACCATGCCACCATTCATTTCTACGCTTTGGGCGGTATTCTGAAGCACACACCACGAGGCGCAATAATAAGCCGTCCCGACACTTAAAGAGGTAACTCCATCACAAATATAATGCTAATCCGTTTCAGCGTCAGGAAGTAACGCTCGTGATTCCTCTAGAACTAGCCGTCGAATAGAGACAAAAAGTAGCCTATGTGCTAATTCCGGGTACTAAACATCTCTACTCAAATTTAATCCCAATTCCGTTGAGATGTTTTTGCGTGATTGAGAAACAAACATCCATATACATCCGAACTTTCACATTTACGATATTAGTGTCGTAGTATGATTAGGAAATCTGTTGAATAGTTTATGTTTTATGCCAATGTAATGTTTTGCTGATGTCTTGAATACTTCTGCTAAATAAATCGTTCAAATTTCAGGTGGATATAACAGATAACAATGGTAAAGCTATGAAGTTTGAAGTCACATTTAAATTCACCGGAGTTGTTGATTTTGGAAAAATTAAACAGTAAGTTGTCAGTTATGAGTTGCATTATTTTTGCATGCTTAAAATGTTAAGTGTGATTATGCAGTAGGTGATGTAAAATGCTCGTTGAAAATGAAAAGTTCTGGTTTCATCTTAATGGCTGCAAGGTTTGTGTTTCCACGTGTCTGGCAAACACGGTTTTATTTTACTTAGTTTATTAAATCTGTTACTAAAATGGGTTTTATTGGTTCATTCAACTTACATACGTAACGTCCTGATTTTAAATCACCGATGGAACGAGAAGATGTGTATGGGCTACACCCACATTTATCCAGCCAACCCTTATTTTCAAGCAGTAGTGTTGCGACTTTCTTGACCGTGTTTCATTCCAATTGTGGTGCTTTGCTCGTTCATGGACATACAAATTAGTGGACATAACCTGTGCAGGTATATACAGTGTGTTTGGTAGAGGGACCGACAAGCCAAATGAGCGTGTTCGGGGGACCACTTAGAGAATACAAGTTGGCCAAAAAAAATCCCCGACCCCCCAATATGTTTAACTTTTTTATGTGATTTTTCCCTTCCCGAAATTGTACCTATTTACCACCATAACATTTGTAAAATCTGTTTTAGACCGGATGTTTTTAGTTGAATTTGGTCTCTAATACACCTTCAGGCCACGTAAAGCAAAATTGGTACAATATTGAAAAAACGAGAAAATTCACAAAAAAAAGTAAAAAAAAAATTGGGGTGTCGGGGATTTTTTTTTGGCCAACTTGTATTCTCCAAGTGGGCCCCCGAACACGCTCATTTGGTTTGTCGGTCCCTCTACCAAACACCCTGTACATATGGCATAGAATTTATTTGAAATTAATTCTTCGTCATCGTATTTTTTGCGGTTCACGTGTTTTGTCATGCAATATTTGCAAAAGCAATTTCAGAAAAGCTTTCTGTGCGCTTTATTATCAGAAATAGCATACAAGCGGTAGTAATTTTTAATCATTGCAGTGGCATGTCTACCTTGAGGCAGTAAGGTACCAGTAAAAAGTAAAGTAAAGTGTTGTGTTACAGTGACACTGCAGCAAGTGAAGTTACGTAGCTAATATGTGACGAGATCACCGTAATACTTCTAAAACTTCAGCTTTAAGCGAGTAGCACTAAAAATGTATCTTGCTCTTTGAATACCTTTCCTGATAGTATTAAAAAATGAATCTCGTACAATTTTCACAGGCACATGGATACTGGTGGTTCATCCTTGAACACGCCCAGTGAGGAAATTCAATGCATTGACGTAATTCTTCGCCAGGGTGCATTGGAAGCGTATGTCAAGGTAAGCAACTGAAAACATTAAAATAAAAGATACGATAACTATGTATCTGTTACCGACCCGTATTAAAATATTCCTTATTAGTTCAGAGTACATGAAGAAGTAGTAACTGAAATGTAAAAAAAAATAAGGAATTACGGCGTTCGCGCCGTTGAACGGTAACATTGCACTGCACGTGAACGCACCTGCTGAGCCATAGTATAAGAAATACCCGTGCTAACGTTAAGGGGCTACCGGGAGCATCCTGTAATGTAACATTCGAGCAAGTCACATAAGAGCAAGAGTCGAGCATTACATCAGTGAGGGAGGAGGACCGAGCATTACATTGGCAACGTCTGTAATATTTTAATACCTATAATTTGTAACACAACTCACAACATTTCACAAGTCAGAGAGGCAGTATTGTATATGTACAACACTCAAAATCGAATACATTACAAGTGAATGCTCCAGGTGACGGGAGCAACTTTAGATCGCGTGACGTGTATAGGCTTAATACATGTATTTAGGAAACTAAGGAGAAACATTTAATTCAAATTGTGAATTAGAAAAACTGAAATACGCCATTTTCCCAGTAGAAATTAATTTAAATTATCGGTTGTAAAAACTTACTAATTCAACGTAAATTTAAACATTGAATTTATAAAATTCATCAATCAAGTCTGGTTTGGACTCTTTTGATCTGTGATGACGAGTCATATTCATTACACAAGAAAGCAGTACTTCAGTTACTAAAATAAATAGATTATACTGCTGCGCTCAGCGATTTCACCCGCGTGGTGATGGATGGTGATGAATCAAATATAGCCTTTGTTACTCAGGGTAAATATAGCTTTCCATTGGTGAAAGAACTTTTGAAATCGGCGCAGTAGTTTTTGAGTTTATTCATTACAAACATACACACACACACACACACACACAGACACACTAACAACCACACACATACAAATTTTTCCTCTTTATAATATTATAGTTTTCTGTAGTCTGTTTCTGTCCTGTAGATACATTGAACTTTGTGATACTTCAAGATAAACAATTTTGTCATTCAGCTTGAGACCGCGTAATAAGACATTGTTTTTAAAATCTGACCACGAACGGCATAATCATTTCCAAAACACCGATTCAACAAAGATTCTCTCGAGATTATAGTGTTTCTGTTTGTTCATATCTTTATCTGTATTTTTTTGTGATTTTTTTTAATATTTGTATGTCAAGTCAACTATCTTAAAATCTCTTTTCATGACCTCATATGATTTTACTAACGTTTACTTTTTTAACTTTTAATACTGACTGGTTAAAATTGCTGAGATTGTGATTAAGGTTGCTAGTTCTCAAAAAGGCGATCAGGGATCGAAACGAACCGGTAATGGAGCCCTGCTTCAGTGCAAAGCAGGTTCTCAATAAAACTGTAAAACAGTTGACAAATTTAGTGGGTATAAGCATTCAGAGTAGTCATGCTCACGAAAGGGTGTTGGCAGGCAGTGGCTTGTGTGGCGGTCGCCATCTTCCCTCAAACATGTTTGAGCAAGGCGATGGCTGTGCGTCAACTAGTGAACGAGTGCTGCATGCGGACAGTGGTGTGCTTTGTATGCTTATACCAGCTCAGTGTCTTATAAAATAGATTGTGTCATTAGAAAATAAGTAGTTCCCTTATGTACCCTAAATGAAAACGTTGTGTTTTCCGCTCCAAATAACCGTTTTCATTAATACTTTACAAAAATGTTAAAAAAAGCACGGGCCTTGGATTATGTGGAGTGACGTTCTATAAAAATAAAATAAAAGGTTGGTAGTTCGAGCCCGAAACTGATAGATCAGCGGCCGACCACCACTTCCCTGAGGTACCGGTTATATACCATATTCAACCTGCTTATTTCTGTGTGCAGTGTGGACGTACATTCTTCAAGCGACCAGAAAGACCCATAGACCTGTCTGGAGGATTGGAAATGTGGACCGGACTGTTCCAATCTGCTATATTCACGTCACATGCATTTATCAACATTGACGGTATGTGGTTTTCACGTAAACATAATGATAAAGCTTGTTTAACCCGTTAACTCGCCATTCGCCATATTTGGCCAAAACAATAGATTTCGCAGAAATCAACCTACTTTTCCAGGAACTGCAACATGTGTGGTAACAACTTCTGTAAGTTTACACGTTTTAATTTTATTTTCTACCGACTTCCAAAAAGGAGGAGGTACTCAATTCGACTATATTTTTTTTATGTTTGGTACCTCGTAACTTTCGATTGGGTAGATCGATTCTCATAATTCTTTTTTGTTTGAAAGCTCTGGTGCTTCCCGTGTGGTGCCATTTCAACAAATTCGGTCCAGTACTTTTTGAGTTACACTCCAATAACTGAATAGAATGGAAGTCGGTATTACATTTTTCAAATTATACTTGTCTTAGTTTCACGTTTACGCTTGCCATTCCAGTCACTCTTAGGCCGGTATTCTAGAAAGACGCTCAGTTTTTTTTAATTCTTATTTATTTTTGGGGACTTTGAGTCACACATTGATTATATCAGTCCCATGAACCATTACATTTATCAAGATATTCATTATAAATAAAATAATAAATAAAATTGTCTATGGACAGCTTGTAGATGCCCTGATAGAGCAACCTAGATGCACCAGATGTTGGCTCAGCTACGATGCTCTGGAGCAGACGCACATCAAGCTGTACGCAGCATAAGTCAGCACTTCGACTATATTCCATTACAAGATGATAAACATCTTCGAACACCCCACACACACTACAATTGGGGCAATCTACTTTTTTTCATTAAGAATTTAAATCCATTCAGGGGCATATGTCTAGAACGCAGTCTATATGCCACTACAAGTAGGTGTCGGCTTAACTTTATATTGGGACACCATGTACGCTCAGTTGTGAATCTCGGCATTTGATCTATGAGAATCCAGCAGTGCAAGTATAGTACTATGTCGATCGATAAATTAGATATATAACATCGCTAGAAGGCTTTTAACTAATAATATTGCCAAATATGACGTTTATATTTAATAAAACCGATTCTGTCGACGTCGGATTGTCGAATTTATATATCGACATGTCAAATATGACATGAAAATTATTAAAACCAGTTCTGTCGAACGTCGAATTTATCGATTGACAAAATACCGTACTTGCACTGCAGATATATTAAAAATAAAAAATATGGTATTATAAGTAAAACCAACTATTAATATTAACTTAGAAACCTTGACGCTTTTCACTATGGCATATGTGGTTTAAAGTTATTATATTGGGGGTCTTGATCGGCTCTGAAAATCTCTACATCGTTCCACCAAACACCCTGTAAAATAGATGTACATGGTTATTTTCTTTCACAGTGGCTCACAAAGGGTTCCCGAAAGAACAACCGTTGATAAATGCTCTCACTAACGCCTTCAGACTCGATACCAACTGTCGTGTTGAAGACCAGAGGAGCCGTGAAGTTGAAAATTTCCTATCATTCATCAAGAATTTGAAGGTAAGATATTGTACAATCTGTTATTGAATACCGTAGCTAGAGTGTTATTGACGATTTTGGGAATGGAAGGCTATTATAAAACCCCGCTGAAAGCTTCCGCCTCGCCAAATGTAAGTAAAATAGCTAAGTATACACAGATGACTGCAGCAGGCTGACCAATTTAATTACAATATTTTTTTTGCTGATTTCTCAATAAAAATACAGCTTTGTGTTAGTCACATATACACCTCTCCGGTCAGCAACTGAGCTTCAATGCGGTCAGCAGCTGAGCTTTAATGCAATCGAAACCGAGTTTTTTGACATCTATATGATACATAGATTTCATTCATAGACAATAGTGTAATTCATGGGTATTATACAACCGATTCGAAGTGGTTATATTATTCATGCAGGGGGTTTTGGTCAGATAATCCATGCCGTGCATTGCTTTATAAAGGTAATGAGTTACCTATTGATTGTCACACGCTTTTAAAGCACTTCGGGAGTCAAATTTGATCTACAATACGCACAACAATACTTAGAATTAAGAGGCCTCCGTAAATATATTGTTTACATATTATTTTACTTAATTTTTACGGAGAGCTATATCCTATAACTATACATAGATACTATGCCCCCCCGAGTGTATCCGCCTTTACGGTGGGGGCTCAGTTAGGACATAGCTGGCGGGCCCGGGGTGAGACCGCTCCTATGGGGTTTGTCCTCCAAGTCCACATGGGAATGGTCACTGTAGGTCGCTGTGGTGTATGGGTGCCACTGCAACTGTTCTGGCGTGCCGCAAGAAAGAGGGGTCCGGCAACGGACAGCCGCGGCGCGTTCGCGGCCGTGTGCGAAAGCTTTCCAGCGTTACCGCCAAAAGCGGCAGTGACAGCTCTCACACACTCACTGCAATGACTCTCACATAACCACTGTGCTCCCCCCGGGGCCCGTACTATCTGTAAAAGATTACTCTGCATCAAAAAAACCAAAAAAAGGCAGATACTTGATGTTTCGCTTCATCCAGATTCATGAATAATTTCTTACATGACCATCGGCTTAAGGTACACTTGACCTGGCCATGCTTCAGAACAAATTTAATCCTTCCTATACCGTGATAATTAAAATAAAAGATTTATGAATGAAACTGACGTATATATACGTCTCTGGGACGCAAACGGTTAAGCTGATTTCGGTTGGTTCACCCAGGCCTTCCCCTTTCACTTCACCCAGGTACACCAGGTAATTAGCCTCCTTTCATATTTTTTTCCACATGGCCAAACCATATTAACATACCTTTCTCGATTTTAGTCACTCCATCTTCGTTCACACCACAACATTCCCACATCACACTGTCTCTTATCCTGTCACTCTTTTAACTCCAATCATACTTCTATAACTGATCTCTACTTCATTTTTTCTGCGTTTATGTTTTTCCTGTTATCTCAACTTTCACTACCATACGTTAGTGTCGGAACTAAGACTCCTCTATGCACAGCCAGACGTGCCCTTACGGACACCTGATTTTATAAAGACAACGCTTCATTCACCATGTGCCCAGGATTCACTCTACTTTCTTTTGCTTTCACACTTTCCATCTTTTGTAATCAAAGATCCCAAATATTCAAACTCATTCACTTGTTCTACTTATTAACTTCCAATCACAATATTGCAATCTGTCAACATCTTCTCTTTCCAACAGCACCTGGAAATCAAGCCGAGCTTGCTGCAACACTATTTTTCATTGTAGTATCGTACACATCTCAGTCATCATATATGCTGCCTTAAAATTTAGTTTCGGTATGTAAGGGGACACAGTAAAAGATTATCCTCCAGTTGTAAGAGGTGAGGAAACCCGACTTACTAGGTGCTACGCCTCTTGTGCAAGAGGCCTTCTTGGTTGGTACCACCGCAGTGCCAGATATTCTACCGCGAAGCCATAGTGCACGAGCATTATGGTAATAAGTGAAATTACTGGGCGAAGAGAAAAGAAAAATATGAATATGCTATTTCCATATAATTTCTTAGTCGTTCTACGCTGCATCAATCTTAAATCAACAGTGTAAAAAAAAGTTAGGCCACCAAGTCTCCCGGGAAAGGTTTACCCAGCCAGGGATACATTCCATTTCTACAGAAATTCATCGTTTGGTATACTTAATTCCGGTTAATATCAAATGGATCGTATATTTTCTGTACAGGTGAAAGCCAAAGTGCTCGCAAGTGGGCAGGCCAAAGAGGAGACGAGAGACTTTATGTGCAACATGCTAATCGATTCGGCTCACAAAGTAACCTTCACTATTGAGCGGGATGGGAAATCCTATATGGTATCCGTCTACGACTATTTCGCTAAAGAAAAAGGCTACAAGTATGTATAACTTACTGGATTGTACATTGATTTGTGTGTAAATCCCTTTTTTTCTGTTTATGTGTAACATTAACAGGTCCCAGCGGGCTACCATGCTATATCACTACCCTTTAGGCTATTTAAGTGTTGACAAATAAATAAATACAAAATATTTTAAATGAAATAGTCATTATCTGTATATATGAAAATGAACCCCTATCTCTACTGGTCACGATATAACTTGAAAACGAGATAGGTAGATAGCTAGCAAGCATATTACGTCCATAAGAAACTTTCATAAAAATTCCATTGCGCACTACATCATATGAAAAAAAATAGTTTAACCGTGGTCATAAGGATAGAAAACGTTAATACAGAGCTTAAATATAAAAAAAATATAAATCTCCATATTATTTGGTAACCTGACGTTGAGTTCTTTGTATCCAGGGTTGAAAGCAAAAACGCACATAGGTCAATTTTTTTTAAAAATATTTTTGTTTCTCATAAGTATCTCATAGTTCTCATAAGTATCACTATTTCTCAAGTCGCAATCCTAACCAGTAGTGCCAGCATGGATCGTCGATTCGATTTTGTCACGTCGATAAACTTATATCGTACCTTTTCTCTAGCATGGATCTAGCCGCGATTGTAATATTACTGTCAAATTGTATTCTATCGACAATCTGGTAGCTCGCAGTACTGTTTAAGTTAAACTGGTTATTTTTAGTTTTTACGCAAATGGTAGTATAAGATTTACCTAATATTGTTTTACAGGATTAAATATCCGAACCTGAATTGCGTCTGGGTGGGACCTAGAGACAAAAGCATCTATTACCCCATGGAGCTCCTCTCCGTTGCTTATGGCCAGGTATTTATTTTTCATTCATATATCTGTCTTTACAAGAAATTCTGGAAAACGTGTCACGTTTTACCCGGTTCTGTATACTGTGAATAATATGGAACTTAATTTGCATCAAAGTCTAATACTTTTTACTTACTATGTTGTACTTATATGTTGATTGTATTGTTACTTTCATTTGTTAATTTATGTTTTTCTATCTCATTTACGCAGTATTTCATATGTATTTATGATTTTTATTTATTGATAGGTTCGCTATAGTGCGCGCGTAACTAGTTGGCCGTGCCTTAGGTGGCGACAGGGGCGAGGGAGCGGGTTGCCTACTGCTCGCAACGCACAAGATTAGTTGTGATGACCAATCTCAATTGACAGCAAGCGCCCCCGCCTCTCCGTCCCACCGCTCACATACCTAAGGCGCGGCCAACTAGTTCCGCGCGCACTATAACTGGATGTTATAATACCGGATTGATGAATATTTCACTTGATATAAAAAATATATGGAATGTATGAACGGCCTTCTTAGTGCGAACACAACATGCACGTGAATTTTGTGTACAAATACAAATTTCACATACTTACTCAAAAAATTTAGTAACAATAAATGTGAGGAGTCGAATACAAAGTGGCAATGTTGCCATATGAATGTTATTATGTAAAATATTTTCTTGTATATTATTTTATCTGAAACCGATGTGCCGAAATGTGATTAGATAATTTTACTTACGATGACAAGAGTCAGCTCGCAGCCATAAAGTGTTGTTTAATGCATGCATTAATCATCGGGAGTTAATGTTTTATGTGCTGTGTGCGTCGCGCTTTATTACTAATAGCGACAGAACCGTATTCTGGGGTCGACTTCAAATCGCGTCGATAGCAGATTTTTTTTATTTGTTTATTGTATAAAAATATTTGAACTTATGTTATTGCATGCGTAAGTGTAAGTAAGACATGCAATACATTTGAATGTATTTTTAAATGTTATTTTATATAGGATACGGTACAAGCTCGAGGACCAGCTGGTGCAACTACGAGTAATCTGCCTAGAACAGATATTTTAGTCACAAGTGACGGACTGTACTGCCCGCGTTGAAACATTAAGTTTTTAAGTCTCATGTGCCTATAATTTAGCCGGCAACGCCTTTCAAACCAGAAAACAGTATTGCAAATATTACTACTTCACGGTAGAAAAAGGCGTGGTGGCAGTACTTCCCCGGACAAACTCATTCACAAAGATTTCTACTGCTGTACTATAATATATTTTACATCTCTCATATTCGGTAAGTAGGTCCCTATTACCCCCAAATGAGGCTTGTAGGTGACCAATTAGCGCTCTAGGGTAATAATGTAGCTAGAAAAGCCCTAGGGCGGTAAGTAATTTAAAAAAACCACTTCACTCTTTAAAAAGTTTGCGTATATCTAACCATCATACTGGCAATAGACATCATGCATTCAGCCCAATGACAAAAGAGGTCGCTTCGCTATTCAGCCTTGTCTTCGTATGAGTATAATAGTCATCAATGTTATTTTTGTAATGCCGGTTTTTTCTACTTACCTCACAATCGAGATGTAAAGCAGAGTAGTTAGCTCGGGCGTAAGCATCAATTGCAGCCCGAGATATTTAGGCGCACGAGCGCAGCGAGGGTTTGACCTACGAAACGGTGATCATCATCCAGACGAATTCACAGGAGGGATTCACAAAGCTCCGAGACAGCGTCTCTCACGCAGTAGTGGCAGTGTCGCGACCCTCAGTGAGTTGCACATACTTCACAGACGGCAGCTCGGATGCTATCGGCGAATTCATCAGGCGGGCGACAAAGGCAACGGCAAAACAAATAGCATATTACAACGTCAAGATGGCCATAAAGTATAGGAACGAACAGGTTGTGGAGGCCGTGCTTAGTACAATAAGGCAAAGGCAGGAATCTGGAACCGGATGCTCTAGCTACTCGTAATATCAGTAAAATAAGGAAAATAGTGTAACTGGATTAGGCAATATAAAGTATTCTTTTTGTAATATAAAACTGTGATGTTTGGAGAACGAAACATTGAAATGTATGTTATTTTAATTAATCCATAAATATAAAAATGGTACGGACCAGAGTGTCTGTAGTGTGTAATAAATAATTTAAAAAAATGTATTTGATGATATTTCAGCCAACTAACAAGCAACTAAACGATATACAACTGTCTACAATGGTGAAGGAAGCCGCCACGCCGCCTATCGATCGCAAGGCAAAGATTGAAGAAGTTGCGAAATGCGTATGTTACATCAACTACTTTTTAATTTTATTTTGCGAAAAGAATGTGCAAGAGAGATGAACCGTAATATAAACAATACTAGCTGAGCCCCGTGGTTACACCCGCGGGATGATGGATGATGCTGGATGATGATAATGATGAAAAGTCCTGTGTTAATCAAACGCCTCATCTACCTCCATACCAAATTTCATCGAAATTGGTCCAGCCGTTTGAGCGTGAAAGAGTAACAAACATCCATACATACAACACACACTTGTACACACTTTCGCATTTATAACATTAGCAGGATACTATTATTTAATTTTGTGTATGACTAGCTGACTCGCCAGTGGGTTTGCATGCTTGATATGAAGCCACAGAAATAAATAGAATTCAGCCGCTTCGGGGTAAAATTACCAAAAAACCTGCCTTAGTGAATGCTTACAGTATTTTATGTCAGTATTCCCAAAAGTTTAGACTCTGCGTTGATTAATCAGTCAGTGTGGGCAAGTAATTAAAATATGTATAGATTATACAAATATTTAATTCTTATCTCGTTCATTAAGTGATTTTACCTACTGCAGTGGCCTTCAAACTAAAAAGTTTTATTTTGAAATTAAACACAAATGAGTTTATAATTTTATATCATTTCATCCCGACGCGACGTTTCGAACACCTTTCAGTAAATATGGTCACGGGTAGACTGGAGGATAGTTGTCTGTTACAAAGTTGTTTAATTTTAAAGCATAAGGATCGTAAAAACCAAAGAAATCATTAAAAGTATTAGTTGCTTTACCTAACTAGGCATCATAGTTTTTAGTTAAACGCAATCATCATCATCATCATCATCATCATCTCAGCCGTAGGACGTCCACTGCTGAACATAGAATAAACCCAATATATGAAAATAATTATTTTGTCTGGGTTAAAATCAATGCTGCCAGTTCATAAGTTATAAAAGCGTAAAATCGGTACATTTTGAGGTCTTGGTTCGAAGCGAACCAATCTATGTATCTATATATATAAAAATGAAAACCTATTTGTCCTGGTCACGCTTTATCTTAAGACCGATTTATTAATATATATAATAATATAAGTTCTTAAATTGATAAAAATAAGAAAAGAGGGCAGGTTATGGCAAGTCCGAAAGCCGAGCTGAAGTCGCGGGCAGTCGATAGTCTTAAATATATAAAAATGGACCCCTATTTTTCCTGGTCACAACGGATGGAACAATCTCGCTAATTCATTTTAGCTGTGTTAATTATTGTCAGACGGTTCTTATGAAAGAAAAACCTAGAAAATGTGAGAGGCTATGGTGAGGCCGTAGGCCGAGTCTACGACGCGAACGAAGTCGCGGGCAGTACTTAAATAATTACCGTACAGTTCACCATATAATCCCACAGATATATTGTCAAAGCGGAATAAGATATAGGACGGCCATAGTCTCGCTCCTTTATTACCTGAGACCATAAACTAAAATGTCATAATAATCTAACAATTTATATGTTTTAGATGAACTACTCGAGCAACATATTTTTCAAGAAGTTCGGCCTTGAAATCTCTAACAAATTTTTGGAAGTTGGAGCCAAGATTCTGACGCCGCCCAGTTTGAACTGCGGTGATAGATTTAGTATAACTCCGAGGTATGTATTATGTTTTCATGGCTATCATTTAAGCAATTACAGTGCAGTTTGTTAATTGAACCTTGGATGGGTGACCTTTAAATTCTGGTTGGCGAAGTTGGTAGATCCCTGCCTATTGACCCGCTGGTTCAGTTTTCGTTCCCCGGACTCCGGTGTCTGGGTGTGTGTGTGCATTTAACCCATCGCGTGTCGCGCGTACACCATTTGTACGTATAACAAGTACAATTTGAAAAATGTAATACCGACTTCCATTCTATTCAGTTATTGGAGTGTATCTCAAAAACATGGGACCACACGGGAAGCACCAGCTTTCAAACAAAAAAAGAATATTGAGAATCGGTTCACCCAGTCGAAAGTTATGAGCTAACAAAAAAAATACATTCGAATTGAGTACCTCCTCCTTTTTTTGGAAGTCGGTAGAAAAAATACTAAGCCATGTCGCGTGTACACCTTATGTATACACATTTTTAAATACCTCTGGTTTGTAACTAATTTTATTAGATCAAATGCACTCCATCGGTAGAAACTTGCTTTTAGTTGGTCAAACTATTTAAGTGTAGTATTTTTTTATCTGAACTTTTATGCGTAGTTCGGAAAGACACCGAAAGAAGTAGACATGGGACGGGTTAAGTATATCTTTCATCAGTTTACTATTCACACACACAGTACAGTTCTAGCCTAGTTTGGGACCTAAAGACCGTGAATGTTGTCCCACAAAGAGAGAGAATATTTGTTTGAAAGAGAGTTTATTTGCTTAGAAGGGCATTCGAAGTTGTCGTCGGTTGTTTGCCATAAGACAACAGCTGTCAAGCCCTGTTTAGAGGCTATGAGCGATCTGAAAACTTTGATCGGTTTGCTCTTTCTTTGGTATATATCGGAAATTGTCATTTGCTATATTTAAAACTAGTCAAAATATTTAAACATATAAAATATACACGATTTAAACCGTTCTTTAATGTCAGGAAACGAGAATAGGAAACGAGAAAGCCCAAGACATCATTGGGTTTTAATATGTTTATATTCTCGTTTAAAATTTAATAAGTTTTAATATTTTTATTTTTCTCACATTGCAATTTCAATACAAAACTGTAAAATTGTTGTGTAAATGTGTTGAAATTTTCGTGACTGTGGCGCTATTAACCGGTAAACACTCAACGGCTTCAATATTTACATAATATGTAGTTAGCTGCATTAGTGTTAAATTTTTTTTGACAACCTTCACACAAAGGTCTTCAGGTACCAAATTAGGCAGAGCCTGTACTATGGTAACCTGATGACTGATATTACATACTTATATATGATATTAAGTATACATATAAACACCCAGACACAGATCAAACAGACATGTTCATGCACACAAATGTTTGACCTGTCCAGGGATCGAACCGGGAACCAGCGGCTCAGAAGTCAGGGGTGCTACCGACTGCGCCAACCGGCCTGTCAATGTTACCATTTTGATATTATTGAGGTACCGCGACTCACATTTACACGAGTAGTTGTACAATTACCCATCCTAACTACAAAATAAAATAATATGGTCAAATATTGCGATTCCCGCTAAAACCAAGAGCTTCTGTCAGTATATAACTTAATAAGATTTATTCATTTGCAGGAAAGGGTCGTGGCAAACGAATCGTCTCGTCAAGCCGGAAGCCTTAGTGTCCTGGGGCTTTGTCGCCATCGACTGCAACCATCAGCAAAGCAACTATGAAAGCATCAGGGATCTAGTAAGTAAACATTATTTCGTTATTGTTTGGATTGCTTCTTGACGTGACGAGTGACGACCATGACGAAGTGGTCAACATTGACATTCATCAGCAAATATTAAAATAGCTTTCCTGTGATAAGAAATAATAATCATCAAAGGTCATCATGCGGCCAGACACAATAGAAATTTCATTGTTATAATATAACGACTCTTGAAGGGATATAATATTTAGGGGCTCGAAATGTTTGGGTTTTTGCAGTTATTATAACAAAATTTGGTTTTCGCGTCGGCTGCTACAACAGACGCGCGTGGACTGTAAGTAGCGGCGCCCAACCTTGACGCTTGGCCGGGGTTCGGAGACTGGTAGTACATGTCTATAATGCGAGTATGTGACTGTGGCCAGCAATAACATACCGAATAATGTCAAAAATAAAATACAATTTAGAAAATTTTGAACCGACTTCCATTCTATTATTGAAGATACTCTTAATTTTAAGACCCGATGTTAATGTTGAATTATTATCCAAAACAATAATAATAATACTATAATTCGGTTCATAACCAAAGAAAATAAGTAACATACATATAATAATGATATATTTCTCAAAAAGCGCAATTTCAATAAAAATAATTAGAGGTATTATGTATTAACTTCTGAAGTATGACCTACAACCAAACAAAATCATCAAAATCTTTTCATAATTGGCAGAGTAATCGAGTAACAGATATATACCCGTCGAATTGAGAACCTCCTGGAAGTCGGTTAAAACGGACGCAAGAGGCGTGTAAAGCGTATGTCTATCGGTAAATTTGTTTATTTTCCTAGATATTGTTGTCCTTGATTTTTTAATTATAATAGTGGTGGATTATTTAATCGTTCAGTATTCGTCACGGTGTGCAAGTGTACGCGGGGTACAAAATAGAGAAAAGCGTTATTGTGTATTCCTCGTATAACACCCTAGAAAGTGCCACATCCACCGCATTACTGGAACCTGACACAAGACAGTGGTTTAATCACAGCCTTATCTGTGAGTGTAACTTGACTACTTGAGTAAGAATCTCAGTTAATTTAACAATAAAAATGTATGTATTAGGCCGTTCATACATGTATCTCTATACATGTTACGTTTAATTTTTATTGATAACATTCTTTAGCCGTACAACTAAATTTACTGATCGTTACATGCTACAGTGTGAGTTCCATACTACCGAATTCGACAATCGTGTCGAATCTGTAATCTTTCTCTAAACTAAACGTTTCTAAATTATATAATACAAAATTGTGTAACACTCCCGCATTACATCATTAATATTAGATATTCAATTCAACAATTTTATATTCAACAAATTCAAATCTTTTCAATTGTATATTTTAGACAGATTAGTCGTCATGTAACTTTATGCTCGCTAAACTAACGTAAAAATATCCAAACACAAATAGAATAATTCTATTTTTAGAAATGTAATTCTAAGTGGTACATGAATTTGCAGTAAGTAATACCAAGGACCTTCCTTGGTAATAGCATAATTAAAATTTACTCCGCTAGTTTAGTTAGTTTTTTGAATTGTTACCATTGTGTATATTCTACAGCTTATACAAGGCGGACGTCAATTGGGTATGAACGTGGCCGCGCCTCAGATGCAAGTATTCAACGTGAAGATGACAGAACTACGCAGTCTGCTGTTCCAAGCAGTAGAAAAGGATGTACGCTTCCTATTCATCATTGTGTCGAGTCGCGGACGGGACATCTACCACAAGGTATGATATTTTCTATGATTTTAGATTCAATATACACTTACCTTTTTGACGCAGTATGAAGTGTATTTTGTGTATTTGTGAGACGCCATTGGTTCACGAAACACAGTATTATTATTATACTAGTTCGTGAGTGTTTATTGCTACTTACTTTGTAAACATTCATCATCATCATCGTCATCTCAGCCGTAGGACGTCCACTGCTGAACATATGCCTTCCCCATTGTAAACATTATACTGTGCCAATAAAATACATTTAAATTTGAAATTGTAAATAAAATACATTTAAATTTTGAATTTGTGATGGACTATGAAAGCTTAGAATGCGCTGAAATTTATAGAATCATGGTTACTGTTTAAAACAAACAAGGTAATGATAGGACGTTTTTTAGTTTGTTTACACGCTAATCTCTTGAACTACCAGTCCAAATGGGAACAATGTTTTTGTGTAAGTTTGTTAATTAGTGCACAATATTGAACGGGGTAGTTTTGAATCGATAACATGTAATGAAAGTGGAAGAAAAAAATACATATTTTGTAATGATTATGAACCCATATTCACAGCTCCGCGAAAGAGCCATAGTGTGACTGAACGCACGAAAGCACCTCTACAACACAGAATAGATAATAGTAACTTCGCGAGACATACCTGGAATTTCGGAAGGAGGAATTTCGAATTGGCTTACAAATATGGAACTGTTATAAAAAAAAATAACAATTTAATGCGGGAAAAAATATTGGACGTTGTTCGTCATTGATATTGAAAAGTAAAGAGCGCCACGTCCAACTGATGTAAAATCAGCCGATTTTTCTAAATTACAATAATAACTAATGCACACGCCATAAAGCAAGTAATTGGACGACATACAATTTCCGCAATGCCAAAAGCAATTAGAGGACTTAGGTATGTGTGCCTCGGCATGGCCTGGGCCCACATTTACACGTCCGATCATACCTTATTTTGCTTGCCGCTGTAGTAATGTACTAATAATACATTTTGCTTAGAAATTTCGCACTTGATATCTCAGTTAACAACTTGCGATATTTGTACTCAGCAAAAATGTGATGGTTTCCGATATTTGTTCTGATGGTTTTTAAGCTATTGCATAGCTTCTATGGCGGGCCTTGAGCGTGGAGACCGAATCCAGAAATTCCGTAACGAAAATAACCTAACACCCCCCACTCCGACTCCATCTATCGATGAATAGCAGAAATTTTAGTGACATTTTGAAATATCACGCTTGTCTCTTTAGTTCAGCAACTCTCCTCTAGATGGCATTGGTTAAATTATTATAATTGCATAAGTTGATTTGGCATCTATCGATGAATAGCAGAACTTTTAATGACTTTTTGAAATATCACGCTTGTCTCTTTAGTTTAGCAACTCGCCTCTAGATGGCATTGGTTAAATAATTATAATAGCATAAGTTGATAAAAACAGCTATGCAATAGCTTTACCGCGGCAGTCTCCGAGTGCCACACGTATTTTTTTGTTGAAGAGTCTGAAGTCGACATTGTAGTATAAATAACACACATTAAAACTGTTACGAGGATTGCATAGCTAGTACTTTCCATACTCAAAGAAATAACTCTTTTCTACCTCTTAACATTATCCGATTTCAGTGATTTTTTTTTCATGTAATCATCACATTGTTTACTATGCCCGTACGTTTTGATGTTTTTCAGTTTTTTTAAGTTCTAAAAAAGGAAATTTATAGTACTTTGAAATACTGAAAAAATCAAAACGTACGGGCATAGTTAACAATGTGATAGTTACATGAAAAATAAATAAAAACACTGAAATCGGACAATGTTAAGAGGTAGAAAGGAGTTATTTATTTTGTATGGAAAGTACTAGCTATGCAATCCTCTTTAACTTTTAATATATATAAGTGCCGAATATGACGCCATGAGTGTTTTTTTTCTTAAACAGGTGAAGCAAATGGCAGAGCGAGATGTGGGTATCCTGACACAGTGCATCAAAGAGTTCACGGCTTCGCGGCGTATAAACCCGCAAACTATTAAAAACATCTTGCTCAAGGTATGTATTACTTTAATATATATTTTTTCACGGGTTTGAGGGGACTGTTTCTCTGATCGCCTCTGACTTCTTTGGTTGACGATAATTCAAATTAAATTAGAGGTTCACTTGCCTAAATACATTTATTATGGTATAGTCTTCGTATTTAACCTGCAAGTAGGCGTACAAATATTAAAATATAAAATTTTAGCACATATGTTAATCCGTATCTATTACATTTCTGATAATTGTATTCGTATCCTACCTTGCCTATGACCTATCTTGCCGCTATAACAATAAATACTAAAAACCGATCACGTGCGAGTCGGACTTGCGCACGAAGGGTTCTGTACTATTATCTATAAATCTCCCATACAACAGACATGATTTTTTGCCGTTTTTATAGAATAAGGTAATACATAATAATAATAATAACAACGCAGGGGCGGCTTTGTGGCGAGCCGTTGGTGAGTGGCGACACCGCGGACCCTGATTCTCCCTGGGGCTAAATGAGACCCCTGACCCCCGGCTTGCCTTAATTGGCCGTCTGGGGGTGGACGCAAGAGCAAGTAACAAAAAGCTCTAAGGGTGGAAGTGTTAAAGGGCATAATGCCGGTAGTAGCGCTCTAGTGAAACCGCAGCACACCTCTAGACACCCTTCAGCCATCCACACCAAAGTTGCCCCTTTTGTCACCATTGATGGTGGCCCTTATGGGGGGCCCGTTTAGTGGGTGGCAAGTCACCACCTGCCTAAATATTTTAACATGAGACTAAAATTGGCAGGTGCTGTAGTCTCGTCCATAGCCCACTATATCCTTTATCACTAATAAGTTCATATAAATAGCCTGGCCATTTTACCCATTTTTGTAATAGATTTAAGTACCATGTTACCCTTCATCCAACATTTTTTTCTGTTTTTTATACTCCTTTGTATTTTTATACCAAACAAGCTTCTAAGTGTTGGCTACAGCCCCACTTATGCTTTTGTAAAGGACCGGGTGAAATCCGTGATAAAAATTGTATAAAGAGAATAATAATAGTACTTTATTGCAGACTCGAGATCCATAAACAAACAAAACAGGGTTGAAGATTATTCAAGATTATACATAGTCGAAAATTCAAATATAAGATAAAATAAAAATAGAAATATATAAAATATTAAACTATATAACTATTATATATGACGGCGAAGAGACCTCCATGATGTTTTTAAAAAAAATGTGAAGTCAGCACTGCTGACGTCACTTATATTCTGTTCCAAATAAAACTCCACTCACTGATAGGTTCCGTATATTCGACCGGTAGCGTAATTTTGTTTTTAGGAAGGAAATAGAGCTTTTGGCCGCTACGGGCATTAAAAGCGACACAGGACTGTTGGTGAGTGCACGCAGCACTCAACCGAGGGACAATAAGGGCGCATAAAGCGCTAGACAACGACAAGGGGGAACTCTTGCCTAGTAGGGAATAGAGGTGCCGTTAGCCGCCAGCACTGTCTGAAAGAAAACAAAACACAGGTTTATGAAATAAAACACAGGTTAATATTGATGATACTTATAAACTTTCAATCGAAAATCGATACGTTACCTTTACCTTAATACACATTACCAAAATATAATACAGATTACGTTGTACTTATCTGATTTAGGATTATTTCGAGGTCGCTTACGACGACCTCGATGTCTAACTGTGAAGATTGGAAATCCAAAATCAAACATATTACCTCTCGTGGCTTGGCGAGTAGACCCTGAAATACCTGAAATACCAATATTACCAGGAGGCTGACTGATCGACGCCAGAGCTGTCGTGATGGGGTCGTCCGGGTCATCCAGGAGGTGTCGTGGGCGGCGGCGTGGCGGGGTGAAGTATGGATCTGATGTGTGTGTTGAGTAGTTAGCGGTTTGCACCACTAGTGGGTTGGGATGGTGTGGGCCGCATCGAAGTAGCGGCGAGAACAGTCTTTCATGAACTGTACGATAGAGGGAATTTCTAGGTCACAGTGGAGGTCAGCGTTCCGTAAGTACCACGGTGCGCCTACTGCCTTGCGGGTAAAGCGATTTTGAATCACTTAAAGTTTATGAATGTGCCTATCTGAAGCATGACCGAACGTTACAGACGCGTAGGTCATGATCGGACGAATGCAAGTTTTGTAAAGTGTAACCTTATTTCTAAGGGACATTTTACTACTCTTGCATATAAGGGGATTGAGGCGACCTAGGATAAAAGCTGCCCTATTGCGAACACTTTCAATGTGTTTGGCGAAGGTGAGTCGCCTGTCAAGGATCACGCCTAGATATTTGGCGGACGTAGGCCATGGTATCATATGGGTTCGCCAAAATACATAATGGGTTCTGGCGGTTTTCGTGGACCAGCACTCTCGTGAAAGTACGCTGCTGTACTTTTCTCTGGGTTGATAGCGATAAGCCATTTGCGGAACCATGTTCCTACATGGTGCAGGGCGTTTGTGACCGACTTTCTCTGCCTGGTCTTGAACCAGCCAGTGCAGTAGAGTGCAGTGTCGTCTCCAAACTGAGCAATCTGAACATTGGGTTCGGATCGTGGGATGTCGCTGGTGTACAGCGAGAAGAGGACGGGTGAGAGTACAGAGCCCTGAGGGACTCCTGCGTGAATGGGGTGGATGGAGGAGGAGAGGAGGAGAGCTGTCCCTCCACGCGGTATTGAGAGCTACGATCCCTGAGAAAGTCTTGTATTATCGACAAGACGGTCTGGCACACCGAGTTGGTTGAGCTTGTAGATCAAGCCGTTGTGCCAGACTTTAGCGAAGGCTTTCGCTACATCGAGGAAGTCATCTACTGTCCCTTGAGGCTTTGGCTTCTTATTGAAGCCCTCGAGTATGTGCTCCGTGATGCGGTGCACCTGTTGGACGCATGAGTGTCTGGCCCTAAAGCCAAACTGCTCGTCAGGAAGCAGATTGTTGGATTGGGACCAGAGTCGGCTCACAATGAGTCGCTCGTATATTTTCCCCAAGGAGCTGAGGAGACTAATAGGGCGGTAGCTAGTTGGCAGTGAGGCCAACTTGCCTGGTTTACGAATGCCAATTACAATGGCATGTTTCCAGGTGTCTGGAAAAAAAGCAGTTGTTCATAGCCGCATTGAAGATGCTGACTAAGAGATGGATTAGTGGGACTGAGAGGTCCATCAGATCCAGGGGATTTGCGGGATTTTAGATCCTTGATCAGGGCGACCACCTCAGAAGATTTGATTAGCGGGAGGGGTGGGAGGTCTGAGATGGGCACTGAGCTTTTACGATCGACTTCAGAGTCCACCGTATAGAGGTGACTCTGGTCAACATGGTCTACATTGAGAGTACATTGATTTTCTAGGCTATCAGCTAAACACTCGGCCTTTTCATCGTTAAAGAATGCTAGGGATAGGGGTGGGGGCCTAAGGAGGGGTCCAGAACCATAGTCGTCTGTCCATCCGATTTCGTAGCTTGTACCAACCGCCAGTACGCCTGGTGGGTTGGTTCGAGTTCTGATAAGGTGTCGTCTCACCTTTGATCACGCAGCTCACTCATGCGTTTCCTCACAGCACGCTGAAAGTAGCGCATGGTCGCCTTGTTTTCGCGGGTTGGTGTCGAGTCATATGCCCTTGTGGCTGCGTTCTTCGCTGTCAGCAGCCTCCTCGCTTCCTCGGGCAGTTCAAAGCGACGGTCATCCGCCACCTTGATCTGCTTTGAGGATTCACTTAGTGCGGTGCGGACGTGGTCGCCGAGAGCTTCGATCGTCAAGGAGACGTCATCAACAGTCTGTATATCGTCAGATATCCTATCCAGAGCGGGTGAATTGATCATTCGGAGGGACTCCCTCAAAAGCTTCCAGTTCACGACCGTTTTAGTGATAGGGATAGAGTCAGTAGGGTCAGGGCCGAGTCGAAAGATGACTGGGCGGTGGTCAGAGTCGAGTTCGTGTAACACCTCTACGGCGCGTATGCGGAGGCTTACATTCCTAAGAAGGGCAATGTCAAGTATGTCAGAAAGTCTTTGTCGTTCCTGGTTGGGATATCTTGTGGGTTCTAGAGGGGAGAGGACATTAAATACTAGTACGTGGACTAGTGAGTCTAGGATCTTACCGTTGGGGTTAGTTTGGGAGCAATTCCAAAGGATATGCTTACTGTTAAAGTCACCCATCAAAAGGACGGAGTCACCCATAGAAAATAGCGCTTCCAAGTCGCTGCGTAGTAAGACTTTATTCGGAGAGAGATAGCACGAGGCTATGACGACAGGTTGATGACCTGTCATCCCTAACAGGCAAAGTGACACCTCTAAGTTAACTAGAGGGGGAGGTACTAAAGGAATACAGTGTAGAGACTTTTTGTAGTAGATAAGTGTTCCGCCTCCATGGGTCAGTCTATCGTTACGGACTAACCGGTAATTTCCCGGTTTCAGGAAAGTTTCCTGAATGCATAGGACATCGACCTGATGGGTCTTACAGAATTCGTGAATTTCATCACGTTGACTAGAAAAGCCGTTAGAGTTGAAGGTGACTAACGTAACTGCGCGGGGATTTACTCTTATTGTTGTACAATCCATATTAGTTGTACTAGTGAGTGTTTGGGACTGAGTAGCGCTTAATGGCGCCGGTAACTCCCGCGTGCTCGAGCGTAGCTCGTAGGCGGTCGTTTTCGGATTTTACCGTACGAAGTTTGTGTGCGAACTTCCGTACTTCGTCTAAGTCAATAGCCATGGCGTAGTCCATGACTAATGCTAGCTCTGCCGCCAAGTCAGGTTAGCTAGGTTCGCCCAGCTCAGCCATTGCGGCCTTTAGTAAGGCCGGAGTGGGCTTGCGGGACTGCCCTCCCGTCGCCAGTGCAACCGCTTTTATAGGTTACGGCGTACTTGCACGTGGTCGTTTTAAACATTAAGATTGCACTACAAAGTGATGGCATGCGATTTATAATTAATTGTACATCGTAATAAACTTAAATCATTTTGAGAATAATTAAATTATTAATTTTAATTGGAATAATTTACTGTAAACAATTTCAAAAGTATGAATCTATGTTTTACAAATCAATTCAAATAATCAATTAAACAAATCTAATTGTTTTATACTGATTATTATTGGCTAATTATTGTATCCGCGCCGATTTATAAAATATTACTAGGTGGCAGTAGCTAGCCATTCTCGCGTCGCTGCTTAGAGCATTTCTATGTATCCATTCTATAATGTATTTTTTCACAGGTGAACTCCAAACTGATGGGTATAAACCAAGTATTGGACAATAGCGTCACGCCGAATTGCATAAAGAATGGTGATGTCATGATCGTCGGCGCTGACGTCACACATCCATCGCCTGACCAGGTACGATTGTTCTTAATTACATCTTCATTGTTCTTAACAAAATAATATAGTTTTAGTAAAGCTGGCACCACATCGTACGTGTACGTCGTACATGTATTTTATATTTCATTTAATTTAGACGTATTATTAAATTTTAGGATCACACGAAGAAAACCCAAAAAAATAATTGTATTGTACATTTTGGTTAATTTTCCTAGATTTGAGTTCCTTCGAGTGTGTGCCGTGTAATAGCCGATACGGTGTTCGTAATAGTGCACGAGTGTAGGTTATGGGTACAAAATCACGAATCGTTTTTTTTGTGTTTTCCTCTTCAGTCGTCTTAGAAAATTTTAGTTATGTATCCACCGCTTAACTAGACTGATTTGCACAGGGCAGTAACTTAACCCTTTGCGTCAAAGAGTACCTTTTGCATATATATACAATTGCAAACTTATTTATGTCGACTGTGACTTAAAACTCTTTAATTAAATCTTATTTGATACAAGTCTTATTAAAATTATTTAAATCTTATTGAACATAATTAACTTGAAGATTCGCAATTGTACAAACGTCCACCTATAAAAGGCGTAAAAGCTATGGTCCTCAAAATTTTAACATAAGTTATACCATTTTGCAAAAAAGGAAACATATGAACTGTACTTAAAGAAAAGTAAAGAGTTGAAGATTAAGCTATTTACTTTTATTAAGGGTGTGTTCACTTGTTCTTATTTACTCAAATAAGACCAAATTACTATTAGTTCTAGTGGACACTATAGCAGAACTTTTGAGCTGAACTAATTTTGAAATTGTTATAGGAAAGTGCTCAAAATCAGCCGCATCAGTCAGTTACTCTTATTCTGTTTGGGGGCTATTAAAGTCAGCACTGACATCCCATTTGCGATGTTCTCTCTTAGGTCACATAGTAAAAAATGTTTTATGATTTGCAGTCGAACATTCCTAGCATCGCCGCTGTCACCGCATCAATGGACCCGAAATGTTTCATTTACAATATCGAGCTCAGTATCCAGACACCAAAGGTATTTACAAAATATATAACATGCTAATGGAACTGTTATAACCATAGATATTTAAATACAGACAACGCAAGTATCACGATTTGTATCGTATCCAAGCGTGCTGACTTTTTAATGAATTGAATTACGTGATACGCATAATAAAATTTTAAAATAACTTACCTGAGATAGGCAATATGTCGTTGCCTTTGGGGATTGAAATTTTTGGGCTATTGCAGTTAATTATCTCGCAATTTAGTTTTCGCGGCCGTCCGTCCAGCTGCAATAACAGACGCACGCGGACTGTTTATAGCGGCGGCCAACGTTGACGCTTGGTCGGGGTTCTGACATTGGACAAGTACACGCATTTGAATTATCTATTGTACATATATATCTCTGCCCTCCCGAACTTAAAGTGCAGTAACAGCAAATACACGGTTTTGAGAAAAACGCGCGTAAAGAGAATAAACTAAATAAAATATGTTAATACTAGATAAAATCTTGAATGCGAAGTGAAACGAAATGCAAAAAACTATATTCCTTTATGTTGTTGCATTACTTTTTGTTATAAAATATAATAATTATAGCCATTACAATTTTTTTGTACCTCTTACTACAAGTAATTGAGGAAAAAAACCTTTTGAAAATCCAATTAAAATGCAGTAAATTCTGCTATTACTGCACTTTTGACGATTTAACTGTAGTTTTTACTAAATAAAGTGCAGTATTCATATGAAAATACTGCAGTTTAATAGATTTTTTATAACAAAATGCTCATGTAATGTATGTGTAGTAAAAGAAAACTACCTTTAAATATTGTAAAAATATGTATTTCTCGGACAATAATTATGAAACTTAAGTGCTATTTATTATTATATTAAAATTGTTTATCGAAACATTGTTCTTAAACCAATATCAGAAACTAAACCCTAATACGTTTAAAATTACCAGTCTTTGACAATCTTAACAATGCAACAAAATAATCAGAATCGCTCACAATAACATGCATGCATGTGATTACTAATAATTCTGATTATGTATTTATGAGTATCTTTTGTAAAAACAAAACAATTTATTAAAATAGGAAATTAACTTACAATCTAACAATCTGAATAAAGTAATGTCATAAGCGTTAGAAAAGCTACAATCCACTTAGATACATCAATATTTATAACTACATGTATTATTAAAGTTTAACATTATCACAATTAAAAACAAACTAATTAATATCACTTTTGGTAGGTAATTATAGGATTTATCTGATCAGTCTTTATATTATTGACTTGTAACAATACCTATTAAGTTATTTGCTTATTAGTTTCCGTCAATTTTTTTAAACTGAGAGAACATGTGTATCATTTTTTTTTTGCGTATCCTAAAGTACCCAAAAAAAATGTTTTGCATACTTTAACTCTACCATCATCTTTCGAAAAATAATACGTGTACGTGACATGACGTTTTCTTTTCGTAGTTTTTGTCGATCCCTTTTTTATACAATCATTTTCTGCAACTATATTTTTGATAAAAATACCGCGATGTTCCTAGTCCATAGACCAATAATAATCATGAATGTCTTGTCTGTTTGTTTCGGAAAAAGTAACGGTGCACATTTTCTTTCATAAGTTGTGCCAGGGTTCTCTTAAGGGATACTTTAACAAGTCCTTTTCACGTCTGAGTCTACTTTTTTCATTTAAAGATGTTCTTTTCCTTTTTGGTGCAAAAAACGAAGCAAGCGATCGTATGGCGATGTTATTTGGCAGTATTGTGCGAGCTCGGTTCAATTATGTTCGTATGGTTACCAACTAAAATGCAGTATAAAGGAATATTACTTGACTTTAGCCACATTAGGTGGTATGAATCGGATGGAGTAAATATGCAGTAAAATTTGCAAACACTGTAAATGATTTAGTTTTTTACAAAGTACAATATACAGACTAACAAGTTAAACTGCAGTATAATTTATAAACACTTCATTGTATTTAGGTTTTGTACAGGTATTATAAAACTCCACACAAGTTAAAGTGCAGTATTTGCTTTATGTACAGTACTAATACTGCACTTTAATTGGGGATACAATGGAAAAATAAAATATGCTTTGTCTGCAGTATAATCAACTTGTATGGAGGCAAATAATACTGCACTTTAATATGTTTTTTATGTAATCTTCTAGATAAAACTACCACTTATAGTGTTACAAAGTATGATGGATTACTGCACTTTAGCTGGGGAACTCAAAGAAATCTTATGCAGTATGTATTTTACTGCAATTTAGCTGGTAAACACTGTATATTTTTAATAATTTTGTCATATTTTTGTAATTTCGGTAATCGAAATTTATAAAAAAAAAATACTTCTAAATCTGTTTTACAAAAAAAAAACGAATTTCATTTATAGATTTTAAAATGGGGGTTCAGAATATCTATTTAGCTTAAAACTGAGCAAATGTCTATTACTGCACTTTAGGCTCGGGTGGGCAGAATCTGTGGTTATAACTACACGTAATATTTTTGTGAGACCTAGTAAGGCTTAGCACGAATAAAATGTGAAATACGAGTTTGTTTCGTGATCTATAAAGCGATGGAGCGATTACAGCGGAGCAGTTAACAGCACACGTTGCAGTTCCTGGAAAAGTAGGTTGATTTCTGCGAAAACTATTGTATTATTGGCCAAATATGGCGTTTCGTGAGTCAACGGGTTAAACAATAATGAACTAAATCCGTGTTCTACGGCAATTTCATGTATGATTTATTATTCATTATGATTTTAAATTTGCTGAAACAATGGTTTAATCTAAAGTCGATAGGATAAACTTTTCGGTTAAAGACAGCCCGCGATTTAGCTATCGCAGCTAGATCCATACTAGAGACACATAGCTGATCAAAGTCAATTTATCGACGCGACAAATTTATCATGAGATCCACGCTCGCACGGTACGTATTATAAAAACACGGTTTGAGAACTATCGTGAGTTGTCTACAAAATTATTATTTTAAGAACTAGGTAGCACTCGCGTGATATTTATCCGAAATGGTCTCCGACCAGTTTGGAACTTGTTTGAAGACTTCTAAGTCACTGTTGTGAACGACGACGGCTAGAGCGGGTCACAGTACATAACTCGAGTGTCACACGAGTACTAGCCGGTTCATAAAAAAATGATAATGACCTATGTATAAAACATTATGTATTCAATAAAATGAAACTGAATTTTCCCGAAATAGTAGATTTTTTGCCTAGGGAGCAAAAACTATTTATATGGCGATATTTTTTCCATCGCTACGCTCAGAACTCTACTTTAGAATCCTCTTCGCTCTGGATTCAAAGAATGTCACTTAAGTGTAAAATATTGTTGCTCCCGAGCTGGAAACTCTACTTTTTATCCATGAGAAAATAAGTAAGTCCAGCTTATTGACAAAATTGATAATGATATATTATCATTTTTGTCAATAACTTAGTTAAAGTTATCTGTCATCGGTTTCTCCCCACGCTTGCTTAAATTTTTCTCAGATTATATGAGGGACCGTCAGCAGTATGTCAAGTACGGCTCATTTGTTTCTGAGCCTTATTGCACCAGATCAGGAGTCAGCCAAGGTTCAGTTTTGGGACCTCTCCTCTTCTTGATTATGATACACGACCTTCCTCATATACTGAATACTGCCAACTGTCTCCTTTACGCTGACGACCTCAAACTTTATCTGGAGGTCAATTCCATCACTGACTGCCTTAGCTTACAAAACGACATAAATAATATTTTTGACTGGAGTGTGACTAATAAAATGAAATTTAATATATCTAAATGCAAAGTAATGTCTTTTGATAGAAAAAGACTCCCTATCAGTTTTGTTTATCGTTTAGATAATCTACCTATATGCAGGGTGAGTCAGATCAACGACCTTGGAGTTATTTTTGACCGTTCTTTGACATTTCATGACCATGTTTCTGAGCTGGCTGTAGAGGCTTATCGTCGGCTTGGCTTTGTTCTAAGAAACTCAAAGGATTTCGAAAATCCCAAGGTGATTGTAACCTTATATAACACTTTGGTTAGGAGCAAGCTTGAGGCCAGCGCATGCGTCTGGAACCCGCACCATGTCACCTACGCCCGAATGCTCGAGAAGGTACAAAAGGTTTTTCTAAGGTCGTTGTACAAAAGATTGTACGGCTATTATCCATATCTGTACCCTACTAAGTTTTTGCTGGGCCAGTTGGGGTATAATTCACTAGAGTCGAGAAGACTGATAGATCAGCTCACAATAATCTGTAAGATACTTAGAGGCTCGACTGATTCCATGAAGCTACTTACGTTAGTTTGTACGCTATTCGCGCCTGACAATCCGTGGGCCCCAGCGAATAGGCGTTGTCGTCCGCGCAACTTGTTTGCAGTGAAAACAACTAGCACTGTGGCGCGCTCGATGTCGCCGCTTATCCGCACACGCCGCCATCTCAATGAGCTCCTTGCTACCAGCACTGATTGTGATTTATTTTTTGACGATTGGAGAAACATGATCTTAGATATTAGGAAATATTGTGAAAATGTACCTGACCAATGGAATAGTAATGTAAGAAGCCCTGACAACACATTTGAGGTTGATAACCTTACTTAATTTCATGACTGGTCATCAATCTCAAATGAATAATGAATAATTTGTATTTACATTTATATTGTTTTTATGACTTTGTGAATTATTTAGTATGTGTTTCATTGTTTTTTTTTTTTTTATTAATTAATATTAATTTTAATAACTGTGATTTAATTGTAATTGTCTTTGAATTGACGTTATTAGATCAATAAATAAATAAATAATAATAAAAATAAATTAATACTATTAATTTAATAATATTAATAAGCTGCACTTATTTTCTCACATCAAATTTAACATTTTAATAAATGTTACTACAAAGATTTCAAATACGAGTATACAAAACGTAGACAGATAATGCAGCTATACAATGGTATTACTACGCAATGTATATTCTGAATAACCTCTGACATATTATATGATGAAATTAAAACTTAAGTTTTTTGGCTGTTCTGTAAAATCACAAAAAGTCACTTTGACCCTAATGCTTCTTACCTACAGATATGAATAGCATTTTTATTTATTTACATACAATTAGGAATAATGAGACATAAAATATAAATAATCGGAGACTAATGTTCATATTTTACCAGTTGGAATGTATCGTTACAATTTTATTTCATACTCATTACTTGAGGAAGACACACTCATTTTATAAAACTTCATGTAACTAAAATTCTAATTTGAGTAAACAATTATATAACAAACAAACGTCTATAAAAACGAAGGCGGTCTTTCGCTCGTATTTTTACTTCTTCACTATAACTTATTTTTAATCGGCGCGTGGTTTCCTTAGTACTTGTTACCTAATTGCGTTCATACAATGTTAGTGATTGATTTCTTTGTTGATTGGAACATTTACTTACAATATCCACATTCCAAATTCAAAGCACTCATAGTCTCAACTAGCTCTTTCGAATAGATGTGATGAAAATAGTATGTTATGCAATTAGTGAATAAAGGATGGGTTTAAAGCGAGGACCATAGATGAATCACAAGTAAGTGAAGGATTCTGACGACTGAATCACGATCGCAGGGGGTGATTCGTAATTATTGAATCACGAGCGTAGCTAGTTATTCAAGTGTTAGAATCCTGAGCGATTCCAGTGATTCATGGCCCTCGATATAAATCCTTTTTATTCAAGAGTTGCATACTATACTTTATACCATGATTACGAGAAACAGAAATAATTTAAGTGAAAATAGACATTTAATGAAGAAAAAAGGAATGTTAAATAATTGCACATTAAAATTGGAACAATTACTAAACATAAGAGTAATTTTCTTATTATTATTATATATATTTTTCTGCAATGGCAGCAAAGAACGTAATCCACTTTTTATTTAATGCTAAACTCCTTGTCGCAAATATCGACCAATGAAATCTCGAGTAATAGTTATTTGCATAAAAATTTTGTATGTCGAGTATCTTTTGCGCAAGGAAGTTGGATAGCATTGAGATAGAGGTCGTATATATTGGTGTGTTCTAAATTCAAACACCAAAACAGTGATTCACTGTTTCCAGTGAATAAAATCAGCTTTTTAGAGTGGGAATGGTATAAAGGATTTTTGTGGATATTACTATCGTGAATATTTAATTCTTAATTTACTATTCTTTTGACTTCATCCGAAAGTAATTTTAGCTAAAGGTTAAATAAGCGTGGATTAAGTGTTAATATTTGTTTACAGAAAGAAATGATCGTCGAATTTGCGGACATGATGTTTGATCACCTTTTGCTTTGGCGCGAGCGAAACCGCGCGCTTCCGCGGAAGATATACGTATTCCGTGACGGCGTCTCCGAAGGACAATTCGCTGCGGTAAATATATAGGTTTACTTTTATATAGGTTTTTTCTTATACTTTTTTTTGGTTTACTTAGGGTTCCATCAGAAAAAAATATAAATACTATATTAATACTTCTACTTGTTTCTCTACGTGATCGAATCAGAAATGAGGAGATACGTAGAAGAACGAAAGTCACCGACATAGCCCAGAAGATTAGCCAGTTAAAGTGGCAGTGGGCAGGGCACATAGCACGCAGAACAGATGGCCGATGGGGCCGGAAGGTTCTGGAATGGAGACCACGGACCGGCAAGCGCAGCGTAGGTCGTCCACCGACACGGTGGACAGACGACCTGATAAAGGTCGCAGGACGACGTTGAAAGCAAGCCGCTTCCAACCGGTCCTTTTGGAAAACTATGGGGAGGCATATGTTCACCAATGGACGTCCTAAGGCTGAGATGATGATGATGATGATGATGATGATGATGATGATATTAATACGCTTATTTTGATTCGTCGCAAAATCGCGTTGGTATGTAAGCGCGTAACCTTGCGCGAATGAAGGAGGTGTTCCGGACACAAAAGCCAAAACAAATATTACTGTGATTATGCTGTTGGTATTTGCAGTGGCGATAGTACATGTCCGTATATTAAGCTCGTAAACGTTGTTGTATGAGGTAATGACACGTGCCAAAGTATGAAACAATCTACTCAGTTAATTTTATGTATGGAGTCAAATGAAGATATCGCGTTCCGATCCGGTTGTCGATTTAAGAAATAATAAATGTAATATGACAATTTGTATGTGCCCCCGTAGGCCTATACAGAATAAACGATTTCATTTCATTTCATATAATTTTCAAATAAAGTTAAAATATTGAAGAAGTTTTAAAATTAAAATTACATTTTGGGGCCATACATGAAAAAGTAATCGATTTGTTTTTTTTGTAATATGGCCTGTGTCATTATGTCATACAATACAATTTAAAATAATTTACTGCACACCAGTCAACATAAAACATAACAAGTGAGAGTCATATGACTAATCAAAGCAAAATGTGCGGTTTTATTACCAGAAGGGATCTCTTCCAGCCACGTCATCATCTCGAGCTTATGGCGTAGTATAAGAATATAATAGAATTTAAAAAATATCTGTGCCCTACGAATATATTTTTTAATCTATAATAATATTATAACGAGGAAAGATTTGTATGTAAGTATGTTTGTAACGAATTGGCTCAAAAAGTACTGGACCGATTTCAAAAATTCTTTCACCATTGGAAAGCTACATACACCCTGAGTAACTTAGGCTATATAAGATTCATCATCATCATCATCCATCACCGCGCGGCTGAAACCGCGGAGAGCATATGGTCTAATATATTCTTCTAAATTGAAGATGTGATAGTATCAAACTGTTCTCATACAGTAAATTAGTTAGGTTAGGATTAACAAATCAGTTATGTTACGTTGTTTATTATACTAGTTAGTTATACTAGTTCTACGTTAATTGACCATATTTTTACAAACATGCCAACCGAGCGAGTGAACGCGTATCCGATAGATACCAACGTTAGTGACCATTATGGTTTGCGTGCAACTGTTTCTGGTTTTAAAAAAAAACGCATGCCTACTCACACTAAACGTAGGGTCATTACGCACTCACGTAAGTCGGACTTTGCGGCCGCACTAGGCAATATAGACTGGTCTAACATACTCTGTAATTATAAGGACTGTAATACACTAGCAGAAAAGATAATAAACAATATAGAAGGGCAGTTCAATATATTTTTTCCGATTAAGTATTTACCAAGACGAAAACCTGACAGTAACTGGATAACTTATGACTTATTAAATTTAAAACACCTTATATCGGACATTAATAAATTAATAAGACAATTCCCACTGAACACTGACATTAAATCTATTTATGAACAATTAAACGTCTCTTACAATAATAAATTAATTTCAACAAAAAAACAATTCTATGAAAATCTAATTAAAAACAGTACAAATAAATGTAAAACGTTGTGGTCTATTGTAAATAAAGAAACTAGACGCACCATACGTGATAAGACTGACTTCACCGAATTAGTGCGCAGTGACACCGGGCAACCTTTCCCGAGCAAGAAACATGTTGTTGACTTCTTGAACAACACCTTCCTAACAGCTGGCGCTCGAGCTGGTGCACCGACAGCTTGTGTTACGAGTAGTTTACGTACACTTTCGTGCGCTACCAACTATAATGTGTGTTCCATATACCTACAACCATTTTCATTTGATGAGATTATAAAAATAATTAATGAGCATATCGCACCAAAGAAGACCACCGATTGCTACGATCTCTCTATGGGTGTAATACGTGAGGTGTCTCAAGCACTAGCTACTCCATTGGCAGAACTATTTAACAGGTGCTTGAAAACAGGTACCTACCCCCGTGCGCTTAAAATGGTTAAAGTTGTGCCTGTTTATAAGGGGAAAGGGGACAAAACCTCAGCTAAAAATTATCGCCCCATTTCAATTATACCAGCATTAGCTAAAATATTAGAAGTAGGATTAAACAATAGATTTCTTAAGTTTTTTGACAGTTGCAACATATTTACTGACCGTCAATTTGCCTACCGAGCGGGAAGATCCACAACGGCGCTAGTCCGGGAGTTCATCAGAAAAATATTTCAAGCCCGAGAAGAGAAGCACCAAGTCGCTGCAATATGCTGCGACCTTTCACGTGCTTTTGATACGGCAGACCGCAGTCTGATCAAGGCTAAACTCAAACACTACGGTGTGAGAGGACCAGCCGTAAACTTAATGGAGGACTTCGTTACTGAAAGATGCCAGAGAGTCTTCGGCGACGCGGGCAATATTAAATCCGAAGAAGGCTTTCCGGACCTAGGCGTTCCCCAAGGATCTTGCCTATCAAACACCACATTCTTGCTTCTTATGAACGATTTACCCGAGGCGATTCCCGGTGCCGATGTGTACATGTTTGCTGACGACGTCGCAGCACTAGTGACAGCACCAGGCCTATCCCTGCTGAGACATAGACTTACAGAAGTCACCACTCGATTAAAATTATGGTTCGCAACGAATGGTTTTGCCCTTAACCTGGACAAAACCTGTTACATACATTTTGACGTTTCAAATAGACCACTGAAAGCCCTAACAGTAACAATACCGAACACTGCTTTACAGCAAGTCTCATCGGTTAAGCTACTCGGCTTTCATGTGGATCGAGCGTTAAAATGGGATCTGCACATAGACGCTCTTTGCGCGCGGCTTATTCAGGCCTGTATTGCTCTAAAGCGACTAGCTTCATCGGCTCCCCAACATGCAGTACTTAGCTGCTACTTTGCCACCGTACACAGCGTACTAATGTACGGAACCGAGCTATGGGGACATGCAGCCGAGTCAGAGCGACTGTTGATCCTCCAGAAGCGCGCTATACGTACTGTTGCGGGTGTAAAATGGGACGTGTCTGCGAAGCCCTATTTTACTAAACTAAGAGTATTGACTGTACCAGGAATATATATATATCAGGTGTGTGTATTTGTGCGCACCAATATGAAGAAATTCTGTGCCATGGGAGCGTCGCACACCTACAACACCAGGTCTAGGAACAGATTGGCGACACCTTCTCACGTACTTGCTAAATCTAGTAAATCTGTATACGTGGGAGGCCCTAATTTATATAACCACCTGCCAGATAGTGTAAAAAATGCAGCTTCTTTGAATATTTTTAAGAGAAATCTGAAGTTATTCCTTCAAATGAAATCGTATTATAATATAAAAGAATATACTCAAGATGAGTTGATTGTACATTCAAGTACTTAAGTATATACTATATAGGTATAACTATGTCCATTGTACTCGTAATAATAATGTTAAGTTTGACTTGTAAAATGTGATTTTACCAATAAATCTATCTATCTATGTTGGACATTACTTTAATAAATTTAATTTCTGCCCAAAAGGGGTTTAGAGGCAGAAACTCACTTTTAAAAATTGTGAAGGTTTGATGGAAGTATACACATTTAAAATGGAACTCAAAATCCTGTTTCGATTCACCTATCGTAACCATGCGGGTGCTATACGATGATGGCCAGATGAGCATTTCCTGGAGCTAACCCATTACCATGATACATTGACTGACCGGTTGGCGCAGTCGGTAGCAACCCTGCCTTCTGAGCCGCTGGTACTGGGTTAGATCTCCGGACAGGTGTGTATATATGTATATAAGTATGTCAGTCATCAGGTTACCAGGGCACAAAAATGCTAAAACATATGATTATTATTGGCCGGATGGATGTTACTATTTCAAGCCAAAACTACTAAAACTAATTATGCTGAAATGTTTAACTTAGATTATAAAACATAAAACATTGGCTATTATCGAGAAAAAGTATTAAAAATAACAATACAGCCAAGTATTCAACCACAATTTCAGCCGATGAAAAGTGATGTGTGGTCGTAGATGGAACATGCTTGCCTTGCATATAACAGCTTTTCACTATCGATGTAAAATGCACTTGCGAGAAAGTGGATTTCGCCGCGACGTGCGACTAGTTTTTAGTAACGGTCTTCAGAATTTTAATTTATAAGAGAAACGTCTTTCAAAATTGTTATTTTGATCCTTGACAAAAATATTTATTTTTTAAATTATAGGTGATGAATAGTGAACTGGCAGCGGTCCATAAGGCGTACCAAAGGTTGAGCCCACAAGGCAAGCCTGAAGTGCTGTTTTTACTCGTACAGAAACGTCATCACACGAGGTATGTAATGTATAATATAATTATTAAACCCTTTATTTTCAAAATGTTAAACTTGAACACCGTAGATATAAAATATACATTTGGATAGCTTCTAATGCTACTAATGGAGGATTCCAATAATCTATCTATCCACGGTTTTCCTTACTACCGATAGAAATTTGACATAACGTCCATACAAATAGTGTCAAATATCTATCTCTAGTAAGGTAAACCGGCGATAAATAGATTATTGGGACCGGCCGTAAGTAGGTAAAACTCAAGTGATTAAAAAATGTACTGGTGCACCAGGATAATTCTGTGTCGCAAAGGACCATTTAAGTCACATTTGCTGAGAGTACATTATTATTTTTTATTAATATTAATATAATACGGCATTTTTTTATATTATTACGGTACTGTAAGTTTTGTAGATAACAAACCCTACAATACTTGTTTTTATAAAATAATAAAACTTAATTAAGATTTTACCTTAGTGGAAAAACATTACATAAAAACATACATCAAATATTGCACTTCTTTTTTCTTATTTACACCCCGTGCAAAGCCCGTGCAAAGCCGCTGCAAAGGGTGGGTGGCTGGTTATACTCATAAAACAGGTGGATGTACAAATTAATATGTCAGGTTTTACAAACGGTTATTATATTTTTTTCTACAGATTCTTCACGGTGCCACATTGCAACAATGTAGAGCCGGGCACTGTTGTAGACACTCACATCGTGCACCCAAAGGAGTTGGATTTCTATTTGGTAAGTCATTCAAGAAAAATGTCCCTTGGTCCACTAAAACCAGTCCATCCAAAGATAAAAGTAAAGAGAGAGATTCACACATTCATGTCACATTATCCAAGTTTTATTGCAAAATGAATTTGATAAAACTAACGTGTGTCTAAAATCCACTGTAAAGAACCATTGATAATGGATGACTTAGACTAAGAGGGTAAATTGACAGGCCGGTTGGCGCAGTTGGTAGCACCCCTGCCTTCTGAGCTGCTGGTCCCGGGTTCGATCCCCGGACAGGTCAAACATTTGTGTGCATGAACATGTCTGTTTGAGCTGTGGGTGTGTACATGTATTTAAGTATGTATATCAGTCATCAGGTTACCATAGTACAGGCTCTGCCTAGTTTGGGACCTGAAGACCTTTGTGTGGATGTTGTCCCATATTAAAAAAAAAAATGTTAAATTGTAGTTTTTTGCCTAGGGAGAAAAATTCTACTTTTAAGGCGAGAGTGTTTCTTTGAATCCAGAGCGAAGCGAAGGATTCTAGAGTAGAATTTCGAGTAGTAGCGAGGGATTAAAAGTACGTCACCCGAGTTTAAAATAGTGTTGCTCCAAGGTAGACACTCTAATTTTTATCATCCTATATGAGAAAATAAGTAAGTGTAACTTATTAATACGAGTATCACGTTTATTTATTTACACACAAGATCAATTATTTATTTATTTATTAAATTATATAGTAAGCTTACAGTATAGACCAAAACGCTAATTATTTAGGTAACATGTTATAAATAGGCTTAAAATAGATACAATTATTGTACTCATACCGTCATTGAAAATGTCGACATGCAGGAACTCGTGCGTAAATTGATTGAGAATAGTCGACAGCCTGCGCGTGGACGCGTTCCTGCCGTGGATGGTACGTCAAACGGTACATGTGAACAGTTGATGACGGCGTCGACTCCTTGTGCGAATGTAGTTATTTGGCACAAATAATAGTAGATTGTATCATAAGGGAGCAAAATAATATTTTTACGGCGAGGGCGCTTTTTTGAATCCAGAGCGAAGTGAGGGAATCTAGAGTAGAATCCCGAGCGTAGCGAGGGATTCTTTAGTAGAATCCTGAACGTAGCGAGGGATTCAAAGTACGTCGCCCGAGCCAAAAATATATTTTGCGCCCGAGTGATACACTCTACTTTTCATCACCCACTATGAGAAAATAAAAGCGCCTCATATTTTATTGTAATATTATTATTTAATAAAACATAGAGTAACAACTAAATTGAAATTAAATAGTATCCTTTATTAAAACAACTAAAAACTTATATTTACATTTGAGACATTTTCGCAATTATGAAAATTTATTGTAACAGTTTTATTAGGAATAGAGATTGTTGTAGATTTTATATTCTGCGTGTTTGAAATGTCCGAATCTGGATCATTTTGAGGAAAATGTGACGGTGAATCTCGTTGTTTGGATGTAGATAGCCGCGGCGACAGTGGTATGGATGGATTAACTGAAGGTTGCAATTTAATGTTTTCCACGATGCGTTCAGATGTTTTCGCCTTGTTCTCAATGCAATCTTCTATATACCCTTCTGCGACAGCACTCGATTTCCATCCTTCATGTCGCTTGAGAACAGTTAAGTCCGCTCCAGTATCTGCCAAAAGGGTAGCAGAAGTACGACGAAAACAATGTCCTGTATACAGTTTGATATCTGGTAACTTCAAATAAGTAGCAATTTCTTGTGGCATGTTAGAAATTTTATTTTTTCCCATCACTTGTTTGAAGCACTTGCCATTTTGATAACGGATGAAAGACCGATTGGTCTTCATAGCAGCAGGACGCAGGTCCAGGTATTTCTGTACAATAGTTTTGTATTCTCCTCGTATTACGAAGGATCGGTCAATTTTGGTTTTTGTATCGGTCAGCTTTACTAACAGTAAATCATCCGAGTGATTTTCGACATCATCAACAGTTATTTTTAAAAGTTCATTGCCACGACAAGCTCCATGTAATCCGAAAATTAAAGCCACCTGTAACAAAACCGAATGTGAATAAGACAAGTATCTATCAAAGTACAGGTTACAATAAAATGTGCATTTTTATACACTATGATTATATTTTACTAATCCACCGTAAACATAGTTACCTACTTACTTTTACGGCAAGAAAGACTTTGTCGGGTACCTCATTAAGGAAAGTCTCCACGTTTTTGACTGAGAACACTTTGGGTTTTTTAGGTTTAAATCCATCAGACATCCTCTTCAGGTACGCTATTAATTTCGAATATGTGTCCAGTTTTACATCGTTATTAGAACTGACTGTTGATTTTAGCATTGAGTATGTACTCCAAAGAGTGGGAGGTTGTTTAGTTTTGGCTAAGTACTGGAAGTAGGCCAAAAACACAGATTCTGAAAAATTCTTGGCGCTTCTTGCATTTCTCCATTCAATAAAATTACCATAGGCTTTCATATATTTCTCCCGGGATTTTGCAGGTAATAGATTATCCATCATATTTCTTGCGTCAGTTCTAATGCTTTCAGGAGTTAATTCTATACTTTCACTGTCACTTGAAGAACTCATTTTTCAAAACAAAACAAAACAATGAATTTCTAACAATCCGTGAAAATTTACGAAAACGCGGGCTGTAGTTCGCGCTTTTTTAATTTGTTTTTTTTTTCATTCATCCGGCGGCGTGACTATGGGCCGTCGTACCAGCCAGTCTTTATTCAAACAATATTTGCGTTCGATTTCTTTGGTGCTGAACACTAAGATGTTCCAAATTCAAAAAGTGCGCGGCAAAGATAATTGCGGCGCACTTATAAAGAGGATTAAAAACTCATTACTGCCCGCTAAAACTTTCTTATAGAAAACACCACCTTTGGGTGCACATAAAGGCGAACCAAGTCGTCCTTTTCGAATAGATGGGATGAAAACCAATATAACCCAACACGGTTGGATTAATGACTCTATTGCGCAGTATTTGGCAATAGTGATCAATGAGACGTAAAATAGAGTAATGTCTATATTTGAACAATTTATGGAAATTCATATCCTCGACCGTTATTTGAACCTGCGTATGCCGACAATCTGTGTCCGACGCAATGAGTTTGTTTAGTTTATTAATTTACCTTGTTGTCCCGCAGGTATCCCATCAAGCAATCAAAGGCACTGCCCGCCCAACACGCTATCACGCCGTTTGCAATGACGGAAACATTCCGAATGACGAAGTGGAGCAGTTGACATATTATTTGTGCCACTTGTACGCTAGATGCATGAGGTCTGTCTCCTATCCGACGCCGACGTACTACGCCCATCTCGCTTGTCTACGCGCCAGGTCGCTCACTCAGTAAGTGAAATTAACCTTTTTTCTGAGGAATAAGATCTATATTACATTTATTATAGTACAAGTCTAGTTAAGTAAAAAAAGTAAATAAAAAAAACTGTATTCCTTTTGTAGTTATAAAAAATGCTAATAAAGTTGAAAAATTTAAACTTTGTCACGGACTCATTTGTCGTCTGTGAATAAAGCCTTATAAAAAATAAAATAACAAAAGATCTATATAATATATATAACTGAGATGCATCTATTGCACAAGGAAATTGTAAAAGCATTGAGATGGAGGTCGAATATATTTGTGTGTTCTAAATTCAAATACCATAACAGTGATTAAAAGGCCTTTTTATTCACTGTTTTCAGTGAATTAATAAGCTTTTTAGAATGGGAATGGTATAAAATAACTATTTCTCTGAAATCCTTCATCGCGTACATACAGAGATAAAAACATAATGTAATCACTTCGATTTACAGCGATTGTTTCCAGTCTTGTGCTTTTTGAGTCTATCAGCTAGATAAGTTGAAGGATTCTAGATCTAATGATAATTACCAAACTACTCCATTTATGCGAGAATATTGTATTTTATTGTACAAGGAGCACATTGAATTCTTTTATGTAGGTGTTTGTTATAGTATCTACATTTTTTGAGATTAAAAATATACTATTTTAATTTGCAAACTTATCTAAAACTTACGCTGATCAGGGTCTTACCGAACGCAACTTCGGTTAGCCTAATAAAATATTATAATATTTATCTAATATCTCAGAATTATGACTACGGTTGTCTGTTTAATGTACGACACATGACTGTAAAGGTGCAAGTTGGTAGCCGGCTACATGAAGCCGCAGCAAACGACGTGTCACAGCGACACTACTGGTTTCTATGTATTTGTATGAAATGCTGTCGCCCGACCGCAGATCAGGTAGTGCCGCTCGCGGGTACTAATCTACCTAATAAAACAACTGAAAAGTTACATCGCTTTTCAAATGGTTGATGCCATCTGCAGTTATCGTCTGCAGTCGAGTTCGAAATAATGACGACACAACATGAAGCGACAACGTGTCGCAGCGACATGAAGCGACGACACGTCGTCTGCTGCTGCTACGTGTAACCGGCTTCCAACTTGCACCTTAAGGCGCGCTCGTACCCTGATTAAAGAAAAAGCAGAATTTTTAAACACCTAGTGTAACGAAACAGATCGATAGGATGTTATGAAAAAAATACAAAGGTTAGAATAGGAATAGGAAAAGAGTAATAACCGAATATAATTCATAAATATAACTCTCTTCCAGCAGAAAAAATCCTGAATAGGTCATCAAAAACAAACTTTCACGTCCAAACTATCAGAATTTTCAGCTATAACACTATACTTTTTTAAGGTAATACTTAGCCAACGTATAGTACTAAAGTAATAACCAGCAGTTTTTTCAATTGTATTAGTATATATCGAAAAATATAAAGAACACCTACAAAATTAACGCATTTTCGCATTACATCGTCCAAACTAACAAGCGATTTTTGACCTTACGTAAAGACATTACGTTAATTATTTTAAAATTGAGGTTGGACCGCGTCTTAAGGAGTTAACCATAATCTTTTGTTACAGCGGCCAGACATTCGATAATGCAGCATTGGAAGGAAAACCTCAACGTCTTCGCGTATTGGACAAGATGCTGAGATTCAGCCGAATGTTCTTTGTCTAGGCTACTTAAGCTACTGTTATCTTAAACATATATAATCAACCAGTAAACACATGTAACTGGAACCAACTGTTTATAGATAACTATATAATCAACACATAAAAATAATCAATAGTTTTTGTCTCAGTGTTAAAGACATATTTCATGAAATTGCTTTGCGGTTATTTTTTAAGATGCTTTTCAAATATGCTTTTCATCCGTATATAACATAACTGTTTTACTAATCACTAATTTTGTCTCTGTACTTATTAAATATATTGTGTAACATTGATTTTCTTTATCATTATGAGTTTGTCAATTGCACCTTCCACTTTTCATATTATAAGATCGATCTTTGCCCATCTGCTTACCCGATGAAACGTATTTTCTACCGACTTCCAAAAAGGAGGAGGTACTAAATTCGACAGTATGTTTTTTTTATGTTTGTTACCTCATAACTTTCGATAGGGCTAACCGATTCTCAAAATTCTAATGCTTTGAAATCTAATGCTTTACGTGTGGTCCCATTTAAATTTCATCAAATTCGGTTCAGTAGTTTTTGAGTTACACTCCAATAACTGAATAGAATACAGAAGATATACAATAGCATGTTTGTTAGTATTGATATCTTTGCACTTATTTTGAGTCAATTTAAAAAAAAGCTCATGACACTTACAGAGCAATAACATTGCTTATTTGTCATTCATTTATTGTTACCTTGTGTTATATAATCATTCAATTATTTCATACTTTATACTTAGTTATATATATATTTTAACTTAGTAAGCTCATACTCTTTGTTCTACGCTTTACTTCATAATGTGTATGACTTTGTTTTACAACTCTTTCACTCAGTCCACAACAGTATCATAATTAATTTTGTTATTTTCAATCTTATGTGGTACTTCTGGCGGTAGTTAATAGTTAATAGATATATATTTTTTGTTAATCTGTGAATAGCGTTGTGGGCTATTCATGGCTATTATTTTATATGTACTTTATATGTAGCTGTTTTGCTCCTAATAAAGTAAAAATAAAATAGAATGGAAGTCGGTATAAAATTTTTCAAATTGTACTTGTATTAAACAAAAATCATAATAAATATATCGAGAAACGCTTGCATAAAGTAAAACGTTCATGGTTACCATTAATTATAAAAACCGTTTAAAATCGCAGTATTTTTTTATTTATATTTACTTACACTGACTTATTAATCAAACAAGTCTGAACTTACATAACTATTCGAAAGACCAAAGCATAAAGAACATGTAGGTTTTCGCGGGAGACCCTGTACCACTGAGTTTGTTATAAAATTGTCTTAAGGCGCGGTCGTATCCTGATAATAGTAAAAAGCAGAATCTTTAAACATCTAGTGTAACGAAACAGATAGATAATAATCTATGAAAAGAAATACTTAGGTTAGATAAGAAAAAGGCAAAGAGTAATAACCGAACAGAATTCATACATATTACTCGCTCTTTGCAGAAAAAAATCCTACATAGATAAAAATTAAGTTTCACGTCCAAACTCTCAGAATTTTCAGCGATAACACTTTATTATTATTTAGGTAATACATAGCCAACATATAGTACTAAAGTAGTAACCAGCAGTTTTTTCAATTGTAATAGTATATATCGAAAAATATAAAGAAAACGTACAAAATTAATGCATTTTCGCATTACATCGTCCAATCTAACAAACAATTTTCAACCTTACGTAAAGCATTGTAAATTATTGTAAAATTGGGGTTGGACCGCGTCTTAATTTACTCATCTATTTATACCTGGCAACGCAACAACAGGTGCAGAAAAATGCAGGCTATCTAACTTATGCATGTTGCTAACAAGCACTGTATTTGATTTGTACTTTATTTGTTTACAAAGAAAAGTAGAATATTTTGAAATATCAATTACAGTTTTTATGATTAAGGGTAACCATGAACATATTTTCATTATGCAATCAATTTGTTATATATGTATTTAACATATTTTGTTTGATAAAAATATGTTTTATGCAGATGGGTCTAGGTCGAACTTACTACGGATCTCGAACTGATATTTATTACTCGTATTCAAGTTCGAGATTCAAAATTTGTTTCTATAAATTATTAGAGTTTAGATATATTTTTGGAAATTATATTTTTCCCAATCTCCTAGTATATGTTACATGGAAAAAAATATTCCACTGCATGCATACTTTGATCATTCATCATTTAATTACATCGTATTCAAAATTATTGAGGCTTACGGGCACATGCTGTATACGGTATATATATATACAGCATGTGCCTAATATTTGTATATAAAATAAATAGCACGATTATACAGACCGAAAAAATCATTCCATACATATTTTGAAACACTATTTTAAAATTATCTCATACGACACTTAAAATTATCTTACACGACGAAATCAACTCTCCGCTTCGCATTTGCTTTTGCTTCACCCACATTGCGTTTCTGACCCTCATACAATATACACCGTACACATCAATGCGTTTCATGCGATATTTAATATTTCTGGCCTTGTCTTGTTTTCTACAAGTAATGAGTTGTACTGGGGAATTTTTAACGGCTACGTGTAAAAAAACGTTCTTTAAAAGATACACGTTCCTACGAAAGTCATATTGCATTATGTTTACTGAATTTTACTGTAATAATTTTGGTTTTTTATTATAAATTTGTGTTAACGTAGTTTTTTCCGCCTTATGGGATCTCATAGTGAAAGTCTAGTTATACAATAAAGCTTTCGTACAAAATTTTGGGACTTTTTTGTCGGTGTTTATATTGTCTAATCAATTAAGCAGGTAAAGATGTAATTTTATAAAATAATTTTGTACCCTTTTAGAATGTTCGAAAGAAACTTGCCTTAGTCAGATATAGTAGTTACAATTCATTGATTTCCTAAAGGTCATTCGACGGGCTGTATATTCTGAACTTACTTCATACTAAATTCTGTTTCAAGGGAATTTTCATATTTAAATTCATAATCTAGAACTGTTTTAATATATATATAATAATAATATGTATATGTGTGATCACTTTAATTTACATTGAAAATTTAAATAAACATTTGGCCGGTAGATACTGATTTGTTTTATTTCATACAATTTCTGCCCAATTCCATCCTAGCAGTACTTAAAAATAATATTCTATATTTAGTTTGTCCGGACCACGTTTTACGTCGGACTCATCTAAAGTGTCAGTTTGGCCAATGTACCATACCATTTCAAACCAAAGCGCAGTTTTCGAATGTTACTGCTTCGCGGTAGAAATAGTAAGTAGATTATGTACCGAGGTACAGCAGTGCCTTACGTCACGGGAGGCATATTGGACTTTGAGCGTAACGAGGGAGTCTGAGTCAAGTGAGGTAGTTATGTAGAGTCCTGAGTGAAGCGAGGGGTTCAAGCCGCCCAAGACGAAGACAGGATTTATCTAAGTGAATGCTTTACTTTTACCTACTGCGAAACGACTACATGAAAAACCATTCAGTTAAAAGTAAAGAGGGTTTATTCGAAAATTGAACTGGCCACCACAGGTAGATCACATAAAAAATCCTAAGAGTTTTCGTACAAATTTTAATGTTCCAAATCCAAATAGCTTTAATCCCTTGGGAATTGCATACAACATTACCTCCTTTGGGATGTAATGCCTTGCTTTACGTCGAGATTGAGTGATATGGTGATTTGACATTGTCGAGCAGGTGGTATGAAAATGGTATGATGCTTCCCCGGTCGAACTCTGAACGCACAAAGAGTTCTACTGTTCTACAATTTCAGATTTCAGATTCTCGAAGCTCAAGTAGGAACCTAATCAATAATTATGTGGTGAGGTTGAAGGAGACCGTAGCAAGTGAATTATTAACTAGTATGAAGATGATGTTTTTTTTTTATTTTTAAACATGTCCTGTATCAGAGCGATTAAATCATAAAAAAATTTATCCAAATCAGTAAAGTAGTTCAGAAGCTATGCGCGTACATACATTTCGGCGATTCATTTAATAATATAGATAAGATAATAACAACAAAGTACCTTTATGAAAAATAAATGAAATTTAATAAGGGCATTTTCTCGCCAATCTTGTTAATTTTCTACCGACTTCCAAAAAGGAGGAGATACTCAATTCGTCTGATTTTTTTTGTTATGTTTGTTACCTCATAACTTTCGACTGGGTAAACCGATTTCCAAAATTCTTTTTGTTTGAAAGCTGGTGCTTCCCGTGTGATCCCATTTAAATTTCATCAAATTCGGTCCAGTAGTTTTTGAGTTACACTCCAATAACTGAACTTCCAAAAAGGAGGAGGTACTCAATTCGACAGTATGTTTTTTTATGTTTGTTACCTCATAACTTTCGATAGGGTAAACCGATTCTCAAAATTCTAATGCTTTGAAATCTAATGCTTTACGTGTGGTCCCATTTAAATTTCATCAAATTCGGTCCAGTAGTTTTTGAGTTACACTCCAATAACTGATTTTTACCAAAGTAATAGAATGGAAGTCGGTATTAGGTTTTTCAAATTGACCTTGTATTAGTACCTACTTTTATGTTAATAATATATGAATATTCAAAAAAAGGCAAGTAAGTAAGTCTGCATCATTGTATGGAATTGGTGATACAAGCTCTATATTATTTGACTCTACATACCTATTAGGTATTTAAAATACCCAAATAAAAAAAACACGACGTCAACAAAAAAAAAACATTTTTCTACTAGTTTAGCACAATAACACTGGATTTTCATATTCCATCTGCCTAATTGTAAGACAGTACGTATTGTCCCACATTTTAAACAAATAATAAATTAACTAGCAGAAAAAAACTAATAGACGAGAAAAATTTGAAGGAAGAGACAAAGCTATGACAAGAGATTTTAAAACATATTTTAAATATAATCGAGGCCGTTATTTCAAAGTCAAAGTCAAAATCATTTATTCAATTTAGGCATCAAAGACGCACTTATGAACGTCAATTTTTCATTATAATGTACTTTAAAGCCTACCGCTGCGTTCCAAAATACATAGAGCCAACCGAGAAGAAGCGGCAAGAAACTCGGGGCCATTCTTTTTATATAGATGTTTTTACAATGTTTTTACTTAGGTACTACAAATATTAGCTCCAGTGTGTTGCCTTACAAAAGAGAACACAATAATGGTATTAGTAGGGCAAGACACGCTACACTTTGACATCTTAGTACACGAGTAGATAGATCCTGGAGTGATCAGTCCCAAGCTGTTTTATCCTCCAAGTAATCCGAAATTTTGTAATAACCTTTTTGACAGAGTTTAGTTTTAATAGTAATTTTAAACTTATTAATAGGCAAATCTCGGATAAAATTGGGAACTTTATTATAGAATCGTATACATTGTCCCATAAAAGAATGACTTATTCTTATTCTGTGGAGACGCATTACATGTACGGAAAGCTTGTGCTTATTTCGCGTGTTGATGGAATGAGCATCACTCCTTTTATCAAAACTGATATATATATATATATATATATAAATATTTCTTTACATACATTAGATTTTCATAGATAAACTGAGAGACAACAGTTAGAATGTTTATGTCTTTAAATTTCTGTCTAAGGGAAACTCTGGGAGCCAAACTGTAGATTGCTCGTATAGCCCTTTTTTGCAGTATAAAAATAGAATTAATATCTGCAGAACATCCCCAGAGCAGTATGCCATAAGACATAACGCTATGGAAATAACTAAAATAAACTATCCTAGCTGTGTCTACATCAGTTAATAGTCTAATTTTTTTAACAGCATAAGCTGCTGAACTGAGCCTACTAGACAATTTTTTAATGTGGGGACCCCATTGCAATTTAGTGTCTATAGTAATTCCTAAAAAGACCGTTGACTCCACAAGGTCCAACCCTGTTCCATTCAATTGTATATTGGATTCTACTTGTATCACATTTGTTGTCGAGAACTTTATACAATTAGTTTTCTTCTCATTGAGGAGAAGATTATTTGTATTGAACCAATTCACAACTTTAGCTAATGCATTGTTAACATCGTCATAGTTTAACCCGTCCGCATCAGGACAAAAAATAACAATAGATTTATGAATGAAACTTGCCTCTAATGGGTCTTGCTGATTCGGACAGATTAATAACTGCCTTTTAATTTTAAATAACAGTGAAGTGTCATCTGCAAACAATACAATCTCGTGATTCTTCTCTACATAATAAGGTAAGTCATTAATATAGATTAAAAACAAGAACGGCCCTAGTATTGAACCTTGTGGAACGCCCATTGAGATTGGCTATTTCGGTCGAGAAATTCTGTATGTACCTACCTATAGCTATAATTTGCAAGGAAATTCAACCACGGTCAGTAGGTAGGTACCTAGGTAGATAATAATAAAAATAAACTAAAACCAAGAATACCCAATACAAATCATGATAAAAATAGATGTACAGCAATTTCTACACTCGAGAGCAGAGAAATCGCACATCCCCTACATTTTCACTTTGACGCTAGTTATATTTACAATACAAATTTAATTTAATAAATATTTAGGCTCAAAGTAAAAATGTAGGGGGTGTGCGATTTCTTTGCTCTCAAGTGTATATTGCTGTCGTGTTGGAACTCATATTGATGTGGTGTTTTGATGAGTCTAAAAGTAGCCGATTCCTTTTTTATAACTAAGCATTTTTAATGCAAGAGGGAGAAAATATGTTTCTCCACGTCTCGTGATCTATATAACCATAGAATAACGAATACCTGAGAGATGTAGCCTCATACTCAAGATTACCTAGGTACAACATACCTTCCTAAGTACCTACTCACCTACTTCCGGTGAAGTCGATGAAGAATTGTCAATTAATCCGGTGATAAACAAAATCACACTCTGTGCAAAATCCAAACTCACGTTAATACGTAAGTATTGATAACAAGCAGCATAACTTCCATCATAGGTCAGAATATAACGCCTATTTTTACCTTGGAGAAGGTTCATACGAACAGCAAAAGTATGTTTGTCGGTCACGATCGTTTTGTGCGTGTTTGTAGTCACGTAAGCTATGTAAATTGCCTTTATCACTAATCTAAACACAGAAAACTAATTATTTTATATGACAATAGAAAATAGGTAAGTATCTACGATTTTATCGATAACCTATCGAATAGATGTGATTTCGCAAATCGATAGAATTTGTATTCACCAACAAAACAATAACTGTTCCTTACCAATAAATAAATATACTTCACTATCACTATCACTTCAATACATAATATAAAACCAAGTCGCTGTCGCTGTCTGTCCGTCCCTATGTATGTTTAAATCTTCAAAACTACGCAACGGATTTTGAAGCGCTTTTTTAATAGATAGAGTGATTCAAGAGGAAGGTTTATATGTATGATACATGTATGATATTGTAGAGAAACACTGATAAATTCACAGGTTTCTAATGTGATGTCTTAAATAAACACATTTTTTGCGCTTACATTGCAAACGCGGACTGAACCCCACGAGATGAATCAAAATAATGTACTACGGTATTGTACACTAGGTCAACATAAAAGTCCGCGATGGTATATGTCTATCTCTCAAGGATAACCCACAATAACCATTTTTTATCCTGTACATTTTACGGGAAAAATGCCTTATTTGCGAAGTTATTTTAAGCAATACAGCATTAATCCTTATCCAATTAAGTACCTTAAATACATTGTCCATTCAATGTAGATTAGTATGGCCCTTTACAGCATGTAATTTAAATGAATATTTCCGAAGATATTACAGATTTAAAATACAGGGACATAGCGGTACGGCGGTTAGATTTGAGCGTTGAGTGTTTTTCTCATGGTCAATTATATGTCGCTCTTTCAAGAGTAACTTCTAAACAGAATATGTTTCTATTGTCTAATGACAAAAAAGCTGTAAACGTTGTTTTTATGGACATTTTGTAGTAGGTAGGTATATTATTTAGTATCAGCATTGCAACCGTGCGAAGCCGGGGCGGGTCGCTAGTATAGTATAAGTATAGTTACCAATAAACATAGGTATATACCTATGTTATGCTGTATCTATATATATACCCAAGTATATTTAGGTAGTTATTACGACTTATGCTGTGGTTATACTACATAATATAAAAGCAGGCTCTCTTCTCGCTCAAATCTACTTTTTGGTAAATATTTTCAACTAGCTACCTACGCCTCTCTGTTTCAACCGCGTGATAAACATGATGATGTTGAAATTATAATAAAATAAAATTTAAGAAAATACTTATCCTTTAACCTGAGGCCTAAATATGTAGGTAAGTAAGGCTAACAAATAGAGAAAGAGAGAGAGAGAGTTAATTTATCATTTTATATCTGCTACTAATGTGAATTATCAAAACAATGTTACAGTATAAAACTGAAATAAGAAGTATAACTGCCAAACAATATCTACTACTTTATTTAGAAACAAACGATCATTTGAGGAAAAACTAAAAACTCCCAAATAGTATAATGAAATAGGTTTCTAGCCAGAAGTCTCGAATTTCGACCCTACCCTCCAAGCATACTCGACCTTCACTCCACTCGGGAGGTCGCCAGCTCGTTCGACTTGCGACACCTCTCTCCTTCTCATTTAGGCCTCGTGCGTTTTTTGCTTAGTAATTCCTTGCAAATATTGTCACTAAAGAATATTTTAAAATTTGAATGGAATATCGTGATAAACGCTACGAATAATGACTTATTATTATTCGTAGGATAAACGCCATAAAACAAAGTCGCGTTCCATGTTGAACCTTCTTCCTAGACCAAACTAAGTACAGTTTGGTCTAGGAAGCGCTCGCACCGGAGTCGTTCGTAACGTAGGTCCATTAACAAGACCACAGCTATCCTCTGAACGTCACTATGAATACTCATATTATTGTACTTATTAAATCACAGAATATATGTCTTTGTGTTAATACATTAAAATACATTACGAGTAGGTAAGGTGTTTATATAATAGACGATATATCTGTATAAGTGAAATGAATTCCTATTTTCCCTGATCTATAGGTACCATAACTCCAGAACGACTTTACCGATTTCATCCATCTATATTTTAAGTTTTGATAAGTTATTTGTTAAGATAAATGAGAGAAGCTTTGTAGAACATGGATAAAAATATATATGACGACTATGTAAACTAGTAAAGATAGCTATAATAGTATTGAATAGTTTGTACCTACGTAACAATATCAGATGAGAAGATTTTCTTGTTTCATAATTTTTAGAGTGTAACTTTTCGGTAGATGTATTTTAGTTTTTGAACTTACTTTTATTTTGGTAGTAACCTTAAACTATCTGCCTTATCTAACAGAGAGATCTAACTCATTTTTCCGTAAGAATTTGATCCGAGTGAGCGTTAATTAGTCTGAAAAAGAATAATGTTCATTTTGCGCGTCTGACACGGTTTGTTGATGTGGGTTTGAATCCCGCTCGTATCTTTGCTTAGTTCTTGCGTTCTTCTTCCTTAATCGTTTCCTCATCACTGAGGATCGTGACTCCTCTGTTGCAGTTTGTTTACTGTTTCTCTCCACCGAGTTCTGTTGCTGGCCTGATGTAGAGCTGTGCTGAAAGGTATCTCCAGCTGTTCCGATACCTGATCCGTCCATCGATTAGGGCGTCGTCCTCTTGGTCTTTTACCCTCAATTTTTGCCAGTTAATATTAGCACGCGTTAGTGCTTTGAAATCATAGGGTAAGTAAGTGATAAATGAAAACCGGATTGGTACAGTATTATTAAAATTTGTGCTCGTTATTCACCTGATAGTAAGCGTCACGGTAGTTCCAATTCGACCTAGATTCGTAAGCTGTAAAGTAGGTACTGCACATAGCGGCACTGCTTGCCGCTATGTGCAGTACTATTAAATGACTAAGCAGTCATTTAATTTGTGCCATAACACATTTACTTGGAAAAGTAGTATGATTTTCGAGAAATCTACTGTATTATTGGCCAAATAAAGCGAATGGCGAGTCTACGGGCTTTTCTACCGACTTCCAAAAAAAGGAGGATGTAGGTACTCATTTCGACTGCATTTTTTTTTGTGTTTGTTACCTCATAACTTTTGAAAGAGTGAACCGATTCTCAAAATTATTTTTTGTTTGAAAGCTGGTGCTTCCCGTGTGGTCCCATTTTAATTGCATCAATTTCGGTTCCGTAGTTTTTGAGATACACTCCAATAAGTGAACAGAATAGAAGTCGGTATTAAATTTTTCAAATTGTACTTGTACAATAAAACTTAGAGGCGAATTTATTAAGCGCTGATACCCACAACTACCTACATCGTAGTTTTTCGGAAGAATCCCTATATATAGACACCTATAGTATAATATAACTTTATTAATTATCCGGGAATCACGTGGTTTTCGTTGAGTATCCTGCTACGGATGTGAATGACTTCTCGCCCCTCAATAGTGAACGATTAGATCATTGAACCCGCTGAAGGCTGCCTGGTGACATGTATGGTAAAGGAGAGTGTCCGCTGTAGCACATTTTAACCTGTGCTGGAACACCGAACCAATCAGTCAAGTGGTGAAAGGAAAAAGGTTATCGTCTAGCATTACAACGGAAAAGGTTCAAGAGAAGTTTCAAAAAGCTTACAGGCAAACTGGACGTGACAGTGTCGAAGAAATGAAAAAAAGTGATACGAAAATATAGGCCTGTAAAAATAGCCGATTTTTGGTCAATCTCGCATTAAATTTAAGATTTACAAAAAAGTTTACAGGCATTAAGAATTGTATTCTCTACAATAATGATCTCAAAATTTTTTACCCTCAAGTGCATATTTTCTGTGATATCAGTCAAACCTTTTTTTTAAGATTGCACTTGAAGCTCCAACTGGATGTGTCAGCAACCGACTTCCAAAAAAAGGAGGAGGTACTCAATTTTACTGTTTTTTTAATGTTGTTTTGTTAATGTTATATACCTCATAACTTTTGGACTGGGTGGACCAATTCACAAAATTCTTTTTTTTGTTAGAAAGTTGGTGCATCCTAACAAAAAAAGCTGGTGTGGTCCCATTTAAATTTCATCACATTCGGTTCAGTTAGTTAAATTTTTCAAATTGTACTTGTATGATTTTATGCTCAAGAATTGACCCAAAACCTTGTAAAAAAATTGAAGCTCAAATTTAGTACGAGGTTAAATTCTATTTTTACTGGCCTAATATGGGATCAGCAAACACAGTTCTGTCCAAACGATGCACGATGCTTAGAGAAGTATTGTGGTATGATTGTGAGGAAAGACGCGATAAAAAAACAGTGAGGGGTGAATGAAGAAAATATAATATAATTTCAGCATGATACACCATGGTGTGCATAAGAGAATATAAAAGAGTCCAACTACCAAAGCTAAACCAATAATTTTTAAACCCACGCAGGCCATAAGCAAACATATGAAATTACCGGGTACAATTTAACAAATTGAACTGCATACATACATGGTTCTTACAAATGATTTGGTATGTATCATAGTATGTACGCGTAGGAGTAAACATAAATTATAGCTTATTATGCCTAGTAACCTCGCAATTATTTATCTCTATCGATTACGGAAGGACCTGCTTGTCAGTAGCACCTGTCTCTACTTCAAAATATAAGCAGTAGGCTTTTTAATAGATTTTGATTTATCATGTCGCACTTCCGCCACAACTTTATTATAGGTAGGTTCATAGACAAATTACTATAACCACAACCTATATCTATGTATATATATATACCAGGATAAAGTAAAATACTATCTGAAATAATAAGTGATCATCTTTTTTGCCCCCGTCTGATTCCTATCTATTATGATCAATTGGGTGTGATTTATTATATATCAATGGATCAAATATATTTCGAATATACGAATGATCGAATATACTTAGTAAAGTTTTTGTGAAGTTTTTACGTTACAGTGTACGTATGTAAAGAATCATATACCTACCTATATGAAAACCGGGTTACCATATAAAGTAAGTAAGGTACATACATATTTAGGTGTGTATCAAAAAAGGTCATGCAAAAGTTTGTATCTAGGGTAGATATTGATAAAGTAGGCAGTACCGGCTGATTAGTCGTCTTAGTCGTCAGGCTATTTCCGGCAAGTCTGAAAATCGAACTCAAGTCTGGCCGCTGGCTGATCCGCCCAGTCGCACTGGGCCCTTGTGGATTATAGCCTATATATCTATGAGAAGACGGCGCAAGGTTTCCCTTGCAGTGGAAAAAAAACCTCATTTGCTTTCTTAGAAGCGTGACTATAATAGCGTTAGATCCTCAAATATAATTAGTCGACTTTGTGCAGCCGACCTTGACGAAATCGAATAGTGGAAATTACGTCTTCACCAAGGATAATTAATCTTAATCTTAGACGAGATGGAATAAAGACTCATATTTTCATTGTAGTGGTGATTTTTGCTCACTCCGCCTGGGGAAATACCATAACTTTGCAAGTTATTCAACCGTGAAGCAGTAGCGTGCAAACCTTAGGCTGAGCGCACATTGGAGTCATGACAGTTTTAAGACAGACTTTCCTCATATAGACAAGTCTGTCTTAAAACTAAAACCAAATTGTACTTACATGAATTTGTCTTTTCTTCAGCCGACATTTCTCCCCTCCTCACAATACCGACTAGTTGCATTGTAACCTCATCCCATTTGATTTTTTAAATTGGTTTCAGTATATTCTTAACACATTTTATTAAAAAGTACAGGCCTCTTTTCAACCTTGTCAATTAATTTTTCTTCGAGTTCTAAGTCTGTAAACATGATGCGATGTGTGTACTCTCTGAACGCTCGGACAGGACTAAAAGAGAGAAGGATGCGTCACTAGACTGGTTTGTCTTTGACGTGATATAAAAGGCAGCCTTACTGTGTTTCTGTTTGATGGGTAATGTTTGCAACGAAACCAGGGAAAGAGAATTAACATCTTATATTCAGGGTGATGAGCGCAATACGTTGTCAGGCACGGTTTTGAACTGTTCTAGTTTAAAAGTATGAATGGCACTGGACTGTATTGGCAAGAGTAACCCCTAACATCAACTAACGACTTGTTGATCTCTTCAACAAAGTTCAATAAAAAACTATTTCGAATCACTGACCGTGTTGACGAGCTCACTTGAGATCAGGAAATAAGGCTTTGCTCCTATTAAGGTGCTTATTATCATGCTTTACGTATTTACCTACACGTTTGTTGATTAAATGGTGGTGAACTTGAATTGTTGTACCGGTTATCGACGACATGAGTCTATTTAAGATAACGGATGTAGTGCAAAATTATGAGGTGTTTATGAGGCTTATGTGACATGTCGATAAAGATTGCCGTGAAATATCACGATTCAAAAAATATTTCATTGTATAGGCAAAAGTACTTAGACCGCGCGGCCCCAAGTAAGTAGAACGTCATCGCGATAAATAGGCGATAAAAGTGGGAAGAGGCGGTGTTGGCAGTTTTAAATGTCATTATTTTCTGTTGCGTAGGTATGCTACCAACAAAACGTAGATGCGATGTGTACTTTTGTGGCGACGTTGCCAGACATCCCTACACGCGTCTCGCGCCAAACCTGCGTGAATCAACGCTATATATATATAGTAGGGAAGACGTTCTACTTATAGATATTTACGTACTTTGGTATATAGGTTTGTTTGCAAGGTATATCGATAATGTATTAGAGTTTTAAATAAGACAATATAGAGTTTAAAGTAACATATTTTGCACCACCGTCTACTACTTCTTATGATAATGTTTATACAAATGGTGTCTGGTAGAAAACGCTATAAACGAAAAGAACGCCCATTATATACTTTCCTAATTTAAGAGTCTACTTTGTAAATAATATTTTTGTTTATAAGTCCAATAAAGAATTTTTGTATTGTATTGTTAAAGTGAGCAAGCAAGTCAGCGTTTAGCAGTTAGCCATTGCTTTTTAAACCTTACTTTTACCTATATATACGTAGTATTACGTAATCCTCCCTGTCTAGGATGACCAAAACTATAATTACAACAGTCTTATGGATAACGTCATATAAGGCCACGGGTTCGAATCCCCTTCCCGAGGATATGAAATGTTTCTCTCTGAAATTGCAAAATTTAGTTTGACGAAGCAGGCGTGCACTGCATGCTTCAAAGTTCATATAGGTAATAAAAATATTTAATACCATAAAAGTGTTTGACATAATTCACCACGCAGGCCGTAGGGGTCAAATGCTAAATGTTGTTTTGTTAAATGCTTATTAAATGCTAGATAATTAATTAATGCTAACAAATTAATTCTCCAATTTAATTAAATGCTACTTCAAATCAAATAACACATCCAATGCCCAATTGCTGTAGTATTCAGACCATCCGAAGGCCTACAACATGTCCTAACAATTGTTTTTCTTAGCTAATACGTCAATAGAGATCACAAATTTAGGCTAAATCCGTGACCGAGACGACCGATTAAATACCACTACCGGTCACTCAAGTAATGATCTGAACATGACATTTGAACTGTTATGAAAATTTGGTTGAGCTCTGCTATACGAGGACTTTTAGACTTTGTAGGCCTCATGATGTATTTTACAATTTTGTATTTTTTTTTGATCCAGCCAGCTTTTTCACTGTACCATGAAAGCTATCGTTTAAATTTCATATTATTTGTTACATATATACACTATGTGCGCTCTGCGGGTTCACCCGCGTAGTGATGGGTGATAATGAATTAAATATAGCGTATGTTACTCGGCATAATGTAGCTTTCTACTTGTGAACCGGTTAAGTAGTTTTTGCGTTTATTCATTACAAACAAACAATCAAATCTTTCCTGTTTATTATTATAGTAGGCACCTAGATAATAACATGTTACGTTATGTCATAAAATATTTACATGCTCAAAACCAATTGCTATTATAGTTATCATATAGTTAATTATATATATACATTTAAAAACTTACTTTGCTTATAATAGTAGTCAACCAGTAAATCAATCAGTAAGTAAAACACTAATAATAAAATACAGAAAAAAGTAAGTCAAAGTATCCTATATGGTAATCCAGCGCCTCATCTATCTCCTACTTATCCTGGTTTCCTTATTTTAGTATCTTCACACAACTCAGATTAGTAGGTACTTATTATATATTAGATTAAAATGATGACTCGCAGTGCTTTGGCTCGCCAGGAGGCGTCCAAACTCCAAATGGCTTTGAGGGAATTGCAATCTGCGAAAAAGTTGTGTGATGAAATGAATAAGGAACGAGATGATAATGAACGGGAACTTCTTGAATTAATAAGTAGAAATAAGACCCAAAAAATTGAAATGGCTGAGTTACACACTCAACTGTTGGTTGTAACTGATGCTCGGGACAGGCTCCAGCTTGTTGTGGACGGGTTCAAAAACTGTAGCTTAGAGTATGAAAACACTCTCACTCGAATTAATTCACTAGAACATCAGCTACAGGAGGCATATACTATTATCAATAACATTGAGACAGCTAAACTTAACATCACTGCCTCTTTGAACCAAAGTTTATTTGACGAGTTGGTATGCAGTGCCCCGGGCATGGTTTCTGCTGCAGTTAATACTAAACCAATGGTTACAATTGACCTAACCAATGACAGTGTAGTAACACCTAGCACTATCCCGAAGTCTAACTGCAGCAAAAACAAATTAAAAAAATATGTAAAAATTAACAATTATATTAAAAAAACTCAAAAACTTGTAAAAAAGCACAAATTTTTCATCAAAAATGTTAAATTAAATGGAGAGCGTCTTCGTCTGTTAGATACGTTAGAAATGTATGCTTCTAAATTAGAAAATAATACATTGCAATATGAAAGTGACACACATAACTTGAAATGTGAGATTGATTCTCTAGAGGAAAAGTTAAAATCAATTAAAAATAAGTATGAACGCTCAGAAAAACAGCTAAAAGAGTACATATTGGCAATGAATGAGATGATTAAATGTCATTCTACTGGCTATCCTGTATACAATGATAACATAAAGAACCGATTATCGCTGGATCATTCATTGCCATCATGTAGTTATAAAATAGTGCGAACATGTAAAAATGTATGTCAAGAAACAACTTTAACAAGTAGTTCCCAAAATACAAATAGTATACCATCAACTATAGACAAACCAAAAATTGTAATATTTAGTGATGAAATTGGCAAAGACATAGGTCACTTATTGTCGAATACATCCAAGGGACATAATGTAATAAATTACTGTACACCTGGTCTATCATATCAGGAAATTATGACTAGAATTTTAACTTATAGCTTTAGCCCCAACACAACATTATTAATTTTAATAGGAAATAGGGGGAATGTAAACAAAAAACAAATAATTGATTTCAACAACCGTCTATCTAATCTTACAGTAGATAATGTCATAATGTTTACATTTCCCTATAGTAATAGTTTGCCACAGGTGGAAAATGATATTAGATATAAACTTAATTTGACATTATACACTATATGTAATAATAATTTTAATGGAGATAAATTTAATTTAATTGACATTAATAATTATATAAAAAAATTCTTCTTGACAAAAGATAATTACTATCTTTCTAATTATTATAAAAGACAGATAGCTGTGTCGCTATCATATTTATTTGATATTGCAGCCAAAAATTTGGCTAACAAGGTTGCTTCTATTGAGCAATCCAATAGTATTGACAATGCTTCTATTGAGCAATTTGACATTTTTAATTCAGCCAATTGCTTGGCTACTAATGACATTGTACATAATTTAAATTAGTGCCTAAGACAATAGAGACAACCTCTTGCATTAAATCAATCAATATTGTTCATCAGAACATTCAAGGTATGATGGGCAAAGAGTTGGAACTGGAATTGTTTATAGATGATAGCAAAATAGATATTCTTTGTATTACTGAACACTGGCTTAAAAAGAACCAACTCTTATTTAATTTTAATAATCATCAAGTTGCTAGCTCCTTCAACAGAGAAAAATCTATACGTGGTGGCTCTTTAATTATTACAAATAAAAATATAAAACTCAAAGAACGAAAAGACATTGTGAGCCTATCTGTTGAACGAGTAATAGAAATGTCCTGTATTGAGTTTGAGCAGTTCCTTGTTCTATGTGTATACAGACCTCCATGCTCACCATATGATGATTTTGAAAAGTGCATGGAGGAAACATTAATTAAGCTATCTAATACAAATAAATCAATGATTATCTGTGGAGACTTTAATATTAATTTGCTAGAAAATAATCAGATAGTGGATAAATTTTTGTAACTGTTTAAATCTTATAATATGTACAATATTTTCTTGGAACCAACTACGATAACAGCCACAAGTTCCACCTGCATAGACAATATATTTACTAATCTCAAACCTATTAAAAATTTCATTATAAATAATCTAGAATCAGACCACTGTGGTCAACTAGCAGTGTTTCCAAGAAAAACAAACAAACCCCAAAGCAAATATGTTAGCTTTGTTCCAATAAATGCAAGCCGCCTAGAATTGTTAAGAAGTAATATATCCCAGAAAGTGCCAGAGTTGACCAGTCACAATGACCCAAATATATTATATAACTCACTGTTCCATCTTATCAGTGATGAATTTGGCAAAGTGTTTGTACCAAAAACAATATCTGTTGGTAATCGAGCTAAGTTTAGTGAATGGGCAACTCCAGGAATTTATAAAAGTAGGCAAAAGTTATATGAATTGTACCATGAAAAATCGCATAATCATAATCCTGTATTTTTGGAATATGTCAAACGTTATTCTAAGTTATTTAAACGAGCCTGTTCCTCAGCAAAATCTATTTATTTAAGAAATAAGATCAAAAATTCTGTTAATAAAATAAAAATGACGTGGAACATTATAAACAGTGAAACCGGTAGAAATACAGTGCGTAATCGAGACTTTAATTTAAAAATTAATAATAAAGATGTAAGAGTAGATTTGGAGGTAGCGGCCGAGTTTGAGAATTTTTTCACTAATATTCCTTCTTTAACAACCAAAACTCTAAAATCTTCCTCCATTTCTGCTGAGATCTTACTTAAACAAAGTGTAACTGAATGTGACACAACTTTTAAATTTTCATTAATTAATTGCAAAGATATTGTAAGCAGTTTCAAAAGTCTAGATGCAAAAAAAACGGCAGACCTATGGGGTCTTTCTGTGAAGACCGTTTCTTCAATTATAGATGTCATTGCACCCAATCTAGCAGCTGTGTTTAATAGTTGTGTTGCAAGTGGTGTATTTCCTGACCTAATGAAGCACAGTAAAGTGGTTCCTTTATTCAAATCTGGTAGTACTACTGATCCAACAAATTTTCGGCCTATTTCTGTACTACCTACGCTAAGTAAGATTTTCGAAAAAATCATATTACATCAATTAGAAACTCATTTTAGTGCAAACAAAATTTTCCATAAAAATCAATTTGGGTTAACAAGGAATCGCTCTACTATAGACGCAGGTATAGAACTAATAAAAGATGTGTTTGATGCCTGGGAGAACTCTCAAGATGCCTTAGGTGTTTTTTGTGACTTATCTAAGGCATTTGACTGCGTCCGACATGATATACTTGTCAGGAAATTACAACACTACGGTATTAGGAACATGGCTCTCAACCTTTTGACTTCATATTTAAATGGTAGAATTCAAAGGGTTGACATAAATGGTAAAAAATCGCCCGGCTCTATAATCTCAATGGGCGTTCCACAAGGTTCAATACTAGGGCCGTTCTTGTTTTTAATCTATATTAATGACTTACCTTATTATGTAGAGAAGAATCACGAGATTGTATTGTTTGCAGATGACACTTCACTGTTATTTAAAATTAAAAGGCAGTTATTAAACTATGACGATGTTAACAATGCATTAGCTAAAGTTGTGAATTGGTTCAATACAAATAATCTTCTCCTCAATGAGAAGAAAACTAATTGTATAAAGTTCTCGACACCAAATGTGAGACAAGTAGAATCCAATATACAATTGAATGGAACAGGGTTGGACCTTGTGGAGTCAACAGTCTTTTTAGGAATTACTATAGACGCTAAATTGCAATGGGGTCCCCACATTAAAAAATTGTCTAGTAGGCTCAGTTCAGCAGCTTATGCTGTTAAAAAAATTAGACTATTAACTGATGTAGACACAGCTAGAATAGTTTATTTTAGTTATTTCCATAGCGTTATGACTTATGGCATACTGCTCTGGGGATGTTCTGCAGATATTAACTCTATTTTTATACTGCAAAAAAGGGCTATACGAGCGATCTACAGTTTGGCTCCTAGAGTTTCCCTTAGACAGAAATTTAAAGACATAAACATTCTAACTGTTGTCTCTCAGTTTATCTATGAAAATCTAATGTATGTAAAGAAAAACATTAACAGTTTTGATAAAAGGAGTGATGCTCATTCCATCAACATGCGAAATAAGCACAAGCTATCCGTACATGTAACGCGTCTCCACAGAATAAGTCATTCTTTTATGGGACAATGTATACGATTCTATAATAAAGTTCCCAATGTTATCCGAGATTTGCCTATTAATAAGTTTAAAATTACTATTAAAACTAAACTCTGTCAAAAAGGTTATTACAAAATTTCGGATTACTTGGAGGATAAAACAGCTTGGGACTGATCACTCCAGGATCTATCTACTCGTGTACTAAGATGTCAAAGTGTAGCGTGTCTTGCCCTACTGATACCATTATTATGTTCTCTTTTGTAAGGCAACACACTGGAGCTAATATTTGTAGTACCTAAGTAAAAACATTGTAAAAACATCTATATAAAAAGAATGGCCCCGAGTTTCTTGCCGCTTCTTCTCGGTTGGCTCTATGTATTTTGGAACGCGGCGGTAGGCTTTAAAGTACATTATAATGAAAAATTGACGTTCATAAGTGCTTCTTTGATGCCTAAATTGAATAAATGATTTTGATTTTGACTTTGACTTTGACTTTGACTTTGACTTTGACATAATAAGTTTCATCAAAATTGGCTCAGCCGTTTGAGCGTGAAACAGCAATAACCATCCATCCCTCCATCCAAACTTTCATATTTATAATATTAGTGGGATCTAGATAGGAAGTAAATCTAAATCACACCAATACTAATTATTGTCTTAGTAATAGTAATAGTATAAATATAATAGTATAAATGGTAATGCTAAATAGTTCATCAAAGGTCACACGGCCAGACACAATAGAAATTTCATTGTTATAATGATATCGACTCTTGAAGGGATAATATAAATGTTTGGATGGATGGCTAGGTTTGTAAGTCAATCACGCCAGAACGGCTGAACGGATTTAGATGAAATTTGGAGCGGAGATAGTATGTATATGTATCCTGGGTAGACACATGAGCTACTTTTTATTCTGATTCAGGGGGTATAGTTCTCGAGGATTCACGATAACCTTATTCCACGAGAACGAAGTCGCGCGTAGATACTAGCATCTAATAAAAAAAATGCCTTGATGATGATAATGATTATGATGGTGATGATAACCACACATGTCGCAATTCCTGGAAATGTATGATTGTGAGAAATCTTTTGTTTTATTGGCCAAATATGGCGAATGGCGAGTCTACGAGTCCCCCATACAAGGGTTAAAATCAACTACTGCCGTACGATTCTGTAATGATTCGTCGATGTGCTCGTCGACGAGCTCACCGATGTCAAATACTTTATGAGATATCGCCCTTGTAAATAAGGTTCTTTTTCCAACGTTTCTTGTCATCTCGTCATTTGTTTCACGGATGTTGTCAAAGATGCAACGATTTTTGCTCTTATGGCCGTTTTCAATAACCTATCTATCGTCGGTTTACCTTACTAGAGATAGATATTTGACACTATTTGTATGGACGTTATGTCAAATTTCTATCGGTAGTAAGGAAAAGTATGGATAGATAGAATATTGAAAACGGCCGTTAGAGAATCACACGGCTGAGTTAAATTGGATGTTCGGACGGATCGCCTCGATGGTCTCAGTGGTCATGGCATTTGACGCGGAAGTCAGAAGACGCGAGTTCGAACCCCGTCCGTTCAACATTACAACTTTAGAGAGACTGCTTCTCTCTAAAATTGTAAAGTAGTTGACCTTCTAATTACTACCTTTATAACTATCACCTCAGCAAATGTGGTAAAACATAATCAAGAAAATAACTGTATTTAATTAAATAATATAGTCTCGATAGGCTTCCGGAATTTCGCAATAAATCTGACAAGATAGACAGATAAGCGCTGGTCGGTTCTGAGCTTAATATCTTAGTCACATGGTAACATATCACTTAATTTTATTCAGTTCATTAGCCGCTAGCAGAGAGGCCAGTGGCAGACTCGGTTCCACTAGGAAGTGACAGCAAGGTCTGCAGCCCGTCATCCTTCCTTCCGTGCGATTAGTCTATTCTAAATAGGCATATATTGAGTCATTATCTACAGTTTTATATCTAACGATTACTGGTAAATTCCGGTTCAAAAGATACCTATGTTTAAGAAGATATTTATTACTTAAATAGGTCCAATATACTTCTCAAATACACAAACATTCATTTATTTATAAACTTTTTTTTTTATAGTTTGATTATATACACTAGCAAACTGTGTACACATCTTATACAATGCTAAAAAATAAAAATATATTTCATAAGTCAAAATATTGTAAATAACGCAATAACTTGAGAACGGATAGAACAATCTCGCGGTTTTTTTTGTTGTCGTAATTATTGTCAGGATAAGGTTCTTGTGAAAAGAAAAACCAAGACAAGATGGGAGGTTATGGCAAGGTTGAAGCATGAATCGAGCCTAATACGCGAACGAAGACGCGGGCACTTTCTAGTACAAAATAGAAATCAGTACCTATATGTCAACATTTCAATTAATAATATACATTATAATATAACTATGTCATATACAAATAAGCTAATACACTTAATAATGATTATTTAATTTCCATAAAGTCGTCGAAAGTAATAACATTTATTTAATTTATAAAATTTATAATAATTTCAAAATGGACAATGTAGGTATCTACTAAATAAAAAAAATGGGGATACATTAGCTACTTCGTTTGTCTTCGTGATCCTTCGGGAACTATCCAATCGAATTAAAAGTACGAGTAGCATATAGGGTATAACTTCTAATTTCGTCATATAGTGGCATAGTGTGTGCCACGAGACTTTTATTTTTATATTAGTACTAGCTACTCTCCGCGGTTTGATGCGCATTTTTTCAAAAATTCTTTTACCATTGGAAAGCTACATTTACCCTGAGTAACATAGGCTATATAAGATTCATCATCATCATCCATCAGCACGCGGGGAAACCGCGTGGCTAAGCTAGTAAAATATAAAATAATGCAGGCACCTACAAACTAGTCAACTTACGTCATCTTACTCCTTAGATGCAGTACCACAGAGTTTACTTTTATTTTCCTTTTTCGTTTGAGTATGGATTCGAAGTTGTTACAACAGTAGAGCCAGAATGGCTCTGAAGGAATGCAGCCTCACATGTACTTTTCGGAGGACACCGTAGTGTCTGAACTTCAAGTTATATAGGATAGGTAAGTGATACCGTTGCTCACGGACATCCGCAATACCAGAGGTCTCGAGGATGCGTTACCGACCTTTGAGGAAGGATGATAGGAAGGAAGAGATAGAAGGGGTGAGGGTGGAGGGGGAGAGCGAAGGAGAGGCGAAAGAGAAGAAAGGGGAAGAGGGGAATCGGGCCGGAACCTCCCACAAACCGACGAATCGCAATAGCAAGCTATGTACTCGTATGTGTAGTCGATGTTATGTGGGAGTGTGGTACTTCTCCGGTCGCGCCGGCCCATTCGGCTGTATGTACCATATACTATTGTAAATATATACATTTACGTTTTCGAAGACGTTTCGTTTTTATTAAATTTTTGGCTGCCATTATAATGAACGGGATTCAAAAATTCAACCAATCCCGTTCATTATGTGCAAGTTTTCCGGTTTCCCGTTCATTATGTGTTTGTTAGCAAGTGAGATACATAATAATGTATCTCTGTTGCTAACAAATGTTGATTGAAATCTAAAAAAATGGCCGCTCTATGTCACTTTTGTCAGCTCCAGTCACCAACTCAGGAACATTTTTGCTTACTGGAGTTGGCAAACCTGACATAGAGCCGCCATTTTTCAAGATTTCAATCAACAATTGTTAGTAACTGAGATACATAATAGCCCTGCTGGTTATATCGGCACAAAGCGCGGTAGCGATGGGATTGCGATTACAGTTTATTAAGATATCATTTTTTTTAACCAGTTATGTAGTTTTTGCGTTTATCCGTTACATACAAACTATCAAATATTTTATTTTTATTATTAGAGTAGATAAGGATTAACAACAAGGTACGAATAATGTGGCCTAGTTTGTACCGGCGTTACTATTGCATATTTTAACACGGAAAAGTAGTTGTTGTTAGTGTGGCATAACTGTAATAGTTATATATGGCATTGCATACTTTTTGTAGACATTGATGCCCTTTATAAAACTATAGACATCACTTTGCTCTATTGTCAATAGTTTCTGCAGCATACGCGATATAAGGAGGTTTTTGGGTATTTTTTCATACCTTGGGTTACATTATCAAAGTTTTCGTAAGGATCCCTAACTTTATTGACAATATTAGTCTATGTTATCAGTGATAATGTAACTTTCTAACGGCAAAAGAGTTTGTGAAACTGGTTCAGTAGTTTTATTTATTTATTTATTTAAGTTCACAAAATCCACAGATATTAAGCATAATTAAATTAACTTATTAAGTCTCACATCCAATTATGGATTTACTTTATATAAAAAGAAAAACGTAATAGAGAGCAGAAAATTTAAAAGTGTTACATTTACAAATATATACATCTGTTGAGCAAAAAGTGGGTATCCGACATGTGTACAGGCGACAATAACCACAGTGTGCGTGCACTATGTGTGTGTGTAGTATGTGTATGTGTGTTAAGTTTATTCGTTACATCCTAAAATACAAATCTTTCCTCTTTATATGTAATATTAGTATAGATTTGCTTGACATTTGATTTAACATATTATAAATGGATCATACCTACAATAAAACTGTATTATAACTACTTAATCCAATGAATGCACATATAAATCAAAATATTTTGGGCTTTTATAGAACATCTCCGTATAAATGACATATTGCGTAATCTTAAAAGTGAATGACATTAACAGACAAGGTTGAATTAAATGACAGCATTTTATTAAAACTATGTTCTTGCCTATTCATAAACATTTCCTAATCTTTTTGACTTCAGTTTAGGTAGGTATCTACTACATAGAATACTTATTTTATTAGGGGTTCATTATGTTTTAAAATGTACATTTAATATAGCAGCGTATAATATAATAAGGGTTTATGAAATGGCCGATTTATTGCACTAGCCACTTAGAATTAAAATGAAACCTTCAAAGTGTCAGTTTTCAAAGTGAGACATTTTTCACACGAAAACTATAACATTCTAAATTTAACAAGTACAATTTGAAAAATTGTATACAGACTTCCATTCTATTCAGTTGTTGGAGTGTAACTTGAAAACTACTGGACTGAATTTGATAAAACTTAAATGGGGCCTCACGGGAAGCACCAGCTTTCAAACAAAAAGAATTTTGAGAATGGGTCACTCTATCAAAAGTTATGAGGTAACAAACATAAAAAAAATACAGTCGAATTGAGTACCTCCTCCTTTTTTGGAAGTCGGTAGAAAAAGATAGTGCACATGGTTGTGTGAATTTCAATTGTTTTTACATTCAATTTTTAACGTAAAATCAGAGCAAATACTACAATGTGTACTAAGAAAAGCAGAGTAATTTTCGATTACGAGCTCCGACGTGATACTAACGCAACGAAACTGCTCGAAATATCAATAGGTAATGTGTTTGGAGAGGATACGGGTAACGAAAGCACCGTGCGTTTTGGTTTAACCATTTTCATAGTGGAAACTTCGACTTGAACACTTCGAGAATGAACCACGAGGGAGACCCGCCAGTATGCTAAATAACGATAAATTGAAGATGGTGGAATCTGTATCAAACTAACAAGGAATTAGCGGCATGGTTAGCATACCCACAATATTGACCAATTTGAACCACATCAGTAAAATAAAATAAAAACATTTAAAATTTGTACTTCATGACTTTTACTGATCAACAGAGAGGTTCGCGCTTTAAGGCTTGCTCTACCTTGTTAAACCGATACAGACAAGTAAAATTTGAAAATTTTTATACCGATTCCATTCTATTCAGTTATTGGAGTGTAACTCAAAAAGTACTGGACCGAATTTGATGAAATTTAAATGGGACCGGGAAGCACCTCCTTTTCAACAAAAACATAATTTTGAGAATCGGTTCACCCTATCAAAAGTTATGAGGTAACAAACATAAGAAATATACAGTCGAATTGAGTACCTCCTCCTTTTTTGGAAGTCGCTAGAAAATGAAGGGGTTTTGGACTTGTGAAACTTTCGAATTGTGACCTGTGATGAAAAGTGGATTCTTAAAATAATCGCAAGCAAACAACGCAATGGTTGCCTCATGTCAAACGCCACAGCGATGCCATAACAAGCAAAGCTTACCCATAGAAAAGTGATTGTAATGGTTTAGTGGTTCATGGTGCAACTGACTGTAGCTTTCTCAGATCCATTCAGGCAATAACATCAGATGTCTACTTCGCCGAACTCCGAACAATGATGGCACAAGTCGCAATAAAACAGTACCGGCTTGTCAATCAGTCTTCACCATTATTGCATCATGATAACGAAAGACCTAACACTACTCATCAATTAGTTTTATAAATACATGACCTGCAGTTAGAAACCATCCATGATCCTCCATACTTGCCGGATTGCGCCCCAACCGACTACCATTTTTTTCCGTGATTTGGACAATTTTATGCACCGAAAAAGTTTTTTCCCATTAGCAGTACAATATGCCTTCACACATCTTGTGGAGTCCAGGTCCCCGAAGTTATTTCGCAAAGGTTTGAATGATCTTCCGATTAAATGGCAGAAATGTATATGTATAACGAGGGCAAATACTTTGATAAAATAATAATAGGTTATGTACCGAGGGAGTAAAAAGTGTCTTACGTCACGGGCGGTATTGAACCCTTAGTATAACGGGGACTTTAGAGTTAATGAAGGTATTAAAATTTAATTCCCGAGTGAAACGAGGGAGTTATTTCGAGTCCTGAGTGAAGCGAGGGGTTAAAGTCGCCCAAGATGAAAACAAGCTTTATCCTCGAGGTCCATACTCTACTATACACACCTGCTGAGAGACAATAAAAACCCAGAGCTTTAAAAAAGCTGTTATTTAGTTAAAATTTGAATAAATTAAAAGTTTGTCTCGTTATAGAGGCTTACAGAGTAATATGTTTGGAACTAACATTTTATGGAAAACATTGTTTAGACTTTCGCGGTTGTTTTAAGTAAGTTATAATAATAATTAGTAGGTACTCACAAGATGTGGAGCAAGATTTAGTTGCTTTTGGAGCTCCCGATATTTCGGCACAGTTACATGCACCATGTTCAAAATTATAATATTTTGTGGAAGTTGTCAAAATAACACCAAACACCGTGTTTTGTTCCAAATTCCCAGATCGCGGCACGTGACTTGAACTATGATCTTGAATGCGCAGATATGCGGCCGTGCGTTACTATAGCAGTGCGGCGACCAAACAATCACACTCCCTGTAGTACAATCGCGCCTTTTTTCTTTTTTTCTGTATGCTATCTCTTTAGTAACTACCCGTTGGCTCGGGATAAAAAGTAATTATGCATATTAAATTATTAAATTATTATTTATTGAGATAAAAACGAAGTCAATCAGTTACATTTACCTCACAAAAATTAATTTCAAACATTGTATACATGGTCACATTAAAAACTTAACTTATTATTAGAAAAATATAATTTTACGTCACAAAGCACGACAGATAACAGATACAGCACAGAACAAAATTATTAGTCAAAATTATTCTCCAGCTCAAGTGAGCTATCTCTATTAATACATCGGTCCCATTGGTCGGGTAAATTCTCACAATATTTGGCAAATATTTCACACACAGTTTTTAATGAGTCAATCATGATGTCACATTCAGTGTTGGTCGCAAGAACTGCATTGAGGTGGCGGTGAGTCCTAACTAACGGGGACATACAGCGCGCAACAGTACGACCAGCGTCCACATGGAAAAGGTCATGTGCCTTACCGCGCCTATTTGCCGGGGTCCATGGGTCGTGCGGCACGAATAGAGTGCACATAAGGTCATGAAGCTGAACGGAATCTAGTAACCCTCTCAGCACCTTGTAACCAACAATGAGCTGACCCAGCGTCCTTCTCAACTCAAGTGAGTTGTAGCCGAGCTGGCCCAGCAAGAACTTTGTCGGGTACATGAAAGGGTAATAGCCGTACAGCTTCTTGTACAATGACCTGAGAAAAGCCTTTTGGACCTTTTCAAGCATTCGCGTGTAGGTGACGTGATGCGGGCTCCAAACGCAAGCGCTTGACTCGAGTTTGCTGCGAACGAGAGAGTTATATAGTGTTCTAAGTACTTGCGGGTTCACAAAATCTTGGGCATTTCGCAGCACAAAGCCTAACCGCTGATAAGACGTTTTAGCGAGGTCAGATATGTGGTCATGGAAGGTGAGACCGCGGTCAAAGGTTACTCCGAGGTCTTTAACACTATTGACTCTATTTATTGTTACATTATCCAAATGGTAATTAAAAATTATACTATTTCTTTTGCGATTAAATGTCATAACATTGCATTTTTTAATATTAAATGTCAATTTATTAATGTTACTCCAATGATATATTCGGTCAATGTCTTTTTGCAAGCCGTAGCAGTCAAGGGGTGATTTTATTTCTAGGAATAGTTTAAGATCATCGGCATATAAGAGGCACTTCGCGGTCATCAGAACTTCAGGCAGGTCATGGATCATTATCTGAAAAAGCAAGGGACCCAAGATCGAACCCTGACTTACCCCTGATCTCGTGTGATATGAGTCGGACACGTGAATGCCATACCTCACATATTGGTGACGATCTTTTAGGTAGTCAGCGAAGAAGTTAAGTAAGCTAGGGGTGAAACTGATGGCAGCTAACTTGCTGAGTAAAACATCGTTATCAATTCTATCGAAGGCTTTTTGAAAATCGAAATATATGACGTCAACTTGCGATCTGCGGTCTAGAGCCTCCGATATGAAATCAGTCAGGCACAATAAGTTCGTGTTCACGGAGCGACCCGGCCTAAAACCGTGCTGCTCTTCGCCAATCTGGTGCCTCACTTGCCTATATATCTCTTTGTGAAGTATATATTCAAATACTTTCGCTAGGGCGCACAGAATGGCTATTGGGCGATACTCCTCCACTAGCGTTCTTTTGCTGCTTTTTGGAATAGGAGTAACTCTAGACAACTTCCATTGTACTGGGTACTTTCCTGTTTTAAGGCAGAGATTAAATAAATGAAAAAGTGGGAGAATCACGTGTTTTTTGCCGAGTTTAAGAGCGGAACTGGGTAAATTATCGGGGCCCGGTGAGCTACTTGATTTCAGTTTATTCAGACTGCGCTCAACCTCCACCGGAGTCACAGCCGGAAAACTGACATAACCACCTCTTAGCCCAAATTCAGAACACGAGTTTACTATTAAAGATGGAGATTCCACTAAGAAAACACTAGAAAAATAGGATGCAAATGCTTCAGCAGCTTCAACTCCTGTGCACTCAGAGTTCCTATACGAAACGCAGGGCTCATAACCACCCTTTGACCTCATACAATTAACATGGCTCCAAAACATCTGTGGGCGCTGCTGTAAATTTTCCTCTATTCTAGCTTTATGAGCTAGGTAAGCTTGAGAGATTTGGAATCTCATATTTGCTCGAAATTCCAAAAATATCCTGTATGACTCGTCACTCTTGGATGTTACCCAGGCCCTGTGCAATCTGGATTTACGCCGAATGCCCCTAATAATATCAGCATTGAACCAAACGGGATACCTGCGGGATTTACCAGTCTTTCTAATTTTTTTTGGTGTTGACAAGTCGAATGTCTCGTACATGATACCATAAAAAGCTTCGGTCGCCGTGGACACATCGCTACAATCTAGCACAGGCGTCCACGAAATTTCGGCGAGGGATGACAGAAAAAGAGGAACATCCATCCTAGCAAAATTCCAGTCACGCGTTGTATCAATGTTACTGGGGGGGAGGCCAGCGCAGCGACTATGCAGTAAACGGAAAAAGAGCGTTATCTCGAGCGCTGGGTGGTAAAGCTTCTCGACCTTGACAAACCCTTCCGCAGCCTTCGCGACGCGCACCTTTCGCGACACACTCTCAGTGCAGTCTTGCGCCAACACTACGTCCAGAATTCCGCCATTATCATTCACAATTCTATTATGTTCTATTAAATTACAAAATGTCAAAAAATAAAAGTAATATTTTTTTATGGAATCAGAAGAACTATTCATATTTAAATCACCTAAAATTAAAATATTATTATCTCTCCTATTACCCAGAAAAGATTCTATTTTACAAAACATGTTTAGGTACACAGCATCTTTGGCCTTAGGCTTTATATAAATTACACAAACTATAAAAGAGGTCCCGCGGTGGGTCACCGAAGCCCAAAGATCCTCGCCATGTTCTGACTCGAGGTCCCGCCGGCGACGTAGGTTGACTCCAGGTCTTGCAGCGAGCAGGACTCCTCCACAAGGAGTGTCGCGGTCGCGACGCAGTAGGGTCCAGCCGTCTGGAACCAGCTCGGCATCTTCCACTGACCCGTCAAGAAACGTTTCGGATGCTGCGACGAGTAAATGGTCTGATACTAGCATGTTAGCGTACCACGAATCCATTTTTTTTTTTCGATTTTATTCCTCTGACGTTCTGGTAAAAAATATTTATAAGGGATGACTCACTAGTGCTCGGCTCGCTTAGTGCCGACACCTCCTCGAAACGACTGGCTGTTCTCAGGATCCCTGGGCCTTCGAATTGGTCTTCTAAAATTTATCCAGGTTTTGACCCGCGCATTTTCTGGCCAGACATTTACACAGAAGCATTTATCGTAACAATCTTCCGGAACACCGATTTTAAAAGAAGTATAATTTTTAGATGTTTTTAGTTGTTCTACTGTCACAGCTCTCTGTGGACAGAGCTCAGCTAGGTATGCTTTGACCTCATCCAATCTTGACAACATGTTCCACAAATGAAAGTGTTTGCGTACCTCCGCAGCTTTCAGTGACGTCACAGCAGGCCCAGCGACGCAGCGCAGAGATAACGATTGCCGCGGTCGCTTTCTTCGAACTTCACTCCAAGATTCCTCCGTAGAGACCGGCTGGGATTCCGCTAATGTACCTCCGTCCGGCAATGTAATCTCAGCAGTCGAAACGCAAAGAGAATTCAGCACAGAAGGTGTATCGATGGCCTGTTGTTTAATACGCGCGGGGCCCGATGCAATATCTCCATATGAATTACCCTCTTCTTTCCGCAAGCGTGGTTGTCTTTCTCCAGTTTTAGGATTATGAGTTTGAACAGACACCGCAGGTGCCGCTGACGTCAGGGGTAGGGTTGGTTCAATATATGCTCTGTTCTCACATACTCTTAATTTGCTTATCAAACTTTCAACTAAGCCGGCATACTCCTTTAACTTCTTCTCATAAGATTCGTTAAGCAAAACAGAGCGACAAAGTTGTTTGTCATAATCAGCTAAAACAGTAGTGCATTGCTTAAGCTTTGTGTCGTAGGCGGACAACAGCAAGTTCGACTTAACTACCTGTTCACTCAATTCATTCCGTTCGCTACGTACCTGAGAATTTTCATACATCAGATTTTCTATTAATTCATTGTCAGTCTGAACGCGAGATCCTTTTGATCTAACAGTAACATTTGGGTCCCTTTTGCGAGTTCCAACAGGGGTCGAGCTGTTATCACCGCCCCTTTTAGCAGAGCAACTGCATTCCGGGCAGATCCAAGTTACGATATCCAAGCTTGCATAGTCTCTCACTCCGCTACATAGATTAGCATGATATGATCTATTGCATTCTCGTACCGTACAGCGCGCATACTCCTCTTCGCCTAATATAATACCTTGGCAAGCAGCACACTCCATTTCTACGCTTATAGAATAAAGAACAGCACAGCACTCATAAACCGAGGCACGGAGCAGGTAAAACAGATAGCGCCTTGTAGTGTAAACAAAGCACAGCTGATTGCAAGCGTAGCAGGTATCGCGGGGGCTGTGGCGGGGGCTGTGGCGGTGCAGCGGGCGGTAGCAGGCGAGCCGACGATGACTCAGTGACGTCGGTCGAGCAACAGCGGGCGGCGCGCATGCGCAGCGATAGGATGCCGCGAAACCGTTGGTAATAATATGAACGGTTCTTCGCTTCCAATTTCACGAATACTTGCACGATTTCGCTGGGATAAACGTCACTGTAACTGTTTTTTTTTAATCTACACAGCAATATAAGTTACACCGATAAAGATCCACTTTATCCACGTTTACGATTTAAATAAATGCGGAGCGGTTCAACGTGATGCCACTCTAACATGCGCGGAGCGCTAACTGCATATGGTATAATCAATCTCTATTCCAATCTTTATCCAAGTCCAATGAACCATTTACAAACATACACACACACTCACTTATTCACACTCACACTCATTCACACCATGGTTGGTGACATGTCCACCATCCCATGATAATTGAAGTGACTCCCAGACAATAAACATCAACGTCCAGCACCGTATTGCGTTTTTCATCCGAATAATCAGAATAATCAATTTATTGGTAAGAAATATTACAAGTCAATATAATAATAATCACATATAACTTAGTATAACACTAGAGTATAATATATGTCAATTGTGAATATATAATATGTAAATTACATTAAACACAATGTATTTATATATCTTACTATTATTATTAAAAGAGTTATTTAATAATAATGTCAATTTAGATTATATAAATTATATTAAATACAAAATAAATTATTTAAATGTCATTTTATTTTTCGTACATATTCGTCAACGAACCATCCCGAGAACGACCATGCTTCCAAACTACTGATAGGAGACAGATTATCTCAAACTATAGTGTTATAAAAACCAAGGCGCACCCTTGCAGAAGAAGCTCATCTTCCTCAGTCGTTCCCTCAGTGTTAAGGATCGTGACTCTTCTGAAGTGTTCTAACTGCTTCCCGCCACATTTTTCGGTCTGTGGCTTCATGGAGAGCTACGTTGACCGGCATAACTAGCTGCTGCGAAACTTGGCCAGACCACCGTTTTGGGCTTCTGCCTTTTGGCAGAAGAAGTTAACCACTTGTTTAGCAACAAAAGGATATTTCGAATTCAAAAACGCAAACAAATTCACATAACAACTAATGGACAATGGATAATCACGTAGGCAGAGCACGCGTTGATGTCTTTTGTATGTGATTTTTTTCAAACTAATAAACGTGATATACATCTTACAACTTTTTATCTTCTTTGTTCTTGGCAAAGAATTGGATGGTTTATATCAGTCTCAAATAGGGTGAATTCTGTGCATTCCTGACTCACCGCGAAGAACGTCTTTTAGTGAACACTCTTAAATACACGGCGCCTTTCCTTGTTCTGATAAGGCCAAGATGCTAATTAATATGTACATGTTCCTTTATGGTTGACGTCAACGCGTTGATTTGTCGTACGGGGATGACATTGTAAACATTTGACCTAACCCTCATGTAAAATTTAAGTAAAAAAAACATGGGAACAACTTTGTAAATTGAACCCTTATTTCTCCTGGTCACGCTATAACTTGAGAACGGTTTTACCGATTTCATTCAACTTTTTTTTTATGTTTTCTAATACATCGTAGGTACATTAAAAATTAAGGAAAGATGGGTGGTTATGACCAGGCCAAAGGCCAAGCCTACTACGTGAACGCAGTCGCGGGATTATTTGTCATGTCTGATTGACTGATTCATCAACGTAGAGCCTAAACCGCTGGGGCAAAGTTTTTTGCTTGTTTATAAGTTGTGAGCATAAAAGGCATTAAAAAAGTCTTGAAATCTTTTTTCTTGGTATCCACTAAAAATAGATTTTAAGACTATTTTTGGTGGTAATTCCTGTGGCTTCGTATTCCATAAACAAAGAGAGCGAAGCTGCTGTTAAGTCAACAACTGTCATAATTAAAAAATATCACACGTAATTATTTTAATGTTAGTTTTAAACAAATTAATAACCATGTAATTGATCACCACCCGGAATTCCTAATTTGGAAAACAGAGAACATCACAAAAAAGGCACGGTGGAGACTTATTGCATCAGTCTATCAGATCCGGTCAGCTATGGCAAGTGCATAATGAACTTCTACTTGCACAATATTATGCCAAACATTACGTGCGAGCGTACAGCCTTCACCTTGCCGATCGTTGGAATCAGCCGTGACGGCGAAGAAAAACAGCTATTACTTAATAATTCGATTATTGGGGCCAAGTTCATTGGTTGCTATGGACGAACTTGTCTTTGTATCAGTCTAGAAACAATGATTTCTTGGTTTTTGAGTTCTGTGACCGTAACTGAAAAACCACGTTGCATTGAAAGTCACGTCATATTAGTCAACACACTTTTAAAAAAATATTGTTTTTAACGATCAAGGAAGTAAGAACACGTTTTCAAGAAGCTTATAGTAAACTGTGAATCAACAAATTAATACATCGAAAGGTTGCAGTTTGCAGTTCAGTCCAGATATTAATCTTTTAGCTGACAATGTTTAGCGTTTTAAAAGACTTTGGAGAGATGCGAGAATTAGAGAAATTAAGTTTTATGTTAGATCGAATAGACTTTTTTCGCCTCGACTCTACATTAAAAAATCGGCGGGAAACAAGGGATATAAATATCTTGTATCTTGTGGAGTGACAAATTTATGAGTGTTGTCAACTTGACAGTTGCTTTGTCAGATTAAATAGGGTTCAAAATGTATAAACTTGAACCGTATAACAATCTTCATTCTTACACTAAAATTATACACTGTCAAGGTAACGTATTCGAATTTAAAAAGTCAAAGAAGTAGAAGAAGAAGAAAATTAGAAATAAAATGTATAATATATGTGTACAATTAAATTTTCTCTTGCATATGAAACCCTTAACATAAAATAAAAAGCTGATAAAATGGTCGCTATTATGCAAAATAGAAACAAAATTTCCTCTAAAACAAAAAATGTATCCTTGAAGCCCTGTCTTTCTGCTTAAGTTAATACTTAGTATTCACTGTTTTGCAAAAGCTTGCCTTTTTGTTTTTTTTATAATTTAGATAGAAGTGCTTAGTACCTACTTAATAAATTGCCTCATAATTAAAAAATCCTCGCCATCTTTAACAATTTAATCCGTTGGACTTAATTTTTGGTTAGAAGTACATACCTTCGACCATTTAGACGCTAAAGAAGACGTACGATCTGTATCTTCACAGAAACAGTCCGTTACTTTTATTTATATCAAATCAAATAATTCATTTGCAAGAATACAATAGTATGGTATGTACATTTTGGGATGTATTGTGAAATGCGTGGTTTCTATATTCTGCTTCCAAATTTTTAAGAATAACTCTAAAAATACGATATTAATAATTTGATAAATTTATATATAATATCATTCTAAATTTACATATATTCCTTATTACTATAAAAACAATGTTTTAATAACCACTGACTTAGACTATTCGTATAAACCTTTATTTTATTTTATTTATTTATTTATTAATATGAACGCACTTGCAATTATACATATTATTAGTTCTTAAATGAAACAAAACAAAGTCTTAGCTAATGAAGTAATTTAAAAATAAAATTATTTATATAATGTCAAACTTAAATAATAATGCTTAATAAAATGTCAAATTAAATATTATTCACAACGTGACGCTCTAACAGTTTTATTACGTCAGGTACCTAATTTATTATAAACAGTTATGTTCATATTATAAACATTTCTCATAGATATATTATCTATATTTTACGATTGAGTAAGTATGTTAAACTTTTTAACCGTTCAAATACCGTAATAATTAAAACAGATTTATGAATGAAACGCACGTAAATTTACGTCAGTGGTACTCAAAGCGTTAAAATGGTTACGTTTGTGTACATAATATCTAATCTTTGAATAATGTCACAGTCAAAGTCAAAATCATTTATTCAATTTAGGCATCAAAGGCACTTATGAACGTCAATTTTTTATTTTAATGTACTTTAAAGCTCTACCGCCGCGTTCCAAAATATATAGAGCCTACCGAGAAGAAGCAGCAAGAAACTCGGGGCCATTCTTTTTATATAGATGTTTACAATGTTTCTACAACCCGGTCACAATATCTATGCACCTGACCTCGTGACGTCATATCGGCGGTCTGGGTACGGTGTGAAAAAAAGTTTTTTCGAGAAATGTGGAGGTAAAAAAAAAATACTAACCTTTTCAAATCAATTTATTATTGATGAAGGGTTTGTTACTAAAAAACAATAATTATGATTACAAAAACATTTATTATTAAACTGGGATTTCTTTTTTTACAGCATAAAAACTGTTGATGATATTTCGTATTGCGCAAATGTCAAAATCATCTACTTCGATGCGTTTTTTGTACTGTTTACGCTTCTTACCCGGTGTCGATAATTTTGGTTCTGGGTGGGTTTCTAAATTATGACTAGTACTTGGAGTCGGTCTAGCGCCCGGCGAAGTAGGTGGTTGTACTTTGGCTTAATTTTTAATTTTTATTAGAGTCCTCTTTGATATCCCAGTTGCAGCACAGGTTCGTTTCACCACTTGGTCTACAGGTATGGTGTACTGCTTATTTGCTTTCTCCGATTCAAAAAACTTGAGCACTTTCAAGATTAAATTTCTTGATTCGCTGTGTATTGTTTTTCCCATGACTTCAGTTTAACAGCTACATCAGTTTTAATAACAACCAAACCAGTCCAAACTTAACAGTAAACAGTCTAAACTTAACAATAAATATTAAAAAACAAAACAACAACAAAGCGAAAATATCAAAATTATCGGGACGTGTATCGGCAACGAAGATGCTAACCGTACTGTCGCACCGAGGAGTGCGCGGAGAGGTGACAGGGGAAGCGGGAGAGGCACCGCATTCCAGCGAGGTGCACAGATATTCTGACCGGGTTGTACTTAGGTACTATAAATATTACATTTTATGGGTGGCAGAGTGACAGAAATGGAGTATTCCAAACATCTTTATCTTCTATATAATGTCGAATGCGCGGTCAAATTATGCTTAGTCTATGTTATTTTAATTTATTTGTATATCTTTTTGCTAAAACTGATGAAGCATCCGCAAAGGCTAATAAGATCGTTGAACCATAGACGAGATAATTGGGTCAGTGTTATCATCAACTCGCAAAAACTAATATTTTATATACATAGTGGAGATGGCGGTAAAAACGCAACAATGGGTATCGTTGATTTTATACGATTTTCCTGTAATTTGTGTTTCTACGAGTTTTGTCGTGTAATAGTGGTGGATTATACCCGTTAAGTGTTTTAATCTGTCCGCATCAGGACGAAAAATAACAATAGATTTATGAATGAAACTTGCCTCGAATGAGGCTTGCTGATTCGGACAGATTAATGATGTTCGAGTGTAGGCAAAGAGAACAGAATCATGAAACGTCGTTTCGTGTTTTTCTCGTCAATCGCCATAGACATTTTTAGTAATGGATTCACTGCATTACTAGAAAGTAACTTAGAACATTGACTTCATTTCGTACTTATTTATGTGACTGTTACTTCAGTCTGACTACTTGCCTAACAGTTCACTTGATGCAGCTATATGTATCTGTTTAACTTGAGTAATGGCAAATGAAAAAACGTTGGAGCCCACTGTAATATGGATAAAGTAATATACATTTTAATTTTGGAGATAATAATTTACAGGCCAGTCTAAAGGATGTTGTACTTTTTACTACTAACATAATAAAATAATTTGCCAAATTTTAACCATCGAAAATGAATAGTTTCGTAGATATTAAATGTAGAACTGAGTACGATGGCATTGTATTGAAAAAACATATTACTCGTATTTTACACCATTTAGTATAACGTACGTGTACCTACGTCGTTTTTTCCAACTGCAATGTCTGCCCGAGATGTTGGAAAAAACAACTTTGAGAACGAGGTGAATAGAAGAATTCGGATGGGCTGGGCAGCGTTTGGGAAGCTACGTCGAGTCATTACTTCGCCGATTCCACAGTGCCTGAAGACGAAAGTCTTCAATCAGTGCGTCCTACCCGTCATGACATACGGAGCCGAAACGTGGACACTGACGGCTCGAATGGTCCACAAGCTCAAGGTCGCTCAGCGGGCTATGGAAAGGGCTATGCTTGGTGTTTCTCTGAGGGATCGCATCAGAAATGAAGTGATCCGTCAGAGAACCAAGGTCATCGACATAGCCCACCGGATCAGCAAGCTGAAGTGGCAGTGGGCTGGCCATATTAGCCGTAGAACCGACAACCGTTGGGGTAAACGAGTTCTAGAGTGGAGACCGCGTCTCGGCAAACGTAGTGTAGGACGTCCTGAGGCACGGTGGAGTGACGATCTGCGCAAGACGGCTGGCAAAAACTGGATGCGAGAAGCCCAAGATAGACCTAAGTGGCGTGCAATTGGAGAGGCCTATGTCCAGCAGTGGACTGCTACAGGCTGATGATGATGATGATGATGATGATGATGATGATGATGATGATGATGGCGTGTGGAATGTTCAGTGAAAAACACACACATAATACTATTAAAAAAATGTTAACCTTATTAAATATTGTAATGAATTATGAACCCTGACGCTACCAACCAACCAAATCAACCAAACCAATTCTATAGCGTCAGGATCACCTGACACTATAGAATTGGTTCAAATGTGCGTGTAATTTATAAGTTAATGCGGCCTTACAATACAATGAACTTGAATTTAGACCGACTTTGTCAACCCCGACACGCCGTAGCCTTGGTCTGTTCTACCCCTAGAGAATTTTTGAGAGCCCGGAGGCCCGAAGTCCTGGCAGCCCTGTAATGAGTGCATTACATCTAATACGTTCCACTCCCACTTGTATTACAGCATGGTACAGCAAGGCCCTTATTCGGTGCATTAACTGTCACTATTGCTGCCATACCTGCCGTGCGATTCTCTAAGAGCAAACATCGTTGCATCTTTGACAACATCGGTGAAACAAATGACGAGATGACAAGAAACGTTGGAAAAACAAACTTATGTACAAGGGCGATATCTCATTAAGTATAGTAGTTTGACATCGGTGAACTCATCGACGAGCACATCGACGAATCATCAGAGAATCGCACGGCTGTTGCATATGTTTTGAGGTATGTTTTCGCTTTTCGCCTTCAAAAAGATTTACTTCTAGGCAGTAGCTCTTTTTCTTAACTGCTGGATATCGGTTGTATTATAATCGGCGAAGCCGATATATCGACCTGCCGATTATATCGGCCGATATATCGGTATAGGAATCGGTATCGTTACATCCCTAAGTATAAGTATGAGTACGAATACTCATGTTATATACTCACGTTATATACTTATGTTATATATTAGCATATACTAGCGGCTAGCACATACTAGCGGACCTCCCCGGCTTCGCACGGGTGGACATTTATAGCCTATGTTGATCAGGGAAAATGTAATATTCTAATGGTGAAAGAATTTTTGAAATAAGTCCAGTAGTTTCTGAATGTATTCCTTACATACTAATTATTCCTCTTTAAATAGTGTAGAAGTTCCAGACATTGAAAGAACAGGAGTCGATCTGATCGACTCGTTTTTTGTAATAGTAAAAATATAATTTTAACAAATAAGAAAAAGAAGCCCCGAGAATTGCATTGCCTAGGGGCCCTATAGGGTTAATCCGGCCCTGGCAGCCCCGACCCACCGTGACAAAGGTGCAGGAATCAAGTAACCCGTAGTATCGAGGCTTTTTGGAATTTGTTACGCAAAGGTGAAGGGCCTGCTATTCCCGCAGAGCCGGAGATAAGGTAGGCAAACAGATTCTGACTCCCCTACCTCTTACTCCCTGAAAAAAACAACAAAAATAACTAACTAGCTGACCCGCCAGCGGCTTCGCTCGCATGGCCTCGCGGGATACGGTTAATTATCATTTTTAACTATCACACAAGATCTCTTTAATTTACCGGGATCAAAAGTATTATATATGTTGACCAGGGATATAGGCTATATATATATATATATATATATATACAAAATTTAATTTAAATCGGCCCAGTCGTTTCGGAGACGAGCCCATACAACCAGACAGACGAACAGACAAACAGAGAAACAAAACAATTTAAAATCATCTAAATTAGTTTGATTTCATTCCTTACATCCTCCTGACTCGGTTTTTATGTACCCTTTGGCATAGTGGTAACCATAATGTCGCAGGATATTTCGGAAAATGTTCTCTATCTCTGTTGTTTTAAAAATTTCTTACAAAAATTTCCGTCACCCACTATGCCAGCGTCTCATATACAGAGGTATAAACCTGTTTACACCCTATTGTTTACGAGTAATGGTTGGGATTGCTTTGAAATAAAACATGATTCTACCGATGCCGTCTATAAGTACAAGTACTTTATATTCAATTATAATATCAATTGGGGCCGTGGAATCTAGACTAAGTATATTATTTTAATTTTGTATGTCGTGCCCGCCCGTCATTACAATGGAAGAAGTTGATTGATAAACAATAGAACATTAAATAAATATTTAATTTATAAGGGCAAATACATACATAATTCATTTCTACTATTTTTCCCATACTTTGCAAGTTCATAAGTATAATTTTAGATTTAATTAAAAGATGTAAAATTAAAACAATTGTGACTTTTGACAGAGCTCCGTGCGAAACTATGGAGAGACCCTTTACTAAAATAAAATGCGTGTACACTCTCATACACACATACATAACCAATGTCGCGGGAGGCATGCACGTACACAATAACGCATTGCAACATCCAACATCCGAGAACAAACATTTCTTCTTATTATAATGGCCATTTCTTGTCATAATAACACCGGTTTATATATAGGTATTAGATTCCAGGTATCAGATTCCAGGTAAGTCGATGCATCAAACAACCTACGTCATCCGTCTTTCTGTCAATACTACTTTTGAGGAGTTCATAATTTTTTTCACAAATAAAAACTATATCTATTTCTACTTCTATCATTTGAACCGTAATAAGAAGTACATTGATAATTTCACAGAATAGGTGTTGTTCTAGTACATAAATAAAAGAGCAAAAACTGTTAGGACGGGACCCCATAATAAAACACGTTTTTGAAATATTTCTTCTTCACTTTTGTTCAATCAAGTTTGCACCAACTATATAATAGTAAGAGGCGAGGAACCCCGACTTAAACAAGAACTTTACCCTCAGTGCACGAGTCAGACCATTACGTGGTCAGTTTTACTTATATTCAGTCCTGACTCTCTGATATCTTTTGCAACATCCGTTGTGACCCTGTCATAGTTTATTGACATCAAATCAGTAGTTCCACTTTTCCCCTAAAAATTAGAACTACTGACGAAATTATATTTAAGTATCTCTAAAAACTTTTTCATAATAGATTTACTCTTTTATTGAGTCTGATGAAATAATACAAATAAATATGTCAAAAAAACGGCTTTCATAATAAACTCACTCTTTGTTCTGTCCTTAAGGTGAACTAGTTGACTGTATCATGATTATCCATAAATTTTCCATTGCTGGGCCTTCGTATCACAGAGAGGAGTGTGGCCACAACCCTCCACATGAACCTAGTGCGGCTAGGTGTAGGTGGCGCTAGTGGGCGTCAGGAATATACAAGCCAACGGAATACCTCCGAGATTGCCAAACAACCGTTGTCCTTAGACAACTAGGACCGGTGGCTTCACGTGCTTAGCGCAGCACGGAAGTACTTCGTAGTAAATGCCATCCATACAAGTAGTGACTGCAGGTAATCGAGTGATAAACAGCTAGGCTAACTCTGCTATGAGATGACTGTGACTGAAATCTTTATTTCCGGTACTTACTTGGATCTAGATATGACGCGTCAGGGTGCATCGTGTAACAGAAATATGTTTTACAAAATCGTTAATAGTCCGATATTTCAATTTCCACAAAGTTATTTGTCTCAGCGCTCAAACTGTTGAACTAATTTTGTTGAAATCTTGTATATATAATATACCGAGTACTTTAATTAACGACAGACCGGTTGGCGCAGTTCATAGATCCCAGCCCATAGTGGAAATTATATATATAGGATGTCCCAGTCTTCTGTGCCGCTGTCCCCGGGTCTATCCCCGACAGGTCATACATTTGTGTGCACGTACGTGGCTCTCCACTATCTGCCGACAAAGAGCCCTCAGCTTCTTCGGACATATTATGCGGTCTTCAAAGCATTGTCTGGAGAAAGCCATTATTTTAGGAAAAATTGACGGTAGACGTGGTCAGGGAAGGGAGCCTGTAAGATGGTCTGACACGATTAAGAAGGCAGTGGGTGGTAGCATACACCCTGCGGTTCACACAGCCTATGACCGCACCCAATGGAGACTGATTGCACTTGGTCGCGATCCTCAGCAGTGAGGGAACGAGAAGAGAGACGTGTCAGTTTGACCTGTGCGTGAGTATATGTTTTATTAGTCATCAGGTTACCATAGTAGAGGCTCTGCCTAGTTTGGGATCTAGAAGTTGGCAGTGTGGATTGTGTGGATATCCCATACGATGATGATGTATGAAGGATGATGTGCTCAGTAAAAATTTCAGCTCCTGTGGTCCTAGCACGAAAAACTGTGTAAGTGTAACGTAACGTGTTATTCACGTGAAACAGTATAAACTGTCATGTATCAAGGGCAACTGTGACACAGATAACGCATAGTTTGTACGCCCAAGCGGGACGCGTTGACGCTTACGATACGAATACTTTTTCAAAGATTGTTTGTGCTACGGCCTCAGTTTTTTTATATTAGTAGGTGTAATATTTTCGGTAGCATGGGGCGCGCATGTATTGTATAAATAATTTTGAAATATACAACTTCGATTTTATACCTGCTTTTTATATAGTTCTTATATTAGTGTTCAATATGACGTGTACTTTAATTGAATTGAATATTGGAATATTTAAATATCATATAATTTTTGTTCTGTGGTATAGCGTATTTTTTTGCAAGTGACCGTTGCGCGACAGACGCCAGCTCATCTGTTGGGAAACAGGACGCATCGCATTACACAAGTTGATAAAACTGTTTTGTTAGAATTTTTTTGATGTTTTACGAAAGTACGTGGAGCATTATAGCTTGCGTAGTATACACATTCCTTGTAGCACTATGGGTTCAATTAGCTAGAAAGTACGGCTACGCAACAAAATCACTCTGTAAAAATGGTAATATAAATAACGGTTCAGATGAGGGAAATTGAGCAGTGCCCTATGGATTCCTTTTATATGTTTTTTACGGGGTCATAACCCAAAGAATATCTTCATAAGTACCAGTGTTGTGTCAGATTCTTTCTTGATTAGGATTTTTAACGCACTTATACCTGCTTAGCGAGACAAAGTTTTCCAATTTTAGAGAGAAAACTTACTTCCTCGGACGGGATTTGAACCTGCGTCTTCCGACAGCCCGTGTAAGACGCCATGACCGCTAGGCCACCCAGACGATTCCTCGGAGCATCGAATTTCACCCAGTTAATTTTAACCGTAGTTTGCGTGGGGTCGGAGCGGCATCTTTTGAACAGCTTGATTTAAACCGAAAGAAGAGTTTTTATTAACACTAAACTTTCGTATTAATCCCGTGTGAGGATAATTAATTGTTCTCTCTAAAAATGCACAGGTTGTGTTTAGGTGCGAAAGTGTCTATAGCAACTGTAATTACTGTGGGAGCGTGGCATAAGATCCAATAAGATCCAATATCTCGAGGTAACGCGAGTACTGTGCAGGGCCTCTCAAAACTCATGTATATATAGTATATATCATGTATATATAGTATATATTATAAAAAAAAAAAAAAAAACGATATCAAAAAATATTTTGTGACACTTCCGCTGAAAAGAAAACAATGATTTTGGCCTATTTGGGGGGCGTGCACCACCCTCCCTCCCGCATAAAATGCTAATAGAAAGAATACAAAATAAAAAACACAAGAAACCCCAAATAAACCAAAACCGATTCGACACGTGTTTCGCCTCTACACGAGGCATCCTCAGGAGATGTTGACTCGTCGAGCGCTAGACCGACAGTGACTCACTTATATATATTAGTTATACTCACTGTCGGTCTAGCGCTCGACGAGTCAACATCTCCTGAGGATGCCTCGTGTAGAGGCGAAACACGTGTCGAATCGGTTTTGGTTTATTTGGGGTTTCTTGTGTTTTTTTTTTTTTATTTTTATTTTGTATTCTTCCTATTAGCATTTTATGCGGGAGGGAGGGTGGTGCACGCCCCCAAATAGGCCAAAATCATTGTTTTCTTTTCAGCGGAAGTGTCACTAAATATTTTTTGATATCGTTTTTTTTTTATAATGGATTTCCGCAAAGTAACGCCTGAATCAATAAATTTGTATATATTATGTATATAGTATATTATAGCTCCAGGGGGGCACTATAACTGTCATGTTAGAGATGACTTCATCATCGCGCGAAACTAAGTACTCAAGTGACTTAGGACTTGCACGTTAACTCGGGTTAAATAAATAAGTCTAGAGTATTTAAACCCAGGGTTAGATATTTCAATTTTTAACTCTCATTGTACCTTGCACCATTAAAAATTACACCAGGGTAACTAACATGACAATTCCTATTTTTAGCGGGGAACATTGAAGTAAACTGCTATAAACTGTAGAAGGGCAGGTTGTTGCGAGATCAATACGTGCAGATTTCGAAAGGAACGATCTTATTCTAGTATAAAGGTTTTTTGTAGTAGTACTACATAACTCTAATACTCGATGTTCTGAGATTGAGAATTATCGTCAGAGTGCATTTGAAACCAAAACCCAACTCTTACGCACACTCCTGCATAGAAAAAGATTATTTGGTACTACATAATGATCAAAACAGATAAAAGACAAAGCCAATAGGTACTAGAAAGGTATACAAGCACGTTTGTTTTATCTATAAACGGTACTGTGTTCTGGGTCAAATTATTCACTTTGTGAACAAAATGTCGCAAAAATGCACACTAAAAGGATACCTAATATTTATTTAAAAGTACCACTCACTGACATTGCCCTGATTCGGCCTGAGGACATTCGCCTTCGGTTAACCAGCATGCGGAAGTGACCGCGGGCTTTCGACTCGAGTTATCCAGTTCTTGCTCTGATTATTGACATTTTGCATCAATGACACAAATGTCTATGACCCTAGTGAAATAAGAAAAAGTTTGATAAATTTCGGAATCAGAAGAATCTTGAAAGAAGCACCAGTGGCGAATATAAGACAACATGGTAAGAATATATAATTTGGGATGCAATTATACATGTAAGTAACTAAATATGTATAGAGTATAAATATGATCAGAGGGTTAGAGGCAAGCCGAAGAAGATATATGCACGGACTGCGTGTGGAATATATGCATGAAAGTTGTATGTATAGAGTGGCGAGACTGGCAAGCTATGCGCTTTATGGTAAGCTTAGTTCTAAAACTTTTCGTCGTCACTGTATTGCGATTGGCAACCCGAGATATTGGTTTGTAAATTACTTTCAAAAAAGTAATTTAACGCGCCCTTCAGGTCATTAGGCTGTAATGCTTGGGCACTATTGCTTTGCGGCAGAATATTTGGCACTGCAGTGGTAGGTCTTTTACACATGAGGCCTACCACCAAGAAAGTCGGGTTTCTACTTCTCTTACGATTATCTACCCGACGGAGGAGGTTGATTCTTTAACTTCATTACCTCTCGAAGTATAAGGGCATAGAAAAAAGTGGAAGAAGAATAGTCTTGGTCTGGCCCCACTTAGCGCGGGATAAGAACAGGAGGAAGACGATATTTTGAAACATTTAAAACTCTAAAATAATAACTATTACAAGCATTTTGCAATAACAATAGGCAGATTCTTATCTTGGTTGAATTTTTTTTTCTTTTACTTAGATTTCCATGTTATGTACTCGTATATATAATGTTTAAGAATTTTTTGGAATGTGTTATATTTTATTACATGGCACTTGCAGATTTACACTTCCTTTCCTTTCTTTGATGTTCACCCCAGGACTACTCTGTATCTCAAACAAAGTCAAGCAATGTTCGTTAAGGTTTATAATACTACTCCTGATAATATAAAAGCTCTTAATATAAAAATGTTCCAACTAGAGTTACTTAATTGGTTAAGGACAAAAACCTTTTATTCTGTACATGAGTTTATGACATCAAAATAGTTTAATTAAGTAGCCAGTAAACTACCTAACAATAATTCATGATTGTATGACATTTAATAATTTTATACTCGTATACCATGTATGACAGCAAAAATATTTGCATGCTATAATTAGGGCTGAATGTGAATTAGAACTTATATTATTATTATATAAGACCTCAAACTGTACCACATTTACAGCAAACAAACAAATTTCAATTTTTTAATATCAACTATTTTAACCGGTGACCTCATTTTGGTCAGTGGTTAGTCTTAACAAGTAATACATCATCGATTGCGGACGCTGTCAATAAGGTCACTTCTAAGCTAATTAGCAAATATGCTTTTCTGAATATTACTTAGTTTGGAAAGCGGGAAAATACAGACACTGGATTTAGGGTAAATTCTGCATAAATGACAACTGCAATATACTAACGTCAATTACCAAATCTGTCTATGGGAAGTGGCACATTTTTTTTTCCACGGCCATCGTTGAAACTTTGGGGTGAGTTCGGAAAAATTAACACGAAAATTAATGTATGAACGATTTTTTACTATATGCAGTCTGAGATGAGATAACACCTCGAGTTATGAGTAAAAAACTTAATAATAGTCATCAGGTCATCTAAGTAAATGAAAATGCATTTGCAAATATATAGACATTAAATTAAATATAAACATACCACATATAAACATACCACATATAAACATATATGTATATACCATACAATATTAATAATAGAAAAAAGGGCCTCGTAACCTTCTCAGGCGCATTAGATATTTAATTACATGCTAAGCACTTTTTCAGCAGGCATTTACACTCATTATTCACGGGGCATTTTTATAATAATTTCGTCACATTTTATAGTTTTACTTATATAATAATCATAGGAGGTTCTTTTTTCTTGTTTGATAGTATTATCACTTTATTTTTGTAAGAAATACAACATAAAAGTTTGACAACTGAATGAAGATCTCAACGAGTACACCAACTTCTCTATAGGAACTAGTATTCTAGGATTTTTTTTTATAATTATGGCAGTTTAAATTTTGACAGCTGTCACCTGAAATAAAGATCTCGGCGCGATGTATCATTTCTCTTTAGCAAGCGATTTCCCGGAATCAATAGTTTTAGAGGTTTTCAGTGTGACCGCTGGATCATGATTTGCCTTTGATTCGGGTCGACTGGGAATTCAGACAAACTGACCAAATAACATAATCAAGCGGGCGGAAATAACCAGCATAAACTGACCTTGTGAAGATTTTAGCTCAGATAGGTCAGTTTATACAGAACTATTTGCACTTTTATTGTACTTTTTCTACCACTATACCCTGTCCGATAGCGTAAACGCACGATGGTTTAAGCACACTAGAAGGCTAGGTTTATTCTTATTTTCTACCGAATTACAAAAAAAGGAGGAGGTACTCAATTCGACTGTTTTTTTAATGTTTGTTACCTCATATTTTTCGACTGGAAGAACGGATACTCAAAATTATTTTTTTGTTTGAAATCTGGTGCTTTCCGTGTGGTCACATTTAAATATCATCAAATTCGGTCAAGTAGTTTTTGAGATACACTCCAATAACTGAATAGAATGGAAGTCAGTATAAAATTTTTCAAATTGTATTTGTTTAGAATATGGTCACCATCACGTTACGTCTACAACCCTTGAATCACGAGATTTAGACTTATCTTTATTCGCCTGAAATACACTTTTTCAACTCCCTCTCCAAGCTCGATAGCGTATGCGCACGATGGCGTATGCACACTGATAGTTGCATTCTTCGTCTTTCTTTGAGAATATGTACACTACTTTGCGCTACAACTCTTGAGATACGAGATGTTAAGTTTTGAAAGGCGACATAGAAAGCGTTTCACTCTCGTTTCTGTGAAAGCCATTTAAAAGACGTTTTCATGTCAAAAATATACTATACGTTAAACAATTTTAAGGTGTTGGGTATAAAATGTTCTATTTCAGTAGATTTTATAATCTACTGAAAGAAGTGGTCTTGCCAGGTGACCGTAGTTCTAAATAGTTTAGTGATAAGCAAAACTTCAAACAACTGGCCCTATTTCCTAACAAGTACCCGTAGAGTATTTTAAAGTAATTCGTAATTCGACGTTTATATCATCCTTGATGCCAAATGAATTCAAGATTTTGAATTTTAATAGAACTATAACAAAATTTGTACTATTTAAGTTAACCCGTTGACTCGCGATTGGCTATGTTTGGCCAATAATACAATAGATTTCGTAGAAATCAACCTACTTTTCTAGGAACTGCAACGTTAAATTATAGAAAAAAAATTTTGCTTTGTCAGATAAGAGAAGGTCGCCCACATGTTTGAGTCTGAATGATTCGTGTATATATTGTAGGCAAAGACGCTAAAGTCCGTAGGAGCCTACAAGCCCATATTTTAATATCTTGAAAGGATACCTGGTTAGTGTCAATTAGCCTTACGAGGAGGCGGAAGATTTCTGCAATGTCCATTTTGTTTAGTAGTAAGACCATAGATATATATTTTTAATGTTTTTTTACCTATCAACGTACATTTTACCAATATATCTTAAATATAATATTTTTTTTTATTATTTTTTATTTAATTATTAAATATAATAAAAATAAAAAACTTAAAAATCTGTTATTTGAGTGTAACTCAAAAACTACTGGACCGAATTAAAAAATATATTTATGGGACCACACGGGAAGCACCAGCTTTCAAACAAAAAAAGAATTTTAGAAATCGGGTCACCAAGTCCAGAGATATGAGGTAACAAACATTTAAAAAAACAGTCGAATTGAGTAACTCCTCCTTTTTGGAAGTCGGTAGATAATTAAAAAATAATCCGCATTCTTTAACAAAATAAAACCATAAATAGTAGTGTCCAGTAAGTACAACATGATTATTTATCTTCAAAATAGTAACATACATTCAGTAAGTATATCATAAAGAAAGTCTTAAAACACCTTTTAAAATTATAATAATATTATGTAGCGCCCAACAGGGTCTCTGTTAATTACTTTTATTATATTTATAAGATCTGTATTTAAACACGTGGAGACGGAATATAATTATGTAAAATAAAATAAAATGTAAATATTAATTAAGTACGAAAATAAATAAATATGAAATTGTGAGGTTCGAATCATATATACGAGTATTATCATTGTTAAATTCCTGATACTTAATTAATAAATGCAATAGTTAAGCTATATTCTTTTTAAATTCAGGGACCTCTTAAAGGAGCTCTCAACTCGAAATTCAGAATCGCGTTCCACGATTTTTATTGTTTTATTTTCAATACAAAAGCAAGGGCAAGTTCACATGGCCAGTTATTATTTAACAATGAATATATCGAAAGTTGACGATATTGCTTTTAAACATACGCCTATGCAATTTGTGGCAATGTTATTACCATTTACGTGGTTAATGAGGTCGTACCTTATGAACGCATGAGTAAATTTTTACACGCGTGGTATGAACTAGTATGAACCGGTAATTATAATATTAATCATAGTTTGAATTATTATAACAATACTGCAGGGGCTACTGTGGCCAGACGTCGTCGCGAGGCGACACCGGGGACCTTGGTTTTGACTGTGGCTAAATGAGACCCTTGGCCCCGGTTGGTTGGTTACCGGCTTGCTTAATTGACAGTCCAGGGGTGAAGACGCAATATAAAGTATCAACACACTCCATATGTTAATCCCGATTCTCCCTGGGGCTAAATGAGACCCCTGACCCCCAGTTTGTAATAGCTAATTGGCCGTCTGGGGGTGGAGACGCAAGACCAAGTAACAAAAAGCTCCAAGGGTGGTAGTGTTAAAGGGTATAAAGCCTGAAATAGTACTCTACTGAATCCACAGCACGGATCTTGATATCCTTTAGTTATCCATACCAATTGTCCCCAGTTGCCCCTGTCACACCAATGGTAGAGGGTTTTTGGGGGCCCGCTTAGGATCGAACATAGTCATAGTGAAAGACGCAGTACTTAATTTTTCTTAATGTAAAATAAAATTATCGATATCCTATCCTGCTCGCCTAGCTATTTGGCATTAAATTTACTTTAAACTTATGCAAATTAACCGTGTCCAAAGAACTTCCAAATCAATACTATAGTCTGTTTTTTTAACAAACTAGTATTAAGTAACTCTCGCAACCAATAGCAACGTAGTCAACATTTCTTATTTGTTAAAAAAACATTCTATAGTAAACTTTACTCATTGGGATAGGTCATGTCTTAATGTAGATTTAAATAATTAAGTGCTGTTAAACATTCAATTTATTACAATATCAAATATAAATAGACAACATCAATGATATAAATAACCTAAACTAAAAATAATATAATCTAGTTTAATAAATCGGTAAGTTAGTAGGTAATTAATGAGTTTAATTAATTAGTTGTTGAAAACTATACAACGATATCTCTTCCATGAATCATTACTGCCATGAAAATAGGCATACTTTTAAATTACTCTCTCATTGGCAATGAAATATGTAGTTTATTTATTGTTTAAAAGTATTATTTGCTACGTGATCTTCTTGTTCAATATACAATAATAATTATATATTAAATATGAATAATAGCAACTTACGTCAATCTTTTTTTCTAATAATATTGTTAGCGTTGAAATTTCAAAACCGGAACCGAAAAATCGTACGCCATTAGCGTTCTAATTTAATGAAATCATTTGCGTATATATTCATACAAAAAGTTTCAATGATTTATTTAAATAATTTATTACAATGCAAACATTTCGAAGGTTTTATTTTAAATATCGAACACCATTTTGAAAATTATATACATTATAAATATTTATATCAATCATACGTATACCTACTGGTATTTGCCGATTTGAAATTATATATTATTATAGCAAAATGCCAAAGTCGTTTACATTATACTATCTGTTGCCTACGACTTCATTCGCTTGATATTATGATTATAGTTTTTAAGCAGCCGACCAAAAGTTATGTTACGCCAAATTTTTTTACTCGTTTAATCATTCCTATACCATGATAATTAAAACAAAAGATTTATGAATGCAACTGACGTATATTTACGTCTCTGGGACGCAAAGAGTTAAGGGATAAAATTAAAAAACCGGTCTTATAACATTCCTTCACGTGTCATGACGTTCAAGTATTACTGATGATGAATAGTATTATACGAGTATCAAGTTCTTTGTTAATACACTGACTATGGCTACACTGATGATATAAAGTGACCAAATCGTTTGATAGTGGTCAAACACTGGATATGAGCCTATAAAATTTGTACTAGTAAATTAAGATTTATTGATCGACTCCTATCTTTTGGGGGAGGTAACATCGCGATGAAATCCACAGCAGGTAGGTCACTTTCTGCGCGCCCGTCTGGCTAGCTTTACCACCCTACAGATTGAAAATCGTTAAGCAGCTATCCTTGAGAGCCAGTCGATTTTCAGTGTGATATCTCCGCCGTGGGGTATCGGCCTTAAATAGTACCTCCCCAACTCTACCCGTGGGTGCCGTAGAAGCCGGCAAAGGGATAACAATCAGAAGGTGGGCAGCAGCACCTTCCCAGTCAAAAACCTCAAAACTGCGCTCGCCAACCCGCCTGCCAAGCGTGGCGAGTGTTGGCAAAACCCCCCCAAGGGGAGGACTATGTTCAGCAGTGGACGTCCTAAGGCTGAGATGATGATCTTCGACCTCGTCGTTACTGAGCAGTTATAGATAGAATTTAAACACAATTTTATTCAATCTATATGTATAAAAATGAACCCCTATTTCTCCTGGTCACGCTATAACTTGAGAACGGATGGAACAATCTCGCTAATTATTTTTTGTTGTGTTAATTATTGTCAGGAGAAGGTACTTATGAAATAAAAACCAAGAATAAATAGGAAGTTATGGCGACGTCGATGGCCGAGCCTAATACGCGAACGAAGTCTCGCACAGTCACTAGTATAATATAAAAATCAAAAACCCTTTTCTACTGCATTGATCATATAATAATTTAATGTATGAGGATTATGATGACACGCTTTGTTACTTGGAATGGTGCAGTAGCCCTTTATGCTAAGTCCAAACATATTTCATATTAATTTGGCGTTTACATGAAAAAAGTAAAATGAAATAATTTTAAATTATATTTAATTTAATTGCTGTGATAATAATAATCGATTTAACTGACAGTGTCTATAAATCTAGATTTTGAGTTTGGAAAATCTGATGTGGTATATAAGACATACATTTTCGCCTTCCGGATAATTCATGCCTGGGACTTCAAAGAAGATCTTTATATTTAAGTGGACTTACTGTGGCCTCCGATTCTTAAACTGGTCTCTCTTATTCAAATCAGACCTTGGAAAAAGTGCTCTCAGTGCTCAATGTTCTACGTCAATTTATTACAAGTGCTCTTGGTTTTCTGAGATGAACTCCTCTAAGAAGAAGATTTGTTGTCCTCATGTGAGGCCTTGGTGAACTACGATAACCATCTTCTTTGATGAAGATGACCTGACCTGCCTCATCGGGATTTGAGGAAGCTATTGGTTCTCGTCTGAAACCTGACTGATTCTCCATATATAGTGGTGAAGAAGGCCTATAATCCATCATCAGGATCTAAAGCTACGTATAGTCTTCTTGTCCGCTCCTATCATGTCTTGTGTGTGAGCTAATAAACTGCACCCTTAATTATATTATCCAAACCAATAACTTTCTCATCTTGCCTAGTGACCAGTTCGTCAGTTCATTTCCTGTGTATAATTTGTGTTAATAATTATGATTTTACCTAAATAAAAAGGTAACAAGGGTGTAACCTAATCTTTGGTTTAAATTCTCCTCTTTTCCCTAACTTTGGTGTTTGTGTGTTTGGTGTAAATTTTGGATTAATTTTCTATTTAGTCTAATAGTGAATCCCTACGTCTACTCGTAGATAGCATGACAAGCGTCTGGCCAGATCTTAAGAAGTTGTAGTGTACTTGTATGATACCAGCACTGGTCTACCAAACACTCACCAGTACCTTTCTCTGAGTCAACTTTCGCTTGGGACAGGATTTAGCCGATTCTCCTGGTCCAACCACTGTGATGAGCTTTTCCGGTCGTACAGGATCAATTTTACATCACAAATAACAATACGATTCAAAATTCCCTCGTTATTGTGATGGTTAAGTAACATAACGCAGCACTCAATGCGTGTTTGTTGGTGCGGTCTATTCAATTCATTTTAAAAGTGAAAATGAATACCGACCCTTTTCCGTGCTTTTACACTTATCCAATTTATTTCAAGTAAATTGAAATTGTTTATTTACTCACACCGAAGTCTGCCGCTAATAATAACATCATATAGAATAAGTTTTAATATCGTTATATTGTTTTTTTTTGTAAAATTTTTTTCAACAACCTTTCATCAATTATAATATTTTGCTCAAGGGCTATGTGACCAACATAATATGTCTAAATGAACTTTCAAAATTCTGTAGCAAAGCAATTAACTGCTTTCGTTTTTCGAGCTTACAATATTAGTTAGTACCTATAAATAAATTTTAATATCAAAGTAAGCTCCTAAAATATCAAATACCTATAAAGCAAATATTCGGATTTGATTTCATCCAAGTTGGTAAAGAAAAAAAAAAAACTGCTCTAAACACAGTTAGAGGCTAGACATATGGCTGCCATATTTTATTAAAGCCATGTATTGAATACAACATAGGATCCTCGATAACATTAAAGGTAACTCTAATACCCTGAACGACACTTGCGTCTTCAGAATCTTAAGGATCTCCGGTTTTCTACCCTTCTTCCTAATTCTTTGGTTTAGGTTAGGTTAGACATATGCTTGGAGAAAATACTGTATGCCTGTGTCTATCGAAGGAAATGACAATACTCACCAAATACTTTATTAGAGCGACAGTCAACCCTGATACCGTTCAGCCAACTAGTGCTACTGAGGAATCCTAAAGCCTCGGTCACTAGGAGTGACTTTTCCAATACGAGGACGTTTGTTCCATGCGGAAATAAAACATGAAAGTTTGCTTTAGCGTCAATTCTCATCCAAATATTAATATGAGGTACTGATGATGACAGATTCAGACAGCTACTTATATAGAGTATCAACAGTATGGCATATAACCGTTTGATAGTCTTTGGCTACTAGCTATTTTTGATGTTTTTTTTTCTTTTGGCTTGTAGATGCGAGTATTTTCTTAACACTCTTACTTTTCATGTTGTAGGCAAATGAAATGAAAGCACCACAATTGACACACAAAGGGAAGTTCCCATCATTTAGGGGCTAGTCTGGAGACCACGAAGAACCCCGACTTGAGGTCACGTAGGTGCTGAATTAGGTAATTATCTTCCATTAAATGACATATCGACGTCGAATCACGGTGACCTTATATATGGTCTGAATCCTGCCCTATATTTAAAAAACTAATAACATTTTATATGCGTATTCTTAGTAGATATCTAGTAGTGCCACAGAATAAATAATAGTACTATTAGTCCGCAATCTAAACAGTTTATGTTTAGGTAGATAATATTCGCTGTATTATATTCGCCATTACTACTTAGTAACTGCGGCTTGCAAGGAATTTGGAGTATGCAATTTGTTCACACTTCAGAGCGTGTTTGATATAAAATGACTTGATTTATTTATAATACGAGTACAGGGTCAAGCTAAGAATTGTGGTATACATATATTACATATTATTTTATATTATTATTATATTATTTAATTTGTTTCACTGATTCCATCTGATCGTTTACAAAGACATAAGTGAAGCTTTAGCCAACACTTAGAGGCCTGTTTGGTATACATTATTCAATGGTTTTTGGATATACGTAGCATATCTATTACGAAAATTGGTAAATGGTGCGGCTATTGACATGAACTGTAAAAGCTGCCTCTGCGGTAGTAATGTCATCATTTACTTTTGTTATTATTAGATATGTTATTTTTTTATTAATTAAGATTTATTATCATTACTAATACATAAAGTCGTCCTGAGACCATTTTTAGATAGTCTGCCCAACTTGTTGGTTTGGTATGACTTCGCAAAATGACTAAAATAGTGATAGTATATGAAATATATGAATAGTGTGAACAAAATGACTCATACCCATCGGCATCTGTATAGATCTCTGTCATGCATCCTTATATGAGTTATGTTAGACGTAATGAAAACGTTATATTTAAAATGCAACATAGAAATTTTATTAAATAAATATCTAGTGTTAGATTTAATAATAATATTAATTTCGTGACCAAAATTCATGTTTATATTATACACAAATATAAAATTATTAATTATTATTAAAAACTTACAAACATAAATTTTAAAACATAAAAGAATAATGAACATAAGACATACATGCAGCCCTAGCTCTCACAGTAGGATTCCCTGCGTTTGTGAGAGCTAGTTTACTCCCTTAGGTTCTCTTAATTAAAAAAATTAAAATTTAACTTATAAAAAGCAAATATGTTATTATGTTGTGTTGTTATGTATATCATGTTTGTTTTTGTAATTTAATGTTTTATTATTACTTGTATCATGGACTAACTGTGGAATAAATGTGGAATGGAATAAGTTTAATCATCATTGTTTGTATTCTCTACGAAATTCTTACACTAAGCTTTGTAATTTTACAGATTTTTCACAAGCGTTTTAATGCGTAAGTTTACTTAGGCATTAAAACGCTTATACAATTATACAAATAAATGAATGGACACTCTTGTTTTTAAACAAGAGTGTCCATTCATTTATTTTTATAGCTGCTACTGAACTTTACAACGTGACGATTGAATTAAAAATACATACGAAATAGTTTTTAAACTTAAGTATTAGGTACATATCTAAGTGAAGAATAGAGGTTATCTATTATAGACCATGACCCATTAATGGGGATTCCAATAATCTTATAATATATTTATAATTATAATATAGTCCTTACAACCGATAGAAATTTGACATAACAGCTATACAAATAGAGTCAAATATCTATATCTAGTAGGTATACCGGCGATAAATAGATTAATGGCACCGAACGTTAGAAGTTGATTTAAAAAAGGTATGCGTAGATAATGCCGGCTAACGGCCGGAGGCAAAAATCTTTCTATCCACAGTTTTCCTTACTACCAATAGAAATTTGACTTAAAGTCCATACAAATAGTGTCAAATATCTATCTCTAGTAAGGTAAACCATAGATAAATTATTGGCACTTTGCCATTTGCCATTGCGTTAACTCAGTTAGTAGTGACCCTGACTGCGGAGCGAGGGGTCCCAGGTTCGATTCCTGGCCGGAGCATATATTGTGATATATTGATGAGCAGAAAATGTTCGTTTTCAGGTAAATGGATTTTGTTATGTATTATTGTGTGTGTCCATGCCTCTCGCGACACGGGGCTTCCTAGTGTGTGGAAATTAGTGTATAAAAACGTTGTTATTATATCGTGTGACATAAGTTTTGTAAACAGTTTAAGAATGACCTAATTTTTAGTTTTTTCCGGTTCCGGTTGTCAATCGAGAAACAAGGTGTCAAACGAGCTCCCGAAAAATTAATCGAAAATCGAAGTAAATAACAACTAAAATCAACCAAACCTGTTGGAAATCAGCATCAGCAAACAAACACAACTTGGATCGGTCCGAATTTCACAAGGAAAAACATATTAGATCACATAACAACAACATAAGGTTAGTAATATAATTGCAAATCACGTAAACAAGTGTGAAGTTAGCCACAGAGTGGTGTTGGTGTGTCACAGACTAACAGATGCGTTAGCCTCTTACATACGGACCATAAACTATAGAGAACGTCCGAGACTTGACACATCTGAAGTGCTACCAACATAACCAACACATACTACTAGTTACCAAAAACGTTCCGTGTCACGCGTTCGAGAAGTTTTAGCTACTACATTATGGATACCACAGGAATGTCAGGAGATATGTTAAAACTATTTCAAATGATGAAAAAGGAATTAGAGAAACAAACAACCATAATAACTCAGAACGTTACTGACACTTTAATGCATTCTTTGGACGACAAAATTCAACCAATCGTGGAAGAAAACAAAAACTTAAAAATGGAAGTGGAAATATTAAAGAGAAAATTGAAGCACTTAGAAGACATGAATAGAAAAAATAATTTACTGCTACACGGTGTCAAGGAAACAGAAAAATCTTATGAAGAATTATATATCACAATAAAAAATATGATCTTTGAGAATATTAAAGTCAACATCGAGAAATTCGAAATAAACAAGTATCATAGACTCGGCCAAAAACAAGACGGCAAAACTAGGCCTATACTGATCACTTTCAATTCACAACAAAAGAGGGCAGAAGTTTTGAAAATGAAGAAACAAATGCCACAAAATACTTACATTACCGAAGATTTTTCAAAGGAAACCATAGAGGAGCGTAAAAATCTGCAGCTTCAATTAAAGCAAGAACAAGAACGCGGAAATATAGCGTTTATTAAGAATAACAAGCTCATAGTAAAAGGAAAATCAGAAGCTGAAAAAAGGAAAAGGGAACCTTCTTTGTCACCCAATAATATATATACACCACAACGCAATACAGAGAAAAAGATTACTATAGCCCCTTCCAAAATGCACAAAACTGACGCATTCGCATATATGAGGGCCAGATCTCATTCACTGTCGGAAAAACTAACACAACAAAACAAATCATAGGAATTATTAGACACCGGAAACGCGAAGAATATAAATTTAGAACGAAACGTACCAATTAAAAACCAACCAATTCCAACCACCCAAACGTACCAAATCCCCAATTCGGCTGGTCACCGCGGGGAGATAGACCACACCCCCCAAAAGCTTATAAAAGCCAAAGCGAATAAAACATGTAGATCCAAGCTAAATATAGCAACACTTAATACTAGAACATTGAAGTCCAAAGAATCCCTATTAGAACTAGAATACGCCTTAGAAAAAATAAATTGGGATATCACTGGATTAAGCGAGATACGGAGAGCAGATGAGAAAATCGAAGAACACGAAAACTTCATATTATATTTCAAAAATGAAACTGCGGGACTGTATGGCGTAGGGTTTATTGTGAAGAAATATCTCAAAAATAACATAATAGAATTCAAAGGAGTGTCGGACAGACTTGCCGTTATGATTATTAAGCTCCCCGGCCACAAAAAAACAACTTCAATTGTCCAGGTGTATGCGCCCACCGAAGATGCTAAAGAAGAAACAAAGAACGAATTCTACAACCAACTTAATAATACAATAGCATATTTGAATCTCAACAACACCGTTATTGTAATGGGCGACTTTAACAGTCAAATCGGAAAGAGGAAAACAAATGAAGATAAAATAATTGGACCTTACAGTACTGGAAAAAGGAATGATAATGGACAAAAACTGGTGGACTTTGTCATGGAAAATAACTTCCACATTATGAATACCTACTTTAAAAGAAAGAAAAGCAGAACATGGACATGGGTATCACCGGATGGGAAGACAAGAAACGAAATCGATTATATAATTACAAATAAACCAAAGCTATTCTCAAAAGTGGATATTGTCAATCAACTGAATTTTAATACCGATCATAGAATGCTTAGAAGTCAACTATACACAATAGAGCCAAAACTATCAAGAAAATACATTCATAAAACCGATAAACGTATAATATTACCAATACCCAAAAAGATCTTAGATTCCCTAGAAGTCGCGTTATTAAGATTACAAAACGTCAAAAATATTCAAGAGAAATACGATACCATAGAGAACGAACTAAAACAAATACAAAAGGAGGTTGTACAAAATAAATCAACAAAGGACAAAATAGGACCGAAGGCCACAAACTTAATCGGACGAAGAAAGATCTTGTTTCAAGATAGAAAGAACAACAGACAGGAAATAGCAAAGTTAAGCAAAGAAATAAACTTAGAAATACGGAAACATAGACAGAGCACAAGAACACAAACAATCAATTACTACATAGAAAAAACAGGTGGTTCGAAAAAGGCTTGGCAAGAGTTAAGAGATAGTTTAGATTGGATCGAAAACGTTACAGACCGAAGAAGTAAAAAAAACAACACAAATAGAATTGAAATATCGAAAATCGCAACAGAATATTACCGAGAGCTATACAGCGATAAGGAAATGCTGTCTGAGGCAAAGCAACCAATAATCCAAAAAAGCGAAGAGGAGGAAGACACCCCAAGCATAATGCGAGAAGAAGTCAACAAAGCAATAAAGTCACAGAAAAGAGGGAAATCACCAGGGGAAGATGCCATATCTAACGAACTCCTTATAGGAACATCGGACGAAACATTAAACATAATCACAGACTTATTCAATGAAATTATGAGTACTGAATACATACCCCGCCAGTGGAAATCGTCAACCATAATACTTATACACAAAAAAGGGAAGAAAAACGACATAACAAATTATAGACCTATTAGCCTCATGTCCAACGTGTATAAAATCTTCTCCAAAATCCTGCTAAGCCGCATAACAAAGATACTGGACGAAAACCAACCAAGGGAGCAGGCAGGATTTCGGAGTGATTTCTCAACGCTTGATCATATTCACACCATAAAACAGGTGATTCAAAAAAGTAACGAATACAGTATTGACTACTACATAGCTTTTGTAGACTACAACAAAGCGTTCGATTCACTTAAACACACAAAAATATGGGAGGCGCTAGAAGCACAGGGAGTAAACAAAAAATATATACGGCTCATTAACAATATATACCAGAACATGACAGCTAAAGTACGAACAGAAAGAACAGGCGAAGCTTTTCCTATACAAAGAGGAGTTAGACAAGGCGACCCGCTGTCGCCCAAACTTTTTTCAGCAGTTCTGGAATTCGTATTTAGACGCCTCGAATGGGACAACTATGGACTAACCATTAACGGAATAAAACTGAACCACCTAAGATTCGCAGACGATCTGATACTTATTACAGGGGACGCGAGAAGTCTACAGGAAATGCTCGAACAACTTACCTTCGAAAGTAGAAAGGTCGGTCTGTCAATGAACACCTCAAAAACGAAACTAATGACAAATGTAGAAAAAGTTCCTATTACAATTGATGGTACGCAGATGGAATATGTGAACGAATACATGTATCTTGGACAAATTATATCTCCAAAAGACCTGACAAATAAAGAAATAAACAACAGAATTAATCTATCCTGGAAAAGATACTGGTCCTTGAAAGAAATCGTAAAAAACCCAGAGATACCACTGAAAAATAAGAAAAAAGTATTTGATGCATGTATTCTGCCCGTTATGACGTATGGATGTCAAACGTGGAGTCTAACAAAACAAAATATACGCGCACTAGAGACATGCCAACATAGGATGGAAAGAAGTATGCTGAATATTAAGCTAAAAAATAAAATAAAACTTGAAACAATCCGGAGGCAAACTAAAGTTACGGATGTGACATATTGTGTCAAGAAACTAAAGTGGAGGTGGACAGGTCACATGATGAGAAACCAAAAGCACAAGTGGGCTAAGGATGTGACCGAATGGTGCCCAAGACAGCACAAAAGAAAGAGAGGGAAACAGCGTCGGAGATGGGAAGACGACATAAAAAGAATAGCAGGCGCCACATGGAGTAGCAAGACACAAGACCGCGCTTTATGGCAAGCTCTAGGGGAGGCCTATGCTGAGTAGCAAGACAATCTTCGCAAAACCAGTGTCTATGTTAATTATTTATTTATAAGAAATATGTTTTATAAGATTGTTTAATAAAGGCTTTATTATTAATATTTAGTTCTCAGCCTCGCATTATGATAATAATATATCTAATGAGAAGGACATTTCGAAAATTACATAGCTTGTAACTATATACTTGCCACTAGAGAAGTTAGTAATTCTTTTTATGTCTTTATTACGATAAAGGACTACAGGTTAATTACAATACTTCAGGTATCTCCAGGTATATCCAGCCTTTGTGGATCTAGATAGATCAAAATATTTCTGCCTACTACCCGAATTTAAAGCTAGCAACATTTCCTAGTGAATTAGGGATTTTATATATATTTTGTTTGAAATAATAAATAATATAACGTAATAATTCCACGTCATGGGCCTCGAGCCTAGTGTGGGGCCCGTACGTTATCTTGGGAAAAATATGTATTTAAAAAAATAAAAAATGTTTTCAAAGGTTGTAAGTTTCCTCTGTGAATTATTTTTTGGAAAATGAAATCATTATAATTATTTAAAGTACTTAAATAAGTAAATGTGTTTTAGTGAAGGTCGAACGCTAAGCCGGCGTCCGCCTGTTCGAATCCTTTATCAGGTTTGAGCTTTCGGTGAAGGTATCATAGTATAGAGTTCTCTTGGTTGGTCTTAGTGCACTTTCTAATACCCGCTTCTGGGTACCAAGAACTAGCCACCAAACGATGTGTTCTGGAACCTGTCCATGAGCTAGCCACTATTATAGATCTTGTATGCTATCATCTTCGACCGCATCATCCCTTATCACCGTGAGAGTGGTCAAAGGTCAGTCGTATAAGTTATATGTTCTTTTTACAGACCTCCTACTTTTATAAAAAAATTGAGCTAAACAATACAACTTTAGTTAAAGTGTATAATTAAAACTAAATCTTTGCATATTCAAAATAAAGCATATACAAATCTAGATAATATTTTCTCTTGAGTCGCCACCAAGTTCATTTTGCTTTATATTCTTATAAGTTATAAAACACAAATATTAAGTAGATTCATTTAAAACATCTAAATATTGAATAAGTATGCATTTAATTTTTATATTTACGTTTCAATATATCGGCTCATCTTTATACTCGTAGATGTTAATATGTTGCATATTAAAGAAAAGAGGTCCAAAGTGGCTATTCATCAATTTTCTTTTTCAAAAAAGGATAACAAAAAAAAAGTGCAACTGTCCACAAACAAAACACGTGGCTCAGACTTCCCGCGTTTCGGAGGTCGCGCACTGTCCTATATAACGTGAACACAACGTTAAAGCGTTTACAACAAGAGTCGCTCGCACACCGTCGCCATCCACCAGCCAGTACGTAAAAAAAAAACAATTAAAAATAAAGCGAGGTCGCCAATTGTGAAATTTCATTTTTCATAAATTACTAGACGTGATCTAATCGAATTTTAACTGTGTGTACGGCGCGGCATTGGATGTAATTGTTTACCACCTCCGTGGTCTTTGCAGCAGGAGTTTCCAGTCAGTCGGCGCGTACGCATCAACGAACGAAGTGCGCGCGCAACCTTCTTGCCCTGTGACTAGTGACAGTGCCCGTAATATATACGCAACATGAACCACTACGTAAAAATCGTAAGTTATACCATTAATAAAAAAGTCTACAAATAACAACAAAAAATTCCAGACTTCTTAATTATTTTACTGTTCTTAATCTTTAATTTGCTTTACTGTTCCAAAATTAAAACAGAATGTAGACTTATAATATTTTTACAAACGTTTGTTTACATATGAGTTTTTGCTCGTTATCTGTATTTTTATATGAATGAAAGTGACAAATACTTATATGAATGACTTTAAAAAGTTGGCAATGAGTGTGCAAATATAAATTCTTACATAACTGACGATAAGTTATGCGTAACCGTTAAGTTGGTACGTTATGAGCTTAAAGTAAATGCAACAAAACTTCAATGTATAAATAACTTAGAATGGATAAACTTGTTAAACTTTTCGACATGATATTAAAAAAGAAAATTTATTCTTAAGATACGAGTACGTCTTGTTTTATACGCAATCAAAATCATGCCTACTAGAGTTATATAATGAAGTTGTTTAATATAATATAACATTTTAAAATATACTATTTCAAAAGAGGGTCAAGTTCAACGTATACCTATAAAATTAACATTAATAGATGCAATTGTGCGATAGGTTGTCTGTTTCTTCTTCCTCGCAGCTACACTACTAAACAAATTTTGACGATTTAACACATTCGCAGCCAAGAACCCAGATAACAGCATAGATGGCTTTTCACGCAGATTACTCACACGTTTTTTGACCTAAACATGTACGAGTATGTATATGTATGTGTAATCTTGGATATAAGCTGCCTTGACTCCAAATCCGTTACAGCGCGAACAAGTAACAAACAAACAAACTGTCTTACAAACTATCGGTTTAATATATATTTGCATAACATGTGTGGTTATATTATGTGCCCATAAATGCATTTGCAGGAACTCAAGGAAGTAAAACAATCTTAGTATTGAATGAATATACAATAACTTATTTCGCACTTACATGTCACATTATATAATTATACAACTTAGCCCTTGCCTGTTCTACTATAAATGGTAATATAATGAATACAGGAATTGTAATAGCTTGTGAACTCAGGAAACATGTATAATGGAAAAATATACACGGATTTTTATTTTACAAGTGACATAAGCTTATAAATCTAGACAAGACTTTATACATTTCCGCTTGCAGAGATAAACGGTAATAGCGCGCGTATATCAAAAAATATAAGTATTACTAATGTACTGAATACATGTATGAAAGCGTTTCGAAGTCCATCAAATTCAATGAACCGAAATTCTGTTTTATATATTCTGAGATATATAATATACTCGTATTGAAAATTGTGTGTGAAACAATGATTGCTCGGTGATTGTCCCATCGAGGATTTTTACTTCCTTTTATAGGAGTAGAACTATAGAGTAAAAAATATGGCTTATTTGTAATCTACATATTTAAAAAACACAGTTATTTTGTCCTATAGTTACCCTGATTTTTACCATTCTTTAGACTTACCCCTGGATGAGACTGGATATTTGGTTAATAGTAAGTGTATTTATTTACACTGGCCTTGCTTTTCTACTGACTTCAAAAAAGGAGGAGGTACTCAATTCCACTGTATTTTTCTACCGACTTCCAAAAAGGAGGAGGTACTTAATTCAAATGTATTTTTTTATGTTTGTTACCTCATAAGTTTCGATAGGGTGAACCGATTCTCAAAATCCATTTTTTGTTTGAAAGTTGGTGCTTCCCGTGTGGTCCCTTTCAAATTTCAGTAGTAGGTCCAGTAGTTTTTGAGTTACACTCCAATAACTGAATAGAATGGAAATCGGATTGAAAAATAAAATTTTTCAAATTGTACTTTTTAGTATGCTTTAGTTTAAATAACCCCTAAGAACATAGTTTACTTTTGTTGGCTTAGTATTTACATTTGAATTAATTTTCTATTTTTAGTCTTTGATATTGATAGAGTTTGATCGCTGTCATAATCGAGATGGTTGTAACTGAATTTCTACGTTGTCTCGTTAGGAAGTTATGAAAAGCTTCTGTAAATTACAGTTTATTAAGTTTCGGTTAACTTACCCTTTAAGACTTAAAAGTGCTCCGTAAAAAATGCTACTAGCGGTCACCGATCCTAATAGTGACCGTAGCAAAGTTTTGCTTTTAACCTCTTTGGACAATTACAAAGGCTAGCAAACACGAGCATCATTCTGAATTAAAATGTACATGTTCCTATATCACATATGTTAGTCCGCAACCAGATCTGGTCGGTCTACATAATTACTCAGATATTCGACATTGTAGTCAGACGGATTTCCTAGATTAATAAAACGAGTGGAAACTATATTTAGTTCCTAAGCTCATTCAAGTATCCGGGTTAAACTTTGGTGAGTATTGACACAATAATTATATGTTTATAGCAAATAAAATATAATAACTGCTAAACAACGAGAGTCAAATTATTAAAATGTTTATAAAGCTTATAAGAGCGTAAACCAAGTCAAGATCGGATCAACAAATTTGAATTCGCAATTTCCCTGTTTTTAAATTTGCGTGCTCCGTCTGCGTAGAAAGGATCATGTTACTATTCCGAATAAGCTTGTACTTGACAACAACCTTACCATATAGGAAGAAGTGTATGTAGAAGATACCTGATCTCTTGGAACCTAAAAAATTCGTTTTGCAATAGATGTATCTATTGCCATAGGCAGAAGGCATGGAATTATTGTAGCCATTGGCAGTTGCTGGGTAACAATTGAAAAAAAAAAGCTAAACGCTACGTGCATGACGGTGGCATGTCGTATAGCACTGTCGGCTGCATATTGCCCGCGTAGTTATCTTCTTACCACCTTCCTTACTATTTAGATATTTTCTACCTTAGGGTTTATATGCTTACATCGAAGGCAACCAAATAATTACTGTAGGTATCAGTTCATTCCTTCAATGAACGAAATAGCATACGAACGAACGGTTCCTAGAATAGTAAAACTGGAAAGTCAATTGGGTGAAATAAGAGTAAGAGATGTCACCGCAATAATTATATATATGTATATATATATTCTCAACAATGTACTTATTGGTCAAATGAGACTTGATGATATTCAAATCATTAATCTAAATGCAGGTCAAGATTAATATGCATTTAGGATAACGAGAATCATGGATTAATAGTGGATAAAACTATGGTAGACATAATAATATAGCAATAAACGTTGTCGATCATAATTATAATTGGAATTGCATCTACCCACATATTTATGATATATGATCAGTTTCATATCTTACTAGATGCACATCGCGGCTCCTTTACAGACACATTGCGGGGTTAGAATTATTTATTTGTGATCAAAATATTCAATAATACATACAAAACTTAATCTCAAACTGCCGTGCGATTCTGTAATGATTCGTCGACGAGCTCGTGGACAAGCTCACCGATGTCAAATACGTCGCCATTGTACATAAGGTTGTTTTTCCTACGTTTCTTGTCATCTCTTCATTTGTTTCACGGATGTTGTCAAAGATACAACGATGTTTGCTCTTAGAGAATCGCACGGCTGGTCCGCCTCTTTTTGTTAGACACCACGCTCGCCGGCGAGATCGAGGCAAAAATTACATCTTGGTTAGATTCTCTCCAAATAGTTATAGAGTTAAATTTCGTAGGGCCCACTTTCAACGGTCCACTCAGATACCGGGACGTTTTTCTCCGAATTCTCTCTCTCCTGGCGACGGACCAAGCCAAGGTCTGTATTTTAGTGGTGCCCTTGAGCAAGTGACCTACTCCTCTCTGCGTTAAAGCGTCTCCAACGCTCGCCTCAGGCTGGCTGAGTGCCATCTGCGCTTGCCACCCGTCCGATGATGCCGGTAGAGGCAAATAGCAATTAGCCCTTTCGAAAAAAAAGGTTGTATCCTCAAAGAAAAAAAGGTATACACACTTAGCTGTAACCGTTATCTTTAGGTGCTTCATCTAAGTTCTAACATGCAGACTATCTCATATATAGCATTAAATTTAAAAAGTCTAGTCCTTACATGAATACCCTATGTACTGTGTGTATAAGTAGTATGTGCTATGTGTATCATATAATATACTTTTTACAACATTATGCTTAGCTAGTAATTAAATTTTGTAAAGTAAAAACTGTTATATACAATTATATTATACGAACTATATAAAAAATAATATAAAAGCACCAGGTGGAAAGTAAAAAAAACTGGTCAGAATACAAAACCTTTGCCGTTGTTTTTACTTTTTTTTGTTGTTTTCTAATTTTAGGTTTCAAGGTTCAAAACTTAGAAACTACAGACCTAAATACCATAAGATATAGATTATAACATAGCTTATAAAAAAATTTGATCGAAAAAGTCTAAATCTAGACAAAAAATGTCACTAAAAAAATATACCTAGCTCAAAGTTGCAACAACATAATATTTCACGGATATATCAATTTCAATTACTTACAAAATTTATAGACAAAACGACGACCGTTTCTACGTCCTGCAACGATAGATACTTGGCCACAATCCCAAGAGTACACCATTAATTGTCAAAGCTATAAAATAAATAGTACACTACAAGAAGCAATAACGAAACGATGCATTGAACAAGAGTGCCTGACATACCTTCTCGTAAATCTACTTGAAATACTGTTATCAATAAACTATGTAGGACAGTGGATTATATATATACTATCAAAGATACTAAGGCTTTAGAAATAGTAAGATGAGGCAACGCTTAATTTATTCCACTTGCTGCAAGCATTTCAGCACTCGATTTTATTATCTAGTTACATTTATGTTGGCAATTAAACTAATCGATTAATGATTTGACTATACCTAAATACTTCATTGTTTCTCATCCATAAATGAAAACTTTTTCAATTTTTTTAAATTAGCATAGAAATTTTAAAGAAGAACTTTGATCTTAACATAATTTACCAGATCTATGCCAGCGCAATATTTTTGTATCATACCCGCTCCCGTTTTGCCTGTATTTTATATTATAAAAATGATGGTACAGTTTAAATGCTACTAGTACCAGTAACCTAGTTACTGTTACGTTGTACGTTAGCAACGAAAAATACGGCATCAGTTCGGAGACCTATCGAGTGTTTTGAAACAAACCTGACGTATTTTGAAAGCACGGAAGCACTCAGTTCATGCGCCCATCATAATGGAGATCAAAGAAAACATTGTTTAAATCTAGTAGCACAGTTGGGAACAACTAGGTAAGCTTTACTACAACCACTAGCAAAGAAATACAGGTACTAATGCATGCTTGTCTATATTTAATCAGCTACCTATTACGTAAAGTTAAGAAGATGACCTTCCAGTCAATGAATATACTGGTGAATAGTAATTTTAGCGGCAAATTATTCGCTTAAACGAACCGCAAATTGGCTAACAGTGTCAATTATCTATTCAATCACTCAATAATCAACTGTGGGTATTGAGCTTGACAAGTTATTATTAAACAAAAACGAGCAGACAACTACAGAAAAGTAGCATTTTGTATTGTGTTGCACTGTACAACCGTACAATAATTACTTCTGACAGTCGACATGATAATGCCATCGTCCAGATAGGAAAATAATTTATTGTATTACTGTGACAGCTCGACTGACAAATGATTGAATACCTTTAAAAATTTCAATTTCGGTCGGATGATCCAAATTCATTTTATTTTGATCGAAGGGATAATCCAGTAAATAAGTTATAAGTTGTAATGAAAAAAACATATGCACCGACTGAAAACCTTGTCCTTTTTTGAAACTCTGTCAAAAAGGTTTTTCTTTAGTAATTATTATTTTGATTTAGAATCTGGACTTAGCATAATGCGAGTGTTTTACATCTCTAAAATATGAAAATTCCCTTCTTTATTTCAAGGCATGACAGTAATATTGTATAAGACCGAAGGAATAATTATACAAGTAAATATTATTTATATCTCAATTTATTATATACATTTTAATTAATAAAGTGTTATATTGTAAAAATTTATAATACTCTCTGTATTATACAGAAATCTTTAAGCAAATTATGTATATAATACTTATACCTACTACTCGTATAATGGGAAAGTTTGTGAGTGTAGGAGTGAGTGAATGAGTGTGTATTACCGTAATATGTCTTCACACAGAATCGGTGCAACTGATTTGGCTTCAATTATAGAATTAATATAGCTGTAACATAATAAGAGTTTATAAGTGAATAAATTTGTGCCAAGTGCAGCTTTTTCATGCAAGTGACCAGACGGGTCAGTCGTCCGTTTTATTGTAGCCGGATACCTTGAAGTTTCCAAGTTATGTGCAGCACGACACTGCTCTCGTCAGACCCAGTACTTTAGTTATTCAACCAGTAATTTATTTAATATTTTGTATACTCCTAGTTATGTTTTAACATAAGCACAGCAATGCTTGATTTCGAGCAGTAGTGTTATAGTCTGATATATATAGACTCCGCATTATAAAACTCCTGTAGTAGTAGCTGGGTCGTCTATTTTTGTTATCAGCACAAATATTTATTCACTGGTCTTAGAAATTTGTTAATATGGATGTCAATGCTGGGACGGAATCGTAGTGTGAAATATAAGTGTGTTAGTGATTTATTATTATTTATTAAAAGCTAACTGCACCAGATATCTTGCCCTTTTAGGTAATCTAATTTTCTTGTGAAATAAAACATTATCTCTCTTTACAGAAACTTATCTCGGGAATTGCCCTTTATCATTCGTTCTCAGACTCCTATAAAAGCCTCAATTTCAAATAATAGGCGTGAAACAACCAACATACTTCTAATCTAATGTCTTATTGCACTATATGAACTAAATCAGTCAGTCTATTTTACTATAGCGCGGTGTTCGTAGTTTATTCAATATTTATCGCGGCTCCGGAAACACGAATTCTATTTTTATTACTTAACTTTAAAGCACCAACCCTTGCTAAGCGAAACATATATAGCAATTTTTGTATCAATTATTACAAATTTAATTATGACAAGAAAATAACAACGAAGGCATAATACCTTATAAGCATATCTTTTAATAGTATTGGTGTAATTTAATAGATTAGATATGGGGTTGGGTTTTTTTTATATCGAGTTACTGTATTTGAAATCAATTCACTTGATACTGATGGTATTCACCGAACATATAATCAGTGATCATTTGCTTCTGAAATAATCTACCTATATACCTACAATGAGTCTTCATTTTGTGATTAACGGACGGTACAAACGACTGCAAATATAAATATTGTTAATAAATTTTTTTATAAGATCTCATGTAAGTGACAATTATTGTCTTAATGAGTAATAAAGATTCTTTGAACCGATTCACTCGATAGAAAGAAGTGTTTATCTTGTGAACGTCGACGTTTAAAACACTTATTAATATAACAGTTACGCGACTAGTAACACTACCTGTTAAGGATGATCATACATCACGTCATCTGTATTTAGACGGCTTGCTGTATTTAGTTTGTTTTTCTTTTTAATATGAATGCAAGTTTATTGCATCACGTCTCGTGTCTAGAGGATCGGCATCGCTTCCTTATTAAGCAACGCTGTACATCTTTGTATCTGACAAATTATCGTGAATCAAACGCATCGGATCCCAAAGTGGGTCAGCTCAAACATATAATTAAGTATTTTTATTAATTACGGCCAAGGGTGTTTAGTGAATTAAAGATAGTTTCTCATGATAATCGCGAGTTTTTGCGGTTTTACTGCGTTCGCCTGATGAAAATCGGTTAAGCTCGTGACCGAGATATGTAAAAACCGACCTTCAATGCTTCACGGATAGTGGGTGAACGACCTATTTTGCAAGCCATTGATTACTAACACCCGGTATTTGCTACTCTTAGTTCCGGACAATAATCACTTATACATATTTGCTTGTGAACTTGTTCCTCGTATCTTTTACATACGATAGTATGATCGATTATAGCGTGAAATCATTGATTATAACAAAAAATATACTTAATACGACTCAAACAAGCGTGTGTATAAAAAGGCTAAATATATATTGAACGATTTGGACTTCATACTAATGTAATGTGACGAATAGGAGTTAATGTTAGGGTTAGCTAAGATATTAAGTGCGGTGTTGTAATGCTACAAGAATGATATTGTGTAATACAGAAAGTACATTTGTAAAATGCTCCGAATTATATTTGTAGAAAGCGAGAATCGTAACGTTTCACTCGGTCTGGCCCTACGTCGGATTTACATACAAATAAACCGATGACACTAAATTATGACGTACATTGTTAACGTCTGTCTCATTATCTACTTAAGGCGCTGTCAGTTCAGAGCTTGAATTCTTTCAATTTCGTTCACTTGAAATCAAGCAAGCGCATCTCGTAAAAACGTACAATAATCATAAAAAACTAATGTTCACTATTCAATAAAAACAGTATCCGTGAGTGTATGTATATTAAAAAATGCTGTTTTATAATATGGGTTTCATGAGAGATACTATTGTGAATAAAGAGCTAAACTGTTTTGAAGGTGAAATTAAGTGGTCTGTTTGAATTTTTGTTAATATATTCTAGTATGATAAAATAGGTTTTAAGTCCGTCAATGTGTACTGTGTGTCTTAGAAATATCAAACTATTTTTAATAATTTAAAGTAAATCGCTGCTTATGAGATGAACTGCTTCAAAACCTTTAATTTTATCGACGTCGTGAATTGACAGCACCTTAAAACACAAATCAATTCAAGAATTTACAACCGTTAATAATAATTCTCTATTCGATCACTATTTAGTTGTTATAAATTGTGGAGTGTATATGCGAGGTTTGTTACGTTTATACAATGATTCAAAAGGCAAACTTTCATAAATAATAAGAGATATTTCAAGTTTGATTTGAATAGCTTTAGATTACACTTACCAAACTTTCGAAGGAATGATTATGCAAATGTGATATGATATTAACATTGGATGACAACTATATATTTACTTACTCAAGGAGTGAGTACTCATGTATTGCTTGAAAACTACATAACGGGAAGCCCAACCAGGATTTTCCAATTAACTTTTTATTCAGTTTTAAGTTTTTAATTTACATTTTAATGGCTTGGATAATCAATGGTTCATTTGTCATAACATCGGCACTACACTATATAAGTTTGCCTAAGAGAAACCCGAAGTTCGAAAAAAAACGTAGTGTAATTTGAATATACGTTTTTGTGAAGTATGGGAGCCAATACACGATTAAGCAACATTCCCTAAATTTTGCAATTTTTCTTACGTGCTTCGTGGGAAAAAGCATTTTTATTAAATTATGGGCGAATATATTTAAATTATTGTATCATATTCGAATTCCCATTGAAATTTACTAGTGTACTATGGACTCCTTTACCATTAAAATTTAATAATTTGATTGTACGAAATATATATATATGTATACATTCCACAATTTTCAAATCTGGCTCAGTAAAATTACAACAACTCAATAAAATTAAAATTACAACAAAATTACGTCTAAATAGTGTTTTGTAATCGTCTATATGAAATCATTTTCATGAACATTTTTACGAAATAATACTGTTTCATAATATTGAAAATTATAAAATGTAGAATAGATCTTATTTAAGGACTGTACATTTATTTTTTATTGTGTGTACCTATATTTTTATACTTATTTTTACATTTTTAGTTTACATTTCAAAATATAAACAAGATATCTAAGTGTATCGTAAATAATATTTATGTTTTAGTACAATACTGGATTTTAGTTTAAAATGTGTAAATGTCCTAAAACTTCACTTCTGGCAATTTATTTTAGGCAAATATTTTTATGTTCGTACTAAAAGTGATGATAATTTTTATACAGGGGCATTACAGTGCATTATTAATACCGGTTAGGGACATGTATTCTAGAAAACTAATTAACAGATTATAATTAAATTTAAAATATATTGCCTAGCACAGTTAAATATTCAAATAACACAAACGCTCCACCGTTTCTTTATTTATTTCAATCATTTTTGACATAATTCTTATTTGATACTATGTAACCTGCTAACAAGGCTTGGGCCTTGATGACAACACTTCAATAATAAAATAATTGTGAATGACCAAAATTCCTCTAGTCCGGATGAACTTCCTCCTCTAAGGCCTTATTCGAGTCAAGGTGAATTTGGACGTGATCTTTAGTGATGTTACGAGTAAGGACTGCGCTTTAAAATAAACTAACAGAAGTAGGACATTTTACCAGTACCTTAAAACCAACGAAAGATAAACCTTCATTAAGCAAATAGATGACAGTAATAATATAAGCAAAAACGAATAAAAGATTATTAATTTATATGAAGAAACCATGGTTGTTTTAATCGTGTACCGTATTTTTCTTAATAATGTGGCTCACTTTGTAAATGCTTAATACAAACGCTGCGGGCAATCATGTCATAATGTTCTATCAACAACAATCGATGGACTTTGTTTTTTTTTTATTTGTAGCTATTTTTCAATAGTATTTAACGTAGAGTCTCATGACATCCACTGATTCCAATGCTTTCTTTTAGCTCCGCCAACAAAGTTCTTAATGTGAGTACTTGTATTCTTACAATGAAGAACTCGTTTATTTTATAAATGATAGTCAGTTTGTATGTAATTGTATTTACTCTAGTAAATGTCTACATCATCCGGGTACGTTGCGTCTCGAAAATACGACATAGGTACATTAAATTATATTGTCACATCACTAGTTCGGATGTAGTATCACTATAATGCCTATTCGGACCTTGTCATTGTGTGTTTACATAATCATTGGCCTCGCGTTGGTACTGTGTAATTGGCGTCTTTCAATATGTCTTTAGACGTTTGTTAGGTATAATTCATATAGTTCCTTAGTGACCCTATTTTTAACGGCTTTTGTTTAAATTCACATTCAATAAGTACCTATAAATTATTAGTATTACCGGTTTAAAAATGTGGTGTGAAAACGGAAACCCCATTTTCTACCATCAATTACCTGACTAATTAAATTATTTTGATGTATTATTTTACAACTATTTCGATCTCTACACAGTATCCGAGTTATATACTACCAGCTTACGTTCCAAATCGAGACCAATTTTTATTGTTTTCTTTTCCTAACTTTGCATTAATTTATATGAACATTCATACGAGTGATTGCAGGGGATTTGCAGACGCATTTACTCGAGAATGGATGCTGTTTGTGGTCTTCTCGAGTAAGCTCATTATTTCGGCTCGCGTTGCCCATCGGACGCACTAGACAAAAGAATTCATGGAAACAGATACTAAAAGATTTCTTCGTTTGTGCAAATTAGGGGTATTTTAAAACTTTTACTTCAATACTTTGAACTGATCATTCATGCTAGCAGTATAAATACAATACAAGGTTTTTGTTTAGGGCTTGAAAATACTTTCGCAATTCTATGAAAATCAGAACATTGTAAAACATAAAAATAATTTATCGGATTAAGTAGCACTTATGCATCGCATGTTATTATACTATAATTACGGCAGCCTAATTCTAATGATTTGTGAAGGTAATTATTCTAGACGTCATAAAATGAGATTATTATTGCAAATTCGGTATCATTAAGGTCATTAGCATAAAGTTTGTAATTTTATCGAGTATTTATTTAAGTTTCGTATTGTGGGTAAACATATTAATCTGTAAATGTAGTAGCTATGACTAGAACTGGTATTAGTGTCATATTAAAGTATAAAATACTCTGATGAGTATATTATTTTTATAGTAGGTATATATAAAGCATATTAGCTTGTAAATTATATACATAAAACAAAATGTTCTATTTTTCAGAAGTAGCTAACCACTAATCTAAAGTTTCTAACTATTGACTTGTCGGACCAATTGATTTACCAAGTATGGCTTAAATCTTGGTACCTTTGCAGTATTTTTTTCGGTGGTAGTGGCACGCTCTAACCCCACAGCCGAATGGGCCGGCACGACCGGGCAAATACCACACTCCCACATAACACAGACTTGAAGTAACATAGCTTGCTATTGCGTTTCGTCGGTTTGTGGGAGGTTCCGGTGTGCAGATTCCCCCTTTTCCATTCTCCCTCTCCTCCCCCCCTCCCTCTCCCCCTCACCCTTTTATCTATTCCTTCCTATCATCCTTCCTCAAAGGTCGGCAACGCATCCTCAAGACCTCTGGTATTGCTGATATCCGTGGGCGACGGTATCACTTACCATCAGGTGAGCCGCTTGCTAGTTTGCCAACCTATCCCATATATTTTTTTTGTTTCATATTACGACATGCAAATCATCGCAATACGATCAATATTTATTACAAACTGACTGCGCCACGCACCTGAGTGGTGATGTTGACGATGACTTGTTTATTCCTAGCTTTTAGCGAAACTAACAAAGAGGAATAAGTTTTGTGTATAAGAAGAAAAAAGATAACACATATAGTACTGCATTCTACTGAGACTAACCCTTTATAATAATTTCATACCATATTATTGTAGTATTTTGGAGTTAGGTCTACAGAATATATATTTATATAGATTTGTACCTTATAGCAACAACAGCTGTTTCATTTTGTGAATCAGTTCTGTTTATATAATTGTTTTAAAATATGAATTTGTACAGATAAGCACAAAATTCACAAATGTTCTAAAACGTATTAAAGCAGGTACCTTTTTAGGTAGGTATAGATTTCTGTGTGTTTATGTATATTTCTCAAAACGTTTACCTGTTTAACTTAATTATTGCAAAGAAGATATTACATTCGAGCACATACGTGGTGTAACGGAGAGAGTCGTCAGGTAACATTATAAAGCAGTTTTTCTCGATAAACTTACATTTATGTTATCGTAAATTAATTTTATGATTACTTGAGAGCAGTTCAATTTCTCATTCCAACGTTGTTTTTACAACGTTTATGGACCGTTTAAACTTCCTGCTATTTATTTGCTAGTATGTTAATTACCGTAATTAAGGTTCAAATTAAGGCACCACCGCAGTACTGAAAATCCTGCCTCGAAATTGTAGTAAAAAGGTACTATGTTAAAATTGTAGCATGTGAAACTACCCGAAGAAGGGGACAGAACACTTATGTCTCGGGGTGACGAGTGAAGAACAGTTCCGAGTGTACTGCTGACATTTTAAGTTTTATGATTTGCGTCACACTGCAACTGTCCCGTCTCTTCAATTAATAGAAAATAAAACAACCTTCAATAAAACTTCATATATTATTTCATAGAATCTCCCTTAATTAGCCCTTAATCAAAGTTAAAAAAAAAACAAAAGCTCGGGGCCGCTCGGTCTAAGTACAAACTCAAACTCAAAACATTTATTCTGTATAGGCCCACGGGCCACTTACAAATAGTCAATTTACATTTATTTTTTCTTAAATCTACAACCGGATCTGAACGCGACCACGACTGAAGATCCGGCAAGAAACTCAGCGGGCTTATCTTTTTACAGTTTTTGTATCGCCAATTTTTTAAATGATATAACAAATGTTCGCTTATTTTTGGCTCCAGTGTGTTGCCTTACAAAAGAGAACATAATAATGGTATCAGTAGGGCAAGACACGCTACAGTAGGTAGATCCTGGAGTCACTCCCAAGCTGTTTTATCCTTTGCCTTAACTATGAATGAGGCTCTTCCTGTACTTAAACTACTTCATGTACAATCAGGGTAATTTATGGCGTAGATGATGCGGACTAAATCAATCAATTGTTGATATGCAGCTACTCGCTGCAATAATTCCCACAAAGGCGCGTTCGGTAATAAACGCTAGAATATAACGTGTACTGCCTTTTGTATTTTTTTTAATATAGGTCTTTGACAGCTATGTTTGATGCCGACTTGGCTCAGGTTTGCACATCTCTCCAAGATTATTCGTATGAATTGTTCGGTATATATACATCATATGTATAATATATAATTATAAATATATATTTATATAATATTGATAGATTTATAGAATTATATGTTTTATTTAAACAGTGCTTAGACTTAAAACTATCCATCTTTTCTTATGCCCAAACAGTATAGTGTTTGCCTGACTGATTCTGCTTACTGAGGGCTTTAGTTGAAGAAGTTTATTACTCAAGTAGGTACCTGGTAAATATTTTGTCGTGATATTTATCTCCATTCTAGTTATCAACATCAACATTTACTATCAAATCCTAGTCTAAGATTAAGACTGTATTTATGTTGTCGTTTATTTAACAACATTCATCCGGACCTCTTTAAAATGCAATCACATAACGGCCTCTACAATACTAAGATTGTCGCATACCAATCAAGCATAATTAAGTAATTTTCCGTCACGTGTAAGGCCGAGCGTCACCCTTCAAAACCAAATAAAAAAACGTTCATTAGCAAGTCAGAAAATAGTAAGAAAAGTTCCGTATTTATTTTTATACTACATTACTACTATATTTACACTATATTACATACTATATACCGGATTTTAAATATACTAAATTACATACTTTATTTAAAATCCGGTATATTTTTTTTATATGTTGGTTTTTTAGCTAAAAACTCGCTGATAATAAATAAATGTTAAATTTGACTTATGTACTCATATAACAAATTATATAGACACTTGACATCCTCCACCATTTAATCAAACGAAGGCGAAACAACTCTCACCAGAGGTTTTTCATATTTCATCATTTATTTTTAAACCTGGTCAGAGCTTGTTTTGCATTTACAACAATACATACATACGGTCACACTACTTAGAAACTTGACACTGAAGTCCCACATCAAATATATATCTTCAGGAGAAAAAAGTCGAACAGCTGACTCGAAATTTGTACAAAATTTATAAGTGTTACGAGTGACATAGATAGATATATTTACAGAACACGAGCAAAATCATGAGTCCCCTTAAATACGTATGAAATATGGATGCTTGATTACAGCCCTGCGATTCTGTAATGATTCATCGTTGCGCTCGTCGACGAGCTCACCGATGTCAAATACTTTATGAGATCGATATCTCACAAACATACGGTTGTTTTTCCAACGTTTCTTGTCATCTCGTCGTTTGTTTCTCGGATGTTGTCAAAGATGCAACGATGTTGGCTCTTAGAGAATCGCACAGCAAAACCCTGATTCCAAGCCAGAGTATAGAATTGATAAGTTTTATGACGGCAGTCGCAGTCGGATCGGAAGGCGGAAGCGGACTGGTCAGGCAGGCTGGCACGCGTGCAGTGTAAGGCCTTTACACATAGGCTGTTAGCTGTTCACGAACACGATGCTTGACTACTTTTGGTCTTAAAATGTTAATTAATTCATTTTACTTACATCCGGAATGACATACGAATTAATTACATATCATAAACATTTATTACATGAGAGATAGAGATGTTAAAAAAACTCTTGTGGGAATATTAAAGAACCAAATGTTGTGACGAAGTACCAACGGCGTTAAATCACGGAAAATGTAGTGATTAAATTGCACTGTTTTATAAATCTGATTGATGTTTGTATATTTTGTTTTTAGTTTATCATAAACATTAATTAAATGATAGATAGAGATATAAAAAAAAACTCTTGTGTGAATGTTAAAGAACCAAATATAAAAAACAAAGTAACAACGGCGTTAAGTCACGGTAAATGTAGTGATTAAATTGCCCTGATTTACGTTTATATATTATTTTTAGTTCAATTTTAACTTAAAATTAAGTTTGTAACGGGTTATTTCCCGTCACGAAGTAACCCAAGCCCAGGCTAAAAAAATCTAAATCTTTGACACATAGGCGCTAGACGGTCTTCTATCGTACCTATATGGCTCATATTGCTACCTTCGGGAAGAGTGTCTCTTCACTGATGTCTAGTCGCGCTATTTCTTATAATTATATCTATTTAAATCATTGCTATCTATTGATATAAGATAAAAGTATAGACAGCTGACAGGCACACGTGACGTCAAAAAGTAAAACACTGTCAAAATCAGCTGTCGACGTGTTGGTCTGGGTTTGTGACAGTTGATTTGTCTTTTTTACTTTGGTTGTGTGACAAGTTTTCGTCTAAATAATATTTGCAGCGTGAGATTCTGCAAGCTTTGTAAACTCATTAACATAAGAATTATACTTGCTTACCTAATTATATAAAATTTCAATTCGTTTTGTAACGACTTTCAAAATAGATATCTGCTTAAGATAACCGTTTTTTACATATTCGAAACTTTCACCGCATTTGATCGTGGATGCGATCAAATATCTCAATTATCAGATGAAACGTGTGTAAACGCTTTCCATACTCGTATATGTACAGCTAGTAGAGCAACCGGCTGATTCAACATCTACCAGCTTCCCGGTGTGAGAGGCATATACGCCCATTCACGATTATCATAAGCCACTTGTGATGTAATATCATCGCATAATTCGATCAACACATAATGTAAAATTTCAGATTAGATTGTTTTATAAGCAAATATCTCATTTACTCGTATCATCATCTCAACTAATATTAAGTCAAGTCAGTCAAAATCATTTTTCGTTTCAAAATATAATATAGAGACACCCAGAAGAAGCGACAAGAAACTCGGGGCCATTCTTTTCATATAGATTTTACAATGTTAGCTAGTATTGTAAATTTAAAAAGTTGAATGTATGGATATTTATTACTTAATGATGCAAAAGCGACTAAACACATTTGGATGTTCGGAGTGAAGATAGTTTGTAACCCGCAGGGCTATTATGTATCTCAGTTGCTAAAAAAAGTTGATTGAAATCCAAAAAAATGGCCGCTCTATGTCTCTTTTGTCAGCTCCAGTCATCAACTTACTTACATTTTTGCTTACTAGTGTTGCCAAAACTGACATAGAGCCGCCATTTCAAAATTTCAATCAACATTTGTTAGTAACTGAGATACATAATAGGCCTGCAGGACTAACGTTGGCTTTTTATCCTGATTCAAAGGCTAGTTGGTAGTTAGCTGATGGGTTGCGGTAACCTTAGTCAACGTGGACAAAGTCACAAGCTGATGATAGTATTTAACGAAAAAACAGATTTGTTATATATTAATTCCACCAACCCGCACTCGGCCCGCGTGGTAGATTATAACCTATAATCTTCTCTCTGAGTCGAAGGCCCAAGTTCGAGCAGTAGAAAGCTAGCTTTCTACAGCTGGAACTTTGGCTGATTTTATATAAATCTGTAGAATAATGAACAGTTTCCGCGACGTATTTGTTAGACTTTATATGAAAATAATTTTTGGTACGCCATCGCAAAGTAAGTTAGCTGAGCAATAGCTAGCTGAGCGATTTCTCTTTCACATGATGCTATTTGTGATGTTACTGTCATAGGGTCATTTGTAACCATGACAACAATTTAAGAAATGATTTGGTTTGAATACCATAAGAATATGTAAATATGGAGCTGCCTATTCTTATGGTTAGCTACATGAAAAAGCGGAGCCAAACGAGTCTCTTTACATTATATAAGTCGCGAGTAGATGGTTTCAAAAAGCTTGATGATTCTCTTGTAGATGGATGCCTGCCCATTTCTATGTTCGACTAAAGAGATTTCCATACTTTTTACAAGAAAAGAAAAAGCATTTAAAAACGAAACTCTTTCATTTAAATCTATTATGCGATGATTATATTCATATTTCTTTAATTATCTAGATAAAGGAAATTTATGTTGATTGGATTTCAAATAGCTTTAGAATTACCTACAGTTAAGCGATCAGGTTATTTTATATTTTTTATTTTAACGTATCGCTGGATGGTTAAGATTGTGAATATTGTGGAAGTTAGCAAACTTATAACGTTTATTAATATTGGACTTAACTGAAGTTTTATTACTTATCTTAAATTAATGTTAATTTTATCACACGCACTAATTAGGCAAGGAAACGGTTACTATGAAAATAACTTAAACCTTAATAGCACCACGAAAACTCAAGCACATCTTTTTTATGTACAATTTAAGATAAAGTAACATAAACTTGGCGCCAGTAAGCTTACTATAATGGATGGATAAGATATGGGTTTGCAGGTGTTGTTCGACCGATACAGAGGCTATGAGTTATAAAAGAACCATTTTTGACCTGGTCAGGTGATATTCTATATATTTGGCAGGTTAAACAATATTTGACAACTCATATCGACTTCTTTATTTAATGGTCTCCAAGCTGGAGTTTTTGTTAAGTAACTATTACCGGTAGTTAATATAGTATCATATCTCAGTTCCAGATAGTTAGTTTCAACTTCAATTACGTATCGTTCTCTTATTTCTTGGTTGTCATATGTAACGGTTTTTTCCGCATGTGCGCTGTCACAAAGACATAAGAGACAATAGTGTCGATTCTGTAAGCATTCTCTTAACTAAAAATCTTTAAATTATGGCAGTACTTATTTTGTTTAGGCTAAAATCCAAATTAGTGTAACACTTTCGAATGACAGCACTACAATTAGACATTTCCCTTTAATTGTAGGCATATTTTACGGCTGTTTTCAATAATTTATCTATCCTCAGTTTTCCTTACTACGGATAGAAATTTGACGTCTATACAAATAGTGTCAAATATCTATCTCTAGTAGGGTAAACCGTCGATAGATAGGTTATTGAAAACGGCCGTTAGACAGTTTAGTCGTCACGTAACTTGGTGCTCGTTAACTAACCTAAAATAACCCAAAATTTAATAGAATAATCATATTTTTAGAAGTGTCATTCTAAGTGTTAAATGATTTTCGATTTTATTGTTAGAGAAGAGAGTAAGGACCACCATAATAAATTTTTAGTTCGGTAGTTTAGTTTATTTGAACAAATGAATCGCTACTATCATGGAGAATGATATATTGTTGTCATAGTTCTGCTAAAAGTTTTTTCAATAAAAGATATAGGACTCGTGTTATGTAGGTACTTATGGATATAAAAATTCCTCTAGTTAGTAATATTGTTAAGATGCGTGTTTTGTTTTGATGCTATTTTTCATCAAATATTAGTGCAAGCTCAGGAAAAGTTTAACCTCTGTAGTATAGTGTTATAAGTAAAATAAAAATTTATAATATGTAAAATCGTGTGACAGTATATTTTAAGTGTGAATTTGTTGCCCGTTGAATTGATTTGGTAAAAAAATCTACTGTATAGATAATTTACATGCCAACTGAAAAACCATATATCTACGCAACTTTTGAAAATGATAAAGTCATTTGGTGTAGCAAGGAAAATGAGAAATGTGTAATAGACTGTACGTAAACAAATATAGAATCTAAATGATAAGACAATGAGACAGTATCTTTACAAACTTTGTCAACAGGTCTCTGAAAAACGCATTTTCATCACGTAATACATACGTGAAAGTTACGTTAAAAACAATAAGCTTTTAAAATTAAACTGTACACAGTTTAAAGCACCATTCACACCTCTTACATAAACATGAAAAAATGTCGTCGTCTCGAGACAATTATCACTGAACGATTGTGTATTTACCCGTCCTTCGCTTGCAATTGTTGTTTAAAATAGCATAACAGTTCACTCAACGGAAAAGTTAAAGTTTTTATATAACAATACGCAGATTCGGGGTCGACATGGCCTTGTCAGTGGTTGTATGCAATGGCGGAATCACTCGATGTCTGCCATTCGAACCGCGCCCTCGGACCAATGTGCGTGCGAATATCTGCGTTTTACGTTGCTAGTTTAGAATATTTTTACCGTTTTATGCGGTGTTTTAAACAGCTATAGCTCAGTGGTAGCCTGTTAAAAGTCGTTGGACGATGTTGGATGAAGCTTCCGACTGGTCCTTTTGGGAATTTATGGGGGAGCCCGATGTTCAGCAGAGGACGTCTTAAGGTTGAGATCCTACGAGTACGAATCCTACTATATCCTGGGGCTGAGCTTACCGCAAATCCTTTCACAATAAGCTCATATACGTCTGATAGGGTACTTTACTGCCAGTCTGGCAAGCTAATATTTTCAAAAAGTCTGTCACTAAGCACCTCCCTGTATTTTATTTGAATTATATTATAGCACGTGCTAAATGCGAATACCAAACTTCTTCAAAAAGGCGTAGTCGGACAGGACTAACCTAACCTAACCTAACGGTTTGTTCCGGCACAGTTGACAGCTGTCAATGAGCCAGTCGTCATTGTAGGTCTATTGCGCCTTCACCAAAAGTAGTGGACAAACATGTATCACGTTTTTTCTGTCGCATTTTTAATGCTTCTAAGTGACTAGCTAGGCAAGCCGTGCTGCGCCTGATATTACGTAATGCCTTCGCCTATTAACTGTAGTTTTCCGTGGAACTGTACTACGTTCGTCACCCCAAGACATTGGATTTTAAATATCTTTCGCCTATATATTTTACATGCTACAGTACCCTTCACACCCTAACACAGTAATGCCACAGTGTAACGCGTATTATTGCTTAGAGGCAGAATCTGGCACTGTGGTGGTGCAAACCAAGACAACCGCTTGCACAAGAGGCCTACCATCTGGTAGGTCTGGTTTCCTGACCTTCGCATCCCAAGGGAATATTCTACTCCGTCCCCTCACAGATAACATGGTAACTTTTATTACCTGTTACCCATTCAACACTTATTTCATCTGTTGCTGACAAATCTACCAGTTTGGTTCCTTATGACAAAGTTACAGAGTTATCTTCTGTGAATATCGCATATTCTCTCTATACAAGCTTCATTTTCATCAGGCTGCATTAGGAATTAAGGCTGGCATAAAACGAATTGCTCTTGAACTTAACATTATTATTCCTATGTATTGAACATTGTAACGGCTCTATTCTAATAAGTAGTTAAAATTATGCACCTACAGTAGCGAGTAAAATACATGGCACGTCGAATTCGTAAAAATATGATTCTACGATTTGAAAACACATTAAAAAATGCAATGGTAACTGATGTCTGATGAGCTCTACCTATCTAGTACTCTACATTATATAAAGTCTTATGTTTGTATCAGAAGATAAAATACTTTGCTTCTTATAACTATTTGTAGATTGTAACAAATGACATATGTAAATAAATAATTTATCTACGTATCTTTTATTATATTTATTATATGTAATGTGTATCTAAGAGCTGGGGTGTACTTTGCTCAAAGGTTGAGCCTCGTAATTTAACGAGGCAATGCGGCCAGTGTTTAGGAACCATTCCACGCACTGGTGATTTAGACGGTGTTTTTGTTTTGTAAAATTAATTTCATATATATTATATTTTTATTTTTAAACTTTAATTAAGCTATGACTTGTAAATAACTTTCCTTAGAACTTACTACGTTATAAGTAGATATGCGTATTTTTAATATTATGATAAATAAATGCAGTATGTGTATGTTATTTGCCTGATGGTAAGCATACTGACTGCGTAACAGTCGCAGTCCCATCCACTCTAGTTTTGTACGTTTCACTGCACAACGTTCGCTACCACTAAACTTCAGTAATTTTGTCTCAATCACCCTGAAAGTTCTCTTGGAAATATGCCTCGTAAATTGAAACTTGTAGTGCTTGCACAATATTTCATCGAGGCAGAATATCAAGCACAAAGGTGGTACCAACCAAGACTACGAGTATCTTTCAAAATATGTATGCTCGTAAGGTTCACAATTCATGACATCGATCCTAACGACAAAAAAAAAACTAAAAAAGAAAAGATTCACACGATTTAGAATAATGAACCTTACTACCTTATTTAATGATTATCGGCCGAAAAGTCAATGAGATAAATTAGTAAATAGTAACCATTTAGAAATTATGTAAAAATTTGTTTTCCATCAACCTAGGGTCGTCCCAAAGAGGCACTCGAACAAAGGGCACCGTGGATTTTCGTTCAGTTATTTAAAAAAAAACAGTTGTAATTTTTGTAGTCATGACTTCGTTTATCATGGATGTACTGTCGTGAAATATTAACTTGTTTGGACTTCATGATCTAAGTATATCATAATGTGATATTTTAACAAGCAGGTGTCGCTCATTTGAGTAAGATTGAGGTACTCGTCATATAATGACAGGTTGAGCAAGATTTCTTGTCGCGAACTGTAAAGTAATGAAATGAGTAAACAATTTTAGTAGGCGCGGCAGACAGTAGTTTCCTTAGTCAATGGTACTCATATACAATTATACTGACAGCCTTGGTTAACTGGGTGACCCAATTGCAAATTTAAACAAATGCCTTCCTAGACCTTAAACAAGCGTTTAATTGCAAAATGTATTTCTAGGTAATCATCTTTTCTTGAATACATTATCATAATGTTACTGGTAGAACGAAATTTACAGTTTTTTATTTATATGTATGTGAGGACAGGTAAATTAAATTACCTTCTGAGGTAATAAATGTTACATTATAAAATAATTGTACGGAACATGAATTGATAAATAAAATTATGGGACTAGTGTGATTTCCTACATCACTTAACATCAAATGAGGCGTTGGTCAAACATCAGCCTATATAGAATTAAAAAAAACAAAGTTATTCGGTTTCTAATTAAGATACAAATCTAACTTTCGGTAAGGTCTCGTACTATTTTGCAAAATTTTAATTAGCAGAACCTTGATTTCAATGACTAACATTTAATTTATTTCTATGTTATTTGCTAAGTTGTGCCACTTTTATACAAATTCAACTATTTATGTTTAGCATGTTCGTGATCACTTTTCAATTGTATTTTTGGCAAGTGGAAATCCGTAGTTAGCGTTTCGTTTTTTCAGGGAAACAGACGTGAATTTCCAAATGTTTTTTGATCACTTTTCTTCTCGGTTATTCTAATCAAATTCAATGTGATGTATAGAATTCAAAAGTAATTTAAAAAAGTCACACTGACTTACACATTTTTTAAGATGATCTGGTTAAGTCTCTGTCATGATTAAACCAAATCAGATTTCTTTTCATTTCTACGACATGTATTAAAATACGCGTAATAAATATTATTTTGTTTTTCTAAAAGCTAAAGATGACTGCCATTGTCAATTATCTGCCTTTATCGATCCGCTGCTGGACATACGGCTTGTGTCTGAATAATCTTATCTATCTTATCTACTAGTTCAATTGGAAAAAAAAACCCGAGTATAAGCATATCATTCATATTTCATTCAAATCTCTGGAACCGTTTCAGCGTTAATAAGTACGAGTAACACACATAAAAATTCAAGCACTGACTTTCACATTTATAATAATAGCTTTTTAAATATTTAGTTATTGCCGGAGAGTTTGAGTTTTTGCCACGTGGCGGAGCGGGTTTATATGACTTACCTAATTATACATGTTCTAGTGAAACTTTGCGATGAGTCACAATTGCACACATCAGATCCTTGAAAGGAAATCCGTTTCACGTGATAATTAACATCAGATAGGTGTTAAATCTCACGCAATATTTTAATTACTTTGGAGATGCATCAGTAGATTTAAATTGGAGGCTAATAAAGCTGTTATCAGAATTAGTTGTAATTTAAATTACAAATGAACACGATAGTTTCGGCTATAAAAAATAATGATAGTAACACATTTATCAATAATTGCGCTCTTCGGTTATACCTACGTAGTGATGCATGGTGATGATTATGATGAAAATCACCTACCTTATGTGTTAATCCATTGCCTCATTTACAGCCATACAAACTTTCATCAAAACTGGTCTAGCCATATGAGCGTGAATAAGTAACAAACATGCAAACACACTTACACAAACGAAGTGCGATAATAATTATTTCTATTTTATAAAGTTAAAATCAACAGTGGTGTTTGCCAGGCCGTCTGGCAAAAGTTATATGTAAAACGAACCCCCATGTGTGTGAAAGACTCTTCTACAGTGGACCTTCCTCAAATTAATGGTGCAATGATTTGTTTAAACGATTTGAGTAAGTAATAAAGTGATACGTAAGCTTCATGATCATGTTTAGAAATGAGTTAAACTCACATTATTGTATTGTTGTGATAGACGTGCCATGTATTGGAACGTTCATTTGTTTGTTGTCCCCGTAGCCTCTAACATTGTTTGTCGTTTAGTATCTAATAGTTAGCGTGTAAGCGTTAACTGTTACTGTTGTACTTATTGTAAGCATGGTTACTATATAGATGTCTAAACAGTATTTGATGTCGGATGTTTGGGAATAACAGTATTAAAAGGGTTCTTATTAATATTTATCTCTTTCAAGTGTAAATAACTTATATGTCAGGAGTTTGTTTATAAATTGTTTCAGACAAAGACTCTATTAGTGTCAAAATAATACAATTGGTATTAATCTTATGATTTACTTCACTGAAAAATTACGCTGCATTATTTACCAAATAATATTGAAAATGTATTTTATTATTTGTTATTACGTTTTACCTTATCACACAACAATAAAAATATCCTAAAACAAAATTATAAATCTTTTGTAATAATACCGTGTGTAGCAAAAAAGTTATAGTTGCATTTGAGATTGAGTAGAGATCTGTAACCCAAATTTTTACTATCACTAATCGAGAGTTGACCTACTATATTGACATTTGCTGTGTTCCAGGCACAACTACGTATTACTACCATTTATGCTGTGGCACAAGATCTTGTACTGTGATACTACAGACTATACTGTGCCTTGGCTTGGCACAATAGCCGTTGTCCTGCGTTGCGTCATAGTGTCACAACAGAGCGTTCACACTTGATTTGGTTTCACTGTGGAACGCATACGCATGATTTGTGAATGCTCATAGTAAAGATGCAGGGCTGTCAAGTTTACATAATTAAGCTTACGTATTTTTAGTTTCTTGACAATCGAAACAAATATACAGTAAATAGGTTGTTTATCATCGAATGTCCTCTTAATCGAATTATATTTCTTGCGACTTTACCGTAGATGAAACTAATCTATCCTGTAATTCATTACTCTGCGAGTCTTGGATTTGTCATTCCCATGTAATGCAATGAATAAATGATATTCACATAATATACTTCATTATTAGTATTTATAAACTGAAAATCTTAAAAAACATAAAATAAAACAAAATGTGTGTGAGTAATTATGATATTAATTCCATACCTTTATATTAAAATATAAACACATGATTTTATATGTGTAAACTAAAAAAAAACTACGTATATGTTAAAAAATAATAGAATATCATATTTCTTCTAAAAATACACTCAAAAAGTATAAATAGAGCATTAGACAAAGCACAACGCTATTACGTTGTTAAATATGAAGTAGACTATTAAAACAACTATCTGCGACAGCCTTATTGTGAAGCCACAGGTATGCACACTATAGAGTCAAGTGGTCAATATACTCTATACTAACTGGGCTCTACATGTCAACTTTACGCAACTCTGTGGCTTGTACCATCTACTTAGAATTCTCAAGATTTTCCACTGTGATATTTGCACGCTAAAGCCTATTAAAATAATGCCATTTAATAAGTTCGATGATAATCTAAACCGTTTTATAGAGCAGTAGAGATTACACAAAAGTGACTTAAATTGCACGAATTTTCATTGCATTATATAAAAATTAAATAAACGTGTTTCGTATGCTCATCAGGTTTAATTAAAGAAGTTAATTGTCCAGCGTAGGGTTATGGTGCACCTGCCTAATAAATGCCCCGTTTGATATTTGGTATTGACAAAAATGGCTTACAGTGTTTTGCTCTTACTCTTCAGGGAACACCAAAATTACCACTTTTAAATGGAATAAGGTATACACATATTTTGTTAATTTATAAACTGTTTTGACATAGGTGTCAAAGTGTATAGAAAAACATAAGTTTGTATTTTTTCAACCGTCGGGTTTTTAACATGCGGTTGACCATGACAACCTACTTATATTTGTACACTGATAAAAAGAAAACTTAACCACGCTGATGTGAATTTATTATTTATTCCTAACTTACTCGACTCAAGAAGATTATAATCTATTTGTATTTTTCATTTCTTCCATGTGAATTCAAAATGTGTGCGTTTAGTGGTAACAATATTTTGCTTAGCGAAACTACATACAATTTATCCCTTGATTTTGGTGTAGTCCGACCTACATACAAGTGACCGTTAACCTTAGGGCAAGTTAGTATTCTTTGCAGCCTACATGCGTAGGTATGTTGCAAACGGCCTTGTTGGGATAAATGGAAATCAGATGATACTCTTTAAGTTAGAATAGTTAAGTACTCGATTGGCTAACAAAACCTTGCAGTACGAGGTGAGTACTACGGCTATCATAGATGTGTTACAATTGATCGCTGAACTACTTTAGCTACGTCCAGTCCATATTAAATAAACGTACATTCTCTAAGAACTTTGAGCTGTAGATTTGCTGTGGACAGGGTTAAAAAAGATTTATAACTTCGTTGTTTGTCAAGTAGTCGTTGTATACGTTTAACTACAATTTTGGTAGTACATCTAAATATTTTTTTTAATCCATTAAATATACTTTGAAGAATAGAAATTGGATTTCCAGTGGAGTTAACACCTGATATAAGTCCATTGCGTTCCCACTGCTGAACGTCGAGTATTCTCTCAAAGAGAGGAGTGCGTGTCTAAGACGTCCACATAAAAACGTTATTTGATGGATAGGCTGGTGGTCAGGCCAGTGTTGAAGTTATTACACTTACAATTACACTAGGGGCGACAAACAATAACAGCTTAACGTGCCCAAAGCACGGATATGCCACTAGCGGTCACCCATCAAAGTCCTGCTTGCAATAAGGGTTTCTTATAGCCTTGTTAATCACTTAAGGTGCTGTCAATTCATGACAACGATAAAAATGAGGGTTTTTGAAGCAGTTTATCTCATAAGCAGTGATTTACATAAAGTATCAAAAAAATATATGACATTTCTAAGACTTTTAGGTACGAGTAGACATTGACGGACTTAAAAACACTTTAACATAATGGAGTAAATGAAAAAAAAAATCAAACATACCACTTAATTTCGCTTTTAAAACAGTGTTGATCTTTATTCACAATTGTATTTGTCATGAAACACATATCATAAAATAGCAATTTTTAATACACTGACGGATGCTGTTTTTATTGAATAGTGAACATTATTTTTTTATGAATTTTCGTACGTTTTTAAGAGATCCGCTTGCGCGATTTCAAGTGAAAGAAAATGAAAGAATTCAAGCTCTGAGCTGACCGCGTCTTTAGAACAAACAGACAAGATACGCAGCGAGCGCTTCGCATTAGTAGCCTCTTTAAATTAACAACAACGTATTGTAAATATTCGTGTTGTGGCACTTGTAAAACAGCCGCAACGCGTTGTAACTCTCAAAAAGACCACAAAACGCAATGAAATTTGTCATGGATTACACGTTCTAGTGGTTAGGGCTAATACGACCATGACCGTGAATAATTTTGTCATGAAACCTACGATATTGCAATGGCTCCTGGCACTTCTTGATTTTCAATACCTTGCCCACTGTAACTAGGAATTTCGTAAGATTTAATTAATTTTGAAATTCCGCAGACCATGTGGCAACCGAAACATTCGAAGAAGTGCGGACCCACTAGTTAATGACATAGTACAAATCTTATTTTTTTTCTCATTAGAATGCAGGACTTTTAATTTTGTACTCGTTTTTCATTACTTTCATCATTATAAACACCCTTATTAAACTATTAGGGATCTGTTATATGTTTGCTTTCCTAAGGATACCATATTACGGTTCTTTGTTTTTTTTTACTTCTTGAAGTATATCATCTTTTCAATACAAAATTGTGGCGAAAATAGTATCCGTACATGTAGTTATAGTACCTTTAAGTCCTAAACTAGGAATCCGGTCAGGTGACTATCCAGCCTTGATACAAATTGCCTACTGAATCAGTTTGAGCTTTCACTGGAAATAGACCACAATAGAGCCTTAGGTACTCTAACTGTGTCATAAGATAGTGATGTAAAAGTTTTGTAAACGTTATATCGTAGTGTTTGTCTCTATTCTTATATTTTACTTAAAATTTTAGTGAGTATTTGATGACTTTTTAGTTTTAAATTGTTGTTTTTTTCTTTCCCTTTTTGAGGAATTAGATGTCGCACGTCTTGCGCATTTTTCAGTGTACCTACAGTTGATAATTCTAATTATTGATGGTTGGTTTATAATATATACTTTATTAATACTTTTTGTGGTAGTATTTTTTAGTATGTATTGTTGTAAATATATTTTTAATCTAATATTTCTGCTAAAATTATCTTAAGCACAGCTAAATATTTATAAATAAAACTCTATATATAATCAATAAAAATAAATACTTTTAGCAATAACTTTACAAAGTGTGCGGTTCAGAATGAAGGAAGTAGATTCGTTACGCCTAAGTTATGCTGGCATTAATTTCTAGCAAATAATGACTTGTAATAGTGTTGTAAGCTAATTACCATATCTGGACCAAAAAGCAGTTTACGAATGTATCGCTAAAATGGCTGTGTAATGACGTTGTGACGTTGCATACTTACCTAAATATTTTGACTAGACGAGCGTTGAAACCGCTAGGAAATCAGTAACTTCTCTGTATTGGTATCAAATTAATTTAACAAGTATTGTGCTTCTGTCGTAAATTAGTTGGAAAAAAATAAAACCTTTTGAAATCTTATCTTATTTAACCTTTAAATGCATCAGGTGGTAGATATAGGGAATCGTGTATACATTTTAATTAAAATAAAACTGCTAGGTAAATTAAATGTAACATTAACGTTAGGATTAGTTTTAAATTTTCTTGTGTAACTTCTAAATTAATGTATATATTTCTAGGCCATGAAGTAGTTTAAGATAACTAAAGTATTTAAAACCATTTTAAAAGAATATCAAAACCACACACTTTACATCTTTAAGATGATTAAGACGGTTGATAATCCCACATAAACGACTACTAATATTATATTATATGAGGTCATTATATACTGCTGTTAAAATTTTTCAACTTTACCGTGACCCACCTTACTTTTCATTGGCATTGTCAACCAAGTTGTACGCATTTCATGGATCTTGATAGACTTGTAAAGCGTTTGACCGCATTTCTGTCCTTTTTCGTAGAAACTTTACGCAATCGCATATTTCGTGTAGTCCATCGGCTCGACATAAAAATCTCTAAGTATATAATTTAATCTTCTTTAGAGAAAAATGTAGTATGTGCAAATATAAACAATATGATAAATAGAACTTTCGCGAATTGAAATTAAGTAATAAACGAAAATCAGGACTTTTTCGCGCATAGTCTGCTCGTGACCACGGTCGATGCAACTCGATCAAAACGTCGACGTAAGTCAAAATTTGTTAAGTAAAATATGTATATTATATAAATACTCTGTGCGCGAAAAAGGCCCGATATTCTCTTAAAACATGTATTTGATAAATAGTATAAAAGAAATATCTAAAAGACTGATCTTTGCCTCAGGGGATCTAAGAGCAGGTGTGTACTTTGCCCAAAGGTTGAGCCTGGCAATTCAACGAGGCAATGCGGTCTGTGTTTTAGGAACCTTTCCACGCACTGGTGATTTAGACGATGTTTTAGTTTTGTAAAATTAATTTCATATATTGTATTTATAATAGTATAATAGAATGTGATTTTTTACGAAAGGCAGCTTATACCCACATCCGTTTCATACTCTTTACACGTACTAAAATATTTTTTTATTGTGTAATTAATACCCTACACAATGTATACTTCAGTTCAGACTCATTACATCGTCAGTTAAGTATATGTTAAATTAAACTTTGTCCTGTCAATATATAACAGTCATGTATTGAGTGAATTTGAATATAGCTAATATGCGTAAAGAAATTGCTCGTCTGTATAAACCTCACGTGTTCATATTATCAGTGTGGCGAGTGCATACCGAGAGTTCACGTACGCAGTCCTTACTGGAGGTCACATATCAAGTTCACACACTTGTTTCGAATCAAAACCTGTTGCTCGACCTGCCGCATGTATGCAGTTACGTAACGAACGGAGTTGGCTTTACGAAACGTTTCCGCAGTTTTCCTTTACATGTTTGCTAACCAAACAGTTCTTACTGTTGCATTTTTTTGATGATACGAATATATGTTACACATACACGTTAGAATGATTTTCGCAACACTTTCAAGGCCACGGAAGACCTCCCACTGAGCAATTTATTAATGAATAGACGTATTGATAGCATCGATTGATTATATATCTAAATTATATGTAACGTTACGCAACTATATCACCCATGTTGCCTGATTAAAAGGTTCTTTGTTCCACTGATAATAATATATTTAATAACAGCACCTTGTACAGCTCATTAGACTAAGTGATCTAGGAGCGTTTTTGGCTCCATTTAGTTAAGATAATAATCTAGGATAATTAGATATGTATCATTAGAATGTATGATTATGTAGTAGCCATGTATATGTAGATAATATCAACGCTCTACTTGCGCGCTTGATGATGAATGCTGGAACTCTTATCTTAGAATACATTAAATGTTACTCGGATATACTTTTTGAAATATTATTATTATAAGTCCGTTTTTTACATTCTTAATAAGAGAGACAGGCCGGTTGGCGTAGTTGGTAGCACCCCTGCCTTCTGAGCCACTGGTCCCGGGTTCGATTCCCAGACAGATCAAACATTTGTGTGCATGAATATGTCTGTTTGATCTGTGTCTGGGTGTGTATATGTATATAAGTATGTATATCAGTCATCAGGTTACCATAGTACAGGCTCTGCCTAGTTTGGGACCTGAAGACGTTTGTGTGGATGTTGTCCCATATTATATTATAAGAGCTTAGTTTGTAACCGCATAGTTGTGGTTAGCCTCATAATCATCGTATTTGTCACCCACTAGCTGCTCTCCGCGGTTTCACCCGCGCGGTGATAGATGATGATGTTGATGATAATGATGCATCTTATATAACCTATGTTACTCAGGGTGAATGTTTTCCATTGGTGAAAGAATTTTTGAAATCGGTCCAGTACTTTTTGAGCCAATTCGTTACAAACATACTTACATACAAATCTTTCCTCTTTATAATATTCTTATAGTATAATAGTATATAGTATGATTAATATGATGCAGTCCATTGCGTGACATAAATCTCTCAAATTGAACACAATCATGATCTACAAAGCCACTTAGCGAAGATCATCGCCTATAGCATAAGGGTGTACTTCATTACGATTGCCGATTCTGGTGCGTTCTTTAAAACAATTCTATCAATATAACACCTCTGAGGTTATCCCAGAATTCATATGGACATAAAATAACGTCTATTACAGATAATAACTTTAATCCCAAATCATTTTTTCTGCAAAAAGGCGTAGTCTACAAATACTTGTAGCTAAACCACACAACTATAGTGACAAATTGAATATATATATATATATTATTTTTAATTTAACTATCGAGTGAACAGAAGGACGGGTTTGAATCGAAACTTTTCCTACTGTTACAATAAGATAATAGAATCTCATAAGGTTCAAAGTTGGTGTCTACTTTGTTTATGTTTCGTAACAAGTTTTATTTGTATTGTTCACAGGCTCTTGCGCTATGCGCGTGCGTCGCTCTTACATCGGCTCAGTTCGCCCACTATGGCTTTTCAGACTTCTCAACGAGCTTCGGAGCCCCTAGCTATAGCTCTTTTGGGGCATCAGCGAGAGACCCTAGGGCCAACACAGGTACCTTTGATATTTAACAGTTTTACCTAGATAGACTCGTAATGAACCTAAAAGAAAATATTATTTTAGAAATACTGCTAAATGCAGATAAACTAAAGGACATAAACATTATTGAATTTGATTGTTAACTAAACCTAATTTTAGCAATCTTTATAGCGTTCCCCGGTATTGGATGTATTACATATATGTAGGTATGACAAAAATCAGTGTTATATCTTACCTATAGCTTGTTTCTGAGAAACATAGAGGCTATAAGGACCAATATTATCCATCTCTCGAATATAATGAGGTAATGATGAGCTATACTCATCAAAATACCTTGAAGTAATTATTTATAAAAAAGTAGAATACGCTGCCAATGATAAAGACGTTACCACAATAGGTCTTCCTCTGTTCTTTAAACTCCTCATAGAAGTAAGATAAAGATACCAAATGTCTGCTTAATAGACCTATTTCTATGACAACTTAGCTAATAAACACAAGTATATAGAATGACATTCGAATAACACGATCGATTACTTCCATTGCCACTTTAAGACAATACGTTTTCCCTTGGTTCTTTATTATTTTGATTGTCTTAAATACTTACAGCTAGATACAATAATATAATAATAAAACATAACACAGAGGGTCAATTTATTTTTCACAGAAATAATGCTCAGTGTGACAATGCCATACGTTACAATTATTTTATTAGACATTAGTTTTGTTTCTAGAAGGCTGTGAACAGAACTGTGATGTTATCTCGAGCAAGAGTTACGAAAACAAATGAGTTAAGAAGCGAGCCGAGCTTGATTATGGTACAACTTTGTGAACAATGCTTGTAGTGACAAATTTATTTTATATTTTAGTTTGTGTTCATAGTTAATTCGGGCTACGTAAATTGAAACATATTTCTATAAATTTCAATGTTTGAGATCGCTTAAGCGGGCGTTAGTGCTTTGAAAAGTAATAATATATATAAGTATAAAAATCACAAGGGTTGCGATGTCAATGCAAAAGCTCAAGTATTTATAAATAATGCTTCTTTCGGTTGGATGGTATTGTTAACTGTCCAATAGATGTCGCTCCGTCCCCGCAAGACGGTTAGTCAAATAGAGAGTTAAAATTCGATGCTCGGGCCTGATTCTCGGTGGCCTAGTTGGTCAATGGCATCTGACACGGAGAGTCAGAAGATGCGGGTTTGAATCCCGTCCGAGGATGTGAATTTTTCTCTCTATAAATTTCAATGTTTGAAACATATTGTTTAGATAATGGGCAGGTCAAATTTAAGCTATAATGGTTTAAATAGATGATTATATAATAATAAATGCTACGTTTGTACGACATAGCTAAAAGTGTGTTTTTTTACACAATATGTATTGCTTGTACCTATTTATTTTAAATTAGTAAAAACTCAGTAGTAGATTAAGCATTGAACTAACTGTAAAAACATTTTAATGAAACATTTAAGCGTAATTAGCATCAACGGGGCTGACGTGGTCGTGACATCCAAAAGTGCCTTAAATCACGAAAAGATCATAATGAATTTCAAATTAGCATTTAGAAAAGTTTAGGATAAATGTAGTTTGGAATACCACTTAGAGCTAAACAGTTGTACGTATTTAAATGAAATTTGGTTGTTTATATCCTGGGAATATGCTCCTGCTTAATGAAGGGGCGGACCCAGTTGCAGCTAGTTATACAGTAGTATAGTACGCTTATTAGAGCATTTCGGAATGTTGCCTTAATTATTTTCATTACCTTAATATCGATAAGTGAGCTGTTTATTCATATCCGCAAAAGGTAGCAGGATATAATTATTTTGGAAATGAGTACATTGCGTGTCTATACCAACTCGGTTTAGTAGGTTTGATTGAATTTTGGTCTAGCCTATCATCAGCAATGTTTTAAATTACATGTTTACATACACCATAACTATGTTTAAAGCTACTTAATTAAATACTACTTGACTTACAAGTAACTTATGTTTTTTGAAGAATTTGGCGTATTTCATTAATAAGCAACAAACAACTATATTACTAATCTACAGTAAAATAACATAATTTAATAGTAGCCTATTTTTCAAACCACGAGTACAAACTATTACATTCCAGTTTCTGTGCTTCTCAGCAGTTTTGGAGTAGTGATTGCGTTAATCGACAATTCATTCACCCATTTCTGTAATGGGACTAATTTGTTACTAAAATAACGCTAACTATTCTAAGGCTACGTTCCGGGAAGCGCCGAAATCACTCGCGGCGTTCGCACACCCATTCCATTAGAAGCCCGCGATCATCATGAGCGAGCTCGATACGTCATCGATGACGTCACCGAAAACGCTCACAACGCTCGCAGATTGTAGGTGGGTTTTCGTGGTCGTTTGCGAGCTGCCACTAACAAACATCAAATGTATAGGCTTCTATCGATTTTTGACATAAAAGTTGGCGCGCTTTTCGCGACCGCGTAACTGTTCCACTTGGGTTAAACAATGCAAGCATTCATTCCAACCGGAACGCTAAACCGGGGCGCGACAGTTGTGAGCGTTGACGGTGCTTCCCGGAACGTAGCCTATGTCTAACAGAAAGAAAGAAAGAAAGAAAGAAAGAAAATACATTTATTCAGCTTAATAACTACACATTAAAAATATATAATAAATTAAAAAATACTTAAAACAGGAACTAAAATTAAAATAAAACATTATAATATAATACATATTTCTAATCTAATAGTAAGTAGTTGCTGAAAACTAACAATAGTAACTAACAATAGTATGTCCTGGTATATCCTCATTTGCAGATTGCTAGAAATGCTATCTAACCTATCCTTATTGCTATCCTATCCTTTAGTGGGCATTCATTACACCCAAACGGGGAGATATGAAACACTCCAACTCTTACGCCAGGAACAGTGAGTAATAAGTACGCACAGTACCTACGCGGCGTTGCCATCAAAATTATCATAACTAAGTCACGTTTGTTGCTATTAACCAATATTGATTTAAATAACAGGGTATCGATAACTTCCTATTGCCTAGTTTAGCACATATATCTGTCTATTCAACGAAAGGCGTTTGGAATAATTTCTTTACCAAGCTATTGCAATTTGCGTATTAAAATCATTTTATATACAAGTCTTATCAAGTAAGGTGTCTATCAGGCAATCAGTCAAATTGAGGTTTGCCCACCTTATCGCTGCAACGTACTAGTTAACATTTAAATTATATCTGCTCTAGTGCTTGGTTTGCCACTTTTTGAGCTACTACGAGTAATTACGTAGGTATCGGAAACGTTGCAGTCATTTTATGTATTTGATTGACATGGTACCAATAGTAATTTTATTTCACATTAAATCATCGGACTTAAGACGACAAATACAGGGCTATTAAATATTGGCATACTTCAGTCATAGCTTCAACAAATAGTTAGTGCTATATTTTAATCATCCAATAGTTTTCTACTCCTTCAACTCGCTGCCAAACATCGTGGTATCCCCTCTTCTTCTAAACTATTAAAATTTGGTGTTCAGTTGTTCAGACACTGAAACAGGCTATCTTTTGGGTTTTTAACCAGATTAAACTCAGACCTAGATCTTTTGCCCTCCACCTTTACTGTTACTAGTAGCATCTACAGGTTATCAGCAGTTTTTTATTGCTAGGTGGTACGTCTAAAGTATTAAACCACTCATTGTAGATATATAGTGGAGGGCGTTTTACCTTTTGCTTAATCGTAAAGGGAAGTTTTAAGCGTTTGGCCCTTTTTTAAAAGGCATTGAGGTCTCATTTGGAAAGAGTCTGCGTTCCAATCCTTGGTTGTTCTTTTTGCTAAAAATTTTAGAATGTACTGGAGTAAAAGGTTGCTTGGAGACTTTAATTTGTTACTGTTTCTTAAAACATGTGCTACATTTCTTTCATCCCGTTCTATGGATTGACGTTTTACTATATGATCGAGGCGTCTCATAGATCAAATAAAAAGACGCTGGTTCAAAGCGTACACTTATTTATTTGGTCCACTCATATAAGAGTACCTAAATCTGTCTCTCCATCTGACGAGCAACCGTAACACATCGTCATTTTTTAGTATCCATGGAATATTTTAGCATTTTTCAGTTGCTTGGGCTGGTTATCGAACTCAAAAATAATTACTTTGTTTTCGTTAAACTTGCGTTAAAGGCATGAAATAATTGTTTCAAATTATTGTATTCACTTGAGTACTTCTTTTTGTAAACATTACGCCCATGTATCCCACGTCAACGAACACTTGTTGTTGGCTTTGTTCATGTTCATTCAAGGGCTACAAACTGGACCTTTAAATGTCTTGGGCATGTCTGACTAATACGAGTACTTCTCTTAGAACCCTTCCTATTGTTTCTTTGTATTTATTCTTATGACGCAGGATTGTATGTAAGTCGGTTACGCTTTATGTGTCTTTTAGGATGTTTTTATTAACTAGTCTGGAGACTCAGACACCCGTCTAAAATAACTAGCTATATGTTTTTGATTTTACCGTAACACCAAGCAACTAATGTGTAAATAGAAATATTGGCATCTTGTTTAACATTTTGAAAATTTACATTTCACATAACGATTATTTATTTTACATAACGATTTTATTTATCATGTTTAATTTTACTAAATGCAAGTATATTATTCTATATTTTGACAAGAAGTACTGAAACAAGTGCAATTTGAAAAAAATAATACTGACTCCCATTCTATTACTTTGGTAACAATTAGTTATTGGAGTGTAACTCAAAAACTACTGGACTGAATTTGATAAAATTTACATTTACATGGGACCACACGCAAAAGCCCCAACTTTTCAAACAAGAAAATCATTTTGAAAATCGGTTCGCCCAGGCGAAAGTTATTTAGTAACAAATATAAAAAATACAATAGAATTGAGTACCTCCTCTTTATTGGTTAGTCGGTAGAAATAAAATATGTGACTTTATGAAGTCGGGGGACTTCAAAGTACAGTCGCTCTGTCGATTTGTCAACTTACAGCAACCGCAAACAAGCATAGCACTGATCAAATGCTTTCTAACAATACTCTACTTCACGTGGAGTTAAGAACTATATTCGTAAAGAAAATCACGAAGCGAGCTTCTGTTCCCGAATAACAACAACCCGAGTAGCAACGTTTCGTGGTTAGATTTCTTGTCAGCCCACTCACTCTGATGAAAGTTATCTTATAACGTTTATTTATTGCTCCAATGTGAAGCAAGCTTAATTGCCCTAATACAAAGTTTGTACAAACCTTAGTTAAATGTGAGTTAGAAGGCAGTAAATGGACAATAAATCTATGTGTTTCCGACAGTTCGAATAACCACTTTGAAAAGCTTGCCAATGTTTGAATTGTTCATATTTGAGTATTCTGCAATGATTTGTAGAGTACTCAAATATGAAATAGAGTAAAAAATAGAGTACTCAATTCTTGAAAATATGAAAATTTTAAATTGTATATAATAATATGTGTAATATAATATAATAAATAAACTATAATGTAATAAATGCAAAAGTTTGTGAGTGAGTGTGTATATTAGTTAGTTCTTCACGATGAAACTGATTATCCGATTTCAGTGTTTAGATTCGAAATTCAAATCTAGTTATTTATTCAAAATATTTCTATAAAGATCTATTGTTGAGGTCTAAAAATCCAAAAATCAGGCTCAATGATAAAAATACTAAACCATGTAAAATTACCCAAATGTCTGGATGTGCTGATGAGTTCTTTTCGATAGCTTATATTATATAATAGCTATATTATGTAATTGCTTTTATTTAAATTGATCAATGTCCATTGTAAGGATTTCTTACGGACGTCCAGACGATTTCCAGGAACATTAAGGAGCATCATACTTAAATCTATTGAAAACCAAATCTAACTATAGAGCGCAACATTTTTATGCCCTGATTTTATTTTATACAGAAACTATTTCACCTTTCAATATTTTTGAAGCGTTTGTTTGTCTGTCTATTGATAAAACTCTTTTATTTCATTGTTATACTAAAACCGTTGAACACAATGATCATATTTGTGTTTGTAAATAAATAAAACTTCTTAAATTCATTTCATATAATTAAAGATTCATAACCAAAGCTTTAGCAATAACATTTTCATCTGATATTGGGAGTTCAGTTCCAATGTTTACTCATTTAATTATTCAATTTAATTCAGAACTCGAACATAGCATTCCATTGTTAATCAATTTATGTCAACATTATCAAAATTATTGATGAGCTAGCAAGAGTCTATGTTGGCAATTTGTAATTTGATGTAAATTGATTTGATTTCAGGGTTACTTTACTGTTTTAGATCACTCAAACCCGGTTTGAAATTTAAAATTATCAATATCAAAAATATAGTATGCATGGTCCTCTAACAACAAAGACGGCTTAATTATTATTACTGTGTTCTAGGTCGATGTAAGGCCGCAATTAATAAATACTTCTTAAGAAAAGCCTGTTTGGACATGCATGAAACATATCCTGAACTTTTCTTATATTTTTATATTTATGGCATTAATAGATGAGATAGGCCTGTTTTACGCCGGATGCTAAGCACCACGTCTGCCCGTGACAGTTTCAGTGTCACCCAGAGCTCAGTGTTAAAGTTTTGTGTGGGCAGACTGCGCTTGTTACCTCGAGCCTTTAGCATATTGAGTATCGCTCACCCAGCAGCTTCACTTGCAACAGTGCCCTTCACATCCTAACACAGTAACGCTTACGCAGTACTTTTTTTGCGGCTAAATACCTGGCATTACAGTGGTCGCAATCAAGGCGTCCTCTTTTACAAGAGGAATACCACAAGTAAGCAAAATATGTAGTCAATCCGAGTAGTTTCCATTTTAGAATCAGTGATATTTGCTAATTTCTCTATAGAGTAGTGAGTACGTACATTTCGCATGCTTGCTGTAATTAGAAACTCAAATTTATAAAAGAAAAAAATAATTAAATAAATGTATTATAATTAGTACTCACGGGATGTACACCCAGCATTCATTGTCTTTGATGTACACCACGATTAGGCAGTTTTTGGGGTTCCCGATATTTCGGCGCAGTTACATGCACTATGTTCACGGGTAGACTGAATATGCGGGTGGATGTGAAAAAAGTTCGAAGTTATTAAGAGCAGACAAAACGGTCTACCCTCTTTCTCACTCTTTTACTACGGATACTGGCACTCGAACTCGATTGTAAGTCTCGACAATACACACTAACTGCATCACTGCGAATGTTGGTTTGATCACATTTTGTTTTCACATTCACATTTAAATAAATGGTTTATATTTTAGATAACTATTACTCGTACTTATGAGTATGTAAAGAAAGTTAAAATAACATATATTATAGTAAAAATTAAACTTAACTTCAAATTATCTTATTCAACTTTTAATGTTGTGCATTTCTTGTAGGATACGAAGCCACTGAAATAAATTTAGCTCACCCTCTTCGGGGCGAATCTCCGAAATCGTTCCTTCATGCTTACAACTTAAAAGACATCAACAAAAATGCCAAACATTAAAGTTTGTAGCCCGAACGGTTTAGGCTCTGCGTTGATGAATCTGTAAGCAAACAAGTAATTATATTATCATCATACCGTAGTGGTCATCTGTAGGACGCCCACTACGGAACTTAGAAATCCCCCATAATTTTTCAAAAGGACCAGTTGAAAGCGGCCTGCATCTAACGTCGTCCTGCGACCATTACCAGGTCGTCAGTCCACCTTGTCAGTGGGAGACCTACGCTGCGCTTATCGGTCCGTGGTCTTCACTCCATAACCTTCCGGCCCGCCAGCAATCTGTTCTGCGTGCTATGTGCTCTGCCCACTAATTTTCTGGGCTATGTCGGCGACTTTCGTTCTTCTACGGATCTCATTTCTGATTCGATCACGTAGAGAAACCCCGTGTCTTCGTAGTAATTATATATGTATGAATTAACATCACCTTTGCGTAAATAATCAGTTAAAATCCACCATTTACTTAATCGATGACTACTCTGCTCTAATTGCCGATTCCATGACATTGAGATTGTAAATCTAAACATTGTGTTGGCAACACTGCCACATTAACAATTAAATCATTAGGATACAAGTGTGGTCAATTTATAGTCCGCTATGAGTGTTCTAATAACTGAATGTGCGTGTAACTGATATTAAGCACAAAATAGTTATAATCATATTAGACCCCTTTTCAAAATAATGTCCATCTCAGATTAAGACGCAGTTTGAGCAGTGAGAGATCGTCTAATAACATTTGAATTGAAGATGGAGGTAAAATCAGACAATTTAAAATCTTGCCATTAGTATTTGTGGTAAAGTCTAATACAGATAAGAAAACCAAGGCTTTATTGCACAAAGCAACAGGAATCAACGTAAAAATACTTACTCTTTTAAAAAATGAAAAATTGGCTAAAAAGCGGTTTCTTACAGAAAATCAATAGGGACTTACTTACTTAGTTTAAACATAAGCTAGTGTAGAAGTGTATATAATGACAAGAGTTAATCATATTCTACCGACTTCCAAAAAAAGGAAGAGGTACTCAATTCGACTGTTTTTTTATGTTTGTTAATTCATAACTTTCGACTGGGTGAACCGATTCTCTAAAATCTTTTTTTGTTTGAAAGCTGGTGCTTTCCGTGTGGTCCCATTTTATTTTCATCGAATTCGGCATTTTTCAAATTGTACGTGTATTTACTACAAACAAATCTAGAATTCATTAGACTATATCAATGAAGGTAATTTAATATCACAACCATAATACATAAGACATAACGTCAGTTCATAAAACAGATTTTTCAAATTTCAACTAGGATAAACAAATGAATAATTTCATAATTTCTGTTATGAATCATACCGGGAGTGAATACAAAAATCAATTTAAACCCGGATCGTAGGAAGAGGAAAACCACGCTCTCTACTTGTCTCTTTTGGAAATATGCGTTAGTTTATGTATCTTAAATCACCCATGTATTACAAAAACAGACTACAAGATATAAAAGTCGTTTCACTCAAGCAATTCTAAGCAGCGACCACGAACAGAAAAGGTTTGATAGTGAGTGCACTAGACTATATTAATTACATGATGGTATCAGTGGTGTTTTGAAATAGCTATAACGTTGCTTGTTGTACAAGATACACGAGGGTTAATTGCATTTTTCATACTGATGATTATCAGAAATAGTGAAATATCAGTTAAAAGGTTTGATTTGAATTATTATGACTTTTGATAGTAACTTATTCTTTAATGCTTAGGACTTATGGATAATTTATGACCTACATAACATTAACTTCTAGGCTAGGTCAAGTTCGGCGACCCATGTGTCGTATGTTTATGTGTATATATTTAAATAATGTTAATAAATTACCTTAATTTTTAAGCTGTATTATTAATTCATTTGAGTATACCTAATACCAATATTAAAAAAATATATAAACACTATAAGTTAAAGGAGTATACCTACTCGTATTTTGACAGTATACCTTCATGTCGTTACGATTTTTACATGTTTTTGCTTTGCACCCATGGGCAACTATATATCATGAGTCGATGTTACATGAAAATGTACATTCATACAAATAGTATTCCAATTGAAATTATATTGACACAAAATAAACATTTAAATTTATAATATAGCCTCTGCGTGCTTCATTCTTTGTCCTTCTTCATCCGGATAGAATAAAGTTACCTAAATTATTAAGGAACCACATGTTACATCAGGATATCCTACGTATGATTCCTAATAACCCATGTACTACTTTCCAAAGTTTATTCCAAATCCGTTGAACAGTTTCAGGGTGAAAAGGTAACAAACATACATACTTAATCACATCCTTACTCGCCCACTTACCAAATTCAGCATATTTATTAAATTAGTCTCTTATATAGACAACTTAATGTAGGTAAGTTATATAAAATAGGACACATTACACAATATTCTATAACCTTGTAATGTAACGGACACATCAAGTGAAGGGGCTAAATACCGTAATATGTCTTTTTGTTATATTTTTTGTTGACATAATGCTGAATTCGATAATATATATTATCTCCAAGAACCGGTTGCGAAGTGAATGGAAGATGCTCTTCGCTAAGTCTTTGTTTTGTGATCTATATTTAACGCGTAGTTGTTCATTTATTGACCATTTCGTTTTCTTTACTATTACGAGTGGATGTTTAGATGGTTTATTAAAGTATCTTATTTATATCTTCTTTTATCTTCTCACACACGCACATTGTGTGAGGTTCGATAACCTTTTTATAAACAAACAATATAACAATACGTCTTACAGGACGGGAAGTACCTCATAAAAAAAGCAATTGTAATTTGTTTTGACCACATTTGCATGATTTCTGCGATGCATCATTGTCTTATTGCATGTACTTTAAATCATAGCCTCTGACAATTATATTTATATCGTGTAACCCCCGGGTGACTATAAAAAATATACGTAAAGTCAATAATTACGAAAAATATTGCTATCGTATGTTATAAATATAGTTCATTCATGTATACCAATATATGCGCATAGCATTTAACTTCCCCTTTCACTAACAGAAATTTCAAAATTGTGTCAACAATTAAAAACGCTATCGCGAAGGGTATCTGAACCAGTTGTCGGTAATTAATTTAGCTGAAGGGATGCTGTTAGTCCAACACGACAGTTGTTGCGACACATCCTCTGCTTTTTGCTCAACGGGCCATGATTTTGTCATTATTGGATGTCGGACCCTTCTAAATTAACTGTATGAGCTCTGCGACAAGCACGTTTGACAAGTGAGGTTTTGGATTATTTTTATACGATTGTTGTGTCTTCGTAGGGCTATCCGGAATCCTTATAAAATCATTCTGTCCTGTGCTAATTCTTATTAATTACATCTTGGTATCTTTTTTATAGTTTTTTATCTTTTTTTGTTAAATACTTTTTTGTCCTCCAACAACTATGTCAGTCATATAGTGTCTCAAGCATAGTACTAACTACGATTATGAACGTAACGGCATAAAGCTATGTTAATGACAATTATGTCTCTCAATATGTATCGTTTTACGTATAAAAATATATTTCAGGGTATATGCAACAAAATACCAATGAAAAGGTTATGAAATACTTTTTTTGCTGCCCTTATTACATATCAAGTTATAAGAATCTATCAGATAGTCATATTTGTTATAAAGTTTTTGACTTTCTTTGTAAACGTATCTTTAGCGAAAACGTTTGGAATGTTTTAATCTTTGAATCAGTCATGTATAGTTATCTACGTCTTACTTACAATCACAATTATAATGAAATCGTGTGACGGAAGAAGACGATTAAATTAAAACGATCCTGTCAACAATGAATCATTTTTTCGCTGACGGTACAATAGAAAAAAACTCGCGTTGAACGCCTTTGATAAAGAAAACTACATTTTTTCTTGAACTTACAATAAGAAGGTACCTACAAACATACGTCATATAAGCACAATTATAATAATTGTGCTTATATGACGTATGTTTGTAGGTACCTAACATAGGTTAACTTCTAAAATCGGAAGTAATGAATACCTAAACGATAATTAAAATAATACGTCTGACGCGAGTTTGGTCGTTTATTATTCAATATAATTTATTTTGCATAGCAAATAACATCCTGACTTCCTAAATTAGCATACTTGTATTTAAACATCTGTAATTAAATACAAAGTTCAAGGTCATATTATAATTGGCAATATTGGCAAGCCGTATTTATGCGGCCAGACTTTACATCATTGTTTTCTAGTTAAGGAACATGTTGTTTAGTAAGTTACAACATAAAAATAAAATATAACTTAAATTAATATAAAAGTAACATTTACAGACCTACTTTATTCTTATTATTTCCAAAAGGATGACAGCATTATCACGTGATGATATCAGGTGATGGATGATGATGATGATGAAAAAGTATAATATGTTATTCCAGCGTCTCATCTATCTACGTACCAAATTTTATTAAAACCCATTCATTCGTTTATGTGTGAAAGAGTAAGAAACATCCATACATACAAACTTTCGTGTTTATAATATTAGCAGGATTAGTAAATATTTATTTTAGAAAGAATAGAGGCTGTCAAAAGTGCATTTTGGTCACGTGTAAATGTTAAACTATATATTGCTTCAGAAATACATTTTTCAAAAAAAAGTATACATTTTATTCCGCATGTGTCGAAATTCTGGGCACTGTATTACATCAGACTTAAAACCATTAACTTGTTAGTATTTCTTCATATATTTAACAATGTGATTGTCTTAACGGTTACGATTTGATTAATTGGTCACTGTTTCCTAAACCATATAAATTGGATCATTACGTTACTGAGAAAGATTAATAAGGTTTCAAAACCTAAACGATGCGTAATAAAATATGTGCCTTACAGTTTTATTGAAATTACGATTCATTTAAGGCATCGTATTGATTGGCTAAGTACGATGCCTTACACGAACGAACTGTGTCATTTTGTCGTACGATGAAAATGCTTCTGTGCTTGTGCGATGACTTGTAAGCTTAAATTAGGACACTATCGAGATTTCTTTTGATAGTGAGTGAGTTCGTGTGTCGCGCGACGAAATCGAATCGTTCACTCGTGCTATCGTGGGTCAATTAGGATGATACCGAAAACTTACAGTTCTTCTTTCATCCCTAGTTACCACTTCTATTATCGGTGTTTTCAGACCGTCAATTGAGCACCGACATTGTTCAACAAACTTGAATGATACGACTACATTCTGGCATAGATTTCCGGAAATATATGGTAACTAATATATGCCCACGACTTCGTATGCGTGAAGTAAGGTTATCACTATCCGCCGGTAACTACCTACCGGCTGAATTAGGATATAAAGTAGGTAGTCTTTGTGATAATCCTATATCTCAACCAAATCCGATGGACCGTTTCAGCGTGAAGAAGATACAAATATATATCCTAACTCATATTCTCAATCACTCACTCACAAACTTGCGCAATTACAATAGTAGTGTGAAGTGCGACATCATGTAACACTATGTAGGAATAGTTAAGAGTGAATGTACAAAGAGATGACACTAAACGGGTTAGACTGAGTTTATCCGGCCAGCTCCATCCCGATTTTACAATCATGTTATATGGATCAATATTGACCGCTAAAATGCATAAAGGAAGAATGATTAGATTCGTAACATCATGTAACTAAAGCAAAACCTTCTTGCAAACATCCTCTCAGTAGCTGACAAAACTTTCGTTTTGCTGCGGGTGGCGCCAAAAAGCTACATTATTTGCATTTGGGGATAGGTTTTTTGTTTATTAGTGTTCTTTATTTTTTATAAATGATAATAAGTATTGATTTATTTGCTGTTATATTAGCAATATTATTCAACGATAATCAAGACTACACCAAAGAACACGTTAGTGCCAATAATTACCTTATAAATTACAAGGCGGCCTTCCACTAGTAAAACAACTGTCTAATCGATTTAATGTGCATATTTTGTCAAGCTTTACTTTGTATGCTTGTGAAGTGTAAATTAATCTTTGGAACGTCAGTTTAAACGCTATACAGACATATTTCAAAACACATTACTTCATTATCTAAAATATGGTAAAGATTTTTTTATGTTATTTTGACGGTTTAACTTACGCGGTAAGTATAAATAAAAATAATGGCGCAGTCGGTAGGAGTACGTACCGCGTAAGTTAAACCGTTAAAATAACATTAAAATGTATACTTACGAAAGTTTCAATCAAGTTATGGTAAACACTGTGCTGGTAAAATTACAGACTGTATGAAATTGTACGTAAGTACCAATCTGTCATCTATTCATTATTTACTTTGATAACAAAGAACAATGAAACATGAATAGATATGCACTACAGGCATACCAATTCATATATTTATATTATCATATACCTACTTGGAATGATTAAATTGCCTACTTGAAAGGATTACATATTGTGACATAAAGATAAAGATAAAGATAAAGATCCATTTATTTGCCAAAAACATGAGTAGATAGTATAGGTATATACATACACGAATACATGGTTGGTAACACAATTGTTTTCTGTAGTCCTACATGTCTTTACCTGAAAGGCGTGCAAACATTGCAAATGAGATAGGCATGCATGTCATAATGTTACATGATAATAAACGATATTTATCTAATTCCTTGCTAAGGTGAACATGTACATTTTGTATTCGTCATATCATTCATATCAACAATGTAATTAATTTATTTGTCACTAATCAAAATACAGAAAAAACAAATTAAATTAAATGTCAATGATAAAGTCAATAAATAAGTCAACTAAACTCATAGAAATATTATTCAGTTTATCCCTAGGTACATAATAATTAAATAATTAAACATAATCAGAATAGCAGCAAAAACGAAAACTTGTATGGAATTGTATAATGTCAAATGAAATAAAACCAGTTATTTAAAAAATGCGGAAATTAAATAAATCAAATTTTTTCTTGTAAAAAATCTTTAACAGAATAGTAACATTTATCTGTCAGCAGGCTTTTTAGTTTATATTTAAACAAATCATTGTTACAATTTTTTATTTCTTGTGGAATTTTATTATAAATGATCGGTGCCATGCACAATAAACTTTTTCTCATCAATGCTGTTCTAGAAGTGTTTAGACACAGCTTGCTATTATCCCGTCTGTTTCGCTGAACAACATCGGATACTCGTTCAAATAACAAGGGATTGCTACGGACAAATAGTGCAATTTCATAAATGTACAAACATGCGAGCGTTAGTATTTTATGTCTGATAAAGTAAGGTCTACAGGTATCAGTGGTATGCAGTCCAAACATAGACCGAATGCATCGCTTTTGTGCCTTAAATGCTTTTTCATTATCAGTTGAGTTTCCCCAAAAGATTATGCCATATCTTAAGACTGATGCTGCAAGTCCATGATATGAAGTTAGTACACCATCTATGTTTACTATAGGGGCTATTTTATGCAAAACATACGCTATGCTGCTTAATCTTTTGCACATTTGCTCTATATGGGATTTCCAATTTAGTTTACTATCTATTGTTACACCTAAGAATTTAGCAGAATCTACTTCGCTTATTAAATTATGCTTATATTGAATATTAATGTCAGGAGTAAGAAGTCTTTGCCTAAATTGCATGATTTGAGTTTTTGTAAAGTTGATTTTTAAATTGTTGTTATCAAGCCAGTGTATAATAGACGCTAAAGTGTCATTTATATCATTTGAATATTGTGCTGTTGTTTTACACGCGATGGATACAGTACTGTCGTCGGCAAAAAGAGTCATTGGATAGACAGTAACTTTTGGTAGGTCATTTATGTATAGGATGAACATAAGAGGACCCAATACACTGCCCTGCGGTACGCCGTATAGGACATTGCGGGCTTCAGACCGATACGATTCTTCATTTTTAAGGTTGATATTTATTCTACAAATGTCAGTAATCTGTTTTCTATTTGTTAAATATGATTTTAATAGATTTAATATGTTACCTCTAATACCATACGATTCCAACTTGTTTAACAATATAGAGTGGTCAACATAATCAAACGCTTGTGTCATATCACAATATATAGCACACACTGGATTCTTTTTATCAACATTAGTAATCACAGTGCGGTAAAAATCATAGATAGCGACATTAATGCTTTTGTTTTGTCTAAAACCATTTTGTTCATTACATAATATACCATTTCTTTCTAAATAGGCGTATACTTTTTGATAAATATATTTTTCAAAAATTTTTGGATATGTTATATATGTTAACAATTTGTTGATACCTTATTTATATTTTGCTACACCTACGAGAAACCAAATCCCGCCCGAAGATGTAATCTTTCCAATGAAAATGGCATAATGATATAGGTCTCATCTGCACCGCTTCAACATTAAATATAAATTTGCTTAAAATTATTTAATATACATTTGGATATCACAAAGGAAATTATCAAAAAACTAACTAGTTATAACTAAATAAGAAAAAAACCAAAACGGCATGAAGCAAGATACCCTTGTTGATACTTTACAACTCAATGAAGTTTATTTTGGTGAAACTATAATTCTTTTTAAAATTATACATGACCAAGATTTTCAACTAGGCCTTCCAATACATGGAAATTATAGTGCTAACAAATAATTATTATATTGTCACCATAAAAGTAATAAAACAAAGCAATAACTTTTCTTACTAAATTATTAAATAATAATAAAATAACGTATCCTCGTCAAAAAAGAAGCGCCAATCAACCAATGAAGAACTCATGAGGTGACTTCACGAACTGTTTTCAGCATACCACATAAGATTATCAGTTATTATTTATAAGATTATTATTATTTATTATTATTAAATAATATACACATAAGATTGCTCAACAAAATGAAATTTATTACTTACTAGCTGACTCGCCACCTGACTTCGCGGGATAGGTTAATTACACTTTTTTAACTATCCCACGGGAACTCTTTAATTTACCGGGACCCAAAGTAACCTATATGTTGACTAGGGATATAAGCTACAACCATGCAAATTTTCGTTTAAGTCGGTCCAGCCGTTTCGGAGATTAGCCCATACATACAGACAGACGTACAGACAAACAGAGAAACAAAAAAAATGACAATAATATAAACTAGTTCGATTTCACTCCTTACATCAACCCTGACTCGGTTTTTGGCATTTTTTTCATTGTACAAAAATTCGACTTTTGCAGTTTTATTATATGTAGTGATAACGGCATAAGGCAACACACTGGAGCTAAATAAGGGAACTGGCGATACAAAAAATTTTAAAAGACAAGCCCGCTGAGTTTCATGCCGGATTTTCTCAGTCGTGGTCGCGTTCCGATCCGGTTGTAGATTTAAGAGAAAATAAATAAAATAAAATAATAAAATGACAATTTGTAAGTGCTCCCGTGGGCCTATACAGAATAAATGCTTTGACTTTGAGTTTGAGTTTGATAAAAATTTATGCAGGGTATTACATTGATTAATCGATCATGTTTATCATACATTTTAATTAGGTGATGGTGAGTAGAAGTAAAACTTTACCCAAACACTGTTAAAGTATTTTATGAGCCGTGACGTGAGCTGAAACTTTCCCCCAAGGCTAAAAAGATGATACACAATAAGATTCAAAACGAGTAGATGTTCTCTTTGAAGGACTGTCTTCCTTAGTTACAGGAGGAAAAGACACAGAACAAATCTACTATAAGTGTAGTTACTGATTAACAATAAAAAAAATATGTAGCGCAACCTTTAAAATAATTACTAACTATGATGCGGAAAGTAACACACATTCCATTCATTACAAAATAGTAAGTTGGCTATTATCTGTCATTACAGTAGTTGTACTAATTCAAATAGTTAATAGGTATATACTTAAATATCCTTGAATGTTAGAGCATGTCGCAATTAGAGCCCGATTATCATTCTACATAAGTAGCACAAAAAACATCTTGTTTAACTAAGAATTATATTTACTAACTACAAGAAACAAACTTCGGAATAGGAAACGGTTTTCGCAATTCTTCTTAAACTACCCGCTAATAAAATTAGCCTACGTGTTATTTGTGTATTAGCTATCTTTATTATTAGTTTCATTCATATCAGTTCATCATTTTTAGCCTGAACAAGTAACAAATTTAAACACTAACTCAATCACAGTCTTTACCTATAAATGAATACTGTAGATATATGTAGATATTGTAGAGATAATAGAGGTGGTCCTTAGGACCAAACAGAAGAAGAAAAATAATCCATAATATGCAAACGTGGTATACTTCTTTGAAAACACTATAATAAGTAGAATCTTAAATTGTTTGATGCAATTGACATGATATTAATTCTAAATCAAACACGAGGTAACAGATTTGTAAATGGAACAACCTCTTTGTTTCTACACGCGGACTATTTGTTACTTGTGCGTACTATTGTAATTAGTGGTCACCTACTTCGCTTAAGGCCAACGAAAGTTATTTGCTTATAACAGCGAATGTTTCATAATGTTTAATGTTCGTAAATTGTGACACTAATGTCATTGATTACTTATTAATCGATAATAACAAAGGACATGATTATATTTGTGTTTGTAATAGGCACCCATTCACTTGACAAGGAAACAATGTCAATGTAACAATTCGGAGATTTCATTGATTATTTTGCATCGATTTATGACTTGTATAATAACTTTTGAAATACTTTCATACTGAACAATTGTATTATACGTAACGAGAAAATATGCTATCATAAAAAATAATAATTAAAAAAAAAAATCTCGCCATGATTAATAATATGACCTTTCACTTGGTTTTTTCAAATATTTCAAATTGTACTTGTATGATACCAGTACAATTTGAAATATTTAGAAAAAAAAACAACTTCCATTACATTATTAATTATTCTGTAACTCCTAATAGTAAAGGAGGATTCTTCATCGTCAGCTCATCCCTCATCCATCCTCCAAGCATATCCAAATGAGATGATGATTATCAGGTTCAAGTATTTGAACAGCTTTAGAAAATATATAAAAAACGTAATAAGTGCCTCAAAAGTTTCAGAGTTACCCTCGATTTTCCTGGGTCCTGACTAAGTGCCAATGAGACTAAATTGGAAACATACCGAACAAAATATTGTATTATGAAATCTTACAGTTGGCGGAGAAATCGGTCTACTGTATGTTACAAAAAAATTGTGGAAAGAATCTTCTTCTTTTTTTGGAAGTTGGTAAAAAATAATAAAGTAGTGTGATAAATCATTGAAAAAACTGATTGACGATAGATCACGCCAGTCTAAAAGCCTGTTAATTAGTATCCAGTTACTAGTAACTTGAATGCACCCAGTTTTTTTATGAAAGCAAGTGACGACGCGGGTAAGTTATGCGCGTGCTGGTAAGCTCCACTTGTCCATAAAAGTTCAGTGACATTCAGAAATAAAAACTACAACAGGTTAAAATCCGGCATCGCAATGCACTGAGCTCGTCACCCTTAGATATAAGATGTGAAGCCCCGAGATTTTACTGGAAATATGGCACTTCATATCGAAACACAGTAATGTTTGCACACAACTGAAGCCGTAGCACGAACAATTTGCGAAAAAGTATTCGTACCTACCGTAAACGTCAACGCATCACACTTCGGCGTGTACAAACTATGAGTTATCTGTATCACAGTTGCCCTAGATAATAAAGTTTGTGCTGTTTTACGCGAATGACACGGTACGTTACACTTACGCAGTTATCGTTCTAGGCCCGAGTTCAAAAGCATTTTAGAGACTAATTTGTAGTTCTTTGACATTGACCTTCTGGTCATAAGTATTGTAAAAACCATACTTCTTCTTCATCTTCTTCTCTTGACAGAGCGGTCGTGGTCGTCACTTCACTGGTTGTGTAACGCGCCTTACAATGCGTCGCCATTTTTCCCTGCCTGCAGCCTTCCTTGTGCACGCGTGTAGAGAAACCAACAACTTAGTCCTTTTCTAATTCAAAATCAACAGATTAACTATAGCTGACACATTTTATTAGTATCTATACAAAGAATTATAATTATTTATGAATTATCCTTTTTAAAGCTGAGTATTAATACATAAAACTGATAACCGATCAACAAATACATACGAGTATGCAATACAGCAGCGTATAATAATACTTCATCTCAAATTGGCGATATCCAGCTAAATATTGAAAATTACTTCGCTGACCTTTAAAAATACTTGTGAATATAACGGTTCAGAAATAAATGTTTTCGTGATTGATTTATATTAAAGTTATAATTGGCTCGCGTGTTTTGTTCATTTATATTTTTATATTTATATTTTATTTTCATGTCTGTATCGTATTTCAAACATTAGACTATTAAACTACCAAGTTTTAATCTGTTATTTGATTAATAAGCAATAGAACATCAAACATACTTATATAATTTATTAAATCGATAATAAACTTTGATTTAAGGTGTTATTAAGGATCTTAATACCTAAGATGTGTTAGGTATCCTCTTAACAATAATCAACAATACAGATAGATCAATCAATCAATTAATTATTTATTTATCAGTATACACATAATACAGTTTCAGATCTTATGAATAATTGACGTCAATGTATTCAACCTGCAAGCAGGCGTACAAATATTCATTTTTATATTATATACCTAACTCAACTTAATTTTAATTATGTCACAATATATAATTAATGCAGATATTTTTCACGCTGTAAAACAATTGTTCAATAACCGCGTATTCTTGAAGTGTCTTGAGTCTGGTTTTAAAGCTATTACCATCTAACATTTTTAAAAGAGTTCATAATTAAAATGAGGATGGTATTCATATTATATAACAGAAACCTTTATAGTATTACTTTTTTAAAACGTCTGCTTAACGATCTCAAACATTAAAAATATGTTATTATTATATTATCACGATTATTCGTATATTTTCACGACACTTATTAAATAGAGTTCACCATATATATCTATTCTATATCTATTTAATAAGTGTCGTGAGCTTAGCACGAATATTAATTCGTGCTAAGTCTTATTATAAGAAATGAGTTACATAAGCCACGTGATAACGAATCAGAGTAAAACAGCGGTCGCATACGCGTGATAACATCTAAAATCTCGATAATTGGTCCATACGTCAATGTAAACTTAACTTTTGTCATGTCGCTGACAATTTTTCAATGGCCAACTGACGATCGTATCACTAATACAAATATTTGACATACTAACAAACCGATTACTGAATACGATTGGATCGACCGAGAAAAGTGTTGGAGGACACGTGAACCTACCAGCTATTGTCACGTTTTGCTTTTTGCTTGTTATAATGACAGACAGGCACGACAAGTTTCGTTAGTTCGCTATATAGTTCAAGATCAATCAAAATTGTTTACTTCTATCGTGGGATTCTTTGTTTTATTGTTGGATAACGTGAGCGTGTCGATTGTGTTCATTGTATTGAATCATATTATTTAATTCTGTGTCAATGACTTAATACGACAGGAATTTGTAATCAAATTTGTTTCTGTGTCAATGACTTGAATTGACATAGAACTTGAGTATACAGACAATTCAATCGGTCACCGAACGTCTTTCCCCTTAAGCACTGATTTAACTGACATAGTGCTGTATTTAAGTACTGAAATTACTTTTTAAGGTTCAGTAATCATTAGATTCCCATAAAGTTTCGGAATACTCATCACCTCATAAGTATGTCAGTCTTTTAAAACCATAGAAATTTTATTCTGAATGTTGACAACATGCAACAAGGATGACCTGCGTCTGACAATAAATGTTATAAAATTTGGTACACACATTGGGTATCTGACTTAAAAAAGGAATTTTGAATATGAGCATAATTGGTCAAGTGGTTTCCGGAAGTGCTATCTCGGAAGAGAGTAGAGAAGTTTCGAAACTGGTCGATTTTGGTAATATTCCGCAAAAACATTTGATACCAACATCATACAAAATTTAATTTAAGCTACATTAGCATACAGTCATGATTTTCAAAATTTTGTTAATACGTGTTCTATATTACGAGTAGTACTATCAAGTTAACATAGATGGCGGCTGCATTCAGTTTCGATTACTTTGGGGTTATTGCTTGGGCGTATTTATGAACCCTCTCAATTTTGTTGTATGTGGCTTTGACTGTACCTATTGGACTAATATTCCAACTCCAACAACAGATAGCTCAGACTACGAAAAGTTGCACCTGATATTTAAAGAGCCAAGTTCTACTATTCGCATAACTACTATACAGATCGCGCGGCGAGAGTTTGGCTTTGACCGTTATTGCGCAGAAGTCAAAAATTGGGTATCACAGGGTGGCTAGAGGGACGAAGGACTCTTGTCTCTCTCTGTCACATCGAAGACGAGGGACTCTTGTCTCTCTCTGTCACATGGCGCGACAGTACCCATGCGCAGTAATCCCCTCCACCCGAAGGTCAAAGCCAAACTCTCGCCGCGCGATCTGTACTAGTTTATACTAAGTAAGGATGTATTTGCCGATGTATGCCAGTTTAAATAAATAAAATTTCCGCTAGTTATCTAATTGAGAATTTTTAGGAGGATATGGTACTTTGTTCTGTTCCTCTAATTTCCGAACAAAGATCTGAAAAATTCAAGAATAAGCAATATCAAATTACATCGACAACTATTATTAGATATGATCCCGTGTCCATTATGAACAACAATTGTTGCAGTCACAGATCAGAGAAACAAGTTGCAGTAGTAACCTACTGGACATATGTAGATGGAAAACAATTGCCAACACATTTTTTTAACACTGAGCTCTTGACTTCTTTGCGTACTTTTATTTATCTTGTTAATGTATGAAAATTAACTAGTTTGTAATTTTTGTTTGGATGCTAAAAACACTCTTAAATTCTTAAAATATTAATTTCTATCAAATATGCTCCCATATGTGTACTTTCTAGAACGTCGGTCGGTAACAGGCGGAATGGTCGGAACTTGGACCGCTAAATTTATGTGTTTTATTTTTATTGTTATATCTTGACAGATATGTATATATCTGTCACGTAGAGTCTTGTATACTTAGTTAAGTGCTAGTAGGTAGACCTTTAAGTATATAGCTAGCACAAGTAGCGTAAGTACACGCATAACTGTTGCTATGAGTAAACTATGGGACTGACATAGTCGTTGCACGACTCAAAGTCCCTAAATTAAAAAAAATAAAACAAAAAAACCGTTGCTATGCTGCACACATCAGTGTAGCGCAACACAGTGTTGGATTGCTGTAGTACTACTCAGTACTGATAGTAAATATTTTATATTAAGAGTTTCTTTCTGGACCTCGATAAAGATTTTCAACACTATCCAGGACCCCATTAAAAATTACCTGCATACCCCTGTTCTAGAATTAATTGTATTAATTAGTAAACTTTAGTTTTAAAATTAATCATTTTATTACTGGTCCTACAGGTCCGGTCCTGTTTCCCCAGTCTCCTAGCGGCGACCCTGGTCAGACCAGTGGTGTGGTGGTTGGTGCTTCTGGATTTGGCTTCGTTCCCCCCGGCAGCCAAGGTAACCACTACGGACGATAAGACTAGACAATCAGTAGTTAGTACTAATATTTCTGTGCATAGTGTGACATGATAATAAAGATATTTATTTTATACGAAGGTGTATTTTAAATTGTAATACTTTTTTGTTCAATCATCAAAGCAGTATACTGCAGTGTTGAACCATTTCATTTTATGAATTAGAGAATGACAGAATACTAAAGTTGATATCAATACCATTGTATATAAAAGTCATCAATATTTGTATAATAAATTTGGCTAAGAATAAAACTGTGATCAGAAATGTAACTCATGTTTCAGTATTTGTAAACGAATTAATATTTGTGTAAAAAAACAAGTTGAGGAAAAGTAAGATACACTGCGAAGAGGGGAATTTTCTGGTTCGCTTTCCCCAATTGCAGTTTTTCGTGTTGCACTATGTATGACTAGGACTTAATATGTTATTCTATCTATTTGTAATTAGTTAAAATAATGTTGAGTCATCCGATGATATGTATTGTGTAAAAAAATATAACTAAGATACTAGAATACACTTTATTCTTACTACTTTATTCTGTATACATAACTCAATTACAAGAATTTAACGAAAAACTATTAAATCAATGATTCATATGTCAGTTTTTTTTTCTTAACTTAATTTAACTCTTATTCTTTAGTTATTAACGTTTAAGTTCATCATAAATACGTGTATATAAATATAGATATTTTTTTATAAATATATATCACGTGACCTTTTATATTATTTTCTTCAATCAATATTATACACACTATTGTCGGGTGACTTGATATAAAGAATAACATATTAATAATAAATTATTTTGTTAAATGTTACACGTAGCAACAATTAATGCATGGGTAGTAGTTGCATGAGATCCCAGTAGTTAAACTCCCTGGATATGGATGTAACCTGTTTGATTCGAAACGGGACACTATCCGTAACTTGGTGAATAATGTTGTAAGTTATTATGTAGTGTATTTGTAACGCCATGTATTAATGTATGTTATTTTTTGTATGTGTTGAATGAAGCTGTAAATAAAGCCCATGTTATTTATGAAATGATAAATAAAATTAAATGAATTCTTGATTGTTTTACTTTTTGTCCTTGTATATCTACATAGGCTTGCACATTAGTTAGGCTGTGTTTGGTATTCAATTGTGATATCTTTGTCTTTTTCTTTTTTGCATTTAAACTAGTGTAAGGTAGCTCTATTGCATGCCTGGTTGGTAATCCGTAAGCTTTACTTCCCTTCTTTGGGTTTTAATTTTCAATAACTGTATTGGTACAATAATGCTTTTATATCGATATATGGGACATCTTTATAACTTTTAATAGAAACTTCTTTAAATTATCAGCCTATGTTACCATTAACTTTGTGTTGGCTTCATATTTTAGACACTAGTCTTTTTTTACTATACAATTTTTCTAAATAAATTAATAAAATAACAATTTTATTTTATTGTTTTGTTAAGGTTTTTATCTATATAAGTTTAACGTATAGAAAACAATCCAATATATACTTTATTATACAATATGTAATTTTATATCGTTGCATTCCGAAAGTCGTGATCGATTGTTCAACAGCTGACAAAAGGAAAGAATAAAAATAAACTTCAATAGGGAAACGATTGGCTACTTTCTGATCCGGCAAACGAAGGTCATGTATCAGAGGCAAGATATGGACACGCTTGAATTAACTATCGGTGATACTAAAGTTTTCATTAACAATGGCACAATTTGCTATAAAACCTCAAGATATTAATAATATCTGATTTTCTGATCTAAAATTGAGCCATTGTTAAATTGTATCATCATCGAATTCATAGTCAAGTGATATTACCTATATATTTGAAAATGTAATGAGCTTTCGAAATATAAGTATAAAAATTGTTCCAGTTCATAATGGTCTACCCTTCTAACACTAGAAGCCGTGCGATTCTCTAAGAGAAAACATCGTTTCATCTTTGACAACATCCGTGAAACAAATGACGAGATGATAAGAAACGTTGGAAAAACAACCTTATGTCCAAGGCCGATATCTTAAAATATTTTTGAGTTTGGAGAGCTCATCGACGAGCGCATCGACGAATTATTAGAGAATGGCACGGCTGGAACATAGAGTCCTAGTCCTGGTCTGGAACTAGTGAAGACTATGTTCTTTGAACGTTGCGTTGCGCGTTATTATAGTACGAGTATAGATTAAAGAAAGATGTTTGCTGGTAAAAGTATTTTATCGAACACGCTAATTACAAACTAAACTTCGAGTTAGTTAATGCTCGACGAAAGTAAGACAATGGTGATTGGAATACCCCACTTGAGCAAAGTGTGATGTAATGATGTTTAATGTAACAAAAAAACATAAATTGCTATTGCTATTCTTTTAAAATTTTATTTTAGAAGAATAGCAAATGAGTTTCATGCTGCATTTTTTCAATAATAACTCTATTTATTTTGGAACAAGGTTGTTTAGAGAGTCCTAGATTATCTGAATTGAAATTCAGATCAAAATCATGAACTGAATTTCAAATCAATTAGCGTCCATGGTGGTAATTGTAGTGCGTAAGATGGTAATGAAAATGTAATAATTTATGTAAAACTATAAATCTAATTTCTTGATGTACATTTTTAGGAATTGGGCTTTTTCCAGCCAACTTTTAGTTGTCAGTCATTGAATTCGTTTATTATTTCCACGTTAATATTTTCTCTATTATTTAATATTATTTAACGTGTAGTATCGGTGTATAACGGTGTATAACTGTGTGTTTGTGACGGTGTATTAGTGTAGTAAAAGTGTACAAAACCATGAAACGTTGTTTTTGTATTTACTTCGTCAACCACCCTAGATAGTTTTACTTAAGACTAACTAAATGACATACTTAACTATAAGTGACTGTGACTTTCTGTGTCTTTGATTATTTAAATAAAAAATTTCAAATTTGTTATATTTACATAATTAACTAAAAGAAAGACAGATGTACAACCGTACGAGTCTACTTACGAAGGAAAATAAGTTGTGGACATACGTAGTGTTTATGGCGTAGGAGGGAGGCCTCCTATGGATCTGATCAGACAGAGCGCGGTCAACGCGTTCACGCGTTCACGCTGTTAGTTTTGCGTTCGTTGTGTTGCATAGATATACCCACAGTCTACCCACAGTTTACCAACGCCTCTTGTTTGGTTATATTTTTGTAACGTAATACAATACAATGAACGCAAACCTGACCGCGTGAACGCGTTGACCGTGCTCTGTCTGAACAGACCCTATGGTTTATGGTAAGTAAACACTACGTATGTCCATGACACTTAGTGTTTATGTAATACTGCCTGCGACTTCATTCACGTGGAACGAAGTAATCACGATTACCCAACGGGAAATATTCGCTGAATCAGTATTAAAAGAAGCACCTATGTTAATACCAGGTATTTTGACACCCCAAAACTCATTCAAATCTGTAGAGCTTTTCGAGCGGTGAGTTGTAACAGACACAAATACAAATTCAAAATATAAATAGAACTTAAGATAGGAACTAAGGATGGCCGCGCATTGGATTTAATACAATACTTACTACTTACGTTGACTTCGCCAGCATAAATCAATATTATGGCTCTCCCCCCGGGAGCTACCCGCCAAATGAGAATAAAACTGTAGTTCTGGGTATTACGTAACTTCATCTAATGCAATTACCTCAGTTTCAGACTGTATTCTTAATAAACCATGTTTTAATGTATATTATTAATAGTAAATAGGATTTGCTGTTGTATACAATACGTGTATACAACGTGTCATTGTTAACTTGGCTACAAACTGCAAATATATTGAGTACCAGCTGCGCTTCGCGATTCCAGCCACGTGGTGCTGGATGATGATGATGATGAATCAAATATAGGGTATGTTACTCAGGCATAATGTAGATTTATACTGATTACATATATATTTTTTTATCGTATAAGTAGTTTTTGCGTTACAAACAAACACACAATGAAATCTTTCTTCTTTATTATTAGGATTAAGTACCAATTTAAAAATAATGTGTCCTAATTTTTACCGGCATTACTATTGCATATTTTAACGTGAAAAAGTAGTTATTGAACATAACTGTAATAGTTAATCATATGATACTGCAGACTTTTTTGTAGATATGTCCTCTATAAAACTGTAGTACATCACTTTGTTCTATTGTCAATAGTTTCCGCAAAGTATATGAATTTTTCAGCGATATAATTGCATATTTTAACAGCCACGTATTACACAGTATTTATACGTGAGTACCGTGTCTACCTCTGTTTAGATTATCATTATGAAAAAGTATTTATTTTGACATAGCTTTCAAAGTCAGACATAAATGGTATTGCAGTCATTTTAGTATCTAAACATTGATGTCTTCTATAAAAAGGTACAGTACATCATTTTGCTCTATTGTCAAGTTTCCGCAGCGTTCGCGATATAAGGATTTTTAAGGTATTATTTTCACATCTTGGGTTACATTATTTAAGTTTTTATACGGATCCCAACTTTTTTTAATATATCCTATAGCCTATCTTCATCAGAGGTAATGTAGAATTTTAATGGTGAAAGAATTTTTCAAATCGATCTAGTAGTTTCGGAGCCTATTCAATTTAAACAAACAAACAAAATTTTCCTTTTTATAATATTATTAGTGTAGCTAGATGTAGATAAAAGAAACAAGTACAATTTTAAAAAATTAATACCGACTTCCAATCGATTCAGTTATTGGAGTGTAACTCAAAAACGACTACTGGGCCGAATTTGATGAAAATTAAATGGCACCACACGGGAAGCACAAGCTTTCAAACAAAAGAATTTTGAGAATCGGTTCACCCAGTCGAAAGTTATGAGGTAACAAACATAAAAAAACATACAGTCGAATTGATTACCATCTCCTTTTTTCGGAAGTCGGTAGATAATAGACTGGCAAGTTATTGACCGTGAATTTACACACAACAGCGTAGAATAAATCGCGATTCCTCAAGAACTACCTACCTCTTATTCGAAATAAGAAGGATTAAGAAGCATAATGATTTTGGACTGGGAATAATTATTCTCCTTTCCAAATTTCATACATAAGCAATACATAAGTATACTGGCAGCAAACTTTTCCTTCAGTAGCTTGATGTAAAAGTATTAAGACGGATTTGCCGCAGGGTACGCTGAGTCAACGTAACCACCAATTATATTCGGATTAGTCCAATAAATTGTCCGAACAGGAAATCGCTGTATTATAATAACATAGTAATAGTAAGCGCTGACTCACACCAGTGCAATGTCAATGTTAAAATACCGATTTGGAATTAGAACCGGTTAGATATAACAAGTGCAATATGAAAAATTTAATACTTCTACTTTACTGACTTCCATTCTATTACTTTGGTAAAAAACAGTTATTGGAGTGTAACTCAAAAAACTACTGAACCGAATTTGTAAAAATATACATCGGAACACACGGGAAGCACCAGCTTTGAAACAAAAAAAGAATTTTGGGAATCGGTTCACCGAGTCGAAAGTTATGATTGTACCTGTGTATTGTATTGTTACCACAAAATACATTAAAAAAAACAGTCGACTTGAGTACCTCCTTCTTTTTTGATTTTCCTTTGGACCCGAGGAGAAACATTTCTGCTCACCACACTAACATTTGATCCAGCCAGCGCCGTGCGATTCTCTAAGAGCAAACCTCGTTGCATCTCTATCATCATCTGTGAAACAAACGAGATGACAAGAAACGTTGGACAAACAACCTTATGTACAAGGGCGATATTTCGTAAAGTATTTGACATCGATGAGCTCGTCGACGAACGCAACGACGAATCATTAGAGTATTAGAGCAATACCTACTAACTAAGCAAACGAGGCTGTAAATTTGCGAAAAAGTATTCGTATTTTCAACGTAGACAGTTGAATAACGCAGTGCATTATTTAATAAACGGTAGGGTTAGACTTTATGAGAACAAGAAAAGGTGTGCGTCTCGGGATGCCCGACAGAAGTGATAACTAAAACTAGTCTAGTACTGTGCTTAGAGTGAGAGAGGATGCGTGAGAAAAGGGGAAGCCAGACAGACTGGCGCCGTAACGCGTTACGTAACGAATCGGTTTACCATCCTATAAGAAGTTATCAAAAACTTAAAATAAGGAAGTACATAGATCTGAAATTGAAAATGTTTCCAATTATTTTAAAATAACTTATTGTTGGTTGATAAAAAAGGGTTGTTAGAATTAGCAACAGATCAACCATAAATATTTTTTTGAATTTTTTCTCTCTGGTTTGTTACTTATTAACTCATGAACTACTTCATAGAACTGAATTGTAGTTTCACAATACTTTTATTACTTTTCTTTTCGGTCACGGAGTAGAGCATGTTTTATTTCGATAAGACGTCAGGATGCCAAGTTTTAAAAAACTAAATTTGGTAAAATGTTTTATAACTATTCACTGAATTGAATTGGCAATATTGTTAGCGTACATTTTCTGATTTTAGTCCTAAAAATAAGTTTTTTTAAATTAATGATGGCGTCGCGAAGTCGAGTTGCAAAGGGAATCGTGATCAAATAACGTATGCGTTACGATACAATGATAAATTATAGTTGTACCTAATGGTTTGAATTTTGAACGCGCTCGATAAATATATTAGAATGTTAATTTATTAGAAGGTATATGCGCGTGATATCGTCCGTACAGATTAAGGTTACCACGAACTCTCGGGTGCTACCAGGTGATAAAAAAATGCCTAATAATGTGTAAATTTCGGGTACAAACCATCTCTACATCAAACTTCATCCAAATCCATTCAGTCTGCTTTTGAGTGATTATGTGATTTTCACATTGATTAGTGTGATCAAGATTGTCTACAAAAAAAAATTCTGCTACTATAATGCCTCAAGGGTAGCGGCTAATCTACATAGGTTTTGTACTGTAGGTGTATTATGATTTACCCTTCTCACATCTTGTTATATATATCTATGTATAAAAATATGATGGTCATGCCGTAAAATTGATTTATGCATATGCATATGTATCTTTTTGCTTACTGGAGTTGTCAAAACTGACATACTCGTAGATCCGCCATTTTCCAAGATTTCAAACAACATTTGTTAGCAACTGAGATACATAATAGCCTTACCGGAAAAAACTATACCTTTTATCTGATAGACTATTTCGTTATTAGTGACTGTTACTTCATCAGCCCATAGACAAAGTATCTACTTCAAGCGCGCGGCCCCGATTTTTGCTTACATTACCATAGATACCGAGATATACTAATTTAGAGTAGAATCGCACTTTCAGGAATTGTATCACTTCGTAGGCAGCGCAGTTCGCAGAACAAAGAATTTATTGGTATTGCTGGCTAAAGAATTAAGAAAATTTATCCTACTAATATTACAAACGCGAAAGTTTGTGAGTATGGATGTGTGGATGTATGGATGTTTGTTACTCTTTCAAGCTCAAACGGCGGGGCCAATTTAGATGCAATTTGGTATGGGGGTAGATGAGGTGCTGGATTAACACATAGGATACTTTTCATCGTTATCATCATCATCATCCATCATCACGTGGGTGACAAAAACATATTCTTGGGCAAATCGTAGACAAAATAACAAGATCTCCGCCTACGTCAAGATCGTAATGATGACAGTTCTGTCAAAGTTTGTGTCAGTTTCTGATAGTTTAGTCAAACATACGCTATCATTTAGCAGCTCGAACTAGACGTGCTCGGCAATCGTCAATGGAAATGTAACACAATTACCGTCAAGAGTGATGAAAGACAGTTTTTTCCATGGTGATTAATTTTATATTTGTATGTACGTAGGTACTGTGTTTTATTATTAGTGTTTACTGATTGACTTACTAAGTATTTAAATTAACACATAATATTAAATCAATATTGCGTTTGACCATGTAAATAGTTTATGACATTTTGGTATAAAGATAGATATAGCCTTGAAGATGATAATAAGCTACTCTAAGTACTAATCCTACGCAGATGAAGTCGCCGGCACCAGCTAGTCATAAATAATTTTATCTTGCGTTATCAATTACACAAATCTCATAAGCTATGTTTGACAGGCCTGTTGGTCTAGTGGTTAGTGACCCTGACTGCTATGCCGGAGGAAGTGGGTTCGATCCCCACCCAGGACAAATGTTTGTGTAATGAGCACGATCATTTGTTCTGTGTCTGGGTGTAATTTATCTATAATATGTATGTATTTAGAAATATATAAGTATGTTTATCAGTTGTCTAGTACCCATAACACAAGCTCTGCTTAACTTGGGACTAGATGGCGTTGTGTGATAGTTGTGGAATATTTAGATATTTTTTTTTTATTTAGCTATGATAAATATTCAACCACTCATAATCACTCAAATATTCAATCACTGTAAGCGTATTTGTATACAATATTATTACGGTTACGATACGATTACGTTTCTTTCTCGAGGATAATTTTTGCTCGGCAAAGAATATACTATAGATAACTAGAAGAGACGTGTAAAAACCGCATCAAAAGTCATAGAATGATGATATTTATTAACAAAGGTCTTTAATAATATGTTATCTATTTTATAATGAAAGGCACCCATCGTCATCTAAACTGAGCAGTTGGTTTACTTACAGAATGAGATTTTAAATTATTCATTACGGACCTTTTTAATTGTGTTTGTTGAAATTTCTCGATGACTTCATTTATACTTTTGGGGTTCGATGTTAACCCGTCCAACCAAACATTCAATTTAATTTGGTCCACAGGGAGGTTTTAAGGGTTATCATCAGTGCTACAGAATTATGATCGGTGGTAAAAACAAGATCACACATAGCAGAGATAAAGTACAAATATATTGTCAAGATCAATATTTTTAGTGTAATATTTTAATCCTTTATTACAAATACAAACAAAGAAATACATCAATGAAATGCTTACTAAACACTCACAAATACTCAGTAGATCTAAGTATGCTAGGTTTTAAGATTGTCGATAGGACATTTGACAGAAATTGTCGATAAAAGACAGCCCGCAATGTAGCTGTCGCGGTCTTCGACCAAAGCAAAATGGATGGACCGGCCCAAGCACGCCGATATTGTAAATTAAAAAGTAAGCGCGTGACTACTTCACTTCACGTCAGTCGGTGTCTGTCACAGCAGCGTCCGAGCCGTGCTACACGATGATAAGAATTTTCTTAAACCTATAAGCCTTCGTGTGCAATAGACAAATATAGATGATCTCCTTCTGTCGTATGGTAATTAGATGGACCGTCTCTTTTTCTCGCACAAATGTACACTTATAGTTAGTGTTGAAGTTATTATGTGGAGCGTTGACTTGTTGATTTTAGGTGAGTTGCTAGATAATGCCAGTCTATACATTTTACTTTGGCCGAATATCGCGGTTGGACACATGGATATGTGAATAGCGAAAAGGTACTATAGAGAAAATCAGCGTATCGACATGATAAGTTTATCGAACTCTTTATACATCCTCAAACTACAATAATTATACAAATGTCCTCCATTTTTGATATAACTCTGACACGACAAAATTATTTTGCCAAACCAAGTAAGTTGTCAAAATGCGTAATACATTATGCATAACGCACTGCCAGAAGTAGACCCAAACCATCTGGGAATGATATCGATGCAAGATTTTAATGATGGCCTAAAACCTTGGTAGGTCAAGAATGAGATCACAGCCAAAACTCACCTCTCTGTTATAGCAAAGTCAGCCAGTTTAGCCTAAAGCAATCGTAAATACCAAAGCCGAAATGTATTGGGGCCCCAAAGTCGCTCCCTAATACGAGCCTGAAGGGCAGGCCGCTAGCTGTAATATCGCGGCCCCTCGCGGTCAAACGCACTTAAATTATGAAATTGACATATCACGAGGCCGGAGCAGGATGAACCTTTTGGGTGGCGTGCATCGAGGCGGACATTTTAATATAATTTAATAAAAGAGTGTGGACTTAAATTAATTGGACCTCCTGCGCTCGGACCTCACGTGATATTGATCTTATGCATATTTATATGTTTGTTAAGACTGGGGCTGTCGTGTGTTAGGTTTATTTATTTTTCCACTGGTTTTAAATTGTTTATTTGAATAAATGCTCGTTTTGATTAATTTATGTTGTATTGTTTTATCTCAATCTACCATTTTTTAAATTGTCCAGTAGGGTGTCGAACATAATATATGTAATATGATTCTGATAGCCGACATCCTAATATATTCCTATATACCTTATACTCAGATATATTTTCTTTTTTTAAACTGAAAATAAAATAATATGTTGATCAATAGCTACTTTTTAGAATAATAATTCAATCTAGCCTTCAGTCACGTGGCCAATAGGGATTTGGGGTGGAACTTGACGTCAAATGATATTAAAATAATGTTGTATATCTAATCTGCGGATAATTAACGGTCTTGGTCTTGTAAGTATGTGGATTGTGTTGCAGTGAAGCCTAAGGTGTTCATACAATATTGAGATGTAAAAGAAGTTTTTAAAGGAAGTTATAAGAAAATCTCTTTGTGTGTATTCCGGCGAATTTGTTTCTACATGTGGTAGCTTACTTATCAGCTACTATTGTGCTACGTCACTAAAGCCACGTGATTACGACCTTTAAAACGGTATTTTTTTTCATTACATTATAAACTATTAATTAAGAATTTGTATATTTGTGTGTCAAACACAAGATTTGATATGCTAATTGGTAATTTCACAATAACTACTTTTTGTTTACTAAACATAACAAGTGACGCAGAAAATATAAGCAATTGTAATTTCACAGAAACTTGCTGTTGCATGCCCACGGCCGTTTCAACTGGCTTATCTTCTGCGCTATGTCGGTGACTTTTGTACGTCTACGGATCTCCTCATTTCTGATTCGATCACATAGAGAAACTCCACGCATAACCATGCATAGTCTCCATAGCTCGTTTTGAGAAGAGTTTGAGCTTATGAGGTCCATCCGTAGAAGGTTAGTAGTAGTAGAGAATAGCTAGTACATAATTGCTGTTACTTTACTTTTTTATAATTTGATCGAGGGGAAATTCACACTTGACAGTTGCGTGAAGAGAAATGGCTGACATATTAATTCTGAATATTAATTCGCCGTCACGGTCTTCTCTTTTCACAGACTAATATATTTTGTTCATTTTACAGTCGAGTGTAAATTGTGATGTTAATTGTAGTAACCTACTAGTGCGTTACTACGAATACTTCCAAGCCACACTAATATAAATAAATAAAAGCCGCTGTTGACGACTTATAATTTTATTAATATTCTGACGACATTCCATAAAAATAATGTTTTGACTGAAGGTAGAGTAGCGAGTAAGATCCCGCAAAGTTTCATGCCAGTTGCCAACTTTAGACAGTTTCATAAGCTTTTTGTGCCAGCCAGACATGTATTCACTTCTCGTATTAAAGTATTTTGTTTGTTTTCCTACCTTGTTACCATCAGATTTGGAAAATCTGATGGTTTCGGTACGATTGAATGCTTGTGTAGTAAATATTGTATCATAACTCCAAAATCAATTGTTTTATTGTGTTATTTTATTACATTTGAAATAATTAATGAATCTTATATTATTATGGATAACAATAAAGCTTTCATGATTCGACGAAACACCATGAACTTTAAACTAAATTGGTGGATAATTATATAGTTTTCAAAACACTTTCATGTTCTTAAATACCTACTCAAAGACATGAAAACAAAAGCATGAAACAGTCATAGTTGAATTTACTTTATAAAAGCTCAAAAGTTATTGAGAGAATTGATTACGAAACATTGTAAAAGACTCCATAAAATTATATTAATAAAATAACATCTTTTTCTTAAAAAGTTACACTCCAGTCAAGTGAACTGAACAATTGAACTAATTATACTAAATAAAAAATAATATTACGCGTAAAGATGCGCGTATAATATTATGCCTAAATTTACAACCCTTGATGTCAATCATTGTTTATGTCAATTTAAAAACAAAACACACCCACACATGCAAGGCCCGAGAACAATCAGTTCTACTTATCACAGAAATATTAGCCCCAGGCAGGGATCTAACCTGGAATCCTACGCTTTGAATATGGTTATACCGCGCATTTGAACTGGATGGGTCTTCACCAGATTCAATTAAGGCCTATCTATCAATAGTTAGCCATAATAGTGACAGCAATTTGACGAAACGTGCATAAAAAAAGTCCCAAATCTCTATTATTAACCAATCGAATTAAATAATATTGTGAAAAGTACCTAAGCGAAATTCGTTTAAGAATACAGTTCAATTAACGAGTCTTATAAATTGAGCATTAGAAGATACTATTTATTAGTTCCCCAGGAATAGATCGTCACATCCTATTCGCATGCAGAGCTGGTATTAAAAATTGTCGATAGATAGGATATAAAAACCAGCGATTATTCGGTATATGTAAGGTAAATAAGGTTGGTAAAAATTATTTACTAATAAAAGTCCCTCCAACTGGCTCCAATAACCTCCTAAATGAAGTAATCAGTCAGGGACAACTTAAAGCTGAATTTGGCGGAAATACCACGTATCATCTTAATAAACACTGTTCCTTGTCTGACTTTAACTTCTGTGCATGTGCAAGGCCTGATATTTCTTAGATTGTACCTAGTGTACAAGAGAAAGCGCTTTATTTGACATTGTCATATATGCAGTAAGCTTAAACATCTACTAATATTATAATCATTGATACTGATGAATGTGTACGAGGAATCGCTTAAGGCGCTGTCAACTTAGCGCTCGGCTACGTTAAATTTCCTTTATTAGAAATCAAGCAAGCGCATCTCGTAAAGACGTACATAATCCTAAAAAAATAATGTGCACTCTTAAATACAAAAATAATACGTAATATAATAATCCGTATAAAAGCAATTTTTTAATACACATACGTTGGTATGTGTATTAAAAAATTGCTCTATTATGATGTATATTATTATATATATTAGTTCTTTCATTTATAAGCTTGGTGTTCAATAAAGTATTATTGTATTGTATTGTATTGTATATTTCATGACAAATACAAGAACGAATAAAGAGGAAACTGTTTTAAAGGTGAAATTGAGTGGTATGTTTGAATGCTTTTAATGTACTCTAGTTTGTTAAAATAAGTTTTTAATTCCGTCAATGTGTACTTAGAAGTCTAAGAATTGTCATCTTATTTTTTGTAGTTTAATTGAATCGCTGCTTTTGAGATAAACTGCTTTAAAAACCATCATTTTTATCGACATCATGTTATGACAGCACATTGAGCAGCGCAGCGTTTACGCAGTAGTACTTTCACAGATACGTTTCCGTATAAACTGCTTCCCTACCCTATCTACCTACTAGCCAGTTTCGAAAACAGGCTAAAAAATCGTAAACTCTTTAGTTTTGAAAAAATCATTCTTGCGACTAATTACCAGACAGTCGGTAGGTACCTAGTAACTTTGTGGTAAGATCTGAAACTTTACTTGATTTTAATCACAGGTACGATTCTACGGCAAATGTGTACTCAAGGACGATCATAAAGAAGGTGATTAAATAAGAAATTATTTATCAATATTTGAAATTGGGTTATTATTATTATCAGATTTGATGAAATGTGTACTTTTATAAGATTCCAGCGCTAATACAATACAATTTATAGCCTTATATTATATATTAGGTGATTGACACTTGTTTTGGTCGTGAGGATATGCAGTGACCACTTGAAAGACAAAGCTTATGCAAAGTTTTTATCTTTCTCAAACTACCGGTTTTATATCCTATCTATCAACAGTTTACCATACCGGATAAATTCGGCGTAAATTCCATAAAAAGTGTAAAACCCTAATAATCTCTACTGAACTACTTTTGTAACAGCCACTTATATAACCTAAGCCACGATTGTGTCCGTTTATGGTAGACAGTATAAAGAAACCAGCAGTTAAGGGACAACATGTCTTTATTCTCTATTTGCCACTTACAAAGAATTCTGTTTTTTTTTAAGATTTAGATACCTATTTATAAATTTATTTGTAAGTCTGTTAAAAATAAACAAAGCTAAATAACTTTCAAACACTTTTCGTTGAGTTTCATTTATTTATTAAAAAAAATTATGTTAAAATAAGTGACATATATTGTACACTTACTATACAGTATAGTCAGTGTATATATACTGACTTCCTTGATGGAGGTCTGTATGTGTATCATAAACCGCTAATTGAAATCGCTGTCGCTTCTTCTGTCACCCTGCTACTTATCTGTAGCGGAAGTGACGCGTCGCGCCACTGCGGCGCCGCGCCGGAACCGACTGAAGGGTTGCACCGTCACAAATCAAGTTATGAGAAACGCCACAAAAGGAAACTTTGTGCATTTCCGAACCGGCGAGCGTGAAATCCGACACACCGAAACTGACAACCAAAACCCCACTTTAGCCTACAACAAATAAAACTCACAATTCAATTTCCCTTTCCAAAATCCACCATAACTTCACATGAATGACTCATCTCGGTCATATTGAAAATGTTTTCGGATTAAATTGTTGACTTTGTTTGAAATTATAAGCGGATACGTTCCTTTTATATAACGGCACGTTTCCGCTTATAACTTCTCTATAGAGGTATAATTTATTTAGTCGTATTTAATAAAAGTTTAGGTAAAGTTTACTATTATTATATATAATTTTGTTCACGAATTTCATTCGGTCTTTTACAAAGGCATAAGTGGGGCTGTAGCCAAAACTTAGAGTCCAGTTAGGTATAAAAATACAAGGTAGTATAAAAAACAAGAAACATTTTGGATGGAAGGTGGCGTGGTGTATCTATTACAAAAATTGGTAAAATGGCAAGGCTATTGATATTAACTTGTAAGTGATAAGGGAGGTAGTGGGCTATGAACAAGACCTGCCAATATCAGTATCGTGATAAAATTATATTTAATATTTCTTATTATTATTAAGACGCCAACTTTGGTCACCTAATGGCATTGATAATATTTGATATCTACTGGGTAGTTTGAAGATCGATATATTGCCGTAGGTGAGGGAATGTTCCTTGCATTACATTCACCTTGGAATTCGAAATGAAAATTATTGTGTTAATAGAAGTAATAATGATTTTCATTTGATTACCCACGGTTTGTTTCTTTTTTGATATCCCTGTATAGGTTCCCGTGACCATCGAATCCAATTCGTATTATTGCGAATTTACATAATATCGTAGCATCCACAAAAATTGTAAATGGCGATGGATAATGACACTGTTGAACAACCAAGACTAGTCAGTAAAATTGTTCTAGCTTATCACCGTAATTTTTTTCGTGATAATGTACCCCGTGACTTATAGGTATTTAATCACAAGCAAAAGATTTTAGCTTTAATATGCCAGTTTATACTGGAATACTTGCATTTTTTCAACCCCCCTTCCCTGGTCGATGGAGTAAGTGCACGATGGTGTAAGCATGTAGAAAGCTAGCTTTATTCTTCTATTTTCAGAATATGGTCACCACTTTGCACTACATACTCAAGGGTTTGAGTCACAATAAAACTTTGGTCGCCCAAATTGCACTTTTTCAACCCCCTTCGAGCAGAGCAGGTCTATGGTGTATGAGGACGATGGCATAATGCACACTTATAGGCTAGCTGCATTCTTAATCTTTCAGAATATGGTCACCACGTTGCGCTGCGACCCTTCAGGCACGATATTAAGTTTTGAAAGGCGACATAAAAAACGTTTCACTCTCGCTTTCCATGAAAGCCATTCACGTCAAAACAGTCTTTTGAATTAATTTGAAATTTTCTATAGTTACCGACTTCGCTCCAACACACTCAACTTTTTTTCTGCATTTGGATATTTTTTACATGGGAAAGATTTAACAATCATAAGATGGTGATATTTATATCTCGTTTTACATATAAAAGTACAATAGAAAAGAACACATAAACAACTGTACACTATGTACACTTGTCACGAACACTCAACGGTTGATAGTCCACCATTATTACACGTCAAAACTCGAGTAAAAACAATCCTACAACAAATAATAAAACCCATTGCCTGCCTTATTTTTGGGTCTTATCCCGCTATTTAAGTTTGAAAACTTAAATAACGGGAAAAGATGTAGGCACACATCATAAATGCTAATAAAGACATATATATATTCAAAGTAACGTAATAGTACATTACAGCAGAATCCAGTAAGTAAGCCTTCCTGGCCAAGTATGAGTTCCTGACCTGCGGTTCGGTCCGGTTATATACGAGGCCAGGATGGCTTTCTTACTGGTTGACGCTTGTATAATGCTTTTCTCAAAAATTAAAGAAAGTTTTTGCTAATTCGGCTTCAGCTTTTAATCTGTCCGCATCATGTTTACGCTATATCAAAAGATTTATGAATAGACTGGAGGCTTGCTGATTCGGACGGATTAAATCAGGAGGAGTGCCATCTATTTTTCTGTATCAGATTTGCTTGAACTCATTTTTTGGGATTATCTATGTTCACGCGGTAAATTAAAACACAATTGTCGCAATTGAATGTGAAATCCCGCCAGCCGTTGTTTTTTTAAAATAAATGTTTGCGTTTAGTTTTCAACATTGCTGTATTTTTACATTACTTGAATGTTTTAGTAAAATAATGTTAATTATTGTTTTTGATTCTTCATGTTAATTTTAGAATGGAAAGCTTTAACCCAACATGATTTATAAACTGAAAATATTAATTTCCAACATACAATCCCACACTATACTTATACAATATTACTAAGTACAAAACGCATCGTGCATACTTTTCTTGCATCGCGTTAAGTGTCACAAACTATGAAATGCCCGTTTAAGGCTCTAAAAATATATATAACTGATAAAATGTTATACCAAAAAGAGAGATTGATATATATTTTGAGCGTCCCTCCTAACCATGTTATAATGGCTGAACTGTAATCTGTGTCTGGTCCTATGTTTTTTTTCTAAGCAGATCTAAAGAGGATGACCTACTGTCCAGTAAGAACTTACTTAGTGGACAGTAGGAGTATCCAAATTTAAAATCTCGCTTCTTACTGGACAGTTATGATAAGTCTCCGGTAGAGTTCACTTTCTGCATACTTTTTAGAGATGTTATGGCAACATTACATACCACTTTTGAGAAAACAATATTGTTTTACTTACAACCAGTTAAAAGCCTTAGGAAAGAGACTGGCTCACATGCACGGCGTCTAAACTATAAAATAAGTCCAATCCAAATGAAAACATAGTTCTAATTCAATCTTTTGTTTGAATGTTGATAGAAACAGAGCAAGGTTTTATATTACTACTAACGTAAATTATATTTAGTGACTGTTGCCCAAGTATGCCTCAATATCAATGGCGACGGCTTGATTTCATACGCCCTTGCAAAATTGCAATAGCAATCTCAACACTGCGCTTGAAATTTTAAACTATGCAGGAGCTTTGCAGTATTTCTGTTCATATAAAAATATAATTTTATAACTTACGCGATACATTACATTATTTCCGTCGTGAACTATGTAAATATTTAAACAATGCTTTTGGTTGATAAATAAATATTATCGTTAATATTTAATACTACTCTACTGTGATACTACCCCCTACTCTGATTTTATTGACCTGATTTTGCTATAAGGGGTGCTGGAGTATTCCAAAATTTAAGTGTTATATTGTTTTAAATTAAAAACTGGTTTTCAATGCATGTTTTCTATTAGTAATAATATATAGGAACTAAGATCAACATATCTACATAAAAATCTAGCAATTCTAATTAATTTGAGCGTTTGGCAAACTTTGACTTGGTGTTTCATGCAAATTGAAATTTTGCACTTGATGCACTTGGTCTTGGACTTGCGGTCTTTATTTCTTGGACTGAAACTACAACGTCCCGAGGTGTGATGCACCGTAGTTGATCTTTTATCAAAGTTCAATTACGGTGCATCACCTTTAGTTTTATTGTTTTTATTTTGAAGACGTTTTCCCGACATCCCTCATCAAACATGGATTTTGCAGGCGTTTTTCCAAATGCTCGTCGATAATGCACAAACACAAACTACTCAACCAATTTTAAAAATTCTTTCACCAGTACGCGTTTTTAAAACGGTGCACGTAGCACGAATAACTGCGTAATTGTAACGTAACGTGCCGTTCACGTGAAACAGTACACACTATCATTTATCTAGGGCTACTGTGACACAGACAACTTTTAGTTTGTACGCCGAAATGTGACGTGTTGACGCATACGATACGAATACATTTTCGCAGATTGTTTGTGCTACGACCTCTGTATGTTTAAATATTCGTAAGTACAGAGCACGCATCGTAAACTGTTTACATGCAATATCGCGACCGGCGCTCAGTCACATAATACAAAACTTGCGAAACGCCGCGAGCAATGTGTTCTGTTTTTGGGCATATTGCTGCGACACCGGCCCCTCCCCCTTTTCATATCCTCCTTGTTTCTATGATGTTCGATCTAAGTATACTTAGGTTAGTACTTACTCGTATACAAGACAGACAAATTCATAGGTACAGTACCGTATGCATCACAGACCAGAGAGACACATAAAGTACCATTGAACTTATGACACGTTGTTGGTTTTCAGGTCCCGCAGTTCCGAGGTTCTACTACAGAAGATTCTACGCTAGACGATAGAAGTTCAATGACGTTTAGCTAAAATTCCCAAAAAACAATGATTTTCGCACAAATACATGTGTGTTATAGTAAATTAATGCCCCTTGTACAATAACTGTAAATTACTGTTATCAGTTTAAGCCCCAGTTTCACCACCTCACAAGTAGTTTTTAAATATCATTCATGCAAGTAGGTAGGCCTATATCATACTACCTACAAGATGACATCTCCCTACTATCTATTTAGAGCTCTTTCACGACTTAAAAATTAACTATAATATTTAAAACAACTTTCTTTGTTTATGATATCTATCAATATGTCTACTACAGGAAACATTATTAGAACTTATTGGAACATGGACAAACAAATGGTAGTTATAATATAGGGTATATTATACTATAATCATAATAACCTGCTTGCAGATAGAATTTGTTGCGCCATAATTTAAAGCGCGTAGATTTATCCTTCGTAACTGCGTAACCAACTCATTGTTTATTGTATAACTTTAATTTCCAATTCTTTAAGACACGTTATATATATAGACTTGAAAACATCGGCTGCAGAACTGGTTTAATAGGAAATTGCAACCGTTTCATTTTATGTAATTCTGACACCATACAATTTAATAAAACCTTATAAAATAAAAACTAGTTAGTCTCTAGATGATGCTTATAATATTTAATTGAGTTTGCATTCAGCATATCCCACAAATAGATGATCATATGGTCAAACCAGCCACGTTTGTATGGAATGTGGACGAGATATTTAACACCCAATAGAATCCGTATTATTCGAATGTATATGTACACGTAGATGGTGAAACAAGGGCCTAACGTATTTTAAATTATATCTTATTGTAATATACGCGTGCCTTTGTAATATTATTTGTACAAAAGTTTTATAACTGTGATAATGGTTTAAGGTATATTTTAACACTGGATGGTACGGGAAAGAAAACGTAAAAAAATTTACCCACCTACTTTTATTAATATTTTTTATTGAATTAAATTATATTATTTTTACATAATCGGCAATATAGTTTTAAATACATGAAGTAATGTTACATACTAAATTATTATTTTGTAGGGTTCGTGCAACAAAAAACAGAACACTCGCATTTTTTTTGATTCCTATTGGGCTCAAAACTTTTGATAAATATAAATATCATTACATTTTTTATAATCATAACGAAAGTAAGTTATAGTATATCCTAAAATTAGTCATTCAGTCAAAATTTACATCCGGCGAAATCAATTGTTAAATTCCATTAACAGATTTTAATAGAATCATTACATAGAGATAAAGGCATATCTATAGAAGTCAGACCAAATAATACACAACACATAGCTAATAAGAGTATTATTACTTTACTACTTAAATTATCACTAAATGCCTACTATAAAAATTACCCCAGCTATGTTTGTCTGTTAATGTTAAAAGAATAATGAACGGAATTATAATAAATTTTCCCTTTCTATTTAATTATTCACGACAAAGGTTTGTGTTAAGCTTCACATATATCTAACAGTTTTGTATAAATTACTCGAACTTTGTTGATGCAACCACGCAACAAGTGTTTTTCTGATGCGTATAAGTTACATGAAAACAATATTATGAGTTACTATATTTTTATATATGACTAACTAATAATAATAATAATAAATTATCCATTTCTGTAGGCGCATGTAGATACTGTTTTCTCTACGCTAGGTCAAGTCGTAGTCGCTGTACGTACAATAATGGTATTTACCCCGCCCAGTGTCTACTTCTTTCGGTGTCTTTCCGAACTACGCATAAAAGTTCAGATAAAAAATACTACACTTGAATAGTTTGACCAATTAAAAGCAAGTTTATACCGGTGGAGTACATTCGATCTGATAAAATTAGTGACAAACCAGAGGTATAAAAATGTGTAAAAAGATGTACCCGCAACATGGCATAGCACTTATTTGTGTGTACACATGGTGTAGCGCGAAACGCGATTGGTTACAAGTACAATTTGAAAGTTTAATACCGACTTTCATTCTATTCAGTTATTGGAACAAACTCAAAAACTACTGGACCGAATTTGATGAAATTTAAATGAGGACCACACGGGAAGCACCAGCTATCTAAAAAAAGAATTTTTAGAATCAGTTTACCCAGTCGAAAGTTATGAGGTAACAAACATAAAAAATACACTCAAATTGAGTACCTCCTCCTTTTTTTTGAAGTCGGTAGAAAATGTACTATCGTGCGCGAAACACGAGAGACAGGCGTCTCAATTGTAAAACAGTTTTTTTTATCCAGGGAGATAATTAAATGCTACCGTTCTAGACTACTAGGTACCTAGATCTTAAACATGCGACATTCTTTATTTGATCATGGTAGGTGAACAGCCGTGCGATTCTAATGATTGATGATGAGCTCACCGATGTCAGATACTTTATGAGATATCACCCTTGTACCACAGATTACAGAATCTTGTACATAAGGTTGTTTTCCAACGTTTCTTGTCATCTCGTCATTTGTTTCACGGATGTTGTCAAAGATGCAACGAACTCGAGAATCGCACGGCTGTATGGTATACCTACATCGAACAGCGCTCTGGCATCCTGTGAAGTAAATACTGACCGTTGTTTCTTTTAAAATGTTATTATAAATTTATTTTGCTTATCGTATAAATAGTTATAGTACTGTGTTTTTCTTTAAAGTAACCTATAATTTATTCAGTTTATGTATAACTACGAGTATTTTTTAATAAAACTTGGCAGAAATGAAACACCATGTGTTTATTTTGTAAAACTGCATACATAAATACTTACTTATACGTTTGAATGCGTCACAGAGTTTCATGTGTATCTACTGACGTTTTCCATAACATCTAATATTGGTTTTCCCGTACCATCAAGTGATATGTTCCGCTACCAAGCAATATTTTAAAGTACCTTATCTGTGAAGAATGTTTGCACTGTTGTATGCAATAAACGATTGTATGATACTTATGTAAAATAATGATTTTGTAAATAAAAATTGAGGTAACCAAGCATCAGGTGTTTTTATTTATTGATCTGTTTTTATTTAAAAGTCTATAATTTTATTATAATATCTTTTAGGGGATCATCTCTGTAATATGACTTACCAAACAAAATATATAATCATCAAAATCAAATTTATAATTGGCGCAGTAATAGCGTAACAAACATACATATAACGCATACAGTCTAAAGGTGCAAGTTAGAAGCCGGCTACACGTAGCAGCAGCAGACGACGTGTCGTCGCTTCATGTCGCTGCAGTCATGGTTTCGAACCCGACTGCAGACGGCAACAGCAGCTGGCATCAAGCATTTGAAAAGCGATACGAAAGGTTTAGTTTAAAAGCTTTTCAGCTGTTTTACTACGTAGATTGGTACCGCGAGCGGCACTACTGATCTCCGGTCGAGCGAAAGAGTCGTCTGCCGCTCGACGACGCGTCGCTAGCTTCGTGTCGCTAACTACGAATGGTATTTGATACAAATACATAGAAACCAGTAGTGTCACTGCGACACGTCGTTTGCTGCGGCTTCATGTAGCCGGCTACCAACTTGCACCTTAACTGATAAACTCTTCCTTTTTTGACACAAACAGTCAAATTGCGAACCACCTCAACACCTCACCAATCACAGAATAAGCAATACATACAGTATAAAATTGAATGACTCATTTTACATTGAAGATGTGATGTAGTGTAAGGGAGGTGTGTCTGTGTTTGAGGGTGTGTGTGCGTAAATATGTACGTGCGATGTATGTAAATGTTGTATGTATGATGCTATTTAGTTTTGTTTATTACGCCACAATCCAAAAGATGAATTACGAGTATATAAACACTCTGTTCGTAGAAACTAAAACAAACAACATAAATGGGAATTATGTTTTAATTTAATGCCTTTTGTAACCTCAAACTATTATACGTTTAATATCATTAAAACATTAGGTAAAAAATTGGTAGTTGGACGTTGATAATTTAGGTATAGTAAATTTTTCCACGATATAGCATAATATAAATAATAAGTGAACAAATAATTATCACCGATGTCAACGGAATGCTGAAGAAGTCTTCCAAAGAAGTTAGTGACTTCATCCATCTGAAATAAATAAAACTCTTGACTTAACATTATCATCTGTACTAATATATATATATGTTATATAGTATTATAAAGAGAAAATATTTGTATGTATGTTTGTAACGAATTGGCTCAAAAGTACTGAACCGATTTCAAAAATTCTTTCACCATTGGAAAGCTACATTCACCTGGAGTAATATAGGCTATATTAGATTTATCATCATCATCATCATCATCATCCATCACCGCGCGGGTGAAACCGGAGAGCAGCTAGTAGTTCATATAATTTTAGTCATGTTATCTTGTATATGCCTACAGATAACATTTATTTATACATATTATAATAAAAATGTAACGGATCGCTGTCTGTACATGGGAGATATATGAGAAAAAATATGATTGGGACTTTTAAAAATGAAAAAAATGATTATTAGAATTTTTATCTGTGCGTTTGTGCATGGCTAATCTTAGAAACGGCTTACCCGATTTAGATGTGGGTTTTCTCTAATATATTATGGTAATCTTCACTTAACATTTAGTGTTTGTTTCATAACAATCGATTCATAAAAAAAAGTATGGAAATTTAAAGAATAACTCTCTCGACACTACACAAAGACCAAGCGAGCGAAGTCGCTGGAGGGTCAACTAGTAATATAATAAATTGCCCAATACCTTTCTGATATCTTCGCAATATAAATGGATATCATGCAACACTATAACCGAAAGTAAGCCATTATAGGCCTTACTTATAAACGCTGCTTAACTTTAAATGACGTTATTAGCACAGCAATGTGTCAATTGAATTATAAGCCAGAAAAAATGTCAATATCATTTGTAAGAGTTTATAACTGTCACTTGATTCAAACTATATGGATGCAAAAAACGGGCTATTGCAACTATATTTGACGAATGAAAACTATACGAACTGTACATGCCCAAATATAAAGAAACAAAACTAGTTTTAGCTTCAATTTAGATAGTGTTTTGCGGCATCAATTACCTTTGATACCGCAGTTGCGGATAACTTCGCTATGCAAGCAACATCGGTCTTGAATCTTAACTGCATCTGTTTTTGTCTTGATTTGCATGGCTTTGCAAAAGCAATTAAGATAAATTATAAAATAGCCAACAAATTGGAATCGAGCATAACTATAATAGATCATACAATATTTATTATTATTGACGTTCACCTGTCCGTAAGATTGTTAGGTTGTATGTTGGTCCCTCTGTACGGGTCGCAATTTTAAACCAATCTTGACGAAACTTGGTACGCATGTTCTACTAGACCACATATTTTTTGTCGTTGGCGATGTTTGAGTGGTGGGGTACTTCTCCTAAAAAGTTGGCAGCGGCGCTATTAAATGACCAATTATGATAAAATTTGGTACACACATTAGGTACCTGACTTTAAAGAAGAATTTTGAGTATGAGCATAAGTGGTCAAGTGGTTGCCGAGATGAAACTGTGGTACAAACAAAATCCATTTTTTTTTGGAAAATTGGTCAACTTATATATTTGCCATTTTTTTCAGAATTTCGATAACGCGCAGATTGCTCAGACTGCGAAATATTAAGACCGTGCTCGCGAGGTCCATCAAAACCATGCATTTAAAAGTTTATAAATCTTTTTTCTCTCGTAAGAGAGAAAAAATTACATAAAACTGAAATGAAAGGTGTGAAAGTAATTTCACACCTTTCATTTCAGTTTTATGTAATTTTACTATTCAATATATGTATTAAAACAATATCACTTTTAAATACATTAAATTTGATTCCATGGCGAATCCAAGGATTTCCCATGGGAAGATTTTCCATATACAAGAACATGACACTGGCTAAACATATGATCTTATCAAATAATAGTGTATTATATTCACCACTGTATCTTCAACATATTGTAGGCGTGTATCATTAAAATATACATGGCTGAAACCAAAAAGCAAATGGTTAGTTTTATTAAATGAGCTTTGAAGCACTAACGCACCTGCCACGCGAAATTAATTTTGCAATTCTAGTGAAAAACAAATACACCCCGTAATAAGATGTCACTTTTCACGCTAAAATTGTATAAATAAGTTGTTTTAGTAGCGCTCGCAGTGGAGTGAACTTATCGATCGAACAGATCAACAAGTTAAGCAACGCTTGCTGCGGTCAGGAGTTGGATGGGTGACCACTAGTGGCATTTATCAACTGAGCGCTTCCGTGCTTCGGAGGGCACGTTAAGTTTTCGACCTCGGTTGTTTGTCTTAGGACAGCAGTCTTTAGTCTATGTGGAAGGCCTTCGGGGGGCCTGAAAACTTTGACATGGGTTAGCCACTAGCCTATTAACCGCACAAGCCGCACTGGGCCCGCATGGTAGATTATGACCCAACTCATCTCTTTGAGAGGAAGGCTCGAGAGAGACTCTTGCAGAAGAATCATATCATATATAAGACCATGCATAACTTTTCATTGGAACATCAATATGTATATGTATGTAACAGAAATAACTTACGCAAACGCAAAAGTATTACTAAAAAGCTTTGTGTCTAAATCGGTATTGAAACCCGAATAAAAATCTATACAAAAATTAATAAAGCCTAAAAAAATGAAAAAATAAATAAATATATAAATAAACAAATACATTTTCATTACATATTAGTATTATAGATCTACAAATTTTTTACTTACGAATATAAAACAGGACGATGGACGCGCAGGGGATTCAACATTTTTGATTACAATGTTGGTGGCTTGCTTTGGTTTACTTTCAAGCGTATTAACATCTGTCTGAGAAGGTGCATTAAGTGCCGATGACTTATTATCTGTCACAGGTACAAATTTATTGCCACGTTGGCCGCCCAATCCAGGACCTGTTTTACAAGAACACAAAGGAGTTTTTAAATATAAATTATTGTCTACCCACACTTTTGAATCATCGTTATATAATATGTTATTTACGTTTTAAAATCTTATATACATTTATACACTGGTTGCAAAAATTAATACTAACCTTTTAACATTGATTTTTTTTAAACTATAGAAGAGATTTAATATAAAAACGTTTTATAGCAGTTTTTAACAGTTTTCTTTGAAATTATAGAAAATTATACACTAGTAACATTTGTTAGTATAAAAAAGATAAAATAATATTTTTTTTAGCTCAGTGTCATAAAACTCAATTAATATTTATGAATATTCCGCGCATTATCATGCATCAGCATCGATCCATCACCCATATTTACTAAATATGGCCCTGCATTCTCATTGAGAATCTCCTGGGCATGTTTTTCCCAAGTCAGAGTGCCCTTTTTCTATGACCTCTGTGAGACCTTTTGAAGATATGCTAGCCCATACATTTACACTGCATCCACCGTACTGAACTCTTTCTGAGAAGCGGCCTTGAAGGTATCGCTCACCAGGTCGCCTGTAAAATTTCGAAGAATCGATACTCATCTGTAAACAAAATTCTTGACCATTCTTCTTGATCCCACTGTATGTGCTCACGGGCGTACCGCAGTCTCGCTACTCGATGCTCTCTCTCGACCTTGGGGCCACTCGCTGGTCTTTGGGGTTTCATGTTTACTTCTACCAGTCTTCTTCTCACTCTACTGTCACTAACGTAGTACAGCAACAGCTAATTCAGACTTCTGGTCTGAATCAGCTGTTGCTGGACTTCAACTGCATTTAGATGGCGATTTCTCAACACAGTGGAAACAATATAACTGTCTTCTTGGGCACTAGTACACCTGGGTCTGCCATTACCAGGTCTCCTTAAATGGTTTCCAGTCTCTTTGTACCTTCGCTTTGCCTTCTTAACTGTTCGTAACGTCACACCCACCATTCTTGCAGTACGACGCATACTGATGCCTAGTTACAGAAAAGTCATCATTCTAGCACATTCTTCAGGTGAAAGAAGCATGATAATAAGTTTATGTGCTGGTTGGCTTACTTAGCTTTTGTAACAAGAACATCGATCAAAAAAATATTTAAATCTAAAATAGAAACAACAAACGAATGGTAAAATTGTAATTCAATTAAAAGGATTATTTTTGATTTTAAAGTTTTTTTCCGCCATTTCTTAAAAGAAGGTTATCGACTATGACGTTTTTATGTACAAAATTAAACTCATTTTCGAGTCCATTTTGTTTTGAAAGTATATCTTGTGCACGTAAAAAGTTATTGATATTTTAAAAGTGTGATACTTCTTTTTGCAGGCCAGTATATATCACTAGCGACTGCCTGCCACTTCGTTGCGGGTACGGCCTTGCCATAAACTCCTTTCTTTTCTAGATTTTTCTTTCATAACAACCTTCTCTTGACAGTAAATAATACAACAAAAAATAATTAGCGAAATTGTTCCATCCGTATTTAATCTGATTTGCCTTTTAACTTCACCGGCACCTCTTCAAACCAGAACCCAGTATTACAAACGTTACTGCCTCATAGTAGAAATAAGTATGATGGCAGTACTTCCCCAGCCGAACACATTCCCAGAATTCTACTACTGCTACATTATCTACTTAAGACGCGGTCCAACCCCGATTTTAAAATAATTTACGATGCTTTACGTAAGGTTGAAATTCGCTTGTTAGATTGGACGATGTAATGCGAAAATGCGTTAATTTTGTATGATTTCTTTATATTTTTCGATATATACTAACACAATTGAAAACAACTGCTGGTTATTACTTTAGTACTATACATTAGCTAAGTATTACCTAAAAAAAATATAGTGTTATCGCTGAAAATTCTGAGAGATTGGACGTGAAAGTTTATTTTTGTGGACCTATTCAGGATTTTTTCTGCTGAATGAGAGTTATATTTATGACTTCTATTCGGTTATTACTCTTTTCCTATTCCTTTTCTAACCTAAGTATTTTTTTCATAATATACTATCGATCTGTTTCGTTACATTCTGTTTTTCTTTAATCAGGGTACGAGCGCGCTTTAATTGTAAAGCATTTTTATGTTATTTGAATATAAGCATTTTCCTATTTGCACTGCTGCATAGTGAGGTATATTTTAGGTAAATAATTATATATCCGAATCATAAAGTTAAACTAAACTGGCCACTTTAAGCTCAAAGTGACTTTTCCATAGGAAAATATCTGTGATTTCGGGATAACAGTTTAAAAACCTCAAAAGAAGTTGAGTATATATTAACATACCGTACTCAGAGCCTTTGCGGCCGTTGTCTGCACCTGTAAAATTATACCATATATACTATACTATTTAAAAAAATATTGAAGTACTACGATGATACCTATCTTTTGGAATAGGGGAGTTAGCAACTCTGTACATTTTCAAATACTCGTACAGCAGCACATTGTAACGCCAGATATAGATAATCCAGGTATTCCAAGATTACCGAGACATAGAATTTATATGCAAACGACCCTTGGTTCTGCAAACGCGCAATATACGCACGCTCAGAAAATATATATATAGAAGATAAACAAGCTGGAGAAATTGTTGAGCAAGTTATGATGCGACGTAATGGAATTATTGGAAACCTTTATAGATTTAACGTTTGGTATCAGCATTTCTTACAGTTTCTGTACATAATTTCGTTATATTAAAAGTGATAGGTAAATATAAAAAATGCTGCAAGTTTATTTTATATGTTGCTAGGAGATGGAACAAGCACGAGGCCCACCTGGTGTTAAGTAGTAACCTCTGTCGAGAACAAATGCATTTCGTCACAAGATACGAACTGCACTGCGCCATTTTCTGATATTCACTACATCAACATATCATATTTATTTACCAAAGTTCTGTGAAGTTGCGCCGATACCTTTTGGGCCCACTGCAACGGCACCTGTACAAAAAGCAATTTAAAATGCTTCGTTATATAATGTTTTAAAATCAATTTTATTATGTTATGGCTTTAAAAATATATAAATAAAATTATGTAACATACTGGTGCCTCCTGCTACCGCCCCGTTTGCAGTGTTGCCTGTAAAAAACTGTATTTTAGAAATTATTGATGATAAAATTGGCGGTAGATTAATATTTAAATTATAGAGATGAGTGCAAAGTCAGGATCGTTGGTACTTCAATTTGGCCCCTAAAAATCCAGAAACTTATATAAAATCATATAATATGGTTTGTATTTACGATTAGAGTTATCAATTATTTAGTGTATTTGTAGTAAGTCTATTCTCACTAGAACAATCGCATCGTCGTGCTTTCACTCCGTTCCGGTTAGAGCAAACCTCTCTACCGAATTCTGTATGAGCTTCTTATAACTTTGAGTTAATTTGCACCCGGTGGCAGGCCAGTGTAAGGTCAAGTAAAACTTTAGAGCTCTAATGACTAACAGCTAACAGCTTATGATAACTGTATTTCAATTCTTTTCAATAACAGTAAAATGAAATAAAAATATCGCACCTGCTTCGTCGACAGGATCATTATCATCCAAAGTTTTTCTAGCCATAGCATCTGTCACCCGTCATCACCCTCGCTTTATACTCTTTGATCGATTATGTATCTGGGCCATGGAATGGGATTGCTCATCATCATCATCATCCGCTCACATTCATCCACTGTTGGACATAGGCCTCTCCTAAAGTACGCCACAGAGCTCGGTCTTTAATTCTCTGCATCTAGTTACTGCCAGCCGCCTTCCGCGGGTCGTCTCTACACCTGGCCGCAGGGCGTCCTACACTCCGTTTGTCTAAACGTGATCTTAATGTGATTGTTCACTAATTTTGATTTAATCTGTATAATGACGACTCAATAATAAGTAAATAAAACCTTACCATGACCCAATATGGCGAGGACGATGACTATACCAGCAAAATAGATTTTAGATTTTGAATTCATTTTTGGGACGCAAGCTTCATCACACTATGATGATACTGTTGGAAAAAAAGCGAATTTACAGTAGCGAATGAACTAATTATTAGATATTTCTATTTTATATATGTTATATTTTATGTTTGCTTCGTGAAAGTATTTAACACGTTATTCGTGATTTCATGCATACCAATATAAACATAATTTACATTTCGTGGTAATTGTTAAAATGTTTATGATAATATATTTTAAGGGTTATGTAGGGATGTTATGATGTTTGTAAATTCAATTGATTTAAACGAAACTAATTAATTGAAAAGTCCAATTCTACTGCACAACGTGCTTGTCTTTTGGCTTCTTCGCGATAGGAATCAGGTTTACCAGGACACAGGCGCTCCCTCAAAAAACTAAGGTAGTTTTTGGACAATAACAGATTCTGCTTAGCTGTATCTTTGCGTTTCATTGCTATTTGCTAAGTCCCTCATCGGTGTCTTTGTGTTAATGGGTAGATTGCCTAGGACACCATAGACTCATTATCACGTAGTTAAAGTGCAGGTCGATTTTCCAGACATGCCAGCTTAAACAATATCATCTGTCGAGTTTTGTCCGTGCTGGCGTACCGTCCGTTCTAGATCATACAGTGCGTACAAGAGGCCTTATGGAATGAAACCTGTTCCATGGAAGATGAGATGGCGTCTTGCGTGGGATGTTACTTGTGTCGATACACTGGCATCGTTATATCTTCCAGAAACTAACGCTCGCTGGCTGGTGTGGCAGCGAAAATGCCGAAAACCTTGTATTAATCTCGATGGAGGTTACATTATTTGAATCCGTTTGGGGTAGAAACTTTGCGTCCGTGGAGTCTAGGCGCATACGAGATATTTAGGGACTTGACCAAACGTTTTGTTGAAGCGCTAGGTGACCAGAATGATCTTCATAATTATGTTGCACAAAAATTGCACAGTTATTTAGCGTGGAAATGCAGATAGGATTCTGGACACATGCCCAGAATCACCAATCAAAAAAGGGAAACATGCGCTACCCAACCTGCCACATAATTTGTCTATGTGATTTTCCCACTTAAGTCCTGTAGGAAATGTTTCCTGCAAACTAATGGTTTTATAAATTGTTGAGTGTATTTTAATCATTCTCCATTATTTTGTGCTAATTTAGCAATTTCATTTAAATGTGACATAATAATATTATATTCGTTGTTATTTTACAAGAAGCCCTTAGCGATTATTCTGTCCGTCCTCAGCCAGTTGCAAAAAGCTCTTCGTTCCATTAGTTAATTCAGCTTTAGTGCTAATGAAACCATTATTTTAATGGAGTTCACAAAAGAAAAAGTTGACATCTTAACGATCCTTTAGCTAAAATCGGCTTTAAACAATGGTAGCGATTCTCTTGTTCAAAAAAGCTAAACTAAACTACCGAACTAAAAATGTATTATGGTGGTCCTTATTCTGTTAACGATATAATGCAAAATCATTTAACACTTAGAATGACACATCTAAAAATAAGATTATTCTATTTAATTTTGGGTTACGTGACGACTAAACTGTCTAAAATATGCCCACAATTAAAAAGAAATATCTAATTTTAGTGCTATCATTCGAAAGTGTTATACTAATTTGGATTTTAGCTTAAACCAAATAAGTACTGCCATCATTTAGAAATTTTTAAGAGAATGCTTTCAAAATCGACACCAGTTATTTATTTATTTGTTTATAGATGAGCAGCAAATCGCTGATGTGTATATCACACAGTATTGAAAGTTATTAATTTCACTTTGGATGTTCACTTATTATTTCGTATATATTTATTAGTTCGTAACCAGTTATCGATCCGGTTCTTAAAACAGTTAACAGGGATGGCAGTCACAATTTCATTTGGTAATCTGTTCCAATTGAGTACCACTCTGTTGCTAAGGAAGTTGTGCCCAATTTTTGTACTTGGAGGTGAACTCTTAATTACAAAGTGAATAAACACGCTTGGTCAACTATAGAATAAATACCTAAAGTAGTACATAAATCAATTTATTGGTAACAATACAATTACATGTCAAACAAATGTAAATCTTACATAATGTACTTATACAATTATTTATATAAAGTCGTAGTGTACTTTCGTACATATAAAAAGTCAAAATTCAAAATTCAAAATTCAAAAATTATTTATTCAGTTTAGGCATCATAGACACTCTTATGAACGTCAAAATTTTTAAATGATTCTACCGCTGTCTTCGGAAAAGAACCACCGCCGAGAAGAAGCAGCAAGAAACTCGTGGGCCATTATTTTTTCAAGTCTTTGTACATTGAGGTTACATATGAGTAGTATTAAGATAACAAATTTATTCAATAGTTGGCTATTAGGCAGAAGTGGAAAGCTTCCAGGCATCTTTGTCTTCTAAGTAGTGACTCAATTTATAATAGGCTTATTTCATTAGTATATTTTTGACACGTAACTTGAATTTCCCTTCAGTGAGCTCAGTAATGTCTTTCGGGATTTTATTATAGAAACGTACACAATTTCCTAAGAAGGACTTGTTTTTAGTTTTCGTGAGTCTAAATTTAGATACAGCTATCCTATCCTTATTTCTAGTATTAATATTATGCATATCACTATTTGTTCTAAACTTCTTTATATTTTTACGAACGTACATTATATTTTCTAGGATATACAAAGATGGAAGAGTTAATATATTAATTTCTTTGAACATTTGTCTTAAGGATTCGCGGGGACCCATTTCGTAGATGGCTCGAACTGCCCGCTTTTGCAATATAAAAACTGTCTCTATGTCCGCCGCTGACCCCCACAGCAGGATACCATATGACATTATGCTGTGGAAGTAAGCAAAGTAGACCAGTCGAGCAGTAGCTATATCTGTCAATTGCCTAATTTTATGAACCGCATATGCAGCTGAACTCAGTCTTCCAGATAGTGCATCAATATGAGGACCCCACTGTAATTTAGAGTCTATGCTAATACCTAGAAAGACTATTGCCTTGTCAATTTTCAATTTATTTCCGTCGAGTAATACGTTTGGCTCTATATGTCTTACATTAGGCATGGAAAATTTTAAACATTTCGTTTTCTTTGCGTTGAGAAGCAGGTTGTTTGCGGCGAACCAATTTGAAACAATAGTTAACGCGTTGTTGACTTGAACTAGTTCTCTATCTTTCCTATCTACTTTAAAAATCAGAGAAGTATCATCCGCAAAAAGAACTATGTCAGCAAGGCCCTCAACCATATGTGGTAAGTCATTGATATATGCTAAGAATAAGAACGGACCCAAGATCGACCCCTGTGGAACCCCCATTCTGACCAAGGATCCAGAAGATGTCACGCCATTAATGCCAACTTTTTGCTGCCTATCAGATAAGTATGATTCTACAAGATTCAGAGCAGCTCCACGAATTCCATAGTGGTGTAGCTTATAAATTAGAGTGCGGTGCTCTACACAGTCGAAAGCTTTGGAGAGATCACAAAATACGCCAATGGCATCCTGTGAGCTCTCCCAAGCCTCCAGCACATGCTTGACTAACTGGACTCCTGCATCTGTTGTTGATCTGCTTTTCGTGAAACCGAACTGATTTTCGTGTAAAATCCTATGTTCATTAAAATGAGACAAGAGTTGTTGAAGCATTATCTTTTCGAATATTTTGCTCAAAGCCGGAAGCACAGAGACCGGTCTATAATTTGAGGGGTCGGCCTTACTACCTGATTTAAAAATAGGGGTGATTTTACTCATATTCATTAGGTCAGGAAATGTACCTCTATCAATACATAAATTAAATATGATCATCAAATGTGGCGCTATAACTTCTATTATTGACTCTAGCATTTTTACGGATAATCCCCATAAATCCTCTGTTGCTTTAACGTTTAAACTTTTAAATGTTTTTATTATTTCAAAAGTAGATATATGTCGGAACCTAAACTCAGGAATTTGGAGCGGGAAGTTGTCTTTCAGAAATCCCACTGCAACACAAGGGCAAGAATCAAGAGATTAGGTGACTTCTAGTGGTATGTTAGAAAAGAAATTTTCAAATGAATTCGCAACATGACTTGGGTCTGAAACTTTTTGGTTATCTATTTCTAGCACATATTCTGAATTAAAAGATTTACTTTTGCCGGTCTCTGTATTAATAGTTTTCCAAACTGTTTTAATTTTGTCATTAGATTTTCGAATTTTATCCCTTATAAACAAAGTTTTTGCGCGTTTGCATACTGACTTAAAAACTTTTGAGTAATTTCTTACATAATCATGAAAATCTTTACTAGAAGTTAAAGATTTTTTGTGATATAACTCAAACATTATGTCTCTACTTTTTCGAATACCTCTAGTTGACCAGTCACCAAATTGTAACCTATCGTTGAGCTGCAGTTTTTTCTTCGGACAGATTTCATTAAATTCTGTACTTACTAATGAAAATAATGTACTATAAATGTCATGTGGATCTTCAGAAGTGAATTCCACCAGACTAAGTTTCAACTCTATATTTTGTTTAAGATTTTCTAGTTTACCTTTTGTTAGCGGCCTATGTTCGATAATGGTATTTTTCTTAGTTCTCCCGATTTCGAATTTGATAGCGAGGCCATTGTGGTCTGATCTAACTCCCACCATTACTGATTTTTCTGTAGTCTTACAGTTTGAAAAAATATTATCAATGCAGGTGGATGAAGAGTCGGTTACTCTAGTTGGCTCACTGAACAAAAAATTCAAATTAAAAGATTTAAACAAAGAGATAAGATTAGTTTTATCAGTTGAATCTACCAAAATATCAATATTGAAGTCACCGCATACAATGATTGATTTATTGCTTTTAGTTAATCTCTTGAGTACACATTCCATTATGGACATAAAATTACAGAAATTAGATGCTGGTGGCCGATATACACACAATAATATATGACTTTCCAGTTCTGCACAAGCAATTTCGCAGACACGTTCAACAGAAAAACCTACTATGTCAGACCGTTCCTTAAATTTTATGTTTCTTTTACAAAGAATAATACACCCTCCCCCTTCAGCAGATATTCTGTTGAACGCACTGGCTACCTCAAAATGTGTAACATTAAATAGCATTTTATCTGGTTTTAGCCACGTTTCTGTAAAGCCTAATATATCAAATCTATGTTTATCTAATAAAAGTTCAATGTCTAATATTTTGCCAGAGAAGCGGTTAATATTTTGATAAAATAGCGATAAGATGTCAGCACACTTCTCTGTTGTCTTGTTTAAAAGTTTAAACAATTAATAGCTACATTATTACTATTATTAGTACATGTACTAAAAACTACAACATTGTCACTACTCTTTGTTATATTTCCTATAACTGTCTCAATATTGAAAGCTACCAAAGTAGCAATTAGCTGTCTGGATTTTTTAGGACAGTACATGCTGTCCCATGTCAACTTAAAATTACAAATAAACTTATTGCACTCAAAAAATAAAAGTTTGTCACTATGACGACATGTCAAGTTATACATTAATGTGTTGAGTGAGTGTATGCGCAAGTTCTCTTTTTCAGACAATAAATCTGAATAAGGGAAGGCACATAACATTATTTTACATGCCTTAAGTTCTAACAAAGTGGTTATTCTAGTAATAACCTCTTTTTTATCAATACCTAAACTATGACCTAAGAAGACAACAACTATTGATTTATTATCTATTTTTGAGTTTAATATTATTTTTTCAATCTGAGCATAGGTTACTCCCGGCATACAATAGTTCTCCACAGCACACTGCACTGAGTTACTTAATAATGAACCAAAGCCTACACCTATTTTGTCTGAAAATACCATGATTTTATGCGGTTGAACTGGATTAGAGCTGACATACTGCTCTCCGCCTGGGACCGTGTCTGTGATCAATGTTGGTCTGTTTTGATTTGACAGAGATGTTGAGAGGGCGCTAGTACAGTCTGGTTGTGGTTGAATGTGGCAGCTCGAGTGACTATTCTCAAGAGCCTCCACACACTCCACGTTCAAAGCCACCAGGTCCGTTAGTTCAATTGCAGTCTTGTAATGCTCACTTAGTTGAACTTGAGCTGTCTTGTAGCTAGTAAATACGTCCTGCAAGATCTTTTCTTTATGGAGCAGCTCAGAGCGGAGTTCCAGTGTGTCATTATCATATAACTGTCGAGTTATTTCCAGTCAAATCTTATACCTAACTAAAAACTAAGTTTATGATTGTATTTAAAAAAATTACAATATAAACACACAACAATAAATTAAGTCAAATTAAATAAGGCAACAAAATATACATATATATACACTTTAAATATTTTTAAATTCGTCAAAATTGTAGACTGTCTGCTCGATAAGCCATCGTTTTAATCTAGTTTTGAAGCAGCTTTGTGTAAGTGCACTGGTAACATGCTCTGATAGCTTGTTATACACCATCGGATCATGAGTAACTTTATTAGACTTCGTCAGTTTTCTAGTTACCCCCACGAATTTTTTCCTATTACGTGTACTATACGAGTGCACGTCGGTGTGTGTTATATAAGATGCTAGGTTGTTCACCATATAGTGCCATTTGAAAAACCACCAGTGCAGGCAACGTTAAAATACCCAGCCTCTTAAAGTGTGGACGGGCAGAGCTTTCCTGTGGGACCTTTGCGAGAGCTCGGACAGCGCGTTTCTGCATTCTGAACACTCGCAGCCAATCCGCAGCCCGTCCCCAGAGCTGTGCGCCGTACTGAAGCAATTAGTGTACCGTCACAAAATAGCAGCACCTGGCTTCATCGGGGGGAACCACTCGAGCGACGCGGCTTAAACATGCGCTACCCAACCTGCCACATAATTTGTTTATGTGATTTTCCCATTTAAGTCCTCTATCAAGCTCATATCCTAGAAAAGTGGTGGACTGGACTTGCGGAATACTAACTCAGCCCACAATTATACAATAAGCGGTGGAGATTGCCCTGTCAGGTCAAAGTGGATGAAATGTGTCTTTGTGAGATTCAAGGCAAGGCGGTTGATTAAAAACCATACCACTAGCTTTCAAGCTACGGTATTCAACTTCTGCTCAAGTTGATCTACCGAGGACGCCGTGACCACCGCAGCTACGTCATCAGCATACATACATATTTCAGCAGCGGTGACGGCGTCTGGCAGATCGTTCAGAAGCAGAGAGAACAAGATATTTGAAAGAGACGATCCCTGTGCGACTCCCATTACGGATGTTAACGGATCGGATCTCGTCCCACCACCTACCTCCTCCTACCACAACCTGAGATCTGTTCCGCATCAGATCTTCCATCAAAGCGTACGACGCGCCGCTCACTCTATAGTGCCGCAATTTAGCAGCCAGTACGGTATGGTCGGCAACGTCAAAGGCCTTTGATAGGTCGCAACACAGCTACTTGTTGTTTGGCTTCGCGAGAAGCCATAACGGTACGAATCCCTTCACGTTTAAGACATGTGGTTGACCGCCCCTCACGGTACGCATACTGCCTATCGGATAAGGCGTTAGTTTCCAATAGGAAGGCTACCAATCGAGAACTCAATCCGTTCTCGAAGATTTTAGCCACAGCTGGAATAATCGAGACGGGCCGGTAATTATCTATACAAGAGCGCTTCTTTTTGCCTTTGAATAGCGGAGACACCTTGCTAATTTTAAGTGGAATAGGGAACGCTCCCTCTTTCAGGCAAGTAATAAAAAGATTTGCCAATATTAGCTCAAGAGGCATCACTGCCAACCTAATTAGTTCCATTGATATGCCATATATATCCTTGGAGGGCTTAGGTGGGATACGTTTTGAGATAATATAATTTTTATTCGTAATTTTATAATTGTTCGAGCTATTCCAGTCTTTAGAGCCAAATAAACACATATAATCATATGTGTCTTTAGAGCCAACCCAACAGGGATCAGTGGGGATGAGCTCAGTTATGTGTTTAGGGATTTTAAAAAACGCACACAATTTCCTAGGAATGACGTAGATATAAGATACTCGTAATTACTCAGTTTAAGTATTTTATTTATCAATAAATTCTATCATAGAGTATCAATTTTAGCCCATAGACACGAACGTATATGGGATACTAATGATAAACAAAAGTTCTGCCGTGCGATTCTATAAGAGCAAACATCGTTGCATCTTTGACAACATCCGTGAAACAAATGAGATTACAAGATACGTTGAAAAAACAACCTTATGTACAAGGGCGATATCTCATAAAGTATTTGACATCGATGAGCTCGTCGACGAGCACATCGACGAATCATTAGAAAATCACACGGCTGTTCTTTATGTACTTAAGGTAAATCGTTAAATGGTACGTCCGATTATTAATATTTAACTAAATTTAGTTATATACGAGTAGATTCCTATCCCGTTAGCTTTAAAATAAAACACTTTTCATAGATTTCATGCTTGTTTATTTAGACTACAATTTTCAAAATGTGATAATTTTCCATTTTTTAAACACTAAGTTCAGATAGTCGAAGTTATTCTCTTATGTACAAATTACGTAAATCTGATTTTTTTATTCGAAAAAAATTATCCAAAACTTTGCGAAATCTGGAAGCCGCAGTTCTGCCATGGTTGAAGTACATGAAATAGAAAAAGAAAAAGTTAGACAGGATATGACAATCTATTAATTTTCTGTTGTTCGTGCTGGTCTGTTTTGTCAATTTGATGTAGCATAATAAAATTAAGGTAAGTTTTATGCTAGTAAGTGACAAGATCTAAAAGTTATGCAGCCTATTACAAGCGAAACCTAAACATCTGCACTAAACATCACTGCAACCAAGTTGATTTTCTTGATAATATTTCTAAAGTGGCAATTATTAATGCATCTTTCATTATGCTTGTAAGAAATGTTTTAGTCGATGGTAAGGCAAGAGATTTAATGGATCATCTTTGATTGTAAGTAAAACAAAAACATACAAAGTCTGTTATTGAGCAAGGTTGGTTGCTAACAACAGTAGTCGCTGTTGCACCTCCACTTGATGCTGATGCACCACCACTAGTAACTGATGCCCCTCCACTCGTGCCTATGTTTGTTGGGAATAATGATGTTGCAACGTTGCCAGTCGAAAGTCCTGGAATTACAAAAAGGTTTGTTTTTAGCAAACAAATAATTTTTGGTCATTATATCCTGGAACTCATCGTATGGTTGGTTTGTATAGTTGAAAGTTATAGGTGTTGTTTCATGTTGTTTATCAAAATGTTTTATTTTTTGTTCGTGTCATTACGGAGGAGGCCTTAATGAGCTATTAACAAGAAAGCTCCTAAAATAATACATGTGTCTATATTCGCGAGCCTTCTAATTAAGGTCAAAATCTGTAACGCGAGGAATCTAACTTCACATACATTAAAAGGGCTTAATGAGCATACTTATATTGATATCTGGGTATAATTGAATGGGCTTTCAATTGTCTATGAAATTAAATGTTTGTGTTAATTTACCACCCTTTATTTTTTGCTAAACTTTTGATGGATATCTTAATACCTAACGTTACAAATGATGAAGGTTCTCGTGAAAATCTTCAATAAATGCTTGAATCAGTACAACGCAAATCCATTTGCTACGAAAGGGCTTGGGCATCTGTTTTAACTTAAATCTCACAGCAGTTTCCGATCTGGTCAAAACAGACTAAAGCGTGTGTGGCGACAATGTCCCACATACGTTATTTATCAGACATACCTTTGTAAGTACAAAAACATTTACTAATAAACAAAAAATAGCTATTTGGGCGTGACCTCATTATGTTCATCACCGTTATTCTATTCTTATTTAACGTTTACATGTACCTGTTCATTGAACCTGACACTTTGGTATATAATTGTAGCTTTCCAAACTGTATAACATCTTACTGTATTAGTTTGTTTGTATTACTTACACGTGCATTGTACCAATAATAGCATTCGTTACAATATTCATGTCTTGTATTTTACTACTAAATAGAATTTACACCTAAGGAAAGGTTCATCTTAATGTTATCTGTATTGTTACTTAGTTTAAGTTTTAAGACTTTGTATAGTCGCCACCAGAATATGTATGTCAAGATATTGTGGATCAAGACAAAAAGGATTCGGTTTAACGTTCAAGACTGAACGGGAAGTCTCTATCTACTGTACTACTGTACTAATAACTGTACTATCTGTTTGTCTTGAACCCGCACTCCAAACTAACCGTTACTCTGTCCATATGATATTTACACGTTTTATTATTAAATCCAATTTACTGCAACCAGAGCTTTCCTTCATTAAACCATAATCTCAACGACAACTAAAATAAAAGGCCACACCCGTTTAAAATAAAACTCAATGTCTGAAATGGGATTTAAATCATTTTCTCAGGGTTTTTATTTCTATAAAACAGCTTTATGGTGTAAAAGGTTGTTGTACTGTGACAGGTTATATATTATTCCTATGTTTTAATTTTCAGCCGAATTAATTCAGAAGTTTTAGATTGATAAAGTAACAAATATGCAAATCCATGTATTTTAACAGACATACTTTCGCATTTTTAATATTAGTGAGATCATTATTGTGAAATACCTACATCGTCGATATGTGTCGCTAAGTACCCAGATATATGTGGTACGTAACGAATATCTGATCTGATCAGTATTTTACATAAAATACTGCAAACACTGAGATGTTAACCGAACATGTTAAGCGAACAACAATAACCGTGGCTGGTCGCGGTTATGCTGAGCATCTGATACTGATATTAAAACCCGCAGGTTGTGAGGGGTTACCCCCGTAGTGGCCTCCAACCTCCCCTATAGCCACCCCGAGCCTCGCTTGATCTGATACTGATACTGGTCTGATTCTGATGATCACACTCTATCCGCAGACAGTCCGATAGCATCGGTTACTGAGAATACTGAGACACATAATACACAATGAAATTCTGGTAATGCATGCATGCACTGAGAAATTCTAAAATCACTTACTGAATACTGATGTTGCTCCGTCGCTGTCCGGTCGTTCAATGTCGCGCGGAGCTAGTCGCGCGCGTGCTCACTACCTCCTACCTCGGATACTACATAGCTATAGCTATAAAGCATAACGCTTCGCTTTCGCGACACTCCCCCACCAAGAATGAGCAAATTAAACATGGTTTGATTCTGAACATACATTTAATGAATATTCTGATAAGGTGAATACATCAGTTATAATTATCTTACTGATGAATTAAACTTCGCTAAGGTTCAAACAATCTGATCATCAACTGCGATGTCCACTCTCTGACTTTCTCTCTGGCTCTCATTGCTGATTTCCTAGACGGCCGCATAGTAACATCTGCCGCTGTTTGAATGGAGTTGTCTGGTTGGGTAGTGGGCGCAACATTTTGAGTTTCCTCTAAATCTGGGACTGGTTCGGTTAGATGCTTATTTTGTGTTACAGCTGGTACTGGTTCATCAATCTGAATTTTCTCTGAATGGGGATCAAGTGACCTGAGCGTAGAGTCACTCGGAACTGATATAGGTACTGTAATATTATTTCTGTCTTCTACTTCAAGTGGATAAAGATGACTTATTGAACGTGTGTACGTTTCTCCGCTGGGTAACTTTACTCTAGCCACTCTTATCTGTCCATCCGAACCTCTTATAAGCTCCACTATGTTTCCGACCTTCCAGTGTGCCCTATTGCTGTCTGATTTTAACTGAACCGTCTCTGATATCTCAGGTGTTCTGTTAACTGTTATCCTAGGTTGTCGATGTTTGTCATTTCGTTCACGAAGACTGGTTAGATACTGATTTGTAAACATATTCGCAAATTCTCGTAAAATTATCTGACCACGTTTGCAGCCATCGATAAGATTAGATTTAGTTACTGTGGCTGATTCTAATAAATCACGATCAGAATTCTGAGTCACAATTGGTCCACCTATACGTAGGAAATCGTTTGGAGTCAATACATGTTCTAAATCAGCACCAACCGCAGTCAATGGTCTGGTATTCAACACAGCCTCAAGTTCCTTTAGTATCGTGCATAACTGATTGTGATTTAAGAGATGTTTATCGATTGTTCTTTTCAGGCTATGTTTGACTAAACCTATCAATCTTTCATAAAACCCGCCAAACCAAGGGGCCAGTTCTGGGATAAATTTCCAACGTACGTTATTTTGTATACAGTAGTCAGATGTTAGCACGTCTGCTGTGAGTTTGAATTGCGTTGATGCGTTGTCTGATACGACCAGCTGAGGTAGCCCTCTTATTGCAACGAATCTCCTTATGGCTAGTAAGCACTCCTCCGCTGATAGGTCTTTAACAACCTCCATATGTATAGCTCTAATAGTAAGGCACGTAAATAGGCATACCCAACGTTTTTCCTTAGTTCTTTCATCAACCAACAGAGGGCCAAAATAATCTAAACCCGTGAAAGCAAAGGGGTGACTCAGTTTTACTCGTTTTTTCGGTAAGTCTGGCATTGATGGTAATTTGAAAGGACCCCCACCGTATTTAACGCACTGTGTGCACTTTCTAATAACTTTCTGAACTGTCGATCGGCCATGTGGTACCCAAAAATTCCGTCTCAAAAGAGATAACGTATGTGAGACACCAACATGGTAGTTTTTCTCGTGTAATGCGGTGGTAAGTTTATGCGTAAATTCCGAATTCTTTGGAAGAAGTATAGGCTCTTTCTGATCTTGCGTTAAATCTGTGTATCGAAATCTACCTTTACACCTTATGACTTTGTCCTGATCTTTATATAATTGTAGTGACCTTGATAAGTCATTTATGATACCTTCTACTTCTTTAGGAAAGTATTCTTTCTGGATTTCCAATATCTTTTTGATTTTGTCATTGTCTGAGTGTTGTTCATAACTATCAACTGTCATCGGCTCTATCCTGTCTGAAGGGGATCTAGACTCATTGTCTTTATTGTTCGGGAGACCCTCCCCGGCCAAAGAAGTTTGAGCTGGAATTTTATCTGGATTGTTATAATTTTGAGGCCACTGTTTAGAATTAATTAAACAAAAAATCAGGTCCCTTGAGCCACCTATGGTATGAGTCTACTTGGTCTGACCTAGTACCTACGTCTGCTGGATTAAATCTGGACGGTACATAACGCACTTGCAATTTTTGATTTTGTTTTATTTCATTGATTCTACGCGAAACAAATGGAGGAAGTAGTTTTTCTGACTTGTACCAACTAAGCACTATTTGACTGTCCGTCCACAAATACTGTGCTCTGATCTTTAGCCGCAAGAATTTTATTACGTAACTCATAAGCCTGCACCCAATTAATACTCCCAGCAATTCTAATCTTGGAATCTGCAAGTTATTTTGGTCCTTTAAAGGCACTAATCTGGACTTGCCAATAACAAAATTGACAATAATATTAGCATCTAAAGAACTGCGCAAATAAATTACCGTTGCATATGCCTCCATAGAGGAATCAGAAAAACAATGTAGATCATATTTGATATCATTATGCATACCATGGTTATTTACATGACGTGCGTAATATCGATTGACATGTATATTTTGGAGATAAGAAAACTTTGTTGCTATCTGTTTCCACTCTCTAAGTAGGTCGTCATTTAATTTATCGTCCCACTTAGTCTTTTCTTTCCACAATTTTTGAAAGAATAGTTTTGCTGGGAGTATCACCGGAACCGCGAGACCACATGGATCATACACAGACGCAATAGTTCTTAATGTATCGCGTTTTGTCTGAACTGTATCTAAATCTATATTCTCTAAATTAGTTTTCAATTTAAGTTTATCACTATCTATGTCCCATAACAAACCTAATACTTTTACTTGTTTACAATCCTGTGACTGCAACCTAGCTGGTATGTGGGAAAGCATATCCTTTGAGTTTGAGTTCCATTCGCGTAAATTCATCGACAGACTGTCAAATGTTTGTTTCGATGCTTTGAATAAGTTGATTGCATCTTCGATTGTCTCAGCACCTGTCACTATATTATCAACGTATATGTCATCTGCTATTTTCTTCATAATCGTGTTATTTGAGTTCATCAGATGGTATCTGATTGTAGCGTTAAGCAAAAACGGACTGGAAATGACACCGAATGGGACACGACAAAAACGTAAGTGAAGGACGTTATCAGGGCTGGGTCCATGATTTGTATCCTTGAGCCATAGAAATCTTGTAACGTCCTTATCTAAATCTTGAAGGCTTAATTGTAGAAAGGCCTTTTCTACATCCGCAACTATGCCTATAGGCTGTTCTCTAAATTTAATAAGCAGACCGATAAGATCTTCCAACATTAGTGGCCCGCGGTACAAACATTCGTTTAAACTCCGGTTATCTCCTGTCTTAGATGAAGCGTCATAAACGATACGAAGCTTATTAGGTTTATCGCGACTGTGGACGCAGTGGTGCGGAAGGTAATGAACCGGATGATTCTGTACGACAGATGGATCAGGCACTATTTCTATGATCCCATTCTTAAGCTGATCTTGAATAACCTTGTCGTATGCTAAAATTTTTGAATTGTCTAAACGCTTTATTAAACTGTTGAGACGACCCCACGCTAACCCTAAATTATTCGTAAGATTAGGTGGAACTTCAGTCCAAGGCCATTGTACATGATACCTATTTTCTTTGAACTGAACCGTTTCATTGAAATGTTTCACTGCCTCTTCGTCCCTAGTGGATTTCGGAGAATCAGTAATACCAATTGACTCAAGGTCCCATAATTTTTTAACATCATCAAACCTAAGGGGGAGATCTGGTTTGTGTAACTTATTGTCAAAATCTGCATTTGACTGGAAATATGTTAGTACAGTCAGATGATCCGACCTATCACTTGTTTCATGAAATTTGCCGGACCATACCCAGCCGAAGTCCGAATTAACCAAGAAAAGATCTTCGGCGACTGAAATTTTTTCATGAGACATAAATGAATGGTAATAATCGTTACCGATCAATATATCAATTCTATCGCCGCATGAACCGTCATCAGCAAATGTAACATCTTTTAATCTAGCATTGTTCCACATTTTGCTTAGATCACGGGACTTTGGCATCCGTATACCATTAGTAATATGAGGGACAACGTTGGCATGTATTGTCCGCGTAGCACCAGTTCTAGTTACGAGCTTAAAATCAACAATCGGACTCTCAATCTGATGCGGTGCCTTTGCACCAAAAGTAAATATCGACAAATTTACATTTTCTTTAGTGGGCAACTTCAAAAGGTTCGCCGTAGACTCGGTTATGTACGAGCGTTGACTACCGCAATCTAACAAAATCCTGCATTTTAGTTGTTTCGACTCAGTATCTGAATTACTTACCTTAGCTAGACAAGTCTGTAATAACGTAACGCTAGTATTAGTTCTTACATGTAAACTATCAGTGTGTATCGATTTGATTGATAACAATCTAGTCGGGCATAACGCTCTGTTATGTTGGCCAAATTTGTTACAATGCCTACATTTACGCTTTGAGTGACAACTATCGGATTTATGCCCTTCTGCGAAGCAACTATAGCAACGTATTCCTAACTGTGACTTTCTGTCCTGCAGAGTTGTATAGGTGGTGCATTCATCGTTATAATGATCTTGTTTACAAAATATGCATCTAATTAATTTCTTTTTAGGTGGCTCATTGGTTCTGTCAGAAATAAGTGGTCTTTTCCGTGATAATGGTTTAAACTTGTTAAATTGGCTGGTGTCAGTTTTGGGTTTATTTTTTGTGAAATTCGTATACTTGTGCTGTCTGGTATGCCTAACGTTGTCTGATCTGACGTGTAAGGAGCCTAAGGTAAAATTATCTGCTACTGGTTTACCATCACTGTTGGTTGCCTCCCCAGTTTTCGTATCTGCAGTATTTTGCTTCAGTCTATTTGATGTTTCCCTAGCCGATATGATGTATTCTAAATATTTTCTGATATTGTCAATTGTTTCATCTTCGCCAGATATCTTCATCCTTAACTCGTAAATCAAATCTTCTGGAAACTTTTCCATAATCATAACCCGGAGGTGATTGTGATTTACATCTTCCCCCAATGAGCTCAATACTCGAAGGTGTCTTTCAATCTCATTGAGAACGTGCCTACAATCTTTCACTTGACTCGTCGATACCGTTTTGATCCTATAAAGTGCTACATAATGAGCATCAATAATGGCGCCAGGTTTTCCGTACCTTTCTTTTAACGTGGTCACAGCTATACGGTAATTTTTGTTGGTCGTATCTAACCCTTCAATAGCCTGTTTTGCATCACCTTCAAGAACAGATTGCAAGTACAAAAGTTTGTCGACGTCATTGATATTTCTGTTATCTACGTTAGATGAAAACTGGTCCCAGAACTGGTACCATTTGAGTACATCTCCATTAAATTTAGCCAGTTCCATCCTAGGCAATTTGCTAGAAATGCTACTGTTTTCACTACTTGCAGAAGATATTCTGTAGTTTCTTTCATTCTGTTTGACGCTTACATCTATCTCTGAGATTAGATCTTCGGCTTGAATTTGAGTCGCAGTGTATTGACTTATTTCATCCATGTTCGGTACTGTAGTTAATTTGCAAAAGTTATAAATCTCTGAGACAAATCGCTGATTAGCACTCTTTAGTTTGGATCCAGTTAGTTCTAATTCACTTAGGTTGGCACCGCTTTCTTGAAACTTTGTAAGGGCACACTGAGCCGAGTCTATATATGTCTGAACTGATTCGTAAATAATCTTCAATCGGGTTCGGATCACATCTTCCATTTTGAGTACAGTACCTACTCGTAAATATAATAACTACGACCGAGATTGGAACCGTTATGATTGTCGAAGTAGGCAACGTTCAAATCTAAAACAAAGTCAATTTTACATAAACCGCCCCTATTGAAACAACTTTGCTTAAATGAAGCGACTAATAGCTAATAATCGTTGACAGTTCTATATTATGTATAGATAATAAATAAAATCAGTCAACTTCAGTTACTAAGTGTCAAAACTAGTGTACTAGTGGTAGGATAATACTAGTTAATTGTACCGGTCTATAATCCTTAAGTGATAAGACGATGCCCGTACATGATTTGCACTAACGAGTTGAAACTATCTATAAAACGCTATCATATCCATAACTCCACTAAGCGCTTCTACGTGCCGCGGTTGGAATGGATACACACACACAAACAGACTCACACGTGCATAGTAGGTACAAATTCAAGACCCGACAACAAACAGTTACGCTCTTTACTCAAACACTTTCACCTGCCGGGAATCGAACCCGGGAACACTGCATTAAAAGGTAAGGCACATAACCATTCATCATTATCTTCACTGATCACAAACACTAAAATTCTTAAAGGCCATAAAAGTTAAGCAGAGTCCTTATCAGCATTGACACATTAATAATATATAGAAACCAATAGTATAAGGCACTTTTATTCAACTTGAACGACCAAATTAGTCATTAAGGGTCATAAGTCATTAAATCCTCTTCAAATAAGCATCTGCATGATAAACACTGTTTAAAGGTTAAACACATGTCACATGACGTACTTACTATGTAATCTGTGTATTTCACCTTTACAACACTCGGATATATAACGAACATTCGTAAGTTGGAAATAGCTGTTAATGTGGCAACATCACCTGTTACTGACACTTTAAGTACATAATATTAGAAATAAATATCAAATGTGTCTATCTTCGATAAGATAAATTCCACCTAGAATTAACCGCTTTAAATTTAATTTATGCGAACAAACTCATGACGAACGTATGATAAAGGTATATCTACCCGCAGTTTCAAAAAATTGTTGAACGTAATCACTTCTACAAATGAAATATCGAGCCGCCGTCATTATAAAATATTGTTACAATGAATTATTATTTTATACAAACTGATCTATGTACGATAAGTCAGATCCCAGCATCTCCACCATGTCGCTAAGTACCCAGATATATGTGGTACGTAACGAATATCTGATCTGATCAGTATTTTACATAAAATACTGCAAACACTGAGATGTTAACCGAACATGTTAAGCGAACAACAATAACCGTGGCTGGTCGCGGTTATGCTGAGCATCTGATACTGATATTAAAACCCGCAGGTTGTGAGGGGTTACCCCCGTAGTGGCCTCCAACCTCCCCTATAGCCACCCCGAGCCTCGCTTGATCTGATACTGATACTGGTCTGATTCTGATGATCACACTCTATCCGCAGACAGTCCGATAGCATCGGTTACTGAGAATACTGAGACACATAATACACAATAAAATTCTGGTAATGCATGCATGCACTGAGAAATTCTAAAATCACTTACTGAATACTGATGTTGCTCCGTCGCTGTCCGGTCGTTCAATGTCGCGCGGAGCTAGTCGCGCGCGTGCTCACTACCTCCTACCTCGGATACTACATAGCTATAGCTATAAAGCATAACGCTTCGCTTTCGCGACAATATGCAGTTGGATTCGCATTATTTTTTCGTTTCGCTGCACTTAAATTTAACGTATTCAAAGATCCCAGCAGTTTGAAAGAAATAAAATATGATAGTTACCTATTACAACAAAGTCACATTGACAAGATTTATTCATTCATACAGATATTTTAAGCAATGTTTAAGCAAAGTACTCGTACACGTACAAAATACACGTACCTGATGATATTGGTCCAAATTTAAATGATATGTCAGTTATACCCTGATTTGGTGGCAACTGATCTGTAAATGTAGATGTTGATCCACCTGAACTAACGATACTGGTTCCATCTGATGAAATCTTGGTAACGCCTCTTGCAGTTGTGATTGTGATTTCTGTTGACGTAATAAATAATAGCAGTATAATATTATATAAGTTGCACGATACTATTTAGGATTCAATTAACTCAGAAGATGTCGTACTTATTTATCTGAAGGTGTTGCCTTAAATAAATGAAGTAAATAAATTGAAGTACCTATGCCAGAAACTCAAGGTCCTCTTTAGCTACGTTAAAGAACCGGGATGGCTCGGGTAAAGGCTAGCAGTAGGAAAAGCACAAATTCCCACCCAGGTCCAAGTGAAAATATAAAGTGAGAGAGAAACTTCAAGAAAAACGTAACTTTGATCAGGAGAAAGGAAGAGTGGATGCTATATATGCTGGTTATATAACAGAGAGAGAGATTAAAGACAACACAAAGGCATATGTAAAACACTTCTCTGACAACAGTAAAGTTCATTAATTCAAAAAGAAGAAGCTGGTTATTATGCGAATCTGCTAAACATATATAAAAGTTTTAGTGTACCCTAACACACCTACAATTGCAGTTGGTGCACAACAGTGACTCTCAGATAAAGATCTTCAAATAAGTTTGAAATTGGCAGGGGGAATAATTTTGCAAAAAATCGTGCGAGTCTTAGCGGTTCCTAAATAATAACAATGCAGGGGGATAAATGTTGTTGTAAAGGGAAGACCAAAAGACTTTTGAATGAATTTAAAATAATAGTACAATGTTAAACTGCAATTGAATACTGACTATTTTAACTTTCATGTATGATGTAACCAACTTCTTAGGAATAAATATTGACTCTAATCTAAACTGGAAAGCTCAATAAATTTACGCACTAACAAGGGTATCAACTATCAAGTAGCGATCAAGGGATAATAATAATAAAATATTTTTTTTAAATTTTAATGAAGGGTCTGCCATTTTATTGCAAAAAGATGTATTCGGACTACGAGTATATGTGATTTGGATAATACAGAAACGCTACATTGACTTGTATTTACGTATAGGTACGTCAATTATTTTAGTTGTAAAAAAAATAATTATTGTTATATTCACCTCAAATCGACTGGTTCTAATATATTACGACCAAAATACAAGCAAAATATATATATTTACTTCAAGCCTACAATGCTTTATATTGTAAAAACTATATAGAGTAAATAATAAACAACATTCCAATTCTGGTTCTGACAAACGCTAAGAAAGTCATATGTAGCAAATAATTGAATGAGTGAGTGCTAGGTCATAAAATAAGAGTCAAAGAACGAGAAACTTAGAGAAGATGAAGCTGGTTAGAGAAGAAGTGGCTTGCTATAATAAAGAGGAATTATGTCTAGTACCTTTTACCGGCCGATCAGTAACTTGGACGTCCATCGAATTTTGTGTCTGGGATATAAACACTCCTGGAGTAATACCTTGGGCTCTTACATCCAAAGCTACACGAAAAAAAGCAAAAATGTTGATTAAATCGAAAAATATTTACTTCACTTTTGTATAAAAATATATTACACTATGAATGAATTATATTAGTAATTTAGGCAACTACATCTTAGTGGTAGGTAGGGTCCATTGCTAACCAAGCGGTCAATGGTTCAACTCCTCCTTTGGGCTGCCGGTAAAGGTAACATAATGATAAAATCCACAGTTTGGTAGTAGGGCGCAGGTCAAAAAAAATATTTTTTCTGCATTAAAACAGAAATTTTTCGGTGTAATAGACATACCTATCAGCATAATTATCAATTTGATCTGTTAAAGCTGATCGTTTTCTCTTCTTCATATATCTATATAGCTATATGAAGCTATATCGGGCCATAACCATCTTATCTACGATGTAGTATTTAGGTCAATGTCTCACGCGAGCAAAGCCGCTGAAGAATCAAATTTGGGATCCCATCGAAACCTAGAATCACTAGAACTAAACTAACAGGTTCGTCAAAAGATAATTTTAAAGCACTAATTAAATAATTTTAAATGCCAAATAATTACCAACCTGTTAAAGAAAACAAATACATAATAGACACATGGTAAAATAAAAAACCTTTATGAGACATTTTACTTGTTCACTTAATACATTGTTCATGAAACCAGTTTCATGACAGATTATAGTAAATATTAATATATTTTATTCTTACTTTGCTTCGTGATAATTTAATAAAAGAAAGATAAAAATAATAATATAAAAGTTATATCCTAATCGTGTCTGTAATAAATAACTGTAAAAGATAATACTAATTATGGTGACAATTAAAAAACTTTTTTGTTGCTGTCGTGACTTCAACATTAACAATAAAATTTTTTTATTTATTTCATGACTTCTTTGCAGATATATATTTGATGCCAAGAGGTTGTACATGTATACAATATACATTTTGCTGTAAGTTGATATGATAGATAATCTAAAATAAATTATCTATTAAAGAAAATAATCTACTTCTACAAACCAATGTTGCCACAGAGACTTCGCATTAATTAATTTTGTAACGAAAGTAAATCCCCATAAAGATAAATGCCCCTTATTAGAAAAATGTACACACTGACTTTTAGATTATAACCCTTGGAAATTATGAATCACTAACAAAACGTTTGAGTCTTGTGGTAAAAAAACCAGGCGGTAACATCATGTACGAGTATATTTCTTAAGCGTGGATGTAACCTGGGTAATTCGAACTCGTTTGTTAAAATATGTTCGACGGTTTAAAGAACCATCCGAACTTGCTCCACAATACGGCCTTATAGAGTCTGAGGTGGTTAGTATACTGGAGGATAAGTAATACATATACTTTAGACCATACATTGGATATTTACCAAAGTAAGAAGTAAAAGTTAGATTGAACGGGTATCAAGCTATTCAAATATTTCGATAGTGCTGTTATCAAATGTATGTAAACAAACTTAACTGTATTGTTTTAAATAGTTGTACTTTATGGTCTATGGAGCATCGGTAGACTCTCAAGAGTGTAGATCTTGAAGTAATACTTTAATACATGACATTTAAAGTTAATTGATTTTGTGAAAGCACCACTCGTTTTTTCACCGTTTATCAAGATCACATCAAGAAATCGGGTCTTCAACGCCAAGAGTTTAAAGAATTGCTTTAAATCTGGTTGACAGCATTTATAGCATACTAGCTGCTCTCCGCGGTTTCACACGCGTAGTGATGGATGATGATGATGATAAATATTATATAGCCTGTTACTCAGGGTGAATGTAGCTCTCCAAGGTGAAAGAATTTTTGAAATCGGTCCAGTACCTTTTAGCCAATTCGTTACAAACATACTTACATACAAATCTTTCCTCTTTATAATATTAGTATATATTGTAAAGATTAATGTAACCTGTAATGTACAATGTTTTTTGCTACTAAATACTTTCTGTGAATCACACAAGCACAACCGTAGATAGTGCACCATTAGACGCAAGAGAAACAATGTGGAACAAACCATGGAATAGCTTTTTCTGTAAAATAACGTTCTGTGCCCTGAAATATCGATTCCCGTCTGCTATCAGTCTCTAAATTTTTACATTTACCAATGTCAACTAGTCAAACATTCAACCAAAATCAATATTTAAATATACATCTTTGCATACAATGAGGGCCTTCCTAACGAATCTTCCAATGGCATCATTATCGTCGTCTGCGTAGTAGATAAAGGTCCCAGTGTGTCGCGAAACTGCAACGACTGCATGGGAAACGCTATCGTGCAGCTTCAAACCGCCCTTGGAGTTGATGCCAATGACCGACTCGAATTTCAGTCCCTGGTAACAACTCAATACTTGCCGATGTCTAATAAGTGAATATTAGACACATCGGCAAGTGCTGATTTGATACAGAAGATATAAATACAAAACTTCAAGTAGTCCAAACTGTATTGTCTTCATTACAAAGATACAAAGAAAAGTGAACATTTATAATTTTAGGTATACTATTCAAAAGTTATTTAGAATATTACTTAGAAAATATTACATACTCTGTTACTTTTTCATAAACTGCAGATATGTATGGTTACGCTATTAACGCGCGTAGGTAACTAAGCATTGTGAAAAAATATTTTTCATTTCTCATACTCATCATACATCAAAACAACACTACTTTCCAGTAGTGTTGTTTTGATATGATTATTGGGTGCAAAATGCTGCTTCCATCCATAGAGAGGGAAAACCTCATACAAATTACTTCCCACCAAAAGGGCCGGAATGAACTTTAAAAATAGAACTGCTGTCAGATGTGAAGAGTTTTGTGTAAAAAAAAACTAATTAAAAAAAATGCTGCGGCCATGTGACTTTCTAAACAGCCAGTTTGAAGTTAGCGCAAACTTCTTTGAGCAGAATAAGCCGCAACAATTATGCAGTGAGTTCCATATTTAAAATTTAAAAAGTCGACATAAATTTGAGGGATACTAATCTGTTATGTATCTGTGACGGAATTAAATAAAATAGGTAATAATCTTTTATGCTAAGATTTGAATATTAAAAATGAGTTTAAGCGATTCTGAAATGTTGACATCAGATTCAATTAAAGACGAGGTAAATTGTGTTATTGAAAATCTTTTGCCAGAAATCTCAAAAGAAAGATATATAAACACATACAATGATTTTATGAAGTGGCGAGCAGAGAAGAATATAAAATCGTTTTCCGAAAGTGTATCTCTTACATATTTTAATGGGCTGTGTAGCAAACTACAGCCTTCTACGCTATGGAGCCGATATTCAATGCTCAAGAGTACACTTAGTGTAAAGTACAATGTTATTTTGAAAAAAATCCATAATATAACATCATTTTTGAAAAGACAGTCTCAGGGGTTCAAGAGTAAGAAATCTAAGGTTTTCACCTCTCATGAAGTGAAACATTTTTGAAATGATGCTCCTGAAGAAATATTTTTGGCAGTGAAGGTAAGTTTACCTAAGTATTTATTCTAAAAATGAACGTATTTATTACACTGATACTAAAAAATTACATGTCATATTCACAGGTGGTATTGATACTCGGTATAAGCGGCGCTTGCAGAAGCAGTGAACTCACAAATTTGACAGTTAAGGACATTGAAAGTCAAGGTCAATTATTACTAGTAAAACTGACTAAAACAAAAACAAATATTGAGCGCTCGTTTGTAGTACAAGAAGAGTGTTTACACAAATAGTAAAGAAATATCAAAACATGAGACCCAGGGATGTAAAAACGGACCGTTTTTTTCTCAACTATCATAAGGGAAAATACTATAAACAAGTGATCGGTAAAAATAAAATCTCAGGTATGCCGAAGCAGATAGCAACATATTTGACTTTACCAAACTGTGAGCAGTATACCGGACATTGTTATAGACGAACGTCACTTTTAGCCGATTCTGGAGCAAACATGACAACCTTAAAAATACATGGAGGCTGGAAATCTAGCACAGTCGCCGAAGGCTACATTGAGGATTCAGTCCAAAATAAAACTAAAAGTTCAACCAAATTAACTGAAACTATAAAAATACGCCCCAATTTGCCTCAGCCGACAACTTCTAGGGAGTATCCGCCATGGAATCCATCGTCTGATGAAATACCAGAGTCTCCTACAGATATTCAGAACAGCCAAATTTGTCATATTATATCAAACAGCATAAACATTCCAAACAAAAATGTAACTTTTAATTTCACGAATTGTCCTAATTTGACAATTAATTTTAAATAGGTACTACTAATATTAATATATATTATCAATACATAATTTAGATAAACCACTAGTTCTATTTTCCTCATATTCGAAATGAAAAGTAGAGTGTTTCACACGGGTAAAATAATCAATTTCTACTCGGACTATAGCCGGTCTAAATACCTCGGGAATTGATTCTTTCGACCCTCGGTTAACAATCTACTATTTCAATCACTTTATTTTAATTCACTTTAATTAGCTATGTATTCACTGTGTTATCTCTTGAAGTAAATTAATAAATGAGTGAATTATTATTCAAGCTCCTACTAATTTCAAAACGCAAATGAACTTTCAACCTAAGTGGAAGCTTATAAAGTAAAATATCAGGGGCGACTTTGATTTGATCATGATTTTGTTCGTGTTAAATCGCGTATTTGCACCAAATGCAGAGCAAGTCAAAACGTGTCTGAAAGTGTTGTGTGCTCGAACACATTATCTTGCATGAACCTGTCCACGTTTATTGACTTGCCGAGTTTTTATTTTGTACGAACTTGTCCATACTTATCGACTTGCTCAGTTTTTAAATGTACAATAATGATACTTCCTATTAAAATTTTAGTCATTCTTATAACAAGGTGATACATGTAACACAACTTATACAGAATCTTGAAAGTTTCAAATAAGAACGTGTATTGCCAGTGTGGTTGTATGCCGGAGCATTGCCCTGGAATGAGCGCGACATACGATCATTGTAATGAACTTACGATTTATTGTTATTTTTTCACAACCGCCTTATATAGGGGCGGATTCAGTCATACTCGTATTGTAGGATCATTACCATGTATATTTTCTATGAGTTTCCGATATTTCGGCACTGTTGCAAGTGCCATGATCACGGATGAACTGAGGAATTGCGGGTGGGTGAATGTTTACGAGCAGACGAAACGGTCTACCCTCTTCCGTACTTGTTTGTTATGCGAGGCACCACTACTTTTGTTCGCACTGTTAGTTTTTATATTATCTCAACACACAACACTAACCGTATCAGCTCAAACTTTGGGACTATTACTGTTTTTGTTTTTACACAATCGTACCACTGGATTCCAGATATTCGACAGTTGAAAACCATCCTCAGGATTGAAATTTTTGAAACTTCGCGATTTCAATCGCTTCTCTGACGAGTCTTGGTATATAGTGGCGTTCTGTAGAAAGTATCTGAGGGTTATGCAACTCGGTCCAGTGGTTCGTACCTGACTCCAGGAGATGTTGAGCGATGGCAGATTTTTGCGTGTCATTATTTTTAATTGCTCTGATACGTTCCTTTATGCGACAACATATCAGGCCATGATTTTGTACCAAAGCTTTTGCTAAGTTTCTAAGGAATAAGTTACCTGCGCCAGCAGGGGCATGCAGAACCAAAATTTTACTTTCACTTATTTTTACACTTTTCTTGGCTTGGTGTAACTTTCGCGATTCGGACAGCTCGGTGGTCAATGATTTCGTATTTGTGTATATAAAACTGTCCATAGCTACCATACCTTTCCATAACAGACAACTTGAGACCTCAAGATAATCGGGCTTGATAAGTTTTGGCAAGCTGTACGTATCTATTGATTTCTACCTAACATCACACTGCTTCTTCATTTCAGTAATCAAATATGTTGTAAGCAGCAGAATAGATAGCCGATCGGGTCGGAAGGTTCTGGATTAGAGACCACGGACCGGCAAAAACAGCGTAGTATGTCACCGACAAGGTGGACAGACGTTCTGATAAAGGAGGCGGGCTACGTTGGCTGCAGGCCGGTTCCAACTGGTCCTTTTGAAATTTATGGGGTGGGACATGTTTAGCAGTCGACTTCCTGCTGCTGAGATATGCATGGGGCAGTAGGCTGCGAAACATCATTCACGGTTTTTAGTGCTTCGAATGAAGTTGGAACCGCCACTTCATGTTTACAGATCGCGGCACGTAATCGAAACCGTTGAACCAAAACGGTAGTCTTCTGCGTAGGTAAAGTTATGGATAAATGTGATAGACGAATACTTACTCTGTGGTGGTGAAAACTGAAACGCAATTTAAACCAAATATCAAATTACATAAAAATAATCTCGGATTTGCTTTCAAATCATTGCATTTCTCGAACAAAGTATTGTAGGAAGTAATCGTTAGGTATTATTAAATAGAATAATTGTAGGAATACTAATCTTAGTCATTATTATTCATGGGCGTATAACCTTTTACATTTTTAAGTGATATTCTAGAACTTGGGCAAAGAGTTGCGATTTCATCTTCTGTGTTAGTAGAAGAATTTAATTCAGAATCACTGCTATCAGAATCACCGACTGGGTTATAAATTCTTCCGTCATATTATCGATGACGTGGTCTCTTTTGACGTAAGGTTCTTCGATTATATTGAAGCGTATAACTAGTATTTATCTTCTTTTCTCTCAAAAAATAATTATATATGTCAAAAACAATTCGTCTCACCTGTCTCCTTAAAGTTGGTTGTGGTCTTGTCATTTTCTTGGAATTAAATTTAATGATCACACATTTGACAGATATATAAATCGAAGCACTGAAATCTATTAGCGCCACAAACATGTTGTGCATCAGGGATGCACTTGGTTTAATTCTCACATACACTATACCATTAACAGTTTGCAGTGATTTAAATGATGTTGGCCCACGAACCCAGGTGCGGATTGGTTAAACGGTAGCGCATATTTCATTATGTTGCATGCCACGGTGGCAAATCGACCAGATATAAGAATTATAACGTCATCTGCGTAACTTACCGCGAAGAAGCGTTGTGAGTTGAGTCTAGTGATTAGGTCCATTACTACCAAATTCCATAGTAGTGATAAGAATTCTCCCTGGGGGCAGCCTGTTGCCATCACTCCCTTTGTTACACTATCGAGTTCGATGCATACCACAATTGTAGAATTTGTATGACCCTATCTACTGGCGCCATAATAGCTGCATGCCTCTGCATCGCTACTTTGGTGCTGTTAAAGGTTGTTTTGTCAAAAGCGCTTTTAATATCTATGAAAGCTTTGTTTTTAATGTCACCATCTTTTTCTGTCGTATGCACGACGTATTCTGCCAGCCATGTTATGCAGGGTAGATTCCGTTAATTTACCTGAGCTGTATGTACCTACACACAACAAAAAATTCTAGGGATACGTTATTTTGAAATCAAACATGGCTTTATTATTTAAAACTTAATTAGTTTCATTATAAAGTTTATATACAGATTGAGACCTTATTTATTCTTCTTACGAATTTTAAAACTTAATGAGACACTAATGTAAACCACAAAGAACAGCGCAATCATCTTAGTTGGTACCTGGTTTTGACAAGTCACATAAAATTATTTAATGCTTTTTCGTGTTTTAAGTGAAGAAAACAGGATTAGTTTGTTTTTAGCTTTTTAGCTTTACGCCACGCCATCATTCGAGTCAATATGAAATGTTACGAGCAGTTGACATGTTAGAAAATGGTGCTATTGAATACGTCGTTGCTAGAGCTCTGGGCACAAGGAAAAATTTGATATCCAGGCTGTGGTCACGTTATCGCGCTGTTGGGGACGTGGTATATCGGCGCACGGGTAAATATCGTGTTACCTCTCAAATCTGACCGATTTCTCCAAATCTCCACCAGAAGACAACCCAATATAATAGCCACGCAACTAGTGCAAAGGCTCCAGGAGGACCACCAGCTGCTGGTAAGCGACCAAACCGTGCTAAAATGGCTGCATGAAGTTGGTCTTCATGCTTGCAGACCGCTACAAGTCCCAACGTTACGAAGTGGCAAGCTCGGCAGGTGACTTTCATGGCCACGATAACATTTGAGATTGAGTGAGCAATAATGATCATTGGTGCTATTAACTATTGAGTCTCGCTTTGGATTTCATCCAGATTCGTGACGAACAAGCGTTTGGAGGACCATTCTTATCAAGGCGGGACCATCATGGTGTGGGCACGAATATGCATCGACGTACGAACCCAATTCATTTTTACCAATTTCAAAGCAGCATGAGTGCTCATAAGTACCGTGAGGAGGTAATGGAACGAGTTATTGTTCCGTTCAGTGCCCAAAAGGGGCTAAAATTTCAGCTCACCCATGACAATGCACCCTCTGCATACCTGGTATCGGCCGTCCTTCGACAACACGATGTTCAGGTTTTGGATTGGCCTGCACAGTCACCTGACCAAACCCCATTGAACACGCCTGGGGCATATTACAGTGAAGAGCGTTGAGGGATTTTCCGCCCAGCTTGATAACAAAACAACAAATTTTCAAACATTTACAAAGAACTTGGGACCGCATACCCTAGAAATACATTGACACCGTAATTTTAAGTATGGAAAATCGTTGCCATACTTAATGATGTTCATATCAGACTATTGTCTCAGCAATCACTAACTATCAGATTAGATTAGATTTTTATTCCTTTAATTCTATTTGATAATGTTATATCAATAAAAGGTATTTGTGTACTCAGTAATTATTCTATGGCTTTATTGATTTTACACTTTTATTATAAGAAACCCAAAAAAGCATCGTGTAGCATAAATTATCATTTGAAAATAAAGGTATTTCTATACACAACTTCATTCCTCTTTTCGTACCTATAAAATTGAAGATCCTAATTTCGGAAGTGACAGGCTTTCATACAAACTGTCTTACCCTATATTACCCCCTTAAGAGTAATATTTCCAAACATCCTTAGCGGAAGCCTAGACTGTATAAGGTGTCTATATACTTATCGTACGATACGATATCATACAATATTGGGCTATTCAAGTCTCTAGGTTCAGCGGTTTGGGCTGTGCGTTGATATATCACCCAGTCAGTAAATTTATTATTTAGTCTATACAGAGACATATTGTGCTCCATACCTGGGCGCGCTGCGTATAATGCAGGTACTATTTAGGAAGATATCGTCTTATAGTATGTGATCTAGTATAAACCATATATAAATAGACTAGGTGATACGTCAATTATGTAATCGGATGATATACAGTCAAATTTATTTAACGATTTACAACCTGATCATTTATGTAAATCATCATGCCAATAAAAAGATAATTATGCTTATTGTACCTTTATTTTTTGTCGTTATAAAATAAATATTTATAGGATGGTTTTAATTATAAAAGACTCAGTACTCTAATTATTTGTAGCACGGAACTATATCATCATCATCGTCATCATCATAAGAAACCCTGAGCATAGTTTTCTCCACAGCTCCTGGCACGAGTTTGAGCTTACACTTAAGGCCCGTAGTGAGAGACTTACGAATTGGGGCGAATATCACATGGGTCCGATCATCGGACTGAATAATTTTGTACTAGGGAATAATAAACATTGTGCTGCCTTTATGGCGTGCTCTAGCTCTTAATACAATGTGTAGCATAACAAAAAATAAAACATATGAATCATGCTTGATAAGATATGTATTTCAATAAGATATTTAAATTAATAATTAATATTTTTATTTATACCATCACCATTTTTTATTTGCTTCCCATGATTATATAATTCATTAAGCATCATCAAAAACCAAAAACAGAATTGTATCTATTTTTCAATAACTTTGTAGAAATCTAAATTTTAACTTAGTTTTAACATTACAATATAAACTTAAACTATATCGGTCCACACTCGTTGCACGTTGCTTTGGTAATCGTAGGTCGGGGTTTAATCTGAAAAATAAAAAGTAATGGTTAAAAGACAATACAGACCAATTCTCTATGTATTTATCAAATGGTACAACAACCACAGAAGTGACAGAGAATCTTTTTTCCAAGTGACGAAATTGACAAGTCATTTGTCATTTGGTTTGTGACAGATTAGCATTATCTGTTACACACGACGACGCTTGGCATTTAACAAAATACTGTTGAGTTTCTTTGCTCTTAAGACTCGACAGCAAAGGGATTTAAAACTCCGCCCAATACTCATCGCCATAAATTTATTTTTAATACAATAATTCGAAACGGGCTAGACTGCTCTTTGTAAACAGGGAACAAAATAGCTTTAATCCCTAGAGCCTAAAAGTGATTTGAATTTGGAATGCGACTATTGTTAGTATATGTTCCAATTACTAAAGATATAAAACACTAACGCATAATATATGCAATGCAATAACATATTAACGCAAGTAGGTAACAGACAGTAAAGAAACCGCGCGCTCGATTAAAAAGTTTGTAAAGAAGTAGAAATACGCGCGAATTACCTTCGTTAACTTCGTTTGTATAGTAATTACTTAGCCAAATTCAAATTTTAGTTATTTGTTTTATAAATAATGCGTGTGTCTTCCTCAAGTAATGAGAATGAAATAAAATTGTTACGATACATTTCCATAATTGTTTAAATATGAACATTAGTCTCTAAATATTTCTAGTTTATGTCTCATTGTTCCAAATTGTACGAGTATGTAAATAAATAGACGTGCTGTTCATATTAATAAGTTGTACAATACATATTAACAAGTGTGTTGTACTTATTTATTTCCTCATAGATAGTGATAAGCTCTAGTGACGTACTTTGAATCCCTCGCTACGCTTAGTATTACAAGAAACACTCTCGCCTTAAAACTAGTTGTTTGCTCCCTACGCAAAACTCTACTATTTCGCGGTAAGTTCACTTTCGTGTATTTGATATATTGTTATGTCATATATACGACAAAACAGAGTTCTTTGTACATGATGACAAAAATACTCCTTAAAGCCTCAAAGAGATTTATTTCTCGAAATAGTAGGGTATTGGCTATTTTACGAGTAAATTCGATTTGGCTGACCAGTTGGCGCAGTTGGTAGCAACTCTGCATTCTGAGCTGTTGGTCCCGGGTTCGATCCCCGGACAGGTCAATCATTTGCGTACATGCACCTGTCTGTTTGACCCGTATCCGAGTGTGTATATGTATGTACATCAGTCATCATCAATAGTAGACAGGTTCGGCCTAGTTTGGACCTGACCTTGCAGAGCAACATTGAAACTGTTATGGGTAGATGGCACCTACCTCGACGCGAATACCTTTGTTCGCAGATGTTCCTTAAAGGAAGATCCGTCTGTACTGAGGCTTACCAGGTGTATTAAAGAGTATTAAGTAAGAATTATTCGTGCAAGTAATGGTATTTATTTGTACAGTTCCAAAATTACCAATAGAGACTTCCAATATTTATTTGTTTATACCTTTTGTTCATTTCCTTCTAAAGTTAACGGCACAGGCAGCGTTTACGTCCATTCCTTGGCCTGGGAAGTATAATTGGGTTTTTTTCTGTAATGACAAACAAATTCAATGTAATAAGTTATCTAAAACTGTTTTGCAATAGGGAACTTAAGTTTTATGTGGGTGGTGAGACGGGCAAGTCGAGCGCCTGATGGTAATTATGACGCTAGCCAATGGCAGTTGCAGTGCCACCTAGAGCTTAGAACTAGTTCTGCGCAGCACTGCCGTGCGATTCTCTAATAGCAAACATCATTGAATCTTTTACAACATCTGTGAAACAAATGACGAGTTGACATGAAACGTTGGAAAAGCAACCTTAGCAACAAGGGCGATATCTCAAAGTATTTGATATCGGTGAGCTCGTCGACGAGCACATCAACGAATCATTAGAGGATCGCACGGCTGCACTGTGCTTGTCGCAATAATTTTGAGTCTTTCCCCCAGTTATTTCACTTGCTACAGTGCCATTCACTCTAACACAGTATGCTTGCGCACTCTTGCTTTGCGAAAGAATATCAGACACTGCGGTGATGCCAGCCAAGACGGCCGCTGGCACAAGAGAACTACCACCTAATAAGTCGGGTTACCTCACCTATTACAACTCATAACCCGACAGCTGAGGGGCCATTTCGTCCTCACAGAGTCATTCCATCAACACGCGGAATAAGCACAAGCTATCTGTACATACCGTACGTACCGTACATACATACCGTAACGTGTCTCCACAGAATAAGTCATTCTTTTATGGGACAATGTATATATATAATATATAAAGCCTTTTTATTTCCTGCAAAATAGTAGTATGTACATGAAAAAAATATTATAACTATGCTAAATCTGCTATATTGTATTAGCTTACAAAAATTTTTTGGACTAATTGTTGCTAGCAATGATTAGGTGGTATAATTAACCTAATGTTTTTTTTTTTTTTCATTCATAATTTTATTTGTTTGCAAGAACCCCTCTCCGGGTGAAGGCCTCCTCCAAAGAAGCCCATTTGTCTCTATCTTGGGCCACTTGTATCCAATTAGGGCCTGCTATCTTTGTGATTTCGTCCTGCCATCTCATATGGGGTCTTCCTCTGCATCTTTTTCCTTCTGGACCTTTCCACGATGTGATTATTTTAGTCCATCTTTCGTCGTGCAGTCTTGCTTCATGACCCGCCCATTTCCATTTCAGCCTTTGTGCATGAGTTAAAGCATCAGTGGCTTTTGAAACACTTCGTATTTTCGTGTGTCTAATTTTTTGTCTTTTTTTAATATTCAACATGCTTCGTTCCAGACCGTGTTGGCAGCTAATGATTTTGTTCCTAACTTTGTACGTGTATTTCCAGGTCTGACAAGCGTAAGTTAGGCACGGCAGGAGACATGTGTTCATCACTCTTGTTTTAATATTTATTGCCATGTTGCTTTTAAATATTTCTTTCATACTCCAATATTTGTTCCAAGTGTTTTGTATTCTTCTTTCAACTTCTAGCTCATTATTTTTACTGTTAAAACCTATTTGTTTTCCCAAGTAGTTGTATTTTTCTGTGTAAGGAAGTACTTCGCTGTTTACTGTGATTCTTATTTTTGTGCTATTTGTCATAACCATTGTTTTTGTTAGGTTCATTTCTAGACCAACTTTTTGGCTAGCTTCGTTTAGTGAATGGATCATAAGTTGAAATTGTTCTCCTGATCCTGATAGTACTACCAGATCATCAGCGAAACGGAGGTGACTAAGGTAAACGCCATCAATATTTATTCCGTATAGCTTCCATTCCAGTTTTCTCATGACTGCTTCCAGGACGGCGATAAATAGTTGCGGAGATAGAGGGTCACCTTGTCTCACTCCTCGGTCGATGGGAAAGCTTGAACCGATTTTACCTAGTTTTACTCTTCCTGTATTGTTCTTATATATGCTCTTTATGACTTGTATGTATACATTTTCTACTCCCTGTTCTTTTAGAGTCTCCCAGATGCTTGAGTGCGACACAGTATCGAATGCTTTCTTATAGTCTATATAGGCTATGTAGAGTGTTTTCTGTCGTTTTTGATATTTTTAGATCAATAGTTCTAATGTATGAATATGGTCTATGGTTGAAAAACCTTTTCTAAATCCTGCTTGTTCTTTTGGTTGTTCCGCCGCTAAACTAATGCATATTTTTTTGTTGACAAGCAAAGAAAATAATTTGTACAAGCATGGTAATAAACTTATCGGTCTGTAGTTGCCTATATCGTGTGGGTCACCTTTTTTAAATATTAATATTATATTTGACTCTGACCATTGTGTAGGTGTTTCGGTGGTTTCCAATATGCGGTTGAACAGAAGAGTCAGTGGTAGGGCTAGTAGAGTAACAGCTGTTTTTATAGCTTCATTCGTAATATTGACTGAGCCGGGGTTTTTGTCCATTTTTAATCTTTTAATGGCTTCAACAACTTCTTTTTCTTCGAATTTTGATGTACATTCTTTCTTTTTGTCTGTGAAATTCGTACTGCTATGTCCTGACTCTTCATATTCTTTGGCGCTATATAATTTTTTATAAAATTCTGTTGCAATGTCAATAATATCGTTATGGCTGTTCAGTGTTTTATTTGCTCTATTTAGCCCTCCAATCCATGTTGTGTATGTTTGTAACTCTTTAAGAGCTTTTTTTGAGCTGCATGTTTGTATCAGATGCTTTTTTATGATATTGTGTCTGTATATGGTATAATCTTGTTTTATAAGTTTACTTATAAGCTTGTACAGCGCTGACAGTTCGTTTCTCATTGATCGCGTTTTCTTTGTAGTTTTTTGTATTTCTTGTCTTCTTTTCATAAGTTTTAAAGTGCGCTCTGATAGAATAGTTTGACTTTTTTGTGTTGTTTGCTTTGTTGACCGGGCTTTTTGAAGGCTTTGGGAGATTACCTTTATTATTTTATCGTGGTAGGTTTGCACAGAGGCGGTAGAGCAGTCTTGTAGGTCTGGTAAATATGATTTAATGCATTGATTATATATCAATATTTCTTCTTCATTATTCAACGTAGAATAAAGGTAGGTACTGAAGTTAGATCTATTTTTCTTTTGTTTTGTTAGTGATATTGTTGCTCTTACTGGCCTATGGTCAGAAGAAAAGTTAATATTTAGCTCTTCTATATTTTGCACCATACTTGGTTGGTTTGACAGAATAAAGTCTATTTCATTTTTATGCTCTCCGTTTGGCGAACGCCAGGTCCATTTTAATTTCGGCTTTCTTTTGAAAAACGTATTTAAAATGGCAATTTTGTTTTCAAGAGCAAAGTCTATTAACCTCTGGCCTCTCTTGTTTCTGTCTCCATATCCATTTGATTTCATTACTAAAAATTCATCGTGTCTGGGCTGACCTATTTTTGCATTGAGATCACCCATAACTATATTATGTTTTGTGTGCTTGGGTAATTTCGCTGCTTCAGTGGGCGCATATACTTGAATGAGTGATACTTTGTTTCCTTGTATGTTTAAATTTAATAGCGCGACTCTATCAGTGATACCTGTGAAGCTCTCTATGTTATTCCTGTGTCTAATATGTACTATAAAACCGACACTATATTTTCCGGGTATAAGTCCTGACCAGCATAGAATATAGTTGTCATACTCTTCTACCTTTATTCCTGGGCGCCTCGTTTCAGACAGCCCAACTATATCGTACTTTATATCCTTCAATGCCTGTCCCAATTCTAATAGGTGCCCATACGATGATAGTGTGCGTACGTTGTATGTTGATATGTAAAACTTATAGGTATGTGTACAGTATAATGTATTCTTATTTATCTTTGGAGGGTTTTTAGTTTTTAGGGACAATGTATACGATTCTATAATAAAATTCCCAATGTAATCAGAGATTTGCCTATTAATAAGTTTAAAATTACTATTAAAACTAAACTTTGTCAAAAAGTTATTATACAATTTCGGATAACTTGGAGGATAAAACAAAAAAAAGGTTGGAACTGATCACTCCAGGATCTACCTACTCGTGTAATAATATATCAAAGTGTAGCGTGTCTTGCCCTACTGATACCATTATTATGATCTCTTTTGTAAGGTAACACACTGGAGCTAAACATAAACGAACATTTGTTATATACTTACATTAAGAAATTGGCTATAAAAAAAAGTAAAAAGACAAGCCCGCTGAGTTTCTTGTCGGATCTTCTCAGCCGTGGTCGCGTTCAATAAATGTAATATGACAATTTGTAAGTGCCCCCGTCGACCTATACAGAATAAATGATTTCTTTCATAACGTTTTCCATTGAAAACAATAAAGGACTTACTTATTTCGGCTAAGTAAGCCATAATGCTTTCTATATCCTCATAACTCGGATTTCCGCTAATGATTTCGTAAATCTTGGCGGCTTCACGAGGGAAGATGAGAGGGCTGCGAATGCTTTTACGCTTTCGAACAGGAAGGCATACGAGTCGAAGACCAGAACTGGTGCCGGTAGTGGGGCTCGAGCCTGTAAAAAAATAGTAAATAATTAGTTTTGTGAAAATTTACTAGCGACTTCATGAAACATTTTAAAGAAATAAATAAAAATTGTTACACAATCGTATAATTTTTATTTTGTTGTCTGCCTATATCAATATACGATAATTAAACTCAAGTATATCGCAGATTATTTACAGATACTTTTGTGAACCATAACACGTACGAGTATATGAAGTGATGTATTTAATCTACCTACACAAAACGTAGCTAGACTTGCTAACAAGTGTTATCTCTGTTTAAAACGAAATGAAAGATTATACGAAGATACAGCCGTGCGATTCCCTAATGATTCGTCGTTGCGCTCGTCGACGAGCTTACCGATGTCAAATACTTTATGAGATATCGCTCTTCTACACAAGGTTGTTTTCCCAACGTTTCTTGTCATCTCGTCATTTGTTTCACGGATGTTGTCCTTTGACAACATCCGTGATGAAAATGCATCTTTATGCAACGATGCTTGCTCTTAGAGAATCGCACGGCTTCTAGTGTTAGAAGGGTAGACCATCATTAACTCGAAAAACTTTTACACTTATATTTTGAACGCTCATTACATTTTAAAATACATAGGTACTATCATTCGACTATGAATTCGATAATGATACAATTAAACAATGGCGGAATTTCAGATCAGAAAATCAGATATTATTAATATCTCGAGGTTTTATAGCAAATTGGTCAATTTGCTATAAAACCTCGACGAGCACCGTTGCCCGCCAGCCAGTGGCCCGCGTTGCTCTAAGCACGGCAGGTCCCAAAAGTCGACGTCAAACCTAAACAAACCAAAAATCTATAGAGTATATGTTGTGTAATCATAGACATATGAAAAATTATTAAATGAAAAATAAATGGCTAAACGGCACCACACTCTGTGTGGTGGTGCTTAAACTCTAATTCTTTAATTTCTCTAATTTTATTTTTATTATGTAGGCGATCCTGAATAATGTAAATGTAAATTTATGTAAATTCTTGCCTAAAATTTAAAGCCTAAGATTATTTTTAAACATAGAATTAAGATTTCTTTAATATTTTTTTCAAATAACTCTTATAAATTGGCTTCCACTTCCGGCTTCACTTCGACTTCTGGGATAATCTGTACATAGGCTAATTTTGCTGTTAAATATCAATTTTCATTCATATATTTTCATATATTATTCATATTATTGCTTGATTATAATCAAGGTAAAAACACATTAAAATATCACTCAAAAAAAAGTTTTGAAAAGATAAAGAGGTATAAGATGATGAGCGTGCTGACTGGAATTACAAAGATGACAGTGTCAAGGTTGACATCACATCCATACATATAAATAAAGTTGAAATGTCTGTTTGCAATTACAAATTAACAGCTTTTCACTAACGGCCGGTCCCAATAATCTATCTATCGCCGGTTTACCTTACTAGAGTTAGATATTTGACACTATTTGTATGGACGTTATGTCAAATTTCTATCGGTAAACGGAAAACCGTGGATAGATAGATTATTGGGATCCTCCATAAATGTATATGAAAGTATGTACAGTACGGTACTTACATAAAAAAAAAAATTTTGTCTGTCTGTTTGTCTGTTTGTTCCGGCTAACCTCTGAAACGACTGGACTGATTTTAACGGGACTATCACTGGTAGATAGTTGATGTTATAAGGAGAAACATAAGCTGCCTCTATTGTAGTTATTTATATATAACTCTGTCTCTCTACGCCTAAACGGATGAACGGTATGTAATCAAATTTGGCAAAGTTATAGACTATGTCCCGGCGAAGCCAATACACATACTTTTCATCTTCATCATCATCATCATTATCAATCACCACGCGGGTGAAACCGCAGAGCGCAGTTAGTGTTTCATAAAACACACGTATGTATCAACAAAGAGAGAAATGATTCGAAGACCTTTGACATAATATGAAAATGACTGTACAATGATAAATGAACGAAAGTCCTTCCCATTTGGTTTTGCGAAGCGTATGCTGTGTACTTTCTGTGATATTTAAACTATAAATAATTGATTAAAAACCTAAACCCTTTTGCAAAAATGTTTAGATTTATTTTTTTACTTCAATGAATACTATAAGAAAGAGGTGTTATTAATTTGACGATGTATTGACATGTTATTTGAAGCATCTTGGCATGATTCTGACGATCCAAATTTAAATTTTGAAATTCACTGAAAAATAATGATTATTGTAAAATTGCTTTAATAATAGCGCGAATTGCTGAAAGGATTTTTTGGTTATTAGTATAATTTTAATTATTTTGAATATTTTCTGCAAATTAAACAAATTAATCTTTCTTTTAAACATTAAATACCACTTTCTGATATGATTGATAAAGCGATAACGGCCGATAAAACTATAGCCCTACTTGAAGACTTGTTCGCAAACTTACGTGTCTCAGCGGCTAAATGTGAGTCGTTGAACTGTCCAGAGTACTTGGCACCGCTGTCAAGAGACCGGTTCGATCAAAAGAAGACCTGGTTGGGGAAGAAAACGATGCACAGAACCTAGAGATGACAGCATTTTAGCAAGTCAGGCGTTGCGAAATCGTAAGGCGTCAAGTGTGGACCTGAAGAAGAGCCTTGAAGAAGTAAGAGGAGTAGAAGTTAGTTAGCTTGTAGGTCAGGAGGAGGCTTTAGGCTGCCAATATCAAGAGTCCACCACTACTCGGCCCGGGCCCTAACATTACTCCGTGAGCACCGTGTTTCTAGACTTCAGTTTACTCGTAACTGTGCTTCATGGACTCTGGAGGACTGAAATAAAGTAATGTTTTCTGATGAAGCTAGAATATTTTTGTGTAGAGAGGACCGACGCCGCCGAGTGCTGCGAAGACCACAAGAACGCTTTATGCTATGCGGAAGTGTGCTTCGAAGAAAACACTCCTTATGGCGGAGGCTCCGCTATGTTTTGCATATGGCAGCTATGGCAGCAATTAATTTGACGGAGCGTCGGATCGGAGTTAGTTTTCATAGAAAATGGAGCATTAAATGCACACCAATACATAACGGTAGACGGTTCCACAAGCACAACCCACATTAACTGCTCTTGATGAAGATTCCATTTTTATGGATGACAAATGTTCGCCCGCACCGTTCAGGCGACGTGGAAGCGTACTCGCAAGAAGTTGGGATCTGTCGTTTAGATTGGCCAGCTCGAAGTCCTGACCTCAATCCAATTGAGCATGTCTGGGATGTTCTAAAGGGAGGTGTTAGATCAGTGCAACCTGCTCCACAAAACATCAGGGAGCTAAGAGTCATTGCAGAAGAGTGGGAACGTATTCTTCAAAACGTTTTTAAAAACATCATGGAAAGCATGCCCAGAAGGATTGAAGCTGTGATTTTGGAAAAACGAACTCGTTATTAGGTTTTTACATTCGTAACTTTATTCAATTAAAAAAGTAAAATTAAATCTTGTCTTTAATGCAGCGATTCGCGCCATTAGTAAAGCAATTTTACAATAATCATTATTTTTCTTTTGTAATTTTCACAATTAAATTTTTTAACTTATAAATAATCGTGCCAGGATGCTTCAAATAAAATGCCAATACACACAAGAAATCGGCACATGAATAAGACCTCTTTCTTGTTATATTCATTGAAGTAAAGAATAATATCTATATTTATGTAAATCTAGCCTTACATCTATAATCGACCATCATTCATAAAAAAATAGATAACCATAAGTTAAAAGTCGTATAACCGTAAGACCCATTACACCACAACTTTTTTTTTTGTTGCTAGAGTTTTCTAAGTTTATATTTACGCGATGCTACATATTCTATATCGAAACCATAGCGGTCAATCAATTGTCTTACACTCAAAGTGCATAAAATCGAAAAAGAATGCTAGATGAACGCATTGTCTTCTATAAAAAGAAACTTGTATAGGTAAATTAACTTCAAAACTATTAGTAGTGAACATTTTTACATACTATAAATGGTTAGATGGTTAGTTGCAAAGTATAATCAAGAAAATACACATATGCTCTGTTTTAACCAGAAAATACACATATGCTCTGTTATAAAAAAATAGGTCTAGACGTGGTGTACTTTTACGTTTGAAAATGAGTGTACGCAGATAAGCAGCAAAAGTACTTACCGTCAGGTTTAGATGGAGATGGATACTTGTCATCTCCGCCGGAATTAGGCTTAGTTTCTGCAAAGCATATGACGTTTAAATTTGCAATACTGTCTAAGCAATTTAAATCATAAATACTTTTAAAAAACCTTATTTATAGCAAGCTTGCCCGTAGCATTTTGTTAATACTTTGTTAATTCTACTAATATTATAAACGCAAATGTTTGTGAGTACCTATGGATGTGTAGATCTTTTTTACTCTTTCACGCTCAAACGGCGGGGGTAATTTATATGAAATTTGGTATAGAGGTTGATTAGACGCTGGATTAACACATAGGATACTTTTCATCATTATCATCATCGATTACCACGCGAGTTACAAAGCGGAATATGCTTGAACACACCATAGACAAAATAATAAGATATCCGCCTACGTCAAGATCGTAATGCTGACAGTTCTGTCAAAGTTTATGTCAGTTTCTGATAGCTTAGCCAAGTCAATTTGACAGCTGGATACACTAAACGTACTCGGCGACCGTCAAGGGTGATCAAATGTAATGACAGTTTTTGTCCATCAAAATTTTATATTTATGTGTAAATAATGCCTGTTTAATGTTTACTGATTTATAAACTACGTATTTAAATTTACTCATATAATACTATTATAGCAATTGCATTAGAACATGTACATATTTTAGGATATTTTGGTAGAAATGGCCTTGGAAAAGATAATAATCTACTAGAAATACTAATCCTGCGCAAACGAAGTCACGGGCACCAGCTAGTATTTATATGTATTAGGACATCCGTCTATATGCAGTTGTCGTTTGTGGAAAATACCAAGTAATCTCGTGGCCCGAGCACGAATATTTGCTAAAGTGTACCGTTATCGTACGTTGACGTATACAGTTCAAACTATGAGTTATCTGTACCACAGTTGTACTAGATAAATGATAGTTTCTACTGTAAACGTCCACGTTTCGATTACGTTACACTTTAGCAAATGTTCGTGCTCGGGCCACTGAGCTCTAAAGTCGTACAAAACCCAATTAAGTTAGTAAAAAATGTATTGTTGCTAGAGTAATTTCAAGTTTATCCTACGCAATACTACATATTGTAACCATACTACTTACTCGAAACCATAGTGTTCTACCAAAGTCCGAGGTTAAAAGTGCATAAAATCGAGTAAGTTTACAAAAATAATGACTTGTCTTCTAGAAAAAATATGCATAGACAACGTTATACCCATCTAGTAAAAATTTTCAAAAATTGATAAAGGTGAAACATGGTATGTCTAGTTTTGTATGTGCAATTTGTTATCACAATAATCACAAAATACACGTGTACGAAACTAAGTCAGCTAGAGTACTTACTGTCAGGATTTGATGAAGATGGATTCTTGTCATCTTCATCGGAAGAAGGATTAGTTTCTGCAAATAATAATAATACTTGTATGTTCTTATTTAAAGCGAATAATTCATAGATAAATATGTGTAAACGCTATATAAATATAAATGCAAATCATATGACGTGAATATTAGCAATCCTATAAATGCAAATTCAATCATAAATACTATAAAACATTAATTTTGACAAGCTCATCTGTAACATTATGCGTTTTTTTGCTTGTATATGTAAATCTAGTTACCATCTAAATGCGGCCATCATTAATAAAAAAAGACAGATAACCCGAAGCTCAAAGTCGTATAACCCAAAGACCCATTTACAATATGACATATATTTTATCATAAAATGAGAGTTAGTATTTAAGTAATAGTCTTTGTTAATCTATATTATAAAAATGAATCGCAAAATGTGTTGGTAAGAGCAAAACTCAACGACGCCTTGACCAATTTGGCCAATTCTTTTTACTAAATGTTATTTGGAGTCCAAGGATGGTTTTTACGGAGATAAATTCAAATAATTGCCGGGAAAACTCTTAGAACAGCCCTTTTCTTTTTCCCATACAGACGTTTTCTAACTAAAATGTGGAGTCAATTTGAACTTTATTGCTATTTGATAAAGTTCATATTAAATAACAAGCACTCACTGTTGTCTGAAAACGTTGAATTTTAATAATTTAAATCAAAAAATTATTCAAATTTAACGTTTGCTTCCTTGCGCTGCGATAGCTCGACTGACGAGACAAGGCGTAGTTTCGTTGTATGTGTTGTGTGTAATTATGTAGGTACAAGGCGAGTCGTAGTTCTACCGGTCTCACTTCTCTGTACACAACATTCTGTCTTGACTTTTTTATTTTGTCTGAGCTTGAAACGAGTATTAGCGTTCAACAAAAGTCCTAGTTTAACTATGACTATCTTCACTTCTACACTAATATTATAAAGAGGAAAGATATGTTGCAACAAACATGTTCGAATTGATGGGCTCCGAAAATACTGGACCAATTTGAAAAACCCTTTCACCATTAGAATCCTAAATTGGCCCTGATGAACATTAACTATAGCATATTTGCATGCTTAAAATCGAGTAAGTTTACTAGACGAATGTATTTGTCTTCAATTAAACTTGTACAGCCAACGTTGTATCAAAATTATGAGAAGTATTATATACTCTATCACATATATACTCGTATATATTATACATGTCGCCGCGGAGTTTTGGAGGCGCTATAATTAATGGAAATTCATTAATATTTGTTATTCTTTTTAATATTAAATTTTATATATAGATTCATATTCGATTTTTTAAGACGAATTGTAATGTAAATTAATGTGAACATTTAAATAAGTGTATTAATTTGATTCAAGATTGTGCGAGTACTTCGATGTAAGTCAATATTACTATTTTGAGATGCTTTTGATGCTTTGGTTTACCAGAATTGATTTGTAATAGCGTTTAAATAATTCAGACTTGATTTGGAATCCATAATATGGTTATTTGTGGTTAAATTCACATTACGAAAATGACGATGGAGCCCTCTGCCTACATTTTGGTGCAAGTCAACGTTGCCGCCAGGATGGCGGCAGAATAATCACAATAATCAGAAAAAAACAAATTTGCTCTGTTCAGAAAATTAATAAGCCTAACCGTGGTGTACTTTTAAGTTTGTAAATAAATGTACGAAAATAAGTCAGCAAAGGTATTTACCGTCAGGTTTTGATGGATTCTTGTCATCTCCGCCGGAAGAAGGGTTAGTTTCTGCAAAGCATAGGAAGTTTATATATCCAATACTGTATATGCAATTAAAATCGTAAATACTATTTAAAAACCTTATTAACAGCAAGCTTGCCCGTAGCATTTTGTTAATACTTTCTTAATATTTATATAATGATTGACATCCGTCTGTATGCAGTTGTGATTTTTTGAAAAAAAAAACAAGTAATCCAGAGCTCTAAAGTCGTACCAAAACCTAATTAAGTTAGTAAAAGTAGTATTGTTGCTAGAGTAATTTTAAGTTTGTCCTACGCAATACTACATATTGTATCTCGAAACCATAGTGTCCTAGCAATAGTCCGAGGTTAAAAGTGCATAAAATCGAGTAAGTTTACAAAAAGAATGTCTTGTCTTCTTGAAAAAATATGCATAGACAACGTTATACCTATCTAGTAAACATTTTCAAATATTGTTAAAGATTAAACATGATATGTCTAGTTTTGTATGTGCAATTTGTTATCACAATAATCACAAAATACACGTGTACGAAACTAAGTCAGCTAGAGTACTTACTGTCAGGATTTGGTGAAGATCGATTCTTGTCATCTTCATCGGAAGGAGGATTAGTTTCTGCAAATAATAAAAATACTTGTATGTTCTTATTTAAAGCGAATAAATCATAGACAAATATGTGTATACGCTATATAAATATATATGCAAGTCATATGACGTGAATATTAGCAATCCTGTAAATGCAATTTCAATCATAAATACTAAAAAACACTTATTTTGACAAGCTCATCTGTAACATTATGTGAAAACTTTGCTTGTATATGTGAATCTAGCTACCATCTAAATGCAGCCATCATATATAAAAAAAAACAGATAACCCGAAGTTCAAAGTCGTATAACTCAAAGACCCATTTACAATATGCCATATATTTTATCATAAAATGAGTGTTAGTGTTTAAACAAAAGTCTTTGGTAATATGTGAATAAAATCAAGTGAGTTTACTAGACAAATGTATTGTCCTTTAAAAGATCTTTTATAGACAACGTTGTATTAATTTTATAATTAGTAAATATTTTAATATATTGATAAACATTAAACATAAAATATTTAGTTTTAATGTACTATGTCATCACAATAATCCGAAAATTTATAAGCCTAACCGTGGTGTAGAAAAAAAATGCATAGACAACCCATCTAGTAAACATTTTCAAATATTGATAAAGATTAAACATGATATGTCTAGTTTTGTATGTGCAATTTGTTATCACAATAATCACAAAATACACGTGTACGAAACTAAGTCAGCTAGAGTACTTACTGTCAGAATTTGATGAAGATGTATTCTTGTCATCTCCGCCGGAAGAAGGCTTAGTTTCTGCAAATAATAATAATAGGTACTTGTATGTTCTTTTTAAAGGCGTATAATTCATGAATAAAATATGTATATACACTTTATAAAAATAATGCAAATCATATGACGTGAATATTACGAGAAGCAATCCTATAAATGCAATTTAAATCATAAATACTTAAAAAAAACTATTTTGGACGAGATCATCTGTAGCATTATGTGAATACCTTGCTTGTATATGCTAATGTAGCCATCCATCTGCATGCGGCCATAATTAATAAAAAAAAACAGATAACCCGAAGTTCGAAGTCGTATGTCCCGAATTCACATGAATAACACGAATTCAATGACGATGACGCCCTCTGCCTCCTTTTTGGTGCAAGTCAACGTTGCCGCCAAGATGGCAGCTGGCAAGCTGCAGGCGGGCTCTAAGATATTATTCATTTTGTTGCGGATTTTCAACAGGAAAACATGTGAGTGTTGAACCTTTGTCTAATTTTCCCACGATTCCAAATTAAATTAGACTAGCCTCTTATTTTTAGAAACTTGTGCGAGTGAAAGTGAATCCGTTATGAAATAGTATTGAAAATAGTTGTTTAAACACTAAGCGGTAGTGTTTCTAATTAAACTAAGCGTTACTGTCAAATGTAATAGTGTTAAGTGACAGTTCAAAAAACAAAGCCCTATGAGTTTCTTGTCTGTTCTTCTCATAGTGATAGTCCTTTGCGAATAGACGTAGTTATACCTACCCTCAAACCTTGTTCAGATAAATATTAAAAACAAGTCAACTCAACCTTATGTTTTATTCCAACATAACTTGGTTAGTACTCCATTAGGAAGATAGATCTGAGCGACTCTTTAGTTAAGTGATTATTAGTAGCAGATATTCCTGGTAGTTGGCTTCTATGCTTAAATAGAGACTGTAAAACCTTGAACTTGCTGAAAGTCAATGGTTTTACATTACATTTAAAATCGACCCTATGTTTTAGGTGACACATGTTATAACTGGAAATCATTGTATAAGCAATTGTCTTAGTTTGGCTAGCGGTGTTTAAATTCTAAAAGATTCATTGACAGAGAAAGAAGAAGAACGAAAATAAAAAGATGTCGTTCTGGTGATTTATCAGAATAGAGGTCAATCTCCAAATATAAATAAGAATTTGATTTAAAACATGAGCTTTTCCATAGGCCACGAAAATTCACAGGTAAAGACCAGAAGATATCATTGGCCAAAAGATATTTATAGAGTGGATATATTATGTACATTTATCCTTTTAACCTGCTCCTAGTGTGGTGAAGATGCCAGAGATTTATTACAAAGCGAAGCTGCCAATTTCATCCCGCTAGTGTTCCCCAATCGAACATCTAAATATAACTCTTTGAAATTCTCTTCTATAGTTCCTTTTAATTTTTTTATAATAAGTAAGTTCATGCACGGTAATATTATCTAATCCAGTATTGTAAGTCCACCCTGTCCGCACGGTACGTAAACACGCGGTACAGCTGCCCGCGTAAAGTAATTTCATTTCATTTACTTGGGTTTCGTTCTAGATTTGTGGTTGTAAATATTATATTTATTATTTAAAAAAATACTACTTGTGAAGGAATTAGGTAAAGTTCAATAAAATTAAATGTTGTGTTATGATTACTTGTTAGATTTAATAAAAACCACCCATTTAAATTTGTGACTAAAAAATATTTGCGCCTCGATTAAGACGTACGAAATGTTTTACTCGAGTGTAGGTATGCATGGTACTCTTAAGTCACATTTTTAAATAATTATTATAAACCTATTCTATTTTTTGTTAATAAGTGCACGCCTGCAATCATGAAATTATTGTCCATTTATCATTTGTGTAATAACTAGCGTTTTTAGTATTTATACTCAATTAACAATAAATAGTTTATATATATTTTAATCAATGGAATAAGCGAAATACCTACATATTAATAAAAAACAAATTATGTATATAAGTAAATTAGTATGTAGGTATGTATATAAAAATAATTTATAGTTTCCAAGTAATTTAAAAAAAATCTGGGTGTGTTATTTTATAATGAAACAATTCAAACAATTAATTAAATCATAACATAAACTATATGTGCATTAATTAAGTAAGTACTTATACTTATTTCAATAAATTATTCACAAATCGCACGCTTACTGCTTACAAAACCTACACACCGTTCATTCGTCACAGCGCGAGCGGCGCATTCGCGGCTGCACGCTTAGTACACACTACCGAGTATACTACAAAATCGAGGCGCGTAAGTGTAACTCGCGTTTCGGCCGTTTCTATGAAGACAGAATACTGGTAGATAATATTATTACCGTGGTATAAGGCTTAGTTTTCTATTTTTATAATTATGTAGATACCATGTGGGATGCCTAGCTTGATAGTAGTACAATGTAAGGTTTAAACGGCTGTAACATTACACAGTGCAAAATACGAACACGATTCAGATTGCTTTCCTTGTTCTATTTATATACTATTTTACTATATACTTATAAATAAATAGATGGATTACCGCTTCCTGGTGCAGGTCCTTTGGGTTTTCCATTATTGCTGGAAGCAGCTCCACCTGCAAATAACAAAGCATAATTGTACTATACATACGATATCTACTAAAGATATTTACTAAAATTTATTAAATTTGATGTTAAATGTACACAAACTCTACTACATCAATTTCACATATAATATTATGCAATAATTGCAGGCGTCTAGAATTATTCTAGATGCCTCAAGTATTCGATTTAGTACAAAATTTAAAATCGTCAAATAGTGAGCCGTTTGCATATTTAAGAGTTTAATATTGATTACTAAACTTAGAAGTAAGTAAATCATTCTCACGACTTTCCTTGAATTTATCTGTCTAATTCTATTTGAGCCCTTATAACATGCCCAAAAATTATATTGCTCTAATTCTAGTAGAAGTTAGTTACATTTTGCGAAAGTCAAGTGTAATTTTATTTGTAACCATAGTAATTGTACTAGTAATAACTTTTATTAATCTAGTGATTTTGCAATAGAAAATTGGTATGGCAATAATAACATAATATATCATATAAAAAAGTCTCACAGCAAGTTCAAGTTTCAATAATTGCGCCTGAGAATACATAAACGTAGGTACTATATCACACGATTTTATGTTTGACCAGTTGCAAATCGTTTTGCTTTGGACATGTGCATTGCAAGCTAACTCCGCCTCTTATTGTATTGCCTAATGACAGGCATAAAAAGAAATTCCGTTGTAAAAATCTTTTGTTCTTACATATTGTAGAAATTCTATGTTTTTTCAGGAATATGATTATTGTATTTTATTACAATAAAATCTGCAGTTCTTTGAATCGCGTTGATAGTTCTTATATTTTCCTTGTATAGGTACCTTATAGGTTTACCTCGTAAGTTTCATATTATAATCTTAATAAAAAATCTCAGTTTATTGTATTTGGTTAAGTTATACCTCTTAGTTTATTTCAATACAACGTTAAACCTGCTCCTTGTATTTAAAATACTAAAATAAAAAGTAGAACCTGGTCCTTTTAAGCATGTTGGTTACTTCTGTTTTAAGGATTACCACATAAAAACTATGTGAAAAGAACTTGTACTTACAATAAGCTTTTATTTCACACCAATAAGCAGAGAATAGGCGGATGTAGCGAATGGTCATTTCACGCAAAATTCACCCTTAAGATGGTCAGGCATAAACTTGACCATACATCTTTTCGTATTTTCCATGCTTAGGGGTGACGTTCACTAAATATAATATCGTTGATTGCCTTAAATGAGTTTAAGCTAGCACAATAACTAATAAAAGAACATTATTCCTTATCTGTAAGCTGCAAAACTTTTTACTACTGCTACCTATACTGTACTGCTAACTACCTTTTGACTAGACGAAATCCAACAACACAACACGCGAAACGCAAATGATGCAATAACAATAATCAGTCAGTTTGTCTGTACTAACTATAACATAATCTGTACCTATACCAAGCTTATTTTAGGGTCGGGTTGGTCACATACCTTAATATAGGTACGAGAGGTTGGTATAGCGTTTGAAAGTTAATTTATGTCGACGTTATCCCACCTTCCGCTTATTCCACGTTTATTAGTGTCGACGTTGACTAGTCCAGTGTTATAATTGGTTTAACCATTTATACCGAGTTTATTATTATCCCTGTAATTGTTTGTAGCACAGCTGCAGAAAATAACTCTAGTTCGTTACCACATTTAAATTGATTAAATCTACTTAAACCTATAATTCATTAAAATTTATTAGCGAGTACGCTTATAAAAACTAAATGTACAGGGTGAAAAGGGTACGAACAATGTCCGTTATCTATATGTATATAATCGTGTTATATGTGAATTAATACTAAAATTATAGAATAGGTATATTAGTGAAATTGTTTACCGCCTACTGCAGAAGCACTGCTGGATCCTCCATTGCTTTTGGAAGCAGCTGCACCTGTAACGGAAAAAAGGACGTAAAGTAAACTAACAATGATTTACTACGCGGGCCCGTTCGGCTTGGTGGGTGAGGTTAGTGCAATCATGTTGTCGAAGTCTTCACGAAGGAAGCTCATCAAGTTGGACACCTACATACTCAGTAGTGGGCTGGGCTAGCCCACGCATTTACAGGTTTATTAGAAAGATAAATTAAAATTGATAGCTTGACCGAATTATAGTGCTTAATAGGAGAACTTACCGGTTGCTGCAGCATTACTGGAACCTCCATCTTCGTTAGATGCATTAGCAACACCTATAGATTTCAAAATGTTAATTATATGATAATTTCAAATATATTATGATCTTTCATTATTATTCGCTTTTCTCAAGCAAATTTCTCATACAAAGTTAATATTTATATAAAGGATCATATTTACAAAATAAAACACACGTTTAATATTCACCAGTAGCACTCTGCTGGTTGATTAAAGATATTTTTCTCTTATGTTAATTTTAATACGGTCTTAACAAAATAAACTGTTAAGTATTGAGATCAAAATCTATATGCAATCCTGCTACATCTTACGAATATTATATAAATGCGAATATCTGGATGGATTCAGGTTTGTTACTCAACGAAGCCCAAACAGACAAAAATAGATCCTGTAAGTACCAAGGGTGTTTTACCAAAAATATTAACGGACTTCAACATTGAGACATGCGCACAATATTGAGATAATAGGTACTATGGAACTATCAAGGTAATGACTTCAACAAGTTATTTCTCACTTTTTATTAGTGGTAAAGTCAGTTCCATTTTTGTGATTTGTTTTTTTTATTCACATTATATATACTGTTTCTATAACTCCATAAGAATCACAAGATCTTACCGGTTCCAGCTGCAGCACTACTGGAGCCACCTTGGTTAACACCACCGCCTGAGTATTGATAAAATATTTTTTTATATAAGTTTAACAACTATTGAAATATTTCCTTTTCAGCAAGATCTACTGTACGTAAAATGGAATGTTCGCGAGCTGCGTTCTACAACGTTACTAACATAACTATCTGAGTAGTACGCAAATAAGTCGGCATTACCAACAAAAGTCTTTTATAGTATATAAATATAATCGAAAGAGTTTAGTAGACAAATATATTGTCTCTTATAAGAACGTTTATGGGCAACGTTATATAAATTCTATAATTAGTAAGTATTTTAATACATTGGTAAACATTTAACATGAAATGTTTAGTTTTCATGTTCTATGTCATCACAATAATCAGAAAAATCACATTTGCTCTGTTCAGAAAATTAATAAGCCTAACCGTGGTATATTTTTTTAGTTTTTGCAAAGCATAGGAAGTTTATGTATCCAATACTGTATATGCAATTAAAATCGTAAATACTATTAAAGAACTTTTTAGCAGCAAGCTTGTTTGTAGCATTTTGTTAATTCTTTGTTAATATTTATATGTTTTATGACATCCGTCTGTATGCAGTTGTAATTTTTTGAAAAAATCAAGTAATCCAGAGCTCAAAAGTCGTACCAAAACCCAATTAAGTTAGTAAAAGTAGTATTGTTGCTAGAGTAATTTTAAGTTTGTCCTACGCAATACTACATATTGTATCTACCGTACCAAAACCCAATTAAGTTAGTAAAAGTAGTATTGTTACTAGAGTAATTTTAAGTTTGTCCTACGCAATACTACATATTGTATCTACCGTACTAAACCCAATTAAGTTAGTAAAAGTAGTATTGTTGCTAGAGTAATTTTAAGTTTGTCCTACATATTGTATCTACCGTACCAAAACCCTATTAAGTTAGTAAAAGTAGTATTGTTGCTAGGGTAATTTTAACTTTGTCTCCTATGCAATAATACATATTGTATCTCGAAACCATAGTGTCCAAGCAATAGTCTGAGGTTAATAGTGCGTAAAATCGAGTAAGTTTACAAAAAGACTGTCTTGTCTTCTAGAAAAAATATGCATAGACAACGTTATACCTATCTAGTAAACATTTTCAAATATTGTTAAAGATTAAACATGATATGTCTAGTTTTGTATGTGCAATTTGTTATCACAATAATCACAAAATACACGTGTACGAAACTAAGTCAGCTAGAGTACTTACTGTCAGGATTTGATGAAGATGGATTCTTGTCATCTTCATCGGAAGAAGGATTAGTTTCTGCAAATAATAATAATACTTGTATGTTCTTATTTAAAGCGAATAATTCATAGATAAATATGTGTAAACGCTATATAAATATAAATGCAAATCATATGACGTGAATATTAGCAATCCTATAAATGCAAATTCAATCATAAATACTAAAAAAACATTAATTTTGACAAGCTCATCTGTACCATTATGCGATTTTTTTGCTTGTATATGTAAATCTAGCTACCATCTAAATGCGGCCATCATTAATAAAAAAAGACAGATAACCCGAAGCTCAAAGTCGTATAACCCAAAGACCCATTTACAATATGACATATATTTTATCATAAAATGAGAGTTAGTATTTAAGTAATAGTCTTTGTTAATCTATATTATAAAAATGAATCGCAAAATGTGTTGGTAAGAGCAAAACTCAACGACGCCTTGACCAATTTGGCCAATTCTTTTTACTAAATGTTATTTGGAGTCCAAGGATGGTTTTTACGGAGATAAATTCAAATAATTGCCGGGAAAACTCTTAGAACAGCCCTTTTCTTTTTCCCATACAGACGTTTTCTAACTAAAATGTGGAGTCAATTTGAACTTTATTGCTATTTGATAAAGTTCATATTAAATAACAAGCACTCACTGTTGTCTGAAAACGTTGAATTTTAATAATTTAAATCAAAAAATTATTCAAATTTAACGTTTGCTTCCTTGCGCTGCGATAGCTCGACTGACGAGACAAGGCGTAGTTTCGTTGTATGTGTTGTGTGTAATTATGTAGGTACAAGGCGAGTCGTAGTTCTACCGGTCTCACTTCTCTGTACACAACATTCTGTCTTGACTTTTTTATTTTGTCTGAGCTTGAAACGAGTATTAGCGTTCAACAAAAGTCCTAGTTTAACTATGACTATCTTCACTTCTACACTAATATTATAAAGAGGAAAGATATGTTGCAACAAACATGTTCGAATTGATGGGCTCCGAAAATACTGGACCAATTTGAAAAACCCTTTCACCATTAGAATCCTAAATTGGCCCTGATGAACATTAACTATAGCATATTTGCATGCTTAAAATCGAGTAAGTTTACTAGACGAATGTATTTGTCTTCAATTAAACTTGTACAGCCAACGTTGTATCAAAATTATGAGAAGTATTATATACTCTATCACATATATACTCGTATATATTATACATGTCGCCGCGGAGTTTTGGAGGCGCTATAATTAATGGAAATTCATTAATATTTGTTATTATTTTTAATATTAAATTTTATATATAGATTCATATTCGATTTTTTAAGACGAATTGTAATGTAAATTAATGTGAACATTTAAATAAGTGTATTAATTTGATTCAAGATTGTGCGAGTACTTCGATGTAAGTCAATATTACTATTTTGAGATGCTTTTGATGCTTTGGTTTACCAGAAATGATTTGTAATAGCGTTTAAATAATTCAGACTTGATTTGGAATCCATAATATGGTTATTTGTGGTTAAATTCACATTACGAAAATGACGATGGAGCCCTCTGCCTACATTTTGGTGCAAGTCAACGTTGCCGCCAGGATGGCGGCAGAATAATCACAATAATCAGAAAAAAACAAATTTGCTCTGTTCAGAAAATTAATAAGCCTAACCGTGGTGTACTTTTAAGTTTGTAAATAAATGTACGAAAATAAGTCAGCAAAGGTATTTACCGTCAGGTTTTGATGGATTCTTGTCATCTCCGCCGGAAGAAGGGTTAGTTTCTGCAAAGCATAGGAAGTTTATATATCCAATACTGTATATGCAATTAAAATCGTAAATACTATTTAAAAACCTTATTAACAGCAAGCTTGCCCGTAGCATTTTGTTAATACTTTCTTAATATTTATATAATGATTGACATCCGTCTGTATGCAGTTGTGATTTTTTGAAAAAAAAAACAAGTAATCCAGAGCTCTAAAGTCGTACCAAAACCTAATTAAGTTAGTAAAAGTAGTATTGTTGCTAGAGTAATTTTAAGTTTGTCCTACGCAATACTACATATTGTATCTCGAAACCATAGTGTCCTAGCAATAGTCCGAGGTTAAAAGTGCATAAAATCGAGTAAGTTTAGAAAAAGAATGTCTTGTCTTCTAGAAAAAATATGCATAGACAACGTTATACCTATCTAGTAAACATTTTCAAATATTGTTAAAGATTAAACATGATATGTCTAGTTTTGTATGTGCAATTTGTTATCACAATAATCACAAAATACACGTGTACGAAACTAAGTCAGCTAGAGTACTTACTGTCAGGATTTGGTGAAGATCGATTCTTGTCATCTTCATCGGAAGGAGGATTAGTTTCTGCAAATAATAAAAATACTTGTATGTTCTTATTTAAAGCGAATAAATCATAGACAAATATGTGTATACGCTATATAAATATATATGCAAGTCATATGACGTGAATATTAGCAATCCTATAAATGCAAATTCAATCATAAATACTAAAAAACATTAATTTTGACAAGCTCATCTGTAACATTATGCGATTTTTTTGCTTGTATATGTAAATCTAGCTACCATCTAAATGCGGCCATCATTAATAAAAAAAGACAGATAACCCGAAGCTCAAAGTCGTATAACCCAAAGACCCATTTACAATATGACATATATTTTATCATAAAATGAGAGTTAGTATTTAAGTAATAGTCTTTGTTAATCTATATTATAAAAATGAATCGCAAAATGTGTTGGTAAGAGCAAAACTCAACGACGCCTTGACCAATTTGGCCAATTCTTTTTACTAAATGTTATTTGAAGTCCAAGGATAGTTTTTACGGAGATAAATTCAAATAATTGCCGGGAAAACTCTTAGAACAGCCCTTTTCTTTTTCCCATACAGACGTTTTCTAACTAAAATGTGGAGTCAATTTGAACTTTATTGCTATTTGATAAAGTTCATATTAAATAACAAGCACTCACTGTTGTCTGAAAACGTTGAATTTTAATAATTTAAATCAAAAAATTATTCAAATTTAACGTTTGCTTCCTTGCGCTGCGATAGCTCGACTGACGAGACAAGGCGTAGTTTCGTTGTATGTGTTGTGTGTAATTATGTAGGTACAAGGCGAGTCGTAGTTCTACCGGTCTCACTTCTCTGTACACAACATTCTGTCTTGACTTTTTTATTTTGTCTGAGCTTGAAACGAGTATTAGCGTTCAACAAAAGTCCTAGTTTAACTATGACTATCTTCACTTCTACACTAATATTATAAAGAGGAAAGATATGTTTGTTTGTTCGAATTGATGGGCTCCGAAAATACTGGACCAATTTGAAAAACCCTTTCACCATTAGAATCCTAAATTGGCCCTGATGAACATTAACTATAGCATATTTGCATGCTTAAAATCGAGTAAGTTTACTAGACGAATGTATTTGTCTTCAATTAAACTTGTACAGCCAACGTTGTATCAAAATTATGAGAAGTATTATATACTCTATCACATATATACTCGTATATATTATACATGTCGCCGCGGAGTTTTGGAGGCGCTATAATTAATGGAAATTCATTAATATTTGTTATTATTTTTAATATTAAATTTTATATATAGATTCATATTCGATTTTTTAAGACGAATTGTAATGTAAATTAATGTGAACATTTAAATAAGTGTATTAATTTGATTCAAGATTGTGCGAGTACTTCGATGTAAGTCAATATTACTATTTTGAGATGCTTTTGATGCTTTGGTTTACCAGAAATGATTTGTAATAGCGTTTAAATAATTCAGACTTGATTTGGAATCCATAATATGGTTATTTGTGGTTAAATTCACATTACGAAAATGACGATGGAGCCCTCTGCCTACATTTTGGTGCAAGTCAACGTTGCCGCCAGGATGGCGGCAGAATAATCACAATAATCAGAAAAAAACAAATTTGCTCTGTTCAGAAAATTAATAAGCCTAACCGTGGTGTACTTTTAAGTTTGTAAATAAATGTACGAAAATAAGTCAGCAAAGGTATTTACCGTCAGGTTTTGATGGATTCTTGTCATCTCCGCCGGAAGAAGGGTTAGTTTCTGCAAAGCATAGGAAGTTTATATATCCAATACTGTATATGCAATTAAAATCGTAAATACTATTTAAAAACCTTATTAACAGCAAGCTTGCCCGTAGCATTTTGTTAATACTTTCTTAATATTTATATAATGATTGACATCCGTCTGTATGCAGTTGTGATTTTTTGAAAAAAAAAAACAAGTAATCCAGAGCTCTAAAGTCGTACCAAAACCTAATTAAGTTAGTAAAAGTAGTATTGTTGCTAGAGTAATTTTAAGTTTGTCCTACGCAATACTACATATTGTATCTCGAAACCATAGTGTCCTAGCAATAGTCCGAGGTTAAAAGTGCATAAAATCGAGTAAGTTTACAAAAAGAATGTCTTGTCTTCTAGAAAAAATATGCATAGACAACGTTATACCTATCTAGTAAACATTTTCAAATATTGTTAAAGATTAAACATGATATGTCTAGTTTTGTATGTGCAATTTGTTATCACAATAATCACAAAATACACGTGTACGAAACTAAGTCAGCTAGAGTACTTACTGTCAGGATTTGGTGAAGATCGATTCTTGTCATCTTCATCGGAAGGAGGATTAGTTTCTGCAAATAATAAAAATACTTGTATGTTCTTATTTAAAGCGAATAAATCATAGACAAATATGTGTATACGCTATATAAATATATATGCAAGTCATATGACGTGAATATTAGCAATCCTGTAAATGCAATTTCAATCATAAATACTAAAAAACACTTATTTTGACAAGCTCATCTGTAACATTATGTGAAAACTTTGCTTGTATATGTGAATCTAACTACCATCTAAATGCAGCCATCATATATAAAAAAAAACAGATAACCCGAAGTTCAAAGTCGTATAACTCAAAGACCCATTTACAATATGCCATATATTTTATCATAAAATGAGTGTTAGTGTTTAAACAAAAGTCTTTGGTAATATGTGAATAAAATCAAGTGAGTTTACTAGACAAATGTATTGTCCTTTAAAAGATCTTTTATAGACAACGTTGTATTAATTTTATAATTAGTAAATATTTTAATATATTGATAAACATTAAACATAAAATATTTAGTTTTCATGTACTATGTCATCACAATAATCTGAAAATTTATAAGCCTAACCGTGGTGTAGAAAAAAAATGCATAGACAACCCATCTAGTAAACATTTTCAAATATTGATAAAGATTAAACATGATATGTCTAGTTTTGTATGTGCAATTTGTTATCACAATAATCACAAAATACACGTGTACGAAACTAAGTCAGCTAGAGTACTTACTGTCAGAATTTGATGAAGATGTATTCTTGTCATCTCCGCCGGAAGAAGGCTTAGTTTCTGCAAATAATAATAATAGGTATTTGTATGTTCTTTTTAAAGGCGTATAATTCATGAATAAAATATGTATATACACTTTATAAAAATAATGCAAATCATATGACGTGAATATTACGAGAAGCAATCCTATAAATGCAATTTAAATCATAAATACTTAAAAAAAACTATTTTGGACGAGATCATCTGTAGCATTATGTGAATACCTTGCTTGTATATGCTAATGTAGCCATCCATCTGCATGCGGCCATAATTAATAAAAAAAAACAGATAACCCGAAGTTCGAAGTCGTATGTCCCGAATTCACATGAATAACACGAATTCAATGACGATGACGCCCTCTGCCTCCTTTTTGGTGCAAGTCAACGTTGCCGCCAAGATGGCAGCTGGCAAGCTGCAGGCGGGCTCTAAGATATTATTCATTTTGTTGCGGATTTTCAACAGGAAAACATGTGAGTGTTGAACCTTTGTCTAATTTTCCCACGATTCCAAATTAAATTAGACTAGCCTCTTATTTTTAGAAACTTGTGCGAGTGAAAGTGAATCCGTTATGAAATAGTATTGAAAATAGTTGTTTAAACACTAAGCGGTAGTGTTTCTAATTAAACTAAGCGTTACTGTCAAATGTAATAGTGTTAAGTGACAGTTCAAAAAACAAAGCCCTATGAGTTTCTTGTCTGTTCTTCTCATAGTGATAGTCCTTTGCGAATAGACGTAGTTATACCTACCCTCAAACCTTGTTCAGATAAATATTAAAAACAAGTCAACTCAACCTTATGTTTTATTCCAACATAACTTGGTTAGTACTCCATTAGGAAGATAGATCTGAGCGACTCTTTAGTTAAGTGATTATTAGTAGCAGATATTCCTGGTAGTTGGCTTCTATGCTTAAATAGAGACTGTAAAACCTTGAACTTGCTGAAAGTCAATGGTTTTACATTACATTTAAAATCGACCCTATGTTTTAGGTGACACATGTTATAACTGGAAATCATTGTATAAGCAATTGTCTTAGTTTGGCTAGCGGTGTTTAAATTCTAAAAGATTCATTGACAGAGAAAGAAGAAGAACGAAAATAAAAAGATGTCGTTCTGGTGATTTATCAGAATAGAGGTCAATCTCCAAATATAAATAAGAATTTGATTTAAAACATGAGCTTTTCCATAGGCCACGAAAATTCACAGGTAAAGACCAGAAGATATCATTGGCCAAAAGATATTTATAGAGTGGATATATTATGTACATTTATCCTTTTAACCTGCTCCTAGTGTGGTGAAGATGCCAGAGATTTATTACAAAGCGAAGCTGCCAATTTCATCCCGCTAGTGTTCCCCAATCGAACATCTAAATATAACTCTTTGAAATTCTCTTCTATAGTTCCTTTTCATTTTTTTATAATAAATAAGTTCATGCACGGTAATATTATCTAATCCAGTATTGTAAGTCCACCCTGTCCGCACGGTACGTAAACACGCGGTACAGCTGCCCGCGTAAAGTAATTTCATTTCATTTACTTGGGTTTCGTTCTAGATTTGTGGTTGTAAATATTATATTTATTATTTAAAAAAATACTACTTGTGAAGGAATTAGGTAAAGTTCAATAAAATTAAATGTTGTGTTATGATTACTTGTTAGATTTAATAAAAACCACCCATTTAAATTTGTGACTAAAAAATATTTGCGCCTCGATTAAGACGTACGAAATGTTTTACTCGAGTGTAGGTATGCATGGTACTCTTAAGTCACATTTTTAAATAATTATTATAAACCTATTCTATTTTTGGTTAATAAGTGCACGCCTGCAATCATGAAATTATTGTTCATTTATCATTTGTGTAATAACTAGCGTTTTTAGTATTTATACTCAATTAACAATAAATAGTTTATATATATTTTAATCAATGGAATAAGCGAAATACCTACATATTAATAAAAAACAAATTATGTATATAAGTAAATTAGTATGTAGGTATGTATATAAAAATAATTTATAGTTTCCAAGTAATTTAAAAAAAATCTGGGTGTGTTATTTTATAATGAAACAATTCAAACAATTAATTAAATCATAACATAAACTATATGTGCATTAATTAAGTAAGTACTTATACTTATTTCAATAAATTATTCACAAATCGCACGCTTACTGCTTACAAAACCTACACACCGTTCATTCGTCACAGCGCGAGCGGCGCATTCGTGGCTGCACGCTTAGTACACACTACCGAGTATACTACAAAATCGAGGCGCGTAAGTGTAACTCGCGTTTCGGCCGTTTCTATGAAGACAGAATACTGGTAGATAATATTATTACCGTGGTATAAGGCTTAGTTTTCTATTTTTATAATTATGTAGGTACCATGTGGGATGCCTAGCTTGATAGTAGTACAATGTAAGGTTTAAACGGCTGTAACATTACACAGTGCAAAATACGAACACGATTCAGATTGCTTTCCTTGTTCTATTTATATACTATTTTACTATATACTTATAAATAAATAGATGGATTACCGCTTCCTGGTGCAGGTCCTTTGGGTTTTCCATTATTGCTGGAAGCAGCTCCACCTGCAAATAACAAAGCATAATTGTACTATACATACGATATCTACTAAAGATATTTACAAAAATTGATTAAATTTGATGTTAAATGTACACAAACTCTACGACATCAATTTCACATATAATATTATGCAATAATTGCAGGCGTCTAGAATTATTCTAGATGCCTCAAGTATTCGATTTAGTACAAAATTTAATATCGTCAAATAGTGAGCCGTTTGCAGATTTAAGAGTTTAATATTGATTACTAAACTTAGAAGTAAGTAAATCATTCTTACGACTTTCCTCGAATTTATCTGTCTAATTCTATTTGAGCCCTTATAACATGCCCAAAAATTATATTGCTCTAATTCTAGTAGAAGTTAGTTACATTTTGCGAAATTCAAGTGTAATTTTATTTGTAACCATAGTAATTGTACTAGTAATAACTTTTATGAATCTAGTGATTTTGCAATAGAAAATTGGTATGTCAATAATAACATAATATATCATATAAAAAGTCTCACAGCAAGTTCAAGTTTCAATAATTGCGCCTGAGAATACATAAACGTAGGTACTATATCACACGATTTTATGTTTGACCAGTTGCAAATCGTTTTGCTTTGGACATGTGCATTGCAAGCTAACTCCGCCTCTTATTGTATTGCCTAATGACAGGCATAAAAAGAAATTCCGTTGTAAAAATCTTTTGTTCTTACATATTGTAGAAATTCTATGTTTTTTCAGGAATATGATTATTGTATTTTATTACAATAAAATCTGCAGTTCTTTGAATCGCGTTGATAGTTCTTATATTTTCCTTGTATAGGTACCTTATAGGTTTACCTCTTAAGTTTCATATTATAATCTTAATAAAAAATCTCAGTTTATTGTATTTGATTAAGTTATACCTCTTAGTTTATTTCAATACAACGTTAAACCTGCTCCTTGTATTTAAAATACTAAAATAAAAAGTAGAACCTGGTCCTTTTAAGCATGTTGGTTACTTCTGTTTTAAGGATTACCACATAAAAACTATGTGAAAAGAGCTTGTACTTACAATAAGCTTTTATTTCACACCAATAAGCAGAGAATAGGCGTATGTAGCGAATGGTCATTTCACGCAAAATTCACCCTTAAGATGGTCAGGCATAAACTTGACCATACATCTTTTCGTATTTTCCATGCTTAGGGGTGACGTTCACTAAATATAATATCGTTGATTGCCTTAAATGAGTTTAAGCTAGCACAATAACTAATAAAAGAACATTATTCCTTATCTGTAAGCTGCAAAATACTTTTTGACTAGACGAAATCCAACAACACAACACGCGAAACGCAAATGATGCAATAACAATAATCAGTCAGTTTGTCTGTACTAACTATAACATAATCTGTACCTATACCAAGCTTATTTTAGGGTCGGGTTGGTCACATACCTAAATATAGGTACGAGAGGTTGGTATAGCGTTTGAAAGTTAATTTATGTCGACGTTATCCCACCTTCCGCTTATTCCACGTTTATTAGTGTCGACGTTGACTAGTCCAGTGTTATAATTGGTTTAACCATTTATACCGAGTTTATTATTATCCCTGTAATTGTTTGTAGCACAGCTGCAGAAAATAACTCTAGTTCGTTACCACATTTAAATTGATTAAATCTACTTAAACCTATTATTAATTGAAATTTATTAGCGAGTACGCTTATAAAAACTAAATGTACAGGGTGAAAAGGGTACGAACAATGTCCGTTATCTATATGTAAATAATCGTGTTATATGTGAATTAATACTAAAATTATAGAATAGGTATATTAGTGAAATTGTTTACCGCCTACTGCAGAAGCACTGCTGGATCCTCCATTGCTTTTGGAAGCAGCTGCACCTGTAACGGAAAAAAGGACGTAAAGTAAACTAACAATGATTTACTACGCGGGCCCGTTCGGCTTGGTGGGTGAGGTTAGTGCAATCATGTTGTCGAAGTCTTCACGAAGGAAGCTCATCAAGTTGGACACCTACATACTCAGTAGTGGGCTGGGCTAGCCCACGCATTTACAGGTTTATTAGAAAGATAAATTAAAATTGATAGCTTGACCGAATTATAGTGCTTAATAGGAGAACTTACCGGTTGCTGCAGCATTACTGGAACCTCCATCTTCGTTAGATGCATTAGCAACACCTATAGATTTCAAAATGTTAATTATATGATAATTTCAAATATATTATGATCTTTCATTATTATTCGCTTTTCTCAAGCAAATTTCTCATACAAAGTTAATATTTATATAAAGGATCATATTTACAAAATAAAACACACGTTTAATATTCACCAGTAGCACTCTGCTGGTTGATTAAAGATATTTTTCTTTTATGTTAATTTTAATACGGTCTTAACAAAATAAACTATTAAGTATTGAGATCAAAATCTATATGCAATCCTGCTACATCTTACGAATATTATATAAATGCGAATATCTGGATGGATTCAGGTTTGTTACTCAACGAAGCCCAAACAGACAAAAATAGATCCTGTAAGTAGCAAGGGTGTTTTACCAAAAATATTAACGGACTTCAACATTGAGACATGCGCACAATATTGAGATAATAGGTACTATGGAACTATCAAGGTAATGACTTCAACAAGTTATTTCTCACTTTTTATTAGTGGTAAAGTCAGTTCCATTTTTGTGATTTGTTTTTTTTATTCACATTATATATACTGTTTCTATAACTCCATAAGAATCACAAGATCTTACCGGTTCCAGCTGCAGCACTACTGGAGCCACCTTGGTTATCACCACCGCCTGAGTATTGATAAAATATTTTTTTATATAAGTTTAACAACTATTGAAATATTTCCTTTTCAGCAAGATCTACTGTACGTAAAATGGAATGTTCGCGAGCTGCGTTCTACAACGTTACTAACATAACTATCTGAGTAGTACGCAAATAAGTCGGCATTACCAACAAAAGTCTTTTATAGTATATAAATATAATCGAAAGAGTTTAGTAGACAAATATATTGTCTCTTATAAGAACGTTATATAAATTCTATAATTAGTAAGTATTTTAATACATTGGTAAACATTTAACATGAAATGTTTAGTTTTCATGTTCTATGTCATCACAATAATCAGAAAAATCACATTTGCTCTGTTCAGAAAATTAATAAGCCTAACCGTGGTATATTTTTTTAGTTTTTGCAAAGCATAGGAAGTTTATGTATCCAATACTGTATATGCAATTAAAATCGTAAATACTATTAAAGAACTTTTTAGCAGCAAGCTTGTTTGTAGCATTTTGTTAATTCTTTGTTAATATTTATATGTTTTATGACATCCGTCTGTATGCAGTTGTAATTTTTTGAAAAAATCAAGTAATCCAGAGCTCAAAAGTCGTACCAAAACCCAATTGAGTTAGTAAAAGTAGTATTGTTGCTAGAGTAATTTTAAGTTTGTCCTACGCAATACTACGTATTGTTTCTACCGTACCAAAACCCAATTAAGTTAGTAAAAGTAGTATTGTTACTAGAGTAATTTTAAGTTTGTCCTACGCAATACTACATATTGTATCTACCGTACCAAACCCAATTAAGTTAGTAAAAGTAGTATTGTTGCTAGAGTAATTTTAAGTTTGTCCTACATATTGTATCTACCGTACCAAAACCCTATTAAGTTAGTAAAAGTAGTATTGTTGCTAGGGTAATTTTAAGTTTGTCTCCTATGCAATAATACATATTGTATCTCGAAACCATAGTGTCCAAGCAATAGTCTGAGGTTAATAGTGCATAAAATCGAGTAAGTTTACAAAAAGACTGTCTTGTCTTCTAGAAAAAATATGCATAGACAACGTTATACCTATCTAGTAAACATTTTCAAATATTGTTAAAGATTAAACATGATATGTCTAGTTTTGTATGTGCAATTTGTTATCACAATAATCACAAAATACACGTGTACGAAACTAAGTCAGCTAGAGTACTTACTGTCAGGATTTGATGAAGATGGATTCTTGTCATCTTCATCGGAAGAAGGATTAGTTTCTGCAAATAATAATAATACTTGTATGTTCTTATTTAAAGCGAATAATTCATAGATAAATATGTGTAAACGCTATATAAATATAAATGCAAATCATATGACGTGAATATTAGCAATCCTATAAATGCAAATTCAATCATAAATACTAAAAAACATTAATTTTGACAAGCTCATCTGTAACATTATGCGATTTTTTTGCTTGTATATGTAAATCTAGCTACCATCTAAATGCGGCCATCATTAATAAAAAAAGACAGATAACCCGAAGCTCAATGTCGTATAACCCAAAGACCCATTTACAATATGACATATATTTTATCATAAAATGAGAGTTAGTATTTAAGTAATAGTCTTTGTTAATCTATATTATAAAAATGAATCGCAAAATGTGTTGGTAAGAGCAAAACTCAACGACGCCTTGACCAATTTGGCCAATTCTTTTTACTAAATGTTATTTGAAGTCCAAGGATGGTTTTTACGGAGATAAATTCAAATAATTGCCGGGAAAACTCTTAGAACAGCCCTTTTCTTTTTCCCATACAGACGTTTTCTAACTAAAATGTGGAGTCAATTTGAACTTTATTGCTATTTGATAAAGTTCATATTAAATAACAAGCACTCACTGTTGTCTGAAAACGTTGAATTTTAATAATTTAAATCAAAAAATTATTCAAATTTAACGTTTGCTTCCTTGCGCTGCGATAGCTCGACTGACGAGACAAGGCGTAGTTTCGTTGTATGTGTTGTGTGTAATTATGTAGGTACAAGGCGAGTCGTAGTTCTACCGGTCTCACTTCTCTGTACACAACATTCTGTCTTGACTTTTTTATTTTGTCTGAGCTTGAAACGAGTATTAGCGTTCAACAAAAGTCCTAGTTTAACTATGACTATCTTCACTTCTACACTAATATTATAAAGAGGAAAGATAAGTTTGTTTGTTCGAATTGATGGGCTCCGAAAATACTGGACCAATTTGAAAAACCCTTTCACCATTAGAATCCTAAATTGGCCCTGATGAACATTAACTATAGCATATTTGCATGCTTAAAATCGAGTAAGTTTACTAGACGAATGTATTTGTCTTCAATTAAACTTGTACAGCCAACGTTGTATCAAAATTATGAGAAGTATTATATACTCTATCACATATATACTCGTATATATTATACATGTCGCCGCGGAGTTTTGGAGGCGCTATAATTAATGGAAATTCATTAATATTTGTTATTATTTTTAATATTAAATTTTATATATAGATTCATATTCGATTTTTTAAGACGAATTGTAATGTAAATTAATGTGAACATTTAAATAAGTGTATTAATTTGATTCAAGATTGTGCGAGTACTTCGATGTAAGTCAATATTACTATTTTGAGATGCTTTTGATGCTTTGGTTTACCAGAATTGATTTGTAATAGCGTTTAAATAATTAAGACTTGATTTGGAATCCATAATATGGTTATTTGTGGTTAAATTCACATTACGAAAATGACGATGGAGCCCTCTGCCTACATTTTGGTGCAAGTCAACGTTGCCGCCAGGATGGCGGCAGAATAATCACAATAATCAGAAAAAAACAAATTTGCTCTGTTCAGAAAATTAATAAGCCTAACCGTGGTGTACTTTTAAGTTTGTAAATAAATGTACGAAAATAAGTCAGCAAAGGTATTTACCGTCAGGTTTTGATGGATTCTTGTCATCTCCGCCGGAAGAAGGGTTAGTTTCTGCAAAGCATAGGAAGTTTATATATCCAATACTGTATATGCAATTAAAATCGTAAATACTATTTAAAAACCTTATTAACAGCAAGCTTGCCCGTAGCATTTTGTTAATACTTTCTTAATATTTATATAATGATTGACATCCGTCTGTATGCAGTTGTGATTTTTTGAAAAAAAAAACAAGTAATCCAGAGCTCTAAAGTCGTACCAAAACCTAATTAAGTTAGTAAAAGTAGTATTGTTGCTAGAGTAATTTTAAGTTTGTCCTACGCAATACTACATATTGTATCTCGAAACCATAGTGTCCTAGCAATAGTCCGAGGTTAAAAGTGCATAAAATCGAGTAAGTTTACAAAAAGACTGTCTTGTCTTCTAGAAAAAATATGCATAGACAACGTTATTCCTATCTAGTAAACATTTTCAAATATTGTTAAAGATTAAACATGATATGTCTAGTTTTGTATGTGCAATTTGTTATCACAATAATCACAAAATACACGTGTACGAAACTAAGTCAGCTAGAGTACTTACTGTCAGGATTTGATGAAGATGGATTCTTGTCATCTTCATCGGAAGAAGGATTAGTTTCTGCAAATAATAATAATACTTGTATGTTCTTATTTAAAGCGAATAAATCATAGACAAATATGTGTAAACGCTATATAAATATAAATGCAAATCATATGACGTGAATATTAGCAATCCTATAAATGCAAATTCAATCATAAATACTAAAAAACATTAATTTTGACAAGCTCATCTGTAACATTATGCGATTTTTTTGCTTGTATATGTAAATCTAGCTACCATCTAAATGCGGCCATCATTAATAAAAAAAGACAGATAACCCGAAGCTCAAAGTCGTATAACCCAAAGACCCATTTACAATATGACATATATTTTATCATAAAATGAGAGTTAGTATTTAAGTAATAGTCTTTGTTAATCTATATTATAAAAATGAATCGCAAAATGTGTTGGTAAGAGCAAAACTCAACGACGCCTTGACCAATTTGGCCAATTCTTTTTACTAAATGTTATTTGAAGTCCAAGGATGGTTTTTACGGAGATAAATTCAAATAATTGCCGGAAAAACTCTTAGAACAGCCCTTTTCTTTTTCCCATACAGACGTTTTCTAACTAAAATGTGGAGTCAATTTGAACTTTATTGCTATTTGATAAAGTTCATATTAAATAACAAGCACTCACTGTTGTCTGAAAACGTTGAATTTTAATAATTTAAATCAAAAAATTATTCAAATTTAACGTTTGCTTCCTTGCGCTGCGATAGCTCGACTGACGAGACAAGGCGTAGTTTCGTTGTATGTGTTGTGTGTAATTATGTAGGTACAAGGCGAGTCGTAGTTCTACCGGTCTCACTTCTCTGTACACAACATTCTGTCTTGACTTTTTTATTTTGTCTGAGCTTGAAACGAGTATTAGCGTTCAACAAAAGTCCTAGTTTAACTATGACTATCTTCACTTCTACACTAATATTATAAAGAGGAAAGATAAGTTTGTTTGTTCGAATTGATGGGCTCCGAAAATACTGGACCAATTTGAAAAACCCTTTCACCATTAGAATCCTAAATTGGCCCTGATGAACATTAACTATAGCATATTTGCATGCTTAAAATCGAGTAAGTTTACTAGACGAATGTATTTGTCTTCAATTAAACTTGTACAGCCAACGTTGTATCAAAATTATGAGAAGTATTATATACTCTATCACATATATACTCGTATATATTATACATGTCGCCGCGGAGTTTTGGAGGCGCTATAATTAATGGAAATTCATTAATATTTGTTATTATTTTTAATATTAAATTTTATATATAGATTCATATTCGATTTTTTAAGACGAATTGTAATGTAAATTAATGTGAACATTTAAATAAGTGTATTAATTTGATTCAAGATTGTGCGAGTACTTCGATGTAAGTCAATATTACTATTTTGAGATGCTTTTGATGCTTTGGTTTACCAGAATTGATTTGTAATAGCGTTTAAATAATTAAGACTTGATTTGGAATCCATAATATGGTTATTTGTGGTTAAATTCACATTACGAAAATGACGATGGAGCCCTCTGCCTACATTTTGGTGCAAGTCAACGTTGCCGCCAGGATGGCGGCAGAATAATCACAATAATCAGAAAAAAACAAATTTGCTCTGTTCAGAAAATTAATAAGCCTAACCGTGGTGTACTTTTAAGTTTGTAAATAAATGTACGAAAATAAGTCAGCAAAGGTATTTACCGTCAGGTTTTGATGGATTCTTGTCATCTCCGCCGGAAGAAGGGTTAGTTTCTGCAAAGCATAGGAAGTTTATATATCCAATACTGTATATGCAATTAAAATCGTAAATACTATTTAAAAACCTTATTAACAGCAAGCTTGCCCGTAGCATTTTGTTAATACTTTCTTAATATTTATATAATGATTGACATCCGTCTGTATGCAGTTGTGATTTTTTGAAAAAAAAAACAAGTAATCCAGAGCTCTAAAGTCGTACCAAAACCTAATTAAGTTAGTAAAAGTAGTATTGTTGCTAGAGTAATTTTAAGTTTGTCCTACGCAATACTACATATTGTATCTCGAAACCATAGTGTCCTAGCAATAGTCCGAGGTTAAAAGTGCATAAAATCGAGTAAGTTTACAAAAAGACTGTCTTGTCTTCTAGAAAAAATATGCATAGACAACGTTATTCCTATCTAGTAAACATTTTCAAATATTGTTAAAGATTAAACATGATATGTCTAGTTTTGTATGTGCAATTTGTTATCACAATAATCACAAAATACACGTGTACGAAACTAAGTCAGCTAGAGTACTTACTGTCAGGATTTGATGAAGATGGATTCTTGTCATCTTCATCGGAAGAAGGATTAGTTTCTGCAAATAATAATAATACTTGTATGTTCTTATTTAAAGCGAATAAATCATAGACAAATATGTGTAAACGCTATATAAATATAAATGCAAATCATATGACGTGAATATTAGCAATCCTATAAATGCAAATTCAATCATAAATACTAAAAAACATTAATTTTGACAAGCTCATCTGTAACATTATGCGATTTTTTTGCTTGTATATGTAAATCTAGCTACCATCTAAATGCGGCCATCATTAATAAAAAAAGACAGATAACCCGAAGCTCAAAGTCGTATAACCCAAAGACCCATTTACAATATGACATATATTTTATCATAAAATGAGAGTTAGTATTTAAGTAATAGTCTTTGTTAATCTATATTATAAAAATGAATCGCAAAATGTGTTGGTAAGAGCAAAACTCAACGACGCCTTGACCAATTTGGCCAATTCTTTTTACTAAATGTTATTTGAAGTCCAAGGATGGTTTTTACGGAGATAAATTCAAATAATTGCCGGAAAAACTCTTAGAACAGCCCTTTTCTTTTTCCCATACAGACGTTTTCTAACTAAAATGTGGAGTGAATTTGAACTTTATTGCTATTTGATAAAGTTCATATTAAATAACAAGCACTCACTGTTGTCTGAAAACGTTGAATTTTAATAATTTAAATCAAAAAATTATTCAAATTTAACGTTTGCTTCCTTGCGCTGCGATAGCTCGACTGACGAGACAAGGCGTAGTTTCGTTGTATGTGTTGTGTGTAATTATGTAGGTACAAGGCGAGTCGTAGTTCTACCGGTCTCACTTCTCTGTACACAACATTCTGTCTCGACTTTTTTATTTTGTCTGAGCTTGAAACGAGTATTAGCGTTCAACAAAAGTCCTAGTTTAACTATGACTATCTTCACTTCTACACTAATATTATAAAGAGGAAAGATATGTTTGTTTGTTCGAATTGATGGGCTCCGAAAATACTGGACCAATTTGAAAAACCCTTTCACCATTAGAATCCTAAATTGGCCCTGATGAACATTAACTATAGCATATTTGCATGCTTAAAATCGAGTAAGTTTACTAGACGAATGTATTTGTCTTCAATTAAACTTTTACAGCCAACGTTGTATCAAAATTATGAGAAGTATTATATACTCTATCACATATATACTCGTATATATTATACATGTCGCCGCGGAGTTTTGGAGGCGCTATAATTAATGGAAATTCATTAATATTTGTTATTCTTTTTAATATTAAATTTTATATATAGATTCATATTCGATTTTTTAAGACGAATTGTAATGTAAATTAATGTGAACATTTAAATAAGTGTATTAATTTGATTCAAGATTGTGCGAGTACTTCGATGTAAGTCAATATTACTATTTTGAGATGCTTTTGATGCTTTGGTTTACCAGAATTGATTTGTAATAGCGTTTAAATAATTCAGACTTGATTTGGAATCCATAATATGGTTATTTGTGGTTAAATTCACATTACGAAAATGACGATGGAGCCCTCTGCCTACATTTTGGTGCAAGTCAACGTTGCCGCCAGGATGGCGGCAGAATAATCACAATAATCAGAAAAAAACAAATTTGCTCTGTTCAGAAAATTAATAAGCCTAACCGTGGTGTACTTTTAAGTTTGTACATAAATGTACGAAAATAAGTCAGCAAAGGTATTTACCGTCAGGTTTTGATGGATTCTTGTCATCTCCGCCGGAAGAAGGGTTAGTTTCTGCAAAGCATAGGAAGTTTATATATCCAATACTGTATATGCAATTAAAATCGTAAATACTATTTAAAAACCTTATTAACAGCAAGCTTGCCCGTAGCATTTTGTTAATACTTTCTTAATATTTATATAATGATTGACATCCGTCTGTATGCAGTTGTGATTTTTTGAAAAAAAAAAACAAGTAATCCAGAGCTCTAAAGTCGTACCAAAACCTAATTAAGTTAGTAAAAGTAGTATTGTTGCTAGAGTAATTTTAAGTTTGTCCTACGCAATACTACATATTGTATCTCGAAACCATAGTGTCCTAGCAATAGTCCGAGGTTAAAAGTGCATAAAATCGAGTAAGTTTACAAAAAGACTGTCTTGTCTTCTAGAAAAAATATGCATAGACAATGTTATACCTATCTAGTAAACATTTTCAAATATTGTTAAAGATTAAACATGATATGTCTAGTTTTGTATGTGCAATTTGTTATCACAATAATCACAAAATACACGTGTACGAAACTAAGTCAGCTAGAGTACTTACTGTCAGGATTTGGTGAAGATCGATTCTTGTCATCTTCATCGGAAGGAGGATTAGTTTCTGCAAATAATAAAAATACTTGTATGTTCTTATTTAAAGCGAATAAATCATAGACAAATATGTGTATACGCTATATAAATATATATGCAAGTCATATGACGTGAATATTAGCAATCCTATAAATGCAAATTCAATCATAAATACTAAAAAACATTAATTTTGACAAGCTCATCTGTAACATTATGCGATTTTTTTGCTTGTATATGTAAATCTAGCTATTATCTAAATGCGGCCATCATTAATAAAAAAAGACAGATAACCCGAAGCTCAAAGTCGTATAACCCAAAGACCCATTTACAATATGACATATATTTTATCATAAAATGAGAGTTAGTATTTAAGTAATAGTCTTTGTTAATCTATATTATAAAAATGAATCGCAAAATGTGTTGGTAAGAGCAAAACTCAACGACGCCTTGACCAATTTGGCCAATTCTTTTTACTAAATGTTATTTGAAGTCCAAGGATGGTTTTTACGGAGAAAAATTCAAATAATTGCCGGGAAAACTCTAAGAACAGCCCTTTTCTTTTTCCCATACAGACGTTTTCTAACTAAAATGTGGAGTCAATTTGAACTTTATTGCTATTTGATAAAGTTCATAATAAATAACAAGAACTCACTGTTGTCTGAAAACGTTGAATTTTAATAATTTAAATCAAAAAATTATTCAAATTTAACGTTTGCTTCCTTGCGCTGCGATAGCTCGACTGACGAGACAAGGCGTAGTTTCGTTGTATGTGTTGTGTGTAATTATGTAGGTACAAGGCGAGTCGTAGTTCTACCGGTCTCACTTCTCTGTACACAACATTCTGTCTTGACTTTTTTATTTTGTCTGAGCTTGAAACGAGTATTAGCGTTCAACAAAAGTCCTAGTTTAACTATGACTATCTTCACTTCTACACTAATATTATAAAGAGGAAAGATATGTTTGTTTGTTCGAATTGATGGGCTCCGAAAATACTGGACCAATTTGAAAAACCCTTTCACCATTAGAATCCTAAATTGGCCCTGATGAACATTAACTATAGCATATTTGCATGCTTAAAATCGAGTAAGTTTACTAGACGAATGTATTTGTCTTCAATTAAACTTGTACAGCCAACGTTGTATCAAAATTATGAGAAGTATTATATACTCTATCACATATATACTCGTATATATTATACATGTCGCCGCGGAGTTTTGGAGGCGCTATAATTAATGGAAATTCATTAATATTTGTTATTCTTTTTAATATTAAATTTTATATATAGATTCATATTCGATTTTTAAGACGAATTGTAATGTAAATTAATGTGAACATTTAAATAAGTGTATTAATTTGATTCAAGATTGTGCGAGTACTTCGATGTAAGTCAATATTACTATTTTGAGATGCTTTTGATGCTTTGGTTTACCAGAATTGATTTGTAATAGCGTTTAAATAATTCAGACTTGATTTGGAATCCATAATATGGTTATTTGTGGTTAAATTCACATTACGAAAATGACGATGGAGCCCTCTGCCTACATTTTGGTGCAAGTCAACGTTGCCGCCAGGATGGCGGCAGAATAATCACAATAATCAGAAAAAAACAAATTTGCTCTGTTCAGAAAATTAATAAGCCTAACCGTGGTGTACTTTTAAGTTTGTACATAAATGTACGAAAATAAGTCAGCAAAGGTATTTACCGTCAGGTTTTGATGGATTCTTGTCATCTCCGCCGGAAGAAGGGTTAGTTTCTGCAAAGCATAGGAAGTTTATATATCCAATACTGTATATGCAATTAAAATCGTAAATACTATTTAAAAACCTTATTAACAGCAAGCTTGCCCGTAGCATTTTGTTAATACTTTCTTAATATTTATATAATGATTGACATCCGTCTGTATGCAGTTGTGATTTTTTGAAAAAAAAAAACAAGTAATCCAGAGCTCTAAAGTCGTACCAAAACCTAATTAAGTTAGTAAAAGTAGTATTGTTGCTAGAGTAATTTTAAGTTTGTCCTACGCAATACTACATATTGTATCTCGAAACCATAGTGTCCTAGCAATAGTCCGAGGTTAAAAGTGCATAAAATCGAGTAAGTTTACAAAAAGACTGTCTTGTCTTCTAGAAAAAATATGCATAGACAATGTTATACCTATCTAGTAAACATTTTCAAATATTGTTAAAGATTAAACATGATATGTCTAGTTTTGTATGTGCAATTTGTTATCACAATAATCACAAAATACACGTGTACGAAACTAAGTCAGCTAGAGTACTTACTGTCAGGATTTGGTGAAGATCGATTCTTGTCATCTTCATCGGAAGGAGGATTAGTTTCTGCAAATAATAAAAATACTTGTATGTTCTTATTTAAAGCGAATAAATCATAGACAAATATGTGTATACGCTATATAAATATATATGCAAGTCATATGACGTGAATATTAGCAATCCTGTAAATGCAATTTCAATCATAAATACTAAAAAACACTTATTTTGACAAGCTCATCTGTAACATTATGTGAAAACTTTGCTTGTATATGTAAATCTAGCTACCATCTAAATGCAGCCATCATATATAAAAAAAAAACAGATAACCCGAAGTTCAAAGTCGTATAACTCAAAGACCCATTTACAATATGCCATATATTTTATCATAAAATGAGAGTTAGTATTTAAGTAATAGTCTTTGTTAATCTATATTATAAAAATGAATCGCAAAATGTGTTGGTAAGAGCAAAACTCAACGACGCCTTGACCAATTTGGCCAATTCTTTTTACTAAATGTTATTTGAAGTCCAAGGATGGTTTTTACGGAGATAAATTCAAATAATTGCCGGAAAAACTCTTAGAACAGCCCTTTTCTTTTTCCCATACAGACGTTTTCTAACTAAAATGTGGAGTGAATTTGAACTTTATTGCTATTTGATAAAGTTCATATTAAATAACAAGCACTCACTGTTGTCTGAAAACGTTGAATTTTAATAATTTAAATCAAAAAATTATTCAAATTTAACGTTTGCTTCCTTGCGCTGCGATAGCTCGACTGACGAGACAAGGCGTAGTTTCGTTGTATGTGTTGTGTGTAATTATGTAGGTACAAGGCGAGTCGTAGTTCTACCGGTCTCACTTCTCTGTACACAACATTCTGTCTCGACTTTTTTATTTTGTCTGAGCTTGAAACGAGTATTAGCGTTCAACAAAAGTCCTAGTTTAACTATGACTATCTTCACTTCTACACTAATATTATAAAGAGGAAAGATATGTTTGTTTGTTCGAATTGATGGGCTCCGAAAATACTGGACCAATTTGAAAAACCCTTTCACCGTTAGAATCCTAAATTGGCCCTGATGAACATTAACTATAGCATATTTGCATGCTTAAAATCGAGTAAGTTTACTAGACGAATGTATTTGTCTTCAATTAAACTTGTACAGCCAACGTTGTATCAAAATTATGAGAAGTATTATATACTCTATCACATATATACTCGTATATATTATACATGTCGCCGCGGAGTTTTGGAGGCGCTATAATTAATGGAAATTCATTAATATTTGTTATTCTTTTTAATATTAAATTTTATATATAGATTCATATTCGATTTTTTAAGACGAATTGTAATGTAAATTAATGTGAACATTTAAATAAGTGTATTAATTTGATTCAAGATTGTGCGAGTACTTCGATGTAAGTCAATATTACTATTTTGAGATGCTTTTGATGCTTTGGTTTACCAGAATTGATTTGTAATAGCGTTTAAATAATTCAGACTTGATTTGGAATCCATAATATGGTTATTTGTGGTTAAATTCACATTACGAAAATGACGATGGAGCCCTCTGCCTACATTTTGGTGCAAGTCAACGTTGCCGCCAGGATGGCGGCAGAATAATCACAATAATCAGAAAAAAACAAATTTGCTCTGTTCAGAAAATTAATAAGCCTAACCGTGGTGTACTTTTAAGTTTGTACATAAATGTACGAAAATAAGTCAGCAAAGGTATTTACCGTCAGGTTTTGATGGATTCTTGTCATCTCCGCCGGAAGAAGGGTTAGTTTCTGCAAAGCATAGGAAGTTTATATATCCAATACTGTATATGCAATTAAAATCGTAAATACTATTTAAAAACCTTATTAACAGCAAGCTTGCCCGTAGCATTTTGTTAATACTTTCTTAATATTTATATAATGATTGACATCCGTCTGTATGCAGTTGTGATTTTTTGAAAAAAAAAAACAAGTAATCCAGAGCTCTAAAGTCGTACCAAAACCTAATTAAGTTAGTAAAAGTAGTATTGTTGCTAGAGTAATTTTAAGTTTGTCCTACGCAATACTACATATTGTATCTCGAAACCATAGTGTCCTAGCAATAGTCCGAGGTTAAAAGTGCATAAAATCGAGTAAGTTTACAAAAAGACTGTCTTGTCTTCTAGAAAAAATATGCATAGACAACGTTATACCTATCTAGTAAACATTTTCAAATATTGTTAAAGATTAAACATGATATGTCTAGTTTTGTATGTGCAATTTGTTATCACAATAATCACAAAATACACGTGTACGAAACTAAGTCAGCTAGAGTACTTACTGTCAGGATTTGGTGAAGATCGATTCTTGTCATCTTCATCGGAAGGAGGATTAGTTTCTGCAAATAATAAAAATACTTGTATGTTCTTATTTAAAGCGAATAAATCATAGACAAATATGTGTATACGCTATATAAATATATATGCAAGTCATATGACGTGAATATTAGCAATCCTATAAATGCAAATTCAATCATAAATACTAAAAAACATTAATTTTGACAAGCTCATCTGTAACATTATGCGATTTTTTGGCTTGTATATGTAAATCTAGCTATTATCTAAATGCGGCCATCATTAATAAAAAAAGACAGATAACCCGAAGCTCAAAGTCGTATAACCCAAAGACCCATTTACAATATGACATATATTTTATCATAAAATGAGAGTTAGTATTTAAGTAATAGTCTTTGTTAATCTATGTTATAAAAATGAATCGCAAAATGTGTTGGTAAGAGCAAAACTCAACGACGCCTTGACCAATTTGGCCAATTCTTTTTACTAAATGTTATCTGAAGTCCAAGGATGGTTTTTACGGAGAAAAATTCAAATAATTGCCGGGAAAACTCTAAGAACAGCCCTTTTCTTTTTCCCATACAGACGTTTTCTAACTAAAATGTGGAGTCAATTTGAACTTTATTGCTATTTGATAAAGTTCATATTAAATAACAAGAACTCACTGTTGTCTGAAAACGTTGAATTTTAATAATTTAAATCAAAAAATTATTCAAATTTAACGTTTGCTTCCTTGCGCTGCGATAGCTCGACTGACGAGACAAGGCGTAGTTTCGTTGTATGTGTTGTGTGTAATTATGTAGGTACAAGGCGAGTCGTAGTTCTACCGGTCTCACTTCTCTGTACACAACATTCTGTCTTGACTTTTTTATTTTGTCTGAGCTTGAAACGAGTATTAGCGTTCAACAAAAGTCCTAGTTTAACTATGACTATCTTCACTTCTACACTAATATTATAAAGAGGAAAGATATGTTTGTTTGTTCGAATTGATGGGCTCCGAAAATACTGGACCAATTTGAAAAACCCTTTCACCATTAGAATCCTAAATTGGCCCTGATGAACATTAACTATAGCATATTTGCATGCTTAAAATCGAGTAAGTTTACTAGACGAATGTATTTGTCTTCAATTAAACTTGTACAGCCAACGTTGTATCAAAATTATGAGAAGTATTATATACTCTATCACATATATACTCGTATATATTATACATGTCGCCGCGGAGTTTTGGAGGCGCTATAATTAATGGAAATTCATTAATATTTGTTATTCTTTTTAATATTAAATTTTATATATAGATTCATATTCGATTTTTAAGACGAATTGTAATGTAAATTAATGTGAACATTTAAATAAGTGTATTAATTTGATTCAAGATTGTGCGAGTACTTCGATGTAAGTCAATATTACTATTTTGAGATGCTTTTGATGCTTTGGTTTACCAGAATTGATTTGTAATAGCGTTTAAATAATTCAGACTTGATTTGGAATCCATAATATGGTTATTTGTGGTTAAATTCACATTACGAAAATGACGATGGAGCCCTCTGCCTACATTTTGGTGCAAGTCAACGTTGCCGCCAGGATGGCGGCAGAATAATCACAATGATCAGAAAAAAACAAATTTGCTCTGTTCAGAAAATTAATAAGCCTAACCGTGGTGTACTTTTAAGTTTGTACATAAATGTACGAAAATAAGTCAGCAAAGGTATTTACCGTCAGGTTTTGATGGATTCTTGTCATCTCCGCCGGAAGAAGGGTTAGTTTCTGCAAAGCATAGGAAGTTTATATATCCAATACTGTATATGCAATTAAAATCGTAAATACTATTTAAAAACCTTATTAACAGCAAGCTTGCCCGTAGCATTTTGTTAATACTTTCTTAATATTTATATAATGATTGACATCCGTCTGTATGCAGTTGTGATTTTTTGAAAAAAAAACAAGTAATCCAGAGCTCTAAAGTCGTACCAAAACCTAATTAAGTTAGTAAAAGTAGTATTGTTGCTAGAGTAATTTTAAGTTTGTCCTACGCAATACTACATATTGTATCTCGAAACCATAGTGTCCTAGCAATAGTCCGAGGTTAAAAGTGCATAAAATCGAGTAAGTTTACAAAAAGAATGTCTTGTCTTCTAGAAAAAATATGCATAGACAACGTTATACCTATCTAGTAAACATTTTCAAATATTGTTAAAGATTAAACATGATATGTCTAGTTTTGTATGTGCAATTTGTTATCACAATAATCACAAAATACACGTGTACGAAACTAAGTCAGCTAGAGTACTTACTGTCAGGATTTGGTGAAGATCGATTCTTGTCATCTTCATCGGAAGGAGGATTAGTTTCTGCAAATAATAAAAATACTTGTATGTTCTTATTTAAAGCGAATAAATCATAGACAAATATGTGTATACGCTATATAAATATATATGCAAGTCATATGACGTGAATATTAGCAATCCTGTAAATGCAATTTCAATCATAAATACTAAAAAACACTTATTTTGACAAGCTCATCTGTAACATTATGTGAAAACTTTGCTTGTATATGTAAATCTAGCTACCATCTAAATGCAGCCATCATATATAAAAAAAAAACAGATAACCCGAAGTTCAAAGTCGTATAACTCAAAGACCCATTTACAATATGCCATATATTTTATCATAAAATGAGTGTTAGTGTTTAAACAAAAGTCTTTGGTAATATGTGAATAAAATCGAGTGAGTTTACTAGACAAATGTATTGTCCTTTAAAAGATCTTTTATAGACAACGTTGTATTAATTTTATAATTAGTAAATATTTTAATATATTGATAAACATTAAACATAAAATATTTAGTTTTCATGTACTATGTCATCACAATAATCCGAAAATTTATAAGCCTAACCGTGGTGTACTTTTAAGTTTGTACATAAATGTACGAAAATAAGTCAGCAAAGGTATTTACCGTCAGGTTTTGATGGATTCTTGTCATCTCCGCCGGAAGAAGGGTTAGTTTCTGCAAAGCATAGGAAGTTTATATATCCAATACTGTATATTATGCAATTAAAATCGTAAATACTATTTAAAAACCTTATTAACAGCAAGCTTGCCCGTAGCATTTTGTTAATACTTTCTTAATATTTATATAATGATTGACATCCGTCTGTATGCAGTTGTGATTTTTTGAAAAAAAAACAAGTAATCCAGAGCTCTAAAGTCGTACCAAAACCTAATTAAGTTAGTAAAAGTAGTATTGTTGCTAGAGTAATTTTAAGTTTGTCCTACGCAATACTACATATTGTATCTCGAAACCATAGTGTCCTAGCAATAGTCCGAGGTTAAAAGTGCATAAAATCGAGTAAGTTTACAAAAAGAATGTCTTGTCTTCTAGAAAAAATATGCATAGACAACGTTATACCTATCTAGTAAACATTTTCAAATATTGTTAAAGATTAAACATGATATGTCTAGTTTTGTATGTGCAATTTGTTATCACAATAATCACAAAATACACGTGTATGAAACTAAGTCAGCTAGAGTACTTACTGTCAGGATTTGGTGTAGATCTATTCTTGTCATCTTCATCGGAAGGAGGATTAGTTTCTGCAAATAATATAAATACTTGTATGTTCTTATTTAAAGCGAATAAATCATAGATAAATATGTGTATACGCTATATAAATATATATGCAAGTCATATGACGTGAATATTAGCAATCCTGTAAATGCAATTTCAATCATAAATACTAAAAAACACTTATTTTGACAAGCTCATCTGTAACATTATGTGAAAACTTTGCTTGTATATGTGAATCTAGCTACCATCTAAATGCAGCCATCATATATAAAAAAAAAACAGATAACCCGAAGTTCAAAGTCGTATAACTCAAAGACCCATTTACAATATGCCATATATTTTATCATAAAATGAGTGTTAGTGTTTAAACAAAAGTCTTTGGTAATATGTGAATAAAATCAAATGAGTTTACTAGACAAATGTATTGTCCTTTAAAAGATCTTTTATAGACAACGTTGTATTAATTTTATAATTAGTAAATATTTTAATATATTGATAAACATTAAACATAAAATATTTAGTTTTCATGTACTATGTCATCACAATAATCCGAAAATTTATAAGCCTAACCGTGGTGTAGAAAAAAAATGCATAGACAACCCATCTAGTAAACATTTTCAAATATTGATAAAGATTAAACATGATATGTCTAGTTTTGTATGTGCAATTTGTTATCACAATAATCACAAAATACACGTGTACGAAACTAAGTCAGCTAGAGTACTTACTGTCAGAATTTGATGAAGATGTATTCTTGTCATCTCCGCCGGAAGAAGGCTTAGTTTCTGCAAATAATAATAATAGGTACTTGTATGTTCTTTTTAAAGGCGTATAATTCATGAATAAAATATGTATATACACTTTATAAAAATAATGCAAATCATATGACGTGAATATTACGAGAAGCAATCCTATAAATGCAATTTAAATCATAAATACTTAAAAAAAAACTATTTTGGACAAGATCATCTGTAGCATTATGTGAATACCTTGCTTGTATATGCTAATGTAGCCATCCATCTGCATGCGGCCATAATTAATAAAAAAAACAGATAACCCGAAGTTCGAAGTCGTATGTCCCGAATTCACATGAATAACACGAATTCAATGACGATGACGCCCTCTGCCTCCTTTTTGGTGCAAGTCAACGTTGCCGCCAAGATGGCAGCTGGCAAGCTGCAGGCGGGCTCTAAGATATTATTCATTTTGTTGCGGATTTTCAACAGGAAAACATGTGAGTGTTGAACCTTTGTCTAATTTTCCCACGATTCCAAATTAAATTAGACTAGCCTCTTATTTTTAGAAACTTGTGCGAGTGAAAGTGAATCCGTTATGAAATAGTATTGAAAATAGTTGTTTAAACACTAAGCGGTAGTGTTTCTAATTAAACTAAGCGTTACTGTCAAATGTAATAGTGTTAAGTGACAGTTCAAAAAACAAAGCCCTATGAGTTTCTTGTCTGTTCTTCTCATAGTGATAGTCCTTTGCGTATAGACGTAGTTATACCTACCCTCAAACCTTGTTCAGATAAATATTAAAAACAAGTCAACTCAACCTTATGTTTTATTCCAACATAACTTGGTTAGTACTCCATTAGGAAGATAGATCTGAGCGACTCTTTAGTTAAGTGATTATTAGTAGCAGATATTCCTGGTAGTTGGCTTCTATGCTTAAATAGAGACTGTAAAACCTTGAACTTGCTGAAAGTCAATGGTTTTACATTACATTTAAAATCGACCCTATGTTTTAGGTGACACATGTTATAACTGGAAATCATTGTATAAGCAATTGTCTTAGTTTGGCTAGCGGTGTTTAAATTCTAAAAGATTCATTGACAGAGAAAGAAGAAGAACGAAAATAAAAAGATGTCGTTCTGGTGATTTATCAGAATAGAGGTCAATCTCCAAATATAAATAAGAATTTGATTTAAAACATGAGCTTTTCCATAGGCCACGAAAATTCACAGGTAAAGACCAGAAGATATCATTGGCCAAAAGATATTTATAGAGTGGATATATTATGTACATTTATCCTTTTAACCTGCTCCTAGTGTGGTGAAGATGCCAGAGATTTATTACAAAGCGAAGCTGCCAATTTCATCCCGCTAGTGTTCCCCAATCGAACATCTAAATATAACTCTTTGAAATTCTCTTCTATAGTTCCTTTTAATTTTTTTATAATAAGTAAGTTCATGCACGGTAATATTATCTAATCCAGTATTGTAAGTCCACCCTGTCCGCACGGTACGTAAACACGCGGTACAGCTGCCCGCGTAAAGTAATTTCATTTCATTTACTTGGGTTTCGTTCTAGATTTGTGGTTGTAAATATTATATTTATTATTTAAAAAAATACTACTTGTGAAGGAATTAGGTAAAGTTCAATAAAATTAAATTTTGTGTTATGATTACTTGTTAGATTTAATAAAAACCACCCATTTAAATTTGTGACTAAAAAATATTTGCGCCTCGATTAAGACGTACGAAATGTTTTACTCGAGTGTAGGTATGCATGGTACTCTTAAGTCACATTTTTAAATAATTATTATAAACCTATTCTATTTTTTGTTAATAAGTGCACGCCTGCAATCATGAAATTATTGTCCATTTATCATTTGTGTAATAACTAGCGTTTTTAGTATTTATACTCAATTAACAATAAATAGTTTATATATATTTTAATCAATGGAATAAGCGAAATACCTACATATTAATAAAAAAACAAATTATGTATATAAGTAAATTAGTATGTATGTATGTATATAAAAATAATTTATAGTTTCCAAGTAATTTAAAAAAAAATCTGGGTGTGTTATTTTATAATGAAACAATTCAAACAATTAATTAAATCATAACATAAACTATATGTGCATTAATTAAGTAAGTACTTATACTTATTTCAATAAATTATTCACAAATCGCACGCTTACTGCTTACAAAACCTACACACCGTTCATTCGTCACAGCGCGAGCGGCGCATTCGCGGCTGCACGCTTAGTACACACTACCGAGTATACTACAAAATCGAGGCGCGTAAGTGTAACTCGCGTTTCGGCCGTTGCGAATACTGGTAGATAATATTATTACCGTGGTATAAGGCTTAGTTTTCTATTTTTATAATTATGTAGGTACCATGTGGGATGCCTAGCTTGATAGTAGTACAATGTAAGGTTTAAACGGCTGTAACATTACACAGTGCAAAATACGAACACGATTCAGATTGCTTTCCTTGTTCTATTTATATACTATTTTACTATATACTTATAAATAAATAGATGGATTACCGCTTCCTGGTGCAGGTCCTTTGGGTTTTCCATTATTGCTGGAAGCAGCTCCACCTGCAAATAACAAAGCATAATTGTACTATACATACGATATCTACTAAAGATATTTACTAAAATTTATTAAATTTGATGTTAAATGTACACAAACTCTACTACATCAATTTCACATATAATATTATGCAATAATTGCAGGCGTCTAGAATTATTCTAGATGCCTCAAGTATTCGATTTAGTACAAAATTTAATATCGTCAAATAGTGAGCCATTTGCAGATTTAAGAGTTTAATATTGATTACTAAACTTAAAAGTAAGTAAATCATTCTCACGACTTTCCTTGAATTTATCTGTCTAATTCTATTTGAGCCCTTATAACATGCCCAAAAATTATATTGCTCTAATTCTAGTAGAAGTTAGTTACATTTTGCGAAAGTCAAGTGTAATTTTATTTGTAACCATAGTAATTGTACTAGTAATAACTTTTATTAATCTAGTGATTTTGCAATAGAAAATTGGTATGGCAATAATAACATAATATATCATATAAAAAAGTCTCACAGCAAGTTCAAGTTTCAATAATTGCGCCTGAGAATACATAAACGTAGGTACTATATCACACGATTTTATGTTTGACCAGTTGCAAATCGTTTTGCTTTGGACATGTGCATTGCAAGCTAACTCCGCCTCTTATTGTATTGCCTAATGACAGGCATAAAAAGAAATTCCGTTGTAAAAATCTTTTGTTCTTACATATTGTAGAAATTCTATGTTTTTTCAGGAATATGATTATTGTATTTTATTACAATAAAATCTGCAGTTCTTTGAATCGCGTTGATAGTTCTTATATTTTCCTTGTATAGGTACCTTATAGGTTTACCTCTTAAGTTTCATATTATAATCTTAATAAAAAATCTCAGTTTATTGTATTTGATTAAGTTATACCTCTTAGTTTATTTCAATACAACGTTAAACCTGCTCCTTGTATTTAAAATACTAAAATAAAAAGTAGAACCTGGTCCTTTTAAGCATGTTGGTTACTTCTGTTTTAAGGATTACCACATAAAAACTATGTGAAAAGAACTTGTACTTACAATAAGCTTTTATTTCACACCAATAAGCAGAGAATAGGCGGATGTAGCGAATGGTCATTTCACGCAAAATTCACCCTTAAGATGGCATAAACTTGACCATACATCTTTTCGTATTTTCCATGCTTAGGGGTGACGTTCACTAAATATAATATCGTTGATTGCCTTAAATGAGTTTAAGCTAGCACAATAACTAATAAAAGAACATTATTCCTTATCTGTAAGCTGCAAAATACTTTTTGACTAGACGAAATCCAACAACACAACACGCGAAACGCAAATGATGCAATAACAATAATCAGTCAGTTTGTCTGTACTAACTATAACATAATCTGTACCTATACCAAGCTTATTTTAGGGTCGGGTTGGTCACATACCTAAATATAGGTACGAGGGGTTGGTATAGCGTTTGAAAGTTAATTTATGTCGACGTTATCCCACCTTCCGCTTATTCCACGTTTATTAGTGTCGACGTTGACTAGTCCAGTGTTATAATTGGTTTAACCATTTATACCGAGTTTATTATTATCCCTGTAATTGTTTGTAGCACAGCTGCAGAAAATAACTCTAGTTCGTTACCACATTTAAATTGATTAAATCTACTTAAACCTATTATTAATTGAAATTTATTAGCGAGTACGCTTATAAGAACTAAATGTACAGGGTGAAAAGGGTACGAACAATGTCCGTTATCTATATGTATATAATCGTGTTATATGTGAATTAATACTAAAATTATAGAATAGGTATATTAGTGAAATTGTTTACCGCCTACTGCAGAAGCACTGCTGGATCCTCCATTGCTTTTGGAAGCAGCTGCACCTGTAACGGAAAAAAGGACGTAAAGTAAACTAACAATGATTTACTACGCGGGCCCGTTCGGCTTGGTGGGTGAGGTTAGTGCAATCATGTTGTCGAAGTCTTCACGAAGGAAGCTCATCAAGTTGGACACCTACATACTCAGTAGTGGGCTGGGCTAGCCCACGCATTTACAGGTTTATTAGAAAGATAAATTAAAATTGATAGCTTGACCGAATTATAGTGCTTAATAGGAGAACTTACCGGTTGCTGCAGCATTACTGGAACCTCCATCTTCGTTAGATGCATTAGCAACACCTATAGATTTCAAAATGTTAATTATATGATAATTTCAAATATATTATGATCTTTCATTATTATTCGCTTTTCTCAAGCAAATTTCTCATACAAAGTTAATATTTATATAAAGGATCATATTTACAAAATAAAACACACGTTTAATATTCACCAGTAGCACTCTGCTGGTTGATTAAAGATATTTTTCTTTTATGTTAATTTTAATACGGTCTTAACAAAATAAACTATTAAGTATTGAGATCAAAATCTATATGCAATCCTGCTACATCTTACGAATATTATATAAATGCGAATATCTGGATGGATTCAGGTTTGTTACTCAACGAAGCCCAAACAGACAAAAATAGATCCTGTAAGTAGCAAGGGTGTTTTACCAAAAATATTAACGGACTTCAACATTGAGACATGCGCACAATATTGAGATAATAGGTACTATGGAACTATCAAGGTAATGACTTCAACAAGTTATTTCTCACTTTTTATTAGTGGTAAAGTCAGTTCCATTTTTGTGATTTGTTTTTTTTATTCACATTATATATACTGTTTCTATAACTCCATAAGAATCACAAGATCTTACCGGTTCCAGCTGCAGCACTACTGGAGCCACCTTGGTTATCACCACCGCCTGAGTATTGATAAAATATTTTTTTATATAAGTTTAACAACTATTGAAATATTTCCTTTTCAGCAAGATCTACTGTACGTAAAATGGAATGTTCGCGAGCTGCGTTCTACAACGTTACTAACATAACTATCTGAGTAGTACGCAAATAAGTCGGCATTACCAACAAAAGTCTTTTATAGTATATAAATATAATCGAAAGAGTTTAGTAGACAAATATATTGTCTCTTATAAGAACGTTTATGGGCAACGTTATATAAATTCTATAATTAGTAAGTATTTTAATACATTGGTAAACATTTAACATGAAATGTTTAGTTTTCATGTTCTATGTCATCACAAAAATCAGAAAAATCACATTTGCTCTGTTCAGAAAATTAATAAGCCTAACCGTGGTATATTTTTTTAGTTTTTGCAAAGCATAGGAAGTTTAAGTATCCAATACTGTATATGAAATTAAAATCGTAAATACTATTAAAGAACTTTTTAGCAGCAAGCTTGTTTGTAGCATTTTGTTAATTCTTTGTTAATATTTATATGTTTTATGACATCCGTCTGTATGCAGTTGTAATTTTTTGAAAAAATCAAGTAATCCAGAGCTCAAAAGTCGTACCAAAACCCAATTAAGTTAGTAAAAGTAGTATTGTTGCTAGAGTAATTTTAAGTTTGTCCTACGCAATACTACATATTGTATCTACCGTACCAAAACCCAATTAAGTTAGTAAAAGTAGTATTGTTACTAGAGTAATTTTACGTTTGTCCTACGCAATACTACATATTGTATCTACCGTACCAAACCCAATTAAGTTAGTAAAACTAGTATTGTTGCTAGAGTAATTTTAAGTTTGTCCTACATATTGTATCTACCGTACCAAAACCCTATTAAGTTAGTAAAAGTAGTATTGTTGCTAGGGTAATTTTAAGTTTGTCTCCTATGCAATAATACATATTGTATCTCGAAACCATAGTGTCCAAGCAATAGTCTGAGGTTAATAGTGCATAAAATCGAGTAAGTTTACAAAAAGACTGTCTTGTCTTCTAGAAAAAATATGCATAGACAACGTTATACCTATCTAGTAAACATTTTCAAATATTGTTAAAGATTAAACATGATATGTCTAGTTTTGTATGTGCAATTTGTTATCACAATAATCACAAAATACACGTGTACGAAACTAAGTCAGCTAGAGTACTTACTGTCAGGATTTGATGAAGATGGATTCCTGTCATCTTCATCGGAAGAAGGATTAGTTTCTGCAAATAATAATAATACTTGTATTTTCTTATTTAAAGCGAATAATTCATAGATAAATATGTGTAAACGCTATATAAATATAAATGCAAATCATATGACGTGAATATTAGCAATCCTATAAATGCAAATTCAATCATAAATACTAAAAAACATTAATTTTGACAAGCTCATCTGTAACATTATGCGATTTTTTTGCTTGTATATGTAAATCTAGCTACCATCTAAATGCGGCCATCATTAATAAAAAAAGACAGATAACCCGAAGCTCAAAGTCGTATAACCCAAAGACCCATTTACAATATGACATATATTTTATCATAAAATGAGAGTTAGTATTTAAGTAATAGTCTTTGTTAATCTATATTATAAAAATGAATCGCAAAATGTGTTGGTAAGAGCAAAACTCAACGACGCCTTGACCAATTTGGCCAATTCTTTTTACTAAATGTTATTTGAAGTCCAAGGATGGTTTTTACGGAGATAAATTCAAATAATTGCCGGGAAAACTCTTAGAACAGCCCTTTTCTTTTTCCCATACAGACGTTTTCTAACTAAAATGTGGAGTCAATTTGAACTTTATTGCTATTTGATAAAGTTCATATTAAATAACAAGCACTCACTGTTGTCTGAAAACGTTGAATTTTAATAATTTAAATCAAAAAATTATTCAAATTTAACGTTTGCTTCCTTGCGCTGCGATAGCTCGACTGACGAGACAAGGCGTAGTTTCGTTGTATGTGTTGTGTGTAATTATGTAGGTACAAGGCGAGTCGTAGTTCTACCGGTCTCACTTCTCTGTACACAACATTCTGTCTCGACTTTTTTATTTTGTCTGAGCTTGAAACGAGTATTAGCGTTCAACAAAAGTCCTAGTTTAACTATGACTATCTTCACTTCTACACTAATATTATAAAGAGGAAAGATATGTTTGTTTGTTCGAATTGATGGGCTCCGAAAATACTGGACCAATTTGAAAAACCCTTTCACCATTAGAATCCTAAATTGGCCCTGATGAACATTAACTATAGCATATTTGCATGCTTAAAATCGAGAAAGTTTACTAGACGAATGTATTTGTCTTCAATTAAACTTGTACAGCCAACGTTGTATCAAAATTATGAGAAGTATTATATACTCTATCACATATATACTCGTATATATTATACATGTCGCCGCGGAGTTTTGGAGGCGCTATAATTAATGGAAATTCATTAATATTTGTTATTATTTTTAATATTAAATTTTATATATAGATTCATATTCGATTTTTTAAGACGAATTGTAATGTAAATTAATGTGAACATTTAAATAAGTGTATTAATTTGATTCAAGATTGTGCGAGTACTTCGATGTAAGTCAATATTACTATTTTGAGATGCTTTTGATGCTTTGGTTTACCAGAAATGATTTGTAATAGCGTTTAAATAATTCAGACTTGATTTGGAATCCATAATATGGTTATTTGTGGTTAAATTCACATTACGAAAATGACGATGGAGCCCTCTGCCTACATTTTGGTGCAAGTCAACGTTGCCGCCAGGATGGCGGCAGAATAATCACAATAATCAGAAAAAAACAAATTTGCTCTGTTCAGAAAATTAATAAGCCTAACCGTGGTGTACTTTTAAGTTTGTACATAAATGTACGAAAATAAGTCAGCAAAGGTATTTACCGTCAGGTTTTGATGGATTCTTGTCATCTCCGCCGGAAGAAGGGTTAGTTTCTGCAAAGCATAGGAAGTTTATATATCCAATACTGTATATGCAATTAAAATCGTAAATACTATTTAAAAACCTTATTAACAGCAAGCTTGTCCGTAGCATTTTGTTAATACTTTCTTAATATTTATATAATGATTGACATCCGTCTGTATGCAGTTGTGATTTTTTGAAAAAAAAAAACAAGTAATCCAGAGCTCTAAAGTCGTACCAAAACCTAATTAAGTTAGTAAAAGTAGTATTGTTGCTAGAGTAATTTTAAGTTTGTCCTACGCAATACTACATATTGTATCTCGAAACCATAGTGTCCTAGCAATAGTCCGAGGTTAAAAGTGCATAAAATCGAGTAAGTTTACAAAAAGAATGTCTTGTCTTCTAGAAAAAATATGCATAGACAACGTTACACCTATCTAGTAAACATTTTCAAATATTGTTAAAGATTAAACATGATATGTCTAGTTTTGTATGTGCAATTTGTTATCACAATAATCACAAAATACACGTGTACGAAACTAAGTCAGCTAGAGTACTTACTGTCAGGATTTGGTGAAGATCGATTCTTGTCATCTTCATCGGAAGGAGGATTAGTTTCTGCAAATAATAAAAATACTTGTATGTTCTTATTTAAAGCGAATAAATCATAGACAAATATGTGTATACGCTATATAAATATATATGCAAGTCATATGACGTGAATATTAGCAATCCTATAAATGCAAATTCAATCATAAATACTAAAAAACATTAATTTTGACAAGCTCATCTGTAACATTATGCGATTTTTTTGCTTGTATATGTAAATCTAGCTATTATCTAAATGCGGCCATCATTAATAAAAAAAGACAGATAACCCGAAGCTCAAAGTCGTATAACCCAAAGACCCATTTACAATATGACATATATTTTATCATAAAATGAGAGTTAGTATTTAAGTAATAGTCTTTGTTAATCTATATTATAAAAATGAATCGCAAAATGTGTTGGTAAGAGCAAAACTCAACGACGCCTTGACCAATTTGGCCAATTCTTTTTACTAAATGTTATTTGAAGTCCAAGGATAGTTTTTACGGAGATAAATTCAAATAATTGCCGGGAAAACTCTTAGAACAGCCCTTTTCTTTTTCCCATACAGACGTTTTCTAACTAAAATGTGGAGTCAATTTGAACTTTATTGCTATTTGATAAAGTTCATATTAAATAACAAGCACTCACTGTTGTCTGAAAACGTTGAATTTTAATAATTTAAATCAAAAAATTATTCAAATTTAACGTTTGCTTCCTTGCGCTGCGATAGCTCGACTGACGAGACAAGGCGTAGTTTCGTTGTATGTGTTGTGTGTAATTATGTAGGTACAAGGCGAGTCGTAGTTCTACCGGTCTCACTTCTCTGTACACAACATTCTGTCTTGACTTTTTTATTTTGTCTGAGCTTGAAACGAGTATTAGCGTTCAACAAAAGTCCTAGTTTAACTATGACTATCTTCACTTCTACACTAATATTATAAAGAGGAAAGATATGTTTGTTTGTTCGAATTGATGGGCTCCGAAAATACTGGACCAATTTGAAAAACCCTTTCACCATTAGAATCCTAAATTGGCCCTGATGAACATTAAAATCGAGTAAGTTTACTAGACGAATGTTTTTGTCTTCAATTAAACTTGTACAGCCAACGTTGTATCAAAATTATGAGAAGTATTATATACTCTATCACATATATACTCGTATATATTATACATGTCGCCGCGGAGTTTTGGAGGCGCTATAATTAATGGAAATTCATTAATATTTGTTATTCTTTTTAATATTAAATTTTATATATAGATTCATATTCGATTTTTTAAGACGAATTGTAATGTAAATTAATGTGAACATTTAAATAAGTGTATTAATTTGATTCAAGATTGTGCGAGTACTTCGATGTAAGTCAATATTACTATTTTGAGATGCTTTTGATGCTTTGGTTTACCAGAATTGATTTGTAATAGCGTTTAAATAATTCAGACTTGATTTGGAATCCATAATATGGTTATTTGTGGTTAAATTCACATTACGAAAATGACGATGGAGCCCTCTGCCTACATTTTGGTGCAAGTCAACGTTGCCGCCAGGATGGCGGCAGAATAATCACAATAATCAGAAAAAAACAAATTTGCTCTGTTCAGAAAATTAATAAGCCTAACCGTGGTGTACTTTTAAGTTTGTAAATAAATGTACGAAAATAAGTCAGCAAAGGTATTTACCGTCAGGTTTTGATGGATTCTTGTCATCTCCGCCGGAAGAAGGGTTAGTTTCTGCAAAGCATAGGAAGTTTATATATCCAATACTGTATATGCAATTAAAATCGTAAATACTATTTAAAAACCTTATTAACAGCAAGCTTGCCCGTAGCATTTTGTTAATACTTTCTTAATATTTATATAATAATTGACATCCGTCTGTATGCAGTTGTGATTTTTTGAAAAAAAAAACAAGTAATCCAGAGCTCTAAAGTCGTACCAAAACCTAATTAAGTTAGTAAAAGTAGTATTGTTGCTAGAGTAATTTTAAGTTTGTCCTACGCAATACTACATATTGTATCTCGAAACCATAGTGTCCTAGCAATAGTCCGAGGTTAAAAGTGCATAAAATCGAGTAAGTTTACAAAAAGAATGTCTTGTCTTCTAGAAAAAATATGCATAGACAACGTTATACCTATCTAGTAAACATTTTCAAATATTGTTAAAGATTAAACATGATATGTCTAGTTTTGTATGTGCAATTTGTTATCACAATAATCACAAAATACACGTGTACGAAACTAAGTCAGCTAGAGTACTTACTGTCAGGATTTGGTGAAGATCGATTCTTGTCATCTTCATCGGAAGGAGGATTAGTTTCTGCAAATAATAAAAATACTTGTATGTTCTTATTTAAAGCGAATAAATCATAGACAAATATGTGTATACGCTATATAAATATATATGCAAGTCATATGACGTGAATATTAGCAATCCTGTAAATGCAATTTCAATCATAAATACTAAAAAACACTTATTTTGACAAGCTCATCTGTAACATTATGTGAAAACTTTGCTTGTATATGTGAATCTAGCTACCATCTAAATGCAGCCATCATATATAAAAAAAAAACAGATAACCCGAAGTTCAAAGTCGTATAACTCAAAGACCCATTTACAATATGCCATATATTTTATCATAAAATGAGTGTTAGTGTTTAAACAAAAGTCTTTGGTAATATGTGAATAAAATCGAGTGAGTTTACTAGACAAATGTATTGTCCTTTAAAAGATCTTTTATAGACAACGTTGTATTAATTTTATAATTAGTAAATATTTTAATATATTGATAAACATTAAACATAAAATATTTAGTTTTCATGTACTATGTCATCACAATAATCCGAAAATTTATAAGCCTAACCGTGGTGTACTTTTAAGTTTGTACATAAATGTACGAAAATAAGTCAGCAAAGGTATTTACCGTCAGGTTTTGATGGATTCTTGTCATCTCCGCCGGAAGAAGGGTTAGTTTCTGCAAAGCATAGGAATTTTATATATCCAATACTGTATATGCAATTAAAATCGTAAATACTATTTAAAAACCTTATTAACAGCAAGCTTGCCCGTAGCATTTTGTTAATACTTTCTTAATATTTATATAATGATTGACATCCGTCTGTATGCAGTTGTGATTTTTTGAAAAAAAAAACAAGTAATCCAGAGCTCTAAAGTCGTACCAAAACCTAATTAAGTTAGTAAAAGTAGTATTGTTGCTAGAGTAATTTTAAGTTTGTCCTACGCAATACTACATATTGTATCTCGAAACCATAGTGTCCTAGCAATAGTCCGAGGTTAAAAGTGCATAAAATCGAGTAAGTTTACAAAGAGAATGTCTTGTCTTCTAGAAAAAATATGCATAGACAACGTTATACCTATCTAGTAAACATTTTCAAATATTGTTAAAGATTAAACATGATATGTCTAGTTTTGTATGTGCAATTTGTTATCACAATAATCACAAAATACACGTGTATGAAACTAAGTCAGCTAGAGTACTTACTGTCAGGATTTGGTGAAGATCTATTCTTGTCATCTTCATCGGAAGGAGGATTAGTTTCTGCAAATAATAAAAATACTTGTATGTTCTTATTTAAAGCGAATAAATCATAGATAAATATGTGTATACGCTATATAAATATATATGCAAGTCATATGACGTGAATATTAGCAATCCTGTAAATGCAATTTCAATCATAAATACTAAAAAACACTTATTTTGACAAGCTCATCTGTAACATTATGTGAAAACTTTGCTTGTATATGTGAATCTAGCTACCATCTAAATGCAGCCATCATATATAAAAAAAACAGATAACCCGAAGTTCAAAGTCGTATAACTCAAAGAACCATTTACAATATGCCATATATTTTATCATAAAATGAGTGTTAGTGTTTAAACAAAAGTCTTTGGTAATATGTGAATAAAATCAAATGAGTTTACTAGACAAATGTATTGTCCTTTAAAAGATCTTTTATAGACAACGTTGTATTAATTTTATAATTAGTAAATATTTTAATATATTGATAAACATTAAACATAAAATATTTAGTTTTCATGTACTATGTCATCACAATAATCCGAAAATTTATAAGCCTAACCGTGGTGTAGAAAAAAAATGCATAGACAACCCATCTAGTAAACATTTTCAAATATTGATAAAGATTAAACATGATATGTCTAGTTTTGTATGTGCAATTTGTTATCACAATAATCACAAAATACACGTGTACGAAACTAAGTCAGCTAGAGTACTTACTGTCAGAATTTGATGAAGATGTATTCTTGTCATCTCCGCCGGAAGAAGGCTTAGTTTCTGCAAATAATAATAATAGGTACTTGTATGTTCTTTTTAAAGGCGTATAATTCATGAATAAAATATGTATATACACTTTATAAAAATAATGCAAATCATATGACGTGAATATTACGAGAAGCAATCCTATAAATGCAATTTAAATCATAAATACTTAAAAAAAACTATTTTGGACAAGATCATCTGTAGCATTATGTGAATACCTTGCTTGTATATGCTAATGTAGCCATCCATCTGCATGCGGCCATAATTAATAAAAAAAACAGATAACCCGAAGTTCGAAGTCGTATGTCCCGAATTCACATGAATAACACGAATTCAATGACGATGACGCCCTCTGCCTCCTTTTTGGTGCAAGTCAACGTTGCCGCCAAGATGGCAGCTGGCAAGCTGCAGGCGGGCTCTAAGATATTATTCATTTTGTTGCGGATTTTCAACAGGAAAACATGTGAGTGTTGAACCTTTGTCTAATTTTCCCACGATTCCAAATTAAATTAGACTAGCCTCTTATTTTTAGAAACTTGTGCGAGTGAAAGTGAATCCGTTATGAAATAGTATTGAAAATAGTTGTTTAAACACTAAGCGGTAGTGTTTCTAATTAAACTAAACGTTACTGTCAAATGTAATAGTGTTAAGTGACAGTTCAAAAAACAAAGCCCTATGAGTTTCTTGTCTGTTCTTCTCATAGTGATAGTCCTTTGCGAATAGACGTAGTTATACCTACCCTCAAACCTTGTTCAGATAAATATTAAAAACAAGTCAACTCAACCTTATGTTTTATTCCAACTTAACTTGGTTAGTACTCCATTAGGAAAATAGATCTGAGCGACTCTTTAGTTAAGTGATTATTAGTAGCAGATATTCCTGGTAGTTGGCTTCTATGCTTAAATAGAGACTGTAAAACCTTGAACTTGCTGAAAGTCAATGGTTTTACATTACATTTAAAATCGACCCTATGTTTTAGGTGACACATGTTATAACTGGAAATCATTGTATAAGCAATTGTCTTAGTTTGGCTAGCGGTGTTTAAATTCTAAAAGATTCATTGACAGAGAAAGAAGAAGAACGAAAATAAAAAGATGTCGTTCTGGTGATTTATCAGAATAGAGGTCAATCTCCAAATATAAATAAGAATTTGATTTAAAACATGAGCTTTTCCATAGGCCACGAAAATTCACAGGTAAAGACCAGAAGATATCATTGGCCAAAAGATATTTATAGAGTGGATATATTATGTACATTTATCCTTTTAACCTGCTCCTAGTGTGGTGAAGATGCCAGAGATTTATTACAAAGCGAAGCTGCCAATTTCATCCCGCTAGTGTTCCCCAATCGAACATCTAAATATAACTCTTTGAAATTCTCTTCTATAGTTCCTTTTAATTTTTTTATAATAAGTAAGTTCATGCACGGTAATATTATCTAATCCAGTATTGTAAGTCCACCCTGTCCGCACGGTACGTAAACACGCGGTACAGCTGCCCGCGTAAAGTAATTTCATTTCATTTACTTGGGTTTCGTTCTAGATTTGTGGTTGTAAATATTATATTTATTATTTAAAAAAATACTACTTGTGAAGGAATTAGGTAAAGTTCAATAAAATTAAATGTTGTGTTATGATTACTTGTTAGATTTAATAAAAACCACCCATTTAAATTTGTGACTAAAAAATATTTGCGCCTCGATTAAGACGTACGAAATGTTTTACTCGAGTGTAGGTATGCATGGTACTCTTAAGTCACATTTTTAAATAATTATTATAAACCTATTCTATTTTTTGTTAATAAGTGCACGCCTGCAATCATGAAATTATTGTCCATTTATCATTTGTGTAATAACTAGCGTTTTTAGTATTTATACTCAATTAACAATAAATAGTTTACCTATATATATTTTAATCAATGGAATAAGCGAAATACCTACATATTAATAAAAAACAAATTATGTATATAAGTAAATTAGTATGTATGTATGTATATAAAAATAATTTATAGTTTCCAAGTAATTTAAAAAAAAATCTGGGTGTGTTATTTTATAATGAAACAATTCAAACAATTAATTAAATCATAACATAAACTATATGTGCATTAATTAAGTAAGTACTTATACTTATTTCAATAAATTATTCACAAATCGCACGCTTACTGCTTACAAAACCTACACACCGTTCATTCGTCACAGCGCGAGCGGCGCATTCGCGGCTGCACGCTTAGTACACACTACCGAGTATACTACAAAATCGAGGCGCGTAAGTGTAACTCGCGTTTCGGCCGTTTCTATGAAGACAGAATACTGGTAGATAATATTATTACCGTGGTATAAGGCTTAGTTTTCTATTTTTATAATTATGTAGGTACCATGTGGGATGCCTAGCTTGATAGTTGTACAATGTAAGGTTTAAACGGCTGTAACATTACACAGTGCAAAATACGAACACGATTCAGATTGCTTTCCTTGTTCTATTTATATACTATTTTACTATATACTTATAAATAAATAGATGGATTACCGCTTCCTGGTGCAGGTCCTTTGGGTTTTCCATTATTGCTGGAAGCAGCTCCACCTGCAAATAACAAAGCATAATTGTACTATACATACGATATCTACTAAAGATATTTACTAAAATTTATTAAATTTGATGTTAAATGTACACAAACTCTACTACATCAATTTCACATATAATATTATGCAATAATTGCAGGCGTCTAGAATTATTCTAGATGCCTCAAGTATTCGATTTAGTACAAAATTTAATATCGTCAAATAGTGAGCCATTTGCAGATTTAAGAGTTTAATATTGATTACTAAACTTAGAAGTAAGTAAATCATTCTCACGACTTTCCTTGAATTTATCTGTCTAATTCTATTTGAGCCCTTATAACATGCCCAAAAATTATATTGCTCTAATTCTAGTAGAAGTTAGTTACATTTTGCGAAAGTCAAGTGTAATTTTATTTGTAACCATAGTAATTGTACTAGTAATAACTTTTATTAATCTAGTGATTTTGCAATAGAAAATTGGTATGGCAATAATAACATAATATATCATATAAAAAAGTCTCACAGCAAGTTCAAGTTTCAATAATTGCGCCTGAGAATACATAAACGTAGGTACTATATCACACGATTTTATGTTTGACCAGTTGCAAATCGTTTTGCTTTGGACATGTGCATTGCAAGCTAACTCCGCCTCTTATTGTATTGCCTAATGACAGGCATAAAAAGAAATTCCGTTGTAAAAATCTTTTGTTCTTACATATTGTAGAAATTCTATGTTTTTTCAGGAATATGATTATTGTATTTTATTACAATAAAATCTGCAGTTCTTTGAATCGCGTTGATAGTTCTTATATTTTCCTTGTATAGGTACCTTATAGGTTTACCTCTTAAGTTTCATATTATAATCTTAATAAAAAATCTCAGTTTATTGTATTTGATTAAGTTATACCTCTTAGTTTATTTCAATACAACGTTAAACCGGCTCCTTGTATTTAAAATACTAAAATAAAAAGTAGAACCTGGTCCTTTTAAGCATGTTGGTTACTTCTGTTTTAAGGATTACCACATAAAAACTATGTGAAAAGAACTTGTACTTACAATAAGCTTTTATTTCACACCAATAAGCAGAGAATAGGCGGATGTAGCGAATGGTCATTTCACGCAAAATTCACCCTTAAGATGGTCAGGCATAAACTTGACCATACATCTTTTCGTATTTTCCATGCTTAGGGGTGACGTTCACTAAATATAATATCGTTGATTGCCTTAAATGAGTTTAAGCTAGCACAATAACTAATAAAAGAACATTATTCCTTATCTGTAAGCTGCAAAATACTTTTTGACTAGACGAAATCCAACAACACAACACGCGAAACGCAAATGATGCAATAACAATAATCAGTCAGTTTGTCTGTACTAACTATAACATAATCTGTACCTATACCAAGCTTATTTTAGGGTCGGGTTGGTCACATACCTAAATATAGGTACGAGGGGTTGGTATAGCGTTTGAAAGTTAATTTATGTCGACGTTATCCCACCTTCCGCTTATTCCACGTTTATTAGTGTCGACGTTGACTAGTCCAGTGTTATAATTGGTTTAACCATTTATACCGAGTTTATTATTATCCCTGTAATTGTTTGTAGCACAGCTGCAGAAAATAACTCTAGTTCGTTACCACATTTAAATTGATTAAATCTACTTAAACCTATTATTAATTGAAATTTATTAGCGAGTACGCTTATAAGAACTAAATGTACAGGGTGAAAAGGGTACGAACAATGTCCGTTATCTATATGTATATAATCGTGTTATATGTGAATTAATACTAAAATTATAGAATAGGTATATTAGTGAAATTGTTTACCGCCTACTGCAGAAGCACTGCTGGATCCTCCATTGCTTTTGGAAGCAGCTGCACCTGTAACGGAAAAAAGGACGTAAAGTAAACTAACAATGATTTACTACGCGGGCCCGTTCGGCTTGGTGGGTGAGGTTAGTGCAATCATGTTGTCGAAGTCTTCACGAAGGAAGCTCATCAAGTTGGACACCTACATACTCAGTAGTGGGCTGGGCTAGCCCACGCATTTACAGGTTTATTAGAAAGATAAATTAAAATTGATAGCTTGACCGAATTATAGTGCTTAATAGGAGAACTTACCGGTTGCTGCAGCATTACTGGAACCTCCATCTTCGTTAGATGCATTAGCAACACCTATAGATTTCAAAATGTTAATTATATGATAATTTCAAATATATTATGATCTTTCATTATTATTCGCTTTTCTCAAGCAAATTTCTCATACAAAGTTAATATTTATATAAAGGATCATATTTACAAAATAAAACACACGTTTAATATTCACCAGTAGCACTCTGCTGGTTGATTAAAGATATTTTTCTCTTATGTTAATTTTAATACGGTCTTAACAAAATAAACTATTAAGTATTGAGATCAAAATCTATATGCAATCCTGCTACATCTTACGAATATTATATAAATGCGAATATCTGGATGGATTCAGGTTTGTTACTCAACGAAGCCCAAACAGACAAAAATAGATCCTGTAAGTAGCAAGGGTGTTTTACCAAAAATATTAACGGACTTCAACATTGAGACATGCGCACAATATTGAGATAATAGGTACTATGGAACTATCAAGGTAATGACTTCAACAAGTTATTTCTCACTTTTTATTAGTGGTAAAGTCAGTTCCATTTTTGTGATTTGTTTTTTTTATTCACATTATATATACTGTTTCTATAACTCCATAAGAATCACAAGATCTTACCGGTTCCAGCTGCAGCACTACTGGAGCCACCTTGGTTATCACCACCGCCTGAGTATTGATAAAATATTTTTTTATATAAGTTTAACAACTATTGAAATATTTCCTTTTCAGCAAGATCTACTGTACGTAAAATGGAATGTTCGCGAGCTGCGTTCTACAACGTTACTAACATAACTATCTGAGTAGTACGCAAATAAGTCGGCATTACCAACAAAAGTCTTTTATAGTATATAAATATAATCGAAAGAGTTTAGTAGACAAATATATTGTCTCTTATAAGAACGTTTATGGGCAACGTTATATAAATTCTATAATTAGTAAGTATTTTAATACATTGGTAAACATTTAACATGAAATGTTTAGTTTTCATGTTCTATGTCATCACAATAATCAGAAAAATCACATTTGCTCTGTTCAGAAAATTAATAAGCCTAACCGTGGTATATTTTTTTAGTTTTTGCAAAGCATAGGAAGTTTATGTATCCAATACTGTATATGAAATTAAAATCGTAAATACTATTAAAGAACTTTTTAGCAGCAAGCTTGTTTGTAGCATTTTGTTAATTCTTTGTTAATATTTATATGTTTTATGACATCCGTCTGTATGCAGTTGTAATTTTTTGAAAAAATCAAGTAATCCAGAGCTCAAAAGTCGTACCAAAACCCAATTAAGTTAGTAAAAGTAGTATTGTTGCTAGAGTAATTTTAAGTTTGTCCTACGCAATACTACATATTGTATCTACCGTACCAAAACCCAATTAAGTTAGTAAAAGTAGTATTGTTACTAGAGTAATTTTAAGTTTGTCCTACGCAATACTACATATTGTATCTACCGTACCAAACCCAATTAAGTTAGTAAAAGTAGTATTGTTGCTAGAGTAATTTTAAGTTTGTCCTGTATCTACCGTACCAAAACCCTATTAAGTTAGTAAAAGTAGTATTGTTGCTAGGGTAATTTTAAGTTTGTCTCCTATGCAATAATACATATTGTATCTCGAAACCATAGTGTCCAAGCAATAGTCTGAGGTTAATAGTGCATAAAATCGAGTAAGTTTACAAAAAGACTGTCTTGTCTTCTAGAAAAAATATGCATAGACAACGTTATTCCTATCTAGTAAACATTTTCAAATATTGTTAAAGATTAAACATGATATGTCTAGTTTTGTATGTGCAATTTGTTATCACAATAATCACAAAATACACGTGTACGAAACTAAGTCAGCTAGAGTACTTACTGTCAGGATTTGATGAAGATGGATTCTTGTCATCTTCATCGGAAGAAGGATTAGTTTCTGCAAATAATAATAATACTTGTATGTTCTTATTTAAAGCGAATAATTCATAGATAAATATGTGTAAACGCTATATAAATATAAATGCAAATTCAATCATAAATACTAAAAAACATTAATTTTGACAAGCTCATCTGTAACATTATGCGATTTTTTTGCTTGTATATGTAAATCTAGCTACCATCTAAATGCGGCCATCATTAATAAAAAAAGACAGATAACCCGAAGCTCAATGTCGTATAACCCAAAGACCCATTTACAATATGACATATATTTTATCATAAAATGAGAGTTAGTATTTAAGTAATAGTCTTTGTTAATCTATATTATAAAAATGAATCGCAAAATGTGTTGGTAAGAGCAAAACTCAACGACGCCTTGACCAATTTGGCCAATTCTTTTTACTAAATGTTATTTGAAGTCCAAGGATGGTTTTTACGGAGATAAATTCAAATAATTGCCGGGAAAACTCTTAGAACAGCCCTTTTCTTTTTCCCATACAGACGTTTTCTAACTAAAATGTGGAGTCAATTTGAACTTTATTGCTATTTGATAAAGTTCATATTAAATAACAAGCACTCACTGTTGTCTGAAAACGTTGAATTTTAATAATTTAAATCAAAAAATTATTCAAATTTAACGTTTGCTTCCTTGCGCTGCGATAGCTCGACTGACGAGACAAGGCGTAGTTTCGTTGTATGTGTTGTATGTAATTATGTAGGTACAAGGCGAGTCGTAGTTCTACCGGTCTCACTTTTCTGTACACAACATTCTGTCTTGACTTTTTTATTTTGTCTGAGCTTGAAACGAGTATTAGCGTTCAACAAAAGTCCTAGTTTAACTATGACTATCTTCACTTCTACACTAATATTATAAAGAGGAAAGATATGTTTGTTTGTTCGAATTGATGGGCTCCGAAAATACTGGACCAATTTGAAAAACCCTTTCACCATTAGAATCCTAAATTGGCCCTGATGAACATTAACTATAGCATATTTGCATGCTTAAAATCGAGTAAGTTTACTAGACGAATGTATTTGTCTTCAATTAAACTTGTACAGCCAACGTTGTATCAAAATTATGAGAAGTATTATATACTCTATCACATATATACTCGTATATATTATACATGTCGCCGCGGAGTTTTGGAGGCGCTATAATTAATGGAAATTCATTAATATTTGTTATTCTTTTTAATATTAAATTTTATATATAGATTCATATTCGATTTTTTAAGACGAATTGTAATGTAAATTAATGTGAACATTTAAATAAGTGTATTAATTTGATTCAAGATTGTGCGAGTACTTCGATGTAAGTCAATATTACTATTTTGAGATGCTTTTGATGCTTTGGTTTACCAGAATTGATTTGTAATAGCGTTTAAATAATTCAGACTTGATTTGGAATCCATAATATGGTTATTTGTGGTTAAATTCACATTACGAAAATGACGATGGAGCCCTCTGCCTACATTTTGGTGCAAGTCAACGTTGCCGCCAGGATGGCGGCAGAATAATCACAATAATCAGAAAAAAACAAATTTGCTCTGTTCAGAAAATTAATAAGCCTAACCGTGGTGTACTTTTAAGTTTGTACATAAATGTACGAAAATAAGTCAGCAAAGGTATTTACCGTCAGGTTTTGATGGATTCTTGTCATCTCCGCCGGAAGAAGGGTTAGTTTCTGCAAAGCATAGGAAGTTTATATATCCAATACTGTATATGCAATTAAAATCGTAAATACTATTTAAAAACCTTATTAACAGCAAGCTTGCCCGTAGCATTTTGTTAATACTTTCTTAATATTTATATAATGATTGACATCCGTCTGTATGCAGTTGTGATTTTTTGAAAAAAAAAACAAGTAATCCAGAGCTCTAAAGTCGTACCAAAACCTAATTAAGTTAGTAAAAGTAGTATTGTTGCTAGAGTAATTTTAAGTTTGTCCTACGCAATACTACATATTGTATCTCGAAACCATAGTGTCCTAGCAATAGTCCGAGGTTAAAAGTGCATAAAATCGAGTAAGTTTACAAAAAGAATGTCTTGTCTTCTAGAAAAAATATGCATAGACAACGTTATACCTATCTAGTAAACATTTTCAAATATTGTTAAAGATTAAACATGATATGTCTAGTTTTGTATGTGCAATTTGTTATCACAATAATCACAAAATACACGTGTACGAAACTAAGTCAGCTAGAGTACTTACTGTCAGGATTTGGTGAAGATCGATTCTTGTCATCTTCATCGGAAGGAGGATTAGTTTCTGCAAATAATAAAAATACTTGTATGTTCTTATTTAAAGCGAATAAATCATAGACAAATATGTGTAAACGCTATATAAATATAAATGCAAGTCATATGACGTGAATATTAGCAATCCTATAAATGCAAATTCAATCATAAATACTAAAAAACATTAATTTTGACAAGCTCATCTGTAACATTATGCGATTTTTTTGCTTGTATATGTAAATCTAGCTACCATCTAAATGCGGCCATCATTAATAAAAAAAGACAGATAACCCGAAGCTCAAAGTCGTATAACCCAAAGACCCATTTACAATATGACATATATTTTATCATAAAATGAGAGTTAGTATTTAAGTAATAGTCTTTGTTAATCTATATTATAAAAATGAATCGCAAAATGTGTTGGTAAGAGCAAAACTCAACGACGCCTTGACCAATTTGGCCAATTCTTTTTACTAAATGTTATTTGGAGTCCAAGGATGGTTTTTACGGAGATAAATTCAAATAATTGCCGGGAAAACTCTTAGAACAGCCCTTTTCTTTTTCCCATACAGACGTTTTCTAACTAAAATGTGGAGTCAATTTGAACTTTATTGCTATTTGATAAAGTTCATATTAAATAACAAGCACTCACTGTTGTCTGAAAACGTTGAATTTTAATAATTTAAATCAAAAAAATATTCAAATTTAACGTTTGCTTCCTTGCGCTGCGATAGCTCGACTGACGAGACAAGGCGTAGTTTCGTTGTATGTGTTGTGTGTAATTATGTAGGTACAAGGCGAGTCGTAGTTCTACCGGTCTCACTTCTCTGTACACAACATTCTGTCTTGACTTTTTTATTTTGTCTGAGCTTGAAACGAGTATTAGCGTTCAACAAAAGTCCTAGTTTAACTATGACTATCTTCACTTCTACACTAATATTATAAAGAGGAAAGATATGTTTGTTTGTTCGAATTGATGGGCTCCGAAAATACTGGACCAATTTGAAAAACCCTTTCACCATTAGAATCCTAAATTGGCCCTGATGAACATTAAAATCGAGTAAGTTTACTAGACGAATGTATTTGTCTTCAATTAAACTTGTACAGCCAACGTTGTATCAAAATTATGAGAAGTATTATATACTCTATCACATATATACTCGTATATATTATACATGTCGCCGCGGAGTTTTGGAGGCGCTATAATTAATGGAAATTCATTAATATTTGTTATTCTTTTTAATATTAAATTTTATATATAGATTCATATTCGATTTTTTAAGACGAATTGTAATGTAAATTAATGTGAACATTTAAATAAGTGTATTAATTTGATTCAAGATTGTGCGAGTACTTCGATGTAAGTCAATATTACTATTTTGAGATGCTTTTGATGCTTTGGTTTACCAGAATTGATTTGTAATAGCGTTTAAATAATTCAGACTTGATTTGGAATCCATAATATGGTTATTTGTGGTTAAATTCACATTACGAAAATGACGATGGAGCCCTCTGCCTACATTTTGGTGCAAGTCAACGTTGCCGCCAGGATGGCGGCAGAATAATCACAATAATCAGAAAAAAAACAAATTTGCTCTGTTCAGAAAATTAATAAGCCTAACCGTGGTGTACTTTTAAGTTTGTAAATAAATGTACGAAAATAAGTCAGCAAAGGTATTTACCGTCAGGTTTTGATGGATTCTTGTCATCTCCGCCGGAAGAAGGGTTAGTTTCTGCAAAGCATAGGAAGTTTATATATCCAATACTGTATATGCAATTAAAATCGTAAATACTATTTAAAAACCTTATTAACAGCAAGCTTGCCCGTAGCATTTTGTTAATACTTTCTTAATATTTATATAATGATTGACATCCGTCTGTATGCAGTTGTGATTTTTTGAAAAAAAAAACAAGTAATCCAGAGCTCTAAAGTCGTACCAAAACCTAATTAAGTTAGTAAAAGTAGTATTGTTGCTAGAGTAATTTTAAGTTTGTCCTACGCAATACTACATATTGTATCTCGAAACCATAGTGTCCTAGCAATAGTCCGAGGTTAAAAGTGCATAAAATCGAGTAAGTTTACAAAAAGAATGTCTTGTCTTCTAGAAAAAATATGCATAGACAACGTTATACCTATCTAGTAAACATTTTCAAATATTGTTAAAGATTAAACATGATATGTCTAGTTTTGTATGTGCAATTTGTTATCACAATAATCACAAAATACACGTGTACGAAACTAAGTCAGCTAGAGTACTTACTGTCAGGATTTGGTGAAGATCGATTCTTGTCATCTTCATCGGAAGGAGGATTAGTTTCTGCAAATAATAAAAATACTTGTATGTTCTTATTTAAAGCGAATAAATCATAGACAAATATGTGTATACGCTATATAAATATATATGCAAGTCATATGACGTGAATATTAGCAATCCTGTAAATGCAATTTCAATCATAAATACTAAAAAACACTTATTTTGACAAGCTCATCTGTAACATTATGTGAAAACTTTGCTTGTATATTTGAATCTAGCTACCATCTAAATGCAGCCATCATATATAAAAAAAACAGATAACCCGAAGTTCAAAGTCGTATAACTCAAAGACCCAATTACAATATGCCATATATTTTATCATAAAATGAGTGTTAGTGTTTAAACAAAAGTCTTTGGTAATATGTGAATAAAATCGAGTGAGTTTACTAGACAAATGTATTGTCCTTTAAAAGATCTTTTATAGACAACGTTGTATTAATTTTATAATTAGTAAATATTTTAATATATTGATAAACATTAAACATAAAATATTTAGTTTTCATGTACTATGTCATCACAATAATCCGAAAATTTATAAGCCTAACCGTGGTGTACTTTTAAGTTTGTACATAAATGTACGAAAATAAGTCAGCAAAGGTATTTACCGTCAGGTTTTGATGGATTCTTGTCATCTCCGCCGGAAGAAGGGTTAGTTTCTGCAAAGCATAGGAAGTTTATATATCCAATACTGTATATGCAATTAAAATCGTAAATACTATTTAAAAACCTTATTATAGTAGATCCAACCGTTTATCCTCTTTTTGACAGCACCAATAGAACGTAACATGACGATGTTACGCAAAAGTTAACTTATAAATGCGAGGTTTTAAAAATATGACAACTGCTTAAATTTGCTCCTTGATCCCGTATAATAATCATCTTTCACAAAATGAGTCCATAAGTGCAGTAGTTTTTTTATAAATTCCATAAAATAACAAACGTTTTTAAAAAATTACGTTCTATGGCTATCAACATAGTGATGTTACGAAGTTACGATTGAGATATCGATATTGTTTATGAACTATTTTTACACGGGTGTTTTCCGTTCTCGGCACATAATATCGGATTTATTTTTATGTAAAACCGTTATATTGATGCGCCTCAGGAAAACATACAGCATTATTTGAAGACGTGTTTATCTCCTGGTGTATATCCAAAAAAGAACAAGGTTATGATGACTATGATGATTACAAGTACAAGTCATACTTGACGAAGCTGTTACCGGTTAAATCTGGGATGGCCAGCGAGCAACACGGAAGGGAGTAGGCATACACAGCGTTTCCCCTCTGTCAAAGTACAAGTCCGCATGGACCATGGAGTTTGATAATATACTGTGGGGTGAGGGCGGGGCTAGATTTGTGAATGGTGCTTTATTTTTTATGTGTTAGTGATTTGGTTGTGTGAGTATGATCGGCAATGGATCGGTACAGGTATGTTTTGTATGTAATAGTGCGGCTTTGCGCTAGTGTGCAACTTCCCCTCCCGCAAGAAATGACAGAAAGATTTGAACAATATTTTTTAGCTAAGGCTACTCCCTTCCGTGTTGCTCGCTGGGGATGGCAGACATTAAAGTCTGCCGTTTGGTACCAGAAAATAGTAAAGTTTGAGCAACCCCAATTCCAATTTAAGCAAACGAAATCTAATCTTTTATTTTTATTTATTTATTAATCAAAATCAGATTCATCGTTGCTGTCACTCGAGCTATTGCCGACATTTATAATTAATTGTTGACTCATATAATCTATCGCCACGTGTTTATCCCAATCTGCCATTATAGTTTCTTGTGTTTTTTGAATTACATTTTGCCAGCTTTCCGCAGTTACTTTCACACATGCATTTTTTAATAAATTTACCATTTTGTTTGCCGTGAATGGGGGTTTTGTGTTATTTCTAGCAGCGTGTCCTTTAACTTGAGCCCATATTAATTCAATGGCATTGTATTGACAATGATAGGGTGGAAGTCTAAGAACCCAATGACCATGTTCTGCAGCTATTTCGTCGATCACATATCGTTTTGGGAAGTGTTTTTTTGTTCGTAATATATTTAGTAATTGTACTTTTAGTAAGGAGTTATCAACATTTTCACCATGTCGTTGAAGCCAGTCAATGATTACTTGTTTTTTGTCGGCCTGGGTCGGCATTTTATCAATTTGGCGTGAGTGATAGGATGCGTTATCCATAATAATAACTGACGGTTCTTCCAATGATTGTACCATTTCCTTAAACCAACTTTCGTAAACCTCAGAATTCATTTCTTCGTGGTACTCAACTGTTTTTTTGGATTTAAAGGCCAACAAAGCATCTGGCATGAATCCTTTCACAGACCCTGCATGGCAAATGATTAGACGTTCTCCTTTTCCCATCGGTACTGAGGTAGTGGAAGCAGCGGTGTCATCAGTCCAGCTCTTAGACACTGTGTGGTTCGCATTCAGCCAAGTTTCGTCAGTGAAAACAACATTTGACCAATCTGTAATTTTTTTGGCTTCGCTCAAAAATTCGCAACGAGCAAAAGCTACGTCGCGACGCTCCATCAATATTTTGCGTTTGTCCGATTTTTTATAAGTAAATCCAATTTCATTCAAGACCTTTACCAATGACGATTTTTGACCTCGGAACAAATCACATTCACGCAAAGAAGCAACAAGTTTTTTAAGTGTTGGAACTTCTTTACGTAAGTAATAGTTATATATATGACGGCGTATAGCGTCTGCGTCAAAGTTGTCAACCGAAGTCACACGACGTGGTTGGCGTTTTTTCTTCGGCGTACGAAGCTTATTCTCCTGCATGCCGCTTGTTCCGTAGGCTTCGGTAGTAATTTTTGTAATCGTAGATGCACTAATACCTAACGCGGCCGCAACGCGCTCTCTCACTTGCGACAATGGTAAAAGCGGGCCGCCATTTTGATACTCTGCTTCAAAGTAATTACGAAGCTTGATCACCATTTCTCTCGTCTGTCCTTTCAGCACTGATCCTTTCGGCATTTTATAGTTCCAATATAAAACTCAGCAAATAATTACTAGCACGGGCGTCTTGTTGCGAGTGACAGTGACAAATACAAAACGGCGGTGGACCATTGAGTTTTACTACCTTGATAAAATACTACTGCTTACCCATAGACAAAAAAATTGGCAGTCATAGGAATTGCCGATAGAAGTGAAAACTTATAACTCAGAATTTGATAGCTTACCTTGGAAACTACACGGGTGTAACCGGACGGCGTGGCCTCGCCATCTGGGCATGGCCATCTAGAAATGCGTCAGCATTTCCCATTGGCTGATGCGTTTCTAGATGGCCATGCCATGACGGCCTGTCCACGCCCTTTCAACATTCCCCATTGGCTGACGTATTTCTAGATGGCCAATAGCCATGGTCATGGCGCCATTCCTAGGACTATTCTCTTTCCGCACAGACTCGATAGAAAAATGAATCGAAATCGTGTCCACTATAATCACTTGGTCACAACACTTTAACTGACAAATTAGATCTGTCAAAAAGAGGATAAACGGTTGGATCTACTATAACAGCAAGCTTGCCCGTAGCATTTTGTTAATACTTTCTTAATATTTATATAATGATTGACATCCGTCTGTATGCAGTTGTGATTTTTTGAAAAAAAAAAACAAGTAATCCAGAGCTCTAAAGTCGTACCAAAACCTAATTAAGTTAGTAAAAGTAGTATTGTTGCTAGAGTAATTTTAAGTTTGTCCTACGCAATACTACATATTGTATCTCGAAACCATAGTGTCCTAGCAATAGTCCGAGGTTAAAAGTGCATAAAATCGAGTAAGTTTACAAAAAGAATGTCTTGTCTTCTAGAAAAAATATGCATAGACAACGTTATACCTATCTAGTAAACATTTTCAAATATTGTTAAAGATTAAACATGATATGTCTAGTTTTGTATGTGCAATTTGTTATCACAATAATCACAAAATACACGTGTACGAAACTAAGTCAGCTAGAGTACTTACTGTCAGGATTTGGTGAAGATCGATTCTTGTCATCTTCATCGGAAGGAGGATTAGTTTCTGCAAATAATAAAAATACTTGTATGTTCTTATTTAAAGCGAATAAATCATAGACAAATATGTGTATACGCTATATAAATATATATGCAAGTCATATGACGTGAATATTAGCAATCCTGTAAATGCAATTTCAATCATAAATACTAAAAAACACTTATTTTGACAAGCTCATCTGTAACATTATGTGAAAACTTTGCTTGTATATGTGAATCTAGCTACCATCTAAATGCAGCCATCATATATAAAAAAAAAACAGATAACCCGAAGTTCAAAGTCGTATAACTCAAAGACCCATTTACAATATGCCATATATTTTATCATAAAATGAGTGTTAGTGTTTAAACAAAAGTCTTTGGTAATATGTGAATAAAATCGAGTGAGTTTACTAGACAAATGTATTGTCCTTTAAAAGATCTTTTATAGACAACGTTGTATTAATTTTATAATAAGTAAATATTTTAATATATTGATAAACATTAAACATAAAATATTTAGTTTTCATGTACTATGTCATCACAATAATCCGAAAATTTATAAGCCTAACCGTGGTGTAGAAAAAAAATGCATAGACAACCCATCTAGTAAACATTTTCAAATATTGATAAAGATTAAACATGATATGTCTAGTTTTGTATGTGCAATTTGTTATCACAATAATCACAAAATACACGTGTACGAAACTAAGTCAGCTAGAGTACTTACTGTCAGAATTTGATGAAGATGTATTCTTGTCATCTCCGCCGGAAGAAGGGTTAGTTTCTGCAAATAATAATAATAGGTACTTGTATGTTCTTTTTAAAGGCGTATAATTCATGAATAAAATATGTATATACACTTTATAAAAATAATGCAAATCATATGACGTGAATATTACGAGAAGCAATCCTATAAATGCAATTTAAATCATAAATACTTAAAAAAAACTATTTTGGACGAGATCATCTGTAGCATTATGTGAATACCTTGCTTGTATATGCTAATGTAGCCATCCATCTGCATGCGGCCATAATTAATAAAAAAAAAACAGATAACCCGAAGTTCGAAGTCGTATGTCCCGAATTCACATGAATAACACGAATTCAATGACGATGACGCCCTCTGCCTCCTTTTTGGTGCAAGTCAACGTTGCCGCCAAGATGGCAGCTGGCAAGCTGCAGGCGGGCTCTAAGATATTATTCATTTTGTTGCGGATTTTCAACAGGAAAACATGTGAGTGTTGAACCTTTGTCTAATTTTCCCACGATTCCAAATTAAATTAGACTAGCCTCTTATTTTTAGAAACTTGTGCGAGTGAAAGTGAATCCGTTATGAAATAGTATTGAAAATAGTTGTTTAAACACTAAGCGGTAGTGTTTCTAATTAAACTAAGCGTTACTGTCAAATGTAATAGTGTTAAGTGACAGTTCAAAAAACAAAGCCCTATGAGTTTCTTGTCTGTTCTTCTCATAGTGATAGTCCTTTGCGAATAGACGTAGTTATACCTACCCTCAAACCTTGTTCAGATAAATATTAAAAACAAGTCAACTCAACCTTATGTTTTATTCCAACATAACTTGGTTAGTACTCCATTAGGAAGATAGATCTGAGCGACTCTTTAGTTAAGTGATTATTAGTAGCAGATATTCCTGGTAGTTGGCTTCTATGCTTAAATAGAGACTGTAAAACCTTGAACTTGCTGAAAGTCAATGGTTTTACATTACATTTAAAATCGACCCTATGTTTTAGGTGACACATGTTATAACTGGAAATCATTGTATAAGCAATTGTCTTAGTTTGGCTAGCGGTGTTTAAATTCTAAAAGATTCATTGACAGAGAAAGAAGAAGAACGAAAATAAAAAGATGTCGTTCTGGTGATTTATCAGAATAGAGGTCAATCTCCAAATATAAATAAGAATTTGATTTAAAACATGAGCTTTTCCATAGGCCACGAAAATTCACAGGTAAAGACCAGAAGATATCATTGGCCAAAAGATATTTATAGAGTGGATATATTATGTCCATTTATCCTTTTAACCTGCTCCTAGTGTGGTGAAGATGCCAGAGATTTATTACAAAGCGAAGCTGCCAATTTCATCCCGCTAGTGTTCCCCAATCGAACATCTAAATATAACTCTTTGAAATTCTCTTCTATAGTTCCTTTTAATTTTTTTATAATAAGTAAGTTCATGCACGGTAATATTATCTAATCCAGTATTGTAAGTCCACCCTGTCCGCACGGTACGTAAACACGCGGTACAGCTGCCCGCGTAAAGTAATTTCATTTCATTTACTTGGGTTTCGTTCTAGATTTGTGGTTGTAAATATTATATTTATTATTTAAAAAAATACTACTTGTGAAGGAATTAGGTAAAGTTCAATAAAATTAAATGTTGTGTTATGATTACTTGTTAGATTTAATAAAAACCACCCATATAAATTTGTGACTAAAAAATATTTGCGCCTCGATTAAGACGTACGAAATGTTTTACTCGAGTGTAGGTATGCATGGTACTCTTAAGTCACATTTTTAAATAATTATTATAAACCTATTCTATTTTTTGTTAATAAGTGCACGCCTGCAATCATGAAATTATTGTCCATTTATCATTTGTGTAATAACTAGCGTTTTTAGTATTTATACTCAATTAACAATAAATAGTTTATATATATTTTAATCAATGGAATAAGCGAAATACCTACATATTAATAAAAAACAAATTATGTATATAAGTAAATTAGTATGTATGTATATAAAAATAATTTATAGTTTCCAAGTAATTTAAAAAAAAATCTGGGTGTGTTATTTTATAATGAAACAATTCAAACAATTAATTAAATCATAACATAAACTATATGTGCATTAATTAAGTAAGTACTTATACTTATTTCAATAAATTATTCACAAATCGCACGCTTACTGCTTACAAAACCTACACACCGTTCATTCGTCACAGCGCGAGCGGCGCATTCGCGGCTGCACGCTTAGTACACACTACCGAGTATACTACAAAATCGAGGCGCGTAAGTGTAACTCGCGTTTCGGCCGTTTCTATGAAGACAGAATACTGGTAGATAATATTATTACCGTGGTATAAGGCTTAGTTTTCTATTTTTATAATTATGTAGGTACCATGTGGGATGCCTAGCTTGATAATAGTACAATGTAAGGTTTAAACGGCTGTAACATTACACAGTGCAAAATACGAACACGATTCAGATTGCTTTCCTTGTTCTATTTATATACTATTTTACTATATACTTATAAATAAATAGATGGATTACCGCTTCCTGGTGCAGGTCCTTTGGGTTTTCCATTATTGCTGGAAGCAGCTCCACCTGCAAATAACAAAGCATAATTGTACTATACATACGATATCTACTAAAGATATTTACTAAAATTTATTAAATTTGATGTTAAATGTACACAAACTCTACTACATCAATTTCACATATAATATTATGCAATAATTGCAGGCGTCTAGAATTATTCTAGATGCCTCAAGTATTCGATTTAGTACAAAATTTAATATCGTCAAATAGTGAGCCATTTGCAGATTTAAGAGTTTAATATTGATTACTAAACTTAGAAGTAAGTAAATCATTCTCACGACTTTCCTTGAATTTATCTGTCTAATTCTATTTGAGCCCTTTTAACATGCCCAAAAATTATATTGCTCTAATTCTAGTAGAAGTTAGTTACATTTTGCGAAAGTCAAGTGTAATTTTATTTGTAACCATAGTAATTGTACTAGTAATAACTTTTATTAATCTAGTGGTTTTGCAATAGAAAATTGGTATGGCAATAATAACATAATATATCATATAAAAAAGTCTCACAGCAAGTTCAAGTTTCAATAATTGCGCCTGAGAATACATAAACGTAGGTACTATATCACACGATTTTATGTTTGACCAGTTGCAAATCGTTTTGCTTTGGACATGTGCATTGCAAGCTAACTCCGCCTCTTATTGTATTGCCTAATGACAGGCATAAAAAGAAATTCCGTTGTAAAAATCTTTTGTTCTTACATATTGTAGAAATTCTATGTTTTTTCAGGAATATGATTATTGTATTTTATTACAATAAAATCTGCAGTTCTTTGAATCGCGTTGATAGTTCTTATATTTTCCTTGTATAGGTACCTTATAGGTTTACCTCTTAAGTTTCATATTATAATCTTAATAAAAAATCTCAGTTTATTGTATTTGATTAAGTTATACCTCTTAGTTTATTTCAATACAACGTTAAACCTGCTCCTTGTATTTAAAATACTAAAATAAAAAGTAGAACCTGGTCCTTTTAAGCATGTTGGTTACTTCTGTTTTAAGGATTACCACATAAAAACTATGTGAAAAGAACTTGTACTTACAATAAGCTTTTATTTCACACCAATAAGCAGAGAATAGGCGGATGTAGCGAATGGTCATTTCACGCAAAATTCACCCTTAAGATGGTCAGGCACAAACTTGACCATACATCTTTTCGTATTTTCCATGCTTAGGGGTGACGTTCACTAAATATAATATCGTTGATTGCCTTAAATGAGTTTAAGCTAGCACAATAACTAATAAAAGAACATTATTCCTTATCTGTAAGCTGCAAAATACTTTTTGACTAGACGAAATCCAACAACACAACACGCGAAACGCAAATGATGCAATAACAATAATCAGTCAGTTTGTCTGTACTAACTATAACATAATCTGTACCTATACCAAGCTTATTTTAGGGTCGGGTTGGTCACATACCTAAATATAGGTACGAGGGGTTGGTATAGCGTTTGAAAGTTAATTTATGTCGACGTTATCCCACCTTCCGCTTATTCCACGTTTATTAGTGTCGACGTTGACTAGTCCAGTGTTATAATTGGTTTAACCATTTATACCGAGTTTATTATTATCCCTGTAATTGTTTGTAGCACAGCTGCAGAAAATAACTCTAGTTCGTTACCACATTTAAATTGATTAAATCTACTTAAACCTATTATTAATTGAAATTTATTAGCGAGTACGCTTATAAGAACTAAATGTACAGGGTGAAAAGGGTACGAACAATGTCCGTTATCTATATGTATATAATCGTGTTATATGTGAATTAATACTAAAATTATAGAATAGGTATATTAGTGAAATTGTTTACCGCCTACTGCAGAAGCACTGCTGGATCCTCCATTGCTTTTGGAAGCAGCTGCACCTGTAACGGAAAAAAGGACGTAAAGTAAACTAACAATGATTTACTACGCGGGCCCGTTCGGCTTGGTGGGTGAGGTTAGTGCAATCATGTTGTCGAAGTCTTCACGAAGGAAGCTCATCAAGTTGGACACCTACATACTCAGTAGTGGGCTGGGCTAGCCCACGCATTTACAGGTTTATTAGAAAGATAAATTAAAATTGATAGCTTGACCGAATTATAGTGCTTAATAGGAGAACTTACCGGTTGCTGCAGCATTACTGGAACCTCCATCTTCGTTAGATGCATTAGCAACACCCATAGATTTCAAAATGTTAATTATTTGATAATTTCAAATATATTATGATCTTTCATTATTATTCGCTTTTCTCAAGCAAATTTCTCATACAAAGTTAATATTTATATAAAGGATCATATTTACAAAATAAAACACACGTTTAATATTCACCAGTAGCATTTTAATACGGTCTTAACAAAATAAACTATTAAGTATTGAGATCAAAATATATATGCAATCCTGCTACATCTTACGAATATTATATAAATGCGAATATCTGGATGGATTCAGGTTTGTTACTCAACGAAGCCCAAACAGACAAAAATAGATCCTGTAAGTAGCAAGGGTGTTTTACCAAAAATATTAACGGACTTCAACATTGAGACATGCGCACAATATTGAGATAATAGGTACTATGGAACTATCAAGGTAATGACTTCAACAAGTTATTTCTCACTTTTTATTAGTGGTAAAGTCAGTTCCATTTTTGTGATTTGTTTTTTTTATTCACATTATATATACTGTTTCTATAACTCCATAAGAATCACAAGATCTTACCGGTTCCAGCTGCAGCACTACTGGAGCCACCTTGGTTATCACCACCGCCTGAGTATTGATAAAATATTTTTTTATATAAGTTTAACAACTATTGAAATATTTCCTTTTCAGCAAGATCTACTGTACGTAAAATGGAATGTTCGCGAGCTGCGTTCTACAACGTTACTAACATAACTATCTGAGTAGTACGCAAATAAGTCGGCATTACCAACAAAAGTCTTTTATAGTATATAAATATAATCGAAAGAGTTTAGTAGACAAATATATTGTCTCTTATAAGAACGTTTATGGGCAACGTTATATAAATTCTATAATTAGTAAGTATTTTAATACATTGGTAAACATTTAACATGAAATGTTTAGTTTTCATGTTCTATGTCATCACAATAATCAGAAAAATCACATTTGCTCTGTTCAGAAAATTAATAAGCCTAACCGTGGTATATTTTTTTAGTTTTTGCAAAGCATAGGAAGTTTATGTATCCAATACTGTATATGAAATTAAAATCGTAAATACTATTAAAGAACTTTTTAGCAGCAAGCTTGTTTGTAGCATTTTGTTAATTCTTTGTTAATATTTATATGTTTTATGACATCCGTCTGTATGCAGTTGTAATTTTTTGAAAAAATCAAGTAATCCAGAGCTCAAAAGTCGTACCAAAACCCAATTAAGTTAGTAAAAGTAGTATTGTTGCTAGAGTAATTTTAAGTTTGTCCTACGCAATACTACATATTGTATCTACCGTACCAAAACCCAATTAAGTTAGTAAAAGTAGTATTGTTACTAGAGTAATTTTAAGTTTGTCCTACGCAATACTACATATTGTATCTACCGTACTAAACCCAATTAAGTTAGTAAAAGTAGTATTGTTGCTAGAGTAATTTTAAGTTTGTCCTACATATTGTATCTACCGTACCAAAACCCTATTAAGTTAGTAAAAGTAGTATTGTTGCTAGGGTAATTTTAAGTTTGTCTCCTATGCAATAATACATATTGTATCTCGAAACCATAGTGTCCAAGCAATAGTCTGAGATTAATAGTGCATAAAATGGAGTAAGTTTACAAAAAGACTGTCTTGTCTTCTAGAAAAAATATGCATAGACAACGTTATACCTATCTAGTAAACATTTTCAAATATTGTTAAAGATTAAACATGATATGTCTAGTTTTGTATGTGCAATTTGTTATCACAATAATCACAAAATACACGTGTACGAAACTAAGTCAGCTAGAGTACTTACTGTCAGGATTTGATGAAGATGGATTCCTGTCATCTTCATCGGAAGAAGGATTAGTTTCTGCAAAAAATAATAATACTTGTATTTTCTTATTTAAAGCGAATAATTCATAGATAAATATGTGTAAACGCTATATAAATATAAATGCAAATCATATGACGTGAATATTAGCAATCCTATAAATGCAAATTCAATCATAAATACTAAAAAACATTAATTTTGACAAGCTCATCTGTAACATTATGCGATTTTTTTGCTTGTATATGTAAATCTAGCTACCATCTAAATGCGGCCATCATTAATAAAAAAAGACAGATAACCCGAAGCTCAAAGTCGTATAACCCAAAGACCCATTTACAATATGACATATATTTTATCATAAAATGAGAGTTAGTATTTAAGTAATAGTCTTTGTTAATCTATATTATAAAAATGAATCGCAAAATGTGTTGGTAAGAGCAAAACTCAACGACGCCTTGACCAATTTGGCCAATTCTTTTTACTAAATGTTATTTGAAGTCCAAGGATGGTTTTTACGGAGATAAATTCAAATAATTGCCGGGAAAACTCTTAGAACAGCCCTTTTCTTTTTCCCATACAGACGTTTTCTAACTAAAATGTGGAGTCAATTTGAACTTTATTGCTATTTGATAAAGTTCATATTAAATAACAAGCACTCACTGTTGTCTGAAAACGTTGAATTTTAATAATTTAAATCAAAAAATTATTCAAATTTAACGTTTGCTTCCTTGCGCTGCGATAGCTCGACTGACGAGACAAGGCGTAGTTTCGTTGTATGTGTTGTGTGTAATTATGTAGGTACAAGGCGAGTCGTAGTTCTACCGGTCTCACTTCTCTGTACACAACATTCTGTCTTGACTTTTTTATTTTGTCTGAGCTTGAAACGAGTATTAGCGTTCAACAAAAGTCCTAGTTTAACTATGACTATCTTCACTTCTACACTAATATTATAAAGAGGAAAGATATGTTTGTTTGTTCGAATTGATGGGCTCCGAAAATACTGGACCAATTTGAAAAACCCTTTCACCATTAGAATCCTAAATTGGCCCTGATGAACATTAAAATCGAGTAAGTTTACTAGACGAATGTATTTGTCTTCAATTAAACTTGTACAGCCAACGTTGTATCAAAATTATGAGAAGTATTATATACTCTATCACATATATACTCGTATATATTATACATGTCGCCGCGGAGTTTTGGAGGCGCTATAATTAATGGAAATTCATTAATATTTGTTATTCTTTTTAATATTAAATTTTATATATAGATTCATATTCGATTTTTTAAGACGAATTGTAATGTAAATTAATGTGAACATTTAAATAAGTGTATTAATTTGATTCAAGATTGTGCGAGTACTTCGATGTAAGTCAATATTACTATTTTGAGATGCTTTTGATGCTTTGGTTTACCAGAATTGATTTGTAATAGCGTTTAAATAATTCAGACTTGATTTGGAATCCATAATATGGTTATTTGTGGTTAAATTCACATTACGAAAATGACGATGGAGCCCTCTGCCTACATTTTGGTGCAAGTCAACGTTGCCGCCAGGATGGCGGCAGAATAATCACAATAATCAGAAAAAAACAAATTTGCTCTGTTCAGAAAATTAATAAGCCTAACCGTGGTGTACTTTTAAGTTTGTACATAAATGTACGAAAATAAGTCAGCAAAGGTATTTACCGTCAGGTTTTGATGGATTCTTGTCATCTCCGCCGGAAGAAGGGTTAGTTTCTGCAAAGCATAGGAAGTTTATATATCCAATACTGTATATGCAATTAAAATCGTAAATACTATTTAAAAACCTTATTAACAGCAAGCTTGCCCGTAGCATTTTGTTAATACTTTCTTAATATTTATATAATGATTGACATCCGTCTGTATGCAGTTGTGATATTTTGAAAAAAAAAAACAAGTAATCCAGAGCTCTAAAGTCGTACCAAAACCTAATTAAGTTAGTAAAAGTAGTATTGTTGCTAGAGTAATTTTAAGTTTGTCCTACGCAATACTACATATTGTATCTCGAAATCATAGTGTCCTAGCAATAGTCCGAGGTTAAAAGTGCATAAAATCGAGTAAGTTTACAAAAAGAATGTCTTGTCTTCTAGAAAAAATATGCATAGACAACGTTATACCTATCTAGTAAACATTTTCAAATATTGTTAAAGATTAAACATGATATGTCTAGTTTTGTATGTGCAATTTGTTATCACAATAATCACAAAATACACGTGTACGAAACTAAGTCAGCTAGAGTACTTACTGTCAGGATTTGGTGAAGATCGATTCTTGTCATCTTCATCGGAAGGAGGATTAGTTTCTGCAAATAATAAAAATACTTGTATGTTCTTATTTAAAGCGAATAAATCATAGACAAATATGTGTATACGCTATATAAATATATATGCAAGTCATATGACGTGAATATTAGCAATCCCGTAAATGCAATTTCAATCATAAATACTAAAAAACACTTATTTTGACAAGCTCATCTGTAACATTATGTGAAAACTTTGCTTGTATATGTAAATCTAGCTACCATCTAAATGCAGCCATCATATATAAAAAAAAAACAGATAACCCGAAGTTCAAAGTCGTATAACTCAAAGACCCATTTACAATATGCCATATATTTTATCATAAAATGAGTGTTAGTGTTTAAACAAAAGTCTTTGGTAATATGTGAATAAAATCGAGTGAGTTTACTAGACAAATGTATTGTCCTTTAAAAGATCTTTTATAGACAACGTTGTATTAATTTTATAATTAGTAAATATTTTAATATATTGATAAACATTAAACATAAAATATTTAGTTTTCATGTACTATGTCATCACAATAATCCGAAAATTTATAAGCCTAACCGTGGTGTACTTTTAAGTTTGTACATAAATGTACGAAAATAAGTCAGCAAAGGTATTTACCGTCAGGTTTTGATGGATTCTTGTCATCTCCGCCGGAAGAAGGGTTAGTTTCTGCAAAGCATAGGAAGTTTATATATCCAATACTGTATATGCAATTAAAATCGTAAATACTATTTAAAAACCTTATTAACAGCAAGCTTGCCCGTAGCATTTTGTTAATACTTTCTTAATATTTATATAATGATTGACATCCGTCTGTATGCAGTTGTGATTTTTTGAAAAAAAAAACAAGTAATCCAGAGCTCTAAAGTCGTACCAAAACCTAATTAAGTTAGTAAAAGTAGTATTGTTGCTAGAGTAATTTTAAGTTTGTCCTACGCAATACTACATATTGTATCTCGAAACCATAGTGTCCTAGCAATAGTCCGAGGTTAAAAGTGCATAAAATCGAGTAAGTTTACAAAAATAATGTCTTGTCTTCTAGAAAAAATATGCATAGACAACGTTATACCTATCTAGTAAACATTTTCAAATATTGTTAAAGATTAAACATGATATGTCTAGTTTTGTATGTGCAATTTGTTATCACAATAATCACAAAATACACGTGTACGAAACTAAGTCAGCTAGAGTACTTACTGTCAGGATTTGGTGAAGATCGATTCTTGTCATCTTCATCGGAAGGAGGATTAGTTTCTGCAAATAATAAAAATACTTGTATGTTCTTATTTAAAGCGAATAAATCATAGACAAATATGTGTATACGCTATATAAATATATATGCAAGTCATATGACGTGAATATTAGCAATCCTGTAAATGCAATTTCAATCATAAATACTAAAAAACACTTATTTTGACAAGCTCATCTGTAACATTATGTGAAAACTTTGCTTGTATATTTGAATCTAGCTACCATCTAAATGCAGCCATCATATATAAAAAAAACAGATAACCCGAAGTTCAAAGTCGTATAACTCAAAGACCCAATTACAATATGCCATATATTTTATCATAAAATGAGTGTTAGTGTTTAAACAAAAGTCTTTGGTAATATGTGAATAAAATCGAGTGAGTTTACTAGACAAATGTATTGTCCTTTAAAAGATCTTTTATAGACAACGTTGTATTAATTTTATAATTAGTAAATATTTTAATATATTGATAAACATTAAACATAAAATATTTAGTTTTCATGTACTATGTCATCACAATAATCCGAAAATTTATAAGCCTAACCGTGGTGTACTTTTAAGTTTGTACATAAATGTACGAAAATAAGTCAGCAAAGGTATTTACCGTCAGGTTTTGATGGATTCTTGTCATCTCCGCCGGAAGAAGGGTTAGTTTCTGCAAAGCATAGGAAGTTTATATATCCAATACTGTATATGCAATTAAAATCGTAAATACTATTTAAAAACCTTATTAACAGCAAGCTTGCCCGTAGCATTTTGTTAATACTTTCTTAATATTTATATAATGATTGACATCCGTCTGTATGCAGTTGTGATTTTTTGAAAAAAAAAACAAGTAATCCAGAGCTCTAAAGTCGTACCAAAACCTAATTAAGTTAGTAAAAGTAGTATTGTTGCTAGAGTAATTTTAAGTTTGTCCTACGCAATACTACATATTGTATCTCGAAACCATAGTGTCCTAGCAATAGTCCGAGGTTAAAAGTGCATAAAATCGAGTAAGTTTACAAAAAGAATGTCTTGTCTTCTAGAAAAAATATGCATAGACAACGTTATACCTATCTAGTAAACATTTTCAAATATTGTTAAAGATTAAACATGATATGTCTAGTTTTGTATGTGCAATTTGTTATCACAATAATCACAAAATACACGTGTACGAAACTAAGTCAGCTAGAGTACTTACTGTCAGGATTTGGTGAAGATCGATTCTTGTCATCTTCATCGGAAGGAGGATTAGTTTCTGCAAATAATAAAAATACTTGTATGTTCTTATTTAAAGCGAATAAATCATAGACAAATATGTGTATACGCTATATAAATATATATGCAAGTCATATGACGTGAATATTAGCAATCCTGTAAATGCAATTTCAATCATAAATACTAAAAAACACTTATTTTGACAAGCTCATCTGTAACATTATGTGAAAACTTTGCTTGTATATGTAAATCTAGCTACCATCTAAATGCAGCCATCATATATAAAAAAAAAACAGATAACCTGAAGTTCAAAGTCGTATAACTCAAAGACCCATTTACAATATGCCATATATTTTATCATAAAATGAGTGTTAGTGTTTAAACAAAAGTCTTTGGTAATATGTGAATAAAATCGAGTGAGTTTACTAGACAAATGTATTGTCCTTTAAAAGATCTTTTATAGACAACGTTGTATTAATTTTATAATTAGTAAATATTTTAATATATTGATAAACATTAAACATAAAATATTTAGTTTTCATGTACTATGTCATCACAATAATCCGAAAATTTATAAGCCTAACCGTGGTGTAGAAAAAAAATGCATAGACAACCCATCTAGTAAACATTTTCAAATATTGATAAAGATTAAACATGATATGTCTAGTTTTGTATGTGCAATTTGTTATCACAATAATCACAAAATACACGTGTACGAAACTAAGTCAGCTAGAGTACTTACTGTCAGAATTTGATGAAGATGTATTCTTGTCATCTCCGCCGGAAGAAGGCTTAGTTTCTGCAAATAATAATAATAGGTACTTGTATGTTCTTTTTAAAGGCGTATAATTCATGAATAAAATATGTATATACACTTTATAAAAATAATGCAAATCATATGACGTGAATATTACGAGAAGCAATCCTATAAATGCAATTTAAATCATAAATACTTAAAAAAAAGTATTTTGGACAAGATCATCTGTAGCATTATGTGAATACCTTGCTTGTATATGCTAATGTAGCCATCCATCTGCATGCGGCCATAATTAATAAAAAAAACAGATAACCCGAAGTTCGAAGTCGTATGTCCCGAATTCACATGAATAACACGAATTCAATGACGATGACGCCCTCTGCCTCCTTTTTGGTGCAAGTCAACGTTGCCGCCAAGATGGCAGCTGGCAAGCTGCAGGCGGGCTCTAAGATATTATTCATTTTGTTGCGGATTTTCAACAGGAAAACATGTGAGTGTTGAACCTTTGTCTAATTTTCCCACGATTCCAAATTAAATTAGACTAGCCTCTTATTTTTAGAAACTTGTGCGAGTGAAAGTGAATCCGTTATGAAATAGTATTGAAAATAGTTGTTTAAACACTAAGCGGTAGTGTTTCTAATTAAACTAAACGTTACTGTCAAATGTAATAGTGTTAAGTGACAGTTCAAAAAACAAAGCCCTATGAGTTTCTTGTCTGTTCTTCTCATAGTGATAGTCCTTTGCGAATAGACGTAGTTATACCTACCCTCAAACCTTGTTCAGATAAATATTAAAAACAAGTCAACTCAATCTTATGTTTTATTCCAACATAACTTGGTTAGTACTCCATTAGGAAGATAGATCTGAGCGACTCTTTAGTTAAGTGATTATTAGTAGCAGATATTCCTGGTAGTTGGCTTCTATGCTTAAATAGAGACTGTAAAACCTTGAACTTGCTGAAAGTCAATGGTTTTACATTACATTTAAAATCGACCCTATGTTTAAGGTGACATACATGTTATAACTGGAAATCATTGTACAAGCAATTGTCTTAGTTTGGCTAGCGGTGTCTAAATTCTAAAAGATTCATTGACAGAGAAAGAAGAAGAACGAAAATAAAAAGATGTCGTTCTGGTGATTTATCAGAATAGAGGTCAATCTCCAAATATAAATAAGAATTTGATTTAAAACATGAGCTTTTCCATAGGCCACGAAAATTCACAGGTAAAGACCAGAAGATTTCATTGGCCAAAAGATATTTAGAGAGTGGATATATTATGTACATTTATCCTTTTAACCTGCTCCTAGTGTGGTGAAGATGCCAGAGATTTATTACAAAGCGAAGCTGCCAATTTCATCCCGCTAGTGTTCCCCAATCGAACATCTAAATATAACTCTTTGAAATTCTCTTCTATAGTTCCTTTTAATTTTTTTATAATAAGTAAGTTCATGCACGGTAATATTATCTAATCCAGTATTGTAAGTCCACCCTGTCCGCACGGTACGTAAACACGCGGTACAGCTGCCCGCGTAAAGTAATTTCATTTCATTTACTTGGGTTTCGTTCTAGATTTGTGGTTGTAAATATTATATTTATTATTTAAAAAAATACTACTTGTGAAGGAATTAGGTAAAGTTCAATAAAATTAAACGTTGTGTTATGATTACTTGTTAGATTTAATAAAAACCACCCATTTAAATTTGTGACTAAAAAATATTTGCGCCTCGATTAAGACGTACGAAATGTTTTACTCGAGTGTAGGTATGCATGGTACTCTTAAGTCACATTTTTAAATAATTAATATAAACCTATTCTATTTTTTGTTAATAAGTGCACGCCTGCAATCATGAAATTATTGTCCATTTATCATTTGTGTAATAACTAGCGTTTTTAGTATTGATACTCAAGTGACAATAAATAGTTTATATATATTTTAATCAATGGAAGAAGCGAAATACCTACATATTAATAAAAAAACAAATTATGTATATAAAAAAAATTAGTATGTAGGTATGTATATAAAAATAATTTATAGTTTCCAAGTAATTAAAAAAAAAATTCTGGGTGTGTTATTTTATAATGAAACAATTCAAGCAATAAATTAAATCATAACATAAACTATATGTGCATTAATTAAGTAAGTACTTATACTTATTTCAATAAATTATTCACAAATCGCACGCTTACTGCTTACAAAACCTACACACCGTTCATTCGTCACAGCGCGAGCTGCGCATTCGCGGCTGCACGCTTAGTACACACTACCGAGTATACTACAAAATCGAGGCGCGTAAGTGTAACTCGCGTTTCGGCCGTTTCTATGAAGACAGAATACTGGTAGATAATATTATTACCGTGGTATAAGGCTTAGTTTTCTATTTTTATAATTATGTAGGTACCATGTGGGATGCCTAGCTTGATAGTAGTACAATGTAAGGTTTAAACGGCTGTAACATTACACAGTGCAAAATACGAACACGATTCAGATTGCTTTCCTTGTTCTATTTATATACTATTTTACTATATACTTATAAATAAATAGATGGATTACCGCTTCCTGGTGCAGGTCCTTTGGGTTTTCCATTATTGCTGGAAGCAGCTCCACCTGCAAATAACAAAGCATAATTGTACTATACATACGATATCTACTAAAGATATTTACAAAAATTGATTAAATTTGATGTTAAATGTACACAAACTCTACGACATCAATTTCACATATAATATTATGCAATAATTGCAGGCGTCTAGAATTATTCTAGATGCCTCAAGTATTCGATTTAGTACAAAATTTAATATCGTCAAATAGTGAGCCGTTTGCAGATTTAAGAGTTTAATATTGATTACTAAACTTAGAAGTAAGTAAATTATTCTTACGACTTTCCTTGAATTTATCTGTCTAATTCTATTTGAGCCCTTATAACATGCCCAAAAATTATATTGCTCTAATTCTAGTAGAAGTTAGTTACATTTTGCGAAATTCAAGTGTAATTTTATTTGTAACCATAGTAATTTTACTAGTAATAACTTTTATGAATCTAGTGATTTTGCAATAGAAAATTGGTATGTCAATAATAACATAATATATCATATAAAAAGTCTCACAGCAAGTTCAAGTTTCAATAATTGCGCCTGAGAATACAAAAACTTAGGTACTATACCACACGATTTTATGTTTGACCAGTTGCAAATCGTTTTGCTTTGGACATGTGCATCACAAGCTAACTCCGCCTTTTATTGTATTGCCTAATGCCAGGCATAAAAAGAAATTCCGTTTTAAAAATCTTTTGTTCTTACATTATTGTAGAAATTCTATGTTTGTCAGGAATATGATTATTGTATTTTATTACAATAAAATCTGCAGTTCTTTGAAACGCGTTGATAGTACTAAGATTTTTCCTTGTCTAGGTACCTTATAGGTTTACCTCCTAAGTTTCATATTATAATCTTAATAAAAAATCTCAGTTTATTGTATTTGGTTAAGTTATACCTCTTAGTTTATTTCAATACAACGTTAAACCTGCTCCTTGTATTTTAATATACTAAAATAAAAAGTAGAACCTAGTCCTTTTAAGCATGTTGGTTACTTCTGTTTTAAGGATTTCCACATAAAAACTATGTGAAAAGAACTTGTACTTACAATAAGCTTTTATTTCACACCAATAAGCAGAGAATAGACGGATGTAGCGAATGGTCATTTCACGCAAAATTCACCCTTAAGATGGTCAGGCATAAACTTGACCATACATCTTTTCGTATTTTCCATGCTTAGGGGTGACGTTCACTAAATATAATATCATTAATTGCCTTAAATGAGTTTAAGTTAGCACAATAACTAATAAAAGAACATTATTCTCTATCTGTAAGCTGCAAAATACTTTTTGACTAGACTAGACAACACGCGACACGCAAATGATGCAATAACAATAATCAGTCAGTTTGTCTGTACTAACTATAACATAATCTGTACCTATACCAAGCTTATTTTAGGGTCGGGTTGGTCACAGCGTTTGAAAGTTAATTTATGTCGACGTTATCCCACCTTCCGCTTATTCCACGTTTATTAGTGTTGACGTTGACTAGTCCAGTGTTATAATTGGTTTAACCATTTATACCGAGTTTATTATTATCCCTGTAATTGTTTGTAGCATAGCTGCAGAAAATAACTCTAGTTCGTTAACACATTTAAATTGATTAAATCTACTTAAACCTATTATTTACTGAAATTTATTAGCGAGTACGCTTATAAGAACTAAATGTACAGGGTGAAAAGGGTACGAACAATGTCCGTTATCTCTATGTATATAATCGTGTTATATGTGAATTAATACTAAAATTATAGAATAGGTATATTAGTGAAATTGTTTACCGCCTACTGCAGAAGCACTGCTGGATCCTCCATTGCTTTTAGAAGCAGCTGCACCTGTAACGTAAAAAAGGACGTAAAGTAAACTAACAACTCATTACGTCTGCACTGCCGGGATCAAACCTTCCTTATGGTGAAGCCATGATTTACTACGCGGGCCCGTTCGGCTTGGTGGGTGAGGTTAGTGCAATCATGTTGTCGAAGTCTTCACGAAGGAAGCTCATCAAGTTGGACACCTACATACTCAGTAGTGGGCTGGGCTAGCCCACGCATTTACAGGTTTATTAGAAAGATAAATTAAAATTGATAGCTTGACCGAATTATAGTGCTTGATAGTAGAACTTACCGGTTGCTGCAGCATTACTGGAACCTTTATCTTCGTTAGATGTATTAGCAACTTCTATAGATTTCAAAATGTTAATTATATGATAATTTCAAATATATTATGAACTTTCATTATTATTCGCTTTTCTCAAGCAAATTTCTCATACAAAGTTAATATTTATATAAAGGATCATATTTACAAAATAAAACACACGTTTAATATTCACCAGTAGCACTCTGCTGGTTGATTAAAGATATTTTTCTCATATGTTAATTTTAATACGGTCTTAACAAAATATACTAGTAAGTATTGAGATCAAAATCTATATGCAATCCTGCTACATCTTACGAATATTGTATAAATGCGAATATCTGGATGGATTCAGGTTTGTTACTCAACGAAGCCCAAACAGACAAAAATAGATCCTGTAAGTACAGCCCACGGCACGTAACTCTAGCGCTGAGCAAAATGTGGAGGGGATAGCTGCGCATGGGTACAGTCGCGCACATGTGACAGAGAGAGACAAGAGTCCCTCGTCTTACATGTGACAGAGTGAGACAAGAGTCCTTCGTCCCTCTAGCCCCCCTGTGATACCCAATTTTTGACTTCTGCGCAATAACAGTCAGCGCTAGAGTTACATGCCGCGGGCTGTAGCAAGGGTGTTTTACCAAAAATATTAACGGACTTCAACATTGAGACATGCGCACAATATTGAGATAACAGGTACTATGGAACTATCAAGGTAATGACTTCAACAAGTTATTTGTCACTTTTTATTAGTGGTAAAGTCAGTTCCATTTTTTTTTTATTCACATTATATATACTGTTTCTATAACTCCATAAGAATCACAAGATCTTACCGGTTCCAGCTGCAGCACTACTGGAGCCACCTTGGTTATCACCACCGCCTGAGTATTGATAAAATATTTTTTTATATAAGTTTAACAACTATTGAAATATTTCCTTTTCAGCAAGATCTACTGTACGTAAAATGGAATGTTCGCGAGCTGCGTTCTACAACGTTACTAACATAACTATCTGAGTAGTACGCAAATAAGTCGGCATTACCATCACTATATATTGCTGTACAACAAACTGTATAGATAAATACTCTAACAATCATAATAATTAACTTTATATTTTATATCCTCTTTGTCTACTTCTGTTCTCTTTTATATTTTTTGTTCATTGTTTCATAAACATATTAATGGCATACAGATATGTTGTAGCGAGAATGAAACGGATGAAATATTATACCCGTGAAAATAAACGTTAGTTGCCGACATAAACATCTCCATCGATTAATATACAAACTGCAGTCGATAAATCCAAAGCACCATGACAAATTATCAATACAATAAGAATAGTATTACCAAAAGAGCCGATCTCTCAAATTAGAACTAATAATAAACAAGTGACTAATCCTTTACAAATTGAAAATTGATATAATAATAACTATATAGACAAAATCAAACCGATTGCAAACTGTGGATATCGGATTACTTCAAATACTTATTAGAACTCACAAAAATTCAAAGCTAATGGCTCGAAGTAAAAAGTTTAAAAACTTTAAAACCACAAATAGTAGAGGCCATCACGAGGTATCGTCGAAAATAATAAAGGCTGTAAATTTTCGGTACACATTGTTTTATTTTCGTGCTGATGTAAAAGGGGGCTGACATCTGCGACTGAATTTTAAACGTTTGTACATAACGTCTTTTAGTCTAATGAATTCTTATAATCGGGTCACGACATAAAACTGCGAGAAATGTCACTTTATTCATAGATATGCAATTGACTGGCGATTTGTTATTTATGTGATATACATGCGAGAACATAAATAACGTTTCATAAATTAATCCTAAAATAGTTTAAGCTGTATCGTGCATATTCTGAGCACGACTATAGGATATGTAATATTTAAAGTCTAAGTAGCAGGTATAATGACGAAACAAAGATCAGTCAATAAAGTACGTACCTTCAGGTTTAGATGGAGATGGTTTCTTGTCATCTTCTACGCCAGAAGGCTTAGTTTCTGCAAAGCATATGAAGTGTATAAGAATAACACATGTGCAACACATTTTTACATTTAGTTAGTCTTCTAGTCTGTATGCGGCCGTCTTTTATTAAAAAAAAATTATAGTCTATGTTTTTATTTATCCGAATTCTGGGAAATAGTAATTTAAAACTATAACAAAATGCACAGTTGTTTCATGTGCATTGAGTCATGAGATTATTTGCAAAACTTACTTACAAAATGAACTTACAAAAAATCTTAAACCCTTACGTATTTAAATGAATACTAAGTACTTACCCTCAGGTTATAAACACTTCAAAAAACCAATTTAAACAAGTCATCCGTAGCATTATAATTTTTTTTTTGATATTTTCGTATATTATTTTGTAAAAAAAAACATATTAAACCATATAAACCATAAGTTCAAAAGTCGTACAAAGATCCTTTAAGTAAGCAAAAGCTTTTTTGTTGCTAAATTTGTTTCTACGCAATGCTACATATTCTATATCAAAAGTATAGCGTACAAACTTATATATAAATTAAGACAATTGAGATTAATATCATTCTTATCATATTAATATCTATTCATTAACATCATCATCATCATCAGCCTGTAGCAGTCCACTGCTGGACATAGGCCTCTCCAATTGCACGCCACTTAGGTCTATCTTGGGCTTCTCGCATCCTGTTTTTGCCAGCCGTCTTGCGCAGATCGTCACTCCACCGTGCCTCAGGACGTCCTACACTACGTTTGCCGAGACGCGGTCTCCACTCTAGAACTCGTTTACCCCAACGGTTGTCGGTTCTACGGCTAATATAGCCAGCCCACTGCCACATCAGCTTGCTGATCCGGTGGGCTATGTCGATGACCTTGGTTCTCTGACGGATCACTTCATTTCTGATGCGATCCCTGAGAGAAACACCAAGCATAGCCCTTTCCATAGCCCGCTGAGCGACCTTGAGCTTGTGGACCATTCGAGCCGTCAGTGTCCACGTTTCGGCTCCGTATGTCATGACGGGTAGGACGCACTGATTAAAGACTTTCGTCTTCAGGCACTGTGGAATCGGCGAAGTAAGGACTCGACGTAGCTTCCCAAACGCTGCCCAGCCCAACCGAATTCTTCTATTCACCTCGTTCTCAAAGTTGTTTTTTCCCAACTGCAATGTCTGCCCGAGGTACACATATTTTTGAACAACTTAGAGAACGGCGCCGTGTATCGCAATCGGTTCCGGTAGAACATGTTCGTTGAACATGACCTTGGTTTTGTCCAAGTTCATCCGTAGGCCGATGCGTATAGAAGAGTCAGCCAGGTCATTCAGCATCTGTTGCAGGTCCTGCAGCGTCTCTGCCACGATGACGATATCGTCAGCAAATTGCAAGTGAGAGATGTATTCGCCGTTGATATTGATGCCACGTCCTTTCCAGTTCAGCGTCTTGAACATATCCTCCATTGCATTTGAAAACAATTTCGGGGAAATAACGTCCCCTTGTCTCACTCCTCGATGCAACGGTATGGGACTTGTTTGCTGATTCTATACTTGGACGGACATGGTGGCGGTTTCGTAAAGACATCTCATCACTTGGATGTATCGCCAATCTATCTGGCAACGCTGCAGGGACTCCGAACAGACCAAATTTCAACCGAGTCAAAAGCCTTCTCATAGTCCACGAATGCTAGACACAGGGGCTGATTATACTCTTCGGTCTTCTGTATAATCTGCCGCACTGTGTGAATGTGGTCTATGGTGCCGTATCCGCTCCGAAACCCAGCCTCTTCCGATGGTTGGAATTCGTCGAGTCTACGCGCAAGAGGGTTCATGATCACTCTTGAAAACAGCTTATAGACGTGGCTTAGAATGGATATGGGTCGATAGTTCTTCAGCAGGGTCTTATCTCCCTTTTTGAAGAACAGGACGACCACACTCCTACTCCACGCCTCTGGAGTTCTCCCTTCGAACAGGACAGCGTTAAAAAGCTTCTGGAGCTCCCTAAGTACGGGTTTACCTCCTGCTTTTAGTAGCTCTATTGTAACGCCATCCTCTCCAGGGGCTTTTCCATTTTTAAGCTGTCCAAGAGCGATCTCGATTTCGCCAATACTGACTTCTGGCAAGTCTTTGGTGAAATGGCGTGTTAACGTGGCTCTAGGATCATTTTCGGGATCAGGTCGAGATGCATGCGATGCGTATAATCGGCCATAAAAGTCCTCCACTTCCGAAAGGACTGCCGGCTTCGAAGCAACGACTTCTCCACTAGCTGTGGTCAACTTCGTCAGGTGGCTTCTTCCAAGAGATTGTACGAACACCTTTGACCCCCGATTCTGCTCGATCGCTCTTTCAATCGAAAGAGTATTGAAGCACCGGAGGTCGTGTCGTACGTTCTTGTTGATCTCTTGGTTTAGAGTCCGCTTTTCTGACGAAGTGATGGGTGGGTTTTCACGTCGTTCCTTCATTAGCCCCAAAGTCTCTTCTGAAAGCTTGGACTTCTTGCCCTTACGCTGCATGTAACAAAATCTTGTACCTTCTTCCCTGAGGACCCGAGTCACATTTTCGAGGTTCTGGTTTACGTCTGTGGTGGTTTCTACGGCAGCGAATTGGTTCTCCAGGTTTAACTGGAATGTTTCAGATCCTGCCATGGTTTGGAGCAGTGTTGGTCGGAGCCTGGACTTCATCAGACGGACACGTTGCGCCTTGAAGTTGATATTCAGAGAGCCTCGGACAAGTCAGTGATCGCTACTGGTATTGAACCTGTTGATCACGGAGACATCTCTAAATATGTGCCTTTTATTCGTCATGATGAAGTCAATCTCATTTTTAGTCCTAGTGTCGGGGCTAAGCCACGTCCACTTCCTTTGGGGCTGTTTCTTAAAGAAGGAGTTCATCAAGAAGAGCCCCTCCCGTTCGAGGAAGTTGACGAGCATTTGCCCCCTATGATTTCTGCGTCCAAAGCCATGGCATCCTACTACCGATTCGCTGAAATTCTGTACTCCTACTTTAGCGTTAAAGTCCCCCATGACAACAGTGTACTGGGTCTTTGTAGTGAAGTGGAGGGCCCTCGATATCTCATCGAACATATCCTCCACTTCATCGTCCGAGTGTGTCGAGGTCGGGGCGTACACTTGCACCACCTTGAGGCTATACCTCTCGGTGAGCTTTACAATAAGGTACGCTACCCTGTTCGACACACTGGACACTTCCACAACGTTGTGAGAAAGGGACTTGTTTACCAGAAACCCAACGCCACCTTGGGATTGTTGGTCTCCCTCTCGGAAGTACATAAGGTGGCCCGATTCTAGGGTTAAGGTGTCCTCCCCCTCTCTTCGGACTTCACTCAACCCCCAGTATGTGCAACCTAATTTTCCCAAGTTCCACCTCGAGTTGCGCCAGATGAGAGTCAGAGAGATTAATATATATTATATGTATATGAATGTTTGTTTATTTGTAATGGGTACATGTAAAACCTGCTCAACGGATTCTAACAATTATTTCACGAGTATAAAGCTACATTATACCTGAGTAACATGCGCTACATCTGATTTATCATCATCATTATCCATCACCGCTCGGATGAAACTACGGAGTGCAACTAGTCATTTATAAAAAAAAACCCGATTACCGTAAGTTCAAATTCGTATAACCGTAAGATCCATCAACTTAGCAAAAGTTTTTTTGTTGCTAGAGTATTTCTAAGTTTGTTTCTACGCGATGCTACATATTCTATTTCGAAACGTACAAAGCATAAAACAATAATTGTCTTACTTGGAGAGTACATAATTTTGAATATGTTTACTAGACAAATGAAAAGAGTTGAAGAAGTGATGTAAGTTTACTAGACATATAAATAAGAAATGCATAGGCAACGTTATACTAATATTATAAGTAGTAAATATTTTCGTATATTGATAAACAGAAAACATGAAATGCCTAGTTTTTCATGTGCAATATGTCTTCTAAATAATCAAAAAATACACATTTGCTCTGCTAAAAATATAAAAAGGCCTAATCGTGGTATACTTTTAAGTTTGAAAATGAGTGTACGAAAATAAGTCAGCAGGAGTACTTACCGTCAGGTTTTGATGAAGATGTATTCTTGTCATCTTTTTTGCCGGAAAAAGGTTTAGTTTCTGCAAAACATATGATGTACATGTTGTAAATACTATACGTGCAATTCAAACCATAAATACTTGATTAAAACCCTATTTGTCCCAATTTTTTCAGTACCATTATGCGAATACTTTGTTTATGTATGTGTAGGTAGCCATCAATTTATAAGCGGCCGTGATTTGTAAAAACATATAACCATAATGTTCTAAAGTCGTACAACTACAAGTACCTATACACAGAGCAGTAGCTTTTTTGTTGCTGGAGTGTTTCAATGTTAATTGTTGCGCGATGCTACATTTTATTCTACCTTGAAACCATATTGGTTAAACAATAATCGTAATTTAACTTACTATCTGGTTTTGATGGAGATGTATTCTTGTCATCTTTTTTGCCGGGAAAACGTTTAGTTTCTGGAAAGCATATGATGTACATATTGTAAATACTATACGTGCAATTCAAACCATAAATACTTGATTAAATCCCTATTTGTCCCAATTTTTTCAGTAACATTATGCGAATACTTTGTTTATGTATGTGTAGGTAGCCATCAATTTATAAGCGGCCGTGATTTGTAAAAACATATAACCATAATGTTCTAAAGTCGTACAACTACAAGTACCTATACACAGAGCAGTAGCTTTTTTGTTGCTGGAGTGTTTCAATGTTTATTGTTGCGCGATGCTACATTTTATTCTACCTTGAAACCATATTGGTTAAACAATAATCGTAATTTAACTTACTATCTGGTTTTGATGGAGATGTATTCTTGTCATCTTTTTTGCCGGAAAAAGGTTTAGTTTCTGCAAAACATATGATGTACATGTTGTAAATACTATACGTGCAATTCAAACCATAAATACTTGATTAAAACCCTATTTGTCCCAATTTTTTCAGTACCATTATGCGAATACTTTGTTTATGTATGTGTAGGTAGCCATCAATTTATAAGCGGCCGTGATTTGTAAAAACATATAACCATAATGTTCTAAAGTCGTACAACTACAAGTACCTATACACAGAGCAGTAGCTTTTTTGTTGCTGGAGTGTTTCAATGTTTATTGTTGCGCGATGCTACATTTTATTCTACCTTGAAACCATATTGGTTAAACAATAATCGTAATTTAACTTACTATCTGGTTTTGATGGAGATGTATTCTTGTCACCTTTTTTGCCGGAAAAAGGTTTAGTTTCTGCAAAACATATGATGTACATGTTGTAAATACTATACGTGCAATTCAAACCATAAATACTTGATTAAAACCCTATTTGTCCCAATTTTTTCAGTACCATTATTCGAATACTTTGTTTATGTATGTGTAGGTAGCCATCAATTTATAAGCGGCCGTGATTTGTAAAAACATATAACCATAATGTTCTAAAGTCGTACAACTACAAGTACCTATACACAGAGCAGTAGCTTTTTTGTTGCTGGAGTGTTTCAATGTTTATTGTTGCGCGATGCTACATTTTATTCTACCTTGAAACCATATTGGTTAAACAATAATCGTAATTTAACTTACTATCTGGTTTTGATGGAGATGTATTCTTGTCATCTTTTTTGCCGGAAAAAGGTTTAGTTTCTGCAAAACATATGATGTACATGTTGTAAATACTATACGTGCAATTCAAACCATAAATACTTGATTAAAACCCTATTTGTCCCAATTTTTTCAGTACCATTATTCGAATACTTTGTTTATGTATGTGTAGGTAGCCATCAATTTATAAGCGGCCGTGATTTGTAAAAACATATAACCATAATGTTCTAAAGTCGTACAACTACAAGTACCTATACACAGAGCAGTAGCTTTTTTGTTGCTGGAGTGTTTCAATGTTTATTGTTGCGCGATGCTACATTTTATTCTACCTTGAAACCATATTGGTTAAACAATAATCGTAATTTAACTTACTATCTGGTTTTGATGGAGATGTATTCTTGTCATCTTTTTTGCCGGAAAAAGGTTTAGTTTCTGCAAAACATATGATGTACATGTTGTAAATACTATACGTGCAATTCAAACCATAAATACTTGATTAAAACCCTATTTGTCCCAATTTTTTCAGTACCATTATGCGAATACTTTGTTTATGTATGTGTAGGTAGCCATCAATTTATAAGCGGCCGTGATTTGTAAAAACATATAACCATAATGTTCTAAAGTCGTACAACTACAAGTACCTATACACAGAGCAGTAGCTTTTTTGTTGCTGGAGTGTTTCAATGTTTATTGTTGCGCGATGCTACATTTTATTCTACCTTGAAACCATATTGGTTAAACAATAATCGTAATTTAACTTACTATCTGGTTTTGATGGAGATGTATTCTTGTCATCTTTTTTGCCGGAAAAAGGTTTAGTTTCTGCAAAACATATGATGTACATGTTGTAAATACTATACGTGCAATTCAAACCATAAATACTTGATTAAAACCCTATTTGTCCCAATTTTTTCAGTACCATTATTCGAATACTTTGTTTATGTATGTGTAGGTAGCCATCAATTTATAAGCGGCCGTGATTTGTAAAAACATATAACCATAATGTTCTAAAGTCGTACAACTACAAGTACCTATACACAGAGCAGTAGCTTTTTTGTTGCTGGAGTGTTTCAATGTTTATTGTTGCGCGATGCTACATTTTATTCTACCTTGAAACCATATTGGTTAAACAATAATCGTAATTTAACTTACTATCTGGTTTTGATGGAGATGTATTCTTGTCATCTTTTTTGCCGGAAAAAGGTTTAGTTTCTGCAAAACATATGATGTACATGTTGTAAATACTATACGTGCAATTCAAACCATAAATACTTGATTAAAACCCTATTTGTCCCAATTTTTTCAGTACCATTATTCGAATACTTTGTTTATGTATGTGTAGGTAGCCATCAATTTATAAGCGGCCGTGATTTGTAAAAACATATAACCATAATGTTCTAAAGTCGTACAACTACAAGTACCTATACACAGAGCAGTAGCTTTTTTGTTGCTGGAGTGTTTCAATGTTTATTGTTGCGCGATGCTACATTTTATTCTACCTTGAAACCATATTGGTTAAACAATAATCGTAATTTAACTTACTATCTGGTTTTGATGGAGATGTATTCTTGTCATCTTTTTTGCCGGAAAAAGGTTTAGTTTCTGCAAAACATATGATGTACATGTTGTAAATACTATACGTGCAATTCAAACCATAAATACTTGATTAAAACCCTATTTGTCCCAATTTTTTCAGTACCATTATGCGAATACTTTGTTTATGTATGTGTAGGTAGCCATCAATTTATAAGCGGCCGTGATTTGTAAAAACATATAACCATAATGTTCTAAAGTCGTACAACTACAAGTACCTATACACAGAGCAGTAGCTTTTTTGTTGCTGGAGTGTTTCAATGTTTATTGTTGCGCGATGCTACATTTTATTCTACCTTGAAACCATATTGGTTAAACAATAATCGTAATTTAACTTACTATCTGGTTTTGATGGAGATGTATTCTTGTCATCTTTTTTGCCGGAAAAAGGTTTAGTTTCTGCAAAACATATGATCTACATGTTGTAAATACTATACGTGCAATTCAAACCATAAATACTTGATTAAAACCCTATTTGTCCCAATTTTTTCAGTACCATTATTCGAATACTTTGTTTATGTATGTGTAGGTAGCCATCAATTTATAAGCGGCCGTGATTTGTAAAAACATATAACCATAATGTTCTAAAGTCGTACAACTACAAGTACCTATACACAGAGCAGTATCTTTTTTGTTGCTGGAGTGTTTCAATGTTTGTTGTTTCGCGATGCTACATTTTATTCTGGATCTGGGATTCTGGATCGAATTGTAACGTGTGATGAAAAGTGATGGAAGATTCTTTACAGTTATGACATGCGAAAAATGCTATGGTTTAACCCCAGGTCAAACGCCACAACAATGCTCTAAAGCTAAAATTACCCATAAAAAAGTGATGGTAACGGTTTGGTGATGGAGGTGATCTCTTCATCGTGTTATTCACTATAGCTTCCCATATTGTACTCGTATATATATAAATATATATTTAAATGAAACATTTAAGACGCGTAGAACATTCAAATAACCATTGCCTATAGAGTCTGAAAATGAGTATATTATTAAGTCCTGCTATATATAGAGCACAAAAACGTCACCTTCCCGCAAAAGTAAAGTTAAAATTATGGTAAAGTTAAAATTATGGTAAGGTAAAAATATTTAAGTATAGTAAATCATTTACCGCTTCCAGGTGCTGAGTCACTGCGTTTTCCTTTACCGCTAGAACCAGCTACACCTGCATTAATAAGACTCTTTAAAAGCTGTACTTAAATATAAGACTTAACATTATCTATCTAACTTATTTCACATTAATCTTTTGGATCTAAAGGTTATTATAAAATAAAGTTTACGTTAATTAACAAGTACAATTTGACTTCCAAAAAAAGGAGGAGGTACTCAATTCGACTGTATATTTTTTTTATGTTTGTTACCTCATACCTTTCGACTGGATGAACTGATTCTCATATTTTTTTTTGTTTAAAAGCTGGGGCTTCCCGTGTAGTGCCATTTAAATTCCAATCTAGTAATAGTTCTAAATTCTGTCTAGTAGTTTTTGAGATACACTCCAATAACTGAATAGAATGGAAGGCGGTATTAAATTTTTCAAATTGTACTTGTTTTGTTATGAATATTGTATTCGCTTGTACGAGGTGCAATTGCTTGACTTCACCGAAGTCCGCACGCGCTAGCAGCTGCACCTTAACAACTTAATATCTCAGGATGATCGGCGCTGTGCAGTTCATCAGTTGTGACAAAATGCATCTGTTATAGGCAGAGGTTACCGTTTTACACCAGGTGGGCCTCGTGCTTGTTAGTCAAAATATTGACATATATCTATATTCTTTCAGTGGTAGTGCCACTCTGTAACCCTACAGCTGAATGGGCCGGCACGACCGGGGAAGTACCACATTCCCACATAACAATAACACCGACGTGAAGTAACATAGCTTGCTATTGCGTTTTGTCGGTTTGTGGGAGGTTCCGGAGGCCCGATTCCCCCCTTCCTCATTTTCCCTCTACTTCCCCTTTCCCCTCCACCCTCACCCTTTTTATTTCTTCCATCATAAAATTCTTTTTTTAATGTCATTAGTGACATGAAAAAAAAAGTTTGTGAGATTTGACCAGTAACGTCCATCAAAATACAATTTGTAACAAAAATGTGTAAGACCTTAAACAGTTAAAGTAACTATTGGCTAAGCTGTGCATCTTGCATTATGTAAAAGGTTTCTTTTAGGTTGGACCTTTAACGATTGAATATATTAAAAAAAAATAGATTGTACTTGTACATGGTAATCGCATTTCTAACATTATCTTGTGAATTTGTCACTTTGTTCGGTTAAAACTTTATATGGTAATACAAATAACTATAAATACGTAATAATGTTAAGAAAATAAATAAATACAACAATTAATTACCACTGCCTTGTGAAACAGCACTGCTACCGCCACGCCCGCTTTTAGAAGCACCTGAAAATGTTTATATGTTTCACTTCATTAAGCAGCCCTTGTGATATTAGATCCATTTAACCCTTCATATACGTGATAGTTAAAATAAAAAATGTATAAATGAAACGCACGTAAATTTACGTCAACGGTACTCAAAGGGTTAATGGTATGGGTAATATTTTGTTATTGTATAATAAAAATACTACTTTTTAAGCTTACGGGAACAGTTTTTTTTATTTGACTTAAGCGGATCGATTTTCAGGCCAAAATGCATTGACCGTGGTCACGAGGTCACAATGCAGTTGCATGGCAAAAACTCGATGTTAGTCAAAATACTGAGATATTTTGATATTTGTGTGCGAAAAATATGCGAAATACTTTACTATTAGTCGTCCTTATCCATCAAAGATTTATTTTATAACACCATTTAATATATGGTAGTAAATACAACTATTATTTACCACTACTTTCTGAGCCAGCAATGCTACCACCTGGTCCGCCTTTTGCAACACCTGGAAATGTTTTACGTGTTAATATTTTAAAATTCATCATCATGTTTACAATACAATACCAAAATGCTTAATTGTATACACAAGATAATCAATTATTTTACAAAATAAACTAAAGTCTACAGTATAAAGCGCGGAGTTATCGCTTTCTGTCAACCTTAGGATTCAGGAACTAATAAAATGTGAAAGAATTATGTGGTGTACACTAATTATAAATGACATTGTAAAACACACATTAGGTACATATATATTTTGTGTACACTACCTAATTCTTCTTCACCTAATTCATCATTAAAATAGTTCAAAGTTGGCTGCCGCTACTTACAGTCCGTACGGTTCTGTTGTTGCAGCCGGACGGCCGAGAAAACTAAATTACGTGATAATTAAACGCAATAGCCCAAAATTTCGAGCCATCAAAGGCAAGGACATATTTCCTATCGCAGTTATTGTCAAATAATATTATACGTAAGATCACGTAATTAAGATAATAAGTAAATACAACAATTAATTACCACTGCCTTGTGTAGCAGCAGAACTACCGCCAGGTCCGCTTTTAGAAACACCTGAAAATGTTTATCTTATCATTAATTCAATCTATGTTCCCATTTTGTAAGATATATTTTTGTAAATATTCTAATTTGCAAGTTTTGGCTATAATAAAACTAAATAATATTAAACAAAAAGTCACACACAAAATGATATGGTAGTGAATACGAGTATATTTTACCACTGCTTTCTGAGCCAGCACTGCTACCCTTTGGTCCGCCTTTAGCAACACCTGGAATTTTTAAACGTGTTAATTTTTTTATATTCATAATTATGTTTTCAATGCCAAAATGCTTAATTGTTTATACAAAATCATAAATTGTATTACAAAAGAAACTACAGTGCAAATACAAAGCGCGGACTTATCGCAAAAGCGATATCTTTCGGTCAACCTTAGTTGCCATCCGGCAACTAATAAAATGTGAAATATGTAGGTGGTGACACATTTAATATATACTTTATTATACGAGTATAAAAAAATATGTTATGACTATTAGTATCCTATTAAAACGACTATTTATTACTGAATATAACAACATTAATAATTATAAGGAACTGCCTTAGAAGTTTTGTTATAAGCCGTAAATGTAAATCTCTGTTAAATGAAGAAAGATATTTTAAAGTGTAAAATGTGCGAGCCACAACATAAAATAATTCAGGTCCACAATAAAACATGGATAGTGCTAGTAACATTTTAGCTACATTTTGTATTATTTCAAATTGTTCTCGTATATGGCAAAAATGGCATTTCTAAAACTTCAGACTAAACTTTCTCAATCTTTTCTTTTTCTTTTTACTCAACTAAACTTTCTTTAACTTCAGAATTAGTACTTTTTCGTTTTTAATATAAACTATTTAATAATATTAATATTTGTAAATTCAATAATGAATTACCACTGCCTTGTGTAGCAGCAGAGCTACCGTCAGGTCCACTTTTAGAAGCTCCTGAAAATATTAAAATTTTAACGTATTAATAACTGCTACCGTCAGGTCCACTTTTAGAAGCTCCTGAAAATATTAAAATTTTAACGAATTAATTGAGCTACCGTCAGGTCCACTTTTAGAAGCTCCTGAAAATATTAAAATTTTAACGAATTAATAATTAATATATAAATTACTGGATTACCGTAAGTTCAAATTCGTATAACCGTAAGATCCATCAACTTAGCAAAAGTTTTTTTGTTGCTAGAGTATTTCTAAGTTTGTTTCTACGCGATGCTACATATTCTATTTCGAAACGTACAAAGCATTAAACAATAATTGTCTTACTTGGAGAGTACATAATTTTGAATATGTTTACTAGACAAATGAAAAGAGTTGAAGAAGTGATGTAAGTTTACTAGACATATAAATAAGAAATGCATAGGCAACGTTATACTAATATTATAAGTAGTAAATATTTTCGTATATTGATAAACAGAAAACATGAAATGCCTAGTTTTTCATGTGCAATATGTCTTCTAAATAATCAAAAAATACACATTTGCTCTGCTAAAAAAATAAAAGGCCTAATCGTGGTGTACTTTTAAGTTTGAAAATGAGTGTACGAAAATAAGTCAGCAGGAGTACTTACCGTCAGGTTTTGATGAAGATGGATTCTTGTCATCTTCGCCGGAAGAAGCCTTAGTTTCTGCAAAGCAAATGACGTTTAAATTTGTAATACTGTATATGCAATTAAAATCGTAAATACTATTTAAAAACCTTATTAACAGCAAGCTTACCCGTAGCATTTTGTTACTACTTTGTTAATATTTATTGTTTAATTTTAATACGTTTATTGACATCCGTCTGTATGCAGTTGTAATTTTTTGAAAAAACCAAGTAATCCAGAGCTCTAAAGTCGAACCAAAACCCAATTAAGTTAGTAAAAGTAGTATTGTTGCTAGAGTAATTTTAGGTTTATCCTACGCATTACTACATATTGTATCTCGAAACCATAGTGTCCAAGCAATATATCGAGGTTAAAAGTGCATAAAATCGAGTAAGTTTATGAAAAGAATGTCTTGTCTTCTAGAAAAAATATGCATAGACAACGTTATACCTATCTAGTAAACATTTTCAAATATTGTTAAAGATTAAACATGATATGTCTAGTTTTGTATGTGCAATTTGTTATCACAATAATCACAAAATACACGTGTACGAAACTAAGTCAGCTAGAGTACTTACTGTCAGGATTTGATGAAGATCGATTCTTGTCATCTCCATCGGAAGAAGGCTTAGTTTCTGCAAATAATAATAATACTTGTATGTTCTTATTTAAGGCGTATAATTCATAGATAAAACATGTATATACGCTATATAAAAATAATGCAAATCATATGCCGTGAATATTAGCAATCCTATAAATGCAATTTAAATCATAAACAAGATCATCTGAAGCATTATGTGAATACTTTGCTTGTATATATAAATTTAGCCATCCATCTGCATGCGTTCATCATTCATAAAAAATACAGATAACCCGAAGTTCGAAGACGTATTTCCTTAAGACCCATTAACAATATGACATATATTTTATCATAAAATGAGTGTTAGTATTTAAGGAAAAGTCTTTGTTAATTTATATTAAAAAAATGAATCGCAAAATGTGTTGGTAAGAGCAAAACTCAATAACCAATGATAACCAACTCAATGACCAATTTGGCCAATTCTTTTTTCTAAATGTTCGTTGAAGTCCAAGGATGGTTTTTACGGAGATAAATTCAAACTATTGCCGGGAAAACTCTTAAAACAGCCCTTTTTTTTCCCACACAGACGTTTTCTAACTAAAATGTGGAGTCAATTTAAACTTTATTGCTATTTGATAAAGTTCTTTCGCGATGCTACATTTTATTCTACCTTGAAACCATATTGGTTAAACAAAAATCGTAGTTTAACTTACTATCTGGTTTTGATGGAGATGTATTCTTGTCATCTTTTTTGCGGGAAGAAGGTTTAGTTTCTGCAAAACATATGATGTACATATTGTAAATACTATACGTGCAATTCAAACCATAAATACTTGATTAAATCCCTATTTGTCCCAATTTTTCAGTACCATTATTCGAATACTTTGTTTATGTATGTGTAGGTAGCCATCAATTTATAAGCGGCCGTGATTTGTAAAAACATATAACCATAATGTTCTAAAGTCGTACAACTACAAGTACCTATACACAGAGCAGTAGCTTTTTTGTTGCTGGAGTGTTTCAATGTTTGTTGTTTCGCGATGCTACATTTTATTCTGGATCTGGGATTCTGGATCGAATTGTAACGTGTGATGAAAAGTGGTGGAAGATTCTTTACAGTTATGACATGCGAAAAATGCTATGGTTTAACCCCAGGTCAAACGCCACAACAATGCTCTAAAGCTAAAATTACCCATAAAAAAGTGATGGTAACGGTTTGGTGATGGAGGTGATCTCTTCATCGTGTTATTCACTATAGCTTCCCATATTGTACTCGTATATATATAAATATATATTTAAATGAAACATTTAAGACGCGTAGAACATTCAAATAACCATTGCCTATAGAGTCTGAAAATGAGTATATTATTAAGTCCTGCTATATATAGAGCACAAAAACGTCACCTTCCCGCAAAAGTAAAGTTAAAATTATGGTAAGGTAAAAATATTTAAGTATAGTAAATCATTTACCGCTTCCAGGTGCTGAGCCACTGCGTTTTCCTTTACCGCTAGAACCAGCTACACCTGCATTAATAAGACGTATACTCTTTAAAAGCTGTACTCAAATATAAGACTTAACATTATCTATCTAACTTATTTCACATTAATCTTTTGGATCTAAAGGTTATTATAAAATAAAGTTTACGTTAATTAACAAGTACAATTTGACTTCCGAAAAAAGGAGGAGGTACTCAATTCGACTGTATATTTTTTTTATTTTGTTACCTCATACCTTTCGACTGGATGAACCCATTCTCAATTATTTTTTTGTTTAAAAGCTGGGGCTTCCCGTGTAGTCCCATTTAAATTCCAATCTAGTAATAGTTCTAAATTCGGTCTAGTAGTTTTTGAGATACACTCCAATAACTGAATAGAATGGAAGTCGGTATTAAATTTTTCAAATTGTACTTGTATTGTTATGAATATTGTATTCGTTTGTACGAGGTGCAATTGCTTGACTCCACCGAAGTCCGCACGCGCTAGCAGCTGCACCTTAACAACTTAAAATCTCAGGATGATCGGCGCTGTGCAGTTCATCAGTTGTGACAAAATGCATCTGTTATAGGCAGAGGTTACCGTTTTACACCAGGTGGGCTTCGTGCTTGTTAGTCAAAATATTGACATATATCTATATTCTTTCAGTGGTAGTGCCACTCTGTAACCCTACAGCTGAATGGGCCGGCACGACCGGGGAAGTACCACATTCCCACATAACAATAACACCGACGTGAAGTAACATAGCTTGCTATTGCGTTTTGTCGGTTTGTGGGAGGTTCCGGAGGCCCGATTCCCCCCTTCCCCATTTTCCCTCTACTTCCCCTTTCCCCTCCACCCTCACCCTTTTTATTTCTTCCATCATAAAATTCTTTTTTTAATGTCATTAGTGACATGAAAAAAAAAGTTTGTGAGATTTGACCAGTAACGTCCATCAAAATACAATTTGTAACAAAAATGTGTAAGACCTTAAACAGTTAAAGTAACTATTGGCTAAGCTGTGCATCTTGCATTATGTAAAAGGTTTCTTTTAGGTTGGACCTTTAACGATTGAATATATTAAAAAAAAATAGATTGTACTTGTACATGGTAATCGCATTTCTAAAATTATCTTGTGAATTTGTCACTTTGTTTGGTTTAAACTTTATAATGGTAATACAAATAAATATAAATACGTAATAATGTTAAAAAACAACAATTAATTACCACTGCCTTGTGAAACAGCACTGCTACCGCCACGCCCGCTTTTAGAAGCACCTGAAAATGTTTATATGTTTCACTTCATTAAGCAGCCCTTGTGATATTAGATCCATTTAACCCTTCATATACGTGATAGTTAAAACAGAAAATGTATAATGAAACGCACGTAAATTTACGTCAACGGTACTCAAAGGGTTAATGGTATGGGTAATATTTTGTTATTGTATAATAAAAATACTACTTTTTAAGCTTACGGGAACAGTTTTTTTTATTTGACTTAAGCGGATCGATTTTCAGGCCAAAATGCATTGACCGTGATCACGAGGTCACAATGCAGTTGCATGGCAAAAACTCGATTTTAGTCAAAATACTGAGATATTTTGATATTTGTGTGCGAATAGATCCTCTAGTGTGTAATAAAAAAAACATGCGAAATACTTTACTATTAGTCTTCCTTTTCCATCAAAGATTTTTTTTTATAACAACATTTAATATATGGTAGTAAATACAACTATAATTTACCACTACTTTCTGAGCCAGCAATGCTACCACCTGGTCCGCCTTTTGCAACACCTGGAAATGTTTTACGTGTTAATATTTTAAAATTCATCATCATGTTTACAACACAATACCAAAATGCTTAATTGTATACACAAGATAATAAATTATTTTACAAAATAAACTAAAGTCTACAGTACAAAGCGCGGAGTTAACGCTTTCTGTCAACCTTAGGATTCAGGAACTAATAAAATGTGAAAGAATTATGTGGTGTACACTAATTATAAATGACATTGTAAAACACACATTAGGTACATAAATATTTTGTGTACACTACCTAATTCTTCTTCACCTAATTCATCATTAAAATAGTTCAAAGTTGGCTGCCGCTACTTACAGTCCGTACGGTTCTGTTGTTGCAGCCGGACGGCCGAGAAAACTAAATTACGTGATAATTAAATGCAATAGCCCAAAATTTCGAGCCATCAAAGGCAAGGACATATTTCCTATCACAGTTATTGTCAAATAATATTATACGTTAGATCACGTAATTAAGATAAGTAAATACAACAATTAATTACCATTGCCTTGTGTAGCAGCAGAACTACCGCCAGGTCCGCTTTTAGAAACACCTGAAAATGTTTATCGTTAATTGAATCTATGTTCCCATTTTGTAAGATATATTTTTGTAAATATTCAAATTTGCAAGTTTTGGCTATAATAAAACTAAATAATATTAAAAATATTAAGTCACAGAACAAAATGATATGGTAGTGAATACAAGTATATTTTACCACTGCTTTCTGAGCCAGCACTGCTACCCTTTGGCCCGCCTTTAGCAACACCTGGAATTTTTAAACGTGTTAATATTTTTATATTCATAATTATGTTTTCAATGCCAAAATGCTTAATTGTTTATACAAAATCATAAATAGTATTACAAAAAAAACTACAGTACAAAGCGCGGACTTATCGCAAAAGCGATATCTTTCAGTCAACCTTAGTTGCCATCCGGCAACTAATAAAATGTGAAATATGTAGGTGGTGACACAATTAATATATCTATACTTTATTATACGAGTATAAAAAATATGTTATGACCATTAGTATCCTATTAAAACGACTATTTATTACTGAATATAACAACATTAATAATTGTAAGGAACTACCTTAGAAGTTTTGTTATAAGCCGTAAATGTAAATCCCTGTTAAATGAAGAAAGTTATTTTAAAGTGTAAAATGTGCGAGCCACAACACAAATAATTTGGTCCACAATAAAACATGGATAGTGCTAGTAACATTTTAGCTACATTTTGTATTATTTCAAATTGTACACGTGTATGGCAAAAACTGCATTTCTAAAATTAACTTCAGAATTAGTACTTTTTCATTTGAAAACTTTTATTGAAGCATTTTTAATATAAACTATTTAATAATATTAATAGTACAAAAATAAGTAAATACAATAATGAATTACCACTGCCTTGTGTAGCAGCAGAGCTACCGTTAGGTCCACTTTTAGATGCACCTGAAAATGTTTAAATGTTAAAGAATGTTTATGGACATCATTGTTTTTAGTATCATTTATATTTTTTTTTTTAAACAAAGAATCGAAGATATCATATAATATCTTTATATATAAACATATAAAAAAATTAACTTGAAAATTTTCAGGCTCACAGACATACAGTCTGCAAATATAGTAAGTTAAGATTATTATAAACGAAAATAATATTTTAAAGTAAAAGTCACTTAACATAATGATATAGTAGTAAATAAAGTATTATTTACCACTACTTTCTGAACCAGCACTGCTACCATCTGGTCCGCCTTTAGCAACACCTGGAATTATTTTAAGTACAAAGACTTGAATGCTGAACATCATGTTAAGTACAGTACCAAAGAAGACCATTTTAACACTAATAGTTACATAAACTTACTCTAAACTACTATTGTTTACTGAATTATTATTTAAATAAGTCTGCACTTGCGTAACGATTACGATTTTTTACATCCCAATCTATTTAACGCTTATTTTAAAGGCTGTTCGCCTTCAAAATATACGTAAGTAAAGATCTATTCAGACCTGAGCGTTATTCTCTACCGCTATGGGTAGAGGAAAATACCACGCGGAACTCGATATGTAAATAGTATGAAGTTCCATAACTGCAGCAAAACGTGTACCGCCTAGTGAGGTGGTATTTGCTATTGTTTGGCGAAACTAGTTCCGCCGGGCTACGCGGGAGCAAGTAGCGAGAGCGACATGCTTCGTCCCGCTAACCGTTGCCAACGGATATCTCTACCGCGCGCGGTAGCGATATCCGCTTTGATGTGAACAGTGAAATTAACGCATAACCTTTCGGATTTCTCTATCGCTCGCAGTAGCGAATAACGTCCAGGTCTCAATAGGCCTTAAAGTAAATAATATTGTTTTCAATATATTATCCTTCGAGTAACATCATTATTAATTTTCACAAATACAAGGGTATTATTATTTCAACTAAGTTCTTGTCATCATCATCATCATCGCAGCTGTAGGACGTCTACTGCTGAACCTATAACACGCCCAGATATTTCCAAAAGAACCGGTTGGAAGCGGCCCATCCAGCGTCGTCCTGCGACCTTTATCAGGTTGTCTGTTCACATTTTCGGTGGATGACCAACGCTGCGTTTGCCGTTCCGTGGTCAACACTCCAGAACTTTTCAGCCCCATCGGCCATAAGTTCTGCGTGCCATGTGCCTTGCCCACTGCCACTTCAACTGGCTTACCTTCTCGACTATGTCGGTAACTTTAATTACTCTACGCATCTACTCTCCATAACTCGTTGTGCGACCTTAAGCTTACTTTTGAGGCCCATACTGAGAGACAACGTTTCAGTTAGTTTTAGTTAGAGTCTGAAGTTAACTCTAATTTAGAAACGGGATATATTCCCTTTTTATTTAATTTTAATACTATAAATATATTATTTTACATTATCGACGTCAATAAATAATCACAATGTCTTTTTAAAATTAATGCCAAAATAATTAGTTACCATGTTCTTTAAAAATTCACATGACAGTTATTAATCAATATATGTATATAAATTACTTATTAATATTATGGGGTAGTTAATACAACAAATATTTACCACTGCCTTCTGAAACGGCACTGCTACCATCTGGTCCACTTCCAGCAGCACCTGTGTTTTTTAAAATTGTATACTTTTGATTGTAGATCATCATTGTTTAAAGTACAGTACAGGGATCTAAGAATAATATTCTGTAAATCAATAAATATTTAGAAGCGCTCGTAGCGAAGCTTGACTTCACAACACTCGCTGCGGTCAGGACTTGGATGGGTGACCGCTAGTGGCATTATTCAAGTGAGCGCTTCCGTGCTTTGGAGGGCACGTTAAGCCGTCGGTCCCGGTTGTTTGTCTTAGGACAACAGTCGTTAGGCTATTTCAAAGGCCTTCAGGCTGCCTAAAAATTTCGACATGGGTTGGCCACTAACCTATCCACCAAGCCGCACTGGGCCCGCGTGTTGGATTATGACCCAACTCCTCTCTCTAAGAGGAAGGCTCGAGTCCCAGCAAGGGAACAAAATGGGCTGATTATGATAAATCAAAATAAATTTTACATATTCTTTTAATATAATATGAATACATTTATAGCTGAACTAGAACCAATTCAATACATGGATATGATTTCTTTATCAAGGCTTTGTGAAAATGGTTGTTGTGATATAAAAACAACTTGAAAAATATCGTTCACGATATGCTACGAGGTTTTTTTGTCTGTGAATCGCTAATTGAGTGACTTGTTTATTCATACAAATGAGTGCGTTACTAAGTATTAATCTGTCCACATTATTATTATTATACATTACGTTATAACAAAAGATTTATGATTGAACTGGAGGCTTACTGATTCGGGTGGGTAATTATATAAATATAATTACATAATAACTAAAAACATAAAAGATTACATAAATAAAATGTATACTTTATTTAATATCTTAAATAGCTAAAATGTGATGGTACACATTGGGATGCAACACTATTAACGACTTGTTAGCCTGCAGTGGAACCTGTCTTATTATATGATTTTAATTAACTATATACATGCTATATATACATACATACTAGTACTTTAATCCTTACTTCCTTATATGTATTTGAAAATATAATGTATATTCGTAAAAAATTACATAAATATAAGTTAAATAGTGATCACCACACTTTTAATACTAGAAATACAAATAGGATAGCTGTACCTAGTTTTAGACTTGCGAAGACTAATAAGTCATTCCTAGGAAATTGTGTGCGTTTTTACAATGAAATTCCAAAACACATAACTGAGCTCACAGAGGGCAAATTTAAGTTGACTGTAAAAAACGTTTTAATAAAAAAAGTTCGACATTATATAGAAGATAAAGATGCTTGGAATACTCCACTTCTTGCAAACTGTCACTCTGCCAGCCATAAAATGTAATATTTGTAGTACCTAAGTAGAAACATTGTAAACATCTACATAAAAAGAATGGCCCCGAGTTTCTTGCCGCTTCTTCTCGGCACGTTCTATATATTTTGGAACGCGTCGGTAGAGTTTTTAAAGTACATTATAATGAAAAATCGACGTTAATAAGTGCGTCTTTGATGCCTAAATTGAATAAATGATTTCGACTTTGACTTTGAATCAGATGCCTCAAAGAAGAGAACAGTAAGTACTCAATACGTGGCTAAGCTTCTGCTGATATATGTGGAGCAATAATAATCATTTTGATATAAAGTATTGTCTAACTTTTGAAAAAATGCGCAGTTTCTTGGTTTATGGAAATTATACTCAATAAAGGACCCGAAATTGATGTCAAAGCTGTCCCTTCTTATTTCTTTTCCTTTTTAACGGAGAAGTTTTAGCTGTACAAAATGTAGTAAACGGGAACGAGGTAAATGATACAGCCGGTCTAGCAGTGTGATGACCACTGGTTTTATTTCAGTACCCACATAATATACATGAGTAAGTGGCTCGAGAATTACCTACATACAACACAAGTAATAAAAACGCCGAAAGAGTCAGATGACTCCATTTCGCAAATAACATACACATCTGGGTCTTAGTCTCATTACACTTGTCAAAGTTGGCATCGCTTCAGTTTAAGAATGCTTTAGGGGCAAGTTCAAGCCAAATTGGGCAAGGCTGTGCCAACATAGACTTCTGTAGGGTCGCTTAGAATATCAGTTACTCAAATGTGAAGCAGTAGTGAACAAACGTTATTGTGCTTCGTTGAAGGGCAATGTTTCTAGCGAAGTTACAGGCCAAGAAATTTAACATCTGTTTTTTTAAAATTAGTATAAGTATTTAAAAAAATAATAGATTGTATTTCTAAAATAAATTTTACATACCACTGCTTGTCGATTCGGCAGCATTACCATCTTTGCCTTTCGAGGAAGAAGTACCTTTGAAATAATAAACAGATATAAATTTTTACTTTTATTTGTATATGGCTTTATTGACATATTATTTGCAGTTGATGTATGAACAATAATGTTCCTCTTTTTAAGTGCCCAATGCAGAGTGGGCCTAGTGGTCAGTAACTATTTAATTCAACAAAATCGCTGTGGTCACTACTTGGATAGATGAATGCTGTGTAGCATTTTAAACTGAGCGCTTTCATGATCTCTACTGTCATTGGTCTCACAACAACACACTTAGGCTTGAAAGCCAAACACGTAACGTGACGGCTTACGATATCTTCAAGGAATAATCGTGAAATCAATACAATTGTACATTCCTTGAAGACATCATAACGCTCCACTTTAGGTTCTTAATGGTCAAAGCTAATAAAACCCTTGGTATATTATATGAAGGCAGTTGATAAGACATGGAACCAAAAAGTCCATAATGTTGGACACAAGTCTATCCGTATTATGTCTTTCTCTAAGGGAGAATATTACAAAATGTTCTGTCAGAAGGAACGTACTTTAGCCATGGAAAATGAGTTAAATATACTTTTTTATTATTTATGGCAAACTGCTTACAAGTTATAGGGACCACGTCTGACAGAACATTGATTTCCTTTCACCTTTCTCAACGGGATGCATTGTAATATTTCCATTGAGGTACTACTATGCATGAAAATTGCCTGCCTTATTCTCAACTGTAACTGTAACCATAACGTAAGTACGTCTACTGTATACATATAAATAATTAATTACATACCGGTACTGGTTGATACAGCCTTCCCATTTCCACTAGCTGTAAATATTTAAATCAAATTAAAGTCAAATTAAATCAACGTGTGGGGGTTTCAATAATCTAGTTTTTAAACAATAGGTCAGAAGTTAGTGGATTGTTAGTATTAAATTGATATTCTATACATAATCAGTTTGTGCGTGAATATATTTTTTATCGACATTAAAAAAGAAAGCGCGTCTCAATTTGGCAGGTATGTTTTTTATATATGTTTGTTATTTTAATTTACTTTTTATTTTGAAAGAATTTCTCATATATTTCAACAATTGTGACATTTTTATAACCAACCCGCTTATGTTTTATAACCGCCCGTTAGGTATTTGTGAGTATTCTTTTGATAGTCATTTATTTCAGCCATTTTGACAAATAACGATCCCTTAGCGCATTCGCTTTGTTCTAAAACTAGAGTGAAACCTACATTTATAGAAACCAAAGATAGAAACTTTAACAAATGTAATAGATGAAGTTCCGAGGACTGTATAATGTATGTATATTATATTGAACCTACATAAGTACGTTTTAGCTTACATACTTCGTAATCTATACCATATAATATTATGTAGAGGAGAGGTTTGTTTGCTTGTTTAAATTGAATAGGCTCCGAAACTACAGGACTAATTTTTAAAAATACTTTAGCATTAGAATTTTACATTATCACTGATAAACATAGGCTATTATATATTTTGATACATTATCATCATCATCCATCACCACGCGGGCGAAACCGCGGAGTGCAGCTAGTATTTAATTTTATAAAGAAGAAAAATATATGTTTGTTTTAATTGAATAGGCTCCGAAACGATATTATAAAAATTGTTTCACCATAAGAATTCCACTTTATCCCTGATGATTATATACTATATATTTTAATTCATCATCATCATCATCCATCATCACGCGGGTGTAACCACAGAGAGCAGCTAGTTAGTAGAACACCCAGTACATGGTATGTATTAAAAGAAAAAAAAGTCATTCAAATTGGGCAAGCCGTTTCAGAGTTTTAGCGAGACTGACGAACAGCAATTGATTTTTATATAATAAAGAAGAAAAAACTCACAGCTACTTGATGATGATGAAGAAGAACTCGATGCAGAGTCGCCTGTAAATGACAGTAATATTATAAATGTGAAAGTTTGTATGTTTGGATGTTTGTGACTCAATCAAGCAACAACAGCTGAACAGATGTGTATGAAATTTCGAGGGGGACGGTTTTTACCCAGGATTACCCGGATAACAACCTGGTTTCGAGGGATCGCAATATCTTATTTCACTTATACAAAATCACGAGCGGATACTAGTAAAATAAAACACAAATTAACCTATTTGAGTATGCTATTTAGTGCCATAATATCAAGTAAGATTAATGACTGTAGTAAATGGAACTATCATGCCTTTGATATCTTTGGTAGTTGTATGTATTATGTTATCAAAGTTTAGGTAGGTTTTATGCCGTGGAGTCGCGGCTTCGAATAATACCGCTCCCTATCTTTCTGTGGATGCTGTAGAATAGGATGTAGTCTTATTAATCAAAACAAGGTTTACAATACTTCATCATCATCATCTCAGCCGTAGGACGTCCACTGCTGAACATAGCCCCCCCCCATGATTTTCCAAAAGGACCGGTTGGAAGCGGCCTGCATCCAACGTCGTCCTGCGACCTTCCTCAGGTCGTCTGTCCACCGTGTCGGTGGACGACCTACGCTGCGCTTGCCGGTCCGTGGTCTCCACTCCAGAACCTTTCGGCCCCATCGGCCATCTGTTCTGCGTGCTATGTGCCCTGCCCACTGCCACTTCAACTGGCTAATCATCTGAGCTATGTCGGTGACTTTCGTTCTTCTACGGATCTCCTCACTTCTGATTCGATCACGTAGAGAAACCCTGAGCATAGCCCTCTCCATAGCTTACAATACTTAATCATATAATAAATCTATAGATTTATCTGTTTTCAATATGTGGTAGATTCGTGCTGCTGGTTTAATACTTTATAATATGCGTGGTGTATTATTTACAAAAAGGTTTTATTTATTAGAATTAATAATTTTAACAAATATTATAAAAGGTAAATACAAAGATTAAAAGACACTTAAAAATTTATTAAACCATTTGTTGAAGGAAAAGTGCCCAGAATGCTGGCTGCATTCCCACGTTTAATAGCTAAGCTAATTTTTTGTGCAAAATATGAACCAGCATTCTGGTCGCCTGACGCAAAAATATATATTATTCGATAGGATTTTTGGACTCCATTTTTTCCATTTGCCTTCACATTCTTAATTTTAGGTGTTGAACGGCATTATTATTATTATAAAAATTTAATTAACTAAACTGCCTATAACCCTCGGGCAATTATGTTACCTTCTTGCAACTCCTATATGCAATATCTATAATAATGGATAGCTATCATTAACCCATTATTTTACTTGATGATAGTTAATGAAAATGAAATCAGATGTACTTATATAGCTTTGCGGTTATAGGACGTTTACCAAAATTACCAAAATTTGGAATGTCATCAGAGATATCGCCGCATTCTGTATATGTAATTTAAGGCAAATTCACCCTTTAGATCCCATTTTAAGAGTTGTACTGTTTCGTACCCTCTATTTATTGTTAAGATATTAATAATTATAATCTCCAAAAATATGCACTATAACCACGGGGTGTGATTGGAAACGTTCGCTGGCCAGAGACCACGTAACTTTAAAATCTTTAACTAACATTTGGATGCGTGGGTGGAGACTCAGCCCGAAAGTTGATAGCAGAGCTGCGGTCGGGGGCATACTGCCGGGTGCTATTACGGAACACGCCCCAACCTTTAGATAAACATAACTGCTAGACCAGAGTTTTGATATTGTCTTACTATATTGTTATGTAACGAAGTTGTTTTAAACCGACTTCTAGAAAAGAGGAGGTTTCTCAATTCGACCGTATATTTTTTTGTGTGTCCGCGGATAACTTCGTTGTTTATGAACCGATTTTGATGATTCTTTTTTTGTTTAATAGAGGATACTACTACGGAACCGTGGTGGTCCCGTATTAATTTCATCAAATTCGGTCAAGCAGTTTTTGAGTTACACTTCAAAAACTGAAAAGTGTTGATTTATTTTGATGATATCATCATTGACGGTGTATCTCATAAGTAGCCAGTCACTAAAAGGGCGAAAAAAATATTTTTTTATCGAAATTAAAACTGAACTTCTTTCGGACTATCGGTATCATAACACCGACTTTAACATGTTATTTCACTTTTTAGTGTAGAAGTCGGTTTTATTTTATGATAAAAAAATTTGATACTTTCAAATACATTTCAGAATATAACGAAATAATTACATAACTTACCAAAATTTGTTAAGTCGCCAAAGAAATTATCGCCTCCTGAAACGTTAATATTTGTGACATAGGTTTTTTTTATCGGCCATCAATACTAGCAATAAAAACTTTCATGGTGCAAGTCATTGATTTTTGTACTATAAGTATTATAAGGTGCGTCCCGCGTTAAAACAATCCATTATCATCATCATCGCAGCCGCAGGACGTCCTCCGCTGAACATAGGTCACCCTTATAACATTCCAAAAGAAAAGGTTAGAACAACTACGACGATGATTAAAATAACTAATCCGATACCTAAAGTTTTTACTATTATATTTTTTTATTATATAAAGTAATTTCATGAATGTTCGTTCAGCTACTCGTATACAGGGTGTTTGGTAGAGGGACCGACAAACCAAATGAGCGTGTTCGGGGGCCCACTTGGAGAATACAAGTTGGCCAAAAAAAAATCCCCGACACCCCAATTTTTTTAAACTTTTTTTTGTGAATTTTCTCGTTTTCTCCAATATTGTACCAATTTTGCTTTGCGTGACCTGAAGGTGTATTAGAGACCAAATTCAACTAAAAACATCCGGTCTAAAACAGAATTTACATATGTTATGGTGGTAAATAGGTACAATTTCGGAGAAAAGAAAAAAGGGAAAAATCACAAAAAAAGTTAAACATATTATTATTGACAGGCCTGTTGGTCTAGTGGTTAGTGACCCTGACTGCTATGCCGGAGGTCGTTGGTTCGATTCCCACCCAGGACAAATGTTTGTGTAATAACGATCATTTGTTCTGTGTCTGGGTGTAATTTATCTATAATATGTATGTATTTAGAAATATATAAGTATGTTTATCAGTTATCTAGTACCCATAACACAACCTCTGCTTAGCTTGGGACTAGATGGCGTTGTGTGATAGTTGTGGAATATTTATTTATTTATTTATATTGGGGGGTCGGGGATTTTTTTTGGCCAACTTGTATTCTCCAAGTGGTCCCCCGAACACGCTCATTTGGTTTGTCGGTCCCTCTACCAAACATCCTATATAGTCTTGAAAGGGATATAGTAAGATCAGGAAAAAAAACACATATACTAGATATTTTCGCAACTCGAATGTATATTGAGTTTATTGAAAATATTTATTATAAAACTATATCCACGAGGTGCTATAGCGTATAATTCTTCAATAGGTGTTAAATTTTATAAAATATAATTCAAATAAAAGCTGTTTAAAATAATTTAGTATTGATTTAGATAATTGTATTACCAAAACCAGCATTAGATAGTCCTCCAGCGCTCACTCCATTATCATCAGCACTTGCTATAAGAAAAACAAATAATTATAAATTTCTGCTCATCACTTATTCTGAATATTAAATATTGCATATATTTTTATTTAACACTTACCTTCGCCAAACGTGTTTGTACCTGCAATTACAATCAAAAAAATTAACCCTTAATAATAATTCGTAAACAAGGTATGGCATTTTGTGTAAAAATTGAAGAAGAAAGCTACACTGTGTACGAAAAGCTCTAAACTCTCAGATATAAATCAATCAATCACCTGGACCAGCGCTTGAAAGTCCTTCAGTGTTTACTCCATCTTGGTCAGCATTACCTATTTAAATATTAAAAAAATTAACAACTTCAGAAGCTTAGGTTCTACTTTATTTACAAAGAAAACATGGTTTTCTGGAATGGTGGGAAAAATCCAAGAACTGTCATTGTTTTTTCTACCGACTTCCAAAGAAAGGAGGAGGTACTCAATTCGACTTTATATTTGCCTTATATTTTTTTATATTTTTTATGTTTGTTACCTCATAACTTTCGATTGGGTAGACCAATTCTCAAAACTCTCGATTTTTTTGGTTTGAAAGTTGGTGCTTTCCGTGTGGTCCCATGTAAATTTCATCAAATTCGGTCCAGTAGTTTTTGAGTTACACTGATACCTATACCTGACTACCCGTAACTGATTTTTACCAAAGTAATGGAATGGAAATCGGTATTAAATTTTTCAAATTGCACTTGTTATTTTCTTAGATTTGTAATTCCTTGAATTTCGACTTGACTTGATCTGGTTGTAATAATGGTGAATTATCAAAAGTTCATACTATTCTAAGACGTGAACAATGACGGTGAGACTGGTTTATAAGCACCAAGTCAGTCAGCTAGCTATAGAGCGAGCAATGCCATAGTCATAGTACCCCTTCCCATATCTCTTAACCATTACGCATCGATGGAAGTTTCATTAATAAATCTTTTGTTCAAAGCGTAAATAGGATTCCGAGTCAGTAAGGATCGAATCCTAAACGAAGTGATAACTAAGAGGTGAGAGCAGAGAACTAAAGTACTAAGCTAGCATAACTCAAAGAATTAGTAAACGTGCCATTGACATCAGTCGTAGAACCGATAACCGACGGGATAGACCCTTCTATTTTTGAATGAAGACCACGTTTCTGCTAGCTTAGTGTACGAATGCTTTCAACCAGCTAGAGCAACGATTCGCGCTAACAAGTTATTCACAGGAGTTTGCTGTGATCGTTGGCTTAACATGTATTCCGCAGCAAATATTTTATATTGTTGTGGTTGGTAGCGTCAAACCATAAGGCAGTAAGACACAGTAGTTAATAGGGTTATTATAAAGATACTTACTGTCTCCAATAGTGTCGAGAGATGAATCATCTGCAATACAGAATAAATAAATAAATAATAATAAATCTCAAAAGCCTCAATACAGTGAGACAGACGGCTTAGACGTTTCGATTCCTAGTTTATGCAAAATATAATCGAAATTTGATGTAACTTTTAATTATAACGTCCCGTTGTATGTTATTATAAATTTGTCAGATATCAAGTAATAGATACGCTCTTAGTACATGGAACTGAAAAACGTAACAGGAAACGTCCCATTTATTTGTTTTCTTTATGATGTAAAAGTATGATATCAAGTTATGATAATATATGGTAGACAGTGACTTGACACTACTTATCTGAGGTTGCCTTTAGGTAAAAGGTTGTCTATTGTGACATCATACTTTGCATATATGTATGTTCGTGATTTTGTGTGATTACATGTATGACTAAGCTTCAGTAGGAAAATGGCAGAACTGAATTTGATTAAACTTGGTGTTTAGAAATATATAGAACACTTAGAGATACTTAGTTTTCAAAACTTCCCGATATTATGGTAATAAGTACTTATATATTACCATCACTGTCATCATCGGTATCATCTGGACTTTCGTCAGAACTCGAATCATTATCATCGGCACCTGTTGAATTAATTAATGAATAGAAAAATAAGAAATTAGCGTTATTGTATTTTAAAATATTAGATAGTGCAATGATAAAGCTTTTTCAAGCAATTTGATAATCAGTATAAGCATTTTGTTAGTAATTATACAATTTGCAAGTAAAAAATTACAGTTACATTAGATCAAAATATTAATCAAATTTTCAAATAATAATCAAATTAAAATAATATAGAATAAAATAATAATAAAATAATACATCAAAATCATAATCATTATGATACATTTAAATAATAAATTCATTAAAAATGTATATCATCTATAATGATACGAGTACATGGCGCTCCGGCAACATACTCGTAATGGCCAAGTCCTCAGAACCAACACCACGAACAACTGCTTTCTTGCACAACCCATGAGGTAAGTTAAATGAGCAGGTCATTTGCCCGGAAGTCAATTTGCCTTAATAAAGCAAAATAAATATACGACAATTATAGCTAAGAAGCTACTACAGAGACTGTTTAACAAGTCACGGGCTGTTGCTAACATTAACCTCCCAAGTAACTAGTAAGTAACATTATGTTATGTTAATATATTATGGTTATAAAAGAGCGCTTTGCGGCTCCGTTTAATTTGTAATTTACTATCGTACGGGAACAATATTCCATGATGAAAAGATCAAGGTCCACCTACATTGGTTAAAATTTCAGATATATAGGGTTTTCATATTATTATTATGGTTTAGTTTACACGGCACAGTCGCCTCACTTCTACAGCTGAGTGGTCCGTACCTACCGCGTAAGTTATACCGTTGAAATAATATCAAAATATACCTATTCTCTACTAAAGTTCCAACCACGATAATTCTGGCTTATGTAGTTTAATAGTGAAATATATAAAACATCAATTCATCACATTAGACCTACTAACGCGTTTATAATATTATAGAAAATAGTGCAAAACGTATAATTTATACCAGTAGTGTTAAACAGTTAAAAAGTTCCAGCACACTACTAATAAGCAAAAAACATACCGAGTAAAATATCTAGCGATCATAACATTTCAGTTATGTCAATACGAAAGATTGAAATAAGAAAAGCATACTATGTAGTAAAACAGTATTTAGAGGCTAAAGATGCTTAGAGTCACCTATTAAATATATAAAGTGATAAATAAGCATGAATATAACAGATCAATATGTGTGTATTTATATCAGTGAGTACAAGAAACAGGATAATTAACTGAGTGTAAGAAAAAAAATCTGTTTATATTATGTTATGTTACTTATAAAACTCTAAATTACCTTCATCAGCATCATCTTTACTTTTGTCTGGACTTGATTCATCATTATCAGAACCTGTTAAATATATATATAGTGATTAATTAACATAAGTATAACAGATCAATGTATAAGTATATATATCAGTGAGTACAGGAAACAGGATTATTAACTGATTGTAAGAAAAATTTTAATCGTTGTTTTGATAACGTTATTTTAAATAATGTCATCTATATAATTCTAAATTACCTTCATCAGCATCATCTTTACTTTTGTCTGGACTTGATTCATCATTATCAGAACCTGTTAAATATATATATAGTGATTAATTAACATAAGTATAACAGATCAATGTATAAGTATATATATCAGTGAGTACAGGATACAGGAAACTGATTGTAAGAAAAATTTTAATCGTTGTTTTGATAACGTTATTTTAAATAATGTCATCTATATAATTCTAAATTACCTTCATCAGCATCATCTTTACTTTTGTCTGGACTTGATTCATCATTATCAGAACCTGTTAAATATATATATAGTGATTAATTAACATAAGTATAACAGATCAATGTATAAGCATATATATCAGTGAGTACAGGATACAGGAAACTGATTGTAAGAAAAATTTTAATCGTTGTTTTGATAACGTTATTTTAAATAATGTCATCTATATAATTCTAAATTACCTTCATCAGCATCATCTTTACTTTTGTCTGGACTTGATTCATCATTATCAGAACCTGTTAAATATATATATAGTGATTAATTAACATAAGTATAACAGATCAATGTATAAGTATATATATCAGTGAGTACAGGATACAGGAAACTGATTGTAAGAAAAATTTTAATCGTTATTTTGATAACGTTATTTTAAATAATGTCATCTATATAATTCTAAATTACCTTCATCAGTATCATCTTTACTTTTGTCTGGACTTGATTCATCATCATCGGTACCTAATGAATGTATAAAGGAATTAGTTAGTGTTAGATATAATGGATTGACACAATATAGAACAAATCGATATATATATATATAATGTTACTAAAACTCTAAATTACCTTTTGCGAAAAATTTTCAGTATGCATGTGTGGATCTTTGTTACTCTTTCACGCTCAAACAGCGGGGGGATTTTGATGAAATTAAACTATGATATGGAGGTAGATGAGGCGCTGGAGTAACACATAGGATTATTTTCAACATCATCATCATACATCACCACGCGGGTGAAAAAGCGTAATATACTTGGGAACACCATATACAAACTCCGCTTTCGTCAAGATCGTAATGATGACAATTCTGTAAAAATTTGTGTCAGTTTCTGATACGAGTAGCTTAGTCAAAAGCCAAGTCATTTTGATAGCTCGATGCACTAGACGTGCTCGGCGACCGTCAAGGGTGACGAAATGTAATACAAATACCGTCAAGGGTGGATGAAATGAAATGACAATTTTTTCCATGGTGATTAATTTTATATTTGTATGTACGTAAGTCCTGTATTTTAGTATTAATGTTTACTGATTGATATACTTAGTATTTAAATTTACTCATATAATACTAATATTGCAATTGCGTTTGACCATGTACAAATTTTATGACATTATGGTACAAAGATAGATATGGCCTTGGAGAAGATAAAAAGCTAATCGAAATACTAATCATGCGCAGACGTAGTCGCGGGCCTCAGCTAGTATGCATAAAATGGTGAATACAAGTGAAAGGGAAAGCTTTGGAGTACCAGTCAAATAATTCTCGCGATTATATATATGTAAATTTTAAAACTTCCAAATTACCTGCATCAGTATCATCTTTACTTTTATCTGGACTCGTTTCATCATCATCAGAACCTGTTGAATAAATGAAGTAATTTATTAACGTGAATATAACAGATCTATATATATATATATATATATATCAATTGTAGTAAGTACAATTAAAAGTTATTATTTTTTAATTAGTTATTGTAAGTGAGTACACTTAAAATGAAATTGACTTGAAATGAAAGTGCAAGACAAATTCGAATCATAGTTTTGATGATATTATGTTACTTTTAATACTTTTTAATTACCTTCATCAGTATCATCTTTACTTTTGTCAGGACTCGTTTCATCATCATCGTTTCCTGTTGAATATAGAAAGAAATTAGTTAATGTTAGATATAACAGATTGATACATATCCTTCTAATATAATAAACGCAAAAGTGTGTGTTAGCATCCATACTGGATGTATGGATGGGTGCATGGATGTTTGCTACTCTTTCACACCCAAACGGGGGGCCAATTTTAATGAAATTTGATATAGAGGTAGATGAGGCGCTGGATTAACATATAGGCTACTTTTCATCATCATCCATCACCACGCAGGTGAACTGGGTCTATTTTGGTGAAATTGGGCGTGGAGGTAGTAAGCGCTGGATTAACACATAGGGTACTTTTAATCATCATCATCCTCTATCACCACGCGAGTGAACGGCGCCAATTTTGATGAAATTTGGTATGGAGGTAGATGAGGCGCTGAATAATGTATGGACATAGGATAATTTTCATCAACATCAACATTCATCACCATGCGAGTAAAACCGCAGGACGCAACCAGTATGTATGAATACCTTGTCAAATAATACTCGTAATAATATGTATCCATGTAAATTTTAAACATCCTAATTACCTGCATCTGTATCATCTTTGCTTTTGTCTGGACTCGTTTCATCATCATCGGTACCTGTTGAATTTAAAAAGTGATTTAGTAACATATATACAACAAATCAATATATGAATATATATATATATATATATATATATATATATATATATATATATATATATATATATATAAGTAAAAAAAGGTAAAAGAAAACCAACTGAGTGCAAGTCAAATTCTTAATCATACTCTTGATAATATAATGTTACTTTAAAACTCCTAAATTACCTGAATCAGTATCACCTTTACTTTTATCAGGGCTTATTTCATCATCATCGTTACCTGTTGAATGTATAAAGTGATTAGTTAAAATAGATATAACAGATAGTTATCATTAGAGGTGAGTCGTATTTACTATAACAGATCCAAGGAACAGGTATTTTACAAGGCTAGGTGGCACCTATTCCAATCTTCGCAATGCTAAGTCTAACTAGTCTTCCTTCACAATAAGCATTCAATCAGTACATCACCTGTACTATCTCTATCTCTCTCTCATACGCTGGAGCCGAAGCTGAAGTCCGGTTGAAGTGAGATGATGCAATACATACATCGTCTTGTTACATGTAGAATTGAGTATCAGACTAATATTCTTGTGAAAGTAAAAAGTAATTGTATACTTATTTAAAGTGCAGTGCTTGTTATATTTCCCTATGTAGGTATTAGAACAAACTTTACTTTTATTTAAATGATTACATTTTTATAAAAGTAGATATAGTGAATTAAAATTTCATAAATACGCTATCTTCCAAAGCCTACGCTTTGAATAAATTGAAAGTATAATAATATGTTGACAGTCCTTATCCTGTAAAAGTATGAAGGGAAGATATCAGGTGAACATATAGCAAATAATTGAAGTAATAAATATAAGTAGTAGGTACCTATACTCTATTTTTTCTAGTTTACTATTTTATAATTCAAAAATCTCTCATGAATCGAATCGAAGTATCGAGTCATTCCTTAAAGTATTATGTGAAGATACGCTACGCTACGCAAATCGTAGGCGATACTAGGTAAGACTATGTGGAACAGGTATTTGGATCACGTATTTGCATGGTCTAGGAACAGGTGCACCTAGTCTCGAATTTACCTAGTACAACCCATCTCTAGTTATCATTTCTTTAAGCTCGCGCTCTTTTGCGATACGAAATGGCAGCTATATGCACATGCGCTAGTAGTAAATATAAAATATGTGGAGTGCACAGTAATTATAACAAAAAAATCTTGCGTTTTACTAATGCCTTGTTTACTTTGGAGTCGACCTGTGTTGAATCTTTTGAAAATGTCGCGTTCCGATAACGAATGAATTAATTTTATACATATATTAATCAAAATCAAAATCTAAAACAATTTAAGACATGTTTAATTAATGGCGCATTTGATTTTATTTACTTTGTGTAATCTGTAACTGACTTATTTGTAAATCTTTCCTCAAATACCTTTTCAAAACCCTTTGGATTGGGCTGACGACGGAGTAAAAAACAACTAAAACGTAAAAAGTACTAGCGTGGAAAAGTTGCACTTTCCACACAATTTAGCTGCTTGGAAAATGCTCTATTCGAGCACATGCATTGTAGAAAAAAATTCAAATATAACTTCTAAAAATTTATTACCACAAAAATTTCCGTAAAACTCAATACACACCTGAACCACCGATACTTGATAATCCAATTGCATTGACTCCCTTGTCATCGGCACTTGCTGTTTAAAAAATGTATATCAATTCATGCACATCAAAGAAATCGTGACTTATGCCTTATATCTAACCCTGGAACCATGCATCGTCCATTGTATCACACACATAAATACATTTTCGCATTTATGATTATGTTACTTATTCCAGATTATTAATATTATCTATTTTATATATATATATATATATATATATATATATATAATATGAACCCCTATTTCTCCTGGTAGAAAGAAAAAAAGTATAGGAGGTCATGGCGAGACCGAAGGCCGAGCCTAAAGGAATTAAAAAATCAAAAAAAACCCTATTTTGTAATCAAGTGACAAACTGGTAAGCATGACAGTTGCAGTGTCGCCTAGAGCTTACAACTCACTTTTTGCATGGCACTGTGGTTGCACACGAGCATAGGATCATAACCCACAGACATTGGTTTTTGTGTCTTCACTAACTGCAGTATTTATAAACAAGTAAGAATAATTACTTAAGCAACGAGTTTAATTCTATAGAATCTAGAATTTGCCTGAAGTTAGAATTATCAAAGGCTAGAATGTAATATTTCCTTTGCTTAATCTGTCCGAATCAGCAAGACTCATTCGAGTTAAGTTTCATTCATAAATCTATTGTTATTTTTTGCGCTGATGCGGACGGGTTAAGCAATTAGAACACGTCAACTTTTCGTTCTTATTTCAAAAGTGAAGTTGTATGAAAATTGCATTCGTACACAAGTTTGAGCTGTGTAGGATCCATTATGCTATCTATGCAAATCCCATAAAAACAACTTAATACAAGTGTAAAAGGATACAACCAATTTTGACACGGTTAAGCACTAACATTAGTAAGAACGTTAATTGCTCGACTATAGAATAAAATTTTGTGTTGAAGTATCCTATCGTGAAGGAATTCACTTCATTGAGAAATTACTTAGCATCAAGTATTTACTTGTTTATAAATACGAGTGTAAGTAATTTCACTTTCAACTCTGCTTTTCATATTTGCATTCATATATGCTATTCATAAATTGTGGTGGTACTAAGACGGCCTCTTGCATCAGAGGTCTACTACCTTGTTAGTAGAGATTTCCAGCCTGTTAAGATTCGCATCCTACTTTTTGTCTTATGACAACAACCAAAAGATTACCGTGTCTTCCAAACCACAGAAAACTTAACCAATATCAACTATATATTGAGGCCGGATCCCCATATCCGTGGGAGAATAATCTTAAATGAATCCCTACATATAGTTTTGGGCTCGTGCCGATTATTTAGCATAAATTATATTTAATGGTAGGACTCGTATCCGTCTAATTTGATGAGTAATAAAGCAAGTGAAATTATGGTGTACAGTTATTCTTAGAATGCTAACTGCAAGACATACTAGACGGTGGTACTCAAAAATTTCAGTCTTAGTTGATTATTATTGTAGCAGGTTAAATTCATTTGCGAGTGGAACTAAACAGCTATTTATATGATGGCAATTACATGATACATTAGTAGGATTTTTGAGTATCCGTCTGGATTGACGGTACTGTAGCAAGTTTAGTTGTTTTGCAAATGTGACCATACAGCAATTCTTGTGTTGCCAATTAAATCATATACTAGGTAGTTGGTAGGACTTTTGAGTATCCGTCTGAGTTGACGAGTATTGTAGAAAGTTAAGTTATTTTGCACATGTGACTATACATCTATTCTTGTGTTGATGAGCACATCGTATTGAGCAAGTTACGAGTAGAATCCTTTGCGGGTGGAACTAAACGGCTGTTCTTAGGATGCCAATTATATGACATACTACTCGTAGTTGGTTATATGAAATATTATAGTTGCTAGGACTCTTGAGTATTCGTTTTAGTTGATGAGTATTATAGGGAGTTAAATTACTTTGTGAATGGGAATAAACACGTTTTTGGGTTGACAAGAGATGTGCTTTTCACATTGTAACTCTCATGAACAGGCGTGACGCTCTCATTCAGATGTAAGACTCATCGTCATGTAACTGACGTGAAGTTTGTGTTGGTAATGTACCCTGAAATTGTATGTTGAAGTTTGTTACTACCAACCAAGTATATAAGCAAACGCTTGATATAATCGTTACGTAATTTATGATCAATGCCTTAACCTCATCTGTTTATAGTCAACATGACTGATTGCAGGATAAAAGCAAAAAAATAATATGATCAATAAACTTACCAATCCCAGCAGTGAGAACAGATGAATCATCTGCAATGAGAAATTAATAATATAAGTAATATCCTCTTTGGTCCAGTGGCAATGCAGGTCCCTTAGTCGGACAGAAAATAAGGTTTACTGACAATAATTTCAAATAACTGTTCCATAGTATGAAATTGTGTTTGGTAGATGGAGGCTTGTGTCTGCTACTTTCACCAAGTAGTCATTTGAATCCATAATAGTGACCCTAAGTAGTGTCACATGCACCACGTTGAAAATAATAATATATTATGAAAGTTAATTAACGCCAAAACCTTATCTCAGCACGTAATTTTAACCAATATATAGTACCTAATCTATGACTTCAACTATGACCTTGAATGCGCAGAGGGGCCGTGCGTAACCCATTGCAACGCGGCGCACAACAATCGTGCGTTCGTTTAGAAATAAGGGCATTCCTTGGTGGCATTAATATTGTTGGCTCTTTTGTTAAAGCGTTCAATCTCGGTTTTGGTGGCAAAAATAACTCTTGTTTAGCTTTTCAAACACTGAACAAAAAAGCCATAAACGACATTTTCACCCATAGATTCCCAATTCGAACGCCCTTGTGAGCATTTTTAGCGTTATTTTCTCCAACTTAGGAGTATTCAAACGCACTACTTATAGTAAAACCATTTCGCGCCTATTTTCTTTTATATTGTATGCTGTCTCCGTACTATGAGTTTTCCTACAACTAACGTTCCAAATCCAAATTACTTTACTCCCCAGGGACTACTACTAAACACAATTGTAGTAAACTATGATTCCCCATGTTGTTACACTATTCCAGGTACCAACCATTTACTATGTTCATATAAGTATTATAGGAAGTACTTGTTCATGTAAGTTGAGAACGAAATCATATAATTGGAATAAATACATTTATACATTTTTAACAGATTGACAGAGGACCGTGATAGACAACCAAGATGTCTGTGATGACTAGAAAAGCCACAGCTAGAGATTTAGAAGAAAACCTCAGAGTGACACTCGCAGAACTAAAAAAAATATAAGGACCTGTCCGATAAATTACTACAAGAAAGAGAAGATAGTGAAGTTGAACAGCTCAAGGACATTGTTATATCGTTCAAACAGTGTAGTAACACCCATGAGCAGGCTCTAAGCAGCATAATAGAGCTAGAATTTGATTTTAATAAGGCTCATCAAGAAATCCTAGCTTGTTATTGCATTGAATACAATGCAATAACAAGCATAAGTTTAAAACTTGGCAGTTTGAAGTGTTGTTGACATCGATCACTATAGAAACTTTCTTGTCGTTTAAAAGTGCAATTAGAAAACTGACCATATTATGTGACAGATTTTGTAGCCAATGAGTTATTTCTCAATGGAACAAAATAAATTGTATTGCAACACGAACTTTTATGCACAGAGCTCTTTATGGTTATGAAACAACCAGGGTCATTTTCTCTTTCCCTTTACTCGTGCTGTGAATCCTTGCTTCGTGCCTAATTTTGTGTCTCTAAGCCAATGGGAAATACCCTACATGTTTTGATTTCTTGAGGATTGTCAAAATAAGCGGCATACGTGGCCGAATTTTTTGTTATTTTTTACAACTTCAATAGATATTAGTATAACTACTCGTAGATCACTCCACGGGTTCATATAAGACGAGAACGAGATAAAATTCTTGACGTAATACAAATAAGCATAAATTTACAACTTTGGATAGATATTGTTGACACTGACTGTAGCAAACTGCTTATCTCGTTTAAAGTGCAATAAGAAAACAATGTTATATACTACAGAGACTATCTTATATGATAGAGATGGCTAATCAGAGAGCAGTGACATTGAATTTGTATTGCAACAAAGTAAACTCTACTGAAACTCAAACTTTTGTGCACATAGCTGTATATGGTTATGTAACTACCAGAGTCACAAGAGCTCTTAAAAATATCAGTAGTTAACTAAAGAACAAAATTTATTAGTTGGAAAAATAGTCTCCTAGATAACTATAAATCTTTCAATGAATTATCCAACTGCAAGTGCAAGTTTGTAAACATAAAAATAACATAATTTTTTTATCTACCAACTTCCAAAAAGGAGGAAGTACTCACTTAATAACTTTCGATAGGGTAAAAATTCTAAAAGTTAATTTTTGTATGAAAGCTGGTGCTTCCCGTGTGGTCCAATTTCATCAAACTCGGGCCAGTAGTTTTTGAGTTGCACTCCAATAACTGAATGGAATGGGAGTCGGTATTAAATATTTGAAATTGTACTTGTTATTTTATTTATTTACTCATTTGCAACATCTGTTTCAATGTGATAAAAGTACAATTGAACAGAATGAAATTTTTCCTTTACTCATGCTGCTGTCAGACCTAGCTTCGTGCCTAATTTCATGACTCTAAACCAACAACAAATTTGTAGATTGCATCCTAAATAGTTATAGGACGCAATCAACACATTCAGCCATGTATGCCGCATATTTAGACACTCGTCAATAAATCAAACCTATAGTGGTATAATTAAATAGATCACAATCGGACTTGTCCTATAAGCGATCCTTTTACCTCTTGAGATACAAAACCCTAAAAAGCCAAAAATAAATTGAAACTTACCTGGTAATCGGGAACATAATATACCCAAAGGTAATACTATGAGTAACCCAAGGACGATCAAATGCTTTGTGGCCATCTTGGAGTCGCACAAGACTGATATTTGTCGGAAAAGTGTAAGCCTTCTTATAGTCGAAAATCCATAAAAAATCGTTATAGTTTTCAATAAATTTTCTAGTAAAATATAAAGCACCTAATCGTGACCAGTAATTGCAGCGAATTGTAATTAAAGACAGCATTAAATTATTGTAATATTAACACTGCATATAGCTCCAGTTTACACGATTTTCTTGCTACCTATAGCTAGTGGGTAACTTTATTAGCCCAGGATGAGACACCTTGTAACCTGCGCAATATGAAACTTATGAGAAATTTCCCACTGCGCAGTTCACGTGGTATCAGGGAGCATACAATTTTAAGTGACGTAAACTTTTTTTTCTCTACTGGTGGATGCTTTGTCCATTTCTCAAGTTATTTAGCTAAATATTCATAGTTGCATCAAGTAAGATTTTTATTCAATAAGTCACAATCAAGTGACAGTCACATAAATACTTTACCGTTATGTCACTGCCCTTTCTAAGTTACGTTCCAGTACCTAAAGCATGGATACATTACTGAAACTTTCTATGCTATATGGACGAGGAAAACTCAAAAACAACGATTCAATTATTGCGTACACTTTGCCTACACTCCCGCACCATTACGAACACTTCACGTTTAATAGTCCACCACTATTACACGTCAAAATCAAAGAAACACAAATTTTGAAAAAAATAATATAAATAATGTCAAAATTCTTTTTTATACAAAATTGTTAGGTTTTTTCGCATCCCCGTTAAACTAATAAGGAAAGGAATAAACAGCTTATATCACAGCTTACCTAGTAATTCTAAGTTATTAGTTTCTGTATTTCTGGGTCACACGATCGGTTCAATCATCACCCTTGGTTGTTTTCTTGGTACAAAGTTATTAAGCCATGTTAGAGGTGTGGAGTACTCGTAGTTTCAAAACTCCGACACTAGAGCTGTGAACTAACCTATTCGCCTATCCGCCTGGTAAGGTGAGATACATCGTCCACTAAGATACATTTTGTAGCAGCAGAACGCTTTGTAAAATGTTTTCGTCCGGGGAAGTACTACCACTGTTTGTCGTGAAGCAGTAATGTTCGCTATAATGTCCTCTGGGTGGAAGGGTACGGTTGCCGGCAAAATTACAGGCACATGAGACCTGCCAACTTAATGTCTCAAGGTTACGGGAGCAGTGCACGAAATGCAATCATTATAGACAGAGGATATCACTTATACCAGGTAGGCCGTGTTTGTACCGTAAAAGAAGAGGTGATATAAAAGCCACACGTAGAATTCTACTATCTCGCAGGAGAATATAACAGAAACATACATACACAAAGCTTATTGAAAACATACTCGGCTTGCGTATAGTATGTATACGTAATACGCAGTTACGTACTTCGTCTCATTAGAGAACGTAATCTTCACACAAAAGCCTTTTGGTGTCTATGTATGAGTTTATGTTAGACGTTAGTCGTACATGGGTACAAGGTAAAGCGACTGTCACCATATCCCTTAGTCGGCTTTAGTCACACTAATTTAAAAAAAGTTTTTCAATAATTATTCAGATTAAATATATGTACGAGTATATAAATTATACGTAGAAGTATAAAATAGTTTACGTTTTAACCCCATTCAACGGGTAGTTCCCTGAAGTATTACGGTGATCGTATTCAAAGCGAACGAAGTCGCTGGCTGTAGCTAGTGAAATATATGTCAGAGTATAATTATCTAGCTAGTCTAATTCTTAAGCTAGGAACTGAAGGTTAGATCTACATCTACATCTACACTATAATATAATACGAGTATTATAAAGGGGAAATATTTGTTTGCTTGTTTGTTATGAATAGGCTCTAAAACTACTGGACTGATTAGAAAAAATCTTTCACCATTAGAATCCCACATTTTAAAAAGTCTTTAAATCGCGTACGCTGCTCTAACGATTACAATATCCCTTCAAGAGTCGTTATATTATAACAATAATATACGAAAATTTTATTGTGTCTGGCCCTATGATGACTAACGACCTTTGAAGGAATATTTGTCTTTGCTCTTTGACATAAGAGCAAAGTACTACAGGGTACTACAGCCAGGTACTACAGAGGGCTGGTTCCACTAACTAAATTTGTTTCAACTGCAATCGAACCTTAGCTGATTTACACACATATTCTTATTCTGCTAATGAAAACCAGTGCAGCTGCAGTTACGTTTTTTTGACGCTAGCTATTGTGTAACATTTTATATTATGGTAACTCGATAGATCATGAAAACGACGCTAACTCATATTTGTGTTTATTATTTAAATATTACATGGTGGTGTTGAAAGTTGTGAAACAGTAGAACTGCCCCCCAGTTTTATAGAAGACGTCAATATCTACAAAGAAGTCCACATTATCAGATGTCTAACTATTACAGTTATGTCACAATAAATACTTTTTCATTTATAAATATGCAATAGTGACGAAACCAAATCACATTATTCGTACCTTGGTATTAATCCTTATTGACTATAATAATAAGGAGGAAAGATATAAGATTATAATTTAAAGTGGAGATATATGATTGTTTCTTTATAATGAAATACACGTACGTAGTAAAATCACTTAACCGGTTCAAACAATTCTTTCACGAGTATAAAGCTATATTATGCCTCAGTAACAAACGCTATATTTTATTACTCCTCATCATCATCCATCACCACGCGGGTGAAACTGCGGAGCGCAACTAGTATTTTATAATTATAATAGTAATATAGGACAACATCCACATAACGAGTTCTTAAGTGGAGACTACGTTTACGCAAACGGAGTGTAGGACGCCCTGCGGCCAGGTGGAGAGACGACCTGCGGAAGTCGGCTGGCAGTAACTGGGTGCAGAGAGTTGAAGACCAAGCTCTGTGGCGTACTTTAAGAGAGCTCTATGTCCAGCAGTGGACGAATGTGGGCTGATGATGATGATGATGATCCACATAAAGGTCTTAAGCTAACTGGGCTGAGCCTGTACTATGGTAACCTAAAGGCTGATATACATACTTACATACATATACACACCCAGACGCAGGTCAAACAGATAGGTATGTTCATGCACACAAATATTTGACTTGTCTGGGGATCGAACCCGGGACCAGCAGCTTAGAAGGCAGGGATGCTACCAACTGCGCCAACCGGCCAGTCAATTTAATAGAACATACCGCAGACCTAATTATGGGTTTTAAACTTTTCTTTATTCTAATTAAGAATATTTAGCAGTTTATATCAAAGTCACAAACAAACAGTAGTACATTTTTGATCCATATATTACTCTGAAATATACAGAATTCACGAATAAAAGTTAATGTTATACACACACATTAAAAACAATACTAATTTAATGTTTTTTCTTGTCATGAGGTGTACATAAAACTATAGTAAGACGCTATTCGTTCTTTTGCTATAAAGTATTTTTATCAATTATTATTTATTTAAGTTCTGTAGAATAAAACATGTTTACTAATATATTATTAGTACAAAACAAGAAAACTAAGAAAAACTACAGAATTCACACTTCTATAGATTTTTCAGCATTATACGAGTATGTACACAGTCGTGCCATCAAGTAGAATCTAATAACGTATGATTATAAAAAAATATTTTACCAAAAAATGGAACCGACTTCAACACCAAAAAGTGTGAAATAACTTGTTGAAATCGGTACCATGATGGTTCAAAAGTGGGTGACTATTATCACAATATTGTGTGCATGGTACCAACTTAGAAGACCGTACCAAGTCGGTTAAATTTATTTACAGTTTTTTTACTATTTTTAGTGACCATGCTACTTACGGGATCGATAAGACTTGATATCATACAGACAGGCGTAACACTTTTCAGTTTTCGAGTTACTGCACTCAAAGTCGCCTAACATACACATAAAAAATACATACACACGAACTTATAGCCTCCTCATTTTTTGAAGTCGGTTGAAAATTGGTTGAGCGGTTCTGGATAAAGGAACGGACATTCATACAAACGGGTTAAAAATATAACCCTCCTTTTGGGCTTCGTCGCAGTCGGTTAATAATATTATCACGTTACTCTCGATTTATATTTATGTAATCAGTAAACAGGCCATAAGGACTTGTGAAAAACATTCATTATCTCAAGGCTGACAATAAAAGAATGGTACGCAAATGGTAACACAACAATAATGTTAAAGTGCTATGGTTGCATTAGATAAATGATAATATGTACTAAATTAAAGTGTTTTACGTAACGACTTGATTTATTCCTTTTCACACGTAACAAGTGCTAATACTATTGTTTTAAGGCGCGGTCCAACCCCAATTATAAAATAAATTACGATACTTTACGTATGGTTGAAAATCGCTTGTTAGATTGGACGATGTAATGCGAAAATGCGTTAATTTTGTACGTTTTCTTTATATTTTTCAATATATACTAACAGAATCGAAAAAACTGCTGGTTATAACTTTAGTACTATACGCTGGCTATGTATTACCTAAAAAATATAGTGTTATCGCTGAAAATTCTGAGAGTTTGGACGTGAAAGTTTATTTTTGTGGACCTATTAAGTTTTTTTTTCTGCAGAAATAGAGTTATATTTATGAATTCTATTCGGTTATTACCCTTTTCCTATTCCTTTTCGAACCTTAGTATTTTTTTCATAATATATTATCGATCTGTTTCGTTACACTAGGTGTTTAAAAGTTCTGCTTTTTACTATTATCAGGATACGAGTGCGTCTTAAATAGAATGTATTTATTAAAAAAAATATTTTTAACCATTTTTGTAAAGCATTTTTCATTGTTTAACTCTACACATAAAGCCATAGCATTATATAAGAATATTATGATGATGACAGTTCCCGTTTCACTGAAACATTAACAGGAGTAATTAAGTATCAGAAATTTTAATTTAATGTAAATATTATATAAATATTTATAATACCATGCATCACCATTTGATTATAGTTTCCGGGTATATTTCAGTAATGTTGCAAGCCATGTTGTTGTCATGATCTCGGATGAGTAGTTCAATGGTTCAATTTAACCGTGCTAGGTATGTATTCGTGATAGTTTTAAAAAATATTTAAGGAGTTTGTGTTACGCTGCAAGATTTTTGTGCTACACGCGATCTTGCAGCGTATACTCCCTGAGGATGGACATTGGACATGCCCGAAACCTAGTTCGGTAACGTCAGCTAATTACGTGAGTAAAGTCGGTTTTGATAAATATATATATAAACTTATACTATATGATAAATAAACTTAGCATACATTTTTTCACCAGTCTGGTTTTACTAGACGGCTCCTTATGTCTAAATTAGTTATCTTTACATTTCATTCAGTTTGCTTGATAAGTTGCCGATTTGCATCAATGTGTTTGTTAAATTTATTTGACTAATTGTTACGGATTGGTACCCAAGATGGAAGCTTGGATGTGAATTTTGACTTGAATCCAGATTTGACATAAATTCCAACAAACAATTTCCTTGAATCTGTACTATATATCATGGTTGTCTGGAAGAGATCGCTCTGAGCGATAAGACCGCCCATTGTGACACTAAATTTTAAGTTTTTTATTTGTTTGTTGTACTTTATAATGTGGTGTTGCAATAAAGAGTTTATCTATCTATCTATCTATCTATTTTTGATTACAACTTAGTATCCATCTGGAATAGAGGCCCTAATTTCTGATACGAAATAGAATGCGCTCCCTAACCGTTATGCAACACCAAATAGCTTTTTTATTTGCAGCTGACGATATTAATTTCTAAGTTTGGCGAATTATTATTCTTCATTGGCAATTATTGTGTATTCTTGGCATGGCATCCAATTTAGACATCTCCTAGCCGCGTGTTTACAAATACACGCGGCATGGAAATAAACTAAAAACAAAATGCTATAATAAAATAGTTCTCAAATGATATTTCACAGTTTATCGATAAATTGCTATCACAAGTAAAGCGACACAACTATATATCTTACATTTTAAATGAAGTTGCATTTTTCATCACTATTCTTACTTAAGACAACTCCCATTGGCAATATCCACGGTAAATGCCTACATTTCCTCCTACTGCGAGGTAGACATCTTGTTTTTATGACTGCGATGAGGCAGACTATTTCAATATTGCAGCCATTGTCGATCCGGCTCCCAGAGTTTTCGCTATCGTAGGCACCTCATATTTTTTCTTAAATGTCTTTTTTCAGATCGTGCTTTTGAATGTTATTGAATGTGGTAGAATAATTTTGTGTGAAGGGTTTTGTCTATGTTATTGCAGATTCAGGACAAACTACTCTACTGTATTACATAATGGCTTTATGTTTTAAAAAATATTGAAAACTAGCTGCACCTCGCAATTTTACAAAAATAATACCAGGACAAAACGTACCTACCCTATGTTAACATAATAATAATAATAATAAGACCCGCTCGCCTCAGTGAACTGGCTGCGTTTAGGTGATCTCTTTGGTGAAACTGAGGGTTTTGTTTGTGCTATTGCTGACGAAGTTATCAAAACGAATAACTACCGGAAATATATTCTGAAAGACGGTACGGTCGACATTTGTCGAGCATGCCGCCGTCCCGGAGAGTCACTCAGACATATTATTTCCGGTTGTTCTCATCTTGCTAATGGAGAGTACTTGCACAGACATAACCAAGTAGCCAGGATTATTCACCAGCAACTTGCCCTTCAATATGACCTTATTGAGTCTGAGGTGCCGTACTATAAGTACGCACCTACGCCTGTTCTTGAAAACGGTCGTGCTACGCTCTATTGGGATCGATCTATAATCACGGACAGGACTATTGTTGCCAATAAGCCTGACATCGTGGTGATCGATCGATCTCAGCGCCGGGTAATGCTTGTTGACGTCACCATTCCTCATGATGAGAATCTCATGAAGGCTGAGAAGGACAAGCTTAGCAAGTACCTTGACTTAGCTCATGAGGTGACCGCCATGTGGGATGTTGATTCGACAATAATTGTTCCGATAGTAGTTTCAGCAAACGGCCTTATAGCAAAAAGCCTCGACCGACATCTTAAGAGGCTTTCGCTAGACGGTTGGATCAAGGGACAGATACAGAAGGCAGTACTTCTTGACACGGCACGTATTGTCAGGAGGTTCCTCAGTCTGCAGCCCTAACCACTGGTAGTTTGGGTCATGCCCCGCTGCCGATGGCAATCTAGGATTAGATTTTTTACAATGTTTTTTATTTATTATTTTTTATTGTATATAGAAATATTGTAAAAAATGTAATTTTAAGAAAAGGAAATAAATAATGTGAATAATAATAATAATAATACCGCAGGGGCTTTGTGGCGAGCCGTCGGTGAGTGGCAACACCGCGGACCCTGATTCTCCCTGGGGCTAAATGAGACCCCTGACCCCCGGCTTGCCTTAATTGGCCGTCCGGGGGTGGAGACACAAGAGCAAGTAACAAAAAGCTCCAAGGGTGGAAGTGTTAAAGGGCATAACGCCGGTAGTAGCGCTCTAGTGAAACCGCAGCACACCTCTCGACACTCTTTAGCCATCCACACCAACGTTGCCCCTTTTGTCACCACTCATGGTGGCCTTTATGGGGGGCCCGTTTAGTGGATGGCAAGTCACCTTCCTAAATATTTTAACATGAGACTAAATTGGCAGGTGCCGTAGTCTCTTCCATAGCCCACTATCTTCCTTATCACTAATAAGTTCATCTCAATAGCCTGGCCATTTTACCCATATTTGTAATAGTTATAAGTACCATGTTACCCTTCATCCAACATTTTTTCTGTTTTTTATACTCCTTTGTATTTTTATACCAAACAGGCCTCTAAGTGTTGGCTACAGCCCCACTTATGCCTTTGTAAAGGACCGGATGAAATCCGAGATTTTGTATATATTTTGTAATAAAAGAAATAATAATAATACTAATGTTTATTTACCAATCTCAACACAATGCAGTACGTTGTTTGTACCGGTTAACATCCTGGGTATAAGCTGTTTCTACCTTACCCTATGTTATTCAAAGTCCATGAGCCGTTTTAGTGTGGTAAAGTAAAAAAAGACTAGTGTTTTACATAATGATGAAGTGACTCCACCAGTGCACCTGCTCAAGGGCAGACTTTCTAATTTCTATATATATATATTAATAATTAATTATATTTTTATTTACCTTAAATATTAACTTTACCTAGAAGAGAGGAAAAGGGCTGTCACAGACTTGCGACAGATGAATACGATATTTTCAGATACAGATGATTTATATTTGATACATATAAATACACACATAAGAGTCGTTATTTTTAAGTGAACATGTTATATTATTTATTTATTTATTTATTTATTTATTTATTTATTTATTTATTTATTTATTTATTTATTTATTTATTTATTTATTTATTTATTTATTTATTTATTTATTTATTTATTTATTTATTTATTTATTTATTTATTTATTTATTTATTTATTTATTTATTTATTTATTTATTTATTTATTTATTTATTTATTTATTTATTTATTTATTTATTTATTTATTTATTTATTTATTTATTTATTTATTTATTTATTTATTTATTTATTTATTTATTTATTTATTTATTTATTTATTTATTTATTTATTTATTTATTTATTTATTTATTTATTTATTTATTTATTTATTTATTTATTTATTTATTTATTTATTTATTTATTTATTTATTTATTTATTTATTTATTTATTTATTTATTTATTTATTTATTTATTTATTTATTTATTTATTTATTTATTTATTTATTTATTTATTTATTTATTTATTTATTTATTTATTTATTTATTTATTTATTTATTTATTTATTTATTTATTTATTTATTTATTTGTTTGTTTGTTTGTTTATTTATTTATTTATTTATTTATTTATTTATTTATTTATTTATTTATTTATTTATTTATTTATTTATTTATTTATTTATTTATTTATTTATTTATTTATTTATTTATTTATTTATTTATTTATTTATTTATTTATTTATTTATTTATTTATTTATTTATTTATTTATTTATTTATTTATTTATTTATTTATTTATTTATTTATTTATTTATTTATTTATTTATTTATTTATTTATTTATTTATTTATTTATTTATTTATTTATTTATTTATTTATTTATTTATTTATTTATTTATTTATTTATTTATTTATTTATTTATTTATTTATTTATTTATTTATTTATTTATTTATTTATTTATTTATTTATTTATTTATTTATTTATTTATTTATTTATTTATTTATTTATTTATTTATTTATTTATTTATTTATTTATTTATTTATTTATTTATTTATTTATTTATTTATTTATTTATTTATTTATTTATTTATTTATTTATTTATTTATTTATTTATTTATTTATTTATTTATTTATTTATTTATTTATTTATTTATTTATTTATTTATTTATTTATTTATTTATTTATTTATTTATTTATTTATTTATTTATTTATTTATTTATTTATTTATTTATTTATTTATTTATTTATTTATTTATTTATTTATTTATTTATTTATTTATTTATTTATTTATTTATTTATTTATTTATTTATTTATTTATTTATTTATTTATTTATTTATTTATTTATTTATTTATTTATTTATTTATTTATTTATTTATTTATTTATTTATTTATTTATTTATTTATTTATTTATTTATTTATTTATTTATTTATTTATTTATTTATTTATTTATTTATTTATTTATTTATTTGTAACTTGTATACCTAGATATGTTTCGGGAGCGCTTCAAGGTGTTTTTAAAAAACTAAATTTCGGATTTTACGAATTTATTTTAATATTAATTAATTACTAAAGTACACGACCGTCTGTAGAGTTTTATACAAAACGAATGCGCCTTAACCTAGCCGTTGACCACCGTCCCAGCTACGGATGCGATAACATTCCGCTGACCATGCGTCTGGGATGGTGGCGTGATCCTACATTATGTACTAGGAAGGTGGTTATGGGTACATAACTCCTCCCCCCTTAGCTTGAAGTTATTGGAAATACAAAGTTTTTCCAGTAACTTCGCTTACATTTATCTAGAAACTAACAATAGGGGTGGCTGAGGCTGGTCCTCATGCTGATTACGACCCTGCTCTCTTCCACGTCTTTCTAAAACTAACTTTTTAAATCTAAGGTAAAGTATATAACTAATACATAAAAATTATAACATAAAGTAGTATAGTTGCAACACTGACACTGTATATTTGGTCACTATATTGCCCATTATCACTTTTAACACTTGTTACACTTGTCTTCAATAGATAGTTCAGATGCTGCACGTCCTCCAGATCGATTCCCTTGAGGTTGATAGGTTCGGTGTTCACCACAAGGTGATTCTGCTGCTGTTCAGGTAAAGCGGGTAGATTTATAAGTGGAACGGGGTTATATACGGTATCCAGTGAGTGGTAGTGTCGTCCATGTATTATGACGCCATCTATAGCAACGTCACACACCTCAGGTGTAGTTAGTATGTATGTTCCTTGCAGTGTTTCACGAATGATGTCGTGACCACAGGTTTGTGTAAGTATTTTATCATATTTTGAATATAGTATCCAACGATTTGACGCTATTCTCTGAAGTTTCAGGTCCTCTGAAAGGACTTTACATGGGAGACATCTGGATAAGTTGCGACTATACTCCATCAGCTGCTCTACGCAGGTCTCCGGTGCGTATGGGACGAGGTCTTCTTCAGTACATAAGTGTTCATTGGCCGTTATTTCTCGGCATAGACGGGCGGTTGGACGATATTTCGTACCTTCTACTAATAGGAAAGGATATGCAGGAATAATAACAAAGGTTTCAGAGTTACGTGATACAGGTAAGGGATACAGTTTGAAATAATTATAAGTAGTATTAATAACTATTGGAACATCTATTATGAATCTTATTTCATCGTCCTTAAGGTAAGTTTTAACTGAAAATGTTTCTTCTATATTAATTAGGTTTTGCTCAGTGACTGAATACATTAAATTATCATACTTTGATATATCAGACAGTATGGTTAAAAGTTCGTTTGAGTTGATTACAGATTTATGTAACACAGATACTTTACTGAGTGCTAGAGCTGTTTCTAAGTCATTCAGTTTTATGTATAAAGTCCTAAAATTAGCTATGAACATGTTTAAGATATTGGCTAGATATGATATGAAAATGTACATGTTTTCCCTTGATAGATCTGCTACAATTACTTCAATGCGTTGTAAGCGCTCATTCATAATTTTTACATTGTCATCCATAATTTGCGTAGAGTTGAGGAAGTGGTCCATCATTTCGGTTATAAGAGTAATTTTATTAGAGATCCCTTGTTCTCGAGTTTTGAGTCCAGTGATAAGTTTGTCATAGCGTATCGCGTCATCATGGTCTAGGTTACCAGTTACAATTTTAATGATAGAGCCAAGAGGATTGATAAGACCGCGTTTATATCTTTTGGAAGGAATTAACTGCTGAATTCTTTGCACTGTTTCATCACGAAGGTAAGTTACTTGAGTCATAAGTTCTAATACCTCATTAATATATGACTTATTCTGGTTAATAAGTTGACTAAACTCAGAGTATTTATCTATATTGTAATTTAAGTCCTTTACGATACCTCCAAGGTTGGTAGTTTTTATAATTGACCACTTATCGTGTTGCAAGAAGGCACAACCTTTCTTAACAGGTAATATGCCAGGATTGTGGTCAATCTTCACCACGTGAAGGTCCTGGCTGGGGGGAATTTGGCAAAGGATGATCCTGATCATCGATGTCCATAGTAGGAGTTTCCGCCACCTGTGGAGGACGTTTAATATTTTTAATCGGAGTTTTGCTTTGTCTCTCATTTATTTTAATTGGTACAATATTGCGTTCAACTTGACCGGTAACTATAGCTTTCTGGAATTTAGGCTTATCTTTGGATTGTCTTTTGTTCACGGCTTTCGTATAAACAGCTTGTCCTATGTTTAAGTTTGGTCCTACCTCACCGTCACGTTTCTCTATAACTTTTTCCTTAAAGTTAGTCATTTTGTTGGAAAGGTGTTTGTACAGTTCGTGTGTTCTTTTTCTGTGATCTTGTATTAATTGTTGTCTATAAAATTTATCAAACTCGATATCGAAAGCGGATTTTAGTTCCGTATGGCCAAATACGACTTCAAATGGTGTTAGGTCTGTTGCGCTGTGAATAGTGTTATTATAGGCCATAACAGCGTATGTCATTACAGACGCTGCGTCCGAATACTTCTTTTCGTATTTGGCTAAGCGGTAGATTTCGATTATTGTCGAATGAAAACGCTCGATTAAGCCCATAGAATTAGGGTTGTTAGGCGTGCCTATGTGCAATTGTATTTTATGTAAGCTTGTTAATTCTTTAAGTAATGCATTATTAAATTCGGTTCCCGGGTCACAACTTATTTTTCGTGGAGTACCATAAAAAGCGAAATATTTCAATAATGCTCTAACTATTTCCGGTGTAGATCTTGATGGCACTTCGATAGCTTGACCTATTTTACTAAATGCGTCTATGATGGTAAGGTATTGTTTAGATTCAATGGAGAATGTATCTATGAATATCTCTTGAAACGGGGCATCGTGCGTTTGTGTAAGCTGTAATATGGGTTTTATAGGCTTTCGGTCATACTTGGAGGCTTTACATTTCTCACACGAATTAAGTATAGCGGCAACAGTCTCATGCATGTTCGGCCAGTGATAAATACGCCGAATTCTTTTAATTGTCTCCGTGATTCCGCGGTGACATGTTTTCCCGTCATGTATTTTATCTACGATCGCTTTCTGTTCCTTCTCATCTTCTATGTAAATTACTCTTTCTGTACACTCATAAAAATTGACCGTCCCTTTCTTAAACAGTGCTATAATTATTTTACTAAACTCTTTACGGTGTTCTTCGTTTTCGAAGTATATAAAATACTTAATTTTAGGCCTAATATACTTTTTCAAAAATTCTTTAATCAAGTCTTCGTTATGAAGAGGTATAAAGACCTCTAGTACCTTTTGACTATCCCTAGATAAGTCTTTGACTTGCATGCTGTTACGGAACCAACTGAATACCAAAATTTGGTTCGGTTTTGTGTCGATGGCCTCGTGTAGTATGGGAATTCCTAGTGATTCCGTATCCCTAGCTGAATGAATTGTCTGTGTAGTACTAGATTCGGATCTTAAGGGGTATTGTAGCTGTTCTTCTGATTTTTCTGTGTCTGATATAGATTTATGACTAACTGAGGCCGTTCCTTCAGAGTCGGATATGGTTATTGTTTTGGAATCGTCAGTATTACGTCATTGTGCTAGAGTCGCGATTTGATCGGTCAGTTCTTGTAAATGATCTTGAAGTCGTTGTTCACTATCGTCAAAGTTAACAATCATAGAAGCGTTGTCGTCGTTCCCTATTGCGTTTAATTGGATGCGAGATAGTGCATCAGCATTTGCATTTTGTTTTCCATTTTTATGAATTATATCAATATCATATTCTAATAAACGTAAGCGCCAACGCGTTAGTTTACTACTAACTTCTTTAAATTTATTTAACCAAGCAAGAGGTTGGTGATCGGTATATACTGTAAACTTCTTGCCATACAAATAAGGCCTGAAGTGTTTTGTAGCCCAGACGATCGCCAACAGCTCACGTTCAATTGCACTATATTTTCTTTCGGTATCCGTTAGTGTCCGACTTGCGTATGCAACCGGTTTGTCAGAACCTACTGACCCTTGTGATAGTACTGCACCGATCGCTACTTCAGAGGCGTCTGTAGTCAGTATGAACGGTTTCATCATGTCGGGGTATTGTAAAATGGGGGCATTAATTAGAAGCTCCTTACATTTTTCAAATGCTTCTATAAACTTGCCGTCTGTCACAACCTTCTTGCCCTTTTTAAGACAAGCTGTTAAAGGTTGGGTGATTTTCGAAAAGTCTTTGACAAACCTGCGGTAATAGCCAACGAATCCTAAGAAACGTTTTATTTCAGTTTGTGTCTGTGGTATGGGGTAATTCAGAACTGCTTTTATTTTGTCGTTATTCGGTCGAAGTCCATCTTTAGTCAGAGTATGTCCTAGATATTGTACCTCCTTGCGTAAAAACTCAGATTTGTCAAGTTGTACTTTTAAGTTGGTTTGTCTAAGTCTGTCAAATACTGCTCGTAGCTTTTGAAGGTGTTCTTGTAGGCCATTCGAGTAAATTAGGATGTCGTCTAAATATACAAGGCAGTGGATGCCTTGCAGACCTCTTAACACATTATTCATGGTCCTTTGAAAGGTTGCTGGAGCCGTTTTTAAACCAAATGGCATCCTAAGAAATTCGAAGTGCCCATTTTGGGTAGAAAATCCCGTTTTCTCTCTATCGCTCTCTTCTATCTCAATCTGATGGTAGCCTGATGCCAGATCTATCGTGGAGTAGTAGTTGCTTTTACCCAGTTTATCGAATAAGTCACATATATTTGGGATGGGATACCTATCATCAACCGTGATTTCGTTGAGCCTACGATAGTCCACTACCATTCTATATTTTATTTGTCCCGAGGCATCCATTTTTTTGGGAACTAAATGGACCGGTGCACTCCAGGGTGAATGTGACTCTTTGACTACATGATCTTTAAGTAGTTTGTCTACTTGCTGTTTTATTTCCTCAGCTTGAGCTGGTGCCTGCCTATAAGGCCTAACGTAAATTGGGTCTTCGTTAACTGTCCTAATACGGTGTTTAACCTGGTTAGCAAAGCTTAGAGGTAGACTGTCACAGTAAAATATATCTCTATATTCATGGCAAAGTTGTTGAATTACCTTGGTCTCTTCGTCATTAAGATGGTCTAAACGTAACTTTTTCAAATTGTCAGTTAACAGATCGTCAATTACCACGTCAGTAAAGTCAGAATTAAAATTTACTTCACATATGTCGTTATTGAATTCAGTCACTGTAAAGGGTGCTGTAATTGTAAGGGTCACCACGTTTTCAGTATAATTTTGTATAACTGTTGTGGTGCAATAGTTCTCACACTTAACTATTGCCGTAGGCATACGTATGCCTTCGTGAAACTGTTTAAAATTTAAAATTGCGTCGCCGTTTTCCAAAATTACAGGTAATTTCACTCGATGTTCTGAGCGTGGTTGAATTTCAATGACGTTATTCTCATTGTAAATTATTGGTATTTTAGAACGTTGCGTTTCCAAAGTCTTATCCTTAAAATTTATTTTGGCCTTGAGCCGTGACATAAGGTCACAACCTATAACTCCGTCATAGCGTTTATCGACGTCATAAACATAAAATTTATGATGACCGTTTTCGTTAAATATGGAGAAGAGTGGAATGTCAACCACTTCGCTATGAACGCTGGAGGCATGGGTACTTGTGACCATAAATGGTTCATACGATTTTGACGTAGCGAAGTGTTCGTTTGCTTTTGATGGACTTAAAAATGATCGCGTGCTTCCCGAGTCTAGCATGAATTTTCCGTCAATATCAGCTACGTATATATATGGTAATTTTAACGAGGCGTCATAATTTATCTCTATCATTTCATGGTTGTTGGGACTACTCTTATGTGAAAATTTTCCACATCATTAACTATTTCTTGTTCACCGGTTGAAGGGTTACCATGCACGTTGTCTTCACACATTTTATTTTCAGCAGAGTTGTCGGCTGAAAACTCGTGGCACGTATACATGTTGTCATAAGCATCGGGAATCATATCATCGTAAGTATTGTAAGTTTCATATGGATAATAATAATCATCACATTGACCTTCTATCGCATATGTTTCATTTACAGGTAACTGCTGGGGTCTCGCCGGAGCAGTCCTCATGGAAACATCGTTTGAGTACTGATAAGGTGGACGATAACCATGTGGCTGCGGATGTCTATATCCAAACTGTCCTGGCTGCGGTTTGAAACCGAATGGGCTAGGTTGCGGTTTGTAACCGAATTGGCCGGCTTGTGGTCTAAACCCAAATTGACTTACCTGTGGTTGTGGTCTAAAGCCGAATTGTGGTCGCTGACCAAACTGGGGTTGCGCTGATGCAGTATGTAACTGCGGCCTATATCCAAATTGTGTTGGCATTGGTGCGCGATATGCCAAATTAGGTAACTGAGGTCGCGCCAGATTACTAGCTTGGTTTGGTATACCAAATTTGAATTGACCTTGAGGCATAGGTGGTGGTGGCCTAAAGTTAATTTGAACCGGTTTGCTCTGTAGCATTTTAGTACGCATGTTGTATTGCTCTTGGAAGTTAACTTCCTCCAAGACATGTTTTAATGCTTCCTCTAACGAATTGGGTTCTTTCATCCGAACTGTTCTAACCATATGCTCTGACAAGTTATATAGGAATACATTTAGCGAAGTGTTATTATAAATTACTCGCTTCGCTTCTCGTAGTGTAAGTGATGTATTTTGATTTACTTTAGATAAAAGGATCGCGCGAATATCCTGAATTCTTCCACAAAACTCTAGGTAAGATTCACTAGGTTTAATCTTAAGGGTCTCAAGCTCTATTGCAACGCATTCCTCGCTTCTAGGATCACCGAAATGTTGAACCAACAAAGCCGCAAGCTCATCATATGTTTCAAATTCTCCTCGCTCGCTTATTAATGCCGCCGCTTTACCAGTCAATTTACTAGTAATGCATTGCATTAAAAACTCATTGCGTGCCGCAGTGCCTTGGTACCGAGTAATTACATATGTACACTTTCTTAAAAATAAACTTAAAATTTTTGTTTCGCCATTAAACTCTGGTATTAAATTTAAAACTTCGCGCGGTATTTGTAGATCGCTTGTTTGTTGCGGTACCGAAACAGGTGCGGATGAGGTTTGTGCGTGAGCCATTTTAATTAATATACAATATTATTATAAAGAAAACTTATCTAAGTTACTGGTTAAGGTAATAGTGCTATATCAGACAATAAAATTAAACTAGTAAAATATATCTTAACAAATAATTACTTAAAATAAACACCAATTGAGGATTTAGGCAGGGAAAGGAAGTAGAAGGATTTTACTCCTTACGAGAATATTACTCACTGTCCAACCGCCGTAGTCATCACGTCCCACTATGTATCGTATTTTATTTGGTTCGTATGGATTGCCGCGGAGAGCGCGATACCGATTTTAGGCATATATAAATTTATAGCACCCTCGCTGTTAGTCACCACTCGCAATGAATCACTTTTCTAGAATTTCACTAAAAATTATCGCTACTTTTCGCGATGGTAACAGCCAGCAATCCTACCGGCTGCGCCAGATATGTTTCGGGAGCGCTTCAAGGTGTTTTTAAAAAACTAAATTTCGGATTTTACGAATTTATTTTAATATTAATTAATTACTAAAGTACACGACCGTCTGTAGAGTTTTATACAAAACGAATGCGCCTTAACCTAGCCGTTGACCACCGTCCCAGCTACGGATGCGATAACATTCCGCTGACCATGCGTCTGGGATGGTGGCGTGATCCTACATTATGTACTAGGAAGGTGGTTATGGGTACATAACTACCTACTATAAATTAAACAGTGTTTTTCCAATTTTTTATTTTATTTTTGATTGTATTATAGGAAGGTAAGTAAGAAAAGACACGATGGGTAACATTGCAAGCTAACTTTTCTTTAGTTACAAATATGTTGTTCGTAATAAATTAAACATTTGATATGATAAACTACATACCTGAAATGGAAACATTGAGTTATTAACAAATAATACTAAATGGTACGTATGTATACATAACCTATATTTTAATCAACCAATTATATTAATAATTATTTAGTAAATATAAAGCTTACCCTATAGAAAGTATCTAAATTCATTACTAAATATCCTTTAGCACTAAACTTTAGTGGTTTTTGAGCGCGTATTAGTAATATGTGTAGCATCCGTTTAGTATCCCGATCTGCGTAGGGCCAGTTGGTGAAATATATAGCTTCTTCAAATTTAACACTCTGCAAAATATGAACGCATTTATATGAAGTACTTAAATTTATTTGCACACATGAACTATTTTTAAGATAATTATTACACACGTACAGTCGCCTGCAATAAGATGTATACATTTCACAATCTTGAAGATTATGATACAGTACTATATTTTATAACAATGTAGGTAAGGATATTTTAAGAGCAAAATATTATAGAAAACTTAATATTAGAAAATTTTGATTTAAATTTTTATGAAATTCAATGCTGAGGCACTTTTAAAAATTGTGATATGTATACATGTTATTGCAGGCGACTGTACTAAGAAAGTATGAAAAAAGAATTACGGTATTTAAAACCGTGTATTGTGACAATGCGTGTCAGATGCCATGACTGCTAGGCCATCGAGGCACTCATTTGAGCATCAAATTTATCTCTAACCATCGTAGGGCCTAGAGACCGTCGTAAAGCGACATCTATCGAATAGCTTGACATGCTTTACGCTCATAAATTTTTTAGTAATGTAAGTCTACTCCTTATAATTTTCAATACATGATTTCTTTTTTGAAATGGTACCAGCACGAGGCCCATCTGATGTTAAGTGGTTAACTCTGCCTAGAACAGATGCATTTCTGCGGCACTGCCGTAACCCTGAGACATTAAGTTGTTAGGTCTCATGTGCCTGTAATTTCGACGGCATATCTTCAAACCAAAACGCAGTATTTACAACATTACTGTTTCACGGTAGAAAAAGGTGCGGGGTCAGTACTAACCCGGACGAACTCATTCACTTAGAGTTCTACTGCTTTGTGAGCTCTATTTCCCGCTAAGCAAGCGTTATCCAGTTACCAAAATGTTAGTACCATAGCTCTGACGAAAACGTACAATTCAAAAACAAAACAAAAACGTTCCTCTGACGAATTACTCTGACTTAGCGGTCCTCACTAGCACTCACAATTTGGACACCGAACGGCTGAAATATCTATCCGTTACCACAGAACACATAATAGTGCAACAGAATATTCACTTATTCGTACAAGAGTGTAAGTGTTCTCTGGACCAGCCATGCGATTCTCTAATGATTCGTCGATGTACTCGCCGACGAGCTCACCCATGTCAAATATCTAAGAGATATCGCCCTTTTACATAAGGTTGCTTTTCCAACGTTTCTAGTCATCTATTCATTTGTTTCACGGATGTTGTCAAAGAGGCAATGATGTTTGCTTTTAGAGAATCGTACGGCTGTCCCTTCTTCGTGAGATATTTGAATAAAATTGCAACTGAAAGTACAATTTAGCTTGCTTAGCACTGAAAGCATAAAGTTTATACTACCTACCTATAAGTCACCTCCATTTCTATTGCATAGGTCTTAACTATTTTCGTCTTTGCTCTGTCACTAAATTTGTTCCGCCTTTCTGCTAAAGTGTACTTGAAACTTCTTATCTAAAGTGTGGAGCGCGACACGCCTTTTATTACGTATATTTCCGCTTTACCTGCTGAATAAAAGACTTACTTTCCTCTTACTTACGTGATCAATCAGCAGTTGCCCAATGATGCATTGGATAAATACTTCCACAAGTAACGAACAGAAGAATGAGAAATATCTCAAGCTCATGTACAAGTTATCTACAACCTGCAATATTTAAATTTTAATAATTAAGAGTAAATACTGTGGTCATTGATATGCTTCTGGCATCTTGTTCTTCCAGGACTTAGGTTGAAATCAGGCAGTTTGAAGCATTTTATGATAGCAATATGTTTGTCTTCAATATTTATTATAAAGGAGTAGAGGCCATAAAGTTCGTACTTGGAAGAAAAAAAATTGTAGGCCAGAAGACGTAAAATTACCTACTGACCACGAATATGACGTTTTTGAAACAAGTACAATTTGAAAAATGTAATTCCGACTTCCATTCTATTCAGTTATTAGAGTATATCTAAAAAACTACGAGGCCGAATTTGATGAAATTGGTGACCACACGGGAAGCACCAGCTTTCAAACAAAAAAAGAGTTTTGAGAATCGGTTCACCCAGTCTAAAGTTATGAGGTAACAAACGTTAAATCACACGGTCAAATCAAGTACCTCCTCCTTTTTTTGGAAGTCGGTAGAAAAATAAATTAGTTAGATTTTACTCCTTACATCCCTCTGACTCTGTTTTTAAATTTTTCATTGTACGCAAATTTTACCTCTACAGTTGTATTATATGTAGTGATATCATAATAGTCTATAACGTCTTATCCGTAAAACGTATTCTGCTGTGCGATTCTCTAAGAGCAAACATCGTTGCATCTTTGACAATATCCGTGAAACAAATGACGAGATGACAAGAAACGTTGGAAAAAAACCTTATTTACAAGGGCGATATTTGAGTAATTAAAAATTACGTAAAGTATTTGACATCGGTGAGCTCGTCGAGGAGCGCATCGGCGAATCATTAGAGAATCGCACGGCTGTATATATTTATATTCCAACTAGCTGACCCGCCAGCGGCTTCGCTCGCTTGGTCATAGCGTAGTGATGGAAGCACCGTTTTGGAATCTCGGGATCCTGGGTTCGATCCCAGGGTTGGACAGTTTTTTGGGTATTTCTGGCAAATAAATTTTCAATAGCATTCCGAAGTCTGTAACATAATTTCATCAAATTCGGTCCAGTACCTTTTGAGATACACTCCAATAATTGAATAGAATGGAAATCGGTATAAAAATTTTCAAATTGTACTTGTTTTTATTTATTTTTTTGTACGGTCTAATCTCCGAAACAACTGGACCAATTTAAATAAAATTTTGTATGATGGTAGCTTATATCCCTGGTCAACATAAAAGATACTTTTGATCCCGGTAAATTAAAGACGTGGGATAGTTAAAAACTGTAACTATCCGTATCCCACGAAGCCACGCGAGCGCAGCCGCTGGCGGGTCAGCTAGTTCAAGAATATGTTTTCTCTTGGTCACGCTAAAACTTATGAACGGATCGATGAAACAATCTTGCTAATTCTTTTTTTTGTTGTATTAATTATTGCAAGAAGGTTCTTATGAATGAAAAGATGGGTAGCTATGGCTGAAGGCCGAGCCTATTACGCAAACAAAGTCTACTAACTAATAAATTATTCCTAAAATGAAGTTATCCGATTGGCTGTTTTATTCTCTACTTTTTACGAATCTACACTTTTTTCGACAGATGGTGTTAGAATCTTCAATTTAACTAACGGCATTACATTTTCATTATATAATTTCTTTCTTTACGTATGAATGGAGGACACGAGTATATCTCGAAAATAGGCTTGATTCATTTGTTACGTGATACAGTTTTTGTGATTAGACCAAACATGATTGGCAAAATGTGGGTGTTAATACGGTTATGTATGCTGACCCCTTCGAATACAAAATACATGTTGATTCATATTTTGTTTTTATCGCGATATGCTTGCATAACGAAAAGCGTCCAGATTCACCTTTATAAAGGATACTGTAGTTATGAGTATTTTTGTCCATGTTGTGCCTACCCCAATATCAGTTGGGAACTCAGTTCTCGAAGTTGTAGACGAATACATCTACCTGGGACAGACAGTCAAACTAGGCAGGTCCAACTTAGAGAAAGATGTCAATCGTCGAATCCAACTCGGCTGGGCAGCGTTCCAGAAACTTCGAGAAGTCTTCTCGTCAAAAATACCCCAGTGCCTCAATACAAGAGTCTTCGACCAATGTGTGTTACCAGTGATGACTTATGGCACTGAAACGCGGTCTCTTACTATGGGCCTCATAAGTAAGCTGAAAGTCGAACAACGAGCTATGGAGAGGGTTTCTCTACGTGAGCCAGTCAGAAATAAGGAGATCCATAGAAGAACGAAAGTCACCGACCTAGCCCAGAAGATTAGCCACTTAAAGTAGCAGTGGGCAGGACACATAGCACGCAGAACAGATGGCCAATGGGGCCGGAAGGTTCTGGAATGGAAACCACGGACCGGCAATCGCAGCGTAGGTCATCCACCGACACGGTGGACAGACGACCTGATAACGGTCGCAGGATGACGTTGGATGCAGGCCGCTTCCAACCGGTTCTTTTGGAAAATTATGGGAGAGGAATATGTTCAGCAGTGGACGTCCTACGGCTAAGATGATGATGAGTATTTTTTACGCTATTACAAAATCTTTATGAGCACCAATGAAAAAAAAAAAGTACCAAATCTTCTGTGACGGGGCTGTTACCAACCGAATAACACCTTAACACATTATTTCTAAAAAGTAGTTTCTTCAAATTCCATTGTTACATACTCACCGTAGCAGTAAATATTGTCAAACATATGAAAATTGATCCGAAAATGTATATCAGAAGCATTCCCGCACCGAGTACACTATCCATATCTGACACCATACTGAAAAACGTAGAAGTTATATGTGTATAAATATCTTCTTTCATAAAAAGAATGACATAATTACATTGCATTCTTACTTAGCTATATACTGATGTCTTTTAATAATGATCTTCAACCTTCTTCGAATACTTTCATGCGTTTGATTAACCAGCTTTCGTTGTGTTATATGCCTAATATCTTCAGAACTAAAAAGACCTTCCAGTGTAGTCCCCAAAATCATTACCTCCATACATATATACCTTGCGATCGAGAAGTGGATCATATCAGCGAACACGAACGTAAAAATAACGATTGTTGTCATAAGGCTTTCCCAGATGTAAACCGGGTAATACCACTTGATTTTGTCAAAAGGGTACCATCCATCAAATGGATACAAATACTGAGTATCTTTACCGAGTATTCTTGTATAACAAAACATAATAATTCTTGGAAACATAATAACAATAGTAATCAATACTAGCGTGTAATAATATTGTAATCTTATAAGAATTCTAGTTACGTTAGTGTACTTTTTGAGAATATATTTATGCTTCTCACTTTCTGTGTCCACGATGTCCCATAAATCATTCTTGAAGTGTTTTAAAATACTGTCGTATATTTTTTGTTTAGTTTGCATTTTTGTGTACTTAATCAAGATTAAAACACAAACTCCTAGGTTCGGTGCTATGTTGATGATTTCGAATAAGTTTTCAAACTTTGACACAACTAGAGCGGTGGTTAACTGTATTATCGTGATAGTTATAAGAGTATAAATCACGCTAAAACCACGTAAGACGTTTTTAGATCTTCCAACAAAGGGACAAATGCAAAGTTTGAATCCAATTTTAGACACATAATCAATTTCATGTAAGAATTCTTTTTTAAGACACATATAGCTCTTGCTTGCCATGGTGGAGTAGTATTTACGTGTCGGTACCGATGCAAATGAAAGAAGAATAAATGAAACTATGGATTAGTTTTTAGAATTTAATTTATATCGGTGTACAGTCTTCACGGTGTGTTACATGATACGATCGAAATAGTTTTTTTTTACACTATTTTAGCAATAACAGCAAACTTGAACTAATTCAAGTTAGTTAATTAATACTGAATTATTATATTTAAATTGGACCGGCTAGTTGGGGCAATTGGTAGATCCTTCCTAGCAGCTGCGCGCTGGTCCCATTTTCGATCCCCGTACAGGTCAAACATTATTTTTTTTGTGCATGAACATGTCTGACTTGTTTCTTCGCGTGTTTTATATATATAAGTATGTTATAATAATATCTCTCATCACGTTACTTTATTATAGGTCCTATCTAGTTTGGGACCTAAAGGCTTGTGTGGGTAGAAAAGACTAAACATTGTTGTTTATGTTTTCGTATGATAGAATGTAGTATGATAGAATTAAACACAATAAATCAAACATGGTTATTAGTCATCAGAATCGAAAATTACATTGAATACACTGTAATGGTCAAAGAGGTATGTTTGTCAATGTACAAGTGATAGCCTATAGCCAGAAAGCGACGTATGATGATTTTTATAACACTTTTTATCACATTGATATCATTTATACGTACACACTAAAACAATGCGGTGTCCATTACTGCCGCTTATAGCGGGGACGCGGCAATGCTTTCACACACGACCGCGAACCGGCCGCGGCTGTCCGTTGCCGGACCCCTCTCCCTTGCAGTACGCCAGAACACATGATGCGTCGCTGCCGACTCGGGGGGCCAACCACGTAAATGGACGCACAGACACCCCCGAGTCTGGGCGCCTAAAGTCCCCCTACGATGGGTCAAGTTAGTAGCCCCACCACCTGCTACTTAAGCCGCAGAGGATAGGGAGAGCAGCGCCCCTTAATACCGCCCCATTCCTCTTCCCCTGCGGCCCCACCGCGTCCGCTATCTAATGGTGACGGCCCCGACAAGGCCGCGGAAAGCAAGGAGAGTGGCGCCCCGCAATCCAACACTGAGCCGCGGTGCCGATCTTAAGACACCGCAGCCCGCCTCAAATGCGGTGGAGCCCTTACACCACCGCAACCTACAGTGACCGCTCCCATCTGGACTTGGAGGACAAAGCCCATAGGAGCGGTCCCTCCCCGGGCCCTCCAACTATCTCCCGTCTCTGGCAGGACCAAACAACGGATACTGAGACCCCCGCCACGCCCCGTCCCTCGGGGGGGGGGGGGGGGGGGTTATATACCACCCTGGGGTAATGTTCATATAGGATAGGTACTATACTAAGAGTGGAGTTGCGTGCAGAAGACTTACAATGTTTTTAATGTATTCATGGATTAATTATGTTGGCGTTAGGCAGGTGACCCGCCCTCAAACCAAATCCAAAATCTCTCGACTAATCATGGAAAAACATTTGTACCCACCCAATATTGATGGCATAAGGGTATGGCTATGACGATATTTATCGTGTTCTTATTTACGCTGAATTTTACTAAATCGCCATGATACGTTATGTGTATTTTACCCATCCATATTATTATTTTAAGAAAAAAATCGCAAGGTGTAAAACAAATCACGTCACTCAAAGTCCTCCCTACATAGTTAGTTCATTTTATCAAAGAAAGTAATCATTCAATTAGTTAATCAAAGATTATCCACTTAAGCCTGCTTTGTAATTTCAAAGATACAAGGTATTATTAAGCTACGATATCCTTGAATTGTTAAGAAATCAATTCGAGAAAAAAAAATGGAAAAAACTTATTGTATTATTTGCATTTTTATGATCAATTGATATGTTTGGCTAAATGACCTAACAAAGGCTTCGCTCGCTTCAACCCCTTATGGGTGAAATTTACAAAAATCCTTTCTTAATGAATCTCTTATTAAAATAACTATCTACACTAATATTATAAAAAGGAAAAAATTGTTTTAAATATAAAAAAATAATAATTAATGAGTAACATTTAAAAACCGCAATGAACAGCGCAATAATTTTAGTAGGTACCTGGTTGGGAGATGTCACAAAATATTTTAATGCTTTTCGGGTGTGAAATGAAGAAAAAAGGATTAATTTTGTTTTCCTGTATCGATTGGTTGTACAAGTTTTTTAGCTTTATGCCACGCCATTATTTGAGTCATCATGAAATGTTACGAGTAGTTGGCATATTAAAAAACGGTGGTATTCAACGCGTCAATACAGAAGCCTGGGCACAATCAAAATGCGACATCAAGGCTGTGTCCACGTTATCGCACTACTGGAGATGTGGTATAACGGCACACAGGTAGATATCGTGTAATCACTCAGAAATAGGACCGATTTCCCGAAATTACCACCAGAAGACAACCCAATATCATAGCTAGTGCAAAGGCTCCAGGAGGGCCACAAAATACCATTGTGTAGGTAATGTAAATATATCGGTCTTGAAATTATCACTAATAATTCTTCCATTTCTTCCCGGTCTTCCGGTGAACAAAAATTTGCCCACCAGGCGTATCGGAAATTCAGACGCCGACTATCCTCTCGCACATTGTAAAAAAGGACCTTATTTAATTTTGTAAGACGCTCATTGATGTAAATGCGCGCAGAAGTCTCGTGCAGCCCCAAGCCTTCCGTAGTGAGGCGGTGGTGCACGCGCGCGCTCTGCAAGAAGCTGTCCCTGATGGCACGGCGCGCCAGCTGCACGATGTTGGGGCGCGGGCGCGGCGCCTCAGGCTCAAGAGTGCTAGGTATTATGATGAGCATATTTTTATTTGTAAAAGTATCAAGAGTGTGATTATGTTTGATATACTTTTAACCATGCTTGCATAGTTGTTAATGCATCTGTTCCACTGGATTCGGCAAACCTTTTTGCGGTTCCTACTTGGAATGGTTTGACAGTCAAGGCATCTTTCAAATGATCGCTTCCGTGCTTCAGACTATAATACTTTACGAATTATGATGATAATAGCTTCTTATATACTCATAGTATGTAAACTACGATGCCTTGCAAAACATTAATAATATTTCTCCCCTGTCATTACCAACGTCTAAACCTTATCAATTTAATCTCTATCACAATATAATTTCGTTCCGCATCTCCTGATGTTCGAAAATGTAATTTAATGGACAAATATAGGTCAAGAAGTTCTCAAAGGTAGCTATTGCTTTATAATTTGGCTCCCATTGTTAGGGATTTGATTCACGAGAGGGCACCACTCTATTCTGCTGTTTGGAGAATTATGGCACAATATACCCATTCACAGTATCTTAGCTTAGAAACAAACCAAGCTCTTTCTACCTTTTATAGGTTTATTACAAGGTATAAAGTATGATAAACATAGACAGACTCCTTCATATTTCGTGAATAGAAAGAATAAATAAAGGTATTTTTAACCATTCTATGTTGTTGCTTCAAGAGTTGGATGTCTTCGTAAGTTCATACCTACGAATACTTTCAAATCTTAGTTGAAAAATTAATACGAGTATTATAATACTGCCAATAATTGAATACATAACTTAAAAGAGAAAGAAGAAAGAAAACGCATTTATTCAAGACACACACAACATCCCATTACAGACATAAACAAGAAAACACGTATGGAAAACAGCGTGATGCTGTGCGTGTCATGAATATGGGTCCCGACTCAGCATACGACTAAGGACAATCCCTAGTCACTGATTTTCAGTCGCAACCCATAGTCATGATCTCTCGAACCTCAGCAAGTCAGCAACGATACTCAACGTCCATTGAAATCATATACCGCATCGATATGATTCTAATGGGGTACGTCCCATATTTGATAGTTAAATGGTATCCTTAGACTAAGAATTCGATCATTGTTGCCAGATAAAAAGTAGTTATGTTCTATCTATGTTTTAAACCCGGGTATACGCTATCCCCACTTTATTGCGGCGTCAAGTGAAACAAGAGTACATTGTACACCGAGAAGAGAAAACGATCTATTACTGTTCGAGAGTATTTTAAGCCCGATGCGCAGCGGAGGGCTTAAAGGAAATTCGAGAACAGAAATAGAACTTTCTCCCGAATGATAAATAGTGGTTTATACTGCACCTACGAAGAAAATAAAATAGTTAAACAACGCAACAAAAACTATGTTCGCTGCTAAAAAACAAAAGAACGCTACCAGGGCAGAAATGGATTTCAATACAACATTTGTTGTATTGAACACAATACAACGTGTTACGGAGGGCAGAAATGAAATTCCATATAACATTTCCCGCCGCACTTTTTTATGGGTGAAATGACGACCTTTGACTCGTTCGTGTGATATAAACACATTTTATATTTACAATATTTGTGTGAATTGCTACGTTTTCTAGCTTCGCTTCAAGTTACATGATGAAAATACACCTTGGCAGGCCAGCTCGTTTTTGATTAAGAATGTAACTGCAGGATGGAGGCTTATTCTAAATTCAGTAGCTCGCACCGACGTGTGACGAATTTGATAAGGTTTTGATGGAAGTGAGTGATGATCTTGCAACTTTGTTACGGTTACTAGTTGACGGACAGATAGTGCTTGCCCGGTGTGGAGATATTCCGTTCTGAGATCAAGTACCACAGTCAGCAGTGATGTGAGAACGCAGCCTGAGCTTGACAACTGAAAAAGTGTATCTGTTATCTGCTTTCTGTTAATCTTATTTTTAGCATATATTTAGAAATTACGCTGAAGAATAAAAGATGACCTATCTAGTTCTTGTGCTACGACTGGCTATCTTGCTGCACAAATTAATGTGCATGAATCGTCAACAGCCAGTAAAAAGAGAACAATTTTAGGAAACCTTTGATACTGTTTTTACGTACATTGTGACTCAACCATACCTTTTGAAGATCTTTGATGCATGACTAATATGGATTAATCCTATGAGTGTATATCATCCACTCCATGCTAATGTGGGTGCTTGTACGGATTTGCTATTCCCTTTGGTATTTGGAACAATATACTGGAGCAAATGTTGTATAAGTAGTGGGGTCTGCTACTTACACACGATGTGCCCAACAGAAGCTGTTTTATACGAGTACATTATATCATACCATGTCCCAATATTATAAATGCGAAAGTGAGTTTGTTTGTTTGTTTGTTCGTTAGGCTTTCACGCGTAGGAAAATATCATACTCTTAAATAATAATAGTAATATTATTATTTCAATTATGACACGGATTTCATCCGGCCCTTTACAAAGGCATAAGTGGGACTGTAGCCAACACTTAGAGGCTGATTTTTGGCATGAAATATACAATGTAGTCTAAAAAAACAGAAACCTTTTGGATGAATGGTAACATGGCATATCTATTACAAAAAAGGGTAATACGGCATGGCTATTGATATGAACTTATACATGTAAGGGAGATAGACGGCTATAGACGAGACTACGGCACCTGCCAATTTCAGTCTCATCTTAAAATATTTAGATATGAGGTGACTTGCCACCTACTAAACAAACCCCCATAAGCGCCACAATCAATGGTTACAAAAGGGGCAACGTGGCCAAAGGGTGTCGAGAAGTGTGCTGCGGTTTCCCAAAAGCGCTACTTCCGGCCTTTAACACTTGTACCCTTGGAGCTTTTTGGTACTTGCTCTTGCTTCTCTACCCCCGGAAAGCCAATTAAGGCAAGCCAGGGGTCAGGGGTCTCATTTAGCTCCAAGGAGAATCGGGACCCATGATATCGCCACTCACCGATAGCTCGCCAAAAGCTGTCTCTGAGGTGATACATGTATTACTAGCTGCACTCCGCAGTTTTAGGTCCAGTAGTTTCAGAGCCTATTCAATTCAAACAAACAAACAAACAAATCTTTCCTTTTTATAATATTATATGTAAGTATAAATATAGATATATCTAGATTATTGTAATTATTATTTCTACATCAAACATGGCACAGTTTGTCGTGAATAAGCGGGTTTGGTTCTGTCCGACCGACGTAATGCAAGTTTTCTACAATTCGGAAATGAACTTCACAGCTTAATACTTAACACTTATGAAGATAGAACAATAGGTTATTAGCAATATTTTGGATTAAAAAACTTGCTAAGAGCTTGTATTACTATGTTTTTATAGCTTATAGTTTATAGCTAACCTAACTGTCAGCATAATACAGCTATAAAAGCTGCAGTTAATAAAATAGAAGGTCACTAAGAGTCATTGTTTTTATTATTTTATTTCTACGATAAATGGACAAATGTCCATTGTAATATTGGCGGGCTCAATTTTCTTTGCAATTTTGTCTTTAATATTTGAAATATAATTGTGGTTAAAATCTCCTCAAAGATTTTTTTAAACATGTTTTCTATAATTTATAACATGTTGTTATTCGATTTCTATTCATGCATGCAAAACAAACGATATATAGAGTCCGTTCCACGAAAGAAGTCCCTCAGCTGTGGCGCTAGTGTCTATGCAAAAAAGCTGGAATTGTATGTGGCTTAGTTAGTTCCACTAAAAACCGCGGGTCAACTTTCTTGAAACAGACTCTACATGAAATCAACCTTATTTCTTCCCTTTGTCAAGACAGATAAAAAATTACCTCGTTAGGTTTGAATCAAATATACTCGTACCAAATGTTCACCGAAATGAGAATCCAAAAACGCATTCGTTTTCAAATTGTATTCATTTGTGGAATGTGTTTGAAATCTTTACAAATGCTGACTTACCCTCTTCCACTGTTACTAACCCAAGTAACTTGAACCCCGTTTGAGCCAGTTACAAAATGTTTTGAGCACTCATAATAAAACATTCAATAAACTTACTATTTAAATTAACTCCAGTTTTTATTTATTTTAGGTATTATTATTAGGAAAACTAAAAGCTTGAAATAATAATGGTGATTAATTTTCTCAATAGCTAAGTTTTGCCAGTTCAAAATTTTCACATAAGTATTCAATCAGTGCACTTTTTAATGAATTAGTAACTCCAAGTCATAATCACTGATAATGTGTGGCATTAATATATATTCCTGCTGTATTTACATGAATAAATTAAGGCGAATTCGTCAGATGAATCACTTGCTCTTCAATTATCTGCTAAACACAATTATAAAATGATACAACGAAATAACTATACATAATTTTTAATATTTTTATAGTTACAGTAGAAAGGAATTTTTATTGTTTAACTTTTAAAGCACTAACGCCTGATTAACGATACCAAACATTGCAATTTTAGAGAGAAAAAATCACATCCGCACACATTCACATCGGTCGGGATTCGCCTCGGTGGCCTAGTCGGTCATGGCGTCTGACACGACATGGCGTCAGAGGATGTGAATTTTTCTCTCTAAAATTGCAGTAAAGAAGAACTTTCTAAGACTTCGAAAGATCTATGTAAACTGGTCGCAATGTGCGTAGATCGCTCATGGTTCTTTCTTTATTCACATTCAATGAGATACGATTTCATATCTAGAGATGATATCTTAAGAGCTGTTATGTAAGTAAATAGATTCAGGATTGGATTCAATCAATGATGATGATCTATAAATACGAGATTTCCTATTTCGTTTTACCCTAGCTTACACAATAATATGCATAAGGTTCCAGTATCTGGTCGTTGTCCCTGATTGGGGTATCATAAATATTGAATAGGGTATCATAAGTGTTTTAGTGCAGGCACTTATACACACTTACACTTACTTTCTCTTTATAAAGTGAATTCACAAGGATACACTTTAAAAAAAACCTTACCAACCGTTTTCACGGTTGCTTTCAGCTAGAATATCTACCTTACTAGTGGCATGAAACACTGCGGGTTGTTGTACAATTAGATTTGACTACTTGCTTGTATGCTTTAAGCTGGAATAGCTGGTCGGATGTTTAACATATTTGGTAGTATTGTGATAAGTATTCGAGTTTTGAAGAATTACCCTGTAGGCAAAACGCCCAACAAATGTCTGGAAGTTGTTTTAACTACAACTTATGTATAACAATATAATAGAACATGAAGATAACTCGTTCCATATGTACGTTTTTATACGAAGCATGTTTTTAACAACTCTATAGATATCCGACCTATCCTGCCAGAATAAAACGTATTCAGGAGTTATTACCAGTCTCACTGGTTATGAAGCAGATTCACCTTTCATGCTTTAACAATAAGAGTATTTGAACCTATCGAGGGCATTCAAGGGTTCACACGTCAAATTTCACATCCTGAATGGCTTCCACCCCCAAGGAATCTTTGTAAATAGTTTTGCGAAGATCGTGTTTAATTTGACGGAAGTTCTGGGCACAATGGATGCCGGGAAGTCAATGGATTGTTGAGCGAATCGCAGTTACTTGATTGAATTTCGTGATTGGTGTATATAGAAAACGTTGAGAAAATAATGAGAGATAATCAGAAATCAAATAATTGATATAGGTACCTATATTTAATAAGCTATACGACGTGAGGGGGCGGACATGACGCATCATCCCTGCGTCACCGAGGCGAGAAAACTTGATTAAATGGGTTGTACTCGTAGGTCTCTTATGCGGGAGGCCGTCTTGGATAGTACCACCGCAGTGCCATATATTCTACCGCGAAGGAATAGTACAATAATAGGAAACGAGACTAAAAAAATGTTTCAAGGTGAGCCACGCAAATCCTACTTAATTAATTGGTCGACACTGCTCCTGTCATGGGCATGCGTAGTGTTAACAATCGGGCCAAAAAAAGATGACTCCTAAAAATAATAATGTAACTTCCCAGCATATCAGAGTATAGATAAGTGTGAACATTCTGACTGACCTAGTGGAAATAATTGACGAATTTATGTGTATACCAACATTTATATTGAATTTATATAAATGTTGGTACACACACAATACGTATTTCTTTACATAATATTTCTCGAGTCACTCTCAACTGATCAACAACAAACTGGTTGCAACAAGGTTATAACAAGGTATTATTAAAGACTACTCTTGTAGGTATTTACCTAAAAGAGTAATTAAATTTAAGGTTTTGTGTGACAAGTAAATAAAAATAAAAATTCTATTCTCTATTCCACTTTGGAGAAAAACTGCTAGTAAAAAGCAACCAATAATAAAAACGGCATCTTAAAAGCATTTAAACTTTATTATTAAATAGTATCTAATCTTAAAAGCTATTTAAACTGCATACATTTATCTGGTTCTTATTTACAGTTAAATTCTGTTATAAAAGAACACCAATACGCAGATAAACACTGTTTTGTGAATATTCTTAAACAAAGAAAAGTAAATACAGTTCATTTTACATTCAACGTAAAAAAGTTGTTCTAAGTAGTTTCTTACGTACCCTAAAGAGCTGTATCTTGTAAAAGCACTTATTTCAAGCTCCGACGAACTGTGAGTATCCACATTGTACTAATTAAAACGCTCCGTAATGAAGACCTAGGCATTACTGAAAGTATACTTTAACAGTAAATAAAGCTGCGAATTAGTTTCTGTTTCTCTTTGTGAGTACACTTCAATATTTCAGTCATGACTTTTTCATATTTAATGAGACAGCTAGTGCTTTTGTACGTTCAGCATTATATTCGAAAAGCATCTAATTTGGAGGAGCAGTGTGCTTACAGTTTTATGTTTATGTCTGGTTGTTGAGTTGTGTTTGGACTTTTTATTTTGTTGGAATGGATGTTTATCTTCAAATAAACTAGTCTCTGAAAGCTAATCTTGTCTTGTTGCGTAGTTAAAGAGCATACTATCTTTAACATCTATCTATACCTATATAAGTATTAGTTCTGACTGACTGTTTCATTAACGCAGAGCCGTTGAGGCTACATACGAGTAATTGAAATTGTAGTAGTTGATACCTTTTATGTTGTAAACATTTACTTAGGAAAGATATTGAAATTTATAGAGAAAAATTCACATCCTCGGACGGGATTCGAACCCGCGTCTTCTGACTCTCCGTGTCAGACGCCATTGACCAACTAGGCCACCGAGGTTCGGGTCCGAGCATCGAATTTTAACTCTCTATCTGACTTTAACCGTCTTACGGAAAGTCAGAAGACGCGGGTTCGAATCCCGTCCGAGGATGTGAACTTTTCTCTCTATAAATTTCCATGTTTGAGATCGCTAAAGCAGGCGTTAGTGTTTAAAAAAGTATGAAAACTAAGGAAAAATGTTTGGTGAATTCAATTTCTATTACACAAGTCACATAAAGCTTTGTATCTTATAGACCAAGCGAGCGAAACCGCTGGCGGACGGCTAGTATTACATTTAACTACTCATAAAATTATAATATAGTAATATATTAGTAAAATATTTACAAAGTATCAAAAACCATTTTATTGAATGTTTTTTTTAAACACGTCGATACAAAATTATATATATTAATATTTTATTGAATATAAAATATTAATAAATAAAATTTTGTATAGACGGACTAAAAACTTCCAAAGATCACATAATTTTAATAACTATTTATCCTGATATCATGATATTAGATGAGATACATGAGATGATGATATTAGGAAGCATAAACGGATTCAATAAAACGAAACATTTGGTAAAATGGGCCAAATTTCATGAACTTTGTTAATAAAAGTAGATCTTGCATCTCTTTATGGCGTAAACGTAATCGTAATGTAATAGAGGTTGAGCCTATTGCAATCGCATGCATCATAAATCAGCTATTGCAACATCCGTTTCCGAAGGTATGGTACTGAATAGGGCTAAAATATTTCATACAATAAAAATAGTAAAACAAGGTCCAGCCAGCAGTAATTTCTCAACGAAGTAGTCTTCAACGTAAAATCTTATTCTGAAGTCGAGTAATAAACGTTACTTAATTAAGTAAATACTTAAGTAAGTAATGTCATAACCCTATAAAAATTTGATGTATCTTTTTACACTTGTATTAGGTTGTTGTCATGAGATTTTAATTTTTACTGCGTAATAGATCCTTCGTAGTTCAGACTTGTGTGCGAATGTCATTCTTAAACTACTTCACTTTTGCAATTTTGATTGAAAGGATTTCTTTGTGAGCATCAAAAGCAGCAGGAAACTATGAAGCATGATACGAGTGCTCTTTAATTCTACAACTTGCATTATCCAGTTCAACTGTTCATTCTTATGTATGTTATTACTAATATGATGCCAAATTATGTATTATCTAATAACACAAAATGTTATAGAAATTTTGACTGCAATAATATTTAGATGCTTTTATTATGAACATGTATTAATTTAACACCTGATTAATTACTATTTAATTCATATAATTGTAACAGTATATCTCTTTTTTTCTTTTTTACTTTACATGAATTTTATGATTAATTATGTAGTAGCGTTTGTTGTTTTACGGTTAGTGAGTTGGCGTTGTGCTGTTATGACGTCACCCACTGGGTCCATCGGAAGACCAGCGTTGGTTAGTAACCAGCATATGCTGAGTTGGGTCCATTTTGAGACAGGTACCATTTAGTTAGCGTGTACCTTATTATTTTACACACAGCAACACGTACTCGTAGGTACGTGTTTTTTATTTACCTTTTTGTTTATTGTTTGTCTTTTCACTGGTTTTTTATAACTCCGTGCTTGCCTTGTCTTGTACATGTTAATTTAGTGTCACTTAGTCTTAAATAAATATAATTTCATTTCATTTTTCATTTCATTTCAATAAATACGAAAAAATTACGTGTTCTCAATGCTTAAGTAAAGGAAATGGTGCTATTACTCGGCGAAAATTCTAACCTTTGATAGTCTTACTTCAGGAAAATACTAATCTGTAGAATTAAAATCGTTTCTTAATTAATTACAACAACATTATAGTACTTTATTTGTTTATGCATACAGGTGTTTATCTAAACTATTATATTTTTCAGCTTGACAGGAAATACTATTAATAGGAAATGATATCTACCCAGTCCACGAGCACTGAACCTGTAACATATTCACTTTAAAATTCTATGTTATTCTATTATACGCAATGCTTACAAAATAATTCTAACACAGCAACTATGATACAGTTTCATTACTTATTTTAATAGCCAATAAAGTTCTCCCAATTTATAGAGTCTATTACGTGGGGGGAATCAACCAAAACCGTATCCTGTGCTCGCTGTACTGAAAAATACAAGTTACAAATACAAGACCTACTATACTATTCAAGGCAATATCAATATAACTCATGCTATTTTGAACTTCTGGTGTTCGCCTGGCTAGCTACCATTCTTTTTTGTTGACGCTGAGAAAAATGCACAATACAGAATCACCAGGAGTGCTCAGCCATTCCCGCCCGACGAAGGTGGTGAATAGGTGCAATGCGAGAGAAGGCGCCCCCGCACCTATCTCTCGCCTTCTTCGACTACGCAGTGGCGCCTGGGGATCTTCCTCCCTTGCGCGATCTACCGTCTCCTTTTGGAACATCACGTCTTCGCAAAACGTGGCGACCGTTGCCCAGTTTCCCCTCACCCTTCGGCATGGCGCTCTAATGCTGGGGAGCGAGAGGTCCGGCCCGAGCCTGGCTAGCTACCACCCTCAAGTTTGAAAATCTATCGCTAAGCACTTATGTTCAATAATGGCAGTGCATGGATGCACTGTGTTCCGGCAGCTGATTAAAGCTATATTGGATGTGCTTTGCTGTTATTTATTATTCACGATTATTTAATGTAATACCTCACTACAGTTTATAAATACATTAAATTTATAGTTAATAATTTACACTTAAAAATCTTATTACATAAAGAGATGAAACCATTTCGTCTCTACTACGTTATATCGTTCATCTCAGTTCAGTCATAGTAAACATCATCATCATCTCAGCCGTAGAACGTCTATTGCTGAACATAGGCTTCACCCATAATTTTCCAAATGAACCGGTCGGAAGCGGCCTGCATCCAACGTCGTCCCGCGACCTTTATCAGATCGTCGGTCCAGCTTGTCGGCAGACGATCTACGCTGCGCTTGCAGATCCCTGGTCTCCATTCCAGAACCTCCCGGCCCCATCGACCATTTGTTTCGTTAGGTAATCTGTCCGTTTAAGTTATTAGTATGGAGTCGAAAAAGTTAGACAAATCCATACAAACAGGCTTATACTTTGGCATTTACATACTTAGTGTGATCTTATCGATTTTACAAATAGTGTAACATATTTGTTAATATAATTTATATAATTTATTAATTATAAAATGTTCTGATGTCGCTTGCAATCATACAAGTTTACATCTTTAATCTATACATTAGCAAAGTTCGAATATAATAGAAGATTCTACTAGTACCTACGCTTAAAGATCTGAACTACAAGACGCGAAACTTGTAGTTTTGCGGAAACACGCCTCGCTCTCATGAATAATGGGTGTGGACCTTTAAACTTTAATAAGGTCCTCGTGTGTGGTATGAGGAACGATGGCAATTTTACAATTTCCCCTTAGTTTGTCACGGTGATATATTAAGAGAACGAGTCGAGAATTAAGCAGAATAAGCAGCTAGGGAATAGAATATTGTGTTTTTTATTTTGATAGGAGATTTACAGCTACTATTACTGTATAGTTACTATCTATTACTATTAATATTTAATACGAATAATTTATATAATAATACAAATTATTCGTATTAAATCGAGGTAACTGAAAATCCATTGACAGGACCTTCACCAAAAGGAGGAGGTTCTCAAGTCGACACATATTTTTTTATGTATGATCACGCATAACTTTTTAGAGTAGTCCTATTTTTTTTATCCTTTTTTTTGTTTGGTAGAGTATACTTTCGAGGTGGTCCATTTCCTCAAATTCGGTCAAGCGGGTTTTTAGTTACAATCCAATAGCGTGTGTGTTTCGCCTATCTTGGTGATATCGTAATTGACGGCGAATGACAATCGATCCCGTAAGTGGCAAGGGTCACTTAAAAAGGGAGAAACCTTTTTTTCCAAAAAATGGAACCGACTTCTACAATAAAAATGTGAAATAATATGTCGAAGTCGTTAACATGCGCACAATATTGTGTTGTGATAATATGTACTTTTGAATTATCAGGCTACCGACTTCAACAAGTTATTTCACACTTTTGAGTGTTGAAGTCTGTTCCATTTTTGGTAAATAAAAAATATATTCATTTAGGCCTGGTTTACTGAACATAATTTGCTATTGTAAATATCAATAGATTAATGACCCAGCTTACAATAGTTATTTGTAATACACGAGTGCGATGTAGCTTTTTAACCGCATGCTCAATTGTTGACCGTGCAAGTGATGGATTCTAAAATTGAATCACGAGCGCAGCGAGTGAAACAAAAATTAGAATTCTGAGCGTCAGCCAGGGAACCAAACGAGGACGAGGTGAAAAATCTTTGCACTCGAGTGCAACACGTAACTTTTCATACTACCTCAGCGAAGAAATGTAAAATGCAAAAAAAAAAACATTTACAACCACAAGGTACTTTTGTTTCAGTTTAGATATTAACTACTACATTATGAAAGGTAAGTATTACAGAATAATCTTAAAATTATCACAAATAATACTTAATAGGTACATAACTAGTTTTTAACCTAAGGCAAAGACCAAAATATATACTAACAAAAACCTAAAGTTTTAACAATATGACATGAAAGGAAAATGGCGCGCGCAAAGCTAAAAAAAGTACACCAAAAAGGTTCAGAGTCTGAGTTTTTAACAAATTAAAAAAGGTTGTATCATAAACTCGGCACCATGGTTGTAGAAGTAAATAGGTGTAATGATGTTTTAAATTCACAAAATTATAGCACGCGATGTTCTAATTTCAATTTACTTTATCCTCTAGCAGATAAAAACGGCTTTTGCACTCTGATATCGAAGAGCAAAAATATTCTTTCCGAGATGGGGGGATGAAAAACTTATTATCAATGAGTTTTTGCCTATAGAAGTGCGTGCGAATTGCATGTGTGTGTCTTACTTGGTTTATTGTTCTTCGTTGGAACATACATTTATTTATTTGTTTTATTTTATTTTTATATTATTTATTTTATAAATTTGTCTATTAAATCAGAAAAATAGATTTTGCAATATGCAATCTTCTTGATCAACCATTTGTCGACCTGGGTTTACCTACAAATTAATTAAATTTAATATTAAAGCTGTAGACACGTTCTAAGTATGTCCTAAATGTATATAATGTACTGTATAAATGTATGTAATGTACTGGGTTTGATTAACTATAAGTTATTAATAATGGAAATGCTAACGCTATAGAACTATTAATTAATCGACATCCTGTTTATGCATCTAAACAAAGATTTATGAATGAAACTAACATCAATGGATACGTAAGGGTTAACTTAGAATCTTAGACTTAAAATCTTATATTGGTCTCAGAGTTCAATACGACGCTAAAAACATAGACGCTGCTAAATCCCTTGGAGCAAAATGTACTATTGTATAGCAAAGTCTATAAGTAATATTTGTAGGGCAATAAAAGAAAATCGACTAGTTGTTGTCGTAAACAATTTAAGGAAATTGTAATTTATCAAAACCATATTTTTCAAGGAAAATGAAACTTAATGGACAAGGAATAGGAATAATATCTGAAGTAACAAATTGTCTCAATTACTATCCATCTCCGTTTACGACTGGCTCATTTAGCGAGACTGATGGAGACGATCTATTATTTCAGAATCGTCATGATAATTGTGGCGTATAACTGCAATAATAATAAACAAGACAATAAACAGCTCTTAGTTTATTATAAGATATACGTACTTTATAATATTCGAATGGTGCAGAAAAGGGAAATATGCAGGGTGGGACAAATCAGTTGAAGCTTTTTCCACTGTGTCAAAACGAACAAGTAGTCCCTGGTGGTATGTGCGACGCCCATAACCTGTCTGCCCATAGCAGTTATTGTGTCACCCATAGTTTTGAGCTGTACTAAAGTTTTACGTAGCACTTCACTGCGCTCGTCGCATCTAGACATTTAGTCTTTGAGCGTTTCTCGCCCAGTAATTTTTTATGTAAACTAGCTACGCCCCGCGGTTTCGCCTGCTTATGATCATAATTTTTATTCCTAAACCACACGTGGATTAATGCGAACAAAACAAACCATTCACATCGGTCAAGACGTTTTTGAGATTAAGTGAGACTAACGAACAGTTCATCTCTTATATTCTTTCCATATAATTAATTCTCTTATATACAATACATTTTTATATAAGAGAATTCTATATAAAATGCGATTTAATTTTGCGATGTTTCAGCTTATTTGCTTTTATATTATATTTATTGTAATAGTTTTATTTTAATTAGATGTACTTAAGTTTGAATATATAGTACTTATATATATAGTTCATATATATTAAGTATAGTTTGTAGCATAATAGACCACAAATAATATACTATACGCAAGTAAATACTAAAATTGGTGATTTAGATGTGATTTCTACCATAAAAATTAACTTGTTGCAAGTTTTATTTTGAAAAGTCCAGATTCCGGTAAGTAACAAGATTAAGATTCTGAAATTATGTCCCAGAATTTGTGGAATTTCGAGATATCTTAAACTCTGATATTTACGGTAAAATAATATATCTCTTAAACATGTTATCGTAGCACAGGCCTTCGAGATTTTATGAAAAAGTGAAATCTACGGCCAAAACGACGAACGCGACCAACAAAGTTTATCGACCTTTAGAGGGCATGTCTACTGCAATTCGTTACTTTAATGTTGGCGATATGTCGCGTGCCCAGCGATATCATTCAACGGAGACCGAGTATTGTACGATATACCGTGTTAATCACTTGATAAGATAACCAAGCTCAAATGTCCTATGCTATTCTGTAAAGAACTTAGTAAAGAAGTTCGGGCTCTAGACTAGAACTTCTTTACGAAGACTCAGTTTTATTGAATCTATTTATTTTCTATTCCATAATCGGAACAACCGATTTTGGCATATGCAATCTTCTTCTTGTTAAGTTGGGTAGATATATGTAGCAAATGAATTATTATTATTTTTTACCTAAAAAAGAGCGAGTATTGTACGATATACCGTGTTAATCACTTGCTTAGAATGTTCTACGCTATTGGGTAAAGAACTTAGTAAAGAAGTTCGAGGTCTAGACTAGAACTTCTTTACTAAGAGTCAGTTCTATTAAATCTATTTAATTCTATTCCAAAATCGGAACAAAAGATTTTAGCATATGCAATCTTCGTTTTCAACCATTTGTCGAGTTGGGTATATAGATATATGAAGCAATTGAATTATAATTTTTTTTACCAAAAAAAACGGCCTCGACTTCAACACCAAAAAGTGAGAAATAACTTGTTAAAGTCGGCACCATAATAGTTCAAAAGTACCTAATATCACAATATAGTGCGGACGGTACCGATTGCAACAAGTTGTTTTACACTTTTTGGTGTTGAAGTCGGTTCCGTTTTTTGGTTAAAAACAATTTTTCACCATTTTTATTCAATATTTAAGGATTAATACCCTTGTTAACTTCAGGGTCAATTGGCATTCACCGTCAATGATGATATCATCAAATCTTCAAAATAGGCTAAACACGTTTCAGTTACTGAAGTGTACTCAAAAACTAAACTAAACCGAATTAGGTATATATATAGAATGCTAAAATAAATGGGAAGTATACTCTACCAAACAAAATAAGAATCATGAAAATCAGTTTATACACGACGAAGTTATCTGCGAAACGATTTGAAGGCAGTGAAAAAGACAGGTAGACAGACACGTGATGAAATAAATTGTAATTAATGTTTTGTTTGGCGATATAACACCTTCGACCGCATCATCACAGCCCATCAAGTGAGATAGTGGTCAAACTAGCCATCAATTATAAATTTTTAAGTACTTAGGTATCTAATATATATATTTCTTATTGAAAATCATCTATGTATATCTGAATAAGAATATAGAACTTAAACGACGACTTAGAAGAAATAATTAGTAAAGTAACTAAAGTAACGCAAAGTAACGCCTGCATCAATAAATTAAATATAGAACTCAGTGAGTTATCACTGAGTTCTGATATTCTTATTCATAGATATTCATAGATATACATATACATACTTATCAGATATACAGATATACATAGCATTCATTCATTAATGCATTCAAAGAAAGCTATGTTCGTAACAAAACTCACCCGAATCGGCTTGACCGATTCTTATTAAATTTTGTGTGTATTGTCAGTAGGTCTGAGAAAAGGTCGTAAAGTACTTTTCATCCCATCTATTCGAAAAGGACGACTTGGTTCGCCTTTATGTGCACCCAAAGGTGGTGTTTTCTATAAGAAAGTTTTAGCGGGCAGTAATGAGTTTTTAATCCTCTTTATAAGTGCGCCGCAATTATCTTTGCCGCGCACTTTTTGAATTTGGAACATCTTAGTGTTCAGCACCAAAGAAATCGAACGCAAATATTGTTTGAATAAAGACTGGCTGGTACGACGGCCCATAGTCACGCCGCCGGATGAATGAAAAAAAAAACAAATTAAAAAAGCGCAAACTACAGCCCGCGTTTTCGTAAACTTTCACGGATTGTTAGAAATTCATTGTTTTGTTTTGTTTTGAAAAATGAGTTCTTCAAGTGACAGTGAAAGTATAGAATTAACTCCTGAAAGCATTAGAACTGACGCAAGAAATGTGATGGATAATCTATTACCTGCAAAATCCCGGGAGAAATATATGAAAGCCTATGGTAATTTTATTGAATGGAGAAATGCAAGAAGCGCCAAGAATTTTTCAGAATCTGTGTTTTTGGCCTACTTCCAGTACTTAGCCAAAACTAAACAACCTTCCACTCTTTGGAGTACATACTCAATGCTAAAATCAACAGTCAGTTCTAATAACGATGTAAAACTGGACACATATTCGAAATTAATAGCGTACCTGAAGAGGATGTCTGATGGATTTAAACCTAAAAAATCCAAAGTGTTCTCAGTCAAAAACGTGGAGACTTTCCTTAATGAGGCACCCGACAAAGTCTTTCTTGCCGTAAAAGTAAGTAGGTAACTATGTTTACGGTGGATTAGTAAAATATAATCATAGTGTATAAAAATGCACATTTTATTGTAACCTGTACTTTGATAGATACTTGTCTTATTCACATTCGGTTTTGTTACAGGTGGCTTTAATTTTCGGATTACATGGAGCTTGTCGTGGCAATGAACTTTTAAAAATAACTGTTGATGATGTCGAAAATCACTCGGATGATTTACTGTTAGTAAAGCTGACCGATACAAAAACCAAAATTGACCGATCCTTCGTAATACGAGGAGCATACAAAACTATTGTACAGAAATACCTGGACCTGCGTCCTGCTGCTATGAAGACCAATCGGTTTTTCATCCGTTATCAAAATGGCAAGTGCTTCAAACAAGTGATGGGAAAAAATTAAATTTCTACCATGCCACAAGAAATTGCTACTTATTTGAAGTTACCAGATATCAAACTGTATACAGGACATTGTTTTCGTCGTACTTCTGCTACCCTTTTGGCAGATACTGGAGCGGACTTAACTGTTCTCAAGCGACATGGAGGATGGAAATCGAGTGCTGTAGCAGAAGGGTATATAGAAGATTCCATTGAGAACAAGGCGAAAACATCTGAACGCATCGTGGAAAACATTAAATTGCAACCTTCAGTTAATCCATCCATACCACTGTCGCCGCGCCTATCTACATCCAAACAACGAGATTCACCGTCACATTTTCCTCAAAATGATCCAGATTCGGACATTTCAAACACGCAGAATATAAAATCTACAACAATCTCTATTCCTAATAAAACTGTAACAATAAATTTTCATAATTGCGAAAATGTCTCAAATGTAAATATAAGTTTTTAGTTGTTTTAATAAAGGATACTATTTAATTTCAATTTAGTTGTTACTCTATGTTTTATTAAATAATAATATTACAATAAAATATGAGGCGCTTTTATTTTCTCATAGTGGGTGATGAAAAGTAGAGTGTATCACTCGGGCGCAAAGTATATTTTTGGCTCGGGCGACGTACCTTGAATCCCTCGCTACGTTCAGGATTCTACTAAAGAATCCCTCGCTACGCTCGGGATTCTACTCTAGAATCCCTCACTTCGCTCTGGATTCAAAAAAGCGCCCTCGCCGTAAAAATATTATTTTGCTCCCTTATGATACAATCTACTATTTCATCATCATCATCCATCCCCACGCTTAGGCTACTGACAGTTTGAGAAACCTTTGAGGCGTTGTTACATTCCCCATTATTACTATTTATAGTACCTAGTATACTTCTGATGAAGCTTCTTGTCTTTGAATATTATTATTATAATAACCAAAGTTTATTGTATACTTCATACTTTAGCCGTTGACTTTTGAAATAGTTGACGCACTGACAATTTATCAGTTTACCAAATCAACTTTTTGGCATTTTAACGTTTGGATGTTTTGTCGTCTTGTCATTCTAACAAATTGTACTTTGAACGCCAGTGCTAAGTAACTCTATGATAAAATTACTGTTTTGACTTGATGACGTTTAGCCCAAAGTTACCCATAATCTCATAAAAACATAGTTTTCTTGAATGCATGAATGACATACGCAAACAAAGATGCATGACAGCGTGGGAGGATCAATAAAATGGTGTCAACATTGTTGAGAAATCGGTTTCACACTGCTGATGAAGTCAAAAATCATCATAAGTGACAATCAGAGCACGTCTATAGTGAGGCGGCGTCTTACTGAAGTAAACTTAAATCCATTTAGACTTGCAAAGGTTCAAATCTCGAAAGGCTGTGTTACGCTCACTTATTTTACAATCCTTTTGCTTTCCTGCCTCTAAAACTAGCCAAAACAACTGTGAACGTGGTTAAATTATATTTGGAGTTCCCGATATTTCGGCGCAGTCACTATTAGTTAGAACATGCACCATGTTCACGGGTAAACTGAATATGCGGGTAGATGTGAAAAAAGTTCGAAGTTATTAAGAGCAGACAAAACGGTCTACCCTCTTTCTCACTCTTTTACCACGGATACCTTTGGCCCTCGAACTGTGGTGTACATCCCGTGAGTACTAATTATAATGTGGTTAAATTGTATCCAGTCATCACTTTATTGTTATATGTTTTCTAAGTAATGCTATTTATTTATATATCTAAACATATTACCATGATAATATGTTTTCACATATCACTATTTTAAAATATACTGCCTTAATACGACGCCCACCTATAAAGTGTATAAAGTCAACGACTTTCATTATACACTTCTTATTTCCAAAAATAGTTGCCGCAATAAATAAAGTAGAAAACAATAAATTTGTGACGCTTGGCTACATGGCAGCTCAATAAAGAAACTATTTTCGGTATGCTGTCAAAAAGTCATACAATAATTAATTGCTTAAGGTTGCCACTATCCCCTGTGAGCTGCGGTCAGACAAGGGTGCTACCAAGAAACTTACCTTTATTTATTGTGAAGGAGTCAAGAAGAAAGAGGGTAATGTTACAACATTGCAAGCAGCATTGATTTGCCATTTAATAATTATAACAATCATTATAATACATATATGTATTGTTTTACGTAAAAAAATACGCAACCTACAAATATCTTTTTTATGGTACAGGTTGGCAAACGAGCAGGCGGCTCACCTGATGGTAAGTGATCACCGTCGTCCACGGACATCCACAATAATAGAGAATCTCGAGGATGCGTTGCCGGCCTTTGAGGAAGGAATAGGCTCTTTTCTTGAAGGCTCCCAAGTCGTATCTGTTCGGAAACACCTCAAGTGGCATCTTATAAAATCAAGCGCTGTGTTGCTGAAATCAATATAAAATTGTGTAATGATAATTCCATCAGAAGTCTTCTAGTCAAGACGCAGTACGCACACCTTTCGACAAGTACGTGCATACCGGTAATATAAGAATACTGTATTCTATATATACGAGTATATAGCATATTCGGCTATTCCCGAAGAAAAAAGAAGCTGTCTTTATATTCTCTCATTTCTACTTAGCTCATATACGATTACGAAAGCATAATGGCGTCTAATAACAACTAAACGACTCGAGCGAAAAAAAAGTGCCTTGAGTGTGACATAAGTAGATTTGTACGAAGAACTGTACGAAGCAGAAAAGGTTGATACGGGAGATACATTTCCGGAGCATCTGGGAGTTTTGAAAAACTGTACTACCAATATATTGATTTTTTTATGATGACTGATAAAATTAATTGGAAGAATGAAGGAAATGATCCGAGTGAACCATGTTAGTAACAACAGCTATCTAGTACACTCGTATGAAGCATACTCGTACGAGTCCACTCTGTCAAGCAGACTATGATCGTGTCAACGCTGCTTTAAAATCATCAGCAAGCCCTTTGCTGCATTGCTGATTTTCTCCTTACACATATTATCTAATTTGTTTTTTATACTTTACTTTGTAATTTTAGAGGGATAAATACACATCCTTGAACGGGATTTGAACCCGCGTCTACTGACAATCCGTGTTAGACGCCATGATCGCCAGACCACCGAGGCAATCCGTTTGAGCATCCTGTTTAACTCTCTAGACAATTTTAACCGTCGTATTAGGACGGATTTCTCTACTTTGTTATGAATGGTCTAGAGAAAATCACTTGATAGTAAGCACCATGCCTACTCAAGATTAATTAAAGTTATCGTCACCGTTTGAACATTCAAAGTATACTGCAGAAATGCTAACCTGACCGCCCACTAATTTCACCTAGATTTTATCAATATAATTTCATCTAGATATGTTTTAGATATTATCAAGTGCAAATTCTTCACAGCTGTCACAAACAAAAATGTGGTAGTTGCTATGAAGACATCAGAACAAATATATATAGACATTTTTAACGAACATGTGTCTTTTCTTTTCAATTCACAAACGCGTTTCTTGCTGTGACTTGTGTAGGAAAACTCATATTTTTGTTTATTTATACTTTAAATACCGTATAAATATAAACTAAAGAAATGTTATTAAGATAAAGTAATGAGTCCGTTTGCGGCTTACTTTCGGCAGATATAGTAAATGTGATAGAGTAACGAAGCGAGTTGCTTAGTCCACAAGTTGAATTAATCAAAAACTTGACTTGGTCGTCCGGATTTGGCAAAAGCTACGCGGCAAACAGTTATTGTAGAGCGTCTACAACGTTCACATAGCAGGTCTACGATTATCTCATAAGTAATTAGAATTATTCTATAACTAAAATGGTAGATGATAACTTATAATAAATAATAATTACTTCGCTTGCGTGGAAAATTACCACTTAAACGAAATAGTTTTGCAGGATAAAAAAGACTATGACTTATTAATTAATAAACAAGCTGGTTATTACAAGGTCGAACTCTGGCCAGGGCAAATATTTCAGTGCTGAGCAGATATGTTTGTTCTTGGTGTTGGATGTTATTATGTGTTATTGTGTGTGTCCATGCCTCTTGCACTCACTTGCCTTAGCACAGGGAATCCTAATATGGGGAACAAGTATTTAACGTAAGTTATTGCCATTCACACTATCATCAGTTGGCGATGATATTTATAGAATATGAGGATTTAACATTTAACGAAAATTTCACTATATAGGGTGTTTAGTAGAGGGTCCGACAAACCAAATGAAAAAAAATCCCCCACCCTCCAATTTTTTTAAATTTTTTGATGTGAAAATTCCCTTTACTCCGAAATTGTACCTATTTACCACCATAACATCTGTAAAATCTGTTTAGACCAAATTCAACTAAAAACATCCAACCTAAAACAGATTTTACAAATGTTATGGTGGTAAATAGCTACAATTTCGGAGAAATGGGAAAAATCACAAAAAAAAGTTACAAATAACAAAATGGGGGATCGGGGATTTTTTTTGGCCAACTTGTATTCTTCAATTGGGCCCCCGAACACGCTCATTTGGTTTGTCGGACCCTCTACCAAACACCCTGTATAGATCAAGGATATTTTAAAAGAGCTGTAAAGTAACGAAGGCCCCTCGCCAAGATATTTCATAGTAGCCCTGTGGCAGAGAATTTATCGTGGAATTATTATTGAAAAGCATCCTCTGAGCGGGACAAATTGTCCGGTTGCTACAAGCGACTGACAATCCTGTGGCTTAGTGTTTACGTTGTGTCCCCCGCTTTATTTAATGAAAGGTAAAATATAGTTGCGATATTCTGATGCTATCTATACCTATGAAGGAATAATTACTCTTAAAACTTATACCTAAAATTTTTGTTATACAATATTTATGCACTGAGTATCTTCTTTGAATATCTGCTTACTGACACCAATTTTACTAGTTTAGAGTTATTTTTACCTATATATTCATATGTACATTACTTATGGATGGAATAAGATACGCATTTCTCTTTTTGAAATAACAAATACTAGATTTTTAAATATTGTTGTTGTGTTTGTATTGTTAGGTTAGGTTAAGAGCATATAGGGTATTATTTTGCTGAATTGTATATATTGTATATGAAAGTCTGGGTTCGCAGCTCGTAGTCTTAGATAGTAGTACGTTTCATTGCATTTTTACGATAAAGAAAAAAAAACATTTTTTTATGAGGGCAAATACACTAAAATTATAAAATGTTTCTCAGGAGAATATGTTAGGGAGGAAAAATAGTATTGAGCTTTAATTTTAGGGTTTATATTACGCACGACAGCAAATGTGCAGTTTGTGAATATCAAAACAGGTTTAATACCTTTGCAAATGTAAAGGCTATTTCGATAGCCGATGACTGACATCATTGTCAAAGTACTTGAAGCGCGCGGCCCCCAGTAAATAGAACGTCTGCGTGACAAATGTGAGAAGAGACGGTGCTATGGGGGCGGAGGACGCTTGCCGGCGATCACTACGCAAGTGACGGTAGTGCGGTCGGGGTTGGCAGTTTCTAAATTACATTGTTTTCTGTTGTGTATACTACCAACCAAAAAGATCAGCCGTGCGATTCTGTAATGATTCGTCGATATGCTCGTCGACAAGCTCACCGATGTCAAATACTTTATGAGATATCGCCCTTGTACATAAGGTTGCTTTTCCAACGTTTCTTGTCATCTCTTCATTTGTTTCCCGGATGTTGTCAAATTTGTAAAGATGTTTGCTCTTAGAGAATCGCACGGCTGCTGTGCTATCCTCTAAGAGCAAACATCGTTGCATCTTTGACAACAAACAAATCCGTGAAACAAATGACGGGGTGACAAGACAAAGATTTTGACTTTGAAAAAAAAATACTTTGACTTTGTTGGAAAAACAAGCTTGTGTACAAGGGCGATATCTTATAAAGTAATTGACATCGGTGAGCTCGTCGACAAGCGCAACGATGAATTATTAGGGAAACGCACGGCAGGCGAAGATTTGTTCGTAGATGCGATGTTGACATCCCTACACGCGTCTCACGCTAAACCGCCGTGAATCAAAGCTTGTAGGGAAGACGTTCTATATACTTATAGATATTTACTTACTTTTCCATTGCTATCATTTTGGCAGGCGTATGGAACACACACACTACACGAGTTTTGTGAGGTTACAATTTCGTACTTAATAATAGCTTATAATAATAATTTGATTGTATTATTTAATATGTTTTGGTATTTAATTATATTTGTGGTTAAAAATAACAACAAAGTAGTTGCTTTTAAATTGTTTTCTAGACATATACATATATGTAAATATATATTCCCTAGTATTAAACAAACTTAACCGCTTAAATAAAGCAAAACCCCTTTGAATATCTAAGTTTCAATTACGCAAATATGCGTTAAAATTTTCCCCGACATCATTAAATCATATTCGATGTACCTGTATCCCTAATCAAAGTCCGACAAAACAATATGCGTGTGGTCATCCTTTTGCAGGGTGAAATTCAATAAATTTCGGACTCGAACCGGTAGGGTGTTCACGGATCACAACATAGCATTGTAAAACAGCACTGAAGTTCGGAATATACGGGGCACACACACTGACGTATGTTCACAAGCCTTCAAACCCTCACAAAGTAGCGCTTCCGTAGTATGACTTTGCAACAGAATATCTGGTACTGCGATGATATAAGCCTCTTACACAAAAAGCTGACCACTTAGTTAGACTTGTTCTAAATGATAACTTTAAAATACTTGTCAAGTTCAAAATCTAATAGCTTATTGAGGTATTATACAGGCAAGCTTAACAACTGCTCGCTAGTATTATATATTTTGTAGTGACTACGTCAACTGGAAACTTTCGTCGACAGGCGTCCATCCTATACAACGAGGTCTGCCTGCTTTTGTCCACAAAATTGCTTTATTCCTTGGTCTTCCTAATAAGGGTTCCCAACTATCAATTCAAAATAGTAATTGAGTACTCTTTGAAAAAGCTTTGATGTCGTCTGCATAAGGCCATGGATGATTCCCTTTCTGCTTTGTTTGCCTCAAACCCATCTGAAAACAAATTGTTATCTATGATCAGATAAAATGTCAATTTTATATCAAATATTTTGGAATTCTATTCGATTTTGTGTTGGTTTGCAATTTTATGTTCATGATTGGAGATCAATCTATCTAAGAGTTTTATATTTTCTATATCATTGGATGGAATTTGTATGCTACTGGAGTGCAGTACATTATTTTATTCAAATGCTTATTAAGGTGGACAAGTGCCAACTAAATAAACAACAATTTGTATAAGGATTTAAAAATTTTTTCTGCTTAAACAATGAATTTTATTTTTGGTATATTATTGCCTTTAAACATAATTTTGGAACGCCAATTGAAACTCAAACCTATTTATTATGTTTCAATGGTCTTATAAAATAAGTCTTTAATAATACTCAACAAATCGCTTCCCGGCAAAAAAAGTGTCATAACACATAATAGGTACGTTATGACATTCCTACAGCAATAAATAGCAAATTTTGCATTTGGTCGGCTGTAAAATCGACGTTATTATGATGCGCATAGCGACCACTAGATGGCACAAAGTACTCTTTTTCACTGAGCCATTTTGCTCACTTCATTGGCATGAAAAGTGTCACATGTGTGTTGATACAGAGTGGACGTGTGATAAGTTGCCTGAAAAATGTATTAACGTGTGATGTGACTTTTCAAAGGTAAGCATTCATGTGAATATTTAGAATTATTACGAATAAAGTGTCGCAAATTGTGTTATGACTGTTTTTAAGAACAAAGATCATCGTAAAATATTCACTATAATACGCAAAATAGACATAACCTGTGTAAAGACACTTTATTTTTATTTTCATGATCTAAAGTCCACTTTAAACGAATGGAATAATGACATAACACATTTAATGGCAATTTAGGTGAAAAATAATATACTTATCATGAGTTTCATATTGTATTGAGTCTTTCTTTCTGCATGAAATCGAACTCGTTTCTAAAAGCACGTGGCATTTTTATTTGTCGTTGACTGTTTTATGAAATAATATTATTTGTTTTGTTTATAGCTTTAGCCGAAATATTAATTTTTAATAAAGTACCTAGGTACTAGTGTTGTAATGATCTTGTTGTAACGGTGTACGTTTATGTTTTTTCAAGGACAAGATGAATCATTACAGTCGGGCGGCGTTTTTGATACAATTGGCTAACAATAAACTTAACCAAAACGAGGTTTCTAATCAGAATACCTTTCAAACTATAACGCCAGATAATGACGTGTCAGAGACAGGTTTGTGTCCTTTCTAACTAACTTCGTTGTTCAAATTGTTTATACCTACATAGTTACTGTGTTGCTATATTCACCCTCGTTATGTTATGCATATATTATTTTTTTATTAGGTTACAATAAGTCTACGAATCGTCTATACTGTACACAAAACGAAACTATAGACAAGAACTTCATTGATACTCAATCTGAATATCCAGGCACCGTCGTCGATATTCTACAACTTTCGTGTAAAGGTAATTCACTTAAGCTGATAATTATTTAAACGTACCTATAGCTACTTTTAGGTCCTAAAGATACAGTTTTATATTTTTTTAGGTGCAAGTCAAACGTCAGAAGAAAATTATAATTTTGAATACAGCGATGACAGCGTTAAAGACCCTGATTACAAAACTCCGACTGCCAGAAAGCGTGTCAGGCTTCTCAATTGTTATTGGAAAAGAAGCAACATACAGCTTACGTCAATACTGACACTCCTGACAGACCTGGGCAATCCGGTTGTATTACAGAAAACTTTGCTCAGACTCCTTCAACATCTAAATATTTTCCGCAGCGCAATCTGTCCACATCATCTAATACATCTCGTAATATCTCTAATACATCGCTAAGAAAAAAGGCAATCCCTACACTGTTATAGAAATGTCATTCAATTATTTATATTCGTTGAAGCGTCTATCCGACGATATTGGACTCTAAGGACTAAATGGAAAAAATTCTGAATTGAGGGTTTTCATGTTATTGCAAAACGATCCTACCAAACTACTATTCAAAACTTTCTATAAAGATGATCAATTCTCCGAAATAATTATAACACGAAAAAAAACCTAAGCCAAAACACTCAAGCGCGCCTATCGATCCAAACCGAAACTTAAGGAGAATAAAATGAAGGATCTCCTGGATTTATTACAAAATAATCATATTCCAAATTTTTATGAATCTTTTTTCAAGTCTCTTAAATAAATGTTCTTGTAAAAGTAGTGTTGATTGTTTGGTAAGATTATTTACAGGTTTTGTATTTTGTTACTAATTATATCTCGTTTAAAAAGTCGCGTTTCTTTTACGTGATTATTAAGGTGTTATAAGTAATTTATACATATTCGAATAAAACTATAATATAAAACATATACAACTATGTATATATACATGTACTACATTACAACTATAATATAATATAACATAAAACTAGAAATAATGGTATTTAAGCAAGAAGTTCCGTACTGCTTTAGTTCTAAGATTAAATATTAACCAAATAAGCTGATTGTGATTGTAGATAAAAAATATTTTGGTAAGGAGTTTATGTGTACGGTTTTGTTATTTTTTCTTATTTTAAAAGTAAGTTTCTCAGTGAAGTTATTTTGTTATTTTTGTAATATTTAATACGTTAAAGAGATTTTTTGAATAAAACTAATTATGATGATTCGATTGAAAAGTGTATTATTCCCCAAACTATAGATATTTTGCCAAAAAAAGAGTCATAATATATGCCTAATTTAGAGTTTCTTAAAAGTTACTTAAAAAAAATATATGATTTTCTGAAAAATATTAAACTATATGAACAACACATACATAAGCTATATATGAATAAATTTTTAGCAATGCAACTCTTATAGTTCTTAAATAATTAGGATAGAAAATAATCAAAAATCATAAAACTTGTATTTTCTCAAAATAGCTGTTTTTGTCTTATGACACTTTTTTTGCCGGGAAGCGAAATGTATTTATAAAAAAAAACAGAAGCGTATCTAAAACATTTTCAACATTGTTTGCGTAGCTCATGCATACTTTATCCACCGCACATCTGATATTCTGAAATTGCAAATACGGTCGGCATTATGCAAATCCAATGCCATTGGAATATTTATTGGCCACATCGAATTCATAATTAGATACCTACCCATCGTTCCATAGCTCCATCTTGTTGAGACGGTCCATGGGGAAATCCTATAGGTTGAAGTGACGTCGTGACTTTGCATGAATTATGAGGTAGATACTTGATTTGTTGGGATATTGACCAATGATGAAAATGAATTTTGTAATGGGTAGATAACACAATGAAGTGCGTTTATTATGTGTGTTGTGCAGAGTTTTTAGTTTTGTTCTTTCATAACTGATATTAATCTTTGTTGGGGAATACAAATGGGGGCCTACCACAAGTATTTTCGCAAGTGCACCGTAATCGCATAATTGTTGAGTGAGTTATCCGTGTCACAGTTGTGCTAGATAAATGATAGTTTGTACTGTATACGTCAACGATACGATTACACTACACATACGCAATGTTTTGTGCTAGGCCTACTGATTAACTGTTTTTCTTCCAAATAGTTCGTTGAAATTTCAGGATTCAATAACTTTAACTTTATTTTAAAAAAATGACGTATCACATTTTTTTTTAATTTTATAAAATTAAAGAGAAATAACAATGTGTAATATATATAGGGGTATACAAAATATCGTACGTTTTTATCAGTTATCTTGTCTTTTTCTGAAGGAGTCAGAAATAGTCTCACTTGCAGTGCAAAAAAAAATGACAATATTGTTACATACATCATACATAATAAATATAATAGCAAACATATGAGCAGTATGATACATTTTTTATATATCCACTGGACTTCAAACAGCGCTCTTAATCTTTTCTACCGATTTCCAAAAAAAAGGGGAGGTACTTAATTTGACTGTAATTTTTTTTATGTTTGTTACCTCATAACTTGAGGCAGAAGAGAAAATTATTTAGTTGTTTGGAAGCTGGTGCTTCCCGTGTGGTCCCATTTAAATTTCATGAAATTTAGTTCAGCAGTTTTTGTGAGATACACTCCAATAACAGAATAGAATGGAAGTTGGTATTAAATTTTTCAAATTGTACTTGTAGATTAGTAGTCCGCAACTTTATTTGGTTTAGTGAGGAAGAAATCCTTTATGCAATAATCCAGAAGAGCAGTAATCTGAGGATATGCCCGAGTCCACCGGCGGGGATAGGAGTGCCAGTTTGTACGGACTAAAACCTCCTTCCTCTTTCTTATACACTACATACACTAGGTCCGTACCCTTTAATTATTAAAATTATTTTATTAAATTTATTACCTGTCTGAACTGAGTATATAATGAGACTTGTAAACTAAGTGAGAGCCCAGTCGTATATACGTACAATTCTTTAATATTTTATAAACGGCGCATAATAGCTTTAACCAATGTTATTATTTAGTCAAGCGCCACCTAGTTTAGTTTTGGTGGACTAGAGAAGCAAAGTGACGCCATCTCTGGTATAACTCTGGTAGCGTACGCTGTTCGCTGATTGGTTGGTTGGTCGGCCGGTCGTTAACCAGTTACCAATTACCGTTGAGTACTTAGTCATTTGTCCGACAGAGGCGTTGGGAGCACGCGGACACGCTCGGAGGCTCGGAGGAGCTCACTTTGCGTAAGGTCGTGGCAGCGTTCGTTACTTAGTGGTATTACCTTGTCCCCAAGTTAATTCAAGTTGATTTCTATACAGTATGTGCTGTAATAATAAATCTCAGTGTGACGTAATAAAAGCAGACTCATTGTACATGTGATATATTATTCTCCTCGCCCGCTTAATCCACGCCTAGCCACGAAATTGGAAATTGGAGCATGCCACCCTATAAACATTCTTATAATACGGGCCAATGTGCCTTTATATTTTTTTCTTGGTTTATCTATTACGTTAATTTACAAACAAACACGCTATTATTAGACTTAAAATAATATTTTTCTTCTTGCCATCTTGACCGATCGCAGGAAAGCCGTTGCGATCTCTTCGTGCCAGTCCTTGTTTGTTTGCAACATTTCACAATATATAACAATACAAATGTAAACAACCAAGAATTTTTGCTCTATTACGCTTGAAGCACATGATTTACTACATGAAATTATTTAGGAGTGCTTGCGTAAATATTGAAGGATATTGCTTTTATTTATTTTATTGTTCACGAACTCTGCCGAAAAGTAGGGCACGTCTTTTATATATAAATATGGACCCCTATTTCTCCTGGTCATGCTATAACTTGAAAACGGCTTTACCAATTTCATTCATATTTTTTAAATGTTTTCTAATACTTCGTAGAAGGTTCTTACTTTAAAAAATCATGAAAAAATGGAAGGTAATGGCAAGGCCGAATGCCCAGCCTACTACGCGAACGAAGTCACGGGCAGTCGCTAGTTATTAATAAATACAAACCAAGTACTAAAAAAATTAACAAATCATGTTAGGTCAAATAAGTTTACGCATCATATATAGATGAATTGAGTAAGTTAATGTTGGAGCAAAATATTAACGACTGAAAAATATGGGCTGGTTACGACGCGGTTATATATATATGTTCTCAATATTCAGAAAGAAAATATGTAATTCGTCACAAATGCAGATTAAAGTCACACATTATCTTTGCTAGTGAAATGTAAGGTAAGCGAGAAACAAGGTAATTGATCGGATTTCATCGACGTCATTAAGGTATCTCATTAAAAAAAACTTAAATTCTGGCGTCATGCACACTTTTGAGCTATATCATGTTGAAGATGACTGATGGTCATCTGTCAAACTTTTAATCTCCTCTATACATACCCCTCTGTATCATACCAATTATCCCTTCCTTTTGATATGAACATCGAACATCAAAAGGATGCCCAATTTATTAGTATAACTATTCAAAATTTTCGGTAATAATTGGACAGAGTTCCGAGGGTGGTCGCCACTAATTAGGGATCTTCATATTGGCTCAACCAATGTATTGTTACTTGTATTGTAACTGACCGGTGTGTTACATACAGGAAATTAGAATGTCCAACTATTTTATACTACATATCCATCCTTCCTGAATGCGTTTAGGTGGTAGTGCCACATCACCATCATCTCAGCCGTGGGACGTTCACTGCTGAACATACTTGTATGCCTCCCCCATTATTTTCCAAAAGGACTGGTCGGAAGCGGCCTGCATCCAACGTCGTCGACGATCGACGCTGCGCTTGCCGGTCCGTGGTCTCCACTCTAGAACCTTCCAGCCCCATCAACCATCTGTTCTGCGTGCTATGTGCCCTGCCCACTGCCACTTTAAGTAGCTAATCTTCTAGACTATGTCGGATTATCTCACGTGTATATTTAACGCTTGTCTCAGACTGGCGTACTTTCCTAAAACTATGAAATGTGCAAAAAATATTGCAATTTTAAAACCTGGTAAGGACAACACACTCCCTACTAGCTACAGACCAATCAGTTTGCTTCCGTCTCTGGGAAAACTATTCGAATCTGTAATATATTCCATGCTTTTGAATGAATCTAAGCACATTTGAATTAATGAACATATTTGGCTTTCGGGAACAACACTCAACTGTGCAGCAACTTGTTAGGGTGACAGAACACATTGCTCATCACTTAAATCTCAATGAATCAACAGGCATGTTCCTGCTTGACATTGAGAAAGCATTTGATACCGTCTGGCACGCAGGCCTGTTGCATAAACTTTACGTTAGTAAAATACACATCGTTCTAGTCAAATTAATTTCATCTTACCTCAGCAAGCGCACATTTATAGTAAATATCAAAAACGTCTCTTCTGAACCTCGCAGCATCCCCGCTGGAGTACCACAGGGGTCGGTATTAGGACCTTACCTCTTTTTATTATATCTCAATGACATTCCCATTCAGACGCGCACTAAGTTGGCATGTTTTGCGGATGATACCGCCTCATTTGCTTCCTCAAAGGACATAGATTTAATTATTGATAGACTCCAGCTATCATTAACAAATCTACAAGACTTTTTCAGTAAGTGGAAGTTAAAGTTAAATGTCACCAAAACTGAGGTTATAATATTTACAAGATCTCGTAAAATGCCTTTCAGGCGATTAAAAATGGACAGTCATCATATTGATTGGAGTTCTGACGCTAAATACCTAGGTGTAATCCTAGACAACAAAATAAACTGGACCCATCATGTAGAACACACCAGGCTTACCACAAAGGCTTTAAAAGCTATGGGAGCATTAAGTTCCATCTTTAACAGAAAAAGCAATCTTAGCCCGACATCTAAGTTGCGTATATATACTACCCTGATCAGACCATGCCTTACCTATGCCGCTCCTGTATGGAACACCACTTGCGAGTCTAACTACACAAAAATTCAAGTCGTGTAAAATAAAGCACTTAAAATATGCTATAATACTCCATTCCGAACAAACTTACGAAAACTTCACATATCCATAAAACTACCAACCTTAAAAGAATTTATAATAAAACTTACTAAGCTATTTTATCATAAAATAAGGCAAAAACACTTAAATAAACTAGTTTATACTCTGGGTCAAACTCGTAGTTACAATCTTCCGTACATCGATAAGTACAAAACGTACCTTTTGTTTGAACCACAGAACGACGGGTCTGCCAAGAGCCCATTCACCTAGTTAACTAACCGACAAGTTTAGCTAAACAGTCGATCTTGCCATGGCATCGTATAAAGATTGTACGGCAATATCGGTTGGTTAACACTCGACTAGTGCGTTGTTGTTTCGCTAGCCGCTGCAGAATTGTGAGTGTTCGTTAATAAACCAAAAAATCTACCCCCATAATAAGTAACGATTCTGTTGTATAAACTCAAGAAGGAAAAAAATATATATCATAGTGCATTGGTATAACCTTTCTCTAAGTGTTTACTATGTAAATGCTCTTATTTACTACACATGTAATGGAGCATTTCGCTATTAAGATTAGATTTACCGTTAATGTTTGTGTCATATATTTACGTAAGATTTAAGAGAAGTTTAATAACTACAATTAGAACTGGCGTATTATAAGTACGTAAGTATTATATTAAGATGAACAAAAGTATAGACGTGATTTTTGGTGTAATTTGATTAGGTAAGAAAAGTATTATATTTGCTGAGTAACTTGATAAGATATATTGTATAGTAGATAGTATATGTATATAGATATAAAAAACTTAACTTGTATTGCCAAGATGTAAACGTACGAATAAGCACAGTAGTATGTAAGAAATTCCAAGTCACTATTTATATGTAACTACCCTCTAACTTAAGTTTTAATGAGAACTTGTAATATTAAACATTTTGTTTTAAAAGTTTTAAAAAGGCGATCCTATCCTGTAAAACGAACTAATTCAAGGATGGATGTAGCTTAGTTTCTAGCGCTGAGTTGTACAAAATGTGTGTTTATGATAATAAAGAACTTTAAAAATCAATCAGACTATGTCGGTAACTTTCGTTCTTCTACGGATCTCCTCATTTCTGATTCGATCACGTAGAGAAACCCCAAACACAGTCCTCTCCATAGCTTGTTGTGTGACTTTGAGCTTACTTATGAGGCCCATAGTAAAAGACCACGTTTCAGTGCCATAAGTCATCACTGGTAACACACACTGGTCACATACTTTAGTCTTGGGTATATCTTAATAAAGTAAACATGGATATGTATACTTAATTAAGGTATAATGATTAATATGGATATTAAGTTTAATAAGACATAGTTATTAAATATTCTAGCTTTTGGTTCGACACATTTTTTGGACGTGTGTCTCTTAACACCGAATAGCAAAACGAGCATCACGAACGTTCTGTAAGTGGCGAGGCATTGTCCAGGGACTCTCCCTGGACACAGGGGGCGGGGGGTGAGCTCCAATAATCCCGAGCTCGCGCCGTGGGGTGAATCCGTTGGTAATGAACTGCTGTCAGGTGTCGGCTGAATAATTTGATTGGGATAGTTTTATTTCTATTTCTAATTTGAAAGATTATAAAGGTACAGAATTTTAGTTGCACGTTTTATATTATTTCATATACTTAGTTATTTTAATACATAATCAATGTATAAAGACTACACTGTTTTATACTTTCGCGGTTGTTAACTACATTATAATTAGTACTCACGGAATGTACACCACGATTAGGCAGGTATTTTTTCTTTTTTCACATCCATCCGCATTTTCAGTCTACCCGTGAACATGGTGCATGTAACTGCGCCGAAATATCGGGAACTTCAAAACCTGCCTAATCATGGTGTACATTCTGTGAGTACTAATTATAATGTACTAAATATACTATTATACAAACATAAGCTTTAGCTAATTTTGTCTAGCTACTTTCTGAGACTTCACCCACTCGGAAGCGATTTTTTTGCTTTTTTTCCGAGCCTATGTTTACACATAATTTTAAGTTTAACATTCAATGCGACAGTACGATGTTTCGGGAACTTTTTAAACTTTAGCGAATTGAATTCATGATTTAAGAGAATATCGGGATTTTTTCACGCACAAATTAATATCAAAACACAAAACAAAACGTCGACGTTAGTAAGAATTTTGTTTTAATATTAATCTAAGCGCGAAAAAGTACCAATATTCTCTTAAAACATTTACTGTTGTGAAAAAGTTATACCAATTAGTACATAATCATCTAGCACCAGCCGATTGGCTAGTAGTGTCTACTAAATACTGTCTACTATATTTAGGGACCAGCTTAATAGCAACTCCTTATGGATTTAGGTGTCCTGGTCCCACAAATATGTGATATAAATGCCCGTATTATGCGAATGCAGATATAATTTTACAACGCTTTCTTAATAGGTAGGTAATTAATTTAGGTCACGTGGTCGCTGGCCGGTATCAATACATAGAACAATTCTCGAAATTGGAAATCAAAGAATTAACAATCATAATAAAAATATGTACATAATTCTGTACAGTCAACCACAACAGTTGCTAAAAAATTGTACACTTTTAATTCCATCCGTATATAAGCCACTCATTCTTGTTAATATGAGTTCACAAGTTTCAAATTTTCACTTCTTATGTAACTGACTTTACAATAAAAGTACAAAAGGAAACACAAAATATATTTAATAAAAAATGTGATTCCTTTATGTCCCACCGAATCTTTATCCGACACGGTCAATCCGGTTCATAGTCTATCCACCACCTTATTTATCACCGTGCGGCTCGTTTGTTAGGATATTCCTAAATATTTCAAACGTTATTGCCACCATCAACATAATGTTATGGGGTGCCGTTGATATTCTATCATAGGATATATACTTAAAAACACTTGCCTGATGTTTTTATCGACTAAAAAGTTAATCAACTATATTTGAGTGTTATGTGTAGAAAAGTAGACGTTAATAAAGACACATATAACCTGGACTATAAAACCCAAATTTCAGCAGTCATGTTTTTAGTCCCGTTAACGGAGCGTTTAATAATCTTCCGGGCACAGTTCCATACTCTAAGCTAAACCAAGGATGATACTATTATATGATCCTTGGCTAATCCTAAAGATTTACTGTTAAAAACTCAGTAACGTTTTGTCATACTTTCATGAACACGGTGTGATGGGGACCACTTTTAAAAACAAATTGATAACTTGAAAATACTGATTGCGCGCATTCCGTGATTGATTGCATTTTGACTCTCGTAGAATATTCGAACCGAGTGACATTGTAAAGAATGAAACAACTTCTTATATTATAAAATTTGAAGCAATGATGGCCCATGGGTAAAAAGGGTCGGTTGTTGATTAGACGGCTACGTGTTCGATCCCCACCTCGAACTTGAATTTTCAGTGAAGGTACCGTCGTGATGAAATCCACAGCATGGTATTAGGGCGCTTCAGCTGTCTGCCTAGCTAGTATCAAATTTTAAAACCTGTCGTTAAACACCAGTGTGTTCCGTTGGCTGTCCTGGAGAGGCGGTTGCTATATTTTAGGTCTAGTGTGCTACCACTTTCAACCGCACCATCACCTATCATTGACAATCAAGTGGTATAGTGGTAAAACACTACCCTTAAAAGTGTAAAAAATGTGCTACGAATTCTAGCATGAAATTTCTTCTGTCACTCTAAAACTATCACGATAACACGTTTGTAAATCTTTTTGGTTCCAATACTTATATGGCCATTTCGATAGCATTACGAGCGTGTCTTGGCAATTTAATATACTTATTAGATCTATATGGGGTGGTAGGTATTTTACAAAACGGAAACGTGGAATATAGAGCGACAACGTGCCATCGAATGTTTCTCTTTCTTTGCCATTAATAATATTACAGTTTCTTTATTAATGTTGCGGGAGGATATTATTTACAATTGGCGCCTCGTTTCACAAACTTGTGTCTTGTTTATGTTTTATGTATTTGTATTTTGAAAAATTGGATCATGTTTAAATGTACTAGCATTGTTTTTTTATCTTAACATAATATGTTATGCCACCATATTCCAAAATAAATCGTTATACATACTAACGCATTCCATGTAACGGGTTCAAATTTCGATTGATAAACAATGACACGATTCTTCTATATTTTTCCAATAGGTCTACTGATATTAATAGAATTAGAACTGGTTATTGTATAAACTATAGACATACAAAACTACACTTCACTCGTTATATGTATAAAATTTGCAGACAACTAGATTCGTTGAAATAGTAATTCATCGCGTTGCTTTTAGATGCTCGTTTTGTATTTCCACGAGGTTTTTTGTTTGTTTCACACTAAAAAGAAATTTATCTCAGTTTAAAGATAAAAAATAGTAAGCAAAATCTTTTAAAGTGCTCCAGCGAAGTGAGAGAGAGATAACTACGTGTTGCGAAAAAAGTACGCGAATTCGAAACAAATTGCTGTAGGTGTAAATGGAGCGTAGGACGTAAAGGAACCTTTACTTTTGTTTGCAGTTTTTCTGAGAAATAAAACGATGTGTTTTTTCTTACCTGTAAAATGTACATATCTTTAAGAATTTATGGAATTAATAAAATTAAAACTGAAAAAACAGAATAATAGCTTTGCGTTGAGATCAAACCTATGGTTTTGTGACGCAGATCTCCAACCAAAAACTTGTAATGATGATGTAGTTATTAGAACAATTATATATACTTTTGTTCAAGTTGTAACAAGTTTACTTCTATGAATCTGTATGTTGTACTTGTGTACTAATAACATAGAGGAAAGAGACCCTTTTCTATGACTGATAAGAACACAGATACGCACGACACTACTATGGTAGACCAATTTATAACGGTAATAAGAGTTTAAGTGAAATAAATTGCATGCATCTAATATAATACTATTAAGAACTATAAGCTCGATTTAGGTAACTTTAGATAAATATTATAAACATAAATTATTGAAGCCAGTTTATTAATAATGATAAATGTTTTATTAGCTCAATGGTATATACATTTTATAAGCCTTGTTTCAGGTACATCTTATTCTCTCTAAATTCCTTTATCTTCATTATCACCAAAAACGTTGCATAGATTTACGATAGTGGACTGAGCGTCCTCTAATATTTAAGTTATCGCACATGAACAAGAGCTTTTATCGCAGAGCTGTTTGACTCTTAGAGTTGAAATTGTTTCAATGCGACACCTGAGTTACTTTACTGTCACTATCACTTTGTTATATTGTACTACACTATGTTGATTGTTGTACACTGCACAAAAGGACTTCAGGAGATCTCAGATGTACCTGAGTACAAGTTAGTGTTGTTTGAAAGTTTGTGTCATTCACTTCAAAACTTCGTATCAACGCACTATTCGTTTCTTAGAAATGTTCACTTGTAGCACAAATATTACTTTGAAAGGGCTCTCTTTGTATTTACGTGGAATATATTATATTTAAACATATTTTTCATACTAGGTGTGCAAGCACAAGTTTAAAAAAATATCTCGTACTACTGTAGTCTATTTGGGATATATACTAGGGTGGAACGCAAGCCTTATAAAAATGTGACAAGTTTCGCAATATTTATAAAACACAAACTATATACATTTTTTTTTCTCAAACATGCTTGGAAATTTTAGCATTGTTTTGACAACCTTCTTCGAGATAAATCGAAATTGCGGTACTGGCCATACACATGCGAGCAGCGGCCGGCAAAAGTTGTATGATAATTTATATCTGACGTGGTTTATCGGCCAAATACATTACATAGGCTACGTTCTGGTAAGCGCCGAAATCACTCGCGGCGTTCGCACACCCATTCCCTTATAAGCCCATGTTCATCGTGAGCGAGGTCGTACGTCATCGATGACGTCACCGAAAACGCTCACGTCGCGACCACAACGCTCGCGGATCGAATGTGGGTTTTCGCGGTCGTTGCGAGCGGTCACTGTCAAAGCATCAAATAAGTATAGGATTCTTTCGATTTATGACAGAAAATTTGGCGCGCATTTCGCGACTGCGTAACCGTTCCGTTCGGGTTGAACATAAGCGCGACAGCTGTGAGCGTTGACGGCGCTTGCCGGAACGTATTACCCATTAGTAAGCTTACATCTGTCAATAATTTTAAAATGGAACGACCTTTTACTCCGAAACATGGCAACCGAGGAGGTAACTTATCAAAGGTTTTAATTAAATTTCGAATTGGCTGTTTATTGAAAAAAACACAAATTAACACTTTAACGCGGAAATGTAATATTTAAAAAAAGTTCTGACTACGTACAACTTAGTTTTAACTACCGCGCATTATTTACGAAAAGTACTATACAAGTTTGGCTACAACATTTCGTTTACGCTTTCGTCCATCAATGTAGCTCTTTTACTGGCCGCTGCAGTATACGCTTATATAATAATATTTTAAAGAGGAAAAATTTGTTGTTTGTATTGAATAGGCTCCGAAACTACTTAACTGATTTGAAAAATTTTTCACCATTAGAATCCTACATTATTCCTGATGGTCATAGAACATAGGAGATTTACACAAATTCAGGGAAATGTATGAAAACTTTGATAATGTAACCCAAGGTGTGAAAAAAACCTTATATCGCGTACGCTACGAAAACTATTGACAAAGAGCAAAGTGATGTAAGTAGACCTTTTTTTTAGAAGATGTCAATGTCTACAAAAATTTCAGCAATAAGCATATGTATGAATTTTAATGTTATGTCAAAATAAATGCTTTTCATGTTTACCCCATTGCGTGTCACGCGTACACCATGTGTACGTTTAAAAAAGTGCTAAGCCATGTCGCGAAAAAAAAGTGTATACACTTTTTTAGACGTTGAGCTTCTAACTAATTTTATCAGATTCAATACACTCCACCGGTATAAACTTGCTTTTAGTTGGTCAAACTATTCAAGAGTATTATTTTTTATTTGAACTTTTATGCGTAGTTCAGAAATAAACCGAAAAACACTAGACACTGGACGGGTTACATATGCAATTGTATATCCGAAAAATCCTTAAATTGCATATGCTGCGGAAATAATTGATAGGTAATAGAGCAAAGTGATGTAGATAGTTAGATAACACTTTATTGAGGCACCACATTGATGACCTAATATTACACAAAAAAATAAAAAACAATGCTTAAAACTATGTGCAACAATGGGCGGCCTTATCGCTCAGAGCGATCTCTTCCAGACAACCCATATATTGATGTAGGTATTATAGAAGACATTAATAACAATAAAAAAGCCTGCAGTGCCATATCTCAACTATTACCGTGCTTAACATAATATATGGTTGCCAGGCATGTTCGCTTAGGAGGAAACACGAAGAGAAAATTGAAATTTGCAACAGATGAATAGAAGCATTTTAGAAATAAAAACTTCAGACAAAGTAAGTAATAAAACAATAAGAATATATATATATATATATATATATATATATATTCCATGGAATATTATCATACTATATTATATTATTAGTGTGATGTGCACACTAATCTTCTAACTTATATTATAAATGCCAATATTTGTATGGCAACTAAGGAACTAAAGCACCAGATGTAAAACAAAGGATACGACTATTGAAATGGACATGGGCAGGCCATGCCTGCTGACTAAATAACGAATGATGGACAAAAAGGGTTACAGAGTGGATACCTCTGGACGGAAAAAGAAACCAAGGATGACAGGTGAAAAGATGGAGGGACATATTTTCTTAGATAATCGGACCTGACTGGATGAGGAAGGCAAGAGAAAGAGCAGATTAGAAAGATTTAGGGAGGCCTACGTCGCAGAGGCGATACATTATAGTGTAAAATAAAATTTTATAGTTAATTACATAAGCTAACTATGTTAGATTATTGTAGGAGATTAAAGGCTTTTTTTATTTTCTGTCAACTATTACAGGTATATATATAGTATTATTTTTTTAAAGCACTGACGCCTGCTTAGCGATACTACATATTGAATTTTGACATCCTCGGACGGGATTCGAACCCGCGTCTTCCGAAAATCCGTGTCAGATGCTATGACCAACTAGGCCACCGAGATTTGAGGTCCGAGCACCGAATCTCTATCTGATTTTATAGGGACGGACCGATCTCTATTGAATAAAAAAATTCAACTTTATAGTCATGTCACAATAAGTAAGTAGTTTATTTATATTTTTTCGCATTTAAATATGCCAGTAAAAACTAAGCCACATTATTCCTACCTTGGTATTTAATCCTCATAATAAAAAAAAAGATTTCATTGTTTGTAATAAAAACACAAAAACTAACAAACCGGTTCAAAAAAAACTTTTAAGCAGTAAAAAGCTACATTCTGCCTGAGTAACATACGCTTTATTTGATTCATCATCATCATCATCCATCACCACGCGGGTGAAACAGCGGAGCGCAGTTTGTTAAACTTAAAAAGTTTACGAGCTGTTAAACATGTTAAACCGTACAACAGCTGTATTATCAGCTCGGTGCTCGAAAACCACTGATTAATTGTTATTTTAAAAAGAAATGACAAGGGTTTACTTCTCCATACATGCTTATTATATAAACTTTATATTTATTTTATTTTTAAGGATTAGTAGGTCTAATATTTTTACGGTTTTAGATTTTTTTACCTGACCCATTTTCTTCATGGTACAATGTATACATACATGTAAAGATGCCCGTTTTAATTGTATATAGCCGGCTTAATAATAAAAAAGTCGGAGTTCGCAATCGCTGAACATATTTGAAATACGCTATTTCTACGAAAAAAGTAGTCTATACAGTATTTCGTTTGGCTATGTATACATTTACCGAGGAAACAATAACAAAACCAAAAGAAAATTGAGTCAGTAAATCTCAACGTCACGAGCACTAATGAAAAAACATTTTCCGCTACATCGAAAGCAATTTTTAATAATTATGTTATCTTGTTACATTCTACCGTTGTCTATCTACGTGCTATTACGGGTATCAAGAGGCTTCGGGCAAAGCCGAGAGAGCAAATAAACTTGGGCTCCAAACGCTCTGTAATGAGACTTCATTGGATTATATCCGGGTTATATATAAGCCCCAATAATAATAACCAAAAATGCACGTGGACCGTCTATTAGATAACTCACTCAACTACACTGTGTATACGTAAAGACAGTGATTTATCTTTAGGAATAAGTACCTTAGAATATTGTGGGTAGTGAATTACCGACAATAAGTAAAATTTCATTTTTTTATGTATGTGCTATAAATAAATGCATCATCATCATCTTAGCTGTAGAACAGAACGATGCCCGTAGGCTAAGTAGAATAGAAATATTTTATTTTATTTATATACAAATTTGACACTAAGATACTTTAACAATAGCAGTTTTTAGCGCCACTTACTCCTGTCCTACTCATCACCCTATGAACAAGGACAGCTTTGCTTTGTTTTTCGTGGTTTGCTGGGTAGCTGCTTGCTGGACGCTGGCCTGCCGGCCACAGGATGTTTCCAGAACATCCAGGATCGGTTTACGCAGCTCATCAACCAGGAACATCAGGTTAGTCATTGTTCTTCCACCCAACCGCCTCCCGTAAACTGCACGCTCTGCCATATAATTTGGTGGCCGCACTAACAGCAGTAAATCTTAGCAACGGCTGCGTATCTACGAAAAGCACTTCAACACACAAGTTCACCATAATTTATCGTTTGAACTAAGCTGTTACTCAAATAGCAATGAGATACGGTTCTTTTTAGGGTTACGTACCCAAAGAGAAAAACGTGACCCTATTACTAAGATATTTCTGTCCGCCGGTCTGTCAGACTGTCTGTCCGTCTGTCACCAGGCTGTACATCATTAATGGTGACAGTTTACAGTTGAAATTTTCACAGATGATGTATTTCCGCTATTACAACAAATACTAAAAACAGAATAAAATAAATATATATGGGAGCTCCCATACAACAAACCTGATGTTTTTGCTCGTTTATAACGGTACCGAGTCCGACTCGCACTTGATCTTTTTTTTATAACCTTACATTAGTACGGCATAGAACAGTTAAATACGATAATGATTATCAGTATTGAGTTGTCTGTGTTGGTTTACGTAAATAGAAAGATCTTTCCAAGAATGGGTAAGTAAGGGTTTTTTTTTAAATAGTTGAAGCATAGTTTCCCATGACACTGACCATAATGAAAGGTTTTATGGCGCGTCTACACACTCGTTTCGGAGTGTTCGTCGCGTCACCTGGTGCTCTTCGAGTAAACGATATCATACCGTCTACACGTTCGTGGTGTATCTTGAACTGGGGACGCCGCCTGCTCCGTATGGAGCATTCGTGTGGCAAGAGATAATGATGGAATGATTAGATTTAACCGTGAATTCTGTAATAGTGTACAAAATACAGATAATCTACAAAATAAAGCGTATCCGATATGCAAACATACCTATATGAGAAACTAGCATTTACGCCCGACTTCGTCCGCATTCATATGAAATTAAATCTACCAAAAAATGAAAATTATAAAGCCATGATGAAAAAGAAGGTGGTGGATGATTTCTATTCACCGTAACAGAACCTATGTAATTTAACAATACCTACTACCTATGTTTTTAATATAATTTATAATTACCAATTACTTAGGTACTTAACTAAGTGTGTACCGAAGTATACTTTTGATGAAGCAGTCATGAGTAATAAAAACTTGTACTTAGTAGAATGACAAAATTGTTTGTTTTTACCATCGTTTTAGACCATATAATTATCGTTGTCAACATGCTGCATGCACATATTCATGCGAACGGAGTTGGCGGGCAACTAAAGCTGTGCGGGCGCTGCGGGCGCTCTCGTTGTCCTCGCGAGACAGTCCGAGACCCTTTGACTCGGGCGCATAAAACCGACACGCTTCTGAGCGCCAACGAGCGCCGCGAATTGCGACTCGACTGGACGAGCGAACCGTCTACACGCTCGTACTCGGCCTGTCTCGGTGTGTCTCGACGAGCGTGTAGACGCGCCATTACACTATTAGCGGAACGAAAAATAAGCGGTTAAATAATAACTGTCTAAAGAGTTTCTCATTATCATGAATCATATTTTTTATTACTAGTTACATCTTAAAAAATTGTGTGCACACACCCACACATACCAAATTAAATAATGTGTAGATGAATTAGGTAGTGAATTATAATCAACCTATTTTACAATCATTATTTTACCCTTTATTTATTTCTATTTATTTACTGCTTTATCTATTATTATAATTATTTGTTTTTGTTTCATCCTGTGAATGCTGTTGAAATCCAAACTAGGAAGGAACTAATCATTGTAATACAAGGTCGCTGTCGAGTGTAATGGTTAGGGCACACACCGACGTAAAAATCAAATCAAATCAAATCAAATTATTTATTTGCTAGAACACATGTACAAAGTCGAGATCTTATAAAATATAGGTCACAATGTATTCTGTCTGCTAGCAGACGTGCAAATTTTCTATATCTAATACTCTAAAAAAGTCGAACACAATAATCCCGAAATGCATGTACATTATAAAAACAATTCGAAAGAAGCCAATCTGATAATTTACGTTTAAACAGATTTCCATCCAATGCTTTAATTTCATCTGGTAAATAATTATATAGAGTTATGCACATATTGTACACATTCCTTTTATATAAATCCTTACGGGCAGGTGGTTGATATAGTAAATTTAGAAACTTCACTCTTTTTTGGCGGGTAAAAATTTGTCCACGTTTTTTAAAAAAATCAGGCTGTTGTTTCACTAAGACACAAGCATCTCTAATATACATACACGGTAGAGGAAGTATGTTACATGCTTTAAACAGCGGTCTACAACTGTCTAAAAACCACGCCCTGTTTATGACTCTTACACAACGCTTTTGTATTTTAAATACTCTGCCTATATCGACTGAGTTGCCCCATACTATCAAGCCATAGCTAAGCAACGAAGACACATGACCGTGATATGCCATCAACGCAGCCTCCATAGACACAGTTTGCCTTACTTTTTTTAGCGAAAATACGAAGCGTTCTAAAAAAGTTACAAATATAAAAAAACAGTCCGAAAAAACCTTTGTTACTGACCAAGAAAAATACTGCGTTCAATAATCTGCAAATTTACAAAATGCCCGACTGAATTCCGGCTCAGAACGGAATGTGCCCACTTTCGCATTCGCTTCTTGTTTATAGGTGTTCTCATTAAGGTAAATGTTACGGTTTGCGTGGTATTTATTTTTAAATGTAATTTGTTTTAGCGGTGCGGCGAACCAGTAAATTTTAAGTGGTGGATTTTAAAAAGCTTGATCTAATTTTCATTCTGCTTTTGACGCTCGGATAAACTAAACTTAGAAGCATGCAGTCTTCATATAGGATTTTTATGCTATATATGCTACCACATAAGTGTGTGTCTTTATGTAAATTTACAATATTTTGAAACCCTTGCAACTCGATTGTTTTTAACTAAGAGGTTAAGCATTCATTCGCTTATTTTATTTAACAAATATTTCAATAACTTTAAAGCGATGATAGCTTAAGTCGACCACTGCTTTGGTGGTCACAGTTTCACAACCTATTCATGCTTATATTTTGGTGAACGTACATAATAGTGGGAAAATGTATAGCATGGTGGTGGCCACTTTACTTACTAATATCACCTTGAAGTTTGCAAATTTGTTGCCAAGCATCTAACACAGGCTGTTTCACCAAACTGTACATATAGGCAATTGTATTCTTAGCCAAGAATTACTTTACACAAGGAGCAACATCGATAACGTACACTCTACATAATCTATTACACTGTCTGTACAACGTTATTAACATTATTATATTTTTTTTTTAAACTGACATGTTCACTAATGCAAGAATTAACTTTAGAAACGGGAAAACCGATATTAAAAAATATTTATTGACACTTCCGCTGAAAAGAAAACAATGATTTTGGCCTATTTGTTTTCTTTATCATTGTTTTCTTTTCAGCGGAAGCGTCACTAAATATTTTTTAATATCGGTTTTTGATAATGGATTTCCGCAAAGTAACGCCTGAATCAATAAATTAGAAACGGGATATTTACCATGTATTGTATTTATTATGTACCCTCGATATTTCGGCATAGTTGCATGCGCCATGTTCACGTGTAAACGAAATTGAGAGCTCAAATAAATACAATATGGTGTTTATTTGAGTATGGTAAATATCCCGTTTCTAAAGTTAATTCGTGTATTATCAATTTAAAAATAACCGTATATCAAGACTATGAAGTTGAACGGTTTTCACATACTTAGTAATCAACAAAATAATAACTAATGAGTGAGAGAGACCATGAATATTTAAAAAAATACCATATGCTTTTGTAATACTATGAAGCGAAGAAACGGAAAAATAATGCACCTTAAGTAAAGCACCCGTTTGCCGATGACGATTGCGGGTTTTCCCAAAGGTGCTAAAGATCTACTTTTTTGGTTCTTGGGTCTCATACGCTCAGTAATTTCCGTGCTACGACGCCATTCAAATCCTATCACACATGCAACAATAGTGCGTCAGCATTAGGCACACCTAAATAGGAATATCATGTACTACAGTGGCACCAACAATGATGGTGTCAAAAGGTCTACCACGTACTAAGCCGGGTCTTATCGTCTCTTCCACCAATCACAACCCAACAGTGACGCATTTGTTTTTATTTCTTACCTAAAGGCTAATAAACAAATGTAAAAGTGTTTTTAAAATTGGCACTATACCTAAAATGTAGCTATTATCTTTATGTCTTCTTCAAACTCCGCATGTGAACATTTTTGAATTAGTTTTTAAATTATATTTCAACACACACTTTTCACCAACAAACGTAGACCGGTGAGGGTTGAAAATAAAATTCAACTTTTACTCTTAACAAAAAGGGGCAAATAGAAACGCGGGGCCCGGAGAGGTGAGAGGGGCTCAGACTGGCCGGTGTGTTTATGACTTCTATAGGGAAATACTCGCGTTAAATGGAAAAACTTTTACACTCAAATATACAGAATATGTTGAGTGTAAAACAGTTGTCAAGAGTTTTAGAAATAACATTGGATCCTCTGATCTTCGTGGCTATGCAAAGTCTACGTCTTCACACACTTCTACGTCTGACACCGGCCTTGCGTTTACCAACACACCCTTCCTTTTATACCCGGTAATATAACATTTAAGGCGCTGTCAGCTCAGAGCTTGAACTCTTAATTTCTTTCAATTGACATTAAGCAAGCGCAGCTCGTAAAAACGTAAGTACAAAAAATAACAATAAAATGTTCACTATTCAATAAAATCAGTATCCGTCAGTGAAAGTGTATTAAAAATTGTAGTTTATTGTATGTGTTTCATGACAAATACAATTATTGTGACTAAGCAAAACTGTTTAAGAATGTATGATTTTTTTAATGTACTCTAGTACGTTACAATATGTTTTTATGACGTAATGTCTTAAAAGTCTTATAAATGTCACATATTGTTTTGTTACGTTAAGTAAATACTTAACAAAAAACACTACATATAAGATAAACTGCTTCAAAAACCCTCATTTTTATCGACATGAATTGACAGCACCTTAATCCTGGAACATTTTTACCCGAATACGGCGAAGAACAACACTTATAGCCTATATCCGCTCGTAAATACTAAACGGCTAAACCAATCTTTATAAATGACTAGCTACGCCCCACAGTTACACCCGCGTGGTGATGTATGATGATGATGAATGTATCCTATGTGTTAATTCAGCGTCTCATCCAACCGTTTGAGCGCGAAGTAGTAACAAACATACAAACACACTCACAAACTTACTCAAAGATAATAGTGTGTTACGTAAGATAATTATTAATTGACAAGACATACTATTCCATTGACGAGTTTTTAAATGATGAATTACTGATGAATAATATTAATGTATAATTATAAGTAAAATCAAAATAAAATAAATGTATAACTTCATACGCCTGCAAAGGCAAGTTTTGGCGTCAGCACATGTAATTTTAAGTTCCACCTATATACCTACCTAAGACTTATGAATTGATAAAAATAAATAAATAAAATACGTCGTTAGATTCATCTTGATGGCGCGAGTGTCACATAAAATGCTTAAACCCGCAAATTGTCGGATTTAATGCGCATAAATGTGTGTGCTAATTATTACCGTAGTCGGGTTATTAAACTAATAGTTTATTTTCTTGTAAGTATTATATAAAAAAAAATATTTTCTGTGGCCCACGGTTTCACCCGTATGGTCATGGTTGATGATGATAAAAAGTATCCTACATGTTATTCCAGCGTCTCATCTATCTACATATCAAATCGATTCAGTAGTTTTTTTGCGTGAAAGGATAACAAACATCCATGCATACAAACTTTTGTGTTTATAACATTAGTAGGGTATTACTCTAGTGCTGGTTTTTAACCTGCCAATAGACACGCATGTTAAAGTATCCTATATGCTAGTAGTATATGTATCATATTTAAAAAACCTTGCTTTACTGAGCTTCACAACTGCTGTGAACGGCACGAGTGCCGTAGTACTAACGTAGGACGTAGGTGCGATATTAGGTGTATTTTCATATTTCTCTCTCGCTTTCTCGATGAGTTTTTTATGTTTATATCCTCGTAAAGTTAGTAGTAGTTCGCGACAATGCTTCCCCAATGTGTTTACGTCTTTTATATGAAATTTTCAATGTAACGATCGTACGGTATTTATTGCAGGGGCATGATGTGGAGAGATAAGAGGTTTTATGTCGTTTTAGCTTATTTGTTTTTACTGTTAGTGATAATTTACACGAGTTACATAAATTTTGGTTGTAAAGTTATGGTTTTTATGGTCACAGCTGTAAATGTTGTGATTTTCTTCTGATAAGAGTACCAACTAGACTTAACTGGTATGGCTTGGTGGTTATTTTAATTTTTAACAGTATGTAAAATAAGTAACGTATGTGAAAGTGGGTTAAGGTCTTAACTGGATATTAATGTTATTACTAGCGACTGCCTTATTATTCTATATAAGATATCCTGTATTTTTTTATTTTTTTAAACTAAGAAAACGTTCTACGAAATGTTAGAAAACATTTAAAAAGCACATGAATTAAATCGGTAAAGCCGTTCTCACGTTATATCGTGACCAGGAGAAAAAGGGGTTCATTTATACACTCGAGAGCAATGAATCCGGGTCACTTAAAGAATCCTAAAAATCTCGGAAACTAAAAATGCTAGGTTAATGCAATAAATTGTATTTAATAGACAATGTAATACTCCTTAAATGAAGGTATTAAAACTTCTTAGTTATTGTAAAGTTATATCATAAAAAAATCAAATTTGAAAAAGGGCCACTTTCGAAGATGGAACTATGAAATTACAGCATTTGGTTTTGCTTTTGTTTGTAATCTGTCATTTATGTGGGTACATAAACCATGTTGATAGTGCTCTATATTCATTATTCAAGCTGAAATTATGTCGCTTACGCCTGAAGAATGCACCAGAATACTTACAATGCTGGAAACCGGCCGGAGTCAGCGCGATACAGCCAGGACTGTCGGTGTGTCGCTGTCAACAGTACAAAGAGTTCTCCGACGTTACGAAGAAACTGGTTCTAACCTACGCAGACCAGGAACGGGCAGAACCAGGTGTACCACAGCACGAGAAGACCGATACTTGGTGAACACCATGCTTCGAAATCGCTTTCTCACAGGAACTGAACTCACAAATCAGTTTCGACGCCTCGGAGGAAGTAACCCGTAAGTGCATGGACAGTAAGACGTCGGCTTGCTGAATCTAACTTAAAACCTTAGACCTGCAAACGGCCCTAAACTGGAGCGTGGGCATCGTAATTCAAGACTAAGATATGCCCAGAGCCACGTAAATTGGAGTATTGAAGATTGGTCAAAAGTTATGTTTTCCGACGAATCAAAATTTATGCTCTACAAGCACGATGGAAGACACAGAGTGTATCGAAGACCAGGGGAAAGATTCAAGCAAGCATGCATCGAAGAAAAAGTAGCCTACGGTGGTGGGTCTGTACTTGTGTGGGCCGGAATTTCTTCTGAAAGTCGCACAGAGCTGGTGATCATAGAAAACGGCTCTTTAACTAGCGAAAGATATGTGGAAGAAATCCTCAATGATCACGTTGGTCCATTTATGGTCAATTTAGGTGAGGATGCTATATTTATGCATGACAATGCCCGACCTCATACAGGTAGGATTGTGAATGACTACCTTCAAGAGATGAACATTACTCGTATGGAGTGGCCAGCGCGCAGCCCGGATATCAACCCAATCGAGCATGCTTGGGACGAGCTAGGCAGATGCGTAAAACAACGAAACCCTCCCCCAATCACGCTTCGTGAGCTCAAAATTGCTCTCACAGAGGAATGGGAGAATATTCCCCAAAATCGTATAAGGAACTTGGTGTACAGCATGCCAAACCGCGTAAACGCAGTAATGGAAGCACGAGGAGGCAATACGAAGTATTAAAATTCAAGAAAATCGTAATAAAGTTCAAAAATTTCATGTTTCCTATTTTTGTTTTAAGGAGAGATCAGCAGTTTTTTTCTTTATGTAATTTTGTGTTAATAAAATGTATGGTGACTCATTTTTTTTTACTTACATTTAAGGAGTATTACATTGTCTATTAAATACAATTTATTGCATTAACCTATCATTTTTAGTTTCCGAGATTTTTAACATTCTTTAAGTGACCCGGATTCATTGCTCTCGAGTGTATATATATATGTATTTAGATTATTTTAAATTTTACTCAATTTCGGGCAAAGATTTTTCAGCTTGTATGTAAATAACCTAGTTTAAGATCGTAGGCTACAATAATTCCCCTTTCCCTTTTCTTGTGGATGTATTTAGGTAGTTTATAAACTGCCTAAACCACATTTAGACCGCAATCAGTGACGATGTTGCTTAGTCGTTTGCTTTTTGTAGCGCCACTGTACCGCCTAAAACAGTTGCAGTTTTACGAGCTTTAAGCTTGTTTACTTAACATTCCACCCACCGTTGTTTGCCAGTGTCCCGGTAGACCACTTGTGATGTAAGATTCTATTGACATCGCCCAACACTTGAACACAAACACGTTTCTAATCAATACATCAAACAAAACTTAGCCACTACCAATAATAATTAAAAGCGAATGATTACAGGGATATTTGCTCAGGACCGAGGGTCGCGCCCGAGGCGGTCCGAACGTTGCATAAGTGAGGAATAGTTGGCGTCGAGTTGTCCATAATCTTTGAGTCGACGAGATGCTACTCTCTTTATTTACGATAAAATGTTTAAAAAACTTTTACTCAAAAATCATATACATATACATAAAAAATGTATAGCACGCCTAAATCTACTGAAATATAAAAACGTGTGGTATTGATGATAAAAGCCATTTGTGATATGGATTCAAGCAAATATCCTCTGATTTCGCTGTAATTTTATTACACTAAGGGCGTAGAAATTTTAATTTTAAATTGTTTACTTATATCCTGAAAATAATCATGATTTGAATTAGAAAAAATTACTGGTTAAGTACTTTTATTGTCGGATAAATAACACTTTGAACTTTTTAAGTTAGTAAGCTGACAGTAATATTATTCTAGATATGCACTTAGAATATTTTAGCTACTTTTTTCAAAAGCAATTTCAACTATAGGAATGTCTGTTAATTTCAAGCCATTTTAATTAGCGGTATATATAAAATGGAAAACTAATAAAAAGAATGCTTATGAAATAAAAAAAAGGATACCATGCGTTAGCTTTTATTATTTTATTCATCCGTTATCAAATGAGACACTTGCTTCTATACTATTTACTCTCAATAATCCTTTGCCCCCATGTAATCCGAGTCCAAAAGATGATGATTGCGTCCCATTTCAGTTTACTAAAGGTAATCCTGAACTATTCGGAATTTTGATACAACCCCGCAGTATGTTTAAGATGTAAATATCTGTAATATCATAAACCTCCTTGATTGGATATGATGGTCCATGGGCCTTCAAAAGGGACGGAACTTTGGAATATTTTGATGATTATGGGTATTAGGAAGCACTATAAATATGGATTTGCATTGATTGGTCGATAAGGCGATAAAGGAACCCCATTATATTTAGTGGCAGTTGTGTCACTTGCGTATCTCGAAAGGTACCTTTTAATTCCTTAGAGCTACTCCGGGTGTAGTATGCCTGCTTTAAATCACTCTCCAGATATATTACAACAACAAAAGCCTTTAACTATTTATTAGTTGTGTATTAATCCCTGTTTTTTAACGTTATTAGTTGTGTAAGATAACTTTGTAGTTGTGTTTAAAAATAATAGTGTAAATACCTTACTAACTAATACACTAATGCCTGTTTACACCAACATTTAAGGTAACACCTAAGCCAAGTTAGGTGACATTTTTGTACTAACAAGTGTTACCTAACTGACTTAGGTGTTACCTTAAATGATGGTGAAAACGGGCATACATCTCATAAGATTTTCAAGATCAATTTAATACAAAGCTAAGTTTAGTCAAAGTGCGTGCCAGCGAGTAGCATTGCAGGACCGCAGTATCAGCAGTCTTCATGATCTCGTCCATGTTCAGTGGGCTGCAGCTCGGACAGCAACGGCTGTATTTATATTTCTCCACGACCAGGACCACCTCATAAGGAGTCACGTTATTTTCCTATAAAAATAACGTGACCCCTTATGAGGTCAGCTAAGCTAAGGAAACTAAGCTTCTTGCTCTTCAGGCAGATCAAAATTAGCTTCATGTTTCCCCGACCGTATTATTTCAGCTGGAAAATCCTCGCATAGAAATGTATGCTATTCTAACACTGTTCATTTCAAGATCTTTGCACCGCTCCATTTTAATTCCACTTCAAAATATTCCCCACATTTACATTAACATTTCCATTGAGACATCACAACAGCACCTCACGTTTCAAAAGGAAAAAAGGTAAGAGCCCGAAAGTGTTCCAACATCGCAATTGTGCGGAACTCTCGTACAGAACCCTCATCAAGAACCGTTATATTATCAAAACGGGCATTGTTTAACTGAGTATCTGTTTTTGTAGAGTGTAGTCTACCAACCAAAAAAGTTTTCTCGCCAAATTTCAACTTTCACACCACGTAATAAAGTTTAAAGAATACAAATTTTGGGACAGTCTCTTGGCGTATAAAAGAGCATTTCATACGCTACGAAAGGGTAGTACACAAAGGGCCTTTTTATAATACTTTCAGCAGCGTACGAGCCCTCTCCGGTCTTAATAAGCACAACAAGTGAGGATGGTTCGTAAGTAATTAAGGTGGTTTTATTTTTCATTTCAGTATATTTGTTTTTTTATTTATGTGGTGTCTTGTTTATTTCATGAGATCAATGTTAGGAAAAATATTTATGTAGTTCAAAAAGACGGAATATGTAGGCCGCCTAGGTCTACCGAGGCTCATCAAATACATAGGGTATTTTTATAAGATAAAGAAAGAATCAAAAATGACTTCTATTTAGTAGATCGTTAAATTAAAAAAAGAATTTACCAAGTGTAACACCCATTACAATAAAACAATAAAACCAGATTATGCACATGTATTCCATAACTTGAAATTCAAATGTATACAAATTACATTCAACTGAATTTACAAGATGCTAACATTAGTTAAGTAACAATTACATTAAAGCCTACATAAACACCATATCAGTAACATTGGAAAGCTCTATTCGACCGTGGACATATTTCACAAAAGTAACGTTACAGTAAGCAGACAGCACAGAAATATACATAGCTTATAATTATCAGCCTTAATACACATATCTAAGTATTTTGCCATCTGGCTGACCACTGACAAGACTATACCAGCCACTGAATCCCAGCGATGTCTTCCGCTGGGATTTCCCTTCTCCGCCGCCATTTTCTTGGCGGGACAACGCCACGCTCTTCATTGGCTGTTGGAGGCTACGTCAAACCACGTGATGCCCTCCATCTTGGACTCGCGGAAGTACTTCAGTTCACGTGGTTGCCGCCATGTTTGACTAGCGGAAATGGTGGTGTATTCTTTTATTTGTTCTTGGACTCCATGTGCTGAATATTGTGATAATAGGTTTTTTGAACTATCATGGTACCGACTTTGACAAGTTATTTCACACTTTTATTGTTGAAGTCGTTTCAATCATTCGACAAAAAAAATATTAACCATTTTAGTGACCCTTTCGGTATAGATTTTCATTCACCGTCAATTAAGTTAATATTTTTGTTAATAATTAAATTAATATTTAGTAATTCTATTTTTGTTAGGAATTAATTGAATCAATTCCAAACAAAAATAGAATTACGGACCACTATGGAAGAAGTTATGCGTAATCATACATAAAAAAATAATAGGTGGACTCGTCTTCTTGAGAACCTCCCCCTTTTGGAAGTCGGTTGATAATAAAATACAAACTAAAGATAATAAAAGTAGTAATTTAGACTGTTCGGAAAAAGGTCAAAGTACACATCCAAACTAATTTGTTATACTTTACTTTACAATATATAGACATTTAATAACACAATTATCATACTTCGTCTTAGTCGAGCACTGGCAAAATGAGCTTAACTAGTCATGGAGACGATAAACGGCAGATCCTCTTCAGCTTCCATTTCTAGGCCTGTGGATCGCCTCGCGATTTCTCTGCATTTCTGGCGGTTAATAGTATCACTGTGTAACCAAAAATCGTAAATTTATACCATATGACTTACTTTCAACATCAATCTTATCAATTTCATTGTATTCAGTACATTCTTAAAAGAGATAACTGCGAAAACATTTAAGCTTCCAATATATATCCAGACAAAGTTCTGCACAAACAAAACATATCATCCAAAATAATATAGAGATACGTCTAGAGAGTTCGATAAACAGGAAGGCGGTCGTTACTAGCTGAAACTGCGGAACTCGGCGGGTGGCTTAATATCCCACTGGAATATACTGCAATTTCGCGAATATCAAGTCTATGCAAACAAAAATATTATAAACGGGCAATAGTAATAAAGTAAAGTTGCTCTAGCTTCGCTGTTCAGAGCGAGAGGTGCTGGATACTTCGGGAAAGATGTTTTCATGATCAACCTGGATCAGTCTACTAAACGGATAAGCCTTTTCTAATTTTTACACACTGTTCCTAATCTTCGGAGTTTGAAAAGGCTCCGTATTATTGGAGACACTGAAGTCACTCAACTAGAACTATTATATCTGCTCTAAGCGATTTTTACCGGTTTTTTCATGGCGAATGTTCTGAAGAGCTTTTTATTCTTATTCTTTCCTCACCATTCCGATCCCAAACTTCTCGTTTCGGCCTAGCATTGCATCCATATACTGTTCAAAACTTCTTACCAAGAACCAAAAAGTTTGGCAGTTCCTACCTCTGTCGTGTAAGGAAATTGTGGAATGCTTTGCCGGCGTACGTATTTCCTTGCAGCTATGACCCTGGGTCTTTCAAGCGGGACGTAAAAAAGCATCTGTCAGGTCATCATAGGGGTGGCGATTAGTGGTCATTGCTTCTTGATTCCATCTTTGCTTTCCATCAGGCGAGAGGGAGTCACTTCATAGTGACTTAATCTTCATCATTGAACCACTATAAAAAAAAATTGTAACATAATATTCTTGCGGACTTTAGAACTAAGACCTAGGAAACAGCAAAACCTTTATGTCCAAATTTGAAATATTATATATGTTTATTTTTGGGGCATATCAACGTACGTCATAAATCATCATATCTCACGTCACAAAATACACTAACACGCATAATACCATTAATATTTTAAATGGTACTAATTGCGTAAGTATATAAATAACCTATACCTAATTATATACTTACGCAGTATATAGTATATAAATTCCATGCCTAAACCCAACAACTCTACATATTATATAGTTAAATATCTTTATATAATAGACTCTATAATAATATAAATAATTATAGTTAGAGTTCTGTGTATATATACAGAGTTGTTTAATATACTAAATATATTATACCTATCGCTTGACTGATACATCTTACTAATATTATAAAGAGAAAAGATTTGTATGTATGTTTGTAACGAATTGGCTCAAAAAGTACTGGACCGATTTCAAAAGTTCTTTCACCATTGGAAAGCTACATTCACCCTGAGTAACACAGGCTATATAAAATTCATCATAACCATCATCAACGATCACTGCGCAGGTGAAGCCGCGGAGAGCAGCTAGTTTAATATATGTTAGCATTGTTAAAACGCCTTGCTCAGAGTGGTGAGTAGAGTAGTGCCTAATGTTCAAGAAGTTTTACATAAATAGCTCCATAACAGTTTAAAACTAAGTGATAGTTGGCAACATCACATGAATGCATGTGACAAGATATTGGCTCTATATTTCCAAGTTTATGTTGATTTGAAATGATTAGACACAGTCTGAGTACATTGAAAATCGATAAATTAATATACGAGGCTTTTTTATTGGCAGCCTTTACCTGAAACAGATTCATTTCAACAAGTGACGAAATGTGATGCACCCGTAACCCTGAGACATTTAGTTCTTCTGTGACATATAATTTAAATTATATTAAGCGGCAAAGCAAAAGTGCGAAATCGTAACTGGATGATTCTCTGACTTGGTGCAAATGTAATTATATTACGAAAAAAATTTTCCTGTGCTTATGAAAAACTACATTAGAATTATACATTATTATGTAATTAATACAATATTATACCCATAACTTACGAAGATTTAATGTTACGAATTTTTTAAAGGTAATGTTAATGGGGCTAGAAGATCTGGATAGAATAGGATATAGGCTACAAATGGTAAATTTAATACTACTTATTAAGAAAAATGGTTTTTCATTATTTCTCAGATAAGTAAACCATATTAATATTATATGGTGTATGTTTATTGGTGTATTGATTTTAATATAGTATTTGAAATATTGTGATATGAAACAAGAGTGAACACATACTCACAGGGAACACATAGTGATGTTCCAACATATGATCAATCGGTTTGTTGTAATATTGATTCCTATCAAAGTAGTAAATCCTGAATACATCAAAGTCTAATTATAAATTTTCTAATTATAATGATTTCATACACTACTACCTTGAATATAACGAGTCAGTCACACGACTCCATATTATAAGATACTCTTTTCTTATCCAATCACAGCCCAATGTAAGTATCTGTATACAAGACAGTGACGTCAAACATTCAAGTATAACAAACCCGGAGTCATCCGCACCTCATCAAAATATCACGTTACAGAATCACAAATTCATTCCGGACGCCAATTATCCGTGAGCGTTCATTTTCCAACTCATTCCCCGGTGTAATGATCACGTGGTGATTTTGACAGTTGATGTTACTCTCCCTGCCACCCCTCGCCCATTGTCAAACACCCCGTTAACATCGTGTTTCAGAACGCGTAACTAGCGAATGCTCGCAGTTCGTTCGCTGTGTACTGTAAAATTCTGTCAAATTCAAACTTGATCTCGGCGCTTGCAAAAGTGCCCTTATATTTGATACTCGATATGTAGATAATATTCTAGTCCAATTTACGAATAAGTACATAATAATGATATTAAGTCGTAAATTTATACTATACGCCGTATTTTAGAAGTTATAGACACAGTTTATATCTCTCTGCTTAATTCGTTGGCCAACAATTCCAGGAAATATTTTGCTCTAAATGTCGCAATACTCACGTAACAATACAACTCGTGGTAGCGCGACTTGGTAAGTGTTCACGATTACAGTATATATATCCAACAAAAATAAATTATCAATAAATCGGAACTGACTTCAACACAAAAAAGTGTGCAATGATTTTATGATATCATCATTAATGGTGAATGACATCGATCCCGTTATAAGCAAGAGTCACTAAAAAGGGTGAAACAACATTTTTAATAAAAACCGGAACCGACTTTGACACTAAAATATGTGAAATAACTTGTCGAAGTCGGTACTATGCATACAATATTGACAATAGGTGCTTTTGAAACACTTTTTAGTTATTGGAGTGTAACTCAAAAACTGCTGTACCGAATTTGATGAAATTTTAATGAGACCACACAAGAAACACCAGCTTTCAACTTAAAAAAAATCGGTCCACCCAGTCGAACATTTTGAGGTAACAAACATAAAAAATAACAGTCGAATTGAGAACCTCCTCCTTTTTGATGTCACTTAATCGGTGCCACTAATGATTGCTTTACATCTATATTTTATATAGATTGTTTTGTCGTGTGAAAGATATCTTGAGAGTGGATTTTTTTACAGATGGTTATCTATCAAATGTAAAAGAGCTAAACACTCCTTATGTGTCATATTTAGGATACAAAAAGTTCCCAGTTCCTTTACTTAACTCTCCTATATACAATATTATGGATATGGTGTGATTTATAAAGTGATTTTTTATACATCCATTGAACTTGTTCTTATTGCAAGTTCGAAACGCACTTTCAATGAATACACACCTTAAATACTGTGACGGGCAATACGAATGCAAATGTCACTCGTTAACATGCATTGCGCGAAGCCTGTCTTCTAATTAGGACCACCTTGACACGGGCTGCAGATAACATTTGCCAAATTGCCGCGAAAATGTTGATATTACTGCCTTGGTAATGTTAATGAACTCTATTCTTACTGTCTGGGCAATAACAAAGCGCTGATTCTACTGCTTGGGCTATAACGTGTTTTAGTTATGTTGTCAGGACAATTATCGCCTCTATCATTATTGCTTTAACAATAGATAATAATAGCATTGTTAAAATTAGCATATACATCTATATTTTCACTATTTCCCTTAGTCATCGCATCACGCGTGAACGGATGGAACAGTTTTGCTCTTGCAACTCTTTTTTTTGTTGTGTTAATTATTATTAGGAGAAAAAATGTTATTTCGCGATATCAAATATATTGTTATTTCGCGTCATGCGACGATGATAGTTCATTAGTGTGTTTTATCTGCTGTGGAAAGTTGAGACATTGTCGTACACGCACGCACGCACTCGCACTGGCTGTATCGTGTGCGCGTTCATAGCAATATAATCCTTGGCATACACTGTATGTTGTCACATGGCCAAAGTATTAGGCCACGCTGGCAACGTGGTGACTATTACCCTATCGGTGGTAGTAGGTCGCGTCCGAAAAGTACAGTGATGTAACACTCTACGGAAAGAACTATGGGTTAACGAACAACTGCGTAAGCATAACGTAACGCGTCGCTTACGTGAAACAGTACAGTCATGTATCTAAATCAACTGTGACACAGACAGCTCATAGTTTGTGCGCCGAAGCGTGATGCGTTTACGCTTACGATACGAAAACATTTTCGCAAAGTGTATGCTATAAATAAAGACGGTTTGCTTTAGAATACGCTGTATTGATACTTGCTAACGACTTACCGACCATCCAGAGGTCCCGTACGCCGACTAAATTATCTAACTATTTAACTATTACTCTGCTACTACTACTCTAACTTAACTACTACTACTAACTATTATCCCTACCGTTTTTATCTAATAATGACGGAATGCAAATGTAAGGATTTAAACCCTTGTCGAACAAAGTGGACCTCATATTAGTACTTGCCGTAGTTTTTTCACTTTGCATAAAATTATTATAATTATTAAAATCCAATTACCAGAAGTTTTATTCCATTGCACGTATATTTACATTAGTCCTACAAGATAAAAAAATGTATTTACATTATAGTTTGTTTGATTAATTTCTAGAACATAGCAAAAACATCATATTTTTATTATAAGACAAATTAAAAACGAATGGAGTACTTTACAACTCAACGTTGATGTGAAAAAAATACAGTTGTATGGAAATTGGTTTTAGTAAATGCATATATATTAGTAGCCTAGAATTTATTGAAGTGGCAGTTGAGGGACGCAGTTAAATTAGTTCTTCGAGCTTTTGGAATCGACGAGCCAAGTTTCTATTCCCCTCTCGGGTAAAGGGTTGTACCTAGCATTGGTCCTAACGTATCGATGGTTTATCCTATAAAATCTTCTAATCATAAACTTTGTTTTTTACTTTTATTAGGCTAGTATTTGACAACTAGAGATGTTCAAAAAGAGAGTGGGCTTGTGTAGCCAAAGATAAAACAAACATTATGATTTTTTCATTTAGCACAGTTGCGCCATCAAATCCCAAGTCCGCTCGCTTTCTGAACAGACATATCCCACTTAATGGTCAGTGATGATGCAGTTGAACTTGGTAGTAGTGTTCGAGCTATCTCCATCTCTACCGCACATAGTTCAGCGCTGTAGGATAGAATGAGAAAGAAAGTGCCAGTCCTCTCCTACAACTCCAGCGCTAATGGAGCTTCATTAGTTCAGAGAAGAAACGAAATGGCAATATAGCGAAATAAAGGGCCCAGAAAAGGATGTGGCGGGACTGTAAATCTCTTCAAAGAAGTCAAGATAATTCAGATCGACCTTCACTTAAGTAAGTTCGTTTGATCTCATAATTATCTTGACTTCTTATCGAGATTTAATAAACCAATGTAGTGTTCGAGCTACCTCCATCTCTATCGCACTAAACTGTCATTAATAGGTTTAAAAAAGGTACATTCTGGTTTCTCAAAAATGTTATCAGAGCCTCACAGTTCTTACAAAATTATCAACTAAATCGGATTAGCAGACAGGCTTCAAATTCCTACTACAGCTGAAATTTCAAAAATCCCATGAAACGTGTTAGTTATATAAAATGCATGTAATAAATGATATTGTATTATTTCGATGATTATTACATTTAATCGTTTTTATCGTAAAAACCTCAAATACTAACTTCACAACACTACGAACTCCTATTCACGGGCGAAACGTGCATACATTAAAAGTTTGCCGGCAAAATATCAGCATATAGCCAGACATTTACAAAAAAGGCTTCTATTCACAGTTTATGAAAACTTTTTTAAAACATAATACCTAACAACATTTTTTAGGTACCAATATAATGTAAAAAAATATTTGTCTGTTATTAGTTGGTAGTTCTTTTGTTTATATGTTTGTTTTATGTATTATACTGTTTACTTCTATAAATGCTTCGGTATATTTAGTTAGTAGTATCTGCCCGTGACTTCGTGCGCGTGTAATAAGTTTATTTCTAACCCTCGAGAACTACCTGTACCAAACCAGTACGAAAAGTTGCCTTACACTGGGTATCAGGTATCTCAAATTAGACATTTCATCCAAAACAGTTACGTTAAAACAAGGATACAAATTTAGTATAATGTAACCCTAATAATATGGCCATTTGTTAGGTTTTGAGTTTATGTCTGTAGATGCAATTGGTAATACACAGACGCATAATACACATTTGTGCGCCTCAGCTTCCCACTTGTAACGTCCAAGGTATATGTATGCTGTTTACATTGAATATGCCTCAGTGCCTCAAGATTTTTTTTTAAGCTATTGCATAGTTTCTATCGCGGGCCTTGAGCGTGGAGACCGAATCCAGAAATTCCGTAACGAAAATAACCTAACACCGACACTCCGACTCCATCTATCGATGAATAGCAGAACTTTTAATGACTTTTTGAAATATCACGCTTGTCTCTTTAGTTCAGCAACTCGCCTCTAGATGGCATTGGTTAAATAATTATATTTGCATAAGTTGATTTGGCATCTATCGATCAATAGCAGAACTTTACATGACTTTTTGAAATATCACGCTTGTCTCTTTAGTTCAGCAACTCGCCTCTAGATGGCATTGGTTAAATAATTATAATTGCATAAGTTGATAAAAACAGCTATGCAATAGCTTTACCGCGGCAGTCTCCGAGTGCCACATGTCTTTTTTTTATCCGTGTGTGTTACCATTGATGACCTTTGGCACCGAGATGTGGTCTCTCACTACGAACTTTAATAAGTAACCTCTAAGTCGCACAACGTTCTATAGAGAGGGCTCTGAGTATCTCTAAGTGATCGAATCAGAAATGAAAAAATCCGTAGACGAATTAGTCACCGATATAGCCCAAAAGATATGCCCGTTGAAGTGGCAGTGGACAGAGCATTCAAAACTGATAGTCGATGGGCCGAAAGATTCTGAAGTGGAGACCACATACCGGCAAGCGCAGTGTAGGTCGTCTATCGATAAGGAGGGATACGGTCTTAGATGCAGGCAGTATTTAATCGGTCCTCTTGGAAATATATGGGAGCATCTATGATCAGCAATGGATACCATACGGCTGAAATGAAGATGACATAGATAGAATTCATCTCTTTTTACAGGTTCCTATATGCGCACACGCAAATGATTAATAAAAAGAATTTCAAAATCTTTTTTTGCCGAATCCCACTTTAAATTACGCCAGAATTTCTACGGGAATTTAAATGTTGAATAAATAAGCAGATTAAATACTTTTAGAAAAATGCTTTTCTATTGTTAATTTAGGACTTTCAAATAAGATATATAAAGAGCTAATTGTTCGTGAACGTCAATATTAAAGTTAAGTTAATAAAAACTATTTACTTGTGTAGTATTTAAACGAGTAAGTATAAAAAATATTCACAATTTGTTTCTAAATTGCGAGAAACTAATAGAGTGCCTACTTTTTTACCGTCTTGTAAATATGTATGTGCCTGTCAGGTATCGCATAAAAGTGGGTTCCGTAGTCATGGTATCTACATAAGTAAAGTTATTAACACAATATATAATACGTAATATTATAATCTGTGTGAATTGTTGCATGTTTTTTTAGTATTTATGCATATCTCCTCACCAGTCAACTGTCAATATAACTATGAAATATCTATTGTGTCTGGGTCGTTCGACTGATGAAGTATTATATCTATTTTTAAACTTAAGTAAAACAAACAGACTGTTTTCTTCTTTGTTTCTATAAGCGCTACAATTACAGAAAGAAAATAGGGAACGTAAATAATTGCACCATATATTATCCTTAGCTTATATAAATAGGTTACAAGTAAAATGCCTGAGCCTAAAAGACGGGTCGATAAAGGACATAGGGAAATTAAAAGGGTTCCTAGTGACTATGAAACCCAAAAATCCAAGACTAATAATAAGTAATAAGTACAAAGTTTTGAGATAAACATTCTGGCTAATATTATAATTGCGAAAGTTACTTTATTTTCTCTTACGCTTTCAACCATGTAGATCATCATCAGATTTAAATCATCATCATCAATCATCACCCCGAGGGTAAAACTGAGGGGCGCAGCAAGTTTTAAGATAAACCGCAGGCAATTCGTATCACTACAGTATCAAAATCTTCAAAACAAACCCTAGAATAGCACATATACTAAATAAGTTTCAGCTAGAAATTAGATTTTCCATTAAACGCTCCAGAATATTGGCAATTCCGCGAATTTATTAGTTTCTACGCTGCCACGATAGCTCTTACCTAACGTATGGGCACAAACTATTCCATAGTAATTGACTTTAGAACCGAGATGTCGCTATTCGGCCAAAAAATATCTAAATATTAGCCGGATAAGATGATCACCAGGGTTAGCAATCCGATAATATGATAGATTGACATTATCATAGACTATTTTTATGATGTATAAAATACTAATTAATAATCTGAATATCCCAGATATGTACACAATGTTTTTATCATGATTTATAACGTATGCTTAGCGTAACCAAACAAAGCAATATTTAGTGGGGAAAACCTCAAACGGGACACGATCCCGTGACTTTGACTCAACGCATCAGCCGTCATGCCCTTTAAGCCACCAAAGCAATTGCCAACAGCATGTCAGACTATGCTTAAAGTAGGATTCCATAGATATTCCATAAACTAAACTAACGAACGACGTTGTTACGGGTTTTACAAATATCATTGAACTTTGGAACAAATTTTGTAAGTGAAGCGTCCAATCCTTTTAAATATAAGTTTTAAGGTGTAACCTTCTTCTTCCAGTTTCTTTCCAACTAGTGAAGGCTGGCTGTCAGCTTCGCATATTTCACTCGGTCTTTGGCGAGGTTGAATAGCTCCGCGACATTCGCTCAACTTCCGATTCCGGTCAATTCTCGGATATTACGCAGCCACGACTTTCTTCTACGTCCAACAGGTGCAAGGTGTAATCCAACTACCAAATTAGGACTGATCTAAAATATTCTTAGTAATACCTTTTTATACTAGAGCGTGCCTGCTATTGTGCAGTTTTGTGACTATTACCTACCTGAAAAGTCATCATCACATTATCGAAATAATTCTAAAATAAAGTTATTTGTTTTTATTTTACGATCAATAAAGAGTACTCGGCAAGAATAATAGAGTAAACGTATAGTTTAAGAAACTTACTACTAACCCCGGTTTTCTATATCTGAAAACGGACCGTTTTGCTTACGTCTCGTTACTTTTTGACAGTTGTCTCATAGAAAAAGTGTCAAAAAGTAACAAGTAAGCAAAACCACCGTGTAGATATAGAAAACCACCGTTATAAGACTATCAATAAGTTTGATCGTATAATAACAAAGGTCTTTACGTCAACGTTGTAGATTATCTCTACGTTTGATAATTTCTGTTTGGCACGCTAATTTGACGGTCCATATTTCAAAAACAGTCACATCTGAAAAAAGTAATTGATGAAATATTAACTTCATTTCATTAGCTTATTCAATGATACGAGGGAGGTCAGAGGATAAAAAATTTCACAACACTCATTTTGTATGGATGTCACCCATATATCAAATAAGTAGTATATCAATATATTTCAACTATTATTAAATAAAGTTATATGTTTAAACGACTCTGTGCAATATTTATTTCACACTAGTTGACCCGCTAGCTCGCTTGTTTTGGTGTATTGGCGAAAGAGTTATTCTTTAAATTTCATTTTTTTTATATGAACAGATTGCCATCAAAACTAAATGTTAAATGAAGCTTACCACAATATTTTAATGAAAACCATATCTAAAACAGATAAGCCGTTTCTGAGAATAGCGTCCACAAACGAATAGACAAACAGATAAACAAAAAAACGTACAAAAATTCTAACAATATTTTTTATATTTTGTTTTTGTGTATATAAGTCCCAATAATATTTTTATTATATATATATATATATATATCTTCCATGTACAGACAGCGATCCGTTACATTTTTATTATATGCATACGTGCATCAATTTTTGTTGAGATTTAAAACTTTTTTCCGGTTTCATCATCGCTAGCAATAGTCGGCCAATTTCAGATCTGCTACATATCTACTTTCAACTCTCATCTCCATTGTATTATAAGAGGCAATAGCTAATCTACATTCTCAAATACAGTATAATAACTACGTAACGACGTCGACCATCTTTACATGACCTTATAGCTGAACATAATGTTTTGTTCCCACCAACAAAGGGTTAAAATTTAGTATTGACTAATGGATCAAGGTGTACTGGTTATGTTTAAAGTACCACAGTACTCGACTGTCAGTGTAAGTAATTAAGTTACGAGGCATAAATGAAGGGCCTCATGCTATTTCAAACAGGTTATTAGTTTACGCATCATTTGTGATCCACATTGTTGCCATTGAATTCAAAATTAGAAAGGCATTCTTTAGTAACAGCGCAAGTAATTCGAATTATTTTGTGTAAAATGTTTGATAGATCTTCTCCACCTCCAAATAGTACAAATCGTTGACCTTTTAAGAAGCCTGATTTACAATTATTTCTCAGTAAAAACTTGTCTCAGTTGACTTGTGTTGTAACTATAAGAAGTTAGTCGTATGATTTTTAGCTATACTAGAGAGAGAAAAAAGTACAGTTCCATTCGTAATGTGTTAAATTTAAAGGGTAAACCTGCGATTGAAATGATGTAGAAAACAGTCATAGTGGTTCTATGCCTAGTACAGTGGCCTAGCACGAATATCTGCGTAAGTGTAACGTAACGTGTCGTTCACGTGAAACAGTACAAACTGTCATTTATCTAGGGCAACTTTGAGACAGATAACTCATCGTTTGAATGCCGAAACGTGACGCGTTGACGATTACGATACAAATAGTTTTCCCCTGATTCTTTGTGCTACGGCCTATGAGATTTTAAATTAGTATTCCAGCCGGTATATTAGCAATTGCGCGATACGAAACCCTTGAGGGAGATATTAATGTAACCATTACTAGCACGCTGTTTTAACGGTTTGTACTTCTACATGATAGAAGTACTTTCATAGTACTTTATTTTAAAACGGCGTGCTAGTAATGGTTCATAATCAGCCTATTATGTTCGTGGGACTCAAGCCTTCCTCCCAGAGAGGGAAGTTGGGCCATATTCAACCACACAGGCCCAGTGATGCTTGGTGGATAGGCTAGTGGCCAACCCATGTTGAATTTTCAGGCCGCCCGAAGGCCTTCGACATAGCCTAACGACTGTTGTCCTAAGACAAACAACTGGGACCGACCACGAAAGCGCTCAGTTTAATAATGCCAATAGCGTTCACCTATCCAACTCCTGACCGCAACAAGCGTTGCGTTATTGATCGGTGAAGATCGCCAAGTCATGTTCCGCACAACAATCAAACAATATGTAATTTTATGTAAGTACTTCTATACTTACATATACTCATAAATACACTCGTAAACGTATCATATATATACTTGTATACGTGATACCTGATTATTGTATACACATGTTTCACATTTGATTCAGCACCCATATATTAAACTAGTAGTTCTGGGAACAGTAGATCTCGCAAGCATAGTCTTATCAGCAGCAATTTTCGCAGTAATTCACAACCTACTATCTCGGCAACGACTTGACCAATTATGCTCATATTAAAAATGTATCTTTATGTCAGATATGAGTACCAAATTTCATCGAAATCAGTCGGATAATAGCGCCACAGCAAACTTATCCCCTTTTAAGGAAAAGTACATTCCCAATCAAAAATCGCTGACGACAAAAAACTTAATTAAATAGTAGAGCATACATACCAAGTTTCGTCAAGATTGGTTTAAAAATGCGACCTGTACAGGAAGACAAACGAACACCTTAACAAATATACGGACAGATCAAAGTCAATTTGGCCAGTTAAAGCAGCTCGGTCAATAACTTCGATTTAAATATGTAATAAAATAAACAACCCTTCTCCAATAACTAACCCGTAATTAATAAGTACCTTACCTACAAAGTGGCAGTTAAAGTGGTCGTTCTACATTTTGCACATGGTTGCGGACCCTTGCCAATTATAATAATTAACTATAAGAGGAAGTGACCTCTTGGGCTTTAGGCGAGGACCCTAACTTGGTAATACCTTGCCCATTTCGGAGATTGATGGGGACAAGACAACGGACTTAAGTCAATATTAGATACGTTGCTAAGAAAGTTTGCATAGAGGGTATTAGAATCCCTCAAGAACTTACATATACTTTGTTTGTTTGTCGCAATTATTCTGAACTTCATATACAATTATTTATTCTTATCTTATGATAAGTAGACCTAGAGGATCAGGCCGCAAGCCCACCTTAATGTTCAGTAAGCTAGCAATAGAAAAAAGGAAATGACTGGGTGTGTCTAATGTTAATAGATAATTACTTTTCATTTATAAGAAGACTTCTAAAATATTCAATAACAGTATGAGAAATAGTATAAATGAAAACCATCATCACCAGTATCCGAGCAAGGTATAAAGAAAAGTAAGCCTAACGCAAAATATTCGCAAACAATATAGTTTAGTACAGTCTGTCATTTATAGTAAGACAGAGAACCATGAAACATAAGATGATAATTATGTACGATAAATCTTGCTTACGTTGACGATACGAATACGAACTTTCTTGCAAACTAGTGTGCCTAATGTAATCGTTAGTTGATGCAAAAAAAAAAGAAACAAACAATGATTAACCTATTACAAATTTGGCACAGATAACTCATAGTTTATACGATAATCCGCAGTGCGTTTTCCAATTGTTTACGTATCAGCCGTGCTATGGTCTCTGTAAATATTTACACAGTCTCTTCTCGCTCTTTTAGCTTAAATCAAACACTGTTCATTCTAACCTACATTATCAAGTTAATAATAGGTGCTACAGACATCCTTTAGTTCAGAGGGTGTATGATGAAATAATGAAACTGTAGAGAATATGCTCGAACAGTGCAAGATTAAAAAAGATGCACCAAACTGCATACTGCTGTTGAAAACAAAACACATTCGATGGAAGGTAATTCTCAGAAAGCATCAAGCTAACCTCTAACGCAAAATAACCCTCCTTTTGGAAAGCTAAGTAAAACATCAGAAAACGCAATAAATAAAATAACCTCCGTACAGTATAATCAGCCTTTTATAAGAAACCAGCAAACTTTGTTGCTCGAACTTCAGTCATTATTTCGTCTTGTTATTTCCCAGACAAGCAAATATTTAAGATGAACTTGGTTCATTACAGTTTTTATTTTCTATTTTATGTGATTGAGTCTATGCAAGAGAAATAGTACGAAAATTTGCTCAGTTCAACCACGACTGCTAGTAAAAACGATCAACGATCAATGCAGAGTTTGAGTGGAGAACTTGAGAAATGCAGAAATTGCGCCTTTCAAATATTTAGTCTAGACGAGTTATTAAAATACCCATAAGTAAGTGAAATTTCCATACCTATCGAATTTGTTTTTGTAAATAATTGATCAGAGTCTTATTTTTTTCGAGTTATGAATGCCAAGTTATTCGTAAATTCTTTCAATATCAAACTTAAACATAAATTGAAACACACTAAGACTTTTTGAAACATTAAAGGTATAAGTTTAAAAGTCAATATTAAAAACCACGTTACCGTCACTTTATAATAACATTTATTATTTTTATTTATTATTATAATACAGACATACTTAATACTTATAATATAATGAAACTTGTTACTTGATAAGTAAGACAAATAATCCAGCATTATTGCTTCTTACTGTAATATATCTGGTTAATAGGCCCATAAATATTTACGTAGGCTCTTAAATAAGATTCGTTACATTATTAGAAACCTCTTTAAGTCTATTTGATACGTAATTACTTTTCAAATAAATATAAGACTTATGAAATCTTGAATCTCATCACATGTATATTATATACAAGTACAATTTGAAAAAATTAAACCATTGTAATCAGTTATTGGAGTGTAACTCAAAAACTACTCGACCGAATTTGATGAAATTTAAATGGGACCACTAGATTTCAAAAAAAAATTTTTAGAATCGGTTCACTCAGTGTAAAGTTTACAGTTGAATTGAGTAGCTCCTCTTTTTTGGAAGTCGGTAGAAAAATTGGGGCCTATTTCGAACAAACCGTTAGTTATACTTTCCTACAAAAAGCAATAAATATCAAGTGTTATTGCTACCAAATTTTCTATATATGTGACAAATTAAAAGATTACACCACCATTTCTGCTAGTCAAACATGGTGGCAACCACGTGAACTGAAGTACTTCCACGAGTCCAAGATGAAGGGCATCACGTGGTCTGACGAAGCCTCCGACAGACAATGAAGAGAATGGCATTCTCCCGCCAATAAAAAGGCGGCGGCGAGCCCACCTTAAGACATCGCTAGGATTTTGGTGTGTGTGTGAATTTTGTAAGAGTCAGCCAGATGGAAAAATACTTAGATATGTGTATTGAGGCTGACAATTATAAGCTAAGTATATTTCTGTGTAATCTGCTTACTGTAACGTTACTTTTGTGAAATTTATCTACGTTCGAATAGAACTTTCCAATGTTACTGATGTGGTGTTTATGTAGGCTTTAATGCAATTGTTACTTAACTAATGTTAGCATCTTGTAAATTCAGTTGAATGGAATTGGTATACATTTGAGTTTCAAGTTAAGGAATACTCGTACATGTGCATAATCTGGTTTTATTGTTTTATTGTAATGGGTGTTACAATAATTACTAAATAATACATACATATGTACTAATGTGTGTAAAATGTAATAATACACCTGCCAGCTTTTTAATACGTTTAGTTTGCCGGATATATTCATTACTTTTAAACCAAAAATTACTTAATAATAAAGCAAAGTAGATGTCAAGGATAATGGCACCACTAGCAAACAGCACTAGCATAGTGAAATATTGAAACAAGTTTCATAGAAATAACGTCCTTATACTACTATGTGATTACGCCGAGCACTTTGGCGAAAGAACTACCAAATTAGGCACACTGTTAGGAAATTACTAATATATTCTGAACCTTATTATCTGTAAAGATAAATACCTACAGCATATAACACAAGTGCAATTTGAAAAATTGTATACCGACTTCCATTGTATTCAGTTATTGGAGTATAACACAAATAGTACTGAACTGAATTTGACGACATTAACATGAGACCACACGGAAGGCACCAGCTTTCAAACAAAAAAAAAATTTGGAAATCGGTTCACTCAAGTTAAAGTTATAAGGCAACAAACATAAAAAAATACAGTCGAATTGAGTACCTCCTCCTTTTTGGCAGTCGGTAGAAAAAGGTGTGCGTAGGTACCTTGTGGACAGCTGTATTAGACATGCCTGTTGGAGTTCGTTAACTTCAATGTGCTCTGCAGTCCCCACGTCACATATTCATTCACCACTGTCTCCTACCGAGCATGCGCCCTTTTGTTACATGTTGTATACTTATCTGTACTAAATCTCTAATAAAGTTTTAAATTATAAAAAATATCATATTTCAAATGACCTTATGCGACATGTTATATAATGGTCCATATGGACCATAACAAATTATATGCAATATTATTGTATTAAACCGTAGGTATTGATGCAAAATAACTAGTTTCAACTGGAACATTTACAGCCGGATTCTGTAGTCTATCGATGTGTATGATTATATGATAACTATATCAATCAATACACTACTCTACTAGATATAAATATATGACATAAGTGCTATACAAACTCAAACAAACTGTATCTAACGTATGACCATTTTCTTTTCCCGGGAAAATCTTTTATAGATACCACCGCCCCCTGGGGGAGCACGGTGGTTATGTGGGAATCCGTATACCCACTAAAAACCCGGGGTGTTCCTCCAAGCACCTTTATGTCGATACTACAGGAACGTTTTGGCAATCGTCTGCGGTCCCGGCGACGCTGATCCCCCAGCAGAGGATCCCAACCCGACGGGGTTAGAGTAGACTAAGCTCTCGCCCCGTCTTCTTTAGGGGCGCACGGAAACACCGCTCGTGCCGCCTCGGGGACACTGATGTTTGGCCGACGGACGCCCCCGCGTACCCAATCATGGAGGTGGGAGAAGGCGTGAAAGATTAACCTCCGACCCTGGTCTCTTTCTGCGTAATGTATAACCCTAAGGGAACCAGTCGCTGGGTAGAAAATAGAAGCTGGTGGTTAGATGGCTTCGTAGGATGTGTTACTAATTACATGATATGACAGGAAATAAGCCAGACAATGGCTATCATTGATTTTATTTCATTAGATTTGCTTTTCTTCTATAGTGTTTGACGTGTTACCCGTCCAGTGTCTACTTTTTTTGTATCTTTCCGAACAACGCATAAAAGTTGAGATAAAAAATATACAAAAAAAATACTACACTTGAATAGTTTGAGCAACTAAAAGCAAGTTTATACCGGTGGAGTGCTGATCTGATAAAGTTAGTTACAAACCAGAGATATAAAAATGTGTACTTATACATTTTTTTTTATTAATTATTCTTCCACACTACACACTACTTCTTTGGTCCGTGCCTTTTAGATTTTTTTTTTTAAGTATCACATTTTCATGGAGATTCGTTCTCCAAACATCACAATAAACATTCTTAAGCTATGGTGGAAATTGCTTAAAAAATAAAGTGAGTCCATTTTTTTTGTAATAACAAATCTATTGCTAGTGAAAAATATTTCCTAATTTTATACTTATGTGTACGCTATTGGTCAGAAGTACTGGCCTCAGGTTCACGCCTTTGCCGTATCCTTTTTAACATAGCCTTCACGATCTCTTCATTTCGGTCTTATATCGCCATTTTGAGATTATACTCTGTATCTATTAATATGTATACATTAGGGCCTTTATTAATAAACGTTGCGTAAACCTATATTAGGCGTAACATGCTTTGTCTTGCTTTTACGCGGGACATTTACTGCAAGCGAAAAATTGACAGATAGATGTTTTAACTACTCCGGGTGTAAGCCAAGTTTATTAATAAGGCCGATAGTGTATGCGCGACATGGCTTAGCACTTTTTTGTACGTACGCATGGTGTACATACGCGCGACACGCGACGGGGTAATAGTGTGGTTAAATAACGTGTACGTTTTTTTACAATTTTTTATTGCTTATAAGGTTAAGGGGCACTTGCCGAGCATAAAATCACAAAATGCTGATAGATCCAGAGCAATCTGAAAAAAATGTTTTAGCCCATGTCTCGGAAACAATGCAATTTAAGGCAAAATTTATTGAGATTATTTGAGTGTCATAGAGTTTCCGATATGTCGGCCAAAAAGTTTTCAAGATGGCGCTTGAAGCTCCACCTCGATCTATCAGCTTTTTATGATTTTATGGTCAGAAAGAGACCTTTAAAAAAGAAAAAAATGATCGGAAATTTTGATAGATAGAAAACACTTTATTGAAACACCACATTAATTACTTAATATTAAAAAGGACAATTATTTAACCTAGGTGTTACAATGGGCGGTCTTATCGCTCAGAGCGATCTCTTCCAGACAACCCATTCTCAAAGGAGTATCAAATATAATATAGACGGTAACAATAAAAAATCAATAAACTAATAATAATATATAAATACATGCATACATAAATAATATACTTGTATAATAAATACGTATAATAATAAATATATATATAGATACAAATAAAATGTATAAGAGTAAACAATAAAGCATCTGACAGTTACGAGTACATTTCTATAGTTTAGGACATGTTTGTCGTTCATGTCAATAAAACAAGTAAACGTTTAGAAATACTAAACATATAAATAAAATTTAGTGCCAGATTAAATTCTATTTTACTGTGCTATTTGTAAAAAATACTAAATCACATAGTAGAACCAGCTTTAACAGTTTTATTTATAATCATAGCGTAACGGGAGAGTCGATTTGTAAAATTTAGGTTTCTATCCACTTAAATATATTACTTAGGTACCTAAATATCATTAAGAATACGAGCATCTAATAAATTAATACGTAATCACTTATAAGATGACTCTGCTCAATTATTATAATGAAATACATTAGTAGTTAGAAGGGTCAAAGGGTTGCTCAGATTATACTTTATAAGTCCTTTGTCTTGCCTTTCAGTATAATAAGTATTAATGATGGAGATTATACATAATTTAGTAGCGAACGTTTTGTGAACCGTGATTCGTGACATTAGAATTTGTAATTAGTTTTGTGCTAAGTACGTGTGTAAAATATCTACGAGGAATTTAATTGATAAAAAAAATATTGGTTCTATCACAACCATATTTTAGGGTTCCGTACCGAAAGAGTAAAACGGGGCCATATTACTAAGACTCCGCTGTCCGTCCGTGTGTTTGTCTGTCTGTCCGTCTTTCACCAGGCTGTATCTCATGAACAGTGATAGTTACACAATTGAAATTTTCACAGATGATGAACTTATGTTGCCGCTATAACAATAAAATATATATTTTAGGATGCTCCCATATAACAAACGTGCTTTTATTGCTTGTTTTTGCTCGATATTGATAACGGCAACAGGTAGACGCTAGAAATATTCACAGAACATTAAGTAATATATTCACTTTAAAAATAAACAATAAAATGAAATAAAACAAATATTTATTGGGGCTCCCATACCACAAACGTGATTATTTTTCTCGTTTTCTCGATATTGATAACGGCTACAGGTACTACACTCTTGAAATATTTACAGACAATTGAGTTAGATTATTCACATCATTTTTCACTAAAATAAAATTAATATTTAAGGGGCCTTCCAGAAAACAAACGTGTTTTTTTACTTAGAGCAATAATGTCAGACGTTTTCTGTACTTAATCTTTACCTCTGTGTGCGAGTCCAACTCGCACTTTGGGCTGTTGGCCTTACATCTTCGCCCAAGATTAAAAAAGTATTGTGGTCCCTCGGGATACAAGCACCCCGGTTACATACATTTGTAGTTAGACCATCTGTAATGTTAGATAAGTAAATAGTAGTAGAAGAAAGTTATTGTACTATATAATAGTAAAATTTTTCATGTGAATACTCTGTAGATAAATTCCTGACATAATTTCATTAATTAAGTGCGTGTAAAAACTTTATTGACTTGGTATGAATAGTTTTGTAAGGTTACTAAACAGTTTTAAAGTTCTTGTGTGGGGGCGTGGTTAAAAGTTGCATACGAAGCCGCAGGCAAAAGCTTTGTTTTTTGTATTTCTTAATTGAATAACGTGTGTTGGGAACATGAGCATTAATCAAACTTTATGTAATATACATTTTACTTATTAGAAAAGTAATAGTTAAATAATAGTTTATAGTAGATGTTTGTTAAGACTTATCCATAGATACTAAGCTACGTATCAAAATTCTTTTTATGACAAATCTTTTACCATCCAATTTGTACGCTTTGTTGTTCTTTAGAAGTTGTCTCTCGAATCAAAGGAAATTCGATTTATCGGGCTCGTACGTCAACCTTTAACAAATAAACAAAAAGAGATTTAGTTTTGTGAAAAAACTTTGTATTGCATAGTAACATATGCAGTGCAGGTATCGGCCGGGACTGGAGGTTGGCCTAACGAAGACCGTTCGTTGTCTGAATACTTGATGTTACCTTTTTTAGTTTTTGTCTCATGAATAAATCAGCTTAGGACTGTGGCGACAATTTTATTTTGAGTTGTTTATAAAAAAAAACTCTATAAGTAGTAATTTCAGGTCAAACTATATTTTAAAACAAATACCGAGATGGGCTTTAGACAGATTGAACTGCGTGGTGTTTTATATGTGATTAGATTACGGAACACGCCTAAGGCCTATCTTGTGTTAGGCGGTAACATCAGGCTATAACAGATGCATTAGATCACAAGTGACGAACTGCACTGCACTTAACACCCCGAGACAATAAGCTGTAAAGACTTATGTGCCTGTAATTTAACTGGCACCCATACCATGCAAACCGGAACATAGCAATGGGAATATTGCTGCTTTGCGGTAGAAATAGGTATAGTGCCAGTAGGATACACCGGACAAACTCGTTTACAAAAAGTTACTAAACTGTCTGCACGAGGTTTTGCTTAATTTACCAATACAATACAGCGTTAAAGAGTTAAATACTTTGTATAAAATGTCGAAGGCGAATTTAGATAATCCTAACTTATATATTATGTTCTAGGATTGACTATTCTTTAATAATTATATAAATTCAAAATAACGGAAATTTCTCTAGTGATTGAAATGAAATGAGATTCATGACACACAATTTGTACAATTTCAAATAAAATTACATTTTGAGTATACAGACATATAAGTACGAAAATATAACATAATAAAATCAAAATACTTTACATAGGTACATGCCTATGGGGAACAAAACACGTATGGGAAACAGAGTGAGCTGTGCGTGTCATGAACATGGGTCCCGACTCAGCATACGATAAAGGACAGAATCATAGTCACTGATTTTCAGTCGCAACCTCGTATAGTCATGACCTCACGAACCTCAGCAAAGCGAGACGCGATATTCGGTGATACCTCACAGTTCGTTCCATAAATACCTTAGTACCATGGTAGGTACATTTGATTGTATCGTGTTTGTATTTTTAAATTTATGTTTGCCATAGCAATCGTTAAATAAAAACAAAAAGCGAAAACATCGGCAGGATTGCAGGTTTAGCTAGTATGTTCAAATTGGTCTCAACGATAAAAGCCCGTTGCCTCGTTATCTGCTACTAAGGTGAAAAACTGAAAACCTTAACAGACCAATTTTATTAAGTTTTCTGGTCGAATTTTATGATAAGCGAACTTTGATTCCGCCAGACAGACAACAATGCCTAACGTTTCATTCGAAGACACTTCAGCCATCCAAGTCAGTTTAACATCCAAATTCAATTGCTCACTCAAAACGCTGATTATTAGTTTTTAAAAACTAAAAGCAATTGATTTTGGATGTTAAACTGACTTGGATGGCTGAAGTTTCTTCGAAGGCCTAATCAAATAAGGATCCAATTAAAAATGTTATCTATTCAATTATACAATAGATTTCAGCTAATTTTTTGTTTTTTTGATGCTGTAAAGGACCTGGAAATTTTTTTTCCATAAAAAATTAGCATTTGAAAGATCCAGTATATTACCAGATCGGTAATATCAACGAAAAAGCGACAGTCACTTGTTTTTTGCGGGGTTTTTGCAACTCTGGTTTGCAAATTTGATGATAGTCGGGAGCTCACTAGGTTAAGCGCTTAGTGATTTTACTGCTGCAATCTTTTCAGTAAAAACTATAACACAAAAAGTAAACCATAAACAACCGTATGAGAGAAACCGTTCAGTGTGCATTTGGGTTCAGCCGGACCCAACAAAAACCTAAAAAGCAGTAAACGTTTTAGTATTCTAATTCTATTTCTAGAATTCTAACAGGTTCCTATCTGTTTACTAAAGATTGTAGGTTAACTTACTGAGTACAGGCAAAATAGGAGTACAGACTAATCATTTAATGCGATGAATTAAAAAGCCTTTACTTATTCAAGGCTACTTCATTAAGATCCCTCATTTTAAAAAAGTACGTTTCCTTTAGAAAATAAAGCCACGCTGAGTGCTTCTCAAACGATCTCTGGATTTGCATGTAATTATCATTTTTGATTCTCTTTCCTTTTGTGTAAATACTCGTCTAAAAGGTAACACCGTAAACGACATAATACGGAGAGAGATATGCTGAATAATTTATACCCTAATACGGTTCTTGACTGATAGTGATGGTGTCAATATCTTAACGTGTTTATTTTATCGATATAAACATATTGTACATTTATCAATCCTCAAGTTAAATGTGTAAATATTTGCGTCAAGTATAATGTTTATTCGAATAGTCAGAGTCAAGTCATAATCACTGAAATATGTCTGTCCTAAAGTCACTGTCCTGTAGAACTTTCTAAGGCAATTGACGAGGAAAACACAAAAAACAACGTTTTAAGATTATGTAAACTTTGCCTACTAGTGATTTGTGATGACAACTAACCAGATCATAACTTACTACGGACTATTACACGTCAAATCTCGAAAAAAAATATCACAAATCTAGACAAAATAAACAAGATCAATATTGGCCATTGTTGGCGGTTTTCCCGCCCTAGTAAAGGTTCTATCGATATGGGCATTGTTTGTTTTAGATTAGGAAGCAGTGGTCCGTGAAAATTAAGACAAAATCTTTTGTACACACACTTTATTACCGTTATTTAAGAAAGTGTGTACCACAAATATAATATTTATCAAAATTATTTGTTTTGATATGATAAATGTCGCAACATGTAATCACATTTTTATGTACAATTTGATAGCAAATATTACCTATAAAACAATTAATATGCTGTATTTGTATCATCATGTCATGCGTCATGATAAACGAATGTACTTAGATTGTAACCATCGATATTAACTTACCGTTAACGAGTACAACCCTATTCCATGTTTCCGCGTAAACGTTAAATACGCTTCAATGGATATTACTTTCGGGGATTTTTGCCTAAATAAATTATTACATTTGACTAGAACAAATTTTAATGAATTTTGAGTGGGTGTCGTAAGAGCAATACGATTTCACATTATTCGGTTGTTGGTTTTGAAGAGATAAAGGAAACCCTCTGGCTATGTGTAGGAGACATAATTTCAAACACACTTCATACAAAACTTGCAGGTACGTCATGTTTTAGACGCAAAGTATATTTATGGAGTAGGATCCCGTGTGGACGGTAAACTGTAGTCCAATCACTATTTTTGTTTGATCAACAATTGTCATTGTCAACGTAAAGCTAATGACACAATGAAAGACGGCGTTTTTAAGCATTAAAAGAGAATTGCAACATCATAGTGTCATGCTGGGTATCCCAATCACAGGTCTAGAATTCAGTCATCACTATCAGGATTCAGCTATTCTATTATATGTGCTGAATACACACATTACAATAAGCCTTTGCTCAGTATTGGATTCATTGAAGATGATGATGTATAAAACTAGTATCACGACTAGATCGTCTTAGGGCCGCGGCGCCCGCGCCGTAGCGATTGTTACGACCTGCGCTCGCGTCATATGTTTGCGCCGAGTTGGGAACCAACGGCTCTTGTGCCATACCTATAGCGAGTTAAGAGACAAAATTTTTGCCAGAGATAGTTGAATAACCAAGGAATCTGATACATAAACATTAATTTTAAATTTATCAGTAAAATATTATGTTACACGAGGACAAACTTGACGTAGCCGAAAAAATCAGAGTTGATGTGGAAAAAAAAATTTAAATTTTACACTATACCTAATAGGTTTTTGCAATAATTAAATAGTAAAAACATATCTAACTAATTACATTCAAATATTTGAATTTGTAAAAGAAATATAGTAATCAAAAAAATTTGCAATCTGACCGCAAACATTAAGTTTTAACAATAAATAATGCTTACCATGACAGGATTTTGAATTGATATTTATAAATATTTTGAATGTCTCAAACAAAAATATGATTTTTACCTAGTAACATAAGCTTAGGTTATTAATAATTACATAAAAAGTAAAACTTACTGTAAAATTTCGGGCAATAATGATTTTTTTTTCAACTTCCATTGTCTAGAATTAGACATGGTGATTTAAAAAATAGTGGTTAAACATCAATATACGTAAATACAATTGATATTTGCAGAATAGTAGACATGGACGGAGCCTCGCACAGATATAATACCTACAATACTGCAGCGACCAGCAAAAGAGGCATTGATGGACAAACGTGTGAATGTAAGCCGAGGCCAAGCCAAGGCGCACATACGTAAGTTTGGGATAATTCTAACGAAGTCGAAGTTTGTTGTATAGTAGTCTGCTTTGATGGGAGGTCGATGGGCGGTATTGAATACTTTCGTTGATTTTACGTGTAATGTTGCTATTATTTTCAATCGATTTTTCTATGTAGCTTTTATTCAGACTTCCATCCGCCATGTCTTTAATGTGTAAATTCGCACATGTGTCAGCAAGAAGAGTCGCTGAAGATCAACGAAACCAACGCCCAGTATAATATGATTCTGGATTTGCAAGCCAGTTCGAAATTTGAATAAAACCTTTGGTTACCTCCTTGGTAGTCATGTTACATCACGAGTACATGACAGTTATGAGTTCAAAAGGTAATTTATTTGGCCACTACACTACGACAGATATGGATTTTCATACAACTATTGCCGGCCACTGCTCGAATGTATTTGGCCAGTCCAGTAATGTATTATCTCTAAGAAGATTGTCAAAGTAATGCTTAAATTTCCAAGAATGTTTGAGAAAATATAATGAAAATTTTTTGTTGTTGGTTTGTCGATTCGTCGTTATTTTAATGCTGTAATTAAGCAACTGACTGACATTTAATTTCATACAGATAGATTTGGATACAGTACAGAAATTAGAATATAAATTTGATAAAAATTACTGTTGAAATGTTAATTTGTTAGTTGTTGAAAGGTTGTATTAACAAGCACAAAAACTATCATCATATCATTTTTTTTTGGTGATCCAAAAACAAATTCATAGCATTTCATAGCGTAGATAATCCACTGTACGCCGTACCTTACAGTTCCTTATAGTGCAATTACGAAGTTATAATTTAAGTTTAAAAGTGTACCATGACTTGTGTCAAGAAGACTTATGCGCGTTCTTAACAGTATTTTATTTCAAATTCGTTTTGCGATACAAGTTCACATATATTCATAGATATGTTCTTTGTGTAAGTTGCTCCTTCGTAATTCTTATCTCTGTACAAAACATTAGTGCACTGAGGAACGTGCCTGCTACTAGCTATTTCCTTGAATGAAACTATTATATACATCATCATTACTACAATTTAATTCACTCTATTGGATCAATCGTTATGTCCAATAAAATTAAATATTGTATTTAATGTTGCCATAGTTCAGACTTTTCCGACTTTTTCAATATGAGGTTTATCTTTGTTTCTTTATTTGATAATTTTACTGTTATCTTTTATTTTGCACATACATGTAATTTTACATAAATATATAAGTGTTAATGAAACATATGGGTTTAGATGAGTATTTTACACTAATGTTGGTAAAAGTTATTGTTTTAATTTGATATTACGGTACATGACAGTCAAATTTCACTTTATGTAAAGCACCGCGCCTGCCCGCAACAGTTACAGTGCAAAGTTTTGTTCTTGGTACTAGGTACATGAAGTTGACTCTAGACATTGAAGTATTCGAATTAGTCTCATCCACCTACTAATACCACTTGCTACAGACCTGTTTAAACCCTAACACTGTTTGTGCTTATATACAAACTGCTGCATTGACTACAGTATCAGGTTCAAAAATAGTGTTTCAACAACAATTTACAAATGTACTAACTAAGTTACACGTCAGCCATTTTAAACTCCAGATTGCAAGGCAAATTAAATTCAATGTAAGACACGGTGTAACAGATTGTCAATGCATCTGTCAACAAATATACCATTGTTTTCGTTGGACTCGAACCAATATGCAATTGGCGGTTTGGTTGAACTGTTGTGGTACTGAGAGAGAAGGCCTCTTGCATTAGAGGGTTTCCTAGTAGACGGATTTCTAGCTTCTTATACAACTCATACCCCGGAAATTCTTCTAATGGAATGCTTAGCTTTTTACAATTAATAAACATTGAAATCCATTAACTTTAAATGGATTATAATTAAAATTATAAAAAAAGTCTTATTATAGTGGAGAAGAATCGTATGGTTAACAAATACTGTATATCTGGTTAGGATAGTTAAGATCAAAATATCTTAGTTGATAGACAAAAAAAATGTCATAATTTTATAATTGTAACAATGTACAATATTCAAGTTGAGGTGCGATATACCTAGTACTTTATGATTTTAATATTTTTTCAGACTGACATGCGGATTGATGGTTGTAGGCGGTCTTTTCTGGACATTTCAGTATCATACTACACCGGAATTTAAGATTCCTAATTGGGAAGATATTCTTGAAAAGATAGGCATAAAGTGGCCAGATAGTTTGCCTAAGCCCTGGGAAATGGGGATCACATGGCCTAATTTTACAATGCCTACTATGCCGACTATGCCTGATTTATCACAGCATCTTCCAAATATGCCTGATATATCACAGCATCTTCCAAATATGCCTGATTTATCACAGCATATTCCTAATATGCCTTCTTTGGGCACTGGTTTAATGGATAACCTAATACCAAATTATGCAACAACGCCAGACCCGAGCTTTTGTGCAGGTATAATAGCGAATGGTCTTAAGTATCCAGGCTGTCCTGAACCCAATAGCCGTTAACGTTACTTTTGTGTGTCCAGGAGATATTTTTGTAAAATAATTATAACTGTAATTTTTCTTTTACTAAGGTTAATGCCATATTAGTTATTTTTTATGGTGTTAGTTACGAGACGGACAAGATAAGATATTAAGTGCTACTAATTTAAATTCTCAATTATAAATCAACTCATAAAGTTGACAACCACATGACCCACAGGCGAGAATCATCAAATGTAAAGTTGCATTTAGAAATCTTTATAGATGTATATGATAGAAATATGTATAATAAAATATCAGATATTCAGATATTTTAAATATATTGTCCTTTTTCTAGCTGCATGTTTGGGTGTTAGCTGTACTTTTAGGTTGAGAGAGCATGATTTGAAGTGCATTAACATTAATGATTTTACACTTGCATCGTATTATTGGGGGCCGAGTATCGCGCACGCCCATAGCAATAGATTAGTATATAAGAGTTTAGAGTGTTATACACGACTCTCGGTTGAGCAATTATGTGAGATATCCGCCATAGAATTAATGGAAAAGAAGCTTATCGTTGTATTTATAGATCTAATCTAACAAGTACAGTACTTTCCAATAATATAATATCTGTTCGAGAAGCTGCGATTCAGGAAAGGAATTTGTGGTGTTCGGCGATATGAATGTCGATTATCTGAATCCATTAACTTCAGTCAGACGTAAAAAAATATATATTAGCCTTATGTAATTTGTACAACATTGCAGATTTTCCTACAAGGGTCACCAATTCTACGAGCACTAGTATTGATCATGTCTATATCAGTTGTGAGTCGGCGTGCGATGCTCGAGCGGTAACCGTTCTCACCTTGTTAAGCTATCACTACGCTGTGAGCGCGTCCATTCCCTGCGAGCCGAGCCCGGGCCCAGGGACTGCACGCGCTCGTCTCGCCAGATCTTATAGCTATGCTAATAGACTTAACTTTACCGCGGCTATAGAAAGCGTGGACTGGGATGAGGTAGAACAGAAACACTTGGTATCACGGGATCAACTGGCTGAAGCCGTGTTGAATATTATTACATATTATAATGATGTATGCTTTCCATTAAATCGGTCAGTGCCGACAAATAAAAATACTCTTGGATTACTAATGAAATAATCAATTTGAATTCTTTTATAAATGACATGTATGAGATGACTACTAAATTTCCATGTAATAAAAACCTTTTAAATAAAATCATTGAATTTGAAATAAATATGACGACTTGCTTAAGCATGAAAGGAGTAGTTATTATAGTAATTTAATTAATCAATTACATAATGTCATAAAATCAATGTGGGAAGCTGTTAATGCCGAAACTGGCAAGTCAAAACGATATCGCGATTACACTGAACTACAGACGTGACTCGATGGGTCTAAATTTCCCAGTAAGATCGACGCCGTCGACGCTGTATGCGTACATTTTGTGAGTGTGGCTGCAAAATGCAGTGCGCCCGCTGCTGACGTGCATGCCGCAACATGCGCGCTAACGATGGCAGGCCCACTGGATCAAACCGTTGACAGCGCTAGAGGTGTTTCAGATTCTGTCGACTCGCGTAGCACGTTAACATACGAAAGATGCTTATGAGATCTCTACATTGCTGCTTCACACCACTGCTCGACATTTAGCATATATCCTGTCCTGTATATATAACAGTTGCATTAAAAATGAACGTTACCCGCATGCGTTAAAACAGGTCAAAATTGTCCCTATTTATAAAGGAAAGGGGAAACAAGAGGATATATATAGTTAGAGACCAGTATCGGTAATACCAATCATAGCCAAGGTATTTGAATATTGGTTAAGTACTAGGCTAACTGAATACTTGACAGCTAACCAAGCCTTAAGTGTTAGACAATATGCATATCGTAGAAGACGATCTACTACGTCATTAGCGAGGGAAGCAATTCGACGTATCTTGGAATCCCGTGAAGGCCAACAGCAAGTCGCAGTGATCTTCTGTGACTTATCAAAGGCGTTCGATGTCGCAGACCATATGATTCTTGTCGCAAAGATGAAACACTATGGCATCCATAACGCAGTTCTTAAGTTGCTGACAGATTACATGAACATCGATCTCAGATGGTTGTAGGATATAGGGGAACGGTAAAATCACAGCCTCTAAAGACAGTAATAGGAATGGCGAAGGATCCTCCCTGTCGAATATCATATTTTCCCTTTTACTTAACGACCTACCAGAGTTCATTCGCAACGGATACTTACTAACGTACGCCGATGACGTCGCTGCTGTGGTGACCGCATCTAACATAAGGCAGTTAGAGTTAAGGCTAAATGAACTAGCAAGGGAACTGAGCGAGTGGTTGAAAATAAATGGATTAGTTCTGAATGTTGTTCATGTATAGAAATTTAAACGTAAGAGTGGGTACAGTTCTGATGGAACAGGTAAAAACCACGACATTTTTAGATTTCGTGCTAGATAGTGGCTTGGTCACGTGGGAGGGTCACATTAGGGCAAGCTGTGTGAAAAACTCGGCCGGGCCTGCTTTGCGCTATGGCGATTGTCCACTATTCTGCCGTATAATATGGTCCGGAACTCATAATGCGCTTCTGTGCATTCCTTTTTACAATATGGCGTTCAACTATGGGGACGGGCTGTGGAAACGTAGCGCGTCTTCAGAATGCAAAAAAGAACCGTTCGAGCCATAGCAAGAGTATCACAGGAGACAACAGTGCTTTCTATATTTCGGACCATGAAAATATTGACTGTGCCAGCCATGGTATGTCTTTAGGCAGCGTTATACGCCAGGGACGACAACCAGGACGAATTTACCAAGCTTGGCGCTGGGCACGAATATAGCTCGCGGAACACGTACCGACTGCGGGCGGCGCCACGTCGATTCAATAAGACGTTAAAACTAGAGCACGTGATGGTGCCGACGGTGTACAACCGGTTGCCTCCCGACATACGTGATGCGACATGTAGGGCTTATTTCAAACGTCAACTCAAAAAATGGCTTTTTGAACAGACTTTCTATACATTTGACGATGTAATGAAGTATAAGTGACCTTATTATTCGAATTTATATTGACATTCTTCTATTTTGTATGTGATTATTTAATTAAGTATAAATAATATTAAGTTATCTAAAAAACAGACAGGTAAATACTTAATATAACTTTTTGTTGATTTGTCTGATCTGATCTTAATTCCAAAGTGAATGTTTATTTTTATTTTCTTGTTGACCTGTAACAATATTGTTATCAATAAAATATTTACTATGACTAAAGTATGAAATTGCCATTTCGTACTGAATAAATTTTTTTTTTGTAGTGTAGCATAAATAGTACATTATGCAATTAGTGATTAAAGGACGGATTTATAACGAGGGTCATAGATGAATCACGAGTAAGGAAAGGATTGTCATGACTGAAGCACGACCAGTGATTCTTGTTGATTGAATCTCGAACGTAGGGAGTTATTCAAGTGTTAGAATCCTGAGTGATGCGAGTAATTCATGGCTCTCGATATAAATCTGTTTTATTCAAGAGTTGCATATATACTATACTTTATACGATAACTACGAGAAAAAGTGTGTTTAAGTGAAAATAGACATTTAATAACGAAAACGTTCTCACCCTGTTAAGCTATCACTACGCTGTGAGCGCGTCCATTCCCTGCGAGCCGAGCCCGGGCCCAGGGACTGCGCGCACTCGTCTCGCCAGATCTTATAGCTATGCTAATAGACGTAACTTTACCGCGGCTATAGAAAGCGTGGACTGGGATGAGGTAGAACAGAAACACTTGGTATCACCGGATCGACTGGCTGAAGCCGTGTTGAATATTATTACATATGATAATGATGTATGCTTTCCATTAAATCGGTCAGTGCCGACAAATAAAAATACTCTTGGATTACTAATGAAATAATCAATTTGAATTCTTTTATAAATGACATTTATGAGATGACGATGGGTCTAAATTTCCCAGTAAGATCGACGCCGTCGACGCTGTATGCGTACATTTTGTGAGTGTGGCTGCGAAATGCAGTGCGCCCGCTGCTGACGTGCATGCCGCAACATGCGCGCTAACAATGGCAGGCCCACTGGATCAAACCGTTGACAGCGCTAGAGATGTTTCAGATTCTGTCGACTCGCGTAGCACGTTAACATACGAAAGATGCTTATGAGATCTCTACATTGCTGCTTCACACCACTGCTCGACATTTAGCATATATCCTGTCCTGTATATATAACAGTTGCATTAAAAATGAACGTTACCCGCATGCGTTAAAACAGGTCAAAATCATCCCTATTTATAAAGGAAAGGGGAAACAAGAGGATATATATAGTTAGAGACCAGTATCGGTAATACCAATCATAGCCAAGGTATTTGAATATTGGTTAAGTACTAGGCTAACTGAATACTTGACAGCTAACCAAGCCTTAAGTGTTAGACAATATGCATATCGTAGAAGACGATCTACTACGTCATTAGCGAGGGAAGCAATTCGACGTATCTTGGAATCCCGTGAAGGCCAACAGCAAGTCGCAGTGATCTTCTGTGACTTATCAAAGGCGTTCGATGTCGCAGACCATATGATTCTTGTCGCAAAGATGAAACACTATGGCATCCATAACACAGCTCTTAAGTTGCTGACAGATTACATGAAACATCGATCTCAGATGGTTGTAGGATATAGGGGAACGGTAAAATCACAGCCTCTAAAGACAGTAATAGGAATGGCGCAAGGATCCTCCCTGTCGAATATCATATTTTCCCTTCTACTTAACGACCTACCAGAGTTCATTCGCAACGGATACTTACTAACGTAGCACTTACGAACTAGCAAGGGAACTGAGCGAGTGGCTGAAAATAAATGGATTAGTTCTGAATGTTGTTCATGTATAGAAATTTAAACGTAAGAGTGGGTACAGTTCTAATGGAACAGGTAAAAACCACGACGTTTTTAGATTTCGTGCTAGATAGTGGCTTGCCGTGGGAGGGTCACATTAGGGCAAGCTGTGTGAAAAACTCGGCCGGGCCTGCTTTGCGCTATGGCGATTGTCCACTATTCTGCCGTATAATATGGTCCGGAACTCATAATGCGCATCTGTGCATTCCCTTTTACAATATGGCGTTGAACTATGGGGACGGGCTGTGGAAACGTAGCGCGTCTTCAGAATACAAAAAAGAACCGTTCGAGCCATAGCAAGAGTATCACAGGAGACAACAGTGCTTCCCATATTCCGGACCATGAAAATATTGACTGTGCCAGCCATGGTATGTCTTTAGGCAGCGTTATACGCCAGGGACGACAACCAGGACGAATTTACCAAGCTTGGCGCTGGGCACGAATATAGCTCGCGGAACACGTACCGACTGCGGGCGGTGCCACGTCGATTCAATAAGACGTTAAAACTAGTGCACGTGATGGCGCCGAGCGACGGTGTACAACCGGTTGCCTCCCGACATACGTGATGCGACATGTAGGGCTTATTTCAAACGTCAACTCAAAAAATGGCTTTTTGAACAGACTTTCTATACATTTGACGATGTAATGAAGTATAAATGACCTTTATTATTCGAATTTATATTGACATTCTTCTATTTTGTATGTGATTATTTAATTAAGTATAAATAATATTAAGTTATCTAAAAAAATAGACAGGTAAATACTCAATATAACTTTTTGTTGATTTGTCTGATCTGATCTTAATTCCAAAGTGAATGTTTATTTTTATTTTCTTGTTGACCTGTAACAATATTGTTATCAATAAAATACTTACTTAAAGTATGAAATTGCCATTTCGTACTAAAAAAATGTTTTTTTTTGTTGTGTAGCATTAATAGTATATTATGCAATTAGTGATTAAAGGACGGATTTTATAACGAGGGTCATAGATGAATCACGAGTAAGGAAAGGATTGTCATGACTGAAGCACGACCAGTGATTCTTGTTGATTGAATCTCGAACGTAGGGAGTTATTCAAGTGTTAGAATCCTGAGTGATGCGAGTGATTCATGGCTCTCGATATAAATCTGTTTTAGTCAAGAGTTGCATATATACTATACTTTATACGATAACTACGAGAAAAAGTGTGTTTAAGTGAAAATAGACATTTAATAACGAAAAAGGGAAGGTTGAATTAATTAAAATGCATATTAAATTTAGAACAATTACTGAACATAAGAGTAATTTTCTTATACTCGTAATTATAAATATATTTTTCTGCAATCGCAGCAAAGAACGTAATTTCAATACAGTTTTTATTATAGTGCTAAACTCCTTGTCGGAAATATCGATCAACTAAATCTCAAGGAGTTATTTGCATAAAAGTTTGTATGTCGAATATTTTTTGCGCAAGGAGTTTTTATCAAGTTTTTTTTTTGCGCAAGGAGGTCGTATAACCATTCAGATGGAGATCAAATATATTGGTGTGTTCTTAATTCAAACACCAAAATAGTGACTAACATAAGCTTTTAAGAGCTTTTTTGTATTGACCAATATTGTGGGTATTCTAACATCTAAACATGCCGTTAACTCCTTGGTAGTTTGATACGGATTGTCTTCCACCATCTCATCATTGAATTCATTGTTATTTACCTTAGTAGCTGGTCTTCCTCGTAGTTCATTCTTCAAGTTTCCAGTACCGTAACCGCTTTCAGTGGTTAAATTAAGGACGCATGCGTTCGTTAGCCACAGCATTGTCATCTCGACTCTCACAATTACTGCTCCGTTAGTCCCACGTCGGAACGCGTATTTGAAAATTACTCTGATTTTCACTAATTCCATCTTCACCTTGAAAATTTAAAGTAATAACAATTAAAAGTCATAGAAACAAATGCATCTGTTTTATGTTTGTTATAGTTTTCATGTGAAAAAAGTTTCACTCTGAAATCTGACATCATGAAGTGCGTTAAATCGGCAATTTCATATTTAAGACCCTATATATATTAAACCTGGTGGGTCAAAAACGCAACCTCATGAAAATCCGGCTGATTCATTCAAAGTAAAATACGATATTAATTAATAAGATTTAGGTGCTTTGTTGCTACTCAGGAATTTTTTTAATAATGGAAAACGATAATAAAAAATATTTAGTGACACTTCCGCTGAAAAAAAACAATAATTTTGGCCTATTTGGGGGTGTGCACCACCCTCCCTCCCGCACAAACTGCTTAATAGGAAGAATACGTCGTAATCGTTTTTTGATAATGGATTTCCGCAAAGTGACGCCTGAATCAATAAATTATTTTAATAATGGATTGCAAAAATATTACTACTGTAGATAAAGGTATTAACTTGTTTAAATTTTATTCAGATTCACTAGAATGTAGTAAGTTTGTGAGCTTCACGAGTTTAGTGAATCTAAATACCTTTGATATGAGATATGCACGCACAACGCGAAGTCTGCTCCCGAGAAACGCTCCATAGCGACTGAATTCCCAAGAGCCAGGCTACCGATTGACATAACTTCCGCACTCCTCGGAGTCGTTGCGTTCACGCAGTAAGCTAAATAAATATCAACTTTCTTTTGAGACACCCTGTAGCTGCGCCCCGCGGTTACACCCGCGTGGATAATGATGATGATGAAAAAGTATCCTATATGTTATTACTTTTTAAAGCACTAACGCCTGCTTTAGCGATCTCAAACATTGACATTTATAGAAAGATAAATTCACATCCTCGGACGGGTTTCGAACCTGCGTCTTTTGACTCTCCGTGTCAGACGCCATTGACCAACTAGGCCACCGAGGATTGGGTCTGAGCATCGAATTTTAACTCTCTATTTGACTAACCGTCTGGGGACGGAGAGACATCTATTGAACAGCTTTGACAGTACTATCCAACAGAAAAAAGCATAATTTAGAAATACTTAAACTTTCGTATTGATATATTATATACGTACTTACTTGGTGCTTGGTACTTGGTGGGCTGGCTCTTTTCCGCAACCAGGCCGCTGTGGCGCGGCCCATTTTGCGTGATAGCCGGGTGAAGCTGATCAGTCCACCCACACGGTGTCGCCCAGGAAAGCCAGCAGCTCCTTCAGCTTGGCGCAGGCTTCCCACACAGTCCTCGGCGAGCCGAGGTTTGCTGCCCTTTGTGCCGCCACGCTCCTGCATTCAATGAGCAGATGCGCAGCTGTTTCTTCCGCCTCCATGCAGCCTCTGCATAGGGGGCTGTCTGTAACACCTAGATTAAACAGGTGTTTGTTTAAGGAGCAATGACCGTTCATAATTCCGACGATATGTCGTACATTATTTCTTTTAAGATTGAGGAGTTTTCTGGAGAATTTCAGATTTAGAATCGGAAAAACCTCCTTCGACTGCCTACAACCCTCGATACTTGCCTAGTAGTCCTGATGCTGGTCCTTAGTTTTTTTGCGAATCCATGCACGAATTTGACTGAAAGGTAGGGGGATCATTGGTTCTGGTCCTGCACACGTCATTCCGGAACCTCTCCTAGCTAGCTCATCAGCCGCATCGTTACCTCTGGAATCGCTATGCCCCTTTATCCATTGGAGTGTGACATTATTGTTATGGTTACTTACTTCCTCCAATAGTCGGTGACATTGTATGATTAGCCACGAAGAGTGGTCGTATCTATTTAGGGCTCGTAGTACCGCAGTGCTGTCGCAGAGTATCCTAATATTACTATTGGTTACCTTTCTGCGAAGTACTGCTGCTGTGGCTTGGATGACACCCACACATTCTGCTTGGAATATAGAGTTGTGTTTACCTAGCCCTGTTGCTATGTGTATGTTTAGTTCCTCCGAGAACGCTCCCGCTCCGGTGCCTGTTGCCATCTTAGAGCCATCTGTGTAAATTCTGACTTTATGTATACCTGAGCAGTCGCTTGGCTCTTCGTTTAGTTGTACGCGGTAGCTCTTTGTAAAGAAGTGTTGCTTTTGTACTCTATCATAGATAGACTTTATTAGAGGGTTTCCAACTGCAAAGTCTTCTATGATTGTTGTATGGGGTGCTAATTGGTCCTGATACCAGAGGTTTAGTGCCTTTAGCCTGTACGCAGCCGCCGCGGCCTCTTGTTGTGTGTATAGGTGTAGTGGGGTTAGGCCTATCAGGGCCTCAATCGCGGCGGTTGGTGCAGTGCGCATGCAGCCTGTTACGGCTACACAGGCAAGTCTCTGAAAGGTTTGTAGCTTGGTTTTGGTGGTGCTCAGGGTGGTTCTGGGCCACCACACAATTGCACCATATGTTAGTGAAGGTCTGATTACAGTTTTATATAACCACAGGGTGATCTTAGGGCTTAGTCCCCATGTTTTACCTATTATTTACCATCCTTCTGCATTGCCAGAACGAAATACTGGCCTTGATTAATTTGTTCTCTAGGTGCTTGGCCCAATTCAACTTGCTGTCTAGTGTGACTCCCAGATATTTCACTTCTTCTGACAGTTTCAGTTGCTTATTAAATAGGCTAGGTAGTGTAAACCTGCCTAGGGTTCGTTTGTTAGTGACCATCACCAGTTCGGTTTTAGCTGGGTTTTACGGAGAGTTCATATTCTATGCATCATTTTTCGACAACCTTTAACGCATTTCTCATCAGGTCACATGCCACACTGGCAAAATGGCCTGATATTAGTATTGCGAGGTCGTCTGCATACCCTACCGTGAAGAAGCGACTTGTATTCAGCCTGGTGATTAGACCATTGACTACTAGATTCCATAGGAGCGGGGACAGGACACCTCCTTGGGGGCACCCCTTGGCCACCCCTCCCCCGGGTTGCCGTTTAAATCAATGCGTATCGCCCTTAATTCTAGCATGTTAATGATCCAATCGATCAGGGTCAGGTCTACTTTATGTTTAAGCAATGCTGCTCTGATGCTGCTAAAGTTAGTTTTGTCAAAGGCTCCTTCTATATCGATGAAAGCTCCTAGACATAGATTTCTACTTTTAATATCCCCCTCTACTTTGTGTATAACATTGTGTAGGGTGGATTCGGTAGACTTACCTGAGCTGTAAGCGTGCTGTTTTGGGTGAAGTGGCGCGGTAATGAGAACTGTGTCTCTGATATACCTATCACAGAGCCTCTCCAGGGTTTTCAGGAGAAAAGACGTAAGACTTATCGATCTTTAAGCCTTAGCTTATGTGTAGTCACTCTTACCCGGCTTTGGTATAAACAAGACCTTGACCTCTCTCCACCCTTTGGGCATGTATCTGTGCGCCAGACATGCCTTGAAGATAGCGCTCAATGTCTCGTTTATATGATGTTCACTCCATTGTAGGAGTCCTGGGAATATCCCGTCCAAACCTGGCGTTTTGTACGGTGTGAATGTGTTGATTGCCCAGTTTAGTCTCTCTCCTGTAACGACAGTCTGTGCAACAGCCCAATCTGTCGCTGTAGGTGGTGACATGAGGTGTTCTGTCCAAACATTCGAGTCTGATATTAGGCACCCAGGAAAGTGTGTTTCCAGGAGTATTGTGTGGGTTTCTGTTATAGTTCTTGTAAACGTATTGTCGCTTTTCTTTATGGAGCCGATGTCGCGGTTCGGGTTACTAGCTAGTATTTTCCTAACCCTATTCGCTTGTCCATTCGACTTGATGCTGGTGTTGTAGTTTTTCCATGATCTGCGTGACCTGGACCGTATATTAATCTTATATTTAGCCTTGGCTATTCTATAGTTATCCCAGTCCTCGTCCATGCAGGTATTCATGGCTCTATTGAACAGCTTGCGTACCTTCCGCCTCTGTCGTTCCAGCGCTTTGATCCACCCTTGATTACCTCCCCTGGCAATTGGCAAAGATAGGGGGCATGCGCTCTCAAAACTCATAGTGAGACTATACGTGAGTTGTTCAACAGTTTGCTCTATTTCTTCTATGTTTACCAGTTGCGTGTTCGCACTTACTTTGTTCATGTTTTGTTCAAGGGACCTTGTAAAGATCGTCTTGTCAGACCTGCGAGGATTGCGGATTGGTGTTGGTATCTGTTTGCTTATTTTTAGTTCATACCTGATCCACCTGTGGTCGGAGCCGGAGTATTCGCCTGATACTTCCCAGTTCTCTATGAGGTTTGTATTACCTGAGACCAAGGTGAGGTCGATGATAGTACGGCTGCGTTGTCTAACAAAAGTTGGCTCCGCGCCTGTATTTGCTATAAGGAGATTTGTAGTAAATAAAAAGTTTACCAGGTCCTCCCCTCTGCTGTTTGACGTGGGCATACCCCATATAGGGTGATGGGCGTTTGTGTCTGCTGATATTACTAGTTTGAAGTATTCGAGTTCGCAGTATCTTACCAGGTCCGCAACGTCTTTCAATGGGATCTTCTCGTCGCCGGGCATGTAGGCTGACGCGACGATCACGTCCCCAGCTTCCTCCCCGAGAACACCCCGGAGCCTGGCAGTAGCCAAGTCTCTGGAACAGAACTCGGTTAGAGGCATTGATGCAATGTTGCTTGGTACATATATACATGCTCGAATGTTTTTGGAGGTGTTGTCATATATTAACTTACCCCTTAGATTATTGAGACCACACACCCCGCCCTGATCCATGGCTCCTGGATCAAGGCCATGGTCTCCTCGCTGTCATCCCCCAGCACTCTGCGCAGGTTAGCCGTTGCAGTGAGGCTGTGCTGGAGGTTGGTCTGAATGACCTTACACGTCATGGAGGATTGGGTCGCCATCATCCAGGCTTCCCTCCTTCTCTGACTCTGCCTTGTTGGCCCCGTTTGGATCCCTCCACTCTCCTCTAGTAGGGGGGTCAGGATCCACACTCATATCCTCCGTCGCCTTTGAGGACGATGGTTTGGGCGATGAGTGTGACGGCTCGTCCGGAGTTTCCCCCGTCTTGCCGTCTGGAGCCCGCATGGTATCCGGCTTGTCTGCCGGTGTGGACTTGCTTGCTGGTGCAGGTGGTTCGTCCTGAAGAGACCCGTTCGCTGCATAGAATCGAACGTAGACATTCCCCAGGTTGAAGGCTAGCCTCCGTCCTTTCTCTACGAGTGTAGGTATAAGGGGTTCGGGAATCCCCAACGCGAGGAACATCATGTCGTCGGGTACGCTTGCCGGGCTCAGTGCGGGGAGGGGCCTGTGCAGATTTAGAGATGGCCACTGCCCCACGCCTCTGGCGATTGTACCGGTTGCCATATCTAGGGTGCGACCACTTGCTCTGGACCCCTAAAGGTCCTGGTTCTGCCGTTAGTGGTGTTCCAGTCTTCAATGGTTTGGCAGGTGGTGCGGTGCTCTGTCCTGCTTTTTTAAAGAAGTAGCTCGGGCCAGGTGCGCCGTTGCTGGCATCTCCAGTCATCTGCTTCTGACCTTCCGGATGGTCTCCTGCCTTGGGGACTCCAGCCTGCGGCTTAAGTCCCGTTGGGCTAGTTCCCGTACCGGTGATTTCGGCTTCTGACGTTTGACTAGCCAGTCGCGCTTAGGCCTTTTGCTGCTTCTTTAGCTTCTGCCTTAATCGGTTTCTTTGACTTTTACTTAAGTCTTAAGTCTCTTGGACTTGTGCCCCTTCGAGTCTCTTTTCACTAAGGAATCCAGCCTCAGGCTTAAGTCCCTTAGCGTCAGCGTGGGGGAATCCAGCCTCTGGCTTAAGTCCCTTAGCGTTAGCATGGGGGAATCCAGCCTTCGGCTTAAGTCCCTTAGCGTCAGCATGGGGGAATCCAGCCTTCGGCTTAAGTCCCTGTTGCTTATCTTTTGCTTTTTTGCCCTTCGGTCCAACAACCGTCCAGGCAGAGGTGCAGGGCTCCGGGGCCGACATGGCCGCCACGAGCTCCTTCACCGCTTCACCCAAACCCGTGGGGGTTTGCTCTCCTCTCTCTTCTACAACTTCCTGCAATATTTTGCCCCCCCGTGGGGCATACGTGGGGCAGCCCGAGCTATGCTCAGGAAGGGATTCTCCGGATAAACCGGTACCCTCCTGGGGTAGTTTCTTGCTAATATTTGCAGCCATTGTGTGGTTGGATTTTTATACAGGGGTTTCCTTCCCCCGGCCAGTTTTATCGGTTTGTGTACGTTCCATCTCCCATTCCGCTCGTGATCTGGATCTAGCTACGAAAGTAGCCCGTCCCATTTCACAGGCGGCGCAGGAGATGGGCATGTCACATGGGCGCCGATGATTCGCCTTCGCACTGCATACTTGGCTGTTATGGTCTCGAGGTAGATGTTATAGGCGGGCTCGTTGGGGACCATAACATTGCCCGGGGAGGACGAGCCACAAAGATGTTAGTATGTGGGCCCAGCCCTAGACCGCGGCGGCAGTCTAGAGATGGCGTGGACGTGTATGGAGCACTTGTTGGTGTGCGCCTGTAGTCTAGATCCGCACTTATAGACGTACGCAGCTGGCATTACTTAGCATTTTATAGAGGCATGTTCTTTGGCCTTGAACATACCCCACTAAGACCAAAACCAACCCATTCCCCCCCTATTTGACTAACCGTCTGGGGACGGAGAGACATCTATTGAACAGCTTTGACAGTACTATCCAACAGAAAAAAGCATAATTTAGAAATACTTAAACTTTCGTATTGATATATTATATACGTATATTTATACGTATATTTTTCCAGTGCCTCATTTATTTACATTGTATACCAAATTTCATTAAAATCTATTCAGTATGTTCGGCGTAAAAGAGTTACATACATCCTTACATACAATTTTTTGTGTATATAATATAAGTATGAAGTAGGATATACAACAAGACATCTGAAAACAGTGATGTATCATTCTACCGGAAGTTGGCGTTTTCATAAACTTTTATGAACATAACAAACAGAAGAAGTGTCATAAATAATAAAATTCACGCTTACTAAGTGTTCGATAGAGCAGTAGTTATTGAAACGGAAATCGTAAAAGAAGTTTTTGCCTTTTCGCCACTCCTGTCGCGTCTCTTAATTCACTACATTATATGTGTGTAGTGATTAGAGAAGATGTTTAGATGTTTTTGCAACTTGTATTAGTATTTGAACTACTATTTAGTATAGCACTATTATAATGTTAAGTATAGCCTATATTTACTATATCCCCTCACCAGTCGATTGTCAATATAACAATGAAATTTCTATCGTGTCTGGGTCATTCGACTGATGAAGTAATATACTATTAAGTATATAGTAAATATAGATATATTATACTATTAAGTATAGCCTTCAAAAATATTATTTAATTTCATGATCACGATTGAATGTTCACGATCATTTAGATAAGATGTCTGTCTTATTAATGGTAGCGACAATTAACATAAGATAATATTTAATGCCAATAATAGTTAACACAACGGTATTAAACTTATTAGCTAACCAGCTGTGCCCGAGGTTATACCTGCTTTGTGATGGATGAGGTTATGATAATGAAAAGAAAAATCCTATGTTTTAATCCAGTAGCAATAATCATCTACCTCCATACCAATTTTCAAACATACAAACACACTCCTAAACTTTCGTCTTTATGATATTAGTGTGACTAGCTACGCCCCACGGTTTCACCCGTGTCGTCATCACCACGTTGGGTATACTTAAATAATACAATAATAGGTAAATAGTATTAAAGGGGAGGTCTATGTTCAGCAGTGGGCATCCTACGGCTGAGATGATGATGATTAAAAGTATATTAAGTTCTCGGCATATAATCTATCTCCTTGCGAAACTCACTTTCGCATTTATAATAATATTGCATCAAAGGTCACACGGCCAGGCACAATAGAAATTTCATTGTTATAATGACATGGACTCTTAATGGGGAAGGTAATAATTATATAGTGGGATATTAGGAATTATTGTCAAAATGCAAACTAAAGACAAGGCCTGTATCCTGGCATCAAGTGTGGTGAACAAAAAGGATAGTAGCCGTCTTATTTGTGTGAGTTAAGATTAATGCTTTCATAAGAATATACAGTGACGTAGGTAATCAACTACATAATGTTAATGTACTTATTGAAGGACAAAAAAGAGGTCTTTATAGAGATAAGTTTAGGTTTAAAATTGCGTATCAACTATATTTTTTATAAAAGGAATGTTTTCTTAAGTATCCATCTAATAGGTTCTTAGATTTATAACTTCTTAATAATTGAATATAGAACATAATATAAAGCAGGTTAAAACTTAGTTACTTATCCTAACTGATATAAGAAAGTGAGTATATTTGTTTGTTTGATACATTTTCACGCCTAAACAAACAGCTGAATTGATATTGATGAAATTTGGCAAGAATGAATTATTTCCCGAGGAAAATATAGGATGCTTGTCATCATCATTATTATTATCGTAATTATCCATCACCACACGGGTGAAACCGCGGAGTGCAGCATATTATATCGCATATTATAGATTTGTAAAAAAAACTAATTTAATCGATTTGAAAAATACTATCGTGTTTTTTTGTATTGAATAGTATTTGAGGGTATGTGCATGTATGTATGCATTTGTACGCTACCTGGGTTTTTTTGTTTCTTTCTAGGAGTGTTCCAGTAACAAGTTTAACTATTATTTCCAATGAGTGGCCGTATGTTTTCAATAACGTTTTGAGACTTTTTGGCAACTTTGTTGTATGCACACTCGGATACGAGAAAGAAACTACTTATTTTTGTGAAGAATTTGCCTATTTTAGTGGAATTACTGTTGGCGTGTTTAATTAAGATTTCATGGTATTTTGGACGTTTTTCTAAATTCATGTATGTTTCAATAGTGGCATTATAGATGGAGACTGTTGGGTACTGAAAGGTTTTGTAATATGACATGCTTACCGTAATTAAGTCGTTTAGTTCCCACAACTGGGGTTTGGTCTTGTTCATAAAACTCTGTCTTCAGGAGATTAAATAGTTATTGTGTGAAATTTTAAGGTTTTTACTTAACTAACACATAAAAGAAAGTGCGTTACACTACTACTACGAAAACTATCGCCGCATCTGCGTAAACAAAGTTGACATTTACAATTGAATTTCTTACTTTCAAAATAATACAATGTAAGTACATATTAATAAATATGTGGGTTTCATAAAATCTAATTCACCTATTGCTACATAGAGCTTAGAAGTGAAGTTTTGGGTGGCACTGCACGTCGCTTGTCACCCCGAGAACTTGGGGTTTGTCCGTCATTTACTTGTACATGTTACAGTGTCCTTCACACCATAACACACTTATCCCTGCGCACTCTGCTTTGCGGCAAATTATCTGATGGTGCGGGTGGTACCAACCAAGATGGTCTCAGCACAAGATCCCTACCATAGTAAGTTGGGTTTCTTCGCCTTTTGCGATTCGCATCCCGACGTCGTCGGAAGGAAAATTCTTTAACTCCGTCCCCTCGTGGAGTAGACCTACTATTGCTACCCATTGACAACTACGTGATACTCCTAACAAGGGGTAAATCGAGTAAATCCATGTGAAATGACATAGGCTGACAGCAAACGACTATTTGTAGAGCCAGTACTAAAGTTCCACCAACATGGAGCATTTTTTTTGTCAGTTGATTAGACTATATAAATAAATGACTAGCGTTTACCTGAAATGCCATGCTTGTCCATAAACTATTATGGACAAGCATGGCATTTTATTTATTATGGACAAGCAGTGTGACCCGAAAGCATTACTCATAAAATTTCTGCGCAGTACTAAAATATGATACTAGCAAATCCTGTAGACATCAATTTGCGAAGTTAGCAAAGGAGTAGTGATACGGTTACATTAGAAGCTGAACCTAAAAGAAAAAAAAAATCTTGTTCGAAGAATCTTTTAAAAAACAATATGTCGGTTCCATTGATACTAACAAAGCTTTACTTGTATATACTTTAGCATGAAACAAATAGATCTCCTTTGATTCACGCAAATCTTCGCCACTGACCCCTGAGCTTGGCTTTTGCACAAATGTCTTACCACACACTAGTTATTAACGTGAATTAATTACAAATAGTATTTTATGACAGGGCAACGTATTTTTTATGTCACAAGCTACTGCCCGCGACTTTGTTCGCGTAGTATAGGCTCGGCTTTCGGCCTTGCCTCCCAGCTTTTCTTGGTTTTATTTCCAGTTTCTCCTGAAAATAATTAACACAACAAAAAAGGAATTATATATATTATTATATTATAATATATATATGCGTATGTATTATATATATATATGTATAATATATTAAGTTTTTAAGTCACATGTGATGCGAACATTTCTATAATATGCGGTATAAATAGGTACGTATAATGGGCGAACTCTTTTATAAAGGGTTCTATTGCTACAATAGGTGCGTTCGCTTAGCTTTTAGGGCATTGGTGGCGTTGTCATTGATGGCTCTTTTGTTAAAGCGTTCGTTAAGCTCAAAAACTTTATTTTTATACTTTTGCCACTTTTTCCCATACCCTATTCGAACGCTCAACTGAGCATAAGACCTAAAATCGCACGATTATGCTGTCAAATACATAGCCGTCAAAAAACGATCACAAACAACCATGCTCCGGACGTGGGTCAAAAATTGCATTGGCATAAAATCCTCTTTTTTAGCTTTCTGAACGCTGAACAAAAAGAGACATAAACAACATTTTCACCCACAGATTCCCAATTCGAACGACCCTTGTGAGCGTTTTTAGCGTTATTTTCACTAAAACGCTCAGAAGGGATCTATTCGAACGCACTAAAATTAGTAACAAATTTGTGATATAAGTTAGGAAATAAAACGTTATCGACATATATTTTTAATCACCGTCTACTTCTATCGATTTATCTGTTGCTGTGTTGGCGTTTGAATATGATTTATACATTAAAAAAACAAACATTCTGCTTTTATACATCCTTAACATTTATGCTAACGCTTGTCACTGTTTTCCACTGCGCTGACAGCATCCAAATGTCGAACATTATCGCAAAATACCCTTAACTGGATCGTTCATATAATATTCATGACGCGACGCAATCTTTCAAAAATTGACACCTTTTTCCGGGCCCAGAGGTTGAAGGGAGGACCCTCAATTGAGACGAACAAATTTTTTGTATTTGGAACGGTGAATAAATTACTGGACACGACGTGTCCGCGGTTTTACGACTGTGTTTAATTTATAGGAGCTCGTAATGAAACCTTAGACAAGGGGAATCTTCCGTTTCTTCTAGTGCAATAGAGGGGTAAATTTATATAGCGCAAATTAGCACACGATATGGAACAAATAAGGTTGGCGTTCTGAAAAAAAATACAAGTATATATATGGGACACATAGGCCGGTATTCCAGATAGGCGCTCAGTTTGTGAATCTCTATTTGAGTAAAACTTTGAAAGAGAATGCCATAAAAAATACTTAGATCGGCAATGAAGCCGAAAATAACTGAGCATTCTACACTGTGCCTCTAAACTTTACCAAAAAATAAATAGTTATGTATAATATTCCTAAACTGTTAGAACTTCTTTGCTCGAGTTCTTTCTCAATACAAAAGCTATGATCTGTCAATGTTAAAATGCGTAAGGCTATTTTGTTCTTGCTATACGAAGCTACTGTCATCATATCTAATACACACAAGATACCAACCAATACCAACTCCCTAGAGTCTGTCGCAACAATATTTATTTAAAACGTCTTTTAAAGAGACAAACAATTATTTACAAAAATTTATTTACTCTTAGTGCTTTGATATATCCTATCGGTCTTCATAATATTGTATTTTATTCAAAACATTCATTGAAGCGTCGTCCTGGGGATTCCGCACGCAAATGAAGATAAACAAAATTCTTATTTAAAAGAGAGCGCTTATTTGGGTATATATTGAAAGGATGAGATGCATTAGAGATATTGGTCAACGTCGGCCGTTAAATTTTTAGAGGGTTGACCTGTGCACACATTACTTAGTAATAAAGCTTTAAAACAAATAGCTTGCTCCCTTGAGGACAGCGCGTTTGCAATATGTATACAGTAGATCATGTTCAATCTATCATCGTATCATATGTTGCGTTTTCACCTTAAGTAATCATTGTAAAAGTAATGAACAGTACTTTTTTGTTGTGTGTTTCTGTGAAGAAAAAGAAATAGTACTTAAATATTTACTTTCATTACCATAATCAGCCCATTTTGTTCCCACTGCTGGAACTTGAGCCTTCCTCTCAGAGAGAGGACTTGGGCCATACACCACACGGGCCCAGCGCGGATTGGTGGATAGGTTAGTGGCCAACTCATGTCGAAGTTTTCAGGCCGCCCGAAGGCCTTCGACATAGCCTAATGACTGTTGTCCTAAGACAAACAACCGGGACCGACGGCTTTATGTGCCGCTCAGTTGAATAATGCCACTAGCGGTTACCCATCCAATTATTGACCGCAGCAAGCGTTGCTTAACTAGTTGATCGGTTATGATCGCCATGTCAAGCTCCGCTACGAGCTCTTCCTTTACTTAATATCTACTTTACATTATGTATATTTTCAGCCTCTTATGCATTTGCTATATAGCATTACATTGCAATAAATTCAAATAAGCATTGATGTTCTAGAGTTAAATAAATTAGATGTAAGTATTTTTTTCTTTAAATTATAACCTGCTTATGGATTAAGGTTTTGCAGATGTGGAGGTGGTGATGATGACCGGCACAATGAAAACACGATAATCACTTATAAAACGTTAAACTTTATTAGACAATAATATGCGTCTAGCGCGGGTCTGTGTGGCTGACTCTATGTGTCGCACAAACAACCAAGGGTGGAGTCGAACGTTACCGGGCGGCTGCGACATAGATTAACGGCCAGGTACGAGCCGGCCCGGATCGGACGGCCGATGCCTGCACATAATATTAAATGGGTTTCATTTTAACTAAGGTAAGGACGCTACACCACTCTCCCCCAGAGACCGTCCTACGACGGGCGATAATATTCAGGTAATCTTACTGTTCTTCCTGATCGAGTTTTCTTTTCTGATCTTTCTTCTTTAACTTTTATATTTACACGCGAAAGCGTATCATCTTCGATTGGAGGTGTGCTGTCGTCGTGAGTGGTATGTATATAGGCGGGTTTTAGTCTCTCTATAGTTACAGTCACGGGCTTCCCTTTAATCAAAATCTTGAAGACTTTGTCGTTTCTCTCTATTACTTCATGGGGCCCGGTATAAGCTGGTTGGAGGCTTCCTTTCACAGCGTCTTCTCTCAAGTACACATGAGAGGTTGTAGCAAGGTCTTTAAATACAAATACTGCCTTTTTACAGTGTCTTGATGCTGGCTGTGGTTGTATTTCTTTAGCCATCAACCTTATACGTTCCATAAAATCAGTTATGTCAGTTGTTTTATCAGTGGCCGGTTGCAATAGCTCTCCAGGCAGTCTGAGTTGTTCACCATAGACGAGTTCGGCTGAAGTAGTTTGTATATCTCCTTTAAAGGCACTTCGGATTCCGAGTAGGACAAGTGGAAGTGCTTCGGTCCAGTTAGGGTTTCCGTGACAAACAATAGCGGTTTTGAGCTGCCGGTGAAATCTCTCCACCATCCCGTTGCAAGCGGGATGGTAAGCAGTAGTGCGTTTATGCTCAAAACCAATCATCTCAGCCAGGTGTTTGAATAAAGTTGATTCAAATTGGCGTCCTCTGTCGGTGATAATAGTTGTGGGGCATCCAAATCGTGCTATCCAGCTAGACAAGAAAGCTTTGGCTACTGTCTCTGCCGTCATATCTTCGATGGGAAAGGCTTCTGGCCATCTCGTGAAACGATCTACTGCCGTCAGGCAGTAACGAAAACCATTCGATATTGGCAAAGGTCCAATCAGGTCAATATGCACTATTGTAAATCTGGCTCGAGGGAGGCTGAATGTTCCAGGTTTTTGCGATACGTGCCGTGTGATCTTGGCTTTCTGACAGGAATGGCAGTTTCTTGCCCATTCACGGCAATCTCTCCTAATGCCAGGCCATACAAAACGCTGGGCTACTAACTTTGCTGTTGCATTAGCTCCGGGGTGACTCAGTGTGTGTAGACTGTCGAATACTTGACGACGTAGCTGAGTCGTAACGAATGGTCGCATAGCTTCATTGCTTGTATCACAATATATCTGTGTCTGTGTTCCGGGGATTATCGTCTTGTGTAGATTTAATGACGACCCTTTCTCGAGCAGTTGTTTTAACTCTGGATCGTCATTCTGCGTCCTTGCCAGAGCTTCTAAATCGACAGGTTGAGCAATTTCGCTCACTCTAGAGAGTGTATCTGCGACAATGTTGCTTTTTCCAGATATATGACGCACATCTGTGGTGAATTGTGAAACATAATCCAGATGACGAAACTGTCTTGGCGAACATTTATCCTTAGCCATCGTAAACGCATAGCACAGTGGTTTATGGTCCGTATAAACTGTGAAATGGCGGGCTTCCAGCATATGTCGAAAATGACGGATTCCTTCATATATCGCAAGCAGCTCCCTGTCATATGGAGAGTATTTACTTTGCGATGGGCTGAGTTTCCTTGAAAAAAATGCCAGTGGTTCCCATGTATCGTTTCTATATTGATGAAGCGCAGCTCCTATTGCCGTATCTGAGGCGTCTGATACGAGAGCAAGTTTTGCATTGGAATCTGGGTGTGCTAATAAGGCGGCGCGGCACAGACTGTCTTTGCAGTCTTCAAATGCTCTTAACTTCTCACCTGTGATATTGACTGGGTGTGAGCCTTTAACTTTATCGGTTAGCAATGCATGTAAGGGCGCTTGTATTGTTGCTGCTCCGGGGATAAATTTCCGGTAAAAATTTATCATCCCCAAGAATCTTCTCAACTCTTTCACTGTCTGTGGTACGGGGAATTCTCTTATAGCTTCAACCTTCGAGTCCAGTGGCTTTATTCCGGCGGGTGAGACCTTGTATCCCAAGAAGGTGACTTCATTAGCTCCAAATACGCACTTAGAAGTGTTTACGACCATACCATATTTTTTCAATTTTTCAAAAATTTGTCGCAAGTGCTCCATATAGGTAGTTATATTTTTTGAAAATATCAAAAAGTCGTCAGTATACGCGTACACGAAGTCCATGCCTCTGGTTATCTCATCAACGAAGCGTTGGAAAGTTTGTCCCGCGTTTCTCAATCCAAAAGCCATGTAGGGTAGTTCGAATAATCCGAATGGTGTTGTCAGTGCTGTTTTGGGAATATCCTCGCTGCTCACTGGAATCTGATTGTATGCCTTCACCAGGTCTATTGTAGTGAAGACCTGGCAGCCGGAAATGCTATGAGTGAAGTCCCCAATGTGTCGAATGGGATAGCGATCCGGTATAGTTCTAGAGTTCAGCAAACGGTAGTCGCCGCATGGTCGCCAACCGTTATCCTTTTTAGGTGCCAGGTGTAATGGTGACGACCACGGGCTTTCTGATGGTCTTGCAGTTCCATTCTTGATCATTGCTTCAAACTCTTGTTTTGCAATTTTTAATTTGTCCGGGGCCAGACGACGTGGACGACAACTTACTGGGGGTCCGGGCGTCGTCCTTATATGATGGACGGTATTATGACTAATTATGCGTTGTGTTCCAGCTGGACGTGTTATTTCAGGGTACTGTCGCAGCAGATCATGGTAAATTGAATCGCCGATCATTGTTTTCACAGAAGAAATACTGTTCGACGATGATACTGATGCTGCTGGTGCTGTCAAAGTGGTAGTACTGTCTATCAGTCGCTGATTACGACAGTCGACGATAAGTCCGTAGAAAGATAGTAAGTCAACGCCAATTATAGCTTTTGTGACATCTGCCACTATAAATTTCCACCTGTAGTCACGACGTAAGCCAAGGTTTAAATCCAGGTGTACGTAACCATACGTAGCTATCGCAGATCCATTCGCAGCGTACAGTTGGTAGTCGGTTGGAGATCGGCGTTCGTGAAGAGCAGTGCGCGGGAAAACACATAAGTCACTTCCCGTATCCACTAAAAATTGTGTCTTTGTTCTGCGATCTGTCACAAACAGGCGACCAGGTGTACCTTGACAATCAGATGTCGCCATCACTGACTGCCTTACTGGTTTCCCGACTTATTATAGTCGCAGGGTTTCGCGCAATAAGTAGCTTTCGATCCGAACTTATGGTGGTACCAGCAGACAGGAAATTTTCTGTAGTTAGATTGTGACCTTGAAGATTTTCGGTCACGATTGTACGCCCCTCTTGATCTTGATCGTGATTGGCGATCTCGTCGATCTGTAGTGAGAGCTTTTACTTGCTTGGTCAGCTCATCAATTTGTCGTGCCATAGTCTCGAGTGTGTGAGACGAAGTAGCGCTTGACATTGTTGCCACATGTTGGTTCGGTACAATTTCATGAACGCTATCCGCGAGGTCAGCCAGTGCTTGCAGGTCTGCTGTTTTTTGTGATATAATTATGGGTTGTAGTGCGGTGGGCAGGCGGCTTGTCCAAATAGTTTTAATAAATTCGTCTGGAACTGTTGGTCCTGCTAAGCGTTGCAAGTGTCGCATGAACTGTGATGGCCGCTGGTCTCCGAGCTCTTCATGCATCAACAGCTGTTTAACTTCTTTTTCTCGAGATGCCGAAAGACGTTTTATCAATTCACTCTTCAAACGTTCATACTTGCCGGTTTTAGGTGGATTGACAATTATGTCTTTTACTTCTGCAGCGTACCTGTGTTCTAATGTTGACGTCACGTAATAGAATTTTGTATCATCATCTCTGATGCCGGATAATATAAAATTTCCCTCCAGCTGTGTAAACCATACGGCCGGCTCTTCCGCCCAAAACGGTGGTGCTCGGACTTCAATCCGGAAAACATCGGACGTGTCGTGCCGTGTAAAAGTCTTTTCTTCGGGGGCTTTTTCGGCCGGTGTGGCATCACTATCTTTATTCGATCGTTCCATTGTTTCGAATCACACTATTGCAGTAAACTTTTAACTTATTTTTCAGCGGGGTCACCAATGTGGAGGTGGTGATGATGACCGGCACAATGAGAACACGATAATCACTTATAAAACGTTAAACTTTATTAGACAATAATATGCGTCTAGCGCGGGTCTGTGTGGCTGACTCTATGTGTCGCACAAACAACCAAGGGTGGAGTCGAACGTTACCGGGCGGCTGCGACATAGATTAACGGCCAGGTACGAGCCGGCCCGGATCGGACGGCCGATGCCTGCACATAATATTAAATGGGTTTCATTTTAACTAAGGTAAGGACGCTACACAGATATTAGGGTAGGAACCCAAAAAAGATATCTGCGTGTGTGTACTATACTGTAAATTCACTATGAGATATCTACAGGCGCATGTTCCGTATTGTGTCGACCATTTATCCATAGCTCGTTCGTTGAAACTAGAGTTTGTCTTGTTTTATTTCAACGCTGGGTTTACGCCATTGTCTCGTCTGCCTAATTTATAATACTTTACTATAAAATTTATAGTTCCTGTCTGTAGAGTCATAAATTGTTTGAATTATAAATATAATGAGAGCATTCTTATTGATGGCCAAAATTGACTGTAATTGAGTTACTGTATTCGTAATGTATCAGGACAGAGTCGAGTGGAGTGGAACTCAAATAAGTGAGGTGAGGAGCCCCACATCAACTCGGACCACGTAACTTGAGTTGATTGTTTGAACAGTGGACATGGATTTTTCCACTTGATTGTCTGATTTAATTTTCTTGAGGCCCTTCTTCAGTTCCCTGGCCCTTCTCAAATAGAAAATAATCGGCTTTCACGTTAAATCCTAGTCTTATAAAAAAGAAGATCAAATGTTAGTATTCTATAAACTTTACAGACGTACTATAACTACGTATTTTTATAAAAGTCTTTGAAAATATATTCAAAAAGTTTGTAGTAAATCTTTGCGTTTTAAAACTAAAGTTGACAGCTAGTTAAGGCTAAATTACGACTTAAAACGGTTGGAAACTGTTGCTTATTCATAGTTCAAATAAAAATTAGTTCGAATTGAAAATCTTAACTTTGTTTTGAACTTTTACTCACTCGCTTGAGCAAAGAACGTGATGAAATAACCAAAAGATTTTATATCGGATTAAAGTCGCATGTTTTTTCTCCCTCGGCTTTGACAAAGCTCTACTGACAGTCTAACAGCTCTGACAAGCGACTCGAATCTGCGTCTTTGTCCACTTGTCATTAAGTTTTTGTCTTTCCCCCTCCGACTTACACTTAGAATGTGTGGTAGAAAGAAGACTGATTTACAGTTACTTAATTTGGTAAACGAACTGCGGTGAAGGTAGTTAAAGAGTTTACCTTAAAACTAGTTACTGTTTGTTGTAGGCTTTTAATGACCATAGTTTTATAAGACGTAGCATAACGTGAACGTAACTATGCCACATCGTTAATTTGTAACTTATAAGACATATACATAATTATCTTATATAGTCAACTTACACATATATGTATTTTACAAGGAAGAATGCGTTTTTTGCAAGAGTATGTCAAGGTTTGTACCACAAATATGTCAGATATTCTATATTATATAGATTTCAGCCAAATCTGTCCACCGTACCTAGCTTAAGGAGGAGTTAGGTGACAAACACATGTACAGAAGAATTATATATAAAGGTATATTAAGAAGACAAACCCATTAGATTCCCTACCCTGGGACGGGAACGCTCGAGTGCGTTTTTATAAGAAATACAATTAGAATTAAGAAATACAAATATTAATTCCGCCGTCGGGATGCGAATCGTTAAAGGCAGGGAAATCAGACTTACTGGTGGACCTCTAGACCTCTTGTACTGGAAACCGTCTTTGTTGGTACCACCATATTGTTTGATATTCTACCGCGAAGTAATAGGGATTAGCAATAGTGCGCAAGCATTGCGTTAGGATGTGAAAAGCACTGTACCAAGTGGAATGACTGGGCGAGAGGTACTCAAAATTAATGTCTCGCGTTGACGAGCACAGTGCAGTGCTACGCAGAACTACAGTTCCAAGCTCTGGGTGGTACTGTCATGAGCAAGTGTAGTACTTACAATTAGTTGCACCAATTGTCCGTCTCATCATTCTCATCAATTCATTGCATAAAACGATGCATATTTTCTTAGGGGTTCGTGAAACTGTAACTGTACGATTTTGTGAAAAACAGCGCAGTAAAATTAGAACTTCAATTGGCAACTATTCAGACATTTATAATAATGAAAGAAGCCGTATCAGTATTCTGTAGTTGCGTCGTGTCTTTACGTAACCTACAATAACTTTCTTGCACTATCAAGTTTAACAAACTTTAATGCCGTGTGTCTCACACATAACGACCGCTAGTGGCACTAGAGCAGACAACAAATGGTCACGGATTGACGTCACATTTATCCATCTGACATGTTGTTATTGTGCAGATTTATCTGTTTCCGACATTACCAGGAAATGCCATTATAATGGAAACACAATTTGACAGTTTGCGTTAATTTATCATTATTGCATTGTTCTTTTAGCTGAAGGTAATGGAATAAGATTTATAACACAAGAAGAAATCGTGCAGGAAGAAAGAAAGTATTAGTAATAAAATGTATTCGACACAAACTATGTCTCTTAAATAAAACTATCTCTGTTAAACTATTTATTTGTAGGTGAATCGGTACGTAGTTTGTTAAACCTTAGCAGGCGCACACAACTATACAAAGTTTTATCAAAATCAGCTGAATAAAAGGCGAAACAACAAACAAATGGTAATTAATACTAAAATAACATAAATATTTTGTCAGCAGCATTTCGATAACTTCGTAAATTCTTCGCTTCCAAAATACCTTAGCAATGAAATAAATTGTATTTATTTGCCTAATATATGGTGTTACGGGTGTTGTTGGTCGATTGACTTAGTAGTATCACATATTTTGTCAGAAACAAGACTGACATGAAAAGTTTGAATTCAAAATTGAAAAATTATACAGTGTTAATAGGATAAACAAAAATAAAAGAAATATATGTCCAAAATGTCCAATTAAAATAACGCTGCAAAATTAAAATCTAAAGTAAACATTTATATTTAAGTAAGACATTTAACGTGTTCATTGTTTATGTAATAACTCGGATGAGCTGTAGAAGTGTTTATCATGAAGCTACTGGAATAATTTTGTTTTTAATTGTCTCATTCTCTTATGACTTTTGGTATTATATTAAATATTCTATTTGACATTATATAACAGTTTTTCGAAAATAAGTCAGCCGTGCGATTCTGTAATGATTAATGACGTTGACGAGCTCATCGACGATCTCACCCATGTCAAATACATTATAAGATATCGCCCTTGTACATAAGGTTGATTTTCCAACGTTTCTTGTTATCTCTTCAGTTGTTTCACGGATGTTGTCAAAGATGCAACGATGTTTGCTCTTAGAGAATCGCACGGCAGATATTTAAAGGCAGGCATAACAATACGGCTAGGATCTCTTTTAATTATCCTTGAATTGGGCTTGTCTTTAACGAAATCAAATAACGCCCATGTTAAAGCACATATTCTTTAACAAAAGTACATACTTGAAATATATACATGCCTGGTGCCTTTGCCACCTTAACTAGCATTATCGGTAATTCGCTGAGCTAAGTGACTTTAGTACATCTAGGACTCCTCATCTCGTAGAGGAACCAGCCTCGAGCATAATTATACCACGTTTCGAGGCTTTCTATTATCACATGTTCAAGTAAAATAGCCTACTAATAAAAACAGGTCTTTAAAATATATATTCGAAAACACAATAAAAAAAATTATTTATATCGTCCAAAAAAGGCAATATATTAGTAGAATTGCTGATCATGTCGGTTAACAACCTTTTACGGGTGGACTATTCTAGAAGCGGTTGGAATTGCTTCGCATTGGCGAAAATAGCTGACACGTCATGCGAGGAGACAACTCACAGATATAGAATAATCTAGAAAGCTGGTATACTAACTGACTAGGTTTATTTTAGTATATACTTGTTTCATTATACTCATACCAGGCACGCATGTGTCGGACTAGAACAATATACACAAATAATATACAAATTATTGTTGGTATTTTCAACTTAGCGCTTCAGTGTTTTGAAGTTTCACGTTGAACAACACTTGTCTTAAACAGTCAGTAGCAAATGCCCTGTCAAAGTATTCAAGGGATTTGTAGGCAAAACATTCTATAGCTCAGAGGTTGGACGCGAATTAGGTGAACATAATGGTCAAACACATAGTATCGTGGTAGTACAATTTCTAAAATACGCCGGTCTACAGGCACATACTGGTGGCTACCGAAAGCAATCCCTAAGAAACAGTCTAAGAAACATACTGGGTCTGGTGTTATACAACTTTAGATCGAATTAGCACTAACCATCGGATGACGTAGCGTTCATAGTAACTACTTCAAAAAGGATTTTATATTTTGCTATTTGCCAATCTGTCAAGCCGTACTTGATTGGGCCTGATAGATGTTGACTATTTGCGCAGTATAATTCAAACTGACTAGTGACGTGTGGGTTTGATTATGACGAAAAAATACTCCCTTTAAGTTATTTGTTATTATTGTACTGGTCCAGTATAACGGTACCGTTGGTTTTGTCGTGTCAATTATAAGTTTTCTACTCATAATGTAAAAAATATTCAAATAGATTTTACTCTTATGGAATACGTTTAAAAAAAATTAAGATATCATTCTCAATAGAGCGGTTCCAGTAAATTCTACATCCCCAATTCTCCACACACCTACGTGGTCGCGTTCACTGTAATGATCAGTGTAGAGACCTTGCTAACTTGATTACACGATGCGAGTCTTGCATCGTAATAGCTTGGACACTGTTATACTATTTTATATACATTATTGGATAATGTCCCTTGCGTTCGAATTAAGTCGAGCGCGATGTGCTGCGGGGTTCCAGAATAGTAGCATGCTTAAGTTAACTTGAAAAGAACTATGTCGTAAATTTATGTAACATGCTTTATTTGAGATTTGATACATTTTGATTTGAATTGAGTATTTATATTACTTAATGAAACAATTTAATTATTTATTAAACATACACGTACAACTATAGTGTCATATATAAAAAAAAATAACTTTCAAGACGGTTTCTTACACTAGGGGTCACTTTCTAGTAAATACAATGGTTATTAGTTGAAATGGTTATCCACAAAATTGCTTCGTTATAAGAATATTTTTAAAAGACTTTCGCAGAATGCCGCATACCTTCTAAATTGTGTTACCTATATGCTTTTAAAAGCAGTAACGAATGATCAGTGAAAACCTACTATATATTTTCTTTGGACTCAGATAAAACCCATGAGTTCTGACTTACCACACTGACAGTTATAGAGATGAACTACGAGTATATTAGATACTTACTGTTAGAATAAAGGATTTTTCTGTCAAAATTATACAGTTTAAATTAAAATGGTAAGTAAATTTTCTTATGCTAAAAATAAATGCCATAAGTTGCCATTGTATCTACCTTAAAAAAGAGTCAGTAAATATTTCTTAACATTTTAAATAAAAACGTAAACAGCTGTTCATTATGGCGAGACCCACGACTTAAGCACGTTTCAAATAGCGTTGAGGTCGTCTCTACACTGAAAACTATTGTATTTTTATTTTATAAAATATTTGACGAGAAACGACAAATTTCGGTGTTGTTTAAGTAGCCTGATATGTTTTGCATTAACTAATGTTTTGTATAAGTGAAAATATAACAATCATATTAATGTAAGAATTGACTTTAGAAGCGGGATATTTACCATGTATTTATTAATTTGAGCTTTTGTTGCAGCGGTAATGATAACACGGAACACAAGAAACGTGAAAGAAAGAGGGTAGACCGTTTCGTCTGCTCATAACAACACCTACCCGCAGATGGTTCAGTTTACTCATGAACATGGCGCATGCAACTGTGCTGAAATATCGAGAGCTCAAATTAAATACAATGCATGGTAAATATACCGTTCCTTAAGTTAATTCTTGCATTAGTGACCATGTCAGTTTAAAAACTATTAATATTATTTTTTAATAATAATACAGGCATAAAAATCTAAAATTCAAAACAATTAAATTTTTTGTTATATTTTATGTATCATTTATAATTTTATACCACATTTAATTTGTCTATAAAATTTACATACATAGATTTTTACTTATTTTTTTTATTTACTATCATTAACATTAATTGTTAAATGTTATATTAGGAGTAAATTAAATATCAGCTATGTTATTAATTTCTATTAAGGTTTTTTAAATAAGTAATATAACTCAAGATGATACGCATAGTCCAGTCAAGGCAAGCATTGCAACTGTCAAGGGTAGACGTGTCGCTTACTATCATTCGCACGACTTCTCCATCTAATTTCTCAAACGTTTCATCAAAATAAAAATATCTACATAACACATACCAATCTAATATGTAACAACCTGCTTTTAAGACGTCCGAAACGCCTTGAATAACGACCCAGCCATAAGAACTACCGGATGCCATCTCACAAAGTATCTTTTGATGGTCGTAAACCCATCCCTTAACGATCGTCCGATCTCTTGGTACCCGCCCACCCTATGTGCCGAGTAGCTTTTATATCCTGTAGTCGTCTTAACCCCAATAATAAAATGCGGGTTGTAAATAGATAATAAGGGCGGGATAGTCAGACGCCGTTATAGCACCATCAATATTTGACTGTATCTATATACGCATTCTAATCTATGTGTTGAAGTATACTAGGCTACAGTTGTACCCTGTATAGCACAAGTCTGTACTTACTACATTTTCATCAGAGATCTGAGAGCTGAGGAACCTACGTGTATGGAAATGTATCCGACGGTCACCGTACATCCCCCATCAATGTAAATTATACCATATTGAATTGATACTTTTCTGTAAGAGTCCGTCTTGATGGGTACCACTGCTATCTCATTGTTTTATACAAACATGTGATGAGACGGGCAAGTAGTGATCTTTATTTTACTACGCCTGTCCGTAACAGAGTTTCAATGATACCCAGTACTATTCCTTTAAAGTGAAAAGATTCTTAGCTAGGTGCTTTAATAGTATATATCTCAATAGTAAAGTTTTATCATATCAAAAGTTCTCTAATAAAAAGCTTGTAATTCTATTGCAATTAGGGTAGTTATACCCTTATTTAACTAGGATTATCAAAATAATTAGATTTTCTTGTTTAATGAAAAAATCTTTAATTAAATTTAACTCTCCTTAACTTAAAGAAATGAGGTTTTAATTCATATTTCACTTCATAAGTTGCGCTTCTAACGAAATTAGTACTGCTTGCTCTCTAGTACTTAGGGCCATAATGACGGTTTTACCAAGCAGTAAGCCTCTTGTGCGATTGACACCCGCGCTGCACCAGATATTCTAACGCGAAGGAATAAGTTGCTAACAATCCTATGTAAGAGGTTCGAAGGGCACTGTAAAAAGTGCAATTACTTGGGGAATTAAATTAAAAAACCCATAGCAAAATAAGTAAAAATCTATAGTAGAACGTCTTCCCTACTAGCGTTGATTCACGCAGGTTTAGCACGTGACGCGTTTAGAGATGTCAACACCACCACAAAACACATCGCATCTACGAGTAAATCTTCGATCGATATTTTTTGTTGTATGTACACAACATAAAATTAGACATTTAAAAACTGCCAACCTCGACTGCTCTGCCAGCACTTGCGTAATAATTGCCGGGAACCGTCCTTCGCCCCTACCTGACCGCTTTTCCCACTTTTATCGCCTATTTATCGACATGACGTTCTACTTACTCGGGGCCGCGCGCTCCAACTACTTTGTCCATGGTTTAGGTAAAATTTCAGTACTGGGTACTGAAATACTGGGTACTGGATTAAAATCAGGCGTGGTCCGACTTCACATACGACGTCAATTCGTTTAACCAAAGGTGTACATCTTACGTCCATGCGTCATCATTTCATATTACGTTCACTAGCTTGTTCATGCAAATAAGTACAAATCAAACAAGCTGTAACGCAACCTGCCTATCTAAATACAAACATGTTCTACGATTATATGAATAATTGAAACGGGAATATGAAATACAGTGGAAGTTTTGAATGTATACATATTCACTATTGATTTACTCGTATATGAACTCCAAGCACGACGGATTTTAAAGTAAACATTGTAAAAGTACTAAGCTAGCTAAATACTAGCTACTACTAAATTTTTAGGAAATTCATATCTTATAATAGTAACATATACTCGTATAATACTTGTCCTTATACGTAGAAATCGCTGCTGATGTTGAGTCCAAAAAATGTTAAATTGTTCAGAGAAATTCAGAGGCTTTATGGCGATCTGAAAACTACGGTACGGAACGGCCATTAAGAGATGGCCCGTCTTACCAATGGATTGATTATTCTCAGTAAGACATGGATAGTCAGAAGACGTGGGTTCAAATCACGTCCAAGGAGGTATTATTATCTCTAAAAGATTCAATATTTGCCTTCGCTATTAAGCAGGAGTTATTGCTTCAAAAATCATGTATAACAAATCGTTATCCTGATCGAAACATTTCGTAGGTGATATTGTATCCACACTTATAATCTTATAAAACCTTTTGTAACTCGTCGCTCTGTCTGTTTGTCTGTTTGTCTGTTTGTTACCTTATAACGCCGAAACGGCTTAACGGATCGTATTAATGAATTTTGGCAAGGAGATCAATTATATCCCGGGGACATAGGATACTTTTCATCATCATCATCATCATCCATTACCACGCGGGTGAAACCGCGGGGCTTAGTTAGAAATAATCATAATAATATGGAACTAGTTATGTCTGACAATAACATATGTATGGATTTTCGTCAGAGTTATATAGCAATGTGATATTTTGTCCAAAATGTGATCATTATGCTTTTGATAAAAAAGGAGATGAAAAGATACTACTTCTAGTTGCGAATACACGTACGAGTAAGTAACTTTGTCTAGCAAAAACATATTGCGTCTTGATTATTCAGAAAACGTTTTTAATTAAACAAGGAGAGGAAGCCGAGAACGCAACATAAAATTTAACAACCCTTTAATAAAACGTAAAACTGCTATAAAGCTGTAGTTTTAATGGTGGATATTAATATTCACCACCGCATTACGTATTTGGCACTTGTAATGGTCTTATTGTTGAGAAGGGTAGAACTTATATTTAGTAATATTTAATTAAGAATAAAAGTTTTAATGCTGTAAAATAAGATGAGCGTAAGAAATCAATATATATATATATATATATATATATATATATATATATAATAACGGTATATGTATTTGGTATAACCTATCTCAATTTCAAATTTCAGTCAAATTCATAAGAACCATATTAATCGTGAAGGAGTAAAAAACATACACAGATACTTACGTCATCGCATACTCATTCGCAAACTTTTATATTTATAACATTGGCATGTATTTTAGTGTTAGTGTGTGTGTGTGTGTGTGTGTGTGTGTGTGTGTGTGTGTGTGTGTGTGGGTGGGTGTGTGTGTGTGTGTGTGTGTGTGTGTACAGGTAGGTTATACGACCAGTACTACTCAGGATTAAAACTTTTATGCTAATTCAACAGACCTCTCTCGAGAGATAGGATAGAAGTATAGTCTTATAACACTCAAAGTTGCGGGTAGATTTTAGTCAGATGGTAATAACAAAAATTTGTGAACACACTCATACCACCGCACTACGAATTCCTGTGTCACAGAAGGACACACATAATAATATATTAGAACATTCAAGACCCAAAAGTAACCATTTCTGATCATAACACAAATACTTGACACTCACAAGTATTAAACCTAAGACTCAGAGCTTCAAAGGCAGGCTCGCTACCAATTGAGCCTTCGGTCCGTCAAGGTTTCTCGTATGAGAATCAAACTAATCAACATAGAAGAGTTGACGATACGTTCTTTACTCACTCATCAAACTACTGAGTCTGTTAATGTTTCTCAGGATATAAAGCACTATACACAAACTTAATTAGTGTACTCTCTACTTACTATTCAACAATTTGTACTTAACAATTTACATCACAACGAAGCATCGTACAGTCAAAGGAAGCTTCTACCTACACGGTACAATTCAATTTGTCTACCGTTCTTATCCTATGTTTATGTTTTGTGACTTAACGTTGTCTACTGAGTAAACACAATATTTCACAGACAAAGGCCAGCAGTAACTTTATATTTTTAAGCGAAATAAAACAGTAAGGACTTTAAGTAAGTGGTAACTATTCATACCAGTTGTGAAGTTTCATGATACAGCTTGGCAGCTAGGGTTAGTCATCGTCATCATCATCTCAGCCGTAGGACGTCCACTGCTGAACATATGCTTCCCTCATACATAGGCCTCCCCATCCCGTTACCCATTCGTCAGAATCTTTAAATATATATGCAGTTAAACAAACTTACTTTTAAGAAACGATTTAACTGCTACTCGTGACTTTGTCCACATGGGATAAGGTTAACATTATTCCTCGGGAACTACCCAAATTAGGATAAAAAATATGCTAACTTAATTTCAAATTATATCCAAATCCGTCCAGCCGGTTCAGCAGCACTGACTGATAACAAACGTACCTATATACTTTAGTATTTTACGTTATAGTAAGAAGAATATCAAGAAGAAGGAAAAATTTTAGATGACGGTAATTATAAATTTGTTTAGTAAAAGTTTACTGTATAAGTGTATTATGTTGGTTCTAGTAAGAGGCGACAAAACTAAAACGGGTATTATGTTTGAAAATTTCCTGAAATTGAATAGGTGTGCAGAATGTACCTTATAGTTTAATCCTATTTTAATTGCTGTGTAGATTATATGTTTTTATGCTATATATTTCTTTCGTCAAATGTTATCTTAGTTTTTACTATTAAAATACAATTAGTTTTGACAATAAAATTGATATATCGATTCTTTAGTATAAGTGTATGTGTAATGTGCCTGTTTTGCCGAGAGTACCTCTTCATCGCGAAACAAATGACTTTAGTTGATTCAATACTCTCCTTACTTTCAAAATAATATGAAGTAATTTGAGCTTACAAGTGAAATAAAAAAGACACTTCTGTGTCACCCTTAGTGCCATGCCAAACTTTGGTGATAAAACCATTGAACCGTTTCGTATAAAACATTAGAAAGTATCGCGACGCCAGATAAAACTGAATATAATGTACAGATGACTAAACAGGACTTAAAAAAAATGTATTAAGTAGATGAACTTATATTGTTGCATGAATATTTTATGATTAAGATATAAAAATATAAAGAAGTTGCTGCGCCTCGCGGATTCACTTATGTATTGATGGATTATGATGATGAAATGTATCTTATCCCCTTCCTCGGGATATAATCTGTTTAGGCAAAAGCTGTTTAGGCCAATGAAACCTACCTGCCTAGACGGCTGGGAGATTTTCATGAAAGACAGGTAAAGTTGTAGACGTTTATTAGCCTCTAGAAAGCCCAGAGCTGGGTCGTGAGTACAGACAGATGATGCAATAGCCTCCCTTGTTACGGGGACTTATCTCAGAATAGCAGTGAAGTCCTCGACGCGATGGTGTGGGTAGTGCAGTAACCGGCAGAAGTCAGTAGCAAGAAAAACGGGAAACGGGCAGTTGTCGGGTTAGCCCAGACGCCCAACTGGATTCAGGGTCCTGTCCTGGGTGAAAGCCAGGCCAGTCTACTAGACGTAGTTGCAAGTTGGGCCAGCAGTAGGTTTAGCCCGCCGTAAGATCCCGAGATAGGAACTAAACTGAATTTAAGTTTAAATTACTAGGACGATACAACGTCCCACAATTGGCAATGGTCACAGCACTTGGTAATCACTGCTGAAGAGCTCTGTACTAGACGGTGGCTGGCGTCGTAAAAGGTAACAAACTGAGTGACAGAGATAGTGATAGATTTACACACGTTTTTTTTATTATTAGTATGGATATGGATAATAATTATGTGATGCAGGTGTCTAGATAAAATACTATATTTTATTACCACTGGTAACATATTGTGTAATCATTGTAGATAGTTATAAGTTTTTAAACTATCATGGTCACAGACATAAGAGGTATTGAAATTATCAACGGGAAAATTACCATGTATATTTTCTATGAGTTTCCGATATTACGGCACTGTTGCAAGCGCCATGATCACGGATGAACTGAGGAATTGCGGGTGGGTGAATGTTTACGAGCAGACGAAACGGTCTACCCTCTTCCGTACTCGTTTGTTATACGAGGCACCACTACTATTGTTCGCATTGTTAGTTTTTGATTTATCTCGACACACAACACTAACCGTATCAACTTTGGGACTATAACTGTTTTTGTTTTTATCGGAAACTCCTAGATAATATACATGATAATTAATCCGTTGATACTCGTAATTTGAATACCTTTTATTGAAGATAGTGTTCACAGAAGCCTAAGTCTTGGCAGCCTTTCGATTTTCGATTTCGAAATTATGTAGAAAATAAAGATAATAAAATTATCACAGATTACTTAATATTTACAGAATTATAATGTCAATTATCGGCCGGTGCCAATAACCATCTATCGCTAGTTTATTTTACTAGAGATAGATATTTGACACTATTTGTATAGACGTAATGTCATATTTATATCGGTAGTAAGGACTACTGTGAATAGATAGATTATTAGGATCCCCCATAACTCAGTTTCCGTCATTTTAACCGTCGTATGGGGATACGACGGTTAAAATCAAATAGAGAGTTAAAATTCAACGTTCAGACCTCGTGCCTTGATGCCATGTGGTCATGGCATTTGGTACGGATTGTCGGAAGACACGGGTTCGAATCCCATCCGAAGACGTGAAATTTCAATCAAAAAGTAAATTTAGTGTTTTGAAAAATAAATGAGTTTTTGTTGAAATGAAATAATTCCTTTCGAGTTCTCTTTACTAATGTCAATATGCTGCTTATATTTCAATATGTAGCTGTTAACTTTGAAATGAATTTCAAAAGTACGTTGGTAACGTGCATGTAGACAATGGGTTTAATATTAGCTTTAAACAGTTTGAGTACACGTTTAAAATAAGCAAACATGAACAGCAAATTGCCAAGCATTTGTTTAAGCAGAAAAATCGCAATGTCTATGTTTTAACAATCGCTTGCTGGACCTCAATACTCTTATTTTCTCAGTTACTTCACTTGTTATATGTTAAATATCTGATAATACAGTGGTCTGTTTTGGTATATAGCCCTGTCAATAATAATTATTAGAATATTACCTGTTTATAAGAATAATTTGGAACCACTGTTTTGTAAGTCCGTTTTCTCTATATTGGTTTTAACAAAGATAATTACTGTCAACCGTACTGCCGTGCGATTCTCTAATGATTGGTCGATGCGCTCGTCGACGAGCTCACCGATGTCAAATACTTTATGAGATATCGCCCTTGTACACAATGTTGCTTTTCCAACGTCTCTTGTCATCTCGTCATTTGGTTCACGGATGTTGTCAAAGATGCAACGATGTTTGTTCTTAGAGAATCGCACGGCTGGATGAACTAGTCTTGGCAGCGTTTAGCATAGGCAGTGTTCTGTGTACAGATTCAATACAGCGTGTTGATAAAGCAAATGTGATAAGCTTGTTAGTTGTTTACTAACAGTCTAAACAAGTTTTGTCTATCCACTATACTTGTGAAATTATATATGGATATATGTTACTCTTCCACGCGACAACAACTGAACAGATATGGTTGAAAATGTAATATTCCTGCGTTGAACTTCTAGCCATATCTGTTCAATTTTTATGCCATGAGAGCCGTAGGACGCAGCTAGTAAGATATAATATCTACTATTCTTACTGTTGCTAAGTTTTCGCCGTATTTTCATCGAGCACCTAAAATATGATATACAACCACTGGTCTTAATATACGCATCTGCAGCCATTAAAGTCTGAAAACGACTAAGTGAAACTTGAATTATATGTGTTTGTCTAGACGACCTATTGTAAGAAAAAACAAATTAATTCCCTTTCTATAGAAAAGCTAGAAACAGAAAACTAATGTACGCAGAATTTATGGCTCCCATTGAGTTATAGCGCGCAAATTGCTAAAAGCGAAAATTAACAAACGCACTCCACACAAAAAAGCGAACGTTTGTCCTCGAATTTATTCGAATACATTTAAAAAAGTTTCGAGCAGTAAATTCAAATGGAGTTCAGGATTAATAGTAGCAGTTGTACGACTAATTCTTTTGAGAGTTGGGAACAAATTGCTTTTTCGAGAACTATTTTAGCTCACGAAATGCTGCGGTGAAAGAACTGATTTCCAATAATGTCTCGGCATTTTTATGGCTGCTTCTCTGTATTTTTTTTTAAAGAGAGAAATGTTCGTATATAATCTATTGGGTACTCAGAGTCTAAGAAAGGCTTTGTAGTTATGTTTTATATAGAAACAATATGAATACCTAGCGTGGAACCCGGCTCAAACTATGATAGACATTATATTATTTAAGGTAAGTTGAAAAAAAAGAATGCAAAAAAATATCATAAAAAGCAAGCTACTTTTAAAATTTTAATATTACAATCCCTCCTTCACTTAATAATACATTGTAGTTCATAAAATACCTCAGAAGTTCGATGACATTCTAATTTATGGTTAAGCTTAACTGAACTGGTTTAGTTAGTTCAATCAACGTAATAATGAACCAAACAGTCTGCCTTGAATGAACCTGACAGTTCATTAGTAGTAATAGAGGATCAAGAAACTTAGAAGAGCTAAAGATTTATTACACGTAAAATTCTTAAAAATGTATTTACACAAATTCTGCATTAATTTCTGTGTATAGAGCATGATTGTTAAACATTTAGGTGGCTATAACTTTAGTATTCTAAGGTCAAGTCAATGACGTAGTTTATTATTGAGTCATACCTCACATACTGTGCCTTCCGATGCCTTGATCGACTCGATATTTTTAAATGATGCGTCTGTTCAGGATCCTGCAAGAATGCAGGTTTTTGAAACCAAACACTGACATAAGCACGTTGTGGTTAATTTTCTTTATGGTTTATACATAATTAATGCCAATCGTAAACCGCCATCCTAACATGACTTTTAGTTCACCTAACCAGTTAACTAAACTTGGCTTATAATTTCTAAGATCCCTACAGATCCATTGTAAAATTTGATTGAGGTTTAGTTGAAGTATATCACAAGCGACAAATATTCTAAGTAACATGAAGACACTGCTTTCAAAACCATGTTTTTAACAAGGCAAACGATCATTTTAGATGTGTACGTGGGGTTTGTGAGGATCACCGCCACTTTAAATAACAAAGTGGGATCTGAAATAGGCAATAAGAAGCGCATCATCCAAATTCAACGCGTATTATATTCAAACACTGCCAACAGTTGGCGCTAAGCGTTTCATAATTGAAACTTTTATTAAAGATGAAATATGCTACAAAACATATTGAAAGTTATACATAACTATAATGTGTACGAAATTGTTACGTGCGCCGCTATACAAGCTCCATAAATAAAAATAAAGATAACTCCATTCGAATAACTGTCTATATCAATTTCATTTCCATTAGAACTGATGCGATTTTTGTTTGACCACTAAAACCAGCATTTTACTTTCAATATAAACCCGACCATCGTTCTTTTATTACATTCAAATTTAATCCCGTTGAGTGCAGTAGTGATTGACGATAGGTAGGGACCGCTAGTGGACACACTTTATTTATTAACCAACCAGAGCCGTAACATCTCATTCGTTTGGGTCAATTTACTCTCAATTTCGCATTCCTGCTGATTGTATGTCCGTTATTTCGACCGACGGCAGATACATTTACATTATAAAAGTCCAGTATTTATTAACATCTTGTGATCTCATTTGTTTTCAAGAAGTTAAAGTTTAAAAAAAAAAAAAATAATATCGCTTTTTTGTAGATAGGTACTTATAGATATGTATTTTATACACACATCAACATGGTCTAGGGATATTTCAAATAAACCTAAATAACTAAAATTATATTAACTTTTTGTTAAAGACCTCGTTTGGATAAAAGGCAATATGACTGCTCTAAAATACCGAGATGAGGTGCTAGAGCCTGTAATCTTGCCCCACAGACAGCAAATGGGACAAAATTTCCAGCTAATGCACGACAATGCTCGCCACATACGGCGCGTATCGTTACAAGATATCCAAGCTTACACTGGCCTGCACAATCCCCTGACTTAAATCCTATGGAGCATGCCTGGGATATACTTCAGAGAAGAGCTCTTAGGAATTTCCCTGAAGATATTGTGCATGAAAACCAGCTATTCTTACATCTTAGCAGTACTTGGGACAGTATTCCACAACAGGATATTGACACCCTTGTTTTGAGTGCAGAACCGCTGCAGATGTGTCAGGAGAGTCTTAGGTGGATCCACGGATTATTAATTTTAAGTTTTCAACAATTTTTATTTAAAAAAAAATAGTTGTTTTGTTTAGCTTTTGATGTTTCAAAAATAAAGTTAAGATTGAAATTTTGTCTGAGTTTTTCCTCTTCTAAGTTTTTGTTTTAATTTAACTTTATCCAAAAGTTCATTATCAGATTAGATAGGCTATTAAACAAGGTTTATTTTAAAGTGTAGGTGTCTTAACAAAAAGTTAATAGAATTTTAGTTATTTAGGTTTAATTGAAATATCCCTAGACCATGTGGAGGTGTGTATATAATAGATCTGTACATATGAGTACAGATATACTATCGAAATTATTTAAAACGGTCACTATTGTATACTACTGTAACGTTAAGGGACAGGACGGGCAAATTATCCACCTCATGTTAAGCAGACCCATAAAAATTTTGAGCCAAATCTTTAAGATTCATAAAACCACGCTGTGCTCATCATTCTGAGACATAGTTTTATAGACTTCTTTCGAAATTCTGTCAATACAGTACTTTCTACTACAGCTGGCATTGCTTTTAGACGAGGCTTTTGAGACACCTACTAAGATATTATAAGATGTTCTAATACATAGTAAAACCTATAATATCATGTGACAAACACCAGTTTTTCATATTTTAAACAGACACAAAAAATACACAAAATGTTCATTTGTTACCTGCCAATTATATGCCACAATTATCTTTTATAGTCGTGCGTTCAAACACTCTAATAGAGCAATAGACAGCAATCATACCACAAGTTAACCTGTAAAACAAAATAATACCAAGACTTCACTATGGTCTGGTATATACCAATATGGTCTTTAAATGTAAAGGAAGCATGAAGTGCTTGTTATTTTCCATTTCACGCAAATCTTCAAAACACTTCTAACACTCGACTATCAAACGGACCTCTATTTATCGGAAACCCTTTTGTGCCATCCGAATCCTCTCTCCTAATGGCCGTGTTTTGGCGTACACTGGCGAGGACGCGCGGTTTTAATTATTTCCCACCAATTTACGAGTGGCCATTAAAGAAGAGATCCCTTGCGACCCATTAGAGTTCCAGCAGGACCATGGGTCTCTTGTTGATAACTTTACAGCGTTGTGTTTTATCGCGTGAATTTGTGTTAATCTCAGGGCGAGGCTGTTGCGATGTAGCGATATGCAGGAATAAATAATGCGTGTGGGTCGCAATTAACGCGTGTAAGTAATTTTGGGTTAATAAGTTAAATTGGGTAGACTCGATACTTTCTGTAAAATATATAAAGGCGTAGGCGGAACAGTGTTGTCAACTCAATTTTGAAAAGTTAGCCACACCAGTAATTAAAAAAGTTAAAAAGTAGCTAAATATATGAAAAAAAAATTGTATAAATTTCTTCGGTGGTTTTTAACCAGTTATACATTAAAAACAATAGAACTTATAAATCTATCAATATCGCAATCACCCGCAACACAAAAACGATTCTGGTTTATGTTGTAGCCAACTGAAACCAGCACCTGTAGGCTTTAAAAAATCCAATTTTAATAAGGTACTCGTATTCTATGGAGAGTTTCATTGCAGCATTTTTTTTATTCTTCTTAATCCTTATCGGATTGTTTAAAATGGCATTTATCATTAACAGGTACACTTAATCTATTCCATGATTTTGTTTTCACCAAATTATTGCAGCACAGGTAGCATAGATTTTGTGCTCTGTGGCATAGAAATAGAATAAAAGTCGGTCCCATAGACAGCAAATGAACTAGCCACCACCACAGGCCGCCACTACAGAGCACAAATAAAGAATAGTCACCTCCAAAGTTACTCCTATGGTGATTGTGTCAGACAAATCATTTGTAGTTGTAGCTTTTTTTTAATATTATACGTGTCTGAGAAAAAAAACTAAAACTGTAGATAAAAATAGCTTTTAAGCTTTTGTTATGTTTTAGTATTTTTAGCTATTAAGCTAGATCGATTTTTTGTAGCTGATGAAGTTGATTTATAGCTAAATCTAGCTATAAAACTCTGACTTGGCATCACTGGCGGAACCAAATTAAATCTTAGACTACTTTATATTTTTATGTTCAATAATATGACGTAAGTATACATATAAATTAACTTTTTGTTTGGAGAAAAAACACTAAAGGGAATATAATTCATTATTCATATATTTATTACAAGAACTTTACAAATATCATTTAAGTCACTATTACTAATGCAATACAGTATATAGTATGCAATATAAATGCAGCATTTCTAAACATCAATTAAATTAAGTCACTTAAAACCCTAATCCATCACCGATCCGCAGACAACCAAAAACCAATTAATAAAGCGGTATTTCCAATTTCACAAATATATTTTTACGAGTGGCAAACGAGCGAAAACGAGAGTCCCTCGTAATCTCTCTGTATCTTGGAAAAGAATCAAAATCGGATGAGTGACAAGATAATCAGCGACATGGGATGACAGGATTGCAGGTAAATAGCTATTATTCGCTCCACTGGTCCAATGGAGAGATAGCGTTTGACAAGCTCCTGTAGCGTGACGCATGCCGAAGGACTTTTGACTGATAGACTTGTCGGATACCCTCGGAGAAGACAGCTTCATTTCATGGCTCGTTCTAAATAAATCATACGTGATCGAGCTGTGATTGATGGTTTGTGATGAATCTCAAGGTGACTGCTAAAGAATAAAGCAGTACTTTTTAATTTTTTTCAAATTATAGATGTGTACATTTTGTGTTTTAATTTTAAACATTTGTTATTAGAAAGTTAAATATTTATTGCATAAGCTATCAATCCAAAAGTGTATCAAATGTTCACCTTGCAAATTGTCAACCCCTGAAAAAATCCCCCATGCGAAATTATTTAACTTCAAAACGAAATGTCGTCGTAAGGTCTTTGGCAAAAAATTAAACCCGTGTCTCTCGTAAAGCGGCGGCTCGAACATTCTATTGAAATCGTAACATCATTCATTAAATGATACTTTAACCGTCTTGCAATTATGTGACCAAAACTTTGGTCTCAATTGGTAAATAATTACAATTATCACGGTGGCTCCCTTTTGCTCCACAAAAAGGCAAAAGCGTACAACTTTCGGGCACGCCCTGCCGGTTATTAAAATTTTCGTAGCACAAAACGGTCTAAACAAAATGGGACAACCAACTTTATACTTATTTAGTTCAGCTTTAAAGTCGATAATACATAAAGAGGATTTTTACTAGATAACGATCAAAGAGGAGTTTGATTTTGCGGCGATAATTGCGGCGAATCCTTAATTATTTGAGGGTAAACTTTGTCGAAGTTAATTTGACGCTGGATGTTAGATTCCTTTTAATGGACACTCTTTAAGGTGACTTCCAATTTATTTGGTTGAGCCGAATATTCACTGAAGTTGTGGACCGTGAGGCGTATATTTTTAAGGAAGAGCTTTGATGTTTCCTTTTATTATCACAAACAATTACAACATAGTCTAGAACTCGTTCTTAATTATTTTAGTTTACTGTATAAATATAAAAAATAGGTGATGTAGTTTTTACATTATAAACGCAAAGTGTATATGTAAGATGAGTGTGTATGTTTATTACATATTAACCCTGAAACAGCTCAACGGAATAGGATAAAGTTTTAATAGATGAACAATCATGCGTTGTATCTGTATTTATACGTAGCGTAAAACTACATTTAAACTGATTTTCTCTTTCATAAATCTGCCTGGAACAGTTGTGTGAAAAAACACAAGATTTAGTATGAATACTAGTATTGAAGTGATGATAGCCCAGGTGTAACAAGGGTCGGTCGTGAATTATACGATCCCGGGATCGATCCTCACTTCGGACATAAGCTTTAGGTGATGGTAGCATCGTGATGAAATCTACAGCATGGTGGTATAGCACTTCTGGTGTCTGCCTGCCTAGCTAAAAGTTGGTCAGTAAGCAACTAATACTGTGTTCCGGCTGACTATGTTCAACTGTCCATGCGAGTCAGTGGCTATTCTAGATATGAGATACCACCCTCGACCGTATCACCACTGATCATCAAGTAAGTAGTTAAACACTAACATATCAATTGCATAAAACGTATGTATAGGTTTAAAGAGAAGAATAGGAACTAATCAGGCTCTCGCACACAAAATCGAAGACTTTAAAGTAACTAATGCAATGTATTGCTCCGCATAATTTCAGCTTATAGTTATGAATGGCACTGCACTTTAATTAGAATAAACATACATAGTACATCACACACATCAATCAGATCTTAACCTGCACGTCTTATCAAGATCTGTAGGGCAATTATGTATATCCGATGCTATCATTTTTTGATTAAAATCGGAAAAATGACACTTTTGTCAGCTCCAGTCATCAACTTACTAACGTCTCTACTTACTGGAATTGTCAAAAGTGACATAGAGACTCCATTTTTCAAGATTTAAATCAACGTTTGTTAGCAAATGAGATAGTTAGTAGCCCTGCTGAATAGTTAAAATACATTACGATTGATATTATATAAATATGTAAGGAGTTAATTACTGTCAAAACATACCTTTAAAATTAGACATACGTATTTATTTTTGATGTAAAATGACGTTTATTATTAGAGTTTATTTCAATATTGATCTAAGCACACGTAATTATTGGTGTTACTGGCAAAGTGGTAAGTTCTTTTGACAGAAAACATAAACTTTATAGTTAATTAACTAATAGTTAGTTAACATTGCTTGTCATACAAAGCTTGTAATGAATTTTTAATTGAAAAGAAATTCCATGGTAAACATTTATATTTTCAACTTGATTTAATTTAAACTTTGACGAAGGTCTAGTATATTCTGAACCTAATAAAGATACGTTGTGAAAACTGCTATCTCATATAATATTCCATGCAAAATACGCGTTCAAAACACAACAGACACACGTCTCATGCAATACGAAACGTGTACACTATAACTTCGATGCGAATTTATATCACAGTTGGGAACCCTTTTAGCATTCCCCTCGCAAATCCCTAGCCCTATCTACCTAACTATTGGACTGTACCTAGGCATCGAGGGGTGAGGGTGAGGGAAGTAATTACTGGGGGAAACATCAAGTATGTCACAGGGAGAGTGTGTTGAGGACAAAAATGCAAAGGCTTGTGGTAAGTGTGTCGCTACGCATCAGTTCACTGTGTCAGCTGATCTTTGCACAAATGCGAAAGTGGGTATCTGTGTTATTTTGGGGGTGGATTTTTTTTGAAAGTTTGAACTTATCTTGTATTGGTGTGTAAAAGACGTAACCTGCACGGTAAGTAAGCGGATAATGCCTTTAGATAATCATAAATGCATATAAGCATATTTTTGCTGATTGTTTAAATAATAAGTTTCTATAGTTTGTTCTTTGAGTAGTCTTTAACATTAGTAACATTAATTTTAGGAACTTCCATCAAAATTACAGCATTAGTTACCTTTTGAAAAAGCATTCTCTTAAAGAAATCGTAATGCGTACGATTGGATGCATACGATATAGTATTTTAAGCTGACTGTTTGACGGTTAATTTAATGGAATATTTATGAAACGATTAAAATTCTATGAAAATTTTAAGCCACATTTAAGAGCGTAATTACAAATTTAAACATAATCATTGTTCACTTTAATTGTATTACTAGAACTTAAGAACTTGAATCTTTTCAATTGAATAATTTAGGGATTTTCACTAAAGGCTACCACAGTGTCGGGTTATAAACGTCTGTACTTAATCTTAAGGGTTTATCATGTTATTCTTCTATATTTCTCTGAATATTTTAGAATTTTAGAGCTGAGTCGATCACAAACTAAGTTAGTAGTAATTGAGTAACTCCAGCACTCATGGCTCTTAGGAGATGTCAAGTATTGGTAAGTACAAGTTCGTTAGACTTTTCTGCAATACTCTGTTTCGGCTGGCATCATTAATGTGCTATATTCTGTTCTGCTACCAACCATAAGACAAGTATGTTTCAATTGCTGGGATATAGGACATAGGAAAATAACAATATCTAAAGGTGACGATAACAGTACAACGCCACGCAAAGTACGCTGCTACTACAACTATTAGGCATGGCGCATAGAATATAACAAAGGACTCTACACAATAAAAAACGCGATAACATGACTCTACTTTTTTTCAAAATATAAGCCCCACAGCCAGACTGCCAACAAAAGGAACAAAAATACTTTTCACCGGCATGCTGGCATCAAGCGAATGTCAGTAGCAAAATCCGGATGAAAATTGGAAAATTTTATAACTCTACCTTCGTAAAGCCTGTTAATGTGTTTACGGACTACCGTTTATTTTTTTATATCAAATATTTCGCGTTTTATTTATTCTAAAGCTAGTTATTATCATTTATTATCATTTTTGCAAAAAAAAAATAACCTAATGTATGACAATCATTCTAAAGTCAAAGTCAAGAAAGTCAAGAGCTGTGAAAAGAAAAATGTGGTTATTAGTTATGTAGTAATTATTAAATTGTTCTTATAAGTTATAGTTTTTATAGTTATATAGTTTATCTAAAATAAAATGAGTTGAAGGGATTTTAGTAATGTTTTATCACTTAAATAAAAAAATCAAGCACAAGAGAATAGAGATAACGTATTTATTGGAAATTGTGACTTCCTTTTGATACCGTGCTACTTAGATACTGTACTGATTTTAATACAAAAAACCGGTTTGTAGCTTAACAACAATGAACCTTAATAAAAGTTATTTTTGGCCTAATATTTTTCCTTCAGACTGTACATTAATAACAGATATGATCGATCTAAGTTTAAGAAAATAAAAGAAATGTGTTTATTTCAAAAGTATGACCGATCGGTGCTTGGTATCGAGTCTGCAAAACATTGATAAGCACAAGTTTACGATCAATGGTACGAACTCTATGGCCAAGCAATTGAACTTCACTTTAATATCGTTTTAATAAAACAAACTTTTATTTGATATTTACGAAGTAACAACATGTCCTATAATTGGAAGTATTAATACAGCGCGTTTATACTTGTATATTGAAGGTATTCATCGTTGTGATTGTGTCGGTTAGGGTAGGGGATGACGCAACCATGTTGCCAACGAGGGGTGCAGCCGCTGCCAAGTACTCAGAATGTCTAGGAAGGTTGGATTTTGGATGTGGCGTGAATTTTTTTTAATTTCACGTTTGTTATCGATATTTAAAAAGTAAATCCTGAATATTGTTTGTTAGTTATATATGCGACGAAACAGCAATTCATTCGCCTCATAGATGGAGTGCATATCATGTATGTCGCATGTAAAGTATGTACGTTCCGATTACTTTACTTTAGGTTTTAAAGTTTTGTTCGGTTATTCCCCGTTCACTAAACAATTTTCACCTGCTACAGTATTTATCTTACTTACAAATTATCATAGTAGCATATTTCTACTTTAAGACAATTAGATAGTATGGGGACACCTGCAAAATAACGAAAGATTGACTTGATTAATTGACAAGCCACTACATTTGACCACAAACAATTGAATCTTAAAATCAAATAAATATGCTCTTTGTGCAAGTTTGTTCTGATGAGCACCAGCTCAAGACCCGTGATTCTGCTTTAAAGTAGTGTAATGTGCTAGCTTGAGCAGTTACAAAAGATAATGTAAAAATAACTGAGCTCACTGAGGGCAAATTCAAGTTGACTGTAAAAAACGTTTTAATAAAAAAAGCTTACTATAAAGTTCGACATTATATAGAAGATAAAGATGCTTGGAATACTCCACTTCTGGCAAGTTGTCTCTCTGCCACCCATAAAATGTTATATTTGTAGTACCTAATTAGAAACATTGTAAACATCCATATAAAAAGAATGGCCCTGAGTTTCTTGCCGCTTCTTCTCGGTGGGTTCTATATATTTTGGAACGCGGCGGTAGTCTTTAAAGTACATTATAATGAAAAGTTGACGTTCATAAGTGCGTCTTTGATGCCTAAATTGTATAAATGATTTTGACTTTGACTTTGTACTGACAGACGTCTTCTTGGACAGAACTTTGGAATGCACTTACATGGTTATAGAACAAGCAAAAAACCACTAGATACTCGTATTAAGCGAAATCTTAGAAGCTAGAGTATACCTACAACAGTATAATAGTAAAATTTACTAAGTATCTGCCTATAACAAACTCTTAGGCAGTACATAGGACATGATCTGTGAGGAATCGCAGTGGCCCCGTCACGTTGAGGCATTAATTTGCTGCTTTCATTACCTAAGTATATTTCCGTGTAGCATTGTAACTGTTTGGTTATATAAAAACACAATACAATACAATGCGGTTAATATATTTTGCATACTTCCACAGCGTATATGTCATTCGAGCTATTGTTATGGGGTTCAGCGGCTGATATGGAGACCATCTTTATCCTGCAATAACGTGTTGTTCGAGCTATATACGAAATGGACCCCGCGAATCTGTGAGAGATTCATTAAAAGGAATCGATATATATTAACTTTGCCTTCCCTATATGTATTTGCAAATATAAAATACGTTCTTAATAAAATACATACATATAGGTTAAATAGTGATTAACACTCTTTTAAAACTAGGACTAAGAATAGATTAGCTGTATCTAGTTTTAGACTTGCGACGACAAATAAGTAATTACAAGGAAATTGTGTACGTTTTACGATAAAATCTCAAAACACATAACTGTTCACTGAGAGAAAATTCAAGTTGACTGTAAAAATGTATTGAACAAAATATTTTACAGTCCGACGTTATATAGAAGTCAAAGATGCTTGGAATACTCCACTTCGGGCAAGTCGTCATTTGCCACCCATAAAATATAATAATAGTAGTAAGTACCGAAATATAAACATTTTAAAAATCTATATGAAAAGAATGGCCCTGAGTTTCTTGCCACTTCTTCACGGCAGGCTCTTATATATTTTGGAACGCAGCGGTAGAATCTATAAATTACATTATAATGAATAATTAACGTTTATAAGTGCGCTTTTGATGCCTAAACTTTAAAGATTTAGACTTTTTTGAGTTTTGACTTTACAACACAAAAAGATGAAAAAAGTATAGAAAGGTAACTATGAAGGAGACAATCGTGTTATTTAAGATTAATCCAAGATCTACCAAAACTCATTCACTATTTTTAACTAATATGTAATTAAATTGCAATATTATTCATTAACCTTTCAACTATAAATGAGTTACTTTGAATTGGTTGCAGTAATGTTAATATTTCAATGTTATTCATGTATGGTATAAACATATACTTATCTATCAATAACGCAGACCACCTTTATATAGCCAATACTGATAGATGATAGAAAATTTACAGATCGTAAAAGTTCACTGCAGCATATCGTTGAGCATCTGATACCTAAACGTTTCAGTAGTTTACTCTATCCTTAATGAGATTAGTATTCTTTCAAAGACTAAATAATTAATAAGAACCTAACGAGTATATTTAGTATGTTCTTCGCGTATTTTTGGTAAGAAAGATATAAATATTTTGTTATTATTGAATCGTATTGACATATAAACTGAAGTTCCGTCATATATAATTTAAATGTATTATAGAAGTTGATAGATTGGTTTAATTTGAAATGATTTTATATTACACAGAAGTACATTTTTATAAGAGAATTAAACAAAAAGGAATTGACATAAGACTATTTAGTGTCAGCCTCTTCGAATACCATCGATTGCATGGACCAAACCTAGAATTGACAGATTTTATACTGTCTTAGCTCACAGAATATGACCTTTCGCACCATATTATGACATCCTATCGTGTGAAAGCTAAAAATTATTACATATTATTTTCCACGCATGCCCTATTAGTTATAACGTCACCCAGACCAATAAAATTTAAAGTTTTGTAACCTTGAGACATTGCTTACTGAAAAACGTATAGTCCGCACTTCACTGGTTTAACGCAGAGTCAAGACGGCTTTTAGAAAAAAGGAACAGCTTACAACGTTATACGTCGTTGTAACCACGACTACAGAAAGCTGTTCTGTCGCTGTGCCAACTACGTTATAGTAATCATGAAATTCTTTCTTTCCTTACAAATCAGAACAACCCCGTAAGATATGGTAAAGGAAGAAAAATAAACAGTTACTGTGTGGTTGATTTTTTAACCAAGTGACGTAATGAACTAAAGCCGTTTCCTGCAATAATCCTGTAAGAGTTGCATGTGCTAGTTGTTTATGTAGCACTTGTGGCTTATAAACAATATGTTTGTTACCTACAGACGTTTGTTTTTGTGTCGCCCAGTAATGTGCATGTGTACTTGATACCGTGCCTTTCCAACCTTAACAACTCTACCTAGTTTTAGACTTGCGAAGACTAATAAGCCATTCCTAGGAAATTGTGTGCGTTTTTACAATAAAATCCCAAAGCACATAACCGAGCTCACAGAGGGCAAATTCAAGTTGACTGTAAAAAACGTTTTAATAAAAAAAGCTTACTATAAAGTTCGACATCATATAGAAGATAAAGATGCTTGGAATACTCCACTTCTGGCAAGCTGTCTCTCTGCCACCCATAGAATGTAATATTTGTAGTACCTAAGTAGAAACATTGTAAACATCGATATAAAAAGAATGGCCCCGAGTTTCTTGCCGCTTCTTCTCGGTGGGCTCTATATATTCTGGAACGCGGCGGTAGAGTCTTTAAAGTACATTATAATGAAAAGTTGACGTTCATAAGTGCGTCTTTGATGCCTAAATTGAATAAATGATTTTGACTTTGACTTTGACTTTGAACAGAGTATTGTGTGGCCACTACTGTTTAGAGATAAATTCAAGGTGTCCATCCAGACTACATCTTGTTTTTAGAAGAATTATACCACTTGGTCCTATAAACAGTTCGGTAAAAATAAAAACTTATCCAGTTAAAACTTAATCTGCACTAGTTTTTTAAGACTTGATTTATTACTACTTATCAAAAAAGTTCCATTAAAGTTTTAAGCAACTAAATAAAACAGTAGACCGAAACGTATTTCGCGTCCAAACTTTACCCCAGACACTTTATAGCTCCTTGCTTGAGCTTTGTAGGCATCCTATAGGTATAATTATCTGCGTTTTGGCTAGGGGATCTGAGCTCGTTGCTAGGTTACCAGGAACCCAAGGTCAAAAGTTTTATAATTGTACATATAGCGATTTCACTGAGGGGGCCTTTCGATGTACCAGGGTCACAATTCTGCCTACACAACATGATGTCTCTCAATAGTAATCACAATAGGTAACGGTTTATTCTTGCTGAGGAATATGAGGAATAATGTCGTGTTTTTTTATTACGAAAGTTACCTTTTTCGTATATTTTTGTAGGTAGACTGTAGTTTGACCTCTACTTTGCCTGATGTATCATGATGATATTTCTACGATGGATCACGCATATCTAGAATATGTTCACTAGGGACTCGAAACAAAATACCCAGAGACTTTTCAAAGAGGTCCATTCTTGTCATTCCAGCCATTTAGCCACTCATTATTTATTTCGAAGAAAACGCATATGTTTTATGTTTTACAGTATTATAACCATTATGCATAAAAAATATATTAACATAGCAATAGCAATATCCTCTTGCAAACTAATGAATATAATAAATAATATTGTCTATCAATACGACTCAACTCCTATATGACCCCTATATAAAACAGCAGAATTGGTTTCAGATCGATCATTTGACTCTGTTATTGTGTTCAGCCAAATATTTTAACATCGTCAATGTTGATTTATTTTATTTGTGTATGATGACTGACGGCTGTTTTGATTAAAAGCGTTTAAATATTCAAATGCTGAGGCCGGATATTGAAAAAAGAAGTCGCGTCGAGCGGTTGTTGATTGCTTTTGAAAAATAGGTTTTTTTATATTTTGTGTCACTAGCTTACTAAAGTAAGGTTAATTTCATGAAATAAATAAGCTAGTGCTTTTAGTTCGTTGATTTGTGTCAAAGTGTGAAATAAAAATATATGCTTTGGTTGATAGCAAGACATTCTACACACAACACCTGCAAATATATTGTGAGAAGCATCAATAATCCCAACGCTGTCAACAAGCCGTATGATGTAGTCTATCGAATAGTACCATGTGTTTTTGAGGCTCATCACGAAAAATAATGATGGACATTTTTTTACGAGTCATGAAACTGCAGAAAACCAGCTGGAAATGCATGAATTGACCATTGTAGGGATACTAAGAGCTAACAAAAAATCCATTCCAGCAAACTTCAAAGCTAGGTGAGACGAAACTACATCGTTATTTGTGTTTCAGTAAAATCTGAAGCTTGTATCCCATATACCCAGGCCATGCAAGATGGTTTTCTTTTATCATCGTATTCTCTATATCATAATGCAGAGTTTGACAAGGAAACAGGAGATCAACGTAAACCTGCCAAAATTACTTTCTACAATAAAACTAAAAGTAGAGTTGATATGGTTGACAACTTAGTTAAATTTGATGTGTCGCGAAATTCAAAACGATGGCACATTAATTTTTTTCATGACTAAATCACGCGGGGTGATTAGCTATGATTGACTAAATAACGGCATATGAAAAGACAAATCACTAGAAGAACCTTTATTCGGAAACTCGGCTTGTGATTGATAGAAAATCATTTGAAAGAGATAAAAGAGAACAAGAGAAATTCAAAACTCTACGCAAAAGACTAAGACAGCATTTCGGTAAATCCGATCTTGAATCATGTGCAGTTTTATCTAATACTATGCAAAAAAGCTCAATTTGTCTTTGAAAAAAGACTCAGCATAAACGTAAAAATGTAACGTTCCTATTTGTCTGGAGCACTCTCACTTCACATGTGGAAATTGCTCAGAAGCCATGGACAGTGATTAACCTGGATAATGAGTTTAGTTTATGGAAATGTTAGACTGACTTCTATTTTATTTCATAAGTTCTTCAAATTTCATTATAAAGACTGATTGTAATGTCTCATATTATTTTTCTTACATTGTAATAGAATTATGTGATTTGAGTTGGTCAAGAAGAGGCTAGTTTTGTTATTTTTTTACATTATGAATATAGTGACCATGGATAAATTCATTTAGTTATTATAATATAAAAAACATAAGCTTAATAATAACCCAATAAAAATATTTTATTCTTTCATATTTTACCAAAAAACCTACATATGTGTAGGGTATGCTGCACCCCACTTTACACGGCATGTAACATTTTTCACATTGTACACGAAAGGTTAAGATGTTTTTTCAAACATACACCACATATCTATAGCGGGTTTACAAGTCTTATATGCATTAGAATGTCAAATACGAGAATATTGAAAGAATTCACATTAAGTTTAACTGTAAAAATATAAAAGATGTGATTCAAACAGGGTATTCACATAGAACTCCGAGTTTCTTAGCCTAACATCTACACGTAGCAAATATCTACATGTAGCCAAACATCTACACGTAGTCTAATATCTACGCGTAGTCAAACATCTACATGTAGCATCGCATCTACACGTAGCCAAACCTCTACACGTAGCCTAACATCTACACATAGCCAAATATCTACATGTAGCCAACATTCTACACGTAGCCAAACCTCTACACGTAGCCTTACATCTACACGTAGCCAAATGTCTACATGTAGCCAAATATTTACACATTGCCTAATATTAACCGATAAGTCAAACCTCTACACGTAGCCTTACATCTACACGTAGCCAAATGTCTACATGTAGCCAAATATTTACACATTGCCTAATATTAACCGATAAGTCAAACATCTACACATAGCCTAACATCTACGCGTAGTCAAACATCTACATGTAGGCAAACATCTACACGTAGCCAAACCTCTACACGTAGCCTAACATCTCCACGTAGCCAAATATCTACATGTAGCCAAACATCTACACGTAGCCAAGCCTCTACACGTAGTATAACATCTACACGTAGCCAAATATCTACATGTAGCCAAACATCTACACGTAGCCAAACCTCTACACGTAGTCTAACATCTACACGTAGCCAAATATCTACATGTAGCCAAATATCCACACGTAGCCAAATTTTCGCAAAAGCGTGCGTAAAGCTACTAGCTGTAGAGGTTTTCACTGATACGGCGAGTGCGGGGGAGTAATAACACCGTGCTAGCAGTACTCCCTGGAAAGGCTTAACTGTAGCTACGTGAAATATTGGTGTAGGCCGCATGTTGTAAATAAAGAATGACTTGATAAGCGATAGTCATAATTGTAAGTAAATATTTTCGATTTTAAATGAAATTATGTATTTTATTTATGGTATAAAAATGTGATATAGAGATATATTATATAGAGTATATAATATAGAGGTACATGTTTTAATTTGTAATTATGTTCACGTAGCTAAACATCTATATGCAGCTACACGTAGCCAAATTAATCTCGTTATTAATGACGATTTCACGCTTGACCGGTTCCGTTTGGGATTCGTATCGCCCGAGCTGCGATTTCATTACGTATTTTTTTTTGTTTTGTGTAGTCCCCTTTGAAATCGAATCGAACCCAGTGGTGAGTTAATTAATGTTTTAAAGTTAGAAATTTAATCTGAATGTGCATGGAATAGGAGGTGCTATGCATGAGTCAGAGTTCAATGGGTCTTTATTAAAATAGGTGGCTTCATAGAAAAAGTGTTTGGGGATATACCAATGATTTTGTTGATTTTTTTATCCCATTCGCTCTCTATTTCTTAACGTCCCAAGTAACTAGTAAGTAACATGTGTTATGTTAATATACTATGTTTATAAAAAGAGCGCTATGCGGCTCCGTTTTCTTTGTAAATTACTACCGTACGGGAACAGTATTCCATGATAAAAATATCAAGGTATAATATAATAATATAATATAATAAGGTCCGCCTACATTGGTTAAAATTTGAGATATATAGGGTTTTCATATTATTATTATGGTTTAGTTTATACGGTACAGTCGGCTCACATCTACAGCTGATTGGTCTGATTGAATAATATCAAAATGTGCTGATTCTCTACGAAAGTTTCAACCACGATAATTATGGATTAAGTAGTTTTATAGTGAAATACATAAACATCAATCTATCAACTTAGATGTTCTAACCTAATTACGGGTTTATAATATTATAGAAACTAGTGCAAAACATATAATTTATACGACTCGTAGTGTTAATGATTTAGAGTTATTTTGTTGCCGTCAGTTAGGAAACCTTGTGTAAAGAACGAGATGACAAAACTGTGTTTTTACTTTATGGCAGATATTTTTATTAATTTTATTTACTTGGTGAAAGTTAGTGTCTCACAAATAAATGTAATAAAAAGTGTTACAAATAATATTTTCAATAATGCTCCCAGCGTCATCTATAAAAATAAGATAATATTAAAACCGTGTGCAATACATAGTTAAAAGAAATAATCATTCCAAACATTCGACAAAATTAATATCGCACGCTCGATAAAACAGTTAATATTAAATCTAGCAATTACATTTAACGAAGCCTGGTCGGCAGTTTCGTCTGTTAATTTAATTTCGTCCTACGGAATTAGTATTATTTTTTTCTGTTGTCAAATAACGTCTGTCGGCTTGGGAGAGTTATTTATGACCTCAATAAACCGGACCTTAAAATTGTTAATGAAAAGGTATTAAAACAGAGAGACCCCTCGTAAATTACATGGTGACATTGCAGGCAAGAAAAATGCGCGGATTTGAACAAATTGCTTCTGACTGGAGTTAACAGCATGTTACGTTTATGGTCATTTAATGTGACTCTGTTTTAGTACAGCAAAGCTCTTGTCTCAGCATGCCTGTTATCGCTTGATTTCTAGACGACGTTTTATTATATTCGAATATATTACCCGTAGTGATAAAAGTTGTTTTAAACTAACTTATACTACTTAGTTTAAACTTCTAGTCAATTCTGCTAGATATATTTATGCACACATAAATCCGTATTTACCGCACCCTACTAATATTATAAACGCGAAAGTTTATGAGTGTGGATCTTTGTTACTATTTCACGCCCAAACGGCGTGGGCAATTATGATGAAATTTGATATGAAGGTAGAAGAGTGGATTAACACATACAACACATTAATTTTGTGTCAGTTTCTGATAGCTTAGTCAAAAGCCAAGTCAATTTGACAACTCTTACTATATTGTTAATGATCCAAGATTAATACCCATAGCTAATAAGTTCGCATCTGCAGCCGTGGCCAAAGGGCTATCCGTACTATGAATACAAAAGACCTCGGCGTTTATCGAATTGTGCTCTACGTGATTCTATTCGATTGAAACATAACAATTGGCTTATACAGCGATGTTATTACTGGAATCTTTTGTATTATTTTCCTCATCGGTCCCGCACTAACACCTCAAAAATCATATAGTTTAAGTTGAGAAGGGTTGCAACATCAATAAGTTAAGTGATTCTAAAAAGTTTTCTTTTGATCGGTTAAGATATTCAAGCAATTCGATAGAAAGCTGTTACCATACGATGGTTAAAATATCAAGAGCGATACATTCTCGAACTGGTGCCGCTGTAACTTAGCCGTCAAGGCTTCTGACGATACCAGACATGAGTCAGAAGATGCAGGTTTGAATACCGTCCGTTCTCAAAGTTTTGTTTCGTCAAGCCCGCGTTAGGAAACTCCACTATTTTATTTTAACTTTATTTTATTCAAATTAGCACCATTACAACGACATACACGAATGGTATATACACTATTGAGTCCATTGTGTACTAACTGTTGTTTATTTTATCATCTGTAAGTGATTTAATGACCGTCCTTTTGTCACAAAATATCTGCATTATATTGATATCTTTGTAGACAATGCAATAAATTCATAATATTTGGGATATTTGATTCTTATGATATTATTTAAGAGCAATATTTTATGGGACAAAATACTATAAAAATAGTGTCCGGAATCCGCTATAAATAGTGTGAAGTTAATCGAATCTTATTTCAGAGGGGAAATGTCCCGTGAAGAATACCAAGTCGCCTTGTATATCACAAAGGATATTCTTTCACGCCAATGATCGCACGAGTGACTTCAGATGCGAGCTGGTACAGTTATATTTCTATATTGTGACTTCATACGTTCTTCTTATGCAATTGTCGTTGATCTTTGTACTGAAAATTTTGAAAATTTGAGGAACTAAAAATGAATCACATACTTATCTTGAACTGAAGGTCTGCTGGACTTAATATTGTTCATATATATGTCAAAGTGTATACATTATTTTATATTTTATGATTTTTGAAGTAATAACATCTGATTAGCGAAGCCAAATCTGACACGGATTTTCAGAAGATGTGAGTTCGGATCCCGTCCGTGTATAGGTATGTAATTTTCCAATAAAAAATATATGTTTAATGAAATCTTATTTCTAACGCATTTTTATATTTTTCTTTATTTTACATCTTTAATTTAACACTAAGCCAGCCCTCTACCTATGCCGGTAAATAAATATCCCGAAGGGTTTTTTGCATATAAAACATATAATAACTCTCCTACTCGCGCTTCACATATTTCTCTGCAAAGAACACATACAGAATAGACTCCATAAAATATATATCATTAGTGTAAGTCGTTGTAGTGTTGTTGTTTTTGTGTATTTGAATAAAATAAAATTAAATAGAAGAGTCTCCTAACGCGGGCTTAACGAAACCAAACTTTGAGAACGGACGGGATTCAAACCTGCATCTTCTGACTCATGTCTGATATCGTCAGAAGCCTTGACGGCTAATAAAAAAATTAATAACTCTCCTACTCGCGCTTCACGTATTTCTCTGCAAAGAACACATTCATCCATTGCATCCTTAAACATTATACCTGTATGGCATGTAGAGATAAAAATATATATAAGTATTAAAGTTACTTCAAAATACGGCGCTCGTTACTTTAAAAACACCGTAGTGGCATCTTAAATGTTCAATTAAAAAGTATAAATCAAAAACAATATACAGTAGTATCTTTATGAAACTTATAGAGAACGGCACGGGTTTTATCAATGTATCAGAACAATATCATGCATTTACAGATTTATAATGCATTACATTTGCATTTACCGCTTTATGGTGGATATTCCATTTACCTGTACGAAGCGATTTACTTCTTCGTTTATCATACGAACCGCTAGGGATAGGAACACCGTCCCTGAGTCGGTGTTTCCGGTTAAGTACGATATGGGGGTCTTCAAAATACGAGTGCATAGGTATCTTCTGGGTAAGCGCGCTCCATCATCGATCGCAACATCACTTAGCATCAGGTGAGATAGTGGTCAAGTGCTACCCAGTACGGTATAAAAAAAAAATCAGTGCAGTTAGTTATGATTGTATCTTTTTTTTGTTTGGTAAGTAATTCTTAGCTTCAGTGATAGTTCCAAATATAAATATATCTAAATTGATTCAGCACTTCTTGAAAAAAAAGCAGCAAACGCAAATAATGTGTAAGTTAAAATCATAGATATATAGGAGTATCCTAATAGGGCGACTTCTTTATTTTATGTTATATCCTGAAATTCACTTTTATAATGTCTAATTGTGTAATAGTGTCCTCAACTATTTTGATTATCCACGTCCCAGTATATTCTCATTAATTGTCATAACAACATATTAATTTTCTATTTTCAAACTATCCAATTCAATGGACAAAAGCCCAGACTACATGCAAGACTGCGGACGTCCTGTTTACATACCATAATATATACGCTGTCCGTCCGTCCTTCAATGCATTCGTCTCACGTACACGTTCCTTTTTTCAACGACCAACTGTATGTGCTCCGACTGAAATTACAGTGTTTCCCGTGAATTCCCGTCTATTCTGATTCGTCTATTGTGTTTATATATGCCGCTTGTTACTGAAATACGCATTCGGTTAGGGAAAATAGTTTTTTTACTATCAAGTAACGAACCAGGCATGGCAAATGCCTGGGTGGTTTGCTGTGCCTGACCGTGACAGCTGTCACCCAATGCTAGGCTTTTAATTCTTCGGTTTCTGATGCGCGTAATTTTATTGCTTACAGCAACCACGCAGGTTTATTATGAGCGCAAGATTTAAAGCTGAAAGTTCGATTAAAAATTATTATTACTTTAAAAAAATAGAACTAGATTTTTTTATTTAGTTTAACAATAATTAATTACATTATTTTTATGATAAATTAATGATTTAATTGTATTTTTCTTTTTATATAGTATGCTATTCATTAATTATCACTGTCCAAAACATTTATATATTTCGCTTTATATATCTATACATACATCAATTTCAGTTCATCTTTATGACCTTTCAAGACGATTTACTCCCATAAAAGCCCAATAAACAGATTAGGTACTGCGTGGCTTTTCAAGTAGGAACTTTAAAAAATCGTATGGTGTGAACGTAATAGAAGATTAAACTTTTTAAACGTTTATTTTACTATGATCTAAGTGCACGCCGATTAAGAAATTGGAAGATATAAAACCTATGGTTTTATGGACGTCATTTTTTTTTCTATGCAATAGTTACTCACTTTACCTGAGCTAAGAGCACGCTAGCAAGGTGAAATAACATGTGTGTTCGCCACGTAGGACGGTCGTACGAAAAGAGTAATTTCTGCTTTAGCTGGATTATGGTAAAAACTCATAGCTGAATAATTGAGCAATCAGCAGGCGTTATGTCAATATAGCTACCCACATGAGAATCGTCGCAACATAGCTCCAGACACTTTAACACTAACTTTTATACCATTTTACAAAATTCGATTTTAAAACCTCCGTCGAGGTGCTTACGCAAACAAATCGTAAAGGAGGGTCATAAACACAGCGTTCCTACCTACTACACCTTAGATTGCATAGAAAAGAAAGACGCATTATTTCCTTTCTTAATCCTTTGAGTAGGTACCATTGACGTAAATGGACGTGCGTTTCATTCATAAATCTTTTGTTTTAATTATCACGGTATATGAAGGGATAGAGAGCTCCGAGCTCCGAAGCTTTTTACCTAAATTGTTATAGATCGTTTAATTAACATTTACAATTCTATAAACGCAAATAAACTGAGACGCAAAGCGGATCGCTTATAAAAATTCGATAATTATTAAAATATTTGATCAATCCTTCTTAATTAAAGCATTTGTTATAAAATACTGAAACGTAAAAATTGCATAAATGATAAAGTAATATTTTTTTCTAAATCTAGTGAAAGATGGACATTCAATGCGGCCCAGTGAATTTGAGTCAACTAGTTTTAAGCTAGTTTTAAATTCATCGACTTACATAAATCATTCATCTACTTACTTAAATCTTTAAATGCAGATAATGCAAGTTGGAGGATGAACTTACATGTTATGGTTTGAAGTGTGCTGGAGCAAGTAAAACTATTGGCAGATAAATGTCTCCATATGAGGAGTGCAGTGCAGCGCCATAGTTTTACTTGAAATTTAGGGTAGCACTGTCTAAGTATCATAGACTGGCGTGGTGTCTATCATCAGGCAGTGAAGTCGTTTTTAGTAAAATAAAATCAGCAACTGGCTTCGAAACTATTGATTGTCATGTACCTATATGATGCTAACGAAATATTAAACAAACTTATTAATATTATAAAACCTGCATACTGTGTCAATTGGACTCAATATCGAATGCCGTAATGTATTTACGTATGTAATGAACCCTTCTATTTTTTACCATCTAAGACATACCTCAGATGATTCAAAGGAAATTGCTTATTTTACGTCAATGTGACAGGTTTATTTGCAGACTTTTACATTATCCGTTTGTAAATAAAAACATTTTTACGATGTTTTGAATAATCAAAGGACTTGAGTTTACTATTCTTAAGATAAGGACAAAGTCTCTGGGGAACAATCGATCAAGGTTATTAAACTAGAAAATCTGGCAGACACTTTAAAATAAAGTTTCAAGATTTTTTTGCAATAATTTTAAAAATTATCTTGATTGCTTTAAGAAAATTATTTTAATTTAGAATAGAGGGCAGGGGTTCACCCGAGGTACCATATAATCGCTAACTTGGTTCTGGTAATATAATAAAATAATATAATATAATAATATGACTTCATGCATATTTTGCATTAATTATGTGCTCAAGAATGTCAAAAGTGTGGACTAATAAAGAGCGCGTTGCGCTGAATGGTTTCCGATTAATACAAAAAACTAAAAACAAACTCGATGGAGTTTCTTGATATGACACGCATGGTTCCCGTCACTTCATCTCACCATATCCCCTACCTTTCGGTATCTGTCATCAACCCTCTACCCGATAGCGACGTATCTATCTAACAGCATCACATATTAATAATATGACGTGTGTGTTATTAGTTTAAAGGAAAATATTATTAACTAATTCGCTCTCCGTTCTAATACTAATTACTATACTAATTTGCTCTCCGTGGTTTTACACGCTCGGAGATGGATGATGATGATGATGAATCAAATGTTGCGTATGTTACTCAGGCATAATATAACTTTTTACTGGATAAATTATTTTTGAAGCGGTTATGTAATTTATGCGTTTATCCGTTACAAACAAACTATCAAATTTTTCCTCTTTATTATTAGACCAGATACGGATTAACACCAAGGTACGAATAATGTGACCCAGTTTGTACTGGTATTAATATTGTATATTTTAACACGGAAATTCAGTTATTGTGACTTAAATGTAATAGTATATTTACTGTATGTACTCGTATGTAATAGTTCACATATGGTGTTGCATTGCATTTGTATACATTAATGTCATCTATAAAACTATAGTACATCACTTGTTCTATTGTCAATGGTGTCCACAGCGTACGCGGTAAAAGGATGTTTTTTGGTATTTTATCACACCTTGGGTTACATTATCGAAGTTTCCTTACGGATACCTAAGTTTTTTGAAAATAATAAATAGCCTTTGTTACTCAGTAAACTTTTCTACCTTTCTACCTCTTACCAATGTACCATTCTAACAAGCTAAATATTTTTTGAAATCAGTCCAGTAGTTTTAAAGTATTTTCGTTACCTACTTACAAAAATACATAATATAAAAATACAAATCTTATCTCCTTATAATATTAGTGTAGACTACTGAAAGGATTTGAGAATACTCACTCTCATGTTGTTTTGCCTAAACATATATACCTATGGGAAAAGCTATTGGAAGCAATTATTAGTTTTTACAACACTACGGTGTACTATATTTTAAAGTATACTTTACTCTCAGCTATCAGCTTTTGCATAAATCATCATGTTCCTATCCTGGTCCGTATTCATTTGTGGCCGATGAAATACGGTTTGTTCCCATTCTCTCCACCTAACGAACACCAACGGCTAACAAGCCCTCGCCTCATAATTCACACCCTTTTTATTCAATACGTTCTTCACACAAACTCATCCATATTGTCTTTGCTCTATCTATCCACTCCATTCATTAACCTTGCATGAACTTTAAATTTAAACAATACTATTTCAAATGTTTTAATCCCTTGTATTGTGGTTTCGAGAGTTTCATTCTTTAGTGGCCAGTGAGGCATTCACTTGACCAAAGATTCTTAGAAAAAGAGGCTGTGTCGTTAAATAAAATCCATCAAATCATGTTATGTTTTTAGTGAATATTATTTGGAAACAAAACAGATTACTACATTGATCGATGTTTATATTTCATGATTTAAATAACTCATAACTAAGTCTTATTAATGCTTAAATCTAATAAAATATAAAGAAAACAGTCTCGAAAATAAGCTTTATTTTTAGAGAAAACAGTAAGCAGTTGTTTGGTTGTTTAAATGTTTCTATATGAATTAGTTATCTCTGGAGGGCGTGGGAACCAACCAAGCTGTGTCTGCGTTATTTTGACGTGTAAACTGCAGTGTAAAAATAATATGAAATAGAACACAATTTTTATTTAATCTGTTAGAAAAGACTTTTATAATCTTATTTTTTTTCTGAATACTTTCATACAAAGTGGTATGTATATATAGGAACTATAAAAAAAATACTAGTATTGACTATTTGTTTACTTTTATATTTATAATACTCCTAGCCGAGTACAAATGCTTCAAAATCCACACGTCCGCAGAAGTGTTCCGAGTATGGAATTATCAGGTCTATGAAATATCTAGTGCGTATTTGCTGCTCTCTGGCGTACAGTGCCTCAAAACCTAGGTTTTGGGGGGAGGCCTATGTTCAGCAGTGGACGTCCTACGGCTGAGATGATGATGATTAGATTTTAGACATTATAACTGGTACAACGAGTGGACGATGGGTGGACTATTTGAAAGAAATTGCACATGAATTGGCTATATGAGACTGGTTATATGAGACAAAGCCAGGCTCAATTGGAAATATCTCTGCGGACACGCTCGCAAATAATGTAGAAAACAGGATTCCGAATGGGACTATCTTCGAAAATTCCAGTTTCTCACCAGCCAGTGCAATGATTACGACGGCAACGACAACATACAAGACTACGACCAATGATGAAACTATTATAACATAGAACCTCCAATAATACCAGATATACCAGAACCATTAAGCAGTAACCCTAAAGATGAAGAATATGACGAATTTAATACTAAGCCCGTTATAAAGGAAAATGGTTTCTTTGATAGTTTGTTGAGACTTTGCCAGGTCATAATTTATTTAGTATATTTATTTCTAAAGTTTATTTTTTTATTTTTCTTATTTAGTGAAGACACTATTCTTGATAATAATTCAATTTAGGTCTAAACGGTCACATACGACAAAATACGTAATAAAAACTGATCGTCAGGCGATTGCTCATGTAATGGCACTGATTGCATCAACAAGTCTTTCGACGTCCTGCACTATGAGTAGTAGATTTATAGAAACAAAATATATTTGAGCAAAAACAATGTTATTTTCGCCCATATCAAACTGCACAATTTCAATTTGATATTTTTTGTTTCTGCGAGTGCTAAATGACTATTTACTTTTATTTTATCTTAGTCAAAGTAAGCTCAATGGATTTAATGGATGTTGCAATGCAAAAGTACTAATTTATCTGTTGAAAATTGTTCAATAATAAACAACTTTTAGTTGAATAGATGATATGTACGCCTGTATAAATGTATTACCATTTTTATTCCTCGAAAGGTAAGCTATTGTTTTTGAAGACGGGGCTGATCTCATAAATCATTTATATGTAAGCCGGGCTACATTTACAAGCAGTATCGAGACTCCCTTAATAAAAAAGTTTAAGAGAAAGAATGAAGTCCAAAAACAATGACATCAAAAGAGATGTAAAATGGAAAACGCGAAGCATTTCAACTTGTGAACACTTGTGAACATATGCAACCTATGAAAATATCTACGTTTAAAACTTTACTGCTAAGTATCGCAAAAATATCCCTCATAATTTTTTGTGATTTTTATAGTATTACTATTTTAAAGCACTAACGCCTGTTTAGCGATCTCAAACATTGAAATTTATAGAGAAAAATTCACATCCTCGGACGGGATTCGAACCCGCGTCTTCTGACTTATTATACCTAGATTACTTTAAAGTAATACTACAACATTTTTAAAGGGTTGCGACGTTAATACGAAAGTTAAAGTATTTCTAAAAAATCTTTTTTCGGTTGGATACTGATTGTTCAATAGATGTCGCTCCGTCCCCGTAAGACGGTTAAATCAGATAGAGAATTAAAATTCGACGCTCAGACCTCGAGCCTCGGTGGCCTAGATGGTCATGGCGTCCGACACGGATAGTCAGAAGACGCGAGTTCGAATCCCGTCCGAAGATGTGAATTTTTCTCTTCATAAATTTCAATCTTTTTATAATGTTAATATTTTTTATTAGATATAAATCAGTTTTAGATATACTTTAATTAATTTTTGAACAGTTCAAAGACGCTTCCGAAGAGTGGGCATGAAATAGGTAAAAAGTAAAATGTTAACAATAAGACACGAGTCATGAGCATGTCGAAGTTATGGGTGAGGTCACGAAATCCCATCCTCGATCACAAACCACACACACCTATTAATATTATATGTAAATTAATTGTCAAAGAATGGTTATCGGTCAATTAGTTTATTGGCCGCACACAACAACGGATTCCATTATATATTCCATTTACGGGTAATATGTAAATGAAAATTACACATTTACTAATACATTTTTATATTTATTTATCCAACAACATTCAAATGTCATGTCCTGACAAAGCAATAAATCCTTTTGATAGAGTATCCTAACAAATACACCCGATACAAAACTTTATTTCACTATAGAAATAACGTGTGAGTTAATGCATTAGAGCTTAAAGAAATTAAAAGGTTGTCAAATAAAACGACAAGCTGTATTCAATATCAATGCTTGCTATGTACATAGAATGCCGTGAGTCTGTGGTTGCTATCAGACATAGCGATAAGTAAGTCATCATGTAAAATGAGACCTAAAAGAACATGGAAACATTTTAAATAATACTATCTCGAAAAGGACTACAAACGCCAATTATGCGAAAAATTGATCTAAGCCATGTGGAATAATGTACTAAAACGAGGTTTAACATGTGCTGGAAACAAAAATAAGGGCCGTAAAACCAATGTGAAGTCTTAATTATTTGTCTGTACATACAATTATTTCACATCAAAGTTACTAATGTCACTGATGAGATAAAATTAAACAATATTTTAATATGTGCATATAAAGGGGCATTATTAAAGATAAGATTAGTACGACATCATGTAGGTAAAGCAAATGCACGGTATATTATTTTTATTGCTTATTAGTATAATAGATTTTTAATTAGAAATACGGGATTACTTACGTCATATTTATCGGATAGGTCCGACTATAGTTTCGACCACATTTGGTACATACGATACATTTTTAGGTCTTTTTCGTGTGTGGTGTGGTCGAAACTATAGTCGGACCTATTCGGTAAATATTACGTGAGTAATCCCGTATTTCTAATTAAAAATTAGTGAAAAACACGTTAATTTTCAGATTGTTGGATACTAATTTTCATAATATGATCCTACGAGACCTGTCCGCCGATAGGTATTATTTCCCTCTAAAATTCCAAAAATTGGTTTCGTGATTCAGATGTTAGTTCTTCAAAACTTCGAACTTCGACGAGCGCATCGACGAATCATTAGAGAATCGCACGGCTGTTGTCCATACTACTTGTACGTAGACACTTTATCTCAGATTAAGAAAACAATAGCTATGACAATCTATCAACAAGGCGTCCGACAAGGACTCCATTTAAGTAGACAAAAGACAAAACGGACTATGAAAGCTAAGCGAAGCGTTTTATATTATATTTATCTTTAATTACTACACAACGTAGGTAAAAGAAAACTCGATCCGCAGAATAATGACGAGATCGAGGGAGTGGGAACAAATAGCGATTTTCTTTTGTTGGCTTATTATTCTTTAGGGAGTTCATTATTCGAATCTGTAGATAGCTTGAGTGCATTTTATATCTTAGTATACGTATTTACGTTCTTACTTACCGTGTAAGCCCAAATCAACTATTAATTCAAATTTACTTGGTATTTAACGTATTTTTGTACAACCTAAGTATCGCAACAACACGTGAAAAAGCTTGTTTTAATCACAGCTTACAAATAACAATCAGTGTGTTCAGTATTTATTGTTTATTGCTTTAGGCCTTTATTAATAAACGTTGCGTAAACCTATAATAGGGGTAACATGCTTTGTCTTGCTTTCACGCGTGACATTGACTGCAAGCGAAAAATTGACAGACAGATGTTTTAACTACTCCGGGTGTAAGCCAAGTTTATTAATAAGGCCGTAAATGTTTACTGAAAACTGTGTTTTCTTTTGGTAAATTAATGATCAAAAGTTGTTTGTACTAAATGAGTTCTAGACCGTTTAGTAAGCTCTATAGATGATAAGCCCCTGGTATATTATCCTGTAATAAAGCAAAAGCAATTATTGATTAGAATCTTCTTATTAACCGTTCACACCTTCGATCAACAATACCAATTGCTGATATTGTTGATCGAAGGATAACACGTGAAATCATACTCTTGATTGTATGTGTTGCTAAACTATATAACTAAGTACTCGGATGAATGACTGCCTAGTGTTATTAGATCTTTGATATTAGAGTTTTTGTGTGGCTAGTACAAGTAGTAGGACAACAGTAGTGGGTTTGTGTTGGAGACCTTTACAACAGTGGAAACACAACGTACTGATAATGCTATGTTTTGTTTTAGTTTAAGTTGTTAAGATGTAACATCTTTTTTAGCTTTATTATAAAGCCCATATCATTTTTAACACCCAAGTTCCCAGCATAATCACCCGACTATAAACTTTCACTGATGAAAACTCGAAGGGTTGTAAAATTTAACAGCTCGCATTGTCTCTTGTGTGAAATTTAATTAGGAGAGTGTCGGAGCAGTCGTGATGCGGTATTTTAATAATGTCCTGTCCTCCCCGAACGAGTATTTATTACAAGCGCTTAATATGGGATCGTTAAGTTGTGGAGTCAAGTTTTAATTTAGATTTGAAGATGGCGCTATTAATATTATGAGGTAAATAGTTTATGGTTGTAGAGTAAAGGTTGATGATCTAAGAAGCTTGCGTTACACCTACAGATTTTTTTCTATGTTTAACCTCGATGGCTGAGTAACTCAAAGTAAGTCCTGAAGTAACACATCAACGGTCCTATCAGCCGTGCGATTCTCTAAGAGCAAACATCATTGCATCTTTGACAACATCCGTGAAACATATGGCGAGATGACAAGAAACGTTGGAAAAACAGCCTTGTGTACAAGTGCAATATCTCATAAAGTATTTGACATCGGTGAGCTCGTCGACGAGCGCATCGATTTGTCGATGCGAGAAGTTCTGTGTTCTCAGATTTTTTTTTATTATTGATTGTGTTTGAATATCTCACTTGATGATTAGTGATGATACTGACATTTCAAAAAAGACCTAAAAAATAAAAAAAATAAAAAAACACCATTAATATTGGTCTCGGATAGACTGTCTCCACGATCAGTTAAGTGTTTGAAACGTCGGGATTCAGGTAATACAAATAATTTAAATCCATTATATGTAATAATGTCAAATGTTTTCGAGTCTGATCTTTTTATTTAATTTTAAGGCTAGTGTTTAAAAGTTAACGTAAAAATATTGTATATTTGGAAAGAAACTTTATGAACCCCACTACCTACCCCGTATGTTAAACTGTTAAAATAATAGTATAAACGTGAATACTTACCAAAGCATAAATCTAAAATAACACTTGTTAATATTTATAAAGGAATAGAAGTCACGCTAAGCTTAATATATTAAATACAAATAACCATAAACACTTAGGTTACAAAATAAAGGATAAATCGTTATTTAGTTCAAAAGCTAGCTTTTATTTATCTAGCTTGATTTAAATTTTAGGTAAAATTTACTTTTACCCTCTTCCAATTATTAGCTCAATTATATAGCATGTAGTGATGCTTCCGGTCATTCTCGAAACAGGGCCGCCTCCACCATGCGTGGTCTTTAGCGTTACTTATCCCGTCTCTGATCTTCGAGTCCAGACTTTTGTTAAAAACTTAAAATTAAGTTGAAAAAAAACATGCACATTTCACCACCTACCAGTTTATTCTCAATCTTACTACCGAAGAACTATTCGTATGAATCATTATTTAAATGATTAAACTTTGTTACAATGATGACACATTCTCCTAGAATGAATCGCAGCAGTATTTATGTTACACACAATATTTTGTCTACTACATTATAAGACGATGATCAATAGCAGGACTGTATCAAAGTATATTATGTACATACAAATACTTTGTTAAATAAATACAAATGTTTCAAATAAAATAATCTCTCTATTGTCTTTGAGTCCTTTATACTCATACAATAGCATGTAGCTCAGCGACTCCACCATTTTGACACTTTGTCCAAATGTATTTGTAATCCTACAACTGCAAACTACGATTTGCCGTGCACTGAACCAATTCTAACAATAATCCGGTAAGCTTACTAAAGCCTTGCAACTGAAGGGTAGGAAAGGGCGGGCGGTGCGTATGACGGAAGTCAGGACGCGATAAGCGTCACAACCTTATCTATTGTGTTGACGTTATTTACGGAGATTGAATGAAGTTTTGTGAGATTGGTATGTGAGATGAAATGTGATGAAATAGTTTGATGTACTATACCTGCACTATACTAAGTACCTACGTACTATATAGCTATAAGTACGTAGGTACTTATAGCTATAAGTACGTAGGTACTTATAGCTATCTGCTTACTACTTATATCTTTTTCTGCTAATGTTATGGGCAGAAGAAGCACTTAACCTCTATGTACTGATGGGCTGGTATTGTTATACATGCAACGCTCTCAGTATTAGGTCTATCTTAGTATTTATTTATTTATTTCATTTATTTATTGTCCAAAATTTTTTCAACAACAATAATTTTACTTAAAATTAGTGACTGCAGGAGCCTGAGCAGTCAATGAGTTCGGTAACTTATAATATGTATATAAATTTTAATATAACAATTTACTTATTTAGAAAAAGGTAAATAAAGTACTTAATCAGAGTTATTTAATATAAGTTTATATTTAAGTATTTTGAAAGAGCGTTGATTGTGGAGGTATATGTCATGTATTATATTGTATATCACTAGCGACAGCCCGCGACTTCGTTCGCGTAGTAGGCTCGGCCTTTGGCCTCGCCATAATCTTCCATCTTTTCTTTCTCTTTTGCATGTGCGAACCTTTTACGAAGTATTAGAAAACATGAATGAAATTGGTAAAGCCGTTCTCAAGTTAAAGCGTGACCTCCTGGCCCTGAAATAGGCGTTTATTATATATACAGGCTGACTGGTTGAACACTTTACATATTGATATATAGTGCTCAGTACTCGATTCTCGTTCTAATTAAGAAAAAAAAATAGGTGCCTAATATTTACCTAATTTAACTTTAATTGTCTACTCAAAACAATAAACATGGTCACTCGCGGCGCGCGTGTAGTAATAAAATTTGCCTTAGCGCGGCAAGGTAAGTACTTGTTTGTTTACACCGGCGCGGCGCGGCCGGGCGGGCGGCCGACGATCGCGTCATCCTTTGATTCCTGTGAACGCGGCGCGGGCGGCGCGGCCCTTTGGGTCATTAACCCCGTTCGGACGCAGCTTGATTCCTTTGAACGCGGCGCGGCGCTTTGGGTCATTAACCCCGTTCGGACGGTGTCCATAATTTTCGAGTTATAGCACATTCATAGAATGAAGGTTTCCTCTGTAGTTTAACGGTATTTTTTTAATTTTATTTTTTTAAACGTTTCATGTGACCATGAATTATCATGTCCTTGTTTATGTAAAGTGTTCAACCAGTCAGTCTGTATATAGTTGAAATATACCATAGTAATTTTGTCAAAATTGTATTCGTTACTTATGTTTACTTATTTATTACTTACCATTAGCTGTGCCTCTAGATTTCACCCGCGTCCCCCGATGGATGATGATGATGATGATGAAAAGTACTTTACGACCTCAGACCTACTGAATATAAGCGCAACATTTTATAAGAACCTATTGTCAAGACGTTTCGGAGCAGTTTTATTACAAACACTTATATAGGGTGTTTGGTAGAGGGACCGACAAACCAAATGAGCGTGTTTGGGGAACCACTTGGAGAATACAAGTTGGCCAAAAAAAATCCCCGACCCCCCAATATGTTTTACTTTTTTTTGTGATTTTTCCCTTTTTCTCCGAAATTGTACCTATTTACCACCATAACATTTGTAAAATTTGTAAAAACTAAAAACATCCGGTCTAAAACATACTTTACAAATGTTATGGTGATAAATAGGTACAATATTGGAGAAAACGAGAAAATTCATAAATAAAAAATAAAAAAAATTGGGCTGTCGGGGATTTTTTTTTGGTTAACTTATATTCTCAAATTGGTCCCCCGAACACTCTCATTTGGTTTGTCGGTCCCTCTACCAAACAACCTGTATATGTATTACATACTACACAGTACACAAATACGACCTTTCTGTTTACTTTACCATAAACTAAATGCTGCAAAAAATTACTTTATAAATTGAAATGTTTGGCGTATTTTGAAGCGGTTCTTAAAGTCGCCACCATCAATCTATGCCAATAAGTTTATGCGAGGCACTGCCTCGTATCGTCACAGAATACTTAACAGTAGGTACGCCGTATCACAAAGATCATTTCAAACGATACAAGCGATCGATTTTTCACGCTACGACATGTCACATATGAATGGAACTGAAATAAGTTTTGCATATCGCCAAATCAGATTTTTACTTTGAAAGACTTTTGATGATAGCGTATACTTTATGTTACGATATTCGCTTTTCAGAAGAAAATAATCATAATATGTGTAAGGCAGACATATTCGTACTTAAGTAAATGGATCTGATCCTAATGAAAACTTATATACTTACATATAAATTATACTTACTTATTTATAAACTTATAAATAGTTTTCTTATCTGAATTCCTTAATTGCAAACGTACGTAACTTATATTGTATACTAGCTGGTTAGGTTAGTAGTCTGCGCAGGATTAGTACTTCGAGTAGCTTATTATCTTTTCCAAAGCCATATTACCTAGCCTTTATACCAAAACGTCATAAAATAGCTACATGATTATATGTGTATTTATACTTAGTAAATCAATCAGTAAACGCTTATGATAAAATACAGTACCTACGTACATTTAAATATAAAATTAAACACCGTGGAAAAAATAGTCATTACATTTCGTCACCCTTGACGGTCGCCGAGCACGACTATAGTAGATCCAACCGTTTATCCTCTTTTTGACAGCACCAATAGAACGTAACATGACGATGTTACGCAAAAGTTAACTTATAAATGCGAGGTTTTAAAAATATGACAACTGCTTAAATTTGCTCCTTGATCCCGTATAATAATCATCTTTCACAAAATGAGTCCATAAGTGCAGTAGTTTTTTTATAAATTCCATAAAATAACAAACGTTTTTAAAAAATTACGTTCTATGGCTATCAACATAGTGATGTTACGAAGTTACGATTGAGATATCGATATTGTTTATGAACTATTTTTACACGGGTGTTTTCCGTTCTCGGCACATAATATCGGATTTATTTTTATGTAAAACCGTTATATTGATGCGCCTCAGGAAAACATACAGCATTATTTGAAGACGTGTTTATCTCCTGGTGTATATCCAAAAAAGAACAAGGTTATGATGACTATGATGATTACAAGTACAAGTCATACTTGACGAAGCTGTTACCGGTTAAATCTGGGATGGCCAGCGAGCAACACGGAAGGGAGTAGGCATACACAGCGTTTCCCCTCTGTCAAAGTACAAGTCCGCATGGACCATGGAGTTTGATAATATACTGTGGGGTGAGGGCGGGGCTAGATTTGTGAATGGTGCTTTATTTTTTATGTGTTAGTGATTTGGTTGTGTGAGTATGATCGGCAATGGATCGGTACAGGTATGTTTTGTATGTAATAGTGCGGCTTTGCGCTAGTGTGCAACTTCCCCTCCCGCAAGAAATGACAGAAAGATTTGAACAATATTTTTTAGCTAAGGCTACTCCCTTCCGTGTTGCTCGCTGGGGATGGCAGACATTAAAGTCTGCCGTTTGGTACCAGAAAATAGTAAAGTTTGAGCAACCCCAATTCCAATTTAAGCAAACGAAATCTAATCTTTTATTTTTATTTATTTATTAATCAAAATCAGATTCATCGTTGCTGTCACTCGAGCTATTGCCGACATTTATAATTAATTGTTGACTCATATAATCTATCGCCACGTGTTTATCCCAATCTGCCATTATAGTTTCTTGTGTTTTTTGAATTACATTTTGCCAGCTTTCCGCAGTTACTTTCACACATGCATTTTTTAATAAATTTACCATTTTGTTTGCCGTGAATGGGGGTTTTGTGTTATTTCTAGCAGCGTGTCCTTTAACTTGAGCCCATATTAATTCAATGGCATTGTATTGACAATGATAGGGTGGAAGTCTAAGAACCCAATGACCATGTTCTGCAGCTATTTCGTCGATCACATATCGTTTTGGGAAGTGTTTTTTTGTTCGTAATATATTTAGTAATTGTACTTTTAGTAAGGAGTTATCAACATTTTCACCATGTCGTTGAAGCCAGTCAATGATTACTTGTTTTTTGTCGGCCTGGGTCGGCATTTTATCAATTTGGCGTGAGTGATAGGATGCGTTATCCATAATAATAACTGACGGTTCTTCCAATGATTGTACCATTTCCTTAAACCAACTTTCGTAAACCTCAGAATTCATTTCTTCGTGGTACTCAACTGTTTTTTTGGATTTAAAGGCCAACAAAGCATCTGGCATGAATCCTTTCACAGACCCTGCATGGCAAATGATTAGACGTTCTCCTTTTCCCATCGGTACTGAGGTAGTGGAAGCAGCGGTGTCATCAGTCCAGCTCTTAGACACTGTGTGGTTCGCATTCAGCCAAGTTTCGTCAGTGAAAACAACATTTGACCAATCTGTAATTTTTTTGGCTTCGCTCAAAAATTCGCAACGAGCAAAAGCTACGTCGCGACGCTCCATCAATATTTTGCGTTTGTCCGATTTTTTATAAGTAAATCCAATTTCATTCAAGACCTTTACCAATGACGATTTTTGACCTCGGAACAAATCACATTCACGCAAAGAAGCAACAAGTTTTTTAAGTGTTGGAACTTCTTTACGTAAGTAATAGTTATATATATGACGGCGTATAGCGTCTGCGTCAAAGTTGTCAACCGAAGTCACACGACGTGGTTGGCGTTTTTTCTTCGGCGTACGAAGCTTATTCTCCTGCATGCCGCTTGTTCCGTAGGCTTCGGTAGTAATTTTTGTAATCGTAGATGCACTAATACCTAACGCGGCCGCAACGCGCTCTCTCACTTGCGACAATGGTAAAAGCGGGCCGCCATTTTGATACTCTGCTTCAAAGTAATTACGAAGCTTGATCACCATTTCTCTCGTCTGTCCTTTCAGCACTGATCCTTTCGGCATTTTATAGTTCCAATATAAAACTCAGCAAATAATTACTAGCACGGGCGTCTTGTTGCGAGTGACAGTGACAAATACAAAACGGCGGTGGACCATTGAGTTTTACTACCTTGATAAAATACTACTGCTTACCCATAGACAAAAAAATTGGCAGTCATAGGAATTGCCGATAGAAGTGAAAACTTATAACTCAGAATTTGATAGCTTACCTTGGAAACTACACGGGTGTAACCGGACGGCGTGGCCTCGCCATCTGGGCATGGCCATCTAGAAATGCGTCAGCATTTCCCATTGGCTGATGCGTTTCTAGATGGCCATGCCATGACGGCCTGTCCACGCCCTTTCAACATTCCCCATTGGCTGACGTATTTCTAGATGGCCAATAGCCATGGTCATGGCGCCATTCCTAGGACTATTCTCTTTCCGCACAGACTCGATAGAAAAATGAATCGAAATCGTGTCCACTATAATCACTTGGTCACAACACTTTAACTGACAAATTAGATCTGTCAAAAAGAGGATAAACGGTTGGATCTACTATAGTGTATCGAGCTGTTAAAAGGATAGAGAGTGCTTTTGACTTAGAAACTGACACACACTTTAACAGAAATGTCATCACTACGATCTTGACGTAGCGGAGGTCTTATTATTTTGTCTATGCTGTGCCCAAGAATATTTCTTTCGCTTTTTCACCCATGGATGATGATAATGATGACGATGAAAATTATCCTATGTGTCAAGCCCCTCATATACCACCATACGAAATTTCATCAAAATCGGCCCCACCGTTTGACTGTGAAAGAGTAACAAAGATCCACACATACATCCACACTCACAAACTTTCGCGTTTATAATATTAGTAGGATATTAGGATTAAGATCATTACTAAAAACTTCTTAATATGTGTTTTGGAGCATAAATGCATGTATATTCATTCATGTGCGTGGGTGTATGTCAGATGAGTGAGTGTGCGTGTGTTTTATGAAAACATATATCATTTTTATACCAGATATTGTATGTGTAGGAAAGGGATTTTCTCACACAGACGGTGATAACTTAAACTACGGAGATCGTGTTTTATTACAATTCTAGGAAGCTTAATGATGCAAGTGTGAATCCTTCACGAATCTTATACTATGTATGATTAAGCGAGTGTAATAGTAAAAATTAGACGTATTTTTTGAGAGACATTAGTGTTAAAATAAAACTACAATAGATTAAGTTTAGTATAAAATAAATAACGTTATATTTTTACACTATAGAGAATTTATAAAATATATAATGAATACAAAATTATAGTAAATGTATAGCCTGGCTGTTCAACGAAGTAACGTTGCCAGGACCTAAATACTGTTTTTTTTATAATATTGTTCCGTATTACCATTAGCATTTGTTAAGCCTTATGGATAAGTAGCATCTAGCTTCTCTTAATCATGTTAGCGCAAACAATACAATACTCATTATCTTTAATAGTTTAAAATGGAAATGTATTGGGTCATAAACTTGAAGCATCCGCACTATCTTCAGGCGGTATACGCTCCCAGCAGCCACAAGTGCTGCCACCTATATTAGAAACAAAACACTTTTACGACGTCCGTCTTCGCAGCAACATCTCGTTCGCTGACTTTTCGCGTGTGACACAAAACGCGGAGGAATATAATACTATCTTCTCCAAATATTTAATGTTTTGTGAAATTAGCATAAGGAACATACACGAGTCGCCAGAACCTGCAAAACCTTTCTGGAATCAAACCCGGGCCCGGGAACAGGAGCATTCGTCACGCGGCACTGGGTAAGTGATTCAATACATTTTCCTCACATCAGCTAAAAATTATATTTACGCAACAAATATATTTTATAGTATTTTAGCAAGTTTTATTGTAATAGGTAGATTTTCATTTTTTATTTGTAACTTTGTTCTTGTAATAATATTATTATAGTAGCTAACCCATTGTATAATATTTAAATAATAAATCATTTACAGGGCACAATCTTCTAAACGATGACGCAACACAAACGAAGCTCTTCACCATCCACGATTCAACTGCAAATACTAAGACGGTATATATAAATAACTGAAACACTAAAATTGATGTTTCATACAAATTCCAGACGCGTATTATAATAGTTCAAGTTTCCCGCAAGTGCAGTAAACCTGCGCATGTTTAGGTAACAGCATTAACGACTCCGACGTTATAACGTATAAAGTGACGTGATTAAATAGCTATGCTGTATATAATGCAGTTTCATTAGAGCTAAGAAATGTCTGGCATGTATGTGTCCGCTTTTCCTTTACCCAGACGTAGGAGTAGTGGCGTGTTTTTGCTGTAAACTTCAAATGAATTTTGTTAAAAGCTCATTTTTTAGTCAAACTTTCCTGGTAACATACATCGACCTATTATAGGTTATATTGATAACAGTAATGCCCGGGATACACGAGGCTAGTCTTTCAAGCCAAGGATTCCTACATAGTGATAGTAAGCTAGCAAGCTAGCTGCTTTGGCTTCGTGCAAACAGAACTAGCTTAATTTTAGTAAGCTAGTGAGATTAATACATAGATTATCGCACCGGCCGTAAAGCGAGAATGAAACTTTACCTATCTTCTAATCTACTGTCCGTCTATAATAATCGAAACTTGGCGACAGACAAAACTTATATACTATACATTACTATATACTATTTTTATATATATATATATATGTATATATACTTACTTCTATCTTCTATAATATAAAAATTAAATACGGGCAAACTCAATAACTGTCCAACCCGGGGAACCCATGACCTCGAGGTTCAAAACCGGCACTTCTACTACACCAAGACCAAGCGAGCGAAGCCGCTGGCGGGTCAGCTAGTATATATATATATATATACTAGCTGACCCGCTATTATTTATATATATAATGTACTATGTGAATATATAATGTACTATGTGAATATATAAACCTCATTAGCTACTTCGTAATAGTAGAAGTAATCATTACCAATTCAAAATTCAGATAACTTTTATTAATATAAGTATAGTGTAAACAAGCAAGAGAACGTTATGATTAAACTTAAAATCTAAAATGGTTTCACGAGCAAACAAGTATCTCATCAGACAGCAAATAAGCATTCAAATAAAGTCTTAAAATAAACGTTTCTACGTGTTAGACATCACTAAAATTAACTTTTAAATTTCTTAAAATTAATAATTCTAAGTCGTTATATTCCCTTCATAAACATTAATTAAAGTGCAGACTCTTTTAACTAGTTTCTTCAATATTCTTAGAACAATTGTCTGGGGACGGTTTTCAATATATAATTTAGTATTGTATTAAATTCAAGCAATTTTAGTAAAATTAAAACGTTTTAATATTAGATTAGATAAGTAACGAGTGGTTGGTTATACATAACACTCACGAGCTGTAGTAAATAAGTATTACGTTCCTAACTCTCAGGTCCAACTTCGAGAAAGAGTTCAATCGTCGAATCCAACTCGGCTGGGCAGCGTTCCGAAAACTACGCGAAGTCTTCTTGTCAAAAATACCTCAGTGCCTCAAGACAAGAGTCTTCGACCAATGTGTGTTACCAGTGATGACTTATGGCACTGAAACGTGGTCTCTTACTATGGGCCTCATAGACAAGCTCAAAGTCGCACAACGAGCTATGGAGAGGGCTATGCTCGGGGTTTCTCTACGTGATCGAATCAGAAATGAGGAGATCCGTAGAAGAACGAAAGTCACCGACATAGCCCAGAAGATTAGCCAGTTGAAGTGGCAGTGGGCAGGGCACATAGCACGCAGAACAGATGGCCGATGGGGCCGAAAGGTTCTGGAGTGGAGACCACGGACCGGCAAGCGCAGCGTAGGTCGTTCACCGACACGGTGGACAGACGACCTGAGGAAGGTCGCAGGACGACGTTGGATGCAGGCCGCTTCCAACCGGTCCTTTTGGAAAATCATGGGGGAGGCGTATGTTCAGCAGTGAACGTCCTACGGCTAAAATGATGATGATGATGATGATGACGTTCCTAACACATTACAGGAATATCCGTTCTGCCATTTACTCGTGAAGAGGTAACATACAGTCAGACAGACATACAGGTTATACAAATAATAATTATAAATACAAAATTGTGTTTGTGTGTTCCTTATGAGTATGAGCATGTTAATAATGGTAATGGTTTATACATAGCTAATCGGATATTGATGTAATTTGCTGTATAAATCAGGGAGCTAGATCCTAGTGACATATAACATTATAGATATTTAAGGAATTAAGAAATTAATATATCTATATACATAAAAATATAGATATATTAATTTCTTAATTCCTTACTCTAGGGAGAGGGCTATGCTCGGGGTTTCTCTACGTGATCGAATCAGAAATGATGAGATCCGTAGAAGAACGAAAGTACATAGCCCAGAAGAATAGCCAGTTGAAGTGGCAGTGAGCAGGGCACATAGCATGCAGAACAGATGGCCGATGGGGTCGAAAGGTTCTGGAGCGCAGCGTAGGTCGTCCTCCGACACGGTGGACAGACGACCTGGTGAAGGTCGCAGGACGACGTTGGATGGAGGCCGCTTCCAACCGGTTCTTTTGGAAAATCATGGGGGAGGCGTATGTTCAGCAGTGGACGTCCTACGGCTGAGATGATGATGATACATAAAAAATAATTCCTATTTCCCTCATTAACGCTATAACTTGAGAACGAACTCCAAAACTGCAAAGTTTTATCTCGCTAAACAGGCGCTATTGGTTTAAAAATCATATAATATATATCGGCGCAACTACAACAGTTCGTCGAGAATAATTAAGTTTAATCATTTGATTGCCCTAAAATAGTTTATAAATCATCAGTTGATTATTTTTGAGTTGATTACGATGTAAAATTAATGTTATGATTGTAATTTCAATACTTTACCAACAAACTTGTAAACTCGTGCACGTGCGCCGAGTCCTATAAATACGGCCGCACTGTAGGTGCTCGTCTCAGTCGCTCTCGAGTCGCCGTACAGTACGGACCTCTTTGTGACGTTGTTATGCTGCTCGTTGAATATACGAAGCTTATAAAAGTACTTGTGAAGTTTTACTTCGAGGACCCAAAAATGAGTGATCATCATGAAAACAACAATTGTGACGTCAGCAATGCTGACGTCACACTTTTTAAAAACACTCCGGAGGTGCTTTCTCCCTCATCAGAAGTGGGATCAGAACAAGCTCTGGTCCCAACCACATCCTCATCGACTTCGGTTCAACCTGTCACGACTGGAACAGCGCAATACCAGGCTGATAGGCCCTGCCTCATTGAACACTTCAGGAGTACCAGCAAACAACTTTAATACCATGCAGCCCATCACAACGGGAATTACCACAGATATGACGTCCACACCAATCGCTGCGGGAGATGATCTCGATACACTGCAAAACAACGCTGCAATCGCCCCTGATTCTGTGTCATCCACATCTCAAGCTGGCCAGTCAGTCCGGATAACTCACAACGACGAACACGCATCAACGGATTAAAACCGGCGAGTATAAAATTCATTATGTTTCACGATATTTTCAACTAGAATCTACAAGAATAAAATGTCTGGAGAGTGATACCTCTGAGCTAAACCATGTGTTACCCTTGAGCTAACCACGGATCCTTGATGCATCCACAAGTGAACCCTGAGATACCGTGGGGACGCCTTGTGGAACTATGGGTAGACACGTATACACCACAGATTCTTAATTAATAAGGCAGTGCACTTAAGATGTCTTAGTGTACTGTTGTAATCTACAAAAATGTCTGGAGAGTGATACCTCTGAGCTAACCATGTGTTACCCTTGAGCTAACCACGAATCCTTGATGCATCCACAAGTGAACCATGAGATACCGTGGGGACGCCTTGTGGAACTATGGGTAGACACGTATACACCACAGATTCTAAATTAATAAGGCAGTGCACTTAAGATGCCTTAGTGTACTGTAGTAATCTACAAAAATGTCTGGAGAGTGATACCTCTGAGCTAACCATGTGTTACCCTTGAGCTAGCCACGGATCCTTGATGCATCCACAAGTGAACCCTGAGATACCGTGGGGACGCCTTGTGGAACTGTGGGTAGACACGTATACACCACAGATTCTAAATTAATAAGGCAGTGCACGATGTCTTTGTGTACTGTTTACTAATCAAAAGACTCCTAAGGTTACATAACAGTTGTGTTAATGTAACAAACAAGATAAAGCAACGTAAGTTGTTTACAGACTCACTACTCAGAGAATATCTCATTCTTTGCAGGCCAGCCATAATTAACAGCAGTCTGCGAGAGTTAACGAGTCAACAAGGCTGGTGCAGAGCACGCACCGCCTGTCAGTATGGCCGTATCGACGCGGATACAATAATTAGCCAACAATAATTAGTCAACGTTTAAAACGACAACATGCTGTTGCCTTTATGAGCATGAGAACCACGGAAGCCGAGAGTCGGTACCACTCCTACGAGTTGGAGACACTGGCAGTGGTACGAGCCATTAAACACTTTCGCCAGTATCTATATGGGCGAAAATTCACCGTGATAACGTATTGCAACGCATTAATAGCGTCAAAACACAAAAAGGACCTTCTGCCAAGGATTCATCGCTGTCGCAATCCAGTTGAGCTTGCAGTCAATGTTATGACAAGAGACTTGAACTGGCTCAAAATTGAACAGCGACGGGATGAAGAACTGCGTCCGATAATGGACAGTCTCAGTGACAATAACCCAGTGGAAGACTATGTGTTAGAGGACAACGTTTTAAAAAAGGAACGTCAATGATCCTGTCTTCGGTCAGCAGCTCAGTACCGTCGTTCCCAAATCATTTCAATGGAGCATTATAAACTCATTTCACACTGCACTAAAACACCCTGGCTGGAAAAAGACACTGCAGAAGATCAGAGAAACCTATTGGTTCAACAAAATGAGTTCCATTATCCGAAAGATTTGTGGATAACTGTGTTGTATGCCGAACATCTAAAGGAAGATCAGGGGCCATTCAAGCCCAGTTACACCCCATACAAAAACCAACGGCCGCCTTCCAAGTTATTCATATGGACATAACAGGGAAGCTGGGCACTCCAGATGATCAACAATACGTCATAGTCACCATTGACGCTTTCTCAAAGTACGTTTTACTGTACTTCAGTACCAACAAAAACCCACACAGCACATTGACCGCTCTAGAACGCACTGTGCATCTATTTGGTGCGCCGGTTCAAATAATAGTGGATGGAGGAAGAGAGTTCCTTGGCGAGTTCAAGGACTACTGTGACGCCATCCGAATAAATATCAATGCTATCGCTCCAGGAGTCAGCCGAGCGAATGGCTAAGTTGAAAGAGTCGTTGCAACCCTCAAAAATGCTTTGGTAATGATTAAAAATTACGAAGCAGAGCAGTGGCACACTGTACTCGAGGAACTTCAGCTGGCAATGAACTGTACAACCCACTGAGTCACCGGTGTTGCTCCACTGACACTTATTACACAACGAAAGCACTGTGTACCTCCTGAGCTTCTCAACCTGGTGGATATTGACAACGAAACCGTTGATATTAAAGCGCTCACTCAACAGGTGCAACAGAAAATGATTCGTTGTAGCGAACAAGACAGACAACGCTTCAACCTACACAAGGCCAAAATCCATCATTTTCAAAGAGGAGACTACATATTGGTGAAAAATAATCCTCGAAACCAAACCTCGCTTGACCTTAAATACAGCGAACCATATGAAGTTTGTAGAATACTGGATAATGACCGATATCTGGTAAAGAAAGTTGTCGGTAGAGGACGACCTCGCAAGGTTGCCCATGATCAGCTGCCTGCGCCGCGCTCCGCAACCTGGGGATCAGTTGACCGTATCGGCGGGAAACGAATCACCTATTCAACGAGATCCCACTGCAGAATCAATTGAGCCCATTCCGTCGACCTCACGAGAAGGGCTGCAAGTACAGCCAAACCACGACTCGAACCAAGACGACCCATCAGAATAAAAGATAAGTAACTAAATCCAAATATTTCAAATAACTCTCCGAGAACTCTACGAGACCCTTCGAGAATTCTACGAGACCCTTCGAGAATTCTACGAGACCCTCCGAGAACTCTACGAGACCCTTCGAGAATTCTACGAGACCCTCCGAGACCCTCCGAGACCCTCCGAGAACTCTACGAGAACCTACTAACCCTATAAGCATTGATATCCCCAAAAAGACATAGCAACGCAGGTCGCTTACAGACGCACTACTCAAAGAAAGTTATTTTATTTCTTTCAGGTCTACGAGAATCCAAATAATCTACGAGAATCCATAACAATCTACGAGAACCAACGAGGCTGGTGCAGAGCGCGCACCGCCTGTCAGTATGGCCGTATCGGCGCAACTACAACAGTTCGTCGAGAATAATTAAGTTTAATCATTTGATTGCCCTAAAAATAGTTTATAAATCATCAGTTGATTATTTTTGAGTTGATTACGATGTAAAATTAATGTTATGATTGTAATTTCAATACTTTACCAACAAACTTGTAAACTCGTGCACGTGCGCCGAGTCCTATAAATACGGCCGCACTGTAGGTGCTCGTCTCAGTCGCTCTCGAGTCGCCGTACAGTACGGACCTCTTTGTGACGTTGTTACGCTGCTCGTTGAATATACGAAGCTTATAAAAGTACTTGTGAAGTTTTACTTCGAGGACCCAAAAATGAGTGATCATCATGAAAACAACAATTGTGACGTCAGCAATGCTGACGTCACACTTTTTAAAAACACTCCGGAGGTGCTTTCTCCGTCATATACAATAGTAATTTATTTCCTACTTTATTTATTTATTTTACGAACAGTTTCTGAGGGGTTGAGATAGCCTTATTCCGCGCGGACGAAGTTGTAAACAGTAAATAGTATGGAATTAAATTTTACCCGTTATATAATGTAATTTTCAAAAATACAATGAGCGTGAATATCATAACATAAACTTAACACCTGTTAAGACCGTTCAAAATACAGAATTGTTCTTCAGAATATGAAATATACCCAGTGAACGGAACCATGCAAACTCGATCCTTTGAACTCAGCCTGTAGTTCGATTGTTCTTCCAATACTAAATATTCTGAACAAGCGACTAAATTCTCAGCGTATATGCAGTCTCGTTAAATTAATATGTAGGGAGTGGTCTTAGTGAATGTGGGCAGTATTAAAACGGAGTACTAATAGACATAGGTTGGGAGCAGAGAAGTTTTTATTTTGTATGTGTGCGATAATCAAGTGGAATGTATGACAAAAAATCATAAATTACACTGAGTAGGTACGTAGGTAGAATATTTGAAGCGACAAATTTTGATGCTAGAATTTAATGAAACAAAGTAAGTGTAATCGACAGAGAATGAGAAGAAGAGACTAACCTGGTTCGTGTTGGGATGATCAGCCAGGCAGACGGACAGGGCCCTCGGACTCTCGAGCAGATTTCAGACTACCAAGATTCCTCGGGTTTTCCTGCCGCCTGGATATGCGCGATCCTCGGTTTGCCCCTTCAATCTCGCTGTACGGTTACACTTTTATTTATTTGCAAAGGAGAATTTAAATCGAATGCGAAAATTATAACTATTCTTGGCTCGACACGACGACAACCAAGTACCAACCAACTCTCAATCTCGAAATTGTAATTTAATTGCCACAGTTAAAAATGTACTTTTTTATGTATGGTTGGCGAAGCTTTTAGCATACCGAAATGGAACAGTATGAAATATTACATTATTCATACCTAATACATACAACTTGTTATAATAATGACTTAATCATTTGCACAAATAATATTACATGTCGTAGGTATACAATATTCATATTTTTTTTTAATGAAATGTACCTAAATAGTCTAGCAATCAAAGTATTGATTGATTGAAAGTATTCCCCTGACCAAATGCAGGAATGCGACAACAAGTATACAAATGCTTATAGACGGTGAGGTTACGCCCTTTTCCTACCGGCGACGTCCTTACTTCAACCTTATTTTGGTTTTGGTGCCCCATAGTAGCCTCCAAGACTGTTATATGATACAACGACACGGATCGAAGATTTCACGTACCCTCTAGTACGGAACTTAATTGAAAACCCTACTAGCGATCATTATTCATCTGGCATCTAGGAAATAGTGACCGAAAAGTTTGTTTTAGTTTAGTTTAACAGTTTGTTTTAAACCCACAATAAAAATAATAATAGTATATTTATAAAAAAAAATTATATGAAATAATGGGACCGACTTCAACACTAAAAATTGTGAAATAACTTATTGAAGTCTGTACCATGATAATTCCAAAGTACCTATCACAATATTGTGCACATGCTACCGACTTATTTACTTACAAGTTATTTCACACTTATTAGGGTTGAAGTCGGTTCCATTTTTTGAAAAATAAAAAATTCTTATTTCTAGTGACCCTTGCTACTTACGGGATCAATTGTCATTCACCGTCATTTACGGTATCAACACTTTTCAGTTATTCGATTGTAACTCAAAAGCCGCTTGACCGAATCGGAAAACCTGGAAGTACTCCTACTCTACCAAAACAAATATTGTCGAAATCGGGCTACTCTAAAAAGTTATATCATAGATTAAAAAATATACACGTCGACTAGAGAAACTCCTTTTGGAAGTCGGTTAAAATACAGTAAAACGAATCTGGTCTATCTGCTACATATGATATTTAAGTACAGATTCCTTGAAAAGCAATGTAAAGTGCACTGGACGAATGAGACTGAATGTCTCAGACCAACAACTACAACGTTTGCAGAACCCGGAATCTTAAAGTTTTGGTGGAAACTACAAATATAATATTCCGGTCTGAAATAAGGACAAAAACGTAATAAATTACTCTTCAATTTAATGAGGGGTCTCTATAAAAAACCAAACAATTATACTTTACAAAAAAACAAGCAAATTATTGAATTGACTCGTGATTAAATTCATCGTCTGTTTCCGTACTACAGAGTTGTGGGAAGGGTAGACTGGAACCGCAGACTTTATGTCCTCAGACCGGTCTAGAATTATTAATTAACCGAATGGTGATTGCATTCCTTTACTTGCGGTGGACGCAGTTATTTCGCTTAAATTAATTTAAAGATCTTTTATTTATAGTCTTACCGCAAAACCCAAACTAAAAAGCCCTTATGAGAGTACAGCTCATATATTGATTGCAACCAATATTTTACATTATTACTTAACCAATGTTTCCATTGTCTAAGAAAAAAATATAGTTACAATGCTGCAGGTATGATTAGGGGCTTGGGTAAAGCGGTGGGGAATTAAAACTCCTAAAAATCTGTGTTAACTTCTTACTGTAATTAATGCATGAAATCTATATTAAGGCGCTGTCCAACCCCAATTTAAAAATAATTTACGATGCTTTACGTAAGGTTGAAAATCGCTTGTTAGATTGGACGATGTAATGCGAAAATGCATAAACTTTGGGCGTTTGCTTAATTTTTTTTTTTGATGTATACTAACACAAAATTGAATAAAACTGCTGGTTACAAATTTATTACTATATGTTACCTATGTATAACCTAAAAAAATACAGTGTTATCGCTGAAAACTCTGAGAGTTTGGACGTGAAAGTTAATTTTTATGGACCTATTTAGGATTTTTCTGCAAAGCGCAAGTAATATTTATGAATTGTGTTCGGTTATTACTGTTTGCCTGTTCCTTTTCTAATCTAAGTATTTTTTTATACAATATTACCAATCTGTTCCGTTACACTAGATGTTTAAAGATTCTGCTTTTTACTATTATCAGGATCGGACCGCGCCTTAATCAAAACTATATGAATAAAGTGTTTAATTTGTTTCAATTAAACTCACTTTATATTTGTGTATGTACAATTTTAGGCTTACACCATTCAAGGATGGCTAGATGATCACTTTTCCATTTTGGTTTTCTTTGACATAATAAACTGTTTTTGGTTATATCAAACATCACTGATCAATTTTTCAGTTATACAACGATTCAGACTCAAACGCAATACATTCATTGCGTTCATTCATTAGCTGCGTATGTTTCGATTTGATTGACTCTTATGCTGCTTTCTCAAAAGCAAGCAAACCAATAGGTATTGTAACACCCTGACGAATTTTTTTCAAATTTCATCCATCCGATGTATAAAGCAAGTGATTATAGCTGCACACTTTTGTGTTACTCTTTTATTTGAAAAGGCGTGAAAGTAATCACAATATTAATTTGAATTTGCCTAATAATAACCCCGAATTATTCCCCTTTTCAATATACATACGAAGCGCCTTTTGATCCGTATTTAATGAAAATGCGGTTTCCATACATCTACATTTTCCGTACACAAAGACGGCTAACAAAAGTGAACAAAAGCGCTCGTCTCGCGTCAAATTTACATTAATATAAGATTTTCTTATTAACAATACTTAAATAGGTTCATTCAGAAGCTTCCGCACCGCTAAACAATTTGTTTGACGAGTGTAAGTTAAGCCGCGTGTCTATAAGTGACGTAGCTAAGGATGGAATGAGTGAGGCATTTGCCCCCTGACAGAAGTGTTTTTAGAATATAAATTGTGATAATTATTAGCCCCTTGATATTTATGATCTGCTACCAGTATGTATTATGCTTACATCAAAATATTGTAGTATGGCTCAATCCTATAATTGGGTATATTAGTTTTACTTGAGTAAATGTAATAAAATTACTTTTGAGGTTTTTTTAGGGACAAGTAAGGTATGTTTCTACTGGATAGTATTTCAATAATTATGCTGGCTGCCAAATGGAATCGACGGTGACTTTGGTAGCAACTTAGGGTGCATTGTATCCAAGTCAATTCTCTTAAAGTCCAACCGGAGTGTAAACAATAATTTTGTTCTATTTGCCCCCTCAAAAACAAAACCTTAATACAACCAGAGCGTCTTGTTAAAATCAAAATTTGAATTCGAGAAGTCCCAAAGCGAATAGGTGAAACGAAATAAATATGAATATGAATGGGGAATCAGACAAGTGCTTGGAGCGGGTTGCGAATTATTAACTTTTCGAGTGCTCCTAAGGTACCGTCGGGTGGAAAAGCAAGTTTTCCGTCTAGTGCCTACGACTAACGAGGTTGTCATTCTCGGAAACATCAAAATGTAAGTGGCTGCTTATGGGCAACTTACCGTCTGATAAGTTTGGAAGTTTCTTAGTTTAGTTGACATATTGAAGTATATTGAAAATTTATGTAGTTATCGTATGCTTTTAGGGTTATCAAACATTAGCTTCTCTTCGTGAGTTCGTCCGCATGAAATATGACTATCAATATCTTACAGAAACTATAATTTCAATTGTCGTCATCATCATCATCTATTGCCACGCGGGTGAAACCACGAGGTACAGCACAATAAAACAGTAGAAGCCACATTGTTCCTCGTGTAATCAATCAATAAATCGTGTAAATCAATAAAATGTATTGGTGATGAATTTACCGAGGCTCAAATATTTCTTTGAAATACGAGCTCTCAATATTTAAGAAATCATTTGACATATTTATTATTTGAATTCAATTAATTAATCTTCTCACAATTTCGTACGAATTTATTTTGCCAGCAGTACCTACACAGACATCTTGAAATACAGATAGGCCGACTGACAATTTGCCAAAACGTATAATTTGGGCCCGCGGCAAGGGTTGACCGACGCAAGCAGAATTCTAAGTGTCTACTTAAGTCAAGTAGATAAAAAGATTAGTAGATGATGATAGGTGGAGTAGCGCAAGTCTTTTGTTTTTAGCATTTTTGGCTATGCAGCATATTTCGTAAACATAGACATATAATAATGCGTTGTGATAATCTCGTTCACTTCAAGTACACACATACATGGCATGTACCATAGAGAAGTGCTGCTGTCGAAGCAAGCCTAGTGTTATGTACGTTAACAATGCTAAGCATAGGTGATCCCTAGGGAGATAGGTGAACGTTAGCAGCATTTTCCACTAAACGCTAGCAACCGATCCTGACTGTTGTTATATGAAAAACATCGTTAGGCAATCTTTGTGGTGGTCTGATAACTACGACACTAGCTTGCCACCAGACTATTTGCTAACTAGGCACGTGTCTTGGATTACGACCCATTCTCGATCTCTGCAGTCTGTGAGTTACCAGAGAGAACGTAAGAGTGAATGAGCGATTAAATGAATGTGTATGATTATTACTTCTTTATTGTGAAAAGGCTGACCAAGTATTGATGAATATTGAAATGGCTACTTAAGCTCAGAATTCCATACTTTTTTGTCCCTTTAGGTCACGGCAACCACATACTGAAAATGTTTGGAATGAAATGATTTTATTAATAGTTTTACAAACTTAAATAACTTTACACGTCTTGTAAATACCGAGTAATATTAAGAGCGCAAAAGTTTTTGAGTAAGGTACCTATATTTGTTACTTCTATACCATGAAACAGTTCAAGGGATTTGAATAAAATTTGGTATGGAGATACCCAGTATTAGCTGTTTATACGTTATACTTGATATTTTTTATCTCGAAAAAGGTTCTTGTGCAATAGTTATTTTTCCACACAGGAATTGGAGAGGCATAGCGAGTCAGTAAACAAATTAGTTATTTTATAAACAATTAAGTATAAAGGTAATATTATTAAGAATGCAATGGTATCTATTCCATACTTATCTTTCTTCTCAAACTCGATTACATGAAAACGAAACCAACGGTAGTAAATTATTAAGAAAAAACTATTTCAGTACTACTACTAAGTGCTACTACGTCTAATACTAAAGTCATCCACATAATCAAAAACCTTTTTATCTATTATTGAGCATAACTTTTTAAGAACCTCTTGCAATTAAATCAGATTTAATAGAAGCATAAAGAACAAAAAATAATAACACTAATAAGAAAAAAACACTAGTCTTCTATTTTTCACGTGTTATTTTCGAGGTTTTTTCCCCAGCATTGATACTTTGTATGTATGAGAGGTGGTTAAAAACTGTTTACGAGTAAAGAGTCATTGTAGCATGTTACAAGTATTTATTATATTTGTTGACCTGAGTATGACAAGTCATTACTTTCCACTTATACTAAAGAGTATTGCCTCCTACAGCTTTCTAAGTCTTCGCTCAAGAGTGAATTTAAAAAAAGCGTTTGCGGTGATATACCGCAGTAACGTTCTAAAAGGTTATATTGAAGCATTTAAAATTCGAACGTTTCGTTCGTTTATAATTGGTGGCGATAACAAAGGAAGATCAAGTGACGTGAATTAAAGGAAAATTTATTTTAGATTACGGCGTTTTTAGTTTAATCAGAGATTGCGGCGTTTATTGTTATTAAAAATACTTTTTGGAGCTTCATGGCTGATAAATCTTAATTATATTAGATTATTTACAGAGTATCTGACGTGATGATGAATATGAAATGAATCTTTTGCTTTGGAAGACTTTCCAAATCTTTGGTATAAATCATATTAACTCATTCATATTAGGTATTTACCTATGAAATTGGAGATTTAGGTACATACAATTTTATTATATGAAAATGTAGGTATTTATTTTTATTTTAGCTACTCAAAGTACTGCCCCAAATTATATATGCCATTTTGGTGGCAGTATGTTTAAACCGGGAGGAGATGAAGTCAGCGAAAGCGTTTAGTTCTGGCTCTCGGGTTTTTCCCACTATGAAAATCGTCTAAGTTTTGAAAAATGTAGAAATCTATTGGGGCAAGGTCTGTTGAGTACAGTGGGTGACAGAGAACCTCCAGCTGTATCTCTAAAGTGTGAGCTCGCGCGTTGTCGTGGTACAAAGGTGATGAGCGATTGACCAGTCTTGGTTATTGAATTGCGGGATTCTCCATCATTGTCTGAAATTCTTGGCAATAGACATCTGCCGTCACTGTTGTGCCATTTGTTAAAATGATGTGATCTACAAGTTCGGCACTGGTCCACCATCATCTTTCTATAAGTAATATTTTTTAGCGCCACTGATTAGGTGTTGCACCCGGGTCCACCTACTAAGACGAACGTTTACGGTTGTTGTACGGGATCCACTTTTCATCGCAAGTAACAATTCGATTTAGAATTCTCTCGTTTTTATGCCCATGCAGTAGTTCTAGTTCGAGTGGCACACATCTATCTAGCTTTGTGTCTTTCCGATTATTTCCGCAAATGCTTCAATGGTGTTTTAACGTTAACTTCAAGGCCCGTAGTAAGCTCAGCCGTAAGTTGCATTTGCCTCCACTATCGCCTTCAATTCGTAGTTGTCGACAATGGTTACCGGCCGAGCGCGAGACTCGTTCTTCAACTCAGAATTGCCAGGTTTAAAACAATTGAACCAATAATGGACCGTGTCTATGCAAACAGAATTAGGCTCGTCGTTAATGTTACGTGTTATTTGCGCAGCGATATTATTCATACTTATTGGAAAATTGTGGTAATTTTCAGTTTATCCATAGCGCATTAATAACTACCATAATTTCACAAAAACAAAACAGAATTGATACATATTTTTATTTTTATTTAATTTAATTAATACAGATTGAAATAGGTATCTAAAAAGAATTTAATTTGGAATTAAAATAACACGGCTTTCGAATTTATTTATTTATTTAAGTTCACAAAATCCACAGATCTTAAGCATAATTAAATTAACTTATTAATAAGTCTCACATCCAATTATGGATTTACTTTATATAAAAAGAAAAACGTAATAGAGAGCAGAAAATTTAAAAGTGTTACATTTACAAATATATACATCTGTTGAGCAAAAAGTGGGTATCCGACATGTGTACAGGCGACAATAACCACAGTGTGCGTGCACTATGCGTGCGTGCAGTATGTGTAGTATGTGTATGTGTGTATGAGGGTCAACAAATAGTATACATATAATAATATGTGTATAATAATATTATAAATAATAATTAAGTTAATCTTTAATTGAGTGTTAATATAATACAGTTAATAAGAATAAACAAGGATAAGGATATCTATCTTTCGTGTTAGCGGTCACAATATTAAACCATCCCTTTATCCAGTTGTAGGTACGAGTAGGTTCTTATAAACATCCATTATTTAATATATTAATAACAGAGTGTCTGAAGCTTTGTTTTTTACTATTAAACAAGTCAATTGAGCTAAAGTGTTTATTGAAGCTTTTTTGCGTTCGACACACAATGTAGTTTTCAAAATAATTAGAATGTGTGCGCGGGAGGCAGAACAGAACGAATAAAATTTATATCTATTTCGAATTGCGCCCAACATATAATTAAATCTGAAAATGCCAAATTAAGCACAAAACTATAAGGTCGCTCGTAGTCAGATAGGCATAGCAATGCTATTAGATGGAGTGGATGCTCGTTTATTTTATAAATGAAAATTTGCATACTTTATGCTTATATTTATACCCGTAATAGAGAATTATTTGCTAGGTACACACCTATATTTCAGGTCTGTTTAAGTTTCTAAATTACTTTTTGTGTCAAATAACATCACTAGACGAAGAAGACTACAACCCAAGCACACAAACAAGGATCTTGTTTTATACGAACTATGAGCTAATTTCGTCAATTAATTATCTTAACCGCTATGAAGGTACCGAGTTCGACTCTTGTTGCATTATTTGCTTTATTAGATGTTTCTGTGTTATATATTTCACTCCACGGTAATATTTATTTTACAGATTTATTTTTAGATTTACCTATATCCTGCTAAAATATGGTTCTATAAACAACTGTGAAGAAGTGAAGGTTTTTCCGTCTGAGTATACACTTTAATATTATGAGTTTTTTTTTATTTCTAATCGAAACTTGATACTGAGTCAAGGTAAAGCCATCGATAAAAAACCGCTTCTCTATCCACTTCAGTAAACGTTGGTTCGTTTTGAAATAGCCAAACTGTCAACTGACGACATATAAATCTCTTCATACGTAATTCGCCTATATCCTTTTTTTTTTTCACTGGTAGCACGTTTACGTTTTCATCGGCAAAAACCGTTGCCTTCAACCACTGCCCACCAGTTCTATCTTTATCCCCCAAAATGGAGGACCACGTTTGAATTCGGTATGCCCACGGTAGATGGATGCTTTCAAAGTCTTTATCCATAAATGCCCTTGAAGTCGATCAAAAGATTCGCCCATCGATCGAATTCATAAATCATCGCACAAAAATGTGTTTTTACACATTTATGAGTAATTAGGTATTAAACTGCTTAAATGCGTACGAATATTGCTTAAGATTTTGTCTAAACGCAGTTGGCAATGTCACTCAAATTGAATGCTTCCAAGCTCACGCTGCGTTTACTTAAAAGCTCTTATTTCGTTACATTTTAAGGAGTCAACTTACCAGGGCGACATAAGTTACGAGTATAAGGCGTTAGTCAGCAGCTGCTGCTCAAGTGTTCAACTGGAATTATAGCCTTAGCCTTAGTTGTAACAGAATAAGGTTGAAAGCTGTAAGTTTATTTTGCCTGGCTTCGCGTAGACTCGAGTTAATTAGAAGCCTGTACTCTGCACGGTCAGGCTGCGGTTTTAATAATTCCGCCGGTCGCCGGGAATTGATATAAATGATTTTGTTGGACGACGCCCTAGTTTAGCGACCGTTGGAGGTGCATAGAAGTTTTCCCGAAGGTACCCTCAAATTAATGCCCGTCTGAATAGCTAGTTTAGTTCAGCTCTGACTTACGAGCGAGACGTGGTCAAGCTCTAGAGTTACAGTGTTGAATAACTTAAATTAATTGCTCCAGACTTCATCTGAACTAAAACTGTTTGGTCTGCGTTGATCTTAGTCGTGATTTGTTTTGTAATTGAAAGTAACGAGAGGTCTCTAGTAATTTCATAAATATTTTACGTGATTTTTGTGATTTAATATAGATAAAGTACCTACTCAATTTCGTAAGATAATTTTATATTGTTCATTTGAATGAAAATACCACTTACATGCCAACGTTTTTTTTCCACCAATCCAGTCTCTGTTAGGATTTGTTTTTCCCTTTGGCCTTGCCTGGCTAGATGATTAAATTCTCGGGAATTGAAAATGAAAACAGTTTATTGATTTGACAAAAATTTAAATGAATGATAGTTTATTTGAAAAAAAACATGAATACCAGAAGATTTTCATCTGTGTCAAAGTTATCGTCATATTTTGCCTTTCTGCGTACAAATATTTAGATAACTTACATTACTTGTAAATTTATGCACCTGTAACATTAATTATTTTAAAACAATATTTAACATTATAAATTGTATAATTAAGAATCATACAATTCAATCATCAACATAAAATCAATTCGAAAAGCAATAAGGTTGATTTATTTGTATAAATTTGAAATAAAAGAAATTGATATAAACTCTTGTTGTTTTCGTTATTATATAAGCCCTAGTTCGGCATCATATGGAGCTCCTAACCATGGAGTGGTGTACCGAAGTGTTAGTTGCTAACTTTTGACACTTTAGGCCGTTTGTCCACCGCACGCCCGTCACGTCAACGTGATCTCGACCAGAAATAATCTCGTTCCCAATGACGTCCCGGAGACGGTGGCTGTGGACCAACGACCTTACAGCAATTTGCAGAAGTTAACTTATCGACTAGTCACAAATTTTAACATTACGATGTGATTTCGGTTTTCTTAATCTGTTTGACAGATAATGTCACGGAAAATATTCTTAGAAGATATTCAATATCATCCACGCTTCGTGTTTTTATCATCGGGCTGCCTGGGCACTCACGCACGCACGCAACGCAAAAAAACTCATCTACACAATATAGAATACTTAGAAATCGCACATATTACCTCTAATTTGGTTATATCATCCATATTTTTTTTATAAGATGTATAATGTCCTTCAGTCAGAAGTGTTTCCACAGTTTTACACTTTGGTTAGCTTTTAATAGAAGGGTATAAAGAAATCTTCATATGAATACGCGACACACCGTCATTACCTCTGGTGTTGCAGATGCATATAGACTACTAACATTTAGGTAAACCACAAGCTTGTATGGCGTATGTTTGAAAAAATAAACAAATGTGGCTAGTATAATAAGGTTTTAAATAACATCTCTAACGATCAAATGATAACAAAACAATCCAACGCCATTTGTCTCCCCTCTCATTCTTCCAATTCCACAACAGATTGGCAAATGACAGCCGAAGTCTCGCGAGCCTGTCAAACTTAGCTCAGTTATTAACAGCCATGTCTAATTACTACATCGTGCTATCACCTGTGGCTGACAGTCGACCAGCATAAGCAGAGCTGCTGAAGTTCCCGCCTGGAACCACTTTATACGTCTTGCACGTACTTGATGAATTGATAATGCATCAAGGAGCAGCGAAAACTTTACATAGTTAATTGCATCGTTTCTGAACGTGAATGCAATTTTTATGTGATATCATAATTTTCATATTAGACGAGTGTTTAGTGCAGTTATTTTAAACCTTCGTTAATTCATAACATATTTAATAATAACTAAGTATATGTTTATTTTATAGTCTTATGCGTCGAGATGGGCATGCGTCTGAAGTAATCATAAAACTAGGACTTACTCGAAACAAACAATGGTGTCGGTTCTGTAAGCATTCTCTTAACTAAAAATCTCTACATTATGGCAGTTTTTATTCTGCTTGGCTTCAATTCAACCCGAATGATAGCACTAAAATTAGACATTTCTTTTCAATTGTAGGTATATTATATAAAGATTTGTCATCACGTAATTTGGTACTCGCTAAGCTAACGCAAAAAAATACCTAAAATTCAATAGATGAGTCTTATTTTTAGAAAATCTGCCAAACTAAGTGCTACAAGATTTTGGATTTTAGTGTTGACAGAATAAGGACTACTGTAATTAAATATTAGTTAGTATAGTTTAGTTTTTTGAACAAGTGAATCGCTACTATTGTCACCAAGATTTAAGTGGTAAAGTTCGAATTGGCATTCAGCTGTTCTCATCATCAAGATTCCAAAAAGACAGTTTCGTAATTATATTTGTTAAATAATTTTTAGGACTGAACACTTAAACAATGTAACGTACTCATAATACATTATACACCGCACTAGGATTTACTGTGTCGAGGGAGGCATGTATATACACACAAACACACACCGCAACGCCCAAAACCGGACTAAAAACATTTCTACTTATCACACAAAGATTTGCACCGTCTATAAATTTGAACCTGGGACGCCACGGTTCGATAGTAGGGTCAGTACCAACTTAACTAACGAAGCCGTCAATATAGAAAGTAATGTTTGAATTGATTTGTAGCCTCATTTTTCACCGTATGCCGCTTTTTGCGATACATTGTGAGGTCTGTCAGTAGTAACGAAGATGACGTATACGTGCTAATCCTACTTGACCAAACGAAACGCGTAGCTTTTACTCTTGAAACTCAAACCGGTAGAGCCGATTGAGTGTCACAGTAAGGAGTACTGAATTTAATTAAGTAAGTAAATTTCTTATTTAATTATTAAGTAAATCTCTATTTGCAGGATCCTAAACCATATTGTGTGTGATTTTTTTTCACGTAGGCAGGTGTAAGCAGTTTGCATAGTCATGGTTCAATTGTTTTATTGTTTGTTTTAGAACAAGAGTTGTTAATTATTTCTATTGGGTAATTGTTATTGCTTATTTTTATTACCCTTGACCTGACACATTTTTAATGTAACTCCTCGCGAACTTTACGCAAAGTAGACAAATAAGGAACAAAACTTGAAGAGAAAATCACTACAAGGGTCACACTATGCTGGTTAGATTAAAAGTGCTTGAAATATTCTCAAATGACAGGTCTATTATAGCAGTGCGTCAAATATGAAGTTTGACAAGTAATTAATGGGGAAGGTGACAACTGCTGAGAGTGATTAAAGTTAGAAGTAGTGTAGACATTGTTTTGCTAGCTTGTTGTTTTTGGGAATATCTTTAGTATAGTCCATACAAATTAGATTGTACGTACTTTGCAACACTAAATTTATTAAGCGAAATAATTTAAGATTTTTAGTACATCTGCGGATTATTGGCGTATATCTCTAATTAGTTTTTGGTTAACGCGTTTACGTCACGTCATATGTTATTCATACAAAGTCCGCGGAAATTCATAAAGGAGATTTTCACTGTGATTTGTTAGAGTTATTTTGGCATCTGAATACATGTTGTACTTAGGGAAAACAGCTTAGCCAAATCAAAATTTAAGGTTCTTGAGTGTATTGTAACGAAACACTTTGCGTTCCGCTCAGTCCACAAATATATAGAAGCATAATTTACAAACACGAGCAAATGAAGCGATATTATTGTTGCTATCCCAAACAAAACTCCTATAAAGGTACCTCAATCAAGCTTTGTTTCGAGAACCAATGGTTCCAAGAATTAATAACAAACAACCTGGATAAAACAGGCTACATACCAAATTGAATGCTATTGTAATGGCGAAAAGGTACAAAATCCCTTGTAATGAATTTGATGACTACGAAAATATATAATAAAGAATAGTCAGAGTTCTGTTATTGGCTAAGAAAGTCGCAGCCTCAAGAGACACACACTATGATTAGTCGAAGCGGCCTCAAATGAGCCTCAGCCGGCATCAATCGAGCTTCAGTTGATGATATATAAAGGACGTAAGTACTAGAGGGAAATTCATTATACATCAAGCAATCGGCAAGGAATCTACGCTTAGTACAGTGACACGTAATTATTAGTATATTGACTATATCGACTTAGTAGTTTCCATAGTGTTCGGATACCGTAAAATTATCGCGTTCGGGTTGGTGTAATTACTATGTCGTTATAGTGTTGCGTTAAAGTAAATTTTATTTGTAAAGTTATTGTACTGTGTGTTGATCGGTAAATCGAAAAACGAGTGTTTTTCGTAGTATAGACTGGAGACTAACGGTGCCATATGAAGGTCTATACTTATCTTCGAGCCTGGGAATTGAGGCGAACCAGGAGTCGTATTCTTGCTCAGCAAGCGACTAACAGTCTCCTCTCATAGCTTTTTCTGGTATCGGTGCTCGGGGCTCGTCCAGTGTGTCATGTCTTATACACCGAGTTACTGATACTAAGAAACTGTTATGGGCGGTCTATCTTTATTATATTTATTTATTCGCACTTATCAGGTATGATTTCCGGACCGGATTCAATCCCAAAGTCGCAAATCGATGATGGTCCATTACACACCCGATCCTAGGATTTAGATCTAAACGGGGGAGATCGACCCGATTTCGTTCTGTTAGGGAAACCAGCTAGCGGGATCACTCTGCTGTGCAGATTTTCCCTTCGGTAGGGACTGGACCCTTTGCTAAGGAGAAAGTCAACACTTACACGATTAAATGTAAATGTGGGACACGGGTCCCTAGTTTTGAATGACACTTTAGTTAGATTGATAGGAGATTGTAGGCATTATAGGATAGGAACGTTAGGGACTATTCAATATTCTTAGGAATTCTGTTATAATTCCTATGAGCAAGTAAATGTTGACTTGAAAAGTATTAATTTTAATTTACTATTTAAATGTATGACAAAAAGATTAATATATAACTAATATTTTGATCAGTAGCAAACGTACTGTATAAATAACCTGAAAGTCTAACTTTATTTATCGCATTACTTTAGACTTTGGAATAAAAGTTTAAATAATATAAAATGAAATATACAATGAAAATTAAATAATATAAATATCCAACCAAAATGATCAGCTCAGAATAAATTGTCTGAAAGATATATTGTAAATGAACAACTATAGTACATTACGCTTCTAAAAATATTGAGGCTAATTGTTGATAACGTTTGCCAACGGCTGGAATAAAATTCGTTCCGTGGATTTTCTTGAAGCTAAAAGTGCAGAGAGACTTTCCCATTTGTCATTGGTAGATTCTATCAATTCTAGTTAAATATGCTAGATATCTTCAAATTTGTATATCTTAAGGACAAAATCTGTCTGATTGTTATAATTATTCAATAAGGTATAAATAAATACCTATCAAAACAACAATAGACAAAGAAACTATTTCAAAATATGAATTACTATTATGCTATGATAACTAGCATGAAATAAATTATTTTTCAACATAAAGTCTGTATGAAATATCATAAATCAGGATATGAAATGCATGCCTTTAAAGTAAAACTGTGAGGCGATATCAGAAATAACATTGTAAAATATATACCTAACAAATCTATTAGGAAGCAATATCTCAGCATTGAATTCGTATAGTGTGCGCCAGCGCCGGGAGTCAGGAAGGGATCTGGTGTGCCAAAGGGGAGCATTTGAGCGCTCAGTAAAGGTGCCTTAACCCTACAATCCGTCGTTGCAAGTCTTCGGAAACACTAAAAGATTCCTTCCACTAAATTGCATTAGACTTTGTATACATGTGAAATTGTGAACAGTCTAATGCAATTATATTAAATGAAAGCGTTCAAAATAACCAATCGTCTTAAACAAACATAACTAAGAAGAATACCTATTCATAAATGAAAGAAATTACAACAAAATATTCGACTATTATCAGAGCTATATAATCTTATGTAGTATTCAAAAAAATATAACAATATAGTGCAAATGGCTAACATTTAGAACCGAATATAATAGTTCACTATATCTATATGTTATATGGAAAATCTAAAGAAGCATAATTCCTACTGTAAATGGTAACAGTCAACTCTAAGAACAAACCAGAAATAGGTGAGCGACTTAAAGACAATAAAATACCAACCATTATAATTAGTAATCTACCAAAAACATTTTACTTGTTCCATTCGTACTCGTTCTCCTCATCTTGAATACTTGTAGGAAAGTAATGAAAATGGTTTTGAAATTAACTCAACTCAAATTTACTATCTTCATTATCAAATAATACCAAGGTTTATATATATTTAAATGACTAGATGATTAGATGAGGTTTATCCTAACCAAAACTACGTATTCTCTAAAGTAGGTTTAGACTAAATTGGGAAATCCATGAAAATAATATAATTAGTTGATTACTTATTTATTTACAACAATTTAATAAACGTTTTATTATTCATATAGGTCATTATTATTATTAGTTGTTACTTAGGATTTTATTAGGAACCTATAGTTCTAAAACAGTATCTTTGTCTCAAGTCTTCCTGAAAAGAACTAGGTACTACGACGGTTCACAACGGTAAGGTCCTCCATAGACTAGACGATCACTGGCCAAATTAGATTAGCTTAGCGCAATAAATATTAATAGGTAGAGGTTTATTAGAGCATAAAATTAATTAAATATTAGGATAGCTGAATTTACAAAATTTATTTGGACCAAAATTGTCCAGAAGACTAAGGGCGAACCGTTACATTTGGTGGCGCCGTTACCAGGATTCGAGTTTTGTGGTTAGAAATGTTTACTTTTATTTTATTGATTTATTTATCAGTACACTAGGCAGTCATTTCAAACACTGCCATGCACAGAATCGAAAATGGCGAGAGATGCTTCTCTCGTCACAATTGTTGGCGTGAAAGAGATAGGGATTATTTGGGATAAGATACTGTTGATGAACGGAAAATAGGTGATATTTCCTAGATAGCAAGGGTAGGTGAAAGTTATGTTGTTCTAGCTAGTCCATAATAGGTTGTATATCTCTACAAAAAATGACAATACTGACTGCAAATACAAATTGTGAATAGGTAATATTGCAACATTAAGTACTACGAAATGATGATATGATATCCAGAGTTAAATGTTTTGTTTGCAAGTTTAATGTATGTGCAGCCTTCTTAGCACTTACGTACACTTCATAGTCGGTCTCTAGAACCCAGAAGTATACTTATCGCACATATAGGCAGTTTGCGTGATGTGTTAGGTGAATGAATAGTTACTAAATGTTGTAGTGCCCTCGCTGTAAATGCATCACAAAGGATTACATTTATAATCAGCAAAATACAGCGGTGATCGTGTATATGTCTGAATAATCAATGTTTGTAATGTTCGGAAGTGTAAAGATTACGTAAATGTATGTCAAGTTGTACTTACCCTTTTGGCAAGATAAAATTGATGGTAATGAGATGATTATAAGCAGTACAATAAAATGATTGTAAAACATTTAGGTCAGTATTGTCAATGTTTGTAGGAAAACAATTTAACTGTATTAAACCCATATGATATAAAGTTATTTATAGGTATTATAGACAGATAAAACCTAAACACAAGTAAATGTGAACGTAATGCATTCAAAACTTAAGAAACCTTAAAAATAATTAACTATCAAATCTTTCGGGTAATAACGCATGGATACTGGTTCTTGACAACTTTGAAGATCGGCAGATTAAAACAGACAGCCGTCACGATGAAGTGTTTTCTGAAATGAGATAAAAATTAAATTAATAAAGGTTGGGGGTCGAGACATTAAAATTCAATGCATATTCATATTGAACCATAAAATGCTATTTCTCATGCTACTAATAAGTTACAAATTATATTACCGAAAGTAGCCGAATTTAAAATTACATTGACCGTAAAGAGTATAAAAATACTCTTAGAATAATAAAAAAAAAACAAAATTACATTGAAATAGCATATCAATAAAAGATAGGACAATTACACTAGGAAAATTTATGTGAAAAGTATAATATACCTAATAAATCATACTAATATGAGTTTACTGTCGATAATAATAATGATTTACATTCAAAAAATCATTAGGTGGGTCTGATTACTTTTTGTCAAATATCTGCATAATAAATACTGGAAAGTAGGTCTCTTCTGTTAATGTTAGCTTAGTGATATAAGATATTCTGTCTCAGGGTTATAGTGTATTATCAATAAGCTCTACTGTATTATGGTTGAAGAATACAGTAGTATGTGAAATTTCTGGGCGAATAAGCAGCTAAGTATGGTACGAGTTTGTCTAAAAGTGAATAGGTCTAGACTTTCAATGAAGAAATTTTGACAGGTCGGTTGGGGAAGTTGCAGATTCTCGACTTCCGAGTTCAATTGTCCCGGGTTCGAACCCCGGGAAAGTCAAACATTTGCATGTATGAATCGAACAGACATGTCCGATCTAGGGTATATTATGTACCTATTGTATACAAGTATTGTAAATCAGTCATCAGGTTACTATTTCTAGTACGCAGTAGTAGTTTAGAGACCTGAAGACCTTGTGCGGGTGTAATCTCATATTATTATTATTAATTATGACGATGATCGCGGTACGTCTCTCTTGAGACAGAACGCTTAACATCAGGCGAGCAAACTTGCATGTCTTTCAATGGAGGCAATTATATTTCTATTGCCTGTAGTGTAATAAACTTGTAGGTAAATGTATAAAGGAAAAAGGGAACTTACAGTGATGAGGTTCATCAGTGACAGTGTAATATTACAATGTAATATTACACATGTCATGTGTAATATGTATTGTAGAAAGTACTAAACAGCTCAACTGTGTCATATAGAAGCTGTCAGGAAACAGCTTGATCCTGAAAAGTGAAAAACAAACTCATAAAATTTCATAATGTATGCATTTACTACATACATAAAACAAAGTCGTATTAATTATACCAATTAAACTTTTTATCATCATCCGTCACAACACGAGTGAAACCGCGGAGCGCAGCTAGTCGTTCAATTATTATGACTTTTAGGGTTTTAATTTATCATATTTTGGGGAAGGATATATGCGATACTTTTCATCATCATCCATCACCACGAGGGTGAACCCGTGGGGCACAGCTAGTATTTATATATTTGATGATTAATAAAATAAACAATGACTTAGTATTTGCAAACTAGACATGTCACATTCCTATCATGAACATTTGATATTCATGTACAACTGAACATGGGCTAAAGTATTACTGTTTATTTAATTATCTTACCAGAGTATATAATGGATTAGTTGCGTTAAAATAAGATGTGACAAATACCTATCAATGTTGAGAAATACCTTTTACGAATTCAGTAATAGTATACTATTACTGAATTCGTAAAAGTATGAGTCATACTCATTAGTAATAAAAAAATGCCAAGCATTTAAAAAAAAAAAAACAGTCCACATTTATTAAAACGACGTCAAAATGACTATAATGTTTAGTCGAAAAAAAAAAACCAATAGTTGTTGCTGCATGTGAAACTGTTCATTAAAAGAACAAACTTTCTTAAACACAAACAGCATTGAGGCCATCTGTGACCACTATTTGCCATCTTGGCTCAACGGCTTGCATGTGTATTGTTTCTAAGAATTAGAGAAGACCCTAAAATCGACACGTGTTTACTTTTACGATAATAGCCCATTGACCATTATCTCAAATTGCTTACAACACAGCTGAGCTGGTTGTATAGATTCTCTGAAAGCAATGCAGTCATATAATAAGGCGGTCACATAGCATTCAACTGGGCCCTTTGATTTTGATGAATGTAACCTAAACAGTTTTAACTGTATTTACATACTATATTTATATACATAGTATAGTAGGTATATGTAGATGTAGAGCTCCGAGCTTCCAACTGTAAACTAACTTGATCTGTCACATAAATTCAGCAGTATTTTAAACAACAGCGATTAGCGGGATATATTTATGATTTTAAGAAATAGGGGTCGAGCCTAGCTACGGGATACTGTTCCAGATTGCCGGCTGTTATTAAAAATTGTTTGTCGAAATATACCAATCACTGGGGATCGAACCCAATACCTAAGATTCCAAATCTTCGCTTCCGCCACTACAACAAGATCAAGTTACCTAATTAGATTGACCTAAATGTTTCAATAAAATGAACTAAAATTTACTCACCAGTAGATTCAAATCCTTAACATCAGTTCAAATTGAGAAGACATGTACCATGTTCTATGTCCACATATTCAGCATCTGAAAATTAGAAATAAAAAAATAGAATAACGAAAATATAAATATATTTTGCATTTTATCAAATGCATAACAATATCAGGCGTAAATACCTAGTAATTGGAAAAATGTATACTGTGCTCAAGACATAGCTACAATGACACAATTTAGAAGTTATGTAGCAAATTCAAATAGATTCCATTAAATAACAATATTATTTAATATATCCATTAATAATCACAGGACCACTGGCCTCATGAACAATGGCGTTTTTATTTTGTCTAGTAGGTAAGACTAAGGCATAAAAACAGTAAAACTGGTTCATTCAAGAGTACCTACTTGAAACATGCCAAGCCATATGCAGGTATAAACAATGATCTCAGTGTGCATTTTGGTGACGCAATGTGTAATATTACTAAGGAGAGAGAGTTTATTTATGTTTCGGATACTTGATAGGTGTAAAAAAATGAAGGTTACTGTTGAGTTAAAGTTAATAATAATGACCAGTTAGTAACCTTAATGTTTATATGATGAAGGGGAGAGTTGGCGGCCTTTCTACAAATTAATATTTATTATAAGTAGTAGTTTTTATATTTAGTTTATATTTAGTATAAGTAGTAAGTATAAATAAAAATATATGTAAACGCGAAAAATAAAACACATATATAACAAATTCAAATGGCTGTCTCCAATGTAAAAATTTATAATTAGCTAACAAATATATAGATAAGTATTTATTGGATGTCATAATTTGAAAGATAATGCAGTAAATGTAGGCCTACCTATATAAGCTAAATTACATTAAAGGTTGCCTATGTAGAATAAATAAAGATTAACTTTTCATATGTGTGATGCTGAATCGAATGCTACAAGTTATCCATATATATGAATATAGGCTTTATAAAATTGTATTAATCATCCATCTCTACACAGGTGAAACTGCAAAGCACAGTTACCTATTACTAGATATGTTAGAAATCTATAAAAAAAAAATGTTAGATAGGAAATTATTATTACCGTAATACTTTTGAAAAAACTCCATAGGTAGATACAAGAAATATGTAAGTTTTAATTTACTCTAAACTTAGAAATATTCAGATGTTACGTTGTTTCAAACTTAGTCACATACTATTTTACATCAAAAAAAATGTTTATCCAAAGGAATGCATTTAAAAGTATTAGAAAATGGCGGCCATTACGTCGAAGATTCGGAACAAATTAGAAAATATTTTTACGATTAAGATTTAATTAAAAATATGAGCTATGAGATAAGATTATGCTTGACGTTAATAAACTATTCGACCTTTAATTATAATTCTGTAACATACCTGTAATCCACGCTTGGTGTCGTTCGTCGTGGTGGTTTCAATTCTCGGGAACACAACATTATGCTGACGTTAGATAAAACAAATCCCGCACATAATTAACAGTTTACATTACAAAAAAATTGGGCACAATACACCAATAATTACTTCATTCACTTTAGAAATTCACAATAAACGTTTTGACGATGCGCACGCGCAGACATCGAATCGAACAAAGAATGGACGCTCTCATTCGCGGATCACAGACTATAGAGACAGATGCTAGCGCGCAGCAAACAACAAAGGGCTTTTGAATAGTGTTGCCAGGTCCATTCTTATAAAAATCAGAAGACGCGGCTAAGAAAATGTCAGGTACATTATGTGCTAATTTAAAATAAAATCAGTTGCACAATAAATTTATTAAATAAAGCACAGAGAAATATTAAAATAATATTTCATAGATATTTTATGTTAAAGTAGTGATATATTGTCCTTGAAATGAATGCAATTGATGCTTGCCTAACATTTTAGGGCTTATATTAGTGTTGTCGTGGTAATAAGTATTTTCTAAATTTGTGTACTTATTTTAATAATCTTAGCGAGTGAGTTAAGTCGAACCAGTTTATTTCACTATTAGAATATGGATTTAAGATTTAATATGTTTCATTCAGTTGTCAATTCACAAATCCATTTTACGGTGACAATAATTTAGTAGCACAAACATGATCATGTTGATTTTGTGTTACGTTCCACAGATGTTCTTTCATTTTCCTGTTTTACAACGAAAAAGTGGTATTTAATATATTTAGTAGAATTTCAATTCAATTCAGTACATTAGGATTTTGGGAGAATCAGTAGATTCCCCGAAAAATTGGGAGATGGGGTATCGCTGGCGAGGAAAATATCACCATAAACTGAATGTAATACAGAACTTGAAGTAGCTTTTAAAATGGACTCGTATGATTGTACATTTACCATGCCGATGTAGACTATCAAATGTTGTACACATTCAATTATTTAGTTTCAAGTAGATATGAACGGCTGGTCGAAAATGTAGATAATAAAAGGCTAGGGCTGCCATTCTTTGAAAAGGAAAAGTTACATATTTCGGATCACAAAATATAAATCTAAAATTAAAAACAATAAAAACCGTTTAGAGATGATACCGTGCGAGTATTAAAATCGTATTGGGTTTGTAGATGTAATCTTCTATTCTTGGGTAGATGGTACCTCATCTTTGTAAAGCAAGAGAAAAATAAATCACTTCTGTAAGTTCTTTAAAGCATAGAGTAGGTAGATGTATACATAGGTTAAATAGACAATAAAATAAAATCACTTTTAGTTTGATTTGCCATTGCAGAAAGTGGGAGAATATCGATTAATCAATGTTATTAATAATTTGTGACTTAACAATAGTACAATGCGTCGGGTTGCCATGGTTATAAGTTCAAAAAAAAAAAAACTCGATACAATAAAAAATTTAAAGTTAAAAAAAAATAATAATAATAATAATTAAACGTATTTGAACGTGTTATAACATTTATATTGAATCAGGACTTGGTGCTGACCGATGCTATACGAAATTCAATGCTGAAATTTATGGCGCTGCTGTATAAAGATTCGTTGCGAATAAGAAATACAATGCTGAGATATGAATGACTATTAAATAAGTAATAAGTACGAATATACATTGCTGAGATAAATAAAGATTATATTACAAAAAAAATAAACAACACTAAATCAATCACGAATTTGGATAGACCAGCGGAAATAATTCGTGAAATACCCTTTGAACGTGGTTGAAATAAAAATAAAAAATGCAAATAAATTTAATTTAAGGAGTACCTCGTTGGCTTCACTCATGCCAGCTTTATGAAATATAATGTGCGTGAAAAAAAAAATATCATCCTAAAATGATTATTGCAAGTAGTATGTAGTTAAAATACTACATGGCATTCGTTAATATACGTTAGTAAACAAATACTACAATGACATAAAGATATTTTTTAATAGGTACCACTCTTACACACAGTATTTAGCAAATACAAATAATAGTGTGTGATGGGGTCGACATTAGATATTGCATAAGAATAATATTGTTTTGATCAATATTATTTAGGCCAAGTTGTGAGAAGACGCAACACATTATTCGAAGTAAAAAAAAAAAAAAAAAAATACTTAAGGGGAGAAAGGGTACAGTTGTAGATGGGATATTTTTGAATATCAAACTTTTGGATTGGTTCATAAATATAATAAAAATTGATAGTTGAATAAATTCAATACTATAGCAATACAAAGTTTGTACTTTGAGTTGATTTATGGAGAGTAAGATAATAAATAGCGGACCTTGTATCAGAGAGTGGGGGTCGCAGTTTGTTTTAAATACAGAGTATTGTATTATTAAATTAGAATTATTGTGTAATAGTAATTGAAATATATTTGAGAAGACAGGGGTCGCAAACTGTTTAATTATAGACTCTTGTCCAATAATTGATAAATATTCAATATTTAATATCAATTTTTAGAAAAGCGTGGGGGTCGTATATTTTCATATCATTCACACTTAAGTTGTTCATAAATGTGTATTTCGTAGTCTTGGGCCTGTATTTGTTTTGGTGGATTCTTGAGTGGCGTGAAAACCTGTGAAGTTGAAGGTCTGAATTGTGTTGGGATGATAAATTAATTAATTAATAATGACAGTGGATGGAAGTAGAGATGAAAAATGGAAGGGAGGTAGGTATGTTAGAGCTAAAATAAGGTTGTAGGGCTTAGCAGTTCAACAATACATTGGTTTAAGACGGCTTGTTCTTGCATGAATTCTAACATATTTATCACTACACAAAGGACTTCAATGAAGGTGAAATTTGGTGTTAGGTTAAAGTATTATTCATCAGTAGTTGCTGATTTCATTGGTAGTCCATACTATACAGGCGCTAGGCTTACTAGCAATGGTTCGGCACACTTCACACACACCAGATTTTAAATAAATCATGTCATTGAGATTTCAGTGCTGGGTGGGGTGCTGCGACTATGGAAAATTATCATCTCTTTGCTATTAACGGAATAGCCTAAAAAGAGATTATGTAGGCAGTTTCTGAACAAACGAAAAAATAGTAGTTTAGTTCTGAAAGGTCTATATACGTCCACTAGGGACGGGGTGAACTCACAACTCACGTTTCTCGTTTTGAAAGTTATTGCCCTTGTGAGGAGTGATTTTTGTTCATTTTTAAAGCACTAACAAGCTCAGTTGCTGACTCGTGGGATATTTATTTATAGTCTGGTCTAAATATACACTACATAATGAAGGGATACACTTACATTCTTATGTTTGAATTCAAGCAATAACCAGTTAGAAGTACACATACTTTTCTAATGTAAATTCTGCATCAAGAATCTGTCTATATTTGTGGGAAAATGTAAGAAAGTGAAAAATTTCCTCCGGTAAGCCTTCGCAAATTTATTCAGGGGTCGAACTGTAACGAAACACTTTGCGTTCCGCTCAGTCCACAAATATATAGAAGCATAATTTACAAACACGAGCAAATGAAGCGATATTATTGTTGCTATCCCAAACAAAACTCCTATAAAGGTACCTCAATCAAGCTTTGTTTCGAGAACCAATGGTTCCAAGAATTAATAACAAACAACCTGGATAAAACAGGCTACATACCAAATTGAATGCTATTGTAATGGCGAAAAGGTACAAAATCCCTTGTAATGAATTTGATGACTACGAAAATATATAATAAAGAATAGTCAGAGTTCTGTTATTGGCTAAGAAAGTCGCAGCCTCAAGAGACACACACTATGATTAGTCGAAGCGGCCTCAAATGAGCCTCAGCCGGCATCAATCGAGCTTCAGTTGATGATATATAAAGGACGTAAGTACTAGAGGGAAATTCATTATACATCAAGCAATCGGCAAGGAATCTACGCTTAGTACAGTGACACGTAATTATTAGTCTATTGACTATATCGACTTAGTAGTTTCCATAGTGTTCGGATACCGTAAAATTATCGCGTTCGGGTTGGTGTAATTACTATGTCGTTATAGTGTTGCGTTAAAGTAAATTTTATTTGTAAAGTTATTGTATTGTGTGTTGATCGGTAAATCGAAAAACGAGTGTTTTTCGTAGTATAGACTGGAGACTAACGGTGCCATATGAAGGTCTATACTTATCTTCGAGCCTGGGAATTGAGGCGAACCAGGAGTCGTATTCTTGCTCAGCAAGCGACTAACAGTCTCCTCTCATAGCTTTTTCTGGTATCGGTGCTCGGGGCTCGTCCAGTGTGTCATGTCTTATACACCGAGTTACTGATACTAAGAAACTGTTATGGGCGGTCTATCTTTATTATATTTATTTATTCGCACTTATCAGGTATGATTTCCGGACCGGATTCAATCCCAAAGTCGCAAATCGATGATGGTCCATTACACACCCGATCCTAGGATTTAGATCTAAACGGGGGAGATCGACCCGATTTCGTTCTGTTAGGGAAACCAGCTAGCGGGATCACTCTGCTGTGCAGATTTTCCCTTCGGTAGGGACTGGACCCTTTGCTAAGGAGAAAGTCAACACTTACACGATTAAATGTAAATGTGGGACACGGGTCCCTAGTTTTGAATGACACTTTAGTTAGATTGATAGGAGATTGTAGGCATTATAGGATAGGAACGTTAGGGACTATTCAATATTCTTAGGAATTCTGTTATAATTCCTATGAGCAAGTAAATGTTGACTTGAAAAGTATTAATTTTAATTTACTATTTAAATGTATGACAAAAAGATTAATATATAACTAATATTTTGATCAGTAGCAAACGTACTGTATAAATAACCTGAAAGTCTAACTTTATTTATCGCATTACTTTAGACTTTGGAATAAAAGTTTAAATAATATAAAATGAAATATACAATGAAAATTAAATAATATAAATATCCAACCAAAATGATCAGCTCAGAATAAATTGTCTGAAAGATATATTGTAAATGAACAACTATAGTACATTACGCTTCTAAAAATATTGAGGCTAATTGTTGATAACGTTTGCCAACGGCTGGAATAAAATTCGTTCCGTGGATTTTCTTGAAGCTAAAAGTGCAGAGAGACTTTCCCATTTGTCATTGGTAGATTCTATCAATTCTAGTTAAATATGCTAGATATCTTCAAATTTGTATATCTTAAGGACAAAATCTGTCTGATTGTTATAATTATTCAATAAGGTATAAATAAATACCTATCAAAACAACAATAGACAAAGAAACTATTTCAAAATATGAATTACTATTATGCTATGATAACTAGCATGAAATAAATTATTTTTCAACATAAAGTCTGTATGAAATATCATAAATCAGGATATGAAATGCATGCCTTTAAAGTAAAACTGTGAGGCGATATCAGAAATAACATTGTAAAATATATACCTAACAAATCTATTAGGAAGCAATATCTCAGCATTGAATTCGTATAGTGTGCGCCAGCGCCGGGAGTCAGGAAGGGATCTGGTGTGCCAAAGGGGAGCATTTGAGCGCTCAGTAAAGGTGCCTTAACCCTACAATCCGTCGTTGCAAGTCTTCGGAAACACTAAAAGATTCCTTCCACTAAATTGCATTAGACTTTGTATACATGTGAAATTGTGAACAGTCTAATGCAATTATATTAAATGAAAGCGTTCAAAATAACCAATCGTCTTAAACAAACATAACTAAGAAGAATACCTATTCATAAATGAAAGAAATTACAACAAAATATTCGACTATTATCAGAGCTATATAATCTTATGTAGTATTAAAAAAATATAACAATATAGTGCAAATGGCTAACATTTAGAACCGAATATAATAGTTCACTATATCTATATGTTATATGGAAAATCTAAAGAAGCATAATTCCTACTGTAAATGGTAACAGTCAACTCTAAGAACAAACCAGAAATAGGTGAGCGACTTAAAGACAATAAAATACCAACCATTATAATTAGTAATCTACCAAAAACATTTTACTTGTTCCATTCGTACTCGTTCTCCTCATCTTGAATACTTGTAGGAAAGTAATGAAAATGGTTTTGAAATTAACTCAACTCAAATTTACTATCTTCATTATCAAATAATACCAAGGTTTATATATATTTAAATGACTAGATGATTATATGAGGTTTATCCTAACCAAAACTACGTATTCTCTAAAGTAGGTTTAGACTAAATTGGGAAATCCATGAAAATAATATAATTAGTTGATTACTTATTTATTTACAACAATTTAATAAACGTTTTATTATTCATATAGGTCATTATTATTATTAGTTGTTACTTAGGATTTTATTAGGAACCTATAGTTCTAAAACAGTATCTTTGTCTCAAGTCTTCCTGAAAAGAACTAGGTACTACGACGGTTCACAACGGTAAGGTCCTCCATAGACTAGACGATCACTGGCCAAATTAGATTAGCTTATAGCGCAATAAATATTAATAGGTAGAGGTTTATTAGAGCATAAAATTAATTAAATATTAGGATAGCTGAATTTACAAAATTTATTTGGACCAAAATTGTCCAGAAGACTAAGGGCGAACCGTTACAGTATCTATGATTTACTTTGTTTTAACAGCCGTTCATTTGCTTCTACTCAAAATATTTAGGAATCTTCTCTCAATAGTTCAGTGGATTTAAATCTCATTGAGATTCAGCTGCCGATGAGGCCAGAGCTTTAAGATTTAGAGTTTTACAGGACCAGCAGAGTTTTCGTTACCCAAAGAAGTCTTTTTTTTTTTTTCTTCCAGCAGTTTAAATTTAATAAATAAAGATTCACACCTTAAACCCCCACACTAGGAATCCCTGTATCCTGTAGGGACACACACATTAACACAATATGTTGTAAGTGCCCCCGTAGGCCTTTACAGAAAAAATGATTTGACACATCACACACATCCAAGACCCAAGAATGTAGTAGAAGAAACCCAAGTAAAAAAAACTGCTCGTCGCACACATACGAATATATACCTCGGTCAAGGATCGAACCTAGATAGTAACCCTCGAAAGGAGACACCCTTCAACAGTTTTCACAATAAAATCGCAGCACAATCACGTTTAATACATTGTACCGATGTAACCGTTTTCTTAGTTAGTTTCATATAGCTCATTATTTACCCACACAGTTTGGCCATAATCCACCACGCGGTCCAGTGCGGGTTGGTGGATGAGCTAGTGGTCAACCCGTGCCGAAGCTTCAGACCACCCGAAAGCTTTCGACATAGCGGTCACCCATCCAACTCCTGACACCACAAGCTTTGCTTAACTTACTGATCGATTAAAAGCGCCAAGTCAAGCTACTCTGCGTGCGCTTCATCTTTCTTTGAGTAAACGGATCACATTCCAAATATGTATTACGTTCAACAAGAAACAAACTGCTTCTTTATAAATTACTTTATAAATGATCATCTGTCAACTTTAGGGTTAAGCTAACTTTGAAGTGTTAAGTGAATATCTTTTATCAAAGAAACATTATCTGTACCTACTGAACTATGAGAGCTTGTTCTGAGATATTTACGTTACTTGATTCTTCGTTATTAAAGCTTAAGACGAAGCCAATCAAGAGATTTGCTCAAACTTGGAGGATCGTGATCCAATTATATGCTTAAAGATCACGTATTTTATTAATTGTTCATTTGTATTATACTGTTGTAGAATTATCTGAGAGCTTACAATAGTATTCAAAATAGAAGAATAGAATTTAAGAAGCTTATAATAATTTAATATTACGAATCACTAGATTAATGAGATTTATTTATTGAACAGTCGTTCAAAGCATAATGTGCCTGATATTGTTTTAGAACTATAGTTGTAAGTATAGTCTAATTGTTTTTCTTGTCAGCTGAATGTCGCCGTCATAGGTTGGAGACTTCGGCTGACGTGTGATTTTTATAACTAGTCCTGTTAGCCAACCCATACAGGGTATGCGTAGTAGATTATCGGGCATACTCCTCTGTCTGAGAAAGTTGTTTTAGAACAAACTTGTTACTAACTATATGTAGTTCTATCACATAGTCTTATTAGGGGTAATTTTTCACTGTACTTTACAACCACTCACACATTATCTCGGAAACCACTTAACCAGTTATGCTCATATTCAAAATTCCTCTTTAAAATCAGGTACGTAATGTGTGTACCAAATTTTATCAAAATCAGTCCGAAAATAAAGCAAAATTCCCCCTTTTTTAGGAAAAGTTCCTTCTCAAATCACTGACGACAAATTATATATTAAATAGTAGAAGACGCATTCCAAGTTTCGTCAAGATTGGTTTTAAAATGCAACCTGTACAGGAAGACCAACGACAACAATTTTTCACAGTACTTAACAACCTATTATCTCGGAAACCACTTTACCCACCATGTTCATACTCGAAATTCCTCTTATAAGTCAGGTACTTCATGTGTGTACCAAATTTTATCACAATCACTCAGTAAATAGCGCCGCAGCAAACTTCCCTCCTTTTTCAGGAAAAGTACACCCTAATCAAAAATCGCCTTCGAAAAAAAATCAACTAAATAGTAGAACATACATTACTAAGTTTCGTTAAGGTTGGTTCAAAAATGCGACCTATACATAAAGACAAACGAACACCCTAACAAATTTACGGACAGATTAAAGTCAATTTGGCCAGTTAACGCAGAGACGCTCGCTCGGTCTATATTGATATTTGAATAACTTTAATTAATTACTTATCTTGGGATACACAATATTAAAATAATAGTTAAACTAATATTCATATGTTACATACAACATTATTTCCAAAACTAACCGATTTTATATTCTTCCTCATTTCCCCTCTGTCCCAGAAACTCACTCTGGTGCAGAGTGTTACTGGATAATGTACAAATTTATCCAGGTCGAAATATATTTTTGATAGAAGATATATCTGTGCATATTCTTCTTCTTCTTCTAGTGCCTCTCCAACTAGTGTAGGCTGGCTGTCAGCTTCGCATATTTCACCCGGTCTTTGGCGAGTTTAAATAGCTCCGCGACACTTCCGATTCCGGTCCATTCACGGATATTACGCAGCCACGACTTGCTTCTACGTCCAACAGCTCTTCTTCCGGCATTAGGGTGAGTCAAGTGACATGTTAGTCCTTCGGCGTAGCCATTAGTCCCTAGTCGATTTTCGGTACGACATTCATGGGGATGGATCGATTTGAAGATTAGTATCAGTTCAATTCGGATCCGGGATCCGGGTATGTGCGTTTTGTATTGTAAGTGTATGTGATGTGATGCATGTGACATGCAAAACTTTGCTATGTTGTGATTTATAGTCTGAGACAAACAATATAACTTTTTGTATTTTTATATCCTAAATAAATACTAAAATTACTCTAAAGAAAATTTTAGCAGTAATAATTTGAAACAAATCTCAAAATCTCGATAAACAACTTCAACAAACAAGCCTAAACGATAAGATTCCCTTTACGACTCTAAAAGCTGCAATAACCATCACAATCAAAACACATAACTTTAGTTACGTTCGTTATACATTGTATTACTGCCCTCCAGGTGTATAAGTATAGGCACAGGCTGCGTCAATAATTGGACCCCTCATCTCGGCCAAACTCCGCCATTTGAAACCCCGCTTTGTGTACTGAAACATTCAAACTTTGCAGACAAATTCGATCTGTGTGATGCGATCTAGTCCAGCGTGCATAGCACACACCATTATTCTAATAAAGACCTTATTACCAACGTACAAAGACAGTTTTTGCATGTGTGTAAGGTAAGGAAATCAAAGCGAGTATTTCTGTATATGAGATGTAAAAGTTTTGAATATGATATGCAGCAGCAGCGATAACAATACAGTTTCGTAGCGATTGGGTAAGTTCGGATGGAAATCTTTTCCGGTGACTGAAGTTTTTCAATATGAAAATATACTATGAGCTTCTTTTATTTTTATGCCAAGGAATGGTTGGACGAGTCATACGTTAGGGTAATCCTTCTGCCCATAACAGTTGCAGCTTCACGCAGAGCAGTATAAAACCGTAGAGTACTGTGCTATAATCTGTAATATTTTTAAAGTCACCGTGTATTTCATCAAAGTTTAGTGAATATACTATCTAAAAACTATCTAATTATGCCCTATAAAGTCATGTAGATACATTTTGATGACAATTAAATTCCTCAATATCCTATGAGTTAGGGCAAAGATCTAAGACCTGTTTTGTACTGACTTCTAGGAATATGATTATAGAACGAAGTGAATATAAATTCAAATAGTGTGAGAAAATTTCTAAGATAAAATATGACTAATCTCGGAATCCTCTGATTTCAAGAACAAAATTATTTTTCTTCTCGCTTCTTTTCTTCATTTCCTTCAAGTACATCTTTGAAAATTACAGCAATAATTTATTTGCGTAAATTAATACAATATTATACGCAAACGTAACAAATGTGTTTTGGTAAGATATTTATCTCTGAGCGGAAGTTATTAGATATGAATTGAATTCAAGATAACTTATTTTTTACTTTTTTTTTTACTAATACTGGCAGCAGGTGTACGTTCAAATTTAAGTATTCAATATTTAATAATATTTAATTATATAATAATTTTCAATGCGTTAGACCCCAGAACAATGCATTAAAGCTTATTTACACTATCATTTAAATAACACAATCTGTGATAAAAATAATCAATAGTTACATTCATTTTATTTTCCATACATAAAAATATAAAGTAATCTATAGGCTCCATGGTGGGAGAAAAGAAACGTTATGCACTTATAATTATAAATATTGATAAGAGTACATACTGACTCATTGAACTAACTGATAACTATTACCGAGTCAAGGTACACACTTTGGTTCCCAAAGGTTAATAGTTTATATTATATAAAAGGTAAAAATATGATAGTGCAAACAATCGTCTTTCCTCCAACTTATTGACCTTATAGCTATTCTTTATATTCAAGTATCATACATATTATATATATAAAATTTAAAAAAATATGTATGCAGCGCTCGTAGCGGAGCTCGACTTAGCGATCTTAACCGATCAACAAGTTAAGCAACACTTGCTGCGGTCAGGACTTGGATGGGTAACTGCTAGTGGCATTATTCAACTGAGCGCTTCCGTGCTTCGGAGGGAACGTTTTGCCGTCGGTCCTAGTTGTTTGTCTTAGGACAACAGTCGTTAGGTTATGTCGAGGCCCTTCGGGTGGCCTGAAAACATCGACACGGGCTAGTCACTCTTATCCTATCCACCAATCCGCACTGAGCCCGCGTGGTGGATTATGGCCCAACTTCTCTTTCTGAGAGGAAGGCTCGACTCCCAGTAGTGGGAACAAAATGGGCTGATTATGATTATGATCATACATATCTAGCATCAAAATAGTAGATGTTTTGCCTAGATAACAACTAATTTAAAAAAAACGATATTAAAAAATATTTAGTGACAACAACAATGATTTTGGCCTATTTGGGGGTGTGCACACCCCCATTTTTTTTTTGATAATGGATTTCCGCAAAGTAACGCCTGAATCAATAAATTAACTAATTTTAAAGCGAGAGTGTTTCTTTGAACCTTCACTTAACTCTGGATTCTAAAGTAGATTCACAGTCACAAATTACGTCACTCGGTCTTGAAATAGTGTTGCTCCCAAGGTGGAAACTCTACTTTTGAAGTTATAACTTCTTATGGGAGGGCAAACGGATTCGTTACGTAACGCGTTACGGCGCCAGTATGTCTGACTTCCCTTTCTCTCACCCATCCTCTCTCACTCTAACCCGCAGCGCTGTTATGAATTGCTTGTTTATTTATTTACATACAATTAGGAACAATACGACATAAACTATAAATAATGAGAGACAAATGTTCATATGTGAACAATTATGGAAATGCATCATAACAATTTAATGTCATTTTCATTACTTGAAGAAGACCTATTTATTTTTTAAAATTACATACAACAAAATTCAAATTTAAGTAAGCAATTACTAACTACTAACGTTGGTGGAATGTATTTCACGCGTATTTTTACTCCATCACAATTTTTTGTTCGATACGCGGTTTCTTTACTGCTTGTTACATACTTGCGTTTATACAATGTTGGGGATTGATTTCTATAATGATTGGAACATTTACTTACAATATCAACATTCCAAATTCAAGTCACTTTTAGTCCCTGGGGATTAAAAAGCTATCTTGTTCCTTGTTTATGAGGAATAAACTAGCATTTTCTAATAGACGTGATAAAAAAGAAACTTTTTTCATTAAAATTTAACACCTTTTATTTACCCCCTTGATGAAATGTATCATTATGTATTATTCCAGTGTCTCAACGCCTCTCTCTCTCTCTATTCTCTGTTAAACATTTTGACATCTATTTTGAACGCCTTAACATAAAAACACATGTTTAGTATTTGCTAAACGCCAAGTTCCGTGCGAAATGCTCATTTACACAGGACTCACTCGATTATAGTTACAGATTTATAAATATTATATAAAAAATTGTAGCAGGGAGTTTTACCGGAAAAGGGATATTAAACAAAAACGCGAATTAAAAATTATGTTAAATTAATAATAAAATTGCTTATCCGTTTAACATGAAAGCTTTAATTAATAATACGCTGAGCGATCTTCGCCCCTTCTAATCTTTCACACTTCGCTTCCTCTGATTCTTAGAAACAAAGGTACTTCCAATTTATTATTATTAATTAAGCATCACTTGCCGAAGATAACAGGATTTTTGCACGGTATTTAACTTTAGATTAATTTAAGTATTAAACACAAAGTTCCTACAGTAAAAAACGACAGTTTTCATCTCACAGTGATGGTTGCACATTGCCTCGATGCCTAAAAACTAAGAGCATCGGGGAATCCTTAAGAAATAATCCTTAGTAAATAACAAGGCATATAACTAATTTTATCTTTGAGTTCTGTGATTTAAAACCTGCACAGCATTCCCTTTTTAATTCTAGAAGCTTCCATATGCTGCAGGATAATCAGCTAGGTGGCGTCCAAGAGTTCCACGTATCGATTCACTTTCCCTATCATTCGAGGCCAGCTGCGCGCGTTGCACTAGGGCACTGGATCAGTTGCACATAGTCAATGCCCGGCAGCCTTTTAGTACTAACGTTTTAGTTCTAGGCTACAATTTTTGCAATAATTTGGTGAAAAAACATCCTGTTATCATGATTAATGCGCGAAAACGGAAACAGCGCGTCGTGATTCAATTAAAGCGCCGCGTGAGTTCTGAAGAATCTTGCAAAAGCTTTATTAACAAGAACCTTCCAAGTGTTTAAGAACATTAAATAATGTGTATCGCTGTGAGAAAAAATTTAATGTGCGCAACCCTTAAATCAATTTCGCCACCGGAACTTTAGCAGACTCATTTTGTTTGCTCTTGGTTTTCATGTACCTAGGTAGACACGTTTATGCATGCTTTTAAAACTAACAAAATTTATATTTATATAAAAAATAACCGGTTTTTACCTAGCCTGCAAATTAGAACCTTAAAGTCACTTTTAACAGTTACTGATTGAGTGATTCCTGGTTGTATCGCAAAAGTCAGAAAAAAAAATTCATACAGAATGTGAAAGTGCATGTGACAAAAGCATGGATCTGCTCACTCTGGATCGAGATGAGACCATCACAACAAGAAGACAACTTATAGCATATTCGGGTGATGTAATCCGAATACACCGTCCGATGGTAAAAGATTAAAGAGGTAAAAAGTTGATTTAACTCTTTGGATCCATTCGTTCGGCTCTTCCAAAGGTAAGTTTCTAATTCCAATTCTATTCCGCTAGCCGTCACACAATTTTCCAGACGTTTCTTTGAGACGTAAATACGGCCTAAATCCAATGGAAAGTGCAAAAAGATTAGAATAGGTATACATATAAGAATTCTCACGTCTGCTTTAGTCAGATTCTCAAAGGGGTGTAAGCCTTTTGTGATTAGACGCTTATATCAATTAAGTTTCAGTATGGGAACTTATTTCTCTAATATTCAAATGTATAAACATTTGAATATTAGAAGCCCAACACTGAAGATATTTTTGAAACTTGAATACAGTTGAAATAAAAATAAAGAATTGTGAGTTAGTGACTGAGTGTGAAGCTAAACAGCCTTTTACGAGAAGCAGTAAGTTAAAATTCTTGCTGATAGTGTGAGGACGTGATTGATTATGTTTTATTGTTTCTTTCTTTACGATGAACGGCTCCACGGCTATAGATGCGATTTTGAATGATTATAGGTTTTACCCCAGAATTAACACTTTGGTTCTTTCTATCCCATTTCAATGGGTTTTCCCTAGGGATCACGGTCATGAAACTCAAACAATTAATAAATTCTATGCGGATAACTTGCGGACAGACACTGGTTCCTAAATAATTCTAATATAAATAATCATAGGCCGTAGTATTCCTATATCAAAAGCCTCAGTATGTCACGTTTCGACGTACAAACTATGAGTTATCTACGTTACGGGCGCCTTATATTCATGACATTTTGCACTGTTTCACGTGAACGATACATTACGGTTTACGATATATAACGCAGTTATTCCTGCTAGGACTACATTTAGAGTAAGTCAAAACAAATGACGAGTGAGTGCTACAGTCAAATGATGATTCACTGCACTTTTGATTTGCCATAAAAAAACTAATTTAGCTATGCTTATAGAGTAACGCAAATATGTAAAGTAAAAAGTCGTTGCTTTTATTTGTCCATAAAAATATGCTTTATGTCTATTAAATAAACGTTAAGAATTCGCTTTTCTAAACTCAATAATAAACAAGTATATCGAGGTGGTAAAATAGTTGTTCCCTCAAAAATCTAATGATTAGGTTTGTGGGTTATATACATGCATATAATGTTGTGTATATACGAAAAGCATGAAAGAAAAAAGTATGTGTTTTTTTTATATTATATTACCTGATTTCTGAGAACTACTCATATGCATGTAATATTAATAAAATTTAGACCAAACCTGAGACGGAGTTAACCTGAAGCTCAGCAAAATAGCTTCTACGTCCATACTGTAAACGCATCTTACTTATTGATATCTAACAAGGTACGTAGATATAGATTCAATATGGTGAAGGAAATCTCGTGCGTAAGATTGGCTGGGGCCCTTTAGAAGCTTATCGTGTAATAATGTTTATATTCCATTTACGGGTTCGGCACTCGACTATTGGAAATTACGGCGGCACTGCGGATTTACAGAATAATCGGCTTTTGAAGGCATTATTGGAATATCATCTGTGAAAATTGCATTATTCGCAAGGTTACTATCTGATAGCAGTATTTAATTGTCGCTATATATATGATTTCCAATTTCTATATTAGAGTTTCACCACAATCTCATTAATTGTCTGTGGACCTAGCAAAACATTTAGCAATATGTTTTTTTTTTAATTGCGGTACGCTAGCATCAAACAAATTCTAAATAACCACCTAGACTAAGCTAGGGGAAGGATCTATTCTTTTTATCCCCTCTAGGGATGTGTTGACATAACAGAAATGTTTCTTATTATTTTATTCTTTCCTGTAAATAAAATATTATCAAAAATGTTATTCCTCTCGTAAGCATAGGAAACAGCCATATTATAAACTTGTTTAATACTACAATTTGCTCAAGACGACAATTTGAATTCAATATCATTAAGATAAACGTAGTTGTGATTTTCAGTTTATTTATTTACTAGCTGGTGCCCGCGACTACGTCTGCAGGATTAGTACTTCGAGTAGCTTATTATTTTCTCCAAGGGTATATCTATCTTTATACCAAAATGTCATAAAAGATGTACATGGTCAAACGTATTTGCTATACTAGTAAATGATATATGTAAATTTCAATACTTAGTTATAGCAATCAGTAAACACTGACAATAAAATACAGTAAATACAAATACAAAATTAATCATCATGAAAAAAAAAACTGTCATTACATTTCATCACCTTTGACGGTCGCCGAGAACGTCTAGTGTATCGAGCTGGCTTTTGACTAAGCTATCAGAAACAGACACAAACTTTGACAGAACTGTCATCATTACGATCTTAACGTAGGCGGAAATCTTATTATTTTGTTTATACTATGCCCAAGCATAACGCTTTTTCACCGCGTTTTGATGGATAGTGATGATGATGAAAAGTATCCTATGAGTTAATCCAGCGCCTCATCTAACTCCATACCAAATTTCATCAAAATTGTCCCGCCGTTTAAGCGTGAAAGAGTAACAAAGATCCACACATCCATACATCTTCATACATCCATACTCATTCATACATACATCCATCCATTATATATTCATCTACATTCATACATCCATACTCACAAACTTTCGCGTTTATAATATTAGTAGGATTTATTGATCTAATAACCTCATAAGACAATTATAATTAAATCACAATTAGGCGAAAGAACATAGACACACAAACTTAGCACTATACAAAGTCAAAATAACAATTGAAATATAAATACAAATTTCACATTTGAGATTGATGACCAGGCATGAAATGAAATAAGGTTATCAACCTCAAATGAGTTGCCAGGATTGCTGTTCTAACAAATTCATATAGTTGGAAAAAATGATAAATAATGTGAGTGTTCGTACATACTCTTTGATGCTGGCGCAGTCAATTTGATGAATACTTTTGATATCATCAAAATTTGTTCAAAAATCCAATACAAACAAAAACGAACATATTTTAATAATTTATCACCGAAAAGTCACACGATAACTCCATTTTCCACAATAAAGATGTAAATAAAGCTCAGCTAGTGTAAACGTTGCATTCCCATCGTAAATCAACGTAGATTATCATTGGACGTCTCTTCTGCATTTCGGGGCATGAATAATGCATGTATACCTTATCGGGCGCGTATCGCGCATATGCTGCAAACTAAAGAAGACGTGTACAATAACTCGTTGCTATTTAAACTTGGAATATGACTGCACATTTTGTGTTTTATTTCGTTCATTGACGTTTTAATCCGCTTGCCTGACTTGGGTGAAACCCAAAAGGAGGGATAAGGTGCAAGTTGGAAGCCGGCTTCATGAAGCCGCGGTAAACCGAAGTAGTAGTAGTGAACCGAAGCCGAGGTAAAAAAAGCGAGCGGCAGATCAGACTGTCGCCCGACCGTAGATTAGTACTGCCGCTCGCGGGTACCAATCTTGGTAGTAAAACAACTGAAAAGCTGTTAAACAAAACCTATGTATCGCTTTTCAAATGGTTGATACCATCTGCAGTTGCAGTCTGTAGTCTTGTTCCAAATCACTGCAGCAACTTGACGCGACGACGTGTCGCGGAGACATGAAGCGACGACACGTCGTCTGCGGCTGCGACGTGTAGCCGGCTACCAACTTGCACCTTTATGTTTTGAACAGTACTTATGTATGTAAGTGTCTTTTCCTATGTCGGCTAAACCGTTTTTGATAAATTATACGTCATTACGAGTAGATTTGTCTTGATAGCTCGAGTGTCACTGGGTACATAATTATCCGACTGAATCGAAGCCCAAAATGAGGGCAGATATTTTGTGTTTTAATATGCGGACTAATTAAATAAATAAATAAATAATTTCTGTAATCGGATTATCAAACTTATAGTTAGTTTTTTTGTAACTAGTAAGTGACGTGACGAGAACGTTATTTGCCTGATGGTAATCAAGTCGTTTGCCTATGACAGTTAACGTGTGAGCTAGATCTTCTAGCGTCAAAGTTTTGCAGACCACTGCAAGTACTACGTTTTATTAGACTGAAATATATCTGTTCGTTCCCAATTCCCTTCTCTACAGTGCCCTTCAATCTTAACTCAGTATAACGTATAACTTTTTTTTACTAACTGGAGCTTTAAAGGCTACCCAAACACGTTTTGCCCACGTACCATTATGGTGAATGAATCTTTTTTATCATATGGGACGATGGGATGATCCACACAAAGGTCTTCAGTTCATCTAAGGTAACCTGATGACTGATATACATATATACAACCAGACACGGCTCAAACAGACATGTTCATGGACACAAATGTTTGACCTGTCCGGGGATCGAACCCGGGACTAGTGGCTCAGAAGGGGGTGCTGCGCCAACCGGCCATTTTAACTACCTACATTATGTCCACTTAAATATAGTTTTACGTAACATATCATACCAAACGATTTAACACCGACGTTATACTGTGTACCGACGTTTCGAATCTTATGATAGGCAAAAACAGAACTCGTTAACTTTTTTGTTCATAATTAAAAATAAACAATAAAATTACTCGTAATACGAGAAACATAATAAATACAAATCTACGTTTAGTCAATACATGCTTTGTTTGGTTGGGAAATTTTTAAATAGAATTACTAATACTATATTCACGATGAAGTAAGCGTTTGACTGATAGAAACGTATAGTTACCAAATTTCTTGCAGTTTTTTATTATAAGATTTAATCTAGCAGAACCCGATTTATTGTTAACGTAAACATACATACGTCCAAACAGTGAACAAAACAGCTATACCACAAAAATGGTCGTACAAAAAATACTTTAAAACACTCCTGAAATGCTTACAAATCAGACCTCTTTTTTAAATAAACAATAATGAGAAACGAACCGCCCACACAGATTTATCACAACACGTGTCGGATACATATCCGATACGTATTTTATCAACGAGTATGTAACCTGAATTTATGACAAGCTGATAAAAATGTCACCCTCTGTATTTGTGTATTTATTGGGTGGCAAATGTGACGTGTTTACAATTCTAGCGATATTTTCATTTAGTGTTATTATTTTTGGGGAATAACTTAGTGTACAGATTATGTTTTATACTTAATAGGAACTTTGGCTCATAACTTAGATGGGATCTGGCCAAAATGTTTAATTAAGGCGTAAAGTAACCGACGGCGCCTATATTACGGAAAAAATTGCAATGCTGCTCGTAGCATTCGTACAAATATCCCTTCCACGATTTGTTCCACTAAGTTCAACTATAAGTTCAACCAGTTGAACTTACTGGACAAAAATGTCCAATTATTTCATCTTTGTGCTAATGAAAACAATTATGTAATAGTTGAAATAAATTGACATTTTATGCCCAATAATTCAAACGATCTATTTAAATTTTTTACAGCTGTCACAATAAATAGAAAGTTAAACTAATATGATTGTCCAGTAAGTTCTACTGTTATGAAAAATCAATGTTGAAATAAATGGACGTTTTTTGTCCAATAAGTTCAACCAGATGAACCTAGTTAAACTTAACAGTTGAACTTAGTGGAACAGACCCCCTTCCACCATGTGGCTTGCAGATAAGTTATTCCAACATTACATGTACATTCATATTACACAATTTCACGCTTAGCCCTTAGTAGTATTGTTATAACATACTACATATTAGGAATAATATCATCATCATCATCTCAGCCGTAGGACGTCCACTGCTAAACATAGGCCTCCCCCATGATTTTCCAAAAGGACCGGTTGGAAGCGGCCTGCATCCAACGTCGTCCTGCGACCTTCCTCAGGTCGTCTGTCCACCGTGTCGGTGGACGACCTACGCTGCGCTTGCTGGTACGTGGTCTCCACTCCAGAACCTTTCGGCCCCATCGGCCATCTGTTCTGCGTGCTATGTGCCCTGCCCACTTCCACTTCAACTGGCTAATCTTCTGAGCTATGTCGGTGACTTTCGTTCTTCTACGGATCTCCTCATTTCTGATTCGATCACGTAGAGAAACCCCGAGCATAGCCCTCTCCATAGCTCGTTAAGCGACTTTGAGCTTATCTATGAGGCCCATAGTAAGAGACCACGTTTCAGTGCCATAAGTCATCACTGGTAACACACATTGGTCGAAGACTCTTGTCTTGAGGAATAATATAGTCTTTTAAAAAATATTACTATTTACATTTAAATAAAATTTAAAAAAAGACATATATTGAACACTGAGTCTATATAAAATCTTTATATAAATATACTTTCGTGTCTTCGCTACAGAACCTTAAAGCTGTAATGTATTAATTAACATCATCCCAACGGAGTAGGTTTACTCTAAACATTCTTAATTCTTCCCAAGGTTTCACTTTATTTCGAGCTAAATGAAACTAATTAGAACGTAGCTTAACGTACCTATCTCATTTCAACACACAAGTAGTTTAGTGCTTTGTGAGTATTTTCACGTATTTTTGAGGATTTTTCATTGCAGAGAGACTGAGAGGTGCGATTGAATTTTTTCGAGTGGAAGCGACAGAGCTTACTGGTTCGGGATATCTGTTATATGGAAACGCTACTTTGTGATATTATATTGTAATGATTTTGTATAATTCTAAACCAGTACTTGTTAGTGTCATATGTTTTTAAAACACCTCTATATTGTGACGTCTCTGCCTTTTCCTCTGTGAGGTCATGCACTCGAGTTTTCCGAAGAAAGATTTTCGCTCTACTGTCCTGAGCACTGACTGACTGAACCTGAATCTGACCGAACTAGTTGGAAGGCTTCTTCAAAAGATCTACCAGTTTGTTTTCATCGCAGTGACCAACATATTAGAGAGAAGCACAGTTCCACGCAAAATTTTATCTCTGAGCGGTGGCACTTAAACTACAAAGGCGGGCGTGGTGCTTACTATCAGATTCATGACTTGACCGTCTTCTCAGCTCTTAGTAATAAATAAATAAACAAGAGTAAGCACTGTTCGTGAAAAGTTATTATATAAAATTAGAAAGTTCGGTAGTAGTAGTATTAACAAAGAAAAGCCGAATGATGCATACGAGTAGTCGTACGCTTTCCAAAATACGTATTGATGATACAACTTCGGGATAAAATTAATGATGTGAATGACTTTATTATGAAAACTAACGTTTGTACATATTTTAATATGAGGAACGGGAGTCACTCACGTAAATAAGTCAGATCTTTCCAGCTATAGTTTCAACCACATCCGGTGGTCTTTCTCAAGAAGAGTGCAGAACGCTCGCGATTGCATCTTGAACGCAATGACGAGCGCAGCACGAGGCGACACATACCACCGGATGTGGTTGAAACTATAGTTGGAATAATCTGACTTACTTACCTGAGTGATTCCCGTTTTCATATTAAAAGCATGTGAATGAATAAATGTGTTTATATATTACTGGCTGACCCACCAGCGGTTTTACTCGGTTTAGCTCCCTACGAGCGACATTTACAAAAATCGTTTCATAATGACTTGGCTTACAATATAAAAGGTATCAACTGCCAAAATTTCAAGTTTGTAGTCCCAGCGGCTCTTTGTTGATGAATCCGTCAGTCGGTTAGGACAAGAAGTTGTAGGTAATATATTAAAGGATCATGCATTTTCATTCGCTGTCCATTGATTTTTTTAATATATAATTATGTTTTTTTTTGTACTAAACCACATATTAGAATTGATCAGCGGATGTGAAAAATTAAAAATGTAGGAATTAAAATGACTTTTAACGCCCTTGACAGGGCGGAATCCTCACTTATCATTTCTCCACCGTTGTCTTTTCTCTCTAAGTCCCTTTTATCCCCTTTTAATTTAACACATCCGCTGAGCAACTCTGAGATGAGGTTTGATACAAAAATATATAGTAGCATCAAAAAAAGGTTTGTGATTTAATATATAGATAGGAACTTTTATATAAGTTAGGTATATAATAAATAGATAGTTATAGATATGTTTACCAACTAATCGAGGGTTTATAGGCGTGAATGTCTATTCCTCTATCGGGAAATTTACATGGAGCATTCTTCAATTTCTAATAGATATATTCCACAAAAATATACCCAAGCCATTTCCATTAACTCTACATAACACTATTCCAGTACTTTTGGGGTTCAACACAATAAATAAACTGCGGAGACACGAGGCTGCTGTCTGCGGCGGTGGCAATTGAAATTTTATCCCGGCTTTATACCCATCGACTGCCAATAAAATGGTATAAAATAAACAAAATGTATCACCAGAGCGAGGGACGAAGATTTAAAATCATAACTCGAGTTTGCTATTACGGTCATATATATACAGTATTACATACTCGTATCATGAATGTATTGGATGTGAAAAGGGTGTCTTGTAGATGGATACAGCTTGTAGTGCATTTGTATTTTAAAGTGGTAGCCCCATGCGACTCCATGCTAACGTTCCGGAAAATGCATTTCCCATAGAATATTATTTAGAGATATAAATATCCCCAAAAGTTATTGCAGATTTCAAAGTAGCTATAGATCAAAATTAATCTAAATTCATTCCAGCGCTTACTTGTAACAATTATACATATTTACCAGATACCACAGATCAACCATAAACGTTACATATTGCGTATACTTAAAACACTTATTATATATTATAGTGTAGTAGTAGTAGGGTAAAAATAAAGACATTTTTAAAAGAAAGCTCAATTCAAAATGGCTTTTAGTTTTTTTTTGTAATGAATTTATAAATTGTCACTTTTCTAACATTTACACACAGAATTCCCATTTTGAAAGCTCAGAAGTTTTATTTGATATTAATTGTATCAAGTAATAATTTATTTAGAATAAGGATACATTGCAGAATACAAGCATAAGTTGTTTTGTGGTATTACACCACAAAACATAACATATCTAAACTACCGTGACTCTTAGGACATCTATCGGGGAAAACTAGCGCATTACCCCTCCAACCCCCCAAAAAACCCTGTCGGTCCATGCACCAAATATCCTGTATACAGTGCCTTTCAAATCATATGTTGTATTGTTGCGATTTTATGCACCTTCTAATGTCTAGATTGACCGGACTAAATTGACCGCAGGGACGGTTTAATGGCATGCTTTCGCTAAATGTTGTCACCGCGGACCAGATTCTCTCTGGGACTTTTTAAGGCCGTTGACCCCTGACTTTCTTTAACTGGCGGAGCGGACAACCGAGAGCTAGTACAAACAATTTCCAAAAAAAAGAGAGTGTGTGAAAGGTGTTAACACCAGAAGAAGCGTTCTTGTGAAACCGCAGCACACTCATTTGTTATTTTTGCTCACCTTTTTATTCCTTAGTCAGCTTTCATAGCATATCTCTCTCTCTCTCTCTCTCTCTCTCTCTTTTTGGAACTACGAGTATACTCTAGGATACTGTATACTGAAAACGTAAAAATCTCGTAGAAAAAATAATAATTAGAGAATTAACAAAATCATTACAATGGTAGTAATTCGCTTGTTCCGAACACCAAACTAAACTAGCGAACTAAAATCTATTTTTAGTAAATATGTGGTAATTCTTATTGTGTTCATGCTTAAGTCTAAATTCGTATAATGCATGCAAGTGACAATTCTTAAATTTGCCGTTTCTGTTTAATTGTGGGTATGTTTAGTGCAAATTTAATCGTCATGCAAGTTCGTGCTCACTAAACTAATCTAAACTGATGTAAAACTACCCACATTTGAATAGAATAATCATATGTTTAGAATTATCATTCTAAGTGTTACTCAAATGTAGATTTTAGTGTTAACATAATAAGAACTATCATAGTTTAGAGAATTTTAGTTGAGTGTATGCACAAGCGAATCAGTACCAATGTGTAGTAAATATATACAAATATTTTGTATAAATAAAACTTGCCTTATAAATCATAAAGATGTTTTACCTTCTAAATCCAGACGGTAGTCTCGAACTCGATGCGGCACTATCACCAATAAAGTCATCAATGCGAAGCCATAAAAAGGGCTTTGATTTAAAACATCTCATTTTGGTTAAAAATTCACATCGCCACATCTCAGATTCCCGTATCGAGAATCAAATAGATATGATGGACCTTTACACCTAACCGCAAGGGTGAATAATGTCGATGAGTACAGTCGTTGTGAAAATATGTAAGCACTTTATCGACCAAGCGAAACATGTTCTATCTAATTTAATCATAAAGGTGTTGCCGGCTAAAGTAAATAAATTCATCGAGAATATTTTATTTATTACAATTACTGAAGTTTGATGAATACATCTTATGATCAAAAAATGTATTCACTTTTATATCAGAGAATATATAAATGCAAACCAATAACTTTCAAAAATTCAGCCTTAATTTTTATCCTCTGATATTTATTGAAATGTATCACTCTTTATAATGAAAAATTCAATAGCAGTAGTGACGTTAACTTATTAATTTAACTTTAATGCTCAACAACTTTTAAAAATTGAGAACTACACTAGTTGTTAGCACCACTTTCTGACGATCTTCTGTTTCTTTCACACGCCTATTCTTATCATTTTCATCATTCTATAAAAAAACTGTGTCTGTTTCGTGGTTTGATACGCCTGACTTCTATCAGTACTGCACGTACCGCATTTGCAAGTACCAAGTGCTTGTGCCGCCGCCGTAAAGCTCGCCGCAATCGTCGCTTCGCTCGGCCTCCTGGGTAAATCGTGCCGACACCACCGCAAGGGACCCGTAGGGAGCTGTTCCTAAGCTTCCCCGCCTCGCGCCTCGCGATCGTCGGAAACCGCCAAACCTAATACAGTCCACTACCTCTGGAAAACACACTGTCCTGCCGGCCACAATAAGGTTCCAGGAACAGGTTACGCAGCTTAGCTCCAAGTCAGTCGTTGTTCTTCCACCTTACTGCAGCTTCCCCATACGTACGGCGCGCTCTGCCATATTATTTGGTGGCCGCGCTAACACTAGTCATGGTCATACAATCTTCCCTTATAGAATTAAGACTTTACATATCGAGGCAGTCTCGATAAATGTCGCTACGGTCTAGACGGGAAAACCCCAACAATGGTTATCGTTGATTTTGGTAGTGACTCGCTTGCGCGTACACTAAACTAAAATTCTCTAAACTATGGTAGTTCTTATTATGTTAATACTATAATCCAAATTCGTGTTACACTTACATTGATAATTATAAACATATGATTATTCTATTCAAATGTGGATAGTTTTACATCAGTTTAGACTGGTTTAGGGAGCACAAACTTACATGACGGTTAAATTTGCACTAAACATACCCACAATTAAACAGAAATGGCCAATTTAAGAATTGTCACTTGCAAGCATTATATGAATTTGGACGTTAGCATGAACAGAATAAGAACTAGCATAATTTACTAAAAACAGATTTTAGTTCGCTAGTTTAGTTTGGTGTTCTGAACAAGCGAATTACTACCTTTGGTTAACATTCCTATAGATTTGTGTTTTTTTAGTTTTGACGTGAACCTTATACTCGCAGTGGCGGTAGTGGGATATTAACAGTACACGAGTATAGTCAAAGAATACAAAATCAAACGTCGTTTTGTGTTTTTCTCGTCAATCAGCTTAGATAGTTTTAGTAATGTACCCACCACTTCACTAGAACATGACTTAGAAGGGACAGTGACTTAATTACATACTTACTTATCCCTTCGCGAGACATCGGCCCGCTATTCGACGCGCGCCGGGCGCCTCATGGTCGACGATTCCATCGAAATTGGTAAAGCCGTTTGAACGTGAAAAAGTAATAAACACTCACAAACTATCGCTTTTATAATATTTGTAAGATGTATGGTGTGCTATTATTTGATATAAAGTTGGTCTTTTTTTAATATTTTTTTTTGTTCGTCCTTACTAAATTAATTATTTAGTTTATGGCCAGTTGACTCTCATGATATCACATATTTTATAACTCGTATATTCATATAACTCGTTCATACTTTTGTATCTGACAGTACCTCGTTCCAATATCCATTATGAAAGACCCAATACCATCAGCAATGGGCTCGGCTTGAATACAAACAGCTGTTTAGCTCTATTCATAGGAACGCTGTAAGCCTGTGGACGTGCTGTGATGTTATCACTCTGTTACACAGGCTCTCAATGAATAAGAGGTTTTATTTAACTTAAGGCTGGGCCCAGACTGAAAAATCACACTAATATACATTCGAAAATTCGTAAATGAGTGTGTATTTTTGTTTAACCAATCACGCTGTGACATGTGGTACCTCAACAATACCATAGGCTATATACTTTAGTCTTGATAAAAGTTTTATTGTGCGCGTGGTACCGACTTCAAAAAGTTATTTCACACTTTTTGGTATTAAAGTCGGTTTCATTTTTTTGGTAATTTTTTTTCTCCCTTTTTAGTGACTCTTGTTACTTACGGAATCAATGATGATATCATCAAGATCAATCAAGGCGTAGCAATTTTCATGTTTTGGAATGTAACTCAAAAACTTCTTGACCGAATTTGATAAAATTTATATGGGACGACCTCGAAAGTATACGATATCCAAAAAATTTTAAGAATCGGTTCCAAATGGGAGAGATATCAATTAACATACACATAAAAAATACATACACACGAACATCTTACTGTGGTGCTATCGTTTTAGGTGTAGCTGGGCCTTGGAGGACTCATTAAGCTGTCAAACCTATAGTTGTTTGCGTAAGGTCAACAGTCAATAAGTTATCAGAGGCATTTGGGTGGCTTGAAATCCTTGATAATTGATCTCAACTATCCAATAAGGTGCACTGCGTGTGAGATTGATTATGGATACTTACTCTTCTCTCCAGGAGAAAAACCCGGGTCCAAGCAGTGGGAACGTAATGGACTAAGAAGCTTCACGACTGCCTGTGGCAGACAGACAACCAGTGCAAACCAGATATTTGGGCTTCTAAATTTTTTTCTTTACACTGTGCTCATCACATAGATGTAACTGTATACTCCCATTTTCCCAGCAATGGTTGCATTACTAGGAAAAAGGGAGCTGTATCATTGCATAGGCTTGTAATAAGTAGAGACTTATTATAAGCCAATACAATGCTACAGTTTTAAAACAGGATATCTGACACTGTGTTGGATATCACCAAGATGGACACTGACGGAAGAGTCCTGCCACAAAATGTGACACCTGATTTGGTATCACCACATGTAGAGATGCGTTAAAGGCTACATACTCTCCAATGGGTTTTGGTGACCCTATAAAAAAATCTGCAACACTTATAGTATAAAGAAATTGGTCTGTAAGGATTAGCGCTAATGTTTCTTTTAATCTGTTGGGATTAGCAACCCTCATTCGAGGCAAGTTTCATTCATAAATCGATTGTTATTATTTGTCTGGATGCGGACGAGTTAATTGGAAGGCATGTCGATACATACGAGTAGCACTGCACATTAAAGTGCTAAAATACACCATTTTAATTTTTAAGCTTTTTATGTAATGGAATTCGTGCCATCAAGGCGAATATAAAGACGTATAACTTTTCATAATCCATTGAGCTGTTGAGTAATGCAGACATAGAAACGGACATATATACATACATACATGCAGGTCAAACACATAACCCTCTTTTTGGGCTTCGCTGCAGTCCGATAAAATTAATATTGGTGTTACTATATTATTTATATTATAATAATATAATAAGGGCATTGTATGCGTGTAAATTTAAAATAGCTAGGCGAAGCTGAATGCGTTGTGATGTATTATGAATGTGCTGTTAAAAGGAGAAGAGGCTAACCGAATACTTTTTTAAATAATCGTATAACTACACGATAATTAATAATTTATTACGATAATAATTTTTAAGATTGGTACTTAGCATAGTTACTTTTCTGCAATTATCGACAAAACATGCAGGAAAATAAAAAAATGCGTATTAAAACATACAATGCAGGTACATTTAAACAACGGCAATTCGACACTGTTACTTTTGATTGAATGAACAATCTAATTCTTTTGCGATTATTTATAAAAAACCTTACAATATTGGTAAATAATAAAAATCTGCAATACAGGGGTTAACTAGAACGCGTTCGGTATTTATTTCGAAAAAACAAATCTAATGTAACCTACTTTTAAAGGTACTTTCGGGAATACTTTCGTGTACGTCAATTAAAATGTATCGTATTGATGTGTGTACTTAAAAACCTAGCTATTTAGAATAAAGAAATAATGGAAATTGCACGTGAGTTATAGCGTTGCATACCGAGACTAAGTTGTCCTCGTTGGGTGCATCTAATTCTTCTCGTCATAATTGGTCCAGCTGTTTCGAAGATTAGCCTTACCAACTTCACACAATATCAAAAATTGTTCTTTGTTGTTAACACTTTAATTTCATATGCATTTTGAAAAAGGCTGTTATTTTGACATTTCAAATTTATTTCTTTGTAAATACCTTCGTGTAGATTATGAACTTGAATTTGTTATGTCCAACGAGTGTCATGACTTACATAATATTATTTCACTCATTAATTAAAATTTATTTATTTCTATCCGCTAACCCGCACAATTTATTTCTTTATATCACCAAATATATCGTCCTAACACTCTCACGGCATAACAACACAATGCAATTTCCATACCAAAGTGGGTAGTGTCGTCAGTATACATAATTCATACATCAGTCAAAAGTATACCCGGTGAAGCCTTAGATAATCTTTTATGATTTATACTGGAAAGTTTCTGCGTCAACATTCAGTCAGTTTTTGGTAGTAAATAATTCTCATGATTTTCGGCCGAACTCGAGAGTTAATACCATAGAGATCTAGAAAGGTGCGAATCCATACGCTGAGTAAAACAAAACGGTGTCGCAAGCTGCAGCCGTATTCTACGATTCAACGTGTGTTAGCTTCAATAAGTTCATCTTACACTGTGGTATTCAAACTTAACGTTTGAATATTCGTTAGTACAGAGCAAGCATTGAAAATTGTTTACATGCAATATCGCGACCGTTAAGTCACATAATACAAAAGATGCGAGCCGCCGCGAGCGTTTTGTTTTTGGGCATATTGCTGCGACACCGGCCCCGCCCCCTTTTTATATCTCCCTTCTTTCTGTGATCTGTGGTTAATTCGAATCAGCATGTTCTATACACCATGTTATGACTCTACGTTAGTGTGTTTCAATCAGATCTCGAAGTTTTTCATATTAGACAGAAAATTCCGATTTTGGTACTGGACTCGTTAGCTAAGTTGGTCAAAGCATCCAAATCTAGGGGAGGCAGCTTTTAATCCTGTCTTAAGTCTATAGATTATTATAATTGAAATTGAAGAGAGTCGACAACTTAGAAATTCAATCTTTGTGTTCTTGATTGGAGATTGAATCAACCATTAAAAGATCGAAGTAGAGAAGAAATATTGGTATCTGTTTGCGAGTTTTATCTTGATTAACGATTTTAACTCCCACCTTTTATTACGAGGTATTTGGGATCATTCATGAACAAAATGTCGACTGAGTAAACAAAATAATAATAATAATGATGCAATTATCTAAAATTCTTATCGTTCAAATAGTCCTTAACATAGTACAGACATTTATTTAATAACAAATCGAATATTCTGTAATCTTAAATAAATACTTATTATTAAAGTTATCACAGTTTACATTTTGGCACACTTAACATTATGGTAAGCACCACGCAGTTTGCAGTGGGCCTAGCACGAATAACTGCGTAAGTGTAACGTAACTTGTCGTTCACGACAACTGTCATTTATCTAGTGCAACTCTGACACAGATAACTCATAGTTTGTACACAGAAGCCTGGCATGTTGACGCTTTCGATACGAATACTTTTGCGCAATTTTTTTGTGCTACAACCTCAGTGCTTCTCGAAGCTTACGCTGATGCTTTTCACTGCACCGTCCTCATCGCACATGAAATCTGTTTTTGAAAAAAAATCACACTCTATCACACTAATATTGCAAAGGCGTAAGTTTGTAGGTATAATTTGTATGTTTTTTTTACTTTTAACGCCTGGACCAATTTTGATGACATTTTGTATAGAGGGAGATGAGACGCTGGATTAACACATAGGATAGTTTTCATCATCATCCATCACCATGGAATCATGGGGCGCAACTAGTGATTAATATAAAAATTATACTAGTAACTTGCGTTACATCTGAAGCGTACATACGAGTACATTTATATTTATACGTATACATGCTTCATAGTAATAGTCCTAGTGTTTATTTTATCAAGTAAACAATTAAGATACCTATATAGCTATTCATAATGTTGTGTAATGTTAGCTAAAATGTATCCTATAAGGCTACGTTTCGGTAAGCGCCGAAATCACTCGCGACTTTCGCACACCCATTCCTTTATAAGCCCACGATCATCGTGAGCGAGCTCGTACGTCATCGATGACGTCACCAAAAACGCTCACGTCGCGACCACAACGCTCGCGGATCTAAGGTGGGTTTTCGCGGTCGTTGCGAACTGTCACTGTTAAAGCATCAAATAAGTATAGGATTCTTTCGATTTTTGACAGAAAATTTGGCGCGCCTTTCGCGACCTCGTAATCGTTCCGTTTGGGTTGACCATTGCAAGCATTGGTCCATAGCGGAACGCTAAACCGGGGCGCGACAGTTGTGAGCGTTGACGGCGCTTGCCAGAACGTACCCTCTGTAATATGAAACTGTTTGTTGTTGATTAGATGACTTTGATGAAATTAGAATAAAATCAGAGAAATTTATTTTTAAATCTTAAATAGGCAGATAATATTGTTGAACGCTGATGTTGTTGGTAAAAATTATTATTTCAGTTCAGATCTAATATTTTTTATATTTTTTCTAATAACTTAAAGATATAAAATAGCAGTAATAATTTCTTTATTCTGGACGTGCTCTGACATAGAAATAAATTAGCTCAATGTTCTAAGTGTAAATAAACTGAAAGCACTAAAAACAAAATTACTCTTCTTTTAAAAAGAGATATATATAACGTAGCATTTATAGCATATATATTTCATAGAGCATAGCAATCCCAAAAAGTGTATTCGAATGAAATTCGAAGTACCCACAGTATAAATCATAACAGATTTATTCGCAGTATTGGAAAGTAATAACATTTTCTATTTCTGATAACGCTAAAATCGAATCAGAGTCGTAACTTAGTCAAATTATATTTGATTTATGAATACTCTACCAATTGCCTCTTGATTGGGTTAAAAATAAATTTATTGATGTTGAAGTGAAAAGAACAAAGCCCTTTAACGTTTCTATTAAAATATAACTAATGTGTGAAAACTACGAACGATGATCTCATACATTTTAGATAAAATGCCTTGGAATAAAAAATATTGATGCTCTTTTTTATTATAAGTTTAATTGAACCATTAATATAATATACATATAGCATATAGCACAAAAGAGTGACAACAATATGGAGAAATTGTTGCTGACCGGCAAGGTGGAAGGAAAAAGATCAAAGGGTCAATCCCCCATGCGATGGTCAGACCAAATTCGTACCGTGCTCAACACCACCGTATGTGAAGCTTTTCACGCTGCCGAGGATAGATCAACGTGGCGTGATGTGGACTACCAAAAAATACTCCGTAGAGATCACGACCCTCAGCATTGAGGATTTACGAGGCAAGGAGGAGGATAATAATATAATACGTTTTTACTTGTGAAGAATCCACATTTATTTAATATTATTTTATAGTTAATGATATTACACAACAAACACATCGTTTACTATCATTAATTATTACAAGAAATTCAGAAATATCATTGCAGTAACTTAAAACTAATTCGATACAGTAAAAAACATTATAATATTTAATTATTTTCCATGAATAATTCTGCTACTTCTGTCGATTTCTTAAATGTTTAGTGAATAACGTCAATTTGGATAGAAATCTAATTTACCATACCTATAGCTCATGATAAAAGGACACGAAGGTTATTAAGGTACACCAATATATACTATCAATATATTAATCTTTTATCTTCGATCCAATCAGCCATGCGATTCTCTAAGAGCAAACATCGTTGCATCTTTGACAATATCTGTGAAACAAATGACGAGATGACAAGAAACGTTGGAAATACAACCTTATGTACAAGGGCGATATCTCACATCGGTGAGCTCGTCGACAAATTGTTACAGAATCGCACGGCATGTATTGCGACCTCGGAAATTACGACGATGTTGTATATTTGACAGAATAACTGTCAAGCCGCAAGTAACATTTCACTGCCGACCTTGCAAATATGAGTAAAAACTGTGAAAAATTATGAATTTCAGGGAGAAGGGAGCATTTAAAGCTATTGTTAAGAATATAAAAATGTGTTAATGTAAATAACACATAGTTATGTATGTACCTTTACCTATATTCTAAACATTTCTTATCAAAAAATGTTGTTACAGACAGGAAGTAACGAAATCGGGCGCACTTTCAATTTCCATATTAAAAACCGTATCGGCGCACACTATTATACGCGCATTGTGCACGTGATGTATGTTTTTCTTCCATCAAGCTTTAAGGGATGGGAATGAATACTTGAAACTTGAAACATATTTCTTGGTTGATAATAATATAAGTCTTTATACTTGATCCTTCCTTGAAATCATAATAGGTATATCCGTATTTATAAATACGAACGAACGGTATATAAAATACCAATGCGACTGATTTTGTTGACATTTAGAGTTCAACTAATCGAGTCATTCACTAGGTACGGTAAAACTGGCTGAAACATAGTCCACGTGGAATAAGTGTTATCCCTCATGGACTGTTTCAGCTAGTATTTGAATACTTAAAGGTCACGAGACAGGTAAGTGGTCAAATTGTAAGCATCACACCTTATCATGCTAGTTATTCTTCTTTCATAATCGTTCCCTCATTACTGATAGTCGTGACTCCTCTGTTGCAGTTTGCTTACTGTTTCTCTCCACCGAGTTCTGTTGCTGGCCTGATGTGGAGCTGTGCAGAAAGGTGTCTCCAGCTGTTCCGATACCTGATTCGTCCATCGCTTAGGGCTTCGTCCTCTTGGTCTTTTACCTTCAATTTTGCCAGTTACTATTAGATGCTCAAGGTTGTCAGAGCTTCTACGCGCAATATGACCGAAGTACTGTAATACTCGGTGTAAGCATACTGCAGAGAGTCTTTGGGAACTTTCTTAATTTAGCTCTTCTAAGACAGATACATTTGTGCGTCGAGCTGTCCCTGGTATTCGCAGAAGACGGCGCCAGACCCACTAGCTAGTAGTAATATACAAAGCTCGTTTCAAAGTCTAATTGCCCTGCAAATAGCTGTTTAGTTCCATTTGTACTATACTACTATTATTGCACTGCTAAAGTCTCCTCGAAATCAAATACACATTCACAAATAAAGAATACAAAACTACATGTTCATACAAAACACCGAAAAGGCAAAAACGACTGCACCTAACTCAGTGAAAATAGATTCGATTTCCTAAATGTTCGGATGAATTACTTTCAGTTAGTTGCTAAGAATATAAACTCGAGTAAAATGCTTGTTTTTAAAACGAAATTGCAAATATTTGTAGTGCTTTTCTTTGATTTTTATATGAATTTTAACTTGTAAGTATTTATTTGGAATTCAAGAAATATACACAACACATACACATATTACATGACTTAACACTATCATTATACACTAAGTCACACCCGAAGTTTAATGTTTGTTTTATGAAATGCACCGGAAAATATAAATTTTTGAGACGGTTCATTATTCAAGGAAAAACGAATAAACGTTTTGCGCACATCACTAGCAACTATAATGTTCTGAAGGGTTATTTTACCTTGAAGTTTGACTGACAGTTGCCAACGCTGAAAATAGGGAGGATAAATTATTTGCACGGGATCCAGGTGACATTGTGATTGATGTTGTCGCTTACACTAACGCTGATGTAAAATATCATTTTGAGAAGTTGAGATTGTGATATAACGTGTTACTACTCCTTCTTTACTTTAATATGAAAGGAGTTATATAAACAAGGACTGCTTTCCTACTTAGCAACTTTAAAAAAATTGTACCTATCGTAGTCTGCCGAAACATGCTGTTAAGTGTTTCTTGGTAGGATTTCAATCTATAGGGCTGCTAGCCTGGCGTGATCTCCAGAAATTCCCCTATCAACATGCTGAGATGAAATCCATGTTAATTATAATTATCACCTCACAAAACTGCGCATACGCCGTGGTCTGCACATAGGTGGCGCGGACGCCGGAAACAAGGATGGCATACTCCTATACATTTTTAGTCTAGAAAAAGAAGCCGCGTTTGAATGAAATTTGTACGTATCGTAAAGCAATAAATATTTTTTATATTGTAAATGGAATCAATTTCTTAGAAGTTGGGAGTAAAAAGTTATCTTGGAAAATCATTTGTGAGTCAGTGTCATTTATCCTTCCGTCACTGCCGTTTCTGGCGGGAACGCGGGACAGATTTCGCACACGACCGCGAACCCGCCGCGGCTGTCCGTTGCCGGACCCTTCTCTCTTGCAGCACGCCAGAACACTTGGCGTGCCGCAACCACCACGGGGGACTAAGCCCGCAAATAGACCCCAGACTCCCCCGAGTCTGGGCACCCTAAGTCCCCCTACGATGGGTCAGGTGAGTAGCCCCACCGCCTACTACTTTGGCCGCAGAGGATAGGGACAGCGGCGCCTCTCAATACCGACAGTCCTCTTCCCCTGCGACCCCACCGCGTACGCCATCTAACGGTGGCGGCCCCGTCAAGGCCGCGGAAGGCAGGGAGAGCGGCTGACCGTAACACCGTCACTCCTCTCCCGCCGCGGCCTCTAACTCTCAGCCGCGGTGCCGCCCATACGACACCGCAGCCCGCCTCAGTTGCAGTGGCGCCCATACACCACCGCTACCTACAGTGACCGCTCTTGTGTGGACTTGGAGGGCAAAGCCCATAGGAGCGGTCCCACCTCGGGCCCGCCAGCTATCGGCTATCACTGGCAGGCCCATTGGTTCCTCTTAGCTTCACCGTGGTGACCCAAGCCATGGCTACTGAGCCCCCCCGCCACGGCAAGGCGGGAACACTCGGGGGGGAGTGTCATTTGTCCTTATCCCAAGGGTATTGAACACAATTTTGTTTGCAACCAATTGCCTTTTTACGATGAATGTACTGTAGATATTATGATACGGATCACGATATTTTTGCAGGCGTAGCATTTATGGGTCATCGATGTTATTGTAGAATGTTAATAAAACGGTATATAGATAAATACAAAAAGTATTTATTTAAAAACATATTTTAGTGTACAATGACATTGTTCAAAAATGAGCCTCACTTGACAAAAATGAACTTACACGACAGATGTAGGAACTGCCAAACTTTTTGGTTCGTGGTAAGAAGTTTTGAATAGTATATGGATGCAATGCTAGGCCGGAACGAGTAGTTCCGGAATAGTGAGGAAGGAATAAGATTAAAAAGCTCTTCAGAACATTCGCCATGAAACAAACGATAAAAAACGATCAGAGAAGCTATAGTTCTACGCATTTGTAGGGGTTCTAAGTGTTAAGTGACTTCAGTGTCTCCAATAATACGGACAGCGCGACGTTACAGTCTGTCGAGAGCATCTATAAGGTACTTAGCGGATCCATACCAGAGGTGGCACCAATATTCAATACATGGGCGCACCTGAGTTTTATAAAGAAGGCAACGCTGATCTGGATTAAAGAAACGCCTCGTTCTGTTCAGGACTCCGAGTTTGCGGGAAGCTAACTTGATAATATTCTCGATGTAGCCACGCTGGTTCAGGTCACTACGGGTGTCTTTATTTAATTAATTATATCTCGTTACATGCTGTAGATTGAGGTTAATGTTACTTGAGATCCCTGCGGATTGCTATTCCCAGGCGCAAGTTGTTCGTGGGGACTAGCATTTTTTATAGTTGGTTTACTTTATCAGTTTAATTTATTTTCCTGTATATCCTATATTTTCTATCTCTCTCAATCGTATGAATATTTTTGAAAGTGGCGCACTTGCTCCTGATATTTACAGTACTACCAACCTTTGAATCGTTGACAAACCATTAAAGCTGTTTTGTAGAAGAACTACTTATTTTAGCTTTCCAATGAATTTACTCAAACGCGTAGCAACTGTAGCACCTCTACGGCAGTACAGCTACGGAAAAACATGGATATAACAATCTATCACATTATTATAGTATGACTAACAGTTATTTTATGAGCATCTAATGGCCCGATAAGGGTGTTTTATTATTCCCTAATGGCTTATACCTGTCTAAATGCGTCTTTGGAACGATGCGTTATGGCCACGCATCTCGTCGATTTCGCATAATGGACAGTCTTTATCATGCGATAGGAAGGTATATTAAACGGTGGTAAAATATATTGTTATTGAAAGGGTGAGTGCGGTTAATTTTCTGGGGTGTATTTGTGATGACGATATGACAAAATTGTCTTGTTCGTCTTCAAAATGCACTTACACGGGAAATTTATGTCGCCCCATCTCGGGCATACTTGTAAATTGTGATGTCGGGATTCATCAAGCAGTTAGTGGAAATTTCGCTTCCATTATATTGACAATACTGCTTTTAATTACTCCACATTTCGAAGTGCATGAGAGATCTATATCTAGATCTATTGAACTAAATCTATGTGAAGTGGGTATATTCCGAAGTATCCTAGCTGCGTAAACATACGACGCAGCTAAGTTACAAAATCGATCCGTGTACAGAATCACTAGCAATCCTAAGTGTAGCAAGTGTATATTTATGGATGTAAACTAAGGAGGCAACACACTGGAGCTAAAAATAAATGAACATTTGTTATATACATTAAGGAGTTGGCGATAAAAAAAAAAAAAAGACCAGCCCGCTGAGTTTTGTTGCCGGATCTTCTCAGTCGTGGTGGCGTTCCGAACCCGGTGGTAGATTTAAAAAAAATTTAAAATGACAATTTGTAAGTGCCTCCGTAGCCCTAGCATATATGATTATATTCGATTTAATTTGATTTGGAGCATATATAGTAATTGGACGACAAACACTCATAATATAAATACATACGTAAAATAAAAAAATACGTTTACGCACTCTTACCCCCTACGCTAAGACGCTAAGATTCCTTGTGAATGGACATATATTATTATTATTACATTATATGGTACGCATGGACACTCACAATAATACATTACAACATTAAATATCCAAGAATAAACATTTCTGATCATACAAATATTTGCCCCGGCCAGGGATCGACCCTGGGACCCCATACTTCAAAGCTAAAGTCTCTACTAACTGGCGAATGTCCAGTGGGTTTAGAAAAGTTAATTCATGTCGCTCAGTAGTAGAGTGTAGCACTACTATAGCAACAATTGGCAACATGTTGGCATAGATGCTTATAATTTACTTGGATTTGTTAAAGGCTTAATTTGAACAAAAAGAGTAAAAAAAATTACATTCACATTTTTCACTGTTTTTTAAAATTCTATGCTTAAGCTCTTGATTTTAGGTGTTTATTTATTTGTATTTATATACGAGTATCAACTGGCTGGGCTCCATGGATTCACCCGTGCCCCACGTTACTCAAAAATAATAGAGCTTACTGGAGAAAGTTTTTTTTTATTGGTTAGGTACTTTTTGAGTTGATACGTAACCAACAAACAATCAAGAAATAAATCTATCTTTACTATAAGTGTAGATTATTATAAATACTGAATAAAAACATCCTTATTTAGTCCTATTGAAGTTGAGTAATATAATTATATAACCACTTATCAACCTATCCGCTTATGTTAGCTATTGTTAACCTTATTGTGTATAAGTGTAGAACCCAGTTTATCCTGGAGTCTGACACCAAAAGATCAAAAAAAAATTATGATAAAGAATTGTTTTTCTTTTTATCTAACTCACAATGTAACCTTTATACAGCTTACATAAATTACATGGATTCCATTTAGTCCCGCACAGAATTGGTAAATAATATCTGTTGCGTAGATCGCCTACGCAATACGTTGACCTACATTTGTGACCTCTTAGAACCCTCTTCGTAATCGGAGGGTTCAGCTGAAAATATAAACAGTATGACACATTCGGTACGCGTATAGTTTGACCTTTTAATACCGGTAAAATGAGTATACACCTTTAAAAGTCTTATACGTATATTTCATGAGCTTTCTGAACTAAGGAAAATCTTTAAAATATGTAAAGTTCTATAATTATTATAACAGAAAAGGTGTATGCTGTATTTATGGTGTACATTATATACATAAACCCGTATCAGCAAAAATTTTAAGTCGGTGATACAAGAAGAATATATTCACTAGGCTCACAGAACACATACGGTCCATGATGAACCTGGACAGCAGCAGTTCCACTGTTGCAGGACATTCTCTGATCTCAGACAGGCAGCACTATATCTGATTTGATAGAGCGCCGGTATAAGCGCGGGATTTTTTTTCGTTCCACGTAAGATCCGAGAAGCTATTGAGATTGGTAGACACCAGAACTTTAATACAGATGGAGGATGGAATTCGCAATCTACCTGGAGATCATGTCTTCGTAGAGCTCAGCTAGTAGTGGATGAGAAGTGACCAGTGGCGATGTGGTGAACTCATTTTGTCTGAGTGTTTCCGTCAGCACATAATATGTTACCAGCAATGAAGGAGACTCATGCTTCAATGCGCCGACGCAACAGAGAACCCCCCGCCTCGCACCACATTATGCCATCGCGCGCGCTATGATCTGCTGCCGAAACGAAATGCAACTGCGAACGATCTGTATTTTCCTGAAAAAGACTACCGGATGTGGTGAAAACTATAGTTGGAATGGTCTGACTTATTAACGTGATTCCCATTTCTTCTAAAAATGTGTATAAACCACGTTAGATTTCATAATGAAATTTATATATAATAAAAGATTTTATTAAGAAGCATTTTTATCGTTTATTATTTAGTACATATTTATATATTTATTAGTACATATATATATATATATATATATATTTAGTATTAGTTACATTTATAAAAAATAAATAATAGGCTACCCAGATATAAGAAATTAGTACTCTGAATATAGAGACTGTCCAATGGAGTACCACATGAATACTCACAATTGTTAATAATGAGAATTCAAATTGACGAATAATTTCCGTCGATTTTAATGAAATTTGAAAACACTCAAACACGTACGACGAAATACGATGTAATCGTTTATGGGACTTTTCTATAACATTTCAAAATATCTAAAAACAATTATTTCTTAATTGGTACCATGATCCCATACTGGATGTATACTGACGTGTCCAAAGGTGCCTTTCTGCGGACAAAATAACAAGTTTAAATTATGTTCTGAATAAGTATATTTACGTTATAGCTCATGTAGAAAACATTTCATAGAATTCCAGTTTTCAATTTCAGTAAAACCATTTTAAGCCTAAAATTCATTAAAATCTCTTGGTTTGTAATTACATGTTACAGACTTGTGTAAAGGTGTATTAACTTTTGTGTAAACATATTTGAGTTCTCTTTCAAAGGATTTCTATGCCTACAAAATGATACATGAGGTAGATACAGTGATTCGAAATTTAAAACTTTGTACAGGTTAAAAAAATATTTTAAACCACGCCCACGTTATATTGCACGTTTAAAGCCCACGTTATATTGCAAATATTATGATTCCAGTTATATTTCTTTCTTTCGTATATTGAAAAACAACTTGCGCTCAATAGGCTAAAAGATAGTCCACTATCAAAATTACCTTCAAATTCAGGTGCATTCTTCATTTAGTTTTTTAACGAGTGAAGTAACGAGACTGCCAAATCGTTCACCCTATGGTAAGCGCTACGCCTACCCATGACAACTGCAATGCCACCCAGATATCTTCTTGCACAACTTGCCTACCACCTTAGTAAGTTGGCTTTCCAATTGCCAATTCGTGTTCCGATGATGTAGAGAGTGATTAGGTACCTCCAATCTCATCACGGAGCGAGATTATGTGCAGCATAGGCATTTTACATAACTACCTGTGCAGAAAATGACATTATTCCAGGCTAAAGAGTATCTGTGTTATACCAGGTTTAAAAAATAAAAAAAACTATCTTAGTATTTTTGATGTGGGCGTGTAACAAAAATTCACATAAATAAAACAGACATAATTTCGCATTAAGACTACAGGCATAAACAATATATTAATATTGTTAAAAAGCCAGACAAACGTATTCCTATTCCTGATGGTATGCACCAAAGGTTCCTATCTTGCTAGGACTTCTCGACTACTGAAGGTTGGCCGCCATCCTTCTAAACTCTAATTTGTTAGGGCAATCCTGAACAGATCTTCATCCCTTCTTCTCCCGGTCCTTTGTCGGATGTTGCGGAGCCAGAACAATTTTCCTCCTCCAACATTCCGTTTGCCTGCAACTTTGCCCATAATAATAGTTTGCCACAGTTGATACCGATTGTGCCGTAAACATGACCTAAGTAGCCAAGGTTGCCAGTAACGTAAAGTGTAATTCAGAGCTATAAATAAAGTTTCTCGCAGCACTGCACTATGCTTATCATCTTAAGACATCAGTTTCATCCATGCAGTCCATCATAGCTAGTGAAAGTGTTATCAAGAGTTAAAGTTAAGGACAGCCCTGCGATTGTCACCTGAAGACATTACTATCATTCATCCAGTAAAATTTTCCCGCATATTGTCATCCCAATATTTTCTCCCTGCTGGTTATTATATTTTTACGAATATTCAAAATACTGGTTTCTATATTTTTGATTATTTATTATAGGTTTCAGTATGTGTGTGTGGCAATGGCAATATACTGATATTTACCAATAATTGGTGACCGCTGAAGTAGGCGCGTATTTGGGTAGATAAAGAACCGGCTTGCGGAAGGTGGCTGGAAGTAGAGAAGCAAATTGTATATCTGAAGAACTGAACTGACATCTGGAAGAGAATATGTCTAGCAGAGACTACAAGTGGTAGATGATGATGATACAAGTATACAGACGGATTTAGAAAAATTATAGACTAATAACTTGACAATCTAGAAAATTTGATAAAAATGGAGGTGCTGGACTTAAAATAATGTTAAGTAGTGTAGAATTTAATGAAAATATTTGATATATTTATAGTGAATTCGTATATTTTTTCTTCAATGAATACCTACTTTAAATAACGCTAAGAATTTAATAAAGAAAATTATAATACCTACGTGTAATCTGTGCCTGAGATGCCCGACCTTTCAAATGAACTCCAAAAATCCTTAAAGACGTTTAAAATTATAAGTATTTAAAGTATTTCATAAGTAAACTCAAACTCACAATAGTTGATTTAAAGCGAAATTAACTGGCAAAACTAAATTAAGACAAGTATTGAAATTACAAGAAGACTTTATCTCTAATGTACCATTCTTTAAAAGAAACCGCCGCTTTGGGACATTTACTAGAAAGCCACGTTGCTTTGTTATAACTAGTTTCATATTTCTAGAACATTGTTATATTTTCTTTTCATTTGATTAAGTTAAAAGACTGTTTTGGAAAAATAAAAAGCAAGATACTACTTTTAAATGACGGATGAGATGTAAGGTTGCACCCGAAATTTGCAGTGCCGGTTTCCGTGTCGAAGTTATTTGTAACCATTTCAATATTTGATAAAATTTAGTAGTTTAAAAACAGTTCCCACACTACCTATTTATTTATATTGGTAGGTGACACCATACGCTATAAATAACTTTGGATACGCTTGGTTTCTGTGTTCTTCCTCTGGTTCTTGTATCGCACTGAAATAAAGTTAAATAAGGCGTCAAATAACTTTAACGGATAGATGAAGTAGAGTGAAAAAAAGTATCTCAGAAACCCGATATTTCTTGGCCGAAACCTAACTTAGCTGGAGGACGGCTTCTTGTGAAAGAGAATCTTGTGTTGTAGTTTCAGGTGTTCTGCCGCTAATGTGTTAATGTTAGGAGGGCAAAGTGAAGAATTACTATACTAATGAGGCCATACGCGCAGTGCAGTGCCAATAAAAACTGGGTGGCAGTACAACTGTAACAGTAAGCAAAGGTCGGTTTTATAGTATTTTTTGTTACAGCGGCAAAAGAAATACATCATCCGTGAAAATTTCAACTGTCTAATGTTTATCCAGTTCATGAGCTACAGACTGGTGACAGACGGATAACAGACGGACAACGGAGTCTTAGATAGGGTCCTGTTTTGCCCTTTGTGTACGGAAACCTAAAAAATAACAAAAATTAGATGGTATATAACATATATACCCAGTGTTACTCTAAGCAGAGCAAATGGAAAGTTTCTGACTTCTGCAACAAACGACACACGCTATAGAAGACATACTTAAAATATAACGACGAAAAGCAAATGACGAAAAAAAAATCTATCACAATTTAACTTTACCGTCAGTTCATGTCCGCTAGCATCTACTTGTATACTTCAGAGGGCAAATTTAAAAGCTCCATTAAAACAAACAACGTTCCACCCCCACGGTCACGGGCGTTTGCGTCGCGGCGCATATATATAGCTGAACAATCACAGTAAATGCTGCAGTATACCTAGGGAAGTATGGACACGTACTAGAAGCTCACCCGGTGCATAGGCTATGCTAAAATTAAAGATGGTTTTCTTTTTTTTTTCTTAACAATTTTTATTTTATAAAAATTTCTACCAGGCACAGAATTAACTGAGTCGTGTAGACTTTTAAAAATGTAGATTGTGTGTTTTGCAGTGTAATGTTTTAGTAGTGTGCCCTTTTAATTATTATTTTATTTTATTGACTCCGACTATTTGTGTATGATATCGTTGTTTGTTTACGTGCTTTTTAAATTAATTGTCAACCATTTTCATAATTTTATAAATATACCTTGTGTAATTTTTCGTTTTAGTCCAATACCCGCTTAAGGCCTATCTGAAAATCAGCGTTCAGATCTGCTGAACATTTTGTGCTGAGATAGGCCTTTTCAGCAACTACTAACTATTAGATTAGAAATAACTCTCAGATTTAATGTTTTATTTTTATTTTTAGTTCCTATTTTAAGTATTTTTTAATTTATTATAATATTTTTATTGTGTAGTTGTTAAGCTGAATAAATGTATTTTCTTTCTTTCTTTCTTTTTTTCTTTCTTTCTTTAACATTGTTCACATGTTTTAAATTTATCGCGATGTAAACGTAAAATAATACAGGTTAAACCGGCACAGTCTACACGTGGATTAATATATCAACAATTAATTATATGCCTATCATTTGTATGAATCTTTGCAGAATATTTATTGTTTCCTACAAAATGATTATTCTTTTACAAGATTAAACGTATTTTAGCCGACTTTAAAAAGGAGAAGGTTATATGTTCGATTGAATGTATTTATTTGTGTACGTTCACCAATTTCTCCCCCCCTTGTAGACCTATTCTCAAAATAAATTATTCTATATTATATGACAGTAAAGTCCCATTTAAATGTCATAAAATTCAGTCATGCTGTTTTTTAGTTACACTCCAATAACTGAAAAGTGTTACGCCTATCTTGAGGATATCAAAATTGACGGTGAATGACAATCGATCCCGTGAGTAGCAGAATTTTTTTACCGCAAAATGGAACCGACTTCAGCACCAAAAAGTGGGAAATACCATGTAGAAGTCGGTACCATGCACACAATATTGTGATAATAGGTACTTTTGAACTATCGTGTTATCGACTTCAACAAGTTATTTCACACTTTTTGGTGTGAATGTTGGTTCCATTTTTGGTAGTTTTTTTCACATATACTTTTTACATCAATTATTATACTTTTAATGAAGAATCAAATATGTATACAATCAAGAGTAATACGAGATCTATAAATGAAAACTATATAAAATATGGAATCTGGGCTTGTATTTGATCATTATCTTACTTGATTATAAATGAGCAGCCGTGCGATTCTCTAAGGGCAAACATCGTTGCATCTTTGACAAAATCTGTGAAACAAATAACGAGTTGACAAGAAACGTTAGAAAAGCAACCTTATGTACAAGTGCGATATTTCATTAACTATTTGACATCGGTGAGCTCGTCGACGAGCTCGTCATTTCAGAATCGCACAGCTGGATTCAATAGAAGGTCGTAGCACATACTCCCACCTCTTAAAGTAGTCATGTTTCAACCTTACCATTAAATTTGGTACCACCATGTCAATATAGCAAGCTTAAAACAATAATGGATTACGATAGACGTTTTGATGACCAAATATTAAGTATAAGATAGTATACATATATATATATATATATATATATATATATATATATTATAAGTATCAAATATTTCGCTCGATTTGCGTACTTTGACGTGACTTTTGACACTAAGTTTCATTGTTCCAATGTAAAATTTTTGAAGATCGGTATACTTCTATCTCTTAAAATAGTTACTCGTATATTGAAACATTACCATTAAATTTGGTTGACTGTTTTGTGTCGGTGGGAGTACGAAAATAAGTATGATTATTCTAAGTTTATTACAAAATGCTCCTGATGTATGATAGTTTCATAAAAAGTGGGAGTAAGCCCCCAGCTGTCAAGCACAACTTCCGGAACACACACTGTTAGATGCTTTGAGATCCAGAATCTTAAGGGTGCGGCAAGCTGTAACATTAGAAACCAACAATGTGTGGCTTTTCTCAAGAAGTCAACGCCACTGATAGCGCAAGCAGCTGTAGATACAAACATTATAATCTTCATGTCAAGACAAACAAGCTCAAACTATCAAGTTCAACTTTGTTGGCACTGAAAATACAAACCTTCGAAACTTTTCAGGTGAACGAGGGGCACCCGAATAGAACGCGCTAAAATTTGGCAGCTTGACACAACTTCAATAAAATTTTGCTAATACATAGTAATTTCTTATACTTATGGTACATAATATGTATAATAATTGGTAATATAAGATAATATTATAATGTTAATATGTCAGAAAGGTTACAGAGTACACTTTCTGGTTCAATGAATTTCGTCAGAACCATTCAAGTGAATTTTAACGCGATATTTCTAGTCTACCAAGAAATTATTTAGGGTCCCAATACATGCTATTTTATTGTATAATGTCAAATAAAATTTACAATATACATGGCTACATACGATAAGTTATTGTAACTACACGGACTCAGAAGTCGATGCCCACTATGTGTTTGCAAGTCTTGTATTTTCTACAGACTTCCAAAAATAAGAGGAGGTACTCAATCACCTGTTTTTTTTTTATATTTGTTACCTCATATCTTTCGAGTGGTTGAACCGATTCTCAATAATATTCTTGTTTGAAAGCTGGTGCTTCCCGTGTGGTGCCATTTAAATTTCATCAAAATGGGCTCAGTAGTTGTTGAGATACACACCAATAACTGAATAGAATGGAAGTCGGTATCAACATTTTTCAAATAGTATACATATTTACTGGTAGGTAAGCGCGTTATAAAGATGATAACATGAAACATAAAAACATATTTCAATTACAATTGTTATTTTCTTTTCCAAAACCGTCATATAATCTTATAATATCAACTAAACATTAACATACAAATTTTTAGTTTAAGCATTCTCAATGCAAACTATTAGACTACAGTACACAAGACACGAGAAGACAAGACTATACACAAGATAACAATGATTGAACATTGGCTTCGTAATGAAATCTCCAAGGTAATGTTCAAAAGTTAATTTCAATCGGACTATAAAAAGTAAAATGCGCAGTACTTTTACTTTCCAGAAATTCCGGCAAAATATGCGTATATGCAAACTCTTCCGCATTGCGCAGCACGTGTCGTTTTATTTTGCATTTACCCCGTTGCAGACGCTATTGATTTTGTCTGTGTTAGGGGGACAGCTTGATAATCATATTATATTGTATTTTAAATACACCACGCTAGGGTTCTTTATGGCATATACCGCTACCCCACACCACGATCCAACCTTACGCAATTGCAATACGAACGAGTTTGCAATAAATGTAGCTATCAGTAGTTATGCAGATATAATATAGGTTTGATTTTGACCTTGAAATACCCTCGCGAATCCGATATGAAATCCCTTAGGGCTTGTAACCCTTTATTGGAAGTGTATTATTAAGCACGAATGTTTTGGTCATGTTTTAGAGAAGCTACTGACAGATGTGTTGATTAAACTGGTGATGACGTCATCGCAAGCATTATAATTAAGAGATTTCTTTATATTCCTTCGTATTTTGCAGTTATATCGTTATAATCAAAAAGTCATAGATAACAGTTGCTCAAAACATTTGGAAGAAACAAAAGTTTAGGAAGGAGAGTGGAAGGACACCTAGTAAGTCTTTTTGGCGGCCTTTTTTATGTAATTTTTTATTCGTTTATCTGCGATCAGTCTTTTGACTTTGAGCAAGTTTTGCAGGCAAGTAGTCATGTAGGAGTAGTACTCCATCGAGTGTCTCTCTTTTTCGTCAATTTCAATCACTTGCCTTTGATAGGTCTTTTAATGTGTCGTCTTTTTAGCCTCTTAGGATAATTTATAATGGTCAATTGTGACGCCAGGTGGTTGGGGTGTTTACTAAGCCGTTTCTTGTACTTTGTCGAATACCTTTTTATTTCGTCATTCTTTTTGACTCTTAGTTCACTATGCAACTCAGTGGTTTTTAAGAACCATGGAGCATTTGATAAAGTTCTCAGAATGCCATTTTGAGCCTTCGGTATCATTTGGACATTGGAGTTGCATGTTGAACCCCAGAGTTGTTGACCGTAAATCCAGATAGGGCTTAGTACAACCTTGTATATCAGGTTGTTATCTGTGAAATGCAAACGCCTGTTTTTATGAAACTATTGATTAGACAAGCAAGTTGTACGCCTGATGCTAAGCATGACAATAACGCTTGCCCATGACAATCGCAGTGCCGGCCAGCCCTTAGAACTGTTATTTTGGGGTAAGTAATATATGTTCAATTCATAAAATAAATATAGATAGAAGAAATATAAACTTATGACATACTATTTATTTCGTATATAATACATATAATATAATAAACCTTTGATCGAAATTCAAAACAAATAACAACAAAAGAAAACTATTCCTAAACTATAAATCCATGTGATATACTTAGCAATTGAAATAACTTTTATAAAAAATATAATCACTGCACATACTTCTTTTTTAGTCGAATTTTAATAAACATATATAATGAAACGTCGAAAGCTATTACTATGTTTCAAAAGTAATCAAGAATGTCTGACTAATATTGATAACCTAATTCTGGCATTTTGCCGGCCGCTCCCGCGGCCGGCAAAATGTCGCGCTCGCTGAGCTCGCTCGGCTCGCGCGTCGTGTGGTCACCATTCAACCTAACGCTCCTCGCTTCGCTCGTCGTCACACCTATCGTGACTTTGCCTTAAACTAGTCATGAAAACTGAATACCATTAAACATACTTACATCATTTTGTTAACGGAATTATACCAAAATGTATAGTATGTCAAATAATTATTATATCGAAAAAAATATGATACTTGAAGAGTATGTAATATTAGTAGTATATAAAATTATAGTATTGCAGTTGATCGATATATCAAGTGCTAGTATAGATTCTAAATTATATAACAACTATACGAATATCAAATAAAATTATATCAACTGTCTGTTACATCAAAAGTCCTTTATATCCAGTGAAGGGTATTCAAATAAAATCTGTAAAATGAATTTCGAACAACAGTCACGCACCCGTAATTTTGCGTAGCACTTTGTTGTACTCGTCACCCCGAGACATTGTTTTTTTTTCCTTTCGCCGAATGATTTTACTTGCTGCAGTGCCCTTCATACCATAAAACAGTAGTCCATGCGCACTATTGCTTCACATTTCACAAACTGGTAAAAAGAAGTAAAGCAGTTATTTCATTTCAATATACCTGTTCAATGATGACGTCAAGGATTTATTTTATTACAATTTTGTATGGAATATTATTTACACTTAGACTAAACTGAAATGTTTTCCAATCCCTTTATTTTGCATGTAATTTAAGCGCTTCGAAAACGATCCCTGGAACCACAGAATAAATTACAGTTGGTTCTAGTCTAAACTAAAGTCAATTATCAAGGGCAGATTAAATATCCAAAGTCAATGTCCTATCACGTGTTCAAATGCATTAATTTAGCCCTGTCAGTTTCAGTGTGAAGAACTTTGCAAAGAATACATCCATCACTGGCGTAGGTACTTGACAGACAGCTGTAATAATGCAGATTGTTTGGAACTTCTGTTTATGTGTATTGAATTTATTTATTTAGTTTTCGAAAACTTTAGAATTCTATATCTTATTTCTACACCGTCTGCGTGGAATAAAAGTACCTTCACGTGTATTATGTTCTAGCAAATAGCAATAGTGACAATAGTAATGTACCTGATAACGTTGACATTTTTTATACATTTATTTAATACACTGGATTCGAGATACAATAATTTAAATTTAAACAGATTAAATTAAACAGAACAGCCGTAGTGCTTACCATCAGGTACACGATTACTTAGTCAAGTTTATAAATAAAAATAAGATAAGTGCAAGCCAGATTCTCTCTTATGTTTAACTTCGACAAAGAGGTCGCACGAAGAATTCAGCTCGGAAGGGCAGCGATCGGGAAGTTTCGATTCATCTTTTGGTCTACAATACTTTAGAGCCTGAAAGCCAACATTTTCAACCAGTGACAGATTTATGGCACTGAGACGTGGTCCCTTACTGTTGGCCTCATTAACAAGCTCATAGTCGCTCAACGAGCAATGGAGAGGGCTATGCTTGAGGTTTTCCCTGGGTGACTCCTAATATATCTGATAATTTGTAATTATGTAATGAAAATCCGAAGAACTAAGGTCACTGACGTAGCTCTCAAAATTAGCAAGTTGAAGTGGCAATGGGCAGGCTACATCGCTCACAGAACCAATAACCGATGGAGAAGAAAGGTTCTCCAGTGGCAACCACGCACCCAAAGATCACTGATGTAGCTCTCAAAATTAGCAAGTTGAAGTGGCAATGGGCAGGCCACATCGCTCGCAGAACCGATAACCGATGGGGGAGAAACTTTCTTGAGTAGCGACCACTTACCGGAAGACGTAGTTTAGGCCGACCGCCACTGGGGGACCGACGACCTAGTTAAAACTGCGAGGAACCACTGGAAGTAGGAAGCAAGTAGCTTTCCAAGTGGCGCGTTATGACGAAGGCCTATGTTCAGCAGTAGACTTCTTCGGTCATAAAATGATGATTTACCAAAAAAGTCCTCGTTTCTGTGAAACATATTGTTACTAAAAATAAGTAATCCCAATAAACATTCAAATACTTTAGAGAAGTCAGTCTTTTTTCATAATCGTTATTACCTATATATATTATGTTTTTAGTAAATGCAATAAGACAAATATTGAAAATATTTGAAGGCGCGCACGCTGCGATGTTTAACAATACAATTTCCCTACCATTTTACCTCAACTCCGTTCCCTCGCAGAGTTAAAAATTTCACGGAACAGCATTATAGCATCGATACAAAAAATAAATAAAAGTAGTCAAAATTTAAAATATATTCCGAGCTTCATATTCAACATCAAGACACATAGATCACCATTTGTGCCATATAAGGTCAAAAAATACACTCGGTCTCACATCCGTCAGCAAAGTACAGCGTTGGTTTTCAGACAGAACTGATTTTCATAATAAACACATATCATGCCTCCATGACATACACCTACAGTCAAATTATAGAATTAGCGGTTGCCGCGTTTGTAATGAAAATTAAAGCAAAGCACCTACAAATCAACGCACTTTACGACATAACTAATTAAATATTAACAAACTTTCTTAGACACATGTTTCTGACTTACACGCAAGTGATTTAGCTACACATCTCTATTAGTGAGGTCTCAGTGTAAGCGATTTGCGGAAAGCGAGACATACAACCTATTTAATAATAACTATAAGGGCTAAACTGTCAAAAATATTATGTTTTTAATTTATACTCCTGGTTGGGCTATCACTACATTTATACTTTTAAATACTTCCCAAGTCGAAACCTGTTCATATTTATTTCCGAGGTCGTTCTCTAAGAATTAAAATAGGTAAATGGCGCTTTTCCCTTATGTTGGTGACCGAAGGCCTCCACCGCTATTTGATTTGGCCTAATTCCTCACACCTCCACATAGTTGAATACTAGACTGTGAACAAAACCGGGTCGTGACCGAATACGGCCAAACTTATAACAGTTTACTCTAGTGACTAAACGTTTAGAGGCTGCAAGCGAATACGTCCAAACATACCATTAATTGTATTATGACTATTTAACTATAAAAAACACTCCGGTAAATTTAAAATCTTTCACCGTGCCTACCACGATTCTCAGTCATCCTTAGTCTCCGCCCGCTCAAACTGAGACCAAACATCAAACGAACCGAACCCTTCACCATACTCCTAATTACTGATCGTGATTACATACGCGTCGCGTTACCCTGTTTACCGTGAGACTATAATTAAGCCAAGTTAATCTAAAGCGTTCTTAGGAGCTCATACAAAATGCATCCGGTTCAGCGCGACTGAAAAGGCTTGAGTGCCTTCAAGGCATCTTAGCTTTAGCAGCTACTTTAGTCTCGAAATCCACTACATTGTCGAAAAAGCGAAGGAGATGATTATAATGATTATAATATTCGATGAACGCGGCGTATAGTTCTTCCACGGAAGCAGGTCGCATCCAACCGGTCCTTTTGGAAATCTATGGGGGGCCTATGATCATCAGTGGATGCCAGCTTTTGGGCGTTTCTCTGACACCAACCCTCAATTTTGGCTTCTATATTGAGAGCAAGACTCAATTGGCTGCCAAAAAGCTGGGTATCCTATCGAAGGTGCGACGGTACTTCACGTCGGAACCGTTGCTATCACTGTATCAACCACAAGTTCGGTCGTGTATGGAGTACTGCTCTCACCTTTGGGATGGATCAGCTAAGTACCAGCTTGAGGCATTAGAATCTATAGAGAAACGGGCCAAGAGGCTCATCAGCAATGAATCCTTAGTTCGGGCTAAGCTTCTTAGTCTTCAGCATCGACGTAAAGTTGCTAGGCACGCATTTCGGAGAGTGTGCATCGGATCTGCACGATCTAATTCCCTCCTGCCCATTTTTCTATTGGACTGCCAGAGCAGGCACAAAAAATCGTCACCGCTTTATGGTTGATATTCTGAAAACCCGTACGAAGCGCTTTGATTCCACATTTATTATGCGAACTGCTAGTCTGTGGAATTCGCTGCAGGAATGGGTGTTCCCCGAAGGTTACAATCTGGGTGTCTTCAAATCACGAGTGAATCGGTTCCTTCTAGGCAAGCGTGCTCCAACGTAGACCGCATCATCGCTTAACATCAGGCGTGATGGTAGTCAAACGCAAGCCTATTTACTTATAAAAAAAATGCCATACAGCTACGATGTTGATGTTGTTGATGATTATAATGATAATACATTATGTATCCTTTTTTCTTTGTATACTAGTTAGCGACAAGACTTTCCAAGACTAGGAGTTCCTTTCCAAAAGTTGTTTCCTTTGTAAAAGTTGCAGCGCCACCTAGTGCTAACTTGATAGTTCTGGTTTAGTCACCCCAAGTCAAGATATATTTGTAAACAAAATGTTAGTGATTGATTTATTTCGTGATTGGAACCTATACTTACACAATATCCGCATTCCAAATTCAAATCGCTTTTAGTCCCTTGGTATTAAAAAGCTATTTTGTTCCCTGTTTACGAGGAACAAATTAACGCTTTTTCAATAGATCTGATAAACAGTTTTTTTGTAGCAATGATCAAAACTAGTAAGAAAATCGAACCAACTATCTTTGTATTTAAAATGAACATAAAAGGCTATGTCCCAAGTGTAGTGAATTTTGAGGTGTACTCTTAGCTTCTTAGAAAACGTCAAAAGCAATGCAACTTGCAAATATTCTTCTAATATTCGGTATGTAGTGAAATTGTAGTCTTTTGAAGGGAAAATTATTTATTGACGCAATGCTCCTTTGTGTAGTGCATTAAATTGAAACGAAAAATATAAGGTGTTTTGCTTTGTAATGTACATATTATTATTACGAATATATATTCGTTTGTTATTATATATAATCGTTGAGGGCTTATTGCTTTCAATTGAGGAACATCGTGTATTAATTTGATTACATGAAAATATGTAATAAAATGAACGACCCTCCAGATTTTAAGATTGCTGCGACATTTATAGTTTATCTATTTGGGTAACCATATTTGTATTCATAATAAAATATACAGTGCAGTTTATAAGATTATATATGGCTCCGTAATAGGAAAACTTTAATTACTTTACCATTTTATTCTTGTTTCATGATATTCAACTTTCATAAATTATTTTATTTATTATTAAAAATCCAATTAATTTTTATTATACAAATGGCATTAATTAACTTTAAATTTTGAACAAAAAATATATACTTAAATAATGATGTGTTAATTTTGTTAACGCTAAATGTTATATAGTGAGACATCTAGCTCAAAACAATTGACGTACGTTACAACGACCTACGAAATTCAAATCACCAATATATTTTTTTTAATGTTTAACCCGTATTATGTATAATTATTTCCCTGAGTAATGATTCAGACGCCCAGAAATTGAATGATTAATTTAAGGATTCCATTGAAACGGCAGTCAAGGCGGTCATAGCACTGTTGACCTTTACTATCGTACGTCAGTGAATTTCTTTTGATACATAAATATTTTAGAAGCTTGCTTTTATAAACATCAGACTGACATCGTGAATACAGAATTTACAACGTTTTGAAAAGTAAAAACGCATTTTTTCTGTATTAATTATGAATAGGGTCGTGTGGATTATTTTTATAAATAAAAAATAGTTCAAATGACTCCGAATTCGATAGTTATTTTATTCATATCTTAAATATAATCTGAAACACGACGTGTGTCACCTATTGGCGTATGAGACCTTGGTAAAATAGTAACAAAAGAGTAAAGTTCGTTATTGTTACGCGCGGTGATTTTACAATGTATTCATAATTGAATTGTGAGCGTAACAAGTATTTTAAGTAATCCTGAGCATAGTCCCAGATTCAAAGGCACAAAACGTTAATTGTTTTGTTCTCGTTTAATAATAGGTCTTTACCTATGTAATTGGAGATTCTATGACCAGCACTTTTTGATTTAATTACCAGTGGATTGGCGCGCAATTCTAAATTCAAATATGTTTTCTTCGTAGCCGTCTTATTTCAATTTAAAATTCAGTCATTTGTTTTGTATAGTGTTTTGTTCTTGTGAAATTGTGATAGTAATATCATACAACGTTTCACCCCACTAACAATAAAATACAAGGCATAGTTTCTGTATATTTCTACTGTGGCATAGTTCACAATTTGAAGTTTTATTTTACTGAATTAGCAATCTTGAGACTTGGCTTAAGTATTACGTGCACAATTTTCGAGCTAAAAAGATGATAATAAATTGGCATGAAAATTGAACGTGTGTTATTAAGTTTCTAGTTATCTTTGAGGATTTATCTGTTAGGAAACGATTCTAGACGCATTATTATGACTTGTGATTACTAGATGTTTTTTAAACACCACACGTACGAGTACATATTATTTATCAAAAAATAATAAAAAAGGAGAAAGACTTGACACAGTTAATGCAATCCGGGTTTCTGTTAAAAATAAAGTATTTATTAGTGTGCTCCTTTGTTTATATGATATTCATGGGTGTCTTAAAAGACATACCGAATAAAACGAATTTTATTAAAACTATTTTTATTTTCTAAGTTTTTTCTACTAAGTTACAATTTGCTATTTAAGAGTTAAATACTCCAAGAGGAAAAAAGGAATCCTATATAGGACAACTTCGTTGTTCGTCTGTCTGTCAAGTCACTTTTTCTGACTAATGTGTCAGGAGGTCTTCGTCCCTCGGAACAGTAAAAAAGCTAAGTGTTTAGGTCAACGTAATCACAAATATAAAATACCTGTTCATATGTCATATCTGAACTAGAATAATGAAATTTGGCAAGAAGCTAGGTCTCACAGCGTACTTAAAAACAATGATCCAAAAATTGCTTATTATATGTACATTACATACGTATGAACATTCGAGCGATACACAACGAGCTATGTAGAGGGCTATGCTTGGGGTTTATTTACGATCTTTCTCATTCGATCAGAATCAGAAATGAGGAGATCCGTAGAAGAATGAAAGTCACCGACATAACCCAGAAGATTAGCCAGTTAAAGTGGCAGTGGGCAGGGCACATCCCTTCCAACCGGTCCTTTTCAAAAATTATGGGGGGGGCTATGTTCAGCAGTGGACGTCCTACGGCTAAGATGATGAAGTACATAGATTATCACATTTGTAAAATAAACTTTTTCTCCGATTACAGTTTCACATTTTCAATATGAGAGTTGACCATGAAATGTCAGAGTCAAACGCTTGTCAACCATGTAATATACGTAGTTAAAGTTGTTTTTCAATCTGATTGATATTTTGGTTGTTTGTATGGAACCCTTAGTGCACGGCAGCCTTATTGTCTATCTTTATGGAGAATGGGAATGGGCTTCATTTTGACATTTGAATCCCATTCTGGGCGAAATCCTACAAGCCTATTGGCTGGAACCATCAAGGGGATGAGAATGAAGTGACATTTCATTCTCATTCAAGTTAGACAATATGGCGGCTGGTCAGACTCGCACATTTTTTTCGCACTCACACGCGGGGCACTGATTTGACCGCGTTTGACTACTACTACACTACCTACCTCACTTAATGATCAGAGATGGTTCGGTCAAAGATCTGCGAAAACGAATCAAACTAGACTAGGCTGCTAGGAAATGGCCGTAGACGTGTGGAGACCGGTCTGCTCTGACTGCTGATGGAAACTCAGAAATGATATAGCCCATAAGTAATTTAACATAAAGGTATTATGCCTCTTTTTTAATTATATTTAGATATTCTTCTTCTTCTTCTACGTCGTTGCCTCATGGCTGAGGGTCGTGGTCAACACAAGTGGTTTTTCCCACTAAGATCTTCCAGGCTTCTCTGTTTTGAGAAAGTTGGATGGATGCGTGAATGGTGGATTTACAAGCCTATTTTACAGTATCGGTCCGTCGGGTCGGTGATCTTCCTCTACTTCTCTTTCTTCCCACGTGGCCAACCACTATCAACTTTTCTAAATTGTCCAGCTTTCGCCGTGCCACGTGACCAAAGTACTTGAGAACCCTACGCATACATCTAGTCGAGAGACGAGTTCGGATCTTGAGTTCATTCAGTATCGACACGTTGGTGCAATGCGCTCTCCATGGCATTCTCAACATTTTGCGCTAACACCACATCTCAAACGCGTCTATCCTGTTCCGTACGCGAGCCTTAAAAGTATATAAATTTGCAAATAACTAAAAATTGGTACGAACCCCAGTATGACGTAGTCTGTGGAGACTAGTTATAAAAAAATCCGTAGACAAACTGGTATAAGGTTTATTATATGAGTTTCAAAACACACTAACACTTACTCGGCGAAACTAAACTTTATATTTTTGGCAGATTATTATTTTTAATGGTTGTTAAACCCCGTGTCTTTCATCTACGCAACTTAGTTCGAACATTGTTTGTTTGCACACTCAGCTGCAGGTATTTATAGAAGTGAATTGATTCACGCTAATATCATAATTTCATATGTAAAATATTTTCTTCTTAGATGGATATTAGTGCCTATAGGTTCGCTATGATTGATATATCGTTTTTACTCATTCATGCAAAAGGTACTAAACCAATTTAACTTAAATTTGGAATACAGGTAGATGATAACATGGACATAAATTTGGCACATAGATATATAACACATTGTCCCAGATGTTCTTAGGTGACAAGTACTACCAGTATAAGTCAGGCGCAGCCAATAGTAGATGTAAACAACGTAAGCAGAGCATTACCAGCCAGTCGAATCTCACCGCAGACTGAGCTAACGCTCGGGGTGTCTTTAACTCTAATTAAGGCTACACAGAGTAGCAGCACGTGAAAACGCCTTAGCGAAATGAAATTAGCGTAAATCACATCAGTGAGCGAGATTTACGCGAGTACCAGTATGAGCGCTCTACGTGAAATCGAATCAGTGTCTCGCTTTAGTGGTTTCACTCTATTTTAACGAAGGGAGATGGTGTGTGTTATTGTTTATTTTGGAATGTGAACGATGTATTTACTTTGTAAGTTTTGTAATATAATTTCATATGACATCATATCTCATTTCACAATCCTTTTATATTAAAAACTGTTTTGATACTAACCAGCAATATGGGATATTTAAAAAAAAATGATGGAATGACACAGCAGGCGTTGGAGAAACAATTTTGATTTAGAGGAGAGAGGATGAATTCCTGACAGAAATGATTTTGATTTTTAAGATAGAGGATTTTCTGGACCCCAAAAGAATACGGACTACGTTTCTCGAATATAGAAGTCAAAAGGAAGTAAATGGAGCTAATAAGTAATAATAATAATATAATAATATGGGACAACATCCACACGAACGTCTTCAGGTCCCAAACTAGGCATAGCCTGTACTACTATGGTTACCTGATGACTGATCTACATACTTAAATACATATACACACCCAGACACAGATCAAACAGACATGTTCATGCACACAAATGTTTGATCTGTCCGGGGATCGAACCCGGGGCCAGCGGCTCAGAAGGCAGGGGTGTTACCAACTGCGCCAACCGGCCTGTCAAAGGCCTGGCCGGCCGCCAAGTGGCTCAAAGATATTTGAAAAGAAAGTGGTTTGGCATCTTGGTCTTCTGATGAATCCGGTATCGCCCGGTAATGCGAATACGGCCTGTATCCAATGTTGAAATGTTCTTTGGAACCAATTAAGCAATTCTATAAAATCTAATTTGGGACTACGTGTCTACATTAAGAAAAACAATACCGATTGAAGAAGAGTGATTTTAGAACCTACATTGAAGTGCATTCCAGGTCATGTTATCTAACTAATATATTACTTAAATATTTATTAATATATATCTTATTTATTTTTTTGTTTTTAACACACACTAGGTTATACTATTATTTATATATGATGAAATATTAAATGTTAGTATCTATCTGGTTTTTAATAATATAAAGTTACCAGCTGCACTCACTTGGTATTATGCCATGAAGAAGATGCCACCCAGTCAATTCTATGACACATAAAAATGTTTGCCAACCAAGATAGAAAAACGGATAATACATTTTTATAGAGAACATGCTAAAAATGAACTAACTATATAACAGTGTGTGGTCCTTGATCATCAGCCAGATTTTCAGCCATCAATAAGCCTTAAATATGTTGTGAAGACAACTATGACGAGGCAAATGAGAATTCGGTAAGGATCGTATTGTAGTACGACGCAAAACAAAACAGAGTTTATTATTGTAATAGTTTATGCACGCGACTTCCTCTACACATTTGGGTACAAATCATCTCCAGTCCAAATTTTATCCCTATATGTTCAGCCGTTTTTGTGTGATGAAGTAACAAACATTCAAACATATACAAACTTGCACATTTATAATATTAGGCTAGTTTCATTGTTATCTGGCACACTTCAAGGATCAATAAGTACGTACCTAATACATCGAAAATGCAAATTATTTTGTTAAGATGCGGTCCAACCCCAATTTTAAAATAATTTACGATGCTTTACTTAAGGTTGAAAATAGCATTTTATATTGGACGATGTCATGCGAAAATGCATTAATTTTGTACGTTTTCTTAATATATTTCGATATATACTAACACAATTTAAAAAACTGCTGGTTACTAATTTAGTACTATATGTTGGCTATGTATAACCTAATAAAAAATATAGTGTTATCGCTGAAAATTCTGAGAGTTTGGACGTGAAAGTTTATTTTTATTTTTATTCAGGATTTTTTTCTGCAGAGAGCGAGTAATATTTAGGAATTCTTTGCCTTTTCTAACCTAAATAATTTTTACTTACATTATTATTGATCTTTTTCGTTACACTAGATGTTTAAAGATTCTGCTTTTTACTATTATCAGGATACGAGCGCGCCTTAAGTACTTCACTGCGTTTGTCAGTTCATCTCATTCATTCAGTGATTTTCCCTTCAACACAGTCATGAATTTATCATTGTGAGGATTATTTAAAATAATTTATAAGTACCAAATTTTCATTTTATTATGAAGCACTAGTAAAACTGAAGTAATAAAAATTCTGATTTTATGGCTGCACTAAAATATATTTTTACATCGTTATAAATATTTTGCGAGATAGAAAGTCTAATGAAAACATTGCGTTATCAACAGTCTAGTGCTTCTAAAATCTTTAGAAACCAAATAGAAATACCTTTGAAATAAAATACGTGAAGAGTTTGAATTCAGTCTCTATTGAGCAAAAGAAAAACAGCAAGTTCTAACCACGTAAGGATATTGCTTTATTCGATTAGTGCAATAATGTTCGATAAAACACTTAACTTTTTATTACGCTTTTAAATAAATAACAATTAAAATAAACATGAATCTAATTGAAGTCAAAGTCAAACTCACTTCTCGTAAGAACAATATATATTTTCCATTTTAACTTATTAAGTAACTTAAAAATATTACCCTTTTTTACGTAATAATAAATATATACAGATAGCAACTCTTTTATGGTAGTTCATAACGATGAGTGCGCGGACCCCTCACTGCGTTTATTCTACCGCGCACGGTAGAAAAAACGCAACGCAAGGCAGTGCGCGCACGGCCTAAGGGAATGGGTGTGCGAACGCCGCTAGTGATTTCGGCGCTTTCCGGAACGTAGCCATAGTAGGTAATGCTTGCGCACTATTGCTTCGCGACAGAATAGCAGGCGGCACTGTGGTGGTCACAACCAAGACGGCCTCTTACACAACAGGCATACCACCTACTAAAATCTCGGTATAAGTATTTTTACAGCGGAATTGTCACTTATATTTTCTTTTAAAATCATATTAATTATGTAACACTATGCCACGTCGTCTGCGGGAGGTGTTAATTTGAATTTATGGAATTCTACTATATTAGTTACTCTATGGTTCTCTCAATTTATCTATACAAAATATCACGTTGATAGTGTGATTCGAAGCGGAGAAGAAAAAAAGTCTTTTAATTTTTATATTATTGTATGCTTTTTAAAGGTCAAAGTCAATGACGTCTGACACGGAGAGTCAGAAGACGCGGGTTCGAATCCCGTCTGAGGATGTAAATTTTTTGTCTATAAATTTCAATCTTTTTAAAGCTGTTCAATAGTTGTCGCTACGCCCCCATACAACGGAAATCAAAGAGAGTTAAATTTCGATGCTCGGATTGTATGCCTCAGTAATCCTAGTCATGGCGTCTGCAACGGATTGACAGGAGTCGCGGCTTCGAATCCCATCAGAAGATGTGTATTTTTCTCTCTAAAATTGCAAAGTTAAGGATTTATTATAAAACTAATAATTAATAATAATTATAAAAATCAGTAAATTCATTAATATTAAATAAATTATGTAGGATTACTACGTGAAAGGACGACAAACCTGTTGGTTTTTTTTTTCAACTAACGTAAGTACCTAACGTATTCACTACAGTGTTGATGTATGTTGATGACATCATGATAAATGTTTTGGTTACATAATCGGAACGACTGAAAATCATCGATGCACATCTTTTGATCAAATTAATACTTTTAATAATGTTTCTTTTTTATCACATTCTGGCGTTAATTGTGCTTTCACTGGGTGTTCATTCTTTACACCCCGTGCAAATATAAGCATTTTATTGCTATCAGTTTATTGAATTTTTATCAGAATACAATTAGACTATCTTACTATCTGAGATCAGTGTTGTAACTAAGGGTTATGCTACAGTCAAAAACAATATTAAATACGACCATTGAAACTACAGCAGATTAAGTTGCAACAGAAGCCAAGACCGCAGCTTAGACACTAGCATAGAGTAGCAAGCAACCTGTTGCCTACATAATCTTAAAAACTGAGCAAAACGAGAGCTGTAAAGTGTATGGTATGCAGCGATGATATTGGTAGTAATTCCTTGTGGCAGCGCTACGACTCTAAGTGGATCTTAGCATCCGACACTAGAGACCGCCATGCTTCTGTTTCATGCTGTTTCAGTCCATTTGACGTTCTGTTGTTCTGAAGTTCGCGAAGATTTTTTTGAACTCTTGAGTGGCGGATAGGGGAACGGTTGGTAGTCCAGCTTAGTTACGCTACCGGCTAAGTCCAATGGACTCGCTGACCAACTACGGTTGTGGTCCTCCAGCATTACAGGGGGTTGTGCGGCAGGTTAACGCCCCCACTGAAATAACTTTTTGGTGCTTAATAACAAAAAGTTTGGTTATTATCTACACAAAAATGGTGACTACACAACTAGTGTAACTAGTAGCCAAACTTTGTTTTGTAAATTAGTGTTATGTTATGAATAAATAAAATATTTATTAAAATTTAACAAAACTCATTAGCTGCATATTACCAAACCATGTGTCATCTATGAACACAGTGTTGTTAAATTTAGCCTACCACTTTAGTTATTAGAAGCAATCGTATTCTATTCGTAACCTTACTGCATTGCTGTGGGTAACATAATTGTTTAGCTATTTTGCCTGTAATAACCACACTAGTTGGTTGTAAATAGCTCAACTGTTTGGTTACTTTTGTGCACCCAACCTCACGGAGTGTTACTGATAGCAAGACTATTTAGTAAGTTTCGTGCGCATGTTACTTGACCAAGCGTTATTAGTAACTCAATTGTTTTGTTACAAATAACCAGTGTACATTACCTCATGCAGTGTTACTGGTAACTCAACTGTTTGATTACTTTTATGTGTACCTTACCTCATGTTGTGTTATTGGTAACACAACTATTTACATAGTTACCTATTAAGTGACGCCTCATTAGGAAGTTATTAATAGCTAATCTGTTAAGTTAATTGCACCTAGGGTATAAGCACGATAATAAAACTATATTAGGTTAACATATGAAAACAAAGACAAAAGTTTAATCGTTAAAATTAAGTTTAATTAATTTGTAATGTTGTCAATAGTATGACCAATTAGGATTCGAAACAGGGACTCTGTATGTCCTGAGCATGCTAAGTTTAAAATTTCATATAAAATATTATTTAAAGAATATGTTAATTTATGTATCCCTCTATGACATTATTAATTCTGTACGTTTCCTACTGGGGACGGATAAACAGACATCAACTACAGCTTGTGGAAATTTATTAAAAATATAGGTCACTCTTTACATAACTATTTATTAATTTCTTAGGCTTATAATAGTTTGCTTTAGGTATGTCCCAAAAGCACGCTATATTCGTGATCATATTATGTAATGTAGTCTACTAGTTACATAATATGATACAGTTAAATATAATATTTGTCTCTGTTTTTGAAATGTTTGTGTTTTTTAACTCACAGTAACTAAATATAATAAAACCTACTTAAGTACAACTAAAACATATTTTTCGTTGTGTTCATAAACATTATATTAAGCACTCGTTCCTCATAGTTCCACCGATTGTTTTTATGCACTCGCGGTCCTAATAGGAAGATACACCAGTTCTGTCGCCGTCTGCTGATCCATATTCGTCTTTATGTAGTTTTGTACACCCCTACTTATAATATGCACACATGCACTGTTGAGAGTCCACTATTATGTATAATTCACATAATATCAATGAAATATATGCAAGGTTTTATTATTTTGTCAATTTTGCGACGAGTTCTAGTTCGAACCATACCACGAACATAAACTAACATGGCTTCCAGTTCCAATACAAAAAGTTTTGTTACACGCAGCCTACTTTTGATTAAATTTTACTCGTAACTAAATAGTTATGTAAATAATAGTGAATTTTATGTAACAAGCAGCATTGTATGTTTTGTTAACAACAAATCGTGTGTGAAGTGAATAATAACATGTGATAACATGAATATTTTTGGTAATTCAATGTTTGTTACTAGTAAGCTAAATATTTAAGTAAAGTATAAGCAAATAGTTCAATTATTATTTATTGAACTCTGTTTTGCAGCTTGTAAAGCTAAAAAGCTAAACTTATGTTTTGTTACCTGTTCATAAAAATATGTTTATCATTAACTAAACTCTATTTAACACAACCCGTTTTGTTGGAAATCACTGAATCAGGTGCTGTTATTTAAACACAGTTTGTTTGCTGGTAGCTTATTTTAAAATAACAAAACTAGTTGTGTTAATTTGTTTTTTCAGTGCCTCCTGCGGAAAAAACCTTTAGTTACGAAACCGACACAGAGAATGAAAATATAAGTTCAAACTAAACTAGTAAACTAAATTCTAAAATTGTATAAAGTATTGTAGTTGTGTTACTAATAGATTTTCTGTTGATACTTAAATCCGAATTGGTGTAACACTTGGAAAGACAATTCTTAAAAATATGATTGTTCCATTCAATTATGAATTACATAGAGTAGTATAATTTAAGAACTGTAATTTTAAAGCTTTATACCAATTTGGACTATAACTTGAATAGAATAAAAAACTTTAATATTTTACTAACAATTATATTTAGTTCGCTAGTTTAGTTTGATGTTTTGCATAAACGAATTGCATTGTGTATATTAGAAAAATAAAATGATGTCCATCGTCATCCCGTGATTAAGGAACGAATGATACAATCCCAGGAGATTACGACTGAAATCGCTTACGTCTTCGGCTCAGGCCTACTATGAGTTTTATATATTAAACCTACTTATAACTGCACTTGATAATCTTGTTTAGTTTAAAGCCAGTTCGCTAAGCACTTTTATGTATACATTATAAAAAAATACAAAATTAGCTAAGAAAAATATATTTATCGCAATAAGAAATTATTTCAAGCTACTTAACGAACTTATTCGATTACCCAACTCGAGTAAACCTACGAAATCCTTTTTGCTGCCGTTCCGAAATCGCGTTAATTTCCTCAAAAGCTGCTAAAGTCCTCCTTATCTGGTGATATAAATCTTATAGCACTCGTCCTGGGATTTAACAGATCTTGTAGCGAATACCGCTAACTCCTACAACTGCAATTAGCTTCGGTTGCCAAAGACCCTGTAATCCGCGAAATGGACCTCTTGTTCTCGTTATTTAAATAACCAAATAGGAGCATAACGAGCTAAGTTTACGTAGATGTATTTTGCTTAAATCATTTTCATATCAAATACAGTGGTTTTCAAAAACGCTGATTGAAATAAAATGTTATATAGTTACACCGCTACAAACACATATATTGAATTTTATTTTAAAATAATGCTTTAATTTATCGTGACCACGATCATTCAGAGGCCCATAAATATTGCAAAATCCAATTCATAACCAAAATCTAAAGCAATAATAGCCGCTATCCAGACATAAATCTAAATTATTACACACACTTTAGGACTTAAATTTATCCGAGCTCTATTGTCTTCTGCGGTTTAAATTAGAATTTACTAAAATATTATTTTCTCTTGCAACTTTCGAGAGCCAAGTTCGTTATTCAAAATTATTAATCCGCTAAATTAATTTAAATTCCAAACTTTGTCTAATCTTCGATTCTAGAGGTAACAGAATATTATTTTATACAGGGTGTAAAATTAAACACGTATCTTTTAATTTAATTTTCACCCCAGGGAGTTTCACACGCGGATTTACTTTTGGCGACCTCTAACACAATAAACTCTACTACATCATTGTATATTTTCATAATAATATATTTCTTTAAATAGAATGTAACTACCAAGTTGAAGTCAGTCGGTTGAAAAAAAAGCAAAGAGAGGCAATCAATCTGTGCCTAACTATCGAATCTTGTGAAGGATCGATCGAAGAGCTTAGCAAGCGAATATGGGTCTGTCAGTTGTTTGTACCTTCAGGTACATTATTAAATTATTTATCTACCGACTTCCAAAAAGGAGGATGTACTCAACTCAAATGTTTTTTTTTACATCATAACTATCGATAGGATGAACTGATTCTCAAATTTCTCTTTTTGTTTGAAAGCTGGTGCTTTCCAGTGTAGCTACATTTAAATTTCATAAAATTCGGCCCAGTAGTTTTTCAGTTACACTCCATTAACTGAATAGAATGGAAGTCGGTATTAAATTTTTCAAATTGTACTTGTAACTATTAATAATAATCTAGCGCTGTGGGTAAGGGAGTGAGAAAGGATGCGTGAGAGAAAGGGAAGCCAGACAGACTGGTGCCGTAACGCGTTACGTAACGAATCCGTTTACCCTCCCATAAGAAGTTAGCACTTCAAAAAACTGTCTTCGCATTATTCTAATACTACTGAGCTAGTGAAGTGACTAGTGAGAGCTGTGCATGGAAGCCCGTCCCGTACTCCAATGTTGTACCATTTTAGTTCGACAGGGTTGTAAAATCTCAACTATGTCTTAATAAATATATATAACAAGTACAATTTGAAAAAAATAATACCGACTTCTATTCTATTCAGTTATTGGAGTGTTCATCAAAAACTACTGGACCGAATTTGATAAAATTTAAATGGGACTACAAGCACCAGCTTTCAAACATAAAAAAAGAATTTGAGAATCGGTTCACCCAGTTATGAGGTAACAAACATAAAAAAAAACAATTGAATTGAGTACCTCCTCCTTTTTGGAAGTCGGTAGATAATCATCACACAGTAAGCATCTGGCTTCTTCTAAATCACCCTGTAACGTTAACAGTAACACCTAAAGATTAAAGGGTTGCGTCGCAAAACGCTAAGTCACCATGATTCAACCCCTTACCAGAACTGCTATAAATCTAACTTCACTTGCAATAAATTTAAGTTATACGAACCACATTTTAAACTATAACAGAATTTAATAACGTAACGCATCGATTGTTTAACGACTTCCGTAATTGAATTGCTGGTATAATAATACGATGTACTGGGGTCGTAACATAGAATAGAGTGAAATAGCGTTCTCTTCTGTTTACTTCATGCGAGATTTGACATGAAGATAGGTGAAAGTATTGTGATATTAAAATATTTCGAACATACTCGTGAATAAAAAAGTATAGTGTAGGTTTCAAATACCTGACGCCAAGATATTTTGTATTTCGAATATACATGAGGCTTCAAAATACATTTTAACATTAAAATACACTTAATCTCTATTGAGCGATTGTGAGTGACGTACAAAGATTGTTTTCTTTTGCCGGTTTTACTCACTCCAACAAGAGGCTGTTTGTCTGACAGTACATTTAAAAATCTAGTATTCATGAAAGGAATGGCTTTACTGATTGATCTTGTTTTTGATTAATTTTGGTTGCCTCTACTTTTCTGCCCGTGCTGGTCTAGATTATTTAGTATTTCGTATTTTAATTAAAAACAGCTAAAATAATGTATTTTGTATTTTATATTTCTAATACCATACTTGAATGTATTTTATATTTTAATTACTTGCAATACAGTATTTTTTAATTTGTGTTTCAATTAAAGCAAAGCATGTATTTTGCCCAGCCCTGATTATATATATACTGGTAACCAGTACTACACTATAACTTTAACACACAGGTGAGTGATGTTTTTATACTTGCTGAAAAACCCGTAAGTGTGTAGATTCAAATGTTAACAAATATACGGAAGTAAGTAGCTTTAGGGCCAGAGCAGGAGTTTGTATGTATGCTCGCGATGACATTTGTTATCGACGTCTCCGTAACCTTGAAGACCCCAAATTTTCCGTCATGTGGGTTCTGGTGGACAACGGCATGGAGAAGATACTTTATGCTAGTGTCTATCGTTCGCACAGCGGAGATGAGGAGACAACCAGGCTCACAAACTACCTCAGTGAGGCAGCTGACGTGGCCCAACAGAGGTATCCTTCTGCTCAATTAGTGCTTCTGGGGGATTTCAACGCCCACCATCAAGACTGGCTATACCCATACCAGAGCACAGACTACGCTGGTCGAGAGATGCGTAAGCTTGCCTTGACGCTAGACCTCACCCAGCTGGTCCAAGGAGCTACAAGGATTCCAGATGTTGATGGCCACACAGCCAACTGCTTGGACCTTCTGCTGACAACAGATCCAGACCGCTACTCGGTGTCGATTTCATCACCCTTGGGTAGCTCCGACCACTGTCTGGTGAAGTCTGTGTCGGTCTACTCCCCGCCCGATCCCAGCCCAAAAGGCACCCGGCGGGTGTGGCGATACAAGTCGGCAGATTGGGATGAGATGCGTAATTTTTTCTCGTCTTATCCTTGGTGGAGGGTTTGTTTTTCTTCTAGCGATTCCTCAGCTTGCGCGGATGCTGTGACAGAAGTGTTACGACAGGGTATGGAATATTTCATTCCATTTTCTGACATCTCGCTGTCCAGCAAAGCTCGACCATGGTTTAATGCCAAATGTGGAGATGCAGAAGCGTCAAAACATGAGGCCTACTTAGCCTGGGCTGATGCTCGAACCCGCAAATCTAGAGATGTACGTGAGAAGAAGAAAGCATTTAACCTTGCCGCCAAGTCCTGCAAAAAGGCCCTCAAGATGGCTCGCTTCGACCACATACGCCGGACAGGGAACAAACTTGCTTCTTACCCTTCGGGTAGCAAAGCGTTCTGGTCCCTGGCGAGGTCGATCGAAGAGAACTTCTGCCGTCCCTCACTGCCTCCACTGCTGAAACCCGACGGCTCACTAGCGCATACTGCTGAAGAGAAAGCAAATTTATTTGCCACTCTGTTTGCAGAGTCTTCACGTCTAGATGCTGGTAATGCTGTACCTTCTAGTCTGCCAAATTGCGGGACGGTAATGTCAGAAATCCGCATTCGACAGTCTGAAGTCCGCAAAGCGTTGCGCAATCTAGACGTGAACAAAGCTAGTGGTCCAGACGGTATACCAGCTGTAGTCTTGAGGATGTGTGCGCCAGAGTTGACTCCTGTATTGACTCGCCTCTTTCGCTTGTCTATGACGACTGGTCAAGTGCCAAAGTCCTGGAAGCTTGCAAACGTGCAGCCCGTGCCCAAAAAAGGTAGTCGCGCAGACCCTGCTAATTACAGGCCTATTTCAGTCACTTCCGTACTATGTAAGACAATGGAACGTGTACTGAACCACAGGCTCCTGGCATACCTAGAAGTGAACGATCTCCTCAGTGACCGACAATACGGATTTCGCCGAAACCGGTCTACTGGGGATCTTCTAGCGTATGCCACTCACATCTGGAACTCAGCCATCGAGAACCACGGAGAGGCGCTTGCTGTCTCTCTCGATATCTCGAAGGCTTTTGACAGGGTCTGGCACGATAGCCTCATTAGCAAGCTTCCTTCATACGGCCTTCCCACTGGTTTGTGTGTCTGGATTTCAGATTTTTTGAGGGATCGGTCGATTCGAGTAGTCATCAATGGCTGTTCTTCCGCCCAATTGGCTATAAATGCCGGAGTCCCCCAAGGATCAGTACTCTCCGCAACACTTTTTCTGCTGCATATTATTGACCTGCTGAAACCCGGTATTTTTGGTTACGCAGATGACAGCACCGTTGTGGAGAGTTACACATCTAACGCACGAACCAGTGCATTACAAATCCAGTCTCATAGGGAAGCGATGGTTCAGCGCTTGAACTTTTCTTTGCAGGCAGTCTCCGATTGGGGCGATGCCAATCTAGTTAAGTTCAATGCTGCTAAAACCCAGGCGTGTCTTTTCTCCGCCAAATGGAGCCCTTTTCAGCTGGCTCCTACTTTCAGGGATGTGTCCGTGCCGATAAATAACCATTTCGAGCTTCTTGGCATCTCATTAACACCAACTCTCAATTTCGGCTCCTACATTGAGTCCAAAGCCCAGCTTGCCTCAAAAAAGCTTGGTGTTTTGGCTAAGGTGAGACAATACTTCACACCGGGACAGTTGCTTAATCTTTATCAAGCCCAAGTCCGGTCGTGTATGGAGTACTGTTCTCACCTTTGGGATGGTTCTGCCAAATACCAGCTGGAGACACTGGAAGCTATTGAGAGGAAAGCCAAGAGACTCATTAACGACGACCACCTAGTACGCAAGAGACTCCAGAGCCTCGAGCATCGCCGCAAAGTCGCTTGTTTATCGGTTTTTTATCGGATACATTTCGGTGAGTGTGCAATGGAACTTCACAATTTGATTCCGCCATCCCCATTCTATAATCGGACATCCAGAGATACTCAGAAGCGCCACCGCTTTATGGTGGATATTCCATTTACCCGGACGAAGCGATTTACTTCTTCGTTTATCATACGAACCGCTCGGGAATGGAACACCCTCCCTGAGTCGGTGTTTCCGGTTAAGTACGATATGGGGGTCTTCAAAACACGAGTGCATAGGTATCTTCTGGGTAAGCGCGCTCCATCATCGATCGCATCATCACTTAGCATCAGGTGAGATAGTGGTCAAGTGCTACCCTCGTGCGTGCTTGTTCTTGGTAGTCTTGCTTGAGCATCTGAACCGGCAGACCAGTGGATGTAGGCTCCAAATTCAGCTTGGGGCTGTTATTTTTCCTGTCTGATTTGAAGTCGCAGTTCTTTAAAAATGTATGATGATCAGTCGTTATAAGCAAAATTACTCGTTTTAAGTCTACTCAAAATAATTGACTTCTTATAGAAAATTGATTTATTCTGACCACGCTGCTAATGCCTCCAGTATAAAAAAACAAACATATGTAAATATTCCTAAAACTTTAATGCTAAGAATGGAAAAAATATAGCTGAACCTATCGCCCAAATAAATCTCGGAAATACGGGGAAAACAAACGCAAATTCAACCGCTAAAAGAAGGATTACAAGAGATACGATCTCAAAATACACGAAATGTTATTAAGGCCCACCCCTGTTTATTTGCTACTGTTCACAGAATTTTTATGAAGAACAGTGCAAATAGTCGAGCACAAACATTAATCTGTTTCATACAACAGAGAAGATGTAAAGGGACCACGAAAAGTAAATATTGTCTTAGGGGACAAAACTCGGCTTTCCACTACCTCTTGGCACCAATTAGAGCGTGGTATGATTTTTAGAGTAAACTTAATTTTGCTGATTGTAGACGCATTACGTTTTGTTTTTATTTAAGCGCTTTGACGAAGATCTGTCTAGCGTTCCATTAGAGTCAAATGACATAATATTGAAGAAAATATTAAGGCCTTTACAAACGGCGTTGCACTGTCTGATATAAATTAAAATAAAACTTATTACCTACACAGTCTTACATTTTATGTGTTAAATTTTGATTTGATGTTATAAACATCAAACTTATTTGCTATTAACTGCAATACTTTAACATAAATAAAACACAGGATAGAAAATTAAAAATACGTATTATTATAACATAAAATAGCGTGCCTAGGTACTGTCAGTTATATTAAAAATGTTCATGTTATACTTTGAAACACTATATTTAGGTCCGTTGTTTGTTTACGTTGTATGTGTACAAAATTAGTATTTATTAAACGAGTAGGTATTTATTGCATTCAATTTTCTTAGAATCTTGGTTCGTTGGTTGTTGTTGAAAATTAAAAGTAAGTAGGTAGTAATATTTGTCATGGAATGTGGATCCAATTACAATCAGACTTGAAAAAATAATGGCCCACGAGTTTCTTGCTGCTTCTTCTCGGCGGTGGTTCTTTTCCGAAGACAGCGGTAGAATCATTTAAAAATTTTGACGTTCATAAGAGTGTCTATGATGCCTAAACTGAATAAATAATTTTTGAATTTTGAATTTGAATTTTGAATTTTGAATCATGTATTTTGTCCATCAAATTTATGACAACATATGAAATCATCTCAAACCATCAAAACACAGTCAAAACTACCTGCGTGATGATTAGTGATGGTAATGATGATAAGTATTGTATGTGTTAATCCAGCGTCGCATCTACTTCATACGAAATTTCACAACAATTGTTCCAAACTGTTTGAACGAGAAGAAGTAACAAACATTCAAACACACTCACAAACTTCGCCTTTATAATATTAGTGGAATGTGATATGTAACTGAATACCTACGTTAGTAACTACAAACAACGATACGGTGGCCTAGTTGGTTAATGGCGTCTGACACGGATTGTCAGAAGATGCAGGTTCTTGACTTTGACTTTGACTTACAAGTAGTTAGTTCTTGAACTAAAAACTGTGTGTTTCAAGGCCCTTTTCAATAAACTAGAAATTCTAAAATGTCGATTCGCACAGATACCATCTATGAGGTCCGTTTCGCGATATTTTTGCTCACAGTGCTATTGTCTACCATAGCCGGTCCGAAACAAGTCGCGATTTTGACAGCTCGGGGCACTGTAAGCATGTTGATCAATCGGACCGGCGTTGTAGCAATAACGAACAACCATTCGCGCGCGAAAAACAAGTGCATGAAAATGAAGTGTGTAGATTAAAAAGAAACGTTATATGGACCGTCTTTTACAACTTTTACAACTTGTAAAAACAAACAAACTCCTGTCACTTTTGACAGAAAGCTCACGACGATTTTGGTGTAGAGCATGGTTCAAGTAATCGTCAATATGGCGGCAGTTAAGACGTCATCGATGACGTAGCGTGGGCCATCGTAATCACGCTCACGGTGAAAAAGGCTTGATTGGGACCGCACTGAATGAAATCTTGAGGTGACTAGAAATGCCTGGAGCGGACGGAGCAAACAATGTCATCTTCTACGTCTCTGGATTTTAATTACTTGTCGGAAACTTGTGACCGCCGGCTGTATGGAACCGTTTCGACGCTTTATTGCGGATTTCGAGAATTGACATGTTGTGTACTACATGTCTGTTTCTATTGTGTGAAAATAGAAATTAACAAATTGATGGTAACAACAAACAAACTCTTGATTTTTTTAACATTAATTTATTTTTAGTGTTGTTACCTAATTCAGTAACTAATTTCAGCACACATAAACAAAAACATCAGTGCTACATTTGAATTCGTTTTATTATAGAGAGGAAATAAATACAAAAAGAAAATCATAAACTTTGTTAATCCATTAGCATACATGTTTGTGATATTCCAGTTTCAGAATGGAAATCATAAGTTTAACAAAACCCCAGTTCAATTTTAAAATGTATAGTACCTAAATATGAGTTTAAATTTGTATCATTCACCGCATTAGTCTTAAAATGTTTCCTCTTTAGTATTATCTAATATCTCATTATAATTAAAACCTTTACCAACAGTACCTTTATTATCAATACTAAAATTTACAAGGCATTTAAATATACATAATTTACGCAACGATTGTATTTCTGTTTGTATAATTATAAGGCTTAGGTTCTGTTCCTGTTTTGGTGAAATAAATATTATTATTAGTATTTAATTTTTATCACGGATTTCATCCGGTCCTTTCCAAATGCATAAGTGGAACTGTAGTTAACACTTAGAGGCCTGTTTGGTATAAAAATACAAAGTAGTATAAAAACAGAATTCTGGATGACGGTGACATGGATTATCTATTACAAAAATGGGTTAAATAACAAGGCTATCGATATGAACTTATACATATAAGGAAAATACATGGCTATGGACGAGACTACGGCACCTGCCAATTTTAGTCTCATCTTAAAATATGTAGGCAGGTGGTGATTTGCCACCCACTAAACGGGCCCCCCATAAGGGCACCATCAACGGTGACAAAAGGGGCAATGTTGGTGTGGTTGGCTAAAGGGTGTCGAGAGGTGTGCTGCGGTTTCACTAGAGCGCTACTACCGGCGTTATGCCCTTTAACATTTCCACCTTTGGAGCTTTTTGTTACTTGCTCTGGAGTCTCCACCCCCAGACGGCCACTTAAGGCAAGCCCGGGTTAGGGGTCTCATTAAGCCCCAGGAAGAATCAGGGTCCACTGTTGGCACTCACCGACGGCTCGCCACAAAGCCGCCCCTGCGGAATCATTATTATTATAAGAAAGCGGAATTTTTTCCCTCAGCGTAAACACATCTGAAGCTTTACTGAGCATGCATTAGTTTTACTGAATTATTTACTAAGTTTGAGATTGCTAGTATTGTAATTGGCCATCGTGAATATGTAGTAGCTACCAGTTGCGTTTCAACATGTAACAGGATGTGACACATCTTAAATGAAATGTTTCATGATCTTTAACGGGTTTTTAGTTTTTTAGTTTAAAAAGCTTTAATTCTATGAAGAAATTGCCAGCGTATTGCAAATTACGTGCTGACCATTCTGGTTTATATTCAACCAATCTAATTCCTTTTACAAATCCCAGTTCACTGCAATTCTTAACCTTCAGAAATTATAATTATCGATTTAACAAAAGGTATTCAAACGGATTATTAAGCAGAATTGTTGGAATCAGTCGCAAATAAAAATTTGTGTGTGTATGTGTGAGAGTGTATATAAAGTAACTTTGATTGTTTGAGCATTAATTTAATTTATTAAAGGCCTATATATAGCTTGTGATTAGTGCGTATGTATCTCTAATTTTACTAATATTCTACGATTTATTAATCTTTCAACGGTTAAATTCTATTCAATAAAATACTACTTATAATAAACTTTAGTAAAAAATCGTAGCCAAAGATGGTTTTAACCGCCTCAGTAACGCCGCTGATTCTTATTCCTGGGTTAATTTACTATCGGACTTCTTCGAATTAGTTTCGGTATTAATAACAAAGTTCGAATGTTTTGTTTAGTTACCTTAAGCAATATTTACATACTTGTGTGGATACGATAAAGGTAAGGTCTCGTACATATTCGGTGCCAATGACTTCTTTCAATAGACGCTGGCAAATATTAGCTTTCGTAGCTTTGATCTGAAGTAGACGTTCATTTAGAAACATCGCGCTGTTAATTAAGTTCAAACAAGACGTGCCAATCGAGCTTTATACCCTTGTTACACGAATTTAAATTAAATTGACGTTAGATGATTAAGAATTGACGTTACGTTGGAAGATTTCGAGTGACATTATGTGACCATTTATTTTTTCGCCCTATTTCTAATTTATGTACGTGGACTCGTACTTTTAACTTGTGATATTCCTCAAATCAGTTATGTTAATACTTATAGTTGTATCGATTGATATTTTTGTTCATGTAGTGTAAGTCATGGCACAGTCACTTATGTAATATCTTTCATTAAGCCCTGTCTACGTCATATTGTTCTAGTATAGCGGTGGATGCATTCCTAAAACTTTCTAAAGCGATTAACGACGAAAAGAAAAAAAAATACGTTTCATGTATTTGTACACTTTGCCAACACTCGTGCACTGTCACGAACACTTAACGGTTAATAACCAACCACCGTTACACTTCAAAACCCGAAGACACCTACGAGAATTAAATGAAAATCAACGATACGTAGCCAATGTTGGGTTTTTCCCTCCATCAATTTTTTGGACTTATATTGCTTCTTACGTAATAATCCAATATCATAAGTTAGTGTAAATAGCTCTACACAAAGTCATCTCATCAATAAATATAATGGATTATAACTAGTAGATGAATCAACATGTTTAAACGTTATTATAATGTTATATCTTCGGACAGCATCTGCAGCATATAGAAATGCTGATATCTCAATTCCATTTTATCTCTGTTTTCCATTATTATTAGACAAAAACAATGCAATGCTGTCAAATCGAATATCTTCGATAGGTAAGCCAGGTGTCTGAACAATCCCTTTTATCTAATGCAACGTCTTATCAGCATTTACTGAAAAGGGTTTTCAGTTCGAATGGAAAGGAACTACGAGTAGATACCTTTTTAGTTTTGCTTTCGAAATATTCAGTTGCAAATTCCATTGAGAATGGGTTCGAAATATAATATAAAATATAATAATAATCCTTATTGGTGTTCTTACAAAACAGTTCATAGACTAATAATACTCACATAAAACATTCTGTGGAATTACCACAGTTGCTCGTAGGTACCACAGCATAAAAATATAGACTGTGTAGGTACGTTGTACGTATTAACGTAGAAAAGCACCTACAAGCAACTGGTATCTAATTAATAGAGACAGCTTTACAGCATTATAGGTACAACACAATATACTTGAAGGTAAGTAATTGAACAAATAGAAGCACATGTAGGTACTATATTTATGGTTTGATGACATTCTCACAAGAAGATCTGATTCGCGAATGTCTATGACGCGATATTATGTGACCAATGAGCAGTCAGTTTTCGTACTGCGATGTAACCCAAAGAGAAAAAGAAAGCGGATTTAATGCTCTTTAATATGCGGTTTAATTATTTTTGTAGTCGATATACTAAACTTTCAGATCGTTTTCTTCATACATGCTTGTTTTTATTTAAATAAAAAAATTTAAAAACGTTTAACTAATTAATAAATTTGAGTTTCAGTTTTAAGAAAACCATCTAATCGCTATATGAGAGGGACGAGTTACTCACGAAGCAATCCTTACATGGTCATGATGCTAATCAAGTGAAACATTGTGTGGTAGAACACTTGTGATTCTTACCTGGTGAGTACCACCGCAGTACCAGATATTCTGCAGCAAAGCAAACATTCGACACGGGACATTAGATTAGAGGTATAACTCCCTCCAATCGAAATTGAAATAGTATAAACATATACACACCTTGCGTATCTACGACGAGTAAGAGCAGACTTTCGCAAAAAAACTCTGAACCAAATAGTTACCCCTTTAGCCACTCCTTGTGGCTAACCAAGAGAGAGATAGGCATCTCTTTGATTTTTTTCTCTATCTATATTTCTGTTTGTACATTCCCATGGAAAAAAACAGATCAGTTATTTAAAATTTTTATGATTTCCACGTAATTTTTAAAAGTTTTCTTCTAAACCTTATTCTGATTACTACATTTTAAAACATACGTTATTCAAATTGGTCCAGCCTTTTCAACCAATCTTGACGAAACTTATATTCTTATTCTACTAATCAATATAATTTTCTTGTTGACGGCGATTTTTGAGTGGGGGGAGGAGGGCATTTTTCCTAATAAGGGGGGAAGTATGCTGTGGCGCTAATTTCCGACCGGTTTTGATAAAATTTGGTAAACACATTAAGTAAATTGTCTAAAGAGGAGTTTCGAATATGACCATAATTGGTCAAGAGGTTGCCGATTTAATAGGTTCGGTAGTTTTAAAACTGGATTCGATTCTGGTAATATTCGGCAAGAACATCAACAAGTTTCGGCAAGTACCACACAACATATCAAATTTTAGCAAAATTGGTCAAGGTCTTTTCGAAATATTTAAATTTTTCTGAGGTTTGATAACCTGTAGATAGCTCAGGCTGCGAAAACTTGCCGCTGATAAGACTGTGCGCGTTCTACTGTTCGCAGAGCTATTTTTATAATATAAAACTCCTTGCCTTCAACCTAAAACAAAGCCTTTCATAATAACGTTGTAGCGTATAAACTCCCCGCACGGATTTCAAATCCACTTATCTGAGTACCATTTTTTATTTCTCTAGAAAAGGTCTGTTATGTTCATAAAACGTAATGAACGGGTTTCAGAAAACCTCCATAAATATGTACAACTACCTATCATTAATATGTAGAAATACTTAGAACTGCCTATTATAAGATTATAACCACATGTAGCTACACTCAAGACGCGTAATTACAAGTCGCTAAGCCATCGCTCGATAAGATTTTCGGCAATTACGCTAATCGGATCAGGTTTGAGGTCGTCACTACGCAACAAACCACTAAACTAATCCCCCATGTAAGTGATTGCCATCGTTTCACGGTGTAACATGTTTCGGGATTTGAACGTTGTAAATAACTGTACCAGTACAGTACCTTACCTAAATATACGTCAGTGCTTAATTTTAGACATTTATTTATGATTAGTTGACCTGCCAGCGGCTTCGCTCGCTTGGTCTTTGTGTAGTGGCGAGAGAGTTATTCTTTAAATTTCAATAACATTAATTGAACCGATTGACATGAAAAGAAATGTTATGTGAAGCTTAACACAGTATAATATTGAAAGCCGCATTTATCGGATAAGCCGTTTCTGAGATTAGCGTGCACAAACGCACAGACAAACAGACAGACACAAAAAACAACAGACAACAGAAATATGTAACAATATAATTTTTTCATTATATTTTTGTTTACAAAAGTCCGAATTATATAATATGTATATACCTATTGGTATGTTCTGAATGACATATTCAGACTTACTTACCTAGATACCTACATAGGTTATAAAAGCACTGAATATAAAATCTAGAAATATGGTATAACTGCGAAAGTGACTGCCTTTCTTTACTTGACTATTCAGGAAGGTTGGTATATATTTAATTATTTATTTATTGCATCATATGAATTACAATAGGTCTTACAAATATCATGTGTTAGTGTCATATGACCATGCATATTACTAATAGCAAATAATATATTATCATTTTGAATGGAATTTTATTGTAAATTTTTATCAACATATGAAGGTCCCGTTTTGTACATTGTCAGTTTCCATGCACGGTGGTGCTATTAACTTATGTGGGTACCGAGTCGGGGACCTACGTATTTGATCACCTTCTTTTCTATAAAAAAGTGCATATTTTCTTACAAATTTAGCTATTTCTAATATATATATTGCATGAGCTTTCAGGTGTTTGAATATTTACAATTATTCTGACATATTTTTTTGGCATAAAAAATATTATCTGCTTCAACGCTATTGCCCCAGAGTAAGATGTCATACTTTATCCAAGAAAAGGCATACGCGTAGTAGGTACATGGATATGGCTGTTTTTTGATCGGTAGTTTTTTTTTAATTTCTTTTAAGGCATATGTGAAGCTACAATATAATACAAACACAATATAGTTGCTATGTAAGTGAATTAGGATATAGGTATTGGTCACCAACATCATAATTTTTCAAGAAGACGAAACGGCGCAAGAATATAATATATTTTAGTACATCAAAACCGGGTTTAAATTACAGTTATTTCTATGCGTTGCAATGCAACGAGATGGATATGTAAATTTCTTAAATTATTATATTAAACATTTCAGTTCATTATCATCGCAGCTACATACTTATTACAAAATTTTAAGCGAAAGTAAATATTTTAATGAGAGCTGACCCACGTGAGGCTTAGTCCACGCCTGCGTAATCTAAGCATTTAAACTTTGAAAATATTCAAAGTACACTAAATGTAGTCAGGTAAAATTTCATATATAGCCTAATATATTAAATATAATATATATTTATAAATTTATACTTGTGATTGAAGCACACTTTACTGGCTCTCTAAAATCACATTAAAAATATACCAGCCTGCAGGGCTAGCACGGGCAGTGGACTATTTATCCCCGTGGAGAAGAAAGAAATCTTTTCCAACACGTCATTTTTATCTCCCTTGCGAGCACGGCAACGCCAGAGGATAGTTTATCCACGTGGATAGACGGCGAGAGTAGCATTTCGTATGGTTTTTACTTCGTAGGTGCCATTTAAAGCAAATGTAACAAAAGTCTCAGAGTAGCGTGTGCTATACATACGTAGTATCCTATTTCATTTACTAAGACTCATTATGCGTATGGAAGTGGGGACCTATTGTAGTGTATAAATAGATCAGAATGTATATACAGGAAAGTAATACAATAATAACCTTGATATGCACCGGCAAACCATTAGTATGGTTTCGAAGCTGCAATGCATTAGCACGCCATTTCTTTATTGACTCGAAATATGTATCTGAATTGATGTTAATTGTAAACGCTGTTGAATTACCAAAATAAATAAATAAAATAAAAATTAATTAACTAGTAAATCGAAAGGGTTGTGACATCTCGATTATATCTCCGGCGTAATTTTGGTCCATTATTTCCATTTCCCGGGACAAAATATTATTAGTAGTATATGTGCGAGACATATTTAAATGAAAATAAAATTTTATCTACCACCTTCGAAGAAGATTATAACTTTTCTCCGTGTTTTGTCGATCGGAGTGACTTTTACCCACGTTTTTACGATTTCATGCTCTATAGCAGGAGTAGCGGGACATACTGTCTACGAGAAAGGTCAAAAGGAAACCTTTTATCTCTTTCCCCGGTAGCCGTGCTCTGTAAGGTGGTGAAGACAATTATTTCCACTGGCAGTTGGATAAAAACGATGGAAAGACTATTTCTCTCCGTCGCGTAGGCCTACTGGTAACCTGAATTATAAGCATAATGACAGTTGAATATGATATGAAAGTAATATATTCAGTAGTCCCCGCGTCATAAGGTAACAATGGAATAGAAAGAGATAAGGTGAAATTGGAACAAAGTGACAGACATTATTACGGTTATTGCCACTTTCTGGTACTCCCGTTTACTTTTTAATGTTATTTTGACGGCTTAACTTACGCAGTAGTTGTAGTCGAATATCTCGACCGGTTTCGTGACCGTCCGGGCCACTTCTTCATGGAGTACTTGCGCACCCGGCTGTGTTCGCGCTAGTACTAGCAGTCAAAATATTCGACTATACCTACCGCGTAAGTTAAACCGTCAAAATAACATTAAAATGTGTACGAAAGTTTCAATCAAGTTACGTATTTACTTTTTAATAAATTCATATTTTTCATACAGCTAACAATGGATTGTCATTAGGCACGCACGAGCACAAATATAAAATATATAGAAAAGTATTCATTATAACGAGATCTTTTTAAATATAATTTGAAAATAATCCCAATCAAATTATATCGTCCCAACTCGAAAGTAAATTAAAAATGTATACGGCTCTGTCCCACTGAAAGCATATTTTTGCATTATTGTGAACCTTCTCCGATAAAGGTCGTAGGGCAATACACTCTCTAGGTGCCGTTGACATTGATGCGAGTACCGAGCCGTTTAGGGCGTTTACAAACTTGGCGTGAAATAGACGCTCATCCATTAGATACACGGATAAAGATATCCATATAAAGATATACACGGACTGCTCGAGCCAGTGATCAACATACACGGACCGCTCTTGCAGTCATTGTCAACAACTTGAAGCTGCTAGCAGTCCGTGTATGCCTGGCGACTGCTTAACAGCCAACCGCCAAAATCATTTGCAACTGCTCGGACGGTTTCGTGTATGTGTATACGTAGAAAACTGTAGTTCACTGTGCAGACGCAACTTGAACCAGTCCATGCCGGCTGTTTCAAGCTGTCCGTGTATCTGGGCCCTAAAGTGGCGTTCTCTACATGTCGTAAAACTGTCGCACAATGTTGTAGGTTTTTTTGATGATCAGGAGTTCGACTTTTGTTCCTAAGTAGTAGAATGGGAACTCCGGAGAAAGAATGCACCATAGGGCTTCAAGCGTAGCGAGTTGCACATATGGGTAGCTATCCTAGTACCCTTTAATTAAGACATGTTTAAACTATAATTAAACTTTATAAGAAGGTCATGATATAAAATGGTATCGTATATTTGCTTACAATATTACTATACGATACCATTTTATATCATGACCTTCTTATACAGTTTAATTATAGTTTAATTATAATTAAATATATATATATATATGGGTGCGTAAGTGTGGGTAATAATGGACAACGACCAATCAGCGTTAAAACGACTGAAGAGAATTTAAAATGTATGTCCTGAAACAATACTTAAAATACCAACTTGTCTAGTAAAATGTTTCTTTTGAATAGTAACACGCTGGCTGGAGAATACAACATATTTTGTTAAATGTTTTATCTATATATTTAATTTTTCTTTTAGCGACAAGCGTTATGAACGCGTAGTTTGTAGAATGCCTACGTGGGGCTGTATTTTCAATGCGTGAATAATCCTGAAGACGTAGGCACTCAATAAAAGCCTTATTTTAGAGATAGATTAGTACCTATCTTCAAATACCACCTGTGGTTTGTGGTTTGTTTGGTAATTTAGTTAGTGCAATCGATCGGTATTAGTATTTAGATTGTTTTGAGACGATATAACATGCAAGGTATATATTACACACATTTAGCTTCTTATTTTCGGTATGGATTTCATCTTTTTGTGATGGTATAACTTTAATATATACTACTGACAATACATGCAAGTCGTTCCTCTGACGAGAAGCGCTGCATTGCCCAAGATAGGCGCAAGTTCATTACCCCGAGACGAAGGTGTGTATTATCAATCTCTCAGTTACTTCACTTGTGAAAAATTCCCTTCAACTTTAGCATAGTCTTACCTCGCGATATTTTATTCATAACGTTTTTTAATTTCTAATATGGTAAGTGTACCAAAGAGTATGATTGAAGTACCAAAGAGTATTGAGTACCAATGTAGATAAGTAGTACTACTATGTACAACCCCAAGATTGTTATCAGACAAACAATCTCAACCTCTTGACAAACCGACAGTTTAAAAATCGAAGAGGGTCGTAGACATCACCCTCGACCCTTAACAATGCCAATCATTGAAACATGAAAATCCGGTAAGCAGATGCATCAATTTCTGCCAAATATCTGAATACAAACCTTACAGAATGGAAAATAATCTTTCTACCTAGGAATTAAAGTATTTTTTCCCGTAATGTGTCCATGGTTCACTCTCTAAATAGCATTGTTAAAGTAAAACCAGCCAATCAGTTCCATCAGCACTTGTGAAACCAATGAAGCGGACTTAATGCTTTTGAGGGTTAAATCTTTACGTTCTGGCTCTTGTCATATTATCAATACATTCTAGTTTTCGTATTCGAAAGTTGAATTCATTTGAAAATAGATATTACGTGCGGTTGAATGGTTTCTCTAATCTCTGGTTGACACGAATAGATTGGGGCCGATTATTTATCGATGATATCTATCGGAGAAAGATTATTTGCAGACCTTTTTCAATTTACGCGACAATAACTTTCGTGTAAAAGGTTGGAGGTTGTTCTTTTTTTGATAAATTGAAGGTAAAAAACCGCAATAATTTTATAGATTTTATTATCTATAGATACGTATGGTATATAATAAAGTTGCTTTTCGCGTATGTCTGTTTGTGGTTTTCACCATCAGTTATATAGTTTTTCACCGACGGTAATATTTTAAGTAAGTACGAAACAAACTTCACAATTTTAACTCGTTTAATAACACCCATGCGAACCGGGCGGAACGCGAGTTATTTATATATTAACAATGGTCAAATGTTGACCATGTACTCTAAAGTACCGAAAATAGATACAAATATATTGAAGTAAATAATAATTATCAATATAAATCCCGAAATATTAAACTAGAGTAAACCTAGACCTAGACCTTAAAATGTTCTACAATACAAATTAATTATAATTATTTAATCTTTCATTAAATTTTTTAATTTATAATTTGATAAATGACAACAAACCAGTTACGCTTATTAAAACAAGAGAACAGAGATAAACAATGTTCAAATTCAGTAATAAACAAATATTAACCACGAAAGTTTGATTGTGTTATCAAACTTTCGTTATATGTATTGAAACTAAAATAAACTCAATAATGATATACATTTTTACATAAAAACTACCTACCTAAAACATCCTTAATTTATATATGTGTTGAGAGATGTTGCGATAAGAACAGCATTTAAATTACGATCTGCGGGTATTGTGCAAAAAAGCTGCAACGTTACCTCGTTGAATAGAAGGCTGATACGTAGCTCGTTTGTCACCTGTAGTTTATTTAAGGCGTCTGGACAGCTCTTTCACTAGTAGTGCCACGCTGCAACCCCACAGCCGAATAGGCCGGCACGACCGGGAAAGTACCACACTCCCACATAACACCGACGTGAAGTAACATAGCTTGCTATTGCGCTTCTTCGGTTTGTGGGAAGCTCCGGAGGCCCGATTGCCCCCTTCCCCATCCCCTCCACCCTTACCCCTTCTATCTGTTCCTTCCTGTCATCCTTCCTCAAAGGTCGACGCATCCTCGAGACCTCTGGTATTGCGGATGTCCGTGGGCGACGGTATCACTTTCTCATTTGCCAACCTATCCCATAAAAAAATACGTCGTGTGTATGTGTATTACTAGTGTTTTCACATTATTAATAGTACTTATCCCATTTACCTCACGAACTTTATCCGTTCCTTTACAAAGGCATAAGTGGGGCTAGCCAACACTTAGAGGCCTGTTTGGTATAATATATACAATTTTGTATTAAAAAGAAACATTTCGGATGAAGGGTGATATATCTATTACAAAAATGGGTAAAATGGTAAGTTGACATGAACTTATAAGAGTAATAGCGGAGATAGATGGTTATGATCGAGACTACGGCACCTGCCAATTTCAATAGTACTTATAATTATTTTAATATTTATAATATAAAATACGCATTTTAAACAAAAGATATTATTTAGAATCAATTTTATATCTGACGCCTAAAGGTGCAAAACCACTAATATATTTGTTCTTTCATGTTAAAAACTCACTTCCATTATGGGGGTTGCAAGCAATATCCATTGCGTCCAAACAAAATCAGCTTAATTATAGCCCTTAGCGTATAGTCAAATTTTGGTATAAGCTTTCAGACCAAAGGGCAGGGATCGCCACCTATCCCATCCTCGTCTTTAATTCACTTAATTTGGGCTTTAAATCTCATATTGCAAAATGGACCCGGACAATAATTGTGTTTGGTAAACACCATACAGCGAGACGAGCGTATTATATAACTAAACTTGTTAGGAGGGAAATTTCTATCAAAACTCAAAATGTAGCCATTTCAATCAATTTTCATTAATTTTATGATGTAGCTTAATTTGGATTAGATTCCTTCTTTTTCTTTCTGTTTGGTTTGAAAAATCTAATTATACCTATAGGTATTTTATTGCTCGTTTCATGAAGGAAGTTAATGATATCCATTTGTTTTATATATTTAAAAAAAATACTTATCTTAATAAACTTATTTGGTCATTATCCATAGTTAATGTAATTATATAATAATAATTATTATGAAACGCATTGTCAGTTTATATTTTTATTTAAGTGCATTTTTAGACTAAATAAAGAATGTACTGAACATAAATTATACTGAAATTGTATAGTATTGATAATTATATAAATACAAATTATGCATTTTGCTCTAATACTTCTTTCGAACTACTTTTTTATTTTACTTATCATGTCATAAATGTGTTTATCTTTTCACAGTATTCCTTTTTTAGCACTAACGCCTGCTTAGTGATACCAAACATTGCAATTTTTGACTTTTAGATTGCAATTATTTCCTCGGACGGGATTCGAACCCATGTCTTCCTATAATCCGTGTCAGACGCCATGACCAACAAGGCCACCGAGGCTCGAGGTCCGCATCTAATGACCGAACAACAATTGAACCGTCGTCGTATGGGGACGTAGCGACATCTATTAAACAGCTTTGACAGCATGATCCATTTTTTATGAATACTTAACATTCGTTTTGATGTCGATTTGGAATCGCGATAATCTTATTTCACGTGAATAAAGTCAAAAGAAAAATATTTCACCAAAAAATAAAGATGGCCTAAATTGTAAAATCACATGCTATGACAATTTACTAATCGTAATATATATACGAGTAGTATGTTTATTTAAATAAGCGAATGTGTTATGCAATCAGGTACCAGTTTTAAAGTACATCCATCGTCAGTCTCTAGTTAGCTAGCTGCCTACTCTTGTAATTGTATTGCCTCTGGGAGAACAAAGGTGACTTGTATACAATTAACTTGATACGCGTGTACAATGTACATACCTATTATATAATAGAAATGAGCACGCTTTGTTAAAATTTACCCATGCACACAGTTTGACACAACTCTAGCGATATCATAATCAGCCCATTATGTTCCCACTGCTAGGAATCGAGCCTTCCTCTCAAGAGAAGTTGGGACATAACCCACCACGCGGGCCCAGTGTGGCTTGATGGATAAGCTAGTGATTGAGATTTGAGATTTGAATGATTTCTTTATTCATCAGTTTGGTTAAACCGTACCATAAAGGATTTCCCCGGCACAAAAAAAAAAAAGGTTAAACCGTCAATTTTGTTAGTTCGTCATTTTCTTAACCCGTCAGTTTTAAAGTCGAGCACCGTTTCTCTCTGTGTGAGGGGTGACAGTAGGCTGTAGGTATTACTGTGGCATGCCGTGTTGTCCCATTGCTCCCATGATCGTGCTCCACGGCCGGGAATGCCGTCAGGTCCCGGTGCCGTGTTTTTCGCCCTTTTTTTCAGAGTGAAAACTTCGTGAGTGAAAACTTCGACAGGGTTGGCAGTGGCCAACCCTTGTCGAAGTTTTCAGGCCACCTGAAGGCATTTGATATAGCCTAACGACTGTTGTTCTAAGACAAACAATCGGGACCAGCGGTTTTACGTGCCCTCCGAAGCACGAAAGCGCTCAGTTGCATAATGCCACTACCGGTCACCCATCCAAGTTCTGACCGCAGCAAGTGTTGCCTAACTTGTTGATCGGTTAAGATCGCCAAGTCAAGCCCCGCTACGAGCGCTTCTCTCGCTCTAACGATACTAACGACATAGTAGATACTAAAACAGAGTAGGTTTAGATAAATGCAATAATATTGTGTATATTTTTAGTATCGTAAAGGTTCATTACGGGTGACCTCTTCACCCATTATGCACCTTAGCGATAATAAAATATATTTTTATTTTAAATATTTGTGATGTAAGTAAGTACCGATATTTAAAAAGTAGGTGTGACTTTGAGAGTGAAAAGCACCATGATATTTTCATGTAGTCTCCCATCCTTTAAATTTAGTGTCCAAAGCATAATAACTATCAACTAGTAACTAACAACTAACTAGTAACTACGGATATATTTTGTAGAGCTCTTAGAATTGTGTCTGTGAAATATGGAAAGGTTGTCTATGGTTGTAATTGGAATTAAGCGTTATAGAATTATAAAATGTATAACCTGTTTTCTGTAACCGTACCTATTATAAATAAATAAATAACTGATCAGAAAGCAGAAAGAATGGATATTTCATAAAGTTGAGAAAGCTATGTTTTGGATGGTTTGGGCTCTATTATATAAATTATTTTATTATTTTATGATTTCAAAAAAATTATAAATTTTTAAATTTTTTTTTTATTAAATCATATATGTAATAAGATCATATATGTAATATGGAATCTAAATCTATGAAACGGGTACAACGATTTTCATATTTTCATGAAATTTAGTAGGTATGCATGGGGTTTCGGTTGCGATAACTCGATCTAACTAGGTTTTATTTTTAAAAACGTCGTTTTATTCGTCTTTTCAGGCGATGAAAAACTTCTACAACTAACTGTTTTACCGACACAGCAACACTAAAGCTACTTGACAATAGATGGCGTTGTTAAGAAACACTAAGCCAAAACCAGGTCAGGTTTCTTAAAATAATCCAGGTACTTAATAATTATATAAGATGGATGTTGATTTGATGGTTCCGTCTGCTCAATTGGTAGCGATCCTGTATTAGATGAGCCCAAGTTCGATCCCTGGCTAAGGCAAATGCTTGCGTGATGAGCAAAAATTTTTGCTCTCGGGTTTTGTATGTTATTGTATATATCCATGCCTCCCGCAACACAGGAAATTCCAGTGAGGGGTGTATAATAGTTATTTTTATTATAGACTATATGAACCCTGCGGGTATACCCGCGTGGTGATGGATGTTTTTTTTTACCTAGGATACATACAAATATTATGCACCCTATTGATATTACAATCTAGCCTAAAATGGCTAATAAGTAATTGTATTCTATCCTAAACTGCTATATTCCCTATACTTAAGAATGTGTCCAGTAACACTTTTCTTATTGTCTCTATTAAAGGTGAAGACACTGTGCATGTGTTCTTTGAGGCAGTACTTACCTACATTAACTACATTACACTAATACACTAGCAATGATAGTGATCAGTAACTCGAATGGTTTTGTTCTCTTTAGTCTTCTTACTATATCCGTGTGGTCGAGCATTAAAACTGCCTCAACATTCACATGATGATGAAGCCGATGTTGGTGAGCTTCTGCATAGTTTTGTATCACTTTTTCGACGAACTCTACTTTAAGGTCCCGATGGAGATCGTCGTTCCTTACGTACTAAGGTGCGTTCACTATTCCCCTTAGTACCTTGTTCTGAAAGCGTTGTATTATTAAGATGTTGCTTACTTGGTGCAGCCCCAAAGGTGAATACCATATGTCCATACAGGCATTAAGACTTGTTTATAGAGTAACAATTTGTTGTATATAGACAACGCAGAAAATCTTCCAGGCAGCCAATACATATTTTTATAGCGTAATGCGTATGGATGATGATGTTGAAAAGTCCTATGTGTTAATCCAGCGTCTCAGCTGCCGCCATACCAAATTTCAGCATGATGAAGTAACAAATATACAAACACACTCACAAACAATCGCCTTTATAATATTTGTGTCATCAATAGAGTAGGTACACAAGGCGAACGTATAAGGAACGCGAAATGAAATGGATAGAAAAGAAAATAAAAATCTACTAAGTAGATGTTATATCATACTATCCACCGTCACGAATTAATTCCCCCTCTTACTTACATAAGCGAGTTTTATTTCATCGCCGGAACAGGAATATGACCAATACAATAGAAACACGATATTGCCCGCATTCCCCATTCTGTAATAACATGTGTGGACAATTGGGAGAAAATAATATTCCTGTAGACCTGTATTTAATGTCCAGAACGCAATAACAATAATTGTGCTTGTTTCATTATAGGAGTATGTCTTTTATTATTTATTTGATAAAGTATATTGTATTACAATTTTAGAGAGAAAAATACACATATCTTTCGCAATCCTTTCATAATTTTTATAATATCGGGAGGATTAAAGTCATATAAATGTTTAAATTCAATGATCGGACGGTATGCCTCGGTGGCCTAGTGGTCGTGGCATCTGACACGATTGTCAGAAGATATGGGTGCGAATCCCGTCCAGGGATATGTAGTTTTGTCGCTAAAATTGCAATGTTTGATCTCGCTAATCAGGCGTTAGTGCTCTAAAAATCATATAATAAAAATGTATCTGTGCTAATAGGGTATACCCGTGCATGGTTGTATAATGTGCCCCATCTCATATTTATCCACTTATGGTATTTACTTACCATATTTCATGGATATTTGTTTAGCTTTGTCACATTTTCACGACTAATCATACTACAAACAAAGTAATAACAGGAATTTCAGCTCCAACAGACTATATAAGATTATTACAAAAATTGGATCTGCGTTTATTTGAACACCGATCCCCATTACAAACCCACCCAATCTCACGTCACCCCTCGACGATTTCAAGAATAGTTCACAAACACAATGCCAAATCAACTGGGCGATTATTACCAACAATTTGGGATTCTACGGTCAGTTTGAAACCATTCGAGGATGCGAAACCGGACAGAAAATGGGACGCAACAATGCTGTCCCCAGCAGATCTTGGGACGTTCTAAACAAGGGTTTTTGCCTCAATTATTTAGGACGCGTAATTATTTCCACTAATAGAATAGTTGGACGTGAAGGGAAGATAATATGAGAACCGTTTTATGAATTATATTCAACTTTATTTGAGTGCTTTATGAAATTATTTAAACCGAGAATTTAAGTGAATCACTTTTAAACTTTTAAATATACCTTCAGCTTTAAACGTTCCTACCTAATATTCAGTTATTTAATTGTATAGCGATATAATGACCTAGTAATGAAAATGATAATTAGCGAGAGCAAAAAAATTGGTACTTCAACCAATAAAATGCCAAAACCTCGAATTAGGTACTTTAAAGTCTAACTTAAAGCGCAAAGCCGAAGAAGTAAGTTCAATCAAATTAAATTAATTAATTTTGGAGAGTCCAACTTCACAACTTTAGATCAGTTGTTAATACCAAAGTTCATGATCGAAGTTAACCATCCGAACCGCAAAATCAAAGTGAAACAAAACTACCTTCGGCACTTCATAACTGGCTTGTTAAACATTAATCAGCACTACAGAAAGCTGAGCCGGTAAAACTCGTGCTTTTCGCAAATACTTCTAATCAACCGTCTTCGGCCTTTCATTTCTAACAATGGCCGCTCGCATAAAATGCGAACTAAGATTCTGGATTGGATGAAAAATACATAGACGCGATGTTAAGCTTATTACTATAGTGAGATTAAGTTTTGTTTCGAAATATAAGTTCATGTCTATCGTCGTGACGTCATTGTTTTGTAAATTAAAGTTTTTACCATCCTGGCAGCAGAAACTAATATCGTTTTGACTCTTTCGGTCATTTGTAAGCACGACCACTTTGTATGAGATACGGCATTAATCTAATCACCATATTAGCGTCCGTAAGTTGTAGATAATTCATTGCATAATGTTCATTGATTTTATAATATATTATTAGTAGACATTATGACTGTCGTGATTATTTGTAATATAGTTAATTAATTGTTTTTGCGAAGCTCGTACTATACTGTAAGTCAGTTTAAAGGTTTTATTTATTTAGGGTTTATTAGGTTTAGTTCTCCCTGAGTTGTTCATTGAATTGATTCCAATAAGTAGTATGAAATGATACTGTTTTGTACAGAAAATCGACACTTTTAGAGAATTGATTTGGTGCTTTCAAAGTTATATCATATTTTAAAGTGACACAAAAAAGTTGATAAATATTTTATCCAGGTATACAAAATTTCAATGAAGTTGTATATTTATATGGAGTTTGTACACCCTTCAACCGACTGTTATTAAAATTAAACAGAGGCAAACAAGCCTTGATTTAATAATGTAACATACATTCAGAAGGACAGATTATTTAGTTTTCAGGGTTTCGTACTATAAGCGACCCTTATAAGATCATTCTTTAAATTGATTGTTTGAAAATACTACGTAGGCATAACTTATTTAAATTAGTATTACATTTATTAATAAATAAGTTTTAATTAGTTAACTCATCGTTTGTTTCTATATTATTGTGTTAATTTTTTTATTAGTTTAATACATACGTAAGCATTATTCGACTGAGACAGAGGTTTACCTAGTTCAGGCATAGTGTAATTAATTTGATAAGAATTAGTTCCATGATGTCTATCTTAGCTCTAAGGTAATGAATGAAGATTTATTATTCGTATTATTATTATTATTTATTTTATTCAATATTATTATTATTTCATTTATTTATTTTTGTTATACGGTCTTTTACGTCCGACTCTTTTATAGCTTAATAGAGATTAATAAGTGTATCTAATTTTGCACAGTAATAGTTATAATGTACATTTTTTAATCATATCGTTCTTATTTTAGTGATGGTACCTATACAATAAAAAAATTAAAAGTCTCATTCATCACATTGTGAAATATAGACCTTCAAAGTGGCAAGACATCCTTGCCATATGGAAACTAAATGTGAAAACAATCTGTTATTATTTATAGACTTAAGTAAAGGCTCTCACTTAAAGTTATTTCAAACATGATGTGATTATAACTTTTCGAATAATATGCACAAAATTGGAAAATACTTAAGGCGTCCGAAGTCAAAGGTTATTGTCCTTAAAAATATCTTTTAGTTTTCTATTTGATTCGACTATATATTCGACATAACATAAACATTATTTTATATTATAACGTTACTTTGCCTACACTAAATTCGTCAATTTGCTTATAACTAAAAAAATTAGTACTTTGTACATCTACCGATCCTATAATATGTACCTACTTCTATTCAGACTTTCTACCAACTTCCAAAAAAAAGGAGGAGGTATTCAATTCGGCTGTATTTTTTTATGTTTGTTACCTCATAACTTTCGACTGGGTGAACCGATTCTCAAAATTCTTCTTATTTTTTGAAAGCTGGTGCTTTCCGTGTGGTTCCAATTTCATTAAATTCGGCCCAGTAGTTTTTGAGATACACTCCAATAACTGAATAGAATGGAAGTCGGTATACAATTTTTCAATTTGTACTTGTAGAATAAAATATTTGGCAGATTTCGGTACTAGCAACATTTAAGGATAACGATTAGTAAACTTTTCTTATTTAATTTATGTTAACGCATAATAGTATATTTCATTACAAGTGGGGAAAGGCTGTTATTGCAAAGAGTTTCGACAAATGTCTACCCGAGCCGAGGCGCAGCCGAAGGCGAGGGTTGAAAGTCGGAACAAGTTGCAATGACGGTTCCGCACGTGTACTGAACGACTATTTTAATAAAGTTGCGAAAAAATGAAGTAATAAAATAAACTCTCAAAGAAAATTTCTGAAAAATGGCGCCAACCGTAGAATATAAGCAGAGTTTTTTTTTTCTTAACTCATTCTGGTATACAAAGGGAACTATGCCCATACAGCCAAGTCTTCAGTAGAATTTTTATTGATATTTATTGATTAATGAAATTTAATGAGATGAAATGAAATGAAACCTAACCTAACTCATTAAATCTGATATTCAAACAAATTAGAAGCTTCTTTTTAGAAATATACGTATTTGCATGAATTATAAAAACTTCTATGATTTTTTTAGTAAAAACTTCATGGTTGGTTTTTCTTTTTAATAGACATTATTTTGACAGTTGGGAAAGAGAATGCACGAGTTCGGGAAAGGTAAAAATGCAAGAACGAGTATGTAATAGCCCACATCCCGAACGCTATCCTGCGTCCCTGCAATACGCCACTTTTTGAGCAACTGTATTAAAAATAAAAGTCTAACACATGTAATACTGATTTCTAACCCAACAGTAAAGTTATTTTACAACGAGTTACTCTCGTTTCGCATTGATCGTTATCATTTAAGTATTTATGTATTTGTAAATACAAAAACGCTTAACGCCCATTTTTCAATTTCAAATATTTTTTTTATAGATATAATTTTCACATCATTACCTTTATTTTTCTCATCTAATACCCCACGTTTTGTTCAATACTCTATTACAGCAGAGTCCGCTGCAGACGCCATTAAGTCGTGATAAAGAGGCTCTACATATTAGTGTTTTGTTGCGACTAATTTAGTGCGAGTGCCTTTCAGTTTTATGGGTTCTGTGATTCAAGTGAATCGAGGTAGAGAATGAAAATGCTTACAGAAAATCATTGCTTAATGCCTGTTGTGGGCTCTCACTATCTTATTCCCTAATTAGTTTTTTTTGGTAATTTATCTATTAATCGTTTACGTTATGAATATTAACTAATCTTTAGACACTATTTCACAGCGCAAAAAAATATTTAGAGCCAAGGTAAAGCACGGCTATATAGGTTAATTTTTGAAAGTTGAAGATGATTCAACTATGAACAATGCATACTAGCCATAAACAATGAATCTCGATGACAGTCTAGCCCAAAAAATAAATATACAATTTTTTATTGTATGTGTCTTTTTATTCCTTTTCTATCTTTATTTGCTTGTGTACAACACTGTACTGTAATTAACCATGTATAATATTTATCTTTATATTTTATATATCACCATAAAAGTATGAATATTTAACCATAAAATAACTTTTGTTACTATTTAATTGTATTATCAGTTTATTTGCATCAAAATTACGATAAATACTTAATTGCCATAATGTTATTGAATAAGCAGCATTGGTACGTAGTAGTTATACTCATACTCATACTCATTTATTGGTAACCATTAGTTACAAGTCACATCTTTCTCATATTATATGTATAGATACATAATATTGGTAATTCCAAGTACTAAGTAATTGTCAAATCTATAAATTTATATAAACTCAAAATAAGAAATAAAATAAAATAAAGTTCTATATGTACTAAAATATAGAAAATACAAATTTAAAAATAAATTATATAAATAATAATAATAATTGTCAAACACAAATACATTACACTCTCTAGAATCTAGTTTACGCTAATGGTGCCGGTAAAATTAAAAGTTACATATACATACCGTCCATTTTGTTGTATACGTGCGATTTATGTTTTATTTTCGGCAAGATGTAAAATACGTAATTTGAAGTGATGCGATAAAGTCAAAGTCAAAGTCAAAACGATATTCAATGTTCCGAAATATTTATCATATATGAAAAATTGTAAGTCTCGACTTGTATCGTCGAAAACCACCAAAATATCAACAACAAGAGCTTATTTTTATGACAACGTAAAACTTCGGCAAAGCTTTGTGCCCTGCGGTCGGAAATGGAAAGGACAAGGGCGGACAGTTTCCGGTCCGTAAGGCGGTGGCAATAAGCGAAAACAATAATACAGTAGGACTAAGTTTATGTATTCAATTTAAGACAAATACGTGCGTTTATTTTAGCTCGTGACTTAAAATATTATAAATAATATTAATAGTATTCATATTAGACATACAGAAGTTTCAAGTCATAAATAAAACAAAAATTAAAATGTGTCTTACATAATATTTATCTTTATCTATTACTTAATTATTTATATTATGGTAGGTACGACTATACTTAACCTACTCAATCGAAAATATATCTTTAGAAATTATTATTAACAAAATTAGAGATTCAATTTATTGTTTAAAAAACTTCCTAAAATTATAAAAAAGTAAAGAGCCTCAGATAATATTTAGGTATCTTCTTCAAATTAAGTAGGAGCAATAAAAGGAGTTTTTCAGACATACAAACTCAGTATAAATATCTGATAAAAGTAAGGGTTGGTAAATCCAAAAGACAATAAAAGGGCGTATAAAAACTGAAAATAAACTGAAATATTAGAAATTAATTATACATGAAGAAGTAGAAGTAGTACAAGAAGAAGTATCATCAAAAATTAGACTTATACACAATCAATTAACGTAAGTAAATGTTTATTGAATTAATAATTTTAACAAATATTATAAAAGGTACATACTTACAAAGATTAAAAGACACTTAAATTTATTAAACCATTTGTAGAAGGAAAAGTGCCCAAAATGCTGGGTGCACTTCCACAAATGGAATATGAAATGAATAGCTAAGCTAATTTTTTTATGAACCAAAATATGAACCAGCATTCTGGTCGCCTGACGCTTCAACCAAACGTTTGGCCAAGTCCCTGAAAATTTCGTATGCACCTGGACCCCACAGACCCAAAGTTTCTACCCTAAAAGGCACAAATATGTAAACTCTATCAAGATTGAAAAATTAAAATTATCAATTAACTATATTTCATTATTCCGATGAATACATTTATATCACAAATATTCTACTCAACGCAATCACACTATACCGAACTTGCCTTATAAGGGACAGATGCGTTAATCATCGTAGTGGAATAACATGTTAAACAATTAACTATAAGGATTTGCTGAATTAATAGGCTCTGGTGACGTCAAGACTATCCATTTATACGAGTAAGTTGACGTAATTTGGTTTGTTTGTAACTCAGTAATAGAGATGGATCGCAATATGGTTCAAGCAAACTATATAAATTGCAAGATTTCCCAATTATAGTACAATATTTTACAAGTGCAATTTGAAAAATTTAATACCGACATCCGTTATTGGTCCGTATTCAGTTATTGGAGTGTATATCAAAAACTCCTGGACCGAATTTGATGAAATTTAAATGAAATCACACGGGAAGCACCAGCTTTCAAACAAAAAAATAATTTTGAGAATCAGTTCACCCAGTCGAAAGTTATGAGTTAACAAAAATAAAAATAAAATGTACAGTTGAATTGAGTACCTCCTCCTTTTTTGGAAGTCGGTAGAAAATATAAACATATAAAAGAAAGAATATGAAGACCTTTCGAATATCTCCCGTGAATGGCTTCACATTTTTCTATAAAACGTATGTTGCCATCAGAGAAAAATATTGCAGAAAAGGGCTGAAAGATCCGCAAATCACCCCAATACTCTTTCAAACGACGAATGACGCTATTGAGCAAAGCTTCAGATCTAAACGAATAATGTCCGCTATACGTCTTGGCTACAAGTTAATACACTGGCAGGATCAAAGGGAAGCATACGGAACCGCTGCGAGCTTAGAATAAACCAATTATGAGTGAAATATTAGGGATCAACTCGCCGCAGGAAAGTCTTTGATCACACGACCAACTGCTTATATGAAGGTAATGGGAGAAACCTCGAAAATACGCAAAACTCTTAATAAATCGCATGTATTGCCATGTGTGTAACTTTCCAAAATTATATTATACATATTTTTTTACAACATAAGCTTCTGAAGTCTATTTAGTAATCAAAATCAAAATATAAAAAAAACACTTTCACTACTTTGTCAATTTATAAGATTGTATAAGTAAGAGGCTTTTTTATTTATAGCTTTTATTAAAAATGTTACAAACAAAAGCAAAATACAAATACTATGATAGTGTCAGGAATGTAAAAGCGTGCTTCTCATACGGAAACCATAGAACATAAATTATGAATTTTGGATAACTACTGGCAACCCAGTAAATTATATAAATCGGCAGCCTGCAGACTAATACCCTCGGAATGGGAAATAAGCCGGTCATAACTGCGGCTAACTGCGCGCCGAGTAATCACTTTCGGACAGGATATTCACTTCCGTCTGTTCCTTGATAAATAGCAGACTTATTAAAACAATCCAGAGAAATTGAGGTAAAAGTCTTTCGGGCTGCGAGAAAATATCGGTTTAATTTTGTTCTAGGTTGTAATGGTTGGGGCACTTGTATAGGGTATTGTCTTAATACTGCGAATTGATAAGAAAGATGTATGATGAAGTGTCATCAGGAAAGGGAACAATAATAATTAGTGATCTATCATTTTTCTAAAAAATATTAATAAAATTAGCCAACCGACCGTAAAACTTGAATGGAAAAGATTTGAGTGTCAAACCACAAATAGCAAGGTAACAAATGAAAAAGTATAATATTTTATCGATATTCCATTTGAGACAGTTGAACATGGGAAAATGAATATTAATGTATATTGAAAAATAAGTCCTTCATAACTGAAAAAACATTTGAAAAACACACTTTTCTTAGTGACCCTTTCTACCTACAGGGTCGATTGTTATTCACCGTCAATAACGATTTCATCAAAATAGGCGAAACAATTTTCAGTTATTGGAGTGTAACTCAAAACCGCTTGACCGAATCTCATGAAATTTAAATAAAATAAAATTCGGAAGTAGGTATACTCTATAAAAAACATGTTGAGAATCGGACTTTAAATGGGGGAGACATCGGTGAACATACATACAAAAAAATACATACAGTCGAACATAGAACCTTCTCCTTTTTTGAAGTTTGTTAAAAATTAACAACAAGCCCACTAGCGTAGTTCTACCAACCAGTAAATCAACTGAAAGTTTTACTCTCGTATGCTATCTTTATTAGTTCGGTAGAATAGAATTTCTATTAACCGTGCCCGTGGTCCTTTGAACATGGTCCGAAACAAGTCAATTTCATAATTAAATATCGGAACAGTCTATTTTCAGAAGCTATATTATTATTAATATTGTAGGCCATGAGCCACCAATAACATTTTTCAGCAGTCAATAAATGATTAGTATAATATTATCATACCAAAATAAAACAACCACTCTCCGCTTCAGTCAGGACAATGTCATTATTTCTGCTTTAAGTGGGTATGTTAATGAAACTGTAGTAAACACAAAGTAGCAGAATTTTGAGCGTAAATAAATTAAGAGCGATCAGTTCTATGACGGGCGGAATGCCCCGTTTTCAATTAGAGTGAAAGCCGGGGACGATATGGATATTTTGCAAAATGGGAAAATAATCGAATTTCGACTGAATAATGAGAGGACCCTCGATGAATGGCGACCAGGAGAGCATGAGACACAAAGGGTATTTAACTCGCACTTAGTACTTTTTGTCCGGCACCCCCCGCTGTGTACCAATGTGACACCCCCTGTCCCCCTCGCGATTATATTGTCGTTATCGCCCTATAACGTATGCGGAATATAACATGCATTATCTCTATTGCCAGTATCCATTTACCCGTTTTCGTTCGCTCCTAATCCTTTGATTTATAATATCCCGTTGAAATATAGCCGCTGGCCGCAATTTATTTAAATTATTCCTACAGTCAATTATCGAGATAGCTTTTACCGCGATATAGGTCGTGATGTGTTCTCTCGACCGTACCAAATGCACCGAATCGTTCATTAAAATTCACTGAGATATTAAAGGCATGTTTTTCACATCAATAAATGGGTAGCAATTTTAAAATTAAACATTTCTCGAGGTTACCGCGTGCTCATGAGAAAAGTTTGATATGTAAAAGTGAGAGTCGTGGGGCCCCAGCGGAAGCCCGCATGCTTATTAGTTAAGTCAAACACACCTTTTTAAAGTGGGTGAATATTCTACGTATATTTGTATAGGGAAAAGTGCAAACATTCTATTGGTACAAATAATTCAGAGAACGATATTTCACCGCTGGGGTTTCGTAAAGTCAACTCGGGGCGGTAGAAAGTTTAGTTAGACAACTTTTTTGCGTTTCGTTAAAAAGCTGTGGAGATTAATTTGGGTGTCGGTCGTAATACTTATTTACAATAATCCGACTTGCGGGAGAGCACATGAATTGTTGGAATAAATTTCTTTTTCAGACGTGTAGAGAGCTAGAGACGCTCATCTTTAAATATTATTTATCGATAAGATTTTCGAGATTCTAATCAAAGTAGTTTGTGAGATGTAATAAAATCTCTGTATCTAGATTTAATAATACAACACAAATACTAATATTTTTAGGTATGTGTAACGTATTATGAGTAAATTTCCAAACGTCGTTCGTACAATACCGATAACAATCGATTATGTTACGTAACATAATCGATTGTCATAATATCGTTATATAATATGGACAGCCATATTATATAACGATATTACTGTGGTTTTATACTAGAATATTTAAAAAAAGTCACACTAATATTATAATTAAATGGTGAAACCGGCAAACACTCACGTCGTCGGCCTTCGCTGCTAGACCACACTCTCCATGAGGATGGGCATCAGTACTGCCCGAACACAGGTCGGAGTATAACGACTAGATGATAGACGTGAGTGTTTGCCGGTTTTACCATTTAACTATGAGTTCTCACGGAAGTTTTTATGACTAATATTATAAATGGAAAAGTTTGTATGTTTGTTACTCAATCACCCAACAACTGAACGGTTAAGTGTTATTTTTTCAACTTTTTACTCCGATTCAATGGGTATATGCCGAAGGTTGGTGATAACCTTATTCCACGCGCATAAACTAGTATTTATATAAATTTGAAACGACTTATCGATATTTACTCTACACTTTTTCTTACCCCCACACTAGCCTACCTACGTATGCAGATCGTAATACCACGCTTTAAAAATTAGATACGTGCTCAGACCAAGGGCCCTCTCATAATCCCCAAGAATTTTCTCCTTAATGATATGTTCATTCGTATGGATATTTAAATTTTATCTTCACCTTTGGACTCGGTAATTGGGGTACGGTAAGTGTTTGTTTTAGACGTAGGTATTATAAATGGTGGCTTTTGAGGATATATGAGACTGTTTGAAGCGACAGGAAATCTTTATTTATAACTATGAAAATAATTAACAAGATCAGATGCAGAATGAAATTAGCGTTTAATTTTTTAAAGTATGCATTTATAGAAACTGCTTTGAGAATTTAACGAAACGTGGTCTCTTACTATGAGCCTCATAAGAAAGCTCAAAGTCGCACAAACAGCTATGGAGATGGCTATGCTAGGGGTTTCTCTAAGTGATCGAATCAGAAATGAGGAGATCCGTAGAAGAACGAAAGTCACCGACATAGCCCAGAAGATTAGACAATTAAAGTGGCAGTGGGCAGGGCACATAGAACGCAGAACAGATGGCCGATGGGGCCGGAAGGTTCTCGAATGGAGACCACGGACCTGCAGGCGCAGCGTAGGTCGTCCACCGTTACGGTGGACAGATGACCTGATAAAGGTCGCAGGACGACGTTGGATGCAGGCCGCTTCCAAACTTCGTCCTTTTGGATAATAATTGGAGAGGCATATGTTCAGCAGTGAACTTCCTACGGCTGAGATGAAGATGATGATTAAATGATGATGTGACTAATTCTTTAAAGCATATATCAAAACAGGAAATATAGGTATTCCGAAAAAGTCAAGTATAGCTTGAGTCACGAACGCAATTCACTTAAATTTATAAATATGGCCCTGACATCACACATATTTAGCAACAGTAAAAGGAAAGACAAAAAAATGTATTAATATTTTATATATACTCTCATCGAATTACAAGGTGAAATAAATTTCGTACAGCATTCTCAATAAATGCGCGGGCGACAAACATTGTACATCTAATGTGATGATGGCTCATGGGTAGTGAGAGCCAGCCGCTAATCAGGCGGTAGCTGGTTCGATACGTACCTCGGCCTATCAATGGCACTAACACTGCGGCATTGACTAGGTTGTGAAGTACCTACTGCGAAAAATTTTTGTTTGTTGGTCTTCCTGTACAGGTCGCATTTTGTCGCAAATTGCTACGTATCTTCTACTTAATATATTTTTTTTGTCGACTGTGGTTTTCAGGGTACTTTTCCCAAAAAGAGGAAGGTTTGCTGCGGCGCTATTTACCGACTGATTTTGATAAAATTCAAAGGTACACAGATAAGGTACCTGACTATCAGGAGAAATTTCGAATATAAGCATAATTATTCAAGTGGTTTCCGAGATAATAAGTTGTGAAGTACTGCGAAAAATTGCTACTGATAAGACTATGTGCTCGCGAGGTCTACTGTTCGCAGAACTACTAGTTTAGTGTAGGCATTATTCTGGATAGTAGCGTATTCCTAGTGTCGTAACGGCCGAAACACTACACACGTTTGAAGTAGCTTGCACCTCAAAACTACTGTAAAACCATTGTACGGTTTATATTTATCTACTTCCGCACTGAAATTAAAATCCAACAATCAATAAAATGAAAGCAAGAGGTTTCCGATCTCATAACATGCGTATTTTCAGGTAAAAAAACAATCCTAAGCAGATGTAAGGCTGAGCGCACATTGGAGTCATGACAGTTTTAAGACAGACTTTCCTCACATAGACAAGTCTGTCTTAAAACTAAAATCAAATTGTTTTTTCCTATACGTCGCACATCTAAAACGAAACAGCAGTACGAGTATGGAACTTAGATCGATAAATTTAACGAATCAACAAATTGTTTAAATATATCGAATCATTTCAATAGTCGGTAGCATGGATCTTATCTCGATACGTTTCTGTCGAGATCGACAATTTATCGTAATCATATCGATTATAAAATGGCAACACGGTTGACGACAGAATAAAAATAACGCATATCGATCTACCTATGCCTCGGTTTTGTTGTCAAATTTGACATTGTTCGTAGATATAAAACAAGATCGGTAGTATGCAACGTTTTCAAAAGACGTATAGATAAATTCGATATAATCATAGCGATTATACCGAATTTGCTAGCATGAATCTCGTTTTAAACAGTTGTTCCCGATTAATTTTATTAATCTTATCGATTTTTTATCGGGTTTTCAAAGTTGCTCGATAATTTACATATAGAGTGGGTGTAAAAAAAAAAAAAGGATTTTGGTAGTGTTTTACTACTGGAGACTGAAAGGAGGGCGCGAGGTACGATGAGAGGACAAACAAGCGAATGCCAATGATTATCTCGACTTGGATAGCAGACAGATTGAAATTATTTTTCGGTTCAATAACGATATTGTCCTCGCCCTTGCTCAAGGTAATGAGGGCGATTTAAGGAGTCGATACAGTATGGCCACGGTGGGCCATCCATAATAGGAACGTAATTCGTACCTTACAGTACAGACGGGCAATGCACAAAAAAATAGCACGAATAGTTACACCACCACCACCAATAGAGCCACCGTGGCGTTGTCATTGAAGGCTGAAAAACGTTATTTTTGCCACTTTCGCCACTTTTGTCCAGACCCTATTCGAACGCTCAACCGAGCATAAGACCTAAAATCGCATGATTATGCTGACAAATACATAGTTGTCATAAAACAATCACAAACAACCATGCTCCGGACGTGGGTCAAAAATTGCACTTTTTTGTGGCTAAACACAAACTCATTTTTAGCTTTGCGAACGCAAACGCGTTAGTTATTGACAATCTGAATTTACCGAATCGATAAGTTGTTTACGATGTCGATTCGTATCAATAGTCGGAAGCATGGATCTTACCTCGAAAGGTTCATAGACTGCTGTCGAGGTCGTGTGTCGGACATTTAATCGAAATCATAACGATTATACTATGGCAAGACGGAGGTCGACAGATTTATTAGATTAAAACTCCTAACTAACCTAATGTTCGTCATTCATTTATTTTACATGTGTTACTGCTATTTGGTTGGCAGGAAAAAAAACAAGAATGACTAATTAGAGTGTTGATTTTGTTCAATTTCCTAGCGTTGCGATTCATAGAGTTTCGAAGCGCAGTAGTGGTGGTGGGTTTACTGTTACTGTGTTTGTAATGGTTTACGAGTGTTAGCAAGTTAAAATCCTTATCATTTTTTACACAGTTACTTATCAAGCAACTTTGAAACGCCAATAAAAAATCTATCGAAATTAATTGCGGATAAATGTCAATAATGAGATTCATGCTAGCAAATTCGGTATATTCGATAAGATTTATCGATTTTGTCGATACATCTTTATAAAAAGAGTCATTTCATTTCATAAATCTCGTTATATCTATGAATAATGTCAAATTTAACGACAAAAATCGGGAAAATTATCGATCGATAGATCCATGCTCGCACTGCTGTTTTGACTATGAGACAATTTTATCTATGAGACGTTTTGTTTGAAGTGTGCGTGTCTTCATAATTTTTGTAAAGCAATAGTCTGTCTCAAAACTATCGTGACTCAAGTCTGCGCTCAGCCTTAGAAGGACACCCTGTCGAATATTTCATACATAAATTCAGTAAACCCTCTTCATAAAGTCATAAACACTTCTTAGTTAGCGAAAATACAGCGCTAAAGTATACAATATTTTGCATGTAACATACATATTACCGAGCCAATCTTCAGCGGGCGGGTGCTACCATTTGCATAACTCGACGGGAAATCTCATGATTAACATTTTTATTAAACAAGGATTAACTGTAATCCTTTTTTATTCGACAATTAGTGACGCTATCTAGCTGATGGGCGCGCTCGTAAAGAGTTGAAATAGCTACCTATCGAGGCTATAATTACCCGAATTGCTTTAGATAAAGCGGCCCTTTAATTAAGGTTAGGGATTTTTTTACGTCAACAAATTTATAAAGTGCTAATCGAACGATTAATCAGTGAAATGGCGTCATAAAGTTAGGGATTAACACGCTTGGAGGTAAAAAGGTGTGGTGTTAAATAGCTGCAATTAGTGTATAGTGTTTAATTGCGAAAGTGATCTGCCAAGTACAAATATTGGACAGGCTTGCCTACATTGATGCGGTACATTCACGTTGACCGCAGCGTGCTATTCTTTGTGTTCAGTTTCATGGACATCACATCACGAAACATATTTTAATATCGGGCAAGTGTGGTTTTGATTTGCGCGCTGAAGCCATCGTTTTATCAAAAAAAAATATTGTTTTTTGTATTTAACCTTAGCCCCTATTCGGTATTATCTATTTTTAACTTTAAGTTTCCTGTATAAATTTAGCAAGAATTTTGGTTTTTCGAATAGAATCATTCACAATATAACATATGTAATATTAATATGTAATATTTTATTAATATCGTTTCAAAGTATAGCAAAAGCAATAAAAGTACAAAAACTAAACAGGGCTAGGGAGAGGAAGAACTAAGGTTTGTATGCACTATGTTATTATAACTAAGAGAGTTATTTCGCTTTGAAATCAGCCGTGCGATTCTCTAAGATCAAACATCGTTGCATCTTTGACAATATCCTTGAAACAAATGACGAGATGACAAGAAACGTTGGAAAAACACCTTATGTACAAGGGCGATATCTCTTCAAGTAACGAATCATTAGAGAATCGCACGGCAGATTGAGATGGAGGTTGAGGAAAAAATATTCTACATGACGTAAGGTAAGGAGTTTCACCTATACTAATCTTTTATTTATCGGTATTCTTTCTTTAGGTGCAGTAAGAATTTTTTGCGAAGTGTTGGTATATAGGTACCACAGCAGCTATATAGGTACTGTGATTGGCTTTCAGGGGGTGGTAGCAAATGATTATTTTGCGAACAGGACCAAACAGTTACGCCTCAGCGTGTATAGCGATAGTGCAGGTGGTGAGGAAAATTTTGAACCTAAAATAACTGGGATTTATGAATCTGTGCTGTATATGTATGTTATATTATATGTGTGCCAGTTTACTTACGAAGATTGAATTCTTGTCGGTTCTTTTCGTTATCTAATGGTTAATATGGCTCTAAAAATCTATGTTGGATTAAAGTTTGCGAACTCAACTCAAGTAGAGTATATAAATTAAAACTGCTTACATACACACGCATACACACTGCCAGTGTGTATGTGTGTGTGCGTGTGTGTGTGTGTGTGTGTGTGTGTGTGTGTGTGTTTGTGTGTGGGTGGGTGGGTGGGTGTGTGTGCCACGGGGTGCTACTGCAGATAGTAAATTCATAAAGCAGTGAATAATTGATCATCGCTTAATTTATGTATAGGTAGGTAAGTCCTGGGTCCTCACATCACATTACACATCCATGTTACACATCAGTAACATGAATGTGTAATAAAATTTTAACTTTTCATCCCTATGACAGTTTTGTATCAAATAAACGTTTACACAATTTCAAATAAAGTTACCACATACGTGCAAAGTTATGTCTCCGCCACAAAACCAATTTCTGGCAGTCACAATTTTACGTCTCTTTTTATGTACCGCTAACTATTAAATTTAACTTTATTCTAGTACCATCTACCATCGTAAAAGTATTCCTTTCTCTTATATTGCCGATTCCTTGGAATTACCAGTAAAATATTGGTTTTCGTCTCGAGATACTCTCAAACCTAACTTAAGTTCTATATGATGCAAAGTAAAATAATGGTCAGACGACGTGACTTAAAACTGACTCGTTATCGATAGAAAATGTTATGACGATAGCCTTTTATATGTGACATAGGTAGATATTAACTACTAGTTATATTATGCTTTTTCGATCTATGGTTTAGAAAACAACTGAATTTGAATAAGATAAAAACAATAAATAAATTGTTTCACTTCATCTAAAAATAAGTGACCTGTGTATTTGAAAACCACTGAATTTGAATAGATAAAAACAATAAATAAATTGTTTTACTTCATCTAAAAATAAGTGACCTGTGTATTTGAAAACAACTGAACTTGAATGAGATAAAAACAAAAAATGAATTGTTTTACTTCATCTAAAAATAAGTGACCTGTATATTTGAAAACAACTGAATTTTAATAAGATAAAAACAAAAAATGAATTGTTTTACTTCATCTAAAAATAAGTGACCTGTATTTTTGAAAACAACTGAATTTGAATAGATAAAAACAATAGATAAAAAGTTTTACTTCATCTAAAAATAAGTGACCTGTGTATTTGAAAACAACTGAACTTGAATGAGATAAAAACAAAAAATGAATTGTTTTACTTCATCTAAAAATAAGTGACCTGTATATTTGAAAACAACTGAATTTGAATAAGATAAAAACAATAAATAAATTGTTTACTTCATCTAAAAATAAGTCACAGAGTAAGTGATTGAAGCCCTGTCTACTGCTTTAGTATGTATATTACACTAAGTTGCAGTAGGCAGTTTCTTCCCAAAAATAAACATAATAAAAGTAAATTACAAATAATTCAATAATTATTTTACAAAACATGTGTTTACTTGTTTTAGAGTTTCGCGGTTGTTAACTACATTATCCTACTAATATTATAAATGTGAATCATCATCATCATCATCCAACACCACCCGAGTGAAACCGCGGATTGCAGCTAGTAATCTATATAATTATTAATTATAATGTGTAAGTTAGGTAACTATATAGGTCCACCGAAACGGTGGATAGACGACCTGATAAAGGTCGCAGGACGACCTTGGATGCAGGCCGCTTCCAACCGGTCCTTTTGGAAAATCATGGGGGAGGCCATGTTCAGCAGTGGACGTCCTACGCCTGAGATGATGATGATGATGAACTATACCACAACTATACCTTATACCTTTTTGACAATACTTTTTACAATAATTTTATTTTTAATATGGGCATAATGGTAATTTTATATTTACGCACCATTGTATCGGTAAAATGTGACAGGACTTTTATTTGTTGAAAATCACTATATAACTACATTCTTGTGAATAATTGATTTGATTTGACTTATATATTTTCTATTGCCTCATAGTCTTATTTTTGAACCCATTCAAATAATATAGGTTCTAGTTTGTGTAGATGTGTAGTTTGTGTGTGTGTAGAGATCTTATGATCTCTTGTCGGATATATAATTTTGATATGCCATCGTGTACTTAATTTTACCGTCAACTTTAAAGTTTTTTACCAAACTATCTTTCTACCTCAATCTTCTTAGTTTACTATCATCCCTAGCTATGCCGTCCCAGATGGTCGCCATACATCAATCTTGCCTATCCAATAGTTTCCACTAACTCTATATGCAAATATTCACGACTCGTGGCGTCGATAACCTGATCGCGTCTGATTTATAGCATTCTCGCACCTGCACTTGGTACTCCAGTCGCGTACTTCGATCTAGCCAGTCTTGCGTAGGTTTTTCTATCAGAAGTTAGGTTTGTCAGATTGAAAGGACGTGGAGACGCGAAAGTTTGTGAATATTGAGCGTCTTAGTTAAGCTGTAATCTCTACGTAATAAAATGGTAAAACTATATTGTTGTGTATGCTACCTTCCTGGTGGAGGTGGTGGTAATGTTAACCGCAAAGTTCAGCTAGTAGCTAGTATACATGGGAGTGTAACATGCCAGTGCTAAATTATAATTATTATTCACATTTATATAAATAATGGTACAAAAGCCAATATCCGGAGATGAATCTTTGAGAGATTTATTTAAAGAAGTCAATATATTAACGTTGCCTTCCTTATATGTATTTGAAAGAATAATGTATGTTCGTAAAAATTTACATAAATATAAGTTAAATAGTGATCACCACACTTTTAATACCAGAAATACAAATAGGATAGCTGTACCTAGTTTTAGACTTGCGAGGACTAACAAGTCATTCCTAGGAAATTGTGTGCGTTTTTACAATAAAATCCCAAAGCACATAACTGAGCTCACAGAGGGCAAATTCAAGTTGACTGTAAAAACGTTTTAATAAAAAAAGCTTACTATAAAGTTCGACATTATATAGAAGATAAAGATGCTTGGAATACTCCACTTCTGGCAAGCTGTCTTTCTGCCACCCATAAAATGTAATATGTGTAGTACCTAAGTAGAAACATTGTAAACATCCATAAAAAAAGAATGGCCCCGAGTTTCTTGCCGCTTCTTCTCGGTGGGTTCTATATATTTTGGAACGCGGCGGTAGAGTCTTTAAAGTACATTATAATGAAAAGTTGACGTTCATAAGTGCGTCTTTGATGCCTAAATTGAATAAATGATTTTGACTTTGACTTTGACTTTGAAATCGGAGATTACGTTTGTATGGACAGGACGTCAAACACCTAGGTACCGGTAAATAACAAATCATACATTGTTAAAAGTTACCTGAAAAGAATAGCCCCCGAGATTCTTGCAAATTTTCAAATTCGTACTTGTATTTAGAAACAAGTAATTACTTGTTGCTAAGTAATTTCTCAATGAAGTAATTACTTCACGATAGAATACTTTAACATAAAATCTTATTCTATAGTCGAGCAATGGACGATACTTACTAAAGTACGAGTACATGCATGACATAATCCTATGAAAATTGGATGTGTCTTTTTACACTTGTATAAGGTTGTTGTCATGGGATTTTAACTTTTACAGCATAATAGATCCTTCACAGTTCAGACTTGTGTGCGAATGTAATTTTTATACAACTTCACTTTTGTAATAAAAACAAAAAATTGCCGTGTTCGGAAATGGCGACTATTACTCGGCTAAGAATTCTAGCCTTCGATAGTTTTAACTTCAGGCAAACTCTAGTCTATAGAATTAAATCGTTCCTTAAGTATTTACTTTTGCTTGTTTATAAATACGGCTATTAGTAGTGGTAGAAAGTTTTACAGGATATTCAATTGTTTTAAAGTAATTAATTGACGGTTAAATGCGCGGATTTGATGCCTGACATCGTAATGAAAATTGTGCTTTAGAAAAATAGTATTTTTGTTTTAATAATTAGATTCGGTAAACTTTACCAAAATATCGCGAGCGCATCTTCATTTTACCTTTACAGTTTTAATCTCCAGACCTAACGGCCATTATGTCCTTCTTATGACAATTAATTATTATAATACGGCCATTCCAGAGTCAAATCTCGGCGAACTTCTCTAAATGAGTTATGTTTCTTAAAGAGTTATATCTACCAAATTATCACTGCAATAAAATTATGAAACTTTAAAGTTCACAACTCGAATTATGAGAATTTTAACTGGTGTTATTATGCAAGTTTAGCAAGCAGCTTGTCTTGTATTTCAGTGCCGTTAGAACGAAATAAAGGTAACATTTCGTTAATCGTTTTACTTTTTGAAGTAACACACATTTTAAAAGTAATTAATTCAATTTAATATTTTTTAATTTAAAGGTAAATAATTCGTAGGTATCTATGTGTTTGTTTGTTGTACTAAAGAAAAGCTAACAAATTAATCTAACACACTAAATACAGAGGAAGAAATCTTAGTAGCCGTAACACAGGGTATTCTAGCACGGCTACTAACGACACTTCTAAGTACCTATTAAGTATTATGTAAAAAAATTGGTATTTTAGTTAATGATGTTACATATTGTATGCTGTTAATGTACTTATTTTATGATGTTAATGTACTTATAAGAAAAATTGTAAATACCTTTTTGGTAATAAATTATTATTCATATTATTAATTTCATTTCATACGATAAACGAGAAGAAAGTAGTTTTCTTCATAATACCAAATGGCGACAAGTCTTACCTTGGAAGCGCTCCCAAGCCTGATAAAGGCAGTTACAGTGCTCTACCGAACGCTTCACAGTTCTCCGTGAAACTGCACTGATCTCGTCACACCGAATGGTAATCTCTGTAACATCCCAGTAGTGATTAAAAAGCATAAAAGCTACCATCAAGAAATAAACATTTAAAGCTTATTCCCCTCTCAAATGTCGGCATCGCATCCTCGAGACCTCTAGGGTTACAGATGTTCGTGGGCGACGGTGATCATTTAACTGCTTCTTTGCCATCGTACCACATATAAAAAACCTACACAGACATGGAAGAGTATCAACCAATAATTGTGTTTTAAATAAATAAATAAGTGATAAAATTCCACAATACCAAAATCATAATTTTAATAGACAATAATTCATTTTTACGACTTTCCATCTCAATTAAGGCATCATTCATCGCAGAATGCATTAATGCGGGCCTAACTTTATTGCACCGTTATAATTTGATGCAAAACGCCCACTCTTTTGCACGCAGACAATAAGTTTCACGAGCTGAATAGAGGCGAAGATTGGAAAGAATTCAAAGCACTTTTTTGTCGAAATTCGTAAAAAAATGTTTTTGTATTGTGAGTGGCGCACAATGGCGGATGGAGGAAATGAGAGTCTGGGCGTAGCGGTGCTCAATTTAACTGGTACTTGGTTCGCCGCCCGCCCTCCAACGCATACTTACAGACAGTACATACATACCATATTTGAATAGAATTAAAATATTATGTAGACTTTAGAATATTACAGGTTCTGGCTTATGAATACAGTACATAGTGTATGTAGGTGTAGAGTCTAAATATATGGAATGGTTACTATTAAGGTATATGTCTGAATGTGTGAGTTTATAATTTTAGTAGGATATGAATATCCTACTAATATTATAAACGCGAAAGTTTGTGAGTATAGATGTATGGATGTGTGGATCTTTGTTAATGTTTCACGCTCAAACAGCGGGGGCAAATTTGATTAAATTTGGTATGGAGGTAGATGAGACGCTGGATTAACACATAGGATACTTTACATCATCATCCATCACCACGCGGGTGAAACAGCGTAATATGCTTGGGCACAGCATAGACAAAATAATAAGATCTCCGCCTATGTTAAGATCTTAATGATGACAGTTCTGTCAAAGTTTGTGTCAGCTTCTGATAGCTTAGTCAAAAGCCATAATTTGACAGCTCGATACATAAGACGTGCTCGGCGACCGTCAAGGGTGATGAAATGTAACACAAATACCATCAAGGGTAATGAAATGTAATAAAAGTTTTCCATGGTGATTAATTTTATATTTGTATGTATGTAAGTCGTGTATTTTATTATTAATATTTACTAATTGATATACTTAGTATTTAAATTTACATATATAATACTATTATAACAATTGTGTTTGACCATGTACATATTTTATGACATTTTGGTATAAAGATAGATATGCCCTTGGAGAAGATGACAAGGTACTCGAAGTACTAATCCCGCGCAGACGTAGTCGCGGGCACCAGCTAGTCAATTATAAAGAAAATATTGAACGGACCGGACGCTTCTTTAATTATCGACGCACCTTCGTTCTCTTAAAACCACACAACACTTTTCAGCTAACATGGTCACTGGTAGACACCCGACTGGATGACAGTTGCCTGTTATAACGTTTTTATTCAAACTTATTTTTATTTAAGTACCGCCTGAGCAGCGTTCCGGAAATTTCGCGAGGTCTTCGCGTCTAAAATACCTCAGTGCCTCTAGACAAGAGTCTTCGACCAATGTTTGTTACCAGTGATGACTTATGGCACTGAAACGTAGTCTCTTACTATGGGCCTCATAGATAAGCTCAAAGTCGCACAACGAGCTATGGAGGAGGCTATGCTCGGGGCTTCTCTACGTGAACGAATAAGAAATGAGGAGATCTGTAGAATAACTAAAGTCACAGAAGATTAGCCAGTTAAAGTGGCAGTGGGCAGGGCACATAGCACGCAGAACAGATGGCCGATGGGGCCGGAAGGTTCTGGAATGGAGACCACGGACCGGCAAGCGCAGTTCAGGTCGCCCACCGACACGGTGGACAGACGACCTGATAAAGGTCGCAGGACGACTTTGGATGCAGGCCGCTTCCAACCGGTCCTTTTGGAAAATCATGGGGGAGGCTTATGTTCAGCATTGGACGTCCTACGGCTGAGATGATGATGATGATGATGATGAAGTACCGCCTTTTAAACAAAACATTCCTAATGCACGTATTGGTGTCCAGAGCTCCATTAGGTGCTGATGCACATTAGGCGTTATTAATATATCGCTCTTGTGACCCGAAACCAAAGATAAATTTATAATTTTATAATTTATAACTTATCTATGCCGAAACGTAGGTATATAGCGGGCATAATGAGGTCAAGCAAGCAGCCGGCCATTAAACCGAAGCCAAAACCTTTACAATATGTGTATATTCCGGTTAATTAGCAACTAACTTTTTGTACTAAAAGGCGTTTATACTCTGCCTGTCCAGTCCGTGAATTCGTTCACATGCCGAATAACGCTATGGCTAACTCTTAATATGAATTACTCATGTAATCCGATACAAATATGCATATGTGTCAATCATGTATTGTCCTGTCTCCTTTACAAATGTCATCCAATGTCATTGCGTGAAGAAATGACAATCGTACACTTACACTCACATCCTCACTCACCCACTTACAAACTTTCGCATTTATATTGTGTGATGATAAAACGTTACCTCCTAAATACGAGTATATTTAGATGCACAGCGGTCGAAACGAGAGGAGCGTTCAAAAGCTTAATCTCACAAGCCACACAAGCTCAGAAGTACTCGTACAATGCCTTCCATTGTACACCATGTTCAAATAATGTGTATGTAATGAAATAATGTTAATGTAAACACACTCATATACTATGACACACTAGGATTTCCTGAGTCGTGGAAAATCACACAAATGTTTGCTTCGACGAAGGATCAAACCTGCACCATCTTAAAAATCAAGGAAGACGTGACGCTGCCCATCAGGCGACATGAAGTACAATGAAGTAACGAAAATCAACAGATTTTCGTTACTTCATTGTACTTCAGTGCACAAAGCATTTTAACAAAAGCAAAACAAGTAATAAGGTTGTTGACCTTTTTTAATGTATGTTAAATTATTCAGGACACCAAAATACACACCTAGCACTTTATATTTTTTTTAAATACTCTAAACTAAACAAAAACGATGTTATTTTTTCAACTTTAAAAAGCGACACTAAAACATTATTCAATGGCGGCCTATACGTCGTTAGACGTCACTAGGGCAAAAACAAATAGTGTTGTGATTATAATATGTTTTGCTTGCTTGGAGGTTGCTTGCTTGAACATGGAGATGGCGGAAAAAAAGCAACAATGACTATTATAATTTATTTTCTTTTGTGTTTATTCTCAAGTTTCGACGTGTAATAGTGGTAGATTTTTAACTGTTTATGTTCACAATGGTGTACGAGTTTCAGTAAAGTGTATAAAAACATGACACATTATTTTTGTTTTTTTTCGTCAATCGTGTTAGCAAGTTTTAGTAATGCATCCACGTGTTTTATATAAAACAGTAATTAAATGACTGACTATTTTCTTAGAGCAGATTCTAACTACCAACTTGAACAAAAAGTTTATCACTCTGCAGTACAAAAGTAAACCTTCATTTTAGCCGCATAATTTGTTCTATGTAGGGTCTTTCACCTGAAAAGGAAAAATAAACCCTTATCGGATCACTTTGTTGTCCGCCTGTTCGTCTTTCTGTCTATCAAGCAAGACCCTTTTCAATTCATAAAAAAGCTTTTTTTTTTTATTTAGTAAATGTGTCACAACAATGATAACAAGAAAAAAGGAATTCACTATTGGATATTATTATAAACTTAGGTATGTATTTACTTAATATAAAAAAATGTATGGCAAATTTATTATTTGCGGTCACGGTAATAACCGTGTTTATGGATCGACAGTTTGTCCTTTGACCTAGTGTGTATTTAGTTTTAAAGCAATAATATTAGATGCGTTCTTTTTTCATTTCTTGATTCTCAATATGTTGACAAGGCACGACATTATCATGTTTTCGCCTTTATGACATCATTTCGCCGCTACTTCCGTTTGATGTCACTTGACTTCTAGAAACATTTGCACACATTTTGTTTATTCAAAATAAAGTACATCCAATGCATAATGAATAATTTGTTAAATTACCCTATTGTACAATTTAAGTGCCAAATGTATTGATTCTGTGACTACAAGGTGTGATAATTCGTTTTCTAAGCAACTATTTTAAAGTTTTGATTTAGGGACAAAAAATTTCTCCTTTGACGGAATTTGACCTGCCTTTGTACAAACACTTTTGTGTAACCAAACATTTATTGAGAGACAAACATTACCGCTCATACTTTTAAACGCTGCCTAACTGTAAATGATGTTACATTCAGTTCTCTTCCGGATATGCAGTAGAGGTACTTGCCGAAGCAGCCATGCCCGGAAAGCACCTGTACCAACCGGAAGGTAAGCGAGCGACCCGTGCGCCCTCCCTGTATATCCTGTCCTCGAGTATTGCCGGACACAGTTCTGTTACTAGCAGTGGAACTGGCAAGCCGCTCCCTCCACTTCACGAGCAAGGCCTGCCAGGCTTGAAATTTGCAGGCTCCGAATTCCCGTGGTGCCGGGTGTTGAAGCTCTCTGCGGCACTCAAACATGGCCGCATTAATCCACGCCTCTAGATCCCAGGGTGGAGAGCCAGCCAGCACGCACTCTCCTTCGTAGGAAATGGTTCGGTAACCACGGATGACCCCGACAGCCACTACCCTCTGAGGCTTCCTGAGGAGGGTTGTGGTTCTGTTGGTCAGAGTCTCAGACCACACGGGTGTTCTATATAGTGCCATGGACCTCACTACTCTTACATATAAGCGGCGGCTACCTGATTTGGGGCCACTAAGATTTGGCTTTAAGCGCCTCTGTGCCGATGCTGCCCTCATAAAACGTGGCCCCATCCGCACGAAATATTGCCGGAAACTCCACCTACTGTCAAGGTAGAGTCCGAAATATTGGATCTAGGGCTCTATTCTTACCGCCCCCATAGAGATGAAGGATCCCGATGGGGGCGCTCGTCTGGGGTCATGAAAATAAATAGCTTCCGACTTGTTGAGCGCCACCCTGAGTCCTAACATCTCTAGCCTCCTTACTCTCTGCTACCGTCTCCGTAGTAAGACGGGCCACCTCAAGATAAGTCTCGCCCCGGGCAGTCACGAGCGTATCATCTGCGTAGCAAATTACGCTTGCGCCAGGATTGAGCCCCTCTCATCACAGTCGTACCCGATGTTCCACAGGAGCGGCTCTAGGACTGACACCTAAAGATCACCGCATGACAGTCGTCTCCGCAGGACTCTTCCCTCTCGTCCTGTATACACTACATACCTATCGGACAAGTAGGCTATAACAATCTGGCTTAGATAAGAGGCCACCTTGTGGAATTTGAAACCGTTGTTACCTCTGGGATAACATAGCTTCAAAAAAAGCGGGTTAAAAATAAAGATTGGTACCAATCCTTTTGTGAAGTGATAAAGTGATGAAGATGTTCGTGTTTTCACTTTACAATTTATTCAACGGCTCTGTTGGAAAATTTTATTAAGACTCTTAAGACACTACAATCAAACCCTTTTTTACTTTTTTTGCTAAAACCAAAATAAAAATTGAACACCGAACTAATCAATAGATTCCGTTTTAGAAATAAATAGAAGCTTTAGAGCAACTATTTTTCTAAAATATATATATATACAAAGGCTCACCAAAACAACATAGACAGTAATCTAATCACCTCTGCATCGTCCGTGCACACACGCTCCGCTGAAATTTAATGTTTCACTGTACAGACTTTGAAGTAGACAAACCAGGAACAGGAAACATACACTATGGAGGGGGTATTTACTTTTGAAAATTATATATTTATACTTTTGTGATGTAAAGAGATTATATGGCAAGTAATTCTTATCAAGGTAGTGCTCAGGTGGCTTGTAACAGTTGCAGTGACATCCAGAGCTTTAAAATGCTGTCAAGACCTAAAACTGAGAAAGGGATGGCTGCATTTGTAATTGAAGCGCAAAAAAAAATTTAAGAGTTTTTTTCACATGGAACAAAATAACATTAAAATGAAGGTAGCTAAGTAATTCTAATAACACACATACACGTGTACTGATAGTCATATAGTTATATAGTTGTACTTCAAATGAGTATGAGATATTATTCTCTCAGATGCTACTTAGCTAATGTTTTCTCTATTGAGTCCAAATTTACTTGAAATATGTTTCGAAAACTACCGAGGCGTTAGAAACAGGATGAATTAATAGTAGTAGGTATATTTTTTAGTACGCTATTCTTTAAGTACTTAGACCGCGCGGGAGTAAATGAGGCAAAAAAACAATTTATGGTAAAGTGGTGTCAGCGCCGTAAGGCCCTGAGGTGAATGAATTTTAAAATTTTCATGCCATATTATTCTACATACATACCTATTAGTTTACCGCCTTGTAAAACCTTAAAAGGACTATCGATCTCTTAGATCAGCTCTTCATATCTCAGCTAACAACATAGCCCTAACATAACAAAACATACCAACATAACAACATAAGAAAAACATATACAAAGTAGTTCGTAGGTCTAAAAACATTATAATAGTGAGACTGTTATTTTAAGTAACTTTTTATAAATAATACAACTCAGTGTGTGTTCAATATCCACTCCACTGTTTACATATTCTATGCACCGTTCGATGTTACCTTTGAAGGATCGCATATTAGCCACTGCTTATTAGCATAAAACCCATAATGGCATAACCTGAAAATTTAATTAATAAAGGACAGGAACTTTAAGACTTTTTAATTCTATTCTCACAATACACCTTTAAAAATATAAAAAGTACAGTAAAAGTCATGAGCGATGTTATTAAAAGTTTAAAACAATTAATTTAAAGAAGAACATTCACAAAATGCTCTCGAAAAATCATTGCCTGAATAAACAATTTATGGAAAAACTAATTTGAGCGGCGCATTCACGAGTTAAGATGCTTGCTCGGATCTCCCTTTTATGTTTTTCCAGTGGTTTAATATAAAAATTACTTTTTGCATTATCATGCATGCCTGGTATATGATATATATAGCTAAGGTATCTGCTCACGTGGGATTTGGTAAGTCGCAGAATGGGGTGCTCTTTCCGCCCGTTGTTGAAGGATTATCTCATGCGTGACATCTGCTCCCGTTTCTGCGGCCCTAGTACTTAGCTGTGATACAGGAACGGAAAACAAAGACACGGTTGTTATTAATTTTTAGAGTTTCTTGTATGGGAAGTTTCATTCATTCATTTTGGAATCGTTTACACTTTCACTATACTAGCTATTTCGTGGAATAAGGTTATGGAAATATTTCGGATACTATACGCGTTGAATTTGAAAATTGAAGTGTAAAGAAGTATTATACCATACCTCACTTACTCACTCCTATTATCACAAACGTATAAGTTCGTGTCACCATACGTAAAACGCATTCGATTTTGATGTTATGATAGTCCAGGGGTAATGAGGGTCGACTTCCAATACCATGGACTGCTGGATCGTTCCGTACCTCGGGTTTGAGATTTATTGTGAAGGTAACGTCGTCATGAAATCCACACCATGGTGGTTGGGCACTTTCTGGTACCCATCTAGCTAGCTAGTTTGAAAAACTGTCACGAAACACCTAATGGTGTGTTCCGGCAGCTGTCATTGAGAGCGAGTCACCTACAAGATCTAGTGTGCTTACTCTTTCAACCGCATCATTACCAACCATCAAGTGTGAATGCCGTGCACTAGGAAGTTTAACAAAATCGGAATCTTGTGAACCTTGATTAAGATGTAAGGTTTTATTTTGCGAGGGATGCCCTTCTATCAGTACCTACAAGTACTCAGTTCATATATACCAAATCAAAGTGTTGTACCATTATAATTTTGAGCGTTTATTTCAAGTAACTCGTACATCTAATAAAGATGTTTAGTTTTCGCGCAAACGCAGTAACCTAACACAATTAAGATGTCGAAAGAAAACACTCCTAAGAACATTAGCGCAGCCCTATCGTGACCTACTTTTTCAATAACTTATCGCTCGCATATATAGACGTTTGATTCGTTTCCCCTCATATCCTTTTGATTATTGTATAGCGAAACGAGGGAAAGAAATCTTACTCGGCAATTTTGTAACGCTATAATCTATTTATTGTCAGCAGGTCCGTAATGAATGATGTTTTGCATCAATGCTGACGTGAGTGTTTTGCCTTTTATGACTGTTCATTTTGTTCTGCTTGTTAACAGGCATGGGTACGACATCTCTTTCATGTGAGCGAGCAATCAAAAACGAATTTGAATTACGAGGCTTGGTTATTGACTTTTTTGTTTTGAGCCAGAATTAATTTGGTGGGATTTGGGCTGGAAAAGGGAAAAGTTGTGTATATGTAATTTTAGGAATGATTATTATATAGATAGATAACTTTTCAAATTTAGATGTGTTTTCCATACATTCATTTTAAAATTATTCTGGAAGACGTTTATAAAAGTAAACATTGCGAACTGTGCGAATATAACGAGCTTAAATCGTCATTATACCTACTGAATTGCATAAGTAAGGAAAATAATATATAATTAACATATGTTTTGTGTATACATATTATATATACATACCATATACATATTAAGTTACACAATATATTTAAACATATTGGCTTAATATGTAGGAAAAATGACGCCGTCTTGGTTAAAAGCATTGAAGTGCCGCTATTCTACCGAAGCGAAGAAATATTAAGCAAGTATTAAAACGTGTTAGGGTGTGAAAGGTACTGTAAAATAAATTAAAAAAAATATATAATTACTGAGCGAAAGAGACTCCATTACCAATGTCTGGAGGTGACGAGCAGTACTACGAAAAACTACAGTTCTAAAGCTTTGGGTGACACCGCAACTGGTATGGGTAATCGTAATATTCACCACCAGGTACATTACTGTTCTGTGTTGTCACTTAATATAACAAAATACATTAAGGCAATATTATTTAAAAATACCTTTAAAAGTCCAAGCATAAATAAAATATAAAAAAAACTATTATAAAAGCCCTCAGCCAATAAAGACACAAACAGACTCTGATGAACTCCATCTCCAAGACAATAACGTCAGAAACTTATAAAGATGAGCCATTTTGCCTTAAGCCACCAAATAAATGTCGCTCCTTAAAAACAAATCTATGTCACGCTCAAATGCACACGTGTTTATATGAAGGGGAGTCTACAAAGGAAAGCAATTTAACAAAAATAAAAAATGCGATATTGGAACACGGGAGAGAAACAAATGATACGGGAAATACTTAAATCAATGGCACTGATGCGAAATTGGAAATTGTATCTACAGTTATAGATGGTGAATTACGAGATTTCAATACGACAAGTCTAAGTGGATGGGGGGTGATTTGAAATGAAGATTTTTCTGATTAAATTTATTTGTTAATATTTCAACTGCTTTGTAAGTAATTGATTAAATAGAAAAATGTTTAAGATGGTAATCCAACTGTCATAAACATACATTAAATTCGTTATTAATGGACGTATTGTAAGGTGTATGTTTAAAAGTAGGTTATTAAAACTTACTTACGAGTATGATGCGTGCATTTACATTTTAAAACATTAAGCCGAAAATGAAAAATAATGTTAATTTTATCCTAATTCATGCCTTACACTGTTAGATATGGGCTCTAGAAATAAATACTCGTATATACTTAAAAAGTACGACACTCACTAAATGACACGTGTTTGACCGAATCTATATACCTAAATAAATTAAATAAAAAATATATAATAATTTAAAAAATAAAAATACAGAAATTCTTGTATGCGCATAATTTCCGGACGACCTATTTGAATAATTATTTTTGTATCGGTCGCTCTGCTACAGCGATGGTTTAAAAATTAAACAAATCATCATGAAATCATTCATCCCCACGCAGGTGAAACCGCGGGACGCAGTTAGTAAAATATATATTTATCGCAAATTGGTGTCGGTAAATAATATTGTTTATTTAAAATGTATTGTTTTCATTTTGTCATATAAATCCATATTATTATAATGCCGTATGATGATTATTTCCATAATGTGTATGTGTATGTATATTCAAAATTGAAAAACAAAATAAAATATTAGAAAACAGTACTTGTAGACATTATTATCTAAGGTTATTTACGCCTAAAATCTAATTTAGGACGACAGACATAAAGCATATCCACGAAGTTTTCGCTTTAGGGCATTGATGCATTTAATGTAATTTGTCGTCTAAATAAAGCCATATGCCACACAACTGAATTTCAAATACATAATATCTAAATTCAAGTCCCGACTTAAGAAAATCACCCATTAAAAAAGTGGCTGCTTCTGAATTTCCTTTGACAAAATACAGTTTTTGGAATGAAATATTTTCGTTCATTTGTAATTTGTATTCAGCGCCGCACCGTTATTGCTACACGCTAAATCACGAAAATGCAAAATCGCAAAGGTTCTCTATGTTAAATAACTTGAATTAATATCGACAGGGATGCCCCGCTCTTTATAAATGCCTCGGCAAATATAAGCCGAATTATGTAGGCTCCATTCAAGAATACAAAAATTATGACTTTCGTTCGTATTTTATCTCGCTCAAGTGGCATTAAAGCACACTATCGAGATTGTTCTCAATAAAATTTGCGTAGCACCACCCATTTGGAAACGATAAATAATTATAATTGCGCATATAATGTGACGTTCTGTTAACTTTTATTGTCTCCTTTTGGCAAATATATTTCGCTCATATTTTGCTGCATGGCTGTTGAAAGACCGCTTTAGAGCAACTCAATCACGTCGTTTGCAAAACTTGTCTCATAGCGAGACGAAACTAAAGTCGTAAAGTTTATGCAGTGACAACATATTTCAGAAACGTGGAGCCTTTTATTAGAAGGAGCCAGATGATCGCACAATCCCCTTTCCACGGGAGTTTAAACTTGAGCTCGTATGTATTGCGAAAGTTTTCGGCTCAATGCGAGTAGGAACACCGGAACGCTTTCAAAAGAAGAGAATGAGATTTTTTATCAGATTCCCTTTCGGATTACTTTCACATATAACCAAGGCGTTTATCAATCAGACATTTGAGTGTCTTAGTTTTCAGGAGGATTTGTGAAGTCCAACTTTCAGGGAAAGTGTTTAATCAAAACAAATTTTAGTTTTTCTCCAATATTTCATACCAATCTTTATAATAGCGGCCAAATATTTGGTTTGCTGACCGATAAAAACGGAGTTAGAATAGAAATCACTATGTTTTTTGCAGCTTTTTGTAATAATTTATGTTTAAATGATAGTTTGGTTGAAAATGCAAAGTTTAATTTATGATTTTCAAGTCTTATGTTCGACAATAAAGGAATATTATTTAACCATGCTACTACAATTAATGTAATTGAAAAAGTAAACCTATATGTAAACCTAGTTAACGTGTAGTTGGAACCGCGTCAACTTCGAGTTTGAAACTTCATAGTTCAAAGACGAAAACAATATTTCTTTTATATACCTAATAAAGAACACTGTTTTATGGCAAGTTTTCGTTGTTGCTATCGCTTTGTTTGTTTAAATCGTAATATATAATAAATAATCTGTGGTTTAAATCTGGGTATGCTTTCGGTTGAGCTTTTTGAAATACTTACCATTAATATTATAAACACATTTCTACGCCATTTGACTAATAACTTGTGAACATACCAGCTCTAGGTGTTAAACTTAAACTGATTGTGTACAAACTGGTCCGTTACTCAAATAAAATAAAAATTATTCTCAAATATAGTTTTTAGTTTTTATTATTTTTAGAAATTTTTTAAACCATCCCTTAACAATTTATTAAACCACTAAACTAATATATATTTACAACTTACAAATGTGTATCACAGCGTTTGCATTTTACGATTGTACAGAAACAATTTGTATTCTAGACTCGTAGGGGTTGTAAAAGTTTAGTCGTTGTCTGGAATCTGTCCACTACCTGAGATCAGCTACTGTGAAACGTTCGGAAAATTCACATAAAATTCTGGATCTTTGGTACAGGTGTTGCTAGCCATGTTAATTTAAGGTGACAGATGTTCTCATCGGTCAGCGTTGAGTATAAATGGCGAAAGTTGAAATGTAGCGTCATTAAGATCATTGTTTCACAACATTTAATAAACTAAAATAAGAAATACTTCGAGACAAATAAGGTGTCTCTCACTCCGGTATAGTGGCATAAGAAAAACATTGTGGCCGTAATAAGGTGATGTAAGATAAAGTTCTAAGTTATTTTGTATCATATTGCACACCACCTTAAATCTATCAAAAACCGCCATGCCCATCCATTAAATGTAGCAGTTTGAAATAAAACACGGTTGTGTTACCATCTTTAGTCCATAAACCGTACTAACGCTAAGTAACAACATTATTGTACTATGAAATTTACTGTATTAATTTGTAATTAGTCATGAAGAGTAACACATTTGATGAAATACGAGTAATAGTACAGCTGTACCGATCCCTTCGGGGATGTAGGGTTTGATGGTAGGTATGTATTAGTTCAACATAGTAGTGTGTTATAACAATGCTCATAGATAAAATGTTTGTGATAAAAGTAACTCTACTTTTATAACTAAACGTCTAATTTTTGGAGTAGAGCCCCAGGTAGAATCAGATATCTCGGTCTCAACCAACAATGCCTAAAAGCTGACATTTCTTTGTTCGTGGTCATCCTTCAGAAGGTCTTCGAGAGTTCAATGAGTCCTTGGGAATTGAAAATAAGATAGTTAATAAAGAACAAGTTGTTTGCGACTATAAAATTTTTATGTTATAGGTACAAATATGTATGATTAAATAAATTAATTTATTATTGTGCTTTTATTAATTTAACCAGTTAGAACCAGTATAAATCATATACATTTTGTTAACGTGGGCTGGTTTTAATTTATTATTATATTTATAGGTTTGCTTTTGCGATGATGGTGTCATTAAGGCTGATTTTGTTTACCGCTGGCCCACAAGACAATGCTTTATTTTTTTCAGTACTTCTACGTAATATTTTTTAAACTTAGAAAAAACCTACAAAACGTACGGGCATAGCAAACAATGTGTTGATAGCATGAAAAAAAAATCACTGAAATCGGACAATGTTTACAGGTGGAAAAGTTTGTTTGAGTTTTTTCTTTTAGTATGGACAATTAGTACTAGCTATGCAATCCCCTTCAGGACTTCTCAATTAAATGGGAATCACTAACTCTGGCAAGTAGTTAGGAGTTCGCGTGATGTAAGAGTAAAATCAAAAGGCCTCGTGCGTAGTAATTTTATACTACGTACTGTAATTTACCGACAAGTGATGAAACATGCAAGTTTTTCGCCTGCTGGTAAACAGCTTTTTGCAGCGCCTTCAAATTTTTTTAGAGAAAACCCTATAGGTGTATAGAGTTTTCTCTAAAAAAAATTAAAGTCAAATCTAGTTTCGTCTAAAGTTTAATATGCTACTCCTTGCTATTATACTTAATCTCCTCCCATCGATACTTGTATACTTACTACTTGCAGACAAAAACCTACCTGCGATCTATAGCTCACTTTTACTCAGATCCGAATACGGCTGAATATGGAATACCAGAAGTACACTCAGCAGAAAAACCAGGTTTGAGTAAATTTTGAATGGCATTTTGCTGTCAATCATCACTCAAGTCAAAATTCCGCCCATAATCCGCTTCATACAACTTGTTTTTTTCTTCACTTCTTCGACTACTTTCGAAACCCGCACTTGCCCAAAAAAAAAACGTAATTTATTTGAAAAGATAGTTAGAGAAGCAAATACGTCTCAAAATCTGCTTTCAGTAGTAGTAGTATTCTGCACTACTGCAAAGCTAGTGTTTAAAAGTTTTATTATTGGCTTTCACTAACCACGTAGCGTTCGGAACGATAAGCCGAGCTCGGAGAAAATTCGACTTTGGTGCAGCTAAGCAACATTAATCTATTAATACCCAACTGGATATAGTCCAGCCAGATTTGGTCTGACGTCAAGCCGCAGGGGGTGTAAATTGGCTTTATACATTCGCTGTCTAATGTCATTGTCAGGAGAACGATGGCGTTGGCTGTTCATAGTTGACAGGGTTGACGCTGATTTCACTATTCGGCCTTTGAATATGTTAAAATTCTTGTATTATACAATGTAAACACATTTTAGTGTGTCGTTGAAAAATTATATTTGTTCATATGTGAGAAAACTTATACGTACTTATGCTACGTTCCGGTATGCGCTGAAATCACTCGCGGCGTTCGCCCATTCCCTTAAAAGCCTACGATCATCGTGAGCGAGCTCGATACGTCATCGATGACGTCAACGAAAACGCTCACGTCGTGACCACAACGCACGCAGATCGAAGGTGGGTTTTCGCGGTCGTTGCGAGCTGTCAAACATGAAATGTTTAGGCCCTGTAACATAACTCCATCAGAAAACATGAGACAAGCAAGCACACAAGAGTCCTACCATAAAGTACGAGTAAGAGCTTAGTGCTATTCGTCAGGATCCGTACATCTTTAACTCCTTAACGGAAACAGCTATCGTAGTTCTGTCATATTTGTAACGTTTTAATTAAAATGTAATAATAAAAAAGTGGTTAAGAGAGTAACGTTTATTCAACCTATTTTGTATTTTAAGTAACAAAATATGATTGTATTATGCGCGTTACAAAACTAGACATTTGAAACAAGAGTCTCTGGTTAGAGTCTAGACAAAGACGAGCTTTAAGGTTTGCTGCCAATTGCACCGTAGAGTATTCCCGTTTGAAGGTCAAGAGATACTGTCAATTTTAATAACTGAATGTTACCTTATATTTTAAATGTTGGTTTAAAGTAAGTGAGGGTTGGCCAGCAAACTGGCAGTCACGAGTTTCAATTCTGCTTCGGACTTGAGCATGGTGAAAGCTCATGGTGAGGAAATCTATGACCACGCCAGGCACCTAACAGAATGTGTCTTATTGGATTAGTGCGCCATTATCATTTACTACTTAATCACTAATCATCAAGTGAAATAGTAGGCACCTAAACAGTACATGGCAACTTGATTGAACAATTAAAAAAAATGTATATCCAAAAGTTTAGCGTTATTATTACATACATTATCACAGGAAAACGGGTACTACTTTGTAAGTAGTGTGATATCGATCATCTTTCACGCAGCGCAACTAACTAACAACAGACAAAAAATAAATGTTAATATGAATTGGATTTAAAGATAATGTATTGCGGGCGATTATTAACGAGTGGGACATTACACATGATGAGATGTACATCACACCTCAGAATGAACCAGTAAATATGCGTAATACTGTCAACAGTAAGACTGCCAAAACATACCAAATAGGATTTCCATCCCATTTGTTACAATTGGTACAAACAAGATGGACATCAGCACAGTAGCCGAATGTTGCCTGTATAACAACTTCGTGCAACATAAGAGGTTTGAGTGACGCTCCACTTACCATACGCTTAGGTTGTATAAGTAACTATTTTCTGCAGCGGCTCCCGGTTCATTTCTATTTAAATATTTCCTTGCAATTAATTTAATTTAGTTAACAAAGGGGAACTCTGGCGAGTGTTCTTATTCACAATTAGTGAGACATAGCTGCAATCCCAACAAGCTGAGGTGCTTGCTTCAAGTATTTTGTTAGAATTAAAAAGATTCATTTTCTCGGTTATGCACTTTGAACATTCCTGCACTGAATGAAACTATTCTCTTCCCTGGTTGAGTAGAAATATACGGACGTTGTTGCTGAAACGTAATATGGTGGCATCTACGGAAGGCATTCTGAATATAAAAAAGTATATATTTGTGTGCGTGTATTGTGTGTTTCACATTTCAGAGGATAATATAAAACATAACATTCACGACAACAGTACCTACTATGCAACTATTTTACTCATTTGACTATTCGGATATTTCGGATAATTCCAGATCACTATCTGGATAAATCCGGATATTATGAATACACATATTTCGGATATCACTGTTAAAAACGTGAACCAAAGTTATTAAAGTGTCCAATCAACATCTTTATTACAAACACTCTTCAACTAATAACACAATAATGTTCAGACATCTTAAATCACATATGTTAGAGTTGGTAAACTGCCAGTTTACCAACCAGTTTGAAAATGGTTGTACGAGTAGAGGTAAATTGACCTACTGAACAAGAATATGCTTATGCTTACATTCCTTTGTTCACATTACACACACTATCCATATTATTCGTATTATCCGAATAGTAATAGCAATGATATCCGGATATTATTATCGAAGGATATTCAGATAACGTGGATATCCAGATAGCATGCCCTAGTACATATGTATTATATAAGTAACGATTTAAGCGTCTACAAAGTGATTATCTACCTTTTTAAGCCATTTTTGACCATAGCTAATACCATTTTGGCTGTGTTAGATAAAGAACATTATAGGTATAGGTATTACACAATCAATTGAAGCTGTCTGCAATGAATATCCTTCGACGTCTTTCGTTTCGAACAAATTTCTTTAATATTGTGGTACGCAACTTCTTCATTATTGCAAGCATTACACATAGGCAAACTTAGCAATATATCATATACCTGTGATACTTGGTACAATACAATACAATACAAAAATTCTTTATTGAGTACCAATCTTATAGAAAACTAAACTTAATACAGTAAAAAAAGCACTATAGTAGATTGGACAATTGGCGGCCTTATCGCTATAGTCGCGAAGTCTTCTCGTCAAAAATACCTCAGTGCCTCAAGACAAGAGTCTTCGACCAATGTGTGTTACCAGTGATTACTTACGGCACTGAAACGTGGTCTCTTACTATGGGCCTCATTGATAAGCTCAAAGTCGCACAACGAGCTATGGAGAGGGCTATGCTCGGGGTTTATCTACGTGATCGAATCAGAGATGAGGAGATCTGTAGAAGAACGAAAGTCACCGACATAGCTCACAAGATTAGCCTGTTGAAGTGGCAGTGGGCAGGGCACATAGCACGCAGAACAGATGGCCGATGGGGCCGAAAGGTTCTGGAGTGGAGACCACGGACCGGCAAGCGCAGCGTTGGTCGTCCACCGACACGTGGTGGACAGACGACCTGATGAAGGTCGCAGGACGACGTTGGATGCAGGCCGCTTCCAACCGTTCCTTTTGGAAAATCATGGGGGAGGCCTATGTTCAGCAGTGGACGTCCTACGGCTGAGACGATGATGATAATGATGATCGCTATAGTAATCTCTTACAGGCAACCTTGCATGGTGATAATTCTTAATATTAATTGATTAGTAGTTAGTAGATGGTTCATAAAAACAAACATTTTGATCTGGGAAATAAGTGCTAATAGATAATTAAAAATAAATACATAAATATAATATTAAATGACAAATAATGATAAACTAATACATAATATTAAAATATAAACATAAATACAATATTTTAATACATAATCATAAATATAGTAAAATATAATATTCAGTAGGTGTTTGATAAATATTGCATCTTCACCATATCTTTGAAAGACAAAATGGACTTTGCTTGCCTGATATTGACAGGCAGCGCATTCCATAGGTGGACAGCTTGTTTAGTAAATTACTTACTATAATACATTGATGACGAGGCAGGTGTGTTCAATTGCGATGTGTTTGTGGAACGAAGAGAGAGGGTATTTTTTATCTTTATTTATTTATTATTCATTTATTGAGTACCAACATGTTTTATTATTTCATTATCATATCATAGTCATTAAGACAATTATAATAAATACAATTCACTACACACTCTGACTAAATGCTAACACAATTATAGGTACCGACTACAAGCACTAATATAAACGAGCGGTTCACAAATTAAAGTAAATAATAATATGTACAATTACGAATGAAAATAAATCGATTTTTTTGACCATTATTTAAGACATCATATTAAGTTCAATTTATTGCAATAAATATAAACAACAACAAATATAAGTATAATCCGTAGCAATCCAGAAAAACATTGAGACAATTTACAAATTTTTTTCAATTTATTAAAAACATTATTAAAAAAGAAAATAATAAGAAAATAACAATAATAATATAATAAGAATAATAAATCCGAGATAATAAAGAAATCAAGAGTATAATAATAATAGTAATAATTCACTGGTTAGTCCTGCATGCATTATATTCAATGGTCCAAGTCAATAGTGCGGATAGCTTGCTTAAAACTACGGACACTGTCGGTAAAAAGATCCATGGAATACTTTGAACTCAGTCTATTAAGTTCGGTGATAAGTCTATTGAGAGGTGCATTTTTTCCAAGATTGGTATAATAATTGAGGTTATTGAAAACATTGAGCCTTGAAGCTCTGGTGAACATTTTTGGGGCAGAGAAGCACAAAAGAGACAGCAGTTCAGGAACATCCAGTGTTCCGTTAACAAGTTTGTAAAGAAAAAGCATGTCAAGCAAGCGTCTCCGTTCCGACAGGGAATTCATGTGGAAGTGTTTTAGCCTTGCTGGATAACTCTTGACAGTTTTTGCTATGTTGCAGGAAAAAGCAAGATGCCACAAGAAACGCTTTTGTATGCTTTCGAGCCTCTTCTTCTACACTTCATAAAAGGGGTTCCAAGCCACACTACAATACTCCAGGCTGCTCCGGACATAATGTGTAAGATGAAGGAACTGAAAACGCTCCTTGAGGTAAAGAGTGGGGATGAAGAGAATACTGTAGAGATAAAGAAAGCACATGAGCATCTCGGCGACGTCGAATTGGTAACCATTTGAGCATATCGCGATATTCACTGACATGGTCATACTTACTTGGTATTGTCTCCAAAAATGGTCTTTCTTTATAATTTTCTTGGTATTTTACACTTCGTACGATTTATATCCTAAGGCTAACTTAACTCTTTAACTCGTACAAGAAGTAAAAATACAAAACATTTTAAAATATTAAATTTCCAACAAACATAACAAAGAGTTTGACATTCAAGACCAATGGTCGCTCGAGGGAATATATTTTATTCCGGTCGACTGCGTTGTAACCAGCTGTAAATATTCGATATCTGGCAGCCCGTGGCTGTATACGACATTTATTAACATTCACCAATGTGTCGGTATTAGTACGGTTGTATAAAGATTTACTCTATTTGGAAGTATGCAATACTTTTATACACCTTCTATACAAGATCTCATGACGCGGTGTTAAAAAAAATTACTAGACATGAACTTTTAAGCTATATGTGATGATTACTTATCAAAAAAATACATACATATTACTCGTAATTTTCTTGTAACTAGGTACTGCCCGCTACTTTGTACACGTAGAAAAAGGTTTCTTTTTGCACCCGATTCCCCTTGAATGTCCTATATGGAAGTTGACTGTATTTTTTTAAAAATTGAATACTACATCTGATTTTAACCAAAGCTTTGTATTATTTTTTTATTTTAAGCAACATATCATAACTTCTTAAGACCTAGCTTGTCTAAATTTTCAAGTTTAAGGTAATACGTAACCAATTCGTTTCATCAAAATTCATAACTATAATGAAACAGATGTGTTTATTGCATAATCAAATATAAAATTATCTAGTTTTTCTCCTCTGGGCGTAACTGCCACAGCCACTACTAACTATGCGCGTTATTTCAACGAAACTTTCAATATACTCGGTTGACGATACTATTCAACAATGTTTTAAGATCCTTAACAATTGTTTAAGATGCAAACTAAATATCACAGTCTATTCTTTTATAGATGTGTATTTAAAACAAACTTTAAATCCAGTCTAAAAGTTTGACACAAAATATTATTTAGAAAGTTTATTATTCTCTAACAAAAATAAAACCCGCTTTGCAGCCAGTGATCCATCAATCACAGGGCGTACTTCTAAGAAAGAACCTGTTTTTCAACAGTTATTTTGCTAAAAGGGTTTTTAATGGTGGTCTTAAAACTATTCAGCAGTTCATCTCTCTTGAAGATTTTGTGCATAATTTATAACAGTGAATTCAGGGTTTTTGATATGGTCTGATTTAGACGTATTCTTCCAGTTTTTTAATATGTCTTTTATATTATGTAACTCATATAATATCATTAACACTTTTAATTGATATTCACACAAGAAGGAGCTTGGTTCTCATCTTCGAAGGTTTTTTGTATGTTACGCAGTTCCATGGCTGATTGTGATATGTTTTTTTTAATTATTGTTGTATCAAGTTTATCTCATGGTCATGGTTAGCCGCCGCTACTTACAGTCCACGCGCGTCGAAAACTAAATTGCGCGATATTAAACTGCTATAAAAATGTCGAGCCCCCAAAGTTAAAGACTTAACATTTCCCATCACAGGTAAGTTATTTTAAAACTGTACTCGTATTATGCATAAATTCACGGTATTCAATTTCATTGAAAAGTCGGCAGGCTTGGTTTCAATACAAATCGTGATGTTTGCGTTATCAATTACGTGTATTTTAGCATAATAATGCACTTATTTTAGCTTATTTTGTACATACCTTGTTATGGTTTATATCATCACCGACGTACATGTCTACGAAGAAATAATAAGTATTTTTTCGTAGCTGATAGCGTTCCGGCTTGAACTAGTGCAACGATACCAATCAGCTCTGTTTGAACGATCCAAGATTTTGATCGTAGGGTGAGTCTACCTCAGTTTATATATGGTACTGGGAGTATATGTATGTTTCGTCACATGGGCATTTGTGATGCTTACAATCAGGCGCACATTTTGCTCGCCTCGTCACTCGATTGTCTAAAAAGAACAATGATGTAGGTACATGGCGCATGATAATTGATAAGGGCCTAAATCTGCATTTCTTGTCATGAGATATATCAGGTTCATTTACAATATTTTTCAGGTTATAGGATTATGACAGGCTCTACTAAAGATGAAAACACACGTTGCAATTGCGAATGCAACATGCTGTAGCAATCTGCTGTGAACCGGCAAACTTTATCGTATGTAGGCGTCTTGTGACTCCCTTTCAACATGTTGGACGTCGTATCGTCCGTCCTAGCATCCAGCAGGTTGTTACAGCAAATTGTAAGCCGCGTTGTACGTGAGTAGTACGGTTGTATGCAATCTTATCAATCGCCACCATCGGTGACGGCACGATCGCGGCTGAGCCCAAGCATCGATGTGTGTGTTTATTTAATGATATATGTAAATGGATGCAAAAATGTATACTACAGAAAATTCCATATTGATGAGAATTTCAGAAATCTTTTAACGCCTTGCCACATTTGTGGGATAAAAAAATATTTATGGCGTATTTGTACTTTTCTTAGCAGTTGATGTTTTTTTCTTTTTGAAAATAATTGACACGTCATTGTTCCTTCCTATCCAAATTTCTCTAGAGTAGAAATAATGATTGTGATTATTAAATAACATGTCATAACAATAGGTATTATTTATTGTAGTATTGCTGTGCATCATTCTTAAATTGGAAAACCGAGTTGATGAACTGGAAAGATGCACCAGAAGCTCTTGTTTAGAAATACGGGGTGTTCCATTTAAACCCAAAGAGACAAAACAAGACCTAGTGTCAATTGTAAAGGAATTACATACTACAATTAGAGTGGAAGTCCATCCAAACGAGATTAAGGATGTATACCGCATCAAAGGAAAACCAAATGGTGAGCGACCAGTAGTAATTGACTTTGCAACTAATTTTCAAAAAACGAAGACACTTTTAGCAGTCAGAAAATACAATGCTACAAACACCACTAACAGACTAAATACTCGTACTATAGGTGTGGAAGGTCCAAAGTCTCCCATATTTGTATCAGATTATTTAACGCCCAAAGCAAAGAGGCTTTACTTTTTGGCTCGGGATGTTTCAAGAACATGCGGGTATGACTTCTGTTGGTCTGCCAATGGTAGAGTTTTTCTGCGGAAGGCTGAAGGAGCGCCCCCTATTGTCGTCACTAATGAACAACAAATTGAAGATTTGAAAATGCAAAAAAACTGATATGTCGATATAGTGACTCTTTCTTTTGTAATCGTTATTTAAATTTATTGTTTGTAGTTTGTACATTAATAGCTAGGGTAATACAGCAAATATACTTACAACACACACATAACTCAACACACCATCTTCACATATACTTCAATATTAACGTGACACACACTAACCTTACTTGGAAGAGGCACTCATCAAGAGATGCTAGAGAGAAAAATAATAATAAACGACCATTTTATATAAAATCAACAACAACTTTAAGAACTTATAAGAGTGTACATAATATTATATATCAATCCGATTATGGATAAATGCTCAGAGAACGAATTGTGCCATCTTATAGATACTCTTTCAATTGCTAATACAAATTCCTGTATACCAGAGTTGTGTAAATCATTCGTTTCTACCAGCAATAAATGCTTGAACATCTTGTCTCTAAATATCAGAAGCATAAACAAGAACTTCTCTCAATTAGAAATACTGTTGTTTAGGCTAGGATTTGACTGTGATTTAATCATTCTTACGGAATGTTGGATAGAAAATGACAGGCCATTTCCCGCACTAAGTAATTACAACTCAGCTTATACTAGGAATTGTTTCAATCAGAATGGTGGAATTATTGTCTACTCTAAGCCAAACCTAGACATAGTTATTGAGGAACCAAATTTCGATAATTCAAATTGCTTATTGGTTAAGGTTGGTCTCACAATAGCAATAGTGGCGTTATATCGATCTCCATCATTTACTATTATGGATCCATTTCTATTATCCTTGAATAATATTCTCACATCGATCAAAAAATATCAGACTATTGCGGTTATAGGAGACATTAATATTGACATACATCTGGACAATACTGATACGCACTCTCCTAGTTACATAGAGCTATTAGGTGGTCATGGTCTTCTGCCAAGTCACAATATGCCTACCAGAGGAAGAAAGTGTCTAGACCACCTAATGCTGAAAAGTAAATATCATTGTACGGCGATACTGATAAACTCTAGCGTAACTGACCACTACCCTACTCTTCTTAGTATAAAAAACAAAACAGATACATCACTATCACACAATAAAATCGCAACAAAAGTGGATATAATAAAAATAGTACAGCAAATAAAAGCTCATGATTTTTCCGGAGTTTTACAGTCTTTAGATGCCAACATAGCAGCCAGTCTTCTGATGAGTAAATTGATGGACATCGTAAAATTAAATACTCTTACTTTTAAAATACCACATAGCCATCGAATTATAAAGCCCTGGATAACACGTGGAATTTTGCGTTGTATACGCACCCGGGATAAAATGCATATGTGTCTAAAAGAAACACCAAATAATAAAATATTAAAATTGACATATTCTAGATATAGGAACTTTTGTACAAAGTTACTTAAAAAACTTAAGGTAGATTTCCAAAAAAGAGAGCTAGAAAATAATAAAAATAGTATAAAAAAGACTTGGCAAACCATCAAGAAAATAACATGCACAGAAAAATATAAGAGTACTAATGAAACTTTACTTAAAATAAAAAGAAGACCAGTAGATTCCCTTAACTATGTAAACACTTATTTTGCTAATGTAGGCAAAAATCTTGCCAGCAAAATAAAAAGCACTGGTCACAGTAAAATCATAAACCAGCAACCAGCACAGTTAAATTCAATCGGATTGTTGCAAACTGATGAGGCCGAAGTTCTCAGTCTTATTAGAGGTATGAAAAGTGATTGTGCAGGTGGTTTTGATGGTATTACTTCAAAAATGCTTAAACAAACAGCGCCAGCATTAGTACCAATAATAACCCACATTTGCAACTTAAGTTTGTCCTCAGGAATTTTTCCCACCATCTTAAAAACATCCATTATTATCCCTGTTTACAAGGCTGGTAACAGAGACAGTGTCGAAAACTATAGGCCTATTTCAATATTACCTACGACTTATGTCATATATAGAAAAATTTAATATCCTTTCACCATATCAATTTGGGTTCAGATCTGGTAGATCAGCTGAGGATGCAGTATCTAAGCTTACTAATCTAATTATCACTGAGCTAGATAGACGGAACAAAGTGGTAGGTATATTTTTAGATCTAGCCAAGGCATTCGATACTGTCTCTGTTCCGATACTTTTGAATAGGCTTGAACATATTGGAGTAAGAGACAAAGCTTTAAATTTAATGGAGGATTATTTGAAAGACAGAACCCAGAGGACTAGAATTGGTGGGCAAGTAAGTAGTAAGGAAACAACGAATTATGGAGTTCCCTAAGGAAGCGTGTTGGGGCCGAGCCTATTTCTGTTATACGTTAACAATTTATGTAACCTACAGTTGGAGTATGGTAGTATTTTTTCATATGCTGATGACACTGCGCTTATTTTTGTTGGGAAAACATGGGAAGAAGTTCAGTCTAGAGCTGAAGACGGTATGAAGATTGTTACAAGATGGTTACGAGAAAATCTTCTTTCCCTTAATGTTGAAAAAACTAAATTTGTGACGTTTTTAAGCCCAAGATCTCCACTTCCTAACATTAATATAAAAGTGCATACTGAATGCAATGTAGGGAACTGCCAATGCCCAAAATTGCAAAGTGTTCCTAATATCAAGTACCTAGGGGTAACAATGGATAGGCGGATGACCTGGAAAACACATATTGAGTCCCTTAGCAGCAGAGTACGTAAATTAATATACGTTTTTAAAAATTTGAGAGACGTCGCGGATCGTAAATTAATAATTGATATATATATAACGCTCTCTGTAAATCTATCCTTTCTTATTGTAACAGTTCATGGGGTGGTGCTCACAACTGCTATATGATTCTTTTGGAACGCGCACAGAGAGCGGTATTAAAAGTGGCAACTTCTCGACCATATCTATTCCCTACATCTAACCTCTATAGAGACTGTGGAGTACTGACAGTCCGTCAATTATTTATTCAACAACTAATATAACTCCAACATAGGCAACCATATCAACCAACTAATAAAAGACGGAAAGACATAGTTTATAAAAAACCAAAATTCAAAAGTAAACTAGCACAACGGCATTTTCTTTTTCTTGGCCCTCACTGTTATAATAATGCGTGTAAAAATGTTAAAAATCTAGTACCACTTAACAGGATAAATTGCAAACAAACTGTTTTTGATTGGTTGAGAACACTTAACCATGATGAAACCGAACAATTGCTTAAAGTCCATTCGTAATACTTATTGATCAGTCTCTGTGTTACTCTCTAGATAAATCCACACTAACTCTTACATAAACACACTCACGCACACTACCTACAAACACACCCATACACACTTTCAACTCTACATTTGCACGTAAATAGATACTATATAACATGTAATACACTTTTACACACACTTACTAACAATAATATGTATTTAAAATTCTTTAATTATTGATATTTTTCATTATTCATTTTCAATTTTTCCCCTTACGTCGACAATATTCCAAGTTTGCATCTCTCACAATACACTATTTCTCTTGTAACTGTATTGATAATAAGGCTATAATTATATCAATGTACCCAGGAAGAGCTAACAGAATCTACAATACAAGAATTTTATTATTCTTAGTGTAGGTTCTGTGTCACATTAAAAGGTGTAAAATTACAAGCCATTCAAATTGAACTTAAAACAATAAGAATGTTTATATATAAGAGCCACTTGTAAATAATGGAATAAATGATTATTATTATTATTATTATTATTATTATTATTATCTAAAATATTTATTGTCTCTCAGTCTCAGTAGGTATAGTTGACTCAGCGAAGGCAATTGCAAGACCCACTTTTTGATATTTGGACAGCATTTGAGCTATTTTCATACACGTGTGCACGCTGTGGCGATCCAACGCGGAATGAAATTGTGATCACCGCTGCAACGTGTGTAGAGAACGTCCAACCGCGACTACAGCATGTTGGAACACAGATTGTATTTGGAATTTCTTCGTATATAGGCAGCTTTAGTTTTCCAATGACCTATACCGGCCGCAACCTTGTTTCTTTTGCGAACTCTCTTGTGGTTTTTCCGACAACCTTTATTGCTTCAGCCTTAAGTGCTTCGCTCTTGCAGTTTTAATAGCTCTTGAAGTACTATGTTTTTTTATGATTTTAATAGATCTAGCTAAGCATTATTAGACCAAAGTGTGTGAAGAAACCCAACACCATCACAGCGTCCTATGTTGCTTTAATAATTAAAAGGTAGAATAAACAGCATTAATTAAATGTTTTTAAAAACTGGTAATATTTCATGACAAGTAAAATAGAGTTACTTAGAATATGAAGGCATAAATGAATTGCAGTCCAAAATAATAAATAAAACCTTTTCATCTATCAGCATAATGATTACCAGGAGAACATGAAAAATTGGAGCTCTACGAAGTTTTATTACACACTCATAAACGTCACTTCGCTTATTATTTTGATGTCATAAAGCAACCAAATAACATTGTAACAATAATCTGGGCTCCCTTACTCTTATCCTGCAACGATTCACACAATGTGAATTTATTGCAGATTGTAATTCATTTTTATATAACCACATGAGGTCGTTTTATTGTTGAATGAAAACGAGACGTCTGCACCTACAGTGGAAGACGGTGGTTCAGTTTGAAACAACGAAAGGTTACATTATACAATTTACACACACACACACACACACACACACACACACACATTCAATTTTTACCGATACAAAATACTAAATTGCTATGCATTTCTTAAGCTACCTTTTGCATTATTATAAAGGAAAAATACACTTTAAAGCAGCCATAGAGGCAAGTTTCAATTGCTATGATTTTCTTCCATCAATCTTCATCAAAATATGAAATAGATATTAATGACACATAAGCCAATTTGAATGACATAGTTTATGTTTATTTTGCAATTTTTTTACTAATTCTCTCGGGGTGAATTCATTTAACAAATCCATAATTTAATTTTATATTACACAATTATAATGTGTATATGAAATATGTGGATGTCAAGCGCTCACAGTGGAACGTCAATCACGTCCCAAACACCTTCCTCCACACTGAGGCTTTATTCATTCTGTGAATCAAGGCCGAGTCACTGGGAAGGGCATCCCTACCTTGACTTGGCGATCTTAACCGATCAACAAGTTAGAACCGATATATACACGGACTGCTCGAGCAGTTAGCCAGTGATAAACATACACGGACCGCTCTTGCATTCATAGTCAACAGCTTGAAGCTGCCATTGATAACTGCTCGAGCAGTTGGTATTAACTGCTCAACAAGGGACAATTGTCTTGACCTCAAGACAAGAGTCTTCGACCAATGTGTGTTACCAGTGATGACTTATGGCACTGAAACGTGGTCTCTTACTATGGGCCTCATAGATAAGCTCAAAGTCGCACAACGAGCTATGGAGAGGGCTCGGGGTTTCTCTACGTGATCGAATCAGAAATGAGGAGATCCGTAGAAGAACGAAAGTCACCGACATAGCCCAGAAGATTAGCCAGTTGAAGTGGCAGTGGGCAGGGCACATAGCACGCAGAACAGATGGCCGATGGGGCCGAAAGGTTCTGGAGTGGAGACCACGGACCGGCAAGCGCAGCGTAGGTCATCCACCGACACGGTGGGCAGACGACCTGATGAAGGTCGCAGGACGACGTTGGATGCAGGCCGCTTCCAACCGGTCCTTTTGGAAAATCATGGGGGAGGCATATGTTCAGCAGTGGACGTCCTACGGCTGAGATGATGATGATTAAGGGACAATGTCAATTCAGGGACGGGAAGCGCGCACGACATGGAATAAAGAGCCCAGGCGGAGATAACTGTGCTCGAGCGGTTTCGTGTATGTGTGTACGTAGAAGACGGTAGTTCACTGTACAGTCGCAGCTTGTAGCAGTCTATGCTGACTTCAAGCTGCTCGTGTATCTGGGGCCTATCCACCAAGCCGCACTGAGCCCGGGTTATGGCCCAACTCTTCTCTCTGAGAGGAATGCTCGAGTCCCAGAAGTGGGAACATAATGGGCTGATTATATTACACAACAACAATAACTATTACTATCAATTAACTATACATACCTATTAAAACTAGTAATGAACCTTTGTTAAGAAATATCAGTCATGTACTATAATATAGGCGTCATTGCACATTATTGCAATTGCATTGGCTCTCAGCCAGATTAACACTATTAATTACCACACATTATTAAACATTCTATAATGTATGGATTCTGACAAAAGTAGAATTTTCAGTTCTGATCATCAGAATCAGAACGAACTATATATAGTGCAGTAGCATGGATATGTATCCAAGCAAGCGGAGTCGCTAGTTTATTTATTAATTTGCGGGAAAATTTACGTACCTTGTTTCTATTGGCTACAAGTAGCGTCATACTGTCATAGTCTAAATTCGTAAGTATGTGTTTGGCCTGTTCTAAATTTGAATATATACTTAGATTAAAGTCCGATATAAATAACTGGTATTCTAAAGATTGTGTACTGTTATAGCTTGCTGCTTGATACAAATGTCCCTGCAGTCAAACGGCTGTAGCTGAAACGACGATGACGTAATGCCTTCATAGCATGCCGTTACGAGCTATTTTACTTTCGTGCAAACTTTGTGCGAGAAATTGAAAGACAATAACGTCTGGAATGACGTTATGGTATGAGTGTAGGAATGAGTTTTAATAATAATTTATTTCTTTTACCAAACACAAAAGATATAGGTTTTAAAATAGTTACAACTTTGCTTTGGAGACTGCTACGGTCATTTGACCAGCCGTAAGATTCTGTAATAATTCGTCGATGCGCTCGTCGACGAGCTCACCGATGTCAAATACTTAATGAGATATCGCCCTTGTACATAAGGTTCTATTTCCAACGTTTCTTGTCATCTCGTCATTTGTTTCACGGATGTTGTCAAAGATGCAACGATGTTCGCTCTTAGAGAATCGCACGGCAGTATGGTACACAATCTAGATTTTTCTTAAAAAAGGCTGTCAAAATAATCATCGAAATTCAAACACATTTGAGAAAGACACGCTAAGCAATTTCATAATTTTTTCGTAATAGAATATGCACCAGCTTTGATATTTACCAAACCTCGTATCTTATATCGTATATTAACTAGTATACGCTTACCTAAAACCAGCATCGGAATAAAACACAATGCAAAGTTATTCTGTAACTTTTGCTTCAGCTGAAATACTTTATCCGTTTCAGTGTACCTCAAGTAAGTACCGCGTGTAGGTATTGTTTCTTCGAAACAGAATCTTACAAAGTTTCACTGGATTTAAAGTCTGTGCATTTCTAGAAACTTTGTTGTTGTACCGAGTCGTACCTACCTACTTATAATCTTATTATGGTCGTCGCAGAACCAAACCAACTTGAAGATATTGGTACAGTTATGTTGTAAAATATCCGTCACAAAATATGAGCAGTAGTGACTAAACTATTACACGCTTACCTTATTTACATTACGTAGGCACATAATGGTGGTTCGATCCTTGATGAGATATTTGACAACCGTTTGCTTTTTGTAACTTTATTTCTAAGTAATTAGACTATTTTGTACATTTCTTGTAACTATTTTTTTGCGGACAGTGCGGGCTTTGCATACTTTACCTTAGCCAGAACATTTTTTTCCAGTGAAACTGTCTCTTAATATTCTTCTTTATCTTCTTAATATTCGTAAAGCGAAATACGAAATCGTCAGTGTTCCCGAATCGTTCAAGTAGATTTTTATTTGCGACAAACTATTTCACAGAACCATCGTTGTATTATTTATTTTAGAAATTTATTCATTCATGCATTAATTTCTAGATCGAAGATAACTTGAGTGCATCAGTGATTGTATCGAACATTTCAAGCTAATGGACGACAGCCAATACACTTTACAATTTCAAAAACTGGGGAACTGACATCGTAAATGTTAATTTCGCGTCGCTTTGTAAAACAGAGATATGTATAAAACCGTCGTATGTACAGATAACATTAAAAGTAATTGAGTTTAGCGACAAGCTAACGTGTACTTTATCGAAAATGAATAGAAGTTGAAATTGTTTGGTACAGTAACAGATTCGGGGGTGCAATATTATCTTATTCACATCCAAATAAATGAGAAAAAAGTGGGGTCCAGCGGACGAAGTTTTTAATTCGTAATTACAGGACAGCGTCCGAGCTTTAAGCACCATTAACTTTTTTCCTAAATGTCTGTCGTGAGGGTCTCGCCCTGAAAGGAAATGGGACGGCTCGTTGGGAATGTTTGAATTAGTTCCGCCGATGGAGAAAATTACAAAAATTACTTTTGCGGAGTCCACAAGATTGATGTGGTGAGGAAAACATATCAAGTCAATTTACACAATATGTAAACTATATTTGTGCTGCCATATAGGTGACAATTAACCGAAACGACAGTTTTAAAAATTTCGCGCTCCTAAAAATGTGGGTTATTAACCACAGAAATATTTTCGAGGACTGTAGCAGTATATATATTTAAGCCAATACGAATAACAACAACTGTAGGTAACCTGGGTATACGAGTATGGAAAACATTTCAATGCTACAAAAAAGGGTATACGAGTAGTTAAGTCTCCATTGCAAATCATACTGTGATCTGTTGAAACGGTTTAGTATAAAGAAAAAATAGTAAGAGACACACGCGTTCACTCATTCAAAAACATCTATATTTATAAAAATGAACCCCTATTTCTTCTGGTCACGCTATAACTTGAAAACAGCTGTACCGATTTCATTCATCTTTTTTTAAATGTTTTTACAATTTTTGTTAATAGAACAGTTTATGGTGATGCCGAAGGCCGAGCCCACTGCGCGAACAAAATCGCGGGCAGTCGCTAGAATAATTACGCCCTATTTCTCCTGATCACGCTATAACTTGAGAACGGATGGAACAATCCCGCTCATTACTTTTTTATTGTGTTAGTTATTTTCAGGAGAATGATCTTATGAAAAAATAACCAAGAAAAGACGGAAGGTAATTGCGAGGCCGAAGGCCTACCCGAACGAAATTGCGGGCAGTCGTTAATTTACAATAATAATGTGTTTTCTTCTTAAACAATTGAATTAGATTGATCATGCGGTACTTACCCACAGTTAAGACGGATCCCAATAATCTATCTAACCACAGTTTTGCTTACTATCGATAGAAATTTGACATAACGTCCATACAAATAGTGTCAAATATCTATCTTTAGTAAGGTAAACCGGCGATAGATAGATTATTGGGACCGGCCACCACTCATATACATGCCATGGCGGCATATATACATAATTTATTCTCCTGTAGGGTATTGTTATCTTTCTCTTTTTCTCTATTGGAGCCTGTTATAAAAATATTACTTATAAACACTTCATGTAACGCTAGTTCAGCCCAGCTAAAAAGTACAATACATATTGGCATAAAAATTATCTAGTCTTAACCAGTTTGTTTCGTCAATATTCACCAAAAACAAATCTTGCACGTCCAGGATGACTGGTATAAAATGCTACGTAGAATTAAGTCCTTGTATATTTATTTTTCCTAAAGAATAAGTAAAACAGTATGTATTTCTGATATATATTTTAAAATTTCAAGCCGTTTTCTGGTTGTCTTGCATTTAACAATTTTAAGTAATTAATACAAAGTCAACAAAAGGAGAACGAAAGTCACCGATATAGCCCAGAAGATTAGCCAGTCAAAGTGGCAATGGGCAGGGCACATAGTACGCAGAACAGACGGCCGAAAGGGCCAGAAGGGTTTGAAATGGAGACCACGGACCGGCAAGCGCACGTGAACAGACGACCTAATAAAGGTCGCAGGACGACGTTGGATGCATGCCGCTCCCAACCGGTCCTTTTGGAAAATGATGGGGGAGGCATATGTTCAGCAGTGGACGTCCTACGGCTGAGATGATGATAATGATGATTGCCACTTAAAGCCTTTTTGAAACAGAACTACACCAATTAGCCACTTTATAGCGCACAAATACGAAGGTTACTTCAATGTTCAATCATACGTTCAATATTAGCACTGTTTAGTTCACAATGGCTTTCACTTTAAAAATACCAATTTCTTACTACCAAGCCCTCAAAATCTTATAACTTCACATGTCTTCACACACTTGACACTTCTAAAATATGACATCTCCAAGTAGCTGTCAAATGCAGTTCAATTATCACAGGGCTCTCTAGAGACATTCTCCTATTTCGCTTCAGCATAAAGATACTTGTGATATTACTTTTTAAGTGTCGACGCACACTCAAGCGTGTTTACACCTCAATCGTGGAACTCAAATCTCGGATATCAGAACTGCGTCGTTAGCACACCCACTTCAGTGCTTTATTGCGAACTCGTATTGAAGGAGCAAGGACCCTTTGCAACCGCCCTTACGCTAGTTATCACTTTTTTTTGATGTGCGTGCGGCTTTTTCAGCCACTTCACGCGATCTTTTTGGTGAGAATTCTTTTATTAGAACTTGTCAACTCTTTGTTGGATTATCTTTCTCAGACTTTTGGGCGTAACGAAATTAAACTGTACAAAGAAAATATTGCAGCACTGAATTTCGGATTACAAAATATATTTGATAATCTACCATTAAAACCTTGAAAAGGTACTAAACTTATATGTTTCTGCAGTGGTATTTTAAGGTAGGTGTGAACAAATTTCAAGAACATTTCGGGCCATGCTTTGAATACGGGTCCGTAGCTGGAGTAGCAAACGAAAAGATTACATTTAGAAACCTCTAGAAATATATGCTGAGATAACTTATGTCAGTGAACTTTTAACTAACATATATAAAACTTATTGTATACTAGCTGCGCTCCGCGGTTTCACCCACGTGATGAAACTAAATAATGATGATGATGAACTAAAATAGATATATATAAATAGTTTGATTCATCATTATCATCATCAAAGAGAAGGTAGATAAATCGCTGTATAGACAGTTAAATCATTTTTAATAAAATAGATGTACATATTACGTTTTATGGTAGGTGCTGTTGACATGCATGTTTTGTTGTATATCCTCTGAAAATACACACAACATACACATACACACACACGCATATATATATATTACAATGTATATATATATTGTACTATTTACTTTTTTAATATTTAGAACTAGCTGCGTTCAGCGGTTCCACCCGCGTGTTAATGGATGATGATGATGATGTATGAAAATATATAATGAAATTTATAGAGACAAAAATTCACATCCTCGGACGGTATTCGAACCCGCGTCTTCTGACTCTCCGTGTCAGACGCCACTGACCAACTAGGCCACCTATTCGCTATTCAATGTGATTTTTTCTCTCTAAAAATTTAAATGTTTGAGATCGCTAAAGCAGGCGTTAGTGCTTTGAAAAGTAATACTATGAAAGTATATAGTTCATCAGGAATAATGTAGGATTCGATCGGTGAAAGAGTTTTTAAAATCGGTCCAGTAGTTTCGGAGACTATTCAATTCAAACAAACCAATCTTTCTGCTTTAAAATTTATAATACATAGTATAGATATAATTTGTCATAAAAACTTCCGTGAGAACTCATAATTAAATGGTAAAACGGGCAAACACTCACGTCTATCATCTAGTCGTTATTACTCCGACCTCCGCAGCGAGGGCCTCGCTACTAGACTACGCTCTCCATGAGGATGGGCACCAGTACTGCCCGAACACCGGTCGGATTAATAACAACTAGATGATAAACGTGAGTGTTTGCCGGTTTTACCGTTTAATCCTTCCTATACCGTGATAATAAATACAATAGATTTATGCATGAAACTGACGTATATTTACGTATCTGTGACGCAAAGGGTAAAAACATAGTTCAATACTATGTTTATTTTATCTCCAGCTCAGTATTACGAGTACTAAGGAAGCGCCTCCAGTTTGGTTGCTTTATCGTTGTCAACTGATCAAACAGGTTAAGCAACACCAAGCCGCACTGGCAAGCAGCTTAGGCGATTATAAGTTACTAATTTTTTTGTTACTTCTAGGGAAGGGGGAGATAATGCAATTTATTTTGGAGAATCAAGTAAATTGCAATATCATACATCATTGGCCCAAACAAGGGGCTTAGTGAAAAAAAACCACACCGCTGCACACGTAGTGGAACCACTTATTTTAATTATTTTTAATTTGAAATCTATCTAAATTAGACTTGTCCAAAACTTCATGCACTTACGTTTATAAGTATAGAAGTTATTGTGATGTAGAGGATAAGTAGGCAAACGGATGAACAAAATCGATCTTATGATGTCCCTTGTAGTAATAAAGAACCCTAAAACACTCACGTATCAGTCGATCGTCCTACGAGGCTACACATCTCTGCACAGCACTATAAGTGCTAGTTAAAGTAAAGCCTAACACTTGAACATTTCCTACTTAAAATTTGGCATAAATTTATGTTTCTGTGACAATGCCACTATTTAAAAAATATAGCTAGCTTCAATTTTGTTTATACACCCTTTTTTTTCAGCAATATAATACTTCTTTCCTGCTGTTTTATTATGATATGTTACACAATCGTATACTTTGTATATAACTTGATCTAACCACTATTAACCTAGTGAGCTCCCGACTATGATCAAATTTGAAGAAAACCAGAGTTGCAAAAACCCCGCATAAAATCAAGTGACTGTCGCTTTTTCGTTGATATTACCGATCTGGTATCTTTCAAATGATAATTTGTTATGTAAAAAAAATTCCAGGTCTTTTACAGCATCAAAAAAACAAAACATTAACTGAAATATATTGTATATTTGAACAGATAACATTTTTAATCGGATCCTTATTTGATTTGGGCGGCTTTACGAAATGTTTTTTGACATACCAGGTAGGCAGCTTTACGGGTTAAACGACTTTTATCCTGAAATATACCTTTTTACCGACTTCCAAAAAGGAGGAGGTATTCAATTCGATTATATTTTTTATGTTTGTTACCTCATAACTTTCGATAGGGTAAATCTCAAAAAAAATTTTTTGTTTGAAAGCTGGCGCTGGCGGTTTAAATTTCATCAAATTCGGTCCAGTAGTTTTTGAGTTACACTCCAATTACTGAATAGAATGGAAGTCGGTATTGACTTTTTCAAATTTTACTTGTTGCTTCATTGATTCTGCAATAGTGACATTCCTAAATGTACTGACAGTCCTCAAACTTTATTAGTAGTATTAGTACAGTTTAAGTTTACCAAACACTTCTAAAATGGATATAAGTTGAATTAGTTTTATTTTTCTTCTCAATAGTACCCAAGAAACAAGTTCCCGCTGCCCCTGTCGAGTGTCCGCTTTGATTTTCTTTTTCTAACAATTTCGAGGGCCATCCAAGGACACGGTTTCTCAATTTAGCAAATAGTTGAGCTCTTTGAAGAGAATTGAGACACTTGTTTGTACTCTGAAGATTCTTTTTGGCTATCATTGATTTATAGAGATTCGTACGAAAGGAGAAAATCAGTTTATTGCTGCGAATTTATTTGAGCTAATAGAATATATATACATAGAGAAGTACATTTAAAGCTGTGTAAAGCTCAAATGTGAAGCATAACTGCTATGAAATTAATAAAAATAATGTCTATGGGCTAATTGCATTGCACCTGCAAAGTTTTTCTTCGAGTTTTTCATTTCGCCACTTATATGTCTAAAAATATTGATGCAGTAACTCGATCTGCTAGATACAAAGTCTACAAATGCTGCAATTAAAAGTAATCTATGATAATACTAGAAGTAAATAACGTGTTTTTTTCTTTTGGAATGGTACGTCATATCAAAATTAAAAAATAAAAAAAAACTTGATGTAGGTTCAACAGACGAAAAATAATTTTGTAGTGAATTAATCTTTATGTTTTTTAGCCTAGCAGGGCTGTACATTTGCTACACGGAAAATATAAATCCAGCTAAATCACAAACACAGTATGTTTGCAATTTTCTACAAAGAATACAGTTTTCCTAGATGAAGATATCTGGACATGTAGTAACTGTACCCATAGCATACTCTTGCATAAGAGATAAAAATGGCATAAGAGAATAGATAGATTGATATGTACATTGTATTGTACTGGTTCACTTACAGAACATCTAAAAATGGCATTGTACAATGGGCAATGTTATCTTTAATAAGTGATCTCTTCCAGACGACCTTAAAATAGGCGATATAACTACAATAGGCAGTGTGATAACAATAGATAGCAAATAGGATGGTAAATATTAGGTCTAATTTTGAGTGACTTAGGCATAGTGCAGAGTGTCTTGGCTGTTCCTTGGAGTGAAGCGGCTAGGACACGCATACAGAACCCTGTTTGAAGCAGTTCAATAAGTTTTGTGAATGTGTTTAATGGTATGTCAAGTTATTGTACGCCTTAACGGGACTGGCATAGACGCTAATCTACTAAAAATCCCAAATAAATTATGATTAAAAAAATCACGTGTTTTACAAACACATCGTCACAAATAATGTTTGTTGCTGTATTTTCGCAATACAAAAGTAGCACTAAATAAAATACTATCTATCCTCTGGAGCACAAACGCTATTTTCGAACTTCAGATTCTATCCAAAAATATTTTGTTAGGTCTTGCATACCAAACCCCACGGACGTACGTACATCCATATTACATCCCGTAAAATGAACAAACACGGCAAAGTAAGCATTTCTGAAATATTTCTCGCAACCCTTCTTCGAAAATTAAAGGATTTCCTTCATTTAAAGGACTTGTGGCAGACGTCACCGCCATTGTTTTAGAAACCCTATCCTATAAACTAAGACTTTTGGAAGATTGAACCTTAATGCATTGACAATAAATGTTATATGTGAGTAGCGAATGGAAAAGCGTTGCCAGTAAAATCGAAAGCGCTGCAAAACTTTATGCTAATATCCCAAATTATACATCGTATTTATATTGTAAACCCATAGAGTTCGTTCTGGCGTTGTAAAAGCTCAATGAATATTACTATGATTTCATCAATTTTCAGACGTTTAATTTCGAGTATTGAAAGGGTGCTAACTTGGCGAAATCTTAATTTATACATTTTCGTATTGAAATCGAAAATGTATATATTTACGGGGCAAACACCTTTCGTTATGTTATACCGAAAACTGTATGAGCGTTTTAAGTATATACTCGTTTATGTTACAATTAAAACTCTTAACCAGTGAAATGTACTATCACAAAAAATAACAGACAAATGTAAAAAACAGGTTGGTAGTAAAAACATAGGTAGTTTTGTCTGAAATTCTACGGCTTAAAGTCGATATGCGGTTACACTTAGTTTTAGCAGCTGAAGCTACATATTTTCGGCTAGAAATTGCTTAAGCCTTCATCATACCAACTAGAACTAGCAGTTGAATGTTCACGCGAAACATCAAGTAAGGGCAAAGTCACGATATGTGCTACCATGAGCGAAGCGAGGAGTTTTAGCGTTACGTTTTATTAAGTGTCCACACAACACTAAGTGAACAGTAGGTTTACAGAAGATCTGACCAGCCGTGCGATTCTCTAAGAGCAAACATCGTTGCATCTTTGACAACATCCGTTAAACAAATGAGGAGATGACAAGAAACGTTGGAAAAACCACCTTATGTACAAGGGCAATATCTCATAAAGTATTTGACATCGGTGAGCTCGACGAGCGCATCGACGAATCATTAGAGAAAATCACGGCAGTGTTACGCAAATAGCGCTTTTCTGAAACTTTCATAAATTGAAATAAAGCTTATTGAAATCGTGCATTCTAATAAAGTAAACAAACATAGGTATCTTGGATAATTATTAATTTGGTTTCTCTTTACATGTCACACAAAATATAAAAGGTATTGCAATAACCATTTGATTGTTGTCTGAAAGTCACATTGAACGCCAACAGAAAGCAATATAACTACGCGCCTGAAAATATTTCTCTCGAGAAAAAATGAAATAAGCTCACCTAACATCGTAATTTCACTTATAATTAAATTCTTAATACCGTCTGTACATAAATTTGAATGACGTATAAATGTGGTATCTGTATAATATTGCGATTCTGAATCGCTGGAACGCCAACCGTGCGGCATACATTAGCATAAAAATGCAAGTGACCCGTAGCAAAAGAATAAAGTTATTCTTTAACACGTGGGTAGGATTATAAATGTCTGAACACTTTTGTGTAACTTTCACGGCAATCGTATTAATAATAGCAAGGATCATAGTAATGTACTTAGTAATTTATATTGTTACCTTAAAAAATGTCAGTGATATTTGATTATTATGATGTCTCGATATTGCTACACTTAGGCAAGCTTCATAATCACGGAACGACTGAACAATGCGGGTGGACAAAATGGTAAAACATTTAATTACTAAAACAAATAATCATACCAAATCTCAAGTAGATACATATTATTTTTATTTGTTCCTTACGAACTGTTAAACGAGTAGCATTGTAACAGTTTACCCAAGACAATACTACGAGTACACTTACTTAAATTTATTTCAGAGCGCGACGTCTCGCCATACACCCAGCTTGCTGTATCCAACCATGCCCACGACAAACAAGCTCGGGTACATCACTGGATAGAAGCGATATAAACTGTACTCATTTAAATAGAAAAACTTATTCTTATTTTGAAAATGTATTCTTTACAACATGTTTTTATGTTTGTCTTCATGGGGATTCCAAATTATTGCACTCGTTTCGAGCCTGCTACGAACAAGTTGTAAAGGTTCGCCTCCTAATAATCGTCTTGTCTGGACATCCTTCGTCCAAGTCATTTTTGTAAAGGTTCAGCTAAGCCAATACTTAATTATTTTATGCTCTAATAAACCTCTACCTATTCATATTTAGTGATCTAATCTAATCTAATCTAGTTTGTTTTGGCCAGTGATCGTCTAGTCTATGGAGGACCTTAACGTTGTGAACCGTCGTAGTACCTAGTTCTTTTCAGGAAGATTTGAGACAAAGATACTGTTTTAGAACTATAGGTTCCTAATAAAATCCTAAGTAACATCTAATAATAATAATGACCTATATGAATAATAAAACGTTTATTAAATTGTTGTAAATAAATAAGTAATCAACTAATTATATTATTTTCATGGATTTCCCAATTTAGTCTAAACCTACTTTAGAGAATACGTAGTTTTGGTTAGGATAAACCTCATCTAATTATCTAGTCATTTAAATATATACAGGCTGACTGGTTGAACACTTTACATATTGATATATAGTGCTCAGTACTCGATTCTCGTTCTAATTAAGAAAAAAAAATAGGTGCCTAATATTTACCTAATTTTACTTTAATTGTCTACTCAAAACAATAAACATGGTCACTCGCGGCGCGCGTGTAGTAATAAAATTTGCCTTAGCGCGGCAAGGTAAGTACTTGTTTGTTTACACCGGCGCGGCGCGGCCGGGCGGGCGGCCGACGATCGCGGCATCCTTTGATTCCTGTGAACGCGGCGCGGGCGGCGCGGCCCTTTGGGTCATTAACCCCGTTCGGACGCAGCTTGATTCCTTTGAACGCGGCGCGGCGCTTTGGGTCATTAACCCCGTTCGGACGGTGTCCATAATTTTCGAGTTATAGCACATTCATAGAATGAAGGTTTCCTCTGTAGTTTAACGGTATTTTTTTAATTTTATTTTTTAAACGTTTCCAATGACCATGAATTATCATGTCCTTGTTTATGTAAAGTGTTCAACCAGTCAGTCTGTATAAACCTTGATATTATTTGACAATGAAGATAGTAAATAAGAGTTGAGTTAATTTCAAAACCATTTTCATTACTTTCCTACAAGTATTCTTAAAGATGAGGAGAACGAGTACGAATGGAACAAGTAAAATGTTTTTGGTAGCTTACTAATTATAATGGTTGGTATTTTATTGTCTTTAGGTCGCTCATCTATTTCTGGTTTATTCTTAGAGTTGACTGTTACCATTTACAGTAGGAGTTATGCTTCTTTAGATTTTCCATATAACATATAGATATAGTGAACTATTATTTTCGGTTCTAAATGTTAGTCATTTGCACTATATTGTTGTATTTTTTTGAATACTACATAAGATTATATAGCTCTGATAATAGTCGAATATTTTAATGTAATTTCTTTCATTTTATTTCGTTTATGAATAGGTATTCTTCTTAGTTTTGTTTGGTTAAGGCGATTGGTTATTTTGAACGCTTTCATTTAATAAAATTGTATTAGACTGTTCACAATTTCACATGTATACAAAGTCTAATGCAATTTAGTGGAAGGCATCTTTTAGTGTTTCCGAAGACTTGCAACGACGGATTGTAGGGTTAAGGCACCTTTACTGAGCGCTCAAATGCTCCCCTTTGGCTCACCAGATCCCTTCCTGACTCCTGGCGCTGGCGCACACTATACGAATTCAATGCTGAGATATTGCTTCCTAATAGATTTGTTAGGTATATATTTTACAATGTTATTTCTGAATATCGTCTCACAGTTTTACTTTGAAGGCATGTATTTCATATCCTGATTTATGATATTTCATACAGACTTTATGTTGAAAAATAATTTATTTCATGCTAGTAATCAAGCATAATGGTAATTCATTTTTTGAAATAGTTTCTTTGTCTATTGTTTTTTTGATAGGTATTTATTTTTACTTTACTGGATAATTATAACAATCAGACAGATTTTGTCCTTAAGATATACAAATTTGAAGATATCTAGCATATTTAACTAGAACTGATAGAATCTACCAATGACAAATGGGAAAATATCTCTGCACTTTTAGCTTCAAGAAAATCCACGGAACGAATTTTATTCCAGCCGTTGGCAAACATTATCAACAATTAGCCTCAATATTTTTAGAAGCGTAATGTACTATAGTTGTTCATTTACAATATATCTTTCAGACAGTTTATTCTGAGCTGATCATTTTGGTTGAATATTTATATTATTTAATTTTCATTGTATATTTCATTTTATATTATTTAAACTTTTATACCAAAGTCTAAAGTAATGCAATAAATAAAGTTAGACTTTCAGGTTATTTATACAGTACGTTTGCTAGTGATCAAAATATTAGTTATATATTAATCATTTTGTTATACATTTAAATAGTAAATTAAAATTAATACTTTTCAAGTCAACATTTACTTGCTCGTAGGAATTATAATAGAATTCCTAAGAATATTGAACAATCCTTAACGTTCCTATCCTATAATGCCTACAATCTCCTATCAATCTAACTAAAGTGTCATTCAAAACTAGGGACCCGTGTCCCACATTTACATTTAATCGTGTAAGTGTTGACTTTCTCCTTAGCAAAGGGTCCAGTCCCTACCGAAGGGAAAATCTGCACAGCAAAAGTGATCCCGGTAGCTGGTTTCCCTAACAGAACGAAATCGGGTCGATCTCCCCCGTTTAGACCTAAATCCTAGGATCGGGTGTGTAATGGACCATCAACGATTTGCGACTTTGGGATTGAATCCGGTCCGGAAATTATACCTGATAAGTGCGAATAAATAAATATAATAAAGATAGACCGCCCATAACAGTTTCTTAGTATCAGTAACCCAGTGTATAAGACATGACACACTTGACGAGCCTCGAGCACCGATACCAGAAAAAGCTATGAGAGGAGACTGCTAGTCGCTTGCTGAGCAAGAATACGACTCCTGGTTCGCCTCAATTCCCAGGCTCGAAGATAAGTATAGACCTTCATATGGCACCGTTAGTCTCCAGTCTATACTACGAAAAACACTCGTTTTTCGATTTACCGATCAACACACAGTACAATAACTTTACAAATAAAATTTACTTTAACGCAACACTATAACGACATAGTAATTACACCAACCCGAACGCGATAACTTTACGGTATTCGAACACTATGGAAACTACTAAGTCGATATAGTCAATAGACTAATAATTACGTGTCACTGTACTAAGCGTAGATTTCTTGCCGATTGCTTGATGTATAATGAATTTCCCTCTACTACTTACGTCCTTTATATATCATCAACTGAAGCTCGATTGACGCCGGCTGAGGCTCATTTGAGGCCGCTTCGACTAATCATAGTGTGTGTCTCTTGAGGCTGTGACTTTCTTAGCCAATAACAGAACTTCGACTATTCTTTATTATATATTTTTATAGTCATCAAATTCATTACAAGGGATTTTTTACCTTTACGCCATTACAATAGCATTCAATTTGGTATGTAGTCTGTTTTTATCAAGGTTGTTTGTTATTAATTCTCGGAACGATTGGTTCTCGAAACAAAGCTTGATTGAGGTCCCTTTATAGGAGTTTTGTTTGGGATAGCAAGAATAATATCGCTTCATTCGCTCGTGTTTTGTAAATTATGCTTCTATATATTTGTGGACTGAGCGGAACGCAAAGTGTTTCGTTACAAAGTGCATTATATAAAATCTTAATCACCGCCGTACTGCGAAATGCCTTGCATTGCCTGAGGACGAAACCTAGGTTTCTGAGTATCAACAATGTGCTTACGAAACGGTAGCTCGGGTACCATCTCCACACCGAGATCGCGCACGCAAGATACTCGCGGCATCACCGTATCTTCCACCTTGTACTGGTATAGCGGTGCCAGCTTTCGTCCGCAGCTTACAGCTTACCACTTTGCACTTATAGTCGCATTAAAATATAGTGTATTAGTAGCACACACAACCCTATCTATGTCACAATTAAAAATATCCGTTACCTATAATAACAATCAGATGGTCAGCTAAGATAATACATTTCGCATACTCAACGACCACCGGGAGGTCGTTTATCATTAAAATAAACTCTTATGGTCCTAGATTGCCACCCTGGCTTATTCCTGAGAACGTACAGTAAGGTTCGGATTCATAGCCCGCGTACTCGACGTACTGCCGGCGTTCATCAAGGTAGCTCGCGAAGAATTTTAATAGAAGTTTAGTGAAACCCATCGCTGCAAACTTTACTAATAAAACGTCATGGTCCACGGTCTCAAAAGCTTTTCGTATTTCCAAGTACGCGGACTCTACCTGCCCTCCGGCTTCGATCACAGGCGTCAGGTATGACATGAACGAGAGCAGGTTACTCCTCACACTTCGACCAGGCCGGAAAGCCTGCTGAACGTCGGACAGTTGTGGAATGAACTGTGTAAAGATGCATTTATGCAATGCGGATTCGAACACTTTGGCGAACGCAGATAAGACCACCACAGGTCGGTATCCAGTCACATCGGAACCAGAACATCCTTTCGGTACTGGAATCACTCAAGTTACTTTCCATTCGTTTCCCTCGCGGAGACACAGATTAAAACATGCAGCAGTGGTTTCTCTAAGACAAAGTGACAGTTCTCAACCAAGAGTGCCTCAATTTTTTGAGCCAACATCTGGGCTTATCCTTCAGTATAATGTACCTTTTGCCTATTTAGTGAGGGGGTGACAACTTGAACTTATTTCTTATTGTATAACTCAGATAGTACTTAGTAAGTTAAGATATGATAAAGATTAAGAATCAAAGTTCACTCACGTCGTCGTATGCTCCGTCTTTCATTAATATAATTTGGAACCCATCCGGATTCAGATATGCTTGAGCTAATCTAGCCAAGCGAGTAAGACATATTTATGTCCTACTACGTACCATAAAGTGGGCTTAACCTTGATATTACAAAAGATTTAGTTGTGTATAAAGATAAAGTTGTGTTTTATGAGACTTAATTCATACACCATACATATTATCGTAGGTATTCTCTGTACAGCACGCAGAACAGCCAGTCCACCGACAAGGTGGACAGGCGATCCGATAAAAGTCGCAGGACGACGTTGAATAAAGGCAATTTCCAACTTTTTTTTTATTTTTGATTTCAATATAGATAGAAAGCTAACAGCAGGGCTAAAGCGCTAACTTCCTTAAATAATAGCTTAAATATAACCTAATATATTTATTATATATATTGTATTTATATATATTGTTGAACAATATTTTGATTAAATTTTCAAATAAGTAATGTACCCCTCTCATAAGTTACAGTGACCTTAGGTACAGGGTATCACAGGAACTACCATTTTATGTTTAAACCGTTATTGTTATGTGACACGCAATAAAGACATTTAAATTTGAATTATGTTCAGAAGTGCACGTAATACGGCTGAGATGATGATGATGATAATGATGATTCTCAGGATCAACACAGGATTTTATAAATAAAAAATTAGCTCAGTGGTATAATTAATTTATTAGATCATATTATTTGCGTTTCTCCTTTTGCTTGATGGCAGCACCTAGGTTGTGGCACGATATTTCGTTCAATTTATCATCTTTGATTTTCATATCTATTTTATAAATACCTTCAAACTCGGGACACATTTTATCTTTTAGGAATGCCAAGTTTAGAGTCATATTTGAGCAATGATACTCTCCCTGTAAAAAATATAACATGTTAGCAAGAATTGTCCGATGCCAATAAATATAAAAGGGATGGCAAGAATAAAAGGCCATCGTTGATTTTATTGAATTCCTACTTTTATGTTCTTTCTAGTTTCGACGTGATGGATGACCGTGTCCATAATTGTACACGAGTCTACACTCTTGGCTACCCAAAGTGTACAAAATCATGCAATATTGTTTTTATGTTTTCCTTGTCAATCGGTTTAGATCAATTAAGCAATGGATGCATTACTGAATTGTTCAATAATTTAGTCTATTACTAAATTATGTATGCAATAGAACAATTTAGTAATGGATGCATTACTAAATTGTTCAAAGGCGGTTTTGCTAGAACGTGACAAAAAGGGGACAGTGACTTAATGACAGACTTTTTTATGTAACTGTGACTTGACACTGGCTACTTGATTAAATATACCACTTGATGTTACATAAGGAGGTATTAACATAATTAATCTGAAGAACGCAAAATATTAAACGTACGCGTGCACTTATAATGGAAAAAATACTGGCCAAGTGCGAGTTGGACTTGCGCACCAGTATTACGTATATTAAGAAAGTATCGAACATCTAACTAAAAGACAAACTCTTAACTTTGCCGTTCGATCTCCTAGACATGGTTATTGCCACCGCTAATACGTTTTTAATAGTAAATGCGCTTTTAATAATTACTTTTTTCAGATGTTTACAGAATAAAGAACATTTTTAAAACCACGAAAGTGTACATATTTATTTTTAACCGGGCAGAATATGAAAATATTATAATGCTATGTGTAAAAATAAAGGCAGCTAATTATTTTAGAGTGTATGTAACTAAACACTGGCTTAATATACACATCGTTCAAATCCAACTTTAAAAAATATCAATTTTATATTTATAAATATAACTAAAGCCTGGAGTCAAAACAAAATAACCCTTTTCTTAACGGTGAAATGCTGTGCACTGCCCATTTGCCATGTGATTCTCTAAGAGCAAACATCGTTGCATCTTTGACAACATCCGTGAACATGTACTTACAAGGGCGATATCTAATAAAGTATTTGACATTGGTGAGCTCGTCGACGAGCGCATCGACGAATTATTAGAGAATCGCACGGCTGACATGGAGGTAACGGAAAGAAGTGTATACACTCCTTTCGTCCCCATATATGGGGCTCAAACCCACTGACAACTCCCGTGAGCAGTGCTCTACCAGGGTGGGGCGAGATGGGGTCATGGCAGCATTCACCATCTGTAACTTAGTAGTACATACAGTGTGAAAGGTAATCTTGGAGCATTATAAAGGCCGACATTTTAGTAACGTGTTGTAAAAGCAGGCCAAGTGCTAATCCTGTATAACTTACCTCCATTATACATTTCATCCAAATCCATTCAACCGCTTCAACAATAAACGGTAACAAACAAACAATCTTTCGCATTTATAATAGTATAGTATAGGTATAGTATGATGATTTACCACTTCAATTGGACATTTAGTTATACCCAAGGATTCCATCGCAGCAGACCAAGGTGCATCTTCGTCGTCTAAACTCTTGCAAATATCCATGGTACAACTCCACATGGGTTCTGATCCAGTTTCAGTTTCTTTCGCTATTTCAAGATCAAACTAGAACAATGAATGTAGTTATGACATCAGTTTCGGGTTTAGGTTTCGTCATCTGTCAGAGTTCACATCATGAGGAATATTCTTCTTATTTATAAAATGAATAGTAGATTAGTAGCCAAGGGCTGTAAGGCATCAATTGCAGCCCGAGTTAATAGGGATAATAGGGTGCCTATAGTTCGAGGGTGCAATTGATGCTTACACCCGAGCTAACTACTCTGCTTTACATCTCGATTGTGAGGTAAGTAGAAAAAAACCGGCATTACAAAAATAAAATTGATGACTATTATACTCATACGAAGACAACGCTGAATAGCGAAGCGACCTCTTTTGTCATTGGGCTGAATGCATGATGTCTATTGCCAGTATGATGGTTAGATGTACGCGAACTTTTTGAAAGAGTGAAGTGAGAATTTTTAATTATTTACCGCCCTAGGGCTTTTCTAGCTATATTATAACCCTAGAGCGCTAATTGGTCACCCTCAAGCCACATTTGGGTTTTTTAATTACTTACCGCGCTAGGGCTTTTGTAGTTACATTATTACCCTAGAGCGCTAATTGGTCACTGCTAATTGGATCTACTTAACGAATATGAGAGGTGTAAATATGTTTTGTGCAACTGCGGCGCTTTGCAGACGACGGAGCGGGGCAGTTTTTTTGACCGCGAAGCAATAAAGTCGCCAGTGCATGTCGGGTACTGGCGACGCGGTCTTTTTGCCCACTATGTGCGTTAGTAGTATAGGATTCCCTTTGCGCTATCGTTCGCGGTGAAGTTGACCGGCCCGGCCTGCCCCGCCATCTGCAAAGCGCCTTATGGAGGATCCCAATAATCTATCTATCCACGGTTTTCCTTACTACCGATAGAAATTTGACATAACGTCCATACAAATAGTGTCAAATATCTATCTCTAGTAAGGTAAACCGGCGATAGATAGATTATTGGGACCAGCCGTTAGTGACAAGGCTGGTAAAACGATGAATGACGTTAAGGATAACGCTTGCCCATGACATTTGCAGTGCAAACCAGAGATTAGTGTTTTTGCGTAGCACTAGCTTAGAGTCATGATCAAAACTACGTTTTTTATCATCTCCCTGCGACATAGGTACGAAATCAACACGAAATACCGTTCACTGCCGCAGTGCCTTATCACAATATCTCAAAAACTACATGCATAATGATGCTGCAATTTGGCAGGCATGTAGTTTATGAGTAATTGATAGCATCTCTGAAGGGGCTTAGGATTTTACGACAGGGGCGAATTAAGAAGGTCAAACAGGGTGTCTGGAATTCGTTTAATTCAATTTATTATTTATTAATTCATTTTCGACAGACCGGTTGGCGTAGTTGGTAGCACTCCTGTCTTCTGAGCCGCTGGTCCTGGGTTCGATCCCCGGACAGTTAAAAAATGTGTATGCATGAACATGTCTGTTTGATCTGTGTCTGAGGGTGTATATTATGTGTAAGTATGTATATCAGTCATCAGGTTACCATAATACAGGCTCTGCCTAGTTTGGGCCCTGAAGACCTTTGTGTAGATGTTGTCGCATATTATTTTATTTATTTAAAAGATAATGAACTACTTAGATTATTTCAAGTAGTGCACTTCTAGATTATTTTTCTGTAAATGGAGAGTGAAATGTGGAAAGTATAATTTGTATATATATATATCCAATATTTTTGATTTGGATTAATTATTTAAAATATTTCAAATTTTGGGGAGCGAGAGAATATATAAGTTTGTAAAGATGTAGTATGTATGTACATACTCACTGTTACTTCTTCACTCTGAAGTGGCTCAACAGAATCGGATGTATGTTTATTGAAAACACATTTGTACACACATAATAAAGTGTATAGTAAGCAAGAAACATTAATAGATTTGGTGTTTTGTTGGAAGTAAAAGAAGTAAAAATAATTAAAAACTAAAATATAATACGATAAGTATAGGTACATACCAAAAATCCTGAGTTTATTGGCTCCCGAACTTCTATATGTCCTTGTAAAAACATAGCATCTTCTCCTTCTACATCGGATTTGCCAAGTTGCAAGCTGTTTCCATTCATTATTTTGTTATCAAAATTTTTACAGTCTGATAAACCTTCGTGAAATCCCATCGCATACTATAAAGAAAATTAACACTTCTTGATATAAATATAGTAGCAGTCTTGCACGCATTCATTTGACACTATCGGGTCTATTTGCGCAATGAACTTCAAAGTTATTATTATTTAGACTAAACTGGACGTTTCCGCTTAGTTGAGTCGTGACCACGGACCAAAATATTTGATTTTGATGTTTTGTCCACGTAAAGACTCGACAGTTTCTAAAATATGATACACGAAAGTTTAAAAATACTATTCATCCATAGTTGCTTTGTGTTTACAGGTTCAATTAATATTTAACCATACATTCTGAACTTGTAATAATTTAATTTTACTTTTTATCAGATATTCAAGCACTTGTGAAGTAGGTGACCATGGTAGAGCAACAGAATGCAATTCAATTTTAAATATTAAACAAAGCATTAAGTGTCTTTAATTTACACACTATAGTGTACTTTTTATTCTTAAAATACACGAAAGTTATTTAAGTAAACTAGTAGCCTATCAAACATGCATTATTCTTTCTGCATGTGCATGATGGTAAGCACCCCACATTTCTGTTTATGATTGTTTAAGGTTGTCTTGCACGACATTCACTATATTATATATTATATATATATATATGGATAGGTTATTGAAAACGGCCGTTATGGGGGATTCCAATAATCTATCTATCCACAGTTTTTCTTACTACCGATAGAAATTTGACATAACGTCCTTACAATAATAGTGTCAAATATCTATCACAGGTAAACCGGCGATAGATAGATTATTGGGAGCGGCCATTAATCAAATTGACGTTGAATGTATTTAAAAGGACTGTCCTTATCACAATGCAAACAAAACACAGCAGAAGAACAATGATTTATTTTTTTAGCCTTATTTAGTAAGACTTTGCACTTTGGGTTTAATTTCACTTGTTACAGTACAGGGTTCTTCAAATCGTTAGGCTCCTCAAATCCTATTAGAAATTATAATTTGACCAGTTATATACAAATAGCTTTCAATTTCTATATCTCGTTGGGTAATCAGTTGACAGGTAGGATATATAAGGTCTTTGTTAATTAGTGCACAATATTGAACGGCGTGGTTTGGTTTCGATAAAAGGTCATGAAAGTGAAAGAAACAAAACATATTTTTATTATTATAAAACCATACGCAATTGAACGTACAATGGCCCCGCTACGTCACAGAGTAGATAACAGTAACTACACGAGATATACCTACCCACTTAGAATAGGTACAACGACGTACGAACCTACCTACACGCGAATGTTACACTGCTGATCTCTATGCCTAAACCTAGCGCCCGACGGCGGGCCCGGGCGGGACAACGTCTAACTTTAGTAGGTAGGTTCATACATATATGGGTTGTCTGGAAGAGATCGCTCTGAGCGATAAGACCGCTCATTGTTGCACCTAGTTTTAGCATTGTTTTTTTATTTTATTTTCTAATATTAAGTCATAAATATGGTGTCACAATAAAGTGTTATCTATCTATCTATCTATCTAAGTGGGTCGGTATGTCTATATATTCTGTCATGCAGCGGCACCGTCGTTCGTTACGGTTCTTTCTTAGAGCGGTGCATACAGGTTGATAATAATTTAAAAAATATGTATTTTTTTCTTTGACCAGTTATCGATTCCAAATCACCCCGTTCAATATTGTGCACTAATTAACAAATACCTTATAAAGCAACTTGACATAGCTCAACGAAGTATCACAATTTTTTTTTTTTATGTCCTATATAAAAACAATCTTACCTCATCATCATCGCAAATCCCTTTATTGACAATGAACACCAACAATATAACCTTTAACATAACTACAGTCATTTTACAGTATGTTTTTCAAAGTTTTAGAAAAACAAACGCCTGAATAAATACAACCTGAGTTATATAGATGACATGATATGAATCTATGTGGTCAGGAGTATTGAGATAGGAATCCAATCATTATACATAGTAATTATATTGCGTGTTCTCTCTGCACTCGTTAAATAGACTTGTAACACGCTACTTCCGTCTGTTTACTATTATTCATTGGCTGTAGATCGCTATATTAAAATACGTAATTTCACTATCGTATTTCAATCAATCGTGGACAAGTATCACAGCTCATAAATTATCTATACGCTTTGCCGGTATTTATACTGACATTTCAATGACATTGACCACGGGTGTGTTCCATTCGCATGGTATTTATGCGGATAACCTTTATAACTATTACACCCAAATGAACTGTTCCTTTTTGAAACATCGGAATTTTCGTAAAAAGAACATAATTTTTGTTTCGATCGTCTATGGGTGGCTTTTGCATCAAAAACCTGGATCAAAATACAAACGTCATCCGATTCGTTTGTCAGGGGGCTACGTTTAAAAATAATGAGTAAAAAATGAAAATGTTACAAAATTTCTTTTGATCACAATTTTGAATGTTCTCCACGTCTTCAGATCCGCCACGAGAACCGTTTCTAAATATTCCGATGCGAACTTCTGCTAAAAATATGTACAAATTAAGCTTATTATATAGCATCGATATCGAAGTGTTAACAACAATAAAATTTGCTTTATGTGTTTTAGCTGTAACCAAACTATAAACTTCGATAGAAAGGCATTTGCTTTTATGATCAAATGATCCAAAAAATCAATAATGAATGGTGGATAAATCTGAACCTATAACTTTACTCAGACAACAGTCAAAAGTTACAAGAATACATTTTAAATAGCATCTCTGAATAGTCATTCACCCACGGATTCGATGTGGTCAGTTTTGAGTGTGGAACAGGGGCGAAAAGTGTTAACGCTCATAGTGATCAATCTTAGCGTGTATGGAACATCGAACTTGGATCAAATTAACGAAAATTATAAAATTACAGTGACTGGAACTCGCCATATATAACACTAACACACTCAATAATATCTCTTCTACCCGAGTGTTTTTTTTTTACATCTTCCCTCTGAAACGGCTGAACTGATCTGGATGAGATTTGAAATGGACTTAGATTACAACCTGGATTAGCACGTAGTTTCCTCGGGATTTCTATAGTAAATATTTATTTTTGCTTGTAAGCCTTTAACTGTTACAGTTTCTGTGCACGTATCACGTGGTAACCACTAGACTTTATTATGAAATTTTATATAATTCTGCATATCCATAATAAGATTCATTCTATAATGGAAAAACTTGTAGAATAGTTTTGTACCGATAACCTTTCTTAACTTTTAAATTGGGGATTTGCAAATGCAGTTAGGGTCTTTGTTACTTAACAAGAAATGCCTCCATCAATTACGTCTCTATAATTTTCTTCACAACAGTTCAATACGGTTTTCAGATAGTTATTTATGTAAATTTAAATCAATTATTTCGTCAAACCCCTGCCAAACAGTCCTTTAGGAAATCTATGCAATTGTCCTACGCCCAGCGACTTATGTCAGTAGCTTTGATGATAATAATTACTTTTAATCATTTTCTAACCACAGTCAAGCAAACAGTCGGAAAATCTATATCACCTCTTTTTCATTGGTGGCTATATAATTATAGACACTTAATTACTTGTCAAAGTTATAGACATATATTTATAGATGTGATAGGCATGTATTTTCATAGTTTTGTTTAACGCGCACACAGGGCCGTACCTTGTAGTGATGATGCTCATTGTACTTTTCCATTTGTCGTTTGTTTTATAGCAAATATTACTACATTATTTATTATCTACAGTACTACAATTATGTCTCATCCTACCTTCACATATTTAACTGTCTAAGGACATGTGTGCACTCTCTGCGGCAGCACGTCCCCAGAATGTTGAAAATGAATGAATGAAAAAATTCAAAACCAAATGTTTTGAGTTCTGGGGACGTGCTGCCGATTGGGAGCATGTCTTCAGAATGCTAAAAAGTATAAGTGTCACGAGAAGTATCAGTGCTTCCGCTTTTTTGGAGCTTAAAAATACTAACCGTGCCGAACCTGGTGTGCGTTCATGCTGCATTTTACATCTGGGACTACCTTGAGGAGTATTCAATAGTCAGGGTTGGGGCACAAATATAGCATACGAAATGTGCACATACTACGTACCGTCCCGAAGCAACTTACCATGACCACAAAGCTGATACATGTGATAGCATCAGAGGTCTACAACTGGCAGACAAATGATATGCGTGAGTCATTCACAAGAAACTTTTCTAAACAGAATGTTAATAAGCCATTGAGCAGGCTTTTTATATATTCCCTGATATGCTTGAGAAATAACATGTAATTTACTACATTATTTTAGTAGGTATTGACATTATTTCCTGAAATTAACATATACAGGGTGTAACAAAAAGGTGTAGTAATACTAAAACCACACACTTAGAAGCTTGCAAACAATTGGGACCTAAATACTGCGTTTCAGGAAGTAGTAAAAATCCCGAGCTATGAGTAATTAAAGATTTTCTAATACGCAAGCAGGTTCATACCTGATAAACTAGACGAAAGACGGTGACTTTGTATGAAAACAATTATAAGCGATTTAAATTTTGAGCAGGCTTTTTTTACATTCCCTGACATGCTTGAGAAATAACATGTAATTTACTACATTATTTTAGTAGGTATTGACATTATTTTCTGAAATTAACATATACAGGGTGTAACAAAAAGGTGTAGTAATACTAAAACCACACACTTAGAAGCTTGCAAACAATTGGGACCTAAATACTGCGTTTCAGGAAGTAGTAAAAATCCCGAGCTATGAGTAATTAAAGATTTTCTAATACGCAAGCAGGTTCATACCTGATAAACTAGACGAAAGACGGTGACTTTGTATGAAAACAATTATAAGCGATTTAAACTTTGATAATTCGCCATGTAAATACTGACTAGTTACATATGCACACCTTTCAATATTACTACACCGTTTTGTTACACGCTGTATATAATTTAAATTCTAATTGTCTAACAATATTTTTTAAGTGAAAAATATCGCGAATTATTTCTTATTTTATATAATTTCAAAGACTATGTGCAAGGAAATATTTCATACACTCAGTCATTTACTAATTACGTTTTATGAGTTCACTTGTAACTATTTGTTACCAATAAAATACGAGTACTATCACTCATCATATTAGAATTGTGTTTTTGCTATCAACAGTATGTTTCGATTCAAGCTATATATATATAGGTAAACATATAGTTCCTGAAACTGGGGTGCTTCATAGAAATAAATCATTTCCGATATAGTTGTTTTATGTAGATGACGCCTACTTTTAAACTGCCGTAATTTTTAGATTCCGGTTCCACTTTCCCCCACGCGTATTTGTTATCGAACTGGGTAACAAATGAATATATTCACAGTTTTGATTTACTGTGTGTTTTTATCCCGGTTACTAATATTTTATCTTTTCTCTTTTACGTTTTTTACGGACGCAGTTTTATCAATTTTTGTATTGTATTGCTTATGGCACATATTAAACTTTGTTTACTTTAATGTTTCAAATGAGGAGTGTTTTAGAGGATTTCGCCAATGAGACACAATTTCTCCGAAGTTATTTAATGCAGCACTCGAAAACGTTTTACGGAAAGCTTAGCAACTTAAGATTTGCAGACGACTTTACTCCGAGAGCATGGAAAAGATGTTGGTCATGTTTGAGGAGATACAAGAAAAGTCAGCTAAAGTGGGTCTCAGGATGAATACTGCGAAAACTAAAATCATGATTAATTATCAACAGCGCTCTACCAACTACCTGTAGAGGTCGTGTCGGTACATACCTTTGACATAACATCACGCTGGGTAGCCTGAACCAAGCCGCAGAAGTCGAGAGACGCATTGCCCGGGCCTGGGCAGCTTACGGCGCAAATGATTATACGAGTATTTTGCGTAGCAAGCTGTCCATAGCCCTTCAAAAGTCAATGTTTAACCCTTCAAGAGTCGATGTCATTATAACAATGAAATTTCTATTGTGTCTGGCCGCATAACCTTTGATGGAATAGGTCTCAAAAGGAAAGTGTTCGAGCAGCATGTGCTGCCTTTATTTACTAATGGAGTCGAGGCTATGACCCTGACTGAACACTACGCAGAATTATTCCGTGTTGCCCAGCGAGCGATGGAGAGCAATGCTTGGTATCTCCTTAGGCGACCGGAAAAGCTAACGAGTGGATATGCTAGAAACCCAAAGTCAGGGACGTGCTCAAGGACATAGCGAAGTGCATGTGGCGATGGGCAGGATATATTGCGCGAATGGACCACGACCGATGGACTCGGAGGTTGCTGGAGTGGAGACCACGACTACACAAAAGACCCCGCGGAAAACCACCTAAAAGATGGAAAGATGACATCAGACGTCACGCAGGTCATGATTGGATGATAAAAGCTCAAGGCCGAAGTGATTGGAGGAGGACATGAACAGGTCGCTATAGATAGATACACTTCAATGTGAATTCTTTAAGTTAGTTGAGTAGAGTGTATTAGTTATTATTATATATTCATCTATAACAGTTAGTAGGAAGACGGGCAAGTCGGTTGCCAAATTGTAAGCTTAAAGCCTGCATATGACCACACACATCGCAATTCTTGTAATCGAAACTGTATGATTTCTAAGAAAACTATTGTGTTATTAGCCAAATATGGCGACTAGCAAGTCTACGGGTTAAGCCATCTAGAGTGTAAGTTTTATATTAGACCACGGCACTGCCTCCGCTTGTCAATTCAGACATAGTTTTTAGTTTAGTCTCCTTTACCTTCTATTTTCACCTTGCGATTATCCTCAACACAAAAAATATTATACACTAAGTACTGCTTGGACAGCCAGAATTTCGGGACCTTTGGTGGTTCCCACCAATACAGAAATATTACAGAATTTTACAATTTACAATTTTACCACGTATTGTGTCACCTGACTATGTCAGTTCCTTATAATAATCAATCTGTCGGTGCTTTCCCTAGCCGGAGTATTTGAGGTTACTTCATGAAAATTATCAAAAATTGATCTAATAAAACTGCCGTCATAAGATGTGATTGATACTCGAATTGGGTTTTGCTGTTATAGACTACATGTAGGAATGCCCTTCCCAGTGATTTGGCCTTGATTCACAGAATGAATATAGCCTTAGTGTGGAGGATGGTGTTTGAGACGTTGAACCGGCCATATAACGACAGTAATTAAGTGTTTTCTTAGTTTTTTTTGTTTTTTTGCACTTGTTTCGTACGGAACTGATAATAATCTCTATAATATTATTTATTAATTGTAAGTATCTTATATTATAGTTTGTAAGGGTGTATAATTGTTACATATTCACGCAACATATTTCAGCGGATTTGAAAATTTCATCTTGATTGAAAAAATTTAATGGAGTCTTTTAATGCCTTTGATTTGATTAATACATATAGGCTACTGTTTTCTCGGACAAATGTTCCAGTGAGATTAGCTAGTAATAGTATATATTAGTCATCTAACCTCTGCCAATTTCTAAAAAAAGTTTGTATCTTTATTGAATAGCATGAAAATTTAAATTTAAATGTTAAATAACGTGGCATATAACATGATCCTAAAACTTCGAAACACCAGGCGCCCATGACTTGAAAAGGGTTAATGATTTAATTATGCACATGGAATGTTCAGCGCGCCACTTAATTTGATTGTCACTGACACCGATATTTGCTTATATGCAAATGAAGCGTTACATTTAATTGAATATCTTTGTTAGAGCGAAGGGATACTCCAACGCACTTGGGAGTCCCTAGAGTTGAATATTCAAATTTTGTTAGCTGTGCATTGGTTATCCATTTACGAGTTTATATTGGCAAAAACCTTCTTTACATTTGTTAATATCTACTTCATTTATACAAAAACAAGAAAGAAGTTATCTGATCTTAGATATTATTAATATGTTTGATTATGTAGGAAATTCTAAAGAATGTTCATAATCTTTATTATTCAGATATAATATTTATAACCACCTAGATCTAGCTATATATATCTAAATGCCTATAACAATAAAACTAATTTGCTAAAGTATCTCCAAATTATAGATATGTTGTAGGTAAAAAAAATATTCCCTTTACCTTTATCTTCCACCAGAGATTTAAATGTAATAATGCATTTAAATGCCTTTTAGTGGAAAGAGTGTCCAAGGCTGGCAACGTAACGTCGCTGAATAGTCAGGCTGATACGTTGCTCGAGGTAAGCACCAGCTCATTGGTCACCTGTAGTTTCTTAAAAGCGTCAGGACAGCTCCTTCACTAAACGCCGTGCACCCTAAGAACTCATAGTTTCAACCTCAAACGGATGAAATATATGATTATAATTATCTCCAAGAGTAGCATATTTTCTCCGCTTGAGGTTAATACTTTGATTAGTTTATTTTGGGTCTAGCACGAACTATTCACATAAAGATATTCTTATTGTCAATGTAAACAATTAATGGAATCCCCTAAAAATATGAGATATATAAAAAATGTATTGTTTAACACTGGATCCAATAAAATTTATTCCATTAAATTTGAAATGTTTTAATCATCATCATCATCATCTCAGCCGTAGGACGTCCACTGCTGAACATATGCCTCCCTCATAATTTTCCAAAAGGACCGGTTGGAAGCGGCCTGCATCCAACGTCGTCCTGCGACCTTTATCATCTTTCCGACCCCATCGGCCATCGGTTTTGCGTGCTATGTGCCCTGCCCACTGCCACTTTAACTGGCTAATCTTCTGGGCTATGTCGGTGACTTTCGTTTTTCTACGGATCTCCTCATTTCTGATTCGATCACGTAGAGAAACCCCGAGCATAGCCCTCTCCATAGCTCGTTGTGCGACTTTGAGCTTATCTATGAGGCCCATAGTAAGAGACCACGTTTCAGTGCCATAAGTCATCACTGGTAACACACATTGGTCGAAGACTCTTGTCTTGAGGCACTGAAGTATTTTAGACGAGAAGACTTCGCGAAATTTCCGGAATGCTGCCCAGCCGAGTTGGATTCGACGATTGACCTCTTTCTCGTGTTTTTAATACTCGTAGTTAGATTAAAAGTAATTCGAGCGATGAGCTATCACTTTCTGCATTTGATCTGGAATTTCTAAAAGACTTATCTTATAATAGAATATATCGATAATAACGAATTACGAGTAACTCTCACGCATCCGTCGCCTTTAGTTTCATTCATAAACCTTTTGTTCAAGGCGTAACAAGTTGCCAAATGATTAAAATAATGAATACGCATGAACAAGATATCTGGGAATTGACCAGTAATTATAATTATTAGGCTAGTGTTTGACCACTATGGTTGATCCACTCTGTATCTCACAAGGTATCTCGCATGATTGTCCGTGATGAGGTGCTATCACAGTAGACCTAAAATCATAGCTATTCCTGTCGAGAACTGCTCTAAGCACTGTCGCTGTAGCAGCATACACAACGCTATTCATAATCAGCCCATTTTGTTCCCACCGCTGGAACTTGAGCCTTCCTCTCAGAGAGAGGAGTTGGGCCATAATCCACCACGCGGGCCCAGTGTGGCTTGGTGGATAGGCTAGTGACCAATCCATGTTGAAGTTTTCAGGCCGCCCGAAGGTCTTCGACATAGCCTAACGACTGTTGTCCTAAGACAAACAATCGGGACCGAGGTCTTAACGTGCCCTCCAAAGCACGGAAGCGTTCAATTGAATAATGCCACTAGTCAGTTACTAAGGTCACCCATCCAAGTCCTGACCGCAGCAAGCGTTGCTTAACATTGTTGATCGGTTAAGATGGCCAAGTCAAGCTCCGCTTCTTGCTATTAAGTGCTGCAACGCTATTAAGGGCTTCGTAATAGATTATCAATTTTGAGTTTGGTAGGTGGAGGAGCAACTATAATCTACCAGCACTCTATTGTTTGAAAACATTTTGTCCTTAACAACGAAATACTATGCAAACGCTGTGAATATCGGAGATATATTCAAGTTCCAAGGTTACCGACTAAAGACTTTTTAGACAGAATATTATTGATCAAAAAAACATGTCCTACAAAAGGATGCAAAAAGATTGAACACGTTTTTAAACTGCTACTGGGGACATTTGAACATCACTGATCCAGTCACTATAATATATTCGTACACGATAACTATATTAGCATAATAAGGCAAATAATGAAGTTAAATACGAAGTTCAATGTCAACAATATATCTAGACGTACATAAATATAATCGAGTAACTGGAAATTCACAATGAGTGTCATAAAAACTTGGGAAAACCCTATGCCGAGTGGTGGCAACTATCATTAGTAAATAATACGACTTGTTTATACGAGTGGCATCGTTTATTTTGATCGTTTTTATGTATGGCCAGTATTACTAAAGTTTATCTATATATAAATTAACATTTTGAAATTTTGACATGTATCGATATGCTACACACTATTTCTACTTGACATCTGTTGGTTACCAAAACTGAGATAGGCACAAAATATTGTTGAGTATATTTTAACAATTCAAATAGTGTAACAATATAAAAAAACTTGCCTAAGAATCTACATAACCGAATCTATAAAAGCAACTCAACTATAAAAGCAACGTCAAAGTAAATTAGCTAAAATTGAGTATAACGTAATTCTAAGGTTCACAATATCATCTCTTAACATAGAAACATCTGTAATTTATTTATTTAACATAATTTATTAAAAAATAACATGTTGTTTACTTTGTTTACAAGTCTTACTTATATAACAAAGAGCTAATAACGGATTTACATTATTTATTATTTATATTATAACAATAACTAAACAATTGAAATCAAACATCGATAGAGCATTAGCCTGAAAAACTTCAATGCTTTTTATTCTACTATGCTATTATTTAACTCGCTATTCTAATGACAGTGATAGTCTCTGTCATGATCTTGACACACGTCATTGAGAACGTAAATAATTTAATTGCAAACATAAATCTGTTTGTACGTATATCTCCTATAAAATAGCAGTGCTCATGTTGGTAGACACCAAGGCATTAATAAGACATAGAAAAAATATTGCATAGTAAAATACAATTTACAAGTCAATTAAATGTTTGAAATTAACACTGTCACAATGGCCGGTCTTACCGCTTAAAGCGATATCTTCGTATGTAGCGGAAAGTATAACTTTATAGGAAGATGTTATTTGCGGTAATGTTGTAGTCTTAACGTATATAAGTATAATGGGTATAACAATAAATTAATTCAGTGTCCAAACTTTGCTAGGGTAAGAACGAAATGTAAAATGTGGATAAAAAACTTAATTAGGTTTTATTTCATAACAAAATATGTGATTCCCTTGCGTAAAACATAAACTAATAGACAGAGAAAACCGTATCAAAATCCGTTGTGTGGTTTAGGAATATTTAGCGGATATACAAAGAAACAGACTCGGAAAGCGACTTTATAATATATTATGTAGTATACTTTATATATTTCTGTTATTGTGTAAGGATGTAAATATTATACGCAGCAACTACATTTTATATAAATACAATCATCGGTACGTTGACTTTTCAATACAATAAACTATTTACGTATTCATAATTATACATTGCAATTTAGTTGGTTGCCGTCATGTCAATGGTTATCGAATTCTACAATAAATGCAATGTACCTTAAACGTTTTAAAAACATTAAAATAAGAGAATCGATTTCTACTAATACTTAAAACATAGAATTTATTATCATTACCAATGTGTTCCTATTAAGAAAGTGTCACATAGATAAGAGAGATAAGAGGTCATCACATAGATACCAAATGTCAAACACAGCACGTTACTCAAACGTTTGTTGATCCCAGTGTGTTTTGAATCCAATCGAGATATGCAGCTACTGAAGTGTAGACTCCTGGCCAACCGTCTCTTCCACAGCCATGTCCAAAGGAAACTACTGCCACTGTCTCCCAAATACCTTCTGGTCTTTTTCTCATAAGTGGGCCGCCGGAGTCACCAGTACAAGAGTCCTTTGCGAACACTCCGCCAGCGCACAGCTGTTTATTGCTGATTGAGGCACCGAGGGACTGATACTTGCTGTTACATTTGTTTTGGTCATATAAGGGTATACCCAGTTTCAGTTTAATCGGGCTATTCTTTCCTGTAATTGTAAATATTAAATTAAGGTGCCATCCTTTGTGAATTTCTACACTTGGTTTGTTCGAGTGCACAAAACAACATGTAGGTTGCATAAATAAGCTCTTTTTTGTTATAAGAAGACGGTACTAGCACGAAGTCCACCTGGGTTAAACGGTAACCTCTGCCTAGAGCAGCATTACGTCACAAGTTACGAACTGCGCCCGTAACCCTGAGACATTAAGTTGTTAAGTCTCATGTGCCTGTACCCTTACCTCACTGGCACCCTTACCATTCAAACCAGAACACAGTATTGCGAACATTACTGCTTCGCGATAAAAATAGGTAGGTATGGTGCCAGTACTTCCCCGCAGGAACTCATTCAGAGTTCTACTGCACTTAAAAACTGTTATTTTGTGTGGTGATATGTGTCGATATATGTTTATCAAGACAGGCAAGTAGTTGGGTTAACGATAATGTAATTGTAATTAAATATCTCGCCTTGCGGTCATACCGACCATGCAAAGCGAACGCTTAAAGGACCTTATTCCATATGGACATATATCCACTTACGTAAAGTTTGTTTTTTTATATTTAAATGCAATGACGCTAAGTTTAAATATAACTTACCACACATATTTACATTTATATTTTTACTTTAGTATTTAACTTTTATATATACTTAGCTTTTGGTTTAGCTATGGGTTCTTTTTATATCGAATACTCTCATTATAACATGAGTACCTACCTAGTAATAGCCAATTAAGGTAATAAAAACAAGACAGGTCAATCAGGTAAATTATTCAGCAAGGTGGTCACGTGTTAATAACAAAAAGATCTCATCGAAAAATCATCATCGATAAAACCAACACGCATGATAGCTCCAACCATTGACCTCTACCAACGTAAAACCCGAACGCCTTTAATTGCGTTCTACGAAACAGTTAAACTCTGTTATTAGGTTCAATGAATCAATATCTATAATATACGTACCACTTAAGGTTTTTCCCCAGCCTGCAACGAAAACATCAGTGTTGTCTTCCAGGCGCACGTTGGCGTTCACCAGGCAGATAGGCTGGACATAATCTGAAAGAAGAAGGCATAACAAGTATGAGAAAGATATTGACTGGCCGGTTGGCGCAGTTGGTAGCAACTCTGCCATCTGGTCACTGGTCCCGGGTTCGATCCCCGGACAGATCAAACATTTGTGTACATAAAAATTACTGTTTGACCTGTGCTTGGGTGTGTATATGTACATAAGTATACAATACACATCAATCAACAGGTTACCATAGTACAGGCTCTACCTAGTTTTTGGGATCTGAAGACCTTGTGTGGACGTTGTCCCAATAAATAATGTGCTGAAATTCGAACGTAGGAGTTCTCCGATACTATATCGTTACGTACTAACTAGGTAGAGTACAGTATTCAATTAATTTTAATAAGGCAATCAAATGTTCTTATATCATTAATTTCTTTTGAATCTTTGAGAGGATGTAGTTTAAGAACACTCGATCCACTGTCGGGATGCGAATAGCATGAAGCCAGACATACTAGGTTGTAGGCCTCTTATGGAAGAGGCCTTCTTTTATCACTTCGTGGTACCACAGCACTGTTACTGTTTTTGTATTCGGGACCTTGTGTAAGCATTGGATGAATGGGCACTCCATTCATTCAATGTTGACACTGGTTACAATGTTTTGACTGGAATGAGACTCAAAAATCTAATGTCCTCTGGTGACGAGTGCAGTACATTGCCACGCAAAAGCTTTGTTTATTTTCTGGGTGCCACTACATCAGCTGTCATATGTAGGGATTAGCTTACCATTAGACGCAACACCAGCCCGACTCTTCAATTTTAATATTAAAATATAAAATTATTTTTTACCATTAAATGAAACTGACTTCAACACCAAAAAGTGTGAAATAACTTGTTGAAATCTACCACGAAGAAGGTAACACGATAGTTCAAAAGTACCTATTATCAGAATATTGTGCGCATGGTACTGACTTCGACAAGTTATTTCACACTTTTTGGTGTTGAAGTCGGTTCCATTTTCTGGCAAAAAAAATATTTTCACCCGTTTTAGTGACCGTTGCTAAATACGGGATAGATTGTAATTTACCGTCAATGATGATATCATCAAAATAGGCGAAACACTTCACAGATATTGAAGTGTATAACTCACAAACTACAGCACCAAATTTGATGAAATTTAAAAGGGGCCACCTTGGAAGTATACTCGAACAAACAAAAAAGTTGACAATCGGTCCACAAATCTGAGAAATCGGTGAAAATACACAAAAAACCTGCAATCGAACATAAATCCTCCGACTTTTTTGAAGTCGGTTAAGAATACTACTATTTATTTTACGGTATTATTTCCTGCTGTTCATTATACCTACTTACCCTTCATTATGACACTATTAGCTTTAAGCATTTAATTGTAGTAAAATATTTTTGTCTACAATAGTTTTTAATTCTTTGTTTGTAATGTATGTGTAATGTGGTGTTTCAATAAAGAGTTAATCTATCTGTCTATCTACTTCATATTTTGCGAATTCATAATATTTACTGTCTGATATTGAGGATCAGGATCTAGAAACTTCTTATTGATAAAATGTTGGTTTTTTAATTGAGTTTTTTGCTTAACACGTTTGCATCATAAAATTGCTAAAACCGTCTGCAAATCTTATTAATATTTCCAGTTTTGGACTTAATTGCAACTTGGTACATAATTCTTAATGGCCCCGCTAGGTAGTGATATGCCGTAGATCGTAGGTCTTCCAATAATTTCGGATACTAGTGATGTGTTAATGTATGTGTTCATGCCCACGAGACTTGGAATCATAGAGCACGGGAATGTTCGTGTAAAAGTTTGTTTTGTTTCGTTGTTCATATATGACGGCCCCGTTAACCCTGTCTCCCAAGCGGGGGGTCCGCTCCAAACACAGGGACATATCCACGACGCAAAGAATCTTAGTGCGATAAATGTTATTTATGTATATATATATATATATATATATATATATAGTGTATATTATGAATATATTATATATTCATAATATACACTCACACAATCATAACAATGATTGTGTGAACGTTATAAGTAAAATCAGCTACACAAAACCGGCCAAGCGATAGTCGCGCACTGAGGTTTGCGTACTTCCGTACCACCACACAAATATATACTTGTTTTATGGGATTTGTTTCCGCGGATCCCGAGATCAGTGTGTACTGTGAACAGTCACGACAATTAATCAGTTTTAGTTTTTGTAGTTACGGATACCAGGATTAGCGGGTAATTATTCGCTCTCTATTGGAAATGGATCCCGTTATCAATAGATACAACACTCCGGGATCCGTGGCTAATTCAATCTGATCCCGGGATCCGTGGATACAAACACGTTTGTCTTTTATTTGTCGTTTGTCTTATATTTCGTGCTAGGTCGCCTCGCACTTTACTAATGTTTTTATACCTTACAGATTGCACTGTAATCATGCCAAGTTTATCATTTGGTGCATTACCGTTTTTACGATAGACGTCATAAACACGTTTCTTGTATGGTGACCTTTACATGTGTTTATATTGTTTTATTTGTTGGGAAATCCGTTCGAATAACAGATATTCTGGGACAATTATAACCTAAGAAATAAGATTTAAGTCCGTTTACATACATTTTCCTGAAGTAATATATGTTTAGCGTATACACACGTCCTAATTGAGTCATTTGATATTACACCTGATTCGACAATTCAAACGTAGCGAGGAAGATGAACGGACAGTGCAGTACGCGCTAATTTAAACGCTATTACAATGCTAATACGTCTGATATTTGTTTCAACCAAATCGCTATTAAATTTACCAGCATTGTGCATCTAAACTGTGTCATTCTTTGCCACAATCAAAACCGGAATTAACCGCGTCCTTTCATACTGTGTTAGATAAAGATCAATTGACTAGGTGAAACATACAACATTCGTACAACACTTATGTACATATCATCAACTTGACTGACGTAGTCAAAACGTCTAACTATTAGCTGAACCGATAAAAAAGGAATGATTGTGACGCAAGAGGATTAATGTGCTTGTTTTATCATCTGCAACAGTTTTGGATTAATAACATCTAAAAAAAGCTGTTGCAATTCTGTTGTTGTTACTGTGTGGAAGTAAGTTACACGTGCTGACATTATTGAAAGCTCGAGATATTGCATTTTTTTAAGTAGGTAATTATAATTAAGAATTTTAATGATGATGATGGTACGATTACCAGTTCATAATAATACTGTAATTGTCGGGTATTATTTACAAAATTACAAAACATAGTTTCAATATGTAAATATGATTTACATAATTATTATTTCAATTAGAATTTACATTCTCTTAAAATTACGTTATACAATATTTCTATAGAGAATAAAAAAATGTTTATCAAAAAATAGAACCGACTTCTACACTAAAAAGTGTGAAATAACTTGTTGAAGTCGGTACCATGATAGTTCGAAAGTACCTATTATCACAATATTGCGTGCGTGGTACCAACTTCGACATGTTATTTCACACTTTTTAGTGTAGATGTCGGTTCTATTTTTTGATTAAAAAAAGTTCACCTGTTTTAGTGACCTTGCTACTTACGGCATACACCGTTAATGATTGATTTATTTTGATATCATCAAGATAAATCAACATTTTTCAGTTCAAAACAAATTAAGTCAGATTAGGTCAGATTCAATCAAATTAGGTCAGATATGACCTAATTTGATGAAATTTATAAAAAAGTATTTTAAGAAATCTAATTCAGCAGTAACGCTGGCAGCGGGCAAGACCCAAACTACCGGTGGTTAGGGCTTATTAATTTTTATAATAAATTAATTTATTATAATTTATTAATAATAAATTCCCGTAGACAGGGACTTAAATACTGTTTTTTATCTGTAATATATATAATTTAGATATATTTTAGTAAATTATTTTATTGTAATAAATTATAAGTTTATTATGTAAATTAAATTTTAATATTTTTTTATCGTAAGGTCGTAAACTGATTTCACACGAAGAAATAATTAATATTCGTCACTTTATTTGGCTCATAACTTGCATAAATACATAATTTACCAGCATTTTTAGTATTGATTAGTCAGGATTGATTTAAATACTGTATATAAACCCTCATATCATCATGATATAAGGATATACAGCACGATAGAGATATTTAGAAATATATTTTATTCAGATCATGAGTCTGATTGACGGAGGTATTAAAAGTTCTACTTACAAGAAAATTGCGCTCTTCTCGCCAGTCTGACAATTCCAATGTCATCGTTTCTATCCTTGTTCTTATCCCTGTACCCTGGATGGGGGATGCCAAGCTGAACGGGGATCTCTTGAAGAGGGTCTGCGCAGACGTTGTCAACACAGTCCACTGAGCTCTGGGTGTCGTACTCGCCAAGGCGGGCCGAGGTCCTGTGAAAGGTTACAAGAATAGAGGTTATATAGTGATTATATTGATATAAAAAGTTTAAATATGTTTTTTCTTTTTGAACCTAAGGTATCCCAAAGCTATGTAAAAACCTCCTCAACCCATATCATACAATTTCAATCTTTGCCGCAACAAATACGAGTACTACTAAAATTTATGAAAAAAACACTGTTAAGCATATAATAATGGTTTTACATATAGCGCATAAACCACCTGTAGAATATAGTTCTCAAAAAGAAACACATACTAAGCCTACATTAGACTTTAATAATCCTCACACTGATCACATCTACTACTATTATTATTAATGTAAAAGGTGTATGTTTGGATGATTGTGACTCAATCAGGCAAAAAAGGTTGTATCTGTATTTTCACCTCAGGTACTCCACGTAGGTGAAGTCGCGTGCATCAACTAGTATAGTAATATTAATTATATAGTTTAAGAGTAACTGAGTTGAGAGCTGCGATCCGCGGTTTCACCAACGAAGTGATGAATGATGATGATGATGATGATGAATTAAAATATAACGCCAATGTTACTCTGGGATAATGTATCATACTAATAGTGAAATATTTTTTGAAACCGGTCCAGTAGTTTTTGAGTTTATTTGTTACAAACACATAAATCTCTTTATAATATTAGTATAGCTTAGAACGTGATAACACGTCATTCTTGCAGTTACAAAACAATACAATTACGCCACCACAGACAACTAAAAGAACATAACCGATTAACTCATCATATTTCCCATAAATTACAAGGCAAATGCATAATTTTCAGTGTCAATAATGACGCAATTGTATGTATAAATCATTAGAAGTATGCAGCAATGGAAGATTGCAATTAGTTTTCCTGTTTTTGAAAAAAACAATTGCGGTTTTCCTTCAACACGTGAGACTCGCAAACAATGATTTCCACAAACATATAATACAATTTTTCTAATCACAACACTACTCTGATTAGGGTTGACGCTAACAAAAATACCTTTTTCACCTCACACCTTAAAAAGGCTTCGTTTATCGCATGAGTGCGAGTAGCGAGGAAAAAAGTGGTGTGTTTTGGAGTGTGTTACGTTTTACCAACAACCGATTGGTCATTGAATCTTTTAGTCAACATAATCTTTACTTTTCATCCAAAAGGATTCTGTGTTTCGCTTGACAGCAAAGTTATTCTACGTCTCGTACATTTTAAACCTTCACTTCCCTTAGGATTATATATATGAACCACGAGCGAAACGAGTGGTGGGATAATTCAAGTACTCACGTCAAAAACAACGTTGTTGCTTTGCATAAAAGAATTTTGAATATTACTTATATTACATAACACATTACTCATACCAGAACAAAATACATGTGCCACAAAAATAAAACAGCAAAGTAAGCAACTCGATGATTACTACAAATGTTGAATGCAGCATGCAACATTTTCAAAGACTACAGATGCGGACCATTTGGACCTGACTACTGCATCCCAGGAAATAGTAAACATTCTGAATTATGATTAACCAAAGTTTGTCTAATACTCAAGCAGGTTCATCCCTGAAAAACTAGGCTAAAGACAGCAACGACATCAGAACGTAGATTATGTAAAGAAGGGGCTTAGGCGGGGCATGAACTGAGATGCGGCGCGGGGAGAGTTCGCATATATGAGACGGGACGAAGGTGAATGAATAGGTGCCGTGCGGATTATAACGAACTCTAAGAATAGGCATGGCTAAATAGGTCTAAAATATCCGGATATTATTTATTTAACTTTACATGAAAAAAAAATACAAGCGATTTAAATTTTGATACTTTGCTAATGTAAATCCTAACTAGGTACATATTTCCTTTCAGTATTACCTGCACCTTTTAACTGTTTGCTATATTAGTATGTCAGTAGTTGCTGACCACAGTTAACTGAAATTTTTAATGAAAGTACGTATCTACATAATGACATGGAATACCACAAACTACTTCATATATGCATATCGGAAAATGTTATTTTATTGAGCGGGCGCGGCCGCAGGGCGTAGCTAATGGTAAATTAGTCATTGTGTACGTACCACCTGAATATGTACTAGTATATAGTACATTAAAACAAGGTCAATCGTTAAACACGAATAAACCATTGAATACTATTTACCCATATTGGTCATAATCGAAGATGTTTAGTGGTAGAATTAGTGGATGTATTTTGGCAAAATCGATCTATGAAACTTTGTAACTATAGAGAGAAAAATACACATCCTCCGACGAGATTCGAACTCGACTCTTCCGAATTTCCGTGTCAGACGCCATGTTCGCTAGACCGAGGCATGCCCGCCGAGCATCGAGTTTTAACTCTTTATTTGATATTAATTTGAGTATGAAACCCTATTTCTCTTGGTCACGCTATAACTTGAGAACGGATGGAACAATCTCCTAATAATTTTTTTGTTGTGTTAATTATTGTCAGGAGAAGGTTCATATGAAAGACAAACCAAGAAAATAATGGATATAATGGCGAGGCCGAAGGACGAGCCTACTACGCGATCGAAGTCACGGGCAGTGGCTATTCATATAATAAAAATCGATCCATGAAGTCTAAGTCGAGTCGAGAGAACAATAGAAAAGTCATTGAACTTACAATTTTCCGACTTTGGTCTCTATGGCCCCCGTGATACAGTGGGCGGCGGTCAGCACATATCGATTATTGATAATGACACCTCCACACTGGTATGTCATAGAACCCGTACCTGAGTAAAAAAGACAGAAATAATTTAGTCACATCACATACCTATAAGAACCATATTCAGGTCCCAAACTAGGCAGATACTGTAATATGGCAACCTGACGACTTACATACATATACATATTTAACATACTTATATACATATACACACCCAGACACAGATCAAACAGACATGTTCATTCACACAAATGTCGGAGCTACACGGTTATCCAACCCGGGACCAGTGGCTTAGAAGGCAGGCTAGCAACTGCGCCAACCGGTCAGTTATAAAAATAAATAATTTTATGTTAAGCGTGTTTAATATTTAAGATGATGTGATCATAAGCTTATAGATACTGTATTATATGAGTTGATGTATTTTAGCTCAATGTAATTAAAACCACATTATATTCCCACTCGGAGAAATTAAGTGTTGGCTTCATTTTAAAATGAATATGTACGTGTTAAAAGTAATGTTTTTACAAAAAAATCTCTGTTTTTATATGACCTTTAAATTTAAGAGGAGTCTATTTTACAGATATATTAAACATATGTAGAATATAATTAAAATAAGCTTTGCAATTTTAGAAGGTAAAATTGTATCCTTGGACGGGTTCAAACCCGTGTCTTTTGCTAAACGGTGTCAGCGGACATGTTATAAAAATATTTGTGTGGATTCGCTAAGAAGGTGTGTTAGTGCTTTAAAAATCTAAATGGCAAAAATATTTTTATGTTACAGCAAATCTAATTTAAGTTTAGTTTGAATTTTACAATTATTATATTTATCTAGTATTTGAACATAAATCATATGTAACTTAAAAAAAATTACCAAGTAATGGTACCGACTTCAATAACAGAAAGTGCGAAATAACTTGTTGAAGTAGGTACCATGATAGTTCAAAAGTACCCATTATCAAAATATGGTGCGCATGGTACCGACTTTATTTGACAAGATATTTGACACTTTGTGGTATTGAAGTCGGTTTCCTTTTTTCGATAAAAAAAATTCACTGTTTTTAGTGACCCTTGCTACTTGTCATTACCGTCAATGATGATATCATCAAGATAGGCGTAACAATTTTCACTTTTGGAGTGTAACTCAAAAACTGCTTGACCGAATTTGATGAAATTTAAATAGGAGCACTTCAGAATTATACTCTACCAAACAAAAAAAGAAGCTAAAGAATCGGTCCACAAATAGCGGAGAAATCGATTAACATACACATAAAAAAATACATACACGCGAACATATAACCGCCTCCTTTTTTTTTGAAGTCGCTTAAAAAACACAACAATTATTTTAAACGACAAACAACATAGTTCGCAAAGCGTGACACCATTAAGCACGCGCTTCGTAGATCGCCTACCAGGGGAGCATAACGAAGTGTCGTCCGCATACTTGAATAAAACCACCGAATGTGGTGGAAACTATAGTCGGACCTATCCGATAAATATTATGTGCACAATCCCGTTTTTCTAAGTATAAATACTGTGAATATAGAGATATGATCAGACAAACTTACGTGTTAGATATCCCATCAAAGCCATCCATGGGAACTCGTCCAGGTCAGTGATCTGGCCTCCATATATCCTATCTCCATTTGTGTCGACCCCGCAGTTGGAGCTAGGTCTTGAATCTTCTTCATGTACTGGATCAACTTGATTCGGGTTGAGATCATTTTGAATTGGACGTGAAGTTTCCTTTAAGAAATAGAGCATTTTTCAGTTAGGTTACAAACTTGTCAGTTGTTGCTTTTATTATGTCTGATAACATCAATAAATTATAGTGTATTGTTACTACGTAATTTTTACTTTTGTGATATTTGCCAACTCCATTATTTTCTCTAATATTGATTACTCCTGCTTCTCTTTTTTTCATATTTATTTATACCTTAGTAAGGTTGATAAGAAAATAAGTATTAGCCCGTGCATTATAATAATGAATGAATTATATTCTTGCTTCTGGGATATGTATGTACCTTTCTCTGAGAAAGAAGAGTATGGGCATAATCAAACATGTACAGCAAATGGGTTAGTGTTAGGGTTGGCACCCTACTGTCGGAGTTTTGCGATCACACGAATTCCACTGTTACGGCCTTAAAGCCTGGTTGTTGTTTTATAACAACAACCAGGCAAAAAGACAAGCTTAAAGGCCAAGAAAACCAAGCAAGGAAGCGTTAGTTAAAAATATTTCAAGGGTCTACCCATCCATGTAGTAACTAAAGCAAATCATGTTAAATAGTTTAAAAAACGATAAGGCTCCCGAATGGAAACGCAGCGATGATTTAATTTATCACAATTTTGTGTGCAAAGTTAATTCACATTTTTTTGTGTTGAAGTCGGTTCCGTTCTTTTGCAAAAAATATTTCAACCTTCGAAGTGACCTTTGCTAATTACGGGATCGATTTCATTGTCATTCAACGTCAATTACGATATTATCAAATTAACACAATAGGGGAAACACTTTTCAGTTATAGGAGTGTAACCCAAAACCGCTAGACCGAATTTGATGAAATTTAAATGAGACCATACGGGAAGCACAGCAGTTTTCAAATAAACAAATAATCATCAAAATCGATTCATCCATTCGAAAGTCCTGAGTTAACAAACATACAAAAAATACAGGCTCATTGAGAACGTCCCTCTTTTGAAGTCGGTTAAAAACTCCTTATTTGGTGGTGTCACCAACAACCTTATAATATACACCAGAACCTATCTCACATAATATACACTATGACATGAATCAAGAAGCTGTCCAATAAACCATGGATAAAAAATGAGGTTACTTGGAAGGTCTTTAAATACATATAACTGGCTTCCGGCAAGCAATGAGGTGGAATAGTCGATTATCGGTATTACACAGTGTTATATTAAAGGTCGACCAGTACAGGTTCATATCCTTTGTAATATTTATGGAAAACCTACATACCCTGACAAAGTTTAATGAGAAGTATGTCGTTGTCGAGTTATTTATGTTTGTTTGTTGTGTGTTGTTTCTCTATTTAGAAGAGGGTACCTACTTAGACTCACTTGCACGTTCCAGAGTTAGCTTCAATAACTCAAAGTCAACTGGTAAAACAGGGTTTTATATTTAATTTGTCTTGCACCATTAAAGGTTAGGAGTAAATCTAAGGTTATTTATTGATATTTAACCAAGCAATGTGGGAGGGTTAAGTCTTTAACTACGGTTAGTGAAGTTTTGTGTCAAAAGAAATTGAGGTTACATTCTGCTGTACAATGTACTCTTTGGACGAAATGACACGAGACAATACGTATAGAATAAAAAATCGTCAAATTTCATAAAACAAAGGATAAACAAGAAAGTCTAAATATATTGTAGTGCCAAAGAGATAGATATAAGTTTCACTTTTCTTTCGATTCATTCATTGTGGGTCAGGTTACAATATAAGCGCATAGACAATTCAATGTTCCCATCTAAAGATTACAAATGTCAGTTTAGCAAAACCGGTGATCTTATAAAGACGTGCAAGACAAAATGAGAGTTATAAATTGATATGACTAACGCAAGTTTACAAACTCGTAGACTTATTTATTCAAACCGAGCAAACTTGCAAGTGGGCCTTAGTATGTTTGCGTATAGATATGTGTTTGATCTAATTAATTTACTTATCGACTGAACTGGGTTATCTAAACCCGGAAACTGAGTAGTATGATCTCTCTCAAAATCTCTATTATTTAAATACTTATGAATACAGCAGGCATATGCTTGTGCCTAAACTATATTAAAATTGACCTGCTAATGTTTATTTAAGAGAGTATCTAGAATTTAAATATAATTATAATATAACAGAATTAATAGTTAGGAGCTAACCAATCAAATAAGCCTAAGATTATTTTTTATTCTAGTAAGTCATGTCTGCCAATTGGTGCGTCGCCGTATAACCCAAACTGTTGTTATTTAACAAAATCCACAGCTCTTAATAAATTTAACACATACTTAGGACTTACTTGTAGAAAATACAGCCAATAGCGTATCATAAATACGATTTAAATACCATTAATACTATTTTATATTTAAATACTATTTGTTAGTATGAAAAATAATAATAAATATGGTAGTTAAGTGTGGGGGAGGAGGCGCAAGTGTAAACGCATTAAAAAAGTTTGCGATCACATTGAATCTTATATGCTACTGTAGATTATTTTATGTTTTATGTATAGAGCAGTTGCTATTGATGGAATCATATCATCTGCGTAAATTAAAACATTAGCACGTTGGAAACAGCTGCCCAGATCATATAAATAATATGCATACAAAACAGCCAATATAGAGCCCTGAGGGACTCCAGAAGAAATTACAGTAAAATCAGAACAAAGGCCACCGACTACTACAGCTTGAAAGCGGTTGCGTAAGTAGGATTACATCCATCTTAACAAATTACCATGAATACCCAGTTCATAGAGTTTCTACGCGAGGTCTATACGATCGAAAGCTTTTTCGAAGTCAGTGATTACCACCTACTTGCGAGCCACCATCTATACCTCGGGTAAATATCATCTATAAAAACTCCCAAATTTGTAATAGTTGAACGTCCTTTTATAAAACCATGTTCGAAACGGATTATTGGAATTATGATAGGGTATATATGAGTGTGAACCACTTTTTCGAGCATCTAACTCAAAACATTAAGTATAGATAGATATAGGGCGATAATTCTCTATAGATGTGTTCGGTCCTATTTTCATACACTGGGATAATATGTGCCTGTACTGTATATTTGGAAGGTATCCATAAATTAGACATTTATTACAGACAGGGCTATTGGAGAAGCTAGTGATGATGCACAATTAACAAAAAACATCGGTGGGATTCCATCATTCTTAGAACCTTTTGTAATGTCAACACTTTTTAGATTAATTACTTTAAATATATCTTCCTCTTTTAAATGAATTGAACAACACGTGCAATTTGAAAATTTTAATACCTACTTCCATTCAATTACTTTGTTAACAATCAGTTATTGGAGTGTAACTTAAAAACTACTGGACCGAATTTGATGAAATTTATGTATGTGGTGTGTGTAGTGTATTATAGCGATGTTGTGTTGTATTGATGTAATTGGTAGCGACAAATGGGTGACGGTTCTATTATGGACATGATGAATGGCGATATGAGCGTTATCACAATACATTAGTGCAGGATGTTTTAGGCAGAGATATTAGGCAATGAGAATGGCTCGGCAGTTTTTTGACCAGATATAATAGCAACATTTTATTTTATTTTCTCAAGTCTTAAATGTTCATTTACGAAAATTTTACAAGCCTCTCCTCCAATTCTCATGTTTAGCTGTGAGATTCCTGTGTCTACGACCAGCAGCGAGTACACGATTCTGGATGGCGTACTGCTTGTGATGCACAATTATGGGGCGAGCACGGGCAGCACTGACAACACGCCGCGGCTGCTTTCGGTGCGCAAACTCAATATCACTCGGCTGGATGCTGACTCCAATGTGCGCTGTGACTTTTAATATTGTGTCTATAGTTATTTCCTCCTTGTCCTCAGGAATACCAACAAACTCTTTATTTTGAATCCTCACCCGCTGTTCCTGCTTTAACTTTTCGTCTTCAAGCAGTTGGACTCTGGCCACCCAAGCCAAAAGACTCTCTTCGAGACTTTTATTCTCATCTCTGAGGCTTTTGACTTGCGCAGCGTTAATGTTGAGTAGTTTCTTGAGGTCAATGATTTCTTTTTTCAAGTCTTCGTACTGCTTACTGACATACGTCAGAGACTCCTGAGAACCATATACATACGTTGAGAACATACCAGAGTACGTCGTAGGTCAGGAACAGAGCCGGTGGAAACAGTCTTAACAAATGAATTTGCTTAGTACTCACTGGTTTCTTTTTCTTTGTGCTTTTTAATTACACCGAAATAAAGGTCTTTTAACTATCTTCACAACAATGTATTACACTTGCTATAATAGTAAATTTAACCACAATTTTTTTAAATATTATTCACAAGCTCGTGAGATGTTTACAATAACACTGACTACTCTCTTTTTTGTCACTGTGGTGATTTCACACTTCAGCTTTGATGCTGATTATTCAACACTGCGGTGGTTCCTACCAAGACAGGCCCTGGAAGAAGAGTCATGCCTAGCACTTAAAACAATCCTGCACGTTTGGTAGTGTTACAAAGTGATCAACATTTCCCGAAGAGCGTAACAGATTCTTTGTGCAAAGTAACGGCTATATGATGATTTAAAATATTCTTTCAAAACATATGGTATAGGTTTGGTTTATTTATAGGGCTGTCAGTAGCCCATTAACTACTCTACCATTAATAAACACTGGGCCTGCATTGTGGAGTAGGGCACATACTTAATTTCTATTATTATTGCATTTTATTTCACGAACTTAATATCGGCCCTTTACAAAAGCATTAGTGGGGTTGTAGCCAACTCTTAGGTCTGATTTCACCGTTAATTGAGTTCAATAATACGAAGTTCAGCGTAAGCGAGTTCCCATGTCGACGAGTGTTGTGATTGGTGCAATATAACGGACCTCGTACTCTTATGTCATTGGCTAGAATTTTATGCTGGCATTGAAAGATCGATTCAACTGCGTTTAGGTATAGAATTTAATCGCGTTCAGTTACAATCGTGAACCTTATAGGCTTATTTAGTAAAAAATATACAATAGTGTATAATAATAGAAACATTTAGGATGAAGGGTATATAAAGTAGATCTATTACTAAAATGGACGAAATGGTATAGACATGAGCTACCTATTTAGTTAGTGATAACTACGGACGAGACTAAAAATTATATAAATCGTGTATAGATTTACTTCTTGTCTGTATATACTAATATTAAAAAGAGGAAAGTTTTGTATTTTTGTATGTGTAACAGATAAACGCAAAAACTACTGGACCGATTTCAGCAATTCTTTCACCGTTATAATGCTACAGTATCCCTGAGTAACATAGGCTTACTAATTCTGATTCATCATCACCATCATCCATCACCACGCGGGCGATATCACTGAGCGTAGCTAGATAGTAAGTTAGCTAGGTATACACTGTATGTTTTACAAATATAATAATAATTATGTAGTTCTCACCGTTGTGGGCTGCACGTTGTTGTGAATACTTTGAGGAAGCGGCCCGCAGCAGACTTTTGGTGTGTATCCATCAAAACCACACTGCGATTGCCTCAGGAAGCTGACTATCTGGGGCGTCAGTGGTCTTTGTTCAAAAGCCGCTACCAGTTGAGGACAATCGTACAGTTGTATACACTGGCTGTTAGCTCCCTGTGGAGTGATACAGGACTCCGACGCTGAAAAATAAAGATCGAGGTAATTTTTTTGGCGAAGTCGAAGTCGAAAGAAGAATGAAATAGTGAAGTGTTCTTAATTCTCATATATATTTATACCGATATCTTTATCTAGATTGAAGTGTCTGTTTGTAATTCCAAATTAACTTTTTTTTACTACATGCATATGAAAAAAACAAGTAAAATTTGAAAAATTTAATACCGATTTCCATTCTATTCAGTTATTGGAGTAGATCTCAAAAACCACTGGACCGAATTTGATGAAATTTAAATGCAACTACACGGGAAGCACTAGCATTCAAACAATAAAGAATTTTGAGAATTGATTTACCCAGTCGAAAGTTATGAGGTAACAAACATAAAAAAACATACAGTCGAATTTAGTACCTCCTCCTTTTTTTGGAAGTCGGTAGAACATTAATACTTTTGTCTGTTTGTTTATTCCAGCTAGTCTCTGAAACGGCTGGACCGCTTTTAACGAGGCTTTCATTGGCAGATAGCTGATTTTAGAAGGAGTATCTTAGGCTACTTTTATTATATAGTATATTTATATATATGTATATAGAACTCTGTCTCTCTGTATGTTTGTTATCTTATCACGCCTAAACAGTTGAACGGATCGTAATCAAATTAGGCAAGGTTATAGATTGTATCCCGAGGAAGCACATATGATACTTCATCGTCATCATCTTTATCCATCACAACGCGGGTGAAACCGCGGGGCGCAGCTTGTTATTAACATGATTATATTGACCAGACTCAGTAGACTTTAACTAGTGCTCTTAATCAAGACATACGATCCATAAGTAGTCAATCTTAACGGCAGATCTGCCGTGCGATTCTCTACAAACATCCTGGCATCGTTGACAACATCCGTGACAAACAACCTTAAAAACAAACTTGTGTACAAGGGCGATATCTCTTAGTATTTGACATCGGTGAGCTCGTCGACGAATCATTAGAGAATCGCACGGCTGTATTAATTTTGTTTGGCATTTAATGTCAAATCTTCACTTTAATCGAGATTGATCTAAGGATAGTTCCTGGAGTAGGAGTCGAAATATTTTACGAATAAAACGGTAACAGAATACTTCAACGTCTTAGTTTTATCTATGTCAATGATTTTAGGAGTATATTTATATTACTTTAGTCTTACTCTTGATTTGTCAACCATTGTGCAGCCGTGTGATTCTCTAATGGTTCGTCGACGAGCTCACCGATGTCAAATACTTTATATACGCTATATGCGATAAGACCGCCCATAGTACTACACTAAATTAAGATTATATTTTGATAAGTTACTTTTTGTATGTTTGGTTATGTGCAATAAAGAATTATTGTATTGTATTGTACTTTGAGATATCGCCCTTGTACATATGGTTGTTTTTACAACGTTTCTTGTCATCTTGTCATTTGTTACACGGATGTTGTCAAAGATGCAACGATTTATGCTCTTATGGAATCGCACGGCTGGACAGATTATAAATATAGTGTCTAGAAACGACATTAAATTCTGTGTTATAAGTTTTTTTTTGTATGACTTATAATAGGCTTGCGTTGCGCCAGTATTTTACAGTGATAATATGTTTGAAGATGCTAGAGGCCGATTCTTCTTTTTCACAAAGTTCAAATTTCTATCCCGCAGCAACTACAGTTCGACTCGTTCAACTCCAGTTCTCGATCGATCGTTACCCAAAAAGCCATGCTAATATTTCTAGCGATAAATTATAACGTAACGTCATCGTAAACACTACTACATACACGCTAATACGTACAAATATGTGTTATCCTCGCGTTTATCTATCGTTAACAGAATACAAAGTTTTGATCGATCGATGACGTTAATAGAAACGTAACTGCAGCTGGACAATTACAGAATAAGAAAATGTATAAGAGTCGCCTTTCAGCTACGATTTGGGCCCCCAGCACGCTCTCATAGAATATACTTATTCAGTTTTGGCTTGAGACTTGAATTAGACTCTATTTAAAGTCTATTTAGAAATCAGACTCTAAACCAGGCTACAGAGCAAATTTAACTTCTCGGAAAGCTCCACGGATTTGCCTAAATCATTGGGAAACACAGAGTCCAGATGATTTCCATTTCTAGGCTACATTCCTATAGAACTATAACTTCAGAAATTCTAAACCCACCCCAGCACTAAATGAGAATGGCAATATGGATGACTTGGAGTAAAAAGTTTTTTAGTGCTTGTTTAAGTTTAATTATAATTTTTTTTTTATTTATGTGACAGACTAGAACATGGCAGAAGTGGAAAATTCCGAGCAACTTTGTCTTCTAAGTGATTTCTTTATATATATATGGGTATCAATATCACATTTTATGAGAAATCTCTCATTAAATTAATTATATAATGAACGGATGGTCGTTTCACAGCAGCGGTGACCCGCTTCGATAACCCTGAGACAGATGCTAATATGATGTTATGATCAAAATATAAGTTCAAGATCAATACAGTAATCTTAAAAACATTTCCTCAAATACTCGTTGGAACACAACATTATAAGAAAATGACGTAGTGACAGTAACTCCGGATAGTGGATCTAATCCACCAATTATAGATGTGGTGGTTGACAAATTATGTATATGGATTTATTAATCCGTTAAAGATCCGTTTAAAATATGTTCGAGCATTCCATAGTCTATCTCTGTTTGTGTATTAACTTTAATTTTAATGATTACACCTACCTTCATAATATTATTATATTGAATTGTGACAATTATGTAAGTAGTACTAAGTTCTACGAAATAGTATCAGTTATAACCTTTGATTAGTTAATGGCCGTTTTCAATAACCTATCTATCGTCGGTATACCTTACTAGAGATAGATATTTGACACTATTTGTATGGGCGTTATGTCAAATTTCTATCGGTAGTAAGGTAAACTGTGTATAGATAGAATATTGAAAACGGCTGTAAGTTAGAACTTGGAATTTAAAGATCAACTAAACACGCCATATCAAATGTATAAAATAAAATAATTTGGTTTTACATTTTGAATGTCCTCAGATATATTCTTCGAAGTATTTATAGTAAAAATACTTCGAAGGATATATCACGTACCTATACATTCTGAACATATTGAAAAGACTAGTATTAAATCCAACTAAAAGTTCACTAGCACCTCAAAGTCGGGGTTTTCCATCCACAATTTGATCATTCAATTCTTGCAAATATAGAAGCAAAAACCTGTTTGGTTGTATTCTAACCTGCAAAACATTTGCCTTATGTCTGGTCCTTAGAGTAGGTATAAAATAACACCTACAGTTGCAGAGGTTATATCTCTATATAAACTAATAATAGATCAGTTCTAAAGAAATATATAGTACATTAAATCATGCTATTTACTATTTCAATCAAAATGTTCATGTATTGACGTGTTGTATATTTAGAATCAGATATTCAATATTGATGTAATTTCTCAACAACATTTTCCTTAACACATGAGTTCTTTGTCAAGAACGAGATACTTACAAATACAGCTCCAAAATAGAGATGACACAAAAAGCACAAGTTGTTTCTTCATTTTTATTCTTCACAACACTCTGCTTAACAAATCCACCGTCATCACCTCTCATACACGAATGTTACGTGACTAGTATAAGGCTATAAGGCTATATAAATAGGGAAAATGTGATAGGAAACAAATAATAAAATTACAGAGACAACAGGTCGGTCGTCAGCGTTGCCTCGGATATACTGGTTATGTGAGGTCAAGTTCTTACTTTAAATACTTGATGAATACGTTTTGTTGCTCATATCGGTACAGTTCGCAATTAAATAGATTTTATTATATGCTTTTCCTTAGTAAAAAATATGTTAATGAAAGAATTTATGTCTTCACTATCAACTCTTGGCCAATTTCGCAAAGCATTTAAATAGACTTTTAAATAGTTACAAGGATCACTTAAAGCAATTATGTTATGCATTTTGTTATTTGTCAGTATAAGATGATAGTTCAATTGTGAAACAATTCATTTATACAAAATTATATTAAATACAAGACATGCGTTTAACACAATACAATTTCGTAAAAACTCGCAGGTATATAAAATAAATTGATATAATAGTTTTAATTATCTTGATATTTTAATTATTCTCTTGATAATTTACCAAAGTAAAGTTCAACCTAATAAATTACAAATGAAGCATCTAAACTTAAAACAACAGGAATGTAGACTAAAAATGAAGACGATAGCGATAAAGCAAATGGATTACTGGTAAGAAATACAAACGTGGGTATAAAATTCTTAGTCGTTCCAAACAAAACAGAAACACTGCTAATCCGACATTACTTTATAAAGATAACCCACCTTAAGTAACGATAAAATCAGCAACAACAAAAAAATCTAGTGTGTTTTACTTGCTGTCCTTACTGGCACAACGTCATAATAAATTACTATACATATATACGTTCTTATATAGGCATACAAAGCAACAAGTTTATGATCCGATCCTATCTGAATCATGAATTTACCCGGAGTTGTATCTATGTACGTAATACACGTAATTCGGAATTTGAAAATAAGGGCTTTCCCTTAATTTCTAAATATGGTTGTGTGTAAAAAATAAGAAGCGTTGATGGCCTCTTATTTTTGTTACAGTCAAACTGTGCTACGAAAAAGTATAAGGGTGGCGTCACGTGGTGAATATGAATGACCCGCCAGGCCAGCGGCTTCGCTCGCTTGGTCTTGGTGTAGTGGTGGAAGTGCCGTTTTGAAACTCGAGGTCATGGGTTCAATCCCCGGGTTGGACTGTTATTCGGTTTTTCTGAGAAAGAAAGATTTTCTCAACAACAGTGCGGTGACTGGAACAGTGCCCCGTAGATGGCAATAGGCTCGCCCCCTGTTACATGATCACATGACCAAAAAAAATATATGGCGAAACGTAGGCGTTGAAAACACCGCTGCTTATCCGTTCGAAGATTATTTAGGCAAAAGTGTCGAATCACTCAAGACCGCTAGACTGATGTTACCGCCCCGCGGTTTCACCTCCGTGGTGATGAATGGTGATGATGAGGAAAAGTATCCTATAAAAATACCGCTTCCTACCCCTTTGAGGATATAATATACGCGAAACTATTTGTTATGTTGTGCTTAAAAATAACATGTATTGCGTAAAGTTGCAATAAGTCTGGCGGGCGATTCACTCAATACCGTTAGACTCATGTTTCACCTCTGTGGTGATGGCGGAATCGCTCGACTACAGCCGGCTGAACAACAAAGATGGATGACATGCCGACTCTATCGCCGAGCACGTCTAGTGTATCGAGTTGTCAAAATCACGGCGTTCTTTTGACTACACTATCAGAAACTGACTCATCTTTAACTGAACTCTATTGAGCGTAAGCATAGTAATAATAGTATATAGTATAATAAAAATAGTAATCTTGTTATTTTGTCTATGCTGTGCCCAAGAATATTCGTCTTGTTATTCCTGTATTTCCTCTCCATCCTAAGGTTGCCTGGAAGAGATCACTATTAGTGATAAGGCCGCCCATTGTAATACTTTATTTTAAGCTTTCTTTTACTTTTATGTTATTATTGTATATTAAGTGGTGTAACAATAAAGAATTATCTATCTATCTATCTATCTATCTAATATTAGGCTTTTTCACCCGCGCGATGTGCTATCCAGACTAATCTATCACTGTGGCAAATTTCGACCAGATCCGTTCAGCCGTTCTGCCGTGATTGAGTAAGAAACATCCAGATATCCATCCATTCATCCATCCATCTAAACTTTAGTTAACTATAATATTAGTAGGATAGTGGGATTAGTGTTTTCAATAAGCAACACTATTTAAACATTCATAATTCATATATTATGATCTTAAAACTATTTGTATCCAATGACTTTAAAAACTGTATATGCTCAAAACTCAGCGTTAGGTTTATAGTTTCTACACAACGCCAAATTAGGCTAAACCTAGTTCTAACCGAAGATTTTCAGTTCAAAGTGTTTCAGTCGAAGTCCTTCGGTTAATAGTACTTTTGACTGATTTTGATCGTTAAAAATATTTTTGACTGGTTTGGTTTTTTTGGAGTTTTGACTACAACATATACAATACATAGGTACGTTGTATCTTAGATCGAGTGCGAATGTTCCGTGGTTTTTTTAAGTAGTATACCGAGGCAGACGCTCCTACTAGTATAAAAAGAACTCTGAGAAGGAAACTGACAGAAAGAGGCTGGGCAGCATTTCAAAAACTTCGTCGAGACTTTTCGTCGCGAATGCCAAAATGCCTGAAGGCTAAAGTATTTAATCATTGCATCCTACTCGTTATTACATACGGAGTATGAGTGTCCACGTCTCGGACACACACGGTATGACTAGTCCATCGACTTTAGGTTTCTCAGCAAGCTATGGAGACGGCTATGCTTGGAGTTTTTCTGAAGGATCGTATTACAAAGAAGAAAGAAAATAAAGTTTATTTGTGACTACAAAATAAACACAAAAAATAAATATATATAACAAGAAACAAGAATATAGCCACAAATGGGCCCCAACTCAGCATGATGCCGGCGGCTAACCAGCGCTGGTCTTCCGTTGGACCCGTTTGGTATTGTCACGATACCGGCACATACACAGCACAACACTACAGAACAAAGTTAACTTAATGCTATCTACTATTACTGTAATCTATAATTGACGACACTGGTATTTCTATGCTAAGGTAGTTATTATATTATTTAGTACTTATTTTAAGCTTCCATAATATATCTATATACATATATCTATATCTAACGCTAATCTATATAACACTCGTATCATGTTTATGAGTTTCCTCTTGAATTTGATATGCAGTAATAATTATCTTTAGTTTAGATCTAAAAGTTGTAACAATTATAAAACAAATATATTAGAAACGAAGTGATCCGATAGATAACCAAGGTAACCGACATAGCCCACAGAATTAACAAACTGAAGTGGCAGTGGGCTGGTCATATTAACCGAAGAACGAATAACCGCTGGCGTATACGTTTTCTTGTTTGGAGACCGCAACTCGGCAAACGTAGTGTAGGACGTCCTCCAGCTAGATCGAGCGACAACATACGCAAAATGGCTGGCAGCAGCTGGATGAGAATAGCCGAAGATCGGGCTCAGTGGCGTGCATTAGGAGAGGCATATGTCCAGCAGTTGTCTGATATCTACTGGCTGATGATGATGACTCCGTGAGTTGAATAAAAGAGGGTCAGCAAAAGTAGTCCGTAGACTACATTATCTGTCATTAGTTGAGTAGACAGTTTCGGCTACGTCGCTAGCATTCGATTCCATAAACGTTAATATAAAATTTTATTACTAATTTTAAAAATTTATTTTGATATATTTTTTTACAAGACAGGACCAGACACTGTATAAATACGCTTGTAAATTATTGGCGTCTTAAAAACCAAATAGCTATATACATATACCACAATAGAAAATAGGTGATAAGTGTGATAACCCTACAGCGGTACAGCCATTTACGTAAAAACATATCTTACTTTGTCAGAGGACTGATTGATGAATGTCACCGAAGCCTTGATATATCTGCTGACTACAGAATCACCAACGTTTGAAATGATTGCGCACCACATTTTTTAACGTAATACGCATGAAATTTAGGAAAAATAAATAATCTAAATGGCTCTTTCATGACGCAGTAATCCTGGATGGCATTTTATGAATTTATGAGTATTTTTAAATACAGTAAAATCATCCAAAAAACTTGCATAATTATATATTTTTTAACTATAATAATAATAATACCGCAGGGGCAGCTTTGTGGCGAGCCGTCGGTGCATGGGGACACCGTGGACCCCGATTCTCCCTTGAGCTAAATGAGACTCCTGACCCCCAGCTTGCCTTATTTGGCCGTCTGGGGGTGGAGACGCAAGAGCAAGTAACAAAAAGATCCAAAGGTGACGTATTGTATAAGTTAAAGGGCATAACGTCGGAAGTAGAGCTCTAGTGAAACCGCAGCACACCTCTCGACACCCTTATGTCACTGTTGATAGTGGCCCTTATGGGGGGCCCGTTTCGTGGGTGGCAAGTCACCTGCCTAAATACTGTAACATGAGACTGAAATTGACAGATGCCGCAGTCTCGTCCAGTCGTCAAATCTCCCTAATCACATATAATTTCATATCCATAGCCTTGCCATTTTACCCATTTTTGTAATGGATAATCCATGTCACCGTCATCCCAAGTTCTGTTTTTATACACTTTTTGTATATTTAATACCAAACAGGTCTCTAAGGTGTTGGCTACAGCACCACTTATGCCTTTGTAAAGGACGAATTAGAAATCCGAGAAATAAATTTATATATATATATATATATATAAGCGAAAGGTCACTCACTCATCGCGAAATCTCAGAAACTACAAGTGCTAGGAGTTTCAAATTTTGCATGCGGGTTCTTTTTAGAACGTAGGTGCTCACTAAGACGGGATTTTAAGAAATTCACCCCCTAAGGGGTTTTTTTGGGGTTGATAGTTTGTATGAAACTTCGTTACTGCGAGTTCTTAAAGTTTAAAATTTAGCATGAGGGTTCTTTTTGGACCTATGTACTCACTAAGACGGGATTTTGTGAAATTCGACCCCTAATTGAAATCTGTAATTACCGTATCCCGCGAGGCCACGCGAGCGAAGCCGCTGGCGGGTCAGCTAGTTAAATATAAAAATAATATGTAAAACAAACTAACACTGGATGACTTATTTAGAAATCGGCGACTGTCAAGCATTTTGGTGATTATTATTATTCACACGATACTCGTAACATTTAAAAATCACCTCCGGTCGCAACATCACTGAACATGAAGTGAAATAGATGTCAATTGAGGCGAGCGTGTCAATTAGAAAAAACTAATTCAATAAAAAACGAATTAACATCTTATTGCTATGAGTTTGGTGTAATGAAACAAGTTGAAATGTAATAATAAGGGCGGATATACACGGGCTGCTCGAGCAGTTAGCCAGTGGTCAACATACCGCTCTTGCAATCACAGTCAACAGCTTGAAGCTGCCATTGTCAACTTCTGGAGCAGTTGGTATAAACTGCTAAACAAGTCACAATTTCAGCGGTTTCGTGAATGTAGAAGACTGTAGTTCACTGTGTAGTCGCAGCTTAAAGCAGTCCATACTGGCTGCTTCAAGCTGCCCGTGTATCTGTGGCCTAACTGGAACCGGATTAAACGAGGCACGTAAACGTTGACATATTTATTCCAGTGAAAATTACTTTTATTCCTAATCGACCCACTGCCCAATCAGCTCCCGAGTGGGGCGCAATTTCCTTGCAATTCGCTTAACGATTAACCGCATTAACTTCCAAGTCTCGTCTACTAATTGTATTGGCTCCCCAATTCGAGCACCGATTTGATTATACACTCGTTGAGCGAGCAAAATACTATATTATTTGGGAAGAGAAATGGTTGTAACATTGCGTTATGTAATTCAGTTATTTAGGGTGATTGGAAATTCGACCTAGAACGGAATGGGTCATGATACAAAAGACTAAAAGACATTTAGTAGTTTTTATCTTAGCTGGATTTCCAGTAATAATAAACATACTGGGTATAAGAAAACCTAAGTAATTTTGGATGATTTTCAACAATAATCAAGCGTTGTGCAGAAATTGTTTAATAGGATATACCTATATCAAAAAATTGTGGTGGGGATATCCCATGTGTTATTCCAGCTTTAATCTATACACTAAACTTCATCCAAATTCGTTCAGTAGTTTTGGCGTGATTGAGTAACAAACCTCCATCCATTCATAATAAACATTAAACATTTTATAATATTGGTAAAGTGATAGTAAGAAAGTGTAATATGAACGCTGGTTAATTTGCCATGTTATCTTGATTTACAACGGTATATACAGCCAACAAAAAAGTGAATTTAACAAATAAAAATTACTATTTTATCAAACCTAATAACATAAGCAAAATATGATGAACTAACAATTTCTATTATCCCAGTCAGTTTTTTTTTTAAATTAATTACTGTCTGTAGGACATACTAATACAAAAGCTATAATCAATGTGTCAAAATCGCGCATTTACCCCTTCCTAAATCCGTGGTTTAAATAGTTTAAAAATAGTTTAAAAATACATATTATTACCTGTAATTGATATACTACGTAGCCATTTTACCGACATATAAAATTTTAAATAAATTTAAGAACTGTTTTAAAAAAACAGGTTTATGTTAACGGTACATACGAGTTTATTTCCCGTTCACCATTTTTATTTTGTGTGATTATATGTATATAATTTTAATTTAATTTATTTCATAACTTAGGAAGACATTGACTTTTTAACTTGAGCAATGAAAACATATTCGATCTTTAAAATAACTAATAACATTAACATCTTTGTTTCAACTTTGTGAGCACCGGTCCCCGTAATAGTTAAGCAAACAGTTTATAGTTAAAGAGTCATAGATATTATTTAAAGTAGTTTGAGCGTCTTTCATGTAAAAGTTTAGGTAAAATTGACACATTGTTGTATTATTTGTATATATGTATATTTGTAATATGACCAACATTCACAAATATATAAAAATATATGCCTAATTTAATTACTTTTAACTTTTACAATCAGCCAAACAAATACAAATTAAAATTTCGTATGTAGATTGATTAGTACGTAGTGATGAATGTAGATTAGGTAAACAAGGGGCCTAAGCTGGGCCTAGGATGGTGCGCGGGGAGAAGGCGTCTGCAGGATAGGGGGACGGAACTAAATAATGCCGAGGGGAACGCAGATCGCATTCACCCCAACGAACTGCAAGAATAGGCACGTCTAATAGTGCTGTCTAAAATAATTACGGATATTATTATATTACTATATTTATTACGGATATTATATTATTATATTTATTACGGATATATTATTTTAACTTTGTATAAAAAAAAAATTATGATTTAAGTTTCGATACTTTGCCATGTGAATTATAGCTCAGTACACCGTTCAGTATTAGACATCACTCTTTTCTACCGACTTCCAAAAAGGAGGAGGTACTCAATTCGACTGTATATATTTTTAATTTTTTATGTTTGGCACCTCATAACTTTTGATTGGATAAACCGATTTTCAAAACTCTTTATTTGTTTGAAAGCTGGTGCTTCCCGTGTGGTCCCATTTAAATTTCATCAAATTCGGTTTAGTAGTTTTTGAGTTACACTCCAATAACAGATTTTTACCAAAGTAATAGAATGGAAGTCGGCATTAAATTTTTCAAATTGCACTTGTGCAAATTGTACTTGTTTTTTACGCTGTATATAGGGCATAGACAGTGTATAAAGCATGGAGCTGAAAAATGTATAGTAGCATAATATTATCATGCAACTAATCTCCGAAACGGCTGATTTGGTTTTGAAAGAACTTTGACTGCATATAAGCTGATGTTGTGAGTAGTTACTTAGGCTACCTTTATTTAAGATGTCGAAGAAGTACTTATGCATAATAATAAGCATAGGTCTATAGCGGACGGATCAACTAGTATCAAAATAAAAATGTTCGACAGAAATTGTTTCCTAACTTTGTATACGAGTATTAATAATAACAAGTGTTGAATAAAAATAAACTATTGATCTTCAGTAAAAAGCAAACAGATGGAAGACAAGGGGTGCGTTCCGGGAAGCGCCGGCAACGCTCACAACTGCTCTCGCTACTCGCGCCCTGGTTTGCCGTTCCCTTTGGTTGACAGTGACAGCTCGCAATAATCACGTAGACCCACCTAAGATCCGCGAGCGTTGTGAGCGCGGCGTGAGCGTTTTCGATGACGTCCTTGATGACGTATCGAGCGCCGCGAGTGATTTCGGTCCTTCCCGGAACGTAGCCATAATGTAAGTATACACTTACATACGTAAAATGACAATATAACGTAATCTATGACATCTGCTTTGATGCAATGATGATATGTTACTATACATTTGTATGCTTGATATCAGTAAATTAATAATATCATAATATACCAGCAAAAATCTTTTAATCTGTCCGCATCAGGTTTATGCTATAACAAAAGATTTATGAATGGACTGGAGGCTTGCTGATTCGGACGGGTTAAAGTATGTATATATTACGGACGTAGAAAGGGAGATTCCTAGATCCGTGGTATACATTAATATGGGGATACCAGACATGTCCGAAACAAACACCCTGTTAGGAACTTTCTAACGGGGCCCCCGTCCGTAGCAGAGCGCCCCACACGTTGTCCACAGTGGTATGGTCACATACTGGATGGTACACCTGTTCTGCAAATTTCCGTCCTAATATGAATAAATGCATGATATACTTCTAGAATGCTACAAATTCCACTACCTACAGTATTAATTTTAAAAGTATCTTCTATGTAATAGAGACATAAGCATGGTAAGAGCGTTTTTAAAATAGTCGTCAACTGATCGACCAAATACGTAAATATCCTCCAAGTTGCTATATAACGAGCACTATATTTTAGGATTACACATCCGAGCAGCAAACACTTGTGAAAAATATTGAAATATAGCAAGATCGTAGCAATAGTTCAGCATCAGTGGTGTCAGACATTATCGATGGCCTCCGATATTATTTATGTTCGTCTCTGGGTAGCCAACCCTAGAATATACGCTCTTGCATTGCAAATACCTCCACATCCTGTTGATTTATGATAGCCTGGTACTTTGAATAATGGGACCGGATATTTTAAAATAGGTATATATTGTATATTTAACTAGTCTCCTTGAAATTCTTTTCAAATTTAGTATTTGAATCGTATTACTTTTTAATAATATGTCTTGTAATATAACTTGTAGCTTAAATGAGATTAAACTCATAAGCTTACGCGTGTAGCTCTTTTAAAAATAAAGGTGGGTAGCACGGTTTTGATTAACTGTGGTAGGTATAAGACTATTACGAAATGAAATTTATAGAGAGAAAAATTCCATCCTCGGATGGGATTCGAATCCGCGTCTTCTGACTCTCCGTGTCAGACGCCATTGACCAACTAGGCCACCGAGGTTCTGGTCCGAGCATCGAATTTTAACTCTCTGTTTGACTAACCGTCTTGCGGGGACGGAACGACATCTATTGGACAGTTTAACAGTACCATCCAACCGAAAGAAGCATTATTTAGAAATACTTAAACTTTCGTATTGACATCGCAGCCTTTGTAATTTTTTTTTATGGACGGGTTCGAATTCTGTGCGAGGATGGAATTTTTCTCTCTATAAATTTCAATTTTTGAGATCGCTAAAGCAGGCGTTAGTGCTTTAAAAAGTAATACTATAAAAAACTATTACTATTATTTAAACTGTGGTATACGTTGATATTATAAATACATTACTCTGGAACTTTTTTTAATTTCTTGCTTTTGCATAGTTATTTTTTTCTAAACAGCGCAGTTGAAGCCATGCGTTGTGTTAATAATCTACCAGTAGCTACGCGTATTTTCAAAGCCCTTATTGAATATGCTGCGGCCATAACTTACTGATGTTAATAAAGGCAAAAATATTGCATTCCATGATTATTTTCAATCAATTCATATATCCGATGAGATTGAGATCAAATTGATTACCTATATAAAAATACCTATACTTGTTGATGTTGACTTTATTACATAAGTTCATATACCTTTATTATAAGTTGATATATACACAAAAGGTTCATGAATAGTTTTACAACTATCGAAGTAGTAATGTTTTTTAAAGCGGCGAATGAAATAATTTGTACTAAAATGTATTTTAGTACAAATTATTCAATTAATCTTCACTGTAGTGAAGAAGATGAGTCATTTTACTTGGTACATAAAATTATCATTTAAAATAAATTCATGTTATAAATATGTACTTATGTATTTTACACATAACATACAATTGTATATTGTAAACTAATTAACGACGTTATGCCACAGAATTTATGTACTCGAAAACTAGCGTATGGACCATGCGGTCGTAGTAAAAACACATATCAAAGAAGAAACTCAACTACCAAACTGTCCATAGTAGCTTAAACTGCCTATATGTACTCTCTTCATTTCGCCCTCAAATGGGCACATTATTTCAACTGTTTACTCTGAATACGTTCACTCTAAAAGCTTTTTTCAGAATAGCCGTGTATTGATATAAATGACTCCCGTTTCAGGATCGAACAAGTGTGATAAATCAAGTGTGACTCTGGTCGAATGAGATTCGCCAATCGTTTGTATGCCGTCGGTAATAAACGATTGTGAATCTCTCATTTTCTAAATCAAATCCTCGTTGGGGACCTCTGTAACCGGATGAATTCTCGAAAAGTGATAGGCATTCCTACGACGGTAATTATCCATCACAACTGAATCATTGATAACAATTGTTAAACTGTTAAATAATCAATTTTATCTTTCCATGTTTTAGAAAAGATCAAAAAGGTTGTTTAAAATGAAATTCTAGACAGTATAAGTTTTTAAACTGACATGGTCCCTAATGCAAGAATAATAATAATTTAGAAACGGGATGTTTACCATGTATTTAATTTGAGCTCTCTAAAGTTAATTCTCATTCTAGACAATGTTAATAATGTTTTAAACTATCACGGTTGTTCTCTAAAATAATATGATTATTAACGGGATATTTACCGTGGTAAGGTTGTGGAATGAGCTAACGATATTTCGGCGCAGTTACATGCACCATGTAACTGCGAGTCTTCCCGTGAACATGGTGCATGTAACTGCGCCGAAATATCGGGAGCTCATTCCACAACCTTACCACGGTATATATCCCGTTAATAATCATATAACTTTAATGTTAATAATAATGTGTAAGATTACACACTAGATATAGGTTTAGATTAATAGCATTTTTCGCAATATGTAAATAAAACCAATGCTGTTTATTATTGTCAGTTTGTTCTTGCATCGGAATTCTACCAGCCTTTTCAGTGGAACCAAAGGAAATAAGAATCATTATTTAACGTCACTGTTTAACTAGATTGGCCCACAAATGGGCCGGTAATGATGCCGATTGGCAACTGCTCTCCCCTGTTTAGGATCAGTACCTACCTAACTCACAAAATCGCGAATTAATCACAAAAGCAGAAGCGGTGTCAAAAGATAGCGGTATAAAACAACATGGTGATTTATTCAGAAACAAAAAATAAAGGATTTTTTCACAAAGTGCCACATTTTCTTAAATAGCTCTCTGAAATAGCTTAACGCATTTGTATAAAATTTGGAATAGAGAAAGTTTATGCCTAGAGTTAAGTTGCAATTTACACATACTTATTTTTCAACGGATATGCTGAGGAAATGAAATCTTGTTCATGCGGGCGAAGACGCAGTAAGTTAGTAATTATTTCATTTTGAAGTTATATTTCATAATTAAAGCCCGGGAGGTTAGGGCTTCTATGAAATCAAATGGATTTTATATGTGACTTTGTAAGTAAATAGTTATTAAACGTGTGGTTATGTACGCATCAAAATGAAACCGGTATATGATCAGGGTGAGTTTTGGTCCTAGCCCTTGAAGGGATCAATCACTGGCAACTTTTTTCTTCAATCTGAAGCTGTAAGTGTAGTCGTTAATTTCAATAAGTTCAGTATGCTTTCAGCATATTCGTGATGCGATTTTTTTTCGGTCGCTTCAACGGTGTCCAGTGGAAGTGCAGAAAATGTCAGTCTTGAACTTTAGCTAAGCTTTATTTAACGACGAGCAGCTACGCAGTCTGGCAGCGACAGGAGAAGAAAAACAGATTAGGCACAGCGATACCACAGTAATGTTATACAATATTAACGTGGACATATGTAATAATAATAATAATACCGCAGGGGCAGCTTTGTGGCGAGCCGTCGGTGAGTGGCGACACCGCGGACCCTGATTCTGCCTGGGGCTAAATGAGACCCCTGACTCCCGGCTTGCCTTAATTGGTCGTCTGGAGACAGACAGTGGTAACAAAAAGCTCCAAGGGTGGAAGTGTTAAAGTGCATAACGCCGGTAGTAACGCTCTAGTGAAACCGCAGCACACCTCTCAATACCATTCAGCCTACCACACCAACGTTGTCCTTTTTGTCACCATTGATGGTGGCTCTTATGGAGGGCCCGTTTAGTAGGTGGCAAGTCACCTACCTAAATATTTTAAGATGAAACTGAAATTGGCAGGTGCCGTAGTCTCGTCCATAGCCTATTATCACCCTTATCACTAATAAGTTCATATCAATAGCCTGGCCATTTTACCCATTTTTGTAATAGTTATAAGTACGATGTTACCCTTCATCCAACATTTTTCTGTTTTTTATACTCCTTTGTATTTGTATATCAAACAGGCCTAACCTAAGTGTTGGCTATAGCCCCACTTATGCCTTTGTAAAGGACCGGATGAAATCCGTGAACATAATGAAATAAATGAAATTATAATAATAATATTTATTTACCAATCTGAATACATCCTATTAATCCTTCCTATACCGTGATAATTAAAACAAAAGATTTATGAATGAAACTGACGTATATTTATGTCTCTGGGACGCAAAGGGTTAAGGTACAATATAACTTAAATATGAGCCTTAACCGACTACTACTGAGGAGGGCCCCAAACTAGACTAAGCCTTTATCTTGGGAGCCTGGACTCCCCGGACCTAGACGAACTTGTACTAGGAGAGACCACACAAGAACTGCTGCTGAACATTGGTAAGGATCAAACTCAAATAAAATTCCTAGAATTCGTCAATCTATTTAATTTTATTTTACAATGCATATAACAACACTGTAGAAGTCGAATTTAGGTACAATGAAAAAAATGCTAAGAACCGAGTCAAGGGGATGTAAGGAGTGAAATCGAACTAATTTAGATGTTAAATTTTTTTTTAGTTTATCTGTTCTCTTCTCTGTTGTTTGACTAATATCCGAAACTACTGGACCGATTTAAATGAAATTTTTCTGTGGTGGTAGCTTATATCCCTGGTCAACATATAGGATAATTTTGATCCCGGTAAATAAAAGAATTCCCGTGGGATAGTAAAAAACTGTAGTTAATCGTACGTATTACGTGAGGCTAAGCGAGCGAAGCTGCTGGCGGGTCAGCTAGTTATTAATAAATATACTTTTTAAAATACTTCAGTGCCAAGTTCCAAATTAAATAGAGCCTTCACCGAAAAAGAACATTCTATTAACTCTGAACCATTATTTTCAATTATGTTTTGTTACATACTTACATAGTTACATGTGCCACCCAAAATGTGAACCTGACATAGGTGGAGTACTCCAAGCATCATTGTGTAATATTGTCTTTGCTGGTGATTATGTGCATGTAGTTGTAGATCATCATCAGAGTAGATCATCATCAATCATCATCATCATCAGAGTGTGAGGGCATGTAGTTGTAGACTGATGATGATTTAAATATTTCATGCTCAGGCTACTTGCGGAAATAAACACTACGTTTTCCCATGACAGTTGCAATGCCGCTAGAGCTTTAGACTGAAGTTTTCTTGCATTGCGCTCGACCTCTCGAGAAATTGGTTTCATGAGCCTCGATAAATTCACTTACCTAAACTGATTAGAGGCATAATTACCTCCAATTACAACTTTACAACCTTTAAGAGCAGTAGAACTTTTTGTGAATGAGTTTGTCCGGGGAAGTACTGCCACCACATTTTTCTACCGTTCTATGTCGCACTTACGCGGTCAGGTCTGAAGGGTATGGGTACCAGTAAAATTACGGGCACATGACACAACAACTTAAGGCTTTACTTATAAGCGTTGTTTGGCTTTAGATGACGTTATTTTTATACACACAAACTCCACAACAGCCGTGCGATTCTCTAGGAACAAACATAGTTGCATCTTTGACAACATCCGTGAAACAAATGACGAGATGACAAGAAACGTTGGAAAAACAACTTTGTGTACAAGGGCGATTTATCATAAAGTATTTGACATCGGTGAGCTCGTCGAAGAACGCAATGACGAATCATTAGAGAATCGCACGGCTGTTTTGCTGTACTAAATTACGTTATTTGGAGTTGGGTGGCGTTTTTGAGTAAGGCCATGTCTCAAAATTACGAGCGCAGTGTGCAGTTCGTCACTTGTGCTGAAATGCAATTGTTACCTCTTAACAGCATCATGGCCTCGTGCTTGAACCGTCTCCTAATAAAATAAAATAAAAAAACCTACACACCGGTGTCAATACAAGTGTAGTACATCGTGTTTCCACGACGCTTCTAGTTTCGCAACCCACCACCGGGAGGATATTTTTCCTCCCACATAAGTAATATACGAATTCAAGGTAAACGATTTCCATCACAGTTCCCTGCGGGTAACACAAGGAATTATCATGCCTAAATAAAACTGGAAGACCTGGAAAATATTGCTATATCAGGCTCTGTATTCTACTACTAAAATAGAAGTTGCAGCTACAAAACAATGAAACCAAAACAATAGGCCGTAACCCAGAAGCGCGCCTAATCAAACAAGACCCAGGTGGCAGGGTCGCATGCAATTAAACCGCGCTATTACAGACCGTATAGTCTACTTTATTGTAACATAAAGAAAAGCTAACGTAAAGTCTTCGCGAATCGTTTATCGTGTGTGCACTTTCAGACATAAAGGCGAATAATAGCCTCCACACACTTAAAACTGTTCAATGCCTTATGCGTTGTTGTTTTCAGGATTTTTTGGCTGCCAATATGTTCTTCCATAGCTTTCAAGACGTTAACTGCTAGATTCTTACAATTTGCAATATTATCCTGAAACGTATCATCATCATCATCATCTCAGCCGTAGAACGTCCACTGCTGAACATAAGCCTCCCCCATAATTTTCCAAAAGGACCGGTTGGACGCGGCCTGCATCAAACCTACCATCGTCCTGCGACCTTTATCAGGTCGCATGTCCACCGTGTCGGTGGACGACCTACGCTGCGCTTGCTGGTCCGTGGTCTCCACTCCAGAACCTTCCGGCCCCATCGGCCATCTGTTCTGCGTGCTATGTGCCCTGCCCACTGCCACATTAACTGGCTAATCTTCTGGGCTATGTTGGTTACTTTCGTTCTTCTACGGATCTCCTCATTTCTGATTCGATCACGTAGAGAAACCCCGAGCATAGCCCTCTCCATAGCTTGTTGTGCAACTTTGAGCTTACTTATGAGGCCCATAGTAAGAGACTACGTTTCACCACCTGAAACGTATATACTTCACAATTTTGAAAGACACATTAGTTCATTGGGTAGAGTTCAAACTTGGATCTAGCGCATCTATTGACTATCTAATTGTAACTGTTTCTATTAGTAATAGTTCCTTAGTTTTCTGCCTTGCATTAATACTTGGAAAATCATAGTATAAGAATCTTGAGAAGAGGTGGGTCCATTCTTTGTGTGTCCACGTCTCCGTTAAATGTCCATCTGTTATCTCAACTTATTTATTCAGAAAATATATTTACGGATAAACGTCAGAAATTGGGGAAAAGGATACTATGGATATCAGTGATCGCTATAAAAATATGGAGAAAACTTCCGTATAACATATTTTTGGTAAATTTTACGGCAGTTCCATGGAACATTACCAAACAACGGAACGGTTGCGGTTCCGTTAATTTAAATTTGCATGCATTAAAATGAATGTTTTTTAAAATTCATGACTTTACCATACAATTTTGGATTTAGTTGGTAGCAAAGTAAGTAGGTAAATCCAATGAAACCCTACCTTTTGCGCGACTGCAACCTATATACTAGGAATAGAGATTTTTTGCTTCTTGTGAAACACTCCAAAAAAGTACACGGGTTGTGTTCTAAATGATAATTCTATGTTTGATGATTATAGTTAACACTATTGTGTTATTATACTCACAACATCCCAACATTACCGTTTTACTGGTGGTAAATCGCATGAAGAAGAAGAAGCAATTACTTACAAAAAATTCTAAAAATGCACCAAGTGTGTGCGGGATGTAAGACATAGAGGAGAATTAATAAGGCCATTTCGTAAAGCGATTGAGCAGACAAATAGCCGACTCTAGCCCGGGCAAAGCTCCGAAGATATATAACGAGATATTGAAAGTTATCGATTCTAAAACCTGTTTAGGTATAAACTTCAATTTGTGTTTAAAGTTTATCTGAAGTTTATTGGCAATAGTTTCTGTAATGGAGGGGTTAAGTTTTTGAATACCCTTTTAGTAGGTACCTAAAGTTGAAAGTAAGAAGTTTATAAAGAGTTAACTTTGATTTCAGACAAAGTGATTCAATTTTGAAATTGTTTAGAGTTTCTGTAATTGTTTTATGTGAATAATAAGTGACAGTGGACTGTCACAGCATAAGCAATCAATAATAAGCTGAATAAGATAAAATCGATAGGATAGAGTGGTGTAATGATCTTAAAGTCACACAGTAAACAACCACCAAGACAGTATATAATCGTACTATACAAAATATATATTATAACCATAAAGTCATATCAACATTAGGAAAAAAGTATGGTAATACTTGAAAATAAATAGACAGATTTAGATAAATCAGCCTTACCTTTAGTTGTAAAAAGGGAATTCAAATTCACCATTTTATCACACACTATAAAAATAAAAAGAATGTGAAATCCCCTCATTCGGTGTCCCGTAAGTTCCAACACTTAGATTGGCCATCAAAATCGCGAGCACTCAAAAATCCATTTAAAAAATACTCATTTTATAACTTTCTATAAGAGAATTGGCTATTCTGAAAAGGGTGTGTATATTTAGGCGCTGTTCGAATCGCTTTTATAGCACCTAAAACGTTAGGTCGCATTAGAATTTATTATAGCCCAGTAGTAACTGCTTTATATATTCTAATATCAGTTTTACGTTACAATGTGACGTTATACTATATGGTATATTATTAGCTATAAAGCTATGTTATTGTATTGTGCCCCGGGTGTAATTCTCGTTCAACTGCTTTGTGGTTAGTTTTAATCGCTAGTCGTAACTGTTTACAGATGCAATAATAATTTAACTCTGGTTAGGAAGCGAGACTGGGATCAAAACGAGAAATTAATGTTCAGCGAGGAAATCTTGTTTGCATTTTACATTAATGCCTTGGTATTTGTTTCATTGTTATTTGATTTTAAAATCCGGGCAACTGAGCTTTGAAAATAGGTCGCATTAAGCCCTTGCTTGGATTTAATTCGTTCGGTTGTTCGTTTAGCTAGTACTTAAGTTAGTTTAAGTGTTGATATGGGACGGCTAGTAACACAACCTAGGAACTTCTTTGTTACTTAGAACCTTTATGTTGCTTTCGGAACAAATAGATAGAAAACTATTTGTTTGTACACTATAGTAATAAAAGAGAAAACATACGAGAAAAAATAACATAGTAGTAAAAAGCGGTCTTATCGCATAAAGCGATTTCTTTTAGACCGACAACCGTTGGGTAAAAAGAATAATACTTTCAGGGAATGTGGTGAATAGTATCAGCGTAAGTATAGACAATAGTGAATAGGTACATATACCTAAATGCCTGATAAAAAGTAATTATAATACATATTATACATAAATACCAATATATGTAATATAGTATACAGGCTGGAGACTTCCAGCGGGGCAGGCTTACTTAAGTACCTTATCCGTTGAAGCTACTCGAAAATGGTCTTTGGAGACTATCCATATTTTTTTTATGGAATTTTGATCCGCATTCACAGATTTAAAAAAAAATACAGTTAGCAAGAATATAGCAATTTTTCACAAAATCATTTTTGATGCCAATCGATCCTGTTTCTAATACTGATTAAAAACTTCTATGGGATCAACCATCGTTGGAGTACTCAAAAAGTCACAAATTGAAAAGATTATAATGAAAAGTTGACGTTCATAAGTGCGTCTTTGATGCCTAAATTGAATAAATGATTTTGACTTGACTTGACTTGATTGCAAAAAAACTTTTCTCGTACATTGGTCAGTATTAGAAACAGGATCAATTGGCATCAAAAAATGTTTTTATGTAAAATGGCTACTTTCTTACTAACTGTAATTTTTTTTAAATCTATGAATGGGGATCTAAATTCCATTCAAAATTGTCGATAGTCTCCTAACCATTTTCGAGTAGCTGCAACGGACAAGGTACTTCTTCTTACTGCCCCGCTGAAAGTTTCCTACCTGTATATAGGTACTGCCTTATTCAAATAAAATACACACATCCAATAATCCAATATGACAAGGAATGCAAAGTCCAATATCAAAAAATGCTTTGGTTAATGCCTTATTTTGGCTATATTATAATTGATATTATAATGTGAATATAGGAACCGACCAATATTCCAAATTAGTTTAAAATATGTCTCTAATCGATCTGTTGCTAAACTCTATAAGTACCTAATCAAATACTTTATAGCATTATAAGCAGATTCATAAGTGCAAAGCTTCCTTATTCCATGGTGTGGCTAGCTTATTACATAATGCCATAAAGTATATGATACGGTAAAGAGTTTAGCAACAGATCGATTATTAAAAATAAATATCCTAAGCCATTGAATAAATTATTCTGTTTTTAATTTATTCAATGTATGCCCAAAAGATGCACTTATTAACGTCAATTATTAATAGTCGACTGCCCGGTTTCGAAATAAATTGAGTCACTACCGAGAAAAACGGACAAGAAACTCGGGGCATTATTTTTAATTAATTATATTTGTCAACGTACAGCTCGTAAAGTGAGCCTTATTACAACGCAATTAGGGCCACATTTCGAGCTACACACACGCACACACGTGTATAATGAAATTATAACCTACGGTATATTGTGTTTGTTAATTCGAAAAGTCAATTACAATGTGATACGGTATCAGAACGGCTAAATAATGCTCTTACATACCACACACACACACGCACACACGCACACACACACACACACACACACACACACACACACACACACACACACACACACACACACACACACACACACACACACAAATTAGGATCACCAACATTATTTTGTGTACTAATCTATTATTCCAAAATTAATGTACTTAATAATTTAGCTTTATTGTAAGATTTAAAATTTAGCTTTACTTTGCAAATTTTCCTATTACATATTTAATTTTTGAGATTTTTATATACTTTCAAATTGTTACCTGCTATTTCGCATAACTTTAGCTTTTAGTCATTGATATGGGAGAGGCCATTGATTTCCGAAACACAGTGAAAACTAGTTCGGAATCAATGGATTCATACATTTATTTTGTACAAAAATCTATGTGAAATAAACTTATTTGTATTTGTATTTGTATAACCCAGTGCATAATAGAATTATCCCCACAAAGTTAAATTTGTACTTTACTGCAAGTTATAGGCAAGTGAACCGAGCATTTTCAATTTAAACGGGTAATATACGAGTCGTCATTTTTTTTAGTAACAACAAAGAGGTTTTTTTGCCGCTGAAAATCCATGTACATTTTTGGAATAAATATATGTTTACGTCCATAAATAATATAAAAAAATATGCATTTTTTCACTCAAAATTATAATTTTGAAGTAGGCTGTATGTTCACTTTGCATTTGGCGCGTGAAAAAAAACTTGCGCGTCATTTCCATTTCCATTTCCCATAATTTTCATATTTTGTTTTTATCGTATTTGTCGCTGTGTGGTAAAAACTTTATAAGTTTACTTTTTGCTCGCAAATGTGCTGAAAACGTCGTATGAAACTCGTGAGCTCTGCTAACTTGTATCAAATTAGACTATTATTTATGTATTATTTTTATTACATGCTTGACTAATTAAATGACAATAGAAAGTATGACAATTGTGCCAGGCTTTGTAGAAATGAGTCTAAAGAGCCTTTTAATACATATTAAATTTAGAGCATGCTACATACTCGTAGAATCGACGCCCTCGGAAAATGGTTATGTTGGCTAGTCATTTTACGTAAAAATAGGGTTACTAGTACTACGAGTACATCTCAGGATTTGCCCTTGGATTACGGCCCGGTTTTGAAAACTCATGATAACTAAACATTTTTTGAATTATCAACAAAATACCTTACATTTTAAACATCGAATAAAAAGTTAGGCATACTAGTCAGACGAGTGGAAGCTGCCACTGCCACCCCCGTTATATGTGCGTGCGATGTGCGACGCGTTAGTCAGACCCCCCGAGATCCGCAGCACTAGAATAGACTGTATAAAAACGATAATATGACTTTTTTAATTATTCATTACTTTTAAGAGAAAATTCCCAAACTGCAACAAATCTCTCTTTTTATTGTTTCATCCGGTAACCCTACGTGAAGATGGATCTGCGGGGTGCAGTTAGTAACAGAATAAATTGGATAATGTTTACCTACAAATGAACTTGTAAATATATAAGGTCGAGCAAGTATCTAAGTGCGTAGTAACAAATTGTGAAAACGTTCGCATCTCGAATGATGTCATCCCAACCCAAAGGGGATAAAAGATGACGTCATGCAATCCACCCCAATACAGAGTAGTTGTTACGTATACCAAGGACTATAGGGTAGTGAGTCAGCGGGTCACCCTAGAGAGTTTTTAGGGGATGCAATTACATAATATCTGTTATTAAATTGGAGCAGAGAACATTCATTCGTTTTTTGTAGTTCTTAGCTGTCACTAAGCTATGTGTTTGTCAGTCCGTCTGTATGTCACAGATCTTTTGCTGTTATCGGAATTAGATACAAATCAGTTTTGCTTCATTTTTGGTACTTCAATGGTGAAGTACTGTTGCCTTAAATAAAACTATTATACCTCTCGAGATATTTTCTAGATAGCCCCTGGACAATTTAAAGTAAAATTACTTTTTAGTTTAGATATCCTTAAGTCCTACTTAGGAGTATGGTATTAGAGAATTAAAACTATTAGTTTTTCATTAGTATTGAAATTATCTTGTAGGGCGACTTTACGTCAAACATAAGAATTTTAGAATATCTACAATACAGCCGTGCGATTCTCTAATGATTCGTCGTTGCGATCGTCGACGAGCTCACCGAAGTAAAATACTTATTGAGATATCGCCCTTGTACATAAGGTTGTATTTCCAAAGTTTCTTGTCATCTCGTCAAATGTTTTACGGATGCTGTCAAAGATGCAACGATGTTTGCTCTTAGAGAATCGCACCGCAGTACCTAAATAACAAAGGTGCAAAGTCAAACAAGACATTTAAAACTTTGTGTTATTCAAGTATAGTTATTTTTAAATGATGAACTTGCATTTTTATAACATGATTCTATATTTGATTTAATTTTTTAATGTAGATTAAATTGTTAACTAAATAATTTAATTGTATTAATAGAAAAACTTTTATCATGATGGTTTATGAAGTGAACATTCAAAATGCATGTTTGTTTATGGAGTTAAACAAATGTTTATATATTGCTATATTACTGACGGCCATCAAATCATACCGAGAATACTAAATATCATTGTACAGTATATTGAAAATTAAAGTTATGAATGTAAAATTGTCCGAAGGTTGAGAAACATTTGATATTATTTAGTAGTTCCGACACTAGTGTTATTAAAATAACTTGATGTAACCCTAGTATAAGCAATTTATAATATTTTATATAAATTGGCCCATTAATCAGCCCAATTATTATTGTTTTTCTTCGCTAATACACCATTAAAATACAGTAATAATTGGCATTGTCAAAACATTTAAACAATTTTCTCTTAACGAAGTAAGGCTAAAGATAATAATAGATAAAATAAGGCTATTCAAAGAAAATAAAACAAGTTTAGGATGAATGTATTCCTATTATAGTAATATTGAATCGAAACGCCTGGCTAGCGCCTTAAGATTAAAAGTCTGTCGATAAGCACGTATGTTCCAGCAGCTGTCAATAAGAACCAATATCGATTGTATGTGTGCCACCTTCAAACATCACAGATCTAAGACATTGTTCAAATGCTAACTTGTATATAATAAAACAATCGATAATAGTTTTACCACACTCTGAACTTTCTTACCAACCACTCTGTTTACTTAATCTTTTCTTACTCCATTCGCATAATCAACATGCTATGAATAAAACGGCAGGCGTAAAATATTGAATATCAAACTTGTTAACAGCAGTTATTGATAGGTTCTTTTAGATATTCTCTTTTGATAAATGCAAGAACATTAAAACTTGGCTCTCGTAGTGAAATGCAAGCTTAGGTAATTAATGTATTTAGTTTTATTGAAAGTGCAATTTGTTATAGTCGGATTGCTACATAGATACTTCTTGAAATACTTTACTTAGCACTTAATTACTTATCTGCCACAGCATGCCAGATACTGCCGTGTCAGGTCAGGATGTTCACATCCTGGGCAGTCTAGCAAGTTTAATTACTAGAAATTACTTAATTGTTCAGTACATCTGCGGTGATGCTGTAGCTATATATCTCGATATGTTAATTAGCATTTGTCACTTGTGGAAACTTTAAAAAGCTTATTCTTAGCCATATGATATTATGTATACAATACCTTTACTTATAGCTGTTAGTTTTCCTACGATAATAAAAAAAACACATTATAAATTTTAGTATACGCAAGCAACTAATTTATATAATAATACATGTTTATGTGTATAACATTGTTCTCTGTGTGTACATACAGTAGACATATATTTAATTATTATGTAATGCATAAATTCGTACCTAAGGAATCTTAGCAGTTACTTACTTAGTTTATTTTGAATGTTTTTTTTCTCACTTTCGTGTGACTCATAATATGTAGTTTCATTACACTGTACGTTCGTGATATTAATCTTGAGTTCTGTCCGAAAACCAGCACTGGGGTCATCTTTTTGTTCCCAGTTTTATGCTGAGACGGGACTCATTCTCGACATCACGCAGCATTGCAAATTGTTTACCAACGTGTTTTCCTTCGGGTAAATACTATAAATTAGTGCTATTATTTTTATATATTGTGATGATGTGCGTTGTCCTGAATAAAACTTATTTCTTTCTTTCTTTCTATATCACGTAATGTACGAGAATATATCTTAATAGCAGTAGAACTCTTTGTAAATGAGTTCGTCTTGGAAAGCAATGCCACCACACCTACCTATTTCTACCATGAAGCAGTAATGTTCACAATACTCTGTCCTGGTTTGAATGGTATCGGTGCCGGCGAAATTTAAATTGTGCAAGATCTGCTAATATATATTTTATTTAACTTCTGCCCATTATTTATCGGTTCAACAAAGAGAGTGACTTGGAATTGAGCCTAGTTTAGGAACCAGTGTTAAGTTACTATTATTTATTAACATGAAATAATTTTGATTTGATTTGACTTTAGTCGCTGACTACGCGTCTCTGTGCCTGTTTAACTTCAAGTGAACGTGGGACTATGACGTGTTGCTGTGTCGGTATTATTCTTGTCGGTTTTACGTATGGAGTTTGCCCTCTATATGTAATGTCAATTACAACAAACTAGAAACATGTTTCAAGGATATAAAGTAGCCTAGGTAGGTAGGCTAGAAGTTGCATCGTGAAAGAAGGACATGCTTTCACACAAACACACTTTCGCATTTTGTTTACGGATTGTAAAGCTCACCAGGGGCCTTACTCCCACCTCTAAAAGTAGTCATGTATATACCTTACCATTAATTTTCCACGTACCACCACGTCAATATAGCAAGCTTAATATAATAATGGATTATGATATCCATTTTGATGACGTAGTATCAAATACACTCGAGAGCAATGAATCCGGGTCACTTAAAGAATCCTAAAAATCTTGGAAACTAAAAATGCTAGGTTAATGCAATAAATTGTATTTAATAGACAATGTAATACTCCTTAAATGAAGGTATTAAAACTTCTTAGTTATTGTAAAGTTATATCATAAAAAAAACAAATTTGAAAAAGGGCCACTTTCGAAGATGGAACTACGAAATTACAGCATTTGGTTTTGCTTTTGTTTGTAATCTGTCATTTATGTGGGTACATAAACCATGTTGATAGTGCTCTATATTCATTATTCAAGCTGAAATTATGTCGCTTACGCCTGAAGAATGCACCAGAATACTTACAATGCTGGAAACCGGCCGGAGTCAGCGCGATACAGCCAGGACTGTCGGTGTGTCGCTGTCAACAGTACAAAGAGTTCTCCGACGTTACGAAGAAACTGGTTCTAACCTACGCAGACCAGGAACGGGTAGAACCAGGTGTACCACAGCACGAGAAGACCGATACTTGGTGAACACCATGCTTCGAAATCGCTTTCTCACAGGAACTGAACTCACAAATCAGTTTCGACGCCTCGGAGGAAGTAACCCAAGTGCATGGACAGTAAGACGTCGGCTTGCTGAATCTAACTTAAAACCCCTTAGACCTGCAAACGGCCCTAAACTGGAGCGTGGGCATCGTATTTCAAGACTAAGATATGCCCAGAGCCACGTAAATTGGAGTATTGAAGATTGGTCAAAAGTTATGTTCTCCGACGAATCAAAATTTATGCTCTACAAGCACGATGGAAGACACAGAGTGTATCGAAGACCAGGGGAAAGATTCAAGCAAGCATGCATCGAAGAAAAAGTAGCCTACGGTGGTGGGTCTGTACTTGTGTGGGCCGGAATTTCTTCTGAAAGTCGCACAGAGCTGGTGATCATAGAAAACGGCTCTTTAACTAGCGAAAGATATGTGGAAGAAATCCTCAATGATTACGTTGGTCCATTTATGGTCAATTTAGGTGAGGATGCTATATTTATGCATGACAATGCCCGACCTCATACAGGTAGGATTGTGAATGACTACCTTCAAGAGATGAACATTACTCGTATGGAGTGGCCAGCGCGCAGCCCGGATATCAACCCGATCGAGCATGCTTGGGACGAGCTAAGCAGATGCGTAAAACAACGAAACCCTCCCCCAATCACGCTTCGTGAGCTCAAAATTGCTCTCACAGAGGAATGGGAGAATATTCCCCAAAATCGTATAAGGAACTTGGTGTACAGCATGCCAAACCGCGTAAACGCAGTAATGGAAGCACGAGGAGGCAATACGAAGTATTAAAATTCAAGAAAATCGTAATAAAGTTAAAAAATTTCATGTTTCCTATTTTTGTTTTAAGGAGAGATCAGCAGTTTTTTTCTTTATGTAATTTTGTGTTAATAAAATGTATGGTGACTCATATTTTTTTTACTTTCATTTAAGGAGTATTACATTGTCTATTAAATACAATTTATTGCATTAACCTCAAAATCATTTTTAGTTTCCGAGATTTTTAACATTCTTTAAGTGACCCGGATTCATTGTGTTCATTCTCTCGAGTGTATTTCACTCAATTCGCGTAATTTGACGTGACTTTTGACACTAAGTTTCATTGTTCCAATGTAAATTTTTTTAAGATCCGTCCTCCATTCTCTCTTAAAGTTGCATATTGCAACCTTACCATTAAATTTGGTTAACCGTTTAGTATCGGTGGGAGTACGATAGTAAGTATGATTATTCTAAGCTTATTACAAAACGATTGATTTATGATAGTTTCATAAAATGTGGAAATAGGCCCCCAGGAGGTACAACCGAGAGTGCAGCCCCAGTAACTATTACCCATTTAATTTATTGCGGAAGGTGTTCTTCTACCAGTGTAAATAAAAGTGCATTCCTGTCCCCGCGTCATAGAATAAATAATAGTACGAGCATTTACGTAAACGTATAGCAGTTAAATTTGGTACAGACTATAATTTATGTAGTACAATTGCGGCACAGATAACTCATATTTTGTACGACCATGCGCGCAGTGCGTATTCAAATGGTTGTATATACTATTATTTATTCTGTGGTTTTACTTTACGATGCAATCACGGGGATGTGAGTGTGAAGGTTATTTAATTATTTATTTTCGCATACACCCTCGCTACGGCCTCAGAGCACGCCTACCACATAATTTTAACGCACTACTCACTCAGAGTTGGAGTGTATAGATAAAGAAGACTATTGTACTCGTATATAGTAGAAAATTTTGTTTATCAAGTAATTCATATAGCGGTGTATACAATACTAAGCACGTCATTTTATAACGAGGTTATAGTGAACATTGCAATTTAGAGAAAGTTAGTACTACTTAAACTAAGCAGGCGTTAGTACTTTCAAAAGGTAATACTATAAAAAAGCTTATATTGCTTTTATTCCATGTTTCTGCTCAAGATCACGAAGCTCTGTTTGCCAGATAGACCACTATCAGTTTACAACCTGTGATGTATATTAGATGGTTACCATGTCACCATGCATGTATATGGCTGTTCAAAATAGTGATGTATAGAATGACATGATGTGAATACCTATAAACTATCTTGACTTCATGGCTTCAATTATAACTTTTATTCTATGACTAATATACTATGGTCAATGGTCCATATTATAGATGCCAACGGCGAAGTTCCCATGTCATGCAGATACACACTTATATGCAGCATTTATCTGTTTTTTTTACATTGACGTAAATTATACTATGTACTACAATATTATTCATGTTTTAATTATGTACTTTGAATCGTGTATGATGGAGCCAAGCCTATTGTGTCAATTATGTGACTAACCATTGCCAGAACCAAAGTATGTACTGACTTTTATCTATTTTTATCACTGATAACAGAAATAACTATGATTTTTATGGTGCATATACCTTCTACATACCATCTAACAGGCACAGATAATGTATGACAAGCTATCAGGCGTAGTATGAAAAGATTGCGGTTTCAAAAAAAAAACCTATTATGGTCTGTGCTGTTAATAATCCGCCTGCAAAACTCGGCGCGCTGGCAGAATCCTTACAACTAAACCTTAGTCAATATTGGGTTTCATATCCTCAGACCAATGTAATTTCAGCAGGTTCCGCTTTAATTTCTAGCCCCTTAGACTAACTCGAGAGCAAAGTTGGTTGTGGCAGTCGAGTGGATGAATACGACTACCTTACAAGGCACCTATGCTCTCTGTTAGATTAAGTTTGTCTGTGTTTCTTCAATTTTCTTTATTTTGATACTGGGGACCATTTTTACTCGGTAGGTACCATGATAGTTCAAAAGTTTATCACAATATTGGTCGTATGGTACCGACATTGACAAGTTATTTCATACTTTTTGGTATTGAAGTCGGTTCCATTTTTTTGTAAAAAAAATTTTTTTCACCATATTTAGTCACCCTTGCAACTTACGGAATCGATTGTCATTCGCTGTCAATGATGATACCATCAAGATAGGCGTAACAATTTTCAGTTTTTGGAGTGTAACTCTAAAACTGCTTGACCGAATTTGATAAAATTTAAATAGGACCACCTCGGAAGTATACTCTACCAAACAAACAAAGAATTTTAAGAATCGGTCTACAAATGGGGACGTAATCGATTAACATACACATAAAAAATACATACACACGAACATATAACCGCCTCCTTTTTTAAAGTCGGTTAAAAAGAAGATCTTTCGGAGATAAAATGTACTTAGGTCTGTAATAAGTAGTATTTATCTAGGTACCTACGTAGTCTACGTGTTATTCTATTTATCAACAGATCTATGTTTATAATTAAGAGAGTCAAATAGGTTCCATAATTTGGCGTGAATGAGTATAAAATTAAACAAAACACTATCTTGGCTACACAATTCCTCGAAGCGAATAATGATAATCGCACTCGAACACTTTCCGGTTATTTCAGTTTATCTTTACGTAGATATGAAAAAAACATCCAAACCAATTCAGTCGTTTTTGTTTTGCATGCAACTAACAAATATTCATCCGTCCATCAAGAGCAGGGCCGTTATTCGCTATGACCACTCAAACAAGTAACAATATCTTCAAGGAATTACCGTGAAATCAATACAAATTGGCGACCATCCCTTGAAGGTATCATGACACACCGCGTTACTTATTGAATGGTCATAGCGAATAAGGCCCCTGTAGAACTCTTTGTGAACGAGTTTGTCCGGGGAAGTACTGCCAACATACTTACCTATGCAGTAATATTCGTATCCACAGACTAAAACACAGACCAATATGTGGATATATTGGTCTGTGTTCATATCGTATCACTGTGTTTTGATGGGTATGGTTGCCGGTGAAATTACAGACAGATTAGATTTAACACCATAATATCTCAGGTTGATTAGCGCAGTGCAGTGTAACGGAATGCATCTGTTATTGCAGACTCCAGCTGGGCCTCGTGATGGTTCTGTAACCATATGACATAAAAAAATAATCCAACTACTCGGCGTGCTCGAGGAAGGGATTGGCCTGCCCTTGGCTACAGAATATCTAACCCAGGCTAATCCTATTTTTAAAATTTTCTACCGACTTAAAGGAGGAGGTACTCAATTCGACTGTAATTTTTATTAACTTTTTTTATGTTTGTTACTTCATAACTTTTGACTGGGTGAACCAATATCCAAAATTATTTTTTTCTTGAAAGCTGGTGCTTCCGTAATCCCATGTAAATTTTATCGAATTCAGTCCAGTTTTTGAGTACAACTATTACACTACAATAACTGATTTTTACGAAAGTAATAGAATGGATGTCAGTAATACATTTTTCAAATAGCACTTGTCTTAAAATAAGGTTTATACATTTTACTATGTATAAGTTTTGAAATTATATTCTAAAGACCTTCATTTTGATACCCCAATTTATATGTTCTGGTTAAATTATGTTTATTGTACAGCCACCATATTGGATTTTTTAAGATCATAATATTCTATTTCAAAAGCAAATGAGACCTCATTTATCTCAATCCATAAAGCTGATCAGGCTGTAGAATGATGCTAAAAATTTAACATACATAAGTGTTAGAGTATACATAACCCTTCTCTGTTAGTCGTGTAAAACATTACCCTCCTGTGGCAGTCGGGCAAAAGATTTGCGACATTCTACTGGTAGTATCGATTTATTATTGATTATTATTTCACTCGACAATACTAGATTTAGTTAAAGTGGGCTTAAATATAACTTAACTGTGTACCTACCTACTCGTATCATACATAGCGACATATTCGCCGTAGCGAATAAGCTACTTAAATAAGAATAAAAAATGCTTCTAAAATATTTATCGATCAAAACGCTGATATATATGAACAGATGCCTCCAACACTACTCCATCTTCGAACGGCTGATAAATGTAGGGTAAGGCATAGGTAATTGCTATAACATATACTGTATTTATATGCTTACTAAGGAATGTAATTCATTGTCCAAGTCTATGTACAACCTGGATTTCTTCAAGTCACGAAAGGACAGTTATTTTTCAGGGAAGTGTAATCCATAGTCTCTCTAGTCACGTTCGTTTATCTTGTAGAAAAAACGACTGGCGTACCTACGTACCTGTTAGCATGCACAGTGTTGGAGTGGGTATTCAAGATTTAGGATTAGTTCGAGGCCTGCTATATACATACATTTTATTATGTACTAGGAGTGCCCGGCATGAATACAATGTCATTTGTTCTTCTTTTTGAATAGATACGAATATAAAACATATAGGTATATTCAAAGCTCGAAGCAGAGAAAAATTGTTTTTTTCTTCATTGCTCGTATTGTACTCTCAGATTTTATGGTTTTTGGGAGAAACCTTTGGGCGTAATCAACCCCTCAATGTTTCATCGTAATCGATTGGCTTTGTCTTTGCTTTGGAACGTATAGACGACTAGCTGCTCTCCGCGGTTTCACGCGCGCGGTGATGGATGATGATGATGATAATGAATTTTGTATAGCCTATATTACTCAGGATGAATGTTGCTTTCCAATGGTGAAAGAATGTTTGAAATCGGTCCAGTACTTTTTGAGCCAATTCGTTACAAACATACTTACATACAAATCTTTCCTCTTTATAATATTATTATAGTATAGTATAGATAGACGAACGAACAAACAAATTTGTATTGTTATCTATTTGGGCTTATTGAATGTAAATTAAAGATTGGACTAGTTAAATGGAAATCCATTTACTTTCTTTTCTGGAGTAGTAAAAGTACTTTGACTTACTTGACCCATTTTTCACTCTAAAGATGTGCAAAGAATCTTGTCAAAAACTGCCTTAAACAACAAAATAAATACGTGTTCAAAAAAATTAAGACAGCACTACTATATAAATTGACTAGCATATTAAGATACAAGCATCTACTAGATAGCATACCATATTTTTTTGTATAATACCAAACACACATTAAAGAAATCAATATTAACTTAGGCTTCCATAATTTGAAAATATAATATATGTTCGTAAAAAATACATAAATATAAGATAAATAGTGATCACCACCCTTTTAATACTAGAAATATAAAAAGGATAGATGTACCTAGTTTGAGACTTACGAAGACTAATAAGTAATTCCTAGGAATGTGTGTGCGTTTTTAGAATAAAATCCCAAAACACATAACTGATCTCACAGAGGGAAAATTCAAGTTGACTGTAAAAAGTTTTGATAAACAAGTACAATTTGAAAAATTTTATACTGACTTCCATTCTATTCAGTTATAGGAGTGTATCTCAAAAACTACTCGACCGAATTTGATGAAATTTAAATGGGACCACACGGGCAGCGCTAGCTTTCAAACAAAAAAGAAATTTTGAGAATCGGTTCACCCAGTCCAACATAAAAAAATACAGTCGAATTGAGTATCTCCTCCTTTTTTGGAATTCGGTAGAAAAGGCTTATTATAAAGTCCGACATTGTATAGAAGACAAAGATGCTTGGAATACTCCACTTCTGGCAAGCTGTCATTCTGCCACCCACCCAATGTAATATTGGTAGTACCTAAGTAGAAACATTGTAAACATCTATATAAAAAGAATGACCCGTTGTTGATTGAATGACCGAGTTTCTTGCCGCTTCTTATCGGTAGGCTCTATATATTTTGGAACGCGGCGGTAGAGTCTTTAAAGTACATTATAATAAAAATTGGCGTTAATAAGTGCATCTTTGATGCCTAAATAGAATAAATGATTTTGACTTTGACTTTTGCCTTAATTATCAGAATAATATTACCTACACATCCATAATATATGACATTATGAACAAAATTATCATATAAAAGTCCTGAACTCAATCACTCTCCTATTGAGGTAGATAGTCCCTTTGGGATGTATCTAATTCAACTAAAAGCTCAACGATAGATCCTAATTCAATCATATTGATGCTTGAAAATGCTTTTGAGTTGTCTAGACTTTAATTGACTTAATGCACTTGATGTCTCATCTGGTTATTTTATTTTAATACAATTTTGACGGTGGAAAGTTAAGAAAATGAAAAATGGTGGACCCTTATCAACCTGCTTTAAAAGTTTTATGACAGTGTATGTATAAAACTTTTACCTATAAAAGGATTCTGAAAAGAAAATAAGTAGGTTGTTGAAACTATTCTATGAATTATCAGTTAAATATGATGCAAATAAAATAAAATACTTGGTATTATTTTTTTTTTAAATCGTTTAAACAGGATGTAATGAAGTCTTACTGCTACCTAAAAACGAATAACATGTATATATATAATAAATATATATACTATAAATGTATATAGGCTATAAAACCTAAATTAACCATTTTCAATTAGGAAACACTAAAAGCTAGCAGAACAAAATTACACATCCACAATTCATTGTTACAAAAGCTACTTTCATATATTCAACCATAATACTCCATGCCTACATAATGTTACCGGTTAACAGAATAAGTAATAGGTACGATTCCTACTACTAAAAATGTAACTGATGTACCTATTTGTAAAATAAAAATACTATCTTTTAAAACCAGCCAAATAGAGTAATGAAAAGATCTTGTGGCTACTCGAAGCATCCTGGAAGACAGTTGACAAAACTTTACGTCCAACACGTATCTGAAAGTTCTTAACAAGAGATTTCCACGTCTACTCGAACTGACAAACGTTTGGGATTCAGTGAAACTTGTTAGAAAAGTAAAAAGAAGCACCAAATGTTAAGGACTAAGGACTCGCGACCGGGGCCATTGCTTGTGAACCTGGGACGCGTAAAGTCATACTATAGTCGGGTAGTCGTTTATTGAATAAATTTATTAAATTATTTTGATATTTAGTTTTATTGTGATGTTTATGCTTCGTTGTAATTATATCGGTCAGTGAAGTATAGCGCCTGTATTCTTCCTAGAGGCGTAGGCAGAGGTGTACTAATAATCGATCCGCCATGGTATATATCTATAAACATGGTATATAGGTCCTGTGTGATAGATTCAAAAGCTGTTGAGAATGTCTATCATGAAAACCAATTTATTAAATTACGTCCAACTCATACATTTACAGAGTCATTACCGTGTAACTATAAAGAGTAAAACACTATCAATGTTGTTAAAATATATCAATATTAAGCAATTCTATTTTGAGAAACTGCTCATAACACACATTAAGTGTCTTGCACATTGTCTGACCAAAAACTTTGAGCTTTACAAAGTTATCTTTCATTATATAATAATCGTAGAAACGTCGCGGTGCCCGTAATAATGGAAACTCTGAAGTCACTCAACACCTAGAACAAATGCGTCGAACTATAGCTTCTCTAAGCGTTTTTTACCGTTTGTTTCATGGCAAATGTTCTGAAGAGCTATTTAATCTTATTCTTTTCTCACCATTTCAATCACGAACTACTCGTTCCGGCCTAGCATTGCATCCATATAATATTCAAAAGTTCTTACCACGAACCAAAAAGTTTGGCAGTTCCTACCTCTGTCGTGAAAGTAAATTGTGGAATGCTCTGCTGGCGTACGTATTTCCTTGCAGCAATGACCTGAATGAGTATTTCGAGCAGGGCGTGAAATATCTCTCAGGTCTTCTTAAGGCTTCTTGATTCCATCTCCGCTTTCCATTAGGCGATTAGGGAGTCACTTTGAACATGAAACATAAAAAAATGGAAACAATGGTCTATTTCGATCTGTCGTTTGGAAACTGAGTCAGAACATTTAAAAAATGTTTAACGTAATTTATATTATGCGTATATCGTAATATATGCTATGCATAATGTCACTATTTTTTTACACTACGAGATCAATTAGCTCTTTAGTTGTCATGTTGGTTTCATTTTTGTAAATATTCCAGCCTATGTCTTGCAGTGACGAAATACCTTCAAAGCAAAAATGAAAATATCGAGGTGTGCAAATACGCTCCCCAGTCTGGGACAGACCCACTCGATTTAATTTACATCTCCGCACCAATTGTTCCCAACTCGAGAGTTCGTCGAACGGCCTCCGCCGTCGCCGCCGTCTCTGATTTATTTTCCACCAACAACTCTTAAATGGATTTCAGTTCGTTACTATCAGTACATTTGCTTTATGGCGATAAGGTGTCTTAGTTACATACGAGTAACATTCAAATCGAACGGTATACTTGCATATTTTGAAATTCGCGAAATACCAATATATATAAGAATCGACGGATATAAGGTGCAAATGAGAGCTACAATACGATAACGGTCTCTTGTTCAAAATACCGTCTTGATCAGCAACACCTTAGAATTAGTACCGTGAATCAATTATTGTTTTATCATTATTGTCAGGGTGTACACGGAACTGCAGCAATATAAATAACTGGACGAATGATCAAAAAAAAAACTCGGGATTACGAGCGCAGTTTAGTGGTAGCGATTCACTTATTTTAAAACCTAAACTAAACTAGCGATCTCAAATTTAATTATGTGGTCCTTATTCCGTTAACACTAAAATCCAAATTCATGTAACACTTAGAATATAATTTCTAAAAATAGGATTATTCTATTAAATTTTGGGTATTTTTACGTTAGTTTAGCGAGCACCAAGTTACGTGACGACTAATCACGTAACTTGGTACTCGCTTAAATAACTATAAATAAAAAATGTCTAAAATATACCAACAATTTAAGAGAAATATGTAATTTTAGTGATGTCAATTGGAAGTGTTAGGTATACTAATTTGGATTTTAACCCAAACAGAATAAGAACTACAAGAATTTACAGATTTTTAGTTTGCATCTTTAGTTAGCAGTGCCAACTGCAGCTGTCATGGGCTAGCGTAGAGCTTACCATTTTAAAAAAAAGCCTGACTAAGAAGTTTCTATGAGATGGGGCCGGAAGGTTCTGGAACGGAGACCACGGACCGACAAGAGCAGCGTAAGCCGTCCACCGACATGGTGTACAGACGACCTGATAAAGGTCGCTGGACGACGTTGGATTCAGACCGCTTCCAACCGGTCCTTTTGGAAAATTATGGGGGAGACCTATGTTCAGCAGTTGACGTCCAACGGCTGTGATGATGAGAGCACTCATATCGAGCCGCAGACAAAATTCGGGCAGTCCGTGGCGAGTTTGATAAATACTTTACGCAAAAATATTCTAGTACCATCACCTACGTATTTCTAATCAAACTTACTATGAAATTCTTGAGACGACATCACAGTCTTCAAAACAGCGACGATGTATCAGAATTCAAATATAATGTATGTATCAGTGTGTCGGTGTTTTCGTAGATGCACCCTGATTCTGTCATCCTCAAGATAACTATTGATTCGGTTTTATGTCATATTTCCTATACAGGCGTGCGATTCTCTAATAACTCATCGATGCGCTCGTCGACGAGCTCACCGATGTCAAATACTTTATGAGATTCTAGCTGCTCTCCGCAGTTTCACCCGCGCGGTGATGAATGATGATGATGATGATGAATCTTTTATAGCTTATGTTACTCAAGGTGAATGTAGCTTTCCAATGGTGAAAGAATTTTTGAAATCGGTCTAGTACTTGTTGAGCCAATTCGTTACAAAACTTATAGTATAGATTCCCCTTGAACACAAGGTTGTTTTTCCAACGTTTCTTGTCATCTACTCATTCTTTTCACGGATGTTGTCAAAGATGCATCGATGTTTGCTCTTAGAGAATCGCACGGCTGTTTGAGATTTATGGATGTTTAAAACATAAATATGTATTTCGTAACTAATACAGATTGAAAAACTGTAACAACTGTACAAAAACGATACCATATTCGTGATCGTGATCGTATATCGAATGTTCAATATCAGATTAAGACATTTTTCAATACTATAAACTGTAAATGTTAGTGAGAAAGAGGTAATGAAAACGTATTTTTTTAGTTATAGCATTCGGTTTTCATTTCAATTCGGTGACACTTCGATGCTATAACTAAAAAAATACGTTTTCATTACCTCATTCTCACTAACATTAACAGTTTATAGTATTGAAAAATGTCTTAATCTGATATTGAACATTCGATTTACGATCACGATCACGAATATGGTATCGTCTTTATTGTAAATTTTTTAATGTATGAAAACGCATCACTTTTTACAGAGTTATCTGATTTGACGAACTTCTGAGGTGGTCCCATTTAAATTTTATCAAATGCGGACAATTTTTTTTAAGTTACAATCTATTAACTGAAAAGTATTTCGTCTATCGTCTCGATGATATTGTATTTGACGGTGAATGACAATAGATCACGTAACTGGCAAGGGTCACTTCAACACTAAAAAGTGTGAAATAACTTGTCGAAGTCGGTACCATGCGCACGATATTGTGATAATAGGCACTTCTGAATTATCATGGTACCGACTTCAACAAGTTATTTCACACTTTTTAGTGTTTAAGTCGGTTCCATTCAATGGTATTTTTGTTTAATCTTCAACATTTATATAGAACAATACGCAGAACCTCTCGGTGAAACAACTTCTTACGTGAGTTATTCGATATTTTAAAAGGTATATAAAGGATTATATGTATTTTGTAATTTGAAAAATTTGATTCCGACTTCCATTCTATTACTTTGGTAAAAATCAGTTATTGGAGTGTAACTCAAAAACCACCAGACCGAATTTGATAAAATTTACACGGAAAGTTACAGCTTTCAAACAAAAAATTTTGGAAAAGAATTTTGGTAATCGGTTCATCCAGTCGAAAGTTATGAGGTAACAAACATAAAAAAATACAGTCGAGTTGAGTACCTCCTCCTTTTTGGAAGTCTGTAGAAAATGTACCGAAAAACATCATGAAGCACACCTATTAAATACTAAAAAATTTTAGTTGACATGTCGTCACCTCAGTTTAAGAGCCATGCCTTCCCATAGCAGTATCACTATAATGTATAAATATATATGCAGTGTCACTATAACTTCTTATTTCAATATCTCTATTTACCTTTTTTATTTTGGCGTGATCAACAGTCGTTCCAGTTTTTTTAGGTCTTGTTATTTATTTTTTACAATAATAACTACTGTGTAATCTTAATACCCAAGGCACGAATTCATCCGACACAACCTTGACGCATGGCACAGCAGTGCTTTAGATTTTCCTCCAACGAATCTCATATTACTGATTGAAGAGATAAGGTTCGTAGTTTTGGTTTATTATGGCTTGCGAGGTTTGTCACGTTTTGACACCATGTGTGAGATTTTTCATATTATATAGTTCTTAGTATATTTTTAAATTTTTTCCTAGTAGATATAATATAAAAATATAGAGACATATATATATAGCGAAATGTCTATGTGTATGTATATATATACATACACATAGACATTTCGCTAGTCATATTTTTGGCCTGAATTAGTAGTAGTTTTTTAGTTTAAATATCATTGTAGTGTATGTCTTAAAGTCTTATACTTTAGATATTTCTTATGTGGCTTTTATTGCATTCATATAAGAGGACACGGAACAACTCGACCCTGTAGTCTGGAACTTGTGCGGCCCAAATTGAAAAAAGGTAATAAACTTTACGATGTCAAGGTAGAGCTTTGTGATTTTAAGGGCATGTTTCACAATTTCATTATGAAGTCAATATCTAATCTGCCAGATATTTTTTAATGAACCGTTCTATTTTCTAAGTATCATAATATTATGACAGAGCATAATTCAAGGTTTTAAAACCTTTTGTTTATTAACTACATATTAACATACATAAACTAACAGCTTCGATATATGTAGTGATATCGTTGGAAAATTCGGTGTAAGATTTCATTTAATAATAATATATTAAATTCTACACTATAATACTATATAATTTAATATTAAGGACATATAGCTATTACACACTATAACAACTGGTATCTACTTTTAGGCAAGTAGATAAAAAGATGAACTTTCATAAGTTACATCAATTAATACAGACTGATAGTGGTGACAATAACGATATTCATAAATTAACATATTAATGTACAAGTGCAATTTCAAAAATTTGATACCGACTTCCATTACTTTTATAAAAATCAGTTATTGAAGTTTAACTCGAAAAATACTAAACCGAATTTGATGAAATTTGGGAAAAATAATGGGACCACACGCGAAGCACCAGCTTTCAAATAAAAAAAATATTTTAAGAATCGGTTTATCCTATCGTAAGTTATCAGGTAACAAACATTATAAAAATGATTATGAGATGGATTTTTTCTATTCATAAACTTATAACTTATTGACAATAAGTATTAATTTAGATACATTGATGTTTATGAGTTTTCATAGAACTATCTACATTTTGAAGCCTAGACGTAAGTATTTCATCCTCGTAACTAGTGGCTTTAAGTTAAAACTATAAAAATCTCAGATGGGTTTTTGGCTTAAGCCCATTATATAAAACACAGCGAGTTTACGCCCACTTTTGTAATAAACACACCACAAAGAACCTCAGAATTTTCAGACAACAGTATTTTAACGAGCTCCTTCGACTTCGAACTAATTTCTCGATGCTCACTATAGTCTGCAGTAAAAATACGTGCATACAAACACCATCGTCGTGACTTCTATCTTTGCTACTGCAAATCGTCAAAGTCTACGATGAAGAATTCCTTTAAGGCTGCAATCGCAATGACAGACATTACAATCATTCAAAGTAGTGTTTTTGTGGTTGGTCCTAGTCCCAACTAGAATTTTTATCTACAACAACAGGTCTAGCACGGGCAGTGTACTATTTTTCTCCGTGGAAAGGAGAGAAATCCTTTTATCCATTTTCTAGTTCATACATTGCCATTTATATCAAATTTAACAAAAATTACATGCCAGCCTTCAATATTTTATCAATCCATTAAACAAACGTAGTATCCCTATTTAGTTTGTGCATGAAACTTTGTAAGAATCGTACGTATTTTCAATTTTTTATTTATGTTATAACTTAAAGGTTTGGTTTCTATAATTACCTTTGTTCCAACAAAGTATTTTATTTTGATTTAAATTACTTACTTTTTGTATACGGATTGTTGTTGATTTGATTTGACACATAACATAAGTTAGACACATAAGTAGGTACATGAATAAAGTCATGAATTTTGCTGAATATTCATCCAACAAAAGAGCAGTATTATAAACAAACTTACAAAAGAATCGTTGCCTTACACATAAAGGCTAGTACTATAAAGCCTTCATTGACACCGAAGAAATTCAAAGTCGCAAGCTCAGTGCAGAAGGTTCTGGCGTCGGTTTCCATTTGTCGAGCTTGAGTACTGTTTGTAGCGATGGCTGCCATTCGAGAAGCGTGTTTCGAGTTGCTTGACCACCTATTTTTCCGATGTAGCCCCCAGCAACTTCTATCTCTTTCCTCGGCTTAAAAAGGAGCTCAAGGGCGATAAATACTACAATAGTGAGTTGATAGCCAACGTAGGAGCATTTTGGGAAAGTCTAGACAAACATCTATAGAAATTCACGCTCTAGAATCCAGAAGATCAAGTCAGATGGGCTTGTAAGGGATATGATGTCTATCGATTTGCAGTCCCGTAAGACGTCTATGTATGAACGAATCTTTATTACTAGAAACAAAGAATTGGAAACAAAGAATTAGTTTACAGTTCATTCGAGTTCGGTCCAATACACAACGGCTCGTAAAGTCGGACACGCTTAATATTTCTTTTTTTTTCTTCTTTGACATCAAGCTTTAAACCGTTATGTAGAATTTTAGATATTTGGTTGGCATTAAGGTAACATGAGTTTCTCAATATTCGTATCGGCGTGTTTTTTCTGGAAAAATAAACAGTGAGGTACTCAAATAACAAAGAGAACCGTTGTTGTTGATTCAGCAAAGCTTCTGGACAAATAATGGCTAAGTTTCCGCAAAACTTTATGTCTGGAAAAAGTATACACAAAAAACAGTATGAAATTATACTTTCATTGATTTAGTAGTTGCTAAGAAAACCGAATATAACATACATACAGATAAACAGGCGGACGGACGAAAGACATCGCACTCTTACTCCCTTAAGAACCTTTACACACTAGTGTGTTCTTATGGTTTTATTAAGCAAAGTATATCAGCAGCAAAATATATAAGCAGACTACATAAGTTCGTACATTATTCCCTTGGCCTGCAGTGCCTGGAATCCCGTAAAATGGTATTCATGAGATCGGCATTCTTAACTTTGAATTACTTAACCCTTTACTATTTAAATAGTAGTATTTTTACTTGTTGGAAATTAACAACTTTGGGAACCGCTGCTTCACCGGCTCGTAAACGTCTGTCTATTAATTAGAAACGTTTTCAAACTGGTATGACATCACGCTCCCGCGATTTTGGACAAGGTTCCTTTGTCTCCACGGTTCTAAATCTGACAGATATGGTGTAAATCTCTGCCCCGCTGACAGCAGTCTCGAAACCCAACACAAAATATTATTTCTTAGTTCTCGTTGCGTCATTTCTAAAGGAGGAAGAAGTGCCGAAAATGTTGGAAACGGAGCGTACGTGAGATTTAGTTACGACTGGAACACTTACCACTAGGAAAAGATAAGATTTGAACGTGAATCCCGATTGCTTAATGACGAGAATGACGTCTAAACGTTTGTGTGTGCGTGTGTGTGTGTGGGACTGGGTGAATGGGTGTGAAGGGGTGGATGGGTATGCGTGCGGGGGTTAAAAAACACGAACGGTATGTGTGAAGGATGAAGTCTCGGAGCTGGGCTTTGGTGCCTGGCGGAATTTAAGCGTCGTCTGCGAAGTCTCAACTGGTGTCCAATTCCTCAAAAAACCTCTTTATTGCCACCCACGTTGTCGTTGTGTGGATCTTTACAGGCTCTTGACTTCGCTTCCCGTGGTCTCATTTTAAAGCTTTTTTCACCATTGACCAGATCTTCCTCGCATCTTTAAAGCAGCATCAGCGACACTTATTCTGGCGCATGGCTCAATAGCCATTAAAAAGTGCTATATACCAACTAACAAGATCAGTGATTCTATCATTAATATAAGTATGCCTTTACAAGATTTGCAATATGTCTGCACCCCAAAAGACAAAATCCTGCGTAGTAGGGATGCAGCTTTTATGTGACCTGCACCAAAGCATCAACTCAAAAGCTTCACATGTTGTTTTATTTATTGTGTCGCTTTCGTCAGCGTTACTGAGCTGCCGCGTAATAATTAAATCCTTAGGAAGTCTGTAACAGGTGTCCTTAAAAGCTGTATGCTAACGCTTCATCAGTCTGCTAAATATATTCAGTAAATATATTGTAACAACGGCACGACCGTAACTTGTAAAAATACTGCAGTTTATATCTTAACTACCTGGCCGATGGTACATAACGTGGTGTGGGTGATGATGCTCGTAAATAAAAGTTAGTATTTGGATCCGTAATGATCCGTTCAAGATAGACCTTGAACGGATCATTTCGGAGTTCTATTGAAGTTCTCGATTAGTGTTTGACTTAACCATCAGCTTCCATACTATGTGTTGAACGATAAAACGGTTTCACGGCTACATTGGTTTGTGCATCCAAAATAAATTACCACTCGAGTAAGAGAGCTCAAGAGGCGGTTCGTTTAAAAAAGGCACACAAATGGATCGCTTTGAGATTGAGACCGTCAATCAAGGCTATTGTAAACGGTATAGATTGATGATAAGTATCACATAACTAACATTGGATTGGCTACACGTAATCAAAGTAATGTGATTCTTAGTAGTAAGGCCTGCTAAATAGTCAGACCATCTTAGAACTTGTCTTAAGAGAAGGTACGTACTTCGTCTTTTGAATTGGACTGCAATTTCGATATTAAAGGTAGACACGTTACCAAACAAAATCTAAATTATAACTCTTTCTGAGTAGGCAAAGAGTGAGTATATATAAGTACTTATAATACTAAGAATAGACTTTTGCAATTAAAGAACGATTTGGACTTTTGGCAGATCAACGGATAAAGAAGACTTGAAGTCTGTGATGATGCCGTTGAAGGTGCTAGCAAACATCAGCTAAAAGGGCAACTAGTTCTCAAGAACCGGTTGTGAAACATATCATTAGATGCATAAAGGCCGATTTCAATTTTAAGGATATTAACTTTAGCCAGGGTAGCTAGACTAGCACAAAAACGAGTTCCACGACCATTCTGTAAATTCCATGCATGCCAGATGATCCTTACCACTCTTATCCATCATTACTCCAAACCCAAACTCTCAGCATTATTAATGGTCATTGTTATTTAAGCGTTTTCATGATTCTTTAGAATTATTTCAATCTTTCCTTCTAACATAAAAATGCATTATTATAAAAACAGTAAGTATACGTTATTATGTGCTGCATGGTACTGAGACGTGTTAATCACGCCTTCACAAGCAGATTAGAACAAGATCGCGTAACTAATCGAGACGTGACAGTAAAACGTAACTGAAGCAATTACAACCAGTTGCACGTCTTAAACAAAGACGCGTCTCGGGCGGTGGTGTCAAGAACAGGAATAGAATCCTGCCCCCGACCGAGGTGTTTCCAATTTAGTGATGTTCGTAGAGATGTGATGGTTACCCGGCAATTTTTACCACACTTGAAGTCGGGCCGGATATGAACTACGACAAATGTGAAGAGCTGAAAAATTAAAAGATCCTTAAATTTTGTGACCGGATCGTCAATCAAATATCAGTCGGCTGATGTAACTATAAAAGGGTCTTCGATGCAAATGTTGATTGAATTTTTGATCAGCGATAGGAAACGCATTGAAAATTACAGTAAATTAGTCCTGAAATAGTAGAGAATGTTATACGTATTGTCTGTTAACGGAAAAGCTTACGAATTCGTATAAAAAGACATCACAAATAATTAACAGCTTATATAATAAGGAAGACAGATTAGTAGTAGGTGAAGACAGAAGAGTAGCAGTAAAAATCTTCTAATATGCTTAATTCCAGCACGTGTTACATGAGTTAATTGCAGCTCGTTGTACTATTTTATGCTTTGGATCATGTATATTTATATGGCACAATCATTTTTGTCACGTTTATATTTCAAATAAAATTATATGCACTCAGTGTACGAATATTATTTTCGCATATTCATGAACTCGCAAATAAAATCTTAAAAGTATTGAAAACCCGTATAATTCAAAACGTAAAATCCATAACATGATAAGTCATATTATTCTAACCAATTTTGATAAACTATGAACAATCAATGATCAAGGTCTCTTTCTTTCCCAGTTTCAAATTTCGATTGAGTACATCGCACCAAACGCTTTCACTAGTTCTTTTTTTGTTCACTACTGCATCTTCCAACTAGACACTAGTACCACAGCATAAAATAGACTGTGCTATTACTATATCAATACGCTCATTCAAACAATATTAACTGTTTTTTTTTTATGATGTTTTTCTTTATATGGTATACGTATACTTACTTAATTAATCTAACGTTAAATAGCTTTGCGATAATAAAAAATGGGACTTGTATTATTAAAATAATAAATATTTTAATAGAAAACTAACAAAGACCTAACGTTAATTATAAACCAAGTGACCTAGAGATTGAATGACTATAATAAATAATAAATCTGAGGTAAATGAATATATACCTCAGATCATACAAACAAAGTTGTATGACCTAAGGTGACTACTCTAGGCATTAGAAATTTAAAATATTAATAGAAATAACTTACGTAACTTAGAACACATAACATAATTGCATTACATAATGAAAACTGATCAAAATCGTAACAATAATAAAATATATGCGAATGCATGCGACAATCCCGTTGAGACTAGGACTAGGTAGTAGTACTCGTATGTAAACAGAACAGAACATACACTTATAAATAATTTAAACTTAAGTGATAACTTTTTATGGGAGGGAGATCTGATTCGCTAAGTAACGCGTTACGGCGGCAGTCTGTCTGGCTTCCCTCTCTCTCACGCACCCTCTCTTTCTAACCCACAGCGCTAGTTTCAGATAAGTATCACTTTTTCAAGTCACACCTTTTTATTTGATGCAGTAAAATCTGTGTCCGGCGAATCTTCCACCTACTACATCAGCTCTAAAACCAGCAACTTGAGTGCGACAAGATTTACAATCGGTATTAATTTAAAAATCATCTCACGGTGACATAAGGCGCTATATTTGAAAATCTCATTTGAATCCGGTGCCATGTGATTATTGTTTGGTATGTTGTATGTATAGTATAGGCGATTGCAGGTTTCGTTTTCGTTGATGACGACTTTGGATGCCTTTGAGCTTTTTGTACATACAGGATTGTATATTTTATTTTATATCTCGATGTCAGCTTGATCTACATACCTTCCTGCTCAAGATTATTTGAGCATTAAATACAATATATTATATTACTATCCATTATACATTCGTAAATAAACTTTTATGCAGTTCTTGCATAAAACAAAGGTGGAAGCATAAAGTATTATATATTAAAGTCTATTATTTTTTGTTTATATCAAAGATCATTTACGTGTTAGTGGAGGGCTCCTCCATCTCTTGCCATTTCGTCTATCTCAATCAAAAAGAAACATCCTGCCACAGACTTTATATACTTAATATTTCCGTCTCCGCATCCATCGGGCGTCTTCATTGTCTTTCTAATCTAAACGTATATTTGGAATAGAAACTTACAAGGGGCAATCGAGAGACCATCAAATACTTTTGTTTTTCAGCGTATATCAGTAGTATTAAAAAAAACGATATTAAAAAATATTTTGTGACACTTCCGCTGAGTTCAGCGTAAGTGTCACTAAATATTTTTTAATATCGTTTTTTTGATAATGGATTTCCGCAAAGTAACGCCTGAATCAGTAGTATTGTTTGCCTAACATACTACTTTCAGTTGCTCTTTGGAACGATCTGATTTTCATTTTAACCTACCTCCAAAAAAAGAACTACTTCTATATTAGGGTGATTCTTTAGCTGAATTTGAACCCATGTTAATCATTCTCTTTGTTTTGGTTGAATAGGTTCAATTTGGTTACATTTAATTGTTATCGTCTTCGTGTCTAGATGACATACAAACTGTAGCACGAACTGAGTATATATGATAATTTAGTAGTGATGTGCATTTTTTCAATACAACTTAATTTAAAATAATTAATACGTCTTTGGCCCAAAGGGCATTACTTAATAAAAAAAGGCGTAAGATCAAAACATGCCAAGATAAACAGGCGAAATATTCATAAGCGTTTTATATCCTTTTCAAGGTATTTGACAAGGACAGGTTTATAAATATCAAGTTTTAATCCATAAGAGGGTCAAGCCTGTATAAGTAAGTATTTAGGACGAAACTTAGCACTCAACTTCAACATTTCCTAGCTGTTCTCATGAGACTTTACATGCAGCCATACCTTGGCCAAGACATGGCTGGATTGCGATTAACAAAGGTTTATCTACGTATATTTGACAAAGATTACTTACCATTATCTCTATCAAATTGAATTTATCCCTTGCCTTGCGCTTCTTTTAATATAACTATATTCCATAATTTCTAGATATGGAAGTCTAGAAGTTAATAAAATAAGAATTACGCTAAAACTGACTGCAACTAGCGATTCCGACAATGTGGAATTCTCACTGCACATTATAATGAGTGTGTGAGTTAGTATGTTTGTTTCTTCTTAATCCTGAAAAATGTAAACGGATTTGAATGAAATTTTGAATTAACTTATAAAGACTGGCTAGGTTGTAACTTCTGATGATGTTTCAATGACAGTTCCTGAGGGAGCCTGAAAACCTGATAACAGTCGGGTAAAGTCACGCACGGGAACTAGTAAGAATTTATACATGGATAACAGGTAGCGTATGCGTCCAGCCAAGCAAGAACATTATCTCAGTTACAATCAAATGTGGATTTAATTCGAATAAAATGGAGGCAGTAAGCATAAAAGGTAAGTGGATTACTGGAGCTGACAAAAGTGACATAAAGCCGCAATTGTTTAGATTTCAATCAAGATTTGATTGCAGCTGATGTATGTAATAGCCCAGTAGGTCATCATCTGCCTTTTTTAAAAACTTTGGCGAGAACATAGGACTAACTGGAGCGTATATTATTAATCATTACCTGGCGTCATAATTTGAGAAGTCATGCCATCATTGATGGCGTAAATTGTCATTGCATTTTATATGAACTCGCTTGTAATATGCCGGTACTGTTATATTGTTATAAACAAAGAATACCAGCCAAGAATACAACCCATCTAACCAAAACATAATAATTATATATCAATTTGGTTAAAGTAAAATCGGTCCCGAAATAAATACGAAAGTTAAGTATTTGAATAAAATTTTCTTGCACTTATAATGCGGTCAAGATGTTTAATAGATGTCGCTCCTTCCCCATAGGACGGTTACAATCGAGTTAAAATTCGATGCTCGCACCTCGTGCCTCGTTGGCCTAGTGGTCATGGCGTCCGACACGGATTATCTGAAGACGCGGGTTTAAATCCCGTCGGAAATGTGAATTTTCTTTTCTAAAATTGCAATGTTTGGTATCTCTAAGCGGGCGTTAAGGCTTTAAAAATCATATAATAAAATTAAAGTAAAATGTTATTAATAAAAATAAATTAAAAATATTCATCTGGATAGCAAAGTCATGCCTGTTTGTAATCATTACCTGGCGTCATAATTTGAGAAGTCATGCCATCATTGATGGTGTAAATTGTCATTGCATTTTATATGAACTCGCTTGTAATATGCCGGTACTGTTCTATTGTTATAAACAAAGAATACCAGCCAAGAATACAACCCATCTAACCAAAACATAATAATTTTATATCAATTTGGTTAAAGTAAAATCGGTCCCGAAATAAATACGAAAGTTAAGTATTTGAATACAATTTTCTTGCACTTATAATGCGGTCAAGATGTTTAATAGATGTCGCTCCTTCCCCATAGGACGGTTACAATCGAGTTAAAATTCGATGCTCGCACCTCGTGCCTCGTTGGCCTAGTGGTCATGGCGTCCGACACGGATTATCTGAAGACGCGGGTTTAAATCCCGTCGGAAATGTGAATTTTCCTTTCTAAAATTGCAATGTTTGGTATCTCTAAGCGGGCGTTAAGGCTTTAAAAATCATATAATAAAATTAAAGTAAAATGTTATTAATAAAAATAAATTAAAAATATTCATCTGGATAGCAAAGTCATGCCTGTTTGGAATACTTATTAATGTGATGTGTATTTACGAAATGAATAACAATGCTAACGCCGTATTCCAGAAGAAAGCAGTAACTCATAACTGAGCACTTAGACTTAATAACTCTATGCTTAATACAGATCTGAGTAAACACGTAAACACACACACTTATAGATAACACCAATAACTCCACGCTTAATACAGCTCTGAGTAAACACGAAAACAAACACACTTATAGATAACACCAATAACTCCACGTTTAATACAGATCTGAGTAAACACACACACTTATAGATAACATTAATAACCCCACGCTTAATACAGATCTGAGTAAACACGTAAACACACACACTTATATATAACACCAATAACTCCACGCTTAATACAGCTCTGAGTAAACACGAAAACAAACACACTTATAGATAACACCAATAACTCCACGTTTAATACAGATCTGAGTAAACACACACACTTATAAATAACAACAATAACTCCACGCTTAATACAGATCTGAGTAAACACGTAAACACACACACTTATATATAACACCAATAACTCCACGCTTAATACAAATCTGAGTAAACACGTAAACACACACACTTATAGATAACACCAACATAAGCTTTAATAGTATTGAACTCAACATTGTTATAGCTTATGCTGGCTTCAGACTTACTATTATAACTTAAATTATTATAACTACTAAACAAAACGTGGCCACAGAATAAGCAACACTGGATATAGACTAAAGCCTTGAAAGTTGCTTCGGTAAGCCTCATAAAAACACAGTAAGAAACACATTACTCAGCGCGTCCAGACGAATCACGTATCTCCGAACTGCCATCAAAGACGTTTAATTAGTATCAAACACGCAATCTTGCCTCTACTTTACTGTTATTCAGATCCATCGATAACACAAGCAAAAGAGACCTGATTGCCGATATCAACGGAATTTCGCAACACTGTAGTGATACTCCATAACAAAATGCACACGACATCATGTCTATAATGCAACGGTAGCCAATAAGCGTTTTATTGTAACCGAAAATGGTTGAGATTTAAAATATGTAAGCTTGTATAGTGAAATTATGTTGCATAAATATCTAGATTTCGGCACAACACTGAGACATACCTACGTCTCTAGTAATGAATATTTTAATCTACACAAATAAATATACCTAATTGAAGTGTCTCCTTCTAATGTCAAAATAACAGCTTTTTACTTATTGCATACGAAAGTAAACGAACTAAAAAAAATGTCTTTCTGTCCGTTTGTTCTGTCTAATCTCCGAAACGTCTAGCCCGATTTATACGACTTTCACTGACCCATGTCATAAGGAGTAACTTAGGCTGCCTTTATTTTAGAATAAGAATTTGGGTTCCGCGCCAAACATATATCTTTGTATTAAATTCATTTTCCACCCTAGTAAAAATTCTAGCGCATCTAGTTTAGCATATAACAAAGTATTACATTAAACAATTGCTTGCTGATTTACTTACTAAGTAACTTTCAAATATATTTGACTTACGTTCATGTTTCAAGGCCTTACGACTGTTGTTTGCTGATAGACGACAGGGCTTAATGTGCCCTTTTATCAAAAACAACCCAAAAAGCAAAAAAAAAATAAAAAAGAAATTTTTTTCTAAATATTAAAGTTAATTAAGTGCTATATGTTATTCTAAAAATTATTGTTGGAGGTAAGGAAAGAGGATGACTGGAAAATATTTTTGACAACAACTTGCAACAACTGGTTCGACAAAGAGACCCACAATCGGACTCACTGATGCCACCACTCAATGTCTGATGACGGATCATTAACTGGCGTGGGAAGTCAAGCCATCATCGATGGTACAATTACGTAAATTGTCATTGCGCTTTATATTTCTTCTCTTGCGCTATGTAGGTACTGCTCCATGGTTGTAAACGAAGAGTACCAGCCATCGCCGATGCTCGTAAAGTGGCTGCAATGAAAAACCCGTAAAACAAAAGGGAGAAAGAAATATGATTTTTGCACGTTAAATATAATGTGTGCGTAAAAATACACCGTTGACTTTAAGATTTACCTCCAGGTTTTTATAACATAAGTTTTAAGAATTTTAGGGTTAAAAGAAAGTTCAGAGTTAAAGGGGATATAATAAAGTAGGTAAAAATTAATAGACTACTACGACCCTACTTTTACCTCACACGGTATAATATATTCCCAGCATTTACAATTATAAAACACTAACTGTGTTTGTGGTTTAACAGGTGGTGGATGATGATGATGATGATGAAAAGCACACTATGTCCTTCCCCGAGAAATATCTAACTTATTTAAAATGATAAGGATTAATACCGTATTTGTGTAAATATCTTTTCAATTACCGTTTTATAATTACCCATTTTGTAAAGTATTCAAATGGATATAGGTAGTGTTATCCTTAAGAGATAGACAAATGCTATGGCGGACTTTTTGTAAACGATAAGATACACAGTTCCACCATACATCATTTTGTTATATGTCAAAGCGTTTAAAGCTGCCAGATGGCTTATTTTTTTCGACACATCCAACCAATTACATTATATGTATTTTACCCAATATATACAAAAACTTGAGAAATTATACACTAAAACCTTCCTCGAGAACCACTCTATCCACTGGTGAAAATAGCATGAAAATCAGTGCCGTAGTTTTTGAGTTTTTCGCGAACAGACAGACAGACGCAACGGAGGAATTTGTTTTATAATATTTACTGACAAGTATCATATTTATCAGTACTTAGGAACGTCAAATAAATTTTGACGACTGAGTTCTTTTACGTGTTGTATTAGTAGGTTTTAATAATTAATAATCTAATAATTAGCTCGTAACTTTTTCACTTCTTACGTATGTTAGGAGTGAGAAAGTACAGTTTATTCCTCTGAAACAGAAGAGTGGGATATAACCCACCACGCGGACCCGGACAGCCCTAGCATCAGAATTTTCAGATCGTCCGAGGTCTCTGAACGTTAAATAACGTAACGTTTACATACTCATACCCCGCACTAAGATTCCCTGTATCACAAGAGGCATGTACACACAAACCTTCACATCACAACATCCAAGACCCGAGAACAAATGTTTGTGCTCATCACACCAAGGCACCTGTGACCCCTCGCTTCGAAGGGGTAGTAAATTTGAGTTAAGGTCCGACCAATTTTATTGTACTTACTTAAGATTTTTGAAGTGAAACTTCTTTAGTCGCGTTGAGCACTTTTTGGGTGAACAAAAATCATGGAACTCTCGTCATTGTCATCGGCTTTTTGGGCGACGAAAAATCAAAGAACTCGCGACATCGTCACATAACGCTTTGTCATAGGTAATGTGGTTTTGAAGGGAAAACTTATTTAGGCGCGATAATGGTTTCCATGACTACCTTTTACTGTTCATTGTGTGTCTTAAAAATAATTCGCGAACCTAAGTTTCCTAGTATATATTTTGGTCTATGAACCTAAGGCTTTTTGGGTGAACAAAAATCATGGAACTCTCGTCATTGTCATCGGCTTTTTGGGCGACGAAAAATCAAAGAACTCGCGTCATCGTCACGTAACGCTTTGTCACAGATAATGTGGTTTTGAAGGGAAAACTTATTTAGGCGCGATAATGGTTTCCATGAATACCTATTACTGTTCATTGTGTGTCTTAAAAATAATTCGCGAACCTAAGTTTCCTAGTATATATTTTGGTCTATGAACCTAAGGCTTTTTGGGTGAAGAAAAATCAAGGAACGAGCGTCATTAGCACGTAATATCCTAATAATAATTCGAATACTTTTTACTTCTATCGGCAGTCCAGTTATTTTTAGGAGTTAAGTAGTTGTGCTAAGACAACAACTCTGTTCAGGACTCAAGCCCACCGAAGAACGGAAGATATTTATAAGACCAATATGGATATAACAACTGTATACGCGAGTATGTAGTTTTGACATCACTTTGAAACCTTATAAAAGATCATTTAATATTCCTGCCAATATGTACATCCTTTGAAAACCTTTCACAGGACGGCGGTATTTTGAATAATGTCGTTCCATGTCATCAAACCCAATTTTCCCAAAAGTAACTTTTCTTCAATCCTATTGGCCCCTGTAAGTCTTTTCGATGTGACATCAAAGGAAAACTGATCTTTTTTCCGCTCTGATACCTTCTATCATTGTCAACTATACATCGGTGACTGGTGTATAGCCTCGACTTTCTCATTGTGCTTCTCCCTCATAATTTTTATGAATAGACCGATTCTTATTACGCACAAATTCTTTTCTAATTCAATCTCAAGATCCAACAGTTCATTTATTTATTCGTTTCAAAGTAATTCAGCGGAGTGAAAGGAGATCTTTTTTCTTATTAAAATAGTAAAGGAGGGCGTTCCTCTGGGAGCTCATTGTTGGACCACCTGTATTCCTTTTAGCTAAGTTCAACATGAGCAAATCTTATTGTGTTGCTCAATGGGCATCCGGTTGCTTTGGGGACGAGTTAATTTTATATTAATGCTTTTCATACCATTATGTGAGAGTATAATTTTTATATTATAATTAGATTCAACTACTTGTAGAGTTGTGGGTATGGAAATAAACTCTTCTTTATTTAGACTTAGGATTGAGTATTTTAATGGTATAGATATGTGATTTTTTTCTGTATAAATTCGCGTTTTATGGATTTATAGTCTGGTATAAAGGATTACGTGTACATATGTATAATAACACGCTTGCGTAGAACAACTATTAACTTTCAATTTGAGGTTTCAGATCGTGTCTGTTGTAATTTTGTTTATCGTATGCAAGAAAGTCGTCACATTTTGGTATTCTGATAAAACATTTTTTTAACCAGTGTTTTGAATTATTTATTTATTCGTTAAACGATATTACTCTTTCACGAATAAATAAATAATTAAAAACACTGGTTAAAAAACTGTTTTATCAGAATATCAAAATGTGACGATTTTCTTGCATGCATACTTTTGTCGTTTAGACATATAAATAGGGTACAAAAGATACTAATTAACATAAAAATTCAATTTATTTCTTACTTTGTTAACGCTTGATATTGAGGTAAGATTCCTTCTTCCAGGCATACAAAACGTATTTTCTTATATAACAATAATAAAATAACTTAAATTAAGCTCTGATTTTCTTTCATGACCAAATGAAACCATTAAATAAACTATTTATTTACTGCTCAAAGATTCTCAAAATAATATTGCAGCAAACCCTTGCTGTATGCAGGAAAATCAATTTATACAATTTAGTATACCCATTCTAAATTGTATAAATTGATTTTCCTGCTTTACATAAACATATTTCATCCTATACTCCGCAGGAACACTTTTATTTTCCGTTACAATAATATTTTACATTAATTCCATAAGCTATGTTATAATTTTGCCAAGTTTCATGAAAATCCGTTGAGTTTAATTAAATGTTATACGATATTTTTTTAATGTAAGAACCTTCTACAAAGTATTAGAAAACATTTAATAAAAATATTAAATGAAATTGGTAAAGCCGTTCTCAAGTTATAGGGTGATCAGAAGAAATATGGGTTCATTTTTAGATATTCTATCTATATACAGGGTGTTTGGTAGAGGGACCGACAAACCAAATGAGCGTCTTCGGGGACGCCACTTGGAGAATACAAGTTGGCCAAAAAAAAATCCCCGACACCCCATTTTTTTTAAACTAAATCAGTTAGTTAGCTCTGTTTTGTATCCAATTTTGCTTTGCGTGGCCTGAAGGTGTATTAGAGACCAAATTCAACTAAAAACATCCGGTCTAAAACAGATTTTACAAATGTTATGGTGGTAAATAGGTACAGTTTCGGAGAAAAAGGGAAAAATCACAAAAAAAGTTAAACATGTTGGGGTGTCGGGGATTTTTTTTAGGCCAACTTGTATTCTCCAAGTGGTCTCCCGAACACGCTCATTTCGTTTGTCGGTCCCTCTACCAAACACCCTATATATAAAAGAAGATGTCCTGACTGACTGACAGACAACGCACGGCCTAAGCCACTAATCGTAGAGACTTGAAATTTGGAGTGTGTATTGTCCTTGATGCGTAGAGGTGTACTAAGAATAGGTGTTTCGAAATTCGACCCCTAAGGGGGTTAAAAGGGGTGCAAACGTTTGTATGAAATTTGTTTTTGAACTTATACTTGTGACAATTTGTATTTGGATAGGTCATTCATAATTGGCGGGTCAGCTACTTCGATATAGATAACTTAAAGATAAAAGAAGATAGATAAATGAGATAATCGCAGACACGCTATTTGTATACACCAGTCACACTAAAAGTAACGATATATCCGCATCCGCATTTTGATAACGATTTCGATTCCACACGTGAAAGAATCGATTTAATAAAACAGTAAGTAAGCATCGCACAACATAATATCGTTGATATTGAAAACTGGATGCGATAAATGCGAGCTTGCAAACTGATTATGAATACAACCCCTCGTATGCTCACACTGATTCTTAAATATAACACATAGGGTGTGTTTTTAGTACACCGATTGCTCAAAATGCCGATCGGATCAGTGACTGTGAATTCTGTGGATGAGGACGTAGAAGCAATAACACGGAGGTATTATAGTTATTACTGTACTTTAAAATGGTCATTATGAACAGTTGTATTTAAGAAATAATAATAATTCAACCTTAATTTAAATACTACGCAAAAACACGAATTGAACAGGAATGATGTAATAACACACATGCATCGCTTGTTTTAGTTTAGTCCGAGGATCTTAAATATTTTTTAATGGTATTTTTGTGTTCAAAAGATTTTACTTTGGAATTAAAGGATTTCAAAAAAAGTTTATCTACATGAATTTACTTACATTAATAAATTTATTAATAATAACATTAATCTTACCGTTTATTACAAAAAGCCTAATTGTATACAACACGTCATCCATTTATTGTATTAGTAATTTAGCCTATTATGGCTAACATTACTGAAACATAGGCCCGAGCACGAACATTTGTTAAAGTGTAACGTAATCGTATCGGTAGAAACTATCATTTATCTAGCACAACTGTGGCGCAGATAACTCATAGTTTGTACTGAATACGTCAACGATACGATAACGTTACACTTTAACAAATGTACGTGCTCGGGCCACTGCAAGTATAAAATAACATAATAGTCAATATGCGATACATGATCTTTTGTTGTTGTCTAAAACAATGAATAAATATCTTAACTATTGTTTTCTTATACATAACATTTATTACATCACTATTTATGTCACATATATCCTTTGGCACATACTTGATATAACAGAAACAATACCATATTGTAGGTCTACCATTGACTCCAATCGATGCTCGCGTTCGACTGCCGCAAAAAAGTATGAAAAAAAGAACAGTGCCACCTTGCGGTCAATTGTAGAACTAAAATTGACAGCGAGTACGCCAATCACAAGCTTAATAGGTAGGAGTGACATTTATGTTGCCAACTCATGGTAGAGCTACTGGGTACTTTAACATGCGTATAAATTAATATATTTATTAAACTCAAAGTTCATCTTATATGAAAACATAGTTTGCGACTAATTTTATTGCCAAAAACTGCCTTTGCCTAATAAATTTAACTATTGTACATACCATTGGAGACAAAAACTATTGTCACTTTCTACGCATCGTTATACGTCCTTACGAAATAATATACATATAACACACATACAGGATGCTTTTTTCACCCTGCTAAGTACACGTTTACGACAACCTCGTAAAATACGGATCACTGAAAATTTTTGATATGTTACTTTCCTATTCAAATGTGGAGTTTACGAGCAGCTCCATTATATTTTTTTACTGACATCATATTTTTTCCCTGTCGTTACGACGACGGTGTTTCAAAAGGGATTTTGTTATTAAAAGATGTTATGTCTTTTTAATCACTTCCCTTTTGTATCTTTTTGTGCTTACCATACAATGCGGTGGCACTATAAAACGATTTTATTAATGTTTTAATATTGCCCATTCGAAATAATTCGGTTTTGTGAAGTCGGTAATTTTTTATTGCAATGGCAGAGCTTCCGATTGTATTTTGCCATTGTGATATTGCCGTTTTGATTTCCTTATTGCTTTTTTATTATGTAGTAAGTATCATTGATGGTAGATATTATTGGGCTACAGCGGTGGTTATATCCGCAGGTGCAAAAAATCCTACTAAAAACAATGTTATTTTATAATTTTAAGAAATCTTACAGCTAGGTACGAGGAAATGAACTTAAATTAATTCTCGAACATGTTAGCTGAAGGACAAGTAGAAGTATGACACCACTGATAGGTTGAGAATGATTTAAAAAAAGCCGGAGTGAAGTTTACTTAGATATTTGATTATATTTATCTATAGATATAGAAGACAATAAGTTAAAGAACTTTATTTTGATTTCGTATTTACCACTTTACCTATCTATGTTAGTCGCGTGACTTATGGGGGATCCCAATAATCTATCTATCAACAGTTTTCCTTACTACCGATAGAAATTTGATAACGTCCATACAAATAGTGTCAAATATCTATATCTAGTAAGGTATAGGCGATAGATAGATTATTGGCGGCCGTAAGACGATTTCGATTATACCTAACTAAGTTTAAAAATCCATCAATATATTCGAGTACACTGAAACGTTACGCCAATGTGAATGAACAATTTTATTAATCTTGTGTTAGCCGCATCCATGAACCTTTTGTGATAATTACGAGTATTAAGTAACTTACCTTTCGGTATTGGTATGTGGTAAGTAGGGCAAAATGTAATGGACCTAGCTAGAGAGAGTTATGGGCACATAGGTTGATATTGCTAACACACACAACACTCTTCTTTTAATGAGACTTGAGAAGAAAAGCTGCTATTAGCAATATCTACCTATGTGCCCATAACTCTCTCTAGCTAGATCCATTACATTTTGCCCTATTTACCACTTACCAATACCGAAATTTTGCCCTACTTACCACTTACCAATACCTAAAAGTAAGACGCAGCTTTCCTCTCAAGATAAAAGAATAGTGTTTATACTTAATTGTAAGAAATAAGTTTTTTTAATTTAGTTATTCTTAGTCCAATCCAATGGGGCTTGGTGAATAGGCAGAGTGCCAGAGTTTTCAAGCAAGCCCAATAATGTTTTGCTAAGACAACAACAAGCACAGAGGGGTGGGAAACTCAACAATGGTTATCGTTGATTTTGTTAAATCTTCCTTAACTTGTGTTACTACGAGTTTTGACGTGTAATAGTGGTGCAATATTAGCCATTAGTGTTCTTAATGTTGCACGAGTGTAAACTTTTCTCGTCAATAGGCTTGGAAAGTTTTAGTGATGCATACACTTTACTGTATAGAACGTGACTCAGACCGAACCGTGACTTAATGACACACTTATATATGTGACTATTACTACTTTCGTAAAAGTCTCATTTAAGAAGATTACATAGCTAGTACTTTCCATAGTAAAAAAAAACTCTTTTTTAGCTCTGAACATTGTCCGATTTCAGTGATGTTTTTCATGGAATCATCACATTGTTTACTATGCCCGTACGTTTTGTTTTTTTCAGTTTTTTAAGGTCTAAAAAAGAAAATGTATAGTACTTTGAAATACTGAAAAAATCGGCATAGTATCGTACGGGCATAGTAAACAATGTCATGATTCCATGAAAAAATATCACTGAAATCGGACAATGTTAGGAGCTAGAAAAGAGTTTTTTCTTTTAGTATGGAAAGTACTAGCTATGCAATCCTCTTAATGTAGCAATAAGTAACTTGACGAATGGCAAATGTACAAAAGTAAAAGTCCACTTATAACGAACGAGAAATAAACAGCATCAAAAACGAAAGACAGGCAGTGCACTTTTCAACCAACTTCAAAAAAGGAGAAGGTTATATGTTCGTGTATATGTTTTTTATGTGTATGTTACTCGATTTCTCCCCCATTTGTGGACCGATTCTCAAAATCCTTTTTTTTATTTAGTAGAGTATACTTCTGCGGTAGTCCTATTTAAATTTCATTATAACCGGTCAAGTAGTTTTTGAGTTACACTCCAAAAACTGAAAAGTGTTGATTTATCTTGATGATATCATTATCGACAATCAATCCCGTTAAAAAACATTTTTTTCACCAAAACATTGAACTGACTTCAACACCAAAAAGTGTGAAATAACTTGTCGAAGTCGTCAAGCCATCTGCACAATATTGTGATAGTAGGTACCGATTTCAACAAGTTACTTACACTTTTTGGTGTTGGAAGTCGGTTCCATTTTTTGGTAATTTTTTAATAATAAATATTTTTTTCCAAGTAACCCAAGAAGGTTATCACGGATCCGTGGTACTTAACCACACACATTGCAGTTCCTAGAAAAGTAGGTTGATTTTTGCGAAATCTATTGTATTATTGGCCAAATATGGCGAATCGCAAGTCAAGCTTAAACTTATTGAACATTTACGAGCTACTAGACAATCACCGCTGCGAGCGTTGCATACAAAACCATTGGAATATATTAAACTATATAATAAACGAATTCAACGAAACAACATTTAATATTCAAGTTTGTAACACACTCTCATTTTCTATACTCGTCATTCTATTCTTGCACCATACGACGGCTAATAACATAAAATGAAAAACAAACAAATCCATGTTTTATGATTATGATGAACACGAGTTGATACAAAAATTGCTCTAATTTAAAGTCGCATGATGTCATAAGTCTGTACCTACTTCGGTCAATATGGATAAGGATGTTGGTATATCTGTCTGTGTTTTACGCTTTAACTTTGCGCGAGTTTGTCGGTATTTGTTTATATCATATATATATAGTATATAATTATGTGACGTAAATTGAGTGTTTCTTTTTAATACAAGTCCCCACTTAAATTAATATCTTCCATAAAAGGAGGAGGTACTCAATTCTACTGTATTTTTTATGTTTGTTACCTCATAACTTTCGACTGGGTGAACCGATTCTCAAAATTCTTTTTTTTGTTTTAAAGCTGGTGCTTTCCGTCCCATTTATTCGGTATAATTTCATTAAATACGGTTCAGTAGTTTTTGAGTTATACTGCAATAACTTATTTTGCCCAAAGTAATAGCATTTAGTACATTTAGCTCAATGAGTGAATGGAAGTCGGTATTAAATTTTTCAAACTGCACTTGTATTACTTAAATTTACAAAGATCTGTATAAAAATTAAGTAGTCCAATCATAGCAACCTTCCCCTACTGTACAGTTTCATCTCATTCTGCAAAAACGCGAAATGACCTAAATGTATTTGTAACTTATCTAACGAAAATATAATCATGAAAATCAGACATTCCAGTAAAAAATTGTGCGTAGTCTTAGTTTATGTTTGTAAAGTCATTTTGACTTTACTACAGCGTTGTACTAAACTGTTTTTCTGTCAGCCTATTTCTTTCCGATAATATCCAAAACGGCTGAATCGATTTTGATGGGACTTTCACTGGTTGGTAGCTGACGCTAGGAGTATCTTGGGATTTTGTTTTAGAGACGCCGTACCACTCGAGGCCACGTGAGCGATGCCGTAGATGGGTCAGCTAGTAAAATAATAATCACAGAGCTAACTGAAGAAAATTCAAAAGGCATTTTTTTATATAATAACAATTGTATTAAGATATTATTCAGAAGACCAAGATGCTTGGAGATACTAATATACTTCTGAAAAGTCATCATCTACCCTACCATCCATGTCAATTAGGTTTTTTATGAAAAAGTTACATTTAAAAAGGTAAGTATTTAAAAAGAACGGCCCTCAAGTTTCTCGCTACTTCCTCTCGGTAACGTGTAGGTACCTATTTATTTAGAAACGCGGCAGTAAAGCATTATAAGTTTATTAATTAATAATAGATCTTAAGTACGTGAGTTAAAATGTGTGTCTATACATACTCGTATTTTATTTAAAGCACTTATAACAATAACTCTAACATTGTGTTAAGTTAAGACTTAAATTAAAAAATAGAATAAGTCTGATTAGTATGTAACCTTAATAAATATACAAAGTTCCCATTAACTGATTACGACCTTAATAAAATCTAATTTACAATTACTAAATATACAACACCACAACTAATGAGCTAAACAAATATCAACAAGACTCCAGCAAAAGCCGCAAAGCGCAAAGTTCATATAATAAACCCACTGATTTATGCTAATTACTTTAATTTCACCACGGGCATAGTCAGAGAAAACAGTAAATGTCAAATAAGAATAAAAATACGCAATGAAAAACATGTGGCCGAGAGCCGTGTGAACAAAATACTCAGTCCGATAAAAAACGACAAAGATGTCTTTGTATACCAATATTTGTTTCATAAATTATGGATCCTTTATAAGAGTAAGTAGGTATATTATGAGCTTTATACCTAGTTTATAAGTACCTACCTACCTACCTTTATAGATACAGTTTGGATTAATATTTTGTTTACAGAGATGGGCTGGTGATATGTTTACTCCGCAGAGATCATTATTAAGTATTAACCAGCCAAGTGCGAGTTTGACTCGCGCATCGAGAGTTAGCGTCTACTTTGCCGTTCGATCTCTAGACATGATAACTGCACCAACCGTAAATAATAAATTTTTAATAGTTAATATAAATGTAAACAACATATTTCCGTTTTTGAGATTTTCCTTTGTATGTGCTGTAATACATTGCTTCTTGCCAAATTTCAATATTCTAGTCAATAGGAAGTACCCTATAGGTTTGGATTCCGTTCTGGAATCTAAAAATATGCGGAAAAATGCGACATAGAAGGGGCATATATTTTGATCACCTTGACTAACAAGTTTGTTTGACAGCTGAAAGAGACCGTAGACCAGAGTATTTGGTATAACTTCATTCTTCTACTTTGTTGTATTTTATAATGTGGTGTTGCAATAAAGTTTTTATCTATCTACGAGTATCTTCTACGCGTTCGCCAAAAAAAGGCTCTAGAATCTAGACAACAAAGTGAACCCGTAAAGGTTCCTTTTTCCTTTGGAGGTACGGAACCCTAAAATATCCCCGGTAGGCATCTTGCAAAAGAATCCATATAATATAGTCATCCACAGCAATTTTAAATATTATATTATATTTTGAAGCAGTATCGTGCAAGCTTAATTGTGTAAGGGTTTAAAAGGCATTGTACAGAGCTAGCGAAAATACTACGGAATTTAACCAAAAACCAATGCCTCGATGAAACAAGGACAGCTCAGCCGTGCGATTCTCTAATGATTCTTTGTTGCGCTCGACGAGCTCACCGATGTCAAATACTTTATGAGATATCGTCATTGTACATAAGGTTGTTTTTTCAACGTTTCTTGTTATCTCGTCATTTGTTTCACGGTTGTTGTCAAAGACGCAACGATATTTGCTCTTAGAGAATCGCACGGCATTACGTCGCAAGCCAAAGCTCTGGGTGGCACTGCACCGTGAAGCTTACCTACCATGACCAGTCCATCACATCACAAGATAAGGAAAAATAAAATCTAACCTTCTTACGTTCTTAAAAACTTCGAATTTAATAAGAGAACATTAATTCATCAACAATTCAACTGTTCAAATAGGGTGTTATTTATTCTGTACAAATAGGTTAAGAAATCCTTTTTGTGTTCACTATTTAGAGGGGTAACCTCAGTGTTAGTACTTTGGATAGCACGGAATTAAGCGCCCGAGGCTTCGAAGTTTAAAGTTCGGGCGCAGTGTCTGAAAATTCCGATACTAGGCGCTGGCCTATCCGTCAACCCGTAATGGGGACCTTGCATGAAAATTTGCGTTGCGATATCGTACGTTGACATATACAGTACAAACTATCATTAATCTGTTACAACTGTGCCACAGATAACTCATAGTTTGTAATGCATATGTCAACGTAATGATAGCGTTACACTTACACAGATTCTTATGCTATACTTATACTTGGCCCTGTGCTCGTAGTGTAGCGAATAAGGCCCATAAATATTCCTCTGTAAAAGGAAGGTCCGCTCCCAGAGTGGAAACGTAATGGGCTGATTATGTTATGCTATAATTATTATATTTCTCGTGGAAAAACACCAGGCAACCAGAAAATAGGCATATAATTCGCAACAAAGTAACAGTTGAGAGATAGCGTGCAAACAATACTATCTTGTCATAATAAACAACGCCTGTTTACGTATTCGTCGGATGAGCTAGTACGACACTTAAAACTTGATTTGTGACTAAGTTTACAATTGTTAACCCTTATCACTGTGCTCAAGTGCAAGTCACGCATTATAACTGCAAAAATATGTCAACATGTCGTGAATTATGGTGATTATTGTGAAGAGTTCTATATGTAATTTATCAATTTATCGGCTGCGCTGCATAAAATGAAATGCATTGTTCGTATATGGTACCTAGAAGATAGTAACACTTCGATAAACATTCTGTTACAAAGGGCTTTAATTGGCATACTAATTAATGGTTTAAATGTTTTTCCATGTATTCGAATAGAGTCGGGTCAATAATCTTACACAATGTGTGCCGTTGTTATTCCCAAAGTTATGCAATAATACATAGATTAGGTAGAAGAAACTCGGGACCAGTTGAAACTTAAGTGGCATCGACGGAATAGTTCTAAGAAACGTGCTTTGTAAAGAAACAGAGACGGTTTTATCGTTCAAACACAATATGGGAACATAATCGAGATTCAAAGCATAGTTTCTGAATGTTTGTAATAGTTTAACGATTCCGATATGGTGATTGGGCATTGTGGTACAATTCTGAGTAAGAGAAAGTTTATGCGGGAATAAAAAGTATAGTAGATTTATTAATGTATCGATTCTTGTCATATAGAACGTATATTTCACAGATATGTATAGGCAAAATAAAGAAACGATTGGCAGCGAACACTATAAGTTTTAAGTGGATATTCACGAAGGAAGATAGACCAAGGTATATAGATCCTAGATTCAACCACTACTTCCAACATCCATTCCCCATATTTATGTACATAGCACAAACGTGTATATTGCTAGTTGTAGAACGAGAATACACTCATTGAAATGGTGTTGGAGATGCATGGTCCGAAAATACGTGCCTAATAGCCTGAAATACATATTACCTATAGACACAGTATAGATATATTATGTATATTAGGTATATGACTATGTATTTCGGTTATACCGATAGGCATTAAACTGAAACCGTGTAAATCTATATAATCGCTATGCGATTGAGTATATCTTACAACGATGAGCCTAATATGCACGTACTGATGGAAGAAGGAATGAAGTAATGCCGCATTGAGATAAAAGTTCACGTAGTATACTTCCATCTCAATGTTATGCCGAAGAAAATATGAATGGATTATGTGACAGCTGTATGAAGAAAGATGGTCACAATAGGATGGTTACTGCTAGAAAGAATCGAATATATACATTCAGTACCTGGCACCATGCCGGAAGGTGCTGGTGAAAGACATGAAACACGATATTGTCCCAATTATCGATAAAAACGCTAGGTTTAGAAGTACTGTTGAAACGGTCACGCCAATATGAATCCCATGAATGAGTTACGAGTGTTTAAAACAATATGCATCGACATTCGACGCGGTGGCTTATGCATCTAAAAATAATCAAACAATAGAAAATAATCTATCTCCTGCTGCAGTACAAAACAACCACGTATAAAACGACCACGCACAAAACAACTAGTGTTCTAAGCGAACAAGTTAGACTAGTTTCATGTACCAAAGTATACATTTTATTTCGGTATCCAATTCCTTTCACTGCACAAACAACGCAAACTGGGGATGTAAGTAAGCTACCGTGATAATACCATCAGCAACAAAGGTATGAATAAAACGCCTCACAATAGTACGAATAGCTTTATTAGAGTTGTTACTGGTGTGCAATGAACCGTTATAAAAGATATAAAGCACCCGAAAACCGTGTCCAATGAGAAAATGCACATCTTCGAATTGTTCACAGCTGTTCCAGTTTCGGCACATCACCATAGTGGCGGACGCGAAAGGCCATTATTACGCACCATAAATAATATAAAAAGCGCTAACCCTTCATTGCTTCTTCCTTTTACGATTCGGCGGAAAGAAATAAAATACTCGAGCCAAAACAAAGGGTACAAAACGAAAATGACAGGGCCACACGTTTTTCAAAGAGAATGAAAAAGAAAGAAAAATTAAGCTTAGTATTATATAATACTCGGAAGGAGTCGCTCGACGGGACTCGTATGCAAGCTTGGTTTAAAAATAACTCAAGGTTAGCTTGCCGGCATATTGGCGAGGGTCCCTTTGTAAGATCAAGGCCTACCGGTTCTACAGGATATCTATACTTTATAACGACCACTTATTTGTGTATGGAATTCTGTTGACGGAGCTTTTGCGTGGGTCGCATGGAAGAAATTCTTGAGCGCTTCGATAACAGCGTAATAAATACCAATACAAAGCTGTGTAAGGATTATTAATTGTACTTTTGGCCTTCGAGGCTTAAATAGATTTATTTAATTAACCTTGTGAATCAGCATGCGGAGTTCTCAGGGTGCATACATTTTTTTGTTAGATACTTCCCATCTATTAGTAGGCATACAAATACATATATTATCTGGATTCTTTTCATTAAAATTTCCCACAGTGAGTACAATTCAATTTTTAAACAATTATTTATTGTTGTATACAGTAATCATCAGTTTTGACAGGAGAGCTAATTTTGAACCATCCAAAATCCCTTCGCACGTTGTGCCATACATTATTACAATTTCGCGATCTGAAGGACCTTATACTTACATAATATACGAAATATAAATTTCGTAATCATTTTTTTTTCGCTATCCTTAGCATTTCATTGTAAATAAAAAGTATAATTTAAAATTGCATCGGGACGTGGGACGTTTGCATGAAACCGACGGGTTTTATAACTGCCTAAATTTTTCAATGAAACGAAACGTTTGAAACGAAATGGTCACGCCATTTCGTTTCAATCATTAAAAAACTGTAGAAAACACATATAAGACACATGACTATGCAATTCCCCTTTTTTTAAATGTATTGATATTTATTTTATTTATTCCCCAAATACATGCTCTGAATTATGATCATATGCGTTACTATTATTATTCGTATACGTTATTATTATTATTCCTTTTATTCAAAATAAATCACGGATTTCATCCGGTCCTTTACAAAGGCATAAGTGGGGCTGTAGTCAACACTTAGAGGCCTGTTTGGTATAAAAATACAAAGTAGTATAAAAAAAAACAGAAACTTATGGATAGATGGTGACATGGTATATCTATTATAAAAATGGGTAAAATGACAAGGCTATTGAAGTGATTTTATTAGTGATAAAAAGATAGTGGGCTATGGAAGATTATTATTATTATTATTATTTTTATTCAACCAATTTCACGGGTTTCACCCGGTCCTTTACAAAGGCATAAGTGGGGCTGTAGCCAACACTTAGAGGCCTGTTTGGTATAAAAATGCAGAGTATCAAAAACAGAAAGAATGTTGGATGAAGGGTAACATGGTACTTATAACTATTACAAAAATGGGTAAAATGGCCAGGCTATTGAGATGAACTTATTAGTGATAAGGAAGATAGTGGGCTATGGAAGAGACTACGGCACCTGCCAATTTTAGTCTCATGTTAATATTATTAGTGACATAAATGGGGCTGAAGTCTGTAGCCACACTATAGTAGGTACTGCAGATACAATCGTGTCTAAAAACCGAAAAATTATTGTTGTACTTATTATTATTATTCATATAATTGCTCTTTACATTGCATTTCCGGCCGATTTGCTGGTCGTAGAAGTCATATAAGAATAAAGCTTAATAATGAACGTTATTTCAATAGATTATTTCAAACCTTCCTTCGATTATTGAACCAGCAGCGCCCGCCTAAAGCGGTTGACGAAGTCATGCGCCTAACAGGCGTAATTTTATCCTTCCTACGATTAATATAAATAGTTTAAACTTTTCACTTTTTTATATAGATAATTAAATAAAATCTTTTCAATATCCGTATCGTATGATTATTTTTATCGTATTATTTCCGAAACAGCACAAAATTGAGCCGTTTTGACAGACAATTGCAAGGTAGTACTTTGAACGCGTATAATTTGAAACCAAGTAATTTAAGTGGCAACTGGCAAAATAGAAGATTAGACATAGTCTCTTCTCTATATACCTTCAAAATATATAAACAGTTAATATTCAAAATAGGATTAAACTAAGTTTCTTTATAGCTTGTTACAATATAAAGATCCATACGAACGTCTTATGTATATTCTCAGGCAATTTTATTTCGGTCAGAACCGAATCCTATGTGGAAGTTAAAAAAAATATAATTTAGCAGCTCGAATCACAATATCTAAACAGATACATGAAAAAGACAATTAAAAATATATATGTGATAAAACTCTGTATGAATATTAAAAGTTATAATTAATATTATCACATCTATTCGAAAAGGGCTAGTTTATTCCTCGCAAAACGGGAACAAAATAGCTTTTTATTTATTAAGGACTAAAAGCGATATGGATTTGGAATGTGGATACTGTAAGTAAATCTTCCATCGCCAAAGATATCAATCACTAACATTCCATGTATACAACCACAAGTAGGCAACAGGCAGATAAAGAAACCGCGCGCCGAATAAAAAAGTTTGTAAGGCAAAAATACGCGCGGAATACGTTCCGCCTTCATTCATATAGTAGTTGCTTACTTAAATTTTAATATTAGTAATAGTATTATCAAAATTAGGCCATCTTCCTCAAGTTTGTAATGAGAATGAAATAAAATAAAGTTACGATGCATTTCCGTAATTGTTCAAATCTAAATTCATTAAACTCTTCTTATTCATATTTATGTCTCATTGTTCCTAATTGTATGTAAATAAATAAACGTGCTATTCATATTAATTAGTTGCACTTACTTATTTTCTCATAGAGGGTGATAAAAAGTAGAGTTTCCACCTCGAGACACTACTTTAAACTCGAGTGACGTAACACTAATAAATTGTTTGGTAGCTTCTTGAATCGAGGACATAGTTGTAGCAGTCAAAATCTTGACCCAGCATCTCTGCATACTCTAAAACCTATAAGACTTCTACTGCCAGAGTTTGCAGGTCTTTGAGGCTGGCGTGGTACAATACAATACATTCGTCTTAAAAATAGTTGTTTGCTCCCAACCCAAAAATCGAATAAACGAGGTGTATTTTTTTATCAACATTATCAACATGAAGGTCAAATGTGTATTTGACCATTTACAATTGTCTGTCTGTCTATTGTACGCGCATCACTCTGAAACTACGTGACAGATTTTGATGCAACTAGACACTGTAATAACTAGTATTATAGCTTAACATAAATTATATTTTACTCGCATAAAACGAAAAGGTTCTTCCGGAATAAGGGACGATAGTTGAAATTTTGCAGCAACTGAGAAATTGATAGATTTTTTGGAATTTTGTATCTTTGATACCTGATGCGGTTTGACGCGGTATCCATAAAGGATTTCCTCCTCCTGAAACAAAAAAAATACACCATAAGATAGCATAAACCTACGGTCAATGCCTACGACGTCACGTTACAAAAATGTGTCTAGTATACTTATAAGCTGTTTATTTAAAAACTACTTAATTTGAGAAGTTATTTTAATTTTGAGTAGACGTGTGAACTCAAAGTAACTTTTACCTACAATAGCGCGGCGCGGCGGGTGGCTGATGATAATTCGTAAGCACTTTATTTACTAGATTATGTTTAGTATTAACGTTACAAGTAATACTAAAAACTTTTCGGTATAGTAAGTTGGAGTGGAGGTATATAACTTAACCAACAAGAATAGAATCATTCAGTGAAAAGAAATAGAATCATCCAGTGATCAACCAGATGATCCAGTGAAAAGTTAACGCTCTCTTAATCGCTGGGCTATTTGTAAAGTCAGAATAACAGCTACGAGTATTTCCTAAACTGTACGTCTGTCTGTCTATTCCGGCTTATATCTTTGTTTGTTACGGCTGAACCGATTTTGAGTATTTAAAAGATTTTATTTCAGAGACTCCGTACCCACCCCTTAAGGGGATTGCATAGCTAGTACTTATCAGAAATAACTCTTTTCTACCTCCTAATATGGTTCGATATTAGTAATGTTTTTCATGTAATCAACACATTGTTGACTATGCCCGTACGTTTCGATTTTTTTTATTTTTTTAAGTTCTTTAAAGTAAATTTATAGTACTTAAAAAATCGGATGGATGGGTCAGCTACTAATTAATATTTTCGTGGACAAGTAAATAGTTCCTGCGAAGTTTTTATAAAATGTGTAATTAGCAATGCAAACTGATGAACAGAATGTTACGTTTGTTGTGTAGTTGAGGAGTTCCCATCCACAGCTCACTGTCCCATACGTCATCAGACCAGTTCCATGGATACAATAAGAGCGTAGAATCACAGGGTATTCCAGATATCCCCTCTATCAGATGTCAATAAGTGCTTAGGTAAATTAAAAATTGTAACAAAAACTTGACACATATTTTGTTATTTAGCAGATAACCTTGGGGGTTTGTAGCCCCAGCGGTTTAGGCTCGGCATTGATGAATTGCAGTTAGTCAGTAGTTCAGTCATTAGTTGAATATTATATATAAATGAATCATATTATTTATATTAATTATTAATAATATTATATATATTTCCAGCGATTACTATCCTGGTTTTAGCAAGCCTTCAAAGTTATGATTAGATCATTAGACGAGTCGTGTGTCTGCTTTATTGTCTAATCACCAGACGTTCAAACTGGTTTCCAGTTTCTCTCCCATGTTTTTATGACATTTCTAACGAAGTTCAAAGTTAGTTCCAAATTGTACCAGGATAAGTACCTAAATAATACCACTAAAACTTAATATGCCTACTGCTTGATATCATTACTTATCTGATCATCATCAGGCGTTCATTGTGATAAAATGAGTACTGTTCTAATACGCAAAACGTTTAAGCTATAAAGTCTCTAATTGCTGCAACAGGGAGCCTAAAAGCCAATGAAACGAGTTGTAATCAAACATGGCTAAAAATCATCTAGCAAAAAAAACCTTCAGAAAATCACATCGAAATCGGAGCTCTTTTTCCGGAGATATACGATGTTACTTAACAGCTTAATACATCTCTTCACTTCCTGGGGATTAATTATATATGTTACTAGGCTTCAAGTACGTTTATTAGATATTTTTTTAAAAAGCCTGTCCCAAAAGTGGCGGTTCCAAAACAATATTTTTCTATTACAACATTGTATCATCAAATAGAAATGGAATATCGAGCGAGCTACTCAACAAAAAGCAGCATGACTAAAGCATCGGTCCAAGGCCTGCTATTTATAGCCAACAACAAATAAAGTAGTAAGTATTCAAGCGGGTACCTACATATCTCCAGCCAGACACTCACACAGTTGCGATAGTGCATCAACTGCGTCGCAAAAGCCACATTTTCCCGAGGCCTTGAACAGCCCTCGCCTCTAAAGGCAGGTGCATGCTTGGATGCACCTGCTTTAAGCTGACCTATAAAAGCAATAATTAAATAATTTATTCTCCCTCAATTACACTGTAGATGTGGGTCACATAAAAACAGATAACTAGGGTACCGTGGCAGGAAGCAATTAAATTAGAACATAAGAAGTTATGAGCTATAGGCCTTCCATACCTTCCCCATACATATTTAAAATATAACATTTGCTCGCAACGTAACGTGCAACGTAAACATAAATTTATATTACACAGTACTCGCAATTTTCTACCGACTTTCAAAAAGGAGGGGGGTACTCAATTCTAGTGTATTTTTTATGTTTGTTACCTCATAACTTTAGAGTGGGTGAACCGATTCTCAAAATTCTTCTTTTGTTTGAAAGCTGGTGCTTCCCGTGTGGTCCCATTTTAAATTTCATCATATTCGGTCCAGTAGTTTTTGAGATACATTCCAATAACTGAATAGAATGGAAGTCGGTATTACATGCTCAAATCGTACTTGTTCAAATTCTACTTGTAGCACTAAATAGATAAAGAATAGGATAATAAATAAAGACGGGAAAAGTGTACCTAATTTTAGACTAAATAGTAAGGATGGATAACAGAGCTCTGTTAAAAGACTTTGATGATCTCTTTGATACTTTTAATGTAAAGACAATTCAGGTTGACTGTAAAAATAATTTGATGAAAAAAAAATACTATAAAGGTAAAAAAGAAAGATACTTGGAGTACTAAACTTCTGCCAAGTTGTGATCTACAACCTATGTAATTAAACGTCATACTAATACTTTATTAATAAGCTAAATCGAAAGAACTAGCTGCGCTCCGCGGGTTCACTCGCGTGGTAATGTATGATGATAAATCTAAATATGTATCCTATTTTGACCAAGAATAATGTAGGCTTCTAATGGTGAAATATAGAAGTAATATAGCATTTAGCAACAAATCTTTCCTCTTTTTAATATTAGTGTAGATGACCCTCGAGTTTCTAGCTGCCTCTTCTCGTTAGTGTTTCTATTTATTTTAGAATGTCCCCGTAGAGATTTTAAAAATACAGTAATAAATAATTAACATTCGTAAGAACATCCTTGTTGCCTAATTTTCATAAATGATTATCAATTCAATTCATTACCACTATATTTTTGAGATGATAGTAAAATTCAGATTCCTTCTTTTACAATAAAATCGTTTGTTTTTACGACAAAACAACATTTACATGCGCATGTAGATGTTGCATATGCTGACTAAGAGTTAGAATAACAATAGGGCTTGCCCGTATTACATTACGATCCCGTCACGGTTGACATGATAACGTGTATGTAATTTAATATTTTAGCAAATTAAAATTTAAATTAATAAAAGCAGACTCGTGTAGATATGGCACTACAAAGTCGTGACGTCAAGAAGCTCTGCGCCCAGTATAACAATAGATATTAGATAGACTTGCTTACATACCTACTGATACCTACTGACTGCCATAGGTTTAACCAGTTCTGTAACTGAATGATAAAGAAGAATTTCACTCTCATTACTCATTGGTAACAGTGTGATTAATACAATATACAAGTGCAATTTGAAAAAAATTATACCAACTTCCATTCTAGTACTTTGGTAAAAATCAGTTATTGGAGTGTAAATCAAAAACTACTGAACCGAATTTGATGAAATTTAAATGCACCAGATTTCAAACAAAAAAATAATTTTGAGAATCGGTTCATTCTATCATAAGTTATGAGGTAACAAACATAAAAAAAAGAAAAAAATCAAATCCTTTTATTGGAAGTCGGTAGAAAATGAGAAACAAGTACAATTTGAAAAATTTAATACCGACTTCCATTCTATTCAGTTATTGGAGTGTATGTCAAAAATTACTGGACCGAATTTGATGAAATTTAAATGACACGGGAAGCACCAGAAGAATTTTGAGACTCGGTTCAGCCAGTCAAAAGTTATGAGGTAACAAACTTTAAAAAATACAGTCTAATTGAGTACCTCCTCTAACTTAAACTCTAACTAAAACGACTTTCATTCTATTATTTATGATACCTGCTCAAAATTTTAAGACCCGACGTTGATGATAAATTATTATCAAAAAATAAATATGCAGAAGATAATTACAAACCAAAACATGATTTGAGAATATATTTTGCTTTTTGTAGACTTTATTAAAAAAGCCCTAAACAAATTTCGATAAAATTTACATGATACTTCAGAAGTGGTCCATTGATCATACGACCTACCAAACAAAAAAATCATTAAAATCCTATTAATATTATAAACGTGAAAGTTTGTATGTATGGATGTATGGATGTTTGTTACTCTTTCACGCACAAACGGGGGGGCTAATGTTGATGAAATTTGGTATGGGGGTAGATGAGGCGCTGGATTAACACATAGGATACTTTTCATCATCATCATCATCATCATCCATCACCACGCGGGTGAAACCGCGGGGCGCAGCTAGTATATTCATAATTGGCGGAATGATCGCGTAACATACATACAACCGAATTGAGAACCTCCTCCCTCTTTTATGATCATGATGAAAAGTATCCTTTCAGTGTTAATCCAGCGCCTCATCCACCTCCATAACCAATTTCATCAAAATTTGGTCCAGCGGTTTAAACGTGTAACAAAGTCAAAGTCAAAACCATTTATTCAATTTAGGCATCAAAGACGCACTTATGGACGTCAATTTTTCATTATAATGTAATTTAAAGACTACCACCGCGTTCAAAAATATATAGAGCCGGAGATAACAAACATTTAAACACAATTTTCACATAATTTATTGATTCAAGCGTTACTTTGCGGAAATATATTTAGTGTTAAATATTTTAATATAAATATTTAAATATTTTTTAATATCGTTTTGTGACAATTTTCACAAATTTTCGCCTTCATTAAATTAGCGAAAAAATCGAGACTGTGATATTAGTGAGTCTTCCAACTTTAAATCAGTGCTTTCGGATCATACTGTAGCCTCGAGGAAAAATATCTGGTACCTACTACGGTGATACCTTCAAAGACGGATATTTCTATGATATAATGTCTCCTGCTTGATACCTTCCTGGGATAACGTGTAGGGATTATGAATACGCTTTTACAGATATGGGTGACTCGGCCCCAATGGATGTAGTCTCAGTCATAATTCAGTGCATAAACTTATATCTAACCACCGTAGTGGTGGCAGTGGCTTCGCTTTAACTGTTTGGAAAATATTTCGCACTGTCCAACAAAATTTCAGGCTCATCTGAAAAAAAACTCTTGTCATAATCATCATCATCATCAGCCTGTAGCAGTCCACTGCTGGACATAGGCCTCTCCAATTGCACGCCACTTAGGTCTATCTTGGGCTTCTCGCATCCTTCTTGTCATAATGCCCATTATGAAAAAAAACTCTTGTCATAACGCCCATTATGACAAGAGTTTTTTTTTTCAGGAAGAGCCTGATATTTTGGTGGATACCACCACAGTGAAAATATTGTCCAAGCAGTCTTGTCTACGAATTTTCATGGACTAGACGGAATAGAAACGGATCCATTTTCGGTTTACCGAAGAGAGAGCTATAGATTTTACAAAGACCACAGGATAGGTATTGCTTCCTTATGTAAATCCGATACATTTTATATAAGCGCTTACCCCTGGAGAATGCTTTATATCATTCATCAATTATTTTTTATAGGAATTGTTTTTTAACTCTGAATACTTTGAATCCTCTGAATATTTTTATGCTAGCAAAATACGTTTAATCTACTGATAAATTATATGTTTCCATGGATAATGTATTGCTTCATGCGTTATTTTGCAGAAATCTTTAATAATACAATTTGAAACTTGACTGGCTGTAAATACCTAATATTTATTTTAATATATTTATTATCTACAACATCCCTCTTACTTTGTTGCGTTTAGGTATATGGCACTTGTGGTTTACTCATTATTTTCATAACTGATTGTGATGTTTGCTGTTTTTGTTAACTAAACTAAACATTGTTAGTATTAATTTTCTAAAAGTGAAAACTATGGTCTCAAATTTTTATTTTCTTCAACTTATATCATTTTGTTTGCAGCTGTTTGTTTCTCAAGTACAATAAAATAAATATAAAAAGAATATTCAAGATGCGTAGGAGGGTTAAATATGCCTTCTTTGTACAACAACAATTTTCCATTACTTTTTTGTTTTGTACGGAACCAACCTTCAAGCTGAACAAAGGATGTCGTCAGTAGGTAGTAACTGCATGTAACTACTTGACCAATATATTATACTCGTTGTACTTGAATACTTTTATAGTTTTTATGTTTTAGGGTGAAGTTCTATCTATAGCGTAGCGAAAGCTATGAGTAAAGCAAGCATTATTAGCAGGTATTGTAAGTAAATACCTACAATAATTGAGTTTTACGTCAATACAGTTCATAGTGAGACCACAGTAAAAGAGGAATTTGAACTGTGGTGATATATCGATCGGTGCTGATATAAAGTATTGTTGCCATACGGAGTAGAGGTTCGGTATTCGCTAAGAGAAAAAGATCCGAAAAAGAAAGGGAAGAAAAATCGATGGATTGCTGTAGCGTTTGTCATTATGACTGTCGATTAAAACTACGAGAACTAGTTTGTGATTAAACATGAAGTAATGATGATGATAATGTTAGTTATTTTCTCAGATAGCAACTATTGTGTTGAAATTTGTCGATTTCAATCGTTTTCTCGTCCTTTGCCTACCACTGACGGTAGTTCTGACTCTAAATCAGAATTGACTTGATAGGTCAAGGTTACGAGTTAAACCTTGACCTATCAAGTACTTTTTCGAAGAAGTGAAAGTATAGTCCCAAAGTCAGTAACCTAACAAAATAATTTCTGTTATTTAAAAAGTATTAGCTACTTTTAGCATTCCATGAATTAAAGCATGCATTTTTGCACAAACGATATGCCATTTTAGTAATACTTAATATATATATAATGGTATTTATAATAATCTCTATACCAACGTACCGCTAGAGTCAAATTTAAATAAGTTGTTATCTTGTTTAGGTAGGTCTTTAATGGTATAGAAACAAAACCTTGTAATTATTAAATGTACCGAAAATCAAGGTTTTTTGGCTAACGCCTCAGGAAAATAACATCAAAATGTAAATGCAAAACCAAGTTATTGTTAAACATATTGTTACTTACGGGATGGAAACCGTGACAGTTCAAGTAAGTGCTTTGGGTGTTCTTATGATCATTAGGCAAGTAGATACTACATATTATTGTATTTCTATTATAGTATAAGTGTATAATGGAGTGTAATTATTTTTTTATTTTGCTCTGTAATGCTATTTTATTGCCAATAAAAATAGGTAATAAAGGCCTTTATATACATAAAACTAAAATGTTTCCAAAACTTCTAGGCGGTACATTTTTTTAGTATATGACAGTGTGTAGTTAAGACTTCCTGAACAGCAGCTTGAGTATGTGGTATCAGTCGTCAGCCATGTCGCCCTCTGCATCTCATAGCATAGCTTATATTGACCTTGCGTGGTGGAACTTTACCCTTACTTCGCTCGACTGCCCAAAGGAAATGAGGTATTTATGTAGGTACATCATAACAACTATTATTGTAGTTTTTACGGCTGCATTCTCTGATGGTACCTCCTGACATGGCGAAGCGTGTGAGCATTAATATTTTGAAAGGTTAACTGCTGAACATTGTAAGTATTACATAGGGAGGTATCTACCTACTTATGTATTTTGTAATTATTTTCAACTCATATATATATATATATAAGAAAGATGTTATAATTTTGTATAAGAAATATCGATAAGTAATATCGATAAGTAAATATCGATATAAGAAAGGCGTTATAATTTTGTCTGTGTCTGCGTCTCTGCTACTCTGCTGAATTTACTGATACTGGAAACGATAGTTGATAGCGATATGCGCGCGAGTCACCTAGGTATACTTAACGAGAGAAAAAAAGATAATTAATAATTAAGAATGTACTTAACACGTATTTTTTATTTTTTGCTATCTGAAGTGCAGTAAATTTCAAAAATGTATGTATAAGTATGGAAAAAAGTAGTTCTTGCACGACGCGATTCATTCAAAACTTGGTAAAAATAAATGTTAACGTAAATGAAATATATGTTATTTTTAAATACATTACAATAAATGATCATGCTTAATATCCTCGAAGAGGCATAGGCATCGGTGTTTTAAAAACCTGCATTTCGCCACATCCTGAACAGAGCGAGACGTTTCTTTACTCCTGATCAGCGTTGCCTTCTTTATAAAACTCAGGTGCGCCCATGTATTGATTATTGTTGCCACCTCTGGGATGGATCCGCTAATTACCTCATTGATGATCTCGACAGACACCAACGTCGTGCTGTCCGTATTATTGGAGACGATGAAGTCACTCAACACCTAGAACCCCTACAAGTGAGTAAAACTATAGCTACTTTAAGCGTTTTTACCGGTTGTTTGATGGCGAATGTTCTGAAGAGCTTTTTAATATCCTTCCTCACCACCCCGATCCCGAACTACTCGTTCCGGCCTAGCATTCTGGCCTAAGAACCCAACAACTGTCCGACCCCGGGATAATAATTTAATTGGCCGTCCGGGGGTGGAGACGCAAGAGCAAGTAACAAAAAGCTCCAAGGGTGGAAGTGTTAAAGGGCATAACGCCGGTAGTAGCGCTCTATTGAAACCGCAGCACACCTCTCGACACCCTTTAGCCATCCACACAAACGTTGCATCACTAATAAGTTCAAATCAATAGCCTGGCCATTTTACCCATATTTGTAATAGTTATAAGCACCATGTTACCCTTCATCCAACATGTTCTCTGTTTTTTATAGTCCTTTGTATTTTTATACCAAACAGGCCTCTAAGTATTGGCTACAGCCCCACTTATGCCTATGTAAAGGACCGGGTGAAACCCGTGAAATTGGTTGAATAAAAATAATAATAATTTAATAATATGGGATCCAAGGAACTCGAGATCCCAAAACCGCACTTCTACCACTACACCAAAACCAAGCGAGCGAAGCCGCTTGGGGGTCAGCTAGTTTATCTAGCTCAGTTTATCAGCTAGTTAAGCCAGCTTATAAGTATATAGAATCAATATACAAATTATAACACGATAAACAATAGCGCCAAATGCGTCGTAGATCTTGCATCCATTGAAATTTGAAATTCAATGCTGTTCAATGGCGATTCAGGGTCACACATATGGCCTCCCCATATTAACATTACTGGAGTTCCCCCTCCGAGCTAAACTGGTTTATTTGCGACGCAATTCCTTGCTTTTTGTTTTCTTTTTATTTTCTTCCAGCCAGTGTTGCAGTATTACGTAATCTGAAACGTATTATTACGACTGTATGTAGGTTGAATGTAGAACTGTTTTGTTCTGATGCGAGTGTACTAATTCCAACACCCTCGACTTTATACATGTTACCTGTACCTGTACTTAGGTACCTACAGACATGTTTTTTTTACTTTCGCACTAGATCTGAACTTAAATTAGTCTGTTCTTAAATTATTTGAATTGGGCTCGGTACCTATCGAAATTTGCCAGACACAGGCAAATATAAAAAGTATTTTTGTATTCGTGGGTAGTACTCTATTATTAAATCAATCATTCAATCAATCATTTCTTTAAACCTAGTGGATCTAGGTAGTACATATACATGTGATGTTAAAATTAAATAATTTCACTAGATCCTATCCATTCTGTGGTATCTACCACAGAAAAAATAATAGAGCACTACTAATCTCTATTAAAATCTAATAAGAACGGAAGCAGTTGAGTTCGCGAGTGTTTGCTCCAATATATTAATCAGGCTCTTCAAGTACTTAGCTGTTGATTACGTACAAGAGCATGCAGAATAAATACGAATATATGGACCGTGTACTTGACTAACACATGCTTTTTTCACTTGCAATATTACGTCATGCAACCCTAACCGACGGTAATTAGCATTACAACCTGAGATGGTGGTACTGAATTTCATTACAAAGCGCTGATCAGTTAGTAATGTTATTTGAGTATTGAACGTCCAGACTCATAGCAAATTTTAGCATAGATAGGTACACCAAAAATAATTCATCAAAGTATGCATGAAAACTTCACGTACTTAAATGTAGGCATACACTAAAAAGTTTGCATTTCTATCATTACGCTAATGTTTTCAATTTTAAAAACACTTCTTTGTTTAAATAAAATAATATACTCAAAATAACCAGCTGTGCGATTCTGTAATGATTCGTCGTGTGTAATGATGTTCTGTAATGATTCGTCTCTGAGCTCGTCGACAAGCTCACCGATGTCAAATACTTATGGGAGATCCCAATAATCTATATATCCACAGTTTACCTTACTACCGATAGAAATTTGACATAACGTCCATACAAATAGTGTCAAATATCTATCTCTAGAAGGGTAAACCGACGATAGATAGGTTATTGGGACCGGCCGTTAATGAGATATCGCCCACTGTACTTATGGTTGCATTTCCAATGTTTCTTGTCATCTCTTCATTTGTTTAACGGATGTTGTCAAAGATGCAACGATGTTTGCTCTTAGAGAATCGCACGGCAGAATGAGCCGAAACAGCCGTGCTATTCTCTAAGAGCATACATCGTTGCATCTTTGACAACATCCGTGAATCAAATGAAGAGATGACAAGAAACGTTGGAAAAACAACCTTATTTACAAGGGCGATATCTCATAAAGTATTTGACATCGGTGAGCTCGTCTACGAATCATTCAGAATCGCACGGCTGATACAAACTTTGACAGAACTGTCATCATTAGGATTTTGACGTAGGCGAAGATCTATCTGAATCCTGAATTATAAATTGACATAAAGTAAATCTTAGTACTTAAATTACTATATTGTTATATATTATATTGGTATACAATACACGCCAATGATCCAGCTAGTACCTCCCTACCGTTTGTGGTGCTGGTATGAATCATCACAAACAGATGAATTTTGTATTATTCAAGAAGGGCCTCGCGGTTTGACTCACGTGATGGCCGAAAACTGAATTTCTTTAGGCTTACATTACGTTTTTATAGTTACAAAAACATAAATGGAACGTATATAATTCTATGTATTTAAAATAATGGTATAGTCACAAGACAAAATGCTAATTAACTTAACTTTCATTTCACGTTTTTAGTGCAAGTACCGTAATAGTCGTTAAATTTGTCGAGTCGCTAAGATCGATAAAAAGCGTATCGCCCATAGCAAGTATGGAAGTAATATCGACGACTTATACGATCGTCAAATTGTCGACAGTATATCGATTATTACGAATTGTGTGCATTCCACAATGCGTCTTCTATCATTTGAAGATTTCTACGAGCATTTCGCTCTTCTACGATCAAAAGAAAGCCGACGTCTATTTTTTATTGAATACTATATAATAGCTGCGCCCCGCGATTACACCCGAATGGTGATGGGTGATGTTAATGAATATTGTCCTATATGTTCATTCAGCGCCCCATCTACCTCCATGTCAAATTTCATCAAAATTGGGCCAGCCGTTTGAGCGTAAGAGAATAACAAACATCCATTCATCCATAAATACAAACTTTTGCGTTTATATTAGTAAGATCAAACGCAACTAAACAATATCCCCATTCCCGTCGCCTGTCGATAATCTAATATTGAGGTCATTTTCAAAGCTGACAGAACAATCGTTAAAATCGATTAAATATCTCGATCTCAAACGTAATTTAACAGTTCAATGCTAGGGTTATCGTTATAATCGTAAAAGCTTATCGAATTTGTACCGACCGCTTAGTTTTTTTACCTACTTGCAATGATCGATACAAGATTGATATAGCAAATTTTTTTCGAAGTATGACGAATTCAAGACTCAAATTTATCGATCGGTAAGTTCGGTACTTGCACTGCTGGCACAATACACTCGTAAACACACTTATAAATAGTTGTTTGCTTCCAACCTAAAAATCTAAACTTTTAGTGTGACCGATGTAATAGGATTTGCTGTAACTGAGCAACTTAATGCCAGCCGATGCAATTTTATTAATGAGGAAGTTACCTATATATATATATATATATATATCATTGAAATAATATAATACACGCGGACACTACAAAATGGATGTTTCTTCCAGTACCTCGGCCGAAAGAAAAAAACTTACATAGTCTTTACCAAAATAAAGTCTTCTAAAATCTAAATAAAAATATTAAAAAAAAAGTCCAAATAAAAACCTTCTGCGTTTGTCTGTATATCCGCTAACTCCTGCGAAACCACGCAACGGACTTTGATGCGGTTTTCACCATCAGTATGATCATTTTTCATGGAAGATTACATGTATGGTACCTATATAATAAAACCTAATCAGGTTTTTATGTAAGTACTTAGAAAAAAACACACTTCACATTTTTCACGTCTGGTTTTTTTTCTTTCTTTTTTGCGTGCCGTGCGAAGCCGGGGCTTGTCACTGGTATTCAATAAATATTAAATTATTTACGCGTTACTTATTATATATTTTTATTTATTAATATGAATGCATTTGCACCTCTACATATTACCAGTCCTTTGAACAAAATCCTAACTAATTTAGTTATTTAAAATCAAAATCTATATAAAGTCAATCTTTAAATAATACCAATTCTTAATAAAATTATATTACACTAGCTGCGCTCCGCGGTGTCACCCGGGTGGCAATGGATGATGATGATGATGAATCAACATATATAGCGTAATATGTTAGTCAGGGTTTAACGTATAGAATTCTAATGGTGAAATAATATTTCGCATTCAAACAAACAAACAAATCTTTTCTTTTTATTGTATTACTAGCTGCGCTCCGCGGTTTCACCCGCGTGGTGATGTATGATGTTGCTAATGAATCAAAATATATAGCGTAATATGTTAGTCAGGGTTTAACATATAGAATTATAATGGTGAAATATTTTTTCAAATCAGTCCAGTAGTTTCGTATCGGAGCCTATTCAATTCAAACAAACAAATCTTTCTTCTTTATAGTATTACTAGCTGCGCTCCGCGGTTTCACCTGCGTGGTGATGTATTATGATCATGATGAATCAAAATATATAGCCTAAGTTCATCAGGATAATGTAGGATTCTAATAGTGAAAGAATTTTTCATTTTGGTCCATTTGCTTCGGAACCTATTCAATTCAAATTAACAAACAAATCTTTCCTCTTTAATATATTAGTATAGATATATAGAAGTTTATTTCGTACCGTTTTGATAATATTGACGAAGCAAAATGGTAACTGAAACATTTATTATATGATGATTAATGAAAAGGTTTTAAAAAGCACTACTCAAAGATCCTGCTTTATAATACTTTTTACATTCTATAATGAAATGAAAAGGGTGTACATATAATGACAAAAATGATATAATATAATCTCTTTATTGCTACACCACAGTACAATAGTATATTATGCAACTAGTGAATAAAGGACGGATTTAATGCGAGGGCCATTGATGAATCACGAGTAAGGGAAGGAATTTAACGATGATTGAATCACGAGCGTAGCGAGTTATTCAAGTTTTAGAATCCTGAGCGATGCGAGTGATTCAAGTGTTAGAATCCTGAGCGATGCGAGTGATTCAAGTGTTAGAATCCTGAGCGATGCGAGTGATTCATGGCTCTCGATATAAATCCGTTTTATTCAAGAGTTGCATACTATACTTTATACCTTGACTACGAGAAAAAGAAATAAAGGAAGGTTAAATCAATTAAAATGCACATTAAAATTAGAACAATTACTAAACATAAGAGTAATTTATTTATTATTATTATATATTTTTTCTATAATCGCAGCAAAGAACACAATACAGTTTTTATTCTAATGCTAAACTCCTTGTCTCAAATATCGACCAATCAAATCTCGAGGAGTTAGTTGCACAGAGACTTTGTATGTCGACTATTGCGTAAGGAAGATGTATAAGCACTGAGATGGAGATCGAATATATTGGTGTGTTCGAAGTTCAAACACCAAAACAGTGATTAAAAGGCCTTTTCACTCTTTATTGTTGTTATTCACTGTTTTCAGTGAATAAAATAAGCTTTTTAGAGTAGGAATGGTATAAAAATACAAACAAAAGAATTACGATAACGTTGTCAACAAAAACATTACCAAACAATGAAATCATAATTTTTAGGGCGGTCTTATCGCTCAAACCTTACCAGATAACCATGGTTACTATGTACATACATTCTTTTTTGTAAGTATCCGAACAATAATTCAAATGCGTTAGTGAGCTCAGTTTTTTGTTAAAGCGTTAGTTTCTTTTTCAGAAAATAAATACAAATATTGTAAGAAATTTATAGCCCGCACGCTGAATATGTCATACAGCATCCTTACAGCTTCGCTACCATTTCGCCTTAAAAAGACCTGAGAAAACTTCAGGGAGAAAACAGTGCACGTGTAAACTAAATACTCCAGTCCCCCTCAAAAACGAATGCATCCACCTGGCCGAGAAGAATGTAAGAAAAGAATTGGGTCACACGTCGTTCCAAAGGCTCCTTTATCCGTTCCCTATCCTTGGACCGGTTTCGGAGACTCGTTCCTTTTTATACCTCATCCCTATTGCAGCACGTGCGTATGAGAATCGCCTCGTTGAATAGATTTTGGACTTTGATTTGGTGAGTGCTGTGTTTTTCGGTGTTTATTGTAGTGTAAGAAGGGTCATAGCTTTCGTAGACTACGAATGTACTTAAAGGTCAGTTGTTTGTAAATAATTTGTATTAGCTAAATGTGTATGAGATAAAAATCTAAAAATGAGACTATATGATGTGGCTTTATTAATATACTACCTGCTCTCCGCGGTTTCACCCGCGCGGTGATGGATGATGATGATGATGATGAATCTTATAGGTATAGCCTAAGTTACTCAGGGTGAATGTAGCTTTCCAATTGTGAAATAATCTTTATAATCGGTACAGTACTTTTGAGCCAATTCGTTACAAACATACATACAAATCTTTCCTCTTTATAATATTATAGTAAGTATAGATAGATAACAACGTAGGTGATTACGAAATATTAAATATATCTTCCTATCATTATAGCCAACATGTAAAAATATTGCGAAATAATTAAATTAAAACCGATTTAATTATGAAATTAACGAAACGAGACAAAGAGGTAGATATATAATATAATAGGTATAATATAATTGATTGGGCATTACGAAGTCTTTTCCGCAGGCATTCCGTTTGTCTAAAAAAATGCGACGTCTTCAACTTGTCCTTAGACTCAATGGACACTCACTTTCAACTTTGTGTTAGCTTGTAGTCCTGTAGCCCAGGAGAAGACATTTGATACATTTTATCCCCGGAAAATGGTTGATAATGCGCGTGGGGGGAGCCGTGGGTGCAAGTCTGGTTAACTATAGTTAATACTTGCTACAGACGACAGTCAAAGTCAAAGTCAAAATCATTTATTCAATTTAGGCATCAAAGACGTACTTATGAACGTCAATTTTTCATTATAATGTACTTTAAAGACTACCGCCGCGTTCCAAAATATATAGAGCCTACCGAGAAGAAGCGGCAAGAAACTCGGGGCCATTCTTTTTAAAGATGTTTTTACATTGTTTTTACTTTGGTACTACAAATATTAGCTCCAGTGTGTTGCCTTACAAAAGAGAACATAATAATGGTATCAATAGGGCAAGACACGCTACACTTTAACATCTTAGTACACGAGTAGATAGATACTTTTTTTTTTTTTTGAGGGGTGAAATGCTGTCCACATCCCTTCCGCCGCGAGGGTGACGGAAAGGGGTATGTTGGACTCAGACCCACTAAAACCCCCCCGTGAGCAGTCCTCCACCATGGTGGGGCGAGACGGGGTCGCTCTGGCATTCACTATCTCGCCCCAGTGGTAGGCCCGGATTGATCTTAACCGGGCCTCAGCGCCTGCGAAGGGATGACCTTGCTGACCAAGGTCACCCCCTAGACGTGTAGGGTCGTGCTAGCCGGCGAAGAGTCCCTCGACTCTTCACCAGTGACCCCACTACGGAGGAAGGAGGAGACGTGCGAACCGTCTCCTCCTTTCCCCCGGTCGTCTGCGCCGGAGTGGATCAGCTCGGCCATCATTCTCCCTGATCCGCTCCGCGATCCTGAGCTTCCTAGATCCTGGAGTGATCAGTCCCATGCTATTTTATCCTCCAAGTAATCCATTTTGTAATAGCCTTTTTGACAGAATTTCGTTTTCATAGTAATTTTAAACTTATTTATAAGCAAGTCTCGGATAACATTGTGAACTTGGGGTATCCCAAGTTATATATTATATTATAAATATACTTCTGGTTTTACTATGATAGTACTCTTCGCTTAGTTTATACATGGGAGATAAACTAGTATATTAAACACATCATCTGACTATAGAAGAAGAAATGTAATTTACAATGTACTACTTACATATTTAAATAAATATAAATTTGTTTGATGATGTAACTTTAAAAAATACCAATTCTACGCAGTATAGGATAATAACCAATAATAACCAATTTTTACAGACAACCTTGGGATGGATAGAAATTTATATATATATAAATCGAGCTTTATATATTATAATTAGAAATGGCGCATGGTGGTGTTAAACGAAAAAACTAAACAATTTTAACTTAGTGCATAGATAATTTTAAAATGTGTTGTTTCCATATTACTTTTCAAAATATTTCGTTTGCTCAGAGAATATTACTTTTTTTTTTTTAAAGTACTAACGCCTGCTTAGCGATACCAAACATTGCAATATATTAAAGAGAAAAAAAAAAATAACATTCGAACCTGCGTCTTCCGACAATCCATGTCAGACGCCATGACCATCTAGGCAATATCAATAGATGTCGCTCCGTCCCCGTAAGACGGTAAAAATAGGATAGAGTTAAAATACGATGCTCACAGGACAGGACTCACCCGTATGCCCTCTAAAGTGTTGAAGAAACAGTAACCTAGTGAAAAATGTATCTTACTATCTTACCGTCATATTATGTTACAAATGTTGTTATTTTGAGGGTGGCTTACAACTAGGGTTGCCATCTCAAAAATTTGGCAACTAGGGCAAAACGCCTGAAAACCCTGGATTTTATAGCCGAGAACCCGGACATGTCAACACGTTTTTTATACATAGTCAGTGTAATAAAAAATACAAAAATCACCTTTATGTTTATTTTCAGACCTTAAAATTAAATTAAGTCATCTTTTATCATCATTTTAAATGTACCAAACAAAACAGAAACAGAATCTTATTAGCATTTGTTACAAATTGTGTAAATAACCAGTTAGAATTTTTTTTATTTGTTGCCCAACATTTTAAATTTTTATACCCGGATTTCAAATGAAACCCCGCCCGGACGCTCCCCGGATGCCCTCTAAACTAGGAAAAATCCGGGGAAGCCCGGACGGATGGCAACCCTACTTACAACTAACTCCAAGAAAGTCATACAGTCACACGTCTAGAGGCAATTGCCTTGGCACAGCCAGGTAGGGTCACGAGTTCGCCCGGCCTCACCCAGTTAACATGAAAAAAATCATTTCTTCATGAAGAAATAGATGAAGAAGAATAATTTAAAAAGTTAATGTATCAGGTTGGCTTCTAGTCCCTCATAACTAACCCTGGTTACGCCAATGTTATCTTGCCACCTTCACTAACTAAGCATTACTACATTAATTTTCACATACTTATACAATATGTGAATGGAAAGACAATTCTGTGAATTTGGGAATGAGTGCTAGTGGCCGAGGACATATGGAATTGGAGCACTATTTATACTTGTCCAGGCTTTACTACGGCTGAGACAGATGTTGAGACGTTGTTAAAAGGAAAATCAATCAATAGCAAGTGCGGACGCAGCCGGGTGCGTGAGTGCTCTATGAAGAAATAACCCAGGTCACGAAACCGGTCCAATTCAACAATAGGTAGGTACGTATACCGTGTAAGCAAAACCATTAATCTTTACACAATATTATAAAGAGGAAAGATTTGTTTCTTTGAATTCAATAAATAGGCTTGGACTATACTACTAACTACTGGACCGATTTTAAAAATTCTTTCTCCATTAGAATCCTGCATTATCCCTGATGAACAATAGCTATATATTTTGACTCATCATCATCCATCACCACGCGGGTGAAACCGCGGAGCGCAAAATGGCTAACGAAATTGCAATTTGCAATTGCAGTAAGTATATGTCAGCCTTGCTGGTTATTTTAAGAAGGGAAGAAAATTTACAGTACAGTTTACCTTTTGTTGACCGGTAGGTATTCCAGAACGCTTCGATCAAATTATTTTGTATTGGCCGAAGCTAGTCGTGAATCTCAGCTTGACTGGAGATCTGACAAATGATTTTAACTCAGAACTTTATTTTCATTAATGTCTATAGGTTAATGAAAAAGCACGACATCCACCTGGTAATAAGCGGTAACATGTCAGATGCATTACTATTTTACTGTAATTTCACCGACACTCATACCCTTTATCCTACTTACTAGTAGAAAGAGGAATGGTAGCAGTAACTACCTACTTCCCCGAACGAACTCTTCACAAAGCCACAGTAATCTGTGACAAAGCGTTCTACTGCTGGGTACCTACTAAATCTGTACCTACTGTGCCTAATTCATGCTGAGCGTAGGTAGGTACCTACTACTATCATACTACCCTACCACCGTACCTAGGTGATGAATTTGCTGAGCTACAGAGGTATCCTACAGCTCATGGAGTAAGGTACGGAAAATAAGATTTACTAAATGTCAAAAGCAAGAACATAACCGAAGAATGCAGAAAAGCAAGAACATAATCCAGAGTATGGATGCGTCCACCATGGCACCCTCATCAAGAATGCCGCATTGCCCGTCGACGACGCCCGCTCTCGCTGCCGCTTCCGCTACCCGCGAAAGTGAAAATCTGCTAGGCACTTTCTCCCCACCGCCGCGCCGCCGCCGGCGTGTCGGCCGCATCGCCACTCGCCCCGCCCCTCGGTGCAGGGCGCACACCCCCCGCGCACTCCGCGCACCGCCCCCCGCGCCGCGGCTCGCAAGGTCAGCCCGCGTGCAGGCGGGCAGCGGCGTGGCGCGGCGACGCGCTGCGCTCTTGAAATTTCGCTTTCGTTCACTCGCATTAGTCGGCCGCGCGCGCTCCGACAAGCATGTATTTCGTGTGACGTGCTCCGCTACTTCCGCGCACATTCGTTTTCGTCGAGTGTTGTCGCGACAGCATGGCGCCCCGACGTCAAGGCGCGACCGGTGAACGCGAACCGGAGGAGCCTCGCGGTTGCTGCGTACCAGGCGAATGTCTTCGTCCTCGCAACCCGGTACGCGGCGAAGACGCGGTTCGCGTGGTATGCAATAACGACACGTGTGCCGCCGGCCGGTATATGCACAGAGAATGCTTCGAGCAATGGGAGGCCGGGGTGCTCGCATATCTCAAATCCTGCGGGCGAGCCCGTTCCTGGTCAGAGAAACAGAGACATCAGAATTTGTGGACGAAGAAGGGTTACGATTTAGCGTTCAAGGCTTGCGGTTGCCGTTGCGGGCGCGGGCACTTGAAAAAAGATCTCGATTGGGCTCCTCCAGCGGTGATCCGGGCAGACGATGAGAAGAAACGCCGCCGCCGGGCTCGGCCGAATCGTGCGCCGGTCATCCCGGATGGCCGACCGCGGGCCTTTAGCATGTCTTCCTGCGGGTCGTGTTCTCCGCCGTCGACGGCGCCTTCCGAGCCATCCGCAAGTCCGACACACGCTCCACCTGCGCCTGCATCCCTCGTAATCGCTCCAGGGAAGAGGCATTCCAAGCCAGAGGTCATCTCTGACAGGATTCGGTAAGCAATTTTAACTGTTTTGATGAGGATAAGAGTTAACTTCTCAATCCGTTTTGAATTTCTACAATGTTTATTTTATTGTTACTGGCATACCTACCTACATATAAGTCATTTATGGTGCTCCACCGAGTACCTAAGTAGTGCCTAACTAAACCTTGATGGATTGACGAAAACGGAACAGTCAGCGTTTACTAAGTCAGGTAAGTAGGTAGGTAAATATTACAATTTTTTTTTATTTTAATTGTGTCTATGCTGACGATGCTGACATTGTAGTATTATCTACCAGATGATGCAGAAAACGGCAATGGAAATAAACGATGCCAAGCAGAATGCGCACACAGATAGATCTGATCAATTATTCTCAATTGCCCTGACACAGGAATTCCAGAAGAATTCTGAAAAAATTTGCCTACCTACTCAGTAGTCAAATTTCTACTTGAGTTCGGTACATACAGAGTTGTGGCCAGTACCTATCCATTTTCAGATTATTCTATCTTATAATTTCATAATCTTGTCTTATTTCGCGATGTTAAGATTCCATTGACCTTCAATATAGGTAGGCTTCTGAGATTCTGACTCTCGGTGCTCTTTCAGTCTTAGTATCAAAAGGGGTAGGTTCCTACCTACCATCTTACTATTCAGTAGGTATCATTATAATTTAATAAACCTATAGAACCTAGGTATTAAAACTACCTACTTACTAGAAAGGTTGACATTGTCCAAAAACTGAAATGGTTCTGCACTTTTATTATATGTAATCTACCTACCTATCGAGCTATGGTAAGTGCCAACTTATAGGCACATTACCGTGTTACAGGTGTAAGGTTTGATCTGTTCGTATTTTTTTACCCTATGAACTTCGTTTTGTAGGCGCTGGTACGGTCAACAACAAAAGAAGGTATCTGTACATTTTTATATTTTCGTTCAAATTGCTAATGCATAGAATACAAAATATATACGATAATGATTCTTTACGTTTAAACCAATTTTGTAATTATGTCCATAATGCGATAAATTGATACTACCTACTAGGTACCAACCTATGTCTATGTTTTTTTAATTTTACGTAAAACAATAATTATAATAGGTAACGACCAAATTTCATCGTGGTTTAAATTTTAAAATATATCAAAGAAACGTGCTTAGTGTTCTCAATAACCGCCGTAGAAAGATTTAGAAACGCAATTACACGCTTTATACTTATAAAGTACCTACTTATTTGGTGCTAAAACGTGACTTGAAGACAGGACTGGACTGTACCACACTGTACCGTGACATAAAGTAGATAGGTATACCCAATTAGGTAGGTACCTACCGCAAGTAGACCTACAGCAACCCGTCTGAATGGGTACCACCACAGTGCTAGATAATCTCTCCCGAGCAGTAGTGTGCAAGCACTACCGTGCAATCCTTTATTGACACAAGAACACGTATTAAACAGTATTTTGTAGCACAGCACAGCCATGCGATTGTCTAAAAGCAAACATCGTTGCATCTTTGGCAACATCCGTGAAACAAATGACGAGATGACTAAAAACGTTGGAAAAAAACCTTGTGTACAAGGGCAATCTCTCATAAAGTATTTGACATCGGTGAGCTCGTCGACGAGCGCATCTACTAATCATTACAGAATCGCACGGCAGATCTACCTATGATAAAATCCGTGGCACAGCTATAGTCATACCTATCTGCCAAGCAAGCATATTTATTTCACAAAATTTCACAGCTTATATAATTTATTAATGTTTATAATAAAATTATCGGGACTTTCGCGCGCAGTTTATTATTAAAAATAGTTAATCGTCGAGGTTAGTCAAAATTATGTATAGATAATTATCATTGTGCGACAAAGTCTTAATTTTCTCTTAAACAAATTTACTTCTGGAAAATGTAATAAGCTCTATACAATTTATTATTAGGTAACTAGATAGTAGTATATATGCAAAAAAATCTTAAAACAAACGCGAAGCCATAATTATTCTAACTATATGGATATAATCTAATCCTATCGGGACTTTTAAATAAGTAACTCGTCCTTTATTTCGAGAACGAAACTGCTGAAATTGTAGAGGAGCCCTTATAAATGCAATATCACCGGGTTAAAACATTAACCGCGCACCGCTGCACACCTGGTTTCCGTTTCCGGGCGCCAAATGCGTTTTTCCCGAAATTGTGGCCATCTGCCCCCCTTGCCAAATTCACGCCAAAAAAAGAAAAAGTTTTTGGTGCGGGTAGTATTACGGTAGGTATATCTATAGTTTGAAGGCTGTCATTACTCATTCTGTGTATTCTGTCGAAATTGTCAAGTATTTAGGTATTTTAGTCATTTACTGTACTATCTACTCGTACATAAGTTAATTTTAATTTTAAAAATATTCAAGTGATAGTAGTGTTAAAATGAAGTTGCTAATTTAAGTAGAACTAGTTTAGTAACATTATTATTTGTTTTAACTGTGTAATTCTCTTATTTATAGGTAAAAGAATTTCAGCCAAATCCTTTTGAATCGGAACAAACAACCATATAGCGTTCAATCCAAGAAATATTCTTTCATATTTAACAAACTAGTGTGTTTTCTTTTATTACCACACTTTTTAAATTGCCCAAAATGGGTATTCTTGACTGCGACTTTGAATATGCTGAATAAATGGTATAATTGTAGGCATCATATAATAATCCACAGATTAGCTAAATATCGTCGTTTTGTTATGTAATTTAATATTCTGTTGGATTTCTGTCTCGAAACTCTGTAGGGTCGATTTTTTTCACTTGAAACTCACACTTCGACTCTCGCGTACAGCACGTCAGATGGCCAAGACGAGGGCGAAGAGGAGCAAAACTCCCGCCATCTGGTTAGGTCTTTGTTCAATGCCGAGAATCGTTTCGAACGGATGATATTCGAACCCGCAGAGTTTTAGACCTGATTCCAGAAAGACGCTCCGTTTTGAATCTCTATTCGAGGTGAATGCCAATATGACAGTAAATCACTGTTTTAGACTTTTGCGATTGTTAACTAAATTATAATTAGTACTCACGGGATGTACACCTCGATTAGGCAGGTTCTAGACAATCGTTCAAAATGTGATCAAAACAACATTCGCAGTGATACGAGTGTGTATTGTCGAGACTTACAATCGAGTTCGAGTGCCTTTATCCGTAGTAAAAGAGTGAGAAAGAGGGTAGACCGTTTTGTCTGCTCTTCATAACTTTGAACTTTTTTCACATCCAACCGCATCTTCAGTCTACCCGTGAACATGGTGCATGTAACTGCGCCGAAATATCGGGAACTCCAAAACCTGCCTAATCGTGGTGTACAACCCGTGAGTACTAATTATAATGACAGTAAATGCCATATAAAACTTTGATCCGTACCTACTCACGCCTAGATTATCTACGGAGCGTACTTCTGGGGTCATGCATCTCATAACACCATGCCTAGCCTGTCCATAGCAGTTGCCTACACACAGCCTTACGATAACGCACGTATTAAATCTTGTTTCAGTGTCCTTATAGCACATTACTGTTAACAGAATATACGATTTTGCGGTAGTACACATCAAGACGCCTAACGAGCAAAAGAACGTTAAAAACACCTCTTGGTGTATCAACTATGATATAAAACGCCATGTCGAGGTCGACATATCTTACTAATCGTGTAATAAGCGTAGGAGTTCTTAATCTACGTACTAACTATAACCTAATCTGCTCGAATCTAATAGTAACTATGACAAAATCTGCGGCACGAATTCAGCACTTGATTGAGACGTAGGCGAAAATTGTATGACGGGCGTATAATAAAGTCATATTTTTATTTCTTTATCGCTTATGTGACCTAATAAACGTGATAAATGTATAATTGTTATGGAATGAAATGCTTGATAAACAGATTTAATTGTTTGTTGGGAACTGGTTCAAACATGTTCCGTTGTCGCATTTCGCAATAATATTACTATTAATGGGACTAGTCCCATTCAATTTAGGCATCAAAGACGCATTTATGAACGTCCATTTTTCATTTTAATGTGCTTTAAAGACTCCGCCGCGTTCCTACCGCGAGCCTACCGAGAAGAAGCGGCAAGAAACTCGAGGCCATTCTTTTTTTAAAGATGTTTACAATATTTCTACGTAGGTACTACAAATATTACATTTTATGGGTGGCAGAGTGACAGCTTGCCAGAAGTGGAGTATTCCAAGCATCTTTGTCTTCTATATAATGTCGAACTGTATCGCCAATTTCTTGAATGATATAACAAATGTTCGCTTATTTTTAGCTCCAGTGTGTTGCCTTACAAAAGAGAACATAATAATGGTACCAGTAGGGCAAGACACGACAAGACACTTTGACATCTTAATACACGAGTATGTAGATCCTGGAGTGATCAGTCCCAAGCTGTTTTATCCTCCAAGTAATCCGAAATCTTGTAATAACCTTTTTGACAGAGTTTAGTTTTAATAGTAATTTTAAACTTATTAATAGGATAGATGACCATGATGGTCTTGAAAAGGATCCTATGTGTTAAGTGTTAATCCAGTGTCTCATCTACCGTTATACCAAAGTTCATCAAAATTGATCCAACCGTTTAAGTGTGAAGTGAAGAAGTAATACGGGCTATTGCTATATTTGCTATGGGGTTCAGCGGCTGTAGAGACCATCTTTATCCTACAAAACGTGCTATTCGAGTTATATACGAAATGGGGCCCCGCGAATCTTTGAGAGATTTGTTTAAAGAAATCAATATATTAAATTCGCCTTCCTTATATGTATTTGCAAATATAATGTACTAGCGACTGCCCGCGACTTCGTTCGCGTAGTAGTAAGCTCCCATCTTTTCTTGTACAATGTATATTCGTAAAAATTTACATATATATAAGTTAAATAGTTATCACCTAGGAATAAGTATAGGATATCTGTACCTAGTTATACGAGTAAGTCGTTCCTAGGAAATTCCTGCGTGCGTTTTTACAATAAAATTCCAAAACACATAACAGAGGAAATACAAGTTCAATGTATAAAATTCTCTTGAGTTATATTAATACCTTTCATAAATTCAAAATAAGTGGTAGCTATACTAAAATTTTACTATTGACTAAATAAATATTTTATAATTTCTGATTAGTAAGATCCATACAATTTCCAAACTTTAAATTTTATCGTTAAATACGTAGGTAATAGGTAAGTTAGTATAAAAATATTTTCCATTAACAACATTTAGATCAAAACACGAATGACTAGTTCAGGGGCCTTACTATCAGCTTCATAAAAACCATGTCTTCAAATTCCGTCCAATTCTTAAACCTGACAAACTCTGTTCTTCTCCCATATATTTATCAGCCATGTTCAGTTTCGAAAATATCAAAACAAAAACGAGCACAAGCATTTTGGACCCTTTGTATAAGTTTCTGTGTACGCGCTAGTATTCGAGGGCCAAAAACCACGTCCATATAGTCCAATTTGGATAAAACTCGTGGAGTTTTGAATGAAATCATAGCATAACGCTCATTTAGGTGAACTGTTTGAATATTGTTTTCTCAAAGGTGAAAAATAATATTATATATACCTATTTAGGGTAATATTATCTCTGGCATTATAACAATTTACTATAACCAACATTGTAGACACCTAGACGTTTGTAAGCTAATAAACTGAGTGGATTTAGAGCGACATATTAACGATAGTCCACACAAAAAAACAGGTGAACGGTTTTTCTGCGGTTCTCGAAGAGTAGGCCTGGGCAGGCCTGCTTCAAAGTGGTCATGGTACGAATAAACCGGGCAGTTGTCTAGAAGTTCTGCTTTAAGAGCTCATAGTTAGGCCCCTGCTGTCATTGTGTTACTGACTGTACCTGCATTTGAAACCATAAAAATAATAATCCAAACTTTCGACGATGAATTATAAAAAGGAGGTACTTTACCTCCAGCCAGACCTCTGCGGGTTGCTGATGACATACAAATCGATCCATATATACACAAATGAGGCAGTTAGTATGCGCAAGCGCAGCTTTTTGTATCCTATTAGGTTATATTTGCATAATAGATATAAATAGATTACATAGCAAGCAATGACTAATATTCCGTTCAATAAAGCGCTAGGTTTTAATATTGTTATTAGAAAGTAGTCATAGTGGCATATGGCGTTTAATAACTGCATAATTTTATAACAAATAACTGAACTGAATGAGGGTTTCTTTCACCTAGTGATTTCACTTGCTACAGTGCCCTTCACTAACACAGTAATTGAAAAAATATTAAAAGATAGTCGGTATAAAATTTAAAAAATTTAATACCGACTTCCATTCTATTCAGTTATTGGAGTGCAACTCAAAAACTACTGGACCGAATTTGATGAAATTTAAATGGGACCACACGGGAAGCACCAGCTTTCAAACAAAAAAGAATTTTGGGAATCGGTTCACCCAGTCGAAAGTGATGAGGTAACAAACATAAAAAAAACGGTAGAAAATGTTTGCTTATACCTACGATCGGCACAAACGGACCGGAGCGATACACAGATCTATAACTTCAATCTTACTTAATTTTAATAATACGTTTAATAAAAAATATATAGGTATACATAATATGTATGTATGTACATGTAGGTACCTATATGTCAAAATGGTAACTCGTGGGTTGTTAATTTCAATAGTCGATCGGTGGGCGTGCCTTCAAATTAATTAATGGTTCAAGATAAAGAAGTGTCTATTCAGGCTTTTAGTAATTGTTCGTTTAAAATGACCAAGTTATAACGTTTAATTATAGAAAAAATACGCCAATTAAATCTGTATCCCACTCTTAATAAATTACTGTTAATTACTTCTACCTACTCGAATATTTAGACCAAATAAAATCTAGTTTTGCTTTTGTTGCACATGTATAAATTAAACCTGTTTGAGGTGGGTTTTAATTTTTAATACAATGTTGCAAATGTCAACACTTATTTTAATTTGGTGATTTTATTTTTTATTGTTACTTTTAGGTATTTCATATATTATCCTCATTGGATATATGTATTTGTGTACGTATAAATAATACCATTTATTTATACAGATGTATATGTACTATTATTTAATTAATTACTGGTACTGACAGCAGAGCCTAATACTATACCTCTGGAGTTTGCAGTTTGAAATTCTGGCAGTTGATACCTTTTACATTGGAAGTACCACCTACTTTTTGGAAATTTCATCCCTAAGGGGGTGAATTCGGGTAAACATGTCGTACATATATGAGCAATATACACTGCTAACCGTTAAATAGCTTAACACTATACTTTTACTCTTCGTATGTATGCATCTATTAGAAGATCAATAGGATGCGTAAATAATAAAATTATTCCATTCGTAGATTTTAGAGACGAATCATAAATAAGTTATAAAAAGCCATAAAAACGTGTTATAAAAATATTTAAAGCAAAGTCTCATTTTTGCTCCGAAATACGTAAATATATTTTAATTCGCCGAAGTTTTTAACGATCTACATCCGTTTTGTAGTAAAATTTAGTTATACAGTTTAAATTATCCTGATAATAGTAAAAAGCCGAATCTTTAAACATCTAGTGTAACGAAACAGATAGATAATAATCTATGAAAAAAATAATTTGGTTAGAATGAAAAAAGCAAAGAGTAATAACCGAACAGAATTCATAAATATTACTCGCTCTCTGCAGAAAAAAATCCTAAATAGGTCCATAAAAATAAACTTTCACGTCCAAACTCTCAGAATTTTCAGCGATAACACTATATTATTTTTTAGGTGATACATAGCCAACATATAGTACTAAAGTAGTAACCAGCAGTTTTTTCAATTGTAATAGTATATATCGAAAATTATAAAGAAAACGTACAAAATTAATGCATTTTCGCATTACATCGTCGAATCTAACAAGCGATTTTCAACCTTACGTAAAGCATCGTAAATTATTTTAAAATTGGGGTTGGACCGCGTCTTATGCTTTCATTTTTATACATTGAAATTAAACAAATTTAAACGGATTAAATATATGTGTATAATTGTATATTATTTTATCCCGACGTTCCCTCTCTCCATCTCTTTTGTTGGTCTACCATGAGTTTTCAACATTGACACTAATCGGTATCGACTGTCGCAAAAATATGTATAGAAAAAAAGAAGAGTGCCACCTTGCGGTCAATTGTAGAACTAAAATCGGTAGCGAGTACGCCAATCACAAGCTTAGTTGGTAAGCGAGATCGAGTATCAACTGTAGATGACATTTATGTTGCTAACTCACGGTAGAGCTACTGGATACTGTGAGTGACTACTGTGTGCATCGGGAACGTTTTGATTTAAATAATTAGGTATGGCGGTACATAAAAATAATTTCCATAACTTTTTAACAGACAACTGTCATCAACTCTACCCATCCAGTGACCATGTTCACTGAAAAGTGTTCGTAACGTCGGTATTGTTTAAATTATTAATGGCAGATGAATACGTGTATTGCCATGTATTTGTTGTGTTAAAAGGCAGTTGGAGCACGTTCTACGCGGCCTTGGGACGAGCCCTGGACCGAAACTGAAGTAAACATACGACGCGGCCCCAAACTGAGTAAACTCATACTTGACAAAAACACATAAAATTATCTTTAAGTTTGTCGATATGCAAGACAAAGGCAAATATGTTGCAAAAACAAGCGCCTTGGCCAATGTATTGGAGAAATATGTTAATATCCGAAATAAAATGAAGGATAAGTTGTGTTAGTAATTTATGACGTCAAAGTGTAAATACCTTTTATTGTCAATGATCTCTTTATTAATGTTGATGCACTATCTTCAATTCTGTCGTGCGTTTCTCTAAGAGCAAACAACGTTGCATATTTGACAACATCCGTGAAACAAATGACAAGAAACGGAAAAAAACGTTGTGTACAAGGGCGATATCTCAAAGTATTTGACATCCATGAGCTCGTCGACGAGCATATCGACGAATCATTAGAGAATCGCGCGGCTGCTAATTTCTGTGGCTTCGTATTCCATAGATCAAGCGAGCGCAGCGGCGGGCGGGTCTGCTGATCTTTGATAGACATAGATATTAGAATAGAGCAGTCAATTGACCTCCAAAAAAACACGTAAAAGCACTAGCTCAAAGCGCCTCGATACAATAGCTTTGAAGGCCACTCAAAGAAAAATAACGAATTTTTAGTAACATTAAATTATTTGATTTTATTGAAAAATCATAATCGAACTATACGTCTGACAAAATTTAAACTTATGAACTCAAACAAACGAACCAACACCTGGTCTTGTTACAAGTGACTAATGTGATGTAGTACACATTACATTATTCATATAAGAAAGCTAACCGAAATATAGTAAAGGTATTCAAAACAAAACAATGTATAATCCAGTCACCGGCACAATATAATTAACAGTACTTTTGGTGTTACCATTTAAATGCTCGTAGAAAATAAACATGGCAGTCCCAAGAATGCCGTCTGAGGCGCGACCAGTTATTCGACTTTCGGTGGACCGTGAAAAAGGGGAGATCGCTAAAACTTAACACTGTCAACACCTGGAGAGTATTTTAAAGAAAGAAACTCAAAGAAACGTAGAGAAAAAGACGCTAGCAAATTTGCAAAAAACTTAAATAAGCAATTCTTTATTACTTTAGTCTGTCCAGCGGATCCTTTGGACAAATTCGTCTACTAAATAATTTGGTCTGTGCCATGTTACACCACTGCCCGAAGTTGTCGAACCCGAAACAATACGATAGCGGTATCTTAAACCCTTTCATTACACTTTGTGAAGACAATGATAATAAAATAGCTGTTAAAACTGAACTTAACTAAACGATCAATATTTTGTCACTGAACTAGTAACATCTTACCTCGCAGAATACCAACTTCATGTCCGATGCTAGCGAATTACGAGACGTATTCCCAAGAAAAAACATATTGAAGAATGTACTATATAAATACGAGCAGTAATACCTGTGGTAATGTCTGTTTTCAATCACTCTATGTAAAGGTACCTTCTTGGTTACGAAAATGTAGAACCAGTAACAAAGATTTAGAATTGGAAATCGTTGGAGGCGGTGCCTAAGGCGATAAAAAGCATTAGGTGGGGTGGTAAGCCTAGCATTGTGACTTTAAAAATAATCCAATGTTTTTCGGAGCAAGTCTGTTTACATTTGACATTTCAAAGCTTCGCTTCGATGAGATAATTTTGACAGCTAACATAGCTTCGGGCGAGAACCTAGTTTTTGTCGGTGCGCGTAGTTTGGCATTTTTATGATATTTTTTTATATCTAAGCGTATTTGTTTAGTTCTCGTCTGTGGCAATCTCTGTATTATATACCTTATGATCAATATACCCTAATATTAATCATTAGTTTTCTAAAACATTTCTTTTTTTCTATACTCAACCGGTTTTTGTTTGATTTATGTATAGGTGTTATTTGCCGTACTCGTATAACTGTAGGAAATATAAAATATACCATATCTTGTATCATTCTTCGTAGGTATGACTCTCCTCTATATTCTTTTTATAAATTATGAATATGACTCGATACAATATACAACAAACTATTTGTGGTTGCAGAGTTACACAAATACACATATGTTTTAACATGCCAGTGAATTAATAATGTATTTTCAATTCCATTGTGAAAGTTGTTATTGTTTGATTCAACAAAGAGGAATAACATTATAAATTTTTCTGCGACATGTGAAATCGAAATGCTTTGATCATGTTTCACGTACCCAGCTGTTTCTCGTTTCTGCCTTGGGAACTAGATGTATGTACATATAGTACCTTTTTAAATATACATACTCGTATATCGAATAATTTAAAAAGAAAATAGCGGCCACAATGTCTGAAGTATGGCAGTGCCTATTTCCTGTCAGTGAAGCGACGGTTTCCGCTCCCACCAAATCGCCAACAGCCGCCAAGGCTTGTTAGTGGCGTTTTTAGGGCGTGAAAGAAGGAACGATGGCCCATTCCATGAAAGTCTAAATCCTTATGTCCCTATGCAACTGTTCCGTCGCTATCAAACAATATTGTCGATGGACGACCTTGTATACATTTTTGGCCTACAACAACAATACCACGCGCCTCCTGAAACTGGTTGCACAATGCAGTGTTTTTACATTTGCAAAGCTCAAAAAGTGCCGTGACGCACCATTTAACTTGCAAATTTGCGTGATTATGCAAAGTCGGGTGAAGATATACGTGTATATTGTATGCATTGTGTGTTGTATACGCGTGTGGGCACGCAGCAATGTGCCGCGCTAGCTAGCTTCATACGAGCTCCCCCTCCGCAGTCGACTCCAACGCGACAATACGCCAGTCAAATGATCGATTGAACCCTGGAATGCACTATGCTGTACCAAATAATAATGGCATTCGAATGTATTAGCATATTTCACTTCCCTGCATATTTTTATCGAAACACTTCCAGCTTGTTCCTGGAGTCAGTAATGATCTCATCTATATTGAAAATTGAAAGGGCAATATTCACGTATGCCACTCATATGTGAATATTTTATCGTCGAGTTGTATGGTCGGTGTAGTTGAGTTCATTACGCAGTCCAGCCCCGGAATGGCGACAATTCAGAGCGTACTATGCATAATTCTGCCATTAATTCTCGAAATGACTCTTGGAAGTTCTGCCAGACGGGGTTGACCATTCGCCGTAATGGGCATGTACTCGTATATGACTACTTGAATGCTGCTTTGGTAACAAGATATAAGTACCTACTATTTCTGATGCAGCAGATGCTACTCAGATTGGATTACAAAATCATTCCGTTCCAATGATATTACACGAGTCTAGCAACTAAAAGCCAGATTAGTCTTGGTCTAATGAATCAATGTCAAACCAAAGTTGGAGAGTACAAAAACAAACTTATAATATAACTCATCGTTCGCAGTGCAGCGCGCGGGAGAAAGTTGGGTAGGTTCAGGGACGAATCGTAGCTATTTACGTCTCGTGGCGGGCGATCGTCGATGCAATTAAATTTGTAAGCGAAGCTTTATGTTCCTCAGCTAAATATACGATGCGAAGGCGACGAACGATCTAGCCGCGCGGCAGAATAGGCAGTCACTTTCGTTCCATCGCACAAATCCGAAATCTACTTCTGACATCGCATGCAATTGTTCTAACAATCAACACGTCAATTTCCAGCTTTTCATGCCTTGGGAAGCTATCATTTGCTGTCATTTTAGCACATGGGCTATTTCCCTAAAAGGCACTAGTCGTTTTGTTTTAAGACATGGCCACACCATTCTGAAATTGCTCTTTGGCAACCCGCCAGCGCGGATTTGGCTTTTAAATTCTTGGTTATCAGATTTTCATATTATGTTACTGTTTTGTTTATTATTCAATTTATACGTACATAAACAGTAGTTGCTGTTAACTGCTTGATAATGTTATAGCGAGAATGTGAGCGTTGTTTAGCAATCCGCACCCGTAGGTAAAGTTCAGTAGTTCAATGAGCTCGAACCTATCCCGTTCATTGTCCCCTTACAAAGGTCAGATCTACTGTTACAGTCGTCTGTTTCATTGAACGGCCATGACAAATACCGACGTATTATCTCGGGCAAGTCCAAAGCAACGCATTCAATCATTTCTACTTTTAATCAGATACAAGCGTAACAAGCATGCTTTTAGAATCTTAGTTATAAAATATTTGAAACATAGATCTTCTGTTAGACTTTTACCGTAGTTCTAATGTTATCTGAAATTTTCAATTACCTTTTAATTTTTAATTATTTATTGTTGAAATTTCATACAGTGCTCTTTGATTGCACTCCATGGGTATGCCGGGACAATATTTCACTTACAGAAGCTTGCTTTATGAGCTTAGTCTGACATTTGACTCGGCACGACGCTTTGTTATCCATAGCAATAACCGGGGGTAAAATTAATTACTGTTCATATTATCGACTAGTGAATACATAGATATTTATCTAGTCTTTAAAGAGCCTACATTTAAAGTTTATTTGATCCTAGTGGTGGATATAGTTTCTTTCTATTGTTTGGGGATCTAGAGATGGGCGAGCGATTGAGAACAAACGTACCTAATTGTTCTGGGAGTTTTGGTACTACACAGCTCAAAGTTCAATATGTTTGAAGTGTGCTAAAAGGTTGCTACTATTTATTCTGTGCTAAAAAGCAATGGAATAGGATCGTTCAACAGCACTTAAAGAAAAAGTAATGCTAACGAGGGCGGTACATTATATCGAATAGAATGGGGTGTATTGGTATAAGAGTTAGCCCCATGGGTTTTAGCTTCAGCAGTAAGCTTTGTCGTTGATTTGCGAAGGATTTCTCTGACACAGAAAGTTGTCTCCTATCTGGAATCAAGTCTCTTAATATACAAGAGTCAGCTATTTAAGTGTACTATAACTTAGCTTTCCATTAAGCTACGCAAATGATACCCTGTAATGATATCCATATATAATCCAAAGTTGTATCTAAAATCGTATTGAAATTGTCGCTCTCTCTAGCGTGAAATCGTTACAATGTGATAGGATGTTTGTCATGCGATAAATGTAGATTTGCCCTGGGTCAACAATCCTATTGGTTTGCAAGGTTTTAAGGGTTACCTCTCCGTTTGAAATGAGAATATCTAAGTCATTAAATTATTGTGCATTTAAACTATTTATACGGAAGAGTTTCCGCGTGTCGTTTTAAATTATTCGAAGCTTGTTTTCTTATGATAATATATTATAAATAATATATCCAGATTTAATTAATTTATAAGTTTTTTGAAGTTGAAGATATGTTCTGATGTATTGTGTAACCACAATTGATAACCAAGTTTTGCGGTGACTTTTATATTGAAAACCCGTAGTAAACAACGGCGAGAATGACGATATCTATTAGTTCTTGACTGGTTCTGGGGATAAATGTTGCTAGAGTTTCCAATAAAATTCTATAGATTGTACTCGGACTTACTCGGACTTTTTATTTCAAAGCAATGCGATATAGAATGTCCCGTTCCGCTGATGAATATTGATATAAACTATCTGTGATCTATAATAGTCTGGGGTTGACGTCAAGTTCATTATTGCCATCCCTATCTCTGTTGCTAACGCAGTATGCAATATATTTGCTGCAAATTGCCAGCAATAGGACCTAGGATGACGGCTGTAGATTTATGGTAACGTTGACTTGATAATTCATATCACATCATGTCCTAGCCAACTATTTGTTACTAGCATAGATATGTATTTAATGTTCTCCAACTCGTTTCTAGTACTGATTATCTATTTATGACTACAGTATGTATAAGAAGCGCTCGCAGTGGAGCTTGACTTTGCGATCTCAACCGATCAATACGGTTAAGCAACGCTTGCTGCGGTCAGGAGTTAGATGGGTGACCGGTAGTGGCATTGTTCAACAGAGCGCTTCCCTGCTGCACGTTAAGCCGTCTGTTCCGGTTGTTTGTCTTGACAACAGTCGTTAGGCTACGTCGATTATGTCGAAGGCCTTCGGGCGGCCTGAAAACTTATTTTATTGAATTAATAAAGTAAACAATTTTGTTTTCACTGAGTACGCACTAATGCTTCGAGAACCCTATTATGAAATGTGAAACATGCTAAAAATAACCATACGTGCGATAATTTAATTCTGGAAAAGGTAAATAATCAAATAGGCATCACGTTGCCGCGTGGAAAATCAACAAAGTCACGTTCTTAGTTCGTAGTAGGCTAGCAATAAACATGTAACAAACATAAAACCTAGCATTTATGTTTGACACTAACCATCCTCAACATCACTGGTGTGGAGTGGTTAGGTCGATCGTTATATAACCCTTTGTTCGTGTAACAAATGTAATCACATTGTATACGTTTTGTCGTGATGCCAACAATAATGCTTTGAAATTATGTGAATGTCAACTAGCTGTCATCCGGTCTTCATTTTTAAGGTTATGTACGAAATAAGCCTTCTCCGAAAGCCGCCACTATCCTTAATTCCTCACCACCAAGCCACACTGGGCGCGGATTTCAATCCTTCCTATACCGTGATAATTAAAACAAAATATTGATGGATGAAACTGACGTATATTTACGTCTCTGGGGCGCAAAGGGTTAATCCATACTTCTCTTTTTTTATTCATTATTAAACGCAAACGCTAAAGTACGAGTAAAATAAAAAGCCGTTAAGGACCTCGAAAAATTAAACACAATACTATTAATCTTGAAAATACACAATACAAGTATATTGTGTGGTGGACGGTGGTACATAAGCCATAGCACAAAGTATTTGCTTAGAGTATTCGTATCGTAAACGTCAACGCTTCGGCGTACCAACTATGAGCTATCTGTGTCATAGTTGGCCTAGATAAATGACAGTTTGTACAGTTTCACATGAACGACATGTTACGTTACACTTACGCAGTTATACGTGCTAGGCCCGCAGCACCCTCATGCGTGACTTCGACTCTCACTTTGGTTATTTAAGTTAGGTACCTATGTATAATTTTGAAATAGGCCGTGAGGCCTTTGACCTCGTATGTTGTTGGAATATTCTAACTCCCCGACTTAAGCGGTAAAACTAGGGCAATAAATTAAACTAGCTACAGAAACAAATAAGTATGTATATAAAGACATTAGGCTGCCAAAAAGACCACCATAAAATGCCTAACTATGATCTTATCTGTGCCCAGTCAAATGGAAAATCCACAAGAATAATCAAGTGAACACAATTTATCAATTTTCTATTTCATTGAACGATCTGAATACACTAATCAAACAAGTTGCCGACGATGTATTTTATTAAGCTAGTAGGTAGTTTAGTTACTTATTTTTTAATTAATTTTATAAAATACAATGAAGCACTTCAGACTCATGATCCTTTTTTAGATTTTTTTACTTTGGAATATTTTACAATTTCGATCACCAAGCATTTCCTGTGAGAGAAGTCTTAAACTAAAGATATTGTTAAAACTCAATTCTAAATGGTTCCATTCGTTTTATACATAGATATAGTACGGTATATATTATTTTAAATTTTATGTATATAGGAATGCATGTTATTATATATAATTTAAAATTTTTGCTTTACAAGCTTACATATTCCTGTAGAAAAAACTGTTCAAGTGCTTGTTGCCTTACCCTAAAGTAGGCAGGCTAAAGACGAAAATATATTGTAAAACAAAATCCTCAATTCATTAAAAATGTATTAGTCTTTTGTGGTTAGATCAATGTTTCCGTATGTGCAGCAGAAATACTTAAATTTAAAGAAAATACTCAATTTCAACAAAAACATTTCTTTAATAAATTGTTGTGTAAAATTAACTCGCAGATTGGATTGCTCTTCATAAAAAGTCTGTGGCATAGAGTATTTACTATTAGCGTATCACTAAGTATTATTTATTCTGTGCTATGACCACCTACCTGTGGCATAGTCAATAAATTGACTCTTCCTACCCGCAGCCGTTACACACTTCACAATTGGCCGCAAGTTTGCAGACAGGTTAGAGATATAATTTTTTAAGCATAGGTACAACGATTTGAGTCGGGTAGATTTATTCTTTAGAAAACAAGTATCACAATAAGACGATTATATTCAAAAACTCTTTAATTTTATAAAATTTCTCGCAGTCTAATCACAACTGAACACAGAAGCTTTATTTTCAATTGACCGACCGGCTACGACGCGAATGATTTTGACATTCAAAAAGCTATAAAGAAAGGCCATGTACCCTTCCCGGGCCTCAATCCAGACTAATTGAGCCTGACAGACGCTGGGTCAAGACGACCCAGAACAAAAACATAACCTACTATTATTTTTTATTCTACGTCTCAATAATTACATAATGTTTCCCACACCCGCTGTGCATAAGACATAAAGTTATTTAAGTTATTGCGTAATATGAAATTTATGGACGAAGTATTGTTCTGTTTTATTTACATTCATGATCGCTAATTGGAGAATTTTGTTTTTAATTCTTATTTCGTTCATGCATTGATAACATTTATGTTATGATGCTTATTGTTGTGATTGGTACTTTATTTGGTGTACATTACCTACCTTACCTACTTTTTTTTGCACATTGCCATGACGGACTCGCATCATTTTTAAGTTGCGCGACATTGGCGGAAATACGAGTATAAATAAAAGATATTACGAATAAGATTCTGTCGCGTAGCACCTGACGCTTTGTTCCGGCAGATGTCCTTTAGAGCCAGACGATATTCTAGGTCTAGCCTACCATCAACCGCATCATCAATGATGATCAAGCGCGATAGCAGTCCGCAACACTACCCTATCTAGTAAAAAAAAAGTAGTGAACTTGTCTTTCGATAGCATTCATGCCAGAATTATAATTTATGAAATTATGCGTTATAGTTTTTTTATTGTACTTTGTCTCGATACTCTATTGTTTTGTTTACTCTACTTTTGTACTCTATTCTTTATTCTATTGTTTCTATTACCCATGGAAATTGATCATGATGAAAATCTCTTTCTACGGATATATCACTTATTTATTTAACGTAGGTCTCCAATATCCATGTAATTTTCCAGAGGCACTTCCTTACAATCAGACCTCTGACATTTACGCGCTCATGCTATCTCGTTAACGAGTTCCAATTATTGTAAATAAATTGTAACAGACGCACTAAATACGATAAAATTTATCCTAGGTAGTATTCCACGCATCCTTATGACTTTGACATTTTGATACTTGCATAGTTCCTGGACGACATAAGATAGCTTATACACGTACACATTTAAATTTAGATATAATTTAATGTTATGAGTTGCAGCACAATTTAATTGCAGCAATGTAGAAAATGAGCTATTACATAACTTAAAAAAAACAACCCTAATTTTTTGCTTTCCGTCAATTGATGTGGGTAATGCTTTATTCATTATGCTACCCTAAAAATCCCCTTCCGCAGCTCTTCAGTTCATTCGTGATTATCGCACTTACAACCGTGCCAAAATATCAGAAATTCCACCAAATGGTAACTATTCCTATGTGAACAATGTACAGTAGTAGTAGTGAGTAACTACTTGTAATTTCAGAAGACATTTCTCTTTCAGAACCTCTTAACAGCTCCGTTCCCATCGGATAAAATGAATACCTTATGCGGACTAGCAGTAGAAATGGCTCAAATTTCCTTCATAACCGTTTGCCGTCTTCGTAAACAAGTTATTTTATGTATACTTACTATGCTATGTTACTAGACATGTTATCAAATCTGTCTTCATACCCACTTACCTACCTCCACTAAAGAGAATCTCATGACGATTTATCAATTGTTTATGGCCCATTTCTTATAATGATATCATAGAGTCAAAGCACAATAAGTTTTTTATACAATCCGGTTTTAATATCTGGGTATGAATTTTAAACAGCTATCATTCGGACAACTAAGATGTTTTGTATTAAATTCTGACTTTTAAACGTGGTTTTTTTATTTAATGACGTGATTATAAGAAAGTGTTAGGAAAACATAGGGGGAACTGAAAATAGTGTTTAATGCTACAGGTGTTTCGAAACGTTCACATGCTACTTATATATTTATGATATGTTTAATTACAATTACAGCTCAAGATTTTGTCGACAAAATTGTAATATTACAATTAGCTGCGCTTCGCGAATTCACTCGTGTGGTGATGAATGATGATGGTAATTAATGAAATATATGTCACTTAGGAATAAGTAGCTTACTGGTGATTGTTTAAATCAGTGAAGCAGGTTTTGAGTTTATCTATTACAAACAAACAAACAATCCAATCGTTTCTCTTTTTTATTAGTTAACAATGTTAGCGCATAAAAATAAAAAAATATTAATCAAATAGGTAGTTCATATCCTACACATCTTCAATTTAAAACGATTTCGTTGCCGTTTATTTGGACACCAAAATAAAACTGTTATTCATCGTTACGGACGATTGAGTGAGTCAGCTGAACTCTTACATCGTCAGGGTTACCACCTCTAATAATTTCCAAACTTTAGCCTATAACAAACTAAATGTGTTAGTTTCTTAACCATAAACTTTAAAATTAATAAGAAACGCGACACGAGTTTAATGTTGTGTTTCGAAATTTTAACAAATTAGCTATAAAATGTTAATACACCATGTTATGATAACATAAAGTTGGTAACCCTATCATTTAATGAAGATAGTCGTGGATCGATTGCCACGCCCCCGCTTACAATTGAGCAAATTGCCTAATTATTTTTATTACCCGTTTGTTTGGGCCTGACATTTTCTCATTCCAATGAAAGAAAAAAACTTTCGAGCTGGTTTACTATAAATACTTGAGTGATTCGGAGCGGCAACGTTTGTATAAATAACAGTTTTTTTCCCAGTCCTTCCCTAATATATCTCTGATCGTTTTGGAACCTTCACATGCCGATGAAAGAATTCAGCTTAATTGGATACCCATTAGCCACAATCCGTTAGTTGTTTTTGACTTCGGGATCTTTTTTTGTTCTCACGATTGTAATTGTATTTTGGTATTTTAGAAACTAATTTTCTTATTTATGGCTCTATATACTATCTACCTTTGACCTTTTGTTTCTTGAGATTTGAAAGTGTTTAGAAGTATTCTACGAAGGTGTGTGTGTTACACGTGTCTCTTTCCGACACATGAGTTTCTTTCATTACCTATCCAAGTAAAGAAAGAGCATGGGCTAAATCAAGCTATTTGTTAATTTATTTAGTAGAAACAACAAATAAGTAAACGTACACCTACACATACCAAATACGGGCACACACTGCATTAAACATTTTTTATTCATTTTGTTTGGTCTGCAAACGATTGCATATCAACAATGACCACTGTTCAAAGTCATTTGTGTTATTTTACATATTATTAGTACATACGGACATGCTATAATAGCGTAATATATGTATAGATGTGGTGTGACTGATAATTTAGGTCATATGACAAAATCAGACGCTTTTTGCATTAAGTAATTTATCTAATACCTTCAAACGAGCAATTCTTTTATATATATTTATAATCAGAATCTCGGTCGGCTTTAAGGATTTTCATGAAATTTAGTATGCAGGAGGTTTCGGGGGTGACAAATCAATCTAGCTATATTTCATTTATAGAGATCGTCGTTAAATCCGTGTTTTAAGGCAATGAAAAACTGCTACAATACACAGCAACACTAAAGCTACATACCAATAGATGGCGTTGTTAAATAACACTAAGCCTATGAGTGGTTTGAGGTTATACCTACGAGCAAAGCTTGTATTATCCAAGTACTGAATATAATCTGATGTAGTGATTTCAATTGAAGTCTTCACTGAGCTAAATGTTATGTTTAAGCGTTATCGATCTTCAACGTTCCTATTGTTGAGGCACAGGTCCTTTAGAGAAAAGAGGATAGGCCTTACATAAATACGTGGACCCTTTGAAGTACATACAGACTGTCGACGAAGCTGAGGAGTATAAAAAACCAAACCGCTCTCTAAAGTTAGCTGGTAGTAACCTTGCCTTAGAAACGCGGGTTTCCAGGTTCGATACCTGGCTAGGGTGAATATTTGAGCAATGATAAATATTAATCTCGGGCCTTCGATGTTGCGATATGATATTGTGTGTGCATGCCTCACACACCACAAATCGTTATAAATCGAATGAATGTTGCGCCTAAGAAAGCATACGGTACTGACTTTGGTTTATTGTGCCCTTCAAAGCGCGGGAATGTTTAATTTGATAATACTTACCACTAGCGATCGCCCATCTAAATAATGACCGCAACAAGGTGTGCCCAAATGAGCAGTTACGAGAACGAACAGGGTACTTTAGCTGCATGCGCTTTAAACTTTCTCGTCTCGCTTGTAAATAAAAAAACTTTGCTACAATAGCTTGTTTGCCAAACTCAGTTAAATCCAGGCGTGGTAAGTAATCGTTTATGGCAAAAATCGTGAGCTCGATAGTCCGAGACTGTTAGGTAATCGAATTTAGTGGGGCCTGCGGGGCCTATTGTGTGCCGAGGCCAAGGCCAGGCTTGTTTACATCGCGCGGTTAGACGGTGATGCATCGGCTTCGCAAAAACTTGCCAATTCGGATTCGGAGTTCTGTATTATGTAACTAGTAACTTATTTATTTCATTATGAAATCCACATATCTTTAAATATCTTAAATAAGGTCCACATATAGTAGGTATCTACTGTTTTGGATTTTAATACACGAAATAAAGAGCAAGATTAAAAACAGGCCAAGTAGTCGGACTTCCGCACGAAGGGTTTCGTGCCATTATTTATAAATCTCCCATACAACAGACATGATATTTTGCCGTTTTTATAGATAATGGATAACCCTTCGTGCGCGAATCAGACTCGTTAGCTCTTTTTTTTGTATTTGTTGTTATGGCGGCAACAGAAATACCATCATCTGTGAAAATGTCAACTGTCTAACTATCACGGTTCATGGGATACAGCCTGGTGACAAACGGACAGCGGAGTCTTAGTAATAGGGTCCCGTTTTATCTTTTGGGTACGGAACCCTAAAAATTGAAAATTAATAGTTATTGAAGTGCGAACAGTAGGTGATGATTTCCGACTCTTGCTGACTTAAACAGTCGCCTGATTGTTTAATTCAGTGTCAGAGTCATAATGTAAGTTAATTAGGAAATATAAATTAGTAAATTATGTTCCTAATATTTATAAATCTTGATGAATTTGGTTGGTTTGCCACCATCCCGGTGTCAAGATAATCTTTCCATTTTCACTGTCGATAGGATAACGTCTACGATAACGGAACGATAACATCTGACAGTAATTATCGATAAAAGACCCGTGCACACGAATACCTAGAAACTGAGGTCGAACGGTTAACAACGGTACAATGGCGCATTTGATACTGAAAATGTCTAAAAAATATGGATAGATAAATATGCGGAACATGCTTTTCAAAAGCCACTTCGCCAGACAATAACAACAGACCTATACATAGTTATTATATATAGATAAAGAACGTTCACAAAAAATGACACGTGCAGAGGCAAGTAGGTATATAGCTACATATATAGTACTTGTTTATAGTGGTTTATAGTCGTAGTAACTCAAAGCTAATCTGTGATATAGTTGCCATTGACCTTGGACTACGAATTCGTATGTCAGTTTCGGTTGTATCATAAAGCTTATTTGGTTGATACAGCTGCTAAATGATTACAATCTCTTAAAAAAACAGTAAAGCGTGTTTTTAAAATTATAAAAAATAAAATAACGCTTTATAAACATGATGAATTCCTGTGTGTATAAAACGACACATCAAAAACATCAGAGAACCGAAAACAAACTTTTTTGCTTAATATCCAAATATTCGTCCCTGTCAGAGATCGAACCTGGAGCCTTGCTATAATTATATATACATAAAATGTACGCTATTTAACCCGTTAAAAGTTGTTGATTTTCATCATTGTTTTATTTCTTGACAGTCAATTTAATTTTTTTACTTGTAATAATATTAAAATTAATATGTTCCTCTATGTAATATTTTAATGTCAGGTACCGTCAGATTCTAACTAGATGGCGCTGAACTGACCAAGTCTTTTCGAATCCGATTTTCCCTAATATTTTTTAGCATGTTGGTAAAAGTTTAGCATTATTTTTATAACATTTTGTAAACACTATTGTTAGCTTTGTAGAAAAAGTGAATATATTTTACCTCGCATAGTAGTGCTAAAGGTTACACTGAAACTTATTTATAAGTTTAGCTAACTATAAATTTGAATTAACGTACTGTTAATTTAATTAAACGTGCTCGGATGATGCAACTGTTGTCTGACAATACACCCACACCGTTGCCGTTGACGGTTTATAATAAATTCATCTTTGCATTTAAATTAACACAAATTAAACTGACCTTTATAAAGTAATTCAATATTATGATACTCTTAACTAGAAGATTTAATCAGCTCAATGTGTGTTATGTTGAGTTACTCGCATTTGTATCTCATGATGTTTGAATTATATGTTTGAAATGGGAACGCAAGTTTGACCGTCCTTCCCGCGTTGTATTAGTATTGCTCGAGTCCATAGAAAGTTAGAAAAAAGTTATCTTGATCTTAGATGTATTGATAGTCTGTGGTCACTTGGTATACTACGTCTGCAGGGCAATTATGTATCTCAGTTACAATAAAAAGTTGATTGAAATCTTGAAAATGGCGGCTCTATGTCAGCTAGGACAACCCCAGCTGAGCAAAAAGTTGCAGGCTCAATCTGGCAAAAGTGGCCATTGCTTTAGATGTCAATCAAATTTCGATTGCAACTGAGATACATGAGGATCAGCCGAGCTGGCTAGTTGTAATTAGTTGTTATAATTTTGTAATTGAAAATAGGGAAAAAGTATACTGGATAAAGCTGGTGCTTCCTTTAGTTGTTATAATTATTTGAACAAAGCAACGGACAGTGAAACATCGACCAATATATGTAAATAAAAATTCTATGTCATTTGATTTATTAAAAGAATAAGGTTATGGATAAACTGATCGTTCAAGCATTAAATTACGTATTATGAACATTGTTTTATTTTTTTCTTGATTCAATAATAAGTTTTGTCTTAAGTGAATATGGCGCTCTGTCAACTTATACTTATAGTCGTACTAATATTATAAAGAGGAAAGATTTTTATATATGTACGTTTGTAACGAATTGGCTCAAAAAGTACTGGACCTATTTAAAAAAATCTTTTACCATTGGAAAGCTACATTTACCCTGAGTAACATAGGTTATATAAAAGACATCATCATCATCATCCATTACCGCGCGGGTAAAACCGCGGAGAGCAGCTAGTTTTATTATAAATTATGCGAGTAAATTGTCAATTCTTGTTGTCGTCGTGTAACTAATAGTAATAACCATCCTTCAACTCACCAAATATGTCAATAAATCAATACCCACATGTTTGCCTTATGCATGCCAAGTTGTCAATATGTAGGCACTCATTACATAACTGAGGGACAATATAAGCAGTAAGAGCACTTGCACAGAAAGTTTGATATATTGCACACATAATTATCGTAAACACCAAAAAATATGTAATACATTATTAACTTCTGTTCTGTGAGCTGTGGACCTCGCGAGTGTGTCGGCATTAATTCTATGAAAATTTGTTTATTATCAAAATATCCAAAAACGGATAAAAATCTACTCGTATGTATTTATCGAACCTGTTCACAAAATTTCACGTGTACGTTCACGTTTGTAGTTGTATAGGAGAACAGCTGGAATTCCGAACAGACAACAGTCATACAAAAGCATTTTTGCTCAAGCTATTACAGAGGTTATTCGTTTGTGCTTCACACTCGCTCGCTCTATAATAATAATTTTAATTCCAACGTGCTATTGGATACCGCACGGGGAAATACACCCCTAATAAATCATCATTGAAAAATATACTTAATATTAATTGGATATGTATAAAATATACATTGTAAAATAAAATTCTCTGCCTTTGTGTCCATCGGTGTACTAAACGTGTACTAAACAATAAATTTATTAGTCATAATTTGAGACTCCTACAATAAAACTGGTCGATGCTGTTGGGGGCACCCAGAAGGGCCAGAGGGCACGGTGGTTTAGCTAGGCTCCCTTACTGTCTGTACTGTACCGAGGGTCACAGCAAGAAATTTCGAAGCACGTATCTTCGAAGCATGTTTGAATGGCGCATTAAAGGCACCTTGGCGCGTCTTTGTTTGAAAACGCCAGTTTCCTTTGTCGTACTTTACACGTTAATTGTTCCATTATTTGGCCCCAAGGTCTTCAAGTGGGAGATTTGATATGGAAATACAGAAGTACTGAAATAGAAGCTACTTTTACACCTACGACGATCAGGCCGTAATAGGTATATCCATTTTATTTACATAATTTGAGAATCGGAAATCTTTAATTCATATCCTATAAGTATGTCTTCCACTTTCTGCCTCACACTATTGCTATGTGGAACCAGCTGCCACTTGAGGTGTTTCCGAACAGATACGACTTGGGAGCCTTCAAGAAAAGAGCATATTCCTTCCTCAAAGCCTGGCAACGTATCCTCGAGACTTCTGGTATTGTGGATGTCCGTGGACGACGGTGATACCATCAGGTGAGCCGCCTGCTCGTTTATTAACCTATACCATAAAAAAATTACTTGTTTCTGCAGGTACCTACTACTTTATCAGCAGTATTTTAATATATACGGTTAGGTAGGTTATTTTAGCAATAGAGTTCGAAAACAATTTTGATTAAAATTGGCGCAGAGGTAACCCGATACCAGCATAAGTACCTATATACTATTCAGTTATTGATATGTGGGTAACTCAGTTCCCAAATGTTTCCGCAAAGATATTCTATTCACATGATATTGTGAGTTGTACAGCTAGTTGAACAGAGCTCTACATAAAATGTCAGTCGATTCTTCTAAAATGCGGGCTGTTTTCTTTATGGTACTCAATAATGAATTATTCATATTCAAACAAGTAAATTATCGTGCTGATCTGATTGTGTTTGGATAAAACCAGTGAACAAAATCATTAAACTTAAGTGGACAAATCCACTATTAGCTACACATTTTCAATTGTACCTTTGATTTAGTACTGTATTAATAAGGATACGATCTTATGGTAGCATATATTACTTAGAGATGCTAAGATTCATATATTTACCAAAAAAAAAAACTTTAAAAATGTTATTAACATGTGTAGGTACGTACGTACATTACATACCACGTACCTGCTCTACACTTGCTTCTTTATAGTACGTTCATTAAAGACAATTTATCATTCGTTCTACCCAAAAAAGGCGAACAATTTTAATAATTATAGGCCCGCACGCATAATGACCTGATCTAATCTAATAATGAGTCGTATCTAATTCAGTCGCTTTCAAAATATGGCCCGCTTACAAGTTTGCAAGACAATTTCGAGACAACAGCGACACTTTGATTCATAAACTTGCAAAAAGAAACAAAACACATGCGACATTGAAGATAAGTTTTGACGTTGAGTTATAGTACCCCCAAAATAAGCCCGAGGACTGCAATTTTTGCATGCTTCTTTGCTTTTCTTATTATAATGTCTGTAAGTTCCCTGCCAAATCTAATATCCTAGTCCTTAACGAAAATATTCGGGTGCCTCTACGTTAATACTCTATCTTCAACATATAGATTGTTGAATAAATATATTGAATGCACTTGATCTAATAAGAAAATATTTAATTTTGGTCTGCGGTACCGAGCCGGTTGGGCAACGTGGGTCGCATGAATGAGAAAGTCCAGAACCGGTCCAAACGCTCCTACTTGGTGTCTACTTTCAAATCACAATAGACTATTTATCTGTACTGAGCCAACAGCTTCTGTACGACAAAGTGTTTAATGGTATCCATCTAGTGACTAGTGACCTTATCGAAGGCTGAAACTGGTTATTTTATCTTTGGACGAAGGCAAAGGCGCGATGAGAGTTGGAGACGAAAATATTTTATCGTAAGGAGACGTGAATGAATGTCTTTGTTATTGATATTGAAGTTAAACTGCGCTTTTTTGTAACTGTCAAGTCTGAGCCATTAAACAGTCGCATTTTAAATTGAGACACACTGTCTCACTGTCACTGTCTGTGGTCAGTGATGATTGTGGTACATCACCAGACCTATAATTTTTATCAAGAACGGACACCTGCTGGAAAATTTAAATTTCAATAAAGTCTTAGATATATTATACTACGATATAGAATAAGATATTCTTCATAACCTTCATCGAAAGCTCAAGCCCCAGGTCGAGATCCAACTGGCGATCGCTTGATTGTCGACTGACCCTCAATACAGCTCTTTGTCGTTATTTCTCTAGCACGCCATCAAACATTCTCAATATCACGAGCCAAGTTCAGTGTGTCATGTGACATGTCATTATCAAAAGAAATATTAAATATGTTTGCTGCGACCGTAAAATTGCAATGACTGTTGCTCTGACCTTAACCTTAACCTGTTTAAATTTAGCAAAAATGGTTTCATGCTCAAATTTGAAACAACCATTGCCTGGTTGCGGTTATATTGTGACTTATAGACTAGAAATATGAAAATTCTTTAAGGTAAACATCGAATAAGATAGACTTTCAAATAAATCAGATAATACTCTATAATCTTAAACATCCATCTCAAACTTAAAATAGACATAAAAATACTCGTTAACAACATAGTAAAATAACACGTTGGCATTTTATGCAATAACGTCGTAAATCGTCAACAAAAAGCATGTTAGCAAAAAGTGCAGTTAGTCGGTTCGACAAAATATCTAGAACCAAGGAACTTAATAGCATTTGTGACGAAACGGAATCGTCTAAACTTGAACGAGTGATGTCTGATAAGCTGGTTTATTTAGGTGTAATCTCCAAGTCTATGCAAACAATAAAGACAAAGGCTAGCCTTGACAATCAAGTGCTTGTTAAATAAGTACATAATGATAACGTAATAAACAAAACAAAGCAGACTCGGACAAGTAACTGCATTTGCTTTTAGCACTTGAGTAATAAGTCTGGGTGTTATGAATTGGCATGCTATCGTTACTTACCTCACCTTTTGGCTGGTATATACTTTATCCTAAGCAAACAATGTGGAGGATTTCGTAAATGGTCGGATTTGTAATTTTGTACAGTTTTTGCGATTGATATCATCTTCATTTTAGCAACATTTTATAAGCCCCATATAATTGTTGTTTACAATGCAATTATATTCAACTAAGAAACTATTTTATAACTATTCTAATCCAGCCTTTTTACTACTTCTGGTGTAGTGATGTGCATGCAGCGGCACAGACAGTAGAAACCAGTGCTGGATCTTTTCAACATATGGTAATAATTCATTTTTAATATTATTCTCATTACCACTATTGTCACGGTAATATTACCGTGCTATGGTGTCGTTACTAACGAAGCTCAAGTGTCTTCTACCAAACATAATGCAATGTTTAATACTCTGCTCTTGATTATTTTGTTAGTTTGGGACCCTGACAAAGTTAGAGGCTTATCTATCATATCTTTTACAAGTTTTTGAACTGGCATGGTCACTAATACAAGAATTAATATTAGAAAAGAATATTAACTATGCTGGTATTGTATTTATTTTGCTCGCGATATTTCGGCACAGTTGCACGCGCCATGTTCACGAGTAAACTGAAGTATCTGCGGGTAGTTTACTGGTGAACATGGTGCATGTAAATGTGCCGAAATATAGAGAACTCAAAATAAATACAATTCTCGATATTTCGGCGCAATTGCATGCGCCATATACACGAAGTATCCACGAATAGTTGATTCGTGAACATGGCGCCTACAACTGTGCCGAAATATCGAGAGCTCATAATAAAAACAATGCATGGCAAATATCCCTTTTCTAAAGTTAATTCTTATATCTTATATAACTTTTGTAAGTTCTTGGACAATTCATTCATACATTGATCGCGTCGCTCCTTTCTTAGCTTCCACTTGAGCTCAATAAACTCCTCGACGATCTGAAGTACTGTTCTACAGTACATACCGGATTCTCAGTGCGTGTCGAGCGATGTGGTCGAATGCACAAACAAGCGATGCCACGTCCGCCCGCACTGCTGCCTGATATAAAATCAACTCGACAAAAACAGAGTTATTTTTATTCACTCAAGGCCAAGTCCGCCATGTTGCATTCGTAGCCCGACATTGTTGATCCTGTAAACAAGATATTATATCGAGTATTAAGTATTTCTTCTAGATGGTGCTGGGTAGATTACCTACGTTTTTTAAAGAATGTTGAGAGCGCTTTCAAAGCCTTTCGAATTTATTCTATGCTTCTCATTGAAATATTGGACCATTTCATCGACATTTTTAACGTTCTTGTTTAATACTAAATACTGCTACTTACTGTTGTTTTGTGTATTTCTAGCATAAGCAAATCATCTGATTTTAACCGACTTCAAAAGAGGAGGAGGACTTCAACAAGTTATTTCACACTTTTTTGTGTTGAAGTCGGTTCCAGATTTTGGTAAAATAATATACGCTATGTTTGCTCATGACACCGGTGTGTCACCGGTAGCTTTAATATTTCTTCCGTCAGTTAGTTCTTTAATCTCATTCGTCTAATATTACTTGCTAAAATGTCCATAAACCCTAAAACAGGAATGTCCTGCCCACTACAGCTTGGAGGTTGAATATCTAACACTGCGTTTTTACCTACTAAGCTGAACCCTCGCAGAATAATACCATCAACAAATAAATAGCAAGTTACCTACCCAGAAAGCCAAGCGAATTGTTAAGTAAGGCGATTTTTTAAAGCATAGCGATGTACATTTTAACATAATTTTATGGGACAATAACCCACAAAAGGTCTTCAGGTGTCATATGGATACACACCCAGGTACAGCTCAAACAGATATTCACACAAATGTTTGACCTGTCCGGGGATCGAACCCGAGACCGGCTGCTCAGAAGGCAGGGTTGCTTGCTACCAACTGCGCTATCCGGCGTCATCAATATTATTAACTATAAACTATAATTCACTCTATAATAATCTTTCGTGTACATAAGAGAAGACCAAGGAAGTATTATAATAAGAAAACTCAGTAAAGACCCTTGAGTAAGTTCAGACGCTTTTAAAGTGTATGTAACAATGCAAAGCTCGAAGAAAGCTTTATTTTACGTTAATTTCTGCAGTAACTAATATTTTGTATTCATTATGTGTTTATTATTACCAGTATAATTATAAGAATATTCTATTTTGTTTGAATAACGACAACAACATTTGAGAGTTCCAATAAGAACAAAAGATCAACGAAAAAAACGACTAATTTGCATTATGCTGCTTTAATTCTTACGACATTTTCTGTAGGACAATTTCTATATAAACTTAGCGAAACTAGTATTAATGTCAAGCATATTCCATTTTGATTGAATAACGACAAAAGTCACATCAGCCTTGCGATTCTCCAATGATTCATCGATGCGCTCGTCAACGAGCTAACCGATGTCAGACACTTTGAGATATCGCCCTTGAACATAAGGTTGCTTATCCTACGTTCCTTGTCATCTCATTTGTTTCATGTTGTCAAAGATGCAACGATGTTTGCTCTTAGAGAATCGCACGGCTGAGAATACCGAAAAGAACAAAAGATCAAACAAAAAAACAACGACAAACGTATATTATGTGCTCAAAAGCTGTTTGTGAAGATAATAATGGCGTTATTCGAGTTACAAAACGTGATGACCATTTATATTATATTAATATTAACAAATGTCCAAATAATTAGACAGTATAAACTTACCTCGATTTATTACTTTTTTTTCTGAAGTTTATAAATTATTTTTATTTTTTACTCTAAGTTTGTAAAATAAAATTGTATGTTGCATGTGAATGTATAATGTGTATGTTGTATGTATAATAAATCCCTTTTTAGCTTAAGACAATAATGCGCAGATACATTATAATTAATATGTATTATTATTTGGCCTGTAATTCTTATATATATATTAATATAATATTTTGTATGGTTGCTTTTAAGTATTATTTACCTATAAACATGCAAACGTACAAGGCGCTTCAAATGCATTCTATTTATTATTTAGCACTTACATATTTTAGTTTTCATTTTTGTTTTCTAGAAAATCCGTGAGTAATGTGCCGCGCTGTCCACGAAACAATACAATTTCTGAAGCTACACCCTGGACGATCGATGGTTCAAAATAAACGCAAAGATGATAGTTGTACTACTTAGTAGGTATTAATTATATCACTAAGTCCTAAAAAGTTTTTAATAACAATTACATATTATGATGTAGACAAACTTAAATAACAATTAAATGCAGATGGAATCCAGGTAGCATTTCAAAAATAAAATATTTTGAAATTATTATTCGAACTCACTTCTACAATCGTAAATAAATCAATGTATTGAGTGAGGATAATCGCATCCTTACAGCTACCAACATCATAAAAGAAATAATAGTATACCGGTATTACGTAGTGCCAACTTACAAGGTACTTACGTCAAGTCAAATTGTTTGATAGTAGATTCAGAACACTTTGGGCATATTCTTCCTTACTATATGCATAATGCGCAACATCAAAGTGGTTCCATTACGCAACTTTACTCGGCCAGTCTGCTTTTGTTGACGAAATTAAAACAACCCATTGTTGTTTCCAAGGTCACCCATTTAAGTCGGCCCCACTTCCGCTAACATAAGTCATATAGGTGATTATAATAGCCTACCTATGTATACGACTTTTGGAACTCACTACAATCAGCACCCAGTCTTGCACTTTGAATACTAAACATTTGCAATGCCTATAAATTGACTCATTAACGTTGTTGTTCGATATTTTCGTCAAATGGAAAACTGGTCTCTGTGATTCTTAGTAAATTATATTTTATATTGATTATGATTATGATCAATTCGAAAATAAGACGCAAAAACTTAAATGGCACGAGTTGCTTTGAGGTTGTGAGAAAATCATATTGAACAGTCTACTTTATGGATCGGAGCATAAAAAATACTATAACAAGCATGTACTAAAAGCTCCGATTTGGAGGTATATAATTTAATAACGGCTAATACCCAGCCTATTAAAATGTTACGAAACGTCGACATCATAATCACACCCGGTTTGTTTTTTATCTCGATGTGAATGTAAACACACCTTTGTCATATCATATTATAATGGAGGTGGAGTAGCGAACCTCCTTTGAACTTGTGGCAAGCCGTCAAATTTAATATCCGTCTCATCCTGCGATCACCCTAATAAATTGGGCAATCGGAACGGAAAAGAAAAATAGATAATATTTACCTACTTTATCATTCTGTGCATGTATAAAAGTTTCTGCAAAGTAAATGTGTATTATTTTTCTACCGACTTCCAAAAAGGAGGAAGTACTCAATTCGACTGTATTTTTTTATGTTTGTTACCTCATAACTTTTGATAGAGTGAACCGATTCTCATTCCTTTGGTTTAAAAACGGGTGCTTCCCGTGTGGTCCCATTTAAATTTCATCAAATTTGGTCGAGTAGTTTTTGAGTTACATAGTAGAGTACAATAACTGATTTTGGCAATGGAAGTTGGTATACAATTTTTCAAATTGTACTTGTAATAGTTTACAATGCAATACAATACAAAAGTTCTTTATTGATAACCAATGTTATTAAAAACCATAATACAATAAAAAAGCGTTTCAGTAGATTGGATAATTGGCGGTCTTTATCGCTATAGCAATGTTTGAAAGTTTACTAATTATACATTTAAATAAATTATTTTTAATAATTGTTTATAAAACATTTAGGAATGGTTAGTTAAATATCGTTGCTTTATGAATACTATGATATTATTTATCATTTATATTATGCTTATTTTAATCCATGCATTTGATGCGATTCTGTAGTTCAAGCCCTTCAGTCAGTACCGTCAAGGTCGCTGCCGTCGATACAAGTCATTTATTTGACCTTGACGCACAGTTTCACTACTACGCAGTTACTTCTTATACTTATGACGCTGTTGACACGCCCGAAGAGATACGAAAGCCGGTATCTAATTTGGTTGGCCTTGGCAATGAAAAACACGTTTTTTTCCCCCACCTCAAGACATTATTTAGCTTTTTTGTGCGGCGCCACTACTTTGTACTGGCTGATAAGTGCAGATAAAAACAAAATAAAAACTTAGCGTTATTGCAAATAGGTTCACGTTACTGAACGCGTGACATACATTCAAATTGTCTCACGCACATATATGCAATATGCGCTCTATTAAATTGAAGATTAATTTGTTACTGCTCGATAAAAACCTGCCCGATAAAATGTCACTTTATTATAATAAACTTGGGGTTAAGTGGCGGTTAGCAAATAAAATTGTGATTACATACCTTCGTAAAAAGCCATAAATCGGTCCGGCGTTAATCTATAATAAATACTAATAGGTTTAGACCGTTTCTACATAACACGGAATGTGGACGCTTGCTAAAGGACAAATTGGATTTTGATTTATTACTGTGTTTATTAAATTTATTCTACTACTGGAACAAGATTTCTTAAGGCACTTAAAAACTCCTAACCTTAAATATGTAGGTACCTGCATTAGGATTTCAAGTGTAGTTGCTTTTCTACTTCCAAAAAAAGGAGGAGGTACTCAATTCGACTGTATTTTTTTATAATGTTTGTTACCTCATAACTTCCTTAATTCTTTTTTTCCGATTCTCAAAATTCTTTTTTTGTTTGAAGGCTGGTGCTTCCCGTGTGGTCCCATTTAAATTTTACCTAATTCGGGCCAGTAGTTTTTGAGTTACACTTCAATAACTGAATAGAATGGAAGTCGGTAATACATTTTTCAAATTGTACTTGTTAATAAATATGGAGTTGATAGTACATGCATATACCTACACCTACCCTTGTATATTTCTAAATATCTCACATAAATAAAATACCTATAAATCTCCCACATTTCTCCAGACATGTTCCCGGTCTCCTGAAAGAAAATTAGAAGACCTATAATATTATATCTTATATATTACTTATTAAAGCAGGGAAGAACAAGGAAAGGCGTAAGTCTGGTCCAGCATCATCCTCCTCTTCGCAAACAATTGTTTATGATTAATTTTAGTTATTATTTCTAATTGGAAATTTTCTCGTTTTTTTATAGAGCGGGTGCTGGTGCCAACGGGATCTTCTCTAGACGACTGGATTTTTCTACATTCAACCTTCTACCGAAGCATAAAGTTAACTCATATCAGATCAAGGTAAGATTTTTGTTATATTTTTTGCAGAACAGAATCTGATTTGAATAATAAGTCTATGAGTCACATACGAACATTATGTTATAGAACGGGCCAAATAATACAAAGCTAATGATGGATATAATATAATCTGAATTTACATTGGGACTAGTTCACGAAGGAGATCTGCATCTTAGAGCTATGGACTTTGATCAAATTATGAAAAATGGTATTTTATAATAAGGATAGTAAATAATTTTGCATAAGGTTTGCGTATAAGTTGGGAAAACATATCTCTTCTACAGCATTAAGGTTTTTTTTAAATAACATCATCATAATACTATTAAAGAAGTGTAGAAGAATCATAATCTTGAGAGAAGAATAGAAATCAAGTCTGGTAAAAACACATTATGGAAGAGTTTATTTTGTAGAAAGAAATACCGTCGCGGTATAAATAGTACCTAAGTAGTTTCCGTTAAGGGAAGAGTACTGCATCTTAGTTTGACGGTTGGGCAATTTTCGTTCCTATTGAACATGCAGTTTAGGTAGACCTGAACTAACGGTTACCCTTATCGCAGCGAGCAGCTCGGCGAAGCTCGGATTAGGAACATAGTAGAGGTTCAGAAAGATACAATTAGAATTAAGTTTTCCGCCAGAGGAAAAAAGAAGGCGATGCGTAAATAACAAGGAAATTAAAGTAACAATAGACTGACCATATTTTGCTGAAGATCAAGAGTCGAGGACCTCATGAGTAGAGGCCACTTTAAGGCAATCCTAATCTAGAACGCCTTTCTGTCAGGTGGAAAGAATTTGCTGAAGGTAGCTGGTGATTGGTATTAGCTGGACGCAGAGAAGAGTTTTGTAGCATACATCTGTGTGTCGGCTGCTAAATGATGATGACGGAATAATAAAAATATACAGAGTATAAACTGAAGACTATTTGATTTGGCTGTTAATCATTTTATAGGCATTAATTGACAGGTCCATCAACGATCAGGTCATTTATTTAATTATGCGACGATAACTTCTATTAGAAATAGTTATGGATCAGGCAGCGGACTTATTGAGTCTGTCATGTGAAAATATGGTCAAGGTATACTTGTGAAGTATGTATACATTAGATTTAACTTAACTCTTTCGCTTCTCGATTGTAACAGAAACTGTAACAATTCCACTCCGTGACGTGGTGTCTGCTGGCCACCGTAGGTGCGGGTGTAATAATATATTTTTATTACTAAAAGGCTACAGAGGTGAAAGTTTGCTTTTGTTGTGGGGACTATAAAAACACCGGCTGACACTTTTCGCGATAAAACCCTGTCACGGTTGGCGCCGGAGGGAGGTTCCCAAACGTAACTTTCCTGTAATTTAATCACCTTGCTTGGTTTATGGAGACAGGTCTGATAAAGTTGCCTCTGGCTACATTTTTTGTTGTTTTTTTTTCTAGTTTAAATTTAGTCTGGGAATGTATACCCTAGACATTTGGAAATACATTTTAACTTCTATAATTTTAATCCTATTCTTAAAGACGGCATATTGTAATGAAATTGAATAAAGTGTATATATAAATGTACATTTACTCGATCGAGAAAAACTACTCAACCGTATAGTAAAAAAGTACAATATAACATATGATACTGTAAATTTAAGGACTGTCCAATATTTACATTCGTCACTTGATTACACAAAAATAAACTTCGGACCTTAATTTGTGTCAAATTATTTAACTGCCGACATAGTAGACAATCCAACGGTGCTAATTGGAATGCTAGTTAACATATTCGTGTGGAAATTCGTATATACGAGTACATATAAAATTAAATGTTATAATAATATATAACTTACATTAGAAATAAAAGACAAACACTGATATATCCACATATCCAAAACAACAAACGAAAAATAAAACGCATTCAAAATGCTAATCTAAAATGGCATACACTTATCATATACACACATCCCAGATACCTACACGTTAATGAGTAGGTTTATCGATATATTATAATAAATGTCAAGGCCAGAAGAAAACCAGTTTACGTTGAAAATCTTTATCGTTAAAACAACAATGCAATAAAAGGAACGTTTGCCCGTCTGTTTACTTCTGACTCGAGCTCGATAAAAACTTTTTTAAGGCGAAATGGTAGAGACGTTACACGGATATTGAGGGGGTGAAGCAGACGCAGACCGCCGGGCGGCGCAAGGGGTCTAGCCAGCATAGCCACTCGCGGGCGTATGGTTACTTGATAGTATTCTACTGACTTATGATTTTCAATTCGCCTGCGTTGTTAACTAATTAGGTACGTTATTTTAAGTAGGTAATTATTATGGTGTAAAGATTTATGACAAGATTTACTAATACCATTATCATACTAGGCTATGGGTGTCTTTATTGTAAATTGGCACGAGTAAACGATTAAATAGTTTTTGTGATTTTCAATAAACTTTATTTTGATTACCTATTATATGCCAAAACGAACAAACTATAAGGTACCTAAAAGTAGTTCATAATATTAGTTATGCATTGGTTGGACCAAAATACTTGCTAATACTTGATAATAAATACAGTTTTATTATTAATATTAGACAATAAACAACACATACTAAACAAATATTTTTTGACCATGTTACAAATAAAAATAGGGCTTGAATAAGATAAAACCGGTATTTGATACACAACCAGGTCAAGTCCTATCAAATACCGGTAAGATAAAAAACCGTTATAATTAAATGTTGTTTTACTAAAATCCAAAAATCAACTTCAACTAAGGTATAAATTTCGTATACACATAGGTATTGTAATAACAACTTTTTTATTAATCATGACATTAATACTGAAAGCTTAAATAAATGCAGGTTTTCAAAAGTTTTCTAAGTGCCCTTCAGGCCTTCACAAATGTATTATGTAAGTCTAGTTAAGTAAAAAAAAATTTCCTCCTGTATTCCTTTAGTAATTATAAAAAGAAGTTTAAAATATTATATATATATATATATATATATAAACAATGCCACGGACCCTTTGATGTCTGTGAACTAAACCATTATAAATAAAAAAAATATTATTGATAATAAATAATATCTAAAGAAATGGTGAGATTTGTATTTCCAAAGTTATGAGAAGAGATTTACAGTAAGAGGTGAGTCTACGCTACAAAACAAATAGTTACTTCTCAGAGCCTTTCAACGGCATGCCACGGTTTCATCGTGAATCTACTAACTTCGGAAGCATATTATTATGCGTCTGGTAAAAAGTAACAAGTTCGGCCTCCATTTAAGTAATAGCATAAAGTATTCATCTTTTTCATATGAAAACGTAGGTTTTTTCATTCTCTCCTCCCCAAATACCTAAAACGCTACTTTGTTTATCAGTAACTCGTAATTGCCATTTGACCTGATAGTACCATTTACTGTTTGTATTTATTTTTGTATGTATTTTATAATATTAAAAAAATTGGACTTTGTCATTGGCCATTTTTTTCAGATTTTTATGAATTCTGAAGATGCTTCCTTATTGTCTTCATCAGACATATCAGGTGCTGCCACTTGTTCCCCTGCATTCCCCTTTGATTTTCGAAAAGGTTAACTCTATTTCTTTTTATTTTCAACGCGTTAGGTTTTTTCTATGATGCTCTCTTTTACTTTCTGGTTTTATTTTTCACACCGAGAAAGTTAACTTCCCCGAATTTTCGACCAACGATTGCAGCTACACCAGATAGCGCTTTATATAAGTTGCCATATGAGCGTTTGCACCATGATTCGTCTGCAAAAAATCAATTACGGGAACACTATTTATTAAGTTTCCTTCTTCGATTGCTGCTTCCCGTTCCTTTGCAGCAGCGCGTTCCATCACCTCTACCGCTGTAGCCTCCAATTCATTGAACATAATATGGTCTTGTATTTTAGCGTAATACTTTTCTCAAAAAATAGGAATATCCATGGCTGCCATAGTTTTCTCAAATTGTGAGTATCCGATACCAGAAGCTATAATTCCAGAAATTGCTGCAGTGCGTTCAGGCCGGTATCATTATTTATATCCGAACACACTTCGAAAGTTTTCTTGCACATCTTAGACAACTAAAATTTGAAACAAGCCCATATCTTTTTTCCGTCTGTAAAACCAAGCAGCTGAAATCACACTTAAAGAGAGGGTTGTGCTTTGAGTCCTTCAATTGCTTAAAAAAACAATATCTACTATTCTGCGACCTGGCGATTCTTTTGTGCTTATCTCACACTCCGGCTCTTCTAGGAATGGCATTTCTTCACTGGAACAATAGATACAAAATCATGTTGAACATTTTTATCAAAACGTTAATGACAAGTAACAAGTTAACTTGTTACTTCAGTAACCTTATGATAAAAATAACAAATAGTAACTACTTTACTTCTTACTTTATTAATCTTTGATAAAAATACTGTACTATTAATACTGAAGTAACAAATTAAATACAAAGAGTATCTGAATTATTTGAAAATAAAAAAATAATTTTAAGTAATTAGTTTGACATATCATAAAATTTTCTTAAATAAAAGTAAATTGTAAGATATTATTATATAACCGACTACAAAGAAATTAACCCTCTGGACTCTAATATATTATGTCGGCGTTGGGTAGTTTAGCCGGAATGCTGAAGCTAGGGATATGTTAGTAATAAAATATAAATAAAGCGGTACGCCTAAATAAAAATATCGGTTTTATTAAAACCGGTATGTCTGCCCTATACAAGTGGCTTATTCTTGAGCACCAAATTAGATGGAAAACGTATACAATATACATGTTTCATTCAAGTGCATATAACAATCTAGAAATACCTATTAGACTTATGAGATGGGAAGTAGAAATCCATACAGACTTTTTTAAATTTTTTACTCGCCTGTTTTTGGCAAGCGACCATGTGGTCGCAGATATAAATTTACTATGTAACTTACTTGAAGAAACCAGGTGTAATAACTGGTCGAAGATTTTCGTATAACGCATCGGAAGATTCCGGTAAATTTGTTGGCAGCAATACTTCGGTATTATCCTCATGGGATTCCTTAGACCATTCTTTGTAGGGCGGAGGGCTGTAAAAATAAAAGTTCCAACTAATATTCTAAATTAATCCCTGAAAACTCTGACCAGGTAGTCATCAGGTCGGATAAAATATATAAATATGTATACCTATATGTTATTCTATACCCTATAGAATAACATATTGGTATATATACATATAATACGCTACCACCATACTAAATATCATACAAATTCAATCGGCCGTCTTACTTACGTCTCAAAACTAACTAACACACTAAGACACTTAGAAATTTTTGCATTTATAACATTAGTTTGATTATGGTCGCCTTATTTTCATCATCATAAAATATTTTATAACACTACGCTAAATCAATTACAGATAACCTACGCAAAGACTATGAATGAAAACAATCAGGTAGGTACTTACATACTTGTCTGCAAGTTCGATAATCTGTTTCTATTGTAATTCCGAGCAGTTTTATTTTTCTTCTTATCTTTATTTCCCAAAAGTCGATAATATGGACTAAAATAATGTAGTCGTCCGGGCGCGCTGGAGGGAATACAGTTGTACACGTCCACTCTCGACAACGCACTCTGGCCGACTAGCGGGGGTCGGGAGCCATGGTAATGGCTGCATACTCAGTGTGCGCGTTTGCAAATGGTGTCAATATTAACTTTACTTTATTTTCTAAAAATAATCTTACATTTTTACAAAAAACTGAGTTCATAGACGGATTTGTGTGTTTGTTAGGATTAAAATGTGTATTTTTGTTTATAAATATCTTTGATAGGAATTTAATGAAGTTGATTCATTCCAACGACGGGAACGGCCAAAAGGGTATTTTTTAGGAATGTTTACGATTTTTTTCTATCGAGCCAAATTTATTTAATCGTGTTTCGGTGACCATAGCCGAATAAAGAATTTTGTGAACTTTTAATAGACGTAAAAAACAAATGTCAATTAATTGTTTTAAATGGTCTAGTTTTAAATATTCGTAACGTCGAATCGTCAAATTTGACGCATATTTCGTCTTAAATATCTTTTACTAGCTGTACCGCTAACACGCTAACGCTAACAGCTACGCTCGCAAGCTACAGAAGTAAATTGGTGAATCCAATCCATTGCGAAGCAAGTACTACGTATGCTATCTCCATAATTTAATCCCTAAGGGATTAAGCTTACAACAAAAAAGGCCTCAGCTACCAAAACTCCAAATTTATAGCCCTACCGGTTTAGGCTTTGCGTTGACGAATTAGTCAGCAGTCAGGACAAGTATATTGACATATGTATAGAAGAAAGATAATAGAGGCTTTTATTTGACATGATCATACCACCCTCATGAGCACACTTATATGTTCTTTGTACTTCGAAGCTATGCATTATTGAGACTTACCAATTTATAACTTCCTGACTTCTGATAGCGGTAAAATTATATTGAGATAATTGAAACTAACTTTATTTAGCGCATTTGTAAACGTTGATTCTCTCGGTTTCGTTTCGAGTACACACCACTTCAACACGATCATAACAGCTTGAATTTGATGTTCACTACCAAGGGATTTTAATGAACAAATAGGTTTTAAATTGTAGCTACAATCAACTGTAATTTGTAAAATAACAACGAAGTATCTGTATAGTTTATTCGTGATATGGAGCTTGCACTAGACGGAAATATCGGAAACTGAATCTAAAGGTACATGGTAACTATTCCGTAAATAATGTGAGCTCTTACGGTTTATTTTCTGTAATGTCTAGTGTGTAGTAAATAATAAGTTTTTCGTTTTTGATTTATCTCGTTGATCGATTTGCCCGTCTCTTACAAGTTCAATCAAGTAATGTAGCTCAGTTAACCCACAATCTTGAGTTTTTGATCGGTTCATAAATGTATAACGATTGACGAGAAACGAGACGTGCGGAAGTGACTTACATACTACTTGGTCTTTCTTTTTGACTGAGGGTCGTGACCACCATGAACGGCCTTCTGGACTATGTTTTTCCAAGTATTGCTGCACTCGGCTTGTCTTGGCATTACTACTACTACTACGAGTACTACTACATCAATACAAGTAGTGATGTAGTAGTACTGCATCACTGTATACTGATGCACTACATACATACCACACAAATATTGAAACTTGTATAAAGTCGCGTGAGAATAGTTATATTATGCAAGTTCTCCAAAAAATCATAACACATATGCATGCAGTCATATGTTTGATTCAATTAAAAACTTACATAAGTTTCATATCATCGTGAATATCTCAACAAACAAGTTTTCGGCGATAAGAATAATAAAGCACTCCGTTTGCGGCAAAAATGTTATCTGACAATGTAGGTATTTTTCGCGACTGCGCGTGTAAGGCTGATACTATTTTTAGTTTTTTTAGGTCGAGCTTGTCATTATCAATGTTTGAACTCTGTTATATAAACAAGTTTATACCCCTTGAGATTTTTAATAATGAGCTTCATAGAATGAGAGAAAAATAGTCTGATTTATATTCCAACGCTTAAGGCGAAATGACTAGTTACGACCAAATTTCATGATTCGACTTCGCGAAAACTTTATTTTTCGATGCTTAAACCTAATGACCGAAGTTCGAAAAAAAACGTAGTGTAAATTTAATAATTACGTTCTGGAGAAGTATGGGAGCCAACGATTGAGCAAACTTGGCTGGATAGAAAAAAATCGGCAACATTCACCAAATTTTGCAATTTTTCTTACGTGCTCCGTGGGAAAAAGCATTTTTATTCAATTATGGGCAAATTTATTTTAATGAAAGTATCATATTCAATTTCCCAATGAAATTTACTAGTCAACTATGGACTCCTTTACCATTAAAATTTTATAATTTGATTGTACGAAATAAATATAAAAAGTATTAGCACGTATTCAATTGCATCTTCGCATTACATCGTCCAATCTGATAAGCAATTCTCAACCTTATGTAAAGCATCGTAAATTGTTTTAATATTAGGATTGGACCGCGCCTTAAGCGCTTTATGAAGCCGCACTATGTACTGTCCCAAAACTTAAGGTAAACTGTAATTGTTACTATAACAAACGAGAGAGAGAGAGAGAGAGAGAAATTTACTTTCGTATCTATAAGATTAGTGTGGATTAAATAGGTTCTAATTTAAATATCACCCGGTGAGTTGATTCGTTTATTATAACGAATAAAACATCTACAAATGAATGTAACCAGTTTGAGGGTATAAAGGAATGAAGTAAGAAATAATATGAAAGCCAAACAGAAGCGTAAAAACTGCTAGTCTATTAGAGTTTAAAAGATTATGTCTTAATTCGTTTATTTTAACGAATGAAACATCTACAAATGAATGTAACCAGTTTTGAGGGTTAAAGGAATGAAGTAAGAAATAATATGAAAGCCAAACAGAAGCGTAAAAACTGCTAGTCTATTAGAGTTAAAAGATTATGTCTGAAAGCCAGACTAATTTCGAAGTAGCGATCCGGTTCCAGTGAAGATGCTATCATTCCAATCTATCAATCCATTACGAATCACGCAAGACCATTTTAGATTCGTCTGCGAACATTGCTACGTTTTCAGTCTGCCATTTCTAAAGGCTTGGATTTGTAGAACCTTGATTGAAATATCTTTAATAACTGAAAATGTTTACTTTAAAAGTAACTTTGCTATCGATAACATTGCCGTGGTAGCTTAATTATTCTAAAACGATTTAAACTTAGTGCTGTAACAACATTGTGTTCAGATTAAAAATATTTTTCTCTTGTTTCTAAGATTTTATCGTGCCCCCATTTCTCAGCATCAACTTACAGTTCTAGATGTGTACTTATGTTAGCCTTTGTGGACAATGTATCGTTATGTTTTATATCCCTTAGAAGATTGTTCTGTACACGGATTATTTTGCAATTGTCTGTCGTTATGCGTGTTTGTTATGCGAGTCTGGTATCTAATCTGAACAGGCCTTGAGCTCGTTGTGTGTCAACCGTCGCCGTCGGTCATTCCCCTAGCCGCCATGCTTCTATTTTTACTCGCTGCTTGTTTGTTACTGCACTTGGATAGGCATGTACATACTCATTTTGTAAAGTTTCCACTGCACTGATGATTGAATAATCGTTTTGTGTATCACGGTCTGGGATGTAAAATGTTTAGGTTCTGTTGCTATGTTTGGCACACAATTTTAAAGTCGTCTCATTATTGTCAGATAATGAAAATGTATTCAATCGGAAATCCATTTTAAAACGATCTTAAAAGAAAGTTTTGTGTGTTCCTTATTCTGTATACTTCCTTTTTGCATTATATGCGGGAGGGAGGGTGGTGCACACTGCATCTCTGCCATAAGTATTTTTCCAGTTTTTCACTAAATATTTCTTTTAATATTGCTCTGACAATAACCAATGAACAGATCAGAAGCACCTATGTCTTTTGAAAAAACAAATAAGCAAATGTACTCATACCAAAACCTACGTCAAAAGAAAATAGACCTAAGAGCTATCAATTATTATTAACTATTATATCAATTTCCGCTATTATTTCCACTTGTTTCCTTAAACTTATCAAACAAACATAATTTGTACAAGTTATCGTTGTACCGAACACTATTACATTACCCGCAGTGCTCAGTTCATTAGCTCAATGCTTTATTCTGTCGGGTTACGTGAATTTATTAACTAATATAACTCATTCAGCTGTGATAAGTGACGTTTAAACCGCTAAAGATAGTAAATATTCTAACTGATAGCACCGCGACTGTCGTTTGAATAGGAGTTTCGTGCGATACTGACAACCTCAGCGCTACCAAAAGTGAGAACGTGCCGGCTCGTGCACGCTAGATCATTTGAAATGGTAGAAAACATTCTAGTCACTTTATCTATCTCGTAAGTCTAGTCACAAAACACTATAGTCTAGTCTCTAGAGCAGGGGTGCCGAACCAATGGCACGCATGCTATTATTGGCACGTGACAATATATTTTGGGCACGCTACCGACCGAAATGGTTTGCATTATTTTAGTTCACAGTAACAAAGTTGTAAGTGGCGCTCTATAGGGGGGGGAGGTATAATGTTCAGCTGTGGACGTTTTGTGGCTGATAATTAGATGATGAACAAATTTCACTACGAAGATAAATGCGAGTGATCCTACATTTATTACTATAGAGTGCAATATGTATTTTTGGTATTAAATGAAGAGTTTTGAGTTCAAGTCAGAATTATATGACGGCTTGTCTATGTATGTATTTAAACATGTATAACTGTGTATAACTATGTACTTACAGTTTTTTTTAAATAAATAGAACGTAGATCCATAAATGTTCGCCATCCCTGCTCTAGAGTCTAGTATCGTCTTGTAGATTCGGTTGTCTGACAGGACTCTATATTAGACGTCAGGGGAAATTCATAAGTCTGCACCCGATTCGGCGCCAGTAACGCCCTTTAAGGATTGAACTGAATGAATTTAAAAAAACTGGTTTAAATAAAACCAGCCAAGTTTTAGTTCTTTTTAAGCTTCCTGGGATATTCTTCATAGAAACTTAACAACTTACTTCACATTTACGTTGACGATGCGTTTTGATTCCACTTTTATAACGTGTGCTGTCTACGAGTGAAATTCATTTCCAGAGTCTGTGTTCCCCGATAGTTTATAACCTTGCAGTTTAATGTAGGCTTGCGTGGTTACCTTTATTTAGAATATTAAAGAAATTGACTAACTCCCTCTCGTCTTTGATATTAGAGATAGTCAATACTATCTCCAATAACGAGGAGAGAGGAGACGTTAAAATAAAATAAAAACAATATTTGTTAATCTTGCGTACAATTGTACATTGTTAAACAATAACTTTTAATCAATTCATGACAAATTGGGACATAACATTAAAGTGCATTATTGTATGTTAACAACTTGAAATGAAAATAAAAACAGTAAATTTTCAGTACCACGAATTCCTAAATCGGCGTAGGTATTGATAAAAATCAGGTCGTAAAATTCAATAGCTCCAGTCAGTTTGCCTCGCGCAAATGAGAAACACCGTGAGAAATAAGGGTTCATAAGCAGCATGGAAAAGAAACAATGGAAAATGTTGAACAGAATGCCAATTCGCATTTTATCTGCAAGGCTTCTAATCCGCGACTGTAGGTGAAACGTGAAACCAAGTGAAACTATATCGCTCCATATCACTACTTATATAGTGAGTCGTAAACATGATTGATAAGAGGTGCAACCGAGGCACGATTTCGCAGCATCGTTAAAGAGACCACTCCTTCTATTTATGGTGTCCTGCTGTCTGCTAGCATATTGATTACGGCGACCGGTTCTTGGAAGTAAAGTCGAGATTGCTTGGTGCATACAATGCGATGCAATGCAACATACACGTTTAACTGAATGCGCTTTCGTGAATATTATTTTACTCCCCAAATCGGTGTGGAGTTTTGGGTATACATTACAAGCCAGCCAGTAAGTTTGGCTCACCACAGCTGTTTGTATGTTGCCTGCAGCTATAAGCTATTTGTTTGTACTATCAAGCGCCGAAAGGTGCAAATCGTCCCACACCTGCCAATGGTTTGAAGTTTGAGCGGCACTGCCTATACTTTTATCACCTCGAGACTTTGGGTTTTGAGTCTCTTCGTTTAGTCCCTTTCTATCACTATAGTGATCTTCACACCCCAACACAATTGCTTAGCAGCGCAATACTAGCCCTGCGGTGGTAACTACCAGGTGCACTCTTGCACACATGCAAAATACCTTGTATAACATAACGACAGCGCATTTCATTATTATATAGCTGCGCCCGCAGTCGCACCCGCATGGTGATAGATAATATGCGATGTGATATATATGATGGACAATTTTCATCCTTTTTTCATTTATATATATATATATATACATATAGGTATTCGTCTAGTATATATATATATATAGAGGTATTTGTCTTTATTATAGGTAAATAAGATATTAATAAAACATCATTGTTTGTAAAAAAGTATTTTAGAATAGTAATTAAGACAGCGATTCGTTTTTGATTGCCCATGTCATTTATTATTCTGGAACAGGATTTAGTAAATAAAGATATAATTAATCACTTGTTATGATAAGTACTCGTATCACAAATTTTCAAAAGTATCTTTCAAGTCTCAAATTAAAACATCGCTTGCATCAAACTCAGTGGAATCTATTGACTTTAAAGAGTCGCCAGTAATTTTAATGCTCAGATGTTATCTCTATATGGTCTAACATTATATTAACGAGCTTCAACTACTTCATACGTGTAGAATTAATACGTCTTCGGCATTAAGATTATCTAGTCAGTTTTGAATGTTGAAACTGACTGAACATGACTTTATATTCTGTGAAGCTGCAAATCTTAATTAAACAATCTGTTACAAGAATACTTACTACAAGATAGACATCAAGAACTTTAAAAATAGAAATGCAATTACAATGAAAGATAACGAATGGGAGCAGAATTAGGAAGCTCTAGATATTGATTAGCGGTCAAGTGCAGTGTGAAGTGGAGAAAACTGATAGAAACTAAACTCTAGGCTGAGAAAGATAATCTCAACTCGAACATCATAAGAATCGATATGAAGGTGATACGAGAATCCAAGAGCAACGCAGTAACAATTATAATCAAACCAATTAGATGACACAAATTAGGTTACTGTTTACCTAATCGAAGAAGGGGTACAGATCTGCTTTTTAATTTAATATATTACATACATATGAAATTAAAGAAAATAACCGATTTTTCAGTCGATGTGAGTAATATTATTTACAAACCATTCTCGAAGCACATAACTTAATTAAAGCTAACAGATAGATTTGTATTTTCTATTAACAAAATGTATTTTTTCACTTAAATTGGATTGGAAAGATTTGACGACTTGCCACTGACATTCCACCTTCAGCACCTGGTATGGGTTGTCTGGAAGAGATCACTATGAGCGATAAGACCGCCCATTGTTACACCTAGGTTTAAGAATTGTAATTTTTAACATTAAGTAATTAATGTGGTGTTTTAATAAAGTGTTTTCTATCTATCTATCTAACCTTATTCACAAGCCAAACTTTTTACAACGGACGCAGTTATCCAATATATAAGTATTCAGTTGGGTTGAAAACTAAATAAAGCTGTACATTCACATGACATATCTAGAGCACGAGTACCCAGGGAGATGATGCCGCGGTCGGCATGTAACTGATCTGGGCAATCCGACACCCGCCTCAAGGCTTCCCATACGGATGAGCGCGGCTCTTTCAAATCGACTTATTGTAAGCTGTTTGCGTCTTATCGGTTTTTGATACATAGTGGTGACTGCGATATAATATTTGACAAGCTAAAACTGGTTAGCAGTCATGTACTAATGAATAGCCTGTCACAATATTTCGAAATGTCGTGGCACATGTACGAGAAAACATGTAAATGAGAATAGTACCTGCGTACCTTGTTTGGACTTACGCTATTCTTAAAAGGCTCGCAAACCCAACTTGTTGAGATGAAAATGTCATCATTTATAAGCGAACTACGACTTTAACTTGCATAGCAATAAAATGTCAAGACATTTGCAAAGAGGTGAATCAGACTTGATCAGACGGAATGGTACAAGTTATGAATTGACGTGACGGCGATGTGGCTACATAAGAAATGCATCTTGATTTCCTCAACGGACCGTAAAAGGCAAGAAATGAGAAAGTAGACGGTTAATAGATACAATAGGGCTAGATAGGTCTCGCCTTGCAACTTTCATACGGTGCAAAAACTGGTAGAATGATAGCGCGAGACTTTGTAACTTCTAGTTCAGACATCGGATGTTTCATAAGTGGTGCGCCTGTAATAATTACTAATTTTTCTCTGACTGTTGAAATAATTGCTCTGAATGATGAATTTAAATTGTATAAGGTGCTTTAAGATATGTGTTGTACTCGTATGTGTGTTCATGTACAGCTTTCGACACTTATACCTAACCAATAAGGTCTATAAAAGGTAAACAGACGCACAAACGTCAGCATTCTTGCAAGACTCTTTCGTGTACCGATCAAGTTTTTTTTAAATCACTACATGGATACTTGCAAGACACTATTGCCGTACAAGGTGCGTGATCGGAGCAGGTTTCTGTATTTCGTATAGTTAGGTACTTGTGTCGAATTCAATCTTCATAAATATACAGCCCGTTTTGTGCACTTTAAGTCGGGTACAATATTTCGCAGTAGCTCTGTTAATTTAGCGTCGATGTCGAAACTCTATGGGTTGGGAGCCATTATAAAAATGTCATACCTATATTAGATTTTCCCGCATGTTGATACACAGATGATGATGATGATGATGAAGAGTATCCTATGTCCTTGCTCGAGATATAATTTATCTCCTTGCCAAAGCTCATTAGGATCCGTTCAGCCATTTAGGCGTGATAAGGTAGCAAACATACAGACAAACACTTTTGCAATATAAGTATGGATAACTATAGATAATAATTACCCAGCTAGCTTCTTTTTTTTATCAAGTTGGCGGATATGCGAGTTTATGAGTACGAAAACAATACACTGCTCGCTTTATTCTCAAAGATGAATCATGTTTTATTAATATTATTCGTATCCATTATTATAACTGTATGGGACATTTAACAATGTATTAGAGAGTGTCGTGGAGAGCCAATTTATTGTTGCATAATGTATCTGGCCACATGCGTAGGATTGCAGTCACGAAATGCCGGTCGCGCGGGGTACCTACTCTTTATACATATAGGTACTTCGAATCTGTGGTACCTTCGCCTTGCGACGAAGTGACAATATCATCACCGTCAGTCGTGCGACATACAACGCATGCGCTCACCTCGACATGACGTTGATGGATACCAAAGAGCTATTCTCGTCATGTAACAGAACACAGATTAAACACTAGTAATACTTAGTACTAAAGGTAGATAACCTATTTGTGAATGAATCGCGCGCGAACTGATAAAGTGCTTATTAAATTTATTCTAGGAAGTTGAACAACAAAATGTTATGGTTGCTCTATGTTAATAAACTCTTGTTACGAGTATCGAAACGACCAGTGATCTTATTTTACGTTTTGAATACGGGTATTTCGCCATCAAACAGTGTATTTATTTATAATTGAAATGAAAGGCTAAAGTTTGACACCCCACTTGATGTCAGTCATGATGCGGACGAAGATAGTATCATACTAAATTTACTCAAGGCTGCCGGAAAACACCGCTCATGTTCAATCTTGTGGCTGGTACGAGTAGTTATATGGGTATAAAGTGTGCTAACATGCTCTAAATTTCATGACGATGTTCACTTCAGATGACGACTTCGCCAATTTTTTTTTTCGTACAGACTAATGATGTTTGCCTCTACCGGCATTTACAGCGTCACCGGACGAGTCATTTCGCCAAAAAATCGAGCCTGAAGTAGGGATCTATCTGAACCCCTAACTACTTTCTATTATTGCTTACAACTAAAACATTCATTAATTCAATGTATAGTCAACTAAACGAGAGTAGTTCTCAATATAAATAACCATAATCTTATACCATAACCATCATCCTAAGATATAATGTGCAATAGTATGAGGGACAGATCTACGCAAGCTCCATTATAACAATAATATACATATTTATTGTACTATATGTATATTAAACTGTAATTATGTAGTACGTGTAAACATAGCTTTCAATAAGTAAACCTATATAAATATCACAATTGCTATTCTAGAAGTGAATCTTAATAAGAGAATTATAGGCACCAATAACAACTGTTCTTAAGCCCTTAATTGCTTTGTAAAGTAACTTATCAAACCGCCTGAACTTTCCATTCCTATTTCAATTTCAACATAATTGAATTTCAAATATGAAACTATTTCAAAGAAACTCCAGAGTCGTGGTGTTAGTTGTATTCGCTAGAATAAACTAGACCGGTCGTTGAACTCGACTCCATATTTACTATTATCTCGAATGTTTAGAAACATGGGCTGGCTTTCAAGCTGAAATAACTATTAGCCAATATATAAAAGCTATTTGTTGCCGTATCTTTTGATTGTATTAGTAGCGAATTTATAATGCATAGCAACGTATTATATTTTACAAGGTACCAAATGTTATGTAGCCTAATAATTTTACTTCCTTCGAAAGAACGTGCCCAACTATACGTTGATAAAGGAGATATATATAAAATAAAATATACTTATATATCATTTGCGCATCTCGCCGAAAGTTCGTATTACCAATTAAATTCAATATTTTTTATTTTTGTTACTTTGAGTGGGTTAGTGACCACCCTCTACATTTCATCCGAGGTAACAAATTCTGAGTGTTCATACTACTTACCTCATATTGCCCATATTTCTGACTCTTTCAGGAATTTATGTGTTGCAGTCGAAACTCTTACCACTCAAAAGGTACTTATACCTGAAAAAACTGGCTAAAGTAGTATTGACTGAGGTTGGTCAAAGAAAGTTTTGTGTGAAAATCATGTTACGTACGGCTAAAAGCCGAATTGCGGTTACATCTAGTTTTTAGCATTACTGTCGAAGGCCGGTCATAAGTACTTTTCACTGATGTTGCTTTTGACTGGTTAAGAGTTCAGACTACAACATATGCATGCATGACATTACATGCCATGTAAAATAGGCGGAGCTTAAGAAAATGCATAGTACCCACATTTTTAATAAATGCATATTGTTGAACTAAAAACATATAAAAATGTTGAAAAACATGTTTCGAACCTTTCAAATGTCTGTTTCATATTATTTGAATGAACTAATGAAAAAATAATCGTTAAAAATTTAGGAAGATTTGGAAAAGGTGGAAAAGAGAGATTTCTTGAGAAACATTATACAGTACAATGGTTAAAAATGTAGGCATATTTGAAGGTCGAAAAGGAGATATTTCTAGGGAATATAAACGGCTTTTTAGTTACTTACTAATCTCACACACTTCAAACAAAAAAGGATACAGCTTTAATGTTATATTCTTCGTTAATATCCAAAGGGTAGTAAGAAATGAGTAGATCAGAAGTTCCTGAATCTGAGCAACAACTTAAGACACAAACTTCGACATGGTCCTCAAACTATAATATTTATTATCATTAAACATATACATAGGAATCAAAGAAAGCGGGCCGGTTAATAGAAATGCGATGATAACGTTTCAAATATTGTGGAATCCTTTTAAAATAAATAGCGAATATACATGCATATCTATATGTATATGCGTACTCTTATGAAGAAGGAACCATTAGCAATATTTTGGGGTGTATTTTATTCAGTTATTTTAATTTTAGATTGAGTTATGGACAACCCTGTTGGGCATATGCTATCCGCGAGTTGTTGCCTCGTATGCAGTAACCAATGAAATCATCCGTGAAACATTCCGTAATGAAACGTTACAAATTGGAAACAGAAACACAATCTTAGCTTGAAATTAAAATACTATGACTATACGATGTTTGTTACTTTCGTTCGAGTGTTTCTAATTTAGTCGGTAAAGCTTTTAACTTCTAGAAACCTGTTTAGAATGGAATATTGGTTTTCAGTGACAAATAACTTCAAGAAAAGTATTTTCATTATACTTTTACTTAGTGTATTTCCACAGCATAATGTATTGTGGGTTACTGCTGTGAGGTTCCAGGTGCTGATATAAAAGGCAAACTGCATCATAAAACTGCCAACTTGAAAGTATGCCTTTTATGTTGTAATCAGCTACTAAGGAACGATTTTTGATAATTAGGCCTTTTAGCGATTGTAGCGAGAAAAGCCGCTGGCGGGTCACTTAGTTTTGTATAACCGTGCTGTTCAAATATAAGATGTAATTTCGCTTATCATTATGCATACACAAAAATGTGTAATATGGATGAATACATTTTAGTTCGACTGATTCTTTGACTCTACTGTCATTGTATAGATTTGAAAATGTAATGTTTATTTCTTAAAAAAAAAAACTTCTCCAAAAAGTTCAAGATAACAGTAGGAAGTATTTCATTTGTAACACCATGAGTATTAGTATTAGGAACATGACCTGGTTTTTGACCAGTCAAGACGACATAGTGTTGAACTATAAATAATGCATAATATACGAATAACGCGTTTGGACTATTTAATTAAACACCAAAAGGTAGGTATATTCAAATACAAGTAGGATTTAATTTTATTTTAACTAAAAATAAAGTAAAGTAAAGTAAGCCATTATACTAGATTCATGGAACATTCCACTTATTCCTAATTATCACTCTTACCAATGCCATATTATTATTAATAATCAAAAACAACATATTTGAATAAGAGTGCTCTAGGAGTTGCACTTCATTTCCGCGCGGCAGTGTCTCTTTAATTTCAAATACAGCGGTACTAAATATCTTTCAAATAATGATAATTAATAATTATCATACGAATCTAACTACACATTGATGAGTGCTTACCTCCGCTGTGAGTGCATTACTGTAATGTAATCTTTTAATATTTTACAAAGGAGAGGAAAGCTGTCAAATTCCGCAAATTAGTCCCGTTACAGGAGTTCTTTTGCTGAACAAAAAAGTATACTGCGTCGATTTTTACGCTTTTTTACAGAATACGCGAAAAAGATTTGAATATTATACCACGGTGTACTGATTCACCAAATGTCTGTATACCATACAGACATTTGGTGAATCAGTTTTATGTCGACAAGTATGTTATAACTACTTTTACGACTTCTCGTTAAGCTAGATTCCCTCTTGTTTGATACAACCAGTATCTTATATTCTGCTTCCCAGCATTAGTGTGCAACCGATGTTATTCAATTTAAATGGCACGGTAGCGAGTAAAAAAATTATTCGGTGAACAAGCGAAACGAAAATCTGTTCGATAAGCATTGCACTGTGCCGCGCAGATCTTCAAAGCTGGATGACATAATAACTGACACTGATAAAAATATTATCTATTGTATTACTTTCATTGTTAGACTAGTTTTATACCTCATGTATACCTTCCTTAATACGATTGTGCCGGTAGGCATTGTATCTAGCGAAGGTTAAATGGTGTGGTCACGAGTATTTGATAAGGTCAGCTACTATGCTTATACTATCTCACTCTAATAGTTTAAAATTACTTATAAAGGAATCCAAATAAGCACTTAGTCTAGTACATAACACATACATTCAAAAAAATAGACGTGAACTAGACTATCGTTGTACTTACGTCACGTCAAACTAAGTAGGTATACACTGTAATGATTAGAGAATGCTTCTAGAAATATTCACATAGCTGGCACGCACAAGTAATAATACTTATCTATTAGTCAACAAAAAGTCGCGGTAAGTAGCAGCCCTGGGCCGCGTTAACCCTGAAAACGGGCGTGGGGTCGATGATCGCGAATAACCTACTTACAGCGAAGCAGCGCGGGCGCAACGCTAGCAAATCTAGCCGGTGTAGGGTTGTCCGTACAGCCGGCATCTTGATTCAACACATATTTTTTTGTGTATTTTGATTTCTAACTAGTCTACATAACATTATGGCCAGATTATATATAATTATTGACACTTAAATCTCCAACATCTCTGCACAAATTTAATTGCGATTCGATTTATTTTTGCAACTTTATAGAGGAATTGAAAATACTTAATGACTTGAATCAATCCACATGAAAGGGGCAGATGGAAAACGGCGTGAAAACATAAACATGTAATTTCATCTTAACAATTATATTTTCAAATATATCTAACCTGTTAACGATTTCTTTTCATATGTCAATGCTCACGTAGATACTTCAAGTTTTCACCGTATTCAAAGATTGTTACATTTTCATTGATAGTACATATAATATATAAGTCTTACTATTTTTTTTAACAAATGTGCACAGTTGGCACATATATCTATTGACACCCCTGTTGTTATCGATCGTACTAGAGTTACGTTAGTTATTACACTGGCTTATCGATACAAAGATGGTCTCTAGCGATGACTAAAGAAAAACGCATTCAACTCTAAGATGTTTGTATCCCACTTGGTTTCTAGATCTTAGTAGTTACGTAATATAATTAAAATTGACAGTACAATAACCTCATTGAAATATCACAGATGTATGTAAAATAATAATAAATTTAATATGTTTGGTTTTGTTAAACTAAAACGCTTCTTAGTTAGCTTAAATTGTTGTTTTCATACAAATCAAATCATTTAGGTACCGTCGATAATCCCTGCCTAGATATGACATCGTCGCGATATTCTGCAATTTGAGTTGACATGGCTCAGTATTACCTGTTGGCATAGGTTCTTAGGTAGCCTTTGTTTATTAACTGATTACAATAAATGTATACGTTATGTATTCGTTCCAAAGGCTGACTGTTTGATTATTTGCAGTATTGTTAAACTTTATTAATGTTATGACTGCGGTTTTAGTCAATGAGCCATACGAATGAGTGCCAAAAGGAAACTTACTACCTGAAAAATGAGTCTAGTTGCTATGAATTGAGGTCGGGACCACGGCCAAGACCCTGGACTAGGTGTTTACGTGACTAAACACAGTGTTTTCTTAGGGAAAATGTTTTGTTAGTACCTTGCCTACATGCGCTATGTAAAATAATAATATTATATATATATATATTAAATTATATATATATATTAAATAATAATAATATCTTAAAATGCATTACAAATGACACAATTCAAAGGCAAATATTGATTAGTGATCAAACCAAATATTTGGTAATTAGTTTTTTGTGCAACGATAAAGAAATGTTCGTGTTGCCAGTGCTAAGAAAGTACCTAAGCGTAGTAATTTGACTGGCCTATTGGCGCAGTTGTTAACAACCCTGCGTCCTGTGCCACTGGTTCCGAGTTCGATCCCCGGACAGGTGTAACACTTGTGTGCGTGAACATGTCTGTTTGACTTGTGTCTGGGTGAGGATATGTCTATAACTATGTTTAATAGTCATCAGGTTACATTACTACAGATTCTACCTTGTTTGGAACATGAAGACCTTGTGTGTGTAAAAAATGACAGATTTCATTTTTATTTTATTCCGATTAATCAATCAAATGAATACACGAAGGGAATAACACTAACCTCGGCGGACCATGATCTTAGTACATATCTACCCTTGACAAGGCTGGTCGAAACAAAAGACGTAAAACTCTATAAGAGATATTTCCAATGCCGGTTTCATCATAAACTTCTTAATTTATAAATAACGTGTTTTTTCGCAATACGATAGAGTTCATCGAACATTAAACCTTTTACTTAAGTTAACTAAAAAACGTCCAGCCTTCGTACTTACGCAACATGTAATCGACGAGGTATTTTTCTCAGAGTTTCCCCATAAGGAGAAGTTTATGTGCCTTAACTACGCATATTTTACATAAGATAAGATTAGATTGCGTAGTAGATACAAAAACACAAGGTAACTAAAATGCTGTCCTTATAGTATATATAAAAATAGCATTATCACATTATTATTCGAGTATTAGCTTCCTTTTTCCTTTCATTTCCCAATCACCATAGCTGCGTTGAGAAAAATCCTCATTGTTAAACGTACACCATATTCATACTCGTGTATCAGCTACCTATTGATAATTGAATACAATATACATGTACCAGATACTTCTCTTTACATACCAAAATAAAAAGTTTTACAAAAGTAGAAAGAGCATATGGCAAATGTAATTTTCCAATCTCAGAAACTATAAAATACGAGTATTCTTCGAAGAATCACATATGCTTATAAAACAATGTGATCAAACCTAAATTATTTTCTTCCCAGATATCTATTTAAAAGGGTCGTAGTGGTCTCTGTTATATCATACGTTAACCATATTGTGGTTATAGTCGTTGTAACCGTATTTTATAACTTAACGTTAAACCACGGAACAATACTCTATATTTTGTACATAAACTATATTCACTTTTGACTGTAATGTCTCGTCTTAATGCATGTATGTCTTGTTGAATTTTTTCGCACCCTACGCCTCACAAAAGCATTTTTGAGCCGGTAGACACAGGCATGCATAATTTTCTCTATACCGGTGTTCGCTGTTCGATAAAAAAGAAAAACTGCAGTTCTCAATATTTATTAGACACCGATATCAGGTGTATGTGGTCTCGCAGATACACGTATACCTGCACGTGGTTCGAAATAATGCTTCAGGGTAAACCCTGGGTACGTTATGTCGGGGCCACGATAGGATAGATGGACGTCTGATCTGCATCTCGGAAAGAAACAAGAGAGGAGGCTTTTGAGTCTCAAGATGGTGATGGACTGCGACGAAATGTCCAGATGTCCCTGGATGCTAGGGTACCTTACACAGAGCCTAGTGTCATCTGATCGAAAGGCGTGCTCTCATATATCTATGCTACTTACTTTAACACCTCTATACTATTATCCGTCCGATCGAAAAGTGACTTAGTGGTGGAAACAGAGATACCGGTAGCAATTTGTTTGTGCAAAGTAGCAAAATAAACTGATCTAAAACTACTCACATTTGAATAGAATAATTATATTTTTTAGTGTTGTCATTCTAAGTGTTACACAAATGTAGTTTTTAGTATAAACAAGATAAGAACTACCACAGTTTAAAGAATTTTAGTTTAGTGTTCTGCACAAGTGAGTACTACCACCGGCGACGTGACCCTTTGATGCTAAATCTTTAGAAGGCATTTCCTCTGCGTATGTACCAAAAACGAGCGCTCGCTCGTCAGCTAGCATCAGCAAATGTATAATCAGCCTATGGTACTTCGTAAGAACAAGTAGGTCTAATTGCGAGGCGTGGTTAAGTTATTGCTTTAACAATTTATGATAACTAGATATAAAATTGCGTGATTGCACCGACTCTAGCATTTAGACACGCAAAGATTAATTGCAATTAACAGCTACTGCGTTAAATACTGTAATGAAAGCTATTAGAAAATAGTCTGAATCGGAAGAAAAGTATTTAATGGGAAAGTTTGACTTTAAAACTAAGAAACCTATCACTCGTAGCATTGTTCATTTTATTATGTCATTTCATTCAACTCTTCTACATCTACATATCTATCTAAGACCCATACTCTAATTTCTAAAGACTCATGTCCTTGGAACTTATTATATTTTGAAATTTGTAAGTATGCGTTAATAATGGTAATGTCATTAAATATACTAGTGAAACATCATTGCGCTATGTCGATGACTTAATTCATGCAATGATTTGTCACCTAAGTAATTGCGGTTTATCACTCATTCTTATTTATCGAGGAAAACAATATGATACAGTAAATGAATAAAATATTGCCTACGTGACCTACCCACACGTCTCCAGACTTGTGATAGTCGTACGTTTCTAGAACGTAGGCTAAGAATCAACTGATTTGATTTTATAGCAAGTTAGTATATATGTAAATATAAAGAGTGCAGTAGAACTCTTTGTGAATTATTTGGTCCGGGGAAGTACTGTCACCATAGCTACCTATTTCTACCGCGAAGCAGTAGCAATACTATGTTCTGGTTTTATTGGTATGGGTAGCGGCGAAATTACAAGCACGAGACTTAACATCTTTACGGGCGCACACACACACACACACACAGCTTGACTGCTCCTAATAAAAAAATATATGTTTTGTTTAAAATTTCTGGTAAGTTTAATGCATTATTACAATCATTATGTTAGTCATAAGACCCAACCTCAATCCTCATTTCCAAGCTTGTGAAGATTGTCACTTACTGAAAGTAAAGCTGAAGGAGTCACTCGAATATGTAGTTTAACAAAGCAATTTCGTACAATTTTGTCTGTAATACGTACCGATTTTGCTACCTCCACTTCTAATAAAACAAAGGTGTTAATTACAAATTATATTAAAAAATCAGATTGGAGCTATTCTGTTCGGTCTACTAGCATTCATTTCCTTTTCAGTTTGTTCTATTCAGTACTTAAGAAGTTAATGATGGGTACATATTTTGCTACTGATTGTTCCATACGTAAACATTCAATTGAATCATTAACATAGTTATCGTTGTGGTATGTGTTGGTTATAAACTGCAATTGCTCAACAATACGAGTTTATAATTGATGTTATTCCATTATATCCATTTGAAAATAATTGTATACATTATGCAGATCAATCTACTATTTATAGTACTAGTTTCAATTGCAGTTCTCTATAAAGTCTAGAAACAAGATAGAAATAGCAAAGGATTTGTTATAAAGGGATTTTGATTCGAAGCGGGAATTGAGAGGATCGCGAGACGACCATTAGTCGTATTGTTATTGCCAGCATTTCCAGTAATGAACCGCTCGTTTTCGTCCTTTAATATCGCCGCTTTCGCTCCCTTTACTCACTGTAATGTCGCTCTCGAGCTTGATTTCACTTCATCTTATTGGTTTTATGTTCCTCTAATTAATTCCTTTATTTGAGGAGCAAACGAGCGGATTTCAATTTTAATATTTCGAGTCACAATACCACGAGAATGCATGCTGATGAAGTATAAACTGCGCTATATTAGCTTTTCGAGTACCTTTATAAAATCTCGGGTATTTTCCAGAGCGTCATCGCGCCAATGTGAACGCTAAGGACAATTTACATGAAAAGTTAGTGAAATATTCACATCAGCTGCCGATTGTCACCTTATATTGAGATATTCAAACTTTCTCTCCGTCGGGGTTTGTGCATCTTATTTGCATAATGAGATACTTCGCATTGTGCTTCGGCATCAACGGCTTATTGTCACAGATTATTCATCTCGTACGGACAAAGAAAAGAGTGTTTATTGTTCAGAGATTGTTGTGACGCAACCGGAGATATTTCCACACTTTCGCCTACGGATTTCCGTGACGGGCGTCCGAGGTGAAGTTCAAGACTATTTATAAAGCAGGCGAGCCTTTCTTGGCTATTGATCGAGCGGGCGAGCACGCACCCCGGAATATTACGGTAGGTTAGTATGCCCGCGCCTCTGTTCGTAGCTCCCGGAACTGCCCGAGAACAGCCGAAGCTTCACTCGCTCACAGCTTCACAGGCTCGTATTGATCGGTCTTGACATTGAAATCGTAATAGACGCAAACAGCTGGGAAGCGAGGGTGCGTACCCGGCCCTAACGCAATCCTCCGTCTCTACCCCATCATAAGCCACCTCCCCAAAACCATTCTAAACAGATATTCTCGCGATTACATTTAAACCTTTTTTACTGACTAAAAAGCACGAAAGAAAATAACAAATCCCTGCTAAGCGCCACCTAAGCGTCAATTTAAAGTTATTCATCGGTGTTCAGATATAGTTGAATGTTTGTAACGTCTAGTAATTATGCACAAGAGCCCTAAGACGGGCTGCGTTCTAAAATCTCATTTATATTCAGTGCGGTCGGAGTTTGAATGTTATCTGAAATCCGTGTTTAGGTGTTGGGCGGATTGCTCTAATCTAGAAACTAAACACATTGTTGAGTTAGCCCGAGCTTTGTTCTGGCTGTGTCGCTTGAGATATTCTGCAAGTATGTATTCGGGCGCGAAATGAATCCTTGAACTTGGAACCCGAGATATGCAATGCGCGACTCGAAAGGCGAGACGGTTAAGTTTGTATATTTCACTTGAACAAATAGCTATTGTGTATGCGTCTGTGTTTGTTTTATAGCGGAAAAACTTTGAACACTTGCATTGCATATATTATTTTAACAGCGCAATAACGTCTTGGATAAGATTAAAAACTTCCTGCAAGTCTTATCATAGGGCTATGTTTATCGCACTGTTGTATTTTCCTGTTCTACCTTTAAAGGTCTTATTGTATTGTTAAAAAGATGTTCTCGACGATTACCTATCCCTTCGGAAACGACTTTCTTATCAACACATAATGTGGTTGTATTTCCTGAGACATTGACAAGCCCTAACTACTAGCATTTCCTGAACATGGTCTTGTGCGTTTAAAGATATTTAATGCCTCACAATACTGGCTGATAACTTTCTATATGACAAAAAACGAGTACAGGTTTAAATTTTTTCTTATCGGATTTATCGGTATCACATTCTCGGAAAATAATATCGCTTTACAGCCAGCCTGGCATTCTGCAACAGAATGCAATATTGATGATTGATATTAATAAAATAAATAAAACGATTTATGCGTCTATGCATTTCGCTAAAATAATCAACATTCTATTTTTCCTGAAATAATTTTAAACTTAAGCCGACTCACTAAACCTGTAAGTTTCAAATTCGTTGTTTATATTTTAATGGATTTTATAGTAAACTTAATTTGGAAATTTTAATATATCTACTAGGGTTACTTAACCCTCGATTGATATCGCATCGTTTGGATATAAATGTATTAATATCAGTCCATTCTCTGGAATATATTTTCTTATATTAATACAGAAACTCCAGTTATAATTTCTAATTCAATCATGGTCTAATCTGCGGGACCGGTGGCAAATCCGATTTGAAGGAAGCCAACGCTGAGATGTTTGGCTGAATACTGATCAGTTCTATCGAAATTATTCCATTACCAGTACAGCTGCGGAGAAAAAAATCATAAATAAAAATGCAACGTCTGTTATGCTTTTCAATAGAATCACGGCTTCTAGTTAAATAAGTGATCACCGGTCGGCGCGACGTGAACTGAAGCTGAATGAACGAGAATTCGATTATCCACTGCTTTGGTGTCGGACTCTTTTTAGCGTCCCTTCGACTACGGGACCGTATTACAGCCTACGCTGTCCTTCTATCTAGTTGTGTGTCTTACCATGAAAATGCTGTAGCTTTCGAACGGTACTTAGTATGGTGAAGTGGTGGTGAATAGGCCGTTTGAAATTTCATTTATAATCACAGAATATGTGATGCCGGAGTGACACTACTAATTATTGAAAAGGTTTTTTTTAAACAAATCTTGGTATGATGGAACGGTAAGTAGGTACTTACAGAATCCTGGATGCGCGTTTGACTGGGACTTGGTCATTTTCTCATGATATCAAGCGACGGGACTGACAATCGTACGCTTAATCGTAAACCGTTTGCCCGTGACAATTACACTGTTACCCAATGACATTCCACTAATGGAGGATCCCAATAATCTATCTATCCACGGTTTTCCTTACTACCGATAGAAATTTGACATAACGTCCATACAAATAGTGCCAAATATCTAACTCTAGTAAGGTAAACCGGCGATAGATAGATTATTGGGACCGGCCGTTAGTAAGTCGGGTATTCCTCACCTTTTACGATACGCATCTCGATGCAGGAGCGGAAAATCTATAAATCCACCACCACTCACTGTAACTCAAAATTTACTGTAACTTACTAATTTCTATGGACAAGAAAGCTTTGCGCGGCTTTTGTGTGATATGGTAATAATCAAGGTGGTTGCTTGCACATGAGGCAGTTCTATTAGTAAGTCTGGTTTTTTCGCCTCTTACGATTCATGTCCTAACGACACAGTGAACATTCTATAATTCCTTCCCTGCATGGAGTATTTTTTCCCATTAGATTCTATGCACAAACAATTTATCGTAGCAGTCGTACAGGAAGTCTCTTATCGCGTTATTATTATGTTGTAATTAGTATGATTATGTGGGCATAAAAAATTACCGTGAATTTGCTTGGTAAAAAAACGGTGCACGGCGCCAATGTTACGAATGGCAGTTCGATAACCAATTATGATAGTAACAATTGGGCAGTTATAAATTTAAAATAGGGACGTAAAGGTCGATAGATTGGCTGCGGCGAAGCGGCGGGCCTTTTTTTTTTTTTTTTTTTTTTTTTTTTAGAACGGACTAATGCTGTTTGCCTCTACCGGCATTTACAGCGTCACCGGACGGTTGGCGAGCGCAGATGGCACTCAGCCAGATGCGGGCGCAGAGGGCGCACCGCCTAAGGCGAGCGTTGAAGACGCTTCGCCGCAAGGTGTTTTGCTGTGTTTACCACTAAATCATAACCTTGTGTACCTCGCCTCCTCCCATTTCCGCGACATGGGTCCACACCGCGACCAGGATCGTCGCGTTGTGCACTCATGACTGTACTTTGGGTGGGGCTACAATAAGAAAGTGTAATACCTCGTCCGCAGCCATTTGCTGGGCCGGAGGATACATCGCGACCGGGGCCGCGGTGTATACTCCCACCCGCACCGTGGCTGGGACTACAATCGTGTGTGTGTGAATTACCTCGACTGCGACTGGGGCTGCGAAGAAGATCTCGGCCGGAGCCTACAATGCGATCGGGATCACAGCCCTGGTCGGGTCTACAACCATTACCGGGGTTCCCTTGGGACGACGCTAAAGCTGCCGAAGTAACGGCTGCGATGGGTTCGTCCGGGTCACCCAAAATATGCCTTGGACGGCGACGGGGGGGAAGGAAGTGGGGATCGGTTATGTCAGTGGAGTAGTTCGCCGCTTCGACCACGAGGGGATTCGAGTGGTGGGGAGCTTTGTCGAAGTGGCGGCGGGAGCAGTCTTTCATATACTGCGTAATAGAGGGGAGGGTGAAATCGCAGTGCAGTTCGGCGTTCCGCAAGTACCACGGAGCGCCCACTGCCCTGCGCATAAAGCGATTCTGAATCACTTGAAGTTTGTGGAGGTCGTGTTTCTGAGCATGGGCGAACGCTACAGATGCGTAAGTCATGATTGGGCGGATGCAAAGTTTGTAAAGAGTCGTCTTATTTCTAAGAGACATTTTACTGTCTTTGCCTATGAGGGGATTAAGACGACCCATAATGAAGGCCGCCCTATTGCGAACAATCTGGATGTGTTTCGCGAAAGTGAGTTGGCAATCAAGGGTGACGCCCAGGTATTTGGCAGATTTAGCCCAAGGGATGGGTTCGCCGAATAGGACTATGGGTGACGGCATGAGATTTCGCCGGGTCTCAGTGAAGTACACTGCTGCACTTTTGCTAGGATTTACTGCAATCCGCCATTTACGAAACCATGCACCGATTACGGTGATGGCTCGTTGGATGGCGCATCTCTGCCTGACCTTGAACCAGCCAGTAGAGTAGATTGCAGTATCATCCGCAAACTGAGCGATCTGAACATTAGGTTCAGATCGTGGGATGTCGCTGGTGTACAGCGAGAAGAGAATGGGTGAGAGTACAGAGCCCTGAGGGACACCTGCGTGAATGGGATGCGGGGAGGAGAGCGTTCCCTCGGTGCGATAGCTAAACGTTCGATCCCTGAGAAAGTCTTGTAAGATGAGTACAAGACGGTCTGGCACACCCAGTTGGTACAGCTTGAATATCAAGCCGTTGTGCCAGACTTTGTCGAACGCTTTCGCTACGTCGAGGAAGACAGCTATGGTCCCTTGGGGCTTTGGTTTCTTATTGAAACCGCCTAGGATGTGCTCCGTTACGCGGTGCACTTGTTGGACGCAAGAGTGTTTGGCTCTAAAGCCAAATTGCTCATCGGGAAGGAGGTTATTGGACCTAACGTGGGACCAGAGTCGGTTCACAATGAGCCGCTCGTAAATCTTCCCCAGAGAGCTGAGGAGACTTATGGGACGGTAGCTGGAGGGCTCGGCTGCCGGTTTGCCTGGTTTGTGAATACCAATGACAATGGCATGCTTCCAAGTGTCTGGGAAGGAGCAGTTGCTCATAGCCGCATTGAAGATGCTAACTAAGAGATGGACTAGTGGGACTGAGAAGTGTTTAATCACCTTGTTGCTGATACCATCAGCACCAGGGGATTTACGGGTCTTGAGGCTCTTGATCAGAGACACAACCTCGGATGATTTTACCGGTGGGAGGAGTGGGAGGTCAGAGATGGACATAGAGCTTTTACGTTCGACTTCAGATTCCACCGAATCGAGGTGTTTCTGGTCGACGTGATCTACATTTAGAGTACACTGAGCCTCAAGGCTATCAGCTAAACACTCGGCTTTGTCTTCGTCAAGGAACGCTATGGAGAGGGGAGGTGGCCTAATGAGTGGAGGCATTGTCTGTTGTCCGTCAGATTTCAGAGTTCGAGCCAACTGCCAGTATGCCTGGTGAGTTGGCTCAATCTCTGACAGTTTGTCGTCCCACCTTTGATCACGCAGCTCACTCATGCGTTTCCTTACAGCACGCTGTAAATAGCGCATGGTGGCTTTGTTCTCTGGGGTTGGCATCGAGTCATACGCCCTAGTGGCGGCGTTCTTAGCTGTCAGTAACCTCCTCGCACCCTCGGGCAGTTCAAAGCGGCGACCATCCGCCACTTGGACCTGCTTTGAGGATTCACCTACTGCGGTGCGGAGGTGGTCACTGAGAGCCTCGATCGCAATTGACACGTCTTCTACTGTCTGTATGTCATCGGGGATTCTATCAAGAGCGGGTGAACTGATAGCTTGGAGGGATTCCCCCAGTTGCTTCCAGTTCACTACCGTTCTAGTGATAGGGGTTATGTCCGTCGGGTCGGGGAGCGGCGGGCCAGCCCGCTAATCGATCGCTGTCTGTGTGCATAGTGCACACTGTTAGCTGCTGCACCCGGTTCCCCATTCCCCTATAGTTCCATGTCACCCATCTCTCTCACTTCGTTATTCATCGGCTCTTGCCACCCGGTAGTCTGCCTCCCAATATTCTCCCGTATTTAGACACTGCACTATCAAATTTATGTTTTAAATTGTCTGCTTTTAAAGTCCTTAGGGTACGACACGGTAACGACTATATCTACGGTTATCGTTATGAGCCCGTGCAAGCGGTAATGGGCTATATCATTATGAATTTGTCTGGCTTCTAAATTTCAAGTATGAGTTTAGACTGCCGTCTGCGGCGCGGCGTTATGCATGGCGCAATCATGCCCTTTGAGCTATTCGATTTGACCTTTATTGCGTTTGGTTTGTTTTATCATTGATTGAATTATTATTATTGAGTGTATAGTTTCCAAAGGTTCAATGGACATCTACTTTCAATCGGCGGCGGGGCCTTGGCACGAGCTCGCCGCTAGTCGACCAGCATAGGAATAGTGTGGCATTTGGTATCGCTGCTGGTATGCTTGCACCGCAGCCTGCTTACATAACGCACCTGCCATATTGAGCCGCCACCGCACCTCACGTTCACTCGCTCATTCTATGAATTACTTATAGTTCATAGACCTTACCCATTATTGAATTCCCTCAGACTGTTTACCGATCATTGATTCTCTCGATCGTACGTGATATAAACATCTATCACTGGATCGCTTCCACAAATCCTTTAAACTACGAGTGGCTTCAAGAGTTTGTAAAACAAATAATACGTGTGAGATGGCGCTATCTTCGCTGGAATCGCCGACGGAAATCTTCACTTTTCTTTCTCGGTTCGTTCTCGGGATTTTTTCGCTTGTCTGTAAATGGGTTAAAATCCTTCAACACCCCTTTGGAAACGGCGGGCGCGGATAAATGGTAACTGACTGCTTAAACACTAAATGATCTTCACAAAGACTGATAGCTCCTGGAGTCGAAGCTTTCTAGTACCTTTTAACTTTGTATACTTCATTGCCAAGCTGGAATATTATAATTTAGTTGATCGTTTTATATTTGTGCCTGTTATAGAGTACATACATATACATACTTACGAGAAGCGTATATACACCGTGTAGTTAACAGATAATCTCTGCTGCATTTGGGAGCCAGAACTTCCTGTTTACAACAAGCCACATGGGGTGTTTAGTTACGACATGCGACATTTGATAACAAATTACAAAACGTCGCAGAACCACAGAATAATAAGTACAAGCAGAACCGTGTAGTGTTACAGAAAAATGCTGAACACTTCTGTATCAGGTTGCGAGATACAATGCAAGTTGTTAGTCAGCCCCGCCTAGTCGTGCTCGGACTATAAATCTTCGTGGGCCGCTGCCGGTTAATACTCCGGACTACTTCGGATTAGGAGCGTCGAGCATCGTCGTAAACCGAGATATACATCATCCAGAGCGGTTCAATCCCCTGCACCTACGCTACGCTATATTAATTGTTTGCATTAATAACCGCAGATCCAATTACTCTCTTAATTATCTCTTCTCTCAATATATAGTTATATCTGCATTGTTAGATCCATATCTTCCTCCTGAGAAAATTGTTCAACGATAATGAAATTTGCTTTATCGACTGACCTCGCGTTTACTGAGTGTAATAAATCACTTGAATACGATTTAATATTATACTTAACTATGTTTTTACTTTTTACTGTGACAAAACTAACAATTCGCGCTCATTATGGTAAGTTCTTCATGACAGTTTTAAGTACCACCCACAGCTTATAAATACCACAAGAAATTGATTTTGTGTCTCACTCGCTCCGTAATCACTTTCTGCATTGCCCTTCATACCTTAATAGAATGCCCTTGCACTCTAGTGCTACGGTGATATCAACTATGACTGACACAAGTCAACATGCCTACTAGCTAATAATAGGTTACTCGCTACTTTCTGCATGACGGCGAAGAAATATTCTTTTTACTACAGTTGCTCAAAAAGTGGCGTATCAGCAGGGACGTACCTATAGCGTTCGGAATGTGGGCTATTACATACTCGTGTTTTTTTATACCTTTCCCGAACTCGTGCGTTCTCTTTCCCAACTTCCCAACAAAAAAGAAAAACCAACCATGAAGTTTTTTTAAAAAAAACATAGAAGTTTTTATGATTCATGCAAATACGTATATTTCTAAAAATAAGCTACTAATTTGTTTCAATATCAGATTTAATGATTTGATTGAATGAGTTAGGTTAGGTTTCATTTCATTTTATCTCATTAAATTTCAATTTTATTTCATATCAATAAAAAAAATATACTGAAGACTTGGCTGTGTGGGCATAGTTCCCTTTGCCTACCAGAATGGGTGAAGAAAAAAAAATCTCTGCTTATATTCTACGGTTGGCGCCATTTTCCAGAATTTTTTTTGCGAGTTTATTTTAATAAATTGCTTAATTTTTTCGCAACTGTATTAAAAATAGTCGTTCAGTACACGTGCGGAACCGTCATTGCAACTTGTTCCGACTGTCAACATTTGTAATGAAATATACTATTAAACATTCCCATTTATTAACTGTTCCCCACGGAGTGTAAAACATTATTTACAGATAACTTAATTAACTGATACATTGTTTAACCCCAGGTATAACTATTTTTAAAGAAACTTCATTAACCCAATCGCAGTTCTAAAACATAATCCTTGTCGCATTACCATTATACAAATCGAATGGGTTGTATCGCCGTAAAACTGGAATCTAAATCCTTTGAAACACAAATTGTTGCATTAATTTGCATATCAATGTTATAATGGAATCGTTATTATGGGAACAGAATGCAAATATTCTCTAATTCGAAGGCTAACTGCTTTAAACTAAAAGATTTATCTGTTTTCAAACGATAAAACCTTTTCTTATAACAAGAAACAAATAGTTTTTAAACTGTAATAGATTTAAGTTTTCTACGGATTTTTAGTTTCATAACTAGATATATTAATTTCAATATCATTCTCAGTTACTTACACAAATTAAAATTGAATTTATTTACATACCAAATTGTTGGACATCTATTTTCTTAAACGCACTACTTATTTCCGATATTTCTCTATCTCCTCTAATCAACTCTGCTTTAACGCAATTAGAAAGACATTCATGCCTATACAAAAAATATAGACATGTGCTATTTATTTTGTTTACAGCTATTTAATGTTTATAATAGTGGCGACAGAATACTGCCTTGTGGCACTCCAGTTTAATATCGTCTACTTCTAGTCGCAGTGATTATATTATTTAGCTATTAAGGCCGCCGGATATGTGTATTATAAGTGGAACACATTTGAATGGTTGGATTAAGGCACTGGGCTCCATAAGGGCTAGTGATCGTGTAGAGCTTAATGAGCCATTTGCGCAAACGCCTGTATGCAATCAACGAGACCTCGTTAAAATAAAAACAAGTGCGAGTCGGGTTGACCACTGATCATTTCACTTCCAAAAAGGAGAAGGTACTCAATTCGACTGTATTTTTTATGTTTGCTGCCTCATAACTTTCGATTGGGTGAACCGATTCTCAAAATTCTCAAAAGTTTGAAAGCTGGTGCTTCCAGTGTGGTCCCATTTAAATTACGTATACCTACGTACAAACAAGTATACAAGTAGAATTTGAAAAATGTAAAACCTTCTTCCATTATATTCAGTTATTGGAGTGTAACTCAAAGTACTCGACCGAATTTGACGAAATGTAAATGGGACCACACGGGAAGCACCTGTATTTAATCATTAGTGTTTACTGATTGATTTTCTAAGTATTTAAATTGACATATGTATACATATTTCATTTTCATTTCATTTTATATAATACTATTAGGTATAGCAATTGCGTTTGACCATTTAAATATTTAATGACATTTTGATATAAAGATAGATATGGCCTTGGAGAAGATAATAAGCTACTCGAAGTACTAATGTTGCGCAGACGAAGTCGCGGGCACCAGCTGTACGGTATAAGGGCTTCATGATCAATTCTGATGAGTGCTATTATGCTTTTGTATGGATTACTCAGTAGGTAATGATTTTATCATTAGAAAGTAAATAATGTAAAACTTTTTAGGTCGACGCATAACGTGATTGTTTGTACACCTAAAACCAGACTGTTGAAGGTTTATTAGATTTAAATCTAATATATCTATAATTTTTTTTATCTAATATATCTAAAAAACCCCTATTTCTCCTGGTCACGCTATAACTTTTACGGCTTTACCGATTTCATTTTGTCTTTTTTTAAAATGTTTTCTAATACTTCATAGATGGTTCTTACATTTAAAAAAATAAGAAAAGATGGGAGGTTATGGCGAGACCGATGGCCGAGCCTACTGCACGAACGAAGTCGCGGGCAGTCGCTAGTATATAATATAATAAAACAGATGGTTGACAAATAGCATGTTTCTCGTTTTTCCAACATGCTACTTGGTAATATGTAGCCAGCCTAGAGCAATATTCAACGTGTTATGTAAGGGTGTGGACATGTTTACTGCAGCGATAGGTTTGCCTTGGAGCGGTCGTTATCCTCTGCGGCCGCGATACTCTGGGTTGAGGCTTATCGTACGTCGCTCAGGGAAAGGGCTGAGTGATAGGTGAGAGCGGCTGTGGTAGCGATTTTTTTAGTATTCATAATACAACCAAATAAAAGTTTATTTTTAAACGAATTATACAGCATTTTATCGACTATTACTTTCAACTTGAAACCGTATAAAATAAAAATAGTAGTACCTAATAGGAGTTTTTTTTTATATGCGGCTGTATAAAAGGGCAGAAATTAATTAGATTATTTTTACGTTTTCACTGTCTTTTGGGTATTTGATAAAACTTGTATGTGATTTTTTACAACGTTTTCATTGTCTTTTTGGGATGGGTATTTGATAGAGAGATACTTATATTAATTATTGAACACCTTAAAATTAAACAATTATACAGATTCATTCAGCTTAGAACAGAGCAACAATAGGCGGTCTTATCAGACAACCTTTGAATGGAGAGGAATATAACAGCAGAAAAAGGGATGGTGTAAAATTAAGTAGGAAAAAAATTGTATTTAAAAGATGTATTGACCTACTGATTATACATACTGATGAAAATTAATATAAAACAGTAAATATTCTTATAATATATACATATATTTATTGCTTAAACTTCTTGTATGTAGTTGTTTTTAGTGTTGTGGAGGTAACGTTCTTTTAGTTAGAAGGTATGGATCTCTCCTTGGGGTAAAGCCATATCCAACTTCTTACACGACATTTTGTATATCTCTGTGTATCCCTCTTCCATCTTCTTTATAATCTCTTCCATTTGGCCTTCGTCATCAGTCCGTATTCTACAAGGTGTGCCAACACTCCTCTTTACAGTGAACCTATCACGATAATTGATGTATGAGTAACTATGACTTATCTGTGCTACTGTTGTACTATATAAATGATAGTCTGTACTTGATACGTCAAGCTAGGCGCACTGTTAATTTTTTCTTTTTGAATTTTATACTACCTACTTAATCTGTGTGCACTTCATGTTTTCATTTCTTTACTTGTAACGCATACTATTTACATCATCGCATTATAATTAATCATTATAATTTATCATTCATACTATCGTAGTGATAATAGATGATAAATGAGTGGTTTTGTAACATTATCTTAATACTTGTAAACAATGTAAAATGTATGAAATATTTTACAGTGATAGTAGGTAATCGTTATCAGTATATAATTCATGTATTATTTGTTATTCATTTCTCTAGGCGATACCGGTAAGACTTGCTGATAATAATGGACAGTATAAAGGACACATTTGTATATTTTTTTTCATTTCCCCTTTTTTAGGTCAATACATATTTTTTCTTGAAAATTATGGGCGCGATTTCGTCCACTTAGAATAAGGTTACCATGATCGCTCAGGAACCACCCATTGATATGAATAGTAAAAAATGGCTATTGGAGCTGGGTATGAGCCATACTAAATTTAATTAAAATCTGTTTTGCCGTTTTAGCGGTGACGTACGTACATTCATTCGCATTTATATTATAGTACTATGAAATATAGTACATAGTTACTATGAAAGATAAATATCAATAAGACGATAAGTATGATAAGACAAATATAAATCAATAGGTCGCATTAAGTGATTATTCAATCTTGCGGGGCCTTGAAACGTTGTTTGTTATCACTTTCATGAGAATGCACTTGGATAATGTGGAAGTTTTTTTATTTATTTTATTATTTACTACTACACTGCACAGACTCCAGGGTCTGTGCCTTGTTTTTAATATTTTGCAATGTATTATTGAATAATTATTTACTATTTATTACAAAATAACACGCTTATTTAAGAGACTATAATATAGTAGTTAGATAAGTAGTTCCTCTGTGTACATGATCTACTTATTTTCTAAAGACTATCTACTTAATTTCTACTTTTTAAAATACACATACTAAATAAAGAATACTTTGTTATCGAGTTGGTTATAAGCATTCAAGGCAGACCCGCAGGCAGTACCCGTTCATGAGTTGGCGCATGTGACAACCATCGCCTTCGTCAACCATATTTGACGGAAGATGGCGACCCGCCTCACACGTCACCTTTTCGTGAGCTTGACTGCTCTGAATGCCCATACCCACTCTACTACTCTACACTCTACTACTACACACATACAATCCAATTCCAATGCGGAAGTTTAGTACATATTCTTTCGGTTTTGATGCTGGCTGTTGCCGAGATCTAGAAGTTTATAAGATGTTTAATCATAGTGCAGGGTGTGAAATTCACACACTCACACCCCCGCATTGTAATGTTTATAATTATAGTAGCAGTTAGCAGCTAGTTTACTGACCGTCACATACTTAAATTAGTTCGTTCACCTCTAACTCACTATTATTTGTATTTTGAACGCTATTTTCTTCACACCGTACTCTCTTCCTTACGGCTGTTTACTTACTGCATATTTTGTGTTCATTCAGTAACTACGATAAAACCCTGTTTCAAATAGCTATTCTATTTATATTATCAGAGTAAATGTTTTGAGTTACATAAGTAGGTTGTCGGTAATTGGTTTCCATTTTTATCGCGCTGATAAATACATAGAATACCTTGCTTATCTTAACATTGGTTTAGTCGGCGATGCGTGGGGTATGCGATATCGGAATTTCATTATTAATACAATTTGTATCATTAATATAAAATATCTGTATTATTTATTGATTGTCAAAACGTTGTATCTGGTTACAAATGAGACTATGATCGTTTTGTACTGTTTTTCCATTGTGCAAAGACGAATCTATTTATTATTAAAGTAAAGACGGCCCTGTTTGTTCCGCAGAAACTATTAGTTAATCTGTGCCGTTAACATACTATAGGGTTACTACCTTTTGGTAGTAGCCTATTTTTGGTAGAAACTCTGCTTTCAAAGCGAGGAATTCTAAGGTACTACTATGATTTATTCTGTGTCCCGGGTACTATCCCTGACCGGTGCAAATGTTTGTGTTATGAACAGAAATGTTTGTAATTGGGTATGTGATGTGTTGATGTGTGTGTGTCTATGCGTGACGCGTCACCGGGAATCCTAAGACGGGAGAATGAGTGTGTCGCTTTTTAATACATTACGTATTTAATCAATTAGCAGCTCATTAGTTCGTAGTAGTTATACAACTACCTACACGTTCAGCAAAATGTCCTCTATTGTGAGCAAGTAATTTGCTTGGTATTTAAAGCGCATCTCAGGGCAAATAACCTTTAAAATCTAGTTCTATGCGGTGGGCGACTCTGGCGAAAAATCTCTTCGATATTTTAATAATCAGTTTGATAACATCTAAAAGTAGGTATTTAAGATAAATCAACTTTTAACGTTTATTCGATTAGTGTGCACCAAATTTCTAAACAAGTTGTAGTTCGTGTGGAATTAATGTTCCGATTTCTGTCGTTTTTAAGAAATTGATTATACAATAATTACTGGAAATAATAAGATACTTAAATAAATATTTTACTTTAAAAATAACGTAAAGTATGCAAAGAAAATATTGGAAATTGTCATAACATTTGTTTTATTTTGTTTATTATCCTTGTAATAGCGTGAAGATAGCTTCTAAGCATCAGGTTCTGAGCGGCATTTGCTATGGGACTCGCCTTAAGAATAAGATGTAGGTATGTAGGATATTTGTGTGGGAGATTAACGCCTTGCAGTTATCTTATTGTAGTGCCATCGTGTGCAAGATTGTAGGTCATCACTCAGGCAAATTATCTCCATTATACTGTACAGAGATTATAAAGATAGTACTCGTATTTGACACTATGCTGTAGTTCATTAGTTCATTTTAAAATGTAATCATTGCTGTTTATTTTGAAGCTTAGCGGTAGTGATGGTCGACTACTGATCATGCAGTTGCCCCGTTTCGAACTCTATACTGAACTTGAGATCTCATTGAAGGTATCATGATTAAATCCACTGCACAGTGGTAGGCGCTTTTTATGTCAATAAAAAAGCACTATCAAAATAGAAAAACTGTCGCTAAAGCGGAGAGTTCCTGGAGTTATCCATAAAACTCAGTTACCACTCCAAGTCTACGCCCAGATCTTCCCCCTCACTAATAAATTAATAATTATTTTAACCGACTTCAAAAAAGGAGGATGTTTCTCAATTCGACCGTATAATATAAATATTTTTTTATGTGTGTTCGCGGATAACTTCGTCGTTTATGAACCGATTTTGATGATTTTTTTTTTGATAGAGTATACTTCCGTCCCATATAAATTTTATCAAATTCGGTCCAGCAGTTATTGAGTTACATTCAAAAAACTGAACAGTGTTGATTTATCTTGACGATATCATCATTGACGGTGTATCCCGTAAGTAGCAGGTCACTAAAAAGGGTGAAAAAAAAAATCAAAAAATAGTACCGACTTCTACACTTAAAATGTCACACTTTTTAGTGTAGAAAAAGGTTCTATTTTTTGATGCAAAAAAATGTTGTGTATAGCAAATACAATCTGTTGCATTTTACCTAAAGAGACGTAGTAATAATAAGATATTTACGACTGTTATTACGGTAAGTGCAGTAAATTTATTACCCTCATATGTTATTTAAATTGCAGTTCTTGTATTTACCTCTGTTTGGAAGGTTGAAACATCTCCATTGAAATATTGTCTGCACATGAACCAATGTATTCGTATCTTTAACATTCGCTTCACTGAACCACATGCTACTGGATGCACAAACAAAACATTCTGGCTGTTTGCAGTTGACTAGCCTTTTCTATATCAATATTATTTGCCTACATTTACACTTTTGTCTACTGCTTAAATCTGTATGAAATATTACCTTAACCGTTATTCCGAACATAGAATTTGCAAATGTTATTGCCATAGTTAACTTTAATGTCTACATTTGATTTCATTTCGTGAATTCGTTTACTTTTAGCGTTTTTGATGACGTAATCGTCTACTGTATTTGTTGAATCTATTAAAACAGGGTTCTTACTTGGTACTTGGTACTTGGTGAGCTGGCTCTTTTCCGCAACCAGGCCGCTGTGGCGCGGCCCATTTTGCGTGATAGCCGGGTGAAGCTGATCAGTCCAGCCACCCGGTGTCGCCCAGGAAAGCCAGCAGCTCCTTCAGCTTGGCGCAGGCTTCCCACACAGTCCTCGGCGAGCCGAGGTTTGCTGCCCTTTGTGCCGCCACGCTCCTGCATTCAATGAGCAGGTGCGCAGCTGTTTCTTCCGCCTCCATGCAGCCTCTGCATAGGGGGCTGTCTGTAACACCTAGATTAAACAGGTGTTTGTTTAAGGAGCAATGACCGGTCATAATTCCGACGATATGTCGTACATTATTTCTTTTAAGATTGAGGAGTTTTCTGGAGAATTTCAGATTTAGAATCGGAAAAGCCTCCATCGACTGCCTACAACCCTCGATACTTGCCCAGTAGTCCTGATGCTGGTCCTTAGTTTTCTTGCGAATCCATGCACGAATTTGACTGAAAGGTAGGGGGATCATTGGTTCTGGTCCTGCACACATCATTCCGGAACCTCTCCTAGCTAACTCATCAGCCGCATCGTTACCTCTGGAATCGCTATGCCCCTTTATCCATTGGAGTGTGACATTATTGTTATGGTTACTTACTTCCTCCAATAGTCGGTGACATTGTATGATCAGCCCCGAAGAGTGGTCGTATCTATTTAGGGCTCGTAGTACAGCAGTGCTGTCGCAGAGTATCCTAATATTACTATTGGTTACCTTTCTGCGAAGTACTGCTGCTGTGGCTTGGATGACACCCACGCATTCTGCTTGGAATATAGAGTTGTGTTTACCTAGCCCTGTTGCTATGTGTATGTTTAGTTCCTCCGAGAACGCTCCCGCTCCGGTGCCTGTTGCCATCTTAGAGCCATCTGTGTAAATTCTGATTTCATGAATACCTGAGCAGTCGCTTGGCTCTTCGTTTAGTTGTACGCGGTAGCTCTTTGTAAAGAAGTGTTGCTTTTGTACTCTATCATAGATAGACTTTATTAGAGGGTTTCCAACTGCAAAGTCTTCTATGATTGTTGTATGGAGTGCTAATTGGTCCTGATACCAGAGGTTTAGTGCCTTTAGCCTGTACGCAGCCGCCGCGGCCTCTTGTTGTATGTATAGGTGTAGTGGGGTTAGGCCTATCAGGGCCTCAATCGCGGCGGTTGGTGCAGTGCGCATGCAGCCTGTTACGGCTACACAGGCAAGTCTCTGAAAGGTTTGTAGCTTGGTTTTGGTGGTGCTCAGGGTGGTTCTGGGCCACCACACAATTGCACCATATGTTAGTGAAGGTCTGATTACAGTTTTATATAACCACAGGGTGATCTTAGGGCTTAGTCCCCATGTTTTACCTATCATCCTTCTGCATTGCCAGAACGAAATACTGGCCTTGATTAACTTGTTCTCTAAGTGCTTGGCCCAATTCAACTTGCTGTCTAGTGTGACTCCCAGATATTTCACTTCTTCTGACAGTTTCAGTTGCTTGTTAAATAAAACAGGGTTCACTTGTAAAGGTTTGAATGTTTCTATATTTCAGTTTCCCTTTCGTGTCTAAAATACTTGTAATCGAATGTTTTAAAAATAAATGGAGCAAAACGCATAGTAGCCATCAGTGGGCCTACCACGAAAATTTGAGTAAGTGCAAGTAATCGTATCGTTGATTTATATTGTACTGCTGTGACACAGATAGCTCATAGTTGGACTGTTAATGGCCTATCGGCCTTACGAATCCGTTACGCTTACGCAAATTTTCGTGGTAGGCCCACTGACGGCTACTATGCGTTTTGTTAACCGCGCTCGAGTCCCAAGATGATGTAATTTTAAGATTTCTTAAAATTATTAATTATATTAAAAAAAGATAGGCCTGATGCTAAAGTTATATACGAAGAAAGCCGGTCTATGATATAACATAATTCCATACAACTTATTCACATTTATTGCTAGTTCACATTCTACATCTCACTACCACGTACCTTATCAACGTCACAGAATAAATGATAGTATGACAGCTATTTCTCCGCTAATAATTTTCACTCTATCACCACAAATGTCATTATTATTCTCTTCGTTGTGACAGATAACCGTAACCGTTGCCTTCTGGCAACTTTGCAAAACATTGATAAGAGAGGTGACATACAAAGTGCAGGGTTATCGCGGTGCATGGCAAATGGTTGTTTTACGCTCGTATCGCACTGATAGCGCAATCGCACTGTATTTTTATTCATCTCCCTGTTTAGAACGCAACTAATTAATTAATCACTTCTATTTTAAGATGGTATTGTGCCGTCGTGTATCAAGGCTAATTTAATTATTTAACTGTGTTGCCATTTTCCGTACTTTCTTACCTTTTAAATATCTTGCTATTGTCATTGTTTATTTCGTTATTGGATTTTGCTTTTTCGTTAGTTGTCAATACTTACAAGTACATGCTCATACCAAAGAAGCATTTTTTCTCTCTTCTTTCTTTATTTCATAAAAATTGGCTCTATATTTGGTGTATCTAGTAGGGCCACAAAACAATATTTGTTTTGTGTTAAAGCGCCCTAAACATTCCATGGTCCTTTGCTAACTGAATGGTGTCTTTCATACGAAAACGCAGGTAAGTGGTTACTGTGGGCCTATCACGAAAGACTGAGTAAGTGTAACGTAACGTGTCGATCACGCAGAACAGAACAAACTAAAGGCAACTGTGCTGTGATACAAAATAATCATAGGTTGTACACCGAAGCGTGACGTGTTGACGCTTACGATACGAATACTTTTTCGCAAATTCTGCTACAGCCTCTGATGGTGAACACAAAGTAAAATACGTAATATAGAATGGTGTTATGAACAGGTTGATCGTTAGTTACACTTTCGCTAAAGCTCAAGGTTCAAGGTTTACGTCCGTCGTAAATATCCTAGCTGTGATGAGCGTATATTATCTCCCCTTGTGTATTATTTTTTTGTTGTTTGTGCCTACTTAGGTCCATAAAGATTGATGTAGGGATAAACAGTTTTAAAAGTAATGGGGGTCCGGTTGCTTTCTGTTTTATGGGGGCAGATTCATCGTATCCGCCGGAGGGGGTGTACCCTTCAGTATAAGGCTAAGCAAAGAGTATTGTCCTAACCTACCTATAGTATTTCTAATCCGGAATTACAATTAATTCATTCAGTTTCCTTGTGTAAGTCCTTAATTTAACAAACACTGGAAAACCCCTGCTTGTGAATGATAATCAGTTAAGGTACTAAGGCGCTTCTTTAGTATATACGTAATGCTAATGTAACACCTGCTGTTCAGTTAAGGATCTCAAAGATCTTGATTAATTCATGGTATGCCTAACAAATGATGCCTTGTTTATTCGTTAGGCATTATGTTTCCTTTCTTTGCACAGTGGAATAACATCTGAAATCGTGTTTATTTATTATTGAACTGGACTAATATCCAACCGAATTGAAAGGTAGGGTTGCTTAGGAGTTGCGATTTAGAACTTAAAGATACTTCTAGTTGAGGTCTTTAGTTTAGACGGAATAGAACTTACAATTTATCACTGACTATTTTCTGTGTTGCTTTTTTAAGTTTATATATTTAATATTTCGTAATATCAAATAATGTTAAATTGGTACTGTTGTATTTATTATTATGATTTCATAATTGTTATTGACTAATATTTAATATTAATGTTCTTATATTATTTAGTTGTATATAAGTAGTTTCCATATTTCATCCATATTCATATAGCTACAGTTTGTGTTGAAATATGAAGTTTAGTACATTAAAGACACGTCAAAAAAATCCGTTAATATTCCAAGTTCAGTGGTGTTTTAATCAAAAAACAACAACTACAAAAAAGGACGATTCGCTTAGTTTATTATATAAAGAAGATAAGATAAGCTAGGCAATAAATAAAATTTCACTATACTTTCGCTAACGCCCTAAGATCCAGAATTTAAACAAGGAGTCGTTGGCAATGTTTTGATATTGGATTTTCCAATTATACTAAGAATTTACATTAAGCCTAAGGTTGTTAGAATTATCGACACATACAATACTCGTACTGTAAGCAACGATTGTTCGTTCATACTGTTATTCATAAAATAGTCATAACACAGGTTAATCAAAGATAGCTTAGATATTCTTTATGCAATAACAAGCTATAAACTTCATTATTAATATATGCTTGTGGACCAATTTATTCTTGATCATTATTATGTTCAGTGTTCACGTAATAACTATAATGATACAATAATAAAATGACAAATGCTAGTCAGTTGTTATATTCATTTTGGACTTCTACTTTTTGCGTGCTACTTTGTCCAAGTACAATTTCAGGGTTCTGTATGATACTGAGGGACTACTATTATAATTTACGCCAGCTGTCCGGTTGTGTGTCTGTGGGGTTGTTATTTTGAATCGTAATAGATTCTTTCACGAAACGTGTTAGCATTGTAACCTAGTCACAAAATAAATTGAGATAAGTGCCCATATGAAAAACGTGTTTAACGATTGTGTTTTGTTTGCTATTATAAAGCGGTAACATACAACTCATCCTCCTCTTCTAGTCGTTAGCTCAATCTTCAAGTTTCAATGTTGACGTCATCATGTTCCCGGTCTTTCTCGCGTCAGTCGCCTTCACTCTTCTCGTGCCCGGTTTCTGGAAGGATTTTCAAATCAACAGTTAAGTAATCATGTGTCAAATCTCTTGTTTAGTTCTTTAGCGTGGCTCAAAACATCAGTGGTCTTTTTGTCCAGCTGTTGGAGCACTTGGTTGGACCATGTTATTCAGCTACTCCTTCTTGGTATTTTTCTTTTTCATACTTACGGAATTATTAAAGCAACTAAAGAATAACTACAATAGACGGTCAAGTATAAGTCAGGCTCGCGCTTTGGAATCCCCGAAAATGATAGTCAAGATATATATTGGTTAAAACACAGATCTATTTGAGTGGTCGTGGTACCTGGAACCCTCGGTACGTCAGTTCGACTCGCGCTTGTTCGGTTCTATTTTTTATTGCTGTTAAATATGTCACTACGTGTTTTTTAAATGAAAAGTTTTCAATATCCTTGCATCATCGGTATGGAGCAACCAATGAATATTAAAAAGAAATACAATAACAAATTACTTTTATAAAAAAAACACTCAATAGTCTTAATAGTGTCATGATCAGTTTAAATAAGACGAAATGAAGGTAAAATTGTTTATGTTTATCATTGTTCTCATGTAAGTGATATTAATCTTTTTTGAGTATAAATTTCTTTAAACCTAAATACAAATCGACATATCAACCACTCTTCGTATTATAGTCTTGTTAAACCATTTGATTACGCAATAAACGTTATGATGACGCATTACTACGCAATTTTAAAAGCTGATTGTAATAACAGAGTTAATTCAGATGATGTGGACTTAACTTCGTTTTAATAATTACTTTGTTTTCTCACTTGGCATAAATTGCAATATAGTACCTATAACATTATGTATGCAGCAAACATATACTCTAAAGCTGGAAAAAACATCCGTTAATAACATGTTATAAGATTTTGGAGTTATATTTCATACTCTTAAGTATTTATTATACCTAATTACTTATAGTTAGTCGTATGGCCGAACATTCACCGGGTTAAGAATTGGCCTGTTCTATATTTTCCCGACATATTATGTCGTGAAAGGCTTTCCAAGTTATAGCAATAGATTCGTCCCCTATTACATGAAATAGTTTTGTCTTATTCTCTGTGATATGATGTAAAAATATAGTATATTTAGGTATCCCACTAATATTATAAATGTGAAGGTTTAGATGGATATGTAGATTTTTGTTACTCTTTCACGCTCAAACGGCTGGACCAATTTTGATAAAATTTGGCATGGAGGTAGATGAGGCACTGGATTAACACATACATTATTATTATATTAATATATTATATTAACACTTTTAATCATCATCTTCATCATCCATCACCACACGGGTGTAACCGCAGGGCGCAGCTAGTATTTTAATAAATGTATCTTTCTTTATTTATCAAGCCATACATACGAGTATATACAAAACGTCTTACATTCAAAAAGTCTGATTTACCAACGTCCGAGGTGATATTATGTAGGTACTAGTAATTACTTACTACTCTAGTGTTTTGTCTGGCAGCCCGAGTGTAAATGTACTCGCAGTAATAATATGTACATTAATATGATATATTATATGATAATAAAATGGTCTCATTGGCATACATTTGCATACGAAGACTTGCATGTGTAAACCTATGGTGGCAATAGTCGTAAGAAGTGTCAAGTATTAGTGTGCAAAATTATATTACCATTATATAACTTATTTAATGTTTCTTCACTTGACACAGATATAATCATCGAAGTCATATAACTGAAAATGAACTCTGAAAGTACTCGTAGTATTGTCTCATTTAATCGCCGTACCTTAAGTGCCTACGTCTTTCGTATGCTTATTGCCGTACAGTCACGTGGTTAACAGTTGATCTGTTCTATAAACTCCCACTATATCATAAAAACTGTCGTAAGTGATAATATAGCAATAATAGTTCCCATCCCATATGAGACTACAAAAAGTAACCGTGAAGTATACACCTTCAGAAATTTAAAACCGGTAATGGTATGTTTGTAAACCAAGCATAGTATAACCAAAACAAATCTTATCAACACCATTAAAATAAAACGCCACCTCATGAAATAGCCATCAAATCCTTACATTCATCAACACAAGTTCGATAACACTTCGTGGACCTCATGCCAAAATAATAATATAAACTTCGTAAAATTATCGTTATCGTCTCGTACAAGACCTCATTGAATCTGCCAAGAGCATACTGTAAACAACAAGAATACATTAAATGGAGTATTTTATATTTTTTTCACACATGCACTGTTTACTTAGCTGATACATTTCGATATATTCGAATCGCACGTGGTCTAAAATAACTTCTACGTAATCTGTGACGCGCCAGACTGTGTTGATCGAGTTATAGACATAATATTATATCCACATAAAGATAACATATATGGTATGGGGCTAAGGATGTCGGTTAATGTAAATATTTGGTTAGGAAAATGTGCCTTATCGATCAGAGATTGTACCTTTCTGAAACGCGGCCGATTGAATTTATTTTATTATAAACCGCGACTACGTCCACGTGAACTTAAGGTTATATAACGATGCCTTAGGATCTATCCGTTGAATCGGGTTCAAAACTTGTTTGCGTTCATCCTGGTTATAAGCAAACTCCATAAGAAGAGCAACCGATATATCACTGATTGGTAACAAACATACAAAAAACAAACATTATTAATATACTATTTTGATACATACATATTAAGTTACACCGAAAAATTTCCTTGAGAGCTACTCTCCAATCTAGATCTAGTGTAATGCCACCTTGGACTGCATCATCACTGATCTTCAAGTGGTATAGTAGTCAAACTCATAAATATCAAGTATATATAATATGTAGTCATGACTTACAGCAAGAGTTTTTATTTGGTTTAGTTTAACTAATTATTCTGCCTGATGCGAACCACTGGGAAGGAATTTTCTTGCTCTGCATCAATAAGTACTCACGGTATTCGTTGTAGATGGATAATACCTACTGAAATAAACCTTTGATAAAGTGTGTATCTTCTATTAACCCTTTGAGTACCTTCTTCTTCTTAAAGTGCCTCTCCAAATAGTGGAGGTTGGCGATCAACGTGGCACAGTCCTTCTTATTTTTGGTTCGGCGGAACAATTCAGACGCCCCTGATATTTCAGTCCACTCCCGGATATTCCGCAACCACGACTTCTTCCTTGTCCCACCTTTATTTTTCCAGCAATTTTACCCATGATTATCAACTGCAGAAGGTCATATCGCTTATGACGGAGTTTGAGTACCATTGAAGTAAATGTACGTGCGTTTCATTCATAAATCTTTTGTTTTAATTATCACGGTATATGAAGGGTTAAATCCGTAGTATACCTGTAAAAGTTTACTATATACTCATAAAATTAAATATATGAGAATGTAATGTCTGATATCTTATTTTTAACTGAGTCCAGAAATGACCACAGCACAATGCAGTCTGCTGAGCTTTTATTAATTGCATTTACACTTTACTAATTGATGTTAATTGTTCAGACGATCCATACATGTAACGCAAGTATAAATAACTTCATTGCTTCTGTACTTTTATTCAAATATTAAAGTTAATTAACGACACTGCTAAGACTCTGACCTTCCTCTCAGAGAGAAGAGTGTGAGCCATGATCCACCTCGCTGGCCCAGAACTTGAGAAAATGTGCATCCCATAAGGTATATTTCATACCGCGTAGAAATATTAGATATTTCAACCAAATTGATTAAAGTAGTACTTGTGATGGGTAAAAGTAACAAATCCATTATCCATTCATCCATCCTGACATTATTACTTTCCCATGAATAATATTAACGTTAACAAGGTATTGTATTCTAAATTATTTCACCATCATCGTCTCTGTTGTGTATCAATGTTGTTACTTGCAACCTCCTTCTTACAGTAACTTCTTACAGTAGCTATGCTAACGATATGATGTGCTATAGAGCTCATTATATGTATTTACCCAAATATAGTGTTTTATTCAACATAACAGTATAATCACCGATATGTAATCCATATCGAACCCCGATGCGACTTATTTAAGTTAAGTACCTAAATACGGGCGCATTATATAATATTTTCTACCACCACATAACAATTTTGTTTATCCAAAATGTTTTAACTATACCCCATTATCATGACAGAACAAATTGCGTTACTTGAAAATGCAAACCGATAATTCGGAGCGTTGATGCATACAACAGTTGTAACTAATGACAAAAGATATTAATACAAAACCACTAAGAATTCAACATGTAGGGGCATTATCTACTCACCATTAATGCGTTAACTCAATGGGCACTAACTGACAACAATACTGCTAACGATAAAACGAAGTTAGGATAAGTAGTTTTTCATGTACCCACTGTAACAGCCCCGTCTGCGGCAAAACACAACTCAAATGTCAACGCTAACGTTTCAACTCTACTAGCGACACAGACATTTTTCATTTCGATTGCAGCTATCGTAATGCGCCCGATAGGAGCGACCTATCAATTATAATTCAATAAATTGATGACATCTCGTTCATGCGAACAACAGTTTATTGGCATTGTGACGACATTTTTAATAAAAATGTCGCTTGAATTCACTCGAGCACCTCATCAAAATCGCATCAAAAGTATCAAAACCCCCACCACACCCACTCAGTTTGCATTCGAGCATTTTTAACACCCATTTGAATCTAAATTTTACTTAACTCTCGTTGTGACGACGCAATGGCTCCTTCAACACTTCATATCCTCCCGAGACAGCGCGCAATAAAAATAATAACGAGTGTAGCGTACCTCACCACGACTTTAGTTGAAAATCTTCGCTGAAAGCACGAATATTTACGTCACTTCACGAGCTTGATGTCGAATTAAAATACCTTTAACACTTTTCAAGGTATCGCGCGTTCGCATCGCGTCTGAAGGAATGTTTAGGACGTGCGACTAATTCACGCGGCAAAATATCTTTCCCACATGCTTTCCATTTTTGTTGACATGAATATTATGAATACCTTTACGTAAAATGTTTTTGTACACAATCCTACTATCCCTCCTGTTTGGAGATATTTCTCTTTCCGAATATTAACGATTTATTTTGAGCGAGAATTCCTGCAGCTCGCTCCCAGTATCGGCATTTACCGACTAGCAAGAGTAATAAATGCTCGGGATTTACATAAACTCGGTCCTTTGATAGTCGAATACTGATGAGCTCTACGAGTAACAGTCGAGGCAAATGCTCGTCATGAACATGATATAAACCCATAATTTTCTTTAGAAAGTTGTAAGTAATCTGCGATGCACCCGGGGTTAGTCTCCGAGATAAGATTCATTACATTGTTATTTATCTTCCGAGACAAAACTTGCTAGATGTTTTCCCAGACGGGGGGATCGTCGAATGGAAAAATATTATTATGAGGGGAAATCCTCAAAATCTTTACGCAGGAAAATTGCTGGGAATTGCATTACTGCGGAATGCATTTTGTGATACAAAGAGCAAAAGTATTAACGTGGTGCTCTCAGACAATGGCAAACACGAACGCTACGCAGCCGGCAGTATAAATGTATCGGGAACCGCAAATACCATCCGTTCGCAGATTTATTGTTTGTGATGGTACCGTTGAAATATTGCAGCTCCAGACCGCCTCATCAATTCGGAAATACTTCATCGTTTGAATAGCTTTCAAAACCGTCTGAGTCGAGGCGAATTATACAAAACAATCGTTCAGAAATAGAGCTGTTTAAAAATTCAATTAAATAATTTTATCGGTATCAGATAGTACATATTGGATATCTTGTTGCGGCTAATTGGATTTGTGGCGAGGTTTCGCATTTTTCCCTTTGCCTTTCAGCGCTCTCTCCGGACTCCGACCGTTTCGCTCTTTGTATTTAATTTTTATCTTTACCGGCTATATCCAACTGTGGAGCTGTGGAAAGCCGACGTCGGCGAAATATAATAGGAAAAGTTTCATTTGGCTAATTAAAAATGAACCACCCCCGGGAACAATTCAGATTTATTGTCGTTACACAACCTTTAGTCAGTGATGTCTGCCGTTTCATTATAGAAGCTCGTTTGAGGGCAATTTGCAATTTTACAGTTTTGTGTACGTGCGGAGATAGCAAGAACAATAGAAAATAAAATTGGCAATGTAACATTCCAGCTATTTACTCGTATTTAAAAGGTTAGGTAATAATGGGGACACACAAATAAAAATATTTGCAATGCTAGTTTACTTTTTGTTTATATGTTTCTGGTTATCAGGCGGCGACACTTTTCGGAAGGATGAGTCTCTATACAGCTCTTTAACTATTGCGTCACCTTTAATTCGGAAAGTTTTAATGTGTGTACATTTGTTTTTCGAAGCGTTCAGTGGTAACGACGCTTCGAGCACTCTTCATGCATCCCGTCTCCTCGTCGCGTCAAGCACACTCGTTTGAACATCGAAACAAACCTACAAAACCACGATTGAATTTTCACCAGAGCGAATCCTAACATTTTAGGGGTTTAGGAGTTTCCATTTTACTTTCAAAGTTCGAAGTCTTGTTAACTAATCCGAGAAATAGCTAGGAAGTGTTGGAACATTTTGATACCATTGAAACTGCAGTTTTCCATCACCAAGTTAAACCAATCTATGTAAATTCTTGTATAATTCGGCGCTGGAGCCTCTTAAATGAAAGCCGAATAGTCTCTTCGTTCCGTGAAATAAGTCTTAAGTAGACTAAATATTTGATTTCTCGACTATTGGAGCAAGTCATTCGGTGAGATGGAAAGAGGTTAGATCCCAAACTCATCAGTCTCATCACAAAGGTTTATGTCTTCGGTTTACAACCTTAAGTTATGAACCCTGTAAACGGCTACGATTGCGAGACAAAGCGTGATCGGATTGAGTAAATAAATAGTCTGTGTCGGAGTGCTCATCAATCTTGCAGTACAATAGTAAATTGTGTAAGTTCGCTGCATAGCGTCTCTCGGGTTCGTCGGCCGCGACCCGCAACCTCACTAAACCGTCGTGAGCGCGACACTTAACAATTTAATTGTCACCCATTAGTCCTAAGGCGACGACTTCAGCGCCGTTCTAATTAACTCGGTAATTCATAGACGTTTCATTAGCTGTGAACTCGCCCGGTTTCCCGCGCCTTCAACCTCTTTGCTGGTCGAGTCTAGGCTATCAATCATGCGATGTGTGAGCGAACATCTACTTTATCGGTTTGCATCAATCACGTTAGTCCCGAGCAATGACGGCTAGTTATTTATCACTCAAATTTGTCGACAGGAGTTGTACTGTCGCAATTTACAAATGAAGAGTCACATCCACCGGGCCCTACCCAAAACGATCGAGAGTAAAATATCAAAATGTTCGACACAAGGGAAATAGTCGATGCTCAACAGAGTCGGGTGTTGAGATATCAGGGTGTTTGCTTTACCGGATGACCCGCCCCCGCCTCGTCTCTTGGCAAACTGCACTGCTGTATTACAAATCATAGTAAGATTGTTTGTGCAGGTCAATGCTCTCGTTTTATGTGTTCCTGGTGTCAGACGTCACTCTAATAATAGACGGAATGCCTCAATATGCGAAACGGATACGTTAATTCTTTCTTACTTATGCGCGGTGCATTCTCTTCCATGTGTAGACGCCATGTAGCCAACTCAGCGATCGTCACGTACATCACAATTAACATGGCTGACTAACCAGACAGTACTATTTCAAGAGAACAATGGTTTATTAACCCATACACGAGCAGAAACCGGGATTGGAGTTACACTATGTCAGTACGTTATATTATGTTTAATTAAAGCGCCTACATTGCAACATGACTCGTTAAACTTTCATTATTATTCACTCAAATTGCTCGTACGTGAACGAATTGTGCTGCGATCGATCTCCGTGGCCCTGAGCCTTTGTTTGACTTCGACTCCAAATTCAGCGTAATTGCCTTTTACGTGCCCGTAGTCAGGTCTTGATTTGGGGCCGAAATCCGTGCCTCCGTGTCTTGTCTCCGTGTGCACTTTGCATACTTTACGAACATCAATCTTGTACGAGTAATAATTTCACTATAGGAGGACATCAAAGTTAGTTTTCAACATATTTGTATTCGTTTTTTAACACGGTATCCCTTGGTCATTGACGACGCGGTACACACAAGACCTAAAATAACTATTGCCTGCCAAAGATGGCTATCCGGAACTATTAGTATAGTGACAGATTTTCAATCTTGACGGTTGTAAGTAGCCAGACAGGCTCTAGAAGGTGTCATCGCATCATGCAGTATTTTGAATTGAAATATGGAAATAAACTGGACGAAAACTATTATACATTTTTTTTTATATTCTGACCTTAGCTAGACCAGTTTTATTCCGTCTTTACCTACTTGAGTCGTTAGACAAGCAAAAAAAAAACAAACAAGCACGTATTATACTATGTGTTGGATGGTACTGTTAAACTGTCCAATAGATGTCGCTCCGTCCCCGCAAGACGGTTAGTCAAATAGAGAGTTAAAATTCGATGCTCGGACCAGATTCTCGGTGGCCTAGTTGGTCAATGGCGTCTGACACGGAGAGTCAGAAGACGCGGGTTCGAATCCCGTCCGAGGATGGAATTTTTCTCTCTATAAATTTCAATGTTTGAGATCGCTTAAGCAGGCGTTAGTGCTTTAAGAAAGTAATACTATAAAAAATTACAAGGGCCGCGATGTCAATACGAAAGTTTCAAGTATTTCTAAATAATGCTTCTTTCGGTTGGATGGTACTGTTAAACTGTCCAATAGATGTCGCTCCGTCCCCGCAAGACGGTTAGTCAAATAGAGAGTTAAAATTCGATGCTCGGACCAGATCTCGGTGGCCTAGTTGGTCAATGGCGTCTGACACGGAGAGTCAGAAGACGCGGGTTCGAATCCCGGCCGAGGATGGAATTTTTCTCTCTATAAATTTCAATGTTTGAGATCGCTTAAGCAGGCGTTAGTGCTTTAAGAAAGTAATACTATAAAAAAAAAATAAAGCATACTTTATACAGGTAATTTCTAAGATTCATTAGTGTTTTTTTTAGGAGTGTATTTCGAGACTGCCAGCATGAATACATTTGTGTGGCGTCTACCTACATAGTACATTATAAAATATTTAGTTGTTGTCTACACGATAACTACCAATATGCAACAATTAGTTACATACATTTTGCATATTTTAGATGTGTCTGTAAACCCCCGGGTTCCCCTGATTACGTCCATATCTTCAGCCTTTTATTATTCAACTTTATGCAGTCATTTACTTGTGTTATTACGAAGGGAGAGTCTGTAAGTGTCGTGGGTGGATGCTTTAATCGTGATATGTAAATGTGAAAAGAGAAATATTGAAATTGCTAACAGCTCTATACTCAGTTGGGTTGGGTCGACATTTTAGATCATGGCGATAGTATACTCCGATATCGTAAGTACTAGTTTCAATTAGGATATAAATAAATTTACGTATAAAGATAGATAGATATATTATGATACGACTTTTAAACAGAATATCATTCAGGCGTTGAGATCTTTTTAAACGCCTTCCTAATGAAAACGCAAGGCTTACGTCCGTATTTCAGAACAGTACTGAAGTATTGCCTGTATTGTGAAAGTTGAGATCTAAGTGAAACTTTGTGTGGTATATCTATATAATGGGGATTCATATTTTGTAATGACGGTTCAACTATAGTACGAACCTTCTAGCTATTCTTTTACTTTGCTCTGGACCTTTAAGTCTTAAATTTAACCCTCCAGCTACTACGGGAAAAGCTCCTTAAAACTAATGAATTTAATATTAGATAAAATGATATTACGAGATTTTTATTATCGTATATTTCTGCAATTAAGAGACTGCGTGTTACAAAAAAGTTATACTTCTCTAGTCAGTAACAACAAATAGATGCCAATCTGCTCGACATAATCATCTCATTAACCACATCTGATCAAAAATTAATATCTAACAAATATATAATATACCTAATAGATCACCCATCTTGTTATTAAACTTATAATGAATTCGGGCAGTTCAATAAGATCAATACATACGTATCATGCCATCCCAAAACTTTCAGTGTCTTAATGTTAACTACTTGTCTTTGAACAATAAAAACATATCACTGTGTTTTAAAGTGTTTCTTTTCCTTGTTGCAGATTGAAGACGAAGGGAACCACGGCAATGATGACACCAGGCTGTTCATCTTGTCGACCCTGGCTGGTCAGCAAAAGCCTCGGGTATCGTGTGCGCTGTGCGCTGAGACAATGCACGTGTTCGATCGCTACCCTCTTGTCGATGGCACCTTCTTCCTGAGCCCTCGCCAGCATACCAGCAGCGCTGTTGAGGTAACGTTTATATCTTATAGAAGATAAGGCAGGCGTGATACATCGTAGACAGCATCATCACTTAACAGCACGTTAGATAGCGATCAAACTCTCGCCAATCATAACAATAAAAATTGTTTATGCTATTGTAACCCTAGGAAATCTCCGAATTAGGGACGGTAAAATTAGTTGGATGTAACACAAGAATCAGAAAGAGAATCACTTTGGCACATCAACTGTATACGGTGTGGTAGCCAAGTTAGTCTGGGTAAGAAACGATAATTCAGCTCCATGATCGTTTAAGAGAATGTGGTTGCTGCCAAGAAAACCTAGAAAGAAAAAAATATTATGTCACAGTCCGTTTCATTTTTAAACACTTTAATTCAGCACGGATAATTGCCACTGACCTTTTTATTTTATAAATTATTACTTTGTTTTCTTTACAAACAAAATAAGCTTACAATTACATAACACTGTGTCGTGCTGATATGCAATGAGTACCTACTTTATTTGTCTCACCTTCGTTCGTTAACGTTATACCCTCTTAAATCCCAAATCCCTCGAGTGCAAACAGATACCTCTCACCAAATCCCTATATCGCTTAAACAAACTCTAATTAACGAAAATCTCACTTAAAATATCCCGTGTATTTGCGCTCAAACTCAAATACGGTCTAAAAGTTTATTTAAGTGTACAAAACGTCTGCAACTCATATGACGAAGTAACTTCTGGCTGTTTATTCAGCGAATTAGAGAAGTGAAGACGCAATGTTTGTTTTTAGGATTACCATGCACTCCCAAAAGCCAAGGGTACCATCCCTTTTATAAAATATTTAAAAGTACTTTAAAATTTCTGTGTAAAGTACACATTAGAGTGGAAACATATGTATATTATTATAACAAATATGGGGCACTATTGACGCAAGATCTTCAGGTCCCAAACTAAGCAGTTCTTGTACTATGGTAACCTTATGGTATGATCACTGATGTATTCATAGTTACATTCATATACACACGGTCAAACAGACCCGAATTGCACTTTTAATTTGTAATGTATATTACCAACACCAGCTGTTAAACATTCCAAACCTTATAACAACTGTATTATATATGTGAGATTTATTGGTCTTGAAATAAAAATGTTTATATACATAATAATACTTAAACAATCAACGAAATGAAACGTCAAACCGATATCTTGAGTGAAAATGTTGGTTACCTTCCCCATTGCATATCGCGCGTTGTTTTCGATGTCCACACTCCTTCGTATATTTATTCGGCTGACTCACTCCTTCCTTGGCAACCGTACACAAACAGACTTGTAACGCTTAATGCCCACCTAAAGATATGCTAATTAATTGCAGCTGTACGCTGTTGTCTCAGAATTAACAAAATTCGATTTCAAATGTCACGTTTGCGTGAAAATAACGACGCACTAATGGGGGATCTCAATAATCTATCTATCCACAGTTTCCTTACTTAGGATAGAAATTAGACATAACATCCATACAAATAATGTCAAATATCTATATCTAGTAAAGTAAACAGGCGATAGATAGATTATAAGCACCGGCCGTAATACAGTTATATGCCAATAAAACTGATTAGAACTCAGGAGTAATTACGGGCGGCCTGGAATCAGTTGGTCACCCGCTCTAAGTCTCAGGCTTTAGTTTTTGGTGATGGTAAAGTCGTGAGGAAATCCACAGCGTAAGACTTTCTAAGGCCCGTTTGGCTAACTAGGATCCTAAAGTCGAAAACATATCGCTGTGCACCTAGCGGGATGTATGTAGAGGCTTCCATTAATAGCCAACCACTATTTTAGGTCTAGGTTGCTGTCAATTGTATCATCCATAATTTTTAATTGAGCAAGACAATCGATATAAAGCATCCTAAAGTCGAAAACATATCGCTATGCACCTAGCGGCGTGTATGTAGCGGCTTCCATTAATAGCCAACCACTATTTTAGGTCTAGGGTGCTGTCAATAGTATCATCCATAATTTTTAATTCAACAAGACGTGAAGATATGAGATCGATTTAAAAAAATAGATGCCCACTTTTTTCAGTTTATTTATATCGTGAGATGGTACTTTTTTGGCATCTAGAGTTGCTCATGTCTAAGACTCGTGAGCGCTGGTCACAAGCCTTAGACATGAGCAACTCATGAACATCCCATTTCATTGGCGCCATGAAGTGCGTCGTAGAAAGCTTACAGTTAAACAATAAAACATGTATTCTGTTCTCAACGCACATTGAGGCTAATCATGACGTCATTACAGGTGACAGTGGAGGGTCGCGTGCAGTACCTGACCTGCGTGTGCATGGGGTGCCTTGAGCGATCCGACCCTGAAAGGACGATCCGATGCCGGTTCTGTGGTCAGAAATGGGACGGTTCTTCATTGGTGCTTGGAACAATGTACTCCTACGACATCTTCATGGCTACTCCGTGCTGCCCTGAACGACTGAAGGTGGGTTATCAGCTTTATTATGTTGAAAATGGCTAAATATTAAGTTATTTGTACTATAATGTTTAATTTTCCTCTTCCGCATCAGTTTTACGACAACGCATGACGTTTACTTTATCATCAATACGTGACAGAATATATTTCCTTACAGTGCAACGGATGCTCCAAGCTGCTTCTGCATACAAACCAGCTGAACTACTCCGACTACTCGCACTCATTGACGTGCCCGAACTGCCACATGCACGACACGCACTTCGTCAAGCCGCTGACCTACTGCTACACAAAACGTTCTTACCCGTTGTTCCAGCAGTGGCCATAACAGTCAGCGGTGCCGGGAACATCTCCCGGCACCCCCCCTGTTGTAAAGGACGCCTGGAGTATGGCCACGTCGCCTCCGCGCCGCGCTTCTCCCCCTGCTCTGCGTCCCGTCGTCAAAACAAGCATGACCCCCCGCGCACTCGAAACCACCCCTGTGAACGATTCAAATAAGTACCTCTCTCCGACCCTCGTGAGCATTACGGAGTCTCTCGCGATGCTCGGTCTGAGCCCGGAAACTCTGGCAATCAGCCTTGGAGAGACGTTAGCCGAACGTTACTTGGCTTCCATTCGGCCCAAACCCGCCGCAGTGGAATACCCTGCGTTCAGCACCTGCTCCATTCCGCGCCACGTTCCAGCTACTGAATCGCTTCAGCTGTTCTCTAATGACTTCATGGAGTACTTGAACCAAATCGCATAAATTTGGATACTTGTGCGCGAACCGTAATCGGACTTAAAGTGACGACGATACCTTTCGAACTTTCCACGTCCTCGTGACGTTAGTTATTATTTCTGTTTAATTAAGTTGGTAATATTGAAAATATTTTTATGTGGTTTAGATTGTACTATTGATTTTATTTTAATTTTATCCTGAACTTTGTTGACTAGACGGTGATTTTATCGGAAATGATAATTAGCGGATTTGTGATGCCAGAAATTGCATTTTTTGTTCTCGATTGATTCTCGGTTCTCGATCTGGGAGTTTAATCCTTTTGAAGGAGTTTGTGGCGAATTTTTAAATTATTGATTACCCTACTTCAGTGATACTGATCCCCCTATCTGATAGGGAACGTTGCGGAGTGTTGTTTAGTTCAATTTAGTTTATTAGTTATGTTTTATTTTAGCAAAATTTTAATCCTAACTTAAGTGTTATACAATATTTTTAGGTTTATGAACTTTTTGTTTCCTCCCACCAAATGGCACTTTGACGTCTAGAGGGACATTTAATATACTTAAAGATGCCATGATAGTATCTATCAATAATATCACTTTCAATTTGGTCATTTATTTACTTAAATTAATTTTCACTTATATAATACAATGGTAGAGGACTCTTATTGTAAGGAACCCAATTGCTGTGTCACCAATAATATGATTAGCATGTTAATAACTACAATTATTGTAAGGTCCATTATTTATGTATCGTGTTGTCTTTCTTGTTTCTTTGATTCCTTATATTAAGTACCTAATCTCATTAGCACGTGGTGTTTTATGGAATATCTATGAATACAAGTTATACCTACTTTGGAATCGTGCCATATCAAATTTACTGGAAAATATAAAAATAATAGAACACCATATATTAATGAGTATTCTATGTGTACATTTTTAACTACTATAAATTCTAATGCCGTGAGGCCCAGCACAAGCGAGCAATTTCGCATTAGTCTGGTTTCGCTACACATTCATAGCAGCTAGAGCGATCTTTCGCGATACTTGTTTGTGTGGTGATGCCTAGACGGTCAATTCTGTTACATCAGTAATCACTTCGAATTGTTTAATAAATTAGGTTAAGATTTTTATATTATCATGGATGTCTATTTATTTATAAGTAAAGCGCTTTATTCATTTACTAAGCGTATAAGTAAAGTGCACACATTTACTCAGTAATTGTTAACATTTTAGATAAGTAAGGTTTTTATACATTTGATACTTATTACTCGCAACAGTGATTAAAAGTGATAAATACTTAGTAATAATGCGTGTTAGTGATTTAATGAAAGTGGTGCGGATTTGAAAGTGAGTTATGATACATTTTTACAGAATTTTTGGGTATCGTGATGGACTGCCGAAAATTAGGCAATAATTCTAATAAAGACTTAACACTTTTTAGACTAAAATTTTTGCATTATCGTTCTTAAAATTTAAACTGCCATTTACATTTTAATCTAATCCACCGGAGCCTAATACGACATAAGTTTGAACATAATACAATTTACGGCACATTCAACCATTTACTAAATATATCTGAGAAACTGAATATGGTATTTTCGGAGGATTTATTTCATATCTACTATAGTGTATAAATCCTACATTAACTAATGCTGTAAATAGATAAAATCCAATACGAAACCATCATTTAGTTGAAATAAAAATGTTGCATTTTACAGTTCCAAATATAATAGTCATCAATTTACTCGTCAATGATGTAATCATAAATATACATTTTTGATACTTATTTCATATTAGGCCCCAGTACACAATGTTTGACTGACTACGTTAAATCGTATCGTTGCGTAGTGAGTAGGTGATCATCATCAAGCACCTTTCAAGTCATCCGCATCACTGCACGTCATTTGTCGTCATTTCATCACGCACAGTCTGTGTGGTCGGCGACTGGTTACTATCAAACGGTTTGATCGTGTAGCGCACGCCTTATTGAACAAATCTGTATCTTAGATCAAAAGAATACCAAGTCATGTTTGTTATTTCTTTTTTATTTTGATTTAAAATACATCGTAAGGGAATAGAACTTTCTTCGAAATAAAAACTTGCATTTACCTAATTAGAAAAATTTTAAAACAATAGCAGCCTTGCTTTTACAAACGCTGCTTAAAATTCAAAAACGTCATTTATTACGGCGCAGAACAATGTTCCTGTGTGCAGTACTAAATAACGTCATTTAAAGTAAAACAGCGTTTATAAGCAAGGTCCTAAATATGTATAAATGTCAGAATACTCATAGCGTTGTTGCCTAAAATACATATGTATGTTCTCCCTTGATTTGGCCTTTTTGTATAGCGTACAAATATGAACGTTTATTTTTTTAATACAGTATAAAACAATTTAAATATTACCAGAGTAGCTAAGGAACTTTGAAATGATTCGAAAAATCAATTATAATTATAATTTAAATTAGATTATGTACCTATTGTAACCAGTCGCCGTGTGTGGTTGTAATTCCCCCTAACTATTTTAATTAATATTATCTTTGCTTATAAGAGATATACTTTACTTATCTCGAACATATATCATAGGAAGGCGTATTTAGGTACATTATGAGCCCTACACGCAGAAGCTTGACTTAAATAAGTAAACATGTAATGAGATACGTACAACAATATTTATTCTGAACATGCCAATATTTCAAAAGCGTCAAAAATCTTTCAGATTACAAATAATCTGCAGGTTTTACTGCAATTTGGGAGCCGAATATGAAAATTGTGAGATGACAGCGAAAGAAGATAAAATAAGAACAATACTTCGTTATACCGTTGGACGATTTGTAGAATGGGCGACCCCAGTTTGTTGTAAATGCTTTTGGCTTGGTGTAGTCAGAAACGCAAATTATTGCATAACTTCTAGTATAGCAGTAAATCGATAGTACACACTTTCAATAATATCAAAATATCCCAATTATTTAAAACGTATATCCACGCATCACGATGACATTTCATGTGTTATTCAATTTTAATTTTATCGAAGTTTGCTCGTTCGAATATAGAAATATATTTAAAGTTAATAAGAAATATACATTTATGTAAATGTATAATCAAAAGAAAATAAAAAAAAATATTAGAAAAAATAACGAGCTGTTGTTGGTATATTTAGGAAAAATAAAAAAAAGAACCAGATCATCTGATGGTGACCATGTACAAATGTAGAGTGAACTGTCATCGCGGTGCGAACTAGGTACTTTAGATCATACAAATATATAAATCATGTTTAATAGTCTAATACAAAATCACTACTTAGATATATCATAGAACTATTAAAAAGACTCTTTGAAAGTCCTCTCCCTGTCACTTGTACAAAAAAAAGACGCTATAAATATATTCCAATGATAAATTATATCAAAATCCTCCGATTCAAACATAAAGGCTGTTTATTTCATATTTAAAATAGATAATACAATATTGAAGATCTTCGAATGACATTTACCTATACCTAAATTAAAAAATAAAAATAGCTAATTATAGTATTACAATATTGCTCTAAAAATAATATTGGGCTTAAAGTATATTTTATTCATTCAAAGATTTTGACATTCAGAGTACATTATAATATAGGACAACAAAATTTTCAAGGCAAACAAAATAAAAAGCCGATTTATCATAATTACGAAATAAAATTTAGTCATTTCTTATTATTAATTAACTTTGTCTGACGCTTGTAATGGTTGTACTATACAATTAATTGATATCGTAGAGGCTGACAAAAGTCGGTAATATTTTATATCGTTTGGTTCTTCCTTACACTGTTTAATTAATAAATCATTAATTATTCATATTTTATTCACTTAGTTGTTCAGTTTGATCATATAAATTTAATAACAACAATGTTGCCTACTTTCTTAGAATTATTTGCACATACTTTGTTAAATTTTGTAATTATTGACAATTTATTTAGACATTCAATATCAAATTGAATTCATTGTCGTGTTATTTAGATAATGGCTTAAAAGTACAAAGTGAAACAATTTGTTACTTTTATAAATTTTATTAAAAGTAAATCAAATACATATAAAAAACTGTTCTAGATAATGTTTACGAAATAGTTGCTGTATATCCTAAAAATAGACACCGCAATTGTTTTTTGTAGCAGATATTAAATTTTAACATTTTAAGCGTTTTCTTGACTTTAAACTAGACATTTGCTTTAGTTGAGTAAATTTTAGATGCTAAAATTGTTACTTATTATCAAAAGAAAACCGTACCTTCTAATATTTTTTCATTCTAATCTTAATGTTTGTCTTTATATATTTATGTATGAATTTAGATTCGTACCTTGTACCTTTTAGGAGCACTATAAGCAGAATATCATCGGCATAATATTTTTTGTTTTGTAGTTATTACGTCACGCTTTTGAATTAGGTTAATCGATCTTATTTCCGAGCGTAATTTTTAGATATGTAGGTATTTTTTCCATAATATAGAGAGAATGAGACGTATGAATGTGGTCACACTTAACATTAAGGTAATCATGTCATATTATTTTCATAATAATAATTATTGGAGTTAGTACCAATAAATGTTTTATTGATTGTGTGCAATCTGGTCATAGGAATCGTGCATTCGCGCGCTTCATCGTAAGTTCATTTATTTCACCTCAGTATACACGAAGATACGCACATAACTCTTAGCCTATCTTCAATGTATTTTGTCCATTTTGCATGTTCAACTTACATAATATTAGCTTCAGCAAATCTAAAAACTATTTCTAATTGATTAATAGTTAACAATGTATGAGGTGTCTAGCGCTTTTAAGCCCAACGGAGGCTCGAGGCTATTATTGCTAATCTTGATTGGCATATTCCTGCTTTGAAGTCCTTCTCGTTTTGCTTAGTGAGGCAGTCAGTTGTATGACCACCCAATGGCTTCCGAAATGGCCTAACGACTGTTCTCAGACAACGGACCTAACCGACGGATTATCGTGCTCTCCGAGGCACAGAATTGATCGGTTGTCACTGCCACTAACACTTCACCCATACATATAGGTGTATGGCCCAACCTTGCTTTATGTACTCGATCTATTCAGAACGACTAGTTAGATACGAAAGTGAGAATTTCTTGATACTTTAGCTAGTATTATCTGCAAAATGGTGAATAATGGACATACTTTGTCCAAGGCAGATTACCCGTCAGTGACATTCAACCATTTTGGTTACCCAGCGTCGCCGAAAAGCTCAATATTCACCAAATGCATTGGCTGATTTAGTATACGGCTATCATTGGTTAGTGAGGCAAATCAACATGTTAATTATATTTTGATACTCGATGTTTTCTACACTAATGTAGGATTAACTTTTGTATGCGTAGGTAAGTCACTCTCGATCACATTTGTTGGTTTAAAACGACCTTGTGGCAATGGATCCCACATTTTGAGATACAACAAAAAATACAGAATAATAACAGTACAAGAAATGAATTTATAGTAATTCGATCGTGAATTGAAACCCTAAGATGTGAGAGTGTAGATCGGTATGGATTATTTTAATGGTCTAAAAAAACGCCTGCAAATCTCACACTATAAATATTTGTACTTCTAAAAGAGAAATCGAAAAGTGGGATACAATGCGAATAATTCGTTTAGAAAGTGATTTATACATATAAAATAAGAACAATTTTACAGACTGAAGAAATATAGGGATTTAAATGGAAACTAACAAATGGGATACGGTTGTGAAGGATGATATTACATGCACTAGCGTCAGTTTTGTTACAGCCACTACTTGTAGGACTTCTCGTAAATATCACGAAGAATAAAGCTTTGTTCTCCCGACGTGGTTCGCCAACATTTTGTAAGGAACAATTGGTGATAATCTTACGAATTGGTTAATGATAATAATAATAAAATTATTGCGTGGCAATTAGATTTACAATGTTTTACTTAACGCGCGGGGTGCACCAGGGTATGAGTGTCATAACATAAATTTGTAATAACACGATGGAAAAAAAACTTTTGTACTTTCGTAACTTAACGTAAATGTGTAACTTAGCGATAACATTTTTTTCTATTAATATGTAACGCGTAAACTTAACTAATATAACTTTTTTTACTGAAATGTAGATGTAGATTTTTATAAGACAATCCGAGACTCGATCTCGTACGTGTATCACAGCGATAATAGATATAAGGCCGTTTGTTCGTACAAGTTTTAGAAGGAATCTGACCATGTTCGCTAAAATATGCATAGAATTTACTAATTAAGTACTCTATAGGTTTAAGATTCCTTCTAGACCAACGTTCATTAAATAGGTCGTCGTAGAAGTAAGTTCTCTGTGCATTTTCTATTTGATTGAACGCTTTGTAACTTTTTTATAAATCACTAATGGTCTGTACCTCTATTAATAATGATATTAATGATCAGTGTTTTTTTGGTTACTCTTGAATAATATTCGATATAACAGAAGCCGTTTCGTTCGCGATAAACATGGCAGAAATTAATTTCATTTTCGTGTATGAATATAAAAATGTTGCGTCATTGTGTATTATCAGTAACGTGTGTCTGAACTAATATGTTATATTTATCTTTAACGTGGGAGACAGCTTCCGTCGTATAAGCGTACTATCTATTTGTATTTACTAATATTGAGTGTGGTCATGTAAGTGTTTATTTTTCTATATTGATCTCTTGTTTACTTACAATTTTTCGAAATATGGTTCGAGAAAAGGAAGGTTAGAATAGGAAGCTCAGAAGGGATCGCCAATATAATTTAGGTCGTAAGTGCTTGAATTTATTATAAGAATCGTTTTTAAAACTCGATAAAAATACCTACTTTTGTACCATTGATAAGTATATTATTTTGAAAATTTTTCTATGATGCGGCAATATATTTTTGTAAAAGCGTAGTCGATGCGAAAGGAATTGGCACAAAAAAATTAGAGATACGTTTATATTCGGATAAGATAAAAGTTCCATTTTGTAACACTAAAAGTTAAAATGCTATTAATTTTTGTAAGGATAATGAGCGTTGTAATGTCTATTTTGGTAATGCTGGAGAAGCGAGATTAGATATAGGTTGTTTCAGAAAATTGTAATAAAACTTGAGAGGCGAAAAAAAAACATGTTAAGGATATTTTATATTTCTGATATTACGCCCGCGCTCGGGCGAGTGTGTTACTTTACGAGTGTAAGTAAGTTCTCTTTAAAAAAGAGTTTTCGCAGGTAGTAGTTTTAGTAGGCTTAGTGTTTTTTATACCAGCTTGATGTTGTGACATTTATTACGATATTGGTAAGCAGTACTACCGAACAAGCAGCCAACACGGAACAAGAAATGTGTAGATATGGCGCATAAATGGGAACTAATTTTGTTTTCGTTGTAGGACGTCGAGCGAGCATCTCGTATTTGTCTCATGTTGTGATCACTACCAAAGTGTTGCTGTTCATATCATTTTAACGATGCTAGAAACATTTTTCGGTACAAACTCTTAGCGAAGTTTTTTAATTCTATTTGATTAAGAATATATTGTTAGATCAATCTGTGTCAGTTTTGTAGTGGGCGGGTGTACGGTTTAACTTGTTCTATGTCCCGAGCCGTGTCTAGTCGATTTGTATATCGGCAGTTTAACCCTAGACAACACCTTGTCCGTTCCATTACAATACTGACAGAAAACCTGAATGATTTCAGTTATTTAGCAGAATTTATATTAACTAGTATTTCCGATTATGTTACGTTTTATATTGCTTATATTATAACGATGTTTATTAAGTATTTAATATTCATTTGATGAGGACCTAGTCGTTTCTCTATATATCACATTTCCAAAGTACAAATTCCTTGTTGTTTAGTCCAATTTTGTTTGTCTGTTATTGAATGGAAATTATTTTAAGAGAGCGTTCGTGACGTCATGTCAGTTTGGTAAATTAACATTGCCTGCTACGCGTCTGAAAGATTGTATTGCCACTTAGGCAAATTACTAACAATGTTAGCGATATCGCGAAATGAACTTGATTTAATAGTTACAACTAAGTAATTCAGTACGAATTTAAAACTTTACCACAAGCCTGAATTGGAAACCTTCCGAAAAAAGGCGTGTGTTAGAGTATTGAGTAAAGGCTAAAACAAAAGAAGCTGAAGCTGGACTGTCATGGAATGAGAGATAAGCTCCATATTTCCCAATTATAGAAATTGAACAGCTGGCAAAAATGAAATAATAGTTGATATGTTAGTCACGTGATATCGCTAACAACTTTAAATATGAATAAATAAATTGTAAAATGTATCTTACAAAATTAGTTTAAATATATTCATTTTTCATAGAGCCGCATTTAAAAACAATGTTACAATTATGTTTAGCAGCTTTTATGTTAAGTTAGTTTATTTTTAATATTTTACCTTAGTTAATGCACAAGTAATAAAATAACCCAATAAGTAATTTCTTTATTATACTTACTTTACTAATTTTGTATTTCAGTGATATTGTAAGTTTACATAGGTTTTCAACTTTTTTTTACTTTGATTATAGTTTTGTTTGAAGTCATTTATCATTTAGTTTGTACGTAATCGCCTACTACACATTTTGAAAAGCTTAATCTTAGCAATGGAAACTATTTCAAATGACACTACCTACGATATGAATACAATGAAACCTTTATAAAATAAAATTTAAAAATTTAATAGTGTTTTATTTTAAATCCTAATTAGCTCTTATGAACCATGTTCAGTACATGTACCTACCTACAACTTACACTATATATTAAGAAAAAGCTGCGCCCCGCGCGATGGTGGATGATGATGATGATGATGAAAAGTATCCATGGCCTTCCACAAGATATAGTTATATCTCCTGGCCAAATCTCATCGATATCCGTTCAGCCGTTAAAGCGTGAAAGAAACTCAAAAGTACTTGTACTATATTAGTATACTTCGCATAATATATACTATTTTAGTTAGGATTAACTTGCCATATCTGGGGGCACAGCAGTGCCATTCATTCAATTTGAACCAGCGGTTTAAGAATTATAACTACACTAGCTGACCCGCCAGCCGCTTCGCTCGCGTGGCCTCGCGGGATACGGTAATTACAGATTTCAATATAAACCAAATAGTGAGTAAATTGATCAAAAAAAGAAGCCCCATGCAAAATTTGAAACTTTTAGAACTCGCAGTAACGATTCTCATACAAACTATCAACCCCTAAAAAAACCCTTAGGGGTTGAATTTCATAAAATCCCGTCTTAGTGAGCACCTACGTCCTAAAAAGAACGCGCATGCAAAATTTGAAACTCTTAGCACTTCTAATTTCTGAGATTTCGTGATGAGTGAGTGACCTTTCGCTTTTATATATATGTTATCAAAGTTTCCCTATTATGTCACTCACTGACCGATCATCAAAACTCTAAGACTTCTAACTGATATAGAAGCTTTAAAATTAGAATACAATAAGTGTTTAGTGTATAAATAAAGGTAAACAAATATTTTGTAATATCGGTCCAGATTTCGAGACACACCAACTGCATAAATAACTTTGCTTTGTAATCCCATATAAATATATTGGTTTACAAAGTAACAGTTGCATTGCAGTGAATAAATCAGTGTACTTGTATTGTATATGTAAAATATAATGGAATAATAGGTGTAGATTGGTACACGTCCAACCATCGAATTGTGGTAGGATATGTGCCGTACAAAGGAATACCAAGTAGAGTGTCACTGGTTTCAAATGAGCCGCACTCTCTAGTAAAGAAAACTCTAAGGCCTATGTTAAAGAAAAAAAAGTAGGACTATCTACAAAAATAAATGAGATAGGTACCATCAAAAACAAAACTTGTTAAAAAACCAAGTCTCGCGCAACTCAGTTCTTCTACCGTAAAAAGTTGTGAGATCCATGTATGTAATGTAATACCAAGTCGGTTAATTTATTCAGTCCCTACGTGCGACCTTCTGTCTTAAGTTATTACGTAATTAGTAACCTTACATCTTATAGTGACGATATCAATATTAAAAATCTTATATGTTATAAAATAAAATAGATTGGCTACCGCTGTAGGTACACCTAACTAAGTGGTAGTGCAAACAAAGAGTAGGATTTAAAGAGTTAAGCCCACCAAATTCATTGTAGTGAGTTAAATTACGTGACGAATGAAACTAAGTGACGAGCGCAATTTAGCGCCGCGCAGTATACCATAAAGCTCGGGGTGTAGAACGTTTAGCCTTCTCTAAAATCGTCGTCGTGCATGAAACACATAATTTAGAAGGATCTGAGGTTACTTGTGCAATCTGTCCCGGTTACGTACATACAATTATAAAATTAATCACCATGGAAAAAACTGTCATTACATTGCATCACCCTTGACGGTCGCCGAGCACGTCTAGTGTATCGAGCTGTCAAATTGACTTGGCTTTTGACTAAGCTATCAGAAACTTACACAAACTTTGACAGAACTGTCATCATTACCATCTTGACGTAGGCGCAGATCTTATAATTTTGTCTATGCTGTGCCCATATTACGCTTTTCACCCGTGTGGTGATGGATGACGATGATGGTGAAAAGGATCCAATGTGTTAATCCAGCGCCTCATCTACCTCCATACCAAATTTCATCAAAATTGGCCCCGCCGTTTGAGCGTGAAAAAGTAACAAAGACCCACACATCCATTCATGCATACTCACAAACTTTCGTGTTTGTAAATAGTAGAATATCGATTCAATGGAATAAAATTATATGTTTTAATTTAAATTCCATTGGTATTTTTTTATTACGTACTTAATTAGATATTTCATGGTTTTTTTAATGTTTGCCAATAACGAGTTTACTGACTACTTTGTATTTTTAACATTATGTTGCGATTGCTAATTTATGTCGTTTATCTTCACTATATTAGTTAATTCAATTATTATTCTACACATATGTTTTATAACTGGAGTGTCATACGCAATCCATCCACTCTCTATTTTATAATGTAAAAATTATCATATGTGTAGTTCCGGAGCAAACGACGCTATTATTGATAGGAAACCACCTATCCCACAGAAAGTTAAATCTCTTTGTTTCTTTTTTTCTCACGGTATTTTTTAGAGCTCAGTGTGTAGAACACACAAAAAAATTCCAAAAACTACTATAAAGTTAGAAGTTTTATTTGTGTGTGTGTTTTATAGAAAAGCCAATCCATTAAATGGACCATAAATTGTAAACGGCAAGTATTACAATAAAATTTATAGGAAGGAATAGATGCGTTACCTTATTCTCTACAATAATGGTCCCAATAACTTTTGTCCTAAGGTGCATAATTTCCGAGATATCGGCCAAAACATTTTATTCAAGTTGGTGCTTGAAGCTCCACCTGGATCTGTCAGCGTTTTGTGATTTTGTGCTCAGTCAAAAAAAATTTCGGAAATTTAGTGCGAGGTTAAATTCTTTTGTAACTGGCCTACTAGGAAACGTTCAACTTTTATAAACTGAACTCCGCTAGACTATTAATAAATATATAAAAATATTTCCCTTTAGGTACTTATCTGTGAAAAGTCATACCTGCTTAAGATACATTGACATTATAGCTAACTTTAAATACCATTTTCTTTAAACAACTTTCGAAATCGTAGTTAACTCGCACTTCGCACGGATCTAAAGTTTGGTCATGATTCCTAGCATGCCTTCGTGCTCAAGGGAATAAATGTAGGGATCGAATCTGGGTAATTGGGACATCACGCACGGAAGCTGTAAAGGTACATTAGGTGAGTGCCTACTATGTATATGTATAGGTATATTTAGAACAACAAAATTACTTGACTGATAGACCTGCCTACCTAACACAGCTAAAATCAGTTTTAACTTAAGTAAACACATTTACCTATCTCCCAAAATTAAGCAAATTCAAAGCCACTGCATAAACATACGACCTCAACGCTATCGGAAACACTACATCTTCCTAAAGCGGTATTACAGTGCTGAGCTAAGCTTTGATGGTTAATAAATATCGAACATTTCGCCCATGTAAATAATGGAGGCTGAAACCCTCTGAAAGGATTAAAGGAATAAACCTGCGGGATTTGACTGAACTCCTGCTTGCTCACTGATTACATAACTGATACCGACGCCCTCCCTTAACATTCACCACCTTTAGTAGATTTAAATGTTTAAACTTGCCTTCCTAGACTTCTAATATAGTCCACGAAACAGAAAAAGAGATGGTGCTATATTATCCGACTGCGGCGAAGCCCTAAAGGGTTATGTGCATGACCTGTATGTATGTCCGCTCGCAACTGTTCAACGACTCAACCAATTTAGGTCCAGTCAAATTAGGCGATATTTTGCAAAAGAGTGGAAATAATTTGCGACAGTGGTTTATTATTTTATTATGGTTTAATATGCTTTAAGAATCATGCCTAACTCATTCCCTACGAAACTTAACCTCCGGAAGAGGGGTTAAATCTAGTAAAAACGTAGAAACTGCATAGCTTCGCTAAGCCTTGCGATTCTCTAAGAGCAAACATCGTTGCATCATTGACAACATCCGTGAAACAAATGACGAGATGACAAGAAACGTTGGAAAAACAACCTTATGTACAAGGGCGATTTCTCATAAAGGATTTGACATCCGTGATTCGTCAACGAGCTCGTTGACGAATCATTAGAGAATCGCGCGGCAGGAAAGAGTGGCGGTCGCTATATTTTTATACTATACTTAAAGTATTATAATCTACATACTTACTAAGTAATTTTCAGCAAAAATAAAATATTAAAATCGGAATACTGTGTAAAAAGTTACGCGTGATTATATATATAAAAAATATACACTTCGACTTGATAAAACACTCCTGTTTTTGGAAGTTGCTTGAAAATATATGATCCGTAACTTGCACATTGGTGCAAGTTTATCTGAACGTTTATGATGCTTATAAATACCTAATTTTAAGTTTGCACCAATGTCTGTAAAATCATGGAATTTTCCTAGAGCCGCAAATAAAAAAAATCAATGAGAAATATTCTGTACTTATATCGCATGACTTTTTTCATTCTAAGTCACTATACATAAAGGAAGCCTGTATTCATATATACAATAAACTATTCCAACATCTTTGAATTCTTCTAATTAACGGCCTGTTAAAGTTTATACCTAATATTTAACATGGTTCCGTAGGTGCTAGAAACGGTGCAAACCGGGGAGATACTCCTAGTTGTGTTTCCTAACGATTCCAGAATTTACTACTTGCATAATTATTTCCATACCTAATCCTAATTTGACTGGACTATTTTTTTATTAATGATACGCCATTAGATTAATCTTGATGGAACTAGTGTCACTGGATACATAACTACCCCACTGCGGTGAGGACTAAAAGGAGGGCTTAATCATTTCAGTAGTCGGGTTATTAAACTTTTACTTTGTTTTCTTGATTCCATTGTAAGATGCTTAAGTATAGCATTTACAATGTATAAATAAACCCATACTATCAATACAATAAAACTATAATATATATATAATAATAATTAATACCTTCACCAATAGTTTAATTACCAAAAAAGAGCAACGTGGAAAACGTTAAATTTGTAGACAAGGTTTTTCAACCGATTCCCAAAAGGAAGAGGTTCTCAAGTCGACCTGTATATTTTTTTTATGTATGACGCATAACTTTTCTACCGACTTCCAAAAAGGAGGAAGTACACAATACGACTGTATTTTTTTATGTTGGTCACCTCATAACTTTCGACTGGGTGGACCGATTCTCAAAATTCTTTTTGTTTGAAAGCTGGTGCTTCCCGTGTGGTTCCATTTAAATTTCATCAAAATTGGTCAAGTATTTTTTAAGTCCAATAACTGAATAGAATGAAAGTCGGTTTCAAAATTTTCAAATTGTACTTGTTACAGAGTAGTCTCATATTGATAATTCTATTTGATTTACTTCACATCATAAAGGTACAAGTTAAAGTTTTCAGAAATTTCGTACTGTCCGGAGCTTATCAAAATTGTCGTGTTCACTAAAGGAAGCGATAGTATTATAAGTATATGTCTACGAATAATAATAAGTCAGGAAGCATAATTCAGAACAAATTCCACACAAAAAGTGGCCCTTCAACCCAAAACGACGTATTATTCCAGATACAAATTACTTCCGAGATTACAAATAGACATGTTCGGTGATTGGTTTAAATTCAGAAGGAAAGCAGGGATTGGCTCACGCGCGTGCTGCAACGTCTACTATGACAACTGAGTCGTAGCGGCATGGACGATGTAATGCAACAAGTAGATTGGACCAAGTCAATAATATACACAATGTTTTTTATTTGTTTTTTTTTATATCAGTTACTTTTTAAATTTTATTTAAAATTTATGTCCCGCAAAATATTATGTTTTCGTCTAGAAGTAATTAGAAGAGACTCTTTTTCCGCAATGTAGTAAAGTGAGATTAAATAACCAAAAATATATTTAACTAGCTGGTGCCCGCGACTACGTCTGCGCAGGGTTAGTACTTCGAGTAGCTTATTATCTTCTCCAAGGCCTCACCCTGACCAGACATCCATCTAAAAATACCAAAATATCATAAAATATGTACATGGTCAAACGCCATTGTTATAATAGAAATCCAAGAAAATAAATATACTAAGTGTATCAATCAGTAAACACTAAGTAATAATAAAAGACAGGAATTACGAGTACATACAAATATAAAATTAATCACCATTAAAAAAACTGTCGTTACATTTCATCACCCTTGACGGTATTTGTGTTACATTTCATCCCCCTTGAGTCTAGTGTATCGAGCTGTCAAAATACGAGCGACACAAACTTAAGGCACAAACAAAAATAAAACTTAACTTAAATGTAGGCGTTGAAAACACCGCTGCTTACCCCTTCGAGAATATATAGGCGAAACCATTTGTTATGTTGTGTTTAAAAATAACATGTAAGTATTGCGGGCGATTCACTCAAGACTACCTCTAGATGGCATTGGTTAAATAATTATAATTGCATAAGTTGATTTGGCATCTATCGATGAATAGCAGAACATTTAATGACTTTTTGAAATATCACTCTTGTCTCTTTAGTTCAGCAACTCGCCTCTAGATGGCATTGGTTAAATAATTATAATTGCATAAGTTGATAAAAACAGCTATGCAATAGCTTTACCGCGGCAGTCTCCGAGTGCCACACGTCTTTTTTTATTTTTTTTTCTTCAAAATGAACGGAGTAAGTATATAATGCTGGTTTTCACAGGCATCTAGTCATAATCTTGTCTTTCTAGCTTAAGTGCAGAGAGGCATTTATTTTACTGCATTGGATCGGCAAGGAAATGGAATTAAAACAAAATAAGCAAAATACATTGCTGTTACATTTCAAAATTCAGTTCTGTAAAAAAATATACATTAAACAAAAATAGACTGACTTTATTTTGCATAGTATTGACCATCTCGGTTTGTATACGTATTTGAACATCTTTTAATATAAATATAATTTTGCTACTACGTACTAATAAAAGTGATTCCTGGACATTTTAATCTTGTATGGATCCTGCACCACTTCACAACACATGCTGGCATGATGATACACAGCTGTAGTTCACAATGATAAAAATTAAAATGTATGCGAAGATTTCACGTGTGCTCGCTTGCAAGAAAAATGTCCGACTGATGACGTACTGAACACGACTTTTAAGCCCCGCCTACTTGAACACGACTTTTGTTGGGTCATTTTTTTAACGCAGTTACTATTCCTGACTTATTATTATTCGTAGGTATATGTATTTATTTATTTTTAGTGTATAGGTATAAGCAGCTTGAGCAGCAGCCAGCCATGAATCCAGTTGGGATGATGCATCAGTAAAAAAGTAGATACTTAGATCAAAAGAAAACCAATAGGTTTACCTCTATTCGCCACGTCATTGATCTAAATTAGTACAATTGTACCAGCCGTGCGATTCTCTAATGATTCGTTGATGCGTTCGTCGACGAGCTTACGGATATCAAATACTTTATGAGACAAAGCCTTTGTATATATAAGGTTGATTTTCCAACGTTTCTTGTCATCTCGTCATTTGTTTCACGGATGTTGTCAAAGATGCAACGATGTTTGCTCTTTGAGAATTGCACGGACCTACGTTCAGCGTGCGATTCTGTAATGATTCGTCGACGAGCTCACCGACGTCAAAATACTTCGCCCTTGTACATAAGGTTGCTTTTCCAACGTTTCTTGTCATCTCTTCATTTGTTTTACGGATGTATTCAAAGATGCAACGATGTTTGCTTTATGAGAATCGCACGGCTGTGTACAGTGGGCCTAGCATCAAAGTTTGCGGAAGTGTAACGCAATGGTTTCGTTGACGTATACAGTACAAACTATGAGTTGTCTGTGACACAGTTGTGCAAGATAAATGACAGTTTGTACTGTATTCACCGATACGTTGACGTTACAATTACGCAGTTATTCGTGCTAGGCCCGTGACAGGTGACAGTGCGTGTGCACCTGTAAAATTACATTACTGAGGTAAAGAGTGTTGCCTAACCCATGTTATGAATAGCATAGTACGCTTTATAGAAATTTAAGAATCGTAAAGCTGCCGGTGATAAACTGGGCGCTGGGCAGAGATCTCTAAGGTGTTTTATCCAAACTAACACGGGACATAAAACGGTTTTATTGCTTTGTCCGCTGCGTGAACATTTTATGCGTTAGACCACTTTCCTCTCACTGCCCCTAGTGTTTACAAGCTTGATTGGATTCGTGTATTTGTATTTACTTGAAAGCTTGATACCTTAAGCGTCTGGATCTCGTATCGTATACCCGTATATGTTGATACATCGACCATGTGGTAAGTTTTACTACCGACTTCCAAAAAAGGAGGAGGTACTCAACTCGACTGTATATTTTTTTTATGTTTGTTACTTTTGTTTGAAAGCTGGTTGGTGCTTCCCGTGTAAACTGGTAACTACCTAATGTGTGTTCCCGTCATTTTAATTTTATCAAATTTGGTCCAGTAGTTTTTGAGATACAATCCAATAACTGAATAGAATGGAAGTCGGTATTAATTTTTTCAAATTGTACTTATTTATATAACCCATCTTAAAAATTACCACCGCAATGCTAGACATTATTCTACCTCCAAGCAGTTGTATGCGACCAGGTCACTCCTTAAACCGCCACCTCTTAAAGTAGTCATTAAATTCGATACCATCACGTCAATATAGCAATCTTAAAGTAATAATGTACGACAGACGTTCTGAAAGGTATTATCAAATAGTGCACTAAATTCGCGTACTTTGCAACTGAGTTAGTATTCTATTCGGGTTGGGCATTATAGGTATTGATCCTGAAACGCATCATTAGGATCTATTTCGGCTAAAAAGGAACACGCCGTAAAAAGTATTGTGTCGGTGGGAGTACGATGGTAAGTATGATTATTCTAAGCTTATTATAAACGCTCCTGATTTATGATAGTTTCGTAAAAGGTGGGAGTAGGCCCCCAGTATTTACTCGTAGATTTGAATATTATTGTTTCATATCAATACCTTTATTACATATTGAAAATAAGCTAAAATGTGTGTTATTAATCAGAGAGAGTTCAGTGTAGGCAGCATAGAGCTTTTAATAACACTCGACAAATTCTCAAGCATGTTGACCAATACTTTGTACGACTTGTCATAGTAACTATCGTATTAATCTGTGTAACCCTTCAAATTCAGTTAAATTCTAAAGTGATTATTTGGATATACCTATTACACTTATATTTTACCCTACCAGTAGTGCTGACGCAGACCCAGCAATATAACAATTGGCTTCCTGAGGTCCAACTATGGCAAAGAATCGAAGAAAGGCAATATTGTACATTAACGTTGTAAATATTGCAGCGACAAAGCGACATTAATATGTAAATAAAATACAATTTTAAAACTGCATATTCACATGTTTTTTAGAAATCTTTTTATTCTTCTAGAAAACTATATGTAACAGACTCATTATATGACGCATATTTTGATACTATAACTAACTTATATAATAAAACTTTTTTACTTTATATCTTGTAATTTTGACCGAGGTAAAGGCGTAATAGCACATAATACTATTTTTTAATCAATGTTTATTAAGGGGCTTTTCCCAATATGGTATGCCAGCCTTATTGTACCCTAAACATAAATAACTACAACTGAGTAACTATTTATTTAAAACCTATTTCTGAAAAAAACTTATATATGGCTTTCGCCGCATCACCTGCCTAAGAATGTGTGTGTTTTTAAAATTTAAAATATTAACTAATATACCTAAATTAAATTTGTTTATACCAAAATTCTTAAACATAACTTCTCTTTCATTCCTCGGACATTGCATGAGAAGGTGGTAAAAATCAAGGGTGCCACGCAGTTCACAAATTGGTGAAGCAGGCTTTTCATTAGAAACGCAAACTTGTTACACGGATAATGACCAAACCATAGCATATGCGCTAAAACGACATCATTTCTAGATATTTCACATCTAACAAACCAATAACCAGTGACGTAGCTATAGCTATCAAATTTCCGGGTAGGTAAAAACTAAAAATCTAAACGCTCAAATCAGGCATAAATCTTTTTGTAGTTATACTAGCTAATGCCCGCGACTTTGTTTGCGTAGTAGGCTCGGCCTTCGGCCTCACCATCTTTTCTTAATATTTTTCTGATGTAAGAACCATCTGCGAAGTATAAGAAAATTATTAAAATAAAATTAACGAAATCGGATAAGCCGTTAGAAATATTGATTCATTTTCATACAAGTATATAAATGAGGCAGCAACTTTCATCTCAAGTGTCAGTGCCTCCTTCATTAAATGATGATAAGTATGGCCAATTCAATAGTTTACAATCATTAAAAAGTTGCTGAAATTTTTGCCCGACAGCAAAGTACTTGAAGCGCGCGGCTCCGATTTACTTACTTTGCCGACAGTTAGAACAGAGTAAGAGAGCCACCACATGTACCAGTCCCACCAATCAAAACCCCCTGAGAATTGATGATTGTATAGACTTTGAACTTTTTCAGCGGACCTAGTACAAAAGGCCCTCACCACAAGTTTTAAAGATGACTCTGCCATAGATAGAATAGCTGCTATTCTATTACAGAGTTGTAGTGCAGTAATGTGCAGACAATAAGCTTTTTTGACGTGATAAGGTCTATTAAATCGATGAACGCCGGCTGCACGCACGAAAAAGTCTCATTATCACGTTCCGCCTGGGCCGAGCGTACAAGCGAGAGCGTGAACCAAGCGATAGAGAGGCACGATCGGCCTAAGCGTTCGGCTTGTCTTATGACGTTATCATTGCACGTAAATATTATATAAATCAAAATATCTCTTGTCTAAACTCCCGTAACTCCCGCCCCATAAGCCATGCAAAGCAAGCAAAATATTGCCGACAAACTAAGATCGCTCTTGTCCGACCAAGGAAAGAGTACCCAATAATTTATGAACAACATGGCTTCAATTTACTTTCATGTGATATGTGGACAAAATTGGGACAAACGATGTTATCTACCTAGATTATGAAAAATCTTTTGACCGAGTGCTTATCAGAACACTTGTTTCTAAGTTGGTAGATTTTGGAATCCGTGGCAAACTCCTAAAATGGTATAATAGTACATTATGCAACAAGTGCGCGAAGTTGTTTATTACAATCGATACGGGTTTTAAAACTGGAGGCATGCTGATTCGGACGGGTTAAAAACATAATTATTTTGCTCTTGGGTGACTTGAGTAAATGTTGGAGATTGCGGATTGTTCTCGTAGGGAGTAAGAAAAAGTGTTTCATCATTATTATAAGTAGCAGATACTAAATCGGTCTTGACATAGAAGGACGTTGAAGGAAGCCGTTCTGGACATATTTTTTTGGTTTTGGTAAAATTGATATCCTGGGTTATCCTGGCGCTTATGTTGGCTTTATTTTGTATAGAGTCTTCTACATACGATTCTGCCACTGCATTGGAGCGCCACCCACCATGGCGCTTTAAATCAGCTCCTGAATCAGCCAATAATGTGGCTGACGTTCGCCTAAAGCTATGTCCTGTATATAATTCTGCATCTGGTAAACCTAGAAACTTTGCGATTTCCTTCGACATGGCACCAAATTTATTTATTCCAATGCATTGACTTGTACATTTACCTTTTTGATAGTTCTGAAAAATTCTGTCGCTCTTTTCTGTCTCAAAATCTGTCTCATTTTCGCACTCGAGCGGGAATGAAAGTAAAAATCACGCGTTCGAAATACGCTGCATTTTGATTCTAATGACCGTTCAATAAGAGCCCCTTTTCTTGTAGGTGTGTTGAAAAAATACTTTAAGGATATTACATAGCTAAATTATGAGGTATATTATATTATATATTTATAATACATAATATAATATATATATTTGCCAAATTAGGTATATTTGCCAAAGCTATGAATATTGATACTGAAATGTCGCGACGCTTATACTCATATTATATGGCTCAGATTATATTATCCGTAATTTTTTTTTTTAGAACTGACTAATGTTGTTTGCCTCTACCGGCATTTACAGCGTCACCGGACAGTTGGCGACCGCAGATGGCGGCAGATGCGGGCGCAGAGGGCGTACCGCCTAAGGCGAGCGTTGAAGACGCTTCGCCGCAAGGAGAGGAGTAGGCACTAAGGCAGGAGTAGGCACCACTAAGGTACGGACCTCGGCTTGGGCCGTCGCATGGAGAGAGGGGAGTCGGAGAGAATTGCCCCGGTACATAAGTGTACCGTTGAAAGTGGGCCCTATGAATTCTTACTCTATGACTATTTGGAGAGAATCTAACCAAGACATAATTTTTGCCTCTAGCTCGCCGGCGAGCTCGGTGTCTGAATGTGTTTACCTGGGAATCATAACCTTGTGTACCTCGCCCACAGTCATCACCTCGGCCGGAGCCTACACCGTGATCGGAATCACTACCTTGACTGGGGCTACAAACTGAATTACCTCGCCTGCCTCCATTTCCGCGACATGAGTCCACACGGCGACCAGGATCGTCGCGTTGTACACTCATGCCTGTACTTTGGGTGGGGCTACAAATAGAGAGTTGAGTACCTCGCCCACAGCCGTTACCTGGGCCGGAGTCTACATAGAGGCCGGGGCCGCGGCGTAGACTCCTGCCCGCACCGTGGCTGGGGCTACATATTGAACCAGAATTACCTCGTCCACAGCGATTACCTGGGCCGGAGGATACATCGCGACCGGGGCCGCGGTGTATACTCCTGCCCGCACCGTGGCTAGGACTACTATCGTGAGTGTGTGGATTACCTCGACTGCGACTGGGGCTGCGAGGAAGATCTCGGCCGGAGCCTACAATGCGATCGAGATCACAGCCCTGGTCGGGTCTACGACCATTACCGGGGTTTCCTTGGGTCGACGCTAAAGCTGCCGAAGTAACGGCTGCGATGGGGTCGTCCGGGTCACCCAAAATATGCCTTGGACGGCGACGGGGGGGAAGGAAGTGAGGATCGGTTATATCAGTGGAGTAGTTCGCCGCTTCGACCACGAGGGGATTCGAGTGGTGGGGAGCTTTGTCGAAGTGGCGGCGGGAGCAGTCTTTGATATACTGCGTTATATAGGGGAGGGTGAAATCGCAGTGCAGTTCGGCGTTCCGTAAGTACCACGGAGCGCCCACTGCCCTGCGCATAAAGTGATTCTGAATCACTTGAAGTTTATGGAGGTCGTGTCTCTGAGCATGGGCAAACGCTACATATGCGTAAGTCATGACTGGGCAGATGCAAAGAGTCGTCTTATTTCTAAGATACATTTTACTGTCTTTGCCTATGAGAGGACTAAGACGACCCATAATGAAGGCCGCCCTATTGCGAACAATCTGGATGTGTTTCGCGAAAGTGAGTTGGCGATCAAGGGTGACGCCCAGGTATTTGGCAGATTTAGCCCAAGGGATGAGTTCGCCGAATAGGACTATGGGTGACGGCATGAGAGTCCGCCGGGTCTCAGTGAAGTACACTGCTGCACTTTTGCTAGGATTTACTGCAATCCGCCATTTACGAAACCATGCACCGATTACGGTGATGGCTCGTTGGATGGCGCATCTCTGCCTGACCTTGAACCAGCCAGTAGAGTAGATTGCAGTATCATCCGCAAACTGAGCGATCTGAACATTAGGTTCAGATCGTGGGATGTCGCTGGTGTACAGCGAGAAGAGAATGGGTCAGAGTACAGAGCCCTGAGGGACACCTGCATGAATGGGATGCGGGGAGGAGAGCGTTCCCTCGGTACGATAGCTAAACGTTCGATCCCTGAGGAAGTCTTGTAAGATGAGTACAATACGGTCTGACTCACCCAGTTGGTACAGCTTGAATATCAAGCCGTTGTGCCAGACTTTGTCGAACGCTTTCGCTACGTGGGACGGTAGCTAGAAGGGTCGGCTGCCGGTTTGCCTGATTTGTGAATACCAATGACAATGGCATGCTTCCAAGTGTCTGGGAAGGAGCAGTTGCTCATAGCCGCATTGAAGATGCTAACTAAGAGATGCACTAGCGAGACTGAGAAGTGTTTGATCACCTTGTTACTGATACCATCAGCACCAGGGGATTTGCGGGTCTTGAGGCTCTTGATCAGAGACACTACCTCGGATGATTTTACCGGTGGGAGGTCAGAGATGGACTATAGAGCTTTTACGTTCGACTTCAGATTCCACCGAATCGAGGTGTTTCTGGTCGACGTGATCTACATTGAGAGTACACTGAGCCTCGAGGCTATCAGCTAAACACTCGGCATTGTCTTCGTCAAGGAACGCTATGGAGAGGGGAGGTGGCCTAATGAGTGGAGGCAATGTCGATTGTCCGTCAGATTTCAGAGCTCGAGCCAACTGCCAGTATGCCTGGTGAGTTGGCTCAATCTCTGACAGTTTGTCGTCTCACCTTTGATCACGCAGCTCACTCATGCGTTTCTTTACAGCATGCTGTAAATAGCGCATGGTGGCTTTGTTCTCTGGGGTTGGCATCGGGTCATACACCCTAAAGGCGGCGTTCTTAGCTGTCAGTAACCTCCTCGCACCCTCAGGCAGTTCGAAGCGGCGACCATATTTTTTAACCGTCATCAATATTCTGCGATTTTAATGATGTCGTATGCTAAGGGGGGGGGGGGTGTCCGGACCCCCTAAACCCCCCCCCCCCTTATATACGCCCACGCCAATAACTAAATTCAACACAATAACAGCCAACGTGCAGCGCGTGCATCTATATTAACCAGGCTTAGCCTGGTTTGGGGCCCTCAGTGAAAGTCAGTTAAGGCTCATATTAAGTATTTTAAATTATATTGTACCTTAATAAAATGTATTTAGTTTGGTAAATAAAAAAAATAAAAAAATATGAAGGCGATGTTACGGCAAGAGCAAACTTTAATAAGGTAACTAACAAGGTACTCGTATTTAAAGGAGTGAAGCACTGGCCGTGATAGGAACAAGCGTGCGTCTGTAAATACGATAACTTTTTCGCAGCAATTTTATTTTCTTAAAAATAAAAGAAGCTACAATAAAATTGTAAAAAATATATAGATATTTAATTTATGGATTGGCGTTACTTTGGATTCAGGCGTTACTTTGGATTCAAGCGTTACTTTGCGGAAATCCATTATCAAAAACGATATTAGAAGAAATATTTAGTGACGCTTCCGCTGAAAACAAAGCTTATGGCCGAGTTGCGGTGTGCACCCCGCAACTATAGGGGTGCACGCATTGTTTTCAGCGGAAGCGTCACTAAATATTTCTTCTTATATCGTTATTGATATAGATAGTTCTTTAATATAGTAAATTACCTTTTTTCTAATTACAAAAAATATTGAGAATGACGAAAAAATTTTTCCTGTCGTATTATTTGACTATCGATTTTGTCTTTAAGGTGCCATATGAATATAGTGCAATATTATCATATAGGCCTTTTATTAAAACTCTAAATTATGCGATGTATTTTTTTTCAAGTTTGGATCAATAACTAATATAATAACATTTTAATCAGTTTAGGTACATGTACCTATTCAATATTGTCTATACTTACGCTGATACTATTCACCACTGTCCCAAAAAATACTATTCTATCTACACAAAGGTTGTCTGGAAGAAATCGCTTTAAGCGATAAGACCGCCTATAGTACAACTATGTTATATTTTTACTATCGTATGTTTCTCTTTTATATTTTATTATAGTGTACAAATAAAGAGTTTTCTATCTATCTAATATGTTTAAACTGTGCGACAAAAATCGTTGCGTTTTACTTTACGATTTCAATTATCATGCGATAATAGCATCAGCCCGCATAATGCTATATGCGCCTAAAACATAATCATTGTAGGTAGGTTGGTATTGTTAACTACTGGTAGTAGCAGACAATATTTATTAGGGCATTGTAAGATATAGGTTAAATGTGTAATCATTTGTGCGATTCTATTGTTCGTCTACTGAACAAAGTGGGCACAATAAAGCAATTCGTGCGTGAAGCTAAGTGGAAAATCTTTTCATGATCTCTTAACTTTATAAAACGCTGGTTTATTATCGATGCGATCTGAATTTGTGATTTCTTTTGTGTAATCAGAAATCATTTCGATTTATCTCTGCAAAAGGTAACGACTAAATTACAGACTGGGATAGATTATTTCTACGCAGTGATAAGATTGCTGAGTAATTCTCCTAACGTGAGTTAAGACTGCATTTGCAGATGTAGAATCTAAGGGATGAGTATACGTGATGCTGTTTGCACATTTTTTACACTCAATGAACTTTTATAGATACGATCTGGAGATAATTCTTTAACATGGTATTTTTTTAGTTATAAAACTAAACAAATATCATGTTAGACAATTAATTAACATAGGTTAAATTATCATTTTAAAAGTAGGCATGGAAACCCTTGGGCGCTGCACTGTGTTTGTCAAACATTGAGTTTACGCAGTAATTTCAAGGTTGTCTTTGAACCAAAATAGAATTAATAACTTTATATCTCAGGGCGCAGAGCAGTTCGTCACTGACGATATGCATCTGTTATAGGCAGAGGTCACCGCTTAAGACCAAGTGAGCCTCGTGCTTGTTTTTGGTACAAATTATAAAAAAATATAAACGACATAAATTAATACAAACCCTTGGTTTCTCCTTCCAACTTGAACTATAAGCTAAAGACTGTAAACTACCTACGTAAATATCACAATAAATTGTTTGTGTAAATTTTTGTTCTGTGCTATATTAGATATTTGCATGATTAGATATTTAAGTTATTTTACTACGTACGATGTATGTAGTACTAATAAATAAATTTGAAGTCCCAGATACAGTGAATTACGTCCTTATTTTAATACTACTTCAGGTTACTTTTGGCTCTAGTGTAAGCTTCTAATATTAACGATAGTGTGCCTAAATGTTTCATTTGAATAAGATAAGTTTGCAGATCCTTAACGAGCCCATCGTATGAAAATTGTAAACTCATCACTCAGACTGAACCTAGTAGGTTATAACACTTTACATTTTACATCACAACCTATTAATATTCCGCACGAACAGCCATCACTTACACTACTTGGTTTTAATAGAAAATCGCCCCTCTAAAGCTATCAAATAACTTGTTAACCCCGAATCCTATTCGAAAACAACCGCCACTTTATTATCCACGGTCGGCCATTAAACAACTTTTATGCGACACATCAAAAAAAATTCAGCGAACATTATCAGAGAGCTGCCACCGCGCACCGACCGTGTTTATGATGCGTAACATGCAATAAAATTGGGGACCCATCTTTGCCCAATCTCCCCGCTGCCAGTCTTTGATGAGCCCTGTGAGGTTGTATTCAGTCAATATAAAATGCGATACGTGATGACGGATAGGACAGATACATGGACATGCTTTTCAAGTCTTTAGAAAGAAAGCGCGTCATCGAGTGCGTGAATCATGTACCAAAGCTAGGTCTAGGTCACATACTATAGATCTTTTCCTTGTCCGAATTGCCAACGAATGATTAAAATACTGTCGGCTGAGAAATAAAGACTGCCATTTGCTTTCATACAAACATTTTTTCTTCCAACTACGCTGCAATTCTATCCTAATTGCATTACGGTCTACATGTACAAAGCGGCACTTTGTTACTTCAGAACAGGAAAAATGGAAATCTTTTAACCTCTGCTGCAGTGTTTTTCATCGAGCGACCAGAGTTGGCACATGTTAGTTACTAAAAGTAAAACTAGCCTAGGTTTACAGTGCGTTCGGTTGCCGACCTGACGGCCGTATGGAGTAAGGAGTTATACATTTCTCTTCAGATTTATTTTTCACCTACTTTGCTTGCAGTTTTGAAAGAAAAGTGGATTATGCACCTCTAATTAAGTAATTTATATTGCACTCATGCTTTTTAGAACCGAACGCCAGCGAGGGCTCCCCAGAAGCACTCGGTGCAATAATAACTTACTTTCTGCTTGGTGCAACAATTTACTATTGTTACTCTTTGAAGCGTTAGCAGCGGAGCTTGACTTGACGATCTTAACCAATCAACATTAAGCAACGCTTGCTGCGGTCAGGAGTGGGATGGGTGATCGCTGGTGGCATATCAAGTGAGCGCTTCCGTGCTTCGGAGGACACGTAAAGCCGTCTTAAGCCGTCGGTGCGGGTTGTTTGTCTTAGGATAACTAGTCGACAGGCTATGTTGAAAGACCCGCGTGGTGGATTAGGCCCAACTCCTCTCTCTGAGAGGGAAGGCTCGAGTCCCAGCAGTGGGAACATAATGGGCTGATTATGACTCGTTGAAGACACTTCACAGAAATATCATTCGTTAGAAATATTTTTTTCTGACTTTCAGAATTTATAATTTATTTATATAACGTTTATATTCTAAATTTCAAAATCAGAAAATACTTTGTCTAGCATCATTTTAGATCTCTTTCTATTCTGATATATTGTACGGTATGATTGTGTGTCAATCTCTTTAAATTAATTTTACATTATTTTCTACAGACTTCCAAAAAGGAGGAGGTACTCAATTCGCTAGTTTTTTTTTGTGTTTGTTACCTCATAACTTTCGATAGGGTGAACCGATTCTCAAAATTATTTTTTTGTTAGAAAGCTGGTGCTTCCCGTGTAGTCCCATTTATTAATACTCGTATACACATATACATATTATTTTATCAAATTCGGTTTAGTAGTTTTTGAGTTACACTACAATAACTGAATAGAATGGAAGTCGGTATTAAATTTTCAAATTGTACTTGTTTATAAAGCTGTTTGTATTATGCGCCTATTGAAAGGGAAGAGCTACGTTACTGCTAGTAACTTGTTGCGCGCTGTTGGAGAGCAAGGATCTGAAATGATATGTCATAAATGTTTTTTCTCTCACAGAAGAAACAAAGAAGTACAGTTTAATTAAAGAACATTTGTAAAAAAACAACGACAGCACAAATATTACAAGTTGGTATCGATCGTCACGTCTCACACGGTCAGCAAGCGTAATGACTCGTAAAGGTCCGACGGACGGTGTAAAACACGTGGGCGGAGGGCAGGAACCTGTGTCATTAAATGAAGATCTTCTGGATGAATCACTCTGGGAAGGGTCTTGTAATAAATGCCTGAATTTCGATTCAGATGAAATATTCCTTCATACGTGAGCAATTTAACTTGGATAGAATTTTCTTTCGTTAGAAGACAAAGATTATTGCAGTACTCCATTTCTGCCAACATCTGCATGCCATGTGAATTTTTAAGATTGTTATATAATTAATACATTGTTAAAACACAATTTAAAAGACTGGCCCTGAGTTTCTTGTCTGCATTGTCGGTGGAGGTTCGATTAATTTTACAACGGGGCAACAGAAATGATTGGGGCAACAGAAATGATTAAACAAATAAATAAATGTCAGATCTGTGCCTCGAAACAAAGTTTGAAACACTAATTTGTTAAAGTTAGGAGGTAAATAAAGTATACATAAAAACCAATGCATATGGTTGACCGGCGCAATAAAGTGCCACGAAAACTTCACTTTGAGGCTCTGGGTTGTTCTGTAACGTTGGATGAAGAAGGCGTGAGTCTGATTGGTTCGCACAATGGTAATTATCGAACCACCGTACAAATACTAACTACATGTGTGCATCACGGGTGTTAGGGCGTTAGCAGTAAATTGCATACATTTGGTGACAGAGGGGTAGCGTTATGCGCAGTCAAGTGGTTTATTAGTCTGTGGATGGAGCGAATGAATCGTTTGTCTCACAGGCAGGTCACGATCGCGCGTCTATTATCTAGGATTTACGGTTACGATGGCCCTATGGAAATTTGCAGTGGATACCTAAGTTTTGGCCATTTTACCACAAAGTTACAGTATTTACAAAAAAGGAACCCAAAGACACTATCAGCTGGTGTACAACTTCACAACATCCCAGTTCTACTCATTCATCTACGCATATTGACTTCTTTTCGTTTTACTTAATCTCCATGTAATCAAAACAAAATTAATTATTACGCAGCACGAATTTGTTCATTCACAAATACTTCTCTTTCTCCGCCAAATCTTTAAAAAACCTTTTTTTTTGTATGACAAAGGGGCAACTCTAAATAGAGGGTGTGTCAATCCCCCGCTGCGATAGAATTAGGCGAGTCAGGGCTAAATTAAAAAAGAAATCAGGCGCAAGTTAATTTCGAAAGTTTTAATTACGTTTATTTTAGTAATCAAGCAATTTCTTCTTGATTATTTTTCAGGGAAAGGAACTAAATGTGGATTAAAAAGACTGAAAAAGGTTTTAATTATATAATTTTAAATAAACATAGGAAATAGGAAGTTAAAAACATTTTAAGACTTTGTTTTCCCGTCACATGTATATGTGGGAAGAATGGATGAACGAACTCGTATCACGAATCCTACAACGACTTAAGAATATTATGAACTTAGTAATAGTAGCTACCTCAATTTTGCCACACTACACTAGTTATGTTCTTCGTCTTCTTGTGTCATCTTCGAACGAAGGTCGACGATTATTAAGACGAAGGGGCGGAAAGCTTCGCCTTAGATACTGCAATTCAAAACAGAATTTGACCTTTTTCTATGTCATTTTCATAGTCTCCTGTAATAATGGCATCTTATTTATTTCTTAGTCGGACTTACAAGTTCTAGCTAGATGGACAAGACGGAACAGTTCATTGATAATGATTATAAAGGTGGGAACTGTAAAAGTCGAATCCAATTTCTGTGTTATTACGTTGTTAATACATCTTCTAAGCATAGTATAAGTAGATACCTATTTAACTATCTCTATTACCAAAACTTTATACCAAAAATGTAAAACCCTAGAATCTAGATCATAGTCTGCAAAGTTCAACGGTAAGATGAGAATTCCAATATTTACCGCAATTTGCTTTGCTCTTAATTGCAATTTTCCCCCTTTGTGGCTTAGAGCTCTACGTGGTTCTGCTTTTAGATTGGATTTTTTTATAGTCTTTCATCAAAGTGACACCCTCTCGCTAGATGGTAAGCGAAGATGGAATCAAAAAGCAATGACCATTAGTGCAGCCGTAAGCTACACTAATCGCCATTCCTATGATGACCTGACAGATGCTTTTTCACGCCCCGCTTGAAAGACCTAGGGTCATAGCTGCAAGGAAATACGTACGCCGGCAAAGTATTCCACAATTTACTTACACGACAGAGGTAGGAACTGCCAAACTTTTTGGTTGGTGGATGTATACAACCGAAAGGTTAGGCAAAATAGACTTCAAAAGCATAGCGGCAATTTTTCACAGTCTGAGCTATCAAAATCATCCAGTTTTTAAACTTCACAACTTGTTATCCAGGCAACCACACAACCAATTACGCTCATATTCGAAATGCCTCTTAAAATCTAAGTAGGTACCTAAAGTGTGTACCAAAATTTTTAAAATCGGTCGCTAGTAAATAGGCGGTAAATAGCGCTGCAGCAAACTTCTCTACTATTTATGAAAAGTACCCCCCTAGTAGTACATATAATATAACACACATAACAAGTATCGTCAAGATTGGTTGAAAAATGCGACCTCTACAGGAGGACCAACATACAACCTAACAAACGTACGGACGGTAAAGTATGACGCTGGGTGTATCCCTATTTCCATAAGGTATTATTATTGATAGAAATACTGGGACTGAATCTCCCACTTTTTCCATTACTTACAAACTAACTACTATAACACTCTTCTTATGGCGCATCGCCGACCGCTACCGCGGCACGCTCGTTTCGCTCGCTCGGCTCGCTTGTTTTGATCAAAAGAAACCTAACACTTCTCCTCGCTTCGCTCGTCGACGGATCTATATATGACTTTGCCTTTTGCCGCAATAGAAATAATGGGATATAATTTGGAAAAAACGCTAGTCCCACTTTTTCTATTTTGTATTTCCATGAAAATAGTGGAATATACCCGAGACGCTGCGCTCGCTCTGTCAATAATATGCACTTTAACACCTAGAGTTATATGGTAAATAGAACACGAGTTATAATCGGTTTAAGCGCCGTGTGTTAAATTAAATTAAGGTTACCGGCTCAATATTTAGTTAGAGAAAAATTCGAAAGAGTTCACGCTTTTTCAACCGACTTCCAAAAAGGACGAGGTGAAAACCGTATATTAATTAAAAGACGACGCGTAATTTTTTTTCTATAATCACGCATAACTTTTTACATCGATTTTGATTATTCTACTTTTGTTTGGTAGTGTATACTTCCGAGGTGGTCCGATTTAAACTTCATCAAATTCGGTCAAGCGGTTTTCGAGTTACAATCGTAATTGACGGAGAATGACAATCGATCTCGTAAGTAGCAATAATTATAAATTAGAAAGCAAATGGTCACTATAAACAGCGAAAAAAATTCTTACCATAAAATTTAACCGACTTCAACACTAAAAGTGTGAAATAACTTGTCGAAGTGTTACTTGGATCACACTCGTCTTAAAAGTTGTGGTTTGCTCCCTAGTCTACTAAAAATCTACTATTATTTCACTGGCGGTTTGATTTTATTGTCTTACAACAATGCAAGCTTATTATTTATAAATTGTACACCGAGGGGAGAAATAGAACTTTCTCCCGAGTGGTACATAGTGCTTTATACCACACCTACGAGGAAAATAGAATAAAATAGAACCTTCATTAGTTAATAATTGTTGTCTGGAGCATTTTGTAAGAAATCAAAGACATCTTTTTTGTGGCTACATCATTATAATATTGCCGCTTTCACTATCAGATGGCATTTAGAAAAAATATTTAGAATAATTAAAAGCGTACTGTTAAATTATCAATTTAGTGTTAACAAATGGCCACCATGTTTTTTTTCCTAGTGCAGAAAAAGGATGCTAGCCTCCTTTCATAGAAAATCGGGTACAATAAAATAATTCCCACCTCTTTTATTTAATAATTGGATATAAAACCTTTTTGTTATTTGGCGTTTGCATTCTTTTTATGTTCGCTGCTAAAAACAAAAGAACGCTACCAGGGCAGAAATAGATTTTCATACAACATTTCTATCCTGCTATGGAGGGCAGAAATGAAATTCCATTTAACTTTCCCCGCCTCACATTTATAAGGGAGAAATAACGAACTTTGTAACCTGTTTATGAACAAGTAATGAGACACTTTCTGAGTGGGTGTGGTATACAATACTAATAGGTGATAGTACAGGAGCCCACGACTACAGCTATATCCTATCGTTCGAATGATTCTAAACCCGAATAGGTGGGCAATAACGGTCAGAAATCTAGCAGTTTTAGGTGGCTTCACAGATCACAGAGACAACGCGTATTACCGCTAAAAAATACTAAAAGTGAACTTAGAATTAGTAATTTTATAAAGAAAAGTTCCAAAATTATGCGTGGTACCATCTGGTTTGAGCACTTTTTCAAAGATATCAACAAGTTATGCTAAACTTCAAAAACGGCCGGCAGAAAGAAACACAAAGAAGCATTCCATACTATACAGCGTGTAACAAAAAGGTGTAAGTAGTAATACTAAAACCACACACACAGAAGCTTGCAAACAATTGGGACCTAACTAACTACTGCGTTCCAGGAAGTGGTAAAAATTCCGAATTATGAGTATCCAAAGTTTTTCTATTACTCAAGCAGGTTTATCCCTCAAAAACTAGGCCAAAGACGGCTATGGCTTCCAGAACGTAGACTAAGTAAGGTAGGGACCTAAGCAGGGTCTGGAGCGCAGGGAAAGGGGCATGCAGGGTAGAGGAACGGAGTTGAATTAATAGGTGCCGTGGGGCTTGCAGAGCACATTGACCCCAACGAACTCCAAGAATAGGCATGCCTAATAGGGCATAAAAATTAGGATAATGATGTATTAACTTTGTATGAAAAAAACTTAAACGCTTAAATTTTGATACTTACCGTGTGATTCCTGACTAGGCACACACTTCAGTGTTCCTACACATTTTCAAACTTTTCAGTATTGTTACACGCTCTATATATCAACTATAACTAAACAGGCTAATATGTTCCCACTGCTGGAACTCGAGCCTTCCTCTGAAAGAGAGGAGTTAGGCCATAATTCCCTAATATTAAGGAGATAGGCTAGTGGCCCACCTATGTCGAAGTTTTCAGGCCGCCGCTTTCAGTTGAAAAACGCCACTAGCAGTCACCCATCCAACTCCTGAATCGCACGGTTGACCACAGCAAGCGTTGCTTGACAATGCTGTTCGGTTAAGATCGCAATTCAAGCTCTGGGAGCTCATTTAGATCAACTATGCTTGTAAATAAATTTCATCTTATAATTCTTGTACGGTTCTTGTATAGTACAATAGTGATTGGTTATAGTAATAGTGACTCCCATGTGCGATATACATATTTACCTTGGGGACCATAAAATACCGGGGGACCATAAAAGTAAAAATCTTCTAGACTTTCACTTTTTAACTTATCCAACCTTATTGCAACTGAAAGTTTACTCCCACGATAACAGGCGAGCCATTAGCACGAAAGATGGCAAGAGATAACAGAGCCATTACTACGATTTCCGAGGTGGAGCTGAGTCGCAGACGCACAGACCAGACGGTCGCTCGTAAAAGTGAAATATTATAACCACGCTCGCTGAATTTAAAAAATCGCCTTCACTACGAAACGAATGATATGAGCTTTAAATCATGCAAACGATATGTTCTAAGCCAGTTTGTACTTAAGTTACAAAGCGACAATATCGTTTCTTATCGACTGGTTCTTTGTTAAATTAATCTCGTTTTTTTCTTCTATGGTACTACTAAGTACAAATAGTAATACACTATGACTATTAATTATACTACAGCCTACTCCCACCTTTTACGTGAGCGTTTTGTAATAAGCTTAGAGTAATCATACTTACTATAGTACTCCCACCGAAACAAAACGGTCAACCAAATTTAATGGTAAGGGTGCAATATGGCTACTTTAAGAGATAAGAGAACGGATCTTCAAAAATTTGACATTGGAACAATGAAACTTAGTGTCAAAAGTCACGTTCAAGTAAGCGAATTGAGTGAAATATGTGATACTACGTCATCAAAACGTCTATCGTAATACGTTATTAATTTAAGCTTGCTATATTGACGTGGTGGTACCTAATTTAATGGTAAGGTTGAAACATGATGAGAGGCGGGAGTAGGGCCAGTGGGGAGCGGCCCCTGGCCTGAAACTTTTTCAAAAATGAAACATTAATTCAAAACTATTCTTGTTTGGATGAGTGTGTGGGTAGATATACTCACTCCATTACATGTACTCTTTCACGCCATAACTAGGGAAGTAATTTGGCGCAAATTTTCAAGATTAGTAGATGATGACCTGGGTTAACACATAATGGCTAGATTTTCCCTAGAAAACGCTTATAAGGGATAATAATTTTCAGCGTGGGTCGAGCCGCGTGGCGTAACTAGTGGGTAACTAATATACATCTGTGCTAATCTAAAATATTCACTATATATCAATAATGTGCCCAGTAACACTTACTGTCTCTAATAAGGGAAAATATTTTTTAAAGGGTTCTCAAGAAAGTGTTCTGTATCAACGTTTATTGTTAATTCAAGAACTTATGATTTTAATTCGTTTGATTTTATTACTAGCTGCGCCCCACGGTTACACCAGTGCAGTGATGGATGATGATGATGAAAAGTATCTTATGTTTTAATCCAGCACCTACTCGTATAACCCCATTCCAAATTTAATTAATGTTGATCCAGCCGTTTGACCGTGAAAAAGTAACAAACATACAAACACACTCCCAAATTTCGCATTTGTAATATTAATTTAATGGCTTTTACAGAACATTAATTAATCACGGCTCAGAACCTGAACATAACGCTTGCTTGCTTAATGTTCATTTCTCTTAGCTATCAAATTATTTGTATGTTAAAACTAAAACCGTCCAGTAAGTAAACAAAATCAAGACAAGAAATTATTTCGTGAAATTACTCTTCCACGAAGCGCCGCGTCAATTAGATTTGAATATTCCTTTTAGAGAGTCTAAAAAGGTTGTAACATAAACTTTTTCAATTTTCACCTGCATTTATAGTCGCGTAAAGTGAGAAAGAGCGCAGAGTAAATATATCTGAAAGGTTGACGACGCCTCATGTATTGGACTTAACAGTACCTAAAGTATGATTAAAAAGACACTTTCTAAGCATGATTCAATAGCTCTTGGGTAGTCAGGGTTGGACTTCATTTATGTCGTCGCCAGTTCAATCACTACTTTGGGCGGGAGCTTTCGGTGATTACGTACATTACCTACTATAAAATCAACAATGTTCCTCCGTGTTAAAGAAACTCTTTTATTATATTTTTATTATATATACTATTTTTAGTAGGAACAATAGGCAAATAGTAATCGCATTGTCGTGGCAACCCTAAATATTTAGAATTGTGATTTTTTGTTTTCTTATCATTTTGCAGAAAATACATCAGAAAATAAGATACTTACATTATGTTGGTACCATTTTTATAATGTTATTTTTGCACCATTTCACAGTATAAAATTATTTTTACAAAATTTAAACTTATTTTTATTTTCTTTCCTTGGCGGCTGGCGGGGAGGTCATTCAAAGTTGCCAGTAGGTATTGGTGATTTCTAATAGGCAGTTATTTTCCTACGCTGCGCTTAGAAAATACCTCACGTTTAAATTACTATAGATATAGAATAATTAACATTAAAATCAATCAATCCAACCCACAGACCATATAACCACTTGACTGCTCATACGGCTTCCCCCCAGCTGCCAAGACTATGACAATAAAAAGCTAACGTATCGAACCAACACGTCAGTACCAGTTTGACTGACCGTGGAGAACAAGCGGATGAAAAATTTTTAAACAAATTCAATTATGCCTTATTGTTCAGTAAAGTGGTACCGAAAAAACAGGTAGACATCCAGGTATGAAAAGGATGGAATTACATTTCACAGATAATTTTAGTTTATTAATTATTGGAAGAAAACAAAATACACAAATGAAGTATTTAACCAGTGACTCAAAAATAAAAAAAATATGGGAACGCGTTGGTGTCTTTTGCCATCCCGTACTGTTCTTTGCAGTGGTAGATAACGCCGTCTCTTTTATTCACTGGCACGTGTAAATTAGTGCGGTACTCCAATATTAACTGGCAATTTATCGATTGTATATATCGACTGCGAGGAAAATAATTCTTCTATACAATATTCATTATATTAAGAGTGCATAAAAATACAAATAAATATTCGGTGTTTTATTTATATTTATTTATACCTTCACGTTATCATCAATTATGTAGTAACATATATATATCTTTATAGTATTAATTTTATAAGCACTAACGCCTGCTTTAGCGATCTTAAACATTGAAATTTTAACAACAACAATTACAAGGGCTGCGATGTCAATCCGAAAGTTTAAGTATTTCTAAATAATACTTCTTTCGGTTGGATGGTACTGTTAAACTGTCCAATGGATGTCGCTCCGTCCCCGCAAGACGGTTAGTCAAATAGAGAGTTAAAATTCTATGCTCGGACCAGAACCTCGATGGCCTAGTTGGTCAATGGCGTCTGACACGGAGAGTCAGAAGACGCGGGTTCGAATCCCGTCCGAGGATGGAATTTTTCTCTCTATAAATTTGAATATTTATGTATCTTATCTAATAATAATGTAAATAAACACACGAAAAAAACCCGAGTGTAATATGAACCATAATAATAATGGTCTTAAAATGAAGTACTATGGACATATACTTAATATATTTTTAAATAATATCACTATACCTAGCACCTTCTCTGTTTGTGCCTCTTTAAGTGACTATTTAGTTTGACTAATTGGATAATTTTACTACTTCTTCTCTGCCCAGCTGGCATCTTTTTATATGATTTAGATATACACACATAGTTATTTTTAACAATAACATGGAACTGGCTTCTAAAAGTAAAAAGTGCGAGTCGGTCAAAAATATATATAATTTGTAGGTCTCGTCCTTACATTGACAAATTTTACGGTAGTACAAATCCAGTATTGTATAGAATGAAGTGTTGTATCCTTGTATCCTAATGACTGTATAATATACAGTGCCGAAAAAGTATATAAATATAATCTAATTGTTTGTTTAAAATCATCACATTTTGTGTAAAGGCTTTGGATACTTTGTACAATTAAAACTATTTTAAAATTATAACGATGTTGTTTTACTGTGGTAAAAAATATATAATTATTTGATGGTGGTATTAAGTAAGTACTTACATACTGAATAATCAGTAAGAATACGATAAACAGACAGTGATAACTATTTTTAAAACGCAAAATATACATACTCAGATCAATGTGTTCTGTTTCACCGTGAAACATCGAATGAATTATTAAGATAATTTCATTAATAGAAGTTTTTTTTTACATAACCTTATTTGCTTAATACTTACATACATATTTCAGATCTTTGTACAGTTAAGGTAAACGATAATTTGTAGTGAACTTTAACGTTGGGTCTTCGTCTCGCTCAAAGTGCGGTTTGAGCGGGGAAAGGGGGTCAGGGCTATGCCCTCTGCCCCTGGCTCGTCTCCGTTCATTAAGATGAACGGGTCCTTTGGTAGTCGGCTTCACGGGTTTTTCCAACCGGTGGTCACTGATGTCGGGGCGAGTCAAGCACACCGGGTGAGACCCCTAGTGGCCCTAGGGGAAGCCCAGCGAACTGATCGGCGACCGCGATAGCAACCACCGGCGGATCCACCCTCGCGTCTTCTTCAATGTTACCATCAGATTCTAGTGGGATGAGCTCTCTTGATGTCGGCTTCAGTTTTCTTGTCCCGCGAGCGTCGGGAGGTCTTGTATGATGGGGCGCGATGCCCCTGAGGTGGGGAATTCGCGAAGCGTCCGCCGTGGCGAACATCTTTGTGGTAAGGCGTCCGATGAAAGTTTTGATAGTTTCTTGTTTTAGATCTCTGGCTATTGTCGAGTTGCGGACGTATCGCGGAGCCTCGACAATAGCGCGTAGCGTCAAATTTTCCTGAGCTTGGAGTCTGTGTTGTAGGTGGGTGGCTGCTTGCGCATACCACGCCGGGGCGGCGTACGTGATTATCGGCCGGATGTACGTCTTGTAGACTAGTAATTTCACCCGGAGTGGTAGCCTTGATCGCAGGACCGGCATAAGGCGTGCTCGGGCGCCTTTCGCCTTTCCTACGACCATTTTGACATGTTGCGCGAATGTCAGGTTTCGATCGATTTTGACCCCGAGGTATTTCACCACCGGGGCCCATGGGATCTCTTCGTCTTGTATCTTCAGAGGCGCGGGGAGGTTGGTTCTGCCCGTGACAAGGGCCTGAGTCTTGCCAACGTTCATCTTCATCCTCCACTTCGCTAACCATTCGGGAAGGGCGTCTAGGTTATCCTGTATTATTTTGGCGGCGATTTTCGTCCGGATCGAGGAAACGTAGTATGCGGCGTCGTCGGCGTAGAGGGCGAGCTTTGCGCGGCCCACCAGCGGGATGTCATCCGTGTACCACGCATAGAGGATTGGGGAGAGACAGCTCCCCTGTGGTACTCCGGCTTTCACAGGTTTCTCAGATGATAGTGTTTCCTCGATTCGGACGACGATACGTCGGTCCGTCAGGAAAGACTTTATTATTTCGACCTGTCTTCTAGGCATGGGGCTCTTCAGCAGCTTAAACAGGAGGCCCTCATGCCATACACGGTCGAAGGCCTTCTCCATATCCAGTAGTGCGGCCACAACGTACTCCTTCTTGTTGTGGCTTGTGGCCATTTCATTGATGACGCGCGTCAATTGGAGTGTGGTGGAATGTTCTGCCCTAAACCCGTACTGCTCTTCCCGAGGTGTGATGTGCGGCGTTAGGTGTGTTAGTAGTAGCCTCTCGAAAGTCTTCGAGAGGGTACTAAGCAGCGTGATTGGACGGTAGCTATCCGGTCTCTTTGGGTCTTTTCCGGGTTTAGGGAGCATTATTACGACGCCCGTCTTCCAAGTCTTCGGGAAATGGCCACAGCGCACTATCCCATTGTAAATCCTTGTAAGGGCGGCCAGGGCTCTATACGGCAAGTGTTTCAAGGTTTCATTTGATATCTTGTCGAGCCCTGGGGCTTTCTTGTTTGGTAGGCGCCTAATCATCCTCTGCACTCTGCCCGGTGAGAAGATGATATGCGCCTCCTCCTCTTCGGTCACGTCCGGTGGCGCAGACAGGTATTGTTCTACCTGCCTGCTTATGGTGTCAGTCTGGGTGGTGTCACTGACCGGGTTGGGTTGAAATTGCGCCTCCAAGTGGTCTGCAAAGATCTCAGCTCGGTCTATGGCTTCGAATTTCAATTGGCCGTCCCTCCCGGTCAGTGGTCTGGTCGGCTCCGGGGTGCGCGATAGTTGGTTGCAAAGTCTGTGGACTGACGGGAACTCTGTGGCCACAGAGTCCAAGTGTGCATACCAACTATGCGCGGCATGGTCCTGTAGAGTGGTTTTCACGCGCTCCACCAGCGCGTTCACCTTACTCTTTAGTCGCGGGCATCTAGTTTGCTGCCACAGCTTCCTCGTCTCCCTTTTTTCGCTAATGAGGTTCCTAATCCACGCCGGGAGGGGAGGTGCCCTCTCTACCGGCGTGGTGGTGTGCGACGCTGTCTCGAGGGAGGATTGGATGGCTGTGGTCAGCTCTTCGGTCGCCATTTCTAATTCGTCTTCGTTATTGATGGGCCTCGTCGTGGTTCGCTCCTGCGCTTCTCGCTGGAAGGTCTCCCAGCATATCTTCCGCCTCCGGGCGGGGGCGGCGACTCTGCTTGGGAGTTCCGTCAGCGTCAGGAGTACCGGGCGGTGATCTGAAGGAAGGTCCGGCAGTACAGTCTGTGTAGGCGGCGTTCTGAAACCCTTATATATGGTGACGTCAATGATGTCACCTTCATCTGTATAGTGGTATCGAGTTGGCTCGTCTGGTCCAATGACATCGTAGTTATGGTCCACCGAATCTTGAAATAAGATTTTACCGTTCCGGTTTGTCTTAGTCGAGTTCCAGTGGGTGTGCTTGGAGTTGAGGTCTCCGGCTATAATTGTAGGCTCTTCGGCATTTAGTAGTTTTCTAATATCGCCTGGGTTCAGTAGAGAAAGCGGTGGCTTATATGCCGCGAACAAACGCCGTTTTTCGCCGGCGATGCTAACAAGCACACCCAGGGCTTGTAGTGACTGGAACTCTTCTATCGGGATCAGCTGGTGGATGATTCTCCGGTGGACCAACACTGCAAGGCCGCGATAAGCGTGCCCAGTTTCCGTCGCCTCGTCCTTTCTGTAGACGTGGTAATTGGGCACTTTAAATGTTTTTCCCGGTTTTAGGAACGTCTCACTGACCAACATTATGTCTATGTTTTGCTCGCGGAGGAAGATGGTCAGCAGTAATTTCTTCCCCGCGAGCGAATGGGCATTCCAGTGGACGATCCTAAGCCCGTGATCCATTGTTGGTGTTCAATATGCGCATTAGGCCCTGTAAAGTGGCCGTTTCGGGGTCGGTGCCTTTTTGCACCGCCTCCAGGATTTCCTTCAGAACGCCGATGGTCTGCCCTAGGGAGTCACGGCGGGGGGCGTCCTTCTGTTGTTGTTGCTGTTGCTGTTGCTGCGGTTGCTTTGTTGCTTTTGCCTTTTTCCTTGGTTTCTTTGTCTTGGGCCCGGTACCCTTTGGTAGGTTCGCCGGTGCCATTAACGTGGCCTCCGCAGTTTCTTCAATAGTTACTGGGACTATCGGAGCAACACCTCGACGTATCGTCTGGGTAGCAGCAACAGTCCCCGCCGATTTATTTCTAATCTCCTTCCGAAAGACCGGACAGGCTTTGAAATTTGCGGGGTGCGTACCCTGGCAGTTTGCACAGGTTGCCGGCTCTTCTCTGGGGCGGGGGCATTCCTTTGCTGAGTGCTCTTCGCCGCAGCGTACACATGCCTGGGCTCGGTGGCAGTTGTGCGAGCTGTGGCGGAACTTTTGGCAGCGGTGGCACTGTGCGGGACCTTTCTTGCCGCGCCAAGCTTCGATGATCACTCCCGGCATCAGAAGCAATTCATCCACATCGTAGATGGCCGGTATGGTATGTGCGTTCTTCCGGAGTTGCACGTAGAAAATACTGCCAGGGCGCCCTTGCCTGGCTTGTATGTTTTTAACGTACTCGGGCTCGAAACCCTTTTCGGTGAGCGCCTCTTTAATTTCTTCGGGGTCTGTGTCCGCCGGCAACCCCCGGAGGGCAACTTTGAGGCTTCGCTCTGCGGGTAGTGAGTAGCTAAACCAGCTTATGTTTTCCTCTTTTTCGAGTTGTGTGAGGTAAGACTGGATAGCCCGGTATTCAGTTTCATCTGTGGGCATGAAACGTATTCCTTGCCCGAACGGTCTTCCATTAGGTGGCCTCCCTAGTATCGCCGCTATCTCCTTGAAATGGAACGTCCAATTCTCAATTCTCTCCACAATTAGTGGAGGATAGCGGGGACCTTTCTCTTTCCCACTTGCAGTTACAGGGGGTGAGGGGGATTGTCCGTCCTTCACCTCTTGCTGTCCCGCTCTAGCGGTAGGCATTTGTTTCGCGGTAGGCAATTGCGTATCCATCGCCTCTCTCGGCTTCTGTCCCGCTCTCGCAGTCGTTTGCGTTGGTTGCGGGGGTGCTGTGCGGGGGGTAGCCTTGGTACCACCCTGCTTCTCTGTCTGCGCTACGCGCGCGAACGAGGGCTTCTCAGTTGCGGCTACATTTTCGGTAGCTTTACGCTTCTGCCTTTGAGGCAGCGGGGCATCGCTAGTACTTGCCGTCGACGTGGATGGGTATACAGTGTCCATATTCTGTGGTCGGGTGACCGCTTGTGCGGGTGGGCGCATTGCCTTCTGGGCGGGCGGGCGCGACACCGTTTGGGCGGGCGGGCGCTCAGTCGCTTGTGTAGTTGGGCGAGTTACTGCCTTTGGTCTGACATCCTTCTGTCCCTTTCTCTCTTTGGAAGGGGCGGTATCGCTCTGTCCTTTTCTTTCATCTGTTACTGTACTCGCAGAGTGTGATCGTACGGTACGCGGCTTCTTGATGTCGTCACCGAGCTTGAGAGGGCTGGTGAGCTTGCGCCTCCTTGCGTTGAAAGCAAGCGGCTTAGTCGGCGGCAGGGTGATGAGTGACCGCGACGCGAGTTCGAGCACTCTGCGGTCTTCGGCGGACATTTCGCGTCCCTCCATTTCGGCTTCCTCGATGCGCACATATATACCCATCCAGTTTAGCATGCCTTCCGATAGGGCCTCGGCTTCAATAAGCCGGGCGAGCGTGATTATATCACGTTCGTGACGCCCTTTCGGCGATAGTGCGCTGGTGGGCACGGGTTCCGTGCGCTTAAAACTCGTTTCCGCAGCGGGACGGTTACTGTCCTCGTTGTCGGACGAGTCGGTATCACTGTTGCTACTGTGGTTAGCAGTAGCTACGGTTACGCGGCTCTCAAAAGGGCCTTTTTGCTTCGGAGGGGTGGTTAGGTCCTCTGTCAGCGGTGGGTGGCCCTTAGAAGGGCCTTTTCTGGGGTCGCCGCAGTCCATGACGGCGGCTATGAGGGTGTACGTTGCGCGAGTACTGGAGCGAGTATTATGCAAGCATAGTACTCACTCCGGCGTTCGTGGGGCACAGTATCCCCTCGTAGCCGTGGCCACGGGTGCGATCGGTAAGTAATTTCCTCAAGAAATTGTTAGCGATGCGCAGCTTTTAGTGTCGATGGTTACTCCGAGCACTAAACGTACAGGCGATCCTAGTGAACTTTATAGACATCTTAGGTGATTACATAATGCTGTACCACAACACTATTTAGGTACTATGAGTAGAGCTACATTTTGAGCCGGCCAATCAAAATCCTTTTTTGTACGTAGCCCCCCGACCCGCAGTGGTGACTTGTGTTCTTAGAAGAAATTGAACTACACGCAGTCAAGTGGTTATATGGTCTGTGATCCAACCAATCAATCCATCTAAAGATTTATGGCCCTAACAATGATTGCCTATTATGTGTATGAATAAGTGCTCATTTGATAGCTAGAAATTAGAGCAATCTTCAATACTGCTCTAACGAAAATACACTAGCACGCCTGAGGCACAAAATGTAGCAACTTGATAAGGCTTGCTCGGTATAAAATGCATGTAAACACCTCCTTCGCGGAATGCTCGGGGAGCGAATGTCGCCGAATACTGTTTTCGAGACGACTTGGGACCATTGCAGATGAATATGAGCTAGAAATGAAATTGTAAGAATAATATTATAACATGGCTAGTTATATACATAATAAAGAGATATTACTTAAGAGAAATTGCGCAAGTGTGAATTGACATTTACATGAACCGAATCCTCCATGCGGTCCGTATAGGGGTTGGCAGACAGGCTAGTGTCCAGCTCTATGTTAGAACTTCAACATGTCCGAATGACTGACAACCGGGACCGATGGCTTAGAAACTCGAAAGCGTTCAGTTAACAATGTGACTATCAAAGTTGTGACCACAAAGAATATTGCTACTAATAAAGTTAAACAGATAGACGACTAGAACTTAGTAAGCGGAGCTAACGCTGCGAGCGCTTACGAGTATTGGCGTTTTTATATATTTTTCTACCGACTTCCAAAAAGGAGAAGGTACTCAGTTTGTTACCTCATAACTTTCGATAGGGTGAACCAATTCTCAAAATTCTTTTTGCAGTTTTAGACAGAAAATGCAATTTTTGAAATTTAGATTTCGATTAAGTAATGTTTAATTAAGTAAATATTACTTAATCGACATCCAACGTTGCAATTTCAGAGAGAAACTAATGTTTCGAATGGGATTCGAACCCATCTGACCCAGATTGTCGGAAGACGCGGGTTCTATGTAATATATTTTATTTCTACACATAATAAATATTCTACATATATATATAATAAAACTGTAGAGGTCGAATTTTTGTAAAATGAAAATAAATGCTAAAAACCGGGGGATGTAAGGAGTGAAATTGAATTAATTTAGATTTTATTAAATTTTTTGCTTATTTGTCTGTTTGTACGGGCTAATCTCCGAAACGACTGGACCGATTTAAATGAAATTTTGTATGGTGATAGTTCATAGCTTATAGCTGGTCAACATATACTATATAGGATAAATTTAATCCCGGTAAATTAATGAGTTCCCGTGGGATAGTAAAAAACAGTAATTAACCGTATCACGCGAGGCCACGCGAGCGCAGCCGCTGGCGGGTTAGCTAGTATATTATAAAATTGTAATAAATTTTAATATTATAAAATACTTAATAATATATATAGTACAGCTGAGCTTGTATACTATAATAAGAGCTAGGTACTAAAGTTATAGTTCTAAAAACTGTTCAACCCGTTCGCCAGACAGGACGTATAGTGTGGAATTCAATCACATAAGAGGCCGTCTGCTGAACTTCAGTTTGCATCAAACTAACTACGATGCGATAGGCCAGCAATCATTCTAATGGTTCCAGTTCTGCGGCCGTATTAAGGGAAGGGGGTACATAACTATTTACCCCCACGTACCGCTGTTACAGTATACGTAAATTTATTATAATATCATTTAAATATTGTTAATAATTGTTTACCACAATTGTGTTGGTTTATATTTGATAATCAATCCTACATTACGCTCTGGGTTCAATATGATGCTCGTGACGTAAGACAATGCGTTATTCCATAGTCCACACATGAATGCAACAAGAGGATAATCCACCACGCGGATCATATAAGCGTTGGCAGACAGGCTAGTATCCAGCCCTATGTGCCATAAGACAGATACCGAGTCCAAGTATCCAGTAGTCCAAGCACACGGTCAAAAGCAATGGCCATATATATGGGATAGCATGACAATAGGTTAATAGCACATGGCATTTAGGTCTTGGATATCAAACTGAAAACAAAACATGTCTTTGCATGTCTCCGGTCTTAGTCCACAGGTATGCATGGAATTCCATTGCTGTCCGCTGGGTCATACTTAAGTGGCCAATTAAATAGACATTTAAATAAGTGGCTAATGAAATAGACATCATTCAGAAATAAATAACTTGCCAAGAGCATGTCAAGTCTCGCTTTTTATGGTTCTGTAATAGCTAAAAGCCATCAAGCACATAATTTTATGGTATAACGAAATTTGAAGCTACTAAAAGTATTGTTTGCTAATAAAAAATACTTTCTAAAGTCAAAGACATTTGAACAAAATTCTTGGACTTCTTTTTGCAGTTTTTGTCTATTACTCGAAAAGTTATAATCATATTGTGCTCGAATCTATTAACGTATAAGTAATGCTACGCGATATTATACAATAACAAAACAATATATTAGTATAGGATAGTGTTTTGTTTTATATTGGTAAGGTAATCGTATAAATGTGTTTAGTAAAATGGTAACCAATTTGTATGAAACCTTTTCTAAGTATTATCCACGCGTATATAGCCTACTATTTTGCGTAACTTTAGCTGTCATTAATATGGGAGAGGCCATATGGGAGAAACACAGTGAAAACTAGCTCGGAGTCATTTAGTACACAAACTATATTAATAAAACTTATTTGTATAATGTGAAAAACCAGCGTCTTCTTTTGTAAACACTGTATTAAGTTTTAAGTCGATGAAATCCAAAATGTTATATTTTTTCCTCGCTTCCCTTTACACTATTAAAAACTATGTAATTAATTTTAAAGCTGCATCTGTGTTAATCTTAAATTAACTTTGTATTCCTTTTGAATTAGAAAAATAAAATTGCCACTTCTCCAATGCGTTAAAATTTTTCAGTAAGTATTAAATACATTATGAAATCGTTATTTAAGAAACATTGTTCCTATATACTTTGTTTGTACTTCATTTGATAGTAAGTGTATAGTGCGTGCGTTTGAACGTTATTTGAATGAACCTTCCCTCAATATTTGCATAGGTTCGCATAAACTGCTCGACGGGCGATCTCTAACTACATTTAAAAAAGCCCCCACGATCTTATGTACTTAAAAAAAAAACACATTAAAACAAAGTATTTCATAGTATTCTCATGAAGTTGGTTATTCTTGAAAGAAGTATCAAAAACTTTGACTAGAAAAAAAACATAAAAATCACAAGACCTTCACAACCAAATTAACCCCTTAATACCCCATTCTGTAAATATATCCCTTAAACAATTATCTATTATCTAACTAAACTAGTTGCTTTCCTTAACTTTAACCTATCAATAGTTCTCGTTCTTTCTGTTCTATTCGGGATTCACAAACCACATGCACACAATACAGATCTTCACAACATTATACATACCATACCTGACTTACACCTACCACATCGTACACACATCTCCACATATAATTAATCACTTCATACACACAACCTTGGCACTCGTATTGAGCTATCTGTGATACTTAACGGTAATGATCCGCTAAGTTCTAGTAAAATGTAAAGTAATGTAATTATGTATCTGTTGTCTAATCTGAAACATTTATAAACACTTTCATTGATATGTCAACACCCTAAAGCTGCCAAAGAAAGCTTAATTCGTGGAGTGAGGCCCTGGTGACTTGTAATACAGGTTTTCACAAACCTACTTCAGGCACCAGTCTCTCACAAAGCAGGTTTACCTAAGTTAAAATATTAGGGTTTTTCAATAAAAACCTTTGTAGAGAGAAAATAAACAGATTTTATTATTATTATTATTATTATCTTGTAATACGAGTACTTACACACAGTATGAAAAGCTGGCTATTGTGAATTTAAACTGTTTGCAGTGCTTTTCTTGTAATTACCAGTGTTTTCACCGTATATTTTGTCCCTGTTGCTCATGTCTAGAAAACAAATACTGCTATTACGTTCTTAATTACCTTTAGTCATCATATTAGTTAATTAAGAACGAATAATCGAAATCGTTTACACTCACAATAATTGAATCCTAAAGCAGTAACGGTACATGAATAACACTGAATACAACCCTGCTTTCTTGGGTCAACTCGAGACTGAATTAGTTCTTTTCAAACAACCTCCATCATTGAATTGAAATGTCCAGACAGACGATCTCGCATTACCTATTAGTATAGCTACTTCAGTATTACAAGTAATCCTTAAAAAGATCTGTCTACCTTTGCAGAATAAAAAATATGGAGGCATCTATTTGCAGCTCGTAAAAGTCTGAAAAAGTTGTTTATTAGTTAGATATTTTAATGGGCATTTTTTTTTATCGAAAAGTTACTTCTTATAAAAACACAGAAATTCTAGCGTTAGAAAACTCGGCGAATCGTAAACCGTTGAAGTTTTAATTAGCATTTTTGCATACAACAACAGATATTTATTTTGTTATGAATGTTTTATAAAAAGCGAATATTATTTCTCAAGTGATAGCTCTCCGACCCAACAGCATGCAACCTTAGTATTTACTACCGCAGTTCGTATATTCTGTTACCAATTGATAATGTGCCAGCACTTAAACCGTGTCAAAGCAATGCGTTCGTCGCGCTAATATATAAAATGCGCTTGCCCTATAATGTCGCTAGAACTATTGCCCTTCAATGAAACATAATAATGTGTGCACACTACTGCTTCATGGTTGAATAACGGGGTAAACTGGTATTTCCACAGGCAGAGCCTGCAAAAGTCCTACTTCTAAAATTTGTTTAGCAATATATAACAGAATGTTTGTTATTCACAGGTAATGAGACATCACAGAGACAAACCAAACTAGACAATTTTGTATTGTTCGGTTATGACAATTTATGTTTAAATGTTTCAATGGTTAGGAACCGTTTGGTGTGATAAAAGAAAATAATAAAACTAAATGGATTATTTAAAAAAACTGTAATTATTATTAAGTAAATTAAAAAGTGTTTATCTTTCCAGAGTTTTACTAAGTACGAAATTATGAATGTAATTATTTGGAAGGAACTATCCTACCAAGATACGGTTGTAGTTAAATCTTATGGACGTACATTACGTATATAAGTACATCCAGTTTTGGCAGATAGAGCCGCAATGTATAGCAATGTACTCAAATTATAAAATAAATTGTTTAAATAAATTTGAAGGAGTGTGTATGATCCGAAGATCTTGGAGATGGCTGATATCTTTTTTTTTTGTTTTTTATGGTTTATTGTCATAGAACACTTATGAAAAATATTCTTACAATATTATATCATTAACGCCTACTGCCAATTACAGGTCCATTATTTTTATACATGAAGATAATATCGCCTATCAAATTGACTATTGAATATAAAGTATATAATTAAAAAGTACGTAGTTAGAAAAGTGTTTTAAAAAAATATGACTTAAATCCGGCTTGTAAAAGCTTTAGTGTTTCCCATATTTCTATATGGTGCTGAAACGTGGACCTTACGAGAGATTAAGAAGAAGAAGATTGATGCGCTCGAGATGTGGTGCTACAGGAAAATGTTAGGAGTGTCATGGACCGAGTTCCGCACCAATGTATCGATATTACAAGAACTGGGCATAAAGCAGCGTCTTTCTTCCATCGTGCAGGCTCGCTTCTTTGGGCACGTGGCACGGCGCGGTGACGAGTCGATTAAACGACTAGTTACTAAGGCAATTCTAGTTAATGGCGACGGAGATCACCGATGCGATGGACCGACCAGATACGAGCAGCCATAAACGGTCATCTACACGCGTGCACGAGAAAGGCTGCAGGCAGGGAGGAATGGCGACGCATTGTAAGGCGCGTTACACAACCTGAAGTGACGACCACGACCGCTCTGTCAAGAGCGTAGCGATGAAGAGGAATGAAGAAGTTAAAAAGTAGGTACGCACGTAAATTGGAGTTTAGATAAGGGATGAAGTTGTGTTTGAAAATGTATAAGGGCGACTGCATGCGTGGGTGTGAGAGCGTATGTGTTAGTGAGGGTTTCTGTATATGAGTTTGTGTGTGAGATGAGATGATATAGTTAATTGAATAAATAATTAACAATATATATTGTTAATTATCGGAATGATGTGTTTCTTAACACCTAATTTACTGTGATGAAAAATATAGATTGTTGAAAAGACTGTTGAAGCTATTTAGTGTTCGGCAAATGACGGAATTATGTGCGGCTTGTGGGAACGTGAAACAAAGCTGTGTGAAAAAAAAAAACAAAACAAAATACGCTTAAATAATTAGAGGGAGTTCTGAGTTATAAGAAGAGAGATGTCAATTCTGGGTTATTTATTATGTTACTGCAAACACCGTGGAAAAATATGGTCCACAATCCACCGCGCGAGCCCTGTGCGGCTTGGTGGATAGACTACTGTCAACCCAATAGTGTTTAAGTTTTCAGCCCACCTCTTTCAGTTTAGGTTATTTTAAAACAAACAACCAGGACCCTAGGGCTTATCGTGCCTTCCAAAACATCGGAGAGAAGTAGAGAACGTCAAGGCAAGCTACACTGCGAACACTTTAACCAATATATCAAAAACATATTATAAGCCGATTTCCTTAATGGGATTTCTAATGCCTTCAAGCTTTGTAATTACTTAGATTGTACTTTAATAATAATGTTCTATACTCACGTACGGATGGAACGATAAAAACTTCGTAGACGGCGCTATATCATTGTTTATAGCTAAGCTTCACTTAGGCAAAGTTGCTTAATAATTACTTATTACTAATATTGCAGTACAGTGTGAAGAATGGTGTTGAGTTTGTATGTATTAGTTTGTTTAATATAAGAGTACAAATCGTCTCATTATACTGGATTGCATAAGACTTAAAAGGATGTTGCTTTCGGCTTCGTTCGCGCAGTACCTACTATGTTTGAGTTGTAACTTATAATCATAATTCCATAATACTTTTACCGGTACTTTTAATTTATAAAATAAACAAACAACAATTAATAAATAATTATTATTCCAAATCTCAAGCAGAATTGAAGTGCAGTGGAGCTTAACTTGGCGATCTTAACCGATCACCAATGTAAGCAACGTTTGCTGCGGTTAGGAGTTGGATGGGTGACTGCCAGTTGCACTATTCGACTGAGGCCTACCATGCTTCGGCGGGCAGGTTAAGCCGTCGGTCCCGGTTGTTTGTCTTAGGCGACAATCGTTAGGCTATGTCAAAGGTATTTTGGGTGGCCTGAAAACTTTGAAATGGGTTGGTCACTAACCATGCCTAAGCTGCACTGGGCCCGCGATGTATGGATTATGACCCAACTCCTCTCTCTGAGAGGCAGGCTCGATTCCCAGCAGTGAGAACATCATCTCATACAATCTTCAACCTTATGTTACCTCATGTGAGAGACAATTTCATAAAATCAGATTTACTAATGAATGATAACAAGTACAATTTAAAAAACTTTAAACCGACTCCAAAACAACTAAAATCAAAATTTTAAGACTCGATGTTGATGATATTACGAATATGAATTACTTACCTACTATCCAAAATAACTGCAGCTGAAAGAAAAAATACCCCTTTTATCCTTATAAAAAAAAGGAATTTCAAGAAATCCTTTATTAACACTCTTTACAAAAGGGTTAAGGGGCGTAAAATCCCACAAATTCTCAAGTTTTAAGCCCAAACAGTAAACTTTTATTTCTAATGATATATTGATTATAAACAACGTAACAAGAGAAATATACAATTTGCAGTTTTTTTACTGTCGACAAGCTTGTACAAAAGGTTTATGTTTGTACTATTTAAAAATGAATATATACCATAAAACAATGTTTAATAAACTTGCGCCGATAAAAAATATTCTAATTAGAAAACGAGCATAAAAAATAATTGGTTCATAGGTGCTAATTATACTGTCGTAAACTAGTTTAAGTTAATCGCCGGTTATTTTAACTAACCCGCAATTACTATAAGCTAAGATGAGACACTCTCAATAGACGCCCGTAGGAATGTCACAGCGTTGGGAATAGTTGTTACGGACACGTGTTTAACACTAGCTGTGCCTCGTGTTTTAATTTTAACACGCTGTCACCTTCCTACCTACTCAGGGTAGAAGGGAGCATGAGAGAAAGAAGAGAGATGAGAATAAAGGTATAATTAATAAAAAGGGTCGTGGATCTCAGACAGGTATGGCAATTTGGCAAGCTTCCTTGTTTAAGGACTTAGCTCCGGTCCGCTAGTATTGGCCGATGCTCAGCAGCAGGTCTGCCGTGCAGGGTCGGCTCCACACCGCCGCGCCGGTAGAAATTCCCAGCAATCGCTGTAGAGAAGGGTGGCCGCGGTCGGTGCTGGAGATCAGAGGACGGCCGGAGTTCAGACGTCGTGTACTGGAAGGATGCCGCCTCGTACTGGAACGATTCCGCCTCGTACTGGAAGGATTCAGCCTCGTACTGGAACGATTCTGCCTTGTACTGGAACGATTCCAGTACGAGGCTGAATCCTTCCAGTACGAGGCGGAATCGTTCCAGTACAAGGCAGAATCGTTCCAGTACGAGGCTGAATCCTTCCAGTACGAGGCGGAATCGTTCCAGGACGAGGCGGCATCCTTCCAGTACACGACGTCTGAACTCCGGCCGTCCTCTGATCTCCAGCACCGACCGCGGCCACCCTTCTCTACAGCGATTGCTGGGAATTTCTACCGGCGCGGCGGTGTGGAGCCGACCCTGCACGGCAGACCTGCTGCTGAGCATCGGCCAATACTAGCGGACCGGAGCTAAGTCCTTAAACAAGGAAGCTTGCCAAATTGCCATACCTGTCTGAGATCCACGACCCTTTTTATTAATTATACCTTTATTCTCATCTCTCTTCTTTCTCTCATGCTCCCTTCTACCCTGAGTAGGTAGGAAGGTGACAGCGTGTTAAAATTAAAACACGAGGCACAGCTAGTGTTAAACACGTGTCCGTAACAACTATTCCCAACGCTGTGACATTCCTACGGGCGTCTATTGAGAGTGTCTCATCTTAGCTTATAGTAATTGCGGGTTAGTTAAAATAACCGGCGATTAACTTAAACTAGTTTACGACAGTATAATTAGCACCTATGAACCAATTATTTTTTATGCTCGTTTTCTAATTAGAATATTTTTTATCGGCGCAAGTTTATTAAACATTGTTTTATGGTATATATTCATTTTTAAATAGTACAAACATAAACCTTTTGTACAAGCTTGTCGACAGTAAAAAAACTGCAAATTGTATATTTCTCTTGTTACGTTGTTTATAATCAATATATCATTAGAAATAAAAGTTTACTGTTTGGGCTTAAAACTTGAGAATTTGTGGGATTTTACGCCCCTTAACCCTTTTGTAAAGAGTGTTAATAAAGGATTTCTTGAAATTCCTTTTTTTTATAAGGATAAAAGGGGTATTTTTTCTTTCAGCTGCAGTTATTTTGGATAGTAGGTAAGTAATTCATATTCGTAATATCATCAACATCGAGTCTTAAAATTTTGATTTTAGTTGTTTTGGAGTCGGTTTAAAGTTTTTTAAATTGTACTTGTTATCATTCATTAGTAAATCTGATTTTATGAAATTGTCTCTCACATGAGGTAACATAAGGTTGAAGATTGTATGAGATGATGTTCTCACTGCTGGGAATCGAGCCTGCCTCTCAGAGAGAGGAGTTGGGTCATAATCCATACATCGCGGGCCCAGTGCAGCTTAGGCATGGTTAGTGACCAACCCATTTCAAAGTTTTCAGGCCACCCAAAATACCTTTGACATAGCCTAACGATTGTCGCCTAAGACAAACAACCGGGACCGACGGCTTAACCTGCCCGCCGAAGCATGGTAGGCCTCAGTCGAATAGTGCAACTGGCAGTCACCCATCCAACTCCTAACCGCAGCAAACGTTGCTTACATTGGTGATCGGTTAAGATCGCCAAGTTAAGCTCCACTGCACTTCAATTCTGCTTGAGATTTGGAATAATAATTATTTATTAATTGTTGTTTGTTTATTTTATAAATTAAAAGTACCGGTAAAAGTATTATGGAATTATGATTATAAGTTACAACTCAAACATAGTAGGTACTGCGCGAACGAAGCCGAAAGCAACATCCTTTTAAGTCTTATGCAATCCAGTATAATGAGACGATTTGTACTCTTATATTAAACAAACTAATACATACAAACTCAACACCATTCTTCACACTGTACTGCAATATTAGTAATAAGTAATTATTAAGCAACTTTGCCTAAGTGAAGCTTAGCTATAAACAATGATATAGCGCCGTCTACGAAGTTTTTATCGTTCCATCCGTACGTGAGTATAGAACATTATTATTAAAGTACAATCTAAGTAATTACAAAGCTTGAAGGCATTAGAAATCCCATTAAGGAAATCGGCTTATAATATGTTTTTGATATATTGGTTAAAGTGTTCGCAGTGTAGCTTGCCTTGACGTTCTCTACTTCTCTCCGATGTTTTGGAAGGCACGATAAGCCCTAGGGTCCTGGTTGTTTGTTTTAAAATAACCTAAACTGAAAGAGGTGGGCTGAAAACTTAAACACTATTGGGTTGACAGTAGTCTATCCACCAAGCCGCACAGGGCTCGCGCGGTGGATTGTGGACCATATTTTTCCACGGTGTTTGCAGTAACATAATAAATAACCCAGAATTGACATCTCTCTTCTTATAACTCAGAACTCCCTCTAATTATTTAAGCGTATTTTGTTTTGTTTTTTTTTTTCACACAGCTTTGTTTCACGTTCCCACAAGCCGCACATAATTCCGTCATTTGCCGAACACTAAATAGCTTCAACAGTCTTTTCAACAATCTATATTTTTCATCACAGTAAATTAGGTGTTAAGAAACACATCATTCCGATAATTAACAATATATATTGTTAATTATTTATTCAATTAACTATATCATCTCATCTCACACACAAACTCATATACAGAAACCCTCACTAACACATACGCTCTCACACCCACGCATGCAGTCGCCCTTATACATTTTCAAACACAACTTCATCCCTTATCTAAACTCCAATTTACGTGCGTACCTACTTTTTAACTTCTTCATTCCTCTTCATCGCTACGCTCTTGACAGAGCGGTCGTGGTCGTCACTTCAGGTTGTGTAACGCGCCTTACAATGCGTCGCCATTCCTCCCTGCCTGCAGCCTTTCTCGTGCACGCGTGTAGATGACCGTTTATGGCTGCTCGTATCTGGTCGGTCCATCGCATCGGTGATCTCCGTCGCCATTAACTAGAATTGCCTTAGTAACTAGTCGTTTAATCGACTCGTCACCGCGCCGTGCCACGTGCCCAAAGAAGCGAGCCTGCACGATGGAAGAAAGACGCTGCTTTATGCCCAGTTCTTGTAATATCGATACATTGGTGCGGAACTCGGTCCATGACACTCCTAACATTTTCCTGTAGCACCACATCTCGAGCGCATCAATCTTCTTCTTCTTAATCTCTCGTAAGGTCCACGTTTCAGCACCATATAGAAATATGGGAAACACTAAAGCTTTTACAAGCCGGATTTAAGTCATATTTTTTTAAAACACTTTTCTAACTACGTACTTTTTAATTATATACTTTATATTCAATAGTCAATTTGATAGGCGATATTATCTTCATGTATAAAAATAATGGACCTGTAATTGGCAGTAGGCGTTAATGATATAATATTGTAAGAATATTTTTCATAAGTGTTCTATGACAATAAACCATAAAAAACAAAAAAAAAAGATATCAGCCATCTCCAAGATCTTCGGATCATACACACTCCTTCAAATTTATTTAAACAATTTATTTTATAATTTGAGTACATTGCTATACATTGCGGCTCTATCTGCCAAAACTGGATGTACTTATATACGTAATGTACGTCCATAAGATTTAACTACAACCGTATCTTGGTAGGATAGTTCCTTCCAAATAATTACATTCATAATTTCGTACTTAGTAAAACTCTGGAAAGATAAACACTTTTTAATTTACTTAATAATAATTACAGTTTTTTTAAATAATCCATTTAGTTTTATTATTTTCTTTTATCACACCAAACGGTTCCTAACCATTGAAACATTTAAACATAAATTGTCATAACCGAACAATACAAAATTGTCTAGTTTGGTTTGTCTCTGTGATGTCTCATTACCTGTGAATAACAAACATTCTGTTATATATTGCTAAACAAATTTTAGAAGTAGGACTTTTGCAGGCTCTGCCTGTGGAAATACCAGTTTACCCCGTTATTCAACCATGAAGCAGTAGTGTGCACACATTATTATGTTTCATTGAAGGGCAATAGTTCTAGCGACATTATAGGGCAAGCGCATTTTATATATTAGCGCGACGAACGCATTGCTTTGACACGGTTTAAGTGCTGGCACATTATCAATTGGTAACAGAATATACGAACTGCGGTAGTAAATACTAAGGTTGCATGCTGTTGGGTCGGAGAGCTATCACTTGAGAAATAATATTCGCTTTTTATAAAACATTCATAACAAAATAAATATCTGTTGTTCTGCGATTCTGCCTTGTACTGGAACGATTCCAGTACGAGGCTGAATCCTTCCAGTACGAGGCGGAATCGTTCCAGTACGAGGCGGCATCCTTCCAGTACACGACGTCTGAACTCCGGCCGTCCTCTGATCTCCAGCACCGACCGCGGCCACCCTTCTCTACAGCGATTGCTGGGAATTTCTACCGGCGCGGCGGTGTGGAGCCGACCCTGCACGGCAGACCTGCTGCTGAGCATCGGCCAATACTAGCGGACCGGAGCTAAGTCCTTAAACAAGGAAGCTTGCCAAATTGCCATACCTGTCTGAGATCCACGACCCTTTTTATTAATTATACCTTTATTCTCATCTCTCTTCTTTCTCTCATGCTCCCTTCTACCCTGAGTAGGTAGGAAGGTGACATTGGCGCCCAACGTGGGGCGCCAATGTCACCTTCCTACCTACTCAGGGTAGAAGGGAGCATGAGAGAAAGAAGAGAGATGCTGATATAAGTATAATAAATAAAAAAGGGTCGTGGATCTCAGACAGGTATGGCAATTTGGCAAGCTTCCTTGTTTAAGGACTTAGCTCCGGTCCGCTAGTATTGGCCGATGCTCAGCAGCAGGTCTGCCGTGCAGGGTCGGCTCCACACCGCCGCGCCGGTAGAAATTCCCAGCAATCGCTGTAGAGAAGGGTGGCCGCGGTCGGTGCTGGAGATCAGAGAACGGCCGGAGTTCAGAGGTCGTGTACTGCTAGTAGTTCAGCCTCGTACTTGGAGAATTCCGCCTCGTACTTGAACGATTCAGCCTTGTACTGGAAGAGTTCCGCCTCGTACTGGAAGGATTCAGCCTCGTACTGGAAGGATTCAGCCTCGTACTGGAAGGATTCAGCCTCGTACTGGAAGGATTCAGCCTCGTACTGGAACCCTGAAAAGCACATGTGCTCCGGTCACAGTGGGTCCAGTAAGGTGTTGAGCTGGTGGGTCCACTGTCCCTCTGCTACTGGGCATATAGTGACTCGCAGAGGGCCTTTAGGGATGTGGCCCGCCAACAAACAAGAGATGCCATAAGGGCCAAAGAGGAAATGCTGCTGGTGAAGAATTCGCATCCGCTAAGGCTTCCGCTACCGAGCATAAAGGGACTAGCTAGGCCCTTCGCGGATGCAAACCACCAGCCGCTCAGAATGCCAGAAGGGCGTAAATAGGTGTGTTGCTGGTAAAAGTGCGCACAATCCACGAGGTCCGTTCACTACCGAGCAATTAGGGACTAGCCTAGGTACCTCGGGAATTGCGAGCCACCAGCAACACCCTTTCAAGTTTGCCAGAAGGGCGTAAAATAGAAACAAGAAGAAAGTTGAGAAGCAACAGAAAACACAGAAAAACACATAAAAATAATACAGTAAATAAGTTGAGAGTACATACCAAAGGTTACAATTGTAGGTTATGATTTATGGTGGTCAAGTACACTTTCATTTCACAACTCAAACTTACCCAATGTATGGGGGTTCTGAAGATTGATGTTCGAATTAAATAAAGACTCTGTAGCACTAGTCGTAGTAATTTATTAGCAGTTGCACAGTCGACGGCCGATGACAAAGTGAGGTTGGTTGCGCTTGCAGTAAAAACAACAAGTTGGGGCGGAAGTCGGAGGCGCATTTCGCTACCTTATATGGTAATGAAAAAGGCCTCAAACCCGTCGTAGTCGTCAGTCCAATCACTACACTGCATTTTGAACTTTTTCAAAATATCAACGTCCGTTCACCGGAACTCACAACTCGTGGCATTATTTTCTCTAAACTCGATTGACATTTGTTTAACTGTCACTGTCCATATTTTTGATTGTTATATGCGACCTCTATCGGTGAATCGCCGAACTACCTCAGCGCGCAGCAAAGGTAGTTATCTCGATTTAAAGGTTGCTTTAATCTTCAAACGGAATTTAGGTAGTCGTTTGTGAGTTTGCCTACAGATGTCGCTTATTTAAACTAGTTTTTAAGAGAACCGATAATCTAGTAATCTAGATCGGTTACAACGCGTATGATAAGAATTATATATCGTCCTCTAGGACCTAAGGAACGATGTCTATACCAAAAATCGGTGTAAAGTTCATTTATATTTCTTTCATAAGAACCTTCTCCTGACTCCTGCCTCCTGATAATTAACACTACAAAAAAATATTTTTTTTTACAAAAATATAATAAAACATCCATGTCATATTTAACATTTATAATATTAGTGGTATAGATTTATGCATCGGTACTGTATATTTTCATATTTGTATATTGGCATTTATTTCAATACTCAAAGAATGACATGTTTCGCGAATGTGACGAAGATAATAAATATTTTGAAACATTAAAACTGTAGGTATTCGAAATCTCTTCAACCATATAATTAATCACTGTAAAAGGCATATCTCATATTATTTTTGGGTACAGAGGTATTTTAACCGACTTAAAAAAAGGAGGAGGTTTCTCAGTTCGATCGTTACTACGAGTATATATATGTTTTTTTAATGTACTCGTATGTTCGCAGATAACTTCGTCGTTTATGAATCGATTTTGATGATTATTTTTTTTTGTTGATAGATTATACTTCCGTGGTAGTACCATATATATTTCATCAAATTCCTTATTCTCATCAAAAGGAGTTACATGCCAAAAACTGAAGTGTTGATTTATCTTGATGATATCACCATTGACGGTGTATCGCGTAAGTAGCAAGGTCACAATCGGTACCAGGCACGCAATATTGCGATAATAGGATACTTTCGAACTATAATTGTACTGACTTCAACAATTTATTTCACACTTTTTAGTGTAGAAGTCGGTTCAATTTTTTGTTTTTTTTTTAAACTGGCAGTTATAAGGTGTCTTGCCATTATCTTGCTTAGGCTAACCGTCTCTCTTTTTAACTAAGGGTATTGTCCAAAACCGATTGATAAGTTCAAGGCTATTATGATTTGAAGATGTTAGCCTTGTTTTGGCGTATCCAAAAGTGTTTAAAGTTTTTTACGAGATGGTAAATTTAAAACATGCCTGTCAGTAGGTATCATGATCATGACGTATGTTAACTCTACGTTTTTTGTTCGAAAATACAATTTAATTCTAAATAATCTCGTGTGAATACTCGTACATATTATCACAAATAACGTGCACAATTAATGTGTGAACATTAATATAATCGACCCATTACGTTGATTCTCTCTGTTGGACACGGTCACTTCTAAAAGAGAGTGACGAAGGACGTGGGACGAGTAATAATCCACCACAGCGACCCAGTGTGGTTTGGAGAAAGGATTAAGGGACCGCGCTTGTGTTACAGTATTCAATTCGCCTGAGAGCCTCCTAGATAGCCTTCAAACCAACCTACAGTTTAAGGTAATAATGTTCGTCAACTGAACAGTTTTATACGGGTCGATGCGAATATAGAAGGATGAAAAAATGTAAAGTTCTACAAAGTAGCTGTTACACTCAGTACCTCGGCTGAGAATGGCATATTATGCTTCTAACCAGATAAATAAAATAGAAATGTCTAATTAGCGGCTTTTCCCTAAATGCATATGAAAGTATATTGGGTACTGAAATAATACAATATCCTTTTAAAAAAAAATGTCTGTCTGTCTGTTTGTTTCGGCTAATCTATAAAACGGTTGTACCGATTTTAACTGTACTGTCACTGGCAGATAGATGTTATAAGAAGTAACTTAGACTACTTTTATTTCATCATCATCCATCACCACACGGGTGAAACCGCGGGGCGCGGCTAGTTATTAAAAAATTTTTTTGAAAGTGCAATATTGTTTGATATAATTACGAAAAGTATTGATGGTACGCAATGATTAGGTACAACTGAAATTAAGTTAATATAGTTTTGAAGGTCATTTAATTTTTTTTAATTAAGGTAAGATAATATAAGGTACTCGTAAGATATGAAAGATATGATTCAAACTAAAAATCTTTGATGGAATTAGATAATGTTTCGTTGATTGTTCTTCTAAATATTTGAGACTAAACCCAAAAAGTCTTAACTTGCCCACCGAAGCACAGAAGCACTCTGTTGAAAAGCCCATTAGTGGTCACCCATCCAAGTACAGACCGCAGCATAGGTTGTTAAAACTAATTGAGCAGATACGAAAAACGAGTTTTACGAGTTTGAACAATAAATGCGATTAAAACTAATTTTAATTTTGATTCCCTGCCAACAGAGACGTAAAACCCATTTAGGTTAAGCCAAATTGCGATTTCTTGAGTTTCGATTTCAACTTGGAGTGCACCTTAAAGTTTACAGACGTTTAAGGCTGCCTCCACATTTGAATTCAGTAATTAGATTCTAGAAGTTGTTGTTATTGCCGCTATTACTGCGGCTGCAACTCTTAATGGTCGTCTTATTGTATTCATTGTATGTGGTAGACCTGATACCGGTCCAGTTTTAGCCGAATATTATATATTATTAATATTTTAAAACTTCCTTTGATAAGGATTTTATTCTGAGAAATCAGTCAAACTGACTTTTTCATATTCATATAATGGTTATGTAATATGCACCGTCACACCACATTATGTGCATATCGTGCGCGTTACGAGCTCCTGTCCGCAGTACGAGGCAAGACGCAACCGCGAGCGTTCTGCAATCTCCTTGAAAAAGACCACGGGGAGTGGTTGAAACTATAACTAGTTGGAAAGATCTGACTTATTTACGTAAGTAAATCCAGTTTATCATATTAAAAATGTGTACTAATCACGTTAGTTTTAATAATAAGATATGTACTCGTAATATGTTAATTATTCTTGAATTGGTATAATATAAACATTTCGTTTCATCATCAGTTTGTATACATTTTAGGTAACTTAGTTTATGTAAGTTCTTTGTTCTTATTGAACTTAATTAAATATGGATGCACATTATGTCGATTATATTACATTTCTATTAGGTACACAACATTATATATACCATCTTCAAGGACGCATAATCGTGTAAATAGATAATTTATTTACTTCGACTTTTCTACTACGTAACTTACTACTTAAATGAATTAAGTTTTATATCGCGATTATGTCCCGTCTCATAAACATAATCATGTTTGAAACCGCAAAAGTGTTTATACTATTTATCCCTCTTCTTTGTCCTCTTCAGACCTATAAATAATTAGGCCTATAATTAATTATTTACCTAAAAAAGAGTTTAAGATAAAACAGAGTTCCTTGTTTATTTGGTTTTATTTTAAAGCCATATAGACTGCATATTATTGGATACTCCTCTGTCACCAGCATTTGCCGGATGACGTTACTAACATCCCTAGAGTATGCACTTTAAGGCTGCTTGAGGTGACTGCGACACGGTATTACACTGATAATTACATTTTCATTGTTATGGGAACAAGTTTTTGGTTGTAGAGCTCTTAGATATAAATGTTGTATAATTAGATATCCAACAGATTGTGGACATGGGTATCTATGTAAATATGCACATAGTAACACTTCATTATTATGAATGTAAAAATGCTTTTAAAGTCTGTGGGATATGGCAACTTTAGTGGACAGTCGTAGCCTTAATTTCGCTAGCGGCTTGGCCATTTCATCACCGTGAATCCATAAAAAATACAAGCACAAAAACATCTTACAAGTTAATCATAAAGAATACAATTTCTAAAAGTATATTTTCTTGTATGCATGGTTAGAAGGATAAGTTCTTAGGAGATATTAGAAAATTATCTTTAAAATATTTGCAAAGAAAGAGATTATCCCACAATATACTTTATCTAACTTGCCACATCAAATCTATACTAATATTATAAAAGAGGAAAGATTTGTATGTAAGTATGTTTGTAACGAATTGGCTCAAAAAGTACTGGAACGATTTCGAAAATTCTTTCACCATTGGAAAGCTACATTCACCCTGAGTAACATAGGCAAAATAAGATTCATCATCATCATCACCGCGCGGGTGAACCGCGGAGAGCAGCTAGTAATAAGATATAGCGAAATCACAAAAATTGGCATTTCGTACTTTTTCTATTAAGTGGCATTCTCTGTAAGATTATGATATCCACGAAATTCGGATACTTGACTCCAATGGAAGATTTTGTTCTAAATTGATTTTTATGATATTTCTGCATTCTGCATCTCACTAGCAAAATGATAATACCAAGCGATGCTTGAATGGTATATGTGCATGTCGAGTCTTATTTTTATAACTTAATAAGAAACAACGATACAGGATTAAATAATATCTATTCTATCGGTAAGATATCGTAAAATTCTAAAGCGGGGCATAGACATGAGATTTTTGAATATCACCGATGACCTCGATATCAGTGCTGAATTCACCGGTGAGTTTGAAGTCATCATTATTTAAGAAAATACTTATATTATATAATTATTTTTATATTTCCCTAATATGCAACATACCTAAGCAAGAGTAAGGACATTGGGTATCCACATACCAGATGACGTTTATATAATATAAACCAGTAAATATTTTTATTGCGAGCTGAGCGTCTCATTTTCGAGATTGGCAAAAAAATATTTGGTCTGTTCTCGACCAAAGGTCGCAATTTTTAACCAATTTTGACGAAAAATTACACACAAGTTTCTGATGTGATTTTATTAAAAAAATAGTTGATCTCAAGTTTGGATTGGGGTGAAAATAGGGGGAAAACGTTTGCTGTAGCAGTAAATGGACCGATTTGAATATTTTATTCGGAAAATTTATATATAGAATAGGTATCCAATCAGATAAGGGAAAGTGTTCATTGTTACATGGTTATAAGGCCTAGCGAGGTCTATTGTTCTCACAGACCCACTAGTGTATTTAGTAGCAAATCTACGTAATAATGGCGTTTTCTATCGAATACATACTTGAAACAAGGTTTCTATTCAACTAATGTTTATAATCTTCGATCATAGTGGAATCTATACTTTAGTCGAGGACACCGTACATTACAGGTAAAGTACTAAATAAGTAAATGTTTTTTTTTTCTTTTTTTATTGTGGTGTCTGTATAACCTTATTTGAAACGCGAGCGTCAGCTAAAATTTTCAATTTACTCTCTCGATATTTGACCCTCCCATCTCAGGAGTAATGAGAACATAAACATTGTGTAAAACTTAAAACTAATAGCCAGACGACAGAAAAGCCGTAAAATGATTCCAGATGCGTCCAAAGCACTCAGTCTGGGACCTAATGTTGCCATTATGAGGTACGATGTCTTATTAGGTACCTATGACTATTCACTTTTGTGATAAGCGAGTACAACGTATTGACATTTGTCTAGATTAATGAATTAATTGTAGGCATCACCAAATCAAGTATCACAGAACAAATACCTGTATATTCATATAGTGATAGAAAAGTTAATATTGTTCAAAGTACTAGTATGTCGGCGTATTATGTAGTCAAGCGCCACCTAGTTTAGTTTTGGTGGACTAGAGATGCAAAGTGGCGCCATCTCTGGTGTAACTCTGGTAGCGTGCGCTGTTCGCTGATTGGTCGGTCGGTCGGTCCTTGAGAGCTAATTACCGTTGAATACTCGGTCATCGTCCGACAGTGGCGTTGGGGGGAGGGGGCGCGCGGAGACGCTCGGAGGCTCGGAGGAGCTCACTTTGCGTTTAGTCGTGGCAGCGTTCGCTACTAAGTGGAATACCTTGTCCCCCAAGTAAATTCAAGTTGATCTCTAAACACTATGTGCTGTAATAATAAATCTCAGTGTGACGTAATAAAAGCAGACTCATTGTACATGTGATATCTTATTCTCCTCGCCCGCTTAATCCACGCTAGCCACGAAATTGGAGCATGCCATCCTATAAAGATCCTGGTACTGGCCTTGTGCCTTTAAGTATTTATAATGTAGTTAAATTAAGTGTGGTTAATAGTGTTGATAATTCAATGAGCGTCATATGCCGATCGAACGTTCTACCTCCCGCGGGCTTCAGCTTTTGGTGCAGATAGAATTGTGAGGAAATCTACCTAAAAGCCAGCCTCCGTCAGCTGTCCACGAGAGCATATCGCCAATTTAAGTTTAGCGTACACCACCTAAGTTCACATCATCACTGACCAACAAGTGCAATATGATGGTTTACCGCTGCTTTAATAAAAATATGTTTTGTTTTTACATTTCAATACATGCTGCACTTATTTTATTTAGCCACAATGACAATTGCGGAAGTTGTCAACACGCAACATATTAGGTCTACCTAGGCAATTCGGCTTTATTTTCTTACAGTATTTGCGCAATTTCTTCGCTGATTGTGAACCAATTATAATATTTTAGTTGAACTCATTTCATCATCATCGGGTCAAACGTTCTTTAGTTATGCTCAATAATGGGAAAAATATTGTTAAGCGTTGGTAACTAGCACGCATAAAACATAATTATAAAAGTCACATGGCATAGCGAGCCGTGCACAGGTATTTCATAGTTTAAACCTATCCCATAAATAAAAAAACCAACATTTTATCTACTGATGGCTACCAGCACAGCAGCATAGATTAGGAAAAACTCGTATATGCACAGCAGTGACATCTCCTAACTGTTATAGTGAGCAAACACCATGGAGTTTCTATTCTCTATACCAACTATACTCAAGACAAGCTCTGTACTAACTTTATGGAGCTCGCAACAAGGATTTCCTTTGCTCTATACTATAATTATTATACTCCAGACCTACGAAATTATTCGTAGCTCCAGACAAGTTTTGTGCTAAATTTAAAGAGCCATGGAGTTCTTATGCTCTATTATATTGAACTCTAGACAAGCCCTTAGCTAAGGTTTAAAGACACTGTACTAATTGATTGTAGTGTCTTTGACAGCTCCGAAAAACTCTCTGGATGGCTGTCATGAGCAAACATGACGGTCATTATCAGTCGAATAATTTACCAGTCTAGTCTACGAGTACCTATATTGATAAAAATATACTCTAGGTTTTTTAAAATTCCCTTTAGTAACCACCTTAACGATAGCATTAGTGTCGACCAAGATCCTAATGTATGGCAATCTTAATAAAAATATTCCCCTCTATAGCGTAATAACAACTTATTATTATAAATAGTGGCAACACTACAATCTCAGCTACGGATCGTCTCGCGGCGCTCGTGCACGTTATTTACTGGCAACCCCGGCGTCATTAGCGGTAGTTGCCGCGCCATCTGCAACTTATGCTTTTTGAGAATATACTGCAAGTATCTTAGGTTTCTACGTTTATACAATGTAAAAACAGTCGCTGAGAAATGGTTCTCTCGGTTGGGTATGGCTGTAGCTCTACCTACCTGTCTTGTGGAATTAAAGCGACCGCTAGCCTAATAACAATTACCCGCACTGGGCCTATGTGGATTATCGGACAAACTCTCTCTGAGGACTAGACTCTCTCGAGAGGAAGGCTTTTGATCCAGCAGTGACTTCATAATGGGCTGTATATTTTCAAACATTCAAAACAAACAGCTTCAGTTTGTATAAATAGAATTAGAAACAAATCAGTCTAATTAGTTTCCTCCTATAAAACTATGTTCAATACTATATTAAGGTCAATGAAAAAAGTATTTAGGTAAATATACTATGCACAACTAACACACAATTAAATACATAGGCAAACATTTTAATTGGAAATTAAGTAAATTACTTTCCACAATCAATATCAGATGTAAAAAATAAATATAACAATATAAACGTAAAGAGTTATTCCAAAATCACTCATTAACTGAAGAAAGTTGAACACACATTATTGAAAGGAAATATCCTCGCAGTAAACAGATCAATCTTTTCAGAGTAGTTGTTATTAATACTGTTGCATGCTCTAAAAAAGTACGAGTTTTGTCTATATTTTGTTTAAAATGAACCGACAGCTCGCAGCAGGCGTTAGTGCTTTGAAAAGTAATACTATATATGAACCGACAGTTTGAGATTATTCCGTCTACATTCAAAACGAGTACTTGTTTGACAAGTACAATTTGATAAATTTAATACTGACTTCCATTCTATTTAGTTATTTGGAGTGTAACTCAAAAAGCACTGAACCAAATTTGATGAAATTTAAATGGTACTACACGGGAATCACCAGCTTTTGAACAAAAGAATCGGATCACCCAATCGAAAGTTAAGAGGTTACAAACATAAAATAATACAGTCGAATTTGTGTACCTCTTTTTGGAAGTTGGTAGAAAATGTAACTTTGACAGAAGGTCAAAACAGTCAAAACTTCACATGTTATGGAGGAAAGTTAGGTCAGCTATCTCTCTCCGTTTAGCTAAAGGAAGCATGATGATGTCTGCTGTGACTATCACAATCCGATAATTGCAGTTTATGTTTATAGTTGACAAAACGCAGACTCTTTCTCAGATTTTTTTTTCAATTTTGTGAATATAAAATTCATGGCAAGCTTAGGGTTGCTTAGAAAACGCATGTGGATGATACTACTTCCAGAATGTCTAAATAGCTGTAGCCAAATAACGTGCACGCTAAGTGGGATGAGACAATGCATTGTCAATAATTAATCAATAATTATGGTATTACGCAAGAAGACTCCTGTTATGAAATAAACTTGGACTACAAGTTTATTTCACGATTTTCCGTGACCTTTGAAATTCTTATAAAGCAAGTTTTTGTAAAGTGTCAAAGCAAAGTTCTTAGACCGCGCGGTTTACTTACTTTAGTCAAATACAACTCACAAATCACCCGTCAAGGTCGCTTTCCGTGACACCATACAAAAACTTACGCTATTCGAATTTCGATAATCACGAAAAACCGTGAAAGAAACTGACCATTTGATGCGAATCTATTTCACCACGTCCAATGTGCATAATATCTACTTAGTTGTTATGTGTGGCACTACTATGAGGGATGCATAGTTGCACTTCGCGCCGACCCAGTTCAGCATTGACATCAATCGCCGCGCAAACGCCGCATCAGCATCGAGTGTCGTTTTTGTGGCGCGTGTTCGTAGTTTGTAAGACTCACTTTTGTACCTAACTTTGGTCGAAGCAGTCACTTTAGATTTAGAATAGATTGTAACTTTTTATGTAAAATTAAATTAAGTTAAAATAAATTTTGTTTTTTTTTCGAGATCCTCGCTGCGACCATCTATTTTTTGGTCACCGTTCTGTGTCTCTTGCCATTAAGAGAGTTATGCTGTTTATACATATTATTATATTATCTAATATATAAGATTAGCGTTATTTACGGCTAGTGAACGAGACCATTCAAAATGTTTGAAATAAAACAATAGTTGGCCAGAGTTAATAACTAAAGATTTGTGTATTAAAGTAAGTACGAGTGTTGTTTTTATATAAAATTCTACACACTAACTATCCTATAATATTCATGTATAATCCAACAATAACGTAGCACATATCACAGACGAAGTGCTACGTCCGGACAACAAGATCTACGCCGTAGCCGTAGCAAGCTAAAATAGAAGAGTAATGCAAGCTAAACACACCTATGGTGGTGATGAAGTTTTGTGTAATTTGTACCAGAGACCAAAAGGATTAGCTAAAGGTGTTTTTTTCGCACCAGTAGAAAAACATTTAGGGAACGTTGCCTACTGTAATTGTATCTACCTATTGTAAGGATATACGATGTAAAGTTAAGGATAAGTACTTTATTTATAAGTATAGACATAAACTAAACTAGATACCGGCGTATCTAATTTAACTTATTTGTTTAAGGACTTACAATAATTCGTTAAAATTTTCGTATTTTTTTTTAATGATTTACATACACTATAATAGACATATAAAATTAAGGGATTACTATGTATTAAGGAGAAAATGCTATTTTTTTTACGATTTTAGCACTGGTTAAAGTAAAATAATTATGTAGTCGTACGAGAAACTCAAATGTTGTAAAACATTTCTGCATATATAATAATAAAATAATTTTATTGTTTAAGAATACTTCAACGATTATAAAGCCTGTGAAACCATTGATAATATATTAATCTAAACTTTTTAAGAAAACTTTAGTACCTGAAATAGACATACGACGGAAAACATTTTTGTGTCAAAACCAGTGCAATCTCGGCTGCGGATCGTCCTCGTCTGTAGTCTGCCTGCCTGCTCGCTTTCTTTTTATTATCCGTTAAAAGCCAACGCGGGCTTTACAAAGATGTTTCATTAGGTATTTACAATACTGCTGTATTTAATCTGTCCGCATCAGGTTTACGCTATAACAAAAGATTTATGAATGAACCCGGGGCTTGCTGATTCGGACGGGTTAACTTTGTACTAACTGCACACTAACTTTTCATACATATGCATATACATGTAGAGATACAGAAAATGTATCAATGAACAGGCTGTATAGCTTGTAACGAATTTCGTGACAGTTAATAGAAGATAATATACAATAATAGTTTGATGTGCCCGGCATTTGTTGCAATGCCTATTTTTCACTCTAAGCTAGCGCACCCTTATGAATGCATTATTTATAAATTATATTTTTCTTAGAGATCTTCATGTATACAAAAACAGGACCCACAAAACTTTAATCGTAATCGAATAAATAGACAGGAACGCATAACATGACGCATGCATAAGATAAATATTAATATATATGTGTTAAGGCCCACTTAAACCGCGTGGAAACAAGTTATTAGGATACCTCGGGAAGTGCCCGTCGGACATGCTAAAAAGTATCCTCGATATAAGTTATTTCCATTTCAAATTTCCACATGTAGTCTAAACGGGACGATACCGGATTATACCTCATTATATGCGCCGACGCCACACTCGTATTCACAATTGCATATTTATTCCTCAATAGTTCATTGTTTCAACATTGGTGTTATGAATTAGAACCGCTCTTAGAACCTCAGTATCATCATTACCCTGCGGAGACACGGACACTCCACTTTTCGATTTCACTTAAACCGTTTCAGCGTTAAGTACGAAACATACGTGCACTTACAAACGGCATTTATAATTCTATACTTTGTAAAATATATACTTACTCATCATGTAAAAAAGAAATTGGGGGAGGCCTATGGTCAGCAGTGGACGACGGCTGAGATGATGATGATGATGATGATGATGATGATGATGAAAAAAGAAATACATGATACATTCATCATTTCAGACTATTATTAATGATTCTTATGTCTTTGACTCCGGCCTGTGCCTTTACACGCTTGGAATTTGTTTATTCCACAACTTTAACCTGCAAGCAGCCAATGCAAAAAGCTGGGACCTTATTCGCTCTGACCACTCAGGCACGTAACGTAGTGCGTTAAGATATCTTCAAGGAACGAGAGTCAATTTGAATTGAATCCACGAGATTTGACAGATGTGTGGAATCGTTGTACCCGTTGACTCGCGATTCGCCATATTTGGCCAATTATACAATAGATTTCGCAGAAATCAACCTACTTTTCCAGGAACTGCAACGTGTGTGGTTAAGAGAGTGAAGTTGCACTTGTAGCTATGGCAATCGCATCCACCAAGCTTTGATAACAAATACGACAAACTTTTGTGTAAATAGCCACAATGCCCATGTCACGACTTTCGTATTAATATTACCCGAAGCGCTAATCCAGCCATGAAAAAGTTATTATAACAAAAGTTGTAAGTAGGCACAATTCTTGTGTTATACTTATAACACGAACTGCATAGATTAGACTTAGGACAGGGGAGTTCGAAGTTTTGATTATTTTTTGGATCGTAGCGGTAATGGTGTTTGATTTAACAACATGTAAAGCTTAACCTTTGTGCAGCCATAAGTTCGATATTATGTCGGAATTTAAAATATTCACCTGCCAATTGGTTTGACTCAAAGAAAATTCACAATAATGACTGAAGCAGGTAACTTTAGCATAAAATTTCTAAAAAACTTTTCAAAAGTCTCAACTGTAGAACAAGTAATATGTATATCTTAATTTATTGATTAATGTATTAGTTACTTTGCGAAAATTCATATTAATATGATATTAAAAAGTCACACTTGCGCTGGTAAAATTGTATTATAATTATTATTGTAAATCTGTTGTAAAATTAACTGCCTGTGAAATCTCTTCGTATGGGAGCCAACAAACAGCTTTAAAAGTCAAACTTTGTTGGGTAAATTTTTTTAAATTTAGTTTGTTTTGATTTAATAAAGGGTTCAAAGTTTCTTCGTTGATTTTTAAAAGATTGAGCTATATAATAAAAAGATATATAATACACTTTATACAGCACTTAAAATAGAACCAAAACCTGACAATAACTACACGAAGTAAATTTAAATATTTATCAGAGGAATCCTTAGGGAGACCATTAAATTGTATAATATCTCATTCAAAATTCTCATATATTATAATGTTTTATTACATTTTTCGCATTAATAAATTATTATTATTCGTATTATTGACCATGCCTATCAGAAATAAATCATTACGTTTGGTTATTTAGCAAATCTAAGCGGTCGTAGCGGAGCTTGACTTGGCGATCATAGCCGATCAACAAGTTAAACAACACTTGCCGCGGTCACGACTTGGATGGGTGACCGCTAGTGACATTATTCAACTGAGCCCTTCCGTGTTGCGGAGAGCACGTTAAACCGTCGGCCCCGGTTGTTTGTTTTAGAACAACAGTCGTTAGGTTATGTCGAAGGCCTCCAGGCGGTCTTAAAACTTCGACATGGGTTGGTCACAAGCCTATCCACCAAGCCGCACTGGGCGCGCGTGGTAGATTATGGCCCAACTCCTCTCTCTGAGACAAAGACTCGAGTCCCAGCAGTGGGAACATAATGGGCTAATTATGATTAAATAAATAAATGTGTATAGCTTTATTCACTCTATCTACATTTAAAAACGTTGTATACCTAAACAGTAACATTAAACAAAATACTTCTTCTACTCTCAGTGCCTCTTCAATCAATAAAGGTTGACAGTCAGCTTTCCGTACTCGTCTTTATCCTTGGCGAGGCGAAAAAGTTCAGCGGCACTCGCAATCCCTGTCCACTCCCTGATGTTTCGTAACCATGATATTTTCCTACGACCAGCTCGTCTCTTTCCCGCAAATTTTCCCATAATTATTAATTGAAGAAGGCAATATCTGTCTAAGTACATGGCCCAAATATGCTACTTTTCTTTCTTTGACGGTTTTAAAATTTCAGGTCTAACTCACCGCTTAACTATAAACAAAATACACTATGGCACAAAATAATAATAAAAGTAAGCGAAATGAGACACTCTGAAGTTGTAGATTAAAGAAGTTGGCCATTCATTGGTGGTTCTTTAAGACCATACTAAACACACTGTTTCCATTATAGACTCATTACTTACACAAATAAATATTTTTCAACAGATATTTTCTTATGCAGGTTTGAGGAACAATGTGCTTGGTTCCTAGAACAGTTTTTATCTTAAATTTTACATCAGGGTTTGGTCAGATGTTGACAATGTCACCCCCGTAAGACAAATCAACGCGTTAATGTCAGCCATACAGAAACATGTACATTTTAATTAGCATCCTGGCCTCATCGGAACAAGGACCCTCAAGATGATTACAGATTCCCGTATCGTATACATAATTATTCAAAAAACCTTGTCGTAGTGCATCGTTTCGGCTTCTGCATATACCAGGAGTTATTAATAACAGTTACGATTGGAGAAACCAGCTGTCAATATGTCAAGCATTTTTATATACCTACTTTTATTTTACAGACCTTCTATAACAGGTATGCTCCTGTATTAAAATTCATAGCCATGTGTGATGATTGCCTTGAAGCGGACTTTCGATGAGTGTACGAATAGCTACGCTCTCCCTCCACGAACGCTTCAAATGAGTGACAGTTTCAACAGACACTAGAATAAGACACAACAAACTTACCTACATTCGTATACATATCTAGTGACTATAGGGGAAAAGTCATGCATCTGATGCTAATCGCCACAAAATAATACTTTCATTTTTAACATTTTTAGCGTCATCCAGAGATTTATGTTAGTTTTCCGTAGAATTGCACTCTGCATATCCCCAAGGCATGAGGTTGGAGTTTTATTCAACCTTCTGTGCTCTTCAATAACCACAGTAGTACTTGGTACTATTATTGCTGCATACAACTGCAATTTTGTATTGTGTGGTGGCGGTACCAACCATGATAATCTCTTGCATAAAACGCCTTCTTCTTCCTCCATTATTATAGCATTTTTTACAGCTCATTACTGTCAGTCAAATCCGCCAATATTTGTGTAGAAAGTGAGACTTTTAAAGTCATGACTTCCAGACTTTTACACTTATATTTTACTATTTTCTACCGACTTCCAAAAAAAGGAGGAGGTACTCAATTCGTCTGTATTTTTTTTAATGTTTGTTACCTCATAACATACGATATTATTACTGATTCTCTAAATACATTTTTGTTTTTTTTTTCACACGGAAAGCACCCATGTGCTTTTCCATTTAAATTTTTTTTCATCAAATTCGGTTCATTCGTTTTTGAGTTATACTCCAATAACTGATTTTTACCAAAGTACTCGTAATAGAATGGAAGTCGCAATTTTTTTCAAATTGCACTTGTATACGCATTGTATACGCATGTTGCTATACGCAGTTTACAATAAAGTGTTTAAACCATAATCGTCACTGGCGCTCAGCTTAAACAGGAAGCGTGACGTCGAGATAATCAAAATACAGTTATAAAGCCTTCTGTCAGTAACGTCAGGTAATCTCGTATGACAAAGTGAACACACACGCAGCCTCTTTCTCCGTTAATAACGCAGTTTACGACAGAGTGACGGTTGCTATTAGTTTTATGATCTACGTTTAAGGTTTATTAGTAGATGTAGCATTCGCCAGGTTATTTCACACATGGCAAAGTCTAGACGTTGGAAATGTCTTTGTATTAAGAAAACACTCGGATACTACGAAGGTGTGTCGTAAAGAAGTTGATGAGGTTTGGGAAAAAGTGGAATTGATTTCGTTATATTGCACTTACTTGTTGTATAGGAAATTAGAAACACTTTTTTACTATTGTACCTTTGAGGGGTAATAACTTTAATGGTTTGAAGTTTTTTATGTATATATTTATGTCATACTTGACCTATGCATGTGCACGTATACCTCATTACTTTATTGCATTATAGCCTAAAAGTTTATATGTAATAAAGTTAAACTTTGCTTAGCAGACCACAATGTCGTAATTTATTTACTAAAGAAAATAAGACATTGTATCGAAAGAGAAAAGAGTCGCGGAGTTCTCTGCCACGATACAGTCGTATCGTAACCAAATTTCTATATTCCAAAACAAACACAATGTTAAAAATTCGTAACAAACAAACGAAGTCTTTCTTCATCGTCTAAAAGCTTAAAATATTGTAACTTATCTTGAAGGAACACAATATCTTTTATAATAAGCTCCTTTCCCTCTCCAAAACAATGCTTTCCAAAAAAATCTACCATCAATTCTGACACAAATGTCTCTCGTAAAAAATCTCAAATTAGCCCATAATTCCGCCTTTATTATCTGGAGCCGAGGGTGTAATTGAAAAAAGACCTTACCTTTATCTACCTCCTCTCATTTTACTAACAATCATGTAATAAAAGAACTTTAACAACGAACAATAACCAATTTGCTAAGGAAAACACAGCTCTCGAATATAGCCCATTGACATAAATAAATCATTATTTTTGCCCTCCGTGTGGCTTAAAGCGGTATAGTCGAATTTCAGAACGAATTTTCATTGTAATACGCTACAAAAGAAAAACTCGGATATATTTACTAGAAGCTTTGTTAAAAATTAATTTGATACCTTTATCTCGATTTTCTTGGGGATGTTTTGTAAGAAGTTTTCTTGAGTGTTTCTAAAGTATCTGCAATGCAAGGAATTCAGGTAAAGTTTATTGGCTTGCTTTAATCTTTTTACAAGTCAATCAGAGTTTTAACTTTTTATTACGGTGATGATGAAGCATGTTTTTAAAGTAGACTTTTATTATTGGTATTATGTAGGTATACGATATAGAGTAACGTGTTGTACGGTTATAAAACATTGAACGATCGAGCCATAAAGTCTGTAGAACCGTAGAAATTTGGAGCACTAAAAAAACAATTATAAACACCTAAGTCATAACTCCTGCCTTACCTTTCTGGCACCTATAAAACTGGACTGCGACATGTAAAATGTTATTATTTGTGTAAAAGGTCTTATTCTGTATTGCTTAAAATAAGCAACTCCAAACATTATTCAATAATAATATGATATCCAATGATATGACTAGTTTTGAAGTCATTAGCTCCTCAGTTATCGTCGCTTCATGATTCGTCATGACTATACATGTGATGTAGTAGATAAATAAACTTTTGGTGAACGTGACATTGCAAAGAAAGCCTTAGCCCACCTAGCTAAGGATTTCTTAGGCCACTGTCTAGTGCTCAAGCACCAAACAGTCAGTACTCGCAGTTGTCCTTGAGAGCAAGTCGCCATTCTTAGTCTACTGGCAGTTGGCACCTATTTTATTATGGCAATCTCAACTAACATCAATCAATCAACCTCGTCCAACGTCTACACTATATTAATTAATTAATAATATATATATATATAATATATATATATATAAAATGAACCCCTATTTCTCCTGATCACGCTATATTTTGAGAACGGGGGACACAAGCTCGCTAATTCTTTTTTTGTTTGTTAAAAATTGTCAGGAGAAGGTTTTTATGAAAGAAAAACCAAAAAAAATTGAAGGTTATGGCGAGGCCGAAGGTCGAGCCTACTACGCGAATGAATTCACAGGCAGTCGTTAGTGGTATAATAAAGTGGAAAGATTTGTTTGTTTGTTTGAATTGAATACGCTCCGAAACTATAGGCCAGATTAGAAAAAAAAATCACCATTAGAATTGTATATATATATGTTCATTAGGCGATAGAATATTTTCAAAAAAGTTATGCATTCGTATGAAAACTTCGAATATGTAACCCAAGGTGTGAAAAAAATACCCATCAATCCTTATATCGCGTACCTACGCTGCGAAAACTGTTGACAACAGTGCAAAGTGATGTAATGCAGTTTTATTGAGGACATCAATATCTACAAAAGTACGCAATACTATATGTACTATTACAGTTATGTCACAATAACTACTTTTTCATATTAAAATGTGCAATAGTAACGCCGGTACAAACTAGACCACTTTATTCGTACCTTGATATTAACCCTTATCTACTCTAATAATAAAGAGGAAAGATTTGATTGTTTGTTTGTATGTAATGGATAAACGCAAAAGCTACGTAACCATCAATAACAAAAATTCACCAGTAGAAAGCTGCATTATGCCTGAGTAACATACGCTATATTTGATTCATTATCATCCATCACTGCGCAGGTGAAACCGCCTAGTAATATTATAAAGAGAAAGGATTTGTTTGTTTGTTAGAATTGAGTAAACTCCGAAACTAATGGACCGATTTGAAAAAAGTTTTTCATCATTAGAATCATACACTATTTATTCCTGATGAACATAGGCTATTTTGATTCATCATCATTATCATCCATCACAAATCATTTATCAAAAAGTTATTACACCAAATGAGCGTGTTCGGGGGCCCACTTGGAGAATACAAGTTGGCCAAAAAAAATTACCCGCCACCCCAATAATTTTTTTTAACTTTTTTTTGTGAATTTTCTCGTTTTCTCCAATATTGTACCTATTTACCACCATAACATTTGTAAAGTATGTTTTAGACCGGATGTTTTTAGTTTTTACAAATTTTACAAATGTTATGGTGGTAAATAGGTACAATTTAGGAGAAAAAGGGAAAAATCACAAAAAAAAAGTTAAACATATTGGGTGGTCGGGGATTTTTTTTGGCCAACTTGTATTCTCCAAGTGGTCCCCCGAACACGCTCATTTGGTTTGTCGGTCCCTCTACCAAACACCCTATATAAAAATGTTCGTAAATTTTATGTACTGTAAGTACGAAATTCTCCTTCGACATATACGTCACAAAAGCGTACATACCCGATAAAGCAATTTCATCGTATTATACTGCACGGCTCAACTCAACTAGCCGGTTATAATCTGCCAACATACATCGGATACTGTGTTTGCCGTCTGTCTGTCTCGCTAGTCCAGAGAACCAACTTTGCCGCTAATATCACTAAAGCAAGGTCAGGAACAGACTTAGGACGAATGATAGAGGCTACATTGGGGCAGATAAAGTCCGCTTGAACCGATGGACACTGCCACGGTAATGTTATCTACATTACCGAGACGCTGCCAATCCATTGTAGGTACAATAACAAATTATATTATTCGTTGTCTCTTGCTGCCCATTACTTGGTATAAATCGCACGATCTGCATCAGCTATGAGTAAAAATCACTGCTGTTCTTCGAACAATGAGATGTATTGATATAATAAAAAAATGTAAGTCACCAAATAAATGAAATGATTGCATCTTGTGCAAGAGACAACCTGTTTGGAACAACCACAGTGCCAAATATTCTGACTCGAATAGGAAGTGCGCAAGCGTACTATTGTGCTAAGATTTAAAAGGCTCTCGCATCTCTGGGTGAATGAATATCAACAATTAAAAGTGTCACGCAATCTTATAGTTTTTGGTATGGTGAATGGGCAGGCATAGGCAGGCATGGGCAGGCATGGCGCTTACCCATTTTTTCCATAAAACATGTTAGTTAGATATCAGATTGGAGGCTAGAACCGAATAAGGTTAAATGCCGTTCCTTTAGTAAGTGAAAGGCAAAAACATCAACATGCATCTATAATGAAACTTCATATAGAAATATGAAGTACATTGTATATTATATTACATTGTATTTTGCCTAATATCACTTATATCGTTTCTTATGGGGTTCTCTGTTTCTCAGCTAAAATGATTTTCTCAATCCCCTTCAGGTTCAAGCCCTCAATTCAGCTCTGTGAAAGATAGACAAATTGCGTTACCCAGTACTTGGCCAGACTATTGTGTGAATAAATCCTCTGACCATCATATATACTATACACATTTACAAGACTGTGCATATTCCCGTCCGAGGATGTGAATTTTTCTCTCGATAAATTTCAAAGACTGTGTCGATTCATAGGTATGTTTTGCATGTAACAACATTGACCCTGCTATGAATATTTGTTTTATAAATGTTATACACATAATCTCTCTCTGTGGTCGTGTCCTCTCATGTCTGAAGATCGTGGTCATTGGTGGATGTTAATGGTGTACACCGAGATCGTATGATCTGCATCCATCGGTGCCTATCCATTGCGTCTCTTACAACCGAGCAAAACTCGTTTGAGGAAGGATCTTTCACTTGGTCGCTCCATCTGGTAAGGCTTTTTTGCCCTCCGTGTTCCCCACACATACAAACATATACGTAATATTATAATTTAATTTAAACTGTTTGAAATATACTATTTGCAGTTTCGAAAATTCATTCAGTAACTTCAAAAACATGCAGTCATGACAATTTTGCACATTATATTCTTATGAGTTTAGTATGTACAAACCTTGTGAACGGTGAAATAGAACTTTTAAGTAGCTATGAAAAACATCGGTCTTCACACAAGCCAGTATTTAAATACTTGCCGATTTAAATCGGCAACTTCATAGGCAATGTTTAGGTACATTACTTAGAAATTACTAGTAACAAATTTATAATTTTTATTTCCCCTACATCCAAACCCTTTCAGACTCTTCAATGTTGAGAGCTAAAATATAATTAGCAAGAGCCGTCGAGTGTCTGGCAGCTGACATTTTCACCTGTTACACAAGAAGGTTCCGTGAAAAATGTTTCACATTTTTTTAGATAATTGACGCAAATTTTCCGAACATTATTTATTTAGTAAAGTTTAAATTGAAATAAAACTTTTATTATGTTTTGTCTACAATTTTAAGAAAATAATTTTCTTTATTTCGAAAGCAAGATTTTGTTTAATATGTACGGCATGTACGCCACATACTGAAGTTTAATGTACTTGGAAGTAATAGGACAATTCAAAATAACTACTTAGGACCTGGGTACAAGGACACTTAGGTACTTAGGACAAGGGTGCTAGGTCAAACTACTTCGGGATGCTTCCTGGAACGTTTAACGGTAGCTCGCAGCCTGTCTAGTTGTTCTACTACGTATTCCTCTGTTCGGGGATGGGAATGGAACAGGTGTCTGGGTGAGAAACCACTGTTCAAGGTACGCAGGCATCACTGCCGCGACTCTGAAAGAGTAAAACTTGGGGTTAATAATGGGGTTATAGAGCTTTTCAACCGTCTTTCAAAAAGAGGAGGAGAAAAGTAACTTTATAAACATACTTTACATGTAAACATTGGAGTTTCTTGCTGCAGTAGTATTTTAGAACTTCCGTTGTAGTTGAAGCCGATAATATTGAACACGCTGGACAGATCTCCAGGACTAGTTACCTGATCGACGATGAATCGCATCAAAATCAAATCATTCATTTCGACTGTATTCGACTACTGATTGAAATCTTTATATATCTTGCCGTAAGGGGGAGTGGAATATTTCTTCCACTAGCGTCTAGATGCGAATTGTAAAACGCGAGGAAACCTGACCTAGTAGGCGGTAGGTCTTGTGCAAGAGACCGTCTTGGTTGGTACCGCCGTTAAGAGCAGCAGAACTCTTTGTGAACGATTTCATTCTAGAAAGTACTGGTACTATACTTATTTCTTCAAGAAGCAGTTAGGTTCGCATTACTGTGTTCCAATTTGAAGAGTATGGGTACCGGTGGAATTACAGGTTTGAAGGGTTTTTAGGAAAGAGCCTTCAAACATAACAAATTAGCTAGATATATCCACTAATTTTATTCGAACTGAGGGAGTAGTCGTATAACCTCTACGTGTAATTATTATTTGTACATATTGGAATATAACATAGCAAGAGACGTAGTATCAGTTTGGTACGGACATGCCATTGTTTTCCCCCTACATTTATTCGAACTGAGGGAGTGGCCGTATAACCTCTACTTATGCAGTTATTTATTTGTAACTAATGGAATATAACTGTAGGAGACGTAGTATCAGTTTGGTTCAGGCACGCCATTGTTTCCGCACGGTTCCGACGCGTCAAACGTATCGCATTGCCAGACGTCACACGTCACAGCCGCCGCCGGCTGAGCCTGTCATAGGTGTATGAAGGGAACGCTCGACATTTTCTCTACTGACGACCGATGTTTTAATGTTATCGAGTGACAAAATATCATCGAATTGGTCAATAATCACTGATTTCTAGAAAGTATAATATCATTAGCACTATAAATTTAATTACGGGTGAATATTTATAAACAATTTCAAATAATTATAACGAATCCTTTGTTATTAGTGTGACGAAATTAAACGTTTATTTAAACGACCCATTGTAAAATGACAGATTTTAGGAATTATAGTATAGGAGTATAGTAGTATACTATAGTAATATATATAAATATAATATGTATGTGTATATATATATATATATATATATATATATATATTGTTCGCGCTAAAGCGCGACGTCACTTCGAGAACCCCCCCCCGTGCGCCCGCCGCCACTGCCCAGCCGGCTGTCAAACTACGAGCAGGCGGCTGAACTGGGCAGCGGCAACAGTCACGCATTTAGAGTCGCCGCTAGCGGACGTATACCGCTCCGCCTTCGCGCCGCGGCCGCAACAAAACCTCCGCGCTTACGCATCAGCACAAACCTTCGCGTTACGCGTCAGCCCGAGTCACCTACCTAACTTCGCCGCGAGTGACCGCTAATCAGTCCGTGTTTACGCGTAAACCAGTGCACAAACAATAAATACAAGGACTTTATACCGACGAGTGACAACCATTCAGCACGCAGTACGCAGTAGGACGCCTACCCAGAGGACTCTCAAGGTCATCAGCCCCCATCAGATCCAGAGTCTCCCGACATCCCGTAAGTACCCTACATTCTTACCTGAACCCAAATATTCCCCTTTAAATATTCCCTGACAATCGTATGGTTGCAGAACTCAAGACGACCTTAGGCATCTTGACGCGACCTGTCCTCAAGATCGCCCACCTGACTGTCGATTGAGCACCACACCACACCTTCGCCGCGTGGGGAATATGTTCGCGCTAAAGCGCGACGTCACTTCGAGAACCCCCCCCCCCCAGCGCGCCCGCCGCCGCTGCCAAACTACGAGCAGGCGGCTGAACTGGGCAGCGGCAACAGTCACGCATTTAGAGTCGCCGCTAGCGGACGTATACCACTCCGCCTTCGCGCCGGGGCCGCATCACCAAGACGCTCCCGGGTAGGGATGGCGTCACCCGAGTGGTGGAACTCAAGACGACTTTGGGCATCTTGACGCGACCTGTCCTCAAGATTGCCCGCCTGCCCATCGATTGAACACCACACCACACCTTTGCCGCGTGGGGAAGATGTTCGCGCGAACGCGACGATAAGGAGGAAACCCACCCCCCCCCCGCGCACGTCCCGCTGCCCCCGCGTGACCCGTCACCCGCCGGCCGGGAAGCGGTAAAACGTGAGGCGAGGCAACTCTCCCCCGCTTCACTCACCCAAACGAAGTAAGCGCGTGCGCACGCCGAAATTGGCAGCCGTAAAACGCATAAAACCCTACGTGTTTATAAATCACACTAGTGTACGCGAGTGCGCGATAAACAAAGTGCATTATTTAACTAAACATTATTACGAACAGTGATACAACACGTTAAACCCTTCAGCACGCAGTCCACAGCCGGACACCATATACAGAGGACTCGCAAGGTCATCAGCCCTCACGACCCAGAGTCCCGACTATCCTGTAAGTACCTACATATCTCTCCTAACACCTTTTACCACGAGCGTATGGTGGCAGATTGCCTCACCATATATAAATATAATAATAATAATATATATAATACTTAGTAGTAAAATATAGTATAGGAGTAAGGCGTTTTTCTGAAAGCTTTAAGTCAAAGACCACCTTACAGTATACAAAGATATATTATATTAGTAATAGGAAAGAAAAAGATGTTTTCTAAAACATGCTTTATATCTAGAATTGTATCATTTACTACGTTGTTATTATGTATACTGTACGATATTTAAATAAATCTTTATTTATTTATCTACATACGAGTATAATATATAAAATGAAACCCTTTTTCTCCTAGTCACGCTATAACTTGAGAACGGATGGAACAATCTCGTTAATTATTTTTTGTTGTGTTGGTTATTATCAGGAGCAGGTTCTTATGAAGGAAAAAACAATATAAGATAGGAGGCTATGGCGAGGCCGAAAGCTGAGCCTACTACGCGAATTAAGACATGCATTGTAAAATTCATATTGTTGCAATAAATCTATTGAGTATTGAGTATCGAGTATTGAATGAAGTCGCCTGCAGGCGTAAGTATTTTAATAAAAATTCTAAAGATAAGTAATATATTTTATGATCCTATTACATCTCCGATAATTATATACACCTCCGATGGATAGGTTTATTTTCAATGCATTTCTCTTAATCAGCTTCGTCATTCTTACGAAAAAAATAATTATTTCTAAAAATATGATATGCAAAATATTTAGTACGTACCCAGAATGAGCCCTCGATGCTTTCGATGCGGAAATTGAGCGGTCGCCGTACTCGTATGTCTGGCCCAGTCGGAAAGCGCCCTTGCAAACCGGCAGAAAATAAACTCCGCTCTACCAATATTTATATTGTAAAATGGCAACGCCAAGTTAAAAATACCAACTGACGTCTCCATGGAATGAATATTTTAACTTTCAAAGAGCTGTTGAATCCATGACGCGGCCGTTGGTACTTATCGTATACCTACACATTACATACTATTAACTATTATGTGCCCATGACAAGCTTTACATCGTTTCAAGTTAGTGCTTGGAAAGGAGATATGCTAGTATTGACGAGTTTTACAGAGATATACTCAATTTTATTTTATTAAAAAAAAGTTGTACTTACTTAACCGAATGCTAAGAGTAATACTTAGCTATATAGAATATCTAGCGTGTATCAAAAAGATTTAGTAATACTAAAAATCACACACGCAGAACGCATACAATTGGGATCTACTTACGAGAAACTACTGCGACACAGGAAGTAGTAAACATTCCGAGATTAGTGTTGTAAAGACAGCAAAGTTTTTCTAATGCTCAAGCAGGTTCATCCCTGAAAAACTAGGCCAAAGATGGCAATGACCTATACCAGGCCTCACTTAGGACTTAGGCTTGTTTACCACATGTTTAAGTCCTAAGTGGGGCCTGGGCTGGGTGCGGCGCGGGGAGAGGGCGCATGCAGGGAGGGGGACGTAGATAAATGTGTGTGGCGTGTGTTCCAGAGTGCATTGATACACTTCAATAATAGGTACGTCTAAAAGGGTTGTCGAAAAAAAAATCGGATAATTTTTTTATAAACGATTTAAACTTTGATAATTTGACATGTAAATCCTGACTACGTACTTAAGCACATTTTTCACTATTACTACACCTTTTCCTTACACGCTGTACATGCTTGTTGCCTTACGGAGTGGCAAATTCTGTAAGGGAAAAAAACTTCATAAATAAAGACAAAAATACATTTTATAAATGTTATGTACGCGTACTGTACATCAAGGTACTGTATTACGTGTATTTCAAAAACGGATCTAACATACTATGTTAGCTATTAAAAACACTTAAGTAATATTATTATTTTAGTGTTTTTAATAGATAATTAGATAGTTAGATTACTATGGGTTGGGTTGGGGTTATGGGTTCGAAAATGGAAGCTTACAAAAGCTACAATAGTAACTGAATCTCAAGGATAGCGTCCGTACTCACAGTTAAGAAGCGCTCGTATCCTGATAATAGTAAAAAACAGAATTTTTAAACATCTAATGTAACGAAACGGATCGATAATATTGTATGAAAAAAATACTTAGGATAGAAAAGGAAAATGCAAAGATTAATAACCGAACAGAATTCATAAATATTACTCGCTCTCTGCAGAAAAAAAATCCTAAATAGTTCCATAAAATAATTTTTCACGTCCAAACTCTCAGAATTTTCAGCGATAACATTAGATATTTTTTTAGGTAATACATAGCCAACATATAGTACTAAATTAGTAACCAGCAGTTTTTTCAATCGTGTTAGTATATATCGAAAAATATAAAGAAAACGTACAAAATTAATGCATTTTCGCATTACATCGTCCAATCTAACAAGCGATTTTCAACCTTACTTAAAGCATCGTAAATTATTTTAAAATTGGGGTTGGACCGCGTTCTAATTGCTTGACGAAAAATGTATGAGGATGCTGAAAATCATCCTTGTAGAAAGAAGTAGTAGTAAGGTAGAGTTCCATTTAACTCGCGAATGTTTAACTCGTCAGTTTAATACAAACTATTATATTATGGCTTTATAACATGTTATATATGCAGATTATAATATATTAAGACCATTGTAGTATATAACTAGAAGTTATGTTTGTAATTTAGCTGATAAATATTCACTTTTAAGAACCGATTTTGTCTAGATAAACCTAATATTTTAGACCATTGTAGTATATACGAGAAGTTATGTTTGTAAATTAGCTGATTAATTTTTGGTGTTTGGTGGTGTTTTAACAACATTAAACATTGGTGTTTTGACAACATTAAACATTGGTGTTTAAACAACATTAAACATTTGTATGTTATTTTTATGAATAAATAAAAAATGGCAGATCGGCGGCTGACTTTCAGAAAACCCTACGCTATCATCGCTTCAAGGCGATGGCTTAAGCTGAATTCACAATGGTAAGTACGTGTGGGGGTGGTCTCCAAGGCAACAAGGCACGCTACCATTAGAGATAAGGCTTTACAAAACTTGACAAAGATTTTGATACGATTTTACGCTAGTCATTTAAAAAACATATTGGCCGCCTTTCTACTCTGACTGGCCGGCAGGCACAGTGGTAGTAAGCCTGCCCTCTGAGCTGCTGGTCCCGATTTCGATCTCCGGGCATATCAAACATTTATGTGCATGAACATTCAACATAAGTCTGTTTAACTTGTGTCTGGGTGTGTATATGAATATAAGTATATACCAGTCATCAGGTTACCATCAAACCTAAATATAGTGCTAGCATATTATAAGTTTAGATGCAGAATGGTAGCGATTCCTCTGTTCAAAAAACTAAACTAAACTAGCGAACTTAAATTTAATTAAGGAAGATCTTATGTTGTTAACAATAAAACCCAAATTCATGTCACACTTTAAGATTATTTTATTCAATTTTGGGTATTTTTACGTAAGTTACGTGACATCATCGGATGGATTACTCGTCACTAAACCGCCTAAATTATAATCTACAATTTAAGAGACATATCTAATTTTAGTACCGCCATTCAGAAGTGTTACACTGATTAGGATTTTAGCCTAAACAGCATAATAACTGCCACAATATATAGATTTTTAGTGTAGTCTACTATAGTAGTCTTGCTTACAGAATCGACTCCAATATCTGGGTCTACAGTGATACCCACAGCCAAAATAAATTCTTGCGCAAGACTACCATACCACCGCTGGTACAAGTACCACACTAGGTACTGTGCATATTTGGTTCAAACTGTGGTAGAAACAGTATTGTAAGTAATGTTTTAGCTATGGCTTTAATTTTGACCATATCTATATATATATTCTTCTTCTTCTTCCATTGCATCTCCAACTAGTGAAGGCTGGCTGTCAGCTCCGCATAATTCAACCGGTCTTTGGCGAGTTTGAATAGCTCCGCGACACTTCTTAATATATACATATATATATAGAAGATTTATGTTTATATATACAGGGTGTGGCGTAATGAGTGGATAATAGGGTACCTGCGGGTAGGGGCCATTGTGGCGGTTCAGAAAAATATTTGTTATGCTCAGTAAAAGTGGCTCGGTTTTCGAGATACTCGACATTTTCGAAATTTTAGAAATATTTCACCCTTCGTCACTATTTTTGGCGCCAAGACTCCAAATGAAATTTTTTTTTCTATCTGTTTTTTAGATAGTATTCTTGGATAGATGTGCTATCGAATGGAAACTATTATTTTTATAACACACGCACAGTTATGTTTTTAAAATAAGATTTCACTAAAATTTTACTTGCTTTCGTTTGTTTTTCTGACCTTTACCCTTCTGTGGTGTAAAAAAAATGTATGGTCACTTGAATGCCAAATTTTAAAAAAATTAGCCTATTTCATCGAGATTCCGAAATGGTATATTACATGGTATTTCCACAAGTTGATTCAAAAGTAATTCCTATTAAAATGGGTAGAGCTAATTATTATAAAATTACAAATAGTACTAAAATTTACTTCATTACTTAAAATCACCTAAAAACGTTAGTTTAAAATTCGGTAATGAAATAAAACGAAACAATAAATTTTAAATGCATTTCATTTATTAAATTTACTATTACAAAAGGTGTTCGAAAAGGCCACCACGTGCTCTGATGCATGCTCTGCACCTTTTGATAAAAGATCTTTTAATCCTGTTCGCAATTCTTTGCTCTGTGATTTTCTGAGCAGCTAATCGCACACGCTCCCGTAGCTGGTCCACTGTATTGATTGGGTCTTTATAAACCTTTTCTTTAAGGCATCCCCAGTAAAAAAAGTCCAATGGGTTGAGGTCTGGTGAACGAGGTGGCCACAAAATTGTCCCCAAACGACCGATCCATCGTCGACGATATGTTTCATCGAGGTATTGTCGAACATTTCGGGCGTAATGAGCGGGGCAACCATCGTGCTGCAGCCACATTCTTCTTCTATCTTCTAATGAAACATCTTCTAATAAAAGTGGAAGTTCGTGCCGTAAAAATGTAAATACGTTTCTGCAGTCAATGTTCCAGACAATTCGAATGGTCCGATGATTTTGCCATTTAGAATTCCAGTCCATAAATTAATTTTGAACTTGTACTGGGACCTGTCTTCTCTGGCCAAATGAGTGTGTGTACGCTGCCAACTGTGCAGATTGTGCATATTAAAATACCCATCTTTTTTGCACGTGGATTCGTCGCTCCACAAAATTTTATCGAAGAAATCGGGATCAGCGTTCATTTTTCTCAGCATTGTTTGGCAAAATGCAACTCGTGCAGGGTAATCTCTTGGCTGCAAACAATGCACGCGCTGGTAGTGAAAAGGATGTAATTTTTCTCTTTTTAAAATTCGGTGCACTGTTTTTGCTGACATAAAATATTTCTTTAAATTACGCCTTGATAAGTTTGGTAGGAATTAATTTTGAATCAAGTTGTGATAATGATATGTAATATACCATTTCGGAATCTCGATGAAATAGGCAAATTTTTTTTAAAATTTGGCATTCAAGTGACCATACGTTTTTTTTACACCACAGAAGGGTAAAGGTCAGGAAAACAAACGAAAGCAAGTAAAATTTTAGTGAAAACTTATTTTAAAAACATAACTGTGCGTGTGTTATAAAAATAATAGTTTCCATTCGATAGCACATCTATCCAAGAATACTATCTAAAAAACAGATAGAAAAAAAAATTCATTTGGAGTCTTGGCGCCAAAAATAGTGACGAAGGGTGAAATATTTCTTAAATTTCGAAAATGTCGAATATCTCAAAAACCGAGCCACTTTTACTGAGCATAACAAATATTTTTCTGAACCGCCACAATGGCCCCTACCCGCAGGTACCCTATTATCCACTCATTACGCCACACCCTGTATATACTTAATCTAAAACCGTAAATTGATTTTATGAATTGGAGAATCCACAATGCATCATTTCTTTTCAAGATCACTCATTTTGTATCCGACTATAAAACTCTAATTTCGATGTCACTGTATAATGGATTGGAGCGTCTGAGACCTCGAAGCAAAATTTAATATTATGGGCGTCGATCTCGGAGTGGGAGATACAGTCAGCAAACGCAAGGAAATAGATAAGGGGAATAACATCGCGTTTTAGGAGAGGACTTAGGATAACTTGTTTGACAGCTACATTGCGCTTACCATTAATTTGTAAGAATTTACCGTTTGTCCACCATGAACTAAATACCTACTTATAAAATGTGTATGGTGCTATGACACTTTGTATTAACTGTCATAGTAACCACCCTCATGATAGAAAACTTGTCAGTAAGCACCTAAGGTTGTCTTATAGCAGTTGTCTTTGCAAACCAGTCACCATTTTTTTTGTTTATTTGGCACCTTCGATCTACTCTTAGTTTTTCTGTGCCTTCGACAACATCATCACTGACCATCAAGTGGTGAAACGTTAGCATATGAATTAGAAAAAAGAAAAAATATTACACAACATTTTGATAAATACGCCCATATTTTATAGGATACGCCAGTACTTACTTGAAATTAAATAAATTATGAAACTGATGATAAAGAATTATAGTTAGTGAGAGTACTAATTATAATTTAGTTAATAACCGCGAAAGTCTAAAACAGTGTGCTGCTGATAACTTGTTTACAACGCGCCGTGGCATAAGTATTCCATTTTTTTTCATTTTATTACTACCCTGCGCTGCTAACTGTACACAGGTACAAGCGCGAGCAAAAATTGTAGTGGGATTGTGAATCGTGAAAAAGTCACGAATCTCGCAGGTTTGTCTAGACAAGAGATGACAAGAGCAGGCGCCTTCTATAGCAGTAAGCGCGAGTTATTGAATTTTGATGAGTTGTTGACGACAATCTCAAACTTTGAAGGGGTTTTCTACAAGTTAATAATGGAAGTTAGCAACGGAATAAAAGTTAAACAAATGAATAGAGTCGCATTGTAGTAGTACAGTCAAACCTATACGTGAGGATATTAAGCAAAGTGATTTATAATACACCTACAAGGAAAATAAAACAGTTACCTTAATTAGTAAATAATTGTTATCTGGAGCATTTTGTAAGAAATCAAAGACATATTTTTTCTGGTGGCTTAATCATTATAACATTGTCACTTTCATTATCAGATGACATTATGGAAAATTATTAAGAGTAATTAAAAGCGTACTTACTGTTAAATTATCAATAATTTATCCAAAACAAACAAAGTATAACAAATGGATGTCATGTTTTTTTTCGTGGTACCGAAAAAGGTTGCTAGCTCCTTTCATTGAAAATCGAGTACAATAAAATAATTCCCACCTCCTTTTTCTAATTATTGGATATAGAACCTTTTTGAGCTTTGACGTTTGTATTCGATGTTCGCTGCTAAAAACAAAAGAATTTACCAGGGCAGGAACGAATTTGCATACAACATTTCTACCTTGCTACGGAGGGCAGAAATGAAATTCCATATAACTTTTCACGCCACACGTTTATAAGGGAGGAATGCTGAACTTTGTAACCCGTTTATGAACTAGTAATGAGACACTTTCTGAATGGGTGTGATATAATATTAAATAAATGTTTTGTGTAATTTACGAACCGCTGGACCTTGAAAAATTACTATTTTAAAATTATTGTTATAATCTGAATAACGATTTTAGGACATGAAAATAGGAAAATGGCTTAGAAAAAAATAAGAAAGGCAGTGTTTTTGTTTTTCATGGGTTAGGACAACAGTACAAAACGTTATGTAGGTGCTTCTGGTGATGGCAGTTTATTAGCAACATTCTTTTTTATTTTCCTATACGAGTGAGAATGTAAAATATTTCTAATTCTATCTGATGGTTAAGAAATTGGTAGAACAGGATCAATAAGGTTCTGCGATTTATTTAATCCAGTGACATTGGATTTGATTGGACGTTGGAAAATTCAAAACTTTTATAAAGTCACTACAGAGTTTAGAAGTGCACTTCTCTGCGGCAATTTCAATTCGATAGGTTTAGATGCTTGGAGTTTGAATCACGCAAATTGGCATCAACATTGGGAGTTTTAGTTTTGTTCTATTGTATTATGTTGTTTGTTGGTTTTGTTCTATGATATAATTGCGTATTATTGTGTGAAGCATATTTAGCTTAATATTTATATCTTACTTGACTTTTTATTTCATATTTCAATAGATACACCGCTCTTCCTTTAAAATCATTATGTTTGAATCCATAAAAAAGCTTTGCCTGGAAGAGATCACTTTTATCGATAAACCTGTTTATTGCAAGTACTTAGTTATTTTTGGGTATATTTCTTCTGTTATTTTTCATTATGTTTCATAACAGTAGGTATGTTTATATGTGTCATAAGACCTAGAACTTATTAAATTGCATTTTTAAAATTAAGTCTGCGTCGTATAGTAGGGTCCAGTCACGGATCTATGAAGATCCGTTGGAACAGTCTTGTCACATTCAGTAAAGTCTAGTAAAGTAAAGTCCTGTGGAAGTTTAAGAAGGCCTGTTCCCACTTCCTTCGATATAAGGTTATCGAAGAGCTAAATCATAAATCAATTTATTGATAAAATACAATTACAGGTCAGACATATGTAAATCTTACGTAATGTACTTATACAAGTCGTAGTGTACATTCGTACATGTAAAATGTCAAATCTTATACCTAAACAAAAATAAGTTAAAGAACGTGTTTAAAAAATACAATATACACATCAAATTAAATAAGGCAACAAAATATAATTGAGTAATAAGTCCAATTAACATGTAATAATCAATCTATTCCCTAGTCCCCGGACAGTGCTAATCTTGTACATATATGTGGACATTGATTTGATGAGACAGATGAGTTATCTGTAAGAAATACGGCGGGTTGCTATATCGATAATTTATCTACTAGAGTTTAGTAACTAGACTTTGAAATTTGACACTAATTTCATAGGAATACTTACCGCGGAGCGTAATTTACCGTATATATATCTTTCGCAGGATAAACTGTCGACAGATAAGACATGGAAACCAGCTGTTTGTCTTGGCATGTACCAGCGGATAATACCTTACTTTATGATTTAAAAAACTATGAAAACCTAAGCTTACAGTTTCTATAAAATCTAAAAATGGCCATCCGAGATAGAAAAAGCGTGGTTACGGAGGCCCTGCTAAAATGGGATGTGGGTAAGCAGTCCTCTACGTCTTAATGACGTCAAACACAAAAAAAAAACTAAGTAATGGGTAAACATTGGCATTCCGACCAGTCATGCTCACGAAGAGGTGTTTTGTCAAGTGGTGGCGTCGTGTGTCGGGTCGCCATCTTCCCTCAAATATGATTGAGGAAGGCAGTGGATGGCACATGCGTCAACTCGTGAACGGGTGCTGCTTACGGAGACCGGTCTGCTCGGAATTCCTACTTAATACCTAATTTAGGTATTGTTTTTCTGTTATTTTATATAATGTTAGGTTTAGTATATGTTCCCGCATTGTATGCAAAGATGTATATTTAAATACTTGATTAATTAGTTATGTTAAGTAAATGTAAATAACACGGACCCTGGGATCCGTGTCATTTTTGTGGGTCATTCATTGTGGGTATATGGCCGTAGATATATTAAAGTATTAAAAAAAAGCCTACGGTTTGCAGTATAAATTAATACTTGACTTGGTTTACGCGTTCCCTAAAAAGCGCGTTAGATCTATATCTAATTCCAGTGTATGCAGAATTTATGTCATAAGTAGGAATACTAGGTAAGTAATCGGTAAGAAAGTTTAAGAGTGGTATTGCGAGTATTATTTTCAAATGTTGGTGGTAAAGTCATCAAAGTCGAAGCGAGACACAAGATTCTAAGTAGAATACTTTATATGCCACGTAAAACTAATGTACGTAGAAAATACAACCCATTTCTATTTCAACACCCTTTTCTATCAAATCTTGTGTGTCATAAAAACCAATCCATTTCAATCTACCCTACATCTATCATGGAACTATAAACAAGATTTACAACCTCCCTGAACAAATCATATCAAAGTAAAAGAAGTTCAGAAGATTAGCGTGAAAATGACGGGGATATGACCGCATTGGTCATAAAACTACCCGCAAAACTGAGCTTAGGCACGCAGCGCTCGTTAATCTATGGTGTGGTGTGGAGGATTGAGATTTTATTATTGTAAGGGTTTCGTTTACGAACTTATGATACATACATTTTACAAACTCCGATTACATATTTATATTATATTTGTAATACCGAACCCTCGCAGATACTGTATGCGTTTGCCTGAAACATTCGCAGTCTATAATCATGACACTCGTCGCCAGTTATTGTTTAGCTTGTGTTTTTAAACCAGTAGAGTCTCGTTTTTTACAGACTGTTTGTTTCGTGGGTAATGTGACCCACACAACAAAAGAAGTTTCTAACGAATTAGAGAATTAATTCATTTTCACGGCCATGTAAGCATCATTGGTGTCTAAATTAAATGAACGAGTCATTATTATTTTGATTGGAATAAAAAATGGAAAACATTAATGCAATATTTTAAATTAAAAACACATTAAAATGATGGATGTCAAATTTATAATGCACAACAGATAGTGCAATTGTAAGGGGTAAGGTTTATTTATTTCAATTATAATAGTTCCTACGGGAACTACCCGATATCATCAACATAAACTGGAATAAGAAAACTTTCTGGGTTCAAGTTGTCTACATCACAGACGTTTTAACCTCCATTCTAATAGTCGAAGTTAGTCGAAAGTTCGAGGATATATATCAATGGATATATCATAATATATACCCGATATGTATCAAATGATGTTTTGTGATGTAGCCAATACAAAAAGTGTTTAATTTTTTTTTATATTTGTATGTAATTTTGTGCAGTTTGCTACTGTATTTCTACCTCCCATACGTAGATAACGTTGGAGTAAGGTTAAAACATACTCCCTAACAGTAAGTTTTAATCCTTAAAAGGCAACACTGAATAGCAGCATTTTTTTTATAATAAATATCGGATATTTTCCAAACATACAAATACTTTGAGCCATATATAACCGTGAAGCATTAACAAACACAAACAAAAATCACATTTATAATGTTAGTGTAAAGTTTGATAATCATTTTCACTTTCCCAAGAGTAGGAAATCAAAGGAAATCGTTAAGTTACGGCTCATTAAATTTTATTTCAGCGTGAATTAAGAAAACTGCTAGCTTTTGCAATTTAACAATCTTCCCCAGCATCAGTACAATAAATTTCACATTTTATACACCTGCAACATACGTTCCTACCGTAAAGGCGAAACAGCAGTTATTGCAAAGCCAAAGAAACAAAACGAATCGCTCACCATCTGACGGCTTCTCCGATTAGGTATAACGTAGGGATGTGGCGGGCGTACCAAATGGTACCTAAAATAAACAGTCGGCGTACTAATATGCGAGCTAGTAAATGGGTAGAGCATGCATGTACCTACTGAATGTAGAAGCGCAGAATATTATCAGTAGGATATCTTGCCTAGATAGCTTAAGCTCATTTTTTTTCCCTGTAATGTATACTAATATAAAGAGGAAAAATTTGCATCTTTCTGTATGTTTGTAACGAAAAAACTTAAAACTGCTAAACCGACGTCAGCAAATTTTTCAAGATTTTAATGTTACATTAGCCCTGAGGCTATTTATTTCCATTTTACATCTTCATCTTCCATCCTCACGAGGGTGAAACCGCGGAGCGCAGCTAGTCATAGATAAAATTAGTATTATAATTTACATGTACAATAATTTCATCTACCGCGGGATTTAATTCCCACAGGTACTCAAGATAAAAATGAAGACGAGATTTCGGATGCCATAGCTGTATCGTGCTATCCCTAGTGGCCAGCATCTGTGTAGCCAATCGGTCCGCTGGGCTTCCCCGTTTACCCGGTGCGGCCCTCATCGCTCAGTTCCCTAAGGCCACTGCGGACCAGTATCGTAAGGCCGTGGTATTCCAACTCAAAGACTGGTCCGCAGCCGTGGACTAAGAGTTTTTTTTTATAATGGTTCATCAAAGTGACTACCTCTCGCTTGATGGAAAACGAAGATGGAATCAAGAAGCAATGACACTAATCGTCACCCCTATGATGACCTGAGAGATGCTTTTTCATGACCCGCTTGAAAGACCCAGGGTCATAGCTGCAAGAAAATACGTACGCCAGCAGAGCATTCCACAATTTACTTACGCGAAAGAGGTATCAGGAACTGCCAAACTTTTTCGTTCGTGGTAAGAAGTTTTGAACAGTGTATGGATGCAATGCTAGGCCGGAACAGGTAGTTCGGGATCGGAATGGTGAGGAAGGAATAAGATTAAAAAGCTCTTCAGAACGTCTGCCATGAAACAAGTAGTAAAAAATGCTTAACGAAGCAATAGTTCTACGCATTTGTAGGGGTTCTAGGTGTTGAGTGACTTCAGTGTGACTAGTCAAAGAAGGAGTCAACTATCCTGAAACTTTTCCTCGCATATTTTTGTCGTGCGGCCTGTTTCATCTCTCACGAGTCGTGGATTTCTTCGAAAATAGATTGAAGTACAGCTTTCCTTCTCACTTCACTGTGACACTGACAAGTTTTTGAAGGTTTATGAATAAATAAGCAGCTCCCGTCTGCCGCATCAATACGCCGGCGGTTGAATCCCAAATGCCGTTCGTGACACTTTGCACTTTCGCTTTTTCCAAATTCACTGTTTTCCGACGGCACATGTTTTGTGTGGCTAATTTTGCGCTTTGATATTTAGCTTTAATTTCAGCCCAACGTAGTATTGCACTTTGCTTAATTTTAGCCACTTTTGTAGGTAGAAAGAAATTTATTGAAAACTAGCCACTGCCCGCGACCTCGTTAGCCTATGCCTAATGACTGTTGTCCTTAGACAAACAACCGGGACCGGCGGCTTAACGTGCCCTCCAGTTACGAATGAGGAAAAAATGATCTTTGTACGTAATCAGTTCCGTACGAAGATTTTTTTCCTCATTCGTAACTGGTTACGGCATCACGGTTTCGTAGACGACCGAAGCGAAACATTCGCATTTATAATATTAGTATGTTTCGGAAAATTTGGTATAATATCTAACCTGAAAACTGAGACACAAAGAACGATTTTCGCCTAGAAGTTAAATTTGGAAACCTAGTATTAAATTTTCACGAATACTTACTACACAACATTTTACCTATTTCTTTGGAATACATTTAGATTGTGTGTTTCAGACGATTTATGGTCCGGTTACAAGGCTACATGGATGTAATAATTTGTTCACTTTCAAGCATTTTAATGAAATTCCTAGAACGTCTGGGTGGTGTTACAAATTATAGCTAATGGTGATGTGGTATATTATTCTGTGCTTCGTATAATTCCATAGTATTTTCTAGTATAGTCACGAAAGGTGTCAAAATGGTTTGAAACAATTAGTGACACAGTAATTATTGTACGAATATGGCAATCACTCACGGATGCCTTATTTTTATAAACTGAAATAAGGTGTACTAAGATAAGTTCTAAGTACCTCTATATTCAAGGAAACCACCGTTTATATATATAGTGCCCTATTGTTTTCTCTCCAAGTAGTAGTGTGTACGTACTGTAGGAGATGAATTTATATTAGAGTTGTGCCCGCGGTTTGACCCGCGTGTTTTGGATGGTGGATGATGATGATGAAAAGTAGTAGTAAGTAGTGCATTTAAACGCAGTGAACATGGTCACTGGTAGCCTGCCGTGCGATTCTCTAATGATTCGTCGACGAGCTCACCGATGTCAAATACTTTATAAGGTTTTATAAGGTTATTTTTCCAACGTTTCTTGTCATCTCGCCATTTGTTTCACGGATGTTGTCAAAGATGCAACGATGTTTGCTCTTAGAGAATCGCACGGCAGGATGACAGTTGACGGTTATAAAGTTATGGGAAATATTTTTGTGTACATCCTATCATATTTTAATCAAAACGTTGCCTACGTAGGCAGTATAGTCACTCAAAATATCGAGAGGTCTTGCTGTATTGTACTAACTTATTTTTTTTATTTTAAATCACATTTTTATTTAGGGAATTAATTAGCTTGATCACTGGATCTCAAGAAGGTGGTACTTGCCAACCAAGCCAAACTTTATTGAAATTAGTGTGTTTTTTTTAAATTTATACGGCTCTCTTTATATAAACATTCTCGCCACATATTGGCACACACACACACCTAGCTAAAATTTATGGGTTATCGAACCGGATTGAGTGGTTGGGCTCTCCAGAACATGCTCATATACTGCAGACTTAGCTAGTCGAGCCTCTGTTCTTCATATCAGCTATATGTAATTTGATGCGGATACCAATGCTTCTCTTTGTTTGCCCAATGTATGATAAGCCTCACTCACAATCAAGCTTGTAAGCCCCAGCATTTTTTAACCCTTTGCGTCCCAGAGACGTAAATATACGTCAGTTTAATTCATAAATCTTTTGTTTTAATTATCACGGTACAGGAAGGATTAAGGCGATATTTGTTTTAATTAGGTCTTAGTAATTGGCTTATCTTCTTATGCAGCTTGAAGTATGTTTTTAGTGAAGCTCGTCTTAAGATATTACCAATTTTATCAGTTACACCCTTGATGTAGGTATGGTGAGATAGCAGGCTGGCGCACAACTGTTATAGGCTTGGAGCGGCTTCTCTGACTCAATCGTGGGAGTTTGTGATTATTGCTTCGTAGGACATGTTTTTCGTGCTGAAGCTCCTCTGCTCCTCTGCAGGTGGTCAATGCCATAAGCACCAAAGTGCTATGTGCAACAAAGATTTGCCAACCGTAGCCAATTGACGGTGATGGGAGTTACCATTGAGATATTTATCTGCACGAGTGAGTTTCCTATACACTGCAATGTATGACTAGGGGAATTGTCAGAATTTCGGATGATTTTAATGTCTAGAAAGGGTAAAGAGTTATTAATATCTAGTTCCATATCCATATTTTATTATTTATAGAATGTAGATGGTTTAGAAATGCAGTTACTTTAATTTGGGTAAAAGTATCGTCAACATACCATTTGTAGATCATCGGCATAGCCACAGAGAGAGCTCTCTACTCAAAGTCTTCCATGAAAACATCGGCGACAACGAGGGAGACAGTAGCTTCGATTTGGATGTAAAATTTGTTCTCCCAGAATAATTTGCCATACTGATTTAACTTTCTTTTGACTATTTCAATACAATCTTGCACGGGTAACCTTATGCACAAGTATTTTTCATAAAATCTTACCATTACCTTTATCTTCAGATATTTTTTATTTTTAATTTGCCTGAAGAAGTGGTAGTGGAAGTCAATTTTGTCGCGAGCGGTAGCGCAAAGGGAATCCTATACTACCAACGCACACGGAGGGCAAAAAGTCAGTGTCCGGCGGGCACTGTCTCAAATTGTCGACTATTAGGTTACCGCGTTTTGTCATCCGAGGGCAGACTGGCGGCGCGGCATATCCGTAGCTACGTAGCAGCGAGGGCAGCCGCGGGCATCGACGGGCAGACGCGGTCTTTATTGCTACGTGGTCAAAAGTCCCGTCGTCTGCATAGTGCCATTGTGACGTTGGTAGGATTATAAATAATTATAGGATATATATATAGGATTATAAATACTTAGTACTAATAACGAACTAATAAATAAAACCACAGGGAGATTCGAGTGATCAAAATCGACCTGTTTGGCACAGAATTAAGCAACTAAGGAGATAACGAACACAATCATACGAGTACAAAGCGAAAGTTTGTGAGTGTGTTTGTATGTTTGTAACTTCTTCACGCTCAAATGGCTGGACCAATTTTGATGAAATTTGGTATGAAGGTAGATGAGGCGCTGCACATATACAAAACTAGCTGTGCCCCACGGTTACAACCGTGTGATGATGGATAATGATGATAATGAGGATGAAAAAGTATCCTTTATGTTATTCCAGCACCTCATCTATCCACTTGTACATACCAAATTACATTAAAAACCCATTCAGTAGTTTCTGTGTGAAAGATTTACAAACATCCATACATACATCCATACAAACTTTCGTGTGTATGTAGTAGGATAACAATCGCCCGTCTATAGTCAGTCTATTATTATTATTATTATCAAGTGATTATTTTGATTGTTTCTAAGGTTTATATAATCTAAACCAGTAGTTTTCAAAATTTATAATTAGTTATTTTATATAACTAATTGTAATTAACTACTACTAGTTTAGTTGTAAGTTGCTATAAAGTTGAATTAATTGCCTAAAAATATGCTATTGTTTCTTCTAAGTATATAAGTGTGTATTAAAATTATTATAACGGAACGAAACAGGTGAATTTTTGATGTTTTTTTAAGTTGATGACACAGTTGAAATAGTTGATTTTGCATAGGGAGCAAAAAACTATTTTTAAGGCGAGAGTGATTTTTTTAATAGAGAGCGTAGGTAGCGAGGGATTCAAATTACGTCACTCGAGTTTAAAATATTATTGCTTCCGAGGTGGACACTCTTTATCTTCCTTTTAATCAGCCTTTATGATAGCTCTATTATACTTATTAATATAAATAGCACGTTTATTTACTACAATTAGGAACAATGAGACATAAACTAGAAATAATTAGAGACAATAATGAGAGATAGTAATTAGATGTTTAAATGTGAGCAATTATGGAAATGCACCGTAACAACTTTATTTAATTCTCATTACTTGAGAAACACAGTCACTTTATAAAACTAATTACAACTTAAATTTAAATTTGAGTAAGCAATTAATAAGTATACGAACGAAGGCGAAATGTATTTCGCGCGTATTTTTACATCTCTACAAACTTTTTTTTATTCGGCGCGCGGCATTTTTACTGCCTGTGTTTATACAATGTTGGAAATTGATTTATTTGATGATTGGTAACTTTACTTAAAATATCCACATTCCAAATTCATATATTTTTTTTAACATTTTTAACCATCAGGGTTAACAAATCAGAGATTATTTATTTCATAAACTATACAGAATGGTGGTATAACAATAGTTCCTATTTTCAACAGTTTTGCCCTTATCGGACATACAATATTTATGTTTTAAATTATATTTAAAACTCACTAAAAAGCAGCACTTAAATCAAATTGTTTGTGCAATGGCCTCTTTGGCACCTTTGGGTTTTTTTATTTATATCTATGTAAGGTGTATTGAATCAGTAGATAAAGTTACCAAATGGAGGGAATATTGTCATAAAAAGTGCGCGACTAGCGGCCTTCGCTGCTAGACCACGCTCTCCATGCGGATGGGCATCAGTACTGCCCGAACACCGGTCGGAATATAACGACTAGATAATAAACGTGAGTGTTTGCCGGTTTAACCATTTAACTGGAGGGAATATATTTATAAATATTTGTCTCCCACATTTGATTATTTATTATTACGTTAATTGAACGTAAATAGCACTTCCTCGATTACCTTTCTGATTTGGAGAGAAGTTATCGGAAATTGAACCATTTATTAATTTTATCTTATTTCACACTTATGGTGTGTATACATAGCTAATTTACAAATAAGAAGTATATCTAATACAGTCATGTCTAATGTTTAACTTTTTTTTAATTATAATATTGGTTATATTCTAATTACGTTATCAATATAATTATTGATATTATATAATTATATTGGATATAATATTAATTACACTTACATCATTATTTTCCGTAGTATTATTGTGGAACATGGCGGTAAAGTATTTTAATACTCGTAGTATTAAGTAGATACTAAATGTTCGCATGGATAGTAAAATATATTACGTTTAACACTTCTCTCACTCATTTAATATCAAAGTATATATTTAGTAAGCTTCGTAGGTATATATATATCTATACCTACGTAGCTTACGTAGCGTATACCTCTAGGCTTTTATTAATAAACGTTGCGTAAACATAGATTAGGCGTAACATGCTTTGTCTTGCTTTCACGCGTGACATTTACTGCAAGCGAAAAATTGACAGATAGATGTTTGAACTACTCCGGGTGTAAGCCAAGCTTATTAATAAGGCCGATAGCGTATAAAATAGACATTCATAAATATTACGATCCAGTTAAAAACTTACCTAACTGTTATCCCATAATGTACGAGTATTAACAATAACATAATATTATAATAACAAATAAATAGTAAAATATCTAATCTATAAAACATTTATAGCAAATATATTATTGCTACATTAAAAGTCTTTTAATTTATGTAATATGTATTGCAAAAAAATATTTATAATAAAGCACCGTATAAAAATGTCACACGACTCAAGTACAGCTGTGCGATTCTCTAAGAGCAAACTTCGTTGCATTTTTGACTACATCCGTGAAACAAATGAAGATGTGACAAGAAACGTTGGAAAAGCAACCTTATGTACAAGGGCGATATCTCATAAAGTATTTGACATCGGTGAGCTCGTCGACGAATCATTACAGAATCGCACGGCAGTTCAATAGCTTCAATGAGATATAAACATCAAGTGGTTTTGTTTACGGTTCGCCCTTTAAACAAAATGACATCTGTTAGCAATTAGGTGTCAAACTACGCGCTTTCACATGGGCTCTACCCTTAGTTCTTCAAAGGTTAAATATGTAATACTACACCAAGATACAGTGGAATAACATAGAATATAAAATAATAGTTATATTATGTTACAGAAATTAACATCGAGACATTACAATCAACAGCTGTTTTCATGAAAGCACCGGCTATTTTTATAGCGCTTAATTCAAATCGATCGATACCAGACTCGCCTCGAGTGCAAGTTATTTATTCATAAACTTTGAAAAACTTGACTTCCTACGCGGACTGCTCTTTAGAAAGTGGCTTTAGTTTGTCTTTAAAGTTTCTTAAATCTTAACGGCAAACAAATTTTAGAAATGTTTATTTTACTTCTTCTTCTTCTTGTTGTCGATCGTATATATATTTTAGTAATCAAAATAATATACGATATACGTCGATGACGTCTCGCCTAGCACTCATGTGCTAGGCGAGACGTCATCGACGCGGGCTTCCCGAACACTCACACACACACAGGCCACCGAATGTGGACGAAACTATAGTCGGACCTATCCGATAAATATTACGTGAGTAATCGCGTATTTCTAATTAATAATTAGTGAAAACCACGTTAGTTTTTATAACAAAAATGCATAATAGTAGTATTTATAGTTATATACATATTTTATAATGCTTTAGTCATTAGAATGCTACATCCCTGACCAACATCCCTGCGTAATATATATTTTAATTAATTTATTACCACGCGTATGAAACCGCGGAGCGCAGCTAATATTATTCCGATCGAGTGCAACGCTGTCACATCAGTTACTTTGCTACTCGCATAATTACACTTTAAAATTTTTGTGATTTTAGCACTAGGGTCATGGGGCATGACACACAATGCAGTACCTAGGAAGATTTATTTACGTATCTCTGAATCAGTAGGTATAACACTGAAAAGCCGAACACAATTTTATTTCTCTTGTATTTCATCTACCAGTCTCCCACGAAATTAAAAGCATTCACAAATTAAACCCCATCTTCTGCTCTCTTCTAAGTCTTCTAACAATGATGCTGTCTTTCTCGATAGGGACTGTACAACGTAGGTTATATGTATTTGTTTATCTAGAAGTTTTAAGATTCTGAGTTTTCCTTTGCGGTACGGGTACTGTTTAAAGTTTGTAGTTTTGTTGTTATCCACTTTGTAGCAGTTACTCTTCGACGTAACACGTTTACTTTTCCCACTAAAATAGGTGCAATAGTGTACACACTTACATCAGTGGGCCGAGCACGAATATCTGCTCAAGTATAAAGTTAAATATTGTATCGTTTACGTATTCAGTACAAACTATGATTTACCTGTGCCACTATTGTACTAGATAAGTGACAGTTTGTACTAAATACGTTAACGATGCGATTACGTTACACTTAAGCTCATTTTCGTGCTGACCCACTGCACTCCTGTTACGGATATACGTGGTTTATGAACTCAATGAGTGGTGACTATTATATACATTTTTTTAAAGACAAATGTTGTGCTATGCCAATATGTAGACAAACTAAAACTAATCCTGAGCGAAACCGGTCTCGCCACACGTTATTATTCTAAAGTTGTGGTTGGTTTGAAGATCTTGTACACTGATCCTAAGATACGAGTACCTAGGGTGACCAACTGGTCTACGACCATTTATCTTCCCTATAGGTAATTACCTAGCGGCCAATCAAATCTGGACGAATTATTTGCGCAAGGAGTTTGTATCGAGCACTGAGAGAGAATACTGGTTAAAGTCCTTTTAAAACAGTGAATAAAATAAGCTTTTTAGAGTGGGAAATGTATGTAAAGATATTTTAATTTCGGACTGGTCATTCCAAAGATTAGCGCGTGTAAAAAAAAGTTTTTCGCTTCATCATATTAAAGTATAGTATAAAAGGTACTCTCCGCGTAGTTTACCCGCCTAAATTTCCAGAGACTAACGCATTTTAAATGTGTGCGTTTTTATTGTGGTGTAATACACTGAAATTGTACAATGCGCTTGTTTACAGGGGCCTAAGTCTCTAAGCTATTGAACCGCGTTATCGTAACTCAATTGTATGAAAATTGACGTTATTGAAAATTGTCGTAGTCTGCTCGCTAGTTAGGTCTGATCACGGTCCAGCGGCTTGCTATGGATAGTTTGTAATTGGTATGCTATAAACTATTGTGATTCGATTGCGTTGCTAAAGTGGAGTACATTGGTAGTCTGATCCATAAACTCACGTTTCTGTGATATTTTGGAGGTTTTTAGGTAGCAAAACAGCTAAATGATTAGCAATATATTTATATATTGTGTTTTTGCTTGTAAACCACAGCATTGATGTTTTGACTGATGCTTGATTGATAGAAATGTGCTCTTATTTCAGTGGCAACATTAGCAAGCCATTGGCACAGCACAGTTTACAGTTACAGCGACGTGATTGCTATACCTACAACTGCGATTGAGAAGTAGATATAATTATCTATCTCGAATCTAATTAATCTACTTTTCTATCTAACTAATCTACCAGATTAGACATTACAGGCAGCTCAATCGCAGAAACCTGACTGTGTGGCGTTTGCTCAGTAGCTATGAGACTTGGGTCCCTGGTATGTGTTTGTAACTTTATACTCCTAACTATACTGCAACTATTGTAGACAAGCCCTGTACTGAATGTATGTAATATTTCAAAGACTGGATAAATGATACAAGTCCAGCACGTACGTACTAGCAAGATTTTCTCTTGTTCACTTTTCTCTGCACACTTAGAATTATTCTTATGAGCATGTTGTAAGAAACGGTCTGGTAAATATTTTTGTGATATTCTGAAAGAGTGCCTTTTCTGGAGAAAATATTGAACCCGACTTCAAGAGATTCAACCCTTGTGTATGGTATTTTTGTTCTGTTTAGTGTAAATATGTGAAACAGCTGACGCTTTGAAGGTTTTGTTCGTTTTTGTTTCCTTACAAGAACGTCTTAGGACTTCAGACGAATTGGTACAAAAGGGTTCACAGTAGTTTAGAAGCATTTCATTCAACTTCACTATCTAAACATGTCTAAACTAAATTCTAGCAGATCTTCAGGTTTATAGCACGTATTTTTATCCTGGACTAAGCAAGATTGTTAAGTGGCTTAACTACAACTTGCTCACACTTAATGCTGACAAGACGAAATTTGTTGCATTTAGAGTCTCATGCCGTTCCGCGCCCTCTAAGCCGCCATGTATTCAACTTCACACATGTGCAATATATTCACAACACCAATGCACCGACGTTTGCCCGAAATTAGAACAAGTCACTGACATTAAATATTTAGGCATATATATAGACGAACTTCTATCCTGGACAAAACAAACACAGATACTTAGCAATCGCATAAGAAAGTTACTGTTTATATTCAAAAAGCTTAGAGCAATAGCAGACGTAAAAACAATAAGAATGGTTTACTCTGCACTGTGTAAGTCACTTATTTATTATTGTATAACTTCATGGGGTTCAGCATATGTAACACATCTTGTTAAAGTTGAACGTGCACAACGCGCAGTTCTTAAAGTCGCTTACAAAAAAGCTTTTCGATACCCGACTAACGAACTGTACAAAGAAACCGAAGAACTAAGGGTACGCCAGCTATTTATTTTGGCTACTGCATTACGTTTTCACAAAACAGCTCTACTAACCACCAACGTTATCAGATCCAGAAGGAAACCAAAATGGGATTCAACAAAGACATCTGGAAGGATAGGACAGAAGTGTCACAACTATTTAGGGCCATACATTTACAAACAGCTAAATAAGACACTTAATATAATTAATGACACCTCACGCGTATGTAGAACGAAAATATTAAGTTACCTTCTATCACTTGATCATACTAGCACGGAAAATCTGCTAAGAATAAACATATGAAAATAATTAATTTATAAATAAAAACAATTAATTAATACTATCTAATAATCGAAATAAAATTGAAAAAATCTAATAGTCTTATAAAATCCGTAATATACATTATTATTTCTAATTACTTATTCCACTTCATACTTATTCCATATATAATGCCTAATTTATTATTTGTTTTTTATCTTGTCCCTTATTTATACAACCTGCACTCATCACTATCTCACTCGTTGACATAAACACGGCTCACGTGCTTCATCGTGGACTTACTCACCAGCACCCTGGAAGTGAACTAGTCCTCACAAACTCAGGGTATCCTACCGTGAGGACTAGAGATAAACATAATTCATCTACTGTGTTTACTATATGTAAAGCTATTATTATTGTGAGCGATAAAACTTATCATCTAAGACCTGCATATATTATTATTATCACTTATTATAGTTGTGCAATAAGCACAGGTATCGTTAGATTTATTTTTAATTACTCAACTCCACATAGATTGTTCAACGTAGATGATCTGTACATTAAAGCATAACACGTAAGTTATTGTAAGAGAACCAACATTTTGAGTAAATAAAATATTATTATTATTATTATAATTTGTCGTTATTGATGAAGGAAAATAATTTTTTTTCCAAACACAGAACGTTGCAATAATTCTATAAAAATAAGCCATTATTATAAAAGGCAAAGGTATTATATAGGTAAAAAAGCCTTTGATTATTGCATTCTGACTCGTCAAGGTGTGTAAAAAATATTTTTGTCAGTTCATAATCATAATCAGCCCATTTTGTTCCCACTGCTGGGACTCGAGCCTTCCTGTTAGAGGGAGAAGTTGGGCCATAATCCACCACGCGGGCCCAGTACGGCTTGTTGGATAGGTTAGTGGCCACCCCATGTCGAAGTTTTCAGGCCACCCGAAGGCCTTCGACATAGCCTCACGACTATTGTTCAAAGACAAACAACAGGGACCGACGGCTTAACGTGCCCTCCGAAGCACGAAAGCGCTCAATTGAATAATGCCACTAACGGTCACCTATCCAAGTCCAGCCGTGCGATTCTCTAATGATTCGACAATGCGATCGTCGACGAGCTCACCGATGTCAGATACTTTATGAGATATCGCCCTTGTAAATAAGGTTGTTTTTCCAACGTTTTTTGTCATCTCATCATTTGTTTCACCGATGTTGTCAAAGATGCAACGATGTTTGCTCTTAGAGAATCGCACGGCTGACTGCAGGAAATGTTGCTTAACTTGTTGATCGGTTAAAATCGCTAAGTCAAGCTCCGCTACGAGCGCTTCGTCAGTTATTTTCCAAATAAAAATATGTAGCTATTAATATTAATAATAATGACAAAAATATTATATTAATAGCTAAGGTCAATATGTCAAGCTAGCACAATAAAGCAATATAATAACTTAAATAACTAGTCTTAGATAAGTAACTATGAAAAATTTGAGGAAGGTGGGAATAATGTGGCGACGGCTTTTGTTAACTTTGTATAATTTCCCTAGATTTGTTAGAGTTTTGACTTGGTGGATTATTAACCATCAATTTTTGTAATGGTGCACGAGTGTAGGCAAAGTGTACAAAACCATGAAACGTTGTTTTGTGTTTTCCTCATCAATCGCCTTAGAAAGCCGGCCTTACTTATAAACGTTGCTTAAATTCAAGCTGCTTAATTTTTTACGGCGCAGAACAATTCTCCTGTGTCCACCACATAATAACGTCATTTAAAGTTAAGCAGCGTTTATAGGTAAGGCCATGATTAACAGCCTTTTTTTAACACAGTTTGGTCGATATTTGCGACAAGGAGTTTAGCATTAGAATAAAAACTGTATTGTGTTATTATATAAGAAAATTACTCTTATAGTTAGTAATTGTTCCAATTTTAATGTGCATTTTAACCTCTATCTTCCCTTTTTCGTAATTAAATATCTTTTTTACGCTTAAGTTATTTCTCTTTCTCGTAGTCATGGTATAAAGTATAGTATGTAACGCTTGAATAAAACGGATTTATATCTATGAATCACTCGAATCGCTCAGGATTCTAACACTTGAATAACTCGCTACTCTCGTGATTCAATCATTACGAATCACTCCCTGCGGTCGTGATTCAGTCGTTAGAATCCTTCACTTACTCGTGATTTATCTATGGCCCTCGCTTTAAATCCGTCCTGTATTCACTAATTGCATAATACCTATACCAATGTAGCGCATTAGTCTTACCACCAAATTACTTAGTATGCGTATTTTTACTTTTTTGCTAAGAATTTCTCTTAATTTATTCATTTATTTATTTAGTCTTTAGCACAAAACAAATGTACAAGGAGGACTTAATGCTAAGTAGTTCTTTTTACCAGTCATTCTGGATCAGGAGTAGATCTTATGTTGATGTTTTAGTAGGTATGTGAATTAATATCAGTAGGTGGAGGCATACTATAGGCATATATTTATGCGTTTTCAATGGGACTAGTCCTTGTTCGTAGTACTAATATTTATTCTGTGTTAATAGTTCCTTAAATCGATTGGCAATGACTGTATTAAAAAAAATACTGTGTTCTTTGTATGTAATAATACGTATGATAATATGAGTAAACTTATCAATCGCACCCATATCACCGACCGATAGTGATGAGTTACATAATGTATTGACGAGATGCAAAAAAATGCTTATCACTTACAAGAATGAAAAAGCATTTCTTAGTGATTCCTACAGCCGGTTTTCACGGCAACCGTGAGGTAATCCTCACTTTGTAATCAAAAGGGTATAAGTATGAAGATGCATTTGGTAAAATCAGATACAGTTGGATACTTTCTGTACAAGAATGGAAACGGCATTACAACATAAATTGCATTAAAATGTTCAGCAATCAACTGTCACAAGGGAATCTCATCGACGTGGTTGTTTGATTATTGCGAGTAACAAACCACCGCTGACACCGTTCGCATAGCGATTTAATTTTCTAGGGTTGGCGATTTTCTTTTTCTGACGCTTTTTGTTTAAACTGATCTGATAGATCGTAGTAGTGGAGGCAGTGAGGGTGAGGCATAGCGGTGAGAGTGAGGCGTAGCAGTGAGGGTGAGGCGTAGCAGTGAGAGTGAGGCATAGCAGTGAGGGTGAGGCATAGCAGTGAGAGTGAGGCATAGCAGTGAGAGTGAGGCATAGCAGTGAGGGTGAGGCATAGCAGTGAGAGTGATGCATAGCAGTGTAGGTGAGGCATAGCAGTGTAGGTGAGGCATAGCAGTGAGAGAGAGGCGTAGCAGTGAGAGTGAGGCGTAGCAGTGAGGTAGAGGCATAGCAGTGAGGGTGAGGCATAGCAGTGAGGGTGAGGCGTAGAAATTCTGGTGTCATTTCGGAAGTTTTCTGCGTAAACTGTATTACCTACAGATAGATCGTAGTGGCAGAGAACTGGAGGCATAGATGTTTTGAGTGGTAAAGCTTTGTGCTTTAGATTGTGATCGTCTTCGTGAGAGTCTGTAAAAGCTGCGGTACATGTGTTTGCTGTAGAAATCTTAATTTCATGTTCATTTTTAATTTTGGTAGTTTTCACAATGTCCTTTTTATTCGTAATTTAGAAAGTTTGGTATAACATCTGAACTTGCCAGTATGTATTAATGTATTAGTGCATATTTTTGCGTTTCGTGTGATTTTAGTATCATTGCGACGAAAAACCTAACTAAAGTAATGTCTTACTTCCCTTCGCATTAAATTATTGGTATCCGTACTCTTCTGTGAAATTGCCTCAAGAACCTATATATGTACAGTTGCAACAAGTACGATTTTAAAATCAGAGTCAACTCACCTGCCGCAGTCACATAAATAAGTCTCTAATAAGTCACTGTCCTGTCTAAGTCCGTTCTAGTAATGCGGGGGATAATGACGGCGACAACCACAAAACAATGTTTCCTGATTTTGTTCACTTTGCCTACAGCCGTGCACACAGATCACAGAACTATGGTCGGGCACCATTACGAACACTTTGCTGTTAATAAACAAGAAGACAAAAGAGTATTCGACCAATGTGTGTTACCAGTGATGACTTTGGCAGTGAAACGTGGTCTCTTACTAAGGGCTTCATAAGTAAGCTCAAAGTTACGCACAACAAGCTATGGAGAGGGCTATGCTCGGGGTTTCTCTACGTGATTAAAGGCTGAAGAAAGGGATAATATTTTTACAAAGCGTTTAAAAGATCTACTACTAACAAAATGCTACTATGACTTGAAAGAATTCATGAATGATTCATGCATCTAATGTTTTTGTTAATAATTATTTTGACTAACTTGAATGAATCGGCCCGCTCATAAACCATATTGCTACACCCAAATAGGGTCATATGTTTCTTACCATAACTGTTACATCTAAAATACAATGAACATATGATTGCAATAAATAATTGAGTTTGATCAAATGAGGAAGAAGAAGAAATGAGGAGATCCGTAGAAGAACGAAAGTCTCCGAAATACCCCAGAAGATTAGCCAGTTAATGTGGCAGTGGGTAGGGCACATAGCACGCAGAACAGATGGCCGATGGGGCCCGAAGGTTCTGGAGTGGAGACTACGGACCGGTTAGCGCAGCGTAGGTCGTCCACCGACATGGTGGACAGACGACCTGATAAAGGTCGCAGGACGACGTTGAATGCAGGCCGCTTCCAACCGGTCCCTTTGGAAAATTATGGGGGAGGCATATGTTTAGCAGTAGACGTCCTGCGGCTGAGATGATGATGATGATGAACTGTTAATAATCCACCACTAGTGCCTACTATCTCCCACTAGTAGAATAATATATTGTACTATAAGTATGTAGTTGTTTTATCAATGCCATAATTAAGGACCAAATCCATTTCAAATACAAAACCATTTGCTATACTAAAATAGGTTAAACAAAGGCTAGGTTTTAAATTACACGGTCATAAATATCTACAAACACTATGTGAGGTAGGTGCTGAAAAATTCACGTAATTGCGATTGCTGGTAAAAATACAGTTTACTTTTTGTCGTATGATTCACTTCGGCGTGAATCATGCTTACAAGGTCGACGGCATACTGCTTGACTCACTTTATTACAAAAATACAAGCTTACCTACTTTTCATGATTTACGATAATCGAACATTACATTGAGTTATTGACATAGTGATGTGTTAAAAAAGTTATGTCTTATACTTACTATAGTCCTGTGGCACTAACCGAATAGAAAACTGACTCCTACAGGATTATTTTTTCGGGGCAAAACGTAATCAAATATTCTTTTCTTTTCTATATCTTCTAACCTAAGCTAAACTCAAAGTTAGTCTTATTTGTGAAGTAGGTACCTAATTTGTTGTAATTATTACATTACCGCGCTATATATGTACCGCTCAGATAGAGTTGGCCCATCCGCCACGCGGGCCCAGCTCGGCTTGGTGGATGGGCTAGTGGCCAACCCATATCGAAGTTTACAAGACGCCCGAAGGCCTTCGACATAGCCTAACGACTGTTGTCCTAAGACACTCTGAAGCGGTCACCCATCCAACTCATAACCGCAGCAAATGTTGCCATTGTTGATAGGTTAAGATCGTCAAGTCAAGCTAGGCTACGAGCGCTTCAGCGTGGAGTATAAATAGTAGTTTATGCAACGGTCATATAATAGGGGTTATTCAAACACGAGTATAGGTTTATCGCTATAGGCGAAACCGAGTGCAGTAATAGTATTACACGAGTGTTTTAATACCTTAATTATATGCCTTTGCATACACTATTTTATCTTCACTCATACAGTTGAAATGAAACAAAAGTGGAAAATGAATTAAGTATTTATTTACTATAATTATTGTTAAAATTATGAGTGTTGCAATTATGGAATTGAATATTAATTATTATTAATTAATTATGTCAGTCAGTCAGCACAAGAAATTATATTCTTTTTACAATGGTTCATTTACTGTCCAAGCCACTCTTCTGTGCAATTTCGTATTTATACTTATTGATTACGTATTTTCTACCGACTTTGTAAAAGGAGGAGGTACTTAATTCGAGTGTTTTTTTTAATGTTTGTTACCTCATAACTTTCGACAGGGAGAACGGATTTTTAAAATTTCTTGTTCTTTTTGTCTTGTATGTTTTCCGTGTCCCATTAAAATTTTATCAAATTCGGTCAAGTAGGTAATAAGTAGGTATTAACTGAATAGAATAGAAGTCTGTTTACAATTTTTCAAATAGTACTTACTTGTTATTGTTGGGTATGACACTTTCCGAGTAGGTATAGGAGTATATATCTACAGTGGTGAATAATTTGTATTACCATTATAATAATATGATATTGCAAGAGTACGTACTGTTATATCCCTATTGTATTATCTCGTTTTGCTATTATTATTTCTCAATTATTTTTTATTCATGTTTGCTTATGTTTTAACAACGCGCTCATGTCAATGAATTTTAAATATACATTCCATCCTAGGGTCGCCTAGAATAGCTTGCTTTTAATTATTTAATTTAAAATTACATAAGTTCTCATATAATGTATTATCTATCTATCTATATATTCATATCATAATTTATTGCTCGACTAGAAGTACAATACATTTACTTACATACAGTGATACATAATCGAAGTATATTTTTTTCTATTTTCAATAAGTCTCTGCAATAAATAAAGAGCCGCACACAGCACCCTCACGGGCAATATTTTCCGAATGGACACCCCTAGAAATAGTTTCGTCTCCCAAAACGAACGGTCGGATGCTCGGAATAACTTAAACAATGCGTCTGAAATCTTGTCTAACTGCTTGAAATACGGAATGTTTGATTCCTAGCCCCGCGCCGTATTCTGAGCCTGTCGGCGGTGCGCTTGGGAAGCCTTATGCCATTTACACAAGCTATAAATATTGACGTCATTGATTTATTTGGTTATAGGTATACAAGAGATGTAAACGACCTGTTAAATCTTCTATATGAGCAAATATTCATTATAAACAGCGTATCATGGTTTCAAGAAATTATATATGGAAAATTTACTGAAACCATGATTTAAACTGGGGAAAATAATTTAGTCCACGTTTTATAATAAAGCGGAATAACTTTAAGCTCTGGGTTATACTGACATTTTAGGGGCGGGTCCCCAGTTTAACTTATAGTTTCAAGAAATTACATATAGAAAATTTTCTGAAACCATGATTTAAATTGGGGAAAATAATGTAGTCCACGTTTTATAATAAAGCGGAATATCTTTAAGCTCTGGGTTATACTGACATTTTAAGGGCGAGCCCCAGTTTAACTCATAGTTTCAAGAAATGACATAGAAAATTTACTGAAACCATGATTTAAACTGGGGAAAATAATTTAGTCCACGTTTTATAATAAAGCGGAATAACTTTAAGCTCTGGGTTATACTGACATTTTAAGGGCGAGTCCCCAGTTTAACTCATGGTTTCAAGAATTAACATATAGAAAATTTACTGAAACCATGATTTAAACTGGGGAAAATAATTTAGTCTACGTTTTATAATAAAGCGGAATATCTTTAAGCTCTGGGTTATATTGACATTTTAAGGGCGAGTCCCCAGTTTAACTCATGGTTTCAAGAAATTACATATGGAAAATTTACTGAAACCATGATTTAAACTGGGGAAAATAATTTAGTCCACGTTTTATAATGAAGCGGAATAACTTTAAGCTCTGGGTTATACTAACATTATAAGCGCGAGTCCCCAGTTTAACTCATGGTTTCAAGAAATTACATATGGAAAATTTACTGAAACCATGATTTAAACTGGGGAAAATAATTTAGTCCACGTTTTATAATAAAGCGGAATAACTTTAAGCTCTGAGTTATACTAACATTTCAAGGGCGAGTCCCCAGCTTAACTCATGGTTTCAAGAAATTACATATGGAAAATTTACTGAAACCATGATTTAAACTGGGGAAAATAATTTAGTCCACGTTTTATAATAAGGCGGAATAACTACAAGCTCTGGATTATACTGACATTTTAAGGGCAAGCGTGGGCTACGGCTATGTCAGCATACAATAAATACTAAATACTTTTATTATATCGACTGTAAACAAAACGTACACTTTACACTTTAACTCAATCCCCAAAGAAAACCACCAATTCAGTCACGCACACCCACTTACTTATTTCATACACCAAACAATGTAATACTCACTAAGCATAGTCTTATATATAAACATAAACTGTATTATGTGTTATAACATTGTAAGGACATACTTAGAGATACTGTGGAAATGACAACGAACACTGGTTCCGAATTATCAAGCTTAAAACAATGCACGTTTTGTCTATCTTCGAGAATAATTACTACTATACTAATACGTTGGCTATTGTATACTAGTAATTATTCTGGCAATACCTGAAAAATGCGCATTTCTCGCTATAAAACCGAAAGAAAACATCTCAAGGCCTGCATTGACGTCTCGGTTGAAGAGAAGGATATTCCAGAAAATGATCATTGCCTGCTTCAAATACATTAACCTCACCCTATCATATTATTGTAGTAAGGCTTTACGTCATTAGCTATGTTCTTGTTGTAATATACATAGATAGGCTAGTACTTAACTTACTAAGTTTTCGACGGAGATTAGCTTTCAGTTGGAAAAGTTCCAAGTTATGCTAACAAAATTTAAAATAATGTTTTGTGTATAAGTATATCCCTTCAAGGGTCGATGTCATTATAACAATGATTTTTCTATTGTGTCTAGCCGTGCGACTTTTGATGCAATATCTTTCTTTATATCCGTTACTTCGTAAGAAAAAAAAACACCTGATTTAAATAAGGACACTTAGCTTTCTAGAAAGATGGTAACATGACATGATGGTACTGGCTCTATACGTTCTACTTAAAGATTGTTATTAATTTCCTGAAACTGCGTTACTGCTTAGTCGGTACGGTCAGGATATATTCGAGTCACGAGTGATTAGTAATCCGCTTCCTCTAGGCAGACTTACTTAGGACCATCTTCGACCACTTAATATCAGCCGAGATAATAGTGAAATGCAAGTTTATATTTTTAAAAAACATCTTGTACCTACTCTTTACCTTAATCTTCTATCGTATCATTTCAGTACATAGGTTGTTCCTAAGACCGTATCCATTGATAGATTTTTTACTCACCTAACGCAGTATGGGCTTAATGCGGTCCAGCAGCTATCATGCGCTCAGTATTAACGTTATAAATTAGGACGTTAACTGGCCCTCCCACTCAAATAACTATAAAGCCTGGGCAGCTCACATTACCCGCACTTGTGATGGCTCCTCGCAACTTATGCTCGCCTAGTCTGCACATTGTCTTTCATAAGGTGCTCATAAAGATATGAAGTGGGTAGTTTGCTATACATATAGTGTCATTCGTATATTGTTAAGGGTTTATATTTAAGCAATTACATTAATAATACTCATACTTATTTGTGCATTGTAATATTTTAGAAAATAATATTATTTGGCAACTATACGTAGTTAATTAATGACATTCAGTTCTATTCATCGGGCTGGACTGTGCTGAATGTGTGAAATTATTCCTTACGGCCCTGTTAACCTAGTGGGCAGTACCATGCTTTGGAACTGACGGGTCATAGGTTCGATCCCTGGCTGAGGCAAATATTTGTGTGATGAGCACGTTTGTGATGTTGTAAATGTTGTAATGTCCGTGTCCGTGCCTCCCGTGACACAGAATACTATACTGAGTGTGTGTATTTAATGCCACACCGCTATTTTAATTTTATCTAATATTAACACGCAGAAGCTGACAGTTTTAAAAGTTAAAATCTACTGTTATAGCCTTTTGAGTCTTATATATAGAGTACTACAAAGTATAAATAGTGAACTATACATTTTGCAAATTGTACTTAGGTACATATCGCTGGCTTAATTTTCAAACTTCGTAACTCCTAAATTTTCGAATTATTGATTTTGATGCCATCTAGTGTAAAATGTAGTAACGAACACGATCACTCGTATCTCCTACTTGTTTTTATTTTTTGTTATTTACAAAAAATAAAACTATGTATGTCCACGGCATGAGCAGACTTCTCAGACGAGTTTCTTGCCGCTTTCTCGGTAGGCTCTATATATTTTGGAACGCGGCGGTAGTCTTTAAAGTACATTATAATGAAAAATTGACGTTCATAAGTGCGTCTTTGATGCCTAAATTGAATAAATGATTTTGACTTTGACTTTGAATTTGACTTTGACTCCATTTTGAATGACTGACTGAATACCTTGTAACTCCCGCGCTCAGTTCAGCCATTGGCAGGTTGCATGGAGGTCAGGCATACTTTTTCTAATATTAAATACTAACTGTTCGTTGTTTTGAGAATTGATCTTGAATATACGATGGGGTAAGTCTCTTGTTAAATTTTATTATGTTATTTTATGAACACAATGTTGAAAAGCAAATAAAAGTTGTAATAAAGTTCATATAATGGATAATAATGGAGTTACGTAGTTTTCTCGCTGTAAAGCACGTGTTTAATGTTTTTGGTGTAACGGAGATACGTAGATTTTCTAAGTCGTACGACTGATAACTTTAACTTTTTAAATTTTTTGCCTATTTCAGGTTCTATAAAATCGTTAATAATGTCGAGAAAAATTCTTACATTGAGGATTTTACAAAATGTGAATTTTATTTTGATGATGGATGGATGATGGGTGGATTGATGATGGTTCCTTCCTAAAAGAAAATGAGAATATCAGCCTTCAAAAAATATGTATACTTTTAAGAATGGGTCTGTTCGTGGTAGGTCCGGTAGGTATGTGCCTTGTCATAAATAGTTTCATATATCATCATCATCATCATCAGCCTGTAGCAGTCCACTGCTGGACATAGGCCTCTCCAATTGCACGCCACTTAGGTCTATCTTGGGCTTCTCGCATCCAGTTTTTGCCAGCCGTCTTGCGCAGATCGTCACTCCACCGTGCCTCAGGGCGTCCTACACTACGTTTGCCGAGACGCGGTCTCCACTCTAGAACTCGTTTTGTCCAACGGTTGTCGGTTCTACGGCTAATATGGCCAGCCCACTGCCACTTCAGCTTGCTGATCCGGTGGGCTATGTCGATGACCTTGGTTCTCTGACGGATCACTTCATTTCTGATGCGATCCCTCAGAGAAACACCGAGCATAGCCCTTTCCATAGCCCGCTGAGCGACCTTGAGCTTGTGGACCATTCGAGCCGTCAGTGTCCACGTTTCGGCTCCGTATGTCATGACGGGTAGGACGCACTGATTGAAGACTTTCGTCTTCAGGCACTGTGGAATCGGCGAAGTAAGGACTCGACGTAGCTTCCCAAACGCTGCCCAGCCCAGCCGAATTCTTCTATTCACCTCGTTCTCAAAGTTGTTTTTTCCCAACTGCAATGTCTGCCCGAGGTACACATATTTTTGAACAACTTCGAGAACGGCGCCGTGTATCGCAATCGGTTCCGGTAGAACATGTTCGTTGAACATGACCTTGGTTTTGTCCAAGTTCATCCGTAGGCCGATGCGTATAGAAGAGTCAGCCAGGTCATTCAGCATCTGTTGCAGGTCCTGCAGCGTCTCTGCCACGATGACGATATCGTCAGCAAATCGCAAGTGAGAGATGTATTCGCCGTTGATATTAATGCCACGTCCTTTCCAGTTCAGCGTCTTGAACATATCCTCCATTGCATTTGAAAACAATTTCGGGGAAATAACGTCCCCTTGTCTCACTCCTCGATGCAACGGTATGGGACTTGTTTGCTGATTCTGTACTTGGACGGACATGGTGGCGGTTTCGTAAAGACATCTCATCACTTGGATGTATCGCCAATCTATCTGGCAACGCTGCAGGGACTCCAGAACAGACCAGATTTCAACCGAGTCAAAGGCCTTCTCATAGTCCACGAATGCTAGACACAGGGGCTGATTATATTCTTCGGTCTTCTGTATAATTTGCCGCACTGTGTGAATGTGGTCTATGGTGCCGTATCCGCTCCGAAACCCAGCCTGTTCCGGTGGTTGGAATTCGTCGAGTCTACGCGCAAGACGTTTCGTGATCACTCTTGAAAACAGCTTATAGACGTGGCTTAGAAGGGATATGGGTCGATAGTTCTTCAGCAAGGTCTTATCTCCCTTTTTGAAGAACAGGACGACCACACTCCTACTCCACGCCTCTGGAGTTCTCCCTTCGAACAGGACAGCGTTAAAAAGCTTCTGGAGCTCCCTCAGTACGGGTTTACCTCCTGCTTTTAGTAGCTCTGTTGTAACGCCATCCTCTCCAGGGGCTTTTCCATTTTTAAGCTGTCCAAGAGCGATCTCGATTTCGCCAATACTGACTTCTGGCAAGTCTTCGGTGAAATGGCGTGTTAACGTGGCTCTAGGATCATTTTCGGGATCAGGTCGAGATGCATGCGATGCGTATAATCGGCCATAAAAGTCCTCCACTTCCGAAAGTTTCATATATACAAACTCCATTTTAAGGTGTCTTTAAGAATAAAATATAAGTACCTAATCTACCGAAAGAATAAAAATTGAACTGAATGTTAAATATGATTTCAAGATACCTTCCCTGCGAACTAAAATAAACGCATGGATGAAGGTTTGCGAATCGATTAAGTATCCTTGGGTCCTTCTCTTTTCATTATTGAGTGTTCTCTTATTGTGCCTGAAGACTATGTGGAAGCAAGTAATCAACCATTAAAGACACATAAAGACAAGATAGAAACGACAGAGTCACCTATTATGCATGAAAGCAATGCAGGATCTGCTGAACTACCCGCGTCAGTTGAGGATGTTGCGGAAACTAGTGAGCTTCCTAAAAAAGGTAAAAGTCTCAGGCAGATAAATTAAATGTGAATCAACCATTAATATCGATTGAAGAAAATGTAGAACCGACAAAGTCACTGATCACGCAAGCAATTAAGAGACTGCTGACCTACCTACATTACTTAAGTTTATTGCTTGTGGGTCACCTAAAAAAAGACAAGAAGTGTCAGCCAGATCAGAGGAATGCTAGTCGAAACGGAAAATATATAGAAAAGAGAAAAGCTTATATGGGAAAGAAGATGGTTAATAAATGGCAAGTGAATCCGAACCAGAGAAATAAAAGGGAGGTGTGCTTATATACTAAGTCTAAAGAAAAACAATAAAATACAATACTACAACATAACAGATGACGATATAGTGAATATATGGTAATACTTTTGGCAACTTACTTGTAATAAAATTATTGTTAAGTCTTTCTCTATTTGCAAGAGCAAAGAACTTGCGAGAAGTTACGGACCAACATCAAGACTTAAATATTCTATTTAACTATATCTATTGAGTGACAACAATAAAGAGAGATTCAGGATAGGCAAAACAATGTTTTTAACTACGTTGGGCATTGGAGAATGGGCAATACAAATCTGGATTATCAAAGAAGTAGACACTAATTATATATTTATTGAATCACTGCCAATTATAGAGTCTCATTGTTGTCGCATAAGAGTTCGACAAAATTGTATCTGGAACCAACATGGACAAGCAAAGCTCAACTGTACACAGCTTATGCAAGTGTCGCATTTTTATATAATCTATTTTATAAAAAACAAAAACGAAATTATTATTAGATATATTGTTTTTATTATATTATTATATATTATATATCTATAATGAACTGCACTTGTCTTTATATAGACTTAAGAAGGATTTGTGTGATGTTTGTGAATGTTTTAAAACTAAAAACATTAGGTACTTACTTAAGAATCTTGCAAAGAACACATTGAAAAAAAGACGAGGTTAGAAATGACGAGACGAAGGGAAAATAATTATTAATAATAATTACTTAGTTTTGACACCACCGCATTTTTCTTTTACAATTCTCAAACTCTTAAATATCGTAATACCTTATCTCAAATATTTACATTATTATATATTTTACAATGGAATTCATATAAATTTTAAGTTCAAACATAACTAATAATATACGCTATTTTTTAAAATGAAAAGTTGATTTTAGTAATTATGCGTATATCCATCCGAAATAAAACTATTTATTACATAGATAGAGATACCAAACTTTGTATGTCCAAGAAAACTTCGTAAGTCCATCATACAAGTTTATGAAATATACGTAAGTCCATTAATTTAATCATGTTATCAGACAATGAATCATAATTACAACAAACACAAGCACCATTAATATTTTAATGTAAATAAATCTTTCTCTACTTTTATATTGTTAGTTATTTAATTAAACAGATTTTTCTTCCTCCTGTAAAATTTGACCAAATGGAGATACGAAGTTTGAAAATTAAGCCAGCGATATATTGAATACATTATCATAGCGGAAAAATCTGGTTTCCAGCCAAAACGAGAGAAGTACCCACCGTAATATAGGTACAGGAATATGCGCAAATTATCTTCAAATATAAAATAACACTTCATCTGATGGTATTGTACTTGGTACCTAATAATTTCCAAGACTGGCTTGTCATGAAAATAAATTACCTATTATAAGCATTTCCAAACCTATAACACTAAACAAGCAAGCGATCTCTACAGCTAACTCAGATAGCTGTAATAACAGAATGCGAAACTGGCTATAATAAAATGTATGAAACTCTACTAATGCCTTTGTTCAATTGAAATTGCTCAGCGGAAAATCGGGCAATAAGTATGCATCAGGTCTAGGGCTGCGGCTGATGCTTCTAGAGATGTCTAGCCTCGGGGCATAGAATTCATTTTGTTGTACAGATAGGCAAAACAGAAACTAGAACTCAATTGTGCCTATAATACTCTTCCGTGTATGTCTTTTTTATTATATCTCGCGATGTACCTACACCCGAGGTCTGTTGAAATTGATTTAAGATTTAATATTAATTAATAAACAAATGGATAAAAAACAATTGAATAACTCGTTTATTTTCATTATAACATGAAAAATAGTTTTCACAAAAATCGTCCTACAGTTTTGATTCTAAGCAATTTATACCCAAATGAGGGGGCCATTTGTTTGATAAACAACTCGTTCATTTTCAATCTTACATGAAAAATTGTTAGCATCACAATTGCTTAAAATTAAGTTTGCCGTGGCGGTGCCGGCTTTGCCGTGGCGGTGCCGGCTTAGAATAGCACCCCCCCAACTCTACCCGTGGGTGCCGTAGAAGCCGGCTAAGGGATAACAAATCAGAAGGTGGGCAGCAGCACCTTCCCAGTCAAACACACACAAACTGCGCTCGTCAACCCGCCTGCCAAGCGTGGCGAGTATTGGCAAAAACCCCTCATGGATTGGACAAAAAGAACCAGGCCCCCAGTCCCCGGCAGCCCCGCTATTCCTGGCTACGGTAGCGGCCACGGTAACGGTGGGGCAGGGGGTGCTAAGAATCCCCGGCAGACGCCCGGCTACCACCCCCAACGACGACGACTGGCCCTGGTAACACACAACATACGCACGATGAGGACAGACGAGAAGATATATGAGCTGGAAGAAGAAATGAGTAAGCTACGCTGGGACATTGTGGGGTTATCTGAAGTCCGTAGAGCGGGTGAGGACACGATAACCCTAAAATCAGGTAACCTACTCTACCACCGGGAGGGCGACCAACAGTCCCAAGGTGGTGTCGGGTTTCTCGTCCACAAGTCCCTTACTAACAACATAGTTAAGATCGATAGCGTTTCCAATAGGGTCGTATACCTAATACTCAGAGTATCCAAACGATATTCGCTGAAGGTCATTCAGGTATACGCACCGACGAAGTCGCACCCGGATGATGAGGTGGAGGATATGTATGAGGACATTAGTCGGGCCATACATACCTCTGAAACGCACTTTCTAGTTGTTATGGGGGACTTCAACGCGAAGTTGGGTAAGAGAAGCGAGGATGAGTCGAAAGTGGGGCAATTTGGCTATGGACAACGGAACCGTAGGGGACAGAGGTTGGCCGACTTCCTGGAGAAAGAGGGACTCTTTATGATGAATTCTTTCTTTCAGAAGCCACCTCACAGGAAATGGACCTGGCTGAGTCCCGATGGTTCCACGAGAAATGAGATTGACTTCATTATGACCACCAAAAGGCAAATATTCACTGATGTCTCCGTGATCAACAGGGTTAAAACCGGTAGTGATCACCGAATGGTAAGAGGCACGGTGAATATTAATGTCAAACTGGAGAGGTCTCGTCTGATGAAGTCTACGCTCCGACCTACTCGTGCCCATATTCAAGACCCCGAGAGCTTTCAACTTGAGCTATCCAATCGCTTCGATTGCCTTGAGAACATCGCTTCAGTGGACGAGATCAATAACAGGTTAGTAGAAACTGTCCATACAGTGGGTTCCAAGTACTTTAAACCCCACTGTACAGATAGGCCACAGAAACTCTCCAACGATACCCTCAACCTCATGGCTGAACGACGCTCATTGAAACTGCAGTCTTCGGATGATGCTGAAGCATATAGGCTGCTCAATAGACGAATATGGAAGTCCTTGCGACACGACATTCGGATATTTAATACAAACCGTATTAAAGAGACGATAGAGCGGAAAAAAGGCTCCAAAGTGTTTGCAAGAGACATGTCTATTGGGCAAAGCCAGTTGACGAAGCTGAAGAGAGGAGACGGCAGTGTAGCGTCGACCAAAGCGGAAGTGTTAGGAGAGGTCGAGAGTTTCTACGGACAGTTATACACCTCGGTCGCTAAACCTGTTAGCAGCTCGGCCAAAGACCCAAGAGCCAAGCTGACCCGACATTATACCGAAGATATCCCGGACATCAGCCTGTACGAGATTAGAATGGCCTTGAAACAGCTTAAGAACAACAAGGCGCCTGGTGACGACGGTATCACATCTGAGCTTCTGAAAGCGGGTGGAACACCGGTACTTAAAGTCCTTCAGAAGCTCTTTAAATACCGTCTTACTCGAAGGTTCAACGCCAGAAGCATGGAACAAAAGCGTGGTGGTGCTGTTCTTCAAGAAAGGTGACAACACTTTACTTAAAAATTACAGACCCATCTCGCTTTTGAGCCATGTTTATAAGCTGTTTTCGAAGGTCATAACGAACCGTCTCAGTCGCAGGTTTGATGAATTCCAGCCTCCGGAACAAGCCGGTTTCCGAAAAGGCTATAGTACCATAGACCACATCCACACGCTACGGCAAGTTATACAGAAGACCGAAGAGTATAACTTGCCTCTTTGTCTAGCGTTTGTGGACTATGAGAAAGCCTTTGATTCGATCGAGACGTGGGCAGTGCTTGAGTCTCTCCAGCGGTGCCGTATTGACTATCGGTATATTGAAGTGCTGAAGTGTTTGTACAAAAACGCCTAAATGTCAGTCCGAGTACAGGAGCAGAGTTCGAAGGCAATTCCATTGCAAAGACGCGTGAGACAGGGAGACGTTATATCTCCGAAACTGTTCACCGCTACATTGGAAGACGCCTTCAAGCTTCTGGAATGGCAAGGACTTGGCATCAATATTAACGGCGAATACATCACTCACCTTCGATTTGCCGACGATATTGTAGTCATGGCAGAATCCATGGAAGACCTCAGTACAATGCTCGAAGGCCTCCATCGAGTTTCCCAACGGGTAGGTCTTAAGATGAACATGGACAAGACGAAAATTATGTCTAATGCCCATGTTGTACCTACCCCAATATCAGTTGGGAACTCAGTTCTCGAAGTTGTTGACGAGTATATCTACCTGGGACAGACAGTCAAACTAGGCAGGTCCAACTTCGAGAAAGAGGTCAATCGTCGAATCCAACTCGGCTGGGCAGCGTTCCGGAAACTTCGCGAAGTCTTCTCGTCAAAAATACCTCAGTGCCTCAAGACAAGAGTCTTCGACCAATGTGTGTTACCAGTGATGACTTATGGCACTGAAACGTGGTCTCTTACTATGGGCCTCATAGATAAGCTCAAAGTCGCACAACGAGCTATGGAGAGGGCTATGCTCGGGGTTTCTCTACGTGATCGAATTAGAAATGAGGAGATCCGTAGAAGAACGAAAGTCACCGACATAGCCCAGAAGATTAGCCAGTTGAAGTGGAAGTGGGCAGGGCACATAGGACGCAGAACAGATGGCCGATGGAGCCGAAAGGTTCTGGAGTGGAGACCACGGACCGGCAAGCGCAGCGTAGGTCGTCCACCGACACGGTGGACAGACGACCTGAGAAAGGTCGCAGGACGACGTTGGATGCAGGCCGCTTCCAACCGGTCCTTTTGGAAAATCATGGGGGAGGCCTATGTTCAGCAGTGGACGTCCTACGGCTGAGATGATGATGATAACATCGCCAGACGTGGCGACAATAGCTTGGAAAAGCTCATTGTGGTGGGAACGTGGAAGGGAAACGTTGAAGAGGCCGGTCTCCGACCAGGTGATCTGACCAACTGAAAGAAACACCAACGTCCCGCTTTTACGCCGCGGGGGATATGGCCACAGACCGGAGCAGATCCAATGTGCTGTCGTCATGATCACGATTCTCAGTCATGAGGGAACGACCGAAGAGAGATAAATAACTAGTTCCTTTGTACCCTTGTTCCTTGACCTCTTTCTCGAAGTTGGCGATGTGGCCAAAGTTATTTATATCCACATAAAATTATTTGTTGCTTATAGGTGTGTATCCCTGGTGCACAATTAACCACATACAGCACGAACAATAAAATGCCATGGCAATTCATCTTGTCTTCAATTTTGGCTTGTACAAACGTTTTCTTTGGATTTACCTAAAAGTAACCCCTCCCTGAGCAGTCATCTAAATGAAACAAAAGTTTAGGCACAAAAATGTATCCTGCAATGAAGTGACCTATCCTATCGTTTATTTCACCAGTACTCTCAAGTCCACAGATTCAATACCATTAGTGTTGGTATTAGGTACCTACTGAAACGAGTTCTCAATGCCAACTGCATGCACGTCGGGTGATAGCAATATTACTTATATTGCTAATAGATATTGAATGTGTAGAACTCCGCGCTAGAACTTTTTGGAGTGATCCTGTTGTACTGAGCTGTTGAAAGGAATCCTTGGTGTTCAAATCTATAGATACGACAGATTTTTTTAAAACGGTGTTGAATGTCATTTATTTCTCGAAATATTATTTCTACTCTAAATGGGAAGAACTTAGCTTTTGAACCTTTAGGAATGATCCTAGAGCTGTTCAAAGGATTATTTTGTGTTCAGAAAACTGTAGATGCGACAGGTTTTTTTAACAACGGTGTTGGATGCTCCTAGGTCTAGTAGTAATAAGACCTCAGTATTCAGTCAGTCAGATGTCATTTATTACTCCAAATATTATGATCTCGATATTTATCACATATCCATTGATCTCATATAGTATGAGAGGAATAGCAAAATCATATTTAGGTAACAGAGACAGGGTACCTATTATTTTTTACTAAAATGGTATATACCTAGTAGGTACATAAAGTGCGTACGTTTAGCTTATGACGGCATTGATGGCTCTTTTGTAAAAGCGTAAAAATAACTGGAGAAGAAATTTCATCAAAACAGGCAAATTGCGTAATTTTATTATAAGAAAATACTCGCAATAATAATTGACACCGAAGCCGTCTTAATTCATAATAAGACAAACACAAAGTGAAGGATTTCCTCTGATTTGGAGACAAGCTCCTTTCTGAAAGAAAATTCTCCGTGCAAATATTTATTTCAATTAAGAGCAGGAAGCCCCCTTCAACATGGGATTGACACGAAAAGAACCCGTTGACATCTGAGAAAAAGGGTTCCTTTCTTAAGGAGCAGGCAATTTGATTGAGTGGATACTTAAAGCTGTACTTAGCCATTTAAAGCCTCTAATTAACACCGTAAGCGAGACGCCAATTGAGTGTTTATTTACTCAAATATGAGTTAAAAGCAGCTCGATGTCGGTCTGTTCTAATATCGATGGTACATTCTTTGAAATAACGTCCTTATTCGCAAGAACTGCAATGGAGGTGTTGCGACCAGTACATCCGAAAAAGCTGAATAAATTCTGGTGCATTATAAGAACTCTGTTTTCAACTGATTCAGTTTCATAATCCTGTTCATATTTTGTGAATTTGGAATACAAATATACTTCTATAGAAGCGCTGGCAGGAGAGAGCTTGCTTTTTCGTTCTCAACTGATCAACAAAGGTTAAGCATACTGCGGTCAAGACTTTGCTGGATGACCGCTCTAATAGAATTCCCAACAGAGGGATTCCGTGAGGGATTTCGGAGAGCATGTAAATCCGTCGGTCCTGTCTTATAACATCAGTCGTTAGGCAATGTCAAGGACCTTTAGACGGTCTGAAAAGTTCGACACTAGAGCTGGCCACCAAGCTGCAGTGGGCTTGCCTGGCTGGATTAAGGCTTATATTCTGATCGAGTATCATACTCAAGAGCTATCCGAGCCTGATCAGTGGGAATACGTAATATTGGTAACACTGTACACAAAAAAAAACACAGATTTGCCAATCGAACATCAAACCTCATGCGAAATGTACAAAATAAGTTTAAGGCAACTGGAAAATTAAGACGGACCTGTACGAATAGTTAGTATGTTTCTTAGGTCTACTATTTTAAACTAAGAATAAAACACAAAAAAGGCAAAAATAGTAAAAACCGAAAGCCAGTGTACTTATTCTTGGTATAAATCTTACTCTAGCTAGTCGGGTTCGGCCTTAGTTTATATTGTGAATATTTACAAATCCTAACTTACTAATAAATTTAATAAATAAACGTATTCAAGTATACTGCAGATAAAAATATATATTTCATTGAACAAACATATTTGCAAACGTAAAGTAGAAAACTGTATAAGAAATTACACTTTCTATGTTCATTACATAAAGCGCCTTCATAATCCTAAAAGCAAGTCAGATATCGGTGTTTCTCTTTCTCATATTTAGGTACCTACTGATTATGTTGTCTAATATTATTGTATGAATATAATCCGCGTAATTTGTGTACTCCTACGTCAATCAAATTCAGAATCCAGGTTTTAGAATTGTTTTTAAACTGACTTAAAAAAAGAGTTTATATTGTAGTTGCCGCTTGAATTTCTAACTCAGTAATTTGTTAACGTAAGTGAGAATGCCTATCCACACTTTTTTTAAATTGTGACGTTCGATCTGCAGTCGATTCTCTAAATATGGTAAAGATTTTGAGGTTAGAGGTTAGGAACATACAATTTAAGACATTTTAAAACACTGTCTAAAACTAAAGTGTGCAATCTCTACATTAGCGCCTAACGCTACAATAAATGCGATGTAGATACCTATGCAAATATAGGGTCATTTCGCCAGTTCGCGTCCATCACCCTATTCGCGTCCATTTTTCGGACCTCCCTATAAAAATTCTCGAAAATAGGTATATGCACACACTAAATCACCGAAAAGTCGTTACCGCCAATACCTCATCGTATAAGAGGCACACACACATAGACAAAAGTTCTGTGTGCCCAATCAATCATGTGTAGAAAAAATAGTTAATCTCAGTTCTTCTACAAAGAAGCGCGGACGCGCGGAATGTTTGCAAAAAAATAGTGTGCAGGGGCGCGTTCGACGGTAAGTATTTTATTGTTTTATGCGTATTTTAGAATACACAACTGTTTCTAGACATAAAGCATGAAAAAATGAGTAATATTAATTATGTATTTGGTTGTTTTTTTTAAAGTTAACAGTTAAAATAAGGTGGACGCGAATTACTACACCGAATTTATAACACTTGCACTTTGCGACCACAATGGATGCGAACTCGTCTATTTATGATTTAGTTAGTGTTTATTTTTATGTGATTAAACTATGAAAGGGAATTTGTTTTTATTTTTATTTATGTACTAATATCATGCAATCGTAATGAGCATTTTGCGTCCACATTATTATGATTTTAGAAAAAGATACAAATATCGTTCAGCACATGTGGACGCAAACTATACCTACAGGGAAATAGTATTGTACCAAATTGCGTCCATTTTTTAAGCTATTCATTAAATACAAATAATAACATAAATATATTTTTTTAACTTATTTGTACAACAATTTATTACGTATTTTTTTTTAATTATAACTAAGAGTTCAACATTTAATTTTTTACAAACTAAATGCAGAAAAATGTTTATTTTTTATTTTTTCCTGTTTAAGATGAGTTCTTGGGAGGGTAGTAAGAAAGAAGAAAAGAAAACAGTGTATGTTTTCTTTAGAAGAAGATATAAAGAAAGCATTAAGTGACATTCGTGAGAAGAAAAAATCGATAAGACAAATATGCAAAGAATATGTTATTCCCAAGACCACATTATTGGACAAAATCAGTGGACGCAGACCAGATGGAGAAGATAAGATACCGATAAGAAACCGGGACCAGAACCAGCGCTAGGAGTGGATGGTGAAAAAAAGGTAGTTGAATAGTAAAGGTAGTAATAGAATAAAAGTATTACGAAGATAAAGAGCAGATCAAGAACGAAAAACAGAAAGCAATACGAAAAAGAAAGTTAGAACGAATAGAGAAAAAAGCACAGGAGAGAACTCGAAAGGTTCAAAAAACTGCTCCGAAACGAAAAAAGAAGATAAAAGTCACACAGTAAACGATAGAGCCCATAGATGTGGAATCTGAAAAAGAAAATGTACCAGCCGTGGAGCTAATGTGACGATGTATTAATTTCTGATGTAGCAGATAACGATGAGAAAAACATTGGCTGTGGACAAGTGTATTAGATGTCATCTGATATGCACGCGGTTTCTAGGATTAAGTTATTCAGAAGCCAAAGATAATTCTTTTGAATGTGACTTGTGTGATTAATTAAAATTCGAAGGCAATAGTAATCATACATTGTCTCATAATCATAATAAGTATTATGATTCAACATTTCTTTTAGTAGTAGGATTAGACGAAACTATTGTGTTGTTTTGTTGCTATAATATAGCCAACAACTTATCAATCAAGGCTGATCTTCAGTGATATTGTAATATAGTGATTTTGGGGTAAAATTAACAGAACTGATTGTTGTTGTTGACCTGCAACTTTTAAAAGGTTGAAAATTATTAATTACCTGCTTCAGAATAATGTTTCGTTTTTTAAGTAGTTTTGTTTTAAGTTCTATCAATGTTGAGAAAATATAAATAGGTATTCTTATTTTCTTTATAGTGATTTATTAATGATAATAATGTTGATTTTCAAATAACTATATTCTTGAATAAAGAATCTGTTTGAAGAATTTTTCTTTACATTATCTTTAAAATATCACCCCTACCATTCCTTTTCTTAGCTGGTGGACGCAAAATGGTCTATGGGTGGACGCAATTTAGATTTTTTGGACGCAAAGTGGGTAAAACGCGTATTTTTGAAGTTTGTCTATTTATAAAAAAAACACAAGTAGTTTCTAACAAAACTGAAAGCGAACCCAATAGTAGACTATATAATGAACACATTACATAACTTTTTCATTGATACTAGTGCTAGAACATTTTTATCTTGTCCTTCAAACTTGTCAACTGCACTAAATGGACGCGAACTGGCGAAATGACCCTATGTTATTCTACTACCTCAAAAACTTTGAACATATGTTTAGTAAAAATCGGGATTAGTTGGAACGCATTACCTACGAGACATGAGATGTAGGTTAGGTAGGTACCTAAGTACCTACCTCGTACAATAAACAACAATAACGACAAATCATTGGTGAATAAATCGCCACACAACAGAAAAACACAACAGAATTTATATTGGTCCTCTTTTTTAGATAAAAATAAACAATTCGATCCCACAAGGGCAACAAGCCAGCGTTCTCGGACGCGTACCTATTATTTTAATTTTTATATAGGTACCTACCTCTTTTTATATATATAATATAATTGGGTACCTACTTATTATGTTCCGTAGATACGATACCGATAACAAAGTTCAGGCATCAGTATGGCTATTGCGTATCCCATTTGATATTTTATAATGATAATCAACTAGCTAACTAACTAACAATGATAACTAAGTGTAAGTAGGAAGACTATGAAATAGACTATGACATCTAATCGATATATCTATTAGATGTCAAAGTATATTTCATAGTCACTGTTGGGCATTTTGTTTGATACAACAAAGTTCGGTGGACAACCGTACCTAGGTACTAAGGGAGTCACTTACATTTTATTGTCAAACTTAGCCCTTCAGATGAACCATTTCACGGTGATAATATTACCGCTTGTGTACGGCTACTGATGGTAAACGCTACCCACTCCTGCTTGCCTTGCACCATGACAGTGGAAGTGTCGCCCGTAGATGTTTAGTTCGGCTCAACACTACAGTTCAATGCATGTTGTTTAAAACCTAAAAACATTTTGTAAGCATTATTGGATTTGCTTGCTTTCTTAATCAAATAAGATATAGCTATGATCTATTGAAACAGTGAAAATACAAAGCCACAAATATATTATGTACGAGTAGGACTGCTCAAATTGATTGGAATCTCTTATACATTCAAATAAAACCTTTAAAGAAAATAAATGTGTACCAAAATCTTATTTAAAATTCCACGTACAAATACACCAATAAAATAATAAGTCAGAATTTCAGACCAATATCTCAAAAGAGCAATCGAAAGTTTTATGTCAAAATTAAATATTAAAATGCGTTGGTACACAGGAGAGATATCTCGTATTATTGATAAAAAGTGTCATAAAATTGCGTTATCCTATGGCTGGCCACCGAAAAATGGGGAGAAAATGCAATAAAAGATCTGTAATACGTTTTCTTTGTAGATTTTACGGTAGACCGCACATGGAATATTTAAAAGTGGCTGGCTGGACCTTCGGAATTGAATAGTCATCCATGTGAATACGGTTTTGTATTTGCATTTCTATTTGGGTAGGAGTATATCGATATTCTTACCTATGCCTTTTTATACAGAAGTAAAGGACAAACTGGATTACTATTGGAGTAGACATGAGTGAGAGAGTGTTGGTAAAATACGCACTATCTACATAGTACCTACATGGTTATTAAATAAGTAGTCCGTTCTAGCTACGATATATCTCATGTCATTCGCGTAGCACAGATGAATCCAATGCTACGTCAATTATTAAAATTAAAAATATATCTAGCCGTTTAGGCTGTAGGATGATTCAAACATTCAAACAATATTACATACCTACATCCTAAAACATAACAGTCGGCCAAAAATTGGTAGGTAGGTAGTAGCACGCCTATAAATAACTAACATATAAGAACAATCGTATCTTATAGTGACAATGTAGTAACAAAGTTTATTTATGTTTTCGAGGCGTTCTCAGTATGCCAGCGGATATTGTGTTTGTAATAATAAAGTCAGTGGGAATAAACTGATTACCATTTACTACAATGTTTTCATACTATAATATAATATATAATAATATAATATAAATATACCATAATAGTATAAAGAGGTAAGATTTGTATGTATGTTTGTAACAAATTGGCTCAAAAAGAACTTGTACGATTTTAAAAATTCTTTCACCATTGGAAAGCTACATTCAGCCGGAGTAACAAAGGCTGAGTAAATAAGATTCATCATCATCAACATCATCCATCACCGCGCGGGTGAAACCGCGTAGAGCAGCTAGTATTTATATTTACCAATTGACGAGACGGATACATGCATTTCTGAACAATCACGCCTGCCCATTATAGTTGTAGTGTCATCCAGAACTTTATTGCCGTTTTTCGTACCATGTGCGTTCTTCGCCCTAAGACATTCCTTGGTTTTTGAGTCGCCTAGTTACATATACAGTAAGTACCGATTACTTCAAAGTAGAATATTTGGCAATGCGGTAGTATCATGACCACAGAATAAATAATAGCGATTACCAAGACGATCTCTTGAATAAGAGACTTTCCACGTAGTATAAAATTTTGATTTTCCGGAAAAGGAACTATGGCGAAACTATATCCGTAACTCTTCTTACTCTTCTGGCACGGATCTATCGGAGGTTGGACATCAAAGCAATTTTCTCTCTTGATGCGCTGCTCTGGAACAAAGACGTAGAACTGCAACTGAACCAGTCACTTTGGTTCTTGAGCCAGTATTCTCATGCCTCTACTCACACTGCCGTAATTTTATTACGTGCTTATTGATTAAATAAAGTACAAATTATAACTATGGTATTCATACAAAAACACTGTATGTAGGTAGTAGGTACCTACCTAACAAGTTATGTTATAACTTACGGCAGTCAAGTCTAATAACAGTCTTAGTACGTATCAAACTAATATTTACGTGCAAAATACTCACGGTAGGTATCGAATAAGTCTCAACTCAAGACTCAACAGAAAAAAGTATTTACTTACCCCCGTACTTAAACTTGTATAGGTACTACTTAATACAACATTCCTTGGATCTTAAAAAGGGCCTCATCAGTTAATGATGTCCCAGAAGTAAATGCAAACAACCCTAATAATTACATAGTTACGGTTGACGATCTCCATTTTAAGGGAAGTGACAACCCTGAAATGGGTAGGGTTGCGCCGATTAACGGTTGAAGACGCCCGGCCGTCTCCAAAGCGTTACGGAGCGTTAACAAAAAAACTTTCTACGAGAACGACAGTTTTTTTTAAGCTGTGTGAGATACTTTCATCAAAGACGTAGAGCATTTAGTTGATTATGAGGATTCTACAGATATTTAGTTATTACACTCTAAAGCCCCTGCTCTAATTTTATTAAGCTCTTACTAATATTATTATAAGTGACGTTCATCATATGTATTACAATAATATGAATATATATTATAATATTACAATAATAAAACGGGATCAACGTGAGACTTCGACAAATTTTTCGGCTTCTTCAGGAAACCCTTTCCATGATTTTGTATAGAGTGTTATTAAAAAACCCATTTATATGAAACAAGCTTTTGCATTATGATAATTATTCTGATAAAAAGAACATCTTACCAAAAGCTTGCATGTTAAACTGTGCCTCGGTGGAAAGAAAAATGCTTATAATATCAGGCAAAATATTTCCGCAAGAATTATCTTATTGCTTTATTTGACTGTGATTGTATTTAATCGAATACCTCATTTTTTTTTCTGAAAAATATAATAAAAATATAAATATAAAATATAACATCCAAAATATTTCGATTTATGTACATATATCTACTCATAATTACTATAATACAACAGCATATACTTTCTATGATACAGTTTAGTTCGTCGTAACTAAACTGTATTATAATACCTCTTAAAATTACCAATACAATTACATGCTCTATGATCAAATGATAATGCGACATTTATAATATAAGTCCTCTGATACTTCGATGTGTTTCGAAGTTCTATCGTTATTGATCTATTTTACTGACCCTACTCTTCCATGCAGCTCTTCATTCGTTATTAGCCGTTTGCTCTCGTTCAAGACGCAAATTATGATACTTTTGCATTTGAGTAGCTTGATACATTAACGAAGATTATAGATTATTGCACATAAGCTTTCATATTTATAAACTAGCTGCTCTCCGCGGATTCACCCGCACGGTGATGAATGATGAATTAAATATAGCGTATGTAACTCACGCATAATGTAGCTTTCTATTGGTGAAGGAATTGTTTGAACCGGTTATGTAGTTTTTGCGTTTATTCGTTACAAACAAACTCTCAAATCTTTTCTCTTTATTATTAGAGTAGATAAGGATTAACACCAAGTTATACAAATAATGTGGCCTTGTTTGTACCGGCGTTAAAATTTGGCATATTTTAGCATGGAAAGTAGTTATCGTGACATAACTGTAATAGTTAGAAATATGGTATAGCATACAATTATGTCTACAAAACTATAGTATAACACTCTGCTCTATAGTCAATTGTTCCCGTAGTGTACGAGTAGGTACAGGATTTTTCGGCGTTACTATTGCATATTTTAAAATGAAAAAGTAGTTATTGTTACATAACTGTTTTAGTAAGACATATGGCAGCAGCAAGCTAGAGCAAGCTAGAGTCGGGTGCATGTGTCTGGAACCCACATCACGTTACGTACACGCGATTGCTTGAGAAAGTCCAAAAAGCTTTCTTAAGGGCATTGTACAAAAAACGTTATGGGTACTATCCTTTCCTGTACCCGACTAAGTTTCTGCTTGGCCAGCTCGGCTATAACTCATTAGAAGTAAGGAGAACACTAGACCAGCTCACTACATGCGTCAAGGTACTCAGAGGAGCAGTAGACTCTATTGAGCTACATGACCTACTGTGTGTGCTGTTCGTGCCGGATAGACCCGGGGTCCCGGTGAACAGGCGAGGCCGGAGTTGTTTCACGTGGAACAGTGCCGAACTCGGGCTTCAACGCGCTCCTGACCGCCAATACTGATTTTGACATAATTGTTGATAGTTGGAAAACTGTTATATCTGTTCTTAGGACATATTGTGAAAACCTCACCGACCAATGGGACAGATCGATTGACATTGTAGAGATTCATGATGATTATTGAAGTTTGACATTTTATAATTTTATATACCATTTATGTTGACATTTTATAATTTTATGTGTACATACATTTGATTATTTTTAATTTTAGTTTCTATTGACTTCTTAATTAATTTAATGACTTGTAATTGTATTTGTTTTTAATCTGGTCTAATGAATGTGAGATGAATGTAAATGTTTTTGAAGGCGTTTTTATCTCAATAAAATAATTTAATTTAATTTAATTTAATTTATATGGTACCGCGGACTTTATTGTAGATATAGGTTGATGTTTTATATAAGACCGCAATACATCACTTTGCTCTATTGTCAATGGTTTCTGCAGTAAGTACTACAAAAACGTATAGGCCTTTATTAATAAACGTTGCGTAAACCTATATTAGGCGTAACATGCTTTGTCTTGCTTTCACGCGTGACATTTACTGCAAGCGAAAAATTGACAGATAGATGTTTTAACTACTCCGGGTGTAAGCCAAATTTATTAATAAGGCCGATAGTGTACAATATGTCGTATAGTGTATAGTGTATATATGTGTATGTAACTAAGTATTACAGTTACGTCACAATAACTACTTTTTCGTAGTAAAATATGCAATATAAACGCCTGTTCAAACTCATCATCATCAGCCTGTAGCAGTCCACTGCTGGACATAGGCCTCTCCAATTGCACGCCACTTAGGTCTATCTTGGGCTACTCGCATCCAGTTTTTGTCCAGCCGTCTTGCGCAGATCGTCACTCCACCGTGCCTCAGGACGTCCTACACTACGTTTGCCGAGACGCGGTCTCCACTCTAGAACTCGTTTACCCCAACGGTTGTCGGTTCTACGGCTAATATGCATACCTATGCAAATATATGTTATTCTACTACCTCAAAAACTTTGAACATATGTTTAGTAAAAATCGGGATTAGTTGGAACGCGTTACCTACGAGACATGAGATGTAGGTTAGGTAGGTACCTACCTACCTTGTACAACAAACAACAATAACGACAAATCATTTGTGAATAAATCGCCACACAACAGAAATACACAACAGAATTTATATTGGTCCTCTTTTTTAGATAAAAATAAACAATTCGATCCCACAAGGGCCACAAGCCAGCGTCCAGCGTTCTCGGACGCGTACCTATTATTTTAATTTTTATATAGGTACCTACCTCTTTTTATATATATAATATAATTGGGTACCTACTTATTATGTTCCGTAGATACGATACCGATAACAAAGTTCAGGCATCAGTATGGCTATTGCGTATCCCATTTGATATTTTATAATGATAATCAACTAGCTAACTAACTAACAATGATAACTAAGTGTAAGTAGGAAGACTATGAAATAGACTTTGACATCTAATCGATATATCGATTAGATGTCAAAGTCTATTTCATAGTCACTGTTGGGTATTTTGTTTGATACAACAAAGTTCGGTGGACAACCGTACGTAGGTAGGTACTAAGGGAGTCACTTACATTTTATTGTCAAACTTAGCCCTTCAGATGAACCATTTCACGGTGATAATATTACCGCTTGTGTACGGCTACTGATGGTAAACGCTACCCACTCCTGCTTGCCTTGCACCATGACAGTGGAAGTGTCGCCCGTAGATGTTTAGTTCGGCTCAACACTACAGTTCAATGCATGTTGTTTAAAACCTAAAAACATTTTGTAAGCATTATTGGATTTGCTTGCTTTCTTAATCAAATAAGATATAGCTATGATCTATTGAAACAGTGAAAATACAAAGCCACAAATATATTATGTACGAGTAGGACTGCTCAAATTGATTGGAATCTCTTATACATTCAAATAAAACCTTTAAAGAAAATAAATGTGTACCAAAATCTTATTTAAAATTCCACGTACAAATACACCAATAAAATAATAAGTCAGAATTTCAGACCAATATCTCAAAAGAGCAATCGAAAGTTTTATGTCAAAATTAAATATTAAAATGCGTTGGTACACAGGAGAGATATCTCGTATTATTGATAAAAAGTGTCATAAAATTGCGTTATCCTATGGCTGGCCACCGAAAAATGGGGAGAAAATGCAATAAAAGATCTGTAATACGTTTTCTTTGTAGATTTTACGGTAGACCGCACATGGAATATTTAAAAGTGGCTGGCTGGACCTTCGGAATTGAATAGTCATCCATGTGAATACGGTTTTGTATTTGCATTTCTATTTGGGTAGGAGTATATCGATATTCTTACCTATGCCTTTTTATACAGAAGTAAAGGACAAACTGGATTACTATTGGAGTAGACATGAGTGAGAGAGTGTTGGTAAAATACGCACTATCTACATAGTACCTACATGGTTATTAAATAAGTAGTCCGTTCTAGCTACGATATATCTCATGTCATTCGCGTAGCACAGATGAATCCAATGCTACGTCAATTATTAAAATTAAAAATATATCTAGCCGTTTAGGCTGTAGGATGATTCAAACATTCAAACAATATTACATACCTACATCCTAAAACATAACAGTCGGCCAAAAATTGGTAGGTAGGTAGTAGCACGCCTATAAATAACTAACATATAAGAACAATCGTATCTTATAGTGACAATGTAGTAACAAAGTTTATTTATGTTTTCGAGGCGTTCTCAGTATGCCAGCGGATATTGTGTTTGTAATAATAAAGTCAGTGGGAATAAACTGATTACCATTTACTACAATGTTTTCATACTATAATATAATATATAATAATATAATATAAATATACCATAATAGTATAAAGAGGTAAGATTTGTATGTATGTTTGTAACAAATTGGCTCAAAAAGAACTTGTACGATTTTAAAAATTCTTTCACCATTGGAAAGCTACATTCAGCCGGAGTAACAAAGGCTGAGTAAATAAGATTCATCATCATCAACATCATCCATCACCGCGCGGGTGAAACCGCGTAGAGCAGCTAGTATTTATATTTACCAATTGACGAGACGGATACATGCATTTCTGAACAATCACGCCTGCCCATTATAGTTGTAGTGTCATCCAGAACTTTATTGCCGTTTTTCGTACCATGTGCGTTCTTCGCCCTAAGACATTCCTTGGTTTTTGAGTCGCCTAGTTACATATACAGTAAGTACCGATTACTTCAAAGTAGAATATTTGGCAATGCGGTAGTATCATGACCACAGAATAAATAATAGCGATTACCAAGACGATCTCTTGAATAAGAGACTTTCCACGTAGTATAAAATTTTGATTTTCCGGAAAAGGAACTATGGCGAAACTATATCCGTAACTCTTCTTACTCTTCTGGCACGGATCTATCGGAGGTTGGACATCAAAGCAATTTTCTCTCTTGATGCGCTGCTCTGGAACAAAGACGTAGAACTGCAACTGAACCAGTCACTTTGGTTCTTGAGCCAGTATTCTCATGCCTCTACTCACACTGCCGTAATTTTATTACGTGCTTATTGATTAAATAAAGTACAAATTATAACTATGGTATTCATACAAAAACACTGTATGTAGGTAGTAGGTACCTACCTAACAAGTTATGTTATAACTTACGGCAGTCAAGTCTAATAACAGTCTTAGTACGTATCAAACTAATATTTACGTGCAAAATACTCACGGTAGGTATCGAATAAGTCTCAACTCAAGACTCAACAGAAAAAAGTATTTACTTACCCCCGTACTTAAACTTGTATAGGTACTACTTAATACAACATTCCTTGGATCTTAAAAAGGGCCTCATCAGTTAATGATGTCCCAGAAGTAAATGCAAACAACCCTAATAATTACATAGTTACGGTTGACGATCTCCATTTTAAGGGAAGTGACAACCCTGAAATGGGTAGGGTTGCGCCGATTAACGGTTGAAGACGCCCGGCCGTCTCCAAAGCGTTACGGAGCGTTAACAAAAAAACTTTCTACGAGAACGACAGTTTTTTTTAAGCTGTGTGAGATACTTTCATCAAAGACGTAGAGCATTTAGTTGATTATGAGGATTCTACAGATATTTAGTTATTACACTCTAAAGCCCCTGCTCTAATTTTATTAAGCTCTTACTAATATTATTATAAGTGACGTTCATCATATGTATTACAATAATATGAATATATATTATAATATTACAATAATAAAACGGGATCAACGTGAGACTTCGACAAATTTTTCGGCTTCTTCAGGAAACCCTTTCCATGATTTTGTATAGAGTGTTATTAAAAAACCCATTTATATGAAACAAGCTTTTGCATTATGATAATTATTCTGATAAAAAGAACATCTTACCAAAAGCTTGCATGTTAAACTGTGCCTCGGTGGAAAGAAAAATGCTTATAATATCAGGCAAAATATTTCCGCAAGAATTATCTTATTGCTTTATTTGACTGTGATTGTATTTAATCGAATACCTCATTTTTTTTTCTGAAAAATATAATAAAAATATAAATATAAAATATAACATCCAAAATATTTCGATTTATGTACATATATCTACTCATAATTACTATAATACAACAGCATATACTTTCTATGATACAGTTTAGTTCGTCGTAACTAAACTGTATTATAATACCTCTTAAAATTACCAATACAATTACATGCTCTATGATCAAATGATAATGCGACATTTATAATATAAGTCCTCTGATACTTCGATGTGTTTCGAAGTTCTATCGTTATTGATCTATTTTACTGACCCTACTCTTCCATGCAGCTCTTCATTCGTTATTAGCCGTTTGCTCTCGTTCAAGACGCAAATTATGATACTTTTGCATTTGAGTAGCTTGATACATTAACGAAGATTATAGATTATTGCACATAAGCTTTCATATTTATAAACTAGCTGCTCTCCGCGGATTCACCCGCGCGGTGATGAATGATGAATTAAATATAGCGTATGTAACTCACGCATAATGTAGCTTTCTATTGGTGAAGGAATTGTTTGAACCGGGTATGTAGTTTTTGCGTTTATTCGTTACAAACAAACTCTCAAATCTTTTCTCTTTATTATTAGAGTAGATAAGGATTAACACCAAGTTATACAAATAATGTGGCCTTGTTTGTACCGGCGTTAGAATTTGGCATATTTAACATGGAAAGTAGTTATCGTGACATAACTGTAATAGTTAGAAATATGGTATAGCATACGATTATGTCCTCTACAAAACTGTGTACAAAACCGTAGTGTACGAGTACAGGATTTTTCGGCGTTACTATTGCATATTTTAAAATGAAAAAGTAGTTATTGTTACATAACTGTTTCAGTAAGACATATGGTATCGCGGACTTTATTGTAGATATAGGTAGATGTTTTCTATAAGACCGCAATACATCACTTTGCTCTATTGTCAATGGTTTCTGCAGTAAGTACTACAAAAACGTATAGGCCTTTATTAATAAACGTTGCGTAAACCTATATTAGGCGTAACATGCTTTGTCTTGCTTTCACGCGTGACATTTACTGCAAGCGAAAAATTGACAGATAGATGTTTTAACTACTCCGGGTGTAAGCCAAGTTTATTAATAAGGCCGATAGTGTACAATATGTCGTATAGTGTATAGTGTATATATGTGTATGTAACTAAGTATTACAGTTACGTCACAATAACTACTTTTTCGTAGTAAAATATGCAATATAAACGCCTGTTCAAACTCATCATCATCAGCCTGTAGCAGTCCACTGCTGGACATAGGCCTCTCCAATTGCACGCCACTTAGGTCTATCTTGGGCTACTCGCATCCAGTTTTTGTCCAGCCGTCTTGCGCAGATCGTCACTCCACCGTGCCTCAGGACGTCCTACACTACGTTTGCCGAGACGCGGTCTCCACTCTAGAACTCGTTTACCCCAACGGTTGTCGGTTCTACGGCTAATATGGCCAGCCCACTGCCACTTCAGCTTGCTGATCCGGTGGGCTATGTCGATGACCTTGGTTCTCTGACGGATCACTTCATTTCTGATGCGATCCCTCAGAGAAACACCGAGCATAGCCCTTTCCATAGCTCGCTGAGCGACCTTAAGCTTGTGGACCATTCAAACCGTCAGTGTCCACGTTTCGGCTCCGTATGTCATGACGGGTAGGACGCACTGATTGAAGACTTTCGTCTTCAGGCACTGTGGAATCGGCGAAGTAAGGACTCGACGTAGCTTCCCAAACGCTGCCCAGCCCAGCCGAATTCTTCTATTCACCTCGTTCTCAAAGTTGTTTTTTCCCAACTGCAATGTCTGCCCGAGGTACACATATTTTTGAACAACTTCGAGAACGGCGCCGTGTATCGCAATCGGTTCCGGTAGAACATGTTCGTTGAACATGACCTTGGTTTTGTCCAAGTTCATCCGTAGGCCGATGCGTATAGAAGAGTCAGCCAGGTCATTCAGCATCTGTTGCAAGTCCTGCAGCGTCTCTGCCACGATGACGATATCGTCAGCAAATCGCAAGTGAGAGATGTATTCGCCGTTGATATTAATGCCACGTCCTTTCCAGTTCAGCGTCTGAAAACAATTTCGGGGAAATAACGTCCCCTTGTCTCACTCTTCGATGCAACGGTATGGAACTTGTTTGCTGATTCTGTACTTGGACGGACATGGTGGCGGTTTCGTAAAGACATCTCACCACTTGGATGTATCGCCAATCTATCTGGCAACGCTGCAGGGACTCCAGAACAGACCAGATTTCAACCGAGTCAAAGGCCTTCTCATAGTCCACGAATACTAGACACAGTGGCTGATTATACTCTTCGGTCTTCTGTATAATCTGCCGCACTGTGTGAATGTGGTCTATGGTGCCGTATCCGCTCCGAAACCCAGCCTGTTCCGGTGGTTGGAATTCGTCGAGTCTACGCGCAAGACGGTTCGTGATCACTCTTGAAAACAGCTTATAGACGTGGCTTAGAAGGGATATGGGTCGGTAGTTCTTCAGCAGGGTCTTATCTCCCTTTTTGAAGAATAGGACGACCACACTCCTACTCCACGCCTCTGGAGTTCTCCCTTCGACCAGAACAGCGTTAAAAAGCTTCTGGAGCTCCCTCAGTTTGACGGGTTTACCTCCTGCTTTTATTAGCTCTGTTGTAACGCCATCCTCTCCAGGGGCTTTTCCATTTTTGAGCTGTCCAAGAGCGACCTCGATTTCGCCAATACTGACTTCTGGCATGTCTTCGGTGAAATGGCGTGTTAACGTGGCTCTAGGATCCTCATTTTCGGGATCAGGTCGAGATGCATGCGATGCGTATAATCGGCCATAAAAGTCCTCCACTTCCGAAAGGACTGCCGGCTTCGCAGCAACGACTTCTCCACTAGCTGTGGTCAACTTCGTCAGGTGGCTTCTTCCAAGAGACAGTCCGAACACCTTTGACCCCCGATTCTGCTCGATCGCTCTTTCGATCGAAAGAGTATTGAAGCACCGGAGGTCGTGTCGTACGTTCTTGTTGATCTCTCGGTTTAGAGTCCGCTTTTCTGACGAAGTGATGGGTGGGTTTTCACGTCGTTCCTTCATTAGCCCCAAAGTCTCTTCTGAAAGCTTGGACTTCTTGCCCTTACGCTGCATGTAACAAAATCTCGTACCTTCTTCCCTGAGGACCCGAGTCACATTTTCGAGGTTCTGGTTTACGTCTGTGGTGGTTTCCACGGCAGCGAATTGGTTCTCTAGGTTTAACTGGAATGTTTCAGATCCTGCCATGGTTTGGAGCAGTGTTGGTCGGAGCCTGGACTTCATCAGACGGACACGTTCCGCCTTAAAGTTGATATTCAGAGAGCCTCGGACAAGTTGGTGATCGCTACCGGTACCTATTGAACCTGTTGATCACGGAGACATCTCTAAATGTGTGCCTTTTATTCGTCATGATGAAGTCAATCTCATTTTTAGTCCTAGTGTCGGGGCTTAGCCACGTCCACTTCCTTTGGGGCTGTTTCTTAAAGAAGGAGTTCATCAAGAAGAGCCCCTCCCGTTCGAGGAAGTTGACGAGCATTTGCCCCTATGATTTCTGCGTCCAAAGCCATGGCATCCTACTACCGATTCGCTGAAATTCTGTACTCCCACTTTAGCGTTAAAGTCCCCCATGACAACGGTATACTGGGTCTTTGTAGTGAAGTGGAGGGCCCTCGATATGTCATCGAACATATCCTCCACTTCATCGTCCGAGTGTGTCGAGGTCGGTGCGTACACTTGCACCACCTTGAGGCTATACCTCTCGGTGAGCTTTACAATAAGGTACGCTACCCTGTTCGACACACTGGACACTTTCACAACGTTGTCAGAAAGGGACTTGTTTACCAGAAACCCAACGCCACCTTGGGATTGTTGGTCACCCTCTCGGAAGTACATTAGGTGGCCCGATTCTAGGGTTAAGGTGTCCTCCCCCTCTCTTCGGACTTCACTCAACCCCAGTATGTGCCACCTAATTTTCCCAAGTTCCACCTCGAGTTGCGCCAGATGCGAGCAGGTCAAGCCATAACGTGCGTCCGTTATACGTCGCCAGGGTCAGTTGTTTGTGGTGGACTCCCGTAGCCCGGAGATTCTTAGCACCCCTCGCCCCGCCGTTACCATGGTCGCCACCATGACCAGGAATAGCGGGGCCGCCGGGAACTAGGGGCCGTGGCTTCTTGTTGTCCTGCATTGAAGGAATTTGCCCGTAATCGCCACGCTGGGCAGGCGGGTTGGCGATCGCAGGGCGTAGCTTCTCGCACCGGTGACGCTGCAGCCCGTCACCGGCCTGTTGCATTTAGCGACGCCTGTTGGGATGGGTATACCGCCATCGGTCGGTTGTCAGAGCCTCGTTCGTCGATCAGCAGGATGCACCGCTAGCAGGTGAGTTTGACTTGGGGCAAAAGATGTTGGCTCGCCCCTTACATCCCTGTTCAAACTAGGCCACATTATTCGTACCTGTACACCAGTAGAAAATTTTAATATAATCTCAGTTACATTACATACGCTATATTTGATTCATTGTGACCAACATGCATCATCGCCCGGGTGAAACCGCGAAGCGCAGCTAGTATATAATATAGTGTAGTTTAGTATACAAAATTTAAATATATACAACCAACCTCTAAACTCAGTGTTTTTCCTAATACCGCTTCGAGGCATATAACATAGTAGATACGTGGTAGCCATCAAGATCGATTCATGCTGAAGAGTCCTATACCACCTCATTGTTGGTGAAAAGTTAAAATTTTAGTACGTAAACCTAACACTCATCATTTATGTAAAAATAAAAGTTCAGACAAAATTATATATATATTATCTACCGATTACCCAGTAAATTCCATTATAGCGTAATAACTTTCTAATGCACTCAATCAAAGTAATTAATGTTGTAAACATTAATAAATGATCGTTTTTAAACTAAAATTTTAGGGAATTTCCGCTAAATAGAGCTGCGCGTGAGTTTTAAACTTATGTTTGGGGGATTTCCCTCGCCGTAGTGCTGTGCGTGCGCACTCCACCTAATAAATAAAGAACAGTTATCAAGGACCCGAAACCGTTATACCTACTTATGGCGAAACTACAGATTAATAACGTTATTTGGATACCATGTAAAGTTAGAAAGTGTTTTAATGAATTTATAATATGTTTTCTAAATATTTGCAAAGTTATTATTTTGTACATATAAAAATGTTTATTTGTACAAAAAAAATTACGAGTTAACCTTATATAGAAGGCATTCTTCATACTATACATAACTATACATTCATAATGTTCCACGTCACGTGTAAATAATACGTTAACCAGAAAAGTAGTGGGACTGGAGCATCTCACAAAATTGATATATTATACTTTACAAAATATATATTGTATACTATCGATATCAACGCGACTAGCTAACTGAATTAATCAGAGAACGAATAATCTACTATTAATTCAGTAAATTCAATTAAAAAAGTAACCATTCAATAACCACATCGAGAGATTTCTAATTTTACTTTTGCTTACTCTGTAGATCGCTGAGAGTGATCTATTACAGATAATTCAAATATTCAGCCCATTGTAGACTTAGTTTTAAGCTTTTCATTATTGTTTCATGTTTTTGTTGCCAATATTATCGTATTTATTTGTTTGTAATATTTTTGTACACAGTGTTGCAATAAAAAGTATATTTATGCATCTAGATTCTAGGTAAGTAAAAAGTATCTACTTGTGTTATGTTTAATTTACAAATATCAAATAATAAGTAACATATTAGTAGTTATAATAAGTATTATGTACTGTAATATAATTTATATAATCTCATTCGGTAATATTCTAATTATGAAATGAAATACAGACTTTTTGGCATATTTTATTTACATACTTCTTTAAGAAAATTTAAAAATTAAATTAACGCATTATTCTCCTAACAAAACAATGCTTTAAAACAATTTTTAAATTATTAAAGTACAATGTGTCCCACACAAGGGAGGTTTCAATTCAATATAAGTACACATTATCTGTGGTGAGCGCGCTGGGCGCGCAACGCGCTGGTTCCGAGCCAATAGACCAATAACAGACTTTTGCCACTGATATGGCAAAATTGTGGTTACGCCGCACAAGCCATACAAACATGAAGAAGAAGAATACTTTTTTTCCATTTTGGCGCTATTTCGTACATACGAATTTGAGTAATATTTTGTTGGATAAAACTTTAGTAGCAAAAATTACATGAGATTAAATAAAGTAGTGTATGCAACTGCATATAATTAGGTATTATATGACAGTTGCATAAACTACTATTATGAACATAAATGTGTTGAGACCTTTATTTATATTAAACTGCATCTCTTTCACAGATTGCTCATAAAACAAATTATGAACTTAATTTTTTCCTGCTTTTAAATATAGTAGCGATTTGTGGAATAAATACTGTAAAATAACGGTACTTACTAAAAGCACGACCATCACTATTCCCTAACTATTTAAATCCAGCCGATTCCCTCTCCCAGTGATTTTTGTTCATTCAAAGTGTATTCGGGCTTCTGATCAGTCATTTAATTTAATCAAAGTCAAGTAGAATCAATCAATCAATAGGAGAGTAATGTTATTATACCTGTTTTACTCTGTTGGTATATTTTAAAAGTGCCATACGATAAAGCTAATATATTTTTCAAACATATAGTAGGCTTAGATATGTCGGTGAGTACAACTATATGAAATAATACTATGTTCTACCTATACTAGGTATATATATTATATACCGGTTTTTATTTTATTTTAGGTTAATTTATATTACAGTTTTGCATCCATTAATTGTTTTTCATATGAGATGTTATTTTTATTACCGAGAAATAAAGAAAGCCGAATAAATAGCCACTCTTGGAGTACTGTTACACATTCAGGGTTCTAATACTTACAAGAGAGTTATAAGTTAACACCCTTTTTATAGGTACAAAGGGTTACAAAGAAGGTTAGGCGTCATACAGGCGGTCCTAAGAATCGAAACCAAAGCTTTGTACAATATGCTGCTATGTAGTTGTGTTTTTTGTATTGATAGAGAAATATTATGTTGCGTTAGAAAAAATGAACCCATTGCATAACCTAGAAATAACGCTAGGAATAATATTATAAAGGCGAAAGTTTGTGAGTGTGTAAGTGTGTTTGTATGTTTGTTACTTCTTCACGCTCAAAAGGCTAGACCAATTTTTATGAAATTTTAATTAACACATATAAAAATGAATTAACAGTTAGGATACTCTGCATCATCATCGCCCATAACCACGCAAGTGTAACCGCGGGGCGCAGCTAAAAAAATTAAAAATACTTTTTAGTGGAAGTGTTTGAAGGAACTTTCAAATTAAATAACTCTTCCAAACAATTACAAAAAAAAACAAATAATATTTCTAATCCTAAAAATATTATTGACCATTAGTAAGGCCTTTTAAAACCTGGGCGTTATTCGCTACCGCGAGCGATAGAGAAATCCGAAAGGGTATGCGTTAATTTCACTTTTCTCACCAAAACGGATATCTCTACCGCGCGCGGTAGAGAACACGGTAGAGATATTCGTTGGCAACGGTTAGCGGGGCGGTGGAACTAGTTTCGCCAAAGAAGAGAAAATACCGCCTCACTAGGCGGTTTCGCTGCAGTTATGGAACTTCATACTAATGACCCATCGAGTTCCGCGTGGTATTTTTCGCTACCCACAACGGTAACGAGTAACGCTCAGGTATGAATAGGCCTTTATTGTTGAAGCACTTTTGCTATTTTATTGGAACTTCATTGATGCCTCTCTTCTATCACAGATATCTAAATTCCTTTGGTATTGTTAATCGAAGGCTGATGCCACTACTATAAAAATTGTAGTGCGGCAAAAACTCTTTCTCCGCCTAATAGAATGCACCTCAGTAAAAACTATCCAAATTCAGGCCTTTGGTAAATCAAGTCAAAGGTGACCAAGCCATTGTAATCAGAAACTGATCACAACACTAATATATATTTTTTTCTACAGTCCAAAACTCCATACCAAGGACACCGACGCGTTTTTGGAGAGTTCCTGTGTACAAGTTGTGGCAGGATGTGGTCAAGCGCTAACTCGTGGGCTAACTGCGGCCAGAAATGCACCAAATGCAATATCAACGTGTACCCGCATAGCCAGGTATTTTTTTTTTATAATTAACTACGTGGTCTCTTGTAGGTACGCGTGTGGGAACTTACTAAAAGCTAAGCGTTCATTTCGTTTTGTGGAAATAACCTAAAAGTAATCTCGATGGAGGTTACATATTTGTGCCATTTGGGCTAGAAACATTGGGTTCGTGTTGGTCCGTAGGGTCTAGGCGCATACGAAATATTCAGGGACTTGCCCAAACTTTTGGTTGAAGCATAAGGTGACCAGAATGCTGGCTCGTTGCATAAATAATTAGCATTGCCATTCAGTCTGGAAATACAGCCTGCATTCGGTGCACTTTCCTTCAACAAATGGTTTACTACATTTTTGAGTGTTTTTAATCTTAGTCCATAATTTTGTTTTACTTTATTATATAGTAAGTGTATTAAAATTAGATTAATAAGTAAAAAAAGCTAGAAAGATTTGTTAATGTTTCGTAGAATAGTGACAACTGCTGATCTTCCATACGTCGACTAAAAGTCTTGTAAGAATTGATTTGGCCATAAACATTTTAAAACAAATCACTTGTGTAAAAGGAAAGTTTGTTCAGCCACAAAATAAACAAGAGAAAGCACCTGAAAAGCGTGCATAGATTTTGTAAATATCTTACATCCTGTTTAGTATATAAATATATACCTAGTTGTAGAACGACGCATAGATTATTAGTCATTGTAATGGAAGATAAAAAATGATAATACAAAAAATACCAAACAATTCCTATCGTTGTTCAATTTTCCTAGATGTGTCTCCAATACAGTTTAGACATAACAGTGGCGGATGTTTAACCGTTAAGTGTAACCACAAAACAAATTATTTGTTTTGCGGTGTAACGGTGTACAGTTTAGAAAATCATGAAACGTTTTGTGTATACTTATCTCATTATTCTCCTTAGTAATGCACTTTTAGTTTCAAGTTTTAGTAATACATCCCACCGCTTAAAAACATAGTAGCAAGAGTCCATTATAAAAAAAAATAGAACGTTTTTTTAAAATTTGAATAAGTTTAATCGGATGATGTATGATGCATAGGTAAATTTTGTAATTATACAATGAAACTGAATTGCATCAATTTTATACATAATTGATATACACACAGTACAATTGATATGTACTTGCAAATATACGTAATCCTACTTTCTATTATAAACGAGAAAGTTTGTGAGTATGGATGGATGTTTGTTACTCTTTCACGCTCAAAAGCCGTGGCCAATTTTGATGAAATTAGGGATATGGAGGTAGATGAGGCGCTGGATTAACACATGGGATACTTATCATCATCATAATCACTAAATCACTTAAACATCACAAACACACGCAGATAAAAAAACAAGATCTCCGCCTAGGTAGGTACGTCAAGATCGTCGCCAGTTCAAAGGCATAATCACGGAAAAAATGTTAAATGTGCATGTTTAATAAAATATATACAATCGTGTACAAAAAAAGAAATGTATAAGACGATAGGATGCTAGATCTATGGCGCAAATGTTTAAAATGGTATAGGGTTATATTAACATGAACTATTAGTGATAAAAGCAAATGGCTATGGACGAGGCTACGCCACCTGCCAATTTTAGTATCATGTTTGACTCGCCACCCACTGAACTAGACCCCCACAAGGGCCATCATCATTCGGGACAAAGTTGGTATGTACGGCTAAAGGGTGGCGAGAGGTGTACTCAGGTTTCACTAGAGCGCTACTTCCGGCGTTCCTCCCTTTAAAACTGCCGCCCTTGGAGTTTCAGGTATTAGCTCTTGCATGTCCACCCCGAACAGCCAATTAATTAAGGCAAGCCAGGGTCAGCACGGAAATTTGCTAGAAAGTGACGTAATCGTATCGTTTATGTACCTATACAGTACAAACTACTATGAGTACACAGCCTATGATAATATCCTATCAGTAATCTGTGCCACAGTTGTCTATACTAGCTAGATAAATGATTAGTTTGTACTGTATAGTATACGTCAACGATATGATTATGTAGCTCTGCAAATGTACTCGTAAATTGGGGTTAAATTAACAGGGGTTCAATTTACCGGTGGTTAGGGCAGCAGTCTGAGGAACCCCCTGTCAACACGTGCAGTGTCAAGGAGTTGGTGCCTTCTTTATCTGGCCCTTAATCCTTATTATTATAGATTTATTTGTTCTCGAAATACTCGTATTTAAGATATTCCACTAATCCCACTAATATTATAATAAATGTGAAAGTTAAGATGGATGGATGTTTGTTGCTCTTTCACGCTCAGACGGCGGGGCCAATTTTAATAAAACTTGGTATGGAGGTAGATGAGGCGCAGGATTACCGCATAGGATACTTTTCATCATCATCATCATCATCATCATTATCCATCACCACGCGGGTGAAAAAGCGGAATATTCTTAGGCACAGCATAGACAAAATAACAAGATCTCCGCCTACTTCAAGATCGTAATGATTACAGTTCTGTCAAAGTTTGTGTCAGCTCCTGATAGCTTAGATCAAGCACGCTATCACTTTGACAGCTCGATACACTAGAAGTGGCGACCGTCAAGGGTGATGAAATATAATGACAGTTTTTTTCCATGGTGATTAATTTTATTTTTTGTATGTACGTAGGTATTGTATTTTAATAGTGTTTACTGATTGATTTATTATTTATTTAAATTTACTCATATACCATATTATACTAATATAGCAATTGCGTTTGACCATGTAAATATTTTATGACATGTTGGTATAATATAGATATGGCCTTGGAGAAGATAATAAGCTACTCGAAGTACTAATCCTGCGCAGACGAAGTCGCGGGCACCATTGTATTGAGCTTCCTACTAGTTTAGTTAGAACACCGAAATTGCAACAGGAAGGTCTAGATCGCAGCCTTTTGCATGGTCATATATGTTTTCATGGATGTGCTTAGGAATCACTCCCGCACTGGAAATCACCAGTGGCACAATGTGTACCTACCTTGTTCATTTTCTATAGACATTCAGAGTTGTTTTTCTCTTATTCTGGCATGTTCTTATTTTTTTAGATATACATAGTTTTCTATTATTATAATTTGCGTCGACGTGTCTAGCCTACCCTTCCCCTATGCTTTTATTGCATAGGCTTACCAAAACCGTCGTTGTCAGATTTTTCATTAATTAAATACATTTTGTATATAAACTTTAATGTTTTTTTTCAGACAGCGCTCGAAAAATCTTCAGGAATGGATAAAAGCGACCCTGCTAAAAGTCACCCGCAGGAACTTTGTGACAAGTGTAGATCCCTAGGCCACTTCTGCGGCCGCAGATTTTAATTAGGCACTGCATTGACTCATTCTGACCAAAAGCGTGTAAAAGTTATCGTAGGTATATAAGTATTAGAGCATAGAATAACATTGTTCTGAGTATTAATGTTAAATTTAAAATTAATGGTCAAAAATTTTTTGATACTTTTTTTATAATTTGTAGCCAACTGTCAATTTGATGATTACCTAATTCTTCACCTTCTTCGGCTTTTTGACGTTGGAAGACTATACTCTGCATGTGTCAAGTTCTATGATACCCACTCTTTTTATCTAAGAATTCTGTAGGTACTGTATTCAAGAATCATTTGTATTTGTAATGGTCTGTATTATTTTTGTTGTAAATTATAAAAATAACGCAAAATAAATTCATAAATACATAGGTACCTCTTTTACATTATCAACGCAAAAATGTGTGACGAAAAAAAATTGTAAATTAAATAAAATGTTCCTTATGTTCGATTATCTGAGGCCGTAGTACAAACAATTTGCGAAAAGTATTCGTATTGCAAACGCAAACGAGTCAAGCTTCGGCGTAAAACTATGAGTTATCCATGTCACAGTTGAACTAGATAAATTAGAGTTTGTATCGTTTTAGAGTACTATATGCATAAAGAAACAAAAATGACATCTTCAGACGAACAAGCGTCTTCTGTCATCAGGGGCCTTACTACGAGCTCTTAAAGCAGGACTTCTAGACAACTGCCCGGTTTATTCGTACTATGACAACATTAAAGCAGACATGCCCAGGCCTTCTATTCAACAACCGCAGCAAAACCGTTCACCTGTTTTTTTTGTATGGACTCCCGTTAACATTTCGCTCTAAATTCACTCAGTTTATCAGCTTACAAACGTCTAGGTGTCGGCAATGTTGGTTATAGGAAATTGTTAGAATGCCAGAGACAATATTATCCGTTCACCTTTGAGAAAACAATATTCAAACAGTTCACCTAAATGAGCGTCATGGTATGATTTCATTCAAAACTGTTTATGGCAGGTTTAGGAACTGCACGGAACTTGCATGGTTATTACGAAGCTGATAGTAAGGCCCCTGACCAATTATTGTTGACCAATGTTAGTCGAGCAGGCCGCTACTACAAGGAATTATTGAACCAGCCCAAAGCTACAAAATTAGTACTTATATGACTGTCAATTGATCTGAGTAATTATAAACAATGATTTTGAATGCGTTCTTATTAATAAAATGATTTACTAAGTTCATATAATTGTTTATTTTACCCTGTATTTATTTAAATTATTTTAAATAACTTTAGCATTTTACATTTGGTCTAAGTAACATTCTAGTAACGCTTTACTATAAATGTTACGTAGACCAGTGGGCCGAGCATTTTTTTTTTCGAATGGGCTAATGCTGTTTGCCTCTACCGCAATGATATTATATATATAAAAAGAGGTATATCGTAATCTTTACTCTACCGGCATTTACAGCGTAACCGGACAGGGACCGGTGGGCCGAGCACTAAAATCTGACATTTATTTAATACAATAGTGGCACAGATAACTCTAACTGTGGCCCGAGCACGAAACTTTGCTAAAGTGTAACGTAACCGTATCGTTGACGTATACAGTTCAAACTATGAGTTATCTGTGCCACTATTGTACTAGATAAATAACAGTTTGTACTAAATACGTCAACGACACGATAACGTTACACTTCAGCAAATGTTCGTGCTCGGGCCACTGTACTGAATACGTAAACGATACTTAACGTTACACATTACCAAATTTTCGTGCTCGGCCCTCAGGTCGAGAATAGAGAAGGCATTTATGCCTTCTCTATTGATTATAAAGTTTGAGTTATAACTCAAACTTTTACTAAGGGTGCACTCTAACCCCTGCATCACCATAAACACATAAGCGCTAATAATTCACCGTACATGTTAAAACATTGAAATAATACAAGTCTTGGAAAATTAGGTATACAAAAGTTTTACTATAAATAAATTACCGAGACCGCGCGCATTTTTATGAATGGCGGATTTCCGAGGGGTTTTTGCGAATTATGGTTACGCTGGGTCGCAAATTATAGTTATCCATAGAGCTTCAAGGGTAAATTTTGTTTATATGTATTTATTTATTTTAATTATCTATTAGCACTAAAGTCCTAGATATTTTCTTTATTTTACCATCTACTTACCATCGCATTATTAAGACTCCTCTCCATGCAAGGTTGCCTGTAAGAGATTGGTATAGCGATAAGGCCGCCAATTGTCCAATCTACTGTAGCCCTTTTTATTGTATAATGTTTTTTTATGATTGGTTATCAATAAATAATTTTTGTAGTGTATTGTGTAATTATACAAAATACTAACCACAGCAGTCAGAGTCAATAGCTTCTGTATTCACAAGCAAAGCTGGAGCAATTTCTGCTATGTAGAGATGGGATCAATTTCAGCGACAGCACAATGACTTCCACCTCTGGTACTCATCCTGGGCTGATGCTCTTTTGCTAGGGCATCTATCTGGCGAGTTGTTAACAGTGCGGTCCTAATTAAGCCATAATCGATATTATCGCGATAACAGTTGGTCCCTTTCACCGTGAGCGTGATTACGATGGCCCACGCCACGTCATCGATGACGTCTTAACTGCCGCCATATTGACGATTACATGAACCTTGCTCTACACAGTCTACACCATAATCGTCGTGAGCGTACTTTCTCTAGTGGACTCAAGATCAAGGCACAAATACAACCTTGAGAGGGAGCGCTCCCGGCACGCACAGGAACTCGTTCGAGTCGAGAGGGCTCACTCTAAGGAGATTGCTTTGATGAAGCAGGACCTCATCACGCAAATGAGCTTTGCCCGGACCGACATCACCGGGACCCTAGAAGAGGCAAAGGCCATTCGTAGCTGGCTCGGCTACGAAATGGAGGAGCCCTTCAAGGGTATCAAAAAGACGGTACAGGGCGTAAGGTCGTTGGAGAAAATGCTCCAAGCGGAGAAGCTAAGTACCAGCGTGGAGGGCGACAATGCCAATATTAGCCTAAAATGGGATGCCATGGAGGCAGGCATCGCCAGACTTAGTACTAACATGGCAAGAGTCTCAAATCAGATAGACGCACTCCGCAGAACAACAGAGGAGTTGAAAGATAATACCTTCACACCAATTAATTTACCAACGACTTCCCCGTCTCATCAATTTTTTCCGGACGTATCAAGCGCGACCAAAATAGAGGAAGGCTTAGAGAGTCTGAGAGAATCAGTAAGGCAAATACTCGAGAAGCCCACGTATTCCCCACCCTCACCACCACCACCACTGGACTTGGCTCAACATCTGAGGCCACTTTGCGAACGCCTTGAGTTGGTTTCGTCTGACATCCGCATATTGCGGGATAAAAAACCACAAGCCTCCGCGCCACTGGCGCCGAACTTAGAGGCGGAACTCGCAATGGCGGAGGTCAGACGAACCCTCAAGACCATTAACGGAGTTAAACTCGGGGTATAGACCGCCGACAGGGCCGATCACTTATGCTCAGGCAGCGGCTAAACCCCAAGCTCCGAAGCTACCCAACCACACCCTGATAATCTCGTCGACGAATCCAAACCACACAGGAGATAACGTCATTGAGAGGGTCAGGGTGGCCCTGGACTTTAAAATTACCGGGGCCAAAGTGGACAGGGTTCGGAAGGCCCGTAATCAAAAGATTGTCCTCAGTTGCGCAAGCAAGGAGGACCTTAACTTGGTCAAAGACCAAGTCCGGTCGAACCAGGGTCTCACGATGCAGGAGCCAAAACCAACAAACCCCTTAGTATGCATACGTGGTGTTCTCTCCAGCTACACCAACGACGAAATTGTGGACATGTTGAAAGCGCAGAACAAACACCTTCTGCGTAACGTCGACGTGGCTGGAGCGACTATCAGGGTGCGGTATAGGAAACGCGCATGTAATCCACACGAATGCCATCCGGTTGTGGAGCTCTCTCCGAAGATCTGGAAGCGTTTCACGACAGTTGAAAAGGTCCATTTAGGGATAACGAGATGCCACATAGAGGATCAGTCTCCTCTAGTGCAGTGCACCAAATGCCTTGGCTACGGTCATACCAAGACTGTATGCAAGGCAGAACAGGCCATCTGCTGTTTTTGCGGCGGTGCACACACCGGTTCAGTATGTTCCGTGAGGGCTGAAGCACGAACCCCGACCTGTGTGAGCAGGGACCAGGTTCATACCGCCTTCAGCGAAGAGTGCCCAGAAAGACAGAAGTGGGACTATATAGCTAGGTCCCGTATTTCCTATTGCTAAGGGCGACCAGGCAGACAGCGGATCGGCAACACCTCAAGCTTCACACGGATCTAAAAGCAGGTTGAATTTCATCCAGGCAAACCTGCGGCGCTCCAAGCTAGCAACTGCCGAGTTTTACACCGCGGCACAGAAGAAGGGTATTTCAATCGCACTTGTTCAAGAACCCTATGTAGGTAGAACTGGTGTGTTGAAACAGAACCCATGCACTCAGGTCATCCAGTGCACCCTTAATCGCTAGAAACCGGTTAAAGCGTCCATCGTTATATTCGGGGGCATTTTGGAAGTCATTCATGACCTCCAATTGGTAACCTAGAACGTTGTGGCAGTTTTGATAAGGGCTGGGCGGTTTAAGCTTGGAGTGCTATCCACATACTTTGAGGGAGTTGAAGCCATCGATCCGTACTTATTACGAACAAAAGAAGTCTGTGAAAAGCTCCGCACCAATAACATCTTGGTAGGGGGTGACGTGAACGCCTGGAGTCATTGGTGGGGAAGCAGAGTCGAAAACGATCGCGGAATGGCATACAACACCTTTTTCAACGACATGGACTTCCATATTCTCAACACGGGACAGGTACCGACCTTTGAAGTTTTACGGGGAGACATGCTGTGTACAAGTTCAGTGGACGTCACTGCTTGCAGCACGTCACTACTAGGTAAGATCGAGGATTGGAAAGTCGACAGAAGTCTTACAACATCTGACCACAATGCGATCACTTTCTCAATGCGTTTGGAAAAGGCTTTGGAACCTCTGAGGCCAATTACCACGCGCATTTATAACACTAAGAAGGCAAAGTGGTTTGACTTCCGTTCACATTTCCAATCCGGCTTGGTAGAATATTCAATTACACCCACGAAATTCGGAGAGGTATCAAACCCAATAGAATTGGAAGTTCTGTTGACAACCTATACAGAGACCATTTGTCGTTCATGCGACCATGCAATCCCTAAGTTGGGACCATGGAAAGGTGATGCCAGACCACCATGGTGGTCTTCTTCTCTTGAACGTCTCAAAAGAGACGTCCTTACTAAAAAGAGAAGAATCCGGAATTCTGCTCCCAGCCGCAGGCAGTTCGTAATATCGGAATACCTGCAGGCACAAGCCGAGTACGCCTTACGAGCCGCCGAGGCCTACACACAAAGTTGGAGGGAGTTTTGCTCGACACAAGATCGAGAGAGCATGTGGGACGGTATCTACATAGTCATAAGGAAAACAGCTAGAAGACAGGAAGACATTCTCCTGAGAAATACCGCAGGCGAAACACTCAGCCCTGAACAATCAGCGGATCTTCTAGCAAAGACCTTTTATCCCGATGACTCTGTGGAAACCGAAGACGAACGCCACTCTACCATCAGAGGCTTAACAGAAGGGAAATCCCCGGCCGAAATTGAACACCTGTCAGCCGACGATACACCCTTTACAGCAGTGGAACTGGATACGGTTCTTCGGGACCTAAATCCGAAAAAAGCTCCCGGCCCCGACGGATTGACGGCTGCCATCCACTGTAGCAGCGAAATATTTTTGGCACTTGCAAATAAGTGCCTATCGCTGCCACACTTTCCTAAACAGTGGAAGGTAGCTCACGTGTGCATTATCCGTAAGCCGGGGAAAGATGACTACACCAATCCCAAGTCTTACAGACCCATAGGGCTGTTATCGGTTCTTGGCAAAATTGTCGAGAAACTCCTCGTCAGCAGACTTCGGTGGCATATTCTTCCGACTCTTCATGCCAGCCAATATGGGTTTATGCCACAACGCGGAACGGAAGACGCCCTTTATGACCTGATTAAACATATAAGATCTGAAGTTCGAGCTAAAAAGCTATTTCTTCTTGTTTCTCTGGACATAGAGGGGGCTTTCGATAACGCGTGGTGGCCCGTCTTAAAACAACAACTAATTGCAAAGCGCTGCCCTAAAAACCTCTATGCTCTAGTATCCTCGTACCTGGAGGACCGTAACATCAGAGTCAACTATGCCAGGGCATCTAGTGAACAGGGAACCACGAAAGGTTGTGTTCAGGGCTCCATTGGCGGACCGACCTTTTGGAACCTAATCCTAGATCCCCTCTTACATCAAATGGCTAGTTTGGGGGTATATACTCAGGCCTTCGCGGACGATGTGTTGTTGGTGTTTTCTGGTCAAGTAGCCAGGACCCTTCAGCAGACAGTCGATACCACCTTAGATGCCGTTGTGGAGTGGGGAGTCCGAAATAAACTGAGCTTCGCCGCGCATAAAACAAATGCGATGGTTATCACGAAGAAGTTAAAGTACGATATCCCGGAAATCTACATGTCCGGCACTCGGCTGAATCTCGTCAATGAGATTAAACTGTTGGGTCTCATTATAGACTCCAAGCTCACCTTTAACGCGCACGTGTCCGCAACCTGCAGGAAAGCGACGAACATTTATAAACAACTTGCGTGCGCTGCGAAGGTGACTTGGGGTCTAATCACCGACATCATAAAAACCATCTACGTGTCGGTGAAAGAGCCGATCGTGCTGTATGCGGCAAGCGCGTGGTCTCCAGCGGCTGAGAAAATTATGACCAGAAACCAGCTGGACTCGCTGCAAAGAGGTTTCGCGCAGAAGATATGTAAAGCATATCGCACGGTCTCTCTGACATCGGCATTAGTCCTGTCGGGCCAACTACCCCTGGATCTTCGGGTTATCGAGGCTGCTACCCTTTAAAAATTAAAAGGGGTACTCCGAGGACTACTTACCACCAGGCAGAGAGGTGGAGAGCAAGGTGGGATATCGCGACAACCCCCACCCATCTCTACTCATAAGAACTGAGTATGAGTGCATCGACAATATGGATCCCGAAACCCTGAAGGACCACCACATAATCGGCCCCCAAATATATACCGACGGCAGCAAGATTGAGGGGAAAGTAGGTGCTGCCCTTACGTGGTGGGACGAAGGCAGGGAGACCAAGTACTCCACCTTTCGCCTCAAGCCCCATTACACCGTTTTCCAGTCGGAAATGTACGCACTCTTTAGAGCCGTTAAGCCATCTTAACGGCTCTAGGAGAGATTCGAGGAGGGACTGTGTCAACATTTTGAGCGATTCAAGATCGTCGCTCGATTTGTTGGCGAGTCCTGTTGCCACCCACCCTCTAGCTCTCGCGCTCAAGAGTTGCGTGCATGACATCCAAGATGCTGGAAAAACCGTGAGACTCTTCTGGCTGAGGGCCCATGTAGGTATCCCGGGGAACGAAAGAGCAGACGAGCTTGCTAAGAAAGCAGCACTCACTAAGAAGACGGCCGCTGACTATGACGAGGTGCCGTTATCGTTCGTCAGGAAACAGATTCGGGAGGAGACTGTCAGAAGGTGGCAGGGGCGCTACGAATCCTCTAGTGTACTAGATAGACTAGTGTTCGGTAACGAAGGCTTTCCTTCCTACCGTCTTCTTCGCAAGACGAGTACTTAAGGACATGGTGCTAACACCTATCCATGTCCAAATATTGACCGGCCACGGAGGATTCGCAGCGTACCTACATCGGTTCCATGTAAAAGACAGTCCCTCTTGCGTCTGCGATCCAGCTTGTGACGAAACGATATGGCACATACTGTTCGAATGTCCAAGATTTGGCCTGGAAAGGATGGATCTGGAATCTAGAATCCAGATCATGCTAGATCAATCCTCTCTCCCGACCATCATGGAGAGCCAGGCCTCTAGAACACCCGTCTTGGCATTTGCGAGCAAGGCTGCCAGAATCGCAGCGGCGAGAAATAAGTAAGGCTGATTTGTGCTAAGTAGATTAGAGCTGCTGGACGACTCCTTATTGGATTTGTTTTGTAAATTTATTTAATTAGAGATAAGATAAATTGTAAAAAACAGGGGAAAAAAAAGAGAAGAACAAAAAACAAAAAAAAAGAGCAATAGAAGAAAAAAAACAGACCTTTTACTGTTAATTATAAGATATAGTATTAGATATGTTTAGATATTAAGTATTTGTAAGAAGTTTAATAAGGAGCCGTCCATATATGAAAATATTTTATTTCACTTGATCTCGTCTAGGACTTTGAATACATTTAAAATTTAAGTTTTAAAAAAAATGATAATCTTGTATTACCAAGGGCACGGAACTTATGTCTGTGGACCTAGCAGCTACTAATAATAAAAAAAAATCGTCGTGAGCGTTCTGTCAAAAGTGACAGGTGTTTGTTTATTTTTACAAGGTCTTTACTGTGTCCCTTGTTTTTGATGTAAAAGTCGGTCCATCCATTCCATTATTTCTTTTTAATCCACACACCACATAACCTTCCCATTATTTTTATGAATTTGTTTTTCGCGCTGGTGGTTCGTTATTGCTACAACTCTGGTCCGATTTATTAACACGCTTACAGTGCCACGAGCTGTCAAAATCGCGATATTTGTCTCTGACCGGCTTTGGGAGACGATAGCACTGTGAGCAAAAATATCGCGATACGGACCTCAGTGTAAATTTAGCCAAATACGCCGCAGTTGATTCTTCTCAGGCGTGTAGTTTTTTCTTCACACAACACAATCATGATGTAGGTAATTTAACGATTACAACAACTGGATCTTCCTGATTATCAATTTATCATATCAACCACGAATTACATACTTCTTATGCATGCATGGTATCTTAAATTACAGAAATCCTACAGCCAGCGCAACCAGCGGCGTGTATTGAAACTTTTGTTGTCGTAAATTTTTCTTATGAAGTTGTATTCTCTGTGGTTGTAACCATACAAAGTTTCTCTATAAGTGTAACTCTAAAATAAGAGTCCCTATAATATAATGTACAGCCAATAATACGCGACCAAATTTTAATAATGTCAGGCAATCATTCGCATCCAATATTCCGTGGAATGGCTTAAAAGTTATTGGCTGTACAATACAGGCTGTGAATTCAAACTGGGTCCACATTTGTAACATTTTACCGAACATTATCCCGTGACCGTAACAGACACGCGTGTCGGTACCGATAGTGTGGACGTTTTGTTACATGAACAACTGTTACAAGCTGCAGTTACGATTCAACCCATTCCGAACACTGAAAACACAGAATTTACGGCAGGACAATGTACGGAGTTACGATCTACTAGTCCAGTCCAGTGTGGACGCTGGTCTATGTACTGACACGCATCTAAAGGTAGGTTCACATTGTTATGTCGGGGTGTGTCGTGGCGCGCCAGAACGCTATCGGTTAGGTTGATTTCCTGGGACTAGATTCACATTAGTGTGTTGTGTTGTGTTCTGGCGCGGTAAAATCGCTCGACGTTCGGTCGCGCCAGAGAGGTGGCGAGGGATCTGTCGCGCCACAACACACCACACCAATGTGAATCTGTCAGTACTACGCGTAACCACGAGAGATACAATTCATTCAGTAAAACTAGATATTGCATTTTTTTGGTTCATTCTGTAGGATTTGTTAGATGTGTGCCCCGAAAGCATTTTAATCAGCAATTTTTCCCTAATCGCACTTTGACGTGGTTCTACTAAAAACTTCTTATGGGTCGGCGAAATTGCGTGAGTATTTTTTTTATTCTTTTCTATTAAAGTATGTACAATGTAAAGAAACAATTTAAGCATATGCTCAAACTGTATTTTAGCAAATCTGAAATATCGATGAAATCGGTCGGCATAACTTTCTAATTCTTGAATGAGACAGTGAAATGCGTCTCTTCTACGACTTCTCTTAAGTGATTAATAGGATTAAGAAGAGTCAACAATAGCAGAAATTGAATATATTCATAAAATCACTGTCAGTATCAGATGATTCCATTTTAAAACATGTTTTCACACCACAACTCTCACACGATGAATGATCTGAAAATGCGCCATATTGCGCCCCAACACAACACATCAGCGTGAAAGCTGCGCGACACGACACAAGGCGCCCCAGCACAGCAATTGGAACCTAGCTTTTGTTACGTGTTACGAGCGAATCAATCGAAAATTGGTTTTTCAACGGATGTTCGCTATTGTCCGCGTGGCCAGGAGACGTCCACATTTGGGTTTATGACACGCGTCGAAGTACGCCAGATAACACGGATACAGACTCGGAGTAGGAGCGAATCACGTCGTGACATGTCCCGGTACGTCATCCGCCCGCGCCTCGTCCACTCCTCGCCGCACCGCCTCGCTCCTGTAGCGATGCCATGCCACGCACTCTAGCTCGACACCATACGTCCACACTTGTAACATTTCATCGTACATGATTTGTGATCGTGTCAGCACTACCCTAGACCGTCCACACTAAGCATAACATGGCTTGTATCTATGTCACGTAGTTCCGGTCCGTTGTCTTGTCACTAGAGTGGACGCACCTCTATAATTATTGCTGCGTTTTTCAACACGGGCTGATATAGCTCGGGCAATAATACGCTGCCAGGAAAAATAATCCATTCCATGTACATGAAATATCAGGCTGGCATTATTGGCTGAGAAATACGGGTCGGACACTTTTTGTACAGGGCGATAATGTACAGCCAATAATGGGTGTACCTCACAGACTAAATAGACATGGCACAGATAAAGCCTCGTTTGCATGTTCCAGTGTCAGTAATATATCAGTGGTATGGTATGTGGTCAGTATCATAGTGGTGTGTTTATCGCCCGTCGACCGTGGTCGTGTCAAGTTGCGCTCCGTACTTCTTAATCGTGTCGTACTGAAAATATCACAAAAAGTGTTGGAAAGCCTCGTCCGCGAACTTATAAAGACTGGAAGGATTATCGTGTAAAGTGGAAACACTAGAAGAGAAAATAGTTAAATAATCTGTAATAATCGCGAAATTATCTTCACCCTAACATGAGTCACCTACCCGCAACGCGGTAACAAATACCCTGCCGACCGCGAGCTCCACGATGGCGCCACAGCGCTTTTTACGAAATGCCCGTATAACCGCAGCAGCCATTATTGCTGATTTGGCCGGTGCCACTACAAAGAAAACGGTAAGAGCGAGCACGCCGAATGGGCCAGCTGGAGGTGCGAGTAAGAAGCCTAATTCCTCCGTGACGTCTGCATCGGTTGTGCAGCCACAATCCATAACCGATCAGATGATGTCACAGAAAGCTACGCAATCACTGACCGAGACTTTTGAGAACAATCTTATCTCCAGAGAACAATGGCAGGTGGCGTCCCGACGACGCAGGAATAAACAACAACGACCGGTCGTAGTCGGTGTTGCTAACGAAGACCACGGAGCACGGACTTCAAGCTGTGGAAAAGACGTACTACAATCAAGCTTGGTCTTTCCAAGTAGACACAACAGCTGCCCAAGTTAAAAATCTACACTAATATTATAAAGAGGAAAAATGTGATTGTTTGTTTTTTGTATTGAATGGGCTCCGAAACTACTGGAGCGATTTGAAAAATTCTTTCACTGTTATAATCCTACATTATCCCTGATGATCATAGGCTATAGGATATTTTCAAAAATTTAGGTGTGAAAATGATGCCTTAAAAATCCTAACCCTAAAGCAACTAGGCAATAGAGCAAAGTGTTGTACAAACAAAATCCATGTAGGTTCACGTATTACTGGCCGTGCATTATTGGCTGTACATTATTTGACTGTGCATTATTATGGTTGTACATTATTGCCTCCCAAATAAAGTCATCAGTCCAATCCAAGGAATATTTTACTTTCTACCGAGAGTATCATCAGTCTGAATTCGATTTTCTTACGCGTACTATTATTAGGTATTGTTGTTTTCCGACTGTAATTGGACTTTCATTTGGTTTTTTGTGCTAGATATGTTGTGTTGAGTTGTCGTGGACGGTACTCAAGCTTAGTATAATTTGTTATTTTTAGTTAGATTTTGTAGATATCTATTATTTTGTGTTATTTTTGTTGTACTGGGGTGTTACAATAAAGAGTTTATATAAATATCTATCTATCTATACTTACCCTGTGAGCATTCGACTAGATAAAGTATCATAAACTAAAATTAAATAAAAGAATAGAAAATTTCTAGGTATATATGGAACAGCAGAGTTGTAAAATTCTCCGCAGCAGAAGCTTGGCGCTAATGTCGCAGCCAATTTTTTGAGGCTAAGATACCCAAAGACCTTATACTTACTAACTAGACTGTGCACTATGGCGAAAATACCGGTCCGCGTGAGAGGGCTCCCGTTGGGAGTGTGTCCCTTTCTAATGTAGTGACCATGATCAAATAGAATACAGGACAAATTGCTTGTAAAATCTATTGTATCCTGATATTTTGATCCTAACTAACTACTCTACATACACATACCAAATTTTTTGTATTGTAATTCGGTCCCACGCCCCACGCCCCCCGTCATCAGTCGAAGACGCTGGAACACCGTGGGTTATTTAGACGGTATGGCGCCTTTAGCCGAGTCCGACATACCCCGTATGCCCCCCCCCCCGCAAACGGCAATGCGCAACAGCATTTCGCCACAAAAAAAAAAATTCTTTTTACATGGTGAGGCAGTAGTCGAGCAGATTCAGTTTGCGTGCAAACACTTGCCGTACCTAGTAATTATCATATTTCTGTCATTTTCTTGCAGTTTTATCGTCTTTGGTACTTGTCTTTCTTCTATAGGTAAGTACATATATTGATTAAAACATCAGTATTTTTTTGCAGGGCTCGTAATGTAAAGAAACTTAATACATGGTATACACGAGTAGACTGGCGTAGAGTGGTGAGATCAAAGCTTCTACTAGCAATCGTTGAAGAGTTTTACTTTTGCCTTTTCATCGGACCCTCATCACCAAAATTTTAAAACGTTTAAATATTTGTTGTACAACATATACTCGTATGTATTGACATGCGAATTTTATTATAATCAGTTTGGTAGAAGTAGAGTTATGTGAAAAAGCCGTTGCAAGATTTGAATCTTCAAGATTAATAGGTAAATGCACGTACGCGTTCTGATGATTTATTCTTGACTTTAGGAAATACATTTCCAATTTAAGGCAGTCGGACAGAAGTAGATACCGACGTACTATCCCCATAGTATGGAATTGCAAAAAATCTTAGATCAACAATATTCATGGTTACCCTAAAGAATATTCAACAAACCACCATCTTGCATTTAGTATTACCAGGCCTAAACATTTGAGTACTACTTTTTACACAGTATTAAAAAAATTAAAACATTTTTATTGCATCATAAGCATCTACAACAGTTTTATAAAGATTAGACTAATGTATATTACAACATTATTTATGACGAACTCAAGGTACAAAAATAGATAAAGCTAAGGTTCCCGCACTCGGCAAAGCCTGTATCGCGGGGACCTATATACGATTTTATTTTACATAATTGATTGTCTCAGATTAACAAAAAAATTGATCTTTATATAACTTAAATTACAAAATTAAAAATAAATAAACAACTCGATTATGACGCTTTACAGTATTTTTTTTTCTTAAATAAGATATAAATACAGATTAATATAGGTCAATTTTAGTAGGTCTCTAAACAATATTTTCTAGACAGCTTGATTTTAAGTATATGGGTGGACCCATATACTTAAATATACAGTATTTGTATTTTCAGTGTCCCCTAAGAAAAACTTATGTATTTGAATGAGTATTAAATATCTCACAACTTCGCAATGTGTATGTATGTGTAATGTTATGGGCCAAAGATTATTTCTTTTTTTAAGTTTTATGGGCTCCAGGGGAAAATGTGTAGTCAGGGGAGTGACACCATGGACAGGGTAGTGATGAATCGAGACAGGAAAGTGACATCCTATTAGTATTTTTATATGTTAAATGAAATATATCACAACAAATGTAATTTATTAACGATTATTATTTTAACTAATGAAATTCTATCAGTCTGAAATGTTTTTAAACTTTTTATCGTTTTATAAATTATGACTTAACTTTCTCATGTTAAGTTTCTGAATACAACAATTCAATGAAAATAAATGAATTTGAATATAAGATAAAACTATGAGTTTAATACGAATAACAATCAAACTACTTCTTACAAAATAAAACAGTTGTGGGTTAACCTATCAGTTTATTAAATATATCAAAACAAATATGTCCTTCAAACATGAACTACTTATTAAAGAAACACCAAAAATTTTATCTTTATTATAAAGTCAAGTTGGAACTTAAGTAATAGATGTTCTTAAGGAAAAAAATAAGTTTTCTAAACACTACAACTGCTATTGAAATAATTTCACTCACTTTAGAAATTTTGAATACTAAAAAATCCAACCTCAACCTCCAACAAAATTAAATGACAGGATTAAAGTATCGGTAGCACCTATCATTCTCAAGTTAAGATATGAAACATTTATCATTGTTATTATTAAATCTTTGTACTTATTACTTCATAAAGTAAAAACACAAAATCTGTATCGGCTTTATAAAATCAAGATTTTAACTTTAATATTTATTTATTTAACTTTAAACGAATATTATCTATTTTAAAGAAAAAAATCCAAATTTTATTGAAAACTTACAAAGACTTTTCAAATTACTTCTACTCAGTTTGAAATTTACATAATGACCTGTTACCCTGCATGAATATATTGGGCACAGGTAGTTTTTTCACGTATTGTGCCTATTTAACATCTGCCACATCATCACCTAGTTTAAAAAGGGTTCCCCTGTTACCAAATATATTCAGAAAGGTCACCAAGATATCTCCTTATTATTCGTCAAAATCAGATGAACACGCCCCGTTATGTCTATACCCCTTATTTTAACATGAAAACATCATGGAATCCTGAAATGTCTCTAATTAATTAATTACTTTTAAAGTACAACGAATTAACGAATGAATTATAAAACTGTAGAATATTTAAATCTTTTTCAAAGTTTATAAATCATTCGTTTACGTAAATTAAAAAAAAGCAAAATATACAATTTTCTACCATTTCTACCTAACTCGATGATTAGTTAAACTGGCAAGACGTCAGACAAGGACACACTCCCAACGGGAGCCCTCTCACCAGGACCGCTTTTAGCTAGCTACCACCTTTAAAGAAATATCTGCCCTAATCGTAATTGCATAGATCTTAATTTAGCTAAACAAAAATTATTGGTACACAGTCTAGTTATAAGTATAAGGTCTTTGAAGATACCTATCTCCAGTTTTTTTTTTTATTAATTAAATATATTTCTACTACTACAAGTATTTAAATATTATATTACAATACAGTTTTTTTTTATTTTTTTTTAAGAGGTATAGATAGTTTATTAAAATACAAGAAACTGATTAAACTAAAAGATGAATGTATAAAATATACAAACATGTACATACCTACTACAAAACAAAAACGCCGTCGAGATCACCACCGTGCGGCAGGGTTCCCAGAACACTAGCAGAGTTGCGCCGCTGTATAGCAATACTTAACTTTTGAGAAAAGTATGTGCCAGCTCTAGGATCCCCCGAGGCGAGGACCAGCCTAGTCGAAATATCCTTGCAGAATTTTTTTGTGTCGGACGACCACGGGCCCAGTGTCTCTACAGCTAGCGCCACAAAACAAACTAAGACTTCACTAACCTTGCTTGGTGCCCCAATATTCTTGACAGCAAACTAAGACTTCACTAACCTTGCTTGGTGCCCCAATATTCTTGACAGCAAACTAAGACTTCACTAACCTTGCTTGGTGCCCCAATATTCTTGACAGCAAACTAAGACTTCACTAACCTTGCTTGGTGCCCCAATATTCTTGGAAGCAATCCCGCCTTTACTGACATCAAAAATCGAAAATTTTATTAATAATTCACATCGCCTTTTCCAAATTAAACCACACATGGCAATCTACATACTTCGTCTTTGTCTTTTTACTCCAAAATTCACATATTTGTTGCGTTGTTGTCCTTTGTGGTATTTTCACTCGATTACTGATTTGGTCGATTCTACATTGAAAAACACAGTTACCCAAATTCTAAACCTCCAGTTTGACAACCGCTCGTGGGCACAGCTACCCTTCCCATTTGTTTCGGTGGGCTGGGCATTCAACGCACTTCTAGCGTAGCACTTCCGGCTTTCTTAGCTTCCAGTCACGTTTCGCAGACCCTCATCGGCATGATCCTTCAGAGCCCAATAGCCGATGTTCGGGTTGCTGGTCAGACGGAAGCCTTGGCTGCCTGGTGTGCATCATGCCCAGATGTCAACCCGCCCACCGATATGGGGTTGCAGAAGTTGTGGGATCTTCCACTCACCAAACTCACGTATACAGCCTTACTGAATCAAGCTGTGGATGACATGGATCGTGCGCGTCTCTTGGCCGTGTCAGTAGCGGAGTCGGGTCACTGGCTGCGCGTACTGGCTCTGACAATTTGGGTACTGTCCTCGACCCCAGTTGTCTTCGCATTGCGGTGAGTCTGCGTCTAGGTACGAAGTTGTGTGAGCCTCATCGCTGCCAGTGTGGACGAGCCGTGGACCAATTTGGACGCCACGGGCTATCGTGTGTGAAGAGTGCCGGCCGACTATATCGTCATTGGGCTATTAATGATTTAGTCAGGCGGGCACTCTCCACTGCTTCCGTGCCCTCGACGCTGGAACCGAACGGTATGACTAGAGACGATGGCAAGAGACCAGACGGAGCCAGTCTGGTACCTTGTTGTCTTAGCTGAGCCTTGGCTTGGGACGCCACCTGCGTGGACACCCTGGCTCCTTCTCATGTCGCCAGTTCTTCTCGCAGTGTCGGGGCTGCGGCCGAACAGGCCCAACTGAACAAACACAGGAAATACTCACAGCTCAGCGCACATTATGAGTTTGTGGCGCTATCTTCAGTATACAATATACTCTAATCTATGTTCTTATATAGCTTTTTAACGTAGGAAGACTATATTTCAACTCTCTGGGGCTCTACCGCTAGAAATACAAAAAAAATGTAAATGGCAGATGCGCAAGACGCGCAAAGCCATACTCCTTGTACAACAGGGAAAGGAAAAAAAAAACTCTCTGGGGAAGACGTTACCATAGAGAAAATTTTGTACATATGAGATAGAGACGTCAGTCAAGGATTAAAAGGAGTAGCGCCATCTGGTGCTGTCTTCACAGCAACTATTGCATTATATACCTACCTATACTCAAAATGTTTTCCATCTTTAAATTCTCAACTTTACCTATGTTTACCCTCAGACAAAATAAAAAAGTCAAGACAGAATGTTGTGAACAGAGCAGTGAGGCCGGTTTTCTATGCATGTACAGTCCCACCATCTTATCTGTTCAGGTGACAGCGTCGCTAGTGTAGAATTTTGGTATTGCAACCTAAGAAATTCACCAAGAAAAAAGAGAAACAAAACATAGGGCAGTCTTTCAAGCCACTCATTAATTTGCAAATTCTACAAAGAATCCTACTAATATTATAAAGGCCAAAGTTAGTTGGTATGTACACTGTAGTTCCAATTTTGCCCACCTGAACAGATAAGTTGGTGGCACTATATGGCAGCACCGATTCACGCACTACATGCCATGATAATTTAAATTACCCCATAAAAATAACGTTATCAAATTATTAACGTTATAAAGTTATACATTTTATTAAGTTATAACGTTATTAGTTTTAATATAATAATAGGGTTCCTACATTAGGTGTCGGTAAAAAGTAGTGGCATTGGGTGGTGAAAGAGAAAAGACAAAGAGTTTCAGAAATAAAATTACTCGGTGTAACTGCTAGTTTTATTTAAAAACCTTTATGCTGAATCAATTTTTTGTACGCTTGTCGTTTACTTTGCACTGATTTAGAAATACTTTCTAATTTAGCAATATGGTGGAATCTAATGTTTAAGTATTTCTCAATTACACACCGTATTAAATTCAGTTTATGTTCCTGCCCAACATATTGTGTTCACTGCACTCTATAAAACTATAATCTATTACAATTGCAAATATCGTTTTTAAATAAAGTTTTATGTTAGTTATTTTTTGAGTCATTTTAATAATTCCTGTAACTATATCTTGTATAGTGGAAAAACACTTTATAAGGGCAAAAGAAGGATATGTTAGGCAATTTTTGTCTGTAAAATATTCTCTCATTCTTAATGAGCTAGATATTTTATTGCTGTAAAAACTGTTAAGTACTACATTTTTTACAGTAACACATATTCCAATTGTGCCTTTATTTTTGGATCACTTTTTTTGCATTCGATATCGATGATCATGTGATCACAGGTCACGTCTTCAAAATCAATTTCCATTGCAGAACTAGGCACAACAATTTAAAAAAAAAATGTTTAATCCTCTAAAGCTACGCGTTTATCTACTTTACAATTATAGCCTGGCGAATGGGTACTACTTAAATTATTTATAAGTAAAGATGCAAAGGCTGCTTCAAAGCCTGCACATGTTGGTGAAATATTTCTTTAACCAGGACTACGAATGCAACCAAAAAAGTTTTCCAAAGTGTCCTGATTAAAGTGCCTCATCCAAATGGACGTAATGTTATGCTTTTTAAAAAGTACATTAATAATGTATTCTATATTTTCAATGGTTTGTAGCCAATTTTTTATAGAGGGTACAGAACATGAATTATTGTTACCATTGACAAATTTCATTGAATTTAGTTTTTTTTTTTTGCTTCTTTCCATAATTTAATATGGCTTGATTGGGGTGTTACAGGTCCCAGTATGAGTTTTCCAGTTCTTTTCTTCCAATTTTCGTAGCTTCCATTGATCGAGTCATATAAATTATCAAAAAATATTAATACACTCGCAGTATCTTGGCATTCTGTCGGTAATACTCCAATACCTAAAACAACAAATGAAACCATTATTGTAATGTTATTTAAAGGCAAATTGAAAGAGGTGAAATATCTGAAAAAAAACGGTGGAGTGCAGGTTTATGTTCTTAATTACATATTACTAGCTGACCCGCAAGTGGCTTCGCTCGCTCGGTGTTGGTGTAGTAGTGTAGTGTGTAGTGTAGTTGAAGCGCCACTTTGGAATCTCGAAGTCCTGGGTTCGATACCGGGGTCGGACAATTAAACGTCTTCTCACCCACATATTTTTAGTTTTTCTTCAATTTACAGACATTTTGGCCTTTACTGCTTTATTATAAAGTATTGATTATTGTTTTATTTTATTATCATAGTTTGCAAGTATCGTATGATGAAAAGTATCCATAGCACTACACAAAAGTATCGAACATTAATGCGAAAGTGTTTCGGTTAGTTTGCAACTTTTTCACTATTATACTACTGAACCGATTCTGATGAAACATGGCACAGCTATAATAGCCTGTAAGCCAGATAATACTGAGAGATATTTATTCATTTCACCGGTACATTTTTCTGTGGACTAGTTACAATGCAAGCGAGTGGGCCGCTGCCGGGTCATTAGTTTAAAAAAATTTCAAATTAAAGTTTAGGGACTTTTCGTAATATCTATCTATACGTATAATAAAATATTAAAGGCCAAAGTATATGCAACTATAACGTTTTTTACCACTCAAGGGCTGAACCAGAAGTTTGAAATGATGATATCACATAACCCACGATTACTACATGGATTATACTTATTTTATGCCATTTGTGTAAACGTGTAGTTTAAATGGCAAAACATGTTTTAGGATTCAAGGGTTAAACCATCTTGGGATAACATTATTTCATAAGGATGAAGTCTCGCCCACTAAAGTATATAATATATTAAAATGTTATACATACTTGCTAAGTATCCCATTGTAGATGCTACAGAATGACTAAATACTTGAGTAGCACATTTAACCTTCATTTTAGATTTTTTTGGGCAGTACATGGCTGTCTGTTAGTTTTGGCATTAATCGTATGCCTTGGAATGCTGGATTTTCTTTATAAAGGCTCATAACATGATCAGTTTTTTTCAATTCCATTTATTGTTGCTTTTAAATCTTTGTTAAGTAAATTGTTCCATATGTGGGTCATAAAGCGGCACAACTATTTCACCACCAATTTCGAATATGTTGTTTTTTAACTCTTTGCCCTTCCTCGTATGCTGTTATCTTGTTTCGTTAATCAAATAATTGATGGCACTTACATTGGTGGAGCCCTGATCACATACGGTTGCTATGACTTTAAGCCCAATGGACTGTAATTTATGAATTATTTTATTGATTTGTACAACCAAATCCATTTTTGATGTTGTTCCAGCACAAAATGTATACGTCAGTGGCTGCTTGTAGTTTTTTGACCATTTGTTGGTTTTTGTCTTTTTGAACACCTCGCACCATAAATACAAGCGCATGATCAGCAATTTCTTTTTTACATTTTCACCATTATTTACAAATGCACAAATGACGTCACTTCTCTTCATGTAGTCAAAATGTGGTGTAAGAGCTAATTCATCAAATAGTAAAACACAAAGTTTTTCTGAGCTATTCATTTTCGACACTCTTCTTTTTAATTCTCTAAATATATTTTCATTTAGTCCTGGTCTCAGAGATGCCCGTGTTATCATGCGGCTAAGTGTGAGTGGTGAGGGCAACACAAAAAACTTCATCAACCACTTATAAGCTCTGTTTGTATAGAGCAAGTGCCATTACTTTTTAATTTTTTTTGAACTTACGTCCCATCTTTTTTTTGCCTATTTCTCTAAACTGCAGCATGGTGAATATAACGGCTGCCGTCGTAAATCGTTTTAGAACATTTTGAAAAGTTATGTTCTCGGATAACTTCATTGCCTTTTTTAGTCTTGTCACTCTTTCGACTTTTGTAAAATTTTTATTTTTTTCCCCAATGAGTGCACTTTTGGTGAAAAATAATTTAATTTCCTGGTATATTGCCCTAAAACAAATATAAGGGTTAATTAATATATTTACTTTTTTGATCTAGACTAGAGTCACGCATAGGTGCTTGAAGTAGTTGAGTAACTATATATAGGCTTTTTTGATTCATCATCATCATCATCATCATTCGGCACGCGAATCGACCGTCGCTAGATGAAAGTAATAGTGAAATACAGTCGAGAACTATTAGCTTCGAACTCTAGGTTATGGCAGGCAAGGCACTCAACATTGTATGTCTTTACTCTTCGATCAAGTAGTGTACATACTTGATCGAAGTCTTTACTATACTAAAAATATTGTCATTCTTTGTCTCCCAGTATGTAATGCAATGATTGAGTAAATCAACTATTACGTATTACCTATTATAAATATTAATTACCTTGTATAATCGATGGAGCAGTATTTTCAGAAGTGGATGGTTTAGGTTGCAGACACATTGATGGAGTGGGTTGTTGAGGAGTTGATGGTTCAGGTTGCAAAGGCAATGACAGTACTGGTGGGTGAGCAGATGATGCTGATTGCTCTGAGATTGCAGGTTCTAGGCGTCTAGTAGCTCATGAGTAGGAACGATTTGAGATTTCTCGCAATGGTTGTCGTATCTATATACGACATACGACGATTGAAAACCTAAAATGAATATTCATAAGTAATATACTTTCCACAAAACTCTTAATGTTATGACAGATTTATGTAAATCTGTTAATGTTGTTATTAGTGTGCTCGGAAAAGGCGAGACGGTAGACACATTCACATAGGCCCCCGCCTTCAACTTTATAAGGCTCAAGTTCGGCCTATCATGGAGTATTGCTCTGCATGTTGATGGTGATGGACAAGTCCGAAATAATGTGAAAAGTCGTGACAGGAGTCATCTCCTCGATTTAAAAGAAAGCAATAACTGTATATTTATTTTAGATTTATTTGATCTTTGACTTTTGGCGGAATTTGGTCCAATTCAATAAAAAAAATCCAATCAACAAAAAAAAAAACAAGTCCAATAAAAAAAAACGGGGCGCCTTATTTTAAATAAATTGATACAAAAAGGGTATATGGACCATCTAATTTGGGTAACCAATGGATTCTGTTGCAGATAATTGGAGATTGGATAACATATTAATCAGCCTCTTTAGTGCTAGTTTGTTTAAACAACTGCTTATTGCTAGGTATAGTGTGTTCAATGTTGAATATGGTTTGAGTGTTAAATTCTTGAGCTACTGGATAACCAGTAATAACATTATTTTGGTAGTGGGGTTTGCTTAAATTTTTTAATCAGTTTACACAACTAACAGCAAATATGCTATTGGAGAATTTATATAAAGAAACATTGTTGTAGTCACTACTTAAACTTACGCTTGTGGTCTGATTATGCTTAGGTATGCTTTATACAGACACTAATAATATGAATTGTTCAGTATGTTTACTTAAACTAAACACATGAATATGCTAATGAGACACCATTCTGCTCATTTAAAAAGTTTATAGTTGTTATTACCTGACAAAAATAGTGTCGGTGCATCAATCGCGCTCAATCTCCTGCTTCTAGTGTGATATTTTGGCTCGAAATGAGTATGGCCTATGCGTCGATATTGATAAACAGTCTGGTTATCCATAGTCGACAAACCTCCTCCTATAGCATTAGTCCATGATTTAAATCTTTCTATCTCCTTATCCGGATTTGGGAATATATGTAAGATGGTGTTATCAGCTCCTGCAATATTCCAATGAATGTAATTGTAGATACACAGCAGGTATGTATATATAAAAATTTTGTTTTACAAAGCCTATAAAGTGAGATATCAACAGTTTTCATAGTGACTAATAAATCTTGTTTCTTTACATCTACGGCTTAGATGATGATGACATAAAAAGGCATAATCTACTACAGAACAATGTCCTAACCTTGCTAGTGACTGCTCAAGGGCTTAAACATCTGTGTTTGTTCAAAAGCGAAATTGAGAAGACTATCTGTATATGTATGTATGAGCTGAACTAGTAGAAATATTAAAACACTTAGATACTTACGAGTTTTATTACAGCTCCTAAAACAACACCTTTTAGTCGCCATAACGGTTATTGAAGCAAAATATCTAACCCACCGGGTGAAAACCAAAGACCGAAATATTAGTAAGCCAAGAGCCGATATCGTTGAAATCGAATAGTTTGCCAGGTCAGTCGAGAAAATGGAGAAAATCAGAGTCAATAAAACAAGCCAGGTCGTCGTTAGAAATCCACGAAATAAAATAAGCGCATTCATTCACACTCAAAGCGGAACAGGGAATGAAACAGAAAAAAAGAAGACAGTAATGAATGTCTACAAAACTTAGATTTTTTTTAAGAGAAAATTGCGGTAGCTCTCTAATCCCAAGAGAAACTTCTGATATTTCCCATGAAAATTTCCAATTTAGTGAAGATTTATGTGTCCAAGTTCAACCCCAAGAAGATGCAGGACAGAGAAATTACGTTTGTGGGTGGATCTTGACAAAATGCTTGAAATCAGTTTGTAAATCTTGCCCACATTGCCGAACAACATTACTAAACACAGACAGACAAAGCAATAACTACATAGAAGCAAAAGAATATTGTAATAAAACTTGGCTGTGTTATCCGAGCAAAGAAGCTGAAAACTGCTTTCATGAAATTCAAAGAATAACCAAATTATTTTTAATGAAAAATGTATTAAAAGCAAATATTAAAAAAACAATTACTCTGTATTGTGACTTACTAATAGATTATCCATTTAAATGCGAGACGCATATGGACCGATTAAAAACAACTTTTGTAAATCTTACAATTAATGTAATATTGTACAGTTGGTGTAGAACGATTAATCGGATTTTGTCTGGAAAAATAATTTATGAAGGTGACGAAGAAGTTAAAAATAACGCTGCAGTATATTATAATAAGCGCAAACATTATAAAAATAAAAAATAATAAAACTTACATATGTATTAAGCGTTTTATTAATTAGGTACCTAACTTAATCTATCCTTCTGGCTCTACAGTTTTGTTCTAGTTTGCTAATATTGTGGCAATAGTTTTATTTATAATACACGGTTTATAACGGTTTGCTTGTCGCAATATTAGCAGGCTAGAACAATACTAGTAGAAATATTTATCGAAAGCAGACAGGTAATATATATATACGTATTGAAAAGTTTTGGAGACAATTAACAGATGGCGCTTCAAATTTAATTGGAATGAAATCAATGCCAGAGGGCTCTCTTTTCCCTATATATTACCCTACTCTTTGGAATGAAAATTTGAAGCAGAGAATTCAGTTAGTGAGACTCTAGACATAAAGGAACCATTCACGTTGCATAAAAATGCCATCGATCGACAACTTCAAGCAACTTTAAGATTATTAGCTGACAAAATTTAATATTATGAAAGTATTAAAAAAGCAGTCATGTCTACACTAACCACCTAAATTGGTTGAGTTATGATTCTTCCTATTACTTCTAAGTGATATGACCATGGACGTTACTCCATTACATGCTTTGTAAGTAGCAAATAAACATATAAACATGATTAGAAGAAATATGAATGGTAAAACAATAGTAAACAATAATAACGTCGTGTAAAAACAGTATTGTATAGCCAGTGTGCTGTTATCAAAAGTTACGTTACGTGATACGTTTGCTGATTATTTTTATCCACTTGACACTGGTAGATCAATAAACATGCGAATTGCGAATCCATATCTTTCAATGAGAGAAGGAAAGACAAGTAGATAAGCAGTGTAAATATCAGCGTTATCAAAAATAACTTTCTCCGCGTGCAATAAGGTTATCACGACTCATGCCCTTAAATCGGGTAAAACAGAAGCTTGTGTTAGTACTGGGTATTCGATATCTGACGGCTCCATTATCTCAGTTGGTAGTGACCCTTGTCTTCGAAGCTCGGGGCCCAAGTTCGATCCCTGGTTGGAAGTATGTGATGTATAATGTATGTGTCCATGCCTCCCGAGGCAGGGAATAAAATTTCAGGGTATAAGTTTGTATATGTTATTACCATTCCAAATACGTTCCAAATCCAAAGTGGTTTCAGCGTGAAGAATTAACTAACATATCCACTTATTCACAAATGTTCACATTAATAAAGTTAACTAGCGTAATTTATTATATTATTGACGTGATAACGTCTTATAAATCTATGACTCATTGTCACGTCCCGCCTGAGCCGAGCGTGCAAGCAAGAGCGCGGAACAAGCGAAAGAGAGGCACGATCGGCCTAGGCGTTCGGCTTGTCTTATGACGGTATCACTTGAAACTATCGTCCGTAAACCGACTTTACAGACAACATTTTTTTTCTTAGTCAAAAAGCATTTTACATAATATCTAAACGTAAAGAACTACGAGTATATAATTTTGACCTGCTTTATAACTAGTAGTTCGAACCGTATCTAAAACCTTGCGACGTGCCAAATTTCAAATTTAACTTATTAACTGTGATAAAATATAACGCTGATTTGAAATTTCATTTGATACCTACCTTTATTATATTTCAAGTACCCATGATATTTCCTTTTTTCTTATAACTGAATCATTGGAATGTTCTGGCAACTTCTCAAATATTGAAATACGTTTCATTTCTCGAACTTCGTATAAGATTATTTTTATATTGTATACTTTTTAGTTAATGATAATGCGTTGAATGGAACGTCATAGACGTAGAACGTAAAATGTGTTCGTAATAGGCTTGAATCATAGATAAAACTGTAACTTAAAAAAATAACTAAAAAAGTAAAAATCTTGTTTCAAATCTAGCCCCTAATCTGAGGATCGATTTTTGTACTTATTCAATTCATAACTAGAACAACACTTAGACAGGGCAGTGACTTTACGACGGACATATTGTGATTATGACCACATTAATAAAAATCTCACTTTATGCAACTGAGAAATGGCAAATGTACAAAAGTACTAGTCCAATTTGCAAGAAAAAAAACCGTTTAACTGGTAGGTATAAAACGAGGGATTTCCCCTACCAATGATTATTACATTACACATCTTTGTGAATAAAGATAGAAGAGACTCTTTGTTTATTGTTGTGATAACTTAAAATTATTTATGGTACCAACTGCCGCTACTGATTGGTTTTATTTACTTATTTACTCTTCGTTCTTCTTGCAGTCGTTCACTTCGTTTCTTCGCTCATTCCATTCCGTAGACAGAGAAACCAACTTTGGTTTCTCTGTCTACGTTCCATTCCATTGTCATTGTATTCTAATCTATTTCTGAAATTTCATTCGGTCGATCATTCATTTGATTGATTCATTTTATTTTTTGTTTGTCTTTGATTGGTTGTGTATTTGGTTGTGTCGAGTGGGTGGGTTGTTACATTCATTTTAAAAACGTACCTATATCCTGGGTTAGATTATTCGTTTGTTGGTTTTACATAGTCATATTTATTTATTAGTTCACATTAACTTAAATTTATGTAATTACAAATTAAGATTTGTATGTGTTAGACTTGGTGAATGTGTAGCGCAAAAATCTTGGACAACTATTGAAAAAACATGGCGGTAAGTTTCAAATTATCAAGTATTTACTGTACATAGGACTAACCGATGATGTTACAATAAACATATGTAATATTTTATATACCTACTTATGTACTTAAATGCGAATGTTCCGTAATCTTTGTGCCAATTAATGAGGTAGTATAGTAGTAACAGAGAGGTAGTACCTACCTAGGCTCAGAACAATAACGCTTATTCCATGTACCTAGGTATTATATAGAGGGATGGTTTGTAACTAAATTGTAAATAAAAACTTATATAGAGACTTGAGTATCTACTTAGGTTATGTTCTAAATGAGTCACAGAATTGACACAGCACCCCGATAAAACATTATGAGTGCGTTCAAATCTAAAATAACGCTGAGATGAAATGAATCTGGGTGAAAATGTAGTTTATGTCACATTTCGTGCAGCGATCTGTAAGCAAAAGAGTTATTTTGACCCACACGTGACAGCATAATCATGCGATTTTATACTCAATCGCCGCCGTCTAGGTATATACCTAGGCTACGTTCCGGGAAACGCCGTCAACGCTCACAACTGTCGCGCCCCGGTTTAGCGTTCCGGTTAGAATCATAGACTAAAATATATACTAGGAAAAATATATTATACTGGTTAGAATGAATGCTTGCAATGTTCAACCAAGCGGAACGGTTACGCGTTACGCGGTTACGAAAAGCGCGGCAACTTTTCTATCAAAAATCGATAGAATCCAATACATTTGATGCTTGACAGTGACAGCTCTCGTAAACGACCGCGAAAACCCACCTACAATCTGCGAGCGTTGTGAGTGAGCGTTTTCGGTGACGTCATCGATGACGTATCAAGTTCGCTCACGATGCGTGTCAACTTCTTTAAACATACGCGGCCTTATTAATAAACTTGGCTTACACCCGGAGTAGTTAAAACATCTGTCGTGTTTTTGGGTTTTTACATTGTATTTTTAAAGAAGTTTATATACAAAACCTTTGGTGCGTTTTCAATATAAAAAATATATGTCATTCCTTAGATCATCACAAATACATTGTATTGTTTAAAATTTTAATAAACATTCCCAAATTTTGAAAAACATTTAAAACAAATGGTTTTTTTAAACTAAATTGAACTTTTTCTCTATAACGGCATAATAGTTCGCCATGAAATATGTACCTAAAAATAGGCGATGACGTATTTAACAATTTGTATTGTTTTTTTTTCTTATTTCGATAAGTATTCTTCAATATATATAAAAATCAGAAATTTCACCAGTACCCCGCGAGAGGCACCCCCGCTAAGGCCTGTGGCGTGGCGCATACTCTGGATGCGGTAGCCGGTACGTCCGTCAGTGTCTCGGTGACTCTTGTGACTGGTGGACTAAATGCGTGTTATTTTTTCCAGAATAAAATCCAAAAAGGCACCTTTTTAATGAAGTCATATTATAAATAGTACAAATAAAAATGTTACGTAAAGCAAAAGTTGAAACTAAGTTTTTAAACACATCTATAATAGTTTGTTATTTATTTTTGTTTTTTGTAGCTATCATAGAGTAAGTCAGACTATGCTTATACTAAATACAAGTAAAGCGAAGCGTGGTTGATATTATTGGTAGTTATAGTACATATCATCTGAGTAGATACATTATTTCTTTGGTGTATATTTTTTACCTTGGTGACTGATGAGATCACCTACCTGATGGTGGACTCGGAAGGTGGGTATAGGATCTCAGTGACGGCACTACGTAGTATCTTCGAGTTTGGACTCATTTGATAGGGTTCATAGAGACCTTGGTGACTGATGATGTCACCTACCTGATGGTGGACTCCGAAGGTGGGTATAGGATCTTAGTGATGATACTACATAGAACCTTCGAGTTTGGACTCATTTAAAAGGGCTCATGTAGACCTTGGTGATTGATGATGTCACCTACCTGATGGTAGATTTCGAAGATGGGTATAGGATCTCAGTGACGGCACTACGTAGGTGACTGGTGAGGTCACCTACCTGATGGTGGACTCGGAAGGTGGGTATAGGATCTCAGTGACGGCACTACGTAGTATCTTCGAGTTTGGACTCATTTGATAGGGTTCATAGAGACCTTGGTGACTGATGATGTCACCTACCTGATGGTAGTCTCCTGAAGGTGGGTATAGGATCTCAGTGACAGCACTACAAAGAACTTTCATGTTAACCCGTCCTATAATACCGTGACAATTAAAACAAAAGATTGATGAATGAAACGAACGTACATTTACGTCTCTGGTATGCAAAAGGTTATGGACATTGGACTTAGGTGAAGGGGCTCATGGAGGAGAAACTGAGACTATTATGCATAGAATGCAGTGCTCAGTTAGGTAACTATTTATCAAACCTTCAGAATTTACCATGTAGTAGCACCTGTGCACAACTAGTTAATGTTCAAATTTAGGTCTTCCTAACTTTTTCCGTTACTGAGAACCGTTAAGCACTTACCTGGTCATCATGAGACCTTCAGAATGTACGATGTAGTAGCACCTGTGCACAACTAGATAAACGTTCAAAGCTAGGTCATTCTCACTATTTCTGTTACTGGGAACCGCTAAGCACTTACCTGGTCATCATCAGACCTTCAGAATGTACCATGTAGTAGCACCTGTGCACAACTAGATAAATGTTCAAAGCTAGGTCATCCTAAGTATTTCCCTTACTGACAACATCTATGCCCTTCCCTGGTCATCATGAGTCCGTCAGAATGTACCATGTAGTAGCACTTGTACACAGCTAGATAAATTTTCAAATCTACGTCATCCTAACTATTTCCGTTACTGACAACCGCTATGCCCTTCCCTGGTCATCATCGTATGGTAAATGTTCAAAGTTAGGTCTTCCTAACTATTTCCGTTACTGAGAACTGCTCAGCACTTACCTGGTCATCATCAGACCTTCAGAATGTGCCATGTAAGTAGCATCCGTGCTCATTTAGATAAATGTTCAAAGCTAGTTTAGTAGGCAAAGTGCATCATTTGTAAATATATAAATTGTGATGTAGGTATTCGTCAAGAATAAAATGTATTAGATCCTATCTCTCAGAGAGCGAATAAATTAGGCAATAAATAGGGCAATTTTGAGCACATCTGTGTTCTTGCTTAATCTTCAGTTCGTATTATAGTCGTTTGTCGGCAGATGGCGACAAAGTAAAAAGTAATAGTATAGAGGTTAAATCTTCAAGGTCATTGGGGAATGTAAGGGTGTGCGAACGCCGCGAGTAATTTCGGCGCTTTTCGGAACGTAGCCATAGTGTATCGAGCCATCGAGCTGTCGAAATCATTGCGTGCTTTTGAATAAGTTACAGAAACTGTCACATCTTTGGCAGAACTCTATTGACAGAAAATACGATCATTACGATCTAGACGCAGGCGGATATCTTGTTATTTTGTCTATGCTGTGCCCAAGAATATTAGGCTTTTTTACCCGCGTGGTGATAGATGTTATGATGATGATGATGATGATGATGATGATGATGATGAAAAGTAGTATATGTGCTATTCCAGACTATAATCTATCTTTGTGCCAAATTTCAACCAGATACGTTCAGCCGTTCTACAATGATTGAGTAATAAACATCCATCCATCCAAACTTTCACATTTATAATATTAGTGAGATAAATATATTATATTGTATTTAATAGGTAGGGTAAAGCCCCCGGTAGTCAGCCCTGCACCAGTACTCAGCCTTTGTAGCATTTATTTCCATATAAATAGTGTCCAAATTTACTTAAACATTACCGTCAACTTTTAACAGAATCTGTGCTCTCTGATTGACGAATACTAACACCTATGAAGCTATAGCGTCTCCGGATGTAGAACTATGAGCGTTAATTTGCACTGCAGTCAGCGACATGTCCGCGCACGTGTCACAAACAGTTTTTTTTCTATGAGGTCATATTCGAGATTTTGGTTAGTAGTTACTTGGATTTACAGTCATTGTTTTAGATTTTTATGTTTTGCTACTAATAAATGTTCAAGCAGTTGTATTAATTTAAGTTTGAAAAAGATTTTTATTTGTGAACTATGTTTATATTTGCATGGCTAACTACTAGGTTTCGGACTTATATTGTATATGTAGTATATTGTAGTTTTCGTAATTTTAATTGAAATTAACTTAGCAACTAGCTTTCGTTGTACCGAAACGTTTGAACACAACTTTTATAACATTAAAATCTCATTTTACCAGTAGGCAGCCGCGTATAAATGTACGAGGCCGACTAGCAGATCGGTAAACCCAGTACTCAGCCGTAGCTTGTTACAGAAAATTGAACCATAGTGCCTTTAAAATAGGACTATATTTTTAACCGGCTTCAAAAAAGGAGGAGGTTGTACGTATCTATGTATTTTATTATTTGTTTATTATTATCGATATTTTCGCCAATTTTGAACCGATTTTAATCAATATTTTTTGTTTGATAGAGTATATTTCCGAGGTCTCCATCGAGGATTTCATCGAAATCGGTTATCGATTTATGAGTTACACTCCAATTACTGAAAGTATTACGCCTACCTAGATATAGTCATTGGCAGTGAATGGTAGCAAGCGTCACTAAAAAGGATTTTTTTTACCAAAAATGATGATAACATTAAAAGAAGTACAATTAGAAAAATTTAATACTGAATTCCATACTATTTAGTTATTGAAGTGTAATTCAAAAAATACTGGACCCAATTTGATGAAATTGGAATGGGACCACACGGAAAACACCAGCTATCAAACAAAAAAAATAATTTTGAGAATCGGTTCTTCCTATCAAAAGTTAGGATGTAACAAACATTTAAAAAAAACATACAGTCGAATTGAGTACCTCCTCCTTTTTGGAAGTAGGTAGAAAATATCTTGATTACAAAATTAAGAGATTAGAATCTAAGGAAAAAAAGAAGAAACGCAAAAAGAAAATTTGAACGATCATTGAAAAGCTCCACAAATTAAATAACACAGAAATAAACGACCTGAAGAATATTGGATGTGATGTCTCTGCATGCACCTTTCAAGTGCACTAAATTTGTTAACGACCCTTATGAAAATGTTTTTAATAAACCATTTGTATGTGACAAATGTGTTTGAGTAAGTGAGAGGCTGAGTATAGGGGAAGAGTAGGCCGACTTCTGGTCAAATGAGGCTGACTATTGGTAAAAAGTACCATATTTTGTTTTATGATAATTTTTTTATGAATTTGTTATTAATTAGAATATTTAATAAATTACCTTCCAAATAAATACCTACATGTAACTTTATGAGTACAAATATTAATTTAAACTAAAGGTACACAAAGTTCTACTTTGTGTTTAAATGCTGACTACTGGGTATTTTACCCTATATCCCACTAATAATATAAATGTGAAAGTTTGGATGGATGGATGGATGATTTTAATGAATGTTTGTTACTCCATAACAGCAGAATGGCTGAACGGATCTGATTTAAATTTGGCACAGAGATAGATTATAGTCTGTAATAGTGCAGAGGCAACTTTTCGTCATCATTATCATCATTATTAAGTATCTATCACGACGCGGGTGAAGCAGCCTAATATTCTTGGGTACAGCATAGACAAAATAACAAGATCGCCGACGCCAAGATCGTAATGATGACCTACTTTCTGTCAATAGAGTTCTGTCAAAGATGTGTCAGTTTCTGATAGCTTATAGTGCGTTAGAATCGAAGTTGGCGAAAAAAACGCTAAAAACGCTCACAAGGGCGTTCGAATTGGGAATCTGTGGGTGAAAATGTCGTTTAGAGCTCATTTTGTTCACCGTTTGCAAAGCTAAAAAAGAGTTATTTATGCCACCGAAAAGTACAATTTTTGACCCACGTCCGGATCATGGTTGTTTTTGATCGTTTTTTGACAACTATCTATTTGACAGCATAATCGTGCGATTTTAGGTCTTATGCTCGGTTTGGCGTTCGAGTAGAGTGTGGGAATAGTGGCAAAAATAACGTTATTGAGCTTTACGAACGCTTTAACAAAAGAGCCAACAATGGCAACGCCACCCATGCCTTCATTGCTAATCGAACGAACCGCATATAGCTCGCTCGGGGCTGGGCCGTCCACGGGCCCCTCCACGAGAAAGAGATTGACTTCATTATAACCACCAAGAGACAAATATTCACTGATGTCTCCGTGAAACACATGGTGAAAGCCGGTAGTGATCACCAAATGGTAAGAGGCACGTTGAATATTAAGGTCAAACTAGATAGATCTCGTCTGGTGAAATCTACGCTCCGACCTACACGTACACTTGTTAAGGGTCCTATTGGGGACTAAATATAAACGGCGAATGGACTGTATATTGGTTCATAATAGATATTTCCTATGCATACAAATTATAACGGTGGACGATGTATAAAATAAAACTTGCGAGTTTATGTATCTCGCTCCGCGGTGAGAAGTGTCGGGCCGCGCGCCCCGCGCCCTCGCTGCTATATAGGTAGGTTTACCTACCGGTTCTTGCGTGAACAACCCTTATTCAGGCCCCAAGAGGTTGCAACTTGTGTTTTCCAATTCATTCGATTGCCTTGAGAACATCGCTTCAGTGGGTTCATAGTTATTTAAACCCCACCGTATAGATAGACCACAGAAACTCTCCAACTAGCCAGACCCTCCAATCTCATGGCTGAACAACGCTCATTAAAAACTGCAGTCTCACGATGACGCTAAAGCACATATGCAGCAAAAGGGAGATGGATTATGGCCTAGCTAGTACATTGGATAACTTTCAGCAGCAAACATAATGCGATGCGTTATATCATATCCTTTAAAAATGTTATCTATGGTTGCTTGTTCGTCTTCAGTGGTATCGCAGCTTGTTTCATAAGACTTTTTTTTACTTATTTAATGCCATTCCGAATGTTGTGTTATGCGGTATGCGAACTATACAAAAAGACAAACGAACAACTTAATGGTGCGTCTACACGCTCGTCTCGGGGTGCTCATCGCGTCGCGTGGCGCTCGTCGAGTAAACGAGAGCATACTGTCTACAGCTACACGCTCATTGTGTCATTTAATTTGAACTCGGGACGCCGCCGTATGCAGCCCTCGTGTGGCAAGAGATAATGACGGAACGATTAGATTTAACCGTGAATTCTGTAATATTGTACAAAATACTGATAATCTACAAAATTAAGCGTACATGGAAACATACAGTTACACTTGACTTCGTCCGAATTTATATGAAAGTAAACTGACCATAAAATGAAAATTACGAAGCCGTGATGAAAAAGAAGGTGTACGGTTTCTATTCACCGTAACATAATAAGTAGTCATTAGCAATAAAAACCTTTAGTTGAATGTTGAATTGTTCTCATACGAAAAAAATACTGTTTGACCATAAAATAATCGTTGTCAACATGCTACATACACGTCTTCACGCGAACGCAGTTGGCGGGCAACTAAACGAACGAGCGTGTACCTGTACACGGGCGCTCTTGTTGTCGCGAGACAGTCCTAGACCCTTTGACTCGGGCGCAATAAACCGACATGCTTCCGAGAGCCAACGAGCGACGCGACCTGACGAGCGTACTGTCTACACGCTCTTACTCGGTCTGCTTCGGGGTGTCTCGACGAGCGTGTAGACGAGCCATAACAAATATACGGACAGAAAGTCAATTTAGCCAGATAAAGCAGAGACGCTTAGCTCGCTCAGTCAATTAACGTGGTTGCTGGTCATCCAGTCCTCTACGATACCTACATCCAATCCAAATTACCGCAATAACTTGGTCAAAGACAATGTGTAAAAACAATAAGAAAGGATTGTGCAGCCGCGGCATGTCGCCGCACTTGCAATATAGGCGACTGCGACTGCAGGCAACACTGCAGTCAACCGCAGCTGCTAGCCGCATTGTCGCCTGCGGTCGCAGTCTGCGGTCCGTCTCGGACTTGTACCTTGACAGTATAAACTGTCATGTATCTAAGACAACTGTGACACAAAAAATCATAGTTGTACGGCGAAGCGTTGCGCGTTGACGCTTACGATACGAATACTTTTTCCCAAATTGTTTGTGCTACGTCTGAATTAATTACTTTTGTCATGTATTATTATTTATTCTGTGTTGCAGGGGAAAGGCAGGAAAGGGAAGAAGAAGTCCGACCCCCCACCGGCAGGCGAGGAAGCTAAGCTAACGCCATATCAAGGGACGAGGCGTACCTTCGGTTGGTTTAGGTGCCCAGATTGTCAAAAGAGCTGGGGTAGTGCGTACTCGTGGGCGAATCGGTCGCAAAAATGTAATGTGTGTAAAGTAGACGTCTACCCGTATAGACAGGTAATCACTCGAATTTCGCATTTCTATGTGACTATAGCTACGTCCCGTGCGGTTTCACACGCGTGGTGATGATGATGACGATGAAAAGTACCTATCCTATGTCTTTCCCCGAGATATGACATAAATCATAAACATTTAACGGCTAGCCGCGGCCCACGTTTTCACCCGCGTGGTGATGGATGATGATAATGATGAAAAGTATCCTATGTCCATCCCCTAGATATGACAAATAGAAAAACAAAATCGTTAAAAATTGTTCCAGCCGTTCTTACTTGAGTTATATTATAAATGGGGAAACCTACACAAACTTTGTTTTATACATTAATACCTGTATAGATGATGTAGTTGATAGTAGCCTTATTTAATCACTAGCTGCGCCCCGCGGTTTCACCCGCGTGGATCCATATCCACGTGCATATGATGGATCATAAAGATTAAAAGTTCCAGTATTCCAGTGCTTCATCTATCCACCTAACAGCCAAATCCGTTAGCGGTTCTTGAGTTATATATTATGGTGTAATTAACCTGAATTTGTTGACTATAATGTTTTGTATAGACTAGCTACGTCCCACGGTATCCACATGTTGATGAAAGTATCCTGTTAGAATCCTGTGCCAAGAGGCATTTAGATTAAATTTGGTAGGTAGAAGTCTATCTATTTATTAGATTTATTTTTGGTATTCTAATTAAATCTAAAACAATTGACAGGTCGGTTGGCGCAGTTGGTAGCACCCCTGCCTTCTGAGCCGCTGGTCCCCCGGGTTCGACCCCCGGACAGGTCAAACATTTGTGTGCATGAACATGTCTGTTTGATATGTCTGGGTGTGTATATATGTATATAAGTATTTATATCAGTCATTAGGTTACCATAGTACAGGCTATTTTGGCTAGTTTGGGATCTGAAGACCTGTGTGTGGATGTTGTCACATAAAAATAAATTTAAAAAAAAACAGCATTTCTTGAGACAAATAGTGTAACTAAATTAAAATTTCTTTTTAAGGCACCCCCAGAGAAGTGTGAAGACGTATACGTATCGGATCCGGAAAAAAACCACGAGCAATCCCTATGTGAGAAATGTAGGGAAGTAGGTGGTTTTTGTGGTGAAGGGCAATGGGGAGGTCCTCGTGGTAAACGCAAGCGTCGTAACCGACGCCGCCGCCGAGCCGCCGCTGCCTAATGTTTTACCATATTGTGAACCGCAAAACTAAAAACTCATTACGCGTTAAAAAAAATCTCTTTAATCTGCTTCTCTGATCGTCAACGTCGTCGAGCTACTATTTAGCTAAAGCAAGTCCGTAGAGTTTGGTTGACATTTGTGTGTGTGTGCTTTAAATAGTATAAAGGTAGGTATAGTTAGTATCCCTTGCAATAGCAATCTGGCAGTCGGCGACAGCGTAGGTAGTCCACTGATAAGGTAGACTGACGACCTGATAAAGGTAGCAGGACGACGTTGGATGCAGGCCGCTTCCAACCGGTCCTTTTGGAAATTTGGGGGGTGGCTTTGTTCAGCAGTGGACGTCCTACGGCTGAGATGATGATGAGTCGGCGACTGGGTGATGCGCAAATATATAACCTCAAAAATATACGCAAGTATAAAAGTTGAATACATCATACGATACAATACATAATAGACATTATAAATAAAGCACCAATTAAAAAGAGCATATTAGCAAAACATATGATATTATAACACCAGTGGTGGTAGAGTAAGAGTTAACTCATGCTGCTGCGAAAAAGGAATGGAAGGAAAGAAATGTTTGTACGTTGCATTTTGAGAATTGAATAACATTCAATTTACAAAGATACATACGCGCATTACGGAAGTGCCGAGGGTTCTCGATAAGAAACGTTACCCATTGTCGTCTCAACTCTACATACATTTTATGAAGATTTGCAAATTATTATTATGTTACCGAAGTTACACTTTACCAGTCAAGAAACTTGCTTGCTTTTGTACCCTATAGCTCCAATTTCGTCTAGGTAGTAGGTACAAGAAAACACAAAAGTTTTGTTAAACTACCTTGTTACGCGAAATTAATAAAAATTAAATAACAAACATATTTGAAAATGTAGCTTCAGTTATTACTGCTACTTACAATCATCATTAATTCAAATCATCAGCTGTAATATTGACAGTATGAGCTATTCTTGATACTGATTCCTGATTTTATAAAGCCGAAATGAGTGACCAGTTCCAAATTGGCACCGACACGACACTCAAGATTCCATTAATGAGTGTATAGTTATATTTTAACACAATCACATGTGAAGTCTTATAGATTTGTTGATTTTTATGGGCAATGCATGACTGTAAGCAATCAAAGTGACTCAATTCTGCTTTAAAAGTATTAGCTTCCATTCCCTTTACTTTTGCGTGTTGTGTGGGTTAACCCTAATGGAGCGGAGCTCCAGCCGCATTCTAGGCTTTTATAACCCACACACAACCACTTTCGTATTATGCGGATCATGTTGGATCAGTACCAACATGATCCGCATAATACGAAAAAAATACCAGTATTTTTTTTCTAAATTGATTCTGTAATGTTTTTATTTAATGATTGCCACGTACCTACTGAAAAAAAAAAGGATTTGAACGATATATAATATGACACTTAGTATATGGAGGGTAAAATGTGCGCAAAATGTACCGTCGTCGGTCTTGTATAATTAGTTAACATAAACTAACACTAACAAACTAACTACTCTAACACTCTTCTGGTGCATCGCCGACCGCTGCCGCGGCACGCTCGCTTCGCTCGCTCTGCTCGCGCTTTTGATAAAAAGAAACCTAACACTCGCTTCGCTCGCCGTCGTACCTATATATTATGACTTTGCCTAAGACTAGTCATGAAAACTGAATACCATTAAACATGCATCATTTGTTAACGGAATTTTAGCAATACCAATTAAACCAATTATTCCGTTTTTTTTGCCTCAATAGAAATAATGGGATATAATTTGAAAAATAAACGCTAGTCCCACTTTTTCTATTTTGTATTTCCATAGAAATAGTGGGATACGCCCCGTTTATCGACAGTATCTTGACACAGGACGCTTTTGAAGTACATGTAAAGTTTTCATACGTCAAGAATGTCACCTTTCAAAATTTATTCATCAATATGATTCTATTATTTCATGACGAATATTGACTGAAGTGGCCTTACTACCTAAGTAACGCATGTAATGCTTTGAGGCTAGGCTTCAAGTAAAACATAACGACCCATCCGGTCTCACGTCTTGGATCTTTGAAACCACATTGTATAACAATTTTAATTTGACCATACCTTAATAAATAACTATTGAACTACCACCCCTGGGTAAATACGCGAAACTTTAATCTTACGGTTTGTCACCCGTGGTCCAACTAATGTAGTGTCTTATTTGAGTGACACTAAATTGCAGTGCTTGTAGGGCTACAAGCACTGCAATTTAGTCTTCTAATAGGCGTGCCCAGAATGTGAACAAGAACTCTGCTATTTTGGTAGCTTAGTTACATGGGATTAGCATGTACTGTGTTCCTTAAAAAACAATAATACACATACTTAAATATAATTATAGCAAAACAATAGTTATCAAACAAGTGACACTTAACATAATTACTACTAGTTAGTAACATATCGAGTGTCAAATGAGGATAGTGCTGCAAGTCATCCTAAGGGACATTATTTTGCAAATACCCAGTAAGACGCCAAGACCATATCATCTTCAGACTTTTAAATGCAAAGAGACACTGCTGTACCATATCTTAAATATATATTGACGTTGACATTGACGTTTTATAATGTTACTAGCCGAGGCTTATGTATATTCACTTTTATTGCCAGTTCCACAGTTCCCAAGTACCTACTCCTAGTTCACAGCACTAAACACTTCATTTTACACTTATTGGCTAATTGATGTTTGCCTCTACTGGCGTTTACGTCACTGCGGTTGGCAGACTCCCCAGTATTTATTTATACCCAGCATCCAGACATAAGAATATTCGATATTAGTCAAGAAACAATAGCGATCGCGAATCCGTTATTTTGTTGTAAACAATCTATTTATCCACAGTTTTCCTTACTACCGATAGAAATTTGACATAACGTCCATACAAATAGTGTCAAATATCTATCTCTAGTAGGAAACCGACGATAGATAGGCTATTCGGATCGGCCGTAAGTCTAATAATGTTGAAAGACTAATTCTAATAATGTTGCTTATGACATAGGTAACAATATCTATAGATAATCAATTTATTAGTAAAACCAATTTACACGTCATATATTAAGTACAAATTGTAAGTAAAGTGAGTCAAGAAAAAAACAAGAAACGTTGCGTAGTAGAGGTATCGTATATAAATAACCGCATATATTACTGCATATGTGATGTGATGTGACTAGCAGTACACAAGTATGAATTCAGAATTTCTTCGGTTCCTGGGCAATCGTTGTAATAACAACAGTTGCTAGGCAAACTCGCAAATCATCGTAGTAACTATTAGGTATCTTTGGTTTCGTGAGTTTTTCTGTGGTTTCGCGTGTTGTTTTATTAGATATGAAATAATTGACAGTTGCTAAAACGTTAGTAAAAAAGATTGTATATGTATAGAATATTATTTTTATGTTCGTCAGTGAATGGTATCTTTGTTAATTTTATTAAGAGTACAATAATTGTAGTAGATTATATCATTGTTAACGTACATACGTAATTGTAAACTTTTACCGTCTTATAAAACAAGGACTTATAAAAATTTCATAAATATAATACCTATAAACCTGGGTTTAAGTTTAAACTCGGTACTATGTTAAATCCACGTTTTATAAGGCGGGAATAGTGAATATATTTGGTTTCTCAGTAAACCTATTACGGAATAAAACTTGATTATAGGATTTACTTTTTTTAAATTGAACGTTTTTATATTGTTGTAATAGGTGCGTTTATCTATAAGATATTTACGACCGGCACACTAGTGAGATAATTTGATTTTATACATAAGGACGTAGTACAGTATGTACAGATACATTATACCTATATATTTATAAGTTCCAAAAATAAAGTAAGGTTATTTTAATTATATTATTTGTTTTATTACTGTAGTGATTAAATAAGTTTTATTAAAAGCTGCTTACTACTACATACAATATACGAGTAATATTCATAAATTCTTTATATTTATTTTGCCTATCGACCCGCCTAATTCAGTCATTCCCTAGCATGCCTAATGCGCTTATAAAACTGACTAGATAGTCCAGAGTTTAAATCATTGTATAAGGGAATTTCATATATGAAATTTGAATAAGGCGGAATGAGTTCTATGACAATTGATGACGAATCAAGTCGCTCGCGTGATGTTAAGCGTCATGCTTGCCCATAACCTCAATTGCAGCCATCCCCGCTGCAATACCAAGCTGCACTATTGGTACCTAGTGTAGAAGGGAATTTAGAATTTGCATACATTGCCGTTCCGCGCTGCACTACCAAACATTATTTCATAAATATTCAACTCGTTTATAGGGTTCCGTGTTGATCTTTGTTACGCGCTATGGTTTTATTATTCTGTAGCTTCTCATAGATGATTGTGAAGTGACAGCTGTCAAAATTATAGATGTCGTATTTTATGATTTTGATTTCACACCTAGACTACATCATAAGTACTCGACAATAACACCGATATTGGTCTTAGCTGTGACAGCTGTCAAACTTACGGTACAGTTGAAGACTAATAGTTTTGGTTTCTACTAAGGTAATTTTTATTTTATTTTACTGGTAAGAACTGATTTTTTTTATTATAAGCTTTAGGTGTCCTCTCAGCCGGAGATAATGGATTTTCTATGGTGTCTGGTTCAGTGATAGTTGATGGATTATTTTAAACTCCTGCTTAGCACTTAAAATTACACATCCTCGGACGGGATTCGAACCCGCGTCACAAGCCATGATCGCTAGGCCAATGAGGCGATCCGTCCGAATTGTATCGATCGAATTGTACTCTATAGATGCCTTTAACCGTCGTGAACGACATCTATTGAATAGCTTGAGTACCTTTATCATCGGTTTTTAGCCTTTTAGAACTGTTATATCGAATTAACACCGGACCTACTTTGTAGAACGCAATAAAATTTTAATAAGGAAGTACAAAAGTGTACTTAACAAAAAGATGTAATGATTGTGGCTCCAACCCTAGGTTAGGTAAGGTTTGAACTGCGAAAAAACTACACGCAAGCTGAGCGAGCGAAATGAGCGTGCCGAACAGACATCACTGGTTATAATAAACAAGCTGCGTGCCCTGAAAAATTACTAGCAACACACGCAGACGCTTACATACAATTGGGACCTACCTACTGCGTCCTAGGAAGCAGGCAAAACTCTAGTTATGAGTATGAGTAACCAAAGTTTTTCTCATACTTGAAGTACTCGAACAGTTCAACTCGTCCCTGGAAAAGTAGGCCAAAGGCGACAACGACCTACAGAATGTAGACTAGATAAACAAGAGGTATAAGCGGGGCTTGGGCTGGGTGCGGTACGGGGAGAGGGCGCATACAGGTTAGGGGGATGGAGTTGAATATATACGCGGCGTGGGAATTGCAGAGCGAACTCCAAGAATAGGTGTGTCTAATAGGGCTGTCCAAAAAAACAGTATTTTTTAACTTTGTAGGAAAACTACATAATGACAAATGACAAATATATTATATTTGTCATGTGAATCCTGACTAGGTACATGCACACCTTTCAGAATTACTACAACTACTTATTTGTTACGCGCTGTGTATGACGCTCTGTACCTGACTATAGTCAAAGATACAGAGCGTCATCTATCGACATAGAGAGGTACTATCCAACCATTGCCGGTCCAACAAGCAGGCACTCTTGTCACAGTTAAAATAACAGTTTGTCCTTGTTTCTTAGAAGACGAGGGTCTTTCATTATCTTCAGACCTTTGGTTTGTGGTTCGACGGAGTTATTTGCGGTAACTGCTAACTATACCTATTGCCTAATCTGTGGATAGTAGTAGTCTCGTGTGTTGAAAATATATATCGTATTGTATGTTTATTTATTTTGGTATACCTCCCTCGCCTAATATATATGAAAACCTGACCCGACCGCAGCTTCGCTCGCATGGATCGGGATACTGGGTGGCGCCTCAGAACTACACTGTTAAATAAGTAGTTTTAGGAATTGATGCCCTAAAATTAGTTTAAATATATCATGGGTTAAACTATTTTTTTGCGCAAAACCTTCTTTTTTAATTAACAGTCGCGTAAGTCTTATAACATCAATTATCTGCCAGTGAAAGTCCCGTCATAATGTTTCGAGCTGAGATTAGCCGGGACATACAGAGACATCAAAACAAATTAAAAATGTTATCCGCACTGTATACAGGATGGTTTTTTAAGAAAGGCGGTCGTGACCAAGTCCGGAACCACGAGAGTTAGAGAAAAATCGTGAAAGAAGACATGCCCTCGATTTATAAGTAAACAATAACTGCATACTTAGGTACTTAGTGTTATCTTTTACTTTTGACGGAAATCGACACGAACGATTTTTCAAAAAATACATTCTGTATTATTGAACTAATGGATTCTGTTGCTAATAAAAATCAATCCTTGCAAAGAAATGCATTACTAAAAATGAAAGGAAATAGTATTTTTTTACAAATTTCGTTTCATATCTCAATTTTACATAATATGTTGCTCAAAATGGTTTCCATTGACTCCAATGCATAAGCTTATACGTCTCTCTAAATACTTTACTGCATTTGATACCATGACAGGATTTATCCTCGAGAAAATATCAAGCAATAGGCTTTGTAAGTATCACCACAGTATATCCCGCTATAATATGACGAATGAGTTTCACACACAACTGCTAAAAAGTGAGTAAGACCGCGTAAAAATAATGAAATAGTAAAAATTCACTATTTCCGTTCAATTATAGTAATTTATTTCTTTGCGAAGATTGATCTTTATCTGCAACAGAATCCATTAGTTCAATAATACCTACAGGTGTCTTTGTTTTTGAATCGTTCGGGTCGATTTCCGTCAAAAGTAAAAGATTAAAAAAAAACTAAGTATGCAGTTATTGTTTTCTTATAAATCGAGGGCATGTATCCTTTCACGATTTTTCTCTAACTCTAATGGTTCCGGACTTGGCCATGGCCGCCCTTCTAAAAAAAACATTCTGTATATATATATGTATACCTACTATGATGATGATGATGATGATGATGAAATGTATCATGTTCTTTCCCGGGGTATAATCTATAACCTTGCCAAATTATGATCAGTTCAGCTGTTTAGGCATTAACGTGGGCCGAGCATGAAATGTAATGTTATCGCAACTTTAACGTATTTAGTACAAACTGTCATTTATCTAGTACAATAGTGGCACAGATAACCCATAGTTTGTATTGAATACGTAACGATGCGATAACGTTACATTTGGGCAGATTCACGTTTTCATTCACGCGGCCTGAAGGTAACAGAGAGACAATGTTTTTTTATAATAAAAGTAGCCTAACTTACTCTTTATAAGATCAGCTATCTGCCAGTGAAAGTCCCATTAAAATCGGCCCAGCCGTTTCAGAGATTAGCGGGAACAAACAGACAAACAAAATCCGTAAAAATATTTTTATGGTAATAATAATACCGCAAATTTGTATACTTTCATATGTATTTAGTGAAAAGCTGTTAATTTGGAATTACAAACAGACACTTTAATTGTATTTAACTGTATGTAGGTATATATGGTATTATTTAGGTAAGTATATCTATTCTATGTCTATAGATATATAGGAATGAAACGACGTTCTTGAACCCGCATCTTCTGATTTACCGTTTCAGGTGCCATCACTGCACGGCTATCGTGACACTGAAAAATTATAGTAAAAATTATGTACTTAATTAATTTTCTAATATATACCATATATAACTACAAATTAAGTCGGTTGCCAGCACAAATTTGGATAATGCAATATTAATCTTGTTTCTTAGACGACTGAGTCAGCGTTTACAAATTTAATCAGCTCCCGGCGATTATGCAAATGCGTCGTAAATGAAAGGATTTACCCTCATTTAAATCATGCTCGCCGATTGCAAATGGAAACGTGGTAAGTAAGTAAGCATTTATATCTTAAATTCGCAAGTTTGTATTTTTGTTAATCTGAGATACGCCGTAGCCTTAAATAAATATTTCAGGTAAATTCCAACTCGCACCTAGGCTTGTAAAATATGTAGGTACAGTCCCACCATCTTATCTGTTCAGATGAGAGCGTCGCTAGTGTAGAATTTTGGTATTGCAACCTAAGAAATTCACCAAGAAAAAAGAGAAACAAAACATAGGGCAGTCTTTCAAGCCACTCATTAATTTGCAAATTCTACAAAGAATCCTACTAATATTATAAACGCCAAAGTTAGTTGGTATGTACACTGTAGTTCCAATTTTGCCCACCTGAACAGATAAGTTGGTGGCACTATACGTATTTATAGCTAAAAATTGTACTACCTGGTAAATTATTTCTGCAAGACAAAAAAGTTTGACTACCAAATTTTACAACTAGGATATTACCTATTTTCTACGACTTCCATAAAGGAGGAGGTACTCATTCGACAGTTTTTTTATGTTTTTTACCTCGTAACTTTTGACTAGTTGAACCGATTCTCAAAATTATTTTTTGTTTGGTAGCTGGTGCTTCCCGTGTGGTCCCATTTAAATTTCATCAAATTTGGTCTAGTAGTTTTTGAGATACACAACAATAACTGAATAGAATGGAAGACGCTTAGATTGGAAGATGGTATTAAATTTTTCAAATTGTACCTAAGTTATATAAAATTCTGTGTACAATTTCTGCCATACAGCGTATCTATCAAACCCCGAATGAAGTGAATATTTGTCCGTCCTAGCATAAGAAGAGCATAGTGGGTATCTAAACCCAGATAAGTATATAAAACAAAGTTGAGCTCGAAAATTTTTTCGATTTTCGTGGTTTTTGATTTGTTGTATGAATAGAAACTATTAAAAACATTGGAATATTGATGAACAAATTTAATACAAGAAAAATTTCATTCATTCATTTCAAAAATTTCCAATACAAAATGTCCAACTGTCGAACATTTAATGTTCATCCCGCCAATACTGTACACTCTCCCCTCAAATGAAGGACGTATTTAAAATTTAAATAAAGGTTTAAAATCGACAAGATATATCCTACTTTTATTTTTTAATATTATTAAAGTATAGTTTGTGAGTATGGATGTGGGGATCTTACTCTTTCACGCACAAACGGCGAGGGCAATTTTGATGAAATTTGGTATGGAGGTAGATGAGGCGGTGGATTAACACATAGGATACTTTTAATTATCATCATCATACATCACCGAGCGGGTGAAAAAGCGTAATATGCTTGGGCACAGCATAGACAAAACCATAAGGTCTCCGCTTACGTCAAGATTGTAATGAAGACAGTTCTGTCAAAGTTTGTGTCAGTTTCTGATAGCTTTGTCAAAAGCCAAGTCAATTCGACAGCTCGATACACTAGACGAGATATAGTCTGATTAATCTATGCACTAGACGTGCTCGCCGACCGTCAAGGGTGATGAAATGTAAGGAAATAATAAGCTACTCGAAGTACTAATCCTGCGCAGACGTAGTCGCGGGCACCAGCTAGTTAAAAAATAAACGTCAAATCGATTGGTCTCACTGAATCATTCCAAATATATATGTTTCAATTTTATTTCTTTTTGTTTTATTATTTTACTTAAGCAGTGAGCTTAATATTTATTTTGTACTAGCGACTGCCCGCGACTTCGTTCGCGTAGTAGACTCGGCCTTCTGCCTCGCCATAACCTCCCAACTTTTCTTAATTTTTTTATTTTTTTTAAATGTAAGATCCTTCTACGAAGTATTAGAAAACATTTAAAAAAAAGATGAATCGGTCAAGCCGTTCTCAAGTTATAGCGTGACCAGGAGAAATATAGTGTTAATTTTTATATACTTACTTAATATAGAATATGCGAAACATTTCGTATTTAGTTATCGAAAGTTTTAGCGTTATCAATAACGGTATAAAGGACAATTTAATTACAATCGTTTGTAGAACCTCCGTTGCGGTTTTAGTAAGGTTTCTGTGGTTATGTCCGGCGTCCGGCAATATTTGTTAGAGAAACGCTACAAGGCACAGGCTAAAAGAGTTCAGGTTGGTTAGAATAGCTGGCTTGCAGGCGTGTTTGAGTCCACTTTACATTATGTATGAGTGAATGAAGGGGCCTGTTATGTTTCTGGAAGTGTGGTCTAACCTATTAGGTTAGTATCCACGCAAGGAATCTTTATAAAGAAAATACGGAGCTTGTAGTCCCGTAGCTGTATTCGGAACTAGCCGCCCCGGATAACTTCGTACCGCATAACAGTCGATTCCTTAATTTTTTTTTTTTTAATACTTATTCTGCTATTCGGGGCGCCGGGTCAGCTACATTGATTAATCAGAGTATATCTAGTCAGCTAGTAAAATAAAAAAATAAAGTTGATAAGTCAATAATTACATTAAGTCAAAAAATAAAAATGATAAAACACCTACTTAGATTTAGTAATATATCATATAGATGCACAGCAAAGAGACGATTACATTTCAAGTGACATTTTACCATATTGTCAAATATTTATATGATAGGTACTAACGTTACTCAATTGTTTTGCTTTCCCAGAACCTCTCCACTCACACTTAATCTTTATGATGTGGTACTATAGTTCAAATTGACTTTTAAGGGCCTCTTGCGCCAAATTACGAATTAATTCGTAATTATGCTAATCCTCGTGTAACGAAATCCTGATCAAACTAGGATTACAGATTATTTAATTTCGTATTGCATCAACGAGAATAAAATTAGAATTAACTAATCCTGTGAAATAGTACCATAACAAAAAAATATACCTAGTCAATGATGAATGACCGACACGAGCTCAATAGTAACGCGGCCAAATACTGAAATTAGTTGTTACTATATTTGTATCTATTTTAGGCCTATGGTAATGTAATTGGTCTGTCTTTTCAAAACTTCGTAGTTCTTGGTATTTTTCATTTGGTTCGACATTTTCGTCATGGCGACGTTCTAGATATATCACGGTGTTGGCCGATGTTAGTAATAGAAATACTTATTCACATTCTTAACGGGATAGTCACCATGCATTTTTGGGTATGAGTGTCCGATCGTATCGGCACTGTTGCAAGTGCCATGATCACAAATGAACTGAGGAATTGCGGGTGGGCGTAGTTTACGAGCAGACGTAATGGTCTACCTTTTTCCATACCTACTTGTGCACCACTACTGTTGTGCGCATTGTAATTTAGAATTACTGACTGTACCCGCTCGACAAAATATAAATACATATAAGGCAGCACAGACTTGATTCTTGATTTGAGACTTTAATCCGCCATTGATGAAGGATTAATTTTGACAGAAGTTAACACTAGTTTGATCATGGATTTGTGTTGATGCAAAACAATTTTAAGATCTAAGCGAGGATTAGGCATTAACACTCGGATTAATTGGTTGGCGCAAGTGGACCTAAGTATGATTACGAATCGATTGTATGGGAGTATAGAAAAGTGTTTTCAGGCACTTTTTGAATGTTTTCTCTCCGTAAGAACCATCCTCGTACTTCAAGAAATATTCTAAAAAAAGAATTAAGAAAATCGGCTGCTCTCGAGATTTGCGCTTAGCAACACATTCAACGATTTATTTTTATATTATAGACGATAGAAGATATGATGACACACTTCGTCATATCCATTATAACCCTTCACCCACATATATTATTTATTTATAGTACTTATCAGGATACACTACACGACCCATACCAAACACATACCTACTACTGTGGAAGTTAGTCAACCCTAGATTTTTATTTGAAACAGGTAGGCCTTATCATGATAGGCCTAACCGCAGTGACACCCAGAGCTTTGAACGAAGTTCTTCTAATCAAGTGATTATTAAATTTGTTTTTTAAAAACTGTAATAGTAAAACATATGGTATCGCGGACTTTATTGTAGATGTTGATGTTTTCTGTAAAACTGAAGTACTTACATCACTTTGCTCTATTGTCAATAGTTTCCGCAGCGTACGCGATATAAGGATGGTATTTGGTATTTTATTCACACATTGGGTTACATTATCGAAGTTTCCATACGGATCTCTAACTTTTATGAAAATATTATATAACATAAGTTAATCAATAATCATTTATCTTTCTAACGGCAAAATAGTTTTAAAAATCGGTCCATTAGTTTTTGAGTTTATCGTTACATACAAAAATATAAAAATACAAATCTTTCCTCATTATAATATTAGTGTAGAAGTGTAGATGAGCGGCTAATCTTACAAGCTACTGTCTGAAATTCAAGTAATAAAGAAATATTGCCTACAGCTTATATATAGGGTGTTTGCTAGAGGGTCCGACAAACCAAATGAGTGTGTTCGGGGGCCCACTTAGAGAATACAAGTTGGCCAAAAAAAATCCCCGATCCCCCATTTTTTGGGGAATTTTCCCATTTCTCCGAAATTGTACCCATTTACCACCATAACATTTGTAAAATCTGAAATCACAAAAAAAAAAAGTTCGGTCGGGGATTTTTTTTGTACTTGTATTCTTCAATTGGGCCCCCGAACACGCTCATTTGGTTTGTCGGACCCTCTACCAAACACCCTGTATAAGTACAGAAACGGCGACGTAAAAACACGTTTAGAGCAACATGTACCCGTCTATTTACACACACACACGCGCGTAGTGATATAATGATACGCGCTCGCTATTTTAGATTCGTTTCTGTAATGAACGAGGTTATGCTCGCCTAGTCAACAGCCCATGGCTTGGGCCACATTTCAAGGCGTCAAAGGCAACACTTCCGACAGTGGTCACTGAAGGAGTCATACACCCCGGGGCAAGGGTCAGTCACTGGGGTCAGCCGTTAAATTGAGTGGCAGCCCAACAAAAGCAAGCCAATCTCCCGTTTACTATTGTGTCCTTTGAGTTGAGGTAGGTACTTCATATTCGAAATCATTTTTGATATGGTGAAGGAAATCTTAGAAGATCTCAGTAGATTGGAACCATCGTGTCTATCAATGTGTGCGTTCGTATGTTATGTGTAGGTTACCTATTTTAAAAATACTTACCTCCGTGGTACCTATATAGTAGATCGAAATGCAATTTTATGTAGGTAAATATATAACTTTAAATTCTAAAAAAAGTATATTCTTATGGTTGTAAATTTACCTGATAATAATTTTAGAGTTATGTATTGGTCACGGTCGATACTGCTTCCGTTAGCTCCTGTGCGTCCAAAAGGCATGGCTGAACGCATTTGAATGGGCCGATAGATAGAAGAGGCACTTGATTAACACTGAGGATACTTTTTATCATCATCGTTCATCACCACGCGCGTGAAACAGCAGGGCGCAGCTTTGTGAAAATCTGTTGCAATTTTTTAATAATCACCAGTGACATATTATCCGGTGAACCGAGGGTTTTAAAAATAAGGAGTACCTTCGAGGATATACAGGTGCGACGATATTCTATGCTTGTGTTTATAAATAAACTAATCGAATTACGTTAAAGTATTTTTCTGAGTGAACCAAACTATTTTTTATAATATTAGAATGCCTAGCTGCGCCTCAAGGCATCACCAGCGTGGTGATGAATGATGATGTTGATGATGATGAAAAAGATCCTATGTGTCAATCCCGTGGCTCCTCTATCTACTTGCCACTTTTCATCCAAATCTGTTCAGTTTTTGTGTGGTTAAATAACAATTAAGTATACATACAACGTAAAAATCGCGTAAAAATCTGCTAAGGGATAACAATCGGAAGGTGGGCAGCAGCACCTTCCTAGTATTAAAACCCCAAAACTGCGCTCGCCAACCCGCCTGCCAAGCGTGGCGAGTATTGGCAAAATCCCCCCCAATGACGGACACATTAGGAACCAGGCCCCCAGTCCCCGGCAGCCCCGCTATTCCTGGCTACGGTAGCGGCCACGGTAACGGTGGGGCAGGGGGTGCTAAGAATCCCCGGCAGACGCCCGGCTACCACCCCCAACGACGACGACTGGCCCTGGTGACACACAACATACGCACAATGAGGACAGACGAGAAGATATATGAGCTGGAAGAAGAAATGAGTAAGTTACACTGGGACTTTGTGGGGTTATCTGAAGTCCGTAGAGCGGGTGAGGACACGATAACCCTGAAATCAGGTAACCTACTCTACTACCGGGAGGGCGACCAACAGTCCCAAGGTGGTGTCGGTTTTCTCGTCCACAAGTCCCTTACTAACAACATAGTTAAGATCGATAGCGTTTCCAATAGGGTCGTATACCTAATACTCAGAGTATCCAAACGATATTCGCTGAAGGTCATTCAGGTATACGCACCGACGAAGTCGCACCCGGATGATGAGGTGGAGGATATGTATGAGGACATTAGTCGGGCCATACATACCTCTGAAACGCACTTTCTAGTTGTTATGGGGGACTTCAACGCGAAGTTGGGTAAGAGAAGCGAGGATGAGTTGAAAGTAGGGCAATTTGGATATGGACAACGGAACCGTAGGGGACAGAGGTTGGCCGACTTGCTGGAGAAAGAGGGACTCTTTATGATGAACTCTTTCTTTCAGAAGCCACCTCACAGGAAATGGACCTGGCTGAGTCCCGATGGTTCCACGAGAAATGAGATTGACTTCATTATGACCACCAAAAGGCAAATATTCACTGATGTCTCCGTGATCAACAGGGTTAAAACCGGTAGTGATCACCGAATGGTAAGAGGCACGGTGAATATTAATGTCAAACTGGAGAGGTCTCGTCTGATGAAGTCTACGCTCCGACCCACTCGTGCCCGTATTCAAGACCCCGAGAGCTTTCAACTTGAGCTATCCAATCGCTTCGATTGCCTTGAGAACATCGCTTCAGTGGACGAGATCAATAACAGGTTAGTAGAAACTGTCCATACAGTGGGTTCCAAGTACTTTAAACCCCACCGTACAGATACGCCACAGAAACTCTCCAACGATACCCTCAACCTCATGGCTGAACGACGCTCATTGAAACTGCAGTCTTCGGATGATGCTGAAGCATATAGGCTGCTCAATAGACGAATATGGAAGTCCTTGCGACACGACATCCGGATCTTTAATACAAACCGTATTAAAGAGACGATAGAGCGGAAAAAAGGCTCCAAAGTGTTTGCAAGAGACATGTCTATTGGGCAAAGCCAGTTGACGAAGCTGAAGAGAGGAGACGGCAGTGTAGCGTCGACCAAAGCGGAAGTGTTAGGAGAGGTCGAGAGTTTCTACGGACAGTTATACACCTCGGTCGCTAAACCTGTTAGCAGCTCGGTCAAAGACCCAAGAGCCAAGCTGACCCGACATTATACCGAAGATATCCCGGACATCAGCCTGTACGAGATTAGAATGGCCTTGAAACAGCTTAAGAACAACAAGGCGCCTGGTGACGACGGTATCACATCTGAGCTTCTGAAAGCGGGTGGAACACCGGTACTTAAAGTCCTTCAGAAGCTCTTTAATACCGTCTTACTCGAAGGTTCAACGCCAGAAGCATGGAACAAAAGCGTGGTGGTGCTGTTCTTCAAGAAAGGTGACAACACTTTACTTAAAAATTACAGACCCATCTCGCTTTTGAGCCATGTTTATAAGCTGTTTTCGAAGGTCATAACGAACCGTCTCAGTCGCAGGTTTGATGAATTCCAGCCTCCGGAACAAGCCGGTTTCCGAAAAGGCTATAGTACCATAGACCACATCCACACGCTACGGCAAGTTATACAGAAGACCGAAGAGTATAACTTGCCTCTTTGTTTAGCGTTTGTGGACTATGAGAAAGCCTTTGATTCGATCGAGACGTGGGCAGTGCTTGAGTCTCTCCAGCGGTGCCGTATTGACTACCGGTATATTGAAGTGCTGAAGTGTTTGTACAAAAACGCCTACATGTCAGTCCGAGTACAGGAGCAGAGTTCGAAGGCAATTCCATTGCAAAGAGGCGTGAGACAGGGAGACGTTATATCTCCGAAACTGTTCACCGCTACATTGGAAGACGCCTTCAAACTTCTGGAATGGCAAGGACTTGGCATTAATATTAACGGCGAATACATCACTCACCTTCGATTTGCCGACGATATTGTAGTCATGGCAGAATCCATGGAAGACCTCAGTACAATGCTCGAAGGCCTCCATCGAGTTTCCCAACGGGTAGGTCTTAAGATGAACATGGATAAGACGAAAATTATGTCTAATGCCCATGTTGTACCTACCCCAATATCAGTTGGGAACTCAGTTCTCGAAGTTGTTGACGAGTACATCTACCTGGGACAGACAGTCAAACTAGGCAGGTCCAACTTCGAGAAAGAGGTCAATCGTCGAATCCAACTCGGCTGGGCAGCGTTCCGGAAACTTCGCGAAGTCTTCTCGTCAAAAATACCTCAGTGCCTCAAGACAAGAGTCTTCGACCAATGTGTGTTACCAGTGATGACTTATGGCACTAAAACGTGGTCTCTTACTATGGGCCTCATAGACAAGCTCAAAGTCGCACAACGAGCTATGGAGAGGGCTATGCTCGGGGTTTCTCTACGTGATCGAATCAGAAATGAGGAGATCCGTAGAAGAACGAAAGTCACCGACATAGCCCAGAAGATTAGCCAGTTGAAGTGGCAGTGGGCAGGGCACATAGCACGCAGAACAGATGGCCGATGGGGCCGAAAGGTTCTGGAGTGGAGACCACGGACCGGCAAGCGCAGCGTAGGTCGTCCACCGACACGGTGGACAGACGACCTGATTAAGGTCGCAGGACGACGTTGGATGCAGGCCGCTTCCAACCGGTCCTTTTGGAGAGTCATGGGGGAGGCCTATGTTCAGCAGTGGACGTCCTACGGCTGAGATGATGATGATGATACATACAACCAAACTTTCACAATTATAACATTAGTTGTCTTGTGAGAACAGTAGACCTCGCGAGCCTTTATAACTATGCAATAACTGTCACTGTCCCCTTTCCCCTGGCTTAGGAAAGCCATTTAAGAGTTTTGTAACCAACCTACCTTATGTTTCAGAGAAAGTAAAACGTAGACTCATCCCCCACCGTAGGTTATCCCATTCAACCCCTCCCCCCTTTCCACTCGCCCTTTTAGATTTTTATTCGCAACATCTTGTGTAGAATGAAGTCCGAAGTGTGCGTCTCGTAAATAACGCTACTGAAAATTTCCCCCTACTCCTCTTTTTTCCTCCCAAACAAACATCGCGAATGAATAAAAAATAAACCATAAATCAAGGAACTTGTGTGCTAATTTTCGTCAAAATCGATTGAAAAATGCAACATGTAGGCGAGAACAAACAGACAGACGAACAAAAGCATCTTTTGGTGAATCTCAAAACTGAGACACTTCGCTCGCTCGGTCTTTATAAGTATAGAATATTGTGTTCACAAAGCGACTTAATTGAATAGGTATATATGATTTGAATTTGTATATTATGATTACCAAAAAATATTATTATGAACTAGCTGCGCCCCGCGGTTTCACCTGCGTGATGATGAATGATGTTGATGATGATTTGACTGTTGAAAGGAAAGAAGGAGAAGAAGAAGAACCAGGTTGGAAGGTAGTCTTCTCTTATAAAGATAAGGTTGCTTGGTAACTTGGTTGCTTTAAGTGTAGTTAGGTTCTAGTTGAAACATAACCTCTTCTAATATACCTATCGAACTTTTTATTGTACTTCACACAGGAAAGCTAAGTCTGTCCACTTGTGGTACTCATGAATCTATAAGGTATAGGTTCATTGTGGTACTTCATCATCATGTGTTCTAATTTTGGTCTATGATGTGTTCATCATTGTCGTTTTTTTTCTGAAATCATAATTTTAGTCATAGAGAAACGCTTCTTCATGTTATAATATATGAAGTACGTAGCATAGATTAATCAGACTGGTGAGGCAATATGCCACCATACGATAGGTAGGGAAGAATTATTGATACCTGGGTTCCGTGGGGTATGTCGGGAGACTCTGGAACTGGTGAGAGCTGGTGACCGTGGGTCCTCGTGGAGGCGTCTTGCTGTCGACGGCGTGCTGAAGGAGCTGAACTTGGTTCACTTGGTTATAATGTCTGTATTGTCCCTTTGGGTTGTGCACTGGTTTACGCGGCGGGCTGATTGCGTGGTGTACACACGTGCTGATTTAGGAGTAGTGTCTGGTCGGGCCGAACACACCCTGAAGGTCACTCGCGGCGAAGTCATTCGCGGTGACTCGTGCTGATATAAAATGGCGGTGCCATGCGGTTGCTGATTACGCCGTGCGGACGCGACGGCGCCGAAAAGGTGACTATTTTCGCTTCCTTTCGCTGCTTGCTTGTCGCCTGACAGCTGCAGGACAGCGGCGGGGGAACGCGGGGGCGCGGGTGCGCGCCTTGAGGTTACGTCACGCTTTCGCGTGAACATATTCCCCACGCGGCAAAGCTGTGGTGTGGTGGTCAATCGACAGTCAGGTGGTCGTTCTTGATTTCCACCACTCGGGTGACGCCATCCCTTCATGGGTTCGTCTTGTGGCTCATGCGCCAGTGTAGAGGCGGCACCTGGTCGTCCACTATCAGTACCAGTTCCCCGACTTGAGGTGGGCTGGATCCTTACAAATATCCTTATCAGGTATAATACATATCAATATATCAATATATCAATATATCAATACTTATCAATATATATAACTGACTTAAGGTGTTTGCGATGACAGTTTGTCGTCGTGTTGTGTGTGTGTGCTGATTCTTTGTGGGCTGAGTCGGTATGTGTTGGATGTGCCGTCCTAGTCATTGCCTAGGCGGCGGTGAAGGACGCGAGGTAGTGCGCGTTGGAGTACGACGGTAGTACACCATCTGGCCCGTATCAGGTGTTGGACGGCGCCGTGGTACCTCGCGCTGTTGTACCGGCAATAAGCGCACTGGTAGTGCGTAGTATCGGGTACATACCCGAGGCTTGTGACCCTTTACATTACTCCATGGGTAGCAATGGTTGTCACCATAGTGAGGAGGTTGCGGGTTCGATACCTGTTTGGGTCTTGTCACGGAGCTGAACGGTCGTGGGTTCGAACCCTGCGCATAGCGCGGAGGTTGTGGGTTCGAAACCTGCTGAAGTGGGGACGAGAAGCGCGCGGGTATAGTCGCGGAGCCGATAGGTTGCAGGTTCGAATCCTGCTGAGCAGATGACGAGAAGCGCGCGGGTATAGGCACGGAGCTGAGCGGTTGCAGGTTCGAATCCTGCGCATAGCACTGAGGCTGCAGGTTCGATACCTGCTGAGCAGATGACGAGAAGCGCGCGGGTATAGGCGCGGAGCTGAGAGGTTGCAGGTTCGAATCCTGCGCATAGCACTGAGGCTGCAGGTTCGATACCTGCTGAGCAGATGACGAGAAGCGCGCGGGTATAGGCGCGAAGCTGATTGGGTGCAGGTTCGAAACCTGCGTATAGCACAGAGGCTGCAGGTTCGATACCTGCTGAGCTGATGTTGAAAAGCGCGCGGGTATAGGCGCTGAGCTGAGAGGGTGCAGGTTCGAATCCTGCGTATAGCACTGTGGCTGCAGGTTCGATACCTGCTGAGCTGATGGCGATAAGCGCGCTGGTATAGGCGCGGAGCTGAGAGGGTGCAGGTTCGAATCCTGCGTATAGCACAGAGGCTGCAGGTTCGATACCTGCTGAGCAGATATTGAGAAGCGCGCGGGTATAGGCGCTGAGCTGAGAGTGTGCGGGTTCGAATCCTGCGTACAGCACTGAGGCTGCAGGTTCGATACCTGCTGAGCTGATATTGAAAAGCGCTCGGGTATAGGCGCTGAGCTGAGAGGGTGCAGGTTCGAATCCTGCGTATAGCACTGTGGCTGCAGGTTCGATACCTGCGGAGCTGATGATGAGGAGCGCGCGGGTATAGGCGCGGAGCTGAGAGGGTGCGGGTTCGATACCTGCTGAGCTGGTGACGGAGGGGGCGCTAATGACCATGTTTTTTGTTCCAATTCTACAACGAGAATCTCGTAGTAGGCGTCTATTGTCCTTCCATACTGCTCGTTGTAGAATTCCTCCTCGTCGTCTGATAAACCTACGGAGTCTAAAATTATATAATATGCCGCGTCAAATCTATCGCGGGTCAATTTTACGCCTGCGGCTCTGGCAGCGAATCCAGGGCTATAGCGCCTAGGTTTGCTAGACCTCAATGATAACGCTTCCAAATTAAGCTTAATAATAGCGATTTGTAACTGTCTAAATCTGGCTACCTGTGATTCAGAAGGCATCGTTAATCGTCGTAGGCGAAGTCAGGCACAAGGACGCAAGCAAAATTAAAAGGAAATAAAAATATTAAAGTATTTAATCGTAGGTGAAATTCCGCACCTCCTTTTTCGGAAGTCGGTTAAAATAACGTCTAAATTAATAACGTGTGTACGAAACCTTATATGAGCTGATGGTTTAATTACTTAATTAATTATATTCCGTAAATTTCGTTATGTTATTTACGTAAATTCTGTACGGGACCCTAAGACGTTTTGTGCTGGTCTCTTAAATGTAAACAATTAACTTACATTAATTATTTCATGATAATCACGAACACAAGTAAATGTTTTAACAGTACTTAGTATTATTTTATAATTAAAATCAACAAAGTACCTGGCCTTTAGTTATGTTATTTACGACTTTCTTGCAAACAATAGCTAACAATCATAAAAACAAACGCCTCATTAACGTTATCGTTAACGAGTTTGGAATTTCAAACCAAACAACTCTGCAGTATTATAGTCTATTCTGTGGCGCGCGAGTGTCAAACGAACAATGATAGCGTACTTCGTGAAATGTGGCTAGACGGGTTAGTTTGGCTTGGCAAATCGCACTGCCGGTTCACTCGTCTAGAAGCTTCGGATTGATTTGTATGACGTAAGGGGATTTAAATTAAATTAATAAAATGAAGTTTGAGTTAATATTCGATATTTGGGAATTAACTCGTGCTGATCTTCGGGCTGATATTGGCAATGGACTGTATTAAAGGGAATTTTAATTAAGAGCTGATAAGAGCTGAAAGTGAAGGATATTCACTGGGTCGTTATCTCGTTTCGAAGGAAAATATAGTTTGTTTACACCATATTTCGGTCGAATGAGATATTAAGGTGCCGGTTCTTTTAATTATCTCGGTTCGATGGACCAATTGCTAATTGATTATCCGTGCTCGTAGGAAATATGGTGAGGCAATATGCCACCATACGATAGGTAGGGAAGAATTATTGATACCTGGGTTCCGTGGGGTATGTCGGGAGACTCTGGAACTGGTGAGAGCTGGTGACCGTGGGATCCGGCTCGAAGGAAATTATAGCTTCGCAATTTCCTGCTAGCTATACGCTCGTTGATAGGGGGGGGTTAAGTGTGGTTGAGCAGTTTCCTGCAACCAGAGAATAGGTAAGGGATAATTGATGGTAAATACCTTTGTCGAGGAGCTCGTGGTCTGGTGGGTGCTGTCGGCCATGTACGGAGCCTTAGTTTGGACGCGGAAACGTAAACATTGTATACATTTGTATACTGATAACGTCCAGAATTGCTGGCGCAAGGGTGAGTGCAGAATGTCAGCACCTAACTGACTTAAGGTGTTTGCGATGACTGATTACGCCGTGCGGACGCGACGGCGCCGAAAAGGTGACTATTTTCGCTTCCTTTCGCTGCTTGCTTGTCGCCTGACAGCTGCAGGACAGCGGCGGGGGAACGCGGGGGCGCGGGTGCGCGCCTTGAGGTTACGTCACGCTTTCGCGTGAACACAGACTATATCTAAAGAGTACGTAGGTAGTCGTACGTACAGACATTATCTATTATCTACTGTCAAATCTGTGACCATGATAGCAAAGATAATATAAACACTATAGATGAATATAATACCTAGACTTAGAATATAAACCTTCATATCTTTAGATATAGTCTAATTAATCTATGTTCAAGTAAACACCATAGATTATTCAGACTATATCTAAAGTAAAAAAACACTTTTAAATAAGGCGAATTCTGTGGTGATTTCTGTTTTTCAAAGAAATATATAGAAGATTATATAAGATAGTTACATGTAAATTTGTATCTATAATATCGCATATCTTTAGTTATTTTTAATTTGTGCATCTATTGGGAACATTAGTTCCTATAGGCATTCATTTTACTAAGCAGTAGACTATGAAAACGTAAGTAAAAAATAGCATAACCCATAAAAAACCGATAGTATTAGGTAGGTAAACCCTCAGTGCACATAAGCAAGTGCAAGTTCATATTACATATCCATACAAAAATATATTTCTGTGTAAGAAGAGGAACAAAGTATATTTAGCACGTTCATAATCAAATAATCTTATTCGTCCACAGTTCAACCTTAACACCCAAAGAATTGGGTAAAAAGCGTATCGCAAGTAAAAGATTAAAGATAATGGAAATACCCGAAAATGAAGGGAATTTCAAAAACAAGGAAAATGAATATCCCGTATTCATTAACAACATCAACAAAAGTACCTTTAAAAAACACGACAGGGTAGTCAAAGAAAATCAACGAAACCCTTTTGATATACCCGAAAACATGAGATTGTTTAGTAGTGAGAAAAGGTTGATTTCTGCTAAGCCTGATCCTTTTATAATGAGCGAGCCTCGCTCGATCTGTGACGCTGATCCTACATTTTACGATATAATTAAAGGCAGATCAATCAGGCCCAAGACCGATATTAAAATGTACATGACGCACATCAGAGACATAACACAATCCAAAGCCGATGCCGCATACTTAAAAGAAGCAATGGTCCTATTAGAATCAAAAATTGCCACCGAAAAAGCGGAATACAGCGAAATAAAAAAACTTTACAGGAAACATCAAATAAACTTCGTCAAATTTATTAAAGAAAGTTACATGCAAGTAAAAGTTATACAAATTTTATCCGATAAGAAATCTACTGATTTAGCCAATATGACTGAACAGTTAGAAGCTTACAGTATTCAATACGTCAAGTTGAGGAATCTAGTTTCAAACCTTTCTTTCAACATTGAAACACGAGCTATTTATGCGCGGTTCCTAAATTCTTTCGCTCCTGATTGGTGGAAAGAAGAGTATACCAATACAAACGAAAGTAATTTTATACAGTTTGATGAGTTTGGTAACTTAGTACATGCGTCTCTTTCGTCTTTACATGTGTCCAAAATGAGGATCTCAAAACGTATAAAAAATCTGTATCTGTTCTTTATGGAGCCTAAAGAGTTAATGATAAAATTCGACACCCTGGAACGTCAATGTGTAAATTACATAGAAATCGATGTACAAACGAGCTCAGTGCGTAAAATGCTTATGAAAAAACGTGACGTTTTAAAAGATGATATTGCTACTAGTATTACTGAAATGGAAGACGTTATCAATAGTTTGGCTGGACAAATTAAGTTTTATGAAGAAAAAGAGGTGGAATACAAGAAACTGTTTGAAAAAATACTAATAACTCAGTTTTATGATTTGTACGTTTCATTTGATAGCGGGAAACTATTCACTTGCGTGCAATACGTGAATATGAATATCATTCAGAATCCCGAAGACCCTCAGGACAGTGTGGTGACGCTCATGCAACAGTTAGAAGGTCTCTATCTCTCGCTTACTTCGGCTTTGGACAATTTGAACCAGGATGTGCTCAAAACAATATCCGACACTGTATTCGCTAAAGACATAGCAGCTATGAAACGGGCACACAAATCCCAAAGATATCTCAAAGAGGCTGATATACTGAGGAACGCGCTTTACAAAAGTTTTGAACCTCCTTCACGTAGACAAAATATAAACAAGCATGTCCTGTCTAACCTTCGTAATGATCAACACGGACGTAAAAAATGATTCTAAAATCTAAATTTTTTACTAAGTCAGTTCTGGCACGAAAATTTGCGTAAGTATCCTAAGCGACCGTATACAGTACTAGTTATGAGTTATCTGTTTCATAGTTGTATCAGATAAATGATAGTTTGTACTGTATACGTCAACTGTAAGATTACTTTACACTTACACAGATTTTCGTGCTAGGCTCACAGAGCTACACCATGTCCCGTAGCACTACGGGTGTGTACTTCTCTGGCACCATAATTTATTTTGGTGTAATTTTTTTTACTTTCAGGACAAAGTGCTGAAAGATATTTTAGTGACACAACTATTATCTTCGTACGTATATCACAGCTTAAATAAAAATTATGTACCAAAACTTCGCTAGCGTTTATTTTCATACGTTTGTGAAATGCTAATATGTTATTAAAATTCTGTACAATATTAATTCTTAAAGGCGTACGAGGATCCTGACTTCCGTATGTGTAGGTACATTCCTTCCTGGGGTATTCTAAATGTAATTACCATAAGTTGAGTGCACACGGTGATTCTGCGAACACAGTTACTTCGCCCCGCGGGACTAAACATTTACCTTCATGAATACCATAATATAACAGACGATGCAAACGAAAGGCTACAATGTAAATTTAATCACAATTCTCATTGTATAGCATGCTTGGCTTTTGTGGTTACATTACTCCTTTAAGCTTTTATTTAAACGTAGGTTAAGGTAAGTAGACTATACAAAGCAGAAATGCAATTTATTATGTCGAGAAGGTTATGTTTCGGAAATACAGAGTAGTTCCAAAAACTACTACGATGTTGATACTAGCTAGTAGATAATAGAATTAAACTAGATTGGTAATTTAGTTGTCGTTACGTCGTACTCCTTTGTAAACTAAAGTATGTGTACGAAATTATAAGAATAACAACACTATTTAATAATAATTGGATAAGATGTATTATAATAAAAGTAATAAATCTTTCTACAAAGACCCCGCAGTAGTCTTGTGTCGCGATGTTGTGGTTGATATACATATCAAAATCTAAGAACATATAAATAAATATTAAATGTCTGCTCAACTCACAAATATTTGTCTAAACCAGCATTAGGATTGAACCTCGTTTTTAAATCAGAGTCAACTGGGTGGCATTTATATAATAATATAGTAATTAGATTACTAGCGACTGCCCGCGACTTCGTTCGCGTAATAGGCTTGGCCTTCGGCCTCGCCCTAACCTCCATTCTTTTCTTGGTTTTTTTTTAATGAGAACCTTCTCCTGACAAGAATTAACACAGCAAAAAGAGAATTATCGAAATTATTCCGTTCTCAAATTAGCGTGAACCTGAGAAATAGGAGAGACCCGTGGACGGGGCCCTGCCCCGAGCGAGCTATATGCGTTATGCGTAACGTGACCATACGTCCCGCTTTCAGGCTGTCCGTCCCGCTGTCCCCAATGATTACAAAAATGTCCCGCTTTTACGAATAAACCTTTATACCTTGAATAGTTAATCAAAGTCAAAATCATTTATTCAATTTATGCATCAAAGTCGCACTTATGAACGTCAATTTTTCATTGTAATGTACTTTAAAGACTCTACCGCCGCGTTACAAAACATATAGAGCCTATCGAGAACAAGATATATTAGATACATATATATAGATGTTTACAATATTATATACTACTAATATTAGGTACATTTTATGGGTGGTAGAATGACAGCTTGCCAGAAGTGGAGTATTCCTTTGTCTTCTACATAATGTAGGACTTTAAATATGCTTTTTTATTAAAATGTTTTTTACATTCAACTTGAATTTTCCCTCTGTGAGCTCAGTTTAGGTCATCCACTGACGAGGTGGACTGACGGACGACCTGATAAAGGTAGCAGGACGACGTGGGATGCAGGCCGCTTCCAACCGGTTCTTTTGGAAATTTGTGGGGGAGGTCTATGTTCAGCAGTGGACGTCCTACGGCTGAAATGATGATGATGAGCTCAGTTATGTGTTTTGGGATTTTATTGTAAAAACGCACACAGTTTCCTAGGAATGACTTATTAGTCTTCGCAAGTCTAAAACTAGGTACAGCTATCCTATTTGTATTTCTAGAGTTATAAGGGTGGTGATCACTATTTAACTTATATTTATGTGAATTTTTACGAACATACATTTTGCAGTTCATTTATATATATATATATATATATATATAGATAGATTATTTATAATTCTATAATCTAAGAACTTCTATAAACAAAATACATAAAACATTTGAATGTTCGCGCGAAATTGACTATGATGGATGACCTATAAATGAGAAGCGCAATTAAATAATGTATTAATTTGTATGCAGAATCGTGAATTTGAATGAAAATTGAATAATCTTGTTTCCTATTAAGCCCAGTTGTGGGCACAAAAAGTTCATATTGTGTCAATTTAACTTCTAATCACTTTTTAAATGTGTTAGCAGCAAGACTCCGCCCGATCAAGGAATAAATTTAAATGTTTTAACCATCACGTAGTTTAAGCGGTAGAAAGGAAATTCAGAGTTATAACAATATTAATTATGGACACCTATATCCTATATTTTCTTTTTAGGCATTTAGGAATGCGCCCACGAAACAATTAAGTTATTATAATCGCGAATCTACTGATTAAGTGTACTCTATGTACTCTATTCGACTGTATTTTTTTATGTTTGTTACCTCATAACTTTGTACTGGGTGTACCGATTCTCAAAGTTCTTTTTCTGTTTGAAAGCTGGTGTTTCCCGTGTGGTCCCATTTAAATATCATCAAATTCAGTCCATAGTTTTTGAGTTACACTCCAATAACTGAATAGAATGGAAGGCGGTATAAAATTTTTCAAATTTTACTTGTTAGTGTGTTACTCACCTTTCACATTCATGTCATGATAGTTTCCATTTTCAATGTATTCAGGTTCTTCAGAATTGCAGCCGGAGTTCCGCCAAATCATCTATTTTGAAATAATCCTATTCCATCTCTATTGATTATACGTGCATTAAATCTTCGCCATTTCTCGCCGCTCTTGTTCAAACAACAATTGACTATATTCGAGCAAGCTTTCAAGAATCTCAGTTATTAAATATTTTGAGATACTTTAGGTATATATAGGTATGTCCACGGCCCAAAAAGCTTGGATTTTCTGGGAAAGTAAAATGAATGAAAAATACTTTCTATATTACACTTAAATTCTAACGCACCGCTTGGCACGGTTTTTTTATCAAAAAAATAAAAAATAACTATTCTAAATAAATTTATATCCACCTAAATAATATAAACTTTGATTATTTACCTATTTATGAATATATATATAATATAATAAGAATGTGGATATAGATATATGTAAATAGAAATAATTCCTAATAAAAACATTTTGTGGTCTAAAAACAAAATTTAGGAATGCGCCCACGAAACAATTAAGTTATTATAATCGCGAATCTACTGATTAAGTGTAAGCAATGTTTACGTCACAGAAAAGTGAATAAATATATAAGGTTCGGTCATATAATGAGGTTATACAAATGCAGTACTTACGTAAATAAGAGTAAGTATATACGGTCTTCACGTCCGAGATATCGTACGTGGTTGGCAGAGGTAAAAAAACTCCCATACGTTCTTCGAAGAAAAATTGTTTCATGAATTGGAGGCGAGTATATTGCCACCTAGTATGCATTATTGAACCAGCAGTGCAGGTACCGAACTTAACAATCGATAAATTGGAGTCTTGAATTCGTCATACTTCGAAAAAACTGGCTATATCGATCTTATGTCGATCATTGCAAGTAAGTAACAAAATTAAGCGATCGGTAGACAAATTCGATAAGCTTTTACGATCATAACGATAACCATAGCACGGAACTGTTAAAATACGTTTGAGAGCGTCTATTTAATCGATTTTAACGATTGTTTTGTCAGCTTTGAAAATGACTTCGATATAGCTTATCGACAGGCGACCGAGGCGAGACTAATATTATAAACGCGAAAGTTTGTATTTATGGATGAATGGATGTTTGTTATCCTCTTACGCTTAAACGGCTGGCCCACTTTTGATTAAATTTGGCATGGAGGTAGATAGGGCGCTGAATTAACACATAGGATAATTTTCATCAACATCGTCACCATCCATCACCATGCGGGTGTAACCGCGGGGTGCAGACAGTTTTCAATAAAAACAGACTTCGGCCTTCCTTTGGTCGTAGAAGAGCGAAATGCTCGTTGAAATCTTCAAATGATAGAAGGACGCATTGTGTAATGCAAACAATTCGTAATAATAGATCAATAAATTTGGCGATCTTATAAGTCGTCGATATGCCTCCCATACTTGCTAGGAGCGATACGATTTTTTATCGATCTTAGCGACTCGACAAATTTAACGACTAATACGGTACTTGCGTTGCTGATTTATTTATTTATATATTTATTTAATCGGTGTTTGGCCTCTTGATTCTTAAAGTTAAATCTACGTTGAAAAGTGTAAACAAAAAAACATACGACATTGATATAAATTTCCAAATTTAGACAAAAGCTTTAGTTTTTTAAATTAAAAGGGTCGCTGCGTGTATTATTTCTCTTCTATAAATTTGTGTATTCAATGTTTTAAATAACAGCCTCGGTCTGCCTCCTGCTTGACAATTGAAGGGGAAACAAATTGATTTTTTGTACACAAATACGTTCTTAAATTATTGTGAAATTTAATTTGTAGACTGATTTGCACTCTCAATAATAATTCCATAGGCAAATGATTCGGCGCAAACCCACACGTAACATAAATAGGTAGGTATCAACATTAAGTATAAAACAATAGTATATTTCATTACAAGTAGGGAAAGGCTGTCATTGCAAAGAGTTCCGACAAATGTCTACAAATGTTGACAGTCGGAACAAGTTGCAATGACGGTTGAATGCACGTGTACTGAACGACTATTTTTAATACAATTGCGAAAAAATGAGGCAATTTAATAAAATAAACTCGCAAAGAAAATTTCTGGAAAATGGCGCCAACCGTAGAATATAAGCATATATATTTTTTTCTTTACCCATTCTGGTAGGCAAAGGGAACTATGCCCATTCAGCCAAGTCTTCAGTAGATTTTTTTTATTGATATGAAATGAAAATGAAATTCAATGAGATGAAATGAAATGAAAGCTAACCTAACTCATTCAATCAAATCATTAAATCTGATATTGAAACAAATTAGTAGCTTCTTTTTAGAAATATCCCTTCAAGAGTCGTTATATTATAACAATGAAATTTCTATTGTGTCTGGCTGCATGATGACCAATGACCTTTGATGGAATATACGTGTTTGCATGAATCATAAAAACTTCTATGATTTTTTTTTAATAAAACTTCATGGTTGGTTTTTCTTTTTAATAGACATTAGTTTGACAGTTAGGAAAGAGAACGCACGAGTATGTAATAACCCAAATCCCGAACGCTATACGTCCCTGCAATACGCCACATTTTGAGCAACTGTATTAAAAATAGATTTCCGTATATTGCAGGGTCTTATAGGTATATATTTTAATTATCTAATACCCTAAAAGATCTATCTAGATAAGTCCGTAAGAGCTAAGTATGTCTGTTTTTAGTTAACATCAGCTATGCAAGTTGTAATAAGATGTAAATAATGTTTTGAATGAAAAATAATACTATGTACTTAGTAAGATATTATTTAGGGAAAAAACGCTTGGAGTGCTCCGCCTCTGACAAGTCGTCAGGTCAGATTGTAATACAAAGTACTCGTACCTATATATTATATATACGAAAACAATGGCGCCGATGATGTTCTGTTCCGATGATTGTTATTTTCTCGGTTGATCCTCTATTTATTTTGGAATGCCGCAGTGGAGGCTTTTAAACTACATTTATTGACCGAACGAGCGAAGCGTCTCTGCTTTAACTGGCCAAATTGACCTACTGTTCGTATGTTTATTATGTTGTGTTGTTGGTCTTCCTGTACAGGTCGCATTTTTCAATCAATCTTGTCGAAACTAGGTATGCATGTCTATTATTCAATACAATTGTTTTTTCGTCAGCGATTTTTGAGTGGGGGGTGGAAGTGACTTTTCCTAAATATGAGCATTGAGGTACCATTACTAGGTATAATGGTACCTCAGTGAATATGAGGGAAGTTTTCATTAAGGCGCGGTCGTACCCTGATAATAGTTAAAAGCAGAATCTTTAAACATCGAGTGTAACGAAACAGGTCGATAATAATCTATGAAAAAAAAACTTAGGTTAGAAAAGGAACAGGCAAAAAATAATAACCGAACAGAATTCATAAATATTACGCACTCTCTGCAGAAAAAAATCCTAAATTGGTGCATAAAAATAAACTTTCACGTCCAAACTCTCAGAATTTTCAGCGATAACACTATATTATTTTTTAAGTAATACATAGCCAACATAGAGTACTAAAGTAGTAACCAGCAGTTTTTTCAATTGTGTTAATATATATCGAAAGATATAAAGAAAACGTACAAAATTAACGCATTTTCGCATTACATCGTCCAATCTAACAAGCGATTTTCAACCTTACGTAAAGCATCGTAAATTATTTTAAAATGGGGGTTGGACCGCGTCTTAACAGACGTATTTCGAATATGAGCATTTGGTCAAGTGGTTGCCAAGATAGGTAATAGGTATGAAGTTTAAAAACTGGACTATTTTGGTAATATGCGGCAAGAACATTTGGTACCAATAAATATAATTTAATCAAAATTGGTCAAGGTCTTGTCGTAATAAATATTGCAGATAGCTGTTGATAAAAATGTGCTCGCGAGGTATACTGTTTGCAGAACTACTTGTCTACTAAGTAGTCAATATTTAACGTTCGACGACGACGTAATAAAAGGGCTTGTCAAATAGATAGAGTCACTGTCACTACCAAAGTACGCGCGGATTTACTTACTTTGTCACTACTGAGATTTAACGGCAGTAAATCTATCTATTGACCCGCGACGACTTCCGATAGACTGAATGTTATTGTGTACTGAAATAATTTAATTGTACCCACTTATCATTTGCTACAGAATCGATACGGAAACGCAAGCTGAGATTAAAGCATACTTCTATAATAACCAAGCATTTCGTAATTAAAATGTATCTAAACATAAAACAGCATTAGGGATTTATGCACGCGCGGATGCGTCCGATTTCGTGCCCGCCGGCCGTTGCGTCGAGATACGCGGCTTAATAAAACAATATTAATTATCAATCGACGCTCCACTGCGCCCTTTGTTGGTATCGCACAGCGTGATTTAAACAAAGAAACTGTTATCACATCTGTGGTACAGTGTTGTAATTTAGAGGTGAAATAGATATCCGGGTTCCGGTTGAAATATGTATTTATTTTGAGCTATCATAGTCATGTGTGTTGCGTTATCCTTGTATGTGAAAATCAGACTATCTTTTAGGAAAGAAAGTTTCGTGGTTTTAATTCATAGAACAAGTACAATTTGAAAAATTTAATACCGGCTTCCATTCTATTCAGTTATTGGAGTGTAACTCAAAAACTACCGGACCGAATTTGATAAAATTATCCAAAATATGCAAATGTCTTAGAGCTTGAATTACTACGGCAATAAAAAAAGCAAGAACAAAGCTCGGGAGTAAAGTTTGGACTGCAGCTCTTATGTACAACCGTGACGTTACAATGCTGCTTGTGATCAGACGAACTATGTGCCCGCCTTAATACTAACAATATAAACAATATAAAAAAACTAAATATTGACCTTAACCACCATAGATATGACGTGGACTAAAGATATTCCCAAATTTAAAGCATGGCTTAAATTTTGAATGGAAAAGCAAAAAGGAAAGGAAGCTGTACCAACAGCCGAAACTATCTCACAATCACAAGAACTGCAACATGTATTTTTTTTTGTCACTCACGTTTCACATTCATGTTATGATAGCTTCCATTTTCAATGTACGTATTAAGGTTCTTCAGAATTGCAGCCGGAGTTCCGCCAAATCATCTATTTTGAAATAATCCTATTCCATCTCTATTGATTATACGTGCATTAAATCTTCGCCATTTCTCGCCGCTCTTGTTCAAACAACAATTGAATATATTCGAGCAAGCTTTCAAGAATCTCAGTTATTAAATATTTTGAGATACTTTAGGTATATATAGGTATGTCCACGTCCCAAGAAGCTTGTATGTTTTGGAAAAGTAAAATGAATGAAAATCACTTAAATTCTAACGCACCGCTTGGCACGGTGTTCTTATCAAAATAATAAAAAATAACTATTCTAAATAAATGTATATCCACCTAAATAATATAAACTTTGATTATTTACCTACTTATAAATATATATAATATAATAAGAATGTGGATATAGATATAAGTAAATAGCAATAATTTCTAATTTAAATTTCTAATAGAAACATTTTGCGGTCAAAAACAAAACTCATAAATAAAAAATCTGTGAAACCTTTGACACTAAACTACATACTACAAATAGCCAGTGTTCGAGTACTTGGATAAAATTCCCTGATCATGGCGTGGATCAAGTTATCCAGCTTTTCTTGCGACAGCTTATCCCATTCTCGAATGGCTGCTTACCTGGTGTATAACTGTGTCTGTGGAGATGGCTGCTAATTCAAACAGCCCGCTTAAGAGCATACTATCCGTGCTTGATTTAATTTTATTGCAGGGAAGATGATAGTCAGATGTTGCATTTTCAAAAAGATCTATCTTTATCTATCACAAGTGCAATTTGAAAAATTTATAACCTTCCGACTTCCATTCTATTACGTTGGTAAAAATCAGTTATTGGAGTTTATCTCAAAAACTACTGGACCGAATTTGACGAATAAATGGAACCACACGGGAAGCACCAGCTGCTTTCAAGCAAAAAAATAATTTTGAAAATCTGTTCACCCAGTCGAAAGTTATTGAAGTAAAAACATAAAAAACAGTCGAATTGAGTACCTCCTCCTTTTTTTGTAGTCGGTAGAAAATTAACGAATGCCCATATGAGTAGGTATCTGGCCATTTCTGTGGGTTTAATTACAAATTATGTAACATTTAGCGAAGTTAATATCTTTAACCGAGCACACTCAGGTGGCGCGGCGGCGGCGTGTGAAGGGTCGTGCATTATGAATAAGGGTGGGCGCCCACCGGAGGCTCGCGGTCGTTTGATTGATAACGGCTAGCTGGGACGTTTTACGTAATTTGAAATTGCAACTTAGTGTTAATCTCGGCAATATCTGTCTGTAGAATAATGCTAAAAAGACCAAATTATAATGAAAGTTGTAAAAAACTTGCAGCGGAGCTTGGCTTGGCGATCTTAACCGATCAACAATGTTAATACTGTCAGTACAGTAAAAATAAGATGAATGAAATCGTTAAAGCCATTCTCAAGTTTTAGCGTCACCAGGAGAAATAGAGGTTTCATTCAAGATTATCAGATAGGTAACTAAAATTTCTTAAAATAAAGTGCTTCTCTAATATTTCAATTTCCCAATTTTTTGCCTTTTTTAAGTTTTTTTGGATGTCACAATCCTTCATTATAACCCCTAACCCTATTATTATATGATTTTTACATTAATATGATTTTTAAAGCACTAACGCCTACTTAGCGATACCAAACATTGCAATTTTAGAGAGAATAATTCCATACAAGGACGGGATTCGAATCCGCGTCTTCTGACAGGCCGCACAGACGCGTAGACGTCTTGAACACTAGGCCACCTAGGCACGAGGTCGTATGGGGACGACTTTAAACTTCTAATAAAATTGTCATCTTTTTTAATTAAAATTCTTAATTTTATTCTTCTTTTATATGATTATTAGTTTTTCACTGCTTTATTTATTACTTTTAAAAGTATCGCATTTTATTAATTTTTTATTGAAATTTTAACTATTTTATTTATTATTTATACATAGTTTAATGAAATTTCTTAATAAAATACAAAATTGTATCTATATATATCCCAAATTTTTTATTTCTCATATTTCATCTCAGATATTTTTATAAAATTTCTTAATAAAACGGATTTTAAGCAACGCTTGCTGCGGTCTGCAGTTGGGTAGGTGGCCGGTAGTAATTTTTCAGCCGAGCACTTCCGTGCTTCGGAGGGCACTTTAAGCCGTCGGTCCTGTATGTTTGTCTAAGGAATACAGTCGTTAGGTTTATGTCGAAGGCCTTCGGGGGGCCTGAAAACTCCGACAGGGTTTGGCCACTATATCCTATCCAACAAGCCGCACTGGGCGCGCGTGGTGGATTATAGTCCAACTCCTCAAGTGAATGATGTTGGTGTTACTGTAGAATGAAAATCGGAGCGATCGATGAGGTTTCAAAAGCTAATGTCTCAGGATACCTCGACGTGTCCGTCTGGTCTTTAGCAGTTTGAATTAAAACTCTTTTAAAAAATAAACCGTTTTGGACATGCCTACACCCAATAGAACATACATACAAGAGATCCCGAGGTTGTTCACCAACACGCTGGACTAACTCTAATAAAAAGACCACGAACTCCACCATTGTACACTGTGCTCGCAATGCCACTAACCGTCAGATATGGAGAGACATCGCCGAAATGGAAACTGGCGAGGATCCGCCGTTTACCGTCTACATGACCACGACCACTCTGCCAAGAGTGCCCGGCTAAGAAGAAGACACCCATATCAATAACAGTGTAATAGCCACAGACCATAGTGGTTATATGGTCTGTGGTAATAGCACAGATTTTAAGATTTGTTACCTTTTAATAAATTTTAAATCACTGACGTCACAGATGATTTCAATTATAAATTATTTGTTTGGTTTTTTTTGTGCTTTATGTTTTTTTGTGCTTACGTAAATGTTTGGCGTATATGAGGAAATTCAAAATGTATTTTGGTGGTCAAAGTATTTAGTTACTTGGTATTATTTGCATGACGCATAGCTTTTTTCACGATAATTAGTACAGGTTTCTTATACTTACTTCAATATAAGTTAAGATTTATATTTTGTTTTACTTACCATTGATGCCTCATTCATGCCTCAAATGAAGTCTAACGATGATCATTATTTATAGGGTTGTCAGTTGTCACATGCTACTAAACGTATTCCAAATTGTGCGTATACTGTATAAACCTATTCAAAAGAGATTCACTTCTACGCATGACGGATGGTGTCCTGACAGTAACGACTAAAAAATAGGGCGCAAGCACAACCCTTCGACGTAATTTTTTAAGGGTGCACTCTCCATTAATCTCAAATATGAAATTCCGCGTTGGCTACGTCAAGAAAATGAGGCAATCCTGAAAAATCGACTGCCCTAAATAAAGGGCAACCAAATGTGCATGATGAAATTTTGATTCTAATGGAAACACCTATGTTTTAGCAGTGGAATATACATTTACATAATCTTTTAGAACTTAGGTTTAGAAGGTCTTGTATTATTACCTAGCAAGACATAAAAAAATGTCAATAAAATCAGACATGACCCTATGAATAGAATAGTTTCAGCCCAAAATGAGTCTTTTGGACAATGTATATAAAAACTTATTTATCTTCTTTAAACGAAACTAAAAATTCATCCCGTTCTATATTACATACCTATCTGATTTTGTTTGTACATTTATGTGCTACTAGCTGCGCTCCGCGATTTCACCCGCGTAGTCATGGATGATGATGATGATGATGAATCAAATATAGCCTATGTTACTCAGGGTGAATGTAGCTTTCTAATGGTGAAATAATTTTTGAAATCGGCACAGTAGGTTTTGAGTTTATTCATTACAAACATACACACATACAAAAATACAAATTTTATTCCTCTATAAAATACTAGCTGCTCTCCGCGGTTTCACCTGTGCGTTTTTGGATGATGATGATCAATCTTATGTAGCCTATGATACTCAGGGTGAATGTAGCTTTCCAATTGTGAAAGAATTTTTGAAATCGGCGTTTCAGTTTTTGAGTTTATTCATTACAAACATACACACACAAAAACACTAACTTTTCCTCTATAAAATACTAGCAAACCCTGCGAACTCCGTTTCGCCACCAGATGGCTTCGTTTTATGTAACATTTTGTTTGGCGCCATCTACTTAAAATATTGGTTGGATGGCGCTGTATGTGAAAAAAGATTTTCCCGCTTTTCTTTTTAAATTTTTCCTGAATTTTCTTTACTATAAACCTCACGGAGCCCGAGACCTATCCAACGAATACAAAACCTTGGAAATCGGTTCGTGCGTTCTGGAGTTATAGCTTCAGGACTTATTTTTATATAGTAGATTAGTGTAGAAGTGTAGATTCGTAAGTAATTAATTTGTGAAATGGCTAAACTGCACCGTACTATATTAACATCATGTTCGTCCTATGGGCTGCCTATCGGACCTCAAAAAGGCAAACATCAGATATTAGGTATACGTATTTCATCATCTCAGCCGTAGGGCGTCCACTGCTGAACATATGCCTCCCCCGTAATTATCCAAAAGGACTGGTTTGAAGCAGCCTGCATCCAACGTAATCCTGCAGACGTTTATCAGGTCGTCTGCATGTCCACCTTGTCGGTGGGCTACCTACGCTGCGCTTGCCGGCCTCTAGTCTCCACTATAGAAACTTCCGAGCCCATCAGCCATCTGTTCTACATGCTATGTTCCCTGCCCACTGTCACTTTAACTGGCTAATATTTTGAACTATGATGGTGACTTTCGTTTTTCTACGGATCTCCTCGTCTGATTCGATCACCTAGAGCACGATACGGATTTAACTACAACTTATACATTCTTTATGCAATGTGTTTTAATATGATGGAAGTTAAATTGTATACTATATAAGTCCTAAAACAGTGGTATAAATTGTCAAAATGTACACAAATGTGTACGCAAAATATATGTTTGTTTACCCATACCCGTACCTAACTGTCTCGAGGGAGTCTGGCAATCACAGCGCGCGCGGCACCTCGCGGCTCGTTCTAAAGCCATTACGGCTAAATGAAGCTGGATCATAGCGTATACAAAAAGGTAGGAATTTATAAAGAAAATTTGAACCAAGAGGAAACTGAGGCCCTACTCGCTATAACCATGGATGCACGTAACGCGGCGCGCTGCGATATCTTTAAGGAAATAGTAAAATAGTATGGACTTCACAATCATTCCTTGAAGATATCGTAACACAGCGCGTTATATTTGACTGATCATAGCGAATAATGTCCCTGCATTAGTAGATGAACCGACCAGGGTACTCTTTTTGTATAAATTAGTCCCTGAAAGACTGAAAGACTCTTACTGGTTATGAGACGAAATATGCTCCCAATTTGATAATTCGCTAAATACAAGATTAATGAAATTTGGCTCTATAGAAAAAAATCGCAAACATTCCCAAAAAACACCCTTGAAGACGTTTCCGTCGATGGATTGAATCAACTCCATTCAGTCCATCCATGGAAGATATTTATGCAAAAAAATAATGTATGTAATGTCTACGAAGACCTACCTATGAATCCTATTTCTTCGTAGATGTAATCCCAACAAATATTCAAATACTTTAGTGAGCCCAGTTTTTTGTAACAGCGTAAGTTTATATTTTTAGAAAATAAATAAAACAACTATTGTAAAAATTTGAAAGCGCGCACGCTGAGTATTTCATACAACATTATAGTTTGTTACCATTACGCCTTAGTATAAAGCTGTTTTACCAAACCCATGCAGTAGTTACACATTTGTTTCAGGTAGCTAGATAACTTTACAACATCAACCAAAGAAACATTCAATGAAGAATAATTCTTTAAGTTAAAATGTTTCGAACAAACGTTAGGTACATCGAACAAAGGAGGCTTTCGCATATATTCGAAGTTACAAAGTATCTCACATCTATAATCAAGCATACACCGAACACTTTTGTAAGACTTCTTTGTTGGACGGAAAAAGCACATCCTGACACAATTGCTCAGTGGTTTGTTTATTCATTATCTGCTTTATCAAACTAATAGTTACTATCCGAGTGATGTATAAGATAAGCATAACATATGATATACCTAGAGGCTATGATTTGAACACTAATGTGGTGTTCGAGATGCAAAAGATAATTGCCGGGATCACCAAAGTGTTATATTCGGCGTTCCAAGTACTGGGTGCTCTACCAAAGAAAAAATATCTCGACTCCGACATGGTGACATTTGGCCATCTTTCTTTTATGCTACTATGCATGCTTATGTAGAACTAACCAGGAGCTCAACAGGCTTAGGAAATAGACTATATGCGATACGAACCACCATCCACTCTAATGTTGAAAGTCTGAAAAAAGCCCTGAAAATAAAAACTAAATCGACGTGGGAGTCTGTTCGTGGTTTCTATAATACTGATATTTATACTGCATCATCTGCAAAAACTCACTGTCACAAATCTGATAGGTAAGATATAATTACAGCGGCTCTGGTTTGTCTTTTTTGAATCCAGCAATAAATTCCTGATCCAAGTAGCTTATTTGCATGCTAGTATAAATTAAGCTTCACAAAAATCCAGGTCTTTGCAAAGTGTCTGCTTACGAATTGCTCATGCGAAGTTTACTTTCTGCTCTTTCTTTTCTATGGCCCGATCACGAGCTTGCATGCAGATCCATACACACCTGGGTTATATTATATGTCGGCTCTCGAGAAAACTTAAATTAAAACCAAGATGAGCGTGTGGTTAGGGAATTGACTCTTTAAACGTTTTAGAGCCTCGCAAAAGCCTCAGCAATACTTTTAGGTGGGATAAATTGTAGAAGGATAAAGCTTTGATGAAATATTTCCACGAAGGATTAAAGTATTTATTTCAACTTGCGAACTTTTTACATGTAAGTTTCGTAATTACTAGTTGTAAATCTGTTGTGTCACTATGAAATTTTATTAAAAATATAGATATGCCAGATCTCAATTTGGAAGTAAAAGAAGTCGTAGTTTTTGTAATTAGTCACATGTACCATATCTTAAAGAAAATATATTTAGTACCTACTATAACTCATTAATCAAATTGTATTTCCTTAGATCAAAACTACTAAACCTAATTATAGACTAAAGCCCTTCACACACGATGAATATACTATAAAATATAAATTATCTTAGAGCAGATTCGGACATTTCGCTCACCATATACATAATTCAATGAGCGACCACACACGGTGAATATATTATAATATTTTACCTTAGAGTAGCTTAAGATGCCACCGATATTCGAACGGCATGTTAACATACGCTAAGACTACTGCAGATCATGAAGACATCTTAAGATCATGTCCGATACTGATCTTAAGATCAAATACAGAATGTTGATAAAACCGTTGCAGTAAATGGACGTCTGGTCTTCAGTTACTGAACAAATTTATATTTTCACAACAAAAACTAATAAAGCTTCACATTATCTTATGTACCTATATTTTTTCGTACCTGTAGAAATATTTTTTGTAAATAAAAATTAATCTAACGTCTGACTAACGCGAATGTGTTAAACAAAGGAAATCATAGAAAAAGTGAGACTATCTATCTACTAACCGAAATAGCGGTATGACAATTTTATCTTAGTAGAGTATTTTTAAAATTTCTATGGGCCTAACCTCCATAGGGTTTTCTAGATTGTAGGTACTACGTATAGATCAATCAAACTATGTAACTACTATATCGATGTTAGTATTCTTGATGAAATAAGGCTATGTTATATTATTAGACTAGCTGCAGCCGCGACTTCGTTCGCGTGGCCCTTTAATTAATGCTTTCAGTATAAACCCCATCAAAATTGGCCTTTTCAGAAAATACCCGGATTATAGAGGCAGACAGACAAACAATTGAAAAACTGTTGGGCGTCGTGCAAATAACCATATGAAAGTGCAAGAAAAAGCTGTTTTTTTCTGAAAGATCACTGTAAAGTTTAAATTCACTCCTGTGTTTTATGTGATCTTCTATCCAGATTTTTTGTTTTTTACTTTTAGCTAGTATGACGGTTATATCATATTCACAGTTCCAATCATCATCTGAGGAACTGTCCAACAGGTCTAGCAACAAAATACGAATCATCGCAAAAAAAAAATATGAACACTCTGTATATTACAGTGTGAACGATCGAGACGTGCGGCTCCCGAGACGGACTCCGATAGAATGTACGCTTGCTATATATTATAGTATCTGCGCCGTGTGTGGTGGGTTAAGTTAACATAACTTTTTAACGACGCTATAATATATATTATCTTAGTCGTGTGTGATGGGCTTAATGTGTTTTCTAAAATAAACGTTATTATATTATGCGATTGAAACATGATTTTAGGTAGGTAATGAAGGAAATTCATACGTCAGTTTCAAATTAATTTTGTTAATTATACTTATATAAATCAGTAAAGTGCCTAGCAATGTTCCTTAAAGTATGTAATATTATGTAGTAACTCCAATTTGTAGGCAAGTATTCATTATACAGTAACCATTGCACGCATAATAATCAATAGAATACATTAATAACGTATGGATTCAATTTTATAAAAAAATACTTTTAAAAATAAAATCCCAACAGACAACAGCGCTTAGATCAGTGGTTCTTAACCGATGGTCCGCGGACCACTGTAGGTCTACCACGAGTGTACATCATTGACACCAATCGATGCTCGCCGCGATGTCGACTGCCGCAAAAAAAATTGTATGAAAAAAGAACAGTGCCCCCTTGCGGTCAATTGTAGAACTAAAATTGACAGCGAGTAACACAAAAATCACAAGCTTAATAGGTAGGCGAGATCGAGTATCGACTATAGATGACAGTTATATTGCCAACTCATGGTAGAGCTACTGGTCGTCCCTGCAAGCACCTACAGTGTTCCGGGAAGCCATTCAAATTGAATGATAATTGATGATACATTCGAAACAGGACTATATCATGAAGATTGTTGGATCTAAAAGGAAATTTTCTTTCTCAAAAATTCGAGAAATACTGATGCTGAGAACTGAACCAAGAATTAAGGAGTTATTAAAGAGTATGTGTCACAAAATCTTACTAAAATAAACAACCTTCATCTATTACATTTAATGTATACAGTTGGTGATCCACGGCATGACAGCCATTTTGTGAAATGGTCCCTCATCGCTAAAAGGTTAAGAGCCACTGGCTTAGGTAAAGAAAATTCAATTTGGCTGTAAAACATATTTGAATAGAAAAGGGTTATGGTGGTAACAAATTATATTAAGTCTTTCTTGAATTAATCGTCTTCCAAGTGTTGCCCGTGTAATCATTTGAGATTGTAATAAAAATAATGCATTGTACAAATTAAATGTTTATTAAAAAGATTATCAAAAATGTATGGTTCCAAGTTTCTTGCCAGTACTTCTTATTCGGTCTTTATGATCCTTTTATACCTAGTATTACTTTTTTCTTTTATAGTACTAATCTATTTTTTTACCTACTTTATTTAATAATGGACGTTCTTAAATGCGTCTTACATGATTTCAACTTCGAAATAACTACACAATATCAATAGCGTTGATATAAGTTTAAAAAGTAGGTAGGTACCTATAGTGCGTTTTTCTGTTTTGTTATCATTATCTATAAACTGCAGAAATTCTGATAACGCGTTATTCATATACCAAGCCCATTATCGATAACGCATTGTTGTAAACAAATACCTTTGTATGTAGGTAACTGTACGAAGTATCGTTCTGGCGATTTGTTATCTCCACAGAGATATTATAGGTACGTAAACGAATGTTAGCATAGTTAGGAAAGGGACTAGTCCCCCCCGAGGGTTCCCACCTTGCCGTGGCGGGGAGCTCAATACCCGTGGCTTGGGTCACGCTATTGAGCCCCCGCTGGCGGGCCCGAGGTGGGACCGCTCCTATGGGCTTTGCTCTCCAAGTCCACATGGGAGCGGTCACTGTAGGTTGCGGTGGTGTATGGGCGCCACTGCAACTGAGGCGGGCTGGCGGTGTCGTTATGGGCGGCACCGCAGATGAGAGAGGCCGCGGCGGGAGAAGAGTGCCGGTATTACGGTGAGCCGCTCTCCCTGCCTTCCGCGGCCTTGACGGGGGGGGGGGGCGCCACCGTTAGATGGCGGACGCGGTGGGGTCACAGGGGAAGAGGACGACTGTCGGTATTGAGAGGCGCCGCTGTCCCTATCCTCTGCGGCCGAAATAGCAGACGGTGGGGCTACTCACCCGACCCATGGGGGTCATGGGGACAGGACCCATGGACGGGGACGGGGGACTTAGGGCGCTCAGACTCAGGGAAGTCTGGCGTCCCACGTGGGTTTGGTCCCTCGAGGCGTTTGCGGCACGTCAAGTGTTCTGGCGTGCTGCAAGAGAGAAGAGTCCGGCAACCACAGACCATATAACAACTTGACTGCGTGTAGTTCAATTTCTTCTAAGAACACAAGTCACCACTGCGGGTCGGGGGGCTACGTACCAAAAAGGATTTTGATTGGCCGGCTCAAAATGTAGCTCTATTCATAGTACCTAAATAGTGTTGTGGTACAGCATTATGTAATCACCTTAGTCGTCGATAAAGTTCACTACAAATTATCTTTTACCTTAACTGTACAAAGATCTGAAATATGTATGTAAGTATTAAGCAAATAAGGTTATGTAAAAAAAAACTTCTATTAATGAAATTATCTTAATAATTCATTCGATGTTTCACGGTGAAACATAACACATTGATCTGAGTATGTATATTTTGCGTTTTAAAAATAGTTATCACTGTCTGTTTATCGTATTCTTACTGATTATTCAGTATGTAAGTACTTACTTAATACCAACATCAAATAATTATATATTTTTCACCACAGTAAAACAACATCGTTATAATTTTAAAATAGTTTTAATTGTACAAAGTATCCAAAGCCTTTACACAAAATATGATTAAGTAATGATTTTAAACAAACAATTAGATTATATTTATATACTTTTTCGGCACTGTATATTATACAGTCATTAGGATTAAAGGATACAACACCTCATTTTATACAATACTGGATTTGTACTACCGTAAAATTTGTCAATGTAAGGACGAGACCTACAAATTATATATATTTTTGACCGACTCGCACTTTTTACTTTTAGAAGCCGGTTCCATGTTATTGTTAAAAATAACTATGTGTGTATATCGAAATAATATAAAAAGATGCCAGCTGGGCAGAGAAGAAGTAGTAGAATTATCCAATTAGTCAAACTAAATAGTCACTTAAAGAGGCACAAACAGAGTAGGTGCTAGGTATAGTGATATTATTTAAAAATATATTAAGTATATGTCCATAATACTTCATTTTAAGACCATTATTATTATGTTTCATATTACACTCGGGTTTTTTTCGCATGTTTATTTACATTATTATTAGATAAGATATATAAATATTGAAATTTATAGAGAGAAAAATTCCATCCTCGGACGGGATTCGAACCCGCGTCTTCTGACTCTCCGTGTCAGACGCCATTGACCAACTAGGCCACCGAGGTTCTGGTCCGAGCATAGAATTTTAACTCTCTATTTGACTAACCGTCTTGCGGGGACGGAGCGACATCCATTGGACAGTTTAACAGTACCATCCAACCGAAAGAAGCATTATTTAGAAATACTTAAACTTTCGTATTGACATCGCAGCCCTTGTTATTGTTGTTGTTAAAATTTCAATGTTTGAGATCGCTAAAGCAGGCGTTAGTGCTTATAAAATTAATACTATAAAGATATATAAATGTTACTACATAATTGATGATAACGTGAAATAAATATAAATAAAACACCGAATATTTATTTGTATTTTTATGCACTCTTAATATAATGAATATATTGTATAGAAGAATTATTTTCCTTACAGTCGATATATACAATCGATAAATTACCAGTTAATATTGGAGTACCGCACTAATTTACACGTGGCAGTGAATAAAAGAGACGGCGTTATCTACAACTGCAAAGAACAGTACGGGATGGCAAAAGACATCAACGCGTTTCCATATTTTTTTTATTTTTGAGTCACTGTTTAATTAGGTACTTCATTTGTGTATTTTGTTTTCTTCCAATAATTTATAAACTAAAATTATCTGTGAAATTTAATTCCATTCTTTGCATACCTGGATGTCTACCTGTTTTTTCGGTACCACTTTACTGAACAATAAGGCATAATTGAATTTGTTTTAAAACTTTTTCATCCACTTGTTCTCCACGCTCAGTCAAACTGGTACTGTAGTGTTGGTTCGATACGTTAGCTTTTTATTGTCATAGTCTTGTCATGTCATGTCTAGGCAGTTGAGGGGAAGCCGTATGAGCAGTCATGTGGTTATATGGTCTATGCCGGCAACGGACAGCCGCGGCGGGCGAAAAATTACAGGACAAGCACCGTAATCTATCCAATTTATAACACACACGATTATAAACGTTATTTCAATGAAACGTTCTTCGATATTTGTACCAACTCGTTTAGGTAGGTAGCTGCTCTGTTGATGATGCTATAACCGCAAACAGAAGACCTAATGAACATTAGGCGGAGCGGATGTGTTCCCGACGATATTGCATGACATCCTTTGTCAGCTAATGTACGATATGTATGTACTACGAGTAGTGTACTCTACCTACATATGTAGGTATACGAACAAAACATAATAGGAAAGAATATTAAATAGGTAGGTAAGCTACATCTGGCATAGAAGTACCTAGGTACGTTGATACCTCAGAAGTCAGAACCACGAATAAACGAAAGAGGCACTAGAAACTATTACTTATTCTGTTTTGTGGTGTAAAGTCTGTATGACAACACGTATTTCTTAATAAGTGCTTACATCGCCGTAAAGACATTTTATTGCTCATTTTCACTGTCTTATCAATTGGACTGGCTGGTTGGCGATGATTGATCTCTGCCTTCTGAGTCGCTTGTCCCGGGTTCGATCCCCGGCAGACAGGTCAAACATTTGTGTGTATGAAGTTGAACATGTCTGTTTGACCCACAAACCAATAATATGTTGGTCTGTGTTTGACCTATATAAAATGAAGTCCTCGAGTCCTACAGGCGACCGGAGGGCGGACTTAGCTTTTCTGTGGATTGTGCCTGTGCCTGGGTGTGTACGAAAGTAAAGGTTCTGCCTAGTCTGGAACCTTGAAAAAATTGATTTAACATTTAAAAAAATACTGTGAGTAGGTATGTAATATGTCTGACATTGTGTAAGGGCTTGCGAATATTCGAAAATTTTGATATTCGAATATTCGAATTTATTTCGGGTACTAGTCGAATTATTCGAATATTATTCGAATAACAGAAAAAAAACTATGTTTTTATTAAAATCACCTCTGCTTTTATTCTTTTAAGTGTTATTTGCATAAACAAAATAAAATATCAAATTGAAATAAAATTAATAAAAGGTGGTGTCACCGTAACGAGTCATTTGGCATTGGCGATTTACAGTCATAATCAACCAAAGATTCTTTTAATAAAAAAAGGTCCTCAAAATCTAGGTGAGTAGGTATTATAACAATATCTATATTTTTTTACACAATAACAAGTAAATAAACACTATAAGTAACGGTAACACGGTGGTAAGTTGTTACTAGAGTAAGTATGTAGGTACACAAACTACTTAAGAGGGTTTATAAATCACGAAATCATAATAAAATTAGCAATTAGAGTAACATATTATATTAAACAACAACAATCACAAATTCATAATAAAAAACAGTCTTTGAAATCTAGGTGAGTTGGTATATATACCTACCTACCTATACCTACAATACCTACCTATCTTTAATAATAAATTTCACAACAAGAAGTAAATAAACACGGTAAGTAACGGTAACACGGTAGTAAGTAGATACTAGACTAAGTAAGTAGATACTAGACTAAGTAAGTAGATACTAGACTAAGTAAGTAGGTACACTAGGTACACAAACATTCTTAACAGGTCTTACTCGTATAAATCAAACAATCATAATTAAGTTAGTAATTGGTTCTATAACTTTGTCTCGTTTCTGTGAGATCTTATAAATCTCTCGACCTTCTAGAGTTAGTTACATACACCAAGTAGGTACTGCCTAAATCTAACTTGATTTTCATCGAATATTCGAATATTGCTAATTTCAGTATTCGAATATTCGAATATTCGAATGCAAGCACTACTTCAAATTTCAGAACATTATTTTTTATCAATACATTTCGCAGGAAATAATAAAAAAATAGTTATTGAATAAAATTAAACAACTTTAAACGTATTAAATCGCGTACAATTTTATTGTATGCTATTTTATACCGACGTTTTGAACAATTTTCAGTGGTCATGGTCACGGGTAGACCGAAAAGTTTACGGAAGAAAAGTCGGCATAAAATAGCGTAGTACCTACTACTACCTACCTACGTAGCGTACGTGCGGCGTATGGTTTTGTAATACGCGATTTAACCCGTTTAATGTTGTTTAATTTCAATGTATAAGAATCACAAAAGCCTCAGAAATTCATAGATAGTTTAGTTACAGAATCTTAAGGTGTCTACATACGATGCAACCCCGAACGCAAAATGCTGTAGCAATCTGCTGTAGTCGCGGTTGTACGTACTCTACACACGTTGCAGTGGCGATTACAATTTCATTCCGTGTTGGATCGCCACAGCGTGCACACGTGAATCAAAATGGCTCAACTACTGAGACTGAGAGACAATAAACATTAATTTTTACTTTGAACATTATTAGATGCACAGCAATACTATAGTATATAATACCTATTATTATGTTATTTAATAATTAAAATCATGATTCCTAGTCTAGAGAAATTTGGATAGGAAGGAACAATGGCGTGTCAATTATTTTCACAAAGAAAAAACATCAGCTGCTAAGAAAAGTAAAAATACGCTATAACTATTTTTTTATTCCGCAAATGTGGCAAGTCATTAATAGATTTCTGAAGTTCTTATCAATATAGTTTTTTCTGTAGTATATTTTTTTGCATTCATTTACATATTTCATTTAATAAAATTCACAGCGACGCTAGGCACGATCGCGACTGAGCCCAGATTGCATGCAACCCAACCGCACTTCTCACGGTACAACGCGGCTTACAATTTGCTGTAACAATCTGCTGGATGCTAGGACGTACGATACGACGTCCAACATGTTGGAAGGGAGTCACAACACGCCTACATACGATACAATTTGCTGGATCACAGCAGATTGCTACAACATGTTGCATTCGAAATTGCATGGTGTGTAGAGAGCTTTACTTGTAAACGATGCTTAGATTTAAATAACCTAATGACGTTATAAAACGTGAGACGTACTAAAGTAGTACCTAGGTAGGTACAAAGTTAAATGACGTTATTTAGCACTGCGCAGCGGAAATATGTTCTGCGCCGTACTAAGTGACGTTATTTAAATTTAAGTAGCGTTTATAAGTAAAGCCGTTAGAGCCTTACTTATAAACGTTTATAAGTAAGGCTCTAAGTGTTTAGTGACTTCGATAACGGCTGTTGACATATTATAATTTTCACGCAAACTATTATCGGTTCTGTATCAAGCTAAAAAACAATATTACAGTAGGGACAATGGGCAAGGGTCATAATAGGCACACAAAGGAATGCCTAAACAACTAGGTATATAACAATTTTATTAAGTGACATCGCATATAGACAGAATATTGTGAACAGAGAAGTGAGGCCGGTAAAACCACGCCACGGTATTATTGGATAATATTTACAGTGACTAAGCCTCGCCGTGTGTGTACACACATAATTACACACAACACGTACAACGAAACTACGCCTTAACTCTAATAATAAAATTATAGTCAGTCGAACTATCGCGGCAGGTGGAAGCAATACGTGAAATTTGAATTATCATTTAATTTAAATTTAATAATTATAAACTGATTTTAATTATCATGGCATTGGCAGCATCGATGCACGCAATGCATATTTAGAAAACCGGCCTCACTTCTCTGTTCACTACAAGCTTTCTTGACTTTTTTATTTTGCCTGAGACCTAGGCCTAGGTAGGTATGTACTTTCCTAAGATTTTTTTGACCTGAAACTTTAGGTAAGTATGGTAGGTGTGTCGCATCGCATGTAAATTTTGCTGTGTGTAATTATTTCAACACACATTCCGGATTCATTAAGTAGGTAGGTAAGTAAACGCTTATTCATTGCTACTTATATACACTGATAAAAATATAATTTCGGCTTCAATTCATTCATTCATCTAAAATACTGGTATTCGTTGATTATAGACGATATAATTAAGTACTTCATCAATAATGTAGTTACCTAAACTACGTTATGTCGCATTATCGTTTTGTCAGCGTCAATATACTTACCTATATAAGAATCGCAAAATACATAAGTTATTAAGTAATTATTATTACTTACCAATTTAAGCAATAAGTGAAAGGAAGATTAAAATAACCACTACCTATGTATCAATAAGTAGTAGTAGGTATCGAGCTAGACGTCCTGTGAGCCTAGCACGAATAACTACGTAAGTGTAACGTAACGTTCATGTGAAACAGTACAAACTGTCATGTATCAAGGGCAACGGTGACACAGATAACACATAGTTTGTGCGCCGAAGCGTGACACGTTGACGCTTACGATATGAATACCTTTTTGCAAAATGTTTGTGCTACGGCCTCTGGAGGCCGCGATTCTATTATTTCAACAATCTATCCGCTGCAACTGCAGTTCAACTCGTTCAACTACTATTGTTGCTCGATCATTAGGTACTCAAAAACAAAAGACGTTCTGCTGTTTCTAGAGACAAATTGTAACGTAAAGTCATTTTTAAAATACATTACTATTACGGTCCAATCCTAATTTTAAAACAATTTACGATGCTTTACATAAGGTTCAAAATTGCTCATCAGATTGGACGATGTAATGCGAAGATGCAATTGAATACGTGCTAATACTTTTATTTATTTCGTACAATCAATGATATTATATATCGTAATCTTTGCGTACAATCAAATGTTTAAATTTTAATGATAAAGAACTCCATAGTTCACTAGTAGATTTCATTGGGAATTAGAATGTGACATTGACATATGTTTACCCATTATAGAATAAAAATGTTTTTTCTTGCTTTTTGAATAAAAATTGCAAAATTTAGGGAATGTTGTTGATTTTTTCTATCGAGCCAAGTTTGCTCCATCGTGTATTGGGTCCATACTTCATAAGAACGTATAATTCAATTTACATTACGTTTTTTTCGAACTTCGGTTATTAGGTTTAAGCGTCGAAAAACTAAGTTTTCGCGAAGTCGAATCATGAAATTTGCTCGTAATCTACACTCATTTCGCATTAATCGTTAATATTTATAAATGTGAGTTAGCGTCGCGTTTATCAAGTTAGCAGAATATAAAGTTTTGATCGTTCGCTGGTGTCAATAGAAACGTAACTGCAGTTAGGTTGTTTTTCAATAGCAGAATAAGAAAACGTATTTAAAGTCACCGTTGAGCTACGGTTCGATTGCAAATTAGTAGAATCGGCTCCCTGGAGTCACTGCCAAGAACCTAGGATTGCCAGTAACACCACACCTAGACTAGTGTTTATAAATAAAACATTAGAATCCTGCTAGGTTACTTTGGACAGCATTGCAAAAGTTACCATCTGCTCGCACTTGGATCGTTTCACAATATTTGCAAACGAAAGCAAAAAGCATCGCTGAATATTCATATTCACTAATAACATTGATGGTGTGCACGTTGTTAGGTACATCTTTATTTTTATTTCCATTAAATACATTATGCATGTGCGCTAATTGGTAAGTATGTATTTTATAGAAAAATATGAGCATAGTAAAAGTAAGTATTATGTTAATCATATCATCATCATCATCATCATCATCATCTCAGCCGTAGGACGTCTAGTCTACTGCTGAACATATGCCTCCCCATTAAGTTAATATTTTAGGAAGAAAATAAATCCTTGGGTTAGGCCTCACTTAAGAATAGGTACATTCACTGATTATAATAATTGTACCTGGTCTACCTATAGTGTGTATTATATTAAACTATTACCACTGCGCATTGGTCGGATTTTATATGTCGAGTATCGCCCTTAAAATAATTCAACACACTATTAGTACTTAGGTGCTTCTACAAGGTACTATTAGTTAATTTGTGCCTTACCTGCTACTCCTAAGCTGGTTGTAGAGAACGTCATTTGATTGATTTAAGAGGATTGCATAGCTAGTACTTTCCGTACTAAACTAAATAATAATACTTTAAATTCTAAAAAAGATAATGTATATTACTTTGAAATACTGAAAAAATCAAAACGTACGGGCATAGTAAACAATGTGATGATTCCATGAAAAAAAAATCACTGTAATCGGACAATGTTAAGAGGTAGAAAAGAGTTTTCTCTTTTAGTATGGAAAGTACTAGCTAACTCTCTAACTAAATCGAATCTATTTATAAATTATATAGATCTGTCCGCAGGGCGTCCCACACGGTAGCCTAGCTAAACGACATAATAGTCAAAGCCCAGCCGGGGGTTATAGTTTATAGTATAATAACATCCTAAGTTTAAAGGTAAGTAAACCTTACGTATGTAAACCTTAGTTAACTATGGAATTGAGCGCTTTCGCACTTAGGAAAAGGGCTTCTTTCTGCACTGATGGTCTATTGGTTACACATTTTTCACCATCGAGCCGAGAGAGGAAAACATAATATATACAGTGCGGTCCCAATTACGAGTAAGCCATAATCGATATTAGCGTGATAACAGTCGGTCCCTTTCACCGTGAGCGTGATTACGATGGCCCACGCTACGTCATCGATGACGTCTTAACTGCCGCCATATTGACGATTACATGAACCATGCTCTACACCATAATCGTCATTAAATAAAAAAATCAATAAAGGTGTTTGTTTATTTCTACAAGGTCTTTACTGGTGTCCTTTGTTTTTGATGTAAAAGTTGTAAAAGTCGGTCCATCCATTCCATTATTTCTTTTTAATCCACACACCACATAGTTAACCTTCACACTATGCACGTTATTTTTATGAATTTGTTTTTCGCGCGCAAATGGCTATGGAAGATCCGTACGATACGAGTAGGTAATAATTATAAACTCTAATGTCATAAATTTAACGTATGACTCCAAATAGCCACAAAGCGTTTTATCTCGATGATTAAATCTGATAAAATGTAATTACTGCGTGCCAGACGTTCCATAAACATCAAGATGTATCAAAGTATCTACATGCCGTTAACAATAATGTTTTCACTGCATTGGCCATTAAAATTTACGGCTAAGACAAAATGAAACAATAGAACAGTGACTGATGTTATGAATTTTGAAAAGTTTGTTTTACTATATAAAAATAAGTCGGGTTTCCTTCCTGACGCTATAACTCCAGAACGCACAAACCGATTTCCACGGTTTTGCATTCGTTGGAAAGGTCTCGGGCTCCGTGAGGTTTATAGTAAAGAAAATTCAGGAAAAATTTAAAAAGAAAAGCGTGAAAATCTTTTTTCACATACAGCGCCATCTCTGATACATAGCATGTACTACAAACCAATATTTTAAGTAGATGGCGCCAAACGAAATGTTACATAAAACGAAGCCATCTGGTGGCGAAACGGAGTTCGCAGGGTTTGCTAGTTTTTTTATATAATGGTTCATGAAAGTGACTACCTCTCGCCTGATGGAAAGCGAAGATGGAATCAAGAAGCAAGGACTATCAGTGCAGCCGTAAGCTGCACTAATCGCCTCCCCTATAATAACGTGAGAGATGCATTTCACGCCCCGCTTGAAAGACCCAGGGTCATAGCTGGAAGGAAATGTACGGAAGGAACGTACGCGGACAAAGTATTTTACAACTTACTTACATGACAGAGGTAGGAACTGCCAAACTTTTTGGTTAGTGGTAAGATGTTTCGAGCAGTATATGGATAGAATGCTAGGCTGGAACGAGTAGTTCGGGACCGGAATGGTGAGGTAGGAATAAGATTCTAGTGCTCTTCGTACATTCACCATGAAACAAACGGTATAAAACGCTTAGAGAAGTTTAGAATAGTTCTACGCATTAGAGAAGTTTAGAATAGTTCTACGTTTTAGGTTCTCGAGTGGCGACCACGCACCGGAAGGCGTAGTGTAGGCCGGCCCCCCGCTAGGTCGACCGACGACCTCATAAAAACCGCGGGGAATCGCTGGATGCAGGAAGCGAGTAGCCGGTCCAAGTGGCGTTCTATGGGGGAGGCCTATGTTCAGCAGTGGACGTCTTCCGGCTGATAATGATGATGATGACGATGACGCATTTGTAAAATCGTTAAAGTATCGATAATACCTCAGAATATCTTAGCGTAAAAAATAAATTTTTCAAATTGTAGGTAAGTACTTGTATTTTTAGGGCTCCGTACCTCAAAATGAAAAATTAATACGTCCTTGTGCGTCTGTCCGCCTGTTTGTCTGTCTGTCTGTTAAGACCATTTTTCTCAGAAACGACTTGAGGTTTACAGTTTTAATTTATTTATATCAAATACTCGGGTTTACGTTATCTTTCCGCTGTAAAAATTCAAACTTGTTATTCCACGGAATCAAAAGATATGACTGTCTATGTTGCATATCTTCTCAAATTTTGCAATTTCATAAGGGAATCAAATCCTATGGCGCAAACAAGTAAACCTAGCCAGATTCATGTTTGGCAAGAAGCATGTCTTACAGCACATGTAAGGGAAAAAAATGTAGTTTAATAACAAACAAAGTGAAACTTATTATTTGCGGTTCGTGCAATGATCGTGGCTTAGGGATCAAACGGCAAAGTTAAGTCGCGGTAATATTTATAGATTATACTAGCTGACCCGCCAGCGGCTTCGCTTGCGTGGCCTCGCGGGATACGGTCATTACAGATTTTTAATTATCCCACGGGAACTCTTTAATTTACCGGGATCAAAACTATCCTATATGTTGATCAGGGATATAAGCTTTGCCCTCTGTGAGCTCAGTTATGTGTTTTGGGATTTTATTGTAAAAACGCACACAATTTCCTAGGAATTACTTAATATCCTATATGTTGATCAGGGATATGAGCTACCACCATACGAAATTTCATTTAAATCGGTCCAGTCGTTTCGGAGATCAGCTCGTACAAACAGACAGACAAACATACAGAGAAACAAACAATTTGAACTTGTTTTTCACTCCTTACATGACTCGGTTTTTAGCATATTTATCATTGTACAGAAATTTGACCTCTACAGTTTACAATTTTTTTTTTTTTTTAAATGTCGTAGTTTTTACATCCCTCGTTTTACCTCCTTAAGTCATCCCTGCAAAAATATTGAAAGCGTCACTATTTTAAATTACCTATCCAGTTATCAATTTTCATCACTGTAGGTCCAAAAACAAAAAACCTTTGAAAAAAATAATTATCCCCAGTTTGACCCCCTTACGTCATGCCTGTCAATAAATATGGAAATCATCACTTTAAACTGTCCAAATGCTATTTTTTACCACTGTATGTTCGAAAACAAAAAACTTTCCATACAAACTTTCACCCCTCCATTTCACCACTATCCAAAAAAAATTAGTCTAATATTTTTTATTTTGAATGACCTATCCAAATACAAATTTTCACAACTACAAGTTTAAAAACAAAGGAGTTTCATACAAACGTTTTCACCCCTTTTGACCCCCTTAGGGGTTGAATTTCATAAAATCCCGTCTTAGTGAGCACCTATGTCCTAAAAAGAACCCGCATGCAAAATTTGAAACTTCTAGCACTTGTAGTTTCTGAGACTTGTCTCTTTCTGAGAGTGACCTTTCGCTTTTATTTAAATAGATTACAGTGGTTAAGTTTGTTTTATAACCCAGTTTGTCTTTTAGTTAGTTAAAGCAATTAATGTTAGATGCTTTCTTAATGTGCATAACCCTCAGTGCGCGAGTCCAGCTCGCACTTTACTGATTTTTTATGTACGCTGAGTATGGTTTTATCGAAAGCTCAGGTACTGCTTCAATACGACCAACATAAGACGACGCTTCAATTTAATTCTCTTGATTACGAAGACGCGCCCAGACGTACTTTGCTTTACGAGAAAAATTGGCATTTCATGAATTATGAAAACTGCAAGTCTATGGTAGACAAGCTCGCTAATTAAAGTGCCGACGACGTTTCTAAACAATAAGAAATTTACGCTACAAAAGCATTGTGGAAATGAGAATGGTGTTCGTTATATTAATTTGTCAGCAGATTCTTTACATTGTGGGTTCTCACGGTACATTATCATATATTGTACTTATTATATAAACGTCTGTAACTACGCTTCTCTTATCTCTTCCCTCTTCCCTTTAGCATCTTCTCCAGCCCAAAAGTTACTTAGTTCTTGAAATGCTACAAGCATTTTAAGGACAGCAATGCTACCAGCATTTCAAGGACTAAGCAACTTTTGAAGGTTTGGAAAGGAAACACAAAGCTGCTGCAGGGACTACTGCTAATGGAAATCACTAGCACTTAGCACTATGTAAGTTTTTTTTAATTTCAAGTGGCTTGGTTTGACTTATTTTGAAAATATTTTCCCCAAATGATAGGTATCTACATCAAGAGTAGGTCTTGGTGGGTACCACTGTATAGTAAGTCCCACTAGTACCAGGTATTTGGTGTATATACCTACACATGTAACAATATAATGTACCTATGTATGAACTGTATAATAAATAATTACATAAATACTATCTCATATGTACCTAGTATTAACTATTACTTATTCTGTGCCTATAAGCGGTTAGAGAACAAGAATATTTTTGGTAAGTATGTACTTATACTCATTAACTGTTTGCCCCAATAATGGTTTACAAGTTATAGATGCATGCGAGTAGGTACCACATACATACCTACATAATGCTACCAAGTGATAGCAGTATGAAACAGAATAAATAATATTGATAACAATGAGACCTAGTGTTTTTGCGAATCGTTAAGTTTATCAGTCATTATCGCTGTTTTCTTTATTTTTGTACTGAATCGTTTATCTACAAAGATTACGATTAGGTACCTCTTTTTATATATAGGTATAATATCATTGTTTATCTACGATTACCAGGTACCCACCGATTAGAAAGAGAGAAATATCTTCAAAACATCCTACTTACGAATATAATATATATAAGTACTTGTGAGATCAATGACAGATAACATTCGATCTCATTGCAATATCTACAACGTTTAAGTACCTACATAGGTATACCGGCATGAAAGTGATCGTGTACAGCGGGCCTAGCTTGAATAACTGCGTAAGTGTAACATAACGTGTCTTTTACGTGAAACATTACAAACTGCCATTTATCTAGGGCAACTGTGACACAGATAACTCATAGTTTATGACGCCGAAGCGTGACACGTTGACGTTTGCGTTACAAATAGGTACCTTTTTACGAATTGTTTGTGCTACGTCCTCAGATCTAAGACTCATATCCTCCCAAAGGAGGTAAAAGGCGACTAGAGAATAAAATGCTCCTAATAAGTAACGTTGAGTGTCAACGGTGACGATACTTATTAGGCGACTTTAATTGCTACATGTATTGTTACATGGCTTAATATTCATTGAACCCATAATAGTTCATAATAATGACGTTAGCCCTCGCTCTTTTGTACTACTCTCTGTAGCTAAAAGGTCACCGTACTTTTTCTGTCAAAACTAAAAACTTCTGAAGATCAGGGTTGCATGATGAGAGTCACATACGCGTACGGTACGCACTACGCGTCGAACATTTCTCGTTAAAGAGGATTGCATAGCTAGTACTTTCCATGCTAACAGAGAAAACTCTTTTCTACCTCTTATAGTAGATCCAACCGTTTATCCTCTTTTTGACAGCACCAATAGAACGTAACATGACGATGTTACGCAAAAGTTAACTTATAAATGCGAGGTTTTAAAAATATGACAACTGCTTAAATTTGCTCCTTGATCCCGTATAATAATCATCTTTCACAAAATGAGTCCATAAGTGCAGTAGTTTTTTTATAAATTCCATAAAATAACAAACGTTTTTAAAAAATTACGTTCTATGGCTATCAACATAGTGATGTTACGAAGTTACGATTGAGATATCGATATTGTTTATGAACTATTTTTACACGGGTGTTTTCCGTTCTCGGCACATAATATCGGATTTATTTTTATGTAAAACCGTTATATTGATGCGCCTCAGGAAAACATACAGCATTATTTGAAGACGTGTTTATCTCCTGGTGTATATCCAAAAAAGAACAAGGTTATGATGACTATGATGATTACAAGTACAAGTCATACTTGACGAAGCTGTTACCGGTTAAATCTGGGATGGCCAGCGAGCAACACGGAAGGGAGTAGGCATACACAGCGTTTCCCCTCTGTCAAAGTACAAGTCCGCATGGACCATGGAGTTTGATAATATACTGTGGGGTGAGGGCGGGGCTAGATTTGTGAATGGTGCTTTATTTTTTATGTGTTAGTGATTTGGTTGTGTGAGTATGATCGGCAATGGATCGGTACAGGTATGTTTTGTATGTAATAGTGCGGCTTTGCGCTAGTGTGCAACTTCCCCTCCCGCAAGAAATGACAGAAAGATTTGAACAATATTTTTTAGCTAAGGCTACTCCCTTCCGTGTTGCTCGCTGGGGATGGCAGACATTAAAGTCTGCCGTTTGGTACCAGAAAATAGTAAAGTTTGAGCAACCCCAATTCCAATTTAAGCAAACGAAATCTAATCTTTTATTTTTATTTATTTATTAATCAAAATCAGATTCATCGTTGCTGTCACTCGAGCTATTGCCGACATTTATAATTAATTGTTGACTCATATAATCTATCGCCACGTGTTTATCCCAATCTGCCATTATAGTTTCTTGTGTTTTTTGAATTACATTTTGCCAGCTTTCCGCAGTTACTTTCACACATGCATTTTTTAATAAATTTACCATTTTGTTTGCCGTGAATGGGGGTTTTGTGTTATTTCTAGCAGCGTGTCCTTTAACTTGAGCCCATATTAATTCAATGGCATTGTATTGACAATGATAGGGTGGAAGTCTAAGAACCCAATGACCATGTTCTGCAGCTATTTCGTCGATCACATATCGTTTTGGGAAGTGTTTTTTTGTTCGTAATATATTTAGTAATTGTACTTTTAGTAAGGAGTTATCAACATTTTCACCATGTCGTTGAAGCCAGTCAATGATTACTTGTTTTTTGTCGGCCTGGGTCGGCATTTTATCAATTTGGCGTGAGTGATAGGATGCGTTATCCATAATAATAACTGACGGTTCTTCCAATGATTGTACCATTTCCTTAAACCAACTTTCGTAAACCTCAGAATTCATTTCTTCGTGGTACTCAACTGTTTTTTTGGATTTAAAGGCCAACAAAGCATCTGGCATGAATCCTTTCACAGACCCTGCATGGCAAATGATTAGACGTTCTCCTTTTCCCATCGGTACTGAGGTAGTGGAAGCAGCGGTGTCATCAGTCCAGCTCTTAGACACTGTGTGGTTCGCATTCAGCCAAGTTTCGTCAGTGAAAACAACATTTGACCAATCTGTAATTTTTTTGGCTTCGCTCAAAAATTCGCAACGAGCAAAAGCTACGTCGCGACGCTCCATCAATATTTTGCGTTTGTCCGATTTTTTATAAGTAAATCCAATTTCATTCAAGACCTTTACCAATGACGATTTTTGACCTCGGAACAAATCACATTCACGCAAAGAAGCAACAAGTTTTTTAAGTGTTGGAACTTCTTTACGTAAGTAATAGTTATATATATGACGGCGTATAGCGTCTGCGTCAAAGTTGTCAACCGAAGTCACACGACGTGGTTGGCGTTTTTTCTTCGGCGTACGAAGCTTATTCTCCTGCATGCCGCTTGTTCCGTAGGCTTCGGTAGTAATTTTTGTAATCGTAGATGCACTAATACCTAACGCGGCCGCAACGCGCTCTCTCACTTGCGACAATGGTAAAAGCGGGCCGCCATTTTGATACTCTGCTTCAAAGTAATTACGAAGCTTGATCACCATTTCTCTCGTCTGTCCTTTCAGCACTGATCCTTTCGGCATTTTATAGTTCCAATATAAAACTCAGCAAATAATTACTAGCACGGGCGTCTTGTTGCGAGTGACAGTGACAAATACAAAACGGCGGTGGACCATTGAGTTTTACTACCTTGATAAAATACTACTGCTTACCCATAGACAAAAAAATTGGCAGTCATAGGAATTGCCGATAGAAGTGAAAACTTATAACTCAGAATTTGATAGCTTACCTTGGAAACTACACGGGTGTAACCGGACGGCGTGGCCTCGCCATCTGGGCATGGCCATCTAGAAATGCGTCAGCATTTCCCATTGGCTGATGCGTTTCTAGATGGCCATGCCATGACGGCCTGTCCACGCCCTTTCAACATTCCCCATTGGCTGACGTATTTCTAGATGGCCAATAGCCATGGTCATGGCGCCATTCCTAGGACTATTCTCTTTCCGCACAGACTCGATAGAAAAATGAATCGAAATCGTGTCCACTATAATCACTTGGTCACAACACTTTAACTGACAAATTAGATCTGTCAAAAAGAGGATAAACGGTTGGATCTACTATAACATTGTCCGATTTCAGTGATTTTTTTTTTCATGGAGTCATGACATTGTTTACTAAGCCCGTACGTTTTGATTTTTTCAGTTTTTTGAAGTTCTAAAAAAGGAAATTTATAGTATGTACTTTGAAATACTGAAAAAATCAAAACGTACGGGCATAGTACACAATGTCATGGCTCCATGAAAAAAAATCCTCTGAAATTGGACAATGTTAAGAGGTAGAAAAGAGTTTTCTCTTTTAGCATGGCAAGTACTAGCTATGCAATCCTCTTAAGGCGAAATGAGCTTCAAATTTCATGATTCGACTTCGCGAAAACTTAGTTTTTCTTTATCATTAAAATTTAATCATTTGATTGTACGAAATAAATATAAAAAGTATTAGCACGTATTCAATTGAATTTTCGCATTACGTCGACCATTCTGGTAAGCAATTCTCAACCTTATGTAAAGCATCAAAAAATGTTTTAAAATTAGGATTGGACCGCGCCTTAAGATAAATCGTATGAATACCAACATGGAAATAATGAAAGCACCCATATTTCCCTTTTCGTTTTCATATTTATTTGTTTGTTTCCAGTTTATATTCAATAATGTAAGGAATGTTCTCAACGGTCGGTATTCTTCAAATTCTTACATACTCTGTGGTATAGCGTCGAGATTTTCCGAATGTAGAGAATCCCTCAGCATACCTAAGAAGGAATCGGGTGCTTTTCAGTTATTTCCCTTTTACCATAAATCTACCTACCCGTTCTATCTACTTGCGTGTACTTGTACTTAGATTTGTGATACAGAACAATATAATTCGAGAATGCTTCATTTTTCACAAAAAATATAAATCATTGAACAAATGAAACCTGAGTTGTGATGTGTCCCTTAGGAGCTCCAATACTAATATGTTAAATGTTAATGTTAATTACTATCATGTTCCATCGAACATTCAACTAACGTCACGTCATTCTTTGAATTTAATATTGTTTTTAATTAATATATAATACATTTTGCTAAAATTTTAGGACTCGAAGGTACACGATAAATTATTATCTAAAAAAAATAGCTGATTAGAATAATAAAGCAAACATTATCTCTGTATATAATTTGTTTTTCGATGATTTTCTCGAAAAGCGCCAAATTAATTTCGATAAAATGTGTATACCACCTGTGAAGTATGTCTACTAAAAAAAAACTAAAATAATTGGCGGAATGATATCGTAACATAAATAAAAAACACATACAATCGAATTGAGAACTTCCTCCTTTTTGTTGAAATTGGTTAAAAATCCGCCTCCTCCTTCAGCGGATGTACGCATTAGTCATCTGAAAATAACTTAAGTACTAATTAAGTAGTTACACCTAATATCTTATAATAGATAAGACTTTGTGGATTTTGTGGCCGACTGTTGTAGGAGAAAACAATTTACTTACCAAAAAATGGAACTGACTTCTACACTAAAAAGTGTTAAATAATGTGTCGAAGTCGGTACTATTATGCGCACAATATTGTGATAATATGTAGATAGGTACTTTGAACTATCAAGGTACCGACTTCAACAATTAATTTCACACCTTCTTAGTAAAATTTTTTTTTTCACCGTTTTAGTGACCCTTGCTAATAACGGGATGGATTGTCACTCACCGTCAATGATGATATTATCAAATCATCAAAAACTGGACCGAATCTGATGAAATTTTAATGGGTGGTTCCATTCGGCCCCCCTAGGAACTATACTCTACCAAACAAAAGAATCACCAAAATTCGTTCATAAACGACGAAGTTATCCGCGATCACATAAAATAAAATACGATCGAATTGAGGTACCTCCTGCTTTTTAGAAGTCGGTAAAAAATAAAAAATATTGAAGGCGGGCGGCGAAAGCTTCACGTTTCTACATAGGGTAGAAACGTGAAGCTTTTGCCGCACTGTTCAACCCAATATAGATATTTCATGTAAAGGTACAGAATAAGGCAGGCAACACCGGATTTGCATATTGGCATAGCAAACTGTCTTAATTTCGGTGTAATAGGAGGGGGTGGGCTGTAGATTCAAGGGTACGTCGCCACAGTTCATCCAATAGTTACTGCAATATAATGTCGCCCACATGCTGTTGTTTCAATGCAATTTATTGTTCCAATCTGTGCAGACGGAAATTAGAATGACATGAATATACATGCGAACGAGTATGTTTTAATTTAATAACGTGTGTTTTAGATACAAATTTGGAAGTTATTACAAACATATTGGAGTGAGTGAGATGTTGATTCTGTTAACAATTAAATTGCTACTGGAAATTCAAAAGTCATTTGCATTATATTAATTTTAAGTAGGTATTACACAAGGAAATTTACAATAGGTAATAACGTACGAGTAGATTGAATTGAATGTTTGTCTTCCTGAATCTTGGAAGGTTGTGGATATGGTATTATGGTGAGATAGTGAGTGCGTACCCGTATATAGCGAGGGGGTGTCCCGGGTCGCAGCAAGAAGAGTCTACAAGAGACATCTAGTTCACCCAATTGGTTATAGACAAGTAAGAATCAAAGTTCGGTCCCTTTTATCTGTTGCTATTAAGTGTGCAATATAATTATACGATGTAGTGCTTAGAGCATTCCGAAGTTCTATATTATAATATTATGTATTAATATTATAATATGATTATTATAATATAAGCGTGCTCTAAGGTCCGTATTCAAGAAGTATCTACACTCAGTAGTGAATCTAGGCTTGAGTAAAGGATCTGAGTAAATTGTGCTTTCAATATGAAATCAAACTCAAGTAGAGATTCACAACTGAGTGAGCTTGTGATAGGTATACGGCCCTAAGATGCAATGTGACCGGTCGGATACAAAATGAGAGTAGGACCTATTCGTTGTTCGAAGTGCATTACCGGCTACGAAGAAGACTATTATTTCTTCGTAGATTACCGGTCGTATACTAAAATCATATAGTCACATTACAAACTAAGCAACAAATGGCACAATGAAGTATTGCGCTTAAAAGTTCTGATAAAAACAGCGATGTGTAATACAATAAATTCCTAGGGTCTGATTCCGATGGCCATGGTCCTATTCAATAAGTGCTACGGCGAAAACATTATTGATGACAATCAAATATATATAATATCATTGATGACAATACATTACGAGTATGTCAGTTCATAAAACAGTATAGTCCGGACAGACTCAGCTTTTCTATGTATACAAATCAGCGCAACAGTGAAATAATAACATGGAGAGGACACTGAGGTACCATTACTACGTAGTATAGTGGTACTTACCTCAGTGGGAGAGGATGGAAACAAATGAAGAGGACGATGAAGTTACTTGTGAAAGTTACAAGAGTCACAGCGTGACGCGTTACGACGTTAAGTACGAGTAATTACACATAAAATAGCGGATGTCAGATACTTGTCGAAGTACAGACTATTTTACCATACAAAGTACTATTACTTATTCTGTGATCATACAGCTTATTGCAGAATTCGGATGTTTATCATAATCGCATCTCTACACATAACAGGTACTACCTAAGTATCGGAAACCACCACCACCACCTTACCTAAAGTGTTCAGCTCACGTCACCGCATTGCGGAGCGCATAATATATCGGTATAATATATTTATGCTATGTAACCACGTCATGTAATTTTATAGGTACCCCGACCTTGATGAAATATTTCATCGAAGGTATCCGATATCATAATGGTAAGCAAATAAGTTAGTGTGAGACGGTTGCTTTCCAATCTGATATCGGATACTTAAAAAACAACTACTTAATGACACCATTGTACTACAATGGCAGCATTGATTGCTTACAAAAATAAATCGTAACTTTTTCTGGAATGTAGCAAGGTAGGTTTCATATATTTTGCTACAGTCATATAAAACTGTCATACGAAAATAGAATGGCTTCTAATTATTACACATAACCTTAATAAAAATTAAAAAAAAACTGTATCAAAATTTGGATATATATTTATTTCCATTTTTTATTAAATCTTCATTAATTTTCTTATACTTTTTAGTGTAATTTAACTTCATGCATTACCAAGAGTATATTTTATTTAAGTAATAATTTATATTATTAAATAATAAAAATAAACAAATTACTGAATATATTCCATCCATTGTAAAATATGCAATAAAATGTAAAAAAGCAGGCAACATTTACGAAAATAGATGGGCAGACTCTTACCAGAACGCGTAGAATCTAGTTTTCCTACATCATAACTTACCGTTGATACAGTTTAAATATGAATTGTTTTGATTAAACTTGCTAAATTGATTATCCTTTAAGTTTAATGAATTAATACGTTCAATAACTTTTTTAAACAAGCCTCATCATCATCATCTCAGCCGTAGGACGTCCACTGCTGAACATAGGCCTCCCCCATGATTTTCCAAAAGGACCGGTTGGAAGCGGCCTGCATCCAACGTCGTCCTGCGACCTTCCTCAGGTCGTCTGTCCACCGTGTCGGTGGACGACCTACGCTGCGCTTGCCGGTCCGTGGTCTCCACTCCAGAACCTTTAGGCCCCATCGGCCATCTGTTCTGCGTGCTATGTGCCCTGCCCACTGCCACTTCAACTGGCTAATCTTCTGGGCTATGTCGGTGACTTTCGTTCTTCTACGGATTTCCTCATTTCTGATTCGATCACGTAGAGAAACCCCGAGCATAGCCCTCTCCATAGCTCGTTGTGCGACTTTGAGCTTTTCTATGAGGCCCATAGTAAGAGTCTCTCTTACTAAACAAGCCTGTTTCTTTTTAATTTTAATTACTTATGTCGCTAAATTGGGTATTTTATTAAAACAGAGTAAGTATATATTCGCCATTTAAACCAAATTATTCGGCCGAATACGAGTATCAGCCGAGTACGCTGAGTAGTAGCAGTAAACAAGAAGGTACTTACTCGGCCCATCTCTACTTCAAACCAAAACAGTATTGCGAACATTACCTACCTACTGATTCACGGCAGGCATGCTACCCAAGACGAACTCATTTACAAAGAGTTCTACTGCTCTAGTGTTCAATGGATATCAATTAAATTTGGAATAGTGATAGCTAGTTTATGTATTTATAGCTCAGAACTAACACGCACTAGGCATCTTTGTATCCAATACAATTAACGGGTGGTTTCTGAGGGATCGCAATAACATTATTCCACGTGGACAAAGTCGCAGGGCCGTAGCTAGTTGTGGATAAAGTGAAGTATAGTAGGTATTTTAAACATTGCTACAGTTCTATACCGTTCTTCAATGCTCTTTGAATTACTCGGAAACATTGCTCGGAAACAAAGGAGAGTTTACGTTTACGTTCCACATTTGTTGCTTTCGCAAACGGTGGAAATCGTGGAATTCTTTTACATCCTTGATAAAATATCACAAGCGGTGCGCATTCTTTCAATTCCTTCATCCGAACCAGCGGCTTGGAAATCATTGTGTGCAACGACTTTGTTCTTATAAAGAGAAAACTTTGCATATAAACGCTCATGATAACAACGATAACACGAAACGAAATAGCTTCTACACGTTCATGATCAAGTATCTCCTTATAAAGTTTTAATAAAAGCGTGTCTCTAAGGATTTCCCTCGGTACCCGAGCAATTTTCCAATACAGCCATCAGAGGTCTGGAACATCCGAGAGGTAGTCATCTCACAAGCTGAATTGATACTTCAGACACGCCGTGAAGCGCTATTCTCTTGAAAGCTTTTATATTATATTATCTAAGACCTTTCAACACGTGGTAGAAACGTCTGTCGTACCGATCTCCGATTCCCTCTTGGGTAAAGAATCCAAAGAGAAAAGTGTTCGCTTCAGCAAAGCAGACGCCGCAAAAAGCTTACATAAACTCATAAAAAGGTAATATCGATGCAATACGTGTAAAGTGGTCGCATCTTTACAAGATTGTGTACACAAGATTTTTGTTATTCATTGAAGTTGTATAGCTACGGATAAATTGAAAAAAAATGCTGTTTCAATGGAACTCTTTATTGTTGTGTTTGCATGTAATTGCCACATTCAGTTGCTTTCACGTGCTCAACTCAATCTAAATTTAATTTTAGCACCTACAATTACAAGATCGTTTCGAAGTTGCTTTAATTTCGTTCGTGGCTCGAATCGTGTTAGAATTTTCTCGATCACGTGGCATAGCTAATCTTCAACTCGTTAGAATAAATTAAGATGCCAGATAAACATACCGCACGTCGTATAACTTTAGCGCATCACTTCTTGCAAATTGCTCAGGGCTTGTTGAGGGCTCAGACGGTGGGCTCCAGCGATCTCTCGCCTGATAAATCCACATTATGCGAGTAACAACGTTTTGGTTCACTGCCAGCAGACTGCGACGATATAGACACTTAATTATAACGAGGGAATTCAGTGCATCTAACGTTTTACATTCAGTGCTAGGGCAAAGAAAACTAACAATTACCGTCACCTTTGCGCAAAAGTTATTACGTACAATAAGTACCTTTATAACTAGTTAAAAGTAACTCACTGAATACAATTCAATACCACAAGTACCATTTACCTATACTCTTTTTAAATCATTTTATTTGGGAGCATCGTCTTACTTACCTCCACGCGGTACCTATAATAATGTCACCGAGCCATATTTACGATATCCCACAAATAATTTATAAACAGCATTTGCGAAAGTAACCCTAAAGAAAGAGCTCATCATTTTGGATGCAGGAATTGCTTACATGTTACTTGCCAATAACACAGTAGGTAATGACATACTCAGGAATGATGTTCAAATAATTAAAAAATATTTATTATATAGGTTATATAGGAAGTTCAAAACAAAAATAAAGAATAAAAAAGACACGAACAACAAAAGATATAGGCATACCTTCTGATTTACATTAAAATGCCGCAGGGCGAATCTAATAAAATTAACAGTTCCTTTCCTGGACCAGACGCGAGTTAGGGAAACAGGATTGAAATTCAAATCCAAAATCTCAAGCATATTCTAATATAATTAAAGACGCTTCGGTAATTGAGTAGACATCCACCCCAGTGTTTTAGGGGAACTTCGCAAATAAAAAAGAGAAGTCTAAAGTTTTCAGTCTGGACTAATTGACATTGATTAAAATGTTATTTGCCTGCGAGGTAAATTAAGTTCTCGAACTCTCACACTTTTGAAAACCTATAAACTTATCAAAGTCTAATATCTATAAAAAGTTTCATTTAATCAATAGAAATATTCCATGGACAGGTTCTTAGTCTTATTCTTAGACTTCTGGCAAGCTGTCACTCTGCCACCCATAAATAGTGCGTTCGAATAGATCACTTCTGATCGTTTTTAGCGAAAATAACGCTAAAAACGCTCACAAAGGGCGTTCGAATTGGGAATCTGTGGGTGAAAATGTCGTTCATGCCTCTTTTTGTTCAGCGTTCGGAAAGCTAAAAAAGAGGATTTTTTGCCACCAAATAGTGCAATTTTTGACCCACGTCCGGAGCATGGTTGTTTGTGATCGTTATTTGACAGCTATGTATTTGACAGCATAATCATGCGATTTTAGGTCTTATGCTCAGTTAAGCGTTCGAATAGGGTATAGGCAGAAGTGGCAAAAATAACGTTTTTGAGCTTTACGAACGCTTTAACAAAAGAGCCATCAATGACAACGCCGCCAATGCCCTCATAAGCTAAACGAACGCACCTTATATGTAATATTTGTACTTAGATTATTGATAGGTCTCCGCGCGCGCGGGCGAGAGCGAGTCCAATTATTAATCTAAGTATTTGTAGTAACTAAGTAGAAACATTGTAAACATCTTCCCCTCAAGAGTCGATGTCATCATAACAACGAAATTTCTATTGTGTCTGGCCGTGTGACCTTTGATGGAATATAAAAAGAATGGCCCCGAGTTTCTTGTCGCTTCTTCTCGGTAGGCTCTATATATTTTGGAACGCGGCGGTAGAGTCTTTAAAGTACATTATAACGAAAAATTGACGTTCATAAGTGCGTTTTTCTTTGATTTCTTTGACTTTGACTTATCTTGTTTCTTATATAGGTATATATAGGTTTATTATATTATTATATAGGTTTGTTAGTGCTAAATTTAAAAATGAATAATAAGTGAAGCGACAGACAATACAATAATAACTGGTATTGGTACCAACCAAGACGATATCTTGTACAAGAGGCCTATAAGTAGATTGGGTTTCCTCGCCTCTTAGCAATCGGATTCCGGCGGCAGAGTGAATATTACAATATTACCTATATTGTAATATTCACTACCACCATATAAAATAAACGGTTAGTTTGTACTTCTAAAGAAGTTTTATCGCAGTCGCTAGTAACTTTTTTCAAGCATATTATATAAAAATGAACCCCTATTTCTCTCACGTCACGCTATAACTTGATGGGACAATCTCGCTAATTATTTTTGTTGTGTTATTGTCAGGAGAAGGTTCTTGTAAAAAAAACCAAGAAAAGATGGGGTTATGGCGAATCCGAAGGCCGAGCCTACTGCGCGAACGAAGTTGCGGGCAGTCGCTCGTAATAAATAAAATACATTATAAAAAATCCCGTTTTAAAGTTAATTCTTGCATTCGTAACCATATCAGTTTAAAAACATATACAAGTAGCTGCTCTACGTACCTACCTTAGATTAATCATTGGTCTCGCTCTCGCTTCGACCGCTCGCGCGGAGAATAATTATTAATCTAAGGTACCTATTGATTTGTTAACAATGACAAATTTGTTCGAACAATACATTAAAAACTGCTACGCACCATTGACCTACTATGCCTACAGTCAGAAATAGGGTACAGTCACATTTGGTTAAGTACCCACTATTACGTAGGTAACGTAGGTACGAGGGTATACAAACAAAACCATTATTATTTATTTATTTATTATTATTCTTATTCAGTAATCTGTGACAAAACGTCGACGGGCTCATTGAAAAAACAACTTGGAAACCAATGATGTTATATAATAAACTCATTGTTGGAAACCCGCATTGTTCTATGTGTTCATTCATCATGGCATGGGCGTTGTCATAGAGCTGGGAACCCATTGTAATGTTACCAGCTCAATAGAGATTATTATAAAAATGATAAAAAGTCACTGATTTATTTATCTTCTGGAGATGTAATGTAGCGCGCTATAAAATTATAGTTTATAGAATTAGTGTAAACTCTCTACACTCAAATCAATCAGTTTATTTATTCTGTAATATTCGTCGAGTGAGTAACCACTGTTAGTAGGTACTATCGGTACTACTGGTGATATTGCACACAAACATGATAATGATGAACGGGGCTCGTTCAGAACCTCGGTGAGAGCGCACTCGGAGTGCACTAGGAGTGCAACTTTTCGCACTGACGCCGTTCCGAACCTCAGGGTAAAGCAGTCGGTTGTTCTAACTCACAGAATATTGGTCTGTGTTCTAACTCGAGCGTTCCGAACTTCGGACTCGAACTTTTTACCCATCAAAGTCGATCGGTAAGAGGTTGCAACCCGCATCTGACATAACTTGACCAATCAGACTACATCAAACTTCTTCTTCTTCTCTCTTCTCAAAGAAAATTAGGTAAGTATCAAGTGATCTGTCAATGTCGAATTTGTCAAAGTCTGTTTGAGGTTAGAAAACAACCGTGCCGTTCCGTACAATACCTAAGAGCGAGTTAGAAAAGAACTAAACAACCGCGCTCTGAGGTACAGAACGCCCCCCAGCAGAGACCATAATATAGTTCGTGCTAACTGATATTTCTATTGTTCTATGTTCTGCGTAATAGCACATTCTATGCTGTGGCAATGGTAATAGAATGATGTCTGTAGACACTTAATATATGGTAATGTGGTTTTTTATATTAAAAGCACATGTCGCGCTCTCACACGCCTAATAATTTGGTTGGTACCTACCAAACTTTTAAAGGGGTATAAATTTGAACTAATCTCAATGAACGACTACAAACTCCAGTTTCAACAAAGATCTTATTCTGAAATATTAATCTTTATGGGCTCAGCTGGGCTATTCGTATCTCAGTTACAATCAAATGTTTTTTTTTTTATTTGGAGGCACTTTTGTCAGCTCCAGTCGGCAACTTACTACTCGTATATGACATTTCTGGTTATGGGAGTTTTAAAAACTGACTTAGTGCCACCATTTTTTCAGAATTTCAATGAACATTGTATTGTAATTGCCCTGCAGATCATATCTACTTATTATATGACCACAAAATAACTTACTTTTAGCTATGATATTAAGTTTAAAAGTTTTATTTAGTTTGTTATTTGTATTGTTATTTAGAGACGGAACAAGCACGAAGAAATCTCACTCATGTGCCCGCAATTTCGCCAGTACCCATACCCCTCAAACCACATCACAGTAATGCAAACATTATTGTTATGCTGTAGAATTACAATGTACTATGTATGTCTGTGTTGCATTATTACTTAATAGATCTCAGTACACACGTATACCTACTAGATCTAACTAGATGACGCGTTTGTATGTATCGTAGGTACTTAACTAATTCCCATGCCAAAAGGGAAGAGCTATGCTCACAGACTAAGTAGTACCCCTTGCTATGATCTTCATTCGATGATGCTTTAATTAACCTGCGCTTCAACGTTATCGCACAGCTGTGGTTATTGATATACTGGACATCAAACGAAATTGAAAAAGATGCCTTGATGTGCCTTATTGAGCTGTAAGAACTTCACAAAAAAGGTCAGCCGAGATCTACGTCTGTTGTATTAAAAACGGGTTAGTCAAATAGCTCTAGCGGTATAAATCGTGAGAGCTAATAGCGTCTAACCTGTCTCAAGAATGTCAGTTGTAGATACGATTAAATATTTAGTTATCTTTGCTCGTGGAAAAACACTACGTGCGTTTTTCCACGAGCGAAATTCGTCACGCTTCTATGGATATGTTATGTCAATGATTTAAGCACCTAGGTATAAAGACTTCAGTCGGTGCTTGAAATAGCTGAATGCTTACTCCTTGGGCTCAACTCGCCAGCATTCCAAGAATCATTTCGTTACAAAGGCTCAGTCAGGCGCGTAACAACTAACATGTATACTAGGTATACCTTAAGTAGTATAATGAATAACTACACTATTATAAGTACTATTATACCTTAACATAGTAAGTACATTTACCTACTCGTATTCTATGGTTACATGTGTTAAATATCTTCAACAATGTTAGCATGAAGATATACGAGACGATACCTTTATAGGGCAACGTGGTGGCGGCGGTTAGAATTGGAGACGATAAATCTGTGATAATTATAGCTACCTACGATTTTACCTAAGTGCTTACCTATAAACAATGTGTAAGTCGATCTCCTCATAGTAAGCGCTACGTCTGCGCTTTACATTTGAAGTGCCACTTAGAGTTCTGTAGGTCACTGTTCTGAGAATGTCATTTCAAGTCCTTAATTTTTTTATACGTACCAGCAGTGACGAGTCCTTCCCTTCGACATGCCTGCCTATAATGGTAGCTGCTGTGTCAAGTATTTATGAAATGTCGACCTACGCAGCATGCACTGCGGTTATGACTCTTGCTTGAGACTGCCTAGGCACTTACCAAGCCAAGCTTATGATAGTCTAACAAAAAGTGAACCGTCGTGGGTTTACGGTGAACTTACATTCACATTTATAGCAGCCCTTTCCAGTTATTATGTGTCCGTCATGCAACAGGCAAGTGTGAACTCCGGCCGATAAAACTATAAGTACAACACTAAATTAGCAGCAATTAATTCACCATTTCGACCGACTTCCAAAACAAAAGGTTCTAAATTCGACGCGCAAATTTTTTTTTATGTATCACGCATAACTTCTTACTGAGTAGTCCGGTTTTGATCACTCTTTTTTTTAAATTTCATCAATTTCGGTCAAGCGGTTTTTGAGTTACAATCCAATTACTGAAATAGTTCCGCCTATCTTGATGATATCGCAATTGACGGTGAATAAAAATCGTCCCGTAGAAAGGCTAGTACTTATCTTAGGCTAGTATTATATTGTCTTTGTAGTGAGGGTCAGTAAAATAGAGTGAAAAAAATATTTTTTTACCAAATACTGGAACCGATTAAACACTAAAACGTGTGTACCTTTTTATTTCTTGGGAAACTTGCTCCTTGTCAAATTTACCATATTAGTATCAGATTGTCAACTGCTACAGCCAGAGCGTCATCTGAAACTTCTAGCATAAACTTTGTTTCACAGTCACAGGTATTGGCCAGTGTGCAGCATCATTAGATGATAAGAATTCTAACTTAGAAGCGACGTATTCTTCGGCTTTCTCAATATTTTTCATTAATTTATTAGTTTCATAGTCCTGTATTTCTGTGTCAGTCACGTCGGAGTCGGAGTTCTTATTAATATCACATTTAGTAGACTTTTAACATATGTTTGCTGTCTTAATATCAATTATTTGTACTTATATTAGATCCCGATAAAACAGTTTGTTTAATTTCTGTAAGTATATTTATTTTCTGCCTGGCTGTAGTGTTTTGATCTTGATGAAGTTATGTAGGTACTAACTACTAATCACATTTTTAAAGTCTTGTTTAGGATTTGATCAGAACGCGGAGGCATTTGGGGCCCCCAAAGACCGGGGGCCCGGGGTGGGCCGCCCCTTTCGCCCCCCTGTTAGTCCGCCACTGGGAGAAACCCACATTTAATTACGCAGTTACTGATTCAGTATACACGAGATCAGGGATCTTTTCACGTGCGTTAACGATACATCGTTCGCATAACACACTTAATAGACAAATAATTAGCGGGAAAATTTCACACGAACTATTATACTTCTCAGATTATAAAACAAAAGGTTCTCTCGTCCTCTTGTTTTATAATCTGAGTTATACTTATTCTATTTCTTACTGTACGCGTATTCCGCGTAAATTACGAAGAAAGCACAAGACGTTATCACATTCAATTTTATTTCACCGAAATATGTGCCTAGTTCAAATAAAAATAATGAGACAAAAGAAGTAATTATTAATCATTTATTAATCGACTACTTCAAAAATATAATTATATGGGCAAATACTTAACAATAACAATATTATACCTGACATGTTAACAATTCAAGAATAATCTCCCATTTAGTGTCTGTCTTCGAAATTACATTTCAGCTGACATTCTCTTTAGTAATAAGACTGCCTTTCCAGTAAAGATATGCAAGGGTGCGAACAATTGAGCCAATGGTATTACTTCATTTCTATATCACGTCATGTTTAAGCAATCCTATTGGTTGACGTGTCGCCAATAGGTTTACTTCATTTCTATATCACGTCATGTTTAAGCAATCCTATTGGTTGACGTGTCGCAAATAGGGTTACTTCATTTCTATATCACGTCATGATTAAGCAATTCTATTGGTTGACGTGTCACCAAGCTTCTAAGCAGCTCTATTGGAAAGCCAGCCTTCTAACCAAATATATTGTGTAAATAAATACAATAGCTGTCACGGACAACATTGGTTAGGTAACTTTTTGTGATTCATTATAGCACCTATTTCAATGTTCTGTTAATGTTGGAGCATAATTTGATGTGCGCATATCATATATCACCTTAAATCTAGACGTCTATTACTCAGTAGACAAGATAGGCATGTCTACTTATACTAAATTCAAAAGACCACAACGGACGGATGTGAAAAACTCACAATTTAGATAATACTATTTCATAAACCAAATATATGAATAGCGTATATTGTGTAAGTTATCCTTATATACAGTCTGCTGCAATATGTGTACTTTCCATAAAGTTTGCCACGGGTAAAATCTACATAAGAATTATGTAAACCAGTAATTAACATTATTTTAGAGTAATACTGTCGCACATTTTTATGAAATTAGAGGCGATGTTAATGTATACATCTTATTGCACGCGACTGTACATGAAAACTTATAGTAATATGACATGAAACAACAGATTTAAATTATTTTAATGCACGTTATAAACATCATATAGGACCCAGGGCTAGATTAGCTAAATTAGCAGAAAGATATATTAGCATCCCTATTAAAGCTATCCATAAAATTCCAATAAGGGATAAAAGCCATTTTGAATTTAAAAACTGCACGAAAAAGACATTTGAATAAAAGTCAGTATAATTTGGACAAAGTCGATAAACGTTGTTTCTAATTGATCTTGCATTCCATTACAATATAATTATATTTTACTTGGGGTTACAAATGTTTTTACATTTTCTGGCGATGCTAATGCAGATATGGATGTTGATATGGTTCAACAAATGATGTAAGAAATAAATTATGACTTATACTGATTAATATTTGACGGTGCCTTGACTAAGTAATGTGAGAAATAGTTAGATAGTACCTCTATCAACAGTTAGTTCATTAGCAATATTTGCTTTATGAAACGTCAATATAATCTGGACTGACATATTTATTTTTAATTACATATTTAGACGATTCACTGGTTAAAAAAAAACTTAACTAAACTACCGAACTAAAATTTTATTATGGTGCTCCTTATTCTGTTTTTATAATAAAATCCAAAATCTATAACACTTAGAATGACACTGCTAAAAATAAGATTATTCTATTAAATTTTGGGTTATTTTAGGTTAGTTTAGCGAGCACCAAGTTATGTGAAGACTAAACTGTCTAAAATATGCCCACAATTGAAGAGAAATATCTAATTTTAGTGATGTCATTCGAAAGTGTTACACTAATTTGGATTTTAGCCTAAACAAAATAAGTACTGCATTAATTTAGAGATTTTTAGTTAAGAGAATGCTTACAGAATCGACACCATTATTATTTGTGATATGCTTGGATCTGTCGGTTTATGAAATAGGCCCGCGGTTACGTTTATAAATTTCTTCATTTCACATCATAGTTTACAATAACTAAATAACAAAGGATAACTTAAGTTGCAAGTGAAACAAATGTTATAAAAATATCGTTTCCTCAATTTTTATAGAAAAATATACGTTTTATTTTATATACTGATGACTAATTACGTATTGGGTTTTAAATTACCACTCCCAATATGCACATATTAATAAGACAACGGTGTACTACTAAATGTGAAATTTTAAGCAATAAGCACACTACACTATATAACCAAGTGATATTTCAAAATTATACGCACATTTTTAAAATTAATCTGTTTAAATAAGTAGGTGGTATGGTGATATGGTAATGTGTTTCTCTAAGCATCATTTAATGAGCATGATTATTTTGTGATAAGCTGCATACATATTTAATTATAATACAAACTATTATTTGCCCAGTTATTTTGTTAACTAACACTAAATTATTCCCTCCTTCCTCCATGTTGGTGAAACTACTCGTATATATGTAGTGAAGTACACTATTTTGTACCATCGATGTATAAACATCTACATAATAATTGAATAGACATTTTTATTTGTACTGCATACATAAGTTTTGTGAGTATTGTTAATCTAATTTACATCAAAGTATAATATAACATTTTTAATTATATATACGTATATAAAATATATAATAATCGTAGACATTTCAGATCAATTTAACATGTATAACTCATCTTCTAAAATGTATAATTGTATTAGTTATAATTAATAAGTGTAACAAATATAATTGTTTTATGGCACTGAAAAAAACGACTTATGAAATAATGAAAAGAAAACAACTTCTTCAGATTATTTTAAAGCTAAGCTACACACCAGACTTCACAAAGATTTTTTAATTATTAATTATTTGAATAGAAAAAAAACGCATAACTACATTTTTTACTATATATTTATAGGTGTAAATATAAATTATATATATACCATTAACGAACAGACCAGTAAAGAATACGTCAGTTTTAAAATCTATAATAGGAAAAAACGTGTTCAGCCACATAACTATTAGTAATAAGTGGTTCATTGGAAACGTGGTTCAATTTTGCTTGTATTTTTTGCAATAATATATGATATAAGTAAACCGCAAACAGAAAATCTACAGTGATTTATTTCGTTACACTCATATCATGTGCATGTATTATATACTTTATACAAAAGTTGTACGATACATTACTACAATTTTTCTTCTTCAAATTGCTTGTGTAACCTCCAGTTTCTGGAACGTTTGTCAAAGTTAAATCAGCTAACGGAAGGAATACTGACCGCTGATTGGTTACATATCACGTCATCAAATACCTCTGAACAATGAGCGTTTAGTATTTAGTTGGTCAACTAATCAAGACTTTGACAAACGCTCTAGAAACTGGGGGTAAGTGTTACTTATGATTGATTTGATGTGAATATATCGTGATTTTATAACATTAGATTTAATTAAAATTATTATATATTGCTCGAACCTACGTTAATGTTGCTCCAAATATTAGAACTTATTATTTATATTACATTTAATTGTTTTTACAAGGCACTATTTTTTTAATCACATCCATAGCACCATGATTTTGTGCATGTATACAACCTTTATCGAATGCCTTCGACGCCTTTTATTATGCTTATTGATTACTTATGTGTGTGGTTCTGAAAGGATATAACAAGTCTTCAATATACATTCTATAGCACTGCACCTACGACCTGCATTATACGTATAAAATATAACTGGTTTCAATTAAGCTTATGTATTTCAGGTTTGTCTTTAAATTATACGTATTGACGAGATATAGTAAACAATATAGGGAACGGTTATCATAATTATAATAATTCAGAAAAATTGGGCAACTTGCTCGCCGGCAGAGGTTTTAACGCTGTTTTTTATTTATTTGTTACTATGTTTTTAAGTAATGCCGAGGTATATTTTATGCAGGCTTATGAGTTGGCTTATGGTATATGTGTTTTTGTATTTACAATTACTATTCAATGAATTGAGTTTTTATATAATATTTAGGCACTATAGTATAGTTAGGTTTATTTAAGTTCATAGTTTTCATTCTTTGATTAATCCTAACTATAGATTTAGAAAACAACATATGATATCGAATTGACGATAAACATAATAAGTATTGGAAAAATATTTACACATGTATCAATATATTGATTTTGCCGATTTTATGCATATTCATAATGATATATATTTTTACAAAATGTTACTCCTAAATGTCACCTTACCTGAAAGATCCGGTGAACATAAATCAGATTAAGCATATGTAATAGAAAAATACTTATGATTTGTTTTATTGCACTTTATCTCTTGGTTTTTTAATGATTCTGATAATATTCATTTTATTGGTTTAGCAAGACTTATTATACCTTTCAGAATAATAATTATTTACAAAGACTAGTTATAACGAAACAATTAATTAATTAGTAGCAAAAAATACAAAGCATTATTTACATGATATTATTATTGGATGATACACTCTAAGGCTTCGAGCACCATTGTTACGATGGTCTTATTAATTATGTGAAAAAGCATTAAATCAACACGAATTATGTAGACAAAAACGCTATTAGTCTTGTATAATACCTTTAGTACTTAAAAAAAGCGGCTCCAATTCTGTCCAAACTATTAAACTAGGGCAAGGAATTGTTCAGATTATGTATACATTATCAAAACTATCCTTATAAGCAAGCTTCGGCCACCATTGATGCAACCATCTCTTTAGAATTCTCACGTGTTAGGCAATTATACTAATGTTTGGGGGTGGACTTATAGAGTTACTTTCAAAAACCTCAGCTACCATTGAGGCAACCATCATTTTTATGATATTCTGCTGATTTTGTGTAGATGAATTTAGGCACTATTATATATAAAAACAAATACTATATTATTTCGTAATGGATTAGTTTCGATACTTGGTTATATTCTCAGCACAATTTGTTTCGATACTTGGTTACATTTTAAACACACTTTGTTTCGATACTTTGTTACATTAGTTTCTATACTTGGTTACATTTTCAGCACACTTTGTTTCGATACTTGGTTACATTGTAAACACACTTTGTTTTGATACTTTGTTACATTAGTTTCTATACTTGGTTACATTTTCAGCACACTTTGTTTCGATACTTGGTTACATTAGTTTCTATGCTTGGTTACATTTGAAACACAGTATGTTTTGACTATTTGTTACATTACTTTCAAAGCTTGGTTACATTTTACACACACTTTTTTTCGATACTTGGTTACATTATATAAAGCCACACTCAGTTACGTACGTATAACACTATCTCAGCGTCACGGTACGTAATTTACGAACACTTTACGTCATAATTTCATGTTTCAGTAGTGCGCTTAAGATTCTCTAGTAACGTGGTACTATTGAGGACAGCTAAATCCTTATGCCTTACTGCAGAGTGCACCATCCACGCAATAGTCAAAGATCTACATTATTATTACCGTAAAACTCAACGGTGCCATCGCCGTTGAGTTGTTCCTTGATCACGACAGATGGCGTGTTAGGGCTTGAGTTGTTAGTTCTTTTAGTAGCTTTACACGTTTGACATTCGACGACTACTATGCTATTGTTGTCTATATCTGTCTCTGTGCTACTTGTGCGACGGAGATGTGTGGAAGAGAGACGGTGATCTTGAATTGCTCGCCATACCCGGAGTTCCACGCCACCTCTATAATATTAAACTTTTATATATTAATTAAGTACTTATTTCACATACATGCATAGTACGAGGACAATAAATGATGGTGTTAAATAGTACAATTTTACAATTTATTGCTGTTTTATGGTCTATGAGCTCGTAGCTGCGACGTCATCCACGTGGAGTTTACCAAAAACATATTTACGTGGAACCCTAATAATTGTTGTACAGATAAATAAAACAGAAGGGTCCGATTGTAACCAAATTAACAGCTTTTTAGCTATGAATATGAAAGTTTAAACGGTACTTAAATATAAATATATTTTTAATCTTTTTGTCTGTCTGTTCCGGATAATCTCTGAAACGGTTTGACCGATTTTAACGTTAAAAGTTATAATGAATAACTTGGCTACTTTTGTTTCATCATCAAAATGAGTTTAGCCGTTTGAGCATGAAGAAGTAACAACATACACACTCACAAACTTTTACCTTTATAATATTAGTGTGAAGTGTAAAAATAAGTATTCACACACTCACACCCAGTACTAAGTTGCTGGTGATTGATTTATTGAAGTGATTGATTCTTTCGCCTGGAGGCATGCATTCATTACATACATAGGTACACATAAATTGAAGCGTCACAAACATTTCTGCTCATCACACAACTAATTGCCAGCCAGGGATCGTACCTGGGACCTGTTGCTTCGAAGGTAGGCCCGCGGATTTAGGAGGGGATGTGTTGCGAAGGCGTGGCACGTGTCATAGCAACAAGTTCCGGAGAACTTGTTGGCTAAAATCGTAAATATCGGCGCGCCAGTGTGTACCATATATTCATTTCGACACCCATTTCTGGTAGTGTTATGAAATTGTTTACAACTCAATAAACAATTGCCGCAATGTAGACCATTGCGTATAACGATACTTTCAGCGGGCATCATCGCCGAGTGCGGCCGCTGCTATCGGCGCCGGGAGTTATTATTGTTACTGTCCGAGCGCTTTGCGTTCATTGGTTGATTTGTCAGTGAGCATTGTAATGAGTTGGTGTAAGTAGCTAATGAGAGCGCTGCGTTCAGTGTATTACTTTGGCTACGTTCCGGAAAGCACCGAAATCACTCGCGGCTTCGATAAGTCATCGATGACGTCACCGAAAACGCTCACGCCGCGACCACAACACTCGCGGTTCGAAGGTCTACGTGATCATTGCGAGCTGTCACTGTCAACCAAAGGGAACAGCAAACGCGCGACAGTTGTGAACGTTGACGGCGCTTGCCAGAACGTACCCTCTATGTGTTTATTGTTTCATTTGTAGGTGTGAAGTGCAGTGGGGATGCGTAATTAAAAAACTGTGACATGCGAATCAGTTTAATAAATGCTTCGCGCCGTACTCATTCCCTTCCTAAGCCCGCGGTAGGCCCTCTCTCATCCGGCCTAGTGAGGCCGTCGTGTATTAAGTGATTACTTACTTGAGATTAAGATTAGAGATGTCTTCCCTTTGCGCACATCGCAATAAGTCATCTAGTCGGTACCGCTGCGATATGAGAGCGCGGGACGCAGCGTCTGGAATGCCGCGGGATTCCACCCATTCGCGGATTTTTGCCTCTTCTAACTCATCGGAAGTGTCTTCTGGTTCTAGACTAGTGCTTCTGAAAAAAAATGCTTCCTTACAACATAATAATTTATAAATGAGAAGAAATTTAAGCTTTTGAACAGTTTGATCAAAGTACCTCCTTGAACGGTCATATAAGCTTTTTACATGACTAGATGACAGTTAATTATAAAGCATGCTTTTTATTTATATTTGATTAATTTTTTTAGCACTATTATATAATATACAGTTATAGTAAATACCAGTCTAACATTTATTTATTATATTCATTTTTAGTTCTTACCAAAATATTATATTTACCAACGAAATATGAGAGAAAGACTAAAAAATGAAAACAACATTAAAACCGGTTAAATATAAATGAATTTAAAGCTATGAAAGAGTTAGACTATCACTTATTTGCGTGTTTTGATTTGTGCTTTATAAGACACAACAACTGCCGTAATGTCAGTTTCTTTTGAGAAAACGCAAATTCTTGTGATTAAAAAATATTGTTAATATTCTAATGTTTTTTGATTAAAGTTATTTTTTAAAAATAGGCCCTGCACATTTTTCGTAATTATATAATTACAAGCTGGCCCGCTAGCGGCTTCGTTCGTTTTCTCTATGGGATACGAAGCCACAGAAATAATATAGTATCACCCCCTTAATGGTGAAATTTCCAAAAATACTGTTTACTACATGCTTAGAACATAAAACCTATCAGCTGCCAAAGTGTCAAATTTTGTAGTCCCAGATGTTTTCCTAATAAGTCAGGAGCTGCATAAGTAATTGACCGAGCGAGTGCGAAGCGTCTCTGCAATAGCTTGGACGAAAATGCTTTCATATGTCCGGCTGTTATCTTCTACAGGTCGCACTTCTCAGCCGATTCACGTAAAATTTTGTGAACATATTCGATAATTTTAAAGATTTTTTTATAATATGATTATTATAGCACCAACGCTTGCTTAGCGAGACCAAACATTTCAATTTTAGAGAGATAAATTCACATCCTCGGACGGGATCGAACCCGCGTTTTTCGACAATCTGTGTCGGAGGCCATGACCACTAGGCCATAGAGGCATACCGTCTACGCATCGCATTTTAACTCTCTATATGATTTAACCGTCGTATGGGGACGCTCTGCAGCCCGCAGTGGTCACGGCGATTTTGCTAGAATTTTGCCCGAAACCTAGGTCGAAAACTTCGGCTAATTACGTGAGTACAGTTGGTTTCGTAAATTACGTGGTACAGAAATTTCGTATTGATGTCGCAGCCCTGCATAAATTGTATTATATTATTTTAAAGCACTATCGCCTACTTAAGGGGGATACCAATAATTTATCTATCCACGGTTTTCCTTACTACCGATAGAAATGTGACATAACGTCCATACAAATAGTGTCAAATATCTATCTCTAGTAAGGTAAACCGGCGATAGATAGATTATTGGGACCGGCCTTTAGTGGCAGATCGCAGAATTCAAGCCCGCATCTATAGACAATCCGTGTCAGTCGACTAGGCCTCGGTGTCCTAGTGGTCTTGTCATATATCGTAGCGTAGTAGATAGACTGTCCGAGAGATATTTTTTTTAAATAAAATCAACTTCATAAGGTTTTTAGTTTTTTTTTTATAAAACTAAAGCTATGCAAAGACATCCTCGCGAGGTCTGCAGCTCACAGGGCCACTAGTAATATGTATAGATAAAATATAAAGTGCTCGTACAACTCACCTGGGTCTTTTTTCGACTAGTTCACGAATAATTTGAGTCTGTGTTTTTTGTTCTTCTAACATCTGCCTTAGTAAAGCTTGATACTGTTGGTAGCTCTCCAAAAGCTCTTGGTGAAGTCTGTGGATAAAACAAATGATAAGTGAACACACATAGAAACATAGTTTTCACCTGCGCGATGGCACGGAGATTAATAATATATTAATAATACTAATAATAATTGAATAATCATTGATGGTGGTTCTTATGGGGGGTCCGTTTAGTGGGTGGCAAGTTACCACCTACCTAAATATTTTAATATGAGACTGAAATTGACAGGTGCCGTAGTTTCGTCCATAGTCTTATATCTCCCTTATCATACATACGTTTATAACAATAGCCTTGTCATTTTACCCATTTTTTTAATAGATAATCCATGTCAGCGTCATCCCAAATTCTGTTTTTATATACTTTTGTATGTTTCATGTCAAACAGACATCTAAGTTTTGATTATTGCCCCACTTATGCCTATGTAAAGGACCTGCTAACAAATCTGTGAGTAAAATGTTAAAATAAATTTAATAACAATTTACTTCAATGTCAAAAGTTATTCTATGATGATATTCCATAAAAGGTCGCACGGCCAGACACAAAAGAAATTTCATTGTTATAATGACATCGACACTTGAGGGGATAAGTCTTGTAATAGGACACTGATAATTAAATTATGATAGTTATTTTATTTATTAACCGAGGAGGATTTTATTTTAAGCCAATGGGGAATTACGGATTTTTATCCACTCTGATGGGATTTGTGGAAAAAAAGTTCACAAATATCCATTGAAGTTGAATGTCAATGGGGATTTGTGGAACAACCCAATACTAACTATACCCTAAGCTAAGCAGGAAAGCTTGTATTATATACTCGTAGATAGCCCCCAGCTATAATAAAACCGTACCTAATGTACATACATACGTATAAAGTAGTTTGTGTGTCTCTACATGGTAGTGAAATTAAAAAGTAGTTAAAGCTCAATCTCATTGAAATAGGTATATTTGAATATTCCCTCTGCCGTCAGGATGCGAATCGTAAAAGACGCCAAACTAAATTGCGTGATAATCCCTATAATTATAATATATAGCCCTTTGCACAATTTTGAGCCCTAAAGACAAGGACATATTTCTTATAGCATGTAAGTCATTTAAAATTACATTATGCGTAAATTCACGTAATACAAATTCATTAAAAAGTCGGCACGCTTGGTTTAAAACAATATTGATACTTGCGTTATCTATTATACATATGCGTACGTTGTACGAATATAGGTAATAGGAATGTACGAATCTACCTACTAAAGTCAGACGTTGACACACCCGGGCCCGCCCTCGTATAGGCTGTAGGTTTAGGCATAGAGATCAGCTGTGGAGACATTCGCGAGTAGGTAGTAGTGAAGGGTACTGTAGCGAGTGAAATCACTAGAGACTTAAAACCAAAAGCCTCGTGGTGAAGAGTATTGTACAGTCTATCAAATAAGTTCAATGTGCTGGGCGGCATTGGTTTTTTGTTTAGAGAATGCTTACAGTCGAAACCATTGTCTCGAAAAAATCGTAATTTCCTATCTCTTTAATATTTGTTATGTAATTTACGTTCTCATTATTACAGTACAAGTGTGTACAGTTACATGCCTAAAACAGACTACGAACCTATTGGGTTAATGGGTGCCTGATATACCTACAGCCTGAGCCTAGTTCAGTTCGTGTCAAATTTCTGTCAGTAGGTAATAAATGTCATCATCATCTCAGCCGTAGGACATTTACTGCTTCCACTGTACTTTTTTTTTTTCAAGAACGGACTAATGCTGTTTGCCTCTACCGGCATTTACAGCGTCACCGGACGGTTGGCGAGCGCAGATGGCACTCAGCCAGATGCGGGCGCAGAGGGAGCACCGCTTAAGGCGAGCGTTGAAGACGCTTTGCCGCAAGGAGAGAAGTAGGCGACTTGCTCAAGGGCACCACTAAGGTACGGAAGGAAGAGGGGAGTCGGAGAGAAAAGATGTACTTTTACTGTTTACTACTGAACATATATGCCTCTCCCACGAATTATCCAAAAGGACCGGTTGAAAGCGGTCTGAATCCAACGTCGACTTTTATCGAGTCGTATCGCGCTTGCCGATCCGTGGTCTCCACTCTAGAACCTTCCGGCCCCATCGGCCATCAGTAATAGATAATGAATACAAACTTGTGATTGTCCTGCCTCAGCTGATGCAGTTGATGGTCTCTAGTGGAGGTGGCGGTAGACAACGCGGAAGGGGTGGCCACTTCCCCTCCACACGCGCCTCTCTCGCCACCGCCGCGTCTAGAATCTTGTCCCGCTAAGTTAGCTCCTAACTCTGTAAAATAATCATCATTATAAGTATTACAAAACGTTTCCAACGACACCTCATTGGTCAAACTATGATCATCATCATCATCACAGCCGTAGGACGTCCACTGCTGAACATAAGCCTCCCCCACAAATTTCCAAAAGGACCGGTTGGAAGCGGCCTGCATCCTACGTCGTCCTGCTACATTTATCAGATCGTCAGTTGTCGGTGGACGACCTTAATACTTGGAGGACCAAATTATGATAAGTAATGATTAACCGATCGTTTTACTCCCGAAGGGTATAAAACGGATAGCTAGGTTTCAGCCGTAGCTTGAACCACACTTAAATAGCCATGCCGGCTTAAGGTACTAAAGGAAATGACCGCCAGGCGCTGCACTCGGAGGACGAGAGAAGGAAAGATAGATAACTAGGTACTAACACGACCTAAGAGAGAGCGAGATAGCAGATGTTGATGATGAATATTAGACGTGTAATCTCAACAGTGGTTCAAGCTACGGCTGAAACCTAAATATCCGTTTTATACCCTTCGGCGGTAAAACATTTTTATTTCTTAGGCTTTCACGACGGTTTAAATCGCGTATAATTTTATATTCTATTATGACAATAAAACCAGTCTGCTCATAACAGACAAATGTCATCCAGTCCACCCGTGACCTTGCTCGCTGAAAAGAGTTCGAAACGTTGGGACAATATGATATAGAATTATACACGACTTAATCCTAACGAGTGCGCGACTACCGGCCCTCGCTGCTAGACCAAGCTTTCCGTGAGGATGGGCATCAGTACTGCCCGAACACCGGTCGGAGTATAACGACAGATGATAGACGTAAGGGTTTGCCGGTTTTACCATTTAAAGACTTAATCCGTTCAAAGTTGGTATGATAAATAGTTTAGAAGTTAAAATCAGGGGATCTGATTCCATGGTAAAATACTGATTTTACTGATCAAACCTCGAGCGATACTTCGTCGACCAATTTACAATTCAAATTTGCATTTGTTAGTTGCTGTTAGTTAAGTATGTATGCTAGTAGTTCTATGAAACATTCACAAGGTTGTAAGTAATAAACTTTATATAATGTTAGGCCTCTTTTTAAAAGAGAGAGGTAAATGTTGAATCTCTTCCAGACAACCCATTCGCAGAGGAATATCAAATAACAGATGGACGGTAACAATACAAAACAGCAAACACACTATAAATACATAAGAGCTATATTAAATAAACTAATACACACTTTCGCCGTAATCGGGTAATTATTATTTTAGCTAACGCAGTATTGATACAATCTATACAAATATAAGAATTAGAGTGTTTTTTTTGTAATGTTAATTATTTATACAATGTTTATGAAGGCATATACGGTTTTATCATTAACAAAAACACAATTTAATCATTTATGCTCGTTTGTTCCCACTAATCTCCGCAATGGCTGATGTTATAAGTATTAACTTATTTCAGAACATAAATTAGGGTTCCGCGCGTAATCCATTACCCAACCGAGCAAGTCGCGGGCGGGTCAGCCGGTATGTATAAGTATAGATATAGAACTAGATTGAAGATTGTACCAACCTGGCGAAAGCACAGTAATGGCCGCTTGCACCGCGTTCCTAACGAGATTATCAAGCGCGAACATCCAATGCGGCTTGATACTATGCATTCGCAACACAACGTTCACCGCTTCTTGAAACATATAGATGGCCGAATGCAACTCATTGATGGCATTCGAATCGAAGTCCAGCTCTTCTTTGAGCGTTGTCATGGCTTGCTCTATGACGTTTCTGTTTTGGTCCATTATGTACTCTTTGAGAGCGCAGCGGAGAGTTTCTAGATGATTCTGTAAAGGTTAATAACACAGTTTTTAATAATTTTAAATGGTATTAGGAGAAGGCCACCCGATGCTTAGTGGTAACCTCTGCTTAGAACATGCATTAGGTCACAATCGACGAGCTGCACTGCGCCCGTAACGCTTAGACATTAACCCGTCCGCATCAGCGCAAAAAATAACAATAGATTTATGAATGAAACTTAACTCGAATGAGTCTTGCTGAGTCGGACAGATTAAGTTGTTAAGGCTGTCATTTCACCGGTACCCGTACCTTTCAAACTGGAGCACAGTTTTCTATCGACTTCCAAAAAGGAGGAGGTACTCAATTCGTAAATATAATAAAAAAACATAAAAAATATTTAAAACATTTAAAATAACTTTCGATAGGGTGAACCGATTCCCAAAATATTTTTTTTTGTTTGAAAGCTAGTGCTTCCCATTTAAATTTCATCAAATTCGGTCCAGTAGTTTTTGAGTTAAACTTCGATACCTGAATAGAATGGAAGTCGGTATTAACTATTTCAATTGGTACTTGTATCAGCAATAGAACTCTTTATGAATGAGTTCGTCCGGGTTAGTACTGACCCCATACCTTTTTCTACCGTGAATCAGTAATGTTCGCAATACTGCGTTTTGGTTTGATGGTAACGAAATTACAGGTACAACTTATATATTAGTATGTCTCAGGGTTACGGGCGCAGTGCAGTTAGTCATTTGTGAGGTAATGCACCTGTTTTAGGTAGAGGTTACCATTTAACGTCAGGTGGGCCTCGTACTTGTAACATTTCCTAATCAGTTAAAAAAATGCAGACATTTTGAGGTAGAAATAGGTATGGTGGCAACACTTTCCCGTGTCCCATTAATCAATCATGAAGTTAACTACCACATTAAAAATAGAAAAACTGTGAAGGTGGGTGTGTTAAGACATCTGGCCTTATGCGGCAGGGTTTCTAGGTTTACCTCCAGTTTCTAGAACATTTCTCAAAATTTGATCTGCTAACAGACGGAATTCTGACCGTTGATTGGTCATATATCGCGTCATAGAATATCCTCGACCAATGATCGTTTAGTAGTAAGTTGGTGAACTAATCAAGGCTTTGACAGACGTTCTAGATACTGGGGGTTAGTGTACTATTATACCTATGCCTTATTTATCACATCATCACTAAGTTCTCGGGGAGACCAAGGAGTGCGGAAGTGAGTTTTTGCAGTAGTTTAATATTATAATTAGTACATATGAGTAAAAGAGTTAATCTCTCGGCGCAGAGCAGTCATGATATGAATCGTAATTGGTGAAGATTCTCAATTTACTAAATAGAAGCGTTCTTGACAAACACATTATTTGAGATTACTGTACTTCTTATAAGTGTGTAAGAAAAAGGTGTAGCAATACTAAACCACACACGCAGGAGCTTGCATAACAATTGGAACCTAACTAATGCGCCCAAAAAGTAGTAAATTTCCGAGTTATGCGTAACCAAAGTTTTTCTAATACTGAAACAGGTTCATCCCAGAAAAACTATGCCAAAGACGACAATGCCTTCTAGAACGTAGACTAGGTTAACAAGGGTCCTGGGGTGAGGTGCGGCGTGGGGAGAGGGCTCATGCATGGTACAGAGATGGACCCCAACGAACTCCAAGAACAGGCATGTCTAATAGGGCTGTCAAAAAACCTGATATTTTTTTACTATGTATGTAAAATTATAAGGAATTAAAATTTTGAAACTTTGCCTTGTGAATTCTGACTGACAGAACTGTAACACGTGAAGTTACTGGGGTCATAAGACTGGATAGCATTCTGTTCCTATGACGTATCAGGCGGAGGCGCGACGCACATATTATTAAATCATCTCATTAGATTACATCCTTATGCGCTATGCAGACGACCGGGCGGAGCGGTCTTTTTGACCGCGAAGCAATAAAGACCGCCAGTGTCCGGTGGGCACTGGCGGCGGCGCGGTCTTTTTGCCCTCCGTGTGCGTTGGTAGTATAGGATTCTCTTTGCGCTATCGTTCGCGGCAAAATTGACCGCCCCGGCCCGACCCGTCGTCTGCAAAGCGCCTTATTGTAATGTATATATTAAAAACCGTTCGATACTGGCAGGCAATACGGGAAATTTAAAAAATAAAAAATAAAATGGAAAATGACACAATGAAGTCAGACAGAGAAAAGAAACTATTTTTGAGAGACATTCGGAGAACAGATTTGGATACAATATATTATCTAGAAGTCTGAAATAAGACTCCGAGAATGGATTTGGAGCTGATAAGTGGCCCATGATAATAAAGAAAAGTATGAATTTTTGGTGAGAGACTCCGAGAATAGATTGGGCTTAAAATATTACCAATATATATTTTATTACGTCTCAAAATAATACTAGAGTATATTTAAGCGGTCTTTTTGAGTACGGCTTGTCTGGTGATGGAAAAGTCCTTTCGAAGCAATTAAGCAGTTCTATAAAAACTCATTGAGGACTCCGTTCCTACATTGGAAAATGGCGATACTGAGGTTTCAAGAGCCATTCTAATGCTAACCCTATGCTCTAATGTTGAAACAATGAGCTATTGAGGAATAAATCAATTGTGAATACGAAGTGTGGCATCAGTACCTCTGTAAAAGGAGTAACCGGTGTCGCCGATTTAGACCTACAAGAAGTGAATTTCCAGGTCACGGTATTTAATTATTATATTCATTCATTTATAATGTTATTTAAAATTGTTTACTTTTAGCTAGCGTAGGTCTACTACAGATAATCGCTATTCTTGATAGTGTATGTATAATGTAAAAAGAAAATTGTCTGTCTGTCAGTTTGGCTAATGAAACGGCTCGACAGATTTTAACGGAACTTTCACTGGCAGATAGCTGATGTTATAAGGAGTAACTAAGGCTACTTTTATTTTAAAAAAATGTATATAAAATCTGTATCTGTTTTATTACCTTATCACGCCTAAACGGCTGAACGGATCGTAATCTAATTTGGCAAGGTTATCGATTATATTCTGGGGAAGTACATATGCTACTTTTCATCATCATCATCATCATCATCATCATCATCCATCACTACGTGGGTGAAACCATGAGGCACTGCTACTTCATTATAAATTATTAACTACGAAATTTTTCATGTAGTGCACTGATGAGACTGATGTCATTAATACCATAAACTGTCAATCGCCGGTGAGATGCAGCTATTTAGTGTTCCCATTTAAAGATTAAAACTCACTATTAGGGAGTGTGCTTTAACTCTACTCCAACGCCCTCTATATTTGGGAAGTAGAAATACAGTACCAAACCGCAAAAAAAAATGCATAATAATATCAAATTTTGAAACCATTTTTGTAGTGATATTATCACATATATCACTTAATATATATCCGATACTTATCGGATATATATCATGATAAATATCCATTGATATATATCCTCGATCCCTGAATGTAAACATTACACAAGTTACTCACCATAGTCAGCACAGTGTTACCGAAATCCTGTTGAACGCTCAGCATCCATTTAGAACATATTTTCTCGCTGTCCTGCTCTAGCACCCGTGAGAGAGTGAGACGGCGTTGCGAGTCTTTTTTGAGTAAGTAGAACCCGTCGTGTTCTACGTCTATGGATGAACGTGGTACGTTTGTCATGTCCACCTGAAATTATAATATTCTTTCTTAAATAGTATAGAATAAAGTCGCTTTTCGCGTCTGCCCGTCTTGTATATTCGCTAAATCCTCACACACCACGCAAATAATTTTGAAGCGGTTTTCACTATCAGTTACACAATAGTATATTATGATACAAGTGAGCAGCTCACGAGTTTCTTGCGACCTTTTTCAGCACATTTGAGAGGAAAAAGCAGACTTATTGCTTTTACCACACAGCGACAAATACGTTAAAAACAAAATATGAAAATTATGTGAAATGGCGTGCATCTTATTTTACGTGCCTAACGCAAAGTGATTGAACATACAGCCTACTTCAAAATTATAATGATGAGTGATAAAATACAAATATTTTATAAAAAAATATTGTGACAATAAATAATAATACATAGTTCAGGACGTACACATTTATTTATTCAAAGTATGTATGATATGGATTTTCAGCGGCATATAACCCCTTCGTTTTAACTAAAAAAATAACTGTACTACCCAGTTAAATTGAAAATGCTCTGTTTACTAGCCTATAACTAGCAGAGAGGTACTAATTTGACTTTGTAGATGTAGGTATAATACTATTATGCACAAGGTTATAATTATATTATGCACGTGTGTGTTATAGCTCGGTTAATAGCCTAAAAGTGATGTTATATGGCTCACTTTAAGAGCAAGCGTGTTTAATAGTATGTAATATAATAAAACCTAATGAAGTTTTTAATGTACGTAGAAAAAAAATCACATATTGCACCTCTTAAAGTAATCATAAATTGTAAATGTGACGACTGAACGTACTTTGCGAGCAGAGTAGGTACGTTCGGTAGAAATTATATTCTTTAACTCAGTCTTGGAAGCTGATATTAATTATGTAACTCTATAGCGAGTAATAGAAATTAAGGGCGCTAAAACTGGACTCGATGGTAGACCTCTGAGTGAGTGGGTACAGAAATGAGTGAGTAAAACGAGAGAGTATCTACGTTTGTTACTTCATCACGGTGACACAGCTCAACGCATTTGGATGAAATTGGAAATGGATGTAGCGTGTACCCAGAAAATAGCACTATGATATATATTAGTAGTTTATGCAACTGTCATATAATAAGATTACACGAGTGTTTTAATACCTAATTATAAGCAGTTGCATACACTAATTTATTTAATCTCATGACATTTTTACTACTAAAGTTTTATCCAACAAAATATTACTCAATTTCGTATGTACGAAATAGCACCAAAATGGAAAAAAATCTTCTTCTTCTTGTTTGTACGGCTTGTACGGCGTAACCACAATTTTGCCAATATCAGTGGAAAAAGTGTTATTGGTCTATTGGCTCGGAACCAGCGCGTTGCGCGCGCAGCGCGCTCACCACAGATAATGTGTACTTAAATTGAATTGAAACCTCCTTGGTCGGGACACATTGTACTTTAATAATTAAAAAATTGTAAAAAGCATTGTTTTGTTAGGAGAATAATGCTTTAATGTGTTATAATAATTTTCTTAAAGAAGTATGTAAATTAAATATGCCAATAAAAGTCTATATTTCATTTCATAATTAGAATATTACCGAATTAGATTATATAAATATATATATATATATATATATATATATATATATATATATATATATGATACTTTTATTCCGTTTCAACGGGTTTCAGTATAACGCGCAGATGCACTCGCACACATAAAATAGTCAACAATAAAGTGTACGGCAAAATAAAATTTACCTCTGGCGAGAGCAGACCCCCAGACGAACTTCTCCTATTTAGCAGAGTATCAGTGCTGTCCATTTCATCAGTCGACGGCGTATTTGGCATTGTACTAAAACATAAGAGCTCGTTTATCATCAATAAGATTGATACCCCCACAATTATTAGAAAGAAAGCGATTAGATTTTGCAGTATACAAGTTAATATAGCTGGAAATAAGCGTTAGAACTTGAGCATTACACGAAATGTTAACTTTAAATTTTGATGAATGTCCCTTCACTCGAGTACGCACGCACTTGCGTACACACTTGCGGGCGTATACGCAAGGCCTGTCGATAATAATATGTAAATGCTTGAATTGCAATGGTGTTGGAATACGTGGATTTAAAAAGCTTGGTGTGAATTTGTGCATGATTCGACATTCCAGCAAAAAGTGCCATGTGCTTTTGTGTGATTTCATAGAATGCAATATTTTCACTGTTCTTTTCGAAATTCAATTAAATGAAAATTCAGCTTTTAGTGACGCGCTTTATTTAGATATGAACGAAAACGAATATAATTCTTTAGTATATGAAACCGGTATGAGATGTAGTATAGTACATGATAGTACTTTATATTATCACATTAGTACTATAATTGCAAAAAAATATTTCAAAAGATGTTTGGCCTCACGCCGCAACGGCAAAACTGATTTGGATGAAATTAGGAATGAACATACGAGTACATTATATTCAGAATTAAAACAGGCCATTTTTATTGCGGAATAGATCCTGTATGATAGGTATTTTCCGCCACATACAGAACCGCAGTACACGTTTTTAATATGGAAAACTCAATCGTAAGTTGTATTAAACATCTGTGGTCTCCAAAAGCGCCATGTCCGTTTCTCTGACCCAAAACTGAAACTCGTAAGCAAAAGCTGCAGATTTCAAACAGCTCTAGCATTGCCATTTGTATAACTGCCAATACAGTATTCTATGAAACTTCCAAATCACAAAACAGTGCGTTACAACAACTAATGGGTTACCTGCTATTCGAATAATCCGGCGGGTATATCAGAATCGGCGATAGCATCGACGAAGCGGTCCTAGTGATTGTCGGGTTAGACCGGACCGTTTTGACCCTTGACGAATTGAGAAAATAAACACAGGCTTAGGTGCGAAGCAATCGACATATTGTTATTACAATTTGTGTGTTTGTTAACATTTAGGGTTGACTGTGGTTGGGTAAAAGTGCGATTGTAGTGATATTGTGGCTATTCAACGAGCGGTACTCAGCTATTTATTGAATCAGAGCAGTGGTATAGATTATAAAGAAATTATAAGGAAGTGTCTAGCTAGATATAAAATTAATTCAGAATATAAATAAACATGCGCTAGCAATAAATGCATTTATTTAGGGTATATTGGATATGACAGACAAAATGTATTATTACTACTGCATTTAGTCTTTTTAAATAGATGTATCAGATTCAGTCTGATAACTTATTCTATCCAGTCGACTATGTTTACGGTGATCAGTTTGTTCTTTGAGCCGGATGAGTGTAGATTTTATCGCGCACGTTATAAGATTGTTGATGGTTTGGTTATAAACATAACCATGCCATTAATAGCTCTTAACCGTAACCGCGTCCAATGATATGCAATGATATAAAATAATTGAAAAAACAAAATTTTCAACAAAATCAAGATGATTTATGCATCCAAATTTCAGTACAATCACACTTTAAAACCACCACTTGAGAAACTACAAATGAGTCACACATTCGAGATTTTTGGTAATTCTTTGGACCCGCTTCGATGCCGGATCAAATGGTGGAAAGGACAAATGAATTTATGTACGCCAATTGATTTCATGTAAAACTCAATGACATTATAATGTTAATTTTTTACTGCCCTATACCCTTTCACCGGATCATGTATGAATGGTATGTATGATCGAAAACGTCACACAACGCAAAAATAAAACAGTTTTATTCATTACATAAATAAAAAAGGAAAGGGCCATGCAAAACTTTCAGATATAAACGGAAAAATTATTGTTACTAATCGTCGAAGTACATGCTTTCTAAGAAGGCAACTCGCCAAGTGCGTCTAGTGTTATTGAGTTATTAGTGCTTTAGTTTAGGTAATGCCTTTGACAAAGATGGAGAAAAACTTCTTTACACAAATTCTCCTGTAAAATTTGAAATCATGTATGAATGTTTCATTTCTAGACAAGGGGAACGATTCTGACGCGAAAGGTAATAAAACTGATAGGTTGCTTAGTAGCTTGAGTTAAATTATACATTACTAGCGACCCGCCCCGGCATCGCCTGGATGTAATTTAGGAAAAAAAGTAAAACATGTGAAGTTTGTTTTTTCTACTTACATAAAAACTGATTTAGGTTATCTTCTGTGAAATTATCTAACTCATGGTAAATACCGCACCAAAATCCGTTGCATGGTTATCTAGGAGTTAGCGGATACACAGACACACAGACGCGTATATACACAGACACGCAGACGCGGCAAACGACTTCATTTAATACTATGTAATAAGGATGATATTCACATTTCCATCATTGACTATTTACTATTAACATTGATTAAATTTAATTGTTATATTATAATTAGGTTATAAATTAGGTTAGGTTATTAAATTAGGCTTAGGTTATAAATCCTAATCCTTGGTTTCAAGATGGTTTGACTTGACATTTTTATTTAAACATAATTCTGAAAGATAATGCCTTACTAATGAATGGGCACTGTCTTCCATTCTAAATATAGACTCATACTAATAAAGTTAATTGAGTCCTAATATGAATTCTATTTATTGTGGATCTTGATCAGATAAGCATCACGTTTTTTTTCGGTTGTCACGTAAATTGTCACCTTTAAACGCTGTTTATATCAAGTTCCTTTAATAAGGCCGACCTTCATTCCGATTCCTTTAACCAATAACCGAGATGTATTTTATTCTCTAATGTCCCGTAAGGCATTGCCCAAACCAAAGCCTCTTACGATACCACCAACTCACTCGATCTCAGGTGAACTAGGTAGCTGGCCAGGCATACTTGGCTCCGATATCTTCTTCTGGGCTGTGATTGGACGCGCTTTGTCAGCCGGGACGGATATACTCCGACTGTAGTCCATACTGCTGCCTAAACGGGATGTGGGCTTCTTTTTTCTGTAAATAAATGGGGTTCTGATAATCTACGAGTATATGCATAGAAAAGCAGGTAATTTTAATAAAAATTAGCTTCATTGTTATTATACCGGAAACAGTTGCATTTCAATATTATTCCCCTTCCATGTATGTATATATACGAACTTGCAATATTCGTGAAAGCAAATCTTGATTACTTCAAGACAGCACGTGAGATTTTTCCTCGATGTACACGCAATCCAGACAAACTGGTATTTGATGTTAACCCCAGGACTACTCTGTATCTCAAACAAAGTCAAGCAATGTCCCTTAAGGTTTATAATACTATTCCTGATAATATAAAATCTCTTAATATCAAAATGTTGAAACTAGAGTTACTTAATTGGTTAAGAACAAAAACCTTTTACATATGTCTTGCTCTGTAAGTACACCCTTACACCCCTGAATGCCGGGGTGTATGACTTTCATTACAGCATAGGTTTTGGAATTTGAAAAAAGAACTGTCATACTCATACTGCACGAAGAATATTTTAAAAAAGTTAATATTTTTTTTCTCGGTATCGATTAATTACTCGAATCGGAATCTAGACAATTTATTTTATAAAGATTTTATTTTAAATATGGAACTATTTGTTTCCACATCGTATGTTAGATGGAATCGATTTAAAAATCAAACTGGCCAGCAAGATTTGACGCGCTTGCGTGCGTGAAAAAAAAAGGCAGTCTACTAGTAGGCGCGAAAGCATCGCGAAAATAATTAATTTTCTTGTTTGAGTTCTTTTTCAAAAGTTTTAAACATGTCTAGTGACGAAGACATAGATCTAACGCCCGATTTTATTAAAGAAAGGGCAAAAACAGTTGTCGAAAATATATTATGAAACCTGCAGTCTTGTTGTTTACTAACCTCACAATCGATATGTAAAGCAGAGTATTTATCTCGGGCGTAAGCATCAATAACCTCGTATGCAATTGATGTCATACAGCCCTTGGTTAATAATCTACTATTATTCTGTTCAAGAGTTTTGACATCAAAATAGTGTAATTAAATAGCCTGTAAACTACCTAATAATAATTCATGATTGTATGATGACATTTAATAATTTTATATACCATGTATGACATCATACATATTTGCATGCTTTAGTTAAGGCTGAATGTGAATTAGAACTTACATTATTATTATTATTTAAGACCTCAAACTGTACCACATTTACAGCAAATAAACAAATTTCAATTTCAATTTCACATATGTAATATAACAGGGTTGGCATTAGAGATGCGCCGAGTACAAGTTTTACCGAGTAACCAAGTATTACTCGGTATTATGTTTACCGAACCGAGGACTCTGCAGAGTTGACGCAGGTATTAGGTTCGAAAACACGTTTAAGCTAACTCACAATAGACATTGTTAGATATTTTTTTATTTCCGTCTTCATACGACGATTAAAAATCAAAGAGAGACAGAGAAAAAATTCGATGCTCGGACAGCATGCCCCGGTGGCTTAGTGTTCATGGCATCTGACACGTATGGTCGGAAGAAGCGGATTCGAATCCCATCCGAGGATGTGTATTAAACAACTGTACCGTAATTCGAAACCTAATTATACACGAGAGTAGCGTACTCGACTTCCGTTCCGAACAAGTCATGCTGTGATTGGTCCGCCCGATCTCCTCGCCCAATCAGCGTCGACTCCGCCCCTTCCGCTCCCCTCAAATGTCAACCATCACCCCAGGTAGTGCGCCTAGCGCAACTTGGCTTCATTGGCGTTTGGATTTTCATCCGGAGCAGTCGTAAGTACGAAATATTTACTTTACTGACTGCGTCATGCTGGTGAAAGTTCAGGTAAAGTCCTGAACCAATTAGTAAGTTCATGTGCAATTATATATACTTACTAAAAATATTTTAACGGTGTTACCGTTCGCTTCAATACTAATTATTTTTTATTTATAGCCAGTGCTATCGCTGGTTCTAGATATAAATGAAATATTTTAACTGTTTCACACTGTTTCAGTTGAATTTTAGATTCTTTAAATTGATAGTTATACTGGTCCAGCCCCAACGATGGAAGAAGCGGAATAAAAACAGGAAAAAGAAGATGATGACCTACCAACGGTATCGGATTCAAGTGTTGGTTCGTAGTTTAGCTCCGGCTCATCACCAAACCGTGAGTAACACTTACTATTTTTCATCAACTATAATATAAGTAATCGTGGTAAATTACAATCCAAGTTACAGTCATTCTGACTTGTACTGCGATTTGAGCAGACCCAAACATGTGTGGGTAATCAAACGAGGATAAGCCCTACTGAGCACCTCAAATTAAAACCACTGAACTTTCAAATGGTTAAAGCGTGTAATAATCTTAGTTTACGCTTCAGAAAAATAAAGGTTATGTAGAACAGCTCATAAAACCACAACCTTTTGAACAATATTGTAATAATGTCTAATACTATAAAACTCACACTTCTATCTCCAATGTTATGAGTTCATTAGCTATGGTGTGATCCCCATAATGAAATCAAACGCTACGCTTACTTTACGCTTTGCTTAACCGGTCGAAGTCGTTCACTCGTTAGTGAAAGAGTCCCACAAAACCAGACTTAAAACAGTTTAAATGATTTCTTAGATGACATGCAATCGACTGATTAATGTACCAGATTGGCTAAAATCTGTTAAAGCACATTCTAATACGAAAATGTACAAAGAAAACTTCTACATATATTCATGCACTTTCACACCAGGTAAAATAGCAAAACTGAAAAATTCGATGTTATTTAGGCAGAGCTGGTAGAATAACATATATTCTCAGGTCGCGTTTTGGCTTATCTTCGAATATATCTTAGTCTTTTTAGTCCCTGGACTATATGTAATTGTTAAACAACCTACATACGAAATATTGGCCTGGACCTCTGGTGAAACAAAACGCAATGAAACACATCTAAAAACTGCATCACAAGATAAGTTTCTGAACAACACAGGCTAACTGCCACTACCCTACCACATTGCTACGTCAAAGTAGGTCAGTCTAGAAAGTGACACAGCACACGCCAATGTCTGCAGTGGCCAACTGTAGTTCGCAGTCGCTGCTGCACACCCAAAGATGAGTCTGTTTTGCTTGAAACCCGGGTCGACATATTCGATCCCTAACATGAGGGCGTTGCCGGTGTAACTAACAAATTTTACAGCCCGACAAGAGGCATAATTCCTCCTCATCCCATCGGGATAGGACAGGAAATTATAATATGGAAGCAACGAAATAAAACGAAAAGATTCTCACTCGAAACCCTTCCGTGCCAGGCAGCTACCAATAAAGGTTGCAATCACTGGTTCTCAAGAAAAATTACTCGTTGAAAAAGTCTTGGGGCTCCGCTCTATATTCTAAACGTAATAAATGGCTTCCGTACACCATTAAAAAAGCTCAAGAGGCTTAGTTTGCATCGAGATAGGTGATAATAATAAAATATGCATACAAGCAGCCCTTCGTGAGGGTCATTAAGCAAAGTTAAACTCAACGAAGAATGCTTGGAGCTCCGCTTCACATTCTAAGCATAAGGGACCACTGTGTACCATTCAAAAAGAAAACGTTATTACTTTTATCCAGCGACCATAACAAAGTTAAACTCATCAAAGTATGCTCGGAGCTCCGCTCTACATTCTAAGCATAATAAGTGACTATAATGTGTACTACAAAACATCATTGCATTTGTCAAGCGACCGTAACAAAAGTTAAGCGCATCGAAGAATGCTCGGAGCTCCGCTCTACATTCTAAGCATAATAAGTGACTACTGTGTACGGTTCAAAAAGAAAACGTCATTTCTTTTGTTGAGCTACCGTAACAAAGCTAAACGTATCGAAGAATGCTAAGAGCTCCGCTCTGCATTCTAAGCATAATAAGTGACTGTATACCGTTCACAAAGAAATGGTCATTGCTTTTGTCGAGCTACCGTAACAAAGCTAAACGCATTGAAGAATGCTCGGAGCTCCGCTCTGCATTCTAAGCATAATAAGTGACTGTATACCGTGCAAAAAGAAACGGTCATTGCTTTTGTCGAGCTACCGAACGCATCGAAGAATGCTCGGAGCTCCGCTCGACATTCTAAACATAATAAGTAACTACTATTTACCATTATACACGAAATTGTCATTGCTTTTGTCGAGCGACCGTTACAGCAAAATATCTAACTAAATTGAAATGAAAGTGGTTGACGAAATGCACACTCGAGGTGTCATAAAAATGGGAAGCCAGTCTTTTCCAAGCTGTTAGCAATATTCTCAGACTTAAAGGCAACGGCAAACCAATACCGTTTTTGGGATCAGAAAAACTTGAACAAGTACCTACGGTGCTCTCTTAAAATTCAGATTGATTAACCATGATTGCGTGCTAGTTTCTCCAAGAGAAGACTGGATCGAGCATTGCGTGCTACTTTCTCTAAGTGTAGACTGGATGGCCAAGGTCGATCTTCCTCTGGACCACTTGTCGGTCGATTCAAACAATCACCGTTTCCTTCAGTTCATTTACAATGACTATTTCTAGACTATTTTCAAAAATATCTGCTTGCAATCTGTCTTTAGCTCAGTGCCCCAAAAACATGTGCGGTTGCGAGCATCACAAAAATCCTGACACTGAAAAAGGCTGGAGATAATTGTAATAATAATTTGAATTCCTTCTGACGCATCAGATACTACTAATACTGCAAAACCTTATTGTATTAACCGTGAATATATGCGAGTACCTCGTTTACGCATCCTCGTATTCGTTGCAAAATATACACAGAAATGATTAGTTATCCTTAAAAACCTACTATGAACTAGAGTAAGATCAAAGCTCACAGCTCATGGAAAAGCTATTTATTTTGGAAGCTCTGTTCAGAGTGGTATTGCCAAACAGTGATCTACTACAAAACTAACACACAGTTTTTGTAAAGTGGGGCAAACAAGAAACCTATCTTTTTGCCTTTTGCCAAGCTTACGAGTGCCCACAATTTCTGCACAATCGACAGATTAGATTCCCAAGGTCACTGTTACGCCCCACCGGCTGACTTGGAAGTTCAGAGTAGGGTTGGGTTTATCCCCCGGCATACCATAAGAAATACTAGCCGATTTAAAACAAATCAATAGGAATTTTCCTGATCGCTGAATTACAGTGAGAAACAGTCGTCGCATTAGCAACCCGATTTAGACCTCACGATTACTCAGTTACCGATGCTATTAGGTATGTTTTATTCTAAACAATTCAATGTTTTTCAAACATTGGTACCGCTAGTTATCGTTTTTTTTATGAAGGCTGTTAAATATATCGTTGGATTACCCGTACAAATCTATCCAGAGTCCCAACAATGCCGACCGACTGGTCGGCTTCCTGTGTGGGTTGACTAAACATTGTCGCGTGCGACAGAAATGATACAAAAAGTTTGTACTCGTAGATGTACGAATGTATCAAAATCTAACCGACTATAATGCAAGAAAATGTTTAGGCTTATCTGCTCCTTGGAGAAAGTTTAGATTGGAAAAAAAAAAAAAAAAAAAAAAAAATAGCACTCTTCGTGAGATAATTACCCAGGAAACCAACAAAAACCCAAGTGCTCTAATCTTGCAAGATTCTTAACCAATCTTATTAAAACGACCCTTAGTATATTTTTAATTCACAAATCTGGAATACTTACCTCATGCATTTTTAAGTCGAAATTATAATAATACTTAAATATAAATATTTAAAGCTAAAATCACTATTTTAGCCAACCGCGCCCCTACCGTAATAAATCAATAATTTTATTCAGAAAATTTGTGAAGAAAATAGTTTTTATCTACCTAATTCAAGGGACATGGTAGCCATCGTTATTTCTGTGTCACAATAGTTTATAAGCTTTTTTCCAGAATTCAATTACGGAACTGCAAACTGCTTTAGCACTGCTATGGTCTTAAAACAGATACGCTCACGAAACAGACAGTTGTAATGTGTCCAGCACACTGACTGCACTCGGCATTTAAATATATATATATATACTACACTCATTCAAGAATGCTCGGGGCTCCGCCCCACATTCAAAACATCATGAGTGGTTTCGAGAGTTAAAAGATGGGTTGCAAGCAGCACATAAACCTTGAACAGCAACACGTGCCAAGGTTACTAATTTGGTAAAACTCATAATTAGTGGAACGTATTGATGAATTGACCTTGCCTCAAGTCTGCAAGCAGTTCCATTGAGAAATTGGGCGTACCTTCCTTATTTACTCTTTGTTCGCAGTGATTTGGCAGACAAATCAAATAATGGACGTTTCATGTACTAAAATGAGTAGTCTAATTTTCCTTCACCTAGAATTCATGCTTACGCAGACAACAAAAGTTTTGTGAATGAAACCTGGACCGCTGGGCGTCAGAACATTCAATACCTATTAAAGATTTATCACATTGGCGTCACCATCACCACCAGGCGATAACAAACACATCTCTCATGTATAATTAGGTTTCGAATTACGGTACAGTTGTTTAATAGCGATGTTTTACCTGCAATTAAAACATTTATTAAACATACTTACCTAATTCGAAACCTAACACTTTCTATACCTGCCTGGTGGCATAACACGAGAAAACCAATGAAGCCAAGTTGCGCTAGGCGCACTACCTGGGGTGATGGTTGACATTTGAGGGGAGCGGAAGGGGCGGAGTCGACGCTGATTGGGCGAGGAGATCGGGCGGACCAATCACAGCATGACTTGTTCGGAACGGAAGTCGAGTACGCTACTCTCGTGTATAATTAGGTTTCGAATTAGGTAAGTATGTTTAATAAATGTTTTAATTGCAGGTAAAACATCGCTATTTTTCTCTCTGAAATTGCAATGATTACTTTTAATAATATAGTTGTTAGTACTAAAGTTTCAAATGTTAAGAATCGGCACTAAAGGTCGTTGATTTGGTGATTTTATGACAAAATAGATGGTGGCAAAGCTAAAGTAAATTGTAATTTGGGTCTTTCAATAATTTCATGGAGCGAATTATAATGAATATTGTAAATAAGACAGGTTTTCATTTTACTAGTTATTTTCAAGTAAGACAGCAGTTATACCGACATATTCGGCTGATAACCAATATTAAAAAACTTGCCGGGTATGCCTAGTTACAAACGAGTACTCGGCGCATCGCTGGCAGGCATATAATCGAATTTAGTATAAAGCCAAAATTTTATTACACTTTTACATTTTTATTTACGTCTAATGCTATTAAATAATTGTATGAGTAAGTATGGCAAATTTTTGTTCTCAAGTGTACGAAGTGATGTATTTACTAGCTATGTAAATAGCAATTTCAAACGTATTACATTTATTTTGTCAATAAAAGTTAAAAGACAAAGTAACAAAAAAAAAAGTTAATACAAAAAATAATGTCCATTTTTCCTCTCTCTCAGAGTCTCCCTGTGAAGTTACCAACGCATTTAAACTAAAGTTTCTTATTAAAATCTTGGTGTGATGTTACTGGAATGTTGATTTTATTACAAACCCTGTAAGATTTGAGCATTTTATTAGGTTTTATTCTGATGTCTCAAATTCTTTCACTTTTGCGTTACCCTATTTATGTTACTGATTTTTAACACAATTTCTAAACGTAATATAGTAGTAATTATTTTTTTCACAATAGCAACACTTATAGCAGCTGTCACTGTCAAAATTCTAGCCGTTAACCATTTTATTTTGTATGATAAGAACAAGTGAATTGGCGGCGTGTTTTCGTGATAAAAAAAACAGTAAACTGATACCTGTGGTTTACAAGGTAGGTTTAAGTTATTTTACTACTTGTTACTGTAAGAATAACGTTTGAGTACGTAAGATTTGTGCGAACATGGCCGCAGCTAACAACTCTTACCCGTTTTCATATAAATTGTGGTGATGCTGTAGGCAGAAGCTTTTTGTGTTACTTTTATGATACTTTTGCGTTACTTTTATGTTACTTTTATGTTACCCCTCTTAAAAGTTTATGTTACGTAACGTAAAAGCATTATAAAGCTAGGTGCATACAGTTAAACTAGCAGAACATCAGATGACAACAATATTTGTGGCATTCCGCGGGAAAAGGGACCAGTTGTATGATTGTAGTTTTAATTTTTTGTGAGTGTGTCAAAATTATATCACATTATGAGATTTTTACATATTACATTTGAGCTTTAGTGTATATGCAATTTAACTAGATTAGCATCTTTATATGACCAATAGTACGTGTCTAAAACGCTGTTTAAGTTTAGCAAAAAGGGACCAAGTTGTATGTTGATGGCCGCGGCTTCACCCGTGTGGGTAACATTAAGAAGTAGACACATTTTCAAAGAAACTGGTCGTGCAAGGTTTTAAATCATTTAAAGGCGACAAAAAAAATTTTAAATTAGTAGAAAACGATATATCCATTATTTCTAAAGAAGATATTGTGATGATTTTACCTTATGCAAATGCAGACTGTAATGGGTATGTTACTTTCCCAAATGAGGTAAATGTTAAAGAAATCAACTAAATTTCCTTAAAATTCAGATTATTTGGGATAATAAGAGTTTATTTGATTAAACCTCTGAATGAAATATTTTACTTTGTTTTATTTAAACTAACAAGACTGTCATGTATCACTGGTGTCTGGTAGACAAGTAACAAAATCTAAATTAATTTGATGGGCTAAAAATTACTTATAGCTATTACTTTTAGTCCTGCGAACATTTCGATCCTGGTAAATTAGTTTTAGTATGTTGCGTAATCTTTTATCTTTAATCATTAATTGTGCATGCAGCTTTATAACACTTTTACGTTACGGTAACATAAAAGGATTAACGTTACTTTTGTGTTACTTTTATGTTATTAGGTGATAAAATTTTGGCTTTACCCTTTATATTGATTCTTCCGTAATTTCTTGAGAAACCCGGCAAAAATAATTGTGTACCACGGGTGTTACGTACAATAGACGAATATTTTATTCATCCTTGCTAATACAAAAGTACCAAAACCGTCGGCGCGGTTGGATTCGTATTTAGCCGGCGTAAACGAAATAGTCCTTGTAGTATTACTGTTTACGTCTTTGAAAAACTAAAATGATATACAACAGATACATACTCGCATAAAAACGGATCTTCTAACAATTCTGACGCAGTGGCTCGTTGCTCCGGTTCGGGGATGAAGCAACGTAGTATGAAGCTCTTTGCTCTCTGCGACAACTCGCTCGGAATCTCCGGGTGTATCTTATAATAACCAACCTGGAAACATATTCACATCAGAAATTCTATAGAAAAATAGGTGTTGTAAAGAAGTTGCTTTGAGAGTAACAAAAAATATTCCGGGAGTACGGTTAGTATAAAATCCGCTGGTATATGAACAGCGTGAATCTGAAGTGTAAGAATATGTACAAAAATAATTAAGTGTACCACTTAAGACGCGGTCCAACCCCAATTTTAAAATAATTTACGATGCTTTACGTAAGGTTGAAAATCGCTTGTTAGATTGGACGATGTAATGCGAAAATGCGTTAATTTTGTACGATTTCATTATATTTTTCGTTTTATACTAACACAATTACTTTAGTTACTGCTGGTTATTACTTTAGTACTATACGTTGGCTAAGTATTAATTTAAAAAAATATAGTGTTATCGCTGAAAATTCTGAGAGTTAGGACGTGAAAGTTTATTTTTGTGGACCTATTCAGGATTTTTTTCTGCTGAAAGAGAGTTATATTTATGAATTCTATTCGGTTATTACTCTTTTCCTATTCTTTTTCTAACCTTAGTATTTTTTTCATAATATATTTTATCGATCTGTTTCCTTACACTAGGTGTTTAAAAATACTGCTTTTTACTATTATCAGGATACGAGCGCGCCTTAAAAAGTAATGACAGCTTTCTTAAAATGTCTATGCTGAAGCTGAGGATATAATTAATATGAATAGGAGAGTGTCTCTAGAGTTCTGAAATTATTGAACTGCGTTTTGTAACATGAAGTGGGCTTAGGAATTCGTCATTTATTTAAGAATAAGAAAAGTACACTTAACTATGGAATTATTCATATAAGTTCTATACTAAAATAGGTGCAATAAAGAAAGTTTCGAAATAAAAAAAAACATGGAGTAGTGAGTACAAAATTCGCTGGTAGACGAACTGTTTTGTTTTTGGTTTGTATAAATGCCGTGAAAATATAATTTGAAATGTAAAATATGAACACATATGCATAAGTGTGATATTATTATTTGAGCGCCAAAATAATATCACTGCTTTGTTAAAATATCCTTATGGTAAAGCGAAATAGGAGAATGGTGCCGAGTCTGCTTCTCTAAACTAAAAATCTCTAAATTTTGTTAAGATTAAATCCAAATTGGGATAACACATGCGAATGACAGCACTAAAATTAGATATTGCTCTTCATTTGTGGGTGTATTTTAGTCGTCTCGTAATTTGGTGCTCGCTAAACTAACGTAAAAATACCCAAACATGAATATAATATTTCTATTTTTAGAAATGTCTTTCTAAGTGTTACACGAACTTGGGTGTTAGTATTAACAGAATAAGGACTAACATGATTATTTTTTACATCGCTGGTTTAGTTTTTGAACAAGTGAATTGCTGTCTCTAGAGAGTCCTGTGATAATTGAACTGAGTTTTGTTTAACATACGAGATACTGGGCTTAGGCATTCGAAACTAAACTATGGAATACTTAATGAGTTACTTAAACTTACTTTAAATACAGCTGCCTGCGGTGATCCCAGTTCTATGAACGGTGGGTTTCCAGTTGCCATTTCAACGACGGTGCATCCCAAAGACCATATATCGGCCTACAACATATAAAAGATTAGAAAATAATTATTTAAACATTGTTACTAACATGACTATTAATAATAGAATCGATAATCGCACAGATAAATAACATAAGCTGAATTATGATAAATTAGCCACTCGTCATGGCTTGGCACGGGTGTAATTTTGAGAAATAGTACGTTATTTTTATCTAAATTAAACTACCGGTTAACACACACACGTTGCAGTTCCTGAAAAGTAGGATGTTTTTTCCAAAAAATTAATGTTAGAAAAAAAAAGGCTTTTAATATGTATTTATTAGTATGAGTATCAATACTAGGTACCCCAGCAATCCAAAATCTCTTGCGCCATACTACGTGTGCAGCATAGCCACAGTTCTGCGTCTACTTTAGCTAGGTAGGTATATACTCAAAGGCGTCTACCTACTAATGCTAAACTATTTAATCAAGATTCTACGATGGTCACGTAGAATGGCATATATTTGGCGGTCCAAGTTCCAATCATTCGCGGTCCGCCTGTTGCCGACCGACGCCATAGGGCTTTATATTTCATGGACCTTCTAGAATATTCTTGGAATTCTAGAATAAGTATGTAATTAAATAATACTTACAGGAGCGCCATAACCCCTCTGCCCTTTATCAATAACCTCTGGAGCCATATACTGCAATGTGCCCGCAAAAGTCTCAGTAGACGGGCACAAGCCGGCAAGACGTTTAGACGTACCGAAGTCTGAAATCTTGACGACTCCACTGTAAGTGTTTACTAGTACGTTATCGCCTTTTATATCACGGTGAACGATTTTCTGGTCGTGAAGGTATTTCAAACCTGAAAGGTAATAGTATATTTCATTACAAGTGGGGAAAGGCTGTCACTGCAAAGAGTACCGACAAATGTCTACCCGAGCCGAGACGCAGCCGAAGGCGAGGGTTGACAGTCGGAACAAGTTGCAATGACGGTTGCGCACGTGTACTGAACGATTTTTTTTAATACAGTTGCGAAAAAATGAAGCAATTTAATAAAATAAACTCGCAAAGAGAAGAAAATTTCTGGAAAATGGGGCCAACCGTAGAATATAAGCAGAGATTTTTTTTCTTCACCCATTCTGGTAGGCAAAGGGAACTATGCCCATACAGCCAAGTCTTCAGTAGAATTTTTTATTGATATGAAATGAAAATGAAATTTAATGAGATTAACCTAACTCATTCAATCAAATCATGAAATCTGATATTGAAACAAATTAGTAGCTTCTTTTTAGAAATATACGTATTTGCATGAATCATAAAAACTTCTATGATTTTTTTTAGTAAAAACTTCATGGTTGGTTTTTCTTTTTAATAGACATTATTTTGACAGTTGGGAACGAGAACGCACGAGTTCGGGAAAGGTAAAAAAAAAGCACGAGTATGTAATAGCCCACATCCCGAACGCGATACGTCCCTGCAATACGCCACTTTTTGAGCAACTGTATTAAAAATTATATTTTTGATTTTAACATGCGTTTCGATTGGAAAAACACCTTTACAGGCGATGAGACCGTATTTCATATAACTCAACGCATTTTGTACACTTAGTGTTTGACCACTATTTCACTTGATGGTCAGTGATGATGCAGTTGAAAGTGGTATCAAACTTAGCATAGAGACCAGCTCTCAAGGACAGCTGTCGGAACATACTGCTAGGTGTTTAGCGATAAGAAACCTAGTATGCTTATGATGTGTATTTTAGTCAGTAGAATTCAATATTTACAAAAGCTGCTTACTTCCACGCCCACTTCCGCCTTGTTACTAGCAGCGCACTCACACATTATGGATACAGAAAGTATTTTATAAGTCAGAACATCTTACGATTTCAATCAAATAAGGTTTGTGTTTTTTTATATTTTTTATACATACATAACTTATGTATTAGGTAGGAATTTTTATACATACATAATTAATAGTTAAAGCTATAAATGGTTAAAAAAGATGGAAGATTCATACATTTTATGTCATTTTTAACGGTTGGTAGTCATAACCATTTGTCAACAAAGGATCAAAAAATCCAATCTACGTATCATATTACAAAAACGTATATAAAAACAGAATTGACATTAAACCATTCGTTTCGAAGATACGAGGACATACAGACGCACACTCACACACACACACACACACGCACACATAACAGTTTTCTTTTTTTAGTGCGTTCGAATAGACCCCTTGTGAGCGTTTTTAGCTGAAATAACGCTATAAACGCTCACAAGGGGCGTTCGAATTGGGAATCTGTGTGTGAAAATGTAATTTCAAGTCTCTTTTTGTTCAGCGTTCGGAAAGCTAAAAAGAAGTATTTTTGCCACCAAATATGCTGTTTTTGACCCACGTCCGGAGCATGGTTGTTTGTGATCGTTTTTTGACAGCTATGTACTTGACAACATAATCATGCGATTTTAGGTCTTATGCTCAGTTGAGCGTTCGAATAGGGTGTGGGCAAAAGTGGCAATAAATAACGTTTTGAGCTTTACGAACGCACCTTTATTCGTAAGTTTTTTTAATGACATACTTGTTGTAACTCATTGCAATCGAGGTTGTAATTAGTCATTTTATTTTATGTCTTAAACTGCTAGAGTGTACTTACACAGAAGATATTTTTAAATTATGTTATATATAAACTCACATTATACAATTTCATTGAAAAGTCGTCAGGCTTGGTTTCTATACAAATCGTGATACTTGCGTAATTTATAGCAGATTTATATATCTGTGGGGAAAACACTATGTTCTTGTGTTGTTTATTGTGTAGCACTTACTTCACTACTTAGTACTGACGCTCAACAACACTAGCTCGAAAGGTTTTTTTTTCCTTTTTAGTCAGCTCCCTATGTCTTCTGTCAAGGTGCTGGTCGCCAGTTTAATAAAACACTAACATAACAAAAAAGTTACCTTCCAAAATTTGCTTCGTATAATAAGCGATGGTTGCTTCGTTTTCTTTTAGCGGTCCCCATTTGGACCTCAACAGTGCAGAGAGTGACCCTCCCGGCACTTGTTCCATGAATATCTTGAAATAGTTGTCTTCTGATATCGATCCAAGATACTGAAACATAATTATTATTATATTCTCATAATTATTGAAAATGAAACAAGGGCGTTCATTATCATTGATGGTGTTTATCTACTCGTTTAGTTTTCAGTTTAATGCAAAACAATTGAAGCAATTGATTTTACGACAGTGATTTGTGATAATTTATTGATTCAGGCGTTACTTTGCGGAAATCCATTACCCAAAAAACGATATTAAAAAATATTTAGTGACACTTCCGCTGAAAAGAAAACAATGATTTTGACCTCGACTGTCGGTCTAGCGCTCGACGAGTCAACATCTCCTGAGGATGCCTCGTGTAGAGGCGAAACACGTGTCGAATCGGTGTTGGTTTATTTGGAGTTTCTTGTGTTTTTTATTTTGTATTCTTCCTATTAGCATTTTATGCGGGAGGGAGGGTGGTGCACGCCCCCAAATAGGCCAAAATCATTGTTTTCTTTTCAGCGGAAGTGTCACAAAATATTTTTTAATATCGTTTTTTCGACAGTGATTTGTATTTTTTTATATTGTACCAGACACAATAAAAACTCCATTGTTATGAGACGCGGGGACCGCGGAAGGGATAAAAGCACGAGCCCCCTTAAAGGGCAGGGAGGTCTTAAGTAGTAACCTGCCTATAACAGCGTTTCTTCACAAGTAACGAACACTGCGCCCATAACCCTGAGACATTACGTTGTTAAGTCTCATGTGCTTGTAATTTCTCCGACAACCATACCTTCAAACCAGAACACAGTATTGCGTAGTAATAGTATTATTTGATATTGCAAATATATTATTATAGCTTCACGAAAAGGCATTGTGGTAGTATATCGCGAAAGAACTCATTCACAAAGAGTTCTACTGATAACACTCAATTCAAATAATTCACATTAATATCTGTTCATATGGGATAGTCCGTGTCTGCACGGGCCACTGAGCGCAGCTAATAAAAAAGTAAAATCAACCATCATGTGAACTAGAAAAAACGATATCATTTCAACCGTGGACGTAGATATTAGGTATAAAAAAAATTAGGAAGGGTTGGCGCTTAACATCAGACAAGCAGCTTGATCATCAGTGACAGGTATTATAAAAATAGAAAAAGGCCTGAATACATTGCAAAAAGTACTTCCGATACCGGGAATCGAACCCGAGCCTCCTGGGTGAGAGCCAGGTATCCTAGCCACTAGACCATATCGGATATTGTAAGTATAGCCGAAATTATAAGACTAAACTGATTTTTAAACAGAGCTGTTTGGCATATGGAACAAGGTTAATGACTAAAGGGCTTTTAATTTTAAATTGTTTGTAAAATAGGTTAAGATGATTGCTACAAACCTACAAAACGCACATAACTGAAATTCATGAGTAAAGTGTCAAAGATTAATATCATTGTCAAATATTCAATGACTCAGTTGCAAGTTCTCTTCGTAGTTATACAGGTTGAATGCCTCAAATTCCTCTCGGATATTTCTTTGATCGCGATCCTCACGTGAGTGTTAAAATCGCTAGCAGCGTATACAACGGAACACGTGTTTTCTATATAATTATTATAATTAAGTCACCATTTTCAAGATGGTTTTGTTATTATAAAAGCTTTGAAATAAAATCACCTTCAATATACTATCCCTGTCTCTGCTGCGAATGCATTCACAAGGAATCTCTTGAGTAATTACTCTAACTTTGTGTTATTATATAATATAGGCTTAAATTTCCAATTCCAGAACTATTAATAAATCTATTAGTTCTGTGACAAGAGAAGACTTTGCGAGCAGTATTATCAGTGGTAATTTTTCAGTCTGAGCTATCAAAATCATCCAGTTTATAACTTAACAACCTATTATCTCGGCAACTACTTGACCAATTATGCTCATACTCGAAATTTCTATTTAAAATCCGGTACCTAATGTTTATACCAAATTTTATCAAAAATCAGTCAGTAAAGAGTGCCACAGCAAACTTCCTTTCCCCTTTTTAAGAAAATTACTCCCCTCTCAAAAAATTGTACATGCATACTAAGTTTCGTCAAGATTGGTTAAAATATGCGACCTGTACAGGAATACCTACACACAACCTTTTTTATATATTTTAAATCTATATATAATTTAGGGACTTTGTCTTTTGACATGCCAGTCCCATCATAACCTTATTCTTAACTACCTATCTAGCACACATTTTATAAATTTGTTTTGCATCCTCCGATGCAGATTCTGCTAATATATGAGTAAATATTTTACATCTAATACATTTAAATTTAGCGATGTTATCAATAATTGATATATAAAGTGAATAATGTCAAAGGGAACAGTTATTGTTGCCTTTGACTTGCATTTCGGACACATTCCATAAGCACATGATAAATATCATCTATTACTCCACATGAGTCACAATTAGGTGATGTTTCCTTTCTCATCATGTAACCGAATTTATTTGTTGGAATGTGTCCAGAACGTATTCTATGGGCTATTACAACAATTTGTCTCTTTAATTTATACCTAACACACCAAGGTATAGGAGGAGGCTGACTTTGTATAGTTTTATACCAGATACCCTTTTCTTGGCTTCTCTTGTCAAAGTACTCTTTAAACTTGTTAAGGCATTTCTTCTTACATTTATATAGAATTTCAGTATGTGTTGGTTACACAACCTTACTAACATATGAACAAATGAAAGTCAGTTTGGCCAGTTAAAGCAGAGAAGCTTCGCTCGCTCGGTCAAAAACTCACCTGTACAATATTTCTATGCCTCAGCTGAGAATGTAGCAAGATTTCTTCATGTAAAGGTTGAACATCTCCGAGATTCCTTTCGGGTATTTCTTTGACAGCGATCCTCACTTGAGTGTTGAGATCTCTAGCTGCATACACGACACCGTATGTTCCCTTTCCGAGAATAACTCGCTTATTGCAGTCGTCTAGCTCATATTCAAACTGTGGAAAAATAATAATTTTGTAAAAAAATATCATTATTTAACATTATCAATAATAAAATGTTATATTTTATTAAAAGTTTATTACTTATTTTCCTTATCTTATGATGCATGGACATACAAATAGCTCACTACAACACCCAAGACCTGGGAACAAACATTTCTTTGCATCATACAAATACTTGCCCTGGCTAGTGATCGAACCTGGGACCCCATGCTTCAAAGGCAAGGTCGCTACTAACTGAGCCAACGGGAACGACTACTACGATAATACTAAAAGGTAAAGTTTTTTTTAATATTTGACATTATTATTATCATCTAATTGAATTTTATGTGTATACTTTACTTTACCAATACTAATAAATATAAACTTGTAATCGTTCTTATTAATAAGTCATTCGTAACCGTTTTTAATATAATAAACTAGCTGCGCTCCGCGGGTTCACCCGTGTCGCGATGGATAATGATGATGAATCAAAATATATAGCATATGTTCATCAGGGATAATGTAGGATTCTAATCTACACTAATATTATAAAGAGAAAAAATGTGTTTGTTTGAATAGAAATTTATGGTTTTGCATACTTTTTGGTAGACATTGACGTCTTCTATAAAACTGTAGTATGTCACTTCGTTCTATTGTCAATAGTTTACGCAGAGTACGCGATTTAAGGATTTTAAAATATTATTTTTACAGCTTGGACTAAATTATCAAAGTTTTCATATGGAATATATTCCTTTGAAAAAATCATATAGCCTATGTTCATCATGGATAATTTAGGATTCTAATAGTGAAAGAATTTATCAAATCGGTCCAGTAGTTTCGGAGCCTATTCAATTCGAACAAACGAACCAATCTTTCCACTTTATAATATTATAATTAACAATATAAAATAAATAATTACCTTTAACTGATCCTGCATGACGCTGGTGTCCAAATCGGTGACTTTTTCATGATCAGCTGTGAGTTCTGCCAAAAGATCGTGAAATCTTTGTCTGCAAGCTTCCGAAGGAAGGAATATCTGGAAGTCATCCGAATTCTCGCTCACGTACAGAAAAAAACAGCGCTCGTCGCGTTTGTATAAACTGAAAATCAATAAATAAAAAGCATTTTATTTCCTACGCATTCAAAAATTTTAAATGTTTATAAATATATATTTTTATACAAATTTAATTGAGTTTTTCGATTCATGATAATGTAAAACAGTACAGAAAAATGGTCTGCTAGCATATTGATAGCGCTTCGAATTTGTTTAAGAAATTAGGTTTTCTATGATTTGGTCATGCCTCTGAGACTGATGTTCCGAAATCAGAATGATTCTGAAAATCAATGATGAAAATCATATCCTGAATTTTCTTATCCAAACTCCTATAGAGTTTCCCTCTAATGTCCTCATTCTTAATTTTCTAGATTTTTAAGTTAACTACAAAGTAACTAGAAAATGTAATTTTTATAACATTGATTTTTTTGCACGGGAACTACCAATGACAGCTGGGAATAGAGAAAGAAATTTATTTTTAGCGTCCTCTAGGCTACCCCAAAAGAAAAAAGGAACTGTTATAGGATCACTTGGTTTTCCGTGCACGTCTATCGTCGTATGTCTGTCAAGACTCTTACTTTCGGGAACCCGTGAAGGTATAATTGAAATTTATATCAGATACTCGGGCCACGGTCTTTTTAAGCTGTGAAAACCCAAACTTGTAAATGAACGCGATCTAAAAGATATGGGCGTTAATGTTGCATATTTTACGATTTCACAAGGGATTCAAATTTATAGGGTACTTACCGTTGACTCATAAGTTTTTGCAAGAAGCAATGTCTTACAGCAGATATAAAGGAAAACATCTGAAAACCTTATTATAATACCTATGAACCTTACGATATGTAGTTTAATAACAAAAAAAGCGAATTTACTATTACAAACTGGAACAGAATATTCCAGTTGGTGCCATACCTTGTCTAGGATCCAATCTATAGATCTAGGTGAAATTTGTCCTTTAACCAAGTTTGTCTTTTGGTTAGAATTAGATAATAATTTTATTATAGATGCTTTCTTAATATACGAAACCCTCGGTGCGCAAGTCCAACTCGCACTTGGCCAGTATTATTTAAAGGTCACATGACATACCTGTAACTCCTAATCATGTCTGATGTGAACAGCCACCGATGCACCTGCCTACACTTTTCCCTCATAGCTTCTAAGCACAGGTTGAGTATCTCAACAGATTTCTCTTCCGCGCCCATATTCACGTTAACGTAGGACGGCATATAAACCTTTGTAGTTTCTAATATTAACACCTGAAAATTAAATAAAAAAAATTTAACACTAGAGTACTAATATTTCTCGACCTTATCGAGCTCGGGGGATTCACTTTTACACCAAAGGCGTAAAATGAGGTGCTTTCGTTTAGCTTATGAGGGCATTGGTGGCGTTGTCATTAATGGATCTTTTGTTAAAGCGTTCGTAAAGCTCAAAATCGTTATTTTTGCCACTTTTGCCCACACCCTATTCGAACGCTCAACTAAGCATAAGTCAAATACATAGCTGTCAAATAACGATCACAAACAACCATGCTCCAGACGTGGGTCAAAAATACCTCTTTTTTAGCTTTCCGAACGCTGAACAAAAAGAGGCATGAACGACATTTTCATCCACAGATTCCCAATTCGAACGGCCCTTGTGAGAGTTTTTATCGTTATTTTCGCTAAAAACGATCAGAATTTCTCTATTCGAACGCGCTAATAGAAAGAAGATTGGATGAGACAACAGTCACGCTTATTCCATTCGTCATTAGCATAGCACGCCCATTACGATCCAACTGCTGCGTAACAGAACTTCCTTGCAAAGAGAAGCATTGGTGTCCACATTAAAGAGGATGGATGAACTTCGTTAGTAGTAGTAGTAAGACGAGCTTAGCTCGGTTTTTATGAGAAACCTGGCCTGTTCTTGGTTAAGTGTTCCTTAACAAAGCCATCTATTGTCGAGTAGCTTTAGTGTTGCTGTGTCGGTAAAACATTTTATTGTAGCAGTTTTCTATTGCCTGAAAACACGGATTAAACGACGTTTTCTAAAAATGAAACCTAGCTAGATCGATTTATAGCCCCCGATACCCCCTGCATACTAAATCTCAGGAAAATAGTTGAAGCCGTTTCTGAGATACAGATTATATTATATACATATATACAAGAATTGCTTGACACATGAGGAACTGACGCTCGACTGATTCTGCAGTATATGAGCATGTTCTGGATAAGCCCAACGACAACATCCGTTTCGATAACCCACAAATTCTAGCTACGGAGAAACAAGGCAAGTACCATCTGCTTGGGATCCAGTGATCAAACTATTAAAATCTCAAAGCTCAATACTGCAAGACCTCTGGACACTGTGAGTACTGCGTGCATCGTGAATGTTTTGTATAAAATTATGATAGGCGGTACATAGAAATAATTTTCATAACTTTATGACAGACAACTGTCATCCAGTGTAGACTGGACTGGAGTGTGAACTGGACTACTAGTGATCATTCCATTTCACTGAAAAGTATTCGAAACGTGGGAGAAATTATATAAACAGTCTACTAGTGACCATTCCAGTTCACTGAAAAGTATTCGAAACGTGGAAGAAATTAAACGTGATTCAATCCGTTTCAAGTTTTTTAATTTCAAAAAGTATGGGCAATAAACCTGTTACTGTTCCATTGATTAGCTGACAATAACAATATGAGTCACGTATGTAAATTGCAGTTGTTATCATTATATAGGCCAAGACCATAATGATATATAAGTGTATATATGAATAAATATTTACTTTAATTTTCAACTAGCAACTGCCCGCGACTTTGTTCCCGTAGTAGGCGAATTTTCTTGATTATTCTTTTACAACCTTCTAGTGAGAATAATAAAAAAAAAACGAAATTGCTCCATCCGTTTATGCGTGATGCCCAAGGGAAATAGAGAGTCATTTATGATTAGAATACCTCTAAATAAAACAAATATATAAGCATACTTACAGGAAACCTAATAATATTTTCACAGCTGCTTTTAGTTGCTTCCACGAAGTATTCCATCCAAAATGAGAAAACTTGCTGCTCTGGGGACGTTTCTTCACTTTTCCTAAACCTGTAAATTTACAACAGTAATGTTTAACATTTAATTAACATAGTAAATTATATTATATACTGACTTTTGTTTTATTTTGAGTAAGTCGCAGCATCGTCCTTATGTCACATAACCCTTCCTACAGGAGCGGTTGCTAACGTGTTGCTCTCGTAAAAGGCACACGATTGCTCACAATCACAATACTACTGGTTTTTTTCGGAGTCTCCCTATGTCAAAGTTTTCAGGCCAACCGAAGGCCTTCGACAGTCTAACAACTGTTGTTCTAAGATAAACAACCAAGACTGACAGCCTAACGTGCCCTCCGAAGCACGGAAGCGCTCAGTCGAGTAATGCCACTAGCGGTCACCCATCCAACTCCTAATCGCAGCAAGGGTTGCTTAACATTGTTGATCGATTAAGATCGCCAAAGCAAGCGCCGCTGTAAATGCTTCAACACTTCAAAGGTTTACAGCACTCGCCAACAGTAACATTTTTTATGATATACTCTGAGTCGCAAAGCAAAAAACCGAAATAAAAATGCCAGAAATTACAAAATTACGATATGTATTAAAACATATTGAGCAATCCTTTTAAAAATAATTAAATAAAGTTTCTCAACTCAGCCATAGGACGATCACTGCTGAACATACGCCTACTTCATAAATTTTACAACGGACCAGTTGAAAGTGGCCAGCATCCAACGTCGTCCTGCGACCTTTACCAGGTCATCTGTCCACCTTGTCGGTGGACGACCCAAGCTGCGCTTACCGGTCCGTGATCTCTACTCCAGAACCTTCCGTCCCAACTCTAGATAGAAATAAAATCACAATTATCTTGTAAACTTACCGATCGATTAGCTCAATATTCCCAATAGTGGATTTCAAATACCAATTGGGTGGCTTCAATTTGAACATACATTCAGCCGCCTGGATAGCCTTCACATAATCCTGAGCCAATACTGATATTTCAAAGAAGGTTGCCACGTCCCAATAGTCTTTGAGTGAAGATAGACTGCCTTTCTTGCCAATGAGGTGGTTTAGCACCATCCCTGGAATCACACATGTGGAAAAGAGATTAAACAAGCGAATAAATAACGCACTGAAATTAGATATCGAACATACTCGTATTAAATATGATCTATATATGTATGTAGGATGTTTTGAAAAAATATTAATGTTTAAAATACTTACTTACTAGTATACCATAGAGAAGTGGAACGTAGCTATGCTAATTTTAAGAACTGGAACATAACCAGAGTGTAAGTAGGATAGAAAAAAGGCTCTCGCTCTCTCGTATTAAGATGGACGATGTAAGGTGTGTAAAAAACGAAGAAAATACATTAAATATACTTAAAGCCATCAATTAAGGTGTTTTTTCTCAGACTCTTAACCCCCTACAATCTCTCGTCCGGGATAACGAGCAGGTTGAGGTCTGAGAATACCAGATTGTACGAAATATTTCACGACGACAACGGCGTGGCCGGCGTGGCGCCATTACGAAGAAAAGACGTGCAAACGCGGCTGAAATCACCACGTTTACGATTATTTTCATTAATAGAAGATGGCAGAGAGCAAAAACGACGATGGCAAGTGCAATTACGGTGTGATGAACATGTTGGATTCTATACCAAAGTTTACGGGCGATGACTTAACCTATTCGTCAACAAAATGGTCGCAAGATCTCGAAGACAACGCTGAGATATTTGGCTGGTCGCCGCAACAAACATTGATTATTGCGCGAAGATCATTATCAGGCACTGTGGAGCTTTGGTTAAAGACAGAAAAAACTTTCAAGACGTACGAGGAACTTAAATCAGCTCTGGTGAGAGAATTTCCGGAGGTTACAAGCAGCAAACAAATGCACGAAGTAATGAGCAATCGCAAGAAGCGTGTTAACGAAACATACTACCTGTATTGGCCGAAGGCCGATAGGCAAGTATACCTATACAAAAAATACTATAGCCGGACACCAGGGGTTCCGAACAGATGTGGTTGGCAGGGCTCCCTAACAAGGCAAGAAAGGCATACAGTAAGCTCACTCACCTGGCGAAGTGGAGGGTTTATAAGAGCCACGCAGCTTCCTTGTTTGTCCCAGCGCTGGGCACACAGACAATCCGTAGACAAAGAGTCCCACATTCACGCACCAACGTCTTGCACCACACAATTGTGCCTGATGCTGCTACAGTAACTTCTGGTCCTTCGCGGTCGATTACGAGAACCAACGATACGAACTCGCGATAGGATCCTTTTGAAGATTTTTAGGTTTTTGGATTCAATGGCGGTTAGTACACGCCACGACGCAATTCACACGACTCATCCCTCGTTCCTTCAAACAGCGCGTCAGCGCACCTCGTAGGATCCGTTCAATCCAACCCTTTCCGTTCGCGCGCTCGATTTGAATCACGAGCAAAGCGCGCGAAGTTTGAGTGAGCTAATTTGCACACAATGCTTACAATGGTAAGAATTCCTCACAACCACAACTATATACGGCCCAAACATAGCCCCCGGCTTGAAAGGATTCCATTCAAAAATTAAAGTTAAGTATAACCTAATGGAGTATAAAAGTACATAGGTAACTATAATCTCTCATAACTAAGAAATCCAATACGTATTATAAACTTCGCTTATATATTTTTTAACGAATAGAAATAAATAATAATATGGAATACATAAACTAATGACAGGAATAAACTTAGGGTATAGCTATTAATTTCAATCCAATAATTAAGCTTATTCATTGGGATGGCAATGGACACAAACGGACCACTGGACGCTTTAGCACACCGCCTTTAGTTTTTACCAAAACAACACGGGTTCGACGATCTGATCCGGGATAAGTTTCCTGAATAATGCCTAACGGCCAATGTAATGGCAGAGCGTTATTTTGCATGATCAAAACGACAGTACCTTTCTGTATTGGGTTGGGGTCTGTCATCCATTTCTCACGCGCTTGCAGAGTATTCAAGTATTCAGTACTCCATCTATTCCAGTACGACTGAACTAACTTGTCGATAAGTAAAAACCGCGAACGTAATTTATCAATACTTTCTGTAATTGGCGCCGACGGAAGCGAACGCAAAGGAACAGTATGTAAAAAGTGTGCAGGAGTTAACGCTACCGGTTCCGAGGGATCTGAACTCAAAGCCTGTCCCAACGGTCTCGAGTTCAAAACAGCTTCTATCTGAATTAACACTGTTAGAAGCTCTTCATACGTAAGTATTTGAGCGCCAATCGAGCGGACAAGATGTGTTTTAAATGATTTAACTAATGATTCCCACCCCCCTCCAAAATGAGGAGAATTGGGGGGTATCATTCCCCATCGAATGCGTTGGATAGATAACTCACTATCCCACCTTTGTTTATGTTGTTCCGAACTCAAAAAAAACGCTGAGTTCATCAAGGTATGCTCGAGCACCAACAAAATTGGTCCCATTATCGGAAAACAGTTTGTCCACAGGGCCGCGTCTACCTAAAAAGCGTTTCAATGCGTTGAGAAAAGCTTCAGTACTCAAATCTGGAACCAACTCTGTGTGTGCAGCTCTAGTGGCGAGGCATATAAAAACACAAATATAAGCCTTCTGACTTATTACACCACGTTTACGATTCATAGTGATCTTTATTGGACCACAGAAGTCCAAACCTGTCTGTGAAAAGGGCTTCGACACTTGCAACCTACACTCCGGCAAATCTGCCATCACCGGCGGTACGCAAGCTTTGGGCCGTGCCCGAAAACAAGCGTAACATAAATGAACCCGGGAGCGAACAACATTTCGTCCCGCTAAAATCCAGAAACGTTGTCGCAAAATGGACAGCAGCAAATTCGGGCCAGCATGACAGTTTTCGCGGTGAGTGTAGTCAACGATTATGTTGACAATGTGATCTTTTTGCGGCAAAAGCATAGGATGCTTATGATCAAAGGTAAGATTCGAATTCTCCAACCGACCACCTACACGCAGAATGCCATTAACAATAAACGGTCTTAACTTCTGCAGTGGTCTTGTACATGACCTGCCGACTAGCACGGCACTCATTGTTTTAGCAAAGTGAACCGATTGCAGTGAATGGATGATCCTCCGTTCAGCCTCAGCTAAGTCTTCCGCATTAGGAATGCCCTTCGAAAGTACTATTTTCGAGAATCTCAACACATACACGACTATACGAAGCAACTTAGGCCACGAGGATACCCTTTGTGACAACGTATACAGTACCGGTTCTATAGGCTCGGTCAGTACCAACGATACAGTTTTAGCCTCTGGGACTGGTATATCAATGGCTGCCCGAAATGGTTGGACTGGCCATTGAGACACTTCATTTTGCAACCAAGTAGGCCCATAGAGCCACAATTGGTGTTCCAGAAGCTGAGCCGGACTGAGCCCACGCGACAGACAGTCGCTCGAATTATCTTTCGAAGAGATATGGTAGAAATGAGAGGACGACAAGTTTTCGTGTATTTTTGCCACGCGATTTGCCACAAAAGTTTTCCACTTGTGGGGACTAGAATGGATCCAGTGCAAGGTAACAGTGGAATCCGTGAAAGCAAAAATGTGATCTATATGACAACGTCTGTCAAAATTATCAAGCACTACTCTCACCAACTTCGACATCAATAAAGCTGCACACAGTTCCAAGCGAGCTAATGAAACCGTCTTGAGAGGTGCGACACGTGACCTTGCACATAGCAGTCTGACACTGACTCCATCTGGTGTCTGACAATGTATGTAGATTGCAGAACCGTACGCCTTCTCACTAGCATCCGAACAAGCCACTAAAGTTATCACACCGTTCTCTACGACACCAACATGGCGCGGTACAAACAAGCGTGATAATAACGGCAGTTCCGTCTTAAAACACGCCCATTTATCAACAATATGCTGAGGAGGCGACTCGTCCCAATCTATTTTTAACTCCCACAAGTCCCGAATTAGCAGCTTTGCATACAATATGACTGGCGCTGCGAACCCTAATATATCCCATAGCCTAGCAACTACGGACAAGATGTTCCGTTTCGTGCAAACGTCAGGACATTGAGCTACCTCAAACGAGAATTCGTCAGATCTCGGATCCCATTTGACACCTAGTATTTTATGGCTATCATCATCGAAGCTACGAATCTGCGGGTGTAGATGTGTTTCCGGTATCTGAGTGAGTAACTCGTTGGAGTTGCTGGACCACTTCATGAGGTCAAAGCCTCCAGCCTTGAATAATTCTATCAGCTGACTCGCTGTCTCTTTTGCTGTAGATACCGAGCTTACACTGAAAACCACATCATCCATGTATAAGCCCTTATGCACGGCTTGTACTGCGAATGGGTAATTGACTTGCTCGTCATCACACAGCTGCCCGATCGTTCTCAATGCTAAGTATGGGCTGGAAGTCAAACCGAAACAGACTCTGTCAAATTGCAGCAATTGCAACTGATCATTGGGGTTGAAGCGATACAACAATCGCAAGTATTTGCAATGTTCCGGGCGTACCTTTATTTGTAAATACATTTGCTTGACATCCGCACAGAATGCTACTGCAAACAAACGAAAGTTCAACAATAGGGTAAATATATCACCCTGTAAATTGGGACCGGCGTGAAGCATTTCATTCAAAGAGTGCTCACGATCAGTCCGGGCGCTGGCGTCTAATACGATTCTCAATTTAGTAGTAACTTTGCTATCCCGAATCACGCAATGATGCGGTATGACATACCCGTCATCTTCACTAGCACGTCTACTATTTGATATTGGAGTAAGGTATCCAACTTCCAAATATTCCTTCACAACATCATCGTAAGCATTTCGCAATGGCGACGACGCTTCTAGTTTACGTTCCAAAGCAAAGAAACGTTTCTGTGCAGTGTACAATGAACTACCTAAGTCAGTTGGGTTGGCCTTAAATGGTAGCGCTACGGTGTATCTACCAGTTACATCACGTGTCGTAGTGGACTTATAAATTTGCTCACACTCCTGTTCATCGCGACTAAGCCGCGCCGAGGCGGAGGACGGAACCTCTTCCAATCGCCAAAACTTGGACACCTCTTCTCGCAACTGCGAATCTACCACTGCACAATAACTCGCTGTACGAGTTGAGTTATGCGGTAATGTCAATGACGGTACTTCACCCATCACGATAAATCCAAGACTAGTCTGAATAGCATCTGGGCTACCAGGCGGTCCATACACTCTACCAGGTAATAACAACTGTGCAAACAATTGTGCCCCAATCAACAATTCTACCTCACCTGGCACCTGGAAGGTATCATCAGCAAGGGGAACGCTTGACAGGTATGCCAACGTTGACATGTTGACGCTGGCAGTCGGCAAGCTGTTTGTAATATTGTTCACTACCAACGCTTGAATGCAAAAAGCCTTTTTAGTGTCAAAGCGAGATGTAAATTCTAGCTCGGTTATACCTTGGACATGGTTAACCCCACCACCAAACCCTTGAACCGATAAGGGAGAATCTGGCTGTTGTGCCGTCAAAGACAAGCGCTTACAGCACCGAGCAGTAATGAAATGATTCATCGATCCATTATCTATGAGGGATCGAACCATATGAGCCACACCTCGAGGGTCTACAACACGCACCATAGCTGTGGCAAGTAGCACTGTAGATGAAGCTACACCCCGTAATGGTCCTTGTGTTTTATTTGCAGCATCATGCATCGAGCATAACGATACCCCTGCCTGAGGCGAAACCTCCACTTCATAATCACTAACTCCCAACAGCTCCGGGTTACCATCACAAGAATCTTCTGCAATGGATACTGGCAGTGATGTACTTGACTTTTCACTTGGAAAATGTAATAATGTATTGTGCGTTTTTACTTGACATACACTGCAACCTATTTTGGACTTACATGCGGGGGACCGATGATGAAAGCTCAAACAATTAACACACGCATTATGTTTCTTTACAATGTTATATCTTTCCTTAGATGAGACTTTAAGAAACTCGGTACATTTTGAAAAACCACTATGTTTCGAAGAATTACACAAGGGACAAACTGTACCCTCGTTTGCAGTAACAAAGGAGCTAGTATTTCTTCCAGGAACAGGCACTGACTTGGAGATCATTGGCACTCTAGTATTATTCCATTTTAACGAACTCCTCTCACTCGCATTGGACCCCGAACCTGTCCTTTCTAAAATCTTAGCTTGTTCTTTGACAAACTTTACAAATTGGCTATACACCGGTATTTGTACACTACGCACTGAATTTTCAAATAATCGCGCGGTTTCATTATCCACCTTTTTTAATGCAATATATAGATACATAAAATCTAGTTTACTTGCAATGTCTAATTTTTCATAAGCTGCCACCGACACAGAAAATTTGTCAATAAATGCATTAAGTCCATCAACAGATGGCACCTGCATTTTCTTCAAATTGAAGATTTCATCCAGATAGGCCGTAGCCAATGAACGGACATCCTGATATCTATCTACAAGAGTACTGTAAATTAGCTCATAGTTATCACCCGTGGGTGAAATCCCAGCGATTGCTTCAAGCGCTTTTCCAGACAGCTGACCGCATAAGTAAAATACTTTTTCAGACTTAGTGAGATTATTATTATTATGAATGGTGCTATTAAAACACTCGATAAACATTGGCCATGCCTTCCTATCGTTGTCTAATTGTGGTAACTTTATAGCGGGTAATTTTATTTGCGGAGATTTAAAATTGTTCAAACTCGCTTTCGTCAACTGTTCGCTTTGAAGTACGTTTACCTTATTTTGCACATATACATATAAGGTTTCAAAGGCTTCCCATTTTTTTAAACATGGTTCATACTTCGGATCCGCTTCCATTTGCAACATATTCCACTCTTCTAATTTGGCAATAAATTCTGACCGAAGTGTTGATATATTAAAAGTTGACACTAAAAATTGTTTCTCTACTGCCTCACTTTCCATACCTATAGCTAGGTCGTACAATCCTTGCATCTTCGCAAAGTATGATTGCAAGGAAGCCTCACTAAATTTAATTTTCATCCTTAACTTTCTTTCCTCTGCCATTGTTACAAATACACAACAAGCAAACTGTCGTATCGGTTACACGTACTAAATATGTCAACAATGAACAGCTGACCATGTAAACAAACTTCACGAAATGTCAAACCGGTAGTAGAAAACGTCGTAATGCGAACTTTCTATTCTATGGTTATACAAGTATGACAACTAAAGCAAACGAACGAAAATATTTCACAGTTTGCTCGCCAGAGGGCGCACGAGTGGAGTGAACATTATGCATTAACCCGTTCTCCTGACGTCACAACCGGCGTTCGTCAACAATGGACGTATAGTCGGGGACGTTCGGTCAACCTCGTACTTGCAACGTTATAATGACGAACGTAATAGCGGACAGAACAATTAATAATTAATGTAGGTAGAAAAAAAATCAATAAATGTAGGTAAATTTGCGAACTCTTACTTTAAATAAAGTTGTGAGTTATCGCAAATGCACTAAATACTTCCGTTATCAACTAATTATAGTTATGTTATGATTTGTATACCGGAATTAATTAGCAGTTAGGCACTGTTGTGACAACAAATCCCGTTATCTAATTCGACTTGTACCGGTACCTACCTAATGCCTGTGAAATGGCTTAGTAATTATTCTCGTTATTTGTTCAAATGCCTTTATTGGATTGAAACTAATAAACAAAGATAATACATTACATACAACAGGTATATCTAGGGTTTTTTGAAGTGGACTGTATTAAGTATATTATGGTATGAATAAAATATATATAATATATAATAGTTTTAACTAGATCAAATTAATCTGGGCTTCGAAGAACCAAACTATGTATTGGCCGAAGGCCGATAGGCAAGTATACCTATACAAAAAATACTATAGCCGGACACCAGGGGTTCCGAACAGATGTGGTTGGCAGGGCTCCCTAACAAGGCAAGAAAGGCATACAGTAAGCTCACTCACCTGGCGAAGTGGAGGGTTTATAAGAGCCACGCAGCTTCCTTGTTTGTCCCAGCGCTGGGCACACAGACAATCCGTAGACAAAGAGTCCCACATTCACGCACCAACGTCTTGCACCACACAATTGTGCCTGATGCTGCTACAGTAACTTCTGGTCCTTCGCGGTCGATTACGAGAACCAACGATACGAACTCGCGATAGGATCCTTTTGAAGATTTTTAGGTTTTTGGATTCAATGGCGGTTAGTACACGCCACGACGCAATTCACACGACTCATCCCTCGTTCCTTCAAACAGCGCGTCAGCGCACCTCGTAGGATCCGTTCAATCCAACCCTTTCCGTTCGCGCGCTCGATTTGAATCACGAGCAAAGCGCGCGAAGTTTGAGTGAGCTAATTTGCACACAATGCTTACAATGGTAAGAATTCCTCACAACCACAACTATATACGGCCCAAACACTACCAATACATGCTTGTTATGAAGGAATTAGGAAGAAGAGCAAAATTTCCTGACTATGTGTCGGTGCAATATATTATTGATGGAATCACTGACTATGAATCAAACAAACTTTTATTCTATGGCGTAACGTCATACGCAGCGCTCAAGGAGAAGTTGGTTCTCTACGAGACATTTAAGGAGAAAAGCAAAAAGCAGGAGAGACCACAGCGTGAAAAGATTCCATCAAAACAATTTGCAAGTAAAAACAAGGAAACTGAAGGAAGAATACAACGTTGCTACAAGTGTGGGGAGAAAGGACACCTTGCTAATGTATGTGTTAAAGGTATAAAATGTTTCAGGTGTAACTCTTATGGACATATTGGTTCAGAATGTAAAGGTGTGACCGGGAAAGAGACTACACAACCATCAACAAGTCGGCGCTCAATGTTCGTCCAGCAGCCAACAGAGAGCGAGACGGAGGTCACAGATGCACACCATGAGATGGGGTCAGGTGAGCGAACAATTGATTTGTGCGTTCAGTCAGTCCAGAGTGATAGCGGTAATCATTTTTATACTCATCAAAATGTTTTAAGTGTAAACACAAGTCCAATTACGCTGAATAAATGTGTAAAGATAGTTAAAATTCATAATATAACAGTTGATAATTGTCTCATTGATACCGGCAGCGAGTTAAATTTAATGACATTTGAATTGTTTAGTAGCTTGAATGTATCAGAGTACCAATCTGAACGGATGTTATTGACAGGATTGGGGTCTTGTAGAGTTTATTCAATGGGTAAGTTTAATGCAGAGTTAACAATAGATGGTCACTGTTATAACATCAGTTTTAACATTGTACCTACTGATGTAATACCATACAAGATTATTTTAGGGCAGCCTTTTTTGTTAAATACCATCACTGTAATTAATAAGGGTATGGTTGAGGTGAGGCCACAGTTTTATGATAGTTCTTACCTGATGTATGTACTCTCAAGTGAAGACAAAGAATGTGACATACCTGTTGTTCAAGAGATAATAGATAACTACAAGCCTGTTAAAATAAAAGAAGCACCAATAAAGTTAAAAATTGTGTTAAAAGATGATATACCTATTTCCCAACGACCACGACGATTGGCTTTGACAGAAGAAGAGGTAGTGAGGCAACAAATAGATGAATGGCTCACCAAAGGAATTATTCGACCTAGCTTTTCCGAATATGCAAGTCCACTTGTTTTAGTGCGGAAGAAGGATGGCAATATACGAGTTTGTGTTGATTATAGAAAAATAAACCAAAAGATGATAAAAGATGAACACCCATTGCCAGTCATTGATGACCAGATAGACAAGTTGAGTAAGGCTAGAGTATATAGTACCATTGACTTAAAAAATGGATTTTTTCATTTGCCAATTGAAGAAGACTCTGTGAAGTACACAGCATTTGTCACCAGCAGTCCCGAAGGTCATTATGAATTTTTAAAAGCCCCTTTTGGGTTATCCATTTGTCCTAAGTATTTTACCCGTTACATAAACATCATGTTTTCTGATTTCATAAGAAAAGGTATTGTTCAGATTTTCATAGACGATGTGATTATACTAGCTGAAGATGAAGAGCAAGCAATAGAACGGCTTAGAAACACACTGAAAGTAGCCGCTGAATATGGACTTGAAATCAACTGGAAGAAGTCGCAATTGCTACAAAGATCTGTTGAGTATCTAGGCTATGTTGTGTCAAATGGAACAGTAAAACCATCAACGGAGAAGACAAAAGCAGTTAAGGAGTTTCCAGAGCCAAAGAGTTTGAAAGAAATACATAGTTTCATTGGGCTAACGTCATACTTTAGGAAATTTATTCAAGATTATGCTTTGATTGCTAAACCATTGAGTGACTTATTGAAACATGGAGAGTTCTACTTTGGAAAAGAACAAAGATTTGCATTTGAGGTTTTGAAAGCTAAATTATGCTGTGAACCAGTACTAAAAATATTCGACATACAGTTGGACACCGAGCTGCACACAGATGCATCCAAACATGGTTACGCAGGAATTTTAATTCAACAAGATCCAGTAGATGGAAAGATGCATCCGGTACATTACATGAGCAGAAAGACAACAGAATCTCAACAAAAATTTAGCAGCTATGAGCTCGAAGCAATGGCAGTTATAGAAGCAGTAAAGAAATTTCGAAGATATCTAATTGGGATACCATTTAAAATAGTAACTGATTGTGAAGCATTTCAAAAAACTTTGAATAAGAGAGATGTTTCAGCTAAAGTGGCACGATGGATTATGTTCTTACAGGATTTCAACTATACCATTGAACATAGAACTGGAGATAAGATGCAACATGTTGATTCACTAAGCAGAAACATATGTTTTGTAAACATAGAGCTACATGCTCGAATAAAGAAGGCCCAGGAAGAAGATGATGGATTAAAGGCAATAAAAGAGGTTCTCAAAGAAAATTGTTACGAAGACTATTTTTTGGAAAATGATGTTATTTATAAAGGAATAGACAAGAAGTTAGCACTACCTGAGACAATGGATATGGAGATGATCAAAAGAGCACATGGAGTAGGACATTTTGGAAGAAAGAAAGTCAAAGATATGATTGAACGGGATTACTACATAACTAAACTGGAAAGTAAGATTGACAAAGTTATTTCAGCTTGTGTTCCATGTCTATTGGCTACCAGAAAGTTAGGGAAGAAAGAAGGACTTCTAAACCCCATTGAAAAAGGAGACTTACCGTTAGATACACTACACTGTGATCATTTAGGACCGTTGGATGCTACAAAAAAAATGTACAATTACATATTGACAGTAATGGATGGATACACTAAATGCGTTTGCATTTATCCAGTCAAGACTGTGTCAGCAAAGGAGACTGTAGACTACATGAAGCGGTGGCCTTAGTTCAATCTTGCCAGTTTCATGGTCATATTGAGATGAGATAAATCATTATTATTTTGCAGTCAAAATAATTCACATTATTTTTCAGTTATTAAACAGTGTATTTGAGTTTATATGTAGTCATTTATTTTCCAGAACATATAACTTACCAGTGAACAAAACTCTAAACATGTCAATAGAAAAAAAATGTATCATTTTAGAATAAGACATACAAGTATATCTCGATAACTGGATCAAGCATATAATAGTTGTAACTATTTAATCCGTGTTTCATACTGTAAGAAGCAATGAGTACAGAATAATAATGGTACACCTATTAGTTTATCTAAGATGAATAATATAAAAAAAAAAAAAAACTTGGTTGTATTGTAATTCTGTATAATTCACAAAAGCCAGTAATTACCTACTTGGGTTACTGTGGTAGTAGAGTAAGAATGTTAGTAAAAGAAAGTGTTATTTCAGAGTTGTTTATCTTTTATTTATAGGTGTTAAATTACCTAAGTATAAGTCAAAGTATAATGTTTGTGTAACAAATAATACAGTAGTAAAAGAAAAATAAGTTTATAACTTTAATCAATAAGTTTTGTTAGTTTCTATTTAGTGCTATGCATACCATAGTATTGTAATAAAGAATCATCTAAACAAAGATAGGACCACTACTTGCAAAATTAAGTGTTTTATGTCATGTTGTAACATAACGTAACTAAAAGCAGTATTTTGTATACCTACCTATGAAGAAAGTAATAAATAAGGTCTAGTTAAAAAGTAAAACACTATATTTTTTGATAAAGTATGTACAAAAAAAAAAATTGTAACTTTGATATTTTAAGTTGTTAATCCAAAAGTTTTTGAAGACAGGTACTTATGCCGAACATTTTGTAATCTATATTAAAGCTATTATACTATCTCAGTAATGTAAACGTCAATAAGATATTTTTGCTTTAAACTTAAATATAGCTGTAGTCTGAGGTCAGACTAAGTAGCAGGATAGCCGAGTTGTAGGATGTTTTGAAAAAATATTAATGTTTAAAATACTTACTTACTAGTATACCATAGAGAAGTGAAACGTAGCTATGCTAATTTTAAGAACTGGAACATAACCAGAGTGTAAGTAGGATAGAAAAAAGGCTCTCGCTCTCTCGTATTAAGATGGACGATGTAAAGTGTAAAAAACGAAGAAAATACATTAAATATACTTAAAGCCATCAATTAAGGTGTTTTTTCTCAGACTCTTAACCCCCTACATGTATTGGATCCATTAAATAAATGTTTTGTCGGTTAATAATAGTTTTAATGTGCCGAACTGACGGGAATTCCAATACAAACGACTAATATAATATGCAAAACAATAAGAGAAATAACTTTTAAGAGCAGTAGAACTCTTTGTGAATGAGTTCGTCAGGGGTAGTACTGGCACCATACCTTTCTCTACTGTTAAGCAGTAATTTTCGCAATACTGTGTTTTAGTTTGAAGGTACGCTTTCCGGCGAAATTACAGGCACATGAGACTTAACAACCTAATTTTTCAGTGTTATGGGCGAAGTGCAGTTCGTCTTGTGACGAAATAGGGAAAAAACAACTTTGTGGGTATCACGACAAAACTAAATCTCTAAATTTCAAGTTTTTACGACCAGTGACAACCATTTTAGGCTGTGCGTTGTCTGTCAGTCAGTCGGTCAATCAAGACTTTGATTCTTATATATTTATAATATTATATAATAATATTATATTGATTGATAAGGAATAAGACGGCAATAGTTGAGTTGAGTTACTGAGTTTATTACGTTGCTATGAACAGGAAGACTTCCTTCTTAGAGAGAAGTATGGGCTATGAGCCCAAGCGAGCCTATGCACCTAGCACACAACATGCTAAGTGCATAGAATTTTGACCAGTACAACCGGAATTTTCAACACTTAATATTTAATGCTTGCGACAAATTTTATGTTACGTTAAGTATGTTTTATCTTTAGAAACAGTATATGACTATTATATCACAATATTAGACGTTGTCTAATATGCACAGTGCAAAACTACAATTCTAAGCTGCTTATTATATACATATTCACTAAAGTATTGTAGACCAGCACCAGCGACCGTAGCGGTTCAGAGCTTAGAGAGGTTACCTTCACTGACTTCCAGGGGCTACCACTTTCGAGATTTTAATGAAACCGCTTCCAATAGCCTGCACTCTTATTCGAAGCAAATAGTGTCTTTTATTGTTTCTTGTTTCGAAACCTTACATACTCAAAATTTGTTTTTTTTAGTGACGTTGCAACTGCCATGGGCGCGTAGTGCTTACCACCAGGGGGACGACTTGCTCGTCTCGTCTCTTGATTGAATAAAATAAAACTATTTACATACCAATATGTTGTAATTCCTGAGAGTTTTTGAAGTCGTTACCAGCGATGACTAGAAGTGTAGCGAGGTTGATACCCGCATATTCGTTAGGCTGCACTTCGAAACCTTGTCTATACCTATAAAATCGATAAATGCATATAGAATTTTGTATACGAACCTTGCAGCATCACAGTTCTTTATAACGCTGTTTAAATTAAAATGACGTCATTTAGTATGGCGCAGAATAGTGTTGTCGTGCGCAGTACTATATGATGTTGCTTAAAAATAATTATGAATAAAAATATATGCATGTCAGTTTGATGAAATATGCTAGGACGACTTTATTAACACTAAGAGCTGAATTGTACCATATTTCTTGCAATTAAATTATCATTTATAATTATCATTTAAATTTATGCAGCCTTTTCAAGTAAGGCCGTACGACGGGCACCCAGACCATTATTGATCGTCGATTTCCAAGCGGAACACTTCCTATATGCTATCCGTACATGTAACGCGACTCCACAGAATAAGTCATTCTTTTATGGGACACTGTATACGATTCTATAATAAACTTCCCAATGTTATCAGAGATTTGCTTATTAATAAGTTTAAAATAACTATTAAAACTAAACTCTGTCGAAAAGGTTATTACAAAGTTTCGGATTACTTGGAGGATAAAACAACTTGGGACTGATCACTCCAGGATCTACATACTCGTGTATTACCATGTCAAAGTGTAGCGTGTCTTGCCCTACTGATATCATTATTATGGTCTCTTTCGTAAGGCAACACACTGGAGCTAATAATAAATGCACATTTGTTATACACATTAAGAAATTTGAATAAAAAAAAATGTTAAAAGACAAGCCCGCTGAGTTTCTTGCCGGATCTTCTCAGTCGTGGTCGCGTTCCGATCCGGTTGTCGATTTAAGAAATAATAAATGTAATATGACAATTTGTAAGTGTCCCCGTAGGCCTATACAGAATAAACGATTTCATTTCATTTCCTAATGGTATATATTATGTCACTGTAAAAGCCCGTATACTGATTAATCTTAGCAATCTAACTGCAAAACCCAATAAGATTTAAATTTTCAAATTATTTATTAATCTAAACGTTTGATGTATATTTAGATTGATATTTCTTGTGAGCTGTATTTAGTTGTGTTCTTGCAAATAAACTTTTATTATTATTATAATATAATGTAAGTAAATGTCAATAAACCTATGCTTACCGTTTTTGTGGTATCCCTAAAGATTTAACAAATGAATTGTGGTGACAGCTCACAATGAACGATCACAGAACTGGTTGTCTTACTCTAATCTTCGAATTTACCGTATTTGTCTTTTTCATAATATACATTTACAAGGGTATTGAATGTTTTCACTTACCAATGTATAGCATTGTTCAAACTTTCCTTATCGGTGTGTTGAGATTCGACGAACTTATCCTTGTAGATTCGGCCGCAGAGGCACAGCATGTCGGGGAAACGGTTTTCCTTTTTCTCCAGCGCTTTGACACATACTTTCAAAGCATTCTCTCTATCGCCTTCCTTATTACGTCTGTAATCATAAAAAATCCTGATGTGTCAACATACTCTTACCAATACCTAATCTATATGGGCTTGAGGCATGATTATCCTCATATATTGTAAAATAACTGGCTAAGTGCGAGTCGGACTAGAGTGCCGAGGGTTCTGTACTTCCATGCCACCAAAGAATATATTTTTCATTTCTCATACTCGGAAAGTAGTGTTGTTTTGATCTGATTATTGGGTGGAAAATGCTGCTTCCCTCCATAGAGAGGTAAAAACTCATACAAATTACTTCACACTTAAGGACCGGAATGAACTTTAAAAATAGAACTGCTGTCAGCTGTGAAGAGTTTTATGTATAAAATAAACTAATTAAAAAAACGCTGCGGCCATGTGACTTTCTAAACAGCCAGTGTGAACTTAGCGCAAAGTTCTTTGAGCGGAATAAGCCCCAATTCGCCTCAGCCGACAACTTCCAGGGAGTATCCGCCATGGAATCCATCGTCTGATGAAATACCAGAGCCAAATTTGTCATAATATATCAAACAGCATAAACATTCGAAACAAAACTGTAACTTTTAATTTCACGAATTGTCCTAATTTGAAATAGGTGCTACTAATATTATCATATATTATCAATAAATTGTTTAGATAAACAACTAGTTTTATTTTTCTCATATTCGAAATGAAAAGTAGAGTGGGCAAAGGGCAAAAGAATCAATTCCTACTCGGACTATAGCCGGTCTATAGTCTAAATACCTCGGGAATTGATTCTTTCGACCCTCGGTTAACAATCTACTTTTGTTTTATTTCTGCATTTTTCTCTAGCTCGAGCCCAACTTCACTTAGTCACTTTATGGTAATAGTTTTTATTCTCTTTAAATTGCACTATATCCACTATATACATAGCAAATATGGTGATATTAGAACGTATTACCATTTTTACGTTAGAGCAAATAACAAAAACCATAGAAAGATCACGTTTGTTATATGGGTGTGATGTTCCTTAAATTAGGAACATCACACTAGGAATTATAAACAGGAAATCTGCCATAACCACAAATATCTGTGGAAATTACATCCAGCTACGTTTTACGGTTCAAAATATTCAGTAAGTTCCTTTTTTGAGGTAGAACTAACAGACAGCGGACTTAGGTAATATGGTCCCATATACTGTAGAACCTTAAAAAAAATGCTTTGTCATTGTTTTAATTTCCGGGCGACATCAGTCTGTAAACACTTTCTGAAAATTAACGTTGGTGATACAAACGGGCACCAATGGGTAGAGACAAGATGTTATGTTTTTTTTTTATAATGGGTCATCAAAGTGACTCCCTCTCGTCTGATGGAAAGCAAAGATGGAATCAAGAAGCAATGACCATTAGTGCAGCCGTAAGCTGCACTAGTCGCCACTCGTATGATGATTTGACAGATGCTTTTTCACGCCCCGCTTGAAAGACCCAGGGTCATAGCTGCTAGGAAATACTTACGCCGGCAAAGCATTCCACAATTTACTTACACGACAGAGGTAGGAACTGCTAAACTTTTTGGTTCGTGGTAAGAAGTTTGCAACAGTATATGGATGCAATGCTAGGCCGGAACGAGTAGTTCGGGATCGGAATGGTGAGGAAGGAATATGATTAAAAAGCTCTTCAGAACATTCGCCATCAAACAACCGGTAAATAACGCTTAGAGAAGCTATAGTTCTACGCAGTTGTAGGGTCATCTGATTTTTAAGTATATTATATTGAAAATTACTCACCTATTCATAGCAAATGCGTGCATGAACCTAATAACCGGCATGTTAACATAATTCTTCCTGTTCATGATAGTCTTCAAATCATCGACGACCTGCACTATTGCGTCGTAGTCTTGTATTTCTCTATACGAGATCAGCATGTTCAGAATTGTGTCTCCGGATAGAACGGCCGGGTCGTCGAGACGACGACGCATTGCGTGCAACACATTCGCTAGTTCTACCCCATTATATGTCTCGCGCGCTTTGCGTAAGTCCGATAAGAATTTCTCTTGAAGATGCGCTCTGAAAATAATATATAAGATCTTTATACTAGTGATTAAATCAAATCAAATAAACTTTATTGTACACCAATATACATTCGAGATTGAATAATGGGCGGCCATATCGGTAATAGCAAACTCTTACAAACAACCTATGCATGGTTAGAAATATGTAAGCACAATATTTGGGCCGAAGTGTAAGCATGAGAATATAAATAAAATTAGAAATGTATAAAAACGTAGTGCCACAGTCGGCATAGATATACGAGTACAATAATTAACATCAGATCACTATTATAAGAAGACTTCATTCGACACGAATACATATTCTGTGTGTGGAGCTGAAGCCTGGGAGAGCCTGAGCCTGCCTCAGTAAGTAAATCAAAGAAGAATGAAAAAATCGTGTCGAGTGAAGTCGAATAACGAATTGTTCATGGATATAAAATTTTTAAACATAAATGGTACTATTTTTTATTATATTGTTTTTAAAGCGCTAATGTGTTCTGCTTATCGTGGCATGGTGTCTGACACGGATCTTCGGAAGACGCGGGTTCGAATCTCGTCCTAAGATTTTACTATGCTCTCTAAAAAAATTAAAAGATTGATGTAACTTGACACAGAATAATATAATAATACATATTACTACAGTACAATACTACGAAGAAATAATAGTCAGGACTGTAACAGCGTTAAAAAAATGACCCAAAAAAAGTCGTGTTCAGTACGTCATCAGTCGGAAATTTTCTTGCAAGCGAGCACACTTCAAATCTTCGCGTAAATTTTCATTTTTATCATTGTGAACTACAGGTGTGAATCATCATGCCAGCATTCGTTGTGAAGTAGTGCAGAAACAATACACGATTAAAATGTCCAGGGATCACTTTTACTAGTAAATAATAGCAAAATTATAATTATTCAAAGATGTTCGAATACGTTAACAAATCGAGATGGTCAATACTATGCAAAATAAAGTCGGTCAATTTTTATTTCATTTAGGATGTAAGTATTTTTTTCTTCAGGACTAAATATTGAAATGTATGTAATGTGCAATGGTTTTGCTTGTTGTGTTTTATTCTCGCTTGCTTGCCGATTCAATGCATAAAAATTAGTGCCTAGCTGCACTTAAGCTAGAAAAACAAGAGTATGACTGCCTGTGAAAACCAGCATAGTTATACTATGTTAATTTTGACTGAAAACAATAAAATTGTAGATAATAAAAAAATGATGTTACCTACTGTTTTTTTTTAAATTATGTTATATAAAATATCATATTTATCTTTTTATGCTGATGATTTGTCTCGAAGAAACGTCAACATCTTTAAGAGCCTTTATTCTGCGCAGTGCTGCGCGAGTTTAGGTATTTTACATTAGCGAGTTACCGCTTGAGCAAATTAGTGCGCATTAATATTTGGATCTTTTTTTGTCTACTTTGGTTTTTATGTCACAAATAGACGTTGGTCAAAAGGGTGAAATAAAATATCACGCAGGACACATTTTATTTTTAATATCGACATTAATTAACATATATGATAATTATTAATCAAGTACATGTTATCTACAAGAGCATAAACTAGAAAAAAGTAAGATTTAACTCATGTACCTACCAAAAAGAGATGAGAATAGCAAATAAAGCAACCATCAAATAGTTCCTGCTACCAGTTTCTGGATCCAGCATCAGGTCCTGGTCACCAGCTTGAAAAAATGGTATCGCGATGACGATTCATACGATCCCAAACACGGTGCGTCTACTATTAACCATCACATAGTTCCTGCTACCAGTTTCCGGTTCCAGCATGGATTCCTGGATACCAAGTACTAGCCCCTCAAGGGTCGATGTCATTATAACAATGAAATTTCTATTGTGTGTTCATATAAAATTATTTAGAATCCTACTTAGAAATGTTACTTCAATAAGTATCAGGAAGTTTTGAGCGCACTAATATTTAGTTGTGTAAGTGCGGGCGTCAGAGCGATCCTCCTCTGATCCGAACGTCCGCTGACCTCTCTCTAAGAGGCCTCAGCCGCGTCAGACGATTCGTGACTGGCGCGAACGGTTTTATGATTGATTTTAAAAACGTGTGTGTGTAAAAACCGCTCGGCAATAACAAACTAATAAACAATTTCTAAATGTAGGTAGTCTATGGAACTTGAACTTGTTAATAAAATAATGTTCTATTACATCAGGTAAGAATAATTGACATAATATACTATATCAATCATTATTATGTGACCCTTCAAACACTCAACAAAAACGCGAATTGGCGCTTCCAAAGCGTTTACGCCCTAAAGAGATACTACAGACAATGAACAGTAAACGATTGCCTACAGTTGGTACGTAATGTAGGTAACTATTTAGTATTAAAATAACAGTTCATTGTTTGGTCAAATTAAAGCACGTTTAATTTTTCAAGCTAATGAAAATTCACCCTCTGCAAATTTTAAAGTGGTTTAGCTAAGTTGCTAATCAATTTGTCAGTAATATCAACACAGTGCTTTTCTAAAGTAATTCTACAAATTGATTGAATTTTCTAAATTGATAATGAAGGTATTCTGTGACCACTGAAAAACATCCAGCTGGCTAATAACGACTTTTTTTTTTTGGTAAAATGTATGAACCTAAAATGTTTCATAATCTTTCTTTACTACATTGCGAAGAATGTCTTCTAATGTCTTCTAGACAAAAACTTAATAAATTAATCATATTTCGCGAGATATACGAGATTTACGATTGATTTATTATTAAGTTGGTCCAGTCCACTTGTTGCATAACATCGTCCCCGGCTATGACTCTGCGGTCATTGTAGAGGTTGCAGCACGCGCGTAAACCAATCCCTGCTTTCCTTCTGAATTTAAACCAATCACCGAACGTGTCTATTTGTAACCTCGGAAGTAACTTGTATTTGGAATCATACGTTGTTTTGATTTGAAGGGCCACTTTTTGTGTGGAATTTGTTCTAAATTATGCTTCCTGACTATTATTTCTTCGTAGGTACAATAACTAAAAAGTAGTCACAATATAAACAGCAACTTGTAATTGAAATAAATCTTATTCGAAAGCAGTGTTATTTCAATTGTATGTTCTAGAACTCACTTAGTTTGAACCTCGACATCTTGCAGTATATTTTTAAGTCGCAAAGTGAGGTGTTGCTTAGGATCCGCCGAGTCTTCCCCTTTGAACTTGGTGGCTGCTGGATTTGTGGTCACACATGTACCCGCATCTGTCAGCTTGTAGGACACGAACAGGAAGTTTGGCAGGGAGATCTGTGGGTAGTAAAAATAACAAATTAACAAATATAGTATTGCTATATAACAAGTGAGAATGTTCCACCAAACTACATGTATTTGTTGCAACCGGTACAAAATAACTCCAGGGGCGGAAGTCCCGACACGCTAGCACGCATTAACAACAGGGTTGCATGATTTAAATCACGTTCTTTAGGGTTACCCACAGGGTAAAACGGGACCCTATTACTAAGACTACATTCTCCGTCCATCTGTCTCAGTCTGTCCCCAGGCTGTATCTCATGAACCGTGATAGTTAGACAGTTGAAATTTTCACAGATGATGTATTTCTGTTGCCGCTAAAAAAACAAATACTAAAGCTCTGAATAAAATAAACATTTAACGGGGGCTCCCATACGACAAACGTGATATTTTAGAAACCCTTCGCGCGCGAGTCCGACTCGCACTTGGCTGGTTTTATTACATGTTTGTTTAAATTAAAATCCGAAAAAGGAATTAATTAAACGCTAGGAGTGCATATTAACCCACAGTACGATACTTAGGTGCAAACTAAGTAGTAAGTTAGTTATTATTTTATGTTAGTTAGTTATTATTATTAACTAATTTAATTACTATTATTAACTAACTTATATATATATTTAGTTATTATATATATAAGTTAGTTATTATTATTATAGGTAAGTTATTTATCACAATATGTGTCAGTAAACGTATTTATACTCTTTATACATAACAAACCTTTAACATATATTACAATAAACGATTTGATTTGATTAAAGTATACAATAATAATTTTCAAAATGCAATTCGTTTTTTCTGGTTGGTCTAGTCTGGGGATTACAATAAAAAAGTATGACTTTTTTCAACCCTGGGGTACTACTCCCACCTCTTAAAGTAGTCATGTTTCACTCAATTCGCGTTCTTTGAAGTGACTTTTAACACTAAGTTTCATTGTTCCAATGTAGTAAGATTTCACTTAAATGACAAATAGGTTAGCATGGTTGTTTTTGACGACCCCATTACCTAGTTGGTAGTGACCCTGCCTTCGAAGTGAGGGTTCCCAGGTTCTATCCCTAGCCATTGCAAACAATTGAGTGATGAGCAAGAATCTATGTGCTAGTCTTGGATGTTTCTGATGTGTCGATATGTGTTTCCATACCCTTATATATATATTCCATAATACACAGGGAATCCTAGTGTGTGAACTGTCTTTAAAAAAATATGCTTCTTTCCACAGTACAAAAGTGTACCTTCATAATTTTGTACCATGAAAATAAATGACAATACTAGTACATTAGGTAGGAATTGCCATATATGTTATATGGCAATTCCATCCAAGCACAAATAAGCACCCAGGTGTATTAGTTTTATTTGTATGTGCTCATTTGTAGCATTCATTGAAACGGCTACCTGCAGATTGGTTCCAAACTCTGCCACTTTCTTTTCAAATGATAAGTATTAAAGTCCGTCTTATTGGGTACCGACCGCCCGATACTCAGCTTGTAAGCAATAGCCTATTACAAACAACAGTCTAAGATTTTAAAGGCACTCAAACATATGAAAAACCTGAGTCAACAAAACATACAATTCTTGAGGTAACAATATCACAGCATTGTCACAGCAAAATCTTTACACCGGCACTGCAACTCTGATGGGCATCTTCATCACTTACTCAACACAAAACAACATCTCATCCTAAACACGAATGGAAAAGAAGAAAATCTTTCTCCATCTCACCACAGATGAGATCAGTACCAAAACCCCATGTATCATCATCCAAATATTAATAAATTTATCACTTATTAGCATAATGTCTGTAACAGGAAAAATACTTTGAATATTATGTAAGTACCTAGAAAGAATGAATAGAAGAATATGTGACACGGTCACATGTCTCATGTAATTCAATTACACGGGGATTTGATCTGTCATCTGAACATGATTGAGCATGTACAAGACCATTTGACAAATTGAGAATAATAGCTATGGATCTGGTACTCTCGGCTCAGCTTATGCTATTGTTAACTTTAAGTGTATGATAAAATAAAGGAAGTTGAATTATAGGTGCTTGGAGTGACTATAGAACTTATGAATCTAGCTTTCTGCCTACATTTATCTCTATAGATATGTATATATACCTATCTACAGAGCTGCTCTAATGATATCTGCCTACCTACCTATAGTATATGTAAATGTTCTGGTGCGTGATTGGGTTATCAAAATATAACAATACATTTTAAAAACTAAGGCATCCATAACTCTACATGAAATATTAGCTGCGCCCCATGGTTTCACCTGCATGGTGATGGGTGATTAATGTTTTTATTCCTAAATCATTATTATTAGATAAATACTAGAACAAAAACAAAAATTTCAAATTTTTGTTTTCAATCAAGCTATTTTTGAGCTTAAGCAAGACTAACAAACTGCAATTGATTTTTATAAGAGAGGATTTTAAGACCCACCATTTTCTCTATGCATCTAATATTAAAGAGTATGATTGATTTAGATGCACCAGATTTTAAGAGATATAATTATGATCAACTTCTTTAAATGTTGCCAAATTAAGGTTACGTTATTGAGTACTGTTTACTACGAAAGTAAAGTGGATTTCAAGGTTTGAATGCTGCCTATCCATGGCTAATATTTTTGTGATGACAATCCTATAAAATCACTGAAGTTTTTAGAAATTTGTATTTAAAGTAGGTTTCACAAAAGTCATATATTACCTTTAGCCTCAATGTTGAATCTGGATCTACATCATTGTACAGCAACACATTTTCTTTCATGTCAAAACTCTCTCGTACTCCAAGATGATACAGCAAGGAGCTCTGCTGCACCATGACGCTGAGATCCACCAATGCCACATCAGCATTGTAGAATGTGTCGAGAACATTTGTTTCACCAAAGTCAAGCTTTTCAAACTGGAAATTAGGAGATACTATATTAGCCACAGCATTGGCTCTCTACAATCTAGAAAAATAGATATTTAACAACTTCATAATGCTACTTAACATCAAATTCAATATCATAATCATAATCAGCTCAATTTGTTCCCACTGCTGGGACATGAACCCTCCTTTCAGAGAGGTTCTCTCAGTTGGGTCATAAGCCCAGTGCCGATTGGTGGAGAGGTTAGTGGCCAACCCAAGTCAAAGTTTTCAGGCCACTCAAAGGCCTTCGACATAGCCTTACAACTGTTGTCCTAAGACAAACAACCTCCTCCTCTGAAGTACGGAAGCGCTCAGTTGAATAATGTCACCAGCGGTCACCCATTCCAGTCCTGACCGCAGCAAGTGTTGCTTAACTTGTTGATTAGTTAAGATCACCAAGTCGAGCTCTGCTACGAGCACTTCCAAATTCAAAATTTCTAATATTGCCTGTCAAATTCAATAGAGTAGGTGTAAATATGTATAGTATATTATATATATATATATATATATGTATATATATATTAGTATTCCCACTGTAAAGATAGTCTAAGTTTTGGATAATAAATAAATAAATAAAATAAAATGTTTGTTACAACTCAATGCTAAAACTACTGATTGAAAAAAAACTATAGGATTTATTGAATTATGGCAAAACCTAGAGACAGTCAATACAGTTCTCCCATTCCACACACTCCTTCAATAATGCATACCAATAAGCTTTAAACATTTCAACTACTTGTTCTTTGTTTTCTCAATGTCTGACAGAAAGCCTACATACTCTCCATACATCTATGCAGGATGCTAGAAGGCTTGGCATCACAAATGGTATTATAATTATTATTTCTGGTCTGAATCATCCTACTGCTGGGTTAAAGCCTCCACTCATCCCTTTCTGAATTTTTCTGTTAACATGGATTAGTTTTCCTTATGTGAGTCTAGTACTTCACACAACTAGTCTGATTTGGCCATGCTATCACTTCACTTTGTTTTGGATCCAATTTGAATTGATTTTATTTCCTGCTTCTGATCTGGTGTTACAGAAAGAAAATATGTGCCCAGTTCAGAATCCTATAAGTATGTAGGTACAGTAAGATACAGAGGATTAATGTTCTGTTAATATTTGGAGCAGACTTTTACAAGTAAGATCTTTAAATTACACACTATTCTGAATCTTTATTATAGTGGAATAATGTATGGTGCCTTATCTCGTCAAAAGGTGTTCTATTGAAGTTAGGTTTGCTCTTATAATCGGTTCAAAATGGTGTGATGGCAATTTAAAACTGTTATAGAATTTTAATAAGGTGTGTATGAAGTCAAACAATTAAGAACAACAATTTGGTTACTCACAGAATGCCACTTCAAATTCTTTTGTGAACTATTATTAGGTATTTAATATATTTGCCACCAAAGGTGTGTTCATTAGCTTTTAGAGCATTGGTGGTGTTGTCATTGATGGCTCTTTTGTTAAAGCATTCAAAAGCTCAAAAACATTATTTTTGCCACTTTTGCCCACACCATATTCAAACGCTCAACCGAGCATAAGACCTAAAATCGCATGATTATGCTTTCAAATACATAGTTGTCCAAAAACAATCGCAAACAACCATGCTCCGGATGTGGGTCAAAAATTGCATTTTGGTGGCAAAAATAACTTTTTAGGCTTTCCGAATGCTGAACATAAAGAGCCTTAATCAACATTTTCACCCACAGATTCCCAATTCAAACGCCCTTGTGAGTGTTTTTTTGCGTTATTTTCGCCAACATGGGGCTACTTGAACGCACTACCTAATCCATGGATTTTTAGGGTTACAGCTTACAACTATTGCCGCTATCTAGTATTGGCGTGTATCTCATTTTGGGTGATGTTGAGTTGTGTTCATCAGACCTACCACCTATAGGTAATATTGGTGTCATACATTCATATACAGCACTGTAGGTAAGGTACTTACATGGATATGATGTAAATTGGCATTGACAAGTTCAGAAGCTAACCGAACTTCTTCCAATGCTCTCTTTCTGTGGCCAAGATTGGAAGTTTGTGTGATATCTAATACACAGGCAATATCCATACGAGGCCTTTGGTTCGACCCTCCAGGCTGTACCGTAGCACTGGAGCCATCGCTGCACACACTCTCGCATATACTTCTCACTTCACCTGCTGAAAAATAACAATAAAAATTCGAACACGAAAATCACAGAATGAAAACATCGTTCACTTTCGTCTCCACCTGTGTCCTCCAACGCCGCAGAAGTATTAGCAGCGCCGAAAGTTATCATTTTCTCATGTGCTTGTTAACATTTGGACGGTTTCTGTACACACATTTCTCATTTAATTTGCGCAGCTTGAGTTACAAATTCCACAACAAGTAGCGAGCGCCAGCGAACTTGTTATTTAACGATAGTGATGGGGTGGGGTAATAAATAAATTTGAGTCGTTCGATAAATAAATTTCTATGAACGAAGCATTATGAGAATTGAGAAATAATAATAATAGTAATAATTGTTTTCAAATAACACATTATTAAACTGTAGATACGTACCTACTGTATACTGTGGCGCTGCACACGAATGCCTGTTTGCCGGCATCTTTATTTCTTCTGTAATTGTTTGGCTTTTGAGATGAATATATAAAAGTTCAGGTGATCATTGATGATTCATTTCTTTGGTGTTGACGTATGATAAAAAATAATTTTTGAGTTATTATTTTGCTACTAGCTGACCCGCCAGCAGCTTCGCTCCCTTGGTCTTGGTGTAGTGGTGGAAGCGCCGATTTGGGTCTTGAGATCCTGGGTTCGATATCCAAGTGGGACAGTTATTGGGTTTTTCTGACAACGAAATTCTCAACGTAACTACGTTACACACACACTGTTGAATGCATTGCACCAGAAATTTTATTTCCTTATAATAATTTCTTAATATAAATAATTTATATTCCCTCCTGCAAACCATCATGATGGGAAATGTACTCGGGAAGCGCAAATCGGGTAGACGAAAGATGTCTTGGCTCCGCAATATCAGGGAGTGGACAGGGATTAAGACCGTAGAGCAATTGTTCAGATTGGCACATAACAAGGAACAATTTAAGACGCTGACTGCCTACCTTCAGTAATGGATTAGCACTTAAAGAAGAAGAAGCCGTACTATGGCAGTTTATGCGCGCATACCATTCAATCGAGACCCCAGTATTATACGGGACCGTGAAGCATAGAGAGATCAAGCTGCCGTCTTGGATGCATGTGACGATGATAAAATGACGAAAGATAAAATGTTTATAGTTGCGAGCTCCGGGTTTTATGCTATCCATATACCAAATATCATCAAAATCTGTGCGGTATTTTTTAGGTTATGCGTGTACACACTGACACACATACAGACATTTTAGATGATTGATATATAGATGTCATTTATGAAAATAATACATGTTTAGAGTGGAGATGATTTGCACCAGTGCAAAGACACAATGGCTTTTAATCCCGATTCAACGAGTAGTACCCTCAGAAATCACGATAACCTTATTCCATGCAGACGAAGTCGTGCGCATCAACTAGTTATGCATAAAGCCTTATTGTCTGTACCTACTTGAACGTGTTTTCGTTTGATGAAGTAGTTATTTATTGATTTATCCTAAAGTAGTTGTTGTTTTTGCTTGTTGGCGTTATGTTAGCTTGTATAACTTTTCTGCAAGAAAACATCTTTGTTAGTACATCGTCGTAGTGCCAATCATTCTGCTACGAAGGAGAAGTGTGCATGTAATTCTGCTATAAGTGTTTGATGGGTATTGTATCAAGTGAAATTACGGGGCAAACGAGAATGTCTTGGAGTCACGAGTGTTGTGAAAAGTCACAGCTTAGCATTCTGGGCAGTACCAGCAACTGTCACTCAACTACGCTGTATCTATTAGGTGTATGACTTGCCTGTGGGCCGAGCACAAAAATCTGCTTAAGTGTAACGTTATCGTATCGTATACGTATTCAGTACAAACTATGAGTTATCTGTACCACTATTGTACTAGATAAATGACAGTTTGTACTAAATACCTTAACGTTGCGATTACGTTACACTTTAACAGATTTTAGTGCTCAGGCCACTGGCTTGTCACTCGTTATATACACAAGCAATGGTATAGAAAAAAAACATTGCTCATTTCCTTTTAATATTAGGACACTCAGATTTTTATTTCAAACCAGTGTGTAAACATCTTGACGTTATGAGAATTCAGTTGGGGTGAACTACTCTAAAACGCACGTATCTAGGCCTGCTATTTAAAAACATACTTTTATTTTTGGATTTATTACAAAATATATAGTAGAAACAAAATGATATACCTATAATACATAAGGATATTATGTTGGAATTGACCTGGGATGATATAGCTTTGTTTAAGTGATAAACATCACCTGCTTTAAATTGTTGCTTGAGATGTATATGTCGATATGTTTTGTTTCGGTATGCAACACTAGTAGTTGTCAAAAATCATGTTTAGTATACCGCCATCTATCGTATAGAATTTCCACTAGTTCCAAAAATTGGGTTGGTTGGTAATAATGTTGTTGCAAAATTTCCATAGATGGTGTTAAAAAAAAATATATTGAGTTTCAAAGATTTCTTAAAAGATATAGTTAAAAGCAAAAACAATGTAATAAAATAAAAAAAACACTGTTGTATGCTGTGGTACGGTAAGTACATCCTATACTTACCTATAATAAACACGAAAGTTTGTATGTATAGATGTTTGTGACTCTTTTACACAAAAACTACTGAATGGAATTTTTTGAATATTGGTATGTAGGTAGATCAGTTAAGGCGCTGGAATAACATATACTTATATAGGATATCTTTTCATCATAATCATCATCATCATCCACCACCACGCGGGTGTAACCACGGGGCGTAGCTAGCGTGCAGCTTTTCGCCGTAAGGAGTAGAGTACTTATTCTCTCTGCCGATGCCGTGGGGATGCTAATCGTAAGAGGTAGCCTTGAATGGTATCACCGGAGTGCCAGCTAAGTATGCTGCCGTGAAACATTAGGACGTAACCATTACTGTATTAGGGTGTGAAGGGCACTTCGAGTGAAATTACTAGGCGAAAGAGACTCAAAGCCCTACTGTATGTCACGGGCTGACGAGCGGAGCACTGTACCACACAGAACTACAATTTTAACCTCTTTTTGTACTTTTTCATACTCATACTTTCATCCATAGGGAGGTATATATACTTACCTTTCTTTACTTTGAGTGTACCTACGTTATGTTGCTTTTTGTATTCAAACAGGGTGTTTGTAACACAATCGTTCTACTCCAAGCAAATCTTAAGCACACTCATATCCACAAACTATTATAGGGATACTAAACGTCTTAACAGTCTCATTCATTTATCACCATGATTCACTCTTATCTACTTATTAAACTCCTTATTTTTCTTAGGCGTTTTCGCCCAAACCCAAATTCTTCTCTTCCTTGGAGGATACTCGGTGAGGGCAACCCTACTCCCTGTATGCCTGTGAGAAACACACAAGTTAATCTTATATTATAGCCTTCATTCTACTTGAGTGCAAAGAGGGTTCTCAGCAAGTGTAATAGATGTTGCGAAATAGTTAACTAAGAGGGGGTATAGGCATTCAGAGCAGTAATGAAAAGGTGTTGGCAGGCGGTGGCGTGTGTAGCGGGTCGCCATCTTCCCACAGGAACAGAGGAAGGCGATGTCTGTCACATGCATCAACTCGTGAACGTGTGTTGCCTGCGGATACTGGTCTGCATTCAATTCTTATATACCAACAAGACAGAAACAAAGTAAGTATCTATATTTTATTTATTAAGTACATGTATTTATAAAAAAATCTGTTGTCTTTAAAATAATTGTTTTTGATCACTTAATTGCAAATAGTTAATAAAGCATGGACCCTAGAGTTTGTGGAGTGCTGTTGTATTTAATAAAAAAAAACATCATTCTGATGCATCACTCAAACGTTTAAACGTGTTCACCCCTAGACCCACTCATAGTATTATCACAAAACAAGTAGGTACTGCAGCCTCTGTCTGTAGGTATAATTACGTTTCACGGATTGATAGTTGCCGTGTGGTTTGTTGTAATTTTATGGACTGTCATATACTTTGCGCTTTGTCTAATTTATTAATAATATAATATAATAAACCGCAACTTATTTTTTCAGGAGTCCTCTCATCTGACATTCAAGGCCGATATAAGACGCCCTCGCGCGAAACTGAGACGAATATTACATATGCAATATGTATCTACATACAGAGGTAACTACAAAACAGCTCCACACACAGTATCGATGAAAAAATACTGTAGCAGACATGACGCTTACAACATAGAAAAATAAAACACCTAGGTGACGTCCTAATTTATTTAAATAAAAAGAAATAACAGAAAGTTTGCTCTTGCTAAGCAGGCGTTAATGCTTTATAAATCATATAATAAAAAAACATATAAGTGTACTTAGTATTTATTTCAGGAGGGAATTCACAATGTTTAAAAGTATGGTAGTAACTAAAAGGCACTGTTGTAATTTAAATAATTATATAATTATGACTGATAATTTCCCATGTTTGTTAAAATGCAATACCTAGAAGTAAAACCACTGATGTTTGCGAAATCTACTTTCCGAGGATGATCTTGCGTGAAGCGCCGAAGCTTTGTCCTGATTGCGAAGCCAATTTGTTGGTGCCCGCTTGTAGACCAATCACAGCCTGTCCAGCGCGTAAGACGTCCTCGCTGAACTCACGGCGGTTTTCTTCGGATGGCTTGGGGCCAAGGTGAGGGCCACGCCATTCGGGGTGTTTGTGCGCCTGTTTCAAGAAGAAAAATACTTTATAATTACATTGACGATGATAAGAGTTCCCTAGACTCGACAAATAACGATGGGAACCTGTATTAGGAAGATGAACACCAAACTTAGTTGAGAGTTCTGCTACAAGTCCCATGGATATTTAGACCAGAGGCACAGTGTAAATTATTAAATATTCAGGTCTTACTGGAGAATGCACATGTATCAAGACATTTACGTAATACCTATAAAGTTTAAAATATTGATATTGGACTTTGAGATTAATATCAAAATCTGAATGAGTTTCTTTAAAAAAATGGGACCTTTTATGCAAATTTGGTCTTAATTATTTCGTCAATATGATTTTTAATCTAACTAATATTTAGAATGTCAACTATACAGTTACTAACTACTTTTAAAAGTCATCGTGTAAGTTTTTATATAGTAGCCATTCATTTATCAAGTTTAAGGAGTTGTTTATGCCATTTTCATGGTAATTGTTATTATTGTCCGTGAAAATAGCAGTGCTGTCATCGGCTACATGACCAAGGATGAGTTATTACCCGAGGAAAACCTTTATTTAAATTAAGAACAATAAGGGCCCTAGTATGCTACCCTGAGGCACACCATACTTTACATGTCTGCAGTTTTACCAGTATTTGAGTTCTACTTTAGTGTCCTTTTTAACCTTGCGATTTCAACGTCTATACGTCTGCTGTCTATTCGTAAGAGATGCCTTTATTAGGTTTGTTATGGTCCTATTATACCGGAAATCTCAAGTATTTTTAAATTAAAATGTTGTGGTTAACGTGATTAAAATATTTGGTCATTACCATGTATAGTGCTATGATCACGGATTTAGAAAGGGAGATCCGTGGCTTTGACTCTTTTTTTTGGTATCAAGACTAGTATAGACAATCTCAAGAAAGTCAAGAAGGCCCATTTTATGGACTTATCTATACGAAAGCCAACCTGCTCTGGTGGAAAAATGTTGATGTTTTTAAAATAAAAGCCGAGACGTTCATGTATAACCCTATCATAAGCTTTAGAAAATACTGATACTAACGCAAATGGTTTATAAAACAGCACACCCGCTATATCCAGTTTTTTAAAAAGTCTTACGATGTCTTTTAATGTTCTTTTAACGATGGAAGTATTTTAATTACTCGAGCTACTACACAAAGTTACAACCAATGTTAGCATTTGCAGATACACGCATACAGCTTAAATGTACCAGTCCACTGACAGCAGCTGGCAGCATACCAAGAATGCTTACAAAAAGAACAACGAGAAAGTCAACTATATGTGCCTCCCACAAACAGTCATAATTCTTACGCCATCAATTTTAGGAAATCCTTTGTAAAATGGGCCGCATATCCAAGAAAAAAATAACAAATCTTAGAATAGCGGGTCAACTGTTTCTTTTTTAATTTATATTTATTGGACATTGTCCTTTGACATGCCAGATCCATCATAACCATATTCTAAAATATCTAGCAGATATTTTATAATTTTTTATTGCATCCTTAGATCCAGGTTCTGCTACACATTTAACTTTAGTCGTGTTATCAGTTGTTGCCTTTGACCTGAATTTCGGACACATTTCATAAGCACCTGAGTTATGGCAACTATTACTCATGAGTACACATTCGGATGATGTTTCCTGTCTCATCATAAATCTGAATTGGGGTAAGTATATTGTAGTTTATTTACCGTCCTTCCAATCGCAAAGATGGTCTGTGTCACGAGGGCGATGTTCTTCTGGTCCCAAAGGTCAGTGGTCTGGAAGAGGTCCACATCAGGCACTCCATACTTCACGCAGGCTTTCTGGAATCTGAAATGATATGGAAAACATCACTGATTAAGGTCGTGTATTAATCTGGTCACTGGTCTAGACCTATATGAGTTAATTATTTCTTAGATTTTTGTGATAACTATACATTAAAATTAAAATTAAACAGATTTGATATTTATATTGTTTTATTATTTTAATCCTTTGGAAACATCTCTCACGTCTCGGGTACAATGAATGTTTAATTATCTAATAAATATTTATAAAACTACCTATTTGTATCCGCTTTGCTTAAATATACTCGTATTATTAAATGAAAATGTTATTAAAGCACCTAGAAGTCGTTCACGGTGATCAGAAGTCTTGCAGTATCGTGTTGGTCTTTGGATTTAATATACTTTACTACCTACTGCCTTGTCTGCATGTATGTGTGTGTGATCGTAGTTCGTCTGATTTTTATAAATTTTCAGTAGATTTTTCGTTTTGAGGTTTTCTACACAAGGAGCCTTTATGAGATCATTCTGACCATTCGTCCTTCCGTCCTAATCATTTGCGTAATAACTTCTATAGTTATAAACGTACTATCATATATATCCAAACTATGCGCCATACACATCTTCCAAACTGATAGATCCCAGTAAAAACTTTAATGTAAAAATGTTTTGAATATAATGTTATTGTTGACCGAGCGGGCGAAGCGTGTCGCTTTAACTGGCCAAATTGAATTTCATCTGTCCTTACATTTGTTAGGTTGTTCGTAGGTATTCCATTACAGGATCCAGTACAGTTTTTCAACCAATCTTAAACGAAATTTGCTATGTATGTTCTGCCGTTTAATTTGTTTTTATTGTTGTCGGTGATTTTAAATGGAAGATGGGGTACTTTTCCGAAAAAGGGTGGAAATTTGCTGCGGCGCTATTTATCGACCGATATTGATAAACTTTGGTACACACATTAGGTACCTGACTTTTAATAGAGAAATTTCGAATATAATCATAATTGGTCAAGTGGTTTCTGAGATGATAGGTTGTGAATTACTGCGATAAATTGCCGCTGATAAGACTATGTGCTCGCGAGGTTTACTGTTCGCAGAACTACTAGTATAACATTCCGAGCGATCAATGGAGAAAAAGCTGTAAATCTAATTTCGTATCTCATCCCTCTATAGCAAGTATGTGATAATAAAACGACACACTCCTGAAGTTTACTAATTTAAGTTCATGAATTTCATAAAGCCGCTCGTAGCACTCGTAGAGCTCCTACTTTTCGTTTGTAATTCGTGCTTCATTATTTTACATACCTACTTTGGCCTAAAATATAATATTATATTATTATTAGCGTTTCAATAGAAACAAAGATTTGAAAATCCAACTTTGATATCCTTCACGTTATTCGACTGCGGTAAGGAATATTCGAAATTTAATTCTAAACAACTTTTTTAAAACTGTTGTTTGTGTTAAATTGAAAATAAACGAGTTATTCAGTAAATAATAATTAACTCTTAAAATCAAGATGGCGGATGGCGCAATTAATCGATTAGACGCAAAACAAAATTTAGACTGCCAGTGACCCTCCCCATCGAATGCCAAAGGACAAGCAGAGTAGCAATTTACTTAAATTTTTTTCCAGGTTTGCACCTTTTTTGAGCTAATTTGACCGGCCTATTCGTACAAATTTCGTTTTTTTTTTAATATTTTTTAAAGGATTACTAGCAATGTGGGTTGCATATTACTAGTAGTCTTGGCAAAATATGTATGGGGATCGAACTCACGATCTCTCGATCGCAATGGAAAATAATTGTTTTAGAAAAGTACATGGGGCGGCGGAAATAAAGTGGCCTACACTCATAAAAAATATAAATCCGGCACTGCGTACAGTCTATTAGGAACAGTCCCAGAATCAACATTTTCTTGGATCAACGTTTACTTGTGTTTAGTTCTAGCAGTTTTCAGTTGAGGCTGATTTTCTAATGATGAAGGTATGTCGGATCACATATCACGTAACCTCATATCATAATAAAATAATACTCAACAACAGCAATTCTTGCTTCGTGGTAGTTTGCTTCGTCTTTTTAGTCGGCGTTTCGCACTTGTAGGTGACTAGCATTTAAATGCATATTATGAAAACATTTAGCATTACTTTCCAGTCTCGTCACTTGATAAATAGAAAAACAACAATTTCATATCTATCGAATCATCGAGATATAGACCATAACACTATATATACCTACCTACTGTATTTACATATCAATGTTTATTTGTTTGATACTTAGATAATAATCTAATCCGCTATCATCTTCTATTGTTTAGTTTCATTGAAAAGAAATGTCAAACATTTTCCTTCTAGCTGGAAATACTTATTCTACGTACACCCGAGTAATCTTGGAAAGATGCCAAGGGCAATGTAACTCTTAAATGGTAGATGAAGATTATCAAGAGTTCTTTGTTAGATTTTATTCACAACAAGTGTACTATCCCACAACTGCTGACCTAAGCCGTACATAAATCTCCATTGGCCTACACTCGTTTACTGCTGGGCATAGTCCTATCATAATACGCTCTTTACTACAGTATGCATCTATGTGCCTACCACCAGCTGTCACACACAGGTTTTTGTATCTCGTTTTAATTCAATATAATCTAATACCTAATGCTTGTGTCACTGAGTAAGATCAGTCTAATAAGTAACCGAGTTAGCCTGATGGGCAGATGATAGAGTTATACTTGTGACTATAACAATAATTTCTCACAACATTGTTGGAATCTGTATGACATACTGTGGACCTAGCACGAATAACTGCGTAAGTGTAACGTAACGTGTCATTCCTGTGAAAAAGAACAAACTGTAATTTATCTAGGGCAACTGTGACACAGAAAGCTTTTATGTTTGTACGCTGAAAAGTGACGCGTTGATGCTTACGATACGAATCCTTTTGCGCAAACTATTTGTGCTACGGCGTCTGGTAGGTATCGAAAATAATACGCAAATTTATGTTAGCGAGAAGCGCGTAATTGTAACAAAGAAAATTAAAACTTGTACGTAACAGGGCAGCAGGTCTCAGAATTTTATTGTTTTATGATAATCAATAAAAAGGTGTTATTATATATTTTTATCATTTGTCCGGCAATCTGGTTATTTACAGCCTACGGGAATGAATGAGTTTTAATAAAACTGTACCTAAACATTGTTTTTACTTCTTTACTTTATTTTTTATGTATGTTGGGCACAATATCGTTTTGATTGCTATACATATGTTGAAATACGCTATAAATAAATATTGAAAATTTGAGCTGTTTATCGGGCATTTCCCAACGATTTCTACAAATATCACACAAATATATCATGAGAACTTGGCTCTATGCCATAATGGGCTACTTGATTATATTATAGGTAGAGTGGAGTGCAGTGTGCATCCCACGTGATTGGGGTAGCAGCAATAATTAATGAAGATCGTTCGTCTTTTCAACGGGCCTAATGGACACACTTTCTCATAAACCAAATTTTAAATCGTCTAGAAAACCAGATCAACGCCCTAAACAAAACGTATTATTATTATTTCGTTTATTTCAATTATGTCACGGATTTCATCAAGCCTTCTACAAAGGTATAAGTGGGGCTGTAGCCAACACTTAGAGGCCTGTTTGGTATGAAATATACAATGTAGTATAAAAACAGAAACATTATGGATGAAGGTTAACATGGTATATCTATTACGAAATTGGTAAAATAATTTATTAATTTATTTATTTAGGCAGGTGACTTGTTACCCACTAAACGGAACCATCATCAATGGTGACAAAAGGGCCAACGTTGGCGTGGATGACTAAAGGGTGTCGAGAGGTGTGCTTATTATTATTATATTAAGAGCCCCACACACATAATTTTATTATGAAGCTCGGTGCGAACGACCAAGTCGCTCACCAGTTTTTTAGCGTCACGCTTGCGGATTACAGTTCAGTCTGTAATCTGTGGTTCAGTGCACAGATATAATATGTACATGTTAATTCAATTGTGTAGGTATCTGATGTGTTTCAGTACCACTCAGTGCTAATTCAAAAGAATTGTTTAAAGTTTTTCTTGTAGCTTCTCGACTGTTCCATAATTAGAAATAAACGTCATGTTTTAGTAAATCTTGACATTCATTAATTATAAAATTGTATGCGCTTTTACATTAAACCCCTAAAAGGAAAGACAAGGGAAAAAATCAAGTCATAAACAAATAGCAATAAAATTCAACATCCATTATACATTTAATATACGTGCTACTTATGTATAGTGTAAACTAAAATTATCATTTAGATAGGCACATACTACTTTTCTGTTATTGAGAGTAACTCTACTCTGGCTATTATGTGGCGGAACTGTAAAATTAATAAATCGACGGTGGTAACCAATTAGAATCACCCAAAAAGAATGATCCAGTAAAAGGCGAAGTCTAAATTAAAAGTGTATACAAATCTTGTTAACTTGACCTCGTTTTTGGGTAACGGTCAAAATGTAATGAAAAAGCATGCATTGAAAACTCTTGCTCATTATATGTAGAAAAAATCGGAATACTACACAGCTACCAAAATAGTGGCCAAACTGCCACCAGCTCCTTTATTAGAAAGATAACATATTGATAAACTTTATTTAAGACGCGGTCCAACCTCAATTTTAAAATAATTTACGATGCTTTACGTAAGGTTGAAAATCGCTTGTTAGAGTGGACGATGTAATGCGAAAATGCGTTAATTTTGTACGTTTTCTTTATATTTTTCGATATATACTAACACAATTGAAAAAACTGTTGGTTACTACTTTAGTACTATATGTTGGCTATGTATTACCTAAAAAATAATATAGTGTTATCGCTGAAAATTCTGAGAGTTTGGACGTGAAAGTTTATTTTTATGCACCTATTTAGGATTGTTTTCTGCAGAGAGCGAGTAATATTTATGAATTCTGTTCGGTTATTACTCTTTGCCTGTTCCTTTTCTAACCTAAGTTTGTTTTTCATAGATTATTATCGAACAGTTTCGTTACACTCGATGTTTAAAGATTCTGCTTTTTACTATTATCAGGATACGACCGCGCCTTAATAAGTAAGATGCTATAAGAAATAGCTACACAAACAGAACAATGTTAAATTAGTAGATCATTAGTCAAATTGTTAACTGGCACATGGAAAGATAACTTATTTATTATAATATAATAAATAAGTTACTACATATTATGTAGTATCTATAATATTCGCCTTTTTTGCATATGTCACGTCTATTAGCGTATTGAAAATTATGAAAAAAAATGTTTTATTACAACAGTATTATCTTTGTGACCAGCAGCGATTTAAAACCGCTAGACCTAATTTGACTAAGAACTAACTATATAAATCAAAAAAATATTGAGGTACCTACCTAAAGAAATTTTATAACTATTTCAAATCAACAATTTTATTATCCAATGAGATAACATCATTGCAATTATCATGCTATTTGATAATAAGGTGATGGTGAAGTTGAAAGAAGTGGGAGAGAAGACAGTTTGAGTATAGTGAATAAAATCAGATCTTTCCCTTTGCAGCTTGTGCATGCAATGTAGACTATACATATGTATACTTTTATTGGATTTAAATCTTAATAAATCCAATAAAAGTTGTCTGATCCTTACAAATTTCTTATTTCATTCAAATACATTTAGCCGATTCGGTGTTACGTGGTAACAAACTTATACACGTACTTTCGCATTTTTAATATGAAAGAATATGATATAATATCGTCCTAAGGCCTTTGAATTTCTCACACTTTAACAAAAATATTCAAATTGATCACAAATTGTGTACAAGTAACAACATTATTTTAGAGTTTCATTAAACTATGCATGTACCGCAGTGCATACTGTTTGTGTGCTACGGATGCATGGTAAAAAAAGTATATTACATTGACACTTAAAAAGTAGCAAGCAATGCAAGGCATTTCTCAATAGGATATCCCGTGTCCAGAACTACAACAGTCTAACAACTACCTACTGCAGTCTATCTGCATGCATGTACTTCTTTTAAATCAAGGTGCAATAACGATAGTTTAACAATAACGACAGCTAATAATGGTGTACGCCTTCAGCGACGAAAATACCAAAATTAGTAGTGTGCAGGCTAGTTTTAATAAACCGGTATCTGCCAGGGTCCTTCAGACTCTGTGCTATCGCAAATAAACTTTTCCTAAAATAAATCTTTAAACTATTGTAACGCTTGTGCTTCCCGGCAATAAAGATAAACGAAACTGAATGATTTTTTTGTTATTTATCTGCCCCCGCTTAAAGATCAAAATAACCAAGACTCTATCAAAAGTTATTCCAGGTGAGTTAAATAAATATATATATATATATATATATATAATCTTTGTGTGAGGTCGCTCCAGGCGCCCGAACTTTATTTTTTTTTATAATTTACTAGAGATTTTGGTGAGAATATCACTTTATAGGAGCGCTCACATCCATATTTTTCAATGATACATTCACATGTACTTACAATAATTTTTTTTTTATTATTACACTTATTAGTGATAAGGGAGATAGTGGGCTATGGACGAGACTACCGGTGTTATGCCCTGCTGTTTGTGCATGCTCAAAATTGCAGCTATTACTAAGATTTTCGATATATTATGTTTCTAAAACGTACGGACGATTTAATGTCAGGAAATTGTAACCTTACGGACTTACTGATTAATGTTATCCATGAACTTGTAATCCCCTCCACTGACGTTGACCTTAGAGATGATGCCAGGCTGCAGCCGGTTCATCAGCTTGCAGAGGATGATGCCGTCGCGAAGCGCCAGCTCGTAAGGAAGGTCTGATGGGAACCTCTCGCCGATGACAGCTTCAATCCACTGCTTTGCCTCTGCTTCCTTCTCGGGCTCGCGTTTACCAGCGCACTGGAATGGAAATGAAATTCGGTTAATTTGATTGCAACAATTCTTTGAAATGGCCAAGTCACAAAGTCTACACTCTGCCAACCTAGATGTCGCTGCACATTCGTAAAACACGCATGTGTGTCATTCGTAACTATTGGTTTGAATTCTAAATGTGCGCGATGGAATAACCATAATATTATGTATATTGTTATTGTTGTTTCGTTTCATTAGTCTCTTCTCTTCTTCTCATATCGGACGTTAAGTTGGAGAGTAAACTTGATTTGATTATATTTACTTGTTTGTGTATATGTAAATGTATTATTCTGAGTTAGTTTATTGATTTTATTTTGATTTTCAGAGTGCCGTACCTCAAAAGGAAAAAGGAGACCTTATAAGATCACTTTATTGACCGTCTGTCCATCTGTCTGTCTAATCATTTTTGCACACATAGGAATATCATAATGATATGTTTTATTCTTTTTGTTAAGTAAATTTTACATAATAATTATCTAATTAAATAATTTAATCTTACCACAATGCCCTATCAGAAGCGCTCTAACTTGAATGCTGTATATACTTTTTTTTTTTTTTGAGTTTGGGAATTGCTGTCCACTTCCCTTCCGCCGCGAGGGTGACGGTAAGGGGTATGTGCGGCTCAGACCCACTAAAACCTCCCCGTGAGCAGTCCTCCACCATGGTGGGGCGAGACGGGATCGCTCTGGCATTCACTATCTCGCCCCAGCGGTAGGCCCGGATTGATCTTAACCGGGCCTCAGCGCCTGCGAAGGGATGACCTTGCTCACCAAGGTCACCCCCTAGACGTGTAGGGGCGTGCTAGCCGGCCGACCCCAATGCTGTATATACTTACTATAAGTCTTTCTATGGTTATAATATTAATATATAACAATACATTAAATAATTCAAGTGTCGGTCTAAGTCTCTAGTCTTGGTCTAAGTAACACAGAACATACACTACGAAAATGACTTCTTGTGTTGTAGTGTCTTCATACGAGTACCTTTCAAGCTTTACTGAGATATTACCTTGAGATACATTACTATAAACAAGATAATGTCCCTGTGCGGACGTATGTTCTACTCTGTGTCTGAATCACGGACATAAAAGCGTACGATAAGCAAGAAAAACATTACTGAGCTATTCCAGTACATCCAGCCGAAGGACACTATGACTAATTGTTATTGTTTTTATTAACAATGGGCCAACGACTGCAGTTGTTGGTTAGGTACCTATGTATACATATAGGGACGAGTTGATACGTTTCGCCCCATTGACGTTTCCGGTGGCCCTGTACTTTGCTCGTCTCTACGAGATATTGGTTTTAGAGTGACATTTGTCCAGTAATTTCACTAACTGCAGTGCCATCAACCTTTAAAACAGTACAGCTTGTACTCTACTGCTGGAGACAGACATCTTTGTCATCATGGAGACAACTTTATTTATTCGCATCTGGCACCACGGCGAAGTGGTAGCAACCTAGACGAATTGTGAACAAAAGGCTTACCACCTAGAACAGTAACAGGAAAACATGTCAAACAGTGTATTTAAAAAAAATACGTATTATGTTGTATTATTCTGACGTAAGCATATAACTTGAATATGTACTTGAAATAATTTAAGGACATTTTATTATTATTTGATTGTAATTTATGACGTAATAGTCACTGCCCTGACTCCGCCCATCCGCTCAGTGTTAGATAATATTCTCTCCTGCATCAGGATGCGAATTGTAAGGCGACTTAGGTACTAGGTGGTCTTTAGTGCAAGAGACCGTCTTGGTCGGTATGCAGTTATACAGTACCCAATATTCTGCCTCGAAGCAATAGTGCGAACGGCGTCAATATTTCGAGGTGACAAGTGCAGTGCCCCGCAAAAGTGTTTTTTTATGGTGGCATAGTGTTGGGCATGCACGGTACTTACCATCAGTCACACGACTTGCCAGTCTCTCGATAGTATAAAAAACAACGACACAAAATTAACTGTACCGAGTAGGTGCGGGTAACATTACTCATAATGAAGTTAAAAAAACTTTGAACGGATTAAATCATATACTACTAGCGACTGCCCGCGACTTCGTTCGCGTAGTAGGCTCGGTCTTCGGCCTCGCCATAACCTCCCATATTTTCTAGATTTTTCTTTCATAAGAACCTTCTCCTGACAATAATTAACACAACAAAAAAGAATTAGCGAAATCGGTAAAGCCATTCTCAAGTTATAGCGTGACCAAATATACCAAACTAGCATAAACAAACAGAGCTAAACAAATAACTAAAAAAGGGGTTAATTTTTATTAGACAGATTTTATCCCGACGATTTAAATCGTTTAAAGTTGTTTAATTTCAATAAATAAGAATGGCGAAAGCCTAAGTAAACATTACTCATAACATAATGTCGCTTACTTTGTATACATTATTATTCTTTTATATGAGTAGGTGAGTATCTTCACCCTTTAACGTAACCTATATAAGCAGCTCGTATTCACAGCGAACTCGTATGCGGGAACAGTCGCATTTTTGTTTAATATATATTACTTTACATTCAACAATATTTATTAAATTTTCAAAATGTATTCGTCAGTGATAATGACTGTGCTAGTTGGGTATACATTAGCAAACACAAGTCCAATTATTTTAGTGTACTTTTTTCTTCTTTATGCAGAAGCATTTGTCGCCACTTTTGTCAAAAATGATAATGTGAAAAATTAAAAAAAAGGTGAATGTGAAACGGATTGAGCTTGATTTGGACCGAATGATAATAATTAAAGACTGTTTTGTGATATTTTGTGACTATTAAAATTACTCAGTGGATTTTCGATTCATGATTTAATGTTAACCTTGAGGTTATAGGTCCGAGACTATAATAATCTATAATAAAACTATGAACTTATTTCGCATGTAGTTATTAGGTTTAATTGTACATTACCGTATTATTAAAAAAATATAAAAATAAACTTGTGATTTTACAAAGTGTTTCTGTGTTTTTGAATGTTTGGGTTACTTTACGTTCATGACTTTTCATTTGCTTTGTTTATTATTCTGCCAACTTTGGAAGTCATTCGACAGCGTTTTCACTGTAGCTAAGGCCAAATTCGACCAAACAAGATTATATTTGAACCATGACTAAGGGTGGCATCCGCCGAATTCCTATAATCTCGGTTTTATTGATGCCATTGTCCTAAGCCCAACTCATCAGTATAGTTTTGATATCTATTAAATCGAGAATTAACAGCGAGCTCATACCGTGTAGCGTAGACTTACGCTTAAATATAGTTTAAAAATCAAAGTGCAAAGTGTTAAAATCATTAGTGCAAGTGGCCTTAAGTCACAAAAATAAATTTGTTTATTTATTATTATTAAAACAAAATATATATACATTTATCCTAATGCAATAGAGTAGTAGAAAAATAGTAATTATTATTTACAATATGACAAATTTAACATAATAGCCCTTACGAACTCGCTCTGTGAACAATGGAAAATGTCAATTTTCTCCGCCACCTGGTTAAGTAAAATAAACGTTAAATTAAATAAACTGGTAAATAATTAAATAAACTGGTTAAGTTAAATAAACGTCTATAAGAAAATGTAAAGCCAACAGACACATTTTCGGCTTAACCTTACAAAGATATTCTTATAAAAGGAAGCTTATTTGTATAATTAAATGTTTTCTATTATGATTTTTAAATTTAATGGTGTACACGTAAGAAAATAGGCACTACATAACTTTTCAATTTTATAGTGGGTAAGATCAAACAAGATACATTTCAGTCCAAGAATAAGCCTTAAAAAAATGGGAAATATACATAAAAATTGAAGGCCAACAGGTTCATAATCGGTTTAAATTAAAATTATATATAAGTAAGATTAATAAATAAGATTTTAAGACAGTCTGTACTTTGTATATTTAATTAAAATTCCGCTTTTTAATAGCTGTTTCAAATGTATTACAATATGTTCTTAACTATTACAAGATAAAATATCCAATAACTTGATATGCTTATTAGGTAAACAAAAAAGCGCTCGTAGCGGAGCTTGACTTAGCAGTTTGATCAACAAGTTAAGCAACACTTGCTGCGGTCAGGACTTGGATGGGTGACCGCTAGTGGCATTATTCGATTGAGCGCTTCCGTGCTTTGGAGGGCACGTTAAGCCGTCGGTTCCGTTTGTTTGTCTTAGGACAACAATCGTTAGGCTATGTCGAAGGCCTTCGGGCGGCCTGAAAACTTCGATATGGGTTGGCCACTAACCTATCCACCAAGCCATACTGGGCCCGTGTGGTGGGTTATGGCCCAACTCCACTCTCTGGATGGTTCGAGTCCCAGCAGTGGGAACAAAATGTGCTGATAATGATGATTATGATGAAACAAAAGTGTTAAGTCAAGTTTAAGTTGTTTATGCGAAATGTATACAATGGTAACAATAACATAATTTAATAAGGAAATAAGCTCTCGCTCCTGTTTCTCATAAAAATTGTATTCATTGCTCCGTGCAACTAGGTTATGTTTGTGTTTATTAACATTATTTATATACAACTAGGTTATATTAGCGAATACGTGTAATATTATCAGTTTGAGATATTTTTCGTAATAATTTAAGATTTATGAATGAAACCTATAATTCCAACTTCTTTTATCATGTTATTTTTAAATACATTATTAATACAATTTTAATAACGCGACGAAGCATTCGAAAATAAATGTATCATCTTACCAGAATTAACAGAAAGTCACCCCAGGGTGACCCGTCATAGATAGCCTGGCTATTCATACTAGCTAAAGACAAGATACGGCCTATAATAGATCACGAGTACTTAAAACATACGGTGTTGTGAGACGTGTTACGATGTTTTACAGATCTCGATTTAGCCAGCCCAGTCACGCTTCCAGGAAATGTATTGGACCGAGCGGCCTACGGAACGATGTGTCTGCTGGATTTGGTTATTAAGGCATTAAAAGTTATGCGACTATACCATACACTTGTAATAGATGTAGAAGCCGGCTCAGGTAGAAAATAGTGCCTCAAGCAAGCAAAAGTATACTTCTGAGTTAGATCTAACATATATATAAACTTTACAAAACATCAAGAACAATTTCATAATTGGCTAAGTGACCGCTTAACAAAACACAAAAAAAGATACAGTCCAATTTAGAACCTTTTTTTAGAAATTCGTTTAAAATAGGGGGATAGGTAATTGTTTAATAACATTGATTAACTGCAGATGCAACAGGTGTATAGTTTTTTCCAAGGAAGAACTCTACTTCTGCGTCTGGCCACTTTTCTACACTAGCATCTTGCTTTTACATAAGGAATAATTAGTACTTAGTAGTAGAGCAGTATTAAATTAGTACTTAGTAGTAGAGTAGTACTAGGTTAGTACTTAGTAGAGTAGACGTGAGTTTCCGTTTTGCATTTGATTGCAGGTTAATCAGTATTCTAAAGTGTTAAGCAGTACTTATTCAGATTATTTAATTCATTCAATCAATTCTGCGTTCTATTGTTGTGCACTTTGTATTGACGTCATCGAAGTAAGTACATGCTGGTGATACCGAGCTTGGTGTTTTGTGGCGTCTCCTCATGAGGGATTTAGTTGGTCGAACATATTTTTTATAATACTTTTCTATTACTACTTTGTAAACAGGTCTCCCGCTGTCTTTTGCATTTTATATCGACTTCCAAAGAGGAGAAGGTACTAAATTTTGACTGTTTTTTTTAGTTTGTTACCTCATGACTTTCGATTGGGTGCACTGATTCTCAAAATTCTTTTTTTTTAAAGCTGGTTCCGTGTCCCATATAAATTTCATCGAGTTCGTTCCAGTACTTTTTGAGTTACACTCCTTTAACTGTGTACTTTTGACTCTACTACAAAAATAGTAATTTTAAACGAATTAGTATATTTTTTATGTATTAATTTATTTCCGCTTAACATTAAGAAAAATCACAAAACACCTCCTTCAACTCCACATTTTTTTCCAATTGCAATCAATTTCTTTCTTCATTAGTCATTAATTGCATAACTTATATATACACTTATTAAACAGGTTTTTTTTTAATTCATGACAGAGTTGTCCATAATATTTCATAATCAGCCAAAGTGCTGAGCGTATAAAGCTTTAACCTTTGCTTAGGTATTGGGACTTGTTTTCTTAATACATATGTTATATACTATTTACTAGTTAGTTAATTTTTAGTAGATACTTTAAGTTCTGTAATAACACGTATGATGTTTTCATCATCATGATCATCAATACCACCGCAGGGCGCAGCTAGTGTACAATAATAAGATTATTTTTGTAGGTAGTTACGAAGATATTATTTAGGTACATGATAATCAATTTAGCTTAAGCCATGAGACCGATCTTTGAGTCTTCTTTTTATAGTATGGTCTTACTTTGCATCACCACACTTTACGACATACTTAATAAGACGCAATTATTCTGTAAAACACTACCGAAATGAGAAATACCCTAATCTATAATATAAAAATGAACCTTTATTTCTCCTGGTCATGCTATAACTTGAGAACGGCTTTACCGATTTCATTCAGATTTTTCTAAATGTTTTCTAATACTTCGTAGAAGGTACTTACATGAAAATTATTTGAAAACATGGGAGGTTATCGAAGCCGAAAGCCGAGCCTACTACGCGAACGAAATCGCGGGCATTCGCTAGTCTATATTTATATAAAAAAACCCGTATTTTTCCTGACGGCTTTCCGGCTTATAAGGACGGATTTCATGCATATTTTTTTAGTTGTCCAAATTATAAAAAATAAAAATTTAAAAAATAATATTAAAAATAAATTAATATTAAAAGTAATTAATATTAAAATTTTAATTTTAATTAATATTAAAAAAATCCTAATACATTAAAAAAATAAGAAACGATCTGAGGTTATGGCGAGGCCGAAGGCCGAGCCAACTACGCGAACGAAGTCGCGGGCAGTGACTAGTTATTAATATAACTTATTTGCACTTTATTATTGATTTTAATATACATGTTTAAATCTATTCGTTAAATATATTTAAATCTAGTTAGTTTCCAATTTATTTAAACACAATGGCAGTCTGAAACACTACATTTGAAAAATGAAACTTAAAGTGTACGTTTGTTAAAATAAAATAAAAATTTAATTACTTTAAACGATATCTGTACACCTAATCGGACATTATTTTGTTGAATCTCTACCATACGGTATCCATACAAAAATTACTCAAAATTGTAACAAATAGTTTCAACTATCTAGGAATAACCCTTCTATTAATTAATAATACATATGTAGATAGAAACTAAAAACAGTCACAAATAAAAGTTTTTGCCAGCACCGAACTTCTAGATGCGGCTCGATGTGTTCAACCGGACTGAGCCATAAACGTCTCAGTAGTTCGGTCAACCGGACTAATAACCGAACTACAGTCCATTTATCCAATTATATCATTTTACTTTTAATTTCATTTCAAAAACCAATATCCTGGAGGTGACGAGCGCAGCCAAGGCCGCGCTAAACATCGTTTCTCAGATTTGGATCGCACTGAAAGTGTTATGGGTGGACTGGGTGTTTGTCATCAGTACATGACTTGCCCATCTTGCTATGTATATATCATATATTTCAAAGAAAGTTAAGATTATCTCTCTATCGAAACGAGATGTTAAAGAAATTCGGAGGCATTGTACTCAAATAGATTTTTGCAGTATTAAAGGTGATAGGTGACCAGCTCTTTAGCTGGTGGTTACCTCGGGCTACGTATAAGCCTTTTTTTTTTTTGAGGGGGGGTAATGCTGTCCACTTCCCTTCCGCCGCGAGGGTGACGGAAAGGGGTATGTGGGGCTCAGACCCACTAAAACCCCCCCGTGAGCAGTCCTCCACCATGGTGGGGCGAGACGGGGTCGCTCTGGCATTCACTATCTCGCCCCAGCGGTAGACCCGGATTGATCTTAACCGGGCCTCAGCGCCTGCGAAGGGATGACCTTGCTCACCAAGGTCACCCCCTAGACGTGTAGGGGCGTGCTAGCCGGCGAAGAGTCCCTCGACTCTTCACCAGTGACCCCACTACGGAGGAAGGAGGAGACGTGCGAACCGTCTCCTACTTTCCCCCGGTCGTCTGCGCCGGAGTGGATCAGCTCGGCCATCATTCTCCCTGATCCGCTCCGCGGCCTCCTTCTGCGCCATTACCGCTTCGCAGAAGGTGGCCACCGCCTGCCACGATCTCTCGCTGCTGAGCATGGAGATTACCACGCTCGGCAGGGAGAGATCTCCGCCTATTTCCGCTGAAAGCGTGTGCGGCTGCGGGCTCCATGCCGCACACACTTCCAGCGTGTGATGTGCCGTATCCTTTGGCGCACCACACTCATGGCAGGCTGGTGTCGCCTCCCGTCTCGCAATTTGGTGCACGTACTTTCCGAAGCATCCATGTCCGGAGAGTACCTGCACCAATCGGAAAGTCAGCGAACCGAAAGGGCGCTTCACCCACCTCTGAAGGACTGGACGGATTGACTCCACCGTCCACTGCCCAGGGACCGGTGCAGCCAGATCCTCCTCCCAACGCCGCAACAGGGTGGCTCGCGCCTGCCGCCGCATGCGTGTGATCTCCTCCCAGTCTGGGGCTGCTCCTCGGGATCTCTTCGCCGCCACGAAGTGGTAGACTTCGGCGAGGATTTCCGCTTGCAGCTCCCAGGGGGGATCACTGGCCAGCACGCACGCTGCCGTCCATGACACCGTCCGATATGCACGAATCGCCCTAGTCGCAATGACTCGCTGCGGACGTCGCAGCAAGCTTCTATTGCTGCGACTGAGGGCGTCTACCCAGACCGGTGCCCCATATAGGGCCATACTCCGGATCACTCCGGAGTAAAGTCGGCGGCAGTTGGCGTTCGGGCCACCCACGTTGGGCAGCAACCTCCCCAAAGCGGCTGCAGCTCCCACGACTCTTGGGGCCAGTTGGGAAAAATGGGCCCCAAAAGCCCACCTACCATCAGGCCCAGATATTTAATTTGGGCCCCAACCGGGACGAGGACCCCGTCTAGGATAATTCGCGTTCCTGGAGGGCCCCCCCCTCGGGGCCCATGAAATAATAGAGCCTCAGTTTTTGAGAGTGCAACCTCCAGACCAAGAGCGCGTATGCGGTCGATCACAAGGGTTGTGCCCACCGTGACCAGCCGCAACGCCTCCCTGAGGTCCCTCCCCCTGGCCACGACTAGGGTGTCGTCCGCGTAGCACGCCACCCGCATATTTGCAGGAAGCGTGCCGCGAAGTATCCAGTCGTAGCCTATGTTCCATAGGAGTGGTCCCAGCACCGACCCCTGTGGAACCCCGCAAGAGACATGACGGCGCCTCAAACCGTCGCGTCCTTCCACCAGTACGTTGCGGTCCAGCAGATAGTCAGACAACAGCCATCGCAAGTACAGGGGCACTCCGTGATATCGAAGCGCCTCCTGTATTGCTCCGTGTGGAAGGCTGTTGAAGGCGTTGGCTATGTCTAAAGATACGGCCAACGCCTTTTCCCCCTCGCTTACTGCCTGCTGTGTCCACCCCTTGAGCCAAAGCAGGGCGTCTATTGTGGACCGCCCTGTTCTAAAGCCGTACTGAGCCTCCGACAGGCCAGGTCCAATACCATCTAGGTGCCGTATGACACGGGATGCTATCACCCTCTCAAGCAGCTTGCCCGTGTCATCTAGCAAGACGATTGGCCTGTAGCCGGAGGGTGAATCGACGGAGCGACCCTCCTTCCGTAGGAGGCACAGTCGGCCATCCTTCCAGAGCTTTGGGAACCGTCCTGAATTAAGGCACGCATCGAAGATTTCCCGAAGCTGGACACCTAATTCCCCTAGGGCGATCCTGAGGACTCGCCCTGGGATCCCGTCTGGACCTGGCGCTGTCCTTTTGCGTTTTAGACGGCCGATAGCAACCTCTATCTCTGCTTCTGAAACAGGTGGAATGGAGGCCAAGTGGGCTACGTATAAGCCTGGCTATTCAACGAGGTAACGTTGCCAGCTTTTTGGACATTCCAACCGCAGACAGGGATTAAAATGGTGTTTTTTACGTATAATCTATATATATATATATATAACAAGTACATAACAAGTACAATTTGAAACCGACTTCCACTCTATTCAGTTATTAGAGTGTAACTCAAAAACTACTGGACTGAATTTGATGAAATTTAAATGGGACTACACGGAAATCACGTGTAGTTCCATTTAAATTTCATCAACCATCAGCTTTCAATCAAAAAAATAATTTTGAGAATCGGTTCGCCTAGTCGAAAGTTATGAGGTAACAAAAAAAATACAGTCGAATTGAGTTCCTCCTCCTTTTTGGAAGTCGGTAGAAAATTAACCCCTAATTCTCCTAGTCACGCTATGCTATAACTTGAGAACGGATAAAACAATCTCGCTAATTCTGTTTTTGTTGTGTTATTTACACAACAAAAAAAGAATTAGCTTAATTATTATATTATAAATTGATCTGATTTATTCTTAGATATTTTCAATTACAAATGATGACCGGTCGCTGTTGAGAATCTTTATATTTATAGAGTTCTTACGCCAGCGAGCACCACCCGTTATTTTTCTTCTCTGAGCTCATTCGATTCAATCAAAACAAACAGTTTTAAATGTTTACGTAGAACAAAGTAACAACACCGTTGTTACAACATCACAAGCTTAATATTATGTGCGTAGTTTTAATATGAACTCTTTAATTACTTTATTAATTGATCATTACGATAGACAGTGCACGAGTCGTTCTTTCTTCCGAGTGATATGTAATAATTTATACTACAGCCGTGCGATTCTCTAAGAGCAAACATCGTTGCATCTTTGACAACATCCGTGAAACAAACGAAGAAACGACAATAAACGTTGAAATACAACCTTATGTACAAGGGTGATATCTCATAAAGTATTTGACATCGGTGAGCTCATCGACGAATCATTAGAGAATCGCACGGCTGAAAGTATCTAATTTTTCTTAATGGTGCAATTTCTCGATTATTTATTTATATTAAAATGGGACAACATCCAAAAAAGGTTTAGGTCCCAAACTAGGCAAAGCCTATATACTATGGTAACCCGTTGAATGGTACATATACATATGCGCACACAGATACAGGTCAGACATATTTATGTACAAACATTTTTGACCTGCCCGAACCCCTGACCAGCGGCTAAGAAGACATGGTTGTTATCAATTGCGCAAACCCGCCAGTCCCTACCACTAATATTAATACAGTTCTGGCTAAAATCAATGCTTTGGTTATATTATTACGATTTTGTTTATTAGTCCATATTTTTTCCAGATTTAAGCTAACTTCATTCTAAATTTCATCCTAATCCGTCGCTATTTCAGTGTGAATTACTAACAAATATAAACATTCCTCACTCACTCAAACAGAATTTCGCATATTTTATTGCGTTTCAAGAGCAGAGACTATGGAAACAGTGTAAGTATACCAAGGATCTTTCTAGTATTCTTCACAATCTTATTTTTAAACGATTTTTCCTTAATTTTTAACATTCTATATTATATTAACCATTCTATCAATTTTTTTGCTGTATTATGTTTCAACATTGATATTTATTATTAACTAGCAACAGCCGCGACTTCCTTCGCATAGTAGGCTCGGCCTTTGGCCTAGCCATAACCACATCTTTTCTTGGTTTTTCTTTCATAAGAACCTTTTCCTGACAATAATAACCGCAACAAAAAAGAATTATCGAGATTGTTCTATCTGTTCTCAACTTATACAGTTTAACAGGAGAAATAGGGGTTAGTTTTTATATGTATAGATATATCCATATTATTTCACGTTATGTATTATCTATACTTTAATATAATCGCGATAAAAGATAAAATAAGATTATCGAGAGAAGATTTAAAAATTAGAATATAAATTTTGGATCATGTATAGTTCGGATAAATATGAATTAGAAATGAATCCCGAAACTGAACCTTCTATCATAGGTCATATTAATAGGTAATTAATTCAAAATTATCTTTACTTAACCTAAGTATCCTTACTTAACTTATCTCTACTTATTTAACTCTTAACTTTAATTTTAATCTTAAACTTTCGTTACGAAATTCCATTCCCTACATGACACGTTGCCATGACAAGAATCAAGTCTAAATTATTGTCAGTACTTTGTAGACTCTCCATTGGACATATTTGGCGAAATACATAATAGAATTCCAAAAAAACATACTACGATTCCAAGAAGTGCCACGCAGTGAGTATAATTGGATAAAATTTAACTTATTGGATAAAATTTAACACATTCATTGATCATGCATTTCATTCACTGCCCATTAAAAGCTTGATCAAAGAGGTATTTCCATTTGAGCCTGGCTTCGTCTCGTATTTCCAATTATTTATTTCTAATTTATTTTTAATTCGTGTGCAATTTATTTCAAACTCTCGTCCAAGTTGTACTAGTTTTGGTGTCCCTTAATCATTCCAAATCCCAAATCCCGGCTTTTCGTTTTACCCCCTTAACTTTCATCCGTCAATCCAACCTTTTTTTTATTTTCTAATTTAAGACATCCGCTGGCAAATTCTCAGATGAGGTTTAATCCGAAAATACATAGTTATATAAAAAAGGTTAATAAACAGCGAATAAAAATGCATGATCCATGAATATATTACAACAGTCCGTGGTGTCTGAATTAAATTAACAACGGAAATTGCAGGATTCAAGTGCAACAGTGATAACAAAACATGTTTTTATTTATTGTTTTCCTTGATACTCCAACTCCACCTATAAGTTTTACCCAACGTTACGTGTAATAATTATTAATGTCCCTATCAAATGAATGAAACGTAAAACATCTGCGTGAAATTCGGCCACAAACATTCGTTTCGTTTAGCCTGATTTATCGTGAGTTTCCGGTAGAAAATTGACGTTAGCGGATGATGTGAATAAAGATGACGGCATATACATATACAAACCGTATACTTTAGGAGGTTATACATATAGTTACGTAGTCAACAGATTTTGTAGCGCTGCCGCCCGCCCCCGCGTACCAGCCGGCGTTAGGCGGGCGGATTCGACCGGCAGTTCACTTGTTGATATCGCACTGTAAACTAGCTCGCAAGTGTCAAAGTTTTGTGATTCTAAAATGGCTGTACGTAAGATTAAACTTCTTCAATTTAATTTTAATAACCACTAAACAAATCCGATAGTTCAAAACTTTTAAATTCTGTGCGTTTTTATTCTTTCATAACTCTGAAAGTTGCTTTCAATAATTTAATAATATGTAACGGCGAACACCTGTGACATTAACAGAATAACAATAAGCAATATTTTAGTAAAATTTCTAATATATAAACGTTTAATTTGATTATTTTATTTCATCATATTGTCAAGTGACAAGACGAGTAAGTCATTAGTTGCCTTAATGCCTATAATATAAAATAAATAAGCCTTATGTTGAGCATCACGCTTGCCTATTATAGATGTAGATACCAACCAGAGCTTTGTGTCAAAATATTTGCGTGTCTCAACTACTGTACGTTACTTCGTGACATTACTTCCGTATCTCTTGTCTATTAAAATTCAGTTGGTACACATCACCCTTCCATTGCATTCTACATGCCATAAACGAAGTATAAATAAAGTTTTAATAATCTAATTGCTCTTAAACTGATCTATTAATTACAAGTTATAATTAGCAAACTTGATTTTATTATTGAATTTCTAATAATAGTAAATTATAACAAGAAATCGACAATTAAAAAGTATTTTTTCTCAGTAATTGTCAATTTGATAATTCAATTATTGATTTCGTGATAGCCGCAATGTCTTCAAATTATATTAACTTGATACTCTTAGTAAATGTATTTTTAAAGCATAGCCCAAAGCTATTAAAATATGATGAGTTCTTAAAAAAAGTTATGAACATTATCACGAGCATGGTAACTAACAACAGGTCTTGAAAACTCTTATTCTGTTTATAATAAAAATAAAAATAAATAATATGAGCATACTACATGATAAACTCCAATAAAATGCCGGCGATTGTCAAAGTTTTTTAAATAAAAACCTTGCACCGTTAATTAAATGCGTGCTCATCTTCATAATATCCTTATTACATATAATAAAATAAAAAGCAATGATTTCCTGAACATAAACTCGCGACATACTAGCAGTCAAGTATATGAGACATATAAATCCGCCATAACTTTAAAAAGTTTAAAGTGCAGTCGCAATAATTTTCATGGTGAACTTCTGTATTAAGTCCTACCTATATATACAATATAAAACCATATGTATGCGTATGTACCTACTGGAGTCTACGATAGATAGCTGGTAGAGCTTAATGACGGACTCATAAATTACTAGTTCATTCTACTAAAACTATAGCTAAGAAAAGAAGCACTAACATTTAGACAACACATTTTTACAAAACTTTTTGAAGTTTTTCAAAAAAAGCTTGCCGGATCTAATTGAAACAATTTAAGCATAACACAAACTGATTTAATGGATGCAATAATTTAATGAAATGTAGCCATTAAAATGTTACAAAATACACATCTTGCTTTAATCTTCTAAATTATGAATGAAAGTAAAAGCCATGACGTGCGCAGTGATTTCTGTTCTGACGTCATTGAAGAGAGTGCTCTGAATATTACAGTAACAAAATAGACACCACAGCTGCGCCTAGATATCATTCTTGTTACGCTGATAATATTAGATTGAGAGCAAAGCTATATTAATTAGTTTTCATATGCTCAACAATTTGATTACAAAATTATCACTAAGCCGGTGACCACCAGCGGTAAAACGTATAATCTATATAAATAATATATAATGTTATTTCGTTGGTATGCTCGTATTATATGAGAAGCGGCTGGTGCAATTTGGGAATATTTATAAAATTTCTGTTATAAACCGATTACTGTTTTGACAGACATCGTTGTATGGGAAAGGGACAGGCAGAACAACGTCTGCCAGGTCAGCTAGTTTGAAAAAAATCTAGACGCAATTTGAAATCTAAATAGATAATAAATTATACGAAGTGTTCGTATGTAGTAAAATTCATTTTCATCTGCCGATAAACTGCTTACTTGCGTGTCTTGAATAAACAAACAAATAAATGAAAAACCCTACAAAAATCTCTTACTAGTCGTATGCAACCATTTTATAAAATAACTATGAACCTAAATAATGAACTTAAATATTTTTCCTGCGGGTACAGGAAACATGGACTTAAGTTTTTTTACTTGCTAGTCAAAATAGGTTTGATTGTTTTATCATATTCAAAAGTGAATGAACTAAATTCTCTTGTATTGGTAAATAATTATTAGTTGCGGAACAAGGGTATACATTCAGATGAACAGACATCCATTTGTTCCCATTATCTTTGATCTCATTCCTCTCTGATCAACGTCACTAAAAATATAATGCAGCTACTGGAGTGGTATCGGACTCTAAAAGCTTTCCAGAGCGTCATGGAAATTTAAACAACCTCGTAAAAGAAATAATCTAAACACCGACGTATTTTTGTGAGACTGAATTAACTTCTCGACTATGTCTTGTATCAAATATAATGATAAAGATATACGTACAAGATTACTCTTTGTTGATGCCTTGAGGTTGATCATTGCTATGGATAATTATTTTTCTATGGTAAACATATAAATCAGTTTGAGATTTAAGGAACGGTTTTTAACATCGGATAGGACCATACCTTTTTTATCATCATCTCAGCCGTAGGACGTCCACATATGCCTCCCCCATAATTTTCCAAAAGAACCGACTTTTTTTATAAACGAAACTAAAACCAACTTGGATAAAAAATGAAAGTTATTTTATGTCTGGATGATTTCTTTAAACAACTACTAGTATTTTTATATCTCTATGCACCCGTATTTCACGGGATAGCCATTGATATGTTTGTGTTACCACGTTATTTTGGGTGATGCTGGAATCCGTCCATTCGCCATAACGACTTGGCACTGGAGCCGAGTGGTTTATGGCCGATGTTCAAGACTTGCATGTAATATTTTTAACGGGATCTGAACTGGTTGTTATACGCGTTTAGAAGCGTCAATCGTCTATGCGCTCAGACGCCTATCAACAAACGCAGGTGTTTTAGAAAGAATGGCATGATATATTGCTCTTCGGTATTTTTAGAAGATATTTCTGAGTATTGTGACGTGTGAATCGTTACAGCAAATGCAAAAGGACTAATATTTTATGAAACAACTAGGTACCATTTATTGTACTATACTGTAATGTAATATTTTACTGTACCACCTATATTTAGCACCTATATTTTATTTATATAGTCCTAAGCGTTAAAATCAAAATACGTTCATCTTAGCTTAGTGAATTTCTGTAAGATTAATAAGGAAAATATACTTGAGAAGAATACAAAAACCTGAAAATTTTATATCGTGGCTGTATTGACTAGACTAGAAATCAGAAGTCGATTTTCCGAGACCGTTTTAGCTCTATCGTCATAAAATATGAACGGCAACGGGTCGGATAAACATCCGGTGGACAGATATTTGTAGGCGTCAATGACCTAAGATGATAGAGCTGCTCTCTACGTATTTGTATTAAATAATATCGTAATAGATATAAAAGCCAAAATAATTTAGCACCATCACAAAATCAATATCCTACATAAGTTACGTATAAAACGTTTCCGCAAATAACAAGATTTTGGATTTGTCAGACAACAACACTTAACCACCATTCTCTTTTGCAATTGCTCTTCAAAATAGTACCTAATACTTTGTAAAGATTTTAATTATAGTTTTTCCTTATTCCAGCCCAGAAACAAGGACCAAGAGCAGGAAGTGATCACCTGGATCAGCGCTGTAGTTGGAGAACCTCTGCCAAATGGACCTTACGAAGATGTCCTCAAGGATGGCATTGTCCTGTGCAAATTGATCAACAAGCTTTCCCCTGGATCAGTCAAGAAAATTCAAGAAAGAGGAACCAACTTCCAACTTATGGAGAACATTCAAAGGTATAAAAAATATCTCCTACTCTCCCTAAACTTGTTTAATTGTCAGGGTCAGTTGCTTGGACTCGTAAGAATTACGAATAGTTAGTAAGTTCTCAGACTATTTTCGATAGTTTTACTTTATTTGTTTATTAAAATCAAATTCTTAAATTTAAAAAACACGCTAGCTATTGTGTTAGCAGGTGCTTTTCAATGTTTGCTAAAACATTTTGACAAATTGAACTAAATTAAATATTGAAACCAACACAGTTTTCATTCGCAAGCTAAAAGCAGTAGGACCACTATAAATAATAAAGAAGCTATTCCTGTATTCTGGGCTAATGTTGTTATCCAGATATAAAATTAAAATAAGGAAGGAGTTCTTTTTGGACATTTAAACGTGTACGAACTTAGTTTCTTTCTAATGATTGATTACTAATCAATTTGTTGTGTTTTACAGGTTCCAGGCAGCTATCAAGAAATACGGTGTGCCTGAGGAAGAGATTTTCCAAACCGCTGATCTCTTCGAGAGGCGTAACATTCCTCAAGTCACCTTGTGCCTGTATGCATTAGGCAGAATCGTAAGCATCCACTAAAACATAGCTCTATGTAGTTAGAGATGAATGTTTAGAAAAAGGAATAAACATAAATGTTTCTTTTTCAGACTCAAAAGCACCCAGAATGGACTGGTCCCCAGCTAGGTCCCAAAATGGCTGACAAGAACGAACGCACATTTACAGAAGAGCAGCTTAAGGCCCACAACTCCGAGCTTAACCTTCAAATGGGCTTCAACAAAGGTGCCTCACAATCGGGTCACGGTGGTTTTGGAAACACCCGTCATATGTAAATTGAAAATTATGTCAACACACAAACGCAACTTTCCTACTCGTTTTCGAGGCTAATACCGATAGTCAGATACAATCAGTATTTTCTAATGATCATGCATGTATTCCGAGATGTGTGGAAACAATGTTGTATAATAAATGAGTAGGGGCTTTTAAACTAAGTGGGACAGTCCTTCACAACTGATTGGGATCCCTTATTGAACTTACATTCGAAATTTTCAGTGCCTTCTCATGACTCTTGTGTTCAAATATGTTGCTGCTTTACAACTACAAAGATGTGTGATAGGTATTATGTATTAATCTAGTATTATCTAACGATCGCTATTTTTGTTAAGTCTTTTATATGAAAGTATTTTTAATTTATATTGTAAATACTTTTAACACTATTTTAATAAACTTTGTCTTAAGATTTTTTATTTTATTCCCTCATTCAAGAGGATTAGTAGGACAATAAGGGAATAACTATAGAAAAATAAATAGCTCAGTTGGTAGCAACCCTATTTTCGAGCGCGGGGTTCCAAGTTCAATCCCTGGCCCGGGTAAATATTTCTAGGATGATCAGAAACGATAGTTCTCGGGTCTTGAATGTATTATTGTGTGTTCATGTCTCCTATGACACAAGGAATCGTAGTGCGACGGCATGCGATGCCAAAGTTATGATAATACCTATAACGTTACATATACTTTGTGTCAAATGAATTACCGATGGTTTGGTAACAAATTTCTGACACAGATTTAATAGAAGCCAATGTCTGAATGCATACTTAAGTAGGTATAAATTAAAAAACAGCTGCAAGACATGAATCTAAACGTATAAAGATGTAACCACAGACAAAATAGCTACTTGCATTCTACTAAGCCTGGTCCTCAAAGTGTTGACGTTAAATGACTTTGGCAGCACCAACTATACAATTGATCATCATAAATATTTCACACAGATTCCTTAGAACAAATGACGCGTGAAAGTACTTTTGGCTTTATATCAAGCGCATAGGATAATCCTCGGAAAAAAATAATAATAGATACATCATCTTAATTAATTAGTACTTATAGATTTCCTATGACACTAAATAGGCCAGTCCTAATTAGTGAATAGAAGATTTTGAATTCTTTCTTTGTTTGTAAAATGTATCTGTAGTTTTGTGAATGTTTATGGGAATGGGTTTCATAAAAATATAATGAAGTTTTAATGATATGATTCAAAGACATTTATTAGGTCCTATTGTGAAATTGGCGTTTTGTAGACCTACTTTGATCTCAAATATCTGGCGTTTAGCTATAAATCCAAATTGATTGCAAATTTAGGCTTATGTATTTGTATTTCGAATTTAGTGATTAATTTGTTTTCACGCCAATGTCATTTTTATTTGACATCGGTTTCACAATAATTAAAACTTAAAATATTGCGTTATTTACGAATTCGAGTTCTATCGTGGCACCAACGCTGCAAAAATAGCTCGAAGGGTTTGATTATGTATGTGGGGAAGTCACGTTAAAAGAGGATTGAAAAAGAAAAAGGGGTACCTACCGCATGAATTGAGTGACGCACTCCAAACAAAACCTCCAACAAAAACGCATTGAATGCTGCGTTATATTGATCAACCATCACAATAACGAGGGAATTCAAATTGTTTTGTCACATGTGATGAGAATTGGATCATGTAAGAAATTTGGAACTGGTCATCACAGTAGTTGGACCTAGGAGAATTGGCTAATTCCTGTCTCAATCGAAAGTTGACTCAGAAAAAGGGTAATACTGATGAGTGTTTGGTGGACCAGTGCTGGTATCATACAATACAGTTTCTTAAGATCTAGCCATACGATTACGGCAGATATGTATTGTCCACAAATGCGAACCATGATGAAAAAAATCTCGCTTTTCAATAACCAAGACTGGTCAAGTACTCTAGCCCACCGCTGCTTCAAGACTACACTAGACCTCGCACTGCACGAAAGATGGTCTCTAAATTAGAGGAGCTGCTATTGCAACGTCTCCGACACCCGCCAGTCTCCCTAGACCTTGCTCCGATGCTCAATTTGGGCACCTTTTTGCAGAGAAAAAAATCTACTCGATGGAGGACTGTCAAAACAGCATTCAAAGGTTTAATTAGTTCCCACTGCCACATTTATTTCAGCAATGGAATCAACGAACTACCTATAAAACAGCAAAGGGATATATAGTAATGGTACATACTTTGATTTATTAAATAAATAATTTAATATATTTATTCCCGTTTTATTTTTTCCATATTAAACGCCAACTTCATACGTAAGGACCTAATATGAAAACTCTACAATAGTATTGTTGGGTTATAAGTTTGTATTCAGAAATATATTTGTTTAGTATTCTCATATAAGTGTGTTATAGATCAAATGGTGCAATGTATTAGATTTTGTATTTTTCTTCCGTAACTAAACTTGTGTTTCATATTGTCGAAATCGTTTACGGGCACCCTATTAACATACGTGCGTCGTACATACTACATTGTGATGTACAGCTTATATTTTATTTAAAACTAGCAACTGGTCGCGAAGTCGTTCAATTAGTAGTAGACTCGGCCTTCGGCTTCGTCTTTTCTTGGTTTTTGTACCTACTCCTGACAATAATTACTATAACAAAAAAAGAATTAGCGAGATTGTTCCATCCATTCTCAAGTTATAGCGTGACCAGGAGAAATAGGGGTTCATTTTCTACCGACTTCCAAAAAAAGGAGGAGGTACTCAATTCGAATGTATATATTTTTTCTAATGTTTGTTACCTCATAACTTTCGACTGGGTGAACCGATTCTCAATTTTTTTTTGTTTTATAGCTGGTGCTTCCCGTGTGGTCAGATTTAAATTTAATCAAATTCGGTCCAGTAGTTTTGAGATACACTCCAATAACTGAATAGAATGGAAGTCTGAATTAAATTTTTCAAATTATACTTGTTATATATTTAGATGATAAAAGACATATGACCGAGAACTTGTATTTTTTTATTTCTATACGATTGAATATTTTAGGTATAACCTAGTAAGAAGTACCCGTACCAATATGTTTAGATATGAATACGTTTTATATACATGAACAAAATACATATAAAATGCAGTATGTACCTAATACATGTTTTTGTAATAAATTAGAAGTTATTTTGGAATCGCGTCGTGTGGATCCAGTAAAACCGAAAGATCTCGCAATGTCACTTCGCAATATAATTTATGATACACTCGAGAGTGTCGCGACGCTAGCGACGCTCAGTTCTAGGTTATTTTAACTCAAACACATATAAAGGTCGTTCAACCCATTCATTCTTAAAACCAGACCTATAATCAACAATGTTTGGTAGCTATGTGTTTGTTTGGCCAACAGTATGTCGACTGTTAACCTGTTTTGAAACAGGTAATAAAGTTGTTTATGTCGGCAAAATGCAGTGGTATGTTTGTATTGGCTTTAACATGACTTGCTCAATGCAACAAACAGTAGAGCTACAATCTGATAAGGAGGTGAATGATGTCAAAGGCCCCATGCATGTGTGTATATTTTGTAACATTATCCTTGAAAGCCAAACATAATCTTATTTGGTATCAGGTTTAATTATTTAAGCGGAGTTAAAATGTGAGTATAAAACAGTGTACCCAGAAATATAATGTATAATATTTTTTCACCTGTAGTTACGTAGTAACTTATTTAATCTGTGCCTGTAGGCTCACATTCTATTACATAAGATATTTGTGCGCTTCTTCTGTGATAATACTGAGAACGTTTGGTGTATGTGTTTTTATACACCTCTGTCCTTCAAAAAAATAGCTACCTACTTACTTTATTTTGTTATAAAAACAAGTGACAGTTGTCGTCCACAGGTAATTAAAATGTTCACTTCTCCTACACGAAAAGGGCACTTTTGGTTCGTAAAATCCCAGCAAAATTACTTTTTGATGCGAGCGTGAGGCAAAGTGATTTCGAACACCCCCTTTTGGCATGGAATTGCATGGCGATCAAAAGTAAACTAGACGATGCTGCGTGTGAATACCTACTGATTTTGACCTAACAATTTAACTCGTACAACCCGGTCAGAATATCTGTGCACCTCGCTGGAATGCGGCGCCTCTCCCGCTTCCCCTGTCACCTCTCCGCGCACTCCCCGGTGCGACAGTACTGTTAGCATCTTCGTTGCCGATACACGTCCCGATAATTTTGATATTTTCGCTTTGTTGTTGTTTTGTTTTTTAATATTTATTGTTAAGTTTAGACTGTTTACTGTTAAGTTTGGACTGGTTTGGTTGTTATTAAAATTGTTGTAACTGTTAAACTGAATTCATGGGAAAAACAATTACACAGCGAATCAAGAAATTTAATCTTGAAAGTGCTTAAGTTTTTTAAATCGGAGCAAGCAAATAAACAGTAGGTACACCATACCTGTTCAGTTCAGAAAGTGAGAGTGAGGAAGATACAATGTCAGGCATAGAGTCAATAATTTATAGTGACTGAGTTTAATAATAAATGTTTTTGTAATCAAAATTATTGTTTTTAATAACAAACCCTTCATCAATAATAAATTGATTTGAAAAGGTTAGTAATTTTTTTTTACCTCCACATTTCACGAAAAAAATTTTTTTCATACCGTACCCAGACCGCTGATATGACGTCACGAGGCCAGGTGCACAGATTGTGACCGGGTTGTATGCACAAAATGTTGTATGGTATTTTATTGATATCTTACTTTATTCAGTATATCAACGCCTTTTCAGAGACGAAATTGTTTAAAATTAATACCAGTAAATAGTATTAGTATTAATATAATAGTATTATTACTATTATAGCTTACCTGTACCTTAGCTTCAAAATATCAGGTTTGAGTTTCATAAAAATGTCAAAAGCAATGCTCTATCCGAACGCAATATCAAAAACGAAATGGCGGAAATTAAGCTTTCCAGCCTTTTTTTAAAGTAGCTTTGTGGTACATACATACAAAGTATATTACGAAAAATAAGTGCACCCAGCAATTAACTCCAAAAGATTTGAGAGAGCAAGTTTCTAATGCTGAACTTGGCGTTGCTGAATAGCCGTACGAATTATCAATATACGAGTATATACTAGTATATGAATCAAAGTCCTGATTGGTGACTGACTGACGCACAGCTGGTCGTAGAGACTGAAAATTCGAGGTCGCTTTTTTCTTGGCGGGTAGAGGTGTACTAAGAAAGGGTTTTTTGTAAGGGGGGTAAAAATAAGTGAAAACGTTTATTTCATACAAGTCCTTTGTTTTTCAACTTATTGGTGGAAAATTTGTATTTAGATAAGTATGTCATGTAAAATAAAATATGGTGTTTCTTTATGTTTTTGACAAGGATGACTTAGGATGGTGAAAAGGGGAATGAAACTTTTTATGGACAATTCTTTGTTTTGAGCTTATATATGTGAAAATGTGTATTTAGGTACATTTAAATTGAAAAATGGTGTTCCTTAATATTTTTTGATAGGAATGACTTTTAGGGTTAAATGAATGGAATGAATGACCCCTTTAGGGTTAAATGAATGGAACTATGTAAGGAAAATCTTTGTTTATTTAAGTTATAGTTGTGAAAATGTATGTTTAGGTATTTGAAGCCAATATATTAACTGATCTAATATTGACTGATCCGAAATAACCTTCCGTTTGGATTAAGGATAGCCCAATTAAAAAAAGTCCCAATAAAGGTTTGTTTCGGGATGACTATTTACATTAGTATAATTTTTAAACTTTCGAGATGTGAACACATATTTATATTGTAAGTATTAACGGGGCTTAATCGCGTTAAACTAGTATTTATTTATCTCGACGTTTCGATCAAGTTGCATTGATTGTGGTCACAAGCGGACTCTTGATAAATACTATTTTAACGCGATTAAGCCCCGTTAATACTTATGACAATTAATAAGTCACATGGACAAATCTGAAATTTGCTGGTATTGATTTGAACTTTTCTTAACTATTACATGTAGTGGCGGGCAATAATCATGAACATACCTAATACTATTATAGTATTACTTTTTAAAGCACTAACGCCTGCTTTAGCGATCTCAAACATTGAAATTTATAGAGAGAAAAATTCCATCCTCGGACGGGATTCGAACCCGCGTCTTCTGACTCTCCGTGTCAGACGCCATTGACCAACTAGGCCACCGAGGTTCTGGTCGCAGCCCTTGTAATTTTTATAGTTTTACTTTTTAAAGCACTAACGCCTGCTTTAGCGATCTCAAACATTGAAATTTATAGAGAGAAAAGTTCCATTCTCGGCCGGGATTCGAACCCGCGTCTTCTGACTCTCCAAGTCTGACGCCATTCACCAACTAGGCCACCGAGGTTCTGGTCCGATCATCGAATTTTAACTCTCTATTTTACTAACCGTCTTGCGGGGACGGAGCGACATCTATTGGAGTCCCGTCTCCCGTCCGAGGATGGAATTTTTCCCTCTATAAATTTCAATACCTAATATTGTAACAATAATAAATCATATCTAGAAAAAATCTAAAACAATAAAAGGCGACTATCAAACGGTGCTAAGACTTATTCCGAGACTGTGCTATTTTCATATTTTAGGGAATAATCAAAAACAAGGTAACCAAGGCAATGACAGGCCGGTTGGCGCAGTTGGTAGCACCCCTGCCTTCTGAGCCGCTGGTCTCGGGTTCGATCCCCGGACAGGTCAAACATTTGTGTGTATGAACATGTCTGTTTGATCTGTGTCTGGGTGTTTATATGTATATAAGTATTTAATATCATATATAAGTATGTAATATCAGTCATCAGGTTACCATAGTACAGGCTCCGCCTAATTTGGGACCCGAAGACCTTTGTGTGGATGTTGTCCCATAAGTACCTACCCTTTGTCTTATTTGTTTATTTATATAATCTATAACACTTTTCTCGCTGGTAGAGACGAAAAGTTGCATGTTTCACAGGACAGCGATTTTCAAGTAAATATCTCGCGCCTTTAAATCGCTCACTTTTCTCACTAGTCTATATTAGAATCAATTCTATACTACTTCGCTAGTTCGTGATTAATGGGGGATCCCAATAATCTATCTATCCACAGTTTTCCTTACACCGATAGAAATTTGACATAACGTTCGTACAAATAGTGTCAAATATCTATCTCTAGTAAGCTAAACCGGCGATAGATAGATTATTGGGACCAGCCGTTAAAGTTTGCACTCAAAGCAAACCCTGACTTTGCTCACTCGGTGAACAAATAATACTCTCATAATCTTTATTGTTCTTTAACTTAATAGTTATATGAACTTCTGTTCTGTTGCTCAGTTGTTGTTGTTGTTTGATTGCACTGTTAATAAGTATATCACAGACTTCTCCAAGTATCAACGGTATCCATTGTAAACATTCATTACTACTTGTAACGCCACTATGGCTATGACAAATTTGTGAAGAACTGATCTCTACTCTACAGGGAATCCTAGTACGCGAGATCTATATACTAGCTGCTCTCCGCGGTTTCACCCACGTGGTGATGGATGATGATGATGAATCAAAATATATATGTTACTCAGCCTATGTTACTCAGTGTGAATGTAGCTTTCCAATGGTTAAAGAGTTTTTGAAATCGGCGCAGTTTTTGAATCTATTTATTACAAAAATACACACACACAAAAGTACATTTTTTTCTAGTTTATAATATTAGTGTAGATGATGACGATGATGAATCAAAATATATAGCTTATGTTACTCAGGGTGAATGTAGCTTTCCAATGGTGAAATAATTTTTAAAATCGGCGCAGTAGTTTTTGAGTTTATTCATTACAAACATACCCACACAAAAGTAAAAATTTTCCTCTTTATAATATTAGTGTAGATATAAAGTACCCCTATATCTCCTGGTGACGCTATAATTTGAGGACGGATTTACTGATTTTTACATGTTTTTTTAAAGTTTTCTAATACTTCGTAGAAAGTTCTAACATTAAAAAAATTAAGAAAAGATGAGTGGTTATGGCGAGGCCGAAGGCCTTCTACGCAAACGAAGTCGCGCGCAGTTGCTAGTAAAATATAAACACTTTACTTGTTAACCTTAACTCATTTTTCATTTGTTATTATTGGAGTGGTTGAAATAAATTCTTATTCTGTCAATCCGATTCCTTTAGCTATATAACTGTACTTCACGGATTTTTTATTTCGGCTAGCGCGAAATGTACTTCAAATACCCTTTACGTAATGGTGATGACAAGATCACAAGATTTTCCACATAAAATACATCATCTGATTTGTATACAGCCCTAGAGAAGGTTTCTTAGCAACTTTACTAAAAAAAGTGATTATGGTAAGTTTAAGGTATTTCTGCGAAGTGAAATTGTGATAGTAGGGAAGGTACTAAAAAAGATATTGGGCCTAAACTTATTCATACATCATACATATAAAATGGTATGAATTTGTCTTTACATTAACATTAAAAAAAATACGAGATCGATATACTTAATGCTTAGTTTAGGTAATAGATGCGATTTTATAATGTTTTATTGAGAGTAGAGGTAGGTGAGACGGCGATTCGGGTGGCTAAGATACATAACTTATACAATTTAGGCAATTAGGATACAGACATGAAAATTATTTTAAATTATACTAATGCTCTATTCCAACAAAAAATAGGAACACTTATGGATGAATCAGCAAGAACCTCGGTAGCCATCTTTATGAAATTACTTTTACATTCTGCTTTTTAGATAATTAATAACATTATAACTTTCTAGAGTACCAAAGAATTCACAAGAAACTGATCTGTGCTATTATCTCCGACACATGTACTCAGTCGATCACGGGCATCTGTGTAGTCAATAAATTATTAAAAGTGTATTAATAGCAAATAACATTTAATGTAATATCATTTGTTGTAATGAACATAACATTTAGCAATGTCGTATTAATATAACTGAGTAATAAGTTATTATTTACGCGAGTTCCAGAAGCAGACCATTCAGCGTGGGGTGCTTCCAATAGTAACGTTTGTGTTGAATCCTAGCCAAAAAATTAAGATGGATTCATCCTCAGTAAAGAGCCTTGACATTACCGGTTATATTTAAACACTAATTAGTTGTACAAGGTATTACAACAAGGCCGAAGGGAACGTTGAGAGCTTATTTTGGGAATTTTGAAAGTTCTGCTGTGAAGGAAATTTGGAGCAAGGATTGTTGGCCTTGTTTTGCTAACTATTTCTACTGAATCTACATTTATGCCAATAACTTAAATTTGTATTTATCATGTGTAACACGATTCCTTGATTAATCAAATAAAATAAATCCAGTTAATATATATACCTACAATAAAAACTAATTAGCCAAATATCACAAAGATAACTTTGCGATATATAGCTAATATAAAGCATTTACGTCTATAGATCTAGATATGATATAATTTAGGACATTGAACAATAACCATCTACGTATTAACTAATAGGTTATACAGATTTTATGTGTAAATACATGTCATGTTTTAGCCAAAAAATAGCTGACCCTTCATATAAGCAATATTAGTGAATTGTTTTAGTATTTCTTTTCCGTTGACCGTTTCTAGTTAGGTTTTATGCAAGACACAAATTTAATTTTAGTAATGTTCAAACTTCTTATGTGTTCCTATAGTCATGTTAAAGTCAAAATCATTTATTCAATTTAGACATCAAAGACACACTTATGTCAATTATTCATTATAATGTACATTAAAGACTCTACTGCCGCGTTCAAAAATATATAGAGCCTACCGAGAAGAAGCAGCATTTCGTGCCATTATTTTCATATAGATGTTTACAATGTTTCTACTTAGGTACTTACTAATGTTACATTTTATGGGTGGTAGAATGACAGCATGCCAAAAGTGGTGTATTCCAAGCATCTTTGTCTTCTATATACTGTCGGACTCTATAATATGCTATTTTTGTTACAACGTGTTTTACAGTCAACTTGCATTTTCTCTCTGTGAGCTCAGTTATGTATTTTGGGATTTTATTGTAAAAATGCACATAATTGCCTCAGAACGACTTATTAGTTTATAGGACTATTTAGTTAAAACTAGGTACATCTATCCTTTCAATGATCGAATACATCTACTTGAATATTATAAATGCAAAACTGAGTGTTTGTTACGCTTTGACTCCTAAACGCCTGAACGGACGATGAAACTTGACAAGGAAATAGATTATATCCCAGAGAAGAACAAAATATACTTTTTATAATCATAAACTTCATCACGCGGGTGATACCGCGAACGCAGTAGATATGTACATATTTATGCAGGCCCCTACGAGTACTAAGTCGCTCCAACAGAAATAACCTTGGTGTACGTATATAGCAGTACTTATTTTGTAATTCGCCGTCGTCGTTGCTACTAAAAGCTTGGTTGGTTAGACTCTAAGGTACCCAATTACCTGCGATCTAAAGATCAGAGTTAATGGTGTCGATTAGAAGGTAGTAAAATTATTTGCCAGGTCAAAGCCATTCAGTTTGCTATACGTGACTAAGTATGTAGATTGTAGATAGGTTTTGTAGCCAACTCGTTTAAAAAGTATCAAGCGGTAAGGTGCTGCAACAGTAGCTAAGAAAAGTATTTTATTGAACTTAAGCTAATGCTAATCATTGCCGAGAAGTTACAATTTTAATACTTTTTTGAATTTTTTAGCTAGACCGCAAGCGCGGGTGCACCGTTTTGAGCACGTTAGGCATGCCCACAACCCTAAACGTCACTCTCATATATTCGACAAGCCGATGACATGACGTTTTATATCCAACGCCATAGTAAAATGTACAAAACCATACCAATATCCATATATATGGATATCCATTCGAGAAATAAATTACGTTTTCACGAAAAAGAAATCTTCTTTTAAATTTAATTTGACATCATTTGATATCCTTTGTACTTAGTTGTTTCCAGCGAAATTACAGAGCAGAAACATGTTATATCTCCGAGTAAAAAACGCAGTGTTTTACCCAGTTTAAAATTCTAAATGGCAGTGGACTGTTATGGACAAGCGTGACGCTAACATCAAGCGAGCGACTTGATACTCGTACTATATCGATCATGAGAGAGTTCATGCTCCGACTCGCACTTGGCTGATTTTCGGGTGACCACAACCTTTTATGTGGGCTGGATCCGCGCCTGAGATCCGTAGGGCTATTATGTATCTCAGTTGCTGACAAATGTTGATTGAAATCGAAAAAATGGCGGCGCATCATTTTCATCATTTTTGTCAGCTTCAGTCATCAACTTATTAACATTTTTGCTAACTAGAGTTGTCAAAACAGACATAGAGCCGCCATTTTTCACAATTTCAATTAACATTTGTTAGCAACTGAGATACATAATAGCCCTGTTAATTATTATTTGATTTAATCAGGTGAGTTGCGAGATTGAAGAATAACCTTTACGTTATTTATATATTTTTTTGCTAACTACTACCTACACCCGAGACATCCTAACTTTAATATTATAAATGTAAAAATGAGTTTGTTTCTTTGTCACCTTTTCACAACTAAATGGCTCATAAGGAAAATTGGCAAGGAGATATCCCGGAGAAGAAAATATGAGCACGAATAACTGTTCCTGCTTAATATTGTGTTACTTATCAAATATATAAAATTCTCGTGTCACTGCGTTTGTAACAAACCTCCTCTGAAACGGCTTGACCGATTCTTGTGACATTTTGTATATATATTCAGTAGGTCTGAGAATAGATCGTAAAGTACTTTTTTTTCATTATCATCATCATCATCGCAGGCGCAGTTAAAAAATTATAGCATCATCAGTCACGTTCCTTCTAAATATTGTGTTACTATATACATTATAATATCATTATATAAAATAATAACAACGTGGCCATTCAAATTAATTAACGCATCATATATATGTCTATTTTATATTGGTTTGATGTCTATTGAAGGTAAACGATTATAACTGCAAAATTTCGGTAGAATTGTTCAATATTTCATTTATCTATCAATGCTTATCAATCAGAACAGATGCTTTAAATATTTTAATTTTTTTTACAGTCTTGGAAAACAAACAGCTTAATTTATAGCAAATAATTTTACGTATTAAATGGAATTAAAAACAAATCAGCCTAATTAGTTTCCTCATATAGAACTATGTTCAATACAATATTGAGTTCGCCAAAGTAATTTATAATAAAGTAGCCTACACAATCAGAATAACCAAAGGGAAAAAGAACCCCTTCATTGTAATGAAAAAAGTACCTATCTAAGTACGAGTAAATACCATGTACTACTAACACACAAAGGAATAAATAGTCAAATATTTTAATTGAGTAAGAAATTAAATACCTACCAACTATCCGAAATCGATGTCAGACATAATAAACAAGAAAGATTATTCCAAAATCAGTCACTAACTGAAGAAAGTTGAACAAGCATCCCTTTTCAAATAATTTAGCCTCGCAGTAAACAGATCGATCTGCTCAGAGTATTGGTTATTAAAACTGTTGCAAACTCAAAAAAAATACTAGTTTTGTCTATAGTTTGTTGAACATGGACCGGTGTTAAGTTTAAGATAATTCCGTCTACATACAATATGAGTAGGTAATTATGTATAAAGAAAAGGTATACGCAGTAATGTAAAATTTTGCCTCCCATCGAGCACCACTATGTACCAGGGTCACCGCTACTGAATTTACGGGCATCACAAAATTTTGCAAGCATTCGGTTTTGTAGGGGTTAGTCGTTGAAGTATACTCTGTTCAAACATCAGAGTGGTCTATTTTTAAGTTTTTGTCTTAGAAAGGCCGTAGTTAGACCATGTTGGAAACGTTCAGCGGGCTGACTACTAAGTTTCCGGATGAATGCGCGTGACCGGCCTCAGCGTCGACACAGTTTACTGGACGGTGTATAATGGTATGACCCATATCACTATTTTCGAGATGAAGGCCTCCGTTTGCAGCTGTATGAACGGAATAGGTAATGCTAATAATAATGCGTGTTCAAGAAAGTCAAGTTATCCTTGGTGCTCGTAGCGAAGCTTGCCTGTTCGTTAGTAACTATCAAATAGTCTTTCCGTAGCTTACTGCAATACTTTGATGGGTAACAGCCAGCGGAAATTGCAATTGACGTGCCCAAGGAGGGCATGCTAAGCACGCCAATCCTAGTCGGTAGAGGCTGAGACTGAAAACACTGACAAACTATTCGCTTGGACGCGCCTAGTACACATGATCGCCTATAGCCCATATTCTGAGCCTTTGATAAAAAAGTTCGTGTCCCGGATGAGAGAATGTAATGATGTAAGTGCTATGGATGTCATAAAGATGTTTACGTTCAGCGGAAACTTAAGCCCTAGCAAGATAGAAGCCGCACCGTCATCGGCCAGCAAATTCAAAGGCAGCAGTCAACACTACTCCTGCGCTCTCCTGAACTCCTGATAGATTTAAGTTACATGTGGTCGATAGGTGTGACGATTTGTGTGTTACCACATGAATCGATGAATTGTATTTTGTAAGATAAGCAATGAATGAAGAGAAAGTGTGAATAACTTGAGCAAATGCATTGAGCAAGTCACCAAAGTAGTTGACTCTGACCTGATCAACTTAAGATCAAGAAGAATCGCGCAAGTTGTGTGAAAGCTGCCTACTCAGAAACACCTTGTACTTTTTTTTTTAACTTTTTATATAATCGTTAGACTACCATTTGATTATCTCACTAAATTCCATTTATTGCGATGTTTATCAAAGTATGGTACAAATTTATCAATGTAAGATTCATAACATAACTTAACCTAACATGTACAATTTGAAAAATTTAATACCGACTTCCATTCTATTCAGTTATTGGAGTGTAACTCAAAAACTACTGGACCGAACTTGATGAAATTATAATAATAATAAATGGGACCACACGGGAAGCGTCAGCTTTAAAAAAAAAATAATTAGAATCAGTTCACCCTATCGAAAGTTATGAGGTGACAAGCATAAAAAACAGTCGAATTGGGTACCTCCTCCTTTTTTGGAAATCGGTAGAAAATATGTACAAACCACGTTAGTTTCCATTACACAATTTATAACATTATCTACTTTGGAAATTTTTTAGCCCTTTTTTGATTAATGTCAATGTTCTTTATTAATTTGAATACTAAAAGGTAAAGTAAAATATTCATATATTTCGTGTTTTTGCTGATAGAGCTAAATGTTGAAAAGTTAGTTTAAATTTATACTCTACTCATAAACACTACTATGAAAGACAATTAACGAACGATACGGAAAGTGATAGCGTCATGTAGACCTGAAACTATTAGAAAATAATACGATGCTATAATAATACTAAAATGACAACGCGAATTAAGTAAATTCACAGTAGCACCCTACGAGAAAGAGTCGCGCAATATCGTGTGACAAAATAAGACGATGCAATATGCAATCACACAAGTTATTGTGAAATATCTTTCTTGTAACTTTATTTGAGGCGGGCAAGCCGCCCATCTGATGTTAACCGCCACGCTTGGACAACGCTGTTGCAGTACCATAAAAAGCTTAATGTTTTTTTCAGCACTGCACTGCGAAATCGAAACTAAATAATATGCTGCTAATAAAAGGGGTGCTACTTATCCTAATGCTATGTATAGCCTATACCTAATTATATACCTATAACTAATGCTATGTATAGTTTTGAAATTTATTTATTTTGATGTGTTTTTAAATTATAATACCGACATGTTTAATTCCATTTTCATGGTTTTATTGATACTTTCATTTAATTTTAATATCATTATCTATTGCAATCAATAACAAAGATCACGTCTTCGAATTTAAATCTATAATTTTCCATATACGACTTGTTACTTGATTGTGTACTTATCCGCGTATATAGAAACATATATATAAACTTTTCTATTGTACAGTACAGTGAAACGTTAATTAAAAACGTTTTAAATACAGGGTCATTTAAAACGATCAGTATGGTCTTGTACTCAGTTCAGGAGTCAAAACCGGTCGTATTGATAAAATAACTTATATTATTTCTATTTCGATATTGATAATGTAGGTCATTAGCAGTACATGTTACTATTAAACATTATTATCTAAAATGAATAAATTGCGTTGTATTTCATTTCCTTTGGGTACTCACTTATTTTTGTTATTGAGTAGTAGCTTACTACTACTCAATAACAGAAATAAGGGAGTACTACTCAATAACAGAAATAAGTGGGTACCAAAAGAAATGAAATCCTCTGTTGATTTCTTTATGAATTAATTGATTATTGTAACTATGATTAGACATTGATGTTTTACTCAGGCCAATATACATTTAACAACAATTACAATTATTATTATGTATCCGTTTTGTCAAATATATATATATATATAATAATAATAATAATAATATGGGACAACATTCACACAAAGGTCTTCAGGTCCCAAACTAGGCAGAGCCTGTACTATGGTAACCTGATGACTGATATACATACTTAAATACATATACACACCCAGACACAGGTCAAACAGACATATTCATGCACACAAATGTTTGATCTGTCCGGGGTTCAAACCCGGGACCAGCGGCTCAGAAGGCAGGGGTGCTACCAACTGCGCCAACCGGCCTGTCATAGGTATAGGATTTTATTAATTTCCTTGATATATCGAGTCAGCTCTAGGAAGTGTGTAGGTTATGTAGGTACGGATTATGGAATGATTAATTATGAATTTTCAACTTGTCACGACTTCTAGATAGTATGGTGAGACGGGTTAATATCGATTGTGTTAAATTATTCCGAATAGCTTATACATACAGGATAGAGCCATAAGTAAATAAGAAAGTAGACAAAGCTAGCTCAGCTTTGTCTAAGTAACATGTTACGTATCAAGATCCCACGGTGATTATATGCACCTTGGAGCAATCACACATAATACAAACTAATTGAACCACTGTACAATAAGTCTTCAGTTAACATGATTACCACATGCATTGTGTCGAAGAACAAGGAATTGATGTTACGGAACGATTGTAACAGTTACTGCACGTAAGGTATAATTGCGCTCCACATATGCTAAGAACAAGCTATGAACTATTTAGAAATGCTTCCTATTGCTACCTGCTACCCTTGTACTTTCCATGCCAGTTCACTTGCTAGCATATTCGGCGCTCCTGGTACATAAAGATATAACATTGCATCCTTTGTTGCATAAGTTCGCATAAGTAAAAAAATTATATGACAAATGTTTACACGATATTAGCAATATTAGCTTGAGCAACTAAAGTTCAAGCTTTATTTACATAGCTAACAATTGCGTATGGCTCCCCTCCTTTCTTGGCTGGCAAGTGGAGACCGACAGGCCTGGGCCTTAGTCTCGTACTAACACCTCGAGCACCTGCTCGGGGCAAACCTAACTGGAATATTGGGTAGACGCAAAACATAGAAATGCAGTTCAAATTGTTAATAGTGACATTAGTGCTACATTACTCTAGGGCGGAATATTATAAGACGAAACGTAAGTGCATATAAAATAAGGTCATTGTTTATATATGTATAATAATATGAACTCGCTGACCCACATTTGGTACGAGATAAACAAATACATTATGTCGAGTCATGGTTGCGTTCCAAGTCACTGGTTGCGTTCTAGGGATTTCATAATACCATATTGGTTGCATAAATCGATTGCAGTCATTCATTATATCATATATTAGCTACGGTGTTTACTCGCTGAGTGGAAATATAGCATCTTTTTAATTATATTTGTTCTCGATATTTTAGTAGCTACTTTTATTTTCGTGTACCATGTTTAGTTGTAGTGAGGTTAACTGCAATTTCATTAGAAGTGTAAGGCATGTACCAAATGCGCATACATCCATGTCATAATCATAATCAGCCCATTTCGTTCCCACTGCTGGGACTCGAGCCTTCCTCTAAAAGAGAGGCCCGAAGGCCTTCGGCATAGCCTAACGACTGTTGTCCTAAGACAAACAACCGGGACCGACGGTTTAACGTGCTCTCCGAAGCAAGGAAGCGCTCAGTTGAATAATGCCACTAGCGGTCTCCCATACAAGTCCTGACCGCAGCAAGGTTTGCTTAACTTGTTGAGGTTAAGATCGCCTAGTCAGGCTCCGCTACGGGCGCTTCCATAGCTTCCATAGAGCGCGCTACATCCATGTACTTAATTCATATAGTGGACTAACACTCAATAACACATACAGACACGATGGTAGATGGATCTTACTAATAAATCAATCTGACGTTAACGTCAAAGTTACCGTCACATCAATAATCTGAATTATTGATTTGACGATAACATTGTTACCTGATACGTGACTCTTAGTTACTTTTTCTTGATGTCGGAGCTTAAACATATTAGTCGAATTTTCCCTCTCACATTATAGATTCATATATAGAATGTACAATTTTATTATACTATAAAATACTATTACACCTATAATTTAAAATAAGGATGTTAACATGTTTTAAAGTAATATTATATTGTCTAAAATGATAGTTTTGCTCGTGTTATATAGTTTTAACCCCCGACGAATAAGAGGAGTATTATTTTGACTATAATTTTGATGAATAACTTTGTCTTTCATCTCTCTGCTTATAAGACATCATCATTGTCCCCAAAGGCATTGAATGAATGTCTTTAATTGTCCCTATTGTTTAAAACAAAAGGTTCATCTTGTTTATATTATTATTAAAAATATAAGAATACCATGACGAGATGTTATCATTTTGATGCCTACCTATGTCTGTCTGTACGTCTATGACATGTGCTCGAAGGGATCGATCTCGTTTCGGCGCAGTTTAAATTTGAGAACTAGTCCAAGGTTAGTAGCCTAGATACAACTTCATGTATACTTTTGGCCCTGTTTGAAATCAATTTAACCTCTCCTAAACCTTCAGTATCATGTACAATCTGAACTTGAACAAATTTTCAGAGTCTCAGTACTTTACTTGGATCTCTTGCATACCTTTATTCTTGAAGGCCTGATGATGATAAGGTCAATAGTCATTGTACAAGATAATGATTGTTGAAGGGCAAGTTTAGTGTAGATTCTTAGTGCAGTTCTCCAGTCCTGTCACCTTATGATGAACAGTAGACCAATTCTACTATTTCACAACGTTCAACAATCTATACCGCTGCAACTGTAATTCGACTCCAATATTCGTTCGATAATTATCCAAAAAGTCATTCTACTATTTCTTTAGACAAATTAGATCATAACGTCTCGTAATTGTAAAGTAAAAGCTACTTTGTAATAAATATACATTGTAGGCTAGTTTAAACGGATATGAGTGAGCACCGCGTTCATGATCTATCGAGTTAGCAGAATATAAAGTTTTGATCGATCGCTGGCATTAACATAAGCTGGACTGTTTTTCAATAGCAGCCTAAGAAAACGTATAGGTAATTGAGCCACGGTTCAATTGCAGTTGGAACAAATTTAGTTAGTGGAATTGGCCCCTAGATTAATAGCGTCTGCAGTCATTTTGTGATATTTTGTCAGAGTTTTAAGTTTCAACTAATGCTATTATAATTTTAAGTGAATTGATGGGAAAACCATACGCCATTAGGCAAGCTTGCCAATAACAGTTACAGTGGCTCCAAATGCGTTAATCAGTCCTTCCGTCCCTAAAAATCTTCGTATCCTTTATTAGGCAAGGATTTAATATTCTGCCTATATGTCAGCCGGAGTTGATCCGTATCAATATGGAATAGAGGAATCAGAGGCCGAGGAGTTCAATTATTAATTGAACCTAAAGAAAATGTTTAAATGTTTAAAATGAAACTATTACTTAAAATTTTAACTTCTACTTCGATGACAGTTAGTTTGATTTTAAATTTTGCGAAATTGTACCGTGGTATAACTAATGCACTTATTAAACATCACTACTGTAGATTTTAAACATTTTGAGTTTCCAACTGACTAGTGCATCAATCTTACTAAAATCTATCGTATCTGATTTCCGAAATCATCAATGGCGTAAACTATGCCCGTTTTCAATATCACATTTTATTACTTTACCTATGCACGCCAATGCACGTTTACAAGTAAAGTTTCTGACTAAAGTTTTGCATTAATTAGAATGTCTTCTGTATAATTGTGTGCCAGAAATAAAACTTCACAGATCTAGTCAATATTAGAAATGGGACGACATTAATCTTGTTTCATTGTTCGTCACGTATTTACACAAATAGAAAACATTCATCGTCGTATTCGTATCCAGTCTACTGGTGCAAGTTCTACTGCCTTTATTTGATTTAAGTTCATATAACCTTTCTTACCATTAATCATTTAGTAGAATAGTATGGAACTCCTTATTTGTAGGACGTTCGCGTCACATGCTTATTATTTTCATTATTTTTTCAGCTGATTTCGTGAAGACATGCCTGACAAGTGATCCAGAATTTGACGATTGTTCACGACAAGCTGTACAACAGCTGTTTAATGCCCTTGGACCAGGTAAATTTACCCATTTTAAAGGAACTACTCAATTAACGCTAGCTTTAACTCCAGAGATTCCTAATGCGAAGTTAACGTAACATTTCATATGTGGGTACATTTACATCTATTAGGGTTACATTTTAAGTTTGAGATATACTATTATTTTTTCCTATTTTCAACCGAATTTCAAAGAGAAGAAGATTCTGAGTAAGATTGTATTTTATTTCTTTTTAAAGAAGTATGTGGCTGAAATCTGTAGGGCTATTATGTATCTCAGCTGCTAACAGCTAACATATTGACCGAAATCTAACAAAAATGGCGGCTCTATGTCAGCTTTGTCTGCTCCAGTCATAAACTTCCTAACATTTTTGCTCACTGGAGTCGTCAAAAGTGACATGGACCCGCCATTTTTCAAGATTACAATCAACATTTGTTAGCAACTGAGAAACATAATAGCCCTGCTGATATAAGCTACGAAATCATTTACCACAGTCTTACGTTTTTTTTAAGTTTTACAAAAAACTAATATAGGTAATATATGTACAAGGTGTTTAATTTAAGCTTAAGTTTGGGTAGCTGCCGTATAACGAAAAAAAATACGGTCCATGCAGTAGATGGACTGCAGCTAGTACAATAACAGTTGCCTAACCCACCATATGTTGCCAGTCTAATGATAGCAGAAATATTCCAGCCCACATCCACAGATTATCTAATTTACGCACTAACTGTTGGCGATATACTTAGGCCCGTAATATCAACCGCTGCTTATCTCAGAGTTTCACGAAACGAAGCTAAAAAAATGAAGACTATGACAGACGGCGCGGCGCCAGTTTTTATATCTAGTGTCCTTCAAAGAGAATTTAATCACTTTATTTGTATTTCTAAATATAATATTCAGCTTTCAAGTCAGTTCTATGGATTAAACTGCGGATGATATTACGGGCCTTAGAATGCTGGAGTTCTGGCAACATTACTCCGTTGTCTTTCCGCGTTACAGTTATTTGTTAAAGCCAATTAATTAGCTGACAGCATTATGATTACTCGTCGCACCGACCAAAAAATCTTATAAGTTTTGGAAAATCCTATGAGAATCCCATGGGTACAATACTTAATTTAACAACAATGTGGATAATAAAGGTTTCGCTTTTAACAGGTCCTTTTCAAAACGAATGGCTTAAGTCCAGCAGTTAACAACCACAAAGATACATATTTAATATTAAATTACAAATCACCCATTTTCTCAGTTTTCTGTATGGTAATATGCGTTTGAAAATAAGCTATGAAGGCTGATCTTTATACATATATTCATAAACTAGGTATTGATTAAGACTACTCCCAACTCTTCACTTTGAGATAGTACTTACTTATATATATATATATATATATTTAGGGTACTTTTGACTAGGCCTGATTTAGCACGCCTTTCGTTTGGTCAGAGTACGTACGCCTAGATGTTTCTTTTCAAACTGTTCTATTGACGCTCGCTTTGATTATCATTAGTTTTACATTTTATATATATTAAACCAACTTAACAAACCTTTCTTATATTAATTTGGAGTATTTTTAAACTTACGTACTTTAATGAACCATTGTTCAAACTTCAATATCGTAATTTGTTCAACTTCCATATCTAGTCTTCCTATTTTTTTAATCTTACTTTTGGGGCACCTGTATACGTATTTTCAGTCGTTTTACTAATATGGCGATTTTAAATTTCAGTCCTTTTACTGGTAGGTCGTTTTGCTTTTGTGACGATCATTCAGCGACATTTTACTGAATTGTCCTTCTGATACCGAGAGGTATATTTCACTCAAACACTTGTGATTTTAGGAGCTTCTAAATTCTACTGTACGTTTGTTACGCGATAATGCCGCCAGTTATTAATTGATATTTGATTTGATACTATTTTGTAGGTCATACTTCAGAGGTGATCCCGTATAGATTTTCTCAAAATTAATACAGCTGTTTTTGAAAAAAAGTTATCCGATTTCGTCGGTTGTGAAACGATTGAAATACACTTTTTCTTGAATAATAATATATCATCAACTTCGGGTCTTTTCAAATTGATTACTTTTGAGTATATACTTATTCTTTAATCAGTACATAATAAGTAAAAGACTACGTGTAACATTTCCTGCTATACTCAAAGCAATAAGTTTAATATTTCCGAGAATACGCAGTCTACATAACGTAATTTTTAATAATATTTAATCACTCATTATTATTATTATTATTAAAGAATAAAAGATAAAAAAATATTTAAATAATATTAGATTTTAAGATAAAACATTAATTTGAATAAGATAAAAGATTCCCGAGATGTTCTGTCAATGATACGCACATGACATTTCACTTTGTTGCAATTCACTTCGCTGGCGGTTTTCAGCCTACTCACATTTTTCTTTTTGTCTATAACTATATCATTAGTTTTAAATAAACTGCTTATACTTAATAATCCTTATTTATCTTCCATGCATGTATAACAGTTTTTATGTTTGCAGACAAGTAAATATAGCAATCAATATAAGTAAAAGTTCTGCCCGTCATTAATATATTATACAGCATGTCCCTGACCTCTACCAAATATTTGTATCGGCAACGGATTAAATTAATAAGTATGCCTACGATATTAGAAACTTTGCATGTTCTAGTTCTTCTCTCGATCGCTTCCCACACAACAGTAGTAGTTGTTCTCTTAAAAGAAATTTGTATGGAAGAATGGAAATGAACATAACTTCTGTCAAATCACATTTGTTCTGAGATTTATTCTTTCCCTTCGTATGTATCGCAATTGTACTACGTTATTATTTGGATATCGTTCGTGTAATTTGTATTACTTACGGAAAAATATATTTCGTTACTGCAGAAATTTTTTAAGTAGTTCATTAATATTAACTTTAATTTAAACTTCAGTTCTCCAAGGCAATAGCGAGCTGGATGCAACTATGTACACAGTTTTAGTATTTAGATTATACCTACTATGCTGCTACCAAACCTATACAAGTTTGCTGTGCGCCTGGTTGTGCAACCTCACAGCTGGTTGCTTCAAATCGAATAGTGTGACTGTTTAAAGCCGCGCAATATTTCCCCAGTTCTACAATTCTAACTCGTTTTTGTGTAGGTTATATACCTTCTTGGCAATGCTGCGGTCCTAGTGCTCGAATGTCAGTTAGCCGTAACGTGTTAGAAAAAAGAACCACTCTTTCTTGCGTCGAAGAAAATTTATCTTATGAAATTCGATACGTTCTTTAAAAAGTTACTTACTAATTCCCCATTCTTCATAAACAGACATTGTCATCCTAAATATAAAAAAAGGCTTTACAAAATAAAGTAAGTTACATTATTAACACTAGCAGTGTTTTTGTGTTGCTATAGAACATGTATTTAGTTTTTAAAAGTTTCAGAAAAAATAAGAAATGGGAAGACGAGGTGTATAGACGATGTTGATGTTAACGATGGTGCACTTAATGTACATATTAATATAGATACACACATTTAAACTCTCGCAGCTTTAAACAAACGACACAATCCAATTGGTAAACAAAAATAGGCCAGTCATTCAATTATCACCAAAATCGTAGGGTTAGTTTGGGAACTAACTAGAGACGAGTTGGCATCGAATTTTAGTAAAACTTAACCAAAACATTAAAAAAAAACTTTTGAACGAACAACAAACAACCTTAAAAATAGGTCTAGGATAATCCGATTCTAAAAGTTGTTTTCGATCATGTATTTTGTAACGATTAGTTTATAAACGTGTCCAGTTGTACCGAATTAATAGGAAAGAGAATTGAAACAGAATCAAACCGAATTCAAGCGGAACTACATTTCGACGCGTTAGATTGTGTCTATTGTCACCCTAGGTGCTTTGAAACAAAATATTTGTGTGTGTGTATATTTTCACCTCATTTCAATATTGATTCGTGTTTTCATGATGATTATGATACTTGATAGTTTTGAACTTTATGATAATATACGGCTACAGGGGAAAATCACTGTATGCTGAAACATGAGTGATATGCCTATTTCAGCAGCAGACATTTATAACATGTTTCAATCAATCGAGCCCGGTTTTTGTAAGAAAGCGATGTTCATGTATATATTTTTAATAAGTCTAATATTATTACATATATTTCACGAATTTGATATCCGGTCTTCGGCAAATGTTTAAAGAGGGTTGAAATCAACACTAAGATTTTGAGCCTAGAGCCTATTTGGTTACAAATATTTAATGTACTGTAACATGCAGTGCAGTAAAAGTCAATTACCTCATCCAGAAATATAATATAATTGAATCTCAAAACTCGAAGCAAACGTTCAACATGCGAGTACATACGTGTTATATTCTAAGGAAAACAATATCGTCATTAAAACTTTACTGAAATGCGTTTATCAATAACTAATACGCCCTGTAGGTATGTTAGTATAGGTCGGTAGTTCTACAAGTTGCTAGTCGCATAGCCTCATTACGAAACATTTGTATCTACCTGCATAACTTGCGGAAAGCGAAAGCGTTATTTCTTCACCACACTCGTGCTACCCAACCAGGTATCTTATGAAAAATTTTCCTAGTATAAATCGTCGTTTCATTTTTTAACAGGTCTTCCGGAAATAGGTATGGCGCCTTTAGATCCACTAAAGATCCCAAAAATCAGGATTCTTCAAGGCGAAGGTCCGGTGAATATAAACGCAGCGCTAGATGACGTCACAGTGACAGGCTTCGGCAAAACAGAAGTGTTGCTGAGCCAGTAAGTAGACCTGTTTCAGTTTTATGAACGCCTGGTACATCGTCCAAGCGTTTGATCGACTGAGTGGGGAACATTGAACCGGCTGTGTTCGTTTGAATTTCGTAATTCACTTGATTTAAATTTTTCTGACCATGTTTTTATTATAATTGATCGGTTGGTTTTTATAATAATTGTTTTATTTTCGTAGATTAAAAAAGAGAGATTATGAGTTATGAGAGATTTTTATAAGTTACATATTTTCATACAACAACTGGCTGACCCTACAGAAAGTAAAGTCCTGTTCCATAGGAAAAAAAATGTCCAAAGAACGTTATTTTGAATTTTTTATCAGTATAATTTTTCTAAACTTATTAGGTACTTACTTTTTATACATATACGAGTACATTACAGTACTTACATCACGCAGAAATGTATAAAATAAATCTATCAAATGGCAGTACCATTTTTTACCACCAATTCACTGAGCAGAGTCTGACAAATTATGTAAATTTCGCAATTGGTTATTAATTAATAATATCTTAACTGTTTTCAGGGTTGACGCCAAAACATACGATTTCTACACGAAAGTTCGAGTTCCAAAAATAAGAATAGAGGGCACCTACGATCTAAAAGGAAAAATATTGTTGATTCCTCTTGTTGGTCGAGGAGTTTGCTGGTTCGAGCCAAGTATGAAACGTCTGAAATTACTATGTATAGATATTCTGGTATAACCAAAATAAATAATTGGATTGTTTTTATGTTCCAGGCAATATGACAATAGATATTGTAAGCGATGTAAAATTATACAATAAAGATGAATTCACATTTTTCAATGTGACTTCAGCACACGTAAAATATTCCATTGGTGGCTTGAAATTGCGAATGAATAACTTATTTGATGGGATCCAATCTCTCGGTAAGAATTTACATATCAAATTGAACTATAATTTAGGCCAAGTACATTTTTTATAACGCCACCAAGTACATTTTTTATAGCGTCAAGTAGCAGTACAACATAAGATACTCATGACATGTGTGCGTAAAGCACACATAGGTATGAAGTAGATACAACACATCTATTGTACATTTGAATACAGCTTGTTATGTTTCCAAACTATTTCGTATGGTGGCGCTACGTGCTGAACAGTTTCTTATAGCCTCCTAGCATCTTCTGGTATTCTGGTACTAACGTGATACAAATTGCAACGTTGAGACGTTGGTGAGGCGTCGCCAGACAGACGTCAACCCTGTCGCCTGTTGTTGCCAATTTATTTGCGAGGTTTCACGATAAAGGAACGTTCTACATCAATGTATTGTTAGATTGTTATGTATTTCGTCCTAAAGTTTCTGTTACATATCAGTTATATTATTTTTCACGGATCAACAGCGGGATTGGAAATTTATTAATAGCGTAATTAATCGAATATTGATATTATTATTATTAATATCAGCATCATAAATATATTTTGAACTTTTTGATGTCTGAATTGATTGGACCCTGGATTGAAAAAAATATATATAGACATAATTTTAATGATGCCCTATTGATCGTATATTTTAGAAAAAAAAACAGATTCATTACCAATGAGATGAACATTGAAAAATTAATAGAAGTTATATAAAACCTTTCATTATTTTTCGGTACCTGTAGAGAGCCGGGATAAAAAATTCCTTTTTTCTTAATTATAAATAATTCTGATTATGTTTTTTCTTTCAGAGGAGAGTACTAACGCCTACTTGAATGCTAACTGGCGACCAGTTTCTGAGTCTTTGCGGCCAATATTATCGAAAACAATCGAAGATATACTACTTGGTTTCATGCAACACCTCTTCCACAATTTACCTGGAAATTTCATGATTGGAGATGTAAAAAGTTCAGTCAAAAAATCCGAAAAGAAAGTTTGATAGTGTACCTAGTTTTAAATCTAAGATAATTTGAATAGGCGTTGAATAGTTAATGAAAGTAAGATACAACAAACTGCTTTAACAATAGCAGGAAGCTTCCAAATGGTTCTAATTCAGCTTCATAGATCATAAACAGTGTAATACTAATTTAAATGGTATCAGCTTACGATCGTATCGTTTTGTTAACATAATTTCGAAAAAAAAAATGCTTATTTTGACTGATCTTATAAAACTGTTAATGTAATAAATAAGCATGGTGTAAATAATTTAAATAAACTATTTTTACAAAGACCGACAGACAGCGTTTCATTTTGGGATAAAATGTATCTCTGGCATTTAATGTAATTATAATTATCATATTTATTATCATGTTAATCAAATAACTAAAGTACAACAGTAATCATCAAGAAATTTCTGTCAAAGTGCCAAGATATAAACTTTACGAAGCGTGGTTGTTTACCCACCTGTGTATTTTCAGGTAGGCTAAGGTCAGCCAGATGAATCACGATTTCAGTTTATTGAAAAGTCTAAACAATAGTAAGTATATGCTATTTACCGGAATATTCATGAAAATTGATTTTTTAATATAACTACGCATGACTTGAACTATAAAACTAAAAAAAACACTTCCATACAATCGTAAACAAAAGATAATATTATCCATCAAAAAATAAGAAATTTGATCAATCATGTATTTAATTTGCTATATTTATGTTTTATTGTTATGAAATGCAATTGGTAAAAACAGAGTTTATCAACATTCATTATAATGAATACATACGAGTAGCTACTAAAAACATTTTAGTTTTCTATGTCAAATCATTTCTGAGAACCGACTTCTCAGAAACTGTAACAGTTAGATATTATGAATTATGTCTTCGCTTTAGAGATGCATACAATACATGAGACAAAGAATTTGATAATTTAGATACAAATATGTTCGAGCTATTGAATAGTTTTAAGGTAATTAAAGAAAATTATTCTCTTCTATTTTACAGCATAGATTTGAATATAGTTTTAGGATCAGGCCTACCTAAAATAGATATTTAATTGGAAATCACGAAAATAATTAACTAACCTGCCAAATTGGGCGTCCAGGCATTTTGCGAAATTGGAATTTTCAAAAAATATCACAACACAATATCACTCGCGGTTTGCGCGTTTGCCAATAGATGGCTCTCTCACCAAAGTTGAGAACAAAATAAGCACTACTGCTTCATAATAACGTGTTTTATACACCGGTTGAGCTCCATCCGCGTAAATACCAGTGCGAACGAACACGACGCAGAAACGATTCGACAGAAATATCCCATACGTGGTTCGGGAATATATATTTCAAGTAACAAATACTAAATCAGAATTATACTATAATATACCAAATATGCTTCTCGCCGCCTTATTAACGATGTAAAATACTACTAAAATACTGAAACTAAAATAGAAGTTTATTAATCTGTTAACTAAAATATATTTCAACTTTATTTTGTAATGCAATAACTTAAGATAGCCGGATTATAAAATACATCTAGGTACTGTAAAATAATTAAATATTATAGAATTCAAAATCATTACATTAATCAAATCGTGGTAGCCATATAATTATATCAAGGTACTTATTATGATTCTTTTTAATAAAATAGTATACTCAAATCCTAAGAGAATATAATAAGTATGTGATTTGTGATATAAAGACATCCTACATGCGCCTGCATCGATTTAATTAGATCGGTTTATTTATAGAAACCAAATCCGTGTTAATCTGGCACGAGGCTGAAAAGAATTCACACACGCTTTAAACTTTTAATTTATAGGCAACCGATTGTTTGCTGTATTAATAATTATTGATTTAAAGTAATCGCTGACATACTCTTTTTAAACTTTTTGCCTTAATCAAAATACACATACATTATGTAGGCCGTAAATAATTAATATAAAGGCGTTTATATACATGTTTTTTAAATTATTTCCATAACAGATATAATGAAAACTTTTAAAAATGGAAAGCATAATTTTACACCCATCCCAACTTGAATTAAGTAAATAATTTAAGAGTTGTTTATATTACAATAATATAATTAAATATAATATCATTTGTAGGTGCATTAGAAAACTTGTGTGTGTATACACACGATTAATAAATAACTGCAGCTATAAGTATGCCAACATTAAAAAAATCTTTGTAAGAATAAAAATTAGTGAGTTACCTATTAATTAAATACCAGCCATGATACTATTATGCTCTCAAATGTCAGAAAAAGTTATTAAACATCCGTATTTTGACAGCTATGTTAAACAATGTATCTTCTATCTCGTGTAATGAAGGCGAATAGTTGTCATTGCCACGGTAATATTATTTATTTCCATCCTATCCCTGTGACTTATACGATATCAATGTGAAAGGATACGGAATGAAAGAGTCCTGATTTTTATTGTAGGAATTGTAACTATCCAGATACTAGTATATTCCGCAGTGTGTGCAATATCTTGCATTGCATATCCTTATTGCAGAATTGTGCATTATACATCGCTTCGTTTTTATACTTTCCTCGTACATAGAGTTCCTGGTACGATAACTTGCCAGTGTGTGGTGTATTATAATTTTATTAGGATTTTTAATAGTATTTACTCACCTGTGTAGTTTATACACTGAATGATTAGAATATATCGTTTTTAATTTAAGTGAGATAATTTATTGAAATTAAACAACTTCAAACGGATTAAATCGTGTCTAATTTTATAATATATCTACTATTACAGTCTACCTGTGACCATGTTCACTAAAAAGTGTTCAAAACGTCGGGATAAAATAATGTAAAATTTTTAAGAGTTGTTTAATTTAAATCTACTTATAAGAATCGCAAAAGTCTAAGAAATCACGAAAAACATAATAATTTATTTATTATCCTATTGCTCCTGTTAGAGTTTTATAACATTGTGATCAATCATTGCGATTTATTTTGAATATCTAATGAGAAATCTACGTGATCTGTAAAATACAATCATGTAAGAAGAATTTCATTTGTGTATAAAATTATGCCTCAAACACCGGTCCAAAATTATTTCAAAGCCTTGTTTATATTATTTTCTTGTAAAATCAAAATACTCTCATGATAAAATTAACTTCACAATATGTGTTGAAAATCACGCCCAAACAGATGAATATCGCCCGGTGAATGACCGCGAGATGCGCATTGACCCAGAGAAGGGTGCACACGAAGGGGATAGGGCCTCTTTGGTGTCAGTCTGCAAAGGAACAAGCACCAGGGAGCCATGATAGCGAGGAGGTTGGATGCACATGCACTTTGCACCGAACGTAGTGACGTCACCGCAGTGTGCGTCGCATTGTTTACGGTTGCACTTTTCGATTGTGTCAGCCGCTTAATTATGAGTACGCGATACTGTACGCTAACAATTGTTCGAATATTTGTGTGTGTGTGTTTGTTAAATCAAGATAATCATGTTATATTTTTTATTAATGAGTTTGTTATTGTGGACCAATTTGTTGTTAGGTTAACTGTCAGCAGTATACAGCCTACAGTAAAACTACAACCTTATTCTAATTCAAAGTCACATATTTTATTTACCTATTACATTATTGTTCATCATAACGCTCTTATGGACGCTACTTATTAAATAATTTACTTTGCAGTTGGGTCCTAATTTGCCGCGTTTTAGAATAAATTGAGCCACTATTGAGAACAAGCCGGTAATCGATAATAACTATGGAGCCTTTCATTTCAAATAACTTCTTACGATGTTTGTTTTTAATTCATTATAATACTAAAACTGTTAGTTGTTAAATTTTACATTGATTCTAAACATAATCTAATACAACATTATACCCAATATGTCATTACTATTAGTTCTCGAGCATATCTTTCAGTGACAGAGAGAGAGAGAGTATGAAGCATACCACGTGGGCCCAGTGCGGCTTGGTGGATAGGCTAGTGGTCAGCGCAGTCTCCAGGTCGCCCAAAGCTCTCTGACGTAACCTGCTGACATTACGGCTTTTCTAAGACAAACACCCGGTGCCGATGGTTTAAAGTGCCCTCATGGTACCTATCATTATATGGTATGTAGGTACCATATAACGTGGCATTGTCAAGGACATGTAAAAATTTATGCATATTTAAGAGCATGCAGTGTATAATTTTATTGTTAAATGTCAGCTTTGATGAATCACACTTAAACTATAATATGTATTACTTACCTTAATTCCAACCATAAAATTTCCTATATGTCCATCGAATCAAGTATTATATTTACTATTTTGAAATATCTTAAATACGGAATTATTAATATTTTTTTTGCGTGTTTAGTTTGGCTTCATAGCTCTATGCTCAGCCTCAGCATGGATCGACGGTTCGATAAACTTGTCACGTCGATAAAGTGATTTTATCTATGGAACCTTGTCTTTCTGGATCTAGACGCGTTAGCTACATCGTAGGCTATCTGTTATCGAATCTATATCATATCGACAATGCATGCTTATGTATGGATGGTATGGAGTTGTCTACATTATTATTACATTATTATCTTACATCTACATTGCAAATGAGTCCTGTTGGCCTAGATGATTGTTAAAATAAGATTTAGAGCGCTTGTGCGCTAAAGCCATTCATTTTACAATAAAAAGGTTAGCATGTTAATTGTAGGATATTTTCTCTAAGATAATTTATTAGTTTATATAACACATAAGTATTATAACAATTGAAATCATAAAATCATAAAATACGTCGAGAAAGAGATATTATTTGGAAATTTTTGGGTGCTATTTTTTCAACATTGCGGCTCATCGTGTGCACTCAATGTGTGTATACTCAATGATATTATATCTATCTATAATATAATGTATTATTTTATATCTACTAATAAAATTAAGATGCTTTTTATGCGATTGTATTTACTATCTACTCTATCTACTATTTATTACTAGTGACTGCCCGCGCCTTCGTTCGCGAAGGTCGGCCTTTGGTCTCGCCATAACCTCCCATCTTTTCTTGGTTTTTCCTTCATAAGAACCTTCTCTTGACAATAATTAACACAACAAAAAATAATTGGCGAGATTATTCCATCCGTTCTCAAGTTATACCGTGATCAGAAAAAATAAGGGTTCTTTTTATATATATATATATTATATATTTACAAAAAGAGATAGATGAACATTCAAAACGCTAGGGTAGAATACATATTATATCCAAAGAAGGTCGAATACATAGGTCACACTAAAAGTTTCCGGAATTGACCACTTACATAAATAATATTTAAAAAGTTATTACTACATTTGAAAATGGAACTTTTTAGGCGTGGAATAAAATTTGTTTCATCTGATTGTCAATTGTTTTCACATTGTGGCATCATTTAAAAAAATTCAAAAATAGCGTAATTACAATTAAATGGCCTCGGGAAAATTTACATTGCATGATTTTTAACAATTTTAAGTGTAATTTGACAGCTCAGCAGAGCCTCGTTCGGCTTCAATGTGCCTTTGGCGAAGAAGCATTATGCGAGACGATTATATATAGCTGGTTTGCAGAATTCAAACGCGATCGTGTCAATCTCCATGATGAAATTCACCCCTGCACCGCTGTGAATAACAAGAACGTCGATGCTGTGCGCCGTATGATTGAAACAGACAAGCATGTGACCTACCATGACATCCAGACATCTTTGGACATAGACAGGAGTCAAATACAGTCAATCCTACACAAACATTTGGATGTGAGAAAGCTGTGTTCTCGATGGATCCCACACAATTTGACCGATGCTCAAAAAACGAACCGCATCACTTGGTGCGACGCTATGCTTGCCAGATACAACGAAGGGGCTTCAAACGTGGTGTGGGACATAGTAACAGGTGACGAAACATGGATTTACAGCTATGATCACAAAACGAAGCAGCAATCAAGCGTATGGGGGTCTATAGAGATGAGCCGAAACCAACCAAAGTGGCGCGCGTGAAAAATGCCTCGAAGCGGATGATTGCGTCTTTATTTTTAATAAAACTGCGGCCACATGGCTACTGTTGCTTTAGAAAATGCGTACCGTGGATAATGACTGGTACACGACCATTTGTTTACTTTATAGGAAATTAATGGCAAACTCCGTAAAAATAACGGTCAACGCCGTATCATCTTGCACCACGACAATGCAAGTTCCCACACGGCTAGACAGACAAATGAGTTTTTGAAGGCGAAAAACGTACAACTTGTAAGTTATCCAGCATTCAGTCCTGACCTAGCACCGTGTGATTTTTTTCTGTTCCCAAAAATCAAGAACCAATTACGCGATCAACGGTTTTCATCACCAGAAGAGGCTGTCGAAGAGTATGAAAAACACGTATCTGACGTCACCACGGAGGAGTGGCACAAATGTTTTAAAAATTGGTTCAATCGTATGAAAAAGTGCATTGACGCAAAGAGAGATAGAGAACAAAAATAAAATAAACGCCCTTAGAGAATCGCACGGCAGGACAAATAAGACACTTCAAAAAAACATCGTTGCATCTTTAACAACATCCATGAAACAAATGACGAGATGACAAGAAACGTTGGAAAAACAGCCTGATTTACAAGGGTACAATCTCATAAAGTATTTGATATCGGTGAGCACGTCGACGAATTGTTACAGAATCGCACGGCTGATCCCGGGGGTAGTCCACGAAGGTTCGTAATTACCTTATTCCATGCGGATGAAGTCGCACGCAATGGCTAGTTTTTTTGTTACAACTAACCTTGGAAATATATTCTTGTTACGAGATTGCAATACAAGATTTACAGCGATACAATTTTTTAAGACAATCTATTCAAGCAGGAGAAAGTATTTTCAAAAAAGTAATAAAATACTATCTGGGATCGCGGCTCTACTTGCCTACAGTAATATTTATTTGCGATAAAAATAACTAATGTATATTCCAAGTCCATACCTATTATTGAACTTTACAGCCAAAGAGCTACGAATGCGGAAAATTACCAAATATCCTTCCATCTATTCAAACAGACATAATTTCGCATATATGAAACTAGTGTCTTATTGTAATTTATAAATACACTAGCTGCAATCCGCGGTTTCACCCGCGTGGTGTTGGATGCTGATGATGATGAAAAGTATATGTGTCCTCATGTACCTCGATACAACTTTCATCAAAATTGGCCCAGCCGTTTTAGCGTGAAAGAGCAACAAACATCCATGCATCCATTCATCCATCCATGCATCTAAACTTTTTCATTTATAATATTAGTAGGATAACATAATACAACATTACTCATATACCTATACACTAAACATTAACATAAATTACTACTACAATAGCTACTGTTACTATAGTCCGCGTGGAATAAGGGTGACAGGATATCTAGGGAGTACTAACAAGGTTTAGAAGACACACAGGTAGAACCTACCCGTTGAATCGGATAAAAAGTCACAATGTATTAATCCTAGGTATAGGATAAATCAATCCCAAGTTTCAGGCAAATACTGCAGCAGCAGCAAAAGTTATTACAGCGTAAGTAGGGAAGTAACGTGTCGATACTGAATGAACTCAAAATCCGAACTCGTCTCTCGACTAAATGTATGCGTAGGGTTCTCAAGGACTTTGGTCACGTGGCACGGCGGAAGCCGGACAATTTAGAAAAGCTGATAGTAGTCGGCCACGTGGAAGGAAAGAGAAGTAGAGGAAGATGGACCGATACTGTAAAACAGGCATGTAAATCCTGTTCATTCAGGCATCCATCCAACTTTCTCAAAACAGAGTATCCTGGAAGATCTTAGTGGGAAAAACATGGTCACCACTTGTGATGACCACGACCCTCAGACATGAGGCAACGACGTAGAAGAAGGGAAGTAACAGCATACATACACACTCACATACATAAAGGTAACATACTCAAAAACTATCTCAATTATAATAATTGTTATATATATGAGTCAACGTTACCAACGACAGTGTACACAATGGAGAAAATCTAACGATTCCTTAAATAAACTCAGGTATCTAACGAATAACGAACGTAACGAATCACGGCTACATCGCTCGCTCTCATCCTACACTTATTCAGAAATAACTTTATTCTAGAACATTCGTTCGTTAAAGTGAAATAGGTCGTACTTCTCGGTTCAAGGTAACGTTGCCACCGGAATAGCATGTGAGTAAGAATACTAAAATAAACGTGTAGCCGTCCTACAGGCGCGCTTTCAACGTGATCCGTAACGCTCGTCCATCGACAACATGGTTTGTGTAAACTTTAGTCATTTGTTAGGTATTGCCAAAGAGTTCAAATTACCACGAAACTAATCTCGCTAATACTATAAATGTGAAAGTTTAGATGGATGGATGGATGCATGGATGGATAAATGGAAGTTTGTTACTCAAAAACGGCAGAACGGCTGCACGGATCTGGATGAAAATTTGGCACAGAGATAGATTATAGTCTGAAATAGCACATAGGCTACTTTTCATCATCATCATCCATCACCACGAGGGTGAAAAAGCGTAATATTTTGGGCACAGCATAGACAAAATAATAAGACACTGCCTACGTCATGATCGTAATCATGACAGTTCTGTCAAAGTTTGTGTTAGTTTCTGATATAGTTTAGTCAAAATCACGCTATATCATTTTGACAGCTCGGTACACTAGACGTGCTCGATGACCGTCACGGGTGATGAAATGTAACACCATAGATAGTTTTCAGATGCGTAATACGTCAAAATTAATGAAGAAAAATCATTTTCCCCTATCAGGGTTACTTGGTTTTCAATTGTAATATACGACTGGAAGGGGGGCGTAGTTGGTAGCGACCCTGCCTTCTGAACCGCAATCACGGATATATCCCCCCACCGCACACGTAATTTTTTTATCAACATGTCTGGTTGACCTGTATCTGTGTATAAATGTACACCAGTTTTCAGGTTACAGGCTATAAAGGCTCTGCCTAGTTTCCCTGAAGATATTGTGTTGATGTTGGAAAAAAAATGTGGGTGCATTAATTTTGTACCCCAGATTTCTCATTATTTTTTTTCTTTAATATTCAAGATAGGTACTGTCATACTTACTCCTCGATTAGATTTACTTACTTACATCTGCAGTAAACGGCCATTTTCTTGTTCTTCTTTTATTGGTGGATACCACCGAAGTGCATACATCTTCTTCTTCGAAGCTGTCAGCTGCTGCTGCATTGCTGTCACCGAATCGGAAGGGCACTGTAACTAAATTTACTAGACTATTGCACTAAACCTGTTATGTATGGTGGTGATGTGTGTAGTGCAGTAGCGCGCAGGGTCCTTATTACTATGACCATACAAACACGTAACATGCTGCGTTACGATAGTTTCAAGGAATGCTCGTAAATCCAATATAGTTTTACTATAGTAGATATCGAAGCGGCCGCGTTACGAGCACGAATAGGGCCTCAGTAGATCTAGGTCACTCTGCAATTCTATTGCTCATGCGTGACGTTCATTCATTACTAATCTAAGGGACTTCCAAATTCATATCAGTTTCTTGCAAGACTTTGATGTGATGGTTTTGTCATGGGTAGCTTGTGGAGCTAACTTTCACTAAAACAACTTGCACGATCAGTTGAATAACATATATTTTATATACGTCTTAAAATTTTAAATTTTAATTAGGCAAGTTCAATAAAAAGAATACCAATCGAAATACATTAAAATATTTATCAATGTTAAAAATCTAGTATTCCTGATTGATTACTATTGTCTGATATGTTAAAAACGTAAACCTTTTAAATATATGAATAGACATAGTATGAGTTAGAGTATATTAGAATTAATTACCTATCGTATGATTTCGATACATAGAACAGGCCAGTATCTGCGAAAAGCAGCATTCATTTGAGGATGGCATGATCGGAACGCAAAGGCCGGTTAGTGGAGAATCTGGAGCAGGCGGTTACGATCGCCAAGTACCAGGCGCAAATAAACACAAAAGAGCTATTGGATAACTATCATACTTGTGAACTGCGCTATCTGCCGATATCTAGTGGAATCATGACATTACTGTAAACTTCAAAATTGTAGCCTACCAACATTGACAACTGTTGTATTGCAACTCACGCAATCGCACCGATAGAGGGCGCAATGTATTTTGCGCCATCTATCGGTGAGTAGCTGAACTTTAATTATAAAGATCTCATATGATAGATGTCATTGTATACACTAAAAGTCATCTAGCTATCACAAGATATTCCGCTCAGGTTATTATACACCTCACATAATCTAAGATTGCGTTATGTGTAAAATATTCCATTTTTATTAGCGTCTATTTAAGTCGCGGTCCAACCCCAATTTTAAAATAATTTACGATGCTTTACGTAAGGTTGAAAATCGCTTGTTAGATTGGACGATGTAATGCGAATATGCGTTAATTTTGTACGTTTTCTTTATATTTTTCGATATATACTAACACAATTAAAAAACTGCTGGTTATAACTTTAGAACTATACGTTGGCTAAGTATTACATAAAAAAAAATATAGTGTTATCGCTGAAAATTCTGAGAGTTTAGACGTGAAAGTTTATTTTAGTGGACCTATTCAGGATTTTTTTCTGCTGAAAGAGAGTTATATTTATGAATTCTATTCGGTTATTACTCTTTTCCTATTTCTTTTCTGACCTTTGTTTTTTTTTATAATATACTATCGATCTGTTTCGTTACACTAGGTGTTTAAAAATTCTGCTTTTTCTTTAATCAGGGTACGAGCGCGCCTTAATCTAATGATATGTAAAAAGCCAGAACTGATGTTATGGTTTTAGACCATATAGAATTAATTATCAATTTGTACCTAAGTACCTTTTAAAAATATGTATGTATAATATGTAGTTATGTACCTTACATTTCTATTGTACTCTATTGTATTGTTTCTACTTACGTACCGAACAAAATGTCCGTTATTTATTATTCTATCATTTGTGAGACGGGGACGTTGTGCACCTTAAAACACTGTTTAAGGTGCACAACGTCCCCGTTGTGCACCTTATTGTAAACACCACGTTTCCCCATGTCAGTTACAGTGCTATTTAGACGCTAGAGATTTGAAGGTTTGCGAGGCCCTGTACTGCAGTGCTCTTCAGGTTCGTCTTAACAGTATCGATTACCGCGGTGCTAAAATCAGCTCGCGCCCCCCGTTATACAAAAATATGATATTTTTGAGGTACATACATTTTTATAATTTAATACTAACAGTAAAGTAAATGATCTTTTTTAAAAAATCGATTGATTTATTCTGGCTAAAGCTTGGCTACAGTAAGCAAACTTATTTAATATAGTTTCTGTTTTTAATAAAATATATCCCACTAATATTATAAATGTGAAATCATTGGAATTCATTAAAATCCATTCAGTAGTTTTTGCGTGAAAGAGTAACAAACATACTCATTAGTTACTCTTTCACGCAAAAACTACTGAATGCATTTTAATGAAATTTGATATGTAGATAGATGAGACGCTGAAATAAAATATAGGATACTTTTTCATCATCATCATCATCATCCATCACCACGTGGGTGAAACTGCGTGGCGCAGCTAGTACTTTAATAAAACAGAATGTAACAAACGAATTTCAAAAAAGGAGGATATTCCCAATTGGACTGTATTTTTTGATGTGTGTTACCTTTATATTTTTTCAAAATGAACTGATTTGGATGACTCTTTTTTTATTTTAAAGCTGGTGCTTTTCATGTGGTCCGATATAAATTTGATCAAGATCTAACCAGTACTTACTTCAGATCATAATTTATCATCAACAGCGGGTCTTAAAACGATGAGGAAGTATCTGCTAAAATAGAATGGAAGTCTGTTTAAAAATTTTCAAATCGTTTTTAATGCGATACTTATTTATGGCATGGCTAAATTTAACAATCTGTCTTGGTCGGGCTCGATCGTAAATGGATTTTTCTGAATTTTAATTTGATCTTTTGCCTTCTCTCATTGTCACAGGAACTGTTAAATAAAATACGTAATTACGTTGCAACATTAGGAAACACCCACATTAAGTTACCTACCAGAATAAATGTAATTTAACACATTGAATAGAGTTGCGTCTTTTTTATAAAATAAAAGCATCAATTCCAACTCTGCAAAAACGTGGAAGCCCCAACAGCATCCTGAAAGCATTGTTGTATTGGACGCGCAGGGAGTTAAGAGTTTTTTGCGTATATGTCGTCCATAAGCTGCTACCATAAAAGGATTGGCAATATGCCTTGAAGAGCGTTATCTTGACTTCATCTGAGCAAGCGTAGAATCTCCTGGACAACATATTCGCCCTCACCGTCAAAGCCCTGCGCTCTCGGTCCATGTCTAGGTCATCTTTAAGTTCTTCACTCAATATGTGACCCAGATATTTAAACTGGTGCACCCTATTGAGACAGACGTCGTTAAGCACTATAGGGGGCACACTCACAGGTCCTGCCCCACGCCTGCAGAATACCATATACTCAGATTTCTGCACATTGTACCGTAATCCATGGCTAATAGCATATGATTCACAATAACGAAGTAGCTTTCTGAGAGCGCTGACAGAGGGCGCAAGCAGCACCATATCATCAGCGTAACTTAAATTATTGATACTAACGCCGTCAATAGAGCATCCGATTGGCATACTGCTGAGGTCCTCTATCAGCTCATTGATATATAGGTTAAAGAGTTTGGGAGAAGTTACACCACCTTGCCTTACCCCACACTCCAACCCATAAGCATCAGAAAGCTCTCCATCCCATTTAACGTAGTTTACCTGGTTGTTGTACCAATACTCAAAAACAGAACAGAGTTCTGTCGGCAAACTGGTAGTACTAAGTTTCTTCCACAGCACATCGTAAGATACCAGTTCGAAAGCTTTTGACAAGTCAAGAAAACAAGCATAAACTGGAGTCTTTCTATCGACATAGTACCTCACAGTATGCTTCAGGGTTAAAATTGCACTTTCCGTGGAAAGTCCCGGTCTAAAACCAAACTGGCCATCATGAAGTATTAGATGTTTTGTAAGATAGTCGTCCATTAAACGATCTAATATTTTCGCAATGATTGTAGCTAACGATATTGGACGATAGTTAGACTTATCCGCGATATCTCCAGTTCTGTATTTGAGGATGGGTACAACAATCGTCTTCATTAGATCTGAAGGCAGATAACAATGCGAGATACAGAGTGAGTAGAACATAGCCAGGACGCGCGGTGTATGTACCCCTGCATTCTGCAGGTGTTCAACACTAAGACCGTCGTGGCCTGGCGACTTACCTCTAATCATGTTCTCAATTACTTTTCTCACTTGCTTGGCAGAAAAGTTGACATTGCACACCGTGCCACAACCCGTCTTAGTACCGAAAACCTGTGATGTCAGCCTACTTAACGGCGATTCTACTCTAAAATGATTTTTAAAAATATTGAATAATAAATGCTCACTGGGAGACCTGGCTTTAGGTTAAGCTTATTAGTGCATTTCCAGAACTTCGAAATTTTTTTTGAAGATCTGTGACTAGCTATTAAGTCCATTTTAATTTGATTTTGATTTTTTTGACACCATTTTAGCTTTGCCTTAAACTTCTTCTTGCTTTCTATCATATCATTGTAAACAACATCACGGTCAGGTTTACCGTGCCATAACTACAGATTTAACTTAAACCTAGCCTCCCGGTGAGCAGAGCTCACATGCTTATTCCAGCCTATTACACAAGAATGGTTTTTATGTTGAATTTGTTTATTTTGATAAGTCACTTCTGCTGATTCCTTAAGAGTACTTACAATATCACAGTACAAAGTGTCGATTATATGTCTATGCGAGATATCACAACAACTTTTTCCCGCACGCATAATTAGGTCCTGAGGCAAATCAATATGCTTTAGCTTACTGTTACAATGCTCAGAGTATTCTTTAATTTGTAATTTTATACGTTCACCCCAAGTAACCTTACCATAAGAGATTATAATATATACATAAATTAGATTTAGGGCGAACAATATTTAAATCACAACTCATTATTACAGGTAAGTGGTCAGACCACATGACATCGTACCACACCTTAATGTCCTTAACAGTGTCCCATGCCGATTGCGTCAAACAACACAATGGTCTAGCCATCGCCGGGAGTCATTCGCGTCACTTATAAACGTATACGCACCCGAGTTGATACCTAGCTTATGTATATCAGCGCACAGCCACTTTTGATCCAGACAGAAATCCAACAGCTCATTCGCGAATAACTCAGTTGGATGTGCATTATAATCAACGAGAACAAACACAGATTCTACTTCCATACTTTGAATTACAGCACTTATTTCACTCAAGCTCTCTGTGAACTCTGCTAGACTATCTAAACATTGCGTAGGCATGTAGACGGAAAAAACCAAAAATGATCGATCATTTACTTCAAACTTCACAGCTGATAGACGCACACTATTACACGTAAGTATAGATACTGTTTGGAACAGGTTCCTACGCCACAGCAGTGCCACTCCGCCGTAGGGCCTACCGCGTAATATTCCTATTGATGTATCAACTGCAGACTTCCCAGTGTAATCGAAATCATCATGTATAGACCCGAGGAAAGGAATGTCGTTTGGAAGAAGCCATGTCTCCTGTAATGTAATTATATCTGCAGTACTGCATAATTGTCTTATATTTCCAGACGACCGCTTCACAGGCTTACAATTAAATGTTACTAAGTTGCACAATAGTTTGTTATCCATAATTAAAAATGTTTAGGTAAATCCATTGCTCGCAGGTGCAACTTTAGAGTCCCGGCTTAAGTTCACGAAACGTCTAAAAGATATACCATCCGGCCATAATGTAGCATCCATAAAAACAGATAATTTTGTCATAGGTACCAAAACTTTATATAAGTCATAACTCCTCGGAGTCTTACTATTTATTTTTTCTAGTAATACCTCAATTTGTGTTTTGTTCATAATATATGTAGCTATATCTTTAGACGAAGTGCCTTTGTCAACATTATTTATAAACAGAGCGGCTTTGAACTTGCCAGTAGGTTCTATCACCGTTTGTCCCTTTGAGCTTATAAACCTATTTCGTAGTCTTTTTCTTTGGATAGTTATCCAGTTGTCATCCTTTTTGTCAATAAACTCGCCCTTTTCGGTTGCCACTTTAGCAAAAGACTTTTCTAATAGCGGCTGGGGCACTGTATCTAAACGTATATTAGAATTATCGTTATTTGCCGGGCATGTAGGTACTTTAGCATCACTAAGTTGTTTTTCCGTATCTAGTATAAACGTTACTGAACCACGCATATCGTTAGACTTTCGAGGGTTCGCTATCGTTGTGTCCACTCTCGATACATTTTTTAAGCAAGTTTCTACTTGATATGACTCATCAATTGGTAATTCCTGTACAGGCAGATGCACCAGTCCTATCGGTCCACTGTCATAGTTGTTAACAGTACATAAGTTTGAACTACCTCTTATTTTATTCACATTAGACGTATCAAAATTATTAAAAAAAATGCTTAAAAAATGTATCGAGAGTGGACACAACGATAGTTGTGTCCACTCTCGATACATTTTTTAAGCAAGTTTCTACTTGATATGACTCATCAATTGGTAATTCCTGTACAGGCAGATGCACCAGTCCTATCGGTCCACTGTCATAGTTGTTAACAGTACATAAGTTTGAACTACCTCTTATTTTATTCACATTAGACATATCAAAATTATTAACTATTGAAGCCATTTTAAGGTTATTTAGCTCATTTTTAATAGAATTGAGCTCTTCCGTCGTAACGTAGGTTTCCTACACAGTTGCATTTCCTTCTGTAAGATCATTATTTCCTTTAAAATTCTACTGCAATCTAGGTGGTCCCATAAAATTGGTGGCAAAACACTCAAATTTCTAGCGCAAAATTGAGGCAACTCTAACGGATCCGTCTCTTTAAGAATCCTGATAATATTTTCTAAGTCTTTCTGTGCCTTTCCGTCTTTTTTTCTTAGAATTTTACGCTTCGAAGACGACACACACTCGAACAACAAGTTTTTCGCCTCGGTAATTTGTTCCGTTGTAAAAGAACTCGAACAAATACGTATCATGCTAATTTCATCCATGACTGCTATCTTGTTTTGAATAAAAGTCAACACTTCACTAATTACTACATTGCAACTCGCACACTTAGCGCATGAAGCCATTATTAATTAATTCACAAATACAGCACTGCAATCCAAGGACGCGTGCGCCTGCAAGGTCACGCGTACGGCGACTGATTTAATTGGGGCAATATCTATTTCTGTTCTAGGTTGAGACTAGATTTTGTTTTTTTGTTGGTATCTCTCCATACCCCCTAACTGTCTTTGTTTTGCAAAAATTAAAACTTATTGTTATGGTATGTTAATAAGTCTAACCTTTCATTTAAATATGTATTAGACCGCTGTGAGATATAACAAAGCCTTTGATCCCTCCTGAGAGTTCCAAGCGGAGATCGTCGCCGAAGTGTATATTACGTGAAAGTTACACAGATGCAGTGGCGGACGCGGACAGCCCTGTTGTGGCGGTAGACGGAGGACCGGGCTCCACCGATCCCTGCGTATAGGACGGTGGAGGCCATCCGCCCGTCCTGGTCCTTTAGAGATGGGTGAGGCGGCCTTTCGGGTCGCTCACCTTCCATTTGGTGCAGGTGTTTTCCGGCACGGATGCTTCGGAAAGTACGTGCAGCTAAGAAAGACGGGATCCGACCCCAGCCTGCAACGAATGTTGGGTACCGGAGGGTACGGCGCTCCACACGCTGGAAGTGTGTGGTACCTAGGCCTACACTTTCAGCAATAATCGGCGGAGATGCTTCGCTGCCGAGCGTGGTAAACTCCATGCTCGACAGGACTCTCCGAGGACTCTTCACCGGCCCCACACGTCTGAAGGCCTTGGTGAGCAAAGGGCACTCCTTTCAGGCTGGCGCTAAGGCCCGGCGAGGCGAGATAGTGAATGCTAACACGACCCCATCTTGCCCCATCTTAGTGGCATAAGGTGGAGGAACCTATAATTAATGCTTGTTAAAAACTAGCAGAATACACATAGTTCTAGTGCATTCTGCTAAGTTAGGTATAAAGCACTTAGCTTGCGCCCCCTAGGAGCATTTCACCCCCGGCTATTAACGGCTCTGGAGCTCTTAACACTCTAACACATGCAGTAAAGTTTACGCAATATTGGTTTGTAGCAGGATATATGGCAGTACAGTGGTACCAACTTACACGCCTCTTGCACAAGAAGCCTACAAGCTAGTAAGACTGCTTCCCTCGCCTCGATTCGCTCCTTACAATTTGCATATTTGCATCCCGATGGCAGAGTGAAAAATCGTCTCACGGAGAAATCACGGACGGAACTATCTAGCATTTGTGTGTCCAAAAAAGTTATTATCTTCAATTTGCTTACTACCCATTTCCTTTTATTTACACTAAGTTGAATCAAATTTCCATTTAAATTTCCCTTGATTTATGATTTGTTACAAAACAAACAATAATTTTGAACACCTCATTCACCAAAATATCAATGCATAAATGAAAAAAAAAAGTTAAAAATTCAGAAATAAAATTATATATTATTTTTATTGCCATTGCCGTATTTATTTTTATATCGTTCAAATCTGTATAATTGAAGGAACGTATAGTTGGCTTATAATAAAAATGCCTACCTATCAGACAAGTGAAGAGTACCTATTGTTGTCCGAAGTTTACCAGAGGCTGAAAGCGAAAGATCGGCGGTAGATGAAAAGTCCTCATTTATACTGAAAAAAGCGCGATTGAATGAAATATAAATATTCCATAAAACGGAAAGGCCTATTGTTCAGCACGAAACTAATGAAAGGAGATAATAAGTTCATTGAATAAACTAAAGAGAAAATGTCAAAGTCAAAGGCAAAGTCAAAATCAATTATTCAATTTAAGCATCAAAGGCGCACTTATGAACGTCAATATTTCATTACAATGTACTTTGAAGACAACCGCCGCGTTCCAAAATATATAGAGCCTACCGAGAAGAAGCAGCAAGAAACTCGGGGCCATTCTTTTTATATAGATGCTTTTACTTAGGTACTACAAATATTAGCTCCAGTGTGTTGCCTTACAAAAGAGAACATAGTAATGGTATCAGTAGGGCAAGACACGCTACACTATGACATCTTAGTACACGAGTAGATAGATCCTGGAGTGATCAGTCCCAAGCTGTTTTATGCTCCAAGTAATCCGAAATTTTGTAATAACCTTTTTGACAGTTTAGTTTTAATAGTAATTTTAAACTTATTAATAGGTTAATCTCGAATAACATTGGGATTTTTATTATAGAATCGTATACATTGTCCCATAAAAGAATTACTTATTCTGTGGAGACGCGTTACATGTACGGATAGCTTGTGCTTATTTCGCGCGTTGATAGAATGAGCATCACTTATTTATCAAAACTGCAAATGTTTTAAACATACATTAGATTTCCTTAGATAAACTGAGACACAACAGTTAGAATGTTTATGTCTTTAAACTTCTGTCTAAGGGAAACTCTGGGAGCTAAACTGTAGATCGCTCGTATAGCCCTTTTTTGGAGTATAAAAATAGAATTAATATCTGCAGAACATCCCCAGAGCAGTATGCCATGCCTGTGTCTACATCAGTTAATAGTCTAATTTTTTTAACAGCATAAGCCGCTGAATTGAGCCTACTAGACAATTTTTTAATGTGAAGACCCCATTGTAATTTAGCGTCTATAGTAATTCCTAAAAAGAGCGTTGACTCCACAAGGTCCAACCCTGTTCCATTCAATTGTATATTGGATTCTACTTGTCTCACATTTGGTGTCAAGAACTTTATACAATTAGTTGTCTTCTCATTGATGACAAGATTATTTGTATTAAACCAAATTCACAACTTTAGCTAATGCATTGTTAACATCGTCATAGTTTAATAACTACCTTTTAATATTATAACAGTGAAGTGTCATCTACAAACAATAAAATCTCGTGATTCTTCTCTACATACGAGTAATAAGGTAAGTCATTAATATAGATTAAAAACAAGAATGGCCCTAGTATTGAACCTTGTGGAACGCCCATTGAGATTATAGAGCCAGGCGATTTTTCCCATTTACGAGTATGTCAACCCTTTGAATTCTATCGTTGAAATATGAAGTCAAAAGGCTGAGAGCCATGTTCCTAATACCGTAGTGTTGTAATTTCCTGACAAGTATATCATGTCGGACGCAGTCAAATGCCTTAGATAAGTCACAAAAAACACCTAAGACGTCCTGAGAGTTCTCCCATGCATCAAACACATCTTTTATAAGTTCTATACCTGCGTCCATAGTAGAGCGATTCCTTGTAAACCCAAATTGTTTTTTATGGAAAATTTTGTTAGCACTAAAATGAGTTTATAATTGATGTAATATATTTTTTTCGAAAATCTTACTTAGCGTAGGTAGTACAGAAATAGGACGAAAATTTTTTGGATCAGTAGTACTACCAGATTTGAATAAAGGAACTACTTTACTATGCTTCATTAGGTCAGGAAATACACCAACACAACTATTAAACACAGCTGCTACGAGTTGATTGGGTGCAACGATATATATAATTGAAGAAACGGTCTTCACAGAAAGACCCCATAGGTCTGCCGTTTTTTTTTGCATCAAGACCTTTGAAACTGCTTACAATATCTTTGCAATTAACTACTGAAAATTTTAAAATTGTGTCGCATTCAGTTACACTTTGTTTAAGTAAGATCTCAGCAGAAATGAAGGAAGATTTTAGAGTTTTGGTTGTTAAAGAAGGAATATTAGTGAAGAAATTCTCAAACTCGGCCGATACCTCCAAATCCGCTCTTACATCTTTATTATAATTTTTAAATGAAAGTCTCGATTACCCACTATATTTCTACCAGTTTCACTGTTTATAATGTTCCACGTAATTTTTATTTTATTAACAGATTTTTTAATCTTATTTCTTAAATAAATAGATTTAGCTGAGGAACAGGCTCGTTTAAATAATTTAGAATAACGTTTGACATATTCCAAAAATACAGGATTATGATTATGAGATTTTTCATGGTACAATTCATATAACTTTTGCCTACTTTTATAAATTCCTGGAGTTGCCCATTCATTAAACCTAGCACGATTACCATCATATATTGTTTTTGGTACAAACACTTTGCCTAATGGTTAGGGTAGGTCAAATGGTTATCTAAAACAGTGAGTATTTTTACAGTATAGTAATTGTATATTAGTACATACTCCACACTCGATGATCCGGCCATCATCGGACGCCGATTGTCAAGCGGGTCGTCCGACCTCATATTATATATATTCGTCGTATTCACTATGATTAAGGTCGAGACAGACTCTAAGGAGAAAATTCCATAGCCGTTTTCCCTAGCCCTCTTCGCTAGATTTTTAGAAGTTTTTTGGTTCCTCAAGGTCCTCAAGGACTTGGTTAGGGTTCCGTTTATCATATCCGCGCCCAATGCTCAAAGTTTTCTACATGTTAAGCACCACCGAGAAGACAGGTGCAGGGTGGTCAATGGTGCGGATGCAAGTGACTTCATCCTCCAGGCCGAAAGCCAGCCGCTCTGGTAGGAAAGAGACAAAGAGCACGCATCGCATGGTCAATAACATGGTCCAATTCCAATAGATAGACACAAAGATCAAAGACGCATTAATTAACCATGTTTGTAATATCGATTATTTTGTAGTATATGCCCTACATCTCAATTTCGTTTACATGACTAAAATTTTCACACTAGCTCTAGGTATCTATGATAACTTCTCTTCATTCTTCTCTCTCTATCACATATCAATGGTGCTTGCATGTTCTTAATGTTAATTATGAATTCCATTCGACTTGAATAGTTTATTTATAAAAAGTTATTATTACCTGTATTTAGTCAAAATACTACAAGATAACAGTGTTTACCCTTGTTTATTTTATAACATTCTTTGTAAAGTGTGCACTTTACAAATAATGTTATAAAATTGTGACAAATTGTGCGTGTGCATCGTGACAAACCGTGCAAACGATCATGAAGAGTGGAACCCTGGGTTTTCAGATATAAGCAAAAAATATATATATTTTAAATACTACGTAAAAATAAAACAAAAAATATTTCTACGGTGTGACATGGCATAAAGAAAAAAGATAAATTATGAGATCCCCACAAGTGTCGTTGATCATATATTGTATATTGCTCGAAGTATTTAGGGCAGTCCAGGTGCTGTATTATTTCAAGAGTAATAGCCAGCCAACTATGTAGTTGGTCTCATGTCAAACAATTTCAATAGGTCTACTGGACAGTTACGAACCCGAGATACCAACGCAATTATGTATCCATGAGTTGAACCTTAAGATAACGTTTTCTTAAGCTGGGTTGAAATAAAAATGCTATGCATTGGCGATTTGACTAGTTTATGTACCTTACACAATATATAAAAACTAGATAAACAAAAACATGCTTTAAACAATTATTTAACATCTAATCTAAGTAATTATTATGTGGGTGAATTGTAATTTATTGTTCACAAAAACTTATGAAAATACCTAACACGTTCAGTAAATACACAAATTCATAATCATACGTAAGAATCTATAAACAATGTACTCATATTATTGCTTGAAACACGTCTTATTTTAGACATTATTTACATTACAATACAATAAAATTTGATGTATCAAACATTCGTAATATTCACATTTTTGGCGCGATACTAACCTTGTATATGGTTTAAACGTCTGCGTTGCCGATATTTCGGCACGGTTACAAGCTGCGAAATTATCCGTGATCATGGTGCTCGCAACTGTGCATTAATATCGGAAACATTAACAAAATATCACTTTGGTACGTGAATATTTCTAATTACAATATTGCATGCACAATATTTATGTAGGGAAGCAGATAATCCGCATTAATATTATGAATGCGAAAGGAAGTGTTTTTTCTGTGTCTGAAATTCTGATTGCTATTTTTTTAAATCGAATAACATGTTTAAGTTTGAGGTAGGTACAGATAGCCTGTATCCCGAAGAAAATTCTAGAATTACTTTAAATCCGGATTTAGTACATAGTCATAATTGTAAGAGATAAACAAAATTAGTAGTCACATGTATAAAATTACATAGTATTACGCGGCGGCAATCGTGTGCATTAAATAATAAATAATCAAAATGGATATTCAAATTAAAATATCTTCAACATAAGTTCCTAAAAACATCTAGTGTCTTCAGAAGCTGACTAGGTAGTAAATTATCAAAGAGTCTAGATAAGGTACGAACGTATATACATAATTGTAACATAGGTACCGTTTCTAAAACAAACGTAACGGTTATAATCGTCCATCAAGATTTTGTCATCAATTTTGACAACCATTTTAGGCTTAGCGTATAAATGAAACGGTACGATGGTTGCACCCAAAATGGTCGTTTTCATAATCACACACAGATTTGGGACCTTGCACTGTTTTAAATCAATCAACAAAAGAAAAGCCCATGTAAATGTAGCCTTATTTCATTCCCGCTACAAAGTACTTTTTACATCGCATTTTATGTGAGAGAAGTCATTAAAAATACGCTTAGGTAACACCTGCTTGCATACGCTGTACGGGTGACGTAAACTAAGATTTGGAGGGTCATACAAGAAGTCATTAATCAAAAGAAGCTACCATAATAATATGGATACGTACGTCAATGATCTATGTCTGATTCATAAAACAATTTGGCTCCAATGCCAAGATCCAGATAGTAAACCAGAGAATACGTGTGTATACGCCATAAATTTAGAACTGGAATAATAATTTATGGCCATTATATTTTCTTAACTTGGATTACGACGACCGTGGCTAATAAATATATTAAGCATTGCGATTAAAATATGAGCATTGCAATGGTTTCAATTTATATAACTTGGGCTTTTTACAACAGCTGGATTAAACTGCAGTAGTTAGATAAAGCTTGTTACTTAATTGGAGTCTTAGATGATTATTTCAAATACCGTTAATACGCGGATACCAAGTATTTTTGACTATTTACATACACTTATTTGTTATTTGATAACGTTTTAATGCTAAATAACATACACATTCTAAATAATATTGAAATTATGCGACAATATTTTAAGCAATGGAAAAAATATGGAAAAGTGTCCCTACACTAAACTAAATCGTCGTAGCCGTCAGTAAAAAGTGGTTCCGTTGAAACACTGTCGAAACTCTCAGTCGTATTTGAAGGCCTTTGCTTCTGCGCTAGAAGTCGGTCACAATTGTTTAATCTTCCATGAAGAACTTCATAAACACGTGTCATTGAAGCTACCTTCTCTTTACAAGATGGATCAGTTTCTATTGCAAAGAGCCTTGAATCCAGTAGCTTGATAGCAGCCACTATGTAATTTCTCAACGTTTTAGTTTTATGTTCGCTACTGACGCGATCAAAGAACTCACAAACTTGGCTTTCACCGCAAAGGAGGACGTCCACATCATAAGCCAACGGTGAGTGCTGTCGGTGTAAATAAGCGATCAACCTCTTCGCATATCGCCTGTAAGTTCTATACGCTTTCCGTTTTCTTGCTCCTAACGTTCGGCCCATAGTCATTGATTTTTTCATATCATCGATTACGGCTTTGTATCCTGCATCTACTTTAGAGTCAAATATGTCACGCAAGCGAGTTTCTACCGGTTGTAGCTCGTATGGAGCAGGCGATGGGGGCAGAGACGGAGAAGACGGAGGTGGCGACAGCGGTAAAGTGTTATGCTCTTCTTCACTAGCCTCGCTAGATTCACTGGATGATCTTTCCGGCTTTTTCACTTGAGGTTCAGGGTAAGGTCGCGTACGTTTTCTAGGTCTCTGAGCTCTTGCTGGTCTTGGAGCAGTTCTGGCATTGTAAGCAGTTAAGACATTTGCATCTTGTTCCGTGAGTGGACGAGCTCTTTGTGTTGCCGCAAGTGGTATGATTCTAATTTTGACTAGTGCGTAGCTTTGATGTATTTTCGCTCTGATGTGTGGGTCATCGTAATCTGATCCCCAGAGTTCTCTTATGGCTGCTTCTTTTAAGTATCTAACTTGGCACAGTTCTCCGTTAAAGAAGCGTTTTCGTTGTTGTTCGTTGAGGGCGTCTCTTTCGGAGCCTGTAAGGCCATGAATTTTAGTGAGGTGGTCAGGGAGTTTCCCGTACGTGAAGCGAGCACAGTTTTCTATTGGACATGGGATATTTGCATGATTTTGTTTCTTGGCTCTGGGAACGGGTGGCGCTGGTCTTGGTGTAGCCATTATGGTTACCTGAAAATACAGATAAATGTTATTAACAATTGCAGATTGAAGACACTAGATGTTGTCAATGTCTTAACCATCAGTAATAGGTGTACTATAATGATACTAATACTCTTCTATAATAAAATTTTTGGTTAGCTTGTACTTTTTCATACGTAAATATATATTTTTTCTCATTACTTATATGAACTAAACCATGGTAAATATTTTTTTAATCCTTTATATTATTTATTATAATATGATTTAGTATTATATCCTTTATATAAATAATTCTAGTGAAAATGAAATATACAAATTAAATACTTGAGAAAATTTAAAGCAATTAATCTACAACCTTACATCCAGCATCGAAACCAATGTTTTCCCAGTCCAGTTAATTTATTTAGAGGGTGTCCGACTGGGGTGGCTGTCCGAGTATAATAATTGTGTTGACGGAGCCTGACGGCTGTTTGCGGAGCCAGGGGTCTTGTCTTAGTGTAATGCATTCAAAACAACACGAGAAATGCCATCTTGTTGTTGTTTACATATTGTTGTTTGTGATAACGTGATGGTTAGCGTCAATCAAAACAAAAAACTAGGTAAGGTGATGTTCCAAGGTCTTTTTACTATATACTACCTCTTTAAACTATAAATAATCAGAAATTTTAAATATATTGAAGGTATACAATGTTGTAATGTGTAAAATTGTATACAATGACAGTGACCTCCTTATGTGATATATGATTTATGAGTACATATCGTATTACTGATACATTATCCATATCCTATGTCGTGAATATCGTCAAAACAAGCTAAGAATATGTAACAGCGTTTAAACATATTAACAAGGGAAGCACGTGGTACGCGCCCTGTATACGCTCTAAGCCTACTAGCTTCTAGAATAGTTTCAATATGAAAAATAAAACAAAAACCAAACAACAAACAACAAGAGATAATTAATTAGGTGCGTATGAAGTAGAGGATAGTGGAAGTCGAACCAACAGCGTGGATTCCCACTGACATTTGGGTATCAGCCAGGCGTCTGCTTATGAGCACCAAAGACAAATCTATTAACAATATAGAAGTTGATATATTACTACAATATACAATATAGAGTATATATATATAGCGGCCTTATGCAATTGGAATAAGGTAAAGAAGGATTCTTCCATGAGGTAATGAAGAGAATACAAAGCATGAGTTCCATAAGTTTGATGACTCCCTAGGCTCAGTTGGTAGTAACCCTGTTCTGAAGCGCAGGGTTCCAGGGTCGATACCTGGCTAGGGTAAATATTTGTGTGATGAGTAGAAATATTTGTTCTCGGGTCTTGTATGTTGTAATGTGTTATTGGATGTGTCCATGCCTCCCGCGACACGCATTTTAGTGTAGTGAATGTAAATTTTTTTACATTTGTTTTCCTCGGGTTTAATCAGGGACATTGGGTTTCATTAACACAATACAATTGCATAAAACAGTTATCTAGCGTTACCTATATATATTATTACGTATTAATTCATTAAAATGTATATCTTAAGCTCGAAACAATGGCTCTTTCCAATTTCGCCTTAGACTGGGGTACGATTGAGCTAATATTTATTTTGGAAATTAGCCGAACCTCCAGTCTTCGCCGTGGCCCACTCTAACAATAAATAATCTAAATTGAACCGTCCTCGAGGGAAACGGCCCTGGGCGCAGTAAAGGAAGATACAGTAGTACATCAGCAGACACTAAATCCTACTCGAAATATAAGTTCATTTTACGGACGAGATTGCTATAAATACATATTTTGACAAAATAGAGTTGATAGGTTATGTTGGAGAACGATCGAATTATTAACATACTTTGTATAGGCACAATTGGAAATATTCCGCTGGCCCGAAAAATACAAGAAAGAAAGAGAGAAACCGAAGGAGGGGAAAACCTTTGGAGATTCAAACCACTACTTATGCTCGGCACTGGTTGCATGGTCACGCAACGTCCAAGGATCTCCCAATAGTTCAAAGTAAACTGAAACTTAATACGACAAAACTTCATTTAATGGTTTAAATCTATGAAATTGAGATACTGCAGAATTAGTGTATTGAGTGTCGTACAACGATTTCTTGCTTTTCTTAATATTCCCCAATTAATAAGTTTCTTTATTTTAATAGATACTATTTTACAAAATTCAAAATAATGTTAGAATAATTGTCAAATAATATTGTAATGCTATATGTCTGTCTGTTTGAATGTTTGTTACCTTATAAATCAAGCGCTACAAGATAGAACAGGCAGAGTATTTTTCATTACATTGTGTTGTCAGAGAGCCCATTTATGAAGAAAAATGTGATAAACATTTAATAACTCATATATAACTAAATACAATTAGTAAACAAGAGAAGATAGTTTACATTATTGATATCTAAAAAATAGATGTCTCATTGAGATTTATAATTGAGATTAATATGACGTCAGGAAACCGGGATATAAAGCAAAATGTGGTAAAATATACGATTGCTAATAGAATGTGATATTGTTTTCAAAATTACTTTATTCATTTTTGTTGTCCGGAAAATTATGTTTTTATTAAAATATGCATTCAAAGAGCTGCGTTATAGAGGGAAATAATTTTCATTATGTAACGATACAATGTTTTAATTTGCTAAGCTAGATGGCGTTCTACGCTCTTAATGGATGAAATGGGCCTGGTGAAATTGCATAAACTGTATATAGAGGACTGGAGAAGAGGACATACACAATGAGGTCAAAAGCTGGAAACAAGCTATCGGACGCGTCCATCAGCCGTGGCTGACAGACACGGCTTATTGGTATCTGGACAGAACACAAGACATTAAGATATCAGTCGTAGGTCATGGATATGACCTTGTGCCGTCCTTGAGCGTTCGGATGTCCGATTCTGATCTGGTTGGCTGGACATTCCCCAGAGTTCGCGGACGCGACTGACAGTGTGAACAGTGGCCTCGGACGAGTCCGAGCCGCGGTCAGGCGCTTTGTATCTCTGAATAGTCTGTGGTCACAAACTAAAGAGGATACTGCGAATACCCTGACAGGTTTAAGTAAAAATCACAGACTAAAAAGTCATCTATATATATAAAAGAAGATGTCCTGACTGACTGACTGACAGACAACGCACAGCCTAAACCACCGATCGTAGAGACTTGAAATTTGGAGGGTGTATTGTCCCTGATGCGAAGAGGTGTACTAAGAATGGGTTTTCTGAAATTCTGCCCCTGGGGGGGTTAAAAGGGGTGAAAACGTTTGTATGAAACTCCTTTGTTTTTGAACTTATAGTTGTGAAAAAATTTGTATTTGGATAGGTCATCCAAAATAAAAAATGTTGGACTATTTTTTTTGGATAGTGGTGGTTTAAGAGAGTGAAATGGAAGGGGGAAAGTTTGTATGGAAAGTTTTTTGTTTTCGAACATACAGTGGTAAAAAATAGTATTTGGACAGTTTAAAGTGATGATTTCAAAATTTAAAATAAATAGTGATGCTTTCAATATTTTTGTCAGGGATGACTTAAGAGGGTAAAACAAGGGATCTAAAAACTACTACATATTTATAAACTGTAGAGGTAAAACTTCTGTACAATGAATACTATGCACAAATAAAAATAAAAACTGAGTCATATGTGATGTAATGTATGGAGTGAAAAAAAAGTTCAAATTGTTTGTTTCTCTGTATGTTTGTCTGTCTGTTTGTACGGGGTAATCTCCGAAACGACTGGACCGATTTAAATGATTTTTCGTGTGGCGGTAGCTTATATCCCTGATCAAGATATGAGATACTTTTGATCCCAGTAAATTAAAGAGTTCCTGTGGGAGAATTAAAAATCTGTAATTACCGTACCCCGTGAGGCCACGCGAGCGAATTCGCTGGCGAGTCAGCTAGTACTATTATAAACAATCATTATTCAAAGATACTGCTTTTAAAAACAATCCACAAAGCATTGATTAGTGTGTGTTAATTGGATCATTTAAAATCGATTACATAACCGCTTTTATAATTTTATTATTTATAAAGTTTGGTTGGTGATATAGAAAATGGAAAATAATGTGACGTGTCGATGACTTGTGCGTCCATGCAGTTCTATGTCAGACTTGTCTAACGTATTGCTATTTGATACTACAGCGATGTTTTCCTAACACTTTCATAATGAACAATGATACAATACGTGACTTAAATGATAGAGTACATAAGTTGTCATTGAAATTATTGCTAAGTGCCAATAAAGAGTTAGATACGAGTAACTTGATTATTGTCACGAACACTTAAAAGCATAACTAGAAAAGAGTAATAAAATAATAGAGCCGTACAAAAAGAAGGGCCGTTTGAAGGAATGAGTATGACACCAAGATCCTACAAGAAGGAATCTTTCACTGTGACTGTGTTTATATATAAGTTAAAAATAAAAATTCTCCCTACAAAGTTTCATCTTCCATCTCACCCCATAAGTCATCCCTGTCCAAAAATATTTAAAAACTTATTTTTGTTATTATGAATACAAATTTTCAGAAATATAAGTTCAAAAATAAAGAATTTTTAAACAAATATTTTCACCCATTTTACCCCTTATTTTTTCTTTTAAAATCATTTCTTAGTACACCTCTATGCATCAAGACAAAAACACCCTCCAAATTTCATGTTTCTACGACTAGCGGAATAGGCTGTGCGTTGTCTGTCAGTTTATCAGGACTTTGATTCTTATATATTGATGATGATTGGTATTGATATTGATATTGATGGATTTTATTTATGTTAGTTGATTTAAAGCAAGACTGTCGATTTATTTTTAGAAAACTTAAATATACACATCACCACGCGTATGAAACCACGGGGCGCAGCTAGTATACGTTAAAAATAGTTGGTATGGATCATCATAGTCGGCATCTTCATTGCTGAAGGTCGTGTCTAGAATGAATGGTGGACCGCTCGATGTACTATGCTTTTCCACGTGGTTCTGTCTTCGGCGGTTTTAATAGCTTTCGTGATTGGCAGGCCGGTAAGCTTCTTTACTACGTCTGTCCATCGGGTAGGTGAGCGACCGCGTGGTCTTGTCCCATCGACCTGGCCAACTATTAGATAGACTGTCAGGGTGTCTACGAGCGACATGTCCAAAATAGTTAAGTATCCGCTGGCAGCAGATAGCGGAAAGCCTTGTGGTTATTCCAAGCTCCTTCAGAATGGATACGTTGGTTCGGCGCGCAGTCCATGGGATTCGCAACATCCGCCGCCAACACCACATCTCAAATGCATCGATTTTTGCCCTTTTTTTTGTCTTATCGTCCAGGATTCGGCGCCGTAAAAGAAGATAGAGAATACCAACGTGCGCACCAGCCTCACTTTGGTTTTACGGGATATATTGCGGTCTTTCCATATTCTAGTGAGTTTAGTCATCGCTGCTTTGTACATTTGGATTCTCCTGATGATCTCCTTTTCGCTGCCACTCTCGTTGCTTAGAAGAGACCCAAGGTAGACAAACTGATCAACAAATTCCAACTCCCTGAGTTCATAAGAGCGAATTAGTGTACGTGTAGTGGTATGGATACCTACTTAAAATTAAGGTTCGAAAAGCGTCCGACTTAAACGGATGGATAAATGATTATATCTATAACCTCGTGGACTTTATTATATACAAGACAAGATAAAATACATTTGAAACTTCTAGATTTCAGGTCTTAAGGCACAATAAGCAAGAAAAATTTAAAAATTTCGCATTATAGTTAGTTTATCTTTGTATGATTTAAATTATGAGCGATTTAAATTGTGATACTTTGGGATGTGAACCCTGACTAGGTACATATACACACCTTTCAGTATTACTACATCTTTTTGTTACAGTCCTACCTACCTAGTCAGGATTCACATGGCGATATATCAAAATTGAAATCGCTGGAGTGGCCTCTTCCAAGCAACGTGTTTTACTAACAATTTGTGTTCTTTTCGATCGTATTATCGTATGTATTAATTCCTGCAAGTGTCGCACTTGGTGTGATTATAACGTACAATTATTAACAAATTACAAAAAGTGGCCAAGTACGAGTTGGGCTCAATGGGCCTACGAACATTTTCGTTAAAGTAACGTTATCGTATCGTTGACGTATACAGTACAGATCCCACGCGAATTAGTTAAAAATTTTTTTGATGTTAAAATAATAAAAGTGAACGAATTGAAAAACCTATGCATTGAAAATAGTGAAGTTATGAAAATAGTAATTAAAAAACAACATAATTATTATTTAAAATTATAAGACTAATTTTATAAATGCGAAATTTTGTGAGTGAGTGAGTATGTGAGAGAGCGCAACTTTTGAGTGTAATGCAAAACATGTTATTTTTAAACACAATATAAACAAGTTGTTACACCTACATATAATGATAAAAGATTTTTTATAGACACTGAAGTGTAAAGCACCGAAACACTTTATAAAATGATTACATACACCGTCAGGATAAAATTAGATTTATGAATAAAACTGTGATTAAATGTTTAATACAAACCAATAGTATGTAGGTAAGAATAGACTGTCTTGTCGAATCTATGATCCGCACTGTGGTCTATTTGTATGAAATGATGAAATGAATATAAAATACGAAATATTGAAACAAATATGAAATCTGGATTTTTGTGCCGGTGGACATCTTAGATTTCAAGTTTGTATTCTACTAGTCCTTTCATTTGATACCCCTTTGAGAGGTTTGTGAAAATATATGAAATCCACCATTTAATATTACGTATCACTAATATTTCGTAATATTGGTGTGTGATTTGTTTCGGAGGCACTGTTTTCTTATATAAGTACTAACCTTAGTTCTATTTTAAAATTTTTCTAGTTAAATAAGTTACTAACAAAAAATTGGTCTTTTTTGTGTCCGTAAATAATGAACATATTATTATTCTTATTTAAGCGGCGGCCATCTTTGATTTTTACCAAGAAATGGGACCGACTTCAATACCACAAAGTGTGAAATAACTGGTTGAAGTCGATACCATGATAGTTCAAAAGTAACATGTTGATCTGAAAAATCTCTCTATGTCAGTTAAGACAACTCCAGTGAGCAAAAATGTTAGTAACTCGTTGACTGGAGCTGACGAAAGTGACATAGAGCCGCCATTTTGTTCGATTACAATCAATACTTGTTAGCAACTGATGTACCTACTATCACAATATTGTGCGCATGGTACCGACTTCTACAAGTTATTTCACACTTTTTGGTACTGAAGTCGGTTCCATTTTTTGGTAAAAAAAAATCCTCCGTTTTAGTGACTTTTGCTACTTACGGAATCGATTGTCATTCATTGTCAACAATGATATTATCAAGATAGGCGTACCGATTTTCAGTTTTTGGAGTGTAACTCAAAAACTGCTTGACCAAATTTGGTGAAATTGGACCACCTCGAAAGTATACTCTACCAAACAAAAAAATATTTTAAGAATCGGTCCACAAATGGGGGAGAAAACGAATAACTTACACATAAAGAAATACATACACACGAACATATAACCGCCTCCATTTTCGGAGTCAGTTAAAAATAGACTTATTATTAGGGATGTAACGATAAATCATTTTGCCGATACGATACCGATACCGATTTTTGTAGGAAATAATCGGCGATACCGATACCGATGCCGATATCGATGGCTAAGTAGATAATTAATCAAATAAATAATGAATTATACATCTTGTTTGCCTTTATTATGCATAAAAGTTACCTATGTCTAAGATCGAGTCGACATGTAAATAATAAGCAGATAAACTCAATTCAAAGAAAGTTCATTTATTTATCTGAAATCAAGCTAAGTAATTATTATCTAGACATAGTTATAAAATAAACCAATACATAAAGTCAGTAATCAAAGTTTACTTTTGGTAGATTTTTGTTAAGAAAACAAAGAGTATTTAAATTATTAGCAGATAATCTGTTACGCAAATCATTTTGTATGAGGCCTGCAGTTGAAAAAAGACGTTCTGAGGCAACTCAGCTCACTTGATAAGACACGTATTTATCCGCAACCTTTACTTTGGTTTATCTTCATTGCGCCAATAGTTCTTTGAATCTTGTTTAATTGGAATATTTGGACATCTTATATGAGATTCCATCTCTTCTTGTTCAGGATGAGCAGAAATATTTGATTACAAGCAAGCAGACTCTTCACTTATATAGAGTGTTTGGTAGAGGGTCCGACAAACCAAATGAGTGTGTTCGGGGGCCCACTTGGAGAATACAAGTTGGCCAATAAAAATCCCCGACCCTCCAATAATTTTTTTTTGTTACAATTTCCTTTACTCTGAAATTGTATCTATTTACCACCATAACATCTGTAAAATCTGTTTAGACCAAATGCAACTAAAAACATCCGGTCTAAAACATATTTTACAAATGTTATGGTGGTAAATAGGTACAATTTCGGAGAAATGGGAAAATTCACAAAAAAAACGTTATAAAAAAATGGGGGATCGGGGTTTTTTTTTTTGCCAACTTGTATTCTTCAATTGGGTCCCCGAACACGCTCATTTGGTTTGTCGGACCCTCTACCAAACACCCTGTATATTTTCGAACTACTTGATATCGGTTGTATTATAATCGGCGATGCCGATATATCGGCATCGCCGATTATATCCGCCGATATATCGGTATCGGAATCGGTATCGTTACATCCCTACTTATTATTAATATATGTAGAAAGGGTAATGCAAAAACATTAAAATATGTCATCAAATACACACATCAAAAAAGTCTAAGCAACATGTACTAATTTAAATTGTAGGATGGTTCTTCACAGTATAACGTTTTTATTTTATTAAGAAATATTTTTTAGGGTCTTACTTAATGATGTAAAAATAACAGCTCTTGTCTTCAATAGTTCTTAAGTAACATAAATAAACAATATTATAATGTACTGTACAAACTAAGGTACCTACATAAGAAAGTAAACTTATATTAACAAAATGAATTTCTAAAAGGAAATTAATTATTGTGAAAGAATTGGATAATTTAATACAAGGTATGGCCTCCTCTGCTATTCAGAACTTGTCGGCAACGATTATTAATAGAATTAATGAGACTGTTTACGTCATCTTGCAGCAATCGCTCCCAATGGAATTGTAGCAAATCCTTCAGCTGTTGGGTTGTTGTCCAAGTCGTTCAAAATACGTATCTGGAGCATGTCCCATGCGTGCTCGATGGGGTTGAGATCTGGCGATTGTGCAGGCCAGGGCAATACCTGAATATTCTCCGTTGCCAAGTATTCACTGGTTCGCCTAGCTGTATGACATAAATCGGACCGTAAATCTGAGCACTAATAGTAAACTTTAAAAGCCAAGTCCAATTATTATAGTAGCTCTTTACAAACATAATCTATGCAGACAAAATCTCAATTGACACGACAGTTCAGATAAGGAATTACGAAAGTTACTAAATATCTCCCCTTTTGTAAGACGCCGCGACTTGAATAAATAACTAATTTACATATTTAATAACAGGTATCGCGGTTTCAATTGTCGCCTCTGTGAATTATTAATCTGTGCCAAAATTACCCCTGGCTTTGATTTACAATTAAATATTCTAATAAAGTTGTGGGTTAATTAGTTAAAGTACTAATCAATCGTGCATGTTTTTGAATATATCAATTGAAAAGAAGGTTTTCAAATCTATATATATTTTTCGTATGACTCGCAACTCTTGATCATCTTGATTTTGATGTTTTTACTTCTTAAACCTTCTTAAAGGTCTTGTTGTCCATTTACGACAGTTTAAATTTAAAATTAGCTTTTAAAACAAATAATATATAGCAATACTAAATTAAAGCACAGTATTTTATGTTAGTCTTTTTGAAACAGAAACTTACAAAAACTTTTATTTATTTTTTCTAAATGCAGAATAATGTTTTGAGCATAAGTATTTAGCCTACTTTTTTATTACCTACTTAACGTATTTCTTAATTATGAAAGATTTATTCATTCATTCATACAAATATTAATTTTAATGTAGATTTCATCATTATTCCCGTTCACTCGCATAAAACTAGCACGGTTGCTCAACGCAATAAGTTTCGGCGAATCGGAAACCAACGCAATAACTCAACTTTCAATCCGATAAATACGTGTAAAAGAAATCGATTACCACTTCCAAATTAAGTTGCACCATACTTGTTGTTTACGCGTACACCCTTTGTTTATCCTGTTTACGGATGCCACCCGCCACCCCACCCCCGCGGCATGGGTGCTTGCCCTTAGTGTTGCACCCTTCAATGCATTAAGGCCAATAGCTCGTTGGAAAACAGCATTTTACATTACTTCGTAGCTTGTCCCTCGTCTATCGATAATATTTTATTAAAAACCAGCTGCGCTTTGCGGTTTCACCTGCGTGGTGATGAATGATGTTGATTATGAATACACGGTCAAGCCATTCTCCAGTTTTGCGCTTAGCAACACATGTAGCGTTTCCTTTTTGTTGTGTCCTATACCACGAATAACTGCGTAAATGTAACGTAACGTGTCGCTTACGTGAAACAGTACAAACTTTCATTTATCGGGAGCAACTTTGACACAGCCGTGCGATTCTCTAAAAGCAAACATCGTTGCATCCGTGAAACAAATGACGAGATGACAAGAAACGTTAGAAAAACAACCTTATGTACAAGTGCTCACAAAGTATTTGACATCGGTGAGCTCGGCGCAACTAAAGCTGATCGCAACGATTAATCATTAGAGAATCGCACGGCAGATATCTTCTAGTTTGTACACTGAGGCGTGACACGTTGACGCTAACGGTACGAATACTTTTTCGCAAGTTTTCGCAATCGTTTGAAAGCTGGTGCTTTTCGTTTGAACTTCAAAAAATTCGGTCCAGTAGGTTTTGAGATACACTCCAATAACTGAATAGAATGGAAGTTGGTATTAAATTTATCAAATTGTACTTGTTCAAATCATTGTTGAATTACTCTTGAATATTCAGTAAAACAACTACGAAACCTCTACCCAATCTCTCAAATATTTTTAGCTAGTTCATTCCATCAATATTCATTAAAAATAAGAAACCGATATGAGTATACGAGACATCAACCAATTCAAAATAAATCTGTTATCAATATTTTGATTTTATATTTTTATACATTGATGAATATTTTTGTGTACTTAGCATATTCAGCTGAGCACAGTTACCAATGAAACACATTTTGATATTTACGTCGGTCTACATTAAACTGATCGGTTTACGATGCCATAATAATAAAAATATGAAAATACATATAATTATGTTTTAATTATGTTACCCTAACAAGCCTTATTTCTAATATACATAGAAAAATACTGGCAAACTGTCAAATACCAATGGAAAGAAGCATGCAAGGAATCAGGCTAACTGACAAAAACAGAAACACGTAGATACGACGGAGAACCAAAGTTACAGATGTAAATGCACGAATCGATCATTTGGAGTTTCAAATGGAGTTAGACAGGTGTTATGCTAAAGCGCAAAATAAACGAATGGAGCAAACAAGCGACCCTATGAAATCCAAGAAACGGGACTAGGAGACAAAGTCGCCCAAAAACACGATGACACCGAAAAACAAGAGTTGGACTAGAGTACTAGACCCTATTTGCATAGAATACATCACAATAAAGAGAATAAAGAGAAACACAGATAGATGATGCCTACAGCGGAAGTCACATCGAATTGCAGGACATTTAATAAACACATCTGTTGTATATTGAATATATTATAATATAATATATATATTAAAGTTAAATTGTTATTATTTTTAATGTTTAACAATGTGGCTAAATTTTGGAAGTAAAGGCTTTATTGTATATAATAACAACTTTTATCTACAGGTATAAGTATCCACTGTCCAGGAGAATATGTAGATTAAAGAAATTAATTTTTTTTAATTTTTAATTAATTTTTCAGGCGCAACTATATTTCATGAGCCTGAAATCAAAATGAGGTGACGGATTGAGTGTACGACACTCATTACTTTAAGAAACGTTTAATTGGTTTTGTATGGGTTTGTTTGCATTGCATGGTAGTTAAATTAACCCTTAATGTCACTTCTCAAATGACAATCTTTTTGTTACCTAGTTATAATGTTAATTGCAACCTGTTTTTCAATATCTTTTTACTTATCACTCAACTCAACAATATAACTGAGGAACCGAGGTCATTTTTCTCTTATGTAGGTCCGCCGGGGGTATGCAGAAGTTATGATTTTCTCACTGTACTAGAACATCTATGAAAGTTATTTTTATTTGACAGACAATTTTATTTCTACGTTTATGCAAAACAAGTTTAATAAAGCCTTGATAGTAATATGCCTTGTTGTTAATACTAAACGATAATGATTAATAATTGATATATAACTTAGTAGTCATTTCAAAAATAACAATTAGGAACTTGATCACCGCACACATGTCGACCACTTAATGTTAATTTATTTAAACCATAGAGTATTGAATAAAAACCATGATCGCCATAACTTATTTATACGTATAATAATTAGCAACATGACGTAATAATTCACTTACTTCAAAATCCTCGAACACCAAACTTCCAAAACAAAGTTGCGCGCGTTGTTTACGACTATAAACACGTTGTTGCTGTTTATGTTTTCCGACAACAATCGAAACGTCCGCCCAGTGACGCAGCGCTCGCTGAACTGAGGTTACGTAACCATTATCCTGACGAATTCCTTCAGTGTAACATTGAACCAATTTTCCTAGACCTCCCTCGCCCATTTCGTTCTACTGTTATATTAAGAAAAGGACGCAGCAGTATTGAATTGTAAAGGTCTATGTTAAGCAGTGGAACTTTCGTAGTCTCGTAGACGATCGGAAAAGTTCGTATGATGCCGATAGGAAAGCTCCGCCTTGCGTAGATCTGGGCGCTACGTGTGCGCTACGGGCAGCTAGATGTAACGGCACAGCGTAGATGTTTTCGTAGCAGGACAGTGATGTAATGTAAATTTTATAAGTGTCCTTTGTAATTGAGTTAGTTATAATATTTAAATTATATGTACGATGTTATAATATTGCTACATTAAGAACTAATTTATCACCCTGCTATTTTAAAGGAAAATCTGGTTTACTTATAAGAACTTCATATTTAGTAAACATATTTATTTTGAAATTCCTAATTTAGTGTTATTTTTAGGTAAGTCAGTAAAATTAATTAATGATTTATTATGACTTTATTTGCAGGCTATGTTTCAAAGTATCGGACTTTTATAGACCTCACTTAAGATGCCTTTTGTTATATATTATGGGATATCTAACAATAAAATCACTAACACATAATTAAAAAAAATTAAACGATGATAATTATGCTTCGCGCCTTCACCTTAAAAGAATCCTTAGTATATGTACTTTATATTATCATCATAATAATATGTAGGCTACTCGATCAAAATCATTTAAAGTCATCACTTTCCTTTGATTAAAATTACAGGAAATAGGTTCAGTAGCTTTGGTTTAATAAATAACAAACGCTAATGAAAGCAGCAAACATAAGAATATATAATAATTTTCTATATTTTGCCCCTAAGCACCTGATGAAATATTGAGTTTATAAGTGACATTGAAAATTAAAGATCAATCCATGTATATATCAAATACCATAGTTAATGGGATTGTATACAGATCAATTCATAATTACTTTTGCTTTATTAAGGAAAACTACGAACTCACGACCCTACATTATTTTGTAAATATATGTAGTTGATTATTGTTACAAATATTTTATCTGAGAGCTTTTTGGTTTTAATATGACAAATGTTTGTCATATTACCAATTATTTTAATAGGCTATCGTTGAACCGGTTTTTTATTATCATTCATGTGGCATCATAGTTTTCTTAACGGGTTAACCTATGAGACAAAGTTGGTTATATACAATACCCTTCCAGAATTAATAACAGCTTTACCTTTTACACAGTTTTTGGGTACTAATGTACAAAATAATCGGGGGACATTGTTAAATCTCTACCCAATAATGCTTATAAATAAATAAATAAATGTATACTCACTTACTTATATTTACTATTGTACCAGGAAATACCTACGTTTCCATACTTCTTACATTCAATGTTTTCACATTGAGTTATTTTTAATACCCGACCACGCCCCTACAAGGCGTGGTCATTCTTGGCACGCCTTCCGCCCACTACCTTCAAATATCTCGTCCTCTTTCCATCCAGACAATATCCTGCACGTAGACTAAACATTTTCTACTCTCTGAAGTAATATGTAGAACCACAGAATTAACAAGTGTTACTATGGCGCTTCAGTACCTCCTCTTCCTAGTAAGTTTGGCTGATCTATATTTCCACGTCAGCATTCAAAATTTTAACATAAAACCTAAAGGTGCGTATCCTTTTTTGTAATTCGTGTTATAGCAACTAACGTTACCTCAGTTGTATAGTACATCGGAGGTAATGCTGCAAAATTATAATTCAGACGTAGTGAGGCAGATCTTGATATAGGAGTGTCTTTTGAACTTGGTCGTATAATAGTATAAATTTGTGATTGGCATATCGATTGAAATAACTTTTCAGACACTGATTGAATGTCTCAGGATCAAATATAAATTTGGTTCAAGCATAGCTAAGTGCTTAAGTTTGGAAAGTTGTATGATTAGGTTTGATATTATGTTATAAATGAAAAAATGTGTGTATGTTAAATCATGATTGTGTCAAAATGGACAAATTTTACTACACTGACAACTTATATCAGTTCTATTGTTTTTCTCTAGTTTCTGGTAAATATAGTAAATATACACTCGAGAGCAATGAATCCGGGTCACTTAAAGAATGTTAAAAATCTCGGAAACTAAAAATGATAGGTTAATGCAATAAATTGTATTTAATAGACAATGTAATACTCCTTAAATGAAAGTAAAAAAAATATGAGTCACCAAACATTTTATTAACACAAAATTACATAAAGAAAAAAACTGCTGATCTCTCCTTAAAACAAAAATAGGAAACATGAAATTTTTGAACTTTATTACGATTTTCTTGAATTTTAATACTTCGTATTGGCTCTTCGTGCTTCCATTACTGCGTTTACGCGGTTTGGCATGCTGTACACCAAGTTCCTTATACGATTTTGGGGAATATTCTCCCATTCCTCTGTGAGAGCAATTTTGAGCTCACGAAGCGTGATTGGGGGAGGGTTTCGTTGTTTTACGCATCTGCCTAGCTCGTCCCAAGCATGCTCGATCGGGTTGATATCCGGGCTGCGCGCTGGCCACTCCATACGAGTAATGTTCATCTCTTGAAGGTAGTCATTCACAATCCTACCTGTATGAGGTCGGGCATTGTCATGCATAAATATAGCATCCTCACCTAAATTGACCATAAATGGACCAACGTGATCATTGAGGATTTCTTCCACATATCTTTCGCTAGTTAAAGAGCCGTTTTCTATGATCACCAGCTCTGTGCGACTTTCAGAAGAAATTCCGGCCCACACAAGTACAGACCCACCACCGTAGGCTACTTTTTCTTCGATGCATGCTTGCTTGAATCTTTCCCCTGGTCTTCGATACACTCTGTGTCTTCCATCGTGCTTGTAGAGCATAAATTTTGATTCGTCGGAGAACATAACTTTTGACCAATCTTCAATACTCCAATTTACGTGGCTCTGGGCATATCTTAGTCTTGAAATACGATGCCCACGCTCCAGTTTAGGGCCGTTTACAGGTCTAAGGGGTTTAAGTTAGATTCAGCAAGCCGACGTCTTACTGTCCATGCACTTGGGTTACTTCCTCCGAGGCGTCGAAACTGATTTGTGAGTTCAGTTCCTGTGAGAAAGCGATTTCGAAGCATGGTGTTCACCAAGTATCGGTCTTCTCGTGCTGTGGTACACCTGGTTCTGCTCGTTCCTGGTCTGCGTAGGTTAGAACCAGTTTCTTCGTAACGTCGGAGAACTCTTTGTACTGTTGACAGCGACACACCGACAGTCCTGGCTGTATCGCGCTGACTCCGGACGGTTTCCAGCATTGTAAGTATTCTGGTGCATTCTTCAGGCGTAAGCGACATAATTTCAGCTTGAATAATGAATATAGAGCACTATCAACATGGTTTATGTACCCACATAAATGACAGATTACAAACAAAAGCAAAACCAAATGTTGTAATTTCGTAGTTCCATCTTCGAAAGTGGCCCTTTTTCAAATTTGATTTTTTTATGATATAACTTTACAATAACTAAGAAGTTTTAATACCTTCATTTAAGGAGTATTACATTGTCTATTAAATACAATTTATTGCATTAACCTAGCATTTTTAGTTTCCGAGATTTTTAGGATTCTTTAAGTGACCCGGATTCATTGCTCTCGAGTGTAGTTAACGAAGAAAGAGAATCTTTATTAGAAAGAATTACTGTATTTTTTAGTATAACGGTAATATATTTGGCAAAATAATAGGTATAGCTTGTCTTTAATTGGAAATTATAGAAGTAACAGATACATTATTTTTCATATATTCATTTATTTTAATTCTCATTAACCGACTTCTCTTCTTGATATCTCCGGCAACTGTTGACCTGTAACAGTTTTTTCTCTTGCTCGGTAGGGTATACCTCCAATTTGGTCCCATTGTTGCCAAGTCAGTTCATGATGGCATCCCAGTGAAATCCAACTCTCAAATTTTATAGGCACTTATTACGTTTTTATATATTCTCTAAAGCTATTCAAGTATTTGCGTCTGATATTCATCATCTCATGTGGATGAGTTGATTTTGAAAAATATAACTCCTTATCTATTAGGAGAGAGTCTAGTAGAGTTGATAATCAATAATAGAATGAATAAAAGTCGGTTTTATTAATTGTACATGTTATCATTGTCTCCACATCTTATATTTTTATACATGAACTTTACACATTCTGACACTCAAGCACACTTTAACAATTAAGTCCTTTTGATACTAGTTCGTTCTGGCAATTGATTTAAGACAAGTAATGCATTTAACAATAGTTTTAATACCACACCCACCCAGAATGTGTCTTATTACTCGTTCATAAACGGGTTAAAAAGTTCGTCATTTCTCCCTTATAAGTGTGCGGCGGGAAAAGTTTTATGAAATTTCATTTCTGCCCTCCGTAGCAGGGTAGAAATGTTGTATGAATATCCATTTCTGCCCTACAAACGTCAAATATGAAAAAAGGTTTTATATCCAATAAAATAGAAAAAATAGGTGGGAATTATTTTATAGTACTTGATTTTCAATGAAAGGAGGCTAGCAACTTTTTTCTGCATTAGGAAAAAAAAACATGGCGGCTATTTGTTATGTATAGTTAAATTTTGTTTTAATACTTAATTGATAATTTAACAGTAAGTACGCTTTTAATCGAGAAGTGGGCCGTGCTGCAGTCCTTACAGCGCTGCAAAATACGTCACTCCGATTACAGGACCAAAGTACGGAACAAATTCCATTGCAGACAGGTGTAAGACAGGGAGACGTCATCTCTCCGAAACTGTTCACTAACGCATTGGAAGATGTTTTTAAACTCTTCAGCAGTGGACATCTTCCGGCTGATAATGTTGAAAATGACGTTTTTAATTATTCTAAATAATATTCCTAAATAAAATCTCATTTGAATTATGAAGCCACCAGAAAAAAGGCGTCTTTGATTTCTTACAAAATGCTCCAGGCAACAATTATTTACTAATGAAGGTAACTATTTTATTTTCCTCGTAGGTGACATTAAACATTCTCTCAAACAGAAATAGATCGTTTCTCCCCTCGGTGTAAAATGTATCTACTACTTCATACTCGACTTTCAATGAACGGAGGCTAGCAATCTTTTTCTGCACTACATACGAAAAAAACATGGCGGTTATTGGTTTTAAAATTTAGTTTTTTACTAAATCGTTAATTGAACAGTACTCTTTTAATTATCCTAAACAATGTTCCAAACTGTAATCTGATAGTGAAAGTGACGATTTATAATGGTGAAGCCACCAGAAAAAGATATCTTTGATTTTTTACAAATTGCTCCAGACACCAATAACTTACTAATGAAGTTAACTATTTTATTTTCCTCGTAGGTGTAGTGTAAAGCACTATGTATCAGGCGGGCGAAAGTTCTCTTTTTGTTCTCGAGTTTCGTTTTAGCCCTCTGCTGCACGTCGGGTTTAAACATACTCTCGAACAGGAATAGATCGTTTTTCCCCTAGGTGTACAGTATACTATTTCTATCAATGGTATTATATGTGTGATATACATTTTTTACGTTGTTAATTGAAACATTTGGACTTTCAGTCATATAAACAGCCATGTCTCGGAAGGTTTTTGTGTGCCTGTGTAATACACAAGATACATAGACTCTGGATTAGGACAATTTACTAGGCATACAGTGCGTTTATGCATCCGTTTCTTAAGTACCTGTAAGATGTTGAATGAGAGTTTACCCGAGTTGTTTTCGTTGGTCACCAATTTTGAGATCTTTAAGAGAATAGTGAAAGGAGGTCTTACTAAGGTTAATCCATGTGCCAGCATATTTTTATTATTACTCATATGTACAGGTGAAGATAACTAATTTCCATCATATGGGACACTTGCAGTATCCCACCCGTCTAGTAAAATCTATCCAACGAACGTATGATTTAAAAAATGTTTTTCTACTTGGATGTTTTCTCAATTTTAAGCCAGATGTCTGTGCAATCATTAATCAGCCAATAATATAGAACCCCAGTTAAAAACACCGCGAACCAAAATATGACACAAGAAATAGCATGGATATTCCACCTAGAATTCGATCAATATTAACCCTTTGCGTACCAGAGACGTACATTTACGCCTGTTTCATCCATAAATCTTTTAGTTTAATTATCACGGTATATGAAGGATTAATACGTAGATATCAATAAAAGAAAGAAATAAAATCTAGAATGCAGTTTCATTTGCAATTAGATAAAATTACTTGAAGGAATTTAGTTGTTTTTTTAATTATCTTTCGTGAACTAAATAAATCTAGTGTCATGTAACTAATAAACTTATGAGTAAGAGTTAGATATAAATAAAAATTTCGTTGATTACTCGCTGAAGACTAGGCTTATAGAAATCAGCAAAAGCGCACGATTGGATCGCTTTATGATCTCCACGATAGTGCAATTGTAGCTACAAGTGACGACAACAGACTATGACTTCCAATATACGAACCTTGTGTGAGTTAAAAATATGATGCCATACAACAAGAAGTCAGAGTGAAATACCTACAAACAAATCTATTTGGATAAATTTTAATTGAAACTTTTTATCGTCACATAACCAAACTTAGGTTTTCAGGGTTAATGTATACTAATTCGAATTAAATAAATCGAATCGGATCATAACTAAATTATTTTAAATCTTGACATGGAGATATTCTTAGGCGCGAAGACAGATATTATGATATTTTCTACAGAATATTGACATCATGTGAAAATATAATTGATCTAAACTAGAAATGTCCTTTTTTAGAACTTAATAAAACTGAAAAAATCTAACGTACGGGCATAGTAAACAATGTCATGATTCCATGAAAAAAAAAATCATTGAAATCGGACAATGTTAAGAGGTAGAAAAGAGTTTTCTCTTTTAGCATGGAAAGTACTAGCTATGCTATTCTCTTAATTCGATGAAACATGGAAGCATCGAGTAAATATTGACACACCTACACTTATAATAAACTTTATTATTGTCACACACGTTTTGCACGCCCGCCTCCGATTCTAGGATTTGTACTGTTAAGTAGTGTAAAACAAGTCAGTACTAAGAACTGCGAGCCAAAGGATTAATATTGATAAACGTATACGAGTTTCGGCTTTTACGTGACGTACAAATTACAAGAATACACAATAAGTACTTGCGGAAATTCAAGTAGAGAGTATTATTCATATCTGTGAGTCGAGTTTATTAAATTAAAAGTATAACAGGAATATAAACGCAGGCAGCACAACAGGCGGTGGGAGACAGGCTTCAACATATCTAAACTGGCTAGGTTCTGTTTTTATCATTAATATATTTTCATATATAAAATTCAGTATAAAACTTCTTAATGATTATTGATAAACTACTGTCTACGTGGAATAATGTCATCGAAATCCCACTGGAACTATCCGTTCAATCGGGATAAAAAGGACCGTGTATTATAATATAGCTTGCACCCAGGAAGTTCTTCCTGGATATAAGCTTTAAAATAGTCATTCTGAATTGCATCGAAACCGTTGATCCTTTCAGCTAGAAATGACAAACATACACTCACTCACAAACATTTTCATTTAATGTTAGTGAGCATAGACGCTAGAATAACGACAATGAAGTAACATCTAAGCACATCCACTCTAAGCCATCGCCACAATTTTTCTTGACATAATGATGATAAAAATATGATGTCTAGCCTCCCCTCCGGATTTCCTCTGGATATTGTGTTATCCGGGGCACAATAAGAAGCTCGTGATAAATTTGTACCGGAAAATGCTCCTTGATTGATAATCTCTCTCGAGGCTGCCGATTGCCGGGTGAAAAATTGGTCTAGAATTTGCCTAGCTCCGGGAAATGCTTGCTTGGACTATTAATGAGATAACTTACACAATATTATCGATAAACTGTTTGTACGCATTGAACTCCTTTTTTATACGGGCTATTTATTGTAGTTTCATAAAATTAACAGTTGCCTAAATTAAGATAGAGAGAAACAAATAAGTAAAATATAAGGTATCAGAGTTTAGTTTATGTAGGTTCGATTATTTATACACATGGAAAACGCTTTTTGTACTTTTATTAATATTTTTTTAAATTTAACCTCTTCATTTTTATTCGATCATACTTTACAAAAATGGTTACAAGCTAAGTATTACTACTAATTTCTATTATCTAATACACTTATTGCATGTCTTGTCGATGATCGCATGGAGGTTGCTGAATTGGTCGCAATATCGATTATATACTTCTTAGACTGGCTGGACGGTGCAGTTGGTTGCAACTCTGCCTACTGAGCCGCTGGTCCCAGGTTCGATACCCGAACAGGTCAAACATTTGTGTGCATGCACATGTCTGTTGGCCCGTGTCTGGGTGTGTTTTATATAACTAAGAAATTAAAACGAAAAAATATGTATTACTGCAAAACAGCCTATATTAGTCATCAGGTTACCATAGTACAGGCTCTGCCTTTGGAATCTAAAAACCTTGTGTGGATGTTGGCCTATATTATTATTACTTCAAAACTTTCTTTAATATTCTTAGCACCTATAAAATTGGTAAAAATACCAAACGTCCCTACAAATTTAAATGAGACGGTATGAAACTAGCAAAATACCAGCCAAAAACACCTTACACATCCTGCAAGTTATGCAGCGTAAATCATAGGGCTGTGTGCATAATAATAAAATAAATTGGCCCCCGATACTTTGTTTATTGTTTTGATGAGTCAGCTATATCTCCCCCTTAGCATGCGGGATTTGGGGGTCCGACATGAAGGCCCGCATGGCAGGTTTCTCGAGAAAAATAACGAGGAGCATTCTTAGCTGATGGAAGCATTTTTTTGAGTTAAAATTTGAATAATCTTTGGAGATGAAAGAAGGAGGTGTTTGCTAGTTGCATTGAAAGCAATCTAAGCTTTTGCTAACTTTAATACCTACTACAAGAAAACGTTTTTACAAGTATCTATAATTAAATTAAAAATGAATATATTCAGACGTTACTTTGCAGAAATCCATATTACTACGAAAAATATTTACTGATAATTCCGTTGGAAAATGCTTATGGCTAAGATGCAGTGTGCAAGGCTCTGCATTAAATATAATAAAATAAAATAAAAAAACTCATACAAATTGCTTCAAGTTATAATCTACGAGTATTTAATGCTTAAAGTTATAATAACACGCGAAAAGTTATATACCTAATATAAATATAATAATAGGCTATGTTGTTTCAAATAGAGTCGGGCTAATTTTAATAAATACTGTCACTAGTATATGACTTGAGAGAAAATAACGCGATGACAATAAAACGGTAGTCGGTGAAACGGTGCAAAAACTTTTGAATGAATTTGATTGTGTATATTTTGTATTGAGATCGCTAAAGCAGGCGTTAGTGCTTTAAAAAGTAATACTATATTTTATATGTTTATAATTTAATAGTTCTAGGTTATTTAATTTTATCCGCGATGGTTTAAAAAAAAGATACATATATTATAACAATAATTTGCCGTGTTGGACAAAATGCTTACACTAAGGTGCACCCAATAACCTCGTTCTAAAAGTGAAAGTGAGAAAAGTGTAAGAGAAAAATAATGTGTAAAATGATTTCATTTTTATTATGAGTATTAATTGTATTTTTTTTTTGCAAGCCGACTACACTTTCTTCAAACTAGACTTTTTAAATGGATGTAAAAAGTCTAATGTCATCAGTCAATGCAATTCTCGAGAAGACATTAGTAAATTTAGTCAAATGGGAATACCTAAGAATGGAATGTAGCCGAGACATGACTGCGTGCTCGAGATTCGTAACGTTCGAGAAATACTAAAAACTATAGTATAAGCGTTACTTTTAACGGTCATAAACTGCTGTCAAGTATACCATAAATAATGTGGAGCTTAATTGCATTGCAACAATTCACATGTCCCACTGTCATGATTGTTTCCGCAAACGAACTTCGCAAATTGCCAACTATTTAGTAGATCGTTTACTTTGCCGACTCATCGGTTCCCGTTCATTTGGTCGAACCTGCGATTAAGTCGTTGAATTTTTTATGCGTTGAATCGTCGTGGAACAACAGGCAGTCGTTTTTCGCATCGTTTTTCCGAATTTCACGTGATTGTTGCATGAATAATACATACGCGAGCCGGTTGTAGTTCGCAGTGCCGATTTTTTCAATTACATCACAATGAAACGTTTTTTAAATTGACATGCTCAACCTCGGTGACAAACAAAACAGGGTGAATCAATAATGTTTTGAATGGCATGCGACTGTATTTAGGCAAACGTTAGTGATAGACTGATTCCATGCTATTTTATAAGTTTTATATATAATTTTTGATGGATCAAGGTTTATGACGCGTATCATCGCAGCTGCGGCTTGTTTGTTTCTTTTTTATGTCTCACTGTTTCTAATAGTAATAAAAATAAACGTGCTATGCATAGAGTTTCTACCTCGGGGGCAACCACAGAACATATATCTTTTCTGTGGGATCTACACTATTTTAAGCTCGAATGACATACTTTGAATCCCTCGTAAAGCTCAGGATTCTACTCTCAGGAAACACTCTCGCCTTAAGAATAAGTTTTCTCCTTAATCAAAAATCTACTATTGTGTGTTATTCCAGGTTAAAAAATCTACCCAAGCGATAATTTTGGCATGAACGAGTAAAAAACATACATCCATCCACTAAAACATACGTCAGCATTTATAATATTAGTGTGATTATTAATGAAAAGGACCACGAATGTGAAAGACGCCTAGGCCTACTTAGGCACACCAAAGGGTCACTTTTATAAAATAAACAAAGACCTAAAATACTTCTGTGTCTGTTTTTGTATGAGTATTGACAAGTGACTAAAAAATACAAAACGTTCCAAAACTAAAATATTAATTAAGTAGGGATTCAGCCAGTAAGGAAAAAGGCCGCCAACAAGTACCTGGTTGTGCTAAATGTTGCCGATTCCATTGTAATCAAGAATAATCGGCCAAATGGCGATACGTATACTCGTATATCTATTTCCAATGACTTCCTCAACGGCTTTCAGTTTCATATAACAGATTTCCTTTTACCATGCAATAGGAAATTGCAACAAGAAGAAAGGTCTATTTCCTGGGTGAACAGAGAACCTCACGCGAGCTCCTTACCACATTCATTCTAAAACGTTACCACAGTCGTTTTAAATCGTGTGGTTGTATTGTCCGAGAATTAAAATTTCTGCTTGAATTAATAGGGGTTTTAATATAATGCGTAGATTATTTTTGTATCAAAATTATGCACACTCGAACGCGGTCCGTAGACTTGAATAAATTTATAACTGGCCGAGAATTTTGGGACGCTCATTACCGGGTATTTATGTGAGGAGATAAAAATATTAGGGACACTTTTAATCGAATACGGATGAGCACGGTGGATTACACCACCTACACCTTTATTTTTGTGGACGTCAGAAACAATTTAAAAGTATTTTGGTATTTCAATTAATATATTTTTTGAAACGTTTTAATATTTTGGGCTACGAAGTAGTAGATAAATGGTACAAATATTCAAAATCCATTTATTGTTTTGTTAATTGTGCACTGTTTATAGTCTGCTCAAAAACATAAGGGATAAATATAAAAGAAATGTGATATTTTTGTACATATTGAATATTTTTTTAAATTATTGATTGCAAAAGTAACAAATAACTATTTATATATAGTATATAGAACTCATCATGAACTCAATTATTGCAGATGCTCCATAATGAGACTGTGTTAAAGAATTTGCCTTTCATCCTTGGTCACTTATTGTAAGAAAAGGAGATCACCCGGCCAACAAAATATAAACACATTATTTTAATAGAACTCAGTATTATTAATATTTTTTATTACTACAACAAAGTCCTAACGTAATTTTTAAGATTATGTTTAGCTTTGAATATTTACCTCAGAACCTCGAAATACAAAGGAAATCGTCTATATAACTAACCGAATGGTATCCTAGAGAAGGAACAAGACACCGTAGGAGACCATATCAAAGATGGATTCACGATTAAAAGAAGACTGCAGTACTGTTGAGCAGATTATATTACAACGGCAACTATTGGAAGAAACTGAAGGAGACCTACGCGGAAGCAAAACAATCTGCGTAAAAAATCTCCACGTACATAAAAAAAGGATGAAACTAGAAGCACAGTAAAAGGTAGCCGTCCGGTCTAACAGAAGTTGCATCGAGAACTAAAGATTAGGTAAGTAGGCAATTAGGAATAGGCAGTCGCGCGGTGAAAGGTACTCAGTGTCGCGGTGAGTGCGAGCGAGATAGCATGCGACGCAAGCGCAGGCCACTACCTATGGTGATACCTAGGTACCCTTTGTACATTCCAACTTGCACATTATTCCGAGAAATATAATAATAATTAGGTTTTATTCCACATGAAGAATAGATATTTTAAGTTTGAATATTATCTTTCAGACTTAATTTATAACTCAACTCTATTAATAAAGAATATTTATTGTTGTCATGTTCTATTAGAATATTAAGATTTTTTTAGTTGGCCGGCACTTTAAATATTATCCCAAAAATGTATGGCGGCTGGGTGATCTCCTTTACTTTAATATTAACAAGGTAGATATTTTACCTAAAATAATTAGTGTGGGAGCATAACTACTTCTGTAGGAGTAGGACTTGACCCAGAGTTCACCTGTGGAAACACTACACCTCCGACAGCTATTCAATCGTGAATTAGTACTTTACTATACATTACTGTGTTTTATTTAAGAACAATGTTTCAAGTGAATTACAGGGCTAGAGATTTAACGTCTTATGGGGGCACGGTGACGAGCGCAGAGCATTGCCTTATACGGTTTTAAACTGTTGTAGTTAAAAATTATTAATGGCATTGAACTGTTATGGGCAAGCTACTGACTCGTCTTGTGGAGATGGAATGAAAACTACTTGTTCAAGGTTTGAAGGGCTCTGCAGCATTAAAATTACTAGGCGAAACAAAAACGACTGTTATGGTATATGAGCGCAGTACAGTATCATGCAAAACTTTAGTTCCATGCTCTGGATGGAGTTGCAACTGTCATGGGCGTTACCGTTACCGTCAGGTGTGCAACTTGCCCCTCTAGTAAGCTGATAATATGTTTGAAAATACCGTTTTGTTATTGTTTGTCTACAAAGTTCGTCTTGGTGGACACCACCACGGTTCCTTTTATTATGCTTCGCAGTTATAGTGCGTTATGTATTACGTGTTTAGTTGTATATATATTATGTATATCGTGTGAAGTTAATCAGATTCGAAAAAGTCTCGGTGTGACGACCACAGCGAAGTGCTCGTGGAAACTTCAGCTTATAAAATATGAAACACTTGCGTGACAACTAGGTATCAGTGCCATTTATTGCATCTTTGACCACATCCGTGAAATAGGAACAACGGAAAAACAACCTTGTCAGCAAGGGCGATATCTCTTATTTGACATTCGGTGAGCTCGTCGACGATCTCAACGACGAATATTCCGTAGAAAATCACACGGTAAGTGGACGATTGATCAGTCACTTTAATTTACCAACAACAACAAGTTACAATAGCAACACCTACGTTTTTTTTTATTATATGGTATGGCTATATTTGGTTTCCTTTTCAAGAAGCTTATCTTTTGAATCTACGCAGGAATCCTATTCATTCTTTAACTTCCTTTTCCTATTTATTGTCCCACCTCTACTAATGACCGCAAAGGACATTTATCAAAACGGGACCAAAGTCGAGGCTTGTTTTGGACAGTTTTTAAACGTAAAATTAATTTCCCCTGATTTCTTTTAAGAAGTTGTAACTCTCCAAGTGGGGATAATGCGATGATATATAAAAAAAGGTCCCAGTGAGCCTGCGCCCCTAATAAATTATGCCCTCGATAACAATGGGGTTTTTTCGCGCCCTTTGTTGCTACTTTTGATATCACCTGAGCTTACGGACGTTATTTTTTCACTTTTATATAAATATTTGGGGTAATTTTGAACTGGACCAGTTTTGAATTATTAATTTAAGGCCGAAATAATATAAGTACAATGCACTTGCAAAAACTCTTAGCATCTAAAACCATGTTTTAATAAACATACAGTTTGATTCCAAATAAAATATCTAATCAAGTGTAATCTATCTTCAAAACGCCTAATTCAGATCAGGACGACATATATGCGTGCATTATTTTTCGAGAGTCCCATTGACTTGAGAAAATATTGTGAAAATATTGTTTATAGCTTCATATAACAATTTTAGGATTTAGTATATTATATGATATGGAAATAAATTCTTCGACAATTCGTAACATAATTGTCTAAAATTTAAAATAATTAATTGTAGTACTGACTTTTAATATATCTATTAAACGTGATTATATAGTGATACTAACAACTTACTGTAACAACTGTAAGCCATAGGTCAATAAGAACTAATATCACAACAAAATGGAAAATATAAAGTAGCCACTTCGTAAAATATATCGCTTGAGCTCTTTTTGTCCCGAACTATAAAAAATAAAGCCCTAATATCGTTAAATGTTCCTTTGGGGAGTGACTGGTCAAACGCGGAAAATTCTAGTTTTGCTAGGGTTGCACCATCGCAAAACTTTCATAATCGTGTATTTCTTGTATAATGAGATAAAACGCAGATTGATCAGAATATGAATATTATTTAATTATCATCAGCGCAAACAAAGCGTCAACGCGTCACGCTTCGGCGGTCAAACTATGAGTTGTCTGTTCTACTGTTGTCCTATACAACGATAATACAAATATAAATACATATATATGATAAATTACAGTGAACGACACCTTACGTTAGACTTACGCAGTTATTCGGGCTAGAAGAAGACGACTGAAAAGCACCGTCAAAAAACGTGTAAAATCCAATGCTAAACTTATTTTGCAATTGTACTCTCTAAAAATTACAACAATTTTGGGTTTGATTAGCAGACAAAAATGCGTCAAAAATAATAGAGAATTGGCTAACAAACAAGATAAAATTTTGAAATGATGTGTAAGTGTTCGGGTGTTGTTACCATTGGACACTGAAATATCTGTTTATAATATATAATAATTATATTATATTATGATATTCAATATGCATAACGTAGAATAACGTTACATTTATAACAGTGGCTTTACTAAAAAACTATGAGACCGACACTTATAGTTCAAGTTTTACTTAGCAACTCTACTAAACGAATTGGGAAAACGTAGGCAATTCATACCGCACTAATCAGCCGTGCGATTCTCTTATGATTCGTCGATGCGCTCGTCGATGAGCTCACCGATGTCAAATACTTTGTGAGATATCCTCTTGTTTATAAGGTTGTTTTTCTAACGTTCCTTATCATCTCATGATTTGTTTCACGGATGTTGTCAAAGGTGAAGTTGGATATAATCGCAACCGTTACTGTCTAAACGATACAAAAACTTTGTATCGATATTAGTACGAGTACCTACTAATACATTACACATACATTTCATGTAAAAATATTAAATAGGCAATAGTTTGTGAATTATCTGATGAAAGAGGCCTGGGTCCTATTCCACGGGTCAAGAGCCTAGTTTGGGAACCAGGTGCTCAATTATAACCCTATTCTTGTGAATGCCATTTTTGTCAAATAAATGAATATTATTATTATTATATTATTATCTATATAAAGTTTTATCAAAATCCTTATTCAAATCAACTATTGATAAATATTATACATACAATATTATAAACAATACTATTAATATTTTGAAATAATAAATAGAATATTTTAACGTTAAAAAAAATCCTACATATTAAATACAGTGTTAAAATAATAATCACAAATACTGCCAAACTTAGCAGCCCTACTGAATCAAATGGGCAACTGTGGACAATTTATATCGCAATAATCCGGACGGACATTACCGTCGGCGAGTCGTGCGAAGTTCGATATTATCACAACCGTCGCCGTCGTTACTTTGAGGACAAAAAACCGCCTCTCATTTATCGACACTTCGCGGCGACAGACCATCGCTTTTGGGCACCCTCCTTTATGATTTGAATCGGCCATGGTAGCGGTGCAGTTGGTGAAAATGTGCGATGAGCGTGTTGAATTTAGGTATTGATTATACAATAATATTGATCAAACATGACGATGATGAAACTCTTTATAACATCAGCTATGTGCCAGTGAAAGTTCTGTTAAAATCGATCCAGCCGCTTCAGAGGTTAGCTGGAACAAACAGACAGAAAGAAAATTAAAAGAAAACATTTTTTTATGTAAGTACCGTATGTACTTTCGTATACATTTAGTGAAAACATGTTAATTGGGAATTACAGACACTTAAATGTATTTATCTGTATAGATAGATGTATCGATTAAATAATATAAGCAATCACAATAATAAAACCAAATAACTAGACAATCAGGTACTTACATTAAAGTATAACTAAAAACTAATGACATTCATAGTACAGAAAAACTGTCTTTTAGGAAGTTACATAATCTCTCATCACGTACATGTTTATAGCTGAAAATCTTTAACTGCAGAATTTATAGCTTGTAGGGGTAACTAAAATAGTTTTAAGCGATTTAGGCTCTCTTGAGAATATAACGCTTGGTTTCCTTGAAACATTTGCCTAGGTGAAAATGATATTAGAAAGAGTACCTCGCTCGAGGTCACTAATGGAAGAAGGGCAGATAGCGGCTGAAGACCCTGATTTATGTGAGCCACTCGCCGTGAATAATATACCAGAAAATTTATGAACTTTGAATTTTCGCAAGTTACCAGTGTGAACCTTTGTTTTTCTTGCATAATATGACGTATACTACAGAATCAAGGTATCAAATAGAATAGTTATAATAAAATATGTAAATACTAATTAAATAAGTACCTTAATAATAATTTAAAAAGAGACTAAATTAATAAACAAACAAATAAAATAATTTTATTAAAATTCAAAAATGTTCATTATTTACTGTGATTTTATATAATTTTAACATTGTACGTCTATGGAAAAACTAGAGATTCTAAAGCACTACGTGCCAATTTCAACACGATTTCTCTAATAATTAGTTTCATTTCATTGGCATCAGCTTCATAGAAGTGATGCAAGACATGATCATGTCATGATGAACATGATATTTTCACTAATGACACAATGTTTTGTACCTAGTAAAATAGTAATGAAAAACATTTCATCGATATGAAACCAGTAACAACAGCTAAAATGAATACTAAAACGAGTTCCGAACCAAGCCACCTCAAGTCAATGATTACAAATAAAATATTAAAAGTAAAGCATCGTTTACACTGAAAACATTGTACAGTGTAATATCAACCTATCGTGTCAAACAACTAGTTCAAAACAAAACCAATCAACGTGTCTCGTCTGTATTTGCCCAAAAGAAGTCTATTGTCGCTCGCAAACTTAAACAATCGACAGTCGTATTGTTTACCGGCATGCCAATCAACAGGGTCGCTAACGAAACCAATCAACTTGGTCTCGCCTGTATTTGCTTAAAAGGCCTTTTTCCTTTTAGTTTAGCGTCGGTACGACCCTATCGTCCGTCACCCGTTCCACGGATATATTTGATTAAAAAATAACGTCGTCAGAAAGCGGCGGTGGACTCGGACGTGGAGATACAAAAGGAGTAAAACGGTCCTTGGTCCGGCCGGCTTAGTCGTCATTGTCACGTTCGCACTGGATGTTCGACTTTCGTTTTGTCCACTATCTCCAGCGGAAGGCGATCATTCGTTGGAAAAAATGATCCTTTCCCAATTAGCCTTTTTAAGCAGGCGGAGTTTTTAAGCGTTTTGCTTCCGTTCCGTTTTCATTCTGTTTGCAGTCAGCCTGGTTTATTCATAGGAAGGTTAGTGAGCTGGCGGGGCTGGTCACAAAAGCGAGTCTGATAGTGGGTTCAAGAACAATAGAAAGCCATTACTCGATACGTTTGGTGTCGCAGCAATTTGTCTGTGAGCCTATTTAATTCGTTTTCCATCGACGTTTCTGTGCAGTTTTTAATTTATCAATAGACTTTGTTCACACACATGCAACGGTTAAAACTTCTTGAACACAACCAATATCGTACTTCATTAATGTTCACACAGTCATAACTAAGCACTAGGATTCCCAGCGTCGCGGGACATACCTTAACGCATCACAAGAATTCAAGACCCGAGAACAAACATTGCTACACACACACACCCATCCACACACACACACACACACACACACACACACACACACACACACAATGATGAGTCGATATCCAGCGTAGCTACGATATAAAATACGAGTGTTTAAAACTTCAAAACTTATAATTTCCCGATACAAAATGAATCCCTTTTAGCGAGTTTTTAGCTTGGTTCAAGGATAAGGTCTTTTCGAAGTTTCGTCGATAACTTTATACAGATGGCACCAAAGATAAATCTATCTTAGACAAAAACATATAAATAACAACTAATTGCAAGGTAAAGCATCGGAAACAAGACAATTAGAGGCAGTTTTGCCAACAATTTATGTGTTTACGTCCCTTAAACGCTTACTGGGGGTAAGTATCTTCTGTGTCGACGAATTTTCTAACGACCATTGATGTTTCTTGGAAAAAGTATCCATAGAGGGCAATATTGCTCGTTTTTAATGTTAATCCATATCATACGTTTTTAATAATTATTTTCTTACATTAAACAAAAGTTACTTTTGAAATAGTCATTATAAATATGTCTAAATGTAATAAAAATAATAATAAGTTATATCTATTTTAACTAAAATAAATCTATTAAAAATATTCCTATGCCAATAAAAACTGTTTATTTAAAACATAAATTGAATAATATATTATTTTAGTTTCACTACCCTATTTACTTATATAATTAATATAATTTATGAATTAATTATTAATACTTGCTTATAATATTATTATATAACTATTTACCTACTGTATCACTATCAAAATTATATATTATAATTCCTTATCAAAATATAGTAAATAGATGAATTTTTCATATTGTAAACTGTTACAAATTCTAGTACGAAAATAATTTTTGCCAATAAATTGAACCGGCTGCAACACCAAAAAGTACGAAATAACTATTGATGAAGTCGGTACCATGATAGTTCAAAATACCTACTTATTATTAAAATATTGTGCGCACCGGTACCGACTTTGACAAGTTATTTCGCACTTTTTGGTGATGAAGTCCGCTCTATTTTGTGGTAAAAAGAATTTTCACCATTTTAGTGACCCTTGCTACATACGGGATCGATTGTCATAGACGTAACAGTTTCATTTATTGGAGTAACTACTTGATCGAATATGATGAAATTTAAATGGGACTACCTTGGAAGTATACTCTATTAAACGAAAAAATATTTTGAGAATCGGTCCACTAACGGGGGAGAAATCAGCTATATATACAAAAAAAAATACATACAATCGAGCATATAACTTCCTCCTTTTTTGAAGTCGGTTATTTATTTAACAAAATCTTTTACACAGCTCTTTAACATAATATGTAATGTTTATATCTAATTTTACAGCCAATAATGGATTTACATTAAATATAATTGTAGACGACAGTCACTAATTACATACCTACATGCTCTTACCTATAAAATTATCTAACAAGTAATCAGATACATTATAATATTTAATAAGGCAATATGAGATTAATGTATTTAAGGCATATTACTTTAGAGACATTGGTGTTAGGCATGTTGCTACAAAGGGTAAAAGCGTTTTAAATGACTCGCTCACGAGGGATACATATTGATATAAATACATTTAGTTAATCACATAACATATACTCACTTATATTACATTATGTTAATGAACGTAAAACATATTCTGATTCATTGGAGGATCTTTGATTCTCTGAATATTTATATTTACACTAGACATAAGTGTTATGGTTCTCTTTTCAAGTATTTTAAAGCTGCACATCTCAATCTCATAAATCATGCGTCGAAGTACAGACATAACAGAGTTAACATGCAAACACCAAACTTAAATCTATACAAATAAATAAAATTGAAGTTTCTATATTGTCTAACATAGTATTGCTACTAAATACATATGAAAGTATAGGTATACAGTACTTGTAGCATACAGAATAACATTTCTAAAAATATAATTATGCTATTCAAATTTGATTATTTTTGCTGGCGAGCACGAAGTTACTCGACTACTAATCTGTCTAAAATATTCCCACAATTGAAGAGAAATATCTAATTTAAGTGATGTCATTCGGAAGTGCTATACTAATGTAGATTTTAGCTGAAACAATACGAACTTCTAAAATTTTGAAATGTTTTGTTCGAATCGACACCATTATGTAACTACACGACTAAAACCTACTGTAAGTTTAGACTTTGTATCAACAAAGTTCAGATTTTATACAAAGTCCTACAAAGTTACGGTAAATAATTTCCGGGCCTATTTAATCGGAAATAGAAAACCTATATAAAGTCCGTTACTTTTTGCACCGACACAACTTGCATATTCCTATATTTTGCCCTTTTAAGATAACACAAAGAACAAACATATAAATAAAACCAAACTTTCAAAATCTCATACCGATTTGCATCCAAGTTTTAGTTTAATTTTATAATCGAATCTTGCAGACGGGTTGCGAGGGTGCGGATACACGAGCAACTTTTAAACGGCGAATTCGGGGGTGGTTTTACGATAATGATCATAATAAAATATGGAACTTTGTTGTTACACGTTTGCACTAAACGTTTTATTGTAAATATAACGTTCTATTGTAAATATAACGGGTTATTTATTTAGGGTGAGCACAATTAATGGTTCCTCTATTTAAGGTTGTAATAAGAACGAGGCAATTATATTGCTTTGAAATATATCCGAAAATAAAACTTTAAATTTCACACACTTACATCTTCTCACTACGATACCTATACTGCAGAATACATGGATACAGGAACTAACGCATCACAAACATACAAGACAAATACAAGATATAGACATGTTATTATTGCAGTGTAATTCTCTAGGCTAGAAGCAAGCACCGTTACATCTTTGACTACATCCTTGAAATAGCAATTGACAACTCACACTGCAGTGCGATTCTCTAAGAGCAAACATCGTTACATCTTTGACTACATCCTTGACGTAGCAATTTACAACTCGCACTTTTGACACGATGTAATCGTCAGGTCGATGGTAAAACAACATTTTCATCTAGGACGATATCTCATATTCGAGCTCGGTGAGCTTGTCGACGATCGCAACGATGAAGCACTACTTATATAATCACACGGTTGTTCATGGCAGAAACATTTATAAGGGTTCGTTGCATAAGTGATAGAAAAGTCAAAGTATATTGAGCGAATGATACTAGAGAATAAATGAATCAAGCTGGAAATTGAAGGACATAAAAAAAAACAGAGAAAAAACACTACAGACACTATAAGTGTGGAAGTGACACGTAATACATACTTCAAGATTACATATGATCGTTTAATAACGTAGTTGTTTTATCGAGGTTGTCGTAGAGGCTATTACTATTTTGCATGAGGTTAGAATGAAAACATCATCTGCAAACAATGTAGTGTTGTTTACTAGTTTGATTATGTACATGAGAAATAAAAGCATCTAGATGAACATAGATGAATTAAAGTCAAAAACAAAGTCAAAGTAAAAGTCAAAGTAAAAGTCAAAATAAAAGTCAAAGTAAAAGTCAAAGTAAAAGTCAAAGTAAAAGTCAAAGTAAAAGTCAAAGTAAAAGTCAAAGTAAAAGTCAAAGTCAGAGTCAGAGTCAAATTCAAATTCAAATTCAAATTCAAATTCAATATCAAATTCAAAGTCAAAGTCAAAGTCAAAGTCAACGTCAAAATCATTTATTAAATTTAGGCATCAAAGACGCACTTATGAACGTCAATTTTTCATTATAATGTACTTTCAAGACTACAGCCGCGTTCCAAAATATATACAGCCTACCGAGAAGAAGCGGCAAGAAACTCGGGCCATTCTTTTTATATAGATGTTTCTACTTATTATTAAAAAAATATTATCCGAGCTCATATTTGTAATACATATTATGCAGTTGTTAAAATATCTGTCTATATACTGATGTGATAATAAAATACTCTTTCAAAAATAAAAGTAAATAATATACGTTGCTTTTGTAACAGATAAAACAGGCTATTCACAATACCAAAAACCAACAGCAATTCCAAATCCATTCTGCCATTACACGCACATTACCCACTGGCAAGGCAATGAAAATTTTCTTATCGTGCAAACAACGTCTCGGTTTTCTTAAACTGTAATAGAGAAAGTTTAGATACGCAAGTTTTATCTCACTCGCCCTCGAGGATCAATTAAAAGTGGGAAGAACGCACCACTTGACAATTATTGTTGTTAAAACCAACATTAAAATTTTTGGAGTTAAACGTTTTAGCCTGGCACTGGGAAAATGGAAAATCACTGATGTTGTGTAGAACTCTTTGTGATTCAGTTCGCCTGGAGAAGGACTGCCACCATACCTTATATACTGTGTTTTATAAATTACTGGCACATGAGACACAACTACTTAATGTCTCAGGTTTACAGGCGCAGTACAGTTTGTCACTTGCGCGAAAATGCATCTATTCTAGGCAGAAGTTACCACTTGATTGAATGGGCCTCATGCTTGTATTGTCTACAAATAAAAAAAAATGATGTTATAGAGTAAAGTAGATATGAAGTAGTCATTTTAAAGTAGCTAAGCAAGTTAAATAGTCTAATTTAAAAAATATTTTTTCCTTTGTGTTTTATTATTAGAATCCCTGTATGGTATGTATTTTATCCTCAATGGTTTCTTAGGCGTTGCGATTCCTAATATCCCTTCAAGAGTCGTTATATTATAATAATGTAATTTCTATTGTGTCTGGCCCTATGATGACCAACGAACTTTGATGGATTATACAATATGTATTTTATATTTTCTGATTTAATCCGTTTAAAGTTGTTAAATTTCAAATATTCCTCAATTGATTTATTAGAAAAGTTTATGTATCAGAAGAAATTTAAGTCTAAGGCTTATAATAGGTTAGAGTGCGATCTAAATTTAAGGAGTTAGTCTTCATATAGATTTTCTCCGGTTTTTGATGGTATCTATTTGTTTCTGTATGAAGAAGATCCTATACAATATCAAAGTCACCAAATAATAAAATTAATAGTGTAAAATCTCAAAACATTGTAAGGTTTGATAAATTTTTCCTATGTAAAACAAAAGCAATGTATACCCGTAGATTCCACGTCGTTATTGTACGAAATGTCACAGTCTATTTTATAGGCCGATAATCTCGTAAAATTTCATTTTACAAGTGTTTTAGATGGTAAAGTTACCATTATTGCACGGGAAAAGCCAGTAAAAACACTAATGTCTCCTTCGAGAGAGAATTGATGGGACTTATAATGACACTTTTAATTATTTTAATCGTTGTTACTAAACAAAAGTCGTTAATTCATTAAAAAGAAGTAATTATTACATGTTTTTTTGATATCCTTTTCTAAACTGAACTGTTTAAAGGGTCAGCTTATTTAAGAAATGTAAAGATTTCTTTTCTTTATTATGTTCTAAGCCAGAACTCTGACAAAGAGACTTGTAAAACATCGTTAGAAAAACAAACATAAGGAGAATTAAGAATTTGATTTTAAATACACATTTGCAATTTTAGAGAGAAAAATACACTCAGACGGGATTCGAGCCCACGTCTTCCAACAATCCGTGTTAGATGACATGACAACTAGGCCGGAAGCATACCGTGCATGCATCGTACTTTAACTCAGTATTTGATTTTAACCGCCGTATGGGGACGGATTTTCCCCTCTAAGATTCCTAAGTATGGTCTCGCTAAGCAGGCTTTAAAATCATATAAAAAAAAATGAAGGGTTGCGATGCAACATCAATACGAAAGTTAAAAGTGTTGTAAACGAACAAAACTCTTCTCGTACTTTGATAATGCTTGTCAAACTGTTCAATAGACGTTGCTCCATCCCCATAGCACGGTTAAAATAAGATAGAGAATTAAGATACGACATGCCTCACTTTGCCGTGGCGGTGCCGGCTTAGAATAGCAACCCCCCAACTCTACCCGTGGGTGCCGTAGAAAGCGGCTAAGGGATAACAAATCAGAAGGTGGGCAGCAGCACCTTCCCAGTCAAACACACACAAACTGCGCTCGCCAACCCGCCTGCCAAGCGTGGCGAGTATTGGCAAAAACCCCTTATGGATTGGACAAAAAGAACCAGACCCCCAGTCCCCGGCAGCCCCGCTATTCCTGGCTACGGTAGCGGCCACGGTAACGGTGGGGCAGGGGGTGCTAAGAATCCCCGGCAGACGCCCGGCTACCACCCCCAACGACGACGACTGGCCCTGGTAACACACAACATACGCACGATGAGGACAGACGAGAAGATATATGAGCTGGAAGAAGAAATGAGTAAGCTACACTGGGACATTGTGGGGTTATCTGAAGTCCGTAGAGCGGGTGAGGACACGATAACCCTAAAATCAGGTAACCTACTCTATCACCGGGAGGGCGACCAACAGTCCCAAGGTGGTGTCGGGTTTCTCGTCCACAAGTCCCTTACTAACAACATAGTTAAGATCGATAGCGTTTCCAATAGGGTCGTATACCTAATACTCAGAGTATCCAAACGATATTCACTGAAGGTCATTCAGGTATACGCACCGACGAAGTCGCACCCGGATGATGAGGTGGAGGATATGTATGAGGACATTAGTCGGGCCATACATACCTCTGAAACGCACTTTCTAGTTGTTATGGGGGACTTCAACGCGAAGTTGGGTAAGAGAAGCGAGGATGAGTCGAAAGTGGGGCAATTTGGCTATGGACAACGGAACCGTAGGGGACAGAGGTTGGCCGACTTTCTGGAGAAAGAGGGACTCTTTATGATGAATTCTTTCTTTCAGAAGCCACCTCACAGGAAATGGACCTGGCTGAGTCCCGATGGTTCCACGAGAAATGAGATTGACTTCATTATGACCACCAAAAGGTAAATATTCACTGATGTCTCCGTGATCAACAGGGTTAAAACCGGTAGTGATCACCGAATGGTAAGAGGCACGGTGAATATTAATGTCAAACTGGAGAGGTCTCGTCTGATGAAGTCTACGCTCCGACCCACTCGTGCCCGTATTCAAGACCCCGAGAGCTTTCAACTTGAGCTATCCAATCGCTTCGATTGCCTTGAGAACATCGCTTCAGTGGACGAGATCAATAACAGGTTAGTAGAAACTGTCCATACAGTGAGTTCCAAGTACTTTAAACCCAACCGTACAGATAGGCCACAGAAACTCTCCAACGATACCCTCAACCTCATGGCTAAACGACGCTCATTGAAACTGCAGTCTTCGGATGATGCTGAAGCATATAGGCTGCTCAATAGACGAATATGGAAGTCCTTGCGACACGACATCCGGATCTTTAATACAAACCGTATTAAAGAGACAATAGAGCGGAAAAAAGGCTCCAAAGTGTTTGCAAGAGACATGTCTATTGGGCAAAGCCAGTTGACGAAGCTGAAGAGAGGAGACGGCAGTGTAGCGTCGACCAAAGCGGAAGTGTTAGGAGAGGTCGAGAGTTTCTACGGACAGTTATACACCTCGGTCGCTAAACCTGTTAGCAGCTCGGTCAAAGACCCAAGAGCCAAGCTGACCCGACATTATACCGAAGATATCCCGGACATCAGCCTGTACGAGATTAAAATGGCCTTGAAACAGCTTAAGAACAACAAGGCGCTTGGTGACGACGGTATCACATCTGAGCTTCTGAGAGCGGGTGGAACACCGGTACTTAAAGTCCTTCAGAAGCTCTTTAATACCGTCTTACTCAAAGGTTCAACGCCAGAAGCATGGAACAAAAGCGTGGTGGTGCTGTTCTTTAAGAAATGTGACAACACTTTACTTAAAAATTACAGACCCATCTCGCTTTTGAGCCATGTTTATAAGCTGTTTTCGAAGGTCATAACGAACCGTCTCAGTCACAGGTTTGATGAATTCCAGCCTCCAGAACAAGCCGGTTTCCGAAAAGGCTATAGTACCATAGACCACATCCACACGCTACGGCAAGTTATACAGAAGACCGAAGAGTATAACTTGCCTTTTTGTCTAGCGTTTGTGGACTATGAGAAAGCCTTTGATTCGATCGAGACGTGGGCAGTGCTTGAGTCTCTCCAGCGGTGCCGTATTGACTATCGGTATATTGAAGTGCTGAAGTGTTTGTACAAAAACGCCTACATGTCAGTCCGAGTACAGGAGCAGAGTTCGAAGGCAATTCCATTGCAAAGAGGCGTGAGACAGGGAGACGTTATATCTCCGAAACTGTTCAGCGCTACATTGGAAGACGCCTTCAAGCTTCTGGAATGGCAAAGACTTGGCATCAATATTAACGGCGAATACATCACTCACCTTCGATTTGCAGACGATATTGTAGTCATGGCAGAATCCATGGAAGACCTCAGTACAATGCTCGAAGGCCTCCATCGAGTTTCCCAACGGGTAGGTCTTAAGATGAACATGGACAAGACGAAAATTATGTCTAATGCCCATGTTGTACCTACCCCAATATCAGTTGGGAACTCAGTTCTTGAAGTTGTTGACGAGTACATCTACCTGGGACAGACAGTCAAACTAGGCAGGTCCAACTTCGAGAAAGAGGTTAATCGTCGAATCCAACTCGGCTGGGCAGCGTTCCGGAAACTTCGCGAAGTGTTCTCGTCAAAAATACCTCAGTGCCTCAAGACAAGAGTCTTCGACCAATGTGTGTTACCAGTGATGACTTATGGCACTGAAACGTGGTCTCTTACTATGGGCCTCATAGAAAAGCTCAAAGTCGCACAACGAGCTATGGAGAGGGCTATGCTCGGGGTTTCTCTACGTGATCGAATCAGAAATGAGGAGACCCGTAGAAGAACGAAAGTCACCGACATAGCCCAGAAGATTAGCCAGTTGAAGTGGCAGTGGGCAGGGCACATAGCACGCAGAACAGATGGCCGATGGGGCCGAAAGGTTCTGGAGTGGAGACCACGGACCGGCAAGCGCAGCGTAGGTCGTCCACCGACACGGTGGACAGACGACCTGAGGAAGGTCGCAGGACGACGTTGGATGCAGGCCGCTTCCAACCGGTCCTTTTGGAAAATCATGGGGGAGGCATATGTTCAGCAGAGGACGTCCTACGGCTGAGATGATGATGATGATGATGATGCCTCGGTGGCCCAGTGGTCATGGTATCTGACACGGGTTATCGGAAGAAGCGGGCTAGAATCCCGTCCAGGGATGTGTATTTGTCCCTAAATAATTGTACTTTTGGTTTCGGTAATCAGGCGTTAGTGTTTTGGTATCATTTTAATAAAAATGTAATAGACATTTCAATTGTTATTTAATATGAATAACGAGAATCACCACGTAAATAAGTCAGATGTTTCCTACAGCAGATGAATCGTCGATTCCTTGACATGCTGCACCCATTTACTGGTAAAACATCCACTTATGTCAAAGACTCGCTACATTTTATTCAACTGCTGGAAAGATCTGACTTATTTAAGTAAGTGATTTCCGTTTTTCATGTTAAATATATGTTACCACGTTAGTTTTTATAATAAAATTTCAATTGTTGTTCTTCAAAATGCCTTTATTATGAAATATATGTAAACTTTCAAAAAATCATGAGAACAATAGCTTATACTTTTTACTCACATTATTCTCATCAAAAGCGGACAACGGACACATTGTAAAAAGCGATATTAATATTTCTCTGGCACACCAACTCATCTGAATATAGTACAGAAGACCGTGATCAATTTTATAACTATATAAGTAAAGCGATTGGTAGGTACTGAAGTTTTAGTATATTGGGATATGCAAAAACCCCCGCACTCGGTTACATATCTACGTTTGCATTATTATTATCAAATTGTAAAACGTTAAGGTTTTTTTAAATAGATTGGGTCTTAAAAAAATTATACACCCAACTGAGAGAAATAAGTTTCTACCAAATATGTTGTATTGGATATTTTATTCAGTTGATAATATTAGAATAGAAGTAAAATCTTAAAATCCATATTATTATCATAATTCTTGTTCCTCATGTAGTGGTTGGATTTCGACGAGGAAATTTGGATAAGCTCTCTCTCATTTTAAAAATAATATTTTCTATCCAAATTTTCTTATACATTTAGGCAACTTTTGTGCGTTATTACTAGCTAAGTTCATATTATACAAAATTGATGATTGATCGATGACTTCATCAGTAATTTGATGAGACGCATTCGCCTCAACTAACGCTCGAGGGAGGTGTCCCCATGATCGCGTCTTATCCACAACGCAAACATTCTTTACAAGCCCTGTTCATTCCATTCACTCTAGAGGTTATCTTTTATTATTTCTCCCCGACATCCTCTTTTTATTGCCTCTCATATTGACTTTTTATACGGCGAGAGAATAAATACATTTTGATTTTCGCTCGCGTCGACACTCTTTTTATGCAGTTCGTCAGACAATGGCGAATTAGTACGCTTGAGGTGTCGTAAAATATTATTTGAGTTTTTAAAACGGCACTTCAGATTCTCGACTCATTCGTGTTGGTTTGGTAAACTGTTTTATACATAACATTACTATGGAAAGCGCTCGAATCTGTATAATGCTAGTGCAGACTTTTAACTGCAGCAAATTTGTCTAACAAAATATATGTGTTAAGCAAGTGAACGTAGAAAACCCCGACTATATAGTAGACGAATAATGTTTCTCATAAAAAATATATTATAATCATCTTCCATTAATTAAATTTCTGAACTTTATTTAATATTTATATCTGTATTTTGAATGTGAAGTATATATTTATATCAGAAAGTATTATTGTTAGTGCAATCTGTTGTGTCTCTGCAATGTTTTATTAGCAAACATTTCACGAATATTTTTTATGTTACATGCCTATCCTATGTAGTACTGGCAGTAGCCAGTTATGTCTTTTTTGGACGTAGGTTAACGCAGTCGAATGCTAGGTTGGCTCTTGTAAATATTGTTAAAATGATAAATAAGAAATGTTAAATATTGTTATAATACGTAGCTATATGAAAGTACAAAATAAAAATGTCCTTTTTGATTCACCGCCGTTGGTCAAAAATGTAACCACGGAAGCAGAAGTAGGACTGGGCCGGACTTCATGCAACGTTTTCAATTGCAAATCGATAGCGTTTTATGATGTCAAAAATCTACATCACGTTAATATTGTAATCAGATGTAGCCATATAAAGGTAAAAATACTTCATTTTATTAGTACTTAGACTTATTATGGAACGGTACTCAACCCTCTTAACAATATCTCTTTCAATACATAAACCTGTTTAAGAAATAATGCTACATTCTCTATATGTACTTGACAAACGTTAGATATTTACATCAACTTCACAATACCAAATTTCTTAACAGTGAACATCAACAGTGCGCACCAAGCAAGCACAAGCAGATTGTAGCAGATTTCACACGCAGAGTTAAGTGAAAATACTTGCAAGAAATAAAAAGCATTTCCACTAAGTCCTTACATAAACACCAACGAAGTATTGGCAAGTTTCAACGGGTAAGAAAAACAAAGATAAATCCAACTTCCAACAAAAACAAGGGACCGACAAATAATACTGAAGATTTGTAGACTACGTACTACGACTGCCGCGCCGTAAAGCTGTTTACGATTCTTGATTTTAACTAATTACTGAGTAAATGGTGTGGAAAACCAATTTATGAAGGTACCTAAATTATTTTTATGTTCGTAAATAATCATTAATAATTAATAATTAAATTACATTTGAAATAAATATAACAAAAATGTTGTATACATATTGATATGAACATTTGGAATTGAATTAAGTTTGCTTACTACAAACAAACCACATAAGGTCATTTTATGTATGCACACGTAACAGTTACTTTTTATTTATTTTATTTTATTTATTATACAAAATCCACAGCCCTTAAATAAACAAAATAATATCCGGCAATTTAACTTCAGGCCTATAACGGATTTACATTATATAAATGTTACAATAAAATCATGAACACATCTCGTGCTACATCTTTAAGCAGGTGCCAAATTAAAGCACGTCTTACCTTGAAGGCTTCCTATCTGACTCCTAATTCCCGATCCGATGTCTCAGTTTCCCCATGTCCCCAAGGTACGATTAAACATGTAAAAGTACCAGGATAACAAAGTAGGAGAGACCACTTTCGGAAAAAGTGGCCATTTAGCACGTACGTTTGAATTGCCGCCAACGTTAGCAGAAACTTAACGACTGGAATGGATGTTGCCTTCTGTGTATTTTAAACTGTTTTAACTATATTGTCTGGTATCAACTGAAAGCAGAGTGAAGAGGGAATGTCAATATTATGAACATTGTTGACTGACTGTATGTTATTTTAGTCAAAAATATTACTATTTTACTTATTACTATTATTATTAAGATTGCCAGTCATTTTGCAGAACCTATTTAATTAAAATAAAAATACAAGTGGTTCAATTAATTTAAGCTATAATCTTTACTATAGTATTTTTGGTACCACTGCTACTGGGCTGCAAAGAAAACGGGCCGGGTATAAAAATGCAATAACTACTCGTATTATTATTATGCAATAATATTATATTTGAGCAATCCTTTTAAAACCAACACTGAATTATACTTTATCTCATGAAAATATAGAAAGAAATAAAAGCTTTTTATATCTTTTTAAAATGACCATTTTTTTTCTCTAAACTCGATAACCCTTTTTCTGCGGCCCAAGGTATTATAAGAATTTTGTTATGAGCGTTTGCATTTTCTTTTGGCCTAAAATATTAGCATAATGAAATTTTTTAACTAATACATTTTATATGTATAAATGACGAGAGGTAATTTTTGTTATAAGATTACTTATAACGTTTAATTTTATATTTGATAATAATTATATAATAATGGTTTTATTAAAATATATAAAGATAAGTAACTTACTCCATGTGTAGTATATCAATACAAAGTAACTATATCCAGTAAAGATCAACCGTCTCCTCTATTTTGTAACTGTTGCTCTCTAGAGTAGAATTATCTACGAACCCTCCTTTCCATTGTCGAATCTTAAAACTAAGACGAAACATATCACACGACAAAGTGTCATAAAGTAGCGTAAAGTCGCGTCACATGTGCCTTATTAACCGTGTACTTTGCGATCCTCATTTCTAATTCCGACTTGCTCCGACATTAAGTCGTTACAGAACCCTTGAGCTCAACGGCTACACTGTTCCATTGAGTGGTGACAGTGTCAAAGATTACGCGATATTGCGGACGAAGCTAAATTATATTGACACAGAGTCACGGGGATAATTTTAGACGCCCATGACTCAAAAGTCGATAACAATCGGCTAATAAGCAGTTTTAAATGCAGTGCTTCGCTGTGTTTTTTCTACCTTCTAAGTTACTGGTTGAATAATTAAAAAACCTATATCTTCGACTGACGAGCACAGTACAGTGCCATTTCACATGGTAGTGCTTACGATAGTTATAGGGCATCATAAATATGCTACCGAATGATAGTTAAATTTATCTATATTAGCTGCAAACCTTGGTTTTTTGTTACCTATTCTTTTTAGTAAATGTTTTTGTTTAGAATATAAAATACAAACACACAATATCATAATGTATTGAACGTTAGTTGATAGATTTCGATAATATTATCGTATGGCTACAATCAAGTTTCCAAAAGTTTATTAACTTATCCTTTTCTACTTTTTTATTGAAGGTATTTTGCACTAGTTAGAAATGAGATGGGAAAATCGGTCGCATAATTTTAAGTTTAAAAGTTCTGCGCGAAATTACACTCCGTTGATCAAGACACTCAAAACAAAGATTTGTTTAGTAATTTGATTTGCTAGCGTGCCCTTTTATACCAGAATAGTGTTGTTATACTACAGCTTCGAGGTAAAATATATATAAGACTGCCTTGGTACCTATCAAAAATGACACTTGCTGACGACTACCTAGTAGATATGTCACCTGAGTTGTACCACCGGCCCCAGTTTATAATGGTTGGTGGTCTGATGGAAAACGGAGATGGAATCAAGAAGCGATGATCATTTGATGCAACCGTAAGCTGTGTTAATCGCCACCCCTATGATGACCTGAGAGATGCTTTTTCACGCTCCGCTTGAAAGACCCAGGGTCATAGCTGCAAGGAAATACGTACGCCGGCAGAGCATTCCATAATTTAGTTACACGACATAGGTAGGAATTGCCAAAGCTTTTGGATCGCTGTAAGAAATTTTGAGCTATATATGTATGGCATGCTCTATTCGTGTTACGTCATTGAGCACCGATTTTGATGACTCTTTTTCTATTTGAAAGCTGTCTTCTCAAGTGGGTCTATTTAAAATTGGTCAAGATCTGACTAATAGGTCGGTTTGCATTTTTTCGAAGTAGTTATATTGCCTTCATGTCGACATGAGTAGTGTTGCATCCAACATTTTATTCAAACAAAATTAACACCTAACATATCAATGGTCACATATCTTTGCCTGTCTGAAGTTGATATACTGTTTTATAGATGTGCATTGCGACAATGTTACGGGCTACGGCTTGCCGTAACTTCATTTGTGTAAGACCCGTTTCATGAGTAGATTACAAGTAATTAATTTATAAGAATATGGCTGCGAAGCACGCCCTTGGAATTAGTATCGTTATTGTAGGGAGCCGAGGTGTTTCAAATTTATTTTGATTGGACAAACCTTGGAACACACAGATGAGTGTAAAATGGAGTTTATAGATAATTTTCTTATTGTGACGTTCTATAAGCGTCTGAGACCTATAACCGTTATACACATCTGGTGTCATTTCATTTTACTGACAAGGATAGCATATTTATAAATTATATAAATTATTTGAACGGATTAACTTATTATATTGTTAATTATATTGTTATTATTTTAATTTTTTTGAAAATTCTAATCGAGAAAAGCTTGGTTACCGTTAAAGAAACTAACTATTTAAAAGTGCCTGTTTGTACATTACGTCAAAACTACTCGTACGGAACACGATAAAACGGACGGATTTCGATGGAACTTGGTACCTTTATGATTACACATAAATACACAAAGTAATAAATAAACCAAAATAATCCCATCCCAGAATGCTTTTGCTTAGCTAGACTTGAATTGAACCTACATACAATATTAGTTTCTTACTTAAACTACCTCAAACATTTTTTTACTCGACACTACAAAATGAAGGAATTTCGTTACAATTCTTCCATGTTTTTCTACATTATGACCTCAACGTAACGATTGATTCGTTATAATCTTGAACGAATAACTCATGTGTATAATGATTAGGGCTCCATTAGCTCAGTTGGTAGTGACTCTGCCTTCGAAGCGTGGTGTCCCAGGTTCGATGTCTGGCCGGGGCAAATATTTGTGTAATGAGCAGCATGGAGTCCTAGTATTGGATATGAGTGTGTAAACGTATAAACGTAAACATACGTAAATGTATAATAGTTATACGCCAATAGTAGGAAATCTCTGATTATGGGGCCGCGCCTGCTCACTCAAATGCCAATATCAACATAGTGCAGAAGTAATATCCTAAATATACCATCGCACTCTTATATATACTATATGCACCCCTTTCTGCTTACTCCCTCCTTTTTCCGCCTAATCATCACAACTTCCAAATCCAACGGTTGTCTTAAAATCTTCTTTGTATTTTATTTCTTTTTAAAAAAAGGCTTAACCCCGAAGTCTCATAACAGCACGAAGCTTGTCAACTGTGGTTTAATACAACAAACTCAAGATATATACAATTCGATAGTATTTGATGACTCCAGCCATCAAAGCCATAACGCAATTCAGATCCCTCCGAACCGCAAGTGGCAAGCCGCGCACAAGCTGTTACTTTTAATGCGAGACTCAGTTAGAAATTAATGATTTTACTCTCGACAATTCCCAGTGATTGCAGGATAAGACGGGAATGTTTATTTTAATCAAAATTGTTTATAACTGTTTAAAATTTTATTCAAGACAGTAAAATGTATCAAGGAGATGGCGGTGGAGCTTTTCATGTCGATGTAGCTTGTCGAGATTAGGACATTCGCCATAAAAGTATAAAATTGTTTTACAGTGTAGATTTCAAGACAAAAAATCTTAGCAACTATTCTTGGTAAGTTACGTGCTTAGTATAATAGTATGTATTTAAATGGTCGTACTGACGGGAAATGGACATAGTACTAATACTTATTTTTCATTTCTCATACCTTGAAAGTGCGCGTTATATTACTTAAACAATGAGCCTATGACACAAAAAATATAAAACGTCCTTTTTGTGCTATATGCCTTTTACATTCTTATCTAGTAAAACTGTGGCACAGATAATTCACAATTTTTTTTTTACCTCAACGAATATACTAAGCGAATAGATGGATGAAAACAGTACCTTTTGTCCCTGGTCTTGGATTTCCCTACCGATTACTTCCTGTGAAACAATTGTTCATGCTGTTAATTTTTTGAGTATAATTTGCTTTTCGCTAAATAATTATTTATTAATCCATAGGTTTGAGCTAACTGTAACTGTAGTAATAAGCAAATTTTTCAATTATAAAAAATACTGGCTGGTATATAGTCAAAAAAAGAAACACACAAAAAGGTGGAATTGCGGGCATTAAATCTTAACTTGTTTTGTCGTGCTAATTAATATATGATTTTGTTTAACTAATCGTGTTTTTATTTACTTTCCTTACATTCGAATGGAAAGGCAGAGCGTCTAAGTACATCAGGTGGGACTCCTGAGAGTTCAAGTGTAACAATCTTCTATTATGACATGGTCTTCAGGGAGTACGGGTGATAATCCCACGCTAGCCCAGCGTGGCTAACACATAGGTCAGCAGTTTGCCTTAGTGTTGAACTTTTTAGATAGTTGGAATTCTTGCGCCACGACGACAATTATCGTTATTTTCTTACCTTAAGTGTAGGATTACAGTCATAAGCCCACGAGCATTAGAGGTCTTGAAAACCTACGTGGATCGTTATAGTTGTAAGAAGTGTAAATTTAGTCGTTCCTATCTACTTTACCTCTAAATCTTGTTTTTTCTTTTACGAAACCTGTATGGATTTATTTATTTTTCTGTTCGAAATGTTGCAATATTTTTCCGGAACCTGTATTTATACGAATGTGACTTTTGTTTTTCTTGTCTGTCACAAAGTTCGGTATCAATATCTCTGTGTTTGCATAACTACTTTGCTACCCTCAGTTTGGGGTAAACATGCTCGTATCGATACCTGAGATATCGTACCATTCGGATAAGCAGAAATATTGAAAGAAGCCATGAATAAAGAATAATATTTTTTCAGATTCGATATGAGATGTCCGAAGACGGACGGTAATATCCGCAAAGAAAGGCCCGCGAGATATAAAACGCACTTGCGCGCATAATATACGTTTTATTAATAAAAAAAAGCTTGGGTAAATCACCCATAAATAGCCTTAACGGCCGATAGTGAGCTGGCTATTTTTTCCCGATACAATGTGAAGCATTTGTCTGACAAATCCTTGGGGAGAGGTGACACTATCCCCTATATTATCTGGGGTCTGCGAAGCTTGAAGGATGCGGGGTCATTTCGTAGGTGATGAAAGCCGTATCACTTTGTGTGAAGGCGTTAAATCATGGAGCCAGGTATTTTCCGTACGGGAAAAGTTGGCCATTTTAAAACAAATGGTGCGGATTTCGATTGTTTATTGCATATTAAAAATTGTGTGTCTTGTTTGAGGTGACATGCTTACGGCTTTATCAGTGGCATATTAAGTACAAATACGTTACTTTGTACTTTTTTTTTCAAAGCTCTTTGATAAAACCACAAAGCTTTTTGAGCTCTACATTATTTATCACACTGGATATCTAAAAGTATGAGGGTGTAAAAGGAACAGTTTCCGTTACGAACAAAGAGCCCTGCGGTATCTAAATGTTAATCTTTGGTCAGTCGCGCAAAAATTATGTTTTTCGGACTCGACCGAAATACGAAACTTACTGAGCTGGAAACAAGATTCTATGCAAGCTTCATTTAATTTAATGGCGTTAGCTCACACAAATGTATAAAATAATTATGGGTGTGACACGGCCATTTCCATTTCCAAAATATCCATAGCGACTCAGAAAAATCTCATTACCACTAACTTAATGCAGAAAATGCTATCAAAGGCTTCGTTTTATTTCGCGTCAATTTTCCGAGAAGCAAAACGACTTCAATTTGAATATGTAATGGAGGCTTAAGATAATCGTCCTGGCTTACACTAATAAAGGAGGTTCGACTTTAAAACTCAGGATTCGTTTCAAAAGAATCGAACAATTCGATTCGGGGGGTGGGGTGGGTAATTTATTCGAGTGTGGACCGCCATTTTGCGGCGGGGTGTTCAGCTATCGCCGGAAGACGCTTTAAGACATCGATGCTGATTCTTTTTTTATTATGCTCCCCTGGTACCTTAAAGACGCTAATACAAAGCGGGCAAGTATAAATAAGCTCTTTTCTTTTGTAAGGATTGCGCAGACAGGAAACCGAAGACCCTCTCAATGAGGAAAACAATCTAAATTACATTTTCACGCAACTTCAAATGTCTTATTAATTAAAGACGACTTTTCAATGCAATAAATTTTCTTTTAACGCTTCCTTCTCGAAATCGGCTTAGTACACAACACTGGCTTTGCATACTAATCACTCAATTGTGTTCTGAGTTATCCCAAAAAGTTTTATCTTCTAAAATTTATCCGTGAAGGAGATCTATAGGTATAGTGATACATTAATCATTATTTATTCATTGTCTTATTTCTATTTTAGTATAGTTCTATTATTTTTCTATGTTATTAGTCAGAGTGATAATTATTTTGTAAGTCTTTTGTTATTAACCAAACCGTTAAAAACCGCTGTATTGTAGAGATATTTAACTATATCTACCTCAATTATTTAATTGAGGTAGATAATAAACTTAAACCATGTTCTTATATTTATAAGAACATGGTTTAAGTTTATTATGAACATAAATATTAATCTATTATTAGATGAAATAATATATTAGTAGCTGAAAAATAAAAGCATAAAATATGTATTTAGTCTGGATGAACTCCGCTCTCTAAAGCTATGTCTTTGTATTTGCAAGCAATTAATAATTCTAGCTAAAACAAACTTAATAAAATAAATGCGGCTCCAACCCAAAGAAAGCAGGCGAGCAAATTGATATTTTGAATAATAAAATATTCCCGGCGAATTATTATGAGTAACACAAACATAAGTCAATAGCCTGCCGGATGGTCAATATTAGATTAGCTGCCAAAAGGAGCCAAAAAGCAACGTATACAAAAACCTTTTACAGCGGTTAGAGAGTCCGAAAAATATTTATAAAAGGCTGGGTAAGTGTGGAGAGGGCTTGTATGAAGTGTTATGGGTGTACGGAAAAATAATGTGAATATATTTTTGGTGTTTCATATTTGTAGAACGCAAGAAGGTACTTGACAGATACAGAAACAGTTAAACAAGGATTCTACTACATACATTGGTATATGTTTGTAGAACGTATTGTAACTTTAAGAATAAATATTATTAAACAAACAAGTCTTCATCCGCGTGAAATAAGGTAATCAATATAACTCGGACAACTATCCATTAAACCACGAGAAAAGTAGCCTGGGTGTACATACAAAAATATATACACAAACTTGCGTAGATAATTTTATTATAATATGATATAATGGGGACAATGAAATCCCTTGAATTACATTACAGGTCTGAGAAATTCTTAATAAAACAACTATTGCAAACAACCATTTGCATGTGTAGGCAGTACATTTGTAGCATCTATTGAGTTACTATTGCTTACTGCATTTCGTGTAACTGAGTAATTATTACTTGATACTTAATGTGTTACCCATCCGTGTAAAAAATATTAAAAATTAATCCATTTCCACCCAATTCTCCTAACACTGAAACGGCAATAGTGCAGAAGGGTTAGAAACGAGCCATTGTTTACCCAAAGTATGGAATAATATAATCAGAAGTGAAGAAATAGGAATTGGGGAAAAACCAACAGACTCGGGAGTCGGGAAACGGGAAATTTGCTTAGGCCAGCGGAATAAGTGAGGATGGATACAGACGGCTCGGACCTCCATTCTCCATTGTCTGCCTCCCGTATGAGATTAATATGCTTTATCTGCAGTAGTTATGGGGATGTGGGGATAACACGGCATGGGTGTGTGCTAAAGTTTGGAAAATGCTGTATGATGCGTCATTCAGCTAAGAGATACTTCAGTGAGATGATCTTTTACGTTTTTTGGTAAATATAGCGTTTCTTTAGGTACGTTAATTATTACTCTAGTAAAAAAAGTATTTACGTTTGTTTGGATGGTAACTTATTTGCAAGCATTTATCGCTAAGAGATCGGAATTTAACTAATGAGAAAATATTTTTGTATTTTAATATTTCATTTCCTTTAATCATCCGTATAGTACAGTGATTAAGAAACGACAGACGTGTGTCTGTTTGGACGAACGTATGGATCAATGGAGTTTGGTACTCATTCATCTTGCGTGTTAAAACTACTGAACGGATATCGCCGCAATTTTGAACATACGTCTAAATAATGCCAAAAATAAATTATGCCTTGGAGTGTAAGATAAGCTAGGTCCCTTTTGTTCTGGGAACCATCAGCCTGTTGAATCGCATGGAAACAACTGTTTGGAAGGATGGTTGTATCTCTTTTACACTTAGCTTTGTCTAAAGCAATGTCTTGGGAATATTTTTCATAGGGTTATGACTTGGACGGACTTGATAAATCATCTAAAATCTTCATCCATTTCTGCTGAGATCTCACTTAAACAAAGTGTAACTGAATGAGACAACTTTTAAATTTTCAGTAGTTAATTGCAAAGATATTGTAAGCAGTTTCAAAAGTTTTGATCCAAAGAAAACGGCAGACCTATGGGGTCTTTCTGTGAAGACCGTTTCTTCAATTATAGATATCATTGTACCAAATCTAGCAGCTGTATTTAATAGTGGTGTTGCAAGTGGTGTATTACCTGACCTAATGGAGCACAGTACAAATTGTTACAAAACATTGATGGAACGGGGTATATTATTATAACTTTCCCCTATAGCTGACCGAGGTGGTGGAGTGAAGCTCCACACAACTCCAGACTATTATTGAAATTAAACAAATACATGAAGTGTTCAATACAATGTTGGTTTTATTACAAATTCTGCAGGCATTCAAAACAGTTACAATAAGTAGGTAAGTACTACTACAAGAACAAACCTGTCTACATGGCAGTATTGTACTAAAAAAAGGTCGCTCGCTTGCACCTGACTCTAAACGGTCAGTGATCCCATATGGACTGAACCCACGATGGATTGAGGTCTGGTGTGAGCGAACAACACTACTAATTTAATTCAAAATTCAGTTCAATACAAATAATTTTCTCCTCAATGAGAAGAAAACTAATTGTATAAAGTTCTCGACTCCAAATGTGAGACAAGTAGAATCCAATATACAATCGAATGGAACAGGATTGGACCTTGTGGAGTCAACTGTCTTTTAGGAATTACTATAGACGCTAAATTGCAATGGGGTCCCCACATTCTCAGACTCAGTTCAGCGGCTTATGCTGTTAAAAAATTAGACTATTAACTGATGTAGACACAGCTAGAATAGTTTATTTTCGTTATTTCAATAGCGTTATGACTTATGGCATACTGCTCTGGGGATGTTCTGCAGATATTAATTCTATTTTTATACTGCAAAAAAGGGCTATACGAGCGATCTACAGTTTAGCTCCCAGAGTTTCCCTTAGACAGAAGTTTAAAGACATAAACATTCTAACGGTTGTCTCTCAGTTTATCTATGAAAATCTAATGTATGTAAAGAAAAACATTTGCAGTTTTGATAAAAGGAGCGATGCTCATTCTATCAACACGCGAAATAAGCACAAGCTATCCGTACATGTAACGCGTCTCTACAGAATAAGTCATTCTTTTATGGGAAAATGTATACGATTCTATAATAAAGTTCCCAATGTTATCCGAGATTTGCCTATAAATAAGTTTTAAATTACTATTAAAACTGAACTCTGTCAAAAAGGTTATTACAAAATTTCAGATTACTTGGAGAATAAAACAGCTTGGCACTGATCACTCCAGGATCTATCTACTCGTGTACTGTTCTGTTTTGTTAGGCAACACACTAGAGCTAATATTTGTAGAAACATTGTAAACATCTATATAAAAAGAATAGCCCCGAGTTTCTTGCTGCTTCTTCTCGGTAAGCTCTATATATTTTGGAACGCGGCGGTAGTGTTTAAAGTACAGTATAATGAAAAATTGACGTTCATAAGTGCGTCTTTGATGCCTAAATTGAATAAATGATTTTGACTTTGACTTTGACTTTAGGCTATTTCTATCTATAGCTATTTAGTATATTTCTATCCCAAAAAAGTTGGTCAATATTTGCCTGTATGCGGAGTCGCGGAGCCCAGCTAGTATAATTCATAAAGTCACCATTTCAGCTTTTCTCATTTCGTCTTTACGTGAAACATCTGTCGCCTGCTTATTAAGACGCACCTGTCAATCTTATACTTTCCAATTTTTATTTCGAATCCCTCGTCTCGATCTGAAGTGTTTGGTTCGGAGCAATTCGAAGTCGTATTTTAGCATATTTATTTAGGATCCCCCAGAAACAAGGTCCGTATTTTTATCATTGGGAAGTTGATTGCTTCGGACAATTACAGCTTTTTTGTTTGGGATTAGAATAACAATGGTCGTTTTGCTTCCGTGAAAAAGTTGTAGCCAGGACGTTTATTTTAGCTTTATCTTATTATATTTAACTTAATATTTTTTATACATTTTTTTAAATTAGTTCCAAGTGAAGACCCGGACAAGTCTTCAATTTAATGGTAAGCACCGTATCTGCCAAAAGCAGTAGCTGGGACACCCTGAGCTTTAAGCTGAAGTTTTAAGTGTACTACTTTGCTGTCGTCACTCAAGACATTACATTTCTCATACTAATAATTAACTCACTTTCTATAGTGAACGATAACGTAGTATTCTTATCACACCGATACTTCCTGGCAGTGCGGTGGCACAAACAAATAGGGCCTCTTGCACAAGAGGTGTTCTACCGAATAAGCGGGGGTAATGATCATGGCCGAAGGCATATTCAAAAAATTAAATCATCAAACAGACGATGTAAAATCTCAATCTCAGTCACTCTAGAAGAATCAGCAATATAATCAAAATGTCAATACAACTACGCAACAAACCTTGTTTATGCACAAAGATAAAAGTAAATAAATAGGTCCTTTTTTAACAATCAAACAATGAAATGGGCCGGTGGCGCGTCTGAAAATAATAACCATGCCGCCCATGATCAGTTGCAGCGTCATCCAGTGTGGTTTAATATTACATAATACTGGCTTTCATTCAGCCTAAAACAATTTCAATTGCCGACCACTCGGCATAGATAATAGAGTCCAATCCTAAACAAACAACAGACCTCTCTTCAGCCTCGTTCGATTTTCGATTTCGTCCACTACATTAATTCTGGTGTTCATTAAAAATGCCATCAAGCTGGCCGTTAACGAAGTGGTGAGCAATTAAAGTTGCCGCTGACGGCACACTCTTACCTTCTATGAGGGGTTCTTAAGAGGCCTTGAAAGCGTCTTGGAATCGAAAAATTGATAGATTGGTGATTATCATATTTTCACTGTAATGCGCTTATAAAGTGCTACGAAGGATATTTTTAAGAGCTATTCGTAAGGAAAATTTTGGCCGAAACTGAGCAAGATAAGCGAAGTGAATTATCAGTATGTACCTACTACGTAGTCTAGCTAAGAGTGTCCATTTATAGGAAAGACGTAAAAGCTACGTCTGAAGCAAGGTTGTTTCACTTTACTTCTCAAGTTAATTACATTAATACTTATAGTTACCTCAAGTGAGAAAAAATAGGAAAGCGGTGGATCATTAATATATTTTCTGCGGTGATAGATGACAAAAACCCAGTGAAAACGTATTGCCATCTTTGTTATACGGTTTGTCATATTTTTCAAATAAAATCTGTCAAAAAAAAGTCAATCTGTGACGCGACGAGTAAGTCGCTCGTCTGATGTTCGACGCTACATTTGGTCGCAACAGTTCCGTGCCATTCAGATTTTTAAACTAAATCCATGGCAAATCTCTGCGCTAGTCACCCTGACATAAAATACGTTAAATCTCTTGCCTTGTAATTACGCTGGAAATATTTCTCGTCGACGAAACACAGTAATGTTTGCACACTACTGCTTCACTGTTGAATAAATGGCAAAGGTGTGGGTACTTCCCGGCGAACTCTGCTAAAGTCCTTCCACTACAAAAGTATACTAAATATAATAATAATACATTTTAGTTATAATATACCGTAGCACATTTTCGAATATGTGTAATAATATTTTATTTTTGTCTAGAGAAAAGTTGACATTTTAAAAGGAAATTTAAAGGTTTTACCTCTTCCTATAACTGAAATATTTTAAAAAACTATCATATTTTTTTATAACCGACTCGCATAACTGATAATTTGCAGCCTAGTTTAATATAGAAAAAAAAAACGCTTTATAAATCATTGAGCTTTAAACAAAACTTCTATTTTTATTTTTATCGTTTTGGGTTCCCGTCTATCTATCAAATAAATAAATAAAACTTGTTTCAGAGTTTCAATAAATACCAAATAGTTTCTACGTAAGTACATATTAAAACTCACTAAACTAAATTTTACGTTCATATACACATTATTGTTTTAAATGTTGTGTGCTTTAGTTTCAAATTGCTCACAGTTTAGAAATATTTTTTATAATGTTTCTAATCGTGATTATTGTCGCCCGCATAAGAACATTAGGAGCTTTGAGATAAAACAGAGCCCCATTAGCAATGTCTACGAAAAACGCTCGTCGATCGTATCTAACGCGTTGAAGTGGCAATGGCAATCTAATTTTTTTAAGCCTCAGTCAATCATGAAAGAAATGAGCCTAGAAACGATCAAAGGGACTAATGTTGATTGGCTTACCCCACCTTCATTTTCTGTTACAAAAATTTGGACCTTACTTATATACTTGTAAAGAATAATCTTGTACAGGGTGGTTTATGGCTGGCAGTTGGACACTATCTTTGAATAAGATGAATGTCTTTGGAAGTTAGTGGAGATTACGAAATAAAATATTTTTTTATTCTTGTATATGAAGATTTAGTGTCCATCACGATATTTAAATAAAATATGTTATCATCAGTTATTTTTAAGAATGAACTGTAAATAATGTAATGTAACAGTAGAAACAATTTCGCACGAAAAGAGTAACAGATGACTTAAGTAATCTTCAACTTAAATACATACTATCACATAATATATAACTAAATATAACTTAAATACATCCATATGAGGTCATATAAAATAGACCAAACCTTAATTATCCAATATCCATGGCTATTATAAGCATCGTTTGATAAGTCTAAAGACTAAAGTTTCGGCCAACTCTGCCCGAAGTTGCTGCAGTTTTGACCAACGCCACTACGTTTGTATAATTTTAAAAACGTATAAGATACTTAGTACGGTGGTTTTTGCTTAAATAGACATTCCTATAGACTAACGACAAAGATCCTATGTATACCATATATAATATGATAAATACTCCTTACTAATCCTGCCAATAAACAAACCCTATAGATCACCACCACCGCCATTAATAAAGTTCGCGGCGCGTATTTTTTCCCGTTCGTTTTAAAGTGTAGGGTGGGACGAAGGTGTCTCAATCAGCATAAAACAAAAGAAATCAATAGCGCCCCTTCGCGAGCTGACAAAGAGCAAAGATTTCTTTCACAATTAAGCGAATGGTGCCGGTGGGTGCTGATAAGTCGGTTTAGAAGCGACGGTTTGGTGCTTTGGAATGCTGTTTGTGTTGATTTGGCGCTGCATTCAATCTTTATAGGAAATGAGAAATTCAAATTATAGAATACGATGACGGCTTAGTTTTGCGAGTTCGTTTTGGGATATGATTTTTATGTTTCAGTAGTCACTATGAAGTCTGGATGTTTGCCCATGACTTTTTATAAGATTAGATTTGTCTTTATATAAGATTAATATTACAACCTTTGTTTTTTCATACATGTCATAGAAGATCATATAGAAGCCTAAAATTTTGCACAAATTGATGAACAGACTGAATTTGAACCCGTGTCTACAGAATACCGTGTTAGACGCTGTGACCACTAGGCCACTTTATACTTTTATAGACTTTTTATATCGCTTCGGAAGTCTCAAAATAATGCCCATTGTAACTCATTTAATCTATACTAATATTATAAAGAGGAAAGATTTGTATGTAAGTATGTTTGTAACAAATTGGCTCAAACAAAAGTACATGACCGATTTCAGAAATCCTTTCACTATTGGAAAGCTACTTTCACCCTAAGTAACAAAGTCTATATAAGATTCATCATCATCATCATCCATTACCGCGCGGGTGAAACCGCGGAGAGCAGCTAGTCTATAATAATATTATAAAGAGGAAATATTTTTGGTTTGTTGGTTTGAATTGAATAGGCTCCGAAATTACTAGTTCTATTTGAAAAAATAAACTTTCACCATTTGAATCCTAAATTAAACATAGGCTATATATTCTGATTCATCATCATCATCATGCATCACCACGCGGGTGAAAGCGTGGAGCGCAGCTAGTGTTTCATACTACGATACGACATTTTTGTGTTCAAACTATTAATAACAGTAAAATCGATTAAGGGGCTGTATCGATACGGTGATAAAGTTATAGAAATTCACGAACATATTAAAAGAGATGAAGAATGCTCGCACTAAAAATATTATACTGAGAAGTAAATGAAATTTTTATTACGTATCCTATTTAATAAATGATGATTACCTCACTATTGAAGTAATAATCACTTATGTAAGCAAGTTTCCAGGAGGGTATAAAAGGATAAACAAAATTTTAAAAATATAAGAATCGCTATTTTGATTATTGATAAAAAGTAAACAAGGTTTTTTTTCTACAGAATTCTAGATAATATAGTGAACAATATATTTATCCCAATGCTCATCCCTAATGTTAATTTAACATTTGTTATATAATTTACTTTAAAATTTATTTGTACCGAGTTTTGAATGAATCAAATCAAAGAATAATTATTTCCCATAGAAACTTTACAGCCCTGATTAACCCCCTTTGATTTTTAATAATTATTTTGGAGATTATATATAAAGCCTATAGTAGTTATGTTACAATCTTAATTATCCACTTTCAAAAATTCATGAAAATCTGTTTAGTAGTTACAGCGATACATGGTAACAAACATTCTTACATACGAATTTTCTCATTTATTATGTTATTAGGATATCAGGATTTGATCCGATCTAAAAATATTTTTTTAGGTTATCTTGCACAAAACCGATTAAGTACACGAAGGAGTATTTACATTGCTTATGATTCTCGGATAGACCAACGTTATGTACTTCAGCATTTTTCGAGCTTTAAACTTAATACATACAAATTAATACAGCGTTTCTTTAATTAAAATTTGCTAAGTGGTGGAACACTTCTGCTAAAGTCCGACTTGTTAGGTACCACCGCAATGCCAGTGATTATTCCTCGATAACCGGTAGCGTGAAAGCAATATTGTGTTAAAGTTGGAGAGGTATTGTAGTAAGTGATTAAAGCTCAAAGATCAGCCGTGCAATTATCTATAGGTTGGTTATTCGTCGTTGTGCTCGTTGACGAGCTCACCGATGTCAAATACTTTATGAGATATCGCCCTTGTTCACAAGGTAATTTTTCCAACGTTCTTTTTGTCATCTCTTTTGAAAATCAAATTTGTTTCACGGATATTGTCAAAGATGCAACGATATTTGCTCTAAGAAAATCGCACGGCTGGATCGCACAGCCGTACGATTCTCTAGTGATTCGTCGATGCGCTCGTCGACGAGCTCACCGATGTCAAATATTTTATGTGATATCGCCCTTGTACACAATGTAGTTTTTCCAACGTTTCTTGTCATCTCGTCATTTGTTTCACGGATGTTGTCAAAGATGCAACGTAAATATTTGCTCTTAGAGAATCGCATGGCTGCAATTGTCATAGGCAAGCGTGACGCTGAGAACGACGAGCTCGTCTTCCCACGAGTTTGCATTTATAATTACGCGAATATGAATAAGTAACACTTTTGTTATAAAAACTAACGTGGTTTTCAATCATTATTAATTAAAATTACTCACGTAGGTACTCGCTTAGCACTGCTAAGACGTCATCGACGCAGGCGTCCCGAACACTCCTTGAAAAAGGCCACCGAATGTGGTCGAAAATATAGTCGGACCTATCCGATAAATATTACGTGAGTAATCCCGTATTTTTAATTAATAAGAAGTAACACTGTTGACAGTGTGCAATTGATCCGTTGCTAGTAAACTTATATTGAAATGTATAATGGATCGTAATGACCAAAACTGAAGTTGTCCTAATTGACAGCGATTTGGACCCCTCACACACGGAGACGAGGGGTCAAGCAAATTTAACTAGAGATTATTGTAACGGTCCGAACTGATGTTTGTCTTTAGTGTAATAGGGCGATGGTCCGCATATTACGACCTTAATTTTGCTGTACATAATTAAAAATTAATAAAATAACCTTTATCAATTTAAGCTTAAGGAAGATTTTGTTTATTTAAACCGTCCACTTACCTATGCTCCTATTTCTGGGGTTGAAAGACACTGTTTCAAGCGAAATTACTGACCTAATATGACTAAATTGCTACGTCTGATGGGGTGACAAGCTCAGTGCACCATTGTGCACAAAATTTGACACTGAAAGTTCTTTAGGTCGACTATGAAGTTACAACATTGATGCTCAGTATCGACTGCCGCGAAAAAATGTATGCAAAAAGAACAGAACCTTGCGGTCAATTGTAGAACTAAAATTGGTAGCGAGTACGGCAATCATAAGCATATAGAGGTAGGCGAGATCGAGTATCGACTATAGATGACATCTATGTTGCCAACTCATGGTAGAGCTGCTGGTGGCTCTGCACCTATCATGGACAGGAGCGATGCTTACCGTCAAGCGAAGGCCTTGCTTGTCACTTACCAATATGAAAAAGTTTGCCTTTGGATAATTTTAAAGATCCCTAAATTCAGTGGTTAACTTATTACTTCGTGCTGGAAACTTCTTCTTGAGTAAAAGTCAGTCTTGACCCTGTTGCTTCGTAGTGGCGAGCATTTGTGTTAAGATTTAATAGGCACTGTATCTTCTAGCAATATGCATCTACATATTGCTAGAAGAACTCTACTTGATATCTAAATGTCTCAAGAACGCAGGCGAACGTCACATAACGTCATAACATAGCTTCTCAAATATTAATAAAATGTTAGAAATCTCTTAGAATTGCTCTTAACATGCTTGCCTTGTTCCATTCCTTCTACATGCACTGATTTACATGCTCCAACTAGATTGAACAAAAATAGTTACTTCTTTTAAATGGGTGAGACAGCTTATTTCATTGTCAACATCCGTGATTCGAAACATCGTTGCATCTTTGACAACATTCGTGAAACAAATGAAGAGATGACAAGAAACGTTGGAAAAGCCACCTTATATACAAGGGCGATATCTCATAAAATATTTGACATCGAAGTGCTCGTCGACGAATTCAGAATCGCACAGCTGGTTAAAGTAACGTCTAGGTTGGTTTCTCACATTAAGCTTACGTAGTGGCTTATATCTCATACTCCTCTTGAAAGAAAAGCTCAAACCCTAGCAGTTGAAGTGTTATGACTGAGTTATCCTTAATATTTAGCAGTTACACAAACCATATATATTCTCGCTACCTACTCTACCTATTCCTGGAAGTTATACTTTTCCCTCAGCTTGCAAAATCCCACCAACCGAATATACTTACTAGGTATAGTACCAGTCTACATACTTACTATACATGTGTAGGTACGTACGTCTGACCATTTATACTTTTCATCGCGTAGCTCGTTACAAGGGGATTATTAAATATTGGAACAGAGATGAAAGCTTGCTAGACGACCAGAGTGCAAATCCGAGAACAAAGAACGTGGATTATTTTAACAAGATATACATTTCAACCAGTGGTTTTATGAATGTAAATAGAGTGTTCGGTTTGTGTGCTGATACAAATCCACAAGTATTTTTCTTTTTATTCAAGTCTTCTGAAATGAGTAAGAATAGAAGATTGTTTATATTACCTATTTAGATTTACAAATTCGTTAAATATCTTTGATAGATAGAAAATTATTTCTTTGTACGCTATAGTAATGAGTAAAAGTAAGAACATAATTAAGATAACAAAAATATAGTCTGCCAGACAAGCTTCCAGACCTTTGTGTGGAGGAAATTATGTTTTTCAGAGACAGTGGTGTTTAGAACCAGCGTAAATATACAAGGCAGAACTAGGTACTACTATAATACTTACACCTAAGCAACTAAAAAAAATATTACTTGAATATACCAATCACACCTACTTATTTGGTAAACACTTATACTAACTATAAAATTAATGAAAAATAAAAATTCCATTTTCAGCGTACACCAATAAGTATGTCATATGTTTATATTTATAAGATCTTTGTAGAATAAAAAAATAAAATAAAAAACGTATCGGAACTGCCAAACTATTCCAGAGGTGAACCATCTACCTACATATATGTATATGTTTATGGCCAGTAGTGAGGTGTTATTAACGCCAATGTTTCTGATGATCTCACAAGTGCAATTTGAAAAATTTAATACCGACTTCCATCCTATTACTTTGATAAAAATCAGTTATTGGAGTGTAACTCAAAAAGTACTGAACCGAATTTGATTAAATGAGACCACACGGAAAGCACCAGCTTTCAAACAAAAAAAGAATTTTGAGAATCGGTTCCTCCGATTCGGACCTCATAACTTTCGATAGGGATATCGAAAGTTATGAGGTAACAACCACAAAAAAAAACGAAAAAGAAGTCGACTTGAGTACCTCCTCATTTTTTGGAAGTCGGTAGAAAACAGGGTATTTTAGGAGCGGATTTTCATACAACATCACCATATCTCAGTTAGCAGCGAAATTGTTGATGTCTGAAAACGTAGAATGTTTTTTTTTTTATTAGTAGCTGCTAGGTCCACAGACATAAGGTCCGTGCCCTTGGTAATACAAGATTATAATAATTTTTTTTAAACTACAATTTTAAACATTTTAAGTGTATTCAAAGTCCTAGACAAGATCAAGTGAAATAATTTATTTTTTATTTTTAACGTAGAATGTTTTTTTTCTACAGACTTCCAAAAAAGGAGGAGGTACTCAATTCGACTGTTTTTTTAAGTTTTTTACCTCATAACTTTCGATAGGGTGAACCGATTCTCAAAATTCTTTGTCTTTTTTGTTTGAAAGCTGGTGCTTTCCGTGTGGTCCCATTTCATCAAATTCAGTTCATTACTTTTCGAGTTACACTCCAATAACTGAATAGAATGGAAGTCGGTATAATTTTTTTAAAATTGTACTTGTTGAACTGACAAATACTCTCAACTCGTTCCATATTCATCGTCACGATTGTCCATCTCGTGCATTAGACACTGATCCTTCGCGTTTTATAGGGATTATACTGGACGGAAACAATGTAAATGTTTGGGGATAGCCTTGTTAAAAGTTTGTTATCTATGAAACTGATTAAAAGGCAATGGATGGCAAATAAATTATATGTGACAGTAGCACACCTTTGCAATTACAATTATTAAGAATATAATAAGTATTTTTAGGAATGATCACGTGATTGTATATTTTATGTCGAAATTATTTTAACGTAATATTTATATGACGACTTTTATTTAATATAGCTTACCATAACATTTCCATTCAACATGATGGAAAATAACGATTTTGAAATAAAAAGAATGCCACGACATGCAAGCCATTGCATGTCTCGGAGACATAGATGATACCCTATATTTTTGATAGGGCTCATAATAACTACAATACTACTATGCTATTGCTCAAATTAGTAATAATAAGCTCAAAGTAGCTGGAACTACATGATTATAATGTCTGGGATAACTGTAAAAACAAAATTAATTTCAAACATCTACCTAAAAGTAAAAAAACGCAGTAAAACTTAACAAAAAGTTAAATTAATTCGATGGTCACCACAACGGCTGACTAGGAGCGCAGCAGCAGACAGAGGTCAGCAATAAAGCAACCTTCGTCACGCGGCGTCACCGCGTGCGTCAGCGGCGAGACGAGGTTATGGTACAGTCAGTATCATAAGTGCTCATATCACATTGGATCTATGGCTCAACACAGAAATTTGAAAGTTGTGGATAAATATGAAGTAAAATTAAAAATATGTCTTTTAGTTTGTTACTATTAACAAAAATACAATTCTCAACTTACTTCCAAAAAAGACGGAGGTTCTCAAATCGTTACTCATAACTAGTTTTGATGATTCTTTTTTATATAAAACATGATGTGCTTCTCATGTGACTCCATTTAAATTTACTAAAGATCTGACCAGTAGGTAGTTTTTTGATAATAATTTATCATCATCGGGTATAATAGAATGAAAGTCGGTTTAATTTTTTTTTTACAAAAGTAGTTATTTTATTACCTGAGTAATTCATTGAACATCAAAGAAAAATCATATAATAAAGTATATAACTACCTTAAACTGTACCGAGGAAGTTTGGTATTTAATGATTTGGCCTTTGATGATCTTTTCGGCTCTTACGGTTTCTGAGATCCTAGTGAAATTCTGTGTCATTAAAAGTGAAAACGAAGCGTAACGAAAAAGCCTTGGCCCTTATTGAGCAAGTTTTGAACGGAACATCGATAATATAAGCGCTTACTAATGTTTTCATTAATTATCATTGCTTACAATTTTGTACTAATTTCATTATTATTTTGGTAGTTTCTAATTGCTTTGCTAATGTTTATACGATAAGCACATTACAACGAGTAAATGCAGTGATTTAAATATATGAATGATTTTCTGTACATTTCGACGGCTCCACCGCACGCACCGGACCGGTAAATGAGTATTCCACAGTAATATTTGTCTGGTACAAATAGTAGCAAGTGAAGATATATAGGTACCTATATCTATAAAATAAGATAACCTCTTATATCCATTCCGAGTATCACCCGGCTGCAATCAGTTCTTATTGTATAAAGATAAGACAAAGATACATTTTTATACATTTTCCGTGTTGATATAATATTAGTAAGGTCATATCAACACGATATGTATGCGGTTGAATAAACATCCAAACCTTGCCTATTATGTTTTTAGTCTTAACTAATAGCATACTATTATTTATTCTGTGGTAATACGAGTCTATTATTGCTATGTTATCCTTCGTACGAGATGTGTGTGGTAGGCTTTATATAGAAGACTAGTTGCGTCCCGCAGTTTCACCCGTGTGGTGATAGATGAAAAGTATCCTATGTCTAATCCTAATATTTATATGAATCAGACGAAGCCTTTTTTGCATACGAATAAATAATCACATTTGTTATTATTAATTAAGTACGGAATAGCTGCATTATATTTCGAGCTCGAAAAAGTAGTTCAAAGCAAATAATAAGTAAACTATGTCACGGACTGTATTAACCTCGTTTTGCTATCGCCGCTCTTTTATTGACTCTCGCAGCTTCTGGTCTCCTGGTGACATTTCGTGCGGTCGAAAGTGAAAACGGAACAACTCGGACGTAATCACTTCGACCGCTGACCGACGTTTGTGGTCACCTACATGCCATTCTCGTTTTGTTTTGTTTTGTTGCCTGGAACTCTGTAATATTATCTATATACCGTGCCTGGAATTTTATCAAGGCAAGCCAAGAATAAGTAATAATTACTACTATACGACGAAAGCCACTGGGTGCTCTTACAAATCAATGTAATAATGATGTAAAGTTATGTGATGATAATAATAGTTATAAATATGTTTTTAAAATTGTTAGCCATTCTAGGAGTCGTTTGACGACTTGAAAATATTTATCTGATTGACATTAATTATCTGAATAACATTAGTTACCTGATAACTAACTTAAAACCTTTCTAGAACAACAATTTGTTCTGCTTTCATTAGGCAGACAGTTGTGTTTTAAAAATCATGTAGTAAATTCATATGACATCAAATATTTAAATTTTTAGCAATGTAAAATAGCAATTATTGTGCTTTATGAACATTGGACCAAGACGTGCAAAGGCAAATTGACCGTCCCTAATTCACAGGACGTTATAAATATCATTCATATTTCAAAGTCGTTTGCATCTGGACACCGGCTATTGAGAAAAGAGGGGAATGGCTTCAGAAGTAATTGGGACAATTCATGGACGTGCTCAAACAATGGATTTGGTTCGTATCGATGCGTGTTACACTCAGTATTAATAAAAGTAGAAACGTTATATTTATTTTATGTATTCGCCAATTGCTCATACAAAACCAAAGTTTTATGCTATTCAATAATAACCTAATCTATATGAATTCCATTGGATATATACAAACTTAAAAAAACAAATGCGAGGGTGTAGACTTGTCACAGCCCATAAAACGCAAATTCAGCAATAAAAAGAACACCCTTAAAAATATCCTTCCTGGACACTGGCTCAATACAATGCGCCCTATTCACACTGGATTATTGTATTTTTCCACCACTCGAAATATTTAAGAAAGGAATTAATGAATCTTTACTTTCAACATTCAATTTTCTGCTCTAACTCCAAAAGCTTATGGTTTCTTTTAGTGTTTTGGTTTGAAGTGCTAAGATTCATTTAACAATGAAGGTCCTAATTAGCTGTCAAGACTGCTGCCTTCGAGCTGGATGTCTGTCCCAGAAACGCGAATAATTCAGAAGAAAGTCTCCAGTGATTTCTTTCGTTTTTGTGCAACGTTGCGAATGAGGATTCTTTGTTCTTTTGTTACGGAAATCTGTGGCTCAATGTCAATAAAAGATTTAGTTGAGGGACACATTTTGTTAGTAATAAAAAAGTGTTTATGTTGTTATTTAACATTCTTTGAGATTTGTTTGGCATATCTTTATATTCTATGTCAAATTGTTTTATTTTGCAAAAAAAAAACAGCAAACACAAACTTTTGAATATATTTACATCATGTCCACTGTAAATATAGTCAAAAAAATTTGATGATGATATATGAAGCTAGGAAATACTATATATGAGATGTTAGTATTCTAGCTAGTATTCAGACGAGTATTTTCTGAAAAGTTAACCTTAGTTGATTTCGTACCTTAAGTGACAGAATTTTGTCTCGCAGCTATATATGGCGTCAATGCGACGGTACTCTCTTACCTGCCTACTTGTCTGTTGGTTATGTTTATTTAGGACACTAATAGTACATTTTTAAGAAAATTATATAATTATTACCTATAATATTATAATTAATAATATTAATAATTATAGAGCCAACGAGATTAAAATCGGATCTCTTGAGGTGAGAAGTGCAGTATTTCCACTCAGAGCTTCCGCTTAAAGCGGGGTGAAATGATACTGGAACTATTATGAGCAGAGGTGGGGCTTACCATCAGGTGCACTATTTGTATGTCTCGTCACTCTGATAGTTAGTAAAACATTTGAATTAGTATTAGTCATCAATCAATATTTGCAGTGCAAGAATCCACACCGATATTCTCAATGCAAAACTACTAACAGTACTACAGTACTAGTACTAACTCAATCAATTTTTTCATTTCATATCTTTTCATAATTCGGTCTATATGACTAGGGTGGCATTTGACGCAAAACAAAACCCAATAGACTATCTATTGCGTTTTGTTTTTTGTCTGTTATGGTCTGTTAAAATATAACAAAAATTATACTTCTAATCTTCTATCTCATTTCTGTGTGCCGTGGTGAAAAAATAGTGCTACATTCGTTTTGTGCGCCAAGTGCAGATCAATTTGAGTTTCTTATTTTGTAACTTTATAATTTATTTATAGTAATATAAAAACATTGTTTGAATCACCTGCAAAGTTCTCATTACAACTACCTAGTGTGTTAAATAATTGTCAGGGCAATTGCGAAGCACAAACGAAGCGTTTCTGCTGTGGCTTGGTCAAAAATGCTTTCGTATGCCCGGATGTCCGGCTGTTCTCCTTTACAGGTCGCATTTCTCAACCGATACTCGTGAAATATTGTGAGTGAGATAGATAATTTTTTACAGTTTTTGGATTTGGAAATTATTCGATTTTCAGTTTGAAGGATTTCACGAGGTTAACAGCTCACAAAGCCAGTAGTAATAATAACAATGTCACCACGCTCATTCCCAGCACTAGAATTATCTGTGTCCAGGGAGGACACATCACGAAATCCGACCCGAAAAAAACACTTCTAGTCATCACACAAATATTTGTTCCGGCTAGGGAACGAACATGGAACCCCAAACTTGAAAGGCTATACTGAAAGTTTTTTGCACTCATATCAAAATGTCACGTTTGAGGAGCTACACTTATCATAACAATGCTCTACCAACTATCTGTAGAGGTCGTGTTGGAATAAACCTTGGACATAACATCACGCTGGGAAGCCTGAAACAAACCGCAGAAGTCGAGAGACGTATTGCCCGAGCCTGGGCGGCTTTCGGCGCAAATGGTTATATTTTGCGTAGCAAGCTGTCCATAGGTCTCAAAAGGAAAGTGTTTTCTGTGTGACCTGTATTTACTTATGGAGGTCAGACTATGGCCCCGACTGAACACTCCGCAGAAAGATTCCGTACGGTCCAGCGAGCGATGGAAAGAGCAATGCTTAATATCTCCAAACGCGACTGAAAAACTAACGAGTCGATACGCTCGAAAACCAAAGTCAAGGACGTGATCAAGGACATAGCGAAGTGCAAGCAGCGATGGGCAGCACATATTGCGCGAATGGACCACGAACAATGGACTCGGAGGTTGCTGGAGTGGAGACCACGACTACACACAAGACCCCGCTGTAAAACACCTAAAAGATGGAAAGATGACATCAGACGTCACGCAGGTCATGATTGAATGATAAAAGCACCAAGACCGCAAGACCGTATCGTACCATCATAATGTAATATTCTACTCCGGTCAAATCTATGCATTATCTGTTTTATTATTTATGTACTGTATTATTATTCTGTGACATTATGTACGAGTGTATAAATAAACTTTCAACAATTTGCAATCGCACATTTACCAAGGATTTGCCAACAACATCCAGCAATTAGTCTAATAATGTGCGTAAAACTTCTCACATTCACCACACTTTGTGTGGATATACGAATAAATCAGTAGCAGCCAAAACTACGTCTCGCTCAAAAACAATTACGAGGGCGCGATTTTGGGTGTTTGCCTAATTGATATGAGATTTGAAAATGTTACCGCAGTCACTGATAGAAACAACGACTTAATCTGTAGCGATGCTATAGTAATTAGTAGCTAATCTGTGATTGTCTGTAGCAGATACTTTGGATTAAGCTGGGTGTTGCTAATTGCGTTGAAATTTGCGAAATCCGAAACAATCAGTCAGAACACCATCAAGTTAATTAAAGCCATTTGTCGGGTAAGTTCGGATGCTGATGCAGATATTGCGTATAGATTTGCGCTTGCGATGGCGTTGAATTTGCGGAAGAGTAACGTATTTGATGAAATATACCTACTTACAAATTACCAAGTACAACTGTAGAACAGATAACTCACAATGTGTACGACAAAACGCAATGCGTTTTTCATTTGCTTACATTTACGATACGAAAACTTTTACCCAAATTATTCGTGGTATGAACTCAGTTCTATAAAAGTATTGATTGGAAATGTATTATTATACGTTAGTATTACTCTACTCATAGATATATATGTAAATAGGGCGAATTCTGTGACTCTACTCTATTTGTCTTTCAATCGGCAATTCAATTCAATTTTCCACTACGATTGAAGGATTACATTTTAGAATTGAAATTTGGTTCTATTTGGATAATATTATTTGCGTGTTATTTATTTAACATATTTAAAAAGTTTAATCATTGTATATCATTCATTAAAGTTTATTAATTCCTAGAGCACAGATTTATAATTCATCATCATCATCTCAGCCGTAGGACGTCCACTGCTGAACATAGGCCTCCCCCATGATTTTCCAAAAGGACCGGTTGGAAGCGGCCTGCATCCAACGTCGTCCTGCGACCTTCCTCAGGTCGTCTGTCCACCGTGTCGGTGGACGACCTACGCTGCGCTTGCCGGTCCGTGGTCTCCACTCCAGAACCTTTCGGCCCCATCGGCCATCTGTTCTGCGTGCTATGTGCCCTGCCCACTGCCACTTCAACTGGCTAATCTTCTGGGCTATGTCGGTGACTTTCGTTCTTCTACGGATCTCCTCATTTCTGATTCGATCACGTAGAGAAACCCCGAGCATAGCCCTCTCCATAGCTCGTTGTGCGACTTTGAGCTTTTCTATGAGGCCCATAGTAAGAGACCACGTTTCAGTGCCATAAGTCATCACTGGTAACACACATTGGTCGAAGACTCTTGTCTTGAGGCACTGAGGTATTTTTGACGAGAAGACTTCGCGAAGTTTCCGGAACGCTGCCCAGCCGAGTTGGATTCGACGATTGACCTCTTTCGCGAAGTTGGACCTGCCTAGTTTGACTGTCTGTCCCAGGTAGATGTACTCGTCAACAACTTCAAGAACTGAGTTCCCAACTGATATTGGGGTAGGTACAACATGGGCATTAGACATAATTTTCGTCTTGTCCATGTTCATCTTAAGACCTACCCGTTGGGAAACTCGATGGAGGCCTTCGAGCATTGTACTGAGGTCTTCCATGGATTCTGCCATGACTACAATATCGTCGGCAAATCGAAGGTGAGTGATGTATTCGCCGTTAATATTGATGCCAAGTCCTTGCCATTCCAGAAGCTTGAAGGCGTCTTCCAATGTAGCGGTGAACAGTTTCGGAGATATAACGTCTCCCTGTCTCACGCCTCTTTGCAATGGAATTGCCTTCGAACTCTGCTCCTGTACTCGGACTGACATGTAGGCGTTTTTGTACAAACACTTCAGCACTTCAATATACCGATAGTCAATACGGCACCGCTGGAGAGACTCAAGCACTGCCCACATCTCGATCGAATCAAAGGCTTTCTCATAGTCCACAAACGCTAGACAAAGAGGCAAGTTATACTCTTCGGTCTTCTGTATAACTTGCCGTAGCGTGTGGATGTGGTCTATGGTACTATAGCCTTTTCGGAAACCGGCTTGTTCCGGAGGCTGGAATTTATCAAACCTGCGACTGAGACGGTTCGTTATGACCTTCGAAAACAGCTTATAAACATGGCTCAAAAGCGAGATGGGTCTGTAATTTTTAAGTAAAGTGTTGTCACCTTTCATAAAGAATAGCACCACCACGCTTTTGTTCCATGCTTCTGGCGTTGAACCTTCGAGTAAGACGGTATTAAAGAGCTTCTGAAGGACTTTAAGTACCTACCGGTGTTCCACCCGCTCTCAGAAGCTCAGATGTGATACCGTCGTCACCAGGCGCCTTGTTGTTCTTAAGCTATTTCAAGGCCATTCTAATCTCGTACAGGCTGATGTCCGGGATATCTTCGGTATAATGTCGGGTCAGCTTGGCTCTTGGGTCTTTGGCCGAGCTGCTAACAGGTTTAGCGACCGAGGTGTATAACTGTCCGTAGAAACTCTCGACCTCTCCTAACACTTCCGCTTTGGTCGACGCTACACTGCCGTCTCCTCTCTTCAGCTTCGTCAACTGGCTTTGCCCAATAGACATGTCTCTTGCAAACACTTTGGAGCCTTTTTTCCGCTCTATCGTCTCTTTAATACGGTTTGTATTAAAGATCCGGATGTCGTGTCGCAAGGACTTCCATATTCGTCTATTGAGCAGCCTATATGCTTCAGCATCATTCGAAGACTGCAATTTCAATGAGCGTCGTTCAGCCATGAGGTTGAGGGTATCGTTGGAGAGTTTCTGTGGCCTATCTGTACAGTGGGGTTTAAAGTACTTGGAACTCACTGTATGGACAGTTTCTACTAACCTGTTATTGATCTCGTCCACTGAAGCGATGTTCTCAAGGCAATCGAAGCGATTGGATAGCTCAAGTTGAAAGCTCTCGGGGTCTTGAATACGGGCACGAGTGGGTCGGAGCGTAGACTTCATCAGACGAGACCTCTCCAGTTTGACATTAATATTCACCGTGCCTCTTACCATTCGGTGATCACTACCGGTTTTAACCCTGTTGATCACGGAGACATCAGTGAATATTTGCCTTTTGGTGGTCATAATGAAGTCAATCTCATTTCTCGTGGAACCATCGGGACTCAGCCAGGTCCATTTCCTGTGAGGTGGCTTCTGAAAGAAAGAGTTCATCATAAAGAGTCCCTCTTTCTCCAGGAAGTCGGCCAACCTCTGTCCCCTACGGTTCCGTTGTCCATAGCCAAATTGCCCCACTTTCGACTCATCCTCGCTTCTCTTACCCAACTTCGCGTTGAAGTCCCCCATAACAACTAGAAAGTGCGTTTCAGAGGTATGTATGGCCCGACTAATGTCCTCATACATATCCTCCACCTCATCATCCGGGTGCGACTTCGTCGGTGCGTATACCTGAATGACCTTCAGCGAATATCGTTTGGATACTCTGAGTATTAGGTATACGACCCTATTGGAAACGCTATCGATCTTATTAACTATGTTGTTAGTAAGGGACTTGTGGACGAGAAACCCGACACCACCTTGGGACTGTTGGTCGCCCTCCCGGTGATAGAGTAGGTTACCTGATTTTAGGGTTATCGTGTCCTCACCCGCTCTACGGACTTCAGATAACCCCACAATGTCCCAGTGTAGCTTACTCATTTCTTCTTCCAGCTCATATATCTTCTCGTCTGTCCTCATCGTGCGTATGTTGTGTGTTACCAGGGCCAGTCGTCGTCGTTGGGGGTGGTAGCCGGGCGTCTGCCGGGGATTCTTAGCACCCCCTGCCCCACCGTTACCGTGACCGCTACCGTAGCCAGGAATAGCGGGGCTACCGGGGACTGGGGGCCTGGTTCTTTTTGTCCAATCCATAAGGGGTTTTTGCTAATACTCGCCACGCTTGGCAGGCGGGTTGGCGAGCGCAGTTTGTGTGTGTTTGACTGGGAAGGTGCTGCTTTGTTATCCCTTAGCCGCTTTCTACGGCACCCACGGGTAGAGTTGGGGGGGTGCTATTCTAAGCCGGCACCGCCACGGCAAATTAAGATTTATATTTATTACGGCACGGCAGATTTATAATTATTGAATTCTATTATGGAGAGAAATTTCTAGGAAGAGACAATGATCAAGGGGCGTGACACAAACAATATGCGAAAAAGTATTCGTATCGTAGTGTCAATGCGTTCCGCATCGGCGTACAAACTATGAGTTATCTGTGTCACAGTTGCCCTAGATAGATAGACAGTTTGTACTGATTGACGTCAGCGACACGTTACGTTACACTTACGCAGTTATTCGTACTAGGCCCAAAATGAAAATGAAATGCTCCAAATACGTCTAGCCAATCGACGTATTCCCATCGTGACCGTTTTTCCGGTTAATAAATAGGTAGTTTAACAAAACACCTGAATCTATAGTGAGGTCTATTGTTTGGCTTAACAAACCTCACTATAGGTTAATTATACAAATTAAACAAGTAATCGGTTACCGTTATTGAAAAAAATGGGTAAAGTCGGTTCACGGATTTTTTACGTGAAATTTTACGTGAAAACGTCATATGACAAGAATCGTTCCTCTTTATCGCTTGTTCCGCACTCTCGCTTGCACATTCGGCTCAGGCGTAACGTGACGACTGGTCAATGAGTCGTACTTTTTTGTGGATGCAGCCGGCGTTCATCGATTTATAAGACATGAACACTGTTCAGTATTGTGCATTTCAATTAAATACTTTGTTATATATATATGTCATATCATCTCACATTTATTCATGAAAACGTATGTAGTTTTGTATCAAAAACTTATTCGTTCTGACCAGCGATACATGAAATAAAAAAAAGAGAATGAAATGTAATAGTGAAGAAAAAATTGAATTTGGAAAATGGATCCAAGAGAGGGCCCAAATAATGAATGAAAAACCAAAAGCGATTCCGGATTTTGTCAAAGTCAAGTCAAAGTCAAAATCATTTATTCAATTTAGGCATCAAAGACGCACTTATGAACGTCAACTTTTCATTATTATGTACTTTAAAGACTCTACCGCCGTGTTCCAAAATATATAGAACCCACCGAGAAGAAGCGGCAAGAAACTCGGGGCCATTCTTTTTATATGGATGTTTACAATGTTTCTACTTTAATATTACATTTTATGGGTGGCAGAGAGACAGTTTGCCGGAAGTGGAGTATTCCAAGCATCTTTATCTTCTATATAATGTCGAACTTTATAGTAAGCTTTTTTTATTAAAACGTTTTTTATAGTCAATTTGAATTTGCCCTCTGTGAGCTCAGTTATGTGCTTTGGGATTTTATTGTAAAAACGCACACAATTTCCTTTGGTGCTAAAAATAACATCTCTGAGATGTTATTCTTAGCTCTTGCTAGGACTATTAGCTGTTCTAGCTTTTGCTAGGACTTCTATCAATTGGCCGGATGAAGGATACAGCTCTAAGTAAGTACAGGAATGAATGATTCTGGTCGTTGGACTAATTAAGGAACACCATAAGTGGTACAACTTGGCAGAATAAGTCGAATTCTATACTAAACAAAAAGAACACATTATAGGAAAGAGTTTTTATGATAGTTTGTTGCCTCATGTGAAGAAAGTGAGATTTCGTCAGGTCACGTATCGCTACATTACCTATATTTATATTTTTTTCTTAAGTATCTATATATTTTCTATAGTTGGTGTAAGTCTTAAGGCCACCTAATCAGTATTCTTAATAGATTATGTTTATAACTTCAGTATAAGTAGTAGGAAGTACCTATTTTGTTACAAATTTTCGAAGTGTTAAGGTTAGTATATCGCTATATGTTTCTAGGTATGAAGTACAGTCATTGAATGCAAGCGATTCCAATAACAAAATGGGAGTACAATTGGATTAAAAATGGAATGTCCACACGGACGAAACCGTTTCCACAAAGTTTCTACCCAAGCCCCGAAACCTCTCAATTCCACTGCAAAAACACTCCGGTTCTGAGATTTTTTGCTCATTTTACAAAAAAAGGTTCATTTTCATTAACGCCATCGGCTCAATTCGGCTCACATATTTGTCATAACCGTCCGGTGTCGCAGGGTCCTTACGAATGCTCCTTTTTCACATCAATATACATCGTAACATGGCGGCCTTTTTCGAAGCATGTTTAATTTACATTGTTTCGGTTTTCGTCGTCATCGGAGATAGATAATTGGATGAACGTTCAAGGATGGCAGCTAACGTGATTTTTGAATTTTATTTAAAAGGGTGCTTAATTTTTAGAAAAAATACTAAGGTTAATACGAGAGGAATCTCTGTAGGAGTAAAAATGCGTGGGGAAATGTTTATTTGTCCCGTTTATTGGAATTCATAATTATTACTAAAATTGGTAATTTTAGTAATCTGCCCTAACTTTAACAGTTGAAACAGGAAGGATGATTGCTGGCGAAGATTGAAGAAGTGTTGCCATAGTACACACGTTATCTACTACACATGAGTGTTGCTATTAAAAATGATATTATTCTACTTTAACATGCTTATATTTTATAACGAATTATTTTACATTCTGTATGTTCAGTTACCTGCACTAAACAAACTCTATTGTTGGAATGTTGAGTATTGAAAATCACATTAATTATAATTGGAGCTAATGTCGTTTAACTGTGGAAATCTTAAATGTCTTAAACTAAAGAGATTCTCCATGCTCCATCTTACTTAACGTCTGAATGTAACAATAAAGCAATCCCATGATAATTACTGCTGATTAGTCGTGAAAATACATAACAAAACAATATACTGATAAAGTTATTTACGCATTTGTGTATTAGTTTAGATTAATTTATCTTGTATCTTTACTAGGGTGCAAGCATTTATTTCAATATTTGTTAGGTGTTGTTTATTATTTAACCAAATAATTTACTCAACTGCGCCACATGCTAGAATCCTACAAATATGCAAACTAAGAACAAACACGTATCACCCCTCTAATCCACGGTTTCAGAGTTACAAACGTTTTCACTATTCTCTTTACATAATCAAATATTCGGTGGGATTCATTGAATGAAGATTCATAACGGTTTTGTCTAGACTACCTACAAATGTGAAGAAATATTAACGAATGTGCATTTTATTTAATATGAAATAAGGTTCAAAATTATTACCTATTTTGGTTCTTTACCCAGACGATCTGATGTGAAAACCATACATATTTAAAAACCTCTGCCCTTGTTCTAATAGACTTTTTAATTTAGACGGGAAATGATCGACAGAACTGCCGGAGTTTGATTATTTAGCGCAAAAACTTAAAAGAATGGTGGCATAAAAAGATCTATATTATTTATGACATTATGTGTTTGTTGGTATTCCATTTCTTCTAATTCAACAAGAAAAGAGACATTTTAGGAGCATTAATTCGTTTTATTATAATAATATCCCACTAATATATAATTTATTGATTCAGGCGTTACTTTGCGGAAATCCATTATCCGACAGTAGTCTAGCTGACAGTAAACTGTCGGTCTAGCGCTCGACGAGTCAAAATCTCCTGAGGATGCCTCGTGTAGAGGCGAATCGGTGTTGGTTTATTTGGGGTTTCTTGTGTTTTATATTTTGTATTCTTCCTATTAGCATTTTATGTGGGAGGGAGGGTGGTGCACGCCCCCAAATAGGCCAAAATCATTGTTTTCTTTTCAGCGGAAGTGTCACTAACTATTTTTTAATATCGTTTTTTAATATAAAATATTATAAATGTGAAAGTTTGGATGGATTGATGGATAAATGGATGTTTGTTCCTAAAAAACGGCAGAACGGCTGAACGGATCTGGATAAAACATGGCACAGATATAGATTATAGTCTGTAATAACACATAGGCTACTTTTCATGATCATCATCATCATTCATCACCACGCGGGTGAAAAATCGTAATATTCTTGGGCGCAGCATAGATAAAATAACAACATCTCCGCCTACGACAAGATCGTAATGATGACAGTCAAAGTTTGTGTCAGTTTATCATAGTTTAGTCAAAAGCACGCAGTCATTTTGACAGCTAGATACACTAGACGTGCTCGATGACCGCCAAGGGTGATGAAATGTAACAGTACCTACGTAACAAACTGTCATTACATTTCATCACCCTTGAACTAGTAGTTCAGACAGTTTTTTCCATTGTGTATAATTTTATATTTATATTTACGTAGGTACTGTATTTTCTACCTACTTCCAAAAGAGGAGGAGGTACTCATTTCGACTGTATTTAAAAAAAAAACTTTTTTACCTTATAACATTCGACTGGGTGAACCGATTCTCAATAATCTTTTTTTGTTTGAAAGCTGGTGTTTCCCGTGTGGTCCCATTTAGAGTAGTTTTTGAGTTACACTCCAATAACTGAATATAATGGAAATAGGTATTAAAATTTTCAAATTGTATACTTGTATTATTAGTGTTTACTGATTGATTTACTAAATATTTAAATTTACTAATACTATTATAGCAATTGCGTTTGACCATGTAAATATTTTATGAGATTTTGGTATAAAGCCGCGCAGACGAAGTCGCGGGCACCAGCTAGAATGTTATATATATTGTTATTCTGATAAATGGTTATGTTAAACATAATATTTACTCGGTTCGAAGGAGAAGCGTAAAAGGCTTTGGTTGCTAAGACTTTAATACTACATAAAACAAAAACACAAATTGTTTCAGTATTGGGTTTCTTATACGAAGAAATGATATTATTTCTTCGTAGGGTTTCTTCAATAAAAACACTGTAAATTTCTTCACTGTGGCGTTTATTTCACGACCAAATAACTTAAGTTCAATTTGTATATACAAGTTGTGAACGTGAAGCCGTGCGATTCTCTAATGATTCGTCGATGCGCTCGTCGACGAGCTCACCGATGTTAAACACTTGATTAGATATCGCTCTTGTACATAAGATTGTTTTTCCAACGTTTCTTGGCATCTCGTCATTTGTTTCACGGATGTTGTCAACGATGTTTGCTCTTACAGAATCACACGGCAGTCAGTCAAAGAGAGAGCGAGAGACGGGTCGAAAAAGAAAAACATTTAGTTTCTCTATAGAGTAATCACAGATAAGCGATAAAGTGTTGCTATATAGTTCTGAAATTAAGGGCTTCTACAATCGATATTTTTATATCCATATCTTATATGATATGGTAATGTAGTAAATGTAGGAACTATTTCACTTTGTTCCCATAAAGGAGGTTTATTGCAATCTCCTTGGTCCCAAGTTCGATCTTTAGCCAGGCCATATATGTGTGTAATGAGGAGACTTATCTGTGGTCAGGTTTTAGGTATTGTGATGAGTTGTCGATTGTGCCCATGCTTCGAGCGACACAGGTAATTCTAATTACGCTTTAAAACCGGCTAGGACTCGCGTGATATTTACCGGAAATACTCTCCGACCAGTTTCGAACTTATTTGAAGTTCTTCTTCTGGGAGTCACTCTTGTGAGTAACTAATATATATAAATAAGTAAATAAATAATAATAAATAACTATAACTCGCGATAGTTTTCTATCTCAAACAGGTAATTCTAGTATGGGTTTGAATGTTAACTTTATATATGTTACAGGAAGTGAACAAAGCTATTTCAATTCCAAATTTCATCCATCTCCTTTGTATCGTTCAGCTTGAAGAAGTAACAAACAAATATTAATAACTCACTCACTCGCAAACTTCCGCATTTTATTATGTTAGATAGAAAACTCTTTATTTGTACACTATAGTAAAATATAAAAGAGAAAAACATACGATAGAAAAAGTATAACATAGTTGTACAAAAGGCGGTCTTATCGCTTAAAGCGATTTATTTCAGACAACCTTTGGTAGAAAGAATAGTATTTACAGGGACAGTGGTGAATAGTATCAGCGTAAGTATAGACAATATTGAATAGGTACATGTACCTAAACGGATAAAAAAATATAATACATATTATACATAAATACCTACATAATATAATATAGTATACATACTGCCTAATTAAAATAAAATACACACAATGCACATTTATATATACTAAATTATAAACTACAAGCCTAATATAATACAATATAAGAACATATATAATAATTATAATAAGTGTCAAAAATAGATTTGAAATTTTAGCAAACACCAATCTGTGACAGATATAATTTTTTAATTCGATCTTTAAAGATATTTAATGAGGGAGAATGACGTACTGAAACTGTTGTTAGTGTGATAATCGGTGCACTATACTAAGTAGATACCTACTAAGTATTTTATTCACTCATTGAACCGTAAAACGGTATTGGCTGTAAACATCTCATTATCCAAACGATGCATCATCAGACAGCTTCACGGAACCGCATGGAGATTGCCTCAAACCATGCATAAATATCTATTATGCGAGAGATTAATATTTTTATACATCGGGAGCGGGTCCGTTTAATAAAATTACAATTGTGTTTTACAAGTTATTTATCTGTTGAGTTTTTTAAATGCTAGTAACTGGCTAGACAGGCTAGTCGTTCACCTGATGGTAAGAGTCACGCCTACCCATGAAAGTTCTGCACAGCACTGCACTGCATTCGCCACCTTGAGTCATAGCTGTTCAGTCTCATTCTCCCAGTAATTTAACTTGCTAAATTACCCTTTTACCTTAACACGGAAGTCTATAAATTACCGCTTCGAGGAACAATATCTAACACTGCGGCGATACCTAGCAAGTCGAACACTAGCAGAAATGTGCTACCAACAGTAGAGTGCAGTCAGAACTAAGTTGAATAGAGGCTAATAAATTATTTTCTCAAACATGCTTGAAGATTTGAGCATTATTTTGACAACCTTCTTTGAGATAAATGGAATTTGCTGTACTGGCCCAATACATGCGAGCAAATATACGTATGAATAGAACCTTATATTGATGACAAAGTATGTATTAAAAAACAATGGTTCAGACGAATAGAGCCCACTTCATTAAATAATTAAATTAAAATAATACCACGGATTTATGATAATAAATTAATAAAATAAAATTTATAGTGTGAGGCGCCCTGTAAAGAAGGCCTACGGTATACACAGGATAGCTGGCAGCAACTGGAAGACAAAAGCCAAAGATCAGACTCAGTGGGTGCAGTAGGTACTAGGAAATATAAAGGTACTGATGTCCCGTAGTAGCCCCTTCACGTTAACAATTTAGGTACGTGTACTTGTAACTTGTATTTTACGATAACCCCTCAAACTGGTGTAGACTCCACGTCAAACAAGGGTTGAGGTAGTTAGCGGAGCGGGGTTTTGGTTGTGTTTATATTTCTTTAATGCTTTGGGTTGTTTGCAATTATGTACTGTTTTGTCTTGGGCTGAACAATTACGAGTGAAAATATGCGTATTTCGTACTGGGTATTTTATTAACAAAATGTTGAATACAATTACAAAACTGCGCATTCCTAAATTTAACCCAACCAAAAATATAAAAATTGAGTTTTTTTATATTTTTGGTTTATAACAAATGTAAAAATGATATCGCAAATTTCAAAGTTTTGATTATAATACATTTTGTTACGAACTCTTACACCTCCAAATTTTAAGTTTAAAATTTGTGATCTATTTCTCAACTATATGCCGCTCACTGAGCTTAAGTTTAGTATCAAATCATCTCAGTAAAAACTTATGAAAGTCTTTAATTTAACTAATTAAATAATGAATAATCAGTAAGTAGGAATATTCCTACTTACTTTGATCATTCATTATTTTGGCAAAAACCGACATCTCCATACCTACTTAATCAATGGTTTTCAATCATTACTGAAGGTTAAACCTAACTAAACGTATACTTTTAGCCAATATATTTTGGTAAAAGCCGACGCAGTTACAAATGGCACCTAATCCATTGCGTCAACTTATTAAATTTTACGACACGCGTTTTCACACTCTTTCCGTTCACGTACCTCCCCTTACCCGGGGTAAGGTTAGGTGCAAAATGATATAGCTCCAAAGGTCCGATGTCAGACAATAGGCAACATTCATACAGAGTTCGCGGGCTGCATGTAAACAGCCTAATTATAATACCCAAGATGGCCGCCGAGTTTAAAGTCGACTTTTCTTCAGGTGTTCACGGCTGGCTGGTTTTAAGACGGTCTGGAGTAAGAGACTTGGAAATTTGATTGAGTCAGCTTGGTGGAATAATTAAGTGATCGATTTTTAGAGACTCCGTTAGTTGCATGCGATGTTACACCCAGATTGTACCATGGAACATATTATATTACACGATATACAAAGATTTACGTAACTACAGTTCCCGGCATAAGAATCCAGACTTTTCCAGAATAAAGTCTCGTGACAAATGTTTGAAAATATCAGTAATGCTAGGAAGTGATAATTATCTAAATCAAAATCCTTAAAGGTCAACTAAAATTTCAAGTAGAGCAGACACTAACTTGGTGATTTCATTGTCTCATCTTGATGTTTTAGTTGAAGCATTTCACCGACTGTTTAAGTCAGAATTAGTTGTAGTACAGTTGGGATGAATAGTACAAACTGTGAACTATCAATCATAATTATAGTCAGGCATAAAAGTCTTTTTTTTGGGAACAGAAGTCAACCAAAAAAATTAAAAGGAAAATTATAAGTAAATCTTATTTGTGACTAGACACGCGCTTGATCTTTACTATAACCAATTGTGTAAAAGATTTTCTCGTTCAATTCAAACATTCAAACCTTAAATTGTACACTAAGCATTACTTACTAACAAATTAAACTTCCCTTTATCTCCAGTCACCGTGAATCCGTGATCAATAAATCGGAAAGGTAGCATCTTTATCGCAGAAAGTAAACGCGTCGTAAACTTAAAACTTCGAAAGTAAAGAAAGGTTTACAAGATCTGAGAATTGTATTTACTTACATATAAGTTTAATTGCATATTAGTGTAGTGTATATATGAAATCTGTCTCGCCAGTCATAATTATAAAGCAACCTGGAATAGTCACTCAAATAATGGTTATTAAAGTATTACTAAATATTTATACTTGCGAATGTTTTGATGCATAGAGGTTTATTACTCAGTCACGCTAGAACGTCTGAACGGATTTGGCTGCAATTTGGTATGTAGATATATGAGGCGCTGAAATAACAAGGACAAAGATACATTTTATCATCATCATCCATCAATACGCGAGAGAAACTGTGGGGTGCAGCTATAGTTAGTAATCAAAAATACAATTTTTTTTCAAGGAATACCTACTTATACATCCACTATAGGGTTGGAATAGATCTTGCTGACGTGTAATACTGGACGTAGATACTGGAATAGATCACATACTTATCGCAGAAAAATGTTACTCAGGAATCCACCGCTGTAGGGTGTAATTAGTTTTACTTACTTTTTTCAATAATATAACGTAATAACGTTTCTTGGCATAGGTATTACTATGCCAAGAAACGTTATTACAAAATTAATATCGTTTACTGTCGCCGTGTTCATTGACGTCTAATGATGTCTTAAAAAAGTTGGTATACAAGCAACATCTCGGTGGAATAGTATGCATCATCATACTTATACATCCCCTATAGGGTTGGAATAGATCTTGCTAGCGTGTAGGTAATACTGGACGTAGATACTGGAATAGATCACATACTTATCGCGGAAATTTGTTACACTTAGTTTTGTATACATTTCCAATAGAAATTGATGACAACAGCTTTTTCACCGTTTCATACAAATCCGTGATACATTAACCTGAAGACGTTCTTCGCTTTTATTCCAAGAGATCCTCATGTCTTATGAAATCTGCCTAAACTTAACCTTCTTCGCAACTTAATGGCATTTCATTATATCGTTAGATAGGCTTAGCTCGAGGTGAGTTATGGTTATTTGAATTGTAAGCGAAACAAAATAAATTCGCCGAACGTGCGCTATAACGCTCTGCTCTTTGCATTTTTGAGTGCTTATTTCCAGTGGGATAAAAGTTTCCGTTATTTATGACCCGGTTCTAAGATTTAATGTGAACTGAAACGGTGATAATGCGAATCGCGAGGTATATATTTTACGTCGGTGTGACGTCAGCTTTGGTATCTATTTTGATTTAGTGATGTTTTTGTTTATTTGAATGGTGTTTGATCCTTTGGTCCATTTACATTACTGTTTCATACAATGCTATGAAATCGGTTGCGCGATGGAGGCGAAGATTAGTATAGCAGAACACAAATAAGTATAGCAGATTGTCCCTGACAACTATACATGCATATACGATGCTAAGCGAATTCTTTTCTTATTCATGTTAGAGGTAATAAGTCCTGCGCTGAAGTCCAGCTTGAGGTGTAATGTGCATTTGCTAAGCTGATTTCTATAATATCTCCTCTCCCTCTCCCCTCCTCTCCCTCTCCCCTCCTCTCCCTCTCCCCTCCTCTCCCTCTCCCCTCCTCTCCCTCTCCATTCCCTCTCCCCTCCCTCTCCTCTCCCCTCCCTCTCCCCTCCCCTCTCTCTCCCTCCCTCTCCCTCTTCAACTCTTCTATTCCTTTCGGAAGTCGGCAGCGCGTTGGCAACGCCCTTGGTGTTGCAAACGTCTATAGGCGACGGTGCCCACCAGTTTCCATCAAGTGGGCCGCCTGCCTGTCTGCCTACTTATGGCAATAAAAAAAACTTACGCAAATTATCCATATTTTAGGCCCTAATAAAGACCAATATAAGTTTATTAAATGTTGTGTATTAAAGTCATACAAGTTAGACTGGCGACAAGTATTTTCACAATTTCGGTTCAGGTCATTTTTTAAAAATAATTTTCCTACATTTCAGAATTCTAATAACTTCTTATAACACGACATATATACAAATGACCGTAGAATAACATGTCCCATTACCCTCTAACATTGCTTTATTGTCCATAACTGGCTCTATCCCAGCTACAGTTCCGTTACTATTTCCGCCCCCATCTTGGATTCCGTTGATCCGGTTATTCGAGCCATTTAGCTTAATGCGCGGTTTGGAAGGATTGACAGCTGTAAGCGAGGGTATGGGCTAGTAGATGAGAAGTTGGCGGAAAGAAGGCTATATAGAATAGTAACCTAGATAATGCGTTTAGTGCAGCGTTAAAAATCATACCGTAGAGCTTTTCCAGAAGAAATATAGCGCTAGAGGTCTATGGAGAAGAGGGCGACGTTACTAATAGTATCTTGTAGACGGACTACTACCTAGAGTCATATGGTAATATGTTGCTTCACATGTAGCGGATAATATTATGTCGAATGAAGATGTTGAAATTTGGTTTAGCATACGATAACCTGTCCGTGAGAGTAATGCTTACCTTTGCCAAAGTAGTGGGGTAATCGAGCATATTGGATGCAATGTAAATAAAAAGTCTTTAGTGGTTAAGAAAAGAGTGGTGTGGTGTAGATAGGATGTAATATGAACCCATGTATTTCTGAAAACAATAGACGTGGTAAACGTTGCCTAAGAGTGTTGATTGAAGACGCGGAACTGTTGTTTATGACGTTGCTTGTACATACATGATCAGTAGATGAACGGAGACGCATAACAAGACCCGCGTCAAGTCAGCCTCATCTGACATCGTGGAATGTTGCTAGAATAACAGACATGTTGCTTAGCATGTATAATTTCGTAGGTGTGTACGGAACTGCATGTTACGTAGTACATAGTATATTGTGAATAAGGTATTTGAGTCATGTATATGTATCGGAAACATCGTATGGAAAATTGTTTTAAGAACATGTTTATTGCATTAGAGCGTTGCAAACAGAAAAAAAATTGCATTTTATCTAAAATGTTTACCGTTAGCTATAAAAAAGTCATATCTTGAACATAGAAAGAAGTTAATGAAATATGCTTGATTTCCGCTTTATCTTTTCACTAAGTTTCACCCTATACTTGTTTCTCTAACTATAGATATTAGCACCTTAATGATAGTTTGAAACGTAGGTGCGTATCCCCCTGTGACACGGATTTAATGGAAGCCGCAACTAAATCTCATGTATCAAACTTTATTCGAAATTTTGTTGAAACATGACTTAACTTTTTGTGCATAGATATTTGACAAACACAATATTTTTGAAAGTTCATAGGCTTACATATTGAAAGAATCATTACTTATAATGCTTAACGTCCTGCTAAAATTACGTCGCTTACTTATAAAATAAATAAAGAAAAATATAAAATTGAATATGGCTAACGCACCTAACAATCACAACATACTTACCTTTGTTAGAAATTTCAAGCCATGTTGCAAAACGAATATGGCTCCTAAACCCAGACCGATTAATAACCAAATATCTCTAAATTAATTACTGTTGCAAAACCGAGTAAAGCTTCATAACCTAGATTTATTTCGGATAATGACCTCATAACTGGTAACATAACAAGACATGTAAGGGTCCGGAGTATGTAGCGAAAAGGGTGGATTAGTACCCAGTAAAATTTGTTAAAGAGGACTTCATGATACGGGTGCCTCGAAGGCTTGAAAGCGACCAATCTAATCAGATCTCTCAAAATAATTCTGAAGCCTTACATTTACTTAAAAGTATTAAGGCTTTGGGGAGCAGGGTAGGTCTCTAACGCTGGTTGTGAAGAACATGTATTAATATAGAGTTGTGGACGGGCCAGCGACGGCCGCAACTATCTTCCGCTTGCAGACGAACACTATAATCCCCGATAAAGCCCGCACATTTACATTCAATTCTAATTCAAACCCACCTCCTACTTTGCTCTGATTGCTTGGTACTTGTACGCGTTGATTAAATGCCTTTTGCAGATTCGTAGTTGGCTTACATCTGAAGTGAAGATAAATTATTGTTGGTTAGCTGGGTACTTGATTCGATATTTATTATAGATTCAAGCATGAGGAATAATTATAACGGAATTTTATATTAAGATTCTAATATACACATAATATATAAATATTCTGATATAAATCATACACAACTCTATTGTGACACTGTTTTTAATTAACTGGCTTTATACTTTGTATATGTATATTTATGTCTTCGTTCCGATTCATAATATGAGATATGTTTCACAAGCACTATTGATACTAGCAGTCGAATTAAATTTGTAAAGACTACACTTAATACACGCAAATGTGAACCTACTAAGAGCAGGTATGGCAAATTTATAACGGAACTGCAAGGTAGTGGTAGGAGCAGAACTCAGCCATCATTAATATATATTACCGCGTCATGTTTAGGCTCATTCTGAACAACTAACTGTAGTTATCAGTTACATAAATTGCCTTTCCTAGACAAACACTTAAAATTAACCCTTCAAATTTATATAAAAAATCCACTCGGAGGCACTTTAAGTTATAGTCATTTATAGGGCGAAATCGATTCCTACAGCACTTTTAAGACTTAATAAAAAGTAAAATTAGGAACAAGCAGAAAGGAAACACAAAATTAAATATTTGAAAGGCAAAAGGGCACCTAATTGAGTTTGTTCAGGACAAAACAAAGAGCTACAGGGAAACTTTTTAAATTGTATGTCCGTGAAGTGTCGCAGACATGTTGATCTTTTCTAACTGCTCTACTTTGAGTGCTCTCTCTACCTGACCGTCCCAAGTTAATATTTTCTTTGGATAAGTCCATTTCCATGTCGGAGTGCAGGTATTACGAACAAAGACAGGGGTTAGTAGTAGTCAAACTTTTGTATGCATAATCATGTCTTTATTAAAAAAAAACACATTTCTATTTCACACCATCACATTTTAAAGGCCAGTGTTGCTTTTCTTCTACGTCGTGGGAATTACATTGAGAATGTTTATTTCATTTATTTAAAAAGAGCTTTAAGAATTTCAAATATGTTGTTATCCAAGTTTTGTAATTAATAATGCAATAGATTTTCTAGATTAATGCATAATTTATAGATTAATGAACCTGATAATTGATGACTTCTGCATATGTTTTTATCCGAGAAAAAAACTTATTAATCATATAAAAACAATATTGTAAGTAACAAGTATAGAGTATGAACGTAAAAGTAATATTAGCTTTGTGCTATATTTAACATAGTATATTACGTGAAGTTAGATAGTTTCCTACAGATTCTACCAAATAAATTAAGTTACGCTTATTAACTATTATTCCAAGGGAATTATTTTTTTACAACATTAAACTGTAAACAAAGTTTCTCATATCAACAATACTTTCGAAGGAGATCCATCAAAAATAAACAATAAGTAAGTATTAGGAAAAACTTCGCATATAACGTTCTGGATCGAACTTTTTTAGTGTCCCGATATTAGATAGTTTCCTACAGATTCTACCAAATAAATTATGTTACGCTTATTAACTATTATTCCAAGGGAATTATTTTTTTACAACATTAAACTGTAAACAAAGTTTCTCATATCAACAATACTTTCGAAGGAGATCCATCAAAAATAAACAATAAGTAAGTATTAGGAAAAACTTCGCATATAACGTTCTGGATCGAACTTTTTAGTGTCCCGATATTAGATAGTTTCCTACAGATTCTACCAAATAAATTAAGTTACGTTTATTAACTATTATTCGAAGTGAATTATTTTTTTACAACATAATACTGTAAACAAAGTTTCTCATCTCAACAATAATTCTTTCGAAGGAGATCCATCAAAAACAAACAATAAGTATTAGGAAAAACTTCGCATATAACGTTCTGGATCGAACTTTTTTAGTGTCCCGATATTCCTCTTACACCTATGATAAAATGTTATGATTGCACACGGAACGAAAGTGATATTTTGTATGTATTTTATTTACAAAGTTTTCCTATATCGATACTGTATTATATAGGGGAAGCTATCATGCACCCCTCAAATGTACCTACCGATTTATAGGTGACATTACTAACCATAACAAATAAGATATCACAAACAGGTAAAAAAACTTTAGGAAGGTCGATAAAGATTATAGAGACAATTGCTTTTACATTTATAAAAGGTTTATGACAAGACATTTTTCTGGTATACAAGTAATTAGCTGCAATCGTTCGTGTCTTAATCTTGTAATAATCAATCCATCCAGCCATTTAATTATCTCTCTATCGATCAAGTTATCCTTTCAAGAATTGGTTTTTAATATATTCAAAATTTTATATAATAGTTTATATATTAATTGTTTAAAAATAAAAGCCATTTTTTAAATTTTAGTTTGCATTATAATCGCACGAATTAGGTAAATAGTTATTAGCTATTACGTATTTATGAGAACATATCAATAAATAGCAAGAGTGCGATAATATAATAATAATATGGGACAACATCCTTCTTCTGTCTTCAGGTCCCAAACTAGGCAGATCCTGTGCTATGGTAACCTGATGACTGATATACAACATACTTAAATACAAATACACACCCAGACATATCAAACAGACATGTTCATGCACACAAATGTTTGACCTGTCTGGGGATCGAACCCGGGACCAGCGGCTCAGAAGGCAGGGGTGCTACCAACTGCGCCAACCGGCCTGCCTATACATATACACATATGTACATAATGCTATATGTACTCATTCATATTAAATTTAAGAAAATACAAGACAAGTGTGAGTCTGACTCATCCACCGAGGGTTTCGTATAAAGATAAAAAAAAATAACATATACATTTAATTTTTTCTCATATTTCAATATATGTGTCACGGTCTATTATTGAACTGTTAATGTACTCGTAAGCTTAAATATTTTTCAAAGACTACAATTAATCGATTTTATATCGTATCTTGTTCTTGCTTGCTTAAATAAGCGACATATATATTTGTACTATTTTATTTGCGCTGACTTAGAAATTTTTTACAAGTCCAAGGATTGTAGCTCTCAGTATTTGATGTTAATTTTACCTTGATTTCCTCCTCCCGTTCCTTAGTAAAAGGATCTTGTTAGACCGACATACATACATAGGGATAGCAATGAAGTAACTATTTTCCATTCATATTTATCGGATAGGTCCGACTATAGTTACGACCACATTCGGTGGTCTTTTTCAAGGAGTGATCGGGACGCGAATCGAATCTATAGTTGGACCTATCCGATATATATATAACGTGAGTAATCCCGTATTTCTAATTAAAAATGAGTTAAAACCACGTTAGTGTTTATAACAAAATAACTGTGTTCCGCTTACGAAACCCTCAAAAGAAAATACAATAATTTAACAGTAACAAATTAAAAGCCGACGAAAAAAGGGTAAAACAAAATTCAGTTTCGCAATATTTTAGAAGTCGACAAAATACAAACAATTTAATTAATTGATTAGCTTAGGGCTTTAAAACAAGCCCCAAGAAAAACAAAGTAGCTAAGATTTATTTAACTTTCCGTAGCAATTAATGTTGAAAGTGAAAAATCTTCGGTAAAGTTCGCGCTTATTCGTTTTCCCTAAATTGGGTAAATTTTTCTTCGGAAAGTTTTTGATTCGACCCCTTTTCTTGAGCAATCAAGCAATTCTTATGGCAACCGCGCGCTATCGTGCCACAGGGTAAAATATTTTGGAGAATTATTGTGGGTATCATTCTTTCGCCACGGATTTAGGAAGGCCATCCTAAATCCGTGTTCTGCACAGAATTTAATAATTTTATTTAGGCGTGTTTTAACCTGGTAGCGACTTTTTCACATTTACAGATATTCATTTCCTCACAAGCGACGAACTGCAATGCGCCCGTAACCCTACTGTAATTTCAGTTTTTTTTTATTCATCTATTATATATTTATCAGTATTTCAGTTAAATTGCTACTAATAGTTTAGTTTATTTTTAGATCATGACGTAACTCCGACCGAGTTAAAGAATATTTTATATTACTTTCACCACCGTGATGCGAATGGTCAAAGGAGTCAAGGAAATATATTAGGTGGTAGGCCTCTTGTGCAAGAAAGCATCTTGTTAGGTCCTGCCGCTGTACCAGATATTCTGCTACGAAGCATTTTGGCGCAGGGTTACGTGAGGGCCACTGGAACAAGTAAAATTATTGGGCAAATGAAACTCAGAAACCGAAGTCTCGGAGCGATGGGTTCCAATCTGTAACATACTAAACTGCTGTAAACCTGTCTAAACAGCATCATACACTAACACACATGCATTAATACCTAAGATAAAAACCTGATATCTTTAACTCGTAACGGAAAATAAAATGTCAAGTTTACCTTCTGACATTTTATCGACTACGCGTGAAAACCACGCAAACAATAAGTATATCCGCGGCAAATACAATTAGGTTAATTAATGAATTAAGACCCGACGAGTTTCTTTATCTCGTTATTAATTTGTCTAAGGCAAGCCAGACATCTTACAAACGAGAATACGAGAGACGAGAGTGCAAATGTTTGAGATTGAGAGTGCTGCCTGTTTGTTAGAGAAGTTTACTCAAATTTTAACACCCTCATATTTTATTGTATAAATGTTTATAGATCGCATTCATAGATGAATGTTCTGTTGCATTGTCGGTTGGACACGGCACCTATGAACGATGACGGTGGAATGATGTGTTTTTTGTACACACGAGAAGAAATGCGCCAAGATATAGTTCCTAAGATACGAGTATGTCAGGTCATCGTGTTTAGCTGTGAAGAAATAGTGATTTACTAAATGAAAATTAATTAATGATGATACAATATTTGAATGAACTAACTATGTATAAGTTAATAGGTAAGTAAAAAAATATTAGGTAATAAACTATAGTACTATTTATTATATAGAATAAATATCAAAATTATAAATCAGACACTTATATCCATATCAATATCGGTGGAACTTGATTCTTCACTTTCGAAGCAGCCATCATCGGAACCATCCGAGTCGTCCTGAGTGTTAATGAGTAATAAAGTCAACAGCATCATTCTGAATTCCATCATGTTTGCAGTACTCGTCCTCGATTTTAATTAAATGGTCAACGCAATGCTCCCACTTATCTACGGAATATTGAGCAAATAATCCCTGTAATATTTTTTTTATTGTTTTTAGGTTTTATCGCATATCTATACTTTTCAGGTAGTGGTAAATATTATCTACCGACTTCCAAAAAAGGAGGAGGTACTCAATTCGACTTTTTTTTAATGTTTGTTACCTTATAACTCGATAAGCACATATTCGACCGACTAACATAATCGACTGGGTGAACCGATTCTCAAAATTCTTTTTTTGTTTGTAAACTGGTGCTTTCTGCGTGGCCCCATTAAAATTTCATCAGTTTAGTAGTTTTTGAGATACAGTCCAATAACTGAATAGAATAGAAGTCGGTATTACATTTTTCAAATTGTACTTGTAACTCTTAAGTAGCAAATCAGAGCTACATATTGTAATTTTAATTGTTCTACGTGAAACTGTCACCATAGAGTTATAATAAAATGTCTTTTATAGAACATTTTTCACATAAATAACACTTGATCTCCGCTGACACGACACATCACACGAACCTCCTTAAAAGACGTTAACAAATGCTCGCAAAGAAAACAGCATTAATCAGGGTCAGGAAGCAGTATGATTTGAATGTAAAACAGTTTATTGCACCATGTACATGTAAACAGTTGCTAAGTTTTACACAAAACTAAAAACTTTGTCGTGCATCTTTGCATATTATGATATCGGGATCTCGTACTTTGTTTATTTCTCGACCAATCGCTTTGATCGAAACTCGCGTTGAATGGCACTAAAAATCACGCGAGCGTCAAAATATCCTACAGCACTTAACGTGCTGTCATATCACGATGTCGATAAAATGAGGGTTTTTAAAGCAGTTTATCTCATAAGCAGCGATTAAATTAAAACTACAAAAAATAATATGACATTTCTAAGACTTCTAAGTACACATTGACGGATTTAAAAACATATTTTAACATACCTGCCGTGCGCTTCTCAAAGAGCAAACATCGTTGCATCTCTGACATCATCCTTGAAACAAATGAAGAGATGACAAGAAACGTTAGAAAAAGAACCTTGTTTACAAGGTTCTTTTTCTAACGTTTCTTCGTTCTCATAAAGTATTTGACATCTTCGAGCTCGTCGACGAGCGCATCGACGAATCATTAGAGAATCGCACGGCAGAGTAGGTACATTAAAAAAAAAAACAAATATATTACTTAATTTCACCTTTTTGTCTTTATTCATTATTGCATTTGTCATGAAACACATATAAAATAGCAATTTTTAATACGCATACATTGACGGATTATTTTTGTATTTAACAGTGCACATTATTTATAATTTTTTAAGAATTTTACGAGATGCACTTCCTTTATTTCAAGTAAAGGAAATTGAACGCAGACAAGCGCCGAGCTGACATAATATTCAGCCTATTTATTCATTTAGTTAGTTCTACAAGCTACAGTGATTTGTTGATTTTGTACATAGTTAATTTACTATAAATGGTATATTATGAGCTAAGCTTTGACCAGCACTATAAACAAAAGAAAGTAACAAAACTAACACTTTATAATATTATTATACTAAGCAGTAAGGTTGGTGTGAAGCGCTCGCATCTTAACCGATCATCAATCTTAAGCAACGCTTGCTGCGGTCAGGTGTTGGATGGGTGACCGCTGAGGGCAAGTTAAGGCGTCGGTCCCGGATGTTTGTCTTAGGACAACAGTCCTTAGGCTATGTTGAAGGATTTCGGGTGTCCTAGAAACTTCATGGGTTGGCCATAGGCCTATCCACCAAGCTGCACTGGGCCCACGTGGTAGATATGGCTCAACTCCTCTCTCTGAGAGGAAGGCGCGTATGCCAGCAGCGGGAACAAAGTGGGCTTGCTATCATATGGTGAAGTAATAAGGGCACTACGATATGATTAGCTAATTATTGTTACGAATGAAAACAGTTGTTTTGAAAAAAAAATATTTACCAAGAAATTTTTCCACATTATTTAGTGTTAAGTACAGTCGAACCTATTTTTTTAGTGACCCGTTGCTACTTACGGAATCGATTGTCATTCACCGTCAATGATGATATCATCAAATCATTAAATTAAGCGAAACCCTTTTCAGTTTTTAGAGTGTAACTCAAAAACTGCTTGACCGAATTTGATGAAATTTAAATAAAGTATATTTCTCGGAAGTATATTCTACCAAAATAAAACATCAAAATCGGTTAATACACGACGAAGTTGTCCGCGAACACACATAATAAAAATATACGGTCGAACTGAGAAACCTCCTCATTTTTAGAAGTCGGGTAAAAAGAGAAGCTCTCCTTCTTTAGAAACTAAGTTTCAAAGTATTTCAAATTCCAAGAAATTTAGCCCAGTATCATCTCTGGGCATTTGACTACTGTATACAAGTGGGCTGTTTCTAAGGCTCTTTCATGAGGTGTGACTACATGTGAGCCCGTCATTAGTCATAAACCGGGAGGCGGCTCCTTAGGACGTGACTGGAGTCCTGATCAACCTTATCGAGAGGACATGTGCACTTAGCTGGAAATGGGACCGCGAAGGTGTTACCTAAACTCTTTAGTTTATGGCCATGTTTGGAAGGAACTTTATGAAGATAGCAATTTTAAATAGGATTGCGGGAAAAGGATGCAATTTTGTGTGATGTAGGAAAAGCGTATGAAATAGGACCAGCAGGTAACTTGATTGAACCTATTTGAATTGACGTCACTTATTAGACATTAATTTTTTTCTTTTTATAAAGAGCATGGGGATATTTCCTCTGTAGTCTTTCATGAGCGACGTAAAGAATTAGTGTCCAAGTTTCGGCGGCTGCTCAAAACGTTCCCGCATAGGTTTTCGAGGTAGATTAAACATGAGTCGACTGGTAATGAAGTGGTCAATTAGAAGCCAAGGGCATTAATCGCTTTAACCATTCGAATACGTAACGCGTCGTGATATGATATCCTCAATGAATGATAGTAAGATTGAATTATTTTAACGATCATTACACGAAGATATTTTTGACAGGTCATAGCGAATAAAGCCCCAGGAGCCGTACCTAAGTAGTGGAGGGTGTAACTAGGAACTGGTAATGAAAACTTATAAACCTCATAAAAACCTTATATATGTAGATATTTTCTTTCATAGTAGAACCTTTTAATGCATTATTTTATACTCTTCTTCTAAATCATATTTTTTACAAACACTTCTACACATAGGAAATTAATTGTTGTGTTTTATTTACGGTGTAGCCATGTTGCCGTTTATTTTGTAAAAAAATCTTGCGATAATTTGCAAACGAATAGACAGATAGACGTATGAAACTATAAGAATCTCTTATAGCTAACCACGAACCCTCAAAACCACCCAGCTCAGAAGTAGAAAAGGTTTTCGTACCTATAAAACGGATAAACCCAAATAAATATTAAAAGCCAGCCACCCTTCCTTCACTGGATTACGACGGTAAAGGAGGTGACAATTGAAACATCGCAGCACTGGACCGCACTAAATTTAAAATATACGACGTTTCTGCACCACTGGTCAGAGTTATTTAGAAAAGTTGTATTGGGTTTGGTATGAATTTTGGGAATTCGTATTGCCTATGGCATCGGGAAATCCTTGGGGTTCGAGATTTGATAGTTTGTGGCATATATTAGTAACAATTTGTTTGGTTATGTGTAACATGGATATGCTGTTTTTTCAATGACAACTGTTTTCGGTATAAAAGTAGTCTGTGTAATTATTCCAGGATATCATGCCGATGCACCTCGTAAAAAAATCTGTTAAAACTGTTTGGTAGTTTTAGCATGAAATAGTACGAAGCATTCATCCATACTTTCGTATTTTGTATTGTTAGTGTCATGCCATTTAGGTACATCAGATATACAGCTTTTAAAATTCCTCTATGAACTTTTTCTAATCTTATTGATGGTTTTTAGACAAAATTTCTGAATAACAAGCTCACCAAAATTCATTCCACACACATTCACACTTTTCATGTGGTTACTTTAAACTAATGAAAAATCTGTATTTATATACCATTATTTAGAAAAAAAATATGCATTTTACTGGAGGTATATCCACAGTGAATCAGATTTCGCCAGCTCATTGCGATTCCTCACGTACACTTTACCATTCCGTGAAGGAGTGGAATCAGTGCGATGGTAAAAATCAAATTGAGTAGCCGATAAACACTCCCTAAACTAGGGTTGGCATTTGGCTCCAACTCCCTAAATATAGTATTGTTAAACTAAGTAAAATTCACACAGTTTCGTAAGTCACTAGACGAAATTCTTACACGTAATTCGGTATAAACGTGCAACATTACTAATATGGTTTAGATAATGGTACCATAATTTGCATTAGAATCGAATTTCAAATAGATTATAAACAAACTTTTGTGATATGATACAATTATTCTTTCCTAAATAAGTATGAAAAGCAACTTCAAATTTTATCAACCCTAATAAGAAGTAGCGCTTTCACAAAATTTTGATTACATCAATGAGTGTTACTTATTCTCAAATAAAAAATACGCGGGAAAAAACCGCTGATGTCGATATTGTTATGGGAGGTTTATGTCGAAAATTGGGGGTACGGTTATTGCATGTCATTAGGAATTATGGGCTTCCGACGTGGGCTCGAAAAATTTGCAAGCGGTGAGGTAGCGGTTACATTTATCTCGATAATGTAATTATTGGAAATTTATTCCGCACCCTCAAAAGTGGCGGCTTGTGTAAGATTGTGTGATTGATGTCACTGAACAGAACTTTATTCATAGTTAAGTATTTACCAAAATGATCGTTGGTTACATAAATACGTTTGAATAAATAAGCGATTTAGTTGAAAAACATAAACACATTATCTTAAATTTATTACGCAAGGAAACTGCCGAAAAACATCACTTCTCGAACATTGATCTTCAATTCTCAAGTACGAAAATTTGCAACAACTCAAAAATTATGCCGCGTACGTGCCCTCATGTGCTATAAAACGACACCGGGACTTATTTCATATAGTTACGGACCCATAAAGCATAAAAGGCATTCAAATGTGATGTTATTTTGCCGCCAACGTCGGGTAATTTATTTTCTGGCAATTCATAATTTTCTTTTATTCACTTTATGTTGATTTTTCCCGTAAGTAAGTACAGTAACGATAATATTATTTCTGAGGTCCCTTGCTTCATGTGTGCGCGAGTGGATGCTTTATTGCTTTGTTAAGTTTGTTATTATTATGGGGGTGTTAGGGGGTTTTATTGTTTTATACAATTATGCGTATTTGAATAGCACTTGACGGTATGCTTGCTTCGTGTTTAGGATTTGTTTATATCCTGATGGTACACATGGTTAAGTACAACAACGGTAACAGCATAGGTGAAAATAGATCAATAACAAATTATCTGTTGTATGTATGTGTTAAGGTAAATAAATATCTACCTACCTACGTATTTATGTCAGCATCTTCTTCCGCGTAGAATAAGGTCAACGCCATCCCTTAGAAACTATACCCGCTGAATTGAGATAAACAGCCTATGTGTTAATCCTGGCTACAAAACCATAACCACTCCAAACCTCGTTCAAATCTGTTTACCCGTTTTTGAGGTAATTGAACAAAGAAACATTCGCATTTATATATTAGTGTTATATCCAGTCTTCGACTGTGTAATCTGTGTCAAGGTAATTAGAAATCGAATAAAGTCGCGTCGGTGCGACGTAGCGATAGTGTAGAGATTTCTCCAGGGTGTACGTAGTTGCGAAATCGACTACCGCTTCAGCTTACGCATAGGATAGCTTGCTGAGCAGTTTTATGGGGCCGATGCAAATATCGATAGAATTATCATTGAAGTAACGTTTATACTGGCACGTGTTATAGATAGTTGCTGTTATACTCAGCACTTTGGCTTGAAATGTATTGTTATACAAAATTAGTAATCTATATATATAAAAGCGAAAGGTCACTCACTCAGCACGAAATCTCAGAAACTACAAGTGCTAGGAGTAAAAAAATTTTCATGCGGGTTCTTTTTAGGACGTAGGTGCTCACTAAGACGGGATTTTACGAAATTTAACCCCTAAGGGTTTTTTTTTGGGGTTGATAGTTTGTATGAAACTTCGTTACTGCGAGTGCTAAATATTAAAAATTTTGCGTGGTACTTTTTTGGACCTAAGAGGCGAGTCTATTGCAAACTATAGGGTCTCCTTCAAAATTTATTGGGCAGAAAAAGCCAGTAACTGTCCAACCCCGGGATCCACCCAGGACCTCGAGGTTCCAAAACGGCAGTTCTACCTCTATACCAAGACCAAGCGAGTGAAGCCGCTGGCGGGTCAACTAGTAGTAGATATAAATAAATAAATATTTCATTATTATAAAAGTACAAAATTAGTCATTCCAAACTACTTTGTACATTATAAATGTCAGTTGAATATAATTCTTTTGATAAATATTGATGAAGCGAAATGTTTACAAATGGTTTACCTTGTGACTTAAATTTAGGGAAATTGGAGAAATTTACACGAGTTTTTGCTAAATAACGAAATTGTGAAGTTTTTAAAAGCACGCCTCTATAGATGAAAGTTAAAATGGTATTCTACAAACACGTGGGTCATGGGTCATGGGCTATCATAGAGCCCGAATCTATTCTTTCTACATTTTGTTGTTTATTTGTCGTTAAATTTGGTTTTAAACTTCGTGGTTAACATTGTTACGAAAAAGTAAACTTATTAAATGCAATTACATACCTAGGTAACTACAGACCATTTCGAGTAAACTATGGGCACCAATTTGTACTGGTCGATGATAATGCGCCCGCCCGCTCAACGAGTCAATGCTGCTCTCCGAGAATACGACATCACAAGGTTAGACTAGCCTGCCGGTTCGCCTGACTTAAACCCAATAGAACACGCGTGAGATGCTCTTAAACGAGCTATTTGGAACCGTCAGCCACGTCCCCAGACAGGGAAGGCGCTATTTAAGAATGGGACAGGTCACCCCAAGAAATGCTGGATAACTTGATTCTCAGCATGCCTAGGAGGATCTCCGCGTGTATTCGAGCCAAGGGAGGAGTTATATTATATGGAATATGAATCTTTCACTAATAAAGTGTTTATTACGTTCTATTTAAAAAAAAATATCAGCTTGCTAGTGATCACAAACTTTTTTTTGATGTGTGTAACCAACCACAGATTACATAAAGTCCCACTCCAACGCCGTGCTCAAACAGAATGTGGCCAAGGTCTGAACGGCCAACAGCATTTTGTTTATTTCTCCATTCTATTTCTTTATTTTTACACCAGTGACCGAACAAACAGCAGGTGAGAAGTGTAATGGCACGCGACTTTCAGCGTTTGCGCTTTCCTCTGTTTACAGTCCCCTGCCGTCCTTTTGCAAATATTTTATGCACCAATGAACGCATTCTGGTCCCAAATTATGACGGTCAACTGACCACCCACCGTTGGAGTAAACGTCCCGTAATCAGATCGACAAACGGCCCTTTGATATAGATGAGTCTTTGTATTAGTGAATTAGCTTATCTGTTGGTTTGTGCTGTCCTTTGGTTAGTTTAAAATACGTTTGTTTCAAATATTCTTTGGGATTGATACGCATTTGTTTTGTATGATCTCAAAGTTTGAAACATTTTTTCCGTGATGGTGGCCTCACATACGAGCATTTTTTTGTAATATAAAGGGTAGATATCTTAATACAAATTAAAAAATCACGTACCTACCGTTACATTTTTACAAGTTTATTTCCACTATTTTTTACAAGTTTATTCAATCTAAATTTAACTAATATTTATTAAGAAATATCATCATCATCATCATCAGCCTGTAGCAGTCCACTGCTGGACATTGGCCTCTCCAATTACACGCCACTTAGGTCTATCTTGGGCTTCTCGCATCCAGTTTTGCACCGTGCGTGCTTCAGGACGTCCTACACTACGTTTGCCGAGAAAGATAAGAAGAATTAAGAAATATAAGTAATAATAATACCTATAAATAATAATTTATTAATTTTAGATTTACAATATTTAAATTGATATTTTGATTACAATTCCATTCAATTCTGCTCAGTACAATTTAGTTTATTTCTCAGAATATAATATTCAGTTGCAACTATTTGCGCCCCGCGGTGTCACTTGCGTGATTATGAGGTATGTTAATGTACGTATTGACACACCAAAAAAAATAGTTATTAAAAATCGGTTAAGTCATTCTCAAGTTATGGCGTGCCCACTGGAAATACGGATTCATATTCAGATTCATCATTCAGTTGCCGTTCTAATTGTACTCGTATATCTTATCTTATTGTTGATCCGATTGCTTGAGCTGCTCTGTGGACGGCCACTTTCGCAAACTCAAGGCACAAGATCCGGCAGTTGACGTCATCAACCAAGCATTACAAGTTATAATTTTATTATTCCTAACTGGATGATAACCGTTATTTATAGGTTAGTGTTCGAACACTATCTCATTTGACGGCCACTGACGATATGGTCGGAAATGTTATCACACTATGCCTATTAACCTACTATATAACTATAACCTATCTAGAATGGAGGCTGACTCTCATAGACAGCTGCCGGAATACTCCTACACCGGTTAGCTACTTCGTGCGAGTTTTTTTAAACTTGAGAGTGCAGTAGTTAGCCAAGCGAGCACTGGCAACCTACAACAGCATGATATGGATTTCATCACTATGGCTACGTTCCGGGAAGCGCCGTCAACGCTCACAACTGTCGCGCCCCTATTTAGCGTTCCGGATAGAATGAATGCTTGCAATGTTCAACCCAAGCGGAACGGTTACCTGATCACGAAAAGCGCGGCAACTTTTCTGTCAAAAATCGATAGAATCCTATACATTTGATGCTTGACAGTGACAGCTCGTAAACGACCGCGAAAAGCCACCTACGATCTGCGAGCGTTGTGAGCGTTTTCGGTGACGTCATCGATGACGTGTCGAGTTCGCTCACGATGACCGTGGGCTTCTAAGGGAATGGGTGTGCGAACGCCGCGAGTGATTTCGGCGCTTTCCGGAACGTAGCCTATATTAGCTTTAAAGTAAGCTCAAACTCGAAGTATGTAATCAATAAAAAAAAAATTAAAAATATATAATATTACGAGAAAGTACAATCACTAGAACCATCTGTTTTTACGTGTGGTTACCTATCCTAGGACCTATGTTAGGACCATGAACTGGCCTTAATGGGTATGAAATAGCAAAGTCTTCCTCTTTGGCAAGGTCTACAATATGGGTACTAACGCCCGCGATGACTCGGGTCAAAGTTTATTCAAATACCTATTACCCACAGTTAAGGGATTGGGGACTAAATGTAAACGGCGAATGGACTGTGTATTGGTTTATGGCTTCGATGGCTCCAAGTTATGACGAAGTAAGCAGCTAAATAACCTAACCTAACAGCACACTGAGGATATATTTTTATCATGCTACCGTCATGACGAAAGTGAATTTAATATAATATAAATTAAGCTCCTTATTACATAATAATATTTGCATGATCTTAAATAGTAAAATTATTGTATGACAAATATCGTATAATCATTATCATAGATCGTTTTTAGTGATAAGTGTGTGCTCTTAAAATCTGCTTACAGCGATGTTCCGCTTGTTGCTAGAGTTAACTATGATACTTAGATGCTCCTTGGATATTATAATATTTTACATGTCTCATATTCGGTAAGGAGGTTCTTATTACCTCTAAATGGGGCTTGTAGGTGACCAATTAGCGCTCTAGGGTAATAATGTAGCATGAAAAGCCCTAGGGTGGTAAGTAATTAAAAAAAACACTTCACTCATTCAAAAAGTTCGCGTACATCTAACCATCATACTGGCAATAGACATCATGCATTCAGCCCAATGACAAAAGAGGTCGCTTCGCTATTCAGCCTTGTCTTCGTATGAGTATAATAGTCATCAATTTTATTATTGTAATGCCGGTTTTTTTCTACTTACTTTTTATGTATGTAAAGCAGAGTAATTAGCTCGGGTGTAAGCATCAGTTGCACCCTCGAACTATAGGTTATATATATATATATATATATATATATATATATAAATATCTCGGGCTGCAATTGATGCCTTGATGATTGATGCCCTTGGCTACTAATCTACTAATACGACATAATCTCAAATATAGACTGACAAATAAAATGAAATAGATAAAACGGGATAGCAAACTTTATTACAACGTCTGCCACTTTTATAGGCATTATATAAATGCAAGTTATAACGAACAAATAAACGAAGTATTATTTTAGTAATATTATAAACAATAGATAAATAAATATAACTATGATAGAAGAATATATAGAATAATATGATATAGAATACGACCAAAATACGAAATTTTTATTTGGCTGTCGATGCCTGCCATCGGAAATCAATATACCACTGTTGACTCTTCACCCTACAATTTACATTCAAGTATGCATGAGGCGAGCGTGCTAAGCCGAATATTATGAGACTATTGCCGTGGCAGGTGCCGCTAAACTCCCTACAACGATGGCTTCGCAATGGCGGTCACGTCGCGTCGCAAAGTTTCAAAGACGCATCAAAGGTTAAACAGATGTATGCAAGTGTTGAATATGGAAACATGGAAAATGTTAGAATTTCATAAGTATTTTCGTATACCAGCTGTGATATAGAGCGGTTTTAACAGAACGCGTTAAAAGTGAGTAACCTCCTAACATAGGAAATGAGAGGATAGAAATGTATGTTATGCGACATTTTCAATGTTCTTATAGATGACATATAAAAGAGAGTGTATACAAGACCTTCTTTCACAACACAGACCGTCCAAGAGAAGTTTCCTAAATGATCACAGTTTAGCCCATTCGTTACCCATGTTACTACTAATTTTACTACCAGTAGTAAGACGGGTATCTTTTTTAAGCCATCGGGGTGAAGCAATATGAAGCAAGGCATATTTCACTTACAGATTTTTTGAAAAATTAAGTAGTTTAGTACCTAGTACTTTTAAGACTCTTCATCATTCTACTACGTAAGAATTACGCGATATTGACTGTTAAGAACAATTATCATTTTAATTGTCGTTGATTGCTCAGAGGAATATATTTGAATGGTTGACTTTTGAAATATTAAATGATGTAGAAATATACGACTTACTCGGTCAATATATGCCACCTTAAGCTATTAATATATAATTATGTAAGGATGTTAACTCTTTACTTTTATTATCTGACTGTTCATTCGTAGGGCCGAGTGGAACATGGGCCAAGTGGGTCATGGGCCAAGTGGGTGAGCAATTCTCTTGAGCAACGTGCGATAAGATTTTAATTTGTAGTAATTCTACAGTTTTAGGTTCGAAGGCCTCACTGGCAAGGTAAAGAGTCCATTACTTTATAGCCAATATAATCACAAATTAATATTGGTACTAATTACTCAATTTATGGGGTGTTGCCCATACTGTCCATTGCACCTACCACCTGATTTTTTCTCTGGACCTTGACATTTACTTTTTTATGTGACAGATGTTGATCCCTGACTTGCCCGTTGAGTATGCTTAGCCTTTTCATAAGTTTCTTCTGATGTTTGACAGATTGAAAAAACTCAATACAGCCAGTTTTCTACCTAAGTCAGGCAAACTTGCCCAATTTGTTATCATAAATATAATGATTACTATAGCGATCGTAAAAAAATAGCTGTTCAACACAAAACACCTAAAGCGCCAACCACCATACATCAACAGTCAAACGTACATCAATATCTCGCCTCCCAAATGGGAAACAAAGAATTGCTACGTCATCAATCCGACTGGTCGTTGATAGTTTTCCCATAAATGACCATCGAGATACAATAGTCGTAGGCAGTATACGATCTTGCCCGTTTTTCATTACACGTAAAGGGAAAATTATAAGAAATTTTAGGGTTAATCTAGTTTATAATAGTATATTGTACACCGAGGGAAGAAAACCATCTATTTCTGTTCGAGAGTATGTTGACTAACTCGAGAACAGAAATATAACCTTTTCCCGAGTGACAACAGTGAACATAGTGTTAAACATACTCTCTAACAGATCGTATTCTCCCCTCGGTGTACAATGTAATTTTTGGAATTTATACCTATTATTGCATAATGCCTCCACTCAAGAACTCCAGACCGGCTATTACAATATTCTATGAACACGGAACGTTTCGTGTCAGAACAAAACTCGAAAACGCTGAGCGAACTATATTTCGTAGATTTCATTCTGCGTAGAGGATACCATGTTCTCTGATAATGATCAGGTTGTCAAAATTCGAGTTATGAGAGCGGCACTTTAGATCCTATTAACTATTTGTGTTTGTTGAAATGCTGCAGTACTTATCTAAGATATCTATAGGGATATGTATATAGTCGAAGTGCTTTGTTTCTTTGCTCACTTTTTCCCTTTTCTTTTTGTATATAATTAAACGACTAGGTGAATTTGCCATCCGTCAAGCAAAATTATTAGATAACTCGAGAACTTTTATTCAAGTAGATAAAAACAAGATTATCCACATTTTAGTAAAGCGTTGGATGCTTTACTAAGTTTTCTATTGCGACTCATAAGGAGAAATCAGTAAAATACTTTCCGAGACTTTGTTAATTTGGCCAACGTTAATGTTTACCTAAACATTATTTTTCATTAGTTTTTTTTAAAACACTAACGCTTGCTTAGCAATCACAAAATAACAAAAAAGAAATCACAAAATAAGAAAGAAATATGAAATTCCGTTCTGAGATTCCATTTAGGTATACGCGTTTCCCCATAGAACCATACAACTTTGAAAAGACCTTCTGTGATCTGTGGACCTTACTAAAGATTACAATACAGTTCAAAACCTTTTCCAATCGATCTCTATTTTCTCTCCTTCTTCCTCATTAGATTTCATGCGTTTGTCCTCCTTTATTTTGCTCTAGGTCTCTGCTCATATTTTTCTACTCTCTTTTTTTAGCAAACGTGAAAATCAAAAAATATCATGATATATTTTTATTCTTATATATGATATTTAATGTGAATGTTACATACAAAAAGAATATTACGGAAGTTGTAAAAGAATATTATGTATTACATAGTTACATTTGCAAGAGTTTACTCACTGTCTCGCAGTGAGGTCACACTGACTACAGGGTGGCAATAAAACCCCCCACTATCGGACTATCCGCTTCCAATACACTGGACGCTCGGCCAACAATTATCTAAATAGCCATCTCTTTTCTTACCCCTTACATTTTATTATTACCGGTCAATTTATCCGGTTCGCAAGTCTCAGCGAATATCCTACAGACTCATGTTTGCCTAGTAGATTTTCTGATAATACTAAACTGCCAAGGAATAAAATGGGGGATTTTTGGATATGTTTTCGTAAGATTTTGTTCTGAGTAAGGCCGAATTTACGAGGGATTTGTCGGGATTGAATTATCGGTATCAGTATCGGTGGTTAGGGTGTCAATCGAAGGTCTTCTTCACTTGCGATTTAGCTTTGTTTTTATAGTTATGAGCCTTATAAGTAATCTCAAAAAATCTGTACTGAAAACGTCTGAGATGCTACGTAGTCTGCCGACTTACATACTGTTTTGAACAACCTTCATCACAAGACAACGTCTGGCCAAAAGGCCATCGGATATTTCTTGGATATGTCTAAAACTGGTATCAAAACAGCAACAAAGTAACGTACGTAGGTTTTAGATAAAACGTAATTCTTATAAATATTTTGGTTATATGACAAAAGTATCAAAAAAAGGTTAATACATATTTTGTGTCTGAGTGTTGGTGTGGTAGGTAAATGCATAATTACCTAAATACAGGAGACGAGTCACTAGATGATGGATGACCTCTTCTGCTAGAATACGTCATGACGGCCACCATAGTAGTCCCAAATAGTCTGCCTCCAAGCAGTATTATACTAGAATTAGTATATTTTGATTTTTAGAGCGCTATAACTAAAACAATACTATAAAAAATACAGAAAAATCTATCTATCATCATTATAAGGAAAGCTACGTAAAGTAGTTAAGTACGGAACCTCCTAGAAAGTTACGAATTGTGAAGTTTGTCAAGTGCCTGAAGTGTACCAAAAATGCTGAACTGTGTCAAGTCCGCGAATCCTCATTCACCTGAGACGTTGGGTAGGGATTTATTTCTACTGTTTTATCATCTTTACAATACATAACCTTGTTACCATTTAAATTATCATAATTATAATAATAGTGATATATGTTCATTGTAAAGTATTGCAAGTTTATTCATAGTAGTATTATAACATTCTCCACTCTAACTTATCTCTAGAGCACTATTGGAATGTCCGCCAAATAACTATCTATCGAGGCTTCGCTTTGTCTGGTTGTCAGGAAGTCAGTCAGTCAGGCACCGACTTATCTATATATATAATAAAAAATGTAACGGTTAGCTTTCTGTTCATGGAAGATATATGAGAAGAAAATATTATTGAGACATTTATAAACGAAAATAGAATGAAAACTATTTTTATAATTTTTGTCTGTATGTCTTTTATCTTTGCGTTTGTGCACGCTAATCTAAGAAACGGCTTATCCGATTCAGGCGTGGTTTACAGTAATGTAATGTCGTAAACTTCACTTAACATTTAGTTTAAGTAAGTATTAAATTTTTAACGCTCTCTCGGCGATTTCGCGAAGGCGGTCGGTAGTAATACCGGCGGCCGTGACGAAGCGAGTGAAGATAGCGTTAAAACTTCAGATAGTTCCTGAAGCATCGCAAATATCACTGAATTTTTGAAGAAAAAACATTTTCTTACCATCGGGTGAATACATTTTGTACTAAAGTACTTACTCGTCTTTTATTGCAGGGCCGTCAAGTACCGCTGCGGGCGCAACTAACGACGTATCAATTGTAAAGCTGAGGGGCAGAACTCACAAAGTTATAAGGTTCGAATTATTAAATTGGTCACCGCTAATGAAGACTTTTGTATGAAGATATTTTTGAGTATTAAAATTGTAATGCTTTCTCGGCGCTTTCGCGGCGGCGGTCGGTAGTAATAAGGTTTCATGTCAATCGGTTCATAAATAAAAAAAATATTGAAACAAACAACTCTCTCGCCACTTCACCAAGACCAAGCGAGGAGCGTAGCCGCTGGTGGGTCAACTGTTAATTAATATAATGTCATCTCTACAGTTCCTGTGATGTTTATGTTCATTGTTACGAAGAAGGTTTGTCTAATAAACTGTCCAACCACACTTCAATAGACATGTTTGATTTAAGGTCCCTATCAAATTGGAACGGTCAGAATTAAGGGACAGCAGTTCCTTAGACACAATAGGCGTCGATTTAAAATAAAGACACCCCGATTGAGGACCCTCCTTGTGGCTGGACTTAATGTGCTGGACTTGGCGTTTATCTTTCTGCACAGAATTAGCAATGGGTAGAATTGTAAAATGGCATGAAACAAGCTGAGACTAAAGTAAACTATCTACACTAATATTATAAAGAGGTCATTTTTGTTTGAGAACTGTGAGTTTAGACATCTCACGAACTACTAATCTTATTCTAATAATTCTTTTACTAATAAAAAGCTGTATTATTCCTGAGTGTTATATATAAGCTCTTATATTTTATATTGATATACGTATCGGGCGGGTCTTTTAAGTTATTATAATAGCTTATTTGGTATACCCCTCTTTTGTTAGACTTATGTCAGAAATTTTGTAACACTGATATTACCCAAGACCGATTGACTTTTGAAACACAAAAATTGGTAGAGATTAAGTATTTATTTCATTGTTTGCAGTATTAAATCACAAAATCTAAGTCAGAAAAACCAGTCTTTTGGCTGTTTTATCTATACGCGCGCTGTCTTAACGGTTTTGTGTATGTTTATAAAATGTGTATAGCAGGCATGTTCACCTTCAATATCCTTATAAAAAATCTATATTATTATTTTTAAGCCTTATCAACGTATTGTATGTTAAAGGTATAGAAATGTTTAAGGATATATTCAGATATATTTATTAGTGACAATATATATTGAAATATTTGGATATATTTGTGAGGGATAATATCTATTGCCCCTGATAAATATATATCCATGAAAAGTTTATCATTAAGAAAATTGTATGTAGATTAAGTTTTTGCTTTTTTCTCATTGATATAAATAATGTAAAAAAAGAAAATACCGATGATATTATAATGATGAAATGTACTTTTATCCTACTGTACTTCGAAAACAGATAAATACATTTTAGCTCTCTTTGCTCTTTTTGTAACAGAGATAAAGAGGTAGAGGCCAAATTTTATCTTTGATATTAGTTTTGAATAAGAAGTTTAGCAATTTATGAACCTAGAATCTGCGGTGAAAACCCTGGACTTATATTTAGCAAAAAAAAATTACATCCACATACCTACACAAAACGTTTCAGCCTCCCCAGCCTTTATATTTAGGGCTGTCGATCGCTAACGCACTATTCTTCCTTACATTGTCCAGTGAGAAACTATTCCATAATCTGCAGCCTGCCTGGTGGTAGACCGAGACAAAAGAAACGCATCACTCACCGCCCCTGTACAGTTTCGGACATTGGTCACAATGATCATACCCGCTATTTGTCTTCGGGATTAACTTGCTTATCGGGCGGGTCTTTTAAGTTATTAGCTTTTTGGATTATGCCTCTTTTGTTGGGCTTATGTCAGAAGTTTAGTAACACTGATTACTTGAGACCGATTGGCTTTTGAACCAAAAAAATTAGCAGAGATTACTTAAATATCAATTTCACTCGAGACACCGCAAAGGAACTACTGTAAAGTGAACTTATCTATCTACAATATTGTTCTAACAATATGAAACGGACATATAGGAAACCAATATAAAATTACACTTAGTTTTTACAGTTTAATAATAACTTTATTAATAATTTGCTTAATTAATTATTTTCAGTTCACATACTTGGCACAGCTGTCATTTAGCAGCGTGCGCCAACACGATCGCTATTGCAATCAGTCCTCATTTGATATTTGCTACCTGCATAGGGCTGGTGAAATCACACCTCAAACTTGATTCTGTCCTCACATTTAACTTCTGCAATACCACACGTTTACTTAAATCCATGACATGTCAAATGAAACCAATCTGCGGTTACTTGCAAAGGGAGTTTCCTAATGTCTCAGGACCGCCTCCGGGCCGTTACTGACCGCTGTCCTGGGACCGGTTACTATTAAAGTGCTAAGAGGGACATTAAGCCCCCAAGGGCCCTGTCATCCGAATAATTTAACGTCTTAATTGTGTTTGGTTTTTGCGGGTGTCGGTAATTTGGACTATTGTTCAGTGTTCGGTAAGGTGAGGCCATCAATCGTCATTATTGATGGTTGTTTGGTGAGCATCTTTAACTTACAAGTCCGGTTGAAATTAATTTTGCAATCATTTTATTTTATTTTGATTACACCCACTACTGTAGTGGGTCTGATAGACTTCAAGATGTTCGCCTTCGTTCAATGGTTGGGAATAGAATACGCTTACTTACCAACTAAGATTCTTGATAAGCAAATCGAACAAGAATCATCGAATCATAAATAATTAGACTTGTATTTTTCATCTTGTTCTATCTCTCCGTCTGCAGACTCGTCTACAATTTTATTTTTTGAAATTACTAAATCCCATTTGTAAAGAAGCAATACTCAGAATCAATCTCATTAAAAATAGCGTAGCAAATATAGCCATGAGCTTACGTTATTACTAATTAATGTTTTTCTTGCAAAACAGTCCCCGTCTTACCAAAATATTAATATTGGGCGTCGGTCGTAGGGTGAATACCAAATTAACATTTGCTACCTTCGCAAACATCAAGACACCGGATACAATGTTTGCTTCTATGTAAGGCCCTTGAATGAATCTTAATCTTCCTGAGTCAGGTACCTTTGACTTTAGGATCTCCATGTTTCGTGGCTTTTGTAGGATTTTATTTACAGATAGCACAGCTTTTTGTAGGTACTTACTGCTGTATTAAGGCGGATTGTGTGATAATTGTGAAAGGGAAGCTCACTTCCACACTTCAGTGCATTGGTATAAGGTGATGAGACAAAACACTACTGTTACCTATGACAGTTGTAGTCCAATTCAAAGGCACTGCAATACGCTTATAATTCTTAAACATTGTAAGTCTTTTTCGCCCAGTAATTTCAGTTCTGCACAATATTGCTTCACGTCATGCCTACTAGCTAAGATATTCATTTTCAATAAAGACAATAGGCACTTACATGAGACGACATTAAGTTTTTTGTAACAACAGAGTCATTCGATTTATTCATTCACTCATCTATTGCCTAGACATACTTACTAGTTACACGCTTTGCTAATAAGACGTAATACTCGTCAGACGCGGCTACTAATACGATCAGCGTTATTGGAAATTTTACTACTAAGTTAACGCGTATTGCACGTAAAATTACAGCAATTTTCAGTTTTGTCCTACAATATCATAGAATTATGGATGCAGTGTGGGCCCGCATGTATAACTTAATCGGCACCCTCGCCCTAACTCGCCTCTAATTGTTTGCGCCCGATATTGTCGACGACCATATTCATATTCTATATGATATTCTGTATTTGTTATCAGCCATTAATTGATAGATAGATAATTTAATAATAGATTGGTTACTTTAGTATTTCGAGAACCTTATTAGATCTAGATTGTAAACAGTAACAAAATGTATGTTAAACCGAGTGTTAAAAGCCAGAATATAGCCAAAAATACAGATAATATGCTACTCGAATAGAGAAGATTTTTTGGTTATTGTTTTCTAAATATTATATACTTACTAAAATAATCGATATAATGCAGGTATTAGACAAAGTGCCTACATTTATATCCAGACGGGCTTGCGGACTTCAACGTGGCCAGATCTTTCTTTCTTGGAAATTGCGGCAGTGGCGAAGAATTATTTTAGTCAGAAGGCTGCTAATAGTAAAATATAATCTTTCTTGTGACGATTTCATAAAGGTACCATCACGTATGCACTATCGAAACGTATTTTATTGTAGTTTTTAATTCAATTAACACACACTAATTGTGTATACGAGCAGAAACACATATGCAAAATAATTTAACAGGAACAAAATTGGATTTGGTTATTAATGTATTTTTATAATTTCTCTACTTTTGAGTCTTTGTGTATTTTAATCTACTAGGCAATTTCTTTTTACCTACATTTCTAGTCACTTGAAAATAACCTTGTAATAAAAAATTCCTTGTCTTTTAATTGAGTTTAGTTGATTGCACGACAGAAAGATCCCCACATTATCTCACGTTCCATGCTTTTCAGAATTCAATGACTTCCACGTATTCTGTGTCACGAGTGTTCAACAATCGTGACAAATAGCACTCATATACTCTTGGTGTTTATGCACTCTTAGTACATTTGACTGTCTTAAACTTTTCGTGCAGTTAAAAGGGGTGGGGTGAATTTATATTTTCTTCTGAAGAAGATTTAGACTGTTGGTAGGGGCTTAAGTTGTGTAGCCATTGCTCTAACTAAAGGAACGCATTCGGGACGTAGCTTTTTGCCATATTGGCACATGCCTTTATGCCATAATAGATTACAAGGCATTCTACGATACGTAATCGCTCTGATTAGTCTGTGTAATGTTTGCACTAGACAACGGCTTCACCGTCCAATTAGTTTTTAAATTATTTATTGATCAAAGTCTCACAGCTGCAATACAATTACAATAGTTTTTTAACCCTGGCACTTAGGTTAAGTTTTTTCAGTGAAATGCTGAGTCGATTCTGAAGTTGGTAACATCGTGACGAATTCTTGTGTATCTTGTCAAGGACCTCGTCCTCAACGGACAGCAAACAGAAGGGATCTCCTTTCCATCTTCAAAACTGTGTCTATTGTAATGTGTGCCACGGACCACGGATATTGCTTATTTGGTGTACTATGTCGTAATAACCTGTAATACGTCAGAACTTAGTACTATTTGTTGGAACGCACATTGTTTTACACCTTTTTTTTTGGGTTATTATGTTGTAATAATCTATAATTCAAACAGAAATTTGTATTATGTATATGTTTAGACCCCTAAAGGACAGTTCAGCACATAAATTGTATTTTTTATGATGTACCGCCTACTGTAGCAATGCATTTGTCTAATATACTGTCTTCTTTCATGTGTTACTTTATTGTATTTATTTGTAAAATGCTCAAATTTTCATCAATTTCGGAATTTCGGAACGTAACGGTTTGGCACATTATATATGTACATATGTACTATGTCCAACAAATACTCAAAAGTATAATGTAATCAAGCTTTTATCATGTAATAGTCTCACTCGTTTCTCAATCTAGCAGATAGATTATCTTTAATTCGCTTACTGTTATTTTTTAAATTGTAACAGTTATCTGGTCTATCAACCTCAGGTCAGTTGTTCTTTATGTACTTGCATAACAATTATTTAATTATATTCACTGTAGGCATGGAGTGCAAGTACTCTGCCTTGACTCTTCAGGTCATCATTTTATTTTATATTTTCTAAATAATTCTGTTTTTGCACTGTGATGGCTGTCACAGCTATTTCCGAGACTTAACCATCTTGTCCATCTGCGTGTACCGGGAGCTCTACTGGTTGTCGGTAGTCTAGTACCTGAATATTCGCTAGACTAATGCCTGGCCCTCACACGCATTCCAGGGTTTTCCCGGGCTATTCTTTACCGGACTGGTGCCTCTACCACGACGCTGACGAAAGCTGCTCGACCTTGTGCCCGAGTCCATACAGCTCGACACCGTGCTCTGCATCATCATCATCTGCAGAATCATGGTGCCTGCTCTGCTCTACATTACTCATCAGAGGGTACCGCCAGCGATAGCGTTCAACCACGGTAGCACTGAGCCACATCTTTTATTTCTTCCCTAAGCTAGTGTCAGAACTCAGACAATCGGGCTCCAATTACAGTGCAAGTTTTTGTTATATTGTATGTACAGGACGTATCCTGTACATAGTTACACTACTATGTTACACACTAGATGTATGTTTGACTTTAAAATGAGTAAGCTGTAATATCACTGTAAACTTATCCCATTTTCTTTACCTAAATTTATTTGAATGTATTTATAAGAATTTATACAACGAAAAAAATAATTATTAATTCATATTTGTTGTGTCGTTATTATTCTATAGGTATATGTTATATTTACTTTGTATGCTATTCCGACTATAATCAATCATTTCGGTATCTAAAGAAAATCAAGCAATGTTAGAAGCGTATTCGTGGATTTTATTTAGTCTAAATTAGACATAATAAGGTACGTGTATCATAAACGTGGTCCATTGAATGAAAATGGTTTGATAAAAGGTTTGTACTAGCTCATTTGATTTTGCTTTTCAGAAAAATTGAATCCGTTAAGAAGTCAAATAATGTTCAGGAGATAATATTTATTATTACTGCTCACGCACTAACAAATATTATGCCATTATAATGGACTAACTTCGCTCCGCGGTTTCATCTGTGTGTATGGAAGATGATTGAGATCAAGTAAAATTTGAAAAATTTAATAACGACTTCCATTCTATTCAGTTATTGAAATTTATCTCAAAAACTATTGAACCGAATTTGATGGAATTTAAATAGGACTACACGGGAAGCACCAACTTTCAAACAAAAAAATAATTTTTTGAATCGGTTCACCCAGTCGAAAGTTTTGAGGTAACATTAAAAAAATACAGGCGAATTGAGTACCTCCTCCTTTTTTTGAAAGTCTGTAGAAAAATCAAACAAAACATATAGCCTGTGTCATTCAGGGACAATGAAGCTTTTAATGGACAATGAATTTTTGAAATCTATCCAGTAGTTTTTGAGTGAATTCGTTACAAGCATTCATAAATACGAATCATTCCTCTTTATAATATTAATGTAGATATCTATATTAAAACAAGTACAATTTGAAAAATTTAATACCGACTTCCATTCTATTACTTTGGTAAAAATCAGTTATTGGAGTGTAACTCAAAAACTACAGGACCGAATTTGATGAAATTTAAATAGGACCACACGGGAAGCACCAGCTTTCAAACAAAAATAAATAAATAAAAAACAAAGGAATTTTGAGAATCGGTCCACCCAATCGAAAGTTATGAGGTAACAAACACAAAAAATTAAATAAAAAAATACAGTCGAATTGAGTACCTCCTCCTTTTTTTGGAAGTCGGTAAAAAAGATGTATGTTATTACTGAATGTGTTAACTCAACGTATTTTATTCAAACCACTTCATTTGCGGTTCCTTATGACAATAATAATTAAAAGACCATCCAAAACTGGAGGTTTTCTAGTCGCCGACTCAAAATAAACAGTAGAATGTAGACAGTGGAGTATCCAGTGTTTTCCTTTAATTAGCATATCTGTGTTGTCTTGTGCCTCCATTGTTACATCATTTACATATGGAAAAATGATACGTATCCCAAATCTAGCTTGAGAGAAGACGTTAATTTTGGGTCATGTCTAGTTTTAGAAAATAAGGATTCGGATTTTACATGTTCAATTTGACCAATAGGTAGGTAATAATATTTATTCTAAGTGGACACAAGCTTCTACAGTATTTTTATACATGAATGGTTTAGTCTTATATTCTACGATAATCCAAGGAACATCAAGGAATATTTTAACTGTATAATATTTCATCATCCTCATCTCAGCCGTCGAAGAGCCACTGCTGATCTTAGACTTCCCCCACAAATTTTGAAAGGGACCGGTTGGAAGTGGCCTGCATCCAAGTCCGTTTATCAGATCGTCTATCAACCTTGACGGTGGACGAACTACGCTGCGCTAGCCGGTGTTCTCCACTGTAGAACCTACTGGCCCCATTGGCCATATGTTCTGCATGCTATGTGCCCTGCCCACTGCCACTTCAACTGTACTTACAACCTTATAAATATTATATAAACTATCTGAGAAATATATGATTTGCATTGCACCAAGTTATTTTAAACATGGTTTGCGTAGAGTATCTGATCAGTACTAAAGCATACATGCGAAATGCGAAAACAATATAATAGATACTGTCACAGTAGTTCTGCTTGGCCCAAAGGTGGTCGTGGCGTGATCATGCAGCGTCTACTCCCTGGGCCGGTAGTCTCGACATGTTCGCACGAGTTAACGGCCGTAACGATTGTCGTTAAGTTGCCATAGTTCAGATTTTACGTTAGCGCGGCCTGTTACAAGGGTGGCCGCAACTAAGGTAAATTACTAGTCTGTGGCAACTTACCGACTGATGTCGGTTGCAATTTTTCAGTTTATTTAAGTTCTATAAAAGTAAATTTATAGTACTTTGAAAACCGGAAAAAATCAAAACGTACGGGCATAGTAAACAATGTGTTGATTACATGAAAAAACCTTTCACTGATGCAATCCTCTTAACTTTTCTGTATAAAATGGATTAAGTATATCTATTGCAACTTCATAATATAGCCACAATATATTTCAAGTACGTGTGCCTTACTATCAGAGACCAACATAATATTGGTCTGTGCTTACTATGTATCGTTTTCGAATTAGGTGCGTGTTTATAGTTTTGATATCACTATGAATGAAAACATAGTTTCATGAATAGTGTTTTAAAAAAAAAGGTTCAATTTGACCAAACAAAAACGTACCTTAAAATTGTGCGATGTAAGCTCTCTCAACAAACAATATGTGTCGCAAGAAAACCCCCCTTGCAAAATTATACGCGCATTAATTTGCCATATTAATTTCGCCGTAAAACTCAGCTCGCGACAAGGCGGGGTTTCAGTCCGGGAATTCGGGAAGTTTCGCGTCCCAAGCGGCCGCTTGTTCACACAATCGCTTGTTCTACCTTGTACTGTGTATTCTGTGGTTCTATGGCTATAACGCGCCTTTATGGGAATAGATATAGTGTAAATAGCGGAAGTAGGTTATCTTGCTTATGATGTGGAGTTGTCCTGGAACATAAAGCAAAAAAAAGTTTAAGCTAATTTGGGTAAATCATTATACTCAATAAACACAAAATATTGCTAGAAATTCTTACATTCTTCTTCTTCTTCTCAGTCGTTACGCTCTTGACAAAGCGGTCAGGTCATGGTCGTCATGTAATTGTGGTGGAAGCAGATGTAATGCGCCTCACGATGTCTTATATTATCTAGTTACATTTTAACAGTAAAACGTATTTGTATATACCACAGCGGGGTTGATATTTAGGTATGTCAGCTACTTATACAAATTGTCACAAAAGTATTTAATTTTACGCGTTACCGCTATTTGATTTTCATGTTATAACCATTTAAATGATGGCGACGATCATTCACTTAGGAATTCAGCTGTTAAAACTGATATGTATATATTAGTTACTGATCCATCCATTTGATTGGCTGTTGAATCATAGTTCTAGTCCAAATACTTTCCACTTACTTACGTTACTTTATGTCTACGCACACTAATAAATTAAAAAAAAAGTGTTTTTATGAAGTTATCCTACATATCAAGTTTAATTATTTTCAATTTAAAGTAAAATTAATGAAAAGGAGGAACGAAAGGGTTTCAATCGATTTTATTTCTTACAAGGGGATGTTACACACCTACTAGTACGTATTCATTCGTACATTAGAGTCACAGATTTCTTTACTACCTCTGTTTTTTTCCAAATGCAATGTTAATAAAGTCGTTGAGAGTCGTACTATAGGAATATGCGGTTAAACCTAAAACATTTTTGAATTTCATAGAGCAAGAAGGAAACATTCGCTACTGGAGTGACTGTGACACTGACTTTATATTAGGCCTAGCTACACGTTCAGGAGGGATGCGTGTGTTATTGCTAATAACGGAGTTGTAAAACCCTTTCGTAAGGTACATTGTTTCGTTAATGTTTAATCAACGTCTGTTTGAGATTTACGTGAATGTAGGTTTTCTTTTCTTGTTACAATCATTCATGGTTTTATTAATGTATGAATTCAATCGTTTATTATGCCTCACGCGGTACTATATAGCTACGTAAGTCATAGCGTGAAATGGCCCATAATGGGCCTTACAATTATACACTTACAAAGGGTGTATATATGTCATCGTAAAGGTTATTGGTTATATCTACAAAATCAGACATAATAATATAAATATTACTTACCATTACTATGTATTCGGACGACTATAATTTTTTTTTTGTGATTGATACAAATTGATAGAAAAATGTGCAAATAACGGGCTACTTTCCATTTCCGATCCATTCCTTCTCAATGTGCAGTGAAACGATTCATCAGGACTGACAGCTGGCGAGGCTCATTTTTAATGCTCTTTCGCCCTTGTTGGAGTGTCCGCACTGAACGATACGGAAGCGCTACTATTGATACGCTGGCGTGCCAACCCTAGGGGATTGAGTGGTCAATCGGGTCGTAATTTATGATGACGATTCTAACTCCATTACGAAACTTTGTTCTGAAGATATCCAATGACCCGTATTGATTTTGTTCCCAGTTAAAAGTGTTAAGTACCAATGACGCTGGCTGCAATAATTGTTTAGTGGCCGTGCAATCTATGATAACATTTCTTTTAACACAAATTTGAACAGGTATAGTCTGACCTTAGCTACGGAGTTGGTATATCCTGATCAGACATCTTATTAAATAATAAAGTCTTTAGAAATAATCATAATGCCTATTGTATAGGCTCTAAAAATCAGTGACATGTAAGAATGTATTCTATAGTTACTGTAGGTATAGTAGCCTAATGACACAGGTTAACTTATAGTAAAATAGTGTTCGTAGTACAATACTATCCAGTATCCATAATGCCGTGTTTATTGAATGCGAGAAAAATAGACCACTGACCATAATCTTGTGTGCGAATCGTTCTTTAAGCATTTAGCACTCTCAAGAGTTTTGAATATATTCGTTGATGCAAATAAAAGCACTTAAATTGTCTTACTATAACAAATGATTATATTTTTTACATCAGTAATAAGTACCAACCCTACGACAAATTACTTCGTATGGTAAATATCAGTCAAAAAGGTGAAATTGTATATCCTTCTTGAGATAAAAACAGATGATATTTTAGCCAACCCCGAAGGTAAGAAGTTTGCGAAGTCACGTCTACAATTCAGACGTAATCAAGCATACCGTCTCAGAATAGCAAGTTGGATCAAACAGCAATATGTTACCGTAATTCATCCCTACATCTATCTCGTATAAGCGCTTATCACGGCCCGACCGTGATAAGCGTTTTCTCATGACTTGCATATTCTAAGGTACTTGATATTGCCAGAAAGGTAGCTACTGCGAAAGAAACCTTTTTCGGTTCCAGACCGGAAAGCACAACGGTTTTGCTTCTCATGTGTAAGTGTAAGTCAAACGTGGAACTATCACACTAATATTAGGTGAAAATTTGTGAATAAAGAAAAATACATAAGTACACATTTTTATTTAATCTAATGAGACCTAACGTGTTTCTATGATATGTTTTAAATACTTAGTCATATTAATCAAAAATACAAACAGCTTCCGATAAAAAAAATGGGTGGTCATACTTATATAAGTAGATATGTAGTGGGTGTCTGTCTGTATCTGTGACATCCTAACGCCGAAATGGTCCAATTATTTTACAGTCAGCATAGTAAAATTTAAATTGAAATACTTTGTTTTCTTTGTTATTAAATGAGAAGCTTTATTTATTTCGGATAACTTTATCGACTTAATTGCATACGACTACCAGCATAGTTTCAGAGTAGCACCTGCTCTCCAAGGCGCATCTAGGGAGCGCGACCACGCGTGAATCTAGCAATCGACATGTTTATCGCTTTAATATAAAATAAAGGGAACAGCGACAGGGTTGCCAGATATCAATATAAAATAAAAAGAAAAGGGAGCCCTGCAGAGATATCGATATATGAAAAATGTCGACACGCAATCTGAAAAGGAAATTGCCTTTTCTTTTTGCATTATCTTCAAGGATTTTTAAGATCCTATGTATGATGATGTAATATGCTAATGGGATTTTGATGTTGTTTAGAAAACTTTAACAAAATAATATATAGATATATTATGTATGTGTACTGTTCCATTTTTTGTCGCTGTAAAGTATTTTTATAAACCTTATATGTTTATATATTACATTACCAAAAATATCATCCAAAAGTTTACTTTAAAAGGTTAGGGCTGCAATTAATATATTAATTACATGAATATAATATATTACTTTTAGGTTTCCGTCAGTTTAAATAAAATGTATTTTATTCTTAAATAACAGTATGTTTCAATTAACAAGATAAGTAAGGGTATAAGTACATATGCCTACAATAAACTCTAAAGTTGATACACACTTGTACCTCACACACGAGGATTCAAACCACGGAGCACAGGGGTGCGTACATAATAATTTTATTTGTTTATAATTTTAATAACTCCCCATACGCGCCGTATATTACGCACCAGTGAGGGTGTGCATATTTTTCACTTCGCTCTTATAGTATAGGAGTATATGAGAGTTAAGATCAATAAAAATAAGGAGAGAATAAAGTGCTCTAGTTTTGCAGGGTTATTACAACTTTATTTTAAAATTTCAGGCTATATTATGAGTGGAAGATTCTGGTGCTTAGTGCATTCTTGATGAACATTTATAAGAATTTTTTTGGTTTTATCCTGAGTATTTTTAATACTTAACCAAAATGACCGATAGCTCTCTTGCTACCCGCCTACAAGGAATATTGTCACTTTAGAATTTGGTGCCCGAGAAAGTGTCAAGAGCGATATTTATAGATTATCCCGGATTTTCCCGCTGAAATATGCCAAGTGGTGGCCATAAACGTATTTCCGTATCAGGGTGATGTGGCGAGGTTCTGGGAGTGGTAAATCATGCTTAAAACTACCTTGAGAACTGTTCAGGGTCTCTGCTAGCCGACACTCTTCGCGCTAAAGAACAATTAAAATATACTACTACTTCACTTGAAATGAAACAAATTATATTTAAACGTTTTCAGTTATATAGGTAAACTACAATTACAGTTGGTAATAAAATACGTTGTTATTAATGTATTATACTGTTTTAAAAAGGTTAGAAGGTTAATTTTTATTTCTTAACAATCAACAAATATCCACACGCAATATCATCATCTCAGCGGTAGGACGTCTTTCTGAGCATACGCCTCCCCCACAAATTTTCAAAAGAACCGGTTGGAAGTGGCCTGCATCCAACATCGTCCTGCTATCCAACCCCAAGCCTTCCCGTGGGTGCCGTAGAAGGCGGCTAAGGGATATCAAACCAGAATGTGGGAAAGTGTATGCGAGGTGTGAGGGCTTTAGGGAGCGAACCCTAAAAATTTTATTATGACTGTCCCCTCTCTTGTAGTCTTGCAAGCAGCGTTGTATGCCAGAAAAAAACCTAACAGACTACTCGAGGCTAGGCGACGGTCATTTATATAATACCAGATATGGGCATAGGTTGAGAGCTGTGCCGCGGCGACTGGCCAAAACTGCTAAGCTGGTACATGTTATGGCTCCGACAGACTACAACTGCATCCCGGCTGAGATACGAAAAGCACCTTCAAATAAGTCATTTCAAAATAGATTAAAAGGGTGGCTCATCGAGCAAGCTTTCTATTCGTTTGAAGAACTAACGGATTCAAATATTTATGTGTAAGTGACATGAAGAAGAAGCCTATATAAATAGGGCATTTATCTTTTTCTTTTGTTTTTGTGACTCATTATTATTTAGAAAATTGACATGTAACATTGTAACGAATAAATTAACTATGAACTAACTAACTATGAACTATGTACCTTCTGAGCAAAAACCCGAAAACTGCGCTCGCCAACCCGCCTGCCAAAGCCTGCCGTGGCAAGTATTGGCGAAACCCCCCATGAAACACGCAATATACAACTTCACATCAAATATTTTTAACAAATTGCACCTTATTATCATTTCAGTGTCATTTCACCGTTGATTTGATACCAGTACCTATTTAATTTATATTTTGTATGACTCACTTTTACAATTCAAATTTTTTAATCGTGCAACTTTAAACTTACCATCCAATTTCTACAATAAAGCTACAAAATGCTTAGCACGCTGACACTTTCATAATATTATATTTATGTACTTGTTATATATTACTGGTAATTTATTCAGGTATTTTAAAAACAAAATTGTAAAACATAGTTTTTTTTTCAAATATTTTTCATGAATTTATCTTATAATTGAACACGGAGCTTATAGATTAGTTTTTATTTTTACTTTTAATATTTTGTAAATAAAGTTAATTATTTTTAGTACCAACTACATTACCTACCAATAATGATTGACATATATATATCTCGTGATTTGTATATTTTGTGTACACGTCATAACGCACTAATCAAATATGCTGTATATTATTTATTTATTAATTAAATTTTCATATGCAATAAAGTTATTATAGGTCTATGGTTCGTTGTAAGAGTTATAATTAAGTGCTATATGTATACCGGCATTGCAAAGTATATATGCAATTTAATACCAATAAAGTTCTTGGTCTATATATGAGTATAAACATACATATACATACATATATAACAAGTTGACAGTTTAATTAACATGACAGATAAACGATACAGTTCTTGAGCTCGATACTTATGCGTTGATTACACCTAACGAGTACAGTGGCGAGTCAGTAAATGAGCTCTCGGCCGAGAGAGTCGCCGAACCGAGTGGGTGGTCACACGTATTTACTATAGTGGCGAGTCAGTTCAGTTTTGATCACGCTTACGTCTGCAATGGATCGCAAAAAAAAAGGAATTTAAACGAGTTTTCAACCGGCTGTTACCAGACATTATTAACGAATTGTGGGATTTATTAGAAGATGAAGACCGAAGAATTTGGACCAGAACATGGATGTTAAGGCGACCAGCCCTTGGAGCAACAAATACCCTTTTTAATGAATTGCAGTCAGAAGATCCCAAAGAATTCAAGGCACTTTTGAGAATGACTGGAACGTTTTGAGACATTACTGGAGAACATAACACCATATATACAAAGACAAGATACAATTCTGAGAGAAGCAATACAAGCAAAGGTTAAACTGCAAGTAACATTAAGTTATTTAGCAGCTGGGATAAGCTATCGATATTTGCAAGCATTTTATAGAGTGTCTCGACCTGCGATATCAGATTTTATACCAGAAGTACTAGACGCCATCATAAACTATTTAGAATTGTATGTGAAGGTAAGTGTTTTAGTGTGAACTTCCAGCATTGGACTGCTATAGGTTAATTATTTACAATTTAATTAAACCAATATTTGACTTTATTCCGATTTATTGTTAATAAAAATCAGTAACTACACAAGTACTTACAACTATTGAATCGTATTACTACTAACAGAAGCTGCCTGCATAGCTGAATGAATGAGATCATTTGTGGCAATATTTTGTGTTGATAATTCTGGTTCTTGGATAATATAAGAATAAACAGCATTACTATTTTCAGTACCAACTTCATATGTGTCGGCTGTCTGTCTTTCATCGTAACTTGAATAAGATGCTGGAGTCGCAACTGATCCGTAACTGTAGGTAGAGTTTGATGAAGCTGATCTCTCCCTATAATCTGTTATCCCAATTTCGGTTTAAACACATTGTATTTTCTGTTGTGCCCTTAACGCATTTTCAATTGACATTTTTTTTAATTGCATCGTAACACTTTTACCAAAAACGTCGAATGGTGTTTCTTCTTCTTCTTTAGCGTTTACTTTATCGTGCATCGTCTTTAAATCATGAATGGCTTTTACTATTTCTCTAGGCCTTTTTTTTGGTCGTGAAGGAGTAGCAGAAGCGCCAGTAGATGAATTATTTGTAGTATTGGCATCAGTGACTGTAGATTGTGAACAATTTGCTTGTGCAGAAGAGGCTACGCATTGTAAATCACTTTGCTGTTGCTCAGCATTTTGATGACCGTGAATTTGAGACCCCGATTGAATCTGTAATTAACAAAATAAAATTGTTTCAGATACCAGATCATAATTAATGGCAAGAAATTGAAGATGGTTTCAGAACTAGGTGGAATTTTCCTGGATGTCATGGCGCCATCGATGGCAAACATGTTTTGATTGATGCGCCTTCAAATTCTGGAAGTGAATATTTCAACTATAAGGGTTCGAACAGTATTGTCTTACTGGCTGTAGTTGACCATGATTATTGTTTTCGCTATTTAAATATAGGAGCAAATGGCAGAAACTCAGATGCAGGAATTTTCAGACAAAGCTCACTACGTCATAGTCTCGAAAATAATTTACTACCCAAGAGAGGTTTTTTAGTGGGCGATGATGCTTTCGCATTAAAAATGTATTTACTTAAACCATATAGTGGTACCAATCTTACAATGACGCAAAAAATGTTTAACTACCGCTTATCCAGAGCGCGCAGAATAGTTGAAAACGGATTTGGTATTCTGGCAAGCAGATTTCAAATTTTCCAAAGGCGTATACCAACTGATGTCGACACAACTGATAAAATCATACGAGCCTCATAATTGGCTACAAAAGACAAGTCCAAGTACATATTTTCGGCGAGATTGTGTTGATGAAGAAGACACTGATTCAGGCACTATAATTGAGGGGTCTTGGAGACGAGAACTTATTAACACCTTGCCAACCATTACCGACCACAACACAAACTATGCAGGGAGGGTAGCAAGAGATTTACGTGACAAATATGCAGAATACTTCTCCGGCCCAGGTGCCGTTCCATGGCAAAATAGAATGATTAGCTAAAAAAACATCTACCTATGTAATAAATATGTTATGATTTAGGTTGTAAAAACGTAAATAAAATAAATACTCACATTCTCGTACGTTTTTCTTTTTAGATCATTCATGAATACCTCCTCCATTTCCTTGAGCCATATTTGAAACATAAACATTATTTAGTCCAGCTCCCGATTTCTTTGAGTTTTCAATTTTTTTCAATTCTTGGCTGTAAGCTGATCTTAAATTTTTGATTTTGTTCTTCACCTCTGTGACTCCAAAGTCGTTGATGTTCATCTCATTTACTATTGCAATTAGTGCTGCATTGCGCTTATCCTTGCATTTGTAATCAGGTGATGAAAAATTCCACAAACAGTCATGTATTTTGTAACACTGAATAAATTTTATTGTTGTTTCCAAGCTCCATTTGTTATTAGCGGACATTTTAATTGAGATTAGGATAATTTTAAAACATAAACACGCACACTGCTTGGTGATGGATGAACGAACGAGTGGCGAGTAGCGGAGTGACAAGCGAGTACGTGTTCATACGTGCCGAGCGGGGAGGTGGGTACTCGGCCTAGTAAACAGATTGGGATTCTAGTGACTCTCTCGCCTCTCTGCTCGACCTAGCACTCGGCCGAGCACTCGTTAAACTGTTTATACCTACCGAGTACTCGGCCGAGGACACTGACTCGCCACTGTACTCGTTAGGTGTAATCAACGCGAAGATGGCTTGGAGCTAAACTTAAAATAGACCTAAACAAGCGTTTAAGCGATTAATTTGATTTTACGTGCTTGTACCTACTACATTGTTACATTCGTAGCTACCATGTTTTGATTCAAATAAAAAGCGTATTTCCTCATTTCAACTTCTCCAAAAAACTGTTGTTTGTGATCCAAAGCGTGCGGTGCGAAGTCAACGTGCACAATTTGAATATCAAATTGAAAGTTCGATGTTTCACCTCCGCTCTCGCTGTTTATCTTCCTTTCTTTTATTTTGTTATCACGAGCGGTGTGGTATTTGTTTTATGTATATGAGTGGCAGAAAGAATACTTGGAATTATTTTGCAGAATCATATCCCTTTTGTGGGTCCTGTTTGATGATCTGAACGTTTTTTTTCAGATATTTAAAATTAATCGAAACTAGAGGTCCCACAAGAAAGAAACATCGTTGCTATTGAAAAAGTAACCTTATTTAAGTTATTTATATACAAGGATTACTGAGTCGTAGGCAAACCGCAGTGTTAATAATAATTTAGACGGAAGCTTCATTTAAAGTTAAGAGTTCGTAATTTCTACTGAGATGGTTCTAATGCATGTACGAGTACCTACTTATTATGATTAGGTACCTAGGAACTAGCGTAACTCTCTGAAATATGCAAATATGTTTCAGAGAGCTTACCATTTTATGTAACTCAAATAGGATAAAAGAGGCTAACGTTTCAAACATAGATTTATCTTTTTGTTTATCGTTTGTGAAATATTTCCCACTATAGTTGTTTACAATGTTATGCCATTTCTAAACTCTTCATCGTAGAAACATTAATTATTTACAATGGTAAATATTATCATAAACCCATTTTTTGTGCATACTTTATGTAAAACTTTGTGAAAAGTGTAAAATACTAAGAAACTGCACAAATTTTACTGTAGGATTTTTAAAGGTTCGTTTAAAAACCCGCCTGCTTAGCGACACCAAACTTTGTATAGTTTTGCTTATTCTCGGACGGGATTCGAACCAGCGTCTTCTGACAATCCGTGTCAGACGGGCTACCGAGGCAGACCGTTCGACCATCGAATTTTAACTCTGTATCTGCGTTTAACTATCGATTAAACTCTACAAATCATAGCCTACTCGTAGTGATGGGAGTGGTAATTTTATACACTATTATTAGTATTTATAAATAATACACACGCTTAATTATCGATAAACAGATATTTTTGAATCAATGATTTCATGAGATGTCAACAGTGTATTAATCTTTAGGTATTCGGTAGATGCTTTCAGCCCCTTCCCAAGATCCCAAAGGACATCATCCCCAAGACGTCCACTCGTCCAAACCACCCTTGTTGTCTTAGTAAGCACTAACGCAGGTCAAGTAAACACCCTTAATGGATTCAACCCCTGTAAATTATCATCCGCCGGATATTGAATATATTAAGGCAATATTGCCATGTCTGAGGATCTTATGGCTATGACCGGTAGACCATGCTTCTTGGATCGTGTGTAATGGAAATTGCGTGAACATTAACTATAACTGGGATTGTTATAATCACTGTGATCCTGGATGGATTTATATGCTAACGCTACCCGCTACTCACGGATAAGATCGTTACTTATTATTTAAAAAAGTAATATTTTAATAATAATTTTAATGTTATCTGTTCCATTTGTTACCATCTGTAAATTACCGCTTATAAAAATGCTTGACAATATTTTTAAGGACATTACAGGCTTTGCAATTTTTGAAGAGAAAAAAACACATTCTCGGACGGGATTCGAACCCGTGTCTTCCGAAAATCCGTGGCAGACGCTATGACGAACTAGGCCACCGAGGTTCGAGGTCTGAGCATCGAATTTTAACTCTCTATCTGATTTTAATATCTTTATCTGATATAAAAAAAACTGCCCCGTCGTTTGGGGCGCTAAGCAGGTTTTAAAAAGTAATACTATAATAATTACTTTTAGTACTTAAGGCTCATGTGTCTATAATTTCGCCGGCACGCATACCTTTCCAACAGAACACAGTAATGCGTACATTAATGCTTCAAACCAAAAAGTTCTGGGACAGTCTTTTCTACCACTTTAACCGAAAACGTTTTTTTTACATATAAGTTTTTTGATAGATTAGATCTTATTTGCAACATCATTTTAGTCTCGCATTTACTCTGCCCGACGCCACTCGCAAAAACTAGCAACGCTACCGCGCATTAGTCGACTGGTGACGTAGGACGTTCACTGCTGCTGTATGTGCTGAGCGTACGCATCCTTTAAATTTAAAAAATACTTATGAGCGAATTCCGACCTTTATCAGATCGTCTGTCTGCGCTTGCCACTCTAACGTAAAAATAATACCTTATCTTTTATATTTAGTACTAGCTGCGCTCCGCAGTTTCATCCACGTGGTGATAGGTGATGATGATGTTGAATCAAATATAGCTTATAATACTCAAGCATAATGTACCTTTCTACTAGTAAAGGTTTTTAAATCACTTAAGTAAGTAGTTTTTTTACTACATTTAAACAAACAATCAAATATTTCTTCTTAGGGTAGATTACACTACTATTATAATAAAATTGTTAAAGTGTAAAAGCCCTTCATTCATACAGAGATGTGTGAATGAAAGACTGGTTGAATATTTGTTACTTTTTTACGTCAAAACGACTCAACTGATATGGCTGAAAGAGACTTTTTGTCCCAATGATGATCCCTGTGTCACTTACCGAACAACGAAGCGCACAAATGAAAGAAAGACAATTTAAAGGTTGTACAACTAACATTGTATCGTACAATAGTAATGATCATTAAATTTAGTCTTGCTGCAGACATGTGTGGATGAAAGACGGATGGCCGGTAGAATATTTGTTACTATTTTACGTCAAAACGACTCAACTGATATGGCTGAAAGAGACTTTTTGTCCCAATGATGATCCCTGTGTCACTTACCGAACAACGAAGCGCACCAATAATAATAATAATATAATAATAATAATAATTTTTATTAGTTCAACAGTAATATGCTTAGACATATTATGTACAAATTTACATAAGTACTTAATTAAATTTGTTACATTTGCAGCACTAGATATTGCGGTAGGATACCCTGTGTTTACAATATCTAGGTCTCCTCCGGGATACATAAACGTTACAGATGCAGTTATTGTGATTAATTAAAATAAATATTCAAATGTAAACTACCAATGAAAGAAAGACAATTTAAAAGTTGTACAACTAACATTGTATCGTACAATAGTAATGATCATTAAATTAATTCTTGCGCCTTAACTTCCCTGTAAAGTACATACTTGTTTTTATTTATTTTTCACTTTTTACTCGTATCAACCGTTTACAATGTCATAACACTTAGATGCACTTGTGGAAACATCGATGAATATTCGATCACATAATCTATCGATGGTATTTAAAAACAAAAAAAAAATGTCTTTAATTCACCAACTCGTACCACCTTTTGTTTGAAATTCTACTCAATATCCCGAACTCCATTATCATTTCCATCAGCGAATCGGCACGAACTGCAAATGGAACTAACCACAAAGAAAGGTAATTAGTCCCATCGAAATCAAAGCAACGAGATGGCAACACCAATAAAGGAAGAGGAGATGAACCAGACCGGTCGAGTCCTGCATATTAATCGACTAGGAAATAGATTAAAAATTCCTTGTCCTCCACCGCGATCGCGTTTTCAAACAACTTTTTTTAAACATTCTTATTTACATCACATTTTTAGGAACCCTCGTGAATAATTTAATGAATCTTAAGAAATATCGTTTTGATTGCGACTTTTGTTCTTTTGTATTTACATGCGAAAAGTTTAGAAGTCGACTTTATGTTTTGTAGACTAGCTGCATTCTCCAGCTCTTCCTTGGCGGATGATATGTAAAAATTTAAAAGTATCTCACTGTCGTTTTTAACTATAGATATAGTTTCGAAATTGTTTTAAAACGGTTTGTCGATCTGTACTTTTCGTATTTGTCTCGCATTATCCGTTGTTGTGTGAAAAAAGACAAACTAACAGACACACCAGTAGAGATATTAAAGTGGATTAATGTAACTAACCCTATTTTCGGGACTACAATACAAGAGGAAAAGTTTTAAGTTAAAGGTGACATTTTTTTCTAAATTCTTTAAAGGAATTACGCTCAGTGTAACAAAATTTAACGGATATTAAAAAGTTTAACCCGTCCTAAGAGGAGTTAATATTGACGGGCGTAGCAGATGGGACAAAGGGGGCCTTCACCATCTTCAAAAGAATTCAAAACGGTGACAAAAAGGCGTAAAGAATCACGGTGGGAAGGGGTGAAGTAACTTATGCGGCGAAGAAAGAGCCCCAAGAATTAACAAAAATAAAAGGTGACGGCCTTCTCCGGCCAACACTGTTTACGGGGTGGTGAGGGGGCCTTAATTAAAGGCTTTCGTGGACTTTTCGCGATGCAATTTGCCTAAAAGACAAGAATTATTTTTATTGAAGTCATCACTAATTTCGGGAGAGAAGCGGGGGTTGGCGGCGTCTTTTGTTGTGGACAAATGGCGGTTAATTGTTCGGGTTTTTTGGTGCTGATTGGGGAAATAATCGGCTGTCAACCATTGATTATTTTAATAGCGGCAATAGAAATTTTATGACGCATTTTGGTCGGTATTAAATAGTAATAATTTATTCATCGATCATTAATATTGTCTTGATGCTAAAATTACATCATTTATGTACAAATCACACCTATAAGTATTACGTTCTACAATAAATAGCCGGAAATGAACGATCGTGGATTTAAAAACTCCAACTGAAAGTCCAGTTCAGTTTCGTGATCCAAAATGTTCCCAAACAATCTAATTAAGTTCTGAGACGCTTAAGCAAAGTTTAAGTAGTATTAATTATCTTTCTGCTTTATTAATAAAAGTCTCAAGGAAAAAGTCAGAGTGGAGACAGTTGTTCGAAATCCGTGATCAGAAGAACTGAGGGGAATGTAGAGAGTAAAAATTAAAATCATAAGAAAATAATTAAAGCAAGGGAATTTATTGGACAGAGTCTACGTGATTAATTGCTTTTTCTCGGGCAAATCCGAAGAAAAGCAATAAGTGTCAATTTTAGTCGTACGCAAATTCATTGCTAAATTTTATTAATTGGGAAATTTTAATTAATGAGCTTTTTGAGTTATCGTTTTTTTTATTATTGTTGTCGCGCTGCAGATATTTGGTTGATACAAGTAACTGAAGAACATGTAAGGTGAAAACGTTGAGATCAAGTGTCATTGTTTTCCCGTAATACGTGTATATTAATAATAGTACTTTTATGTTTTTAGTAAACCTAATTAGGGAACAAACTACAACAAGTGAAAACTACAACAAACTAGTGAAAAAGTAGTAAGTATTGTAAAAGTTATACGAATATACTGAATTTAAATTAGTAATTACTAAAATGACAATAATATTTAAAATGTAATGTAATTTATATACTCATTAGTAATTGCAACACGCGTTAATTTGAACTTTATAAGGTTTTACAGGCTGCTGGCCGTATTGCGAGGCAGAATGCAACAACGAGCGCACCGCACTCAAGATCCAGAAGGCTTGTAATATTATTAAAAAAATACGAATAACATTCTACAACTTATTAACCAATTTGATATAGAGTAATTTACATAATTTTAACCTTACATCCCGCAATATTAAAATATCCTGTAACAAATGGCATCAATTTAATAATTCACTTACAGCGATCCTTCCTAATCTAGGGGTAACTTGACCATTAATAAATGGGAATGATACTTCAAAGTTAACCCTTATATTTGAGGCTCCCTTGAACGAATAATGAGACAACAGCTACTTGCCAGTTGCGACTGAGATGTCAGTCGAGAGTAATAGGTATACTGTTCTTTGGCTGAGATTTGTAGGTTTTCATTGGAGTTTTGTTATTCCACTTGAGGTCTAGGACACAGATTACTATAAATTACCTATACATATTATAAGATATGTATATTATATAACTATAACATGAGATCAACGGTGTCTTAGAAATATTCTATCGATGTTCAACTCTTATTAAAAGAGTTTCGTAGCCCAATATGGAGCTAATATAATAATATGATCATTCTATCCGGCTTAATCATTTCTACAGTTACAAACGTTAATGCATGTAAGGAGAATTTAAGGATAGCGCCCATACATGTAAATAGGGTTTTAAATGTATTTCATTGCGCCTCCTCGTGGTCATTGAAATGAAGAAGGTAAATTTTCAAACGTTTCTTTTTATCTTGTATATTACCTATACCCTTTACGATTTATGATGGCCCACTAAAGTGTCTTGCAGTTTTCGATCACTAAGTCTCTCTTAGTGATCGAAAACTGCAAGACACTTTAGTGGGCCATCATAATATATAGGTTATTATAATAGTTTATTTTTCCTGACTCATCAGAAGATTCTCAACAGTTCAAATCTAGAAGTTTCACATATAAATAAAATAAATATTATGTCGCTAACATAGGAGTGTATATATAAAAATACAATTAAGACATGGGTATGAGTAGTGATTTTCCAAAAAAGAGGTTTTCATGTATAGACTACATGAATAAGTAATATGACTATATGTTTATGACTCTAAAGGTATGTTACCTGAAATTATATAGTTTAATAAATAAAAATATATTTCATGTCACGGTATTAAGTACGTGAAAACGTACAATCAGACCCCCGCTTTATTTTAATGGAATTTCGAGTCTTCACAGTTTTTAATTTGTTATTTCTTATCATTTTTCATTCACTATTCAGATATTGTGATAGTCAGTCGTTACATAATATAATACATACAAAATTGTTTTATTACCTAATTTACGAAAGAAACGAGTATTTATTAAGTATATTATTTTCGTGTTTCATCAAGGGCCTCTACAGTATAGCCGAAGATTTAGGACGGATGCTTCGGGACAATAGTAGTCAGATCAACTGACTACTGCTCTGTAGAGTTGCAATAAAAATGTAACCATCTTAAGACGCGCTCGTACCCTAATTATAGTAAAAAGCAGAATTTTTGAACACCTAGTGTAATGAAACAGATTGATAATATATTTTGAAAAAAATACTAAGGTCCGAAAAGGAATAGGAAAAGGGTAATAACCAAATAGAATTCATAAATATAACTCTCTTTCAGCAAAAAAAAACCTGAATAGGTCCACAAAAATAAACTTTCACGTCTAAACTCTCAGAATTTTCAGCGATTACACTATATTTTTTTAAAAGTAATACATAGCTTACGTATAAAAAAATAAGTATTAAATATTAATTATATTAATTAGTACTAAAGTTATAACCAGCAGTTTTTTCAATTGTGTTAGTATATATCGAGAAATATAAAAAACGTACAAAATTAACGCATTTTCGCATTACATCGTCCAATCTAAAAAGCGACTTTCAACCTTACGTAAAGCATCGTAGATCGCCTTAACCTATAAACACGCGCCGGTACACCGGTGGCCAAATCTATACATTGCACAAAGCGGCGCTGGTACACCGGTGTACCGCAGTCAAAACCCATATCAGGACTAAACATAAACGTTAACTGTTCAAATATATAATACATTTCGGTTTATGAGATGTTTTTTTAATACTAATAAGCATTTAGAAATCATTTTTACATAGAAATATAAATTATTTTGGTTATCAGTAGGCTATTAAAAAAAACAATGGGCGTCGATACCATATCTCTTAAACTTTCGCAGGTGTGCATATGCTTAGTGTATTGTTTTCGTGAGTAAGTACCATTTCGTAGTAAAAACCTAAGAAAAAGTTTATAATCATCTTATATTATGGTTTTGTGAGCAATTCCCGTAATTTGATAAAGGCAGCCGCCATATTGTTTTGATAATGAGTGAGACTACAATTTTGAGTTCTATTTGGTTAGCGTTAGAGTATATGTTTGTATGACAATTTGTGGATTTATAATGGATAATTTATAAAATAGGTAGTATAGGTTTTCAAAGTCTATTATACCGTTGTGATTGTATGTTTACTCCTTTTACACCTGCTTGAGAGATGAAATTGGTCTTTGTAGAGTTTATTTCATTTGTTATTTTTTTTGTTGTGGTTCAAGTTTTTATGTATTTTTTCGGTTGACTTTACCTCTATAATTTGACTAAGATGAAACAGATAACATAATAATAGAATAAAGGAAGATGTACTGGGTGACCAGTGTAAATTTACGCTGTTTACATACATAAAATAGAACAAATGGCTGTTTTACTACGATTTTACTCCTGCAAACGTTTGCGGCGCGCGCTATTTTTTTAAATAATGAATTTTCGCGCGCTTTTTCCGTTCGATTTGGCGCCAAAATATTTTTATTTTTAAGCTACTTAAAGGGCTAAGAATGAAAATAATGGGATAACGGGAAAAAACCAAACAATTGCTATCATTGCTTTGTGTAATTTTCATAAACGTAAAATAATAATAAAACATAATTATAATAGTGGTGGATTGACCGTTATGTATTCGTAATGATGCACGAATGTACGTAAAATTTACAAAATGAAATACCTAACATTGTTTTTTATTGCCCTAGTTTGTCACCTTAGAAAGTTTTAATAATGGATCCACCGCTTGACTAGAACGTGGCTAATGCTGGGTTCCTTTAGAAGAAACGGATCGTTATTGTTTGAGACAACTCTCGACTCGTTTTTGAATATAGGAACCCGGAGTTACTCAGGGCAGTGACTTAATTAGTGACTTATTAATGTGACAGTTACTTGACTCTGACTCATCATCATCATCATCTCAGCCGTAGGACGTCGTAGCCTTTGGAAGCGGCCTACATTTAGATGTAGGCCGTTTCCAAACAGCAGGACGACGTTAGTGTCGTCCTGCGACCTTTATCAGACGCTGACTCTCTTCTTCCATTGCCTCTCCAACAAGTGAAGGCTGGCTGTCAGCTCCGCATATTTAACCCAGTTTTTGGCGAGGTTGAATAGCTCCGCGACACTTGCAATTCCGATCCATTCTAGGATATTACGCAGCCATGACTTCTTTCTACGTCCAACACCTCTTCTTCTAGCTACCTGAGACTCTGACTACTTGAATAAAAATCTCACTTGATGCAACTACAAATATTTACCTACATTTACCTGGGGAATGGCAAATGCACAAAATGTTCGAGATCATTTATAAAGGAAATATGATATACATAAAGTATGCAGATTTTCACAAAAATGAAACTACCGAAAGAAAGATCAAACACTCGCAACCTCTGCCTTCATAATTCAACTTACCTACAATAAAACGGACATTAGAACCGTTACACACTTAAAATCGCATAAAATATCGCCCACTCCGACCTTTTTAATGGTCTTAGCTCACCCTCGGAAAAAAAAACAAAGAGCGGAAAAAAGTTCGATAGAAGTAGTGTATAGAGTGTAGCTAAGTATACGGTGATATTTATTATTATATTAAAAGCAGATCGTGGGGTCCGAAGTGTTGCCAGCGGCGATTGTAAGCTACCTATTCTGTGACCAGCGAATTTATGGTCAAACTTCTGGCGGAGGCGACGGCGCGAGTTTTTATTATGATCAAACCAGTGGACTGTGAAAGCAGTGCCGCGGGGAAACGCAATTTCCATAAGATAGCCTCCTCTACGTCTCTGTCGCTCTAGTACTTTTGTTATTAAAAGTTTGCTTGAACTTCATGTTTTGTTACTGTAATGAGATATCCAGTAACGGATTCATTATGCATTTATTAAATTAAGCAGATATGATAAGTCTATCTATATTAATTAATACACGCTTACAACATAAAGGAAATCATTATGCTTGAAGACTGGCTAGGACTCGCGCAATATTTACAGTCCAGTAAAGAAGGCGATATTTTGCAAAAGAGTGCAAATAATTCGCGTATGAAGGTTTTTGTTTATTATGGTTTAGTTTAACTGAATCCCAACGAAAATAACCTCTGGAAGAGGATTAAACCGAGTAAAAATTTTAAAATTGCATAACTTTATTCAGGAAAGACTTGTTATCGCTATTTTTTATACTATACTTAAAGTATTATAACCTTTTTACTGAGTATTTTTCAACCTAATTCCCAAAAACAGGAGTATTTTCTCAAGTCGAGGTGCATATTTTTATGTTTAATCACGAGAAACTTTTTGCAGAGTAGTCCGATTTTAATAATTCTTTTTTGTTGTTGTATACGTCCAAATAAATTTTGTCAAATTCGGTCAATCGGTTTTTGAGTTACAATCTTATAACTGAAAAGTGTTTACCCTACCTCGATGATATCGTATTGATTGGATTGTAACTCAAAAACCGATTGTCCGGACTTCCTTGGACTTCCTTCTTCCTTGGTATACTCTACCAAACAAAAAAAATAATTATTAAAATCTAACTACTCTGTAAATAGTTATGGGTGATATACATAAAAAAATATACATATTGACTTGAAAAATCCTCCTTTGTTTAAAAAATCGGTAGAAAAGATATTATCCGTAGCTTGCACACAGTGCATATTTGTCTGAAAGTTTATGATGCTTATAGATACCTAATAGTTAGTCTTGTACCGTTATTTAGAATTTTCCTAGAACCATAAATAAAAAAAACAATAAGAAATATTCCGTACGTCGCACGACTTTTTATATTGTAATACATTATACATAAAGGAACCCTTATTCATAAATATAATAAACTATTCAAACTTCTTTCATTTTTTTAATAAACCTTTAAAGTTTATACATGGTATAGGTGCTAGAAACGGTGCAATCCGGGGAGATACTTCTAGCTGTGTTTTCTAACGATTCCAGAAGAATCTGCAACATTTATAATTATGTCCTTTGTTTATCCTAATTTGACTGAACTAAATAGTCTCCGACCAGATTCGAATTTATTTGAAGTTCTTCTTCTGGGATTCACTGTTGTGTCTCCTAGCCAGTCTTAAAGCATAATAATTATGAACATAACTTGCGATAGTGTCCTATCGCAAATAAAATAAATCAACTGCCAAAATGTCAAGTTAGTCCTAGTGGTATATTTAGGCTCTGCGTTAAGAGTTCTTAATAAATTATAAAACTTTTGAGATAGTAGCATGCAAGTATACAGTACACAGTTCAAATAAAATTAAATGCGTTAATAATGTGTGATATGTGTACCTAGATTGTTTTAATCTCATGCCACAAGTACACATGGTCTCCATGTAGCAACAAGTAAAAGTATACCTAAAGTGAAATATTAAATATGTAAGATAGGCAATATCTGGATAAATAGAATATAGGGATAGATAATCGATTATTCTATAAATCTTCGCATGTAAATAAAAAGGTGTTTCTCCGTCCTTGCCTCGTTGAAAGAATTGTATGCCGTAACGGCCACCCTGGGTACTAAGTTCTCATAACACTTTAATTTTCTTATTTTTAATAAATTCCCGTTTTAATAATAATTTCTAAATCCTAGAGACTAATAATACCAAACTAAATAAAATTGAAAATTGTAAAAACCTATAGTATCTAATGTCGGCATATCTAAAGATCACCAAGTCTCACCTAAGATTTACCACGGGCACGGGCTTTTCAAGTTACGAGTACATAAGCAATTACAGTTCACCAATCATATTTTTATCTCATGAGGAGGCGATGAAAATAGGCGGCTGATTATTGCATTCTAGGTAAACATTTGTACATAGAACTTCCATGCTAATTAAAAAAAACACGAATCCGATTCTCAAAAAATTAATGAACCTTTATCAAATTCAAAATAAGAAAACGAAGAAAAATAAACAGACTTAAGTATTGTGAACTCCTGCTGATTTTAAAAACTTTAAGTAAGACGCGAAAAATGGGGATATGAAAAGAAATAATTTTCCGCCTGAGTTGGCTGTGCAAATGAGCTGAATGAAGCACCACTCATGCGAATGATTGAGTGCTGGTGAAACAATGTGAAAGTTTAAACGTATCTTTATTTAGGTAGGTGGCTGTGAAGATGATTATAAATTGTAAGGAAAATTTACAATATTATATTTCTTACCGTGGTAAGAACATTTATCTACATAAAGCTGTGTGTCAACTATAATTCTAAATCATATTATAGTATTTTTAATTTGATGTAGAGTAGAGAAGTGTTGAAAGAACGAACGCACCTAGATCTTTAGATATTTTGGATTTTTCTTATCTTATCTTGAAGGTTTAAAAATAGTGCTTATTTGTAGTGCTTTAGTGGTAGCGATTCACTTGTTTAAAACCTAAACTAAACTAGCGATATAAAATTTAAAGATTTTAGTCGTTATTCTGTTAACTTTAAAATCCAATTATTCTGTTTAATTTTTGGTATTTATACGTTAGTCACCTAGTTACGTGCCGACTAATCTGTCTGAAATATACCCACAGATGAAGAGAAATATCTTATTTTAGTGCTGTCATTCGGAAGTAATTTGGAACTAATTTGGATTTAAACAACAGAAATAAATCTAAACGGAATAAGAACTGCCATAATGCCTGATTTTTAGAATAGAGAATGCAAAATCGACACCGATATTTCTTTTTAATTACCTTCAAAGATGGAGGGGTTATATGTAAGTATGTATGTTTTCTATATATTCGCCGATTTCTGGCCCATTTGTGGACCTATTCTGAAAATTCTTTTTTGTTTGGTAGACTAGTCCCATTTCAATTTCATTAAATTCGGTCTACCTAGAAGTTTTTAAGTTACACTCCAATAACTAAAAAGTATTTCGCTTATTGTGATGATATCATCATTGACAGTGAATGACAATCGATCCCGTAATTAGCAAGGGTCACTAAAATGGGTAAAAATTCTTTTTTACCATAAAATGGAACGACTTCATTACCAAAAAGTGTGAAATAACTTTTCGAAATTGGTACCATGCGCTCAATATTGTGATAATAGGTACTTTTGAAATATCATGGTAGCGACTTCAACAAGCTATTACACTTTTTGGTGTTGTAGTCGGTTCCTTTTGGTATTTTTTTGCCTGTTTTACTTGGATTCGTACGGTTTGTAAATAGAAAAGTAACGAGTAACCCAACTATACAATCGCAAGCATTCTCAAGGCAAGTTGGCATCCGGTAGTACGGCCGTAAACTGAAACTAAAACTTTATACAGTCTATTCATAAAATGTGTTTATATATATTTTATATAAACACATTTTATGTTCTGTAATATCGCAAAGGACAACATGGTCCATACAAAAAGTGTCAAATATCTATCTCTAGTAAGGTAAACTGACGATGTATAGATTATTGGGACCGGCCGTAAGTCGCACAATGCAATATTTCATCCTCATCTATCCCAGTTTCTTCACCTACGCTGTTCAAGTAACGTCAAGATAGTTATTTAGCACAAACAGCCAGCTAGTGCCATCTATGGGCATGAAATTAAACTATATTGTCAATGACGACATCTAGCGATAGGTAGCGATACCATCATCACCACAAAATAGAACCTCAAAACAATTTATTTGTGCCACCATGAAAGCATAAAAGTAGCAAGATACGGCTTTGTACGCCATCTATTGTTAAGTTGCAATACTATTTTGGTCGCCTATTTTAGCTGTATTCATTGGGTATTTGTGTTCGCGTGAACTCACTGGTTCGTTTCTGTCCAATAAGAAAACCGGGCAGACAGAAAAGGATAGAATTATGGACTCCGTTTCGTTATAGTGCTGTTCAAATATTATAAAGTGTGTGTTGCGAGTGAGGTGTGACGTTTGTTATATTGCAGTTGTATCTTTCTTTTGCTGCTAGCCTAATACAATCCGTAGCAAACAGAGGGACGTATCATCATCGTCGTCGCTGTGTTTTCGTGTATAATAGTGATGTCACTAGTGAGGACGTTGTGCTGCATTGTTATTTATTTATATTCCTATGACATAGATCGTGGACATGGTTACCTTTTAACATACCATCACAAAATTTTATTTTGTGATTAATTCGCCTCGAGTTCTATCCATGCATATTACGTGTTTTTATCACACGTATCCAAACAGTGGCGAAGTAATTATTAGTATAACATAATAATGTCATGTCTTTATTTGTCTACATGCGATTATAGATAACCTATCTGAGCTAATAATAATTAATGTTTTATAGTAACGCCTTAAATGTTGCGCCTACATAATGTAACCCATTTAAGCGCCTACTAAATTGGAAGCCGCAATAGCTAGTCTGCGGGGTTTACGGGGTGTCAGCATTAAAATTGTTGTTCAGGTCAAATAAATTTATATTTGTTATATAGTGATGGTCAACTTGGAACTATGGGTTAAAATCCTACCATACGACTCTATGGTACTGATGAAGGTAAACTAGTAGTTTTGCAAACACCAGACCTCGCGAGCACAGTCTTATCAGCGGCAATATTTCACAGTCAGAGCTATCTGCAATAGCTATATAGCTATTAGCTATCTATCTGGTCATCAAAATGCAGAAAATTGTAACCTTGACCAAACAATTTTAAGTTGTTGGTACCAAATATTCTTGCTGAATATTACCAAAATCGTCCAGTTTTTAAACTTCACAACCTTTTATCTCGGCAATCACTCGATTAATTATGCTCTTATTACAAATTCCTTTTTAAGGTCTCTAATGTGTATACCAAAACTTAACAAAATCGGTCGGTAAGTAGCACCGCAGCAAACTTCCCTCCTTTTATAGAAAAATATCCACCCACTAAAAAAATCGCTAACGAGAAAAAATATATTGAATAGTAGAACATGCATATTCAGTTTCGTCAAGATTAATTGAAAAATGCGACCAGTACAGGAAGACCAACATACATTAACCTAAAGCATACGAACAGATGAAAGTCAATTTTGCTAGTTGAAGCAGAGACGCTTCGCTCGCTCGGTTAATGATGAAAGAAAGGAAAACCGCAGATAGATAGAGTGTATTTATAGCTCGCTGAAAATGTATGTTTCAGTAGCTAGCTACATGAAAGGAAAATGTTTGCCTGTCTACCATAAAAATACCTCACCGACGCCAGCTGGTGTTCTAGTCCTAGTATACTGCCATCCACGCATTATTGTAGAAATTGATCAAACTGTAGACTGTTCATTATAAAAAATTCCATATTAACTAGTAAACAATTGTATTTTCAAATGTACTAGATGTGCGCTAAGGCTCCGCCCACCCCAAAATAACTGAGTGATACATATATATTTATTACATGATAAAAGTAATGTATTCGTTAGAAAAGCTCAGTAATTAAGTAATCACCATTTTATGTTATACATTCAGGCCAATCGGTTCAGTTGCTTAGGCCCGAGAGAGAGAAAACTACATCCATCTATTCCCATACGAAATACTAACTGACCCACCAGTGGCTTCGCTTGCTTATTCATATAGTAGATTCTGGATGCTTACGGACATAAACGGCATCAACTATGTACTAAAATTTTAATTTGTAGCCGTTTACATTTAGTTAATCGGGACAAGTAATTTAATATTTGGAAAACTGTGATATGTTGCACCTTATGAACTTTTAGATGCACACCACACTATGCCTGCGCAAAAATCTTTTCTTTTATACTGACACATATATCTACAAGATAACTGGCCATAATAGGCTATCAACTGGTCATGTTAAAATTTTAAGCCAGATCAGTTAGTAGTGTTATTCTTAAAGAGTCACAAACATCTACCCGTCCAAGTAGACATACTTTTGCATTTATTAACTTTGTAATCTTTTTTCTTTATATTTTTTAATCTCTAGGGCTCTATATCTCTAATTAAGCAAAAACGCAGCTGATTTATTTTTTTAATTGTGGGGCGAAGGGCATGATGACTTTGAAGTCACGTCGTGATATATTAAACTATACAATACTTCGAAAATAAAAATAAAAGATTATGAGTTTCAAACTTTATATTTTTTAACAAATATATAATGAACACTGTTTGTTGATCCAGCGTATTTTGTATCATAGAGTATTATAGAAATAAATGTACTTATGAGCTATTTGTATTTACATGGAGTATTATTAAAGCTACTTACAATTCATAATTTAAATATTTATTAAAATGTAATACTTTTAACATGCGATGGTATTTATTATTATTTACACATTATTTTTAACATTACACTATGACATTACAATTATTAACTAATTCTTAATAAACCAGTCATCAAATTAGGCAGTTGATATAATTTATATAACTATTTATATTTACAAAATATTGGACGGTATACATGTCATATAGTCTTATTGTTTCAAATTAACAATGATGCAATTAATTTATACAATAATAATACTCTTTTGGTTACACAATAATAAGGCACTCGTAATTATTACAATTATAAAAAATATAATATTAATTAATAAGAAGTAGAACTACTGTCTGGTCTTAATTGCTTAGTCTGAACATCATCATAAGCAATTCTGAAAACACTTTTTTTTTCTGTTATCGGTAACCTTTTTATGTTACCGGTCTGTTGAACTAAAGTGTTCATAGCTATGCCAGAATCATTGTCTTCTATCTTCGATGTAACTCTATGAGTAACGTCATTATCACCACCAATATTTATTTTTGAGACGTGAACTTCTGGTATATTTTTAACGTCTTCTTCGTAGTTCGTAGATATAGATATGCTATGGGTTAAGGCACTTTCAGAAATGTCTTGCTTTTCTTTTTTTTTCACATCATCCTGGTTTACATATATTGGCTGATCAGATGGTCTTCGAGGCATCGGAATGTTAGATTGGCCTCCTAAGTATTTTGGAATGTGTGTTGGTTGGATGTAACAGAGAGGGTTTTGATGCTCATAGTTGTGTTCATAACGATGTTCAGAATGCTGAAGCAAAGGATGAACGTCAGGAAGTGGACCTTCGGGAACGGGAGTCACTTTTTCTTCCTTTAGCAAGCGTGGATGAATGAACTCATTTTCTTTTCCTTTGAAGTTTTTTTTTAGCTCTGAATCTTGGTTAATTTTTGTTATTATTTTTCCATATCGACCAGTTTTATCGTCTTCGTTTTTTGATTTTGTTATCCTTTTAGGTTTATTTGGTACAACTTTTTCAGAAGCTGGTTGTTTTGAAGTAGCTGCTGATTTTTTGCCGTACCATTGCATGTAACGAGGCAAACTCTTTTGGGAAGGTTTTGTATCTGGTGATTTTAATGATTCAGTTTCATTAATATTATTTTTACTTGATTCGTTACTACTAGAGCTTTCCTTCTGGGATATTCCTCCTTCAATATCAGGTGACTTTAGTTTTAGTAATTCAACTTCCTCACGCGCCTCCGTCGAAGAACCTTGTCTAGAAAATACTAAATTACGACCATCCTTATCTAATGCTGAATTACGACTTTTACTTTCTTTACTACTCTCATGTTCAAGAGAAAGTTTAGAAGTTATATCGTCTATAGCTACAGGCGACTGTCGTTGAAGCCGTAATCGTTTGTCACTAATATCGGACACTCTATCTTCTAAGGAATCTGAAATCTCCATCAAAATTTCTCTTCTTTGTCTTGCTTTCTTTTCGCTTTCTGAGAGTTTAACGTGTGTTGAACTCACTGTTTCATTCTTTGAAGTTGTGACTACACTTTTTGTCCTATCTCCATATTTTTGTACATGCTCTTCTCTTTCATTAGTTTTACTAACTTTAACGTATTTTTCACTATCTAAAGATGGTGAAATTTCACTTTCTTCGAGAATAGGTGTTTTGATTTTTCGTTTTAAATCGTAAGCACGTATACTTCGCCTAGGATCTTTGTATTTAATCTTTTTCTTAGGCTTTTTTCTTTTTACCCAGACTGTTTTCTTTGTTTCATCATCTTCAACCATTATATGAGAATCATCTTCGCTGTAAGAGTCGTTATCACTTCTCGCTTTTCTTCTGGATGGTTTTAAGAGTTGAGACTCTGTTTGAGTTCCAATGTGGCATTCAGTTTGGGTTGCTATAACCGAATGCCCAGGTAAACTTTGAGTTTCCAACTTACTTTCTACTTGAGATGCGGTTTCTTGATTCTGCATCATTCTTTCACGTTCTATTAGAATTTGGTGCAATAATTCATTTTGCTTCCTAAGAGAAGATTCTAATAGTTCTTGATTTATAGTCGATTTGTTTTGCATTTCTAATAACGCAGTTTGCAATAACTCTGGATTCAACGGAACGGAACCGGGAACATCTGGTTGAAGGTTAGAATAATCATGATACTGATGATGTACAACATCACTTCCAACTTGAGATCTTGGCCCATAGCTTTTGCCCTCTTTACCAGATATATTATCCAAATCCGTTGTTAGTTTTCCCATTCTTTCTCTTATATTTTTAGCCTCTTCTCCCTGTTCCCTGATAAATCTTTCCATAAGAAGTTCTTTCCCACTATCTACAACAACATATTGCGCGTGTGGAATTAAAGTGACTGGTCTTTGTTGCTGTATTGGTAGGTTAACGTATCTCTCTTCTTCATTATTACCTCTCGTTACTAGCCTCAAAATTTCGGTGTTGCCTTCTTTAATGAAATAGTGATCTCTGGCAAGAGAAGTTTGTATATTTGTTTTATCTTGAACCTCACGAGTTTGGTTTTCAGATTGTTCGTGATTTTGCTCTTCAGATTTGAGGAATACTCCAACGTCGGACCCGCGATCGATTTCGTGTCGTCGTATTGAGTCATTGTCGTGTTCTCTTCTATTATAGTGCAAGGTGGCGATCCTGTCATAGCCATTTTCTAGGTCATCAATGTATTCTTTGTGCTTACTTGCAAATGCTTCTTGGAGTTGCATTTCTTTAGTGAAGATGATGTTGGGGCCATCCCTAAAAATAAAAATAATATCATGTTGTAGCAAAGAAGTAACACTGCTAAAAATTTAAAGTATTGTTAGATGCTATGTATTACTTTTCATAATATGGTAGCGCAGTAAAAGCTGGCATAAGCGCTTCATATCATAATAAAACTGGATGAGTTTTCAATTTATCAGCAATAACGAAAAATTGTACGTGTTAGTCATATAAAGCAGATTCCTCCCATATTACGCACAAGTAGTAGTAGTATAATACATGAGTAATTTACCTATGTCGAAAGGACTGCCTATTGTCTTTATAATCATTATCAGCTGCTGTTTGCACGAACTCCTGTCTTATGTCTCCCGGAGTTGAAGCCGGTTTGGATACTTGTTTAGACCTTTGGTTTCTTTTGTTAAATTTCCATTGCGTTGGTTTAGTCCTCAAATCTGCTTGTTCGGCACTCCACGCTTCCCTTCTCCTCCACTCATTAGATTGTATTGATTTATTTTGTATATTTTGCGTCGACCTGTTTTCTCTGCCAAGTCCCTTGTCGCGCACGACTAAACGCACGTCGTCCTCTGTGGAGTTGACACGTATCACTCTTTTCCTAGAATTTATTAATGGATATCTATGTACCTAGCTGTTCTGTTATAATCTTACATTTACAATTGCAAAGTGGATTCATACAAGCTACAAAATCAAATGCCATGCAAAATTTAAGTACATAACTGCAGCTTGAATATTTTCATTTGAATTTTGCAGTAAGAGTACAAATACGTGAATATATTAAAAACACACACTACTACTACAGAAAACTGGCTAACATTATATGCGATTCGATACCCTTTTGTAAATAAGTGAAAAATTAAAGCAGTGCATATAATATGTATACCTACAGTGTTGCAAAAGCCGGTGTGAGTACTGGAATTATTTGGTGCACTTTAAGCTGTTAGAGAAAAGAAGAAGTGTTAGTACTAAATATGATAATTTCAAAAAAATGCTATACCTACTTCAGCAAAAATTGAGACAAAATGTTTGTTGTGTACAACTCGTATTATAAACTTAAATACATATTTAAAAATATGTTTTTGTGTGTGTTGAATTGAAATTTAATAATTAGGAATATGACAAAAACACATTTTGTTGAAAATACAATTTAGTTTTTGAGTTCATTAAATATAGTTCAACAAGTAACAAACATTTCGTGTCCTATTTGGCTGATGTAAGAATATTACCTCATAATGAAAATATGATAAAATGTATTTACCTAGGTGGCATGTAAAGAGGACACCCTTCACATATGCAACAGCATATTAACAGCAGTAATACTAAGGCTACCAATATAGCCAATAGAATTAGTAGCCAGAATAATAATCGACTCTCTGCTTTGTATATACCCTGAAATAGAAGAAAACATCGTTACCTAAGGAGTAGTTTTTAAGACGAAAAAAGCAATAAAAAAGTTGCACCATAGAAATAGACGAAGACGCTGATTTACCATAAGAGTGAATTTAAGTTTTAGTTTACGATTATTATTGACATATTATGCCGGTGAATTGTAGGTAAATATTTTCATCATAATAAAGTTAATGATATTATTAACTTACGGAGTCGCCCTTTTCATCACTGGAAGTCTGTTCTTTGTGTCCCGATCCAGTGTTATAAGTATTCTGATTGACTTCTGTCCCACTGTTGATGCCAGTGCCAGTTGTAAATATTGTTGCATTCTTAGCGAGTTGTTCTTGTAGCTTAGCTACGTTGATGGCATTATTGCCTGAGAGTCGAACCACGGCGATTACTTCACTTCTGTAATCAAAATAGGGTCTGATATAAAATTATAATTGGTATATAACCTTTAGCAACAATGTTTGCCACACTAGTATACTCTCTGTTACAAGTTAGTAAATAGCTATAAGAAAATCATTGCAAACATTGCTAAGTTGACCGATGCTCAAAATTATAACATTTATCATAAAGCTTTACTATTGTTATCGATTATTTAAATTGATAATATTACTAGCTATACTACGCTCCGCGGTTTCATCCGCGTGTTGATAGACGATGATGGTAATGAATTGGATTAAATATTTGTACCTGTACAATATTTAAGCATGCCTTTTTAGATAGTGCCTATCAATGTAGCATGCAGAGCGTTATAATCTATTTTATTAATCAAAATAAACTTTTCAGTGATGTGCAAGCGTTCGTTTTAACGCTTTTGTAATGTTACTTTAGTGTACTTGGTCAGCTTTGCATGCTTAATCTAACCTACTGTACTGCTGTGCTGTACTATACGTAGTCTTTTTTTATAATGGTTCATCAAAGTGACTCCCTTTCGCTTGATGGAAAGCGAAGATGGAATCAAGAAGCAATGACCATTAGTGCAGCCGTAAGCTGCACTAACCGCCACTCCTATGATGCCCTGAGAGATGCTTTTTTCACGCCCCGCTTGAAATACCCAGGGTCATAGCAGCAAGGAAATACGTACGCCAGCAGAGCATTCCACAATTTACTTACACAACAGAGGTAAGAACTGCCAAACGCTTTGGTTCGTGGTAAAAGTCTAGAAGTAACAACCATTCTTATGTATTTAACAATATAACAACAGTAACTTTATTTCCAAAAAAAATTACATGAGTACCTTACATATAAATTAACATCTGAATAGCTTCTAATGCTAACTAGGTAAAACTCAAGAGGTTATCAGTGTACTGGTGGCCTTGCACTAGGAGAATCCTGTTTCGCAAGGACCACTTAAGTCACGTTTGCGGAGTGTAGGTTATACGGTACAGTAGGTTTTCTAAATAACTTTTATACAAATATATCTCAAAGAAAACTTATATTTTATAAGAGAGCAGTTAGAGCGTTTGTATCAAAAGAGTGTCTGTATGAGGGAGTGTGAGTATGCTGAAAAGTGTGTATGAATGAGAGCGTTACTTGCCGTGTGTGGGTGTGTATGGGTGCACGTGTCAACGGGAGGGCTCCAATGAGAGAGTGAGGATGTGATTATGTACATATTATAAATAGAACGAGGACGTTTTGTATAAGGGTTATGCAATAGTTTTAAGGATGTCTTCTGTTTCCGAATAAGTGAGTGATTGCAGGTATTTTGTTATTATTGCTTTGGTATCTATTACTGTTTTGTCGTAAATGTCACATTTTTTAAGTATTCTATTGTAAATAAACGGGTGGTTAAAATCGGGTAAACGTTTGGCAAAAGTTGTTTGAACTTTAGGCACAAAGACAGCACGAGGACATTTTTGTCTACGTGGGGCGTTGGTGATTTTTGGGTGACATATAATTTTACGTTGCATTTTTAGGATAGCCTTCTGAATATAGAATTGGCGAACGTTTAGAACTTTTGCTTCTTCGTAGAGTTTGCTGGTAGGATACCGGTAGGGCCGTTTTAACATTACTTTGAGTACTGAACGCTGAGCCCTTTCCAGGCTGACTATAAGTGTGACTCCTGCTGCACCCCATGAGGTCAAGCAGTAACATAGGATGGATTCGCATAAGGCGACATACACAAGATGGAGAACTGTTTTATTTGCAGAATTATGAAGGGCTCTCATTATATGTATCAGTTTGCGTACTCGTTTTTACAAAACAGCAATGTGTTCTTTAAAAGAGAGCTGCTCATCGATTTATAAATTTGTGGTTATATTTAATTTTGTAAATTAATATTTAACCTAAGGTAACCAAATCATTCTGTAAACAAAACTTTTGGCCGGCCGCTGCGGTTGAAGCTATCAATAAAACTACTACTAATAATCTACTATAAGTAATACTACAATTTGTTTTAGGTAAAAAGCTGTTCTATTTATTACTATAATTGATACTTTTTCAACTTGCTTGAACACATACATGTATCAGCTCCTTTTGTGAATAAAGAATTTATTATTTATGTATTATTATAATGAATCTAATATCTAATGAACTATGTTCATCGGGGGCAATGTACGATTCTAATGATGAAAGAATTTTTCAGATCGGTCTAGAAGTTTTGGAGCCTATAAAACAAACAAATCTTTCCTCTTTATAATATTATAGTTTATAAATGAATGTTATCATTATTGCATGCATGCTTATTAGGGGCAACTCTATTGAAAGTTAATATTAGTAAAATAATTTTAGGAACTTCTATGACCTACATTATACTACTCAAAAGTATAGTAGATAAGGTGTGTTTCTTACTTGTGTTGACTAGAGTCCTGTCCATATAAATCTGTAGCACCATTTCCTTTATAAGGTTTAATGTCAACAATAGTCACTTTTCCTCCTGAAAGAGTACTTAAAATATCTTCTAATTTTCTCCTATCAGGGTTAGCACCTGGCACTATGAAGGACATAGTCCGTGTTTTGCTCTCCGGAGGATATATCTTTACAGCGGTTGTAGCAAATAATCTGGGCAGTCCAAGATCGTAAGCTCTGATTGTTAGCATGAAGACTTCACTTTCATCATCATTAGAAGATTGACGTTTTTGTCTCAGAACGTTTTGTTTTTTAGTTCTTTTTAATGCTTCTAGTAAATACAGTTCTCCTGGAAAATACAAATAATAATAATTTTAACAAGTGTGATAAATATTTAATTACTGCACAATTATTGTCCTTATCTATATTTTTACCTGTATCTTCATTAACAGCAAACTTTTCTTCTGCACTCCCTTGCAGAATTTCATATTTGACTACATTATTTGGTGGTTCAGCATCTTTATCAACTGCTTTGACAAATGCTGATGAAGTAAAACTATTCAAACTCGGTGAGAGCACAAACTCATATAGCGTTCGCTCAAATTCTGGTGGGTTATCATTTACATCTAGTAGCTTAATAATTAATGGCACTGTTACTCTTAAACCTACTCCATCGTTATCTCTAGCCTCTACTAAGAAATGCAAGTCTGGCATTGCTTCACGATCAAAGCCGTGATTGTCTGTTGCAACTGTTATAACCCCCGTTTGAGAATCTAAATGTAGTGATGTGTTTAGATATCCTAATATGGCAGTGAATTGAACTTTTCCGAAGGATCCAGTATCTACGTCATCGGCTGCTACTTGTACGACTCTTGTGCCTGCAGTTACATTTTCTAGAAGTTCTTCTTCATACGATTGAGCAAGAAATATTGGAGGGTTATCATTAACGTCATTCAGGTAGACGGTAACATTAGCAGATGCTGAGAGATTAGTTGCTGGGCCAAGCTCTTGAGCTACAATCTGAAAAAAAAATGAACAAAACTTGTAAACATTGGCGATTTCTCACACTTATGGAGAATAATAACGAGATTGCGCGTTTTGTGTATTTGTCAGTTTCTTATTTTATTATTCACGTTCTTTTTACACCATCACTCTAGCCACAAGATGTTATTAAAGTTACTGTCAACAATATCTTTTCAATATGTCATGGATCTCTACAGGAGCCCTCCCTGTCCTTTTCCTTAATGCCAGTGCCAATAAAAGTAGTAAAATATATCTACTTTCACTACTTTGGTTTAAAAGCGTATAACTATATTGAGAAATTAAAGAGTGAATAAGACTTATTAATTAAAAATGATACGAACGCCATGCTGTGTTTTTCCAAACTTTAAGGCTAATGCTCTGGTAGAGCAATAGAACTGCAGTTTTATGGCGTTAAATAAATTATTATAGAACAAAGCATTGTCAACGTTGAAATAGCATTTAATACTGTTGGCTATTACGCCAGGCACATTGACAATAAAAAAAAAATCATTATCAAAGAAATATTAAACAAAAACTTATAGTAAAAACCATTTTCCAAAGTACTTATAGTAAAAGCCATATGGAAATCGAAATAGTAACAAATGCTTAAACACTACCCTCCGTAGTGGGGATACTGGCGAAGAGTCTAGGGACTCTTTGGCGGCTCTACACGTTCTACTAGTTCTACACGTCAAGGGCCTTGGTGAGCAAGGTCACCCTTTCACAGGTGTTGAGGCCCGGTTAAGAACAATCTGGGCCTACGCCTGGGTCTGATCTTGGTGGAGGACTGGTCCCGAGAGGGGTTTAATGGGTCAAGGTATTGGAAGGGAAATGAATAGCATTTCATCATCATCATCAGCCAGTATCAGTCCACTGCTGGACATAAGCCTCTCACGCTACTGAGCATAGCATTCCCCCCCTCAAAAAAAGAAAAAGGTTAAAGATATGCCATATTTAGTTAGTTCTATTAAATTTTGTTTTAATACTCGAAATGAATATGAAATTAACAAAAATCATGGTCACAGATGCACTTACTATTAAATATTTTTTTACAATAATATACAAAGGGTAAAGAGAAAATGGTTAAGTAGTAGGTAACGTAAAATACATTCCATCGATACATAGACCTCAACAAATTTTTTGAAAAAAAATGGTTTCTCCCTAGCATCAAACAAAAAATTTAAAAATACAGATTTAGTAATGATATTCTTATCTTTACCTGAAATACGACAGACTTTCTAGCTTCGAAATCTAACATGGTATTATCTCGCACTTTGATGATGAACTGCGCATGCCTCTCAGCAACTGCTGGGGAGATTTCGAAGGTTCCATTGTTCCCCACCAGGGTTAGTGAGAAGACGCCATTCGCACCGGAATCGTTGTCGTTTACTTGCGGAATGTAGGGGTCGGCGAATATTAGCGCAGTGCCTTGAGGAGCGTTCTCGTCCAAGTAGGTGATGTAGCTGAAATTGTTACAAGTAAAAACTGTAGTAATAATAATAATACAAAGATACCGGCTGCACTCACTTGGGATTATGTCGTAATTATGTGAGAATATTGGTTAATTTTTCTAAGTAAATCAGTTTGTCTCTAATCTAAAAATCTTAGCATTTTAACTATGTTTGCTTTAACAACCTACACATTCATAATTATAAATGAAACCAGATACCAAAATTAAAAGAAGTAGTTGGTATAATATGTATCCAACAAATATGAAAGAAAATGACATACATGTTTTTTTATTATTATGAACCCATATTCATTGCTCCGCAGCTAATAAGCATTTAGCCCAGTCATATTAGGTAAAAAAGGGGTCAACCTCGGAATTTATTTATTTATTTATTAATTAATATGAACGCACTTGCAATTATACGTATTATTAGTTCTTAAATGAAACAAAACAAAGTCCTAGCTAATGAAGTAAGTTAAAACTAAAATTAGTTGTATAATGTCAAACTTAAATAATAAAATGTTCAATTAAGTATCATTCACAAAATGTCAGCATTAAATTGACAATATTAGACCAACTATCGTAAAATATGTCACAGTCAGGAAACGCACTGATCGATCGGAAGTCGGGAACGCGTTGAGGTCGCACATGGCGCGGTGAATCGGGGAGTACCGACGATGTACCGTACGACACCGGCCAGGGAAGAAAAACTTGTGCCTGTGATTAGGTCTATGGCGGATATACTTCTCTGGCACATACATAGCACACATACGATTGTGCAACTCTACCGAATCTATGTCCCCTCTTAATATTTTGAATCTGGTAGTAGACACGATTAATATGTTGATGAGCTGCTGCTACACTTGTTGGTCGTAGCGATATCGTCCACACTTCCACAATTGTCAACACTTCCACCATTGTTGCTTGACCTTGCATTAGGCCATTTGGCACGACTAGTTTTTTATTATCACACAATGAACAGATATTTTTCGGATTAGATAGATAGATTCTTTATTGTAACACCACAATACAAATATATGTTACAAATTATGTAATAAGAATAAATTAAGGCGCACTCTTTGCGGTCTACCGCAAAAACGGTTGATTGTGTGAAAAAAAAGCAAATCAAAAGTTGTAGAGATTTGTATACACTACAAATTTTATAATAGTTGCAAATCTTATTTAAGCAATAGAAAGCGAGATATTCGTGGTAAACCGATTTTTATGACCTTTGACCTTCAATATCTTAAGACGCGAACACGATAACATTTGTGACTTTTGAGACAACATTTAGAACGACAAAACAAAGGTTTATACCAATTTACAGCTTATTATCTTTCATTCCGAGGTGAAACCCCTAATATGACTGGGCTAATTGTGCAACTGAACGCACGACGGCGCCGCTCCATCACAGAATAGACAACAGTAACTACGCGAGACATACCTACCGGCTTAGAATAGATACAACTACGACTTACGAACCTAACTCGCGAATGCGAAAATTATTAATATTTGAAAATGTACGCAGCTGATGTCAAGGCTCAAGGTTCAACGTTCGTACGTCGTCGTTCCTATTCTAAGCGGGTAGGTATGCCTCGTGTAGTTGCTGCTATTTATTCTGTGATGTAACAGTACGTCGGGTCGTGCGTTTAGTCGCACTATGGCTCTTAGCCGTGCAGCGGCTAATATGGGTTCATAATAATAAAACAATATATGTCATTTTTTTCTATTACTTTCATGACCAGTTATAGATTCCAAACTACCCTGTTCAATATTGTACACTAATTAACAAATACCTTATATAACGGTAAGTTGAATTAATGACTAGCGGCTCTCATGATCTGCAGGAAACGAAGGCACAGAAACAAATTGCTTACATAATGTATTATTATTCATGTTTTTTCACAACTACTTATTGTTTTTATTGAATAAATATATACACAATTCATTTCACTATAATGCTTATTTTTATTCCCATTTTAATTACATGATGCGCATTGATGTTACTCTCATATAAAAGATGAACCTATACCACAGTATAATAGAGAGTAAATATAAAGAAACAGTACGGAAACTACCAACAAACGTTCGAAACGGCTCACTAACGGCCGGTCCCAATATGCGATCTCAATCTGTTTTTAACGATCCCCGATCGAAATTTCTATCCATTTGTTACAAAAGGTGTTTCAATAACCAAACCATAGATAGCAATAGCAATCCAAAAATACCATCTATCCGACAGAGGGCGCCAATCCATTTTTGGACAGTTTTCGGATCGTCCTCTGTTCGGAAATGACACTTCACGGGTTTCATTAACCGATCTTTTGACTTTGACAAATCTCTTTTCGTCTATCTGCGATTTGTTTTTGCAATCTTACAATATTGGTCGATCGACTGGCAATCTATCGGATTAAAAAAGGCGTTTAATAAATAATATTTTAATACATTCTATATAATAAATCGTAATGTCCAGAACTTTAGTATCTAGTGATAGTGACAGTGATTTCGAAGTCTTGGAGTATCTTTCAGACTGGGATACGGATGGTGACGAAGGTCCATCAACACCAAGGCAATATTGCCGCATTAATCACACTCAGTGCCTAACTGATACTGAATTCACATTCAGATTTCGGCTAAACAAAGCCGCTGTAGAGTTGCTTCTTTCGGAAATAAGACCATATCTAAAAGTAACCTCAAAGCGGTAAGTACAATACACAGCCGTAATGAAAGCTGCAAAACCTAGGGAGTCTCAAGTTTTATTATTCAATCATCTTGTTATTTACAGAAATAATGGAGTTGCACCACTTCACCAGCTCCTCTTGACACTCCGGTTTTATGCACTGGGTACAATGCTCATTTCTGTAGCAGATTTTGTTGGAGTGTCAAAATCTACTGCCAGCCGAATAGTTCAAGATGTGTCTGAAGCTATAGCTATGCTTTACGACAAATATGTAGTGATGCACTTAAATAGTGTAGACAAGTTCTACCAATACAGTCAATTTCCACGTGTCCTTGGTGCAATTGACTGCACTCACATACGAATACAGTCTCCAAGTAAGTACCTATGTCAAGATTTTGTAATAAAATAATTTTATAATTAAAATTATTTACAGTCATGTAAGTAAGTACCTATGTAGTAAACTTGTAACATTATTTTTCAGATCACACTATTGGCGAAGAGTTTAGAAACCGAAAGGGCTACTTTTCATTAAATGTCCAAGCTGTTTGTGATGCTGATTTAAAATTAATGAATGTTGTAGCTCGGTGGCCTGGATCTGCACATGATGCTACTATATTTAATAATTCAGTTTTAAGAGGTATTGTATATATTCATTTCTTTAAAAATGTACACATCTGTTAAAATGTTATATAGGTATATATTGAAGTTATTTAATGTGTAACCTCAATTTTTACAGCACAGTGTGAAGCTGGGAATTTTGCCAATCGTTGGTTGCTCGCTGACAGTGCTTATCCAAATAGATCCTATATATTAACACCAGTTTTAAATCCAAGTAGTAGAAATGAACAGAAATATAATGATGCACATATTGCAACAAGAAATCTTATTGAACGGTAAGTCATACCTAAGCACAAGTGTTCGGTACATACCATGTCTTTATCAGATTGGATTGAATGTAGGTATATCTTTGGAGTTTATGTATGAATGAATGTTTGTTTGTGTACATGTGTATGTTAACTACCTCCTGTCTGTAGTAAAGCTGTGTTTTTAAGAATGTGTGTATGTGCATGTTCTTGGTAGCTGAGACGGTTAACTGACTTCAACAAGTTACAATGTTGGATTCTTCTATGTATCTGAATTGTGATATGCCATAGGTAACATTGTCCATTCCCTTTTTTTATAGTAATATAATTTTTTTATTTTGCTTTAGCTTGTACTATAATATAACACAAGTAACCAAGGAATTTTATTTATTTTACAGAACTTTTGGTGTATGGAAGCGCCGTTTTCCTGTAATATCATTGACACTGCGCTTGTCACTTGAAAATATTCAAAAAGTAATTATAGCCACAGCAGTTCTGCACAACATCTGTAGAAATCACAACATGGAAGAAACTTCTACAGAAGTAGCATTTCAAGAAACAACAAACACTCATGATCGTGATGTTGTACATAATCATCTCACTTTGGGCCTGCAAGATGTTAGAGAAAGGACTGAACTTATAAATGGGTACTTTTCTATCAGCTAGGTTTATATTGTAATTTCAGTACCCAATATAATATGTTTTAATGTACAAATTCAAATGTGTGTTTATTATTAGTAAAGTTAGTTTTAGTTAGTTTAGTAAATGTTATACTTAGGAGAAGTGAAATATATATATATATATATATATATATATATATATATATATATATATATATATATATATATATACCTACCAGCTATAAATTAACTATAAAAATGTGTCTATTATTCAACCTTTACTGTGATGCAGTCATCAATAGATAGTTTAGTAAATGTTATACTTAAGAAGAAATGAAATATATATAAACTTACCTAGGTATATAAAAATCTGTGTTTATTATTCATCCTTTACTGTGACACACCCCATCAATAGATAGTTTAGTGTAGTAAATGATATATTAAGGAAGAAGTGATATATATTAGGGAGTATCATACCAAACTAATATATCTATATTAGTTTGGTATGATATATATATCATACCTAATATACAATTATATGCAACGCCAAGTATAATTGAATATCTTACTGTCTCTTTAGGAAAGGTACCTAACAATAAACAATTAGTTTTGTGATACTGAGTAACAACAGATTTGAATGAAATACTGGAGGCATACCCCTTTGCCAAGATTGGCCCAGTCTTTTCTTGAATGGGAAAGGAAGACAGTCACTATCTCATTAGTTTTTGTCTAATTTGCTTAATTTTATAAAACGCAATTTATAGTAAAAAACATTTATTATACATAATGTAGCGTACAAACTAAAAATAAAACTATTTTTTTGGTAAAGTATTTGGTAACGTCGCTGGTAGTGTCTAGTTCTAAAAATAGCTCTTATATTAAATAATAACATAAAACTTACATTACTAGTTATAATATATTCAGTCTTTATTTTGATACTTTTCTAATTCTAACTTTAACCTTTTGTTTTCTAATAAAACATTTTCTAAATTAGCCTGTAGGACTTTGCTTTTCATAGTATAATAATCTGCTATGGCTTTGTTCCTAGCGGCCCGGTTCTCATCAGTCTTCAGTTTTCTTTTGTAACCACTAGCTCTAGGAGTGGAGATAAAGTTCTTAGCTTTCAAAGGTGTCACCGTGCAAGGCCCTGCGTCAGTGACCACAAACTCTTCTGAAACGGCATTTCCAGATGTGATTCCATCCAAACCTGTAATACTGGCATTTTCATCATCACCAACACTAATAACTGGAAGAGATTCAGGCACCAGTTCTGCATCACCTCCATATGCAACAGTAAACCCGTCAACTGTATTCCCTAGTAAAGCAGCCACTCTATCCAGCACATCATCTGGAGGGATATAATCAGGATTACCACCACCAGTTTTAATGTTGTTCATACGTATTTGCGTATTGCGTTTGCGAGAGTTTTTTTTCAAGTTTTCCCACTTTAAACGTAACTGTTGTGGGGTTCGGTAGGCTGTAGTCACCACAGCGTTGAATTGGTCGGATATGCGTACCCATTCCTCGTTTTTCATTTTATTTGTGGTGGCGTTTGTGGTTTTATTATAGATAATTTTGCTGCTTTCAATGAAACACAGCAAAGTTTTTGTTTCTTCTTTTGTTAGTGGTTTGGCCGATACCTAAAAAATAAAAATAAAATTAGGATTAATTATTGTCTTAGTAGTAGAAATTCGTGGCATTTATTTTACAAAGGCTAATCACAAAAAAAATTTAATTAAAATTAGGAGCGAAGTGCCTTTATAGTGGGAGTTCGTGGCATTTATTTTACAAAGACGAATCACACATATACTAAAATATATCTTTGCTTACCGTTGCACTTTCCATGGTTTTATAATTATTTTTAGTTCGATTGTAAACAAATATAGGTACATTTAACGAAAGTAACACGTAAGTAAAGTATTTTATAAGCAGTTGAAATTAACACCACAGCTGGGCAGGGCACAGATTGACTTGACAAGTTGACACAACATGACACCACAGCAGTCACACAAGTTGAGATCACAATTACGTTCCCTTTTAAGTATTGGGATCGTGCTAGTTATTATATTTAGTTTGAATTTATGTTAAAAACGTATCACTTCCGTGTAAAAAAAACATATATTTTGTGTTATTAAACATATAATAATTGGGATTAAAACAACAAAATTATGAAAATATGTAAGGTTTATATTCTTTGATTTAAGAACTATACAACGCATTCATAATGATGACTGCATAGAATGGAACGTATGGGAGGGAACGGATCAATCGGCAATCTCTAGTAAAAATCGATTGATGTTGGCTATCCGTTGTTATTGGGATGCAGATAAGGGATCGATCGAAAGATCGCATTCAATCTTAGATTGATGCGATCTCTCGATAGAAGATTGGATATCAGGACCGGCCGTAACACAAACATGCGCATCGACGAGAGCCCTAAGCGGTTGTCGCGGTGCTGTCATGTCAGTAGTGAGGCCGCGCAAGACGAGTGGTCACGTATAAGTTTATTACCGCTTAACTGGGCTTAGTTTCCATACTGTTGCATCTTTATACTATGCCTATACGCTGTTACAGAACTTACAGAGGAAAATAAAATAGAGTGCAAGTTCTCTTTTGATGGTGACTGTTCCTAAATGGTAGGTACCTATGAGTTATAAATGGTATAAAAATAATATTATATTAGTAATTTGTCTTACAGTTTGCTAGTTAAACTTTACTGTTTCGTTGTTGAAATGAATACCTATTTAATTAATACCAAAATTAACACAATACTTACAACTGATTCTCAAAATACGGCGGTGAATTCTCTCTTTCAGGCAAAATGAATGCAAGCTGCACAGTCGATGACATCGCTTCTGGCTCCTCCCTTGACAACCTTACTTCCTCGGCCACCACAGTCAGCAATATCGGGGCTCCAGCATGAGATATGGCTGCAATTTCTTCGATTGGACGCTCTAATGTCACTTCACCTGGAATAGACCATAGCACAAAGTTGTATTGGAGATATTAACGGGTACTAGTACTATACATATCTGACTGGCTGGTCGACGCAGTTGGTAGCAACTCTATCTACTGAGCCGCTGGTCCCGGGTTCGATCCTCGGCAAGATCAAACATTTGTGAGCATGAACTTGTCTATTTAACCTATGTCTAGGTGTGCATATGTATACAAGTATCTATAGGTATTAGTTATCAGTTTAGCATATAGTACAGGTTCTGCTTTGTTTGTAACCTGAAGATCTTGTATGTCCCATAGTAAAGATAATATATAATAATAATATATAATTATTTTAAGTGTCAGTAAAGATCAGTCCATTATGCTTGTGGAAACAGTGATGCTGGGCTATCCTCTTTCCTCCTTCTTTACTTCTGCCCGCGTCTCCGTCCACGTGAAATAAGTTTATAGCGATCCCTCTGAAACTACCCATTCGCATATATATCATAGTAGTTGATCCTAGGTATAAATCGTATAGTACGAAAATAGTGGTAACATAAAATTTCTAATCTCGATTTTCGTTTTTAGCTTCCAAGTCATTTTCCGCTTCGTGTCAGTGGCCTGAAACGAAAAATGCAGAATAGCGACATCTATTGAGTATTCTTTCAACTCCATGGAGTAAGAAAATGAAACCGTAGATTAAAATTGTGTGTGCAGATAGTTCTGCTACTTCTTGATAGATGGCAATATTTTAAGAATTCATATACCTATGTTTTCGAACAGACAAAATAAAGTAAATAGTAGTGTCGTTTGGTGGGAGAAAACCTTTAGAGCGAGCATATTAGATATTCTGTGGCGCGAGCCCGACTCCCACTTGGCCATTTTCTGCCATAACAATAGGGCCCAGATAAATAGTCAACGCTTAGCAATTATAATAGTCGAAGAGCAAAGTAACGACTATTTATCTGGGCCTAAGTTCTTTTACTTTTATTTAAAGTTTACACTATCAACATATTTGACGTTTGCGCCTATTATCGTTTTGACAATCAAGCAAAAACAATATACTTATACGTTCAAATAATTAAGATAAATAATTTTCTTTATAGAAAGAAGAGCAAACTAACTTCCTGTATTTTGGGTATTTATTTTAATGTATGTTCAGATATCCGCCATGATAAATCATATCTGTAAACTTGTTACAATGTAGGCAGATAAGCCGACAGACAGATCGATGGTCAGCATAGGCTTAGTATTTGGGGATGTAGCCTCACATTGAACTTTAAAAAACGTTTTTTGCCTCCCAATCTGAACTCGTAAATAATAGACTCTGCGCTTTCATAAAATTGTACTGCAGCGCCTATACTAAGCCAGAGCCCGGAGCACCTTTTCATTCATTTCTACACTCATCTCAAGTATCCATTAGTACTTTCGAATGTATAAAGGTATGTTTATACAGTAGCGTCTGATTGTAGAGCCTTTACATATAACTATGCTTTATACTGTGGTCTCACAGAACGACACTTTCATTATACGAAGTAAGTACCTAGGTGCTAAGAAAAAAGCTTCGCGGTTCATGATTAGCATACAAAAGTGGTGCTCTCCAAGATGAAACTCTTCGAGTCTCGACTCATCTGTCATTAGTGACAACAGGCCTCATTAATATTTAAGTCAATTTACAAGTCAAATTGTGTTTTGAATGTGACTGAAGTGTTGAGGAGATAAACGAGAACTATTTAAGAATGAAAAAGGGACAGCGCCATTGAGATGCAATTACGAAGTGTAATTTCATTCCTGTGATCAATAAGTGTACAACTAGCAGGGTACATTTTGTATGCTCGGTTTAATTTTACTAATATCGCCAGAATAAATAGGTACCTACATAAAAATACTATCGCATTCTAAACCAGCTAAAAACTTCAATTTATCATTAAATACGGTAAAATAAGCTTAACTTAAATCGCACTTGTTCCTAAATCGTACAAAAATTGGGTCAGATAATACGGCGGTTTTCAATATTCTATCTATCCATAGTTTTCCTCACTACCGATAGAAATTTGACATAACGTCCATACAAATAGTGTCAAATATCTATCTCTAGTAAGGTAAACCGGCGATAGATAGATTATTGGGACGGGCCGTAAGGTAAATCGGCGATAGATAGATTATTGAAAACGGCCGTTAGTCTGCCTGCTGCCATGTTTCCTGATGAAAACAATGTCGAAAGATAATAAAAAGTAGGCATTCCGCTACTTTCATGTAATTTTGGGTAATTCTGTAAGGTTTATTTTTATTCTGTTATGTCTAAGCTTTATTGTGCAACGTTTGTTAAGCTAATAAACGTTGCGAATTATGATTGGAATTGGAATTTAACATATATTGACTGATGAAGAATGATGTTCAACGGCCGTCATTTTTTTTCGCAGCAAAATCGTATCCACGTGTTAATTTGGTTTATTTTTTACCGGTACGATTAAGAAATAATTATATTTTTTTATTTACCGAGAGCGAATACATATTATTCCTGGTTTTAAGATGCTATATGCCTTATAAAAGCCCTTAATAATATATATATATAAATTGAATTTTAATATTTAACGAGGCCGTAATTGTGTGTAGTACAGAAGTGTGTACAGTAGTAATAAACTGACTAACTAATATATAGTAGTAAAAAGTAGGTATTCAAGCTGTGGAAATACAATTAAAAAGAGATCATGATACAGTGTACATAATGAGACACCCAGCTTTTAATTGTGATTTTAACAGTTTTTATTGTGATGACCTTCGAAGAAATAATAGTCATTTCTTCGTAGGTGATGACTACAAAGAATAAAAAACGAGAATTAGTTATCATTTTTTTGGTGATTTTCAGACTGATTATAATAGTAGTCTATCAGATTACGATTTAGGTTACATGTAGTACGATATAACACCAATGGTATAAACTAGATCGCTACATTTTATACTATTTACAATAGTTTTTTAGAGGAATATAATTTTTAAGTTGTTCGTGGTATAACATTAAGACGCGGTCCAACCCCAATTTTAAAATAATTTACGATGCTTTACGTAAGGTTGAAAATCGCTTGTTATATTGGACGATGTAATGCGAAAATGCGTTAATTTTGTATGTTTTCTTTATATCTTTCGATATATACTAACACAATTGAAAAAACTGCTGGTTACTACATTAGTACTATATGTTGGCTATGTATTACCTAAAAAATAATATAGTGTTATCGCTGAAAATTCTGAGAGTTTGGACGTGAAAGTTTATTTTTATGCACCTATTTAGGATTTTTTTCTGCAGAGAGAGAGAGAGAGTAATATTTATGAATTCTGTTCGGTTATTACTCTTTGCCTGTTCCTTTTCTAACCTAAGTTTTTTTTTCATAGATTATTATCAAACTGTTTCGTTACACTCGATGTTTAAAGATTCTGCTTTTTACTATTATCAGGATACTTCCGCGCCTTAAATAGATTTATTTATTTTTAGTGTGTATCGTATAGGTATACTTACCTAGATGTTTGTATGAAGTGGTTATATGATACTGTATGGATACTTGGTGCGATTGTGATACTTGAATGTGATAATAATGTAAGCGTTATTATAACATGCTCGTAATATAAAACGAGTAGATAGGCATTCAAATTCGTCCTGTCTAAATTTGTCATCATACAATTATATATAATATATATGTATTCATTTATGCCTATTTACATTAGAGTTGTGTTATACTCTTATATATTATATATAAAATCAGATAGAAACATAGTAGACATTATTGTGGCTCTGAAAAGGGCCTTTTGTAATGTATGTATGTTAAATGTTATGGTTATGGTTCTCTCTGTATTTCATTTCATTGATTCAATAACTGTTGTTTTTTGATTGATTATGATGTCTTTTCATTCATGAACTGATGCGCCACATATCCTTTGTACATTTTTTTTGCATCGAGCTCCCCAGAATCAAGGCTTAGCCTGGTTTGGGGCCCCCAGTGAAAGTCAGTTAAGGCTCATATTAAGTATTTATAGTTAAATTGTACCTTAATAAAATGTATTTAGTTTGGTAAATAAAAAACAATAAAAAAATTATGTGATCAACGTAAAATATATTGCATATTTTGGAACCCTTTTAAGCACGTCATGCTTAATAATAATCAAACTAACATTTTTTAATCAATCAGAAAACGTCATCTTCGGGCGGTTACTATATAAGATTTATCTCGGAGAAAGACGAATCTCCAGTAACCTGTGATCAATATTAAACTAGCTGGAATTAGCTCGAGACCATGTCGCGTCGTGCAATCACTACGAACAAATGAATGTACAGTACAAGTTTCAAGTCAAGTAAATGAATGTACATTCAACATCCCCGACCACATAACTTAGCCCTTATGCTAAGTTAAAATAAAGTTGAAGAGTATAGAGAAGAGTTGTAGTTTTGTCGAAGATTGTACTGCCTCCCTAACTAATGAACTGAATTGATTGCGTCTTTTATTCATTTATCTGCGTCTCTGTTTAATAGGCAAACCCTGGCCTTTACACAGGGCTATTATTCATTCATTGTATAAATTAAAATTAAATTACTAGAAATCTTCCGCTGTCATGATCCCACAGGTAAAGCTATGGAACAATGAAGCTTTATTTATATCCGAAGGTTTAGACTCAATAGGAATAATCTTAACATACGAGATATTCTGGAAATTTTCGCATTATAAAACAACTGTTTTATCTATTACTATTATGTGATTATGTTTAAGGACCAGATAATACAGATCACGATAATCATTTAGATCTATGGCACAGATTACTGAATAAGAATGGTATGTCTATGGTATGCTTAAGACACCTACGGTTAATCTGTTAAGACACCGAAAACAGCTATCAGGGACAAACAATGCTTGATGTGCGATAAAACTAGATTTTACGCTAATATTAGTTATCAATTAAAATTTTCTTATTAATAAAACTTAATAAATTAGTGTATGATAGGTTTATCTTTTTCGTAAGCAACTTTAGAAGCATTTTTTTGATTAAGTAAAAAAAAACGCACAACTTGAAAGAAAAACCTAAATAGCAAAGTTATTAATTCCTAATTATTATTTATATAAAAATCATTTCTTTTATTACCAGAAATACATTTTCATAACACGTCGTTTGCTGCTATCACTGGACACATCGGTGAAAATGTATATTTAATAATATGTATAATAAAATAGAAATAAATATTATTCTAGCTTTACACTTACTGTCTTAACTTCTACGTAGTTAAAAAAACTTAGTAATCATAAGGCTCTGAGTGTGGTGCTACCCTTATTTTATACTAAGCTCTTATTCTATATTGACCACAATTATTATGAAGTGTCTACAATACAGGGTGAGGGGACAAAATACAGGGGCAATATATAAAAGCATATTTTATAGTTAAATCTATTTCAAATAAGGATTTTTTTAAAATTTTGTAATTACGGTTAGGTACACTTATTCTTACTTATTATTTTATGTTATTTAAAAAAAAACTTACCACGAGTATACAACAGAAGACCTAATAAATAATGGATTAACTTCTTAGATAACAATGTTTGAGCCATAGCAAGCTATAGTGATTATCTTGCTATAGCGATAAGGCCGCCAATTGTCCAATCTACTGTAGTGCTTTTTATTGTATTATGGTTTTACTTAAGATTGGTCATCAATAAATAAGTTTGTATTGCTTGTTGAAACATTGTAAAATTTCCTAATTTACGCGATGTGGATTTATGTAACAAATTATGTCAGAATTCTGAAACTAATAAAGATGGCGACCAAGATGGCGGTCGCGGTAACCTAATTTACGAGTGGGACACCTTCATAACTTTCTAGATCGAGCGCCCAGCATTCAATACCGAACACTACCGGCTTAATTGAATCTCGTATTCTATTCAGAACCCCGTAAGGTGTTCTGATTAATGCGTTAAATTGCCAAGTGCGCCAACTCTTCCAAGTTAGAGTAAGTTTGATAAAGGTATGGTAGAAATGGGACAAAAAATATTTTGGATAGGCTTATTTTATATAAATGTTTCCATAGTATTTTGTCAATATTATTTTAGGTTGTCGGTTATAGTAAGTCTGTTTAAAACCATTTTAAAAATAGTTACTAGCTAGACTAAATTCCGTTTTAAGGAAGGCATCAGACCGCAGACACATGCTATAGTTTCTGTGAAAAAATTAAATTGAAAAGCCTAAATTCATACATATTAACAATTCAGTGAAGGTGAAACGCAACCAGATAAGTACTCCTTTAAAAAGACCTAATGTGGATGAAAATATTGTATTGATTTGACTTTGTAATGCGAGTGGTGCCCGATTGTGACAATAAAGAGACGGTATAAGCCATGTGTTTGTACGAGGCATATACCAACATTTTGATCTCGCCTGTCTATTTTCATACTTTACTTTAATTAATCCGTTAGAAAATTAGATATATAGGATGTTTGGTAGAGGGTCTGACAAACTAAATGAGCGTGTTCGGGGGCCCACTTGGTGAATACAAGTTGGCCAAAAAAAATCTCCTACCCCCCAATTTTTTTTTACTATTTTTTCTGAATTTATCCTTTTTCTCCGAAATTGTACCTATTTACCACCATAACATTTGTAAAATCTGTTTTAGACCGGATGTTTTTAGTTGAATTTGGTCTCTAATACACCTTCAGGCCACGCAAAGCAAAATTGGATACAAAACAGAGCTAACTGATTTAGAGCTTATATAGTGAACATTTTTAAATGTATTTAATAGTAAGTATTGTAATTATTATAAAGTGAAATCAATTTTATCTCATAGTTCAACTTTCACAGTAATAAAAAAACCCACTAGCAATATTTTTTAACAAAAAAAAGGAAAAAAAGATTGGGGGGTCGGAGATTTTTTTTGGCCAACTTGTATTCTCCAAGTGGGCCCCCGAACACGCTCACTTGGTTTGTCGGTCCCTCTACCAAACACCCTGTATATCTAGATTATCATTTTGCCGTACGAACAGATTAAAATCTTTAAGATCAGTCAAAAATATAAAGTTAATATACATTTTCAAATAGTTTTTAGTTGATTGAGTTGCTTGTATGTTAATTATTTTATATTTTATACTTGTAAAATTACATGCATTTTATGCGAGAGGCAGGGCAAAATGCAAAAAGGGAGCATTTGTGCCATAAGGATTCCTCCATCGGATTTGAAAAAAAAATGTTTAGTGACACTTGTCACTAAAAATATCGTTTAATATCGTTTTAATATAGATTTTCTTGATTCGCGCCTTATCACGTGTAATAAGGACATGAGTCATAGTCAAACCTATGAAGTGATATGACATATGCAGCACCTAAAAAAGTATTTTAAATAGTTTCCAACGTGGCTACGTCCTTCATTTCTGTTACTAGGTAGTTAGCAAATAATGTGCAGGAAAGCAGTCAGATTGTATTGTCAGGAGCTACTGGTTAGCTCACAGGCAGTGCATTCAAAGGAAGGGCCTTATTATGAAGTAGCATGGAGCTTTACAAACAATAGATGTTGGGCCGAGACGCCCGGGTCCGGTAAGGTCTAATGAGCCATTATGTGCCCGTTCTACAGAATGCAAGGCATTAAGAGCCTGTTAGCGGAGACCGTCGTGTTTGCCTCGCTGTTGGCGAGAAAACACAAACTATTAAGGCGAATAGGTTTCCCCACCGGGAAGAGCTTTGCACTAGCCAAAGAAAAGATACAAAGAAATTTCATTGAAAAATCATTCACATCGATAAAGTTCCGAAACAATGCACGAAGCACTTTAAATACACCTTCATACTCTTAATACGTAGGTACGGTTGAAGTATGTAGATACTCATTGTACCATCTATATTTTCAGAATTTTATGCTCTGGGTTTCTGCAAGGACGTAGTAAATAGGTATCTTTTAGTTGCATGTTCTACTATCGAGCTCTTTGTCAGACTCCATCAGGTCAGAATGCGGTCAAATTCTTGCTTAATATATATGTTAAATAAAAGAAAAATTAGGCCATGTTGTTTTATATACTTTATACATCATAATTATATATATGTCTGTGTCGTCTTTGATGAATAAAAACAATAGAGGTTTAAATATGAAATTGCCTGTTTACCGCACTAGCCACTCAGAATAAAAATTAAACCAGCATAGTGTCAGGTTTCAGCGTGAAACTTTTGCACGCGAAAACTATAGCATTTTAATTTAAATAAAGGATGTAGTTGATTGTTTAACTTTCAATTATTTTTACATTCAGTTTTTAACGTGTAATAGATAATGTGTTACAGCTAAAATTAGAGTAGTTTGGAATACTAGTTCCGACGTGGCACTAACGCAGCAGAAATGTCAATGCTGTGATTGTAGAGAATACTGCTAACGATTGCACAATGCGTTTTTGGTTTAACTGCGTTAGTATTGGAAACTTCTACTTGAAGAATGACCTACGAGGAAGACCAGCCACTGAGTTTTTGGAGTCCAGCTGGGTTATTCTAATTCACACGGAAACGATTCGGAGACAGAAACGGCCTATCCGTCTCTGTCATCTACATTCAGGGTGACAGAGATGGATATGTCGTTTCAGTCTCCGAATCGTTTCCGAGTGAATTAGAATAACGGGCTAGGTCCCCAAAGTTCTATCGCAAAGGTTTGAATTATCTTTTCATTACATGGCAGAAATGTATAGATATCGAGGGTAAACACTTTAATTACATAAACATATACAATATAATTAAAGCATTTACTAATAAATATATTGTTATTAATAAAGTATTTAGATTTAATCCCTACCAAAAAATGTTTCAACTTTTCTGTACGAAATAACAATTGCATACTTTAACCCCTAATGGTATAACATTATTACAACTGGATAATAGACAGATGGATTTGGAGGAGGTTTCATGATTTTTTTCTCGATATTATAGAAGAAAACAAAAATGTTACACGTCACATTTATTTTGAACAATGAAGTGTTTATTTTGAATAATTAAATTTCTTTTTAGAAAAGAGTGCAAAGAGAAGTGAGGTAAATATTTATGGAGGATATTAGGATAAGGATATTAAGAACCTGTTAGCGGGGACCGGAGTTTTACCCTCACTGTTAGCGAGAAACACACAACTAAGAACAGTCGAGCCCAGATTAAAACAAAATTTTACTTCACTATGTATGTTATAACCATATAATGGATTACCTAAGCATAACGGTTGCACTTTGTTGTAAAAAAAATTACAAAGCTAGAACTTAACATTTAAAAACTAGAATAAATGAAATTGTAGAACTAATAAAAGTAAATTCAAATTATTTATTGAGCCTGTGGGCCTGGGTTACAGAGTTGGTAAGTATACAGGTGTTGGTTGTCCAGGTCCCGCCATGTTAGCGTACAAGCTGATACTAAAAACTAATCACTTATTATTGAAAAACATTATCATGAAAACAAAAATAATTGCAATATAAAGTGAAAATTAAATTATATTGGCCAGTTTTTTTTTTCATTTAAAAATTCGTCAAGAGAATAATATGCTTTTTTAGATAGGAATTCAATAAGCCGATTTTTGAACTATTTATGTCACTCCAGTCACGAATAGATAATGACAATTTATTATAGATAAGCGGTGCCCTACAGAACACACTTTTTGTCATCATTGATGTTTTAATATTACGAGGATATCGCAAATTTTTCTCTCGTCGACTACCAGGTTATTTTTTTTAAAAAAGAGTAGGATTCTTTACAAAAATGGTGACTACTAATATATAAGCATGATAAAGTTAATACATTCAATTTTATAAATTTATCTTTACATGATTGTCTCCGTTTCAGACCACACACAGCCCTTATGCAGATATTTTTTGAGTTCTAAAAGCTACTAGTATATCAGTGGAGTTTCCGCAAAATATGACTCCGTACCTCAATACAGATGCAACATAGCCAAGTAGTAAAAGTAATAAATGTAAAAAAAAGGGAACAGTATATTAATATGCCTAATTTAGGCATTTGGCCTAACAACTACATTAAAGCTCGCGCGAGGATAGTTAAGTTAATTTTATTACTTCTTCCTTCGATCTTTTCGCCATATAAAGCTGCTCGATTGGCTATGCTATTCCTGTTAAACGGAAACTTTTCCTATGCCCAACCAAGTCATACCTTTCGAAATGCCACCCCACTTTACTCAACTAATAAGGTGAGCTCGCTGCGTTATTGTTCGCATATGTAGACCAATAAAACCCGAGCAATGGTATATTACTAACTGAAATAAACGACTGAAGTTTGATTATTAATTTGAACCGCTTGTATAGGTAGTTAGAACGACAGCGTAACAAATGTCGTTTCACTATAACCGCCTTTCAATTTGTAGCAAAACAACCGGTTGCTAATTGTCTCTGTTAAACGACGAAAGTTTTGTATTTAAGTTTGTTGGAAGTTTGGACGAAATGAGTGTAAAGTAAATCAGATAGTGTTGGGGTCACGCGAGGTGAGTCGGGGCAAGTATGTGCAAGTAGGGCAAGTGGGGGGGAGTGGCGACTCACGATAAGGAAGTGGGATATCCTACGGAAGCCGGACGGTATCGCATCTAGTAAAAAATGGTTAAATATTTATGCTGCGTCAGGTTTGTTTTGCTTTGATTCACGGAACTACTGCCATTATAAATTTCGGGTTCATTATATATATTCTAGGTTCGTTACTAAATGAAATCCAATGACAGGAATTACTGTAAAAACTTGCAAATATTTGTTGAGTTAGATGATTTAAGAGTCAATGCAGATGGATGTACAATAAAACAGTACATAAAATAAAATAAAAACACATACAATAAACTCTGTATCTAATAATCTTATCGTTTAGATCCGTTATAAGTATTATATGTATACTCTGGTGAGCAAAAAACATAAAACTTTTCTGTAAATAAGCAAACTGTATCTTTTATTTTGAAAACTAACGTGGTTTGTTCACATTTTTATTATGAAAAACGGGATTCACTCACGTAAAAAAGTGAGATCTTTCCGACTATAGTTTCAACCACATCCGGTGGTCTTTTTTCAAGGAGAGTGCAGAACGCTCGCGGTTGCGTCTTGCCTCGCATTGCGGGCAGCAGCACGTAGCGCGCGCGATGACATCATGTCGTGCGGGGTGCGGGGGGATATCTGTTGCTTCGGCGCAACGAATCGGGGGTCCTCTTCATGTCATATCCAGTGCTGGTGGGAGCACTCAGGCAGAATGAGCTCACCACATCACCACTAGTACTACACTAACTGTATCTTGCAAAGTCTTGAACTACTTCTACAGTTTAAAACATAAACTCATGTTCATGAGCTCAAAAATAAGTACCTACTTGTTTTCATATGTGGACGAGCAAAGCCGTGACTTCATAATAACTTGGTAGGAACCATTTCATGTCAAGAAAAAAAGCAATAAACGCTCTTTATAAAGCCGCTGACCTACCCGTTGACCTACCGCTGAGCACGTAAATGAGTAATTTTGAAGAAAAACATAATATCATTCATACCTACGCGACTAAACTGATCAAATTACTAACATACGCTGCAAAACAATTAAAACCTTCTAAGCAAGCACGTATAGACATGTCAACACTATCACCAACACGCCATACATCTCATTACTGATCCATCGATCGGTTTTCATTTTTCACACCTAAACAACTGAATAGTTTAGACGTAAAGGAAGAACAAACCAACAAATACTTTAAAATTTATAAGAAGTGTGTAAATCTGGGTATAACTGAAATTTTGTATCTTTCTGTAGTTAATCGCTAGTAACAAAGATAACACGTGCCAGGCACTGGAAATTAATTTGCATATAGTAAAGTTTTAGTTCCGTACAATAGATACACGTTTCAGCAGGCAAATAACTGTTCGTGCTCAGAAGGTCATGCTGACACGGTAATGCATTTCACCTAGCATTCACGTCGTTTGCGAAGGTAGGAGGAAAGGCCAGTATTTCACTCATAAATGTGTGGCAAAATTCACCTTTTGTAATATCCTGGGAAAATAAATATTATCCCTCATTTGGGGTTTACCCAGGGCGGGATTTGCCGGATGGAATTTCGGGTGGTAACATATGTTTGAAATTTTGAGGGCCCATTGTCAAGGGTCTCCGCTGACCTCAATCCGCCCTCATTTAGATGAGTGGTTAGATTATTTTGTGATATTTTGTTAGGTTACTTGGACCAAGCTGCTAAATTAGGTGGAGGTAGTTAAAATTTTGCATATTTAGTTCATATCATATTTTGCTATTTTTCAAGGTTATAGAAGTTGTTTAGAATTTTTATGTAGCGTGGTACAATAACGAAGGTAATATGTGTATGTATACAAAAAATTGCTTTCAATTTCGTTTAAAGGCCAAATAAAATATGTTCCATGTTTATCACCTTTCTTCATTTTGAGTTATAAACTTTCCACGACTATCAAGTAGAAATCAGCCGGTTCAGTCGACATTACCTTATTTCAGAGAGTACAGAATATTTACCAGCGATTTTCTATTTTATCTGATGTGCAGCTCCATGTATTTAATCTACGAATCTAAATAAAATAAAACATACTATTGATACAAATTTTAGATAGATGAATATACATCCCCGGACGATATTCGTTTGTCAAGCTGTTCAATGGATGTCGCTTCGTCCCCATACGTCGGCCTCATCAGTAATGGCGTCTGACACGAATTTGTCTCTCTAAAATTGCAATGTCTGGTATCGCTCACCAGGCGTTAGTTCTTCAAAACATCATATCATACATACTATATTTTGCTACTTTTGCATTGTTACATTATCAAGTGACTAGATGAGCCGGTTTTCATCTGATAGTGAGTGCAGGCTGCGCCTCGCGGCTTCACGTGAGTGGAAAATGACTATATCATAGTTGCATTTCTCCGGTTTGAATAGAAACTTTTGTTATCACATTCATTTCACACATTCTGTGTGTTGCTTTTTCTTGTATTCATATTAATATTAATCTATTAGCTGACCCGCCAGCGGCTTCGCTCGTTTGATACGGTAAATTACAGTTTTTAACTATCACACGGGAACTCATTAATTTACTGAGATCAAATATATGTTGACCAGGGATATAGGCTACAACCATACACAATTTCATTTAAATCGGTCCAGTCTTTTCGGAGATTAGCCCGTACAAACAGACAAACAAAAAATAAAAAAATAGCTCAATTTCACTCCTTACATTCCCCTGGCTCGGTTTTTAGCATTTTTTTTCATTGTACAGAAATTCAACTTCTATTACAGTTTTATTATATGTAGTAACTGAAGTGATGCAGTGATTGCATCAATTAGCTTTGTTTACAAAGATCTTGCGTGTTAACTAGGTATCACATATAACCCTGCTAGAGTATAATTTGAGTTCAAAAGAAATAACTGTATTTTAGATTTTTTTATGGACTTAAATGAGAAGACAAGCAAATATTGCACCTGATTTTAACTACGCTTTCCTAAAAACTGTTTAAGTACCACCTAGCTAGAGCAACCACCTGTACACTACTGTACGTGGCACTGTACTGCGCTCCTCACCTCGAGACATTCGTTTTGAGTCTATTTCGTTCAGTAATTTCACTCAACAGCGCCCTTTACAACCTAACACATTTAGGCTTACGCACTATTACTTCACGGCAATATTTGGCACTACAGTGGTACCAGTCAAGACAGCCTCTTACACTAACTAAAGTCTCAAATCTATCCTGAAACTAAGGAAACACATTAGCGGAATCTTGAAGATATATTTTGTTGAGTCTGTGACATGCCCTTTTGCCGATTATTTAAGTGAAGTGGCGGATAGAGGGTCCCATTGGGGTCAATGGGATTCGCTATTGTTTTAAATTGGTTGCACACTTAGAATTAAAATTTAATGTTTGAATATTCGTAAGTACAAAGCAAGCATTGTAAACTGTTTACATGCAATATCGCGACCGGCGTTCAGTCACACAATACGTGTTGTGATCCGCCGCAAGCAATGTGTTCTGTTTTTGAGCATATCGCTGCGATACCGGCCCCACCCCCTTTTCATATCACACTTGTAGCTGTGATCTGTGATTGTTTTGATTTCATATTTCGATTCTTTCGTTCGATCGTTTACCCGCTGCTTGGTATTTATTAAGACTGTTCTGTCACTTAAGAATCGATGTTTTTATGGTTTAAAATAATACAGTCATCAGGAAGAAGAACGAAAGAAAAACGACGTGTTGGTTTTTCGCATATTCAAAACAAAGCTAGTTCCGTATATCATATGGCATTGAAATAAGTCCTGCGTTCTAAAATAGAAATAGAGAACAAAACTACACATACCACACATCAGTGTGTTTTTTTTAGTTTGAACGTGCGTGTAAATTCTTTACTAAATATTTTTAAGAAAATAACTGTTCTAAATAAAACTGAACGCAGAATTCTTTACAGCTTTGAATGGTGCAATGAGCTATGAAATGAACAACAATGAACTAAGGTCGTATCTAAATATGATCGTAAGGGGTTAGTATTCCGGCAATAATTGCCACCATTGTATACCTTAAAAAGTTACTGCATCATAGAGGACCATTGTTTAAACAGAGATCACTGCATAACCTTTAGCGCCGGCTTTACAACTTGAGTAAAGGTTGCTGAAATATCGTCTGTTAACGAATCTTATCAAAAATGTTACCTGTGGTCTCATTGATGTCAAAGAATGGCGTGAACGGGTTTCCCTCAGACACCAAACCATATCTGATTTGCCTTGGAGCTCCCTTGTCCCCGTCTTCAGCTCGAACCTTCACAACCATGTCTCCTGGAGCCACTTGTCTCGGCAAGTGGGTTATGGGAGGCGCGGAGGTGAAGACCGGAGGCATGTCCTGGACGTCTTGGACTACTACCACTACTTCTAAGCCGGCAATGTTGCGAGTGTCTTTGCCCAGTTCTACGTATGGATCCTGTGGAAATGTGAAGATTCATTTTACATTTTTTAATGCGTGGAGAGACAGACTTATATTCCAAGAGATCAAGATGAGAATAGCTGAGTGGTGAATAGTCGTTTGACATTCGTGCAAGTGTCTACGTTGGTTTGTACCACCAGACGGCGTATAGACTGATCATCTTTTTCCCCGCCCACGCTGGAGAGCCAAATATTTTGATAATGAACGGAAATGTAACATGTCTGTGCAAATGCCACTGTTGGTGGTTGGAAGAATGAAACTTACCATTCTAGTTACTTCATAGCATTTTTTTTTCTAGCGTAGAATTGAAAGTAGAACAAAAAAGAAAGGACGTAGAATTTCAGACCGGCCTCTAGCAATATAGAGAAAAGTTCTGAAGATTAGGTAGAATTGCATACATTTTTAGACCATGCAGCAGACAACTTCAAGTTGACGATGGTGATAGTTTCTTTTAAGACTAGGCTTCAATTACTCTAGCTATTTTAACTAGAGTCATTGAAATAATCAGGACAAAAGTTCTCCAAAAAGGATCATTACACCAAATACGCCTCATTTCAACGAACCTAATTTCCCTAATTACCTTTAATTAAACCAAGTCCTTACTTAAACCGTCTATATCAGAGCAATCTCGTTCATTTGCTAGCGATAATCATTTAAGGCCTATTTTAATTGGTCGCATATGTAAGTGCAAAAGGCAAATTGGCCTTTAGACACAAGTATGCTTTTAACGATGAGTGAGTTATTTGCCCTTATTTATAATGCAAGCACGCCTTGGATACTTGACTTTATTTGTATGACAACTTTCATGTACACTACACAGTAATTTTGTATTTGCTATTTTATTCTAAGAACAGAAAATAAAAAAATGTCTTACCACAGCTAGCAGTGTCAAGTGGTACATAGACTGGGCTTCGAAATCGAGCGGTCCAACTAGGAAGATGGTACCTTCGGTGTTTTCGGCTGACACTCGGCGCTGACGGATTGCGAAGAGCGGTGAACCCTGGGAAACCATACATTAAATGTTATTAATTTATGCTAGTAATAAATCCTGAAAATAATATATAATAAAACATAATGTAAGTACATATACTTATAAGAAAACAATTTCTTTTTCCTATAAATGAAACTGACTTCGTCACCAAAAAGTGTGAAATAACTTGTTGAAGTCGGTACCATGATAGTTCAAAAGTAGGTAGGTACCTGTTATCACAATACTGTGCGCGTGATACCGACTTCAACATGTTATTTCACACTTTTTGGTGACGAAGTCGGTTCTATATAAAATTTCTTTTCACCCTTATTAGTGACCCTTGCTACGTATGGGATCGATTGTCATTCACCGTCAATGATGATATCATCAAGCTCGGAAGTATACTCTACCAAACATAAAATAATATTGAGGATCGGTCTACAAATGGGGGAGAAATCGGCTAACATACACAAAAAAAAACATACAATCGAACATTAATCTCCTCCTTTTTGAAGTCGGTTAAAAACAATGTTCATCGCTACAGTGAATCTATGCGTTACATTCTAAATTAAAGTATATATATATATATATATATATATATATACATTTGTGGTTTCAGCGATTACTACTCGTATACACGTAAGCAAAAAAATGTATATAATTATTATTTTTGTGTATCTTTCCTTCTTTTGCTTTAAAATAACACAAGACTACCTACCGATTATAGAGAGTTTAAATAAACGCCCTATATTTTAGGCCAATGGAAACGTCTGCATTTAGGTTAATTGCTCGTAATTCAATTATAATAATAAGTCGATACGCCTATGTAAGCGTTTTAATAACCTTTTTAAAGAAGTCGCCTTTAGATTAATCCTTATTTTATTAAACGCAGTCTTCGCCATAATATTTTACCTGCTGATTTGACTTACTGTAAAAAATGTAGCAAACGATGTTAGGTGTACAGGTGCGGTTACTAGAGTCACAAAACACCTTTTGAATTTCTCACATGTTATAAATTATAATATAATTTCCCACAATCATGTTCAACACCAAAAGCCTTTCTGGAGATAGCACATAATAGGTGGTTCTCTATAAAATTACGCGTAAGGACACGATCCACATTATGTAGCATTTAAGCGTGTACGACCTCGGGTGCTTGACCATTCTCCGTGTTGTGAGAATTTTAACACGCTTTAAAGTGCTCATAATGGCCAGTAATTGCGAAATCATCGGATGAACTGACCAACCCATCTTTATGTTGTCGAACAAAGGGATATTCACTTTCCATGCAAAGGTTTCATTGATATACAGAGTTTACCTTTTTTTTACTATGAAAAAATTTGCATAAGCCTGCAAAACAGGACGAACGTGGCAACGTAGGCTGAGGATAACCCAAGGCGGCACATTCGTGAGTGAGCTAGTAAAGAACTATCCCTAAACTATGCTTGGAAATTCAAAATTGCTTTATGGTCAAATACACGAGCAGCGGCCAGCAAAGTTACTATTAAAATCCGTAATAATATCTATTTTGTTTAGTGAACATAATAAAATATTACAAAAACTCAAGCACTATTTGAAAATGGAATGAGCTTTTTAATCTGAAACATGGAACCAAAGGAGGTAACTTATCAAAGGTTTTTATTAAAATTTCGGACTGACTTGGGAATATAAAGCAAAGACTTCTTACACACTATGACTGAAAGAAAGCGGGTCACAAAACGACAACTTTTTAATTTGGACAAAGCTTTAGCAAAAAAAAAACTTATTTCATTAAAATATTCTTAGAAAGCTGTTTTAAAATTGTAAGAAAGAACATTGGCGCGTTAAAAATTGCGTTCTGCGTCATTGACTCGGTAATTTATAATTGTTGATTTAATTTGGGAAAATGCTCTAAATGGATATTACTATTACTAATTTGAATTTCTATGGAGTATTTGACAAAATATGGTTCAGTACTGCAGCGGCCGGCAATATAGGTGTTGAGAGTATTTCAACTCGTACTACACAGGTGTGCAATTTTGATATAATATGCTATTCTTGCCTCAAAAATTTTGATGACTAAATTTGAATTATCATCGGCTTTGTTTCAGGGTATAGTCACAGTAAACTCATAAACATATCGAGAACTAGTGTTTGAAAAGAGTAATGTAAATCATTACGTGTAATTTTTTTTTATGTTTAACCCGTTGATTCGCGATTCGCCAAATTTGGCCAATAATACGATAGATTTCGCAGAAATCAACTTAATTTTCCAGGATCTGCAATGTGTGTGGTTAACGGCCATGTTGTTTGTAAAATGTGCGATATCTGCGCGTTGCCAAACATACAAAGGAATCTTTTAGTAATAGCCTTAACAATTAACCCCTCACCAGTCGATTGTCAATATAACAATGAAATTTCTATTGTGCATGGGTCGTACGACTGATGAAGTATTATACAGTATGGATAGTTATAGCACAGCTAAGGTATACCTACATAGTCTGTGGTGATAGTTTGGCTTTAGTTGGAGGTAGTTTCACCTTTTCATATCCATTATTATTATTCCGTTACAATACTTTTTCGAAACTCTGGTAGGGAGGTACTGGTATTTCGCAGAATCAACTCTCCATTCGAGGTCCTATGCAAATGTGGGCGATCCGAATCTTTCACACGGTCAGATCTATCGCAGCCTGAACCATCGGGTTACGTAAACATAATAATATCATATAATAACCCTCAGGAAATTGGTGCTTTGCATTGTCAATCTCTCATTTTATAGAAGAAAATTGCGCGGGTAAAATCCCATGCTCAACAATATTAGATTGTAGAGTTTGCGGGAGGCGTATCCCCGTCAGCACCTATATTGCTGTGAAAATGATCTCCATTACGGTAAAGCGGAACTTCATTATGTGGTTACAACGAAACTCGCGTAGAAACGCCGCGGCGGCGTATGAAAACGAGGCAATCTAAACATTAGCATGTCTCTGTAAATGTTTGGAATACAATCAACAACCAAGAATTTGTTTTCTTCTTTTAGAATTTAATTTATTGTTGATTGTATTCCAAACATTAATTTATTATTATTTAAACAAAAGATTAATAGTTTAATAACACGACTACGGTGATAATCAAACCACTCATTGAAGCGCATAAAATCCGCTATTTTGATTTTGTAATCATTTTATATTTTTAACCGACTTCCAAAAGGTGGAAGTCTCAATCGACTCGTATATTTTTTTTATGTATAACCACGCATAACATTTTACAGATTAGTCCGCTTTCAATAATGATGATGATTCGAGATGGTCTAATAGATCCTGTAAGTAGCAAGAGGGATTTTTTAAACCAAAATATGAAACCGACTGCAACACTAAAAAGTGTGAAATAAAGTTTTGAACTATCATGGTACCGACTTCAACAAGTCGCGAGAGCAGTCCACAAGTCGAGCAGTCAATGTATGCCTGGCGAAAGCTTGACCACCAACCGCCGGAAGCATTTGCAACTGCTCGAGCGATTTCGTGTATATGTGTACGTAGAAGACGTTCACTGTGCAGTCGCAGCTTGAAGCAGTCCATGCTGACTTCTTCAAGCTGCTTGTGTATCTGGGGCCTTAACTTATTTCTTAGTGAACACGAGGGCTAACAAAATAAGTAATGTTTGCGCTTACGATAGGGTTTCTAAGACTGCGGTGATACTATTAACCATGACGGACGACACAAGACTTATATCGCTTGATAATCATTATGTAGTCAATGACATAAATTACGTTGCATTATGCATTCTGGCTTTAATGGCTGTTTTTTAACTATTACTCTGCAAGTACTGCTGCGCCGTATGGAAAAGATCCTCGAAGTTATCCGGACTGCCAAACAGAGAAAGGTCGCCTACCTCAGACATATTCTACGGCATGATCGGTATTCCCTCCTGCAGACCATCAAATAGGGTAGACGAATGATGTCTTGGCTCCGTAACATCAGGGAAGTGACAGTGATTAAGACCATGGAGCGATTGTTTAGATTGGCGTTCGACAAGGAAAAAAATAAAAAGCTCACTGCCAACCTTCAGTAATGGAGAGGCACTTAAAGAAGAAGAAGAAGAAGTAATTCTGCTAAAAATAATACTCTGTAGACTGACTGTACAGTAAGTGTCTCTTGGCAGTATAAAAAGTTTTTAATCATTATTAATCTATTAGGAGTACTATTAATAATGACTTACCCAGAGTTCCAATTCCAAAGGTTTCGGCGAGAGGGGATTCTTTCTGGCAATTGCTATCTCGAGATCGGTCCCACGCTTTGCATCCTGAAAAGAGAATTTATTTTAGGAGCATCCTTTTATGGCATCGTCAAAATGTTGAATGATAGCTATCTCTGACGTTCCGTCTTACATTTTAGTAACTTTTGTTGTTGTTGTGACCACATCTTCGAAATCCTAGCTAGCTAGCTGCATTTCGCGGTTTCACCCGCGTGGTGATGGACGATGATGGTAATTAATCAAAATACATAAATATAAGCCTAATAATGTAGCATTCTAATGGGGAAGGATTTATGAAATCAGTCCAGTAGTTTTTGAGTGTATTCATTACAAACAAAAATAACTAAATAATTAAAATTACTACAATACAAATTCCTCCTCTTTTTTCCTCTTTATAATATTATACAGTGTGATTGGTATATTAGTATTAGTATAAAAGGCATAAAGAAACCTATACATTAACGACGTAAAAGTGTAAAGTGTACCACATATTACGAGTACATGTTGCCAGTACCATTTATGCAATCTTGTTGCAAAGAAGGTAATCAAGGGTTTTAAAAATATCCCGGTCCTGAGGTTTCAGGGAAGGTAACATGGTGAAGAATCCACCGCATGATGTGGAGAAGTTTTTATTGCTCGACATTGTCAAGATTGAAAAACTGTCACAAAGCGCGTACAGCCCGCGGCACGTAACTCTAGCGCTGACCGTTATTGCGCAGAAATCAAAAATTGGGTATCACAGGGGGGCTAGAGGGACGAAGGACTCTTGTCTCTCTCTGTCACATGTGCGCTACTGTACCCATGCGCAGCTATCCCCTCCACATTTCGCTCAGTGCTAGAGTTACGTGCCGCGGCTTATACTGATGTGCTTCCGCAATTAAATAATACAATAATTTGTCGTACAAACTATCACTTATATTTTAGGATACGTGTACGTGCTAGTAGAGATAGCAGACGTAAAAACTGACACTTAGATGCTGTTCTTGAGAGTCAGTTGCCATTCTCTGGCAAGTACCTATGCTATCATTCGATCCTATCACTGACCATCAAGGGATGACGCAAATCTAGCCGTAATACTTATATAAAGGCCTATTCAGACCTTAGCGTTATTCGCTACCGCTGTGGGTAGCGAAAAATACCACGCGGAACTCGATGGGTAAATAGTATGAAGTTCCATAACTGCAGCGAAACTTGTATCGCCTAGTGATGTATTTTCTCTTGTTTGGCGAAACTAGTTCCGCCGCCCTGCTAACCGTTGCCAACGAATATCTCTACCGTGTGCGGTAGAGATATCCGCTTTGGTGTGAACAGTGAAATTAACGCATACCTATTCGGATTTCTCTATCGCTCGCGGTAGCGAATAACGCCCAGGTTTGAATAGTCCTTAATAGGCAAAAAAATATATGTATCATTTATTTTCGACTGATGCCAAGCACGCCCATTACATTATAGTACAACCCAGAGCTGCTATCTCAGCAGCTTTACATGTAGTGAAAAAACAATGTTCTACTCGTATATCTTTCCTCGTGTATTTTGTGTAGGCATAAAATTGACCAGAAGGAAAACAAGTAATCATTCAAAGATTACTCACCTAAAGCGCACAGCAGAAGTATAAGCAGTAAGTACTCTTACGAATATAAATTGTGGCCATTTAATAGAGTGCGTGTTAATTCTCACATTTCATATCAGCACGGGATGCGAGGATCGTCATCAGCATCAATCATCTCGCATCACGACAGACATCTGGCGTTGTCTCATTTATTTCCGTACATACACGTATATGGATGTACTTACTATTTACAGAGATGTTTATTGTGCACATTTTTATACTTATCGTATTAATCGGAATTAAATCTAATAATATTATACAATCATATTAAAATATATCTATATCTTTCAAAGTTTCGACGAGTTTGCAAAGACCATGCTCACGAGCATGACGAACAACCAAGGCCCGCGTCTTCAGACGGTTTTCGTTATTTGGAGGTATTAAGGTTTACTCTCTACATCAATAAAAAGTACTTATACAGTTAAGTATAAGTTGAGAACGAATAGACCGATTTGACTTTATTTTTTATATGTTCCTGGACCAAATAAAGTTTACAGAGAAATAGTTAGAACATTTCAAAATAGTGCTTTGTGTTTTATGAGGAAAACGACTTTCGTTTTAGGCAACTACCTAATGAAATAAAATAAGTATAGAAAGAACTTGAGAGTGAATGAAGTCTTTAACGGTGCATTGATAATAACAGTTAACTATTAAGCAATAATTTGCATTAAAGCAATATAGTATTGAATGTGGCAATTTTATTAATTTTCTAATCTGGCTCATTTGTGTACTGTGTCACAAAAATGAATAATTCTACGAGTTAACTTGTTCTAAAGGGAAAATATTGGCATAGAAACTCGTTTATATCTACAGCCCAAGCAATTTATCTGGAAGTACGTTTCCAAGATAAGTGCTGATGGGAACCGATATTTAAAGGTAGGATCTTCAATTTATCAGGGAAAAGAAACTCCGATTCATACGGATCATTAGGCTAAAAGTGGTTTCTTTTGTAAAATCACTGGTATGGTTCAATTTCCATCTTAATCTGAGGGAAGCAGCTATTTAATTTTTCAGACAGAAATGAACTAAGAACGTTACTTTTTTAGTTTTGGTAATGCTAACTCCAGTAATATTTGCGTAGATTAGCTAGAGTAGTTAACTACTCTAGCTAATCTACGCAAATGTTACCTTTATTTTGGGGAGATTTGTTAATGGGAGCTAAGTGGAGATTGGGCGATTAAGACTTATAGGTACTTTTAAGTTATGGAATTATTTATAACTGGAAAAGCTGTTGTTACAAATTAAAGGCAAGGTCTAACAAGGTCTTACTAATAAGTATAAACACAGGTACAATATTGGTAAGCAATAATAGTTAGATTACGATGACGATGACGCTCACTTGCAATCATTCAAATTTAATCAAAATTAGCAGCTATGAATGAAAAATGAAAAAATGAAAATGAAAATGTATTTATTTGCTGCATAAAATACCTTAAGCTAAAATATTAACAAATTGAATTTAAAACTAAAACTAAACTAGGCATACAAGTTATTAATGCAGAGAGATTTCAATAATGATGCAGATTTATCTAATGATCGCCACACTAGGGTCAGCCTGTATCGTGGCGACCTGGCTCAGATTTGCTAATTTGACATTACACCTCAGCTGACGAAATAATACTAATATGTAAAAGAGTACCCTTTAGAATGTATCAAATGTTCTTAAATATGAATAGAATAATATAGATTTTTACTTATTATATAATACATAAATAATAAAAATAAAAAATAAAATATATGCAATTATAAAAATAAAACTAAGTGCGAGATAATATATAAACAAAATTGTAAAACTAAAACAATAAATCATCTGCTCTAAGGAACTAATTATATAACTTGATTTTTTTTCAGTTTCATCATAGTTCAATGTTAATAACCATTTTTGCACCAGTGGTTTAGCTTGACGGACAGTTCAATTTTTAAGACTTTTGTCAGAGTGCTTGATGACCATGTTGTAAATGTGAGTTTTAATGAATTCGCCGTGACGTTGAGCAAACCTTGTAGTAACCAAAGTTTTAGGAAGTTTGTAATTTCTACGCTTCAGCAGAGAATCATAGTTTTCAGAAGAAATAACTTCTTTGTGCACAGATAAGAATGTCTTTAAAATAAAAAGCTGAGGCACGTTAAGCACTTGGCTCTCTCTGTGCACACACTCTGTGGAGTATCTGCGAGGCTTTTCTAGCATAACTTTAAGAACAGAGCGTTGAGCTCTTTCTATGTGAGGTTGATCCTGTGAATGTTGAGGAAATATGGTTGATCCCGGTAAAACTCTCAAAACTCTCAAAATCCAACCGACGTTGCTATTAACTGAAAATACAATAGGTATTATCTACACGTATCTTCCTGTCATCAACTTCTTACGTTGAAAAATGATTGCTTGCACACTAGTAGTTGAACGTCACTTTTCCCTGCAGTGCACTTCTGGTGCTGGTGTCCGTGAAGACCTGCCGTGCGCTGGTCAGTGTACGACGCGATCTCCAAGTTTGAATACTCCCAGAAAAGGAACGTCTCAAAGTTCTAAACGTCGTCGGACTTAAACGGACAGAAACCGAGTATATAAGCCGGTATATATTATTATACGTATATAGTTGAACGTGTGGATAAACTTATAACACCAGATAGATGGTGACCAGATGATTTGTTACCTGTACTTGTAATCGAAGGTTAAACTATTGCGACCTTATTAATAAACTTGTAGTAAACCCGGAGTAGTTAAAACATCTATCTGTCAATTTTTCGCTTGCAGTAAATGTCACGCGTGAAAGCAAGACAAAGCATGTTACGCCGAATCCATGTTTACGCAACGTTTATTAATAAAGGCCTTAGGGTTTCAATAGTTAAAAACTGGTTGGATACTTACTTCAGGCACTAAAATTATGCTTGGCTGATGAGGAAATACTGTATCTCTTGGGGTCGTAGCGTTAGTCCCGGTAATTGAACAGGATATCCTCGAGCTTCGTCCTCTGGTGTTTCTCACTGAGAGCCTGAAGTCCACATATCTTCCTGGCTCTAGTCTCCTAAGGAGGATGATGTTCGCTTGGCACACGGAGTTGTATCGTGTACACGGTAGAGTTTCCACGCCGATGTCCAGGCGACCCATCTGACCTGTGGGTAAAGTTTAATTACTGGTTGGTAAACTAATTAGTAGGGCGTCGTCCTAATTAGTATTTGTGGTGGTAAAGCGGATGTTTACGTGTATTGTCAGATACAAGTACTTTACATGTTTTGTTTCCGTCTAGCATTTAAAAAGAAAAGAGAATCTGTACTAGGATCCCTTGTGTCTTCGTAATTAAGGAATAAGTAATGTAATTAAGCAGTTACGTTTTTAAGTAACCACTGACATTATACCTAAGATTGTAGCAGTGCAATTGTTGATTTTTTATCAGGTTTCATGTTTTCATAATAATGAATGTTATTCTTTTTTACACAGCTTATGTTTACAAAAGATTCCATAGCGCACTGGAGCAGTAAATTGATTCTTTCACAACTACTAGTCATGAAACTTAATCTTGATTAATGTTACGAATTTGCTTAATAATCTGTTTCAAGGTAAATTAAAGCTATAAGCTGATAAGTAGCTCACAAAATCAATATTTTTAATATATCTAAATAAAAATTTACAAGGCTTGATGTGTCATCATTCATCATCAGGAAGGATAGGTTTCCATGGTTATTGTTAGAATATAAAGAACGGCAAATAAAATATCTTGATTTGTGTGTGCTAGGGTTCTTAAACGGTTTAGTGAGCATGAAACCATACTGCTAGGTGAAGTTATGGGAAAAATGTATAATATAAAAGAACCTTGTACAGCGGGGCTGATAGGACTCAACACGTGTACACTACATAATAGGAATCAAATGAATACTCAGACAATTGCAAATAAAGTACATACTTAGTTGCGCTGGACACGAATTGTATTTTTTCGTATCTTGGTACCGTTAAAAGTGTGCTCATACAGCACTTACTTTGAAGACGGATGTTTCAGATCAGACTGTCATTAGCTACCACCAGCAAGTGACGCTCGTGACTTACATCATACCCTGTCCATGTTATATCAGGCTTGATTTCTAAACAAACATGAAAATGTTTTTTTTAAATTTCTTAGTATGTTGTTATTTTTTTTAGAAGCGAAGTCTCATTTATAACTTGAATGCAGAGCTAAGAGGTTTTTTTAGAGTCATAAGATTCCCTTGATTTTTTATACCAAAAAAAAGCTAACCTATGAGTTCAAAATGGAAATTTTAATCGATGGTCTGAATCAATGACTCGATAGACAGCTGCATCAGATAAAACTATCTTCAGCAAGTGACACATTCCATGACTAAACCAAACTTCTGTCCGTGATTATACCTTAGAAAAGTATGCTTACCAATGAGTTCAAAATGCAAAGGATAGTCGAAGTCAGGATCTGAAGCACGCACTCTATAAATGACTGAGCCGACGGCCGCATCAGATGGAACTAGCACCAGCCGCATCAGGGTGCTGGGATCAAACACCGGCTCCCCGCCCCGCGCCCCGCTCGCTAGCAGCAACACCAGGGCCAGGGCAATGGTCATCCTGGGGAAGATGAAAATAAGACGTTAGTATAACTGACGGACATAAGAAGTCCATTGACATAATATTGGTTATATAATAGTGTAAGTAAGCAAGTTAACCAGCTTATCGACTGAGTTAAGCAAGTTGTCCGTGTCTACTGGAACACATCAGAGTTTGTTAGATATTTGTAAAATTTGACGGTAGGATGGTTTCTTGCGATATAACTTTTTAGTCTGTATATGAGCTACATGGGGTTTTTAAATTATAACTAGGCTCCACAGACTCCGGAGTCCGTGCCATGTTGTAGTTATTTGTAAATTTATTAATCTTGATATAAATATTTTTATATTAAACATGCGACTTTGTTTGCGAAGTAGGCTTGGCCTTTGGCCTCGCCATGACGTCTCATCTTGTTTTGGTTATTCTTTTATAAGAACATTCTCCTGACAATAATTAACGCAACAAAAAAATTATTAGGTAGATTGTTCCATCCGTTCTCAAGTTATTGCGTGACCAGGAGAAAAAGAGGTTCATATATATAACTTAAGGTAATTGAGATGAAGATTACAAAGGCGCCATTTTTTTATTGTGTCAATGCATCACGGTTAGAGATCAGTAAACGGTATTGAGGCTTGGTAAACCTAAAGCGACCGACAGACCAGCATGCGATTCTCTAACAACATCCGTGAAACAAATGACGAGATGACAAGAAACGTTGGAAAAACAGCCTTATGTACAAAGGCGATATCTCCAAAGACCTTTACACTTTAGTAAGTATAAGGTCTTAGGATATCTCATAAAGTATTTGATATTGGTGAGCTCGTCGACGAGCACATCGACGAATCATTAGAGAATCGCACGGCATTATACTCACTAGTTACATAAGAACTTTGATAAATTAGGGCCACTATAATAGTCTACCGGTAGAACACGTACGTCTTGGCAGTACCAAATATCGAAGGCACATGTTATGTAAACTGTGTACCGCCTAGCAAGTTATTCCGGTCTGAGTCAGCAGTAAATTGGAATCTGTTGGTAGCTCGTGGATATGTTATAGAAGTATATAAAATGGAGCGCTTCCTAATATACTTTCTGATGGTCTCTTCTGTTATATTAGGGCTGGCCATGAGCCTATCCACTAAGCAGTGGACCCGCTTAATAGAGAATGTAAATATGGTAAGGTGTATTTTTTTACGTAATTAAATTACTTGTTTACTCAACACTGGTGCATACCATCAGTTATTTTCTACATGTGGTTCTTGGATGGTACCAATAAGGTGACGTACTAGGTAGTAGAGCTCTTCTGCTGGAGTTCATTTTGGTGTTTACCTCAGTAAATATTTTGGTGCAACTGCTGATGGGCAAATGTGATGCTTAATATCAGGCCAATACCTTCAAAGTCTCAAAAAAAAACGAGATCAGCAACCGAGGAGTTCTTTACCGATCGTTGCAAGTATAGAAGACTGTTTTACGGCCGTTTTCAATATTCTATCTATCCATAGTTTTCCTTACTACTTTGGAATAACGTTTATAATCCTAAAAAGTACGCTCAGCACCTTGTCCGAAAATGACAAGTTAGGCAAAAAATATATAAAATATGAAATGGTTGAAAACGAAAAAATTTAAAGGATTTGGACATTAAATGTGTCGCAATATTTTAGACACCTACAAATTGTACTAGGTATATAATTTTTAAAACAATAACGCCTTCTGGGCGAAAATTAAAAATAAATACAAACAATATTTGCAAAAACAATTGTGCACTTTTAAATCTTTATTCTTTTCATGTTATGTTGCATTTCATCTATAGATAGATAGATAGATAACACTTTATTGAGACACCACATTTATGACTTAACATTAGACAATAAAATAAAAAACAATGCCTAAAAGTAGGTGCAACAATGGGCGGTCTTATCGCTCAGAGCGATCTCTTCCAGACAACCCACATCTATACTATGCCTAAAGACCCTAGATGACATGTGTGCTTATACTCGTAGTATAAAACATTAATGAATGGATCCGTCTGTGTTATGAATTGAACTTAGTAATAATGTATATTTATAACAGTTTGGATAATAAACTAAGTCAATTATTAACATTCACAAAATGTTTATGTCCAATACAAAAGGCAATTGTTTACGTAAATTACGTTTCTCCCGTTTCAAAGCTTTCATTCATTAGTTGAGTCTCTTCTCACTCGAAAGAAACGTTGTAATTAAGTTTTGAGTTTCGTCAAAATGGTTTTCTGAAGGTAACAAAGGCAAGCATTCGGAAAAATGATGAAAGGATGCCGTGAAGCTGACTTTTATGGGCAATAAATTGTAATGGTACGTAAATGAAATGGATGTGGTCCAATCCTTTTCACATATAATTTATGATACTGAATAGAGTTCAGAGTGAAAATGTGATTTGGGTAGGTTCACACTATAGTTATGTCCGATAATCCTACAATTAGAGGAACTGACTTCCTTAACTCATTGTTTACGGGATAGTTACCATATATATTTCGCCATTGTCGCAAGCGTCGTGAATTTCATACAAGGCCGCAATCTTGCAGCGTAAACTTCCTGAGGATGAGTATCGAACATGCCCGAAACCTAGGTCGATAACGTCGGCTAATTACTTGACTAAAGTCTGTTTTGAGGTTAAATAAATATTATTTCTAGTGTTTGGACATATGGACATGAAAACATATTTGTAATTAAATTAAAGTTGTTAATATCACGTAACACGGACATTATAATACATGCAATGAAATAATAGATCACTAGTTTAACTGCTATTGGAATTGCTAGTGTCGCCCGCACAGTATAATCTGAAAGCAATCTTTGCTAGGATGGTGTTGGAGATAACTCTTGCTCTGCGCACTAGAGTATCATCACTAGCATGGCGTCACTGGCATGAGCTCGAGCGCTGCTCACTAGAGAATCGCCGCTAGAATCGTATTGGCGTTAGCTCGTACGCTGCTCACTAGAGAATCACCGCTAGAATCATATTGGCGTTAGCTCGTGCTCTGCGAACTAGAAAATTATCGCTAGGATGGTGTTAGCGGTTAGCTCGCGCTCTGCGCACTAGAGTATCATCACTAGCATGGCGGCATTGGCGTTAGCTCGTGCGCTGCGCACTAGAGAATCACCGCTAGAATCGTATTGGCATTAGCTCGTGCGCTGCTCACTAGAAAATTATCGCTAGGATGGTGTTAGCGGTTAGCTCACGCTCTGCGCACTAGATGAGCGCTTTGCTTTCGTAATGTTGCGTGGAAGCAGTCGGTGCGCGCCTCGGTGAAAATTCACGAACATTGAAGCCATCTTAGCACTGGGCTAAATGCGTTATTAAACTGGCCGCGTAAAGCACTATATGATGAACGTGTGTACTTTGCCTACAGCGTTGACCAGCAACATTTTCGCTTCCTTTGAACAGCTGGCTTTGATGCTACGTTGAATTCTGATGCACCCACATAAATTGTATTGTGTTTTGCTTAGCTTGAAAAAAAAACGCAAAAGTAGAAAAGATGACATTATACAGGACTTATGAATAAAATTAAATATTTAGCATGAGGATTTGAAATAAACTCTGGTTTCAAAACCATCTATAAATATAACATGCAACAATCTATAAATAAATTATATGTATTCGTATGACTGGAAATGAATCTGCTAAATACAGATTTTCCAATGATTTCCTCTATGCCTTAACAAGATTGGTACAAGTTCGTCCGTTGAAAACTACAACCAATACATCTCATAGGATCAAGTTGGGCCACGGGCTGCGCAATGTGGCTTTTAGTAGGGTGACTGTGCACTCCCAATTGTTTTAGACTATGTTTCGTATAACTTATTAATATTTTAATATACATGTAAACAGACACAATCCGACATCTAAACATACTATATCTAAAACATTTACCATAAGAATTAAATGAAAAATTTGAATGACAACGTTGTAGACATTTTTTTACACTGCGTAAGTACATTATGTAAATAAATTTTGCAAATAAGTATAAAGTATTATATGTTATTTTTATGTATTCATGTTTTTTTATAATATTTATAATATTATATTATTTTTATTAATATAATGACTTTAAACATAATCCGTTATAATTCTAGTACAGAAGAAGTGTCTTAAAACACTTGAACGCATGGTGACTTCAACTTGAGATAGCCAGAGTATTAAATTATAAATTGGCAACATTTCTCGGACGCTCAAGATCAGAGCATCGACCGCAGAACTAACTCAACTTGCGAAAGGGAAAATTGTGTTATGAAATCATACTGCTTCTGTATGACCAGGAAGCCTTGGTTATAGTCGACTAACAACTCGCTTAGGATGTTATCTAATGTAATTTTATTCTAATTTTAGCTCCTTCCCGCTTCTTACCTTGATGAGAGTGATAAAATATGTTAAGTTTAAAAAATGTTGTAGTCATCTTTGTTAATCAAGTTGACTTTTCAATGCCGTTAGGTTAAAATATCTAAAATTACACAAATTATAAATGAACAACTAAAATTTAAAAAATCTCACTAGTCTGATAAGCGGGTTAATGCTGGGTTCTTTATATACCTATTTAGCTAATAATTTATTGTAATTTTCAACCATTTGTAGCCTTAATATTAGTTAACTAAGTATCAAAAAACCTGACCTAAATAATCATAATCCTAGCATAAGTCTCACCGAAAGAATTTAATTTTGGATTTGTGGTATACGGAATTCTTCTTTATTCCTAATTAGATACGAAATTGAAGTAAACTTAAATCATAATGAATTGAATGAAATTAATGAATACATATTTTTATGAGGTAGGTATAACGGATTTGCCATTCAGTTCCGCTTCAGAATGTAACTGTTGGTTATTGAACAGCTTGTTATGAAAATGCAACAGTAGGTATTACAGGGTCGTCTTATCGCGCAAATCAATCTTTTCCAGACAGACTTCAGATGGAATGGAGAAGAAAAGCAGGATAAAAGCCTTTGTGCATAGTAAGATTATCTACGTTAAAACAAAACATACTGTTTCTTTCGCCTCTAAAAAGTTTAACTGTAAGTTAACTTACCTCAACGACCAATCCAATGTCAAGGATATATAAGTACCTTGAGTAAAATGCAAAAGTAGAGTAAATCTCGTGCCTTGTTTATATAACCCAGCAGTTATGTAAGTTAATAGACAAGTAACAAGTTCACTGGTACGTTAACATGGAACTTGTCTGACTCGAGAATACGAACATTTTGTTAAAGGAAAAGGGATAAGGGATTACGTTCTTTGGTTGTGTAGAAAATGATAGGAATGAGGACAAAGGTAGGGATAGTTTGGTGGGTATTAACATTAAAGCATGCGTAGGCTAATATCGTAGTGATATTCTATCTGAAATCTAATAATACAGGCTAGTTTTACTTTTGCCTAATACTACTCATATAATATGTGTTACTCTTTATTAGTCAAAACAGTTTCGTTTAGATGTGCGACATGTCATAGGCAAAACAATTTGGTTTAAGTTTTAAGACAGACTTGTCTATGTGAGGAAAGTCTGTCTTAAAACTGTCGTGCCTCCAATGTGCGCTCAGCCTAATTAGACATTCAAGTTATGAATATGATGTAAAATATTTGTAGAAGATATGGCTTCTCGCTCGAGCTTTCTTGTCAACTATTCACGATGAATTTTAAGAGGAAGAGTTTATCGTAGAACGACTTGTGGAGAACTTGTGCGTTATTACCAAGTTCATTTCATATACGGTCTAAATAAAGCAGTTTGACATGTATTGTAACAATATTGCGTATAGACATACTTTATATAATATGGTTTTTAAAGCAATAACGCCCTAAAGCACTAAAGCACTTAGCGATACCTAACATTGCAATTTTAAAGAGACACATACTCGGACTGGATTCGAACCCGCGTCTTCCGAAAATCCGTGTACACTACAACGCGGTCACATTAACTAGACGCTTGACCATGTGACGTCATTTTGGCGCTCAAGTATGGTGTGCAAAAAAAACCGGCCAAGTGGCCTTTATTAAGATCGAGTGAAAATTGATTATAAATTAAGTTTGTTAAATGAATAAAAAATATTTATTTATTTTGAGAGGTAATATACAACTACATATTCTGCGAAAATTTAAGGTGTCTACCTGTTACCGTTACGAATTAACCAAATTATCGACGCGTGTATCGGTAACAAAGATGCTGACCGTACTGACACTTGCCGGGCGAGAAAAGGAAATGCGGGGCGAAGCGGGCGGGGACCCGCATTCAAGCGATGCGTCGAGTTAATGTGACCGCGTTGTAATAACCTAATATAATAGATTTGGTTTGTGGTTTGATAAATATTTACTGTAGCCCAAAGTGAACCCTATCATACTCAAGCCCTAAGAGTATGATAGGGTTCGCTTTGGGCTATAAACATCTGAGAGAAGAATATATGAGCTGGGAGATATTTATTTACCAATAGATACGTTACTTCAGCTCGAGATTCTCTTACAAATCGAACTGGCGCTGGAAAGGATACTCAATAATCCGTTCTCTGACGAAGTTCTCCACCTATTTATATTATGTGCTTCTATATACCACTCATTAGAAACTACGAACCTTCTCAGGCACCATTAACACAACCTAAGGAATAGTAAACCTAGCTCACATGAACTCGAACCATAAATCGTACAACGTTCGAGAAGCCATTACTCAGTAGCTGTAGGTACCACAGCTTAAATAATAGTCGCAACGTGCTTTACTTATTGCCCGTCGGTTAAATACCAGGAAGAAATGCTCCCACACGCATGATATAAGAATGTGAGTAGGACTTTACATGAATTAACTGTTCGTGTTTCTTATTTTGGTTCGGGACACTGTAAAATAATTGAGCCAAGTATACAAAAAATACGAGTAGGTACATTATGCCCGGACACGGGGCTTTGAATGTGAATATCCTATAACTGCTGCTGGTTGAATACTCCTCCCTTTTAAAAATGGCATTTCAAATGTTTATTAGAAATGATGTATAATAAACGATAAATTATTAAAATTAGTATATGTAGACCTATACTTATAACCATTTGGTTGACCCGACAGGTGACCGGAATACTGGCGCTTAGCGTGTGCAAAAAGTTTGCATTGCCATGCAGCGTGGAAATTTTGCCAGCATTTTGGCCACTTTGGCCCACATCATGTGCCAGATAGATTATTTTTTTAGTTAGTTTAACTTTCATTTTTTTGTTCCTATAATAAAAATATATTGAATGAATATCGAATATTGAGCAAACAATATTATAACTTGTGTGGGAAATTTAGGCAATTTTATGATAAACGTTTGCAATTAAAAAAGTAAAACTGTGTTTGGTGTTACAAATTTAGAGATTTTTTTACCGAACTGATAATAAATAAATAATTAATAATTAAATTGCAATAGTCATAAAGTTCTGCCAGAAAAAATATAGCGTAGTTTTCTTTTTCTAAAACATGCCACTAACTTTTAATGTACCTAAAACAATCCCAAATCTACAGCAGTAAGATACTAAATATTATCTAAGTATTTCACAGGTTCGAGGAAGACTAAGTATATTAATTGGTTACAATAACTATAAGAAATACATTCTTATATTTATCACCGTACTCGTAAAACACAAGTATGGACTCGAAATACTCGCTTGATTTACACCCCTCAACATTACCTGAGTTTCCGCGTCGCGTGAACTATGGACAGTGTAATCCAAGCTTTTTATGACAACCTGGTATGCTTTACAGCGCAAAAAGTTAATAATAACCAAGTTAACAAACAATTTTTATTTTTTATGTCTCACTGCTTGATAAAATTATAAAATGTAAAGACTCATCATCATCAGGATTTGATTGAAATGGAAACGGAGATTTACTTCTTACTTTTTTTGTTTCCATAGGGAAACTGTTTCGGTACGACAGTAATTTTGGGTACGAGCCCGCATAAATTATATCATAGCATTTTTTGTAGTTAGTTCGTTATGTACAAGGTTTTTTTTTATTATATTCTATTATTATAAATCTAGCTCTTACCTGTAAGTAATAAATAAAAAAAATGTTGTAATAAAAGCCGCTGATGTTCGTGATGTCACGGATAAGAGTTCCGGCTGAAAATCAGTAACTAGGATCGAAGTTAGATCTTAGTTAAATGCTGAGTTGGGACCTATATTCGTAACAGCACGTTATATTGTATAAATATCTTACAATGGAATGTATGTTTGTGTTTTGTATATGTATGTATATCTATACAAAACACAAACATACACAAACATACACAAACATTGTTTTTTTTTTACTTTAACCTCATGTGTCTATACCTACATACAGATAAATAAAATTGAAGTATTTGTTTGTAATACTAAATTAATTGAAGCTGAATACGGTGCTTAGTGCACGCACATCAGCATCACAGAGCGTAGCGATGAAGAAGAAGTCACGTGATTTTTTGTCGTTTCCATCAAAACAGTTTGTTACACATGTAAAAAGACATATCTTTTGCCATAACTTATGAAATAAGGACTAAGGGATATACGTACAACATTTTATTAACCGAACAAATATTATGAGAATTAGAATATGAGTATCGGTCAGATTTTGAGAACCGCTGGCAAAGGCCAAGGAGAAATATTTGTCCAACGTGAAACCAACTACAGCTGGCCCTAAATCATGTCGCGTGTGACTATGAAGGCTCCAGATATCGACAATTTGATAGTTTGTACTTACTTTGTTGGCGCGCCTGTGGATGTGATAAAGTTGAAACTTGTTTTAACAATTGAGACGTGTTCAGTTCACCTAAACTAAAGTGAACAATGTTGGTTGCGAAATTTAACAATCTAGCTTACAAATGGTTGAGTTTTTTTTTAAATTACTTGTTAACAATTTATTATAGTTTGAAAGATTTACTTGTTTTGAATATTGGAATTGCTTATCTTATTATATTATAAAGGGGCTAAGTAAACTTTGTGCAGTAACTCATAAGCAATTGATATCAAGTGAATTATGGCGGGGTCACATTAGTACAAAGATTGCAAATAGGTATTGTATTTAGGAAAATTCAAGGACAGTATTTCCGCACTATAAATATTATTAAGCACATTATGTGGCCGTCTCCAGTACAAACCATCTCCATTCCAAATTTCATCGACATGCGTTTAGATATATTGCGTTTTTGTGAAAAAAAAAACATTCAAACTTTCACTATTATAACATTATATTATACAGTCTAAATAGTGGGATAATTTACAATTGGTATCATAAGATTTACAGAAATGATGCTTAGCGAACAAACTAGTTGCTGCTCGCGATTTCGTCCGTGGTAATAAGATTATATCGATAAGGTAAATACCCGTGGAATCGGTCTAAAATACGAGTATTATGGTAATTGCTATCATTTGCATACTGGGAATTAGCTGTAAGTTCCATATTATTCCATCATATTTAATTTTAAGCAGTTAACCTTTTGGTTCCCGGGACGTAAATATACGTCAGTTTCATTCATAAATCTTTTGTTTTAATAATCACGTATAGGAAGGATTAAGTTGTTTAAGCTTAACTGATATTAATAAGTAACACACATAAATTAAATAACACATATTAATAAGTAACAGACATACTCATTTCCTCTCACTTATATTCACATTTATTCACTTGCAAAAGTTCGCGTTTATAATACTCGTATGAATTTCATTTACAATAAAAAAAATTATAAATTTAAGAGTTTATTTAAAATAAAACCGAAATTTCTCACGTAATAAGCCGACGTTATTGATCTAGGTTTAAAGAGTGTTGTATACATACGAGTATAGTTTTTTATGTACTAGTAATAAATATTGAATGTAACTGAAAGTTTAACATTTAAACAAGCTTCGATACTCTACACCAATAACAAAACTATCTAAGCTTCATCTAACTAAGCGTTAACACTAACAAGAATCATAACTTAGTTTCTTAAGCCAAACATAAGCTTAGAATTTGATATAACAGAAACATTAAGAACACCTAAATCTCGATAATCCACAGCCCATTGTATTCGCTAAAGTTCAAGACCGTTTTCATCGTAAGCAATTTATTTATTCAAATTTAATACAATTTGATCGTATCGCTGAGTAAAATGACGAATAGCAGATGAAGTATGGACACACACCCTGCTCGATGCCAATTTGGTCGTATTCGAGGCAGACAGAAAAGCAATTACTGTCGTTCGATCGTCCGGAAAAGCGCAGAGTCGTAATTTAGGGTTCAGACACACCTTCGCGAGTCTGCCGGACTTACAACAATAGGAGTGTTTCATTGATTTTATACACCCTAGGCATATAGGCTAGTAGCATAGTAAACATTACACATTTCTAGAAAAGAGACTGGCTAATAATTCAAGTACACAACTAAAATCTTCTTTTGTTATAGGTGTGAATATGGTACTCGTAATTAATGTTTTAAAGTTTGAGACTCGTTATATAAAAACAGTTTAATTTAAAATTATTGTCAAGTTTTACTTATTTAATATCATTGGCGATCTGACGGTAGTAATAATTAATTAACCGAAAGGTGTTGACGCTAACGTACGCTTTACGTAGGGTATCACATACTAACAAGAACGACTGAAACTGTGTCCTGCGGTAGCTATGCCTTATTTTGTCGCAGTCAATCTCTGTTCCGAATATTTGCATTCACGCTAGTTGCTTAGGTAAGCACTGTACTTTAAGGTATTATTACGGGGTCCTCCCGATCGGACCCAGGTTTTAAATCATCCCGGGTTCGTTAAAGTAGACTCTAATATTAGCTCTGGGGAACGTTTCAACGAAAACTGCCAGTTAGAGATAAGCGCAATTTCGTAGTATTCATTTTTGAACGCTTTCATAGAAGTAGGTCTTTGCTATTATTTTCTCATTATCTGTTTGAAACGACGTGGGTTTTAAATGTCACATACGTTAGCTAAATTATCGTTATTTTTGTCATTATGAGCGAATATTGTCGAAACTGTGGACGAATCAATGAAGAGTTGACCTGTGAACATTACCGCGAATCGGTATTACTTTGAGGTCATTAACTTTCAGTTAACCTGTTCATCATTAACCACGAATAAACTTGAATCGTGATCAGAAAATACAGATACAGATATCTCGTTTTTAAACAATATTCTAATTTAGACGATGCCTAATTTCGTAGAAAAGCAATTCGGAATAAATTTTTCAGTAATTGAAATGGTTGATGAGCTTATTTGCCTTGACAGGAAATAAAATATATTAATCAATCGAGTTGTTTCAGCAGACGTTTGATTTAGAATTCGTTTTGTATGAAACAGTATTTGATGCAATCTTGATGCAAATGTACATAACTGGGTGAAATGCACGTGCAACAACGGTATCGTGTTATCTCAGTAAAGCATCATTTGTCATTGTTATTTATGAAAGCTGCATTTCTAATTAGGAACACAGAATAGAGAATAGTTACTTCGTATATATGTATCAATAACAAGTGGAATTTGAAAAATTTTATACCAACTTCCATTCTATTACTTTGGTAAACTATGGTATTATGGTATGGCTTTGGTAAGCTAAGTCTATGGACTTGTTATAAACTGTTTGGTAAGCCATTTTACTTTATTTAATCTTATATTTTTCATTTAGAACTAATTTATTTTAGCAATCCATGGTGTAAAATGTGTAAGTGTATTTTGCGTCAAGTTTATTTTCACACTTTTACAAAACATATACTACAATGTGCGGATTTAATACTATGAACCTGTCGTAAAAAATACATTTATTTATTTTATTTATTTACACGCACCAAATCTATGTAGGTACCTAATATATATTCATTTTATATATGTATATTAAATAAAATTCAGAGTAAAATTAATAATTGTTATATTTACGATAGGTTTGTAGCATAAAATCCGCACATTAGATTATATGTTTTGTATCTTTAATATTAAATATTACATATATTATATTTTTTATAATAAAAAGCATAAAAGCTAATCCTCACTTTCACAATATAGTTTAGAGTATAAAGAGTGAGAGTTGTGGATTTTATTACAATGATCTGTTCTGTAAATGTATATGCAGTAATTCTTCAATATCTTACCTTACATCCTTATCTTTTATTTATACCACCGCTGGCAGTGTCTATAGGTGCTTTATGACGTGCGATTACCACAGAATACCTATTAGTGCAAAAATGGTGGACTCACGATTTTGCTGCTGACCCCAGCCCGCCAGATAATAAAACACTGTTCGGTTTTGGTCACGGCTAACCATTATCATAATGTGAAGCGTGTGAGACATTCCCCTATTGTAGACGTGTCGACGAAGTCACAGTGGTTTCAAAGAGGGTCTCATGTAACGGAATACCTTTATAATCTTGTAAGCCGCGCAGCATAATTTTACCGTGGATTTCATTGTTATGAAAATACAATAATCTGAAAGATTCAAAAGCAATAAATCAAAAGCTAACGAATACAAGTCGTAAATTACGATCGAAATCAGGCTCGCATCATCACTTAACATCAGATGAGATAGTGGTCAAGTGCTACCCAGTTCGGTATAAATAAAAAAAAAAGGTTCGGTAATGTTACGCCTCACAATTGCCCATAACAGTTTAACGCCATTCAAAATTTGAAACTACAATAGTCACAAAGCCCTGCACAGGAATGCACTGAACTCATCATCTTGAGTTATAAGATGTTAAAACTCTTGCCCTGTGATTTCTCTGTATACATTGCTCTTCAAACCGAAATATAATGTTAACCGAACCAATAATGTTTGCGCACTACTAATTCACACTTGAATAACTGACAAAGGTAGTATTTCTCAAAAAGGACTCTGTAAAAGTCCTACCACTACAAACTCGTGTACAAATTTGTGACAATATAATGATATTGGTTTATTGCCTGCCGTGCGATTCTCTAAGAGCAAACATCGTTGCATCTTTGACAACATCCCAATGACAAAAAACAAATGACAAGATGACAAGAAACGTTCGGAAAAACAACCTTGTGTACAAGGGCGATATCTCATAAAGTACGAGCTCGTCGACGATCACCGATGTCATCATTAGAGAATCGCACGGCTGTAGTGTTTTAAGCTCCCAATCAATATTATCAATATAATTGGTATTAGTATTAATGGGATTTTGAAAACATGTTCCACGTGCCACTAATAGTAAGACAATCGTCATCGTAAAACATGTTACGAGTGTGTCTTGTAGTCCCATACCTTACACTCTTGCCTATTAATTATTTTAGGGCCAGACGTGGATGTGGCAAACTACCTTGCGAAAGCCTGTTCCGCGGTTTTATGTGGTGATCGATTCGAAAAGACCTTAGGTCACGGTTCCACGCTATCCCATAAACTTTTACTGCTCATTTACTTTACGATCCAAAGAACTAAGCCTGCCTGTCTAGGACAAGACAATAGCAATTATACACTTATGAAAATGGATTTTAACACCTCTTTGTTCCTACACGTATTCCTTTATTTTTTTTATACCAAGAGGTTGATTTCAGGAAGTATTAATCCTTGAACAGGAAACTGTTTTGTCAGTAATCGACGGGTTTAAAAAAAATTAAGACACATAGACAAGTGCCAGGAGTAAACCGATTTTTATCTTTTAATATAGCTAGTAAACTTTAATTTAAATACTTGTTGTTTTAGCTCCTTGTGAAGACACGCAATCATCCTATTTGTTCGATAACTAAATTTTAGTTATAAGTTGTCCAATTCTAATTCTTCTCTAAAAGCATGATTCGATACGTCTTCAATGTCATTGTCATTATTGCTGTATATTTTTGTGTCTTTTTTTAATACAGAGTCAGCAACAGTGAACACTCCTCACATTTCTGGCAGCATACTCTTGTCCTCCATCTCATGTACAATCTCTCCTTGTGTGAACCTATTACCATTTTATATCTTAGTGTGCTTTATCATCATCAGTATGACAGATATTGATTGACGGTGGTCCAACTTTTAAATTGGCAAGTGTAGTTTATTTTTTAACTGTTGTATATATATACTTGTGATTTACAATTGTTAAAGATTATATTGGTACTGATTCGCTTGTGCGTACACTTAACTAAAATTCTCTAAACTATGGTAGTTCTTATTATGTTAATCCTAAAATCTACATTCGAGCGACACTTACAATGATAATTCTAAACATATGATTATTCTATTGAAATTTGGGTAGTTTTACATCAGTTCAGACTAGTTTAGAGAGCACGAACTTACATGACGATTAAATTTGCACTAAACATACCCACAATTAAACAGAAACGACAAATTGAAGAATTTTCACTTGCAAGCATTATACGAATTTGGACTTAAGCATGAACAAAATAAGAACTACCACATATTTACTAAAAGTAGACTTTAGTTCGCTAGTAGACGCTAGTTTAGTTTGGTGTTCGGAACAAGCGAATTTCTACCAATGTGTATACCTTACATCAAGACTAAAAATTATTTAAGAACTCTTATAAAAATAACACTCAATGAATTCTATAAAATTCCCTTGCCCTAAGTTCCATATAGGTGTAAATAATACGGGCATCACTTAACAAGGTATACCGAAGTCGTAGGAAGTCGGTTCATCCATGAGATTACCTCCCTAATCCTATATTGGGTGGATGATTACAAAATCCTTAGCTTAGCATAATGAGATCAGCTTAGCAGTTCTCTTTGTTGCCTGCGCTGTGTTATTTCTCACGTTGGTTAAAATAAATTAAAAATTAAAATAGATTAGTTAAAGTATCAGTATTTAATTTTTGAATATGGTAATTTTCCTAATTCATCGGAACACCTATTCACCTATACTATTCCGATGAACACTCATTTTTTTTAATATCAATGAACTCTTAGTATCAATCAACTTCTCCCCTTAGCTCTAATCAATATTGGACCGACTACCCGACGGTAAGGAGTAATACTGCTTAATTAGAATGATTAGTCAAAACTAGTGAATCTAACTTAAACGCAGATCAACTACGTGAAGCTACAGGCGGTCCTTCACACACAGTACTTCCATTATTTTCAGATTATAATATAAAATAGAAAGAATATATATAAAATAGAAATAATGATTAAAAAACAATCAATAGTTTCATCATAGAACTGTAAATGGTAGTAGTGGCAACTAACCCATGCAAGGATGGATGGTCGCTAAAGGAATTTTCAAGCATTTAAAGCGATATATCTCACAGGTCGACGTCAGGCACTGATTTGGCTGTCTGGGTTAGAATATAACCTTTTTCAGCTTACTGTGTAGTAAACTTCTACACTTCAGATTGTAGTTACTTCTACTGCGTCACTTTTTAGCGCTCATTTTGCTAGCTCAAGATTGATAGTCCGAGACTATCTTTGAAAGCCCCTAGTCAGGGTCTAGGGTTCCTTCGACCGTATAATTACTTATCGAGTGAGAAAGAGAAACGCGAGCTTACCGATTACGAAAAACGGAGCTATTAAGTGTTGTGGATCGTTAACGTTGTTCTCAACACAGCTGTTAGATCACTACGAAGGATGTCGAAATGTCTGAAAACTCCACAGTACAACGGTTTAGTGTTCACAGAAAGAAGCTATATTTTATGTGGTAAAGGTAGTTTGTGGGAAAGGCGACGGTCAGCGCCGCCGTCGACTGTCGGTCAATAGCTATTGATTTTCGCCTCGCCGCTATAACAAGGCTACAACATTGAAATGTTATTTGATTTTGTAATGTTTGTCGCTGTTTTTATGGTGCCTAAAAAGGAAGGTAAAACTGTATTGCAAAAAGTAAGAGAATTAAATTGAAACTTGATATGTCTAGGGTAGGGTGATCTAGGGTATTGATTGAAGTGCTGTGCTATGTTTATTATTTTATTTTCGGAACATACAGGTCAACAGGCTAAAACGATAACAGCGTCCGAATTTATTGGGAATACATCGTTTTTATATCCAATGATAAGTACAGAAAACTAAAAGTTTACATGTACGTCTTTTCATAGATAATTCAAGTTGAAATTTAATGCATTGGCTAAATTGAGACCACTTTTTTGATTTATATGAGTATATACATGTAAAGTATACTATACATTATACAAAATAAACTCTGTTTTAAACTATCACGGTTGTTCTCTAAAGTTATATGATTATTAACGGGATATTTACCGTGGTAAGGTTGTGGAATGAGCTCCCGATATTTCGGCGCAGTTACATGCACCATATTCACGGGAAGACTGAAGAATGCGGGTGGTTGGTCAAAAAGTTTAAAAGTTAGGTGCAGACATAACGATCTACCCGCTTTCTTAGTCTTTTGCTACGGTTATCACTGGAACTCGAACTCGATAGCTCATTCCATAACCTTACCACGGTAAATATCCCGTTAATAATCATATAACTTTACAAAATAAACAGATAAACCGATAGTCCAATTATTTTTGGAATACAGCTAATCAGTACTGCACATATACAAACATATACAACAACCTACTAATTCCAATTTCCTAATGAAGATATCGTTATAGATAAACCGAATAGCCTTACTAAATCGAATCGATCTAAGGTTAACTTAAGGGGTTATTAATGGCGTGTAGTTAATCGTGACCCCTCCTATACAAGGGGGTATATCGTGGTGCTGTAAATCTGGACGAAAACGTAACTTTATGGTGAGCATCACGCGAACTGACCCTGGTGACCTTATTTCCGAAGCCGCACGGCGAGTACTTGTAGATGCGACTATGGTCACAAGATTGTACCTTGCTATCTGAAAGGATTTGGTTTACTGTTAGAGACTTGATCTAGATCTGTTAGCAGACGATGTCAGTTCGATTTAATAGGATCGAGCGGTAACAATTCAGTGTACTCACAGTGTACTGTATTTATTTTTTATGGTCCCGTACGAGACTACGATTATACAAAGCCTACGCCATCAATCTGTCTTCTCATTTGAAGCACAATAAATGGTTAAACATTTCACAAGCTTTTCATTAAACAATAATAGAAATAAAATGAGGGACCCCAAACAAGATGCGAAACGAGAATTCGTACAAGCGCGTAACTTGGTGTGATTATATTGAAAAAAGCAAATGCCACGCTAAGGATTCCTAAGGATGAAAGGTTATTTTTTTGTAAATACAAGACACAAATTATTGTGTGGTGGTATGGAACGCTTAATGCGTTAATTCAACTGCGTTTTGCCGGTTTTTAAATAACGTGTCTCGTCTAAGCCAGGAGAGATCAGTGCTGAGAGGCATTATGCGTGTATGCTTAATATTCTCTTTGTGGGCCAAAAAAATTACCATTAATTTTAAATTTGTCGTGATTGGTACTGTTATGATAAAGATCTCCGGATATTATTTCGATTTAAGCATTTAGCCAACTTTATTAAAGCTTTGGTAAAACGAGTAGTTGAATGATAGGCAAGTGTTTAACTAGGTACTATACTAGCTGATGACTGTCGAAAGTGGTATCACACTAGAACTAGAATAGAAACTGGCTCTCAAGGAAAGCTGCTGGACCTCACTATTCGGTGCTCAGCGACAAATTTTCAAACTCGAGGGTGGTATATATTGAAACTTTTATTTTAATCTAATTATATTCATTAGTTAGCAGTTCTTTCAGCCAAAAAACTCACAAGCCACTTAAAAAAACGTGAATATTGAAGTAGTGACGTAAGTACACATTAATTAAATTGAGATATAAATGTTACTTCTAAAAGACAGGTTTACAGATCCAAAGAAAATTCTAGGCCAGTGATTGTATAAATTACTTAGCACTGAGATTAAGGCAAGAGCAAGCGTTGATTAAAGTGAAACTTGAGTGTAAATTGCAAAGCGATATTTTACGTAGGTTAACTAATTTAGTCGGAGTTTTAATGGAAAAAGGGCGCGGATATTAGGAGCCAGAGCATATAGGGCCTAAACTCAACGAGTACCTTCTGATTCCTATCACATTTTAAGATATCTATCTAATACGGGATTTTGTTGTCGTTATGTTAAAAGAGAAATAAAGGTCATATCAAACGTTAAACTAGAAATAGAGATCTATCGTACTAACCTGAAAATTACTATACCTACCTAAGCATCCGTTGATAATTTACCATTCTAAAATTTCAATATTTGTAAGCAAAGTTCTATTTAGTGTTAACATTTTAGTAACGTTTCTAAACTTTGGAATGATTATCTTCGGTAGTAGCTGTCCTGCATCTCAAATTAAAAAAACGGACTCTTTTATAAGATTTTACAAGTTCATCATCTAATTGACAGTAACAAGAAAATCACGTGTTATCGACGACACCTTTTAAGACCTTTTACAAACATGGGTCCATCGCCCAATATAAAAAAAATACGTTTACACACTCATATGCTAATATTCCCTATACCGCAAGGCATATACACACACAATATCTACATGCAAGACTCGAAAACAAAACATTTTATACTGATCCCACGAATATTTTGCCGCGATTAGAATGCAAGGTTCAAAAAAGAATTATAGCCTTTCAGACCTGGTGCGTTTAAGTCCCACGATTGCTGAGTAAGGAACAGCAATAAATGTTGATGGATATGGGGTCAAATAACTAACTTTTGTGTTTACACCCTTGCTAGGATCGCTATTAGTTTCCGTCAGAGCTAATTAGTTCCTAATTAATATTTAAGAACGAGAATAGGTAATTTATTTTGTCATAAGGCAGGTTTATTAAATGTATAATGAGATTCCAATAAGGATTTCTATCAGTTTCTTTTGTAAGGAAAATGTTTATTTCGAATGAGTGGAGCTATGAGTTATCTGTGTTATAGTTGCCCTAGGTGAAAATTTGTACTGTTATATATACACGTGAAAGACACATTACGTTACAAGTTAACGACACTTTACGTTACACTTACACAGTTATTCGTGCTAGGCCCTCAGTACAGAACATAACTTATCTATTGCTACTGTGGCACAGATAACACAAATAGTTTGTACTGTATACGTCAACGAAACGATTACATTACATGTACGCAAATTACGTACTAGGCCCCCACGGAGACTTCAGGCGTAAGAGTATGCTGCTGACAATAAGGTGCACAAAGTCGAAGCCTTTGTAATTTTATTTGCTAAATCAAGTTGTGAAGTCTCATGTGCCAGTGATTTTGTCGGCAACCATACCTTCAAACCAAAACCGAAATTACGAACCAAATTACTGCTTAAAAAGATAAGGTGGCAGTTCTACCCCAGACGAACTCATTCACAAAGTTATACTGCCGTTAACGACACAAATAGACATCGACAGTACATTTTTTACTTTAGAACCTCTAAGTATAAAGGTTATCATATATGAAGTATTAGTATCATATAGGTACATCATAAGTAAGACGCAGTTTCAACTATCCGACCTAAAAGAGAGTAAGACAACTATTACATAAACAAACGTATTAACAGACATAGCCTAAGGAGTGCAAGCTCGTATAATACTTGATTACTTATCAGATGTAAAACTATCGCATTTATTTTATTACTGAACGGGTGGAGTCTTAACGAAGTACTATAAAAATGTTCTATATTTAACTTGATTAATCGTATTCAATTGCTCGTTTTATATAATCTGTAATTGTAATTTGTCATTGATAAGATCCATTTAAACCAATTATAAAGGTATGTTTACATGTTTTGAATTGAGGCGTGTCCACACCGTATGTAGAGATTAAAGTGTCCAGAAATGATACATAGATCTACAACGAACGAAGCAGAAACGCAGTTGCTAGCGATCTCATAGTTTCTAAAGAGAAAAAAGATACTATCGGTAGGTTAAAACAATTATAACAGACATGATTCGATATGCACGTGGGAGTTCATGTTATGCAAAATACCAGTATCAATAGAATGTTAGTGGTCATCAGAACACTATAGTTTATATACCAAATATTAGTATTTTGTTACGAGCACACATGCAATATGATTTGACAGAGTAATATAATGTATACGAAAGTTTGCAAGTAAAAAGTTTTTCGGTGGTAGTGCCACGCTGTACCCCACAGCTGACCGGGGAAGTACCACACACCCACTAAAACACCAACGTGAAGTAACATAGCTTGCTATTGCGTTTCAGTCGGTTTGTGGGAGGTTCAGGAGGCCCGATTCCCCTCCCCCTTCCCCTCCACCCTGCATCCTTCTACCTCTTCCTTCCTCAAAGGTCAGCAACCCATCCTCGATACCTCTGGTATTGCGGATGTCCGTGGGCGAAGGTATCACTTGCCATCAGGTGAGCCGCTTGCTCGTTTACCAACCTATCTAATAAAAAAATTGTAGGTGTTTTGCTTATAATTTATCTTCTTCACGCTGAAACGACTCAGCTGATTTGTGTGAAATTTAAAATGGAGAGCATGTTCCCAGGTATCACGATTCAACGGTTAGTTCCCGATGGAACTTCGATGGTGCATTTTACGGATAGAGTTGTAGTCAGTCCTTATCTCTGAGTTTTCGGTTCACCCGAAGCTTCCGCCATGGCCAAACGACTGTTGTTCTAAGACAAAACAGGTATGTCTTAGCTTGCGTTCCATGCCACGAAAGTGTTAATTTGAATATATCGTCAGCGTCTCACATTCAAGTACTGACCACAGCAAGCTTTGATACTAGCTGAACAGTTTTGACAAAGAAAATTCCTCGCAATCTCAATGACACAGCTTGTGTCCTTTATAGGTTTCTTCTTGTTTGTTTGTCTTTTTCATGTTAGCAAGTGACGAGACTGGTGTCGTTCGCGTGGTAAGCATTACACATGCCCATGAAACTGTAACCCAGAGCCTCAAGAATCAACGCGCACTGCATGGAACGGCACTACAATCATTATATCATTAAAATGTCCTTTAGTAGGTATATCCTTAGCCCTATGCTGGACTACAAAGACTTATTGTACTACGAAAAAAGTTACACCAATTTTGAAAATAATTTATATTTTGCAATTTTGAACTGTGGGTTCGAATCTTATACGATATGTTATTTTTCTCTCTGTTAGTGCTTTAAAAATCAAATATCAAAAAGTTACTAATGGATTGCTCTATATTTAATTTACTATGATGGACATGACCTACGGCAATGTGATTAGAATGGTTACGTAGAGCATGCATTAGTTTCCACGCTTCTGATTCCTTTCAATTAAAAGTTGTATACCAAACGGAAGCATTTTAACGAATGAAGTTATTGGTTATGTTCTATCCATAAGAACGTGTTTGCAGTTTTGTGACTAATAAAGAGCAGAAACCCAAAAACACGTGACTTTTTATGTTTTAGGTTAAATAAGTTCTCGAGAGAAAAGAAAATATAAAGAATGAAAATTATTAGAAATTGTATAACATATTGACACGATGATAAGTATTAAAATAAGTGACGATTATGTTTTCAAAAATAAATAAATATTTAAAAAAATCCTGCTGGTGTGTCCGATAGGTGACTGCTTCTTCATAATAGAATACGTTAAACATGGGATCCATAAACTTTATTCATCAGTCTGAAGCTTCGATAACCAAGAAATATGATAAAACTGACACAACGAATAAGAAAATTTAGGCGGGTTTGAGTTGGTTCCATGAAAGTGCCTTTCTTTATAAATGTTTTACTTTTGATTACGTTGAGCAGGCTTTAGCGTTGCCAATCATGAAGTAATACCAAAATCCAAAGCAAAGAATCGCTACCAGGAAATCAAGCCTAGGTCATTGTACGGTATTTCCCACAAAGTAAACGGTCGGCAATGCGAATTTATCAAGTACTCGAGGAGAAAGATACCGAGTTACGCCACCGCAACCGCCTTATGACCAATTGCAGGTTTTATAGCTAATTCAAGCTTAAAAGGGGGAACGAAATGACGTTTTTATAAGATACCAATTGAGGAGACAGTAAGCAGCTGGCAGGAAACTATTTACTTCCGCTTATTGCAATTGTACAATACTCTTTCTATGGCATTACTTGATGGGAATGATTTTTTCTTATTATCCTAGTTTCATTTTAAAAATACATTTAAAAAGTGAACTACTTTGAGTACAATGTCCACGTAGTAAGTGAAAGACTAAAATAGATTTTCTCCACAGGCGAAATGAAAATCGTAAGTGGAGCGGAAACTGGAATGAGACCCAAAAACCCCTGTTGTGGACGACACGCTCATTGTGGAGCCACACTCTCTGTGGTGGCACTGCAAGTGTCATAGACAGGCACGATGTTTGCTATCAGACGCATGACGTCACTCAATAATTAATATTTGAAAATTTTAACTATTGCTTTTAGTGAATTTAATATTAAACCTTAAACTATTATTATGAAACCTAAAATCTAATTGTTTGATGAAGAAATTGATGAATTTTATTGTTTTGCTAAATTTCTTGATTTTGTTATATTTTACTTGGGTGTTCGTGATGCTACGTGTAGTCACGAGTTCCTGCTGAAAATCAGTTCAAGGATCGCCAATCCCTTGCTTATTCCTGAGCAGAGACTCATTTCTGGCATCGGGCAACACTTCAAAGAGAATTATTGTATTATTTCTAGCTTTTAAAATATCTCGTTAAGCATACTTCTGTACATTTTCTTGCAGTGTTGTGTGTATATCAGAAATAAAATTATTATGTTTCTTTCTTTTAAACGTTAAACAAACAGTTGAAGGGCCAACCCTTTAAAACGTTCTAGATATGTTTGCGTTTGCGTAATCCAGTAGATATCAACCTCGTGCACCTGATAAATTCGCACTATCTCGTTCTACTTTCCCTGGTCACGTCTCCTGAATGTAAACTTGTGTTTACCACAAATTAGTGGCTTGTTTCCTCTTAGATTTGCATCTAAAATGTAGATAAATGTTTATTTCCGTACGTTTTGGGTCATGAAAAGGGTGTGTTAACTGGTTCCATACTAAACTTGTCCGGGTTAATTCAACGTAGATTTATGTTAATTTGTTTGGGTCACGATTAATTAGGAATGTTTTGTTGAACCGGTCCAACGTATGTTGTTTTCCTTTTGTTATTGAATACTATTTAAATTTATATATAACCGAGCAATAGCATTGGCGGCGACTTCAACATGAACAGTTGAAACGGATCTGTAAACCCAAGATAAAAAACCTACATGTATTTCAGAACTGATATATATTATTATATATATATATATATTATTATATTATATTATAATATGTATATATAATCATATAATATAAATATACTTGTATTATTAGTTTAAAATATATATTATATTAGAAGTATGAGAACAGTACCCTGTAACCGTTACTGAGTTAATTCTCACACCGCCTAGAATTCCTTCGCTGTGGGATAGCTATCCTGTAGACCTAGATTATCTCAGATTCCTTCGGACTGCACCGTGAATTGTGAATTCACCTAATCCAGATTTTTATCTGCGATTGAAGGAACTCCTTTAGGGCTTACAACCTGAGGAATTTCATACGCACACGAAAAATTAGACTGTGCGGCGGCGTGACAACATCGCACCATTGCATCCACTTTTATACTTTTAAGTCGGTCCTGGACCTGGAGGACGCTGATCGAAAAAATTAGAGTGGGGTATTCTAAAATAATATACCAAACAGACAAAACACATATTTCATTTATTTTACTACTATCACACTTAATGGAATGTTGATGTGGTCGAAGGTAGTATCATACTAAATCTAGAATTACAACTGGCTCTCAGGACTAGCTGTCGAAACAAGCGTTGGGTGCGGGTAGCGACCGGTTTTCAATTTTGAGAGTGGTAGCTAGTCAGGCGGGCACCAGAAAGTGCCCTACCTATTATATATTTGGATATATTCCATTCGTGAAACTTTTACGCAACAATTACGGAATTCGCTAAAATTTTGATCTCTCCAAGCTACTTTGCGTAACTTATTTTGTTGGAAAAGTTTGGAGTTTACCATCATATATCTTACACAAATTGACTACTTGACTTAGGCCCTACAATAAACTTACCTTTTGCTACCTCTCCAGTTTCACATCTTTCTTTGTTCCAGATCTTGATCCCTGGGTCCTCTCATCCAACTACTCGGTACTGTTGCAATAAACACCACGTTAAGGTACTTGACAGATAGGAAAACTCCCACAGATGCCAAAGACTACGATGTCATTACCATAACGTAAAAATCATGTAACAAATCGATGAAATCACTTAAAACATAGTCCTTCCTAAACATATTTGTCTTCTAATCTCTTCACAGAAACACAATACTAACAGTCCAGTTCAAGTTCCGACCTCTATATCCCAAATACCTTTACACCGTCGACGACCAGTGAACAATGATCTGTCATCAAAAAGAAAGAGTGAAAGCTGAAGAGTGTCCAAATGTTTCGATTTATATTGGCCTAGTGATTGCCCAAGACTTACACAATATGAGAATTTTTGCTCATAGCTTATGTAATAGTCACTATACGTGAATGGCTTTTGAAACAATGAGTGCAGCTAAGAGCTTTATGTGTGTTCCTATTTAACGTGGAAGTTGTTAATTTGTTAGGCAATTTAGCATTAAGTTATGTGAATGAGCTCTGTTATGTGGGCTAATATCTAAAAGGCAATACGAGTGGATGTTGCGTTATGCTTTAGTAGAATTTATGAATAACATTAGGTTTTGTTTTAATTTATTATAATGCAAGAATATGTCTTGAGATATTAATCCAGTAAAAAGTACATAAAGATTTACGACTTACTTACTTACTATACATAAAGACGTACAAAATTTTAATGCAAATTATGGTATCGTAAATCGAAGATAGAGCCTTATTTTCTCGACATCAAGTGACATAATCATAAAGTTCCACTTTTTTATACTAAAGTCAGTGTTTGAAAACTATCTCACTTGAAGGTCATTGATGATGCGATTGAAGGTGTTATCACACTAGCAACCGCAAAACAGCCGTGTGTTTCTCGACGAGCTCACCGATGGCAAAATATTTTGCCCTTGCACATAAGGTTGCTTTTCCAACATATCTTGTCATCTCTTCAGTTGCTTCACGGATGTTGTCAAAGATGCAACGCTGTTTGCTCTTAGAGAATCGCACGGCTGTGTATTCCAGAATCTGTCCTTGAGAGCCAGTCGCTATTTTAGGTCTTGAGTGATACCACCTTCAACCGCATCAACACTGACCATCAAATGAGATAGCCGTCAAACACTAAAAAACTGTATTTGATAACATAAGTATGAGAACTTGGCAAAAGTGGAATATTCCAACGCCTTGTCTACATAACATATAATAGATAATGTGAATAATATGAGATTTTCCAGTAAAACATTATTACTACTAAATTTAATTTAAAATTTTGGGTAGTATGCTACGCACACCTCCATTAAAATTACTGCTAAAATAACTGAATACGTCTTCAACAGTCTACAATAAAAGGCGTGCTGATGGTAACAGTTTAACTTAAATTTACGTAACTATTTAATAACCCATTTCCTTTTCTGGCAATTGGGCCTGCTACTCTATTTAAGTAATCTTGGTCAATGGTGTTAGCACAGATATAATTACTTACCAAAACTTCCAAAATAATTTTCTTAATACATATATTTTAAATGGATATTTCTAACACCTTTCCACGGTATTTGCGGTTTTATCGGTTACCGTTATATAGCGTGCATTGTATTACGTTAATACTTTTGATTTGTTCAATTACACTAACGAGATAGGTACTCCGTAGCGGATCGATTACGACATATTGACATTTATATAATATGTTCGTATTATCTATTCGGTACTTGGATAGATGTTACTATTATACAGGGTGTTTGGTAGAGGGACCGACAAACCAAATGAGCGTGTTCGGGGGCCCACTTGGAGAATACAAGTTGGCCAAAAAAAAAAACTCCGACACCCCAATTTTTTTTAACTTTTTTTTGTGAATTTTCTCGTTTTCTCCAATATTGTACCTATTTACCACCATAACATTTGTAAAGTATGTTTTAGACCGGATGTTTTTAGTTTTTACAAATTTACTTAAAATATTTAAAATTTTATTTAATTTATTTAAATTTTTTGTATAATTTCGGAGAAAAAGGGAAAAATCACAAAAAAAGTTAAACATATTGGGGGGTCGGGGATTTTTTTTGGCCAACTTGTATTCTCCAAGTGGTACCCCGAACACGCTCATTTGTTTTGTCGGTCCCTCTACCAAACACCCTATATAAACCTCAGTTTATTTAAATCATTGCTATATGTATGGTTTATTGAAAATATTACTCGTGTATTTATCTTATCAGAAAAGGATTATGCAATGGTAGTAATGGAGATGTTTCCAATTAGTTTTGAAGTTTATTCCGTACAGTCCCCGATCTGAAAACAATTCGTTACTTCTAATACCATAATCAACCAATCTTTTACAACGATTTATCTAGTTTACCAAGAATAACAAGGATCAGCCATCGATGAAACCCACATCGGGGTTGAGCTTGAACCGGTGAAGGAAACATTGTAATCCACAGCACATGGTGGCAGGGCACTTCTAGTGTACGCCTAGCTAGCAAACACCCACAAGTTTTAAAATCTGGTGCTAACCACGAAAAAGCGTATTCCGGCTTATGTTATTGAGAGCCAGTTGCTATTCTAGGTCTAGTGTGATAACACCTCCAACTCCAAGTAAAAAAAATATTACGCGCGCGCGTGCGCTTCGTTAACGCGCGTTCTTAACAATCGGAGACTGTTCCATATCTTCCCGTTAGCCAATCGTTAAAGGCTACTAAAAACATGCCAAGTGATCAGATTCTTAGAGGGGTTTATAAATCAGGCGCAAAACAATTTTCATAACGCCCATATGACTCGAAAGACAGCGTAAATACTATCACCGAAATCTCTAAAAGAGGGTTCTCGTTAGGTCTTCGGGTAGGCTAAAAAGTGCTAGACTTAAAAACTAGATCAAAACTTAATGCAATGCTTGTGGTTAGCGAATTATATATTAAAGCCATTCTACCATCACTATTTTAAGAGTGGAATAAGTATAGGAAAATGTTCAATTTCTACATTCATACTAGGCAAGAAGATTTCTCCCATTAATAACTGTATATCAAAGAAAACATTTTAATATATCATTCTCACTAACAAAAAATACTGATTAATCTAATTGAGGATTTTAACACTTCTTTATCCGTGTGAGAATGTACCATTTAGTAGAAGGAAAGACATTTTTCATTCAGTGACATTTATAGTTCTTTAATAGGCTATTAAATTGTTGCATTGATTTAGGTGTTATATAATCGAAGTTGTCACATAATGAGGATGTGGTTTGAATGCTATATTATATCTTATTACCTAAAGAATAAGCATCCAGTAATAAATCAGGACCATAAATGTAGGTAAATATGTCTTTTTTATGGAAGCACCATATTATTATTTTGTAGTAAGAAAGAAATAGCGCATTAGTACAGTGATGTAAGCGATACGGTTCGTATTGAGATTTCATCGCTCACGATTCTAACGTCTGTCATAGCAGGTATAAAATTAAATACGCGGTATCGACTCTCACAGCACCGTTAGCCTGCTAATGATTGTACTGTTTTCTAAACCTCGCAATCAAAGAAGAGTACTCAAACTGTTTTCAATTCATTGATTGACGAACTTTCGACGATTAAACCTTTTAGTTGTTAACCAACAGTTTAACTTTGTTTAACGAGAGAAAGCAAGCCAAAAACACTTATCTTTTTACACAAATGTCAAATTTGACGTTAAACCCACGGCGCGCATCGGTTTTTTCTTAGGCCGCTTTCAGTGCTCGACCGACCGAACGCACGCGTATACCGCACGATCACTACGATCGGTTGTGCGTATCGTCAGGACCGACGGTACGCACGAACGGTCGGACGAGCACTTAAACCAGCCTTACAGGAGTAATAGCACTGTAAGTCCAACATGGTGCCGGTAGTAACGTCATTTATGACATCACATAGTCTACCGTTTCCGCGCTTATCCGGTTACAATGCACCTAGTAGTGCACATTAATAATAGTGACTACGGCTTGATTCGTATCAGAGTATAAATACATACGAAAGAAAAGTGTTCATAAGAAGTCTTCTTTCGGTTGGACAGAGCTTGACAAGCTATCCAATAGATGTCGCTCCGTCCCCATACCACGGTAAAAATCAACTAGAGAGTTAAATTCGACGCTCAGAGGGATCGCCTCGGTGGCTTAGCGGTTACGGTCTGACACGAATTGTTGGAAAACGGGGGTTCAAATTCCCACTGTGGATGTATATTTTTTCTCTCTAAAGAGGGATCCCAATAATCTATCTATCCACAGTTTTCCTTACTACCGATAGAAATTTGACATAACGTCCATACAAATAGTGTCAAATATCTATCTCTAGTAAGGTAAACCGCCGATAGATAGGTTATTGGGATCGGCCGATATTAAACAAACACAGTTACACAAAAAACAAAGTTAACTAACAGATGTTTATAAAACCGGTGAACATTTCTATTTTGCATCGTGTTAATTTGCTCTGGCCTGTTGAATCTTCATGGTGGACCGTTACGAAACGCTACAATGGAAAATCTATTATGTATACCCAAGTCGCTATTGTTCAACGCATCATTGATACGTGTGGGCATATTTTATCTCTCTATTTTCCGTTAGGTGAGATGGTGTAGCCACTTATCCCACCAATAAAACACATAAAAGAAGAATCATCTCTCAACAAAAAATCATGAATATGGAACAGAATAATTGTCTATTTCATGCCTAATTCAATTACAATGAAGACAAGTTTTTTGGACGTTTAATTAAAATATAGCTTCCGATGAAAGTGGAACGGTGACGTTTATATTTTTTTATTGGTGATCGAGATTGAAATCGTGATGATGGTGATGCATGAAATTTTATTTAAACCACTTAAATATTCATTTACATTTTAATTCTAGTTGACGCTTTTGGTGTAATAGTTTTTAACGATAGCCTATTTCTGTATTTTCCATGTACTGTACGATAAGCAAAAAGTCATAAAATTCGCCTCTCACTCTTAAAAGTTCTCCATGAAATAGTCTTCATATGGTAATAAGCTGCATACATTCTTTAATAAACTCTCAACCAACGACCTATAACATTCAGAGATTTTGTACAAAGTCATAGTTTGTATCATAAATCATCGTATAACCATACAGGGATTATACAACTAACCACTATAAAGAGCTTTACTAAACGTTCTGAGATCATACAGGAATCAGACCTACCTTAAGCCTCATCCTCCATCCCACACGATCCACAAAGGAACATTGTGAACATTGTAAACATTGTCCATGTTTCCAGAGACCGAAATAGAATTATAAATAATTTTAATAACGAGGCTGGAACCACGTTGTCGACGCTTCCTCGACAATGCCTTGGGCGTCACAGGATGCAAAGTATCAACTCTATTAACATAATATAATTCTATTCCATTTCAGATACCAAATATTTAGAAGAGTTATAAAATAGCTTCGTTTCCGACACACCGAAGCGGTTGTGACGACATAGAAAAGCTATGCTATGATGTGAAGTATACTACAACCAAAGAAACGAGGTGGAAAGATCATTTACACTTCTACACTAATATTATAAAGAGGAAAGATTTGTTTGTTTGGATTGAATAGGCTTCGAAACTACTGGACCGATTAGAAAAAATCTTTCACCATTATCCCTGATGAACATAGGATAATATATAAGATTCAAAGTTAGGTATCCGTATGAAAACTTCGATAATGTAACCCATAATAATATATCAATAATGTAATCTACTCTAATAATAAAGAGGATAGTTAAATCATTGTTTGTTTGTTTGTAATGGATACACGTAATAACTACTAAACCTCTTACCTTACAAAACATTATTTCACCTGTATAAAGCTACATTATGTCTGAGTAACGCTAGATTTGAGTCATCATCATCATCATCATCCATCACCACGCGGGTGAAGTCGCGGAACGCAGCTAGTAAACAAGCACATACCAATAATCACAATCAAGGGGAGTAAATAGGTATGTAAATTATAGAATGAACCGAAGATGATTTAGATATTTGTTTCTGATGAGTCTTCAGTTACGTTAAAATTCGGGGTATTTATAATTTTATTTCATAAAAATACAAATCGCATATTTTACGAATTATTGTCGTAGGTCATTATACATTTTGTCATTTTATATTTGAGACAGTAAACGTTACGAGATATTTTCCAAACTATTAGTATATAATATGTAGATAATTACTGAACTAGCTATTACATCATATCAAGCGGAGTATGATGTAGCCGCCTCCACAGACGATACAGTTGCGTAGGTGTGTCCAAAAGTTTTATTTTATGTTAGCTCTTTTATTATCACATTTTATCGAAAGTTTAGTTAACAATTACTTTTTTATATATTTTAATAGCGCTCGCAGCGGAGCTTGTTTTCCTCCAAGTCAGAGCAGTTCTTTAACCCACACCATTACACTTCGCTTCATCAGCTTGATAGATGTAGCGTAGTTGCAGCTACGGTCTTTGAAGTAATGTACTTTACACAGTGCTACAACAAAAATGCGGTATGGTTCTGTTGCCTTATCTAATAGTAAATGTCACTATGAGTTATAATAAAGTAATAAAATAAATCTAAACGAATAGACTTGCTCTTATATTTTGTGGAGTTTCTCTTATTGAAATTATTTTTGCAAATAATGTCCAATTGATTTAGCTGTCAATTACAGTGTTACCACACAAGTGCTCGCGTTCTTTTAATAAAATTGTTCTGCAGACAATCTAACGGGTTGGTACAGAGTGTTTGGCTACCTATCTATTTAGTCTTCTGCAGAACATCGCTTAGTACACAAATATATAACAATTAGTTAAATTGGACACAAGCACACGATTGCCATTAATAATTTCGTATGGTTTTAAACATTTACTATTGTTACCCGCGTAAAAGAAAATATACAGAATTGACTCACTCGCTTTTTTTAAATAGGTTTAAATTTTACAGTAAGTAATATAATTTATAGCATGTACGAGTAAATTTAGTTTTAGAAGCGACAGAAAGTTATTTCTCATAGAGCTAAATCTAATTCGTAATGTGCAGTATATTTTAAAAGTGGGTGGCCACAAGTACCAGGAACACATAACAAGCGAGTAGTGTACGGATCTAGTACGATACATAATAAGGGGCAGCCAGATCGTTGCGTGTACTCATGTGTATTATTAAGCCTAAGAAGGAATGTTCAGGCTAGCAAGGGTCACCGACAGAAGGGTACCGGTAGCGGGGCTTGCAGTATGTGCTGACCTTAGGGCCACAATTTGATTTCAATTGGTTGATTTTGGTTTGTATAAGATAGTTTTGATTACTTACAAAATTGTGTTTCAGTGTTCATACAAATCATAACTATAATTCCTTTTATTAGTGAGATAAAGCTGATTTAATATCCATTTCAATAAGTTTGTATGTCTTCATGAGGTAATTGATTACTATAAATCGTCTTCAGTCTTGGAAAATATTCGCAGTAGCTTTAAGCACTTAAGTAGGAAGATAGTTTCTAAGTACAATCGTTAGGCAAACAGCGAAGAAATGAGTTCTTCAACTGAGAAATTATTCAACAGTATATAACCAATCACGCAAGGGCTAGAATATTCATTATTTATGGTAAAAAGAAAAGTATATGTAACGACATCACCATCAAGTTCATTTCAACTCAAAGCGACACATTTTTTATTATAGTTGTTACACCATCACAATGGATTTCTAATTATCTCCTTATCTTAGTTATACACAGGGTTGGTTAAATATATTATGATTCTATTTTCATTTATCTAAAGAGGCTGGGCTTTCAGCATTGCAACTTTAGAAATAAAAATACACATGCTCAGAGGGGATTTGAAACCGCGTCTCCTGACATCCGTGTCCTTCCAACACTTGGCTTTGGTTTCTATATCCAGCCGCCTGCCCGATGATATCGCTGAAATTACTACAGCAATCACTTTAGGCTGATAACAGCACGAATTGGCTTGCAACCTATTGTGCAGAAAATGCACTGTATTATGATGCTTTTTGGCACACTTGTTTAACCTTATAAGGTACGCTTTTTATGACATCCATGTGTTTGATGTTCAGTGTCGATACGTGAAATTAGTGCGATTGATTGTACGCCTGCCTATTAGAGTTGCAGAGCCAGCCAGAATTTGGAAATTTAGTTTTAGTGGCACTGCACCAGCCCTCGTCAACCAAAGATATATTATTTGTTTATGAGTTTCGTTTGCCTTGTAGTTTCATGGTTCTATCTTGTCCTTCACACCCTAATACAGCAATGCTTGCGCACTTTTTTTTGCGGCTGAATATCTGCTATGGTACTAATCAAGACGGTCGCTTGTGCAAGAGACCTACCAGCTAGTAAGTTAAGATTCCACGTCTCTTACGATTCGCATCCCAATGGAGTCGGGAAAATTCTTTAACTCCTCAACTTCACGGAGTAATGCAGGAGGATATGAAACAATTAATATACAACTGGTTCAGAACAGCTGTAGATACGATTTTCCAACTTCGTTACCCCGAGCGTATATTAAGTATTGTGATGTTATGTTAATTTATGAGGAAGTTGTCACTATGAATGAACATCGTAGCTCCAGTCTAAATTATCTCTATTATCATCATCAGCTCGTATAAAATGTTCATAATCGATAATTTACATATTGTAATATCTTCCTCTTAAAGCCCAAGATATTCGATTACGAATGCGCTGCTAGCTTTTCTTTAGTAAAAAAATACTGTCGCTTACAAAATTTTACCATATTATTTACCTATTGTGTAAAAACGTTCCTCAGCTACGAGATCATGAGATTACAGTCACCGATACGATCTGACCTCTGAACTAATAATCGTGTCCGACTCTCATCGTCCGATCGGCGGGGGATTATTGTTCGTTCCGTTATCGTTGCATCTGAGAACCAACTGATACTTGTTGATGTCGATAGTTTGGGAGTCGGGCATGCAGGGACTATGACCCCTTATCTGTGGTTTACATGTGACGCAATTTCATCGACGTAATGTTATTGAGGTTGACTGATCGAGAGGTGCTCTCGTTTGTCATATAGCTTTGCTAGTAATATGATCATACTTGAAATAGGTACTTTGTGCTGCAGGGTCACAACCAACGCCATTAAATAATTCGAAATGGATTTTTATGAATTTTGTACGGTTTTGTTTCGATTCTGCTACAGGTACGTCCTTATCCTGGTCATATCACAATGCTTGATCGAAAACAATTTCTATAATCCTTTGCCGTGATTTTTCGTTATTAGGTCGTTCGATGAATTATATAGATTTATGGTCCATCAATGAATTAAATTTGAGTCTTTTCTCAGGATTAGGCACTATTTGAGTAATTTGACGTTTGAGTTGACTAAAACTTGATGCCAACTCGTCTAGGTATAGTTATTTCCCAGTCCATACGATTTTGGCTCTTGCCATAAAATTTCGATCGAGATAGGAACTCTGCTTTGTGATATGTACTCTACTGGGTACAAAATCAAAAAAGTAAAAGATATCATATCATAAAATTATTACATCATAAAATTAGGAACCTCAGTTAAAGAATGCATATACTGTTCATTGAATTCATCGACTTCGCCAGATGATATGTTACGTTGATCATCGTCAGATATAGTTATAATCTTTACGTCATTCTATGTTAAAAACGCAACGAAGAAGAAAAATAACATCAAAAACTATATAATTAGTTATTCAATTTTTCATTGTTCATAATAATATATACATACGACTTAGTCTTATGTATCTTACTAAATATATGCCACTTATATGAAAGCGGCATTATATTTTACTATAAACTATGTACTAGATAACGCTAACTAGATTAAGGTTAACTAATAAGTAAGGTACCTAATATATTTTTATTGTATTACTTTTTAAAGCACTAACGCCTGCTTTAGCGATCTCAAACATTGAAATTTATAGAGAGAAAAATTTACATCCTCGGACGGGATTCGAATTCGCCTCTTCTAACTATCTGTGTCAGACGCCATTGACCAACTAGGCCACCGAGGTTCGGGTCCAAGCATCAAAGTTTAACACTATATCTGATTTAACCGTCTTAACAGCAACAATGGCGTCTGACAAGGAGAGACAGAAGACGCGGTTTGGAACCCCGTCCGAAGATGTGAATTTTTCACTCTATAAATTTCAATATCAGTATTGTATTTAATTTTACACATAATTACAACTTTGTATACCATAATAAGTATTTTTATAATCATCAATTTTTTTGGAAACTATATGTAAGTAACGCATTTACGTTCAAATTTACTTGTACAATAAAATACATCATTGAGCGTTAATAAATACGTAGTCATAAATGTCGTAAAATTGTTATTCAACTGTTAGCTATAAAATCTTCGCAATAAATGGGTCTTTAAACCCATGGAGCAAACACGCAAATGGATCATGGATGTAATGCTCGGCAAGGATCATGTTACAAGAATCGCTTGGACAGCTTACAAAGGATCTAACTGGGACGCTGTGGGGTTCCAAAGTACATACTCGTAATGTATAGCTTACCTTACAACAACAATGTTCTACTTAACATATTGGTTTATAAATGTCCTTAAACTTATACTTTTTAAATTTATATTTTATCCATACCCACCCAGAACGAAGGTTTTAACTTGTTTGTAGTCACTTTATTATGTTAGTAAGTATATCTTTGCCGTGCCTATACCCCTGAACTGGGATTAACAGTATCGTAGTGGATATGGATACACAAACATACAAAACCCGATTCAAGACATGCTACTTCTACCAATGATTCTCAAGGCTTGCATTTAGATCTACCAATAGCATAATGTGTCTACCTATTTTTTTCTGTTACACATATCACTCTGCAAATAGGTTATTGTAATTTTACAATGTGTTTCTATCTTTGACCGTTTGACTTGTAATTTGGGGTTTAAATTGTGCTCATTTAGTTTTGTCGGATTTTGAATCAAACTCTTCAAGATGTCAAATGTCTTACACTTGGTCTATTTTAAAGTAAACAAAACTATTTGAGATCATGTAAAGCTAAAAACAGTTACTTCTATTATAAAGCCCTTGCCACAAGTCCTATGCTCAAAAATCTACGAATTATTCTTGAAGGTTATGAAACAAGCATACAAGTAAAATTATCAACTACTGGACAAACAAAGGATCATAGTCGGAGGTTGTGTGGCGACAATAAATACTTATTTGCGATAGTCAGGCCTGTCGTCGTAAGGTACAATCAATGGGCAGAGGCGAGGCGACCGCCGGTCACCGCCGCTTGCCTGGGGCATTGTTCCCACCCGCTTCGGGATGGGGATAAGGATGGTACCTGATTGAGTTTGGAGTATCGATAAACTGCTCATTATTGTTTTAGACTTTCGCTGTTTGTTGAATAATTGTAATTAGTACTCACGGGATGTAGACCACTAATGATTCGATTTTGGAGTTCCCAATATTCACGGATAGACTAGCAGAAGTATCGGGAACTTCAAAACCAAATAAATCGTGGTCTACATGCCGTGAGTACTGTAACTGCTGATTATTATTCTGTAGCTATTGTCGCGGTATCGTTAAAATAAGAAGATGCAATAGTTATTATTTAAACTTTTAAACAAATTACAAAAACATCACACTCGTATATCATAATAATGCAGTTTTAAGTCTGTCGCATTTGGCTTACATAACCAAATAAAAACAAAAAATAGAATATCATCGTAGCAATCATCGAGCATGTAGACTCGCCAATCGCCATATTTGGCCAATATTACAATAGGATTCTCAGAAATCATACTACTTTTCCAGGAATTGCGACATGTATAGTTAAACGACACATCCTACATTGCCATTTCGCAAACTGATAAGCACGTACTGATAAGCCAGTGCACATTTTCATTTATCGATACCGAGCCGTGACATCCCTAGTAGCATCACATGGTAATATTTGCTCTTCACAAACAGACCCATCTTGCGTGATAAATGCATCCTATACAATTGTAAATTAAATTATTCCATTCAGTATCATTCAATAGTGGTACTTGAATAATACAAATTGTATGTGTGAACTGCTTTGAATTTCAAATACATATTTATTTTTATTCATCTTCTAATTCAAGAAACTTACTATTATGTTAACTTTTTCACTAAAAGATATCAAGATATATTTGAGAAATGTATCAGTACTAAGTCATCTTAGCTTAATAAGCATTAGCAGGGTTCTTTTCATGTTTATTAAACTAGGTCTTATACCGACGAAACCGTAGCTAAGAACTTAGTAAATATCTTTAGGTTGAAGAACACTCACTACATTAAAGAAATCGTCGTAAAGATGTTGCTGTAGCTTTGACATATTATGAAAATTTTTTGTCACAAATAAATGTTTCATATTCATTCAAAAATGTATGGAAATGGGCTCGCACTCTTTTATCGTCTTTTGTAAGTAATGCCGACCATTTGATAGTAATCATAGGTACCTATAGACACTGAGATTTACTTTATAACCTGTTGATCAAAATTTTGAACAAAAGCTTTGGTAATACATACGATTGTAGAAAAGGTGATTTATTATTATTACCTTTATTAAAACCTTAGTTTCATTGTAATAGCATTCATACTTGAACACGCTACATAGTGGCTGCTAAATTTATCAAGTTGCAAGCGTTGACCGAAAATAATATGTTATGTAATATGAAAGCAGTGGTGTCTGCGGTATCGTGTTTTTCTCTCTATAATTATTGTAAATTTTAGTTCTGATTTAAAAAAAACGGACGGTTAGACGGTTTTTCTACAGTGGCTTTTTTCTCAGTATCCAAGATAAGTACTAATTTTTTAAAACGCATTATGAATGTACATGGCCTGTCAGTTATAGTACACATACCTACTTACTTTATAACTATTTATTTATAACTATTTATCAGTTAACTTGTAGACTAAATAGGTAGGTATAGCAATTTAATTTATTACATAACAATTACATTTACTATCACAAACCTAGTTATGTATGTATATCAGCACTTGAATTCACGTGGTCTAGGTTAGTTTCCGGTTCTTGCATTAGTTTCCGGAACGGTATGCTATTCCGATTAGTCATTGGAATATTTATAGAGTAGCATTAGACCCGTTTACATACCCGTTTCTAAGGGAATGTTCCTAGTATGTCTCTTTTCAAGTGTTTTATAGCGTAATTTATAATGCTTAGAACATACTAATCTATCTATATCTATATATATATATATATATATATATATATATAAATCCGTGCTTTCACCCACGTGGTGATGGATGATTATGATGAAAAAAAATATTAGCCTATGTTATTCACAGTAGTTTTTGAGTTTTTATACATTACAAACAAACATACATTCCTCTTTATAATATAAGTGTATGTGTATAATATAAGTGAGCCCCATTTTTCCTGGTCATGCTATAACTTGAGAAGGGCTTTACTGATTTCATTAATCTTTTGAATTTTTTTTTAAATGTTTTCTAATACTTCGTAGAAAGTTCTTACATTAAAAAAAAACAAGAAAATATAGGAGGTTATGGCAAGGCCGAAGGCCGAGCCTACTAGAGGACGATGTCGCCGGCAATCGCTAGTACTAAAATAAAACTATAAGTATTTATTTTGTATTGTACTGCCGAATGACTCGGCATGATTAGGGAAGTACCACATTCTCACATAACATCGACGTGAAGTAACATAGCTTGCTATTGCATATCGGTCGGTTTGTGAAGGGTCCGGAGGCCCGATCCCCCCCCCCCCCCCTGTTCTCCCTCTCTTTCCCCCTACCCATCCTCCTCCAACCTCCCTCCTTCTATCTCTTCCTTCCTATCTTCCTTCCTCAAAGGTCGCATCCTTGACACCTCTGGTATTGCGAATGTCCATGGGCGACGTTATCACTTACTATCAGGAGAGCCGCTTGCTCGTTTGCCAACCTATCCCATAAAAAACTTATTATAGTCCGTCGGTTTTATCCGCTTCAGAAGATTCTTATCCTAGTACGTAATAGTTTGTATGTAGAAAAATAGATGAAAATCATTGAATTCCATACAAATACAAAACTGCTTTATTCAGGTATCTTCTTAAGAGCTAGAGACGCTATGTGTACACACTAAGATAAAATTACAACTTCGATGCTTAATACCAATGACATTGTGTATAGAAGGTCATTGCTTAATACGATTGTTTCAATATAAAAATTACAACAATTTTTATATTAAAATTACAATTTATATTAAACGTGAGTTTGACATATATTATTAATTTACTGGCAAAACACTCACGTAAGGGATCGCATACGTCAACCCGGGTTTTAAGCATCTGATATGCTCTGCAGTAGAATAATCTTCAACATGAATTTACTTTGCGAAAGTGAAATTAGTGAACGGTACGGTGAAGTTATTTTTAGCCTGAAACTAAATTGTAAAAGTCGTGAAATGTACCAATATTTTAAAGACAATTATTTATATATTAGATATCACTTATCTTTAATTTAGGCATAAACGGAACAAATCTGGGTCTAAGCCAGTTATTCATTTTATAGGCCCTATTTCGAAGACACAGTGAGAGCATGCTCCTATGGGACTCATGCATGCTTACATGACAGGTTTTAAAATTATAATTTATGGCTTTATTCGAGTGTCGAAAGACTCGATTGTGTGGGTGGGACGCCATGGGGGACTACTTGCACTCAGCTATAAAAAAGCTGTTAAACTACGTACCTTAAGGATTGAGTAGATACTTATAAAAAAACATTCTTAACTAGGAATTATATTTGAAAATGGCTACTCATCGAATCATGGTATATATTTATGCGTATATATAGATATATTTTAGAATACTATATGTTTCTAAAATTTAGCAATAAATAAGAATTTGTACTTTAAGTAAAATGCATTAGTGAAGTTGTTTAGAAAAGTATTTCAGTTCTGTATTTTTTGTTCTCTTTAATTAAAATGTAAACGTTTGATTTTGGTAACTTCACTTTATAACCAAGTATACATTGGTCAGTTATTTGGTTACTTAACTCCATCTTTCAAGATCGTAAAAATATTGTAGGATACATAGCATATATAATATTTCTATTTACTTGAGTCACCAATATGATAAAAGATAAAACAAAAAAAAAAGGTGCTGATGAATCAAAATTAATTCCTATAGGGAATATTTCTCCCAAACAGTTCCACTACGCAAACAAGTAACAAACATAAAATTACTAACAGACCATCATGTATAAAAAAAAAACATTAAAAGGCATGTAAATGGTGCCACAGATAAATAAATTTCTTACTGCCTTAATGATGTAGGCAAAGCTTTCTACTTCCTAGTTCGTTCTAAGAACCCAGGTTTTAACAATCTAATGTGTATAGCAGCCCTGGGGATGAATACGCATGCAGGATAAAATCTAGATGTTCTGATAGTACTAACCTTTTGGGCCCCAGAGAACGCGTGTGTTAGAATGTCGATACTTTGACCTGAGATACTTTAAAGTCGATAAAAGCTTTATTAACTATGAAAGTTGGCAGACATTAAAAATGATATAGACATGTTAATGACGTACAGTTTGCATACTGAACTAACAATACTGAGTTGGATTATTCCATATTATTCTTTAAGCTGCAATGCGGCAAGGGATAATTTTAGGTTAGGAGGCTTGCCCTCTATTAAATGAGACAGCTATAATTTTTTTGTGATGAGATGAGATCATATCTGGCGATATTGTTTAGTAGGCACTACAAACGGTGCAAACAGGGAAGATAATCCTATCTGTGTTTTCTAACGATTTCATGAAAATCTACAACTGTCAGACTTATGTCCATATTTTATTTTAATATGATTGGACACCAAGGCGAATTTTGCAACGAGGGACGCAACTGTCGTCCCTTTTAGTGTTGTGAAATGATATCACTAAATACAAAGAGATATCATCTTGTATTCAAATTTAATATGATGTGTTTAACTTTTTTTTTTTACTATACACAATTATAATGAAATAATAATAATAATAACATTCTAATCTATAAGCCCCATGGTGGGGGGAAAAGTGGCCAAAACGCTGGCGGCATTGCCACGCTGGATGGCAATGCTAAGTTTTTGCCCAAAATAGGCGCCAGCATTTCGGTCACCCGACGCCTTTATGTTAGTTAAAATTTTTGTTGTTTTATCCTTACTGGTATAATTAGAGAAAAAATCTTGTAGGACTACCCTTATTATTTAGGGCTTGGATTTACATTAATTGTTTAATCCGTCATAATAGCACTATATTCTGTGAAAATTTTAACTGGCTACCTACCAGACAAACGGACAACGTAAGTTTAGTAATATGGTCCCGTAGTCTTGCATGTAGCGTTCCGTTTTAAGAGACGGAAGCTCGAACTAGTTTCTTCTGACTTACAGTCTTAGCCATGCCATGAGCACTAAGCCAACACATAGTTCGCGAGAACCCATTTTGCTACATGTAGCTCAAACCATGTAATGAATTTGGTTATTCACATGCCTGTCGGATAAGCATTATTCTATACCTCTGCAGAATCCAATCAGAATCCAATGATGTCCAACCTCCGATAGGAGTGGAACCTGAAGAAAAAGATACCTCTACATTGGAAGTAATACCCAAAACCTTTCTGTTACTATTGGACTGCGTTTGTCATTCTCATTATATCTACATAAGTTCTGAAGCTCATAGTAAAGAAAAAAACAAAGGGACAAAGTTAGAGTGCAAAGAAATTTTAATAAGTGTGCGTGGTAAGATTTTGTAATAATTTTAGGAGAACCATTTCGTGGCAGGAGTTTAAAACAAATAAAATGATTTAAATAATTACTACTATCAAAATATATTAATACCCTTATTCAATAACTTGCGTAATTTAATTTGGACAAACGAATAAAAAAGCAATGAGGAAGTCGTATAAGGTAATCAATCATGCTGATATTTATTTGAAACAGCCGCGACTAATTTTCTACTTAGAAATAAATAATATAAAGGAGGTATTTATTTTGTTTTCTCGATTGGTTGAACACCAATCAGCACGACCTTTTAACTTGTTCAAATTGAATGGAATTCCATTGAGAATTTTTAAGTATTATTTTAAAACGAATAGCTATTATTTTTTAAATAATGTATTTTCGTTTTTATACCATTAGGTTACGGAACAAGCTTTGATGTGTACCGCAGTAACCTCTGTCTATAGAAGCACTGCGCCCAACACCCTGAGACATTAAGTTGTTAAGTCTCATGTGCCTGTAATTTATTTTGTGAAGTTTAATTGACAACATTTATTACTAAAACTAACATGATTTTCAATTTCTTGTCATTTCAATCAGCTAAATATAATGCTTTTACGCGTAATCTCGGCGAATTATATATAGACAACTAGGTGGAAAGTCTAGGCCTTGTGATAGTGTGAAGTGTAGGTAGGAAAACGTTAAAACGTTCTAACGTTAGGAGCTTTTTATGTGCTACCCACCATGTGCATAGTACTCTTCGAGCATTCCGCATATTAGACGTACCTAGTAGCTATAAAACTTTATGCCAACATAATGATTTGTATGTCTCGGTAAAGAATATGATTATATAGCATGCGTGAGTGACAAAAGGTTCATATATAATTGCGCTTGTAAATAACGCAATCGCAAAGTCGCGCTGGTCATGTGGTTATAATAGGAAACAGTTGAAAGCAGTCTCAATTAGCAAGTATTTGAGGCACGTATTTCGAGTTCTGGTGATTTCGAGTATTGGTGAGTATATTGGTCTAGTAATTGCTAATGCTTGCATGCCCTTCATATTAAAGCAACAGTGTTTGCTCAGTATTGCTTGAAAACAGCATATCTGGCTCTGTGGTGATGGAACGTTCTCTTTTTTTATGGGATAGGTTGGCAAATGAGCAAGGGGCTCACATGATGGTAAGTGATACCGTCGCCCACGGATATTACCAATACCAGAGGTCTCGAGAATGCGTTGCCGGCCTTTGAGGAAGGAAGATAGGAAGGAAGAGATAGAAGGGATGAGGGTGGAGGGGGAGGGGGAAGAATAGGGTGACGGGGAGTCGCTTCTCCGGAAACTCCCACAGATCGACAGAAACGCAATAGCAAGCTATGTTACTTCAACTCGGTGTTATGTGGGAGTGTGGTACTTCCCCGGTCGTGTCTGCCTATTCGGCTGTTGGGTTACAGCGTGGCACTACCACCAAATACTAATAATCTTGTACATGAGCCTTCCATTAAGTTGAATTACCTCATATTTTTCCATTAGTTTTCTGACGACGGAGATAAATCTTTTAACACCGTCCACCCACGAAATCATTATAAATTATTTCGTTTATTTATCCATGCATACATATATTATTTATTACAGACAGGTGATAAAGGTCTTATAGCTAAATATATGTACCCCGTTAGGGCGTAGCACTGGCTGAGAGGTGCTCAAGGTGCATTCATCAAATAAATGTCCAAATACAAACACGCATTTCAATTAATTAATTCAAATTTAATTTAAAATTTATTTATCTGAAGAAAAAAAACGCAATTATAATCATTGTAAAATAGTCAAAAGTTATTAAAAAATTAAGTTAAAAATTAAGTCAATGAATTGTTCATAGTCAATTGAATATTATGTAGATTTAAACATTTACAAGTGCGGTACATAACAGTTCAATTACCTAGATGAGTTTAGTGTGTGAACGTTTTAAATCACGTTGTAAATACCAATCATTAAAAAGACTACTTACACATAACAATATAGACAATTACGTGATCGGTTATAAGTACGAGTATAATGTCTTATTAATGCATAACAAAGCCTGTTATAATGCGATCATTACCTAATAATCACATCACAATAGACTAATTTAATTGGAATCAAAAGCAATAAGGAAATCAAAAACTTTATTAATGTAAGCTTTGAAACCGCAATTCCATAAGTGAACCCAATTAATGATGTTCACAATACGAGTAAATTCTTCATACTAAAGCCATATGCGACTGATTTTTTGATGACTGTTTTTATTTAATTTGTTTTTGCTAGAACCTGCCAGCAAACCGTACCATTGGAAAAAGGTTATCGCTGACTCTTGCGAACTATGCGTTGATCAGGATACAAGTAGCCATAGTATACGTATATTAAGTAATCCAAAGTAAAAGCTATTTCTATTATTAAAACTGTAGGTAATCAAATGATAATGCCGTTGATATTCCACGATGGAGATTACTTGAGACATAGCTACCGAATAGTTAATTCTCAAGTTCAGTTCCCTTGATCGGTTTTCCCGCAATCTATTATTGCCATCTATTGTTGTCCGACAGATGATGTATTGGATCTTTTTTATTACAGACATATCTGTCTTAGATAATCAGAGGTCAGGCACGAAGTTACTTCCAAAGGTAACTCGCTATTATGTCTTTGTTATCGTTCGCAGATTGAGGGTGGCGGGTATAAAATGGCTTTTGAAATAGTGGGCAATAACCCATTTCTTTTATACTTATGCTTTAAATTTAAGTGGCGAGACGAGCAAAGCCTGGCTTCGTGGTAAGCACACTGCACAAGGCATGCCTATGACAGATGTAGTGCCATCCACAGCATAGAACTGAAGTTTTGTGTGGCAATGTACTGTGCTCCTCACCCTTATTATTCTTCTTCCTAAAGCGCCTCTCCAACTAGACCATAAAACAACACCATAAAAATTAAAATGAAAATGAACACGCCACAATCAAGATCATGCAAGGTTTCGTTTATTATCTTCCGAGTATAAGTTGTCACCTTTATACCCTTACACATTAGTTTAAATCTCATTCGCTTGTCATTTAACTTGCTACCTTAATAATAATAAAATAATACTTGCGTAATATTGCTTTGTGGCAAAACATCTGATGCTGCAGTGGTAGTGGTCCGCGCCTAAAATCGTAAATCAACAAACTCGATCGTGTCATTTGCACGCCTGCTAGTAACAACAGGATTTTTTTTATAGACGGCTCATCACACAAATATTTGCGATCACGGCCAGGGATAGAACCTGGGTCAGAAAGTCACGATCATTACCAACTGATATAACGTTGAAATAACGATACAGTTCGATTATAAGGTTATTTTTCAACTTAAAAAAAGAGATAAAAACTCTGATGGAAGAGCCGCTAGAGATCCCAGTCGTTCTTTCAGCACATCGCCATTATTGTACAAAAGTCGTTCAACTAGATACCATTGATTGTATCAGTACACCTGCCAAAGATACGACAACGGTAAACAACAACACAATAACCTAACTGTTTCTTATAATGATCTGATTTAGTTAGGGATGCCACCTTACCACATCAACCTCCCATTGGAGGATTGAGCAAGGATTTACGCGGTTTTGATAAATGTAAAAAGTTACAAGCACATGCCATAAAAAAACTCTACTGATGAGACGGTCGTACTAATTAGACCTAATGGTAATGTCCCAGTTGAACTCACCTAGGTAGATTAAGTTTAATAGACCTAAAGTATTATTGAAAGCCAATGTTGCAATAAGTTCTGGAGTTGTGTTGAGTGTTGAGCGTTGGAGCACTACGTAGTGGAACATGTCTAGATATTTTAAACTGTCCAACTTGGTTTAGCAAAGCGTGTAGGTTTCCACACTTGTATCATTTAGATAGATGAAGGCTTGTGGCATGATCTACTGAGTGCGTTGGTGTGTACCCGTTGTTATTAAAGGATAACAAATGCCATGCAATTACGTCAGAGGCATTCGAGTGGTCTTAAAAAACCTCGATACACGGCTAGTGTAGTAGACACTAGCCAATCCATAAATTTGCACTACATTCGTGCCGTGTGTTGGATTACAGCCCATCCTTTCTTTCATTCGTGTGCCAGCTGTGAAACATTTAATACACTGAAATGTTTGTGTTCGCAATTCCCTTTTTTTGGATTCACAATAATCGGGTAAAAATCTTTACTTTATTATGTCCTTCCCATTTCAAACATACCTAAGGTAAGATTCTATTGTTGTTGCTAATCTATGGTTGCTTAAGACACATGATACGCAATATAAACAATACAACAAAACTAGTGAAACACAACCCTAGTCCCAACTCCCAAGTGACCATCTCGGGAAAACTCCGAAGTCACGCTGTGATCAGCCGAACTTGATCAGATAATTTCTGAACAAAAATATCGATGTATCGATATTTCCGCGGTACGATCAAGAGTCGTGATCGATAGAGAATCGAAGTGTCACGCGCGAGTTCAACGGCCTAAGGTCAGGGTCGGCATCCGAGTCTCGTCTTGCATTTATGCAACGCAAACATCGACGGATACGTCGTTACGTGGAATATTACATGTAAACACGTCATTTATACTTATAACAAAATGGTTGTCTGTTTAGTCGGTTTACGGACGATAATTTTACGTAACAACGTCAAAAGACAAGCAGAACGTTTAGGCCGATTGTGCCTCTCTATCGCTTGTTCCGCGCTCTCACTTGCACGTTTGGCTCAGTCGGAACGTGACAACGGAACGTGACACTGAGTCATACTTTATTTTATTACATAGACGAGTATGTGTATTATCACTACTTTCTGAAGAACACTGAATACGAGCTAAGCAATATATTGTTAAATTAATTAAAAAACACAGCCTAAATCACAATAGAAACGTTCTGGGAAACGCTAAAATAATTTCTTAGAATACATAGAATTCAGATAAGATATTACTAGACTAGATTGATTATGATTAAGTTAATCCTATATGTCATGAAATAAAACAAATACACAGCCATTTTACAACATAGATAAAGTTTTTTCACTTTGAAAACAATTTTTTTCTAGAAATCTCTCTTTGTAGGTTCGAGGATTCCTTTGCTTCTGCTGAAATTATTTTAACGTAAGAAATAGCTAAGATTATATCACAACAAAAAACTGTCAAAATGTGGAAGTTTTTATCCCTAGAAAGAAAAGACACTGGTAATAAGTAGTATAACTTTAGAGAGTATAACAAACACACACTTCATTGTTATTCTATACCGAGTGTTTTTATTCGTGACTCGACGCTCGGACGAGAGGGCTTTGGCTTTTTTGTTTCGAATGCTTCGTGTTTTCTTGGATATATTTCTTGGTATTTTAATTTGCTACGTCATGTGTGTGGTTTTACTCATACCTGCACTAGAGTTTGATGCTTTTGATTGCTATTGCTTAGCTATTTACAATATTTAACAGGGCATCCAAACTGATCATTGATGATTATTGGTCTAATTGTGAATTCTAAATCATGTATAAAAACTGAAGTACCATTTGAATATGAATTGAATTGACTACAAGTGCAATTAGAAAAATTTTATACCGACTTCCTTTCTGTTACTTTGGTAAAAGTCAGTTTTTGGAGTGTAACTCAAAATCTACTGAACTGAATTTGATGAAATTTAAATGGGACTACACGGGAAGTACCTAGCTAGCTAGCTTTCAAACAAAAAAAGAATTTTGAGAATCAGTTCACCCAGACAAAAGTAATGAGGTAACAAACATAAAAAACAGGCGAATTGAGTACCTCCTCCTTTTTTGGAAGTCGGTAGAAAAAAATACAGTCGAATTGAGTACCTCCTCCTTTTTTTGGAAGTTGGTAGAAAATACCAATCCGTATCATGAAAAAATACATTGTGGTAAATGAAGGAAAAAGTCGACATTGTGATAACGTAAGACTAACGTAATATTTAAACTTTGTTTTAACTATTTATCTTGTTGCACACCACCGTCTAAACTTTTCATTGTTGTCCTGTCCATTCACAGGTTGTCTGTAAGAGATTGCATTAGCGATAAGACCGCCAATTGTATTATCATAGTTCTAAGATTACTCGTAACTACTGTATATTTATTCTTTTCTTGTGGTAAGCAATAAAGAGATATTGTATTGTATTGTAAGACGAGATTTTTAATAATGAACAGAAAATTAAAGAAACAGGAGCGTCACGAAAAAACAAACATAAAATACTGCCCGAACCACGTTTGTAGGCTGATCTACTCCTACTTACCATTTGATAATGAGAGTTTCATAGCCTTTCAAACATGGTCATGATCATCTCAAATATTTGACCATTTTGGTTTCATCTCTTTAAACTAAAAACAAATAAATTAATGCTCATTAGTGTAGTTGGTCCCTGCATACAACCGGAAGAGTTCATAGATAAACACCCACTTACAGTTCTAGCGCTTGCATCGCTTTAGAGTGGGTGCTTAACTAACTAAATACCCTCGAGGAAAATTCTAACGAACACCTTGAGATAGATCTTTAGGTGAGAAGATTATGCGATCATAGAACACATGCAGAAAACCAGTAGACAATAAAAGTGATTAGATTGACGTAATGGAATTATAAGTAGTAGTATTACGGTTTCAATTACTTTTTCACGTCAACAAGGGATGAGACATAAGTATGTACTGGTACAGCTCTTTCGAGTAAGTTTTCTTCCAGAGCAAAATAAGTTGAGGTTTGCGAAGAATTCGAAACTAGTACATGTGATGGTAACGGCCGTATACGACCGGCTGCCAAATGATGAATGGAGTTTAACTTCTTTAGGGATGCATACAAATTTTAAAAGTAGTTTGTGCGGTAATTATTGTTTGAATATGGCGTGGTGAATTTTTAATTCGAGTTATAGGAAAATACGTACCTACACCTAATTCTGAAATCGTAACAAATTTATTTTGTTTTAGGCAATTTATTAAGACTAATTAAATATAGATGGTTTTATTTGAATTTAATTACCAGTATACGCTAGTCTTATTTTTATTATTTGTTGTTAATGTATATAATTTTAGATGGCAGTTATTGTTATGAATAAAATACTATGAACTAAGATTATATCGTATTTATAGTAATTTGGGATTGACAGCCATTTTTCAGAGAGAGAAGGGGTGTGGGTCTTAATCACTACGCCAGCCCAGAGCTGAAGTCTGCTATTAGTGTGGGGGCTCAAGTATCAGATTTTAACACTATCTGAATGTCTTCCACACGTTTTATGACAACAAAACAGAATCACAGAAGCGCTCACTTGAAACGGTCATTTATCCAATCCGGTTACCGCCGAAAGGTTTGCGATAGCTGAAGGCTTATAAGGATTATTAAAAACCCAAAAATGGCTATAGTTGGTTTTGTTTAATTTTGCTAGATTTGTGCTTCTTAGAGTTTTGACGTGTAATGATGGTGGATTATAAACCGTTAACTGTCATAATAGTGCAAGAGTAGACAATGTGTGCAAACTCGTAAACCAGTATTTGTGTGCCCCTAAGCCTAGGAAGTTTTTGTAATACATCCATCGCATTACTGAAACGTGACTTAGACGGGATAGTGACTTAATAAGAAAATTATTTATGTGATTGTGAATTCACCCTGCTTGAATAAAAATCTCACTTGATGCAGCTCCTTTAACACAATTAACTTGCAAAATTGCTAATGTACAAACCTACGAGTCCACTTGAAAAGAAAACTGTTGGGAACGTAATGGTCTTACATTCGTTTTCGAAAAACCAAACCATCCGACTATAGTGAATGTAAAAGACGATGCAAAACATATAAAATAGCTAAAGAAAATCATCATATCTACACCCGTAACACACATTTACAAGTTCATCTGAATTAAAGCGTTCAAGGTGCCTGGGTGAACCCTTATCTCTTATAGACGACAATGTTCAATGTGTTAATGCTCATGTACAATTCAATAGCTTTTTCGTGACTTAAATTTGGTTTCTACAGCTGCTATCTTTAGGTGTCTTAGTTTCATACACTTCAATGTGCATTTACTGATTCCAGTTCAGATGCATACAATTTAAAGCAGATGGTATTGCCACACGGGCTGTTCTATGCATTAGACGCGAAATAAATATCGAATGAAGTTTTATTAAAATTACGTTTTAATTCACGTGCGCTGTACAGTGACTGTTATGTATACCCCTTGCACTTCGATAAACAACGCAAAATTGAGCATTAGAAATCAATCATCATCCTCGTCATCATCTCAGTCGTATGTGGTCCATCCTAGGCCTCCCTCATATATTTCCAAGAGGATTGTTTGGGGGGTCGACCCGCATCCAACATCGTCCTGCAATCGTTATCAGATGCCCAAGCACGAAAATCTGTTTAAGTGTAACGTAATCGCATCGTTAACGTATTTAGTACAAACTGTCATTTATCTAGTACAATAGTGGCACGGATAACTCGTAGTATGTACTGAATACGTCAACGATACGATAACGTTACACTTAAGCAAATTTTCGTGATCGGCCCATAGGTCATCTGTCCACCTAGTCGGAGGACAACCTACGCTGCGATTGTCGCATAGATCTACTCTAGTACTATTAGTACTATTAATACTAACAACTGTAAGCCGTAAAACATTACAAAAACAACAGGTAATTTGAAATAGTTTATTTATATCATAATATGTACTTATCTGTTTCATTCCGTTTTATACCTATTGTTTTAATGCACAAAACGAAATCATTACAACTGAAAACTTTTAAGAATTTGAAGTAGGTCTGAACGACTTTTGACTAACGTGAATAGGTATGCATAATATTCGTATGCTAACACATTTGTTAAAAGTTGCAGTTTTAGAATTATAATATTTATTTATACGACGTGCCTATGCGGGAGAAATGGTAATAAAATAACGTAAAATTTAGGTTGCCATAGAACAATGGACCAACAGCTAAAGACAGCTAAAGCCACAGATACTACCGTGAGTGTAAACTTCATTACTATCAAGTGTTTAGATCTCAACCCTGCAAACCCAACTATGAGGACTAACGGTCCCGATTTCCCACATGACAATCTCGCGATCGAGTTATGCGATTCGCTCCACGTAGCCCGATCTCAAGCCAACACTTTAAACGCCAATTCTCAGCTGAATGGTATCAAATCACCATAAGTCTATCTTTGTGGCTGTATATGGAGCGCACGAAGTAACGGACAACTGCCTTCTGAGAATGAAGTGCACTCTGACCCTTGATGTTTTGGCGGGAGATTGTAGTAAAGAAGCCAACTTATAGGGTTATGGAAATACGGAAATTGCTGCTTCGATCGCAACATGTAGATTTTTGTTTTTGTATTATTAATGTATTTAAATCTTGACCGAGGTGCGATCACACTACACTTGCTGATCTTACTTTGCTTTATGGTGGTCAGGTTATATGGTTTAGTTTAGTTTTTGTTTTGTACTCGTATATGGGTGCAATTCAACTTATATGCATATTAGACTTACCTTAGATCTGCTTTTCATTATAATCATCGCTTCGGACAATATCAATCTTGGCCATATTGTCAAAAAAATGTGTTTTAATTATTTAATTATTAAGGCTGCCCGCTTGATGCCAACTTACTACGATTTTCATTGGTTTCGAGATACAAGAGAGTATACGGAGGACATAATTTAAGGGGGTTAGCATTACCAATGTCCGTACGGGGGAATCCATAAGTTATCCAGGTGGTGCTAATCACGTGGCATACTTGGTGGTAGAGCACTGCAAGTATCCGTCTTGGTAGATAGGCAGTACCGCATTACCAGATATTCTTCTTTGAAGTCATAGTGTCAAAGTATTACTGTGCCACGTATGATCCAGCACTTAAGAGCAGCTAGTGAAAATTGTAGGGCGATTGGAAAGTTATGGCACGGGGAAGCTAACTAAGTACAATGCAGCATCGAACTTTAAATCTTAGAAATCTTGAACGCACCGCAACTGTCGTGGACAGGTGAACTGCTTTCCATCAGACAACTTGCCCGTCTTTTCACATACTAGTATAATATATATGTATGTTTGCCTACGCTTTTCACGTCGTTCTTAATACATTAAACTACTTGCCTCTTATATATAACTGCATTTAGTATTAGCATAAGTACCTGAAACAGAGAAAATAGCAATAATTAGTCATATACAGTCATAACATAACATATGGTGCTGAGTGTTAAGAGGAGTGTGTCATATTATAATATATACTTATTATATTGACTTTGCACTTAATGATCAAATAAGAATTAATTTTGAGAATGAAGTCGACCTGGCCGCACTGGGCATTCGTTGTGGATTACGTCCATACTCCTCTCTTTGAGAGGTGGGCGGGCCTGAGTGAGTACAATGATTATGCAAGGTATTAGTTTCAATCAAATGTCCCATTTTTGCCACACGCGTCCACCTCCATATACAATTATTTGGACGTTACTGATTTACATGTAATTATTAAATATGTGCTCATTTGTTAACTTTATAGTTTCTATAGTACTTAAAAGAAGATCTGATAAAAACAATGCATTGCAAACATAAACATTGTGAAGGAAGCTTCGTAAAAATGTTAATGCAAGCTAGCATTACCATTATGCAGGTTAGCTCAACAGCCAACTTGATCACAAAGGTCAGTACTGTTTCAACAAACTATCTAACCATTATTTTAGCAAGATCCAGTATATCAATCAAGGTACGTGTTAAGGGTAAAAATGTAATTGAGCAAGGTCAGACGACGATGCGATCGGTGCGGGAGCATAGGTTAATCGAATGGGCGTAGGGCTACCATCACGTAGGTCTGAGATATAGGATAAGAAGCAGACTGCATTTGACCAAAACCTTAACCTAACCTAAGGTGAAATCGTGACCGAGTAGCTTGTGATTTTACATTAAAATGAAGAAATAGGTAGATCTGAGAACATCATTCTAATTTTTATTAGCCTGATAGCCTATTGCAGTTTGTTTCAGTTTCTTTGTCGAGGTCTTGTGAAATTATAATGAATTTATTATTATTTTTTATTATTATTATTATATTAATATTAATATGATATACTTGTACTATGTATAATAATGCTATTATACTTAGTGCGATGGTTTCTATAATGAAAGTAATACTGAATATTATTACGTTCATTATAGAAAACATCGCACTAAGTACAAATTATACATTACCGACTGCCCGCGACTTTGTTCACATAAAAGGTTCGGCCTTTGGCTTCGCCATAACCTCCCATCTTTTCTCAATTTTTCTTTCATGCGATGACCAAGAGAAACAGAGATTCCTTTTTAATTAAAATTTATTTATATATTTAATTTTGTAAGTTTCAGTGCAATGTTCTTATTTTTTTGATGTAAGAACCTTCTACGAACTATTAGAAAACATTTTAAAAAAAAGTGACCAGGAAAAATCCAGGTTAATTTTTATCTATATAGGCTAGCGACTGCCTGCGCCTTCGTTCGTGTAGTAAGCTCAGCCTTTGGCGTCGCCATAACCTCCCATTTTTTCTTGGATTTTCATTCATAAAAACCTTGTCCAGACAATAATAAACACAACATTATAAGAATTAACGAAATTGTTCTATCCGTTCTCAAGTTATAGCGTGACCATAGACCAGGAGAAATAGGGGTCCATTTTATATATATATATACATATTATATATAGTAGATTAAAGAATATTTGCTAAAAAATTTCCTGAAACACTATATTATATTCTGAATCCTATCCAGCGCTACCTCCTTTTCAGTATCTCACAACAATATTCATAGTAATACATTATCTGTATCCGTAGGAGCGTTTAAATATAATGAACTCCTTGTTCGTACCTACATAGCTGACGTATTTCAAATGCAAGCAAAACAGTGGATCATCTTACTTGATCATACGCTACCATAGTCATTAATTCACAATAACTATAAACTAGGACTCATAAAGAGTAAAACCTTCTGAAAAAATATGGAGTATACAGGATATCCATTAAACACATCACCGACTGTCATTATAATTATTTATGGCAAATAGTCAATTGGTGCCCAGTAAAAAAGACAGTCCACGAAAAACTCGTGTGTGGTTGCCCTAAGCTGAACCATAGACCGTGAAGCAGCGGTCACATTGCTCGAGCGATATCGTTTGTAATTACGCCTTGTATGGTTAGCATGAAATTAGGTATTGTTATTAGAAGCTGTAAAGACGTATTGAAGTTTGAGGTCAAGAGATAATTTTAATAAGAAGCTTCAACATGTACATAGAAAAAGCATAGCATAGTACGTACGAACTTTAATATTCCATGCGTAGCGAGTTTTAAATTTATTTTTTTCTACTGGTGGTCAAACTTGCTGTCATGACTGCTGGAGAAAGTATATATAATATTTTAATTTATGAGAAGTATTGTTAATTATATTATTACTACAAAAGGTAATTTTATGAATACGAAACAGCTACCATATTACCTCATAGCACACTGTACTATTTTTTAGATATTACATTTAATAATAATACTAAGCTTAACGTTACTTCTTAGATATTAGCTTCTGCCCATAACTTCGTCCGCGTTAGAAAGAGAAAGACCTCATGAATTATCTGTTTAACCGGGAGTGTAGTAAATTTTAATGCTACACACATAGTAAGAATATGCCCTTATTACGTATGGGAGGATACGTAGCTGTATTTTGCGGGTGCAAAGCTCAGCCAAAACATCTACGAAAACAGTACCAAAACAAAGTAATACCAAAACACTAACGAACACAGAACAAATTTCAGTACAAGATTTACTCTGTCAATAACGATATTCAAAAACGAACTAAAAACACTTTTACCACCATATTTTCCATTACGATGCATCAGACATAGGACGACCAATTCAAAACGCTTCTCAAGTGTTTGGTCACTGGTATTAGTTTACAAATGTTCGAGATAAGAATTCCATAGGGACAATATTAAACATGCATTAAGTTTAACACTTTGTATCCATGTTTATCTAAAATGTGATCAGAAACGCTTCAAGTGTTGATATTTACAGAAACAAGGAATTTATGTAAAAGCGTAAAGATATTGTCTCCCTTAGTACCTAACAAATAAGCATCTCCCTAAATAATATACATAAAAAAACCATTAAACGTTTTTTAATGATCTTAATGGCCATTAGATTTGTAACAATTCTAATCGAACAGTAAAAGTTAATGTCATCACTTAGTGAATAAAAATGATACACTATTAAAAACATCCTACGCACAATTTGAAACGGACAGTTAAAAAATGTGTTAGGTTCTCAATTCCAACGCATAAAAAGTTGATTATCGAAGTTTTAATGAGGGCATAAATAATTTTGGAGCGATGATTTTTTGACAGGACAAATTGGATGCGAGTTCGACTATCCTATCCCTTAACAATGCTTGAAAGAACGGTGGGTCAAGCGTTTTTTTTACACCTACATAAACCACTGTGAATGGAGGCTTGATTTTATGATTTATAGAACCCTTTATCCGGTCCCTACTTCTACGTATTCTGTTTTGATTGGAGGTCCTTTCAGGATACCGAAGATTGATTGTTCTCGAACCTGTGGGAGTTTTTGTCCGACAGCTCGGAGTGTAAATATTTTAGTCTCATTTTTGTTTTATTGGAGTAAAAAAGTGGTGTGATGGTTGGCGGACGGGAAGAGATAACATTATTTTGGTTGAGGGTAAAAAAAGAGTTAGACACATTATGAAAGCTTTTCGTTGTGTATTTAATGGGTGTTGATAGCTTTACTGTTCAAAACATTCATTAGTTTATTATTGTATCCGCTTTGGGATCCGACGAAAGAATGTCGCCTTTAGACGTTTCTTACTCTACTACGACGTACCTATTTTTCTATTCTGTGACATATTATTAGCACACGACCTAAAATAAATTTTGGTATAGGTACCTGATAATATATAGCTATTGGACACGAGCGTCCAAGTATATAGTCCAAGTATATATAAGGTCTATAAGTTTCGATACTTTAGGTACTTTAAATAGAGAAATTTAATATACGCAAAAAATAAATGAGATATACGGATCACCAGTAAACACTGAAATATTTAGTGACTATTTTACTTACTATGCCTAAGTGCAACTTGCTAATTCGTAAATAATTAGAAAGCGTGTATTATCAGCGGGGTAATGCAGCCAGCATTCTGGGCACTTTCCTTTTGACATAAGCGTGTTCAGGTCACATGTCGCCTCCACCATCGCTAGATCCTTAAAATATCGTAGACTGGCTCCCGGCATATTATAAGTTTCTCATACGATACAAGCATGTACGAGTATCCTTTATCAAGTTTTACATATTTGCGCGGTTTTTTTAGGTATTTTCCCTCCAGCTGTATAAATTTCAAAACGTTTTGAATATACCAAAATCTATTGGTTACTTATGTCTCATACCTTATTATCTTCAACTGTATTATAACGGTTGTTTATCTAAGGCTGACATTCCTTGGCATAGTTGATCGACTTGAGCAATAGCACCCACCGCAGCCCTTGGCCTTCCTAGATTATTCCTTCCAGCTCCAATCGAATACCTTATGATATTCCACGGATATTTACGATGGTTGAGCTAGAAGATACTTAAGATAAATTCACAATGGAAATATTTTGAATCTGAGCTTCGCTTTCGTATCTTGTTAGATTGTGACGGCGTTAAGAATGGTACGAGATGAATATCCGCTGATATGACGTGAGATAAAAAAGAAAACATGTATATTGAATTTTTTTTAGTGTTTTAGTCATTGTGCCGTTGCTATAAGGCTACATAATGATTGAATGCTGTTATGCTTATAGCCCGTAAGCCTTGCCATCACAGAGGTGTATCAGGCAGTGCTATATTCAATTTGATATTTGTATACGTATGAAACGTGTATGAAATAGTTGGAGTGGAACTACATTGAATAATATGAGTATCTAGTAAATTGAAGTAGGTATTATATGGATATTTTAAATGCAAAAGTTTCTGAGACTGCATGTTTGTTATGATTTTTCGCTGAATCAGATAAACGGATTTGGATGTAGTTTGGTATATGAAATTGCATGCATGTGTTAGATTTAATCAAGGTGCTTACTGATTTTCTAATACCTAATATGAAAAGAGGTTTTCTTGTCAGAGACAGGGTATGGGTCAGAAATCAGTACCCGGGGCCAGTGTCGCTTGATGGATAGCTTGATTAATAGGTGGATTGGCCAGCCGAGGTGTTGAAGTTTTTAAAATCTGCCCAAAGGCTTTCGATATAGCCTAACCAACAAACAAGATTGTCCTAAGACAAACAACCGTGACCTTTATAGCTATCGGTTCATACCCTCTAAAGTTGAATGCCAGTAACTTGAAGGAGGCAAGACAAGAGTATCACTACCAGCGCTTTATGTATAATTGTATGTCATTGTATTATGTCATCGGTTATCACTTATACATTACGTTGCAACCTTAAAAATGGATTGTTACATATAGTTCAACATAATATAATGCATATCGTAAAACTAAGGGATAAGATGGTAATATGTTCACCCCTATTACGCTGTCAAGATATATTCGGTGACGAGTCCTGTGTTTACTTCTTCGGGGATGTAAAGGCGGAAAGATATATAATATGATATAAGTTACTATATATAGGTATATCAATAAGACAAAATACTCAACTCCAAAATAGTCCGGAGTGATTTGATCACGATCTCTTGGGAACCAAAAGTCTTCAAAACCACAAAGCAATGACGTCCGTAGTATCCTTGGAGACACATTTCCTTTTACATATAAAACAAACAGTCACGCACTACGTCTGTTTCCCTTTAACGTCCCTCATTAGCCAAGTCGTAAACAACGAAGCTGTGACGCTTACTAATGTCGTCGCGTCAATGTTTTACGACCATCGACCACGACGATCCAGCTTTAAGATGTGAACGCTCTTAAATGTCGATGGACCCGTAATAAATTACTAACACCAAAAAAAGCAGAACCAAGGAACACGAGAAAGTGTGAGTCGGATTACCATTTACGACACCAAAATGTCTAACCTTAAGTTCGGCCCTGCAATAAATCTGAGTTCGAGTTAATCTCGTCTCAAAGTCGTCGGTCAATCGTGAGCCCTAAGGGAAACCTAGAATACTGGTCCTTGCAGTACTGCAATTGAAATGTCCCGCTAGTAGAGTGGGTGCTAGCCGTACATTTCCGCAATTTCGAGACGTACGAGAGGCGATCGTGTTCCGACAATGGGCCCTATCGTGTGGCGTCTAATCACGCGGTGGTTGTACTGTTAGGTCGGTGTATGCCCTGGGGCAAGCGCCCGCGCTGGTTAATATGCGTGCGAATGCGATCTCATCGTCGTTTCAACGAACATCTCAGCTAGAGTTGCTGGGAGCACTATCTTAGGGAACGATGATAGCCATGGAAATGCTATACATTCGTCGAGCATTACTTTTGATCAAGATATCAAGCGACTGCTTGAATTATCAGAGTTAGGACGCGCTTAATGCGTACATTGCAAATATGATTTATGGCTCTACCTGCGGCAAGATATCGATCAGAGTATAGTGAATTTTACAACTTGGAATCTATTACATATTGTTTTATGGCTATGTTCCGCTTATTCCGTCTACCTCTACCAATCTTTCTCTACTAGGGATACATGACTATTTTTAAATTATCCCTTAGTAGAGAGAGGTGAATATTCGTATCTAATTCGTTAAGTAATCTTATTCCTTCCTAACCATTCCGATCCCGAACTACGCGTTCCGGCCTAGCATTGCATCCATATTTCAATGTATATTTCAAATGTTCAAAACTTATCACGAACCAAAAAGTTTGGCAGACCTCTGTCGTGTATGTAAATTCTGGAATGCTTTGCCGGCGTACGTATTTCCTTGCCCTTTGACCTGGGGTCTTTCAAGCGGGAGAGAGAGAGGGTGTCACTTTGATGAACCACTACAAAAAAAATCTGCCCATCTCAACTGCGCGGTAATTTGCAAGTTCAAATAAACATTCGTGAAAATGAGTTTTGCATTCAATAAAAAAACATCACTTTCACACTGTGCTTAGACTAGTATGCCCGATACTTATAAATCTATAATACGAGCACGTCTAGATCCCATTAAGTATGTCCTAGATACTGTAGCTGTAGTCGTATCTTTGATTTTCTGTAATGCACCAACTTTGGTCACTGCGTAATTTTCGTTTATCTGTTACTCTGCAAGAAGGATGCAGAGTAGAGTACTTTTCTAGCGTAGGATGTAAGATGATAGCCGTAATTCTGTTAAGCTTTAAGATAATACAATCAGAAATACGATATCGGAAACAGTAAGAATACATGCAAGGTCACATAAATACTCAGCAGACGTAATTATAGGTTCGGAATCGAAACATATCATTATTCTAATAGCAATACCGTCGAATTGCTTGACAGCTAATTAGAGCCTGCCATTCAGGCGGGCGTAGTCTTGTCTAAACTATCCAAGTATTGTAGACTATTTCATAATCTGTCGTATGTTCGCCCAATGTGGCATAACATGATTAATGACCATACGGCCCTAGCCACGGATTGAACTCTGTGTAGCTATTGACAAATTGTACAGCTACCATTTACTTTTATCCGGTTTTGTTTTCTAGATGAATTATAATGGTCTCGATAACATTCATAGCGAAATTGGTTAGCGAATTACACAATGTTTAACAGCTTCGAGCACAAAAGGTAAAAGGAGAATTATAAGCTCAAGACTCTGACACCGGCTATTCAAACTTCCTCAAAATAACTTAGCAAGATCATGTCGTGCCCTGATTAATAGGACCGCATAGAATTTTGCAGCTTTCGACCTATTACTCGAAAAGGTATGTTCACGTAAAATATATAATCACACTCGAAACAACTTTAAAAGAGAATGTTTACTAAGGTTTTTCAACAAGTAAATTTAGAATTTTCTTTGTTGCATAGTTTAGAAATAGCAGCGGTAGGGCAGGCTGCACCCACACACGGACAGATGGACGAACAGAACTGTTTTCTAGTATCGTATTTACATAAGATTGTAAATAATTGAGGTATATTGTACACACAAATACTTACAAAAAACCTTTAATCATATTTCTAAGAACTGGCTTTTGTTTTCATATATATATAACCAGCATTTTGACCCAATAAAATACATCTTAAATAAGCTTAAAGAGAATAAATACTTTAAGACTAATGGTTATTGCATTTACATATGTATAATATTATAAAAACCCTTGGCTATTTTACATGTTTTTTTTTTATTTACAGTAATGTACGTCCATTTTGTGAAAAACGTGCGTGCTTTTGTCTCTTTTGCTCACTATTGCATACAAAAGCAATGCTATTGCATTATCAGTACTAGCTTATGTCAGTTTTGTAGGTTATTTATATTAAGTTTTAGGATTTATACACCTATTAAACTTTTAGACTCGCCATTGGTCATATTGAGGCAATAACATGATAAAATGTATATAATACAAGTAAATGTATAAGTAAATAAATAAATAAAATTCCAAAAACATAATACAATTCCAAGAAATGCTGCTACGAGTTCAAGAAATATGGGTTAGGCAAATACATTAGAGAAGTAGTTATTGCAATGCTAGCATAAAAAAACATCTTTAAGATGAAAAATATTTCTAATCAGTTTTGCAGTATCAACATCAAATCAGAATTATATTCTCAACTTCATTTGTAAGTCACTCGTTCAATCGTTCATTCCCTTGTACACTCTCTTATGATGATTGTTCCATTCGATCGATGATCATAAATTTAACATTCTGTGTATTCACATCTCATGTAACAATACATTTAGTTACGACAAACAACATTTATTAACAACAGACACAAAGGAGAATTCCGACAAGGTATGGATGTAGCTCTGTCCTAGGAATAAACACTTATAAATCTTTGAAGTGTTTTGTAGCCATGTTTTGTACATTATGTTAAGTACAGTATGGACCTTTCGGATATATCAAAAGTATAGGGTTTGTGTGAGTATGACCCATAGCATATGGGTAGTATGCCTTATACTTGGCTTTGTTTACTTTGTTTCATATGGATTCGCAGAATTACAATTTAAAATATGACATAATAAACAATAAGTAAGTTTTTATATTTATAACCGCATTATAAAATGTTGTATTGTATAATAATGTGATGTGATGATCCATGAGGGGTTAGTCAATTTTATTTTTAATTTTTTTCCAAGGAATGCAGTTCCGGAAGCTAGATCCTACTAATATTATAAACGCGAATGTTTGTGAGTATGGATGTGTGGATCTTAGTTACTCTTCCACGCTCAAACAGCGGGGGCAATATTGATGAAATTTGGTATGGAGGTAGATGAGGCGCTGGGTTAACACATATGTTCTTTTCATCATCATCACCACGCGGGTGAAAAGCGTAATATGCTTAGAAACAGCATAGACAAAATATTAAGATTTCCGCCTACGGCAAGATCGTAATGATGAAAATTTTGTCAACCCAAATCAATTTGACTAATTACAATTACAGTTTTTTCCATGGTGATTAATTTTATATTTGTATGTATGTTAATTTTATATTTGTAAGTCCTTTATTTTACTATTAATATTTACTGATTGATATACTAAGTATTTAAATTTCTCATATAATATTATTATAACAATTGCATTTGACCATGTAAATATTTTATGACATTTTGGTGTAAAGATAGATGAAATGCCCTTGGAGAAGATAATAAGCTCGTCGAAGTACTAATCCTGCGCAGACGTAGTCGCGTCGCGTCTTTATTCGTACTAAGGTATTAATCCTTATCTAATCTAATCATAAAAAGGAAAGATATATGATTGTTTGTTTGTAATGGATACACGTAAAACTACTTGACCGATTCAAATAATCCTTTCACGAGTATAAAGCTACATTATCCCTGAGTAACATACGCTATATTTTATTCACTCTCATCATCATTCATCACCACGCGGGTGAAACCACGGAGTGCAGCTAGTATAATATATAAGTAGCTATTAGGGTCAACAACCATTACATGATTTAAAGTTCTGATTTGGGTATTTCGGGCGAATTAGAGTAAGAAAAATACATGTCTGCCGAAGTCTTCAAGGATGTGTAGGTGTTACATTTTGCATATTATTTCCTATTAACATTGGTGCATACGGATTAACAGTCTTTTATTTTTTGAAATGGCAACCATACTGTCGTTCTACTTGGAGATATATTTAATCACCGTTTGCCACACATCACACTTTTGCAATTCCAGCTTGAATCATTTGAATGCCCTAGCTCTTTTATTGTAAGTGAGTGCTTTGTTGGACCCCAGTAAATCAGCTTAGTAGACGGATGGTGCGGCTGCTATCTTGAGAGCTTTGTATTATACAAATCTGTCAGAGGTCGTCTTATTTTCGCTAGACGTGGCGCTACAATGTTGGTTTATGGGAATAAATCTGTAGAACTGTGTAGAAAAGATTGTGAATTGAAATGAGACGTATTATTGTGTTCTCATATAAATGTGTTCATCATTAACTGTGCCATACGCCACCACACGCACGTGAAGTTAATGACATAATTTTTTTTTTATCAAAAATTAGAACCGACTTCTACATACACGCAATATTGTGATAATATGTACTTTCAAACTATCGCATGGTACCGACTTCGACAAGTTACTTCACACTTTTTTTTGTAGAAGTCGATTCCATTTTTTGATAAACAAAAAAAAAATCCCTTTTTAGTGACCAGTTTTCACCGATTACAGGATTCACCGTCGATGATGATACCACCAAGATAGGTGAAACACTTTTTAGTTACCGAAGTATTACTTAAAAACGGCTTGACTGAATTTGATGAAATTTATATAGGATCACTACGGAAGTACTCTATCAAACAAAAATAGAATCATCTAAATCGGTTCATAAATGACGAAATTATCTGCGAACACGCATAAAAAAAGGAATAAATATTAAGGACATTTTAAAAGATATCTAAGGGCTATGCTACCTCCGTGAAAAATATATTATTACCCCTACTAATAACATGTTTCATGCATACACTGTCCTGAAAGAAAATTGTATAAACATTATGAACATTCTGTAGTAATTAAATTTATGAACATATTTTAAAATAATGAGTGGCTAAATTTCGAGACCATGAAAAAAAACGCAATATAAATGTGTTGATATTTCTCTTATATCCTTATTTTAGCATATTATTTTATACAAATCACTATTTTATTAAAATCAAAAGATTTGGATAGATTGTTTAAAATTGTGCCAAGTAGTTGTCATAATGATGATTGAGAATGGCTTTTAACGATTATACGGATACTTCAAGAAGCCGTTGTGGTGACATCCTCTCTAATGGTATTATAGCTATTAGTAAATGGATTGACGTCAGTAAGGAGCACTTAAACTTTAACATAATGATGGCTTGAGAACAGCGTCATATCATGAGACGACATTTCTTTTTTAAATTGAAAGGTTATAAAGTTTAAAGTTTAAATTTACTGTCCGTGTGAGCATATCGCTTAAGTTTAATTAGATATTGTAAAATTAGAAACAAAAGATATGATACGCAAATGCACTCATTTATTTCAGACTGAAAGATAAATATATCTTGTACTATATTTTGTTTTCATGATTATTCTTAGTGTTTTTAACACGTTGGAAATTTTCTACTGCTATGACTGGTTTCAGCGATATATTTACGATACAATTGCGAGGCGGTACGCAATGACGAGCGCACTGCACTCAAGAATCTCAAGAAGGCTTCCTGACGAAGCTGAAACAATTTGTCGATCGAGATATAGACAACGCGTAACGCGTAACGTCGTTAATCTCACGTTAATCCCGCTTTATTATTACAAAAGTTCATAGATCCATCCATTACAAAAAAACGTGGAGTTTATTCAAGCTTATTCATCATCTTACAAGTTTATTTTAAGTACAATAATGTTTTAAAACCATGCTATATTATTAATAACATTAGGTATGTGTTTGTTTTGAGTAGTGGTGTCTACAAATCAAACATTTTAATACTCTGAGGTTTAAATGTGTACCTACTAATTTGTAGGCCACTTATAAAAGAGGTCGCCTTGGTTAATACAACCACGCAGTGCTAGATATTCTGCCGCAAAGCAATATTGGACAAGTACTACTTTGACAAATAAAACTTAAACACCAATATCGAGGGAGGACACAACACAATGTTTTCTGTGTATTCCCCGTTTCAGACAGTTTCTAAATTAAGCTAAACGAGTACAAAGGAAACATTGAAAAAACGGCCCTACACAGTTAATTTAAAACACCAGCTACTCCACTTACCAAATCCATAACTCAGCAAGATTGCGGTCAAGTGGCGGTAGGGTAAGGCGCTTACGGTGACCTGGTAAGCGGGATCAGATTATTTTTTATGCTTTGCATGTGACATAATAAGCCACTTGTGACGAAGGTGAGGTGAGTCTGCTTTTGTGGACGGGAAACCGTTAAATGTGTGGGGGCTACTGGTTGGAGGGTTTCTCATTTTATAGGTTTATTTATTATATTTTGTGCTGTTTTTGAGGTGAACTGAGAGACAGTTTTAATTTATAATAATATTGTCTGCTCAACCTTATTCTTTCTTGTTTTTTTATTTGCTTACTTTAATCAGAATAATTACTATAGTGCGCCATAAATAACTAATGTTCGCTCGTATCTGAGCTGTAGCAACTATTCCACTAGGGCTACGCTCCGGCAAGCGCCCTCAACGCTCACAACTGTCGCGCCCCGGTTTGCCATTCCCTTTGGTTGACAGTGACAGCTCGCAATGATCACGTAGACCCAACTAAGATCCGCGAGCGTTGTGAGCGCGGCGTGAGCGTTTTCGGTGACGTCATTGATGACGTATCGAGCGCCGCGAGTGATTTCGGCGCTTCCCGGAACGTAGACTTGGTAAAACAATCCTAGTAGTAGCGAATGACAGGCTGCGCTGTCTGGTTTAGTGTTTTGTGGTATTGCATACTTGGATGGGTGGCCACTGGTTTCGAAAGGCAGGTTAATCATTCCTCTACCGTGATAATTAAAACAAAAGATTTATGAATGCAATTGACGTCAATTAACGTCTCCGGTAGAGGAAGGGTTAACCCATGTAAACCCATGTTAGTTGCAGTACCACGAAGAATTATTCATTCATCCCAGTAATTTATTTGCTGCTGCGCCTTTAAAACCTTAACACATTGCTTCTTACGAGCAAACTATCTCCTACAGCTGCTGGTACCAACCAGGATATTCTCTTGCAGAAGAAGCCTTCTAATAATATATTCGTGTATTATATGTCACTAATGACTTGTGTTATCCTTTATATCTCATTTTATAATAGCATTAGCCGATTTACAGTATCTCTTACTACTTACTACTGACAACTGATACCCTAATATCGATTACGCTTGGGGTTGACACCAATCAAGTAGCTATTTTTCAGGGATGGTTGGCGTAACAGACATGGTGGCTAACCATAGAAACAGCGCTTGGGTTGCTGTATAGGCCAGTGGCCAGCCCTAGTGTGAAACTTTTTAGATCATACGATATCTTTCGACATTATCTAACAACTGTTGCCATAATAATATGCGAAAACTGCTAAATGGTGTTTAATTATAAAACATATTAGTAACTTAGTTATTTATCACTGTATGTTTTCCAAATAAAATAAAATAAAATAAAATAAAAATAAAATATGACAATAACAGGGGCCAACGACTTAATGCATTAGACACAGGACTTGTCATTAAGAAAGTTATATGCCAATTATTTCATGCACTAACTTCATTATCTTTCAGTTAGAAACGAACCCTGCATATAAAATAAACCGTAGATACATGCGTTTAATTTTAGCCATTACGCAATTTCGTTAGCGAAATACCATAACTCAAACAAGTAGTCCGATTATGTTCATTTCTTTAAAAGTTTAATCCGTCACCTGAACAGCTTTCTACAAATACCTGTTCCACTTTCCGTTTTAGGCATTTAGGTATTAAGTAATCAGTCTTTGGTCCAATAAGTGAGCGCCTTTGTTTTATGAATGTGGGTCGCTTCTATAGCGCATTAATTTTTAATTTGGAGCAGTCGTGACTTGGTATTGTTAACTAAGGTGCCTCTTAACATTGCCTCATTCAAGAGTACCTCACTTAATTTGATCGTGTAGTAGAAGCCAGTGTTTATGCTTTGGGAAAATGCTAACTAAACACGAAATTATATATGGTTGGTTTTATCGCCTTCACAACGTTGTGCATTTTTTCAGCTTTTCACTTACGCATTTTAGGATTTTGAAGCAAAACTGCTTCTACTTACCTACCTAAGCAAGATCCTACATACTAGTAGTGGATCTATGTGTAAATACTAAATAACGTCAAACTGAGACACCTACAAACTTTTCTTTTGATTAGTGTTTCAATGTTATTGTGAAGTTTTACCATGAAATATATTGTTGGTATGATATTTACTTAATTTAATTTTGTGTAAAGATTTTGATTTGTACTATGTGTAAAGATAAACTACATTTTTAGATCAGTTTTTCACCCTACGAAGGCTAATTTACACTACACGTAACTATACGAATATTATTAATTGAGACAATGCAAGATTTCTGACACTGTCTCCAACAAGCAAACAAGTTACCTAATCTCACTGGTCCGAAGTGACCTGTGTCGTACTATTGTTCATCGGCTAACAAGACGTCTCTGTAGCCGATTTACGTCACAATGCGTCAATCATCAAAGTAGTTGTAGTGGTATTGAGTAAGAAAGAACTAGTAGCGGGTGAGACTTGGGAGGGGATGAAGGGTAATCGCAGCATAGGAGCCATAGATATAACAAGTTAGATACCAAAGTTATTAAAAGCCTTTATTTATTGAACTCTACAACTATTCCTTTTGCCCAATTGTGTATTTATGTGGACGGTAGTGTATACGTAATAGGCGTCGTCGTGTTTCTAGGTGTGGTAATAACTAAAAAGCTCTATGTAAAGATAGTTTGTCGACTTAAGAAAATATAAATAAAGTGTGTTAAAAATTTAAATTCACTATGAATACTATTCAAAAACTGAGTAGACACTTGAATACAGGTCCCAGGTCCAAAGCTACATTATTGGGTATGTAAACCGATCGCACTATATATTTGTAACAGAAGGAAAGAAAGAAAAGTAAATATTAAAAACAAGTCTTATCCTAATAATACAAAACTATATGCATACTTATTGGAAGCTGCGCATCTAATAAAGATCAAGTATAACACAATAATCTGTGCGTTTACAGTTTAACCACACATGTTGCAGTTCCTAGAAAAGTAGGTAGATTACTGCAAAATCTATTGTAGTAAGGGCCAATTATGGCGAATAGCGAGTCTACGGGTTAAAACATTCAACTAGAAAAGTATTAAGTTAAACAATTATAATATCAATAATATTAAAAATACGCAAACATGTGCGTAAGATGTTGTTTCCTCTCGTTTCTGTGTATCGGATTTGGATAAAATGGCTTACTGGAAAGTTATTTTTCACACAGGTAGGGCTGTGGAAAGAAGTTTGTTTAAAATAATAAACACAAAAACAGGAACACGAAATCGTCAAACAAAAGAACGAACGAGCGCAATGTCCACAAAACATAAGTAGATCCTGAGATAACGAAGCATTTCAAAGACTCCAAAGTAAATTAAAACCAACAACTGAACGAAGAATGTCTTCTCCATTTACACAGTTTACGCAATACCGTGGGATTGTTTGTAAATATGACGTCTCGTCACAGTTTCGTCAATAGTCAATGCGAACCAAGCAGATTCCTTAATAGTTAGTACACAAGTCTTCTAGCCTATTGTAAATAGTTGCTTATGTAGAAACTAGTTTATTTATCTTTGTAATGAGTAACACCGAGTCGATCTCTAAGAATTCGTGTAGAGGCTGCAGGGAACTCTTATTCTTATTCCATGTGGGGCGATAAGTCCTGCACTGACATACCGCATGGAGTGTTTTGTGCATTTCCCCCTGCCGGCTCTTACTATGTAGCGAACGAGGACTTTGGGTCACTGGTGTGCTCGGAACTCGTTCATTAGAAGGAGCTCGACATTCAGTGTTCTTGTGGTTCCGAATGTTATCTATCGAACTCTGCAATCGGCTTTTACAGTATTCAATATAGCATGGGGTACTTTAACGCTGTGAGCCGTGGACTATTAAAAAAAAATCTTTGTAAATGGCTAGAAGCATTTGAAAAGTGGGCATACAGCTTGAAGGAAAACTACCATCGTAAAACCCCACAATGAGCCTCAAAGCTCAAACTAGCAGAGACCATAAAGCAGAGAAAATTAAAGAAGCCTGAAGAAGGCTTCCGGACAACCAAACAATTGTCGAGCGTGAGTCTCATAATCCCGTTTTATTATTACAAAATTAATAAATGTCACTGCTCGTAACATAAGTCAGAAAATGAATTCAAAAAAAAAATTAATTATCTGACACTAATTGGTATATATATTTTAAGAAAGCAAGCAAAATTTTACAATTTCCTAATCTACTGAAAATAATATTTGATGTGATAGAATGAGTCAGGTGTCTAAGGTTGTACGTAATAGTATGAATTTCTTGGAAATCCTTTGACATATATACCTAATAATAATCATAAATTATTGATGTTTGTAATTCAGTTAAATTATAAGGGTTTACCGTTATTTTATAACATCTTTAATATTTTTAAAAGTGATTTCATTTTATTTTATTTCTAATAATATATATATGACTTAGGTTAACATGATAATCTGAACTAACTCAAAGGAAACTTCTTATTTCTTCAAACTCAAGCGTGACAGTATCATTCGGTGAGAACTGAGTCGCGTGACCGTGAAGTCCATACTATATCTTTAAAATCAAATGAAAAGTTGTGATGAAATCCTCGTGAGTTTGACACAAATTAATCTATTACTGTTATTAGCCGGTAAAACACTCAGGTTGGGGATCGAATACGTCGACGCGGGTTTCGAGCAAGTCCGATGCTCATCATCAGGGCGAGTGCGCAGTGACGTCTGTGAGCTCCTGGCGGGTACTGACACACCAGTAATAATACTAATAGAAAAGTCGTGACATTAGCAGCCCTAACCTTGCTTGATAATGCTTGGTCAAACTCCATGATTCAGTAATAAAGTGACCTACATGTGGGTCTACAAACAGCGTTGTTTGTGTTGTGAATCAAAATGTTATGTTGTTAGGTTAAACACCTACTATGTTGCCCGTAAATAACTTTCAATTTATTCTAATAGAGCAAGATTTAACTGGATACTTTTCCAAATCTAGATCATTAACCAGATTTGTAATGAAAAGCGTTGATCCTTTTGCACTGTGAGCTCCTTTTTATGTTTCTTTCATATCGGGAAACACACTACCAATGTTTGTACGAACTTTCAAGATATTTTCAGGGCGTCTTTGAGTCAAATCACACAGCTGTTGTTAGAAAACAAAGTCTGTGTAAAGACACTTCTTTGTAGGGTACTATCTTAGTGTCATATATAATGTCTGTAAGAAAGAGAATGAAAACATTACTATAGGTACTAGTGACGGTTAAGGTTAAGGCAAGAGAAGTTACTTCGTGAAAAAGAACCCAAAAACCATCTCGAGGTGACGAACGAAATTCAATACCATACAGTGTTCCGTTGGGAGTGAAATTAATTAATTTATTTATTTATTTTCTTAACTTACAACTATCATTACAGGTTTTTTATAACCTAATGCGATAGCGTAGCATAATTAGAACTTACACTAACATACCTAATTAACATAACACAAAACCCTTATAGCTATTTTGGTAAATTCACTCAGAATGAAAGAAAAGAAAAGAAAATGAAACTGACATAGAGGTAGATGAAGCGCTGGATTACCATATAGAAATTTTCATCATCATCCATCACCACGCGGGTGAAACCGCGAGGCGCAACTAGTTTAATAATATATTTTATAAGTGTTTATTTGGTTTAAGTGCAATAAATAATTATTGTAATGTATTATATGATGGGCCTAGCACGAATAAATGCGTAAGTGTAACGTAACGTGTACTTCACGTGAAACAGTACACACTGTCATTTATCTAGGGCAACTGTGACATAGATAACTCATAGTTTGTACGCTGAAACGTGACGCGTTGATGCTCACGATACGAATACTTTTTCGCAAAGTGTTTGCGCCACGGCCTCTGTCCGTCTCGTCCGTTAGTAGAAAATAAAATTGTTATCATATATAGAGCTTTTACCGCAGAACAATAACAGTGCTAAAGCTTAACTTACTATAACGCTCCTTAAGGAGATATTACAGTTAGTTACGCTTTATTATGTCCATGATATCTACGAGATTTCTCTGATATCACCCTGACAGTATGTCACATTTAGTATTCATGCCTGCGAGCGTGTCATAGGCGTAATATTTCATACAATTATGTAATGCAAACACGTGCTTCGTCCATTTGTTTGGTAATTCGCTTTGTACTTCATATGTTTTTGTGTAATATAATGCGTGATTATCTTTTTAATGGAAACACATTTGCTGAAAATAAATATGGGACAGTATTATTATGGCCATTATTAACACATGTAATAAAAAAATTAATAACGTTTATAATTTGTACGACTAAATGAATATGCTAGATTTAATTTAATTATTTATAGACTGATGATTGGATATCTTTTGCAGGTTAGCCCATAAAAATAATACGAGTACAATTGCTGGTTTGCGTAACTATAAATCTATACTTCTATAAATGATTCACAATCACAATGTTGGCAATTGCAAGAAATATAATTATTACGCTAAATTATTTTTCTTTTTTTCTCATTAATTATCATTTATTAATAACCTGTATACAAACAGTTATGTAAAAAGTGACCATTGCTCATACATTACCTTTACACATCTGCCGTGTGATTCTGTAATGATTCGTCGTTGCGTTCGTCGACGAGCTCACCGATGTCAAAACCTTTATAAGATATCGATTCACAAGGTTGTTTTTCCTATGTTTCTTGTCATCTCGTCATTTGTTTCACGGGTGTTGTCAAAGACGCAACGACGTTTGCTCTTAAAGAATAGCACTGCTGTACTTTAGAAATACCTTTTATAGTTTGATTGATCGTATAAATCAACGTAACAGTCGTAAAATGCATTGACAAACATTAACAGTCTACGAAGGGTTATATCTCCTTGGAGCCATAAACCAAACATAAAGATAAAAACATCAGGAGCCGTTACAGGGCGGGACATAAATACGAAAATAAGACATGATAATGCATAATAACGTTTTACAGGCGTCTCATTGAAATGCGAATAAATTAACATAAACGGCGCGACGATGTTTCGTAGGAGTCAGTTATACATGCACGTACTCAGGAAGGGAATAAAGCCCCCCACAAAGTCATTGCCCCACTCCTCACAGAAAAGAAAAGGGAGCAGCTTTTATTGACAGGCTGGTTGGCGTAGTTGGTAGCACCCCTGCCTTCTGAGCCGCTGGTCCCGGGTTCGATCCCCGGACAGGTCAAACATTTGTGTGCATGAATATGTCTGTTTGACCTGTGTCTGGGTGTTTATATGTATATAAGTATTTAATATAATATATATGTATGTAATATCAGACATCAGGTTACCATAGTACAGGCTCTGCCTAATTTGGGACCTGAAGACCTTTGTGTGGATGTTGTCCCATATTATTATTATTTTATATACGCGTGCAATGCAATCTGCCGTGCGACTCTGTAAATATTCGTCGACGAGCTCTACGACGTCATATACTTTATGAGATATCGCCCTTGTACATAAGGTTTTTTTTCCAACGTTTCTTGTCATCTCGTCATTTGTTTCACGGATGTTGTCAAAGATGCAACGATGTTTGCTCTTAGGGAATCGCACGGCAGCAACGGAAATTTGAAATGGAGATTATTTATACTCAGGATTAATAACTATAATTAACTCTATCGCGATTTAACGGGTAGTTCCGAGAGATCGCGATAAACTGGACTTCTTAGACGAAGTCGCAAGTAGATACAATAAGTATAGACATATTTAAAGATGCGTTATGCATTAGATAATAAGTTAGTCCAGTTCGCCTAGTAATTTCACTTGCTACAATGCCTTTTGCCCTTAACATAACAGTGTTTTCATGCTTTCACAAGACTTATTAGAACAAGATTATCTAGCAATGCGATGACACCTACCAAGACGGACATTGGCAGAAATACCCTCTACCACCTATCACCTAGTATTTTTTTTTTATTATATCCATTTAAGTACAATCGGGAATATATAACGCAGGACCACCTTAAAATCATCTGTAGGGAACGAATTGTGGGCCCTCGTAACTATGACATCTACGCGAATCTGATTTAAAACAACTTTTAAATCATCCAGTTTACTTACAATTGTTTTTTTAAACAACTGCGAATTTGCTTCTTGACTGTAGGAACCTATTTTCAATGGTGGTAAATTTTTGTGCAAAATTACATGCATTTACGTTATATAAAGGATTAGGACGGACAGTGTCTGTGCGTCTCTGGCAGACGGGCGGATAGAACGATCATTGGAATGTAGTGCTTTACCAATCGAATTAGAATTTGACCCGGAAAAACTATAAGTAATAATTGTATTTATATATTTATTTTCCTTCGATATTCGTTATGGAAGGTCACCAGTTGTCAAAATTTTGTTTTGCGTGGTTATCGATCCGTTGCGTCATCCGTCATCTTGATTTTAATGGTCAATTTTTGTTTATCGCATAACTCGTTTATTTTCAATTTCACATGTAAAATGGTCTCGACAAAAGTTGTTTAAAATTAAATTTTGATACAGTTTTGATTCTAACCATTTTTTACTTAGAATCCATATTTTCCGATTTATACCCAAAAATAGAGGGTTAACTTTTGTTTGAAAATAACTCTTATTTATTTGTTCTATCACCCCTATGCTCAGAACACAGACCTGACTACATCACTACACCAGTGGTTCCATAAGAGCATTTGCGGAAGAGGCAAACGCAATAAATATCAAAGTAATGACGTCTGTTGAATTCCATCGGGGATGTGAGACGTAAATAAAGATTTATTTTTCCCATCTCGCGGGGAAACATTAGTTCTTCGAGGCGTCACTGGCTCAGCGTTTTTGCTGCCAGTGTTGCAATTATACAGCTGAAACCATAAATCGTTGTGGGATTCACAATGTTATGTCCCTATCAATAAAAAAAAAACAGGTTAAACTGAGAACTTTTAGAAGCTGGTTAAAGTAATTTCCAGAAAATGTAAGCGTAGTTTAGTCACGATTTAATCTTGATACAATTCTTCTGGTTTAATTAGGGATACTAGAGACTTTTTTGCGTACGTGATTGCAATTTATTCTACTTAAAATTGTTTATTCAAGAATTAATATATTAAAAAATATTATAAAAGGTTCATACTTACAAAGATTAATCTGTCCGAATCAGCAAGACTCATTCGAGTTAAGTTTCATTCATAAATCTATTGTTATTTTTTGCGCTGATGCGGACGGGTTAAAAGACAATTAAAAATGTATTAAACCATTAGTTGAAGGAAAAGTATCCAGAATGCTGGCTGCATTTCCACGTTGGATAGCTAAGCTAATTTTTTGTGCAAAATATGAACCAGCATTCTGGTCGCCTGACGTTTCAACCAAACGTATGGCCAAGTCCCTGAAAATTCCGTATGCACCTGGACCCCGCGGACCCACAGTTTCTACCCCAAAAGGCACAAATATGTAACCTCTATCAAGATTGGCATATTTTCGCCGTTTAAAGTTTTAAAGTTTTTTTTCTACTTAAATATGTTTGAAATTACTTTATTAACAAAAAAAAATAGTTCACACAGTATGCGAAAAAATAGCTGTGGTGATGGATCATGATTAATAGTATCCTATGTGTTATTCCATTATTCCTCATCTACTGACCGAACTTCATCCAAATTCGGTCAGCCGCTCGGGCGTGAATGAGTAACAAACATCCGCACATTATATTAAGGTGTTTTAAAATGACATATTTTTAATGTATCTGTGTAGTTTGACCTAGCAACACTGACTAACATAAAATCTATGCTAGCTACGCAAGAATTTCGTGAGCCAAATTTGCACTATCGCTGTTGCCTGTATAAGGAACATAACGGCCCGCGGCGATCTTTCATTTTTTTTATGTCCGGATGCGCTTGATTCCCATCTATCATGTAGACTTTGTACTCGTGACTTTAGATTTGTGGGAAATTAGTGCACAAAACATAAAGATTGTTTGAAGTTACCTTTTTTCTTGGTCGATAGAGTTTTAACTTGCTTATTATCATCTTACAGCTGGTCGTATTATGCTCTTTATCATCACAAATGTATGAGAGATACGAGAACGTTTATATTTGTGTTGCTAATTATATTGAAGTATTTAATTAGTAAATTATAAATTGTATGTAGATAAAGCAAATGTTTTATACCATTTTATTTGAATCATGTATAAATCTTATCAAGTATTATCTTATCTAGTAGACATGTGTTCTTGTATCGATGTGATTGTCTATACTATATATATATATATATATATGTCTATACTATATAGTTTAGTATTCCTGTATTTCCTCTTTACATAAATCTGTTCAAGGCATAAAGGTTACATTGACGAGATTGCAATTGGTGATAAGGCCACCTATTGGCACGTTTATCATCATCATCATCATCGTCTCAGCCGTGGGATGTCCACTGTTGAACATAAGCCTCCTCCACAAATTTCTGGATGGAAGCTTCCAACCGTGGACATTATTTTTATCGTCAGCTTTTGGAATAAGGTTTGTATATCTTTGTGTAACAATAAATAATTATTTAGGTATCTATCTACTGTAAATACTATATGTTCACTCCATACCGCCTAAATAATTGGCTTTGATTTTCTAGCTGGTCACCAGCTTGTCATCAAATCTTAATGGGCGCTACCACCACTTCTAACCGGCTGATACTACATAACCATAGCAGTTTTCAGGTTTGTTCCTCGTTATCATTGTCCATGCGTAGATGTGCGTCCACTTACTCGTACAACCACATCTAACAAGCTTCGTGCGTTGAATAACAACTCCATCGGAAGATATTAGAAAGATTACCACAGATAATGCATATGCTATAGATACTACATCACGTTTTCTCCGTATAAACGTGTTCACAAATTTCATTGGACCCTCTGTTGCTGATATTTGTATGTGTGACATTGATACTATAGACCACTGGCATCATATTTATTTATCTTTTCTTTTGGATTATACATTTCTTAAAAGAAAACTCTCTGAAATGGCCACAATGTATATTAGTTACTTCATGGTTTTTGTCCATACAAACGCATTTTTCGATTCCTTTTTTTGAATCTTGACAATGTTGGCAATTCTGATTGTTTCCTGTTTTTCTGTATTAGAGTACTCGTACGTATGCTATTCCTCAAGTAAATTATGTTAATACTTACACTCAGAAAAAAATCCGGTCGCAATGTATGCAGTTTTACTTTGCGAGTCAATTATTGCGAAACTAACAAATACATTTTGAGAATTAGACAAAATAACCTAATGCTGCCACAGCAACTTTTTTCTTGCAACTAGATATAGTTACAGTGAGATTTAGGTTCAATTGGGCAAGGTCAAGTGACAGCCACATAGATAAGTCTGTCATTAAGTCACTTTCCTGTCCAAGTCACGTTTTAGTAAAGCGGTGGATGCATTACTAAAACTTTCTAAGGCAATTGGCAATTGACGAGAAAAACAGAAAAAAAATCATGATTTTAAACATTCTGCCTACACTCTTGCACCATTGCAAACACAACAGTTAACACTCCACACGTCACAATTAGAAGAAACACAAATTTAAGAAAGTTGAAAATTATCGACAATAGCCATTATTTAATGTTATTGAAACTTACGTTCATTATAATTTTGAATTAGTAAAACCAAATTATCGTGAAACTTACGTTCGGTTGACAATTATTTCGGCTTCGTCCGAATATTAGGGTCTTTAGTGCGGTGCGCTCGTTTTGTCGTAGTGCGAGAACGCAATGACGAGCGCACTGCATCCAAGATCCTGAATAAAGCTTCTGGACGAAGCCGAAACAATTTTCGATCGTGATATCGACAACACGTAAGTATCACGTTAATCCCGTATTACTATTTAAAAACAAGTGCGTTTAGAAAAAAATTATACCGACATCCATTCCATTACTCTGGTAAAAAACAGTTATTGGAGTGTAACTCAAAAACTACTGAACCGAATTTGATGAAATTTAAATGGGACTACACGGGAACCACCAGCTTTCAAACATAAAAAGAATCTGTCTACCCAATCGAAACTTATGAGGTAACAAACATTAAAAAAATACAGTCGAATTGAGTAGCTCCTCCTTTTTTTGGAAGTCGGTAGAAAATAGCCATTGTTGTTGTTTTTGTCGATATCGATAATTTCTTAACAGAAATCCTTCTGAAAACGTTAAACATGGAGTACTAGATTACAATAATCTGAAATCATAGTATTTCCTAGTAACGAATGAGACATTTAATTGAACATGGTGTATTGGAAAGGTTGATTTAAACGTGTTCCAAGTGGTTGGATCGGCCTAGATCGTGTCTAGTTTAATTTACTTGTAGTCAGATTGAAATTTTAATGATACATTCTTCCGAGGTGGTTAATCTTAGACGCAAGGACGGTCGGGGTCGTTCACTTTGAAGTGTTGTGTCTTATTTAGATTCGCGTTACTCTTGAATGTTGGAACTGATCTGTAACGTGTTGGAACTGATTGATTCTTGTTTCCTTATGTTTTGATGTGGGAATTTTGGCTTTGAATAAGCACGTCATTAATATGTTATTTTAAATCGTAAAGCTTTATTTAAATTACTTTTTCACTTTTTACTATGGAACATAAATATAATTGGCATTTGAAAAATATGCGTATATGCCTGCTGTATTACGACTAAGATGTCTAGTCAAAGTATATCAACAACAACAGAAATATTCGAACGTATAAGAAGTACGTTTGTTATTAATAAAAAAACAAGCCTCCAATATTAATATTCATTCTATAAACATGTTTATCATCGAATTTATTACGGCCTTATACAAAAAACAAGTTAACTTAGCCACGACGACTGCAATGCCGTTCTTTATACTGATTTTATTTCCTACAGCACCATTCAAACCCAAACACAGTTTTATTGATTGGCACCCTCAGGCAAATGTTCCAAATGGACGCTAGTAATCTAGACTTGATCACAGATATGAGCAAACTTGGTACGGCCCTTAAAGCAAAATCAACATGTATACTCAAATCGATATTCCCAACTGGGATTGCTTCTGGGATACTCACTACTAGGCGACCCGAGTCATTCACGCCGCAATGAAGCATCCAATCAACATGTTTTTAATAGAGATAATTAATAGTATGCACAGTGCCAAAAGGATACCAGAAAATATGTTTACGGAATTAAGAGTACTTGGTCCTGTAGTAAAATATTATTACAGAACTTTTATTCTGTCCCGTAATGATAGCAATACTTTAAGTGCATGCTAATTGACGAATAACTTACAGTAGTTGCAGTGCAACAGATTGAAACAAGACCATCACACTACAACATACATGCAGAAGAAGAACTCGCATTTCTTCATTAACAAAGACAACAAAGGTTTTTGAATAATAAATGCAAAATATAGTCATTTACTACTGTATATTTATTAATAGTTGTATATTAATATATTATTCGCAATGCTGTATTGTATTGTGTATTGTATATAAATTTTAACAACTCACATCCTATACCCTAATATTTGACAGACAAATACAAATACCAATTTGATCACAACCTTTTATATCGAAGCTGTAATATGTATGTAAGTATTATGTTTAATCTGAACAATTGTTAATTAAATTAAGTAAGGCGATATAAAAGAATATGTAAAAGACAAGCCCGCTGAGTTTCTTGTCGGATCTTCTCAGTCGTGGTCGCGTTTCGATCCGGTTGTAGATTTAAGAAATAATAAATGTAATATGACTATTTGTAAGGGCACCCGTAGGCCTATACAGAATAAATGATTTGATTAAGTGTGCTCGATTTTATACACATTTGGTACTATTATCACATTACGGTCAAACGTATGTTATCATCGATAAAAGGCCGCAGTATGTCGGCTACATTTTTCACATAAAGCATCTTTAGAGAACTGGTATAAGGTTGATGTACTGCATATTTTGTATGCTTCAATCCATTTTGTACCGGCAGAAGGCTCCGACAAATGTTTAATTAATCACTTCTTTGTATCGCGACCTATTTGGCCTTACTCAATCTCGTTCAGAATTTATTTTACTGCGTTTTCAATCGCATTCGTCTGCTCTCCGCTTTATCTTTTACTTCAGGGGAAATCGCTAGCGGCGATCAATCGAAATGCTCGCCGTAGATGCTTTGATTTATTGGCCATGTCTGAAGTGATTTTATAACATAGAAAAGGGTATTACAAACAAGGATCTGCAGTTGAAATTGTGTTCTTTGATCATCAATTTACTGATGCTCTGGAGACCTGTTGGATGAATGTTTCAATTTTGTAGAAATATCGACATGTTACGAAAACCTCTTGAGTTAGTGTTTGTCTTGGTGAGTACATTTGATTAAAATACAAAATTTATTTGGCTGCTATACACGACAGACACCGTTTTTTGACCAGCCGTGCGATTCTCTAATGATTCGTCGACGAGCTCGTCGCCGAGCTCACCGATGTCAAATACTTTATAAGATGTCGCCCTTGTACAGAAGGTTGTTTTTCCAGCGTTTCTTGTCATCTCATCATTTATTTCACGGATGTTGTCAAAGATGCAACAATGTGTGCTCTTACAGATTTTACAGTTTGCGGCTCTAGGTCGTTATATTATAACAATGAAATTTCTATTTTCCTTGAACTTTGACCTTTGATGGAATATTTTGCTTTTAAGCAGTAACGTGCAAGTAATGTGGTTTAATTTGGAGGATACTGTAGCAAGCATAATGAGTTTGGCAAACGAGAAAAAATAATAATCATGTTTTGATATGGTTTTTGTTTGAAATTTAAACAACGTACGCATTTTACGCGATATATATTTTGCAACTATACATTTACAAAAAAGTTTTCTGCAAGTTTTTATCAAGCTGGCTATAAGGCAAACTAATTGTGCCTGATTGAGTAATTTGGTCAGTGATAATATGATAAAATAGAAGTAAGAAAATAAATTAGACGATTACTTATTATAAACTTCTTTGCAACTCAGTTTCGTTTCGTCAATCCTATAACCAAGTAAAGCCAATTCGTTTTTCGTATTCTTTCTCAGAATTCAACTCAAGAATTTTAACTATACGAAGAACACAGAATTCCCCAGCACCTTTATGTCGCCATTCCACGTCGCGTTCGTTTCCATTCTCATCTTTACAGCTCAGAGTTGGTCTGAGAGAGATCTTTACAGCCAATTGAGTCGAAGGCTCAATTGGCTGCCAAAAAGCTGGGTGTTCTCGCAAAGGTGCGACAGTACTTTAAGCCGGAACAGTTGCTTACCTTGTATCAAGCACAAGTTCGGTCGTGCATGGAGTACTGTTCGCACCTTTGGGATGGATCGGCTAAATGTCAGCTTCAGGCGCTGGAATCGATTGAGAAGAGAGCCAGGAAGCTCATAGGCAGTGAATCCCTTTGCAAATCTAAGCTGCAAAGTTTAGAACATCGTCGCAAAGTTGCTTGCCTTTCGGTTTTTTATCGGTTGCACTTCGGAGAGTGTGCATCGGAATTACACGATCTTATTCCCCCATCCCCATTTTATCACCGGACGAGCAGAGACACCTCAAGGCGTCACCGCTTCATGGTTGAAGTTCCAGGGACTCGCACTAAGCGGTTTTCTGGCTCTTACATTGTGCGAACTGCCAAACTGTGGAACTTACTGCCGATGTCTCTGTTTCCTGATAAATGTAATCTACGAGTCTTTAGGTCGAGAGTGAATCGGTATCTTCTAGGTAAGCGCGCTCCATCGTAGATCACAACTACGCTTAACATCAGGCGAGTTGTGGTCAAGCGCTAACCTATTGTACATAAAAAAAAAAAAAAAAAAGAGTTTTTATAATATAAATACCTATATCTTTAAAAGTAAGATTAAAATTTGATCGAAAATATTTCGTTATAGGTAACTAGCTGTGCTCCGCGGTTTTACCCGCGTGATATTGTATGATGATGATGCATCAAAATATACGTTCAACAGTACAAACACATTTATCTAGGGCAAATGTGACACAAATAACTCATAGTTTGTATTCGAAAGAATTATGCTACGGCCTCTGGGCACTTCGTCAACGAAGAGCAGATGATCAAAATTCGTAACAAATTGGAATAGCTACAAAGTTTTTATAACAAATTGACAAATACTTCAAATTAGGTTTGTTTTTAGATAAATATAAAAATCAAACATTCATCATACTTAATTGTATAATTGGTCAGTGCCGGTTATTTTTATTTTATTTTCATACGTTGCCTCCTACAGTTGTAAAGAAACAAACGATTCTAAAAACTATCAAGCTAAGCTATTTATTTAAGTAAGAAGCTCTCCTAACTTTCATTGTCCTCCAAATCCTGCCAGATATCGCGATCCTTCGTGTGGTCTCGTATAATTATCACTAGATTATGTTGTTACTAATAGTATAGTCTGTTTTTTTATATTATTAGGAGGACAAGGCTAAGCACTAAGTGGTAACCAATACAAGTGATGAACTTTACTGTACCACTATAACCCTCAGACATTAAGTTATTAAGTCTCATGTGCCTGTTATTTCGTTGGCACCCATACCACATACATAACCAACTGTGCGATTCTCTAATGATTCGTTGATGCGCTCGCCGACGAGCTCACCGATGTCAGATACTTTATAAGAGATCGCCCTCGAGAGTCATCTCGTCATTTGTTTCACGGATGTTGTCAAAGATGCAATGATGTTTTCTCTTAGAGAATCGCACGACAGAACCTAGTGTTGGGAACATTACTGCTTCAAGGTTGAAATGGTGGCAGTATTTTCCCGGATAAAACCAATCACAAAGAGTTCTACTGCACTAAGGTATTATGATTGATGTATTAGTGTTATGATGTAGTATGGATTAACGTAACGTTGCTTAAACTTGACTTTACCTAAAAACATTGGAATTTGTACGGTATTCTAAGACGAAATAAGCAAGTCGTGCGCGGATTGTTGAATGCTACACCGAGTAATAAGTAATAGCTAAGACCAGCTTGCAACCAAAAGAATGAGGTCTATGTTTAGATGAGATTCCAAGACCGTTATCTGACGTGACCCCTTACTTGCAGACAGTGGTCATTCCTCAACACAAATTTCAGATCTGCGCGAGAGTCGTCACGCTCGCCGCGGGCGAATATGTACGGTAATGTACAAAAGCAATAGTACGAATAAATGCTGATACTGATTCTCATAACCGCAGTAATAAGATTTTAAATATTTTTTCTACTTACTTTAACCGAGAGATATTTAACGTAATAGTACTTATCTATACATAATTATATAATGACCTGGCCTGAGTGACTGATACGCAGAGCCTTAATTGATGAGGCTACAAAACTGAAATTTTGGCAATTCATTGATTTTTATTCTGTAACCAGTCACTAAAGAAGGATGTTTGGAAATTTTTCCTCTAAGAGTGTAAAACGATCGAAATCGGTGGCGAATCAGCTAGTAGGTATACAAATTATTCAAGACAACTGTGATATTTAATTATTGGGGGCAGAATCACCAAAATCAGTAGGGGGTTTTCAAAGCGAAATAGAAAAAATACTGCTTTGGATAGTTTTAATCAGATGTCAGGGTGGTAGGATGCGTACAGGTTTTTGACACCTGTCAGCGTACTTCCCGATTTTATGCCTCAAAGCATTCGTGTGTAAGTATTTTTGTATCCAAGGGGAACTGTAGTTAGGGCTCGCCTGATTTAAACCCAATAGAGCACGCGTGGGAGCTGTTTGGAACCATCAGCCACGTCCCCAGACAGTGCCAGAGGTCATGAAATAATCGTGGTTTGTTAGACTTTTCGAACAATACAATATTCTAAAAGTATGATACGGACTTCAACGTTGTATAATTTATGAGAAATGTTTGTGATTATATTACAAAACAATTTCAACATCATAGGATAATCTCAACAAACCAATTGAAACTGTCCCAGTTTGATTAATGAAAGGAAGGGTCTTGGTACATTTGTAACCTGATGATTGCCTGTCTTCAATACAATCCAAACAAATTGTATCGCAATTTTCTATAATTGTCAATTGATTTCGATGTCAAAACTAACAAGCAAAACGTCGAAATGCAAAAATAATCAATAGTAGGTACGAGTATATACGTTCAAAATTCTCTAATCTAGTACTAGGTACGGCCCACGACTCATCTCGTGGAATTAGTTTATCCGCTCGGGAACTAAAGCCATTGAATTCGGATAAATAATTGACTACAAATCAATCTTAATAATCTTTTATATAGATTATTACAATAAATTATTATTACAATGTACTTAATGTTTAAATGAAATTTCAATAAATATTTTATCGTTTTCCATTTCAATTTAAATTTTTGTTATAAATCCATTGAGTTGTTTCAGTGGTAAGAAGTAACACAAATACACACTCACTCGCAATTTTTGACAATATATAATATTGTTTATAGATGGTGACAAATCTGTTGCCTGATAAATATAATCAACATAAAACAATATAATCCAAAGGGTTTCAGCCAGTTTACACTGTGAACAAAGTGTGGTATGAGCTTAATAGCAACCCTTCCGCTCGGACAAACTACTAACCGGCGTGATCTTGCTGTTTGACCTTATTATCACAGGAAACGTTTAAAATGATAAAAAGAAAAAATACCCTTTGAGTTAGTATTGAATAAAGCTATGATAGTTTAAGTTAAAGCTATGATAGTCTCAAGTTTTGGCAAATTTGATTTAATTTTGCTATCAATGCATGTGTAACTTGGCCTTTTATGACATTTTATTAGTATAGCTTTCAGTGAAATTTTACCACCCGAACTTACTTCGTCTTCAAAATACGAGTATGAGACATTTTTTTGAGTCTAATAACTTTTAGTAAATACATATTTAATAGAATATTATTTAATAGAATATTTATTCATACAGAAACCCTTAAAAACCTAGAATGCGATACAATCAAAAGTTGGTCCCTATATCTGCGGAATTAAATGATACTGCCATTGTAAATATTTCTGAGTAGCGGTATTATGTAAGATCTCAAGATTTGCGATTTAAAAGGCACTGACAGGCGTTGTACAATACCTCATTTCGGTGATGTAACTTAATTGTTCACGTCTAAAAGTAGTTCCATGTTTATATGGTAAGAGACAATAAGATTTCTGATATGGGCTCTGAATAAATAAAAGGATTTATCATGATGTATTATGTCTTATGCATTAAATGAATGATAATTAGTTCAGAATCGGAGAGATGAAAGCGTCTACGTAGGAGGTAGATAGGTAATAATATTCATAAATAATATATGGTAAGTACTAGTAATTATAATAATAATTTTGCCAAATGTGATAGACTCTGAATAAAACTAGATCAAAACTGTACTATAACCACAAGCAAGTACGAAACATTCGATGAAAGTGTATAAAGCAGAAATGTGAGCGGAAATCCGTGATTGCTACCTTCCCTTCTGGAAAACAAACGTGTTTTAATGGTTTATTTTTTTAATGGTTTCTGTGTGTACTTAATGTTTTTTTTATAGAGGATAGGTTTGCAAAAGAGAAGGCGGCTCACCTGATGGTATGTAATACCGTCGCCTACAGACATCCGCAATACCAGAAATCTCGCGGATGCGTTGCAAACCTTTGAGGAATGAATAGAAGGCGTGAGGGTGGAGGAGATGGGGAAGCGGAAGTGGGAATCGGGCCTCCGGTACCTCCCACAGACCGACTGAAACGCAATATCAATATTACTTCACGTCGGTGTTATGTGAGAGTGCGGTACTTCCCCGGTCGTGCCGGCCCATTCGCCTATAACCCAGGGTTACAGCGTGGCACTACCACCAACTACCACCAATGTATATGTACTTGTGCTTTATATGCGTAGACATAGCAATGTATTTTTAGTTGATGTCTAAACAATCCAAGTAAAAAAACGGAATCAAATAAGTTCTTTTACAATAACACAATTATAATAAACTATAAATTAAAATGTGTTATGACGAAATTTAAAATAAACCAGATCAATGGTTATTGATTAAAAGTTACCAATAAAGTGAAATATAAATTTATTCGTTGTCTAGATCTAGAACAATTGATATTTCCAATATCAACGAACTGGTCTGTACATGGTGCTTTAAATCAATCAACTATTCGTATATTTCAATCTGTGAATGCGATAACGTACGTAAATCATGAACTTTCTATTTGTTAGCAACGTATTGTAATTTCAAAAGTAAAGCTTTATGTTACGAGTAATTTAATAACAATGTTTCAATAGTTATGTATGTATGTTATTACTATCAAATAATATGAGACCCATATAATATATGATTCTATAACGATATAGTAAATGTCGAAACCATTACATGTTTCCATATAACATATTTATTAAATTATAAACGCAACCAACATAATAAGTTGAATAAGGATACAAAGTTAGGTTATGGCCCAACAAACACATCAAACAAAATTGCGATCACTTTGAAAAATCGCAATCTTTTTTTTTACTCTAGATTATATTATGATTTATTGTATAGAGCAGTTGCTATTGATGAAATTGTCAGACCTTTCCGAGTAAACCATGGGCATCAATTTGTACTGGACAATGATAATGCGCCCGCCCATCGAAATCAAATGCTGCTCTCCGAGAATACGACATCACAAGGTTAGACTGACCTACCGGCTCGCCTGACTTTAACCCAATAGAGCACGCGTGGGATGCTCTTAAGCGAGCTTTTTGGAACCGTCTGCTACGTCACCAGACAGTACCAAATCTCAAGGAAGCCGCTATTCAAGAATGGGACAGGAGACCCCAAGAAATGCTGGATAACTTGATTCTCAGCATGCCCAGGAGGATCACCGCATGTGTTCGAGCAAGGGGAGGAGTTATATTATATTGAATATAAACCTTTTATTAATAAATTGTTAGTTAAGTTCAATTTAAATAATTATATCAGCTTATGCTAGTGATCACAAACTTTTTTTGATGTGTGTATAACTGTATATATAAATTAACCTCTATTTCCCTTTACACACCATAACTTGAGAATGACTTTACCGATTTCGATGAAGCAGATCTTGGCAAGCAGATAGATTATATCCCGAAGAAGGACACATGACACCATTATCGATAACTACGTGGGTGGGTGCTGCTAGTTTATAATATTATATAGTGCGATAATTGCAATAAATATTTATTCAACACATATATCATTATAACACGACTTACTCATATTTATTTTTAAAGCACATAGCAATAAGGTTGTTGAAGAAAATAGGGTTATTGTTTAAATTTATAATATGAGATCAAAATACTCTTGTAATATAATCTGACGTTTCCGTTCACCGGATCACACAGTTAGAATAATAGTTATAACACCGGATGTAATGTCGTAACTGTATGCACAGACATGCGCATCATTGTACTGTCTATTGTAAAGGTATTTATGCATGAACCCATCTGCTCTGAGTGAATACAAAGCATATTGATAATACTTTAAAGGGTATTGCTATCAAACCTCATGCCTTGTACCGTTTCCTTAATTCATAAAAAGATTGAAAGTTCTAAACAATGTTAGTACTTGTAAAGAGCATGATAATTGTTTAGCAGTTCTATACATGTACAATATCAAAACGTGACTTTTCAGTTATAAATGAGATCATCGTTTCAGATCAGCCATAAATTTCATAACACATAAACACACATTCAAGAAATAATCGCAACTAGTAGGATTTGGTAACACGCGTCGGGTACCATCGGGTGGCGATGTCGTGACATCGGCTCCTTTGACACCGGTATGCATGGTGTGTTGGCTTTTCATTTGCGGTAAGGTACACGTACGTGTAGAGTTCGGAAACTGTATATATGTATAAATTAAGGAACAATAATACTCGTAGTACCAATCGCTACTGGTAAAATGCGATTATTTAGTATCAAGTGATAAGAAGCCAATTTGTTTTTATAGGGATTCTTATTTTTCGCACAATTTTTTTTTGTCATAACTGATGTGGCATAACGAGTTACGTATATTTTTTGATTTCATAATCATAGTTCCACATAATTTTTATTTGGCATACTATTTCAGTAAGCATAAATATAGTTTAGGCTAACAGTTTTTGCCCTAATTTTGATTCGCATAAAGTTATAAGGCATAATATTTATTCCTCTAATAGTTATTAGGCATAAAGTTTCGGTGTACCTCTGAATTTCGACAAGTTCAATACTTCGACAGTTGCTTACTTAGAAAAAACAGAGTTCGACAAGTCATTCCTTCGATAGAACAAACATTCGACAAGAATTACTCCCACAGAATGTACGCGAAGTATCTAGTCAGAGCACAGTCACGATAGGTGCAATGACGAGCGAAGCGAGGTTAGCGTTATGAACGGTGACCACACAACGCGCGAACCGAGCGAGCGTATAGAGCGTGCCGCGGCGGAGGCAGGCGAAGCGCCAGAATCAGGCTAAACCTCGATAAGGATATAACGCAGCATTTTTGGGATAAACTACTTGTCGAATTTATGTCCTGTCGAAGCAAAGACTTGTAAAATACTTATTTTCAAAGTAAGCGACTATAATACGAGATACCCCACAAAATTTCTAAAAATTAATTTTTTTCGTATTATGCTTAAATATCATCATGCGCAAGTAAATTTAGGCTTTAGAATAGTATGCTTAACAATTATTATGCTTAAAGTATTTATGCTGTTAACTGTGCCAAAAAAATTATGTCAAATGAATATTGTGCGTAACTATTATTAGGATAACTGAATGTATGCCACGTAACAGAATGACAAAAAAAATATGCAAAACAAATAGGGAACCGTTTTTATAGCACCTATCAGCGGTAGTGTCACTCAAGGTTTTAAACTTTGTAGGTCTCCCCGGTTCATTTCTCCTAGACATAGTTCAAATGAAATCCAATTTATTTAATTCAATTTAGGCATAACTTAGTCGCGATTGTCATTCGTTCAATCGGTAAGTCCAATACTATGTTTTTAATTTATTTGACCTGAATGTGTCTGAAATTTAATTTATGAAATGAATAATTCCTTTTTTTGTTTATACATAACTTTATACTAATTATGATGGAAAATGTGAATAACGTTGTATGTTTGATCAATTTATTGTTTACTAGCTGTGCTCCGCGGTTTTGCCCGCGTGGTGATGGATGATGATGATGACGAATCAAAATATAGCCTATGATCATAACGTAGAATTCTAATGGGGAAAGAATTTTTCTAATCGGTCCAGTAGTTTCGGAGCCAAACAAAGAAACAAATCTTTTCTCTTTTTAATATTAGTGTAGGTACATTCCTGTTTAATTGTAGGCATACTTGATTTTAGTTGGAAGTACTCCTAAATATGACAAACGTGAACACATTATAATTCTACTACGTGATCCTATAAATATAAGATCGTGACAACGTTGTGAAAACAAAATTTACTAGACACATTGTGTGGTCCAATATTTCGTCACAACCCGATGCTCATTTATTCGATGCTTTTACCAATTAAAGCGTGTTTTATTTAAATCCAGTCGTGGATTAAATTCTTCATTATAATTATGCATATCAGTCGAGGAACAATAGAGCCGCCGCAACATGCCGCCTTTGTGGATCTCTTACCGAATTTCTTGTATTCAAATTCATGGAAAGGCATTCAAAGAGCTTTTATTTTAAGATGATGGTTATGTAGGATCAAGAGGAAATTGTTTGGTCACTTTTGTGAGGTTTACGGATAATATTTTAAAATAGCATTCACGATATTTCATTCATATACAAAAGCAAGACATAGGTCATTTTGTACGAATTACTAATTATAGTATTTACTGCAAATAACATTTATTTTATGGAGGTACATTAGTTGTGCAATCATCAACAATGCGTTCATTATATGTTTAAAGAACATAAAAATATAGCTATACACAAAAAGTTTACAAATTGTCTATACGTCGGGCCCTCTTTTCAACCATAGTTTAAAAAGGTGTAATTTAATTATAACAGAAGGATTGCCGGTGGACTCACGTTCGTGATGATCAACAGATGGACCGTAATGTCTATAAGATATGTATATGGTTAGATAGATAACTCTTTATTGTTCATAAAAAAACATGAATACATTTAATATATAAATAATAATACTGTTGTACTGTATAATGGGCGGTCTTATAGCTAATAACCGATCTCTTCCAGACTATCTATATTTTAAATAATTATTAACGTAATCTAGCCATAAATGATCGTATTTATACCAATCATAATTCACATAAAAAAATCCACGTCTAATCATGCTAAACCAGTCAGTTGCGTCACATGAAGGATGTATTTAATTAACACAATTATTACCACAACTTACTTAAATAATAATTAGTTTTGATTCATCTAATCATCAATATATATTAAATCCACAAACTCTTCTATTAACTCTTCTATTGAACCCACAAAACCAAGACTGACAGAGTGACAGTGCATTATAGAGCAGGACTTCATGCGATCTCACCTACTTCAGTCCAGTTAATTAGTCACCTATTGAACTGCCACACCATCAGTTCAGATGATGAGTACCAATGCTATGACCACTTCAACACTGCTTAGTACTTGAGTGATATGGAATATATGGGTCATATAGGAATCTGAGATGGGGAAACATATAGGGTTAATTCTAGTACCTAAGACAGTGCTTAAGATTGGCAACAACACAATTAAAAGTGAAAACATGACTTTTACATTTATGATTATGCTTCGAAAGAAAGGGATAGCCATACATCTAAATTTTTATTATTAATCAAAATATACCGGTATGTCCATATATGTTATGTATAAATATAGTAAATACTATTATAAGTACCTAATAATACAAGTACTATTTGAATAATTTAATACCGACTTCCATTCTATTCAGTTATTGGAGTGTAACTCAAAAAGTACTTGACCGACTTTGATGAAATTAAATGGGACCACACGGGAAGCACCAGCTATCAAACAAAAAATAATTTTGAGAATCGGTTCACCCTATCGGAAGTTATGAGATAACAAACATACTATACACAAGTACAATTTGAAAAATGTAATCCTAACTTCCATTCTATTCAGTTTTACTAAACCGAATTCGATGAAATTTAAATGGGACCACACGGGAAGCACCAGCTTTCAAACAAAAAAGGAATTTTGGGAATCGGTTCAGCCTATCGAAAGTTATGAGGTAAAAAAAACCAGTCGAATTGAGTACCTCCTCCTTTTTGGAAGTCAGTAGAAAATCTAAGTATAAATAATGTAAACATATTTAAACTTTCATTTGTAATTCAATGATTGAAACAGAAGGCATATATACTGAAATAACGTACCAACGTAGGAGGTGATGGCTGCATATTACTAATGCGAGATTAATACTGATAATCGATATTGCTATTCGATAAACGCATATCCACAGGACGTGTTGTGTCTGTTCGTTGTACTGCAGCGGCGGTCACATGTGCAAGCTAATTCCTTTGATACCTCCTGCTTAGACTTTAAACAACGTCGTTAAAATATGTGAGGTAAACACATAATCTTATAGTGTATTCTTGTATAATGTGTATAATTTTTTCGGTCTAAACGTTTTAAGTACCTACCCTAATGATGAGAGTATAAACCACCTCTTTCTTATGTGTCGGAACCTCAAGTTTTAAGTCTTGAAAATCAAAAACGTATCTTAACAATAAAGTCTCAAAAATATTAACAATAAACCATTCACTAACACAAAATTTACAAAAATATCGAATTACTTCACCGTCAAAATGGTGTGGAGCTTTTAAAAATCATCCCATGGGGCTAACGACTTTTCAATACAATCCCAGATTTTATCGCTAAGAGACAGCCCTAATAGGCTGGTTTCTGCAACCAGTTTACACGGAAGGACGGTTTAGGTATAGCGAGCTTTATGCGGCCAATCGATGTGACAGCCCTGCCTTTGCATGCGTCCCGCGGCTCGGTCTACGTTAGTCAATTAGGTGTGTCACGACCATGCCTGCACATGGTAATGCTGCAGTTACTCTGAAGTAACTAATCTATAGTTACGTCAGGTTACGATACTTTGTATGAAATGAATTTGCAAACTTTCATATACTCTATTTTTTAACCTTTATGTGTGTATGCTTTCCGCCACCGATATTTAGAGGCGTCAGTTCACTTACAAGACTGTACTTCTCAAAGTCTCGCTTAATTCAGCATGTATAATTATCTTATAACTACTTCATACTACTGTCCTGTGCTTACGAGGAATTATTAATTTAAAATTTGCTGCAGTTTTAGTCACTGACTTAATAATAAGATAGAAAAAAACTTTTATCCCTTTTTAATCATTACTTTTATGTATTAAGTGACTACTGTATATTATTTACTACTTACTTGAATAATTCACAGAACTATTTCACATTGAGTATCATATTATATCATCATATTATACTATACAGTAGTGTAAAATTCGTCTACCTTTAATCAAAACTGTCTCTGTCAATTCGTATTACCTATAATAAACCGTTCGCCTAATAATCTCAATGCAATAACTATTTAATTGAATTGTATAGCGTCATGAAAAAAAACATACGGTTCGGTATTTAGTTGTGAGCAGATGAATGGATCGTCGCATCGCAATATATTTTATCAATGGCAGATTTATCGAGGCAATGTGATTTATTAGAATTACTTACATTGAAGATGTAGAATATTAATTCAGTCATGGTGTTATAGGTGTGAAACGCCATAACTCTTATTTATAAATTATTATTATTGAAGTTTTTGTTTAGTTATGTGCTGTATAGTATGAAAATTTAAACGCAAAAACATACAATACTTTATCTCCCGGGCAGACACAATGTTTTCACACGAAGTAAGTAAGAAGGAAGTACTTGCCTTATAGTAAAGTGGAGTCCACAAAAAGTGATGATTTGGAAAAGTTTGTCAGTAGCTACAAAGTGTAAACAGTTCTAATAAAAAGAGAAGACAAATAAACAGGTTGTATATCAGTGAACATTTCTTAAGACCTATTTCTTATCACGTTTAAAAAGTGAAACAGAAACAATTAGGTCTAAAAAGGTTAAAATACTTCGAGAGTGTATAAAACGGCGGAATGCGGTCGTAGATTGACCCATTCAACATTTTTCGCTAAAAATAGAGTAAAGGTATTTCAAAAAATGTTTTCAAAGAGACCGAGAAGGATGTCGACGATTATCAGCCATCATTATGGTGTAGAACGAAGTTACGCCCCTAAAGGCTAAAGGCTGCGCGAATTGCGGTGTATTCGATTTATCCGCTAAATTGGTCGATTTATTCAATGGTCTCTAGGGATGAACCTGCGGCTTAGTAAATGGTAGTAGTGTGACATATGCTGAAAGCACGACAAACTAGCTGTGCTCTGCAGTTCCATCTGCCCGGGAAATGACTATCCGACTGGACCTTTTCTCCGAATGAAAGACTTTATGCCCATTCATACTATTCCTATATACTATCACTATTCCAATTGTATCCCAAGTCTATTGAGCAACAGTCGTGTGCCAGAAGGTAAGCACTATACTGGCTCATGACAGTTATAGTGCGAACCAAAGCTATGAACTGTAGTTTGCGTGGCACTGAACTGTGATCGTCACCACTATCATTGGTGTCTGAGTATCTTTAGCTCAGTAGTTTAATTTGCTATAGTGCTCTTCCGCATGGTCACTTCCGCAAGAGGCTTATCTTATAATTCGGGATTTATCACTTCTTACAATTTGCATCCCGACGGCAGAGAGAATATTCTTTAATTCTAACCCTTCATGGAGTAAAAAAGTCAGCGATGTAGCTATACTATGACCTATAATAATTATAGTAACTGGCTCTCAAGGAAAGCTGGAAGGCACTGTTATGGGTGCTTGGCGATCCAGTCGAGCTATGAAAGAGCCCTACCACAATGCGTTGGATTTCTTCATGAAGTAACTTTTTTCGAAGATCCAGATTTCATGGTTTCTAACGACCGCCATATCGACAGCAGGCTACACTGTATCCACCTAACATGTAAGAGGGCTATACGTTTTTGTATTTATTTGATTTACCAGCAATATTTCTGAAGGTAAAAAGGCAATATTTACAACTCGATATATACTAGCACAACAATAAAAAAACCTATCAAAAATAAAACAACTGAATCGTAGAACCTGTATACCAAATATCGTCAATATAAGTTGAAAAATACGAGCTGTACGCGAGTACCAACATCCGGACGAATGAAAACAAATTTGGCGAACTGTTGCAGAGACTTCGTACGTTTTGCACTCGGTCAATAAACTCTAAAGGGTGTATAATGCTAGTAAAATTTAGAAGTAACTTCGCAAGGTTTTATGGTTTCATAAAATGTGGCTTATGAAGACATCGGATTATGAGTTATTGGCTATAAACCGTTTTTGCAACGAAGGTTATCAAAGTGGTGAGTTATAGTAGTCGTAGTTAAAGGAGAAGCAAAATGAAAGGATGTTAATTAGTTCTTTTTAAAGTTTACTTAGTACAGATAAACTAGAATTGCCAGACGATCTATAGCACGAATTATGTTTATATAATAAAAATTAAAACCGTGTTCCATTATATTGTACCCGATATTGATAATTAATTATTATAATAAGATCTTTACCAAATTCAAATGGGAAAAGAATTCTCAAAAACGGTTCACAAGGTACAACGTTATGAGATTACACAAAATAAATATAGACGAATTGAGAACCTCCTCCTTTTCGGAAGTCGGTTGAAAACAAAGGAAACTAGCATTGAAAATAAGCAAATACTGTAAAACTACGATTACCTAAATATCAAATACGTTTGCTCATTTGGACTAGATTTATTTAAAGGCTAACCACAAACGATTAAAATACATTTTTTTCTTTTAAACTAGGATGAAGTCTCCTTTTTATATGTAGAAAGAGAAAAGAATAGAGTTTTCATAAGAAAAAGTAAAAATATTTTTTGCTTTCACTTCTTTTAGTAAATACAAGTACACATTCATGCAATTTTATAGGCCTTGTTTACTATCCATTTTGTTTTTCTGTGATCTGTGGTTTATTATAGCTTACAACAATGTGGTTATGGTTGAGAAACAGATGAGTGTTGTAATAACCTAGATAATCGTCTCAGCTTAATAAATTACAAGCATTTAAACGATTTGAAAACCTCAAAAGTGAAATTAAGCCGATTATCGACTTATTGAGGCGCCTTGAGACTAATAAATGTTATATTAACCTAGCTATTACGCAACTTATAAGTTGTACTCGTATCAGTAGGTTCGTACGTGTCTAGCGAATGCTATGCGCATATATGTAAGCCCCATGACCTACTTATGAAGTAAGCGTATATGCAAGTTGTATCTGTAGTACATATTATTATATATTTCATTTATTTCATCTATATAATTTTGGGATTGAAGATGCGCTCTCGAATAACTCAGATGATTAAATAATAGTCCTTCTTAAATTTTTACTTTTTTTGCTTTTATTAGAGGACGAGAAGAGCAAATCATTGGCTTGATAGTAATTAATTTTAGCCAGTTAATTGCAAAAACAACCCTAAACAGAACAAAAGACGTATCTTCGTAAACTTTATATTTTTTTAAATCTTTAAACTCAAATACGTAGCAAAGTTGCATTAGTGTTGAACAAGTTAAATTCAATTTCGAGTACATTACTCTCTCGCTAATCTGCCGCTCGATTATCTGACAAGTACTATAATCTGCCATTTTTGGACTAGATCGGTCTTGATTAAACTTTGTAATCAACCGCACAACTCATCAGACGAAGAAGTCATGTTTCATGCTCTTAGCAATAAGTAGTATAATTTAATTATATTATTAACGAGTGTAACATTATTAAAAAATAGTTTAATCGGTTCGAATCAGCAAGCCTTCGCTTCATTCATAAATATTTTGTTATGGCGTAAACCTTATGCGGACAGATTAATCTTAAGAAGAGAAGATGAAAGATATATGTATTAAATGGAGCTAAGATAATAGAAAGTCAATAGTTATGCGATATGGTTGTAAATTTACGTAAAATACGCGATGAAGTTATCAAGAACAAATAATATTTTGGTAAAACGAGCAAAATTAGACCCATTTTCTTCGAAATAAAATCATACATTTTTGTTTCTTTTTCAGTTTGTTGTTCCTGTACATTATAATCCACTGATTTCAATAATCCGCCGATGATTAAGATTATATGGTGGCGTATTAGTGAGAGAGTACTGTATATTCAAATATGAATTGTATTCAACACCAATGAAAGTAAACCATTATATATACTAGATAGAACACTTCTGCAATGCTTACCAATATAAGAACCAAGTTCATTACGTTATTACTAGCGGATACCTGCTATATCGTTCGTGTGAAATATTGGCTATAATAACCCATAGAAGTTATGACCGCAGTAAGGGTTGCTCAAATCTCTCATGATCAGTCTGATCTCCGATAATTCAAGATCGCCAAGGCTTTACCTCTGCGAGCGCTACCATTAATATTATAAATGCGATAAACGTGTGTAGGTTTATTACTGCTCAGGAATCTATTGACGTAGTGAAATTTAATTAATGTTAAACATATAGGCACATATATAGATAAACTCTTTATTGCAACACCATTGTACAAAAAAAAATAGCACAAAAACAGATATACGATAATTTTGCAAACAATTACCATAACTGAAAATCTTATAATTTAGTGTCACTATGGGGGTCTTATCAGTCAGTGCGATCCCTTCCAGACAACCATGCACGGAAATAAATAGGTATACAATTATCCGTGATGTATAAAACAAGTCATTTTAAAGACTTATGAATGTAGATACAATATTATATGTATAAACATAGGAGTATATACGAGTGCATAGATACTCATAAATAGTATAAACCTAAATTGAATACATACATATACATATACATACATATATATACATTTTAATACATATACTACAAAATAATGATAACAATGAAAATTTCAATATAATATACAATAGGTCTCCGTGTTCAAGAGTAAAATGTGGGAAATGTTCTGCCCTGCGGGCGCTATAAAGAACTGTTAAAGTATATAAGATATTACGTTCTTACGGGAAATTGATAAAAGAAAAAGTAATAACAAAATACAATAACCGTAATTGCCATTACGTAAGGAGCTATTTATCCTGGCAGCCACCCGTTTGATAGACGATATTAATATAGTGTTGATTTTTCAACCAATTACCGTATTTTTTTAATGTATGACAACGTATAACTTTTAGCTGAGTAGTACGATTTTGATAATCTTTCTTTGTTCTTTCTTTGACCTTTTTTTTTTGGTAGAGTATACTTTCAAAGTGATCTCATTTAAGTTTCATAATATTCGGTCAAGTATGAGTAACACTCCAATAACTGAAAAGTGTTTCCTCTATCTTGATGATATACTTATTAACGGTGAATGAAAATCGATCCCGTACGCAGCAAGGGTTATTTCACACTTTTTAGTGTTGAAGTCGGTTCACAAAATTTTTTCGCTATTTTTATTCGCTGTCACTGAAAGTCATACCTGCCGTGCGACCTAACATCCGTGAAACAAATGACGAGATGACAAGAAACGTTGGAAAAACAACCTTGTGTACAAGGGCGACATCTCATAAAGTATTTGACATCGGTGAGCTCGTCGACGAATCATCAGAGAATCGCACGGCTGTTGTAGTGGTCCTTTCTACGAGATAATATCAATGATGAATTGCGGGTTAACAACCAATTATCGTTCGTATCCCCGTAGACACGTGTGTGTATGTCAGTTCCGTAACAAACCTTTAAATCAGGTCGTGTTTCAACAGGCTGATACATTGTGACTCGCGAAATTGGATTGGAGAGAAGCCCGGTAATGTAGTAGACACGCCATTTACTTTGTTTTTTGTTTAAAGAATGTACAGTGTATGGTCGTTGTCATTTTATGAACTACGAATGGTATAACGAAATAAGTTGCACAATGTGTCAGAAAAAAACAATAGGTACAATAAATTCAAAGCAATACAAGTCTTAATGATTTAAGAATGATTTATGATTAGCCGTGCGATTCTCTAAGAGCAAACATCGTTGCATCTTTGACAACATCCGTGAAACAGATGACGAGATGACAAGAAACGTTGGAAATACAACCATTGTGTTGGCAATTTGACATCGGTGAGCTCGTTGACGAGCGCATAGATGAATCATTAGAGAATCGCATGGCTGTTCGTGTGTCGTGTCGCCATAACTAATTTGCCAGAATTTTAGTTCATGACGTATTGCAATGGTTCGCTGGTATTCTAGATTTAATATAAAATATAAACAAGAGAAACAAGTACTGAAAATAATTATAATTAGTATAAATAAGTAAAATATAAAAAGCTGTTTATAGATATTCAACTTGTTCAATGATCACTAATGGGAAAAAAGAATTACAAAGTATACAGTTGATGGCAATAGATTTTATCAATTTTAATTTTAACGATGAAAATGTAATTCCATGAAAATGACAGAAGATATGATTGAGAGTGATATAACGAGCTGATGGGTTAAGCGTAGAATGGGCTGCCTTTTATTAACTGATAGACATGACGTCTAATTAATACTGTAAGTTGTAATGTAGTCAAGGATAAAGTTCAATGAATGAAGAAGGATGATAACTGGCTAAATAGAGTAACTGACTGTTGCGGCTGACAGAATATACGACAGCGGACATCGATTATTTGGCGAACTCGTGAAACAAAACTTGTAGTTTTTACTAGGTCTGTCACAACACAACCATGGTCATGGTCAAAGCTACTTTCACCAGCTGATGCTCAAGCATGAGTTTCGAACCCTCGACCGGCAATCTCTCAGCTGTGACCGCTTCAAAATATCTATTGCCATCATCTGTATACTTTGTTATTCGTTTTTTCCTATTACTGATCATTGAACAAGTATAACAGGTGATTAAAAAGGGTTATTTTATTCTACTTCTAGTGAAACTGAAGGATCTTGCTTATCAACAATTCCTGGATGGGTGTTATTTACCAATTTGGTTCTTGCTTTATCATTTCGTTCAGTCATTATCATTTCAAGGTCCGTAACATAGCGAATTTTACTAGTACATATTTATGAATGTAAAAGTATGTGTGAATGATTGCTACCACTCACTAAAGAACAACTTAGTTGGATATCGATGAAATTCGGAAAGTAGTTAGCTTATACTCGGAATAAACACAAACTCTGTAACTGTATTAAGAGAAAACTCGATAATATTATACCACGCAAACGAAGAAAATTGGCAGTAACTGGTAATACATCAAAGACTTCTATTCTTCTATTATATTAGCCTCTGTAATAAATACCCCAGAAGCATACCATCTGGAAGATTTGCTTGCATCATCATCAAAAAACAAGTGAATCAAAATAATGACGTAAGAAGTTATCGCTTTACTTTAAATTAAAGTTAATTGTTAATTAAAGCGAAAGTAACACGGAACTGGCATATTACAAATACTATCGATATCGTGAATGAAGTATAATTTCTGAAGATCAGTTCACACGATGTTGACCTCTGGTCGTTTCACAATCGTGTAGTGGGCGGTAGCGCAGAGTAGGTATTAACAGTATAACGCCATCGCTACCGTTTGAAGGCTTCGGTTCGGTGTTGGTTACATTCGTAATGGTACTGGCTTTAATGGTTATTATCTGTTTGTGAACTGAACTGACGCAGTAAAGTGGTAGTTGTTACGTTTCTCAAAAGCCTTTACTATTGATTGCAACAACACTTGGTTCCTAACGTTCGAAGTACAAAACGAATAAGTTGCGAGCTGTCGGGTTATAATTCGTCGTGGGCAACGTTGCGTTACAATAATATTTACTACCACCTAACATATGTGTAAGTTCTTAGACGTGGTGGACGTGGACGTAATTAACTTTAGAAACTTAAATACAATACACAGTAAATATCCCGTTTATAAAGTATGCAGTGCAATGTCACACGCAAAACTGCACTTGAAACCCCTAGTCGACACTGCAACTGTCATGAATCTGTCTGTCAAGCGCAGTGCTTAGGTGATAGCGATAAACTATTTGTTTGTTGGTATTAACAGTTTAGTTTCTACAAAATTCTACCTAACTAAGAATTATCATTATGCAAATAATCATGAATATAAATAAGAGGTATTGGGTGTAACAAGGCACACATAACCAATCAACAAATCATCCAAAACTGCGTCAATCGACGTGCGAACAATCGTCAAAAATCGTAAAGGAATTCGAACCAGCATTAAAAAATTTGTAAAAGCTAAGTAGGCGTATTTGAAATCAATTCTACAGTTACCTCAAATAGTTCATAAATGATGTTAGTAGCTTTTTCAATCAATTTGTATCTCATTACTTGTCATATATCACCGTTTCACCAAAGTTCGGCACATTTTTGCGGCGAGATCAAGAACAAAGCTCAAACGAGGCGACACAGTGTTCTGGGAAAGCTATTCGGTAACGAAATGGCTCACATGTCATTAGTCACAACTTGCAAAGTCGACTATCACAGTATGAAATAGAAGGGAATGTATACCGTATCATCACTAATAAAATGACACCATAGCACAATATTTTTTTTTAAGAATATAAGAAACAAAATTTGTAACCTACAAGTACAACAGGTGTTATTATTGATTGTGAGTATGGTTTATCATGAACACAAAACTGAAAGTCCATGAACATGGTCTAGAAGAGTCTACAAATCTAGCCAACTCCATTTGATTCGATCAAAATTTCAACGCTTTTTTTATGGATGCGTGATGGGATTTTGTGGGGAATATGGCCACTTCCCTTCCACCGCTAGGGAGACGGAAGGGTGTATGCGGGGCAGTCTTCCGCTGAGGTGAGGCGAGATCGGGTCGCGCTTGCATTCATCATCTCGCCCAAGCGATAGGCCTGGATTGGTCTTAACCGGGTCTCAGTGCCTGTGAAGGGATGACCTTGCTCACCAAGGCCACCCCCTAGACGTGAAGGGCCGTGCAAGCCCTAGTGACTAGCCGCCAGTGACCCCACTAAGGAGGAGGGATGAGGCGTGCGAATTGCCTCCTCCCTTCCCCCTGTCCGTCTGTGCCGGGGCGGATCAGGTCAAACATCAAACATTCCTGATCTGCTCCACGGCCTCCTTCTGCGATATCATCGCTTCGCAGAATGTGACCACTGTCTGTCACGATCTCGCGCTGTCAAGCATTAAGATAGACAAAAAAACTTGGAATGCAGGGTTCACATGGAAAATCTGCTTGAGATCTAGCCATCAAGCTAATTAAATTTCACGACCAACACGTTACTGCAAGACTTTTATAAAACCAATTTTTAATTTAGTGAGCAATAAGGAAACCGATAAATACTTCTAATAAACAACTTCTCATTAAACTTTTATGAGTAGGCGTTGCTACTCCAATGCCGCAGTGTCGTGAATCCAGAATATTAAATTCTGTTCACATAACGAAATGGAAAATGAAACAGATGTCACCGTGTTACAATATCACAACTATAAATGAGCGGTTCAAACTAAGCCAAAACAATCGCGTCTGTTATGTCATAACAAACCACTTTTCTCTATTCTGTGACATAGCACACGCAGCTCGTTCATTGTTGTTTGATTAAACGTCCCAAGTCGTCGCATTCATTCTCTACCTACGAACTGTGTATCCAGCAAGCTGTAAACATTTCTCAGGCATGCAAATGTCACCTTCGCACGTGTACCTATGTAGCTACGATTCGCGCCTGCCGAGTAATTTGTTGGTTATTTATCGCCCCACTCAGTCAGATGTATTTCGAAAGGGGCATTTTGAATCGAGAAATTATGCGCGGAACCATGTGTGGGTGTTTTATGACAATGCACGAATGCATAGGTAACAGAATAACAAAGCATGATCTAGACGCTTGTGACGTGTCAGTCCACTAATCTATGGTTATTACCATGTTACAAGTCACCATTACTTTATTAAATGTACCTATACTATTACTTGTGAAAATCAATCACACTACCTATAAAATTTGTGTTTAATAACAAATAAAAACTTTGTTCAATTAAAATGAACGCAGACGTGACGAATCTAATATATTGAATATTGTTAGACTTATGAGCAATAATAATTAAATGTGAGTCCATTATTTTATTTATATAAAACTGTTGAAAAGAAGTTTATTCAAAACACATTCATTTTGTACCCATCAACGCCACTGTCACGCTGATTTTCCTAAATGTGAGAAAGACGAGCTTACAATGAAATTAAATTCCATTGATATTATATATTAGCTATTGGCTTTTTCACTACATAGACAAAGCAGATTAAATACTGTTTGGCATTCTCAGTAACTTTCATGATATTCTCATCATGTCGTTTCCTAACCAATGTTCATAGCCATTATCAATTCATTTGAGATTCAATCTTTTGATACTTTGCATGATACGGTACGGTCATGCTCGGCGTCACAATATGTTCTTGTATAAAACACATTGTATTATATTGTTGAACGGCCTGTCAATTGTTTCATAAAATCTGCCACAATCAGTTCTCATTAAGGCGCAATTCTGACACCAGCGACAGATAAAAGGCGGTTTCAAGTCTCTGCAGCTGTGTTTAAAATAACATCTCAGACTGCAATGACAATGCCATTGGTCCTGACTGCTTACAGCTCGATTATATACCGTCACATAGGTAACCCGCGTTTGAGATTCTCTTTAATAAGACGCCGGACACTCGCGTATTTAATTTCTGTTTAATATACACACATACTTTGTAACGTCTTCTAACACGTTACAAAGTATATTCGCGATTGTAGCACCTGGATAACACTATTTCAAATTTTTTTATTTTGAGAGTCAGAGTCCTTTGATCTCTGATACACAATACTGCTATGTGGTACTTCATGACACGATCAAGAAAGACTATTCAACTCATCGGCGATTCAGAGTTTTGTTACGTTTTACTTATGCTTCTAACACAATATAACGTAAAAAAAAACGATATTAAAAATATTTAGTGACACTTCCGCTGAAAAGAAAACAATGATTTTGGCCTATTTGGGGGTGTGCACCACCCTCCCTCCCGCATAAAATGCTAATAGATAGAATACAAAATAAAAAACACACAAGAAACCCCAAATTCGACGACGCGACACGAGTTTCGCCTCTACACGAGGCATCCTCAGGAGATGTTGACTCGTCGAGCGCTAGACCGACAGTCGACAATATAAAGTGTTTAACTACATAGTGTGAAATAAATACTATGTTTAAAACGCAACGCAAATAATAAGGGTAAAGAACCCTTTGCCGTGCAATGGGATAACAAGGGCTGATATTATTTCATGAGAATAATGAAGAGAGAATGAGGTTTGGAATATGCCATTTCTATCCATAATTTATTTAAACTTACCTGTTGATTCGAGTTTGTCCGGGCCAAAGCAGCGCTCCCATCGTTGCTTACTCCTCATCCTTTAGTGAGCGCCGTTATCTATAACAAAGAGATGGTAAAAAAACAATTAGCTATAATTAACAGAAATTTCCCCGAAGCTGTTCAATTATCACATAGCAGGAAAAGTAGGGCAGTTAGGCTAGGAGGTACTGTACGATATTTTTTACAACATTCTCACAAGGTATTCACTTCCCAAACTAGGAGAGCCCGGGCCATGGCAACCAGATGGTTGATATATATACTTATATACATATACATATACACTCAGATACAGGTGAAACAGACATGTTTTCACAGAAATGATTGACCTGTCGTTCAGTCGAACCCAAGACCCACTGGTCTTGGGTTCGACTGATCTCAGAAGGCAGGATTGCTACCAACTGCGCTAATCGGCCAGTCAAATTCAATGAACCTTGTACTTTTTCTAATTTAATTGGGTCTATTTGTACTTTGATCTTTTTATTATTAAAGTTCTGTGGTAAGTTAATTTTCTAGGGTAGATTAAGCGAGTGTTTACAGTTACACTACCGTGGACACACCGTCTGCATTTAAAAAGCGTGAGCTTATACCGGTGCGTCTTTTAATACACAGAGCAGTCTCATATGTTTGTTATTCTCTCGTTAGGTGAAAAACCTTCTTCCCCGCAGTAATTAAAAAATAAAGTTGTACATTCAAATGAGTAAATGTAATATTTTAAAGAGTATGATTCTCGCGCAGAATACTCATATTTTGGCAGTGGTCTTGTCTTTATCATATATCATTAAGTTTACGTCAGATACTTGGCAATTTTATATTTCAGAACACACACTGATGACGTATTTTGGAAAGTCTTTTTTTCAGATCTTAAAGGGCATCATCCAAATCCAAAACACTCCAGTAACTAGATGCGCCCACTGTCTCCCAGTCTACCCATTCCTCATTAGGCACGGTGAGGCAAGAGCCAGATCGCGATAACGCATTACGCATGCGCGCTCCATTGTCTTCGCACAGATGCCTAGATAATAGAAAGCCTGAGGCTGTAAGGAAAGCTTTCAGATATTACGACGTGTTTGAAACATGTCACGCGTTTTTGTGCAAAAACATTGCAATTACTTAATGTTTTTTTCTAACTCGTGTAGGTTAAAAGGTGGAGTCTTTTAATAGAAGAAGAGGTAATTTGTAACATATTAACACTTAAGCATCCTTAGTTTCGTTCATAAATATTGTTCTAAGCGCAAACAGGATATAAAAAAAAAAAAAAAAACGATATTAAAAAATATTTAGTGACACTTCCGCTGAATTTTTTTCAGCGGAAGTGTCACTAAATATTTTTTAATATCTTTTTTTTGGTAATGGATTTCCGCAAAGTAACGCCTGAATCAATAAATTATCTGAAGTAAACAGGATGCCGAAATAGTTATGTTTTAGAGAAAGATAAAAATACGCACTCGGTTATTTAAAATTAGCCTCGATTTAAAAAATAAGTACAAATTTAGGCGTCCAATAAACCTTCGAAACTATGCGGAATAAAGTCATCGTAAAACTTAAAAATATTTTTTTTAATTTTGATTTGTTGCGGGGCTTTTGTACATTTAGCACATGTCAGCCTTATCGTATTTTCTGACATTAAGCAAGAATACAATATTAATACTTAATCTACACCTACTTGTGGCAACTCATAATTTTGAATAAGTCTTTTGCTGCTTCAGATGATGGGTTAGCTACTCTACTAGCTAACAATTTGTTACATTAAGCAATTGGCTCTAGAGGACTTTTTCGCAGATTCTCAATTTACCCGCTTCTAAGGCTATTCTCCACTAGATTCACTTCTGATAAGCACAAAGTAACCTACCTAAAAATAAACTAAAAATGTATGTGCTAAAAATTATGTAAAAGGTATGGTGAAATAGAATTAACTATTCGTAGATATATCTGGTTAGCTACATGTTATTTTTCTTCTCTGAGATGTATTATGACAGATTAGCAGACAGAGCGTGTGTTATTATTGTTCTGCGGACATGACGGCCATCGTTAGAAAGTTTCTTTACTAGTTAGTGAAACGACAGGCATATCGTTTACCTGATCGTAGGCGCCACACTAGCCTATGCCCGCTGCAGTGCGACGCATATATTGACGCGTTAAAGCTTTGCTCAGCATTGCACTATGCTTTTTGCCTCGAGACATAGCTATTCAGTCTCATTTAGCAATTAATTCAATTACTACAGTTACCTTCAACCCCTAATACAGTAATGCTGTTAAACTGCAGTGGCAGAAAATCTCGCACTTCAGTAGCATCTGCCTTTGCCAGCGTTGCAAAAGATTCCAACGCCTATGGCACTTCAGTATATTAGTTGGCATCGCCGACACCACATTTAGATATTTATTAAAGTGAGCCTTACAGATGTAGGTGAATCAGTCCCTACACTACGCGTTCTTATTTAATTGCGCAACCAACTTTAAATAACAATATATACCAAGTTTCGCAAGCACCTAAACTATCTTAACTATACCCATAACAGACAGTGGAAAACTATTCAAACAAATTCGCAACGACCTTATTAGTAGCTTTAAATTAGCCCCACTGTGGATATTTCGCATATCTTATTTAATAAGTTAACGCTAACTTAGCGCACGTGCCATGCTACGATTGTGCTTTCTTACCTTTAAAATAGAAAATTATACTCTAGCACCAGGAAGTAAAGTTCAAAGTGAATTGTATATATCAATGAGTGTATCTACCAAAGCTACGCATACCTAACCAATTTGAGTCTGGTCTAATAATTAATATAACATAGAGTAAGTAACGGTGGCCGGTGGTCCGAAATGCAGTAAAGTCGTGAGAGTAACGGACTGAAGGCGGAAAAGACCTTGCAAAGGATTGGGTGAACAAGTTTATGCCATTTGTGTTTCTAGAAATACTGCAATAGAACGCGTGCAAAGGAAGTACTACTGTTACTATGGGTACTGTATTTTAATCAAAATGAATTGTTCTGTACCTGTTCTGTTTCTACTTATGACTTAGTTTAATATATGATATACTAGAGAAGTAAATCCTCTTACTTCATGTTTTATTAGTATTGTGTTAAGAGTCGTTTCATTATAGAAATTTTATTTTAGTAGTTTAGTTTATTTAAAATAACGTTTAATCACTTGGTTAGTTTATGTTTACGTCAGTGTGTAAAGCACGTGAGTGATAGACAAATAAGCTAAAACACATGAATAGTGGATAAGATGATAATAAGCTCGGCATGTACGATTACTAACCAAAACTGTTACTGGAAAACTTTTGGTGCTTGTCTGCCAATCTCTCTGAATATGTTCTGGCGTAAAGTTTGTAGGAATGCAACCCTGATGTTACAAACTCACAGACAATATCAATTAATATCCTTGCTGATATTCTCATTAGTAAGAGTTAAACGCAACTTGAGAATTATATGCATATTTGTTTAAGTATATGGCATACACATTACATTCTTAGTATACCTAGCGGATAAATTACCTTACTCAAGTTAGGACGAAATTTACCATATCGTATACGCTTCATGCATCTGAATTATTAATTCAAACCTACAGTTATGAATAGTGGTGCTGAATGAATCACCTTCAGTTATGAATGGCGTTGTATCGTAATTTTAAATTATTATGGAAAATGAGAGAAACCATTATCGCACCCTCATCCACTGTTGCATCTCCTAATGTACATCATTGAGCTGGGTTATTAACTCATTGGTATCTCGTTGGTACCTTCTGTAAGTCATCTTTCAGAGGTGCTCCGAGCGTCTTAAACTAACTCCGCTACGTAGCCTTCATTCTAAAATTCGTCAACTACAGCGAACCTTTTCGTACCGTATTCGTGTTATCCGTGGTGTCCGTAATCCAATTTCGATACGTCACCAGACAGACGATATCGAATCACGATGTCAATCCATTGATTGAAATTTGTATTAAATGATACCCCTGTGGGAATGCTACGTGGGTTTAACGTTTAGCCATTTGGACGTTTCCCAGTATTGTTCAAACAGTCAACATCAGACTGATTTGTTGGATAACAATGTGATAGCGCGCCCAAGTTCATCAAGGCACATGCTACTTAAATGTATGTTTTGTTTGCGTATCAATTGACAAAGAAAAAATCCAGTAGTAGTAACTGTCAAGGTCACAATACAATGAGTTGTTAATTTATTGATTCAGGCGTTACTTTGCGGAAATCCATTATCAAAAAAACGATATTAAAAATATTTAGTGACACTTCCGCTGAAAACTTTTCAGCGGAAGTGTCACTAATTATTTTTAATATCGTTTGTTTAACAATGAGTTGTTTTGGTATTGTCATTACAACAGTCTAATATGCTTATAGATTGATAAATACGAGTAGAAATATATTTTACCGAAGAAGTTTGTATGTAGCTTACGTTTTCTTTATATTTGTGCATGTTTCATTCATGCATAGAACGCTGACTACTATTTCTTGATGTGAAGACTGTAAAGGTTAAACATGTCGTGTATAACAATGAAACCGTGGATATCTTTATTTTACTTATATTTTCGTTAATACTATCATATTACGGGACGCGAAACAGTGCATCTGATGTTAAGCACCATACTTGGTCATGCACCCAATACTACCCGGAGCATTAACGTCCAGTGTCTACTTCTTTCGTTGTCTTTCCGAACGTCGCTTAACAGTTCAGATAAAAAATACTACACTTAAATAGTTTGATCAACTAAAAACAAGTTTATACCGGTGGAGTGCATTTGATCTGATGAAATTAGTTACAAACAAGAGGTATAAAAATGTGTATACATTAGGTATACGTGCAACATGGCATAGCACTTTTTTGTAAGTACGCACATCGTGTACGCGCGACACGCGACGGGTTAAGGTAATATTTTGTGTAGTACTGCTGCAGTTCCGCTTTTACCCCCGAGATTGCCGTTTTTGACCTTGGTCATTTCTCTTACTACATTTCCTTTTCAACCTTAACAAAGTAATACTTGCGCACTTTTGCGTCATAGCAGTATGTTCTTGAGAGTGCAGCTTTGCCAAATATCCTCTTGCACTAGAGGCCAACCTCGTAAATTAGGTTCCCAGCCCTAGTAAAGGGAAAATGCCTTGTCACTATCCCCTCAAGGAGTAGTTTATTTATTTTAGAAATGGCTGGGTTTAAAACCAGAAACAGAGTATTTCTTTAGGTAATTTAAATGCTATTTCATTACTTATCCTTCATTGATTTATTTTAATTAAGAATATAATTTTTCATTTGCCATTTTCCTGTTTTACAGTTCTTTCGCTACATTTTGAAATACTTAATACCAGAAGAACGTTGGATGTCGTGTTTACACAGTTCCGCTCCCAAATGAAGCAAACTTAACGGTCTCAATTCTCGCAACAACAAAACCATTCTTATCTCTCGTTGAAACTAAATAGTTACTTAGCGAAACGTGAGTAAGATAGCATACAATTTCCGAGGCACGTGCCAGTAGGTGTGTCTTTATTTAATAGTGTGTGACTTTGAATGATTATCGTGACGAGTTGAATTGAGTGAGATACTGAAATACAATACAATATACAAATACCTTGCGTAGAAGGGGCAAATAGGTAAACGTCTTGTGTAAAAAGTGTTAGGTGTAATTTAATTTGTATTTATCATAATTCTGGCAACACCACCAGATTAGAGATTATTCATTATACGAAAACTTCTATCATAACAGAACAACTTCTGTATTGGTCTGAAACCTAAGATCTCAGTGTAATATGCTATGCTATGGTCACACAAAAATGCACGAAAACTTAGCCTCATAATAATCTTGTTAATGATCCAGACTAATGTTATGAACGCGGATGTACTGTTTCACCCTTTTCAGGACAAAACTGCTGATTGGATCATAAAAGACGGGACTTGCATGGAATAGAATAAAAGGTACAGTTAACCAAGGATCATTTACATCACGCAGGGTGCAGCCAGTTTTTAATTAAGTAGCCGTTTTACAATTATTAAGATCCGTTTTCGTTCATAATTTTTCATAACGATGACTTGAGAAATACACAATTGAGATCGAATTTACGTGAAAATTCAATGTAGATAAAAGTAATAACTTCGAAAATTTGTGGTAGTAATTGAAACATTATTTTAGATTCGTTAATAAAATCTGTTTATTATTGGATCATCGTTATAAGTATCAAATTACGCCACTGAGCCATACTTTCCAGCCGTGCGATTCTCTAATGATTCGTCGATGCGCTAGTCGACGAGCTCACCGATGTCAAATACTTTATGAGATATCGTCCTTGTACATAAGGTTGTTTTTCCAACATTTCTTGTCATCTCGTAAATTGTTACACGGATGTTGTCAAAGATGTAACGATGTTTGCTCTTAGAGAATCGCAAGGCAGGTGACATTTCCTGCACAAACACGATCAAAGTTATCTTTTAAGTTACATAAGTTCAATCTACAGCTTTCATACTACAATAGATCAAGTGGACACGTCAGCCCTCCATCTCACTAATCTGAGTTCTAACGAACGTTATGACACTTGAAATAAATCACGTCTATTAATTACATTCTCGCATTACGCTCGGTTTTGCAACCAGATGGAAGTAGTCGCAGATGAGAAGCGACGTGACTCCATCATAGAATTGGTTTTGTAAGTTCTTTTGAAATACACCTACGACAATAATGACGAATGATGATTAGAAGATGGAAATTAGTATCACTGACATTATGGGCATTATAAATTATATTTTACTATTACTTTTGAACTCGGGCGCCCAAAGAGCCAAGGGAAGAGCCGTTAGTAAAATGAAGGAAGGCAGTGAGACAGCAAAACTGAGAATGAATAGATAATATTACTGGCATTAAGTATATTTATTTAGTACATTGTGATAAGCATATGATAATCCTCATTCGAAAAAGCTTAATTAACGAAGTTGGTTGTCATTTACGTCACTCTTCTAGCTCACGTCGGTTCCAATTTGAGACAGTCGCTTTCTTGTAACAGAATGCTAATGCTTGACTAGTTTTGTTTACAATAATCGCGCAACCATTGTTGTAAGCCGAATCGAAGTTACGAAAGAACAAGTTTTTGTTTCAGATGAAGATGGTAAGTAAAGTAAGATAAAAATGTTTCTATATCCGAATAATTAATTGTTTAATGGCGGTGTTCTGCAGATTAATAGCAAGATAAAATCTAATTCATTGAGTTTTTAATGTATACAGTGTGTCTAACAAATCGCTGAAAAAAAGGCAATACTTTAAATTTAAGCATAATATAAAATACTTGATCTATACAAATAAATAACTTGTATGTGTCAGTGTACAATTGTAGTAATTCGCTTGTTCCGAACACCAAACTAAACAAGCGAACTAAAATATATTTTTAGTAAATATGTGATAGTTCTTAATCTGTTCATGCTTAAGTCAAAATTCGTATAATGCTTGCAAGTGACAATTCTTAAATTTGTCGTTTTTGTTTAATTGTGGGTATGTTTAGTGCAAATTTAATGGTCATGTAAGTTCGTGCCCCCTAAACTAGTCTAAACTGATGTAAAACTACCCACATTTCAATAGAATAATCATATGTTTAGAATTATCATTCTAAGTGTTACTCGAATGTAGATTTTAGTATTAACATAATAAGAACTACCATAGTTTAGAGAATTTTAGTTTAGTGTACGCACAAGCGAATCAGTACCATTGTCTAAAATCAGTTTTAGCCTAATGCCTATAAAGTACACGTACTTTAATACTATACATATAACAAAAAATAATAATTTAGTAGTCAGTTTTTTCTGGCTAATTTCCAAAACAATTGGACTGATTTTAGCGTGACCTTTACTAGCAGATACGAACTGAAAATACAAAAAAATGTATCACAGAAAGAAAAAGGCAATACTTTAAATTTAATCAAAATATAATAGGCATACTTGATCTGTACAAATAAGTAAATTTTATATATGAATATACAATGTCGAGAAACTGATTTTTACTAAATACTTATAAAAGAACTCGTACATGACTTATGACATAACAAATTGTGTAATTTTTTTCCGGCTAATCTCTAAAACAGCTAGACTGATTTAAATGTGGCCTTCACTGGCAGAGAGCTGAAAACACAATAAAATAAACTTTGGAATATGTCATTTTCCACGCGAGTGAAGTCGAGATCGCTATCTATAAAAGATGTCCTGACTTACTGACTGACTGACAACGCCTATACCACTGATCGTAGAGACTTGAAACTTTGAGGGTGTGTAATTGTCCTTAATGCGTACAGCCGTGCGATTCTCTAAAAGCAAACATCATCACATCTTTGACAACTACCGTGTAACAAATGACGAGTTGACAAGAAACGTTGGAAAAACAACCTTATGTACAAGGGTAATATCTCATAAAGTATTTGACATCGGTGAGGTCGTCGACGAGGTCATCGACGAATCATTAAAGAACCGCACGGCAGGTGTACTAAGAATGGGTTTTTCGAAATTCTATCCCTAAGGGGGTCAAAGGGGAAGAAAACGTTTGTATGAATCTTCTTTTGTTTTTGAACTTATAGTATGTAAAAATTTGTATTTGGATAGGTCATTCAAAATAAAAAAGTTTGAATATATTTTTTTTGATAATGGTGGTTTAAGAGGGTGAAATGGAGGGGTGAAAGTTTGTATGGAAAGTTTTTTGTTTTCGAACATTCAGTGGTGAAAATTTGCATTTGGGCAGTTTAAAGTGACGATTTTAATATTTAATGACAGGGATGACTGAAGGGGATGAAACGGGGGATAACTTTTTCAAAAGTTCTTTGTTTTTGGAGCTACAGTGATGAAAATTGATAACTGGATAGGTAATAAAAAATAAATAGTGGTGCTTCCAATATTTTTGTCAATGACTTAAGGTGGTGAAACGGTGGATATTTTTTTTTTCAGAAGTTCTTTGTTTTTGGAGCTACAGTGATGAAAATTGATAAATGGATAGGTAATTCGAAATAAATAGTGATGCCTTCAATATTTTTATCAGGGATGACTTAAAGGGGTAAAACGAGGGATGTAAAAACTACCACATATAATAAACTGTAGAGGTCAAATTTCTGTACAATAGAAAAATATGCTAAAAACCGAGTCAGGGCATGTAAAGAGTGAAAAATAAGTTCAAATCGTTTGTTTCTCTGTATGTTTGTCTGTCTGTTTGTACGGGCTAATCTCCGAAACGACTGGACCGATTTATATGAAATTTCGTATGGTGGTAGCTTATAACCCTGATCAACATCTAGGATACTTTTGATCCCGGTAAATTAAAGAGTTCCCGTGGGAGAATTAAAAATCTGTAATTACCCTATCCCGTAAGGCCACAGCGAGCGAAGCCGCTGGTGGGTCAGCTAGTACTACATAAATTACAATCAGTACGAAATTGTACAACCCCTGGCCTTTCACTATTGTCTATCCGACAGTAAAGCGTTGGAACTGCTCTCCTCACAACACACAGTTACAGTAGTGTTTCCGCAATACCATTAACTTAGATTAAGTTAATTAACTTATAACACGCGTATCATTATCCATCTGACACCTCTAGGACTTGAAACTTGCTCAATTCAGAAGCGACACAGTTTCAATACCAGTTACTTCGTTTAGGTGAGTAACGTACCGATTCTAGTCTTTATTGAAGCCTTACAATGTAATTTAAACTGTAATTTTAATTAAAACCATGAGTTAGTGCCAATTTATTTCTAAGAGCTATGTCTAAGTACTTTAATTTGAAAATAATATGTTTTAATCGTTTTAATTTCGAAAACAAGGTGTGATTTATTAGTAAAAACGTTTAATGAATATAGATTTTATTGCTTACTGAATTGATAATAAATTTGTTAGCTGTTGGTTGAAGTAGTGGCGTGGGGATGTTATGTAGTTTTATGATTGAACAGTTAAAGTTTTCATTTTGCTAACACATTTTTTCTTTTTAGGATTCCGTACTCAAAGGGTAAAAACGAGACCCTATTACTAAGACTTCGCTGTCCGTCCGTCAGTCTGTCTGTCTGTCTACCTGTCCGTTTGTCACCAAGCTGTATCTCATGAACCGTGATAGTTAAACGGTTGAAATTTTCTGTTATGGTGGTAGTGCCACGCTGTAACCCCACAGCCGAATGGGCACGACCGGGGAAGTACCATACTCCTACATAACACCGACATGAAGTAACATAGCTTGCTTTTGCATTTCTGTCTGTTGTATGAGTTTTTTCAATACGGAACCCTTCGTGCGTGAGTCCGACTCGCACTTGGCCGGATTTATTTTTACTTAGGGCTTTGTCATGCAGTGACCAAGTAACACGTGCATACATAATACGAAATTCATGAAGATCGTTATGACAATGTTTTTTTTTGTTATTTGTACAAACCCACATTATGTTACTAATATTAAGACGGTCCGTTTGTTCAGTCGGGAGTAACTCTGCCTTCGATGCGCAGAATCCCAGGTTGGATCCCCAGCCGCGCTTAATATTTTTGTGTGTTAAGCAGAAATGTCTGTTCGGGAGACATGGGCAGGGACACATCACAACACAAATGTTGTGATGTGTCCCTGCCAATTTTTGTTATGATATGTCCCTAACCATATCTCCCGCGACACAAGGAATCCTAATGTGGGACGTATTGATGTGTTAAGGTTATTTTTATTTCATAACATTATAATCTAATAGAACTGCAAAATTTGTTAGTTAATCACGAAATAAAAACACTAGAAGGTTAGGTAGGTAACGTTACTCTCAAATGTGCCTTTAAGACGAAATAACAGTGGGACGAGCATAAAAATCTGATAAAATGTAACGATATCGTATCGTTTACGTATTCAGTACAAACTATGAGTTATCTGTGCCACTATTGTACTAGATAAATGTCAATTTATACTAAATATGTTAATGATGCGATTACGTTACACTTAAACATATTTTCGTGCTCGGCCCACTGATATAAGTATTTTTAAAATGTACCTACGCATAAAAATACTTATTGCTATACCATACTTACTGCTATTTACTAATAGCAATAAGTATGGTTTAAAAACATGCGGCACTTATCACTTCGTAAACTGCGCTTTACGACGTATTTAGCGACAGTCCGTGAAATGTGTTACATACTAATCTCCGGAAGTTATTTATTGTCACTAAAATGTATTGAACAGTGATGGCGTCATTCTTGTGTGAAATTGTTTACTCGTATGTATCATTGAAATAAAGCTCATTCTACCTACTCCACGATGAAGTAAATGTTTCATTCCGCAGTAGGTTTTTTAATGCGTCGTTTAATCTATTTAACAGGTTCGGTTCATATCATCAATGCAATACTATTTATATTATAACTAAGTAGCTGCGCTCCGCAGTTTCACCCGTGTGGTAATGTACTATGATTATAATTAATCAAATATAGCCTGTTCCTCAGGACAAAATTAACTTTCTACTGGTGAAAGAATTTTCAAAATCGGATAAGTAGTTTTTGAGTTTATCCATTACAAACAAACAAGCAATCAAATCTTTCCTCTTTATAATATTAGTGTAGTGTAGATAATCCTGTTTCAACAAGAATTAACATTTTGCTTGAGTACCAATTTTACGACTACACTAAACATAAATACTTTTAAAAACTGAATATACATATAAATATATTAATAAAAGTGAAGAAAGTATCTTGAAACCATCGCACACTACCACGACAGACCGGAAGTTGCCAAAAGATAACGGTAATCATATTCCACGGGAGAAAAGTCGCAGGCAGAAACTTGTTTAAATAAAACAATGACCAGAGTTGTATAAAGTCTAGATATCTTAGATTGCAGATATTGCCTTATAAGCTGTTGGTAAGTACGTAGTAAGAAAATTAGTTTTCCACAGAAGACCATAATGCTCAGCACTGACTTCTAAAAGCGAAAACGTGGGTGCTTAACACTTAAAATAGCATCGAAAACCATAAACCCAAGCAAAAGCCCACATTGCTCGCATAAAATCATATATGGAATAAGGATGTGAAAAGTAATAAAAATGCAAGAATGCGCGCTTCGGTCGGACACTTCGCGTCCTTGACGAACGTGTGTGCAAAAAGAAAACAAGCAAGTTTCGAACGTCGATCGTTCGGAACCACGGCGTGGCCGAACGGTGAAGGTAAGCCGCTTTCTGTAAGCTGGCTCCAGTAGGGCTGCCAGATATAAAACGAACAAATACGAATGTTGTAGTAATTTGGTGCGATTTAGGCCATTAAACCGGACTTTTTTACATTGACACGTTTTAAATGAATGTTTATTTGAGTTAAGATTTATTTTAGGAAGTTACAAGCAGAGCTTACCTCTTTCATTAACGTACCTTAAACGCCTGATAACTAAACAGTGTTATAATAATATTGTCACCAATTTTGACTGACACATATATGACCAATATACTTTCTACATAAAATAATGACAAGAATGTATTCTTTGGGTGCTAAGTATACCAAAAACGAATCAAGAAAGAATCAATTTAATATGTCGATATAATTAGTATTAATATCGCATCAAACATTGATTTTTTTATTAGTAAATTAAATTAAATATTTACGAGATATATGATCATATTTATTAAATAGGTACATGCCCTATACATAAAAAAATATAATTTAAACCTTGATACAATTACTAGGTAATCCTTGTCGTTTAAATCTGAATAAACAAGATGGCCCAATTTATTATACATGTATGAATGTTTATAAATGAGTTTGGTAGAAATGTATTCGGAACACAATACATTGTATGAATAAAACCATAAAAAATATCATTTTTTTTTAAATATTGGTGTTACTTCATTCAATATAATGTTTTGCTAACCCTACGTGTTTAATAGAACAAAATATTAAGAACGCCTTTGGATCGACTTGATATCGTGGGCGGGATCCACTCGATCCTACTTTCGTTCGAGATATAACACTGTTATGCACGCAAATCCTGATTATGCAATTGTATCGATACGTATTGCAAGATGTTGATGTGCCTACTTATGTGTTTGATACTGGTTTATGTAGGAGTAAGCATCTTGTAAAGTACTTAGCTTCTTAAAATGATATTTATAACTACAGTTTATTTATGTTAAGTACGAGTATGTGAGATATAACATTTCTAAACATATATGATCGAATAGGTATGCGGTTTTTAGCATAACAAGAAGTTGCTCAGTATTTATCAGTGTGCCTCGACTTGGGTGAAAATTTGACTAAATTTCTGTAGATTATCAATCCAAATATGTATATATACGAACGTGTCTTCTATGCTATTGACTGTATTGCAAGCAAATAGATAATTAATCTTTAGTTACTGTTTCGCGATTTACTCCTCTAGTTATTTCTGGCATATAGCTCTTTTTAGCGTCACATCATAAAACGATATTTACAACTGAGCGTTCTTCTTGATTAAGTAACAAAGTTCAAGTCTCCTTTACGGAGTATTTACTTCGCTGTTGGGGCACAGGAACGTATGTTTTAGGGTCGAATGTGCCATGCTGAATTTTTCTTTTAACTTCAAGGCTCCAATTGGTATCGACTTATTCTTATTTGATTGTAATCACATGTTGGTGAATGAACTGAATGGCAAGCACACTAAGTCACTAGACTTGGACGACGCTAAATGTACGTTTAGCGCTAAACAATATTAAATCAACATTCTATTTCTGTCTTCTATTTGGCAAGGGATATAATGTAAATGTATGTGATAAAGTGCAATAAGGACATAATAACCTTTTAAATACGTTAAACGTTAATTTAATTTAGTGCATGTCGTGCACGAAGGCCTTAGTATATAATTTTACAAAATCTTATTTGAATACGTCTAATTTTATGCAGTAATTTTTTTCTTTTCTTGATTTTCCTTTCATAAAAACCTTCTGACAACAATTAACATAACCAAAAAGGAATTTGACGAGATTGTTCCATTCTTACTTAAGGACATAATTACCTTTTAAATACGTTAAACGTTAATTTAATTTAGTGCATGTCGTGCACGAAGGCCTTAGTATATAATTTTACAAAATCTTATTTGAATACGTCTAATTTTATGCAGTTGTTTTTACTTTTCTTGATTTTCCTTTCATAAAAACCTTCTGACAACAATTAACATAACCAAAAAGGAATTTGACGAGATTGTTCCATTCTTACTTAATGACATAATAACCTTTTAAATACGTTAAACGTTAATTTAATTTAGTGCATGTCGTGCACGAAGGCCTTAGTATATAACTTAACAAAATCTTTTTGAATACGTCTAATTTTATGCAGTTATTTTTTCTTTTCTTGATTTTCCTTTCATAAAAACCTTCTGACAACAATTAACATAACCAAAAAGGAACTTGACGAGATTGTTCCATTCTTACTTAAGTTATAGCGTGACCAGGAAAAATAGGTGTTCATTTTTAAATAAATATATATAGACTAGCGACTGCCCGCGACATCGTCCGCGTAGTAGGCTCGGCCTTAGGTCCCACCATAACCTCCCATCTTTTCTTTGTTTTTCTTTTATAAGAACCTTCTCCTGACCAAAATTAGCACAACAAAAAAATAGCGAAATCGCTAAAGCCGTTCTCAAATTATAGCGTGACCAGAAAAAATACGGGTTCAATTTTAAATATATAGATAGATTAATATTTTTTATAAGACTAAATATTTACAAGCGCCGTGCAAAAATGACTTCAATAAACGACATAGATAAATCTCTTTATCGCAGGTTACAACCAATTTGAAAAAACTTAAGTGCCGATGGATAAAAAAGTGAGTAAGTTAATAGAAATACCCGTAATAGGTAGCTTAAGGCACAGATTACTGAATAAGAACTTAAGGCCACTGAGACTAATAGCGGATCCGGTTTGTAAAATCGCATGCGTGAGGAATCCGTGAGAAGTTGCTAGTGAACACAACTATTCCCATCACTAGAGAAAATAGCGTATTGTATTTATTGCAATTTAGTTTTTTATTACGAATAAATAAAACATATCGAACATAGCATTTTAACACATGGTAGTTTATTAAATAAGAATATTGTTCGAAACGGTGTAATATACTCGTAACTTGAATTATTTCTTCATTAATTTGGCTTCGTTGCAGAGTATAGTAAAACAAAATCTGATTATAATATGATGGTGATCAACCTGTAAGATATATAATTATTCTGTGATCATGGTGCATATATGTCATCATCATCATCATCTCAGCCGTAGGACGTCCACTGCTGTACATATTCCCCCATGATTTTCCAAAAGGACTGGTTGGAAGCGGCCTGTATCCAACGTCATCCTGCGACCTTCCTCAGGCCGTCTGTCCACCGTGTCGGTGGACGACCTACGCTGCGCTTACCGGTCCGTGGTCTCCACTCCAGAACCTTTCGGCCCCATCGGCCATCTGTTCTGCGTGCTACGTGCCCTGCCCACTGCCACTTCAACTGGCTAATCTTCTGAGCTATGTCGGTGACTTTCGTTCTTCTACGGATATAGCGAGCATAGCCCTCTCCATAGCTCGTTGTGCGACTTTGAGCTTATATGTAATGGAGATAAATTATAGTTACTTACTCAAAATAAACTATAAGAGTTTAAATAATCAGCTGATTTGTAATAGTGTAAAACAATAGGATATATAAAATAAATGTAGGTTTAACGAATTGCTAAATTCATTACGTAAATACAGACAAACTTAGGGCGTCAATGGAAGATGCTACAAATTTAACCGTTGATTGATTGTAGGCCCTTTTCTGAATTTTCCGGTTCTATTTTCCGGTAGTTAATGTAATGTAGAAAAATACCACTACGTGAATAAAACAAATCCAAGAAACTGCGACCGAAATTTAGTACCTTCCGTTTCGCCCGTTCATTGAGATAATTTATTACAAGATTTTTTCTTTGTGGTCGTTATTATTAAATGCGTGTAAAGATAGGACATTGTAAGAAAAATTTGTCAAGAATGTTTTTTTTTTAAATTATTATACAATTTGTATCGCAGAAGAGATGTTATGTCAATACAAGTGCAATTTGAAAAATTTAATACCGACTTCCATTCTATTACTTTGGTAAAAATTAGTTATTGGAGTGTAACTCAAAAACTACTAGACCGAATTTGATGAAATTTAAATGGGACTACACGGGAAGCACCAGCTTTCAAACAAAAAAGAATTTTGAGAATCAGTCGACCTAATCTAAAGTTATGAACTAACAAACATAAACGTTACACTTTACGTTAACGTTACGATAACGTCACACTTTACCAAATGTTCGTGCTCGGGCCACTGAACATAAGTTTCATTAAAATCTCTACCTCGGGCATACAGAAATCTGAGATCAACTCAGGAAATTATAAAGCAAAGTGCCTGCAAAGTGTAGGTTTCGCACCTGCCTCTTTAGAAAAGGAAAGTGGAGTAATAAGGAAGTTTATTAAACAGTAGCTGTGGTTGATGGCAGAAGCAGTGGGTACTCGTTTCCGCTACTCATTTTACTTTTTAATTTTGCGAAGATGGATTGAATCAAGTAGGTTTAAGGTATCTTTGAGTTAATGCTCTTTTATTCTAATATTCACAGCTCTTTCGATTTATATCTGATGCAGGTTCATCCTAAATTGGTAAAATTAACTGAACTATATAAAGATATATATTGAAAGATATAAATATATATCTAATGAAATCAGGACCCACTAAATCCCATACTACGTGACAAGTTTTTATTATTTTATTTACAAAATTTCACACGCAATACATTCTTAGCAACTAAACGTACTTAACACAAAGACTTCTTCCTACCTCTTAGTGTTTAGCCATACATAAAATATTGTGATAGGAACGTATGATTTACACTTGATAACTGACTTCAAAAAAGGAGGAGGTCCTGTGATCGACTGTATGTGTTTTTTTATGTATTTTCACGGATCAATTACAGGACCAACATTATTTTTTATTTGAAAGATTATCCAGAGGTGGCCCTATTTAAGTTTAATCATATATCATAATCGGTCATGAGCGGTTTTTAAGTTACACTCCAATAACTGAAAAGTGTTTCGCTTGATGATATCCTTATTGACGGTGAATGCTGATCAGTCCGTAAATAGGAAGTGACACTAAAAAAAGGTAATTCACAAAAATATAGAACCGACTTCAATACTAAAACTTGTCGAAGTCGAATTATTTACTCTTTTAAGTGTTGAAGTCGGTTCTATTTTATGGTAAAAAAATTTTTACTCCTATCGATAAGATAGATCTTTTAGACGTGTCCTCAGACAGTTTTAATTTTTTAACATTTTGTAATAAGGTTAGCGTCTCTATTAAAATACCTTGTCATCGTATGATGAGTTTAGCTATCTGTTTATATTACATGTGATATTATGTAGATAAGGTAGAAATATATCACATAGGTACTGACATAAATTCTGTATGTCTCAGCAATTCTTCTAAGAAACACAGTCACGAATACAAGTGCTTTGATCAACGGATAAGTCAACTTAATATTTTTAACAACTCACTCTATGTTTTAATTCGTCAGTTTTCGTCTAAATGCCTCAACTACTTGGAGAAAATGAACACATTATAAGTAGAAAGTGTACACTTAGACCTCAGGGAAGTACAATATAAGAAAAATAAAACTGTAGACCATTTATGGAGGAGCAACGCAACACCGGCTATCGTTAGCTCGCAGTTCTGTCGCTAAGCCGCTTAAACTTAAGGCTGGGACATACAGATCCAAAAAAGCATAATATCAATTAATAAAAAAATATTAAATTTTAAAAATGGTATATTATTATCATATACAAATATATGGAAGGAAGCGTAGTAATAACAATTTATACAATTTGTATAAAAATCTACGGACTTTACGGATTTTTTGCAAGTATTATAAATGCACCTTAAGGCGCGGTCCAACCCCAATTTTAAAATAATTTACGATGCTTTACGTAAGGTTGAAAATAGCTTGTTAGATTGGACGATGTAATGCGAAAATGCGTTAATTTTGTACGTTTTCTTTATATTTTTCGATATATACTAACAAAAAACTGCTGGTTATAACTTTAGTACTATACGTTGGCTATGTATTAACTAAAAACATATAGTGTTATCGCTGAAAATTCTGAGAGTTTGGACGTGAAAGTTTATTTTTGTGGACCTATTCAGGATTTTTTTCTGCTGAAAGAGAGTTATATTTATGAATTCTATTCGGTTACTACTATTTTCCTATTCCTTTTCTAACCTTTGTATTTTTTTCATAATATACTATCGATCTGTTTCGTTACACTAGGTGTTTAAAAATTCTGCTTTTTCTTTAATCAGGGTACGAGCGCGCCTTAATGTATTGTAACAAAGTGATTGCACGCCTAAACTAGTAATGAAATTGTATTAAAACAATTACTCTGATACCAAAGTATTTGTTGTCAAATCTTGCGAGGTACACTTTTTGTTGTATTCTGCTTTTCGATCACAATAATATAACTACGAGTACACTACACTATTTGACGGAGTCAGTTGCTATTCTAGATCTAATGTGCTATGACCTTCGAAAGTATCACCACTGATCATCAATTGAGATAGAAGTCACACTATTCTATAAAGTATAAAAATAACTAAAAGCAATTAAAATAATAACTTAGCTAATGGAAATAAAAATAATAATTGACGTACAACTTTACCACAATATACCATACCTTTATTCGCACAACGTGGGTAGTAGAGTCCCGGCTTTTCTCATCGACAATAATGCTCATCTGGACCCCGTTAAATTGCAATCCAGACGTGCTCATCGACTTTTCAATGGATTTCTTTCATATCGAATAACTTTGTTCCGCGTATGGACAGCGGCGCGGGAAATAACAGGGTAACTTGTTCAAATTACTCGTCTCACGCTTATGCTTCAAGCAAAAAGTTTATAGATAGAATCGACTACTGTCATGCTGTGCTTTATCGAAATAAATGTATCTAGATATTTGACAGGATTCAAAGAAGAGCTCAAATGTTTCATTGAGACAAGGAGCTAAATCACTTTAATCATAAAATTGTATCCTTCAAATTGATTGCTGTCTATAAAGTAGCAAAAAACGCTTGTTTTTACTACTGTCTGTTTTGTACATGTTATGCAAATACGCTTAGATTTATTTGGGTATTTAAAGATATAGTGTCAATTAAAAATTACACAGTGGTAATAAAAAATGTTTGCTCATGACAACATTTAGTTACTATGTAAAATGTTGTCATACCCGCCAAAAAAGAATTCAATCGGTAAGTTTTACTACCGAATGATTGATGAAGTAAAATCATTTAAGTACCTTCACAATGTGTGTCTATTAAGTAATGGTTACGCACCTTAAGCATCGTAAGTTTTAGCCAATCAGTCATACTTGACGGTGAAACCATTAATATGCTGTTAAGTGCAAGAGAAAGAGAAAGGATTTCCCGTTACATGACAATATACTTTGAATTAAATTCATGTTGCGTTTATGCTGTCGATGGTGATAAATGTTAATTTTATGAATGAAACGCAGCACCTGGCAAATGTCAGTTTCGATCTTCAAAAGGTAAAGCCAGAATAATTAGGAAATACATTTCAATGTAACATATACAACGCATTGTCAACAGCAAGACTAAACATTGCAATTATAGAAAGTAGGTAATGTCACACATTATCGGGCAAGGATCGACATCTAACATACATATATGCTATTTCCCTTACTGTCAAAGCATGGACAGCAATTAAGTGCACCAAAAACGTACATTGTCACTTAGGTACTACATTTTAGTTACTCACAGCAGAATTGCACTTGATTAAAACTTTTGTTACATTTGAATATATCAATGCATACATCACACACAATCAATGTATACAATTCTCATCTCTCAGTTCCTGAAAGAAAGTGACTTTATATCTGGTTATGCAAGAAGGCAATTTTTGACAAACGACCTTTCTAAATGGTCACACTGCACCAGTTAGTAGAAAGTACTGCCCTAAGCGACAGGAACTGGCCTTTCGAGCGACCTTTAGCTGCTATCTGACCGTGTTGTAGGAGTGCGACCCCGGCAGTACATATGAGGCCAGGTCGCTGCAATTTCATCGCGATTAGTGTAAAATTAGATCACAGTAGGGTTGTGAACGTGGATATGGTTTTGTCGCGGATTACAATCGGCATAAAAGTGTTGGACAATTTAATAATATCATCTGAATAATGGCTGATACTGAAAGAAGTAGTATATATTATTAAGTTTTTTCGTGATATCATACTAAGCCAGCTCTGCAAAATTATAACGTTGAAAGCAAAATTCTGCGTTACTATCGGGTATATCATAAGTGGCACAGTTTTGAAGTCAGGGCTCCAATCCCACTAACTGAATTTTAACTTATACATTTTCAACTAAATGAATAATTTTTAGAACCGTCAAAACACATATAGCCTGTTTCAATACAATTATAAATAGCTATTTTTATATATTAAATCTTTACTTTACTATTTTATAATATTTGAATGAATCTAGTTATGTCATCGGAATCAATTCAATTCGCGAAAGAATTAGCAAACAAATTGGCACAGTTAATAGCAACCTTAACTTCTGAGCTGGTGGTCCCGGGTTCGATCCCTGGGCAGGTCAAACATTTGTGTGCAACATGTCTATTTGACCTGTGTCAGTGCAGTACGCTCTAGTTTGGGACCTAAAGACCTGGTATCCATATATTTTAATTATATTACTGAAGTTTCTTACAATATCTTTATATTTCATTATTATCTTCTTCTCGAGGTGCCAACTTCTAATGAAGGTCAGCGATCATCAGTAAATTTGAACCCTCGATACAGCAGCTCTGAACAATGAATGGGTGATTTATTATACCAGTGGCGTAAGTGTTTCAGTCAGGATGTTGCCTTGTATCTTGCCTTGAATGATTAACCGTAATAACTCGTACTTGGGATTTCTCATTATTATATTTAAACATATCTAAATGTTATCATGTTAGTAAACAAGGAGAACATGCGGTTTTAAGGCGCGCTCGTACCCTGATTAAAGAAAAAGCAGAATTTTAAACACCTAGTGTAACGAAACAGATCGATAGTATATTATGAAAAAAATACAAAGGTCAGAAAAGGAATAGGAAAAGATTAATAACCGAATAGAATTCATAAATATAACTCTCTTTTAGCAGAAAAAATCCTGAATATGTCCACAAAAATAAACTTTCACGTCCAAACTCTCAGAATTTTCAGCGATAACACTATATTTTTTTTAGGTAATACTTAGCCAACGTATAGTACTAAAGTTATAACCAGCAGTTTTTTCAATTGTGTTAGTATATATCGAAAAATATAAAGAAAACGTACAAAATTAACGCATTTTCGCATAACATCGTCCAATCTAACAAGCGATTTTCAACCTTACGTAAAGCATCGTAAATTATTTTAAAATTGGGGTTGGACCGCGTCTTAAGTTGGTACCACGGCTACTTTTTATTAGTAGAGGTTCAGTACTGATGAGGCCATATCTTATAAAATTATGTAAAAAATAAAATAAGTTTCAAATACACAGTGAAAAGCTTTCTTAAATAAACTATTACGTGCATATTTCGATATTTATAATGCTCCTATTTTGCTTTGACCTTAATCTAATAAACAATCACCCATAGCAGCTTATGTAGTGCCTACTAAGGCTCTAAAGGTGCATCACGGTTTGAACTCTGTTTAGTTTAAGTGGAGACCACTGGTTGTGGGATGTTAACAAGTGTAATGGATGAATGAATGTATAGGATTAAGTAATATCTTATTTATTATGTATGCGTGTTATAATTGTGTGTAACTTATCATTCTTTTTTGTTTTAGTGTGCAAAGATATTGTTCACTTCAGTTGATATTAGTTAAATGTGCAGACAGGATAAATAAGAAAAGTATATACCTATAAATATTATATTTATCTGTGCTAGTCACAATTCTACTATTTTAACACAAAATGTTAAATTGAATGTTTTTAAGGTGCTGTCAATTCCTGACGAAGATAAAAAGGAGGGTTTTTAAAGCAGTTTATCTCATAAACAGCGATTAACTTACATTTCTAATTATCATTGCTACTTAATTTCTAAAATTACATTTCTTAAACACATTCACGGAATTAAAAAACATACCTACTTGAGTACATTTAAAAAAATATCAAATATATCACTTATTTCACCTTTATAAAACAGTTTTTCTCTTTATAAACAATTGTATTTGACATGAAATACATGTTATAAAATGTTTAATGTTATTTTGACGGTTCAACTTACGCGGTTGGTATAGTCGAATTTCTCGACCGGTTTCATGACCGTACGGGCCACTTCTTCATCTAGTACATGCGCACCCGGCTATGTTCGCGCTTGTACTGACTAGTAGCTAGTAGTATTATAAAATAGCAGTTTTTAATACACATACATTGCTGGCTTACTTTTTATTTAATAGTGCACATTATTTGTTATGAATTTTTATACGTTTTTACGAGGTGCAATTGCTTGGGTTTCTCCGACGTCGGCACACGCTAGCAGCTGACAGCACCAAAGCCGCAAATTATCCAATACACATTTACACACGGTATTAAAAAACGGTACAAGCACGAGACCTACCTGATGTTAAGTGGTAACCTCTGCCTATAACAGATGGATTTCCTATCAAGTGACAAACTGCATTGCGCCCGTAACCCTGAGACAATAAGTTGTTCAGTCTCATGTGCCTAGAAGTTCTCCGGCTACCATAACTTCAAACCAAAACTCAGTATTGCGAACATGACTGTTTCACGATAGAAAAAGGTATGATGACAGTAAGTCCTCTGGACGAACTCATTCGTAGAGACTTCTACTCCTCTTATAATCTGTATAAAAGTACGGTGTGGTAGTTAGCTTAATTCACAATACAATCTTAACGGTCATGGGAATAACACTCCATGCATGCCATCAAAGATACAGTGTTATTAATAATTAACGAAAAAGAAAAATAATCAAAGTCATGAATATGATCTCGTTATGATGCTCTGCACCCTATATAAATAGTATAAAACTATATCCTGCCCGCAGCCAACTCAATTACGATTTTATTACAGACTAAGTGACAGTTACTATTATGTTTATGTCGTGATTCGCAAAGTCGCCGAAGACCAATAAAATGAACCTGATTTGCAACAGGCTGTAGACAATTGATAATTGTTCTAAAATGCTGTAAGTATAAATTATAGGTAATGCTCATGAAATCCAGTATTGTAATGGTCATGGGACACCATATAATTTATGCATCGTATTAATCTGGAATGCAACTTCTGCGTTGACATTCTATTGTCACTCGAAACATTTACATTTTCCTTTATTTTATGTGACTAAGATTATAACAGCTCAGAAGTAAGCATGTGCAAGTTTCATAGTTCGATAGAAAGCCAAACTTTTACATTCCTTCATTACCAGTTTTTCTTGCTACCCTTTGCATTTCAAAGAAGTAAATATAGGTGAAGTAAATGTTAAAGCCGAACGCGATATCGTCAGTGCGAGCGATTGCGCAGAAACCGCTGTGGGCTCGTCCTAAAGATGAGTATCTGATATACCCGAGACCCGGGTCCACGTATTCGACCTTAATAATCACGAACATTTTTCAACATATTTTAATATCAAATTTTAATTAGTTAACAACAGCGAAAATCTAAAGCAGTGTTTTTCAATTTCATTGACTGACCGAGCCGCTGCGAAGCACGAGCGAAGCATTTCTGCAATAGCTTGGGCAAAAATACTTTCTTATTTTCGGATGTTTGGATGTCCAGCTGTTCTCCTCTACAGGTCGATTTAATTAACCGATTCTCGTGAAATAGGTATTGTGAGCAGCTTCGATAATTATAGAGATTGTTTGTCGAAACAGCTTTTATGAATTTTTCAAAATGATATAAAGTCGAGATCGTTTTAAGAATTTTAAGTCTCAAGGAATTAAGGTGCGCGGTGATTATTTATTCAGTTAGCTATGCAAAAATATACTCGCAAGGTCTTCAGTTCACAGAGCCACTACTTTAATATGCATCAACGATATGAAACACATGTTATATAAACCAATTAAGAACAAGACATGTTTCTGTTTCAAATTTAATTACAGTTTAGAGTCATATAATATAACTGATAAGTGCTGGGCGTAACAGCTATAAGCAGCATAGAAGAATATTGACGAGTTTTGCATCGGCCCGCATAAAACTGCTTGACTAGCGATGCCATTTGCCTCCAAAACAAGGGCCAAACACCTCCGATACGAGGTTCACTGTAGTATTAGTTCATTAAGTTTCGTGACCTAAGTGTTGATTATATTTAAACAGTAATAAAAAAATATAAAATAATCAAGAACGGCGCGTTTCTCTAACACGGCCCACGTAGACAATAGTTTAGATTATAAAATCAAAGTGAATACTGATACCTATTTCTAACATGGCTCATGGTCGTAGACAATGATTACAACACGAAATCAAATTGAAGACGGTTGCTAATTTTTAACACGGATCATGAATTCACGTGAAGCTTCCATTTTCGTTCAGATAACGCAAGTCGTGGATAATATTGTGCGCGTAGGCGTGATCATCGGTCACGTATTGGCCTGAGTTATAACCCGGGAACCGAATATATCTAGCTCTCTGTAACCTGGTGAACATAAACCGCCCACGTGTGAACATGCCTTAACTTGAGAGATTGAGTTTGTTTACCTTTGCGGGTACCTAAGTGAACTGGTCACTTTTACTTTTGCCTTTTCTGATTTTCGTATTGCCTCATTTATGACATCTACAGGTGGCATCCTCTGCTGCGTTAGGGTCTGTTGGCAGATTTTGATAATCTTACGACAATTGTGTAATTTATGCTGTAAAAAAATTAACATGTGTCATGCCAAGTCAGAAACATTTATACAAGCCATAAAAGGGTTTAGAAGAGAAGTAACAGACTCTACCCATATGTGGAAAACAGCTGTTGCATTTTGTATGTTGTGTGCCCGTTTCATTAGAATTTTAGGGAACGTCCTAAGTCAGTTAGGTGACGCTGTATAATATATAGCTTACAAGTTCTCCAAACTGCGTACGTATAGTCGTAAAGTCAGTGATTTAAAAATTTTGGTACTAAATAAATCACATTTTAACCAGAAGATCTCCTGTTCCAGCAAACCTTTACTAGCCCGACGTTTTTTATAACTAGTTCTGCACTGTTTTTATCAGCCATTTTAGCGGTTATTTTTAATTAGTTAACTAGCCTAGCTCTTTGTGTCCAGGCGGTCCGACTTTGGAGAATAATAGCAAATTATGGACTTTTGTTAGTCATGCTACCATGCCAATTAAGTAATACATTGCTCTATCAATTCTTGCGGTTGTCATAATCGAATGGATTCCGCTTTAAAGCCGATAATTCTCCTCGGTGCGTAAATTTAAATCGAATGCTATTGTATCGATGAAATACACTCGAAACACAATGGTTCGGTTTCAGCTTTCCCTCACTAGCAAGTTTGTAAGTTGCGCCTGATTTCTCTACGCATACTGTAAGGGACCAAAAACGGACAAAGCAAAAAAATGTTTCAAAACCATTGCGAAAATGTTGCTATTATTAAAATAGACTAACAACTCCTTAGAGGCGCGATTATACTGATGATCTTTAAATTTATCCCGCCAAAAATGCAATTTACGCATAAGCACAAACCTATTAGAACAATTTACTATATACTGAAAGTTATAAAAATTATGTTCCAACAATAACAATCACGTGTGTTGAATAAGATTAAAATAATTGAGAAATTCCAATCCTACTTACCGATTCTTTGTCTATTTAGAATTATGAGCTCACTAAGCATAATCTAGCTCCAATAAGACACTGTTTTTTTTAATATCTTAGCTGTGTTTCGTGCTTGAAGGTCTACAACGATATCTTCTTAGGTCTATGGTTATTACGCAAAGTAAACTTGGTTTTACTTCTGCCTCCTTATTTCTTTTAGTAATTATTTCTCAATTGGTAAAATCTCAATACGTGCGTGTATATTGTGTTCTTTTGATTTTTATTATTTGCCAATATCTAAATTCGTTTACGTGCATGCAATGTTTACGTAGGTGCCAGTGTTGTAAGCGTCTTTTTATAGCTATGTAAGTAATAATAAGAAATATTTGGTGGTCTTTTTTTGTAATATGAAAAGCGATACCCACAACAAAAGGTGGGCTGTTATGGACAAAATATCATATTAGATTACAGACAGTAACGGTATTTTTTTATTAGAAAATTGCTGATTTATATAACGAAACTACAGAGGTTTATTATTGATCAAACGAAGGGTATATACATAGATTAATATTTTTAACCGATTTCAAAAAAGAGGCGGTTATATGTTCGTGTATATGGATAATTTTTTGTGTCTGTTTTTATCTATTCTATTTCTCCTCCATTTGTAGACTGATTCTTAACATTCTTTTTTATTTGATAGATCTTTTATTTTTGTTTGATAGAGTATACTTCCTAGGTGGTCCCATTTAAATTTCATCAAATTCGGTCAAGCAGTTTTTGAGTTACACTCCAAAAACTGAAAATTGTAACGCCTATCTTGATGATACCATAATTGACTGTGAATGACAATCGATTCCGTAAGTAGCAAAAAAAATAAAATAATATAGTCACTAAAAACAGTATTTTTTTTAAAATGGAACCGACTACCATGCGCACAATATTCTGATAAAAGTACATACTATTGAACTATGCCTGGCACCGACTTCAACAAGTTATTTCATACTTTTTGGTATTAATGTCAGTTCATTTTTTGTAAAAAGGAAATTCGATAGTCTTCTTCACGTCACTTCTACTCGGTTCCAATCTATAATCTATTGTTTGCTTTTTATCAATACTTTCATAGGATAATTTGTACCAATATTTATTTTATAAAAGTATCAGTAGCATCTGTAGATGAACATAGTTAATTAAGGAGAGTACATTGCAACGCAACTAATGGTTTTATGATCTTAGACGAGAAAGAGATGGATCGAACGGGCATACTAGATTTCGAGATCCCTTCCAATGACTTCATAATGGTAACCACCAAGATAATACTGCAAGATCGGACCCTTGACATGGCTGGAGCAACCGGTTAGTAGGCCTTTGGGAGTTCGGCGGTACTTTCAATAACATGAATCTGTAGTAACAGTAATCTGAAGAGTATGCATCTGGCTAAGCTACGTGAACATTGAGTCAATATGAAATAAGCAGAGCTATCATTGAAGTTACGAATTCAAAAGTGGAGAGGAAAACTCGAATTGTAAATGACGTAAATAAGAATAAGAATGTACCATAGCCTACAATACTCATAGTCAAAGTGGCGTCATGGAACTATTTTGGGCTGTTGTGATGGCAACGCAAACGCTGGGGAGGTCTTACTGATAGCCGATATCTGCAGCTGGCCAATATCGACAAAGCGACTTGTTCGGCTTCAACACAATCATCCTATAACTGGCATCATCAAATAACTGCTGAACACGCTCAAAAACCCAATTAAAGTTGCATGAAAATAATAAAAATTACATATTCCCTAATGAGATCTACAGTTACTCTTTCAAAACTCTCATGCAATCACTGCGGATGCTAAAAGCGTATCATCATCATCATCATGGAGGCCTCGTTGTGTTCCATTCTTGGATGTAGGCCTCTTCCCTTTTTTTCCATTCCTGGCGATCTTGTGCCCGGTGCATCCAGTCCCCCCACAACAACAATACGCGAAATTCAGGGTTTGACGTACGAGAAAATGATAATAGTTCGATAACTACAGTAAAGATATAACTGCGTACAGTTGCAGTTAACCAGAATTGCATGCGAGTTTGATGAGTATCTGGTACCACCAAGTACGTTTAATTTTTTTAAATACTTTATGAATGTAACGGTAAGCTGGGTCTATTGTACTGAAAGTATTACATGTGAACGCACCCACATTTATAGTATTTGGTAAATAAGCATTCCAAATCATTAATATCTAACAACCGATGAACGTACACGAAACGAATTTAAAAATCGTCGAGCTTTTAGTAGAAAATAAGAAGGAAACAGTTTAATTTACGTCAAGAAATGTCGAAATTTAATCAGAATACTGGAATGCTTTAAGATTATTTAACAGGGCAATACCATTTTGTAATTGTTTTCAAATTGTGACTTTTATATTTGTTGTATTAAAGGTTATTTTTGTTAAACGTAGACGATGCTCATTTCGGTTTTCTTCTTGTTGTCTTCAGAAAGGGTATCTTTTACTATCAAAGTGTAATGGGGGCTATAAAAACGTGTGACGAGCCGCCCTCCTGTGGAGACGCAAGCCTCACTTTATGGATCCTATTCTGTGACCACACCGAGCCACATTTGAAATAAATAAAATATATTTAAACTGTGCACAAGTTGTATCGTATCCAGTGGAATGTTTTAATAAAACTGTTTTAATTTAAACATAATAGAGTAATATTACTATTGTTGTAACATTACAAATGATATAATGGCGTGCTATTCAGGTTATTGATAAGTACGATTCAGTTTTATTTCTTTATAGCGTCACTTTCCTTAACCAGTCGGGTCGTGCTTGGAAGTGCCGTAAATCCTGTAAACAATTTATAAAGCTAAGTGTGCTTCTAGTAGAATGCAAATCGTTCTCTTAATAAATGTTCGTGTTCTCTGTCTTCGAAACCGATATCAAGATGTGGAAACGAAAGAATGCGCCCACTAATTGCTAAACTATGCTAATTTAGATCTAGTGATTATAGATTCTTTGGTGTTTGGCGAGCTCGGGAGCTTAGAATAAATGTACGAAATACCTACGCTGATGGTGATATATAAGGTGTTTGAGACGTTTCCGGTGTTGGAAAAATCTAAAAGGTATTGCATAAACCTATCTTTAATGATACACTACACCCTCAAATAGAAACCACGAATGAAAGGCACGATTATTGCTATCACTTATCATAGTTACACGTACATCGTTTTTCGCTTTTCTTCCCATAATGAGGCGTAGGTATACCAATTACTCATATTTCGACAGTTATATTTCTGAAATCATGCATACAATAGTAGTTTATGCAACTGTCATATAATAGAGGGTATCAAAACATGAGTGTAGTTTTTTAATTACTTTGGATCCACTGATGTATCGCTAAAAATATCATTCTCAATATATAAAATGTGTCCTTAAGTAACATAACCGTGTGATCCAACAGCTCTTCTTAAAAACCAGACGTTATTATAGGTGTAGTGTTTCACCATCTTCGAACCTATCATTACTGTCCATCAAGGGAAATAGTATTCAATGTTAGCCTAACAGTTATAAAATATTCAGTCAAATGCGTGTGGGACTCATTCATTTATGATTCTATTCATCCGGACCATCATACGAGTAAAATACAACCCTAATATCCTAATCTTAAACTTACTAATATTATAAATGTGATGTTTTGTGTGTGTGAATGTTTGTTATCACGCATCTTCGTAGCTGTTTACTGATTTTTAAGATTTTTGAAATGCAGATAGTTGAGTAGTTTGTTTAATAAATTGTATAGGTTCTGAAAACACATATAGAATTATTTAGTTATTAAAATCAAACCCTAAATGTAAAACAGAAAGGTACAATTTCTATGCAAAATTGTATTCTTCGGTTCGATTAATTCAAAACTCCATACAAATAAACTTTAATTAAAATATAAAAAAAATGCTTTAAAACATTAAATCCATAGTCAACAATTTACTCAAACTTGGTAAAAATATATTTTTTATTAAATGTAAATATACTTTTTTTTAAGTGAGTATTGTAAAGAAAATATTAATTATATTAAATAAGCAATAACTACATACCTCATGTAAAAATATTAACAAGGCAATAATCTGTCTAACATCCGACGAAAGAGGCCTGGAACCTATATATTATTAATATTATTAATGAGGATGACCCTTCATCTACTGGGCACTGTTCAAGACTCTTCTAACCTTTAACCTTTCAACTACTAATTCATAATTTCTTGCTGTGTAAATTCCAAAAACTGTACGACCCGGGCACAGATTACAGAAAGTTCTCAACCCAGGACTTAGATATTCCGAAGCAGCGTTTCTACCACTACACCAACGAGGTAGTAAATGTTAGAAATATATTTCTGATCATTACTATTTTTATTATATTATTAAGTCGATTAATTTCTGTGTTTGTATCCCGTAGAGAACGCGAGCGAAGCCGCGGGCGGGTCAGCTAGTTGATTTATACGATCTTTAACGGGATCTAAACTCGAAATTTGGATACATTTCTGATATTTATTCTTATCGATTATTTAGTTAAGAATTGAATATGATCCAGTATCCCCTTCGTTGGTCAAGAGTTCGATTCCCTGAGCAACTCATATTTTATGTAATAAAAGCGCATAATCTTTTGAAAATATGAATGTAACATATCTCGTATATTAATAAACAATAAATTAATCTTTTATGTCTTTGCCAATTAGTATCTATTCTAACGGCTCTTTTGATCACTGAATAAAAAACTCATCAATTTACTAAGTCCATTCACAAATGTACTATTAAAATAACCGAACTGTATTAGGAACTAATAAATGGAGCCGGATTATAAGATTACTAAACAATGATTGATGATGAACTTTACTAAATAGCATATAATACATTAGTTATGTGCTAAAGAAAAATGAATCTTATGCTGTTTAAATTAAGTATTGGTCAGTGACAGATTGAAATGGATTGCGAAAATTAAACTTATAAGATTGTTTTGGATATAAGTGACATGATTATGTCATAGAAAGTGTAGGTCGTTTAGCAGAATAACGTTTTCGAAATAAAACTAGTTAAGAAGTATGTACAGAATAGAGACTGAATGTATTAAAAACGTTGGGAGTGAGGAAAGAAGACTGTTTGAGGCAGTAAGTAACACAAACAATTTGCGAAAAGTATTCCTATCGTAAGCGTCAACGCGTCACGCTTCGGCGTACTTAATACGATTTATCTGTGACACAGTTGTCCTAAATGTCAGTTTGTACGGTTTCACGTAAACGACACGTTACGTTACATTTAGGTACTCAGTTATTCGTGCTATGCCCACTGGTCAAAGATAGATAAACTCTTTATTGCAACACCACATTATAAAATACAACAAACAAATGACGCGGAGAGTCAGAAGACACGGGTTCGAATCCCGTCCGAGGATGGAATTTTTCTACCTATAAATTTCAATGTTTGAGATCACTTAAGCAGGCGTTAGTGTTTTAAAAAGTAATACTATAAAAAAAAAAAACAAATTAAAAACTTATAATTAAGTGTCACAATGGGCGGTCTTATCGCTCAGAGCGATCTCTTCCAGACAACCATGCACGGAAAGAAATACGTATTCAAGTAACGGTAGTGCATAAAACAAGTACAATATCATCACATTAGAATTATGACAAATGGAAGGAAACTTCATGTACTGAAATGCCTGTACAAATGGCCATCTTAATGATTGTCTTGACAGCATAACAGCTGCCTATTCAGTATGCTTTTTGCGCAAGAAGAGTGACTAACAATAGAGTCTTGACACTAATATTAATAATACTAAAACTCCTACCTCCCTTATAACTAACAAATTAATAAAAACTTAACATACTTAACCTAGTAGTCAATATTAATGTGACATAAAAATATTAGCACTTAGGTCAAGTTCCAGGGAGGAAATAGGCGTAATAGCGTACTAACTGTGTTACTAATCTATGGTCTCTAATCCTTTCAATAACATGATTTACAATATAAACAAGTAATTACAATAAGTATAATGGCAACTGCAACCGCTTCAACCGCAACTAGGAAATTAGAGTCACCCACGCTTTATATGAGTGACTCATAAATAAATGGTATGGTAGTAGGCACCGACCTGGGAGCTCATAGTACCAATATCTGTCATTTTATTTTAGTATTAGTACCTAGTCAATTATACATGCTACAAATCAATTACATATAATCACTACATATAATAAAACTGTAAAAAAAAATGCTAAAACTGAGTCAGGGGGATGTAAAGAGTGAAATCGAACTAATTTCGAACTTTTAAATTTTTTTGTTTCTCTGTTTGTCTGTTCGTCTGTCTGTTTGTACGAGCTAATCTCAAAAACGAGTGGACCGATTTCAGTGACATTTTATATGGCTTTAGCGTACATTCCTGGTCAATATACAGGATACTTTTGATCCCGGTAAATTAAAGAGTTACCGTGGGATAGTTAAAAAACTGTAGTTAACCGTATCCCGTGAGGCTACGCGAGGGAAGCCGCTTGGTCAGATAGTTTATACATAAATTACAAAGTAACGACGGAATCAGATAAAATTGAAAAATAAACTCGTTTATCTAATAAATTAAAGGAAGATGACGCGCTTCTTTAGCAATTTGTAAATACAGAATGAAGTTTTGAACGTGTTTGTTGCTGAAACTTTGTTGGCTCTAAATTATGTTGTTTAGTGCTAAGTTGTCAAGTCATTCTCCTGATGCAATGAAACTATTACCTGTAACAATCGCAGCTTTAATATTTAAGTTGACCCTTACCCTTTGAGAATCGCTCGTTACTCTGAGACATCATTATATTTTTTTACAATAAGATGATTTATGATAGAACTAGTAGTTCTGCAAACAGTAGACTTCGCGATCAAAATGTTCTTGCCGAATATGACAGAAATTATCCAGTTTTTAAACTAAACAATCACCGCAATAACTAAACTAATTATGCTCATATTAGAATTTCATATTAAACGTCTGGTAGCTAATGTGTGTACCAAACTTTAACAAAATCAGTCAGTAATTAGTCACGCAGCAAACTTCTCCCCTTCTGAGGGGAAAACATCCCCCACCCAAAAATAGCTGACATCAAAAAATTGTATTGAATAGTAATGCATGCCACGTTCTGCCAATATTGGTTGAAAAATGCGACCAGTACAGGAAGACCAACATACAACTTAACAAACATACGGACAGATGAAAGTCAATTTGGCCAGTTATAATAGAGACGCTTCGCTCGCTCGGTCAATAAAATACGGACTCTCCAGACAAAGTGTTGCCAAAGTATATCCTCTTCTATCAGGATGCAAATCTTGAGAGGCAAGGAAACTAATGCGCCTCTAGTACAAGTATCAATCTGGTTGGTATCACTAAATTCTGCCCACACCAGTATTTTGGGACTATTATCATCAACATCACAGCCGTGGGACGTCCACTGCTGAAGATAGGTCTCCCCCATAATTTTCTAAAAGGACCGGTTCAAAGCGGCTGCATCCAAAGTCGTCCTTTATATCAGGTCGTCTGTCCACCTTATCGGTGGACGACCTACGCTACGCTTTCCGGTTCTAGGTCTCCACTCCAGAACCTTCCGGCCCATCTGTTGAGACTCTTATAATTAGTAAATAGATTCCAGATCCTAATTATATCCAGAATGATTGATTACTGCCCTTCTTTAATAGCTATTTAAAAATACTTCAAAACATATTAACTAATACTAAGTAATTAATTATACATCCATGACAACCTTTGCCATTTAAAAAAGTAATCAATAAATGACACTACAGCGATAGTAGCTGCTGACAGTTTTGATTACGATATACAAACCAACTATTGAAGACATTCCATGATGATTTAATTGCAATATTTATAAATGCATTTTAAATGATTCATTTAAGTGATTCACCCTGAACGGTGAATTTTTCCCTCTGAACCTTATTCTTAGCTTATTTGATATATCAAACATAACGATTTTGGTAAAAAAGTTTTTAAGTGATGCATATATATCCCTTCAAGAGTCGTTATATTATAACAAAGCAATTTCTATTGTGTCTGGCCCTATGATGACCAACGACCATATCAATAGCTTTACTCTACTATATCTATGAACATTCAAAAAAAAAAGTGATATGACGACCAAGTAGTGCGTCTCATGGTAAGCAACACGCTTGCACTTGATAGTTGCAGTGCCATCCAGACCTTTCTACGAGATCAATCATTGAGTTAATAGGCGTCATCAACCCAGTAAGTGCACTTCATACATTGTTATTAAACTTTGGCACAGGAGTGCGTGTACACTACTGCCTTAATGCACAATATATGGTACTGCGGTGGGATGAATAGGGGCTCTAATTCTTATAATGTGTATTCCGACGACGCGTCGTGGGTCCTTGAGTAAGTAAATGCAGTGCTTATCGTTTTATAATGACACTGCTATGTAAGCCTTTTGGCGTTTATGGAATACTCTGTTACATGAAAAGGACACACGAGGATTCTACAGTAATAAAGTTTGGCGTTGTCTCTCAAACTAAGTTCGACCGCGTGGTGGCCTTCACGTGTCGTACCGATGTCAATGTTATGATGTTTGGAATTTTAATTATTCAGATTGTATAAATGACTCGATTTTTATGTTTCATGGTCATAAAAATCAGTTAGCGATGATTATAAATGTTTATTGCGATCGTGGTTATGACTTTAGAGCAGGCTATGGTTGTATAAACATTTCTGGTTCCGTTGTTAATATTGTTGAAGTATTTTGCAATTAACTTATTATTATGTAGTTAATTACTATTTTTATTGATTCATTTGTATTGGTTATTATTATACACAGATAGTATTTAGAATTACGGAGACCGCTAGCTGACGCACCAGCAGTTTCGCTTGCTTCACTCTGTTAGGGTTGAACTAGTGTTATACATACCTTGTAGAAATGAAATTTACAAAAACCCTTCGTGGATGCTTGTAACATAAAAGGCATCAACTGTCAACATTTCAAAGTATGTAGCCCCGGTTTAGGTTCTGCTTTGATGAATCAGTCAGTAAGTCAGTCAGTCAGTAATTCGTCTTCCCCAGACGAATTAATTCATAAAGAGTTCTACTGCTCTAAGATATAGATAAGACATATAGATCCTATGGTCGGAATGTAGTAAATAACTTTTCTGGTTTCAAATTCCTAAACACAAGTTTATACAGGTATATTCGAAAAATATAGTCATTATATTGTAGGTAAGTAATAGTAACTAAGAATTAAGTTTAGATTGAAAATTAAAGTGATGGCGTTGAACATTTTTTTTGGCTAAGGTCGTAATTATTTTACGACGTTAGGAACATTGTATGTTTTTAATATTACATTTTATTATGAAATATGGTGAGTAAAGTTAGACTAAATTATAATTTAACGATATGTTACATGTTTTCCCTCTATGAAGCCATGGTTTTATGAGCCTTTTTAATGTTTTGATGTAAAGTTGTCGGGATTTTACCAAAGCAAATATATGTCATATTTGATAAGCTCATGACTGATTTTTACATAAATATAATTCATTTTATTTAAATCTAGTCACGTATCTTGACATGTCAATAAATCAATAGTTATACATTTGAGAAACCAAAGCGTCAGTCAATCGTTATGCAAGGTGAGGAACACAATTATGATGAAATTGTATTTTCTTTTAATTAAACTTTATTAACTTTATATTAAACTACGAGTATATAAATTTGAACAAAAGTAATGATTTCTTAGGCTCTCGCGATTCTTATACATTAAAAAAAACAAACAAATAAATCAAATTAAATAAAAAGAACTAAACAACTTTAAACGTATTAAATCGCGTATAGTTTTATATTATTTTATCCCGACGTTTCGAACACTTTTCAGTGAACTCGGTCATGGGTAGACCATGTTCACTGAAACGTGTTCGAAACGTTAGAAATTATACGCTATTTAATCCGTATAAAGTTGTTTTACATCTCTCATATTCAGTAACTAGCCCCCAAATGGGGCTTCTAGGTGACCAATTAGCGCTCTAGGGTAATAATGTAGCTAAAAAAGCCCTAAGGCGGTAAGTAATTAAAAATAACACAAATTGAGCTTGTAGGTGACTAATTAGCGCTCTAGGGTAATAATGTAGCTAGAAAAGCCCTAGGGCGGTAAGTAATTAAATAAAACACTTCATTCTGTCAAAAAGTTCGCGTACATTTAACCATCATACTGGCAATAGACATCATGCGTTAAGCCCAATGACAAAAGAGGTCGCTTCGCTATTCAGCCTTGTCTTCGTATGAGTATAATAGTCATCAATTTTATTTTTGTAATGCCGGTTCTTTTCTACTTACCTCACAATCGAGATGTAAAGCAGAGTAGTTAGATCGGGTGTAAGCATGCCTTACAGCCCTTGGCTACTAATCTACTATTATTTCGTTGAACAATAATGGTATAAAACCAGTGAGGGAGTAAGTAAGTAAGTAAGAATATTTTTTACTTGTTCACGCTGAAACGCCTCATGGCATGAAGATATAAACTATCCTCCGAACCTAGGATTAAAACATAGGAAACTTTGATCCCACGTCATTGAATAGCTCTCGAGGGAATCCCATAAACTTTACCACGCGACGTCGTGGATTATGCATGCAGATAATGTCTTAAAACACCACCTAATTCACAATCCGTTTTCTTATTTATTAGCATAATCAGCCACTGCTAGGATACGGGTCTTCCACATAGTGGAGTGGGCCATAATTTACCACCGTAAACCATGCGGGTTGGCAGATAGGTGTATTTTTAAGAGGCCAGCCTAATTGTTGGATTTTTCAGACCAGACGATGCTCTTCGACATGACTGTTGTCACAACCAAAAGTAACGGCTTAACGTATTCCGAAGAACAGAAGAATTACGCTCAGTAAAAATACCTCTAAGAGTCACCCATTAAGTAGCAGTAGAACCAGTCTACGATTTTTATGCTGTGGTAGAACTGTGTGTGCACGAGTCTGTACGGGTACGTTTCATACAACGTTTCAAACTGCACTGGAGCAGTTGTGCCAGCGACCCAAGGCCAAACTCCGCTATGTGAAGGAGTTAGGCTGGCTTAAGTAAATGCTGGCAGGGGGAATGCATAAAACACCCCAAGCGGGACGTCAGTGCAGGTCTCATCGCCCCCAAAACGAATAAGAATAGGAGTTTGTACGGGGAAGTACTGCCGTCATACTTATTTCTACAGGCTAGTATTTATGTGTTAAGGTTTGAAGGATATCGGTTCCGGTAAAATTACAGGCACATGAAAATTATCCACTTATAATCTCGGTGAGTAGTCCAATCTTACGTTTATCTAGGAACTTTAATCACGAATAACGGCGGATGCATCGACGAGGTAAAACGACGTATTGCGATCACCAGAACCGCAATGGACAAAATGAGGAAAATATGGAGGAACAGAAATATCACCAAAGCCACAATGATCAGACTAGTGCGAACTCTTATTTTCCCCATATTTTTGTACGCCGCAGAGGCGTGGACCCTACGAGAGATCGAAAAAAAGAAAATAGACGCTCTAGAAATGTGGTGCTGGAGAAGAATGCACGGGGTGTCGTGGACCGAGTTTCGTACGAACGTCTCGATACTTCAAGACAAGTTCTTGCATCAAGCAGCGTCTTTCAGCTTTGGTGCAATCACGGATCCTCGCATTCTTCGGACACGTTTCGGGTGGGGCAGCCAGTCTATAGAGCGGCTTGTCGTTCAGGGAAAAGTAGAAGACCGCGCGGGAGGACCCATGCGTTGGACTGGTCAGATCAAATCTGCGGTGGGAGGTCCCATGCATGAGTATACCAGGATGACTGCGAATAGAGGGGAATGACATGACATCGTGAGGCGCATTACATCTGCCACCACCACAACTACATGACGACCACGACCGCTCTGTCAAGAGCGAAACGACTGAGAAGAAAGAAGAATCACGGTGACGGGCGCAGTTCGTCACTTGTAACGGAATGCATCTCTTACATCTCTTATAGGCCGGTTGCTGCTTTAAACTAATGTTCCTATACGAAAACTGCTTAAGTGTGACGTAACGTGTCGTTCATGTGAAGTAGTACAAACTGTCATTTATCTAGGGCAACTGTGGCATCCGTGGTCCCTTACTGTGGGCATTAACAAATTTAAAGTCGCTCAACGAGCAATGGAGAGGGCTATGCTTGGGGTTTCCCTGCATGATAAGATCCGAAATGAGGAGATCCGTAGGAGAACTAAAGTCACCGACATAGCTCTCAAAATTAGTAAGCTTAAGTGGCAATGGGCAAGCCACATCGCTCACAGAACTGGTAACCGATGGCGAAGAAAGGTTCTCGAGTGACGACCACGCACTGGAAGACGGAGTGTAGGCCAGCCCCCCGCTAGGTGGACCGATGACCTCATCAAAACCGCGGGGAATCGCTGGATGCAGGAAGCGAGTAGCCAGTCCAAGTGGCGTTCTATGGGGGAGGTGTATGTTCAGCAGTGGACGTCTTCCGGCTGATAATGGTGAATGATGAACTGTGGCATAGATAACTCATAGTTTGCACGCCGAAGCGTGACGCGTTTACGCTTACGATACGAATACTTTTTCGCAAATTGTTTGTGCTACGGCCTCTTGTCTTTTTAATCGTGCTGGTTCCAGCTCCTAATCATATAAAAAAGTGAGTGACCGCAGCAAGTGTTGCACCTATTTAACTATGGTTTAGAGCAACCTTTACTACTAGGCATCATATTTATTATATAACTAATGTTTTGGCCGGATTTCCCCCACATCACTACCGAGTAGGCATTACATTGCGACGTGACCAATATATTTTATATACCGACGGTTTTGCGTGTCGACTTAAAGTTTTAATTACAATGACCTAAATATTTAGCACCAGTAACCTGTATAAATGTAGTAAACTTGATTTATTAAGTTAGAATGAGTTTAAGCTTCTTTAAACCTGAACATGTTATATTAACCTGAATAATAATTCTAACACGTAAAGGCTTTTGAAAAACGTTTCTGTAAATCACCTTTTTATTGACAGATAAGTTAATTTATTAAACATAAAATATATATAAAGGCATAATAAAAAGTACCATTCTGTTCAGTTATTGAAATGTAACTCAAAAACTATTTGACCGAATTTGATGAAATGGGAAACACGAGAAGCGCCAGCCTTCAAAAAAAAAAGAATTTTGTGAATCGGTTCACCCAGTCGAAAGTTATGAGGTAACAAAAAAAAACCGTTGAATTGAGTACCTCCTCCTTTTTGGAAAACGGTAAAGAATGTGTTACATGGCGGTTATGTCAAATACATTTTATTGTTAAAATTTTTCAAATCCTAAATTCGTGTATATGTTACATTTGTAATTTTAAACTTACGCGTACTTATTTAATGTTTATTTCACAAAATCAAATTGACACTGGTGCAGAAGCCGTACCACAAATAATTATTGTATCGTAAATAAGGTTGTTTTTCTAACGTTTCTTGTCATCTCGTCATTTGTTTCACGGATGTTGTCAAAGGTGCAACGATGTTTGCTCTTACGGCCGTTTTCAATAACCTTTCTATCGTCGGTTTACCTTACTAGAGATAGATATTTGACACTATTTGTATGGACGTTATGTCAAATTTCTATCGGTAGTAAGGAAAACTGTGTATAGATAGATTATTCAAAATGGCCGTTAGAGAATCGCACGACTGGGCACTGCTAAAGTACGTTAATACTCGGGGCCGCGAGCTCAAACTACTTTGGTACCTACTGATACGTTTTGGTGCTGGAAACGGTTTTACGCGTTTAGACTAGTGGCTAGCCAACTTGCCACTAGTCTAAACGTCCAAGTAGAATCCAGCTCGTGAACTATGACGTACATATCTCTCTGAGAAAGCTCGTCTTCCAGCAGTGTTAATTGGTGATATTATTAAAAATACAAAAAAAATACTTACTTATAATATGGTACTGCAAACAAACATGTAAAAATATAAAATGTATAAAAATATGTGTTTTTTGTTTATCATCGATTTAGATAGGTGTTTAAGTTGTTTCAGGTGGTCAAACGCTATTTCATTCGGAACAGAATAGAACAGAAATAACCACGAATTATCTCGTAATTATTATTATAATATGGGGTAAGATATAACTCATTTATCACATTACTAACCTAACACATTACACATTAGACTATGTAAACCTAATTATATAAATACCTTAACCTAATTATATAAGTTATTATTCCCATATAAACAACAAGAAAGTGTCTTAATTTTATCAAAAGCTACCCAAACACGTATAAAGAGATATTCAATACCATAACTAATAAAAATAATGATCATAACATGTCCAGGAAACAATTATGGACTTATGGATCTTGTGCGTGATTGACAATAAAATGGGGTAAGTCTTTCCGTTAATGCCCTATTGAGGAATACTTCCCGTTACCAGATATGGTAGACGGTGTGAAGGAGTTCTCCATTCCACTTGAAGCCAGGCTAAAATAATGTTGACAGTTTTTATGGTCACTAATTAATTGCAGGATACTCTGTGTTACCACTGAGTATCTAATTTATAGCATGTAGTCTTTAGATGATGAAAACGCACCAGCTTAAATGTAATATTGCCATAAAAGCACTGGACTATACACACTTCTACTCATTTAGTTTAGTTCTCACCAATATAAGAATCTGTCCTGATTGGTTACTGACTGACTGACTGACCGACAACACATAGCCTAAACCCCTGGTTGTAGAGAATTGAAATTTGGAGGGCGCTTTTGTCTTGGTGGGTAGGGGTGTACTAAGAAAAGGTTTTTTGAAATTAACGAACAAATTCAACCCTTAAATGGGGTAAAAAATAGTGAAAACGTTTGTATGAAAGCCCTTTGTTTCTGAACTTATAGGTCTGAAAAAAGCTAGTTAGCATTAATTGAAAATCATCAGCGATTAAAATTCGAATTATTAACAATATTTTTTTTAAAAACTCTCCTTCTGCAGTAGTAGATTTCAAAGTATGTGGAGTTTTCTACTGGAAAGTATGAAATCCTTACAATGATTACAGCTTCGACAAGACAAATGCCTACTTCTTTTAGATATTTCTTTTATAATCTGAATTACCTGTATATATACATTGACTAGAAAACATCCTCTTTTATTAAATATCAGATTTTTTCAGATTATGAAATGAAATACAGTTTGACAACACAAGTCTTTGTTGGTTTGTCAAATTGCCTCTTTCACGTAACATCTGTTACATTTACTTTTCAGGTTTATACACTTTCATATATTTTATATACTTTTATAACATTTATGAAAACATGTGGGTTATAGTTTTCCACTGCAGGGTGCAGATATCCATATCATAAATGAAATATGTGAGTATGTCTCGGCTTTACTTCCTCAAGGGAAATTTAACTTGAAAAGAGATGGCCCGACGCATGTAGAAGTAGATAAGATACTTTCAAACCAAATTAAACAAATAGTTCCTAATTCAAAAATCTCACATAAACACAGTTGAAGGCAGAAGTTAGTTCGTACAACATACATAATCCCGTTTTAATTAGACAAATCAGATAAGGACTGAAGCTAACGGTCCCATAGTGACATTTAAAGGCATTTGGTGTGAGTCTTTGTCGTTAAGACTATAAAGCACTAACAATTAGCTATGTCTATCAGTTAAGGCAATACGTCTTGGGGAAAATGACACTATACAGTCACGATACAGTAAACGAATGTATACGATTTATACGGTTAAGGCTATTTGAACACTTCTGGTTGGTTAACTTAAAACCAAGCTAAACTCAGCAAACAAAAATAATATTACCCTTAGATGTATTTACAAAGACATAACTTCGTACTATTTAGGTTGATTACACGTGGTATGATCACAAGTATTAATCACACATATCGTAATTCCAGCAAAAATAAATAGTATGTAGTATGCCGTAGTAATAAATTAAAAATAGTGCCGTTCTAAGAAAACTATTGTATTATTAGCCAAATATGGTGACTGGTGAAACACTAATTGTGACTATCTGCAAAAATAAAACAAGAAAAAGATAATTTATGACTCAAACAGAAACTGAGTTACGTTGAAAATCTCCTGTTGTATAAATTCTATAATCTCAGTAATAATTTAAAGTAATTTACCGGTGTTAAGATGTAGCAGTTTAGACGAATATTGACAATAAATTCAAAAAGGTAAATAGCTGTTTTACTGTCTGTAAGGCGTATTTTAGGTATTGTAGCTGAGGTGATCCGTCCTGGACACGATAGCCACGTTGCCATGCCAACTAAGGACCACACACGACCACTAACGTTACTAAAGTAAATGCAAATGAAGCCCTTCCTCGCCAGGAATATTTTACTCGTTTTGCTCTTTTGTTCATAGATTAATTCAATCCTTGATTCGAGATTTTTCATTCCTATAGGATTTTTATTTCTTTGAATACGGTGTAATTTAGAGATGCTATTAATCGTCTAAATAAAATTTATTTATCGATTAAAATAATAACAGGTTTCGTTCCAGTTGGAAACCATACTTAAGTGGTGCAAAAAAGAAATACAAGTTTCGATGCAAACAAAAAAACAACACGACACTAATTTGAAGTCTGAACGAAAGGTGTTATTTTGTTATTATTTTTGAACAAAAAACTTCGTGGTTTATGATATTCTTATTCGAATATTATAAAAATAGATTAATGATATTTTTATAAAACAAACGGATAAGCATTAGGTACTTCAGTATTGTAAAAGTATGACTTTAGGTGTATTTTATGTATATATGTATGTATTTATTTTTTTAGTCTCGTGAATCTTGTTACATCATAGGGCCATCATATTGCCACTTTACAAACCAATGATATAAAAATAATATCCCTTTTCTTGTCGATTAATTCCAGTGCTGAAGGAAGCCTTCTTGTTTTATATTATATTATATTTTATATATATCCCGTTACACCTCCAGCACTGACTGCATAACTCACGTAGAACATGAAATCTAAAGCGACCTACTCGTTACATGCAACAGAGAACAAACCTAGACAACCAACCCACGATCCAGTAATACAGATTACTATTGTTACTAACAACTAGTCGATTCCTAGGGCTTGTCAATTGGACAAGATCCAATCACATTGCTCTGGATGTTAGGTGTTTGGAGAGCCCATTTCGTGGATTTATTCGCTCGTCTGGATGAACCGTTATTATGACATGTTCAATTCTAGGTGACATATTGCCATCAGGGTTATGAGTAACTAACTGGTTCTGAATTATTATGCGATATCATGAATTAAGTTAAGCACGAGTAATTTTTTTTAATAATCGCCATCATGAATAAAACCCTTGGTGAGAAACCATCCTCTCGAAGAGAAAACCATGTATGGACCACCATTACCACACGTCCCAGTGTGCGTAGAATAAACACCAGCTCTAGTCAGAATACCTGAAGGCATTTTTCATGGGATAGTAAGATAGCAATTACATATATAGCCGAGAATTAGATTGATACTGCTCCCAATTACTTATTAATAAAAGAAAACGAGTAACTCTAATACTTAAGCTTCACATTGATAAGAAGACTAAAAGACAAACATCTGTTGCATGCTGAAACAATACAGAAACTTCAAACAACAAACGATACTTCAACTCTGAACCTAGCAGAAATCGACACCAAGTCACGATTGAACAAGCTCTGATTGTGTAGCGTCAAGTTACCAGCATTTTGACGTACAAACACGATGCAAAACAAGGAAGACTGTGATTAATAGCTTCAACCTCATTTGAACTGTGCTGTGAGACTCTGTATCCGTAACGATCCTGCAAGACAGCAGAAATTATGGAGATTCCACCCCGTCACCTTGTCGTTCATCTCAGGTAACATTTCAAGAGTGTCATTCTAATTTCAGGTCTTATATAAGTGTAGTAATATCTTACAAGCTTGGCGAACCACTAAAAATTATACTGATTACAGATTTATAGAAAAGTTTGATGAATGCTCATATGTCATATATCTCATATGAATATGAATGCGGATATGTCACCTGTGCATTTTGCTTCACTGAATGGTGAGGAAACCATTATATACGAGTACCAGAAGCTCATCACATTGATATTAGGTATAAATGCCAAAGTATGTCTGTTTGGAAACATGGATTGTATTGTTACTCTTTCAATTTGGCTGTAATTTATAGATCTTCTTCTATCTTAGATAACTGGAATGGTATTGAAACTGGTTTAACCGAGCGGGCGGAGTCACGGGGTGAAGTTAATTTGCTAATTATAGTATTTTATCACGAAACACATTACGCCCAAGATATCAGATACATCAGGTAAATAGGTGTTCAAACGAATGTTTTAATAAGTGCTAGAGACTGGTCAGTCAATTAGCATGATGACATACGATTGGATAAACCAGCATCCGCTATTAACCATAAATAACACAGTTATCCATCGATCTTATCAAGAACGATATTTAGGTCTTAAGCTAGATGACAAAATAAATTAGCGAGCTCATATTGATGAAGTTAGGTCGAAAAATTAATACGTGACCGGAGCTTTGCGCAGGGTAACTGGATGCATACCTAACTCAGTTCGTATGACTATTTATAACTCATTAGTTAAATCACATTTGCAATATCTTATCGAAATATGGGGCTGTGCTGCACAAACACACATAAATGTCCTCCAGATATCACAAAACAAAATGATCAAAACCCTTCTTAAGTACCACTACTTAACTAATACCAATATTCTTTACGAAACAACTAAAATTTTTAACTTAAATCAACGTTACTATTACAATACATGCACATTAATAAAAAAAATACTATTAAAAAAAATACGTACAGAAATAAAATTAACACAAAGAACATAAAACATTTACAAATAAAACTTAAGAAATTCTAATAAATTAAGGACACGACCTCCAAGAACCAAAATGTACGGTATCCAGAACATAATGCATGAAGGAGCACAAATTATAACAAATTACCTTATGATCTCAAAGACTGTCAAATTTCATTATTTAAAAAGAAACTAAAAAAATATATCTTTAATAATATCTCTTAATATCTCTGGGCTAACAAATAATAAAAACTTGGCTAGTTAGGTTAATTAGCTAATTAATTAGTTATATTATTAAATGTATCTCATTATAAGCGAATGTTCTATGTTCTTTATGAGAAATAAATAATCGTTAAACCTAGCTGCAAACTGCTCTATGTTACTAATAGTAACAATGACAAAAATAAAATTTAAAATTAATTGTTTCCGACATCAATACTTCCTACCAAAACCTGTTATAATTTTGATTATCATTTGATCCAATAGTAGAAATTAATGAATAATTATATTCTTTATATACATATTACATTATATTATATATACAGACATTACCACTTATTATTTTGTAGTTACGTAAGAAATATGTTTACGTTAAAGTATGTAGGTATAAGTAATAAAGTGATCACTTTTAAACCGCAAAGCTTATCCGCATTTTAAGAATAGTTTACTCACTACGGATTCCGATCAATAAAGTAGTGTTGGTTTCGCTGTTCCACTAACATTAACGTAATTGTTTACACAGCGTATAGCTATGATAGCCATGCATTGAGCGAAATTCTCGATAGATGTGATGAAATAATTTTCTACCTAAGCTTCAGGTGAAACAAAAAACACATAAAATGTCTTTGGAGATATATGCGACTATTGTTATAAAATTATTTTAATAATTATTATTATTAACCTTAGAAGTTTTAACATTTATACCATGGTATCGTAAATACAAAATAATTGTCGGTATTTTTCGTTTGTCATTTCCTCTTCAAAAGATTCTTGAAAATATCATGATAGGTTTAAGGAGTTTTCAACTCATCGGTTACTACCATACTTAGAGGGTGGTAAGGGTGAAAGGTACCACTAGTTTGGAGTTTGAAGGACACTATAGCGGGTAGAATAACAAACAACACATCAATGTACTGCAACTTGAATTGGGATGCAACGCAGTGCAAGTACTATGCAAAACTTTAGCTTCAAGGTCTAATTACCATACAACTACCATGGACAGTTGTGATACATACCACAAGGTGCATTATTTGCTCGAGCAACATTATTAAATAAAGAGCGAGCTATGATACTGCAAACATGACCATTCTTTAGCAATACCTCCTAGACCATTTAAGGACATGTGAATGAGTTTTCTCGTTACGTGTCGGGATATCGCAATAGCCGAGGAGCCAGCGTGTATGTTGCTGACTTAATAACAAATATAATTTTCGTAGAAAAACCTTCGCGACTTGAAATTGCATGAGAGTTCTAGAATCCTGTTCGAACTACTCGAGTGTTTTGTAAGAATGCTTAATTGTAGAAAAAACTTATGAGACTGTACAGGACGATATCAATCAGCTTTAACACTCATTGTTCCGTATTTAGTAATGATAGTTTATTGTGTAACATATCGCAAACGTTTAACTTACAAACATTTTTTCCCATGGCATTTATAACATGCCCCGATAACGTTTCGAACTCATTTTAATGACAAAATTCTCGGACAGACGGTCGGGGAAAAGTGATAAAAATGTGAACAAATAAAAATATATACAATTGATAATGTACGTTTAAAAATGTTTAATATGTTTAAGCGTATTTACACCCACGTATAGTCAATGGTGAATTCGATCTCATCACAGGAAAATCAAAGAAGATTAGATAAATTAAATTAATAGACAGCAAATAATTGCCATCGTATCTCTTTAAACACCTCGTAACCTCTTTAAACTGGTCAATATGTATATTTATGAGAGAGGCCTATGTTCAACAGTGACAGAACTACGGCTGAGATGATGATCCTTTTAAAACTTTATACGATTTTAATTTATAACTTTATAGTAGTCATGTATTTAAACTGGGAACTGTAATTGTATAATAATTGAGAAAACCCAGGAAATTATTAAAGTATGGAATTCCATTAAACGTAACATGTTTTAATTTATCGTTCAGCATTTAAACGGGTACTAAGAGTTGCTGTTGATAGTTATACTCCAAGCTACTGTCCGGCTACAGAAGCGACTATATAATAAACAATTTTCCAGCTGCGGAAAGCAATATTATTTTGCCGACAACTTATTTTCTAGAAAATTGAGCTGTCAGCAGTATTAGCGATCCTTTACACACAAATGCTTCTAATTAAGCTTGTTAGCTTTATTATTCCGTGAAGTACGAAGCAAGCTACTCATGCCACGTTTGCAAGTGATAAGTTGCAGTCGCCAATGAAGCTGTGATCGTCAATCTGCCATGTTCAGTTTTGGGCCGCATTCACTCAGAAATTTCATTTGCTACAGTGTCTAATCCTAACACAATAATATTTACACATTACTACATAGAGGCATAATATTTTTCAATTAGGCGCCCATCAAGACGGATACCTGCTGAGGAGTCTTACCATACTAACCGGAGGCGAGCTCATAGACAGTTTTCTCCTACAGACTCAACTTACTAATGCACGATGAAAAAGAAGAAGTGACTCTGACGGCCTGTACAATGACAAAGTACAAATCAGTTTAATTCATATACAAAAAAAAATATTTCATGTATATTTTCTACAAAATTGTAGAAATTGAGAGTTGTAGAAATTCCATTGATTGTTTTCCCTGTATTACGAAAACCAATGGCCTCTCCCATATTTTATCATGATGACAGCTAAATGTATGCGAAATCATAAGTAGGATAAGATAGCAGTAAAGTGTTACTGCGCAATGGTGTGTGGTGTGGTCCCTTGGGTGAGGGAGATGTAGCAGTATGCACAGTCATTTGATTTATTCGTCGGTGCTTACCACCTAGTAAATATAATAAAAGTAATGTTCTACTTCTAAGCAGTAGAGTGCATGCTCTATTGTATAGGTATTGGGTTGCAGTACCACGCTAAACTTCAGTTTAAAGCTATGGACCACTGCAACTTGCAAACAACTGCAACCGTAGGTACGGATATAACTATCAGGCACACAATTGGCTAGTCTGATCACGTAATGGCAATAATGAATAAATTATAATAAATAATGAATACCCAAAAAGCCAATCTTTGTTTGGTTTATCCTAATGGCTTTCTAGGCACAGATAATGGAAGTTAAGGTATGGATGTAAGTAACTTCTCGTTAAACGTTCATTATTATCTTCAATTTAGATTTGAACAAAATTTCCTTAGATGAGACTCAAATCCACGTTCTTTGACTTATTATGTCAGATGCATTGTCCAATTCGCTGTTGAGGCACCCAGCCATTAGAATGAATCCATCTCTCTATCATCTCCAGTTGTTTTTTTTTTTGTGAAGACTGGGACTTTACCAGACCAGTATCGCATCTCTTGAAACTGTTTTGTTGAGCCGTGTGGTTTTACGGAACAATACGATTCTGAGAAACGGTGAGCAAGGTTTCAAAAAAGCATCATTTATTGTATCTAACGAACTCCTAACCGGCGGCTAGTCGATAAATAAAACATACGGACGCAAGCGGCGCCGGCGCAGACTTTCAAACGCGCAAAACGCCATCAATATTACATTGCGTCGAAAGAATGCAGCAGTCATTGCGGTCCAGCTTTTCTGTAATTATGTTGTAGCAGCAATTATTTCCTATTTTGTTGTCGTTATCAATATCATAAATATAATAAGTGTCTTATAAAGTAAACTGAGAAGTTAATAATTGAAACAAATGACTTACGACTTTTCTTGTACCTATATCTACTGTAAGCTCCTGATTGTATATATCATACGAGATTTGGCACAACAGCTGTTTGATTTTTCATTTTAAAAAAGATGTTCTCAATTGAAGAAAACGTATGTATTAAAAATTATTTTGTAGAAAGATTGTAAATTTATGCATGCAGGCTACAAAAGACTCACTTTGATTTCAAAAGAAGGAGGTTCTCAGTTTGACACAAACGTATGACTAATGAGTTTCCCTGTAGACTGAGCTCAGTCTGACTTCCAAAATGGACTAGACGCAAATAGTATTGCGTTACCGTATAGTTGTGTGTAAAAATTAGTTATGGGTATGATAATTTTTTTTTAGGTTTTAGGTTTAGTTTGATAATTATTGTTAATTGAAACCGGATAAATGTTAGGAATGAGCCAGGATTTTGAAACATATGAACAGTGATACTTTTTTTTCGCAATAGGTGGATTGCATCCTTTTAATATGTTCGGCCAGGGTTCAAGATTGATTAATGACGAAAATGACGTGTTTTATTGATATTTAAATTGGTTATTTCGTACCTTTATGTAGTTAGTATTAAATAAATACATGTATATATGAGTTACGTCGTATGAATTATTAAAATCTTTTCCTTTTTGCTAATGTGAAAATCGAGACTTCATAAAGCACAATCACAACAAAGGCAAAAGTATGGCTTAATCTAGAACCGTCTAAAATCCAGACATAATATAACGGTAAAGGCAGTACTTTACTTCGCATTCTACCCAAGAAGTGTCATTAAGCGTCTATTTCTGCGTCTAAATGGTCACCCAGTAAAGGTTGATGGCCCACAAGATTGCGGGCAACTTTTGACGATGCCGAAAAAATTCCGAGGAAACGTGCAGATAACGTGAGAGGCATTTTAAGTTAGTTGCAGCTTAGGAAACAGTTAGTAAGGCTTTTTAAATCATGAGACTGGCTGTATGTGAGTGTTCTTGTTTACGTGATTTGGATGAAATGTGATTTAGTGAGGGGAGAATTGGGTGAGTGTTGGTTAGAATAATAAATAGTATTTAAATTTATCACTGTTTTATGATAAATGTTCAATAAAGGCATTATTTTAATATATTACTAGTTACTGCTTTCCTCATGGAATAAGTTATTACAGTTTCTTGCGAATAAACCATTGAAGTGTGTTAATACACATATGCTACTTTTAGGTACAATTTTGGTCTAGGTTTAGGTTTAAAGAATTTTATTGCTCATAAAGAACAAGGTTCACTTAAAATGTGATTTAACACTAAAACTTATAACTAATTAAAGTGATTAGTCAAGTATAACATATTTGTTCAGCAATCTTAGGTTATTTTATTTTAAAAATATTTTGTTAAGTTTACTTTTAAAAACAGAAATTTGACAATCTTTAATACGAGTATCGTTAGGTACCTTATTATAAAATGTTGCACTCTTATAAAGAATAATATGTTTACCATACATGGTTCTGTGTGCTTGTAATTTTAATTTGTTCAATTTTTATTAAATTTATTATTTTATTTTATTATTATTAGTATATACTAATTTTATTACGTATTGGTACAAGGCTGTGTCCATTACAAATTTCATGCAAATAAGTATTTCTCTAAATAACATATTTTTACACTTATACCGTACTAGCATTCCCTATGTCGCTGTTGTGTATGTATGTAGGTATGAATACACATTACAACATGCAAGATCCGGGACAATCGTGTCTACACATAAAATAAATCTTTGCCCCAGTCAGGTATCGAATCTGGAATTCTGCACCTAGAAGGCATGGTCACTAACACTGAGCTAACGCAGCCGTCAATTGAGATTAAAGCTCTTCGTTTTACTGTAGGTTATATATTACACTAGCTGCGCCCTGCAGTTACAACTGCGTGGTAATGGATGATGATGATGATGATGATGACTGTGAAAAGAATTCTATGTATTAACCAAGCGCTTCGTCTACCTCTATACCAAACTTTATAAAATTTGGTCCAGTCGTTTGAGCGTGAAGAAATAACATATGTACAATACAAACATACTCACAAACTTTCGCTTTTATAATGTTAGTGTGAAGTATGATATAAAGTAATAGAAATATATGTATGTGTATGTTTTCAATTATGTAGGTATTGAAGGCAAGTTAATTTTAGAAGATTAAAATACCAGTCTATTGATAAAACTTCTATCGATAGACTGACACCCGCTATATAATTTAATTGTTTAGTTTCACAATACCTAACCATGATAGTATCAAAATAAAATTACCTCACTTAGACCATTTCACCGAAACCAAAGGTCATTTCCCCAGAACTCCATTATTCACCAGTGACGTAAAATCACAGCGTTAGGCGTCAGACTATGATTCAGTAATTTAGTGACCCTTACCCTTGGGTGCTAAAGGCTTTTCCATCGTAAAACTTTATTCTTTCACCTTCGTAGCCGGCATTTGAAATTAGAACTTATAAGACTTCGAGGACTACGAAGGTGAAAGATTGGTTACCTTGAATTGATAGGGCCTAGCACGAATAACTGCGTAAGTGTAACGTAACGTGTCGTTTACGTCAAACAGTCGAAACTGTCAAGTATCTAGGGCAATTTTGATACAGATAACTCATGTTTTAATTGACGTCCACGATACTAATACGTTTCAAAATGTTTATTGTGTATTTATACAACCTCTGTATTTTTATATTTACACATGTATAAATGTACCTGTGTAAATATTCTACTTTAAAAACTTTAAGTAATTGATAATTGATACTAGGAAACAATGAATGCCAAGGTTTTATAACGTTTATTATACAAATATATCTGACAGAACTGGTATGAAAAGATAGCTTTCTGCCCAATAGAATATTGGTTATAAATAGGTATTGTGGAGTAAATTACGATTACAAGAATTTCTCACGTAAAAAATATAACTATAATTATTTCAGATATATTTGTTAGGAGAATATTGGAAGAGCAAATACATAAAATGGTGACAACCATATAATAAGTTTCTTAATATATTAAATTGTATTTTGGACTAATCTATAAATGTAATCGTCTAATGCCTATTATCACTGGGTTAGCTTTTGTGACAACTATGTAGGTATGAGAAAACTGAAAAACTATACATACCTACATAAGTTGACATGAAATATATTTTTACTAGTAATCAAATGCACATTACAGAAAACATACATAAGTCTATAAATAAAAAAATATAGGTTACGAGTTTCACCTCTATCATTGAACTGATTTTGCCTCGAAGGACTGTACACATGTAGGTCTAACCGGGCGACACCAGATAGTTCCTTTTATAGGGGCGCTGACGCACCACACCTCGTATTCACCTCTTAGAAGACACGGGCTCCCACATATTATAATAAAGCAAAATATTTTATGTTTACCCTAATTTATATACAAACCTATTTTAAATGAAAAATAAGTGTATATTGTACAAATACTCGTAACGAACATACGTTATATTTTATTTCGTGCATACAGTGTTTTTAATTAATGCGATTTATTAAATACAATCAAGTTCAAGTTTATACAAGTAGGTATAAAACGTGACTCTGAATGTTTTCACTATCAATAAATAGTTGGTATTAAAACTTACTATTTTGATACGCTTATCCGATCAAAGTGCCAAGAGCGCAGAAAAACAAGGCGCTTAATGAACTTTTGAGGACGAAATGTACATGGCTGAATCAATGCATGTATAAACGTTGCGCGACGTATATGACTGGCATAGTATGAAATCGTGAGCAGATGACGCGAGACTTCGCGTGACGTATGCCAGTTAACAAAGCTGCGAGCTGGTAGGTATATTGCGAAATAATTTCGACTTTATTGTCGTCGACGACGCAACCGAATGGGAATATTTACACTCGAACACTGTAATAACTTTCGCTGTTAATAGTAAGTTGTACCGTCTGAGCGACTTAATGTTGGTGGTGGCTTACGGCTTTCAAATACCTGGAAGAGTTCTCCGAATTTATTACTTGAAAATTTAAGATGTTTTGAAATGGTGAGTATAAAGCAAAGGATTTGTTTGTAACTAGCAAGTTTTTTATATTATCAACTAAAGATTAATTGTGGTAAAGTAGAGAGGTGTCATTATAGTCTTATACCTTCAATATAATTATGCTACTTATAAATATTTTCACACTAATGTGAATTTGATATTTTCTTTGCCTATTTAAAGGCGGTGATATTTGTCTTTCATGCCAAAACTACAAAACTAATTTTAGAAGAAATGTTTAACATAGGCAGACTTGGAAAATAGGGCAACTATTTATCCCGAAATGATCTTGTGGGCATTTAAAAAGATGCAATACGGGTGATAACTGGCAGACAATTTTCAAGATTTGCGCGTTCTTTAATTTATTATATTATTATGCGATTCATAGCCACACATTATGTTTGTTCGAAATGCCAAAAGAACCATTCCGCATATTTACATTTTGTTACTGTTTTCAAATTGATTGAAATCAGTTTGTTGCCTCATTCTACTTCTGTAATTGTTATCGATTCGATTTCTTGACAATTGATGTTATATAAATACGTCAGAACTGTCAAGGACAAAGTTTCCATTGAATATGGCACATACATTCCTACCTGAAAGCTGACTCATCGAAATAAAGAACTATTTCAACTTCGATTCAATTGTTGACAATTCTAGCGAAAGCAATTATTTGTAAAAGGTTTTAAAGAATTCTGAATAACACATTCCATTTTTAAACATTAATGCACACTAAGCATCCTTCCATGATGTATATAAATGATAACGTTTATCGGAAAACACAATTATTATCAAACAATGTTTCTTTTTTGTCTTTTGTTTGTTTTTTTTTTGTTTTTTGTTATTTAATCGTTCACTAACTCATACCCCTGCATCAGAACTTCATGTATGGAGGAGACATAAAGACACATATCCAATCAAAAAACCCAAGATCCGATAACAAACATCAACAACAAAATCTGCTTATCACAAAAATATTGACTCTAGCGAGGGACCGAACCTAACGAAAGAAAAAAATTACGCAGGCGTTACAAGACCAGCAGGCCTAGACAAAATTCAAGCACGCGTTTTTCCGCACACGCTACAGACAGATCGTTCCCGGGTCCCGTCTACGAACTTAGCGTGACGTCATCTGACTGACTGACTGACTTTTCCACAGGTAATGTCAATGCCATAAATTTTGGAGTTGTCGTTTGGCGTTAACGTTAACAGAAACATCTTTTGTCTAGGCTTGCTGATCACTTACAACTGAGCTAATGGGCTCATTGAAAGGCACGAATGACGTTAAATTCATAAGCAACTTGTATACCACACATATTAATAATTTAATTTGTAACAGTATTGCATATTCATCAAAACTATCCTCATAATGCACTACCAACTGGTTATATCCATGTTTATTAATTTCACATAGTATCTTAAATCAAAGGCATCAAGGGTTACGCCTTACACTAAAAGCTGCCCCATCAATAACAATATAAACTTAGAAATATCTAAAATATAGCCACTTAGTAGTGGAATAACTTTGTAGTTTACAAGGTAAGCCAATATCTAATCAGAGTACAAAATCTTAAAGCAATCTAGTGGACCGGTCGAATTTCTTTAATGAGTCACCCGCGCTAACGATTTTACGTCAAAGAACAATAGAGCATGAATAATGGAAAGCACGTACAGCCCGACCTAAATCTAGGGTTATGTAGAAGTTACCTTAACGATCACTAGACTGGCCCTTATTTTTAAAACCAGGGCGACTGACCACAATCAAAAGAAATGATCTTTATTACGTCAAACCACGGCGTTGCGTATTATTTTGTAGTGGCTTTTTCCGTTTAGGTATGATGTAAGAAATAAAAATGCCTAAATCCGATTTAGTTAAAAGGTTAAAGTTCAAGAATTGTATGCAAAAATATTCAGCCTGTTCGTTATTTTTTACGTCCTGCTGTGTGCGTGGTGATGGATGATGATGAAAATTATCCTAATCGTTAATCCAGCGCCTCATTTAACTCCATACCAAACTTCACCTGCTGTTTCTCCCTCGTGGTGATGGATGATGATAATGATGATGAAAAGTATCCTATGTGTTAATCCAACACATAGGATACATTTACCTCCATACCAAATTTCATCGAAATTGGCCTAGTCGCGTGAAAGAGTAACAAACGTCCATTCGTCCATACATACACATTTTTGCGTTTATATAAACTACATTGTATAAAATAGTATAGTATATATACGAGTATATTTATAACGATCGATATCTAGATCTACTAAGAACATTTGAACTGATTTAAACGACAAGACAGCAACGCATTTCATTAATACATTGCGAGAAAGACAATAAAAAGATATACCTGTCAGGAAAAACGTGACATAAATTCGAAAATACCAAATTCAAGTCAATAAATTTAGTGGGACAATGAGAGCGGGCAATAACCATATTAATATTTACAAAAGGAAATTAATACAGAGAAAAAACTTCGTCCGCCTTATGATAAAACGCGGATGAAACATAGTCCCGAGTTTTGGCCTTGGTTGAGGGGATTTGCTACACGCTATTTGTTTAAACCATGTTTTAAACTCGGGTCTATATTTGATGTATTCTTTGTAATAAGGCAGCGTATGTTTTAGTCAATCAAAGATGACGAGGTAGTTGTACGTCGTGAGCACCATGCCTGCTGATATGCATGCTAGTTACTATGACATTGGGCCTAGCATGATAATATGCGTAATTGTAACGTAATCGTTTCGTTGACGAATAAAGTACAAATAATAATAATAATATAATAATAATAATAATAATCTTTATTGCCACAAAATATTTACACAACCAATAAATTTATGTCTGCAAAAGACGATACACATTCGATTGATATTGCTTAAGTGTAGAACCTCAGATGCCTAAGCTAGGCTTAGTCAACCTGTATTAAAGGCATCTGCAAAAAACAAACTATGAGTTATCTGTGCCACAGTTGTACTAGATAAATGATAGTTTGTATGTATATGTTAACAATACTATTACGTTATAATTACGCAAATTTTCGCTCAAGCCCTGCTGCTGAGCGTCAATGAGTAACAAAGAACTACACATCCATACATCAATACATCCATACTCACAAACTTTCGCGTTTATAATATTAGAAGGATTAATAATTTGGCATCTTATTTACGCTTAGAAAAAAAAAATTATAAGTGAAACTAACGTCAACCGATTCGTTTCGTTGACATATTTTTTTAGATATTATAAATGTTCACTAAACACTTTATTCGGATATGTTCACTGATACACAATTTAAAAAAATACTATAGAATAAATCTATAGAAAAAAATTGTTAGCTTTCTCAAAAACACCCTAGAGGATGTTTCCGTCGATGAAATGAATCAACTCCATTTAGTTTATATGGAAATATTATATATTAGTTATTAGCAAAAAATTGTATGTAATCCCAACAAACATTCCAATACATTAGTGAAGTCAGTTTTCTTGTAAAATCGTAAGAATATTTACAAAGAAAATATGGTATCAAATATTGAAAATATTGAAAGTGCGTATAAAACGCTAAGTATTTAGTACAGCCATACAACTTCTCTACAGTTTCGCCTTTATATTAATAAAATTAATTATGAAGCCAATAACGATAAATTACGATGATTATGTATAGGCTATCAAGCTGGTGAACATAATCTGTTGTGCTTCAATTTTTTGTAATCACCTGCAGGTTGGCAACCAGTTACTACTAAGCTAATATATATATACTGAAACATAACCTTTCTAACAAGGCCGTAATAACTTCTGAATAATAAACTTACCACAAAGTATACACACATTTAGAACTTAACATTTTATTATCTTTTATGTTTTCAAATCACTGCTTGGTGAAACCAAACTTTGGCAAGTTTAAAGAGAGTAAAATTATACATCCACGGACCGGATTTGAACCCGCGTTTGCCGACAACCCGCGTCAAACGCTATGACGGCTAAGCCATCAAGGCGGTCAGTCCGAGTTATTAGCCGTTAATTTAACTTTCTAGTTTATTTTTAAGCAATGCACGGGGACGAGCTGACATCTATTTAATAACTTGAAAAGCTTTATCCTACCGAAAGAGTTATTACAAAACTTCTCTTTCGTATGAGTCTCGCAACACTTATAATTTTTATAAGATGATTTTCATTCTCAAACTCACGTCTTTCGACTATACGACAATACGTGTCAGACACGAACTCTCGGAAGAAGTTGGTTCGAATCCCAGCCGAAGATGTATAATTTTTATCCTCTAAAATTTAACTAAGTAGGATTTACTGCTGTAAACAATAGAATAAAATATATTTAAAAAAATCCTTTATAACACAGAACGCCTTTAGATTCATTGGAAATCTAAATCCAGTCTATTCGAAAGCAAACGTCGCAGCATAGTGCTGTTTCATAGTAATTAAGATTAAAGCTGCCTATTTAGGCAGGGAGATGCTGGTTGTCCAAATTACTCATAAAAGTATTATTTGATAGTTCCTGTTTATATTATAAATGAAAAATGTGTGTCTTTGTTACTTTTCCGTGCTGAAATATTAGGATGAATTTTAAATGGACAAAACACTCACGCAGTAGTAAAACCTAGACTTCAATAGCTGGTTCCTATGGGATAATAATAACGAGAAGGTTGTCGAAGACTCTTACTAGCTAACTCACTCATGTTCCTACACACATTTCGCACTAATCTTTTTGCTGCTAGGCCTCATCACAGAACGTAAGCTAATAAGTTTCCTGACATAAATTTAAAGGGTAGTTTATAGTGTAGGGTTGCAAGAATGTACAACGTAGTACGTTGCATAAAATTTAATGTTATTGTGTTGTAGTACTTACATAATGAAGATATTTTCACAGCGAGGAGCTGTTATAAAATACAATTTACGCGCCGTTTACCCTCGTGTCAAATGCACTGTTTTACACACATACACCCGCACACCCTCGTACACATACACATACTCTCACACTCGCAACGTCACATACTTACATATACGTGCACACTTAAAAATTTAAATTAATTGCACGGCATGTGAAAAATCTTCTTAAGAATCAGCTTGACGATAAAAATTTAATTTACTTGACAATAAAATAAATACTATAGCAACCGGTGATATAATAAACTCGTTAACCTCAAACATATTTTATACGGGCGATATATTTTATCAGTAATTAAATCAACCAGAGTATAACTGTCTAAAGTCCAACTAAAACCTGTGCTAAAACTGTCATTGTAATTGCCCATTCTAGTAGACTATAAGTCGTCTGTAATGGGACAATATCGGTTTTGTAAGTCATTCTTTTATGGGACAATGTATACGATTCTATAATAAAGTTCCCAATGTTATCCGAGATTTGCCTATTAATAAGTTTAAAATTACTATTAAAACTAAACTCTGTCAAAAAGGTTATTACATAATTTCGGATTACTTGGAGGATAAAACAGCTTGGGACTGATCACTCCAGGATCTATCTACTCGTGTACTAAGATGTCAAAGTGTAGCGTGTCTTGCCATACTGATACCATTATTATGTTCTCTTTTGTAAGGCAACACACTGGAGCTAATATTTGTAGCACCTAAGTAAAAACATTGTAAAATCATCTATATAAAAAGAATGGCCCCGAGTTTCTTGCCGCTTCTTCTCGGTTGGCTCTATGTATTTTGGAACGCGGCGGTAGTCTTTAAAGTACATTATAATGAAAAATTGACGTTCATAAGTGCGTCTTTGATGCCTAAATTGAATAAATGATTTTGACTTTGACTTTGACTTTGACTTTGCTAAAACTGTCATTGTAATTGCCCATTCTAGTAGACTATAAGTCGTCTGTAATGGGACAATATCGGTTTTGTTTATTATTATATTCAGTGTGGGCTGAACGCTCCTCACGAATCCCGTAGTATATGAATAATGGGAACTACAGATCAATTGCAAAGTAAACATTGTTTACGCAAAAACTAACATGAACATTTAATTTGTCAAAAGTGCATGAATGCATACAACAAGCTTATTATAGGTAGTTACTAGCTGCGGCCAGCAGTGTGAGTGTCCCGCGTGGTGATCAATGATAATGATGACAAGTACAATTTGAAAAATTTAATACCAACTTCCATTCAGTTATTGGAGTGTAACACAAAAACTACTTAACCGACTTTAATGAAATTTAAATGAAACCATACGGAAAGCACTAGCTTTCAAACAAAAAAAAATTTGAGAATCGGTTCACCCTATCGAAAGTTAAGAGGCAACAAACATTAAAAAAAAACAAAAAAATACAGTCGTATTGATTACCTCCTCCTTTTTCCTTTCCTCCTTGGAAGTCGGTAGAAAAGTATCCTATGTCCTATGTATCTATTATTAATCCACGCAGTGCATCATCTACCTCCAAACCAAATTTCATAAAAATCAGTCCCGCCGTTTGAGCGTGAAGAAGTAACAAGCACACACAAACTCACTCACAAACTTTTGTCTATAAATATTAATGTGATTGATACTGTTCGTCTTGTTAGAAGCTTTCTTAAATTAATGTGGGGCAGCATTATAATATAAGAATTAAACAAGACTAGTCCGATTGGTAAAAGATTGTCTATATCTGTCGGGAATACCCAGTTGAATTCAGATAAAACATTCCTATGTGTTAGGCCTGGACTGGACTGGATGCACCGGGCACAAGATCGCCAGGAATGGAAAAAAGGGAAGAGGCCTACATCTAAGAATGGAACACAACGAGGCCTCCATGATGATGATGATGATATGTTAATTATTATCATAGCCCCTGCGCAAGGATGACACGCAAAATCGTGAAGCGTTCCACATTTTCTCTTTCACACTAACACACACACACACACATAAACACACGCGCACACACACACTTTCACACATTCCCTACTCAACCATCTCAACATCCTTACAACAACTACAATTTAATATACGACTGTAGTTAATAGTTACATTTATATAATGTAAATCCGTTATTGGCCTTAAGTTAAGTTGCCTGATACTGTTTTGTTTATTTAAGGGCTGTGGATTTTGTACAATAAATAAAATAAAAATGAAATAAAATAAGCCTGGGTACAGGCTATCTACATACCATTTCATCTAAATCCATTAAACTCTTTTAGTATAAAGAAGTAACAAAACCTCAATACGTACTTATTCACGAACTTTTAGATCTTATACAACTAGCTGCACCCCCCGTTTACACCCGCGTGGTGATGGATGATTAAAGTGGTAAGTGTTAATCCAGCGCCTCATCTACGTCCATACAAAATTTCATAAAATTTTTATTATAAAAACTAACGTGGTTTGTACACATTTTTAATATGAAAAACGGGATTCACTCACGTTGATAAGTCAGTAAACTATATATGGAAATATCTGACTTATTCACACTTGAGTGAATCCCGTTTTACATTATTAAAAATTCAACAAAATTGTTCTCGCCGTTTGAGCGTGAAGGAACAACAAACATAAAAGCACACTCCCTAACTTTTGCCTTTATAATATTTTGTTGTGCAGTGTGACATAAACTAAATTTCACTTTGAATTTAAACTGACATTTCTAACTCTAGCAGACCATGCTTTGCAGACAGAAAGAAAAGATTCGTCACAATTTCCAATGTCTCTCCAGCGAGGAAATCCAATAAACATGAAAGATACTAAAATATATTCGTTAACGTTTTTGCAACAAGGTACCACAATTTTATTAGACAATATCCACTGGACCTCACACAGAGAACCATAATTTCGCTTTACGAAGTAATTTCTGAACGTGCTATGTTCTATCGTAATAAAATCCTCGAAGTATCAATATACTACACAAACAAACATAAACTAACAATAAGTTTAATAACCTGACTACAAAAATAACGAAAATGCATAATAAAGCGCATAAAATCCGCAATTTAAGCATTTTGTGTATCCAGTGATTCAAAGACAAAAATCGGTTGAACCGTTGAGTAGTACAACATTCATACAGGTCAAACACGTAACCCTCCTTTTGGGTTTCATCGCAGTCGGATAATCGATAAAGTCAGTATGAGTATGAAATAGTTTAATCGTGAAATTTCATAGTTAAATAGTAAGAAAAATATTACAAAAAAAAAAACACAAGTGCATTTCAAACTATATCGGTGTTAGAAAAAACAACACCACAATATTGTTGTGGTTTCTCCTAAACCGTGCCAAATGTCTTTGTTAAGTTGTTTCGTAACAATGTTGCTCGCGCGCCGCTCAATGACTCTATACAAAAGACTTCAACGCGTGCGTGGGCGCATACTTAGGTTATAACATGGTTAAAATTTTACTCTTATATTATCCGGTGAGGTTTAAGTCTTTTGAGTAGGTTTTAATGGCTACCTGGCCTGTTTAAAAGCACATTCTTTATTTTATCCAAAAATTAATGAAGCAGAGTGAGTAGAAAGGCCGCGTTCCGGAAACTTCGCGAAGTCGTCAAGACATAATCTGCCTCAAGACAAAAGTCTGTGATCAATGTTTGTTACCAGTGATGACATATGGCACTGAATCTTGGTCTCTTACTATGGGCCTCATAAGCAACCCCAACGTCATATAAAGAGCTATGGAGCTATGCTCGGGGTTTCTCTAAGTGATCGATTCAGAAATGAGGAGATCCGTAGACGAACTAGTCAAGTCACCGACATAGCCCAGAAGATAAGCCAGTTGAAGTGGCAGTGGGCAGGCCACATGTCACGCAGAACAGATGGCCAATGGGGCGGAAGTTTGTGTAGTGGAGACCACGGACTGGCAAGCGCAGCGTAGGTCGTCCACCGACAAGGTGGACAGACGACCTGATAAAGCTCTTAGAATGATGTTAGATGGAGGCCGCTTCCAGCTGGTTCTGGTTGAAAATTATGGGGAAGGCCTATGTTTAGCACTGGACGTTCTACGGCTGAGATTATGATGATGAAGAAATAATAATAACATAATATGAAAATTAAACTGCTAATACTATAAATACTAAAATATAAGTTATCTTCAGAAGAATAAGATACTAATAAACCAATTACCCCAAACAAAATAAAATAAAATAATTAAAATAGCCATCGATTTAACTACCATATACGAACTTATTACTCGTATAAAAGACGCTACCAGTGGTGAACATTCCCAAAACGCTTGCAGGATGATCACATTGAATGGAAATGCTGTTTCGTTCTTTCTTTGTATTAAATATTGATGGTGAATGTCTGTTAATCTTTATTCAAACCAAAAAAAGACTATTGGAGTTCTGGTTCTTTCTTATAAATTATTAATCAACAAGTAACCAGATTGCGAAATTCAATTCAAATCATTATTGCAGATACATGAAATGCAGCCATCAAGAGGCATGTGATATTTCGTTTTGATATTCTTTTTAAATGGAATTCCTCATAAGTTTATTTCAAATCCCTTTATCAAGACCGTATTGCCTGTTTCTTATTATTTGTTTTTATTTTTAAAATAGGGCTTCTTGCATTGTAGTCATATTTATTGTTGATTAGCGTAAATTATACTTTTATACTTTTATGAACATTGAAAACATTAGGTATTTGTTAAAATTTTTGCTCTAATTTAGCTTGCATGTAAATCGAAATATTTGAGACTTCGGCACAAAAAAAATAATCATATATATTCTGAAAAATATATGTCACTCAAAGTTGTCTATATTTTCTTATTATTTATTTATATATATATATATATATATAAATATGTACCTCTATTTCTCCTGGTCACGCTATAGCTTGAGAACGGATGGAACAATCTCGCTGTTTCTTTTTTTGTTGTGTTAATTATTGTCAGGAGAAGGTTCTTATGAAAGAAAAAACAAGAAATGATGGATGCTTATGGTGAAGCCAAATGCCGAGCCTACTACGCGAACGAAGTCGTGGGCAGTCGCTAGTAAATAATTATTTTCAAAAATATTGCCAAAGTCTTGCTGTCAAGTTGTTGACAACAAGACTTATGTAAGGCCTGTTGCAAGTAATTGTACTTTTTGTATCTCGTCCTTCAAATTAATATGAAATAATGGTAAATATGGTATGTATGGTAAATAAAAAGACATTTTTTTCTGTTTATTTCACGTTATGTGAAATTTGTATATTTGTATATTTTGCTATATGTATATTGTAATACAAAGTTTTTCAAGTTAGAAATATGCCGCAGGAAATGTAGTCACTGGCTTAGTAAAGCAATAGCAAGTTTGCGCATTATTTCTTTGAACCCCTTAAAGAATCTCATTTTCCTTTCAAAATAATAAACCATTGCCATTGTTTGCTAAGAATCCGTCGGTGTCGCGAGATCTAACGAGATCGACGGACATCAGTGATAAGTGTCTGAGATCTGTCGTTTAGATGGCGCTAGAGTCGCTAGAGTCGATCACGATCTCGCCATCAACTCGAGTGCTTTCTGAGATTCAGCCGCATCATGATATTATTTGATACGAACAAGGTTATTTTGAACTTTACGGTTGAGAAATAGAATCTTGTTTCGTTTGAACTGTGTGATATTTAATATGTCACTTAAAATTTATTTGACCATACAAGTTGAGATATTATTACAGATTATATACATACATAGGTATTACTATATATTAGACAACGCTCGGAATATGCATCCATATCCATCTTAACATTTTTTTGCAGAAATCATATTCAGATTTGTGATTACACTAAATATTTATATTCCCGATATTCATGGCTTGACGTCACATTATAAGTGTCAACTTATTCTAAAAAAATTAAAACAAGTTAATGGAATACCCGTTCAACCATGCCATAATATAATCGTAATAATGTTTAACGTACTTATTAAACTTAAAGGAACTCTATCTTGATAGGCATAAGGAACATATATAACTATAAAATCACTAATAGCGTATTAACCGGCCAACATGCAATGATGCATGCATGGTATGGAACCGGAGCCATAAGCTTACTAAACATTTAGATAAGAAGTTAGAATGCTTATTTGAACTGTCGGGTTTTAACAAAAACGTTTTTTAATTAAAAACTAAAAGCTTGACATGTATTCAATAGAGATAAGATTAGTAAAAGCTCCAAAGTTCCAAAGAAAACAGTTAAAGATGAAGTTTGTACTCTACTAAAGATAGGTATATATAAACTGACATGCGCAGACAGAGCCAAAACTTTGCCACATAACATAAACAAAAGAAAAATGGAAATAAAGTTATGAAAATACATATAAAATACATTTAAAGTGCTTGCAAATTTGTTAAGACTCTATAAATGTAGAGTTGTAAGAAGTACGCCCCTTAAATAATTTCAAAGCTTTCGAAACTATTCTAATCTGTAATGTTGTGGAGTTCTATTGAACAAGCCATTATACTCCGCAACAACATAAATCCAACTAGTTAACACTTACAAGTGGCAACTAAATAATAGCAGTAGGTACTCACTGTTATCACGCAACAATTACGAAAGCTCCAGTTTATCAGCGGTTATGTAAAACGTCTCGGCTCGAGTACTTTCGCTCCAGGCTCCCGCCAAAAGATCTCAACCCTCAGGCACCCAGCACACTAGCATAGCACAGTCAGTAAACACACGGTACACAACTGTTTGATTGTGTTGTCAAGTCCACGCGAGGCCGTAGCACGTCCGCTGTGCGCCTTCGCCCGTACGGTACTAGAGTGCCGGCCGGCTACCGCGGACCAACCAGCCGCCACCGGCCGTCTTACCTTGCCCGTGTGTCCACACATGAAACCTATCCTACAAAGCACTGCGTGTAGGCCCTATACCTGCCTATAATGGTACATATTCTTATTGCACGTTTTATCGCATAGCGCGAGTCTTGACTTTTTGTAACGACCGGATTATGCGCCTCTAAAACCTTTGGAGTAGATATCGATATAAAATCTGACGCACAAAAGCTTCCTTTATCGACGCATTAAATTTATGTTCCACTTTACAGGGTAAATAAACTTTACATGGGTAATAGAGAAGTAAACAAATATAGTCTGATGGAAAGTTCATCTGAAAGTTAAATAAGAAGTGCCGGGAACTTCGACATCTGACGGACGAAGTTCGATGAGTATTTGAAGACGCTATCTCGAGCCCGTCTTGTGATTGCGATGGGACTGAGTTGTTTACTTGCTAAGTCTTTTATAAAAACTTATTCTGCGAAATGATCGCGTGACGTGTAGAGGGTGAAACCCTAGGGCAGGCCACCGACTTGCATGTAATTAACGAAAGGAAGTTTGCTTCTTTTCGGGGTCGAGCGTGACTTACACCCTTCGGAACATTAGAAGTTAGGAGGCAATAAAGGAAAGTACGTGATATCGAATATCACGGGCAACAAACAAAAACACTAATTGCTCGTCATAAATCTATAACTACTTCAATAAAACAATATTATATAATTTAGAATGATAATATGTTTTTTTTTTATTACACATATAAAAAAAAAACAATGAATACTTTTATTTATGCTTATTGATGTTATGCTAATTTGTGTCGCTCAAGATCATAGCAGCCGCGACTAGACATGCGTCAGTTATGGCTTATTCTGTTATAAGAAAAAGTTGGAATAATTTGGTCAAATATGGTTTTTAGAGATCAAAAGCAGTGCCGATGTGAGGCGACTCCACGTTTCCGATCCGACAATGGATAATCAAAAGTCCGTATCTCATTCTGCGGGACCTTGCCTCGCCTGGACGTTACGTTATTTCGATTTCATTTGCTTGCTCGTGCGGCTATTTTTTTATCTCTTATTGGACTACCCGCCTAGAGGTCATACCTCGATCCCGAGCCTTTGTTACTCCCGGAGAAATATGAGGCCAAGTCGGCAGGCACCTTCGAATAAATGGAATTTTTTCTAGCCATATTGAAATATCTTTAGGCGATGCTGAGAAACAGAAAGATTAATTCTCGAATGATGAATGGTACACGTAAATCTTGTTTGTAATTTACTGTTGGCTAGTTATCGCTTTTGTCCATAACGCTATTATGCATTTTAGAATATTCGTTTAATAAGATACATTTTAAAGGTAACGAGAAAAGGCATATCATGGTCGATTGTTCTGCAGTCCGTTAGGCGGTTGAGTTTTTCTTTTTATTTCGGTAAACTAGTAGGGAGAGCCGAGAGGATTTTATTTTCTTTTTGTAAAAAAAGAAATTACAAGTCACGAGTGCTGTGGCTGGTGGTGCGAGTGCCTAGATTAATTGAATTCTTAGGTGTGAAGAGATGTTTTCGAGAGTGCGGGGGCGAAACTTTTTAGATATGGAGACGAGGGACATCACTCAAGGTACAAGATAAAGCGAGAGATCGTTGCAGGTTTTGCCTCGATTTAAATTACCTGGGCCGTTTCACGGTGAATAAGTAACATAACTGACTCACATAATTTAGCATTTACGGTTAATTCATATTGTGATTATTTTGCTGAAATTTTAGGCTGTTTCCTGTACCGACCAAAGCAGCCACAATTAAAATATTTCCCACAGATGTTCTTAGTGCAAACACTTTTGGCCGATGCTTCGATAATTGGTAGCAATATCATTTTGATCATGGTACTTGGAAATATTTGTGCTCAACCATCGTTATAGTGAATCAATTAAGGTTAATTTAAATTTTAAATTTAATTTAGTTAATGATGCATTTGATTTGAAAATGCATTATCTTATATATCTACTTATATCATATTTTGTGGAAGTTACTTTTACGTTCTTCTCTCTTCGGTCGTTCACTCATGACTGAGGATCGTGATCATCACGGCAGCACTTTGCATCTGACGAACTGTCTCCATTGGTTCCGGTCTGTGGCCATCTCCACCGCGGTGTAAAAGCGTTCCTACTGCATGATGAGTACTGATGCAAATAAACACCATTCCGTATGCGTGTAACGACAGCTTTATTTTAATACTTATTCGTTTGTCAAAGTCAAAGTCAAAATCATTTATTCAATTTAGGCATCAAAGACGCACTAATGTACTCCGCCGCGTTCCAAAATATATAGAGCCTACCGAGAAGAAGCTGCAAGAAACTCGGAGCCATTCTTTTATATAGATGTTTACAATGTTTCTACTTAGGTACTACAAATATTACATTTTATGGATGGCAGAGTGACAGCTTGCCAGAAGTAGAATATTCCAAGCATCTTTGTCTTCTATATAATGTCGGACTTTATAATAAGCTTTTTTATTAACACGTTTTTTACAGTTAACTTGAATTTGCCCACTGTGAGCTCAGTTATGTGTTTTGGGGTTTTATTGTAAAAACGCACACAATTTCCTAGGAATGACTCATTAGTCTTCGCAAGTCTAAAACCAGGTACAGCTATCATATTTGTATTTCTAGTGTTAAAAGGGTGGTGATCACTATTTAACTTTTTACGAACATACATACATACATACGCTTCACACTTCACACAAATTAAGGTATTTATCCGATGATCACTCTCAAATCGGGCCAACACCATTAAGACACTGTTAAATGGTCAATCATCACCTCTCATCGCCTACGCGCGCGCGCTCATGCAATCGAAATATGCATATTACATATGTAAATGCATATTATTAACATGTATACGACATCTGTAATTAAACGAGTGTGTAATCTTTAAAGCTGCAATTAACTTATCGATGATCGAAATTAGAATTAAGCATTATTTTTATAAGATCGTTTCACACATTTCATCATTAAGTATTTTTATAAGTATTTCTAGAAATGAAAATGTGGAGAAAAATAATTAAAAATTGAGATTGCTCGGTTAAGTCCATATGTGTGTCTTTAACCAGAGTTATGTCGCTAGACAACGGCCTTGATATAAATAAACTAGCTGTGCTCTGCGTGATGATGATGGTGATAATGAATTAAAATATATAGCATATTAACTCTTTTATAATGTACCATTATGATGGTAAAATGTTTTTTGAAATCGGTCCAGTAGTTTTCGAGTTTATTCGTTCGAATAGGAATCTGATAGAGTAAGATTATTTAAAATCGGTCCAGTAGTTTCGGAGCCTATACAATTCAAACAAACAAATCTTCCCTCTTGATAATATTATTTATAATCTAAGATGGTTTGGTACTAACTTAAGGGTGTGCCACTCATACTCCGCACTAACGTTCCCGGTATCGCAATTACATCTCACAACATCCAAGATCCGACAGCAAACATTTTCGCTCATCACAGGAATATTAGTCCGAGATATGGACCGAACCTGGGTCACCACTTCGAAGGTAAAGTCACTGCCAAATGAGCTAACGGAACCGTTTTTGTTTTAGTATAATCATAGATCAAAAGAGTCTGGTAAACTCTTCTAATGGCACACCCATTATTTCCTTAATCTAAACAACCTCTAAAAAGCTTATGAAGTTTCCATATATTGAATATTGGCAGAATTGCAATAAACAGCTCCATAAACAAAGAAGTTAAGTCGGGTAGACTTCGGGCATTAATAAATTTTGAACGATACAAAAAGTTTCAAGCTTAGTTTTTAAAGTGACATAACATACAATTTCTAAAAAACTACGTAAAACTATCTCGAGCGAAATGGTTTTAATACTCTAACCTAGAACCGTTGGAATCACAAAGTAGTGATGCATAAAATCAGAAGAGTACACTATTTACAGTTGCTAAACTTATGCCGCCTTATAAAGAACTTTAACTAAAAGTAGTCGCAAATTTAAACAATGGCTTAAGCAAATTTGATATGTGAAATCAAATATCTTAAACCATATGGCTAGTTTAAACTCGGAACTGTCTTTAGTTCACGAATTAGAATAATTTTATTAACCACAACCATATAATAAACCTAAGTTTTTAAACTAGCGTGGTCACAAACATTAGAAATATTCAGTTTCGTCTGCTGCGTAAACTTTCACCCACCCGTAATACCTCAGGGGTGCAATTCTCTAATGATTCGTCGACGAGCTCACGGTTGTCAAATCCTTTATGAGATACCGCCCTTGTACATAAGGTTGTTTTTTCCAACGTTTCTTGTATATACATAATATAACTATTTAATAAGACTAACACAATATAGTACGTAATGCATTTATATAGATTGCGCGAAAGTTGAAATTCAGCCACTTAAAAACAGTGAACTAAAAATGATATTGTCTTTTTATTAATAAAAAAGGTTACTTATAGCAAAAAGGATAGACTTATCCTGTGTTACGGTTGCGTTATGATGTGATCATAAAGCTGTTTTTATTTCTTATTTTCTTCTTTCTTTCCTTTTCTATGGTTTAAAAAATTTGAGGACTTGACAACAATCAGGCATGCCCTGAAGTGTTCTAATGTGATGTCACTAGCGGCCAAACATACCACAGGTTTCGGTTTATAAACATCTAATTCTCTCATTTTATACTTCAAGTTTCATGTTATGGGCAAACTTACAGCCATCTTATCTGTTATGGACGGTTCCAATAATTTATCTATCGCCGGTTAACCTTACTAGAAATAGATATTTGACACTATTTGTATGGACGTAATGTAATTTTTTTTCTGTAGTAAGGTAAACTGTGCATAGCTAGATTATTGGGATCCCCATTAGTCACAGTAGGAAGAGTTATCTTAAACCAGGCACTATGCCTTTAATCATATCATGTAATCGTGCATTTGTGTACCTACGCCAAAATGCGATCGAGCAATGTAACTCAAACTATACTAGAACATAAACTCCTGAGTGGTGCAGGAAGCTTTCCGCACTAAGTTCTGATATTAATCCTGAGATCCAGTATTGAAAATACATTTACGCGTAAGATGTCGTACCGTTACAAAAGTTTATAGTTCCAGCGGCAGTGGCGCATAAAATCAGTGATTCTGTTCACACTTCATTACTTAGATCGAAAGCGTGCAAAGCCAAGTGTCAAATGTTGTAGAGCGCATTAGAAAGACATGCGTTACCAGCAAGCGACGAGCCACCACTTGTGAAATCGATTTGAGTTGGAAAATCACCCAGTTAGTATATAATACGGTAACATGCACGGAGCGAATAATGAGACCGATACCAAAGCTGTAATCTAAAGACAACAGAGCAAACGTGTTTTTTTATTTAGCTAAGTGACAAGATGGGCAAGTTGTGCATTTCCAATTACAGTTGCAGTACCACCCAGATGTGGTTTCGCGTGGCATTGCACTGCGCTACCTATCCCAAGACTTTTATTGTTGAGTCTCTTTATAGCCCAGTAATTTTATTTGCTACTAGTGCCCGTCACACCCAGCTTTATTGTTGAGTCTCTTTATAGCCCAGTAGTTTTACTTGCTACTAGTGCCCGTCACACCCAGCTTTATTGTTGAATCTCTTTATAGCCCAGTAATTTTACTTGCAACTAGTGCCCGTCACACCCTGCTTTATTGTTGACTCTTTTTAAAGTCCGTAATTTTACTTACTACTAGTACCCGTCACACCCAGCTTTATTTTTGAGTCTCTTTATAGCTTAGTAATTTTACTTGTTACTAGTGCCTATCACACCCAGCTGTTTTTTTTTTTTTTTTTTTTTTTTGAACTGACTAATGCTGTTTGCCTCTACCGGCATTTACAGCGTCACCGGACGGTTGGCGAGCGCAGATGGCACTCAGCCAGATGCGGGCGCAGAGGGCGCACCGCCTAAGGCGAGCGTTGAAGACGCTTCGCCGCAAGGAGAGGAGTAGGCGACTTGCTCAAGGGCACCACTAGGGTACGGACCTCGGCTTGGGCCGTCGCCAGGAGAGAGGGGAGTAGGAGAGAATCGCCCCGGTACATAAGTGTACCGTTGAAAGTGGGCCCTATGAATTTTAACTCTACGACTATTTGGAGAGAATCTAACCAAGACATAACTTTTGCCTCGAGCTCGCCGGCGAGCTCGGTGTTTGACTGTGTTTACCACTAAATCATAACCTTGTGTACCTCGCCTCCCCCCATTTCCGCGACATGGGTCCACACCGCGACCAGGATCGTCGCGTTGTGCACTCATGACTGTACTTTGGGTGGGGCTACAATAAGAATGTGTAATACCTCGCCCACAGCCATGGTGGCTGGGACTACATAGAAAACCAGTGTTACCTCGTCCGCAGCCATTTGCTGGGCCGGAGGATACATCGCGATGCCGGGCCGCGGTGTATACTCCCACCCGCACCGTGGCTGGGACTACAATCGTGTGTGTGTGAATTACCTCGACTGCGACTGGGGCTGCGAAGAAGATCTCGGCCGGAGCCTACAATGCGATCGGGATCACAGCCCTGGTCGGGTCTACAACCATTACCGGGGTTCCCTTGGGACGACGCTAAAGCTGCCGAAGTAACGGCTGCGATGGGGTCGTCCGGGTCACCCAAAATATGCCTTGGACGGCGACGGGGGGGAAGGAAGTGGGGATCGGTTATGTCAGTGGAGTAGTTCGCCGCTTCGACCACGAGGGGATTCGAGTGGTGGGGAGCTTTGTCGAAGTGGCGGCGGGAGCAGTCTTTCATATACTGCGTAATAGTGGGGAGGGTGAAATCGCAGTGCAGTTCGGCGTTCCGCAAGTACCACGGAGCGCCCACTGCCCTGCGCATAAAGCGATTCTGAATCACTTGAAGTTTGTGGAGGTCGTGTTTCTGAGCATGGGCGAACGCTACAGATGCGTAAGTCATGATTGGGCGGATGCAAAGTTTATAAAGAGTCGTCTTATTTCTAAGAGACATTTTACTGTTTTTGTCTATGAGGGGATTAAGACGACCCATAATGAAGGCCGCCCTATTGCGAACAATCTGGATGTGTTTCGCGAAAGTGAGTTGGCGATCAAGGGTGACGCCCAGGTATTTGGCAGATTTAGCCCAAGGGATGGGTTCGCCGAATAGGACTATGGGTGACGGCATGAGATTCCGCCGGGTCTCAGTGAAGTACACTGCTGCACTTTTGCTAGGATTTACTGCAATCCGCCATTTACGAAACCATGCACCGATTACGGTGATGGCTCGTTGGATGGCGCATCTCTGCCTGACCTTGAACCAGCCAGTAGAGTAGATTGCAGTATCATCCGCAAACTGAGCGATCTGAACATTAGGTTCAGATCGTGGGATGTCGCTGGTGTACAGCGAGAAGAGAATGGGTGAGAGTACAGAGCCCTGAGGGACACCTGCGTGAATGGGATGCGGGGAGGAGAGCGTTCCCTCGGTGCGATAGCTAAACGTTCGCTCCCTGAGAAAGTCTTGTAAGATGAGTACAAGACGGTCTGGCACACCCAGTTGGTACAGCTTGAATATCAAGCCGTTGTGCCAGACTTTGTCGAACGCTTTCGCTACGTCGAGGAAGACAGCTATGGTCCCTTGGGGCTTTGGTTTCTTATTGAAACCGCCTAGGATGTGCTCCGTTACGCGGTGCACTTGTTGGACGCAAGAGTGTTTGGCTCTAAAACCAAATTGCTCATCGGGAAGGAGGTTACTGGACCTAACGTGGGACCAGAGTCGGTTCACAATGAGCCGCTCGTAAATCTTCCCCAGAGAGCTGAGGAGACTTATGGGACGGTAGCTGGAGGGCTCGGCTGCCGGTTTGCCTGGTTTGTGAATACCAATGACAATGGCATGCTTCCAAGTGTCTGGGAAGGAGCAGTTGCTCATAGCCGCATTGAAGATGCTAACTAAGAGATGGACTAGTGGGACTGAGAAGTGTTTAATCACCTTGTTGCTGATACCATCAGCACCAGGGGATTTACGGGTCTTGAGGCTCTTGATCAGAGACACAACCTCGGATGATTTTACCGGTGGGAGGAGTGGGAGGTCAGAGATGGACATAGAGCTTTTACGTTCGACTTCAGATTCCACCGAATCGAGGTGTTTCTGGTCGACGTGATCTACATTTAGAGTACACTGAGCCTCAAGGCTATCAGCTAAACACTCGGCTTTGTCTTCGTCAAGGAACGCTATGGAGAGGGGAGGTGGCCAAATGAGTGGGGGCATTGTCTGTTGTCCGTCAGATTTCAGAGTTCGAGCCAACTGCCAGTATGCCTGGTGAGTTGGCTCAATCTCTGACAGTTTGTCGTCCCACCTTTGATCACGCAGCTCACTCATGCGTTTCCTTACAGCACGCTGTAAATAGCGCATGGTGGCTTTGTTCTCTGGGGTTGGCATCGAGTCATACGCCCTAGTGGCGGCGTTCTTAGCTGTCAGTAATCTCCTCGCACCCTCGGGCAGTTCGAAGCGGCGACCATCCGCCACTTGGACCTGCTTTGAGGATTCACCTACTGCGGTGCGGAGGTGGTCACTGAGAGCCTCGATCGCAATTGACACGTCTTCTACTGTCTGTATGTCATCGGGGATTCTATCGAGAGCGGGTGAACTGATAGCTTGGAGGGATTCCCCCAGTTGCTTCCAGTTCACTACCGTTCTAGTGATAGGGGTTATGTCCGTCGGGTCGGGGCCTAATTTCAACAATACAGGGCGGTGGTCTGAAGTCAGTTCGTGTAACACTTCTATAGAGCGCAACCGGAGGGTGACGTTCTTGAGAAGTGCTATGTCAAGTATGTCTGGTCGTTGGTTGTCAACATAGGGATATCTTGTGGGCTCCAGAGGGGAGAGAATATCAAAGTTTAAGTGACTGACCAAGCCTTCAAGGATTTTACCATTACTATTGTTACTAGTACAGTTCCATATGACATGTTTACTGTTGAAGTCACCGATCAGAAGGACGGAGCTTCCTAGAGAGAAGAGGGCTTCCAAGTCTGTCTGTAATAGTTCTTTACCAGAGGGGAGGTAACATGAGGCTATGATGACTGGTTGATGACCTGACATCGCTAGAAAGCAAACAGAGGCTTCTAGTATTCTAAGTGGTGGAGTAACAATTGGGATACAGTGCAGAGCTCTTTTGTAATAGATGAGAGTGCCACCTTTTGGGGTGGCCACTCTATCATTACGAACCAAACGGTAATTTGCAAACCTAGGGTTCGCTGTACCTGGTTTCAGAAAGGTCTCCTGCACGCATAGAATATCGACCTGATGGGTCTTACAAAATTCGTGAACTTCGTCCTTTTGACTAGAGAGGCCGTCAGCGTTGAAAGTCGCTACGGTAACTGAGTGGGGTTTAATTCGTTTCGGTGTACTATCCATATTGGATGATACCTAAGAAACGCTGGGGAGGGCGTAGCGCCTCACTGCGCTGATTAGACCCGCGTGTGTGAGCGTGGCTCGCAAGCGGTCTTGGTCGTTTGTGGCAGTACGAAGTTTGTGCGCGAATGCACGTACTTCGTCCACGTCTATGACCATCGCGTAGTCCATGACAAGGGCTATGTCGGCTGCCAGGTCAGATTGACCTGGGGCGTCCATGAGCCCAGCCATTGGAGGTCTAGCGAGCGGCGGTTTGGGCTTAGGAGCCGGCGCGCTGACAGAGGCCTGCGGGCGGGCGGGGGTGAGGGGGGCGCTTGCTTGTACCATGCTCAAGGGCTTGGACCAAGCGTTGCGCGCGGGCGCGGGCGCGGGTACTACAGGTGTTGCCTGCGGTGCGGGGGTAAGGTTAGGCTTAGGGCCGTTCCCTTGTGAGCGGGTAGTGACCGGGCGAGGAGGGGGAATATGCCTCCTGGCCGGCCCACTTGATACGCGGGGTGCCTTAGGGCAACCGCGGTAGTTGGCGGTATGTCCCTGTGTGCCGCAGAGGACACAACTAGGTGGGTCTGCCGAGTCCCTTGTGCGAGAACACTGGGCTGTCCCGTGATCCCCTAGGCACTTGACGCACCTCGGGCGGGCGAAACAGAATCGGGCGGCATGCCCGTACAATTGGCAGTTATGACACTGGCCAGGCGCTCGGTTTCGGAATGGGGGTTGAACGGTGATCCCCGAGAGGTTCACAACCGTTTTAATATTAAAAATCGCTTTGCCCTCTGGCGTGCGACTGAGGATGACCAAAAGTAGGTCATAGGGTTTGCGGTCCTTGCCACTGTACATGCGGTGGCATTCGCGGACGGGGTAGCCTTGCGCCTTCAAGTCGGCGAGGACACTATCGGTCTGTACCTCTTTAGGTACGCCGCGTATGACTACTCGTAATACCTTCTCTTCCTCGAGAGCATAAGTGTGAAAACTTATGCTCTCGTTTTTGAGAAGTCGAGTAAGCGCCCTATGGTCGCTTGGGGTAGGCACCTGGACTTTAATACCCAGTTGGGTTGAGCGGGCGCTGGTATATTGGATCTTACGATCCGTCAAAAGTCGTGAGACCATGTCCCACTTCGCCTTGTCCTGAAGGAACAGAGGCGGCGGCGGTTTCTCGCGTCTAACTGACGCTCCTTGAGAGGAGACGTCGCGTTGAGACGCGGCGATGCTTGCGGGAGCATCGGAGTGAGCGAGAGGGTCGCGGGAGGTGGGAGCGAGAGAGCCTGATGGCTTCGCTCCCGGGGCGGTGCAGGCCGCTTTGGGTGGCGGGGAGGGAGCCTCTGAGGCGGCTTTGGGGACGCGCTTTCTCTTTCCGACGGTAGTGAACCCGTCGTTGGAGATGTTGCCAACAGAGTTAGCGCGGGAGCGGGAGAACTCTACATCCATCTCATTCTCCGAGTTGGATGCCGAGTCGTAGGCGCGTTCGTACTCAGTCCGAAGGACTGGGGAGGATTGCCTGTACTCTTATGCGCTCGGAGTAACCACCGACCATAATATTGCGAATCACCAACAATTTCTTTAAGAAATTACTTGTTGATCGCACCCGTGGCCACGGCTGCGGAGGGGATATTTTGCCCCACGAACGCCGGAGTGAGTATTATGCTTGCGTAATACTCGCTCCAGTACTCGCGCAAGGTACACCCACTCAGCCGCCGCCATGGACTGCGGCAACCCGAAAAAAGGCCCTTCTAAGGGCCACCCACCGCCGACAGGGGAACTGACCACTCCCCCGACGCAAAAAGGCCCTTTTAAGGGCCACGTAACCGCAACCGCTACCTGCATCAGTAGCGATAGTGACTCTTCCGATAACGAGGGCGGTAACCCCCACGTATCGGACGAGAGCATCAAGCGCACGGAACGCGCACCGGATTCAGCATTATCGCCGAAGGGACGACATGAGCGTGATATCCTCACACTCGCTCGGCTTATCGAAGCCGAGGCCCTTTCGGAGGGCATGCTGAATTGGATGGGCATATACGTGCGCATCGAAGAGGCCGAACTAGAAGGGCGTGAAATGTCCGCTGAGGACCGCAAAGTGCTGGCACTTGCGTCGCGCTCACTGATTACCCTGCCGCCTACCAAACCACTAGCGTTCACACGGAGGCGTAAAATCACTAGCCCGCTGAAACTCACGGACGATGACCCCAAGCGACCAAGATCGCATTCTGCGAATCCGCCGATCAAGGCGAGAGAGGGACGGACTGATGCCGCCCCAATGAAAGAAAGAAAGGGACAGCAAGACATGCATCCGGCGTCAGTGCAGACCAAGAAAGCAGCACCCCGCCCATCCACCCAAGCGGTAGAACGTCCGCCCGCCCAGAAGGCAACGCGACCGCCCGCCCAAGCGGCCGCCCGCCCACCTTCGAAAGAAGCCGCACACCCATCCACATCGACGATGGAAATATCGGTCGCCAGTACGAGTACGGACCCTCTGCCACAGAGACAAAAACGTAAGGCTACCGACAGTGCCGACGCACAGAAGCCGTCGTTCGCGCGCGTCGCGAAGATTGGTACGCAAGGCGGCACGAAGGATGCCCCCCGCACCGCACCCCTGCAACCTCTCACCGATAGAGCAGGACAGAAAGAGGTGAAGGGTACGCAGCCCCCCCCAACCCCTGTAGATGGGAAAGAGAGAGAGAGAGGAGCTCGCTATCCCCCTCTAATAGTGGAAAGGATCGGAAATTGGACCCACCACTTCAAACAGATCGCCGCTAAATTGGGAAGAGCACCAAACGGCAGACCCTTCGGGCAGGGCATCCGGTTCCTACCGACGGAGGAAAACGAATACCGGGTCATCCAGGCCTACCTCACCCAGCTGGAAAAGGACGAAAATATTAGCTGGTTCAGCTACTCCTTGCCGGCCGAACGCAGCCTGAAGGTAGCACTTCGAGGGCTACCAGCAGACACAGACACGAACGAGATCAAAGAGGCCCTCGAAGAAAAAGGTTTCGAACCTGAGTATATCAAGAATATACAGGCCAGGCAAGGGCGCCCTGGCAGCATATTTTATGTGCAACTAAAGAAAAATGCGCAGACAGTACCCGCCATTTACGAAGTGGACGAGCTGCTCATGATGCCCGGCGTCATCATTGAGGCATGGCGCGGCAAGAGGGGCCCCGCTCAATGCCACAGATGCCAAAAGTTCCGCCACAGTTCGCATAACTGCCACCGAGTGCAGGCCTGCGTACGCTGTGGCGAGGAACACTCGGCAAAAGAATGCCCCCGCCCCCGAGAAGAGCCAGCCACATGCGCAAACTGCCAGGGCTTGCATCCCGCCAATTTTAAGTCCTGCCCGGTATTCAAGAAGGAGATCCGGAACAAGAAGGCGGGAACAGTAGCGGCTACGCAAACTACCCGGAGAGGCGTTGCCCCGGTAGTCCCCGCAACCGTCGGCGAGACGGCGGAAGCCACATTAATGGCACCGGCGAACTTACCTAAAGTCGCCGGACCTAAGCCCGCCAAAAGAAGGCCTAAAAAGAAACCGCAACTGCAGCAACAGCAGCAACAACAACAAAATCAAGACGCCCCCCGCCGCGACTCTTTGGGGCAAACGATCGGGGTGCTAAAGGAAATCTTGGAGGCGGTGCAAAAAGGCACTGACCCAGAAACGGCCACTTTGGAAGGCCTAATGAGAATACTAAGTTCCAACAATGGATCACGAAATTAGAATTGTCCACTGGAATGCCAGAACGCTCGCGGGGAAGAAACAACTGCTGACCATCTTCCTCCGCGAGCATAAAATTGACATAATGCTGGTCAGTGAGACACATCTTAGAGCAAGCACCGACTTCAAGATTCCAAATTACCATGCGTACAGGAAGGACGAAATAAGCCCCGCCGGATCAGTATACCGTGGACTACTCATCCTGGTACGCAGAAATATCATCCACCAACTGCTGCCCATAGAAGAATATAGCTCTTTCCAAGCCATGGGTGTGCTGGTGAGCATAAAAGGAGTCAACCACAGAATATTCGCCATCTACAGACCACCTCTTTGCCACTTAGATGCCGCTGAAGTGACAAAACTAATGAATTCGAGTGACCCAACAATAGTCGGTGGAGACTTAAATGCCAAGCACACCCATTGGCACTCCAACCACATAGATACGCCAGGAAAGAAGCTATACGAACAAGCTCTAGACCGCGGATATGATATCATAGGCCCAACCGAGCCTACCCACTATGATGACAGAGGAATGACGACAACCATAGACCTCACCATCATTAAGGGCATACGAACGCCTCCAACCCAGACAGTGATGCCGGACTTGCCGTCGGACCACAGACCGGTCTTACTTACCTACAAGGACCTCCCAAGCAGAGTTGCCGCCCCCGCGAGGAGACGGAAGATCTGCTGGGAAGCCTTCGAAAAGGAAGCTCAAGACCGGACAATTACGAGGCCAATTGAAACGCCGGAAGAGGTTGAAGAAGCCACCAATGCCATGACAACGGCTATCCGTGAATCCCTCCAAGCAGCATCGCACACCTCCACGTCGGCGAAACGACCCGACTCGCTCCCGACGTGGATACGGGACCTAATTAGCGAAAAGAGGGACACGAGAAAGCTATGGCAATCGACGCGATGCCCACGACTCAAGACCCGACTGAACAACCTCGTCGAAAGGGTACAAGACGCCCTAACCACTCACGCGACTGAGACTTGGGAAAAGCACGTGGAGGACATTGGCGAAGACATGCCGTCCTTATATCGTCTCTGTCGTCAGCTCACCTCTACGAAGGAACCAGTGCGACCCCTGATTGGGCGCGATGGTCAGCTGAAATTTGTATCTACAGACCGGGCGGAGGCACACGCCGAGCACCTGGAAGAACAATTTCAGCCAAACCCAATCAGCGACCAGCAACACGCGGAGACGATACTGCAACACGTCAGAAGCTATTTGATACAACCTGTACCACCCGACGAAGAGCAAATCGTCTACTCGCCGGGAAGAGTGGCAAGGATGATCAAGCGCTTGCCCAACAAGAAGGCCCCAGGACTCGATGGAATCACCAATGAGGCCCTCAAGCACTTGCCCATAAAATCCGTGGCGGCCCTCACGAGGATTTTTAATGGCATTATGCGCAGTGGCCATTTCCCCTGCAGTTGGAAAATGGGAAAGGTAGTCGTCCTCCCTAAGCCCGGAAAAGACCCGAAGAAGCCAGCAAGCTATAGACCAATAACTCTCTTAAGCACCATCTCGAAACTCTTCGAAAGATTGTTATTGGTCAACCTGAAGCCGCACATCATTCCCAGAGCAGAACAGTACGGGTTTAGGGCGGAACACTCGACGACTCTGCAAGTCACCAAGATGGTCGGTGAAATGGCCACCTGCGCCAACAAGAAGGAGTATGTCGCAGCAGTCATGCTGGACATGGAAAAAGCGTTCGACAGGGTGTGGCATGAGGGCCTCATCTACAAACTGTCGACGTCCACAGCACCTAAAAGAGTGGTTGAAGTCATCGCGTCCTTCCTACAAGACAGGAGGATTGTAGTATCCGTAGAAGACGCGATTTCTACAGAGAAACCCGTGAGGGCGGGGGTCCCCCAAGGAAGCTGCATCTCGCCAGTGTGCTACTCGTGGTACACCAATGACATACCGGTCATTGGGCACGCAAAGCTGGCACTATACGCGGACGATGCAGCCTACTACGCAACCTCGTTCAAGACTGAAAACGCAGTAAACCGCCTACAACCGACTCTGGACGCCCTACCAGAATGGTTACGAAAGTGGAGGCTGACGGTGAATGTCGCCAAGACCCAAGCAATGATCACAGGAAGAACCAACCTGCCCACTCAGCTGAAACTCATGGGTGAAAACCTTGAGTGGAGGACAGAAGTTCTATACCTCGGAGTTACTATTGATAGAAACCTCAGCTTCCACCAACACGTACAGCGCACCGTCGGGAAGGCGACAGCGGCCAGAATCAAATTGATGCCAGTACTGAATTCAAAGCTACCACTCCGGACCAAGGTTCTGATATACAAGACGTATATCAGGCCTCGAATCACCTACGCGGCTCCGGCGTGGTATGCCTACGCATCCACAAAAAACCGGACAAAACTACAGACCATTCAAAATAGATGTCTCAGGGCGATAGTGAATGCGCCCAGATACGTCAGGAACACCACTATCCACCGGGATCTTAATATGAACACGATTGAAGAGTTCGTGAAGACACTCGCCGCGAAAATGTTTAAACGAGCAGACGCAGCCAACCACGAAACCCTTAGAGGAATCGCACCCTTACACGCAAGACCACCGGACGAGAAAGGCAGACGAAAATCGAAACCATTACCACGGGACTTGATTCCCACAGACACCGGAGATGACAAAGAAGAAGAGAGTTCGGATGCCACGGCTGTATCAGTGCTGCCCCCAGTGGCCAGCGACTGTGTAGCTGATCGGTCCGCTGGGCTTCACCCGTGTAGGCGGGGGTTCCACCTGGCGCGGCCTTGATCGCCCAGTTACCTATTGGTCACTGGGGTGGCAGTATCGTGAGGCCGTGGTAATCCCAACCCAAAGACTGGTCCATAGTAATGGGCTAAGACGAGCCAGAGAAGAGGGCAATGTGCCCTGGTACTCTTTCCCCGCTCAACCGCACTTGAGCGAGACGAGACCCGTGATGATGGACTGGGGAACTATCGCGGGGTGGTAGAGGTGCGCGGGGAGCGCGGGGCGCATAGGGCGCAGGGTCGGGGGAGAGAGGGCTATCTAACGGCTTGAACGCCGAAGAACCGAAGGGCGCCCTCGGAGGGAGGGAGCCGGAGGAGGGAATTTGAGAGTCCGTGAAGCGGGGCCTCCCAACAATGTCCCGATTGGACTGGAGATATTCGGAAAGCATTTCCGGGTAACAGTTCGAGACCCACGAGACGAACGCCTGAGGCGAAGCGCCTTGCGGGAGGCTCATAGCGGGGGAGGGAGAGAGTAAAGACATCTCGAGGGGAATACTCGAGATGCGAGTGAGGGGTGAATGCCACTCCCGCCGGGTACAGGCGGGAGAGTGAGTGCCTAGGTGTCCCTACTGTGTGCCCTCTGCCAGTCTTATTGTGCAGAGGGATGTGTGCCTAAACGCGAGGCCCTAGCTGCTCCGGGGGCGAGGAGAGAAGACCGAGTAAAACCCGGCTTCCAACCAAACACTTGCCCAGAGAATAGGAGAGTAGGATAGGGTAGGGTGGGAAGGAGATACCTGCCGTCGGCGAGGGGAGACCCCAAGGCCGGTGAAGGCAGGCCCGTCCGGTTTTAGCCGTTCCCTCCCACGCTCAGGAGGGAAAGGCTTGACGCACCGGGTCCGCGCCCAACTGGGTGGCGTTAACACCGCAAGGATCGTCCAGAAGACCACGTGAAGCGTGGATTTGTTTGACTCGACTTTGAAAATTGAAAATTGAAAAATTAAAAAATCGAAACTAGAGGTCGCTCTGAGAAGAGCGGTTTTGATTAGACAATGAACAATGTAGTTGATTGATGTGTCGAAGCGCTCTTACAAGAGCGCGCTTCTTTCGCGACGCGAGCCGAGCCGAGCCGAACGCCTCCGTGCGCCGAACGGTACACGAAGCGGTGGCTTGACGTCGAATCTGCACACAGAAAATCCACTATTAGCGAAGTCCAACACTGAATCCTCTTCAATCGAAACGATACAGGTAACCGGCACTAAAAGCGCAAGCACTTTTAGGCCGATCGGAATATTCTCGGGGAGCACTTGAGCGCACGTCCGTCCCACTCGAGCGCGCTGACCGGAATGCACCCAGCTGTATTGTTGAGTCTCTTTATGGCCCAGTAATTTTACTTGCTACTAGTGCCTGTCATACCCAGCTTTATTGTTGAGTCTCTCCATAGCTTACTAATTTTACTTGCTACAACTAGTGTCCTTCACACCCACATAGTAATGCTTGTGTACTATTGGTTCGCGACAGAATATCTGGCACTGTGTTGGTGCCAACCAATAATACCTTCACAAAAAGTTTACCATTTAGTAGGACGGGTTTCCTTGTCTCTTACGATTCATATTCCCCGCGGAGGGAATATTTTACAAGTCTTTGCCTGGTAAATGTTACTCCTATTTACAATAGTTACAATGCCACCCGAAGTTTTATAGACTTAAATTACGTTGTACGGGGCTCGTATGCCCAGTTATTTCACTCACTTGCTTTCCAAACCTTGCAGGTAGAATATCTGGCTGAGGTAATGCCCAGTGATGGTATCTTGCCTTTGATCTTCTCCTAATATTTGACGCTCTCATCTACGTTCAGATTAAGAATTAAGTTAAAACAAATAATATATATATATATATATATATATATATATATATATATATATACGCTTATTTCTGGATTAACGCCAGACGATCCTGAGAGATATAAGTCAAAATATCAAAATATCAATACATCGATGACATAAGTCGGGGCAAAACTCTAGTAAGTAGGTATTATTAAGACTCTAGTAAAAAAAATACTATGTCCATATTATGTACATTTTTTAAAACACTCATAAAATATGCACTAGGATTCCCTGAGGTAACAGAGCGACAGTTAGTTGTTAGTAGTTAGACATAACCACTAACTAAAATTAAGTAAGTTCTCTAACGTGTTGAAGATTATCGGCCTTACTTATAAACGCTGCTTAACTTTAATAATAATAATAATATGGGACAACATCCACACAAAGGCCTTCAGGTCCCAAACTAGGCAGAGCCTGTACTATGGTAACCTGATGACTGATATACATACTTATATACATATACACACCCAGACACGGATCAAACAGACATGTTCATGCACACAAATGTTTGACCTGTCCGGGGATCGAACCCAGGACCAGCGGCTCAGAAGGCAGGGGTGCTGCTACCAACTGCGCCAACCGGCCTGTTTAAATGACGTTATTTAGTACTGCCCAAAGGAAAAATGTTCTGCGCCGTAGTAAGTGACGTTATTTAAATTTAGTCAACGTTTATAAGTAAGGCCGTATATGTTTAATTCAATCCGAATCATATGAAATTAAAAAAGTGGAATGTTAATTTAAACGAAATCATCATCATCATCATTATCAGCCGGAAGACATCCACTGCTGAACATATGCCTCCTCCATAGAACTCCACTTGGAACGGCTACTTGCTTCCTCTCCGCGGTTTTGACGAAGTCGTAGGTCCTACGTCGCCACCCGAAAACCTTTCTTCCCCATCGGTTATAAGTTCTGCGAGCGATGTGGCCTGCCCATTGCCACTACAACTTACTAGTTTTAAGAGTTATGTCGGTGACCTTAGTTCTTTTACAGATCTTTTTAATTCGGATCTTATCACGCAAGGAAGCCCTAAACATAGCCGTCTCCATTGCTCGTTCAGCGACGCTGAAATTGTTTATGAGGCGAACAGTATTTCAGGCTCTGAGGTATTGTGGACTAAAAGTTGTACCGAAGCAATCTGAAACAAAATAATCGCACATAAATGTGAGAAATACTTGAGTAGAAGAAAGTTATAAAATTTGCTAAAGAAAATCGGCGCCCGATGTTAAACACAATCGCACGATCGCAGTAAATTATGCCATAAAAATACAAAAAATAAATGGCGCGTAAAACGAAAGTTTCGCGTGAATTTTTAATGGACGTAGAAACTCTTACATCTACAAAGTTGTAACAATGCAAAGTTTGTAAGGGTCTGACGAGCGGAATGGCGTTAGGCGTCTTTTGAGACCAGCAAACATTTATTCGCTTTGTGAGCATCTACTTCAAACATTTCTTTGTTTTTTCATTTAATCATTTTAGTATCTATGTCTTTTGTCTCATGAATATAAGGAAGTCTTTTCTTTAGTTTTTCTCTATTTCTAAGGTTCCGTACTTTAAGGGGAAAACTAAAAGTTGTAAAACTCTACTACGGAAATAATAAGCCCGCACATTAAAGCGCATAAAATCCGCTCTCATTTTGGGCATTGCGGCCGTCAGGTATTAAGTACTCAGGGACACTTGCACCATCAAAACAACTCTAATGACTTATCATTTATCAAAATCGGTTGAGCCGTTAAGTAGTTACGATATATATACCTACCGGTCAAACACATAACCCTCCTTTTGGACTTCGCTGCAGTCGGGTACATACGTTATCATATGGCAGCACTTTGGTGTTCGTTTGTCTGACTGTCTACATCTTTTTTGCGGCGGAACGAGGATACCCGAATCAAATTAAAATTAATATCTAATATTAGGTCTACGGTCTTTAGCAATCCAAAATAGTGTTTATTTGTGGCATACACTATCAAGGTCTTTAACTTGTAATATTATTTTAAATTTCTGTCAGAAAATGTAATACATAGAAGTATTTTTAGGGTCCCGTACCTCAAGAGGACAAATAATCCTTCTAAGAACACTTCGTTGTCCGCCTGTTTGTCAAAACTTTTTCGGAGGAATACGCATTTCTCAGAAAAAGTTTACACGTACTACGTTACGTCATAAAGTTAAAGACAAAATAATTTATTGAATTTAGGCATCAAAGACGCACGTATGAACGTCAATTATTCATTATGATGAACTTTAGACTAGCGCCGATCCATAGTTTTATCTATAAGCACATTTATACAGATAAATAATACTAGTTTCTGATTGTAAATTTCAAATTAACAGCTTTTTACCAAATGCATAGATACATACGGTACTTACATAAAAAAAACATTAATTAAATTTTTTGTCTCTATCTGTGTGTTTGTTCCGGCTAAACTCTGAAAAGATAGACCGATTTTAACGGGACTGTCACTGGCAGATAGCTGATGTTTTAAGGAGTAACTTAGGCTTACTTACATCTCATGATCATCAGAATCGTCCATCACCACGCGGATGAAACCACGAGGCACAGCTAGAGATATTATAAATTTACATTTTCATTTAGAGAATTAATGTGACTTATGTGACGATGTACAGTTCCACTAAAAAGTTAAGTTGGTCCTTCAATCCGACTTAACTACTTGTTGTTTGTACGGAACTATATAAGCGGGAGTCAAACTCACCCTTGTCTACTCGTAGTTTTTTTATAAATGAGAATACCAACTTGATTCCCATGCTCCCCCATAAAGGAATAGGTGTAAGCTTTAGTGTTCCTCCAAGTCAGATCCTGTATTTATCGAGGATCGTTTGGACCATAAAAAGATATAACATTGCTTAAATCGCGTTCCAAAGACGAAATTTATAGAAGGTTCGGATACTTGATTTTGATCTGAAACCCTTACCTACGTTCAGTACGAATTTCGTATATGCATTGAACACCATACCTATTTGTGTATTATAAAATAATTCAAATATTGATTTGAAAAAAAGTAAAAAAAAAGCTAAACTACAAAAATATATATATGAACATGTTTTTTTAAGTCCATACCACTAGAAAACTGGATATTTTAAATGTTTAAATATTAACTAGTTCTTAATTAGTTATTAGTTTTAGTATTTTAAGCTTATTGTAAGTGAATTACGTTCTTTATAAGTAATAAATCGTTAAACCTTGCCTAACCTATTTATTAATATCTTCTTGTTATTTAATAACTAATATTGCTGCCAACACTGAACTTGACATTTTTTTTGACAACTGGAAGACTCTCATTTGACTCTCATTGTATCGTTTCAAACATATTGTGAAAGTTTAACAGACCAAAAGGATCGATGCAATAAGACCACTGACGACTTTTCGGACTCGTAGTGTATTTTGAAATTTTGATTCTTTGACATATTTTGTAATAATATTGACATTGTTATTCTTAAGTATTTGTAAATTTATTTTTGTTTTGTTTGTTCAGTTTTCCTTCTTTTTCTTTAATTTTAATTCTTACTTTTTTATTTTTTTGTTGTGAGTTATTAATTGTAACTGGCCTGACCGTGTTAAAGCTCAATAAATTTTAAATAGATAAATATTTAAAAAAAATTGAATACTTATAATAAGTCCGTATAATTTTAAGAATTACAATTTCGATAAATGAATATAGATACCTAAATCATAAAGTTGCATATTTATTTATTTATTCTCGATCGTATCAGTTTGAGACCCTAGACAAGTAATATATAATTCATTAGAATATACTTAATAGAAAGTACTCAAAAATAATAATGTTTATCATATGATTCCCGGTGTCGCGAGTGGCATGGACACATACAACAACACATCACATCAAGATCTGAGAATAAACCTTTCTGCTCATCACACAAATATTTGCCCCGGTCAGGGACCGATCCAGAAACCTCGCGTTTCGAAGGTGGTGTCACTATTAACTGAGTTAACAGAGCATTCATTTGGTAGTAAACGTAACTTTGTAGTTATTTTAACCCGTAATTTGTTTAGCAAAACTTCACAATTCTGAGGGAGACTGTAGTTTTATATAGATATGCTTGTACAAATAGGGTCGCTTCTTCGCCAGCAGTCGAGATATTGACGCTAGAAGCGAAATTAAACCCATTAAGAAAGGTCAGGCGACACGTCTGAGGAGTGTTATGTTTCTTTCTAGAAATAGTATTTGAGTGAGGCCGAATTGAAGTCTTTGTCTGACGTGTATATTTTCATATTGGATACTCCTTTACTCCTAACTCGCCAATTTCTTAAAAAAAATGTTATGTTTGATTCGTGCTATATTTGTTATAAATTAGATAAAAAAACTATTATGTATCATTTTTCATAGAATTTTAGTTTAATCAACTAAATTGAAATTCATACAGGTATATATTTATTTATTTATTGATTTATTTATTTATTTATTTATTTATTTCTTTAGTACATGTAACTTACAGACTAATCCAAATCATTACAAGGCAGAACTAAGGTAAGCTATAATTTCCGCTCGAAATTTGCCTACCTTATCACAATATACATCTAAATAAGACTTTGATACAATGGCTTTGAATCCAACATATTAACCATTTCTGGCATGCAATTTTACACAAAACATGTTCCGGATCATCAGAATGTTTCATCATCATCATCATCATCATTATCAGCCGGAAGACGTCCACTGCTGAACATAGGCCTCCCCCATAGAACGCCACTTGGACCGGCTACTCGCTTCCTGCATCCAGCGATTCCCCGCGGTTTTTATGAGGTCGTCGGTCCACCTAGCGGGGGGCCGGCCTACACTACGCCTTCCGGTGCGTGGTCGCCACTCGAGAACCTTTCTTCCCCATCGGTTATCAGTTCTGCGAGCGATGTGGCCTGCCCATTGCCACTTCAACTTGCTAATTTTGAGAGCTATGTCGGTGACCTTAGTTCTCCTACGGATCTTCTCATTTCGGATCTTATCACGCAGGGAAACCCCAAGCATAGCCCTCTCCATTGCTCGTTGAGCGACTTCAAGCTTGTTAATGAGGCCCACAGTAAGGGACCACGTCTCAGTGCCATAAGTCATCACTGGCAACACACACTGGTTGAAAACCTTGGTTTTCAGGCTCTGAGGTATTGGGGACGAAAAGATGGATCGAAGCTTCCCGAACGCTGCCCATCCGAGCTGGATTCTTCGTGCGACCTCCTTGTCGAAGTTGGACCTACCTAATTGGACAGTCTGTCCCAGGTAGACGTACTCGTCTACAACTTCGAGTGTATCGTTTCCAACAATTACCGGTATAGGTGGAACATGGACATTGGACATGATTTTCGTCTTATCCATGTTCATTTTAAGACCAACCTGTTGGGAAACTCTACTGAGGTCGTTGAGCATGGTGCCGATATCCTCGAGCGACTCCGCCATTATAACTATATCATCGGCAAAACGAAGGTTAGTGATGTATTCGCCATTAATGTTGATGCCACATCCTTTCCAGTCCAAAAGTTTGAAAACATCCTCCAATGCGTTAGTGAACAGTTTCGGAGAGATGACGTCTCCCTGTCTCACACCTCTCTGCAATGGAATTTGTTCCGTACTCTGGTCCTGTAATCGGACTGACATAGTGGCCTTGCTGTATAAACACTTCAACGCTTCGATATACCTATAGTCAATTTGGCATCGCTGCAAGGACTGCAGTATGGCCCACTTCTCGATAGAATCAAAGGCTTTCTCGTAATCCACAAACGCTAGACACAGTGGCTGATTATACTCTTCGGTCTTCTGTATAATCTGCCGTAGTGTATGAATGTGGTCTACGGTGCTAAAGCCTCTTCGGAAACCGGCTTGTTCAGGAGGCTGGAACTCATCAAACCTGCGTGCGAGACGGTTCGTGATGACTCTCGAAAACAGCTTGTACACGTGGCTCAAGAGCGATATGGGCCTATAATTCTTCAATAAGGTTTTATCACCTTTTTTGAAGAACAGCACCACCACGCTCTTGTGCCACGTTTCCGGTGTTTTGCCTTCGAAGATGACAGAATTGAATAACTTCTGGAGGACTAAAAGTATCGGTCTACCACCCGCTCTCAGAAGTTCAGTCGTAATTCCGTCCTCTCCTGGCGCCTTGTTGTTCTTAAGCTGTTTGAGAGCCATTCTAATCTCGTACAGGCTGATGTCCGGGATGTCTTCGGTATAGTGTCGGACTAACTTTGCTCTGGTGTCCTGAGCTGCTTCAGAATGTTTAGTTAAAATTATTAATTAATATTTTTATTATTAATAGTATTATATTATAGGTCAATTATAATATACTTTTGTGTGATCATGTCGTTGAGCAGCGTTATCACCCCAGCATTAGGTGCATTGTTGTGTGCGCGGACGGAGTAGATGTGCGCCGGTGCAGCGAACAAGAGATGTCGACGGCGAGGGCCATGCTCGGCGTCGATGCCGCGCATGTATTGTGTCGGCAAATGTACTGTGTCGGCACATGCAGCCGCAGCTCGTCTAGCGCGGATGGGTTATCTATTGCGTTATGGATGAGTTGATAGTAATGGAACATGAGTAACATATTTCTTCTGAGTTCTAGTGTATGAAGGCCCACCATACCCGTAACAAATGAAGAAGGGCACATGCATGGTTAGTACCGTATCGTTTTTTATAAATGTATCTGGCAAACTTAGGTTGGATTCTTTCGACCTTATGAGATTATTTATTCTCGTACGGATCCCAAATGGCTGCGTTATACTCTAATTTGCTACGAACGTAGGCATAGTATAATGCTATTGCGGCATTGATATGTGCGCATTATAAAAACTCAACATCCTATAAGCTTGTTTATTATACTCATATACATTCATACATAAAAGTTTGATATGTAGTTCGTCACAAAGAATGGCTTGAACTGAAATGTGTAAAAATACAACATAGACAATAAATATCATATGAATAATAACCAACCTTCACAAATTGAGGCCGAACAAAAGAGGTTTCTTAATCGTGCGTAACTTAATAAGAGAAAAAATACAGCGTATTAAATATACAGATCTAAAGGGATACAAGATGCAATAGGAATTGAGTTCATAATAAAATGTGACTAAAAGAACTGGAAAATATTTCGTACACATGGTTATAAATAAATTAGGAGTTGTAGCATTACAAGGGTTTTACATAATTAGGATGTGTGAGACAAAAGTATATTGTTGCCGTACAGTTCCTGACTTAGAAATCTAGAACTGTTCCGTATCTTCATATTGGATGATCATCAAAAGCAACTAATGGATAAAATGCGGCAAAAAGCATGCTACTACCTATTTCAATAAGTTGTAGGGTAATGCTGCTCATTAATAGCATTAACTGTCATATGACTGGAAAGGTAGCGTGTATACTACTAACGAGGATGCCCAAGGAGGGATGCCAAGTGTCGTGAAGGGGGACGTCGATAAAACCAAAGTAAAGTTTTGTAACGAATATGTGTGGTTAGTTAAAACATATTGCACTGAACCTATCGCAAAGGTAGGATTACAGATAAGATGATAATGATGAGAAGATAATCTGCAGCGCTTTCGAACCGTCGATAATGCTGTAAAACTATTTTTATTTTTGTTTTGTTCGTTACCTAGCCTGCGATTTTATAAGTGACCAAGCCGTGGATGATTTGACACGCTTGCCTAGATAGATGATACCTATTCAATCTTAACTTGACTCCCAAGATGTACTTCGAGAAACACAGACGCAAGGAAAGAGTTCCATACACATTATGAAAGTAGAAGTAAATCGCTTTGTGCCTATATTTGGAATGTCTACCATATATAAGTGATGCAAGGTTGTAAGACTGGTTATTCGATGAAAGAATGAGGACGGCAAAAGAATTACGTTATGTAATTCTGTGGCACACTCTTCTTTTTTTTATATTCTTTTATTTATCTTACAGATAACAGGCTTGCGACCTTGCGATGACTGCTAATGCGTTAATATTAATATATAAATTAATTTAAGTATGCAGCTTTAACTAAACTATACTATTTGAAATAATTTTTATTGTTCTTTTTTGTATCACAAGTTTCTCCTACTTGATAAGAATTGACGGTTAGGTTAGCAAAGTTGCTAGGGACTCGGACTTTGAAGCGCGAGGTTGCAGTTTGATTCCTGGTCGGGGTGAGATAAGCAGAAATTTATTATATAATCTGTGTGGCCATGGTTTCCACGACACAGAAAAACTTAGTGCTAGATATAAACGTATTTTTAGGGTTCCGTAACCCATGTCAATGTCAATATCATTTATTCAATTTAGGCATCAAAGACGTACTTATGAACGTCAATAAAAAAGGTCAAAAGGGTAAAACGGAACTCTATTACTAAGACTCCGCTGCCCGTCCGTCCGTCTGTCTGTCCGCCTGACCAGGCTGTATAGTATCTCTTGAACTGTCATGGTAAGACAGTTGAAATTTTCACAGGTGATGTGTTTATGTTGCCGCTATAACATCAAATACAAAAAAAAAAGCAGAATAAAATCAATATTTAAAGGCGCTCCTATACAACAAACGTGATTTTTGCTCGTTTTTGCTCGATTTTGATAACGGCAACAGGTATACTATAATTTTGAAACACAAATCACAGAATAATTAGTTAATATTATTCACTTTAAAATAAATTATTAAATAAAATTGAACAAGTATTTAAGGTGGTTGTATGACTCCCATACAACAAACGTGATTTTTTGCTCATTTTGCTAGATGTTTATAACGGCAATAGGTACACGCTTGATATATTCACAAAATATTTAGTAATATTTTACTTTACTTTAAAAAAAATTATTAAATTAAAATAAAATTAATATTTAAGGGTATCCCATAGAACTGTCATTCTTTCCTATTTTGTCTCGGTCTTAATAACAATAACTTGAAATATTTATTATAGGTACGGAATCCTTCGTGGGCAAGTCCGACTCACACTTGGCCGGTTTCATTTATATAACTAAATGTTCTAATGTATCTTAAATCCATCCTTTGTTCTTGTTATCTGTACTGAATAGCTGCAACTGGTTTACAAATGAGAGAAGTCACGCAATACAACCTACTAACTTAATTGGTTATTTTACCAGTTTTGCTCGTGATATTACACTGCTTCTAAAACTCTAACTCTTCTAGTGTGATCAAATTTGAATAGAATAATAGATAAATAAATAATACGACTTTATAATGTAATCCAGTAACCTTTTAGAAAATATTTAGCATACCTCCAACTGAAGTATTTTTGTCTAAATGTAGTTTATTATCTCTAGTAAGAAGATTTTCATTGAAAATAATAATGATAATATGTAGAAAAGTGACGACTTCAATACAAAAGTATATGTCGCGCAAAACTTTACATGATGTGTGAAAGATGACCAAATGACGTTTAAAACAACTAAAGAGATACGTTTTGTCCCATCAGTATCAAAGTTTCTGACAAGATGGCTCAGAATGCGATCCAGAAAATAATTTAGGCAGCTAAAAATATTGAATCTGAATTAATAATAATCAAATCATTATTGTAATTTAATCTGTGTGAGGATATAAGCGAGGATGTGGAAAGTGGTATCTACACAAAGGCTATTTTATCCCGAGTCAACGAGGTAGGTAGTACGCTAGTATTACTACGAGCACTACGACTGGTACTAGCATTCTACATTTCGAATAAAACGATATAACGTACTTGATTATTACCTATTATTATCTATCCATGCAATTGTGATAAATCTTATATCTGAATTTAGTATAACTGTAGGTACTTTCGAACTAGAAATATTATAATTTATAACTGAAACTTATATTTTTTTTATTTTTTACATTAAACAGTAACCATCGGTTTCGTTAACGTACTTTCATCGAACTGAAAACCAAAACATACAAAAAACCTAAGTCATGTTTGGTTTCTAAATTTAAAAAAATACATTTTTTAAATAAATGAAAAATGCCTTGTTTATCTACAACACAAACTTCAAGAGTACCTACTGTAAACGCTACTTGAACTTGTAATTTATTAGATGTCATTTAAAGTACCGCTACCAAATTCATGGTGGTGTGAAAACTCTAGACTAGTCCGATTCAAAGTTTATAGCATTGTGCCCGTGAATACAATTTGCTGCATGGCATTTAATTTAAACTTGACTGTCCCCGTTAAATCACCACTGATTGTAAGACCCTTTTTAGTGTAGTTGATATTTATGAACAACTATGAGTCTACTACAAAATGAATTTGCCAATTACCATGATAAATATTCGTCTAAGACGCTGACTATGAGTAGAGGTTATCATTGGACGAACAAGGAGAATGCGTAGGTATTTATTATAAACATAGCGCTTTGATGAAAAACAGACGCTCAGCCGTGCGATTCTGTAATGATTCGTCGACGTGCCCACCGACGTCAAATACTTTGAGATATCGCATTTGTACATAAGATTGCTTTTCCAACGTTTCTTGTCATCTCGTCATTTGTTTCTCGGATATTGTCAAAGATGTAACGATGTTTGCTCTTATAGAATCGCACGGCTGAGTCCGCAGTATGAACATGTTCTGGATAAGCCCAACCACTATATTCGGTTTGACAACCTACAAATCTTAGAGAGTTCGTCCAGGGAAGTACTGTCGTTAAGTATAACAATCTATGTATATATACAAAACAAAGTCGGGTTTGTTCGAACACTTATAACTCGAGGACAGCTGAACCGATTTCAATGTTTTTTCATTTGTTATATTTGTCTCGGTCCCGAATAGCATATACTGTTAAAAACATTGGAAAATGGATTGAAAATTATATACAAAATGTTCAACTGTTTAATAGTTAATGTTTATTCCGCCAATACTGTACACTCTCCCCCCAAATTAAAGAACGAATTTAATTAAAGTTTTAAACGTCAGTAATGTAAAAGGATTGACATATAATATTGATTGTCAAATATTTATGCGTGTGTTAGAATTGTATAGGTACGTCAGATATTTATAAAATTCGTAAACTGTGTAAATTAGCTGAATTATTAATAATATTATATCTAAATGTAATTAGTATAGTTTTTCGAAATGCCACACTGAAATACTACCTCGTTTAATTTGTAGCGAATGACGTAGCATTCTCTTGATTTCTGATAGGCTATTTTGGTTTGGCGGGTAATATCTTGTTTCTGACTGGTTATGAGGTTTGGCGGGAGGTGGAATAGTAGTGGGACAGTCTCTTGGCGGCAGACATTGCTATATAAGCCAATATCTGAGATTTCCGAGCCCAATCCAACTCGGAGAATGAGATGGATGTAGAGTTCTCCCGCTCCCGCGCTAACTCTGTTGGCAACATCTCCAACGACGGGTTCACTACCGTCGGAAAGAGAAAGCGTGTCCCCAAAGCCGCCTCAGAGGCTCCCTCCCCGCCACCCAAATCGGCCTGCACCGCCCCGGGAGCGAAGCCATCAGGCTCTCTCGCTCACACCTCCCTCGACCCTCTCGCTCACTCCGATGCTCCTGCAAGCATCGCCGCGTCTCAACGCGACGCCTCCTCTCAAGGAGCGTCAGTTAGGCGCGAGAAACCGCCGCCGCCCTTGTTCCTTCAGGACAAGGCGAAGTGGGACATGGTCTCACGACTCTTGACGGATCGTAAGATCCAATATACCAGCGCCCGTTCAACCCAACTGGGTATCAAAGTACAAGTCCCTACCCCAAGCGAACATAGGGCGCTCACTAGACTACTCAAAAACGAGAGCATAAGTTTTCACACCTATGCTCTCGAGGAAGAGAAGGTCCTACGCGTAGTCATACGCGGCGTACCTAAAGAGGTGCAGACCGATAGTGTCCTCGCCGACTTGAAGGCGCAAGGCTACCCCGTCCGCGAATGCCACCGCATGTACAGTGGCAAGGACCGCAAACCCTACGACCTACTCTTGGTCATCCTCAATCGCACGCCAGAGGGCAAAGCGATTTTCAATGTTAAAACGGTAGTGAACCTCTCGGGGATCACCGTTCAACCCCCATTCCGGAACCTAGCGCCTGGCCAGTGTCATAACTGCCAACTGTACGGTCATGCCGCCCGATTCTGCTTCGCCCGCCCGAGGTGCGTCAAGTGCCTAGGGGATCACGGGACAGCCCAGTGTTCTCGCACTAGGGACTCAGCAGACCCCCCTAGTTGTGTCCTCTGCGGCACACAGGGACATACCGCCAACTACCGCGGTTGCCCTAAGGCACCCTGCGTATCCAGAGGGCCGGCTAGGAGGCCTAATCCCCCTCCTCGCCCGGTCACTACCCGCTCTCAAGGGAACGGCCCTAAGCCTAACGCTACACCCGCACCGCAGGCAACACCTGTAGTACCCGCGCCCGCGCCCGCGCGCAACGCTTGGTCCAAGCCCTTGAGCATGGTACAAGCAAGCGCCCCCCTCACCTCCGCCCGCCCGCAGGCCTCTGCCAGCGCGCCGGCTCCTAAGCCCAAACCTCCGCTCTCTAGGCCTCCCATGGCTGGGCTCATGGACGCCCCAGGTCAATCTGACCTGGCGGCCGACATAGCCCTTGTCATGGACTACGCGATGGTCATAGACGTGGACGAAGTACGTGCATTCGCTTCGTACTGCCACAAACGACCAAGACCGCTTGCGAGCCACGCTCACACACGCGGGTTTAATCAGCGCAGTAAGGCGCTACGCCCTCCCCAACGTTTCTTAGGTATCATCCAATATGGATAGTACACCGAAACGTATTAAGCCCCACTCAGTCACCGTAGCGACTTTCAACGCTGACGGCCTCTCTAGTCAAAAGGACGAAGTTCATGAGTTTTGTAAGACCCATCAGATCAATATCCTATGCGTGCAGGAGACCTTTCTGAAACCAGGTACAGCGAACCCTAGGTTTGCAAACTACCGTTTGGTTCGTAATGATAGAGTGGCCACCCCAAAAGGTGGTACTCTCATCTATTACAAAAGAGCTCTGCACTGTATCCCAATTGTTACTCCACCACTTAGAATACTAGAAGCCTCTGTTTGCTTTCTAGCGATGTCAGGTCATCAACCTGTCATCATAGCCTCATGTTACCTCCCCTCTGGTAAAGAACTATTACAGACAGTCTTGGAAGCCCTCTTCTCTCTAAGAAAGCTCCGTCCTTCTGATCGGTGACTTCAACAGTAAACATGTCATATGGAACTGTACTAGTAACAAAAGTAATGGTAAAATCCTTGAAGGCTTAGTCAGCCATTTAAACTTTGATATTCTCACCCCTCTGGAGCCCACAAGATATCCAACGACAACATCGTTGACAACCAACGACCAGACATACTTGACATAGCACTTCTTAAGAACGTTACCCTCCGGTTGCGCTCTATAGAAGTGTTACACGAACTGACTTCAGACCACCGCCCTGTATTGTTGAAATTAGGCCCCGACCCGACGGACATCACCCCTATCACTAGAACGGTAGTGAACTGGAAGCAACTGGGGGAATCCCTCCAAGCTATCAGTTCACCCGCTCTCGATAGAATCCCCGATGACATACAGACAGTAGAAGACGTATCAATTGCGATCGAGGCTCTCAGTGACCACCTCCGCACCGCAGTAGGTGAATCCTCAAAGCAGGTCCAAGTGGCGGATGGTCGCCGCTTCGAACTGCCCGAGGGTGCGAGGAGGTTACTGACAGCTAAGAACGCCGCCACTAGGGCGTATGGCTTGATGCCAACCCCAGAGAACAAAGCCACCATGCGCTATTTACAGCGTGCTGTAAGGAAACGCATGAGTGAGCTGCGTGATCAAAGGTGGGACGACAAACTGTCAGAGATTGAGCCAACTCACCAGGCATACTGGCAGTTGGCTCGAGCTCTGAAAACTGACGGACAACAGAAGATGCCTCCACTCATTAGGCCACCTCCCCTCTCCATAGCGTTCCTTGACGAAGACAAAGCCGAGTGTTTAGCTGATAGCCTTGAGGCTCAGTGTACTCTCAATGAAAATCACGACGACCAGAATCACCTCGATTCGGTGGAATCTGAAGTCGAACGTAAAAGCTCTATGTCCATCTCTGACCTCCCACTCCTCCCACCGGTAAAATCGTCCGAGGTAGTGTCTCTGATCAAGAGCCTCAAGACCCGTAAATCCCCTGGTGCTGATGGTATCAGCAACAAGGTGATCAAACACTTCTCAGTCCCACTAGTCCATCTCTTAGTTAGCATCTTCAATGCAGCTATGAGCAACTGCTCCTTCCCAGACACTTGGAAACATGCCATTGTCATTGGTATTCACAAACCAGGCAAACCGGCAGCCGAGCCCTCCAGCTACCGTCCCATAAGTCTCCTCAGCTCTCTGGGGAAGATTTACGAGCGGCTCATTGTGAACCGACTCTGGTCCCACGTTAGGTCCAATAACCTCCTTCCCGATGAGCAATTTGGTTTTAGAGCCAAACACTCTTGCGTCCAACAAGTGCACCGCGTAACGGAGCACATCCTAGGCGGTTTCAATAAGAAACCAAAGCCACAAGGGACCATAGCTGTCTTTCTCGACGTAGCGAAAGCGTTCGACAAAGTCTGGCACAACGCGGCAACGGCTTGATATTCAAGCTGTACCAACTGGGTGTGCCAGACCGTCTTGTACTCATCTAACTAGACTTTCTCAGGGATCGAACGTTAAGCTAACGCACCGAGGGAACGCTCTCCTCCCCGCATCCCATTCACGCAGGTGTCCGTCAGGGCTCTGTACTCTCACCCATTCTCTTCTCACTGTACACCAGCGACATCCCACGATCTGAACCTAATGTACAGATCGCTCAGTTTGCGGATGATACTGCAATCTACTCTACTGGCTGGTTCAAGGTCAGGCAGAGATGCGCCATCCAACGAGCCATCACCGTAATCGGTGCATGGTTTTGTAAATGGCGGATTGCAGTAAATCCTAGCAAAAGTGCAGCAGTGTACTTCACTGAGACCTGGCGGACTCTCATGCCGTCACCCATAGTCCTATTTGGCGAACCCATCCCTTGGGCTAAATCTGCCAAATACCTGGGCGTCACCCTTGATCGCCAACTCACTTTCGCGAAACACATCCAGATTGTTCGCAATAGGGTGGCCTTCATTATGGGTCGTCTTAATCCCCTCATAGGCAAAAACAGTAAAATGTCTCTTAGAAATAAGACGACTCTTTACAAACTTTGCATCCGCCCAGTCATGACTTACGCATCTGTAGCGTTCGCCCATGCTCAGAAACACGACCTCCACAAACTTCAAGTAATTCAGAATCGCTTTATGCGCAGGGCAGTGGGCGCTCTGTGGTACTTGCGGAACGCCGAACTGCACTGCGATTTCACCCTCCCCTCTATTACGCAGTATATGAAAGACTGCTCCCGCCGCCACTTCGACAAAGCTCCCCACCACTCGAATCCCCTCGTGGTCGAAGCGGCGAACTACTCCACTGACATAACCGATCCTCACTCCTTCCCCCCCGTCGCCATCCAAGGCATATTTTGGGTGACCCGGACGACCCCATCGCAGCCGTTACTTCGGCAGCTTTAGCATCGTCCCAAGGGAACCCCGGTAATGGTTGTAGACCCGACCAGGGCTGTGATCCCGATCGCATTGTAGGCTCCGGCCGAGATCTTCTTCGCAGCCCCAGTCGCAGTCGAGGTAATCCACACACACGATTGTAGTCCCAGCCACGGTGCGGGTGGGAGTATACACCGCGGCCCCGTTCGCGATGTATCCTCCGGCCCAGGTAATGGCTGTGGACGAGGTAACACTGGTTTTCTATGTAGCCCCAGCCACGGTGAGGGCAGGAGTCTACACCGCGGCCCCGGCCTCGATGTAGACTCCGGCCCAGGTAACGGCTGTGGGCGAGGTACTCAAGTTTCTTATTGTAGCCCCACCCAAAGTACAGAAATGATTGCACAACGCGACGATCCTGGTCGCGGTGTGGACCCATGTCGCGGAAATGGAGGGAGGTGAGGTATTTCCATTTGTAGCCCCAGTCAAGGTAGTGATTCCGATCACGGTGTAGGCTCCGGCCGAGGTTCCGAGCCTTCTTTACTTCACAAGTGACTGTTGCATCAAGACCTCCTGCTTGCCGAAAGTTAAGTGTTATATTTCTTGTTATAAATACTGCTGCATGTCTATGTATTGTGTCTGTGTGTGTATGCTATCTCTTAGATGTGTCCATATTTGCTTTGTTTCTTGAAATAGTGTGCCTATAAAATACTTTCCTAGTACTAGGACATCTGTATCCTGTTATATAATAATATTAAAATTAACACTGTGTTTTTTGTGTAAAATATATTGTTCAATTATAACGCTATTAATGTTACTTCTGTGTTTTCCTTCATTCCTTAGTAGAATACGTAGCTACACAGTTAGTTATATTCATATTATAATCATTGATCTTTTTCATAGGATATAATACGACACATCTGCTTGTTACCATGTGTGTTATGCTACGAAACCTTTTAATGTAGTAGTGATCAACGCCCTCTATCTTGACAAATCTCACACGTGCGTTCAGAAAATATTTAAATCAAGCTACTCGTACTTATATATCCAAAAAATTAGAAAACACTGTACTAAAAAAAACGTCATATCGTATGGTCTCACTGAAGTGTCTTGTGTTATGTTACTAGAAGTGTTATCTTACTAAGGTAATGAGCTTAATATTTATTTTGTATTCATTGTATTACTTTCATAAAATCTTAAATTAAGTTTAGCTTATCTGAAATACGACCTTAATTGCCTGTTAGGCGGTATGAAGTTCACCGGGTCAACTAGTCCCTAAATAAATTATCCTAACTATTCCTAACCCCGTAAACTAACCAGAGTCTTTACCACATTAAAGACTGTTACTGGGCAAATTTTTCAGCCTTTTCTGCTGTTCCTATCAGGACGGCATAGTCTGTATCGTTTTTTTTATATCGAGCTTATAATGCACACAGAAGAGCGCGTTTCGTAATAAATTCCATTAAGTATACCCTAATGAAGTAAATTTATGTAACAGGTTATAAATATAGAGTTGGCAGTCCTCGTTTATAACATGCATAATAAATGGTGTCTATGAACAGATTTACATACAATCCCTGATGAAGATGTTTATTTTATGCCAGTAAATTCTAAAGGCTTGGTTATTAAATTGGTTTTTATTGTCAAGCAGTCAAAATATATAACACTATTAACTTTTTGAAAGTATTCTTCCGGAATCTTATAAGTGTCTTGGCTCAAAAGGAATTGTTAGTAGCATCGGCGTGGCTTGTGATTAGGTATCAGAAGAATCCTACCTTAGGCTCAACCGTCAGGTGAAATTTACTTCGTGAAGAAATCTGCAGTACAATATTCTAAACTCCTGCTCAACATTACCATATTATATGCCATATAACCCTAACTGAATGTAAACAATTACGCACCAACCAAAGTTGTACTGAATTTCATTAGAACCAATCCCCGGGGGTATTGGTTCTACATTCAGGTATCAGGTCAAACATTTGTTTGCATGAACATGTCTGTTTGAGCTGTGTCTGGGTGTGTATATGCATATAAGTATGTATATCAGTCATGAGGTGACCATAGTACAGGCTCTGCGTAGTTTGGAACCTGAAGACCTTTGTGTGGATGCTGTCCCATATTATATTATTATTATTCTCTGTATTTCAATTATATCACGGGTTTAACCCGGCCCTTTACATAGGCATAAGTGGGGCTGTTGCCAACACTTAGAGGCCTGTTTGGTATAAAAATACAATGTAGTATAAAAACAGAAACTTTTGGATGGATGGGACATGGTATATCTATTATAAAAAAGGGTAAAATGGCAAGGCTATTGATATGATCTTATTAGTGATAAGAAGATAGTGGGCTATGGACGAGACTACGGCACCTGGCAATTTCAGTCTCATTATACATTTTTGGGCAGGTGGTGACTTGCCACTCACTAAACGGGCCCCCCATAAGAGCCACCATCAATGGTGACAAAAGGGGCAACCTTGGTGTGGATGGCTGAAGGGTGTCGAGAGGTGTGCTGCGGTTTCACTAGAGCGCTACTACCGGCGTTATGCCCTTTAACACTTCCACCCTTGGAACTTTTTGTTACTTGCTCTTGCGTCTCCACCCCCAGACGGCCAATTAAGGCAAGCTGGGGGTCAGGGGTCTCATTTAGCCCCAGGGAGAGTCAGGGTCCGCGGTGTCGCCACTCACCGACGGCTCGCCACAAAGCCGCCCCTGCGGTATTATTATTATTATTATTAGGATGAAGCGCTAGCAGCAGATCTTGACTTGGATATCTTAACCGATCAACAATGTTAAGCTACGCTTGCTGCGGTCCGGAGTTGGATGGGTGACCATTTGTGGCATTCTTCAACTGAGCGCTTTGGTGCTTTAGAGATCACGTTAAGCTGTCGGTCCCGGTTGTTTGTCGTGGGACAACATTCGTTAGGCTATGTTAAAGGCCTTCGGGTGGACTGAAAACTTCGACATGGCGCCAAGCCGCACTGGGACCGCGTGATGGATAATGGCCCAACTTCTCTCTCAGAGAGGAAGGCTCGAGTCCTAGCAGCGAGAACATAATGGGCGGATTATGTATAAGAAGCTAACTTAGAACAGTGACCGTCCCAGTTTCAGACCTGTACATGCGATGTGTGCATGTATCTAATCTCATGAACCTCGCAGAGTTATACACACAGCTCTTACTTCCTACTCTTTTATTATCTTAGGACGCAGTTAAGAAGCGACAATGCAACTTACATTGATGCCAATGTACAACGGAAACGTCTCAATGTCATGATCGTATTCACGTATCGTTTATTTCCTGTGGGAAGCCCGACAGGGAAGACAACAGGATTTATCGTATTGTCGTGCTGCTGCAGAATTAGCTTTGGACGTGTTAGCGGTTTCCTGAGTCAGAGACCGAATGTGTACAGGATTTAATTGTCTAATTCTACATCTTGTGCTCTCAGGTTTCAAACATCCTGATATATGGATTTATTATGATACCCATATATTTATGCATGGCTACCATGTAATATTTATCTTCCCCGTCAGAGCTAGGAAAGCCCACTACAGTTACACTTCCATGAGTAATTTCTATTACTTTTGCGTAATACTCGTATTGCTAGTACAAACAAATCTAGCCCACCACAGTACCACTACATGTTTAATTTCTATACCATTTGCACAAAATAGCTAGTACAAAGAAAGAATCTAGTGGGTATCGGATATGGAACCGATACCCACTCGAGTACAGATAATGCATAGTTTGTACTTTATATGTCGTATCGATGACGTCATACTTAGGCATTTTTTGTGATATGCACGTAGAGCCTCGCATTCAGCCGTGCGATTCTCTAAGAGCAAACATCGTTGCGTCTTTGACAACATCCATGAAACAAATGACGAGATGACAAGAAACGTTGGAAAAACAACCTTATGTACAAGGGCGATATCCCATAAAGTATTTGACATCGGTGAGCTCGTCGACGGGCGCATCGACGAATCATTACAGAATCGCACGGCTGAACTATTGAGGTTCAATCTCCGCAAGTTGACATTCATCTGCCTATATTATTTGCTGATCTCAGACAGTATAGTTGTTGTTATGTAATTAGTTTTCTTTACCTAAATTTATTATAAAATTCGAAGGTAGAAATACCACAATTATGAGAAACATATGCTTCGTAAATATAATGATGTATGAGTCATAATGCAATACAACGCTATGTTAAATTTTGATGGACCAAACATCACTGTGTACCTTGTATTTATTCAAGGCTTAACTTATATCGGTGTCCCGAAGCTCAACGATAACCTGGTACCTAACGAGGCCAAGGTATACCTGTTATGAAAAAATAAGAAAAATAATCCATTTCACTTAGCCAAGCTATAACATTTTTAGAAAAAGTTGATTTTTTTTAGTGATTATTTTAATAGTGTAATCTTAAATGGCTTTACTATTAATCAAAACCACAAATCAATGTAAAACTGTTAACTCAGTAAAATAAATTACGTTTCGACGAGTTATATTTGCAAAATTATTGTCTGTTAATTTTGGCACTCCATGTTGAAAAAAGAAATAGATTTTTTTCATTTTTTTTTCATAACTGGCAAACCATGGCCTCTCATCCGGTACCAGGTTATCGTTCAATTTTGGGACACCTGTATATGTATTTCCAACAAGCTCTATCCACCCGATAATTTAAAATTAGAACTATTTTCGAAGAGATACAACACGTTCTCTAGAAATAAAAATCATATACATTACCTGAAAACAACTAGATTGAACAACAGTCTGGTCCTTAGATACTTGACATTGATACTGTTATGAAAATCAAGTTGAGTTTTGTTTCTGAATTCCAAACAGAATTCAGTCAGATCTACATTCAATACCAGATTCGTTATCGAACTACCTTCGAAAGTTCTAGTAAACAGTATTACAGCAATTTTATTACTACGTATATGCGCTGGCGCTGTTCATCTGTAAGATCTTCATGTAACAATTATACTAGGCATAAAATCATGAATTATCTACTATGGAAGATTCTCTCAGAAACAACTAAATAATAAACAAATTTCAAATCAGATTTCTCTAAAACTTGCAATGCAACACCATAAAATAAAATCTATTGACATTAACACGCTTGATCACAAATTTTACAGTTTGCATATCTGATGACAGCGACCGGTTAATGGATGTATGTTTCTTAACGTTCTATTGTTCTGTACACAAAATTGGAAATCATTTTATGGTGGCACTCTAGCACCACTTTAGATAACCAAGTGAAAATATTATCGTCGTAAAAAGTCTTACCACTTCTCTTGTTCTGGTTTTAAGATTTGAAACTAAATATTTTGCGCTACAAGACTGTATATTGTTACAGTTTTTTAGAATAATTTTGGTACGAAAAACTAGTGTTATTGTAAGGAGATTTAAGTAAAAACAAGATGCCTCGATTAGTCGGTCCTATTATAATATAATATATACTAATATCCACGATTAACCTAATGCGGATAGATTGATCTGGTTCGGAAGTTAGGCAGGTCGTTATCAATTCTACACAATTTCAGTTCACATAGGCAGGTTTTAAGTAACCTTCTTTTTGACCGATCGGGCATGATACAGAATCTTTCAGGCCTGGCTTCTTGTTGACTGTTGAGATCTGGCGGCTCAAATATATTCATATTATTTAATCTACCCGTAAGCCATTTTAGGGAGTCTTTGTGCAACCATCGCTTGGGCTTTAGATAGATAGATTTTGTAAATCAAAAGTCAGATCAACATCTGAGATTACCAATCTGAATCCTTTGAAGCCTTGGAGTTTTGGGAAAGTTGAGGTTCGCTGATCCTTTGACAGAACGGAGACAAATGCTATGATTTATTTGCAGTAGATTGAAGGAAAATCATGTGTTATATTCTTATTTTTATTTTAAGTTACTTCTATTTATATAGGCCAATATAGGGCCTTTTCCTGTATCATGAAATAGTTTATCTCATCTTCTGTAATGAGATCAGGAGACTGTTTGATGCGATGGCGGGTGTGTGGACAACGTTTTGTTTAACATTTTTATTTTTACTGTTATTATGTTTTGTGACACAGATTTATCACCTTGTTGAACGAGGGAGCTAAGCGAGCGAAGCGTCTCTGGTTAAGTGGCCAAATTCGCTTTCATCTGTCTATGTTTGTTTGGTTGTGTGTTGGTCTTCCTGTATAGGTCGTATTTTTCAACCAATCTTGACGAAACTTAGTAAGCTTATTTTACTATTCAATAGATTTTTTTATATATATACCGGCCGATTTTCATCAATTTGGTACATACATTAGGTACCTGACCTTAATCGGTTGAAATCAGCAAGTCTCCAGTTCATTCATGAATCTTTTGTTATAGCGTAAGCCTGATGCGGACAGATTAAAGAGGAATTTCAAATATGACCATAATTGGTCAAGTCATTGCCGAGATAATGTGAAGTAAAAACTAGACGATTTTGGTAATTTTGGCTAGAATATTTGGTATCAACAACATATAAAATTTCCATTTGCAGACTGAAGAATATGCTCGCGAGGTCTACTGTTCAGAGAACTACTAGTTTTTAATTAGTGACACTGGAAATGTAATCCTTTTTCTCGTTAGTTTGCTATAGACTCTCGTATATTACAGCAGAGTATGTGTGTAAATAACAATCCCAAATAGACATTCATTAAACACTTCCAAGTAAACTGAAAATCCCATAACAGAGTTTTACTTGCCAAATCACACGCAAGCTCTCATATTCGAGAGGTCAACCTTACCCTGGGGGTCACAGTTCGATTGCTGGTAAAAACCAACCGTCGCAAACACGATGTGCAAACAAGCCAGCCGATATTGAAATCGACGTTCTATTCTGTAGTAGCAAATCACAAAGGCGTTTTCGACCCATATTGGGGAGTTGTGAGCTAGCAACGATATTTGTTTTTGTATGTGTCTGGAGTCACTGTAGGAAAAATCATATTATTAATCTCATTTATTAATATAATATTAAGATATATATATATATATATATATATATCTTATTTGTTCGTAGATAACACATAATAAGATTATTATTTCAAAGATAATAAAACACAAATTTTCGCATTTTATTATATTATATTAATATCTATGACTGTATTATTAGCGTAGGTTATGTGTAATCAGCGCAGAATAGGAGTAACTTAGTTCCTTCAAATTTGGAAAACACACACTTTAAGTTTCGAAATCACAATAGCATAATGATAATTGTATTGATGCATAATATCTGTATTGATAATTCCCTTGGGGATGAAAACTGTAAGTGAGAGGAAGATACCGAAAGAGACGGAGAGATACAATGCCCTTACTAAGGGTATGACACACGTGTGATCATAAGACAAACATGTCTCATGATCACACATGATGTATGCTCTATTGTTTTAAATAAAAAAAGTAGGCAAGTAAGAATCGAGACTACCTAAAATGTGTTTGCGTTTGTAGTTTATTTTCAGTAATATCCAACTAGCACTTGGTTAGTTAATTTCTTGTTGATTAGAAGTTTGCTGTATAAACACACTCAGTATAACGTTTGTATATATTAACTTTTTTACGATAGTGTTACTAATAACAAAAATGTATACCTACAAAACACACTTTTTCACAGATTTTAAAACGTTTTTTTACTTAGATATCACTATCAAGACTCATATTTTCACAAAAAGAAAAACAAGGCCTTTACTACGTTGCTACGGATACATCACTCTAAATGGAGGATAGTCAAAAAGGCAAACGGAGAGCGCGCGTAATATTAGATACAGAGTTCCTTAGTTCATACCTAACCCAACTCTGGAAATATGAAAAAAAATACAAAATTGGATCTAACAATGTTTAAAAAAAACCCAAATTGGTTCTAACTAGCACAGTTTGTAATCAAATTATATAATTTTATTGCCTAAATATTCTAAAAAAATGACTTGGAAATTCACGTTCCTGGCTCTTCATCAAGGAGTCGTCGACACAAATTGTAAAAGCTTTTTCCATTACGTCTGCGTACAAAGGCGTGAGTACTCGAAAGTGTTTGACCTAAATACGTGCTAGCAGGAATCAGGATGGTGAGTAACGCGGAAATAGAGCCTTATCACGGAACGAGTGGCGTTCTTACCGTCCCCTTCACGGTGGAATTAGGTGTCACAAAACACTTGAAATATTGGAAAATACAAAAAGTATATATTGTATTGTGTGATTTCTTTTCGTCGGAGGCACAGAACAAAAGTAAAGATTTTAAGCAAGAAGAAATACGTCTACCTACTTGCTTGGTGTTTTGTGGGGAAAAATTACTGATTACATTTATCAATAATGTTTTTTCTGTCATTTCTAGAACACTATAGTTTATGTTCTTTGTACCATTGTCATGTTTTAATGTTCGATCAAAGGCTACCATAGAGAATGCATATTCTCGATGCAGGATTTGTTATTACTCTTAAGTAACGAGACAGATGACATTTGCTGTACCACCCAGAGCTTAGAAGTAAAGTTTTGTGTGGCACTGTGCCGCATTGTGCTCGTCGCCCAAGTTTTAAGTCTCATTCGCTTTACACAGTGATGCTTGTGGAATTGCTTTGCGGCAGAATATTTCAAACTGTGCTGTTACACATCTGCGGTTGTTTTTTCGAGGCAAATTGTTTCCATAGGCCGTAGCACAAACAATTTGTGAAAAAGTATTCGTCAACGCGTCGAGCTTCGGCGTACAAACTATGAGTTATCTGTGTCACAGTTGCCCTAGATAAATGACAGTTTGTACTATTTCGCATGAATGATACGTTGCACTTACGCAGTTATTCTTGCTAGGCCCACAGTTCCTTTACCAGGTAGAAGACTACGCAATTGGCCCTCAGCATCAGTAGTAAGTTTCGATAGTTTCCCTATATCCACAGACCACGTCCGTTGCTAGCCACTCAATACAGGCGCCGCCGCTGGTTCCGCGATAACAACCTATAATGCCATTGAAACGACAGCAGTCACGCCATATTTGGCTCTGACAACTGACGACAGCGCGCTTTTCAAAGTGGATATGCTGATTTGAAGCTTTAAATATGCACGTGGCTTAGTGAATATTTAGACATTAGATTGTAGGGCTAGCCTTGACTTGATATTTTGAGCTTGTTTTGTTTAAATAGACAGACTTGTACTTAATATTGACAGGTTAAGTAAAAGGGATATAACGATGGAGAAACTACAGCGTACATATAATAGCGGGCTTAAATAAGTACTTATAAAATACTACCTAAGTCTACGAGTATCTCCGTAGAGAATATATCATCTCGATCCCATTCTATTACTTATCAGTTTAATCGAAATAAAACAAACCTATATAATATTATTTCTTGGTACATGTCAGTTCTATTTTTTTCCTAACCCATTCTACCGCTACAGCGTGATGCTGAAACTTTCAAAAACAATAAAAGTCTAAGCACTGATATTGCCTTTCATACTACTTAATTCCTATCATAAGCATTCGAGGAATAAGCAGCTGTTTACTCTTATGGCACTTTATTAAACATACAGTCTCTACTACTACGAAATAGAACCTTACTTCATATAAAATAAAAAGTATAATCTCTTGAACCATAATGATGCACCACATAATGCATAAACCACGATTTTACAATCGATATGGATACTTCAGATGCAGTATACGACCATGTTTTTATGAGAATATGTCGTCACAGTGTCTGCGTTACTCCTACGTGCATTATAATTATGCATGGCAGCCAGGCATTATATGCATACATGTAACATGTGCGTGGAACGATGCGTGCCATATACCTGTGCATGAAATCAGTCACCGCAAATGAAATATGCTTACCTACAGCTATAGTACAAAGCGACTGGTTGGATTAAAATTAAAATATTTCCCAATCAGATGAAGCGATGTTTGCAAATGAATATTAATATCGAACAGGAAATGTATTCCGGAATGACAAAACGATTGTAAATTAATCAATCAGCGCCAGTCGCAAAGCCCCTAATTCTTTCAAATTAGGCTTGATCTAAGAGTCTCGTTTATTTGATTTATTGTTAATTTACGGTTAGAGTCTAAACTCACTAAGCTTAAGACGAATTGTCTTTATAAAATACATGACTCGCCTTCAAACATTTTAAAATAAAGAGGCCATAATTCTGACATAAATATCACCTAAATAAAAAAATGGCTTTTCAACGATTGGGTAAAAAACATCGTCCTAGCACTGTCTTTATGATTGGAATTCAAAGAGACAGAAAGAAAATTTAAATATGTTTAGGTTCCAATTTAATTGAAAGTTATGGAAGACGGCCGAACACAACACTAAAATTGGATAAAATGTAATTTCACACGGTCTGACTTTAGTATACACATTATTATAAACACCTGCTCCAGTTTTTTATAATGAATGTTGTCTCAACCTAAATTAAATACGCCGTTTCAATATAAGCGGACATGTTTTTTGAACTGTTAAGTTTATTACTATTTAAGTTAAATATGAAATATTCTGAAACCGACAAATTGGTATTTTTCTTTTATTTTTTGTTTCTGTGATTTCATTGATTCAAAAATTATATACAGCGTAAAATGAACATAAATATAAATTTATTTTAAGATATGGGTTTTAAAGCACTAACATTTGCTTAGCAAGACTGAACTTTAGAGAGAATTCAAAATCTTCTTCCTCATACGACGGTTAAAATCAAGTACAGAGTAAAATTCGGCGGCAATTAATATTACAATGAATATTTTACTATTTGTAATTTACAGCATTACATAAGTGTAACCTAGAATAAAGATTATGTGTAAAGTAATCTTATAGGTGACGTCATTATATGCCTCCCCCATAGAGCGCCACTTGGAACGGCTACTTGCCTCCTACATCCATCGTTGACTTAATAGTACAAACTATGCGTTATCTGTGCCACAGATTCCCTAGATAAATGACAGTTTGTACTGTTTCACGTAAACGATACGTTACGTTACACTTATACGCTTCAGTTATTCATCCTAGGCCCATTGATTCTAGCAGAATCTAGAATATTGGTTGTAATGACATAATAGGAACTAGCTAAGTCTCAATTTCCTTGCTTCCTTCCAATTGACAATTTTGAACATGCACAAAGTTGCTTCCGTGCTTCGGAGGGCAGAATTAAGACTTCGATCCCGGTTGTTGGTCTTAGGACAACAGTCGTTAGTCTATGTCGAAGTCCTTCAAGCGGTCTGAAAACTTCGACATGGGTTGTCCACTAACCTATCCACCAATCTGCACTGGGCCCACTTGGTGGATTATGGCCCAACTCCTCTCTCTGAGAGGAAGGCTCGAGTTCCAGCAGTGGGAACAAAATGGGCTGATTATGATATATGACAAAGTTGTTACCTGAACCAAAGTACTTGGAGCAGGCGGCTCCGAGTGTTGCTTACTTTGCTTGAAACTTAAGTACGTAATTTAAAAAGAACTATGTAAGATTAGGGATCTTACATAGTTCTTTTTAAATTACGTACTTAATTTTGAAATTAATGTGAGTTTAGAACCTAATCTTCAAAAATTGTACATACTTATATAACAATGTTGTAAATGAATAAGGAAATCCAAATCACTACACGCTAATACGTTAATCTTAAAATAAACTTTATGGTGTTTATTAACACGATGGAAATATATCTAATTAGTTATTCTTCTTTTATATGTTCCACTATGTAAATTCAAATGAAAAGTTTCATAAGATTATTCAAATATACTTACTATAGATTATCATGGATCGGAGATTTTCGAAAGCAATTGATACCTACTTGCACATTAATACCAAAATTTAGAAAACCGTTCTAAAAGGGCTTTATAACCAAATCATTTTATTTATTTTGAAAAGTTTAATGGTAAGACATGAAATCATCTCGAATTTTCTATTTGAATTAGTTTTACTCCACCAATAAAAAACTATAATATGCGAAAATATTTCTACATAAAATACGTCTTTTTTGGTGCGGTGTGCAATCCAGACACTAAAACTTACACTTAAGCGTTATATGCTTCATCGATAGCGTTAAGCTAAACATTTCTGCCCTATTCTACAGTCTCATATTACACGTGAACCTAAATAGCCTATTTCGGCAGAAAGGTGAGAGCCCATCATACCATTCCCGATCCCAACCAATAACAATCTAATTCTATTCAACAAGTGCGATAACATCTCGAGACCGTAACGACGCCGAGCCGATGCCGTCCCGATAGGCTAATAACGATTGAATATAATCATTAGAGCTACCAAAGGCTGAAGACTCACGAAGCAGCGATTTTCGTGCGGTCCCGGAACGATTTCCTTATTGGTGGAATAGGTTCCCAGAGATCGTACCAAGTCTTTGTTGCGTTCACGCAATCCTGTCTGGATGTGCAATTACAATTATAGGAACGTTGTACTTGAATGTTGTTAGAATAGCGCTCCAGGAGAAGTGGCTATTTAAATAATGTACCTACGTAGTATATCCTTCTAATCTCAGACGTTTCGTTTTATTTTGCTTATTATTTCGTTCAAAGTTTCTACTTCGGTCATCTTCTTGTACTTTTAGTTGGGTTATAAAAAAAGCTTATAACATTAAATAGTTTGTCTCATTCTAAATTTTGTTAGTACCTAATAGAAAAATTCTTGCACCCCTTGACGATTATTTAAACTTAATCTTTAAGCATCTGTTGTAACGCAGTGCTGTTATTTTTTATTCATAATTTATTTAGGGGCTTTTAGCTACATTTGTCGCAGCCATGCCCGCCTCATTGGTACATTCATATGACACTTAACATCTTAAAATTTGTAACACAGTCTGAAAAGTGTCCTGGCAGTGTCAGATAATGGCTCCGCCCGAACACTTTGGACTAAACCTACATCAAATTGGTTGAGGCCCAAACCTCTTAACTTAGTTCTTATGCATATGCTCCGGGGACATTCCATTAAAACGTCGTATTAATAACCACAACGCAGCGCTGTTGTGGTTATTAATTTTAAACGAAAGTATGAACTGTGGGTATTAGCTTATACTTAAAAAATAAAATACGGACAAAACTAAAATATATCATTTAAAATGTAATGAAAAGAGTATGTACCTACACGTATGTTTGTTACTCCTTTGAAAAAAAAAACGACTCAATGGATTTATGTAAAACTAATTCTTTATAAAATGAATGAAGTAAGACGAGAAAACCCAACGATGTATATAATTGATTTTGTATTTCATATTTTTTCCTTTTGGGTGATGGGTTAGAAACCATTATCTAAGTGTTCGTAACAGTGCACGAGTGTAGCTAATATGTACAAAATACAGGATGTTTGGTAGAGGGTCCGACAAACCAAATGAGCGTGTTTGGGGGACTACTTGGAGAATACAAGTTGGCCAAAAAAACCCCGACCCCCCAATTATTTTAACTTATTTTTGTGAATTTTCCTGTTTTTTCTGAAATTGTACCTATTTACCACCATAACATTTGTGAAATCTGTTTTAGACCGGATGTTTTTAGTTGAATTTGGTCTGGCATGCAAAGCAAAATTGGATACAAAACAGAGCTAACTAACTGATTTAGAGCTCATAGAGTGAAAAAATGAAATAAACTTTACCTCATTGTTCAACTTTCAGTGATCTAAAAAAAACACTAGCAGTTGTGGAGGTAATATGCATATAAAAACTTCTCTATTTAGCACTTATTCTCAAAAAACTAATTCACAAAAAAAAAAATTTAGGGGTCGGGGATTTTTGTATTTTTTTGTAACTTGTATTCTCCAAGTGGGCCCCCGAACACGCTCATTTGGTTTGTCGGACCCTCTACCAAACACCCTATATAAAACGCGGTTTTGGGGATATCCTCGTTAATCGTCCAAGATAGTCCTAATGGTAATGTATTATCCGCTTTATTAGAACGTGTCTTAGACAGGACAGTGACTTTTTTACTTGATTGATACAACTATATATAAATTGAGTTTGGGACCAGTTTATAGAGTACACTATCCCACAGTTCACATAAAACTACACCGATAAATAGGTTAAAATATCTGTACAAGTTTATGCTGCCCTTTTTATTTAAAAAGATTATTAATTGCTTAGAATTGCAACCCTCATCAACAAACATCCTAGCAGACAATAAAATGTCATCTATTCTGTGATTTTAATAGGACGTTTGACTTGAGTTTCGTTAATGAGTAATCTGTGGTGTCATTTCTAATGGCGAAATCGCGCACCGACGGTATGAGATGACGTCAGCTTGTCCATCATTTAATTTTTAACCACAGTCACAAATCAGTGAGGTACTTTAATGTGTATTTTATTAGAGGATTACCTGAAATGTAAAAAGAGGAAAATTGTAGAGTCTGTATGGATTTTGGTTAATTTCTTAGTTTGCTGAGTTTAGTATATGGTATGTCGTATCCAACTAACCTGGATCATAATGAAAGATGTATTTTAGATTGTAGATATTTTAGACTTACAATTAACAAAGGATTACGTTTTGTCCCCAAAAAATCTGTGACTTGAGTTGGCTTTCTGAGATACTTTTAACTGTAGTTATCTACTCGTTAAATTTATTTGACAAATTATCTGATGACTGAATTTCGGTAGATCAGGCATTAACCTTGTTATGTAAGTACAGTGCTACCGCGTGACTGACAAATGACAGTTATTTCAAAAATCTATATCTAACACGATTTTTCTTTTATGTTCCAAAATGGACATCGGTAGTTGCATTTTATATATTAACTACATATACAATTATAGGATAATGGTATATATATATAGTTATAAATCCTATCTTAATCAACTGATTCCACTACTATAACTTAATAACTATAAATGCGAAATATACCTAAGTACATATTAATATATCGACAACTTATGTCGCACATAGTCGAAGGGGAACTTATAAACGCTGCTGAACTTTAAGGCCTTTATTAATAAACGTTGCGTAAACCTATATTAGGCGTAACATGCTTTGTCTTGCTTTCACGCGGGACATTTACTGCAAGCGAATACCACCTACTGTCACTTTTTAACCGACTTCAAACAAAAGGAGGAGATTTCTCAATTCGGCATTTTATTTTTTTATGTATGTTCGCGAATAACTTCGTCGTTTATGAACTGATTTTGATAATTCTTTTTTGTTTGATAGAATATACTTCCGTGGTAGTCCCATATAAATTTCAATAAATTCGTACAAGCAGTTTTTGAGTTACACTCCAAAAACTGATAAGGGTTGATTTATCTTGATATCATTATTGACGGTGTATCTCGTAAGAAGCAAGGTCACTAAAAAGAGTGAATTTTTTTTTATCAAAAACTAGAACCGACTTCTACACTAAAAAGTGTAAAAAAACTTGTTGAAGTCTGTACCATGCACGCATCATATATTCCTTACATCAAAAATATTTTTGATGAAGACTATATGACATAGTATAGAAGTGCCTGCTTTAAAGAAATAAAAATGGCTGCTATTATAAAATTATTGTATTAAATGACAATCAACGTATATGACGCTTAACAGACTCATATTCCCGCACTAGGATTACCTGTGCCGTGGGAGCCATGGGCACACACAATATCACATCACATCATCCAAGTTACACAACATTGTTTGCTCATCAAACAGATATTGGCCCGGTTAGGCATTGAACGTGGAACCCCATGCTTCGAAGTTGCCCGTGCCGTTAAAAAAAATACATACGAGGTAAACTGCTACAGAAATTTATAGGTTCCATATCTACTTCTGCTTCTAATCTGTTTCTTCGGTATCTGAGGAATCTATTGGACTAATGGAACAAATGTGTTAATAATCATAGAACGTTGTACGCATTGACTCACAAAATTGCCATTTGTATGTGATGTTTTAATTTAAATTAACGCTGATATGTTTTTACGTTTTCTGGATAGCAAAGGAAATGAAGTGTTATTTTACGATAATACAGACCAAGGAATTTTCTCCTCCTCACACAGAGCTTGGTGCTGTCCCTTCCATATCCACCATGGGAAGCCCCTTTTCTTTAGTTTTTACCCTTGACTTTCCTCTTTCATTCAAATCATTTCATTCGTTTTAAAATTTAATACATCTGCTGGCCAATTCCAGGATGAGGTTAGAAATACAAGTACAATTTGAAAAAATTAATACCGACTTCCATTCTATTCAGTTAAGTTATTGGAGTTTATCTCAAAATCTACAGAACCGAATTTGATAAAATTTACACAGCGGAAGCACCAGCTTACAAATAAAAAAAATTTTTTGAGAATCGATTCATCTAGTCGAAAGTTATGAGGTAACAAACATAAAAAAAGAACATACAGTCGAATTGAGTACCTCCTTCTTTTTTTGGAAGTCGGTAGATAATATATAGAACTAATGAGTAATCATTTATCTAGCTTGTTTGTAGAGGCTAGAAAAACCGACTTATTAGAGTGGTAGGCCTTGATTGGTACTTGGTACCACCGCACTGCCAGATATTCTACCACGAAGCGCGCCAGTAGTATTGTATTAGGGTGTAAAAGGCTCTGTAGCACGTAAAGTTACCGGATGAAAGAGACCCAAAGAGTAATATCTCAGATGACAAGCATATTGCAGTGCTACGGAAAACTACAGTTCTAAGCTCTGGATGGCACTTCAACCATCAATGCGTACCATCACACACACACGTCATGCCCATTTCATCGCTTAATTTAAGCATAAATTGCATAAAAATAGTAAATAAAATTAATAACGTATTCTACATTACTAAGTTTCCTATGAACTGCTAATTTTGTTGTTGCATATTATCATTAAGTTTTACTGAACATAAATATAAATGCTAAACCATTTCCAGAGCCACCTCTTCTCGACCTAAACTAATTATGGAGCAAAAAATCATCTTGATGAGTGTTAAGTCCCTTTATTGCTGGCAATTCCGAGCTGTCACAGCGGAGATTTGTCTGAGTGAATGAAATGGGTTAGACACAGACAACTGGTTTTTTATTCGAGGAAGCCTTGTTAATTTACATGGGAGGGTGTCCGTTCCAGCATTGCTAGATTGGCCACAATTGTCCATGCCAGTCGACTCTGACGGCCATGACCGGTGTCTATTGTAACTCGAACGCAACTCGAATCGGTTTCAATTGAGCACCAATGTCAAAAAACTCTATAAAAAAGTGTGAGAGTTGTCGTGAAGACTGCCTGGGTGACAACATTTTGATCAAGTGTGCAATCGAGTTTAGTGTTTCTGGTGCATATTGGATTTAATTGCCAGAAACTGGAACGGAATTTTATATTGTACTCTCACAAAAGATTTGATTTGGTTTTACTTAACTGACTAAAAAGTTAAGTTTTATGATAAGTTTTATTTTATATATAAAAAGATAAATATACAAAAGAATAATCTTGGGACAAAAATATCATATCTGTTTTAGAATAAAACGATCAGGCCTAATAAGTATACCTAATGCACAAGTATTTCTTTTACAGATTAAATGCTTTCATTATTGATGCCCTATTGAAACTGATGGAACATTTCTACCTTCCCTTTACAACCCTAATATCAACAATCCCATCCTATTTTTTTCTTACTGCCACATTTCATGAAGATCAGATCATTCGTAAGTTATAGCCAAACAGCGTTTGTATGTTTGTAGTCAAACATATAAACCCCTATTCACCAAAGTTTCCACTAAGAGATCAATTCCTTTGGTTAAGCAGACTGTTTAAAGTCACCATTTCCACATATATTTTGTGCTTATGATTCAATCACTGCTTAGTTGTTATGTAAAAACAATGCTAATAAAACTACAGAAATATACACAAATGAAAAACTAAGCTTCATAGGTTTCCTTAATAATTGCTTGCACTTGCCAGACTAATTAATTCAAGCACTCTTTAACTCCAGCGATCACGTATACATTGAATAAGCAAAATCACATATAAACTATATTTTTTTATAATGTAAAATAATTGTAAACTCAGAAAGTAAATAAACAGTATCAAATCTCATGAAAACGGTGGAATTAGGAAAGAATCGCACAATGTTTTATTGTAATTATGAAAATGTAAATCCATATAAATATTATGAAAAATTACAGTTGATCACTCAATCAGAATGAGGATTAAGATCTTTTAGTCGCACTATAAAATAGTTCCACGTAGACACCTTTGTTGCGCAGGTAGCATAAACAGACCCGTCTACCACTAAATTTAGGAAAAAAGCGACCTCTAAAATAACCTGAATCGATTGCCTCACGTATTTAGAACATTCTGGCTGATAAATAGATTTGTTTTTTGGGATATACGTACTCGTACCAGAAGGAAAAAAACTTTAAAATAGGTGTGTTTTCTAATAAAATTTCAATGTGACTTTTCTTATTTCATTGTACTTATAACACAGTTTATGCTGTGATAATAATAAATATCAAGTACAATTTGAATTTCCCCCTCTAGGGGAGGCATATGTTCAGCAGTGGCCGTCCTATGGCTGAGATGATGATGATGATGACAATTTAATACCGACTTCCATTCTATTCAGTGGAGTGTATCCCAAAAAGTACTGGACCGAATTTGATGAAATTTAAATGTGACCACACAGGAAGCACCAGCTTTCAAACAAAAAAGAATTTTGATTATCTGTTCACCCAGTCGAAAGTTATGAGGTACAAACATTAAAAAAACCGTCGAATTGAGAACCTCCTCCTTTTTTTGAATGTTGGTCAAAAATCAGAGAATAATTATGTTATTTTATAAGATATTTATCCATGTATGTGTTAAAATCATTTTAAAACACGTTATTGCTCGAAGAAAAACTTATATACAAATTAAAATATGTTTATGAAAATATATAAATATGTATATGGTATGCACCAAGATAATTTATACCCGTAGGACTCGCATGTTTTTCTACCGTCTTCCAAAAAAAGAAGGAGGTACTCATTCGACTTCGTTTTTTTTTAAATATTTGTTACCTCATAACTTTCGACTGGGTGAACCTATTCTAAAAAATCTTTTTTTGTTTGAAAGCTGGTGCTTTCTGTGTGGTCTCATTTAAATTTCATCAAATTCATTATAGTACTTTTTGCGATACACTCCAATAACTGAATAAAATGGAAGTCGGTATTATTTTTTTCAAATTGTACTTGTTTATGTCGATCGTTGGCGAGACAAGTGATTTGCTCGATCTGATCGATCCTGGAGGCCAATTCTGTTATTTCACAACGTTCAACAATCTATCCCGCTGCAACTGCAGTTCGACTCCGGTAGTCGTTCGATACTTTGGCAAAAATCCATTATACTATTTCTATACACAAATTGGATTGTAGCGTCACATAAACATAACATAAACGCTACTTTTTAGTAAATATATAATTGACAGTACTATATACGAATATGAGTTAAAAACGCGTTCATGATCTATCGAGTTAGCACAACATAAAGTTTAGATCGATCGCTGCGTCAATAGAAACGTAACTGCAGCTGAATTGTTTTTCGATAGCAGAATAAGAAAACTCATAAAAGTCGCTGTTCAGCTACGGTTCGATTGCAATTTAATTAGTGGAATCGGCCCCCAGATCTTAAGCGTCACACTTGCTCATGACCGTTCAGTGGCATTAAAAAGTTCAAACTACAAGATATAAGATGTTAAATATTTAGTCCTATTATTTTTCCCAACAAAACACAATGTTGCTTGCACACTACTTCACATTTGAGTAACTATGTGGTGTGGTACTTCCCCAGGCGGACTCTGCAAATTTGTTAGGAACCACTATGAAATGTGTCTAAACGTGGTACATTTGAACAATAGCACAAGCAGCATCCATATACGACATTTTTAATAAAGTCAAAGTCAAAATCATTTATTCAATTTAGGCATCAAAGACGCACTTATGAACTTAAATTTTTCATTATAATGTACTTTAAAGACTACCGCCGCGTTCCTAAATATATAGAGCCTACCGAGAAGAAGCGGCAAGCAACTCGGGGATATATAGATGTTTTACAATGTTTTTACTTAGGTACTACAAATATTAGCTCCAGTGTGTTGCCTTACAAAAGAGAACATAATAATGGTATCAGTAGCGCAAGACACGCTACACTTTGACATCTTTGTACACGAGTAGATAGATTCTGGAGTGATCAGTCCCAAGCCGTTTTATCCTCCAAGTAATCCGAAGTTTTGTAATAACCTTTTTGACAGAGTTTAGTTATAATAGTAATTTTAAACTTATTAATTGGCGAATCTCGGATAACATTGGGAACTTTATTATAGAATCGTATACATTGTCCCATAAAAGAATGACTTATTCTGTGGAGATGCGTTACATGTACGGATAGCTTGTGCTTATTTCGCGTGTTAATGGAATGAGCATCACTCCTTTTATCAAAACTGCAAATGAGATTTTCATAGATAAACTCAATTCTTTTTGATGTGCTGAGATGATCACTAGATAGCGTAATTTTGCTGTTGTATCTACTACAAGCGACTACCCGCGACTTCGTTTGCGTAGCTGCTCGGCCTTCAGCCTTGCTATACCCTCCCATATTTTCATGATTTTCCTTCATAAGAACCTTCTCGTGTATACAACAAAAAAATAATTAGCAAAACTGTTCCATCTCTGTTCACGCGTGATGCCGATGCCAATGGAAATAAAGATACATTTTTATACAACATAATACAAGTAGTACAGTACAAGAAGTTAGTAACTTTTAGTTTTTTTACCTGAATTGCTAAAGAATTCGTTCCACCAGTAGGATACGTATCGTCGATTCGACTAAGACTGACTCATTAGGTGGTAGGGTCTTAGTGTAGGATTACTGTCTTGGTTGGTAACAGTGCCAGATATTCTGCGAAGAAATAGTGCGTTGCTACGTTAATCTGTAAATAGAACTGCGTGCCAAGTGTAATTACTAATTCACTGAGACTAAAAAGCGATGTCTCAGAGATGAAGACTGTACAGTGCCTCGTAAAATATCAGCTACTAGCTGCTCTCCACAGTTTCAACCGCGCGGTGATGGATGATGATAATGATGATGAATCTCATATAGCCTATGTTACTCGGGGTGAATGTAGCTTTCCAATGGTGAAAGAATTTTTTAAATCGGTCCAGTACTTTTTGAGCCAATTCGTTACAAACATAATTACATACATACAATTTTTTCCTCTTTATAGTATTATTATAGATTATATGTATAGATAACATTAGTATATATATATATATATACAAGAGCTGGTAAGTAGCAAACTGGAATTGGCAAGCATGGTAAACTACCACTTGCCTTTCTTTAACTAGTATTTCATGTAAAAACGATATAAACTTAAACAGAAAGTCATCTCAATAAATATTACATTCTTGAGTAACTTACAACCGCAATAATTCTACAAGCGCACGGTTCAATCTGTCAATAACAGAGCAGTGTACACGCGAATAGCGTTAAGTTTTATTGAAACCTCGCAATTAGGGATCAATCTTATGGCGCAGTCGTGATCATCAGGCTTTCACTCTCGTTGCACGCACGAGGCACGCCTCCGTACGGTTAGTAGTGTACGCACAAGGTTGTATTGTTGACGGCAATTGTTGCTAAGTGTCCCTATGATCCTGAAAGAATCGCCCTTCTCATCCCGTGCGTGCCATTATAACCGGATATAGAGTAGGAGTAAGTAAAGCAAGGAAAATATTTGCATCAACATTCCTCTTGTTACTAAGTATAATTATTATTCCTGTATTATATCGTACCCTAATAGGTCAAGAAAATTAGTCATGGTGTGCCCAGGCACTTGGAGTTGACATTTACACCGCTAAATTGTTTACTTTGCATTCTGCTTTAGTGGTTTCTTAAAATTATTTAAACGAGTTTGTTTTTGTGATTTATGTCTAAACCAGTATGAAAACTGTATCCTCGTTCCTAATGATATTCAATTAGAATGAAAACGCAGAAATATCTTCTTCTTCTTAAAGTGCCTCTCCCACTAGTTGAGGTTAGCGATCAGCGTGGCACAGTCCTTCTTGTTTCTGGTTCGGCGGAACAACTCAGACGCCCCTGATATTTCAGTCCACTCCCGGATATTCCACAATCACGACTTCTTCCTTCTCCCTACCTTTCTTTTTCCAGCAATGTTACCCATGATTATTAACTGCAGAAGGTCATATCGTTGATGACAGAAAAGCAGAAATATCACTACTAAATTTATACAATAATTTACAGTTTGATTTATTATATTATTTCAATAGGTTTTTGGAACTCTTTCACATTGTTCGATGATTGTATGATTGTGTCATTTCTACGTGCCACTAGCAGAAATGTACCAATTACGGGTAATAAGTAAAAGTTACAACTCACTGAGATCTCAGCTCCTATGCTGAGCGTAGGTATACTAAACCAAAATATGAGTGACCCAAAAAACTTACCCTCAGCTTACAGTTATAATAGATACTCGGAGTTCATTTTTCAATACGTGACTGTCTAGCTGTCAATTTTTAAGGATTTCTTAATGTGGTTTTGTATTTTATCAAAAGACATTGAATACAGATGTAAGATTTTACAATGATTAGTAATCATCATTGTAAAAAAAAACTTCATTGTTCAATAGTTTTATAGTATTGTAAGTATACTTCATAATCATTTTACAAAATGTTTTTGCAATTTAATCGAAAAACTGTCGCTATGAATAATATATATTGTGCAAACTGATTTCAAATACTAAATCTAAAATATCTAAATTACAATGCAATTGCCAACGAATTTCATCAGAGTATTGAGCACGACTTAGTTTTTAAAATGATACCATTTATTTATGTTTCAATTTAAGCTAGTTTTAACTTAACGAAATCGTTAAGTTACAACTAGTCTTTTCCGGCTACTCCGCTCGTGTGTTCTACTGATAAAATCTTTATTTTTCTATTACTATTTTAGCTGGTTCTTTGTAGGTATATGAATGGGTAATTAAATTTAGACTGAGATGTATGTCCGAATTGCTGTATCTGAACAGGATTTTAAATTATTGTTTTTCTAAAGTTCAGGTTATAACATTACAACAATGTATAATTATGTTTTTATATCTTCACCCAATTACGGCCATAATTTGTTTTAAAGTTTACTATCGTCGGTTGAAGATTTTGAGTTATGCACAAACATTGAAAAAAGTTTAGCATTCTATGATAATATTATTAGCATATCGAGTGTAGGTAAGTAGTAATTATTGCAATGATACTTATATGTGATACAATCCGCTTAAAAAGTAATGACATCATTTACTTATAATAGAACAAAATACGAATTAGTCCTTCATAGTTTGTTAAGCTTTCTAGGTACATACATAGCTCAGCTTCAGTTTCTTTAATTATAATATTTTCTTATTATCTATAACTAACAAATCACAACGAATCCGACAACGATTTGCACGCATGAACTATGTCGTCATCGCGTGGCCTGTGCCGGCAACTAGCCCCTACGTGCGTGACAGCTCTAATTCCATTACGTAAACTTTGTCTTGACATATTGGGGCTCGGTCGAAAGCTGTATTCTATTTATTGTGTGCCGTACCTGAGCCACTACACCATATAAAATATTTAACTTATAGTTTGACCGAAATCTTCGACTGCCGCCTCTAGCTAAGCTCGCACACATGCAAACACGTTATTTTGTAATACTTATGGTATATATTTAGTTTTGTTTAGTAGCACTGTATGTGATAAGTTGTGATTAAATTGAATGTCACTCGTGTGCGTCATTTAATAAATCATTCTTTATGAATAAGTAAACTAAACCGAGAATTAATTAAGTACACTCAGACAAAATTAGTTTAGACGTTGCAGCTCTCGTGCCCTCATATATCAAAACCTTCCCAACCAAATCGAAAAAATTGGTAACCACATAAATCACTGTTTTTTTCGCCATTGTAAACCAGATTGACTACAAATGAATATACATAATTGCCAAACATTTAACGAAAGTACTATCACCACTTCTCGGCCAAATTAGTGCATAATGTAAAGGGATTGTGTGCATTTATGTGGATTGACCATTTTTTTCAGACCGATTTACTAATGTAATTTAGCATGAGTAAGTAATGGCTACAGATAATTGATGATTCGGAAATACCAAACTTATACTTCCACATACATGTCGTAAAAGCAAACAAAGGGATAAGATGACAATTGGCTCAGCTACCCCTTCAAATGAGTCCTAAATCATAACTTGTAGTTACATTCTTTTACAATACCTACATCCTTACTACACCAACTTTAAATTGGACTTGATAAGATATGCAAGACATAAACAAAGATATCGGATAAAATAATACACAAAGCCAAAATAAAAGTAAGTAAGTGATTTTTTTTTAATTAATTGAGCTTTTTATTGGAAAGTTGGTTATTGGAACATGCTCCAAACGAATGTTTTGAAAATATAGAGCTACTTGTATTTTATAACGGTACGCGAGTAGAGATCAAAAGATAAAATTACAATTTTATACCACACGTTTCCTAGTCGATTTCTAAATAAACCTGAATACTAAGAGATATATTTTGGTAGTTCTTTACGACAATTTGTTCATTCTCATTCTCAATGTTAAACATAAATAGGCTTAATGAAGACATAACACAACTATTTCCTAATCATCACTGGTTTATTTGGCATTTACTAACTAATTACAACATAAACTACATCTGAGTAAGAGCTACCACATTTTACCTAAAACCACCTCATTTACGAACAAATTCCAGAAACATCGTTACCAAGAATGTGCTTATTAATCAACCAGTTGCGTGACATTTATTAGTCTTCATCAAGTGATCTTTATGAAGATTATTTTGAACCGGACTTGTTCAATGTCCTCCCGTGAGAAATTCCTTAGTAAACTGCCCGGGCTATGTGTTAAATCACCTTACCTAAACGTTGCAGCCAGCCTTCTCTACACACTAAAGAAATACTATTGACGCGATGCTATGACTGGTTATCAATTTTTAATCCCCAGGACCGCGAATAAGTGGTACGGTAGTTTTACAAACCCATAACAGAGCACCATTATATATATTTGACCATGAAATCTATCGTTTTAATCAATACTAGCGACAGCCCACGACTTCGTTCGCATAGTAGGCTCGGGCGGCTCGGCTTCGCCATAATCTTATCTTAATTTTTCTTTCAGAAGGGCCTTCTCCTGACAATAATTAACACAAAAAATAGTTAGCGAGATTGTTCCATTCAATCTTAAGTTATAGCGTGAAACCAGGAGAATATGGGTTATTTTTTTTTAATGCTAGCGATTGCCCACGTCTTCGTTCGCGTAGAAAGCTTTGCCTTCGGCCTCGCCATTACCTCCCGTGTTCTCTTGGTGGTTCTTTCATAAGAACCTTCTCCTGACAATAACTAACACAACAAAAATAATTAGCGAGATGGTTCCATCCGTTCTCAAGTTATAGCGTGACCAGGAGAAATAGGGGTTCATTTTTATTTATACAGATTAGGTACAGTTGAAGAACTGTACAGTGTAACGAACTTGACTGACTTTAACTACAGCTATATATAACCATAGATATAACTGTGCCTATGACATATTTTCATGGTCCGTTATTAGAGCAATTGGTGCAGAACTAATAAACGGTCTGTAGTTAAACATTATGGGTAGTTGAACGGTGATTTGTAGCGAAAGTAAAATGGGTCCAGAAACCAGTAAGTTATGGCCTTGAACTTAGAAAAGTAAGAGTATTATTAAAGTAATTTCACAATAATATGGAGCCAAGTGAGCTGAGACATACACGTCGGAAAGAAAGTCATTCTCAGAACAAAACACTTCAATGAATATATCCTTATACATAATAATAAATAAATAACCATTACACACTAAAGCCTCCGCACTAGGATTCCACGGGAGATATAGACACATCATTATCATCATCTCAGCCGTAGGACATCCACTGCTGAACATATACCTCCCCCACAAATTTCCAAAAGGACCGGTTGGAAGCTGCCTGCATATAACGTCGTCCTGGGACCTTTATCAGGTCGTCTGTCCACCTTGTCACCTATACACACAATGACAAATCACAACATCCAAAACGTGAACAAAGATTTTTGATCATCACATAGATATTTTCCCCAGTCAGGGATTAAACCTCGGACCTCTGAAGGCAGGTTAACTACCAACTGAGATAACTTAAAATTAAATTAAATTAAATTAAAATTATTTATTTCGGGCATTATGACCCATATTACACATAACGGTGACTTATAGTTTTTTGGATCATGCCATTCAGTTGGTTTACTATGGTGGGACTTTTGTGCAAGTGTTCGTCTCATATTTATGTCCGTAAAAGATATTCTACCTTAAAGCTGTAGTGTGCACGTATTACTTTATAAAGGCTTTACAATGCTTGAAATACTCCACATCTGACAAGTTGTCATCTGCCACCGATACAATGTTATAATAGTAGTTATATATTCTTTATCTCAGCAGTAGGATGTCCACTGCTGAACATAGGCCCCCCCAGAAATTTCTAAAAGGACCGGTTGGAAGCGGCTTACAATCAGAGTAGTCCTGCTACCTTTTTCAGATCGTCAGTCCACCTTGTCAGTGGACGACCTACGCTGCTCTTGCCTGTCCGTGGTGTCCATTCCAGAACCTACCGGCCCCATCGGCCGTCTGTTCTGCGTGCTATGTGCCCTGCCCACTGCCACTTCTACTGGCTTATCTTCTGGGCTATGTCGGTGACTTTAGTTCGTTTACGGATCTCCTCATTTCTGATTCGATCACGCAGAGAAACCCCGAGCATAGCCCTCTCCATAGGTCGTTGTGTGACTTTGAGCTATAAGTAGTACAATATTAAATTATATATTAAATTGTATGTAATATCTATTAAAAAATTATATCATTGTGATAACAAAATGTAAGAACATGATTTAATTACTAAAAGGCTTATATGGATACTAATCATGCTTGTAACGTATATAAATATTAGAAATTATTATTACTATCGTTGGCTGTAGCTGACCAAATTGACTTTCACCTATCCGTATGTTTGCTAGGTTGTGTGTTGGTCCTCCATACAGGTCGTATTTTTCAAGCAATCTTGACGAAAATTGGATGCATACCGAAACTTGTTCTACTATTCAATATAATGTATTGTCGGCGGCTAATTTTGAGTGGGGACCTTCCTAAAGAGGGGCAGACCGACAGATATTGATAAAATTTGGTATACAATTTAGGTACCTGACTTTAAAGAAGTATTTAATTAATTTATTTAATTATTTAATTATAAATAAAAGTATTAAGTATATGAGCTTAATTGTTCAAGTGGTTGCCGGGATAATAGGTGGTGTAATTTAAAAACAGGACGATTTTCGTGTTCTTCGGCAAGTACATTTGGTACGAACAACATAGTTTTAGCAAAACTGGTCAAGGCCTTTTGGAAATGAATATTTGTCACTAGTTTTCTCAATTTCGATGAAGCGCAGACTGCGAAAAGTTGCCGCTGATAAGACTGCTTGCGGGGTCTACTGTTCGCAGAACTACTAGTTTTAGGTATTACTACATTTTTTATCACAATTACCAATCTCTTTTTCTCTTTAGTATTGTACCGTTATAATTCAATTCATACTTACGTCGATGCATCGCTGGCTACAAGGCTGGTGCGGTAAAAACGCGTAATGACCACGATGCCAACGGATGTCTTGCATCAGTCGGTAATGTCAGCAATTAATGTCAACCACTGACTTTTAGGGCTAGGATTGGTGATTTAATGCTGATTTTAAATGTTTCACTGGCAGCTGGGGCTTAGAAACCTTTTAATGTAACACTGGCCTTAGCTATGGATAACTATTTTTATTTTGTACTATTATTAGGATTCTTAATTTGAGAGTAGTAGAAATATTTGAGAATGAGTTCGCCCGGGGGAGTCCACAATATTTTTTCTACCGTAAAGCAAATTGTTCGCAGTACGGCGTTTTGGCTTGAAGGTATGGTTGCCGGCGAAATTATAGGCACTTGAGACTTAACAACTTAATGGATCAGGGTTACGGGCGCAGTTCGACACTTGATAGGAAATGCATCTGTTCTAGGCAGAGATCACCACTTAACATCAGGTGGGCCTCGTGCTTGTACCGTTTCCTTATACTATAAAAAATATCTGAAATGCCCGCGGCTTCGCTTGTGTGACCTTCGATTAAGAAGGTACATCTTCCACGATCAACTACGCATGGTTTATAATTTAGACAATTTGAAAAAAAAACAACAGCAAAACAAAAAACAACAAAAACAACATTCATTGAAAAACATTTATAAACATCGTTTCAGGTGATTCCAGAGTTTTTCGTTTTGTAGGTGCATCAAACGTAAAATTTTATCTCATTTTTATGATGTATACCTACCTCCTCTTATGCTCATTTATTTTTATTCGGTTTTACTTATAAATTTAGGATTTTTCATATGAAATATAGTTTAACATACCTCACTTCATAGCTTAAAATCTTAGTTATTATTACCGAACTCTTCCATACTAAACATTGGAGGAGAAATAAGGTGTCGCAACATCATTCTGTTAGTTAAACTTTCATTAATTATTAACAATGCAATTACCTTATTCTCAAATAACAACTTCGAAATCAAGGATGTAGTAGAATTCGTGTGTTTATTGTTTATCCATTATAAAGTTTCACGATTAGCATTCTCCGCGTGATGCCGAGGTAAAAAAAACAAGTAAAATTTGAAAAATTTAATACCGACTTCCATGCTATTCAGTTATTGGAGTGTATCTCAAAAACTACTGAACCGATTTAAAAGGGACCACACGGGAAGCAGCAGCTTTCAAAAAAAAAATAATTTTGAGAATCGGTTCACCCAGTCGAAAGTTATGAGGCAACAAACATACATACAGTCGAATTGAGTACCTCCTCCTTTTTTTGGAAGTCGGTAGAAAACAAGCGCGGTATATAGTTAACTATATCTAAATAACTAGTAGTTCTGCGAACAGTAGACATCGCGAGCACATAGTGTTATCTCGGAAACCTCTTAACTAAATTATACTCATATTCGAAATTCCTCTTTAAAGTCAGGTACCTAATGTGTGTACCAAATTTTATAAATCGATAAATAGCGCCGCCCCTTCTTAGAAGATGGTAGCTGTTCAGGAAGACGTACATACAACGTAAGAAACATACGGACAGATGAAAGTCAATTTGGCCAACTGGCCGTGCGATTCTCTAAGAGCAAACATCGTTGCATCTTTGACAACATACGTGAAACAAATGTTGAGATGACAATAAACGTTCGAAAGACAACCTTGTATACAAAGGCGATATCTCAACAAGTGTTTGGCATCGGCGAGCTCGTCGACGAGCGCAACGACGAATCATTAGAGAATCGCACGGCTTATTGGCTAGCTGATTCATCAACGCTGTGCCTTTTATGTTTATCCCATCTCTCCCACGAAGGAAAATGCAAATTTCAATCCTAAGAACTCAAAATGTATTTCTGTTATTTCGTATTCCATAGCCAGGCAAACAAGTCAGCTGGTGGTCAGCTAATCTAGTATATAAGCGCTTGTGTATAATTCACAATGGAGCTGTCAAAGTAATTTCCTAGACCTCTATATTACCCTACCCAGGTACTATACCCACTCACACCCATTCTCGAGCTGCCAAAAGTACATTACCGCACAGGATAATGATAAATATACCGCCCTTTTCAACCCTGTTACATAGATTAGTTAGTAGCTACTATTGTGTGGATAGAGTACCCAGGCATTCGTGATTAATTTGGTTATGTGGCACGGAATACTGACGAGCTCTGAACACTTGTAAAGTTATTTGGTGCAAACGTGTTAAACAGATTGTTGTACCTTTATCAGTGTGTACAGGTATGCTGGGAACTATAGTTACCTATATGCAATGCTATTACTTTTTTGTGAGGCTATAGCTGTGAGGTGATAGGTGTTGTAGGTTTTGCCCCTAAGACGTACTGCCGTGCGATACTCTAAGAGCAAAAATCGTTGCATCTTTGAGAACATCCAATCAGTGAAACAAATGAAGAGATGACAAGAAACGTTGGAAAATCAGCCTTACGTACTTACAACCTTGTACAAGGGTGATTTCTCATAAAAGTATTTGACATCAGTGAGCTCGTCGACGAATCATTACTACGACGAATCGCACGACAGATTTTTTTGACATGTTGGTTTATGCAGAGTGGATTATTAAGACGTGCCAGTAAGGGCACCTTAACCCTTATAATTACAGGAATACGTTCCTAGGAGACCTTCCATAGCTTCCAGATATTCTGAACTGAATTCATAGATTCCGGAAAAAAATTACAATCAGTGCAAAAAGACTAAAATATAAAAAAAAAATGTTAATCGAACGTACTTTGATAGTGATCGAAAGACTCTATGGGACCAATAAAGGTTTGAGTACTAGAAATGTTAATAATTGCCAACCAATTTTTCCATACATTTTGCACCGAAAAACTATTAATTAACTTCAAAATATTTTTTTAAGTTGATTATTTATTATATATATACTATAATTATTCCTATTTCATATAGGGATCAAAATACTTTACGTTGATAACTGAGGTTTGAGTACTAGAAATCGCCACATACATTTTGTACCGAAAACTATTAATGAACTTGAAATATTTTTTGTTGCTAACCGATTCTATTTCTTTCTAATTAAATACAAAGAGTTCTCACAATACAAACTATTTGATGAAAAGCCAATTTTACATAACTTTAGCATTACATTTAAGTAATACCCACTTGATCTTATTGAACATTTCAACCACCCAAATAACGGCATGGTTTTGCACATACCTACACAAATTTAAAAAAATCTATTCATATGAACTAATTCCCTGCCAAATTTAATAATGATCCGGCCATTCTCCAGTTATTTTCGAACAAACATCCAACAGTTCATATCCAAAAAGATTTTGTAAAAGAATTCGAGCCCACGCGTTATTCTATCAATTGAGGAAACGAAAATATTACTATAGCTATGTCTGATTCATATTATTAACTGATGATTAGGATAAATTTTTGCAGAGTTTTATTTTTTGTATATTTTTTCTTTCTCTTAATGTCTTATAAGATATACTCTTGCTGGTTTTGAAGGCCGTGGGAGAGTTAGCACAAGCTTGATATCTAATAGTAACAACTACAATTTCTATTCTGTTATTGGATTGTAACTCAAAAACCACTCGACCGAGTTTGATGAAATTTAAGTGGGACCACACGGGAACTACCAGCTTTAAAACAATAAAATAATTTGAATCGGTTCACCCAGTCGAAAGTTATGAACAAACATAAAAAAATGCAGTCGAGTTGAGTACATCCTTCCTTTTTGGAAGTCGGTAGAAAAACTATATCAAAAGTTGACCAGCGCTATGCAGTGAAATGGTTCGTAGAACTAATATCATGACTGTTAGTGACAGAGTAAAAAGGTAAATACACATTGGATTATACATTTAATGATAGATAGATATACTCTTTATTCAACACCTTAAAATTAAACAATCAATACAGTTATACAGCTTAGAAAAGTGTAAAAATAGGCGGTCTTATTGGTCAAAGCAATCTCTTCCAAACAATCTTAATACTACAACTATGCGTAGTTAAAATTAAGTTGTGACGCAAACGATGTGAACATCTCATTAATTTATACCTAATCTTACAAAAAAAACTACCTTAGGCGAGTGGGGAATGACAGTTAAAACTATACAACTATTTTTGAAAAGTATCTCTAATAATTAATTACCTTCTCAATCCTACTCCGAAATATCCAGAAACCCCACAGACATTATCGCTATTTGAGCAACATTCCTCACTGAGGGGTAAATCAAATAATAGTTCACATTGTTAAACAGTGAATGTAGATAATTGACAGACAAACATTCTATCGTTCATAAAGTCGTATTTCAGCCCTGCTAAACTTGTATTGATTGTTGATTATTGACAATATTGTATACATTAGTGTACTAATTTATTTGAATAACTTGAAGACTTATTGCGATTGCGGTACAGACTTGACTTTTGATATGGTGTTTTTAATATCGTGGGGATAGAGATTCTCTTCTGGCGCATCGCTGACCGCTGCGGCGATACGCTCGCTACGCTCGCTTGGCTCGCGCGTATGGTCAAAAGAAACGCACTTGTCCTCGCTTTGCTCTTCGTCACCTCTACCTATATATGAATTTGCCTTAGACAAGTCATAAAAACATAATACCATTAAACATTTTTTTATTCGTTTTTTTGCCGGAATAGAAATATTGAGATATAATTTAAAAAAAACCTTAGTTAGGACTAGGGTTTTTTTAAATTTTGTATTCCCATGGTAATAGTGGGAAACAGCACAGCGCAATCCCCGTGGGTGATGAAATGAACACCCTTTCTGACAACGGGTTGTCATAAAGTTCCTCTTATATCAGAATACTTATGAAGGACACAAACGGGTCCAAATCAAATTTATATATTTTATTTTAATTTAATATATTTAGTGATATTTTCGAAGAAACTATTCAATGAAGAGGAATTAGAGGAAACATTTATCGCGGCATTGTAATATAAAAATAAAAGTTCCTACTATAAGTTAAGTTTATCAATAACAAAAGAAAAACTTTTTAGATACTTATTTAAATACATATCTACTCTAAAATACAAATGTTTTCAAAATCATAATTATAAACAAACGTCTTCCAGAACAGTGAAATTACTGACAAGAGTTAAATTGACATTATAGAGTAGTTGAAATCAAGCCCATGTAAGAGGACAATGTACTATCTTATGATTCCAAGCACGTCGAACATTTCAGAAGCTATTATTCGTAACATAACAATACGTAAGCCAACAATACCATTATGATAGGAACACGACCTAATCTAGCCATATCCGGCTGAATCTGGATTTATCAGATTTTACAGTGTTACTCTTATAAATTTGATGAAATTTGTAATATAAACAATACAAACATAATATAAATGTTAATATACATATATAATATAGCAACAATACTATAAACATACAACCGTTATATTTTACGCCTGCATTAATAATCATCGCTTCTTGATTCATCTTCGTTTTCCGTCAGGCGCAATTTTAAATTGATTTGTTTAATTTTAATAGTATTAGTCGTAATATAAATGTCAATACGTATGTATTCAAAACTCCTAGTCAATTGCAAATCTACAAAAGTCCTAATCGATTGCATATTGATTTATTAGGTAAAAAAAAAACGTAAATCTCGTTATGAAGGAAAACATTTGTGAAACATCTTTACGTAGAAAAAGGAATATAAATAAGTAATAATAATCTGGCCCTTAAGTATGGCTTTAGTGTTTCTGTAAAATGAAAGACAAAGGAAGTAATATTAAATGAAACGTTTTATCTAAAACAATATTCGGATAAGAAAAATAAAGTTGAAGTGGGATAGGTAACCCCTGTTGTCACACAAATATTATAAAAGTGATAGTATGTGACTGAATAAATGATTGAGTGTATTCTTTATCAACCGCTAAATGAATTTAGATGATATTTGAGACGGAGAAAGCTTATCTCTTAAGTTAACACGTATACTCTTATTCCGATTCAATTGGTAGTTCCCGAGGGATAACCTTACTCACGGCTCAAGTCGCGGACATTAGTTAGCGAAATATTCTCAATGAAAACGCAAAACAAATACGGATACAGAATGACAATATCAGAAAGTTAAAAAATAAAATAATAGTTATAATTTTATTTCATAAACCATCGCCCACAGGCGTTAGGAGTCGGACTGTGGTTTTATCTTGGTCCTACCCTTATAGGGAACTAACGTGGGGGCAAGCGCACTGAACTGATAATCATTACAGTATAATGCCATTAATGTTGAACGAACGACGCTCTTTCGGGTAACATATAATATTGCCAGGAATTACTTCCCAATGGGAGCTGTTGAGTTATTCCTTTCACAAACCTTCCCTGTCAATAGAATTTATAGTCCTAAAAAGTTAAGATTTGAAAATAAGAAATAATAGTTACCTAGAACCTCTACAACTGCGTCGTGCTATAGCATCTCTAAGCGTTTTCTACCGTTTGAATAGCTCTTTAATCTTATTCCTTCCTTACCATTCCAATCCCGAACTACTCGTTCCGGCCTAGCATGCTATACATATAATATTCAAAATTGGCAGTTCCTACCTCTGTCGTGTTACTAAATTATAGAATGCTCTGCCGGCGTACGTTTTTCCTTGCAACTATGACTCTGGGACTTTCAAGCGGGGCGGGATTAAGCATCTCTCAGGCAGGTCATCATAGGGGTGGCGATTAAAACAGCTTACGGCTGCATTATATATGGCTTTTGATTCCATCTTCGCTTTCCATTAGGCGAGAGGTAGTGACTTTTATGAACCAATATAAAAAGGTACAACATGCATGGATAACTTATTTACTTATGCATTTAACCACAAAGAATGGAGGTGACTCTGCTGCGAGAAGGACCGGGAACATCACGACTCCGTATTGGTCTAAACCATGGATAAATTGTCTATGTTATTGATAGATGTTTAATGTTTATGTCTCCCTGAGTTATGGTATGCGGTATTAATACCTTTAATAATATGAAAACTTCAGATACCTATTCAGGAGTATTATATAAAAGTGCAGAATTTTTTCTAAACTCAGACGTACTTAAATCAAACTGTAGCTATTCCTCTCTTACCTCAACTCTTAAGGACTGTTACTGGAATGTGCGACAGTATTTAATTCTAAGGAGTTCCCAGCGGACAGAAAGTTCCCTGCCACTATGCTATGTATTTCATCGCCATGTCACTTTTAGTGAATTTAGTGATTGAAACAGCGGCCGTCGGATTGGCGGCAGGTTTTGGCTATCGCTTTAAACATACTTGTACACAAACATTCGCATAATATTATAAATGTGGTGCAATAATAGTCCAAGAGCAATGTCAATGTGAAGTATAATAACATTCCCCTACATTTATAATTCAAAAGTGACAAAGCATAACTTGCCCAACAATTCGCCTGTGAACTTCTCACTCTGTTACGAGTTAGCAACTATTCGAGCTAAGTGAAAAGTTTCAAAGTATCTTGCAGTATGAAAATTCCTTAGTCTGCAAGGTATTCCGGTTAAATGATACGTGTGTAGTCGTTGTTTGTCGTACTTGTATAAGTGAGGGCTACACGGTAAATATGTACTATTAAGTAGATATTTACATTTTTAGTATTGTTTTATGCAGCGACCTCTTTTATCATGTACGAAAAAGAGCAGTGCTAAACTAGGTTGGAGGTTGCGTTAGTCTATTTAGCAAGTATATACCTATATATACTTGCTATTGGCGGGTCATCCGGGTTTTAGTTCTCAGTGGGCTTAGCACGAATAACTGCGTAAGTGTAACGTAACGTGTCGTTCACGTGAAACAATACAGAATGATATATATCTACTATCTAGGGCAACTGTGACACAGACAACTCATAGCTTTTGCGCCGAAGCGTGATACGTTGACGTTTGCGATACGAATACTTTTTCGCAAATTGTTTGTGCTACGGCCTCAGGAACTATATTTTTACAAATGCCACTCTTGCGTCTGCTTCTGTCACAACTTGCTTCCTCATCACTAGTAACGGGTGAATATGAAATTGGAAATCTAAAAATCTGGTTAGAAAAATATTCCAGATATACCTAAATAACTATAAAGTTTAGGTAAGTTTGTGTTTATGCAGATATTTCAAAAACTGGCAGAGTGAATAAGAAAGTATATTATATATAGCTGCATTACCACCTCTATAAGTTTATGCCTGTTTCTCTCCGTGCATGGTTGCCTGGAAGAGATCGCTCTGAGCAATAAAACCGCCTATTTCAACACTATTAATTTTTAGCATTTAATTGTAATAACATATTATGTTTCGTAATTCTTCATTTGTAATGTATTTGTACTGTAGTATTTCAATAAAGAGTTAATCTATCTAATCTATCATTACTCCGAACTTTTAATACCAGAAATACAAATAGGATAGCTGTACCTAGTTTTAGACTTGCGAAGACTAATAAGTCATTCCTAGGAAATTGTGTGCGTTTTTACAATAAAATCCCAAAGCACATAACTGAGCTCACAGAGGGCAAATTCAAGTTGACTGTAAAAAACGTTTTAATAAAAAAAAGCTTACTATAAAGTTCGACATTATATAGAAGATAAAGATGCTTGGAATACTCCACTTCTGGCAAGCTGTCTCTCTGCCACCCATAAAATGTAATATTTGTAGTACCTTAGTAGAAACATTGTAATCATCCATAAAAAAAAGAATGGCCCCGAGTTTCTTGCCGCTTCTTCTCGGTGGGTTCTATATATTTTGGAACGCGGCGGTGAGTCTTTAAAGTACATTATAATGAAAAGTTGACGTTCATAAGTGCGTCTTTGATGCCTAAATTGAATAAACGATTTTGACTTTGACTTTGAATATAAATACTATTTAACTATGAAAAATCGTCTAATAAAATAAACACCGATCCAGGTTTTGATTCTGTTCTGCTTGATTAATTGTTAGTTATTATTTAGTAACTATATATACTTATTATATAGACTTATGACACACAGACAGATTTAATGTGATTCATCAGCGTGTGATCAAGTTTGTTTTACCTTAAGAGGTTAGATTCTTAACATGTTCATTTAAACCGCAAAGGCAACTTGAACCTAAAAAAGTACTTCCTCATACATCGAGAATCTTTCGCTAATAAGCTTAGTAAACGAGACACAGACGTGTATAGAATAAACCCCATCTCGTTACCGCGGTGCTTCTACAGTTAACGTGGATTGTATCGCAGGCAGAAACTGCTGTTAAAAGTTAATACCTAGGTACGTATGGTTACCTACAGTAAAGTACAATTTTAATATAGGTACACTTTTCCTCTTTTTATCTGCTTAACCAAACTTTTTACCGTTATTTACGAAATTAATTACGATCGTACTCGTAAGTACATAAATGCCTAGTTAAAACTAACATGTAGTTTTTAAGTGATTTGGAATATCATACGCGAGATTGTGACTTTAAAGGGTTAACGTTTTACAGTCCTGAACTACAACATCGTTTAGTTCCGACAGATCTCATAATATGAAACCAAACGTATTTTACCTCTATTATTGTAACTCTCTTTCGTAAAGTTATTATCGAGATTTACGAACTTATGGTTTACTTATTATTATTAAGAACTTATTATAGATCGCGATCTCAGGTAGATATAGACTAGATCCTTGCTTTAGTCCTTGAGAGTACGAAGTTAAAAAATGTTGCCCCGCCATCGGGATCTGCATTCTTAGAGGATTACTTCCATTCTATTCAGTTATTGGAGTGTAACTCAAAAACTACTGGACCGAATTTGATGAAATATTTTTGTAAAATGGGACCACAGGGGAAGCACCAGCTTTTAAACAAAAAAAAGAATTTTGAGAATCGGTTCATACTATCGAAAATTATGAGGTAACAAACATTAAAAAAACAAGTACTATTTGAAATTTTTTTTATACCGACTTCCATTCTATTCAGCTATTGGAGTGTAACTCAAAAACTACTGGACCGAATTTGATGAAATATTTTTATAAAATGGGACCACAGGGGAAGCACCAGCTTTTAATCAAAAAAAAGAATTTTGAGAATCGGTTCATCCTATCGAAAGTTATGAGGTAACAAACATTAAAAAAAACAAGTACTATTTGAATTTTTTTTATACCGACTTCCATTCTATTTAGTTATCGGAGTGTAACTCAAAAACTTCTAGAGCGAATTTAATGAAATATAAATGCAACTACACACGAAGCACCAGCTTTCAAATAAAAAAAGAATTTTGAGTATCGGTTCACCCAGTCGAAAGTTATGAGGTAACAAACAAAAAATAAAAAAAACAGTCGATTCGAGTACCTCCTCCTTTTTAGAAGTCGGTAGAAAATACTTTTTACTCAGTTTAGAAGTACCCAAATCAAGGAAACCATAGATACTTCTAAACTGTGTTTCTGTATATACATACGGTATCTAAAAAAATATTCGAAACGATACATTAAAACGGGTAACAGTAAAAAGTGTTACTTATAATAATAATAATATTTTTTCCTCAATATGCAGTTTAAGTTACCGTAACTGGATTCTAATACGCCATTACAGAATAGATTCTCAGTCAGGGGTCACAGAATAGACCATTCACATTGATTTGTGTAATGACATAATCCAGAATACTTACTGTTATTGTTTACATTACAATATTTAAACAATTTTAGTAGTTTGAAGTAACATTTAGACGTTTTGTAATAACATTACGTATTTTATTCAATTGATGTTTTTCTAAATTTATTCATGGAAGTTAGAAAACGTTAGATATTGTATAAATCAATACCACCCACGTATTCAGTGAACTCCGGTTGTTTATTATGCGTATATAATTTCATTGGGATTTATTAATAAGTGTTTGTGAGATGATTTCGATATTGTAGTATCAAGATAAATTTCGCCTTAATAAACACTTTGTAGCGTTCGAATAAATGCTCTATCTCTCTTTCTCTTATGAGCTTACAGACTTTGCAAAAGTATTAAAAGTAGTGTTTTTAAACTCTGAAACAGGAAAACGTTACGCTTCATTAGAAATTTAGCTTGAAGTAAAAGTTTGTGGATCAATCTATATTATTCAGCTTTACGCGAGCGCTTATAGCAAATACCTACATTTTGAAAAGGTTTTAAATGATTCAATGAAGTCTACCGCGTAACATATCAAAATGATATAAATGCGAAGTTTTTGAATTGCTTTAGGCTAAAATTACTAATAAACATTCTATTATAATTACATTTACGTTCAAAAAATGTTTTATTAATTGTTTAGCTTGAAAGTACCTAATGATATTATATGAAAAATATTAGATAATAATATTAGGCTTTGATATAATAAAAACTCTTCATCATTAATCTTTAGCAGCCGGAAGACGTCCTCTGCTATATGTCTTCCCCTTAGAACGCCACTTGGAATTTTGTAAAATACATACACAGTTAAAATTACCAATTTTATCCATAAAATAAACAATTCTCTTTTTCCTTTTTTAGAATTGAATATAAAGCATAAAAAACTTTGAAATGACGTAACATAAATATGTTTTATTGCTTAAGTTAGTAGGCACAGGTAGGTTAGATTTAACTAAGAATCAATGTTTTATTCAAAATGTATTAAATTTATTTTAAATTATTCAAATTTAGTTAAAACATTTTTATATTTTCCTATCAATTTTAATATATCTAATATAATAACATAAATATGTTTAATTGCTTAAGTTAGTAGGTACATTAGATTTAACTAAGAATCAATGTTTTATTCAAAATGTATTAAATTAATTTTAAATTATTCAAATTTAATTAAAACATGTTTATATTTTCCTATCAATTTTAATATATCTAATATAAAAATAACTAAAAACAAAACTATATCATTATCATTGATTTTATAATGACAAATAAATAAATATGTACACAAAGAACGAAACGACTAAAATCTTGTTCTCACGTACGTATAATAATTTTATTATATCACTCAGTCAACGGTATTCACATAAAAATATGATATTTTGAACAAATGTGACGCATCCCCGTTTTCTTGCAAGACCACAATCACCGTGAGCGAGCTCCACACGTCATTAATGACGTCACCGATAACATCACGACCACAACGCTTGCAGATGGAAGATGGGATTTTGCGGTCATTGCGAGCTGTCACTGTCAACATTTTACGATTATTTCGGGGTGACAGATAATTTGGCGCGCTTTTCGTGGCCTTGTGAGAATTCCATTCGGGTTGGGCATTATAAGCATTGATCACAAAGGGAACGCGAAAGCGGAGCACGACATTCGAGAGAAAAGACGGCCCTTACTGGTACCACCCTTAATCTCGTAAAAACATACTCTGTGTTCCGTAGTCGTAGCGTAGAAAGAATTAAAGAGTACACTATACATATTTATATATATTTACAAGTTGATATATATATATATATATATATATATATATATATATATATGAGAGAATGGAATGGAAGCCTTTAATGGCGCTTTAAGCATGCATGATGTTTCACTTAAGTGGAATAGGTAAATAAATAAATGCAATATTCGCACACAATACTAGCACAGTCTTACAATTCATAAAAAACTATGACAATAATTATAACTTCCTACCAGACCAAAATATAATATACCTCTGAATGTTTTCCCCCGACTTCTTCATACCAAATTCAATTTGCTATTTCATTCTCATAACTTAAATTATTAGTAACGAAGAATATCGCGACTGAACGCCACATAAAATACGCCACGGAACTGCCGTGCGATTCTCTAAGAGCAAACATCGTTGCATCTTTGACAACATCCGTGAAACAAAAGACGATATGACAAGAAATGTTGGAAAATCAACCTTATGTATAAGGGCGATATCTCAAAGTATTTGACATCGGTGAGATCGTCGACGAGCACATCGATGAATCATTACAAAATCGCACGGCTGAAAGCGTATCTAACTACGAGTAAGTTGTTTTTTTATATAAACTAGCGACTGCCCGCGACTTCATTCGCATTAGGCCTCGCCATAACCTTCCATCTTTTCTTGGTATTTCTTTCATAAGAACCTTCTCCTGATATAGTTATTATCAGAAGGTTCTTACACAACAAAAAAAGAATAAACGAGATGGTTCCATCCGTTCATAAGTTATAGCGTGACCATGAGAAATAGGGGTTAATTTAGACAGATAAAAAAAACTTATAAGTTGAATAAATTTTGGTATTACAGAACAGTATAAAAAAAAGATTAAAAAACAAAATTACAGCAATATTTTGCAAATATTATATTTCTGTGTTTTTGATAAAAATAGACAATAAATATGAAGGAAAGTAAATGGGAAGAAGTACTTACTGCGTTTTCATAACAATCTATAGCACATGCTAATTTTTACTATGAGACAGCATCGATACAAACAGTTCTTCATCTGATGATGTGCCTCTATCTTCTAAAGTTCGAACTTGCTTTCATGCATAACAAAACACTTCGAAAAGTAACCCTATTTTTCACGTTTACCACAATTTATCCCAAAAGCAGGGCATCGGTCCCACACCCGCGCCAAAGTTCCATCCTCATCAACTAGATGAGGATGGAACTTCTCAGAGTTTGGTGGGTATGCCACCCTTCTGGCGTAGATTTCCACACGCGCACCAGCTCACCCTGGGGCTGGTGATCAGGGACTAAATTCTTTCTCTGCGAAAAAAAGGGTTGTTTGATTAACCACATATATCGCAATTCCCGGAAACGGAGTATGATTTCTGAGATATATTCTGTATTATTGGCCAAATATGGCGACTGTCGAGTCTACGGCTTTAATGTTTATATATGTATTAAAGAAATATTTTTTTATTATGATTTGATATTTGTAAATAAATTACTTTATGATGATAACCGTGTCCCTTTCTGAAAATCATTGTGGCCATTAATATGGCCAATATGTGGCCTTCTAACCATCTAAGTCAACACAACTCAAATAAAAGTTACTTCAAGTATGTACACGAAGAGACAACATGTTGTAATAATAATATAACTATTACCTAAGTACATACAAATATTACTATGTACTAAAAAAATAATCCTTTATTTGTTAACCGACTTCAAAAAGTCTTGGCCTTAAGGGGATTGCATAGCTAGTACTTGTCCATACTAAAAGAAATAACTCTTTTCTACCTCTTAACATTGTCCGATTTCAGTGGTTTTTTTCATGTAATCAACACATTGTTACGATGATATAAAACGTACAGAGTTTTGATTTTTAAGTTTTTTAAGTTCTACAAAAGTAAATTTATAGTACTTTGAAATACTGAGAAAATCAAATTGTGCGGTGTGCATAGTAAACAATGTGTTGATTACATGAAAAAAAATCACTGAAATCGGACAATGTTAAGAGGTAGAAAAGAGTTATTTCTTTTAGAACGGACAAGTACTAGGTACCTCTTAACGTTGGGGGCAATATTGTTCCCCCGATGTGTGGCTGGAGCCTAGGACGGGATTTTTGTCCCCCATAGTTCAACCAGTTGAGCATACGAGTTGTATGTACCAGTGCTCAATTGGGAACATTTCCAAGATTAAAAACTCCCAAAAAACTGTTTCTCTGTTTTTCTGCATTGTTCTCTAAACCATTTATTATGTAAAACTTTGGAAAAAAAAATTTTAACTGTCAAACGTTACAATGGCGGTTGCATAAAAAACGTCTATGCAAAAAGTATATGTGGTTGTTGTTATGTATGTTATGTTCATGCCCGTGGCTAGCGTCGCTATGAATTTTATTAAATATAATATGGAAATGGATGCAAACTATTTATACAACAGAAAAAAACTGTATTGATAAGAATTTCAGAAATCTATTAATGACTTGCCACATTTGTGGAATAATAAAATAGTTATGGCGTATTTTTACTTTTCTTAGCAGCTGATGTTTTTTCTTTGTGATAATAATTGACACGCCCTTGTTCCTTCCTATCCAAATTTCTCTAGGGTAGAAATAATGGTTTTAATTATTAAATAAGATAATAATAGGTATTATATATTGCAGTATTGCTGTGCATCTATTAATGTTCAAAGTAAAAATTATGTTTTTGTCTTTGTTATTATGTTTATTGTCTCTCAGTCTCAGTAGTAGTTCAGCGAACTCAATTTCAAGACCCGTTTCTTAATATTTGGACAGCATTTGAGCCATTTTCATACACGTGCGCACGCTGTGGCGATCCAACGCGGAATGAAATTGTAATCGCCACTGCAACGTGTGTAGAGTACGTACAACTGCGACTACAGCAGATTGCTACAACATGTTGCGTTCGGGGTTGCATCGTATGTAGACACCTTTAGTGATGAGTATAAAGATATTTTATAGGTTAAGTACCGGAACAATTAAAAACACAAAGTAACGAAATTATATTTATAAAAAAATTTAAAGAATTATTAATTAATAAAAGTTATTAAAACATTCTACCTACCTATAATAAAGTCTTCCTCTCTCCTAATTGCTGTGCCCGACAGGGTTCACAATCACCTTATCCATTAAGAACTGTGATACAACGATTGTGAAATGCAATAAAATTTGAATTTGAATTTGACGTACTCTACTTAATAGGAGCTGCGGTGTCATATCCGGTGGTTTTTTCTTCCTATTCGTTATTTAGTTAGTAGGAAGCTATTTACATCCGCTGGTTAGAAATTACCAACTGACTATCTACCGACACTAAGGTTGCGCTTACGCAGTCTATTCTAGACCAAGTCTTGACTACGGTGATGTCTGCTAACTTGACCTTACTGAAGACCAGCTAGATAAGCTTGTGCTCTTCAGACTTTTTGCATTACATTCATCTTTGGTTTGCGTAAATATGATCATGTTTCTCAATTTCGAACTGAGCTCAACTGGTTTCTTATACGACTTCGCCGAAATACTTTCATACTCTTTCTTCTCTGCAGTGATCTACTTCTTCTGCCCCAGGATATCGGAGCATTTTAAATACCGTCAAACTTCTAACAGCCATTCCCTAAGGTCATCATACAATCATAATACTCGTATACAATCCCATACAATCCCTTCTTTAGTTACTCCTGAGCATCGTAGTTCTTTCTATAATGTATGGTTTGCCGTACAATCTTGTAAAATTCGTTGCCTCCACTGATGTCACATACTTTGAGATATCGCCCTTGTAAATATTTTTTTTTCCAACGATTCTTGTCATATTGTCATTTGTTTTACGAATATGGTCAAAACACGTATTAAGTATTTGTGTAAAAGTATATATCTTATTATTTATAGATTTAATTTATATTTATTGTTTCATAATATGTAGTATTATGTAGATATTTGCATGATTATTGTACTAAAACATTTTTTATCGCTATCTGTTCTTATTACACTAACGTCTATTGTAGTTACGTTTTTTTATAATATCGTTAATTACAATAAAACTCATTAATATAACATTGTACAATGGTCATATCGCTAACTCTAAGCGATCTCTTCAAGGCAACGCTTGGAGGAGAGAAAAAGAACCATTGAAATTTTTCAGTGGTTAAAAAGTGATACCTACATCTATCTTTATCATTGAGTAAGTACAACATTTAACAGCAACGTAACGGCCCAATAATATTGACAAGCAAAGTGCGGAAACTATCTGCTACACACGACACGAATATCGGACAAGGCTTCATCACCATCGCGCAGCTCAAATTGGCTTCGAACAATTTTGATGAGAACCTCTATTATTTCCCCGTCAAAGTGATTAAATGAATAGTCCCGGTATAGAGTTATTTAGTAATTACGTGGCTTTATTGCCTATACAGGACGCAGGAATGTTTCGTGAGAGAACATGGCTTGCGGGACCTACACCATGTAATCCTGGGTTAACATTCAGTGTACTTGTATGCACACGCAGACAAAATTACAAGCTGTTAAATGGGACTCATCTTTGGTTTCTTAACACAGCAATTTTAATTTTGTAAAAATATATTGCGAATAAGGCTACGTAGCTTCATGTTCATAGCCAATATCACAATCACCTGCAGGGCTATTATGTTTATCAGTTGTAATCAAATATTGACTGATATCTTGAAAAATGGCAGCTTTATGTCAGTTTTTTCAGCTTCATCAACTCACTTACATTTTTGCCCTGACTTCCTATTTCATAATTTGCACACGATCTTGTTATTAGTTATTTAAAATTACACTAATCACGCTAAATATTAATTTTGTGAGTGTGCAAGAGTGTTTGTATGTTTGTTACTTCTTCACGGTCAAACGTCCGCACAAATTTCAATGAAATTTGGTATGGAGGTAGTGAGAACTTTTAATCGTTATCATCAACACCATCCATTACCACGTGAGTGATACAGAGAGGCGCAGCTTGTAATGAATAAACATCACGACAAAACACACAATCACTCTACTGTTAGCAGCGTGGCCGTCTCTATAATAGCCGCTCTGTCTTTTCGTGCCTCAAAGAGCTCGAGTCAATAACACAATTCTCTTTTTTAAAAGTCTCTGTTTTACTTTAAAATAAATATTCTAAGTAACAATTTCCGGAACATTTACATGTAATTTTTATACTATATTGTGATATATTTATCTATCCGCATCAGGTTTACTCTATAACAAAAGATTTATGAATGAACTGGGGTCTTGCTGATTCGGACGGGTTTAAACGTAATTTAGATTGAAGAGGCTCTGTTAATACAGGAAGCCAACCGACTATTTCCTGTTTTCAATCCAATGTGTGGTGCTTTACCTACCATGCATTTTCAAACATTTAATATTTAGTACTTAACTAAATATTATGTATCACATAACTAGACGTTTGTTAATCTATTTACATTTAAACACAATACACAATATACGAGTAATACATTATACATATTGTCGTAATCGATTCGATAAACTGTCAACTAGGTACGTCTCATTTATTTGTTCTACAATAACATTCAAATCTAATTAATTCAAGACATATATGCGACATATCTTTGGGAGTATATTATGTCGGTCATGCGTCGATATATAAATATATGGTAAGTGGTGAATCTCAGAACATGTACGATTTTTATTTGGAGAGATAAATGATGATGAGAAATAGTCTTTTCTTTCTTTATCCCTGATAGCAGACTCTGAGCTTGCTAACAACAGATCCAGATACTTAATACTGCGGCCTGAAAACTTCGTCATGCACATGCCGCACTGACCCCGCGTGGTTGACTATAGCTCAACTCCTCTCTCCGAGAGGAAGGCTTGAGTCCCAGCAGTGGGGACATAATAGGATGATATTTATTCCAGAAATAGATTTAGTTGTGAACCTCGACTTGAGTGGTCATTTGACAGTAAATGCCATACAAAAATTACTCAGATATGTACTTGTGCCTAGATTCACTACTGAGCGTACTTCTGGAATAAGGCCATTAGCATCCCTTATTACGATCATGACTGGTTGGGTGATAGTTAGTGGCATTTTCAGCTCACTTTTCCGTGTTTTGGAAGACACGTTAAGCCGTCTGTCCCGGTTGTTTGTCTTATAACATTCACTAGCTGACCCGCCAGCGGCTCGCGTGGCCTCGCGGGATACGGTAATTACAGAGTTTTAATTATCAAAATATATAAAATAGTTAAACATTTTTTTTATTTTAATGACCTATTCAAATACAAATTTTCACAACTATAAGTTTAAAAACAAAGGAGTTTCATACAAACGTTTTCACCCCTTTTGACCCCGTAGGGATAGAATTTCGAAAACTCCCCATTTTTAGTACACCTCTACGCATCAAGGACAATACACCCTCCAAATGTCAAGTCTCTACGATCAGAGGTTTAGGCTGTGTGTTGTCTGTCAGTCAGTCAGGACATCTTCTTTTATATATATAGATAATATAAACTATCAACCCCAAAAAAACCCTTAGGGGTTAAATTTCATAAAATCCCATCTTAGTGAGCACCTACATCCTAAAAAGAACCCGCATGCAATATTTTAAACTCCTAGCACTTGTAGTTTCTGAGATTTCTTGATGAGGGAGTGACCTTTCGCTTTTATATATATAGATTAAAGTATATCGGAGGCATTCGAGCGACCTGAACACTACAACACTAGGTTGACCACTAGCCTATCCACCAAGATTCGTGATGGATAACGGTCCATGTCTCTCTCTAACAGGAAGGGTCGTATGCCAACATTAACCTATATGGGCTGATATTTTACTTTCTCTGAATAACAATTAGCCCATGTGCTTTTCATCAGGCACACATTCTACTTGTTGAAAATACAGTGGGCATAATGTACTCGTACATATACCAAACGTATCAATATTGGCAGGGGGCAGGGCACATAGCACGCAGAACAGATGGCCGATGGGGCCGAAAGGTTCTGGAGTGGAGACCACGGACCGGCAAGCGCAGCGTAGGTCGTCCACCGACACGGTGGACAGACGACCTGATGAAGGTCGCAGGACGACGTTGGATGCAGGCCGCTTCCAATCGGACCTTTTGGAAAATCATGGGGGAGGCCTATATTCAGCAGTGGACGTCCTACGGCTGAGATGATGATGATGATGATGATGATCAATATTCATTCGATTTAGCAGAAAGTGGTAACAAACATATTCGTTCCTACTAGTTCAGTTGACTGAACTACTTACTACATACTAACACACATATTCTCATTTATAATATCAGTATGCTAAAATCTAAAACTTAAGTTGAGTAGCAAATAAGCACTACCCTCGCAGACGAACACGCGAAATAACTAAGCTGTTCTTGATAATATAATAAGTCACGTTTGATTTATACTCTAGAGTTGCGAAAGTGCCTATTGTAAAATTTCTATCGATAAACATAAAAAATGTTTTCTGAGTTTAGATGTGAAGGTGTGATTACATCCTAATACTTTCTATGACCTAACAGCACACAACATTAAAATTTATGATTTATTGCTGTGTATTGGATTTTCAGTGATGTTACTTTTATATCAGACTTCTTTGGTTGTGTTATCTGCATGAATATTTATTGTGACATATAAGTAAGTTGAGTTAGGTATATAATATAAAAATGAATATTTGTACGCCTGCTTGCAGGTTGAATACATTGACGTCAATTATTCATAAGATCTGAAACTGTATTATGTGTATTCTGACAAATAAATATTTGATTGAACGATTGATTGAATTGAATTCACTTTTCGTTCTAGTCGTTTGATATTGTGGGCCCAGTGGTTTACCAATAAGAAGGCTCTTGAACCCAGAACGTACGCACCTTTCTCGATTCTGATTGGCTCCGGCAATCTGTGCTGTACCCGTTGTGTAAAGCGAAGCATCTCCTACTTACACATTCGAGTCCAAGATACTCGTAGGTTGAGAAAGTCATCTATTTTCACTATCAACACGAATAAAAAAAAACTTACATCTGGGTGAGAACTGTGAGAAGTGTCGTTCAAACTGCATAAGAATTAAATTGTGTCTGTCTTTATCAAGAAAAGGTAAGTCTGAGGTTGGACCTACCATTATACTAACGAGAAAAAAGTCTACCCTAAAGCTAGAAGTACGTTTGGAGGCTGGATTGCTAAGGTAAGGTGCTGTGTGTACCTACTTACTATCTGGGTATTTAACTATTCAGACTTCTGAATCACGCTCAGTTCATATCAACAGGTGCAGTTTTACTCGTTCTACTCGTGGTACCCGACCCAGAGTGACATCGAGGACACCCTTACGGCAGGGTCGTTAAGTCACAGGATACATAATATTTTGAATAAGAGTAGTAAGGTATGTCAAGTTGATTATGTGTTACATGTGAATGTGAGAGTGTGTAAATAATCATAAGAGAGTATTATGCACGAGATTATTTTCACAATATTATGAAATTCTGCTCTCGTACAGTCGCCTGCAATAAGATCTATACATTTCACAATTTTCAAAAGTGCCTCAGCATTCAATATCATAAAAAAATATACCAAAAATCACCTATAATTTAGTTTTTTAGCTTAAAATAATCCTCATATACATTGTTATGAAATGTAGTACTGAATCATAGTTTTGAAAATCACGGATGTATACATCTTATTGCAAGCGACTGTACCTTTTGAATGAAATTTATAGAAGGTGTGGTGAAAGTGAAGTCACACTAGTTCTTTTATAAACTACTAACTAACTAACTAACTAGCTCTTAAGAACATCTGCCAGAACCATTAGTGTCCGTGCTTCGTGATAGTTTTTTAAATATTGAGGGTAGTCTAACTAGGTGAACATTTTTTTCGTCATGATACCTTCACTCAAACCCGCGAGCTAGAAATCAATCCAAGGGTCGCCAAAATGGAGCCGACCACATTATCTTATTAGCTATTACCGCATCAAAAGTTTTTTCATGTTCCTGCCCCTCGTCTGATATATTAAACATGCAACCCAACCAAGTTCACGTGGGCAACGCAGGCAAGTACTTTGACATTACGACATAGAAACAACAAATTTTACGTTTATCGATAATGAAGTTGATCGAATTTCGGTCCCACTAGCCTATGCGCAGTAGAGGTCGGTAGCGGTCAGGACGGCCCATACCGCCATGCTAGATCCATATCTTTAGCGCCATAACTCCCTAACGCTCACTGAATTTGTGAATTATATACAATGTATTTGAATCTGTTCAGGGATTTCAATAATTATTTTTTAAACATAGTTTATGCTTATTTTGGTAGATAGGTTGGAATGTTCCCACAAAGTTGTTTCTGTGGAAATATGGACATCGTGGATATAAAGTAATAAATATTCGTTTATTGATTTTTTCTATTTTAGGTAAGTATCGCATGTTTTAACCCCAAAGGCTGCGTATGACCTACGCTGGGAGGGTCATTACATTATCAGCTGTCTATAATGCCCCATCATTAGTAATAAAATATATACTTACCTTTATTATGACCTACCATGCCTTACTATTTTAACCAACTTTCAAAAAAGGAAGAGGATATATGTTCGACTTAATGTTTTTTTTTAGTATGTTCACCGATTTCTCCCACATTTGTAAACCGTAAAATTATTAAGTTCTAAAAATTATTTTTTGTTTGGTAGAGTACAGGTAAACTTCTGAGGTTAAATTTCTTCAACTTCGGTCCAGCGTTTTTTGAGTTACACTCCAATAACTGAACTGAAGTGTTTCGCCTGTTTTGATGATTTAATGATAAATATCATAATTGACCGTGACAATTCATCGTATAAGTTAGCAAGGGTTACTAAAAAGGTAGAGTTTTTTTAAATTTCGCATAGCTTAATATATATAATCAAGTTGATCTAAAGAAACATAATAACAACAAATAAGTCATAACTTTTTCTTATAAGTATACCTAAATTTTTATGCATTTATTCCTATAGTAAAGTACCTATACTAACTGTAGAAAGTACGAGTTTTAAAATTCCCCTAAAATCTTTGCAAGTTAGGCAAGGCAAGTACTTTGGTACTAATATTTTTCTCGTTCAACAATTTTCTGCTTACAAGTTTCATTTTTAGATGTTATTGGTGATTATAATATATTTAGTAAGTAGATTATAAATAAATAAATAATATTTAAATTAATACTTAAGTACCTACAAAATTTTACTCATTCCCATGTCTAAATCGCTTTAGTTGGTATTCAGAGCTGAGTGGCTCCATATTTACATAATTCAGGGTTAATATTTATTTCTTGTTTGCCGTAACGCAAAATAAAGCAGTAAAATGTAAATTTGGCACATCTGTTGCTACAATTTCACGTATACGACCATTATTATTATGCCAAAGAAATGAGCGCCTACATTTAGATTGTAGCAATGAAACAACTAAGACGTTGCTATTATTTCTTTATAAGTCATTGATAATTGAAATAAAGAAGGAATTTTAATGTAAGGAAAAAAATACAAATTCTGTACAAAATATAATCATTTACAAAGTTTATGTAGCTAACTCAAGGGAGAAGTTTTAGGTATTAGCTGATAATAAACGACGATTTAATACAATTGATATTTTAAAGCATAAATTGTTATATAAAAAATAATAATTGGTATTTACTCCCACAACCAAACAAAACAAAAATAAAATATCGCTAAGATTGTACGTATGCACATTTATAATAATAATTACCATGCATATTGATAGTGCCGAATAAAAATCAAATAATAAAACATAGTTTGAACTATTCGTCGTCTGTAGACTTTCGCATTTAGTTAAAAAACGTATTTTTGTATGAACATTGTTCCGCGTTGGAATAACAACAACTGTTATGTTATTGTTTTTACAACTTTTCTTTAGTTTGAGGTAAACATTCGGTCATGTGAGTTACCACAAAAGTAAGTTAAAAGTTGATAACAGCACGACTAGGGACAGTTTTCCCACCGCTATCCCAGTTGTGTTGTTCTCTGCACAGTGAATTCTAGTTACGTCTGTTCTGGTGTTTCACTATAGTGGAAGGCAGCATATCGACCTGTTACGTTATCAGATACAGTTAGACAAAAACAGGTACAGTTATGATGCAGATCAACATGGAAAATGAATCAGAAGTGGCCAAACACGAGTCAAGATATTTTTACGTTTCCTACCAGGCAACCAGAAATCAGGTGCAGGTGTATGCAGTGTAGGTTTGCTCAGTGAGTAATAACAATATTGACAGAGCAAATAGGCAGGCAGAAATAAGCGGATTCCAAACAGTAATGTAATTACGTACAGCGAATTATTGAAATCATGCTAATACTTATGCTATAATTAAGGCGATAGTGGCTGTGACTAGCAAATTAAGCTAATTGTGAATATGATTTCTTAAGCATTTTATTAAGTTTAACGTCTGTTACATAACGAGCCAGTCTCGGTTAGTACAATGCTGTAGGTGAGTAAATAAAACATTTAACAAGAAATAATGGTACGTATAAAAAGTACCTCTCGAAATGACACATTTCCTCAATTTGGAAGGAGAGTAGCGCTAGCTTCGAGTAACCAATAATAGAGCTTCAATCAGGAAATGGCTCCGTAAAAGGTCGCGTTTCACCCCGAGATGTCACATTGACGTTTCTACGACTTATTCCGACACTTTCAGAGCTATACATAATTAAGCTACAATTGTGTATGTTTAGATAGCAATATATTTGTATTATATTGTCGTAGAGTTTGTGCGAAAAGAGAATCGTCGTGGAGTTACGGTGAACTATTGGAAGGATCAGATTTTTATATGGCAACCCAATCCTGTTTTTATCTGTCCGTTACGTAACTGTCAAGTGTAAAATTCGGCTCGACATAAAACAGTACATTAACAGCAATTTTTTCATCTTTATTTACTAGCATTAGTGTAGTTATTTATCACACGGACGACTTCAAATCCTAAGACGCTTCTCTTTTTATGCATACTCTACATGCGAAAGTTCAGGATCTCAGGGGCATGAGTTGCGACAGACAAGGTAACTAAGGTTTATAATAAATCTGAGTTTCAGTCTGAGTCATAACGTCGTATATTAATGACAACACCCAATGTTAAATGATGGCATTTCACATGGCTATTTGTGTTAGCTATTGGGTGTTTGTACTATTTGGCAAAATATATGACGGTCATGCAAATATGCAAATAGAGGCAAATATGACCATCGAAACTTGCATCAACAATATTAACATATAATAACATACATATTTGCCTATTTGATCCCTATGATTTGCCTCGAAAAACCGACAAGCGCAAGGTAAAGCGTATTTGCTATTTGCCATATTTGTCAAATAGCCAAATGAGGCGAACACTTTGTCAAATAAACTGTATAATTATTTAATAGAATAGTTGTAGCTAATACAACTCTTTTGTATCAGCTAGAATTATTATAACTTACTCGTATAATTTTATAGCGCAGTTCCGTAGTAGTAGTAGTTCTACGTATTGATAATTTTATTGGAATTAAAATATAAGATAAGAACAACTTTTAAATGATGCCAGTGACATACATACCCCCAGTGTCGAGCGCCGTATCCTCCACCGCCCCACTCTAGTATAAAAAGGCCATGGCTAAGGCAAGGTTAAGTGTCGACCTCGTGATGCGAACTAGTTGCTATTAAGCACCGAAATCACAGCGATGTCATGTGTATGAATAGAATATATAAAAAATCCAAGTAGTAATCTATACATAATTAACCCATCGCGTGTGACGCGTACACCGTGTGTACGTACTCGTACAAAAAAGTGGTAAGCCATGTAGCGCATACACCTAATCTAAACATATTTTTATACCTCTGGTTTGTAACTAGTTTTATCAGATCAAATATACTCCGCCGGGATAAACTTGCTTTTAGTTGCTTACACTATTCAAGTGTAGTATTTTTTATCTAAACTTTTATGCGTAGTTCGAAAAGACACCGAAAGAAGTTAGACACTGGACGGGTTAATTATATATATTGGCCACTCTACAAATACTACAAATAAATACTATAAAATATAATATAATACAATAAAAAAAGGCCACGAACGAGTTGGACTTTCGCTAAAATAATTAAAAACGCATATTGTTTTAGCACTACGAATATATTGCGGTGATACGAAACCTTTAACGAGAATGTGGCTCGCACTTGCCTGGTTATATTTTCTTACAAATAGTGACAGATATTGGATGGTGGGAAAAAAGCCCAATAATGACTTGATTTTGTTTAATTTTCCCAGACTTGTGTTTCTTCTATACTTGCTACGATATACTTGTCATAGTGGAGGATTATTAATCGTTAAGTGTTCGTAATGGTGCACTAGAGTAGGCAAAGTGTACACAGTCATGCAATGTACTTAGTTCATATGTTTTTTTAATCAATCGTCATAAAGTTTTAATGTTTTACTAGAACGTGACTTAGACAGGTCAATGACTCTATGAAAGTTTATGTGACTCTGAAATATATCTCACTCTAGAATAAAAACTTACTTGGTGCAACTATAAGTACGAGTATAAACATAATAAGTTTGAGGAGTGGCAAATGTACAAATGTACGAATCCCCTTATAAAAAAACATTTTTTTTTCGAATGTGAATTAGAAAAATATTCAGTTGTTCTCACGGGAATAAGTTAGAAGTCAAAATGTTCATCGTGTTCTTGTAGGTCAGGTCATGAAGTATATGTGAAGGAATGCTTTTCATTATCTCGCATACTTTTGCCAACTGCCACGAGAGCTCAGCTCCCGAATTTAAATGAAAATATTTTAAAGAATTTATAGTGACGTTGATTAAGACAACTATGTTTACTGCAAGGTTTTTATTACTAACAAATAGCTGAAATGGCAAGTCGTGTGTAAGGTGGTAAGCACTACGTCAAGTACAAATACAAATCATTTATTTACTGTCAATGATAGTAGCAGTGCCACTGAACAGTTTAGAATTGTAGTTTCGCGTGGTACTGTTCAGTGGGCCTGGCACGAATAACTGCGTAGTGTAACTTAACGTGTCGGACACGTGAAACTGTACGAACTGTCATTTATCTATTGCTACTGTGACACAGATCACTCACCGTTTTCGCTAACGATACAAATACTTTTTCACAAATTGTTTGGGCTATTCTCCTGGTATGATGTAGCGAGTGGGAGGTGTAACCTAAGAAGATTCTATCTACATCTAAGATTATTTCTCTTCTTCGTTCATCACAATAATAATTATAATGATATAAAAGTTTACGTAAACTTTTGTCATTTTTTGTTCTGTTATTTTTTTGTTACTACTACTTTTTAGTGAAATGCTATGAATTAACAATCACATTCATCGACGCAGAATTGTTTTTCTAGAGTGTTTGTTGTTTAAAATGTATTAATGTGTGTATCCATGCCTTCCGCGATATTGGATATCAAGTGTGGGGGTGTTTGAGTTTGTAAACTTTATCCTTATCATCATTAACATTAAAAAAACCGACCAAGTGCGAGTCGAACTCGTGCGCAAAGAGTTCCGTAGCATTATCTATAATAAATATTTCAAGTTTCTACCTGTCACACGAACGAAGACAGAGGAAGAAAATCACGTTTGTTGTATGTGAGCTCTCCTTAAATATAAATTTAATTATTTATTTTTTAAGTCAATATAACTACTCAATATTCTATGAATATTTTAAGCGTGTACCTCGTGTCGTTATCAAAAATGAGCAAAACAAATCGCATTTGTTGTAATTAAACATCTATTTTATTTTGTTTTTCTAAAGACTTCCAAAAAGGATTCAATTTGATGGATTTTTTATGTTTGTTATCTCATAACTTTCGATAGGGTTTTTGTTCAAAGCTGGTGCTTCCCGTGTGGTCCTATTCAAATTTCATCAAATTCGGTCCAGTAGTTTTTGAGTTACACTCCAATAACTGAATATAAAGGAAGTCGGTATTAAATTTTTTAAATTGTACTTGTTAGTATTTGTTGTTGTAACAGCAACAGAAATACATCATCTGTGATACATCAAAATTTAACTATCACGGTTCATGAAATACAGACTGGTGACAAACGGACAGACCGGCGGACGGACAGCGAAGTCTTCGAATAGGTTCCCGTTTTTCTTTGTTCATTTTTGTTGTCGGTACCGAACCTTAAAAAACATCATACCTACTTTATAATCAATCACACTTATTGCATTATTTTAACCATGAGCCACGAAACAAATACATCGGCTTGCATAAATTATGCATAGATACGAGTATACCTACGGAATTCGTGTATGTAGTAGTACAGTGCAGTACAATGTAGTATGTAGTTTAATAATAACGAAAGTGTTGTATGCACTTTCGTTATTATTAATACCTTACATACGTTAACAAAAAATAAATATGTTAACATAACTATTCTTTTGACAATTTAGGATTAGTATCGAAAATAAACCAATACCTGTATTCCAAACTCTCTGTTTATTACGCCGACGAAAAACTCAGCTTCAATTTATTCGTAAGCTGTTTTGTTATGGCACCTATTGGACGAGAAGGGCCGACCCAATTTCTAAACCTCGCCGAAGGCACGTCCTAAGGGAAAAGCTTTATGTAAGATTGCGCAAGTATGTTTAATATAATTTCACAAGTTCTAGTGAGTCTGTTCATTAACCTCTGATGAAAAAGAGGGTGGTATAAGTTTAACGTCAGTGTTTGTCTACATGTCTGTCTTTGTGTCTGTATGTACGTAGTGTCATAGTTCCGAAATGAGTAACCCAATTTCAATGTGGCTTTTTTTATTGATATGTATATTTTGCGTGATGGTACATCAGTTCAGGTTTTTCAAGATCTTCGACCTTAACAATGTGCATCCTTAAAAGGATTTGAGTATTGCAGTTAGAATTAATTAAAAATTTAACCCAAAATTTTAGTTTCTTTTGGTTTAGTTTAGAGGTCTCATGATGACCATGCCTGTTGTAATTCAATTTCAGCAATTATCCTTAAATAATTTTGAATTGAAGCTAAAATGTATAGTTTGCTGCGCTTTTTTGAAGCAATATATTGTGTCTTGACCACGTTTTTTTTATTCGGTGTTAATTCTCTAAATATTGATGAATGTTTCTGGTTCCGTAGTTATAGAAATCTCTTAAAGATACTACCTGTCTGTAAAACCATAAAAGTTATGGCTCAGTTTTCCATTGCCTGACGTCGGTTTGAGGGTTGATATTTTTTTCACAGAAAGGTCACGTTATTATATGAACACACGCCAAGTTTCAATACCAGAAAACGCGTAGTTTTTGAGAAAAAAATTATTGAAAATCAATTATTTTTGCAATATTTACGTGAATCCATACCACAGATTATGTAGAATTCTCGCAATTGAACGTTTCGTTTTAACTACAGTTAAGTTGTGGTACATTCGGTAACATTTTATTTTATATAAATTTACGTAAATAATTATATTTTGAAGTTATTTCAACTGTTTTTCATTACTTTTACGTAAATAATTATATTTCGTACTTATTTCAGCTGTTTTTCAGAGGCTGGTTGTCAAAGGTGACCAACAAGCTGAAGCTGCGGAGGTGATGGTCTTACCTTGTTTTTTACAATTATTATTAATTTTGGGTTGAATTATGAATTGACTGGCACAAGATTGATATTAAATGTTGTGGGGATGGGTAAGGGTTTGGTCTCTGATGGTAACAATAACCCTCTTATGCATATTTTACAAGAAAACAATATACAGAAATCTAACGACATTATAAATAAGAACACCACACGAAAAAAAATTAGGTTAGGTTGAAACTGCGACAACCAACGCGCGAGCCGAGCGAGCGAAGCGAGCGTGCCGCGGCAGCGGCCGGCGAAGCGCTAAAAAGTCAGTTACACATCCAACAAAACAATAAATTAGATCAGCGAAGTGTTAAATAACGTGAGGTCATGATTTTACAAAAATAAGCATAACTCAAAAACTATGCATTACCTTGTAATAAAAATGGTGAAAAAGGGAGGGGAGGACCCTATCCTTCCCCCCTTCAACCCCCTATTTCATGCCAATCTATTAAAAAATATTATCTTAATTTTAATCCATAAAATTAGGAAAATTAAAAAAAAAGTAAAAAAGGGGGGGTTCCCGTGCTTATTATTAGAAGAGGGGGGAGGGAAACCCCCCCCCCCTCCCCCTCCCCCCCCCCTCCCCCCTCCCCCCTTAATTCGGCGGCAGTCAATGGAAAGTCGTACCAAAGTTATAGTTAAACTTGTTATAAAATGTCATTTAGTAATATGACTAATGTACGATCTAAATAATAATCAGTTACATTATTATTTATATTTATATAAACTTTTTATTTATATTTTATTATAAAAACAAAACGGCAAATTATTTGTAAAACACTGCCATAGATTAAATAATAGTGCCCAGTTGGCGTAACCATCTCTCAACAATTAGCATTTTACACCACCTTATTTGGTCCAAGAGTCCAAGATGCGGTCTCATCTTCACTAATATAATGCGTAAGGGTATCTTCACATTGCAGCTTAAGCTTTGAATGGTAGAAACAGAAAAGGAAACGAAGTGTTAAAAAACACCTTTATTTAAATTATGGTCACTAAACTGAAGTCACAAAACTGCAACGTGAATCCCGCTCATGTACTGTGTGGCCGCACGTCTGTCCACTTCATTACAGATAAAGTTAGTGTAATTTCTGTATACTAATGTAATTGAATTTTTTAATAGTGAACCTGGAGTATATGAATATTGTTTTTTATCCCTTTCGGTTTATGAAAGTTTAGTTGCAGTAGAACTCGTGAATGAGTTCGTACATCTCTTTCTAACCGTGAAACAGTACTGATTGCAATTGTGTGTTCCTTAATCGCTCGGCATCCTATTAACGTCTATAACAAGATTTATGAATGAAACTAACGTCGACCGATGCATAAGCGTTAATGTCGCAGGGTAAAGGTCTACTATTATTTATTCTGTGGTAACGGGCACAGTGCAGTTCGTCACTTGTGATGAAATGCATCTGATATAGGCAGAGGAGACCGTTTAATAACAGATGGGCCTCGTGCTTGTAGGTACAGTCTCCTAAGAAAATGAAACACGCTGAGCAATTCTTAGTACAATGTCTGTGACCTGCATTATATTATAATTTATACATAACGACTGATGCAATTTTAATTAGAATTACCCGTCATAGACACATATAAAGGTTAAATAGTTTTCCAAAGATGTACGAGTATGCGCTTAACCACACACGTTGCAGTTCCTGGAAAAGTAGGTTCGAAATCTATTGTATTATTGGCCAAATATGACGAATGGTGAGTCAACGGGTGAGTTAATGCTGAAAACTTTACTCTTATTATTTTAATACAATGCTCTGCAAACCTTTACACCGCTTCAGACTGAATAACTAACACAACGGTAGGACCAATCAGACGCAATGTACTCGTATGTCACCCGGCTACATTTTAGCACCAAGCCTTTATAAAAAAGTTAGTGTCACCCTTATAACAGCAAATAAACTTAAAATCACTTGTCTAATAATAGAAGGGGTAGTTTTCATAAAATCCTAGATGACATAAAAAGCTCGTCTTATTTAAATAATACATGTAGATACATATTTTTATTGTTAAACAGACGGCATTCGTACCCGCGTCTTCCGACAATCCGTGTGTTCCGACAATCCGTGTGTTCCGACAATCCGTGTGTTCCGACAATCCGTGTGTTCCGACAATCCGTGTGTTCCGACAATCCGTGTGTTTCGACAAGTCTATGTAAACCAAATGTCTGACACGGAGTACTGGTTTTACGAAGAGAAACAGAGTTACCAGCTCTTAAATGGTTATTTCAACCGTACCGTAACCTAATAGTCAATGAATTTCAAAACGTACACTTTACATAAATACGATATAAATAGAAGTAATAAATCAATCGAGAATAAATTAATACATCAAGAAAATGGCGTAACGTTCTGCCGAATTATTTAAAGTTGAAACAATTGATAAAACCACAATATTATGCTTATATGCTACTTTATTGAAGTCTTTTTCGAACGTGTCTGTATAAACTGCTGTCATTTTATATACGAGTAACTCACAATGGCGCAAGACAAATGTATGAATTTAACCTCTGGTTGACACAGGTGGGCCTTATTCGATAATAAATAACTCACACGCGAAAGTTAATAACTAAGCACTTCGGTAATCGACGTGTTATTTTCTTACGAAAATCTATTTCACTCCCCAAACATGTGTTTCGTGTAGATTTATAAAGATTACCACTTTGGTTATGCACTGATATAAAACCATAACATCACCATGTCGCAATAGTCGCATCAATATTTGCCCATATAAATGGCACAGTTTTTACTGTGAAAAGGTTGTAACAAGTGAGTGTATTTTGTGGTACGCTAGTAAAGAAAATCTTTTTTATTCGTGCCACGCTTATCGCGATCAATGACTAACTTCCGCGGAATAGTGTTCGTTTTGCGTGACTTTATAGAGAAATTGCTATGGGATTTCTGTGAATGAGGGCAGGTATGAGTTTATATTTATAGCTTTACCGGTACGACTATTTTTAGTCCTATGGCAGGTTATTAGGTTATTTCTTTTTTTACAATCCGACATATATAGTGTAACATTGTTCAGGCGTGCTGTGGTTTCAAAAGTCTCATATTCATATTTTGAGGCACTTATAATTTTCCGGATGATTGCAAAATTATATGGCAACATAAAGTTGGCTATGATATATAATCATGTCAAATTAAATGGCCTTCCAGCGGCTTGGCTCACTTTACCATATTACAGATGAATTTTTAACCTACTTAAAAAAGACGAGGTTATATTTACGATTGTATATATTGTTTGTGTATGTTAGCCGATTTCTCCCCAATTTGTAGACCGATTCGTAATTAATTAATTATCCTTTTTTTTAGTAGAGTATATTTCCAGGGTAGTTCTATTAAAATTTCATCAAATTCGGTGAAGTAGTTTTCGATTTACACTCTAATACCTGAAAAGTGTTCCGCCTATCTTGATGATATCATTGACGGTGAATGACAATCGATCCCGTAATTAGCCAGGGTCCAAAAAGTGCGAAATAACTGGTCGAAATCGGTACCATGCTCACAATATTGTGATAATAGGTACTTTTGAACTATCATGGTACCGACTCCAACAAGTTATTTCACACTTTTTGCTGTTGAAGTCGGTTCCGTTTTTAGGTATACATTTTGTATCATTAATCCTTCCTTAGCGGATACTTACAACATAAAAGGCATTAACTACCAATAGCTTCTTTTAGCTTCTTCTTAGAAAGTGTATGGCTAGTAATCTAGTATTTTTTTTAATCAACACATAGTCTAAACCGATGGGCGTTTAGACTATATGTTGATTAAAAAAATCAGCCAGTCAGGACAAGTAAATTTACATATATTATGTTAACGGAAATGTATGTAATCCGTCATTATATGCAATTCCTAGGAAATGTATATGTACTCTTTATATCGCTCGGAAATGTGTGAAAAAAATTACATTAGACACATTTCCTAGGCAATCTATACAATTCCTAAATAAAAATCGGAAATGTTTAGATTCAAGGTACCAATTAGGGTAAGTGGTACGCGGGTTACGGGAGCGAGAGGATGATTCCCAAAAGTGATGCGTTATATCTCTATCGAGTTGTAGGTTAACCTAATTCTGGCGCTACACCGGCCGCTGCCGCGGTAAGCTCGCGCGTTGTCTGGTCACCTTTAAACCTAACGCTACTCCTCGCTTTGCTCGTTGTCGCACCTAGCTATCGTGACTTTGCTTTGACTAGATACTCTGCTAGATAATCCGATGGTTGTCACAACGAGAGCCGTAATTAACATTCTGATTCTTAGTTTAACAAAGTGCTTTGTTCGTTTTATTTCCAGAAAACATTAGTTTTAAATATTTCCAAGTACAACATTCATATAATTCGTAAGAAACGTATACATTTCCCAGGATGTACCTGTACTAAAAATTTTTTTTAAAGATTGTTTTATACATTTTCTAAATAGGCTCGGAATAGTGTACATTTCCTAACCTACACGTTATCTAAGTAATGATTATTTTTTAATTAACGAACTCGGACAAATTAAATAAGTAGGTACTTATGTCTCATTGCAATGGTATTCCAATAAAAATGTCATTACCTCATTGGTTATATAATTTGTCCCAAACAAATGCTTCTTTAAGCCCTTAACAAGCTTAAAATTCAATTATAAGCGAAACATTACTTTCAATACTCATGTGCATATGAAATCAGCTAACATTGACAATGCCTTTTCGGCACTTTATTCCTAACCTAAGCAAACTGTCAAATAACTAAATTCAAAGGCAGGGTAAACGGAGAAGAGACATATTCAGCAGATAAACGAAATTAACAACGGTAATAGTATTTGAACAAATTGGAATTTCCCAAAACTGTTTAAGTATGGGGCAACCCTAATAAAATAAAATCAGCCTGTGTGAAATGGTGATTTGTGAAGCTAAGACTATTGTTGGAAACGTTAAACGTGCTGTAATTCTGTAATTTAGCGGTAAATAAAGAGGAATACAACTTATTTTATTTTTATAATAATAATATGGGACAACATCCACACAAAGGTCTTCAGGTCCCAAACTAGGCAGAGCCTGTAATATGGTAACCTAATGACTGATATACATACTTAAATACATATACACACCCAGACAGTCAAACAGACATATCCATGCACACAAATGTTTGATCTGTCCGGGGATCGAACCCGGGACCAGCGGCTCAGAAGGCCGGGGTGCTACCAACTGCGCCAACCGGCCTGTCAAGAATTTCTCAGAAGCGCTAGTTTTATGTGTCCTTGCTTAACATTTTAGACATTTTAAACTCATACTCCAGAAGTGTAATATGCACTACAAATATACTACTATTTTGTTTGTTGCTATGAAAAGCTACAAACACTTTTATTATGAAAACTAACGTGGTTTGTACACATTTTTCAGTGCGAGGCGAGACGCAACCGTTCTGCACTCTCCTTGAAAAAGACCACCGGATGTGAAGTATATGAAACTATAGTCGGAAAGATCTGACTTTTTTTACGTGAGTGAATCCAGTTTATCATATTAAAAAAAAACTACTAACACCAGTAGGCCTACCATAAGCACCTTATAGCAGGACAGTTAACCGTTTTATTGAGCTGTCCTGCAAATTCGTACTACGGCGGACTCTAGCAGGCCAGCCAACTATTGCCCACGTGACCTAGCCGGCCAGCAGAGGGCGGCCTGCAATTGACCTGCTGTAAGCGTACCATGACGTGTTTTTTGACTTTAGATATCCATCAAAGTAACCTGCATATCTGTCACATAAAGCAGGCGAACTAAAGCAACTTTTTGTGACCTATTAAACGTAAAAACCGTGAATTTCTATCAATTTGCGAAAAAATAGTTTCTGTTACTATCGTAGAAGAACGTAGAACGCATACGAATAATTATTTAAGTTAGGGACTAGAAGAAGTATATAAAAAAATCATCTCGTATTTTCGCGCCGAACTGTTTTATTTATATATACCCCACAGCTATGCCGCTATGGGTATTTAGAACTCCCATAGAAACTCCCAGAGAAAAAGAAAGTGAGCATAACTAACACATCGGCGAGGTGTAGACGCGGCCATAATTCCAAGTTGGATAAATAATAATTCACACTTGGAACACCGCCAATTATAGGTAGATAATAACATTCGGGTCGTTTCTCTGAGAATCCTAGATTTGATGTGTTCTAATATCATTAAAAATATTTGTACTTTGTGTAACTAATGTAGCTAGAAATTAATTCACTAAATCAATGTCACAAACTCTGCTGGATCCCTCAATATCATTATTATAACGTATTTTACAATGCCTGTGAATAATATTCGAATATATATAATCCAATACATATAAGCTAAACTAATTTATAAATCAGATCATAGGTTTCAATATAAGGCTACTCTTACTTTCAGAACATAACATAAGCCAAAATAAATGAAAGAGTAAGAGCGTTATACAAAGTGGTAGAGCGTCATCTCTTTCACGCAAACTGTCAGAGACAATAATTTAGGGCCCTTCTTAGCCCTAGCAGTTCAAACGCATGTCAAATGAAGTTCATGGTACGATTTTTGGCAGGTCAATTTGAGATCCTTTTATTGAACTGCTCGGAACTTGACAAATAATCTGAAAGTTTATGGTAGGCCTGCTGCTCCGCAGACATATTACATATACGGATTGGTCGATGAGAAATGTCGACGTAACGTCAACACGACGTGAAGAGAATAACCAAACCCACGTCTTTTGACTAATCATATCAACCAAATCTTAGATGCAAAATATTTGGCGTCACGGAGACAATAGACAAGATAATAAGATCTTAGTTTTTATAGGGTTTATACAACCTTCACGTTTTTTAATCTCTTTAGAGGACATTAGTCATTGTTTTTAGTCTCATTATTAATCAATAAATAGATAGATAGATAACACTTTAATGTACACCTACACCATATAAACTTAGTGAAATGTTTTTGTTCGATAGATATTTTTAATGAAAAACCCTTGAAAAATATGGAAGAGTCAAATTTAATAAAGCTAGCGACTGCATATATAGTTGAGAAGTGCTTTTTGTGGCTCTAGTGGCATTTAGCCAGAAACGATGCTTGAGATTTCGAGCTGAACACTATCTGGGTATTTGCACTAAACGAAACAAAATATTATACCTGGGCATGACAATCCTATTACGGTTTAAAATATACCTAGTTTTCAAGTGATTTTAAGTTTTTAAACTGTCATAACCATTTCTATCCTTTACACTTTATTCCATATGTATGTTTCGTGTCCACTTTAATCATCATCATCATCATCATCATCATTATCATGTTTCGTGTCCACTTTAATATATGTTTGAAAAGGCGCGAAGAACGCGCTTAAGGAGTACTACTTCGTGGAGCAGAGTGATTCGGCAGAGACGCTGTAATTATTATACTTTAATCTGACCATTTTAACTCACATATAAACATATTTGAGAAATTTATCTGTCTTATTATACGTACCTTACAATCAATGCCGTAATAAGACAACATGGCCAATACAGTAAAGATATCTAAGATCTCATTGAATAAAATTTCTGTAGAAGTTTACGTGTTTTGAAACACTTAATGGTTATTGATTTGTAATCACTGAACTCGATTCGTCTGTCTTGGCGTAAACTAAAGTTTAAATATTTCTGATTCTGTTTTTGTGTTATAGTTAGTTCGGTATATTTAACACAAAAATACTTTATAAACTGCGTTGCAAAGTACTTTGATAAACTATTAAATTGCAATAATAATATTACTGCAGATACTATACAAGCTGGGGCGAATCTGGAACTTTATAGAAAGCACTATGTAAAATGTTTTACGAGTCCATTTTTACATATACCACAATTTGATTTTATGAGTTATATTGTGAATGGGTTTAATGGTAGGAAATGGTTTCAATTGAGACCAAATATTTTATTTTTTCACATAATACTTAGGTATATACAGTTTCTTAGCCTGACTGTACTGTATCTCTATCATAATTATGTATCTTGCTACTATTTTTTCTTATATTAACCTAAATTTTATCCTTGCAACGAAACCTAACTACAAAAGATATACCTGTCGGAACGAGTGGCCGAGCACCCCCAGACATGGTGGTTGCTTGTCGTATGGCGTGGGTATATAGGGTGAGGAGAACTAAATACCGCACGTACAATGCAATCAGCTTTTTAATAATGATAATCAGGTTACAGTACGTAAGTAGAATTACAGTAGCTAGTTACTTTGAAACAGGCAGTGGACAAAGTATTCCACTGGGTGACGGTCGCTGTCGCGTCCAAGTGCAAAGTGAGTCTTTCGGAGCGAAGCCGCGCCATTTATACTCTGCCCGCGCGCTCCCACTAGCGCCTACGTCGGACCGGATCCGAAAACTCGTTCTGAATGCTGATTGGCTGCCTGACGTAACACGCCACCCGGCCAACGACCAATCAGCGAACAGCGCACGTCACCCAGTGTTACACAAGAGTTGGCGCCATTTGCAACTCTAGTCCACTAAAATGAAACTAGATGGCGCTTAAACTAAATAATCATAATAATTAAAACTATGCGCCGTCACGGCCAGACTGACACTCGCACGTCCTCGGGCGAACTTCTTGTTTTTCTGTAACAAAAGGATAAATACAGTATATGCTACCGCTCGTTCATTCTGACATAATTAAGACACATTTTCAAGTAATTTAGGGTGGTATATCGATTACTTTCTTAAACCAATGATGATGCTCTCAATCTCGGACAAGACACGCAACTACATCACACAAACTACTGACGCTACCAGAGCAGTGCAGCCGGATAACAGTGCCCCTTCGATGACCACCGCAGGAATCCATTCGACCCGGACAACTGGCATCCCTTCGACTCACTCCCTGGACTCACGTCAACCCATAGCCCAGACAACAGCGCCCCTTCGACGACTGCATCGCAGCAATCCGTTCGACCCAGGCAACAGTATCCCTTCGACTATCTCTCTCTCCGCGTGTCAAACCACCGTGTCCTCTATCCAGAATTGAGCACATCATATAGCCCAAGCAACTTCATTCATGACTCAATATTAACTACGGAGAACAGAATAAGATGTATGTTAAGGAATTTAATTTCTTACCTACAAGGTAGGTCTAAGACATTTCCGAAGAGGCGGTCAAAGTGTCACTATGAGCCGACAAAGTGTCGCTGCAAACTGACATGGTGTCACTCGAGGCTGATAAGGTATCGCTCTCAACATCATCGTTAATCGTGACCGCCGTCACAGGCTCATCCTCATCATCATCACAATTTGTCAAAACTTCTGAAATTTCAGCTAAACCGGCATATCCTCTCGGTACTACGCGCAAATTTTCATGAGAATACTTATAAAGACGGTTAGAGCCAACAATGCTTTTTAATTCGTAACGATCATTTTCTAAAACGCGGGTAACAACAAAAGGACCCCTAAATTTTCGGTCTAATTTGGTCTGGTTACGCTCGCTACATTTGATAAAAACGAAATCACCTACATGAAATGGATTTACTTTTGCTTTTCGCCTATTCAAACGCAGTGCATCTAAATTTGCAGCCTTCTGAATATTTTCAGAAGCAACATTCCGAATGGCTTCAAGATTTAAACGTGTGTCAGAATCTACTCGCGGTGACACCCTTGCTTCGCCAAGGGACAGAGCTGTAATACCCATCATAAGTTCTGTCGGAGAGTATCCGGTTATACGAGATCGCGTGCTATTTAAAGCGAGTTGAACGCTTCCTAATTCGTCCCGCCAAACTTTGTGAGGATCATTTTCCACTATAGTAAGTAGAGTTTTGAGGGTACGCATAACACGTTCAACTTGCCCGTTAGCCCTACTTGACCCAGTTGCAATGAAATGAAGCTCAATCCCGTGGTCGTTACAAAATTGCTTAAAGTCATGACTAGCATAACTTCTACCGTGATCTGCTATGACACGTCTTGGGGCACCAAAAAGAGTGACAGCCTTTCTCAAAGCATTTACTGCACTACAAGCGTCAAGGGAGGTCGTATGCTCGAGTAGCACATATTTGGTAAATCCATCTATGATTACTGATGCATATTCTTTTCTGTCACTTTTGCCGGTAAGTTTCCCCTGTATTCACGCGACGGACAGGTATTCCATCGATAAAGGAGTCTGTACTTCGAAAGGATTCGAAGTAACTCGATTTTATGATGCCCCTCTAGGTCAGTATCAACGTCAAGGAAGTCAAGGTCGTCGCATGCGTTACAATTTTTCGTTATGTTGAAATTAATTTTGTTATCACTAATTTGTACACTCACTCCTTGTTGGAGAATATCCCTACCTAGAATAACTGATTCCGAAATGCTATCAGATGGGACAATGTGGAACAAAACTGTGAGTTCAATACCCTCGATTTTGATATCGCTGAGAATTTGAGAATCGCATAAAATGTTTCTTTGACCTACCCCCGAAAGAAATATTTTCTAATTGCACGCAGTACCGGAAAACTTAGCGATCAAATCTGATTTGATCAAAGAGCATGCAGAACCACTATCGAATAAGAATTGGACGAGCTCACCCGATGATGTCGCCAGCATACTCCTCGCAGTTTGATGGTTGCAGACATGGACCTCTTTGACCACCTTCTCCGGACAGGCTGGAGAAATGTGTCCTGGCTTGCCGCACACGAAGCAGGATCTCTTCTCAGCGCCTTCCTTAGATGTTGATGGAGGATTCGGATCCACACGAGGTTTCTTGCAATCCACTTGTTTGTGTCCTAAAGCACCGCAGCGGTTACAGGTGCCCTCGAATCTGGTGTCGTTACTATTTTCATTACTCTTGAATCGTTTCGGTTCAAACTCATGGTCACTGCCGTCGTATCTTCTTTTGTTCGAAATCCCGTTAAGTTTCCGAAACAGCTGAGCTCTTGTGATTATGTCTAGTCCGTTCAATTCTTTTTTTATAAAATTGTCTTTGAAGCAAAGGACAGACATAATAAATCCGGTCATAATGTCTTCAGGCATTTTCACGCGGGGAATACGTTCCACTATGCTCCATAGTCGTGTTGCAGCCTGGCATGCTGTCTCCTTCCCAGTGATGCGAAATCTCAGTATGTCATCAAAGTAATCTTGAGGCAGCGTAGGTCTTGCAAATTTGGTCATTAGTAGTTCCTTCACACGTGGCCAAGTCATTTCTACCAGGCTAAGTGTGGTCAGAGCGGTGGCTGCACGCCCTTTCAATGACTGCGTCAAGGTAAGAAGTAAGTCGATGCCTTCTAACTTTTTGCTTGTAACAATTATCTCGGTAAGCTTGCACCAACCCTCAATGTCAGCATCCTCGTCGTCAGGATCGAACTTGATGAACTTTGTAGAGCTTTTGTTTGCCGTCGCCGGAGCTTGTGTAGCAGCCAGTAATTGAGTCAGCAGTGCTTCCATTCCAGCGAGAATATTAGTTGCAGCTGCTTCATGTCGCTGGTACTCTTGCGACTCCTCATGGTGTAGCCCTTCGGATCCCACTTCTGATGTCGGAACGAGTGGCCGAGCACCCCCAGACATGGTGGTTGCTTGTCGTATGGCGTGGGTATATAGGGTGAGGAGAACTAAATACCGCACGTACAATGCAATCAGCTTTTTAATAATGATAATCAGGTTACAGTACGTAAGTAGAATTACAGTAGCTAGTTACTTTGAAACAGGCAGTGGACAAAGTATTCCACTGGGTGACGGTCGCTGTCGCGTCCAAGTGCAAAGTGAGTCTTTCGGAGCGAAGCCGCGCCATTTATACTCTGCCCGCGCGCTCCCACTAGCGCCTACGTCGGACCGGATCCGAAAACTCGTTCTGAATGCTGATTGGCTGCCTGACGTAACACGCCACCCGGCCAACGACCAATCAGCGAACAGCGCACGTCACCCAGTGTTACACAAGAGTTGGCGCCATTTGAAACTCTAGTCCACTAAAATGAAACTAGATGGCGCTTAAACTAAATAATCATAATAATTAAAACTATGCGCCGTCATACCTATCAGTCTGTTGTACTATCATGTACATAAATTGTATACACAAATGCAACATTTTGTCATTAGCGATCAGCGGTAGTTGGTGGCATACAGATAGCAAAAAAGTTTCACTTCAGTTATGGAACTTTGATGTAAAATAAGTACCTTTAATAAATCTACTAGTCTCAAGGTCTAAATACATAGAATACCACAGCTGTATGGCATTCATTTATTTAACTAAATAAAAAGAAGTAAAGTAACTTCTTAAGTACATTCCTTTTCAAATAACCCAAACGTTCACCACACGAGCAATCTCAATAAATTTCCTTTGCACAAGAGATGTCACATTAAACAATCTGCAAACAACAATACGAGGGTGAGAACAATCATTACAGTGAGAAAGGTCCCTTTTTATTTAAATGTCAGTCACATGTCTATTTTTGGGCGGACAACAATGACCCGCCAAAATAACAAACGTTTTCCTGCTCTACTCCAAAGTAATAATAAAATTACGGAGGTTTGTGTATTTCGGTGAGATAAGGTAGTTTTGTTTATTGTACTAATATGCATAAGTAAAATGAAGTAGCTGAACCTATCTCTATCGTATGATTAAATTATGGAATGCTTTAGGTGCGTTCATTTTCCCTTGCAGCTATGACTCTCTTCTCTTCATCCAAGGTCATCATAGGGATTGCGGCTAACACAGCTTATGGTTGCATTAATGGTTATCGCTTGTTGATTCCATCTCCGCTTCTATCAAGAGCGAGAGCATCACTTTGATAAACTATCATAAAAAAGAACATATGCGTATGCAGAAAAACTAATAAAGTTATATTAACAGTAAAGGTGCAAGTTGATAGCCGGCTACACGCAGCAGCAGCAGACGACGTGTCGCAGCGACACTACTGGTTTCTATGTATTTCTATGAAATACCATTCGTAGTCTAGATAGCGTCGCGTCGTCGAGCGGCAGACGACACTACGTCGCCCGACCGCTGATCAGTAGTGCCGCTCGCGGTTACCAATCAACCTAGTAAAAAACTAAAATCTTTTTAAACTAAACCTTTCACATCGTTTTTCAAATGGTTGATGCAATCTGCAGTTGCTGTCTGCAGTCGGGTTGGAAATCATGACTGCAGCAACAGGATGCAACGAAGTGTCGTGGCGACATGAAGCGATGACACGTCGTCTGCTGCTGCTACGTGTAGCCGGCTACCAACTTGCACCTTAACTGTTTATCTTTTTCCTAGCTCTAACAATATGTATGCGTGTAACCCGAGATTTTGAAACGGAAAAATTTCGGATACAATAAGGATCCCACAGATCCAGAACACATTTCTATTATTTACTTACTTTATTTCTACCTACAATAACTGAAGCTGAGCAAATGACTGAACTACATCTGCAATAACAGTTATTGTTACAATAATTTAGTTTTTGAAGCAGAACATTAATATTTATAGCAGCCTCAATGCAGAGGTTGCCGACGACCCGACATATTCCACATGGATTCCCCCAAAATCACGCTTCCAAAAATAAAATACAAGAAATAGGAAGAGTGAAAAGCTCAACAAGTGTCAACAAAGGGGATGCTGGGAATTTTTCCCCAACTTTATTAATGCTCCCATTTCCTTAGCTTTTCATTTTGCTTCGCTTCATATTACTTTTTATAGTAAATGTATATTTCTTCACTTCGCCATAATTAGTGTGCAAAACTGGCGAATGAGTGATGTTCTACAACACTAATTAAGTGAAATGTCAATAGATTATGTTTATAAACTAGCTGCGCTTGGCAATTTCGTTCGCGTGATAGATAATGATGATGATGAAATGTATCATATTATGTCCTGCCCGAAGATCTTTTCAGAATCTACCTCCTTAGGTACCAAAATTGATCAAAATCTGTAAAGATTTCTCAACCTATGGCGTGATCACGAGGGAAATAGTAATTCATTTTTACATATATATCTTTATATTAAAAAAGCCCCTGAAAAATATAATATAATATAATATAATATAATATAATATAATATAATATAATATAATATAATATAATATAATATAATATAATATAATATAATATAATATAATATAATATAATATAATATAATATAATATAATATAATATAATATAATATAATATAATATAATATAATATAATATAATATAATATAATATAATATAACATAATTATAAAAATGAGCCCCTATGTCTCCTGTTCACGCTATAACTTGATGTTTTCTAATACTTCGTAGAATATTCTTAGATTACAAAAAACAAGAAAAGCCAGGAAGAGGTTACGGTGAGGCTGAAGGCCGAGCCTAGTACGCGAACGAAGTCGCAGGCAGTCCCTAGTTATATAAATAAAAATGGCCCTTATTCTCCTGGTCACGCCATAGTTTGAGAACGGATGGAACTATCTCGCTATTTCTTTTTTTTTGTGTTAATTATTGTCAGGAGAAGGTTCTTATAAAAGAAAAACCAAGAAAAGATGGGAGGTTATGGCGAGGCCGAAGGTCGAGCCTACTACGCGAACGAAGTTGCGGGCAGTCGCTAGTATATAATAAAGATAGACGAAAGGGGATATAAAATAAATCATTGTTTATTTATTGTTTTTTTCATACAAGATAAATCAAAAGTTACTAATTGGCATCTTGAAACTTGTAGGTATGTTTATTTATATTAGCTGCTCCCTTCGCTCCATATCCACATAATACAACTATCTCAAAAGAACTATTTCTCGGAATAAGTTAGGTAGTCTATGTACGTGTTTAAAACAGTGCCTATCTTACGATTAATATGGACCTACTGCTAGGGCGAGTTAGTGAATGCAAGCTAGACACCATAATATTATCCCTCCTTAGCAGAAGATTGCTCCCCGAAGGGTTTCATTCGTTGAGCTGGTTCGCCGTAAAATAACAGTTAAATACACACTCTCAAACTTGCGCAATTGCAGTATCCGTGTATTTTTAATAATTTATTATTGTTTAACCAATGCATGATTGCCACACGGGCATATTTACGCTCTCTGCATAAGTACCCAGGTACTTATGATTGATGATTTTTTGAGAAACCTTAACTGTTTTTGGCTTAGTGTTACTTAACAACGCCATGTATTGTCAAGTAGCTTTAGTGTTGCTGTGTCGGTAAAACAGTTTCTTGTAGCAGTTTTTCATTGCTTGAAAATACGGGTAAAACGACGTTTTCTAAAAAGGAAACCTAGCTAGATCCATTTATCGCCCCCGAAACCCCCAGCTCACAAAATTTCATGAAAATTGTTGGAGCCGTTTCTGACATCAGGTTATATATACAAGAATTGCTCGTTTAAAGGTATTAGATTAAATGAACAGCCGTGCGTTTCTGTAATGATTCGTCGTTGCATTCGTCGACGAGCTCACCGATGTCGAATACTTTGAGATATCGCCCTTGTACATAAGGTTGTTTTTCCAAAGTTTCTTGTCATCTCGTCATTTGTTTCATGGATGTTGTCAAAGATGCAACGATGTTTTCTCTTAGAGAATCGCACAGCTGTTGTCTATTCTAAAAGGTTTGGTCAAGAGGTATCGATGAGTAGATATGTATTGTACATTTATACCAGGCGAATGGAATGTATAGCCTCTCTTAAATACTTGAGACTAAAGACACTCGTTAAAATTCTGCGCGACACTGTGCAGCGTTTTATTATAACAATATAAAAAGCTCTCCATGAATCTCCGTTTCTCCGCAAGAGATTCTAAAAGGTTACGAATTAGTTCTGCCCGTGAACATTTCTCGGAGTCTCACAGACTCAAGTTTGTAAAGGGGCTTGATCTTTGAAATATAATTCCTTTAACCAATGTTGTTCCGTTTTTGTTTGTTTCTTTTATGTATTGATTTTACATAATAATACAGTAATTGTAGAATTTAATAATTGCCTCGTTATATATGTATAATATTGTTATGTCAAATAATAAGTAAATAACCTGAAGTTATGTCAATGCCTTACTTTTGCGTTTCAACAGATCGACAGGAGCAATCAAGACTAATGTTTTTGATTTCATTTATTAGGCTGGCCCTTTATATGAAACCAAAAATAAGGATATCATATGTAAGAAAATGGCCGGAGCTATCGTTATCCTACGACTCAGACATAGAGAACGAGGTTATTTAACTAGAGGGTGGCGTTTCAAAGGACAATTCGATCTTTCACAATACTGGTTCTACAGTTTAACAGCCACGCCTGTTGGCACTCAGCACTCTTGCACACATTGCCTCAACAGTCATAAAAGTCCTTTTAAACCATCTTTGACAACATATGTATGATTTCTTACATTAAATTAGGGAGTCGGTAGTTTAAGACTGTAATATATATATATATATATATATATTTATAATATGTAGGTATACTTGTGTAAAATCACATCTTATTCTAAGCCGGTAGCAAGAGTCTGACATAACCAGCGAGCGGGTTACTCTTACTACCGACTATAAGCCCCACGATGTCCTTCGGCAACGACTGCAAACAGGGCCACGGGACACCGCTTGCGCATTCTCCGCAACCCTGTCTTGCCGACGTCCGCCCCTCTGGGGAGGGTCAGCCCCCCGAGTACCTCAGTTAATTACTCTCGCCACCTCAGTAAGACCTTATAGATGAGGGGTGCCGAACGTCCCCACATTGTGGGAAACCCCCATGCTAGCCCCTACCCGCCATCCTAACTCCTTAATGTAGCGAAGGAGGACTTTGGGTCGCTGGCATAGCTGTTCCAGTGTCATTTGTCTCAGTGGTGTCGAGAATAGCCGATGTAGTACCGTGATAGTTCTCATTAGTTCCGTGGATTCAGAATACAACAGCACGTGTGTCACGGTCTCATCTTCACGCAAGCAGCCTCTACACAGAGGACTGTCTGTTGCTTCAGTTTTGTACAAATGATAATTCAGGTTACAATGTCCTGTAAATAGGCATACAATTCCTGACGTTTCAATAACGTATTCATGAAACATACACTTTCCACGAACGCTAATTACGATGCAATCTTGCATTCACGGACTCCCTTCCATTGGTTAGTTACATAACAGTTAGGCATAGTATCCCATTCAATGCTACGAAGCCGTCAACTAATTTTAAATACCGCGATATTTACTTACGCGAATTAATAAATAATCGAGTAAGGTTAACGTAACTAGCGTAATCGTATCGTTGCATTACTAACATGCATTACAATATTACAAACTTTCATTTATCTAGGGCAACTGTGCCATAGATAACTCATAGTTTGTACGCCGAAGCGTGTTATGTTGAGGTGTGCGATACGAATACTTTTTCGCAAATTCTTTGTGCTACTGCCTCAAGATAACTGGCACATACAAAAGTTAAAGGAAACTTTTCAATAACGTTCAAGTTCGCGTGCTTAACATTACTACCAGCCAAGAATTCAGGTTTTTTACTTTTTATGTGCTCTACTAAGGGTGCCATTTTCCCCATGGGTTACGCAACTCTATAAAAAATATAAGATTTATTATTAATTTTTCATAGATTTACTTACTGTTTTACGACGTAAGGTAAATATTCAATTTCCATTAAACTCATGGCGCAATTAACTTAAGTTAGCTTTACTTCACTGGTTGTGGACACTCAGCTTTAGTTCGTGGATGAGCCAAACGGATATTGTTTTCGCCCACGCGATTCAAAGTTATTGGCATCGCATCGAATCGGTAAACATTTCGTTCGATCAGTTTGAAGCTTTTGAGGTGGATATGGTTCACTTTTATGTCCCATACGCGAAACGAGGGCTCGATATGACAATGTAATTTTCAACGCCGTATGCTTTACTAACTGACTGCAAAAAAGAGGAGGTTATATGTTCGATTGTATGTTTTTTTTGTGTATGTTCACCGACTTATTCCCCATTTGTGAACCGATTCACAAAAACCTTTTTATGTCTGGTAGAGTACTTTCGAGGTGGTTCCATTTAAATTTCATCAAATTCTGTCAAGCAGTTTTTGAGTTTCACTCCAATAACTGAAAAGTGTTACGCCTATCTTGATGATGGCTACGAAAAATAGTGAAATTTTTTTCTTACTAATAAATGGACTGAATTCAACACCAAAAGTCATGTAAGTTTAAAGTATTTATGGCTTTAAAAACAAACTTAAGGTCTTCATTTACCAGCATCAAAAAAGTGAGGAATGCTTACGGAATGACACCAGTGCATTGTAATAATACCTATAATGGATGTGTATGTGTGCGTATAGTTTAATGTATTACTTATATAATTGTAGATATATAATTTAGTAGGTTAATCGTAATTAAGTATTTCTAGAATAAGTGTATAAAATCATAGTTATAATGTAATTATTAGGAAACTTTATTTTTGAGCCGTGTAAAGGATACATGTTAATGTTAACTTCGTGGTACGTCTACCCTGTATTCGCGTGGTATCGTAAGTGACGTCACCTGCCGGTCCCAACAGAATACCAGCGCTGATTGTTTACAATCAGCATTATGCTGAGTTGGGATCGATTTTGTGACAAAATTATAGGTGTGTTACTGTCTTTAGTCTTAATTACCTGCTGTCCTGATCTTATTCATTCGTACACCTGTATTTTGACACAAATAAACATTTCTGTCTGTCTGTCTGTCTGTAAGAATAAAAAAAAAAAATTTCAAGTTGGTACTACGCGTACAATGTTGTGATAATAGGTAATTTTGAATTATTATAGTACCGACTTCAACAAGTTCTTTAACACTTTTTGGTGTTGATGGTCGGTTTAATTTTTTGGTAAAAAATAATTAACTATCATTTTAAGTATAAGTTATGCAGCAGAAAGTAGCTTTGATTAAAAATAAAAAAATCGTTCACGTTAAGCAGTACCAATAAACCGTGATTTATCTGGGGCAACTGTGACATAGATAACTCTTAGTTTGATGCGTGACGCGTTGAAGCTTACGCTACGAAAACTTTTCCGCAAATTGTTTGTGCTACGGCTTGAGTTAGTCAAACTATAAAAATGGCATATCCTATAGAAAATTCTCGTGAGTTTGATATGTATATTTACTTAATATCATAATCGTTTTACTCATATAATTATGAACCTAAGTTGATAAACTTGGGTAACTTTGAGAAAACACGATTTTAATATGAAATATATATAAAAATGGTGTTCCAATATCGAAGTTTATTTTTAATAAAACTACGAAAACATCACCGAGCAAAGCAGCGATTTGAAAATGTTCTATGCATTTAAATTAGCTTTTCTATACTTTATGTCGGTAAACAAACGATGTCGAGATTGCTCGGATGAAGAACGAGATAAAACAGCTTGAAAGGGGCTTTGTAGCTTCTTTTTAATTAGAACAGACATAAACTGGCCTCGTGACGACTTTTTCAGCTGACAATAAGGCTTGTGAGCTTTGAAAAGTCGGATGGCTTTATTGCCTGACAAGTTCTCGTGTCAAGGAAAATGTAACCGTTACTCATTTCCTATTTGGTATCTAATTAACAAAATTACAGTTTCATGTAATGAAATGCCAGCAGGTAGGTGAGCACGCTCGTGTCTACGAAAGTACTCATTTTATTAATAAGTACCTACCTGCTCGTATCGGCTCGCGACTTAGTTTGTGGAAAAAGAAATTATCTGTGTAGCCATAACTACCATTAACATTATTTGTTAATATAATATATTTCAGCCATAAGTTGCATAAGCACTACTTTTTAGTGTATTTTTAAGTTCTAATATATGAATACTAATTTATTTAATATTAAAACCGACATTACTCACATAATTAGCCGATGTTATCGACCTAGGTTCCAGGCATGTCCGATGTCCATCTTCAGGGAGTTTACGCTGCAAGGCCTGCAAGACCTCACGATGGCTAATTACGTGAGTAATGTCGGTTTTGATATTAAACAAATATGTGTCAAACACGAGATTTTACAAAATACAATAAATACTAATATTTATAGTATTACTTTTTATAGCACTAACGCCTGCTTTAGCGATCTCAAACATTGAAATTTATAGAGAGAAAAATTCCATCCTCGGACGGGATTCGAACCCGCGTCTTCTGACTCTCCGTGTCAGACGCCATTGACCAACTAGGCCACCGAGGTTCTGGTCCGAGCATCGAATTTTAACTCTCTATTTGACTAACCGTCTTGCGGGGACGGAGCGACATCTATTGGACAGTTTAACAGTCTGAGGATGGAATTTTTCTCTCTATAAATTTCAAATACTAATATGTACAAAAACGAGAAAGATAAAAATAATAACAAGCAGTGATAGGTATAGCGAATTTTAACATACATTATATTATAGGTATTGATTCTATATTGCAGTACAAAGTTGTAAACTATGTACCTACATAGTATGACATATTTTTCGAAGCTATGTGCTAATATAGTTTTCAAGGGCGTAGTGGGGTTACCCCTCGATTCTTCTTTACTACAAATTCTTCAAAAGTCAGAATGATTCTTAACCAATATTATACAATTCTGTAGTAATAATTTGATAACTGATTGTGATGTCCTCAACATAAGTTTGTACGCCTCACGCTGAGTTAATATTTTTCTAATGTTACTTACGAGTAGTGTATTATAATGTATGCTTGTCCGGCATAATGTATGCATTCATTTCTGTTTTTTTTTTATATAATTTACTTGCTTTTGCTTACAATGACTTATTAGCTAAAATATTGGCATAGAAACTTAACTATGTGATGACGCTTGACAAGAAGCTATTGGAAACTAAATAAGGTTTAACATATAACTAATTGGTTCAAAATTTTACAACTACAACATAAAATATGTCTGAATATAATTACTGTCCAGCCGATCTTTTTTTCTACCGATCCAAAAAAAGGAGTAGGTACTCAATTTGACTGTATTTTTTTTTTTGCCTCAGAACTTTGGACTGGGTAAACCGATTCTCAAAATGCTTTCCGTGTAGTCCCATTTAAATTTCACCAAATTCGGTCCAGTAGTTTTTGAGATACACTCCAATAACAGAATAGAATGAAAGTCGGTATTACATATTTCAAATTGTACTTGTTATACCTTTACTTGCCTACCTACCTTTTTTATATCTACCTACACTAGTTTTCAAACTCAAACAGTCGGACTAAACTTGTCCTGAAATCCGTTAATTCTCTTGCGTTGGATACAAGTCAGTAAAAGCAAATATCCTTTGGAAGTAACGTACTCATTTAAGGAGTGAATTTTTGATGATATAAATGGTTGGTTTGGAGATGTGTATCTACAGAATAGGGATGAAGAGTTATATTTGAAGCTGTTTGAAAAAAGATGACATACATAATCATGTTACAAGAAAAATCAGAAATATTTACATAAAATTTATGCAATTAAAAAATCATAGCTAAGTCTTAAAGAACGTAAAGAAGCTTTACACATTGGAATCAACCGACTTCTCTTTCTGCTGGAAATGGGGTTTAGGACTGTATAATCATGGTAATTTGCTCACCACAAACATTAGCGAATGATTTGTTTCAGCGACCCCAATGCATATAACAATGCAGGTTACGTAACCAACCTTTCTTCATCGAACCAACTCGTCTCATATCGAATACTGCATGGCACAGTAATGTAAGTGTTTGTAAATGAAAACAGCGAGGGCGGGCGGCGACAGCGGCAGGCGGCGCGGGGCCGCACCGTCTAGTCTCCCGCCCGACGCCGGCCGGCGCGACCGTGCCGCGAACTCGCTAAAACTTCACGACTCAAACATGGAATTGTGAACTTACGTACTTTTCATTTCCACGTGACGATATAAGGTAACGAGACTTGTGACTTTCTTTAATTATTATTGTTTTTGTACGTCTTCACGTCCACGTTTTTATTAAATTTTTAGGGTAAATGGGGTAAAGTATTTCGAGGGTTGAATTTCAAATCGATCAAACTGCCGCGCTCAATTAACCCATCGTATGGTGACAGGGTTTAGTGATTTATTTCGAGGCTATTTTTGGCTCGGAAATAGGATTTCATGATGGAATTTCGTTTTCTTCGTTGGATATGTTAAGAACGAATTAGCTTTGAACACTGTCGGAAAATAGACTTGTGAGGATAATGTATGTGGTGTTTATAAAAAAAATCTGCTCCATTCCTCTTCATGTGTGTATTTCTATACAATAGACCATAAAATACTAAAGATTGTCGTTGATTGTTAATACATAAAATATCTTGTAATACATAAAAAATAACCCATATTTGTCCAGGTCACGCTATAACTTCAGAACGTCTTTACCGATTTCATTCATATTTCTTAAATGTTTCTAATACATCGTAGAACGTGCTTAAATAAAAAAATATATATATAAATAAGAAAATAGCGCAGAAACTTAGAAAATTTAATCTATATATATCATCATCATGTCATCGCATGAAAGATAAATTAAGAAGGGTATGGCAAGGCCGAAGGCCGAGCGCACGGAAAATTCACACGGGAACGAAGTCGCGGGCAGTTGCTAGTCTATATATATATAAATTAACCCACATTTCTCCAGGTCATCCTATAACTTGAGACGGATGGACCAGCTCGCGAATTCTTTTTTTGTTGTGTTGAACCAAGAAAAGATGGGAGGTTGTGACGAGGTCGAAGGCCGAGCCTACTACGCGAACGAAGTCGTGGGCAGTCGCTAGTTCTAATATTTTATGTACCTACCTCGCCATGAAGAGCGCAAAATTCGTGACTATGTCTGGTGTAATAACTCACGAAATAAAATTACTGGTAGGTTACTTTACTATCATAGACATAGTTTGTAATTCAGCGACCCAAATATTTTCACGAAAATTACCACGTTAAGTATGTGGTCAAATATTTGGGTCAGTTATAAGCGATATACTCTTACATAGGTAGAGTCACTGAGTAACTTTTTAGAAAATACTTGATGAACTTCAAAGTAAGAAAACTCTTTGACCAGAAATTAAAGGACTTAAAATATAATCAACGGTTAATTTTTAACAAGCTCTTAAGCTTTGTGTCATTCTAGGAAGGTCCAACAATTATAGGGAGGGTCCATAATATTTTGCTCTATATTGAGTATTTGCCTAGCAATTTATAGCGCGTATTTTTTATTAAATTTAATTTAAGCGTGGATCTTTCGAATCGCGAAAGAACTCAGTTGTACATGTTGCGGTTACCCATCCAAATAGAAGCAACACAAATAAAATAATTTCCGTTGTAAGCGTTGCAATTTTAGAGAGAAAAATTACATATTCTTGGAGGGGATTCGAACCCGCGTTTACTGCCAACCCGTGTCAGATGCCACGACCACTACACCACAGAGACGATCCATTTGAGCATCGAATTTAAATCTCTAGTTGAATTTAACCTTCGTGAGGTCTAATTCCTTACGACACGGATTGTCGAACGACGCGGGATCGAATCCCGTCCGAGGATGTGTCATTTTTGTCTCATTATGCCGACGTTAGTGCTTTAAAAGATCATCTATTAAACATATCTGTAGAAGTTATGGATAGAAGTTGCTTCGATTCAACCGTTAAATATTCGCGTTTAATTCGATTCGAGATAACAGCCGTGCGATTCTGTAAGAGTAAACATCGTTGCGTCTTTGACAACATCCGTGAAATCCGTGAATCACTAGAGAATCTTTGGAAAATAACCTTGTATACAAGGGAGATATCTCATAAACGAGTATGGTTGACTTCTGACATGAAACTGACTTATGAAAAATTGATAGCCATTTAAAAAATGTAGCAATCGCGATATTTGAAATCTACGTAATAAATATGATTGCAGAAGAGAAAAGGAGTTAATCTCCAAAGGTTTACTTCCAGTATACATATCTTTTTGTATTTACAAATTAGTGTTCTAATTCAAAATAGAATACGATGCGGGAATATGAGTGTATCACGTCGCAGTTATACTGAATCCCAGCAAGCAAAAGCAACCAAGATCTCTAGTAGACTTTAGTACTGTAGTAGACTTTGGCATGTAATGACTTCATAAATGGTAATTTTCCACACACATAGCCATTCACGGAATCGGAGTATGATTTCTAAGAAAACTATTGTATTGTTGGCGAAATATGGCGACTGGCGAGTCTACGGGTTAAGCAGGTGGTGTGACAAATAAATAACTTTAAAAAAGGCACAAGTTCGAATTGTGTACCGGAGATTAACATACTTCACCATCGCAGTATTTATGTTTTATGTATATATATATATATATATATATATATATTATATATATATTATACCTTACCGTAAGCCCGATTCATACTTGGACACTTACTGGTTGTTCCGAACACTAAACTAGACTAGCAAACTAAAATCAATTTTTAGTAAATATGTGGTAGTTCTTATTGTGTTCATGCTTAAGTCCAAATTCGTAAAATGCTTGCAAGTGACAATCCTTAAATTTGCCGTTTGTGTTTAATTGTGGGTATGTTTAGTGCAAATTTAATCGTCATGCAAGTTCAAGCTCCCTAAACTAGTTTAAACTGATGTAAAACTACCCACATTTCAGTAGAATAATCATATGTTTAGATTTGTCATTCTAAGTGTTAATGGAATGTAGATTTTAGTACTATCATAATAAGAACTACCATAGTTTAGAGAATTTTAGTTTAGTGTACGCACAAGCGAATCAGTACCAATGTATAACTATAATATTAACTAGTTTAAAAAAGGATTTTCATACAGTAAACTTGCTCTAACCATGGTATAAAATCGCAACTCTTCGGACGGACGGAAATCTTGAGTTCACGTTTTATAATCAGCTGTCTATGTTTTTTTTTAAGTGAAAACTTCTTTAGGCGCGTTGAGCAACTTTTCGGTGAACAAAAATCATGTAACTCATCGTCACCGAACGCTTAAAGTCACTTAGTTTTCACTTCTGTCGGCAGTCCCCAAAGACTGCCTCCCATGTTTTTTTATTGTTAAAATATTGCACAATGATCACATCAAGTTTGACGACTGTATGTATTACCGTTTACGATAGAGCTAAGACAATGTATGATGACCACGGCCTTACTTATAAACGTTGCTTAAATTTAAATAACGTCACTTAGTACGGCGCAGAACATTTTTACTTTGCGCAGTACTAAATAACGTCATTTAAAGTTAAGCATCGTTTATAAGTAAGGCTCATTATATATATATAGGCATGACTTCCCATCTTTTCTTTTTTTATGTAAGACTACTTCTACGAAGTAATAGAAAACATTAAAAAAATAAAAAAAGAATCAAATCGGTAAAGCCGTTCTCAAGTTATAGCCGTGTAACTGGAGAAATATTGGTTGATTTTTATATATATAAAAACCTGGAGAAATATTGGTTGATTTATATATATATATATATATATATATATATAAATCAACCAATATTTCTCCAGTTACACGGCTATAACTTGAGAACGGCTTTACCGATTTGATTCATCTTCTTTTTTTAATGTTTTCTATTACTTCGTAGAAGTAGTCTTACATAAAAAAAGAAAAGATGGGAAGTCATGCCGAGGACGAAGGGCGAGCCTACTGTGAATATATCAACTGGCTTTATATTACTGTTCACAACTAGAAGTAAGAAGTAACTTCGTAAATTTTATTTCCGTACATTCGTCATGACACCTGCGCTACGAGCATACTACCGATTCTCTAATGATTCATCGTTGCGATCGTCGACGAGCTCACCGATGTCAAATAATAAAGAGTTATCGCCCTTGTCCCAAGGTTGATTTTGGGACGTTTCTTGTCACCTCGTCGTTGGTTGACGGATGTTGTTAAAGGTGCAACGATGTTTGCTCTTCAATTGAGAAATTGAATTGAATTGAAAAAAAAAACTCTTGAGAATCGCACTGCAGGTTAGGTGAAACACCAAGCATCTAGACTAGACCATGCTGACATGCACCATGGTGCACCACGTGGTTCGTCGGTGTTTTTCTCAGTCTTACAATTAACTCATTACCACATGACCTTTATAACATTATAAAAGTGTACTTGAAAAAACTCTAAATTCTCGGGTTTTCGTTCAGCAATCAGGCTCATAATCTGAACAAATGAGACTTGGTGGGCGAAAAGTATAATTGGGCTACCAAACATATAAATCCCCTGATTTAGGCAGTCTCCAATTAACAAAGTCAATTACTCGTATCCCTTATATCAAATAAGGAAATATTGATGTACAAATAATTCGGGAATCTACTTATAATGACAATGCCGATGTTGTGCTTATCATTTGTTTTGTTCTATGAAATTACCTCGAATAAGTTCTTAAAAGCATTATCTGTATACACATATGTACCTCTATATTACCTCTATATAATTACTTGTCCTGACTTACTGATTCATAAACGTAAAGCCTAAGCCGCTAGACCACACTTGAAATTTTGGCAAATGTATATTATATTCATGGATCATGAATTTACATTTACTGCCCATCTTGATATCTGAATTTTCATATCCTTTTTTCCCTCCTTCCTTCCTCATCCATCCTTTAATAAACCTCATCTTAGAATTAGCCAGCGATGAAAGAAAAATATTTGATGAACAGCAAATAGTCAGTGATAGAAAAAGGATGAGGAGTGGTGTCTAGCCGAGCAAGAGTAATATGACCGAAAAATTAAGAGATTTACGATTATTATTGAATAAAAACAATTAGATTACGTTTTAGAAAACTACGAGTATAAACACTATCAAAGATGTCAAACATTTAAATACTAACTTCTGCTGTGGCTACTCAAACAAGCTGGTTAGCTGGATAAACGAGATTGGCATGCCAGAAGGGAGAGCGTTGATCTGGATGTCGCTAATTGGGAGCGTTTTTAGGACCACTTCGGCGAGTTTAAGCTGCTGGTCCTGAACAGGATATATAGTCTCAGTGACAGTAAGGGTTTACGGACATATGCGCTGAAATGAGACGTGGCCAGGTCAAACCAATTCTTTATTATAACCATATTTATTCCTAAAGTATTTTTTATTTTGTTTATTAAATTTTTTTTATTGTAATGCAGTGTAGGTCCGAGCGTTCGTAACAATAAATAGTTTATAATTTTTGTTTTGTAAGCGTCCACTAAGGAAAGATATTTTTTTTTTTTGAGAGAGTTTAAAATTTGTTTCTAGGCCAGTATATCCTTGGGCCAAGTAAACGAAGCCGGTGGAGTCTCAGTTACCAAAATAGCATTTTTTTATGAATCTGATTGTAATATCAGACGTTGAAAAAGTTATCTGTAAATATATTGAAACATTATGGAGGTATCAAAGATAGACAACCAAATGAATCATATGCAACATTTAATAGGTAGGTACGAGTAGGTAAGATATACATATAATAAAAAGTTTGATGGATCAAACATAGAATAGTAAAATTCAAATATTAATTAGGTATTGTATAACTTTTAGGTAGTGACGTGGTTTGGATGACTCACAAATGGTGACGTGACATTTTATAGACGTCTACGCAATTTAGGTCAATAGTATGAATTTAACTATTATTTTAGACTTTTTTTTATGTAATGAAAATAAAAATCCTTTTTTTAATACTATACACTAAAACTAAACCCAATTTTAGCATTAACTAACATTTATTAGGACATTTGGCAAAAGGTACGAAAATATCACATTCTATAGAAGGTGCACTTCTTAAGTGTTATATAATAAACAACTGGACTTATTTATTCACAAACAAATAAATTTCTTAATTCTTCAACTTCATTACTAAAACAAAACAGGAACTATGACAGAATTAGTCTTCAAAATTCAGTCTCAATCAGTACAGTCGCTGCAGATCGTTTTGGAACAGCCCAAGCATATAGGCTTATGACATGTATTGCATTTGTACTTTGTGCGTCGCTTCAGCCTTGATGGACACTCCTTACAAGTCTTTTTGACATTTTCACCAACAACTGACTCAATGCGTCTAGGTTCTGGTGGTAAATCTGCGCCAAGAATACGTTTAATTGTCAGTCTTAGCTCTCTTGGAAGACGGTCATTGTAGACTCGTCCTTGTAAATGTGGCAAAACTAATTCTCGGGCAAGATTCTGTAAGAATCGTCCTCTTGATATATCGGATATGTCAGCACACTGCCTATAAAGCACAAAGGCATTCACTCCGCTCAAGTCTAGCAATCTGAAAAAAATTGCCAAAAACCATCTGCGAGTGCGGCGGCTACAGGAATAGTTTGAACATTTTTTGTCAACTTCATCAACCCCACCCTTTGTCTTATTATACTCCATTATGATGACTGGTTTCTTGGTATCAGGATCAATTTCGGACGTGTGATGCATAGACGAAATCAGTAAAACTGCTTTAGATTTCTTGGGAACATAGGAATCCAAGGTAAAGTCTTTTGTAAATCCATGCAATGCTGTTTCTGGTTCTCTTGTTTTAGACGCTTGAAATTCAGGTGGAATGTGACGTTTATTTTTTTTAGAGTTCCAACATAAGTCAGACCTCTCTGTTTTAGCTGCTCCATTAGCTCATATGAGCTGAACCAGTTGTCGGTAGTGATGTTACGATTGGTGTTCTCAAAGTCTTTACAAAGTCGCAGAACAGACTGTGTAGGAATTGCAAACTTTTTGTCATCTTCTGGTAAACCTAAACCATCTGATTCCTTTCCACAGTAGATATAAGCATTATAGACATAAAATGTCCCAGCGTCACAAACCAACAAAATTTTAAGTCCATATTTTGCTGGTTTTTTGGGCATATAAATTATGAACTTGCATCGGCCTCTAAAAGGAACAAGCATTTCATCTACGCATAAGTAAGCACCTGGTACATAAACTTTTTTTGCAATTAGATATAAACTGGTCAAATATATCCGAAATTGCTGCTAATTTGTCAGTTTTTAGTCGTTGCTGCCTGGTTTCTACATCGTCAAAACGAATGCAGTTCAAAAGTGTAAGAAATCTGTACTGGGACATAACTGAGCGAAATATCTCTCGGCCTGAACCATCTGTAGCAAAGATATATTTGGCATTCTCATGGTTAGATTTGAAGACAGATGAGTAAAATAGTAACCCGTAGAAAGCTTTCACTTCTTCTGCGTCCGTGTTGCGAAGCTCAGGTTTTTCCTGATTTTTATATTTTACCCGAATCTGGGCAAGTTTCTTGTTGGTATATTTTATTATTTTGTCAGTAATATCGTCATCCATAAAATGTCTCCATAATGTTTCTAGGTTGGTGAATGCTCTAGGCTGTGATCTAGGTATGTCAACCATGTTGTGGGTTAGTGAACGACAATTACGCATCACTGGTTCATCGCTTGACCATTTAAAACCGTTCTTACCTATGTAGTATCTTTGGGATTCTGTGTGTTGATTACCTTGTGGGGGTATTGAAGGTAGACCCGAATCTTGCATCGCAACTGAACTGCTTGGTGATATTTGTTGTTGAGATATCTGAGTTTCTTCATCCTCAGATTGTTCTGAAGCTGAGTCATGATCACTTTGCAAACAGAAATCTGGATCCACTTCTTCGTCCTCCACATCACTGAAGTCTCGTTCCAACTCAGCCTCTAACCACTGACTTAGGATCGTTTCATTTGTAGAAGCATTTAGTGCTACTCGCTTTCGCTTTCGACTGTTTCCTGAAGGTCCAGGTTGATTCATCTATAATAATAACGTACACAGTGAGGTGACGAATAAGAGACACTTAGAAAAAAATACACTAATACTGAGGTGACGTCTAATAAATCATATACGCAAATACTGACCTCACGTCTCAGGGACACCAAACGGTAGTACAGGTACAGGTGTGACTGCCACGAGCGCGATCACTCGACTGACCGATCACGCCACCGAAACCCGAAGGTACCGAGAGGGGCGGGAGCGTCTTTAAAAAATTAACGGCACGAGACTGTTTTGCATCGAGGCCGTCTGTGAGACACCCACGTCACTACTTAAAGGATAATTTCTTTTTATAGCATATAATCATAAAGTAGATATACCTAGCTACTGAAAAACCTAAATCGAAAAGATAATTTCAGGATTACCTAATCTAAAATGCCATATTTATTATTGCTAAGTTGTTCAAAAAATACAATTACGAAAAAATTGCGAAAATCATCTCAGCATTATTAATATCTATGCTTGAAGTCCAAACTAGTATTCCAACCCTGTAATGACAAACGAAAATGATATGGATGCTTTTGGGAATTTTTTGAAGTTACTTGAACTTTGGGAAATCTTGTGTAACATATTAACTTACTCGTAGTTTATAAATTCTACGGTGAAGGCTATATTGAACAAAAATGTTTAATTTTGTTAAGTTGAAATTTAATAATCATAATATGTTCAAAGACTTGCCAGAAGTCAGTATTGGCGAAATCGAGATCGCTCTTGGACAGCCTAAAAATGGAAAAGCCCCTGGAGAGGATGGCGTTACAACAGAGCTACTAAAAGCAGGAGGTAAACCCGTACTGAGGGAGCTCCAGAAGCTTTTTAACGCTGTCCTGTTCGAAGGGAGAACTCCAGAGGCGTGGAGTAGGAGTATGGTCGTCCTGTTCTTCAAAAAGGGAGATAAGACCCTGCTGAAGAACTATCGACCCATATCCCTTCTAAGCCACGTCTATAAGCTGTTTTCAAGAGTGATCACGAACCGTCTTGCGCGTAGACTCGACGAATTCCAACCACCGGAACAGGCTGGGTTTCGGAGCGGATACGGCACCATAGACCACATTCACACAGTGCGGCAGATTATACAGAAGACCGAAGAATATAATCAGCCCCTGTGTCTAGCATTCGTGGACTATGAGAAGGCCTTTGACTCGGTTGAAATCTGGTCTGTTCTGGAGTCCCTGCAGCGTTGCCAGATAGACTGGCGATACATCCAAGTGATGAGATGTCTTTACGAAACCGCCACCATGTCCGTCCAAGTACAGAATCAGCAAACAAGTCCCATACCGTTGCATCGAGGAGTGAGACAAGGGGACGTTATTTCCCCGAAATTGTTTTCAAATGCAATGGAGGATATGTTCAAGACGCTGAACTGGAAAGGACGTGGCATTAAGGTAGAAGCATCCATTACCGCGCTACGCAATATTGGCATCAATTACCGATTTAACAGATGTTTTCGTGTTTCAATCAATATACAATACGTTTTTTAAAAAACAGTTTCGGACAAGTTCCGACGTGTATTATTGTCTACAAAATTAACAGGCGCTAGTGAGCATACCGCGAAGCAAACGCAATATAACCAATCAGTTTGTGCCACGGCAGCGCAGTAGCCGGTTGTGTCCATACAAACACGGAACCTGCCCATGTGAGTACAGTCGTATTTTTTTATTTGATTTTTGAAGTAATATACTTCATAACTGCTTAAGAATGTTTAATTACTTGGTTTTTATATTCTTTTAGTAGTGATTCCTCGCACATTTCTTGTTAAAATACTGTAGAGACACTTAAAAATATTAAAAAATAAAACCCGCGGTGATAGATGCTTGAATTTGGCGTTAGCTCCTAACACCGACGTACCCTCGGTAATGGGTTATAATGTAGATTATGATTTTTATCCTGTTATATCATATTAACTGTCTCTTTATTGAACGTTGAACTGTTTTTAATTTTCGTTTAATATTCCGGAAACCAAATATGTATTTCCGTCCTATGTAAAACGCAGTAAAACCTTGTATTTTTATAAAAACTCTAGTCCGCGGTTTATAGTTTTTTGTACGGACTTTTGAAATATACTAAAAATATGTGCAATATTAATTTGTTAATAACGTAACAACTCAACATGTATTTTAAATTGAAATTTCCTTTTTATGAAGATTAATATATCTTAATTTAAAGTGATAAAAACAAATATAAATCGGTTTAATTTTTATGGGTCGGAATTATAATTTACACAGTTAAATCCATTACCTATTACCGCGCTATACCTCGGTATTAGATTATATGGGAACCTATTTCCGAGTGTTACCTCGGAAATAGAGTTTTTAGAGCCAAATCTATTACCGTGTGGTAAGGCAATCATCGGTGCTTTAGGGTTCCGTAACTTCTTGTTTACTTAGGTGCCAATTTTTTTTATTACAAAATATAACAATCTCTGAAAGCAATCAATGGAGCGATAGCAGGAACGAGTGAGGTCTACGAACGTTGATTGAATAGCTTCTAGACATTGGTGCTGCCACCTTGCTACTCATTTTCTCCCCACTACACTCTATGATGCGTTTAATTACATAATTGCTCACTGTAAATTAAGACTTTGTCATCTCTCTCTTGCAGATATTATGGAAAAAAAGAAACGCAAAGGTTATGAACTTTGATTATGAACAACGTAAGACGTCGTTGTTTCTTTGACACTGATTCTGATAGTTCTTAATTTTTGTAAGTGTATTTGCTAGTGCCATATGTTTAAGTTAAACAAAGTTCCTATAAAAAATGTTGCTAAGAGTATGTTGATTTTTCTTTATATAAATGTTAATTATTGTGTTTGTTGTAATTACTTAGATTATATTGTGATAGGGTTGTAAACTGTATTGGTCACTTTTGAAGGCGCCACCAAGATGAAAACTACAATGTTAAGCTGATCTCAAAAGTTATGTGGATTTTTATAATAAATTTTATACGGAACCAATGGGTTTTTTTTCTTCAATAATCGGTAATAGGAGACATATACCGCGGTGATAGATTAAAAGTGGAAAGTATACCTCGGTAATAAAAACCGTTGCCATTCTTACTAATAAAACTTAAAAAAAATTAAACACATTAAATTAAACAAAAAAAGGCAGTAATTATAAAAGATTATTAAATAGATAATATTTTAAAAAACTTTAAGTGGTCAAAAGTACTCATAATTCCATAGTATTTTAGTCTAAAGTAAGACTCTTGCGAATTACCGCGGTAAAAGGTGCCTTTACCTTAATATCAACGGCGAATACATCTCTCACTTGCGATTTGCTGACGATATCGTCATCGTGGCAGAGACGCTGCAGGACCTGCAACAGATGCTGAATGACCTCGCTGACTCTTCTATACGCATCGGCCTACGGATGAACTTGGACAAAACCAAGGTCATGTTCAACGAACATGTTCTACCGGAACCGATTGCGATACATGGCGCCGTTCTCGAAGTTGTTCAAAAATATGTGTACCTCGGGCAGACATTGCAGTTGGGAAAAAACAACTTTGAGAACGAGGTGAATAGAAGAATTCGGCTGGGCTGGGCAGCGTTTGGGAAGCTACGTCGAGTCCTTACTTCGCCGATTCCACAGTGCCTGAAGACGAAAGTCTTCAATCAGTGCGTCCTACCCGTCATGACATACGGAGCCGAAACGTGGACACTGACGGCTCGAATGGTCCACAAGCTCAAGGTCGCTCAGCGGGCTATGGAAAGGGCTATGCTCGGTGTTTCTCTGAGGGATCGCATCAGAAATGAAGTGATCCGTCAGAGAACCAAGGTCATCGACATAGCCCACCGGATCAGCAAGCTGAAGTGGCAGTGGGCTGGCCATATTAGCCGTAGAACCGACAACCGTTGGGGTAAACGAGTTCTAGAGTGGAGACCGCGTCTCGGCAAACGTAGTGTAGGACGTCCTGAGGCATGGTGGAGTGACGATCTGCGCAAGACGGCTGGCAAAAACTGGATGCGAGAAGCCCAAGATAGACCTAAGTGGCGTGCAATTGGAGAGGCCTATGTCCAGCAGTGGACTGCTACAGGCTGATGATGATGATGATGATGAATATGTTCAAATAATGTTTAAAAGACAATTTCTAATATCGTCGCATAGATTAGAAATGTCAGTCGGACTACTTTGTAGGGTCGTTTATTTTTATATTTATTATAACTAGGCTCCACAAACTCCAGGGTCCGTGGGATTTTTTAGTTTTTTTGCTAATTAATAATAACATCTAAATATAATTTAAAAAGAGACAACAATTGTTGTGCCAGTGACCCAAGGCTATATTCCGCTATGTGAAGGAGTTAGGCTGGCTTGAGTAAATGCTGGCTTGAGTAAATGCTAGCAGGGGAAAATGCACAAAACACCCCAGGCGGGACGTCAGTGCAGGCCTCATCGCCACCAAAACGAATAAGAATAAGAATAAGAGACAACAATACATACTTAATTAGGGGATATATGCTCATAGGATTTTTATGATAAATTACTTACTGGCTATATCATTTCAAAGTTTGCATCAGCATTCAGAGCAGATTGGTCTACGCAGACCGCACCCGTTCACGAGTCGATGCATGTCATCGCCTTCCATCGCAACATTTCATATCATATGCTAATTATGTGCGTAGGTATATTGTATTTGAATGTTATGTTGCGTGTATGTCATGAATAAATATATTTTCTTTCTTTATTTCTTTCCTCAACCATATTTAACATTTTTTTATAAACATCGCTACGTGGCTCTCTGGTACCAGTGCCGTGATAGCTCTATTAGTCCGAGCTCGTTTTTGAATTGATACAACATTGCAAAAACCCTGGTATAACAAGTAAACACCACAGTCACGTGACTGTGGTGTTTACTGTGGAGTATATTGACTATTCTGTTTTAAAGTGCTTAAGCGTTAATATAACTAACAGTTTTGTAATGCCTAAACCGGGAGGATGGTTTCAAACTGGCGGCAACATGGAATCCAGTGATTAAAAAGTGTTCCCGTCGCGATTTATCCTCAGAAAAATCTGTCGATATCGTTAGTGTTGTGTGTCGGGACAATGACTTTTTATAACAACTGTTGGGGGTATATTAAAAAGTATCTCCATACTTCAAGACAGTGACACCCGCCTCTTCAGTCCGCTCGTGACCACGATCAATGCAACTTGATCGAAACGTCGAGGTAAATAAATACTATTACTAACGCGATTAAGCCCCGTTAATATTAATAAATTATTAATAAATTTTATCCTACTTTTGTAGTTTGTATACATGCTTTGATTATTTAAATCATACATGTAATCAATCACTACACTTGTTGCCGTTCCAAGGATGATAAGTTCAGCTGTAATATAAATCAGTATAACATTGGTACACAACAAACACTTGAACTGCCTTGAAATTGCTAAAACGAGGTGGTACATCTGCACGCTGGAAGTGTGTGCTGCATGGGGCCCGCAGCGGCACACGCTTTCAGCGGAAATAGGCGGAGATCTTCCCTGCCGAGCGTGGTAATCTCCATGCTCGGCAGCGAGAGATCGTGGCAGGCGGTGGCCACCTTCTGCGAAGCGGTGATGGCGCAGAAGGAGGCTGCGGAGCGGATCAGGGAGAACGATGTCCGAGCTGATCCACTCCGGCGCAGACGACCGGGGGAACGGAGGAGACGGTTCGCACGTCTCCTCCCTCCCCCGCAGTGGGGTCACTGGCGAAGAGTCGGGGGACTCTTCGTCGGCTTGCACGGCTCTACACGTCTAGGAGGTGACCTTGGTGAGCAATGTCATCCCTTCACAGGCGCTGAGGCCCGGTTAAGATCAATCCGGGCCTACCGCTGGGGCGAGATGGTGATTGCCAGCGCGACCCTGTCTCGCCCCACCTTGGCGGAGGACTGCTCATGGGGGGGTTTTAGTGGGTCTGAGCCCCACACGCCCCCTTCCGTCACCCCCGTGGCGGAAGGGAAGTGCACAGCATTTCCCCCCTCAAAAAAAAAGGTGGTACATCTGTAATAAGTAATACATGTTAATCTTTTTGTAATTAATGAGATGTTTAATGGTTTTAAATAAGTATTCAAAGTATCCAGTATCCACAAACGTCCAAAACATTAATTGTGCGACACAAAAACTTAAGCATAATCACAGAAAAAGTCAATACACCCAAACTTGGACAAAGTATTAGTCCCGCACAGCAAATTCATAAAAATTGCATACAGAATATACGGATAATAATTAATTGTATTGTACAGATATACACTCTTTAAAATTCATAATAACCCATGAAAGCCGGAAACATTATTCTGTATGATTTTGCAATTTGAGACATTGGTAGAATTGCCAGCTGTGAATATAAAAATGTACTTCTATGTCTGTTATGCAATTTGATAGTGTTATGCCCAATCCAAATCGTTCCAGCCCTCAGACAAACCAAACAGAGGTATTAAGTGATAAAGTTGTAGACGTGTTTCTTTCTTTCTATTATGATGTCAACTTGTTGTATTATTTTCTGGATTATTAGGTTGAGTTATATTTTAGACCTACTATATATGTAGGTCTTAACCTATGTACGAGTATATTTTCTAGTTCGGATGGATGTACACAGTACATATTTAACCAAAATAAAAAAGTTACGGATAGTTGTATATCAGCAAGATAATCATCTTACTGATATAAAACTATCCGTAACTGTTTTTTATTTTTCTTCTGAGGAATTGATTTTTAGTAGGTAGAGATATAGGATAAAACAAGGATATGAACTTCTTATCCTGGGAAATAACTATGCGGAATCATTTCACTAGCAGTGAAGACGGAGACGCAGGGCGCATCTAGTAGGCATCAACTAATTCGATTAAACTATTGGTAGAGTAGAATCTTGCAAAACACCTCATTAGGTGCTTTTCAAGATTCTACTCTGCCAATCGTAGAAATTGAATGTATATTACATACGTATACACGTTACATTTGAATGATTTACATATTGAACGTATATTACATATAAATTTAACGTATACAAACCAGTTTGAGCCTACCTACAATTTACAATACTAACATAAATTGAAACAAAAATATGGACACGTTCTCGCGCGAAATATAATGTTTACCACCCACATATTTTTCCGTAGGAACAAATCGACTGTGTATATTTTTCTATGTGCTCAAATTATGTGTAAAGGTACAAAGTGAGAGACCATGATATAGAGATAGACAGAAGATTACTTATGGTAACTCTTTGTATGTATTTTTCTTTGATATTATAAAATCGCCTCAAATCACGACCGCAGAATTATGTACTGCAACCGCGCTCGGGGTTCCCGAATTGGCGTCCGTACGCTTACTATATTATCTCTCCATGGCCATAAAATATAACCTCGTTTAAACGAATAATACCTGTCGTTTAGATGACGGGCACAATATAGAACAATTTGTATAATCACTTCACCCGTCGTTATACAGATCTCTCATGTAATGAGTTTGGATTACCTAAACGCTTTCAGGCCTAACCACATTATCTGTAGCCTAACTTTATGAGTATTACGAATAATACGAGTAGTTATATATATTTATGAATGTAGATCCTAATGACAAGTCCCAGGGCGTATGAGTGATGAATATAGATTATCGTGTGCTTTCTTGGTATGTCTAGATTTTGCAAATAAGGTTTTATTTCCTTTGATTAGTCGAGTGAGTGATTAGGTTTTACTGGGTTCATAGTCAATGCTGTAACTATAGCGAAAGTAAGTCAGTGCTAGATATGCAGGCTTTATTGTTAAGAAAAACATTGCCTTAGGTACGAGTCACAGTATGATACAGAGTTTCATGGCATTTATCTCAATTAGCAATACAAAATAGGTCCGTCCGTTACACTACAGCCGCGGTTCAATCGGTGTAGTTCAGTGCGGTTGATTTAATGTTTAAATACTTTTTCTATGTGTATATAAATGTTATGAATTTTCAGTAGTAGTAAATTATTGAAGTATATTTGTTCCTACAAGTATACCTGGACATTACTCACCGCCCTCAATTAACATTCTAAGGTATCAGCTATTAAAGTTTTCTCTCCGTGATGAAACGTGGTTACTGCATGTCTCTTCTACAATCGGGATCTACAAGAGTACTCTGTGTAATCGTGTCATGCAAGAGAGCAGTTTGGCTTTTAACAACGCAGTATCGCTTATGCACTATTGCTTCTTAGTGCAGCGTAGGGTGTAAAGGGCACTGTAGCAAAGCTATCAAGTAACTGATACTCAAAATACACTTTTCGGGTAACGAGCATAGAACAGTTCAATGCAAAGCTTCAGCTCGAAGCTTTGGATATCATTGTTACTGTCATGAGCCAGCATGTGTTTGTCCTCAGGCACAAGCCTAATTTGTTACCAAAACATTTTTATAAACTCACTTCTTCCTTCCTTAATCGTTCCCTCATTACTAAGGGTCGTGACTCCTCTGTTGCAGTTTGTTTACTGTTTCTCTCCACCGAGTTCTGTTGCTGGCCTAATGTAGAGCTGTGCTGAGTATCTCCAGCTGTTCTGATACCTGATCCGTCCATCACTTAGGACTTCGTCTTCTTAGCTTAGGTCTTTTACCTTCAATTTTGCCAGTTACTATAAGACGCTCAAGTCTATCAGAGCTTCTACGCGCAATATGACCGAAGTACTGTAATACTCGGTGTAAGTATATTGCAGAGAGTCTTTGGGCACGTTCTTAAATTACCTCATCTAAGACAGATACATTTGTGCGCTAATAAACTCACTAAATATACATATTATAAGAACATCAAAAGACGTTTCTTTTATTCAGATATTTAGTAATATCTAAATAAGTCTATGAAATAAGTCGTTTTTACCACAACATTCCCGTACAAATTGCAATTTTCTCATTCACCATTTATGTATTTATTAGATTATTCGCTACGATACGGACTCGAGACTCCGACTCCGGGGATCCGCTTACTTTGTTACTAAAAGTCTCGTTCCCTAACTTTACCTCCAGTGTATTGTCATGAGAATAAACGAACTTTTCTGATATGGGTATTCACCTTGTATGAATCATACACATTATACTTTAGTTTAGGGATGACTTTTCTTTGCCGCCCAATAACAATTCCAAAGTACCTTATATGTACTCGTGCTAAAAACAATACAAGTGTTAACAAAGTTTCCAATTGTACCACTGGTTAGGATTTTTCAGCAAGCCAGATAATTTGTTTCCAGTTTATATTGTAAAGCACTACAGTTTTTGGTTTAAAACCTAAACAAAGACTTGAGATTCGTGGTACCAGTAGTCATCACCAGTATGGCTGCAGTACAGTGTCCCTTCAGTTTAGTAATACTACTGTACGGTAATTACTATCAGGGGTGCAAACAAACATTCTAAAGCTTTAAAAGCGTCGTAAAGTGTTTGTTGATCTTTTAGAAGTTTAAAAGTAAACTCAACTTTTTATGTTATCCTAGTTATGCCGGTTCCATCTGCGCGTAAAATTACTCATTCGACTACTTACCTCATGCGATGAAAAGTTTATTATCCATAGAGATCCAGAGAGATGCTAATCTGTGCGCTGATCTACCTGGTTTCGCAAGCGGCGGCCGTATTCCGCGATTCAACGTATTCTGCTAGGTTCACTAAGTTTACATGCAATACCGCGACCGGTGTTCACATAATACAAAAGTTGCAAACCGCCACGAGTAATGTATTCTGTATTTGGGCATATTGCTGCGATACCGGCTCCGCCTTCTTTTCATATCTCACTTGTTTCTGTGATATTATTTTATGTCGTTTTCTGGGGCGTCTATTTATATATTAAAAGCTTGTCTATTATTTACTCCGTTACTTCGTAAAAGAACAATCCGTGAAACTAACTTCGCGTTAATAAAGTTTGTGTTGATTTATTTAACGTATATTTAGAGTCATCTTTACAATAAATTTTAGAGAAAATATTAATATGAAACACAAGTTGCGTCCCGCGGCTTCTCCTGCATATATTATCCTCATCTTATCTTATAGGAATATTTTTAATAAAATATGTGTTTGTAGGTATTCGTCTTTACTATACCCACGTCAAAAATTTCAGAATATACGTTTTTATCTCTTTGGCGTGGTAAAATAACAACCATCGATCCATACAAACAGATGCACTTACTTTGGCAATCATATTCCAGTGTGAGGTTGGGTGATTTCAGAGACAAAAATATATTAAACATAAAAGTGCTCGAGTTCGGGATGCTAAGAGAGGCTTCCCTTTTTGTTATTGCATAATAGACCATTTCCATTCATTTTGACATTAAAAAACCCATGTTGATATTTCAAAGTCAAATGCAATAAAATATCTATAATGGCCTAATTTTGCGATAAGGCCCAACTGGCCCATCAGGTCTTTAAAAAAATGAGGTTTATGTTGAAAGTACCAAAGTATTTAGCATATTACGCTAATATTATAAATGTAAAAGTTTGTGAGTGAGTGATGCTAGTAAAAGAGTTTGTTTGTTTTTGATACTTATTTATGCTGAAATGGCCTGGGATCAAGCTCCAATATATTAATTTTTATATGTTCCTATTGTAAAGCTGTATACGTACTAGAAGTTCATTCCTAATATACATTTAATTAATCGTACTCATCGTGTTTCGTCATCATCATCATCATCATCAGCCTGTAGCAGTCCACTGCTGGACATAGGCCTCTCCAATTGCACGCCACTTAGGTCTATCTTGGGCTTCTCGCATCCAGTTTTTGCCAGCCGTCTTGCGCAGATCGTCACTCCACCGTGCCTCAGGACGTCCTACGCTACGTTTGCCGAGACGCGATCTCCACTCTAGAACTCGTTTGTTTTTTGTTTCGTCGACAGAGATCTTTTACGCGTTTTAAATATTCACATGCCTTTTAAAAACAATCAAAGTTCTACAATACGATGTAAAATTAAATTTAAATGTGACCACACGGGAAGCATCAGCTTCAAAAAATAATTTTGAGAATCGGTTCTTCCCGTCAAAAGTAATGAGGTTACAAACATAAAAATAAATACATTCGAATTGAGTACTTCTTGATTTTTTTGGAAGTCGGTAGATAAACAAATACCATGCAACGAACATTTTTAATTAGACGCGTATATTTGCAATAATGAATTGTATGCCATTAGTTGAAAACGAGGACAAACTCCAAGTCTCACTATTAATTATAATTCAATCACTATCAATGCCTATGTTTCACTTATATCATCCGATCATCTTAATCCTATAATTACTACACGCACGCTGAATGGTACCTATCGGAAATCAGAAGCGAAGTGCTTTCGGCGAGGTTCTATTAACATCGAGCGTTCCCGAATGATCGATTATTGTAGTTACAGAGATAATTGTTTTGGTTCTTTTTATTAAGTGTATACGTGTATAATAGGAACTTACATACTTGAAACAGTAGACCTCACGAGCACAGTCTTACCAATGGGTAATATTGACCAATTTCGCTAAAATTTGATATGGTTTTGGTACCAAATGTTCTTGCCGAATATTACCAAAATCGTTCAGTTTTTACACTTCCCAACCAATTATCACGGCAACCACTTCATCAATTATGCTCATATTCGAATTTTTTCTTTAATGTCAGGTTCCTAATGCGTGTACCAAATTCTATCAAAATCGGTCCGTAAATAGCGCTGCAGCTAACTTCCCCCCTTTTAAGAAAAAGTATCTCCCTACTTAACAATCGTAAACGACAAAAAATATATTACAAAGTAAAACATGTATACCAAGTTACGTCAGGATTGGTGGATAAATGCGACCTGCACAAAAAGACAAACTAACAAACGGACAGATGAAAGTCAATTTGGCTAGCAGTAAGGCAGTAAGGATAAGCTCTTTCTTCTTAAATTTCTTCCTTCTTAAATATTTTTTTTACACGTGTTTGCTGGACACTATGGCAAGTGAAATTATTGAGCGATTATAATAAGACTTATGTCTGTGAGGGAGTTCAGGTGTCCTTCAGAACTTTGAAGATTCAATATCCTGGTGACTATATAGCTGTATGGGTTAGTGTGGAGCTTACAATTTAAGCAATCTCCCTGCACTTTTCATTTGCGATACCATAAAAAATTTTAGCTATGTGTGGGAACTCGATATGATTTCGCACCTCGATGAGAGTTTGATGCGTACCTTCGTTTTGAGTGTTTTAACTCTAACTTTGTCAGTTTTTTTTTGTATAATTATATTAATCTTATCATATAGATGCATTTTTCCGCAAAGCAGTGTGTGATGTTGAAGAAATGTTTTACATAGCTTTATTTTCTAACAAATAACACATGTACAGTCTCACCACCATATTTGGTCACCAGTGTTAAGTTGGCACTTATGTTTCTCGACTGATAACGATTAAATAATAAGTCTTACGAATATAATAATGTATAAATGGCTTTACTACCTGACCCGGATCGGCGGCTTCGCATGCTTGGTCTATGGGATAAAAAATATGAAATTCACAACTGAAATTTTTAAAATCATACTTTTTTATAATGGTTTATCAAAGTGATTATTTCTAGCCCCGTGGAAAAGGCAGATTGAATCAAGAAACTATGACCATTTAAGAGACGCATTATTAACGCAGCTTTTTAATTTCGGAAACATATATACAAACCTTGGTGGATGCACATAAAGGACATCAACAGGCAAAATTTTAAGTTTATATCCCTTTAAGCTATATATAGTGCTTTCAGCTTAACCTGCTCATAATTACTTAAACCGCTGTGACAAAACCCATATCACAACAATATCAAATGTTATAGTGAAAAAGTACGAACCACTAGATATATACTGAATCTCGAAAAACAACGATGTTACAAAAAAGTAGGAACATAACAACCAATGTATTTACTTCTACTAAACATCCACAGATAATACCTGGGCAAAACTCTAACCCCTTCAGAACCATATAGGTTCCCTGTTATTACACGTCGAGCCGTATTTCCGTTAGTAAATGGGGACACACGATGGGAAAATATCCGCAACCTTTCGTGACTTCCCTGCCTGGCACTGGCAGTTTGCGAATTTACTACTTTTCTTAAAAGCTTACCCGCTGGCACGTTACCCAAGCTGGTTTATAAGTCTGGAAGTCAATAAACTTTATACGTGCAATTTACTTTGCATAACCGTATATGTTTTATTTGAAACCATGTTGGTAATTGAGGGAGTATTTTTCATTGGATGTGGAGTAATAGCAGAGTAAATATTTTATTAGGATTTGAAAAATTGTATTTTTCTCTTTTACGAGCTTAATTAGAAATTGCCAATATACTTTTCCGCTAGAACACTGTAATGATATGTCATGTTTACTTACATTATAAGAGAATACCTACACTAGCTAATAAATCAAAGGAAACATTAGAAATATAAATATATAATAATAGATAACGTGACCTGACAAACTTTCACATATGGAGTCTTTCTTTTTATAATATGACTTGACCAGTTTAACTTTACTGCGTCTCTCCTTCTTCTCACAAGGCAAGAAACTATATAAAAGACACAGCTTCCTTTATAATGGTTAGTATCTAATTCTTCTTTATTAATGGTTTAATGACATCGAGCCAGTTCTTCTCAGGCCCAATAGCTCAATGGTTGATGGGACCTTCGCCAAGTATATCGATTTCCAATTATCCTTTCTTCTATGGGATATACGATATATTGTGATAAGCGTCTTTATTATTTTATAATATCAATCCAATCATCAAAATAATAATTAGTTTTTCTTTTAGGAACCCTCTCTCCTCAAAATCCCAAATTAAAAATCCATCACATCTCCATTGTGTCATTCCATCATGGTTCTCCTTTTTAAAATTTTGTCACGTTGCAGGTCAATAAAGAAATAGTTTTTAAATACACACAATAAGGATTTAATGCATGGAAATGTGATCATGAAATTATATAACAACACATTTGATCATTATTAAGTCTTAGTTAACGACCTACAATAAAATTAGAATATGTTTAACAATGAACATGTAATCATTGTTACTATCTTACCCGTATAATTTGTATTAACTGTAAAACAATACATATCTTACTATGCTGCGCATTTAGCTATTTAGTTGATATTATATTTCTGAGGTGAAACCGGCGATCACAAATGTTTTTGCAAACATCAATTGGCAAATTTAAATTTAGTATGAACATAATGTTAATAACGCTCATGTGAAATCTATGGTGCTGTTATGACACTGTATTCAGAATCTAGTTACAAGACTACTAGTCCAGAAAACAAAAACTGAACCATGCATATTTACATTGTATATTTTAACCAAACAGGACTGCGGGGTAGGCCAGGGTAGGTGAGGCTACAGGCCCACTTATGCCCCAGTAGAAAATCGGATATTAAGTCCGTGAAATAAACGATATAAAAACTTATAGCATGATAATTTAATTAAGGGGACATAGTACATATATTTTATAAGGACACGCGGTACAGCCTATTAAGAAAAAAAAAATTTAAAAGCTATGAGGTAAAAAATCCTAATCATATAACTTATCTTGTTAATGATAAAGAACACTTTAAAGATACATACACATACTTACTACACGATGAACTATTTAGTTTTTTACTGCTTACTACAAAGAGTAGCTAATTTTTTAGATCATAATCTGTGTAAAATATTAGAAGGTAGACTTGTCTAGGTCAGTGATGATATCTGTTATTGTGACAAAGCTAATGTACAAGAACTCGAAACTTATTTCTCATCTAAACAAGCTCAAAATTTGAGTAATATACGGTTACACGTCACCGTTCAAAACCGCTGATCCATCATAAATAGGAGTGCCTAGATCCAATATTCATGGCGATTTCGTCGAGTCACCGACCCATAAGCCTGTTCCTGTATTGTGATAAATCACCTCTCAGTCATGCGATCGGCTTAGTCATTAGCTACAATTTGTATAAAGTTTCCATACATAAAATATACAATTTCAACATTGAGCCAAGCCAGTATGGGACCATGACATATTTGAATTACATACACAATAAGTGTTTATATGAAGTATCAGCGCCGTCAATACGCATCATTGTTATTATTGCTTCTCGAGACCACTGATTGACGGGCTTGGCATATGTACGTACATCTAAGTATACGCTTTACGGGCCACGTTTCCACTATCCATACTGCCAATTATCTGTAGCAGCAGGGCTAAGCGGTTTTCAACGTCGACGCACAAAGCCGGGTTTCAATTTAACATAACTTTCGGGTGCAATAGACGTTTATTAAAATATAGTTTCAGCATAATCCGGATTTGAGGGTAGTTCTCACATAGACGTTAAACCGGTAGGAATCCGGACCTGTGTAGATTAGTCTTGGGAGCTGTGATATGGGTTGCCTAACTTTTTGAATAAGCGACGTCGTAAACTATTTGTTCATCTTGTTTCGGAAATATGTACAACGTGACGTAAGTTGTTGATGTTCATAGCTTTTAACACACAGATCAAAAAGGAGATGGAGATGGCGCATAATTTTTTGATTCCGATTTTGGTGTTTTTTTTTTGTTTAGTTAGGTTATACCTTCAAGTTGGTCGAATTCATTTCAGTTTTTTAGTTTTATTAATAAATAAAAAATATTTTATCTTGACGAGTGATTATGTAGTATTAGATAGAGTTCATAGTTTTGGATGGCCATTAAAAAAATATAATAAATATACTTCATCGTGAATCGATGAGCCTACAAGTACGATTATTTTATAAGAATGTATGAATTAAATACTTATTTTAATAAAAACAACTCCGATTTTTTTATATTTTTCATTAAAATTTAAAATGTTTAGGTGTGATTGAAAAAATCAGGTAACGTAGCGAATAATTACTATATTTAATAGTAATCTTATAAAGTTTAAAGGATATTCGTCAGCTTCAAGTATATCTAAAAACAGTTAAGTATTTTTATGAATAAAAAACAGCAACACTTTTCTTACCTTATTTAAGCACTAATCCTATTACCTCTGTAATACCGTCGTCAGTTAGATTAAGATTTAAAATCCTTGTTCATTACGCCCTCGGAATTGTGTACACGAGAATTTCCTTTACAGTAAATGACTGGAGTAAATAAATTACAACCCCACCAAAGTCTCGTATGATTCACTTCCTTGATTACCATGCTCCATAAAGTTTGAAACGCGTAAAAAATTCAAAAGCTGCTTTCAAATTTCGTATTATAGAAGCAACACATGCAGGATAACTGACGCAATCTAATTAATAATTATTACTCGATATTGAGTTAATCTCACTTTTGTTAAAGTACACTATTAAACTATTTTGTTTTGATTCGCAATTTAAGTATAATTAATTAAAAAACATAAAACCTTATATCACTACTGAAGTTTGGAATCCCTAGTATCATCCTCATTCTCAGTATAAATGGAGATTTACATGCTCCTTAACACCTACGTGTTTGCATAATATTATCAAAATATGCAATTATTTTTTTCTTGTTTTTCTTTCCCAGAAGAATAAAAATAAATTTAATCATATCCCGATGGTGATGACATTTTAGTAGCATATTATCAGTTTTTATAAGACCATAAAATGTTTTTTCTGTTTGTTATTTACGTGAACGAAAATCACATGACTTTGAAGTTCGAGCAAAATGTTAATTGTGTTATAACTTATATAATTTATTGCGTTTTTATGTTTGACTGTCTGCGGTGTGAAGTTCCACGCGCGCGTATATCGACTCCCAAAGAATTTCTTCCAGGATAAAAATACGTACATGCGATAGCTCACCTTTGTATTATACCAACATAAATTATCGGGCTTACTTAAGTTAACAGAATTAATAAAGTAACAATACAAGTGATTATGATCCTTAATTACAAATCGCTTTGTATTACGTAATTGAGTATCCTACTTGAGTATAATGAGTGTGTTCGCCCACAGCTTGTAGCATAGTACCTAGTGTAAGTTAACATAATTTGTAATGAAAATTAGGATAAGAGTAAGCTAACTTTTTGTAATGGAGCGGATAGTTTAATAAAACGACCAATGGTCTTGCTTTTCATATGACGTATTTGATTAAAAAAAACACGTGTTATATTTCGCAAGTTCGCTTTCCGCTGTCTGTCTGTCCCTATGTATTTTTAGATCTTTAAAACTACGCACCGAAATTTCATGCGGTTTTTCTTATAAATAAAGTGATTTAAGAGAAAGGTTTAAATACATAATATATGCATAATATAGTAGAGACACACTGATTATTTTAGAGGTTTCTTATGTGATGTCGTAACAAAACACATCTTCATGCGCAAACGCTGGCGGAACCCTACAAGATAGATAAAAATTATTTACTACAGTATTGTACACCCTAATAAGATCTACAAAAAAGTCTGCGATGGTATATGTCTAACTCTTAGGGATAACCCGCAATAACCATAATTAGTATTTTCAACGATATAAAATGCAGGGACATAGCGGTTGCGGCAGTACCGGCCGGGGGCCGGCGGCGTTCACATGACCAATTATGTTGTATGTATTAAAATTATTATGTACTACAGTATTGTACACTTTAATAAGGTCTACAAAAAAGTCTACGATGGTATATGTCTAACTCTTAGGGATAACCCACAGTAAGCATAATTAATATTTTCAAAGATATAAAATGCAGTGACATAGCGGTTGCGGCAGTACCGGGCGGGTGCCGGCGGCGTTCACATGACCAATTATGTTGTATTCCTCTTCCCCTCGGACCGCGACAGCGAGTAGACGTAACCAAAAGTAGTGCTCATTTTATTTAAATTAATTTTAAAATTATATTTCACATAAATTAGTAACAGAATAATAGGAGATCATAACTACAGAACAGTTGCATACACCCAACGTTGTCACCTCGATACGAGCACATCTACAAAGAAGAAAACGAAGCTGCCATCTTTAAGTAGGCGTGACTGTCGCCTACGCCTACGCCGCCTCCTTAAATACACCGTCCAATCACACGCAAGCTCCGCCCTATACTCTGGCCGATACCTACCGGTCAGTACGCATACCTCTTATAATTTCTAGCCGCCTGGTACCACAGCAAGGCAAACTTAGATTTCTTAGTTCAAATAATAACTAAAATTGGAATTACTTTATGCAAATCGATAACTATAAGCTATATAGAACTATCTAGTTACTTATAGCAATCTGGAATTATTTGGCGGACATCTTTAAAATTACTGTCCAGTAGCATATAGCGTCACCTCTGTGCACTGCTGAGAGCCTAGTACTTTAACGCCTAAGAATGCCGCTGAAACGTACTCCCCCCACCTCCCCAGCTCCAACGTCATTAACCAACATCGAGTCATCGGTTGCTCCTAAGGCAAATGCAGCATCGTCAGGTAAATTAACCGCGCGTTCTATCGCGCGAACTAACATAGATACAATACATTATGACTCTGAGCCCGACGTGCGTGTTATATCGGAGCGTAAAAAGAGGAAGCATGACGGCGGGGATTGTACTGTCAGTGCTATGAAGGAGATGTTTGACACGCTATCTAAAAGCCAAGAAATACGTTTTGACAACTTAACAAAAACTGTTGAACTTATGGCAACTAAGTATGATGAGTTTTTGAAAAGAATCCAAATATTAGAAAATGATAAAAAAGAAGACAAAAAATATATTCTTTCCCTGGAACAAAGACTGGAAGTATTAGAACGAAGAGAACGTTCAACTGGTATAGAAATCCGTAATATTTTAAAAACGGACTTGAAGGCAGAGACAAAATCTAACTTGTGCCGAATCGTTCAAAACTTGGGACGGGTTGTTAATCTGGACATTCCACAGGCGGAGATCAAAGATGTTTATAGAACGCACTCGCCCGATTCTATTCAAAGGCCGATCGTCGCGGAGTTTACTACTGCAGTTATGAAAGAAAACATGCTCTCTGCAATAAAAAAGTTCAACAAAGATAAAAATAGAAACGAAAAATTAAATACTGCACATCTTCAGCTGAACCAACAAGTCAAGCCTATTTTTGTCTCGGAAACACTAACACAGAAAACGCAGAAACTTTTTTACCTAGCCAGAAGCTTTCAGAAATCCTCTGGTTTCAAGTACTGTTGGACCTCGCGAGGCGTCATCTACTTGCGAAAGGATGACGGCCAGCCTCAAATTAGAGTGGAGAGTGAAGGAATTTTGGACAAAATGCGTAAGCCAGAATGACTAATTGTGGTGCAAAACAATGTAGCGGGTAACAGTAAATCGGCTTTACAAAACGAACATATTTTTTGTAGAGTTGAACCTAGTATATTATGTATAGATTTTATTGTATCGAAGTCTCAGAATGTAAAAACCTTAAATACTTTATTCATAAGAAATTTACTATCCTTAAAATTTACACTAACAAATGTTACACTATTGACATACACACACATTACATATAAAAATAAGGCCTCCCATGTAATAACTTTTAAAAACTCTTTTATATTTTTTGCGCACTTGAAACCTTACGAAATTAACTGTCATATCTCACTGTATTATTTGGACAAATTATATGATCACGGTATTTTTCGAAATAATGTTAGGTAACCTTATAGAACTCTCGCAGGACATAGATAATGTAGCAGTTTCTAGAGCTCTAGAATGCAGTCTAGAGGAATGTTCGCATTTAATCCAGACTCCGTTAAAAAGTCTTACAGTACTAGCTCAAAACATAAGAAGCATCGGTTGTAATATGCCTGGTTTCGAAACATCATTGCTGAGAATTAAAACTTACTGTGACATATTAGTTCTCACAGAATGCTGGTTGCGCTGCACCTCGGTTATTCCACATCTCGAAAGCTACAACTCCTTTCCAACAAAGTTAAACCGAAATCAAAACGATGGAATAGTAGTTTACGTCAACCAGCAGCTAAAAGCTACAATTGAAGAACCACTATTTGACGAAGGAAATTGTCTCATTGTCACACTCGACACAGATATGGTTGTTGTTGCCATTTATCGCTCTCCAAGTTTTAAAATTCTTGATAAGTTTCTAAATTCGTTAGATAGAATACTCAATAACTTGTCAGCTGTTAAAAACGTTATTTTAATTGGCGATATAAACATTGCTATTAACCCAGGAAAGTGTGACGAAGATTCCTATAGGTACCTAAACTTAGCTGCTTTTCATGGTCTTCTCCCAGCACATTCTTTGGTTACACGCAACGAAAGTGGAACCTGTCTAGATCATGTCATGCTAAAAAGCAATTTTCAAGCACTAACACTAGTACTAAACTCGTCTTTGACTGATCACAGGCCTACACTTTTATGTTTGGAAATCAGGATGAAACGTACTTATGCAACATCTTCAATCACAAAAATTGACTATATAAAATTAAAACAAGATCTAAATACCATCGATCTGAAACCTATTTATGATTCCTCTGACCCAAATTTTGCAATGACATACTTGATACAATCTCTTAAAACAACAATAGAAAAAAATTCGAAAGTCATTAGTTTACCGAGACGTAAAAGGATGATCAAACCCTGGATGACGATAGGGCTCCTTCGCTGCATTCGGCATAGAGACAAACTGCATAAAAAGTCAAACCAATCACCAAACAATAAAATCCTTAAAATTACGTATACAAGGTACCGAAATTTTTGCAACACGTTACTTAAAAAAATAAAAAGAGCATACGAAAAAGACATTATTGATAAAGCCGGAAACAATAGTAAAAAAATATGGCAAGCAATTAAAGATATTTCGGGGACAAAAGAAATACGAGATCTTCCAAGAGAGCTCCTAGGTACAGGAAGTTCTCCTGAACAGTCAGTCAATGAAATTAATGATTATTTTGTAGACGTAGGTAAAAAATTGGCTGAAAGTATTGGGACAAACACTTTAAGTTATAATCCGAAGCAGACTAATATGTCACATCTAAAATTAGAATCATTTGTATTATTAGAAACAAATCACGCTGAAGTAGAATCACTAATAACAAACCTTAAAAATGACTGTTCTGTGGGTTGGGACCAAATTTCAAACAGGTTTCTTAAAGAACATAAGGAAATCTTAGTACCGCCATTGACACATATTTTTAACACTTGTTTTGAAAAGGGTATATTTCCAACTGATCTTAAAAAATCTCGTATTATTCCTATTTATAAGAATGGGGACAGAGATCGTATCTCAAATTACAGACCTATTTCTATACTCCCTTCTATTTCGAAAATACTTGAACGTCTCATAAACAACAGGTTAGTCAATTTTATAGAACGTAACAACATTTTCTCCGATAATCAATTTGGTTTCCGCAGTGGGAAATCCACAAATGAGGCTGTTCACGAACTCGTCAGTTTTATATCTTCCAATCTTGATGCTGGCAAAAAGTGTCTATCTATTTTTCTTGATTTAGCTAAAGCATTTGATACGGTCTCTGTCCCTATACTCGTTTCTAAGTTAGAACGAATTGGAATTCGAGGTAACCAGTTAGCCCTACTTAATGATTACCTAACTGGCAGATTCCAAAGTGTAAGGGTGGGTTCTCACATTAGTACCGATTTACCAATTACATACGGTATACCACAAGGTAGTATTCTAGGACCTACCCTCTTTTTAGTTTATATAAACGAGTTGTGTCAATTGCAACCTTTGAGTGGCAGACTTATATCATACGCTGATGACACAGCTCTTTTGTTTGCGTCAGATACGTGGAGCGCGGTATTTGATGCTGCCCAAAATGGTTTTAATGCAGTCACAACTTGGCTTCATGACAATGTCTTGTCCCTTAATACGGTCAAAACAAAATATATATTGTTTTCAATACGAGAGTTTTCACCATACCCCGACTTTTCAATTTCTGCCCACAATAGACGATGTATCGCATTAAAAAATAATGACTGCAAATGTGATAAATTGGAAAGAATGGAAAGTATCAAATATTTAGGAATCATTGTTGATAAAAACATTAATTTTAAAAATCATATAGAAGCCTTGAGTGGGAGGATTCGAAAGATTATGTTTATTTTTAAAAAACTTAGACATATCATAAGTTTACAATTGGTAAAACAAATATATTTGAGCATGTGCCAATCACTGCTAACTTACTGTATTTCGTCGTGGGGAGGTGCTCTCAAAACAAATTTAAAAATGCTAGAGGTAGCCCAAAGATCCGTTTTGAAGGTTGCTACTGGGAAACCTATTTTATTCCCCACTACATCACTGTATCAGTATTGTGACGTGCTTACCGTGCGCCAACTTTTTATATATAGTATAATTTTGAAACAACACACTTTTTTGGATTATGAGCCTACACAGTTAACAAAAAGAAGAAAATACTTGGTGTGCAATCAACCTCATCATTTTAGTACCCGTTTTGCAAAGAGGTTTTATTTGTTTTTAGGGCCTTATTTATACAACAAGCTTAATAAAATTTTGAACATTTATCCGTTGGTTAAATCAGATGTCAAAATTGTAGTGACTAAATGGCTAAAAACTTTATCTTATGACGATACTGAAGAACTTCTTACAGTAATCACCTAAATAGTTTACTTGGGATGTAAAACACATACATACACACACACATACACTCACTCACACACACCTAAACACACATAAACATACGCAAACACTATCATCATCTTTATATGTTATATGTAATATTAGGACCTAAGATTAATTCTAAATTCTTAAGATTAGTATTGTACCAAAATGGCTAGCAGTAGTCCAACGCTGGGGAAAGAGCGCTGTATGCTGAAACACGGGTGATGAACCTAGTTCAGCAGCAGATACTCTTGCACAAATTTGCTCATGTTTTCTAGCCCCATTATAATGTATGAAATAACATTGTACAATTGTTTGAATAAAGGTTTTATTATTATTATTATTATTTTAATAAGGTCTTCAAAAAAGTCTGCGATGGTATATGTCTAACTCTTAGGGATAACCCACAATAAGCATAATTAATATTTTCAAAGATATAAAATGCAGTGACATAGCGGTTGCGGCAGTACCGGGCGGGTACCGGCGGCGTTCACATGACCAATTATGTTGTATGTATTGAAATTATTATGTACTACAGTATTGTACACTTTAATAAGGTCTACAAAAAAGTCTACCATGGTATATATCTAACTCTTAGGGAGTGCCGGCGGCGTTCACATGACCAATTATGTTGTATGTATTAAAATTATTATGTACTACAGTATTGTACACTTTAATAAGGTCTACAAAAAAGTCTACGATGGTATATGTCTAACTCTTAGGGATAACCCACAGTAAGCATAATTAATATTTTCAAAGATATAAAATGCAGTGACATAGCGGTTGCGGCAGTACCGGGCGGGTGCCGGCGGCGTTCACATGACCAATTATGTTGTATGTATTGAAATTATTATGTACTACAGTATTGAACATTTTAATAAGGTCTACAAAAAAGTCTGCGATGGTATATGTCTAACTCTTAGGGATAACCCGCAATAACCATAATTAATATTTTCAACAATATAAAATGCAGGGACATTGCGGTTGCGGCAGTACCGGCGGGAGCCGGCGGCGTTCACATGACCAATAATGTTGTATGTATTGAAATTATTATGTACTACAGTATTGTACATTTTAATAAGGTCTACAAAAAAGTCTGCGATGGTATATGTCTAACTCTTAGGGATAACCCACAGTAAGCATTATTATATTAATCCCGGACATCAGCCTGTACGAGATTAGAATGGCCTTGAAACAGCTTAAGAACAACAAGGCGCCTGGTGACGACGGTATCACATCTGAGCTTCTGAAAGCGGGTGGAACACCGGTACTTAAAGTCCTTCAGAAGCTCTTTAATACCGTCTTACTCGAAGGTTCAACGCCAGAAGCATGGAACAAAAGCGTGGTGGTGCTGTTCTTCAAGAAAGGTGACAACACTTTACTTAAAAATTACAGACCCATCTCGCTTTTGAGCCATGTTTATAAGCTGTTTTCGAAGGTCATAACGAACCGTCTCAGTCGCAGGTTTGATGAATTCCAGCCTCCGGAACAAGCCGGTTTCCGAAAAGGCTATAGTACCATAGACCACATCCACATGCTACGGCAAGTTATACAGAAGACCGAAGAGTATAACTTGCCTCTTTGTCTAGCGTTTGTGGACTATGAGAAAGCCTTTGATTCGATCGAGACGTGGGCAGTGCTTGAGTCTCTCCAGCGGTGCCGTATTGACTATCGGTATATTGAAGTGCTGAAGTGTTTGTACAAAAACGCATACATGTCAGTCCGAGTACAGGAGCAGAGTTCGAAGGCAATTCCATTGGAAAGAGGCGTGAGACAGGGAGATGTTATATCTCCGAAACTGTTCACCGCTACATTGGAAGACACCTTCTTCAGCTTCTGGAATGGCAAGGACTTGGCATCAATATTAACGGCGAATACATCACTCACCTTCGATTTGCCGACGATATTGTAGTCATGGCAGAATCCATGGAAGACCTCAGTACAATGCTCGAAGGCCTCCATCGAGTTTCCCAACGGGTAGGTCTTAAGATGAACATGGACAAGACGAAAATTATGTCTAATGCCCATGTTGTACCTACCCCAATATCAGTTGGGAACTCAGTTCTCGAAGTTGTTGACGAGTATATCTACCTGGGACAGACAGTCAAACTAGGCAGGTCCAACTTCGAGAAAGAGGTCAATCGTCGAATCCAACTCGGCTGGGCAGCGTTCCGGAAACTTCGCGAAGTCTTCTCGTCAAAAATACCTCAATGCCTCAAGACAAGAGTCTTCGACCAATGTGTGTTACCAGTGATGACTTATGGCACTGAAACGTGGTCTCTTACTATGAGCCTCATAGATAAGCTCAAAGTCGCACAACGAGCTATGGAGAGGGCTATGCTCGGGGTTTCTCTACGTGATCGAATCAGAAATGAGGAGATCCGTAGAAGAACGAAAGTCACCGACATAGCTCAGAAGATTAGCCAGTTGAAGTGGCAGTGGGCAGGGCACATAGCACGCAGAACAGATGGCCGATGGGGCCGAAAGGTTCTGGAGTGGAGACCACGTACCGGCAAGCGCAGCGTAGGTCGTCCACCGACACGGTGGACAGACGACCTGAGAAAGGTCGCAGGACGACGTTGGATGCAGGCCGCTTCTAACCGGTCCTTTTGGAAAATCATGGGGGAGGCCTATGTTCAGCAGTGGACGTCCTACGGCTGAGATGATGATGATGATGAAGCATAATTAATATTTTCAAAGATATAAAATGCAGTAACATAGCGGTTTCGGCAGTACCGGGCGAGAGCCGGCGGCGTTCACATGACCAATTATGTTGTATGTATTAAAATTATTATGTACTACAGTATTGTACACTTTAATAAGGTCTACAAAAAAGTCTACGATGGTATATGTCTAACTCTTAGGGATAACCCACAGTAAGCATAATTAATATTTTCAAAGATATAAAATGCAGTGACATAGCGGTTGCGGCAGTACCGGGCGGGTGCCGGCGGCGTTCACATGACCAATTATGTTGTATGTATTGAAATTATTATGTACTACAGTATTGAACATTTTAATAAGGTCTACAAAAAAGTCTGCGATGGTATATGTCTAACTCTTAGGGATAACCCGCAATAACCATAATTAATATTTTCAACAATATAAAATGCAGGGACATTGCGGTTGCGGCAGTACCGGCGGGAGCCGGCGGCGTTCACATGACCAATAATGTTGTATGTATTGAAATTATTATGTACTACAGTATTGAACATTTTAATAAGGTCTACAAAAAAGTCTGCGATGGTATATGTCTAACTCTTAGGGATAACCCACAGTAAGCATAATTAATATTTTCAAAGATATAATATGCAGTGACATAGCGGTTTTGGCAGTGCCGGCTGGGGGCTGGTGGCGTTCATATGACCAATTATGTCGCTATTTCTAGAGTAACCTCTAAAGAAAACATATTTGTATCGTCTAATTACAAAAAAGCTGTGAATGTTATATATAAAGACATTATGTAGTATATTTAGTATGTATAAGCACTGCATCCGTGCATATAGCCGAGGCGGGTTGCTAGTAAATAAATAGACGGTTTTTAATTTTTAGACATAAACACACACTTAAAATTAAAGCAAACATATCCAGCGCAGTTAACATACATAGAGCTAACGATTAATTTATTTATTACGTTTCGAACTTAAATGCTGTGAAACAACTTTACGACCAAGTGTGTTAAAAAGTATCGTTTTTGGTTCCACTTACTAGATATTCAAAGAGCTAAGGATGACACAGAAAATCACACAGATAATCGGTATAAATATCCTCACATAATCCTTTTTATTATGCAATTTAGTTGTAAATTGGATAGGTAGAAATGCATTACAAGGTGTCAACATTGAGAGTCGCAATACCAAACTATACTTAGTCTTCTTTCCTGTGCAAGCAAAATTCCGATCTATATCCCTATATCGTAAACTGACGGCCCTTAAAGTTTTATTTACTACCAAATACTGAAAAGTGAAGCAGGTTTTGAAAAAATATCGAAAAATGAGTATTTTTTTGATTACTCGATTTCAAAAGCTTTTAATTTACACTCAATAGTTCTGGGAGATACATTGTGAAATGAGGGTGCCATAACACCTGACATGGCTTATCAGCAGTCTCTTTACCAACAAACATGTATCGACAACGACTATTAGAACGTGTTTAGGCAAATTCTTGCTCTATCAATACGGCAGTTGTGATACCAGTTCAAAACGTTAAGTACCAAATAAAAGCCATGAGCCTATCCAATAATAACAGCAAAACACAGCTATTATGATAGTCGATCGAGCAGGACATTTAGGCACTAATATCTACTAGCCTATAGAAAAAGTACCTAGAAACTGTTTCAATAGCCACAGATAGATTAAAGAGATAGAGTAGCTTCATCTAACTCGGCTCTTGCATACCTAACTAATCATGCAATTCATCACAATTCAAACGACGAATGGTCATAGGCAAGGACGCAATGACCCGCTTAGAAGCGTCTGGATACGTCTTGTCTGAGTCTTAGTATTCCGAATCTTCCTACACGTGATTGAAACATGAACCAAATTACCAAGATAGAGGAAAATCTCACAAAAAGACTTTAAAGACTTTGGACCGCAAAACGCTCCAATGTTTAAATCCTCATGCAGTTTACATCAAAACTTGCAATACAAAACTGCATAACGTTTATATTTTTTTAATGTAAACTGCATATAGTAGTAATATTTTATCATTTTATTAAAATAATCAATTAATTGCTTGTATTAGGAACACTTACTTAAAGTGTAATGTATGAATATGTAATAAAAATTGATGGCAGCCGGTCTTTATACGTGAATATACATATATCGAATGGAATACCCACCCTTAACTTCTTAATCCAAACATATCAGTTTTACTACTTATAACTAAAAGTATAGGCGACTTTCGTATTTATTACGTTTTAAAGCGGGATTCAATATTATTGTTTATTATTTCGATAAAAACTAGTATTTCTGCGAACAGTAGACCTCGCGAGCATAGTCTTATCAGCGGCATTTTTCCCAGTACTTCATAACCTATTATATCGGTAACCACTAGATAAATTATGCTCATATTCAAAATTCCTCTTTAAAGTCAGGTACCTAATGTGTGTACCAAATTTATATCAAAATCGGCCAGTAAATAGCACCACAGCAAACATCCCCCCTTTTTTTGGAAAAGTACACCTGCAGTCTAAAATCGCCAACGTCAAAAAATACAATTAAACAGTAGAACATACATACTGCGTATCATCAAGATTGGTTGAAAATGCAACATGTACAAACGAACAACCTAACAAATATACGGACAGATGAAAGTCAATTTGGCCAGTAAAAGCAGAGACGCTTCGCTCGCTCGTAAGGCTGCCACCTCTCCGGGTTTGAACTTTGACGGGTTTAACATCGATATCTCCGGGTCAGACCGGGTGGTGAAACTGGTGGCAAAATAATTAAAACGAAATATCCATCACTGTCAGCAATGCTTTTGTTGAACGCGTCTTTTCTTTAATGGGAATTTTATGGTCAGACGAGCGAAACTGCTTGTCAGTGGACATGGTGAAGGCAGACTTCATTGTGAATATTAATTACAATGTGGAAGTCTATGGTTATGGGTTTTACCGTCGAAAGAAAACTAATAGTGACTGGATGAATACACCATAAAAATCAGATTTATTGTCCGTCTTTTATATATAAATTAATCTTACAACTAGGCACTAACATACGGAGCGTACAAACTATTTACTACCGAAGTAATTAGATAAGGCGAGTCTTCTATCTCGCTCGCACGAGTATAAATACATCGCGGCGGCCGTAGCGCTCGTCAGTCGCCCAACGATGTCCAGCGCAGACGCACGTCGCTCTTCGCTTCGCTCGCTCGTATGCCGCGGCCGAACTCGTAACCTGTATTGTGTGCGTCGCAATAATCCGCAGGACGATGACCGCCACAACAATATGAATTGTCAAGATTTTTTGTAGTTTTTGAAGAAACCTGGGCTGCTTAAACGATCCCTTCAGAATAAAAAGTGTTAAGCTGGTCCAAGTCAGCCTAGTACTAGGCTAGGTCATTTATATTTAATAAAAAACATTACCATGTAATAAATAGTAATTTACCATGACATTTTTCTTTTATTAAATAATTCATACTAAAAAGCTACATTTTAATAAAAACGGTATATTTCTTAAATCTCCGGGTCTACTGTTTATTTATTTATTTGCCATGAATTATTAATTATTAATAATTAATTTAGTTCGCTAATAGTAACTAGATAGCAGCACCATATTGATTTAGTTTGTAAAGGTTAACTAGATGGCGCCACCGGAAAGATTAGCTCGCGGTGCCAAGATTCTCCGGCATGTCCTAAAAGATTTCAGTTTTTTGATTTAATTTAATTAATTTAATTAATTTATAATTAATTTAATAATTAATTAATCAATTAATAATTAATTTAATTCAGTTTCCAGTACAATTTCACTTTTTCAACAATAAAATAAATATACCTCGGACAAAACATATAGAAACCTTTTCTAATAGCTCATTATCAAGATTTTTCACAGCGCATGTACAAATCAAAGACTGAAATGCATTTACTTTATGGAAGGACGAAGGAAGACTGTCAATGTTGACAGTATAGCTGCTGCTCTATTTACTATGTTTTTTTTAGTAAGAAACATATATGCATGCTACAATATCGTCGTCTCCTTATGACGACATTTTCCATACTCCGCAAGATGACGCCAGGCTTCTGTCGCCTCCGCCACTTCAACAAGAGCGGCGTTGTAGGCGACAGCTGCCCCTACATGGTGATGAAGAAGTGCCGCATATTTTTATATCACCTTTAGATGTACCTTATAGATCTACAGATTACTCGCTACGGGTTACGGCTACTCAGACAGATACCCAAAATTCAAAAAGTGATGCCAATGTGTCGTCGGAAAACCTATTGAAGTGCGACCAGTGCTCCCAACCACGCTTTTTTAAAGGCAACCGTGGGCTCAAAATTCATATGAGTAAAACACACCGTTCGGCTCCAAATTTAACCAAAGAAGTGCCTATACAAAACAATAACTGCATTAGTTTTTGTGAACATTTAGGTAATTTAAAAACGAATTTGCCAGTTTTAAAAAGAATTCCTCGTGGTGCACGTATTAGCGTCGCTAAATGTCTGATTGATGACATCAGAAATGTTATTTCATGTAACTCTCCTCAGGCCTGGGAGCACTTGTTGACTTTCCCGTATAGAATTCTTCATGTTTCGAAAAACCCATCTGATCAAAATTCTCTTACTAGCAAAATAAAACAAAATTGTAAAGACAACTCAAAGCGCTGTCCTGTTTACTGCATCACTTCGCCAAATTTAGCTCGACCCGTATATTCTTCTGCGTCCTACCGTCTCGTAGAAGTCAAGCTAAGTGAAGGAGACATCAGAGGTTCGGCTAGACTTTTATTTTCCAACGATACATTGGCACCAAACTCTCCGGAAACTTTGTTGGCTTTAATAGAAAAACATCCACCTTCCGCAGCTCAAGCTCTTCCTTTACCTGCTAACGTTACTGGGGAGGATGTTCTTGTCGCCACTGTCGACGACCTAATGTATGCGTTAGCATACTTCCCAAGTGGTTCAGCGGGGGGCCTCGACTCTTTTACGCCACAACACCTAAAAGACCTGACCAGTGCAAGCTGCGGTGAGATTGGGGACTCTCTGCTTAAAGAGCTCACTTCACTAGTAAATGTGGCGTTAACAGGTAAAGTGAATGACGCAATAACAAATGTTTTATACGGAGCTAATTTATGCGCTCTTCTTAAAAAAGATCGTAGCATAAGGCCCATAGCTGTTGGAACAGTGTACCGTCGTCTAACTGCTAAAATTTGTGTTAAACACATCAAACAATCTCTCTGCAAGGAATTTCAACCCTTGCAGTTGGGATTTGGTTCACAGGGTGGCTGTGAGGCGGCGGTACATGCCCTAAGAACATTTTTAACAAATGAAGGATGTGAAGTGTTGCTGAAGGTTGATATTAAGAACGCCTTCAATTCTCTTGATAGAAACACTCTTTTGACACAAGTTAAAAATAAAATCCCTTTTATATATAATTTCATTTGGCAATGTTATGGTAAACCTTCAAAATTAATATACAAAAACAATTTGTTATCTTCAGAAGTAGGATGCCAACAAGGTGATCCACTTGGACCAGCTATTTTTAGCCTAGCAATCCACCCTATCATCAAAAAATTAGAATCGAAATTTAATGTCTGGTACCTGGATGATGGGTCCCTAGGAGGAGATGTTGACACTGTTCTTAAAGACCTACAAAATTTAATTTCAGAATTTAGTTCAATAGGTCTTGCTCTCAACTTTTCAAAATGCGAACTTTTCATTCCAAATTCTACAACACTACTAAGAAACAAGATATTAAACATTTTTGAACCAATTGCTCCCAATATCAAAATATTAGATAATCGATCACTTCGCCTCTTAGGGTCTATAATCCTAGACGAGTCAATTGAAGATTTTGTTGATGACAAAATTCAAAACTTTAACTCAGTTTCGGACCGCCTACTAAAAATAAATTGTCACATGGCCTATTTTATTATTCGATATTGCCTTTTTGTCCCTAAATTTATGTATTCTCTTAGATGTTGTCAGTTTTGGAATCATCCTTTACTTTTACAAAAACTTGACAACATCCAGAGGGATACGCTCACTACCATACTTAACACACATTTTGACGATCGCACTTGGCGCCAGGCCTCACTGCCTGTTAGGTGTGGAGGTCTCGGTATTCGCAAAATTTCTAGTGTAGCATTACCCGCATTCCTTTCATCAATTTTCAGTACTCAAAAGTTAGTAAAGGCAATTTTATCGCCTTCTATTCAGATTAGTTATATGACTGAGACTTTAGGAAACTGGAAAATAGCTTGTCCAAGTCAGTCCCTGCCCAAAGCTCCTGCTTCTCAGAGGCAGTGGGACGGGCCGCTCTGTGAGTTAGAACTTGAAAACCTGATCAATTCAACTAGTTCCTCCGCAGAGCGTGCTCGCCTGTTAGCTGTTACTCGATGGGAGTCGGGGCTTTGGCTACATGCTTTGCCGTCTAAAAATGTTGGAAATCTTTTGGACAACAATACTTTCCGAATAGCCGTATCCCTACGAGTAGGTGCCCCTTGCCGGGTCCCTCACCGTTGTGTCTGCGGTGAAATGGTGGATCGGTTCGGCCACCACGCACTCTCATGCGTAAAGAGCGCGGGGCGCATACCGCGGCACGTCAGCTTGAATGATATCATCCGTCGGGCATTTGTCAGTGCTGGAGTCCCGTCAGTTTTGGAACCGAACGGATTGATGCGGGATGACGGCAAGAGACCAGATGGGATGACTATCGTCCCGTGGAAGATGGGACAGCCCCTGGTTTGGGATGCTACATGTGTGGACACACTGGCGCCGTCTCATCTCCCTGGGACGATTGATCGGGCTGGCGCTGCCGCGTCTAAAGCGGAAGACCTCAAACGTCATAAATATGTGTATTTAGACAGAATGTACATGTTTATGCCGTTTGGGGTCGAAACTTTAGGCCCATGGGGGCCGTCCGCTCTCAACTTGTTTAGGGATCTGGCGAAACGTTTGTTTGAGGCGTCGGGTGACCGAAATGCTGGCGCCTATTTTGGGCAAAAACTTAGCATTGCCATACAGCGTGGCAATGCCGCCAGCGTTTTGGCCACTTTTCCCCCCACCATGGGGCTTATAGATTAGAATGTTATTATTATTATTATTTTATTTAATTTTTAATTACTAATAAATATTAAGATTATTCTCCTATGACGGGGGAATATTTTAAGAAAATTTGCCATGAATAGTTACATTACTTCTTGTATCTTATATTCTTAACTAGCTGACCCGCCAGCGGCTTTGCTCGCCTGGCCTCGCGGGATGCGGTAATTACAGATTTCAATGGGTCAGATTTCAATTAGGGGTCGAATTTCTCAAAATCCCATCTTAGTGAATACATAGGTCCAAAAAAGAACCTCTATGCAAAATTTTAAACTTTTAGAACTCGCAGTAACGAAGTTTCATACAAACTATAAACCCCAAAAAAACCCTTAGGGGTTGAATTTCATAAAATCCCGTCTTAGTGAGCACCTTAGTCCTAAAAAGAACCCGCTTGCAAAATTTGAAACTCCTAGCACTTGTAGTTTCTGAGATTTCGTGATGAGTGAGTGAGTGACCTTTCGCTTTTATATATATAGATTAAGTTGATTAATGCACTATTTGCTAAAGGGAAACAGCACATGCAATTGATTTTCAACTGATTTTACTGTTTTTGAAAGATGGCAGCCCTACTCGCTCGTTGAATTATTTAATAATAAATGATACGATTATTATGTTGTCTTACGATTATTTATATTGACCGTTATGTGATTTGGCTGTTATATGTTTTATATTTCGACCATTTATTCTTATGACTTTTGAAATTATGTATCTTGAACCATTCAGTATTATGAAATTATGCATTTTGAACTTATTTCTTTTGAATGTATATTCCTACTTCAAACTAATAAATTTTGATACGTACCAAGTCATTTTGGTTCGGGAATACCTCAATTGACAGCTGGTTCCACATAGTCGTAGTGTTCCAAGAATTCCAATACTGAGACAGTTAGGAAAGAATAGTAAGGAGATGGCATCGAACAGAAATAGCTGAAGAAAAATTGTCTTTTCCATTACGAAAACGTTCTAGCAATCACTGTCTTTCAATGTTTTAAGCAGACAGAAACTTATTTAGAATAAAGAAATGTTTCATTTTGCTAGAACAATATCGCTACACAATACGCAATAAAATCTTTTTCCATCCTCTTTTAATCCTGATTGCAGCCTTCACATGTTTTCATCCAAAGAGAAGCGAGAAAAGCGAAAGAAACTGAATATGCCTCCTAAAGCTTTCCCTTTTTTGTTCCGTGTCAGACCCAGATTGTAATCCAGCCTTATGTTTTCATGTGTTTTATTTAGAGACATTTCCCACTTCAGCTTTAACGTCTAAGATAATAGGAAAATGTCTGGCTTAGATTTTGCTACTTACGTTACAGTTGTATTTATACGGAGTTACGGAAATTGTAATATTGTTTGTACGGGAAGGCCAAGCCCATTGAACTACGTGCAATATTTCTTCTAATGTCCTTCTAAGTTAGTTGAGATTCAGAGTTATATTATTATTTGTAACTCTACACAAACCAAATTCCTTCTAAGGACATATTTTATCTCGATGCGGCTATGTACAAATATTGACGGAATTTTCATCGAGACAACGTTCATATGATGTTACGATTAAACGCTGCGTGCGGTCTATGTCTAACGCGCGATAATTCAGATATTTGCATCTTATGGTAAAAATATACAATATTAATGTTTATTAAATCCGATGTGGCAATCATTTCAGAGCAAAGAAGTAACAAGTAACAAAAACTTAATCAACGTTATCTAAGACATTATAATGAATATGTAGTCTTAACGTAGATTTGTTTATATTTTAATGTTTTGTTTGTGTTAAACACATTAAAGAAGTATAATCCTAACATCATCAACGTGCAATGATTATTCGTTATTTCAATGAATAATTGTAATGATTTCTTAGACTCAGGACTTATTGAATCTAGTTGGATTCCTTCATACCTTCATACCAACATCATACATACAAACTTGCCTTCTAGTTTTTATCCCAAGAGATTAAGAACAAAATAGTCGAGACATATCCCATTGTGTGTATTGTTTATGCAAATTTCATTCAAAAAGAGATGTAGTCCAATTTAGATTCATATGGACGGACCCATTCTACTATTTAAATCGTCGACATTGTAGCCAATCTGACAACAATCAACGATTTTATCCGTTTACAAATTGGTATTGATTGGCTTTAACTTTCTCTGTTTATTTGAGTTTGTTTTGTTCACTTCGATGTTGGTTGTGGATTCTGATGGTTTATATTTGGTCCGGTTATACATTTTAGATTTGTTTTTCCCTTTGACCTTTAATCGTGAAATAACGTTTTGTCTGGACGGGGAAAAAATGAGCTACCAAGACTAAAACTAAGAGCAGAACGTATCGTAGACTAAAAAGTTGTAGTGGTAGCCAGCAAATTATACAATTTAATATAAATAGTGTGCTTACCATAACAGTCATAATTTTCACAAAACACAGTTTAAAAGGTTTAAAAAGGTGTATAGATTGAAACAAGTACAATTTGAAAAATTTAATACCGACTTCCATTCTATTCAGTTATTGGAGTGTAACTCAAAAACTACTGGATCGCATTTGATGAATTTGAAATTTGAAAATGGGACCGAACGAGAAGCACCAGCTTTCAAACAAAAAAATAATTTTGAGAATCGGTTCACCCTATCGAAAGTTATGAAATAACAAACACAAAAAAAATACATTCGAATTGAGTACCACCTCCTTTTTTTGGAAATCGGTAGAAAAGCACTCTACAAATTTGTTTAAATGTATCTGTGTGAAATACAGTAATATTATGAATATTAATTACATAATTAAGTGTCTACCTAACAACTAAAAAACTATGAATATATAAACTGACAAAACAGTTTTAAAAAGCACAAGTCCATTATATTTGATAGGTCACTTACCTAATTGGAAATTTCAGCCCTAAATTAACAACCCCATGCTCAACACGTTTGTAACGTTTGTAAATGTGTAATTCGTTTTTATGTCAATAAATAAATAAATAAATAAAAAAAAATAATTGTAGATCTGATTTTGCTTTTCATGCGAACAAAAATTATATCGACAAAACTACTCTTCTTCGTAATTTCATAATGATGATTTATTTAGGCCTTGCCCCTTACGGAGTTTAAGAATTTCCTCCACCGTCAGGGTGCAAATTGTAAAATTAAAGGAAACCCAACTTCTAGGTGGTAAGGCTCTTATGCAAGATATGGCAATCGAAGTGCTGTGCCACCCATAACTTTAGTTATTAGTTCTAAGTGGTACTGCAACTACTATGCCTAGTCGCAATGCTTAACATACCCAATAAGCCCATTATGTTCCCAGACTCGAGCCATTCCTCTCAGAGAGAGGTGTGGGGCCATAATCTACCATGCGGGTCCCATGCGGTTTAGTGGATAGGCTAGTGGACAAACAACTGGGAACGACGGCTTGACGTGCCCTCCGAAGCACGTAAGTGCTCAGTTAAACAATGCCACTAACGGTCACCCATCCAACTCTTGACTGCAGCAAGCGTTGCTTAACTTGTATATCGGTTAAGATCGCCAAGTCAAGCCCCGCTGCGAGCGATGGAGTACACGATTTCCCGACACTTATTAGTATGAGAAAATAGGCAACTGCACGTAAGCAATATTAAACATACAGACGAACTCCAATTTGCCCAGGATTTAGTACCTTTCTTTGCTTTAATGGAAGCCTTAAAAAGCCTCGCAATCGTATGATTATGAATCACGTTAACAAGTAGTATTGTGCGTTCTCCAGTAATTAATCCAGGGAACGGTTTCCTGTGGAGTTACCTTAGGGAAGCAAATATTTAATAACTAGATACGGTAATTACAGATGTTTAATTATCCCACGGGAACTCTTTAATTTACTGGGATCAAAAGTATCCTTTATGTTGATCAGGGATATAAGCTACCACCATATGAAATTTCATTTAAATCGGTCCAGTCGTTACGGAGATTAGCCCGTACAAACAGGCAGAGAAACAAAAAATCAAAAAAATTGAACTTATTTTTCACTCCTTACATCCCCTGACTCGGTTTTTAGTATATTTTCCTCTACAGTTTATAATATGTAGTAGTTTTTACATCCCTCGTTTTACCCCCTTAAGTCATCCCTGGCAAAAATATTGAAAGCACCACTATTTATTTTAAATTACCTATCCAGTTATCAATTTTCATCACTGTAGCTCCAAAAACAATGAACTTTTGAAAAAAAAACCCCGTTCCAGCCCCTTAAGTCATCCCTGACAAAAACATTGAAAGCTACACTATTTGTTTTAAATTACCTATCCAGTTATCATTTTTCATCACTGTACTCAAAAACAAAAAAAAAATTAAAAAAATTATCCCTCGATTCACTCCCTCCCTCAAGTTATCTCTGTCAATAAATATTGAAATCTTTAAACTGTCCAAATGCTAATTTTCACCACTCTTAAACCACCACTTCCTTAGGGGTAGAATTTCGAAAAACACCTCTACGCATCAAGGACAATACACCATCCAAATTTCAAGTCTCTACGATCAGTGGTTTAGGCTGTGCGTTTTCTGTCATTCAGTCAGGACATCTTGTATATACGAGTATATATATATATATATATATATATATATATATATATATAGGTAATTTGATAGCTCAATAAAGTATAAAATAGTTATGAAGGTCACCAATCTCCAGCTCAATCATGAGCTTAATCATGGTACGACGGTGCAGTCGACATTGTTACAGTATGAATTAATAGGTACATATAAAGTAACACGCATTCCTGGGGTCGCAATCTTTGAAATACTCGTCATGGGCGGTAAGATAGTGGAGCAGTTACCGATGTGGTACTTGATATCAAATGTAGCAAGTTTTTAGTATCGAGCCCATGTTGAAACTGACGCGCGGATCTGCGATTAAATTAAAATGTTTAACAACCCAACAAAAACACCATCTCAAAAATAAACTTATTGAAGCCATCAGCTCAACAACATTATCACATACGTCGTAATAAATCACTTATGGTCGATATCGATTTTCACATCACTATTTCAATTTATTTGCACCTGACGCTGACCTGCTAACGCATGACCGATCACCTCATTCAAACGATCGTACTGTTAACATTTTCGCCAATATACCGCCACAATGTAGTCGTGTTTCGTTATTTTTGTAATGAGTATTGATTAGCAATTCAATAACTGACTTACCTCTGTAGAGCACGAATTGTATGTAAATCTATTTGGATATAAACTACCCTCAACAGCTGTTAATATAACACCGATATGACAAATTGACGTAAATTTAAAGATGAAAATACAGAATTGACTTTAGAATTCCAAAATCAGCTTATTCAACTTAACTTTAACTTTTTCTCCACGTTCGACCAGGCCGATACTTATATATATTTATACTAAATAATCTAATAAAGCGCCTAATCTTAGATCCCTGAGGTTAACAGACAGGCAACGTTGTGGTTTACCGGCTTACCACTGTACCTCAACCGACACTAATCCGTACCTACGCACTATGTGCTGTGTATTTGACCACAGATTACACAATAGAAACAAACATAACTTCAGCGAACGTGATTAACCAATCTCATTTAACTTATGACATTTTCAAATGGAGCTTATCCAATACTCAGATGGAATTTCTATTTATAATGTCTTATATATAATAATAATTATAAAAATAATCTTACCATATACCCACTGGATCGATTATTTTAGTTTCTCTTTTGAGTTTTTTGGTACATGCACCCCCGGACAGTCAGTTCTAGAAAACCGGGAGCAATGGTCTCATTTAGGTCCCAGGCTCAATTATTACTATGATAATTATAAGTATGTAGATTATGGCTCCTATTCTCCCCTGTTCATACTTGTAATTTCATAACTTCAAAACATATGTTTATGTTTGTCACAGTTATGTTATGTGTGTACCTATGTGCGCCTCATAAACCAACATTGCGAAAGCCATCCGAATTCATTGACGTTGATTTGAAAAACGAAGATTTAATATTCAAGTGTTGGTATTCATTTTTAACCAGCTTCCAAAAGGCGAAAGTTCTCAAGCAATGCGTATATTTTTTTTTATGTATGAACACTCATAACTTTTACAGAGTAGTCCGATTTAGATTTTTGTTTGTTTGATGTAGAGATGGTCCCATTTAAATTTAATCACATTCGGTCAAGCGGTTTTTGAGTTACACTTCAATAACTTTTTTACAAAAAATAGATCCGACTTCAACACTAAAAAGTGTAAAAGAAGTTGTCAAAATTGGCACCATGCGCTTAATATTGTGATAATAGGACTTTTGAACTATCATGGTGCCGACTTCAAAAAGTTCCTTCACACTTTTTAATGTAGAAAGTCGGTTTCATTTCCTGCAAAAAAATTGTATACACTTATTTTCTAAATAAATATTCTGTCAATTTCCTCCAATCCCGTTGAAAAAGTATGAATATAAATGATGTGATAAATAGATTCAATATAATAATCAAGGCATCCGTTTCGAAAACAAACATTTTGTCCTCATATCTTTAGATTTTTTTTTTTAAAAGAGGAGCTTTTGTGTAAAGGCCCAATATAGGTAAGTGGTAGGTATATGTGTGCGTTGCTTTGAATTTCTGAAAATCATTCAAATAACAAGCCTTGAGTGTCACTGAGCCCGGGTTCATTGTATTAAAAGTTCTCAACTGGAGTTTATATTAATTTAGCAACTTCTACGTTTCATTCCCTAAATCCATTTACTGAGATTTTGTGTAAAATGAAGAACTTCAGTTTCCCAGTCTCCCCAGTTCCAATAATTATATTCGAGTAATTTTAATGATGGCATTAAGAAGAGGCCTTCGTTGTTTTAGAATTATTCTTATCAATTCGAACCGTCATAGAATCAAAGAAATCGGAGTTACAAGATTGCAGCTCTCTGAGCTGTGTGGTTAACTGTAACACACAAGTTAACTGCAAACAAGCTATTGCTATAAAAACCAAATAAATACATAAAGCTGTTTAGTCTGTAGAGGGATCCAAAGAAATATGTACAACCTAAAAGTATAACCCTCCTCTGGCTGGCGGGTAAAAATTTGTTAGAAACTTTATGCTTCCCTTCATGTAAGAACTGTTGCATGGCTACGATATCTTTCATTATACATGGTATTCTTTTAAATTACCTTCTATAACTTTTCACGGCATTGGAATATGTGATGTGAAATATATAATATATTATTATAGAAGGTGAAACCACACTAGAGCGACGCTGCAGCGGAGAGGCGCGCCGCGGCATAGGAGCGGCGTGTCCAGAAAAATATTTTTGCCACTGTTTCTTATGAAAAAAAACGCACTATAGCGGTACTGTAAACGGCGACGCAATTAACTCCCGGAGAATATTTTGCCGCTCGGCACGCGCTGCGCCGGCCCGCTGCAGCGGCACTCTAGTGCCGTTTCACCTTAAGGTTCAATAGTAAATAATGTATAGTACATTATAAGCGGTGGGTAACTGAACTTTAGCTGAGCAAGCTTAATAAGTAGTTGGTCCAAAGTATACTTATTACTGTATTTCAACCCGTCAGTTCTAAAAATGCTACAGAACATCTGAAAATCTGAAAGTGTTGACTCAGCAATCATCTTTGACAAGATATAATGACATTAAGAGTAATCATTTTATTAATAAAACAAATTAGGGATCCACTGATTGTAGCTGATACAACTTTACAGTGAAACTCATGCTGAGATCAATCCTCTATTTTTATTTAACTCTATAACTGATTATCTTCTTAGAGTAAGTAGTTCAGGCACAATAATAAAAAACAAGAATCCTACATCTAACTTAGGTTGTTTATTAAAAAAATACCTTCAATCTATTAAAGTTTTCCAGCAGTTTTGATAAAATTGATGCAAATCAATATCGAACTAAACAACAAGTGTTTACTTATTTTTCTATCTATCTGCTTGATTGACAAAACCCATTCGCAACAATTTATTGAGCCTTATGTCCCAAACAGTGTTTTGCAAATTGAAAATTTTCTACGCAACGTTTTTATTTATTGGGCCGATAAAAGCTAAGCGGTGATATAGCTCAGGGTTTGGGATTAAACAAACAGTCCGTCTGAATCGGCGATTTGGATAAAACGGAGATCGTAACCGCAACGTTGCAGCGCGTGCTATAACTGCTGATATAAACTTTATACTAATGAGATTTCGTTCGATATTAATATTAACTGGCATCAAACCTCACATTTTATAATATTAACATTATAAAATGTTGGGTTTTCGAAATTATACTTCTTGTTCGATCCCACTTCTGACTTAAAATGCAAACAAAGCAAGATAAAATGGCTCGAGTAGACGAATAAGAAATGGAGTTTAATAAATGTAAGGTTAGGTATGTATATTATGTATATTAACAAATATCGCTTACAGTCACTAATTAGTCACAATTAATGACGTTTAATTTAAATTTTAAAATATATATACATTTAATTATATTAATACTTGAATATTAATATTTGTGAAACTTATTTATTTGTGCTCAACGATAAGTACTCAAACGTAATCCTATCTTAAATACGCATCTTAGTTTGCTCAGTTAAGTGTTTTGTGATTTTATTGTAAAAACGCACACTATTTCCTAGAAACGACTTATTTAGTCTTCGAAAGTCTAAAAATAATAGCTATCCTATTCTAATTGCTAGTATTACAAGGGTGGTCATCACTATTTAACTTTAATATGTGTATTTTTTTGCGAACATATTTATATTTGCAAATTCATATACGGAGAGCAAAATTAATATATTGATTTCTTTAAATAAATTTATAAAAAAATTGCGGGGGTCCATTTCATATATAGCTCGAATATCAAGTTTTTGTAGGATAAAGATGGTCTCTGTATCAGCTGCTGAACCCCATGGCAATAGCCAGTATGACATTATGCTGTGGTTATATGCAAAATTTACTAACCGCGTCGCAGAAACGTCTGTTCTCTTATTTTACGTACCTCATAGCAGCAGAACTGAATCAGAGTATTTATATGAGGACCCAATTGTTATTTTGGGTCAATTTTTATGCCTAGGATGACGAGTTTAACTCCATCATGCGTAACGTTATGGAATAGTACAGGCAAATAAAACTTCAAACATTTTGTCTTTTTTGAATTCAGATGCAAATTATTACTTGAGAACCATTTTAAGATGGGGCGTTGCTTAAGTTTTTTTGTGAAAAGTTTCCGAATCAGTGTACAGTGTTCCACACAATCCAGCATTATGTGAGCTCTCACAAGCCTTTGAGACATACGTAATTAGCTGTACACCAGCATCCATAGATGATCTTACTTTCATGAAGTCAAACTTATTTTCGTGCAGTATTGAATGGTCGTTGAAGTGCGCCAAAAGTTGTTTGAATATAACTTATATAATAAAGATCTTACTCAGAGTTGGTAGGATATATACTGGTCTATAATTTTAAGGGTCTGATTTCTCTCCAGTCTTAAAAATTAGAGTGATTCTTCTATATTTCTTTATATCAGGAAAGGTACCTCCAGCTATACGAAGAATCAAGTACGCGGGCCAAATAAGAAGCCATATAACTTATAACAAGCTCAAATTTTTTTACCGAGATTCCCCATAAGTCTTCAGTATTTTGAAATTTAAGCTTTTGTATGTTTTTATAATTTCGTAAGTTGAAGTATATATATAAGAAAAACTAGGTATTGTGTACGTAAAATTAGCTTTAAGGATAGCTTCTGCTGCATTGGGATAAGAATTATGTGACTTGGTGACTTTTAGATGAGAAATCATCAAAAGTAACGACTTCACTTATTGGTTCTGAGATTGTCTGATTATTAGTTAAAAGGACACATGCAGTGTCTTTTAGATATTTTTTGGCGGTCGTAGTATTCATAGTCTTCCGAACCTTTTATTTATTTTTTATTGGAATTCCTTATTTCATTTCTAATAAACAAAGCTTTAGCACGCAATCAAACAGTCTTAAACAATTTTGAAAAAATTTGACATAATTATGGAAAACATTATCGGATTTTAGATAGCGTTTTTTTATAACATAACTCACACCTAAGTATCCCTACTTTTTCGAATACCTCGATTAGCCCAGTCACCAAAATTAACTTCTAACCTAAACAAATTTTAGCCTTTGGACAAACTTCATTGATCTCAGTACTAACTAAAGGTATATTATAATCTACTAGCAGGTCCCCGTGATTCGTCTGCGCAGGATTAGTACTTCAAGTAGCTTATTATCTTCTCCAAAGCCATATCTATCTTTGCACCAAAATGTTATAAAATAGTAACGTGGTTATATGAGTAAATCATAAAATACAGTACCTACGAACGAAAAAAACTATCATTAGGTATTGGCTAGGCTTTTGACTATAGGAGGATCCCAATAATCTATCTATCCGCGGCTTTCCTTACTACCGATAGAAATTTGACATACCGTCCATACAAATAGTGTCAAATATCTAACTCTAGTTGACTGTGGAATTATAGAGGATGTGCAACATGTTCTATGGGAGTGTGTGCGGAACGCTGCTTATAGGTTTACATATTTTGGTCCAGCGAGAGAAATGGATATCGGCCTATGCAATAGTATTTTAGTGTATCCAATGTCTGAACAAGCCAGGATTTTGTACAAACTAGCATTACTAGCATTACCTACTAGATATTAAGAACCTTCTTTGTATGATTTTACAGGGCGGTGTGGTCGCTCAGCGACAAAGCCCTTCAAATAAATGAAAAAAAAATCTAACTCTAGTAAGGTAAACCGGCGATAGATAGATTATTGGGACCGGCCGTAAGCTATCAGAAACTGACACAAACTTTGACAGAACTATCATCATTACGATCTTAACGTAGATCTTGTTATTTTGTCTGTGCTGTGCCCAAAAATATTACGCTTTTTCACCCGCGAGGTGATGGATGATGATAATGATGAAATGTATCTTATGTGTTAATCCAGCGCCTCATCTACCTCCCTGCCAAGTTTTATTATAATTGGGCCCACCGCTTTACCGTGAAAGAGTAACAAAGATCCATACACCCATACATTCATACTCACAAACTTCCGCGTTTTTAATATTAGTAGGATAGGAAGATAATACGAGTAATCGTTAGGTTCCTCTTCCGAAAAATTAGCGATGCAATGTTTTGCTTCAATATTTTCGTAATTAATAGCCTAATGTAATAACTGTAGTATTAACTTTGGTAATTAACTTAATTAATTAAGATTAAATAATTACAAACACGGGTAAATCTATCTACCCGTGACGATGTTCTCTGAAAAGCTTTTGAAACATCGGGATAAATTCCTGCAGAGCAATAACCACGAACCTCAAGATTGTCACGGAAGCCGCCCCAAACGCGTCAATCTATACTAACATTATAAAGAGGAATAATTTGTTCGTTTGAATCGAATAGGTTCCGAAACTACTAAACCAATTTTTTAAATTATTTCACCCATAGAATGTTACATTATCCCTGAGTAACAAAGGCTCAATATTTTCATTATCATTATTCATTATCATCATCATCCATCACCACGCGGGTGAAATCGCGAGTAAGTGTAGAACATACGCGATTTATTCCGTTTAAAATTAGTTAATTACAATTTACAAGAATCGTGAAAGCCTTAGAAATCATTCGATAATCATCTGGCCATTGTCATGATTTCAAAGTGTGTATGTACCACATTCCATTCAAAGTTTTTTGTTATTACTATATCTAATATTATAACAGTTTCCTATTAAACGTACTATCATATCAGAATGTGCACTAAGCAACATATAAATTTGCAGAACTGTTTAATAATAAATTCAATCGAGTATGAATTTATTGGCTTATGAGTTGTTGTATTATAGTCGCCGCTCGAATCGCTGGTCGTCGTATAAGTTTATTTGTTCCATACTATTTAGTATTGTCGTAGAAAAATAGTTTATATTTAAAGTAGTAACGTAGTCATATAAAAGATTCTTTATTAGTTGTAATGGTGGAGATGTACTTAGCATGTGTGTGACAAACTTAAATAAAATGTAATGAATAAAAATGATGCGTTTAGAAATACGCTAAATTCTATTTTTAATCTAAAAATTATCTTAAATGACAGATCCGATGTTAATTGCTCTATTGTCTTTCACATGGAATACTTTTAAATATAACTTTTCTATTCTACTTATTTTATAAACGTGAAAGTTTGTGTGTATTGATGTATGTTAGTTTTTATTAAATAATGTTAAGTTTCTATTTTTTTAGTTTTTTATAGATAGGTGCGGCGATGAAATAATATATATAGGAAACTTTTTATCATCATCCATCATCACGCGGGTATAACCACTGGGCGCAGCTAGCGGGTTCATAAATATTTAAATATTTATCTAGGATATCTTAAAAAAACAATATTATTATATAAATAAAAAATTGCTTCAAACATTTAGATCTTGTAAGTACCTACATTGTTTTGGGCCGACGACGACGGAGTTTGCCGCCTCCAACAAAACTTCGTAGTCCCTTTATTAAAAGGATTAATTATATGGAAGACAAAATATTTGGGCCTACAGTTATAACGTTATGTACACAAACCTAGAAAACTTTAACAAGCTTCTTTAGTGTTGCTACTAGTTCAAAACTATTTAATTAGTTTAGGAAGCCACTCTTAGATTGTTATTTATAACACAATACGTGAATAAAAACGATTGTAGAGTGTGTTTGCTTAGATACCCTCCAAACGAGTTGCTTTATGACTATATACAAACCAGCACAATGCATAATGTACGAGTATACCTACATTTTAGAATGGCAGTTATTTGTGAACAAAATACTGGCGATCAAACTCATTTCACACCACAGTTGAACTATTTGTTCTCACTCATCATATACTAGACCTAAGACCTCTGACCTCTTTTTTAATTAATAGGTAGATTATTTAACAGCATATCCCAAAGCGAAAATTACCTATAGCGGTGGACAATCGACTGCCGACTGCTGCGAGAGCTCTGCGAAAACTCTCATAGATTTTTAAATAATTGGTTAAAAATCATATGAAAATAGGCATTTTGACAAAAAAATAAACGAGCTATAAATTATTTTTTAGCGGTAAAAGTCCATGGTGTTCAAAACAAATTGTATTTCATGACACGATTTCAGTTTATTTAGAAACTGATATCGTAGATCGTAATTACTATAAATAATGTTTTGAACGTGATTATGTAGAGTAAGGCTTCGTTCACACGGCATTGTCCTGCACGTTTTTTTCGTATTCGTTTTTTTAACGTACAATCATCCGGGTCTTCACACGGTAAATTATCATTCGCGTAAAAGACGAATAGCCGCAGTCTTCACACAGTTGTCACAGTGAGTAGACGTCACTGATGGATCCACGCGTGGTTGTACTTTTATATTGGTATCGTAGGCGCCAACGGTCTCGCCGCCGACAAAACAGAAGGTTTTGGGTACATCCTATTAATCAAGAATCTGTGCGAACGACCACATTTGAAAAATTATTCGAAAATCTTAGAAACGATGAAAAAAAGTTTTTTAATTACTTTCGAATGTCTGTTGCAATTTTTGAAAAGTTATTAACTCGACTAGAAAATTCAAGCCTACCAAAATCAAATACGAATATGCGGAAATGCATTAGTACTAAAATGAAATTAGCCATCTGTTTAAGGTAAGTACACAAATAAAAATACACAGGTTGTGATTATTTAAGTTTTATTAATGTTAATTATTATACAATACAATACAATACAATAACTCTTTATTGCTTACCACACAAACAAAAACAGTAGGTAAATTAACAAATTAATCTACTTACAAGTAAGGAGCTTAGATCTATGCTGGTAATACAATTGGCGGTCTTATCGCTAATGCAATCTCTTACAGACAACCTTTGAATGGACTGGACAAAAATAGAAGTTTAGACGGTGGTGTGCAACAAGATAATAGTTAAAACTAAACAGAATATTTCAAAGAAGAACAATGAGAGGGTAACTTAAATACCTACACAAATATCAATAATATAATATTTATAATATTATAAACTAATATATATATATATTTAAAAATACATAAAGGAAATTCATATAAATTGAGATTATTCAGTCGTATGTGAATAATTTATTAATATATACGATATATACACTACAAATACATAAACATATTCCTAATATATCATAGGAAAAGTGAAGCAGTTTAGCAGGCAGAGGACAAATAATGATCTTGAACCATCTTTTTAAATATCCCTATCGATTTTGCTTGTCTTATAGGTAGAGGCAGATCATTCCATAGCCGCACGGCGCGTACAGTAAATGAATTGCCAGAAAACTTTGAAGAGTGAACAGGAGTCCTTAACATTAGAGAAGATGAGACGCGTAAAGGTCGAGAAGTCGCAAAAGATAAAAATTCAAATCGCTCCTTGAGATAGCAGGGTGTAGAAGGAAAGAATAGTATGGTGTAAAGGAGGAAAAGTATATGAGTATTCCGGCGTAGGCGGATAGGTAACCATTGTAGCTTATGACGATATTCTGAGACGTGATCATATTTTCGTAAACCAAAAATGAAGCGAATACAGAAATTCTGCAGACGTTCTAATTTATTAAGCTGTACCTCTGTGAGATCCAAATAGCAGGCATCAGCATAATCTAGTATCGGGAGTAAAAGAGATTGAACTAGCGCAGTTTTAGTGGAAGTTGGAAGAAAATTTCGTAACCTACGGAGAGAACCTGCTGAGGCGAAGAGCTTTCGACTGGTTTCCGCTAATTGAGGTTCCCATGATAAATGCCTATCGAAAATTACTCCAAGGTTTTTAAGAGATCCACTAACTTCTATGTGAGTGCCGTCAAATAAGACTTGTGGGAGCGTAAACCAGTCGATTTTGGAAATCATACGAGAACTGCCGATGACTATCACTTGAGTTTTCGCAGGGTTTACGCTGAGACCGTACGATTTGCTCCACGTGAGAATTTTTCCTAAGTCCAAGTTGATGGAATCTATTGCCTCAGGTAATGTATCTATTTGTGCATGCCTGTATATTTGGAGATCATCTGCATATAGGTGGTAGGAGGAAGTAAGGTGATCAGAAATGGAGTTAATAAATATACCAAACAGAAGAGGAGATAATACGCCGCCTTGCGGGACACCTGCAGTCGTAATACACCATGAAGAAAAAGAATCATCAATTCGTATACGCTGCCGGCGCCCATGCAGATAACTGCGAAACCACTCAATCACTGTAGGAGATATGTTAAGAGAAAGAAGGAGTCCTAGAAGGATGTCAAAGTCCACGTTGTTAAAAGCGTTGCTGAAGTCAAGAAGGGATAATACTGTCACTTGGCCATTAGCCATGCTATATCGAACATCGTCGGTAATTTTAACCAGAGCTGATACCGTGCTATGCCCAGGACGAAATCCGGATTGAAAAGGGTTGAGAAGATCATTTCTATTGAGAAAGGAACTAAGTTGTTGGTGTATGAGACGTTCTAGGACTTTGGAGAGGAAGGGTAAAATAGATATTGGACGATAATCAGTGTATGAGGTTGGATTAGATTTTTTCGGGAGAGGAATTATTTGGGCTTCTTTCCATATTGATGGAAAGGTACCACTCGTGATGGATGCATTGAGGATATGTTGAATAACTAGAAGGATTTCATCAAGTATTAGCATGATCATATTGCGACTGACACTATCGCTACCGACTGCATTGGACGAGATGGACAATATACTTCTCTTAACATCACTATCAGTGAATTGACGAAAGAAAAATGATGAGTAGTCAGGAGTTGGAATTAAAGAAAGTTTATTTAAAGTAGATGCCTTTACTATCGCATCGAAAGTACAAGAATTAGAAAAATGCTGATTGAGTGAATTTATATCAAGATGATTAGGGAAATGAGCTTGGCGTTGTTTTCCTACTCCCAACGTTTTAAGAAACTTCCAAACCTTAGATGAATCTTCATTTTTAACTGATTGATGAATATGCTGGCGTAGTGCGTTCCTACATGCCCTATTGCATTGATTACGACTATAGATATACTTTGCTTTGTTCAAGTCCGTCACCCGATTCTTAAGCTTTGCCTTGGCTATTACTTTTTTATGCATTAAAGATCGTATTTCATTGGTAAGCCAAGGCGCAGGGAGATGCTTGATTTTAACTGGTCGGAGAGGGGCATGTTTATCATATAGCTTTAATAACACGGCATTGAATCTGTTTACTTTTTCATCGACAGTGATTGCATCGAACACATCGGACCAATCTATTTCTAAGGCATCTTTACACAAACAATTTAGATCAATACCACCAAAACTGCGCTGTAAAAGGATTTTAGGCTTAGCTTTCGGCGGACGGATTTTATAAGAGAGATATACCAGATCGTGGCAAGAGAAAGCATCAGCCGCACATTGACCATGCATGTCAACGTGTTCTGATGAAGAGACAATGATTAAATCAAGAAGTGAGGGTGCGGAATTTGGAAAGAAATGCGTGGCATTTGATGGTAGAATCGTTAAATTGCTAGATCTGGTAATAGATTCGAGTTTAGACGAACGAGAGTCTTTTTTAAGCAAGCAAGTATTGAAATCGCCCATTATAATAGTGTGATCGTAAGAAGGAGAGTAATCTTCCAGAAGCTTCTCAAATGAATCAAAGTAATTAACGTGCGAAGAATGGGAATAAAAAACTCCAAGAAGTAATTTAGTATGACATAACGAAACTTCTACGAAGAGATGTTCACCAGCATCAGTCGGAGGTGGTTGCGCTGACATATCTACAATGGTGAAAGGAAAATGTTCGCGAAGATATATGGCAACACCACCACCTCTACTGCTAGTGCGGTCGTTACGGATTAATCGAAAGCCAGGTAACGAATACGATATAGTGGGTAGGCATGGTTTTAGCCATGTCTCAGAAACAAGAATAGCATGAATGTTTCTAATCTCAAATGATGCCAACATATCGCAGTGATGGGCCGGAATACTCTGCGCATTAATATGTATAACATTAAAATTTTTTGCTACCCCACTGAATAAGCACTCAATTGTGGTTGAAAGACTAGGAATACTGCTAAAGCTGTCTACACTACTTTCTACTTCATCAGAGGAAGAAAAAGATAAATATTCACTATCACTACTAATCATAAATAAATATTAAATACTATAAATAAAAATATAAATTTAAAATAATTAAAACTAAAATTAAAATAAAATAAAGTAACTACCAGGCGCATTTTAAATCCACCTGCCAATTGTGCTGTGCAAAGATATTAAAAAAAAAACAGCTACAAAGAAATTCAACTGTAGACATAAGTAGATACTCGTAACAAGTCACTCTTTTCTCTAAAATAAATAAATAAATAATGTAAAGAACGCTTGGAATAAACTTTGTTGTGGATTAAAGCGTGCACAATATTAAAAAAAAAATAACATAGTATAAAAATTCGCCAGCTGAGTTAGTACTAAGGAAAAAAATAAGATAAAAATAGCGTAACACTATAACATTTGTAAGTGAAATGGAACGCAGCTCCGACACAAAATAATTCGTTACCTATGTTCTGTCATGAGAAAAAAAAAAAAACTTTCTACTCTACGACATAATCATCTATGTCTACAACTAATAATATTACGTTCCTTCCTGTATAGGACAGTTATCATACTCTTTGATATTAGATTTAGAATCTATTAGTCTGTGGGTATAAGGTACCTACCTACGTTACTAACACAAACAAAACAAAGATAGTATAGATTAAAACCTTGATTAGAACACATATAAAATATGTTATCTTAGACAAATTAGAAGACGGCGATTCGAAATAAAAAATATGTTAATAGACGTACCTATATACCCACTTTGTGATTAACTTAAAAACACAGCTCGTATAGAAAGGAATGTCAATTTTAAAATTGGAATTGTACAATTACTTTTTTGAGGCTGCTACTCGGCGGAGTGCTTTCGATGGAGCGGTTTCCTTTACCACCGGCGCTGGTGTGGTAACTTCCTTTAGTTGAATTCCATCGAGATCTCTAAGGCAGCTTACGCGGTGACGAACTCCGTCGGATCCCAGCACAAAAACAAAGCCCTGACGCGTCCAACACTTTGACACACCGTAGCGTAGGCGAGCCTTCATAAATACGTCATGCCGAGCCTTAGTGAGGAACTCCGATAAAGTAACACCAGATCCCTTCAAACCAGCTTTGGCAGACCAGATCTTATCGCGCACGCTGACGTCACGGAACTTGCAAAGGATCGGTCGTGGCTTACCGGCGACCAGTGTGCGGCCCATTCTGTGACTCCGGCTGATGTCACTAACTACAAATGAAGTTTGCTTCAGCCGCTCCGACAAAACCTTTACTACAACTCCAGGTGTATTTTCCTGTGCATCTTCTGCAACGCCGTGGATCAGGAGAAACTTACGTCTGCTTTGCATCTCCAGCTGATCGACAGTAGTAGACAAACATACCATTTGGCTTTGAATAGCTCGCAGGGAACTCAGAACAAAAGTCTTGAAGGCCACAAACTCAGCAGCCAATTCTTCAACACAAGGAGTGGGATTTTGTTTGTTTGCGAGTTTTGCTTCAAAACTCTCCATTCTTTGCAAAAAAGTTGCAGTCAGTTCAGTCAATGACATCTGTTCAGGAATATTGTCCATCTTAGAGGTTAGGTACCTACAATAGTTGAACTGCTTTGTGAAGTGATAATACTTTGTTGATTTAAGTGATTGTTGCAGGGATAACACAATTTGGCAGGTGAGGTATCTGACTAGTGTATTATTTCATGTAAAAGTTGTTTAGAACTAATTTTAACTATTTATTAAAGTGTTAAGCTCTTTCAAGTTGTTGCTTATTTTACGACACCTACCGCCGAAAAAACTATTAAAAAAATTATTAAAAAATTATTATAATTAAAAAAATATAAAAATTTGACCAATTTTACTATGGTATATTCGTGTTTCGTATTAAAAGACATTGTAATCAATATCCGTGTAGTTAGAATAGCAGGATTCGACAGAAGACGGACTTTGAAGAGAAGCTGCTGTAGTTAATTCTACAGAGGCTGGACTTTGAAGAGAAGTCGTTGTTTGTTGTAGTCATGTTTGTACTAATAGAATTTGTAGCTTCTTGTATATTACTATTTTGTCATTGTTGTGTAAAATATCCTCTGTGAACTAATGACAGATTGAAAGACGAACCGAATACGTCAAAGTTCATTCGATTTGCTTGACAAGTCCGTTGAGTATGCGTTTAAACGTATAAGCGGTACACGTTTTTTTGCAGTACAATCGACGTGTGAATGGATATATGTACGTTGTATGGTCACTATTTATACGTTAAGACGTATACTGCAAAAAAACGTGCAGGACAATGCCGTGTGAACGAAGCCTAAATGTTCCAGGATATCATGATTTTTATTTTGTTTAGTGTCCTTGAAATAACGCGATAATAGCTTCTTAATATTCGGGTCTGCGTAGTATTTGCTGTACAATGATAAAAATGCTAAAAACCGAGACAGGGGGATGTAAAAGAGTGAAATCTCTTAAATTTCCTTCGAATTTAGTCGATGCCATATCTCTTAACTTTTCGCAGGTGTGCGTGTGCTATTGTATTGTTTTCGTGAATAAGTACCATTTCGAGGTAAAAACCTAGGTAAAAGCTTATAATCCTCTTATATTATGGTTTTGTGAGCAATTTCCATAATGTGATAAAGGCATCCGCCATATTGTTTTGATAACGAGTGGGACTACGATTTTGAGATCTATTTAGTTAGTGTTAGAGTATATGTTGGTATGACAAACTGTGGATTTATAATGGATTATTTACAAAATAGGTAGTATAGGTTTTCAAAGTCTATTACACCGTTGTGATTGTATGTCCTTTTACACCTGCCTGAGAGATAAAATTGGTCTTTGTAGAATTTATTACATTTGTTATTATTTTGTTGCGGTTCAAGTTTTTGTGTATTTTTTTCGGTTGACTTTACCTCTAAAATTTTACTAAAAAAAACAGATAACATATTAATAGAATAAAAGATGATGTACTGGGTGACCAGTGTAAATTTAAGCCGTTTACAGATATGAAATAGAACAAATAGCCGTATTACTACGATTTTACTCCTGCAAACGCGTACTCGCGCTTTTTCCGTTCGATTTGGCGCCAAAATATTTTTATTTTTAAGCTACTTCAAGGGTTGAAAGATTAACAGAACTAAAAAGCGGGATACTTTATCTTTGGCCCGACCCAACAATTATTTTTAATATCATTCGTTTTGCTATTGTTTTACACAACACATGGTCTTGACTAATTTAGCCGTATAGTGAAATATTTCTTTTAATAAATCATGATGGCAAAAGTTTCAATGAAACGTATATGGACCGGCGAAGTCACCTCTTCAGTAAAAAAAAAAAAAAACATTTTTTTTGCAAGTATAAAAAAGTGGCAGTTTTACGAAGTCACGTCGAGTGAGGTTGAGGACTTGAAACTATGCTTGAGAAATATTCGGAATCGGTAATCTTGTAAAGCAGTATAGTACTTGAGAAGTCTAGTTTGGCTTATTGAAAATACCTTGAAAATTTACTTCTACGATGAGTATCTCAATAATAGACGCATCGACCACTTACGGCCCATTTCTATATTCTAACTATGGACGCATTGCTTACCGGTGGATAGAAATTTGTCGTCTGGACTTGTCTAAAGTTTCTATGTAGTAAGGTAAATTGTAGGGGATATATAATACAATTAAATAAAGATACCCAGATGAATATAGATAACAGACCCGCAGGCCTAGACAAAAATGTGTCTATGAACTTAGTACGATGTCACGTGACTTTTCCACAGGTAATGTCGAAGCCATCCATTTTGGAGTTGTCGTTTGGCGTTAACGATAACAGAAACATCTTTTGTCTAGGCCTCTCCAAAATGTATGGCGTTGACATTACCTGTGGAAAAGTCACGTGACGTCGCGCTATGTTCGTAGACGGGAACGTTATGTCTATAGCGTGAGCGGAAAAACGCCTGCTTGAATTTTATCTAGGCCTTCTGGGCCCGGTAACTTAGTGTAGTCTTAACTGAGTGTTGGTCGTCCGAAGTAAAATATTTCATGTATACGCGAGTTATAGGGTAAGGAATAATTTAAAAGTAGGACGTACCAGGGTTATCCACTCGCAGGTTAGGCGGTCGGGCATTCCTCCACAGATTTGGGCCGGGAATGTATCACTCGGGATTTTATTACAACACAAAAGTTATATCACAACACGAAAGTTATAGGATGATTATCCAATGTCGTGTACTGAGTCTTAGGGACATATATATTACAGGATCACAGGTTGAGACCGCTGAAGAGGGTACACGTCGCGAGCACAGCTTTGTCAGTTCGACGTACGCGCAGAGACTCTTTGGTACTAGGGTAGGGGGGTAGGAAAAAGTAATAGGTGGAAGCGGGACAAAACATAGGTCGAAGACAAGGAAACTACACAAATATACAAGTGGTTCGCTAAACTCGATTATGGCCTGAACATTTCATTAAATCGTAAAGACAAACATGACCAACGGTATTATGAAATAAATATAGTCCATGTACAATTGTACACCATCAAAGTAATGGTTCCGTATATAAATTGAATTAGGGGATTTGCACATACGAAGATTGACAGAACAGTTGCAGTTGATAACAACCCTGCTTTCTGAGCCGGTGGTTCAATCCCCAGACAGGACGAACATTTGTGTGCATGAACATGTCTCTTTGTCCTGTGTCTGAGTGTGTATATCAGTAATCAGGTTATCATAGTACAGGCTCTGCCAAGTTTGGGACCAGAACACCTTAGGTGGATGTTATCCCATATTATTATAAAGAGATGTATATGAGTTCACAGACGCATTTAATTAAATCGCTAATATGCAAATTTGGGCGCGAGAAGAATAAAACAAATAAAAAATTGTTTATAGTATTACTTTTCAAAGCACTAACGCCTGCTTTAGCGATCTCAAACATTGAAATTTATAGAGAGAAAAATTCACATCTTCGGACGGGATTCGAATTGAATTTTTCTCTCTATAAATTAAAAAAAAAAATTACCAATTCCCTATTTTGGTGGTTAGAGACTATAATCGTAGTCCTTACTGAATGTATAAAGCAAATTCTACAGGCCACAAAGGCCTTTATAAAATATGCTTATGTTCAACTTAAAGGCACCTGTATCTGGCGTAAACGTTTGACGCTTTAATGTATGATATTAAAATATCGAACGTACATTTTTACAGGCACATTAAAACGTGGACGTGAAAATATAAATTGTTTTGTCCAAGCATCCCTTTGAGCGCATAACAAACGAAGTTCTCGTTATTTGTTGCAGATATCGAAGAGCATGCTGTGTTAATTCCCGGACAAACACGGTGATGAGAGGTGCAGAATGCGACGGAGGGGCTAGTCAGTGACGTGATGCAACTTGTAATGATAAACTTCTTGATCATGTTTGACGTGGTCTTCATATTCTTTCTGTTCCTGATCGCTGTGACGTGTGTGATGAATTATATGCCGGGGCGAAGCAAGCGGCAGGAGGTGACGGAAGAGGAGGTGGACGATGACGTCATACCTCCGCCGCCGTTGTTCGCTGGTGACAACGATGAGGACCCGCCTTCGAGAGATACGTACGTCGTCATATCACCACCGCTGGAGAGCGCAAAAGCGAGAGACGGCTGTCCTGTTCATGTTGTTTAGTATAAGCACTGATATAGTTATGTGAGTATACAATTAGTTTGCTACTGGTTTAGTCCCGGATTGTTGTCCTACCAGAAACTATGTTAAGTTCCAAAATTTCTCGTATCTACGCAGTCTACCTATTAGCTTCGACATATTTGCAAATTATGATACAATAGTGTTGTACCATCTTTTGCCCAATTACTTTCACGTCGGGCTCCCAAGATACTTTCTTAGTCCGTGTTCGGGGCCCTTAGTGAAAGTTATTTATTAGCTCATAAAGATCTTTATATTGTAATGATAAACCTCTTGATTACGTTTGGCTTGGTCTACATATTCTTTCTGATCGCTGTGACGTGTGTGATGATATTGATATTTATAATATTTATTTTATTCTTAATAATTGTACCTAAAATGGCAAATGAAACATTTATAATTTTTTTAGTGTCGAGAGGTGTGCCGGTTTCACTAGAGCGCTACTACTGGCGTTATGCCCTTTAACTTTTGTTACACAATTATTATTATTAATGGCTCTGTAAGCTGTAGATCTCGCGAGTATGTCTTTACATAGCCTAAACTAAATAGATATTCACCGCGTACCTTAAAACAAAATCCTTAAAGCAATCTCGTCTTCCTTGGTCTAGAAGTACTTTTAGTTTTTTTTACTCCTCGGTTCGCTGAAGAATTTCATTTTTCTGATTTTAGTAAGGTGATCAAAATTAAAAAGCTCCAGGATTACATCAGTCAGTCTGCCCGTGAAAGGGCAAGGTCAACCACTCGCCTATTTCATTTTAAGGATACTAAAAACCTTTGAACATAATTTATTATTAAATGTTTTCAAAACAGAATCGCCAAAAAAAAAATCGACACTCACAAAATTTCACGAGTATTGGTTAAGAAATGCGACATGCAGAGGAGACTTTATTTATTTATTTTATTTATTTATTTACTTCACAGCATATTCTAAGCATACTATACATATATTAATACTGTAACTATTTAAAACACTTTACAATAATAGAAAAGAAACAATAGCTACTTATTACATATTACATTACAACATAATTATAAAAAGTTGCTTAATTTTAACAGCGTACTAGGTCAGCCTGTGTTACGCTGTTAAAGACAGAAGAGGAGAACAGCCGGGCATCCCCAAGGGATACAAAAGCTTTGTTGGAAAAGCTTTACTCTTGCTTCGCACTCGTATGGGCAATTATAATTCATCCGTTAAAGCATTGCATTAAGAAAACATTCCTTACTCCATTGGGATACAAACGGCAAGAAATCTCGACTCTGTAGTTGCTATGCCAGAAGTACCGGCTATTTTAGTTGTAGTGTGCTTTGGAAGAAAATATGGTGACGCACGCAGTTATCGTGGGCATACCTTATACTTATTAAACGTATCATGTTCACGACTTACCAGGCGCCCTAATACCAAAAACGAACTCCGAAGTTTCGTTTCACGGATTTCACGATTTCTACTGTGAAAGTAGTCAAGCAAATATACAGTCAAGTGTGATGAAATGCAATGACAGATAAAGGTTAGCGTTTTATGTTAAAGTGACGATAATATATGAAATCTAAACATCATAATGTAATTTCTGTGTAAGTGCGTAAACCGCCTTTAATATCCTTTATTCGAAACTGTTCCTCATGTCAAAATATAAGTACTACTTATATAGCTACACAGTCATACGAGTGAATACTTTGTTCATAGTAGATCAATGGTCAATCAGCCTTTAATAAAACACGCTGTATAAATACAAATATAATTAATCATTATGAAAAAACCTGTCATTACATTTCAACTTCAAATCCGTCAAACGAAACTTCGTAGTTCGTTTTTCGTAGTATAGGCCCTGTCTTGTCACTTAACAGTATAATAATAAGAATACTGAAAAATAATAATGTTCACCCTTTCGAGATGTGGAAATACACTCATATGGATTGAGTCACAATGCCATAAAAACACACATTTCTATTAAACGGTACCTTACAAAGTGTACCCCACAAACACCAGATGATACAAATCTGCGATACGACGCACTAAAATATCTCCATCACGAGAACTCGTAACTTTTCCATAAAAAGAAATGTCAAAGCTTTTATGTCCTCCTAATACTCGCGTTAAGATAGATATAGAAACAGTATGGACATCACGTATGCTGAATGATTTTTTTTAACCTTATTCAAGTTATAATCTATTTTATGATACTATAAATTATTGTAGTAGTGTAGTGTAGTTGTTTAAGTTAACCTATGTACGAAGTACGTCAAAACACCAAAGAACTAGTGAAACCATTTCTTTCATCCATCCAAAGCATCACTGTTGTCATATAATTTTACTATTATCTCTTTTTTGTTTATCAACATTATTTTATTCGTTTTCTACATGAGGTCTCCAGGTACTGCCAATAAGAACTAGATAATTAGACCTACCAGCCTTGCGAGCCAGGATCTCACGATAGCTTTATCGTGGGCTGTCTTTAATCGATAATTTCTTGCCCGGGGGTGTGTAGGATTTATCTACAAGAAGCCATCATATTTTTTGCTGGTAAAACTTGATTTTAGTTAATGTTTTCTGTGTAGAGCTTCAAAGCTGTATTGTAAAAGATTTTTTGTTTCTGGGAAGTAGTTATTACAGTTTAAAAGTTTAAACTCTAGGTTAAGTTTCAAGTGCTATAGGCAGGCATGATGCACAGCAAGTGAATGATTTTGTGAGCTGTCTCAACACATGTACTGTAAAGAAATAATATTGTTTTACTGAACAAATTGTTTGTGCACAACGAAATCGCTCCACTTAACCTACTGTTTCTGTTATTTTGTTGTTAAATTTTAACGTTTATTTTTACTGTTTCAGATCAACGTAGGAGTTTATTATGAAGAAGCCTTATGAGACCGTAGATGTCGAAAATTGAATGTAGACATTTTTTACCATATAGTCAAGTTTTAAATAAATTCTTGTTGAAGACTATGAGATGTGAAATTTTGGGACGCAAGTGAGGACACGATAGCGGCATAAAATTGCAATTTATTTCATTAATGATAATATTAGCAGCATAATATCAACATTTTTGTGGGAATATTCATGTCAAAGAAAAAGCAGTACGTGTTATTAAAGAACACAAGAATAATTACATACAATTGAAATTAAACAACTTTAAAGGAATAAATCGCTTATAATTTTATATTATGTTATATTTATATACAAATTAAGAAGCATAACGAAACAACATCCGAATAAGTAGTTAAATGGAATTTACCAGAAAACCTTCGTACCATTTTCTCTATAATTGACCGTTTGTTCTTCAAATTATGTCTGTTATGACTTTTCAATATTCTGTTACCCGTTATTTCGTACCAAATAGTATTAAGAATATAAAAATATTCACAAAATACCTGAAAACTTTGTACTTTTTTCACCTAATAACGCTAGATACCACGCATATGGTGGTTTACTGGTTCGATCGACATATAGAATATATTAAATGTGTTATATTGCAAGAAAAAGTCTATAAAATAAGATATAGTAAAACAAGCCTTGTTATTTTTATTGTTAGAAGTTATTGTCCCAGAGCGTTCTGGTAAATTTAATTTAACTCTTCATATCATAGGCATAAATGTGAATTTTCTATGACTCTACGAGTATTAAGTTACAGTTGCTTTTAAGCTGCCTCGTGTAGATTAATATTTCTCTTATATTCAAGCAAACAAAATGAGTAATTAACGTCTCATATGCGTAAGATATTCTAGAAGATTTATTTGCGAACGCGTAAACATTGATATTTGTACAAACTGTCTCAAAATTGAACAGACGTGAAGAAAGACGCCAACGTCTTAACAGCTAAAATACTTGATATAATCTAAGTTCAGTGCAAAACATAGCCATATGTATTCTATTTGAGACAATTTGTACTTTCCAACGCAAAGTGTTCAATTCTCGCGTTATATATTTGCAAGTGCTTGTATAATATGAATGTGACTGAATATAGATAAAATAGATAAAGATTAGCAAATAAATTAGTAAATTCTGCGTTTTAATTGCTAACATATGCTAACTTGTAAATTGGAACTATGTAACATGATGCGTGATATGTCTTTCGGAAGAACATCGTGTAAATGTTGTGGCTTTAGATTATTCTGGGTTTAGCCTTAAAAGTGCTTATTTTTATACCAAAAATAGTTGTCAACTTAATGTTTTTTATAATACAAGTTTCACAGTTGAGAAAATTTTCTATTCATAGAGTTATGCATACCTTTATGGATTTTTACAGACATAAAGAGCAACAAATTCAACTCAAATATTTGTGTAGTTTCAATATTGTACTTCATAAACAAGAGGTAACAGATGACAACTGCATTGCGAGTATAAAAAATAGTAAAATAGTAAACAGCTCCAATGAATAAAAGACATAACACGCATTATGACTGGTTTACAAAGCTCGAGCTACTGTACAACGGCGCTCATTGCTTTATTATAAGGCGAGTAATTTTATTGCATAATTATATTTTTATCAAGATAAAAAAACGCAGTAGAGAAATGAGTTTTTTATTGTCAATGAATCTTTAAATAACATCATATTATTACTTTACTTGACAAAATCTGTCTTTGTTTTGAAATTCGCAAATACACTAAGTAAAAAATATTAAGATGTTATTTATTATTATCACTGAGATGATCAAAACTAACATTATTTTATTAATAAATCAAAATATAAATAAGTGCTGTATTCTAACGAATACAGTTTACAGTACAGATTAATACATAACATATATGCTACGCCAATTTTGATAAATACATGTCATTATTTGCTAATGATACATGCACAGTAAAGCAAAACAGCACGCTTTTACACCACGGTTGTCACGTTGTTCGCATGTGCAGAAGAATGGTAAAATATTACCGTGGCAGAAGTATACTAAAAGCTGCTGGTGTTAACTGTCTGGCCAGTAGCTCGCACTGTGTAAGCTAGACATTAGTATTTTAAAGCCGGTATTATAGTGAGACGCTCAGGTGTGAATCTAAGCTTGAGACAGATCTGAGTCAATCTAAATTTTGTATAGCCCTCAAATCGATCAGGTCGAGATTTACAACTAAGCGTTTTCTGGAATACTGACCTAAGACTATCTATTTGTGTGGCCTAAAACTTGAACTACGAAAATGCGCTAACAGATCCTTTCATCGAAAATATTGATAATACGACACTGTTTTAGACTTTCGCGGGTGTTAACTAAGTTATAATTAGTACTCACGAGATTTAGACAACGATTTGGAGTTCCTCATATTTCAGTCGTAGGGTACAACCCGTGGGTACTAATTATAACTTGATAATATTTTTTATAATAACAAAGCTTTCAATTTGAGCTACTTATCACTTTCATTTGACTATGTTAATTTACATAAAAAATATAATAATAATCTTAAATATGTCTTATATTTATGAATATAATTGCATTGTATGTCAGGTCTTATTGAGAGTCCAATTGTACTCAAATTATTCTTTATTAAACTTAATAAAACAAAACATAACCAATAGCAATTGATACAGTAAAAGCATGTTTTATCAGAACATTTAGGTATTAATATAATATTTATAGATTTAAGTAATATAATGAAAAAGACAATACGATGTATTACGAATATAATTAACTTTCATATCATTCAGTTATAAGTTCCTTTTATATTTTATAGAAATATTGTTTCTGTTTGAAGATGTAAATTGTTGCATTAAATTAACGTATTTATATAGATCTATTTAAAACGGCTTACGTATATATCTAAACAATATTATTTAATACTTACTTACCTATAAGTTTAATTTTTAAATGTTTGTATATGTCTTTGTAATTTATATAAATCATGAATGTTTATCTATAAGTTTTATGGCTATAAAAAACTACCGTCTCTATAATAATTTTAATTTAATAACCTATGTATTTGTTATCGTATTTAAATATACATACAATTATTATTAGAGAGTAAAAAAACATTATATCATGTAGAAGCTACGTACCTATCAGAGTAAAAAGACAGAAAATCTCTAGTACCTACATACATAAAGAAAATATCAAAAATACCCATTATGATTTCGTAGAAAAAACTTAAATTGCATACACTTTGTGATATATAATATACACCTTTTTTAAATGTAGTTATAGTAACAATAAAAATTGTTTTAATAATATTGTTATAATGAGTGTCATTTGAAGACGCCGAAAGAATAATTATGTGGAAAATTAATAAATTGCACTAACGCAGTGTTGTCATACAGAATTATGTAGTTTTATTTTCATTTACTATTAAAACAAATAAACCTGTCACACTAATATTATAAAGGCGAAAGTTTGCGAGTTTGTATGTTTGTTACTTTGTCACGCTCAAACGGCTAGACTAATTTTGATGACTTTGGTATGGAGATAGATGAGGCACTGGATTAACACATATGATTATTTTCATTGTGTGGACACTCACGGTAAGAGTATTCCACCGATTTAAGGTGGCTCAGCGAGCTATGCAGAGGGCTTTGCTTAGAGTTTCTCTGAAGGATCCTATTAGAAAAGAAGTGATCCGACAGAGAAGCAAGGTAACCGAAACAGCCCACAGAATTAGCAAACTGAAGTGGCAGTAGGCAAGTCATATTAGCCGAAGAACCGATAACCGCTGGGGTAAGACGTGTTCTTGAGTGGAGACCGCAACTCGGCAAACGCAGTGTAGGACATCCTCCGGCTAGGTGGAGCGACGACATACGCAATGTGCCTGGTAGCAGCTGGATGAGGAAACCTAAAGTGGCGTGCATTAAGAGAGGCTTATGTCCAGCAGTGGACTGATAATGGCTGTTGCTGATGGTGATAATGGTGATGATGATGATGATTTTTTTCATTATCATCATCCATCACCACGCGGTTGCAACTGCGGGGCGCAGCTAGTAGTAGATAAAACCTCATATTAAGACATAGTATTTAAATACTACCTACTCAATGAAACAGGAACTTGATGATGGACACATATTATTATAAAAGTCTTATAAAATTACCATTTCCTTATTTTTCCGTTTTTGTAACCTGAGACTATCTCATCGAAGATAAGTATCCGTTGCTTTAACACTGTTCTCAGTAGCTCTACCATGAGTTGGCAACATAAATGTCATCTATAGTCGATACTAGATCTCGCCAACCTATCAAGCTTGTGATTGGCATATTCGCCGTCAATTTTAGTTCTACAATTGACCGCAAGGAGTCGATAGTGAGCATCGATTGGTTTCAATGTTGCAAACTCATGGTAGACCTACAGGGGAAATACGTGATAACCCTACAACGTCCCGTACAGTCAACTAACAGGAAGTTTCCACCTAAAGAAGTTAAACTCCCGTTGGCCATTACAGGCCAAAATTACTTTTTCCTACGTAAAGGATTTCATAACGGAGACGATTGTATGAATGGCAGATGTCACGTGGATGTCTACATCAAATCTTCCTATTTAAAATATAAATTTATTAACCAAGCATAGCTGAAGCTTTTTAATTAAAACAATCAATGCTGGTGCCAATAAAATGGTAAGATAATATAAGGGTTTCTGTGAACACCTGGGCCGGGAGTTTGGAGGTAAAATCAATATCACAACGAAATGCTGGTAAGTGTTGAGTAGACATCTCTAAGAGGCGTAAAATAATTTAGCAACACATTAGTGAAATATAATTAATGGGTTTATGTAAGCTACTAATCTACTGAGCTATACCGACTCATACCGGCGGCATACATAATAACAAATTGTACAACGTTTTGCTGTGCTTCACCCAACGAAGGAAAAATAGGGGAAATAATCCGTTTAATAGTGAATTTTGGTATAGTTGTAAGGTGTCTTAAACAGTATACTAAAAGTACTGATGAGTAGGAGTGGAGCTAACCTCTTTTGTAGTATTTTGTAGATACCTCGTAAACGGTGGCCCGTAGCAAAACTTTTTTAAATGCTTAAGTATTAGTAAGTAATCTCCATGAAACTCTCTACAAAAAATATTCTATACACTTTTTCGCTGCGATCAATATTTAACGAGATATGAACGGAATAAGATGGACAATAAAAAAAAACTAGTATTTCTTTAAGTATGACACGTATATTTCTACAAATAAGTTCCCACAATTTTATGTAGTATGTTATTTTATAGAAATGGAAATAATGAAATGGCCTCCATTACACTTATAAAGGTGCCTTCGGTCGGGGCTCCGTTAGTGCATGAACTGGAGTATATACCGCAGACACTGGAGCAGGCAATTCCAGCTTTACGGCAGCCGCATCGCCCTCCACACCCAGACGTGCATCGGCAATATATGGTGTTTAGAATGGAATCCAGTGCCACTGAGTCGTTAGTTATTACCAGCTTAAGGATGCCATCGTCTCCTATATGACCCATCCCCATTGGGCAGGTGTTAGGAAGTTGCCGTGTGTTTGTTGTATCTGTAAAATAGTAAAACAATCAACGTAAGTGTTTGCCTCAAACAGATGTTTTGTATTTCTAACAAAACAGTATTTGATAACTTGTGTGATGAAGATACCCGTATGTATACTCTGAACGAGTGCTGCTTTGAAGCTCCTCTGGTAGGAGGAAGATTAGCCAGATGTGATTTCGGCTTCATCGATGTTCTCAAAAAGGTTGAGTAGCGGTATTTATTGAGGCATTGTTCCTGGGCAGGCGCTTGTTAAATCGCCAGAAACAGCTTCTCGCCGGCCCGTTCAATCCTCTGGAATACTCTTGGCGAATGGAAGCTGTTGAAGGTGTCGCACTGAAAATTAGATCTCCACCTTCCAACACCCCGATTTCATAAAGAACACATTGCTATGTGGTACCAATCCAATGAAGAGAACTATCAAGTCGACATTCTCCCCAACTATTACGACAGTTGGAAGTACGACAGCCTTACTAACCCGTACCTGACAATAGTTGTTTTCAATCCCTGCTGCTCTCATCTTCTGGGTGAGAAACTGAATCAGCCTCGTTTTATTCCTTTCATTGCCGAGGAAATGCTTCTGTTATGTGATACGAGTACAATCATCACTGTTCAGTGATGATCGTATTTAAGATGTTTTTGTCGGACCTTGTCGCTTCTGCTCAGCTCGTTTTATGCTGTTGATATCACCAAAACCATCCAAAACCACCATACCAATTTGGACCATAAAGTTTTTGTACGTAGGTAATATACTTATGGCAAATCGAAGAAACATTGGAGGACGATTTCCATTTCACACAGTATAGAGGAAAACCACCATCTGCGTTGTTCTCTACTGGCAAAACATCGTAGAGAGAGATTCCCTTTTCCCTTTTCAATACTAAACCTAAACCGTGATTTTGTAGCTTAATTATTGAGTTAAATTTTCTTTTAGAATATAATTTACATAGTCATTTCAACTGGGGAATGAGACTAAAACACACATACACAGAAAAGTTCGGCTTACAGCTCTGGATATCGCCATGCAGCAGCTCAAGGCATGTTTGATGCTAACCATCTTTGAACGACTTGTTAGCCATGTCACTTGAGAGTATAATATATAGAATGCTTCAAGTATGCAAGGAAAATGTCTTCTTAGGTCATTCTAATCGTTAGCATCATTACAAGGCTGCGTATACAGAGGATTCAAGGTCACTAAACACACGATGAGGATACTATAAAATATATATTATCTTAGAGCAGATTCGGACATATCGCTCACCATATAATTCAATGAGCGACCACACACGGTGAATATACTATAATATTTTACCTTAGAGTAGCTTAAGGTGCCACCGATATTCGAAAGACATTTTAACATATACGCTAAGACTACTGCAGATCATGAAGACACCTTAAGATAGTGCCCGATACTGATCTTAAGATCAAATACAGGTTGTTGGCAAAACCGTTGCAGTAAATGGACGTCTGGTCTTCAGTTACCGAACAAATTTATATTTTCACAATAAAACTAATAAAGCTTCACATTATCTTATGTACCTATTTTGTTTCGAACCTGTAGAAATATTTTTTGTAAATAAAAATGAAACTAACGTCTGACTAACGCGATTGTGTCAAACAAAGGAATTCATCGAAAAAGTGAGACTTTCTATCTACTAACCGAACTAGCGGTATGACAATTTTATCTTAGTAGAATTTTTAAAAATGTTCTATGGGCCTAACCTCCGTAGGTTTTTCTAGATTGTAGGTACTACGTATAGATCAATCAAACTAGGTAACTACTAAATCGATGTTAGTATTCTTGATGAAATAAGGCTATGTTATATTATTAGACTAGCTGCAGCCGCAACTTCGTTCGCGTGGCCCTTTAAACAATGCTTTCAGTATAAATCCCATCAAAATTGGTCCAGCCTTGGTTTTTAGAATATACCCGGATTATAGAGGCAGACAAACAATTAAAAATCTGGTAGGTATCGTGCAAATAACCATATGAAAGTGCAAGATATAAAATCATTGTAAAGTTTAAATTCACTACGGTGTTTCCTGTGTTTTATGTGATCTTCTATCCAGATTTTTCCTTTTTTACTTTTAGCTAGTATGACGGTTATATCATATTCACAGTCCTCCTCCATCCAATCATCATCTGAGGAACTGCCCAACAGGTCTAGCAACAAAATACGAATCATCGCTAAATAAAAAATATGAACACTGTATATTACAGTGTGAACGATCGAGACGTGCGGCTCCCTAGACGGACTCCGATAGAATGTACGCTTGCTATATATTATAGTATCTGCGCCGTGTGTGGTGGGTTAAGTTAACATAACTTTTATATTCAACGCTATAACATATATTATCTTAGTCGTGTGTGATCGGCTTAGAGACTCATATGAGACTTTTTAGAGACTGGCATATGGATTGACTGGTATTGAATCGACAGTCGGTACTGAGAAACTTTTAATAAACATTTTTAATGTAAGATTTTTGGAGAATGCAAAAAACATGAATGTAAAACAGAATTAACAGAGAATGTAAAAACCAAGTTTAAAACGTGACATAATTTTATCCAGATTATATAATTTTAATAAGTTCATTACACGAATTGATTCTACTCGTGTCAGATAGTTTCAGTATCGAGCGACGCATATCCTTCACATGTAGGTATGATACAATATAGTCGCAGTCCAAGTATTTTGTTGTTAATTTTAACTATTATTTGTGTCGTCCTATCAAAAGTAACATGGCTACACTAAAACATTACTAGTCTATCAAGTCCGTACTCTGTTGCAGCGGGTATGAGATCGGAACGACTCATAAATACAAGTTTTCCGGACGAGAGGCCCTTCACGGATGTTATTTCACTCGCATTGCTTATATGAAAACAGTTTAGGTTGAAGTCTTACTTGTTTTATTAGAATTACGTGAAATCAAGTGTAGTGTACTTATTCAATGGTTTGATGCAAACTGGCCTAATATCTATAATACATAAAATATAATTAAGCAACGGTAAGTTTACATTATTAATAAGCTTAGTGATACTCAGGCGGTATCTTACACGACGTTCACACAATACATTTTAAGTGTAATATTGGTTCCTATCATTTAAACCTATTCATAATAAATTTACAAACATCTTTCCATAAAAAAATAAAAGTATGATTTAATTTTGTTCAGTGCTAAGCGAAAATAAGTCGTGAAAGTGGTCCTTATCCTTATGGTCTATACGTTAATTGGCCCTCTCTCGTTAATATTTTACTAACAGTTCCCAACTGTGTACTTAATTTAAATTCTCTCTTGACTTATATCCGCCGAAAATATACGAAAGTAAATTAATAGGCACAATCAAGCCTAATATTTTGAGTCTTCATCATCATCATCATCAGCTGGAAGGAAGACGTCCACTGCCAAACATAAGCCTCTCCCTACTACTAAACACTCGCCTCCTTCTTTTTAATTGTTTGGGATGTAACCCTTAAAGGTTTGGGTTTACTTCACAGATTAAGATCCCTGGACGAAGTATTAGAAAAAAGAGTGACCCTTTCTTTGTACCCCAGTATTACACAAAGCTATATGAGCGCTTAGAAGTCTTTGGTACACACTCGCCAGTTAATGAAAATTAAATGTTACGAACCTACACGTAATACAGGTTGGGCCCGAAGGTTTGGTGGATTTGAAAAATCATTAAAAAGACAGTAAAAACAGTACACAAACAAATTCATATTTAATAAAAATGTAAATTTGTGATTTTTTAGTTTTTTTGAACCTCAGTCAGATGAGCACCATCGCGCTGCGAACACTCCTCAAATCTGCACCTCAAGTACCTAGCTAATAACTCGCTGGCACGTTGCGCATGGAATAAATAGCGGCCTTTTCTTCTTGGATATCTGTCTTCAACTGGGCAATCATTATTGGGTTATTGCTGTTAAATGACTCAGAAGACTAAGACTCATTTTTGTTACATTTTTTTACACAGAAGCCACGCTGCGTACCCGTGAAGCGGTCCATGACGACTACATTTCCGAGAATAAATCTACTTAAGTACTTACCTCCCACGCAACGCGGGAGCGTTGGGGAGGGATCATAACGTTTCAATGCAATAGTGTTTTTGAAATCGTACGTCTTTCTGGCCCATCCTGTATATCCATATAAATGAAATGTCCCGTCATACTGAACCTTATTACTTGGCAAAATACGAGTAATACAGTAATATAAAGTTTTTTTTTGTAATTATATCTAGGTGCTCGTTTCCCCGCAAGAACATTTTCACATCATCTACTTTGATCACGACGTGACCTTTCTTACTAATACAATTACAGTTCTTACTTCAAGTACTAGTAAGCAGGATTGTTTTGTCTCCGTTTAGTTAAGTCTTCATTATCCTGCCTGTGAGTAAATGAGCATGTGGGTTAAAATTAATCAATACTTCTATACTATATATAATCTTTACTAATATTATAGTTATTAAGTTTGTTTATTGGTTTTTTCTTACGCTTTTAGAGGAATGCATAGCTAGTACTTTACGTACTAAAAGAAAAAACTCTTTTCTACCTCTTAACATTGTCAGATTTCAGTGATTTTGAATCATCACATTGCCCGTACTATGCCCGTACGTTTTGACTTTTTTCAGATTTTTTAAGTTCAAAAAAAGGAAATTTAAAGTACTTTGAAATACTAAAAAAATCAAAACGTGCGGGCATAGTAAATAACGTGATGATTCCATGAGAAAAAAAATCACTGAAATCGAACAATGTAGAAAATAGTTTTTTTCTTTTAGTACGTAAAGTACTAGCTATGCAATCCTCTTAACTGCTAAACGAATCTCAATAATCGCGGGGCGTAGCTTGTAATATTATAAAAACGTTTGTAACTCTGTCTCACTGTCTGTTAAATACCTTTTCACGCTTAAACGGCTGAACGGATCGTAATGAGCTTTGGCAAGGACATAGGTTATATCTCGGGCAAGAACATACCATACTTTTTACCATCATTATCATCATCCATGATCGCGCGGGTAAAACCGCGATAAAACAGGGTTAACTGTAACTAAACGTGCTTTATTACATTATCCTATTAATCAACTAAATTAACTGTAATGATATCTTAGGCATTCGCGATTCTTAAGTTGAAATTTAACAACTTTAAACGGAATAAATAGCGTATAATTTTATTTTATTTTATCCGGAAGTTTCGAACAATTTTCAGTAAACATGGTCACGGGTAGACTGGATAACAGTTACTGTTGTCTGTCAAGTATAAAGTTATGGAAATTATTTTTATATACCGCCTATCATATTTTAATTAAAACGTTCCCGATGCACACAGTAGAAACTCACAGTGTCCAGAGGCCTTGCAGTACTGTGCTGGCTTTGGGATTTTATTACGTGGGGATAAAATAATCTATACTTATAATGAAGGAGTAGAGACTGAAAAGTTTGTACTTGGAAAAAATTCAAAAATATGTGGATCAGAAGTCGCAAAATTACCTACTGGGAAAGAATATGACGTTTTTAAAAAAATATCTGTCTCTCCGTCTGTGTGCGTGATAACTTAAAAGTTACCGCACAGATTTGGACAAAATTAAGTACATGGATAGAATAGAGTCCGGAGATCTTAACTATAAACTTTTTATGTTGATCCGTGTCTCCAATCCAAAATTCAGCTTGATCTAACAATGCTACACAGTCTCATATAAAAAAGAGGTCTCGATTGACTGGTCGGTCGCATAAATTTCTATGGTACGGCTAAAAACCGTAATAATTATAATCTAACACGGTTTTTGTAAAAACGAATATACCCATGTTTAGAAATTATTATAAGGAAAAAACATTTCTGGTGCATTGAACTGTCACTCAAAACTTGGTGAAAGTATACTTTAACGAAAATAATGCAAAACATGTTACTTTTAAACACAAGATAACAAATCTTTAAACCTGTATATCCTCGAAGGGGTAAGTAAATCGAAGCGGTGTTTTTAACACCTGCGTTTTGCAGTATATATTTTTGGTCCCATGTAATAGGGGTCGAGCCTATTGCCATCTATGGGACACTATTCCAGACTCCGCGCTGCTATTGAGAATTTCTTTATCAGATAATCCCAGTAAACTAGTACAAAACACTGTTTAGTATTGTGTAAGTAAAATCAAGCTACACAAGTAGGCGGCAGTGTCAGATCATCATAAAAAAATATTGAAATAATTTAATTGCTAGCTCTTACACTAAATTTAGCATAATCAAGCACACAGCACCACCAGGTTAGACGTAGTTAAAATAAAAATTGTAGAAATGCCGTTTTATTTTTTCCAACATAAACCATATTGCGGTGGTTATTCTCATTGTTTGTGCTAATAGTAAAACAAATTAAAATTATAACTATGTTTTATTTGTTGTTTTCTGTGTGTGTATAACCGACATAAAAAAATATGAGGTTCTATTGATTTTTTGTTTGGTAGGTTACATACATAGTTCTGAGGTCGCATATAAATTTTATAGAGATTTACTCAGCGTTTATTGAAAAATAATATTCCGTGTTTGTACGTAGGCCTTACTACTACTACTATTATACGTAGAACAATTTTGATGTGCTCGCTATTAAATAACATCATCTAAAGTTAAGTTTAATTGATCTTTTGATAAATTTTGATGATGACGTCAAAATTGTTCTACGCCGTACTAAGTGACGTAATTTAAATCGTTTTATATTATGCCAGGCATTATCAACAGAAAAAGACAAACATCGCAGGTGCAACACTTATTGCACTTGGTCTTGTAAAATTTTAATTTCCATGGAACACCAAGTCAATGTTTTCCAAATGCTCAAATTATTTAGAATTGCTTTATGTTTGATATTAGTTCGTATATATTTATTTATAAAAAAAACATAGTTTAAAAACCAGTGCGTAATTTAAAACCAATATAACACTTTAAGTTTTGAGGTTATCCAGTACCTTTTGTATCAAAATCAGGTCAGTAATACCAGAGTGGGGGTCCAGGGTTAAACTTTTGGTTTATTTTCTTATTTAATGTGATAATAATGTTCAAGTCGTCGGCTGCCCATCAAACTGAGAGATTTTCATTGCAGACATGAGTCTTTATGTCCCATAAATAAGTAAATTGACTTGTTAATATGGCTAAAGACCAAATATCTGGCATACCTGCGTTGAACCCACCAAAGACGAACTTGCGCAGAAAACTCTCTTTACTTATTACTTGATTATCATCGATCATATCACGTATAGGGATTTGCTGATGGATGTGAATAACTCGACGCCATATAAACAGAGTATTGTTTTATTTGTATGTACATTCAGTAACTATTTTCATTTTACCTTTCTCGGTTTTTGTTGACTTCGTTTAACATTATTGTATTGTATTTAGGTAGAACAAACTTAATAGAAGCTTCATTTAAGGTTTGACATGCGTAGGTCGGAATAAAAAGTACTCTAATGTTATGTTGTTTATATATTCAAGTGAGGAGACGGGCCAGTCGTGCGCTTGCACTACGCTTATATATCCCATGGCAGTTACATTACTTACCACTCAGAGCTTTTGTTTTGCGTGGTATTGCGCTTCACTTGACACCGCGAGAAATTGTTTTTTGAGCCTATTTCTCCAAATGATTTAATTTCCTACAGTGCCCTTCACAGCTTACCACAGTGTTTGCACTATCGGTTCTTGGCAGTTTTTTTAAATGTTATTAGGTTACGGAACAAGCAGGAGACTCATCTAATATTATGTGACAACATCTGCCTAGAGCAAATGCGTACCTTAACCCCTACGCCCGTAACTCTGAAGACATTAAATTGTCAAGTCTCGTGTGCCTTTATTTTTTTCCGGCACGCATACCATTTTACCTACTCTACTATATTTGCATGTCATATATTTCCCATTAAAATTTACTACCAAAATTGCGAACATTACTGCTTCGTGGTAGAAATAGGGTATAGTGGCAGTACTTCCCCGGACGAACTCATTCACAAGAGTTCTGCACCAAACATCTTTATAATATCTGGTATTGCGATAGTATTAACGAAGACTACCACTTACATTATATCATGTTATGTAGATCTAAAAGTATATGTAGATACAGATTACGTGTCTATACAATCGAATCTACCCTTAATGAGTTACATGCTTCATAGCGCGAGCATAGCAGCGTGCGGAAAGATTATGTAGCTTTATATTAATTAAACATATTATAGATTCTAATCGATGGTTGAGATTTCCTCCTACATCCAAACTAAGAAAGTCACAAACTAATTTTATTACCACTATCTAATAGTATAATATGGGATTGATAAAATCATTTATTAGGGATATCACCTTACTGAGTTACTATTTTTAACACATTCTGGGAATTTATTATGTACCTACCTACTAGATTTGTTTTATGTAGCTTAATTTGATCAAATCTCCGTTTTCATAACTTCCATGTGACATAAACACATACCTACGCTCTAAGTTATACATTGTAATGCTCCATACAATTTTCACAGCATATATGAACCTTTGTAATGAACCATTACCATTATTACAAGTTGGAATCCTAGCTAGAAACGCCTGGCGTAATAATAAATCTCAGCTGGAACGCAAAGATAAGGGAGCGTTTGTAATACCGACTCCGTTGGAGGAATACTACGCTTTTGTGGAAATGTGTGCGGAAAAAAAGCGCCGTGCACTTGCATTGTTATCCAGACTGTGAATAATATCGCTGCTTGAATAGTTTGCACGACCTTAATGTTACTTGAAGTCATATATTACTTAGTAAGACCTATATTACTTAGTAAAATCAAAAGGTCAACATGATATTAGTTTATTTAGATATTACTAAGTGACTAAACCCAAATTTATAAGGAGCAAAGTTATGTTCACCGAAAGACTCTCAATGTCCTTCGACTTAAAATGGATATCACACTACAGCTTCGTGTACAAATTAGCACGAAAATTTTGAAAAATAAACATGAATTCTGTAAATTTTGAAAAGTTATCAGGTTTTTGTTGCTGGGTGTATATTTTTTGTACTGTACTCTCTTTTACCGTAGTTTCATCGACTACTGACGGAGATTCAGGCTTAGGACAGAACTTAACTAACTTTAGAAAAGTAACTGTGTACTGATTAATTTGTAACTGCTAACGTTACCTTTTTGTGGATGAAGAAAGAGAAAAGAGCGCGTGGAAAGAGTATTAGAATTGCCAAAATAATTTGTAAAAGTACATTAAAAAAAACTTTACCATTGTACCTACCAAAACATACACATACATAAGTGTCGAACTACCTTGTGTGGCACCTGACTGGCCAACCCATGTTAAAGTTTCCAGCATGCCCGAAGGCCTGCGACATAGCCTAATACAATACAATACAATACAATAATACTTTATTGAACACCAAGCTTATAAATGAAAGAACTAAGAGTAGTTTACAAAACAGGTTGTACAATTGGCGGCCTTATCGCTAAGAGCAATTTCTTACAGGCAACCTTGGGATGGATAGTAATTAATATAAATTTGAATAGGCGCATAGTGGTGTAAAACAGTAATAATTAAGTAATATAACTTAGTGCATGGATCATTTTTAAAATATATTGTTTACTCAGACACAATCAAATATATCCATAAATAAATAACACATACATAAACAATATATACATACAATACAAATCAATATATATATATATATATATATATATATATATATATATATATATATATATATATATATATATATAATACAAAGATACCTACTGTAGGATCAGTTAGTAAATAAACAAATTAGATTTACAATGTTATACACAAATTAAAAGGTAATGACTAGCAGCCTTCAGACATGTAATGCTTCTTTACCATATTCTTGAATACATTAATTGATTGAGCGTGTCTTATATCAACGGGGAGATTATTCCACAGACGGGCAGCTCGAACAGTAAACGAATTTTGATAGAATGTTGTCGAGGAAGTAGGGGTTTTCAACTGTCGGGTACAGGAAGAACGAAGAGAAAGAGCATTAGAGAGATGAAGAAATTCAAAACGTTCTTTAAGATAAGATGGAGTCGGAGGGAAGAACAGTATACTGTAAAGAAGGGAAAGGACATGTAAATCCCGGCGACGTCAGATAGGTAACCAATTAAGCTTAGACCAGAATTCAGATACATGGTCATACTTGCGCAGGCCAAATATGAATCGAATGCAAAAATTTTGTATGCGTTCTAGCTTATTTAATTGCTCCTCGGTTAAGTCAGGATAGCAAGCGTCAGCGTAGTCAAGGATTGGGAGGAGGAGGGACTGTGCTAACACGGTTTTCGTGGCAGTTGGGAGAAAGTTACGGAGTCTTCTTAGTGATGCTGCTGATGCAAAAACCTTTCGACTGACTTCAGCAAGCTGAGGTTCCCAAGATAGATGACTGTCAAGGTAGACACCCAAGTTCTTGACCGTTTTGCTAAAGGCTATAATGTTGCCGTCTAAAATTACTTGTGGGAGGCAGAACCAGTCAATCTTGGATATCATTCTGGAACTTCCAATTACAATAGCTTGCGTCTTTAAAGGGTTTATGTTGAGACCATAAGATTTACTCCAGTTAGAGATAGATTCTAAGTCTTTATTTATTATATCGACAGCAGTGCTTAATTGAACTAAAGGGCCTGTGTATAAATCTGTAGATCGTCCGCATAGAGATGATAGGAAGAATACAAGTTTTGAGAAATAGAATTTATAAAGATAGCAAATAATAGAGGGGATAATACGCCGCCCTGAGGAACAGTATTAGGAGTATTACACAAAGTAGATAAGTTCTCATCAATGCAAATACGTTGCCGGCGCCCATACAGGTAAGTACGAAACCAGTCAATAACCGTTGGAGATACGTTAATAGAGCGCAAAATTCCAAGTAAGATATCAAAATCAACATTATTAAACGCATTACTGAAGACAAGTAGTGTAATCACGGTTAGTTGCCCATTACTATTGCCATATCTGATGTCATCAGTGATTTTTACTAAAGCGGAGACAGTGCTAGGACCTGGACGGAAACCAGATTGGAATGGGTTGAGGAGAGCGTTCCTGTTGAGGAAAGAGGAGAGTTGCTGATAAACAAGTCGCTCTAGTACTTTAGATAAGAAAGGAAGAATGGAAATAGGCCGAAAATCAGTATAAGAGGATGGGTTGGCTTTTTTAGGAAGTGGGGTTATTAGTGCTTCCTTCCAGACTGATGGAAATATGCCTCTGGTAATCGAAAAGTTAAGTATGAAACTGATTACTGGAATTATTTCATCAAGGATGGGTAGGATCATCTTACGTCCGATGCTGTCACTACCTACTGCGTTGGATGAAATAGAAAGTACGCTTCTTTTAACGTCACAATCGGTAAATTGATCAAACATAATAATATTTTAATAATAATAATAATATTTTTATTTCCATAAAATATACAAGTTTACAATTAACTTAAATTATCTTAAAGATGTAAGTTATTAATAATTGGCTTGTAAAACATTTAAATACAATTACAGCTAAACCTACACTAAGATTTCTCTTGTATCGTAGGTTAGCTATCTCTTCCAGGGTCACAATATCAGCCATCTACATTAAAGAGATTGTGGGTCCTTCTATGTCTATAGTTGACCCAGCTCTATCACTAATGAAATAAAATCACTGTAGATGTATATCCGATTTGTATTGTCCAAACATTACTTAATTACAATTTTAGTGTGCAGTGTAATTGCTCTGCGATACGGGAGACGACTGACGGCGGAGGGGGGCGCTCGGCAGTCGCTCTACAAAAATGCATAATTGCAATTTGTGTCACTACAATATTCCCCCCTTTTTTTTTTAAAAAAAATACAAATATTTTTTTGAATCTAGAGAACAAAACAACAATAGTACAACGAAACAAAACAAAACGTAAGTAAGTTACCATGCTAGTACACTCGACGCGATAAGGTATGACGCATCATGCAACGTAGAGTAACACTGAGTACATAACACTGGGCTGACGATTACCTATCTACTCATGCAAGTACACGACACGTTACGTCACGTCACTACTGCGGCTGGTATCCTGCGGGACCAACAGGCGCGGGGTTCGCGATACTCGCTACCGCTGCTGGTGCTGCCCCCGGCTGGATTACATGCACCTGTGGCGGAGATGCGCTGGCCATTATTTGTTGCCGTAACCACGATTTTACCCGGCTTTGAAATTGTCGCCAAGGAACGTACAGCACTACTACTATCAGGAAAGACGTTATCACCATCATTAAAATAGTCTGCTGCGACATGTGCGCCTCAACCTGACTTCCACTTTGAGCTATGATAATTTGCTCTTCGCTGTTTTCTTTACTTAGTGTCTTTCCCATTATGAAAACTAAGTATAAACACCGTGCACAGCTACTTGCAAGTACAAAAACATATAATGAATAAAATTCGCAAAACCCAGTTATAAATATGTTACTTGTTGCGTCATCCTCATTTCGTCAATTTTACAATAAATCATGAACTTCCTAATTTAATTAATTAAAATTACAAAATCATGTAAGTAATATGATACAAAATTGATATAAAATTCTCATAACAAACAAAAGTATACGCTGCTACGCGGTCTACCTTATTCGTCTTTGCTGAGTTATCATTTCGCAAGCGTGCAGTTTTGTAATAAGTATGTAATAGTTATAACTAACATGCTTGTGAAATAATTACATTTGCTGATCCGTAACTCATAATAACATATACGTATACATATTATATAAGTTGCACCCTTATTATTTACTAAGTAATACAATGATATTTTTCGTTCTTTGTAAACCTATCTAAATATATGACTTATATTATCTAATCGTAACGTAAGTAAGTATACATAAAAAATCGTTTGTAAATACGATACACATAACGTAAACACTTAACTTTATTATCGCTTATACTCTGAACTAAGATATTTCGGGTGCATTCAATATCTACTCATAATAATCTAGCTTATCATATAGTATGTTCAACTAATATGTACTAAACTTAACTAACGTTTCGTTTAGAAAGCGAGACGGTATTTTTACAATTCGACCACTCCTGGTAACCTTGGGCGCTGCATCGTTATCGTCACCTCCTGTACCTTTTTCATTATGCTGTACAGGGTTTGATGAGCTTCTCTGCGTATCGGTTACGTCATCGTCCTGGAGTACATATGCCGGTTTAAGACGATCGATCGAAATGCGCGCTATCTTATCATTAATTCTTAACACGAATACCTTACTCCCTCGTTGTACGACACGGTACGGACCGTTGTACGTCGGTTGAAAAGGTTTTCGTACGGCATCATTTCTTACAAACACAAAGTCAGTTGTTTGTAGGTCAGGATGTACAAATATCGAGCGTGAACTTTGTTGCAATTTAGCCACAGGTTTGTATTTCCGGATAGTATCCCTAATTCTTTCGACTATCGTTTCTGGTTCACATACGGGCTGTTTGGTGATGTCAAAAAACTCACCGGGCAGTTTTAACGCTTGCCCGTAAACCATTTCCGCTGCGCTTACTCCACAGTCTCTTCTGATGGCTGCGCGTAATCCTAACATTACCGTTGGCAGCTCTTCCACCCACGATGTCGAATCCAGCCGGGCTGCTAATGAGCATTTCAGAGATCTGTGGAATCTCTCAACCATTCCATTCCCTTGTGGGTGATATGGAGTAGTGCGTATTTTCTCCACTCCAAAGTAACGCATCAGCCGAGTGAACAAGGCTGATTCGAACTGTCTCCCTTGGTCACTAGTACAGCGACGAAAAATGCCGAAACGAGATATCCATCCTTCATACACAACCTTGGCAACAGTATCCGCAGTTATATCTATAACTGGGAAAGCTTCAGGCCACTTCGTACATCTGTCGATCATAGTTACTACGTACCTATAGCCTTGAGCTGAAATAGGTAAAGGACCTACTATATCAATATGGACGTGTTCAAGTCTGCCACACGATGGAAATTTTTGCAATTGTGACATCGTATGCCTTTGCACCTTAACACGTTGACATCGTATACAAGTCTTAGCCCATTTACCAACATCGCGATTCATGCCTGGCCAAAAGAACTTTTGACTTAACATTTTGCGTGTTGTACGTATTCCGGGATGACTTAAATTATGCATACTATTGAAAACTATTTTTCGAAAAGATTCCGGTACATAAGGTCTAACATAGTCAGTTGATACATCACAATACACTCTTTTATCGCAACCTGGTAAAGTTATGCATTTCAACTGAATGTTATTTGATATTTGCCCGTTCGTCACGTAGTCGTCGCGTGTTTGCGCTTGTGCTAACGCTGCATAGTCGACAGTTGTCGGACACTCGATAGCGTCTATACTGCGACTTAGTGCATCGGCAACTTGATTATTGCTGCCCTGTACGTATCGAATATCCGTCGTGAATTCACTGATGAACATTAGTTGTCGGGTCCGTCTAGGTGTTTCCTTGTCGGTACCTACTTTCTTAAATGCATAAATTAAAGGTTTGTGATCGGTGTATACTGTAAGTAATCGTCCTTCATGCAGGTTTCTAAAATGTAGAACAGACATGTATATGGCTAATAGTTCGCGATCGTAAGCAGAGTACTTACGTTGAACTGGTGATAATGCCTTGGAGAAATAACCTAACGGCTTCCATGCGTTGTTGACATACTGCTGAATTACCGATCCAACACACGTGTCCGAGGCATCAGCCATAATAGCTAGCGGTGCATCCGGTACCGGGTGGAACAAAGTGCAAGCGCTTTGTAAGCTGTTTTTGCATTGTTCGAACGCTATATCGGATGTTTCAGTCCATTCTATTTTTGTCTTATCGTTCTTTTTAGAACCATGCAAGTACCTATTTAACTCTGACTGATATGATGCGGCTTTTGGAAGGTGTGAACGATAAAAATTAACCATACCCAAAAATCGACGTAACTCTGCAACCGTCTGCGGTTTCGGGAATTCTTTTATCGCTTTAACTTTTTCTTCCAAAGGTCGTATACCCTCAGTCGATACTTCGAAACCTAAAAATTCAAGTTTCTGCTGACCGAAACAACATTTTGACAAATTTATCGAAATACCATACTTATTAAATCGTTCGAAAACCATTTCAAGGTGGCGTTGATGGCTAATACTATCCTCACTAGCAATTAGGATATCATCTATGAAACAATAAGTAAAATCGAATCCCTGCAAAACAACAGTATCCATGAAACGTTGAAAAGTTTGCGATCCATTACGTAAACCGAAATTTAATTTTTTGAACTCAAATAGGCCAAAACTTGTTATTATTGCGGACTTCTCCACATCTTCCGGAGCGATGTCAATACAATGGTAGGCTCTATTTATGTCAATCCGAGTAAGTACCTTATTTCCTGCGAGCAGATACGTAAAATCTTGCAAACGTGGTATAGGGTAGCGATCCGGCTTAGTTACAGCATTTAATTTACGGTAGTCTCCACAAGGTCGTAACTCACCATTTTTCTTTGGTACAACGTGGAGCGGGCTGGCCCATGGACTCTTAGAAGGCTGGCAGATACCCATCTCCTGCATGACACGGAATTCTTCTTTTACCTTACGATACCGGTCCGGCGGCAAGGGTCTTGCTCGCGCGAACACTGGTGGGCCGGTAGTCTCAATATGATGGTATACCGAGTGCTTCGACGGCTCCTTGAAAGATGCGGGTTTAGTTATATCTGGATATTTCTGTAAAAGTTCAAAATACGGATGTAAACTGTCCACAGTATAAATAGGCGGGTCGCAATGGTCCACTATCGGCGCTATAACACTTAAACTAGTCACTTTGTCTATCAGTTTACGTGCACTAATATCTACTAATAGTTTATAATGTTCTAAGAAGTCGGCACCGAGTATTGGTTGCTTAACGGCGGCAATTACAAATGTCCACCGATAAGGCCTTCGCAATTGCAAATTAAGCACCATAGATTTTGTACCGAATGTCCTTATCACTGTCCCATTCGCGGCGTAAAGTTTATAGTCCGAGCTCACATTGTCACTAAATAGTTTTTTACTTACGGGTAAGACTGACACATTCGCACCTGTATCCACTAAAAAATTATAACCGCTGTTACTGTCGGTCACACAAAGACGGTGGGAAGGCGAAATTGTGCAGACATCCACCTTTGGCTGCACCTGGGCTAGTTTCCCGACTCTTTCCAAGCGCAAGGCTTTACGCATTTATTCGCACGTGCCTTGAACCTAAAATGATAAAAACATAGCCAATCTGGGCTTCTCGGAGAACGTCGCTGCGAAGTACTGCGTGCACGTGAAAATGAGCGATCGTTGCGGTTGTTCTCATTGCGCGGTCTTGACCTTGATCTACCCCTGTCTATATCGTCAAGTCTGGCATTGATTTTGGCAATTTCGGCCATTATTTTATCACTTCCGCTGGATGAGACCTGTGCCACTTCAATGACATTTGCAGGCCGAATCGTCTCCAGTATCTTGTCGGCTATAGCAGCTAAACTTTCCGGGTCAATAGAGTCTGTTACCGTTAATACCGCACGTGCTGCCTGCGGCAAATGGCCTTGCCACAGCATCAGCAGGGTCTCGTCCGGAACCTTACCCCTTGCGAGGTCGCGCATCCGGCGAAGCAATTGAGACGGTTTCTGCTCACCCAACTCCATCTCACCGATTAATTTTTGTAATTTTCTCGTTTCAGATTCTTCAAAAATGTGTAAAAGTCTACTACGCAATGCATCGAATTTATGACTTGCCGGTGGGTTTATTAACACATCCGTTACCTGTTGGATAGCATCTTTTGTTAGTTTTGACACGACGATATTAAACTTTGCTTCATCCCCCAGCTTCTGCGGTGACAAAATAGCTTCCGTGCGAATGAACCAAACACGGGGCTGGTCCGTCCAGAAGTCTGGTATTTTTGAACTGAGTGTAACTGCAGCTAAATCAGGTTTTTCATCTGTTCCAGAAACTGATATCGCAGGACTGGGTACGTTGACAGGTACAGTCGCGGTCGCGTGCTGTAGTTGTGGCATACTGGGATTCATTGTTGCTTGCGTAATAATTCACAAAATAAAACAAAACACGTGCCACTAAATGTCTGGGGTCACCAATGTGGGTCCTTCTATGTCTATAGTTGACCCAGCTCTATCACTAATGAAATAAAATCACTGTAGATGTATATCCGATTTGTATTGTCCAAACATCCATACTTAATTACAATTTTAGTGTGCAGTGTAATTGCTCTGCGATACGGGAGACGACTGACGGCGGAGGGGGGCGCTCGGCAGTCGCTCTACAAAAATGCATAATTGCAATTTGTGTCACTACAAGATATTACATAAAAGAGTGTGTGTAACTTTAATACTTATAAACATGTTATTTCATACAAATTTACATTATACAATGGTCTAGTGCCCGTGTGTGATGTTAGTGAGAGTGCGTGTGTGAGTGCGTGTGTGTGTGTGTGTGTGTGTGTGGGAGAGTGTGTGTGTATGGGTATGTATGTGTGTTTAGGTATAAAAAATAAGGAAAGATTTGTTAGTTCGTTGTGTTGGTCATGTAATTACCTTTAATATTTGTTCAGTTTCATCATAATTGAAATTTTGGAGCCAATTGTTAATTTTAATTTTTGCTTCTCTTTGACTTTGAGATACAAGATTGGTAACTTTTGCTGCCTTATTATAAACAAAACATTCTAGAAATATCTGTTGATGGTGTGCACATTTTGTGTTGTATTTGGGTATATCAAAGACCCTATCCTTTCTTCTCTTATGCTTTGACTTTTCCATCATTGTAGTATCTTTGTGCTTATGTAGCAGAAGATTTTGAATAAAAAGTTGTCTTACTGTCAGCACTTGACAATCTTTATACAAATTTGCAGTAGGATATCTGTATGGCTTAAATGTGGCAACTTTAAGTACAGCTCTTTGCGCACGTTCCAAAGTAAGTATATACGATGCACATGCGCCACCCCAAGAAGTATTGCAATATGTTAATAATGATCTACATAAAGCATCATACACACTAAGAATAAGTTTGCGGTCTGCGACTTCGCGCAAATTTTTAAAAACATAGATGAGTTTTCTTACACGTTTTCCTAATGCTAATATGTGATCTCTCCATGTTAGCCTCCTATCCATAGTAATACCTAGATACTTAATAGCTTGTACGCATTGTAGTTTGGGACAGTCGCAATCACTTATAATGCAGTTTGAATGTACTCTAACGTCAACATTGGGAGTTCGACCACGTGAGTTCGTAAATGTTATGAATTTTGTTTTGTCTATATTTAAGGAAAGTAAGTTATTGTTTAACCATGCCATAACTATTCTCATGCCTTCTTCAGCGTGCACTTGAACATCCTCCCAACTATTTCCGACAAATATAAGTGCCGTATCATCTGCGTATGAAAAGATCCGACCATTTTGCAATTTCAAAATGCACAAATCATTGACATATATCAAGAATAGAGTCGGGCTTAACACACTACCCTGTGGGACTCCATAGGTGGTTTCTTCTTCATGGCTCATTACATCACTGACTCTAGTCCTCTGAGTCCTACGTTTTAAGTAATCTTCTAAAAGAAGTAGCGCATTATTTCTTATTCCAGCAAGTTCTAATTTCTTAACAAGAATGGGAACAGAGACAGTGTCAAAGGCTTTCGCGAGATCTAAGAATACTCCAATAACTTTGTTTTTCTTATCAAGTTCATTGACGATGAAATTTGTTAAACTTGAAACTGCATCTCCTGTTGATCGGCCAGCTCGAAAGCCATATTGGTTATTTGAAAGGATTTAATTTTTTCAAGATAAGAAGTAAGTCGTTTATTTATAATCTTTTCTAATATTTTAGAGATACTTGGTAGGATAGAAATTGGTCTGTAATTTTCGACACTGTCTCTGCTGCCACCCTTGTGAATAGGTGTGATAATAGATCTTTTAAATATAGCAGGAAATGTTCCAGATGAAAGGCTCAGGTTGCATAGGTGCGTGATGATAGGTACAAGTATAAAGGCTGATTCTTTGATTATTTTATTTGGTATTCCGTCAACACCGACTGCGCAGTTATTTTTTAACATTTTAATTAGGCTATGAACTTCATCATCATCAGTATCTAATAAACCAATGGAGTTAATTTGAGAATGCAGTTGATTCGTTACAACAATAGAGTTTCTATTGCAACTACTATTTTCAATTTTATTCGCAAGTGTTTTCCCTATGTTCACAAAATAGTTATTAGCGTAGTTGATTGATTCTAACGGAGTTTGTTTTGTGTTTAATAAAGTTTCGTTAGTGTTAATCTTTTGCTCTCTGCATGTTATTGTTCTTATAATCTCCCAAGTCTTTTTTATACTGTTTTTGTTATTTTCAAGTTCAGTTTTATGATACTCTATTTTTAGTTTCTTAATGAGTTTAGTGCAGTAATTTCTGTATCTACAGTATGTTATTTTAAGGATATTATCGTCTGGAACTTCTTTTAAGCGAATATGCATTCTATCACGAGTGCGAATACACCGTATAATGCCCGGAGTGATCCACGGCTTAATGATGCGTTGAGTATGTGGCACTCTAAATATTCGTGTTTTCACTTTTACAATATCTATCAGTTTATTTAGTAGCATATTAGCTGCTACGTTAGCATCAAGTGCTTGTAATACATCCGCGAAGTTTGTCGCTTTTATTTGTTGACCAATTTTACATACATCAATTTTTGTAGAAACTTTTATTGAGGAGTAAGAAGAAAGTGATTTATTTTGTATATTTAAAATTAAAGGACAGTGGTCAGTTATAAATGTTTGTATGATCACTGTTTTGCACTGATGTTTAGTCTTTAGCATTATGTGGTCCAAACAGCTAGTGCCTCTGGTAGCTATGTTGTGGCTAGGCAATAGTCCATGGCTAGCTGTTAGTTCAAGATACCCAGCAGAATGGATGTCGCAGTTGTTAGGATGTATATCTATATTAATATCACCTATTATAGAAATGGTTTGATACTTTTTGATAGAAGTTAGCACAACGTCCAAAGAACTAAAGAAAAGTTCAGTGCACGAAAAGGAAGGTGATCTATATAAAGCTATTACAGCAATTTTCTGACCTATTTTTACAACAAGACAGTTAGCATTGTGAAAGTCAGGCTCTTCAATAATTAACTCCATGTTAGGTTTATAATAGATAATAATACCTCCATTCTGATTTATACAGTTTTTAGTACATGCAGAATGATAATTGCCAATAGAAGGGAAAGGTTTATCGTTTTCAATCCAACATTCAGTTAATATCAATAGGTCACACTGTAAGTCTAGCCTCTGTAACAATACTTCAAAAGAATGAATGTTCTTGTTGATGCTTCGAATGTTCATCGTAAGTACATTCAGAGATTTATTATTCGAACATATGATAGAACGAATTGCTTCAGGTTCACAATTTTTGACATCAGCAATTGCCATTCTATCAATGAGATTGCACAAATTGTTTTGTGATGTGCTATCCATTTCTGTTTATATTTTTGGTATGATTACTCGAAAAGGCCACCGAGAAGCAAGACATACTATTAGGATCGAAGGTATTATATAGACTAAGCAGAAAACAAAAACTAGTGGTCATATTATATGATTGCGAGCATAATGCCAGATAGATATTTTGTATTATTATTACATAATGAAAACTGGTCACATGGGGTAAAGTAAGTACTATGTAAAGTCTAAGTTCGATTTTTGTATGAGTGTGTGTGTGGTTGTAAGTGGAGTGATTGATGTAAAATTAAAGTGTTTAATATGTGTTTTAAATCGTTTGTGTAAGTTAAAATGTTGATAACTTTTTAAAAATGAATACAAATCTATTCCTACTATTTTCTGTAAACTACTTATCTGTAAGTTAATGTCGCTGTATTCGCGAATTAGTTTTTTTGTTTCAATTTCTCGAGCTGCTGCTCGTTAGTAATTACGATCGGAGGTGATCCTTCTGTTTTTCTCAAGAATATTCTTCCATTGGTGGTCCAACAAAAATCGTACTGACAGGTCTTCGCAAGATCACGAGCCAAAAAATAAAGCCTTTTGGCTTTAGGTGTCAGAAATTCTGATACGAATACTGGAGATTTTGTGCCCTCTATTCCGAGAGTGTTTGTACTCAATCGGTTGGTCGTATTAGACGCATTATATTTTTTTACTGCCTGTAGAGTGCTAGCTTTTATCAACGTATTGGTGAACTCTACTACAATTGGTCGCTCTACATTCGGTTTTCCTTTAATGCGGTACACTTCTTTAATTGAGGGAGATACCATTTCGATATTTATTTGTTTTTGCAACTTTTCTACAATGGCACATAAATCTTGCTTTGTTTCATTAGGTTTTGATGGGATTCCTCTAATTTCGAGACAAGTGCTCCTAGCATGACGTTCCATTTCGTCTAGTCTATTTTGTAAATTCAATATCTGCATATTACGTCCTGCTGTCTCGCTTTCAAGCGTGCACACCCTTTCCTTCAATTCTTCACATTGGTTGACGTAGAAATCCAATGATTTTTGCATTTCCAAGTTGGTTTTGCGAACTTCCATTACTTCAGACAGTACTTTATTTAATAAATTCATTATTTCGTCTTGTTTATCTATGTTTTTCAAGGATGGTAAACTTACGCTAGGTGAAGTATTCGGACGCTGGCGTTTTGAACGTGGCGTAGTTACCGTAGCCCCCTCTGCCGGTGATTGTATTGGAGGAGTACGTTGCATGATTATAAAATGTACACCAGGGAAGTAAAATCACAGCTATATATATATAGTATATCTTTGCCTGTTAGCAATAGCTACATAAGAAGTGTTAGAAAGACTCCCGAAGTACCAGGCGCTCATAAGTGGTATAGAGGTATATTCCACGGACCGGTAGGCATTTAACTCAGGTGGTGGTTGTGCACGCACGTGAGTGGCTGCTATTCAAAGATGGCGGCGTGCGCGCAAGTGTTAAGTGGGCGGGGCTACGTACTTTCAAGATGGCAGCGTATGCGGTATCGAGTGGGTGGGGTTACAAAGTTGGAGCAAAGGCACAATTCTCAGGTGGGCGGAGTTACGTACTTGTTAGTTTAGACGGCAGCCATGTTTTGATGAGAGTTTGTCTTTACACGTAGAACTCCTCGTTAGTTATGCACTCCTATTTTTGTAGATCGATTTAATTTATTAAAACTTTATTAAATGAATTAAAAATAAACCGACAGCGTGTTAGTAAACGTCTACTCTTGAACGAGGTCCGGGGGGAAGAGGATAAAAGGAGAATGGTCGGGAGGTGGAATGGAAGAAAGATAATTCAATGTTGATGATTTTTTTAGTCTATCAAATTCGGCAGAAGAGGAAATTTTTTTATTTAACACACATATTAAGATTTATTGGGAAATTGTCTTAACGTGATTTTCCCACTCCCATGGACCTAAGAAACTTCCAAACTTTAGCGGGATCACCATTTTCTACTGAGTTATAGACGTGTCGGCGTAGCGCATTCCTACAACCTCTATTGCAGCGATTTCTAGCCTCTACGTATTTTTCTTTACTATAGTCAGATGGTCTGTTTTTAGCCCTGGTCTTCGCTACTAACTTTTTTCGCATTAGATCTTTTATGTCGTTTGTGAGCCAAGGTGAAGGTAGATGCTTTAATTTGACTGGTCGCACTGGGGCATGGACGTCAAATAATTTTGTAAGTGCATGATGGAAGCTTTCCACTTTGTCGTCCAAGGAAAGTCCATTTACAACAGCCGACCAATCTAGTTGCCGTGCATCGTTGCGTAAACGTTCCAAATCCATACCACCGAAATTACGTAGCAGAAGAACTTTGGGTTTTGACTTTGGTGGACGAATCTTGTAGGAGAGGAAAAGCGAATCATGGGCAGAGAAAGCATTTGCAGAACATTGACTATGCTTGCTAACATGCTTTGGGGAAGAGACAAGAATAAGGTCAAGAAGAGAAGGTGCGGAATTTGGAAAGTGGTGTGTGGCATTAAGTGGCAAGATGGTCAAGTTGCGAGCTCTAATTAATGACTCAAAAGTTAATTATCGCGAATCACGTTTTAGCAGACAGGTATTAAAATCACCCATGATGATATTATGATCATAAGTAGGAATGTAATCTTGAAGAAGTTGTTCAAAAGATGAAAAAAAGTTTGCGGAATGAATGCGGAAAAAAGAATGTGGCTGGAAGGACAATAGTAAACACCAAGCAATACTTTAGCGTGAGAAAGGATAATTTCAATAAGAAGGTGTTCACCAGCGTCGCTTGGAGGAGGTTGAGCTGATTTACTCAAAACGGTGTAAGGAATATGAGCACGAAGGTAAATGCCAACACCACCTCCTACTCTACTTGCACGGTCATTGCGCAAGAGTATAAATCCAGGAAGTGAATATGAAGTAGTAGGTAGGGAATGATTTAACCAGGATTCCGAAACTAAGATAGCGTGAATATTTTTATTATCGAACGATGCCAGCATGTCCGCGTAATGAGCCGGAATGCTCTGCGCATTTATATATAGAACATTGAGATTTTTAGGGACATCACTGACAAAGCATTCGATACTGTCTGAAAGAGTGGGTATGCTACTAAAACTATCGCTACTGTCATCTGAAGAATTACATGATATATATTCTGCACTGTCACTATCACAGTCGTTATATAACATTAAGTAAATAAATAAGTACTAAGTATATAAAATAAATACAATAAATATAATATTGTATGATATACAATTGTGTTTGAGTAGGTATATTATACCTACTAGGTATATTATTTGCCCCTCACCTGCCCATCGTGTAAACATATTCAATAGAAGGAAGAAGAAAAATATACATCAAACTTTACAAATAACCTATAAATAATAATCTAATATAATATTAGTTATATTGTAGTTATTATAAATAAAAAAACAAAAATATAGGTGAGACATACTTGCCTGCTTTTTCTAGACCATGCGAACCATTATAGTCTTCTCTTTACTTCTTTCTACTTTAAAATAATGAAAGTATAATACTTACAAAAAAAAATTAAAAACCAAATATATGATAAAAAAAAAACTGAGCTAACGAGATCGGTAAGATCAGTAAAATAGGAAAAAAAAATTACCTGAATCTCGCTTTTCAATATAAAAACCTTATACTCTTTTTCTTTTTTTGCTGGACTACTAAAAAAAATTTTTTTTCATCAGCGCCCCCAAGGCTACACCCTGACCCGATCACTTCCTCAATGTCGCAGTTCGTCTGGTTTTCGATGGCCCGGCGGCCACAGTAGACTCCTTCACTGCTTCCGTCGTCGCGGCAGCTGGTTTAGCGGTTTTCTTCGGCACAACCCCGTCAAGATCGCCAAGGCAATTGATACGGCGCCGAGCCCCATCAGGTCCAATGATAAACACGGATCCTTGTGTCGTCCAGCATTTCGTGATACCGAGACGTGCGCGAGCTGCCAGAAATACGTCGTGTCTTGTCTTTGTCAAGAATTCTGATAAAGTTATACCAGAACCCTTTAACATAGTTTTGGATGACCATATTTTGTCGCGAATTGTCACGTCTCGAAGCTCGAAAAGAATTGGGCGTGGCCTAGCAGTACCAGCAACACGGCCCATCCTATGGCATCTGCTGATGTCCTCTGTTTTGAAGCTATCAAGCTTTATTTTACCGACAATTGCCTTCACAACCACGGATGAAGTATCTTCCTGCTGCGCTTCCGGAATACCGTGCAAGAGGAGAAACTTACGCCTTCTATGCATCTCTATGGTATCCACCTGATTAGCCAGTATACCTATCTGGGCTTGAAGTGCCCGCATCGACACCAGCACAAAAGCTTTGAATGTGGAAAACTCTTCAGCTAAACTTCCTGGGCCTGGGGATCCACTTGGCAACCGCCCTTCAATGGAATCTAAGCGCTGGTGAAAAACTTCCATCATTTGGTTTAGTGACACTTGTATGGCATCCATGTTGTTTGAACAAATTATAATTTTTGTGAAGTGGTTCAATTTAGTGAAAGTTTGATGTAATTAAAGGAGATAACACTTAGGGTGAGGTGAGGTAAGCTGCTATAATTGCATATGTACTTCATTTATGCACTTTTATTTCTTCTTTCTATTTTAATTTTACAAATAAATACAGAGCTTTATAAAGTTGATCTTACTTTTTACACACCTACCCACCGAAAAAAGCCTAATACCTGTTATCCTAAGACGAACAACCAGGACCGACGGCTTAACTTGCCCTCCAAAGCATGGAAGCGCTTAGTTGAATAATGACAGTAGTGGTCACCCATCCAAATCCTGACCACAGCACACGTTGCTTAACTTGTTGATCGGTTAAGATCGCCAAGTCTAACTCCACTGCGAGCGCTTCCTCTACTGCGAGCGCCAGTTACTCGCCACTCAAAAGTAAAGATAAACGTCTTCATAAAATAATATATCATTCAATACTTTATATCGGCAACATCGAGCTCAACTTTTACGTTCTCATAACCTCGATAGATTTCACATTTATGTTTATGTCAATGCCATTAAAAATAATAAAGAAGCCCCAATAAAATACCCATAACTATATAATATGGCTAACAGCACTTATTACAGAACTTTTCCATGGAACATTTCATCGTAGCCTACATAATAATATATCAGAAAATAATTAAAATATGTTGAATATTACTTGAATAATATTTAAAATATAATGAATATATTAACCATCCGGTCTTAAATCCAAGAAGGTCGGCAGCTATTTCGGCAGAGTCGGGATTTGTGAGCAAAAATAACAAAATTAACGAAATTGTCAGCGACTAGAAACTTTAATGAATTTTCAATTAAGTAATCAAAGACCACAACTTCACAAAAACACTTTCAAGTATATAATTAATTGAAAATATTACAAATTAAAACTGATTAGTTATATATGTTTTATTTTTTATTATTATATTGAAGAGACCAAATGACATTTGCGACACCAACAATCTAGGAGAAGTGCTTCAGCACATAAGACATGTCCTGCGAAGCAATAACCACAAACTGCCACGACTGAGTCACATTAGCCACCTCAAACGCGTCAATATACAATGATATCCGCGATTTATTCCGTTTAAAGTTGTTTAATTACATTTCCTGAGAAAGCTTTATGATTCATGTTAAACTTGGATCTATGTTTCAACTACGAGCAGCTGGTTGTTAGATTGTATTAAATCTTCGGTTATGACGCACAGGCTCCCGTTTTGGGCAAGAACAATGGTCGGCTATCGGGCGTTATGCCAAACTGCTCCAAGCACGAATTTACAAACTGCGGAATGCATCCGGAGCGGTACCCGGACAATACCCGGTGAAAACTCGTGCATTATGGCACTGACAATGGAAATATGACAATAAAATACCTCTGGTTTTGTCGGGGTGGGAACGCGTTCGTACACCGGTTTTTTTTCAGTTATAAGCTACGGCGTGGTTTTGTTGATGGTTTCTTGTATAGAGCTTCAGCTTTAATTTTGGACACACACACTCATTGTGTTTTATTAGCCAAATATTTAGCTGTGTACTGAGTGTAGCTGATAATTGAAGACTTCATCGTTCAAATCTGAAATTTTGATTAGTAACACTTTAATACGAACAATATTGGCACTAGGTAACAAGAAATTCTGAATTTATATGAAAATGGAATTATCTTTCAGTAACAACTGCGCTTCGCGGTTTCACCAGTGTGGTGATGAATGATGAATCAAATATAGCATTTAATCAGGCTCAATATAGCTTTTAACTGATGAAAGAATTTTTTGAACCAGTTATGTAGTTTTTGCGTTTATCTGTTACAAACAAACTATCAAATCTTTCCTCTTTATTATTAGATTACATAAGGATTAACACCAGGGTACGAATAACGTAGCCTATAGTTTGTACCGGCTTAATATTGCTTATTTTAACACGGAAAAGTAGTTATTGTGACATAACTATAATAGTTAGACATATGGAATAAAAAAAATAAGATAATAATAATAATAATAAAATATATAAATAGTGAAACCGCAGCACACCTCTCGACACCCTTTAGCCAGCCACACCAACGTTGCCCTTTCTGTCACCATTCATGGTGGCCTTTATGGGGGGCCCGTTTAGTGGGTGGCAAGTCACCACCTGCCCAAAAATTTTCAAATGAGACTGAATTTGGCAGGTGCCGTAGTCTCTTTCATAGCCCACTATCTTTTTATCACTAATAAAATCATTTCAATAGCCTTGTCATTTTACCCATTTTTATAATAGATATACCATGTCACCATCCATCCAAAAGTTTCTGGTTTTTTTTATACTACTTTGTTTTTTTTATACTACTTTGTATTTTTTATACCAAACAGGCCTCTAAGTGTTGGCTACAGCCCCATTTATGCCTTTGTAAAGGACCGGATGAAATCCGTGATATCTGGATAATAATAATAATAATTCACATATTCCTTTAAAATCAAATCCTTTTGAACATTTCAACAATCACCTACATACATCATCTCACAGTGCGTCCCAAACACAGCAAGCTTTAATCTCAACCATGCAAGCATCAACTCACGCATCGACACAAACAAATTTACTTTGTTGTATAACTCCACCACTACAAATAGGACAGGAACAAATGTTTGAACCTGTAACTATCGATATTCCTACGCAGGAACTCATAGATCAGCTAGAAACTACACTTGTTCAATATGGGCGTACTGACCCTACAGCTCGACCAAAACTACCACGTCTAAGAGAAAACAAAAAACTCTACGGATTTGTTGATGTATTTAACAAACAAATCCTTGGCAAATTTTACTCAATAGATTCTGATATAAACACAATACATACTCTAATTTATTGCAGCGCACTTGTAATTTCTGAAAACTTAGGCTATAAAATTAGACACTACAACCGTTCTCAAACCCGTAAACACAATCCACAAAAACCATGTTGGCAAGTTAGAATAGAAAATGATATTAAGAACTTACGAGCTGACTTAAGGAGATTATCTCAATATATAAATAAAAACAGGTCAAAAAAAGTAATTAAAGCCGTAGAGGAGATTTTCATAAAAACAAAGAACCACTCTTCACACGAAAATTTTAATAAAAGGCCTGAAGAGTTTTTAGACACATTGAAACAAAAATTGGCATTAAAATCAAAGAGACTAAGTAGGTACCAAAAAGCGTTACAAAGGAAAGAAGACAACAAATTGTTTATTACAAATGAAAAACAATTCTATAGAAATATCAGACATGACTGCAAACTGAGTAATAATGACTGTAATGAAGTGCCTTCAGAACATGAACTCAAAATCTACTGGACTGATATCTGGAAAAGTCAAGGAACACACAATGAGCAAGCAAAATGGATAAGCAAAGAAGTAAAAAGATGCGAAAATATTGATAGCATGGAATTTGTAGAGCTTACAACAGAAGATATAGCAGAAGTCACAAAAAGAACAAAGAACTGGAAAGCAACAGGAATTGATGGTTTACACAACTTCTGGTACAAAAAATTCTTTGTTCTGCATGATATATTAGCAAAAAACATCACAGACTTAATAAAAGGTCAACAGGAACCTCCAAAGTTTATCACAAAATGTATTACATACATGCTCCCTAAAAGCAACGATACTAAAAACCCTTCACAATATAGACCCATCACATGTTTGCCAACCCTATACAAACTCATCACATCGTGCATATCAAAAAGAATCAATAGCCATTTAGAGACTCACAATATTCTATCAGAGGAACAAAAGGGATGCAGAAGGAACCATAAAGGATGTAAAGAACAACTTGTAATAGACACAACGGTCCTCAAGCATTGTAGTACCCATAAACGAAATCTTAATATTGCCTACATAGACTACAGAAAAGCTTTTGATAGTGTCCCACATTCTTGGTTATTACGAGTATTGCAGATATACAAAATTAGCCCCCATATTATTAATTTCTTGCAAAGTACCATGGCTGAATGGAGAACCTCACTACATCTACCAAATTTGTTAAAGTTACCACTGATGAAATTCCTATCAAAAATGGAATATTCCAAGGAGATGCTTTGAGTCCATTATGGTTCTGTCTTGCCCTCAATCCTCTCTCTAAATTACTAAATAGCACTAATAGTGGATACCAACTGACAACTAATACAGACATCACCCATCTAACGTATATGGATGATATAAAATTGTTCGCTAAATCCAAAAAAGGCTTAAATAATTTAATTGACAAAACAAAACAATTCAGTAGTCACATTAAAATGATTTTCTTGCTTGATAAATGTAAAACTCTCCATATCTCAAAAGGCAAAACTGAAATAGCCAATAATAATCTAGCAACCCACAATACATTTACAGTAATGGACCCAACAGACACATATGCATATCTTGGAATTCATCAATCAAATGGCATAAACCATACTGAAATTAAACGTAACCTAACCACTGAATATACTCGAAGATTAAATATAATTTGCAAAACACAGTTACACTCCAAAAATCTCTTTAAAGCTGTTAATACATATGCTATTCCAGTGCTTACATACTCTTTCGGAATAATTAAATGGACAGCTATAGACATAAGCCGCTTGGAAACAAAAACCCGAACTACTCTCACAAAGCATAACTATCTACACCCAAAATCGGCAATAGAAAGAATGACAGTAAAAAGGGAAGAAGGAGGAAGAGGACTAATAGACTTAAAATTACTGTGGGAAAACCAAATCAAAAATTTACGCGACTTCTTTTATAAAAAATCTGATTTATCTAAAATTCACAAAGCAATAGTTCAGTTAGACAGCAAATATACACCATTAAACTTAAACCAAAGCAATATACATTACAAATCTGCGAAAGACCAAGTAACGGAAAAAATAGACAGGTGGCGTAAAAAAGAACTCCATGGACGTCATATACACGACTTAGAGCTACCTCACGTAGATAAAGCAGCTTCAAATCAGTGGCTTAGGTTAGGAACTCTGTTTCCAGAAACAGAAGGCTTTATGATCGCTATTCAGGACCAAGTAATAAATACAAAAAACTACAGAAAGCACATAATCAAAGACCCCAACACCGCCGATGACAAATGTAGGAAATGTCACCGCGTATCCGAGACTATCCAACACATCACCAGTGCTTGCCCCACCCTCACCCAAACCGATTACACTCATAGGCACAATCAAGTAAGTCATATAGTTCACCAAAAACTATCTGTTAAATTTAAACTCATAGAAAATACAGAGAAACCCTATTATCAATATGTCCCTAAACCAGTACTGGAGAGTCCCACTCATAGGATATACTTTGACAGAGCCATATTAACAGACAGAACCATACATCACAATAGACCGGATATTACTGTAATAGACAAAGTAAATAAGTATGTATATATAATAGACATTGCAGTCCCCAACACACACAATATACAAAAAACAATAACCGAAAAAATTCATAAATACACAGAGCTAAAAGAAGAATTTATTCGGATTTGGAAGATGAACAAAGTGTATATTGTGCCGCTGGTACTCTCCAGTACAGGAGTTATCCCAAAGCACTTACAGCATGGTGTTACATTGTTAGACTTACCCAAAACTATATATATTACGATGCAGAAAGCAGTTATATTAAATACCTGCCGAATTGTTCGTAAATTTTTGCAGGACGAAATAACTCAGGACTTAAATACTGAAAATGAGATCCACTTGGCTTAGGCCCGTGGGTGTCATAATAACACCGACATTCTTTAAATGTCGAGAAAAAAATATATCAGTATAATAATAATTATAATAATTATAACTAATATTCGTGTAGTTCGTTTGTTTTTCAGTCCTTGATAATGAGTGTGATAACCGGTTTATTTGATAATTCCATGCAAATAACTATAAGCAGGATATTATTCGAATACTTTCCCATGGATATCAATATGTCTTCTGAGAAATTTAAGTGACCCGCGTTTGGTGAAGAATTTAATATGGCCACGTCTCGCTGTCTAGCGGGTATGTTTTTTGCTGGTTGCCTTTCTCGCATTTGTTCTTTTCACTCTTTGCAATTTTCTTCGAAGCTTTTATTTTGAAGTGTTTCGTTTTTTTACTTGTGATGTTTACTAACGGATAAATTTATAATTATTAATGGATAATATTTTTGTGTTCACCAAAAATCTAAAGGTACATCATGTATGCATTTCTAAAATATTGATCTTAAACCCGTTTAATTGTTTTACTATAATTAAACTACTCGGCCAACAAAATATGTTACATCAAACAAATTCCAAATTAACACCAAGATATAACTTTTTTTATTGTAGTGCGCTGCAAATATTCTATTGTAACAATAACTATTTTATTCTTCCCCGAAAAATACTGATCGTGCACCAAATATTCCTGAATGTTACACAAAATATTATATTATAGGTTAGGTTAGGTTAGGTTTAGTATTAAAAAAAAAATTTTAGTAAGCATTACATTTTATAATGTGTTTTTTATTAATAAAGCTACATTGGACATTAATTGGTGTTTGATTCAAATACATTTTGCAGTGCATTATCTGAAGTAAAACTAAAAAAATAAATGCATGTTTTTAAAATTAGGTGTATTACTATTTTTACAAATTTGCAACAGTTGTTAAATAGATGCTCGTTATGACATATTTTAATGAACATATTTTAGTGCACATTCAGTATATTTGGTGGAACACAGGCAAAATTAGGTAAATGAAATGGGAATAAATTGAAGTACTTTTAAATACCATCCATCGATAACTATATCAGGTAGTACAGTATGTTGGATTCCATGTCCGCACTGCCAACGAAACAATACTATTCCAGGAAACTCGATTGATACATAAAACAAAGTCGACTAGTTACACCTTTTATAACTCAAAAACGGCTAAACGGGTTTAGTATAAATTTGTTAGGTAGATAGACGATGCACTGGATTAACACAGAATATTATTTCATTATCGTCATCCAACACCATGCGAGTGAGAACGCAGGACGCAGCTAGTAGTGTAGAATATCAATAAGTATAGTAAACACCTTAAAATACCAACTCGTCACTTTGTATTTTGTTTTGCAACCGACCTCCAAAACGAAGAGGTTCTCAAGTCGAGTCATAATTTTAGGATCACGTATAACTTTTAAGAATAGTCTGATTTTAATAATTAATTTTTATTTGGTACAGTGTACTAATGAGATGGTCCTAATTAAATTTCATCAAATTCGATCAAGCGGTTTTTGAGTTACAATCCAATAACTGAAACGTTTTTCGCTATCTTGATGATATCGTAATTGACGGTCAATGACAGACAATGGATCCCGTAAGTAGCAAGAGTAACTCAAATAGAGTGAAAAAATATTGTATACCAAAAAATGAAACCGTGCGCACAATATTGTGATAATAGGTACTTTTGAAATATAGTGGTACTTGCGGCGAAGTCACAAGTTAAGTGTTGAAGTCGGTTTGATTTCTTGGTATTTTTTTTATCTGTTATGTGCTTCCGTTAATTAACTAAACCCTTGCACTTTTGTGTTGTAGATTCTTCAATTGTATAAAAGCCAAGGCACTTTAGTATATTTGTAACCCATAACTTTCAGTCATAAAACCGTGTGTACTTGTCATCATATTAGAATTATGCAATATCTTAAATTACAAAGGAATTTATCCATATCAAACGACACGAGAATTAATTTGATTACTGATCTGATAATTTAGTCATCGATTTTATTAAAGAGAATATTTCATATTAGTAAAAAATTTCATTTAGCGTAACATTATCGTTAAAAGTAATTAATATATAATGTTCACAGAAATTAATTTACCTTTTTCACTAATAATGAAATGTATGTCAAATGGCAAATAATCGACAGGATAGGTACTTCATAAAAATATAAATTCCGAAAAAAATTAAAGCTCACGATATTGATATGTTGTCAATATTAAAAAAAAAACAACTTATTTACTTAATTTTATATTATTTTAATCCCAACCACCTGCATGACTTTTCGAACACCCATCACCAACGACCAAAATCAGTGAAAAGTGTGAATAATACATTTAAACTATTTAATTCGTATAAAGTCGATTATATAGTACCAAGTATAATTTTTTTAATTTTAATTATATTTCTGACGTAGATACGTATGCATGTGCCTCTATCTCATTATATCACAACGTAATGTAAAGGCTAATGAGTCATTAAAAACTACCTTAATTTGATAATAAGGTTGAATACATTCTGTACAATATTTAAGGAAGGTTATGTTGAAGGTGCCAGACACAATATAATCTCCATTGTTATGAGGCGCGTAGATCTGAGGGGTGAACCTTTCTTATTTTCTCTAGTCAGAAGTCACTATGATTTTGTATTTTATGGATCACTTAGTTTCCTACATTAGGCTAACACTTAACTTTTTTTTCTTAACGTGTGAGGAATGCACATACACATCCCCGCCAAACCCGACGGGGTATATCGGACTCGTCCTCTACGCGCCAACTGCACATGGGTGCAGCAGCAAGCAGACCATACCGACTAAACCACCACACGGTATTTCTCCGGACGCCCTAATGTCGGGGCAACGAGAACGCGTCTGCAATCGTTCACGGCCCCGGCGGCGTTGGCCCTCCCACGAGGACCCCATCCCGGTGGGATGAAGCAGGAGTCACTCTACCCCAATATTCTTGAGAGGCACGAGGAAACACCGCGCGCGCCATCTCGAGGTCTTTAAAAGGTGACGGATGTCCCCGTATCCATCACTGGTACATATGGGGGATGGAGGAGGGCTTGACGCTAACACTTAACTGCACTAACTGCAAAGGTCTTTTTTTCCTTTTCAGCCTTCTCACAATGTCCGCGTTGTCTAGGAGCTGAATAGCTTCGACATGCACATGGTAATGAAGTCTTCATGACCTTCTGGAATCTTTTTTATGTATATATGTATCAAAACGACCAAACATCGCATTACCTTCAGTTAAATCGTAGTAATTTTTTTTTGTTTTCATAATATATATTTGTCTACAACTACATACTATGTTTAAACTTAATGGGTTGCCGGTGAAGTTACTGGCCCATGAGACTTAACAATGTCTTATCTCAGGGATATGGGCACAGTGCACTATGCCAAATGTATGTGTTATATAGGCAGAAATTACTGCTTTAAACCAGGTGGGGCTCGTGCTTGTTTCTTGCTCTAATGACCTAAAAAACCTTATTAAAATAATTTGTTTATTTATCAAAATGGCAGACCAGTTACATCGATTGATTTAAAATCCTGGTGCTGCCCATGTTTGACTCTTTTGAAAGAATCATAAACATCCATCAAAAAATCGCCCACAGCAGAGCTGGCCTAGTTTCTCTAAACTGATGCGTTTACGACTTGGATCAGGGAGTATGTATTCTCTCAGCAACACAAGTCACCATTTGCCGAGTGAGGGTTAGCGTTATGCGCAGTATGTGACTTGGATGAATCTCATCCTGCTAATGGTATTTTCTTCTGAGCGTATTTGATTTCCACGCCCGCAATTTGCACTTACATACGCATATATGTTTGTGAGCGAAAACAAAGGGAAAACTCTTGAAAAAAGTTCTGATGGAGTACGCTCCCGGATGGTTGGTTCCAGCCATATTAATCTATCACAAACGCTAGAATAATATTTACAAGTATATCAATAATATCTACTTATGTAAGTACTTTAAATTTGTGCTTTATCGTTCAAACAATGTACCTACTAAAAGGTCGCATCATCATGTTTAACCTGGTAATGGGTAGTCCACTGAAATTATAAAGCAATCTATCATTTTCGCAGGCCATTTCGCGAAACGTCATTATTCATTCCAAATCATGAAAAGCGTAAAAGCCCCTATTGTGTCGGTTATATCACAAACACTCTTAACCCAAATAGGTTTTGAAACGAACCTGTTTATTCGTTTTGTTAAATGTTGGGTAGAGATTTGCGTATCGGAGAAATATTTTGATTGATTTGGCTCAATATGAATATCGTTTTAGCTTGATATTAAATTATTAGTACCTATACCTATACCTTTTACTTGACCAGTTCTTTGATCCAGTATGTACACGAGAAACGAGTGTATATAGGTACATTGTCTATTAAATACAATTTATTGCATTAACCTATCATTTTTAGTTTCCGAGATTTTTAACATTCTTTAAGTGACCCGGATTCATTGCTCTCGAGTGTATTATAACTATATCTGCGCACAGCAGTTTCACCCGCGTGGTGATGGATGATGATGATGAAATATAATATATAGCGTGTGTTACTCAGGCGTAATGTAAGTTACATTATGCCGGCCACACAATATATCTACTTTTGAAAAAAAATTTGAATCGGTTAAATAGTTTTCTATACGTACAAAGAAACAATGAAATATTTCTTTTTTATTATTAGGATTAAATACCAAAGTACGAATATTGTGGCTTAGTTTGTACCGTTGTTACTATTACATATCTTAACGTGAAAAAGTAGTTATTAGTCCAGTCAAATTAGGCGATATTTTGCATAAGAGTGGAAATAATTCGCGACAGTGGATTATATTATTTTATTATGGTTTAATATGATTTAAGAATAACGTCTAACTAAATCCCTACAAAACTTTAAATTGCGTTACCTCCACCAGGAAAGAGTGGTGATAACCATATTTTTATTCTATACTTAATGTATTATAATTTACCTTCTCACTAAGTATTTTTCAACCAACTTCTAAAAGAAGGAAGTTCGTAAGACGACGCGATTTTTTTTTAAGTATGAACACACATAATGTTTTACAAAGTAGTCTGACTTTGCTACATTTTTTTTTTGTTTGGTACCCCATTAGTAGTACTAGGTGACCCCATTGTTTCATCAAATTCGGACAAACGGTTTTTGACAATACAATAACTGAAAAGTGTTTCGCCTATCTCGATGATATACATACAAGAAACATACAATAATTAACCAGTTTTAATTTAATATCAAGACTCACCTATCAAGTAGAATCCCCTCTCCATATTGTTTAATCACATGTACAGTTAAAATAATCACAAAATTGGGTCAATCTTCTGTAATCAGTGATAAATCCATAGTCTATCCATCAACAAGTCCACGTCCGTCAGTTTCAACCTGCTCAAAGGTTTCAACATAAAATATTTATATTACGACAATATTGCGATGTCTTCAGATCGAGTGTGTCTGTGAGTCAATCGTTTAAACTATATAGATGCACCGGGGGCTAGAGGTCAGCTTTATACAAAACTAGTAGATTTATGTTATTCATCTCCATCCACTCCTAGAACTGAGTCGGCGGATTGGAGTTCAGAATTCTAAATCGTCTTTATCTGCGTGGTGGACACCAGGTTAAATGGGGAGACTGAGCCCACACACGCCCGTACCTGCCCACGCCAATGTAATCAAGGCGTTGTATCCGCCTGTTGATTTCAGATTGGCTAGTTCGATTTAGTAGGTGTCTAATATCATGGTTCGATAGTCTAATTAAATGTTGATTGCTAATCATCTCGTATTTAATGCATAGGCATAGTAGAAATGGAGTACGTCAACTTAAAGACCGAGATTTAATTTCTTGTCAAATTTCATAGTTTGTAATAGATTAAAAATAACACTATACAGACTGACTGGTTGAACATTTTACATAAACAAGGACATGATAATTCATGGTCACATGAAACGTTTAAAAAAATAAAATTAAAAAAATACCGTTAAACTACAGAGGAAACCTTCATTCTATGAATGTGCTATAACTCGAAAATTATGGACACCGTCCGAACGGGGTTAATGACCCAAAGCGCCGCGCCGCGTTCAGAGGAATCAAGCTGCGTCCGAACGAGGTTAATGACCCAAAGGGCCGCGCCGCCCGCGCCGCGTTCACAGGAATCAAAGGATGCCGCGATCGTCGGCCGCCCGCCCGGCCGCGCCGCGCCGGTGTAAACAAACAAGTACTTACCTTGCCGCGCTAAGGCAAATTTTATTACTACACGCGTGCCGCGAGTGACCATGTTTATTGTTTTGAGTAGACAATTAAAGTTAAATTAGGTAAATATTAGGCACCTATTTTTTTTTCTTAATTAGAACGAGAATCGAGTACTGAGCACTATATATCAATATGTAAAGTGTTCAACCAGTCAGCCTGTATAGTTTTGATTTATTGGCGAGTATCGCAGTGTGCGGCATAAGTAAATTGATGTATTTTATGATTGTGTTGATTAAGAAATAGTTATTTCTGTTACAACGGGATAAGCAATATTTTGTGGTAAGGGTGTTAATTTAAATTCAGAGCGCAGCGAGGGATTCTAAAATCGAATTTTGATCCCGTTATCCTCTGATGCGAATTGTTGGTTTCTAATAGATTTGATAAACATGTTTTTTTATAGTTCCATGGGACAGTATTTTATATAACTTTCAAGTTGATACGTTCCTAAGAAAAAATATTTGACGGAGAAACATACGGACGTACAACATATGATCCCATTAAACGGGATTTTATTCCTCTTGAGCAACGGAATCTTAAAAATAGAGCCTTCTGGTGCTTTTGAGGAAAAATGAGCTTTCGAGCTTTACAGTACAAATTATGATTAGGTATGCGTTTTAAATTGACTTGCGTATATTTCGTTATTAAATCTTAAGTTCTTATATTTCTTCACTACACACCTGGTATTCTGCCTATTTCTCTTGATTTATTTCACTATGAGCAACTAGTTAAAAAATATTTTATACTGCAGACCGATATTTCAATTTAAAACTTCATTTAAATACGGATATCTAGCGCGAACATTTCGAACCTTTAAATATTTCCTCTTGACAACGTCTGCAAATGATCTGAAAACTGAAACGGGAAAGAATGTTTTAAAATAATTAATTATTTTTAATTAATGTTCCGTTCTTTCTTTAGGTGACAGGAAGAATAATGGACTGATACCTCAAAATAACTAAATGGACGTTTAGGCTTAGACTAACTACTCGACAAGTTGAGCAAACATTTGTTGAGCTATTGGGAATAAAATGTTCGGTAATAGAAACTATGTCCTACTGCTCAACTCCTCAACCAGTTTAACTGTGGGCAAGAAGTGCTTCAAAAGGCAATTAAACATAGTCTCCGAGTGTCATAGATATGCAATGGCGACGGTGATAACTTTCCATCGGTCCGTCTGCTTGTTTGCCACCTATGGCATAAAAAAACTGCAAGAACCGTATCCCACTTAGAGAAGACTTCAGAACCCAGTTGGCTGTGAACAAGTTTGAGTTGTAGTGCCAGAATTTAATGCAGTTATATCTTTGGGTACATTATTTAGTACTGCAGTGGTGTCAGTCAAGACGCTGATTTGCACAGGAAGCATTCTATTTAGTTAGTCGGGTTTTCTTGCGTTGTACTTACAATTCTCATCCATCATACGAACTCAATGAGAAAAATACATGTACGAGTATAGATAAACATTGTTCTGCACTAAAATGTTTTTGTATTGCATATTATATTGTTTCTCGAGTAGCGTATGATGGCTATGCAAGAAGAGCAACAGCTTCCACTTCATTCCAACATTGGAAAAAGATCCGGAACCTACAACTTTCTTCTCCGATAATTTGTTGGTTTTGCAGTTTCGAGCATCAACCCAAACAAAGTAAGCCCTACTGCTAATAATGTCATACTGCTTCAATACTCGTACTCAGTCCCAAACAAAAATTGTATTTTTAATTGAGGTAACGTTAAACGTTAGCATCAACTAAATGCAGTGGCGCCAGGCCAGTCTGCCTATACGGTATGGCGGTTTCGGGGTGCGTCTCTTGCAAGAGACCGGCCCCTCTGCTTTTCTCGCCTCCTCGTTTGGTGTGACGGTCTATTAATAAGAATATTGTCAAGTTTCAGTGACACGATCCAGAACCCTTTAGCTATGGGGGCTCGCAACGTTTGATTCCAGCTGTACCCAGGCACTGAGCTACCTACAAACCCGCGTGTCAAAGGAATTGACCCACATCCTCGTGCAGCTGCGTAACAAAGCCGCAGTTTTCGAATTAGTACGTCTCATCGCTGCTTCTAAGCTGGAGTCCAGTAGCTGGCTGCATGCCCTACCATCTCCTCATTGGACATGCTGCTGGATGACGACTCCCTTAGGGTGTCTGCGGGGATCCAACTCGGATGCTCCGTGAGCGAAGCCCACGTCTGCGAGTGCGGTGCCATTGTGGATACGAATGGTTACCACAGTCTCAGTTGTACCCTGTGTGCAGGGCGAAGACCATAAAATCATGCCATCAACGAGGTGATCAGAAGAGCGCTCGTTTTGGCGGAGTTCCCTTGCGTGCTTGAGCCCTTCGGTCTGTCACATTTGGATGACAAACGGCCAGATGAACTGACGCTGATTCCGTAGCGGAAACGTCGCAGCCTCTCTGGGATGCCACCTGCGTCAGCACATTTCCTTCTTGCAACCTCCAAGCCACCCAATAGGAGGCTGGTGCGGGTGCGGAAGCGGCAGCCAGAGGAAAGCACCTCAAGTACGCCACTAGGCTAGGCCGTGGGGCCTGGAGGCCAAGAGATTTGTTAAAAAACTCGGACGGCGCCCGAAGAAGAGAACACGTGATGCTCAGTCGGGCCATTATCTCGTGCAAAACATTTTCCTGGCCATATAATGCGGGAATGCCGCTAACCTGATGGGCACTTTTGGGCAAGTGGGCGTCGATTGTGTGGGACTTTGACAAATGTGTTTTTATGACGTTGATGTTAACTTTTATTAATTGCCAATATTGTTTTATTATAACGTGAAATTTTGCATGATAAATAGATAGATAGATTAACTCTTAATTGAAACACCACACTACAAATATATGTTACAAATAAAGAAATAAAACACCTGCATGATAGCGCTTCAGCAGACAATGAAGTGATATGTTCTTTTTCTTGGCGAAACACATCCATTACAACGTCCGCGCTAGGCGAATGATTGTTAGAAGGAACACATACCGGCAACCAAGTAAAAGCAGTGAGAAAGGCGTGAGCCTGATTGTAAGCACTCAGGTTGCCTATAACACTTGCAAAGCCGACCAGAGCTTAGAACCGCAGTTTTGCATGGCACTTCAATGCATATAATCCTGTACCCGATACATTGGATTTTGTGCCTTTGGATCAAAAGAAAGGGTAATTGAAAGCAATTAATTCCTAGCTCTTATTAATTTACTTTCACTTTAAATTTTGGTTAGTCAATATAAAAAGGTATTGGGTTACATTGGTATAGCCATACCTTGTACTATGCATTTTGTGGCTTACGTTTAACTCATCCCCAAATACAGCAAAACTACTTTTCCCATTAAGACGTTGAGAACGTCTTAATAAATAATATATAATAATATAAAAGCTCAATAAAATCTCTGTCTTATTTTGTTTGATTAATATTCTTATATCTACTCGTATCAAAATAAAATAAGAAAGCCATTCCGTAATCCGTCCAAATATATGCGTAAAGAAATATATCTTTCACGACAATCCATAAATATTACATTGAAATCGTTCTAGGATCGGTACGTTCGAATCGTTTTTATGTTTACTGATATTCTTCGCACTCTCTCGGTATTTTTGTAGAGAGACTGTAATCTATGAGTCATATTTGAAGTAGTTTATTTTATTCTCGAATAGGGTTTTAGTCCTATAAATGTCATATCAGTATTTTTCGGATGCTTAAGAATTTGACCATATCCTTCAACACGGATATCGTTAAGCCGAATAAAGAATATTAAGGAAGCGCACCGTACATCATACCGTACTTCGATTGAGACTAAAAATGCTGCGCAGACGAAGGGCACCAGTTAGTACAATATATTTGTCAAACGCTGCACGCCGTGCAAAAGCATGGAGGATGCCAAGGGCGTAATATCGTCGTCATCCAATAGGTAAGTAGATATATACGAGTAAAGCTTTCTGAGTCGGCGGCACGTAGCGCCAGTGCGATAGGGGTACCAACATGTGGAGAACTCTTCACGAGAGCACGATGTTCGCTTTAATTAAAAAAGGATTATTGTGGGTGTCCGCTGATGTTGGAATTTTGGTTGATGAAAGTTTTGTATTTGACAACACTGCATGTCATATATTCGCTTACATACAGCGGTTAAATTATGACTTTTATATTATTGGGTATTAACCTTAAAAATCCAACATCGTAGTGAAATAACTCATTTTAGATGTAATTAATTAGTTAAAATTCTATAGTCAGGGTTAAAAATTATAAGTGTGTACATAAAAATATTTATTGTCAAAGGTCGTTGAGAAACATAATTTATATACTAACTGTACACGGTGACACGAGACAAACTTGCAAAATCAAAGTCTAAAACCACTTACTTGCATTGGGTTTCAAGCGTATACTGAAGATTTACTCATATTCAATTTAAAACACATAAACGTCACATTTTTTTTGTTGGTTATTTCTATTTATTTACTGGCTGCGCTCCGTGGTTTCACCCGCGTGGGATGGATGATGATGATGATGATGAAAAGTACTTAACGACTTATTCTCAGACCTACTGAATATAGACACAACATTTCATAAGAATCGATCGACCCGTTTTGGTGATGTTTTGTTACAAACACTGTGACACGAGAATTGTATATATTAGATAAATAAACATATTGCCATTTGCTCATTATTACATCATATACATCATCAGCCTGTAGCAGTCCACTGCTGGACATGGGCCTCTCCAATTGCACGCCACTTAGGTCTATCTTGGGCTACTCGCATCCAGTTTTTGCCAGCCGTCTTGCGCAGATCGTCACTCCACCGTGCCTCAGGGCGTCCTACACTACGTTTGCCGAGACGCGGTCTCCACTCTAGAACTCGTTTACCCCAACGGTTGTCGGTTCTACGGCTAATATGGCCAGCCCACTGCCACTTCAGCTTTCTGATCCGGTGGGCTATGTCGATGACCTTGGTTCTCTGACGGATCACTTCATTTCTGATGCAATCCCTCAGAGAAACACCGAGCATAGCCCTTTCCATAGCTCACTGAGCGACCTTAAGCTTGTGGACCATTCGAACCGTTAGTGTCCACGTTTCGGCTCCGTATGTCATGCTCATTATTAAGAGATTAAAAAAAAATTAAGTGATTCCCGGGGAGTAAACTAGCTCACACAAACATAAGAAATCCTACTGTGACAGCTAGGGCTGCATTGTCTTATGTTCTTAATTTATTTTATATTTCACATTTTAATGTTTCATACACGAAGTATATAGGATAACGAAATCATGAATTTTGGTTACGAAATAAATTATTATAACCAAATAGTCCTTCTAAATGTATGAGTCTTAAATTTAAACAAACTGATTATCATCCGCGACCTTGCCAGTGTAAAACAAGGTTATCACGTCAAGAACTTATTGTCTACGGACACAAAACATCCAAGGGATTTAACGACCACAAAGTGTCACAACGCCACGTACAATTTTGATACTTTTGTACAAAACGATACCAATAATACCCAAAAAGCTTTTTTGGTGTCGATGCCGAAAGGCCGGTATGGTATCAATTTACCTTTATAGGTACATATATACCATATACAGTGCAGTTGTTTGTCAGTCATCGAAGTTTATATAAAAAACCACCATGTTGTAAGTTGTAAGTTGTTTTAAAAGACACGTTCAGTTCTTATGTTTGCTATTCGTCAACTAGGTCCCTATTTACATAAAGTCAGATTTGTATTACAATAGTTAAAATTAAGATAAAGTCTCAACAAAGATCTGTCCGTAAGTCTCGGTCCTATCTTAATACTTTTTAGTAATGGGATGTATTATAACTGCTATTGTTTATTGGTGGATCTTCTAGTTTTGAGGCTTCTCTATTTAATACGCTTTGTATACACTCGTGCACCTTTACAAATACAAAACTTGGTAAAAATGTACTACAACATGAATAGCTAATATTGTGATCCTTACTTGTTCGTATGAATATAGAATAAGAGCCTTCACATAACTCTGACCCTTACCTGTAAATAATAGGTAATACAAGGAAGCATAATAATATTTTTGCGGTGATGAATTATTGAGTAAAATTCCGGAAGAAGCGACGGTTTAGAGTTAGGGAGGGAAGTAGAACTCTAAGCGCAGCGAGGAATTCATTACACATCGCCCGCATGAAAAAAAGCTCACTTGATGCAACTATAACTATTTAACTAGTGAACGTGAAGAACGTTAAATGAACAACCAAACGAGACTATTTATAAACAAACACTAACGCACGTAACAAATAATCAATAATTTATTTTAGAATAGGTGCAGTGAAGTATTATGTTATCGTATGTCCATATATTAACTCCGAGAAACAAATTGTAAAACTTCTCTTTACTATTATAATTAGGTGTACTTAGTAGAACTTAGATTTACGTAGTTATAGTGTATATTAGTTCACATAAAATAATCCTATATAACTGTTTTATCATTTCCTGACCCGTAACCTTATAAAAATATTTTGAAGAAATGAAACGAAAACCGTGAGATCACACGCACGGAGGAGGAAGACTTTCTGTTCATTTTTATCGGATGACATAAACTAATCATTCCTCAACATTTCCCAGAGGAATAATATAGCAATACAACTAGGGCCATACTCTTTTACGTTCATGTACATTCCAACCGATTTTTAACCAAAATTATATATTTGTTCTATTTTTTACTTTTCCCTTGTCTTTATTCTTTAAATACCCATATAGATATACGAGTATCTTGTAGATATGTGGTAGTTCGTCAACAAAAGTTACAAAACATGAGATAATAGAGTCATCAGTTACAAATGTCCACCTTAATCATTTGTCTGTTCTTTTGAAACATTGACTCTCTTAGAAGCAGTTAATGTTATGTAAAGTCACACAAGTAACTCTAAAATGTAGAGATCTTTTCTTTCGATTGCCCTTAGGCTAAGCTTCTCTGCCTCTAAGTAGTATGCAAGTACATAATAATAAAACTACTGGCTGTTAAGAGTTAATAAGAACTGTTTCTCGAATGTATTGTGCCCTCTAAACATGTTAGCTAATTGAAAAAATAATGATAATAATGTAGACTTTGTACAGGATAATATCTTTTGTTTTTACCTGTCTCAATTTCCTGTCTGATAAATTACCACGATCCTTCCAGCAATTCAATATAAAACGTATACACAAAGAATTCAATCTACGCCCGGAAATAACTGTCGGGGTTTGTCAAAATACTATGAAAGTGGAGTTCACGCCAAATTTATTCATCTCTTTAAAATACGAAGCGAATACACAGATCAAGCAATAGTTACATAGGCAAGCAGAAAATTTGTCCAGTAAACTATTGTCTAATCTGTGGCTCCATTTCATCTTTCAGATAAATTAAAAGATGGGAGAGTCCACTAAGAAATTAGTCGGGTCGGGTTACTTTATCGGAGATATTTGAGGGAGGAAACATATTATTTCTTAGAAAAATTATAAATATTTCAAGAAAATTACCGTGCATTATGAAAAGTAGATTTACTGATGTGCTTTTATTGTTAGTTATTTAATGTTATAGTTGAAAATTTGTTAAATGTTTAAAATAGTTTGTTATGTTAATTATGCTGCCAAGTTATGAGATTAATATCGCCTGATTTCAATATAGGTGTTTTGTAGGCACTATATGTTTACGGCGAGCCATGTTTATACTAACTTCACATTTGAATCTTACTTTAGAAATCTAGTGTGCCCATATTTATCACGTCTCGCTGAAGCGTATGTATCTATAAAAAATATAATGAGTGAGAATAAAAAATAGACGAATAATTGCGATTTAAATAAGGTTTTAAGGTGTCACTGTGCACGGTTTGCAGTGTACACTGCAAACATTATTTGAAAGACTTATATTTTGTATTTATTCGGCATATCAATATTTTTTTAAGTTGTAGGCACGGCAACGGTGGCTTGTTACCCAAACGTGTAATTTGCTAAATTTAAGCACTTGCTAATAGAACCTTGAAACCTAAGCGCGTTGTATTTTCATAGTTCTGTTTTGAGGGGAAGTATCTTAGATATTAAGGCATTTTTGCTATACATTAGCAGATATAAAAGAGTATTTTTACGAAATATCCGTAGCTCTATTGCGATAAAAAAGTCCCTAATAAAGAAAAACTACACTAAACAATTAACAAAAGCAATTTGGTGGTTTTAAAAGGAATTTATTGTGACAGCCGCCTTTCCTGCATCAGGTCTCTGTAAAACTGGAGAGCTATCGCCATTTAGAAAGGCGTGTTTTGGAATAGGAAATATTTTTATATCCGCAAATATTTCATACTAACTGCGCCACGGTTTAACACGCGTGGTAATGGGTGATGATTATGAAAAGTATTCTATGTTATTCCCCGCAATATAATCCATCTTCTTGACAAATCCCATTACTATCCGTTTAGCCATTTAGGCGTGAAAGCGTAACATAAAGGCTAACTCTTGCATTTATATTTATTAGTTACGATATAGGACTATAGTTGTAATAAATATGAACTTAGCTCCCTAAATTGATTTTATCAGGTAAGTCAAGCCAGTAAAATTACTTACTGCCGTCGGCTGAGGAACTATTCTAAGTGAGATAGAAATTTTAAATTGAATGTTAATTAAAACAACCGCTAGCTCTCCTCACACGGCTCTATTTGTCTTTGTCTCCGTCTGGACATAGAGCTATTGTCCAGCCGTGCCGCCGCAATATCGGTCTATTTCTGTCCCCGCTAGTGATGTTAATAGCATTGGAAAAATACCGGTTCACAAACAGATTTTTGTGGATTGAATGATGATGTCGAAGAATCTGCTTTTGATTTGTCTGCGTTAGCAGTGCAATAGAAAAATTGATTACCGGTTACATTTATTGATGTTTGCATATTGGTTGGAATTGGAATGAAACATTCCCTTGCCTAATAATGACTTCACTAACACGTACATTGACTGCTTTTAATAGGTACAGAACGATAGGTGCATAAAAAGCATTTGCGATTTTGTGTGCCCAAAGTCACACTCTCAAATCAAGTTAATCGTTATGACGTTGGTTTTGACTTCACAGACGCGTTTCATCCGATTACGGAACTGGTGTTTAACTTTGCTAACGTCATAAAGTTACTCGTATAATGGATGCTAGTTATAACGTATTGGTCGCATTATTAATAAGGTACAAGTTAAACCGCTTGCAGTGTCCTACTCGTATATTCTACTGTACCTACGGATCTAAGAATACTGGTAAATATGTTGACTTAAAATACCTACGCATGCTAAAAAGCATTTATTGAAATATTACGTAAACTCCCTACTACGAGTATTACTACTGAAAAAGTACTTTCCCTATGATGCCGAAATTCAGCAAGAGTTTAACGAAAAGGACGAACTAAGAGGGTGAAATGGAGATGGAAAGATTGTATGAAAGACGAACCTTTGCAAACCCAAAGACTCGATAGTCTAAAGTTGGGCTTAATTATTTAAAATGTCGTATCCAAAACTTCTGAAAACTTTCATCGACAGGTTGGAAATTGTTATTATTATATTTTTTTTATTTTAGTTAAATAGTATAGAATTTAGTATTTTTTTTAACTTTGGTTAATCATTCTAAATAATGAATAACATATTAAAATGTTTCGATCAAAACGGATACTAAAATGGAGCTTGTATAATTTTTTTTTGTTTTTACTCCTTCCATTAATTTTATGAGCCTCCAGTTCAAAGTTTTCTTTATAAATATTTGTGAAAATGGGAAACGAAGAAAGAATTTGTGGTGTAGGTTTGCAATGTGGTTAAGGTTACTTAAATTCCGTAAGCTTTCTTATGCAAGCATAAACATATATACAGGCCATGTACTGGTTATGTAGGTATGTTACAGTAACAGAACTAGGGCCTTATATTCTCTATGACCTTTCAAACATTTTAACGCGCGTTACGATATCTTCAAGGAATGATGGTAAGTTTGTATTGGTTTCACGATCATTCCATAAAGATATCGTAATACGCCAAGTTACGTATTTCAATGGTTATAGCGAATAAAATGCCTGTACTGTTATAAAAATAATACACAGTACAGCAATATTACGAATACCAAGCAGTTGTTTACTTCTCTCACAAGTCAGCCATCCCACTCTCTCGAAGACATCTCATTTTTATGCTTTAGATAAAACATACGTTTGAATTTCGTACTTCAAAATTCAGTATAACAGTTCTCGAATAGTAGGAAGTGTCTTGTTCAAACAGAAGCAAGACAAGAGATGTCGCCGTCGGTGTCTCCTCAAGTGGAAACTCATTGATATAAGGAGTTATCTGACGCTGCACTTCAGTTAAAATGATTTATCGAATCTGTTGTAGAGTTTACTTAGGTTGTTTATGTTTAATTAATTACTGTATGTTAATTCAAATGTGTAATTGAGAACATAAGTATTTTGGAACAGTAATTCTGTAATTTCAGTCTCAGTTTCAGTAAAATGATTGTTCCGCCGTGGGAGCGTTCAAAGTTATCCTGTCTGCAAAGCTTAAAAGGTTTTGATTTCAAATCCTAATCAGGCACAAATGAATTGTATGACGAGTACTGGTGGTATCTGGTTTTATTTGTACCTTACACTTACTGCTGCACGTTAGCCTTCCAAATGGAAAAAAAATGATATTTAATCACCAACATTTATTGTTATATTATATATTTATTAGAGCACTTTTATTGCAATAAAGTCCCAAACAACAAGCTCCATAGAGCTGAGTTCACCTCTAAACTTTGGTTCTATACCTACAAAAAAGACAGCAACCTCGTGTACTTCTTCCATAGTTGTCAGATTTCGTACAAATCAAACATAAATCAGTAAATACCTTCTATTTGGCTGGTGGAAGGAAACGTTTTGTACACAAGTCGGAGATACGCGCACACTATCGAATCGGTTCGACCCTCGTCAATTCGGCGCTGCTGACGCGAGTCTTGTTGTTTATTCAAGTAGTTGTGTTAATCGGTACGTCATTGAACAGACACTAAATGCTGAAATGGATGAGAATAGTAAAAGCTTAGTTGATTACAAATAACTTCTTGATATTTCTATACTGCGTATGGATGTGGAATGTTTAGAAAGTGTTCAAACGTGTGAAAGTAGTAAAACGGACGCCATACATAATGTCGACGTCACAAAAACGCCATAAAGTTGTTAAAGTTGACTACTTTGCATACTGGTAACATGACATATTCTGTAATTAATATGTTATATTATAATATATTAATATATTATATAAAATAATATTCAATTTATTAACATACAAGTTGTTTGCTAACTAAAATAATAAAATTGTATATTATTTATTTCTGTATAAGTTGTATATAATTATATATTATATAATATATTAATAATAATAATGCAATAATAATAATATGTTTATTATGGCTTTATAACCGCAGGGGCGGCTTTGTGGCGAGCCGTCGGTGAGTGGCGACACCAAGGACCCTGATTCTCCCTGGGGTTAAATGAGACCCCTGACCCCCAGCTTGCCTTCAAAGTCACAAAGTCAAAGTCAAAATCATTTATTCAATTTAGGCATCAAAGACGCACTTATGAACGTCAACTTTTCATTATAATGTACTTTAAAGACTCTACCGCCGCGTTCCAAAATATATTGAACCCACCGAGAAGAAGCGGCAAGAAACTCGGGGCCATTCTTTTTATATGGATGTTTACAATGTTTCTACTTAGGTACTACAAATATTACATTTTATGGGTGGCAGAGAGACAGCTTGCCAGAAGTAGAGTATTCCAAGCATCTTTATCTTCTATATACTGTCGAACTTTATAGTAAGCTTTTTTTATTAAAACGTTTTTTACAGTCAACTTGAATTTGCCCTCTGTGAGCTCAGTTATGTGCTGTGGGATTTTATTGTAAAAACGCACACAATTTCCTATGAATGACTTATAAGTCTTCGCAAGTCTAAAACTAGGTACAGCTATCCTATTTGTATTTCTGTTATTAAAAGTGTGGTGATCACTATTTAACTTATATTTATGTAAATTTTTACGAACATACATTATATTTTCAAATACATATAAGGAAGGCAACGTTAATATATTGATTTCTTTAAATAAATCTCTCAAAGATTCACGGGGACCCATTTCGTATATAGCTCTAATAGCACGTTTCTGAAGGATAAATATGGTCTCTATATCAGCCGCTGAACCCCATAGCAATATCCCATATGACATTACGCTGTGGAAATATGCAAAATACACTAACCGCGCCGTAGAAGCATCTGTTAGCTCTCTTATTGGCCGTCTGGGGGTAGAGACGCAAGAGCAAGTAACAAAAAGTTCCAAGGGTGGAAGTGTTAAAGGGCATATCGCCGGTAGTAGCGCTCTAGTGAAACCGCAGCACACTTCTCGACACCCTTCAGTCATCTACACCAACGTTGCCCCTTATGGCACCATTGATGGTGGCCCTTATGGGGGGCCTGTTTAGTGCTTGGCAAGTCACCACCTACCTGCCCAAAAATGTATGAGACTGAAATTGGCAGGTGCCGTAGTCTCTTCCATAGCCCACTATATTCCTTATCACTAATAAGATCATATCGATAGCCTTGCCATTTTACCCATTTTTGTAATAGATATACCATGTTCCATCCATCCAACAGTTTCTGTTTTATATACCTACTACATTGTATTTGTTATATCAAACAGGCCTCTAAGTGTTGGCTACAGTCCCACTTATGCCTATGTAAAGGGCCGGGTAAAACCCGTGAAATTGTTTGAATAATAATATTATTAATATATTATATTATTATTAAATACTCAATTATAACTTTCCGTATGAACAAACAATAAATTGAAATAAAGTGTTAGTAAAAACAAACCAAAATGTGTATACAAATATTCATTTTGGTTTGTCTGTTTTTCAGTTTAGTCTATGACCGTTGTGATGTGTGTATGTTGAATGTGGCTTTGAAAAGATAATTGTTTAGTTAAACTAATTTATTTGAAAACCTAAGCTTGCAATACAATTTAATATCATCATCATCATCATCATTATCAGCCGGAAGACGTCCACTGCTGAACATAGGCCTCCCCCATAGAACGCCACTTGGACCGGCTACTCGCTTCCTGCATCCAGCGATTCCCCGCGGTTTTTATGAGGTCGTCGGTCCACCTAGCGGGGGGCCGGCCTACACTACGCCTTCCGGTGCGTGGTCGCCACTCGAGAACCTTTCTTCCCCATCGGGCACCTTTCTTCCCCATGGCGAAGAGCAGCACGGTTTTAGGCCGGGTCGCTCCGTGAACACGAACTTATTGTGCCTGACTGATTTCATATCGGAGGCTCTAGACCGCAGATCGCAAGTTGACGTCATATATTTCGATTTTCAAAAAGCCTTCGATAGAATTGATAACGATGTTTTACTCAGCAAGTTAGCTGCCATCGGTTTCACCCCTAGCTTACTTAACTTCTTCGCTGACTACCTAAAAGATCGTCACCAATATGTGAGGTATGGCATTCACGTGTCCGACTCATATCACACGAGATCAGGGGTAAGTCAGGGTTTGATCTTGGGTCCCTTGCTTTTTCAGATAATGATCCATGACCTGCCTGAAGTCCTGATGACCGCGAAGTGCCTCTTATATGCCGATGATCTTAAACTATTCCTAGAAATAAAATCACCCCTTGACTGCTACGGCTTGCAAAAAGACATTGACCGAATATATCATTGGAGTAACATTAATAAATTGACATTTAATATTAAAAAATGCAATGTTATGACATTTAATCGCAAAAGAAATAGTATAATTTTTAATTACCATTTGGATAATGTAACAATAAATAGAGTCAATAGTGTTAAAGACCTCGGAGTAACCTTTGACCGCGGTCTCACCTTCCATGACCACATATCTGACCTCGCTAAAACGTCTTATCAGCGGTTAGGCTTTGTGCTGCGAAATGCCCAAGATTTTGTGAACCCGCAAGTACTTAGAACACTATATAACTCTCTCGTTCGCAGCAAACTCGAGTCAAGCGCTTGCGTTTGGAGCCCGCATCACGTCACCTACACGCGAATGCTTGAAAAGGTCCAAAAGGCTTTTCTCAGGTTATTGTACAAGAAGCTGTACGGCTATTACCCTTTCATGTACCCGACAAAGTTCTTGCTGGGCCAGCTCGGCTACAACTCACTTGAGTTGAGAAGGACGCTGGGTCAGCTCATTGTTGGTTACAAGGTGCTGAGAGGGTTACTAGATTCCGTTCAGCTTCATGACCTTATGTGCACTCTATTCGTGCCGCACGACCCATGGACCCCGGCAAATAGGCGCGGTAAGGCACATGACCTTTTCCATGTGGACGCTGGTCGTACTGTTGCGCGCTGTATGTCCCCGTTAGTTAGGACTCACCGCCACCTCAATGCAGTTCTTGCGACCAACACTGAATGTGACATCATGATTGACTCATTAAAAACTGTGTGTGAAATATTTGCCAAATATTGTGAGAATTTACCCGACCAATGGGACCGATGTATTAATAGAGATAGCTCACTTGAGCTGGAGAATAATTTTGACTAATAATTTTGTTCTGTGCTGTATCTGTTATCTGTCGTGCTTTGTGACGTAAAATTATATTTTTCTAATAATAAGTTAAGTTTTTAATGTGACCATGTATACAATGTTTGAAATTAATTTTTGTGAGGTAAATGTAACTGATTGACTTCGTTTTTATCTCAATAAATAATAATTTAATTTAATTTAATTTAATTTAATCGGTTATCAGTTCTGCGAGCGATGTGGCCTGCCCATTGCCACTTCAACTTGCTAATTTTGAGAGCTATGTCGGTGACCTTAGTTCTCCTACGGATCTCCTCATTTCGGATCTTATCAGGCAGGGAAACCCCAAGCATAGCCCTCTCCATTGCTCGTTGAGCGACTTCAAGCTTGTTAATGAGGCCCACAGTAAGGGACCACGTCTCAGTGCCATAAGTCATCACTGGCAACACACACTGGTTGAAAACCTTGGTTTTCAGGCTCTGAGGTATTGGGGACGAAAAGATGGATCGAAGCTTCCCGAACGCTGCCCATCCGAGCTGGATTCTTCGTGCGACCTCCTTGTCGAAGTTGGACCTACCTAATTGGACAGTCTGTCCCAGGTAGACGTACTCGTCTACAACTTCGAGTGTATCGTTTCCAACAATTACCGGTATAGGTGGAACATGGACATTGGACATGATTTTCGTCTTATCCATGTTCATTTTAAGACCAACCTGTTGGGAAACTCTACTGAGGTCGTTGAGCATGGTGCCGATATCCTCGAGCGACTCCGCCATTATAACTATATCATCGGCAAAACGAAGGTTAGTGATGTATTCGCCATTAATGTTGATGCCACATCCTTTCCAGTCCAAAAGTTTGAAAACATCCTCCAATGCGTTAGTGAACAGTTTCGGAGAGATGACGTCTCCCTGTCTCACACCTCTCTGCAATGGAATTTGTTCCGTACTCTGGTCCTGTAATCGGACTGACATAGTGTCCTTGCTGTATAAACACTTCAACGCTTCGATATACCTATAGTCAATTTGGCATCGCTGCAAGGACTGCAGTATGGCCCACTTCTCGATAGAATCAAAGGCTTTCTCGTAATCCACAAACGCTAGACACAGTGGCTGATTATACTCTTCGGTCTTCTGTATAATCTGCCGTAGTGTATGAATGTGGTCTACGGTGCTAAAGCCTCTTCGGAAACCAGCTTGTTCAGGAGGCTGGAACTCATCAAACCTGCGTGCGAGACGGTTCGTGATGACTCTCGAAAACAGCTTGTACACGTGGCTCAAGAGCGATATGGGCCTATAATTCTTCAATAAGGTTTTATCACCTTTTTTGAAGAACAGCACCACCACGCTCTTGTGCCACGTTTCCGGTGTTTTGCCTTCGAAGATGACAGAATTGAATAACTTCTGGAGGACTAAAAGTATCGGTCTACCACCCGCTCTCAGAAGTTCAGTCGTAATTCCGTCCTCTCCTGGCGCCTTGTTGTTCTTAAGCTGTTTGAGAGCCATTCTAATCTCGTACAGGCTGATGTCCGGGATGTCTTCGGTATAGTGTCGGACTAACTTTGCTCTGGTGTCCTGAGCTGCTTTAGTAACGGGTTCGCGCGTCGAGGTATATAACTGTCGATAGAAGCTCTCAATCTCTCTCAGAATCTCAGGCTTTGATGAAACGATACTGCCATTTTCGGTCTTCAGTTTTGTCATTTGGCTTTGCCCAATAGACGAATCCTTTGCAAACACTTTAGAGCCCTGGTTCCGCTCAATTGCTGCCGTAATACGCGCAGTATTATAAGCACGCAAGTCGTGTCGCATGGACTTCCAAATTCGTCTATTGAGTTTACCGTAATCCGACATATCAACTGCGGACTGCAGTCTCATTTCGCTCCGTTCTGCCATTAGTTTCAGAGTTTCTTTTGAGAGTTTTTGAGCTTTCCTGCGGCGTTTGGTCTCACAGAATTCGGACAACCCAACCGCTTGGACAGTTTCCACCAACCCGTTGTTCAACTCATCCACTGTGTCGCATTCAGCTAAGCACTGAAAACGGTTTTGAAGTTCAAGTTGAAACTTTTCGGGGTTTTGGATTTGGGCACGATTAGGACGGAGCGTAGACTTCACCAGACGTGACCTCTCAAGCTTGACATTGATATTCAATGCGCCTCTTACGATGCGGTGATCGCTGCCGGTTTTTACCTTGCTGATCACAGAGACGTCATTGAATATGCGCTTATTGGTCGTCATGATGAAGTCTATCTCGTTCGTAGTGGAACCGTCGGGACTCATCCACGTCCACTTCCTGGATGGCCGCTTCATGTAGAAGGAGTTCATCATAAAGAGTCCCTCCTTCTCCATGAAGTCAGCCAGCCTCTGTCCCCTCGAGTTCCGCTGCCCGTATCCAAATGGCCCTACTCTCAACTCATCACGTTTCCTTGTGCCTAGCTTTGCGTTGAAGTCTCCCATTACAACAGTGAAGTAGGTTTTAGAAGTATGCATGGCCCTGGATATATCCTCGTACATACTTTCTACTTCATTGTCCGAGTGTGCCGAGGTCGGTGCGTATACCTGTATAACCTTCAGCGAATACCGTTTGGTTATTCTGAGTATAAGGAACGCTACCCTAGCCGACACACTATCGACTTTCACTACGTTGTTAACGAGAGACTTGCGGACGAGGAACCCGACACCACCCTGGGATTGTTGGTCTCCCTCCCGGTGGAAGAACAAGTTGCCGGAATTTAGAATTATCGTGTCCTGTCCCTGTCTTCGGACTTCAGATAATCCCATGACATCCCAGCGTAACTTGAGCATCTCTTCCTCCAATTCGACCATCTTTTCGTCGGTCCTGAGCGTGCGTGTATTGTATGTTGCCAGGGCCAGGGGTCGTTTTTGGGATTGGTAGCCGGATCTCTGCCGGAGATTCTTCGCACCCCCTGCTCCACCGTTACAATGGCCGCTACCGTAGCCACGGATAGCAGAGCTGCCGGGAACTGGGGGCCGTGGTTTAATGTTAATTGTCATGGGGGGGGATTTGCCTTAATGCACCACGCTTGGCAGGCGTCTTGGTGATCGCAGTGGATGTTGACGCAGACTGCGGGAAATGCTGCTGCCCATTTCCCGGATATTCCCTTAGCCGCCTCTTACGGCACCCACGGGAAAAGTTAGGGGGGGTACAATTCGTAGCCGGTACCACCACGGCAATTTAATATAGAAATAATAAATGAAAAATTTTAATACAGCATAAAATTCCATGACATAGCATATGTAGAGCACAATCGGTGACAACTTTAGGAAGGCACTTTGAAATGTAAGTAAAGTTTAAGCACTTCTCATAACATTATGCAAACATACGTAACCTTTAAAACGAAGAGATCGATGAACAAGTTAAAAATACGAGCGAAAACTTCCCGTTTGTTTACAAATTCAATAACCCCCCGCACATTCAATCTAACTTATAATAACCGTAAAAACTTTTATCGATCAAGAACTTGATACGGACTACGCTCTACTAAAATAAACAAAACGGTGTTAAATGTCAGAACACTACGAGGTTTTCATTTATTATTATTTTATAAATATTATAACAATATAACGCATTAGTCAGTTTATGACAGATACAACAACATACAAGAATTATTATGACAGCATCCATCCTCAGAAAAACTGGAAACTATTTTATATGTATATGTAATGCATAGAGCATTGCTCATCCACCAACCAATCAGTACCAACTGTATCGCCCCCTCGGTGGCACCCATCTTAACTATATTATTTTTATTGCATTCTAAGAAACTAGAAGCTAACTCTGTTACTATGAAAGTTTAATGCCTGTTGCCGAGTCGTAGATTCTTGATATTTATCTCATCCAAATAGTGTTAAGTATGTTATTGTTGAATGATTAATTTTAAGTTATTCCATTCTTTATAAAGGCTATATTACTTAAGGCGCGCTTGTACCCTGATTAAACAAAAAAGCAGAATTTTTAAACACCTAGTGTAACGAAACAGATCTATAGTATATTATGAAAAAAATACAAAGGTCAGAAAAGGAATAGGAAAAGAGTAATAACCGAATAGAATTCATAAATATATCTCTTTCAGCAGAAAAAAAACCTGAATAGGTCCACAAAAATAAACTTTCACGTCCAAACTCTCAGAATTTTCAGCGTTAACACTATATTTTTTTTAGGTAATACTTAGCCAACGTATAGTACTAAAGTTATAACCAGCAGTTTTTTCAATTGTGTTAGTATATATCGAAAAATATAAAGAAAGGGTACAAAATTAACGCATTTTCGCATTACATCGGCCAATCTAACAAGCGATTTTCAACCTTACGTAAAGCATCGTAAATTATTTTAAAATTGGGATTGGACCGCGTCTTAAGAGGTATTTTTGTTTTTTTGGCCTTTCTATTGGCATCATACAAATACTGCATGTTTTTTCTTCATTTCTGACTCGGTTCGATTCCCAGACGAAGCAAGTAATTATAAGAAATTATTTGAATGCGGTATTACTAACTTTTTAAAATAAAATAAAGTCCCTTTTCAGCTAAATATCTACAATATTTGAGGTACTTTTCCTTCATATCGCATAGTCTTGAGACGCCTGTATATTAAAGGAGATAAAATTAATTTAATAGGTATCTAATCTATTCAAATCTTTTGTAAATAAGTGAAAACCTAGATCATTAGCTCTAGCTAATTGATCTAGATTTTAACTTATTTACAAACTTATTTACTACTGTTCTATATCCATTTATTTTAAAATGACTACGATACAGTATAGTCATAGGTATGTCTACCTCCTACATGAAATAACTCTGTCTGTTTTCTGAAACCAAGAATATAACTGGTATTAAGTGGACATGGAAATGTGGGTTTTTATCCGCTCTGCTGAACACTTTCGAGTGTATATTACACTCGAGAGCAATGAATCCGGGTCACTTAAAGAATCCTAAAAATCTCGGAAACTAAAAATGCTAGGTTAATGCAATAAATTGTATTTAATAGACAATGTAATACTCCTTAAATGAAGGTATTAAAACTTCTTAGTTATTGTAAAGTTATATCATAAAAAAATCAAATTTGAAAAAGGGCCACTTTCGAAGATGGAACTACGAAATTACAGCATTTGGTTTTGCTTTTGTTTGTAATCTGTCATTTATGTGGGTACATAAACCATGTTGATAGTGCTCTATATTCATTATTCAAGCTGAAATTATGTAGCTTACGCCTGAAGAATGCACCAGAATACTTACAATGCTGGAAACCGGCCGGAGTCAGCGCGATACAGCCAGGACTGTCGGTGTGTCGCTGTCAACAGTACAAAGAGTTCTCCGACGTTACGAAGAAACTGGTTCTAACCTATGCAGACCAGGAACGGGCAGAACCAGGTGTACCACAGCACGAGAAGACCGATACTTGGTGAACACCATGCTTCGAAATCGCTTTCTCACAGGAACTGAACTCACAAATCAGTTTCGACGCCTCGGAGGAAGTAACCCAAGTGCATGGGCAGTAAGACGTCGGCTTGCTGAATCTAACTTAAAACCCCTTAGACCTGCAAACGGCCCTAAACGGCATCGTATTTCAAGACTAAGATATGCCCAGAGCCACGTAAATTGGAGTATTGAAGATTGGTTAAAAGTTATGTTCTCCGACGAATCAAAATTTATGCTCTACAAGCACGATGGAAGACACAGAGTGTATCGAAGACCAGGGGAAAGATTCAAGCAAGCATGCATCGAAGAAAAAGTAGCCTACGGTGGTGGGTCTGTACTTGTGTGGGCCGGAATTTCTTCTGAAAGTCGCACAGAGCTGGTGATCATAGAAAACGGCTCTTTAACTAGCGAAAGATATGTGGAAGAAATCCTCAATGATCACGTTGGTCCATTTATGGTCAATTTAGGTGGGATACTATATTTATGCATGACAATCCCGACCTCATACAGGTAGGATTGTGAATGACTACCTTCAAGAGATGAACATTACTCGTATGGAGTGGCCAGCGCGCAGCCCGGATATCAACCCGATCGAGCATGCATGGGACGAGCTAGGCAGATGCGTAAAACAACGAAACCCTCCCCCAATCACGCTTCGTGAGCTCAAAATTGCTCTCACAGAGGAATGGGAGAATATTCCCCAAAATCGTATAAGGAACTTGGTGTACAGCATGCCAAACCGCGTAAACGCAGTAATGGAAGCACGAGGAGGCAATACGAAGTATTAAAATTCAAGAAAATCGTAATAAAGTTCAAAAATTTCATGTTTCCTATTTTTGTTTTAAGGAGAGATCAGCAGTTTTTTCTTTATGTAATTTTGTGTTAATAAAATGTATGGTGACTCATATTTTTTTTACTTTCATTTAAGGAGTATTACATTGTCTATTAAATACAATTTATTGCATTAACCTATCATTTTTAGTTTCCGAGATTTTTAACATTCTTTAAGTGACCCGGATTCATTGCTCTCGAGTGTATATTGGTAAGTGTGTATCATAATATAGGCTTATTTTACATGGATAATAGATGTGCACAATCATAATGAGCCTTTCATGCACTGCGTCAAATGAAAAACCACTTTATTTTCGTCACTATTTAAGATTAGTCTATCTGTGAATTGAGATTGAATTCCCTGAGAAGGTAACACAAAGATAAGAACACTGAAGATAAGTAACCGGGAATCTTTAATAAACGGGTCGTTTCCTCATTCGCTCCGTCTAATCAAACCAGCGAGCGCTTTGCGGTTAATAGAATCGGAAAACCATCAACGGATGCGCCTCCCTCAGATTAAAGGTTGTTCTAACTAACTTATTGCCGATTCATGCTAAACGGGGTAACCAAACATTAGTATTTTAATGGTCAAAGCGCTTGTTTCCTAGATGGAAAGAATCAGTATGACAGAGTGTGTGTTTTGTTCTATTCATATCGTGTACTCACTCACTATTACACTAATAATAAGTAATTCTATCATTCGTCTAAGCCGATGACGTTGCAGCCATTAATAATATTCTTGAAACCAAAAGCTTACGCTGTACATTTTTTACCTATAGTTAAGTGACAAGTTAAGTGATAAGTAAGTGATAAGTAAGTGTATCGTTGTCGTATATAATACAAACTATAAGTTAACTGTGCCACAGGTGCACTAGATAAATGGTAGTTTGTACTGTATACGTCAGCGATACGTTAAACATGCAAACTTGTGCTAACTGCTACTTTGCCCTTTTTTTCAAGGGAAGAAAAGATGAATAAAACTAAGGACGAATCAATGCCGAGAGTTACAAAGTACATTGTTGTCCTCTCTTTTTCTTAGCATGGTAACTCTAGTAAAAGGGGAACCCAATAAAACTTTAATTCGTTAAATGTTGTTATAGGGCCCGGTAAGCTAAGTCCATCAAACAAATTGATAAAATATGTTGAGGTATAGCCGTAGAGGAATTGATTAGTCTCGGAAAACAAAAACAGTTCTCGATTTGGTGAAGGAATTTCGCTAGGATGGATTCACTAAACGTGTGTACCTTCATAATTAAGTGACGTAAATGATAAACGAGGATCAATAAACTTCATAGTTAAAAGTTTATAATGAACGTGAGTTGTAATTTCAACATATATAATAAAAATGTAACGGATCGCTGTTTGTATATGAAAGATATATGCGAAATAAATTATTGAGATTTTAATGAACGTAAATAGAATGAAAAAATATATATTGTAAGAATTTTTGTATATGTGCATACTCCGGCTTCTGATTAATAACAGATGCATTACTCTATTTCCAAATAACGCCCGATTGAGCACACATCAGTTCGAAGCTTCGAAGTATATCAACTGTCACCAGCACTAAGCACTCATATCTCAGACTGCTTTGTGAAATGTCACATATATGAACATAGAACTATACTATACTATATCAAACTATCTATTGTTGCAGATAAACACGTAAGTTTATGAAAGAGTGCGTGTGTTAGTCTGTTACTTTTTGCTCCGAAAATGGCTTATATATTTGAATGTACTTTTGAAAAAGAAATAAACTCTTACAAGCAAGAAAATAATAAACTATTATTACCAACCGGCGAAACACTCACGTTGGGGATCGAATACGTCGACCCAGGTAGTGCCCGTCGGGAATTAACACACGCCGAAGATGAGCATCTGATACTGGATACATGGATCGACGAATTCGATCCCTAATGTAGCTAAATGTGTAGTGTTTGCCGATTCATATTATTACACAGTATATGTGTCAAGCTCACCAGAATTTCAGTACTAGATAAAATTATTAGGATAGTTGGTACTTACTTACTTTTTAGTATACTTAATAGGCTCGCGTTTGACCACTATCTCACTCGACGTTAAATGATGATGCGGTCGATGATGTTGCAGATACCAATACAAGAAACTCTTAATTTGAAGACTCCCACATAGTACCTCTTCTATACTTATACCTATACGTGTGGTGTGATAGTAACAAAAATAAATCGTAAAAACATAGGATCATCCGTCAGTAATTTTGAAATTTGGGTGAAACAAACCAGAAACCAAGCTGTACTGTATAAATTCATTTATTGGTAGGGCCGCCATCACAAAAAGCCTGCATAAAGTTCGGCATTCACCTCTAGGGACATATTTCACCCTGTCACGGAGGTGAATTTACGTAAGTATCTATTATGTTACGAAATATACTCAAACAACGTTATTTTTGTAGAAGTGTGCTCTGAAAAGATTTTGTACGTTGTTTTCTTTGATACTTTCTACAATTTGTTGTAGAGGTTTTCTTTGAAAACATAACGACTTCGTCATACTAAGTTGTAGTTTCGGATTTGTATTTGCTGATCAAAATATTAATCCATCAAAGGTCATCATGCGGCCAGACGCAATAGAAATTTCATTGTTATAATATAACGACTTCTTAAAGGGTTAATAAGGTTTTGAAATGGGCATTTGTAATGTCTTTAAACTCAAAAATTCTATATATATTGCACTGTCTTAGAACACAGAAACACAAGAAGGTGTATTTAATCATACCTACGCTAATCTACGTCATAATAATACCTGCGCTACTCTACGTTCTGGAGGTCATTACCGTATTAGGACTAGTTTTTCAGGGATGAATCTGCTTGAATAGTAGAAGAGCTTTGGCTACTCATAACTCGGAATTTTTACTACTCCCTGAGACTTAGCCTGAGAGAGCAATCAAAAATAAATATAGTTGGGTACCAATTGAATGCCAGCGTCTGCGTGTGTGGTTTTAGTATTACTACATCTTTTTATTACACACTATACATAACTTAGTTGTACTTTGATAGCTTCAAGGCAGAAATCTACAACTGTAGGAGTACCCACCAAGACTGATCCTGCAGAAGTCCTGCATCCCTCGTGAGGATGTGAAGAGGAAGAGGTGTGCGACTAGATACCCACCCTTTTCATGAAAGCAATAACAAAACTAAAGTTTTATATAAGAAAGTGAGAAGTGAGTTTTGTAAAAATAACGTCATTGCTTTTAAAAATTTTGGGATAAATCCACGGTGATACAGCAAAAGCTCGGGAGTAATAACGAAGCGACTCTACATTAAAAACATTATGAAGACAAATATAAATATGAATAACAAACTTGAAACTTTATAAAAGTAACTTCTAACATACAATTGACGCAGTACCCGGAGTCAGCTAATATACCACTTAATAAGGATAAATTAGACGTTCTTACTAAACCAACCACTCATCAATCTTCCATCTACTTGACAGTGATATTTAATTATACACACAGATATACAGACATACAGACAGACAATATTTAATTATAATCCCCAATTTCCCAAAAAAGCTCTAAGTGGCTTGATAACTAAGTTAACGAGAATGGCAGGGAGTAGGTAGACATACCAATGAATAAAGAACGCGTCAAAGGAAAATGTTCTATTCTAGAGATGATTTTCATATATATTGTATTGCTCAATGTCCAACTATATTTTTACCATATACATTTTAACAAAGTTAAATTTTAAATTAATAAATAATACCTTGGTAACCTGTTAGTCACCGGCACTTTGTTAGAGCCACCAGCGATTGGTATTTAAATATAAAATCTATTAAGATTTATTTAGTAAAATCAATATCGTATAAATACTCGTATATAACCCTACGAAGAAATAATAGTCAGGAAGCATAATTCAGAACAAATTCCACACAAAAAATGGCCCTTCAAATCAAAACAACGTATAATTCCAAATACAAATTACTTCCAAGGTTACAAATAGACATGTTCGGTGATTGGTTTAAATTCAGAAGGAAAGCAGGGATTGGTTTACGCGCTTGCTGCAACATCTACAATGACAGCAGAGCGGCGTGGACGATGTTATACAACAAGTGGACTGGACCAACTCATTAATAAATCAATCGTACATCTCGTATGTCTCGCGAAATATGATTAATTTATTAAGTTTTTGTCTAGAAGACATAAGAAGAGATTTTTCGCAATTCGCACACAAAGAAAGATTATGAAACATTTTAGGCTTATACATTATACAAAAAAAAATAAGTCGTTATTTGCCAGCTGGATGTTATCCAGTGGTCACAGAATACCTTCATTATCAATCTAGAAAATTCAATCAAATTATATAATTACTTTAGAAAAGCACTGTGTTGATATTACTTACAAATTAATTAGCAACTCAGCTAAACCACTTTAAAATTTGCAGAGGGTAAATTTTCATTAGCTTAAAAATTAAACGTGCTTTAATTTGACCAAACAATGAACTGTTTTTTAATGCTATATAGTTACCTATATTACATACCAACTAGGCAGGCAATCATTTATTGTTAATTGTCTGCATTATCTCTTTAGAGCGTAAACGCTTTGGAAGTGCCAATTTTTGCCGAGTATTTGAAGGGTCACATAATAATGATTGATATGTATATTATGTCAATTATTCTTACCTGATGTAATAGAACATTATTTGATTAACAAGTTCAAGTTCTATAGACTACATTCAGAAATTGTTTATTAGTTTGTTATTGCTGAGCGGTTTCTACACACACACACGTTTTTAAAATCAATCATATAACCGGTCGCGCCAGTCACGAATCGTCAGACGCGGCTGAGGCCTCTTAGAGAGAGGTCAGAGGACGTATCGCTCTGACGCCCGCGCTTACACAACTAAATATTAGTGCGCTCAAAACTTCCTGATACTTATTGAGGTAACATTTCTAAGTGGGATTCTAACAATATGACATTTAGTGCATCAACAATAGAAATTTCATTGTTATAATGACATCGACCCTTGAGGGGCTAGTATTTTGCTATTAACCAAATTTCTTATGCTTATACTTGGTATCCAGGAATCCATGCTGGAGCCGGAAACTGGTAGCAGGAACTATGTGATGGTTAATAGTAGACACACCGTGTTTGGGATCGTATGAATCGTCTTCGCGATACCTTTTTTCTAGCTGGTGGCTCTCATCTCTTTTTGATAGGTACATTAGTTAAATCTTACTTTTTTATAGTCTATGTTCTTGTAGATAACATGTACTTGATTAATAATTATCATTTCATGTTAATTAATGTCGATATTAAAAATAAAATGTGTCCTGCGTGATATTTTATTCCACCTTTTTGACCTACGTCTATTTGTGACATAAAAACCAAAGTAGATAAGAAAAAGATCCAAATATTAATGCGCACTATTTTGCTCAAGCGGTAAGGCCACTGCCGCAGGGCGCGCTAATAAGTAACTCGCTAATGTAAACTAAAATAGCGCAGCGCTGCGCTGAATAAAGGCTCTTAAAGATGTTGATGTTTCTTCGGGACAAATCATCAGCATAAAAAGATAAATATTATATTTTATATAACATAATTTAAAAAAGCAGTAGGTACTTACTGTACCAACTGGTAGGTAGGTACTGCAGTTTTGTGTAACATGGTCCATAATTTTTTATTATATAACTACCACAGGCAATCATACTCTTGTTTTTCTAGCTTAAGTGCAGCTAGGCACTTATTTTGCCGCATTGAATAAGCAAGCGAGAATAAAACATAACAAGAAAAACCATTGGACGTTACATACATTTCAGTATTTAGTCCTGAAGAAAAAAATACATCCTAAATTAAATAAAAATTGACTGACTTTATTTTGCATAGTATTGACCATCTCGATTTGTTAACGTATTTGAACATCTTTGAATAATTATAATTTTGCTATTATTTACTAGTAAAAGTGATCCCTTGACATTTAAATCGTGTATTGTTTCTGCACCACTTCACAACGAATGCTGGCATGATGATCCACAACTGAAGTTCACAATGATAAAAATGAAAATGTACGCGAAGATTTGAAGTGTGCTCGCTTGCAAGTAAAATGTCCGACTGATGACGTACTGAACACGAATTTTAAGCCCCGCCTACTTGAACACGACTTTTGTTGGGTCATTTTTTTAACGCAGTTACAGTTCCTGACTATTATTCTTCGTAGATATAACCATATAAAACGCATGGACCGTGACAATATGCTCATATATTCAAGGCTCATTGCAATGTCGTAGTTAATAAAATAACATTTGATTTTTGAGAATTACTGTCAGAATTTTAAAACAATTGCGCGGCATATTTCTATATTCGTCAATGTGATAATATCTATCTCTTATAATTTCCAGCTTATTTCACACACTTTCATAGTCCCACATTTATTCAGCATAATTCTAGCAGTATCTAGGATTAAAAAGCTTTTCCCATTCAGATGGGGGTATATTGGTATTCCTCGTTAATTTCCTTAGAAAGATTTAGTAATGTAACGTATCCACCGCTTTACTAGAGCGCGTCTTAGACAGGACGGTGACTCAGTGACCGACTTAAAATGTGTGTGATCTACTTTTCTCTGAATACTTGAAAATAATCGAATTTGTTGCAATCATAAATTCATATAACAAACGTACACAAACACGTCCACTTATAGAGAAGGCCAAATTGATCGCGAAGCGGTTTACATTTTAAAATTACATCTTAATTTTAATACAGAACGATTTAAGAAAGAAAGATGGTTAGCGAGGACTTACCACCTTCTGGGAATCCAAACATTCTGTGAATCCTAAGACCGTAATAATATTGCATGACCTCTGGACATCCAGAGCGACTAGGTACTTTGTGCATCGGTAACATTTTGAGTAGGCTAAATTAGACTATAGATGAAAAAAAATCACGACTCACGAATAATATAATTTGGTCTCTATCGCTAAATATAATATTTAGTCAGTCATCGTGAAAGATGCCCAGAAAATCCGCCTAAATTTGTTTAATATCAATATAAAATAACCGCGAAAACCTGAGAAATCATTTCGTATCTCTCCGTCTGTTTGTGTGTGTCTTGTCTATCGGTTGTTGTTGGCTTACATTTTACGTAACCGTATTACTAAAAGTAAACGTCCATCATCCGTCTACTAAATCGTTCACTTACACTTTCCATCCTATTTAGTTCTTGTGAGTAAGAGTGAGATAGAAGCATCCTGAGTTTGATTGTCATGACCCTATATCGGTTTTATATCGATAAGCCTACGGGACGTCTTCCATTTTTGCCGAGGGAGTGAGGGTAAGATGGTTTGCTTATTGCAGATAATATGTTATGTTATTTTTATAGCAGACATGTGAAACTTAAATATAAAAAATAGCGCCGTAAGTACTAACTTTCAAAAATGCTGTAGCACGCTTAGAATCTCTTGTTACAGTATGTGCGACTTATAATTTTATATTATTAAGGCCGAATTCACAGAAACAATGAAACAATATGTTTCACATGTGTTCAATTATTTTTGAGTTATATATAAAAGCTCCACTTCCTTTGTAGTATGCCACTGATCTGTTGTGTGTGAGTGAATTCAAATTCTAATGTTGTAACTAATTAACACGTTGTAATGATTAATCTTAACTCAATGTATTTCACACTTTTCAGTGTAATTTCAAGTCAGTTTTTGTTCATTTTAGTGACCCTTTCTACTTACAGGATTGATTATCATTCACTGTTAATAAGGGTATCATCACGATAGGAGAAACACTTTTCAATTATCCGCAAAAAACTGCTTGACCGAATTTGATGAAGTTTAAAAGGGACCACTTAGAAAGTAATTCTTTAAAAAAAAAAAGAATCGGTCCACAAATGGGAAACAAATAAGTGAACATGCATAAAAAATACACACGTAGGTTAAAAAGTGTGAAATTACTTGTCGAAGTCGGTAGATACTCTAGGTACCATGTGCACAATATTGTGATAATAACTACTTTTGGACTGTCATGGTACCGAATTCAACAAGTTCTTTTACAATCTATTGTATTGAAGTCGATTCCATTTTTAATAACTTCATCACACGATTGATGCTACCAGTTGCTACTAGTTGCTACGAGTTTCCATGTCGATGGCCGAATATCCCTCACAAGTATGATACAGTGTAGTCGCGGTCGAAGTTGATAAATTAAACCATTAGTGATGGCATTCTATTAAAGCTAACATGGCTACACTAAAACATTACTTGTACATTGTGTGTGTACTCTGTTGCAGCAAGTATGAGATCGGAACGACTCATAAATACAAGGTTTACGGACGAGAACCCTTCACGGATGTTATTTCACTCGCAGTGCTTATATGAAAACAGTTAAGGTTGATGTCTTACTAGTTTCTATTAGAATTACGGTAATACAAGTGTAGTGTACTTATTCAATGATGCAAACTGGTCCCATACGCTGCGGAAATTATTGATGATAGAGCAAAGTGATGTAGGTATTATAGAGGTAATTAATAACTACAAAAAAGCCTGCAGTGCCATACGTCAACTATTACCGTGCCTATCATATGGTTGCCAGGCATGGTCTCTTAGGAGAAAATCAAAGAGAAAATGGCCATTTACCAACGAAATATGTATAGAAGCATTTTAGGCATCAAAATTTCAGACATTGTATGTAATAAAACAATACGAAAGAGAACTAAAGCACCAGATGTAACACAAACGATAAGACTTTTGAAATTGACATGGGCAAGCAATGTCAGCTGACTAAATAACGAATGATGGACATAAAGGGTTACAGAGTGGATGACACCTCTGAACGGAAAATGAAACCAATGATGGCAGAGGAAAAGATGGAGGGACATATTTTCTAAGATAATCGGACCCAACTGGATGAGGAAGGCAAGAGAAGGAGTAGAGTGGAAAGATTTAGGCCTACGTCGCAGAGGCGATACATTATAGTATAAAATAAAATGTAATAGTTAATTAGATAAGCCAATGTTAGATATTTGTGGGAGATTAAAGGCTTTTTATTTATTTTATGTCAAATATTACAGTTATAGTATTACTTTTTTAAAGCACTAACGCCTGCTTAGCGATACTACAAATTGAAATTTTTTATAGAGAAAAATTCACACCCTCGGACGGGATTCGAACCCGTGTCTTCCGACAATCCGTGTCAGACGCCATGACCTGGACTGACCTAGGCCTAGGCTGGAGGTCCGAGCATCGAGCTTTAACCCTCTATCTGATTTAACCGTCGTGTGGGGACGGATCGACTACTATTGACCAAAAAAAAATGTCAGCATTGCAGTTGTCAATATAACTACTTTTTTACGTTTAAATATGCAGTAGTAACGCCGGTACAGATTAAACCACATTATTCGTACCTTAGTATTTAATCCTAATAATAAAAAAGAAAGATTTTATTGTTTGTTTGTTTGTAATGGAAACACAAAAACTACTAAACCGATTCAAAAAATTATTTCATTAGTAGAAATCTACATTATGCCCGAGTAACATACGCTATATCTGATTCATCATCATCATCATCATCCTTCACCACGCGGGTGAAATCACGGAGTGCAGCTAGTGCATATATATACATAATATATAAATAATACAAGAATTGCTCGTTTAAAGTACCTATTAGATAATGTTCAAGTGGTCGGCTGCCTACAAACTGCACTGCGATTGTTATCGCGGGCACGAGTCTTTATGTTATTAGTTTCCCATAAATCAGTAAATTGACTTGTTAATACGAGCATGATTACAGGCCAAATATATGGCATAACCTGCGTTGAACCCACCAAAGACGAACTTGCGCAGAAAACTCTCTTTACTTATTACTTGATTATCATCCATCATATCACGTATAGGGATTTGCTGATGGATGTGAATAACTCGATGCCATATAAACAGAATATTGAATTATCTTGTATATATATTCAGTAACTATTTACATTATACCTTTCTCGGTTTTTCTTGACTTCGTTTAAAAATATTGAATTACATATTTATGTACAAGCAACTTCTGTGTAAGGTTTGTCACGTGTGTTTTAGGATGAAAAGTATATAAAAGCGCTACCGTAGTACCTACCAAAACATACACATACATGAGTGTCCAACCAACTTGTGTGTCTGACTGGCCAACCCATGTAAAAGTTTTCAGGCTACCCGTAGGCCTTCGACATAGCCTAACAACTGTTGTCCTAAGACAAACAACCAGGACCGACGGCTTAACGTGCCTCCAAAGCAAGGAAACGCTTAGTTGAATAATGTACCTAGTGGTCACCCGTTCAAATCCTAACCGCAGCACACGTTGCTTAACTTGATCGGTAAAGATCGCCAAGTCAAACTCCACTGCAAGCACTTCCTCTACCTACTGCGAGCGCTAGGTACTCGCCACTGAAAAATAAAGATAAACGTCTTCATAAAATAATATATTATATAATAACAATACTTTTATATCGGCAACATCGAGCTCAACTTTTACGTTCTCATAACTTCGATAGATTTCACATTTATGTTTATGTTAATGCCATTAAAAATAGTAAAGAAGCCCCCATAAAATACCTATAAATATACTATATGGGTAGCAGAACTTATTACAGAACTTTTCAATGGAACATATCATCGTAGCCTACATAATAATATATCAGAAAATAATTAAAATCTGTTGAATATTACTTGAATAATATTTAAAATATAATGAATATATTAACCATCCGGTCTTAAATCCAAGAAGGTCGGCAGCTATTTCGGCAGGGTCGGGATTTGTGAGCAAGAATAACAAAATTAACGAAATTGTCAGCGACTAGAAACTTTAATGAATTTTGAATTAAGTAATCAAAGACCACAACCTCACAAAAACCCTTGCAAGTATATAATTAATTGAAAATGTTAGAAATTAAAACTGATTAGTTATATAATATGTTTTATTTTTTATTATTATATTGAAGAGACCAAATGACATTTGCGACACCAACAATCTAGGAGAAGTGCTTGTAACTCCCCTCTTTCGACCCTAACTCTTGGTAATAAAAAGTAACTAGCCTACTCGTCCCGTAGTCTAGAGCTCTAATCCTGGGAACGGTACTACCAATTGTAACTACCCCTAATCTTGGCTAATAATATCTAGATGATTCCGGCCTACGTTTTTAATTCCTCAGATAAATAATTACACATAATTAGATCGAATCATAACTTAACATTATCCAGACAATAAATCTAAACTAATGAATGAAGAACTGATTTAATATATGGCCAAGGTGTGATCGTCTAGCTCATAGTGGAAGGACCGAATATTGTGAGCCGTGGTAACTCAAGTTCTTTACAGGAAATACTGAGACAATCCTATCCTAATTGTAAGAGAAATAAATAATTATTATAACGATAAAATTGTACCTATGTAGTAAGCACATGAAGACAAATCTTATTCCTACTGCAAGGGTTAATTAAAATTACCCTAATACTGTTATACCATTTTGACCCCAATCCTGTCGTTACTATTAGAGATTATATTTAGCCATAAGATTTCTATAAATTCGCAAAGCATAGATTGTAATAACCTAACTTCAAGTAAACACAAAATCATATATTAAATGCTGAACATTTGTACCTAGAACATGGAATGACACAGAAAATTATCACACCATAAAATAATAAATCATAAACTAATTAGTTAATTATTGTTAATAACTAAATGTAAATATCCATAGTTGTATTTGTTTGTTCTATGATAGGCAAATGTTGTTCAGTAAAGGTAATTGTTTTCATGTATTCTCCTAAAAATGAGAATTCTACGGATATTTATCATTGTAGATAACCAGAGCTAGGAAAACATTACGGGCTTGTGACCGTAATAAGCTGGATTAAGAGGCCTCTTGACGTAATTACAACACTCTCCATTGCTGTTCTAGCTCAAATTACCCCCCTTAACACTTATTACTAACGCTGAATAAGATTTGGAAACACAATGCTGAGATAAGAATATTTTATCTAAGATGTATTTAAGCCTTGTTATTTTGTTTCTGTATAAATAATTTGTTGCTCCTTTGTCTCATTTCACCTCCTTATTTTATTTGTAGGACTATCTTAAATTCTATAAAACAGTCACAATATCCAGACAGATAAATGTCTTCAACATAACATGATTAATTGACAAATATTTATTGAACAATTAACTGATAATATTAACCAATGACTTGGACATCTCTAAACTGTCTTTTAGTCTACGAGAAATCCAAAGAGCAAGTGTCTCTATTCAATGATCAATTTCATCAATCATAACTCCATTATTTTAGAAGAGTAATTTATTAAGTTTAACATTTATCTTGGAGACATCTCATCTATCCGGAAAAAGTCTAAAATGCCTAAATTCTAGGACTTACGTGAGTAACCTCGTCCAACAGAATCAATCCAATCCCCTCTGGCAGGTGGCAATTCACTAGCACTTACACTTCACTTTTCACAGACACTTCACTTTGAATATTTCACTTTTCACTTTATCGCGGACAGCAACTTTGGCTTCTAGACGGTAACTGGTTTGGACGGCCCATTCGTCCCCTTTTTATACTACCCAAGTGTCCGTATCTGGTCTCCAACCTGTCTCCGACTCAACCAATCAGACTCCTTGAGTACCCATTTCGACCAATAGAACTCTCGTTCCATTTTCAAATATTGATGAGCCATTATTAGCTTTCCAATTTTAAATTTATTTGAATTTAGAATAATGTACGCAAGCTGTCCTCATCTTGTCTCCGACCTAACCAATCAGATCCCTTGAATACACATTTTGAACCTACGTTCCTTTTTCAAATATTTATGATATGTTATTTTGTTTTATGAGTTTTATTTGAATTTGGAACCTGTCTCCAAGCGTTCTCAGCCTATTTACATCATTCAGCTGCCGTGATTCTGAATTATGTTAGTTAGTTAATTATTTAATTTGTTAGATCTAATCTGTTAGTTTTAATCATTTCCAAGTATTGGAAATCTATACATAGAAATGTAAGCGTTAGTTTGCTAATCGTAGGAATATTATGAATCTTAGTTACTGCATAAACCCTCTTAACATTCACTTTGCTTTTATTAGATATAATTTTGCATAAAATCCTGACTTATTAACTTCATTGACAGGAAGTTCTATAGCTCCATGATCTATGTCTGATAGTCGAGATTTAGTCTATTGAGATATAACTTTTTAGATATTTAATATTTCCAAAGGGTGCTATTAGATTAGATTTCCATCATACTGATGTATCTATATATTTGTGAACGTAGCGGAACGCATTGTGGACCGTTACAGCCGACCCCTGAAAAATTTGCGAAAATCCCAAACATATGCAACTGGAGGAAATTTTTCACCCTTGATAAACTGTTCACAAATATAAACCAATAATAATTATACAACTTCTAAAATATAACATTGTGTAATTCTAGCGTAATTAGTATTTGAATTCAAACAATCGAATGTAAATGTAGCCCTACATCGTGTGGTGAGTCCTTTAAACCGAACCGAAAATGAACATTCCCCGAGTCCCAATGTGAGCTTTTTAATGCTTTAACTTTGATATCAAATCACCCCCCACAAGGGAATCTACTTCGAACGGGGAAATTGGGTTGTGAGTCCAATCTATCAGAAGGATATGATGAAGATGCTTCCCATCCAAACCAACTTTTCGTTTGCCAAGAATCACAGCTACATCATCCCATTCATTACAGATTCCGTTAACAGCAGAAAGATGTTAATCTACCAAAGCCGCAACACCACACTCAGACGTGAACATCAAAGCAAAATCCATTTTCGACTGGGAGAATGTGTAGTTGCCGAGATTTGAGTGTTAGCTTCGTGTGCAGAATTGGTACCAATGAAATCAGCTTCTGCTGATGCGTAATATTGTCAACAGACCTAACCTAACACCAAAGTAACTCCTTCATTGAAACCAATTGTAGAGTGTCAGTTAGTCTATCAAACAAAAAGGAAAAATAAAAGACTAACCAGTTCAAATTCAAACACGAACTAGCCGTCTCATGCCTACTAGTCTGTTAAACTACTAAGCCCTGCTTACTTGAACAACTCAGTTTATCCAATCATCGCTTCCATTAGTTCTGTCTTCACAAATCAATTAATACTCTCCATCCAAACACCTGTCAGAATCTCAACTCCACGATTTTTCACGCCACTTAACAGTTCAACACCCCAATATAGGCAATAAGATCACGAATTACACAGTGATTGTAATAGTTTATATCAATTTCAATCAAATCTCTTCGACCCCATTCCTTATTATGACACAGACCCCGCTCATTTCTTTTCTCATCTCAATTCTATAATATACAAATAAGACTGAACATTTCCCCTTGGTTACACAGGTCTAAGGACTTTAAGAAGAAAGCTTATACCTTAAATTCTTTACTGTTTATATGTGCCCCGACCCCCTTATAGCAAGACTAAATCATATTAAATAGGCAATGTTTTGTATGTTCTCCATGGCATTGTATGTTTATTTGGCGAATTTTAGATTTTTCTATATTTTATTGACAATTGACACATAGTTGACTTATTTCCAATTATTTTAAACAAGTGTTTAGTTAGCATCACCTTATGCCAATGTTTGGCTCATTTTCATGTAGTCATCCTCAAGTTTTTTCTTATTCCTGAAAAGAAGATTGTTACTTCCCCCAATGGGTACGATATTTCGGTTCATTCAGAATAATTAAATAGTATAATTTGCATTTCATCATCCTAAAAATTAACTTGAAAATGCATATAATAGATTTGGTTATCTCTGCCCTAATTTCAGCATTGTGTTTCCTTAGCATTGTGTTTTTTTTTCGTTTGTTTGTTTCCATCTAAGCACAGCGTTTCCAAACCTTAACAGCGTCAATTATTTACAACCTTACAAAATTTTTAACAGTGACTTCCAATAATTTTTTAAAATATGATACATTGGCTTGATTTTAAACCGAAATTTTGGAAAGACCGCCAACACTCCCCTCCATCTATGTATATGTGGGTAAACTTCAATCGCTTTGGAAGAATTGAATAATAAATAGTTTTGCTTTTTTTTTTTTTGTAAATTTTACCGTAAAACTTTACTCGGATATGCATAGATGGGTCTTTCCCCTTTCCCAGCATGACAAGTTATTATTATTTATTCGCTTTTTTTTTTTTATTAATTGCGATGTTACAGACATTTCTTAAAATAAATTACATAAGTACCAACCAAATTAGTTTTTTTTTTTTTTTATGAAAAGCCGCCAACTTTCCCCTCTACCCAAGTCTTTAGATATAACCCCTCCTTTCTTTATAAAATTATTATAAATCATATTCCATTTCGGTACAATTTATAATTACTATGATTGTAAATTAATCGTGTGAAAATATATTATTAAGAATTTATAAACTTTTTTCTTATAAATTAGCTATATTTAGTTAAATAGTTATATCCAATGATTTGGGTAGGCTTTTCCCTTACCGCCTGTTGATGTATTGGTATTCATTATTATTATTATTATTATTTTTGTGACATATTTTTATATACTATCTTAAATATTTGTTACATAAACGAATTTATTGAATTTAAATGACTTATACATAGCCTTGGTATATTTTTCTATACAAACTTCGACAAAACAAATACTTACAATTATTATTGCATTTATGTCTAAAAAAAAATCATTTTTAATATCCATTTTAAAAACAGTTATTATGATGTCCAACCAGAGAAAACTTACATAGTATTTTATAAGGCAATTACTTTTATTTGAAACCCATTAGACTGAGTTTAAATCAAGCCAAGAAGCTAATTTTTACATCTACTACTGTGTAATTAATCCAACCTCGAATTACATGTTATGTATTCACTTTGCATCAATCGTTATATAATTCAAAAACCTTACCAATTTCTAACTTAACACTAGATAATATTAAATGAACAAAACTCTTACGATTACAAGTTATAGATTAAAAAAAGAAAATACAATTTAAAAGTATATAAAAAGTTCAAAAATTTAGAGAAAAATTAATAATAAAATACTCAAATAACTATATCTAATATTATACAAAATCAATTACTATTATATTGTTTCTTACAGCTACTTACATGTTACGCTACAACTAATGCTTACAAAAAAGTATTAATCTAATATCAGTCGTTCCCAAGTCAGCCTACTTAGGTTTAGAGATTTCTTCGGCCCCACTAATAGATACCAAGTTATTTATAATATTTTGATAAGTGTATAGTGTTAAATTTACCCCTAATGATGTTTGTTTTTGGATCAACTAAAATATACACATTTTGATATGGGTTTCCTGCTATTACATATGGCCCTTCATATAAAGGTGAAAACTTTCTTGTTAACTTCTGCATTGCATCAGATTTGTTTAATCTTTTAATTTTTACCCAATCTCCAATTTGATAGTTAATTATCCGATATCTCTGATCGAACTTAGATCTGCGTTGCTCCCCTGCCTTAACTAGGTTTGTTCGAACGGTTTCACGAACCTTTCTAACATCCAAATCCACATCTGTTTTGTCTATACTTTTATCGATTGCTAATCTCATCGGTTTCCCATATAATATTTCGCAAGGTGTGAACATAGTACTACTGTGCAAGGTATTATTATATAACTCTTCTATTTTTGGTAATGCACCCATCCCTTATGGTTTAGTCTACAATATGTTCTAAATAACCGGCCTGACTCTTTATTGACCCTCTCTGTGGTATTTGGGCGAGGATTGCGGACGCTTGTGAAGACAACGTTAATTCCTTCTCTTTTCATGTTCTCTCTCCATACTTTGCTGGCAAATTGTGAACCATTGTCTGACATAACGGCTTTTGGTTTTATTATGTCAAAGAATTTCTTCATCCGACCTCATACTGCTGTAGTTGTTGCTTTTCTTAGCTCATAAAACTTTACAAATTTGCTGAACCAATCTTGTATGTGCTGGCCCCATTTGTCACTTGTTCATTTTGAGATGCTCCATCATTTGGAACACTTCGCTCCCCCCTTTCCAATATAAACTCTTCTCTCGTATACTTGACATTTCTCTTTAAATTGCGCCTTGGTCTACCCATTGTTCAATCCTACAGAAATTAATTCAGTAAGTACCTTTATAAACCCACAATAACTAAATACTAAAATGAACTATTTTAATTTAAAGCTTTTAAGCAGTATTGTAAGATTTGATACGCTTCTCCTACACTACTTGTAACTCATAACCCTATTCATCTTCACTAATAATTTATATGCAATCCTCCAAATCCCTAATTTCCCTAACAAACAGCGCAAGTTCTTTTAACTCCGAGCAAGTACCATAATATACATAGTCAAAATTCAATAATACTATATATTAAGAAGAAGAAAAAAAATAAAAGATTAATACGATCAATCACACGAACTCAAAAATATTCGCCAACAGCACATAAATTTCTGTATTATTTGTTTTCCTATACATGTTGTGATGACATGAAAGTAAATAAACCTTTTGTAAATTAATCCATTCTATTTCTAATCTTTAATTTGTTTTGCACAGTTTTTTTTTTTTTTTTTAGATAGAATTATATTAATTCAAGAGTTTTGCTATAAGGTTCTATCACAAATTTATTTCCTATAAAAATAATCTTAGGGTGGAACATTTCCCGCAAAAACATATCATGTTTATGTAAATATTATTTTGTAAAAAATTCGAGGAACAGATTGCGGAATTTTCGCATTAATTTCACATACAACCTGGAATTGCAATAACCGGCAAAGATTCTCGCTATAGATCGAATGCAGATAATCGAATACTTGGAAAACTAATGATTCGGAATGTAGCTGGCATGTAACGACGTCTCCTCGGTAATTATTATTTCTACGACTATCTGGGTAAGAACCTAAAACAACGAGTTTTTATTTTTTTATTTTATTTTTTTATTAATTTATTACGGTACCATATAGTCTTATCTAAAATTTCAATTAGTCAATTATTACGAAAGGAACGTCATTGACACAGATTAAGTAGATGCGATATCGCTAATCGGACCGGACCTATAGTCGTAGCGTTCCCAACCGTACGGTAATTATGGCAACTCAAGTTGGCAACACTGATCTCATAGAGCACATACTGATCTATTGTGATTTGTGGTAAAGTGACGCCGTGCAAAGATTATTTCTAACACATATTGTTTTAATTAAATATCGGGAACAGTACCCTTATTTTATTGTGTTGGATCGTTTTAAAAGGTGAGTGACATCAATATAATCGTAGATTGAATGATATGGGACATATCGCCTGGCATAGATAGCGCATATACTGTGTTGCTGCGGTTTTCGCGCTAAGAAAATGGCGTCATAATATCATCTCGCATTGAGCTAACGAAATTACTTAGTTTTTGAAGTGTTAGAAATTGTGTTTTTGTGCAAAGCTTGTGTTACAACGTTCTCGTTTTCTTTTTAGGACATAACCATGACTGACCACATATTTAATCGGAAAATTTATAAATTCCCGGCACTCTGGGACTCATCACATATTCACTACCGAAGTATTGCAGTAAAGGCCTTTTGTCGTGAAGCACTTCTCATCCAGCTAAATCTGGAACTCCCTCATCCAATTACTTTGTCTACTCTGCGCACAAAAATAAAAACATACCAAAAACGGATTTTGCGGCAAAAACAAAAACTAGCTCAACACCAGCGTCAAGTAAGTACATGTCATCCTATTTACAATCTCCTTGTTTTTCCCTTTTTAATATCTCATTTCCTAATATCCTCCCTACATTATTGCTTGCAGATAACAGTTACCAGTGCTCCTACTCCGCATCAAACTCCCGCCGCTTCTACTCCACTAACAATCCAGCTTCCTTTTCCGGGTTTTTCTTCACTCCCTACCACTGAGCAAGAACTAATCAGAAATTTGTTTCACACCATCCATTTGCTTTCTAATTCAACCCTACTATCATCAGAAGAATACATCACCTGTGCGAGTCCCCCCGTCTTACATATTCCTTCCCCGGTTAGCAAGATTTTACTCTAGACCTTCATAATACCCTAGTTACAATGTTTGTATGTTAATTAATAATCGTCTTGTCTTGTTTCCCTAGCCGGAGTCCGTTCACCCTCACTCACCTACCCACAGCTCTATCCCAAACCACGCCGAAATGTTAGCTCTTTCCGTACCCCCACCTGCCTCAGTGAGTAATAATTGCTGCAATTTGATTTGTTAGAACATCTGAATTGTCTACCATAATTTTAATAATTATCCTTTTATTCCCTATCTAGTCACAACCAAACCAATCCGAGAACATCCTATCCGAACCATTTATTGACTATGCCGATCTTCTAACCCAAGATCTTTCCCCTCCATCCTCTGTGAGTATCCGTTTTTCCCTTTTTGTCTAACACATAACAAAATAATGGTTTTAACCGCAATGTTTTCCAATTTTCAGGTTGATACCATCCCATTTCCAGGTCAATTACTATAGAGCAACTGGTCCCTGATTATAGTTCAGGCCTCACACACAATGCAACCTATCTACTACTATTTATTTCCGGTAAGTTTAATTTTCTACTAACTAATCTGTTATGTAAATTTGTATGATAATGCAAACTGATTCAATACAATACTAATTTAGCCTTATTAATGAAAAGATTTTATTGAATTGCAATAGATACATTTCGTTACTAACTTTCCATTTTAAAGATTTATTTAGGGCAAATCTACCGATAAATGCCCCCCATGCTAGCTTGCTAACTATATAGTATACCCCTTACTGCAGGACATAATTATGATAACTTATGAGCTTAATGTTCAAACATTTGTATTCCTGCACATCAACAATGCAACAAGCAAAATATAATGAACTGCTTTTCATCAACTGTTCCTAAGTTGCAGTACCTATATTGTAATTAGAATTACCTTTTCAGCATGTTATGTAACTTCTAACAGTTTTGTAACATATTTAACCAACTTCAGAAAAAGATTTATGTAGTATGTATATTTTATAGGAATGTTCACTTTACTTAAAGATGTCTAGACCAATATGGGTGTATTTTTTTTTTCTTGTTTCCTCCATGGCTATTTTCCAAACAAAAAAATATTATCAAAATCGGTTCAGCATTTATTTTTTTCAATTTAACTATAAATTAGAAGATAGTCATAGAGCCTCTAATGAAAAACAATCTTCCAAACCTGCTGTCCTACTTCAGGAATCTAACTCATGATTATGACAAATTAAATCAAAGACGCTTTGCTAGCAAAGATGTTCATACTACTTGATGCTATTTTAACATGCTACTTTCTTATCGTCTGTTCACACTAGTAGTCATATAATTGGGTATTAATTAACCAAGCGTTTGTAATAGTAATACTTTCTGCCTTCGACACTACAAAACTGGAAAACTGTTTCATACTATAATCTTTTTTTTATGTTTCCTTTTCCTTTATTCCAGGTTTATCTTGCTTCTTACGCCTCAATCCTACCATATACCTGACCAAGTTCCAGAGCCCAAGACAAAACTTATTCAAGCCTACATTAAACCTGAATTCCGTCTATCCTATGTCTATTCCAATTTCCAACCTCAAACCAAGTTAAGTTAATTAATTTTCCTGCTGCTTCCAATCTATAATCTTTATTTAAATTTTATAACATCATATTCCTCATATTGTCAAATAACTGGTAATCTGAATTTACATTCTGTAACATCATATTCCTACTATCAATTACTCTTAAAAAATATACCTTTTGTTTAGTATCTTTATTCACAACATAGATCAATTAGTGCTGGATGATATTTACATGGTAGGACAGTCCTATAGATATTTTTTTTCACTTCTGGTCACTTGAATTTTAATGAAGTTTTTCACCCCGACCCCCGTCTAAATAATTTGTAACACTAATTTTTTTGTTGAACACTGTAGTATACAAAATATGTAAGTAAGTAACTAGACAAGATTTTCACCCCTGGCCACCGTAACATCCCTAGGTAAAGGTTTTCATCGTAAAACAACTATGTATTTCACCGTACAATTCCTTCTTCTATCATAATATCATACTCATATCATCATCATTTTCCCTGAGGGGTGATATTATCATGATTTTATGTTTTCTAAAAATTGATAGCTCGGGCACTTCAAATGCTAGTACACGCACTGACAGACAAAAAACACGATGGTCGCATTTTGTTCCGTTTACAAATGTAAATGTTTCTAGTGTTCACTATGCGAACATCACACAAATCTACCTGCCTTACTCTCCACAGTTACATTTCAATTATACTGACGGTTAACAGGTCTCCCAAGTGATACCTTCACAATGTTTCTGCTTCTTGGAATTTAGTTTCATTTGGTGGAAACATACTGACTCTTACAACATGACAATTGGACAATATCCTTTTGTTATATGTGACGCCAGAATCACCCTTGCCTAAAACTGCTTCGGTTCTCTAACCGACTAACTATAGTGCAATTGTGTTTCTTAGACTAAACATGCCGAATTCATACATTCACCATAGGGAAAATTTAATTCAATTTTGGATTACTAAATGATGATATAATCGCCTCTCTACTCATTGTGTTTTATTCTAGTTTGTAAGTTCCTTCATTAAAAGGCTATTTACTTATTTACATATTTGCATAACTATAAATCTTGTTGGTTCAACATAAAAATGTATCCTTTAAATATCTCTCCAATAATTCTTCTAGAATAACCAATCTAACCTCACTACTTTGCTATTTGAGAAAATCTATGCCTTCCGACCCTGATCAAATTAGGATTTGCAGTTCAATAAAATAATAATTAAAGTAAATTCATCGCATACTGTTCCATTTTCCTGTGTCTCAAGAAACAGACACACACATAATAACACCATAATCATCCAAAACCAGCACACCAATATTTATGTTATTTACACAAGTTTTTGTTCCTAGAAGGGATCGAACCCATGCCTCTGCCCACAAAGCAGCCTGTCACCAACAGTCATTATCATCAAGTTAATCACTATTTTGAACTAGTTTCCTACACTTAAAATAATTAAAAGCTTTCCTATGAACCTATATCACATTCAATCTACTTTAAATTTGCTAACAAGACTTCATAAATTTCTATCATGTATTCCAATAATTGTCTATGTCTATAATGCAAAACCTTTATTTGGTAATTAACCCACATACTCAAGATACTCTGTACTTTACACTGTGACTAACTACATATTGATATAAACGCAAAATGTACTACCCTTTTGTCTCAGATTCCTGTCCATTCTCACTGCAACAAATTGTGGCGAGATATGCCTAAACATTTCTCACCACCATCCACACTTCACTACATAAAACAAATCTATAAACTTAATTCAACATAAAACTGTAACCAATCCAACCATTATTGTTACCTACTACAAGACTTCTTAAAATCAATTTTCAGTGTCCTGACTCCTGACTGCTAGATACAAGTTTTGTTCTACGGGTTGTCCTGTCTACCAACTGCTGCAACTCTTCGAAACAGTATTCGCCTAATCCGTAAGTACTTTCTCCATAAAATAATACACACACACACACAGACACAAGAATTATTAGAGCTCCCGTATGACATTTTTTTCTTTCTATACTAATACTTTTGTCGCAATTGAAACTATTTTTGACTACTTTTACCTAACTTAGTGACAACACCAGTTTCATCAAAAAAAGTTCAGCTTCTTTTTTATTATTTTATTTTCTTCATATGTATTGAAATATGTAATTGCGATGCCCTGGCTCAAGTCTTGCAGATGTTTTAAATGAAATAAAAAGCAAGCATCACTCATCACTAAAAGGTGTCAAATATATTTTGTATTATACTAGCTCTGGGCTAATAATTTATTAAGAATTGCAGTCAAACTATTGCACACAAACTGACATAAATTGTTTATTGATTTCCTTCCTAAGATAAATATATATATACTAGCAGACGCGACGCGGCTTAGTTCGACTCTGTATCGCGAGCTATTTTTTTCCCTGGCTCCATCTGTTGGCTAAGCTTTGAACTAATTGTACCTTTGGTTAACTGGATCATGTCACTATACCAGGAAGCTATCAACATTCTATACTGTTTATCATAATGAACCTCAAAATGTGTAGATGGCGCTTTATTGAAATCGCGGGAAATTTTGAAATTGAATCTAGCACACTGTAGCTTTAGAACTTTATTTCACCGGGAAAATTCATTAATTTTCATATTTAAACACAAAGTACAAGCATTCAAGTTTCCCAACCGCTTTTTTTTCTATCTGTAACATTTTAATTCTCTTTTCTGAACGAGCTTTATTTTCATTTTCAGATTCGATCTACAAGCGATCCCTACTCGGCCACGCATACAAGAAAAAAAAATGAAAATCAAACCTGCTGACTCCCGAGACCACCGCTTAGTTTTAATTTAGATTTATCTAGTCCTAAGCAAAAATTTTCGTAGATGCCGTTTTATTAAAATTTAATTTCTTTGCGCTTTTTCTTTAGAAAATCAGATATGCAATAAAGTTTAATAACCGTACTTTATCTACATACAAAATTGCATCAAAATCGCTGTAGTTGCTATCAACATTGTTTAGAATCCTGATTTTACGATACCAGGTTTCTATTGTAATAAAGTACATATTCTATTATCAATTCCTGCAGCACTATACCCGTAGTAATAAGTCGCTTATCTGTTCTGTTATTTATTAGCATGGGAATCCTAAGTGTGAAGAGCCTTCCAATCCTTGGTAACTACGGTTCCTAATTGTAACTAAGCTCATCTATATCGATAGTCACGTCACCCACTTTGTAACCATCTATGCCTATTCATGGTCAAGGCACCAAATTGTAACAATCTATGCCTATCCATGGTCACGGCACCAAATTGTAACAATCTTACTCATATTCTATACTGTATTTTGACACTCAATTGATGGTAAATCTATTTATAAAATCCTAATCACGGCTACAATAATGTAATTATCCTGGTCACGGCTACAGCAAATTGTAACCATCCATGGTCACGGCACCAACTTGTAACCCCCCTCTTTCGACCCTAACTCTTGGTAATAAAAAGTAACTAGCCTACTCGTCCCGTAGTCTAGAGCTCTAATCCTGGGAACGGTACTACCAATTGTAACTACCCCTAATCTTGGCTAATAATATCTAGATGATTCCGGCCTACGTTTTTAATTCCTCAGATAAATAATTACACATAATTAGATCGAATCATAACTTAACATTATCCAGACAATAAATCTAAACTAATGAATGAAGAACTGATTTAATATATGGCCAAGGTGTGATCGTCTAGCTCATAGTGGAAGGACCGAATATTGTGAGCCGTGGTAACTCAAGTTCTTTACAGGAAATACTGAGACAATCCTATCCTAATTGTAAGAGAAATAAATAATTATTATAACGATAAAATTGTACCTATGTAGTAAGCACATGAAGACAAATCTTATTCCTACTGCAAGGGTTAATTAAAATTACCCTAATACTGTTATACCATTTTGACCCCAATCCTGTCGTTACTATTAGAGATTATATTTCGCCATAAGATTTCTATAAATTCGCAAAGCATAGATTGTAATAACCTAACTTCAAGTAAACACAAAATCATATATTAAATGCTGAACATTTGTACCTAGAACATGGAATGACACAGAAAATTATCACACCATAAAATAATAAATCATAAACTAATTAGTTAATTATTGTTAATAACTAAATGTAAATATCCATAGTTGTATTTGTTTGTTCTATGATAGGCAAATGTTGTTCAGTAAAGGTAATTGTTTTCATGTATTCTCCTAAAAATGAGAATTCTACGGATATTTATCATTGTAGATAACCAGAGCTAGGAAAACATTACGGGCTTGTGACCGTAATAAGCTGGATTAAGAGGCCTCTTGACGTAATTACAACACTCTCCATTGCTGTTCTAGCTCAAATTACCCCCCTTAACACTTATTACTAACGCTGAATAAGATTTGGAAACACAATGCTGAGATAAGAATATTTTATCTAAGATGTATTTAAGCCTTGTTATTTTGTTTCTGTATAAATAATTTGTTGCTCCTTTGTCTCATTTCACCTCCTTATTTTATTTGTAGGACTATCTTAAATTCTATAAAACAGTCACAATATCCAGACAGATAAATGTCTTCAACATAACATGATTAATTGACAAATATTTATTGAACAATTAACTGATAATATTAACCAATGACTTGGACATCTCTAAACTGTCTTTTAGTCTACGAGAAATCCAAAGAGCAAGTGTCTCTATTCAATGATCAATTTCATCAATCATAACTCCATTATTTTAGAAGAGTAATTTATTAAGTTTAACATTTATCTTGGAGACATCTCATCTATCCGGAAAAAGTCTAAAATGCCTAAATTCTAGGACTTACGTGAGTAACCTCGTCCAACAGAATCAATCCAATCCCCTCTGGCAGGTGGCAATTCACTAGCACTTACACTTCACTTTTCACAGACACTTCACTTTGAATATTTCACTTTTCACTTTATCGCGGACAGCAACTTTGGCTTCTAGACGGTAACTGGTTTGGACGGCCCATTCGTCCCCTTTTTATACTACCCAAGTGTCCGTATCTGGTCTCCAACCTGTCTCCGACTCAACCAATCAGACTCCTTGAGTACCCATTTCGACCAATAGAACTCTCGTTCCATTTTCAAATATTGATGAGCCATTATTAGCTTTCCAATTTTAAATTTATTTGAATTTAGAATAATGTACGCAAGCTGTCCTCATCTTGTCTCCGACCTAACCAATCAGATCCCTTGAATACACATTTTGAACCTACGTTCCTTTTTCAAATATTTATGATATGTTATTTTGTTTTATGAGTTTTATTTGAATTTGGAACCTGTCTCCAAGCGTTCTCAGCCTATTTACATCATTCAGCTGCCGTGATTCTGAATTATGTTAGTTAGTTAATTATTTAATTTTTTAGATCTAATCTGTTAGTTTTAATCATTTCCAAGTATTGGAAATCTATACATAGAAATGTAAGCGTTAGTTTGCTAATCGTAGGAATATTATGAATCTTAGTTACTGCATAAACCCTCTTAACATTCACTTTGCTTTTATTAGATATACTTTTGCATAAAATCCTGACTTATTAACTTCATTGACAGGAAGTTCTATAGCTCCATGATCTATGTCTGATAGTCGAGATTTAGTCTATTGAGATATAACTTTTTAGATATTTAATATTTCCAAAGGGTGCTATTAGATTAGATTTCCATCATACTGATGTATCTATATATTTGTGAACGTAGCGGAACGCATTGTGGACCGTTACATGCTTCAGCACATAAGACATGTCCTGCGAAGCAATAACCACAAACTGCCACGACTGAGTCACATTAGCCATCTCAAACGCGTCAATATACAATGATATCCGCGATTTATTCCGTTTAAAGTTGTTTAATTTCATTTCCTGAGAAAGCTTTATGATTCATGTTAAACCTGGATCTATGTTTCAACTACGAGCAGCTGGTTGTTAGATTGTATTAAATCTTCGGTTATGGCGCACAGGCTCCCGTTTTGGGCAAGAACAATGGTCGGCTATCGGGCGTTATGCCAAATTGCTCCAAGCACGAATTTACAAACTGCGGAATGCATCCGGAGCGGTACCCGGACAATACCCGGTGAAAACTCGTGCATAATGGCACTAACAATGGAAAATATGACAATAAAATACCTCTGGTTTTGTCGGGGTGAGAACGCGTTCATACACCGTTTTTTTAGTTATAAGCTACGTCGAGGTTTTGTTGATGTTTTCTTGTATAGAGCTTCAGCTTTAATTTTGGACACACACACACTTATTGTGTTTTATTATTTCATTATTTAGCCTGTGTACTGAGTTTAGCTGATAATTGAAGACTGTCATTTTATCGTTCAAATCTGAAATTTTGATTATTAACTCTACAATACGAACAATATTAGCACAAGGTAACAATAAATTGTGATTTTATATGAAAATGGAATTATGTTTCAGTAAAAACTGCGCTCCGCGGTTTTACCAGTGCGGTGATGAACGATGATGATGATGAATCAAATATAGCATTTACTCAGTCTTAACCCATATATGCCCAGAACTATTTTAGGATGCCGATTTTGGTTATTTTCAGATATGTTGAAGTTAATAGACTCCTAAATAAGTATATGAAACCTACCTGCCTAGACGGCTGGGAGATTATCATAAAAGACAGGTATAGTTCTAGATTTTTATTAGCCTCTAGAAAGCCCAGAGCTGGGTCGTGAGTACAGACAGATGATGCAATAGCCTCCTTTGTTACGGGGACTTATCTCAGAATAACAGTGAAGTCCTCGACGCGATGGTGTGGGTAGTGCAGTAACCGGCAGAAGACAGTAGCGGGAAAAACGGAAAACGGCAGCCGCAGTTGTCGGGTTAGCCCAGACGCCCAGCAGGATTCAGGGTCCTGTGGTAACTAATAGCCGCTCCGGCGATGTGCACAGTACTGGCCCCGCCGTCTAGCCAGCGAGGGTTCCAGTCAAGTTGCAAGTTGGGCCTGCAGTAGGTTTAGCCCGCCGAAAGATCCCTGGAATGCCATGAAAGAATTCCGTTTAGTAGGAAATCCTCAGAGGCGCTGTTGTCACATGCACGAAGTCCTGGGCTCCTCCGAGGAAGCTTAACTTCGACAAGCCCCGTGATGTGACAACATTACGCAAAACAAAATGGTCGGAAGGACATTTAAAAACAAGATACAATAAGATTGTTATAAAATAGGCTTGAAGAGCAATAACAGGATTTAGCAGTACCTAATTGGAAGAATTAGGTACTAGATGGGTTTACATTACACTAGAACGAATAGAAATTTACATCAGCTTGAAGAGCTACACAATCATTACGATATAGCAGTAGGTACTACAAAAGATAGATATTATGTACTGATGAGGTTATAAGAATGGCGTTCGTCGCGCATCATGCCCAATGAGAAGATGTTAGGGCATGCAGCCAGGTACTGGACTCCAGCTTAGAAGCAGCGATGAGACGTACTAATTCGAAAACTGTGGCTTCGTTACGCAGCTGCACGAGGATGTGGTTCAATTCCTCTGACACGCGGGTTTTTAGGTAGCTCAGTAACTGAGTACAGCTGGAATCAAATGTTGCGAGCCCCCATAGAGGGATCTGGATCGTGTCACTGAAACTTGACAATATTCTTATTAATAGACCTGCCACACCAAACGAGGAGGCGAGAAAAGCAGAGGGGCCGGTCTCTTGCAAGCGACGCACCCCGATGTTATAAATAAAGAAATAAAAAACCTGCATGATAGCGCTTCAGCAGACAATGAAGTGATATGTTCTTTTTCTTGGCGAAACACATCCATTACAACGTCCGCGCTAGGCGTGTGATTGTTAGAAGGAACACATACCGGCAACCAAGCAAAAGCAGTGAGAAAGGTGTGAGCCTGATTGTAAGCACTCGGTTTGCCTATAACACCTGCAAAGCTTAGAACCGCAGTTTTCCACGGCACTACAATGCACTTGTCCTGTACCCGATACATTGGATTTTGTGCCTCTTTCGCAGCGTTCATCACAATCAGGCACAATCGTTATACATTTACTAGTAAAATGAGAGTGATCATAGTAACGTTATAAATGCGAAAGTTTAAGATTTAGGATTATGTGTACTTCTAGTGCATTGAAGTTCGCTGAAAAAAATTTCCTGTCGATAAATGTACAACAAAATTATTGCTGGACAAAAAAAAGAATGGAATCCAAATTAAAATCAATGAAAGTAGAACATGAAATTTCAAAAATGTTAAGTACAAATAATGTACTCGTAGTTACCACAGAGTAATTCAAAATTTCCAAGATGTATGTTTGTATTGTTTCCAGAAGGCTACATGTAGGTACGAGTACTAAGATTTAAAGTGTTTCAATGTCAGGCCTTTACCCATGAGCTCCTTTTATTTTAAGGTCTCGATATACATTGTCTTTTATCCTTTTTGATCTCGAAAATCCAAGCGAAATTCATGTTTGTTTGTGAAACGACAATAAGAAGATTTTAAAGGTAAATAAGAACATATTCTTTAGTTTCAGTGTGGTTCTAATACAGTACCTAATATATAACCACAATAAAATATGTAAACTTTGCAAACTAAGTATTAATACTAATTTGCAACTTATGATCAATCAATATATTTATTTATGAAAATCGATAACGTGACGACCATGAGGCTCACCTGATGTTAAGTGTCACGTTTGTCCAGAACAGATCAGAACTAAACTGCAACAGTTAAAAACCCTGCATTGTAATGCACTGCGCTCGTCTCCCACGGGTAGGACGGATAATAGTAATAATACGTGTTATATCCATCCATATGTTTCATATGGCATCAAAAGAAAGGGTTCTTATTAATTTACTTTCACTTTAAATTTTGGTTAGTCAATATAAAAATGTATTGGGTTACATTGGTGTAGCCATACCTTGTACTATGCATTTTTATGGCTTACGTTTAACTCATCCCCAAATACAGCAAAACTACTTTTCCCATTAAGATGTTCTCAATATAAAAGCTCAATAAAATCTCTTTCTTATTTTGTTTGATAAGAAAAATAAGAAATAAGATAAGAATATCAATATTCTTATATCTATCAAAATAAAATAAGAAAGCCATTCCGTAATCCGTCCAAATATATGCGTAAACAAATATACCTTACACATTCATAAATATTATATTGAAATCGTTCTAGGATCGGTACGTTCGAATCGTTGTTATGTTTACTAATATTCTTCGCACTCTCTCGGTATTTTTGTAGAGAGACTGTAATCTATGAGTCATATTTGAAGTAGTTTATTTTACTCTCGAATAGGGTTTTAGTCCTATAAATGTCATATCAGTATTTTTCGGATGCTTAAGAATTTGACCATATCCTTCCACACGGATATCGTTAAGCCGAATAAAGAATATTAAGGAAGCGCACCGTACCTCATACCGCACTTCGATTGAGACTGAAAATGCTGCGCAGACGAAGGGCACCAGTTAGTATAATATATTTGTCAAACGCTGCACGCCGTGCAAAAGCATCGAGGATGCCAAGGGCGTAATAACGTTGTCATCCTATAGGTAAGTAGATATATACGAGTAAAGCTTTCTGAGTCGGCGGCACGTAGCGCCAGTGCGATAGGGGTACCAACATGTGGAGAACTCTTCACGAGAGCTCTATGTTCGCTTTAATTAAAAAAGGATTATTGTGGGTGTCCGCTGGTGTTGGAAATTTGGTTGATGAAAGTTTTGTATTTGACAACCCTGCATGTCATATATTCGCTAGCATACAGCGGTTAAATTATGACTTTTATATTATTGGGTATTAACCTTAAAAATCCAACATCGTAGTGAAATAACTCATTTTAGATGTAATTAATTAGTTAAAATTCTATAGTTAGGGTTAAAAAATTATAAGTGTGTACATAAAAATATTTATTGTCAAAGGTCGTTGAGAAACATAATTTATATACTAACTGTACATAGTAGGTGACACGAGACAAACTTGCAAAATCAAAGTCTAAAACCACTTACTTGCATTGGGTTTCAAGCGTATACTGAAGATTTACTCATATTCAATTTAATACACATAAACGTCACATTTTTTTTGTTGGTTATTTCTATTTATTTACTGGCTGCGCTCTGTGGTTTCACCCGCGTGGGATGGATGATGATGATGATGATGAAAAGTACTTAACGACTTATTCTCAGACCTACTGAATATAGACACAACATTTCATAAGAATCGATCGACCCGTTTCGGTGATGTTTTGTTACAAACACTGTGACACGAGAATTGTATATATTAGATAAATAAACATATTGCCATTTGCTCATTATTTGTAAGGTTAAAAAAAATTAAGTGATTCCCGGGGAGTAAACTAGCTCACACAAACAAAGGAAATCCTACTGTGAGAGCTAGGGCTGCATTGTCTTATGTTCTAAATTTATTTTATATTTCAAATTATAATGTTTCATACACGAAGTATATCGGATAACGAAATCATGAATTTTGGTTACGAAATAAATTATTATAACCAAATAGTCCTTCTAAATGTATGGGTCTTAAATTTAAACAAACTGATTATTGTCCGCGACCTTGCCAGTGTAAAACAAGGTTATCACGTCAAGAAGTTACTGTCTATGGACACAAAACATCCAAGGGTTTTAACGACCACAAAGTGTCACAACGCCACGTACAATTGATACTTTTGTATGAAACGATACCAATAATACCCAAAAAGCTTTTTTGGTGTCGATGCCGAAAGGCTGGTATGGTATCAATGTACCTTTATAGGTACATATATACCATACACAGTGCAGTTGTTTGTCAGTCATCGAAGTTTATATAAAATAACACTATGTTGTTGTAAGTATATGTAAATTTGTCAATTTTATCACGATGAAATATTGATGCGAACATTTTATAGAAGCATTGACTTACGTCAGTATTGTTCGTGGTGTTGCTGCATTTTCCATATTATGATGTGTGCTTAATATGGATATTAATTGTACTGTAATCAATTATGTGGTTGCGACAGTATAAAAAAATACAACTATTCAAATGCAAAATTTGAATCGGTCACTCTTTTAAAAGACACGTTCAGTTCTTATGTTTGCTATTCGTCAACTAGGTCCCTATTTACATAGAGTCAGATTTGTATTACAATAGTTAAAATTAAGACACAGTCTCTACAAAGATCCTACTCGTATCTTAATACTTTTTAGTAATGGGATGTATTATAACTGCTATTTTTTATTGGTGGATCTTCTAGTTTTAAGGCTTCTCTATTTAATACGCTTTATATACACTCGTGCACCTTTACAAATACAAAACTTGGTAAAAATGTACTACAACATGAATAGCCATTTTGTGATCCTTACTTGTTCGTATGAATATGGAATACGAGCCTTCACATAACTCTGACCCTTACCTGTAAATAATAGGTAATACAAGGAAGCATTATAATATTTTCGCGGCGATGAATTAAAGAGTAAAACTCCGGAAGAACCGACGGTTTAGAGTTAGGGAGGGAAGTAGAACCCTAAGCACAGCGAGGAATTCATTACACATCGCCCTTATGAAAAAAGCTCACTTGATGCAACTGTTTAACTAGGTGACGTGAGAAACGTTAAATGTACAACCAAACGTAACCAGTTATAAATAAACACTAACGCACGTAACACAAAATCAATCATTGATTTTAGAATAGGTAAAGTGAAATACTACGGCTATCGAATATTCATAGATTACCTCAGAGAAACAAGTTAAAAAACTTTTTTTTACTATTGTAATTAGGTGTACTTAGTAGAACTTAGATTTACGTAGGGATAGTGTATATTAGTTCACATAAAATAATTCCATATAACCGTTTTCTCATTTCCTGACCCGTAAGCCTTCATCATCATCATCATCATCATCTCAGCCGTAAGACGTCCACTGCTAAACATATGCCTCCTCCACGTAAGCTTTATATAGAAACATTTTGGAGAAATGAAACTAAAACCGTGAGATCACAAGCACGGAGGAGGAAGACATTCTGTGCATTTTTATGGGATGACATGAACTAATTATTCCTTTACATTTCCCAGAGGAATATTACAATACAACTAGGGCCATACTCTTTTACGTTCATGTACATTCCAACCGATCATTAATCTAAATCTGGGTGTTAGGAGTTAATAAGAACTGTTTCTCGATTGTATTGTGGTTTCCTAGCGCCTTAGCTAATTGAAAATATAATAATAATAATAATGTAGACTTTGTACAGGGTAATATCTATTGTTTTTACCTGTCTCAGTTTCCCGTCTGATAAACTATCAAAATCCTTTTCCAACAATTCAATATAAAACGTATCCACGAAGAACCCAATCTACGCCCGGAAATGACTGTCGGGGTTTGTTGAAATACTATAAAAGTGGAGTCTTTGCAAAATTTATTCATCTCTTTGTAATACGACGTGAATACACAGAGCAAGCAATAGTTACTGAGGCGAGCAGAAAATTTGTCAAGTGAACTGTTGTCTAATCTGTGGTTCCATTACATCTTTCGTATAAATTAAAACATGGGCGAGTCCACTAAGAAATTAGTCGGGTCGGGTTACTTTATCGAGGAAATTTGAGGGTGAAAGCATATTATTTCTTAGGAAAATTAGAAATATTTCAACAAAATTACCGTTATTAAGAAAAGTAGTTTTACTGATGTGTTTGCGTTGTTAGTTGATTAATGTTATAGTTTAAAATTTAATGAACGTTTAAAACAGTTTTTTAGCGTAAGTATGTATCTATTAAAAAATGAAATGAGTGAGGGTAAAAAATAGGCGAATAATTGCGATTGAAATAAGGTTCTACGGTGTCACATACATTGTAGACATTATTTTTGAGACTCCTATTTTGTACTTATTCGGCACATCCATATTTTTTATATTTATAGGCACGGCAACGGGGGCTTGTTACCCAAACGTGTAATTTGCTAAATTTAAGCACTTGCTAGTAGAGCCTTGAAACATAAGCGCGTTGTAATTTCATAGTTGTGTTTTGAGGGGATGTGTCTTAGACATTAAGGCATTCTTGCTATACCTACATTTGCATATATAAAAGAGTATTTTTACGAAATATCCGTAGCGATAAAAAAGATTACAAAAGTCCCTAATAAAGAAAAACTACACTAAACAATTAACAAAAGCAATTTGGTGGTTTTAAAAGGAATTTATTGTGACAGCCACCTTTCCTGGATCAGGTCTCTGTAAAACTGGAGAGCTATCGCCATTTAGAAAGGCGTGTTTTGGAATAGCAAATATTTTTAAATCCGAGAATATTTTATGCTAACTGCGCCACGGTTTAACACGCGTGGTAATGGATGATGATTATGAAAAGTATTCTATGTTATTCCCCGCGATATAATCCATCTTCTTGACAAATCCCATTACTATCTGTTTAGCCATTTAGGCGAGAAAGCGTAACATACAGGCTAACTCTTGCATTTATATTTATTAGTTAGGATATAGGACTAAAGTTATAATAAATTGGAACTTATCTCCTTAAATGAATTTTATCAGGTAAGTCAACCCAGTAAAATTATTTACTGCCGTCGGCAGAGGAACTATTCTACTACTACAATGTAAGTGAGATAGAAATTGCATATTGAATGTTAATTAAAACAACCGCTAGCTCTCCTCACACGGCTCTATTTGTCTTTGTCTCCGTCTGGACATAGAGCTATTGTCCAGCCGTGCCGCCGCAATATCGGTTTATTTCTGTTCCCCGCTAGTGATGCTAATAGCATTGGAAAAATACCGGTTCACAAACAGATTTGTGTGGATTGAATGATGATGTCGAAAAATCTGCTTTTGATTTGTCTGAGTTAGCAGTGAAATAGAAAAATTGATTGCTGGTTGGATTTATTGATGTTTACATATTGGATGGAATTGGAATGAAAATTTCCTTTGCCGAATGAAATCAAGTCAAGTAGTAATAATAATATGAGGCAACATTAACAAGATCTTCAGCACGGTAATATTATTCTTCAGGTTCTAAACTAGGCAGAGCTTGTACTATGGTAACCTGGTGACTGGTGTATACATATACACATCCAGACACAGGTCAAACATACCTACATGTTCATGCACGCAAATGTATGACCTACTCGGAGATAAAACCCATAAATGAGTTCCTTTCTAGAGCTCCGTACTGCTACCGTAGTAGTACAAGGAACCCTTATAAGATCATTCTGCCAGTCCGTACGTCTGCACGTTTTAATACATTCCAGCATAATACATTCTTCAAAAATATGTAAATGCATGAAATTTTTCAAACAAACGATAACGAGTTAGCAGGAAACTGCATAGATTAGGCGAATGGCGGTTTATACATACCATTATCTGTGTCGAGCACGTAATGCTCCGATCACCGCGCGCGGTTTTGATCATAACTAGAGTTTAAGCTTTAGACTCCTGAATAAACCCACAGCATGGTGGAGGAAGCTTTCTGACGCCTGCCTGGTTGGACCAATTACCTAACCCTGAATTACCATTACTTCAAAATCTACACCAGAATGTTCGATGCTGCAGCTTGTCGCTCATATGCAGTCAACCTACACATCAATACATCAATAGTTAATCTAATATATAAAATTCTCGTGATGCAGTGTTTGTTTTCACAGAACAGTTTTGACCAATTATTATGAAATTTTGTGTGTATATTCAGTACGTCTGAGAATGGGACGTAAAGTACTTTTTATCATCATCGTCCATTACCATGCGGGTGAAACCGCGGAGCGCAGCTAGTCATAATGATATAAAATTTATTCTGACTTCACTAACACGTACATTAATAGGTACAGAACGCCCCGGATGATAGGTGCATAAAAAGCATTTGCGATTTTGTTAGTGTACTGCCCAAAGTCACACTCTCAAATCAAGTTAATCGTTATGACGTTGGTCGTGTCGTCACACACGCGTTTCATCGGATTACGGAACTGGTGCTTAACTTTGTTAACGTCAGAAAGTTACTCGTATAATGGATGCTAGTTATAACATATTGTTATAGAGTTAAAACCGCTTGCAGTGTCCTACTCGTATATTCTAATGTACCTACGGATCTACAAATACTGGTAAATATGTTGACTTAAAATACCTGCGCATGCTAAAAAGTATTTATTGAAATATTACGTAAACTCACTACTATTACTAATGAAAAAGTACTTTCCCTATGATGCCGAAATTCAGCAAGAGTTTAACGAAAAGGACGAACTAAGAGGGTGAAATGGAGATGGAAAGATTGTATGAAAGACGAACCTTTGCGAACCCAAAGACTCTATAGTCTAAAGTTGGTTAATTATTTAAAATGTCGTATCCAAAACTTCTGAAAACCTTCATCGACAAGGTTGGAAATTGTAAATTAATATTTTTGATTTTATTTTAGTTGAATTTAATATTTTATTTAACTTTGGTTAATTATTCTAAATAATGAATAACATATTAGTTCAAAGTTTTCTTCTATAAACAATTGGAAAAAGGGGAACGAAGAAATAATTTGTGGTGTAGGTTTGCATATGTGGTTCAGTTTACTTAAATTCCGTAAGCTTTCTTATGCAAGCATGTTCATATATACAGACCATGTAACAGGTTATGTTGGTATGTTACAGTAACAGAACTAGGGCCTTATTCTCTATGACCTTTCAAACATTTTAACATGCGTTACGATATCTTCAAGGAATGATGGTAAGTTTGGTTTCACGATCTTTTCATAAAGATATTGTAATAGGCCACGTTACATATTTCAATGGTTATAGTGAATAAAAGGCCTGTACTGTAATAAAAATAATACACAGTACAGCAATAGTACGAATACAGCAATAGTACGAATACCAAGCAGTTGTTTACTTCTCTCACAAGTCAGCCATCCATATATATATTATACTCTCGAAGAAATCTCATTTTTATGTCCAAGTCAAAGTCAAAGTCAAAATCATTTATTCAATTTAGGCATCAAAGACGCACTTATGAACGTCAACTTTTCATTATAATGTACTTTAAAGACTCTACCGCCGCGTTCCAAAATATATAGAACCCACCGAGAAGAAGCGGCAAGAAACTCGGGGCCATTCTTTTTATATGCATGTTTACAATGTTTCTACTTAGGTACTACAAATATTACATTTTATAGGTGGCAGAGAGACAGCTTGCCAGAAGTGGAGTATTCCAAGCATCTATATCTTCTATATAATGTCAAACTTTATAGTAAGCTTTTTTTATTAAAATGTTTTTTACAGTCAACTTGAATTTGCCCTCTGTGAGCTCAGTTATGTGCTTTGGGATTTTATTGTAAAAACGCACACAATTTCCTAGGAATGACTTATTAGTCTTCGCAAGTCTAAAACTAGGTACAGCTATCCTATTTGTATTTCTGGTATTAAAAGTGTGGTGATCACTATTTAACTTATATTTATGTAAATTTTTAGGAACATACATTATATTTTCAAATACATATAAGGAAGGCAACTATATACTATGCTTTAGATAAAACATACGTTTGAATTACGTACTTCAAAATTCAGTATAACAGTTCTCGAATAGTAAGAAATGTCTTGTTCAAACAGAAGCAAGACAAGAGACGTCGCCGTCGGTGTCTCCTCAAGTGGGAACTCATTGATATAAGGAGTTATCTGACGCTGCACTTCAGTTAAAATGATTTATCGTATCTGTTGTAGAGTTTACTTAGGTTGTTTATATTTAATTAATTACTGTACGAGTATGTTAATTGAAATGTGTTATTGAGAACATAGGTATTTTGGGACAATAATTCTGTAATTTCAGTCTCAGTTTCAGTAAAATGATTGTTCCACCGTGGGAGCGTTCATAGTTATCCTGTCTGCAAAGCTAAAAAGGTTTTGATTTCAAATCCTAATCAGGCACAAATGAATTGTATGACGAGTACTGATGTTCTCTGGTTGTATTTGTACCTTACACTTACTGCTGCACGTTAGCCTTTCGAATGGAAAAAAATGATATTTAATCACCAACATTTATTGTTATATTATATATTTATTAGAGTACTTTTATTGCAATAAAGTCCCAAACAACAAACACCATAGAGCTGAGTTCACCTCTAAACTTTGGTTCTATACTTACAATAAAGACAGCAACCTTGTGTACTTCTCCCATAGTTGTCAGTTTTCGTACAAATCAAACAGAAATCAGTAAATACCTACTATTTGGCTGGTGGAAGGAAACGTTTTGTACACAAGTCGGAGATACCCGCACACTATCGAATCGGTTCGACCCTCGTCAATTCGGCGCTGCTGACGCTAGTCTCGCTGTTTATTCAAGTAGTTGTGTCAGTCGGTACGTTATTGAACAGACACTTAATACTGAAATGGATGAGAATAGTAAAAACTTAGTTGATTACACACTTTTTCTTGACAGTTCTACACTGCTTATTTTTAAATGTTTAAAAAGTGTTCGGGCAGTAAAACGGACCATACATAATGAGGACGTCACTAAAATGCCATAAAGTTGAATACTTTCGATACTGTAACACGACATATTTTGTAATTATATTCAATAAATACTCCACTATAACTTTCTGTATGAACGTATGAACACAATAAATTGAAATAAGGTGTAAGTTAAATACTCATTTTGGTTTGTCTGTTTTTCAGTTTAGTCTATGACCGTTATGCTGTGTGTAGGATGGCTACTAGTAGTTACATTCAATTATTGCTTTCTTTGAAAAGTTTATGTTTAGTTGAACTAATTTATTTGAAAACCTACGCTTGCAATACAATTTAATAAAGAAATAATATATGAAAAATTTAAATACAGAATAAAATTACATACATAACATATGTAGAGCACAATCAGTGATAGCTTTAGGAAGGGAATTTGGAATGTTACTAAAGTTTAAGTACATTCTCATAACATTATGCAAAAATACGTAACCTTTAAAACTAAGAGATCGATGAACGAGTTAGAAATACGAGCGTAAACTTCCCGTTTGTTTATAAATTCAATAACCCCCCGCACATTCAATCTAACTTATAATGACCGTAAAAACTTTAAAATTAAATGTTAAATGTCAGAACACTACGAGGTTTTCATTTATTATTATTTTATAAATATTATAACAGTATAACGCATAAGTCAGTTTATGACAGATACAACAACATACAAGAATTATTATGACAGCATCCATCCTCAGAAAAACTGGAAACTATTTTATGTGTATATGAAATGCATAGAGCATTGCTCATCCACCAACCAACCAGTACCAGTATCGCCCCCTCCTCGGCGGCAGCCATTATTTTTTATTGCTTTTAAAAAACTATAATCTGACTCTGCTACTATGAAAGTTTAATGCCTGTTACAATAAAAGGAAAACATTGTTTTAGTTACGAGTACATTCTTGATAAGATTATTCAAATATTTTTAAATATGTGATTGTTGAATGATTAATTTTAAGTTAATTCTTTCTTTTGAAATGCTATATTACTTAAGAGGAATGGTTATTTTTTATCAATTCTTTCTATTGGCATCATACAAATACGGCTTGTTTTTTTTTTCACATCTGACTCGGTTCGATTCCCAGACGAAGCAAGTAATTTAAAAAAAAAAATTGAACGCAAAATTACTAACTTTTAAAAATAAAATAATGTCCCCTTTCAGCTAAATATCCTATTTACAATATTACTTTAGGTACTTTTCCTTCATGTGAGAATTTTTTTGGAACGACCTGTTTATTAAATCAGATAAGAGAAATTTAATAGGTATCTAATCTATTCAAATCTTTTGTAAATATGTGAAAACCTAGATCACTAGCTAAACTGTTCTAGATCCATTTATTTAAAAATGACCACGATACAATATGGTCATAGGTATGTCTGCCTCCTACATGAGATAACTCCGCCCGTTTTCTGAAACCAAGAACATAACTGGTAAGTTGAATTGTGGGTTTTTATACGCTCTCCTGAACACGTTCGGACATATAAACTATATTGGTAAGTGTGTATAATATTATAGGCTTATAATACATGGATAATAGATGTGCACATAATGAGCCTTTCATCCACTACGTCAACTGAAAAATCACTTTATCTTATAGTCACTATTTAAGATTAGTCTATCTGTGAATTCAGATTAAATTCCCTGAGAAGGTAACACAAAGATAAGAACACTGAAGATAAGTAACCGGGAGTTCTTAATAAACGGGTCGTTTCCTCATTCGCTCCATCTAATCAAACCAGAGAGCGCTTTGCGGTTAATAGAATCGGAAAACCATCAACGGATGCGCCTCCCTCAGATTAAAGGTTGTTATAACCAACTTATTGCCGATTCATGCTAAACGGGGTAACCAAACATTAGTATTTTAATGGTCAAAGCGCTTGTTTCCTAGATGGAAAGAATCAGTATGACAGAGTGTGTGTTTTGTTCTATTCATATCGTGTACTCACTCACTATTCCACTAATAATAAGTAATTCTATCATTCGTCTATGCGGATGACGTTGCAGCCATTAATAATATTATTGAAACCAAAAGCTTACGCTGTACATTTTTTACCTATAGTTAAGTGACAAGTTAAGTGATAAGTAAGTGATAAGTAAGTGTATCGTTGTCGTATATAATACAAACTATAAGTTAACTGCCGATTATACGCATCGCATGCATCTCGACCTGATCCCGAAAATGATCCTAGAGCCACGTTAACACGCCATTTCACCGAAGACTTGCCAGAAGTCAGTATTGGCGAAATCGAGATCGCTCTTGGACAGCTTAAAAATGGAAAAGCCCCTGGAGAGGATGGCGTTACAACAGAGCTACTAAAAGCAGGAGGTAAACCCGTACTGAGGGAGTTCCAGAAGCTTTTTAACGCTGTCCTGTTCGAAGGGAGAACTCCAGAGGCGTGGAGTAGGAGTGTGGTCGTCCTGTTCTTCAAAAAGGGAGATAAGACCCTGCTGAAGAACTATCGACCCATATCCCTTCTAAGCCACGTCTATAAGCTGTTTTCAAGAGTGATCACGAACCGTCTTGCGCGTAGACTCGACGAATTCCAACCACCGGAACAGGCTGGGTTTCGGAGCGGATACGGCACCATAGACCACATTCACACAGTGCGGCAGATTATACAGAAGACCAAAGAGTATAATCAGCCCCTGTGTCTAGCATTCGTGGACTATGAGAAGGTCTTTGACTCGGTTGAAATCTGGTCTGTTCTGGAGTCCCTGCAGCGTTGCCAGATAGATTGGCGATACATCCAAGTGATGAGATGTCTTTACGAAACCGCCACCATGTCCGTCCAAGTACAGAATCAGCAAACAAGTCCCATACCGTTGCATCGAGGAGTGAGACAAGGGGACGTTATTTCCCCGAAATTGTTTTCAAATGCAATGGAGGATATGTTCAAGACGCTGAACTGGAAAGGACGTGGCATTAATATCAACGGCGAATACATCTCTCACTTGCGATTTGCTGACGATATCGTCATCGTGGCAGAGACGCTGCAGGACCTGCAACAGATGCTGAATGACCTGGCTGACTCTTCTATACGCATCGGCCTACGGATGAACTTGGACAAAACCAAGGTCATGTTCAACGAACATGTTCTACCGGAACCGATTGCGATACACGGCGCCGTTCTCGAAGTTGTTCAAAAATATGTGTACCTCGGGCAGACATTGCAGTTGGGAAAAAACAACTTTGAGAACGAGGTGAATAGAAGAATTCGGCTGGGCTGGGCAGCGTTTGGGAAGCTACGTCGAGTCCTTACTTCGCCGATTCCACAGTGCCTGAAGACGAAAGTCTTCAATCAGTGCGTCCTACCCGTCATGACATACGGAGCCGAAACGTGGACACTGACGGCTCGAATGGTCCACAAACTCAAGGTCGCTCAGCGGGCTATGGAAAGGGCTATGCTCGGTGTTTCTCTGAGGGATCGCATCAGAAATGAAGTGATCCGTCAGAGAACCAAGGTCATCGACATAGCCCACCGGATCAGCAAGCTGAAGTGGCAGTGGGCTGGCCATATTAGCCGTAGAACCGACAACCGTTGGGGTAAACGAGTTCTAGAGTGGAGACCGCGTCTCGGCAAACGTAGTGTAGGACGTCCTGAGGCACGGTGGAGTGAAGATCTGCGCAAGACGGCTGGCAAAAACTGGATGCGAGAAGCCCAAGATAGACCTAAGTGACGTGCAATTGGAGAGGCCTATGTCCAGCAGTGGACTGCTACAGGCTGATGATGAAGTTAACTGTGCCACAGGTGTACTAGATAAATGGTAGTTTGAACTGTATACGTCAGCGATAGGTTAAACATGCAAACTTGTATTTATGCAAACTTGTGCTAACTGCTACTTTGCCCTTTTTTTCAAGGGAAGAAAAGATGAATAAAACTAAGGACGAATCAATGCCGAGAGTTACAAAGTACATTGTTGTCCTCTCTTTTTCTTAGCATGGTAACCCTAGTAAAAGGGGAACCCAATAAAACTTTAATTCGTTAAATGTTGTTATAGGGCCCGGTAAGCTAAGTCCATCAAACAAATTGATAAAATATGTTGAGGTATAGCCGTAGAGGAATTGATTAGTCTCGGAAAACAAAAACGGTTCTCGATTTGGTGAAGGAATTTCGCTAGGATGGATTCACTAAACGTGTGTACCTTCATAATTAAGTGACGTAAATGATAAACGAGGATCAATAAACTTCATAGTTAAAAGTTTATAATGAACGTGAGTTGTAATTTAAACATATATAATAAAAATGTAACGGATCGCTGTTTGTATATGAAAGATATATGCGAAATAAATTATTGAGATTTTAATGAACGTAAATAGAATGAAAAAAATATTGTTTGAATTTGTGTGTGCATACTCCAGCTTCTGATTAATCACAGATGCATTACTCTGTTTCCAAATAACGCCCGATTGAGCACACATCAGTTCCACGCTTCGAAGTATATCAACTGACACCAGCACAGGCACTCATATCTCAGACTGCTTTGTGAAAGGTCACATATATGAACATAGAACTATACTATACTATATCAAGCTATACCTAAGTTTATGAAAGAGTGCGTGTGTTAGTTTGTTACTTCTCGCTCCGAAAATAGTTAGTACATTTGAGTGTACTTGCGAAAAAGAGATATACTCTTACAAGCTAGAAAAAATTAAACTGTTATTATTAACCGGCGAAACACTCATGTTGGGGATCGAGTACGACGAACCAGGCAGTGCCCGTCGGGAACTAACAGACGCCGAAGATAAGCATCTGATACTGGAAACGCGGATCGACGAATTCGATCCCTAATGTAGCTAAATGTGTAGTGTTTGCCGATTAATATTATTACACAGTATATGTGTCAAGCTCACCAGAATTTCAGTACTATATAAAATTATTAGGATAATTGGCTCGCGTTTAACCACTATCTCAGTTGACGTTAAATGATGATGCGGTCGATGATGTTGCAGTGACCAATACAAGAAAATCTTGATTTGAAGACTCCCACATATTACCTCTTCTTTACCTACATACCTACGTGTGGTATGACAGTAACAAAAATAAATCGTAAAAACGTAGGATCATCCGTCAGTAATTTTGAAATTTGGGTGAAACAAACCAGAAACCAAGCTGTACTGTATAAATTCATTTAGTGGTAGGGCCGCCATTACGAAAAAGCCTGCATAAAGTTCGGCATTCACCTCTAGGTACATATTTCACCCTGTCACGGAGGTGAATTTACGTAAGTAACTATTATGTTACGAAATATACTCGAACGACGTTATTTTTGTAGAAGTGTGCTCTGAAAAGATTTTGTACGTTGTTTTCTTTGATACTTTCTACAATTTATTGTAGAGGTTATCTTTGAAAACATAACGACTTCGTCATTCAAAGTTGTAGTTTTGGATTTGTATTTGCTGATCAAAATATTTATTAGGTTTTAAAATGGGCGTTTGTAATGTCTTTAAACTTAAAAATTCTATATATATATATATAGTCTTACAACACAAAAACACGTGAAAGTGTATTTAATCATACCTACGCTAATCTACGTCATAATAATAATAATACCTGCTAGTCTACGTTTTTGGAGGTCACTACTCATAACTCGGAATTTTATTTTTACTACCCCCTGAGACGCAGCCTGAGAGAGCAATCAAAAATAAATATAGTTGGGTACTAATTGGCTGCCAGCATCTGCGTGTGTGGTTTTAGTAATACTACATCTTTTTATTACACACTATACATAGCTTAGTTGTCCTTTGATAGCTTCAAGGCAGAATATCTACAACTGTGGGAGTACCCACCAAGACTGATCCTGCAGAAGTCCTGCATCCCTCGTAAGGATGTGAAGAGGAAGAGGTGTGCGACTAGATACCCACCCTTTTCATGAAAGCAATAACAAAACTAAAGTTTTATATAAGAAAGTGAGAAGTGAGTTTTGTAAAAATAACGTCATTCATTTTGAAAAAAATATGGGATAAATCCACGGTGATACAGCAAAAGCTCGGGAGTAATAGCGAAGCGACTCTACATCAAAAACATTATGAAGACAAATATGAATATGAATAACAAACTTGAAACTTTATAAAAGTAACTTCTAATATACAATTGACGCAGTACCCTGAGTCAGCTAATATACCACTTAATAAGGATAAATTAGACGTTCTTACTAAACCAACCACTCATCAATCTTCCATCTACTTGACAGTGACGCAAACTGACTAACCCACGTTTAATTATAGTCCCTAATTTTACCAAAAAGTTGTAAGTGGCTTGCTTACTAAGTTAACGAGAATGGTAGGGAGTAGGTAGACATATCAATGAATAAAGAACGCGTCAAACGAAAATGTTCTATTCTAGAGATGATTTCCATTTATATTTTATTGCTTAATGTCCAACTATATTTTTACCATATACATTTTAACAAACTTATAATATAAATTAATAAATAATACCTTGGTAACCTGTTAGTCTCCGGCACTTTCGTAGAGCAACCAGCGATTGGTATTTAAATTTCAAAATCTATTAAGATTTATTTAGTAAAATCAATATCGTATAAATATATAACCATATAAAACGCATGGACCGTAACAATATGCTCATATATTCACGGCTCATTACGATTTCGTAGTTAATAAAATAACATTTGAGTTTTGAGAATTACTGTCAGAACTTTAAAACAATTACGCGGCATATTTCTAATGACGTCAATGTGATAATATCTATCTCGTATAATTTTCAGCTTATTTTACACACTTTCGTAGTCCTACATTTATTCAGCATAGTTCTAGCAGTATCTAGGTTTAAAAAACTTTTACCATTCAGATGGGTATATTGGTATTCCTCGTCAATTTCCTTAGAAAGATTTAGTAATGTAACATATCCACCGCTTTACTAGAGCATGTGTTAGACAGGACGGTGACTCAGTGACCGACTTAAAATATGTGTGTTCTACTTTTCTCTGAATACTTGAAGATAATCTAATTTGTTGCAATCATAAATTCGTTTAACAAACGTACACAAACACGAGTCCACTTATAGAAGAAGCAAAATTGATCGCGAAGCTGTTTAAATTTTAAAATTACATCTTAATTTTAATACAGAAGATGGTTGGCGAGGACTTACCACCTTCTGGGAATCCGAACATTATGTGAATCCTAAGACCGTTATAATATTGCTTGACCTCTGGATATCCTGAGCGACTAGGTACTTCGTGCATCGGTAACATTTTGAGTAGGCTAAGACTATAGATGAAAAAAATTCACGACTCACGAATAATATAATTTGGTCTCTAGCGCTAAACATAATATATAATTTCGTATCTCTCCGTCTGTTTCGTATTGTCTATCGGTTGTTGTTGGCTTATATTTTACGGAGCCGTATAAATAAAAGTAAACGTCCATCATCCGTCTACTAAATCGTTCACTTACACTTCCCATCCTATTTAGTTCTTGTGAGTAAGAGTGAGATAGAAGCATCCTGAGTTTGATTGTCATGACCCTATATCGGTTTTATATCGACAAGCCTACGGGACGTCTTCCGTTTTTGGCGAGGGAGTGAGGGTAAGATGGTTTGCTTATTGTAGATAATATGTTACGTTATTTTTATAGCAGACATGTGAAACCTAAATATAAAAAATAGCGCTGTAAGTACACTCACTTTCAAAAATGCTGTAGCACGTTTAGAATCTCCTGTGTTACAGTATGAGCAACTATAAATTTTATATTATTATGGCCGAATTCACAGAAACAATGAAAGTATTTCACATGTTTTAAACTATTTTTGGGTTATATATAAAAGCTCCACTTCCTTTGTAGTATTCCACTGATCTGTTATGTGTGAGTGAATTCAAATGCTAATGTTGTAACTAATTAACATGTTGTAATGATTAACCTTAACTCAATATTATTATATTTAAGAACCTAATTTTGATTTGAGTACCTAATGTGTTTTAATTTTTTGATTTAAGATTAAATCACAAAATACAATGAAGAAAAAAACAGATGCCAATATAACAGTCAAAGTGTTGCAAGTGTCTAGCATGGCTCGCACTTTAATTAAATTTTAGAGAGATATCCGTTGAATTCCAATGCTTGGACAACTCGGTGGTCTAGTGGTCATGGCGACATGGATCGTTGGAAGGCGCGGGTGCGAATCGCGTCCGAGGATCTGTATTTTTTTCTCTAAAATTTCCCGTAAGCGCTTAGTATTATATATACATGGATATAGTGTTTTAGTATGTATTGTATTATGTATGTATAATGGAGACATAAATACGTTTAATATTGAAGTGCATTAGTATAGTATAGTATTATAGTATATACTATTATATGAACTTACTTGAAATGATGTAGACGTATATATATACATTATCAATCTTGTCTTTATATAATTTTTGTCTATACGAATGTTTGTGATCAGATACCGCCATAGAGAAAACCATATTTTCTATGGATACCTCACCACATTCAATTACCACAACCGACAGCCAAACAGCGTCAAAATTTCCTGTTTCAACATGCGTGTGATTTGAAACCAGCAAACCTGTATTTAAAGAGCTATGTATGGTAATGCAAACCCGTTGTAATATCCCATTTTTGAAGTAAATTATGTATAGGTGTGTTACCAGTGATGACTTATGGCACTGAAACGTGGTCTCTTACTATGGGCCTCATAGATAAGCTCAAAGTCGCACAACGAGCTATGGAGAGGGCTATGCTCGGGGTTTCTCTACGTGATCGAATCAGAAATGAGGAGATCCGTAGAAGAACGAAAGTCACCGACATAGCTCAGAAGATTAGCCAGTTGAAGTGGCAGTGGGCAGGGCACATAGCACGCAGAACAGATGGCCGATGGGGCCGAAAGGTTCTGGAGTGGAGACCACGTACCGGCAAGCGCAGCGTAGGTCGTCCACCGACACGGTGGACAGACGACCTGAGAAAGGTCGCAGGACGACGTTGGATGCAGGCCGCTTCCAACCGGTCCTTTTGGAAAATCTTGGGGGAGGCCTATGTTCAGCAGTGGACGTCCTACGGCTGAGATGATGATGATGATGTATAGGTTTAAAGGCAAAAAGATTTAACTCGGGCAGTTACTCATATTAAGCTAAACGTGGCTACGTGGGAATTTGAAAAACACGTATAAAATGTTAGTAATGGGTACTATACTGCTGTTGACGCAAGTAAGACATTTGCACCACATCCACCGCACCGCGTTCTAACCTCGGCCACCGGGAATTCGATTAAAACACAACCAGTTTAACTTTTAAAACCTTTCCAACATTTCACACCCACGGGCTTGGCCGCTGCTCTGATGTACGACAGTATCGAAGCTTTAAATTTTTTTTGTTTCAGTAAAGATCCGCTTACTCGGGCAATTTGATGGCCAGATCCCATCAATGTTGATGGGGTCTAAGGGGGTATCACATTAGATCAAGAAAGGCGACAACTAAGGGTTCTCAAGGACGGCTGCTGGAACAAACTGTTAACCACACACGTTGCAGTTCCTGGAAAAGTAGGTTGAATTCCAAGAAATCTATTGTATACGGGTTAAATGCTTAGCAACAAGTCTTTTATCCTAATGGTGGTAGCTGACCAGGGCCGTTATTTGCAATGACCCCTCAAACAAGTAACGCGGCGCGCTATGATATCTTCAAGGAATTACCGTGAATCAAAAAAAATTCGCAATCATTCCTTGAAAATATCATAACCCGCCGTGTTACTTGTAAAATGGTCAAAGCGAATAAGGCCCAGGCGGGGACCAGAAAGTTCCCTACCACATTACCACCACATTTGGATTTCATCACGATGTTATCTTCATCGCAAGCAGGCTCAAGGTAGCAATCGATCCAAGGGCAGTCTAAATGGCGGCTCGTCAATTGAGCATCATCATTCCTGGGATGCTACAAACACCATACATAGCGATATGAATGGTAATTTCACTGAATATTCGCAAAATCGTGTAAGCAAAATTTAGATATACGGAAGATAATGAGCAATTGGGGTGCATATACTTACGAGCAATTTAATAAGTATAATCGGTCCATTACGTTCCAAAAGCTGCCTTTGGAGAACTATAAGCCGTAACTCACTAAGAATACCTTTCACACTTTGCAGTTGCAGTTAGTGGTTAGCCCTAATATTGAGGAATTCATGCCGTAGTAATTCTCATAAATGTTGCTGACATAACTGACGTAACGAATGCGCCTGAAAATATCATTAATTGCATATCTACTTTCGACTATTGTCGCTCGCTAAAAATTGCTCAAAAATGCTGGCCGTCAGCTGAATAAACTTTTTTTCTGATTCTGCAGATTATGTTACCATGATGTTTCAAAGTATTATAAGTAATTACTATATAGTTTTTTAGGTTATGTTAGTTGATTAACTAAGGAGAAGTTTATAGCGTGATGGAAATTACGTTTATGTAGGGTGAAATTGATTTCAAAACGTGATTTTATACTGTGTTATAACGTGATTGTAAGTGTCGATGCAAGTGGCTGAGACAGCCTTCGCCTACCTATAAAGATGCGAACCAGCAACATACACTCAAAACTAATTTTCCATTATGACTCTGCCACTGTCGGATGAAATGCGGGGACGTCGGCTGCTAGAGATTATGTTATTGATCACAATCCATGGTCATATTATTGGTAAACATTTCAAGAGATTATTGACCATTAGTGGTTTGAAATTCCAAACAGGATTACGTGTAACAAGTATATTCACATAAAAAAAAAACTTTCGTCACTGTTCCACATACACCGACGGGCACGACCGTTCCCTGTTAATGTAATGGAAAATCAACGGCACAATAAACGGCTTGGTCAGGCTTCGCACCCATTCATGCATGCAGTAAAACATCGCGGAATCACTGACTGTGTTATTTGAAGCCCAATCGATGGAAATGGCGATGGGTGGAGGCTATATTGGTATTGGTACTATGGATTCCAAGTGAAGGATAATGGTGATGACTTATGTAGGTCAAATTCATCACATTTTGGAGGGTAGGTCATTAAAGACAATAGGTTCCGCATTCACCTACACGTGGTGTTTATCTGCAGATAATGTAGATACAAGCTAGATGTAGCCGGAATTTCCATTCACACACAAAAGTATGCAAGGAGTACAATGTCTTACACTGCAGGAAGCTAGGAAGTGCCATTATTGAACGAATGAAAATAAGGCACAAGGTAGTTAGTAAGGTGACGAGTGTTTCTTACAAATATGTAAAAAATTACCTATTTGGTGTATTGGGTGTTGGTGCATGGACCGACAGGATTTTTTGGGGGGTTGGGGAGGTAATGCGCTAGTTTTCCCCGATAGATCATATGTCCTAAGTGTCACGGTAGTTTAAATTTAGTATTTTTTAGATTTTTTTAAATCACCCGGAACCTTTCCTTTAAACGATCATAACTTTTTTTTGTTTGTGGTGTAATACCACAAAATAACTTATTCTAGTATTCTGCAATTTATCCTTATTCTAAATAAATTATTACTTGATACAATATATAAAAAAATACTTCTGAGCTTTCAATGTGGGAAATCTGTGTAAATGTTATGAAAAGTGACAACTTTTGAATTCATTGCAAAAAAAAACTAAGTCATTTTGAATTTAGCTTTCTTTTAAAATGTTCTTGAGTTCCCTTCCCTTTCTTTAGTTATTGTGTTTACTCTTTTGATGTTCACATGGCTATTTGTGTTCGCTATTGGATGTTTGTTGTATATGGCAAAATATATAACGTTCAAATAACCTGCAAACCTGCAAATAGAGGCGCAAATACGACCATCCACACTTTGCAGACAAATAACAAACACACAAACATTTGGCAGCAGATCGCTAGGTGTTTCCATCACTATAGACGTGTTTCAACTAGCAGCGGGGTTTTATTATTTAAATGCATGCTTATTATAACATGCTTACATGTAATTATAAGCAGGTGAAGCAGGATTTTATTTTCAGAAGCAGGTATAGCCATGGCTATACCTGCTTGCCTGCTTCTGAAAATAAAATAATATGGATCATTCAGGCTATTTTGTGCAAGCATTCCCTCTCACTGATCTCAAATTTTGTGGGAGTTTTACAAAGTTTTACTGCACTCTATAAAACGCAGAGCTTTCACATCGCCTTGTGCCAGATAATAGTTTCAATAGTTAAACATATCCGGGAATCCGATAGAAATCTTCTGTTTAGAGACTACCGTAACTTTGTCTTTTGAAATATACATATTTGTCGAAAACTTTATAAACTGAAGTACTGATTTATGTAGGTATATTATAAACAAGTGGTTTCAAAAGAAATGAATTATTATATTTATAACTAAAAAGTGACAAACATCATTACAGTAATCTAATACTAATGCAATCAAATACAAATACTTTAGTTATGAAAATAAAATGGTTATAAAAATTGTTTAAAATAATAAATAAAGTTAAGTCAAATTATTACTATATTAAAACTAGAACTCAAAACTTGAAAACAAGTAACGTGTTATAATGAAAAACAACTCAGGTACAAACTAAATTATAGTGAGTGTAGCAGGTATGTTTATATTATTATAATTTGTGATACTCAAGATAGTGTTAAAACTCAAATAAATAAGAGAGTTATATAATTGAGCGAGTGCTAGTTTCGCCGGCTTGTGTGCCGGTGCGAAACAGCTCGCGTTTGGTTTCCAGTTTGGAATTGTACACTGTAATAATATCAAATCCTTAACACACTCGGTAACCTCAACATATATTTTAATTAAGTCAACAGTGTGTGAATATGAAATTAATGAAGTCGTGTTAGATTTAACGAACCATTGTTAAAAGGACGATGCCTAGTCTTCCTGCGGAAATGGGAATAACATAAATCTGTCCTGTTATTCGGTTCGGCCAAATTGAAATTCTAAATTAACGTGATGTGAACGAGTACGTATTGTAGCATAGATTATAAATTCAAGGTTCATTTAATTTTTAATGGGTTACATCATGTTACCTCCTTTTCATATTAAAGTACATATCAACATAAGTCCCACAGCACATCGTAAAGCGATTAGGTAATCTATACTAGTTATTATGAAGAGGATAGATTTATATTTTTGTACGTTTGTAGCGAATAAGCTCTAGATCGATTTAAAAAAATCTTTCACCATTGTCCCTTTTTAACTTTATATTTTGACTGTTATAACCATGTTATAACATGGTCAAATGTGTAATCATGTTTACTGAAAAATGTTCCAAACGTCGGGATAAAATAATATATAATTATACGGGATTTAAACCATTCAAAGTTGTTTAATTTCAACGTATAAGAATCACGAAAGCCTAAGAAATAATTATATTTTTATTTTTTTAATACGCAACTGCCAGACGAAGAAGAACGTAATGTATAAAAAACAGATTGCATGAATAAGGAATTTTTGAAGAAAGAATGATGTGAAGTGCAGACGAAAGCGTCAGGTATAAGATTTTTATTAAGCATTTTAAATACCTTCCAACTCTAGGACTCTATGCCTCTAGGACTGACGCGTTTGAAATGTGGTGCTGGCGCAGAGTTATGGGAGTATCCTGAATGAACCCTGGATGAAACACCGGACAAACGAGTCAATCCTAAAGCAGCTAAATATAAAAACACGACTCGCTACAATCTGCAGACAGAGAGTCCTCAAATTCTACGGGCACACAGTCACGCGAAGCCCAGACAGTCTAGAAAGACTGATTATCACCGGCTGTTTCGAAGGCAATGGATGGAAAACGAGGCATGGCGCTCTCCAACGCGATGGACAACACCACTGAACAGGCAACAGGGGCCATCTTGCAAACATCTTTTCAAATGGCGCTAGATAGGGAGAGCTGGAGAAAAATGATGGCATAGACTACACACCAAAATCACGTCCCTCAGTCATGAGGATCACGTCACGTCAGGTCACGACCAAGAAGAAGAATAAGAATCTAAAGCTTATTTCTGTTTTATTTGGAGTCGGGCTTCAGTTCGTTATTTTTGTTTTTTCCTATGTTAAATAAATTGTACCAAACACCTGAGTGGTTTTTCTCATCGACTATATTTGTAAAAACTAAAGTTTAGAGGACATATTACTTCATAAAAACCCCTAAGAACTACCATTATCAAATTGAATCAACGTACTTATAACTAAAACAAAGCAAATCGATCCTCAATATCATTATAGGTAACAGCCCCACAACACAAAGGGGCCAGACGAGTTCGATTACTTACGTATTTTGTAAATGCACAACGATGGTTCTAAGTGGATGGATCATCAAAGGTCCCAAAAGTCGGCTGACAAGGAGCGCTTTGTCTGATTAAAATAGACATTTTGTAAGACCTGCATTTACAAGTTTAGCTTTAAAATTTAACTTGTGTTAAGACATCTATACTCACATTCAAGAATATGGTTGTGTAAGTTTGTCTAAGTGTACTTGTTTAACGTAACTCCGTCTCTGTATTTGTAGAAATGTTTATTGTTTTTTTCTTTCTTTTTATTTGTATAAATCAAATGAGTAAAAATTAGTTTCAATATGCGAAAACATGTTAATAGTGTTTTGTTACTAAGTATATTTTAAGTAATTAGCTATGTATACTGTTCGTTTTCCGAATAAAATAAAATAAAATAGATCTAATTTAATAAACAATACCACCAAGGCACGGAATCCCACTGAGATGTGTCTTTTACTTAGAACTTAATTATCCGTACTTACAATCATCACATACCTACATTATTATTTCACTAGCTGCTCTCCGCGGTTTCACCCACGTGGTGATGGATGATGATGATGATGAATCAAAATATATAGCCTATGTTACTCAGGATGAATGTAGCTTTCCAATGGTGAGTTAATTCATTACAAATACACACACACAAATACAAATTTTTCCTCTTTATAATATTAGTGTAGGTAGTGTAGATGACGTTTTATAATTATTGTGTGTCCTGCTTTTCAGTAAAACAGCACTTAGTTTCATTGTATCACCTGACAATAGCTTTTACAAGATAATATAGGATCTAATTATCTTTATTTGGCTGGTCAATGCACCAGAAATTATGATTTTGTGACGTACGCTGAAAAGCGAGGCGTATACGTGCACAGAAAGATTAAATAAAACAAAAAGATATTTATTTACAGATTTGCAGATGGGTGAAAAAAAAAGAACGTAACCTGTTTAGTGTTGTTTTATAACAATCTGTCTGTTCTAATCACATTGACCCTTTAATACCCTCGTATAGGAACTTTCAGGACGGCAAACCATGGCAACGTTCCCCAAACATTCCACGTAACTAGGTCGCCGTCCGTGCACCGTGGCCGACGACGTCCACTCGAATATTTGCAAAATTGAACTGGTTTAATGGATACTGCTGTAATTGTTTCCAGATAAGAGCAGTATCTATTTGGTAAATACTTTTCCATTTGGTACTGCAATTAGTTTGATCTTAACTTATTTCGTAATACTTTTGTTTTTTTCTTCGTATTCATACATCGAGATAGATTCGCTGCATGTGTAGTTTAGGTACTCCTAAAAGGCCATCACATCGCCATCACCTTCCAACAAGATCATTCTACTACTTTAGATGTGGGATACGCAACATTAATGTATGTATGTTACAAGCATGATACATATGCACCCAACGTGTAAAATTTGAGAACCTTGATAGTTAAAGTTATTTTAACCTTAATTTAAGTGCATTCTTAATATTTTAAGTAATAAATGACTTAATCAAAAGTTTTATCTTAAAATCGTAATCAACAAATTAATAAGTCGGTGTAACTCCTCCTTTCACATTTACAACATTCTACTACTTTAGATGTGGGATACACAAAGCTAATGCTAAGTATAATACATACGCGGCCAACGTGTAAATATTTAGAATTTTGATAGTTACAGTGATGTTAACCTTAATTTAAGTGTTGCATTCTTAATATATTAAGTAAGAAATGACTTAATCAAAAGTTTTATTTTAAAATTGTAATCAACAAATTAATTGGCGTAACTCCTCCTTTCACATTTACAACATTCTACTACTTTAGATGTGGGATACAGAACGCTAATGCTAAGCATAATACATACGCGGCCAACGTGTAAATATTTAGAATTTTGATAGTTACAGTGATTTTAACCTTAATTTAAGTGTTGCATTCTTAATATATTAAGTAAGAAATGACTTAATCAAAAGTTTTATTTTAAAATCGTAATCAACAAATTAATTGGCGTAACTCCTCCTTTCACATTTACAACATTCTACTACTTTAGATGTGGGATACACAAAGCTAATGCTAAGTAAAGTAATAAATGACTTAATCAAAAGTTTTATTTTAAAATTGTAATCAACAAATTAATTGGCGTAACTCCTCCTTTCACATTTACAACATTCTACTACTTTAGATGTGGGATACACAACGCTAATGCTAAGTATACTACATACGCGGCCAACGTGTAAATATTTAGAGTTTTGATAGTTACAGTGATTTTAACCTTAATTTAAGTGTTGCATTCTTAATATATTAAGTAATAAATGACTTAATCAAAAGTTTTATTTCAAAATTGTAATCAACAAATTAATAAGTCGGTGTAACTCCTCCTTTCACATTTATATTAATACATACAACATAATACTAAACTACGAGTATTATTTCTAACCAGCCAAGCACTCACATTAGGGAGCTCGCAGACGCCGCTGCAGGACAGTTATTTTACTCTTTGCGCCGCTGCGCACTCGCCCCGAAGATGAGCATCTGGCAAGCTTGAAACCCGAGTCGACGTATTCAATCCCTAACTTGAGTCAAAACTTGAGCGTATTGCCGGTTAAAAATAATACTTTAATGACTACAGTAGTATACTAATTCAATTAAAGATAATTATTGGAACCGAAAATTATGTCTAATGCCCATGTTGTACCTACCCCAATATCAGTTGGGAACTCAGTTCTCGAAGTTGTTGACGAGTACATCTACCTGGGACAGACAGTCAAACTAGGCAGGTCCAACTTCGAGAAAGAGGTCAATCGTCGAATCCAACTCGGCTGGGCAGCGTTCCGGAAACTTCGCGAAGTTTTCTCGTCAAAAATACCTCAGTGCCTCAAGACAAGAGTCTTCGACCAATGTGTGTTACCAGTGATGACTTATGGCACTGAAACGTGGTCTCTTACTATGGGCCTCATAGATAAGCTCAAAGTCGCACAACGAGCTATGGAGAGGGCTATGCTCGGGGTTTCTCTACGTGATCGAATCAGAAATGAGGAGATCCGTAGAAGAACGAAAGTCACCGACATAGCTCAGAAGATTAGCCAGTTGAAGTGGCAGTGGGCAGGGCACATAGCACGCAGAACAGATGGCCGTTGGGGCCGAAAGGTTCTGGAGTGGAGACCACGGACCGGCAAGCGCAGCGTAGGTCGTCCACCGACACGGTGGACAGACGACCTGAGGAAGGTCGCAGGACGACGTTGGATGCAGGCCGCTTCCAACCGGTCCTTTTGGAAAATCATGGGGGAGGCCTATGTTCAGCAGTGGACGTCCTACGGCTGAGATGATGATGATGATGATTGGAACCGATCCACAAATAGGAGAGGAATCTGTAAACATACATAAAAAATACATACAGTCGAAATATAACCTCCTCCTTTTATAAAGTCGGTTAAAAATCTCAACTGACGCAACAATCTTATATTTACATAATCTATACTATACATTAGTCTAGTATAGAGTATGTAAATATTCTCTATATATATATGAAGACATACATACGAGGGATACTCGTATAGAGTCCTGTATAGGAAAAATTCAGTGACTTAATATTATACTATTAATTTAATTGTAATAAAGCGGAAAAGTATTTTGTTTGTTTGTTTAAACGTGCTTATTTCTGGAAGCAGCAGTCCAATTTGAAAAGAAAATGTATATGATAGCCAGATTATTATCCATCTTAATGCTACATAATGGGCTATTTTAGATCTCGGAAAACGGAGGTGATCCCGCAGAGTGCAGCTAGTTAATTTATATAGTAATGAAATTCTGTAATGAAGCAAAATCTCTGAACTGAAAGATCTTTTATGGCCTAATTAGTATAAGTATTCATATTAGCTTTCTCTGTGCCTTTACAAACATGAGTCTAATAACATAAAAATGCTCTTAATAATATAATTATGTTCCAATAAAAACAAATCAGAATTAATGAGAACTGGATTTTAAACTTTTGTACCGAATTTGACTTGGATTGCAGTTTAAGATATACCTTTAAAATTTATTTTCTAGTGATTTTGTAGAAGCTTCAAGATTGGAATGTTATTTAAATTTTCTTTCCTTAAATCATATCGAATCGATTTTGGTGCAAGATTAAGCATTTCTCTTTGATACGTTATCTTTAATGAATTTAAGTATCGGTTTTCATTTGTTTACATTTTTCTTAATAACTTCTTTAGATATTTATTTTACTGGAATTCAAAACTACTATCTACGTATTCGCAGACAAAACAAATCTTCATGTATATTCACCTTTGTGAAGTGCACTTTTGAAAGGATATTTAATTGCTATTAAAATACCCCGATCATTGAAATAGCATGGCTCAATAGCAAAGTAAATACAGGAACGGCTGGAATAAACAGGAAGTGCTCGTAACCATCGGACGATGCTTTTAAAATTTCCTGATAGTCGCAATATCGAACAAACTTTGTTCTGGACTCGATTGGACATTGAAAGCCAATTTTTCCGAACATGCTAAAGGGAAAAAGTAGAGTGCCTTCCTATTCACGCTTACACTGTTCTCTCATATTTTGGGTTATTGAATATTCTGTCATTTTAGGTAACTGGTTTCTGCTTTATGAACATTTCAAATATTTGGTGGATTTAGTTAGTTGACGTTCTCATATACACACACCAACAAATAAAAAGTATAAATTAAGAGGTTCGAACATTTGAGAGGAAAATTACGGAAGTGAGGTCAGTATTAGAAAAATTTAGTTGAAATCTCTAATGAAAAATAAAAGATTCAACGCATTTTAAAAGTTGTGTGTAAAGTTTCACCATCGTTATCTCGAGATGAGGCGTGACATTGCGAATTCAATAGAAATACATAAAAGTATATAATCTGCGGAGTCTGGACACGGTATCACCTTGGATACTGTGTTCGAACCACATCAAGGCAACGACACGAAAGACAAGACGGTATTTTACAAAAGGCTGCTAGAAGGCAGTCTAAAAAAATAGCTTGTACATTGACTGCGGTTGCAACGCCAGGTGGTTATCAGTTACCAAACTGCCAGAAGAAGACTGCATGAAGACCTTTATGCTCGCAGACCGTCGAGATTCGAGTCTCAGCTCTTAAACGTTGCAATCAAGGGAGACGTTTGACATGGGCTCGTGAAATTTACACTCTATCAATGGACATTGGGTTCCAAACTTGTTTTCAAACTAGTCACGCTTCGGAGTTCAATCAGATTCCTCAAGTACGAGTTTGCCGAGTCCCTGAACTTGAGGCAGACTCCAACACACACAGAAAGTTCACCTTTAATAAGACGCTACAAGAATGGTGCGTGCTGGAATCCGCCTCGGTGGAAGAATAGACTTCATTTGGAAACAGTACGGGGTAATTTTAACGCTGTAAAATACCGCGACGAGGTGGTTTAGCAAGAGCCTGTTGTGATTCCACATCACATAGAAACGTGTTCATGGAAGGTTTTAATTTTAAAGAACTTTTTCTACATGTTTCTAGAGTATATGGAGCCCGATCTCACCGGGTACCATTTAATAACCTGATGAGATAGATAGATGATGTAGAGCAGTAACCAATGCAATACATTTGTTTTGTTTTTTATGGGATAAGATGGCAAACGAGCAGGCGGCTCACCTAATGGTAAGTGATCACCATCGCCCACGGACATCCACAATACCAGAAGTCTCGATGATGCGTTGCCGGCCTTTGAAGAAGGAATAGGCTCTTTTCTTGAATGCTCCCAAGTCGTAGCTGTTTGGAAATATCACTTGATAAGAGTCAAAATTCTTTTTTTTACAAGTTTATTTATTAATGTTAAATCAACAACAAAATTACGCTTAAAATGATGTACTTACATCAACTTGCAAAGTTATTTTGAGATATTGAAAAAATACAATATAGTCGCGTCAGTTCTAACATAATGAATCTACCTCTTTTATAAGTTCATTGCCGATGCCTTGTTTTTGTTGTGCCTGTATGTAGATATTTAATGCTAAGTATATTACACCTTAGAGTATTTAGTACAAATGATTATATTTTTCTTTCTACTGCCTACCTCTGACTTTGGATTCAAATCCTTTGTCTCTGTAATTTCTCAGGATTTGTGATCAAATCCAAAAATATCCAAGCAGGCAATGCGGATTACACCTCAACAATGTTCGAAAAATTACTCTTCATCAAGAAGAAACGTTCATCAAACTACCAGGGGTTCATAAATCTTATGAAGATTTGATTCTATTACGTGGAAATGTTCAGTGAATTCCCTCGTCGGCGGCGGGCTAGCGTTATCTAATTCAACCGGCATAACTTCCTCGGGGGCCCGTTCTGTCGACAACGTCGCAGTGTAATAGTGCGTTTCAGTTCGTGAAAATCTGTTTTCGAATAAATACTCTGTCACTATAAGATTGTTTGAAGTCTGCACAAGTCATAAAAGCTATAACGAAATCGTTGGCTTCGACAAGGAATTCTGGTGGAATTTTATAGATGGATTGGTATTTACCGGTGCTCTTTGTGCCCATTTTATAAGCGTGCAGGGGATAATCAATACATTACGTATACCGTATAATATGCATAGAACTTTTACAACTATCAGTAATAACACGTCATTCGTCGTTTTTGTTATAGATTTACCCGTCTTTTGAGCTCTTTATCTACGAGAACGATATTGTTGAAATGTATTGCCATAAATAGGACAGAACTAATAACGAAATGTTTCAAGGTTTTAGATAAGAGACGGGCGAGACGTTTGCCTGATTGTAAGTGACATCTGCCTACCAACTGCCACTGAAAAGTTGCACTAGTTCGGTCAACAGGACTGACAATCGAACTACTGCTACTAGGCCGTTGCAGCACGACCCACATGTTTAAGCTTAAAAGTTCTAGCACGCCAGTAGTAGTCATCAAGACAAATACTCGCAGAAGAGGTTTTTCAACGACTATGTTATAAAGGTACTTAACGTAAATGGAAACGTCCCCATTTCCACGTGTATAACCCGTGCCTACTACATAGCCTGTATATAACATGGCTCGTATATAAAATATTTACATACTTAAGGCTCGGTCCGACCCCAATTTTAAAATAATTCACGATGCTTTACTTAAGGTTGAAAATCGCTTTTTATATTGGTCGATGTAATGCGGAAATTCATAAATTTTGTACGTTTTCTTAATATTTTTCGATATACACTAACACAATTGAAAAATGTGCTGGTTACTATTTCAGTGATACATGTTGGCTATGTATTAGCCAAAAAAATATAATGAAAAAAAAATGCTGAAAATTCTGAGTTTGGACGTGAAAGTTTATTTTTGTGGATTATTCAGGATTTTATTTCTGCAGTGAGAGAGTTATATTTATGAATTCTACTCGGTTATTCTTATTTTCCTGTTCATTTTCTAACCTAAGTATGTTTTCATAGAATATAATCGATCTGTTTCGTTACACTAGATGTTTAAAGATTCTGCTTTTTACTAATATCAGGATACGAGCGCGCTTTAAATAGGGAGAACGATTACTCCAGTTTAAAAAAGAAATGAAAGCGCAGTAATAACTATTTTTCCTAGAAATGCCATTTGAAACAGCAGTAATTTCACATTTCAAGTTGATGATAAACTGCCTTCACGTAGCTCGTTAGCGCTTTATAAAAGCTCCTTGTTTCATAGAGATAGGAGAAAAATAGAAGCCTGGGGTTTAATGCATTTAGCATTAAGATGTCTAAAAAACTTCTTCTTCTTGCAAACTTTTAAGAACATTTATTCCCTCAAAGGTCACACGGCTAGACACAATAGAAATTGCATTGTTATAAGATTCCTGACCGGCGCAAACATTTGTGTGATGAGTAGAATTATTTCCTGTTGAGTTGATGTTGTGATGTGTCCAGTGTCCGCCTACCGCGACACGGGCTTCTAGTACAAGGGTATGAGTCAAAAGTTAAACATTAATGTTGGCATATATTACGTAATCAGTTCATTACGTTCCAACTACTGGAATATGGGCCTTTCTCTAAAGGCAGTTATAGTGTGAGCTATAACCCATAACGCGGGTGTAGTGCGGGTTGATCGATAGGCTTGTAACAAAACCAAGTAGTCGGCCCTCGATAAAACGTTGCGGGTTCGATCCCCACTTAAGACTAGAGCTTTCGTTGAATGTATCATCGTCATCAAATCCACAGCATGATGGAGGAGCACTTCTGTCTACCTGCTAGCTCTGTCGCTAAGCACCTAACAGCATGTTCCGGCAGATCTCATTGGGAGCCGGGAGCTTTTTAACATCTAGTGCACAGACTAACAGATGCTCATGCATATCTAGCGTGATATAACCTTGGACCGCATCATCACTGACCGTCAAGTGAAATAGTGGTCAAACACTGGCCTATTAAGTGTAGGTACAAGAAATGTTTGCAGACCTCTCAAATGCCCGCAATATGGCGTAACGACTGTTCTAAGGTAACAACTAAGAACGAAGGCTTAACGTGCTTTCTGAAACACGGACGAACTCCGTGAAAACGGCACTAGCACTAGGTCACCCATCCAAGTGGTAACTTCACTTAACGTTATCTGTATACAGTAGAGCCTCGAGAATCCGACCTACCAAAAATCAACCCCTGTCACTCACTGACTCACGGAGCGTTCCGATTATAGTAAAAAAGTTTATCTTTCGAATAATTATGTTCATTGAACTTTTTAAACAAAATACATTCCATTTATCATAAACCGATCTATATGAAGTAGGCGGGTTCTATTTATAGACCAAGACAAAGTTTTATTTTATCCGATAACGAGAGTTCATTTTCGTCAGCCCAAGTCATGCAAATTTCAAATGCTGAATGGCTTGTGAATGGGTAATTTCCTTAATAACTGGCGTAGGAGAATCGTCATTCGCAGACTCATCAGTCCCTTTCGTAGGTTTACTTATAATCGCATCGTGGCTCCGCAAGCGTGGAGCGGGTACAGTATGTACTGTACCCGCGGGGGGGGGCAGTTCGGTCTATAGCGACGTTCGGAGTAGCCTGAATACGGTCTATTGAGGCTCTACTGTAAGTATGTATAAAAATGTCTGTTGTCAGCTATCAGCTATTCCAGATCATCACACAACATAACAATAAATTACAGCAGTGGGGCAACATAACGCATGATACATCCGTTTATTATACCCCGTTCAGTCGAGATGCGATTAACTTCCTTGGTGCAAGAGTCATGTAGAAATCTTAAAAGCAACGCTGTAGGTACTATCTTGAACATTGCGGCAAATATAGTAACAGGTGATAAATTATCACGGTCGGTTATGTCGTTGAGAACAGCCAGCGATCGGAACAAAGCTTCCTGTTTGGACCAGAGCCAGGACTCGAACAAACTTTGTCTAAGCGAACCGTCACAACCCTTGAACGTATTTTAGTGGGTTTCCAGCTCTTTTTGCTGGTTAGTTTTGTCTGTTACGACAGTTAAGTAGGTACTTGCATAATTTTTGACATAAAGATGTTGATGTGTTACAATAAAAAAATATTTACATATAAATTGTATTCACATTTCATATTCAAATTCAGTTCAGGCATGAAGGAGCTCTTAATGAACGTCAATTACATTATAAAATGAGCTGACACGTCATGTCCGCGGCTTCAAAAAAGCCATAACATAACTAATCTATGTATATATATATATATATATATAGAGGTTATATGGAGAGGCCGAAGGCTGAGCCTACTACACGAACGAAGTCGCGGGCAGTCGCTAATAAAATATAACATACCGGATTAACCGCATTGCTCGGTTGCATTGCAATATGTGTATACAGTGCGGTTGCCACAAACCCTTCTATCATAAAGATATTTGCTGCCTCTGGAGCTATCGGCGACCCCTTTGCTTTGCTACTTCATCCACCTGCAGGTAATAGTTACCACGTCGCATAAAGTAGCCATACTCTTCAGCCTGAATCTTGCCCAATCAATATATACAGTAGATAAAATTACCGTCCTGTATCAATCCAATCATGATTGTATTAGTCTCTCCATTGGAATCTTGGAGAGGAGGAAACTGACATCAAGGCAGACCATTACCTCTGACGTGTCAATTTGCACGTCTGCTAATAGTTGTACAAGGTACACAACACTCACCTCTATCATAGATTTGAGTGGTTCCAGTCTATCATTTATGAATGAGTTCCCACGGAAGTATTTATGACATTATCATCATATCAAATTTTTTTTCAAAATATCGGAGAGTTTTCAGGTGTCCGCCAGAAACAGACTAAAGCGGCACTTGAAGCCAATCAAGTCGGAATTTCCTGCTCGAAAGCTATTTCACGCCTGAACGCTCCTCTTCATCCATAAACAACGCTAAGACTGATGAATGACGGCAATAAAACGGCCGCCATCTTTCATTTACCACCCCATTGTGGCACGCCGCAGGTGAGGAATGAAATTAAAAAGGACCATTAACAAAATTGAGGTAAGAATTAAGGACGCGTCGACCTATTCGAGTAAAGATGCTGCCAAGTTATGGCGGTGTTATGCTTATGACTGATTATGGTGACTTGATGATATTTTTCCGAGTTTCTATAAAGGAGAAAGCTCACAGCCTGTTGATTTGTAATCCGTTGATTTTACTTCGATTTCAACAAACTCGGTTGAAAGTTTATGGGTAGTGCTTGGGGATCTAGGGATTTTATACTTATGTTGAGAAAAATAATTTCATAATATATGATTGTAAATTTGTTTTTGGATAGAAATGCAAAAATGAATACGTATATTGAAAAATAAAGTTAAAATTCAAAATCAGATTTTTTTGTATAATTTGTTTGAATTTTGGTTAATTTACAACCATTTCAGGAATGTTATTAAGACTAAGTTACAATCAAAGTCCAACTTTTAAAGTTATACATATAATTAGTTCTTTAATTGCTGACCCGCCAGCATCTTAGCTCACTTTACAGTAAGGCTCCGGCTCCAATGATCCTTCATGAGTGCATGCTTCATAAAATGCATCAACTGAATTTTTTTAAGTTGGTTTGTCTAACGGTTTATGCTCTGCATTGGTCAGTCATAAGAGTTATTGCGACTTTTAAACATTTGTTCAATCAATTTCAAACATATTTGGTCAATATCGACATACTCGTAATAGCATAAACCCTATCTTTTATTATGCGTTTTTTTTTATTTCAACTGCGACCTCAAGTATATTGTCAAACATATGTTGCCACAGTTTACGCTGACGCTACGCTTACTAAGTACATTAACAACTTGCCTGGCTCATCACAGAGTATCTTAAAAATTGTTTAAGCTCTAAGCTTAGTAATATTACATTGCCTGTTCGTAGTCGTATAAATTAAAGCAGACAGTCTGAAAGTTTAACCGACTCAAAGTAAGAGCAAAACACTAACACAAACTGCAGGCCCAGACAAACTTGATGTCAAAAGCGAAGTGCAAGTAAGATGCAAATTATCGCGTATTTACGTGACTACTGCTGATGCTGTGTCATAGGTTTCAAAGTAACTGCTATTTTGTCTGTGTCACTGAAGTCAAGTTTAGTAAATTGGGCACCAAACTAGGACGACAGGAAGCGGGGCAAATACAGATGCGGAGAGTTAGGAAAGCAGGAAATGTGAAGAACTTGTAAAAACATCCGGAAACAGGATTTCGGACGCTTTCAAAGTTATGTTGTTGCCAACGAGCATTTACTCGATTACCTTAACTGGAGGAAAAAATATGTGAGGTAATGGAGAGTTTATTAGTAAAAGCGAAGTATTTGTAGACTCTTAAACAGAGATTTGACATGATAAATAAAAAGACCATTTAAACTCTAAACTAATCAAATATAATGAGGATGTCCTCATTATATTTAATTAGTTTAGATGGTGGAGGAAAGAAACAAAATAGAAGTTAATAAAGAACCATGAATCAAATAAACATTTCCTCAAACGATTTTTACCCTTCATATAATTATACCGCCATAAAAAAAGCTTTTGTAATGAAATTGCATTTTAATTCCTATGCAACCACTTTGGGATTACACAAATGGGTTTTAGAAATCGGGATGTAGGCATCCTATCAGTTTATTCAGCGTTACAAACATTGATCCTATAGGATCTAACAAACAGAGCATTTCTACTCGTAATATAATATCAACATATACAACAACAATATTATTTATATTGTATAATATATATCGACTGGATCATACGATTATAATACATTTTTTCACGAAACGATTATAAATACTAGTGGCTCTGTGAGCAGTAGACCGCGGGAGTACGTCTTTGCATAACTTAAACTGAATAAATATTCACCGCACACTTTAAAACTAATTCCTAAACTCAAAATCTTTAAAACACTTTCGATTTGTTTGGTTTGCACTCTGCAAGTATTTTAAGGATTGCTAACCGGGTCGCTAGTAAATTCATGTACATAAGTGAGAGATAAATTCATTATTCTTCAAGATTGTTTTAGTTACTTATAGATGAAAGCTATAAAATCAAACTGAGCACATTTTTCGCTCAAACCCCTCGATAACGTATTTTATTGGATAAGGCTCAGAGAAGATGCCAAAGGACAATTTCATTGTGCGTATTATTGGACTCCGTAGATATCCACACACATATTATCTACAGAATCCATCATTATTATTTCTACTGAAGTGACAGAGACTGTATATTAAGCCAGTTTTGGAAAAAAATATAATATATACGAGAAAAGCATGCATTATATATTAATGCCTAGACAGAAATATTTTTACTTTAGATAGCTATAGAGAGATATACGAGTAGTTAGAGAGCTAGAGATACCTGCGCTCAATAGACATTTCTTTGGAAAAGGTATTCTTTAGGTATATTTGTACTAGCTTGTTTTTACATTTCTTGGAAACATAATGTTTTATTTTAGTTATGTACCATCCTGAATCCTTCATATTCAATCACCGACAGGAAAATGTAGTATGATGACGGTATCAGCATCTGTCTTTCTACGCGAAATCTGTGTTTAGTTTAAATAAACTTTGTTTTAATTTATGCTTTATTTCTGTGTACACAAAGACACTATTAAAAACTTGTTAAAATGTATTTTTTTTAGGATAACACACTTAATATAATTAGAATAAAATACACCTTAGTCATGCCAAATTTCAAAAAAATAATCATTGGTGAGATAGGTACATTATATAGTCCGAACATAACACCACTATGTCAAAATTCAAACATAGTCATTTGCCGATCGCAGCTTCTTTCCGGCATTGGTACTGTAATTATGTAGGTCTAAAGAACTACTAACTAAACAGTCTAACTAAAAGCCTAATCTAAACCCTAACTGAAGCGATCAAACCTACCAACTAAGTTTTAAATACTATCAGTCTATCTTGATATTTCCCACTGGGTAGAACATTTTTCTACCTCCTGCGGGTTTTTATATTTCCTGGTAAAAATTGTACACATCGCTTATCGCCATATTTATTTATTTTCCGCATTTAAATACTTTGTGTTTAGTTAAACACAAAGTATTTAAATGCGGTATAAATGTACTTATTAAAGTATCAAGAGCCGTGTACGCCACTCATTATAAAGAATCTCACTAGAAATAGAAATTAACGTTTATAATAATAACGAAACGAAATAATAATAATTATAAAAACGAAATAATAACGAACATTAGCCATAAAGATATCGCCAAAAAGAATACACTGAGATGTGCCTGTACGTTTCCTTCGTATTTACTGTTAAATCTTCACTCGGGTCGAGTAGAGATTGGGTTAATTGTCAGGGCTAACTATAAGACTCGTTTGTTCAGTACCTTCACAGTGTTACAGTGTCTATATACCTAGATACCGAGCTTATAAACTACTGCTTCGTGGCACGTGCGACAGACTCATGGCTTTACACCTGGGGAGTGGCATTCTGCAAAATAATTTCCTGATTAAAAAGGGGACCGACCATACCATTTTAAGTGTGGCTTGTGAAACAAAACGTGACGTCAATGACTTACTGTCCGCTATGGTACGGTAGACACGGACTTTAAAAAAGGACGTCGTTCAACTTTTGTTGAAAGTAAAGCACCGTACCTAGCCATGAGTACGTAATTTCCTACATGCTGCGTAATAGTGTTCCATACTGCGTAGACATAGTATGATCTGTTTGCGTGAGGTTAGCATGTACGGTAATACAAGAGGGTTGGCATGCTTACGTTGCTTCACTTTCAAAGAAAGTGGCGTGAAATCCTCCTTTGTTAGCCTGTGTCGTCGGCCGTTGGTCTGCCTTTCCTACGTTTAAGGGAGTTGAGCCTTAATAGATAATCAGTTAAAATTTTTAACTAAATCTGTGTAATTTTGGCGGACAACTCTTATTATAATAAATATATACGAGTATATAAGATATTACCGCTATTAAGGTTTATACGTTTTTATTTTTTTTATTCGCTGTACTGAAATGGCATAAATGAGGACCTAAATTAGATTTTTCTATAAATTTTATCATAGTTCAGAAGCCATTTTACTAAAAAAGAGATATAAATTCTGAAAGTAATAAGTACTAGTTCTATCGTTTTTAATACGCACATTTTAGATGTATCTTTATCATTATACTTCGCGCTTGTTTTAGAAAAGATGTTTCGTATCAGCAGATGTCTACTATTATACTATTTACTTATTATATTAATAATATAACGTTAAAAAAAGTTTCCAATACAAGTAGGTTATCCAAACACATGCTTTAGAAACTATGTTTAGTACTATTGTAAGACTGATAATACAAACAAGCTTCAAATTTGTTGTAATTCTGAAAGTCTAACACAAGTAATAAATAAGCCAGCCTTATTTCGCGATACACGCTTTAAAATAATAATAAAAAAATATATGATTTCTTAGGTTAATCTTCATTATTCTCAAACGTTAAAACTAAACGACTTTAATTCGATTAAATTGACCATGTTTAATAAAAAGTGTTGTATTAAAAGTCGAGATAAGAAGAAACCTACTAATATTATAAACGCGAAAGTTTGTGAGTGAATGAATGTATGGATGTGTGGATCTTTGTTACTCTTTGACGCTGAAACAAGGCGGGGGCAATTTTGATGAAAATTGGTATGGAGGTAGATGAGGCGGTGGATTAACACAGGATACTTTTAATCATCATATCATCATCCAACACCACGCGGGTGAAATATGCTTGGGTACAGCATAGACAAAATAATAAGATCTCCGCCTACGTCAAGACTGTTCTGTCAATTTCTGATAGCTTAGTCAAAAGCCAAGTCAATTTGACAGCTCGATACACTAGACGTGCTCGGCGACCGTCAAGGGTGATGAAATGTAATGATAGTTTTGGTAGCTGGACATGGCCTCTTCATTACTATGGAATGACGGTCGATCAACAGATACCGGTCCTAGTTCCACCTACTCTAGTCCTAAACAAATATGACACGATCAACCTAATAGCATGTACGAAATCGGGTCGAGTTCCCCATTCATCCGTGCATTCGCCGTATGTATAGTTAAAGTGGTGAACGCACTGTACTCGATCCGATCAAAAGAATGTTGTAAATATTACTTTATGTTGTAAATATTGCATTTACAATCACCTTGAATGTCATACTTAGTATCAATTTTTGTTTTCTTTTTGTCGAAATTCGAATCACATTTACTAGAGGATTTTTTTAAATCCGATTAGGTGGTGTAAAACGCTATTCGTAGACAACATAACGTCCATTAATCCTTTGAGTACCATTTACATAAATGTACGTACGTATCATTCATAAATCTTTTGTTTTAATTATCACGGTTTAAGAAGAGTTAAAAGAGCAAAAGAGCATCGGTTATAATGGCAATGCTTCGATTAATAATTTGAGTAAATAAAATGTATAGTTTTCAATTTGAATAATTTTTACTTTTTTGATATTAAACGGCCATTTAATTAAGTAAGTGCCTAATAATAAATAAGTATTTTAATACCTTTTCGTGGTTATTTAGATGATTTTTTAAACTACGAAATCAGGACGAATGTGATCAGGATTATGGAAAGGGTCGAAGGTTGTTCACTAGCTACGGCAGACCAAAACATTAACATTCCGGCCGCCTTGACTTGGAAACTAAATTTTGATAGTTAGATACCGTATTCACGAGATTTTTTCATTATTTGTTGGCAATTAGCTGATTACGATAGAAGATGTTTTGCACTATGTACAACCAGTTCCAGACAAGGAATCCAACAATTCTGTTGTTCATTTGATCCCGTGTCAACGTAGAAAAAAATCGATTGCGAAGAGACTAAAATCAACCGGAAAACCTTTTTTAATTCTTTTATTGGGGATTGTTTTTCATTAAGATTTATTGTAAGCATAGTTTTAGAAACATTTTCTTGTACCTTCGTGCACAGTTAACTGGTATTTACCTACTAGGTATTTAATTGAAGAGTCTGCGGGTTATAAGTTGTCGACATTGCCCATGATAGGTACATAATGACGTCAAAATTAAACTAATTGATTATACGTAAAAAAATACAAAAGATAAAATAGATGTTTATTATTGTTTCATGGTTTTAACTTAAGAACGAATTTTACTGCTTTTTGAACCCATCAGGTAAATGATGACTTTTAGTAATAACACTATAGCAGTATTACTGCTATCTATACTGTTACAGTACTATTAGAAAGAAGAAGAAAAAAATGTTTATTTCGAACATAGAAACACACAACAGCAAACAATATATACAATAAAAACACTACTACTATTATATACTAACTATAATAAGAAAAAACATAATAAAGGAACTATCTATCATTTATAGGGTAGTTATCGATATTGCTGTCATGTGCAGTACAAAAAAGGAACTGGCTCAGCATGATGCTGCGGGGAAACCTAGAGCGCTGATTTTCAGCCAAGCCATTACTCAGTAGTAGGTACTACAGGCTTTTAAATCCGGATAAAAATTTCTCGTGGGGTACTCAGTTTAGGCGCAGGCGAAGCCGCAGGACGCAGCTTATAGTTTCACGTTAACAATGGAAGGGTTTAAATGTGAAATATATTGTTTTATTACTTTTGCTTGTCTTTAAAATTACAATAGACTGGTAATTTTCCATGAGATGCGTGTGCCTATAATAGAGAAAAGTTTCGATTTTTCACACAACATGTTCCATCTTAATTGAATTTATTTATATATGACTATATATATATATATGACTATATATATATATATAAGATATTACCGCTATTAAGGTTTACACGTTTTTATTTTTTTAATTTGCTGTACAGAAATGGCATAAATGAGGACCTAAATTAGATTTTTCTATAAATTTTATCATAGTTCAGAAGCCATTTTACTAAAAAAGAAAAAAATATTTTCTATAATTAAATTCTGAAAGTAATAAGTGAAACATTATACTTTATTTTAACGATAAAACATTTAATAACCTTAATACTTGCGTGCGCTATGAAGTGGATGTCACGCCTACCGAGTTTAAAATGCAAAATTGGGCAGGAAAATACTTAACATTACATAATACTTATTACATAAAAAATAAATTAAACATCTTGCCCGCTGAGTTTCTTGCCGGGTCTTCTCAGTCGTGGTTTAAGTTAGATTAAATAGTAGATTTAATAAAATATAAATGTAAAATGACAATTTGTAAGTGCCCCCGTAGGTTTATACAGAATAAAATGACGTAAGTTCAATGTATTTTTTTAAACTTTAAGAAGTACTAGTTCTATCGTTTTTAATAAGCACATTTTAGATGTATCTTTATCATTATACTTCGCGCTTGTTTTAAAAAAGATGTCAGCAGATGTCTACTATTATACGAAAAAAAAAATTTTACTTCAATAACCTAAATATTTGGCTAAAAATACGATTAAAAAGATCACTGACGTTGCTTCAAGCATTCTCCCAAACTCAACATTTCTGTATTTATACTTTTCCTCTTTTATTCTATTATCTCGCGTAGATTCGGTCGTAGACGGGCTTCGAACATTCAACGGGTTATTTTTCCTTACATGTAACAACACTGCTACAACACACTATACTTTTATTATGCTATTAGATCCGCGATCGCAGTATGTGAGTGCGAACCTAGCGCCATCTGTACAATCCACTAACGATTATTACCGCGCGCAATGAGCCAAGCTGAGGTTGTGTAAGCACCACTATTAATAATGCTCGAATTCGGACACCTGGACTGTGTGCTCTGGGGTTTATCGAATTATAATATTAATCAAGAGGTGCTAAAGATGAGGCAACGATAGGTGGAGTAAGATATTGATTGAATGGATTGATGGAATCGTGACATATTTGTAAAATATCTCGTCTGCAGTGAGATGATCTTTGAAGCTATACTCGATGTTAGGACTCTTCAGTGTTCTCGACGTGAAGAGTCTTCACTCTTTAGGACTTAGCAATTGGGCATTGACCCGTCAGCCTAGTTGTTATTGATCCTGCCTTCTAAGCGCTGGATCCCAGGTTTGAACATCGGCCGGAGCAAACATTTGTGTGTAAGGAGAAATGTTTGTACTCGGGTCATGATTGTTTGTGATGTTTTATTGTGTGTATTCATGTCTCCCGCGACACAGAGAAGCCTAGGGCGATTATAAGTTTTTTGAAAGTGATTGTTTTTGTAGTTTAGTACATATAGTCGTATGAAAATATTGGTGGATACCTACTGGGATTTCTGAATTTTTAAGCTTATCAAAATACCAAGACAATATAAAACCCATTATATTATTCTATTATTTTATTTTAGTCATACAGATGTTTTTTTCGATTTGCGGATCTAATCTAAATCTACACCACAGACCTAGATCTAAGTCTATGATCTACAGTCCACACTATCACTATCAGAGAACTTAATGTATCTGCTAAGTTTGTAGATCTGTAGGTAATTGTCAGAAGTGACTACTTACCTTATGAAATTTAGACTACACCTGTGATGGTTGGGTATTATTGGATTGGTACTTTCCAATTTCATTCGAGCAAAAACTTTATGATTCGTTTTATTGTCTTTTTATTTTTCTTATTTTTATTATATCACTTGGGCGTTCGTGATGCTCGTGGTCACGAGTTCTTGCTGAAAACCAGCGCAAGGGTCGCCAATTCCTTGCTTATTGCTGAGCAGAGACTCATTTCTGGCATCGCGCAACACTTCAATGAGAATTTTTGTACTTCGTTGCTTTAAAATATCTCAAATAAGTAATGTAAATTTTCATGTAGTGTTGTGTGTATGTCTGAAATAAACTTATTTTCTTTCTTTTCTTTCTTTCTTTCTTTTTGATGTTAAGTACCCCGATACACCGCACCACTTTTTTGGTTCCTCCTTTTGTGTTGAAGCTGTTCGTCTATGGAACACTTTACCCTACGAAATTAGATGCGCGCCTTCTCTGGACATCTTCAAACAACGTGTCAAAGCATTTTACTTCGCGAAATAACTAACTGCAAACCTACTTACTATCTTTGTTATAATAAATAAATGGTATATGTTATAAGTATTTATAGTTTGTATATATTTTAAGTAATTGTTTTCAAGCTATATTCTTGAGTTTTGTTATATGTAGTGTTTAGTACACTTGTTTTATACACCGCCGCCTTTATAGGTTTATGCCTATTTCTTTCCGTGCATGGTTGTCTGGGAGAGATCACTTTGAGCGATAAGACCGCCCATTGTGACACTTTTAATTTTAAGTATTTAATTGTGAAATAATTTTGATTGTATTTTTATTTTATTCTTATTTCTTTATTTGTAACATATATTTGTATTGTGGTGTTTCAAAAAAGAGTTTATCTATCTATCTACACTAATAAATAATTATAATAGTTAATTAGTGGAGGACCCTTTTTGTGGCGAGCCATGAATGGCGACACCGCGGCCCTAATTCTTCCTGGGGCTAAATGAGATCCCTGAGCCCCGGCTTGCCTTAATGGGCTGTCTGTGGGTGGAGACGCAAGTGCAAGTACCAAAAAGCTTCAAGAGTTAATAATAGCCTTATCATTTATGAGTTCAGTATAGCCACACTATTTTACCAATTTATGGTAATAAATATATCATGTTTATGATATGATATTTGATATACTCGTAATACAGTACCGTGACACACCTTCATCCCAAATGCTGTTCATATACACTTTGGTATATTTGTACCAAAACAGACTTGTAAGTTTTTAATGTCATTTTTACGGTTTAACTTACGCGATAAGTAGTGGACCGGACGGTCCACTTCTTCATGGAGTACTTGCGCACCCGGCTACGTTCGCGCTAGTACGGTCACGAAACCGGTCGAGATATACAATATTAATATACAAATTAATTGACTATATAAATTATTTAATAACAAACCCTTCATCAATAATAAATTGATTTGAAAAGGTTAGTAATTTTTTTTACCTCCACATTTCTCGAAAACTGGGTACGGTGTGAAAACTTTTTTTCACACCGTACCCAGACCGCCGATATGACGTCACGAGGTCAGGTGCACAGATATTGTGACCGGGTTGTACGTACCGCGTGTAAATGTGTAATACTTACGAAAGATTTCTAAATGTTGACTATAACCCCACTTATGCCTCTGTAAAGAACTAGATAATAAATCTGTGAAATAAATACTATAAGATTTTTTGTGTGTGTTTTTAGTTTGATAACATTGACTCAGGGTATCCTACCGTGAGGGCTTGTGTTACAAGATTTTTGGTACAGATGTACCAAATTGGAACTGTTATGGCTGAATAATTAAATAATCAATATGTTATTTTTACTTTGCATGCTTTTTTTATGATAATGCTTTATATAACAGTGTACCCCTTTTTTTTGATTTGAATAAATATTATTATTATTATTATTATTATTGAGATTGCAGTAAAAACTCACAATATTATATATAGTATTAAAGTCAGAAAAACATGCAGTCTGGCTGCTTTGTCGACGTGCTCTGTCTAAACAGTTTGAAGTAAGTATAATGAAATAAAATGTGCATGCAAAGCACACATGTTGGGCAGTTGTTATATAAAAATGTGCAATATTAAGAATATATGTACATTTGTTAGGGAAAATATATTGTTACTTATGTATATAAAACTACGAACATTTTAATGTAGTTAATTGCTATCTGCTCTTTGTAGCATGTGATTCGGTTTTATTAGGAGGTAATGTAAAACGAAATATGTATACACACACACACATGAATAAATAAATTCACGGTAATTTCCCGTTCGCACAATACATTTACAATACCTACAATATCATAGTATCTAATATTATAAACAATTATCTAACATTATAATTATAGTATGTACACCGGTTTGTTTATTTGATTCAACGGATACTCGCCGAGAGATCGCTATAACCTAGTAACTAGTACTTACTACATAATAATTATATTTATTTATAAGATAAAAAGTTATGAGCAAGTTCATTTTATTTCAACAAACAGAAATCATTTGGGAGACAAATCGGTACAAGCATCCTGATACCTAAACCCTATAATCACCTATATCTATACTATATATAAATATATAATATTATAAAGAGGAAAGATTTGTATGATGTATGTTTGTAAAGAATTGGCTCAAAAAGTTCAAGACCGATTTAAAAAATTCTTTCACCATTGGAAAGCTACATTCACCCTGAGTAACATAAGCTATATAAGATTCATCACCATCATCATCCATCATCGCGCGGGTGAGCCCGCGGAGAGCAGCTAGTCATTATTATAATGTAAGTCCATATCAAACAAAAAGGTACATCAGTCCATATCAAGCCAAAATATACATTCAAGTGTAAAGGCACTTTTTGATGAACAAAAATAATGTTACATCCTATTCACTTTCACTACCACTATCATCAATATTAGATTTGTCTCTATTTATACGAGTATTTCTTTAGCCAATTCTTTGCTGTAAATATTTTACCGAGATGCTACGAGTAGGTGTGAAAATCAATTTATTTGTATTACCGCTCTATTTCCAGCAACGTAACATTCTTCGCTGGTTACGTGTATTTTTAATAACAAACCGAAACCAGACTATTGCCTGTCGCATATGTTTTTGCACAGGTTCCAAGACAATATAAAATAAAAAATGTAATTATAACATCCTTGCGTTAGGCCTTAAGGCCTTTCATCAGTTAGCTACTGTTGACTTGCAGATTATATTTTTTTAATTAGTACATAGAAAGTTTTAGTAAATTTTTTTATTTTTTTTTATAATATGGGACAACATCCACACAAAGGCCTTCAGGTCCCAAACTAGGCAGAGCCTGTACTATGGTAACCTGATGACTGATATACATAAGTACTTATATACATATACACACCCAGACACAGATCAAACAGACATGTTCATGTACACAAATGTTTGACCTGTCCGGGGATCGAACCCGGGACCAGCGGCTCAGAAGGCAGGGGTGCTACCAACTGCGCCAACGGGCCTGTCCATATAGAAAATTACATTTTTGGTATGATTTTTGAGTTACAGTTTTGAGACATAAAATATGCAAATATTGCATGTGTTATTTCTATAGATATATACACCGAAGATAAGCCAGTTGGAGTGGTAGTGAGCAGGCCACATAGCACGCAGAACAGATGGCTGATGTGACCGAAAAGTGGAGTGAAGACCGGCAAGCGCAGAGTAGGTCTTACTAAGACAAGGTGGACGGACGACGCTGGATACAGGCCGCGTTCACAGTGGACATCCTACGATTCAGATAATGATGATGATAAGCAGCGCAACGCTTTAAGTTGTTGTTTGACATTGCGGTTGTGCTCACCAAGGTCATCTCTTGTATAATAAAATTAATGCTATACACTACAAGCTATGCACTTTCTTATAAAAATGTATTATTACATGATACTTCTAACATGACTTAATTACCAAAAGGCTTATGTACCGATCATGCTTGTAAAGTTTAAATAAACGATATTATTATTATTCCCTTTATTTAGTTTTTATCACGGATTTCATCCGGTCATTTACAAAGGCATAAGTGAGGCTGAAGCCAACACTTAGAGGCCTGTTGGGTATAAAAAATATAAAGTAAGTAGTATTAAAAACAGAATTTGGGATGACAGTGACGTGGATTATCTATTACAAAAATGGGTTAAATAACAAGGCTATTGATATGAACTTATACATGTACACAGGAAATAGATGGCTATGGATGAGACTACGGCACCTGCCAATTTCAGTCTCATTTCAAAATATTTAGGCAGGTGGTGACTTGCCACCCACTAAACGGGCCCCCCATAAGGGCCACCATCAATGGTGACAAAAGGGGCAACGTTGGTGTAGATGGCTAAAGTGTGTCGAGAGGCGTGCTGCGGTTTCACTAGAGCGCTACTACCGGCGTTATGCCCTTAATCTGTCCGAATCGGCAAGCCTCATTCGAGGCAAGTTTCATTCATAAATATATTGTTATTTTTTGTCCTGATGCGTACAGATTAAACACTTCCAACCTTTGAAGCTTTTTGTTACGTGCTCTTGCGTCTCCACCCCCAGACGGCCAATTAAGGCAAGCCGGGGGTCAGGGGTCTCATTTAGTCCCGGGGAGAATCTACCGCGGTGACGCCACTTACCGACGGCCGCCCCTGCGGTATTATTATTATTTTATTTAAAATTTTTTCACGGCTTTGTTATATTATTATAATTAATACATATCACTGGTTTTCATGGCAATAGAAAATAGATATATTTTGTAACAATAATACAATGAATAATAAGGGCCAACCGCCAATTAGACGGCCGTTCGTGATAAAATCTACAGGAAGGATACTTTCTCAGCCTGTTTGGCCAGCTGCTATCCTGAAGATTGAAAACCTGTCGCTGAGCATCTAACAGTGTGTTTCGGCAGCCGCTATAACTGGAAGTCATTATAGCCTTTGACAACATCCTTCATCCTACGATGCTAACCATCGAGTGATATAATATTAAACACTATTAAACAAAATACTCATAGATATATACCCAATATATACATGTAGATATGTACATATTTAAACGACCTATTAATTAGATATACTAAGAAAAGTAGTAGAAAAAGATGCAAAACAACAAACAACAAAATGTCAAGACTATTGCAGTTTAACATCTACTTGTTAGTGCAACCGCTTGTAATTTCAACAGTAGATAGGTACCTACGTTATTGTTAATAGGCACGTTACATGCATACATGTTTACAACAGGTGAATCTATTTGAATAAAAACCACGTTACTCGAGGTATTACATAAATGACCATCTGTGAAACTGTTAGTCACGAATGCACATGGTCGCGGCTCTTGGTCAAATGGGAATCTGTGTCAGTACGAACAGTTGTTGCATTAGCGTCACCGATTACGTCGTTTGCAACAAACAAACGCGGTAGGTTCAAGGGGAGCCGGCCCGATCGCCGTCTCGTTCGGTCTCTATTTATAGTTCCGCGCGTCTATTCAGCTGTTTGCTCTCAGTGCAGAAATGTCCGGACTCGCGAACGACCAAAAATCTACCTCTCGGAAATCATCCGAGCAGATTAAAGTGCGCGATCCGCGATCTGACGCAAATATCGCTCCCATCTAACACCAGTCGGAGAAAATTAAAGCCATCCGCATAAATCTCATTAGAAGGTGCAATTCCGCGCGATCGGAGCACGCGAGCTTATGCAATCGTTTCAACATGCCGAGCGTCGTTACACTGATGTTCAGTTGTTAGTTTACTCTGTGTGAATGTGTCCAGTGCAGTGATTTAATTGTTATGTTAATTACCTCACGTGTTTACACTCACAAGTTGAAAAACAAAATTGACATTGGTGCTATTTCGGAACGAATGCCAGAAAATAGTTTCATTTGGAAAAATGCCAAAAGTTATAGGAACAGCTGACTGTAAACAAACAAATTAACTGTCAATGACAGTTTTTGATGTTCCGAATACTTTACTTTCAACTAAAAATGGCTGAAATTTGGGAACAGTGCTCATGATGACGATGGCGGAAACATATAATTCGAGTGATAGTGATGGGCCGATTATAGACGACAACGTAATACGTATTCAGTTGAGGAAACCGTGTCAAAGGAAATGGGAATTGAGGACCCGAAATCTCTCTACGGGGATAAGATTTCCAACAATACAACTTTTTGATTGCGATGGTAATCTACTCGTAGAAACAAACGATGAAAATATATCGATAAAAAGTTCCGACTTTGATGGCTCATCACTCAAAACCAGTCAGTCGTTACGGGAAAAAGATTTCCTACATATTATCGAAAGAAAACCTATTCGGAAACATAACACGATATCGGGAGGTAAAGTGTACACTCGAGTGTATAGAAGCCCTCTCGCAGTTGATGAAAATGTGAGTAACAACTATTTGATAAAAGATAGTAGTAGCATCACAAACATTCCAAATAAATTAAACGTTAATAGTTTAAAAAGTTCACGTAAGAGTAGTTTAGAAACTACTTCGCTGCAATCGGGAGGTTTCAGCGAAATCAGTAGTTACAAAAGTTCGGATAATGAAACTTCCGAAGACATAAACCGAATAGTAAACAGCGCAAAAGATAACTTTAATGAACATGAAGACAGTGGCGATTTGCTCAGCAGTTTTAATTGTTCCGTGTCTTCCTTAACAGAAAATAATGCCACCTCTTCCAATATAGAAAATGAACCAAGTCTACATAAATCTCAGTCAATGAATGATGCCGCTATAAGAGGGTACGCCAAAAGCTGTGAAAGCGATACTCTACCGCGTTCAAATTCCGGCGTAATGTACAATCCTCCTCACAATAAGGTATCGTTCCTGAACACTTACTTAAAAAGCTTACCCGCCCGGGCGAGCTCTAATCCCGAATGGTTTACTTTTCATCGTACCCAAACCGTCGAAGCTTCGCAAAACTCTCAAGCCAAACGTCGGACTAAAATCTGTTTGGGAAAATCTAAAATAGGAAATAGCGCATCAGAAAACGAGTTCATTAATATTCCATCGGACGTCGCGGTGAATTTCGAAATGAAAAAGCGACTAAAAATGTATAGACGTGGTTTATCGGAGATCACGCTGCGGAGTCGGACTGTGAATGTTTTTACTAAAAAGAGAAGACATTCTGTGTGTGAAATGGTTCGCCTCACTCACACTTCCTCATCAGAGAGTGTGGATGAAGCTGACGTGGTACTTAACCGCCTGAAGAGGAGAATACTCAGGAATAAATTCAGAGAGAAAAGGCGGAGTCTCGGCGCAAAGATTCAATTCAGTAAGTATCCACTTAAGTTTAACAGACTCTCACAATTTCCTTTACTCAGGTACCAAGTTTAGTACGCTTTAATTAATTACAGGATTTATGTATATGCTCCTCATAAAATTGTTTAGTATTTTTCTCGACTAGAGCACTTAGGACCATTTATGACACATTGAAGGTTATCCAGACATGGCAACATGACATTGTGTAGGTTGCAAAGGCACCTGACAACGATGATTTATTTTTACATCCAGACAGAATTCTATGTTCTTCTAACCTTTGTCTATTTTTGCATTAATATTCCGAAAGGTGTTTGCTCATTTATCACAAATGGTTTGGAGAGAGAGGTTCTGGTGATATAACCCTTATTCTCTGAGCCGTAAGTGTTTGATTGGGGAGTGAAGTTAAGGGTAGAGTTATGTTAATGCAACATTAACTACACTCCATTATCTTGTGATTTATAGCGGACTATTCGTTTATCATGCTGTACTTGGTTTGGTCTATTTAATACGTAAATAAACTGGGATATGCTAATTGCAGGTGTTATCACGACTCGAGACGATGCAATGAAAATATATTGACATACGTTGTTCAAATATTATGTTTCATTTCAAACGCCTGTAAAGAGTGATATATATCTATGAGATAATATTAAACATTAATTACACAAGTAAAATAATTGAATGTTTATCAAGAGCAAATGTCTTATCAATCACGAAAGTATGGCGATCATATAAATGATCTAATATTATAACAGCACATCTCGGGTTAAAATAAAACTGCTCGGACATGTGTACGAGGTTTACAGCTATGAGGCTCTTGTTTGTCTTTCCTAATGTTACGAATACGAAACCTAATACGACCAAAATGCGATCTGACGGCAAGACAAGATGGACTTGAGAATAGCTTCATGAAACATTTAATTTAAAAATTAAATAAAAATTTAAACCTTTAAAAGATTTTTGTACGATTTGAAGCCGTTAAAGTTTTTTTTCACCAAATATGACAGTGAGAGTTGAGGCGCATTAGGCCTGCCGTTCGATTCTGTAATGATTCGTCGACAAGTTCAACGATGTCAAATACTTCGCCCTTGTACATAAGGTTTCTTTTCCAACGTTTCTTGTCATCTCTTCATTTGTTTCACGGATGTTGTCAAAGATGCAACGATGTTTGCTCTTAGAGAATCGCACGGCTGCCTCCACCAAAACCCCATGACCACCACGACCGCGCTGTCAATGTCAAGAGCGTAACGATTGAGAAGAGTTGACAGTGTGTTATTACGGAGGACCATAATGCACCACCACCGTTACATGTATAAATATTTTTTCCCGTGCATGGTTGTCTGGAATAGATCGCTCTGAGCGATAAGACCGCCCATTGTGACACTTAATTTTAAGTTTTTTATTTGTTTGTTGTATTTTATTTAAAAGTTTTTTATCGTATGGTTATATTGGAAACTGTACAAAGTAATACACAACAAACAGCAAAAAGTGGTAAAGAGCGAGGCTTGCTTTGAGTATAAATATAAAAATTAAATACTACTTTATTGATACCAGGCGTAGCTTTGCAGAAATCCATATAAATAGTATATAAAAAATATATTTAGTACTAGCTGCTCTCCGCGGTTTCACCCGCGCGGTGATGGATGATGATGGTGATGATGAATTTGATATAGCCTATGTTACTCAGAATGAATGTAGCTTTCCAATGGTGAAAGAATTTTTGAAATCAGTCCAGTACTTTTTAGTTCTAAATTCAAAATACGTTTCCTCACTGAGCGAACACAACAAAAATTTTCTTACTGGTGTTCAGCAGCAAAGACTAAGTTTCGAGCACATTGCCATTGCGCACTGAAATTTTGTGGCCAAACATTTTATATAATACTATTTTGTCATCCACAAAATATGAACTTTGTGTTTCATGGTTTTCCATTCTTTTCGCTGTAATGCACCTAAGCATTGGATTGATATTATATATTGACGGAAACACAGAGAGCGTGAAGATGGACCTTATCTTCGGCAGTTTTCCAGACCATAATGACTTTTAGATCACGAACATAAGGATCTCTAAAATGACACCTAACTGTCACAAAAACAATTCCAAATTTATTGAGTTTTTTATATAGGTTACATATCAGTGTTCTTTACATACATTGGTTATATTATATATACTATTGATGGCTTGCAGTTCTAGATTTAATGATAGATTTTCTATCTACTACAGTGGTACCTAGCCGTGTGACCATTACGTTGATGATATCCTCGCAATGTTACCTCCATCAAAAGCTGTAGCCCTAGTTAAGATTCGAATCATCCTTGTTCATAGCTTGATCACCAGTCGAATCTCACTACCGAGCTATTATCACTTCAGGTTAACTTTTATTTTATCACCTTTAACCTAAACATTTTTAGTCTTTCATTAAAAAGGGAATACATAATGTACGTCGCTCGCATAATAATTCTACGTCATGTAATTAGACCAGTAATTAGTTGCAGGGCGCCTCCATCCTTCTCGTGAAATGAACCTTCTGTGTCATTAGCCATTCAAAGGATTCTTTATTTCGTGCGGGGCTGCGTAGGATGAATAGCATTAAAAGTCATAGTTACTTTTTATTTACACCGATATGAATAAAAAGTATTTAGCTAGATTGCCTAATGACAAAAACTTTTTCATACCACATGCTCGAAAATGTTCAATTGCATATCACGCAATCACGACGTAAAGCAAGGCATTACATCCTCAGGGCTGTAATGCTGTATGAAACTCCCTTGCGTGTAAAGTGATTTGGATTTGGAACGTTATTTGTAGGAAAACTCATAGCACAGAGACAGCAAACAGAAAAAAAAGAAAACAGGCGCGATTGTACGGAGTGTGATTGTTGTGCGCCGCGTTGCTATGGATTACGCACGGCCGCTCTCTGCCAGTGTTACCAAGTAAGCTATATCTGGCTACATTTTGGATTGATTTAGCTAGAAATAGCAAATATTATTGGATATGTTTTAGGCACATTTTAGCAACTTTTTACTATTCACAAGGTTATGTAAAATTACTGCCAAATAATAATATGTGACATAATTTCCATACTTCCTTTTCCTAGCACTTGTTTTCACTCATCTACACAAACGTATGTCTGATCGAACATTATCTATGGAATACATCAATGTAAGCAGACGTATGTTTCTTACCAAATACCCATAGAAGTGTTGGATCAATCCTGAAAGCAAGAAAAATATTCTTTCCTTGTTCCTAAAGAACCAGAACCATCAACCTCAAATAGGTATTACATTGAATTAATCTTATATGATTAAAAATACGTTTCAAAGGCGTAGACTTGAGTTTGTTTTTAATCCATTTCTTTTGCCACTTTTAGCCACATTTTAGGGTAATACTTGTACTTATTATTCTGTGGTAATACATTAATAACATTCTAGCATCTTATTAGAAGTGTTTGGCTATTTTTGTTTGATTGACTTGGCAACACTGCTCTCTGCGCATTTAATGTTTATTTTACTTGTAATTAAAAAACTGCCTTTTAAAGGTCTGAGTTTTTATTGTCTCGCAATAGGTATGAAAAGTAGAGTATGCACCTCGAGGATAAAGGTGTCTTCGTCTTGGGCGGTTTTAACCCCTCGCTTCACTCAGGGCTCTACATAACTCCCTCACTTCGCTTCAGGAATTAAATTTTATTCATTAACTGAAGAGTCCCCGTTACACTCAGGGTTCAATACGCCGCCCGTGACGCAAGACACTGCTTTACTCCCTCGTTTTATAATCTAGGTACTATTAACGTGTAGCTACGTTGGTACTTTGACACCCTCGCTACGCTCAGGTACGTACCCTAGAATTCTTCGCTTCGCTCTGGAATCAAACAGTCACTCACGCTCTCAATACATTGTTTTGGTCCCTGGTGACAAAATCTAGTTTTTGTATTTTTTTTCCTGCACAAATTAGTTGTCGTGCAAAGCTTTAAGGATATACGTACGCCTAAAATATATCTTTGTCAGTATGACTAACTACAATGTGTGTAGGTATATTTGAACTGCAGCCGTAGCAGTAGGTTATATACTAGTAGTTCTGCGAACAGTAGACCTTGCGAGCATAAGTCTCATCAGCGGCAATTTTTCGCAGTAATTCACAACCTACTATCTTGGCAAACCACTGAACTACCAATTGAGCGCAATCAATTACGCTCATATTCAAAATGTATCTTTAAAGTCAGATAAGTACCAAGTGTGTGTGTAGATATTAAATGGTATCAAAATCAGTCGGAAAAAAGCGCCACAGCAAACTTCCCTCCTGATTATGTCGCATATTGTGGAAGTATTTTATGTTAATATATTAGATTTGTATTAAGCTATTGCATAGCTTCTATCGCGGGCCTTGTGCGTGGAGACCGATTCCAGAAATTCCGTAACGAAAATAACCTAACACCCCCCACTCCGACTCCATCTATCGATGAATAGCAGAACTTTTAATGACTGAAATATCACGCTTGTCTCTTTAGTTCAGCAACTCGCCTCTAGATAGCATTGGTTAAATAATTATAATTGCATAAGTTGATTTGGCATCTATCGATGAATAGCAGAACTTTTAATGACTTTTTGAAATATCACGCTTGTCTCTTTAGTTCAGCAACTCGCCTCTAGATGGCATTGGTTAAATAATTATAATTGCATAAGTTGATAAAAACAGCTATGCAATAGCTTTACCGCGGCAGTCTCCGAGTGTCACACGTCTTTTTTTTGTATTAGGAAAAGCACCGCTACACAAAAATATCGCTGACGAAAAAAATATTGAAGTAGCTTTTGCCCACGACTCGTCCGCGTAGCGTACTTTAGTTACTTTTCAAGATATTAATTATTATTGTAACAATATGTAGGTATGTTCATGACTATTTCCCGCTACTACATGTAATATTTGACAAAACTTCAAAACAACTCCAGCAAGTTTCAGAGTTTTTACATGTGACTTATGATTAGTCATCGCGAAACAATCCTTATTTGAGACCTATTATTAATTGTACACGTGCCACGAAGACTGTTTCTCCTCAGTTAATATATTGGATTCAATAACATAAAATATCAACATAATTATAAAGATTTTCCATACAAAATTGAATCCCCCTTTTAAACCTCCATGATACTTCATGTTGTTTTCAAATATCAGTGTGTCAATATTATTGTAAACTAATCTGTGAAATATTTTTTCATACTCCTATTTTTATACTATTAAAGTAATTTTGAATCGCCACTTACGGGTATTCTGTCTGTGCCGTGGTTACAAGTAGGTTTTTAGAAGCAAAATGTTACGACCTGGGCCGAGCTCGAAAATCTGCTTAAGTGTTACGTTATCGTATCGTTTACGTATTTAGCACAAACTATGAGTTATCTGTGCCACTATTGTACTAGATAAATGACAGTTTGTACTAAATACGCTTACGATGCAATTACGTTACACAGATTTTCGTGTTCGGCTCATCATTGCCGAGATATAGAATGTATTATTGTTTTATATGAGTTTTATAAATTTATTACTTTACAAATCGATGTCATACGACGTTTGTTATTGTTACACTAATAATTTATTAGATATTTATGCAATTCCTCGCTAAAGCGTTATTTTTTAAATTAGCGCCATCTGTGTGACACTGCGCTAGGCTTTTTTACTACCAGCCTTACAACTTAGTTCACGTTTACGATGTCAGCCACCAGTAACGCCTACCCTCTGGCGGATATTCTGAACACTAGTACTTAAGCTTCATCGTCAGAAAACAAAGCGTGCCATCTATTAGATATGTTTGAAATTGCAGCCTGAAAGTTGAACTCCAAGTTATGTCCCGAGGGTATGCATAGAACCTACTTACATACTCCTAAAATTATACTTTCATTCGCATTTCGATAAGTTGCTAAGTTATAAACGTTTTGTGATTATTGTTAAGCAAGACTTTCTTACCTACTAGCTGCAGTCGTCTGTCGCCTGTAAAATAATTTAATGTAGCCATAAAGTATTGTACAAAAGAAATGCAACATCGATGTAGGTATTATGAGAAAATCTGCTGCATCTGACAGACATAGAACACAACAGTAATGATGTGCTAGGGTGAAGTTTCACTCGCGCGGATAATGCCTTGTCCACATGAACTTTGCCCTGACCGTACCACCGTATGATATTGTGTTATTCTATAGGATTTAAAGAGTAGCATACTAATAAAATACATATAGGTATAGGTATACCTATTTTACGTGTCAACTTTTACGAATATCAGTCTAGTGGTACCCTAGAGTGACAAAAAACATGCATACCGAAGGATATCTATATACACTGGCCTGCAAAAATAAATACCTAATTACCTACCTACCTACTACACTTTTAAAATGTGCCTATTATTACTGTCCCATATTTTTAAATTAATTATGTAGGCATTACTTACCATAGATTAATAATGTACGGAGGCAACCTTACCCAGTTAGTACTTATCTGTAATTAGGTAGGTACCTACCCTTAGCTAAATAATCTATTTGGAATATTATGTACGTACTCTCTGTCGTACCCTCTTTTTTATTTACTTATATACGTACTATTATTCTAGTGAGCTTGACACATATTAAACTATTACCTATTTATTTACTGATATAATAGGGATGTTAGGAATCGAATACGTCGACCCAGGTTTCGAGCATGTCATATGTTCGACGAGTGCGCAGCGGCATCTGCGAGCTCCTAAGCATATACCCGGATCGCCATATAGAAATCCTAACTTATTGATTGTTTTGCCGGTAAATAAAATAATATATATATATATATATATATATATATATATATATATATAATAATATTATATATATAATATATAATAATAGTTTAATTATATATATATAGTGCCTATTGATATAAAAAAAAGAATTTTGCCAGAAGCCAAACGAACGAATATAAAATACCCATCACAATGATAAGAGGTTTACATACAAGAATAATTCCCGGAACATAAATCAAGCTCAATTCTACGTTCATTATCTTTATATCAAAGGCAGGTTGAATCAAATCATTCGAATTGTAAGAAAAATTGTTTTCCGAGCTCGAAAAAGACCCGTAACCGCCACATCGACTTTTCTTTTGATAACATAAATCCAAGTAATTACTTCCTTTCTTTTCTTACGAAGAAATCCGACGAAAACGAACGAAAAAGTGACTTTCGCACGAAAGCGGAATGCTGGCACTGCGCCAGCACTTGGCTATGTCTGCATCACAAAGCTTGCACAAAACTTCGGAAATCTGGGCATGAACAACTTTAAATTAGATTATTTGTATTGCATTTGGTGTCTGTCAACAGCTATGTTCAGTTGCTCAAAACACTAGGCAAAGTGAGTAAAAGAGCTTATTATAGCTAATTTTATTTAACAGGTATATGCCTCGGCATTTGTTTTTATTTTGTGTACCGAGAGTAATTATTTGGCTTATCATTTAATTCGAGAGATTCGTAGATTGCTATTTTTCAAAAACTAAAGATTTGTTTTTACTCTGGCATTATGTAAATAGCTGCATTATAGTTCAAAAATGTTTCTAGACAATGTAAAAATACTATTTAAATGTCGTAAATCACATATAATTTAGTTTCCTAATTACTTAGCACACTTAGTACATACTAATTACTCGTAGCTTACATTATAAACAAAAGTTTATTTTTGTAAATTTCCTAGTTTTATAAGGAATTTTACTAAAAACTGTTTTTACGTCAGTGTTTTTAGTCTGTCATCAGCGGTATGACCCGCAGCTGATCATTATGGGTAAAATTGGAAAAGAAAGGGAAGAAGAAATAAGTCGTGGTTGCGGAATATCCGAGAATGGGCTGGAATATCGGGGGTGTCTGAGTTGTTCTGAAAAACCCGAAACAAGAGGAACTGTCCCACGCTGATCGCCAAACTCCATCTGTCGGAGAGGCACTTTAAGAAAAAGAAGAAGTGTTTTAGGGTTCCGTATCTCAAGTGTATTTTGACACGCGGCAGTAAATTACGTCAGTATTTTACTGTCGAGGTATATAATGAATGTGTTACTGGTAGCGATGATGGTGGCCGAAAGTCACCGTGACGCAGGTTCAGGCTGCCACCACGCCGTCACAAGTGCATTTTACCTTTATTGACAAGCTGGAACTTGACTTAGAAGGCTTTATACCGCAGACAGCAAGGGCTGCAATGATGAACACGCAGGCCGAGAGCATAGCTAAGCTTAGCTCGAGGCCATCATAGCATGGCCAGCAGTGCATTCATTGCGGACCAACGCTTGAATAGTGCTTTACTCATATAATGCAAGTAAAACGTTTTCCGAAAAATACTTTGACTTTCTGTCTATTTTCCTTTGCGCAAACTTTTTGTTAACTATGGGGGATATATATAATATGATGGGGGAGGCCTATGTTCAGCAGTGGACGTCCTATGTCTGAGATGATGATGATGATGATAGAATCTTTTTGTAGGCGACTTGGTGAGTGTTTCTCCTTTGACTTCGGTGGCAGTAAATTTTTAATCACTAATTTCGCTTCATTTTGGCTGTCCGGCGGTGCTAAATACACTGCATTGGAGAGTTTGTCGCTTGATGAGCTAATTTTAATAATTTCATTTTAAATTACACGAAAATGGATACATAGTACGTGAATGCAAAAACATAGTTTAAACCTAAAATTAATATACATATTATATATTGGTGTGGTTTTATCTAAATATTATCTGACTCGTATTGTGGATATTATTATCGTAATTGTTTATTTTCTCGCTAAAATTGGCAAAAGATTACTCTAAGCCAAATCATGAACCATTCAAAAATTATGTAAAATATATGGTATTAGGTATTCTATTCTGTCTGAAAAATGTATGTCAAAATTTATAACATGTATGCCCTCGTCTATTATAAAGTTACGAGTATTCTAAATCTGGTAAATTGGTGTTAACTAACCTTTATCTGTCTTAATCTTTTATTTTTTTTATTAAAGATGAAGCATGTTTAAATAGTAAAATAACATTTTTAACTAAAAACTGGAAAATGCTAGAATATTCATTCGGCGGGGATATTCCGTCAAGTGGTAATATTTTCGAATCTATGATGCTATAACAGAAAAACTCGGAAGTTTATAACTTGCATGGGAATTTGAGGTTTCTTATCTCCTAAAATGGTTTAGTTTCTAATAAAAACATTTGCAAATTTTTTTGGGGCAATTCGGGCACAACTTTCGAGACGCCCATACATGATAGTGTTGGGACTAGGAACTCGGACTATCGATAAATGACGAGTAGCTAAAATTATCTAAAATCTTAATTCAAAAAAAATAGTCAATATATTTGATGTTATTTTTATTATCATACACGTTTAATAAAACAAACATTAATTTACGTTTCAAATTTTATTAGGTAACATTATTTGGTACTTTCAGTACAATGAAGGCTGTTTGTACAAATCTCGAGTAAAAAAGGACTAAGACAACAAGTAAAAATTATAAAAGACTTTTTAAGGCACTTTCTAAGAGTATATTTACATCTGTCGTTAAAATTTATCTGTAAATAAAATAAAATAATATTACAGTAAGAAATCAAAGTCTACAAATTAAGTTACAGTATCTACTTACAGTTTTTTTTTAAATCAAATCTTTAAATAATAACTTTCCTTGGCACTTATTTAAAAAGGCACAAAGCAGTCTAGTTAAAACAAAAATGTGTAGGTAAGTAAAAAGGGCAAACACTACATATTCAAGTAACTAAGATAGATAAAACTTTCTAAGGCACTTTATTAGAGTTTAGTAAGTACTTACACAGCCTTCATTTCTGTCGTTTAAAATAATTACCAATTAAAATAAATAATTTTGCCACGTATAAGATCAAAAGTCTACAAATCACAGTTTCTTTTAATATTAAATTTTTAACAATTAACTTTCTTTGGCACTTATTATTGACTTGGACCTTTCAATTTACCTTTAGACCTTTCATGTCTCACCCTCTTTTATAAAAATACATTAACAAATAAAAAACAGCAAACAAAAATACAAAGCAAAAGTTGCTTATGGGTTGCAAATTTTTTACTTCAACGCTGTGGACATCACTGGTTTTTTGGTTTTTGGCAACTTCATACAAAAACGGTGGGGCAACTATAGCAGCCAATGCCTACAAAATTACTTCCGATCAGAACTTTGTGGGGTAGTTATATCGGACTCAATAACACGGAAAAAGCTAAGAGTGGAAACGGACAACTATATAGAAATAATCTCCAGGTTAAAATACATCTACTTACCTTCTCCAATCTTCCATTTAGGTGCAAAAACTACTTAATTACAGTTAAAAACTCGGGGGGGATCTCAATTGTTTACACACGCCGACAAAAAGGCGACTGACAAAATCGTGCCGTCAATCAGTCAGTTTTTGCCCTAGATTTAATGAAATAATATTTCCTCCACGCGTACATAGATGACTCTCTGAGCAAAAGCTACAGAACTAGTGTGTTATAACCACCCGCCATGATTACTCCGCCGCCAGAATAGCCTCGGCCCACCTTACATAAAGAACAGGAGACCAATTCTGTTATTTCACAACGTTCAACAAGCTATCCCGTTGCAACTGCAACGGACTGCAGCTGTTACAGTTCAGCTTCGGTTGTCTTTCGATAGTTTGGCATAAAACCATTCTACTACCTATTTCTACATTTTATATATAGACAAATTGGAATGTAGCATCACGTAAACGTAACTTAAACGCAATTTTTATTAAATATATATTAGACACTACTTTATACGAATATATGTTAACAACGCGTTCATGATCTATCGAGTTATTAAAACATAAAGTTTTGATCGATCGCTGGCGTCAATAGAAACGTAACTGCGGCTGGACTGTTTGTCGAATGTTAGCAGAATAAGAAAACGCCTAAAAGTCGCCGTTCAGCTACGATTCGCCCTACACTATAGCTGTATCGAACCATAATTCAAAGATCATTTTGAGAGATTCCTTTATGACCAAAATAACGACCAACCTAATACCACAGATTACTGAATTAATACCATCAAACGATCGTGTAGATCGTCTCGTCACTTTGTTTACAAACCCTCTTGAATCCAATGTAAATAAAACAAAACAGAGTAATAAATTTATAGAATAACGTATACAAAACTGAGACAAAAGAAAATTAACTGCAAAGTGGTTAGTTTACTCGGTGCATGATTTGGCCATGATTCATACAGGACAGACGGGCGGCGCGGCGGCTCGACGCAGCGTGCGCGCTAAATTGTTTTGGAAATTTTGATGACAAACTCATAATAATCATGAGTACTGCCAGGAATCATAACATAATACCTACGATATTATGAATTAGAGCATCATATTTGAAAATAGTACGCTTTCAGAGCTAATTATGGACACACTACACGCCGCTACTAATTGCTACGAAGGTCAAGGCTAAACGCATGGACTGTAACCTCAAGCGCACAGTTCGTCGACCCAATCAAAATAATGGGTATAAAATTGAACCTACATATCGAATTTAGGTGATAAAAATTGTGCGTGCTTATTAACGACATTTTTCTTGTAGTGTTAGGTTAAAATCAGAAACACATGATCCGGTACATGCGCAGTGACGACGCCGCAAGTCAATATCCTCCCACCCCAGCGCCGACGCGCCGCCATGACGCTTGTCTCGTATACCAAGTGGGAAAGTAGGCTATATCAATCTTGTTCATTCTTAACGGCTGCCTTAATGTAAAAAAAAAAATATATCTATTAAACCAAATGTTTATTGTTACAGATTGTTGGTTCTAAGCGTGTTAAAAATATATACCTACATGGTTTTCTGCACAATCTACTCTATCATGGGCGTGCAACATTATTACTTACTGTTTTTAGGGTTACTGGACCTTACTTTGTATCCTGTTATGATAATTTTGCAGTGCATACGATATTTCAAGGTTTACATTAATTGCTACTTTTCTATTATTTTATATCGAGCTGGATTATACTTTTACAATATTCATTTACAAGGATAATGCAATAGTTCATATATTGTTCACTCTGTGGGGAATATGGAAGGAAAAATGCGAATCGTGAGAGACAAGAAAACCTTATTGAGTTGCCTCTTGTCCATTAGGCCGTTCTGTTTGTTGTCACAGCAGTGTAACATATTTGGCCGCGAAGCTATAGTTTAACTCAAATATTACTGTGTTGGTGTGAATGGCACTGTAGTAAGTAAAATCACTAGTTGAATAAGACTCAAGCTGATGTCTCTTGGTGGCGATCGCAGTGCAATGCCACTCAAACCTCAAGTTCTAGGCTTCAGGTAATGACACGCAAAACTTAAGCTTTAAGCTTTGGGTGGTACTGCAACAGTCATGGCAGAGCGTAGTTCTTACCACCAGGCGCATAACTTACCCGTCTCTTCAGTGATAGAACGAAAAAATGTCGTCAAAGAAAGAAGAACAGTTATGGTGTTTGGAGGTTTATACGCCTCTGCCAATCCATTCCGCATCTATCGTTATTTATATTTAAACATGTAAAGCGTACAATATTATGTACCTAGGTACCTAAACTTAATAAATATAATAAGGTCTGTGTGTCTGTCAAATCTTGATACGTACCTATAACTATTAAGTATTATTGGTATTCATAATTATTATGGTATAGTTATTTTTTTCATAATACGTTTTAATAATACAAGCAAATGTTTGGAAGTCGTTTTATTTCGTAAAAGAAATAGTAGTAGTAATATAAGTATAATGTTTAATTGTATAATACATTAACTTATTGTTTTCGCTTTGTCATTTGTAGAAGCTTAGGGAAGGCTTTGCAAAGCAGATTCAAGAATATCAATTACCCAGATACGGAACCAAAAATGTTGAAATTCGAGTTGTACGCCTTCGCTAAGAGGCTTCATTTAGTTGTGATTCCGTCCGCTAGAGTGGCGGCGATCTCCCACCAGCTGGTTGCTTTGACAGTACTCGGCTCGCGACGACCGGTCCGCTCGTCCCGCTGCCGGCCGGCGTATTCCTCGCTCACGTGCTCAATGCACTTTTTAACCTCCGAGCTCAAAAACAACCGCAACTTCACCTACTAAAGTTAGCTCACTTCTGATGAACTATGACCCTCGTACACAAAACTATACACCAATTTGTGGTCAAGTAATGTCGATTCGTTTTTGTTTCTCGTGTGAAAAGTAGACGTATTGTGTGCTTGCGTGAACCGTTTTGTGGAATTTTTGTTTTGTCTGCGTTTTTGATTATATTCGGACCACTGTGTGGAGGATTTTTATGCCTAACGCCGGAAGAGTGGACGTGAGTACCCTAAATAATTATAATTATTAACGTGCTAATACGTCATTTTCCTCTCAAAATATATAGTGCGTACGTAGGTTCGTATGGTACTATACAGAAGAGACTTTATAAAAACAACGTATAAAACATCATCTACGAGTACCTTGACCGGTAGAATTATAGTTTTTTTTTGCATGCACCTGCTCACTGGGCCCTTATATCCGCTTCTAAAATTCCTGCTTTACACCCACACATCCCCGCCAATAGGCATTCATTTTACGATGCGAAGCTAGGTAGGTACCTACCTAGGTATTATGATTATATTATATGACATGCTATAATTCTATTATACCTAAGTACATAATTATGTTGCATTGCAAGTATATTTATTTCTGTTCTTGTTGCAAGCGCTAATCAGGCCATAAAGGTGTTTTTCTTCATACTTAGTAAAGTAGGTAGGTAGATGAGAGATACCTATATTAAATTTGTTTTGCTCATTTGGCGCGTAGATGTCGTTGGTATTAATCTCAGACCAACCCTTTTCTTCAGTTTAATCATTTCTATGTACCTACCTACATAATGTATAGCACTTTCTTGTACATAGGTTAGTACCTACTTACCTAACAATGTATATAATTTGCTCTTCACGTAGGTATAGACTTAGCCCAAGAAAATAAATCCTAGACGAGTACAATTTGAAATATTTAATACCGACTTCCATTCTATTCAGTTATTGGAGTGTATCTCAAAAACTACTGGACCGAATTTGATGAAATTTAAATGGGACCACACGGGAAGCACCAGCTTTCAAACAAAAATAGAATAGAAAGAATTTTGAGAATCGGTTCACCCAGTTCAAAGTTCGGAGGTAACAAACATTAAAAAAACATACAGTCGAATTGATTACCTCCTCCTTTTGGAAGTCGGTAGAAAAGATGGTCAAGAAAGTATTAATGAAGCAAAACTTAGAAAATTAATATCGACCCAAAACATATTTTCTAGTTGCTATACCATCCATTGTACCTATATGTACCTGTTTTATGCTTATCATGTCTCAATACTGTCTATTACACCATCATAATATAAACATGAAAATGTTTTTTGGTTTGTTTGTTTAAATTGAATAGGTTCCGAAATTACTGGGACCTTTTGAAAAATTATTTCCCCATTATACCTAATTCTGCATTATCCCTGATTAACATAGGCTATGTATATTTTGATATATCGTCATCATCCATCTCCACGCGGGTGAATCCGCGGAGCGCAGCTAGTAGTATATAATACCTAACAGTAGGTATCAACCATTACCTACCCACTACCTACCCTACTACATTCAGGGATAGTAGTGTCGGCATGAGCCCAGTGCAGCTTAGTAGGTAGGTAGGATAGTAGCCAGCCCTAGTGTAACTTTTCAAGCCACCCGAAGGCTTCCATCATATCTTACAATGGTTCTCCTTAGACAAGCAAACTAAGTCATAGATTCAGATTAAGGAAGGTCCGAAATCCGTGATACCAACCCTTAAAATGCCCTCAGAAACGCGGAAACGTTGTGCAGAAAATGCCACTTGTAGTCACCCATCCACGTGACCGCAGCAAAAAGGTTCAAGCTGCTTAACTTTGTTGATCAATTAAGGACGAGAACGCAAGACCTGCTACGAGCGCTTTACGATATGTCACTTAAGGGTATTTTCTGATTGCACATTCAAACAAATAATGGACATGTAACATAATAACCGTGTATTCCAAGTAGTACACGTAGTTTTGCATGTATAACTAAAACAATCCTATCTATCTACCGAGATAAGTATAGGCATATATTAAGTTTGACAGATGTCATCCAAAATTCATGATGAAATCTATCACATTAGTACCATAAACACACATGGCAAGGCAAGCCTAGAAGTGGAACTGGAAACCATAAGGTGGCACATTTTGGGCTTGTGTGAAGTTCGAAGAAAGCGGAGGACACCACAACCCTAATACCAGGCCATCTTATGTACTTCAGAGAAGGAGACCAACTATCCCAAGGCGGCGTCAGATTTCTTGTGCACAAGGCCCTCGTTAACAACGTTAAGGAGATATGCCGTGTGTCGACAAGAGTTGCGAACCTAATAATCAAACTCACAAAGAGATATATACTCTGAAAGTGATACATGTTTACGCACCATGTTAGATATTCTTGATTCTGATGATTCGATGATACGATATGGTTGAAGTTATGTATGAAAACATATTATATAAAATATATGTCTTCATACCACCCGGAGAGCTCACTTCAACGTTGTTATGGGGGACTTTAATAAAAAAGTGGGAGTTCAAGATAGTAGCGAATCAATAATTGGACCCCATGAAATTGGCAGTCGAAACGTCAGAGGGCAAATGCTCATAAACTTTCTTGAAAAGGAGGAACTCTTCTTAATGAACACATTTCATAAGAAGCAGCCCCAGAGAAAGTGGACGTGGCGAAGCCCAGATGGCGTAACAAAATATGAGATTGACTTTATCATCGCAGATGCCAAGCACATATTCAGAGATGTTTCGGTGGTCAACAGGTTCAACACCAGAAATGATCACAGACTAGTTAGAGGCACTCTGAATATCGATTATAAGTACGAACGCATCCGCCTGCAAATTTGCCTCAAAGCACGTCTGGATCTCTAAATATCTAAAAAAAACTAGAGAAACGGTTCGCTACCCGGGTGTCTGGATACAGATAACATCAACGAGAGATTCAACGCAATGGTAAAAATCCTAACAGAAGAGGGTATACAATTTTGCAGGCTGATGATGAGTACCATAAGGTTAATTATTTCCGAGGATCGGAATAGGCAATTAAAAATCACTTTCGTTTTTCTGCCTTTTACAACGGCGCCGAGACTTGGACGCTAAGGAAAGAAGATAGAGAATCACATTGACGTCTTCGAAATGTGGTGTTAGAGAAATTTACTGAAATTGACAGCCTTCCGCACAAATGTTTATAAATATCCTATTAGAATTAAAGACGAGGCTATCCAGCGTCTGCTTGCAAAAAGTCCTGGGGTATTCGGCCACATCACCAGGAAGCCACAATAATAAAGTAAAATGGTCACATTGTAGTCTTTTAAGAAGAGAAGATAGAGGGAAAACGCCCAAGGACCCGCAGACCCACGCGACGGTCAGAGCAAATCTGTTCTACCCTCGACAACAGCATTCATAAAACTTTTCGCATCTCCGAAGATAGAAACAGGTGGCGACAAATTATTATGAAGAATGTGATTTCCACCATGAAGTGATGCTAAGAGAAGGAAGGAATAGGCCGTAATGTCTCGAATGTCATTTGACTCATTGTGCATTAATTATAAGACCCTACTAAATACAAAAAAAAAAAAATACAAATTTATTTTAAGTACCTACATTTAATGAGTATGGCAGCGAAAATTTGTACTTGTAACGCTTATGACACACGATACACACAATGATTGTTGTAACTGCATGGACCCTTTATAAAGCTTAGTTGAGAGTAGTTTCAGATAAAGGTTATACATTTGTTTAGTTATGTATATGAAAGCAACAGTTACTGAACAATAACTATATTTAGTGAACTTATTTTAAAATTCTAACTTAATCGTACACCATAATAATTAAGCTTGTCATTATCTATACAAACAATATCGTATTACCGGTAATCTAAAAAATACTATTATATGAATAGAAGTGTTGACACAATTCTATAACAATTTTTCAGTCAATTAACCCTTAAAAAGCAATAAAACCTCATGAAATATATACATATATTCATATATATTTCTATTTTGGCATTTTGAGTGGCATTGCATCTTATTTGGATTAAATACAGTGTTTTAGATCCATCATTCATATCTCGCGCTGCTAATCTGAGTTCTCTTCTATCACTCGTTTTTACCAAACACATCTATATTTTAAGTATGTTTATCATAATTAATAAAATTAAATTGTAGTTTATCATAATTGTTTGTAGGAAACTAACATTTTTGTGTAGTCATTTTTATTATATTCAATACATAGTATACTTCATTGTAGTTCAATACATAGTATTTATTTTGTGCCGTCCTGTATTGTCCTATAAAAGTTGCTTCAGATAAAGTATCCTCAGACGCAAAATTGTTAAATGGTTGAAAAAGTACCGATCATCTCGCTGCTTACCGATCATTCTCCATCGTTTGTTGCCCTTCCTATCCGCGCGAACTGTTATTGGCAAAATTGTGGTTACGCCGCACAAGCCATACAAACAAGAAGAAGAAGAAGTGTTTTAGATAGATCATAATTATCTTGTGTGTGTGTGTGTGTGTGTTGGGACTTTCATAACATGGACTAAAACATCGAACAAAGAGTTTGTTCTAATTATGCATCGCCAATGGATTTTTGTGTTTGGAGTTATTGAAAATGCTTGCGGTGAATCAAAACACGTGCATATTATGAGTGGTACGTAGCGTTATAAAGCGGTCGAGATGTGAGGAAGATTTGCCTCGCTCTGGTAGGCCATCAACGTTAACATCGCAGAAGTAAAGGAAATAGTACTGAAAATCCTCATTCAAGTTTGAGACAGATGATTTTTTTATTTCACAAGTCGATCCGTACCAATATAAATAATCACTAACTTGGGTATGAAACATGTTGCCGCTCGATTAGTCCCAATAGATCTGAATTACTCCAAAAACTCCATCGCATAAGAGTCGATGAGGACATGCTAGAAAGAATCAATTCTGACCCAACATTCATGCAACGCATTGTTACTGGTGACGAACGTGGGTTTACGAGTTTATCATGCAAACTACTCAACAAGCTATGGAGTGGGGCGTTGCAACTGAACCGAAACCTAAAAACCCAAGCCAAAGTCGTGTCGACTGTTTTGTTTTGAATATCGTGGTGTTTTGCATTACGAGTTCTTGCCGGAAAGTCAAACGGTTCAATAATAGTAGATTGTATCATAAGGGAGCAAAATAATATTTTTACGGCGAGGGCGCTTTTTTGAATCCAGAGCGAAGTGAGGGATTCTAGAGTAGAATCCCGAGCGTAGCGAGGGATTCTTTAGTAGAATCCTGAACGTAGCGAGGGATTCAAAGTACGTCGCCCGAGCCAAAAATATATTTTGCGCCCGAGTGATACACTCTACTTTTCATCACCCACTATGAGAAAATAAAAGCGCCTCATATTTTATTGTAATATTATTGAAATTTATAGAGAGAAAAATTCCATCCTCGGACGGGATTCGAACCCGCGTCTTCTGACTCTCCGTGTCAGACGCCATTGACCAACTTGACAACAACGTTGTTGTCACCGTCTCTGGAATGTTAACTGCCGAGTAACATTATTCTCAAGGCGTGAAGTGTAAAATTACAATGTCTCACTTGTTAGCTATAGTTCAGTTTCCTATTCCATCGCCTAGGTCAAATCTATCAAGCTACACTGAACACCGTACTCTGTGGATCAAATCTAACCAACATTACACAAGTGCAATTTGAAAAATTTAATACCGACTACCATTCCATTACTTTGGTAAAAAGCAGTTATTGCAGTGTAACTCAAAAACTACTGGACCTAATTTGATAAAATTTAAATGGGACCACAGGGCAAGCACCAGCTTTCAGACGAAAGAAATTTGAGAATCGGTTCACCCAATCGAAAGTTATGAGGCAAAAAACATTAAAAAGGAAGTCGGTAGAAAAACAGCGGACATATCATTAGAATAGTGTAGGTAATATTCTCATTCTGAACTTCGTCTTGTTTTCTATTTCTTCTCTGCCCTGTTGTCTTGTGTATAAAGTTACTTGCCTTCACATCTAATTACTTACTTTACCTCCATCGTAAAATAAGTTCTATAATATCTATTATCAAGCTTTGAACTTGTATGTTGGATTTACCTGTAAGTATGTTTCGGCTTGATTATGTAACTATGCATTTAGTCCAAAACGTAAATTAAGTAAAAATGACGGTAATTAGACCTAAGTACGTAAGTAGTATTAAGTACTAGTTTATTATTTGTATCTATAATTTAGTTATAATAAATTTTACGTACTAAGTTATATTTTTTTTAATAGGTATGCTAGGTACTTACTTAACGTACCTGTTTTTAAAAATTATACAATCGTTTAGCTTACTGAGTTGCATTTTTATAATCTATTATGTTATTGGCCAGATACCTGTAGGTAGGAGGGCACATATCCTACAAAGTTGATAAACTGTGTACACAAGGTATTAATACGTAGTTACAAGTTTTAAAAGTACCAAGTAATCTTAGATACTTTTCCCTAACCCTTTTCCAATATGTTATGTTTTTGCCCTACTTATTTCCAACAGTGCTATATTTCACATATGCACGAGTATACCCAGAACAGCTATCAATTTGCGAGCTTTTCCTCAACACGAATAAATTCCGACCTGACAGCCGCCGGACTGATCGTTTCCCGATCCGATAGATTTTCGAGAAAGCTTAAAATATTTCCTGATTTTATAGTCCAAGAAAAAGAAAGTATAAAACACCAAAACACTCACATATAGATGGTAATACTTATATCATGTCTAAAATATGTAGCTTATGAAGATACTTCGATGTCGGATGTGTTTTGTTTCACAACGCAGATAATACTGTATTACGAATACTCGTATGTATAAAATAGTTTCCCCGTACACTATCGATAGTGATGTGAATGTGACCCAAGCACATTTTTTTTAGAGATTGCGTTCTAATGCACTGTCTCTTACTCTCACACCGTAATATAGTCCAAGGTTTGATGACCAAACAATTAGGTACATAATAAGGGATAAAATGTACACAATTTATATGGTCATCCTTTCAGAGGTCTGACGTAAATTTTTTTGCAATAAAGTTGAGAGTAGACTAATTATAGAAAAGCAATAGACAAATATTTGCACTGCCTTGAATTTAAATAGAATATTTTTACTCTCTGCTTTTGACCACGCAACTTGTGTTTATTTCACATGTACTATGTATGTATGTATTCTGTACTTTGTGCCACACTGGGCAAGTATCCTATATTTTGATGTGTCAGTATAATGCCTGAAATTTTAAACAAAAATTTTAGAGATCAATTGCTTGCATCTGATTTCCGATGCAATTTACAGAGCACATAAAATATCCAGGATACCTACGCTCTCCTCCATGAATGTACCAAAAGACTTGAATGACGATCAGTTTCAACGCAAATAGTAGATACCGACCATAACACCACTCTAACAAGAGCATATCCACTGAGAAGGAAAATCATGAATTTCGTGCGCTTAGCACAGGGATACATTTCTAATAGGTAGGTACTGGATGGTCTAGGTATAAATTAGAGGGAACCACAGTTTAGTGTTAACTTACTCGTAGTTTGAATTTGGCAATACTAATCTGTAGTGCTTAATGTTTTTCTTAAAGATTTAAAAAAGCGCTTAAAAGATATTGAGATACTTGTAAGGGGGTCAGAACTCGTCGGTCGTGTCCTCTGACCTGCTAAATCCTGTTATATATCGCAGTCGTTTAGCAAGCCTGCCCGCTCAGCCGTGACTTCACTGCCAGACAGAGTTTTCAAACTACACCGGTACTCGCAGCTTAAATATCAGTAAAGTTTTAGATGAAACTTTTAAGAAGTTATTAAATATAAGGGCAGATCGTAAGAAAACGGAGAGGACAAAGTTAGTATCCATTAGTTCTAGGTACCACTCACGACGACCTAGGTCACATAGTAATAATCTGCGTTACTTCCTGCTTTTTTACACTTGATAGGCTGGTGACTACTATCTCACTTGATGGTCAGTGATGATGCGGTCGAAGGTGGTATCACACTAGACCTAGAATAGGAACTGGCTCTCAAGGACAGATGCTGCAATACCCTGTTAGGTACATAGATTTTTAAACATAAAGGTGGTAGCTACCCAGGCGGATACGAGAAGTTTTTTTACATCTACACAAAGGTCTTCAGGTCCCAAACTAGGCAGAGCCTGTACTATGGTAACCTCATGACTGATATACATATACATATACACACCCAGACACAGATCAAACAGACATGTTATTGCACACAAATGTTTGATCTGTCCGGGGATCGAACCCGGGACCAGCGGCTCAGAAGGCAGGGGTGCTACCAACTTGCATTGAAATAGCTCACACGTGCTACGAAGTGTCGCACGTCTATTACGCCCAACACAGCAAGAGCTAAACTTTTAACTACATGTTTTAGCAATGTCATTCCAAAAAGTTTCTGCATCATATATTTATTTAATTATGTCGGCTTCATAATATTTCGACTTGAGTACGCCAGTAAAAATAGAATTCAACCTCACACTCATATCCAATTGTATTTTTATAAGGTTTAGGGACACTTACTGGAGGTCCAGGTGGATCTCCAAGGGCCATCTTGAAAAAATCTTTTTGGCGACTAAACTAGTTTGTGAGATAAAAAAAATAACATTGTAAACTATTCTAAGAGATTACAAATATTTTTAATTTATTTTATATAATTTATTATTCAATTTATTTATATAGGTAATTGTTCACTAGTATTTACCTCAATCCAAATCATATAAATAAAGTAGTAAATAAGTAATGTATTTAATTTGTTTACTTGAATATCAACTATTAAGTTAGATACTATTATATTTTTTATTCAATAATGTGTAAAAACATTAAAATAAACCGTATCACATATAATATCACACACTCCTAAACCAAAGTAGTTGGGGCGCGCGGCATACTTACTTTGCCTAAACATTTACTACAATTCAATGCGTGGCGAGAAAAATGATAACGAAGTAATGTAAAACATAATGAAGGGTTAAAGCATGAAATTTCAAATTACTTAGTACTGTGTTCTGAAATTATGGTGAACTGGACAAAACGTTGACAGAAAACATGAAAACTTTGCTCTCGCAGTTTATATTTCCATATTTTACTAGGCAGTGCACGGTCATGCCAGATTGCCTACGTATTTCGTTTCAAATGACCGTGGGTGAGAACGCCGTAAAACATGGAACCAGTATTGGTTTGAAGCGGAGGCGTCGATATGTAGGCATACATAGCTCTCGGTTTAAGTATCTTGATAGAGCTTCTGGTAAGTACCTATAGATATTGTTTTACTATTGCGATGATTAGGTATACTTGGGAAAGTGTTATTATTACGTTTAGGTATAATCTAAAATCTAAAAAACTCCAAAAAGGAGATTCTCAATTGGCTGCAGGTTTTTTCATTGTTTCTTACGTAACACTCCGCCAATTATGAATTGAATTTTGTTATTTTTTTTGGTAGGTCATACGTCAGAGGTGGTTCTGTATATATTTAATCGAAATCGATTTAATATACACAGAATAAAAAAAAATAAGTATGTTGTTCGATTTCATCAGTTGTGAACTGTTGATGCAATGAAGCAGTTTTTTTATAAACTCGGGTAAAATACGAGATGTATTCATTTGAAACCTTCTTTTAGTTTTATCTAATTTGCCCTAAGACAGAGACAGAATAACTGAATGTGAAATCTATACATAGCCATAAATATATTAAAAGTGTAAGTATACATGCTATATTATTATTTTTTATAAGTTAAGTTTTATTTGTAAATAAATTCATTTCGTTACATTTAGTCTTTTGATAATGTGCCTGAATGAATAAAATACTGCTTAGAAATACTTAGCACTTTGAACATATTTTAAGTATCGTAGTTCGCTTTAAATACCATCCTGTTATTGTCCCAATTCCCAAAGCTTCTACTGTGAAAGCCACCTTTCGTTATTTCCTCTAAATCCAGCGCTACATAGGGAGGTTCCTTCCCTATTGTTAAATATTCCATGTATGAAGTTTCTCAATAAAGGCAGTTACGAGAACTTGAGTAAAGTTTTGCAGATAATATCCGCTTGACAACCAGGAGCTTGTTAGCACGCCGTCCGGCGTAAATCTGATAAATAAATTGGAAATACTGTAACGTATAAGATTTTTTAAATTTGAAGCAATTTTATTTAACTGAGACTCATTTGATTTTAAAGGATATTTATTAATACGCGGTCATTATTTGATTACCCATTAAAATAAAAGTTTGTAAAACTTAAGAACATATTTCTCTATGTTTCATTTTATCTACACTATCTACACTAATATAGAGGAAAGATTTGCATTTTTGTATTGTAATGAATAAACTTTAAAAGTACTGGGCCCATTAAAAAAAATGCCATTAGAAAGCTACGTTATCACTGAGTAACATAGGCTATAATCTATATAATATTTTCAAAAGTTAGGGATTCGTATGAAAACTTCGAAAATGTAACCCAAGGTGTGAAAAAAATACCAAAAAAGTCTAATATCGCGTGCGCTGCGGAAACTATTGTCAATAGAGCAAAGTATATAGTTATATATGCACTATAGATTTATAGACGAAAATCAATTTCTACAAAAAGTATGTGATGTACCTATATGTCTAACTATTTAAAAAAAACGATATTAAAAAATATTTAGTGACACTTCCGCTCAAAAGAAAACAATGAATTTGGCCAAATTCATTGTTTTCTTTTTAGCGGAAGTGTCACTAAATATTTTTTAATATCGTTTTTTTGATAATGGATTTCCGCAAAGTAACGCCTGAATCAATAAATTATCTAACTATTTATTACAGTTATGTCACAAATACTACTTTTTCGTGTTAAAATATGTAATAGTAACCCTTTTCCGCAGCACAATGTCGCAGGTTCGATCTCTGGACGTGGCAAATATTTGTGTAGGTATAGGATACACACAAAAACACATCACAAAATCCAATACCCGAGAACAGACATTCCTGCTCATCGCACAAATATTTACCACGTCCAGGGATCGAACCTGCGACATCGCTGGGGTATGAGTGTGGAAATTTTATTACATAATTATTATTTCAATTATGTCACGGATTTCGCCCATTCCTTTACAAAGGCATAAGTATATAGCCAACACTAAGATACCTGTTTGGTATGACATAGGTATACATAGTAGGTAGTCTATCAAACAGAAACTTTTTGGATGGATGGTGACATGGTAACTCTATTACAAAAATGGGTAAAATGGCAAGACTATTGATATGAACTCATTAGTGATAAGGGAGATAGTTAGGTATGGACGAGACTACGGCTAAGATTAATAATGAATCTTAATATTAACTAAGACTACCTATTATTATTATTACTACATTCTATGTTACTTGGATTTTTCTGTTAATGGGACTTGTCGGCTAAAATCTCAACATGTTCACGTTTATTTTGAACCTAACATTTTTATTCCCCTATCGAACTTATCATTGTTACTAAGTATAATACCAAAGTTTATCTCATAACACTAAAGAAGGCAGCATAATTATGTACTTAAAATATACCTAACCACTTGAAAGTTGCTTAAGGGAAACTCGCGCTGGAAAAAGTTGAAGGAAAACTTAAAAACTTATAAAAGCGTTAAGAGAGACAGGCTAAGTTCAAAGTAAGTAAAAAGCATCTGGCTTTAGCGGTTGGCCAAAGCCGATTCAAGTCAGAAGTAGAATGGTGATTGTTTTCTAGTCAAAGATAAAACTTTCTATTGAAAATTCTCGTATTAGGTCTCATTTATCCATAATATGCTTTCTTCTACAACGTTCGGCCCGAAGTAGGATCTCGTACGTGTCGTAACGAAAAAAAATTGTTAGGTTTATGTTTTGCAGCATTGATTCAAACAGTAATTTCCATTAATAATTTAGATTCTAAGCAAAGATTTGACGTTTAAAATTAAAAAAATAATTTGACAAGTACACTTTGAAAAAAATGTAATACCGACTTCCATTCTATTCAGTTAGTGGAGTGTAACTCAAAAAGTACTAAACATTTGATGAAATTTAAATGGGACCAAACGAGAAGCGCCAGCTTTCAAACAAAAAAATAATTTTGAGAATCGGTTCACCGTATCAAAAGTTATGAGGTAACAAACATAAAAAAACAGTCGAATTGAGTACCTCCTCCTTTTTGGAAGTCGGTAGAAAATATATAAGTAAAGCCTTTTCAGCAGATTTACTAAAGCTTGAATTTTTTGCAATTTTTGTAGCAACACCTACAAAATTATTTTGTTACAAACCATCCTTCAGCCAATCAAAAAAGTTGTAGTCGAACAAACATACGAACGCCGAATTTATCCCTGTAGAGTTAAAGCTTGGTACACTCTGGCAATTTCATTTATAAACTCGGGTCACGTGACATGTCAACATTTATGTAAAGTACTATACAATTTCTATACTATTGTCTATACTATTTAATTAAAGATTTCACAATATACTCAGTTATTAATCAAAACTCGACTATCATATCCATCAGCACCTAAGTCTACGTGAAAGAAGGTTATCGCGGCTTCTGAGAACCCGATGAAATATAAAAATAATCTAGGTTTATGTGATTGTCATATTCAAGATCCGTCTAGTGGTATCAGCGAGTGGTATACACTTCTATAGATGTTCTTACGCATTTATTTTAGTAGAAAAGCAGGTTTTTTTAATTGGACACAATTTTTATATGTACAGACAGCTCCAGAGTTATCAAGCCACAATTTAATGAAACATTATAGTAGGTACCATGTTTTTTTAAACTGTATATATATGCATCGAGGGTGTTCACCTTTCGTAAACTTATTTTATCGTAAAGTGCCATTCATGTTCACTTATTGCACAAACTATGTATTACACTTAGTTCTTCTAGTTCATAGTTTTTCTAGAAAATCCGTATGTTTCTATCAATAAATATTAAGGCGCGCTCGTACCCTGATTAAAGAAAAAGCAGAATTTTTAAACACCTAGTGTAACGAAACAGATCGATAGTATATTATGAAAAAAATACAAAGGTTAGAAAAGGAATAGGAAAAGAGTAATAACCGAATAGAATTCATAAATATAACTCTCTTTCAGCAGAAAAAACTCCTGAATAGGTCCACAAACATAAACTTTCACGTCTAAACTCTCAGAATTTTCAGCGATAACACTATATTTTTTTAGGTAATACTTAGCCAATGTATAGTACTAAAGTAATAACCAGCAGTTTTTTCAATTGTGTTAGTATATATTATATCGAAAAATAAAGAAAACGTACAAAATTAACGCATTTTCGCATTACGTCGTCCAATCAAACAAGCGATTTTCAACCTTACGTAAAGCATCGTAAATTATTTTAAAATTGGGGTTGGACTGCGTCTTAATTGTTTAACTCTCAGTCACCGGCAGAATAACTTCGAAAATGCAAAAATAGTGTGGTTTTGTGGGAGGAACAACATTAATATTTGTATATTATTTGGACGGGTTATGTATGTTACGCGTTGACAGTCCAGGCGTGCGATTCTATAATGATTCGTCGACGAACTCACCGATGTCAAATACTTTGAGATCCCTTGTTAATAAGGTTGTTTTTCTAACGTTTCTTGTCATCTCTTCATTTGTTTCACGGATGTTGTCAAATATGCAATGATGTTTGCTCTTCACTAGAATTAATAGAACTAGAATCGCACGGCTGGGGGCCTCTTCCACTAACTAAATTGCAATCGAATCGCAGTTGAACGACGACTTTTGTACCTTTTCTTATTCTGCTATTGAACAACAGCCCAGCTGCAATTACGATTCTATCCTTGTCAAATTTCATCGAAGTCGGTAAGTTGTTCTTAAGTTAAGGCGTGACCAAGGGAAATAGGAATACATTTTTATATAATAAGATAGATGATTTGGACAAAAATAATAGCAGGTACTATAAAGTTATGATTAATAGCCACAGTTAAGTAATACGTATAGTAGTACTATGGTGTAGTTACACAATGCTATCAGTGTACTTACTGTTGCCCTGTAGATTTATCTATTTCGAAGTTCCGTTGGCTAGAACATGAAATACGTTCCTCGATTTCCTTTTCGGAGACTATTGTAGCTTAAGTTATTGAAACAGTAGTTCACTTGACATTACACAATATACTGAATTACAGAATAAATAATAGACTGGGATATACTCGTAGCTACATGAAACGTTTTGATTCTAATGTTATTGAGTTATTGAAATTAAACAACTTTAAACGGATCAAATCGTGCATTATTTTATATTATTTTATCCCAATGTTTTCAACACTTTTCAGTGATAATGGTCACGGGTAGACTGGATAATAGTTGTCTGTTATATAGTTATGGAAATAATTTTTACGTCCGCCTATCATATTTTAATCAAAACATTCCCGATGCACGCAGCAGTCACTCAGTGTCCAGAGGTCTTGCAGTATTGTGCTAGCTTTGGGATTTTATTAGCTTGATCGTTGGAGCCCAAGCAGGTCTTATTAAGAGATAGATAGATAAGATCTTAAATTATCAACCATTATCTGTATTGAACTTAGGGTGTTTTTTAATTTCTATGGTTCTCGACACATAGCGGTTCTCCCTAGTGAGAATTTGTGGGTTATCGAACCGTATGTGGTGGTTGGGTTTATCCAGAACATACTCATATACTGCAGACTTCGTCGAGCATTTGTTCTTCATGTCAGCTTTATGTTCTTTAACGTGTACACCAATGCTTCAGTATGTTTGCACAATATATGATAAACCACACACGCAATCAAGCTTGTAAACACCTGCATCTTGTAAGGGGGTATTTGTTTTAATAGGTTTTAGTAATTAGTTAATCTTCTTGTGCGGCTTGAAGTATGTTTTTATTGAAGCTTGATGTATGGTAAGATAGCAGGCTGTGATAGGCCTGGGGCGGCTTCTTTGACTCAATCTTGGGAGTTTGTGATTATTCAGATTTTGAAGCTCCTCTGCAAGGTGGTCAGCGTCACAGATGCTATGTACTCTCTGAAACAAAGATTTGCCAACAATAGCCAACTGAAATGGATGGGAGTTACCATTAAGATATATATATTTAATATATATTTATCTGTATGAGACGGTTTCCTGTAAAATTAGGTTGAGGATGGATGATTTTAATGTCTATAAAGGCTAAAGAGATAAATCTCTGGTTCCACAGTAAAGTTGTTTAATTTCAATGTTGTTTAATTGCGAAATCAAAAGAAATCATTATGTTATTAAGTTATTTTAATTATAAAAAGTTATCGGGCCCGACGGAATTCCAACTCTATGGGTTTAAAACCTGTGCACGTGAGCTTTTCACGAATTTGACACGCCTTGTCTTTTGATTTCTGGATATTAGACGAGTATCGAAGCCGCGAAGAGCTGACCTAAACCTGGTACTTCCACAACTTCAAGTGATTCCTACTTTCTTTAATGTGTATGTGCCGGTCACTGGCCACTTAGATTTCTTGCTGACTCTGACGTCTACTTTGAACATTGCCACATACCTAAATTAATTTAAACTGCCAAAACGTTTACTATATATTGGCGTAAGTAAAGTTCATAGTTCACGCCAGGACAGTTGCTCAACCTTTATCTGGCACAAGTCCGTTCATGCATTACTCATGGTTCATGGATAGCTCGACCAAATACTAAATAGCAACTCTAGTATCACTTGGAAGATAAGCTATGATAATCTTTAGCAGTGGTTTACTCTTAGAGAACCTGAGGTTTATATTTTAGTTCATAACTAGCTTTACGATCTTCTATCATATACATTTCGGCGAAGGTGCATTAGAATTAGATAATTCATGTCTACTATCACCATATCATTATCTGACGACCTAACGCATACCATTAAACTTCCGCTGTATTAGTAATGGTTCATAGAGACACTTTTGATCCAAAAGCTACATATTGTGATAAAATCAAGCTGTTTTGTGCACAGTGGACCAAAATAAACGATTGATCCGAGGATACACAACATTCACCCTTTAAGAACTGATATTGCGCCACTTGAACAAAAAACATTTAAATATCCCTAAAACTTGAACGGATGCTCCGATTTGATGATTAAGGTTTCAATCGACAGGACATAAATAAATGTATATTTATCTATATATTAATCATCAGAGCGGTATTTACACAATATCGACTCTACGCCACGCCACGTCCAGTTCAACTATCTCTGTAGGATTAGCATCAAAGCCTATCTAAGTACTGATCTGCTAAAACCTGGCACTTTCTCAACTTCAATTGTATACTACTTCCTCCAAACTGAACATTTCGGGGGCGTGAGGTTAGGTGCTTGTCTATGTTTCATCAACTGTCAAACCTACCAGATACAATAAATACTCCAGTGTTATGACCGAGTGGATTATGTTATGGCGGACTTTTGTTATGTATACTCGTATATCAGAATACCCTAACAGCCCAGTGTCTCAATCAAGTAAAACGTAATTGTTGTTTACTTTATTACATTTACATGTGTGTAAATATTTATTTTTACCGCAGTATGACGACATAAATACCGAGCATGTAACACCTTTACATCACATTTATCGTTGACAATGTACATAATATACCAACATTTCTTATACTATTCATATCATAACGGCTTGATAAGATTTTTCAGTGATTTTCTTAGTACATTGTAGGAGTCACATACATATGTAACGTCACAGATTTCCACTTGCTACGATCCTGGCATAGATACCTCTTTTATTTCATCCACTCGCATCACATTCTTTCTACATAATCTTCGGTTCCGCTTACTCTTGAACTCTCCTTTCTTCAGAACATCTCCAATTTGATCCGTATACGTTCGCCGAGGTCTACCTCTACCCTCGGAGCTACATACTCGTAAATATTCAAATATCTTTAAAAATAAAATTATATGATTATTAACGGGATATTTACCGTGGTAAGGTTGTGGAATGAGCTCCCGATATTTCGGCGCAGTTACATGCACCATGTTCACGGGAAGACTGAAGAATGCGGGTGGTTGGTCAAAAAGTTTAAAAGTTAGGTGCAGACATAACGATCTACCCTCTTTCTTAGTCTTTTGCTACGGTTATCACTGGAACTCGAACTCGATCCTAAGTCCCGACAAAACACACTCACTGTATCACTGCGTATAGTATTTTGAACACATTTTGAACGCGGACTTTTATTTTTAAAACAACCTAATACTGGATTCCACGCACTGGCGAGTTGAAAACCATCACCTCGATTGAAATTCTGGCATTTCGAGATCTCAATAGTTTCCTTTACTAGCCTTGGTATGTAATAAATAAAAATATCCCGTTAATAATCATATAATTTTAGAGAACAACCGTGATAGTTTAAAACAGTGTTTTATCTTTAAAAATATTTAAGATAATATAATACGATTATTTGTAGTTTGTCTATACATGACTAGCAGCTCTTCGCGGTTTCACCCGCGCGGTGATGGATGATGATGGTAGATCTTATATAGCCTATGTTACTCAGGGTGAATGTAGCTTTCCAAAGGTGAAAGAATTTTTGAAATCGGTTCAGTATTTTTTGAGCCAATTCGTTATAAACATACTTACATACAAATCTTTCCTCTTTATAATATTAGTATAGATTAAAAACTAAAAGTAAGTAAAAATATACTTTAACAACAACGTTACAGTTTTACGTTGCTAGTGACCCTGCCTTCGAAGCGAGGGGTCCCATGTCCGATCGCAGGACAATTTTTTGTGTTATGAGCAGAAATGTCTGTTCTGTGTCCATATGCTGTATCCATCGACACGCGGGTATCCTATGAGCATGTGAATGTTACTTTGAAAAAAGGCAATTAAATGACGAGTACAATTTGAAAAATTTAATACCGACTTCCATTCTATTCAGTTATTGGAGTGTATCTCTAAAACTACTGGACCAAATTTGATGAAATTTAAATGGGACCACACGTGAAGCACCAGCTTTTAAAAAAAATAATTTTGAGAATCGGTTCACTCAGTCTAAAGTTATGAGGTAACAAACATAAAAAAAAAATACCGTCGAATTGAGTACCTCCTCCTTGTTTTGGAAGTCGGTAGAAAAATGGGTAATTAACATATATGTTCAATAAATAAAATATACTATAGTAAAAAATACCAACTTATGATATACCTACCATTAATTTCATATAAAATAAATACGAGTATAATACAATAATTAATCGTGGCGTATTGTATGTATTGTTAAAATGATTTATTGTGACCAACAGTATTTACCTATGTGATAGCGCAAAGAATATTTTAGATTCCAATTTTAAAACTAATGTTTCTTTCCATTGTATAATAAACAAAAATGTCAAACTATTATGCTTTATCGAATTATCAGAATTTATCTCATATTTTTCTGCAACGATATTAATGTAGGTATGTACACAGTTTTGAAGCAAATCACATTAATATCTGTAATTATCTCAATATTCTGCCTACCGTCTTTGGCCTAATAGTCCAGTCAAATTAGGCGATATTTTGCAAAAGATTGGAAATAATTCGCGACAGTGGTTTTTTTATTTTATTATGGTTTAATATGCTTTACGAATCATGCCTAACTCAATCCCTACGAAACTTAACCTCCTGAAGAGGGTTAAAACGAGTAAAATCTTTGAACTTGCATAACTTCATTCAGGAATAAGTGGCGATCACAATTTTTTTATATTACACTTAAAATATTATAATCTACCTTCTTACTAAGTATTTTTCAACTAACTTCCAAAAACAGGAGTATTTTCTCTAATCGAGGTGTATATATTTTTATGTATAGGTAACCTCGAACAACTTTTTGCAGAATAGTCAGAAATTAATAATTCTTTTTTAGTTTGATAGAGTATACGTCTGAAGTAGACATCAATTAGTATATCATCGAGGTGGACGAAACACTTTTCAGTTATTGGATTGCAACTTACAAACCGATTGTCCAGGCTACCTTGGACGTATAATCTACCAAACAAAAAAAGAAAAAAAATAGGACGACTGTGTAAAAAGTTATGCGTGATTATACATAAAAATAATAAACACTTCGACTTGATAAAATATTCCTGTTTTTGGAAGTTGGTTGAAAAGATATGATCCGTAACTTGCACCTTGGTGTAAATTTATGTGAACGTTTATGATGCTTATAAATACCTAATTTTAAGTTTGCACCTTTGGCAGAATTTTCCTAGAGCTTCAAAATAAAAAAATAAACACTGACAAATATTCAGTATGTCGCATGACTTTTTTCACACTAAGTCACTTACCTTTATTCATAAATACAATAAACTATTCCAACTTCTGTAAATTCTTCTTATTAACGGCCTGTTAAAGTTTATACCTAATATTTGACATGGTTCCGTACGTACTAGAAACGGTGCAAACCAGGGAGATACTTCTAGTTGTGTTTCCTAACGATTCCAAAAGAATTTACTACTGTCAAAATTATTTCCATACTTTATCCTAATTTGACTGGACTATAACTATATACCGAACTACTGATCAGACCGTAGACAGACCTGAGAATAATTTGAGATTATTCCGAGAACTTGGATTCGTTACGGCCGCTTGTCGTGGCGCGACGCAAAGCTGGTCTTCCACAATATTAAATATTTTAAACTTTAAATACTATAAACGTTTATCGTAACTATGCGAAATACCCGGATAGGTCACGCGTAATATTTATCGGAAACAGTCTCCGTAGTAAAATAGTCTTTCATAATTATAAAGCATAATTATGTTTATCATACTGTTTAGAAAAAAAGAAGAAAAAAGAAAAATCATTCATTTGACACAAAGTTTAAACACAGTAATGTAATAAAAACAGTAGGAACAGCAGTGCGCCAAACAGGCCCTAACTACCTACATATACTCGTAATACCTATGGTAGATATCCGTGACATCTGATGCTGACTTTACGGCAAAGCTTTGTAGGTGAATAGACAGACAGACAGACAATAGCACATCACAAACTTCAAGGCCTGATAACAAACTACCCTGCTCATCACACCAATGATAGCATACTTATTAAAATAATATCACTTTTAGGGTTACGGGCAGATTGACTCAGGTCATCATCATCATCATCCGTAGGACTTTCACTGCTGAACATATGTAGAGTTTGGTGGGTATACTACCCTACTGGTGGAGACTTCCACATAACCACCGTCTTTCCCCCGTTGCCAGTGGCATACTTAGTGGTATACATTTGATAGTGACTAAATATTTGTGTTTACTAGTTCTTTTTTAAATTTTTTTGTTGATTTGTCCCGTAAAACTTATATCGATTTTATATTTTTTCGTGCTTGCAGCTGGCGTTCAACGTCAAAAAACACGTTTCACTTATAATAATTGTTTCATTACAAACAAAGATTTCACAAAATTAAAAAAGTTGTCATATCGGATAATGACGGATATGGTACAAAGTTATTTTTCAAAAGACGGATCAAGAGCTTAGCGTCGCTCTGCTTGGAGCGATCATACGTCATTGAGCGATAAAAAAAACGCCTAAGTAATGCAATTAAGCACGTCATTATGATTTTCGGTCTATTGAACCGCGACGCGAACTAAATTCCAAATATAGGATAACACAAATTTTCACTTAAGCAGTATGAACTGTACAGTCGCCTGCAATTAGATAGATAGACACCACATTACAAATAAATAAAGAATTTCGATACAATTGTATACACAAAAATATTCTATTACAATTAAATGCTTAAACTAATAGTGTCACAATGGGCCACCATAATTTCCAATGACTATGATACAGTACCTCATTTTATAACAATGTAGATAAGGATTATTTTAAAGAGTAAAATAACATAAATAACTTAATTTTAGAATAATTTAGAAGTCCATTTTATGAAAATGATTTTTGAGTCACTTTTGAAAATAGTGAAATGTATACATCTCATGTATACATATTGCAGGCGACTGTACCGCTATTTGATTCGATATATTAAATGCATTATGCATATTGGTCGGGTATCGGTCTGTTTCCACAACAACACGCCTGTATATTTCAGTATCAATCATTATTTTAAATGCATCTGTTATTGCTGGTATATCTATAACTGTCCTGTTGGCATAACAAGAAGTCTGACTATTGTTCGATCGCAAGCGAGCTCGCCGTTATGTCATTGGAATGCAGGGAAAAAAGTTGCATAAGCGTTATCAGAGTAGTATGTTCTATCGTGTATACGATACATAAAACTCTCAACGTAATATAACGGTAATGTTTTGTTTTTTAATTTACCGATATTTGCAAACGTTCGCTAGGTGCCACACACGTATTTCGAGTGCTTCGATATTGTTAAATAGCTTTTTGGTCCGCAATTTTTGGTATAATTTGCACACCCTTTGAAAATCACTGTCCAATCAGCGTTATGATTACAAACAAATATATGAAGAAATCGACGAATTTCTGTACTTAATTGTTTTATTGATTGCTGACCATGCAGGATGATGTCAAAAATTGTAAATGATTTTGTTGATACGAATAAGTAGGTTTGTACATTATTTTTGCGTCGTGAGCAATCGTAGAATATTCCCTCCGCCGTCAGAATGCGAATCGTAATAGGCTATGGAACCCGGCCTAATATGTGGTAGGCATCTTGTGCCAGAGGCCGTCGTACCACCGTAGTGCCAGATATTCTGCCACAAGCATCTGCCGTTAGATCGTGTAGCAAGTGATATTACTTTGCGAATGAGACTCAAAAACCAATATCTGAGTGAATGAGAAAATGAGTGCAGTGCAGTGCCACGAAAAACTGCAGTTTTAAGCTCTGGGTGGCACTGCAACTGACATGGGCAAGCGTAGTGCTTAATACCAGGCGCACAACTGGCAAGTCTTGTCAGTTAATTGCATAAAAAACGCCATCTAACAAAATGTTGCTATTTTTCACTCACGTAGATATCTATTTAATATGTTTAAGTACTAAGTAACTTAACAATTTTTGAACTTTCATATTATACTTCGATGTCAGACGTTCACATCGCATTGAGTTATTTCAATCCTTTCAAATTACAAACTGACTTGCGAGTCATGATACGTATTCCAAAGCAAAGTTTATCTTTGAAAACGTTTGCGAAACATTTCGTTGGAAATTTCATAAGTTCCCCAGACAATCCTTTGACTGGTGAGTTGTGAATGCTTACTTTGTACCAGGTACCAGGGAGAACCAGCTCGGTGCCAGCCCCCTGGTAGCACTGGATTCAATACATGTATTGAAGTTTTAATGCGTGTTTCACCGGCTCGTCTAGTTTTGTTTGGTGTTTGTTCGATAACAGTTTCGTATTATTTTCTCACTGAACTGAACTGTAAACTGATTTAATCGTATGTTTTAAGTTAATTTTATTTACCGCCTCAGAATACATTAATTTAATTTCAATGGATAGTAATCGCGAAAACCAAAGAATACAAGAATCTTTTTTCCTTCATGTTTAGTTTTTCTTTCATTATTTTATTTTTGTAAGAAAAAAAGAGAGTGTAATCAGTTTAATTTGGCCGGTGTCTCTTTTTATATCGGGTGTCCCGAAACTCAACGATAACCGCTGGTATGGGCGAAAGCCCATACCATACCATTAAGGTTATGAAACAAAATAAGAAAAAAAGCATGTCACTTAGCCAAGCGATAATAGACATTTTTTCAAAAAAGTTGATAAATTATTGCCTTTAAAGTTATATGATTATTAACGGGATATTTACCGTGGTAAGGTTGTGGAATGAGCTCCCGATATTTCGGCGCAGTTACATGCACCATGTTCACGGGAAGACTGAAGAATGCGGGTGGTTGGTCAAAAAGTTTAAAAGTTAGGTGCAGACATAACGATCTACCCTCTTTCTTAGTCTTTTGCTACGGTTATCACTGGAACTCGAACTCGATTCTAAGTCCCGACAAAACACACTGTATCACTGCGTATAGTATTTTGAACGCGGACTTTTATTTTTAAAACAACCTAATACTGGATTCCACGCACTGGCGAGTTGAAAACCATCACCTCGATTGAAATTCTGGCATTTCGAGATCTCAATAGTTTCCTTTACTAGCCTTGGTATGTAATGGCGTTCGGTGGACAAGACTTTAGGGTTATGGAATTTAATCCAGTGGTTAGGACCCGCGTCCAGCAGATGCTCAGCTATGGCAGATTTGTGTCTTTCATTGTTTTTTACTGCCTTTATGTGCTCCTTGATGCGGCATGAAACAGTTCGCTTCGTCTGTCCTATGTACGAACTTCCGCAGCTGCAGTTAATTTTGTCCACAACCTTACCACGGTAAATATCCCGTTAATAATCATATAACTTTAGAGAACAACCGTGATAGTTTAAAACAGTGTATTACCTTTAACTCAAATAACAGTGATATACATCACAATTAAAGTAATTAACATTGTTAACTAATTAAATAAACTAAGTTTTGACGAGTTATGGTTTAAAAATTATTGTCAGTTAACTTAACACTCCATGTTGGCAAAATATTATTTTTCTTATAATTTTTTATAACTGGTATACCTTGGCCGCTCGCCCGGTACCAGGTTGTCGTTGAGCTTCGGGACAACCTGCCGTACGATTCTCTAAGAGCAAATATCGTTGCATCTTTGACAGCATCCGTGAAACAAATGACGAGATGACAAAAAACGGAAACAATCTTGTGTACGACATGTCATAAAGTATATGACATCGGTGAGCTCGTCAACGAGCGCATCGACGAATCATTAGAGAATCGCACGGCAGTATATCCGTCTGTCCGCGTTTATCTATGTTTGTGACACTGCGGTCTGATATGATTCGGGGTGTTTTAAAGCTTTTTCGCTATCGCTATTTCATGGAATACGATACAATCATCTTCAAAAATTCAGCACTTCAAAAATTGCATAACAATTCTTGAAAAGGATCAGTAGGGCTATTAATAAATATGAAAAAATTTCGGCTTTGTCACTTTTGTCAGCTCTAGTCATCAACTTACTAACATCTTTTCTTACTGGAGTTGTCAAAAGTAACATAGAAGCCCACCATTTGTCACGAATTCAATCAATAGTTGTTAGCAACTGAGATACATAATAGCCCTGCTAAGGTACAATGTGACTTTAGGAACTGAGAGTCTGCCACATGTTATAACACCTAAAGTTTCTCGTATACACCACTCGTTCTTAGTAGGCAGAAAGGTGTAATATCGGAAAGTGCGATGTTCTGTCATGATTTTAACGTATGCACTGGTGAGATCGGCGTCAAATTTCAAATAATTAAAGCTCAACCCGCAGAGGCGGGAGCCGCGGGAAAGCGGTCGCGATCCTGGACGGTATTTTTTTGTGATGTTCGAATTTGTATGCACCCTGACACATCGCACCGCGCTTTAGGAGTTATGAAATATATATGAACCTTTTTAGCAAACACAACTGTCAGTCAATTTAAGAGTAGAAGTCGTATTCGATTTTTGTTTTTATTTAACGTTGGCTATGGCAAACATTTATTTAAATATACAAAGACCATACAATCACAATGTACCATAGTACTAAGGTATTTATGGAACGAACTGTGAGGTATCACCGAATGTCGCGTCTCGCTTTGCTGAGGTTCGTGAGGTCATGACTATGGGTTGCGACTGAAAATCAGTGACTAAGGATTCTGTCCTTAGTCGTATGCTGAGTCGGGCTCGGGACCCATGTTCATGACACGCACAGCATCACTCTATTTCCCATACGTGATTTGTTGCCTATGATGTACGTATAAGTACCTATTTTGTTTTTTATTATGTTATAATTTCGTACATATGTCTGCAAAATGTAATGTGATATTGTGTGTGGCATGAATCAATACGATTTCATTTCATTTATTCTGAACTATTTACGAGTATGTATATTTTATTTTGTTTTTAAAATATAATAAAACATAGTTAATGGCTATGTTTTATTATATTTTTTTATAGTATATTAGTATATTAGTAACGGTTTAAAAAATTCAGTATATTTTATAGAAATTATTCTGCTAAAAGAACGCTAAGATTATCCCTAACAAACGTTAAGTACCTTACGAATCAACGTCGATCCAACCAAAGTCAGACAGTTGGTGGAGTAATAATTGCAAATAATATTCAAAAATGCAAAAATAATATGTTGACGTAAAACAAGTAAATTCAGTACAAACTATTATTTATCAGTACTAGTCAGAATTAAAATGAGTATTCTATTCTATTGTCTAATACAACTGTGGCACCACTTCTGATTGTTTACGGCATTGTATTGTCTTTTTTGCTCCGTGGATGTCTTTATGATGACGATGCGAATACATTCTTTAAAATTGTCCGTTCTACGCTCACTTTAGTTATCATGATGTATTCAGCTGACGCCTAGCTGACATTGACACGGTATATATTACCGTGACGGTACCAAACGATCCGATATTATGTCAAACGCACTGCGGAAAATGTCATAAGCACAGAAATATCCGATGTTGTGCCGATATTATGGTTGGTGACAAAACTGGTGGCGCATCGAATCACATATCGTTTAACGATACTATCAAGCCGAGCAGTTTAGTGTACGCTCACATTACTGTCTCCGCAAAAAAACATAATGCTCAGACGTACTTTAAGACGTTCGCTATTATGTTTGGACGCCTTAATTGTGGAATGTTTGCTTCAAAAAAATCAACAAAAGCTATCATTGATTAATTTAGATAGATATTTTATTTTAGATTTGTGTCTTAGCTTTGACGTGTAATGGTCGATTATTATCCGTGTTAATTACGCCATCTCTGACGTAACCACAGAACTAATAAAATGCATATTTTACTTTAACTTATCGAATCCACTGCGACGAAGCGCCACGATCCACATAAAACTAACTGTGATTGTTGAGGGGCCCTTTTCTCCGACTCCCCTCTCTCCTGGAGGCTCTCCCCTTCTCTCGACAGCCCAAGCCGAGGTCCGTACGTTAGTAGTGCCCTTGAGCAAGTCGCCTACTCGTCTCCTTGCAGCGAAGCGTCTTCAACGCTCGCCTTAGGCGGTGCGCCCTCTGCGCCCGCATCTGGCTGAGTGCCATCTGCGCTCGCCACCCGTCCGGTGACGCTGTAAATGCCGGTAGAGGCAAACAGCATTAGTACGTGCTAAAAAAAATCGAGGGGCTCTCTTACGACTGCGACCATTGTACCGAACGGACCTATAGAAAGAATAAATAATCTTTCCTCTGTTCTAGCTGCTTTATCTCCATCCTGCAAATTACAATCCGTCATGCAATCGTAATGTTAAATCTCTTGCCCTGTAATTTCGCTTGAAACATTGCCCTTCAACGATCAGTAATGACTCCACACTACTTATTCACGGTTGAATAGCTGGCAAAGGTGTGGTGCTTCCCCAGGCGGACTCAGCAAAAGACCTACCACTACATAATGTGTCAACACTGGGCCCGCGTGGTTGATAATTCTCTCCTAGCGAAGAGCCGTACCGTGTCCCGTGGTCCCGTGTGGGTACGTGATGAGCTTAATTTTTGCACTGATAGGTAGAAATATACGTAGGAATCGTGGATGTTTTTAATGTATGGTTACAGAACAAGAACGAGGCCTACCTGGTGACAGCATTTCCCCGGACAACTCGATCGTAAAGACTTCTACTGCTAATGGGCAAATAGGTACATGTCAAGTGAATAAACAACGGCATAAGTATATAAATTAGCAGCAACAACTGATACAACTTTGATCCTTTATCCAAGTCATGGGAACTCGCGAAGACATTGTTCAGAGTTTGCGGCAGTTTACGGAGTTTTGTTCAAAACTTGGTAAGATGTTGGGCCACAGGACTTACAAGTAGCTAATCGAGTGGCGCCTGAGAACGTTTAATTCATTTTTTGAATTAGATATAGACTTAATAAGTCATCAAGGCTGTAGTTGGAGCAGTTAGTAGCACCCTGCCTTCGATTGGTATTATTATTATTCGAACCTTGGATTAGTCAAACATGTGTGTGCATGAACATGTTTGTTTGACCAGTGTCTGGATCTGTGTATAAGTATATATATATATCAATCATTAGGTTACCATAGTACTCTGACTAGTTTGGCACCTGAAGACCTTGTGAGGATGTTGTCTAGGCTAATATTATTATTTTATGTAATTTATTTCACGGACTAGGAGCAGTTCAAACAATATGTGTAATGGAGCAAAAATCATAGCAAAGGAATATAAAAATAGATACATTTAGGATTAAAATTATTATGGTAGGTCTATTATAAAAATGGCTACGACATTACGGCACCTGCCAATTTTAGTATCATTAAAATATTGAGACAGGTAGTGATTTGCCACCCACTAAATGGACCCCTTAAGGACTATCTTCGTTGGTGACTAAAGGGGCAACGTTGGTATGGATGGGTAAGGTCGAAAGGTGTGCTGCGGTTTCACGAGAGCACTACTTCCGGCGTTATGCCCTTTACACTTCCACCTTTCCAGCTTTTTGGTACTTGTTCTGGCATCTCCACCCCCTGACGGACAATAAAGACAAGTCGGGGGTCTGGAGTATTATTTAGCCCCAGGAAGAATCGGGGTCTGCCGTGTCACTAAATCACCGACGGCTCGATACAAGCCGCCACTGCGTTAATATTATTATTATTATATAGTAGGCTGTAATTACTAACTAGTGAATATTTATTAAAATACGATACCGACGTCACTACTGACATGCTAGTCTACACCTGATGCCATAATATCACCTTCGTACTGAACACTTTTTTCTATGGTATTGAGCATAGGGGTTTTCAACCGAATATAATAAAATGTACTATGTGTGATCAACTTGGAGCCATACTTCGTTCAGCTAAATTGCAAATAAAAAATCTTATAAATCTAAGAACTAAGAAGTAATTACTTACTTGCAGATCCATATAATGTTAAACTACTTATGGCAGTGTATTTCTAAAGGCAAAGAAAGTACCATGCATCTCAGATGAAACAAGTCCAACTATTCCAAACGAACTAAAACCGTTTTATATCATTTAATACATTTTAAAGCTGAATTCTGTCCCGAGGACGCTCTCACCGGATTTTAATATGACGTGCGTTAATTTGTTTAACTTACTGACAGGCAAATGGACCGCCCCATCCGAGGGATCTAATACAAATAGTAGCAGTAAGTAAACATCTTGCAAATATTGGTCTGAGTGTTTTCATAATGAATGAAAATTTAAATTTATTTTGGCACTGTGTTGGGGACTGCTGGCCAGTCCTAAGACAATGTTATGTCCATAGTTCGCTTTCAAGTGTCTGAGGTACTTGAACAGTTGAAAGAAAGAAGTGAAAGTGTTATGGATTTTTCGCCGTAGGGTACCAGGAATTAAGATATGTACTGTGGCAACAATAGTTGTCCGTCCGTTTATTTACCTGCTATATATTAAACTTAATGTAGTGGTAGGACTTATGCAAGGTCTGCCTGGGCAAGTACCACACTTTTGTTATTTATTCAACCGTGAAGCAGTAGTGTGCAAACATTACTGACATAAAAAAAAGAAAAAAACAAGTTACTATTCTGCTTATGTTACGTACTGTCATGAAACTTATTTCCACCGGAATTATTACACTCTAGGGACCTCTTCCAAAAGCTTTTGATCTTTTGCTGGAAATTTGATGGAAGTTAGATGTAAAAATGTTTTATTTTTAACACGGGGCTGAAGTTTCAGTCAAATAACAAATGTATATCTACTGTGTATTGATTTGTAAGTAACCTAACTTCACTGTTGAATTTTCCTAAGAAGTAGTAGGTATTAGGTATAGTAGATTTTTAACCACTTCTCAACCTATCATTTACTGTATTTTTGCTGCTAGTGATTTAGTAATTATTATTTCTGTGTTTCCGATTATATTTTGTATGTTGTTATAAATCTTGTTATGCGTGATGAACGTTTTGCATTCCATACGTTTTGCGTAGTTAACGTGTATCTTTACTAGATATGTCCTCGCCTCTATAACATGACATAGTTCTTTTGTACCGTATTTGATTAGATCAAGAGCATGACTGGCAAAATGAGGATGTTTCCTCTGTCGATTCCTGCGGGAATGCGAAACGTGATTACATTTTATGTATTGCAATATAACCATCGGAATCTAATCCTTCAGCTCGCTATGTCCTTATAAATATGTTTTCTTATATTTTTGAGTCCTAAGTTACAGAAAAATAAACACATTTGTTCAGGACTATCACACAACATTATAATAAATTAGATGGAGATACAATCCATTGAATTGTGTGTCGCCGGGAATAAGTCCCGACTCGCCGCTAGGGAGGGGCGAGAAACCTGGTACGCTAGTTTTCAGTCGGAATTCATGACAGCCATCACGAACGTACCCGGTTAGTACAATCAATATCAATATAGAGTTAATATCAATATAGAATTGCATAGCATTTCATCAGTATACGTAAAAGACCTGCACGTAATAGACGAAAGAAATAACTGGTATGCTTCAAGACTTTGTGATACATATCGGAGAGATCATAGACCTTTGCGATTATGCATTAAACCGGTTTCAAAAGTATTAAGGACTAGTTTCGCCAATAGACCTGCAACTTTCGTATCAGGTTTGAGTATTTAGACAATTTTTACCTAATTGAATATTCAATTTTAATGTCTTGTTTGCATACAAATTACCTATTTCCGTGTTTTTATTTTACGATCATTCACATTATTATGGTAACGTGAGTAGAGACGGGCAAATCGTTCCAACTTAGGTTACGGACCATGTTTGGTCATACGTACTCTTTAAATTAAATGTTAACACTTGCAAACGAAAAGGAAGCAGAATTTCTGGCAGTGCCGTGGTACCGATTTTCCTTAGTAGGCACGCGGTTCTTGGAGTCCTTTTGTTTCACAGGCTGCTGTCCACACAACGAAAAGAAAGACGTTAGCTAGAGGTTTCAAGTAAGTTACACCATTGCTCCGCTATGAACAACAATCTCCCAAACTAACGATTCATTTTTGTCTTTTACTTTTGTTAATCTTTAATTATCTTTTGAAGATTAGAAGGAACTAGGTAGTTTACTCAACTGCCGTGCGCCGCATCTTCGTAGATAACAAGTATAATTAGAACAAAGAACGATAACTCGAATGAACTACGTTACTCGAGAATAAAGACCGAGCCCAGATGAGGAACGAGCTTGATAGTACTTTATATCTACATCTAGGTAGACTATTAAAGGTGATATTATACAGAGGGAAAGTTTGTGAGATTGTAGAAATTACTCCAGAATAATTGATCTGTTTGATAGTAAGGATCAAAAAAGGAGGCGGTTCTACGGTAGGAGTTTATGTACGACTAGTACTACACTCCAATAACTGAAAAGGGTTTCGCGTACCTTGATGATATCCTTATTGACGGTGAATGACAATCAATCCCGTTAGTATCAAGGAAAAGGGTCAAAAGTCTTTTTAACACAAAATGGAACCTACTTCACCACTAAAAAGTGTGAAACAACTTTTCGAAGTGCGCAGTGAACCATGCGCACAATATTGTAATAATATATACTTTTGAACTATTATGGTACCGACTTCAAATAGTTATTTCACAATTTTAGTGTTGGATCCATATTTTTTTTATTTTTTTTTGTTTTTAAAAAAGAAGGACGTTTGCAAATCATTGAGCATATACATGAAATAACGTTACGCGTGACGTAACGACTATGCATAACTTTTTGATCTCCCAATTTTTATTGATTCTTGTTTGTTAGGTATTGTTCGAAGTTGGTCCAAGTTAAATTTCATAATAAGTTAAATTTCATAATCAACGGTGTGGAAACATTAGCTGTAATAACTTTAAATTAAGGTATTTGAGATAATTCTATCGATTACCTGTAAAGTTTATAACCATTTCCAGTAAGTATTGTACATGAAAAGATTGTATCATTGGCCTATTGTAGTATCTATCTATCTATGAAGAATGTACGGCACTCCATGGTCAAGCGAACAGCGTGAGTATATCCACAACTTTGCAACTGCCAATCGAAAATGAAATATAATTATAATTTTCCATATCATAAATTACATTTTTGTATGTAGCTCAAGTCAATAGAAGAAATAAGCAATTTATTTACCTAATAGTAAGCATCACGCTTGACCATGACAAATGCAGAACCCGCCATACAGAGCTGTTTTGTACTTCACATTGCTCGCTACCCTGCGACATATACATATGTACTTATAGGTAACTCTTTCAGCCCCATTTGTCCAGTAACTTCACTTGCTAATAGACTTCAAAAAACTGTAACACAGTAGTGCTAGATTAGGATAAAAATTTGGGAATGCGGTGACGCCAAACAAGAGTTAGTATAGAGGCACGTACCTACTGGTCTCATAAGATTCGCAAGTCAATGCCAAATGGCAAATTCTTAAGAGGATTGCATAGCTAGTACTTTCCATGCTAAAAGAGAAAACTCTTTTCTACCTCTTAACTCTTTAACTCTTTATTGTCCGATTTTAGTGAATTTTATTTCATGGAATCATGACATTGTTTACTATGCCCGTACGTTTTGATTTTTTCAGTATATCAAAGTACCATAAATTTCCTTTTTTAGATATTAAAAAAACTGAAAAAATCAAAACGTACGGGCATAGTAAACAATGTCAAGATTCCATGAAAAAAAAAATACTGAAATCGGACGGACTGAAATCGGAATTAAGAGGTAGAAAAGAGTTTTTTCTTTTAGCGTGGAAAGTACTAGCTATGCAATCCTCTTAACTCTATCTCCCCGTAAAAATATTGACTATGATTATTACTATGCTATGCACAAGAAACTGTTCAAATGCTTGCCAACTTTAATTAAAGTTTTTTCGTTTGAAAATGGCCTTAAGTTTAAAGCATATTAATATCTATGTATTTAATATTAAAACCGTATTAACGTAATTAGGCGACGTTGTCGGCCTAGCTTTGGTTATGTCCGATGTCCATACAGAACATTTACACCGGCTAATTACGAGAGTACAGTCTGTATTGATATAATAAATTTACTAAAGTGCACAGAAAATACGAACTCTACTAAATAAATCGTATGTATACGAAGTCAACTCGATCGGCTCTCGGTAGTGTAAGTATTGAACTTGACAGTGGTTTCATTATACAGCAAGCTATACATATAGCTTGCTTGCTCGACAAGCGACGTGCATTCCACTGGCATGGCGGTGCTATTAATACCTGGAGTAGGGACGGCCTGACTTACTATCGATGTTTCATGAGCTACGATAGTGATACCACTAGAGGGCGTGCTTACACAGATAACAAAATATTTATAAAAGAAAACTTCCTCGCTAGGCCACAAGTTAAAAAAACTTATAACTTCTTCCTTTTTAAGTCGATGAAAATGGAATACATATCCAATATTGTTGGTCATAAAAGTATGTGAAGTAAACCGTGTTTTGAGGGCCACCCACCAATCCGTCGGCTGCTGGTTAGATCCTTAACTCGGTGCTTGAGCTTTCAATGAATGTAATATCGTAATGAAATCCACTCAGCATGATGGTAGGCCCCTACCTACTTACCCTAAAGATTTTAAAACTGTCACTTAACAGCTATTCAAAACCTGTCGCTATCGGTATATTCCCGTATCTTTCTTGCCAATCGCCGTTTTATATATAAAGTAATACCACATTCGACCGCATCATCATTGACCATCAAGTGATATAGTAGTCAAACATTAGTACTAGTGGGTTATGTGAGAACAGTAGACCTCGTGAGCCCAATACCATGCAATAATCGATCGAAATATTTCCTTTTTCCCTTGGTTGGTTCCAAAGCCATTTCAGAGTTTTGAAACTAACCTATCTATGTGCTTAAGATATCCAATAGGCTAACCTATGTTGACTTTTGAGCATAATTGGGATAAAGTTCCAGCAATTACTCGCGTTTGTCATAGGAGGTCGAATTTGTTGTCTATGGGTTCGTCTCGTGAAGGCACGAGGACTAAGTAATATGATTGGTATATGTAGGTAAGTACACATAAAATATTTGTCTCTTTTCCTCCTCTTTGGATTTTTTTGCAAGTTCTGTAAAATACTTAGTGTGCCTCTCAAATTTAATTAAAATCCGTCGATAAATAACGATACAGAAAACTTAAGTAAATCAAGGAAATTGGTTGAAAATGCGTCCCGTGGACGACAACAGACAGACTACTAGACTGACAGACGGACAAAAGCATTTGTGGCCACTCTCAAAACTGAGACGCTTCGCTGAGTCGGTCAATTAAAAGTATTAAAAAAGTAAGAAGTAAAAACAATTTCGTACATCGACAACAACATAGTTCATTCACATTATTCCGCATCTCTAGTACGTGATCCGAACCAATTCGCGTCGCCCACTCCCTCTCTACATTCGTCTACTGAACACGAAAATAGCTAAATGTATTCTATCTTTACACGCTCAATTTTCATATCGACATGTTTTCATTTAGGCGTGACACATTCCCTCGGTATATTTTGACGCTAACAGAGGATTTGTGAGAATTTATATTTGTTATCGAACCTGTGTAAAATACGAACTCGTACCTACAAAAATGTGAATTGCGTCGTTTTGAGAATCGATACTATTTGGTTTTTTGTAAGTATTTCTAAATATTTGGTGATGTTTGTTTGAACATTAAAAAAATATTTTGACTTAGCTCGACATTTCGACCAAGTTTCATCGGCCTTAATGCCTATAAGGCATTTCCCTCTGACACATCTACACCCTGAAGAATAGTCGCCGGATTATATACAAAACAATGAAGAATGGTGCTTTCCTTATTTTGTATAAAAACCACTATAACCTGCAGATTCTAGTTGGCATATCTCATGGTGTCGTTGCTTCGCGGCTATTTTGGAAAACCACAGTGCTAGACAAAAGCGCGCGCAAGCATTAAGATTAAGGGTATTGTTAGGGTTGGAAAAACATTATAGCAATATATAGTGACATTGCTGAGCGAACGAGTCTTAAAAACAAAGCGGTGACAAGTGCAAGGTCAGTTTTCTTATTCGTTAGTATCACTGATTCATCAGTTTCGTTATTCGACGATTGCCTTAGTCGCCATTTTCAATATTTGACACTTCCACTAAATCGTCAAATTCCATAGTTCGTCGGTTTGCTGTTTCAGCATTTTTCTTTTTCATTAGTTTCGCTTCATTGTTTTTATTTTACTTCATTTTCTAAATTTGTCAGTTCATTTATGTCACAGACCGATGAATTGGCGAGACCTACGAATTAAAGAATCGGATAACTTTGCGAAACCGTCTAATATGACAACTGATAAAATAGCGATACTTACGAATAAGTACTAGTAAAAAAAACTGATAATAAAAAATAATAGAAAATAATAATAATATAAAACTGACCAGTGATACGCAAAACCCAATGCAGTAACACGCCCAACTCTAGTTTAAAATGCTTAAGTCGTGGATAGATGTGGTGCTGATCATCAGGCAGGAGCACGACTTGTTGGTCTCAACACCTGAAAGTACCTGCATACAAAATAAATAAAGACTTTATCAAAGCATTAAAATCAGCGATAAAAAATACTATTATGATCCTCGAAATATACCTTACCTCCGTTAGAACCCATCGGGTACAATGGGTTATAACGGAGGTAAGCTGGGTAAACATTTTGTCGAACACGAAAGCCAGCATTATGTCAATCAGAAAAAGTCGGACTAATTAGTTCCTGCCATTTAGAAATGTTTGATGTATGGGTTCAGAATTATCTACATACAAATCGTATTTTTCACTTTGGAAGGTTCAACAAAAAGTTCGACTTTCAACTTCCTTCCCTATATTCTTAGAAAAATATGATGTTTTGTTATCGATTATTAATTATATAATAATCAATAACAATTGGATGATTGGAGGTTTTAGTGTTTTTGTTAGGTTAGCAAGTTCGTATAGAAATTAATAGAAATTAATTCAAGTGTGACATACAGACGAAAACAAATCTTCTACGTCTATCTTGATGAACACATTCAGCTTTTCTAATGTATAATTATTACTTGAATCCAATCAGATTTGTTATAAGATAAGTTATTCTCTAAAAAAATACGAAACCGAATCCCGAATCATTAGAACTATTTGGTACTACACATATTATATACATACATACGATACTTTACTGCTGAAGTGTTTAAGTGTGAAGTTTTATATAACAACCGAATATATACTATACTTAAAAGACAATATATATCACAATCTACATACACTAATGTATTTTTTCTGTAATAGATCATAAGTCTAAAGTTGGCAACAGACAACGATAACTTTTATACTGGCCAATTTGGAGCTATATAATATAACCTACGCATTAAAAAAATGCGTTTGGATAATCCAGTAAAAAGTTATGAATGGCTTATATATAAAAAAATACATGTCCACTAGAAAATACTTCTTTTTTTAAGTCAATTCGAATAACACGTCAAGTCATGGTAGTCACAGTTCTGAAGGCTAATTTTAATAAAGCAATAGATGCATTACTTAAATATTTTTGTAAGTAAGTAAGTCGGCCTCGTGTGTACCTACGCTTAGAACTAAATAAGTATATTTCAATAACTTTTTATTAAAAAAAAACAATTTCTTGATATTACAGTTTCCCAAATCGTACAATATCAACAACTGTCATCTCTGTCTTTCCTGCCGATGCCTTCGCAAAATGTAGTATGTACAGTACATACTGCTACATATCATAATAACCTATATTATAAAGTACAGGTTAAAAAACAAACAAGTCATTCCTAACACCTACTAACCTCCTTCCGATTCCTATTATGCCGTAAGTACCATGATATAGCACTATGAATACGGTAAAATAATGGTTCATTTAATTAAAGAACTTTTCAGACTTGAAGATTATTTGAATATTCATATAGTTTTGACTAGGTACGCTAATTCATCTTCAGTTTTGCTTAAACTTTTCCATTACCTGGCTTTGATTAAAACGGAATTGGACTTATTCTTGTAAAAGAAGTGTAATAAAATTGTATTGATTTATGATCGTCGCGCACAACATATAAGTAATAGTAATTCTGTAATTATAAGGTGCTTTACTCCTAATTACACAATAACTATTATGTACAAAGCCGAAGATTCTTTAAAATGTTCTTTAAGGGGATTCAAGTTCCAATTAAGTGCATATATAATTTCAGTATTTTTTATTTTAATGATTTCTTTGCGCATTTTAATAAATGTTACAAAATCAATTACTATTTTCGTAAAACTTCGCGACCTTTTCTTTAGTTTGTTGTTTTAATACAAGATGTGTGTTGTTTCTCAAAATCAAGGGGTTACCGAACAAAGAAGTATTTTTCAATCTAAGAATGCATGTTTAGTTATTATTAAAACTGGCCCAGAAGTATCTTGGAACTGAAGTCTGTGTCTACATCATGGAATTCAGCGATAGGTGTTCGTGTCTCGATTAATCTTTACGTGTTGGAGCTGATACTGTTAGAATACAAGTGTCGGCACTATTTAGTAGTATTATTATATTTATTATGTTGTAGCACAGTTTTAAGAAATATAATAATACTGTGGTTGTACTATTAAATTAATAATTGTCATCAAACGTAGGTAGTTAAAAAAACAAACATCCGCTTCTCAAGCTGCAGACACTCTCCGCTTCAGTCTGCTCGCGACCTTGGTCGATGCAACTCGATCGCAATGTTAAAGTGAATCAAAATTCAAAACTATATTTTGCTATTAATCCGTGTGTAAAATAAAACTCTAAAATTAATTGAATTCGCGAAAGTTTAAAAAGTACCACCAAATGAAAAATTCGCCTTTTTAGGTATGTACTTAGTATATATCTTCCACCGCATCAGCACTGATTAACGCTTTGCGTCCCAGTGACGTAAATATACGTAAGTTTCATTCATAAATCTTTTGTTTTAATTATTTTATCAGGGTATAATAGGAAGGATTAATCAAGTATGCATAAACAATCGTATATTTAAATTTTATTATTTCTAAAACAAATTTATTTCTAGTTTAAAATAAGATGAATTAATCTGGGAAAATATATTTCAGTAAACATATAATGGACTTACAAAAAGTTAACTAAATTGGATAACCAACAACGTCTAGTTTGCCAGTTTGATTTGAATTTTATAACCATTTTAATCCTAAGCAGATTGATGTTTCAAGAATTGCATATCAGTAAAGAAGCGGTCGATAAAAATATCGCGTGAGTTAGGACGAACAAAAAATATGGGAATCCCGACCCGATGAGAATTCCGCGAACTAACAGTCCGCAGTAATAGAAGCTTTGTATGCACAAAAGGAATAGGCAAGAAGGAATCAAGATTACATAGTTACACGATCTTCGATTGATCGTCTACAATGTTTTAGATTGTTCTGGAAGATACGTGATAGTACAATAATATAATGCACACTACACACTATACTACTCACTTAGCACACACTCTTCTCTCTGAGAGAAAGGCTCGAGTCCCAGCAGTGGAAACAGAATGGGCTGACTATGATGATGATTATGACACTCTTAGGTATGGCAATCAGTTGTATCTATTCATCAAATATTATCTTATGTTAGTACGAGTTACAAATACGGTACCGTGACTGTAAAAGGATTCTGAGATGGTTTTGGCTAAACAAATAAGACTCTAGCAAAATGGTCAATTCATATTTACATTTAAAGTAAGTACTAGGTATTCAGGTTTCTTTGTGCTTCACTTATTAAAAAATATACAATGGCGGATGATGACCACGCCAAAATTTTCTAATTGTAAACAATTTCGTTAATGGACTTTTTCTATGCCAATAGTAGCTCGGTGCGTATACCTTTAAAATTTACTCGCATCATTTGTTGCGCGAACAATTTTTATTACAACACCTTTGTTTATGGGTGAAATGTGTAAAAGTTCATTTTTAGTAAAACATCTTTATATAAGTATGTATCATCATATGTATCTTTATATAACTATGTAGTTTTTGTAATAATACATTTCAATAAGAAGATGGTTTGGTGACAGTGCAGTATTATTAATAGTGATTTATGATTATGGTAGTACCCCTTCGGAGCAAATGGTCCCAGGTTCGATCCTTCGGCACGAATTTGTTTTGTTTATTTCTTTTTTGCGCTAAAAGTGTTTGTGCTCGGGGCTTAGATTGGTTTGTGGTGTATAAGTGTGTGTGTCCCTTATTAAATTAAGTAAATTGGACTGGATATATCTATATAAAATAAGCCAGATCCATTATACCACATATATGTATAAGCTATTACTTTGAAGAGATTTCTTTAACTCTTATGAATAAGATTATATAACTAAACTATAAACCAATCAATTTAAAATATACAAATGAGTTAGAGAATCAACATCTTCATTAAAGTGAAATTGTATTGGAGTGTGAATGTATAATAATATCAAAAACCTGAGAAATCGTTTCATAACTAAAATGCCAGAAATCGGCATCTTTGTATACCGACAGAGTCAAAAAACCAGTTTTATTTTTGAAATCGCTTTATGTCAAACAACACTTATTTTATTTTATATTATTGAATTTACAAAAAGCCTAGGCCCGAAACTAAGCAAATAAAAACCTACTTTGCAATAAAAGTAGGAGACTGCCGAATTGCAAGCCGAGCTTTTAACCCGTGCCCGAAAGCTGTGAACTTTACGCGTTCTTAATTGAACTCAAAAAACTTTGGTGGGAGTAATCGCTTGAGAGTTTTGAATAATGAAAGGAAATTATTATTTGGTGTTGGGAGTTATACTTCGAGATTACTTAACGCCCTTCGCACACTTGATACTTTCCGGAAAAAGATTAATTACTTCGTGAGGTTCTGGAGTTACAGATTCTCTGGCCATCTACATCAGAAACATCATCATCTCAACTGTAGGACATCTACTGCTGAACACACGCTTCCCCCATACTTTTCCATCAGACAGCATCATCTGTATTAGAATCGTAAGAAGCTTTATTATTACGAGTATATAGGAGTCCGAATTACTAAATGGCTTCTTGTAGAACTGCCTGTCTTTTTTGGTGGTCCTTGTGCAAGCACTAATTGCTGTATTACGATTTGAAGGTGACTGTGCAATTGTTTCTGGACGAAAATTCTAAAATTAATATCACGAACTTATACACTTACTTTTTTGTTTGAATGGCACTGCAATTGTCATGCACGTGGACATGGCTTATCACCAAGCGGGGCGAATATCTGTCATGTCTCTTTATATATTATTGTCTCTTGATTTTTAGAAAAAAGTACAGATTTGCGATGATTTGCATATGAGGATTTTCAATATATCTATGAAATGGTTATGGCCGTGTTTTTGGTAAATTACAAACTTCCATTTTGTCATGTCATGACTTGATATATTATTGTCACTTGATTATTAGAAAAAAGTAAATTTTTGCGATGATTTGCATATGAGGATTTTCAATATATCTATGAAATGGTTATGGCCGTGTTTTGGGTAAATTACAAACTTCCATTTTGTCATGTCATGTCTCTTGATATATTATTGTCTCTTGATTTTTAGAAAAAAGTACAGATTTGCGATGATTTGCATATGAGGATTTTCAATATATCTATGAAATGGTTATGGCCGTGTTTTTGGTAAATTACAAACTTCCATTTTGTCATGTCATGACTCTTGATATATTATTGTCACTTGATTATTAGAAAAAAGTACATTTTTGCGATGATTTGCATAATGAGGATTTTCAATATATCTATGAAATGGTTATGGCCGCCTTTTGGGTAAATTACAAACTTCCATTTTGTCATGTCATGTCTCTTGATATATTAATGTCTCTTGATTTTTAGAAAAAAAGTACAGATTTGCGATGATTTGCATATGAGGATTTTCAATATATCTATGAAATGGTTATGGCCGTGTTTTTGGTAAATTACAAACTTCCATTTTGTCATGTCATGACTCTTGATATATTATTGTCACTTGATTATTAGAAAAAAGTACATTTTTGCGATGATTTGCATATGAGGATTTTCAATATATCTATGAAATGGTTATGGCCGTGTTTTGGGTAAATTACAAACTTCCATTTTGTCATGTCATGTCTCTTGATATATTATTGTCTCTTGATTTTTAGAAAAAAAGTACAGATTTGCGATGATTTGCATATGAGGATTTTCAATATATCTATGAAATGGTTATGGCCGTGTTTTGGGTAAATTACAAACTTCCATTATATCATGTCTTGTCCAACAATAACTCTACTTGTATTTGCGTTGTTATTACAGAAACCCTTTGGGCTTTTATGCTTTATGTACTACCTAGAAATTGATCCAGTAGTGTACGAAGCTTATGTATAATCGCTACAGTTTTCTAGCCTATAGATACACGAATAAATTTTGTATTCGATGCTAAGTGTCGAGTGTGCGGAGTAGTTTACGGTTAACGGGTGGGGAGTGAGATCATTTGTCTTAATACGTCCTGTTACTTAAAACACCAGGGAGTGCCCGCCGGCTTTATCTCGAACAGTAGGGATTCCGAATAGTAAATAATGGAATGGAGACTAAAGGTGGCGCCGTTGAGTCGGGCTCTACTTTCCAGATAATTATGATAATACGTCGTTAATTACATGTTGAAAGCTCGGTGGTGTCTTAGTAGCTACTTTACTTGACCCAATCGAAGTAAAAGTATGATAATTAAACGACCTTTTTAAGCTTTTACTTAAATTTATCAGCCTCGATATCTTTAATGAAACTATATAGGAGAGAATAATGTGTCTGGGCACGATAACTCGCACGTAACAAAACTCCTGTACGGGGTGTACCTACAGGAGTTTTGGTACGAAATGAAGCAGCTAGCAGAGATGTATAAACACCCATATTTAAATACTAGTTATGTTTGTGATCACATAAAATAAGTTCACACTAATAAAGCTTCGACACTGTATATCGAAATATTTTGCTCTAAGCGTAAACAAGGTGCTGAAACATTTAAACATAATTATTTTTTACGAGATGTTGAGAAAATAGAATATTTCTAAAAATCAATGATTTTCGACTCAAATGAGAACTCGGGACTGTTTTGATGTAGTAGAATAATACTATCACAACGCTTAATATAACATAGGCATTCATAATATTGAATATATAAGTGTGAAGATAAGGTTCTGTCTTAATCGCTCTATCAATTTACGATAAATTATTTTCTTCCAAACCTACCAACAAGCAAACGAATAACCTGAATTCTGTCACGATACCTAATTTTCTAGTACATTTCCAAATCCCTAGATTTAATCTTAAATTCTTCCTGAGTGGGCTCATTCCTCAGCACATAATTATTGTCTCAACGAGATTTCATTGCGCCCCAAATCCGGACGCATCCTGGGCTCCGTCTAATAAATCTTTGTACCTACTCCCACTTCCTCCTCCAGGGAACAGGATTCCAAAGCTTTTGAAAGCTGGATATTATATAAGTCAATCTTGGTTTTTAAATTACATGTTAGGCCTGAGAGTGATTAAAACCTATCATTTGATAAAGTAAAAGCTTTACACGAGTATTTTAGGGTTTTTCGATTACTTTAGGAGTACATTGGAAATTTTAAAACGGATGTTGCATTACGCGATTACATCGGTTTAAAATTTTATTTAGAATTATAAATAGTTTTTTATAAATAGTTAATGATTTAAAAACTCATCAATCAAACACAAAACTTTATTTTCCAGGAAAAAAAAGTTCGTAAAGAACTTTCATTAAAAATGTCTCAGTTTGGTCAGATTCGATTCTGTAAAAACAAATATAAATTCATTTAACATGATCACAAATGTATGTTTATTTATTTGTGTGTTCGGTGATATTGGAACGCACTGTTCTCTCGTTGAATACGATTTCTAGCTTTTGTTGCTGGATATATTTACGTCAGTATTTGTTTTAAATGTAGATGGAAGGCCTTGATTTTTTGAAAAGTCGTTAATATTTTATAATAGGTACGAGTATATATTTAAGGCCTAGGTCGGATATCGGAACGAAAACAAAAAAATGCGATAGGTGATAAATTTTCAAAACGGTCTATTCGCAGCTTTCTCCTAAAATTATATTCCGTTTTATTGCCAATCGAATCTAGTGTAAATAAATCAATTTATATAATCATTTCCTTATTAGTAGAAACTAAACAAACTGGCCAATTAACGAATTGCAAATTTCTGATTTGTATTTTACATACCGAAAGATCGATCCAATTAAAAAGTGACGCTCGATTTTTTAGCAATACCTGTCTATATTTACATCCACAGGTTACTGCTACAAAACCAAATGCGAACTGTAATCGTACGCGTCCAGTTTCAATCAGAATTAACCTGACACATGATATATTGTTACAAGAACCGATTCCCTGGATCCCCAGATAGATAACATTCAAACGTTTCACAATAAAACCTGATAAAACGTACCTATTCAATACAGATGCACGTTGCCACAAGCACATCTAGACGTGAAACAAATGATTTTAGAAAACAATAGAGTCTACTGCAGACAAAAAGGTCACCCGTTACGCATCATTACTCAATAACCCAGGGTCTCTCGTGTTCAGCAAAATGGAACAAAGTGTTGTCTAAACAAAAACACTTTGAATATTAAATGATAAGTCTTTGCGTGACGACGCTGGAAACAATTTTAAGGAAAAGGAGCTACATTGATAAAATAGGTGTTTCTATTGCATACTTCATTGAGTAGGTGGATTAGGATTTAAAATTGAGGTAGTTACATATGTTTGTACAATGTAATCTATGGAAAGAAACACGTACCTATAATTTAAATTTCCTCGATAGCTAAAAAACCCCGAAAAATCCTTGTTCCTTGTTGTATACACGTTTTTTGATAGATTTCTGAAATATTCAAGTTATGTTTAGTTTATTAGTTAGGAGATAATCATAATTGTTTTTATATAATCTCATTCGGTAATATTCTAATTATGAAATGAAATACAGACTTTTATTGGCATATTTTATTTACAAACTTCTTCAAGAAAATTAAAAAATTAAATTAAAGCATTATTAGCTCCTAACAAAACAATGCTTTAAAACATTTTTAAAATTATTAAAGTACAATGTGTCCCGACCAAGGAGGCTTCAATTCAATTTAAGTACACATTATCTCGCGATGCGCGCGCAACGCCCTGGTTCCGAGCCAATAGACCAATAACAGACTTTTTCCACTGATTGTGGTTACTGTAAGAAGACTTTTTTCCATTTTGGCGCTATTTCGTACATACGAATTTGAGTAATATTTTGTTCGATAAAACTTTATTAGCAAAAATGTCATGAGATTAAATAAAGTAGTGTATGGAACTGCATATAATTAGGTATTAAAACATCCTCTATATAAAATACCCTCTATTATATGACAGTTGCATAAACTACTATGATAATTCAGAAAATAATGTTATAATAAACACACACCTCAATTCTTACAGTAAAGTTAGTCTTCTTTGGTAAAACACATACGGTGGCACTTAGCGAAACGTTTCGAATTTCTATGAGCAACACGAGACTAATTATGGAGTCCGCTTCATCGAGGACGGTCCACATACACAGTGTAATTGCAAGACCGAAATGCAGAGAATAGTCAATCAGTAGCATTCAATATTGGCCTAATGTCAATTTTAGTGAATAAGTTCTAACATTCGAACCAAGATATTGCGTAAGGTCAGCGCTTTAAACTTTGAGTGGTTTGATATGGCACATTGGAACTTTTTATATTAGTGGGCGAATACATTGTACGTTTGATGTTGAGCGTCACGCCTTTACGTTTAAATATTAATAATAATAATAAAACCGATGGGGCAGCGTTCCGGAAATTTCGCGAAGTCTTCTCGTCTAAAATACCTCAGTGCCTCAAGACGAAGAGTCTTCGACCAATGTGTGTTACCAGTGATGACTTATGGCACTGAAAGGTGGTCTCTTACTATGGGCCTGATAGATAAGCTCAAAGTCGCACACATAGCTATGAGAGAGAGGGCTATTCTCGGGGTTTCTCTACGTGATCGAATCAGAAATGAGGAGATCCGTAGAAGAACGAAAGTCACCGACATAGCCCAGAAGATTAGCCAGTTATAGTGGCAGTAGACAGGGCACATAGCACGCAGAACAGATGGCCGATGGGGCCCGGAAGGTTCTGGAATGGAGACCACGAACCGGCAAGCGCAGCGTAAGTCGTCCACCGACACGGTGGACAGACGACCTGATAAAGGTCGCAGGACGACGTTGGATGCAGGCCGCTTCTAACCGATCCTTTTGGAAAATTATGGGGGAGGCATATGTTCAGCAGTGGACGTCCTACGGCTGAGATGATGATGATGATGAGGGGCGGCTTTGTGGCGATCTGTCGGTGAGTGGCGACAACGTGGACCCCGATTCTTCCTGGGGCTAAGAGAGACTCCTAATCCCCGGCATGCCTTAATTGGCTATCAGAACAAACCCCAGACAGCCAGTAACAAAAAGCTCTAAAGTTGAAAGTGTTAAAGGGGCATGCCCTTAACACACTTAACACTTCGACGTAGTAGGAAGTAGTGCTTTAGTGAAACCGCAGCACACCTCTCACACCCTTGAGTAATCCATTTCTCCTTTTTGTCACAATTGATGGTAGCCCTCATGGGCTTTTATTTTTATTTATTTATTTAAAATTACAATGGTGAACTTACAGCTAAGGCCAAAACATTCACATTGTTAAAAAACTTCAAAAGATACATATATTCGATTGGTAAAATCAGTATGTATGTCGGCATCTTGAACCTCGTTTAGAAAACGGTTGATTAAAGTGATAGTATAATAGTGGGGGGGCAAGTGACTAAATGCCTAAATATTTTAAGATGAGGCTGAAATTGGCAGGTGCCATAGTCTCGTCCATAGCCATCTCCTTTATAACCTATAAGTTCATATCAATTGCCTTGCCATTTTACTCATTTTCTACCGACACCCAAATTTTTTTTGTTTGAAAACAGGTGCTTCCTGTGTGGTCCCATGTAAATTTTATCAAATTCGGTTGAGTAGTTTTTGAGTTACACTCTAATAACTGATTTTTACCAAAGTAATAGAATGGAAGTCGGTATATTTTTTTTCAAATTTTACTAGTAGTAGTAGTAGTAGTAGTAGTAGTAGTAGTAGTAGTAGTAGTAGTACGTAGTACGTAGTATTTATTGTAATAGATTTACCATGCACGCTTCTATTGTCCTATCGTATGGTTACACCTAATTAAATGTAAATTTATAGCTAAACATATAGATACGTAACTTGATTAATTGCTTGCCACTGTAAGAGAGCAATCAATCCTCATAACGATCCGCTTCGATTGCTGCGTCAATTAGAATGACAATGATATCTCCACTCATTAGGCCTTCAATGGAGTATTTAGGTCAGTTATTGTTCTTCTAATGAGCTAGCCATCATTCTTGCGGCGCATCTTAATTGATTAAGTTTAAATACATCTTGCAATGGTATGTCAGTATGCTCTTCAGAGAAAACTAACAAGCGAATGGATATTGTATTTATGTACTATTTTTATATATAGTACAAATAAGAAAAGGTTTGGTGGTTGTTATTTCTTTTGGTGTGTTTCCTAACAATTATGAATGTAAAACATGATTCTCTAGATTATGATCGATTTATAACTATAGCACATATTAAAACCACATTTCTTAAAATTTATGGCCGATTCAGCTGGCTAAAAATCTTGGGTAAGCACTTAAGGACATGGTTGTCTGGAAGATATCACTCTGAGCGATAAGACCGCCCATTGTGACAATTAATTTTAAGTTTTTCATTGTTGAGTAATGTTTTTCTAATATACTATCATATTTCTTTGTTTCCTTGCTTCGGAGGGCACGTTAAGCCGTCGGTCCCGGTTGTTGGTCTTAGGACAAACAGTCGTTAGGCTATGTCGGAGGCATACGAGCGGCCTGAAAACATCGACATGAGTAGCACTAACCTATCCTCCAAGCTGCACTGGGCCCGCGCGGTGGATTATAACCCAACTCGTTTCTCTGAAAGGAAGGCTCGAGTCCCAGCAGTGGGAACAAAATGGGCTAATTATGATTTATGATTTTTTTCTTTGTTATACTTTATAATGTGGTGTTGCAATAAAGAGTTTATCTATCTATCTGTCTATCTATTTATCTATCTATCTGTCTAGCTATATATCTATCTGTCTATCTATTTATCTTAAGCAGCTCATGCGCGATGAATTAGCAAAACATCATAATTAGCAAACTTGTTACATGTAACCTGCCGATTTCACTATTTGGAATTAGATAAACCAAACTGGTATTCGTTGTTATTTGAACTTCCGCTACTAATTAAAAACGAACGACACGATTCACAGAGTAACCAATCTCAAAGTAAAAACGTGAGAAATATGTCTCGAATGAACATAGTTTCTTTTTAAAAATTAACGTTTTATGAAACATCACAAATCACTTGAGTGTAACCTAAGTATTTTTGTTTAAACAAAAGACAATGCGATCATGTGTTAAAAAAAGGAACATTTGTACTTCCAGCAATGCTTAAGGTAAATAGTTTCTTCGTTTTGCTTGTCGTTGAAATTTTATCAAAACCAACACGTATAACATCTCCAAGCTGTACTTATATACAAATGAACTCTTTATTTAGCAGGTACAATTTGAAATATTTGAATACCGACTTCCATTCTAAGAGTGTAACTCAAAAATACTGAACCTAATTTTGATGAAATTCAAATGGGACCACACGGGAAACACCAGCTATCAAACAAAAAAGAATTTAGAGAATCGGTTCACCCAGTCAAAAGTTATGAGGTAGCAAACAAAAAAGAAACAGTTGAATTGAGTACCTCCTCCTTTTGGGAAGCGGTAGAAAAATGTATATACAGTAACAATAATATAGGACAACATCCACAAAACGCCTTCAGAAGTAGGCGGAGCACGAAAATTTGCTGCGAAATGAGTGTAGATTACGACCAAATTTCATGATTCGACTTCGCGAAAACTTAGTTTTTCGACGCTTAAACCTAATAACCGAAGTTCGAAAAGAAAGTAGTGTAAATTGAATATAGGTACGTTCTTATGAAGTATGGGAGCCAATACACGATTAAGCAAACTTGGCTTGATAGAAAAAAAACAGGCAATATACCCTTATTGCAATTTTTCTTACGTACTTCGTGGGAAAAAAGCATTTTTATTCAATTATGAGCAAATATATTTTGATGAATGTATCATATACGAATACCCAATGAAATTTACTAGTAAACTATGTACTCCTTTACCATTAGAATTTAATCATTTGATTGTACGAAATAAATACATAAAGTATTAGCACGTATTCAATTGCATCTTCGCATTACCTCGTCCAATTTGATAAGCAATTCTCAACCTTATGTAAAGCATCGTAAATTGTTTTAAAATTGGGATTGGACCGCACCTTAAGAGGATTGCATAGCTAGTACTTTCCATGCTAAAAGAGAAAACTCTTTTCTACCTCATAACATTGTCCGATTTCAGTGATATTTTTTTTCATGGAGTCTTGACATTGTTTACTATGCCCGTACGTTTTGATTTTTTCAGTATTTCAAAATACTATAAATTTTCTTTTTTAGAACACCAAAAACTTAATAAATCAAAACGTACGGGCATAGTAAACAAAGTCATGACTCCATGAAAAACAAAATCACTGAAATCGGACAATGTTGAGAGGTAGAAAAGAGTTTTCTCTTTTAGCATGGAAAGTGCATATGTATGCAAACTATGCAATCGTATCAAGTGTAACGTTATCGTATCGTTGACATATTCACATTTTACAAACTGAGTTATCTGTGCCACTATTGTACTCGTACTAGATAAATTACAGTTTATATAAATACGTTAACGATGCGATTACATTACACTTAAACAGATTTTCGTGTTCGGCCCGCAGGACTATTATATATCTCAGCTTACAAATGTTAGTTGAAACGAAAAAAATGGCGGCTCTATGTCACTTTTCTCAGCTCCAGCCACAAACTTACTAACATTTTTGCTTACTGGAGTTGTCAAAAGCGACATAGAGCCGCCATTTTTCAAGATTTCAATCAACATTTGTTAGCAACAGAGATACATAATAGCCCTGCTGGTCCGAACTAGGCAGAGCCTGTACCACAGAATAAGTAATTGTAACAAACGTTTGACCTGTCCGGGGATCGATCCAGCGCCTCAGAAAGCCTCAGAAAGAGTTACTGCCAAATGCGCAGACCGGCCAGTCAAATGCCGGTATAAGAACAATGTTTTACAAGTAAAGAATACAAACCTCAATTTCGTTAATAGATTGTGACCAGGTATAATCAGCCTGAAATACAATTTTGTCGTTATCGCGTATTTTCGCTCGTCGCCGAGGTCCAGTGCGACACAAATTGTTTTTCCAAATAGGTAACCATTTCAGTATTCGCTTGATCTTTGTTCTGATTTTGTTTGGTTTGCTCTTGAATAATATATCAATTTTGGAAGTATTATTGTGAGGGTTTGAGTTGAATTATTTATTGAATTTGTTTACCTTTTGGATTGGATTGTTGATGGAAAAGTTAAGACTGATAGCTGGGGTAAATAAGAGTAAATACCGGCTGAAAAACTTGAGTACTTTCAATTATACAGAAACCTATGTTTTTTATACTTATTCACAGTGATTATCTGTAGTTTTATTTTGCTATCAACATTGAAAGTACTAAGGTACTTGTATATATTGTGAAACTTATCGGAAGAAGTCTTTTTTGCTAATTTGATTTATTTTGCTATCAACATTGAAAGTACTAAGGTACTCGTATATATTGTGAAACTTATCGGAGGAAGTCTTTTTTGCTAATTTGATTTATTTTACTATCAACATTGAAAGTACTAAGGTACTCGTATATATTGTGAAACTTATCGGAAGAAGTCTTTTTTGCTAATTTGATTTATTTTACTATCAACATTGAAAGTACTAAGGTACTCGTATATATTGTGAAACTTATCGGAAGAAGTCTTTTTTGCTAATTTGATTTATTTTACTATCAACATTGAAAGTACTAAGGTACTCGTATATATTGTGAAACTTATCGGAAGAAGTCTTTTTTGCTAATTTGATTTATTTTACTATCAACATTGAAAGTACTAAGGTACTCGTATATATTGTGAAACTTATCGGAGGAAGTCTTTTTTGCTAATTTGATTTATTTTACTATCAACATTGAAAGTACTAAGGTACTCGTATATATTGTGAAACTTATCGGAAGAAGTCTTTTTTGCTAATTTGATTTATTTTGCTATCAACATTGAAAGTACTAAGGTACTCGTATATATTGTGAAACTTATCGGAGGAAGTCTTTTTTGCTAATTTGATTTATTTTACTATCAACATTGAAAGTACTAAGGTACTCGTATATATTGTGAAACTTATCGGAAGAAGTCTTTTTTGCTAATTTGATTTATTTTACTATCAACATTGAAAGTACTAAGGTACTCGTATATATTGTGAAACTTATCGGAAGAAGTCTTTTTTGCTAATTTGATTTATTTTACTATCAACATTGAAAGTACTAAGGTACTCGTATATATTGTGAAACTTATCGGAAGAAGTCTTTTTTGCTAATTTGATTTATTTTACTATCAACATTGAAAGTACTAAGGTACTCGTATATATTGTGAAACTTATCGGAGGAAGTCTTTTTTGCTAATTTGATTTATTTTACTATCAACATTGAAAGTACTAAGGTACTCGTATATATTGTGAAACTTATCGGAAGAAGTCTTTTTTGCTAATTTGATTTATTTTACTATCAACATTGAAAGTACTAAGGTACTCGTATATATTGTGAAACTTATCGGAAGAAGTCTTTTTTGCTAATTTGATTCCGTTAAATAGGATTCTGCCCACTACTAATACATTACTCTACGCCTCTAATCGCCACCATAACCAGTAACTACGTTTATATATTTTCTCCAAAAACAATTCTTATAAAAAATAGTTGCTTGCTTCATAAGCAATAAATCTACTATTTAGTTGTATTATCTATGTATTATAAAAAGTGATATATTAAAAGCTGTCTCAATATTTGCCACTGCCAAATATTGACAAATCGTGCCATCTTTCTTTGTGTATAAAGCTCTGGCAAAAGATCAGTAGTTTGTCCTAGAAACGACCCTGAGTATCCATTGCCAAATTGATAAAAATTAAACGATTTGGATGGATTTCAAAGTTCTTTTAAGACTGGCATGAGTTATTATGCCACGGTAATTTTTCTCTCCCGCTACAATACCTAATTAGATTTATCGGTATGTTATTCTTGATATTTTAGGCAAAGACCAAAAGTATGATACTTTTTGACCGAGCAAGCGAAGCGTCTCTGCTTTAACTGGCTAAATTGACACTCATCTGTCCGTATGTTTGTTATGTTGTATTTGGTCCTCTTGTACAGGTCGCATATTTCTACCAATCTTGACGAAACTTGGTATGCATATCTTAGTATTCAATATAATTTTATTGTTGTCAGCGATTTTGAGTGGGGTACTTTTCTTAAAAAGGAAGGAAGTTTGCTGCGGCGCTATTTACCCACCGATTTTGTTAACATTTGGTACTCACATTAGGTACCTGATTGTTAAGAAGAATTTCAAATATGAGCATAAATTGGTCAAGTGGTTTCCAAGATTGTGAAGTACTGCGAAAGTTGCCGCTAATAGGACTATGTGCTCGCGAGGTCTACTGTTCGCAGAATAACTAGAATTACTGTTCATAAGAATTACTTACTTAGGTAATAGTAGACCATAGATCGGTATGCACCGAGGGAGTAAAGCAGTGTCTTACGTCGTGGGCGGTATATTGAACCCTAAGTGTGCCTCTTGGGTTAAGCCCTTAGCGCAGCGAGGGGATCAAGACTTAATCAGTTATTTAGAGTCCTGAGTGAAGCGAGGGGTTAAAGCCACCCAATACGAAGAGAGGCTTTATCCTCGAGGTGCATACTCTACTTTTCATGCCTACTGCGAGAGAGTAAAAACTCAGAGCTTTAAAATAGCAGTTATATAGTTAAAAGTAAAATACATTAATAGTTAATATTCAAATTGGATACATTGCCCCATTATAGAGGGACAGAGTAATATCTTTGGAAGTAACATTTATAGAAAACACTGTTTTAGGCCGTGCGCTCACGGCTTTGCGTTGCGTTTTTTCTGCCGTGCGGTAGAATTCAGGTTAGAAGAGAAGAAAGGTGTCCGCGCACTGCGGTGAAACAAATTCACGTTTTGTTATTCGAATATAGCTGTGGGCCCCACACTACACGTCATCGTTATGGTCTACCATAAAAGAGTTGCTATATTTTATTATATATTTATTATTACCTAAAAAAGGTTACCCCAAACGGTATTGGGAACATCCCTTGACGGCCTTAAGACCTATGAAGGGCTTATTTTCGTAAGACATAACGATCTACTTTTGTATCCAAAAAAGTGTTTCGGATATTACAGAATGCTCTTTTGCTAATTCGTTAAGAATCGTTGGTCCCAAAATTTACTACATTGACACAAATTGGAGTATTTTTAAATTGAAATATGAAAAAGTTTATTAAGGTTACCTAACTAAAGGTAAACATAGCCTCTTAAATCATCAAAGAAGACATCTATATTGACAATGAAGTCCGCAATACCACATGTCTAACTATTACAGTTATGTCACAATTACTTTTTTTTCATGTTAAAATAAGCAATGGTTCCACCCGTACAAACTAGGCCACATTATTCATATCTTGGTATTAACCGTATCTACTCTGAAATATATGATTGTTTGTAATAGATAAACGTTAAAACTACTGAACCTATAGAATACATTCTTTTGCCAGTAGAAAGCTACATTATGCCTGAGTAACAAACTATATTTGATTCGTCATCATTATCATCCTTCACCACGCGGGCGAAACCACGGAGCGTAGCCAGTAATAAATAAACTAATAAATGAATATGATGATTATATGTATATGTAGGTATATATATTTAATTATCTTACCTATGTGGCTACAAATACTTACATTACTTAAAAATACCATATTGAAGTACCATACGTGGGCGGTTATGACCGTATTTTATTAATTCTAATTTTTTACCATTTATCTATTAAAATGTCATTTAAGAGATATAAATCACATTAACGAGACAATTTTAATAAAGACGAAACGAGCGTGCGGTCTCCATATATCACTATACGATACAAAAATTTGTGCGGTAGACTCACCGCAAATTTGTAGCGATGACTTCACCGCACGCGTTTATTTCACCGCAGTGCGCGCACTTCTACGACTATCCGTACTTCACAGAATATGCGTTATAAAAACGCAACGCAGTGCGCGCACGGCCTTAGACTTTCGCGGTTGTTAACTAAGTTATAATTTGTACTCACGAGAGGTAGACCGCGATTTAGTTGCTTTTGGAGCACCCGATATTTCGGTACAGTTACATGCACCACGTTGAGAATAATAATATTTTATGAATTTTGACACCAAACACCAGCACCATTCCCAATTCGAACGCCCTTGTTAGCATTTTTAGCGTTATTTTCGCCAACTTGGGATATTCGAACGCACTACTTATGGTACCAATCGCGCCTTGTTTTTCTTTTCGTTTTATGTATGCTGTCTCCGTACTAAGAGTTTTCCTACAACTAACGCTCCAAATTCAAATCACTTTACACCCAAGGGAGTTTCATACAAAATTACATCCCCGGGGATGTAATGCCTTGCTTTACGTTGATATTGCGTGAAATTTATTTGGACATTTGCGAGCAGGTGGTATGAAAAGTAATTTACATCATAATACTTCTGTAAACGTGAAATTAGTAGATTGTATCATAAGGGAGCAAAATAATATTTTTACGGCGAGGGCGCTTTTTTGAATCCAGAGCGAAGTGAGGGATTCTTTAGTAGAATCCTGAACGTAGCGAGGGATTCAAAGTACGTCGCCCGAGCCAAAAATATATTTTGCGCCCGAGTGATACACTCTACTTTTCATCACCCACTATGAGAAAATAAAAGCGCCTCATATTTTATTGTATTATTATTATTTAATAAAACATAGAGTAACAACTAAATTGAAATTAAATAGTATCCTTTATTAAAACAACTAAAAACTTATATTTACATTTGAGACATTTTCGCAATTATGAAAATTTATTGTTACAGTTTTATTAGGAATAGAGATTGTTGTAGATTTTATATTCTGCGTGTTTGAAATGTCCGAATCTGGATCATTTTGAGGAAAATGTGACGGTGAATCTCGTTGTTTGGATGTAGATAGGCGCGGCGACAGTGGTATGGATGGATTAACTGAAGGTTGCAATTTAATGTTTTCCACGATGCGTTCAGATGTTTTCGCCTTGTTCTCAATGGAATCTTCTATATACCCTTCTGCTACAGCACTCGATTTCCATCCTCCATGTCGCTTGAGAACAGTTAAGTCCGCTCCAGTATCTGCCAAAAGGGTAGCAGAAGTACGACGAAAACAATGTCCTGTATACAGTTTGATATCTGGTAACTTCAAATAAGTAGCAATTTCTTGTGGCATGTTAGAAATTTTATTTTTTCCCATCACTTGTTTGAAGCACTTGCCATTTTGATAACGGATGAAAAACCGATTGGTCTTCATAGCAGCAGGACGCAGGTCCAGGTATTTCTGTACAATAGTTTTGTATTCTCCTCGTATTACGAAGGATCGGTCAATTTTGGTTTTTGTATCGGTCAGCTTTACTAACAGTAAATCATCCGAGTGATTTTCGACATCATCAACAGTTATTTTTAAAAGTTCATTGCCACGACAAGCTCCATGTAATCCGAAAATTAAAGCCTCCTGTAACAAAACCGAATGTGAATAAGACAAGTATCTATCAAAGTACAGGTTACAATAAAATGTGCATTTTTATACACTATGATTATATTTTACTAATCCACCGTAAACATAGTTACCTACTTACTTTTACGGCAAGAAAGACTTTGTCGGGTGCCTCATTAAGGAAAGTCTCCACGTTTTTGACTGAGAACACTTTGGATTTTTTAGGTTTAAATCCATCAGACATCCTCTTCAGGTACGCTATTAATTTCGAATATGTGTCCAGTTTTACATCGTTATTAGAACTGACTGTTGATTTTAGCATTGAGTATGTACTCCAAAGAGTGGAAGGTTGTTTAGTTTTGGCTAATTACTGGAAGTAGGCCAAAAACACAGATTCTGAAAAATTCTTGGCGCTTCTTGCATTTCTCCATTCAATAAAATTACCATAGGCTTTCATATATTTCTCCCGGGATTTTGCAGGTAATAGATTATCCATCACATTTCTTGCGTCAGTTCTAATGCTTTCAGGAGTTAATTCTATACTTTCACTGTCACTTGAAGAACTCATTTTTCAAAACAAAACAAAACAATGAATTTCTAACAATCCGTGAAAATTTACGAAAACGCGGGCTGTAGTTCGCGCTTTTTTAATTTGTTTTTTTTTTTTCATTCATCCGGCTGCGTGACTATGGGCCGTCGTACCAGCCAGTCTTTATTCAAACAATATTTGCGTTCGATTTCTTTGGTGCTGAACACTAAGATGTTCCAAATTCAAAAAGTGCGCGGCAAAGATAATTGCGGCGCACTTATAAAGAGGATTAAAAACTCATTACTGCCCGCTAAAACTTTCTTATAGAAAACACCACCTTTGGATGCACATAAAGACGAACCAAGTCGTCCTTTTCGAATAGATGGGATGAAATAATGTTTTCCAGCATAAAGGGACGAATAAATGACCATTCAAAGATCTTGCTATATGTACTTAATTGTACCTAGGCGGGAAAATAAAACATGTTTCAATTTAAAAGGCGCCCCGCGATATTCACTGCCCGCGTATACAATAACTATACCTACACAGAAACATTTTTCTGGAACACAATACAACGATATATACAAATTGTGTTATTTTATATCACGTTAGAAATTTCAGTCAAACACGATCAGTTACTTTGTCACGAAAAGCGTGCATATGGATTCAAACTACATAAAATATACTTTCGTATTAATATTATGCACCAAATATATACCTAAATTTTGTCGAATTCAGGTTATTTAAACATGATATCTAATCATAACAAGTCACAAAAATACCGGAATCTACTCCTTCTGCAAGCTCGAAAAAACTTTCATACACATAAATAAATAGGGCCTCTCCACGCCCCCGAAGCCGAAGAGACCGGCAAAGATGTATAAATTTCACCAGACATGATTCTGATTCAACATATTAAGGGCCGCGTCTATGGCCATTATATTCCTTAGTTGACTGTTATGGTATCCACGTAGAAAAATGTTATTATTATGATTTAGCCGGTAAGATAAAGTTATGTCATACGTCATAATTTGTTCAAATTATAAACTCTTTAGCATCGCCAAGCACGTTACGGTATGTTCTGGCAACTAAATCAGCCACCATGTTAGGTCTAGTCTGTGCTACTTTGGTCCCCATCATCGCTGACCATCAAGGGAGCAAGCGGTCAAACGTAAGCCTTTTAATTATTAAAAGAAAATTTATTTTTGGAGTATCGATAGGACCTAGTTCAACTACCTGACAGCATCGTATACATACATATATATATATATATATATATATATATATATATATATATATCTACCTCATTACCTATATACCTACGTCATTATGTTACCGACATAGAATAGCTAAACAGCGCTATTTCTGAATCACCACAACATAGTAAGGGTATTGATTTCTCGCGTGTGCCGGGTTACGTGCAACCTTTGCCACGTATTAAATGTCATTTTAAACCAGCCTACTTTGTATTAAATTTATACGTACGATTCACAATATAAAAGTTACGGCTCGTTTCAATATTATATTTATCGACCCTACTATAGGAATAGACATTTGACATAATTTGTACCTACGAGTATATATACATATGTCAAACTAGGTGTTCCCCGCGGTTTCACCTTTGTGGTGATGGATAATGATGATGATATTAAATTATTACAGATTTTTTTTTTAACTTTGGCGATTTGCTCACATATTTATTTTATATTAACGGGGCTTAATCGTGTTAGTAATAGTATTTATTTACCTCGACGTTTCGATCAAGTTGCATTGATCGTGGTCACGAGCGGACTGAAGAGGCGGGTGTCATTGTTTTGAAGTATGGAGATACTTTTTAATATACGCCCAACAGTTGTTATAAAAAGTCATTGTCCCGACACACAACACTAACGATATCGACAGATTTTTCGCCTTTATAATGTCAGTGTGATGATGATTATGTCATATACTACTTAGTACTTAAACGGTACTTAGTGCATAAAAGTGATAACTTTTTAAAATTGGAAAAGAGTATTTGTAATCTATTTCGTTTAGGAAGTTTGTCTGTAAATAAATAATGTAAATAATACCCATAATTCGGGGTATTTTTAATGACCCAGACATAACTTTTGTCGAATTTGATTTTCGCGGAAACATTGAGTTTTGGTTTTCTGGGGCCATTGGACACACGGAGACCACAAAAACGTTTCACGACTTCGTACACTTTGACAATACAACAAAACTAGTCTGAGCTGTCCAAGCACTAGAGAAAGGCCATTTGTCAAATCAACCACATTATATTTATCTTACATAAATAGGCAAGAGTCAATCGATGTTATGCCATTTTATTTTATATTCTTCATACACTACAGTGCGCTGTTTGAAATCTAGATATTCTTCAATACGAAACTGTTCTTATTATCATTACTGTAGAAAAGTAATGCTGCCAACCAATTACATATTTTTCTAGTACCATACTTTTCATGAATCACAATCGGTATTTTTTAAAACTCTCTTATTTTCAACAGCCACATATTTCATGAACTCGGGAAATTTTCAGCCCGAAAATTATCGAGGGATTTTAATGAGAGGGCGTTATGAGGTCGTGACGTGCTTCCGAAGATTTAATGAATCTTTCGCCCGTTGCGAGTTCATTAACGGGCCAGACCGCAAATGCCATCAGCTCGTGTGACGTAAACCCTAGTAGATAATGTTGCCAAGCTATCTGCATCAGCACAATTTAGTGAAAAGAATCTTGAATGGCTGTAGAAAATAAGATAAGATGAAACTTTAATGCGCAATAGTAGTAAAATAGGATAAATAAACATTATGGCATTAAATGGAAGTTTTTAAATAACTAAGAAATAAATATAATATTGCAAGGCAGTAGTGGGTAGTAGAAGTCTAAATAGACATAAAATATTTTCCATTCCACCTACAATAAACTTTATATCATTGATCCAATAGTTCTCAAAATGATGGTCGCCAAAGAACTGATTTTGCCCAAAGGTTGTGCAAACTACAGGTCTTGCTGACGATAGCAAGAATTGTATTTCCTACATTATAAAAACGATAAGGTAGAATCGGACAAGCCGTTCGCCAGATGGTGACCTTTGACTACAAACATTGAATAAGAACGGTAGTATTCTTGATCAGTAGATTGTTACATATCCATCACATTATTACATCACCCTTACTATTGGTGTTGGTTTTTGGTTAGAAGCAAGATATGCCGCACAACTTAATCACAAATACAAACACTTTTTGAAAAGACCATTAATTATAATGGTCTTAGTCTTCAAAATAAGAAAACATTTACCTCAATAAAGGAATTTATTAATATTCCTACACTAGTTGAGAAATGATATTGGCAACATTGCCGCGTAATACACGCCGCCTTGTTAAGAGTACGTATAGTTCATGTTAGCGCTATCGTTAATTATACAATTGATACAAGACAGCAAGGCTAGGGATACATAATGTAGCGTAGCATTACCTACCGAAGTACCACTATAGCTTCTGTATTAATGTCAACCGATTACTTTCGCGATGATTAATTACATTATTCCTAAGCCAATATCTACCCTAGAGACGCATCTGAGTGATGGAACCGTTTACGCAAGGAGTTGGCATGAATTGAGAGACTGGGGACTGTATTTTGATAAAGAGTTGTAAAATTGTAGATGCTTGAGTAGCACCGTTCTTTTTCAGAAATAATGAACTAAACACCGAGGCGCACTAAGATTAGGCTAATTTATTCAGAAATAGTCAGGACTCAGTACTGCGACCCTAACTACAATAACATAATAACCAATTTCTTTTAAATATTTTTTTCAAACTTAAATATCTTTACACTTTAACATAATATGCATAGCTAAGAGACAGTTCTACTAAGTTACAGACTACGGTGAAGTAAAAAGTAAAAGATCATCGGTACCCAAACTAGGACCACCTGTGCTATGACGCGTATGACGTACCAACGCCCTTATCCCGAAACAAAGGTATAATTATTGTGATATACATGATAGCGCATAATAATATATAGTTGCAACATCTGATTATTAGTTATTGTTATGTATTAATTTTAACTATATAAATTAAATTTTGTTAATTGTGAATTTAAACAACTATTAAGAATAAACAAGGCACTTATGTGCTGATAACAGGCATGTTTACGTGTGTGTGTGTGTGAGGGTGTGAGTGTTAAGAAATGAAAGTTATCATCATCATCATCTCATCCGTAAGACGTCCACTGCTGAACATAAGCCTCCCCCACAAATTTCCAAAAGGACCGGTTGGAAGCGGCCTGCATCCAACGTCGTCCTGCTACCTTTATCAGGTCGTCAGTCCACCTTGTCGGTGGACGACCTACGCTGCGTTTGCCGGTCCGTGGTCTCCACTCTAGAACCTTTCGGCCCCATCGGCCATCTGTTTTGCGTGCTATGTGGCCTACCCACTGCCACTGGCTTATCTTCTGGGCTATGTCGGTGACCTTAGTTCGTCTACGAATCTCCGAACGATCCTATGCTTCTAATACGAAATTACACACGATAATTTGAATTGACACGTAATTGAATGCACCTACGTCTCTTTCTGCCTAAAAATATATTCACATAGAGGACATTTCGATTGTACATATTCTAATTTCAAGCAAGTTTAAATGAAAAACGTGACAATCAAGGAAGCACTTATTTCATTTATATTTATAAATGCTTATAAAAACCAGTAATCTATCAAGTGACGTACAACTAAATGGTCCTTTCTTCTTTCAGATCACAACACCAGCTCAAAGCATAGCGACAGACAAGGATCATCAGAAGAGTGTCACAATGCGGCCGGCGGGACCCCACTGAGGTCCCGCCAAGCTATGGGCTCGAACATCAGCCAGCATTCCTCCAAGGGGCTAAAAGGCCGCCGAGCCAGGTCTAGTGGAGACCTCTGTAATGGCGACACGAAGAGTCAAACAGAGTCCTCAGTATGCGGGTCAGTGGTCGGAGATGTTATGGGCTGGAACAGATCCTTGCCAAACCACCTGGACGGGAACAGGCATCTTGCAGATTACAGCAGAGTCAATAATAACTATGCCGAGTTCGGGACTTATAATAGATGTCATCCTAAAGGCGGAAGAGGTCTGCGGTACCGTGTGAGCAAATCAGGTAAGTGGCTTTAATAGTTTTGATACATTTATCTACGTATAGTATTTGTAAATTATATGACTATGACTGAACATTTTGGAGGCTGTGTCAACCACGTGCATATAGGAGTAAATCATCGTTCAGTTTCTTATACGTGATTCTACGTTGCTACCATTAGGTGACATGCTAGGTGATGAGAGGATTAGTGTTAACCACACACGTTGCAGTTCCTGGAAAAGTAGGTAGATTTCTGCGAAATCTATTGTATTGTTGGCCAAATATGGCGAATCGCCATATTTGGCCGGGTTAAGTATAGGATCGCTCGTCTCTTCAAAATGTACGATCAAATCTAAGATTTGATCACATACAGTACACTTTTTACAGTACATTTTATTTGACACTATTGGTTAATTCGCGTATAAAACATCAACATAATTATATTTTGACGATGTTCCGGCCATGTCGCACCGACCGTGGTCACTAGCATATCATTGGATAAACTATGCGTGATAAACGAATCTCGATATGGATGGACTAATTTTCAAACTCAAGTTTATGTACATAAAGACGATAAATGTTTTAATTGTAAAATGGCTGTAGGATATTTTGGAGACTGGTTGACGTATAAGCTAATGACCAATCTCAGTGTGGGATGTGTGGAATGGAAGTGTTGGATGCATTATTAAAACTTTCTATGGCTATTAATAGAAGAACACAAAAACAGCGTATATTATATATTACTTTGTATACCTTGCCTACACCCATGTGAAAAATTTGAATTTATATGCAATCTAGTATAATTTCTGGAGACACTAGAGACACCAGAATAATAATCAAAATGAACGAAATCATCAAACATTAACAGTTAAATAGTCCACATTATAACGATTCAAAATTCGACGAATTAAAAATACAGAGAGAAAAATTAACATAATAAATTACATTGTTTGGCCTTTTCCCGCCAATCTAGGTATACGGGATTAAATACAAAAACGAGTGCCAAAACTGAAAACGTTGACATAATTTTAATTTAATTAAAACATGTCAAGCAATAATTTCTGAAGTTAGCCGCGTTGATTTTATAGCTTTCAACGACAAAAAGGGTCAGGGCAAGGTTAGAAATTGCGTCGCCAAATTAATGACCTTAGTTAGAACCTTAATTGGTATATCTTTAAGGAAGAAGATTAAACGAAGAATATAAGGAACAACGTGCGGTGTTTAATCTCGTTAATTAATTTAGGCATGTTTATATTTCATCTACCAAGGTAATATAAACTTTGAAGACAACTTTACATTGCCTCAGGTGTTATTGGTAACAATAACATGTCTGTGCGTAACGTTTCTTATCGTAAATGCTCACTAAATTAAATCATAAAATACTTTATGTGTATTTTAATTTTGATAAAATATAATAAACATTATTATATTTCTATGAAAATGTATGGTTAATGTGCATGAAACAATAATGCGAAAAGAAAAAAGTTTAAAAAAGTTAATGTTATTGGATAAAATAAGTGTGTGACAAAGGGGGAAACGAAAGGTATTGTATATCTTATAGGACTTTATTTACTAGAGATGGTAAAAGAGGACTGAATGTCGAATTTCAACCTTTTATAAGCGGCTGGAAAGTGTATAATAAGGCATTACTGGTTTATTTTTTAGTTTATTTAGTTTATTTAGTAGTTAACATGTTTAGTTTATTATAATAAGGATTACATCTATAGATGTTATTGCAACTACTAATACCTGGCAATGAAATTAAGCTTAGGTAGGAGAAACATCAGAATATAATAATTGAACGAGATGAGGTCTTTGAGAAGTAGACGTGTAATTTAAGCAACGCTTGTACTATAGTGGCATTATTCAACTAGGCGCTTCGGTACTTAGGAGAGCACGTTAAGTCGTCGGTCAGGTTGTTTGACTTAGGTCAATAGACGTTAGGCTACGTCGAAGGCCTTCGGGTGGCCTGAAAATGTCGACATGAGTTGGCCACTAGCGTATCCACCAAGCCACACTGTGCCCGCGTGGTGGATTAAGGTCAAAGTCCTCGGAAGGGTTGATATTCCAGCAGTGGGAACATTGCTGTAATATCAAATAGAATATATATAGAATGGGCTGATTATGTATGTAGATTGCTTTACGTTTTCTAAAGCATAAGGTTTAATAAATATATAAAATGTGTACCACATGATTAAAGCAACACCTAACGCCTTCTTAGCAAAACCATAAAACTAAGTTTGCAATAGTGTAAAGTTGCAATATAAATAATTATGTGAACTAAATGAGTGTACTTGTGGAACATCTTCAAAACAAATTCGTTTCGGATGAAGCCTGAAAATATTTGAAGTATCCGTGAAGCAGCATGCTCATTTTAAATACGCCACTAGAATTGTAGATGGGCTCAATCCGGTGGGGCGATACGGCCGTGCAGAGGCAGATAAAAAATATAAAAAGAACCGTCCTAATGGCCGTGAGGGCCATCGATCATAACAACCCACCTCGGGATTGTTTTGTGAACAGAAATGGGCCATCACCGTGAAGCTACATTATTGTAATAGAATCTCCCGTTAGAGCCTTATGCGTTGGGATACTACACGAATATTTTTCATCGTATTTGATACCTGTTTTCGTTGTGCCCCAAATGGTTTTGTCATTACCTCTCTGATTTGGAATTTCTGGGAACTGATGCCTTGGAGATATATGAATATGAAACATATGGAACGAGCTTTTAACGATATGTTTGGTAAAGTGTGCATCAGGTCGTTATCATAACGAAGCTGTGGTCATTTAGACTTGATTTTCTACCGACTTCCAAAAAAAGGAGGAGGTGCTCAATTCAACTGTATTTTTTTAATGTTTGTTACCTCATAACTTTCGACTGGGTGAACCGATTCTCAAAATTCTTGTTTTGTTTGAAAGCTGGTGCTTTCCCATTTAAATTTCATCAAATTCGGTCCAGTAGTTTTTGAGATACACTCCAATAACTGAATAGAATGGAAGTTGCTATTAAATTTTTCAAATTGTACTCGTAAGTGTTTATTTTGAGATTAAGCACATGTTGATACCTTATACTATTGAAACCTTATCTACATCCCGCGGTTTCACCCGCATAGTGATGAATGATGATGAAATGTATCCTATACCTACCCATCCCCGGGATTTTATCTGCCAATTTTCGGTAGTATCCGTTCAGCACTTTATGCGTGGGTAACAAACAGAGATACAGAATCGTTTCGAGATACAATCGTTTCGTGCCCTGCCACAATTTAAATGTGGTCCATTTTCCCCAGTCCTCGGAAGTATACTGTACCAAAACAAACATTGAAACCGGACTACTTTGTAAAAGTTATGCATGATCGATCATACATAAAAATATACGCGTCGACTTGAGAACCTCCTCCTTTTGGAAATCGGTTAAAAAGCGTGTCTGCCTCGTGACATTAATGTGTTGTTCTTCCAGTAATATTACTATTGTGAGTACGTTTCAAACATTAAGTGAGTTGCGTTTAGGCTCTACAACTTTCCTAGCTTAGTAGTTAACAAATACGAACTTATACATGGAGAGGATATAGCGCAACGAGGAGCGCACCGCACTCAAGATCCTGAAGAAGGCTTCCGGACGAAGCCGAAACAACTGTCGATCGTGATATCGACAACGCGTGAGTCTCAGGTTAATCCCGTTTTACTATTACAAAATTATAATGAACATGAGATTCAAAAACATGACTCATAACGGTTAAGAATAAAATAAACGAAGAAGACGAAGATGTTTTTCATACTAATATTATAAAGAGGAAAGATTTGTATGTATGTTTGTAACGAATCGGCTTAAAAAGTACTGGACCGATTACTGGACCATTAGAAAGCTACATTCACCCTAAGTAACATAGGCTATATAATATTCATCATCATCATCATCCATCACCGATCGGGTGAAATCGCGGAGAGCAGCTAAAATATAATAGCATTATAATAGCATAAATAACATTAAAACCATTTCAGTAAGACACCGTTTTAGACTCAAAATGCTACATAACTTACGTAAAAAAACTAAACATTTGATGGTAACACATACCTCCTCCATAGAACGAACGCGATTTGAAATCGTGATTTAATATGGTGTTAACCATAGAATAAATAATAGTACTTTGTTCGGTCGATATATTACCCACAATTAAAAAAGGTGAGAAAGAGTTATCGCGTACACAACTACACAAAGATGGGATCGGAGAATGCAACTCTAAGCTAACTTCCACGTCGAGTCCCGAGGTGCGGGGCGGAAACATGAATGTGGATTGCGCGGAGCAAAGAGAGGACGTTGTTTACGATACTACCTACTAGTATCGTGTTCTGTGACTTTGTCCTGGGCCTTATCAACAAGTAAAACGGAGCGTTATAATATGTTCAAGGAATTATAGAAATTATATTGATTTTGATTTCACGGTCATTCTTTGAAGATATCACAGCGTTACTATATTATAATGGCCCCGGGCGCATTTCTGTTTAAGTTACAGCACTTAGGAAATAAAAGTGATGTAGATAGAAATTATTGAACTTTAAACTGTTTTAATCGCGTATATTTTATATTATTGTTATCCCGAAGTTTCGAACGATTTTCAGTGTACATGGTCACGGGTATAGACTCCTACTACTATAAAAATCGCGTAAGCCTAAGAAATCATGATATAGATAGGGGAGGTAGAGGACCATCGGGTAGTAGGGAGGTAGGGGACCATTGGGCAGTAGGGAGGTAGAGGACCATTGGGCAGTAGGGAGGTTCGGGCACCCTCTTCTTATTCGATTCGTATGGTAGATGTTTAAAAACTTCTACAATAGTTGCTGCTGTTTTCTTCTTAATTTGTCGAAGTCGCTACCATGCGCACAATATTGTGATAATAGGTACTTTGAACTATCATGGTACCGACTTCGACAAGATTTTTCACACTTTTTAGTGTGAAGTCGGTTCTATTTCTTGGTAAATTTTTTGTGCTATGGTTTATCATGGTCGAATATTTATGTTTCTACGTTACATCGTTGAGTAATATCTGGGCAAACAATACACTTGCTTAACATAATCATGTCAGGCCATACCATAAACAAAATAAGGGGTTTGTAGCTGTATTAACAAACTGACCCTAGGGTTACTAAGATACGGTTTACTAGTCATTGTAAAACATCCAAACTTGTTTTATTAAGCTGTGAATAATTCGGACGGACAGGCGGACCGACGTTTATAAGCTATGGGTATATGGCTGTTCAAAATTTTATTCAAATCTGCTCAATCGATCCAATGCGAAGAAGTTACAGTACCCACTCACTCACTCACTCACCCACAAAGTTTCGCATTGGTAATATTAGTGAGATTTATTTAAATGTATTTGTTTCTTTTAAATTGTAAGTATAATATACTCGTACATAGAATATGTAAAGCGTTAATACGCTACTAATAATATAGTGTTAGATATTTACTTAGACGGAAACTTTGCCTGTCAACGAAACATAGTAATGTTTGCACACTACTGCTTTTGCATGGCCATTATATTATTGTTAAAGACCATAATTACAATACTGCAAAGATATTTTTTCCTTGTACTATCTATACGATGTTTAAAGCACTAACGATGCTTAGCGAATCTAAACTTTGCAATGTTACATAGTACAATAAAATCATATCCTTGGACGGGATTAGAACCCGTCTTCTTCCACCGTGCCAGACGCCATGAATGCTAGGCCACCGAGGCACCAGTTCGAAAGTTGAATTTACCTATCCGTCATCGTGGGACTGCGCGTTATCTATTGAATGGATTTAAAAATGTTTTTTCGGCTGAAAGAAAAGTTTTTACAAACAATTAACTTTCGTATTGTTCTTTGCAATTTTAGAGAAAAAACAACACATCCATGACGGGATTCGAACATGCGTCTGTCGGATGATGTGTGTCCGACTGACAAGACGCCACCGGTAGGCCACCGAGGTGATCCCTCCGAGCATCGAATTTAACCTTCTAGGTAATTGTTTGAAACCGTCTCGTATGGGTAATACTATATGTCGCAACTCTTCTTCATTTGTATTCCTGCCTAGCGAAACTAAGCTTTACAAGTATACATAGAAAAAAAGGCTTTCCTTCTAATAACATTACAGTTAGAGTTGCCATCCTTCCCAGTACCCCGGGACATGTCACCGGTTTGGACCTTCTGTCCCGGTATTTCAATTACAGTTCCAAAAAACTCAATGGTTTTATACAAAAAACGAGGTAACAAATCTTAGGAGAAAAAGACAATCAAGTTTTCTTTCAAGAGACAGATGTATTAGAAAAAAAGCAAGTAATTTCTGATGTGCCATTCCAATACATATATATTATGTCATCACTGACGATATCGAAATAATGTTTTCTTGAGTAGATGCACAGTGGACTAAAGAGCGTAATCGTTTTTTAGTAAAATCAGTCCACTTAGAAACTTATTTCTACTTAGAAACTGCCGGAAGCGTATTTATTTACAAGTTATTGGTAAATGTCCTGGTCAGTACTAAGACTATTATGCCAACCCTAATTACAGTACTTACATGTAAAAGTACTGTAACTTTAACAAAAAGCTTCACGTAATAGCCCTAGGCTTAACCCCATGCTATAAACGTACGAAGTTTTGAGCACTAGAATGGTTGTAAAAGGACTTCGTACAGTTCGTACAGCCGCAGTGGCATGTTTTGGCTACCAACGCTATGACGTCATTGCGCTGCCGGGCCGGGTCAAGGACAGACCTAGGGTCCGCCGCGCCACAGTAAATGCAGTTGCGATACTCCAGACAAAAATTTTCGCATATACATTTTCCACATTGACATTTATGAAGGATGTTGCTTCGTACACCATTTGTAGGCAACGCATCTTAAATTGAAATGACTGCGATTTATTAGTGATAGCATTGCTACAAGTATGTTTAAAATTAAAGGACATTGCAGTAAATGTATATTTATTTAATTAAAACAACACCGGAACATTTATTATGACACTTTATTTAAGAATCTCATTCATTATTCTAAGAATTCAGCGTATCACTGACGTGAAATAAACATAATTCAAATTTAAAGCAAGAACTTACTTTTCTTTACTTTTACAATACGTTTTGAGGAAATTATATAGAGCGAGATTAACAAATTTTAGCATAATTAACATTAAATAGCTTGTCACACAACTGAACACTACACACAACTCTTTAAAATCTTGCATTTGTGCAGCTAAAGAACGCCTAAAATAGTATGCAAAAATTTTATAACAGAGTTATTAGCTATGCGTTGAGTATTTATAGTTATGTGTTCTTTTGCAGCTTGTTTTTTTTTATACTACCACGCAAGATACAAAACATAAAAATATTGAACATCAATTATCGTAACGTTTACAGTCATACCCACTTTGATTCTCTGTGTCGTGGGAGGCATGAACACACACAATCACACATCACTTTTGCTGCTCATCACACAAATATTTACCCCGGCCAGGGATCGATCCTGGGACCCCACAAGGTCATTACCAACTGAGCTAAAGGAGACGTCTAAATGTACGGAATCAACTAAATGAAAGTTTACTTCAGCAGGCGGATTTTTTTACACAGTCTTTCTCAATTTCGTGCTATTATGACTTAAGAATTTGCCACACTGGATGCGGTCTGCGGTCAGGTCAAATTGAACCCTGACGCTGCCCGCATCATGTATGTATGTACAACATTGTCGGTCTCTATATATTTTGTATAGCTAACGTTCTGACCGTGCGGGCACGCGAAAGGAACGGAAGGACGCGTACGGGCGACTGATTGCCTGACCGACAATGTTGTTCATACATAATGCGGGCTGCGTTCAATATGACCTGAACGCAGACCGCATCCAGTGTGGCAAATCCTTTAAGCATTAACTGTACAGCCGAAATTATGACGTCAGCATGATACGTTAGTTACACGTTACTAAGTTAGTATTGTTATGCATACTACTCGTATTATAGCAACTACGTTGTTATGAGATTACCGACCGTCTCTGCATTTTAAATCACATGAGCAAACCTACTGTGGGCATGTTTAGCTTGGGAATAATAAAATGATATGTGAGTTTCAGCAACGTATAAAACATTAATATCTGCTTGCAATATTGATTTTGCTGCGATCCTCACAGTATAGCATATGTACGAATAAGTGTGTCTTAGTCTCTACCGCCTCCGTCATTCGTTGTCCTCATTACTGAGCGTCGTGATCTCCTCCACCAAGTATTCGATCTTTTATTATTGAGCGCCATCTCGATCTGTTGTCGGCGGCTTGCAGAGCCTCGTGTACTGGAATCCCGAGTGTGGAACGTATGAGGTCGAAACAGCGCATCGGACAGGGACCCCAAGGTCTTTTTCCTTCTATTTTGCCAGTGACCATCAGCTTTTCCAGATTGTCACCTTCTTTTCTGGCCGAAGTACTCAAGAATTCTGTTTAGGCATGTCAATGAAAGCTCTGATTTGCAGTTGCTTAAGAATGGATACGTTAGTCCAGTACGCCGTTCAGGTTATTCGCAGCATCCTTCTCCAGCACTACATCTCGAATGCATCAATGCTTTTACGGTATGATGCTTTAAGGGTCCATATCTCATCACCATATAGTCCCCGCATTTAGGTAGCATATATTAGTCTTTACAAATACATCTATATATATAGGAAGCTACGTAAGAATATGTAAGTTTACAAGTATGTTGTTTTCTAAGATATCCTACTGTTTTTATGGTCACAACGAACACTCCCGTAATTTGTTCATGATAAGGAATATTTTGGAGCATTAGCTGGGAAGGGTTTAATGCGATGCCGTGATGAAATTTGTAATGCCGGTCCTAATAGTCGACGCCATCACTTTTTTCAGGTAAAATATGTAAACAGGAATTTGTATTGTTAAAAAGATTAAAAGAGATGTTTACATTTTTAATATTTTTATCATAGGTTTTACCAAACAGGTGGTAACTCCAATAAACCAAGTAATAGTATATAAAAAGTCCTTCTTTGTAGAGATCATAGGAGCAAATCAGTTAAAGTATTTTTAAATTTTGGTTCTTATAAATGCTCTTATAAACGTTAATTATTTAAATTGACTAATCTAGAATAGTCTAACGCTGCGTTCCAAAATGAATATAGAGCCGTTCCAAAATTGTTAATTTTGATGAAATTTGGTATGGAAGTAGATAATGCGCTAGATTAACACTTAGGATACTTTTCAACATCATCATCATCATTCTTATCATCGACCACCACACGGATGAAACCGCGGGACACAAAGTCAAAGTCAATCATTTATTCAATTTAGGCATCAAAGACGCGCTTATGAACGTCAATTAATATAAAAATACAATATTCTCCAATATTGTAATATTGAAATTCAATGTTATTAACTATTGTAATATTGTTATGTGTAACCATTTTTATGCATGTTATGTGCGGCACCACTATGAGGAATGCATAGTTGCACTTCGCGCCGACCCAGTTCAGCATTGACGTCAATCGCCGCGCAAATGCCGCATCAGCATCGAGTGTCGTTTTCGTGGCGCGTGTTTGTAGTTTGTAAGACTCACTTTTGTACCTAACTTTGGTCGAAGCAGTCACTCTAGATTTAGAATAAATTGTAACTTTTTATATAAAATTAAATTAAGTTAAAATAAATTTGGTTTTTTTTGAGATCCTCGCTGCGACCATCTATTTTTGGCGCAGTCGGTAGGATTGCTTAGGGAATTAGGGAACACAGCATCGGTTTCCTGCCAAGCAATCAAGAATCTACGAAGTGGTCGCAATCGAGGAGAGTCCAGACTTCGACTCGTCAAGAAAAACTATGTGAGTACATTGAATCGTTCAAGTGTTCGCCTTCCTATTTGTTGTATTTCCGTGTCCTATTTTTTATATATTGATAGACTATTCTACTTATAATTTTTACTCGATACTATCTCGCGAATAGAGTAGATTATCCTGTGTGTAGTGTTTAAATATCTAACAAGATTTTTCACCCACGTGAATCTAGGCGTAGAAGCTGTGGTAGGAATAGTTATAGAATAGATAGTAGGTTAAGTATAATTGACGAACGTAGAGAATTAGACTCTGTGCAATCGAGCAACATGTCTGATCAAGTAGACGTGATCTTTAAGTCCCTCAGACTGTTACCTGAGTTCGACGGGAACCCTCATGTCCTTACGCGCTTCATAAATTTGTGCGATCAATTAGTGTTAGCGCATTACAAGGTCGAGCCGGGTCACGAGCTAGGTAACTTATCACTTTTTAATGGCATACTGAACAAAGTGACAGGGCCCGCGGCTAGGCTTATAAACGCGAACGGTATCCCGGACACGTGGAACGGCATACGTGAAGCGTTAATCAATAACTTCGCAGACCACCGCGATGAAACCGCGTTATATAATGATTTATCCTTGCAAACTCAAGGATCTAGTACCCCGCAGGAGTTTTACGAACGCTGCCAAAACTTGTTCAGCACAATAATGACATACGTGTCGCTTCACGATTCGGTGTCTACTACGGTGGATGCTAAGAGAACTTTATACGCGAAATTAACTCTCCAAGCGTACTTACGCGGTCTTAAAGATCCTCTCGGATCCAGAGTTCGGTGTATGCGTCCTGATACTATGGAAAAAGCCCTTCAATTTGTACAAGAAGAGCTTAATACACTCTACATACAACAACGTAACGAGAGTGGCCCTAGTAAGAAGGATTGGCAACCGCAGCCTCTTAACAATTTTAAAATGCCTCTAAATAATTTTTCACCTATGATGAGAGCCCCTGCTTTTAACATGCCTGGCCCATCATCACAGCCAATTTATAGTGCATCCGGTCAACCGCGCAACCAGCCCATGGTACCTCAAGGTACGCCAGGTTGGAGGCCTCACTCCAATCAAATGCAGTCATTTAGGGGACCGACACGCACGCAGCAAATGTTCCGCGCGCCCCCACCAAACTATCGGCCTCAGAATAACGCATTTGTAATGCCAAGACCACAAAATCAATCATCTAACTTTAATACCCCGCGTCCAATGAGTGGTGTCAGCCATTTTGTTTCTAGACCATTGCCACTCACAGGTCATGATTGGAGGACTCATGGCAATCCGCCTCCTAGCAATTATTTTAAAACGCGTGAGGTTAACTTCAATGAGTTAGGCTATGACTACGACGTACACTATGATTACGATAATAGTTACCCAGAGTACGATCAGTACTATTACACGTGCGATCAATATCCTGAGTACTACGATTGTAATTACGATCATCCCACCAGTACAGTTGTAGAAGAAATAGGGAACACTGTTCCACCAGAGCAGGAGGATTTTCAAAAAGGATCAAGTTCAGACAAGCAAAAATAGAAGTAAATTTGCAGACACAACGACAGCTCATGTATGTTCAAATTAATGATCCGCCCCTTAAGATCTTAGTAGATACAGGTGCTAATCAATCTTTCATAAGCCCTCGAGCTGTACAAAATTATTTCTATGATGTGCCACTGAACTATGAACCGTTTGAAGTGACTAACTCGAACATTACTAGCACACACAAACACTCGATCACTCTGCCTTGTTTCAAGGAATATCACGAAAAGGATGACATGACTTTATTCGTATACGATTTCCATCAGTATTTTGACGGTTTACTTGGTTTAGATTTATTAACGGCTTGGGACTCTAACATAGATCTTAAGAATAAGATACTAACAACGAGAAGCACGCAAATCCCTTTACAGATTTACGACTCTCGTAACGTGAATTTGTACGAAGACATTATTCCGGCACATTCGTCTAAGCTAGTTCGCTTACCTATTAACAGTCAAGACGGTGATGTCATCGTACAAAATCAAACTATTTGTAATTGTATGGTCACTCATTGTCTCACGTCGGTAAAGAATAATCGTGGTTGGGTCGAGATTCATAACGATTCGCCTAATGACGTCATCTTTTCCATGGACCGACCGGTATCGGCCGAAGTGTTCAATGTAGAGTGCGAACGCACTGAACACTTATCGGAACGTGCGGCTCAAGTTTTATCGCGACTAAGAACCGACCACTTAAATCCGGAAGAGCTTGCTAATTTAGAAGCCTTATGCGCATGCTATGCGGACGTCTTTTATATTGACGGCGAACCATTAACGTTCACGAATAAGATTAAACACCGAATCAAAACCACAGATGAATCTCCTGTATATACCAAGAGCTATAGGTATCCTTATGTCCACCGACAGGAAGTAAAAGATCAAATAAATAAAATGCTTGAACAAAACATTATCCAACCATCTGATTCTGCTTGGAGCTCACCAATTTGGGTAGTCCCTAAAAAGGCTGATGCTTCCGGTAAAACCAAATGGCGTATAGTCGTGGACTTTCGAAAAGTAAATGAGAAAACGATTGACGATAAATATCCTATTCCTAATATTACCGATGTCTTAGATAAATTAGGTAAATGTCAGTATTTTACGACCCTGGATTTGGCCAGTGGCTTCCACCAGGTAGAAATGGATCCTGCTGATATCCCAAAGACAGCTTTCAACGTAGAAAATGGGCATTATGAGTTTCTTCGTATGCCCATGGGTTTGAAGAACAGTCCATCAACCTTTCAAAGGGTGATGGATAATGTGCTCAAAGACCTCCAAAACAGCATCTGCCTAGTCTATCTTGACGATATCATCGTTTTCAGCACATCCCTTCAGGAAATGATGGTAAATCTTGAAAAGGTCTTCACAAGATTACGAGAATCTAACTTTAAGATTCAGATGGATAAATCAGAATTCTTAAAGTTAGAAACCAACTTTTTAGGCCATGTCATATGCAGAGACGGCGTAAAGCCGAATCCAGACAAAATAAAAGCCATTCAGAATTACCCTATACCCAAAACCGCGACGGAAATCAAACGTTTTCTCGGACTTCTCGGATATTACAGGAAATTTATCCCTGATTTTGCTAGACTTACAAAGCCGTTAACACAATGTTTGAAGAAAGGTTCTAAGATAGTACTCGATCAAAATTATAACAACTGTTTCGAACATTGTAAAAGACTCTTAACGAATGACCCGATTCTTCAGTACCCGGATTTCACGAGGGAATTCATACTAACAACCGATGCATCCAATGTCGCCATTGGAGCCGTGTTATCGCAGGGTACTATAGGTTCCGATAAACCCATCGCTTATGCTTCAAGGACTCTCAACTCTAGCGAGCTGAATTACAGCACTATAGAAAAGGAGCTCCTTGCAATAGTTTGGGCAACGAAATACTTTAGACCTTATCTTTTCGGTCGAAAGTTTAAAATTATTACTGATCATAAGCCTTTGCAATGGGTGATGAGTTTAAAAGAACCCAACTCGAGACTTACAAGATGGAGATTAAAATTGAGCGAATACGATTTTACCGTTATCTATAAACAGGGCAAGTGCAACACGAACGCAGATGCCCTATCGCGTATTGAGATTAATAATGAAGACACTAGCTCTATCGTTGTTAACCCATCTGTGAATTCGAACACATTAGATGATTCAAGAACGCTCACAGCTTCAGAAGTTGCAGATGAATCTCGAACGATCACAGTGCACACTGATGCTGAAAACCCCATCCTGGAAGTCCCGATTACGGACGATCCATTAAATAGGTTTACGAAGCAAATCATCCTCACTGTTGTGGGCGATATTAAGGGTAGGACTGTTGTGACTAAACCTTTCGACACACATACTCGTACGTCTATTCAGTTATCAGAATCTAACCTCGAACAGGACGTTATCAATGCCATAAGGGAGTATGTGCACCCTAAAATAAAAACCGGTTTGCTTATTAACCCTTACGATGCTATGTATAAAATCATACCAATCATACAAAGAACATTTAAAAATTCGGCTATGAACATGACACTTGTAAAAACGGAAATAGAAAATGTTCGCGAATACCTACGACAGCAGGAAATAATAAGTAAGTACCACGATGGTAAAACCAACCATCGCGGTATTAACGAATGCTATCTAGCTCTGTCTCATAAGTATTATTGGCCAAAGATGAGAGAGCACATTACAAAATTCATAAATGAATGTACAATATGCGGTCAGGCAAAGTACGATAGAAACCCAATAAAACAACAATTTCGAGTCGTACCACCAGCCAGCAAACCATTTGATTTAGTCCATATGGATTTACTTACGATTCAAGGTGAGAAATTTCTAACCATCGTTGACGCATTTTCAAAATATGCTCAGGCCTACTACTTAAGAGACGGAACCGCAATTAGTGTCGTGCAAGCATTTCTTACACACTGCACTCATCACGGGATGCCTTTTACTATAGTAACAGATAACGGACCCGAATTTGTCAATCAGCTGATGGCCGAATTTGGACTACATAAAATTCAACATCACAGGATAGCACCTCATACACCTAACGAGAACGGTACAGTTGAACGGTTTCATTCAACAATATTAGAGCATTTACGTATTTTAAAGATCGAACATAAAGGGGAAGCAACCATCAACCTTATGCCTTATGCCATTCTTGCTTACAATAATTCCATCCATAGTTTCACTAAGTGTAAGCCGATTGAAGTGATAACTGGTCACTTCGATCCACGCGACCCATTCGACATAGACCTCTCATCTCATCTATTGCAACAATATATCACTAACCATAAGAATAGGATGTGTAAAGTTTATAACGTAATTCATGACTCGTGTACTAACCTACGGACAGACCTTATGGAAAAACGCAATGCTAATCGCGACCCGGAAGTAGAATATTCTCCCGAGCAACAGATATTTGTCAAAAATCCGTTTGCCTCCCGACAGAAACTAGCTCCGCGGTATACTCACGACAAAGTCATGGCTGATTTACCCATACACATATACACAAAGAAACGATGAGGGCCTGTCGCCAAGTCTCGACTTAAGAGAGTACCAAAAAGCGCTCAATTGTTACAGGACTCCCCTGGTACTTCTTCTTCTCCTGCCAACGATGGCGCTGACGCAAGAGATAACGCTCGAGAAGCTCAGTGATGGTCCTGGAATCTTACCTTTTAAGTTAGGTCCCACTAGAGTCATATCGCATTATCACTCATTCGTTCAACCCATAAACCTTCAAGAATTACACGATCAAATAAACTCAATTTCTAATCAGTTAGGTAAAATAGGTCCTGTGTTAAACAATAAAACTTACTCTTTGTTCGAACCTCATCTTAACTACTTGTCAAATAAAGTCCAAAGTGTTTCTGAACAGTTACAGACTTTTGAGGTTAGTCGAGTAAAAAGGGGACTCATAGATGGCCTCGGATCTATAGTTAAAAGTATTACCGGCAATCTCGATTATACGGACGCTCTTCATTATAACCAGGCAATCAAAAATCTTCAGCTTACCGATAATAAGTTAGTAACAGAGTTAAATAGCCATGTTAGTATTTCTAAGGGTTGGATGTTGCAATATGGAAAAATTGTAGATAATATCGCAGATAGTCAAACTAAAATTGCACACATTGTTAACAAAATCAGCGAAACGGAAGCTACTCGTGACTACGACCTCATTAAATACGCACACTTAGCACAAGCATTTCTTATACTCGGTGACAATGTTGACTCGATTTCGCAAGAAGTGCTCAGATTGCAAAACGTGCTAGGTTTTATTAAAATGTCGATTCCGCATCATTCAATTATTAGTCGGAAATCATTTGACACTATTTTCAGTAAATTGCGAAATTTATACAATAATAACCAAATAATTGAAATTGATATTAGAGAATATTACGACATAATCAAAGTAGGTTCTTATTACGTAGATAATGAAATAGTTATAGTATTTAAATTTCCAATAGTATGTCCTCAAGTATATGATATGTATAAATTGTCTATTGTCCCTAACAAACATAACGAGATCCTTATACCTCCTTTTCCATTCCTGGCGATTCACGAGAATGAGTTCAAGTACGTAGTGGCAGAATGCCCGAAGACCAGTAAATGGTACATATGCGACGAGAGACGGAGCCCGCAGACCCGAGAGAAACAAGACTGCATCCAGCAACTTATTGTTTCACAACGAAAAAGCACTCTATGTAAACCTGTTCCAGTAGCACTGCAAGTTCCTGCCTACGACGAGCTCGACGATAAGCATTATACACTCAGCTTCCCTTCACCGACAAAGGTACATCTATCCTGTGGACAAGAGCTCTACAAGGTACTCCAAGGCAGTTACCTCGCCGTTGTTCCGCACAGCTGTTTCATCGAGACGCCAGATTTCGTTGTCACCAATACCAACGATCTTCTAAAAGGACAAGTGCTAAAGATAATGGACTTAGCGCTAGGAGAGCCTGTCCCGCTGCCAACAGCTGCAACCATTAAGTTGAATACAGTAAATCTCGACCATCTGCACACCTTAAACACCAAGATCTCCATGCAGCAGCCTACGGAACTCAAGATGGATACGAACTATGGCGTGTATCACACAACTATACCGCTATACTTAATACTAATCAGTACTTGTGTGTTTGCTTCAACCATAGCATACCGCAAGTATTGTCAGAAGAAGGAAACTGAAGAAGACCAGTCGGGACTGCCGCGGATCTACGCTGTTCCTGACACTGAAACAAGGGTTGATGTCCATCAACCCCCAGCTTCGTTTAACACCAAGGTCTTCACTCGCTGTTCTACGGGGGGAGGTGTTATGTGCGGCACCACTATGAGGAATGCATAGTTGCACTTCGCGCCGACCCAGTTCAGCATTGACGTCAATCGCCGCGCAAATGCCGCATCAGCATCGAGTGTCGTTTTCGTGGCGCGTGTTTGTAGTTTGTAAGACTCACTTTTGTACCTAACTTTGGTCGAAGCAGTCACTCTAGATTTAGAATAAATTGTAACTTTTTATATAAAATTAAATTAAGTTAAAATAAATTTGGTTTTTTTTGAGATCCTCGCTGCGACCATCTATTTTTTGCATGAATAAATGATTATTATTATTATTATTATTATTAATTTTTCATTATAATGTACTTTAAAAGACTCTACCGCCGCGTTCCAAAATACGAGGGTCATTTGAAAAGTTCTTAGCCTAACATGGTTAAAGTCATTGGTTTTTTATAACTACCCTCATTTTGTAGTTACATTATTTAGCAACAAGTATGCACAGTTTAGTTTATTCACAGTAACTCATTGTTCGTTTACGCGTGATACCGTAAGTCAAGTCAGAGCTATTTTTGAAAATGGATAAAATTGTACATCGTGCAGTGATAAAATACCTGAATTTGAAAGGTTTAACTCCTAAAGCTATACATGAAGACATGTCTGCTACTTTGGGTGAGTCCGCTCCTTGGTATGCGACTGTTAAAAATGGGTGGCAGAGTTTAAACGTGGTCGTGAGACCATTCAAGATGAGCCCCGTAGTGGCCGGCCTTCGACTGCTACCACTTTTTTATTTATTTTTTTATACCGAACTGGGTAGCACTTGACCACTATCTCACCTGGTGTTGAAGTGATGATGCGATCGATGATGGAGCGCGCTTATTAAAAATCAAAAATCACTGATCAAACAAAGAAAAAATCTGTGATTTAATTTTATCTGATCGAAGATTGACTGTCGAGGAGATAGCTAAGACTGTAGGCATCTCATCTGAGCGAACACATCATATAATTACTACTGAACTTGGATTCTTTAAGGTGTCTGCGCGGTGGGTACCGCGACTGCTTTCAGTGGAACAAAAACGCAACCGACTCACAACTTCTCGTTTATAACCATGGATGAAACCTGGGTTCACCACAATACACCCGAGACAAAAGAACAGTCGAAACAATGGAAAAGAGCAGGATCGCCCACCCCAAAGAAAGCAAAGGTGGTTTTATCGGATATGTCATGGCATCCGTTTTTTGGGATGCAAAGGGTATAATTCTCGTGGATTATTTAAAAAAGGGTGAAACAATAAACTCTGATTACTATTGCAACCTGTTACGTCGTTTGAGAGAAGAAATCAAAGAAAAACGTCCAGGTTTATTGAGAAGAAAAGTCTTGTTTCATCGGGACAATGCGCGCGTTCACACCTCTGTGCAATCCATGGCAGAAATCCATCAATGTGGCTTCGAATTGTTACCTCATATTCACCGGATTTAGCACCGTCCGACTTTTATCTGTTCCCAAAGCTGAAAAATTTTTTTAAGTAGTGAATTTTCTCGTTTTCTCCAATATTGTACCTATTTACCACCATAACATTTTTAATTATGTTTTAGACCGGATGTTTTTAGTTGAATTTGGTCTCTTGGAAAATGGTGGTAAATAGGTACAATTTCGGAGAATAAGGGAATAATCACAAAAAAAGTTTATAGTTATTGGGGGGTCGGGGATTTTTTTTGGTCCACTTGTATTCTCCAAGTGGTCCCCCGAACACGCTCATTTGGTTTATCGGTCCCTCTACCAAACACCCTATATAGAGCCTACCGAGAAGAAGCGGCAAAAACTCGGGGCCATTCTTTTTACATAGATGCTTACAATGTTTCTTATTTGTTTGTTGTTGTTTCTACTTAGGTACTACAAATATTACATTTTATGGGTGGCAGAGTGACAGCTTGCCAGAAGTGGAGTATTCCAAGCATCTTTATCTTCTATAAAATGTCGAACTTTATAATAAGCTTTTTTATTAAAACGTTTTTACAGTCAACTTGAATTTGCCCTCTGTGAGCTCAGTTATGTGTTTTGGGATTTTATTGTAAAAACGCACACAATTCCCTAGGAATTACTTATTAGTCTTCGCAAGTCTAAAAATAGGTACAGCTATCCTATTTGTATTTTTAGTATTAAAAGTGTGGTGGACAACTAGTTCATAACATAGTAGAAAGTATTCTAAAAGATTTTTACCATAAATTTAAGTATGTAGATACATAGTTATTGTATTCGATAAACTGTAACCCTATAGAAATAGGAAAAAAACTCAGAGGAATAAAATAGATAAAGGTTGTTCATATACAGGGATAAATAATACTGCAGGCATATGGGATGAAAAAATTAATGATGAAATGTCTATTTTAGGCACCGTATTAGATATATTAAATCGTTGTTTAGATAATAGGCACCTTTTCCGGTTTAATGTGGCAAAGTAGTCCTTTTTCAATCTTCAGACCAGATGACAATTCAACCTATCAAACTGTAGACCAGCATCCATCCTTCCAATTTTGAGAAAGATCTATTATGATGAAATTATACTGCTACAGCTTTTGGCGCGTTTTAGGCGCTAGGCAGATGACGGGGTGGGGCGGTCTTTTTGACCGCGTAGCAATAAAGACCGCGTCTGACCGGCATATCCGTAGCTACGTAGCGGCGAGGGCAGCCGCGGGCATCGACGGGCAGACGCGGTCTTTATCACTTCAAAAAGACCGCCCCGCCCCGTCGTCTGCGTAGCGCCGTCGAGTATAAAACTACTGTCCGAAACTCAATTCGACTTTTCAAAAGGCAGAATAACTTCAAATAGTGTTATTCTCTTTGTTACGTATGTGCTTTAAAGAAATTAACGTTGTAGAAATAAAAATATGACGCTATATTGACGTGTCTCTTAAACATTTGAGTATGTACAACACTGCATTCTGATTCGCAAACTTTCATTATGGTTTTCTTGGAACTGTTCTTCATCTCATCGAGTCATATGTATCTGAGAGGAAATCCTCAGCGATAAGCTCACCCAAAAAGCCTTGTAATTTAAGCACAGGCCAACAAAAAAGTTATAAATATTGTCTACTGACAACACAGAGCATATTGGTCTGTGACTGACAAGAATGAAATGTAAGAGCGCGCAAAGGTCGCACTCACAGATATACACGTTTTGTAAATATATATACGAGTATTTCTGTGGTCTCACAATTACTGTTTCCCCTGAACTCACCCAGAGTCATTGTGAGGCAATATTATTGTTCTTCTTTCAGGTTCTTTGCGAATTATTGCTATTACATTATTTTTGGGGGTAATATACCGATTCTTAAAGTTCGTCCCAGGTAGATTATATTTATAAAAATACTAGCTGCTCTCCGCGGTTTCACCAGCGCAGTGATGATTAAGGATGATGATGAATCAATTATAGCCTATGTTACTCAGGGTGAATGTAGCTTTCCATGGTGAAAGATTTTTTGAAATCGGCGCAGTTGTTTTTGAGTATATTCATTACAAACATACACACACACAAAAATACAAATTTATCCTCTTTATAATATTAAGTTTAGACAGATATTGCTAAAACCATAATACTCGGCGAACGAAGTCGCGGGCACAGCTAGTATAATACATAGAACGTTGACATACAATTTATATGGACGCATGCCAAGAATGCGCTTCTGTAAGTATCTACAATAACATAAAACAAGACCACAATTTCAAATATGTGTACACTGTAATTGTTGCATAAAAAATTTGGCATGAGTATTGTTCTGTTCCAATTATCATTATTATGGGTTAGAAAATATACAAGGAAATGAGGCTAAAAAGCGTTTGAACTGACTTAACTTTTGTGGGGTAAGAAAATCCACTTTTCTTAAAATATATCATTGGCATTTTGTTATTGACGATAAGCCTAATCCTTCTAAGTAATCTTCACCAAAAGCTGTATAAGGTGAAACAAGAATAACATTCCAAAGGTCAATAGCGCGCGCTGCGTCCTGCAAATAACTTGTGCCGTAGGCGTTTTGTTAAAGAATTTATCGACAAGCAAGTTTAATTACAAGCGAATAGCACATTTCAGCTTACCATTCAGACACACACAGCTTATTATATGTACCAAATACTACTTTGGTTTCATATCGACCGATTCTTTAAGCATTATCTATATTTAGAAAGAATCTCTAAATTATGGCAGTTATTAGCAAACTTTTAGGTATTTGAGCGGGTGAAGCACTGGCCGTGACAGGAACAAGCGTGCGTCTGTAAACACGATAACTTTCGAAGTTTTAATTTGTTTTAAAATAAAAGAAACCACAAAGGTAAAAAAAACGATATATTTATTTAATTTAATAAACTACCTTTTCCCTGATTACAAAAAATATAGTAGTTGTCGCTCAAAATATAGAGAAACTCAAAACGAAAGATTTTTTCCGTCGTTTTATTTGCGATTTTTTTCTTCAAGGTGGCAGATAAATATTGTGCAATATTATTATATGTCTTTTTTTTACTTTTTTACTTTTAATCATGCACTGTATTTTTCCAAGTTTGTATCAATAACTGTGCATATAAACTGTGCGACGTAAAACATAGCGATTTACGGATATTTGGCTTTGGGCAGCACCTTAAGCTAAGATACAAACTAGTATAACACTTCCGAATGACAGAACTAGAATTCAATATATCTCTTTAATTGTGGGTATATCGAAGACATATTGGTCGTCACGTATCTTGGTGCTCGCTAAATAATACCCAAAATTTTATAAAATAATCCTGCTTTTAGATATGTAATTCTAAATGTTACATGAATTTGGATTTTAGTGTTAACAGAATAAGGACTACCGTAATTATATTTTAGTTCGCGAGTTTAGTTTAGTTTTTTTAACAAGTGTTTAGTTTTTTTAACAAGCTTTTGTTAACTACCATGAAAGTGGTTTTTGTCACGTGAACCAACTAAACTAATCTCTTATTTTTTTATGTATGTATGTTAAAAGGACTACCGTAATTATATTTTAGTTCGCGTGTTTAGTTTAGTTTTTTTAACAAGTGTTTAGTTTTTTTAACAAGCTTTTGTTAACTACCATGAAAGTGGTTTTTGTCACGTGAACCAACTAAACTAATCTCTTATTTTTTTTATGTATGTATGTTAATGTATGTTAATAGTGTATGTTTTAAGTACTAATAATTCGTAAGCCAAAACGGTACCGTACAAACATAGTTTCTATGTATAAACCTGATGTGAGACTATTTTTCTAAATAGATATAGTAGAGAGATATAAAAGATAAACAGGAACATCACCTAATCAGTCACAGAAACAGAAAAACAACTCTAGATTATTCGTCTCTCCCATCCCCGATTTGTCTTGCCACCTTGTAATCAGTAAAGAAAATGTACGAGAGTTCTTTCTTAGGAATAGGGGCGTATCTAAGATTTGATGAATAGGGGGAGTGTTACAAATATACCTTTTTATTGGTAAGTGCGATGTAAGTTAGAGACAATGTTAGATGAAATACACATGATCAGTGTTATTATTGGACAACCAGTTAAAGTAGCTTACTTTTGGTGTCTATCAATATTGTTTTATAAAAGTTGAAAATGGCAATTCTAGAAATCTTACAATGAACTACTTTAATTTTAAAAGGAGTAATGTATAGTGATTGTTTTGCAATCAATTAATTATCCATTTTTCTAATCGGATTGCGCGAAACCACTATATCGCTCGTGCTTGAACATGCAGTCTCAGATGTATTGAGCAGATTTTTGACTCGTGGTCCCACCAATTTATCCTACCGGCCTCAATGTCCCACTTACTTAGGTACCATTTTAAGCATATCATTATCGAATCGTTATATATGTGACTTGAAAAGATGGTATCCATCGGGAAAAAATCACTTTGTGTCACGAATTTTCTTAGCACGCCTGAATGTTTACGCGTATTTCGTTGCCTGGTAATAAATTATAGTAGAAGGTTAACTGTTTTTATCAGACATCATCCGCCCCAAAGAGGGCTCTGCATCCTTACTCCCTAATCCTGGATATGTCCAATTCACTAAGACCTTTATTAATCCCAATTTGGCGTGACTCTGGCTCTCTTCGACGACGTTGATGTATTGGTAATGTGATTAAGTATTGTTAAGGTACTTAGGTGCCCTTTGATGGTAAATGGAGGCATGTCGTAACAAAAATAAGACCCAGATTACCTAAATATTTTGTACATTTGTGTATAGAAGTTCGTGTACAATGTGGTTTTCCGGAAGGCATAAAGACCATTTTCATACCAAATTCAACCACGCAAATTGTTCATATACGTATTGAGCAATTCTGCTTTTTTTTGTATGCATGTTACGTTATCATTCCGCTTATTACGAGCCGATATTAATGATTATTTTTTTGTTTGGTAGTTTATACTTTAGAGGTGGTCGGTCTCATTTTTTTTTCATCGATATTGGTGGTGTTTTTGAGAGAATCAACAAAAGCTAAATATATACCCGGATAATGTTTTTGTTTATAATTTCTTTTCATTTTTGATAATAATTTATCGTCGATATCGTATATAATAGAATAGATGTAAATTTAAAATTTTTGTCCTCAAAAGTAGTTATTTAGTATAAACGTCTACAGGACATTATACTAAATTTAAATGTGGTCATACTGCTGTCCGAAGTTCTATTATCACGACTAATTTTATTAATACGCTTTCTGATCTCTCACTTTTTCGTTCAATATATAGATACAAATTTTAACTTTGTTGTGTGATATAATATTGAACTTGGCTCATAACTGGATTTCTATTCAATAATTCATCATCATCATCATCAGCCTGTAGCAGTACACTGCTGGACATAGGCCTCTCCAATTGCACGCCACTTAGGTCTATCTTGGGCTTCTCGCATCCAGTTTTTGCCAGCCGTCTTGCGCAGATCGTCACTCCACCGTGCCTCAGGACGTCCTACAATACGTTTGCCGAGATTCAATAATTAATCGCTGGTTTGTCTGTTTTTTAGAATATTAAAAATAATGTTGAGTGAGAGCTTTTCACCTCGCAAAGCAACTACCAACGTCATTCCCATAGCAGTTGCAGTGTCACTTTTTTTACCTTTCAAATGTAATCCGGCACTGCAGTCGTCAGTCAGCACGGGATTTTGCCCAAGTTAGTTTTTAGCATTCCGGTATTTAATTTTATAATAATAATCGATATCTAAAATAAATATCTAAGTATTCATGTTTCTTAATAAATAATAAAAGTATTATTTTATACTTGCAGTCTGTCTTAAAACGTCGCATATGAAAAGTATGTTTTCATTTTAAAATGTTTATTATTATTTTATCTCTAATACTATTAGGTTCTTACTTTTACCTTCTTAGCACTACTTTTAACTTTCCATTGGCGTAGTTGGAAGTTACTCTTGAAGCAAATATTAGTGCAAAAAGCGAAATCTTTGTTTTCAGGACTTGGAATCTTTCAAATAATAAGCATCAAAGTCAAAGTCAAAATCATTTATTCAATTTAGGCATCAAAGACGCATTTATAAACGTATTTTTTTCATTATAATGTACTTTAAAGACTAGAGTCTTTAAAGTACAGTCTTCCGCCGCGTTTAAAAATATATAGAGCCTACCGAGAAGTGACAAGAAACTCGGGGCCATTCTTTTTATATAGATGTTAACAATGTTTCTACTTAGGTACTACAAATATTACATTTTATGGGTGGCAGAGTGACAGCTTGCCAGAAGTGGAGTATTCCAAGCATCTTTATCTTTTATATAATGTCGGACTTTATAATAAGCTTGTTTTTATTAAAACGTTTTTTAAAGTCAACTTGGATTTGCCCTGAGCTCAGTTATGTGTTTTGGGATTTTATTGTAAAAGCGCACACATCATTCTCATATTACAAACAGTACGGAACAAAAATAGCAGTATTAAACATAATTCATTGAGCCGTATTAAATGTTAATCATTCACATTTCTTCGTAATCTTCAAATTTCAAAGCATTCTGACACTTCCAATTCATCCAGCACCGATCCCGATTTAATTAGTTGAAACTCGTAGATCGCAAAGTTCGCTCCATTATAGAGCTGGAAGCACTTACGGAAACATTAAGTTAATACCATCGGATCCGACTTAACGTAGCACTTCGATATAATCTTGTCGCAAGATGTCTATAGTGATAGAAACAGTAAGGGCTTAATTACATTTACATCGGATAATTAAGTAGATAGTAAAATATTTTAATGTTATTTTGACGGTTTAACTTACGCGGTAGGTATAGTCGAATATCTCGACCGGTTTCGTGACCGTCCGTGCCACTTCTTCATGGAGTACTTGCGCACCCGGCTGCATTCGCGCTAGTACCGGTAGTAGTAGAAACCGGTCGAGATATTCACCTATACCTACCGCGTAAGTTAAACCGTCAAAATAACATTAAAATGTGTATTACTTACGAAAGTTTCAATCAAGTGATAGTAGAATAATCAAAATATAATTATGAATGAAAAAGTCCATTGGTTCGTGAACATATACAACACATACATGAACATATACAAAACAAAAGAAGTCTCAACTTTAAAACAATAAAACATATTTATAAAAAATACTTACTGCGCCACGGGGTTTCACCAGCGTGGTGATTGGTGGTGATGGTGAAAAGTATCCTATGTCCTTCCCCGGATATAATGTATCTCATTGACATTCATTACGATCCGTGCAACCGTTTAGTCGTGAAAAGTTAACGAACACAAAATACAAACAGAGTCACTTTCGCATTTTTAATATTATTAATAGCTGTGCCCCGCGTAATTCACCTGCATGGTAATGGATGATAATGATTACGATGAAAAGTATTATATGTGTTAATCCAGTGTCTCATCTATCTACTCACCAAATTTTAACCGTTTAGTCGTTTTTGAGTGATTAAGTAACAATTTACCAAAGCTCAAAAATTTCCCATTTATAATATTAGTATGGCTATACAACGGAATGTCTGCATCTAATTGTCACCAACAACCGTTGGTCCAGTTAACCAACCTATCGGCGCTTTCAGGTTGGCTTTCTTTAAAAATTGTGTTCACTACAAGTATGCTCTGCACATTCATGAATAATCAAATTACATAACATGTTTTGTACTTCGTTTGTTTTGTAATGTAACGCGTAAGCGCCCATATTGTGACCAATTAAAAAAAACAATTGATCGCGTCGGTGGAGCACGTCATGTCATCATATATCTCGTATACCTATCACATAATTAGAATTACTTTTCTTATCATCCAACTCAATCACTTTATTTAATTATCCTTACATAGTATAGAATAAAGTCTCTTTCCGCTTATGTCTGTCTGTATATTTTTTTTTGAGGGGGGGAAATGCTGTGCAACGCCACGGGTGTGACGGAAGGGGGCGTGTGAAACGACACGATACACGAAAAACCCCCCCGTGAGCAGTCCTCCGCCAAGGTGGGGTCAGACTTGCATTCACTATCTAGCCCCAGCGGTAGGCCCGGGTCAACTGGGCCTCAGCGCCCGTGAAGGGGTGACCTTGCTCACCAAAGACACCCCCTAGACGTGTAGGGCCGTGCAAACCGGCGCTAACTCTTTCTAAACTAACGCAACGGATTTTGATATGTTTTCATCATCAGGTAACTAAAATTTCACGATAGGTTTATCTAAGGATACACGGATAATAATGTAATATTAATACATCAAAATTACATTAATATATGTAAGTATACAAAACTTACAACAAATTACACCCGTGCGAAATGATGTTTTTAATATCGATCACCAAATGTCAAATTATGTAATTATGGATAGATTGAAATAGAAATCCAAACAGCAACATCGTTAATCGTGTTGCTACCTCACGTCAGTAAGCTCCTTACACAAAAGGAAAGTTACGTAAGTTTCTTCCCAGTACCCTTACTGCTAATAGCTGTGTTATAGTGTGACGTATAGCGGTACAGTTATCGAGTTTCCCATAGTGTGAAATTGCAAGTTTCCCGACGGGCGTCGGAACAGGGTTGTTACATTTTCTTTGCCTTTGTGATGTTGCTACCTAGATCAAACTCTTGTAAAATAGAGTTGAACTTTTCTAAAGAAAGGGGATACTGCACTTTAATTAAGTTTTGTACTTCTCTACACAAAAGATACTTGCATTTTATTACTTCACAGCGTTTGGAAATGTTACTTACTGCACTACAAATATCCACTCGGAAAGTAAGTGATGTTCTCTCTCTCTCTCTCTCTCTCTCTGTGCTGAATTTTGATCTCTGTTATTGTTTCCTTTTCTACAGCATAATATACTCGTAGTAACAACTCTATATCTGCCTCCTTAAGGGCATATATCTCTTATTAATACGCCATACATCTCTGGCCAAGCAATCACGAGTCCATGTTTGAAATATTATAATCATTAATCTACCTCTTGTCTATGGTTTATAACGCAGTATCAGAAAATCAAATGGGTACTTGTCGATTCATGTGTGTTCTTCTATACTAATATAATATTATAAAGAGGAAAGATTTGTATGCAAGTATGGTTGTAACGAATTGGCTCAAAAAGTCCTGAACCGATTTCAAAAAATCTTTCACCATTGGAAAGCTACATTCACCCTGAGTAACATAGGATATATAAGATTCATCATCATCATCATCCATCACCGCGCGGATGAAACCGCGGAGAGCAGCTAGTTGTTTATAAAGCTATATTTTATCTAGAAGGCTAATTTAGCATACCGTATCAGAAAGGTTTATAACTCAGACAACTGATAGTCGGGAGGCAGATGCCGATTGTCTTGAGATTGATTGGGATTGTCCGAGTGTCAATCACTTAATATTTTAATTGCTTCTGTTTTTGTTTGACACTTTAAAATACTGTGTATATCAGGGTTATTAGTTAAGGCTACCTATTCCCGTTAAGGGCGTGTAGTTTACATCGTTTCTAACTGATTTGACTATGAAACACCGTATCTTAAATCTAACCGTATTTAAGATATAAGAATTTAATAAATAAAATATAATAAACTGATTTAAGATTTTAATATAAATTAAGGAGGTAGACCTGTAAGGTATACAAGAAAAAATATTAGTACTAAACACGCGTTTAAAAGAACTGCAATTTTTATTGTAATAAAATACAATAATCCCATTCCTGACAAAATCATAAAATTTCTAAAAATTTAGGAACATAAGATTTTTACAACGGACGTTTTTTATGCCAGTCATTAGGTAATGCAATAAAGGCAGAGTTAGCTTGCAATGGACGTGTGCAAAGAAAAACCTTTTGGAACATAAAACGTTACTGATTTACTTACCTAGATTAGGACCCTTTGTATTTGACAAATCGCTAACAATCCTACTAATATTATAAACGCAAAAGTTTAAAACAAAAAGTTGAGTGTGGATGTGTGGATCTTTGTTACTCTTTCACGCTCAAACGGCGAGGGCAATTTTGATGAAATTTGGTATGGAGGTAGATGAAGCGCTGGATTAACACATAGGAAATTTTTCATCGTCATCATCATCCATCACCACGCGAGTGTAAAAGCGTAATATGCTGGGGCACAGCATTGACAAAATAATAAGATCGCCTACGTCAAGATCGTAATGATGACTGTTCTGTCAAAGTTTGTGTCAGTTTCTGATAGCTGAGTCAAAAGCAAGTCAATTTGACAGCTCGATACACTAGACGTGCTCGGAGACCGTCAAGGGTGATGAAACGTAATGACATTTTATTTTTCATGATGATTATTTTATATATTTGTATGTACGTAACTCTTTTATTTTATTAAGTATTTAAATTTACTCATATAATACTACTAGCTGCGCCACGCAGCTTCACCCGCGTGGTGATGGATGATGATGATGATGAAAAAGTATTGTGTATGTTATTTCGTGTTTTTGTTAAGTTCGCTTAAGGCATATAACCCTTGTTTCTCATCATTGTTCATTCTGTCTAGGAGGTAGGTCATAGTAGGTAGGCCCTCCTTTGCTTCCCCTTCTCGGAAGAATCTTCTTGACGTATTTCGTCGCGAAGACCTTTACGTCGAGCTCCGCGACGATGACTGCCGGGTCTACACCGTAGGGGAGGCCCTTGATGGCGATCTTGGTTTTTGCGTGAAAGAGTAACAATCATACTATATAACTTAACCATCCATCTATCCATCCATCCATCTAAACTTTCACATTTATATTAGTGGGATTACCTATAGCAATTGCGTTGGACCATGTACAATGTACATACTATAATTATATATATGTATTATATTTTATGACATTTTGGTATAAAGGTAGATATGACCTAGGAGAAGATAATATAATATAAGCTACTCGAAATACTTATCCTGCGTAGACGTAGTCGCTGGCACCAGCTAGTATAAAATATAGTACAGTAAAACTAGGTATATTCTTGTATTTAGTATATTTCGTTCACTATGTAATTGCTGATCCTATATTTGTATCGCATTGTTATTCAAATCATATGAGTGTCTACCTTAAAATAAACAACTTTGTTATTTAAGCATACTCAATGTATATTTTTGAAGCAAATAAAGATTCATTCAACTCACTTTCTATGCTAACCAACACCCCTCGTGAGAAAATGATAACAATCTGCAGAGCTGCTCGTGGCTTTACAATCTCCTAGTATGTGACTGCAGCCCTATTCGGAAGGAATACATTATCCCATCGGGATCCGCTGACAACGACCCTCCTCACGATACCTAACAACTTACTTACACTGTGACACAGAACGACGCGTTTGCGTCTGTTTTCCGAGGCAACTGTGTCACTGAAACATTTTCAATAGAAGATGGAAACCGAACTTAGAATTATATAGTAGAATTCTGGAGAATATGACACGCTAAATGTATGTTCAGTATATATCAGTTTAGTCTAACTTCGATGTGTCGATGTTTTGATATTGCAACAGTTGATATAATAAATAAATCAAAAAAATACAGTTTTGATTTAAAAATGTATAAAACAGGAAGCCATAACAGCTTTGAACTCCTTAAAACCATCCTCGATAAAGCAGCCCGTGCAGATTCTCAAACTTTCATAATTACGTAACAAGCACGAAAAGTATCAAGATAAAATAAGTTTGTTACCTACCACAGATAATTATTAAAAACATATATCCAGTGAGTTGTAATCTATAGACTGGGCCATTATTGTAATAAAACATCTATAAGTATAACATTAAATGTCACTTGTTGCAATATTTACCTAAATAACCTGGCGAATGGCAAATGTGAAAACATGCGAGACCAGTTATAAGAGAAAAAAAAACGAATTAGTCCAAACTATGATAGGCTCATATGATAAAGTTAAGTCACAATACAACTGCAAGGATCTTACATCATTAGTTTCGTTGGCACCAAATTGCAAGAATTGGAACCAAACAAATCCTTATTTTCAAACACATGTACCTACATACAAATTGGGTAATATTGTGGAAGTATATTCTGTTATGCAAAGCAAACTTCTGAAAAGATAATTTTATGCGATACGAACTTGTGAATTGAATAGAATTTGTGTTACCCGTATGCTTATGTGAGAAACATGAGCGCCTTTTCGAAGAGTTTTCCGCACTTTAATCTGGGCTTTGAAAGGCGCCCCTTGCGTTCTGCGGTACACGACAAGACTTCCAATTAATCTTCTTAAACATTGATCCTAGTACCACCAGTGTTCTTAAAACTTCATCCAGCCCCGGGAGCGGCGGAAGGTTGTTGGATTTTAATCACTTTTACTAGTGAAAAAATTGTTGGTAGAAAATAGATATTGAATATGATGCTTCGTATTTTTAACTAACTTCCAAATATAAGAGAAGATTCTCAATTTGGCTGTATGTATTTTTTTGTGTATGCTACGTGATTTTTTCGCCGATTGTGAACTGATTTTATTGATCCTTTTTTGTTGATTGATTACGTATTCGATTTGGTTTAATTTGAATTTAATTAAGGTCTCGGGCAAGTTTTCACGTTATGTCCAAAAATACCATTGTTTCACATCATTATTGTGATTATCATTGATAAGTAGCACGTACTGTAGGGATTTCGTAAATAAGTAGGGTCGGTGAAATTCTAATAAACGACCTAAATTGATTAAATAAAATTAAAGTAATTTAGTATGATTTTTACGCTATGAGAGTTGAGTATGAGACTAGCAAGTTCTGCAACTAAGCACTATGCTTGCCCCTGGTAGTTACAGTGGTACCCTACAGCATATAACTTAAATTTTGCGTGACCCTGTCCTGTTTTGAGTCTCTTTGAACTTGAAATTTCACTTCCTACAGTGTCCTTCCCACCTTAACATAGATTTGCTTGCGCACTATTGCTTCGCATCAGAATATCAGGCAGAGCTGTGTTACCAAGACGGTCTCTTGCACTCTTACTACTTAGTAAATCGGGCTTCCTCACCTTTTACGATTTTCATTCCGACGTATGTTATACTATTCTATAACTTCGTTCCCTCACGGCGTAAAATCTCGACGTTTCTAGCACTTTTCAGTGATTGGCCACACTGTTTTTTATTGAAAGTACATTTTATATATTTAAATGTTATTATTTAATATAATGTTATTATTTAAAATATTCATTTTAAAAATTCGCTTCTTCAGAACACCAAACTAAACTAGCAAACTAAAATCTATTTGTTGTTATATGTAAATTATGGTAGTTCTTATTCTGTTCACGCTTAAGTCCAAATTCGTATAATGCTTGCAAGTGATAATTCTTAAATTTGCCGTTTCTGTTTAATTGTGGGTATGTTTAGGACAAATTTAATCGTCATGTAAGTTCGTGCTCCCTAAAATAGTCTAAACTGATTTAAAACCTTCCACATTTGAATAGAATAATCACATGTTTAGAATTATCATTCTAAGTGCTACACGAATGTGGATTTTAGTTTGAACATAATAAGAACTACCATAGTTTAGTGAATTTTAGTTTAGTGTACGCACAAGCGAATCAATACCAATAAATGATGATGTACTAAACCAAGAAATAATTCGGTCCTCGGTACTAGATATCATCACACCAATCTCCTCATTTATAATGAAACTACCTGTGCTCCGCGGTTTCACCTGCGTGGTGATGGATGATGATGATGATGAAAAGTATCCTATGTCCTTCCCCGGCATATTCTCTATGACCTTGCCAAATTTCATCGAAATCGGTAAAGTCATTCACGCGTGATAAGATGACCAAGGTAATTATAGATTAATTTTTAACCGACATCAAAAAAGGAAGTTACCCTATTTGTGGACCGATTCTCAAAATTATTCTTCTGTTTGGTAGATTATACTTCCGAAGTGATCCAATTTAAATTTTACCAAATTCGCTCCAGCAGTTTTTTGATTTGTTGTTGATTTGGTTTTGAAATCGGTTCCATTATTTTGGTATTTTTTTTTACTTTCACCTCGGTTTAGTTGAGAAAACGCATAGAATGAATTAAAATAAATAAATAAACTATTTACGATCGGTTGAGTTAAGAATATAAATTTGATGGGTTTGGGATAAAAAAGGTCGTGGTATGAGACGTCATAGCTAAGGATGAATACTTAACCACCCGCTTTGAACCCTGCCGCAGTAGGGTAGCTCAAGATGCCAAATGCCTGTTCATTATTTAATTCAAAATGAGCACAGAGCTACATACTAATAATTGTTCCCAATGAATTTAGTTTATTCTTTTTTGTGCTTGTTGTGTATGCATATCATGTAATTAATATTGTTATATTATATAAGTTTTTATTCTTAATGTTTTGATTAAGTCTTTTTATAATTATACATACTTACTTGTTCAAACTGCAATTAACTATCATCAGAATTACATTACATTTGATGTTAACAATGTGTTTTGGTCAAATAAACATTTATTATTTACACATATGTATAGTTTTTACTACCAGGGGCTTATGAATTCGTTGTTAAAAGGGTTTTTTTTCAAATTTGGAATATCCTCTAAAACGTGAGGATTCTTCCCATCGAATACTCATATTATAGACTACTTTGAACTTGCTATAACTTCTTAATAAATAAATAAAATAGCCAATTCATATTGTTCAACACAAGATCGTATAAATTCCTTTTACTGAAGGTACATAGCGGAATAGATGGTGAATTATGAAAGTTGTGTCATTCGTCATAGAAGTTCAGACAGTGGGAAACGCTTTTGATAAAGTTGCAAATGGTTTAGTCGTAATTTCAAAGGCAGAAGTTCAGAACTTCAGTAATTTGCTACTAAAACAGTCACTGGTAGTCACATCGTAAACAGACACTCGCAATTCAAGTAAATGTTTATGTTAATAACTAAAAAAAATATTTTATACTTCAAATTACGGGATTCGACATTGATGGCGAGGGTGGAATCTGGCAGCTGTATTTCAAATCATTAAACATATTAGTAATAGTAGGTGACATTATTCAGTATTGAATTTCGCACATTCATCTATTTCGGGACATAAGTACCAGCAATTGATTGATTGAGTTGATATGTATAGCTCTGATGATATACAATATGTCTGACTGATGAGCATTTTCTGTTAATCGACTTATCTACCGACTTCCAAAAAAGGGGGAGGTACTCAATTCGACTATATGTTTTTTTTTTATATTTCTTACCTCATAACTTTCGACTGGGCGAACCGATACTCAATATTTTTGTTAGAAAGCTGGTGCTTCCCGTGTGATCCCATTTAATATTTCATCAAATTCGGTCCAGTAGTTTTTGAGATACACTCCAATAACTGAATAGAATGGAAGTCGGTATTACATTTTTCAAATTGTACTTGTGTATTCACAACTGCAAGCGATTGGTGGTGCTTGCTGGCCGGATTTGGCCCACGGGCCGTAGTTTGGAGACTCCTGGCTTAGCGAAACCAAGCAATTTTTGCAATACCTTGAACGTATTGTTTGAGGCTAGGCAATCACTTTTAGCAGAAAAATACATACATTATAATACACTCGAGAGCATAGAAATCGCACACCCCCAACATTTTCATTATGTCCTTATTTTTTTTTTTAATTGACGATTGGTTGCAATTATAAGTAATATTAAATTAAAGTACACACTGTTAGCTTCCTAAAAACCCATAATGCTTAGCCTTGACCTTCAAAATCATAATAGGGGTAAATAAACAATAGAATGCCCTAAATTCGCTCGTTTCAGGTAGTACGGTTTGTGGGACTTTGAACAGGTATAAAATGATAAGGGATGTGTAAAATGACATCATTTGCATACCAACTCCCAGTCAGAAAGGTTCTAAAACGAAAAAGTCATCACTCTGAACAAGAAAATGGACACCACACCGGAAGCAGCGTCTGAGTTCTGTCTGAAAACCAGCGCTGGGGTCATTCTTTTTGTTCCCAGCTTTATGCTGAGACGGGACTCATTCTTGACATCGCGCAGCATTGCGAATTGTTTACCAAAGTGTTTTCCTTCGGGTAAATACTGTAAATTAGTACTATTATCATTGTATGCTGTGATGATGTGCGTTGTCTGGAATAAAACTTATTTCTTTCTTTCTTTCTTTCTTTCTTTCTTTCTCAAGTGGTTGCACTACTCGAAGCTGGACAGAACCAATGTCAAGTGGCTCGTCAATTAAATTTGAGCAGATATGCTGTTCGACGTGTATACCAGCGATATCAGCAAACTGGTGGCTATACCAGGCGACCAGGAACAGGCCGAAAACGTGCGACAACACGGCGCGATGACCGTTTTCTTGTGAATACATCACTACGAAATCGCCGGTTAAATGCGGTTCAACTCGGACAGCAGCTCCAGGAAGTTAGAGAAGTGGAAGTGAGTCGGTGGACGGTTAGAAGAAGACTGGCCGAAGGAGGCCTGACAGCGCACAGACCAGCAACTGGCCCAAAATTGACCCCAGCGCACAGACAAGCACGCCTTCAGTTTGCTCGAAATCATGTTAATTGGACTATGGATCAATGGCAGGCAGTTCTCTTCTCTGATGAGTGCAGGATGTGTCTCTATGGTTTAATTAAGTTCTTAATTTCGTTTTTATGCAAGATAACGCTAGACCACACACTGCTGCTATAGTACGCCAGTACTTGGAGGAGGTTGAAGTACCTGTTATGGCGTGGCCTGCTCGAAGCCCAGATCTCAATCCCATTGAGCACTTATGGGACGAACTAAAAAAACGAGTAAGAGCCAGAAATGCAGCGCCTTCGAGTCTCAGAGAGCTCCAAACCGCGATCAAGGAAGAATGGGAGCTCATACCGCAGGATTTCGTAAAAAAATTGATTTCTTCAATGAAACATCGAATGGAAGCTGTTATACAGGCTAGGGGAGGCAACACCTCGTATTAATAAATCGTTACTTTCACAAATTTATTGTTTTTTTAACCTTTTATACCTGCTCAAAGTCCCACAAACCGCTCTACCTGAAACGAGCAAATTTAGGGCATTCTATTGTTTAGTTGCCATTGTTATGATTTTGAAAGTCTAGGCCAAACATTATGGGTTTTTAGGAAGCTAACATTGTGTACTTTAATTTAATTTTACTTATAATTGCAACCAATCGTCAACAAAAAAAAAAAATAAGGTCATAATGAAAATGTTGGGGGTGTGCGATTTCTATGCTCTCGAGTGTATATGCACCACAAACAATATCCAAGTTATCTCATTCTTTCTTGTATATCCCATTAGTAAATTATCACAAGGAATATTCTATTATACAATCATCATTGAAACAAAGAGGTTATTTACATTATACTGTGAGGTCGGTCGGTACCACGGTTTCTATAACAAAACAAGCTTTGTTGAAAGCGTGTACCTACTGTTTCACTACAGTCGCTGCCAAAAGTACTTGATTCATTTACGTTGTTTTGAAAATAGTATAAAATACAGATTGTGATGTTTTCACTACCCGGTATACTTTGAAAGTATTATCGAGGTTACAATAAGATTTTAATTATGATAATGATAATTTATTAAATAAAAAGGGGCGATAATATAAAAATAATCTATATTTGTCATATTTATGGAATGGATGGATTATGTGATCATAAACATAGCTCATATACCATAGCATAAGACTAAGATAAGCCCAGATATTAGATCTTATAGGCAGTGAAACAGGTACCTACTTTGAAATAAAACTTTAACATTACTACGTAGTACTATTAGGTACTTATTTTGTGCCATTACCATCTTTTTGTCAGTTCATTTTTACATTTTCCTAATACCGTCTAAGATAAAAACGTACGTGATTCGGCAGTAAAATTATAATAATCGTTTTTCTCGACGGCTGTACTCATTCTACTTGTAGCAGCAGACAGTGGGGCGTCTCCATTGTCACCCTTATCACGCGCTGAGATTTGGTTTTTGGACCCACGCCTTTATTTTCGCCCCCATTGAGTAAAACCGCTAAATTCGTCTATTTTGCCACCTTGAATACGTGCCATATAGCAAATACTATACTGTTTTTTTGAGAAGGGCGGTCATGGCCAAGTCCGGAACTGCGAGAGTTCGAGAAAATCGTGAAAGGAGACATGCCCTCGATTTATAAGAAAACAATAACTGCATACTTAGTTTTTTTTAATCGGACAGATATCGACACGAATGAGTGAAAAAAGAAAAACACCTGTATTTTTGAACTGATGGTCAATAATACAGGTTGTATTTTTTTTTGGCCGTGGCCGCCCTTCTTAAAAAACCACCTGATCCAGTAAATATCGGCTAAATTCTTTTTACAAAGATTTCAATATATAGTAGTGTAGTATTATACCTATAAGCGTCCTATTTTCATCAAATAGAATAAGATTTATCATTAATAACACACTGTCTACTTTAAAAGCATTGTGCCTTGTACGACGTCTATTTCAATCTCAGCGTTATCTATCAGAAAACTCTTCAAATCCCTCTCCAATAAAACGACTCACTCGGAGATACTGCGGCTCTCGAACTAATCCCTCGGTTCGAACAATAACGCTGGGCAGGTCAAATTAGATAAGTTTTAGATTGTTTCACGTCATTTCTTACTTGAAACTTTGATTTGAGCTTAACTCGCTTTACACGGAGTGCTCGTAAGTTTTATTGTTTCAAGTTATTACTTGTGTATTAATGGATTTTCGTAATAAAAACAGCCAGTTACAAAGATAAGAAAAATCTTGCAGCATAATATTATTATGTATTATAGTAAGTTGTTACATTTCAAGTAAGAATTTCTTTAATTTCTGAGGAGTTTTAACTTGAGCTAAAGGCCAAGGTAGTTAGTAAATAAATTATTAGTTTCTATCAAGTTATAGTTAGAATGAGTTGGAATTACAGTTCCGTTTAAGTGTATCAGACCGATCAGACGGCGTAAATTGAATACTGTGCGGCAAAATATTAATCAATCAATCGATAATTCATTGATGACGCCAAGTATTAAATCATAATATTTGTTTTAAAGGACTTTGCACGAATAAGATTGCACCGTAATATTGTTATTTGCAAAGATAACCATTTCATAATAAAAATGAGGATTAAAGTTATATGAATATTAACGGGATATTTACCGTGGTAAGGTTGTGGAATGAGCTCCTGATATTTCGGCGCAGTCTTCCCGTGAACATGGTGCATGTAACTGCGCCGAAATATCGGGAGCTCATTCCACAACCTTACCACGGTAAATATCCCATTATTAATCATATAACTTTTTGAACGACCGTGATAGTTTAAAAAATGAGGATAATTTTTAAACTACCCACAAGATTAAAAGAAGTTTGAATGTTTGCGAAAACCAAATAAATGACTGCGAAAAAACTGAAAATAGGTAAAAAGTCACGCTATAACCGTTATGGGGAGATGTGATAGTTGGTCATTTTCTGAATTGTTTTTGAAATTATACATTAGAAATTCATATTAGATCTATCGCCAGATCATTCTATTCCACTCGCGTGCTCAAGACGAAATCAATTATTCTCACTATACTATTACTACTTGAACCGCCTGTGCCTTCGGCCGTGTACTTAAAAAAATATGAGGCCATTGAACTAAGTTGTTTTAATAATGATCATAATTAAAAATAGTTATTTAAAGACAACAAAAAAAATGTACTGATTTAATCACTCAAGCATTTATGGGCTAATCTTATTTTATGTTTTGTGTTGACTATATTAGTACTATTAGACTGCGAATTAATGAGGTTTGAAGTCTGGCTATTAATACTAATTAGCAAAAAATGTTACGAAGTAAGAGGTTATTTACGGATGTTACCATTTTTAATCAAACCATTTTTACAAAACGATATTATTAAAGAATGTATTCTTTAAAAATACTATCGATATTTAAGTAAAGGTAGATCTAGGTCTAGAAATAATACGTCATTAAGCTAATCTAAAGTCAAAACCACGGTCATACCTATCACTGCGATCTACTTGACTTTTCGAGTTCAATAAGGTCACTCCCAGTACCTACGTGAAGTCCAGATTAGACATGTTTACCAATGAAATCTAGTAAATTTACCTGCTCAACACAACACGTTACCATAAAGTCAAAACTTGAGACCTCTATCAGTCTATATTATCAACTGTCTTTTTCTGCTTCTCATTAGACCTTCAATACTTCTAGTATAAAGGCGTGACCCAAGAAACATAACTCTTAACGATAAGACGAACCTCGGCGAACAGTGTAAAGAATTCTTCCAAAACTCTAAAAATCTCGCGGCAAACTCTGAGAAAAACACTCAACACGTATCAATTTTTTAATATATATCGTTATTGTACTCGTGCCATTTTATCTGGTGTTTGTCATTTCAAACATGCTGGCAATAAATAGGCGATTATACGAATTTAAAATTTTCCGTTTCATATGCGAGACGCGGTTTCTTTATAAATTTCGTGCTTCTGCAAAATTGGCACATCATGTAGAAGAGATTATTATTATGTTTATTGCATTTCGCTGCAGTGACTGGAAGCTCATTAAAAATAATAAGCTAGAGCAGTTCTTGTTATATATACCCATAAATATAATGCATGTACTTAAACAATAATGATGATGTACTAAAAACTAAGAAATAATTCGGTTGGCTATAAATACCATAAAAGCACATTGGATTTGGAACATAAAAACATTAAGCTTTTTTAATGTTCTGAGGGCTATGTGTGTGTTAAAATTTAATAATTTTATCCTAAGTTTAGATTGCTCTATTATTATTTATTTTCCCAAAAATTTCAATTAATATTGCTATTGCATTTTTATAGTATGTTAATTATGGATATAACAACTCATTGCAGACCTTATTGGGCTTAGCCTATTTAAATTCGATGTGCCATGTGTGCCTTATATATAATTAATAATCCTCGACAAAACAGTTTAAAAAAATACAAACTTTTTGACTTATTTTTCATGTAAGGAATTTTTTATATATTCTCTAATGAGTAAACTTTTTAATATATAATAATTAAAAAAAACTTGTGTTTATAGCGCAATGTACTAAATAAATACAGAAAAAGTAGCAAGTCAGGCTTAAATTAAAGATCTAAATATAATATGATTATAATAATATCCTTCTTGTGAATTAATAATTTTAACAAATATTATAAAAGGCACAAACTTACAAAGATTAAAATACACTTAAAAATTTATTAAACCATTTGTTAAAGGATATGTGCCCAGAATGCTGGCTGCATTTCCACGTTGAACAGCTAAGCTAATTTTTTGTGCAAAATATGAACCAGCTTTCTGGTCGCCTGACGTTTCAACCAAACGTTTGGCCAAGTCCCTGAAAATTTCGTATGCACCTGGACCCCACGGACCCAAAGTTTCTACCCCAAAAGGCACAAATATGTAACCTCTATCAAGATTGGCATATTTGCGCCGTTTAAAGTTTTCGGCATTTGTCGCTATAATAATATATATTTGATATAATATGATTATTATATCAAATATATTGTGTGGTGATACAGATGTATAAATCACTCGGTGCGCTAGGTCGAATGGCCTATGCCCGGTTTCTGCAAAGCACCGTCACCTGAAACTACTATATAGGATAGGTATAGGTGCATTTTGTGGTTTTTCAAGCATAGGCAAGCTCTTAAATCAACGTTATACACGCCTTTATTCGGAGCCACGTAACAAGTCCGCAGCACGCAACCCGACATTTTACTTCGCGCACCTTCATACATAATACATCACAAAGTAGGATATTCTTAAACGAACATTCCTATTGCGGTATAAATTTAAATAATCAATGCTGGAATTGCTGAAAAAGACGCGCAAAACGTCGTGATATTCCGAGGTGAATGTTACAGTATATTAAATCTTTAAAAGCTAGAATTCTTGCTCTGAAACTACTATGTGATGGGTTACTACTGCTGAAATTAAAATATAGATACCTGAGCATAATTTATGCACTTACTTAAATTGTACATTTTTTGGTAATTTATTGATTCAGGCGTTACTTTGCGGAAATCCATTATCAAAAAAACGATATTAAAAAAATATTTTGTGACACTTCCGCTGAAAAACTTCCGTTTTTTCAGCGGAAGTGTCACTAAATATTTTTTAATATCGTTTTTTTTGTACATTTTTGTTTGATAATTCTCGTGAGTTTGACACATAATTATTCAATATCAAAACTGACTTTACTCGTCGGCTTCAAGGAGTTCACGCTGCAAGATTGCGGCGTAAACTTCCTGAGGATGGGCATCGGACATGCCCGAAACCTAGGTCGATAACGTCGGCTCATTACGTGAGTGACGTCGGTTTTGATAGTAAATAAATTGTTAATGTTAAATAAGAAGGTTCCAGAATCAAATCAGGGCGTTAAATAATACCGATCAATTAAAGTCTACATTATTTGCTAGAAATGATGCCAGATTTATAGGCAATGAATTTAACGTTATATTAATAGTCAATTTAACTGTATTTACTAAAAATGTATTATTAACTCCTATTTCGAAAATGATTCTAATATATACTTTAATAAATGTAAGTAGCTTGAATTATTTATAAAATTTAGAAATGTAGGTAACCGCTACATAAAATATTTACCTTAATATTGTGTTTATAATAAAACATAGCTTTTTTTATATTTATTCGATTATATTTTAACGTGTAACCTAGGAAACCTAAACCTAAGCCTTTTCTCTGTTTTACGAGTAGGTAAGCATAGCAGATCGACTATCTTACTAGCTTCGTTGCTAGCGTACTCTGATATGATATTTTTGTTAAACCTACTACTAGCTGCGCCCTGAGGTTTCACCCGTGTGGTGATGGATGATGATATAAAAATTGCCTAAGTTACTCCTATAACATCAGCTGTTTGCCATGGATAGTCTCGTTAATATCGCTCAGAGATTAGCCGGAACAAATATACAGACAAACAAACAAACAAAAAAATTTTTTTTAATGTAAGTAATTACCTACCGTATATTCTTTCATATGCATTTAGTGAAAAGCTGCTAATTTTGAATCACTATATATGTAGGTTTGTGAGGTATAATAGAAACTAACCTATTACACTAACTATTATAGGTAGACTTTTGGTTCTTCATGACTAAAGACTACAACCTATCTATAGTGTATAATTTGGTCATGTATAGATTAAATCATATTTTATTGTTACTTAAGTATGAATTGAAGTAGGGGCTTGTACAGCACGTACAATAAAGCAATTAGTTAATTATATTTCAGATAAGGTTAACACAACGTTGTTTTATTAATGTATTGAATTTTCAATTTAGGGGGAATTGTATTAATGAATAAAAAATAAAGCTCCTGGCATGCTTGTTGATTATCGTCGCACACATGCCAAACTGTCGTCAAAAACCGTCGCGCGTAAAACCGACTCGTGTATAAACTTTTACACAAAGTCTGTGAATGATCAGTTATACAGTGTAGTTATCAACAGCCTTTAGCAGCTGTTATGAACGCCAGTGCAAATTTAATTATATTTGCATAAAATTTGCAAGATATACTAAATTATAATCGGCAGAATTATGTACTTTAGAAATTATTTTTTTCTTTCACTCATTGGTAGTGTAGATGAGATCATTGGCAAACATCACAATGTTGCTTTGCCAATTGGCTCGTCCGATCTGTACAAACAAAATGCAGTATGAATACTATTAATTTATAATATAATAGTTATTAAATACCTATATATACTATAATAATAATAAACAATAATAATAATTTATTTTATTTTGCATAAATATATTACATTTTATATAATGAATCCATAGGCTCCCGAACTAGTTAAAAACTGTGTTTCGGGTGCCAGTGGCTTCTCCCATCTAGATTTATTTTAATATTTTATGCTTACAAATACATATAACAAACATATTTTTGTATATATAAACACGCACATACATATTTATATATATATATAAACATAAAGCATATATATATATATATATATATATATATATATATATATATATATATATATATATATATATATATATATAAACACAAAGCATAGTCTATATAACTAAAAATATAAAACACATGGAACAGCATACATAATGGTTAATAAATGCTAAGCAAAAATGTTTTGAAATTAGATAAAACACGCTCATTTTATAATATTTATTTGAGGGTGTGTGTGTTAGGATGTTAGTGTAGTGTATGTGTGTGTGAATGTATGTTTAAGTGTGTATCATCTCCGTCAAAGCACCCAACTCAAGTGGAGTAAAAGTGGGTTGGAGGATATTTGTGTATGTTGTGTGAAGGTGTGGAAGTGTAGGTATGAAAGTTATTTAAGTATGTAAAGCAATGTTTGTGGCGTTTAGCACACCGTACACTGTGTGTAACGTTATGTGCACCGGGCATTGCGTGTGATATTGCGCAGAACGCATTTGAATAAATGGGGTATGTGCTCAAAATATCAATCTCTAAAACTATTAAGCATCCTTTCGATGCCTTCATAATCATATTGACAAAGCCAAGTAAGTAGCACCTTTTTAATTTCGCTATTACTTAACTTTTTAGCCTTATGTACTTTATTAAATTTGTTGTATAGGAGAGGCACAATGACGTTAAAGTGCTTGTGTGCAAATTTGCTCTTAACACATGGAACATAATACAAAATAACTATACTACACTATATGTAGTCAAATGCGTGGACAGAACGCGTGCGTTAGTTGAACGTTTTTACTATACATTGCAACTTTAGAGAGAAAAATTCACATCCTTGGACGGGCGATTCAAAGCCTCGTCTTCCTACAATCTGTGTCAGATGCCATGACCACTAAGTCCGAGCATCAAATTTTAACTCTCTATTTGATTTTTAACCGTCGTTTGTGGACTGGTTTTTGACTAACCTTAGCACAACTTAGCACTACCTTAGCAAAAAACACACAAAAAATATTCAATACTAGCTACTCTCCGCGGTTTCACCCGCGTGGTGATGGATGATGATGATGATGATGATGAATCTTATATAGCCTATGTTACTCAGGGTGAATGTAGCTTTCCAATGGTGAAAGCATTTTTGAAAACGGTCCAGTACTTTTGAGCCAATTCGTTACAAACATACATACAAATTTTTCATCTTTATAATATTAGTATAGACTAGCTGTGTTCAGTGGTTTCACCCGCGTGGTGATGGTTGATGATGACGATGAATGAAATATATAGCCTATGTTACTTAGGGCCAATGTGGCTATCTAATGGTAAAACATTTTTTTAAATCGGATCAGCAGTTTTTGAATTTATTGGTTATAAACATACAAAAAAAAATTTTTCCCCTTAATAAATATTAGTACAGATAAAATGTACCCTATGGGTCTATGTAACATGTTATTTTGTCTCATTTTGTTTATTTTGTTTACATCCACGCCACCAGCAGCATAAACAGGGCCATGTCTTAAGTATAAACTGTCCATTTTACGTCTAGTGTAATCTTCAACCACAACATCACTGACTGACTGACCAACAAGAATGCAACGTAATCGTTTTAGCGTTCGAGTAAGGCACAAGTGTATGTAACAAGGCGTCTTGATTTTTTTCATATGGAACATAGACATGGACAATTCGAGCACGAGAAAGATAGAGGATAGATATGCATTTTTAATGTGGTGCTGGAGGCGAATGCCAATAAATCTATACTCTCACAACAAGATGTCAAAACTCGATTGTCCACCGCATGTCTACAACGCGTACTAGACATATTCCGGCCACATAATGCGAAGAGGAGATGACAGTCTGGAAAAACTGGTCGTCGTGGGAAACATTGAAGGCAAAAGGGAAAGAGTCCGATCCACAACACGATAGTCTGAAACGAAGTAAGAGAAGCCCCTCCTCAAGCAAGTTCTATCACATGGTGAAGACGACTGTGAACCGGAACCAGTGGCGACAAATTGACGTCAGATAAATTGACCACGACCCTCAGTAATGAGGGACCGACTGAAGAGAGTATGTAACAACAGCTGAAATGGTTTTTACACTAAAATGTACATACAAATGAAATAGTAATACATACATAGGCATTTAAAGACTATTGACTGAAGTATGAAAATAAGTAATTCATCAGGAACCAGATCAGTTTGAATATAAAAAACAGTTACTTTACACTAGGGTAGGGTAGACCCGTGTATTGCACTGTATCTAGTAAAAGAACCCTATGTATTTTATTATATATTTTCTTTCTTTCTCTTCTATATTATTAAATACTAATATACGATATGTAATAGATAGTAGGTACTAATATAGATAAAACTACAATGTCTAGAATAATTCACACTTATTCCATAATATTGCTATTCGAAACTGAATGTGTCTATTGTAACTCACTCACCCAGAAGCATTAAGAATCTAGCTGTACAATGGCTACAATGGCAGCAATCAGAAAAGTGTGTCAAGTTGCGAATTGTCTGCCATTCAATGTCACTATTCAGTCTAAAGTTCTAGTACATACAGATATACTAGGATTGATATGTTTTTATACAGGAACGTAATATGGGGGCATACTACAATTAAAGATTGTCTCAGAGCGAAAGAGAATAGAAGAACTATGAGGATATTTTTCAAAGCATACCGTGACGATAAACATTAAAAAAATTGTGTTACTGATCATGTGAGTGCACCTGATAGCCGTCCATTACATGCACTCATCCATAGATATCTAGAGAATCTCTCTGGATCTCTCTGAGAGATGCCAATCGGTGCGCTGTGTACAAAACGCTAGCAGCGGCCGTATTCAGCGATTCAGCGTATTCTGCTAGCTTCAATAAGTTCATTATCCACTGCGGTATTACATCCATTGTATTTGCCCATATCAGTTGCAGGGCTAGACTAAGCTAATTAAAGCTATTAAATTAATAATTGACCGAGCGAGCGAAGCGTCTCTGCTTTAACTGGCCAAATTGAATTTTCTGTCCGTATATTTGTTAGGTTGTATGTGAACGTCTTCCTGTACAGGTCGCATTTTCAACCAATCTTGACGAAACTTGGTATGCATGTTCTACTATTTAATATATTTCTTATCGTCTTTGATTTTGAGTGGGCAGGTACTTTTCTTAAAAAGGGGGAATTTTCAATTTAATTTAATTTAATTTAATTTAATCTAATTTAATCTAATTCAGCGCTATTCGCCGAGCGATTTGGATAAAATTGGGTACACACATTAGGTAGATGACTTTAAATAGGAATTTCGAATATGAGCATAAATGATCAAGTGATGGTTTCCGAAATTTTTAATATTGGTTTACGTAAATTAGATTTTTGATAAGGTTAGATAAGAGAGAAAAATTGCCGCTAATAAGATTATTAGCGATTTTGCTCGCGAGGTCTACTGTTCGCAGAACTACTAGTGTATTTTAACGCCTTGTGTACTTTACTATAGATGCAGGAAATCAGATCTATGATCATATTATTACCTGTCCTGGCTCACTGATTCATCAACGCAAAGTCAAAACTGCTGGGGCTACATACTTGAAATTCCGCAGTTGATGCCTTTTATTTTGTAAACAGCCACAAAGGAAGGATTTTTGGAAATTTCCTCCTATGAAACAAGCGAAACCGCCTACGGGTCATGTATAAAAATATAGATCAAATGTAACTTAGCAACAGTGGCTCAATAACATCAAGAAGCAAACCGGTGAACGTGTTCATATTTTGCAACATATTTTACAGTCTTATTTTTTAATCCTAGCTACGCCCCTGCCCCCATTCACTGTGGCTTACCACTGCCCAGTCACGACCTATATCTTCGAAATCTCTTGCTGGAAACAGCTCGTTCTATTTTTGGGCACGTCATATCAGTAATACCTACGTGATTGAAATATTTGAGTTACGGTATAGATTTAGGAGAAGGATATAAAAAGCTTATGGATTTTACTTATAATTGTAAGAAAGCGCGTGTATTATAATTGTGAAACTCGCTTGGGTGTAAAGTGATTTCGATTTGGAACGTTAGTTGTAGGAAAACTCTTGGTACGGAGACAGCATACAGGCGCAATTGTACTTAGTGCGTTCGAATAGCCCTAAGTTGGCGAAAATAACGATAAAAACGGTCACAAGCGCATTCGAATTGGGAATCTATGGGTGAAAATGTCGTTTATGGCTCTTTTTGTTCAGCGTTCGAAAAGTAAAAAAAAGAGATATTTTTGCCACCAAAATTGAGCTTAACGAACGCTTTAACAAAAGAGCCAACAATAGCAACGCCACCAATGTCCTCATTTCTAAACGAACGCACCTAAGGAGTGTGATTGTTGTGCTCCGCGTTGCCTTGGGTTACGCACGGTCCCTCTCTGCGCATTCAAAGTCTTAGTTGAAGTTACGTGCCGCGATCTGGAGTTTGGTGTTATTCAACTTTCATAAAATATTATTATTTTTAACGTGGTGCATGTAACTGTACCGAAATATATCGGGTATTCCAAAAGCTATTAGGTCGCACGGGCAGACACAATAGAAATTTCATTGTTATAATGACATCGGCCCTTGAAGGGTTAATAACTTAGTTAACAACAGCGAAAGTCTAAAACAGTGTTTTCCATAAAAAAAACAGTTTTGTTTCAAACACTTTACTTGTACTTATTAATCATACACCACTTACACAAACAACTTATTTCAAGCTTTTTGATTTACTCGTACACAGATTTACTTCATTAAGTGACCTCCAATGATTAATTATTTTTTTTCTAATTATTACATCGCTTGACGAATTGGTAACAGATGGGAGAGGTTCTCGAGTAGCGACCATGAACCTGAAAGTCGTGCTGTTAATACAAATAGGCCCCCACTCGATAGAGCGACGACATAGTTGTAGAGTCGCGGGGATATAACCCGCGGCACGTAACTCTAGCGCTGAGCGAAATGTGGAGGGGATATCTGCGCATGGGTACAGTCGCGCACTTGTGACAGAGAGAGACAAGAGTCCTTCGTCTTCGATGTGCCAGAGAGAGACAAGAGTCCTTCGTCCCACTAGCCCCCCTGTGATACCCAATTTTTGACTTCTGCGCAATAACGGTCAGCGCTAGAGTTACGTGCCGCGGGCTGTACGAAGTATGCCAGGCGTTTTCGGGGGGATTATGTTCAGCGGTTTACGTCTTCTAGGCCGAAGATGTTGATGTCTCATTATTCGACGCTGTCTAAAAATCAGATTCGAATGTTTGGCATTTTATTGAGACAAAATCTAGTACTTTTAAATGAGCAATTCTTGTATATATGTATGTACTCGTTTAAAATCTGAATCTCAGGACCGAATTTGATGAAATGAAATGGGGCCACAAGGGAAGCACCAGCTATCAAACAAAAAAGAATTTTGAGAATCGGTTCACCCTAACGAAAGTTATGAGGAGAAAAAATATACAGTCGAATTAAGTACCTCCTCCTTTTTGGAAGTCGGTAGACAAATAACAGAGCTATTTTAGCTCTCGTTCACTCATCGATTTTGTGGCTCATGTATCTCGTTTCCATTTCCACAGGTTCCGATGCAGAACCAGTGTGGAAGCTGCAAGATCCTGGATTCGACCAAGGCTACGGATCGGAACGCTCCCCTGAAGACGATTACGTGCCCCCCATCGCTCCTGCAATATCCCTGGAGGCGTATGAAGCTGAACTTCGAACTGTCTATTCCTTCATCACTGATGGTAAGTCAATCAACACTTCAAAATAATGTAAAGTTTATCATTACAGAAAAGATTTATATAAACAATAAACGATTTCTAAACTATTCCTATTTCTAAAAGCTTAAACTAAACAGCTCAAAGTCACACAACGAGCTATGGAGAGGGTTACGCTCGGGGTTTCTCTACGTGATCGAATCAGAAATGAGGAGATCCGTAGAAGAACGAAAGTCACCGACATAGCCCAGAAGATTAGCCAGTTAAAGTGGCAGTGGGCAGGGCACATAGCACGCAGAACAGATGGCCGATGGGGCTGGAACGTTCTGGAATGGAGACCACGGACCGGCAAGCGCAGCGTAGGTCATCCGACGATGTTCAGCAGTGTACTTCCTACGGCTGAGATGATGATGATGATGAAACTAAACAGTTAACAATTTCATCAAAACCTTTGTGTTTTTGATGAACCATTGTGTATAATATACACAGATGTAAGTGCACATCAAAATACATATTATTTATTTTGATGTTGGTATTTTGCGTAGTATAAAACAATTGGTGGAGCAATCGCTCAACACACATCTCTCTCCTCTCTCGTATTATTGAAGTCTTTTAAAATGAAATTGCTTTGATTAAGATTGTGCGGAAGAGGATGATAATAATCACGGAGGAAGGGAAGGAGTCTCGCTAGTGACGAGTTAAACTTCTTATGACAGTTGCCATGCAGTGTCGGAAAGTTCATAAAAGTTATGAGAACAAAAAGCATCCTTTTTCTCTTGCCGTCAATCCCAATAAATCCTTTAGTTACATTGGCCGCGCTGCCCATGACACAATACGCTACCAGGAAGCACGATCTACATAACTCCGTAACTTCTGACATAAGACATAATAATATTGTAGGTATAGTTGAGTGACCCAAGATCACCATGTACGCTATAAATGCGCAAAGTTACATTTTCGCTCAACATGCTCTAGCTTTGACAATCATATTTCAAAAATGTTTATAACATAACATAATCAGCTAATTATGTTCCCACTGCTGGGACTCGAGTCTTCCTCTCACAGAGATGAGTTAGGCCATAATCCACTACGCAGGCCCAGTAGTGTGGCTTGGTGACAAGACTAGTGGCCATACCATGTCGATGTTTTCAGGCCGCCCGTATGTCTTTGACATAGCGAAACGACTGTTGTGCTAAGACAATCAACCGGGATCGACGGCTTAACGTGCTCTCCGAAGCACGGAAGCGCTCAGTTGAATAACGCCACTAGCGGTAACCCTTCCAACTCCTGACCGCAGCAAGCATTGCTTAACTTGTTGATCGGTTAAGATCGCCAAGTCAAGCTCCGCTACGAGCGCAATGTATGGAATATGTATCGACCTACAATTATGTGTCTGCAAAATGTAACGTTACACAGCATAAAAATCGTAATTAGTTTCAAAGGCAATTCTCCTAGGTATCAGTGAAACCAAATCAAAATAACAAAAGGTCTGTTCAAGTTACAAAACGTAGATTAGATTATTAAAAGTTGTCAAGTAGGTCCTCAGTGATACGACACCCAGGTTTTATTTCTCTATCGTTTCGTAATGTCAGCCGTAACGGCACGTGTTGGCAAAAAAGGAATCAGAGACAACCGTAACATTATTTATGCCACCTACACAAAACGTATTAATGCCTACCTATACCTCGTGGAAGTAAATCTGCTTATCGCTTGGCTTAGGACTCTTTTTACTTTCGCTACGTTCGTATTTCGTTGTAGTCTTTTTATACGTTTCTATTGTGAGGGTTTAGCGATTCACACACTGACTTACGTTGGCGCTTACTTTCTATAGATACTTACACGTTCTTTCTCAGTTTGGTTTTTAAAGTATTTTTATATGTGATACTTGTTTCAAGTATTGAATAATCGAGGTTAAACTTTTCTAGTAGTTTGTAACTGTTCGTCCAGTGATTCGAATGAATAATGATAGAATGAATACATGTAATGAATGAATGAATTTGAAAGGATTATAATTAAGATTATAAAGGGTGGCCGAGACTTCCGTACTGCCGTCGTCTAGCCGTGTGATTATCTAAGAGCAAACATCGTTGCATCTTTGATAACATCTGTGAAACAACGACGAGATGACAAGAAACGTTGGAAAAACAACCTTGTGAACAAGGGCGACATCTCTTAAGTATTTGATATCGGTGAGCTCGGCGTCGATCGCAACGACGAATCATTATTCTCTCATCTCATCATGAATCAGCAGTGAATGGGAACAGCAGAGGTTTAAAATACTAACATTTCGCGAGTCATGGCATTGGTGATTATTTTTTCTTGCAGTTCTTCTCGTCTTAAATATTATATGACAGTTACAGAAAAAAGAAGGATATATCTACACAATCTACATCTTCACTTACATCTCCTCGGATTTTCCAAAACGACACTTCTACTTCTACACCAAGACCAAGCGAGTGAAGCCACTGGCGGGTTAGCTGGTCATTATATATTGCTATCGTGCGTATGGGAGGATATAAAAAAGTTTAGTTATCAAGCTGCGAGTTGAACAGAATTTGACAAAATCAACATATACTTAACCTACTCCTGCATACTACTAAGTTTTAATTCTAATATAGCCTGCGATAAATAGATATCAAGTAATGACTGTTCGTTGGCTCAATGGGTAGTCATGACTTCGAAGCGTAGTGTTCTAGGTTCTATCCCTGGCCAGGGAAAATATTTGTGTGATGAGTTGTGATTCATGTCGGGTCTTGGATTTGTGTGGTGTGTCCAATAATATGCCTTCCTTGATATTTTAGGGATCCTAGTGCGACGGTATGAATGTGTAAACTCTATTTACTGCTATCATTTTTGTAAACCAAAATTATAGAATACCTTCTTACTTCACGTAACATGAGCTAAAAAAAGCTGTTGCTTATTAACATGTTTTTTCACTAATCCTTGGGCTTTTTTAGGCTAAAAAAATGAAACCTCTTCCATATCACTAAAATGTATCACTTGTAACCATATTGTTCCGTCAATACTCAACTAAACAAGTACAATTTGAATAATTTAATACCGACTTCCATTCTATTTAGTTATTGGAGTGTAACTCAAAACTACTGAACCGAATTTGATGAAAATAGGACCATACGGGAAGCTCCACTTTTCAAAAAAAAAAGATTTTTGAGAATCGGTTCACCCAGTCCAAAGTTATGGGGTAACAAACATAAAAAAAACATACAGTCAAATTGACTACCTCCTCCTTTTTGGAAGTCGGTAGACAATATAAAGAAGAAATTATTAAATGATCCGTTTACCATTAATTGGTTTGGTTAGTTTTTAATGTATACTCGTATTAATAATATGTTTAGTACAAATTTCCCGCCTAAGTGCTGGGCGCAACAGCCACTTTAAAGCATGCAACTGTGAACGCTATTTCAATGAAACTGGACGTGTGCTTCGGCCCGCATAAAAAAAAGTTCTCGATTAGCGAACCCAGCCTTGATTGTATTCTTAGTAACATCCAAAACAATAAATGGAAACGTGGAGGAAGGTTAAGTACTATACGTAATTCTTACAATGTCAATTAACGAATGCGTCCCTCGATTAACTCTGCCCCAGTTTTGAATTGTTGGTCTTACAAACATTGAAGGAGGATAAAAATACACACAAAATGGAAACTAAAAGTTCTCTCACACGAGTTTTAAAGTCAGGAAATCTTCCGGAAAAGTACGAAATCGAATAAAAATGGCAAGTTCGACAAATCTAATCTTGGACTGAACCCAAAAATATCCGTCCCGTCCTAATTCAGCTATCGACTTTTCTAGAAACTGATTTTTATGGTCAGGGTTCACGGCCTCTCGCTCCCGTGATTGGTCAAGAGCATGATAGCGAGCGACAGCTTGTGGATCGCAGGGCTAGGTTTCTACAGCGTCGTGTCTCCGAAGGAGGCTGAGCACAGAGAGCGAGAGGTAACCTCTACTCTTCCAATATACACCCGTAGACCCAGGTTTCGGATTGGAGGAGGTCGTATCACGCTCTAAAAACTCACACGGTGGGTTTTAGTATGGAAGCTTGCTGCTGTGGAATTATTTAGCGGCGAGTCCGACATACTGGCAACGGGGCTTGAGTTGGCGATCTCAATCGATCGACAATGTTAAGCAACGCTCCCTGCGCTTAATTGGATGGGTGGCCGCTATTGGCATTACTCCACTGAGGGCTTCCGTGTTTCGGAGGGCACGCTTAACCACCGGTTGTTTGTCTTAGGACAACAGTCGTTAGGCTATGTGTTGAACTTTGACATGGGTTGGCCACTAGCCTATCCACCATGCTGCACTGGGCCCGCGTGGTGGTTTATGGCCCAGTGCAGCGAGTCCCAGCAGTAGGCACATAATGGGCTGATTATGAGTCCGACATATACTGCCAACACCCTGGGCAAGACGGGGTTGCGTAAGTGCATTTCCCAAACGTTAAAGAGTACACAGAACTAAACCTAGAATAATAAATGACGCCCGCAGTGCAGGATCACGCAAACCTTCACTTTCCTAAGAAGATTCAGAAGAATAGCCCTGCAACAGTCACAGACAGGCGTGGTACTTATTAAACATTACATGCATGACTTGCATGACACTTGACGGTATAAAAAGCTGCAAGAATATGATTGATTTAGGAAAAAAAGGATTAGATACTCACTTATATACATACCCACTACGCGTTGCCCCAGATCAGCCTCATTAAATCATAACCATTTTTGGAAATGAGGCAAAATCATTATTTTATCACTATAATTATGTTATGTCCCAGCTATCTTCTATTATCAAGTGCTTCATGTAGCCTAGCCTGCCAGTTACTGATTTTTCTAGGGTTCCGTATTGCTAGATGAATAAACGAACCCTTATAAGACCACTAAGTTGTCTGTTAAACCCTTTTCTTTCTCAAGAACGCGTCTATATATCAGTTATCGTAGTCAGACTTTAGAACATCCTTGTATAATTTAATACAGTAAGATGTGTTCGAATAGTGGTAAACAACCCAATTTTAAGCTGCGTTTTTGTCCTACATTAGTATCCGACTGTATAATCAATTATATTAACGGGGCTTAATCGCGTTAGTAATAGTATTTATTTACCTCGACGTTTCGATCAAGTTGCATTGATCGTGGTCACGAGCGGACTGAAGAGGCGGGTGTCACTGTCTTGAAGTATGGAGATACTCACTGGATTCCATGTTGCCGCCAGTTTGAAACCATCCTCCCGGTTGAAGTTACGGTGTTTTTTAATGTCAACCGCTTCACGTACCATTCTCGAGTAATAGTGAGGCTCCGTTGAGAGAATTTTGGGGTCGTGAAGTTCAATCCAGTGATTAGGTCCTGACTCGAGCAGATGTTAATATAATATAAATATGCGTTCACATCGCGAAAGTTTAATAAAATACTATGTATAATCAATCTCAGTATCTTCAGTCTTTTTATATAATCCATGTTACATTTTGTGCCATCTTTTGTACTTGTAGGTCCGCCTGGAGAAGTAGCCTTTTTCAGAGTCCGCCTGGAGAAGTAGCCTTGTTCAGAGTCCGCCTGGAGATGTAGCCTTTTTTTTTGCCAGTTATACACCCGTAAAACAGTAGCGAACATTACTGGGTTTGGTTTGTAGGACAACGTTTTCAGTGAAATAACAGAACAAGAAATATAATATCTGATGTCCAGTCTGAGCATTGCATCGTCCATGTGATCCGTCACATGGACGATGCAATGCTTTGGCGTGCAGGGTTTTGAACTGTTGTAGTTTAAAATTCAGAATGGCATTGAGCTATTATGGGCAAGCGTGACGCTTAAAATCAAGCGAGCGACTCACACCAAGTTACATTAAAAATATATTAGGCAGCAGATAATTTAACGATTGGCTAATGATGTCGTGATCCAGTGAATCACTTCATCAATATTATTGACATATGTGACTAATTACAAAGCAAACGTGTTACTTATGTAGGTATATTGGGAGGCATAAATCATGTTGAGCGACGTGACGTCAAACCTCTCAATCAATGTTCGGATTTCTAACAATAGCTGTACTCTATGTTTTGTTTGATCTATCGATATACTTAGATTATTCGAGGCTTAATAATTCATGTTTATTTGCCACTGTTTGGTCTATTCACGTACAGATTCTACAGAAAGTGTCAGTCTTGCCAGATTCCACCGCATTGTTAGAAATTCATCCACCGCATTGCTAGAAATTCATCCTCGAAGCTGTTATGTGAACGCACTACTGTGTCAAGATTGAAGGGTGCTGAGCAAATGGTACTGAACAGTTAGGACTGGGTGACGAATGTAGTCTAGTGCCGCAGGAGAGTGTAGTAGACCTGGGTCGCACTGCAACTATCATGGCCAGACGTGACGATTCAGATGAAGGGCTTGCAAGTCTTGTCATTTATTAAAATCATGTACGAAAAGAACTTACAAAAGTTGCTAAATGTATATATCCCATGAATAAAAGAAAGAGTAAAATGCTAACATCCAGCAAAATAAACGACTTGATTCGTTTTGCACTCCATGTCGCCAATAGTAATCAAAAGTCACGTACGTTAAAAAAGCAAATATTTCCAGTTCTGACACCGTCCCGAACAAATCGAAATATCGGCAATAAATAAAAAAATCTCCCAGCCGCCCCGGCAGCAAACCTTCAGAAATTCAATTTCCTAGAATATTGGCAATATCAACAAAACGGGACGTCGGAATGTCCTATGTTGTATTAACAGGATATTGGTATAAAACGTGGTACGAATCCGTTAATTTATTAATTTTAACTTCACGTTTTTTAAATAAGTAGCACTTATTTTGCAACTCGGAGTCGCAAATAGTAACGGGATACTCTGCGGTATCAATAATCACATATGGGGTATTTCTTAACCTACGCATATGTATACGTTTAATAGGTTGCTTTTTAACCGACTTAAACAAAGGGGGAAGTTCTATGTTATAAGGTTCCACTGTATATTTTTTATGTGTGTTCACTGATTTCTCCGCAAACTGATGACCGATTTTTTTTCCCTTGTACGGTAGGGTATACTTCCTATTTTGTCCCATTGTCACCAAGTCAGGATCTGATGTTGGGATACCAGCTAAATCGAGGGCAAACCTTAAAGTTTATGGGTGCTTATTAGGCTTTTCATATATTTCTAAAGCTGTTTAAGTATTTGCGTCTGATAATCATCATCTCATGTGGATGAGCTGACGATGAAGTCGAATTTTCTAATTTTTAAATTGTAGGTTATTCTTGGTTCTCTAATTTCAAAAAGAGAATAGATAACAAACAATAGATTATCAGGAAATTGGCTATTTATGTTCATTATTCAAGTAGACCCCACGTTTTACAAGCTGAAGCAAAACAATAAATTCTGTAGCAATGAAAGGTCAAGAATAGTGATGATCGGACACCAAAAGGACATCGGAAAAAAACAGGCGGTTACCATTTAGATACCTGACGCGGGATTCAGCTTTCAGTGAAGGTAATATGTGATAGAATCCCCATGTTGGTACCGACACTTTATTGTGCTCGCCTGACCTCAAGATTGAAAACTTGTCCCGAAGCTTTTTCTGGCAACTGGTCTTGATAACCGGATGGTTATCAAGACCAGTTGCCATTCTAGGTTTAGTTTCTAGGTATTATACCACCTTCGACTGAATCGTCACTAACTAAGAAACAACTTACTTAGATAATGGTAAAACTATAGACTATCAATAAAAAATATATTTCAATTTGCTTTTGTTGTTGCTTGATAGATAGGGTTACTTCTAAACACTGCTTAACTTTAAATTACGTTATTTAGTACTGCGCAAAGCAAAATTGTTCTGCGCCTTACTAAGTGACGTTATTTAAATTTAAGCAGCGTTTATATGTAAGGCCGTCAATGGATAGGATTTCACGTGCAATCAACATATTTGAGACCTCCATTTCTGCCATGGCAATTTATTTGTCATGCAATGCAAAATTGTATCGAATTATTATAATATGATATCAATGGTTATTATTAAGACAGTCTCTCCAAATGTTTAAAATACAATGCATAAATATATTTATTTTCTAGCATCATGGTCATGACGTTATTTCTACCCTTTATAGGAAAATGTAACCATTGACGTGCGACACTCGATTTGCAAAAGGTCGTAGCTACGTCACCATGCTATGAATAGCGCTGCTATAAATATTCACTGTATTTTTATTTACTTCGATTGAAATTGACGCTTTTTTAATCTATAAACCGGTTCACGTTGTTTGGATTTAAAAGCTTTGATAGTAGGTGCATGTGTGCAAAAATTTCAACGTGATAAGCCTTTAGGCTGGTATGGGTATTTGTCTTTTTGGCAACTATTGCTGGAATCGTAGTTTGCAATATGTATGATTAATACAGCAGAGAAAAAAAATAAAAAAATCTTTCTGTACTTTAGAGGAGATTGGAGAGACTTAAAATTAACTGGGATATGTTTTCTTGTCAAAACATATATTTTAGAGTTAACAAAGTATCGACAATGTGTTTCACAGCAGCATTGATAAGTTACTTAAATGTATTGTCTTCGTCTTTGAAACTCAAAGCGTTCCTAAGTCTCAAGTGCCAGTGAATAAATTATACCTCACAAAATTCTCTTGTTAAAAGGCCGCGTTCTAAATTACATGCCTTACATTATTTTTATCCACAAAGGCCTTTCGGGGAAACGTTAAAACTGTTCAAAATAGAAAACTCTTCACCGCCACGAAAACAATTTGCTGTATCAGAAATTCCCATTATCCGGCGTTACCTGGTACCTTGGTTTTGTCGGATGGTACCCGATTTTATTGTAAGCTGCGTACTGGGAGCAAATAGGATGTTATCACATTTACACGTCCAATTTGTATGCACGGTCTGGGGGTCCCTTGTTACGCGAGACCCGTATCGTTTACGTGGGCTAGTGATGGCTGAAGTTTACTGAAAGGCTTTTTTCGTATTTTGCTGCGTAAGGTTTGATAATATCTGTATATAATGGTTACCGTATACCTGGCTTCAATTAGACAAATAGTGGTACTGACGGTAAGCACTACGCCTACTCATGACAGCTGCAGTGACGCCCAAAGCATTATGTAGCACTATACTGTGCTCGTCACCTAGACATTGGTTTTTCAGTATCATTTGCCCAGAAATTTTACATGCTACAATATTCTTCACACCAACAGTGACCTGGCACTGCAGTGATACCAACTCAGACGGCCTCTTGCACAAGAGTAACACCTCGTTAGTAGAGTTTCCTCGTATCTTAAGATTCGTATCTCGACGGTGCGGTGAAGAGAATATGCTTTAACTCAGTAAAAAGAATGGCCCCGAGTTTCTTGCCGCTTCTTCTCGGTAGGCTCTATATATTTTGGAACGCGGCGGTAGTCTTTAAAGTACATTATAATGAAAAATTGACGTTCATATGTTCGTCTTTGATGCCTAAATTGAATAAATGAATTTGACTTTGACTTTGAGTCCCTTCACGGAGTAAATATATACATACGAGTAAGTAGGTACTTGTCATTATGTTGGATTCTATATCTATCCGAATGCTATAAACGAAGTGTAGGCTCCTCAAAGTAGAACTCATCATCATCACCATCATCATCTTAGCTGTAGGACATCCACTGCTGAACATATACCTCCCCCATATTTTTTTAGAATCAAATATAGCCCACCTTCTGTTTTTTATTCCTTCTACGGCACCCACGGGAAGAGTTAGGCGGGTAGGTACTATTCTAAGCTGGCACCACACGGCTCTTAGTCTACAGTAACAGTAGACATATCAATGTTGTAAGTAATATAGTAAGAAGTTAACTTTACAGTCCACACAGTTATTAAACACATCTTTCTAGATGTGCACGGACGAGAAAATTGTTTGTTATTTTCTTTTGTGTTATGCAGAACTTTTAATCAAGACTGCTGGCGCTCATCACATTTTTGCATGTCAAGAAAAAATTTCTAAGAAACAACCCTCTCATTGTGCACTTGGTTGACTTTTAATTTATACTTCGTCGTCATTCGTAATAAGACAAACTATTCCGACTATTTTAACTTCGCTCACCACTGCGGAAAAGCGTACAAATAGAAAAATACCTCGTGTGCCGGTCAACTCTCGCAAGAAAATCGAGTGTAATTGAATTGTTTGCTAGCCAGTGTTTTGCGGCCAGGATCCCGTTTTCAATTGCTCCGCGACGCAAATTCTAGTTTACATTTCTTTAATTTTCCTTTTCTTTGTTCTCCGATTGTTTTCCGAGATCGTTTGGCTCTCAGCTCTTTTCATTTTTTATAATACACTTCGTTCATTTTATGTCTTAGGGTTTTTATACTGCTATAGATTTAAAATACCTAGGTACCTATATAACTTGAGCAGTGATAGAAATTTCTGATTTAAAATTAAATTCTTCATAGCTTCTTAATAACAACTTGAGTTTGATGAATTTCAACAGTTTTAGGCCTAACTTTGTTTTGATAAATTTTGCACTGTGTATAACAGTAATAGAATCGACTACATAAGATTTGAACTTGTAACCTTCGACTCAATACGCAGAGCTCGATACCTACATACTTATAGATATGCTATATTCTATACATAGTTTCATTGTTATAAAAACTTCCGTGAGAACTCATTATTTAATAGTAAACCGGCAACACTCACGTTTATTATCTGAGACCGTAGCTCAAACAATTTGCGAAAAAGTATTCGTATCGAAAGCGTCAACATGATATTTCATGTTTCGGCTAACAAACTATGAGTTATCTGTGTCACAGTTGCCCTTGATACATAACAGTTTGTACTGTTTCACGTGATCGACACGTTACGTTACGTTTACGCAGTTATTAGTGCTAGGCCCACTGGTCGTTATTATTACTCTGACCGGTTTTCAGGCAGTACTGATGCCCATACTCAAGGAGAGCGTTGTCCAGCAGCGAGGGCCGTAATACCTAGTTTTACATTAAAATAACTGTATGTGTTCACTATATAGGAATAAAGAGGATAAGAAATAATTTAATGATTAAAGTCTAAACTTTGGCTGCATATTTAATGATTAGCTTTGTACGAGTCGCCTAATAAGATAATCCATATTTTTGGAAACCTGTCCCAGTATAAAACTCCATAGAAATGCTCGCGATAATTATTCTTGATTAGATTCTCTCCAAATAGTCATAGAGTGAAAATTCATAGGGCCCACTTTCAACGGTACACTCATGTACCGGGGCGATTCCCTACGACTCCCCTCTCTCCTAGCGACGACGGCCCAAGCCGAGGTTCGTACCTTAGTGGTGCCCTTGAGCAAGTCGCCTATACGAGGAGTATAGGCGACTTGCTCCTTGCGGCGAAGCGTCTTCGGCGGTGCGCCTTCTGCGCTCGCCACCCGTCCGGTGACGCTGTAAATACCGGTAGAGGCAAACAGCATTAGTCCGTTCGAAAAAAAAACCGCGACAATTACTATTAAATTAAGACGTTTTTATGTATAACTGTCTAATAGTTTTTAGAGACGTTTTTGTCACATGTAATAAGTACTGTAAATAAATAACGGTTGGATATTGAATGTATACATATTGTTGCAGGCGACTGCAAATACAGCAGAAAACTGTGCGAGTGATCTTTTGTCACGTAGTAGTCTTAGTACTGGTATTTTCTATTCCCACCATCCGTATACAATAGACTTATCACGAACAAGAAACGACAATGAAGAATTGAAAAGAATACATTTTTACAAACTATCATTAAATATTTTTTTAAGTTTTAACCTGAATTCCTTAATGAAACATACAGTGCTACTAATGAACGCGCCCCGAGAACACTTAGCGCATACAAACTATTAAAGAATCTGTAACTAGACGGTCAAAGTTGTTGCTGCACTCACTTTTGTACTCTTTTTTTTGAGGTTGCAAACGTTGCGAAAACACTTTCCGCAAGTCTTTGTTCATTTTTAACTGGGTTGTTAATGGTTTTATGAATTTATGCATGTACATTTTTGTACCTTCTTTCACCATCGAATCAACCATTACTTAATGGATTTATTACCAACTGATCCCCCAGCTTTCCATAGGAATTATTTTATCTAGCGGGGCAGCGTTAGGTCAACGAAAGCTGACGCGTGAGATGGACTAAATTTGTTTTAACCAATAAATAGTTAAGTAGCATATAAAATACAAGTTTTTTTGAAAATCATTATGCTTTATAAAAAAGACTTCAGATGATATGAGTTTGGTGTTAAAGTAATGTAAAGAAGTTACCAACTGGCAACAGTTAAGGTTATCATTTAAATACGACGTATCATTACCAGGTGTCTGACTTTTTTAACATGGCCGTCTTGGTGGGTGTCACCACCGCAGTGCCAGATATTTAGCCGTCAAACAGAAGTGTACGAGAATTTTATCTAAGGACTATAGGAAGGAAAATTAAGGCTTTTGGGTAACACTGCGACTGTCATGGGCAAACGTACCCATCAGACAAAAGACTAACCGTTCTCTCGATTTAAAACTATAACATAAAAAAGCATTAAACCATTATGTTCACTTGTATACCTAAACACTACGAATAGTTATTCGTAGATACAAAAATATACAACATTTTCGAGCATAATGAATGGGCGAACATAAATGAACACCATTATTACATAAATAAATTTTTTTACCAATTTTTGAAAGGTATTTAATAATATTTCGCACCGAAGTGTATATTTTATTCCTTCCTTCTCAGAATATTAAAGGAGCAAAGAATCTGAACATAATTCAATGTACAAGATTTAAGGACTTTTATCCAGTAAGGTTCAAATTCGGTATCAATTTGCATTTTCGACGTAAACCTACAACTCACCTTCCGTAAGGTGGTGTTCGAGATATTTCACCTCGCGAGGACTATTTGTTACGGTACTTCAATACTTTATTCAGGAAGTTTGCATAATCCCGTCTTTTCTCCACTTAAGCCTTTGAGATACTGAATACCTTCTATAGTACATCAGACTGCTTGAGTGCGAAACTTGTTAATTGGTAGCAGGTTCTGTTCATCTCTTACAAAAGAAAATAGCTCTTTTAAACTTTAGCAAGTCTATCATGTTGTACTCTTATGTAATTACTGCATTCTTCGTCATCCATTAGTTAATAGTAATAAATACCCGGCAGGCCGCTTCCAACCGGTCCTTTTGGGAAATTATGGGGGGGCCTATGTTCAGCAGTGGACGTCCTACGGCTGAGATGATGGTGATGATGATGATGATGATATATACGTAGCAACATGTATACCTTTAATATCATTGTAAAAACGGAACAGCTGAGTCCTCTGGCACAGGTATTTTTACCTCTGAAAGAGGACTCCTACCCATATTATTAAAGAAAAATATCTAAGTTAGAGAAAATAAACATTTATTATTATTAATAGTTAAGAGTATTCTTGTGATAGTAGTGTGTATTTGTTAGCTCTATAATTATTAATTTAGTTAAGAGGGTATTTAGAAGTGGTCAGTGGGCATTTCTAATTGTGGTCTTAAACTGCTGAAAATGTTGTTTGCATGTTAATTAATAAATAATATTCAAAATGTGCGAAACAATTAATTAAAATATTAGTCACGAATATAATGTAATACATGTAAGTATTACATTATGTCTAAATGTTTGTATTATATAATACGAAATTTTCAGAGACTTGGCCAAACATTTAGCAGTTGAAGCGTCAGGCGACCAGAATGCTGGTTCATATTTTGCACAAAAAATTAGCTTAGCAATTCAACGTGGTTCAATGCAGCCAGCATTCTGGGCCTATATAATTTAACAAATGGGTTATACATGTTATGTGTCTTATAATAACTAGTACATATGTATTATATTTTTATGTAATACACATATCCATTACATTATTGCTAAATGTTTGTACAAGTTTTATCTCGTTAAAATAGTGCTTTAATGGGATTATATTACGTCACAAGCCCACGACTACACCTGATTGGAATCAGGTTCATCGGATAGATCAGGTTCATAAGAAACCTATAGGTTTCTTATCCCTTTTTTAATTTGTTAGTCCTGGGATACGCTATCTCTATTCCAAAATTCATCGGTTTCACCGTGAATAAATTACAAACATCCACTCACTCGCTTACAAACTCTTGCACGTATGATCTTAGTATGATACATTAAACTTTAGTCATTCTGAAGTATTTCCTGTCTCTAGAGTTTCATTACCAGAACTTGGACAGCGCGCGAGGACTTGTGAATCGTGGTTGGAATTAAACTTTAGAATAAAGTTAATTATGAGTTCTCTTTATATAATGAAAGGGTAAGACCCTCATCAAGCGCTGGCACATTTCACGAGACCTCTCACGCTTTCACATATACCTATGTCTAAGTATGAGTAAAAATCAAATACTGATTGTTTTTGTTTGTTGTTGTCTTTATCCATTGACGAGCAATCACTTCAGCTGATACCTATTGGTATAACTAGTTTTTAATAATTTACTAGCTAGGCTACTGTGCACGATTTCGTCCTCGCGATAATATTATCACCTTTTCAACTACTCGTGGTAAAGAATGAGAAAATCATGTCTTAGCTCGAGAATTTCGATGATAAAATTAATGGAAAACAGCTCTATAGGAATATACCATGTAAATGGTGAGACTGGGGTATTAAGAGCCGTTCTAATTCGTAACCTAAATTTTAAATCAATGAGCAATTGAGGAATAATATACAATTGTGTGTGAATACGAGGTGTGGCGTCGGTGCCTATAAAGAGAAGTAATCCGTTGTCGCCCGGTTTAGACCCTGCATATGGAAACGTCTTTTCGAGGCATTAAGCAGTGAAGTCAATAAAAGAGGTAAACTCATAGATGCAGTTTATTAAACCCACATCCGCTCGAGTGAACATTGAGGCTTCGCCAGGTCATGTCTTTTGTTTATTAAGTATATCTGTATTCATTTTCATAGTTTATTTTTTATTACTCTTATTGGCACTTAGTGTAGGCACTATTATTGCTAGCAATGCAGGTCTAATCGGTTGTAACACTATACAGTTTTAATCCTGGGTATAAATCACCTGCACTCCAATTTCATCGAAATTTATTCAGCCGTTTTTTACTGAAGTAACAAATAACAAATATTCATATTTATACATTTGAAAGTTAGTATTTTTTGGATGTTATTGAAGAATATTAAAATATGTGTGAGAACAATATGTAATCCAGGCAACAATTTAGCAAATTTCACATGACTCGTTAAGTGAGCTAACGACACTTTTAGATCCAGCCAGGCGGCCTCAGCGTAATTGCCAAATGTGGAACCTATTTTATTGCTCTCTATCTGATTTAATTCGTCTCGTTATTATGGGTTCTATTTTATGAGCCAATTTTCAGCTCCAATTCCACAGTCGTATTTCAAAGGAAAGGTTAGGGAATTATCTGGCATAAAGTGAGGTGTCCTTTCAGGGAATAATTTATGTGTACAAAAGTGTAGAAGCGTAATAACTTTCTAATTTGAATTACGGCAAATTTAGACTTATGTTAAATAAAAATTAATAACATTCTCCCTCAAGTTTTGATTGGTGCAGTGGATTTGTTTCAAATCCTTATGTTTTTATAAATCTTTGCATATTGGCATAAAAAAGCTATTATTGTACTCTTTTAATTAGAAGTGCTTAACGTGCTTTATACAAATCACACTAATATTATAAATGAGAAACTTTTCGAGTGAGTGAGTGTGCTTGTTACTTCTCCATGCTAAAACGTCATAAAGGGTTTATATTTGGAATAGAGATAGCATATACACAGAATTATGAATGAGTTCGTACTTTGTATGTGACAAACAGAATGAAATAAAATTGTAATAATAAAACGAAATTGACATGAGACTTGTGCGTTGTCGATATCAATATCGGCCATTGATTGAGGAAATCAATCAATTAACATAGATAAGTATGAATAAAAACAAGATGCTTATCACAACCCAGCCTAAACTCAGCTAAACGCTGCTGCTAGCAGGCCTGCAGGCAACACAGGATTATTAAGCTATTATGGATCTCTGTTGCAACCAAATGTTGATTGAAATCTTGAAAAATGGCGATTTTCTGTCACTTTTGACGACTACAGTGAGTAGAAATGTTAGTATGTTGCTGACTGGAGCTGACAAAGTTTGACATATACCCGCCATTTTTTTAAATTCCAATCAAAATTTGATTGCAACTGAAACACCTAATTGCCCTGCAGGTCTTCATTTAAGATTGAAGCCTAAGCATTAAGTTAATCATTAACATCAAGTCACCTTAAGGTGACTTCACGCTCATGTACCTAAGTCAAACAGCACTTATACATTTCAATTCATATTCCCTTCATCCGTCGAGGCGCCATGTCATGGCGACTCCAATAATCGCAAGTCGGTCGCAGCGCCATGTCATGGCGCTTCGGGACGGTTCTATATTGTTGATCTGTGTAGTATGTATGGCTATTTTCTTTTGGAAACTTTGAGAAGCAAATGGAAGGCCATTGTATAAAAAAAATACTTTATAGTCTATTTTTCCGCAGAGTAGTTAACGACTTTGGCGCTGTCATATAAACAATGAAGATCAATTCTTTTTTTGGAGTTTTAATAATCCATAGATTTATATCTTAGCTAGAGATCGCTATAACCTAATTCTACGTGGACAATTTAGCGGTGGTACTCGTATATTAGTACCTATACCATTAAACCTACGGTAGCCAAGATTAATATGAAAATCTCTATACTTACTTTAAAGGAATTTATGCAAAGATTTTATATGAAAACTTTAAGGTATATTAAAATCAACTTATTAAATTTTTTATCTGGATGGCGGGGATATTGCGTAATTTTGTCCGTAATGCTGTTATATTAAATTTTTTTCATATCCTTAGTGGCATCCGTAACGACCGATGCGGCTTACGTATTACATAGGCAGTTATTTATTTAGTATGAAATTGCCGTTTGATGTAGAATTTTTATATATAAACAGTTAATTTAACAGATAAATAAAATGGAAATGTCTGTTTGTAATTCCAAATTATAAGCTTTTCACTAAATGCATATGAAAGTAGGTACATATACGGTATCAACTACTACTACTATATACGGTACCCAGCATTTTTTTTTTATAATGTTTGTTATGTCTGTCGGTTTGTTCCAGCTTATCTCTGAAATGGCTGGACCGATTTTAAGGGGACTTTCACTGGCAAATCGCTGATGTTATTACGTAGGCTACTTTTATTTTAGAATAAAAAATGTGAAACTCTGTCTCTCTGTCTGTTTGTTACCTTATCACGCCTAAACATCTGAACGGATCGTAATCAAATTTGGCTAGGGAAGCACTTATGATACTCTTCATCATCCATCAGCGGGTGGAACCGCGGGGCGCAGCTAGTATTTAATCAATCGAAGTAGTGGTCATTATTCACTTTTGATAGGTATTTGATTGTATCTTTATTGATGCCTCTGCTACAGTAATCCTGGATTACCCACCATACTCCCCAAATCTTGCTCCGACTGATTTTGTATATGGGGAAAATTTGCCTTTAAAGAGTAAGTACAGAGATTCCCGCACCCAGGATTCCTGTAGCAGAGTGTGGGTGAGTAATGTCGTGAATAAATGGAGTAGTCACCATATTTTTAACGCTTTACAGAATTCCTCTGCAGTTATAGTTGTGCCTTAAAAAACCTGTAACGAAAATTGCCGGCACAGGTTCACCATACACACACAAGCAACTTCTCTTGATTCAATTTGTCGGTGGTTTGGCTGCCTCCTCTGAGCAACGGACGTTTGCCGGACGATTGTCATACTGATGTATGACAATCGAAAACGTCCTCAGGCTCAGGCCTCCTCGAGCTCAGGTTGGCCTTCTAAGCTTAGCTAAGCTCTTGTGTAGATAAATGAAGGTACTTTCAATCGGAAAGTCTTTTGTGGTGTAAAGGGATGATCCCCTTTACCTATGTGCCTACACAAGAGCTTGGCTAAGCTTAGAAGGCAAACCTGAGCTCGAAGAAATAAATAAGAAGACATACCTACATGTACTCTAAAGTCCTACAAAATATACTATATACTTGCTGACCCGCCAGCGGCTTCGCTCGTGTGCCCTCGCGGGTTTCGGCGGCTTTTAAATAAAAGTAACCTTTATTATTCAATAACTGTTTTATTTATGAACCGATTGACATGAAACAACACTAAATGTTAAGTAAAGCTTACCACAATATATTAGTGAAACCACATCTAAATTGCATAAGCCGTTTCTGAGATTAGCGTGCACAAACGCACAGACAGACAAAAACTCTAACTATAACTTTTTTTATTATATTTCGTTTATATAAGTCCTCATAATATTTTTATCCTATATCTTATATTCTTCTACAGCCATCCTTAACATTTTTATTATATGTATAGATAGTAGATGTATTTATTTATTTATATACCCGTTGAATCGGGATATAAGTTAGCCTATACGATAGCATGTATATAAACTATCTATATTTCTAATTTCAAGCAAATTTATTCAGCCGTTTTATAGTGAAGAAGTAACTAACATACACACTCATTCACTCACACACAAACTTTCACATTTATAATATTACTATGCGCACCGCCTTTAACCAGCGTGGTGATGAACGATGATGATGAGTCCTATAAGATAATCCAGTGTCTCATCTATCTACTTACCAAATTTCATCCAAATCGGATCAGGCGTTTTGCGTGATTAATAACAAACATCCATACAACAAACTTTCAGATTTATAAGATTAGTGTGAAGAGTGATAGTGTGATAACAGATAACTAATATAGAGGATTAATACCTGGAACAATGGAAAAATATTTTCCACGCGCGATTCGCAGCTGCAAGCCGTTTATTCACCCCTTGAATTGAATTTATAATTGAGTTTCATATAAAACCGGAACAATATATTGCATGTTTGAACGCTACAGTGTTTTGGTTGCAGGTATCAAAGCGGAAATAGATTCATAAAATGTTTATGCCCTGCGCTACTTTAGTTTACGACTTGTATATTTCTGTCCTTACATTGTGCACTAGATTGAACGGCTTCAGTCGAAAGTGTTTTTACTCTTAGGGATTCTTATTTGTAAGAAGTATTTCTCTGTGTTGTCATATTCTATATCTTGTTGAAATATTTTATTTACCGTAAGGTATACTCTACTCTAAACTCATCCCCAGTTTCTAGAATGTTTTTCAAAGCCTTGATTAGTTGACTAACTAAATACTAAACGCTCATTGGCTAATGGTATTCTATGACGCGATATGTGACCAATCAGCGCCCAGTATTCCGTGAGTTAGCTTATCAAACTTTGACAAACGTTCCAGAACTGGAGGTTAGTGTGAACTACAGTAGAGTCTGTTTATAGTTATAATATACCTTAATATTTCTTTATGTTATTATGAGACGGTACAAGCATGAGGCACACCTGGTATTGGTCACCTCTGCCTAGAACAGATACGTTTCCTCACAAGTGTCAAACAGCGCCCGTAACCCTGAGACAATAAGTTGTTAAATCTCATATGCCGGTAATTTTGCCGACACCCATACCTTTCAAACCAGAATACAGTATTGCGAACACGACTACTTCGCGATAGAAATAGGTAGATATGTACGTATATCTCAGAGACGATTGTTAGGAGATAAGACGTAACACTCAACCCCTAATCATAGCATTGCTTCTTTCTAACCTACCCAAATATATATTACACAAAACCTACTAAAACGGATCCTTTTTGAGCAATAACCTAATTTAATGAAATATTTCACACATGAAAGAAGTTCTCTACTGACTTCCAAAAAGGAGGAGGTATCTCTACTCATTTCGACTGTATTTTTTTATGTTTGTTACCTCTTAATTTTTGATAGGGTGAACCGACTCTCAAAATTATAATTTTTTTGTTTTAGAGCTGGTGCTTCCCCTGTTGTCCCATTTTCATCAAATTCGGTCCAGTAGTTTTTGAATTAAACTCCAATAACTGAATAGAATGGAAGTCGTTATTAAATTTTTCGAATCGTACTTGTTCAATAAAAATAAAAATGATACAGTTAGACCACAACGTACACAACATCAAGTACACCTTAAATTACCTCAGTGGTACTATGGTAAAGTTGCATTTTACAAGTTATAACTGCAATACATTTCCCAGAACGAAACACAAATTACAAACCACAAATTCTCTGAAGCTTCTACGCTACACATTTACTGGTACATAGAAGTTACTATAAGAGTTATGCTAATGGTAATCACCACATAGCGTTTGTTGGTTCGACTATCGCGTGTTCTGGATCACTGCGTGTGCCTTTGTTTTACAGATACTTGACGCCATGTACTTGAAGTAAGCATTGCTAAAATTACACCTACATTTGTTGATCAGTGACGTTGTGTTCGAAAGTGGTAGCGCATAGATTAAGAGGGAAAACTGGATGTCCAGTGGCCGGAATACACTTTTGTCTCACTCAATGACCATTTTTAACCTTGAGAGTGAAAGTTAGACAGAGGGACACCACAGAAAGTGTTCTACCACCATGCTGCGGATTGCCTCCCGATGTTATCTTCATCGAAAGCCATCCTCCATCACGAGTTTGGAATCGAACAATCTGACCTACGGCTGCCTCTCAGTGTCACTTCGATAATAATAAAATAAACCGGCTTGCGAGTTGGACTCGCGCACCGAGGGTTCTGTATATTAAGAAAGTATGTAACATTATTGCTAAATAAAAACAAATTAGTTTTAAAGACAAACTTAACTTTGCCGTTCGATCCCTTCGAGTCTGTAATCTGTCTGTGATCGAGTTTGTAATAGTAAATTCTCATTTTTGTTATATTAAATTATACATTTTTCAGACTTTTCTTTTGTATGTGCTGTAAGACATTTTTATGATTCTATGTAAACGGGAAGTACCTTATAGGTTTTGAATCCCTTTTGAAATCGCAAAATATGCGTAAGAATATGACATAAACGTTCTTATCTTTTGAACGCGTTGACTTACAAGGTTGATTTTTTTACAGCTGAAAGAGGCCGTACACTGGAGCGTTCTTTATGAACTTTCAACTTGATATCTCTACGCGTTCTTGAAATAAAGGGTCTTGACAGACAGATAGACAACAGAGTGATCCTTTTTTCTTTTGAGGGACGGACTCCATAAAGTGGTATTGCAAATTTTCTGACTTATAATTATAGATTGAAAGACACTGTTTTAAACTATCACGGTTGTTCTCTAAAGTTATATGATTATTAACGGGATATTTACCGTGGTAAGGTTGTGGAATGAGCTCCCGATATTTCGGCGCAGTTACATGCACCATGTTCACGGGAAGACTGAAGATCGGGAGCTCATTCCACAACCTTACCACGGTAAATATCCCGTTAATAATCATATAACTTTATAGATTGAAAGATCTAAAAAGTCCTATAAAATGTTTTAAACCGTGTACCTCGTAAGCGGTTTTTATTTACCTTGTTAGGCACAATTAGCACTGATGCAGTGACGTAATATATATTTTTGTATGGTATCATTATCAATTATAGTGATAAAGTGAATGCATCTAATACCCATCCATTACATCCACTCGTTCATTTTACCACATTACACTACACTGCAACTTACTAGTTACTCGCAAGTCATCCACTGGCAAATAACAGTTGCAGTGCCACTCAGCGCTTACAACTAATAATTTATTATTTATAGTGTGTACTTTATTATATTGTCTTATAGCGCATTAGTAATTTCATTCTGATCTGTGACTGCGCTGGGCATCAGATGCTGACATTCTAGTCCATGGAATGAATGAAAAAAAAAACTTATTTTTCTTCTAGTGAATGCAAAATATAAATACCCAGTGTTTGTACATTTGAAGGGCATTGTAGCATTTGTAGCAAGTTAAACAGCTCTGGCCCGAGCACGAACATTTGCTGAAGTGTAACGTTATCGTATCGTTGACGTATACAGTACAAACTATGAGTTACCTGTGTCACTATTGTACTAGATAAATGGCAGTTTGTACTGTATACGTCAACGTTACGTAAACGTTACACTTTAGCAAATGTTCGTGCTCGGGCCACTGGGCGAATTTGACATGAGAATCTTTCGGAGTGTATGTGCAGTGCAAAGCTGTCGTTCTAAACTTTAAGCATACATATCTTTTTTATCTGTATTTGTTGGTAAGTGTAACGCGTATACCATTAGCAAATGATACAAAATCAAAGTAAACTTTACAATGAATCCCTTTACTATATTAAATTTCAATACCATTTACTTACGTGTTATATAAATAACCTTAAGTTGAGTTATGCGATGTTCACCTACTTCGTCGTGAAATGAGAATTTATTTTAATAGCCGAAAATATTTACTCGTAAAGGAAAATATGGCCTTAAAAGCGCGAATACCTTTATCTGCCTTTGTTATCAAATGAAAAGCGTTGTCACGACTTTTATGTCTACTTCCGGTATTATAACAACGTAAATAACGTCTACGCTTTCGAAAATATCCCCTTTACTATGGGGGAACTCCGCTTCCTACACCCACTTAATACTGGTAAAATGTTAACATTGCTTCGAAAACTTTTCTTACACATTTTCACGCCTATTCGTTTCGAGATCATTTTCACATTGGCCTTTGAAACGCGGATTTCAAATAAAAAAGTTAATATAGCGTTTGCATTTAGAACGCGCAAACAGAATCAAATAAAAATATGGGAGAGCTTCGGAGCGGACGTTGCCTGCAAAATAATGAAGCTACAATGCTTCTAATTCGATGAATGTTGGTATTCAGCTTCTGAAATCACTTTAGTTACTTGCCTACTTTATAGAATTATCGTTTTCGTATTACTTTGCTTATTCTGTCAATGGTTAGAGAGTTGGTTGAATTATCAACGCATCAATATACGAGTAACTAATTGTGAATTTGTAAAAAGTATAAAAATCACAGTAAGCAGTATGTATATCAAGCAGCCCATTATGTTCCCGCTGCTGGGACTCGAGACTTGCTTTAAGAGAGATGAGTTGGGCGATAATCTACCACGTGGGCCCAATTTGGCTTGGTGGATAGGCTACTGGCCCAGCCATGTAGAAGTTTTCAGACTGCCTAAAGGCCTTCGATATAGCCGAACGACTGGTGTCCTAAGACAAACAACCGGGAGCGACAGCTTAACGTGCCCTCCGGAAGCAGCGGCAGCCCATCCAACTCCTGACCGCAAGCGTTGCTTAACTTGTTGGTCGGTTAAGATCGCCAAGTCAAGCTCCGCTGCGAGCGCTTCCGGATCGGCTGTGAACGTTCAACGGAGTTTACTAACATTTAGAGCTAGCATCCTTATAAACAAATAGTTTACTTTTTATCACAATTTAACTTTCGTCATCTCGTCCTAGCGGTAGGGCCTGATCGACCTTAACCGGGCCTCAGCACCTGTGATGGGTTGACCTTGCTTACTAAGCCCACCCCCAAGTCAGCGACTCAAATCGGTGCCTCGCCCACCTCTGAAGGATCTGGTACTTCGGAGGCACACCGGCAGTTGGGCAAAGTGACCCTCGGCCTGGTTGAAGCCCAAACCGACCGAGACCCCATCCAGGATACCCTGGTCCCCCAGAGACTCGTGAAACAATAGGGTGTCGGTTTTGGAGAGGGTAACCTCCAGTCCTAGGTTGCGTATGCGGTCGATCACGAGGGTTACCCGCCATGGCTAACCGCCCCCATGAGGTCCCTCTTCCTGACTACGACTAGAGTATCACCCGCGTAGCACGCGACCCGCATGTTTACAGAAAGCGTGCCGTGAAGCACACAGTCGTAGCCTACGTTCCATAGGAGCGGTCCTAGCACTGCCCCTGTAGAACCTCGCAGAAGACGCGAAGGTGCCTAAACGTCGCGTCCTTCCACCAGGACATAGGTCAATATTTGCAGTAACACAGGCGATTCATTAGTTCAACCCCTGTGGAATAGCCATTATAAGCGTGGGCGGAGACGCGAAACGCAGCTTAGAATATTAATAAAATTGTATCGCCATTTTGTACGACTCTTCTCTTCTCGAACATACAACTGCAGCATATCATTTAAATCATAAGATATTAGCATCGGCATGCAAAAATAGACAAACCAGTAACGAGTACGGCGGCCGGAAATCAACTTTTCTGTGCTACTATATCAGGTAGTACTTCTTAACGGTTATCGGTTACTTTGTTGTTTTCAATGAGCCATTGTACTAAATTATTCATAATATAAATTAATGATAGATGACCAAAATTTCACTGGTATTTTCTTATCTCTGAATTGAAGGACGCTACAAACTTCTCAGACTACGAAAGCAGAATTGTGACAAAGTGATAATCAATCAATATCGGTTGTGATACATTTGGTCCGATTGGGGCATTGTTTAGAAAGGACAACAGCTGAGCGCGCCAGTTTTGCCCGGGATATTGGCAAAGTTGCTGTCTGTACCGGTCACGATCTATGTTGTATAGCCGCTTTAAATGAGATTCGTAATAGCGTTGGTCACGCACGTCATGTTTCGGATGCATTAGATGACAATTTTGAGAGTACTTAATTTCTAAAATCCCATGTGGCAATACAAAAATTGATTGAAACGTTTATATGTTTTGAAGGTTGTAAGTGCGTGATGATCCATAATTACAATTTTCTATACGGTCTGACTGAATGACTTATTCATCAACGCAGAGCCTAGACTGTTGGGCAACAAACTTAACGTTTTGGCTGTTGATGCTTTTTAAGTTATAAGCATCTGCTAAGTTCTAAACTTCCCGACATCGAAATATTAAATTTCCACAAACTATACTTTATTATATTTAAAATAAAACAGTCACATCCGTACATATTAGAACAGTGTTAACTCGTCATAAGTCACCCTCAAAACTTTACAAAACTAATTGATAAACGGGACTTTATAAACATGAACTATAACTTCTACTCAATCTACGCACGGTACCAGCCCAAACTACAAAAATATATAAAAAGCTTCCCATATCATTAAAAGACATAAGAGACAAAATATAAACTTAGTAAAGTTCTAGACATACTGATAATAGAAAAAATCATACACTGGACGATTTGTTTTCAGAAGAAATACTTATTTTTGATGAATTAATAATACTTAATGTCATATCATCATAATCAGCTCATTTTGTTCCCACTGTGGGGACTCGAGCCTTCCTCTCAGAGAGAGGAGTTGGGCCATAATCAACCACGCGGGCCCAGTGCGGCTTTGCTATCCAAGGTTAGTGGCCAACCTCTGTCGAAGTTTTCAGGCCGTCCGAATGCATTCGACATAGCATAACGACTGTTTTCCTAAGACAAAAAATCGGGACCGACGGCTTAAAGTGCCTTCCGAAGCACGTAAACGCTCGATTGAATAACGCCACTAGCAGTCACCCATCCAACTCCTGACCGCAGCAAGTTTAAGTTTAAGTTTATTTATTTCAACAATAAGAATATACAATTTGTTTACAAACTAAAATACACAATAACAATTAATTACTAAAAAGCCATGGCTTGTGTTGCGTCTATTAACTTAGTTTGCTTTCGCACAGAACCTACACTAAGAAAATGATTTCTTGTGATTGTGATCACATTGATCTTGATTGATCTTGATCTTGTTGATTCTGAATACCCTTCAAACAGTAGGATGTTATAACATTTTTACCGTGAGATACATGACTATAAACTATATGTGTGTACATTCTTATCATTTATGTTTTTGTGTCTGAGTTTGCGAGTTAGTTATACCCAGTGTGAGTGCGGGAATGTGCAATTTTGACGTCTTTCTTATTAAATGTATTGAGGTCATTAATTATTTTGCTAGCTTTATTGTATAAATGTGGGCCTAGAAAAGGAAGATCGCCTTGCATATTTTGTGTTTATTTTCGGTATAGTGAACACTTTATCTTTACTTCTTTTATTAGTGTTTTGTTTCGGATTCCTATGTTGAAGCATAATGATATTATGTATGAATAGTTGCCGAACGTTTAGTACTCTGCAATCTTTTAAAGTTCTGATGTTGGAAACAAAAATGGTCTAAAAGTTGCAACTTTTAATATTGCGCGTTGTGCACGCTCAATCATTATCATGTAACAGTTAGACGTTCCACCCCAAGATGTGTTGCAATAAGTAAGGATTGATTTGCACAGTGCATTATAAACTTCAATAATTAATTTCCTATCCGCTATATCTCTTAAATTTTTGAATATGTAAATAAGCTTTCTTACTCTACTACTTAGTGTCTCAATGTGTGTTTTCCATGTCATTCTCCTGTCTAAGGTTACCCCTAGATACTTAATGTTAGATACACTTTGGAGTTTTGGATATAGACAAATGCTAGACACACAGTTAGAGTGAACCTTAATGACAATTTTAGGTGTTGGACTACGTGGATTCATGAATGTTAGATATTTTGTTTTTTCTACATTAAGAGTAAGAAGGTTATCTTGCAACCATTTAGTCACCGTCCTCATACCTTTTTCAGCTCGCAACTTTACTTCTTCCCACGTTTTACCAACAAAAATAAGAGCAGTATCATCTGCATAAGAGAATATCTTGCCATTTTCCAAGTTTAAGTAGCACAGATCGTTAACATAAATCAGGAATAGACTCGGCCCTAATACACTTCCTTGAGGCACGCCATAGTTTGTCGTTACTTTGTCACTAATTTTATCAGCTATTTTTTTCATCTGAGTTCTGCCCTTTAAATAATCTTCCATAAGACATAAAGCTTTTCCTCTTATCCCTATAAGTTCAAGCTTCTTCACAAGTATTGGAACAGAGACAGTGTCGAAGGCTTTGGAAAGGTCTAAAAATATACCTATGATTTTGTTATGGTTATCAATCTCATTACTAATAAAGTTTGTGACTCCCAACACAGTATCCTCAGCCGATCTACCACCTCTAAATGCATACTGGTTCGGAGACACAATCCTAAATTTATTTACGTACGACATTAATCGCTTACTGAGGACTTTTTCCAAAATCTTAGATATAGATGGCAGTATAAAAATTGGCCTATAGTTTTCAACGCTGCCTCTGTTGCCACTCTTGTATATTGGGGTAATAATGGAAGTTTTAAGAACATCTGGAAATGTTCCCGAGGATATGCTTAAATTGCATACATGGGTGATTAAAGGCACTAAATCCGGCAATTCTTTTATAATCTTAGGCATAATTCCATCATAACCTGCAGCACTATCACTTTTTAAGCCTTTGATAAAGTCAATTATCTAGGCCGCATCAGCCTCCAATAAACAAATTGAATTTGATTGTGACGGCAGTTGATTTATTGTTTCACTACTGTGTGAAGGTGTAATTTTACTAGCAAGAATTTGGCCGACGCGACGTTAGCAAAATGATTATTAACAAAATTAATTGAATCTCTAGGATTTTGTTTTCTCTAGGAGTTCTGCTCTCTGATAATCTATTTTTAGCTTTTTTTAACAATTTTGTACAAAATTTTCTGTATCGTGTATAAGTTATTTTTAAAGTTGTATTGTCAGGGGTTTCTCTCCGACGTGTGTGCATCTTATCACGTGTTCGTTTACACCGCAACACCCCTGAAGTGATCCAGGGTTTTATAATACGCTCATTGTAAGGTACTTTAAAAGTTCTGGTGTTAACCTTTACGATTTCCATTAGTTTACCTATGAGCAGATTAGCCGCAACATTAGCATCTAAAGACTCCAGCACAGCATTTAAGTTATGAGCTTTTATTTGCTGGGTTATTTTATCAATGTCTACTTTTGTAGCTATCTTTTCCGGGCAAGGCAATGATATTAGTTTCTTTTTGATATTAAGTAAGGTAGAATAGTGACCAGTGACCGTAGTGATAAGCACTACAGACGTACATTGATATTTGCTCTTTATTATTATATGATCTAGGCAATGATTATCTCGAATAGGTATGTGGTGGCTTGGCAAGAGTCCAAAACTAGCTAATAGTTCTAAGTATCCAGCAGAATGTTTATCCGTATTATCGGGGTGAATATCGATGTTTATATCTCCTACTACAGATACTGTCTGATATTTCTTGGTCGTAGTTAGTATTTTTTCCAATGATATCAAAAAAGGTTCCGTTAATGCAAAGGAAGGAGATCGGTATAGCGCTATTATTGCAATATTGTGACTAACTTTGATTAGTAGACAGTTAGATTCATTGAACTCTGGTTCCTCTACTGCTACATCTAAGTTTGATTTAAAGTAGACAATAATACCAACATTCTGGTTTAAGCAATTCCTAGTATGTGCAGAATTATAGTTTTCTAGATCAGGATATGGTTTGTCATTTTGAATCCAACATTCAGTTAAAATAATGAGATCACAGTGGAAACCAAGTCTAAATAAGAGCACTTCCAGTTTGTCGTAATTCTTGTTAATACTTCTTATACTTAAGGCGAGAATGTTTATACATTTATCGTTAGTAGAAATAACGGTTTTACATAGTTCAGGTGTGCATGATTTAGCTTCAGATATTGAAAATGTGTCTATTACGTTGCACAGATAGTTTTGCTGGACTTTATCCATAATTTTTGTGATTTATTGTATGTGCACTCTTAAAAGTCAAACATCTCCTAAAGAACATTCTACAATTTTCCTTTCTAAACACCATACATATGTGTAAATGTAGCGCCAAAGCAGTGTATTTTTGTGGATGAGTGTTTTTTGTAACAGTAAAATGAATGTGTGGGTTATCTGTGATAAGGCGGGCAACGGAAATGTGTGTGATTCTGTGTTCTGTATTTTGTGAGTATTTAATCCTAAAAAATTTGTTATACATTGCATATATAATATTAATGCGAAAGACACTGTTTTGATTTACTAGTTTTTTTTGTTTTAGGTCCTCAATCTGCTGTTCACTGCTTACTATAATAGGTGGCGAACCTTCTGCTTTTCGCAGGAAAATTCTACCATTAGCAGACCAACGAAAATCATAGCCACATGTCTTAGCCACATCACGAGCCAGGAAATAAAGCCGTTTAGCTTTTGACGTTAAAAATTCAGAAACGAATACAGGAGATTTATGACCTTCTATACCTAAAGTATTTGTACTTAACCTGTTCGTAGTATTAGAACCATTAAATTTCCTGACAGCCAATAAGGTTTTAGTTTTCTGCAGGTTAGTGGCAAAGTCTACCACTATTGGGCGGTCTCCATTTGGTTTACCTTTGATGCGGTATATATCAGTAAATGCATTCGGATGAACTTCGGTAACAGTTTTCAAATGCAACTTGTTTATTATGGCAGCTAAGTCTTGTTTTGTCTCTTTTGGTTTGTATGGTATTCCCCGTATTTCCAAACAGGTGCTTCTGGAATGTCTCTCTAGCGCGTCAATTCTGTTCTCTAGTTTATGTATAGTTTTACAGTACAACATAGCTAGCCAAATAAATTTTAATAAAAACTCTGTACAACTTTTTCGAAATAAATATATTATTATATTATTATTATTATATGTGATTACCTGAAAAAAAATGTTACTTGTTGGTCGGTTAAGATCGCCAAGTCAAGCTCCGCTACGAGCGCTTACTGTATTAATGTAGCTATACCTAATCAGGGTCAAGTTATACCTATAAATACGTTTTACTAAGATATACATGTAACACATAATATTTGCAATAAATGATTGGGTATAGATTTTTTGTAATAATAGCGTGATTGTAATTTTGGTGGTTTCATATTCCCTATACCAAACAAAGCCACTGGCGGGACAGCTACCATATATTTTATAAACTCTTATAAGTCTAAAGGGATGTTTAATAAACCGACTATAAAATTAGACAATATGGTTGTCTGGTTTGGAAGAACATACAGATTTCTGTAATGTGCCGAAGCTGGTTACTCCATAAGACAAATAAATGAATTAATAGTAACTAATGATGACTCAATGAATAATAATATAAATAAACAAGTTGATAGAACTGCGTTGAGTTAATTATAAGCCATAAAGTCTACATGGTCACTTAAAATGTACGAACTTACGAAGCGAACGTGCATATAATTTAAATTTGCTGCCAAGAGATTTGCAGCATTCTATCGTAATTTATGGGTTTGACGTTCCATCTGCATCGTTATACTTAGTCTTAGTTAAATTAGTTACACCACTTACATAATAAACCCTTGTTAAAATGTAAGAGAACGAACATTTATCATTGAAGTTAATGTTTCGTCGAGTCAATAAAACATTATATTATCTTGTAGTAAAGTTATTAGTCAGTGCAAAATAGCAACTTCTTCTAGATGAGACACAACAATCACATGATACTTTAACCGGTCATATAGGCATGAAAGTAATTTGTATTATGAACTAGCTTACGCCCGCGACTTCGTCTGTGCAGGATTAGTAGCTTATTACCTTCTCCAAGGCCATACCTATCTTTATACCAAAATGTAGTAAAATATTTACATGGTCAAACTCAATTTATTGCTAGAATAGTAATTATATAGAAATGTAGAGTAAATTTAAACACTAAGTAAATCAATCAGTAAAGAGTAATAATACAATACAGTACTTACCTAAGTACATACAAATATAAAATTAATCACAATGGAAAAAAACTGTCATTACCTTTCATCACCCTTGACGGTCGCCGAGTAAGTCTAGTATATCGAAATGTCAAAATGATAGCGTGGTTTTGACTTAGCTATCAGAAACTTTTTAGACGCTTTTTCACCCGCGTGGTAATGGATGATGATGATGATAAAAAGTATTCTATGTGTTAATCCAGCGCCTCATCTACATCTTCATACCAAAACTCATCAAAATTGGCCCCGCCATTTGTGCGTGAAAGAGTACCAAATATCCAACACATCCATACTCACAAACTTTCGCATTTATAATATTAAGTAGGAGTAGGATTCTTACATTGTGTGTCATTCAATAAGACTGAATTCTCTATTATGACGTAAATACACGTATACTGTTAGGTAAGTGCAGAATTCTGTATCACGGCTCCTATTAACTTTGAATAGGCGTGAATTTTAAACAAACTGCAGAGAGCTGTGTCAATGCCGGATTTAACCTACATTTTGATTTAGCGTGAAATCGTGTGACCTGTCACTAAGTTGATAGAGGTCTAGTTCGTATTAATTATGAACCTAAATTTTGTTAATCTCGTAGCTTCAATTTATACGTGAATAAAAAAAAAAAATACGTCGATGCTAATTCGATAAAAAATGTTAATGTATAAAATTGTTGGAATTCTAGAAATGTAAGAACCTTTTGAACGTTAACGAAAAAAACACTCAAATTAATTCCAATAACAGCACTCTCTTTCAGTTATTCTTTCAAAAAAACATCACAAAGGAATAGAAAGAAAAACAATGAACCAGAAACGGTGAACGAAAAAGAAATTCGATGAAATCATTTCTGTACGAAATTGTTGCTATGGGCAGGGGAAGCTTAATGTATAATTCATGTCTAACACCCCCCACGTCCGCAACAGGCCAAAAAGGGACTTAAATTGACCGTGGATCGGCAATTCAACCGTCCATTTGCAATATTGAAACCCGATATTAATTATAGTCAAGTATATTTCAATCTCAGGAGGGAGATATGAAGGTTTATAAGTAACAGAGTTAATCCGGGGTTTGTGTACGAAAAGGACTGAATAAACAATGTTTAGTAATGGCCAAACAACAAACAAGCCCTACTTACCTGTCGTTTGGTTTATGCGAAATGAAAACACCTGGTCCTGAGGGCTACAGGCGCAGCCGTAGCCAGAATCGGATTTGGGGCATCGATGTAAAATCAGCTTCAATTTGGTCACAAACAAAGTCATGGTTCATAGAATTACATTAACACATGCAATTCAACTTAATTACATTTTTAGAAAGCTTTTTTTCTCAAAACTAGTATTTTGCTTAGATAGATCTTAACCGCGGGTTAAGATCTATTAATATATACATATATAATTTAATATATTAACATCCAGAAACGGATTGTTTTGCATATTTTTCGACAGTTTTATCATACATAAGGTCTGCATCCCAAGATCCCAGCATTAGACATTATCTGTTAAACCATTAACAACCGACACATATAATCAAAATATTTCTAAAATGGTTTACAAAGTAAGGGGGGGAGCAAATGGTACGCGGTGAGATATTTTTAACATGTTTCCTAAAACTTCATAGAAGGTTCTTATACATTAATAAAATAAAAAAAGATGCGAGGTTATGGCGAGGCCGAAGGCCGAGTCTACTACGCGAATGAAGTCGCGGGCATTCGCTAGTATATAATATTATGTGATGGCAGTGATGACGTAAGCACAGGAGAGATGTGCTACTGTACCCTTTGAGGTTATGACGTTAAAGAACATTCCATGCATCTTTTGGAAACTAATCGTAAGAGGTGAGGAAAACTGAGTTACTAGATGGAAGACCTCTTGAACAGGAAATCGTCTCGATTGGTACCACCGCAATGCAAGATATTGTACCGTGAAGCAGTAGTGCGCCAGAGTAATAAGTTGTAAAAGGCACTATAGCTAGTGAAATTTATGGGCGAGTGAGACTCAAAATCCATGGTGACGTGCACAGTGCAGAGCTCTCAGTGTCAGTTGTAAGCTCTGGGTGGGGCTGCAGTTTTGTCATGCGCAAGCATATTAGATTAGAGAGAGATAGAAGATTCTGCATGCATGGGAAGCATGCAGAATTAGCATGTTTATGTGGGAATGGGCAGATCACCGAATACATTGTGAAAGATGCGGGAAGTTGAAGTACGCAAATGTCAAATAGCATTTTATTGTCGAATTCAAACAATTTCAATTTCAAACAAAGGTTGCCTATGTTTAGTAATGGAAGTCTTCCGATTGATTGATCCGAGTAAAGTACGTTTAATGATCGTTATATAAGAAATACTTGAACATGGTAAATTCATATTCCATCTAGATATCTAAATAATGCTATTTACCCCTTGGTCCAGCTACCTAGCTACGACCCATGGTCATAAGGGTTCGCCCTAAAGAGGCTCCCATTGTAAGCTTCTCGTGGGCAAAACATAACGTGTAGCGTCATACAATAATATTGTAAGGTTTACATAGGGTCCTAACATTGTATGCCGGGTTTATGACGGACGTGTGTGCCAGTGATACCCAGAAAGTGTACTCTTGACACCGTTATGAGGGCTTTATATATTAGCTTTAATTATATTATATATCAAGACATGAGTCTTCGACCAATGTGTGTTGCCAGTGATGACTTATCGCACTGAAACGTGGTCTCTTACTATGGGCCTCATATATAAGCTCAAAGTCGCACTACGAGTTATGGCTCTCCATAGCTCGTTGTGTGACTTTGGCTATGCTTGGGGTTTTTCTACGTGATCGAATTAGAAAGGAGGAGATCCGTAGAAGAACGAATGTCACCGACATAGCCCAGAAGATAAGCCAGTTGAAGTGGCAGTGGGCAGGCCACAAAGCACGTAGAACAGATGGCCGATGGGGCCGGAAGGTTCTAGAGTGGAGACCACGGACCGGCACGGGCAGCATACGTGGTCCACCGACAAGATGGACTGATGACCTGATGAAGGTAGCAGGACGACGTTGGATGCAGGCCGCTTCCAACCGGTCCTTTTGGAAATTTGTGGAGGACGCCTATGTTCAGCAGTGGACGTCCTACGGCTGAGAAGATGATGATGATGATAATCAGCAAATACGTTGTTTATGGAAAGTGATGTACCTCTTCGTGCATTTTCTGATTAGTCCTACCTACGCCTATCATGATTTAGTAAGCTCACTTATCACTACTTGTGAAATGGAAAATGATTTTTGGAACATCTCAAAATTGTATATTATTATCTATAACTATATTATATAATTACTTATCCTATCTTATGAACTGACTGACTGCTAACAAATTATAAATTTTGACACTCTATGGCTTTCCTTTGTACCTAAGTATCCACACAGGAATGGTTTCTGGAAATTTCACCCTTAAGAAGGTGAAGTGAATGAAGCCTAACGAAGATATACTAGTAATAACTAGTATATATCCTTAAACCGACCACGAAAAAATTATTCATAAAAAAATATTTACTAATTCATCAGCCAACTCTCATGATTTAGCACGAAATCGCATCCCTGCTGATAGGGAATTTTGTGCCGATTTAAAAATGCAAATTTGAGTCTATATGTCCGTATTTTTTTGGTATCAAGTGACGAGGGTCAAGTCGTGCACCTGATGATAAGTGACACGCCTACCCATAACAGTTGCATTGTGTCCCAGAACATTAAGATTCAAAGTTTTGCTTGGATCTGAAATATTCTCATCACCCTGAGACATATGTCAAGTTATAATATATGTTAAGTCTCATTTGCCCAGTTCTTTCAGCGCCCTTCGACCTTAACAATGTAGAGCTTGCACAGGAACTAGTAGATTAAAACTAAATCCTATTCGGTAGGGTCTCGAGCAGCAGCCAGTTGGTCATAAATCAGACAATGTGATGAATCCAGCGCGAGACAGCCAGCGAGCTATAAAACAGTTACAACCAGATCGTAACTGAATTTGGTTCTAAACTTTATTGCGAGTGATGTCGGTACGTTTTAAGATCTCATATATAAATAGTACGATCCTGACAATGCCTTGTTTGTCACAGATAGCCAACCTTGGATCGATAACATGGCTTGTATCAAGGTAGTATAAATAAGGAACCTAGATTATTTCTGACAATACAGGGTAAATGTTAGTGAGAGGTGGGTGTTTTCTAAAGAAAGGTGTAGCAAGTCATTGGGGTCAGATGTTTGTCTTGAACTTCATTGTGGTTGAAGCGTGTGCTGACTGGCCTCTTCGAAATGAAATCGCGTGGTTAGACCTAATATACTCCTTATTCATGAGCGGTAGGTTCTAAAATAGTGTGTATTTTTTCCATTGCCTAAAGCAAATTGCTATTTTATTATTTGTAACTATGTGTCTGTTTCTTTTTGTCCTTCAGATAACACGTTCACAGTGGTGGTGGAAAAAGACGGCCGAGGCCTTGGCATGTCCGTTTGTGGTGGAGGCGGCCTGGTGAGGATCCGCAGGCTATACCCTCCCCAGCCCGCCTGGAGGACTGGCATGCTAGCGCCCAAAGACCTACTCTTGTCCGCCAACGGAGTTCCTTTAGCCGGCCTTAGCACCTACGTAAGTTATTTAATTCAAAGGTTTGTTATAGGGTCCATAGAGTTAATATGCCATATCAAGGAGTTGCAATGACTTCGCGTCGTTAACTATTAGGGTGTTTTTGACTGCGGTTACCTTGTAAAGACACCTGATCGTCCCATCGACTATCTCTCTATGTAAGTATAGTCAGAGCCAAAATAGTATAGGGATTAGGGATACCTAAGCATTGTGTTCTTTCACCACACGTCAATCAGGTCGTACTAAGTTAGAGATCTGTTTCCAAGATTCCGTCTTGGTAGTTACCACCGCAGTGCCACATATTCTGACTTCAAGCTGTAGGGTGTAAAAGTTTGTTTGTGTAGGACATACCTAACGTAATAATACAACATAATACTATACCTATTATAGACAGGCATAGCGATATTGCATATTTCGCCACTTGATCATCACCACCATATTACGAAGTGACGAGATTGGCCCATCGTTGGGTGAGATTTCGAGCGCCACGCGTGCCATATTCTGGCACCAAACAAGTCATAACATGCCTCGGTAACTTCAATGAGAACTTTGCCTTACATTATCTTTGTACGCATAAGTAGTTTCATATATTAACCTAATTGCAGGCATTCAGAATCGATATTAGAGTTGACCAAAATTGTTTGGCATGTTTATATTGAAAGACCTCCTGCTGATCGATTTCATTGCCCCATAAATTATTTCAATATGCAATTACGTTCAACGCTCTATGTTTATTTTGTCCGGTATATTTACGACTGGTCCGAACGATTTCCATTTGAAAAGTTTCAGTCGAAGAGCACGAAGTAACCATTTTTCATGTGTTATTACTTTTCTCCGTTTCTACTTGCTTAATGTTATGCAGATTTCTGCAAAGTTTAATTAAAGTGTCGCACGACTGCGAGAGGCAAACAGAATAGCAGAGTTGGTAGGAACAGTAAAATTTATAGTACGTAAGTGTACATGTTACGGCTGAAACATGAAGTACAACTGTACCTAGGTTTAGTCTCAGACAAAAAAAAGTCAGATAAAAAGACAGAATGTTGCGAACAGAGAAGTGAGGCCGAGTAAAACTACGCCTCACCGTGTATAACAAATACAACACGTACAACAAAATTATTGACTCGTCGACTCGTCGTTCGACTGCAGTCGAATTATCGCGGCGAGTGGAATCAACACGTAAAGTTTTAATTATCAATTCATTTAAATTTGTTTATATTTGATTATTAATGAATTTTTAATAATTTTAATTTAATTTGAATTACCATGGCAGTGCCGATGCACGCACATGTAGTTTAGAAATTGGGCTCATTTTTCTGTTTACAACATTCTGTCTTGACTTTTTATTTTGTCTGAGGGTTTAGCTAGGTTTAAAACTATAGGTGACGCGGGTTGCAGTTGCGTGTATCCCATTTATTAACAGTTAAAACTAGGTGTAGCCTTCACTATTAAGCTACACGGAGATACAACTAATCATCGTTATCTTAAACTCGATATAACAAACAACATTAATGCAACAGCGTAAATAATAATTGTTGCAGTCACGCACGATTAACCTACCGCTCATTTCGCTCGTCGTCACATTTAAACATGACTTTGTCCGCATTGGATAGCCTTAAACTTAAACCAACTGCAACTGGGCCGGCTGCACCTACTTTTACCGGCTAAACCTAGGTAAAGTTCAGTTTATTGTCTAAACATATATTTACAATACCTAGGGAAGAAGTGTGTCGCCGTCCAGGTGTTAAGCCTAGTTCGGACTATGCTAGTAATTTAGTAGAGTAGCGAGTAATTTAGTGGCTAAAAGTGTGCGAACCACAACAATTTAGTCTAGTAGTTTATCGAACGGTTTAGTCGAGTCGATCCATTTTATTCTATTTTTTTCGGGCGAGTAGGGCCTTCCACCACGCGTCCGTGCCTACAGGTTCACCGGCTAAACGAGTCCGAACCTGTAGATTAGTCGAATAGTCGAGTAGGCCGCTGAAATGCAGCCCGATTATTTTGCAAAACACTACTCACTTGTGTACTGTACTCGACCGTAATACGAACGATTACTGGACAGTATCGAGTAGTTTAGCTTCTAAATTACTCGCTACTCTTCTAAATTACTAGCCTAGTCCGAACTAGGCTTGTATGTTTCTGTTATTACCTTACAAGTCACTAGGCATAGTTCTCAACAAGACCTAATGGAAGTCCTGGGTTCTGGAATAGTTAGTGGTCTTAACAATTACGTCATCCGTCTGAAACCCTTCCGTTGCTAGTACATAATGCGCAAGACTAAGTAATCGTATAAAACGCTAACTAATAAGGTCACGAATGTAGGGTCCAACAAGCAAAGTTGTTGGTAAAATAAAAGAAGCTGTGGGCTTATATTATTTCTTTTCTTTTATACTGCAGGTTAAACACAGGCAAGCTGTTCATACTAAACATTAGATACCCTTTTCTGTTATCTTTACCTTGAGCATTCTCCATTTCGGTTGGTTTTTCGCGCATTTTTTATTCATCGTACACCTTTGTCCTTTTTACAAAAAACTGCTTGCATATAGATAGGCCAAGTGAGGCAGTAAAACACGGCGTTGTGTTTACCAAAATAAACAGTAAGTCGCGTTAAAAATGCCATTTGTTGTCGCAGCACCTTCCTCGGTCGACTGCCGGTTATAAACGTAAAAACTTTTATGAAACTCCACGGCGAGCCCTCGGGCTCTACTGTAATAAACTGTAAAACGCCCGCTGCGAAGTCATACGAATTATATAGCTTATGTATACACAGTCCGTCTGAGCTAAAATTCTCATTTACGCAATAGGCTACTGAAATTAAGAAGCGAGTTTGAGCGTTGAGTATAATAGGTACCGTGTGAAAACGATTTCGAGAACAAATTCAATGTTTCTAATAAATAAACGCGCCATTAACTCGATTTCGCTTGGGAAATTCCATTATTTCCCGAACAATTTCGCCACTGCCACTCGCCTGTTCCCTAGGGCGCAGCGTTTCAAACGGGTTCAAACTGTTATTACTTACATTTTACATTACAATCGGAGGTTAGCGTAATTCTGTGAACACAATTTTGATGACAAATTATGGAAACTGCTTGGTATTGGTAAAGTTATCGCTGTTTGTCATGATGGCCAGAAAACTGCATTTAATGCTTCTCCAGACACTTTTGTATCCATCCTTCAAGGAGTGTGGATTTGGTTTTGTTCGTTCACGGCACTGAGCTGTGTACAGCATTTAATAAATCAAGCATAATTGCAAATTTTCTGTTTCGCGTATATACTTATTTTAGTTTTACTAACGGCCGTTTTCAATAACCTATCGATCATCAGTTTACCTAAGTAGATATTTTCCTTCAGGGTTGGGGGAGTACAAGGGCAAAATATCCGCCAAAACATGACACTGGCAGAGTAACGTCTTTCCACGTTAAAAAGCCACATAAGAAGAAGAAGAAGTAGATATTTGATACTATTTGTATGGATGTTATGTCAAATTTCTTTCGGTAGTAAGGAAAACTGTGGATAGATAGATTATTGAAAACGGCCGTTACTCTAATTGTTTTTGTATGCTCATTCGAAAGATCTCGGTAAATGTGTGACGTCATTCCTCAAGCGTTAAAAACGCGAAGTTAACATATTCGGGCGACCCGAGCGGTCGCTGCCAGTGACACGTGAAAAATAGCGACACCATCCTTTGTTCTTGCATTAACTCACTGCTGTAATGAAAAACTAGTTGGCAGCCCCATATGGGTATGTTTCATAATATTTTTACTCTGCACTAGATTACTGACTTATAAATTGTGATATAAAAGTTTCTGCACTTCATAGTAATAGTATTTGCTAAGTAGAAACATTGTAAAAATGTATATAAAAAGAATGGCCCTGAGATTTTTGCTGCTTTTTCTCGGTAGGCTCTTTAAATTTTGGAACGCGGTGGTAGTCTTTAAAGTACATTGTAATAAATAATTGACGTTCATAAAGTGCGTCTTTGATGCCTAAATTGAATAAATGAGTTTGACGACTTCATGACTGCTTCTGAGGAGGCTTCATTTTTCATTTAATTTTATTTATGCCACGTCGAACCTTAGCTTGAATTTGCTATTTTTTTTAGGTTTTCGAAATGATTACGTAAAAGGATTCTCAGTATTGTGCAAGGTACATTAAATAGGAATTATTGACCACATATAGGTACCACAAACATGCATGCACGTCTTGGAGCGTGTGCGAAGATTTTATGTTCTTCGAGCAAATGTATCTTCCAGCTACGATGTAAACTAGGATTGTGAGTCTATTGGCAACTAATGTTTAAACTACAAAGTAACCTTTAAAACGCTTTCAAATAATAAAACTTTACATAAATGATGAGACTTTGGTGCTGTCTGTTTGTCTTTAAATCACATTTGAATCTCTAACACTATACATCAGCCGTAAAGTTAAAATTGGGTAGAGTTCATGTCTGGTCTCACATAGAAGCTCTTCGTTTATTTTACATACAATTTTGTTTTAACCTTCTTTTTTTAACCAAACGTAACTTTAAAAAAATCCCATCTTCATATATAAGGAAAACTTTACTCAAAGACCGCACCGTAACATAGGAGGTACCTTGCGGGTGCCAAATCAACGAGGGCCATATGCATGAGTTCTTACTAAATACGAGTGAGTAGCGCTAAACAAAATTACCTTGTTTTCTTTTTCTCGTCTGTTTAAAAGGTTATAGACATACAGGGTACGTTCAGGCAAGCGCCGTCAACGCTCACAACTGTCGCGCCTCGGTTTACCGTTCCCTTTGGTTGACAGTAACAGCTCGTAATGATCACGTAGGACCTTCAAACCGCGAGCGTTGTGGCAGTTGTGGTCGCGGCGTGAGCGTTTCCGGTGACGTCATCGATGACTTATCGAACTCCGCGAGTCATTTCGACGCTTTCCAGAACGTAGCCTCAATGACGTTTTAAATCATTAGTAGCAGTAGAATAGTAGAACTCTTTAAGAACGAATTCGTCCGGAAAAGAACTGTCACCATACATATGTCTACCGCGCAGCAGTAATATTCGCATTACTATGTTCCGGTTTGAAGGGTATCAGTGCCGGTGAAATGACAAGCAGTCAACGTAATATCTCCTGCGATTGGCGGCACATGTGATGAAATGCCGATGCATTTGCCTAAACCGATGATTTAGGCAGAGGTTACCGCTCAACACCTCCAGGCATCCTCCTCGTTCTGTAACCTAAAACATAAATTTTTTGTACAATAACATGGCCTACTTCAACACTAATAAAAAGTGTGAAACAAGTTGTCTAACTCATTTTAGTAACCCTTACTACTTACGGGATCGATTGTTGTCGTTCACCGTCAATAATTGTTTATATTTGAATTGAAAGGCCGGTTGGCGCAGTTGGTAGCACCCTTGCCTTCTGAGCCGCTGGCCCCGGGTTCGATCCCCGGTCAGGTCAAACATTTTGTGTGCATGAAAATGTCTGTATGATCTGTGTCTGGGTGTGTATATGTATTTAAGTATACGTACCAGTCATCAGGTTACCATAGTACAGAGTTTGGGACCTGAAGACCTGCGCTTAAAAAAAAACCTATTATTGAAGTGCCACTTTTCATGTGTGAACTTTTTAAATTATTTTTGTTAATTATTGCCTTAGTGGTTGTTTTGTTGGTGTATAATTAAATAAATAAATAAGGATATCATCCAGATATGCGAACAGAAGTTCGACCTACTACTCATTTATTGAAGTCGGTTAAGAACTGTTTATCGCTAATTGGCAATTAATATGACAATTCATTCAAGATTGCCTTACCCTTATTTTCGAGGCGAGTGATTCTAATGTTTTTTTTTATCTTAGATTTCAAACATCCGCGGCATAACAATGAAAATTCAATCTCTGAAAGAGTTTTGTAATTAAAAATGTCTAGTTTAATTATTCAGTATATTTCACTATTGAGAATTTATACGCAACTGAATTCTACTTTTTAAGGGTTCCCTACCTCAAAAGGAAAGAGGAACCATCAGGGAATCTCTTTGTTGTCCGTCTGTCTGTCTATCAAGACAAGGCCCATTTTGTCAGAAACGCGTAGAGGTATCAAGTTGAAATTTATATCAAGTAATCGGGTCTACGGTCTCCTTTAGCTGTGAAAAATCTATCTTGTACGATCATAAAATACTACGGTTACGTCGCATATTTTGCGATTTCACAACGGAATCATATCAATCATCTATAGGGTACTTCCCTTTGACCTAGAATCATGAAATTTCAAGAAGCAATGTCTTTTAGCATACGTAAAGGAATAAATATGAAAACCGTTAGTATATAGTAAAAAAAACGACTTTATTACTACAAACTTATTATTTGCGGTTTGTGAAATAATTGTGTATAGGGATAGAACGGCATAGGTAAGTTTGTCAGAAAAAGTCTTCGATGGGCGAACTATTGAACTTGTGCGCACGTCCAACTCGTACTTTTTGTTATCTTAACAGTACTGCTAGCATATTATACTGTCCATATGATAATGTAGGATAAAATATGACAGTAATTAACGATATTAATTTTTAAACTTTCGCGATGTGAAAACATATTTATATGATATTGACGGGGCTTAATCGCGTTAGTAATAGTATTTATTTACCTCGACGTTTCGATCAAGTTGCATTGATCGTGGTCACGAGCGGATTGAAGAGGCGGGTGTCATTGTCTTGAAGTATGGAGATAATTTCTAATATTCCCCCAACAGTTGTTATAAAAAGTCATTGTCCCGACACACAACACTAATTTATTCTCAGAAAAATCTGTCGATATCCTTAGTAAAAGTAATAAAAAACAGAGCGAAATATTTCACGGATATTACCGAACAAACATTTACCCGTAAACAAATTAATAATTAAATATTTTCAGTGTTGTCAGAATCTGGCAACGAAACTTAAAAATCAGATGTGTAGCATCTATCATGGGTTTAAATTATTCGTGAAGACAATTTCATGCGAGATAAAGGGAAAACAAATTTCAAAGTTTCTAGAAAATGTTCAGTTCTTCAAGTGAATTAAAAAGTTGCAATATTGTACATATCTTGTACTTCTAAAAAATGAATACGGAAGCATAAGTAAAGCCAAAGAAGCCAACCGTTGAGGTTCGTGGAAAGCTACCAAGAAAATACAAATTCATTTTTAGTGCGGCACTTCCAGTAAGTCATCAGCACTAGAGATATTTAAAAAAAAACTTTAAACCATTCGCTTATATACTGAAAATGTCTGCGGCTGAAAAAAAAGATTCGATATAGTTCACCCGTTCTGGTAACGTTAGGTCAACAGACGTATTGTGTTACAGGAAGCCCTAGAAGTCCTCCGTACAGCGAACGCACGGGTCGAGTTGCGAGTGTGTCGACCCCCGCCTGACGCCCTGGAGAGCGTCACACCTCCCGACCCCCCGACACCACCCGCGAGAACTACCCCCCACCCACCGCACCTTCCGCAACATCTGCCTCCGCTGGACCCCCTCAATTGCCATCCAATGCATGCCAGGTATGTATTAGAAAAAACCAACCAAGTGCGAGTCAGACTCTACACGAAGGGTTCCGTACCATTATCTAATAATAAATATTTCAAGTCCATCGTCTGCAGCTTTAACATCCCCTACCCACAATATAGAAGAGTATATTAAAGACTCAATACAGAAGACAATAGCTTTGTCAATTGTTGTAATATTTATTATTATATTCTTACTTCAATCAGGCTATCCCAAACGACAAGCAGCGCGACCACATCCTCATCAGAAGGGCGTGGTCGACGCGAAGCCAGTCCTGAGGTGGACCGTCATACTCTACATCTGCCAGACTTGGACCGCCCCCTGCCAGTTTTCGACATAATATACGGGGTATGTATAGCGTATGTATAACTTATCAGGTTTCCATCGGACTAAAGTAACCTTGCGCTACGGACATACCATTAAAATGACAAGTACAATTAGAAAAATTTAATACCGAATTCCATTCCATTCTATTCAGTTATTGGAGTGTAACTCAAAAACTACTGGACCGAAATAGGACCACACGGGAAGCACCAATTTTCAAACAAAAATAGATTTTCGAGAATCGGTGCACCCAGTCGAAAGTTATGAGGTAACAAACATAAAAAAAACATACAGTCGAATTGAGTACCTCCTCCTTTTTGGAAGTCGGTAGAAAAACAATCGAAATTAGTAAATATTTTTGATATGACGCGGTCCAACCCCAATTTTAAAATAATTTACGATGCTTTACGTAAGGTTGAAAATCGATTGTTAGATTGGACGATGTAATGCGAAAATGCGTTAATTTTGTACGTTTTCTTTACATTTTTCGATATATACTAGCACAATTGAAAAAACTGCTGGTTATTACTTTAGTACTATACGTTGACTATGTATTACGTAAAAAAAATATAGTGTTATCGCTGAAAATTCTGAGAGTTTGGACGTGAAAGTTTATTCTTGTGGACCTATTCAGGATTTTTTTCTGCTGAAAGAGAGTTATATTTATGAATTTTATTCGGTTATTACTCTTTTCCAATTCCTTTTCTAACCTTTGTATTTTTTTCATAATATACTATCTATCTGTTTCGTTACACTTGGTGTTTAAAAATTCTGCTTTTTCTTTAATCAGGGTACGAGCGCGTCTTAAAACAAAATTCACATATACGCATCCGATATTTTTCAACTTATGCACGAGTATCAATAGTCCACTATACACTTACCGACATTAGTAAAATTATTGTTACTGCTTCAAAAGATGTATCTTATAATGGTTTAAGAATTTTAATGTTTTATACTAGCCAAAGAGTTTATCGGGATAGCAGCAAAAAAAATGCCGGTATACTATAGTATTAAGAGGCTCGTCTTTGTCAAAGATCAAGACTTAATTTTAATAATAACTAAATCACATGCAATTATCTGATATGATTTACAAAAACCGTTATTACTGTAAGTAGATGTGTCCAAACATGACGAGGTTTTGTCGTGTGTTTGGACTTCTTACGGTCACCAGACCACGTTCTTGGAACAATATATAATTAAATAACAATGTAACCGTTGCGGAAGTTACAAAAGTGTACTAAATTTCAACTCGATCAGATGCCGGCAAGAACTTTGAAAATTGATTACAATGTTCCAAACCGAAAAGGCAAGCATACCTACGAACGAAGCAACGTAAATAAAAGCTTGAAATAAGAAAGGAGATAGATGTGAAGGAATTTTCTCGTACTTAGGTACATTTTCCATTCGGAAAATACGTCTTGTTATTCCAATATCAGTGACATAAAAAGGCAAATAATCTCCAAATCATTTTATGGCTCACTTCCATCAGAATTTAATACAAGACCGTTTTTATTGGCATTTTACTGTTCTTTGCAAGCAGGAAAGTAGTCAAGGGTCGGATTTTGGGGTTGACAGATGTAAAAAATCTTTATTCTTATTATATATTAACAGTTATGTAAAACAAAACACGTGGTTATCCTACGGATGAGTGATGATGATGATGATATAAACAAAACAGTTGCTAGATCGGTGTCTGGTGCGGCTAATCGATTAAAACTCTCTCCTTATTTGTTGGAATTTCTGCGCCTGCAATCAGCCGAGTGCCTTCAACTCATAACCACCTTTCTGGTGATGCTATAAATACTGGTAGTGTCAAATATTAGCCCGTTAGTCCTTTACCCCTTAGAGATGAAAGAAAAAATGTCTTATAGTTTAGCAGAAATCCGTATTCAGGAAGATCCAAATTCTTCCTAATATATATAACAACTAACAGGATTACAGCCCCCAATCGTTCACCCTAGCTACGATCCTGGGTATTCGTAATATCTGTGGCCCGTAATGTTTTTACACTGATGGAACTCGACTCCAATTAATAAAAGCTTTTTGTTCACGCCCCCAGGATGACGGATCGGTGGTAAGTTAATTATTTTGATTGGGATTAAGCTACAGCTCATATGAATCTGTAATAATAAAAAAAATTAAATATTTAAATTAATATTTAGTAGAAGTTTCTCTTCTTCTTAATTCTGGTAAAATAGAGGCTTAAAAAAGTTACGCAAAGACACACATATCATACAGAATAATAAAAGTAAAAATAAAGACTACTCTATAAGCCTCATGGTGGGGGTCAAAGGGGTCAGTAAATTATGGAGTCTTCATGATTGATTACTAACATGTACAGTCGGTGCGCTAAGATGTATGAACAAAATGATTTCCAAACTGTGTCAATGTATTAAATTTTGTAAATTTAAACAAAAAGTGTAGCTTATCGTAAAGTCATTTGTATGTCATAAGTCTAAAGTAATTTAGACTAAGGCTTTATAAAATACTGCGACGTATCATAGTTAGCCCCTTAGAGAGTATGGGTCACTATCCTCCAGACCAACTCAGATTTGAGGCTGCCCGAAGTACTCCCAACCCAAAAAAAAACAACCGAAGGCTAATCCTCCGAAATACGAAAGCAATCAGTTTTGAAAATGTCTCAAGCGGTCGAGTGACTGCTACAGGCATTTTTAAGTCACCCACCCAGGTCTTGATGGCAGCAAAGTTTGTATACAAAAGAATAAAATTTAATGTATGCCATAAAATTTTAATAACAAATTCGTAGCATCTCGTAGCTAGCGTAGATGAGCATTTTCACCAGTTAAATATTCGTAGTACCTGAAACAAAATATACTGCTGGAATCATCCCATTTTGCTTTGTTAGTAGTTTTACCGACCATAATCCGATTAAAACTACTACACGTGCTGTGGCGCTGTCCAATTGAAAAATTAGTTGTGCGACCGGGAGAGGAAACTGTTACTCGTAGAAACTGGTAGTAAAGGTGACTTAGTAAAAAAATTCAATTCTAAATTCTGAAGGGCACTGAACTGCTCGATTCTGCTTAGCTGATAGACTTGCTCAACTCGCACCGAGTTACATGAAAAAAAATCTTGAATATGTTTCTTCTGCTAAGATACACTCATGTTTGGTTCCAGGAGTTCGATATAGTGATGACGAAAGTGAACGGTTCACTAGGGTTCACTCTGCGGAAGGAAGACCATAGTGCTTTAGGGCACTATGTGAGAGCTCTAGTAAGAGAACCAGCACTTAGTGATGGAAGAATACAGCCTGGAGATCGAATCGTTGCGGTGAGTGGACTATACTTAATATACTTAATTATACAAATCTCAAGTGCAGTGGAGAAAGAAGGTAAAATAACATTTCAAGTTTATTCTGTTATAGTTTACTATATTTATTTTACCATTTTCTATTGAAACTTACCTAGTCGTGTACAGATCAAATGTTATACTCGTAAATAGTGTTGTGGGTGCTTAATTATAATGATTGTGTAAACACATACCTACCTATCTTATTGTATGTAATGTGAACATTGTGCTAGTTTGCCAAATCCTGTGAGATTTCCTACGTAGGTAAGTACCTACATAATCATGATGTTTATCACGATACTACACACCTTGGCCATACAACTACAATAAGAAGGTTTAGGTGAGGAATAAAAATTATGCCGATATAACATAAAATAATTCGGAAAAACACTTTGGCCATACAACTACAATAAGTAGGTTTAGGTGAGGAATAAAAATTATGCCGATATAACATAAAATAATTCGGAAAAACACTTTGGCCATACAACTACAATAAGTAGGTTTAGGTGAGGAATAAAAATTATGCCGATATAACATAAAATAATTTGGAAAAACACTTTGGCCATACAACTACAATAAGTAGGTTTAGGTGAGGAATAAAAATTATGCCGATACAACATAAAATAATTCGGAAAAACACTTTGGCCATACAACTACAGTAAGTAGGTTTAGGTGAGGAATAAAAATTATGCCGATATAACATAAAATAATTCGGAAAAACACTTTGGCCATACAACTACAATAAGTAGGTTTAGGTGAGGAATAAAAATTATGCCGATACAACATAAAATAATTCGGAAAAACACTTTGGCCATACAACTACAATAAGTAGGTTTAGGTGAGGAATAAAAATTATGCCGATACAACATAAAATAATTTGGAAAAACACTTTGGCCATACAACTACAATAAGTAGGTTTAGGTGAGGAATAAAAATTATGCCGATACAACATAAAATAATTTGGAAAAACACTTTGGCCATACAACTACAATAAGTAGGTTTAGGTGAGGAATAAAAATTATGCCGATACAACATAAAATAATTCGGAAAAACACTTTGGCCATACAACTACAGTAAGTAGGTTTAGGTGAGGAATAAAAATTATGCCGATATAACATAAAATAATTCGGAAAAAAATAATAAATCTAGGATAGGATAGCTATAGTTAAAGTTTTTCGCGACAAAATTTAGGTATAGGTACTTAGGCGTTTTGTTAAAATAAACTCATAATAAGCTCATATACTAGGTACTTGCAAATGTGTAAAGTAACCGAGTGGTCGCAATTTTGTTGATATTTTACGGGTAAGTAGGTAGTTTATTCCCTCATGACTTAAAATGGTGCGTCTCCTTTTAGTTGTTAATTGCAGAGGCACTCTAGTGTGACACCATTTGCTTGCGACTGCCTAATGTTATATGTGACTAGAATTAAAAGGAATGATTTCCTCACCTTGCTTCTTGTAAATCTAGATGACATTTATTTTTAAATAACGATATTAAAAAATATTTAGTGACGCTTCCGCTACTAGTGTCACTAAATATTTTTTAATATCGTTATTTGATAATGGATTTCCGCAAAGTAACGCCTGAATCAATAAATTACATTTATTTTTGTTTTCAAATAACTATTCATTTCGGGACGATATTGTCGCTAAGCGACTAAGTCCTTTAAATAAGTACATTTTAAAAAGATACTTGTAATAGTGTTGGCGTAAACGTTGGTTACAGTAGCAATTTTTGGTGGAGTCTAACCTGCTAATTATTATTGCAGATGCTAAATATTTTTTCATAGAGTATGATCGTGGTAAATTATTACCAGTGGCCTTAGCACGAATAACTGCGTAAGTGTAACGTGTCGTTCACGTGAAACAGTACAGACTGGCATTTATCTAGGGAAACTCTGACACAGATAACACATAGTTTGTACGCCGAAGCGTACGCTTTGACACTTACGATACGAATACTTTTTCGCAAATTGTTTGGCCTCAGTGTATTATTGAGGTGAAAATTACACAGACATCCTTTTGGCTGATAAGCTGTTTGATACTCATGTCTTCTCTCTACCGTTTCCTACTTTGTTACTTCATGTTGACTGGCCAGTTAGCGCAGTTGGTAGTAACTTTGCCTTCTGAGCCGCCGGTACTGAAATCAATCCACGAAAAGACCAAAATTTTGTATGTATTGTTACATAACATTATCACCTTAACAATTATTATCTGCATCATAATAATATACTTTTGAAACAAACCCATGCTACAATTAAAGCAATGTTGTTTCTCATATCAAATGAAAACGAGAAAACTGACCCGCAATTTTATCGCTAAAGTTGAACATCCTCATTCCCATACAACGTTTGATCGTTAAAAAAGTTTGCTTCGTGTTCAAAACGTCCGTGTAATTAGGTTTGTAATGTCAACAAACAGGGAACATTTTAAAACATTTAAACCCGCGGTTTTGCGTATAAAAATGTTTCTGTGTTTCATAAACTGCCTTTGAAGTTAATTGTTTTGTGTTTGCTTTTGATATTGTTTTTGGATGAGTCAGCAAAGGGTTCGAGGTACTTGACCGCAATGGAAATTGTGGTATAAATACCATCCGTGTCTATTTGTTCACTTACCATCTTTTTTGTGGAGTCCCTCTTGGGGAGTATTCTGTAGCATATACTTTATTATCAGTACTAGCACTCGGTATTATGTTTGAAAGACACCTTAGCGTATTCACGAAGTAACAAAAATCATTACATGTCAAATTTAATACCTCTAACTTACATTATTTAACTGTAGGGAGAGCGGGCCACCCTGTTTAACCGCAAAAATAACCCAAGGTATAAGCATACCAAAATCGGTAAGCAATAAAAAAATAAAATCTTTTTTTCTCGTAGTACATTTAGAGTATTCCTCTTTGCAGTCATAGACTAACATAATATACTTTGCAGTCTCTCATTAATAAATTGTCGATGTGTCGTTTGACGGATTTCATGGTTTCTACTGTGAAAATGATAAAGCACAATACAGTCAAGGGTGATAAAATGTAATGACAGGTTTTTTTCTTAATGATTTACTATTTTAGTGCTTAGGTACTTTATAAGCCGTTGTTAAATGTCAACAAAAATTATTAATTAGTCTGCAACTTATCGCCGAAAAGCATTTCTATATTAATCATAGATAATTTATAATTTAATACTCTACGGTAATTATTAATACCTACTTTGCTAAAATGTTCAGTAAACATAGTTGTAATATTTTTCAGAAAATATATAGAAAAATCTTCAAATTATAAAAACCCAACGCGGAGAAAAAAGTTTTAACTGTGAATGAAAATCTGGTTTAGTTTAGTTGACTTACATCATGGACCACTGGACAATGCCTGATGATAAGCTCCACGCCTGCATGCAGCTTTGCGTAGCGCGGTCATGCGCTCGCCATCTCGAGGAATTGGTCTTTCGAGCATCTTTCTTCCAGCGAATTCTCACCTAAATATAATAAATTAATATGACCGAATATAAAAAAAAAACTCCAATTAATTACTTCCCATAAGCAATAGCACAGCATCGCTTACTGAAGCTGGAGCTATACGTATATCTCTATGTATGGATGGGGTGCGAGAGGTGACGCCCATGCCCAGATCAAATTTAACACTTCGATAAAGTTAAAGTAAATTAGAACAAATACAAAATCTTCTAGACTATACATATTGTATGTACAAACTTAAACTAAATAGTAGAAAATTGACATTTATCTCTTCTAAAAGCGCTGAACAAATGACTATAATCTGAAACAAACAAGCTCTATCAAACAGAAAATAATCATCCGCCAATTCATATTTGCCGGAGAATTCGTAACAAACATACAAAAACACATACAGTCAAATTCACAACCTTCTGATTGGTTAAAGTTTAACTACCTAGTTTTATAACAATGAAGCGATATTTTATTTACAAACCTATTAATTGTATTAATATTAATTAAAAATACGGAATTACTCACGTAATATTTATCGGATAGGTCCGACTATAGTTTCGACCAAATTCGGTGGCCTTTTTCAAGGAGTGTTCGGGACGCCCGCGTCGATGTTAGTATGTTAGTATGTCGAATGTTAGTAAGTAAGTTGATGACTGGAGCTGACAAAAGAGACATAGGGCCGCCATTTTTTCGATTTCAATCAAAATTAGTTAGCAACTGAGATACATAATAGCCCTACATGTACCACTATAGACCGCGTCATCACTTTCCATTAGGTGAGACTGTGGTCAAATGCTTGTTTATGAAATGTAAAAAAGTATTGAATTGAAACACATAAACAATTATATATAGATATATAATCACAGATTTCAGAACTGAAATCTGTGTATATAATATATATTTCCTAGGAACTGCCTAGGATCCTAATCAAATTTGGCTAGGTTATAGATCTCCCGGGGAAGCATATATGATAATTTCGTCATCATCATCATCATCATCATACTCATCTAACACCACGCGGGTGAAACCGCGGGGCGCAGGTAGTGTACCAAATAAACTTTTACACACGGGATTGCGGGACACACAATAACATATACATCACAATATCCAAGACCTACGAACAAACATCTGTGCTCGTCAGTATCACATCATATTGCCCCGGCTAGGAATCGAATCGCGCGCTTCGAAGGCAGGTCGCTACAAACTGAGCTAACGGACTCGGCAACTCTCAGAAACCCCTGCCGTTCGATTCTACAATGTAATGATTCGTCGACGAGCTCACCGATGTCAAATACTTCGCCATTGTACATAAGGTTGTTTTTCCAACGTTTCTTGTCATCTCATCATTTGTTTCACAGATGTTGTCAAAGATGCAACAATGTTTGCTCTTTAGAATCCCACGGCTGGTCGGAGACATTTCGCGTAGATTTGCTAATGCCAAATATTGCCTTATCTGTGTTGTTAGTTGAACAATCTTTTCTCAAACATACCTGGAAATTTAAGCATTACTTTGACAACCTTCTTCGAAATAAATTGAAATTGATGCACTGGCCAAATACATGCGAGCAGCGGCCGGCAAAACTGTATAAAATCCATATATGTCGTGGTTTAGCGAACAGCGGCCAAATAAACTACATAGTAAGCTCATATCTGTCGTATTTTTTTCGTTTTCCCTCCTTAGAGGGTTATGGTCCCGCACTTCTCGTGTATTTGCCAGTGTCAAGTTATTTGTATTACAAAGTTTTAATAGAATATTCTGGAGATATTAGTCGTAGTCAGTCAGAGTCCAAAATGTCAGTCAGTCATGGTCCAGTCAGTCTAAGTCATGCTTTAGTAAAGTGGTGGCAACTTTACCATCAGCTTCTACGGAGTTTTGGAAACAACACGGAAAAACACGTTTCACCACATTATATCACTTGCCCACACTCACGCACGTAAAACAGCACTTAATGAGTAAAACGCCACCAATTTTAAACATTAACACTGAAAAAAAGCATAAGTTTTGATAAATAATAAATAATACAATGCAAAAACGTTGACTTTTCCGCGTTCGCGCCAAAACTCCATATCTGTCGTATAATTCGATCTTTTAATCCGAAACATGGAAACCAAAGAGGTAACTTATCAAAGGTTTCATTTAAATTTTGACTCTGCAAGCTGCAAATTGAAAGGTGTTTATTGAAAAGAATAAATATGAACACTTTAACGCGGGAAATATTATTGTTTGTTATTGATATTGAGTTTAAGTTTGAATACGTACATATAATAATTAAGTATTTACAAATATTATAAAAGGAACATACTTAAACAAAGATTAAGACACTTGAAAATTTATTAAACCATCTAATGAAGGAAAAGTGCCCAGAATACTGGCTGCATTTCCACGTTCAATAGCTAAGCTAATTTTTTATACAAAATGTGAATTTTAGAAAAATAGGAAGGTAATTGTGTTTCACAAAATGAGTTCAAGTGAAGACAATGAATGTGGTGAACTTAAACGCCACCTGAAATTCAAGGGTCGGTAAGAGCCGTAATAGAAAACTTGTTACCGTCAAAATAGAAAGACAAATGTTTGAAAACCTTTCTGCCTACCACTAGTTATAATTTCCGCGCATTATTTGAGAAAACTACTATACAAAGCCTTGTCCACAACTAGGCATTGATGGACTTACGTATTTACACGTTCGTTCATCAATGCCTCTTTTGCTGGCCGCTGCAGCAATGTTAAACTATTACTGTAATGTCTATGTAATCTGTGTGCAGGTGAACGAAACACCGATGTCGAACATGTCTCACGCGGAGGCGGTTGCGTTTCTACGCGCGTGCGGGACGGAAGTGCGGCTGCGACTGTACCGCGACCACGCTGCCACGCCACTGTCGCCTATGTCACCTAAGGAAGAAGCGCCTACAGATTCAGACGTGCCCTTGAATAGGCCGAAACCCCCACTCAGGTAATCACTTCAATTCACTTACAAGTTATAGGAATTTTGACATCAAACGCTTATTGATCTTAAAATTTACTGGTGGTAGTGCCACGCTTTAACCCTATGGGTTACAGCCGAATGGGCCGGCACCAGGGAAGTACCACATTCTCACATAACACCGACGGAATCAATCGGTCTGTGGGAGGTTCCGATATTCCCCCCTTCCCCCTCTTCTTCCCCTCAACCCTCGCACTCGCCAGCCCCCTCCTCCCTCACCACTTCTATTCCTTCCTCAAAGGCCGGCAATGAATCCTCGAGACCTCTGGTATTGCGGATGTCCGTAGGCGAAGTTATCACTTATCATCAGGTGAGTCACCTCGTTTGCCAACCTATCCCATAAAAAACAAATTACTTACCATTGCAATTTTTATTGAGAAAAATACACATCCTTGGACGGGGTTCGAAACAGCGTCTTCCGACAATTTGTGACATGAGCATGGGGCCACCGAGGCATACCGCCCGAGATTGGATAGTGCATTACATTTCAGTGTAGGCACGTAACTGGTTTGCTTTTATAACCTACTAAGGCATGGTACTCTTTGCCTGATCCTGTGATCCCGAGACGTATAATATGGAATTATATATGGATAGTGAATAGTGAAAAGGTATCTTCTAGGCAAGCGTGCTTCATAATCATATCATATCGTCACTGAACATTAGGAGACTTTATGTTCAAACGTTAGCGCACAAAGTTAATAAAAACTGCTTTGAGCAAATTGCTTTCATAATCAATCTAATATTTGAAATATTAGATTGATTATGAAAGCAATTTGACTTACAAATCAAACAGGTCATATGATACGCGCAGCTGGTAGCAACCCTGCTTTTTGCTGCAATCCCCGGACAGGTCGATCCTTTGTGTGCAATGAACATACATGTGGTTTGACGTTTTATTTGGGTATATACCTGTATGTAGCTATGTATACTATACATAAACTTACGTATATATATATTATTCATCAGGTTACCATAGTACAGGCTATGCCTGGTTTGGGGAGCTTGAAGACTTTTGTTGTCCTATAATTATTAATTGGTAAGGCGCGCTCGTATCCTGATAATAGTAAAAAGAATCTTTAAACATCTAGTGTAACGAAACAGATCAATAACATTGTATGAAAAAAATACTTGGGTTAGAAAAGGAACAGGCAAAGAGTAATAACCGAACATAATTCATAAATATTACTCGTTCTCCGCAGAAAAAAATCCTGAATAGGTACATAAAAATAAACTTTCACGTCCAAACTCTCAGAATTTTCAGCGATAACACTATATATTTTTTTAAGTAATACATTGTCAACATATAGTACAAAATTAGTAACCACCAGTTTTTTCAATTGTGTTAGTATATATATCGAGAAATATAAATAAAACGTACAAATTTAAAGCATTTTCGCATTACATCGTTCAATCTAACAAGCGATTTTCAACCTGACGTAAATCATCGTAAATTAATTTAAAATTGGGGTTGGACCGCGTCTTAATTAGATTTCCTGAAATACTAGTTGTTGCTTGGCATATACCTTAATTATTAACATTGAGCATACACGCGAACATTCGTACAACATAAACATGAAACTTGCGCGGAATAAGTTTGTACTATAGCTATACCTATACGTTCCACTAACGACTGACGAGCTCACACTAATTACTGAACAAATGAACCGCGAGTGTAACGAGGTACAAGGCGACGTTGTAAACAACGTGCCAATGTGTTTGGACAATGCTTTCGGAAATGTGAACAAGGACTGGAGAATAGAGAACTGACAAAAGATTCAATGTATAGTACATCCGTATTGAACACTTGTTAGTTTCAAAAGCGTTGTATAATGTATTAGATATGGTTGTGTGCGTGGAAAATTTGTATTGACGGGCTGAATTGCAAATGGCCTTAAGGATATACAACTAATCACAATAGCTAAAACAATATATGATATACGTTCATAGTAATATACATATATATATAAAAATGGTAAGAATGTGTGTGTACAGGGTATATTACGAGGGGCACTCGTTTTACGAAGCCTGAAGCGTCGATGAATGCGTTCCATGAATTGAAAAGGTCCCTAAGGAAGATTGGTCCAACTTTTTTTACAATGGTTCCAGTGAATGCAAAAATATATAAATTTGAAGGGATCTAGAAACTTTCGGTATGACCTAGGTATTATATAGTTGGTATGGTATCTAAAGGATCCTCCAAATATACATTTCATATCATTGATTGCAACGTCTGCTGATATTATCTTTAGCTGATATTAGTATCAAATAATAAGAAAGGTATTTTCTGTTTTGCTTATAAATAAACGGTGCATTAAGTATACCAATCTATAACATATCATTATATAGTGTGTGGTACTGTTTAACATTTGCACTAGCAACCCGATTTCCTTTTTCCCTTTTGTTTACAATGATGAGGTAAAGTTATACTTTAACTTCGAAGGCCTTGTCGAAATCTTGTCGTTCTCGTTGTCAAAATGAAAGTGGATCAATCTTTCTTATTCTCGGATCCCTCTCTCATAATAGTCTTATAAAATTGACGGGCATTGGTGTCGAAATTACCAAGGCTAAAACAAAAAAAAACCCAACGAGGGGCAAAACCCCAACACCAGTTTATATAATTAATCAAGAAATGCCATAATGCGTGCTACCACCGTGGCCGCCATATCCCACCAGCTTCGATCCATCTTTTCGTCCCCAACACCTCAGAGCCTGAAAACCAAGGTTTTCAACCAGTGTGTGTTGCCAGTGATGACTTACGGCACTGAGACATGGTCCCTTACTGTTGGCATAGTGTAAATACTAATAGTGAGTCAACTCGTTTGTTATACCGCAAAATACTTACAAGGCCGTCTCGACGTCTAGTCCCTAAAATAAACAAGGGTTGCCACAAACATATTTTCTTTCTTTACGATTATAGATAAACTATTAGACACGGAAACAATTTAACTATTCTTTATGTAGATATATCTATATATATAACGTCGCGTTTGAAAAACAGTAGGTAGGTAGGCAACGAAATGCATGAATGGACGGTCGTCTTCAGTATGATAACTTATCTATAACTATAGCTATGGTTATGATTATGGTATGGATATCTACGTATATAAGTAACGTTATTTATAGGTAAGTAAACTAGCTGTAGGTACCTACCCCGTACGGCTTAAGTACTTGGGTTTAATCCAACAGAAAATACGATCTTTCTAGATGATCGCTTATACTTAAGTATGTAGCTTACCTATAGTTAAAGTTCTAGAAGATAAAATATATAACTAAGACTTACCTTTCTTTATCCTTTCTTTATCCAGACGTACCTATCTTTATCATTTGGAAATTGTTGTAAACGCAATTCCCACTCCAAATGCAGTGCAATTAAACGTTGACGAACAACGTTTAATTGCACAGGTAGGTCTTGTGGAGGCTTAACCATTTAAGCCTCCACAAGAAGCGTGAACACAACTGACGAAGCATGCGCGTGGTTTCGCGGACGTGACCCGCCTGAACGGTCGTACCGTACCGGTACGCAAACGAAGCGAACCGGTACTACCGCACATCGCGGGCAGACGAGGGACTCCGCTCTCCTTCATACCGCGTCCCATCGTTGCTCCGTCTAGACGGAGAGTTGACTCACTATTAGCATTTATTACACATATGCTGTTGTTTGCCTCATTAACAAGCTGAAAGTCGCTCAACGACCAATGGAGAGGGCTATGATTGGGGTTTCCCTACGTAAAAAGATCCGAAATGAGGAGATTCGTACGAGAACTAAGGTTGCCAAAATAGCTCTCAAAGTTAGTAAATTGAAGTGACAATAGGCAGGCCATATCGCAGAACCGATAACCGATGGGTAAGAAAGGTTCTCGAGTGGAGACCACGCACTGGAGTAGGTCGGCCGGCGCTTACATTTCGTCCCCGGCCTACATCTCGTCAAAACTGCGGGGAATAAGCCAGTTGTTGTGACAGTGGGCAGAACACGTAGCACGCAGAACAGATGGCCGATGGGGCCGGAAGGTTCTGGAGTGGAGACCACGGACCGGCAAACGCAGCGTAGAAGGTGGGTGGACAGACAACCTGATAAACGTCAACGTTGGATGCAAGCGGCTTCCAACCGGTCCTTTTGGATAGTTATGGGGGAATGTTCAGCTGTGGACGTCCTACGGCTGAGATGATGATTATAATGATTATAATTCGAGATTTATCTACTATTTTCTATAAACTTGTTTCATTATTCCAGGGCTGAAGCAGTATCAATGCTATGCGACTTAGCGGCGCGACGCCTGACTCCCGACGCGCCGGATGGATCTCGCTCCCCGTGCCTCTCGCCTCGGAAGTTCCGCAAACTGACTAAAGACAATAATCATTACGAACAACCTTCTCGTAAGTGTGATAATTTATATACTAGCTGCGCCCCGCGGTGATTGATTATGAAATAAAAGTAACCTAAGTTGCTTCTAACATTAGCTACCTACCTAGCTGCCAGAGAAAGTCCCGTTAAAATCAGTCCAGCCGTTGCAGATATTAGCTAGTTAAAACAAACAGAGAGGCAGACATACATTTAAAAAATATTTTTTATGTATATACCGTATATACTTCCATATGCATTTAGTAAAAAGCTTTAAATTTGGAATAAAAACAGACACTTCAATTTCATTTATCTGTAGTAGATATACTACATAGGTACCTATGTTATGCAAATAGTACTAATTCAGTGAAAAGCTGTGTTTTTTGTGAGGGGCTGGAAACCTAGAACAAAGTAAGTCTATATCAAGTAAATATATAAGGAGAACGTCTTCCCTGCTAGCGTTCATTCCAGAAAACAATTAGGTGGCGTAATTTGAATTTTAGTCACATATTTATGGCCTGAAGTGAAGCTACTGAGTAAGTTTTATGTTTCTATATCCGCACATAATAATAGATAATAATCAAGAATAAAAACACCTCTATTCTTATGTTGCCATTAGGCAAGTGATTTATAAAACCACTACCGCCCGTTGTCAGTGACTTTGATTAGAATTCTAGTTTTTAACTAAGTTCATTTAATTGGTTATTACGTAATCAGAGATCGCTCCAATTGCAATTGGTGAAAACAGGCCCATTTCATGTAAAAATAATGTTTGTTACATGTAGTGATAGTGAAAAATACTATTTGATAAAATATATATATATAAATAAAAACTGAATTAAAACTCCACACACGAGAACAAATAGACTCATTTTTAATTAGAAATACGGGATTACTCACGTAATATTTATCGGATAGGTCCGACTATAGTTTCGACCACATTCGGTGGTTTTTTTTCAAGGAGTGTTCGGGACACTCAAGTGCTAAGCGAAACGTCATCGACGCGGGCGTCCCGAAAATATTACGTAAGTAATCCCGTATTTCTAATTAAAATGAGTGAACACCACGTTAGTTTTTATAACAAAACAAATAGACTGTTTTAATAGTTTTAAAGAGTTCGTAAAAATCCGAATAACATTTTTAAGGATAGAAATATTGAAAAAAAATTGCTAAAATCCTTTTTCTATGGAACAGCAAACATCTTTCGGTTCAGTTACTTTCCAGTAAACTGTTTTTATAAGCAGCTTGCGACATGTGTTACTTGCACACATACATTGGTACTTAAATTTATTGCATTATGACAATATATTAGCTCATGCATGGCGAGCGTTTGGCACTAATTGAAAATCGAAAATCGACCACAAAATTATACCTCAAATAAATTTCATCAGAAGTATCGTACCTTTATAATATAATCTCATTAATCAGGGTTAGCCTTATAAATTACCTTTCAAATCCGTAGAGAAATCAAGTTAACTAGTTTGGACAAATCAAATCAAACCTGCGGTTGTGTGTGCCCAATACATAATACTTATATAACGCTCGCACTGCAAACACATACCGCGCAATTATACGGATTCTACTCAAAACCATTAATGCATTGGTAGCAATACAAACAATTATGTTTTGTTATCTAAATAAATTGAAGGAAACGCGTGAATAGACAACTGAAATTGTTAGTAGATAAGTTGCACAAATCAAATTGTTGCATTGTTGTTAATTGCATAAACTCTGGGAATCATACGCATCCCTCCTGTGTATTAAAAGGGTATATATTATATAAGGAGGGCAACGCCCCCAAGGCCTAACGATGCGGAGAGATATCGTTCCTAGAGATGTTCTACAAGTTCCTATAAAGATAATAGAGATAAAGGACGACTGTATTGGTGTCCCTAGTTCCGTTATCGTTGTAGCAACAAAAAGAATAACCAGTCCAATTTCGATGGTGTTATTTACAAGCCTGTGTTGCTAAACGATTCTACTTCCAGTTTTCTATACGGATGTTTGGGTGTGAAACTAGAATTGAATGGAGATATATAATATCGTCAAATTTACTCAAATCCGTATACAAGTCTAGATTCAGTTCTGGACATATTTCTGGATAGCACATTCTAAATAGGATTCTCGTATCTTAAAATAATAAATAAATATATTTGTACAGTTAGAAGGTCTCAACCCCAGTTTTTTTTGTTGGCGTAAGGCTCACTTCATACATTGCTAAGAGTGAGATGAAGACGAGGTCTTATGTATATTAATGCCAGAGCAAACTTTAAGCTCTCGCTCTATTGTGGTTTCTTGGTGAAGTTTTGAAGCCATAACCTTAGAGTCTTGTGTTATCATGTTAATGCAATATTTGTGCTGGTGCTTGATGCAATGATGATCGAAGTAATTGGCTATGTCCATGACACATCAAATCTATTACAACGCCGTAATATGGCGTAGTCAGTTTGGTACGCGCACTACCCGCGTCTGACCTTCCGCACGATATCTTTGTAGAAGTTTATTTCAGTTTCAAAATCACTTTGGGGCTTCAAAAGATTAATGTAGATGTAAATCTAAATATCGAAGGTTTTCTGGTAAGCTACCGTCTTATCAAATGTCTGATCATACTTTCAGATATACAATACAATACACTGTCATAGCATCACCAAAAGTGTACCATAATGTATATAACTAAACATTATAATCTAGTGTATATAACAATTATTATAGAATCTCACGTCTGTAATGTAAAGCTAAGACAGCTGTTAAACTTCACACGCTACCGCAACACACTAAGCAATATAGGTGTTTCACACAGATGCAACCGTCATGAATACGCTAGAGACACACAGTATTGAGGTCGTGGAGAAGAGACCGCAGAAACACTCTGTGGTCGTCATCAGCCCAACTGCTCCACCCTCTTGTAGAAAGCAAAAGTTAAGCCTGACAGGTGAGACTCTGTCGGCCCAAGCACTCTCACACATTCACACGCTTCACACCAACCCGAAACTTGACTGTCGGAAGAACGAACTCACACTGTTCCGTGATTCAAAGCACCCATTGTTGTTAGATCTTCTGGAGCACTTTCATTGTCATCTGCCTATGATATACAACCTTTTCTTTTTCTATAAGCTTGAAACCATAACGGAGACCTTAAGGTCTACCTGAACTTAGCTAGTCCCATATTTTCAATGTTGCATCTTCTGTATCTCTTTCAAGGTTTTCATCATTCATTTTATTACAATTTTGTGTGAGACAACTTGAGATGTTATCAATATTTTCAGTCCCACCGCATGGCTACGAGCTAAATAACTTGGACAATGATACCTTGGATGCTCCCAACGTGTACCAGGAGGACATAAGCAGGCAGCGATATACAGAACCAGTGTTTCCTGTTGATTCCGATGAGCCGGTGTCGATGCCAGTCGAGCTGTCGAGTGATGAAGCGAAGTTTAAGCATGCCAACCCAGCGTATCAGAGCGCTATTCTGCACACAAGTAGCGATGGGACTACTTCTGATGGACATAAAGATGACGGTAAGTTTTCCATGGATGATCATTTTTTATATTTTATCATCATTAAGGCTCCATTCTTGGATGTATGTCTCTTCCCTTTTTTCCATTTCTGGTCATCTTGTGCCCTGTGCATCCAGTCCCGGCCTGCATATCGCCTGATATCCTGAACCCAGCGCTGCGATGGGCGGCTTGAATGAATGAATGAAAATAATTTATTCGAGACAGAACTGCACACAACAACATTAAACAAAGTACAAAAACCTTAAAGAAATAAAACAAAACATAAATGTATTAACATAATGTAACATGTGCACATGTATTCGTTCTGCTGTCATATGCAGTGCTGCCAGAAAAGGTCTGGGCTCAGCATAATGCTGTGGAATGACCAACAGCGCTGGTTTTCAGCTCAAACTGTTAGTGACACACGGACACAAAATACCTAATAAAAAAATATATTTAGATTATATAGTGATATACCAAAAATTATAATAATTAAAGTTTCAATAGATATTATATGGCCTGATTGTATATGTTTCAGTGTGTATGTGCAAGAATTAATAATAACATTAATGAAAATAGACATATAATATGGTAAAAGACTGGAAAAACTTGAAAGTTTGAAAAATGTAATATCAATAGAAATAGTCAAGGTACAACGAATTTTTCAATATTGTCATATATAACACCACGGCGTGATAGCAGCGTTTGGTTTTAGCGATGCATCAATACAAGAGATAAAGTAACCACGACTGTCATAGATGGTTAATAAAAAGGTTTTTTTTAGAAAATACCCACTCGTCCTCTTGTGTGGGAACTGGGTCTCCACTCAAGAACTCGCCTCACCAACCGGCTCACTACCCATTCTCGCAATGTGTCCTGCCAACATGTTCTTCTCTATTGCGACCATTATGTCACCCACTCTAGTCTTGCTTCTTATCCACCCATTACGCTTCCGGTCCAGCAAGGCGATACCGAGCATAGCCCTCACTATTCCTTTGCGCGATTCTGAATTTTTCAGCTGATTTCTTGTAAGTGACATGGTTTCTGTGATACCGTGCTCACATATGTGAGCACGGGCGTGACACACTGCTCGAAAACTTTTACTTTTAGATGGAGAGGTAATTTACCACGTGAAGTTTCCTTGTTGGCTCCGAATGCGGCCCAGGCTTGCGAGATTCGTCATTCAACCTCCGCAGTCTGATTCTCAAAGCCAAGAGTTATTTTATGTCCCAAATATACATATTCAGTCATCATCTTAACAGAAAGCTTGTCACGTCAGTGATATTAGTCATGATTTTTTTCTTCCCAGTATTCATTTTCAGACCTGCCCGAAAAGATTTTGTCTTTAGGTCTTCCAACAAAGCCACCATATCGTCCTTGCTATCATATATGAGCACCAAATCATCAGCAAATCTCAAATTTGAAGTTCTTTCTCCATTAACTACCAACCCCTTTTCAGTCTAGTCCATCTGCTGGAATTTACATTCGAAGGCCATTGTGAAAAGCTTCGGGGATATAGTGTCTCCCTGTCTAGCACCTTGTTCCAAATGGAATGTGTTCGTTTTCTTGTGCAGAGAGATATAAGCGGTAACATTCTGATGAAGATGGTTGAGAATCCGAATATACCTTTCATTTTGGCTTGGGCTTGCTCTGCAACTCACCATTTAATCGGGTCAAACACTTTCTCGTAGTCAACGAAAGTAAGTATAAGGAGCTTCTATATTCACTATACTTCTATATTACTGTCTTTATTTATTATATTTACCACTACCAAAAATGTAAAGATGGATTCAAAATTAGTATTAGTTTCAAAGGAAAGGGTTTTCGAAAAAGACTGATAGTTATTTGGTATAAATATTTCAGTAAACGGTATGAAGAAATGGAAAGCCGTGGCATTGTCACCGGACAACCAGCGTAAAGCCAAGCCCGAGCCGCCCCTGCCACCACCACCGAAGCCGGTCGAGATCGTCGATGTCGTCCAAAAAGAAAATATTAAACCTGAGCCAGTGAATGATGAAGACATCAACACTTTCGGCGAGCCTACGGTATGTTATTATTACCTATGAAGAATACAGCCATAATGATAGAGGTGTGGAGTACTTTAAAACGTTGAATGTGAATAGATGAACTAATGTTACAATATTAGTTTTAAACCGCGGCTCTACTTGGGCAGAGAATATCTATCCCATAGCTGTTTTTTTCGTCTCCGATTCATGCATCAAAATCCGTCTGCCGTTTTAGTGTGAAACTAAAACTACTCTTTATCATCATGGTATTAAATTAATACTAGCTGCGCCCTGCGGTTGCACCCGCGTAGATGATGATGAAAAGTATATGATGTGTTAATCCAGCATCTCGCCTACCTCCATATCGAATTTCATCATTTCCAGCCGTTTAAGCGTGTGAAGAAGTTACTAACATTACACTACTATACAAACACACTTACAAAATTTTCGCCTTAATAATGTTAGTGTGATTAATAAAGGTCCCAAGAACTGGACGACATCATGACATGAGATTAAAAGTTGAGAAATCGTTTTGTAGAGCTGTGTCTGGAAACGTACTTTTGACCTTTGACTGCATGTTTTTATGCGTATTGCCTGAGATCCGTGATCCGTGATCTGTTCATCATCAGACCCCTAAAATTGTATGAATAATAGATGCATTAAGAAACAAAATATTAGAGCTATATTTACAGTTATTTTAAGTTAAATTTTTCTAAATGCGGCATTACTTTCCTCGCAAATCTATTTAGGGTGTAGGTCGAAAACAATGTAACTAAGAAACATTTCCAAAAACGCTCTTTAATATAAATTTTATAAAATGCGTAAGGTAGACCATTCATAACATCGATTCCATAGACAGACAGACTCACACTTCGGGTGTCAGAAACGTTCTTTTTTCATTTGTCTATCTACTTTAACGTTACTTTTAGAAAACATATAGGTAGCTAATTTATGATTTAGCATACAAGCAGTTTTTCTTCTGTTTTCAGATAGTGACAGTAGAACTGAACCGTGGATGGAACAGTCGACTCGGCTTCAGCGTCCAAAGTCATCCAGAATCTGGACAAAGCTACATCTCGGCGGTTTACAATGATAGCGTTGCAGCGAGGGACGGAAGACTGCAGCGTGGTGACGTCATATTACAGGTGAGATTATTCACATGTCAATCTTTAACGTCAAAAGTCAGTCGGAATTTGATAACATTAAAAATAAAAACAACAGCTATTTTAGACTTTCAAACCTCAGGTTTAAATTTAGGTAGTTGCGGGAGCCGGTCTGCTCTCGGTATGTACGATATTTAGAAACAAGTTAAAAGTATGGTTGTGTAAAAAAATTTAAAAAATGCCCTACTGGCCTCTTCTTAAAAATATTATTGTACGCGCCCCTCAGGCTAATACATTTCGAAAAAGTGTTTTGTTACCTTCAGGCCCTTATAATTAATATCGTATGTGTGCCCCTCAGGCCGAAAAGCTGTGCCCCTCTGGCTAAGGAAAAAGTTTAGTAAAGTTTTCAAAGTGCCCTTCAGGGCTTTACCAATGTATAACGTCTAAGGCGTAAAAAAAAGAAAAAAAAGTTGTCCCCCTGTATTCCTTTAGTAATTATAAAAAAAATGCTAAAAACTAAAAAATATGAATGCAAATAATGTCTCGCACCCATTTGTTGTCTGTGAAGAAAAGAATAAAAAAATAAAATTAAAAGTTAGGTAGTTCTTAACGGTAATTCTAGCACGGCGGCAGATGGGCGTCTGTTACGTACGACGTCATATTACAGGTATGTGACGTCAAGAGTCTGACAAAAGTAATATCTGGTTATAGCGAATGCTAGTATAGATGCAATGTGGTCACGTCAATTTCGCAGGTTTTGTAGCTATTAATATTTTATCTCTAGGATCTAAAATCTGACACAAGTAGCATCTCATCTGTTTATGGTGGCCGTCATAAAAACCGTATTGTATGTGGTAGACCCATATTGAGGTTAGTAGCATCGTAAAGCCAGTCAGTCTTAAATCTATTCCTTATATTCACTTAGATTCTGATAAAAGTAATTCTCAGTTTGTGATACATATGCGTGGGTGTGGTGACGTGAATTATATACACACATTTATAAACATTAAGCACCACTCGGAAAACGTTGCGCAGTCTTCAAAAGTCACGGGTTCGAGATTCGTCCCACGAAATATTTATTTCTATACACTTATATGACGTTAACTTATGTAGCTAATTACTAAATAATTTTAGCTGTTTGTTTTATATTTTTTCCGAAATATATTCTTAAAATAAGTGTAACAATTTCCAAACCAAAAAAACAACACTAAAACTGTCTAGTGTCTAGTCTGCGTATCCCTTCTAAAACGGTTTTATTTGATAATGTTGCATGTATTTATGATGGCCCCTAGATTATACAATAGTTTCCGATTAATACCGAAATTTCTAATGGAAGCAGGGGGTAGAATTATATTAAAAAGATAATTATTTATTTAGTCGTAAATACATGTTTTACTATAAATTAATATTTAAATGACTTGTTCTTATCTTTGTAACTTAAAATCTAAAGTAACAAAAAAACTTTGTGTTACTTTAGTTTCGTGAAAAAAAAATGTTTATGAAAGAATGAAGAAAGGAAGTGGAAGTGCGAATCATTTTGGCGCCACCTGACATTCAAGAGCTGAAGGTACTTAATTGAAAAGTAGCATTTTCTGAGCTTTTTCGTTTTTGACATAAAATGCTCTGAATAATTTATTATTTCCGCGCATTATTTTAGAAAAGTACTGTATATGCCTTGGACTCTACTAAGCATTGATCAATTGCGTGCCGTTCGCCTCGTCCAACATTGTGACGGTCTTTTATAAGTATCTGTTTTGCCAGCCCCTGCAGTAATTTAAGTGTCATTTTTGGTATATTTCAGGTGAACGACGAGAATGTGACTTCAATGAAGACGCCGGAAGTAATTGATCTCCTACGGATTTTACGCGGATCGATCTGCATCACTGTGTTAAGACCCTCTAACCCTTAATCTACAAATCGTATAGCATAAAAAATGTTGTATCCTTTAATTTGGTAGAAGTTAATTAATATTCATGTTGATATACTATTTGGTTCTAAAGAATCATGTGTGAAAATATTTAAGTTTCTTCAAAATATTAATTAACGGAAGTTAGACGTCTAAATGGTCGTACATCAATTTCAAATATTTTTTAATGCCACCACATTTCATAGGTTTCATAAAATTGCATGCAATTTGAATCGTTATGAACTTGTATAATAATTCAACTCTTCTAATGATTAACAAATAAATATATTGTTCCTAAAATTAAATTAAATATATAAATTTAGACTTTGTGACGTTTTGACTTCACAAGATAAAATCACAGAATACATAATAAAAGAGTAAATCACAAATAAAAATGCCGTATAGTTCACTGTCGAATTGAGTAAAAACGTTATGTAATGAATTAACTTTAGAAACCGAATATTTCAGAAAAATTGGGATATGTTTGTGTACTCGTGAACTTAGCGCATGAACTAGGCTGAAATATCGAGAGCCCAAAATAAAAACAATACGTGGTAAATATCCCGGTTCTAAATTTAACTCTTGTAATATAATTGTTGCACATTTTAGACTCACTGTAAATAAGCTAAAATTCCACAAATAAACATCACCTGGCTGCCGTTTGCAAAGTTATAGCACCTTCTCTTATTACCACTTACCCCTTGATAATAGCATTATATAAAATTTGCATCTCTGTAGAGAATATTAGTATTTACCATATAGACGAATCTGGCTATAAATAAAAGGGCGTTGTTATTTTATCATATTATCTTTATTTATATATTTATATTTAATATTTACAATAATATTATTATTTTGTATAAAATAATCGTGTAGTTTCCATTACATGCATCGCCATATAGTCATTAAAAGATCTTGGCATATATCTATATATAAACACACATATACTCAAAAATATTCTTCTAAAAGGCCGAGGTCACAATTCTTAAACTAATAATTCTATCATAATATATTGCTGCGATAGCAGTGCATGCGATGTTATTATCAAACATATTATTATCCTGTAATTAATTGTTTGTTGTATATAAAGAATGAATAAAGCGGTTTCAACCATTCCAGAGGGTTAGTTGTAAATAGTGAAAAGACAGACGAGTAGATAAATAAAATGTCAGTTTGCTTCAATATTATTGTCGTAAAGTCTAAGTATACTAATTAATTGATAAATTAAGCTGTATTTTTTCTGTATAAGATCTATTGTTACTCAAACTATCTTTATTAACATTGTGTATCTAATCATAAGTCTCACATAATAATATATGAAATGAATATATTTATTTTTCTGGAAATGTCTGTGCCTATGTTTGTAATATCTTATTTATAAGTAATGTATTATACAATAATATGTCAATCCTTTATCTAAGCTATCTTTAGTGTATCTGCCTCCAAACGGACCTGCACTAAATCATTCTTCTAATCTAAATTAATCTAAGAATAGATTCACTTCGTTGTAGGCTCTTATAAAACTCTAGTCAAATATAATAGAGAAAAATATTTTTGTTTCATAGATGATTTTGTACATATATTGACGAGATTATGCTAAAAGTATAAAACAAAATCTGGGTAGACATAGTTAAGATTGTGGCTTATATGCGCTCAATCAGGCTTAAAGATCTAATGTGTTATATAAACTTTTATCACGTCATAAATTGTTGTAACACGCAGAGGTATGTTTACCCTTTAATGGAGAATTTTCCAGTAGGTGTTTATAGGTTTCTTCATTGCGTACTAGATGTCGTTGGCTCTTTTATCATGTTATATGACAAAAAAGTAAATGGTCTTGCACTTAGCAAAAACATAGAAACTATCGTGAAGGCGGCTTTCACCATTTTTATAAATATTAATGTACTGGAAAACTCCTCATTGTATTCTTTATTTTTTTATTAATCTCTTGGAATCATGTATTGAACTTGAATTAGAACGTAATCAAAAATCTACTTAAATATAGTATAGAATTAGATTAAAACGTTTAGAAAAAGTTATAAAAATCCTAAAATAAAATAACCTGAACGAATCGAATAACTGATATTCTAAAATGATTGTGATGGAATTGCGTTAGTTTTACCACGTAATTAAGTATGTTCTTAGAATTATTATATTATAAATAATAATAACGTTAAGCCCAATTAGCCACTGTAGATAAATTATACTAGATTGAAATAGAGTAATATTAGCCGCACGTAATGTCAGAACACTACGCATATTTTTGAATATCTGACTTTGAATAACAAACTAATGAAGTGGGAAGACATTATAAATGTTGAATCGATGGCTCTGAAAACTCGTATAATATGTTGATCTCTGAATGAGGTATATCTGAAGTAGGAATCTCTAATTAGAATATATTTTAAAATATAAAATTCTAAAAATGTTGTCTTTATGTGTTTAGTAGAATATATTTTGCTTAATATTCTTTGTATTTTAAAGGTAGGCACACTGAATTCATATTTAGATACTGGTAAATAAGCAATTATTCAAGTTTATAAAAAATCTGTTATGTAAAGTATTGCTTAGAAACCATGGTATAAAAAACTAGCTTTAGTTCTTTTGTATCCCAGTTACCTATTACGAACCCAATACAATAATATCATACATCATTTTCATGACAAATTTATGGTTTATGCCGAATTGGTGTCGTAAAGCCGTCTAAGGGATAAGGTAGTAACTTACTCTATTATACGAGGCAGTTCTTCCATTCATCCACATTTCGCCAGTGATGTTTCTGGTCTCACATGAGTGAGAGACTTAACCATGGTTACTAATTAACACCTCGGTTAGATCGTTTGGTATATAGCCGTGTGCTATTATGTACATATGCATGTTATGCAAATGTAACAGCACCATACCCGTGGTATAGGTATACCAATGCATACAATAATTACCATCTTCGCCGCGTTCGTTGTTTTCCTCAAAGCTATGGTAACCTTCCACAGATCTCTTTTTTTTTTGACAATGTCTCGCTATCAGTTTGGTTTTGCCACAAAAATACTACACCGTATGCCCCTAAATAATTTCAGTGTGCTTATTTTCTTAAATACTTTCAGAATCTCTCAACTTATTTAATGGTGCTCAAATGTTAGCTCAGTATTATCACGATAGCTGAGCAGCACTAAGCTTGCTAGTCTGAATACCTTCGTTATTTTGAGCTACACAAGGCTATATCACAGCACAGAATACATTTTATAGGTAAAGATAGAGAATATGATTTAGGCCTGATATAGTTTAAAATTGATAAAGCATAATCAAGCAAGGCGCATGGATTTTCAAATTTGATTTGTCTAACATTTTTTGAGAAGTGTGATCATTCTAGCCAAGTAATTTGCTACTTGTCTGGATCTTGAGCTATTTCAAAGCAGTAATCGCTCAAATGTGGACTTTGCAGTGCACCATTAAAGTGGCAGTAGGAAATGTACCTTGATTAATTATGTGTGCGGGGATGTAACTTATCTTACACTGTTAAGGTAAACGGTAGAGTGAACTAGCATAATACTGCACTAGTTTTGGTATATTCGGAGAAGCACGACCTTGGCCTTCACTTGTCAAGCAAACGCTCGGAACAAGTATTCAACTCTGTTTATTGTGTACATTGGTCAAGTAGCAGTAAAGTATAGAGAGTGGACGTCAGGGTGAAGATGGAAAGGTGTAAACCCAGGTAGCAATCTTTGATTCTAAAGTATTTTTTAGGTTCGGGACTATACGTCGTATTTATACGTCACTCTTGATATCATTTTAGCGTAGGTCGTATTTAGTTTAAAGATACATCTTAAATACGTTTGACCACTTTACACGATGCCCCAAAGTAGTAATTTTTGGGACCGAATGTCACTACGCTTTCGCTTTCTACCATTAGCAACTATCAATATCAAAAAACGTAAACGTTAGTTATGAAAATGGGGTTAGTAAATAAGCTTCAATACAATTTTACATTTTGTTAAATTTCATTTTACATGGAGGTGATAAGATTCTCAGTGAACATTAAAACTAATTTTAATACCGTAGTTCTATATACTCTGCATCCAATAGACAACATTCGATTTTTGGTGTAACAATAAATTAGACTAGACTTTACTACGCTCAAAACGTCTTCTGAACGTCACATTCAGACACGTACAACAAACGTCTGAATATGACGTCATATGGCTGAGACATTTTTAGACCACCAGAAGTCAGATACGTAGGTAAATTACTAAAGAAGGATGTTACTCGTAAGCTTGCTACCTGGAAAGTTTTACCCCTGGTGCCTGCTACTCTATTCAATCCAACTTGAGAAAAATTAAACGGAATATATATATATATATATATGTAATAATATATATATCCCGATATTTCGAACACTTTTCGGTGAACATAGTCACGGCTAGACAAGATGACAGTTTTCAGGGCCCTTATTCCCTATGACTATTCGACCACGTAACACGGCACACACTTGAACATATAACTCGCAGCGTTACTTGTTTGAATGGTCATAACGAATGAGGTCCCTGTTGTTATAGGGTTATGTACATCATTTTTCTCTTCTCTTGACGTTGCATCTACACAATTTTACCTTAGTATAGTTATTAGCAAAGTTAGTTGGTATTACACCGTGTTACTATGCCGTTTACTGTGCTCGTGTATGGCTTAGTCGCTATGACCATTCAAACACGTAAGATATCTTTCTATAAGGTATCTTCAAGGAATGATGATCGTGAAGTCTATAAGTACAAGTTACTATCATTCCTAGAAAATATCGTAACGTGCCACGTTGTGTTTGAATGGCCATAGAGAATGAGCCCCTTCTCTCAAAGTGTATGCCGTTAACATCTTTGTTAGCGGTTCTGTCATCTATTTGCAGTATTTAGATGTTACTTGATCATCTTAATCCGCAGCATCACTTAAATGCCGTATAAATTGTTAGTATGTATTATTGAAGAAAGAATGGCTAGTCTTGAATGTATAATGAAATGAACACTGTTCAAGTTTAAATAACGAAATTGTATTGTCTAAAGAATAATTGCGGCAGTCCTAGAAATGTTATGGAATGTACGATATTGAAATTATCTTATTATGGATATGAATAAAATAAATAAGGAGTTAAATGGGATCTTTTATTAATAAAAAAAAACCCTCTTTAGAGTCAGTCGATGTGCGACTGAGAATGACTGACTGTTTCTCCATATATAGTCGTGAAGAAGGTCTGTACTCCATCATCAGGATCTAAAGATACGTATTGTTTTCCTTGTCCCGTCCGTATACCTTGTCGGCCTTATTAATAAACTTGGCTTACACCCGGAGTAGTTAAAACATCTATCTGTCAATTTTTCGCTTGCAGTAAATGTCACGCGTGAAAGCAAGACAAAGCATGTTACGCCTAATCTATGTTTACGCAACGTTTATTAAGACGCGGTCCAACCCCAATTTTAAAATAATTTACGATGCTTTACGTCAGGTTCAAAATCGCATGTTATATTAAAATAATTTACGATGCTTTACGTCAGGTTCAAAATCGCATGTTATATTGATGTCATGCGAAAATGCATTAATTTTGTACGTTTTCTTAATATATTTCGACATATGCTAACACAATTGAAAAAACTGCTGGTTACTAATTTAGTAGATACTATATGCTGGCTATGTATTAACTAAAAACAATATAGTGTTATCGCTGAAAATTCTGAGAGTTTGGACGTCAAAGTTTATTTTTATGGACCTATTCTGGATTTTTTTCTGCAGAGAGCGAGTAATATTTAGAAATTCTGTTCGGTTATTACTCTTTGCCAGTTCCTTTTCTAACCTAAGTTTTTTTTCCATACAATATTATTGATCTGCTTCGTTAAGATTCTGCTTTTTACTATTATCAGGATACGAGCGCGCCTTAATAAAGGCCTGTGTGTGTACCTACTATAAACTGCCTGTTTATGTCTTGTGTGCGTGACCTAGAAACCGACCCTTAACGAAATAACTATTTCACCTTTCTATAAACCAGTTCGCCAGTTCTCTAATACAAACTATAAGTTTCCCTCTGAGTGATTTTATATTTTCAATTTGTAGATACTTATAATATGTTTTATTATAAGGTAACAAGGGTGTAACTTTGTATCTAGTTTCGTTTATCTAGTTTTCCTTAATTTAGGTGATTAACGTTTCACTACCATAGGCACTAGCTTAATTTATTGTCTGTGAATCCCTACGCTAGGTAACACGACACTATCTGCCGGTGAAAGTCCCGTTAAAATCGGTCCGTCCGTTTCAGAGGTTAGTCGGGACAAACAGACAGTCAAACAAAAACTTTAAAAATAGATTTTCTTATTTATATACATTCATATGGATTAAGTGAAAAGCTGTGAATTTGGAATTACAAACAGACGATTCAATATTATTTATCTTTATTAGCTCTTGGATGCGACACCTGATGACATATTCTCACACTCTCGGGACGAATCGATCAGTTGTAGGCGTTCGTGGTATAAAAGGTGGAAAATAAATTTCAGTTCTAAATACTTACATGTGAATCTTACATTTAATTTCGTTGTTTATCTATAGCATATAATTATTATAGTTGCGTTGTATATGCTGTTTGTACTTTTGTGCTAACTTAAATCTAATTATATGCATATAATTCACTTTCAAAGCACTATCGCAAATATCGCAATTTCGGAGAGAATAAAATACCTAACCATATTTAAAAATGTTAAATTGCAAGCAATGAAAACTCAAAGCATGGGTATTGCTATAAAGTTATTATAATTTGTAGACCTACAGTGTTAAAATAGAATAGTTAATTTTAGTTTTTGAATTTTCTGTAAGTACCTACTTATTAAGTTAATAAACTATTATTATTATTATTTCTTTTATTCAAAACAAAATCTCGGATTTCATCCGGTCCTTTACAAAGGCATAAGTGGGGCTGTAGCCAACACTTAGAGGCCTGTTTGGTATAAAAATACAAAGGAGTATAAAAATCAGAAAAAAATGTTGGATGAAGGGTAACATGGTACTTATAACTATTACAAATATGGGTAAAATGGCCAGGCTATGGATATGAACTTATTAGTGATAAGGAAGATAGTGGGCTATGGAAGAGACTACGGCACCGGCCAATTTTAGTCTCATGTTAAAATATTTAGGCAGGTGGTGACTTGCCATCCACTAAACGGGCCCCCCATACCATGAGTGGTGACAAAAGGGGCAACGTAGGTGTGGATGGCTAAAGGGTGTCGAGAGGTGTGCTGCGGTTTCACTAGAGCGCTACTACCGGCGTTATGCCCTTTAACACTTCCACCCTTGGAGCTTTTTGTTACTTGCTCTTGCGTCTCCAACCCCGGACGGCCAATTAAGGCAAGGCGGGGGTCAGGGATCTCATTTAGCCCCAGGGAGAATCAGGGTCCACGGTGTCGCCCTCACCGGCGGCTCGCCTCAAAGCCGCCCCTGCGGGTTTATTATTATTATTATTATAGGTATTGTAATCTCTGTTAAATTATTTACAGGTAGATAGATATATAGTGACATATATTTGCAGAACGTCGTCGTTCTTAGAGCCGATCGTCCACCGCCACCGCCTAAACTAAGTTAGTTTGGCTTAGCACATGATGAGCCAGTTTTTCATACGTGTGCGTCCATCGCAAACTACGCCAATATACGCAAACACAAATAGTTTATACGCTCAACTATATGAGCTAAGCTAAACTAAGTTAGTGTAGCTTTGTTCACATTGACAGGCCGGTTGGCGCAGGTGGTAGCACCCCTGCCTTCTGAGCCACTGGTCCCGGGTTCGATCCCCGGACAGGTCAAACATTTGTGTGCATGAACATATCAGTTTGACCTGTGTCTGTTTATATGTATTTAAGTACTTAATATCATATATACGTATGTAATATCAGTCAGCAGGTTACCATAGTACAGGCTCTGCCTAATTTGGGACCTGAAGAACTTTGTGTGGATGTAGTCCATTATACACATATTATTATTATTACATAGTTGAACCAGTTTTTCATACTTGTGCGTCCACCGCAAACTACGTCAACTAAGCTACGTAAATAAGATCTACAACGTCGAAATAACTTGTCATGTTGGCTGATTATCACTAACGTAGTTTTAGCTTATTTCTTGGTGGACGGACGAAATATTTACTAGTTTAGCTCAGCTTAGTTCACTGAGTTTAGTTTTCACTTAGTTTAGTTGGCAGTGGACGATCGGTTAAACGTCGGATGAAGAACTAAGACCTATCTACATTTTTCAATAAACAGCTTTATTATTTGCAAGCCAGTTCGAAATTTAAATAAAACCTTTTTATAAGTTAGGTACCTAAGTACTTGGTTGCCATGTTTCGGAATAAAAATTCGTTCCATTTTTAAATTACACGAGAGATATGATTTTAATATTTATTTAATTGAATTGGCCGCTAAAGCACGACAAGATAGTATGGATTTTCATACAACTTTTGCCGGTCGCTGCTCGCATGTATTTGGCCAGATCAGTAATTTCGATTTATTTCGAAGAAGGTTGTCAAAATAATGCTTAAATTTCCAAGCATATTTGAGAAAAGTACTTTCTTCTAGATTCATCCGCGAGTAAAACCGATTCTTCACGCATCAATCAGTATTCATGAAATGTTAGATGTTCATTGTTATAATTTGTTAATAAGTCTTTGAAATAGTTAAATAAAACCTCTATCTTTTTAACAAGGTATTTATTTAAGGTAGTTATTTTTTACAATTTTCTACAAGCGGAAGAATAGAAGGTGATTCCTGTTGAGAGTACACCTACAAGTCGACACGACCCGGAAATCATCTTTACGCACGTGTATCATACAACGGTTTATTATGCATTGTGCGAAGAAATAAACAAAACATTTACAGAAACCGAGCTGGTTTACTTGTTTTCTTTCTATGGCAAAAAATCATTGTATTTTTCTTTTGATTTAGCTGATAAAGGTTGTATTGTTGGCAGTGTATGCTTCTTAACATTTTCGGAGCTTTAATATTATTTATTTATCACTTGATTGAACTTGACATTTTCAACAGATCAGCCGTGTGATTCTCTAAGAGCAAACATCGTTGCATCTTTGACAACATCCGTGAAACAAATGACGAGATGACAAGAAACGTTGGAAAAACAACCTTATGTACTAGGGCGATATCTCATAAAGTATTTGACATCGGTGAGCTCGTCGACGAATCATTACAGAATCGCACGGCAGAACACCGGTCGACTCCAAACTGAATAAGAAATTAATAGGTCTATATTATATCATGATATAAGAATCAAAGTCCTGATTGGTGATGACTGACTGACCGACTGACTGACAACGCGCAGCCTAATCCGCTGGTAGTAGAGACTTGAAATTTGGACTGTGCTTTTTCTAGAGGTGTACCTATTAAGAAAAGATTTTTTGAAATTTAGGGGTATGAATGAAAAACCAGTGGAAACGTTTGTATAAAAGTCTTTTGTTTTGAAGTTATGGCTGTAAAAATTTGTATTTAGATACATAGTTCATTTAAAATAGAGATGGGCCGAGTACTCGTGTACTACTCGCTACTTGAGTATTCGGCAGTTTTTTGGTACTCGCATTCGGCCGAATAACTCGGTTCAAATGACGAGTATACTAAAATAACTAATTGAGCGGAATAATGAAAATAAAAGTTTAACAGGCTTGTTTAAAAAAGTAATTAAGAGTATTTAATCATTTTAAAGAATGAGGAAAGTCCTCTTTTGTTCTGCTGATAGAAATAAGTTACTAATTTTAAACGTATAAGTAGTAAGTTTACTTAAAACAATTAATATATAAATTGTATCAACGGTAAATTATGATTTAGGAAAACTAGACTCTGTACGATCTGGTAAGAGCCTGTTCCTCTTTTCTTCGTAAATGTTGCCTGATTCGGAAAATAAGCACTCGACTGTACAGAGTGCTAGCAGCTGCACATAGATACCTTGTTTTATGTCCATACCAGCACTCGAAAGGACTCTGATCTCGTGACAACAAATCTTATTGTACATAGTAATTTTTAAACTTTCACGATTTGAACACATGTTTTAAATGTTTATCGGGACTTATCACGTATTATTTCCTTACCTTTCGGTCGAAACGTCGAGCGAAAGGTACATATTTTTACCTATATTAAATAATACGTGATAAGTCCCGATAAACATTTAAAACTTATTGTACATGTTGGTCCAATTCTAGGGCGATGAGACTTTTAGGATCACCCCTCTGGTGACTTGCTTGATTTTAATTCTTTTATATTAATAATATTAGAATTAGAAATTAATAGTAGATTATGCACCAAGGAAGTAAATCAGTGTCTTACGTCATGGGCGGTATATTGAACCCTGAGCGTAACGGGGACTCTTGGGTTAATCCCTGAGCGCAGCGAGGGGATCAAGATTTAATTCCTGAGCGAAGCGAAGGAGTTATATAGAGTCCTGAGTAAAGCGAGGGGTTAAAGCCGCCCAAGACGAAGACAGGCTTTATCCTCGAGGTGCGTACTCTACTTTTCATACCTACTACGAGACTTTAAAATAGCAGTTATTTCATTAAATAAAATACATTGATAGTTAATATTCAAATTGGACATATTTGTCCCGTTATAGAGGGACCGAGACAATATCTTTGGAAGGAACATTTTATGGAAAACACTGTTTTAGACTTTCGCGGTTGTTAACTAAGTTATAATTAGTACTCACGATTTAGTTGCTTTTCGAGCAATTGATATTTCGGTACAACTACATGCACCACGTTGTAAATAATAATATTTTAAGAAAGTTCAATCACACCAAACACCAGAACATAGATGAATATAATACCTAGCACCGATCGCAACACGTAACTTCAACTATGACCTTGAATGCGCAGTGCGGACCGTGTGTAACCCATAGCAACGCGGCGCACAACAATCACACTCCTTAGGTTCGTTTAGCAATGAGGGCATTGGTGGCGTTGCTATTGTTGACTCTTTTGTTAAAGCGTTCGTAAAGCCCAATTTTGGTGGCAAATTTAACTCCATTTTTTAGCTTTTCGAACGCTGAACATAAAGAGCCATAAACAACATTTTCACCCATAGATTCCCAATTCGAACGCCCTTGTGAGCGTTTTTAGCGCCAACTATTTTCGCCAACTTAGGGCTATTCGAACGCACTACTAATAGTATATTCCCGCCTTATTTCTTTTTTTCCCTTTTTTTCTGTATGCTGTCTACGTAATAAGAGTTTTCCTACAACTAACGTTCCAAATCTAAATCACTTTACTCCCTAGGAAGTTTCATATAACTTTACATCCCCGCGTACGTAATGCCTTGCTTTACGTAGAGATTGCGTGATATGTAATTGGACATTTTCGAGCAGGTGGTATGAAAAGAATATTATTTTATTCTGATAAGCCGGGGGAGGATGGGACATGCCGCGCTATTCGCTCGTGCTAGCCGATAGCACTGCGCATGAATCTGTTTATTCTTGTTTTCGCGCCCCAAAACGTTTTAATTGAACCGAGTAACTCGGTTTGACAAACTTAAAACCGAATATACTCGGTACGTGGTTACTCGGTACGGTAAAAGTTGTACTCGTAGTTGCGCATCTCTTATTTAAAATACATGGTGTTGTTTAATATTTTGAACATGGATTACTTAGAGGGGTGAAATGGGGGATGAAACATTGTATGGAAAATCTTTTGTTTTTATTTGAAGTTTAGTTGTGTTTTGATATTTCATATTATTGAAGCCGCTTTTTGATATTTCATATTAACTGAGGGAAACAGTATTCGAGCCACGTGTACAATTAATCCGAATACATAGCCACGTGTGTTCAATTTTAAGGTATGGCGTTATAATATGGGGAAACTCAACAGACTCTCAAAGAGCATTCATAGCGCAAAAAAAATGTATACGCTCAATATTTGGCTTAAAATGGAATGATTCATGTAGACCTTTATTTATAAAACACAAACAACTTACACTACTTTCTCTATATCTATTTGAAATGTTTAAGTTTGTTAGGAACAATCCAACGCTGTTTCGAAAAGACAAAAATATCTTAACTAAAAGAAAAATTGTGCAAAAACCGTTAGTAGTGCCAAGATATAGACTAAAAATGGGTGACAAAAACTGTTATAAAATGGCAATAAAGATTTACAATAAATTACCTAATGAGTTTAGAATGCTAAAGGAAAATGAATTTAATAAGAAAATATATTCATGGCTCTGCGACAGATGTTTTTATTCTATAGATGAATACTTTATATACAATTTCAAGTCTTAAATTATGTTGTTAAATTAATTGCAAATTATTATGTATTGTACTTATTAGAATTGTCATTTTTGAATTTCTATAATCTTATGTTAATTTGACTTATTTTATTTTATACATTTTATTTTAATGCATGATAATACTACGTAAGACATAATTAATCAATTAGATAGCCAAAATAAACATTTGCACGACAAATTGGTCGAGTACAGTGATTCAAGACATAATAGCCTAAGACCTAATGTATTCAAGCAAATAAAATTTTCATTCATTCATTCATTCATTCATTCCGTTTGGATTAAAGAAGGCCCAATTTAAAATGTTCCAAAAAAAGGTTTGTTTCGCTACGACTAAGTCACATGGATAAACTCTGATATTTGCTGGAGTTGATTTGAACATTTGTCTAATATCACATGTAGTGGCGTAAATAAACTGAAAAGTATAAAGTACTAGTGTGGAAAAGCGGCACTTTCCGCACGATTTGCTTTTTTTGGTGCTTGGAAAACGCTGAGTTCGAGCACACGCTTTGTAAATTATCTTGGTAGATAATGGTTGAATCATTCTAGAGAAGTTATCTAGAATGGGAGGGCCTAAATTAGAAGAGTCTTAGAAGTAAGTAGTTACCTATTTCTCACTCGTTCCTCATAAGTTCAAGAAAAAAATGAAGCTTAAAACATACGAACAACCTCTACCTTTGTATAATTTACAACGGCAACCACACTTTCTGCATTTACCCAAAATTCTGCATTGGTCCTGGGTTTTTCAGGAAATTTTCCTACGTAAATTTTGCGTAGAATAATTTTATGAAGTAACTATGTCAGAGATTCTATCTAAGTTTATGGTGATTTATATTATCTTACATCAAAAATTTAGATTTTGATAAGCGCATAGAATACGAAAAATTTAAGTTCGTCGCGCTCAAATTTCAATATTAAATTAATTTACGATGATGTTAATTGCTTAACAAATACGCATTAATTTTGTTCGTTGCTGTTTATATTTTTCGTTGTATCTATATATAAATAAAAATGAACCCCTTTTTCTCCTGGTCACGTGAGAACTTGAGAACGAATGCAACAATGTCGCTAATTCTTTTTTTTGTTGTGTTAAGGTGCTGTCAGCTCCTAAATTCAATGGAAGGAAGGATTTTTAAAGCAGTTAATCTCCGAATCGGTGGTTTACTTAAAATTACAAAAAAATATGACATTTCTAGGACTAAGTACACATTGACGGAACTAAAAACATATTTAAACTTACTTGAGAACATTTAAAAAAATATCAAACATACCACTTATTTAACCTTTCTCACAGTTTTTCTCTTTATTCACAATTGTATTTGACATGAAAAACATGTAATCAAATAGGAATTTTAATACGAATACATTGACTTTTTTATTTAATAATAAACAATTAAAAAAAAATTACGTTATTACGAGGTGCAATTGCTGGATTTCACCGACGCGACGTCCGCACGCGCTAGCAGCTGACAGCGCCTTAATTATTCTCAGGAGAAGGTTCTTATGACAAACCAAGAAAAGATGGCAGGTTATGGCGAGGCTGAATGCTGAGCCTACTACGCGAACGAAGTCGCGGGCAGTCGCTAGTACTAAATATAATTTAAAAGTACTAGTTAACATTTTAATACCATACCTTAGCTAATTTAATTACCTAAAAATCTAGTGTTATATACCTAGTAAAAATTCTGAAAATTTGGACGTGAAAGCTACGTTAGACATATCCTATTAGAATATTTTTATGGAAGCCGTGAAATATCTATATATGAATTCTATTTTGTTCACATTCTTTTCCTATTCCTTTTTTGAAGGTATTTTCTTCATAGAATATTATCAATCTGTGTCGTTACACAAGATGGGTTCTGATTATTGGTTCTGCTATTTACTATTATTAAGAAATGGTATATAATGTTATCAGGAATTAAATTTTTATCGGGCTCTTAGTAACTGACAAGTAAATACAACTTACAAAATAAAGCACTGACAAGAAATGCTTAATGAGGTAAGTCAACCGAAGCGGGAGAGCTTAGGTGCCGTATCGACGTCGGCGAACCGTGCTAAAGATACATGCGATGTGTTGTCGACTTCTGATATCATTATTATGCCATGGTAAAGACAATTACACACTTCAGTGTAATCGTCCAAGTGTAATCGTCTTTGGCCATGGTAACGATATCAATTTATATCACCAACATGTGTTCTGGAATCTATCTTCGCTGGATATCTACAAACGAGCAGCACTTTTCCGTTTACTTAGAAATGTTTGCAAGAAAAATTGCACATCCTTGGACTAGATCCGAACCCGCGTCTTCCGATAATCCGTGTCAGACGCCATGAGCAGGGCTCATCGGGACGCAGTCCCACATAACTCTGGCGATGCTTCATCGCCCCTTAACATTCCAATTCCAAAGATATAGAAATCATAACCGAGTAATGGTTACTGCTCTTTCATTACTCAGTTATGAATTTCTCCTCTAAAATTATTTTCCCCTAACGGATAAAAATTGGCTGGCCCTGGTGATTCAGCTGCTACTTTAGTCCAAATAGCACTAATGTGCAGTACCTAACATCCATTGGTTCAATTTGTATTTCATCCTGGACAAATACTTAGTCATAATTTACTTCGTCAATGTTATAATAGCATTTAAAACAATAAACACATACAATTTCATTATGTTATTTTAAAATAGTAACTGCACGTAGGAGATAGGCATGATGAGCTGAGCTGACACAAGGGGGCAGATGCGTAAAGTTACATGTATAAAATTATGTAAAATTGCGCTGTGTCGTGGTAAAATTTTAATTTAGTTCTTACTATTTATAATATACTATTTAAAGCACTAACGCTTGCTTAGCGATACCAAACATTGCAATTTTAGAGAGAAAAGTTCAAATTGTCGGAAAACGCGTCTTCGAACCCTGTCCGAGACTGTGTATTTTTCTCTTTAAAATTGCTAAGTCATTATTTAATTTTGCATCATAAAAATGATTTTCTTGGTAACTCTTATCTAACTAGACATATTATAGTCATACTAACTATAGCAACGTCATTGGCCTAGTTTTTCAGGGATGAACCTGATTGAGTATTAGAAAAACTTTGGTTACTAATTAGCTCGAAATAATACTACTTCCTGGGAAGCAGTAGTAAGGTCCTAATTGTTTGCAAGCTTCTGCGTGTGTAGTTTTAGTATTACTACACATTTGTTACACGCTATGTATAAATGCTGTTCATAGTATATTTGTGCAGGCGTATCCTTAACTCAGTATAATATTAAAAATTAAAAATCGTATTAGACGTAAAGCAATTATGTATTTCGCAATCGTTTATGGGACACTATTATACCTTAGCACAGTACGTAAATAACAATTATCGAATAAGATATTTATGTCTGTTCCTTAAATATACTCGTATTTTCAATATAATGTATTTGCTCTAATGTCAAAGTGTGATTCTTAATGAGAAAATAAAGTTTTTATTGTAATTATAGATAATCGATAATTCTTCCTAGAACACCCAGAAAACTTAGGTGTTCCGGAACAAGAACTTAAAACGAAGAAAACTTGTTTTTTTAATATTAATGGATAATGCCTTATCATAAAGAACAAGTACAATTTTAAAAATTTAATACCGACTTCCATTCTATTCAGATATTGGAGTATATCTCAAAAACTACTCGACCGAATTTTATGAAATTTAAATGGGACCACACGGGAAGCACCAGCTTTCAAACAAAAAGAGTTTTGAGAATTGGTTCATCCAGTCGAAAGTTACAAGGTTACAAACTTAAAAAAAACATACAGTCGAATCTAATACCTCCTCCTTTTTTTGGAAGTCGGTAGAAAAACCAAGTTTTCTCTGTGGTGCCTATACATTAGTATTGGTAAAATATCCATTAAGGTAAAGTATATTAAAAAAGATATTAGAATAAATATTTAGTGATGCTTCCGCTGATGTTATGCTTATGCGGTGTGCAAGCATAAACTACTAATAGGAAGTATACAGAATAAACAACACACAAGACAACCCAATCAACCAAAAACGATTTGACACCTGTTTCGCCTCCACACGAGGCATCTTCAGGAGCTGTTGACGAGCGCCAGATCTGTCGTTGGGGCGCTCGCTTCTTCTCATATCGTTTATGATAATGGATTTCCGCAAAGTAACGCCTGAAATTCAGGCTTTACGAATTATGTAAAGTTTATGAGCTAGCACGTGATACAAAAGCTCACAGAAAATTCATACCATATCTTTACTGTGAGTAGAATATAAATTTTGAAAATAACAGATATAAAATACCTACATACCTTTTTCCAACAGCAAATGTTGCAGACGATAGAACCAACGATGATTAAATCAAATTCCTGACTCATCTAAATCGAAAAAGCTAGTCTGTCATTAACAAAGTCACGTATACGTAATTTCCTTTCCAATTTTAACGTTATTTTAATATTAGCTCTCCAGCGGAGCAGCACGAGTGGACGGCAGCCAGCGTGCAGGCAGCAGTCAGCATATGGTTAGTCGTCACGGTCAGCGCGCGGACACGTAGGGAGTCGGCCACCTTGGCTCCGCTTCGGTGAACACCGTCCACTACGAAACAAACAAATGCCATAAGCTTTCTGGTGGAGTTTACAATATTTAAGAAAACATAGAGTGTAAGGAAAGTATAGCGAAAAATCTTCCATATATCAAATCAAATCAAAATATAAAAATGAATCTCTATTTCCCTTGGTCATCGCATCACGCGTGTACGGATGGAATAATTTCGCTAAATCTTTTTTGTTGTGCTGAAGGAAAGAAAAAATGAAAGAGAAATGAAGAAAGGAGAGGGGGTTATGAGGCCGAAGGCCGAGCCTACTACGCGAATGAAGACTACTGCGCATGAATTACTACTACGTGACTTCATTCGCGTAGTAGTAATATATAGCATAATAATAAGACGTTATATTATGTAATAAAATTACTGCAGAATCAGTGACTAGATTTATCATCACAAAGCCTAAACCATTGGGACAATAACTTAAAATTTTGGCAGTTGACGCTTTTTATGTTGCAAACATCCACTAAAGAAGGTTTTTGGTAATTTTACCCATCAAAGGTGGTGATATATGAGTATGCGAAGGCGGTTGTGGATCAGCTAGTTTAATATAAAATATAGCGATTTTATGCAATTAAGGGATGAGTCGGAACGTCGCGTCGTGCGAAAAATGGTGGTCTTTTTGTCTCTTTCGTCGAATAATTTCACTTGGTACAGTAGGTACCCTTCACACCCATCCACAAAAAGGCTTGCGTAAATATTGCTTCGTGGCAGAATATCTGCCACTGCAGTGGTACCAACTACCAACCAAGAGCGTGGAACGTAGAAGGTAAACGTGAAATTGCCATTTGCAGCTTTACTAAAAGATCGCGGCACATAAGTTGAACCAAAATGGTGGTAGTCCCGCACAGGTACAATTATGGACAAAAGTGAGAAAATTTTCCTCACAAAAGATCGTATTTCTCGAAAAAAAGTGTTGTGGAAAGTAATCGTTAGGTATTATTAAATAGAACAGTTATAGGAATACTCATAATAATTGAATACAATAAAAGTTAATGTACCTACACGCTTCATCAGTATCACTCATGGGCATAACACCTACATAATATATATATTATGTAGAAGGTGTTTTGACTATATGTATAAATTGGTAAGTGACATCTATGCCAGTTGAAGAATCCAATTCAGAACCACTCATGTCAGAATCTCCAACTCGTATTATACATTCTTCCATCATTTTATCAATGACATGGTCGCTTTTGACGATTTTTTGTTATGCACGACCCCTTGCGTCGCGCCTTACACCACACTTCGATTGAAACCCAAAAAACGTGTGCTGCACATTCAAGTTAACATCATAGTTCAACTAGCGTGCCGCGATCTATACAGATTTGTGACTTAATTATTATATCCTACTATTATTATAAACTCAAAAAGTTTGTATGTATGGATATATGGATGTTTGTTACTCTTTCACGCTCAAACGGCTGGGCCCATTTTTATGAAATTTGGTATGGAGGTGGTTAAGGCACTGGATTAACACATATGATACTTTCCATCATCATCCATGACCACGCGGGTGTAACCGCGGGGTGCAGCTAGTATTTACAAGTTAAGGTTGCAGGACTATTCTGATGTTGTTTGTTTTGGTGGATACCAACGCAGTACCTGATGATCTGAATCTGTAGTGTGCAAGCATTAGCTAATTTTTAAGAGTTTGTAGAACACAGCTGTAGCACAGCATAAAAATCGTAAGGTTTATTTATACTGTGGCTGTAGTAAGTGAAATCAATGGATGATTAGAACTTAACAGTTACAGTGAAGTAATAGGTAACTGTTTAGATCCAATAGTTCCAATGTTTCACTGCAGTTGTCGCCAGAAGACAGTATGGATTCAGAGGCCGTAGCACAAACAATTTGCGAAAAGTATTCGTATCGAAAGCGTCAACATGTCACGCTTCGGCGTACAAACTATGAGTTATCTGTGTCACAGTTGCCCTAGATACATAACAGTTTGTACTGTTTCACCTGAACGACACGTTACGTGACACTTACGCAGTTATTCGTACTAGCTAGGCCCACAGGTGATGAGTGCAGTACAATGCTGCGCTGAACGTTGATATGCAACCGCATTGAAACTATCATAATTGTAGGTAGGGTTGCCATCTCTAACATTTGGCAACCAGGACAAGACTCATGAAATCCCCGGATTTTAGAGCCCAGAAACTGGACATGCCGTTAGTTTTTTTTTTAAAGTGTCATAAATCAGCTTTTCATTTATTTTCAGACATTAAAATTAAATTTAATCATCTGTTATAATCATTTATAAATGTTCCTAACAAAACAGAATCTTATTACAAACTTTTTATTACAAGTTTGTTACAAATTGTGTAATCAGTTAGATTTTTTTATTTTAGGCCCAAGACTTACATTTTTAAACCTGGAAATGAAACCCTGCCCTGACGTTCCCCTTATGTCCTCTAAACTAGGACAAATCCGGGGAAACCTGGACGGATGGCAACCCTAATTATAGGTATGGCAACAATTCACGCTTGCTTACAATCAGACAAAAGTCTTTCCCGTAGGTACTGGTCACAGTGCATCCTTACAAGAAACCCCCAAGTGGTGCCAGTCAGGTGGTCTGGCAAGTACCTATCCGTCTTCGTCGTTATAAGTATCACCGCATTCCCAGATAACCTTTGAAACTTGTTTTACGAAAGCAACATTATCAATTATAAAACGTCGAGCTATCATTACTACGTACTAACCATTTCTCAAAGGGTTAAAAGGACGTTGAATAAAGTACTGACATAAAAGTCCTATGATCACGTAACATTTTCTATTTCTCACATAAATACGAATGTACCACCTCAAACACTAGTTCGTGAAATTCGCAATTATTCAACGATTGAAACTCACTTTGCACCTCTCCTCAACACTTTCAAACTCATTATTTGTATGCCTTAGAGAATGAATGGCAAGCAAACGCCAAAATGTTGGTATCTTCATTTCAAGCTACCAAAATAACGCCATGGAAAAGGGGATACCTATGCGGCCTGCGGCCTGGCTTGGTCTCTCGGAAGTCGCTAGCTCCGGCAGTCGTAATCAACGCGCGGCAACGGCGCACCTGTCCATACAGCCTACCGACAATCGACAACCGTTTTGTGACGCGCGGAAATAGGAAGTGCAGTGAACGCCGACCCTAATGCTCGCAACTGTTTGAATTTGGAAAGCCGAATTTTAGTCATCGATTTGTGGCAACCAAGGATTTTTTTGCGTGAGTAGCCTTTTTTGTTTTTCTTATATTGCACGAGAAATGTGCATTAGAAATCTCGATAGATTTTATTTTAATATAGATATATATTGCTACCTTAACACATTGTTCTAAATGTGGACACTAAAATCTAATCCTATTTTATAACATATTGGCCAATTTTATTGATTATGGCGAGTAATACTATGGTGTTATAGGTATTTTATAAACTTTGCGTAAATCAGTAATGTTATTAGGTGTTGTGTTTTTTTGATAATTTTACTATTAATATTCACGTGATAAAATATAAACATACTTACCTAATATATAATTTTGATGAAAAATTAAGCAAAATGTAACTATAATTAAATAGAAACTAGGTACTTATTTGATGATTGATTACTTCTGGAATTTAAGTTTGTATAATTTTCGGTTCCGTTTCTATCAAGTTATAAAATATTGACACAAGATAAATTATTGTTTTGGATGAATTTAAACCTACCTAAATATAAAATAATTAACTAATATTTACATAGAAAAATATTAAAATAAAATTATGGATGCTTTTCTCCGCGGACCCATCGACGTTGGTATAAACTACGAAAAAATAAATATACTAATTTATTCCTCTACAGGAACAAATAAAAAAAGCGTAGAGCACGTGACAGTGCTGCCTGCAAAGGTGATCTTTGCTTCATCCTAATTGACAAATCACACGCATTATGTAGTTATGTTATTTATGTAGTTAATGAGTAATTATGAAATTTGAAACATAAAAATAAAACTTATACTATAATTTAAAAATACCAGGAGTTCTTTTTTACCATCCATTTGAATCCATACAATAATAATTAAGTTCGATTGAATAAAATATAATAAATTAAATATGATTAGTTATAATACCTAATATTTCATAATGAGTTAATATATATTTTATAATGAGTTAATATAATTATTTAGTTACCTGAAATATAGAATTAAACGCCTGAGTAACGTCCATTTCAGGGTTTACATGGCAGTAGACGTGACAGGTCGTAGCATAGTAAGTAGTATGGTGAAGAGCTTAAACGAAATATGTTTCTTCTATGAATATGATGATATTCTAAGATATGAATTCGACAATTTGTCCTCACGAATACCTTTGAAAACGGTTAATGGACATTATGTTTTATTTGTAATACATTTTCCAATATGGGTACTTACTTAATTCGGATATCTTCCTTCACCGATACACGATTACAGAAATTTGGTTCTATATAAAAAAAACCTTTGACGTCGTTTCCATTGATTTAATTAATCAACGCCATTCAGTTTCTGTAGAGGAAGGTAGTTTTACAAAAAAAGTGTTTAATTCGAACAAACATTCAAATACTATAGCGAACTCAGTATATTGTCCATGCATATGTTTATTTTTTTATAATATAACAAAAATTGATAATACGACACTGACTATTTACAACCTTACAACTTCACTACCGTGTCGCCATAACATCTGAGACATTATTAACATCATTGCTTTCTTCTCTGAGGGTTAGAACATAACATAATCAGGCCCTTATGTTTACTGGTGGAGAAGTACGGACCATAATACTCGCCACTCGAGCACAGTGCGGCTTGATGGATAGGCAGACAGACTCAGACATCGCCTAACGTGGCCTAACGAATGCTGTCCTGCAACAAACAACCGGGAACGACGAGTTTACTACTCCACAGCATATAAGTGCTTAGATAAAAATGCCACTAGCGACTGCTAGTGGCCATCCAAATAGTGGCCGCATTAAGGGTTGCTTAATAGTGCTTAATGTTTATATCCATAAAAAAGATGAGTCTACCCTCAGTATTTTTATGTGTGTACTCTTACACAAAATCCTACCTATACCTATGTACTTAATTTAAATCGCTAACCCTTACAATTATTCATAAAACCAATAGATGTTAATATATATCATAGGTATATTTCGAGTTTCTTGAATAAAAGAAGTACCTATGTAATAAAGTATTTCCGAACCGATACAACTTGAGATCCTTTAAGAAGAGAGCGTACCAATTCCTTCCTCAAAAGCCGGCAACGCATTCTCGAGATATCACTTACCTTCAGGTGAGGCGCCTACTGGTCGTACACGATAAATAAAAATTTATAGTATTTACAAGTATGTATTTAAAAAAATGTTATTTTCTTTTTAATATATCAAGTACGACGAGTAGGCGGCTCACCTGATGGCAAGTGATCACAGTGATTTTTAGTACTTACAAGTATTTTAAAGTATACGATCTAAATTAAATTAAATCAAATTAAGTAACTTTTAATTAAACAATTAAATTAAATTATTTTAATTTAATTTCTATTTCCCTGAAGCTTATAAAATAAACAGATAAGTGTACGGGTACCTATCACGTATAGTAATAGCGTATATAAGTATAAAATATGAATCTATAAAACAAAAATGTGTATCAAAATTGTTTATTTTTAAATACACACTCATACCCTCACACTACGATATCCTACGTTCCGTACGTCATGTGAGGTTTGGTGGCACACATTGTAATTGTGTTGCATTGGATGTTTGTAGATAACATCCATTTGGGAGGCCCGAGAACAGAAATTCCTGTTCATCGTACAAGTTTGTATTGAAACTTATCTACCATACGAAACACGCTAACGGGTCGTCTAAATATAGTAAGTATCAATTTCAGAAGGGTTAGAGATAAACTATAAATATGTAAATAACTAGCTGCTCTCCGTGGTTTCACCCTCGCGGTGATGGATGATGATGATGAATCTTATATACCCTATGTTACTCAGGGTGAATGTAGCTTTTCAATGGTGAAAGAATTTTTGAAATCGGTCCAGTACTTTTTGAGCCAATTCGTTACAAATCTTTCCTCTTTATAATGTTAAGTATAGGTATGATGAAAGGTAAATAGCTATTGTTATGGTAAGGGCCCAAACATTTAAATAGTTATCTGTAGCAAAACGGTAATATATTAGGGCTGAAAATGAATTATCTTACAATTCACGCTACTTATCACTTGTTGCGTGAACTGCTTGTTTGTCGGAAAGTAAATTACGGCGTTAAGTAGATCGTGGCAGATCAAATCTTAGTTTATGGGTCAACGATTATTTCACCGCTCGAAGAAAGTGTTTTGTACTGTACTGTACTTGTAGGTATAGGTACATTTATTAGAAACAAACAGTAGCTTAATTTGGTAGCAAGTGATGAGAGAACAGCCCTTGTCAGTACCTTAATTTGATGACAAATGATGTGTTGAACAAGTCTTTGGCCAAAGGTGAGTTTAGAAGCGATGTCAGCCAGAGGGTAACAAGGTTCAGCCGGCGATTAGACAGGCACGGAATCAATTATTATCCTAGGCTTGAGCTTTCGGTAAAAGTAAGTGTTTAAGGGACTTTTGTCATTATTTTGACATTGTCTCCCCTGTAGAGCGTTAGTAGATGTAAACCTCTGTGTTAGCCTTATCATGTATATCTTATACATGATAAGGCTAACTGCTAACATCATCAAAAATATATAAGTATAATTTAATATTTCGTCCTCAGCCGAAGAGGAAAAAGCCAGGGCACTGTTGCAAACTCGTGATGAAATCCACAGCATGGTGGTAGAGCACTGATGTCCGCCTGACTATAGCCACCACCCTTACGTTTGAATGTCTCTAAGCACCTAACAGTATGTTGCGGCAGCTGTCCTTGAGATTCAGTCGCTATTCTAGGTCTAGGGTGATATCAGCTTCGACCTCATTATCATAGGCCATCAAGTTATCAAACACTAACCCTTAAAGTGTAAAATAAAAGTTGGCAAAGCTCAACTGTCAACTTTAAAATTGACGATACGATAAGTTTATAGAGTAGTTTGATATTTGCCACAGTTGTACTTGATAAATGATAGTTTGTACTGATGCAAGTGCAATTTTACTCAGAGATTTTCGTAAGTAATTATAAGATTGAATAACAGATTGTTTGTCGCCTAGATTTCTACGCGACAAAGCACTGATCTCAGTATCTCGAGACATTAGTTCCTACTCTATCACATTGGCCCCGTAATATCAGTTGCTACATCGATGTCCTCCCTAGATACAGTAAGGTTTAAATACTATTGCTTAGGCTAGGACGTCACTGTTATCTACTATTTCTTATTCTGTGACGTCCTATAAGTCACCTGATCCACTCAGGACTAGGTTAGGTACGTTCATTAACGGGTACCCGGCAAATCCCGTTATTGTTACCTATAAGTTATAATTAATACGCTAGCGTATAGCTATATAAAACCTCTATCTCACTAGCTGTCACTGATGACCTCTTCCTTCATCCATCTTCTTTTGTACCTTTCACTTACAGTTGGCTGCCTATAAGAGAACCTTTCTTTGGCACACTATAGTGATATTTGCTATTGCCACCTTGTACATGAGGTATAGTATGTGGTAGGTATTAAGGACCTTGTGCACAGTACAAGGTCCTTAAGGCACGGTTTAATTCCAATTTAAAAAAATACTATACGTATGGTTAAAAATTGCTTATCGAATTCGACTGTGTAATGCGAAGATGCATTAATTTTGTACATTTTCTTTATATTTATCGATATTATAATAAAAAATGCTCGTTAAAATTATAAAATATATGGTGTTATCGCTCAAAACTTAGAGTTTGGACGTGAAAGTTTACTTTCGTGGGCCTATTTAGAATTTTTGTTCTGCGGAAAGCGAGTAATATTTATGAATCATATTCAGTTAACATTATTTTCCTGTTCTTTTTTTGACCAACGTAATTTTTTTCGTAGAATTAGTCGTAATCGATCTATTTTTTACACTAGATGTTTAAAGATTCTGCTTTTTACTCGTACTATGATGGGGTAGCCCTACTCGTGACCTGGTTATACACAGCTCTAACAGCCTTTAATAAAAAGTCTAAAACATAATTAAGAATAATTCTTCATTTAACATATCATAATAATTACGCTGAGTAGTTTAAGTACCTACACTATCAAATACCGCTAGATCTCATACACTTTCATTTCGCGGAATAAATTTATATTATGTGTGTTAACTAAGTTCATTTATTACTAACGTTTTAATCCGTAAGAGCCAGTAGAGTTCATTACCATATTTTTGCTACTAATAAGTATAATATATATATATATAGCTACATATATATAGCTTTTACCAATGTTTTTGTCCTGGCTGTATCTTAGAACTGATACTAAATGGCTTATATATACTATTTTAATAAAATACGATATACTTAGATGAATCAGTGTGTAAAAATTAAATAATCATTTAGTCATATAAAATTATTTAAAAATAACATAATAAGACAATATGCAACAAGTACGCGAAGTTCGATTTCAATCGAGACGGTACCTAAATGGAGTAGAAATTATAATAAACAACGCGCACGAGTTTCATACGACGTTTTTCAACACACTTACTTGCTTGAAAAAACTTCAGTTCATTTTTTATTTATTAAAACAATTATTAAAAGTACAATTTGTAAAATTATAGGTTAAGCGTAAGGTTTGCTATAAAAACATCATTATTTTGCTCTTGGGTGACTTGAGTACGAGTAAATGTTGGAGATTGCGGATTGTTCTCGTAGGGAGTAAGAAAAAGTGTTTCATCATTATTATAAGTAGCAGATACTAAATCGGTCTTGACATCGAAGGACGTTGAAGGAAGCGGTTCTGGACATATTTTTTTTGGTTGTGGTAAATTGATATCCTGAGTTATCCTGGCACTTATGTTGGCTTTTTTTTGTATAGAGTCTTCTACTTACGGTACTGCCACTGCATTGGAGCGTCACCCCACATGGCGCTTTAATGTAAGCAAATCAGCTCCTGAATCAGCCAATAATGTGGCTGACGTTCGCCTAAAGCTATTTCCTGGATATGATTCTGCATCTGGTAAACCTAAAAACTTTGCGATTTATTTCGGCATGGCACCAAATTTATTTATTCCAATGCATTGACTTGCACATTTACCTTATTTATAGTTTTGAAAAAATCTGTCACTCTTTTATGTCTCAAAATCTGTCATAATCGGTCTCATATCCGCACTCGTGCCGGAATGAAAAGTAAAAAGCACGCGTTCGAAAAACGCTGCATTTTTATTCTAATTACCGTTCAATAAGAGTCCCTTTTCCAGTATGTGTGGTGAAAATTGTATTTACAACCTATAGGTAAATACTTAATCCTACTAATATGGTAAAGTATGGATGTTTGTTACTCTTTTACAATCAAACGGCTGGGCCAATTTTGATGAAATTTGGTATGGAGGTAGATGAGGCACTGGAATCATCCATGGGATCATCCATGATCACGCGGGTGTAACCTCGGGGTGCCGCTAGTATTACATATATACATGTAATCCGAATGTAAAATGAAAAGTAAAACCTGAAAAATCTTTATGTAAAAATATTCTTTTTACACAGATATTTAATTTTATCACATCTATCTATATATACATATATATAATAATAATAATAATACCGCAGGGGCGGCTTTGTGGCGAGCCGTCGGTGAGTTGCGACACCGCGTACCCTGATTCTCCCTGAGGCTAAATGAGACCCCTGACCCCCGGCTTGCCTTAATTGGCCGTCTTGGGGTGGAGACGCAAGAGCAAGTAAAAAAAAGCTCCAAGGGTGGAAGTGTTAAAGGGCATAACGCCGGTAATAACGCTCTAGTGAAGCCGCAGCACACCTCTTGACACCCTTTAGCCATCCACACCAACCTTGCCCCTTTTGTCACCACTCATGGTGGCCTTTATGGGGGGCCCGTTTAGTGGATGGCAAGTCACCACCTGCCTAAATATTTTAACATGAGACTAAAATTGGCAGGTGCCGTAGTGTCTTCCATAGCCCACTATCTTCCTTATCACTAATAAGTTCATATCAATGGCCTGGCCATTTTACCCATATTTGTAATAGTTATAAGTACCATGTTACCCTTCATCCAACATTTTTTCTGTTTTTTATGCTCCTTTGTATTTGTTATACCAAACAGGCCTCTAAGTGTTGGCTACAGCCCCACTTATGCCTTTGTAAAGGACCGGATGAAATCCGAGACTTTGTTTTGAATTAAATAATAATAATAATTATACCGCAGGGGCGACTTTGTGGCGAGCCGTCGGTGAGTGGCGACACCGCGTACCCTGATTCTCCCTGGGGTTAAATGAGACCCCTGACCCCCGGCTTGCCTTAATTGGCCGTCTGGGGGTGGAGACGCAAGAGCAAGTAACAAAAAGCTCCAAGGGTGGAAGTGTTAAAGGGCATAACGCCGGTAGTAGCGCTCTAGTGAAGCCGCACCAACGTTGCCCCTTTTGTCACCACTCATGGTGGCTTTTATGGGGGGCCCGTTTAGTGGATGGCAAGTCACCACCTGCCTAAATATTTTAACATGAGACTAAAATTGACAGGTGCCGTAGTCTCTTCCATAGCCCACTATCTTCCTTATCACTAATAAGTTCATTTCAATAGCCTGGCCATTTTACCCATATTTGTAATAGTTATAAGTACCATGTTACCCTTCATCCAACATTTTTTCTGTTTTTTTATACTCCTTTGTATTTTTATACCAAACAGGCCTCTAAGTGTTGCCTACAGCCCCACTTATGCTTTGTAAAGGAAATCCGAGATTTTGTTAATAAAAGAAATAATAATAATAATAATAAATTAAATAAACTAAATAAATTAATTAAACCCGTAATATAATTGAAATACAGAGAATAATAATAATGACATGTCTCGACTGACTGACAGACAACGCACAGCCTAAACCACTGATCGTAGAGACTTGAAATTTGGATGGTGTATTGTCCTTGATGCGTAGAAGTGTATTAAGAATGGGTTTTTCGAAATTCTGCCCCTAAGGGGGTCAAAAGGGGTGAAAACGTTTGTATGAAACTTCTTTGTTTTTTAACTAATAGTTGTGAAAATTTGTATTTGGATAGGTTCATTCAAAGTAAAAAAATATAGGACTAATTATTTTTGGACTGTGGTGGTTTAAGAGGGTGAAATGGAGGGGTGAAAGTTTGTATAGAAAGTTTTTGTTTTTTGAACATACAGCAAAATTACAGGTGAAAATTAGCATTTGAACAGTTTAAAGTGATGATTTCAATATTTATTGACAGGGATGACTTGGTGAAGGGGGTGAAACGGGGAATAATTTTTATTCAAAAGTTCTTTGTTTTTGGAGCTACAATGATGAAAATTGTTAACTGAATAGGTAATTTCAAATAAATAGTTATTTTTGTCAGGGATGACTTAAGGGGGTAAAACGAGGGATGCAAAAACTACTACATATTATAAACGGTAGAGGTCAAATGTCTGTACAATGAAAATATGCTAAAAACCGAGTCAGGGGATGTAAGGAGTGAAAAATAAGTTCAAATCGTTTGTTTCTCTGTATGTTTGTCTGTCTGTTTGTACGGGCTAATTTCCGAAACGACTGGACCGATTTATATGAAATTTCATATGGTGGTAGCTTATATCCCTGATCAACATATAGAATACTTTTGATCCCGGTAAATTAAAGAGTTCCCGTGGGATAATTAAAAACTGTAATTACCGTATCCCGCGAGGCCACGCGAGTTAAGCCGCTGGCGGGTCAGCTAGTCTGACTTTATTAACAAAAACTGTAGATATCCTAGCACGTCTAAAAACCCATAAATACCGTATCAGTATCCACTGGATCGTACGACAGATCAACCTGTTTACCTACTATCATATGCGGGCCATTACTTTTTGTCACGTTTCACCAACATGCTATACCTACACTTAACGACTTAATCGGTCCCTGCTTTTGTTGTAGAAATATATCGAGGCATCGAAGCCGCTATCACGACGATCTCTCGAAATCGTGGGAAGTAAAGATATGCTTGAACAATACGGTGTAATGATCGATATAGAAAACGTGTTAGAATCGTGTCGGTAGGTCTGGTATTCATTGACTTGATTGAAACTTTTGTAAGTATTAGGCATTTTATTACTATAAAAAAACATAGTAGTTCTGCAAAAAGTAGACCTCGCGAGCACAGTCTTATCAGCGGCAATTTTGAATAGTCATAGCTATATGCAGACGGTACCAAAAGGCTCTTGCCACATATTAACAATATCGTCCAGTTTTTAAACTTCACACCACAGAATTCGCCCATATATCTATGCTTCACACCTGTTATCTCGGCAACCACTGAATCAATAATGTAATGTAAAAACAGGAATTTCGAATAAGACTGTTTTAAATTGCCAGGTACCTAAATTGTGTACCAAATTTTATCAAAATCGGTCGGTAAGTGGTGCCGCAGCAAACTTTCCCTCTTTTTAGGTAAGTAGTCTTTTTAGTACTTTTTAAAAAAGTAGTAGTTTAAAGCAGGAACAGAAATAAGTAGAAGTAGTTTGTAGTAGTGTTAGTACTACCACTCAAAATCGCGGACTACAAAAAAATTTATTAAATTGTAGAAAATGCATAACACGTTTCGATTGATTGAAAAATGCGACCTGTACACGAATACCAACAAGCAACCTAACAAGCATACGGACAGAAGAAAGTCAATTTGGTTAGTTAAAGCAGAGACGCTTCGCTCGCTCGGTCAATTATTTTGATGGCTTAACTTACGCGGTAGTTCAGTAGAGGATCTCGACTAGTTACCGGGAACGAACGTAACCTTCCGGATTGCTTCTTCATAGAGCACTCGGTAACCCGGCTGCATCACCGCTTTTTTAAATGTCTATCGGTGACGAGACGAGTAGGCCGCTCGTCTGATGTTAAGAATCGTGCTTGTCCATAACAGTTCACTGCCATTCAGAACTTTAAACTACTAGAGATCTATAAGCCCTGCATGAAAATGCACTACGCTCGTCACCCTGAGACATAGATGTTAAGAGGGTTGCATAGCTACGAGTAGTACTTTCCATGCTAAAGAGAAAACTCTTTTCTACATCTAAACATTGTCCGATTTCAGTGTTTTTTCATGGAATCATCTCATTGTTTACTATACCCGTACGTTTAAGGAAATTTATTGTACTTTGAAATTCTGAAAAAATCAAAACGTACGGGCATAGTAAACAATATCATTATTACATGAAAAAATATTAATGAAATTGGACAATGTTAAGAGGTAGAAAAGAGTTTTCTCTTTCAGCATGGAAAGTACTAGCTATGCAATCCTCTTAAGTCTATTGCCCTGTAATTTCACTGGAAATATTATCTTTCAATGAAACACAATAATATGGGCACTCGTAGGCACACTACGCTTTGAATGCGTTTAATAGAGTCGTGATTTTAAGTTATCAATCAGTATAAATATAATAATCAATATCATTAATATTTATAATCCAAAGGTTCATCAAGGTAGTACAATAGGTCCTATGTTTAATATGCTGCACATCTACAGGCTTTCTCCTTAATTGCGCCTTCCTATCAACTTCCTACCTGATTGACAACTTAATACATATATTTACATATTTATATATTATGCCTTCGATAAATTTACACGAGTTGAGGCCTTTCTCTGGCATTTTAATGAAGGAAACTTGTCTAAAAGATTGATTGATCTAGGCGTGAGTTTCGTAACACTTATTCCTAATCCTAATATATAATGGTATACACGACACATACATGACATAACTACTTTTCTACATAATTACTATAGTATTAGATAGAAATTCTCAACTTTTACATACACTTTTACATTAATCAATCAACGTGTTGGTAGAAATTACTTACTTTAAGCTTACACTTTCTAGTGGATTTCTATATTTTGGTTGATTCAAATTGGCATCGAATATCGAATCAAAGCAGTTCGATTCTTTTGTATTGATAGATCCTTTTAATCAAATTATCGAAGGATGGGCGGACGTAAAATTCCAAAAGTCAAAAGGTTTGTTAAGAAGTAGTAACAAAGATTATTATTTAGTTCTTGACTACAGCGCATAATCACAGAAAAATTAGTACCATATAATAAACGTAATAATTAATACCATATAATTAGACTGTAACCGAGGTTGTGTCTGTATAAAACCTTTTTTTTGTCTGCCGTCCTGTCTGGATCTATGTTTGTTCGTGCATCACTCAAAAACTACTTCATATCATCATCATCATAATCATTTCAGCCGTATGACGTCCACTGCTTAACACATGCCTCCCTCATATATTTCCAAAGGCCGGTTGGAAGGGGTTTGCATCCAACGTCTTCCTGCTACTTTTATCAGTTCTTTTGTCTACCTTGTCGATGGACAAGCAACACTGCGCTTGCCGTTGTACCCCGACTCTCCACCAGTGTACGAGGAGAGAGGAGGCGGCACTGGGCAGGGCACATACTGATATGTACCCTGCCCAGTGCCGCTTCAACTCGCTTATCTTCTGGGCTATGTTGGGTCTTTAGATCATCTACGGATCTCCTCATTTCTAACTCGATTACGTAGAGAGAACCCAAGCACTTCATATATTTTTCCTATCAAATATTATATATCAAAAACTACTGTATTATTTGATACCGTTTACTAAAATCTGTTTACTGAAGTTCTGGAGAGTGTGGTGTTACAGGTATCTTTACAACTGTTGGTTAAACAAAATTAATCAACTTGAAAGAAAGTTATGCGCAACAAACATTGAGAAAAATGCTTGCCTGTGGTGAAAAATATTCCTGAGTCGCCCGCCTGCCCTTACCCTTCCCTGAAATCCCGTGGCGCAGCCTCGTGTTCGTATAATGGGTAAGTTTTTAAAAGACTGGACTTTTTTATACTTTCATTCATACTCTGAAATTGCTATTTCTAGCTGCGCCCCGTGGTTACTATCGCGTGGGATGGATGATGATGAAAAGTATCCTAAGTGTTAATCTAGCGACTCATCTTCCTCCATACCAATTTTCATAAAAATTGTCTGTTTGAACAAACATACAAAAACACCGCGACGCCGGTTATCATGACACGGCAGCAGAAGTAACCAATCCATTATAGCACCACAAAGTGTGAATGGCTTGTTTCATATTGGGAGATCCCATCGTTTCAGTATTGTCCTCTTTTGTCTTTAATTATCTGGTTTAGTAGTATTTACTAACACTATACGTAACAATAATAGGAAGTACAAGTGACAATTTTACTTGCATAGTCGAGTCATGTTCCTTTATGAGCCGAAATCAATCGCGCCGTTCACACACCCGTTCCCTTAAATGCCTACGATCGTCGTGAGCGAGCTCGATACGTCATCGATGACGCCACCGCTCACAACGCGACCACAACGCTCGCGGATGGAAGGTGGGGCTTTATGGTAGTTACGAGCTGTCAATGTCAAAATATGTTTAAGACTCTTTCGATTATTGACAGAGGCATGCATTTCGTGACCGCGTGAGTGTTCCATCCGTGTTGGTCATTAAAAGCATTGGAAATTGGAACCAAATTAAACGGTATACTGAGCGCGACAGTTGGGCGCGTTGACAGCGCTTAACGGAACGTACCCTTAGTATTATTTAAATTGAATCCACACCACATCATCATACAAGTTATAAAAGCATTAGAAAAACTTCGTAAATTACTACTCAATCGCATTCCAAAGAACCTTTACAGCTCACAAATGTCACTACTAAAATACTTCGCGCAATTACATTCGTCACCCTCAGCCGTAAAGAAAAGCAATCTAAGAAGCCTTCATTCAATAACCTCAGAACAAAAAGGTAATAACATTCAAACAAAAAAGATGGAGCTCTATATAACAGATAAACGTTTTTGCATTGCGTAATGATACCGAAATCGAAAGCCTGTAAAAAAGAATAACTTTAATGCACGAAATCCGCATCCATCTGTGGATTTAGGAAAAAAACTGCTTCAATCCAACGGCTCTGTTTTTGTAAATGTAAACTGTTTCACGGTTCGAGCTTACCAATTCCGATGTAAATAACGTTGAAGTCTTCGGCAACAGCGCACGGGACCAATACGTTACAGCCGTACGATTCTGTAATAATTCGTCGATGCGCTCGTCGACCTCACCGATGTCAAATACTTTATGAGATATCGCCCTTGTATATAAGGTTGTTTTTCCAACGTTTCTTGTCATCTCGTCATTTGTTTCACAGATGTTGTCAAAGATGCTACGATGTTTGCTCTTAGAGAATCGCACGGGATTTGTTTGTTTCATACATATCATAATATTATCTACACTAATATTATAAAGAGGAAAGATTTGTTTGTTTGGTTGTTTGTTGTAATAAGTATAGCATAGACAAAAGTCGTATCAGAATGTGCCTAGAGGCAAATATAGAGTTTCGATGAGCATTAATAGTAAGAGTTAACATAGAAGATCAAACTGCCACAGTACCTATAGGTACAAATTTAGTACGTAACCAATAAACTCATAATATAGTCACTCACTGAACATTTTGCATTTCATTACTAACTTTTCTTAATACTGCAGTATGATAGATACGTTGTTTCTAAAGTAAGATAACACACTTTACTTTACCATCGCCTTTTTTAACGCAAAATTTGCTGTGACTGCCGCCTCATGGGCCATCTATTGTACGGGTTTACCAGTCGGTAGAGCTTAGATATTGCTGGGCTGGGTTTTTGTTATGTTATTTTTTTTGTGTCAACTGGACCGCATACATTAAAGCCTGATTTAAAATTGCAGTTGCCTACAGCTTTAAATCAAATTTGAGTAGAATTTTGCCACATTAATTCCGTCGTCTGTGGCATTAAAGAGGTTAAAAGTTAACTAATATATGGATCAAATGTACTTTTTAATCAATTGTAACCTTAACCTATTAGTTACCTAAGTATAGGTATAAAAAACCTGACCTAAATCCGGTTATCAAAAGTGTCAAAATGAGTCAACTAACAGTAACAAAGTATAGTAGGTTCTTCATTATATCAACCTGCATACAAGTACAAACAACTCAACTAGAACTCAAGTTACAACCTTCGCAGACCCAACCTCATTTCACTCTACTTCCCAGCCACGTAACACTACCCGTAGACATCGATATCGGATGCGGTGGCTGTCCGATTCCCGTGCACGGTAGGTCGCACCGACACGCTGACTGATCACACCTGTTCACGGCCAGGAAGGGTTATTGGCCCTTGTAGATTAGAGCAAATACCTGGAAACGTTTTACTTTTTAGGTGCTGCGAAATTATCTAAATGGTATGGTCCAACTTTTATTGGTATTTTAGTGGCGATAGCATTGTACCGTGTACCGCCTGGTCTAAAAAAACCAACTAATTCAGTTCTTTTTTAAGACACCAATTGTCATCATCATCTTCCTACTTTCGTCCACTTATTTAACGGAGTCTATACAATATGTATAGGTGCCAAATAATAGTATAAACTTGTACTACGCCGCTTGCATGGCACCAACAGTCCTTGATAATATATAGGTAGTGTATTAGTGCACGTAGCTGATCAAGGGAAAGAACCCTCAGTCTTCTTTTACGACTTCAAATCGGGAGAACATAGAACAGTTTCGTTTTGAGACGGGGAGATCTCCAAAAAATAGTGGTTGTTGATTTGTTTTGTACAAACAAACTAACTACAATAATAAACCACTATTTTATTAACGTTAATTAGATAGGTTAAAATTAAAATAAACCATTGTCAAAAGTTATGCAGTATCACATTTTATTTAAGTTTTCGACATCGATTTACTAGTTCCGAAGCCAAAAGAGTTTCTGAACTGAACAAAACCATGAACATTTATTAATTAACAAATTAACGAACTTCCAAGAACGGAGCACCACTTTTTCATCCATTTATTGATTATTATTTTTGTTCGATAGGTTACAGGTATATTATATGTATTATAGCTCTAAATTGATGAGATTTGAATACAGCCAGGTTAATATAAGAACAGGATAGCATTCTAATGCCAGCTTCATATACAATTTTGTTCTTCAAATGACCTCAATCATCTGTGCTAGATTCCATAAATCCCTCTCATGCATTTGCCTCTATATGCATTTAGATATAAATACATGATCAGTGTGAAACAGGAATTATAAAGTAAGTACTACAGGCCACGTGAGAAGTCTCATCTTCACATAAACAAAGATCTGAATAAGGAAGACGCCCTATAATTACTGTGGAGACCCAGATACTTTCGCGTAAGCCGCTCACCTGGTTTTTATCAACGCCGGATCTGCGGTGTGCTCGATGTACTCCGTTATCACTGACGATACGGCTTTTTTCTGTTTATAAAACTAAAGAAAAACGGTTTCCGAAACAGTACCTAACTTTTTTGGTGCTAATCTAGAAAAATTGGCTAAATAAAGAAAATGATTTAGGGACGATGAACTCGGTTGTTGCTCTAAACTCTAATGGTTAAAACTTTACTGTGTTATTGCTTTATTTAAATTCTTACTCAATCTGTCTATTGCCGCTTTTGATACTAAGGTTAATTACGAAAGACTACAAATCATAAACAGAACTGAAATCGTTGGTAAGAGTAGGTTAGTATTATGTTATTATATACCTATTTTCCTGAAAACTCATTGTATCGGAGTCTCATAAAAAAAAACTTAATTGACCGTCATCTGAGTCAAATGAGAATGAATATATCTAAATAAAGTTTATTGTAAAAACCAATGACGTATCAATAATGGACCACATTGAGCTCTCTGTCAAACTTTAATAAAATTTAGACCTGCGTTTCACTTGACAAATTAATGCAAATATATTCGAATTATAAAAAACATTCATATTGATTGAAAAACATTGAAGCGCTCGCAGCGGAGCTTGATTTGGCGATCTTAGCCGATCTACAGGTTAAGCAACGCTTGTTGCGATCAGCCGTGCGATTCTGTAATGATTCGTCGACGAGCTCACCGATGTCAAATAATTTTAGAGATATCGCCCTTGTACATAAGGTTGCTTTTCCAACGTTTCTTGCCATATCTTCATTTGTTTCACGGATTTTGTCAAAGATGCAACGATGTTTGCTCTTAGAGAATCGCACGGCAATAGTTGGATGGGTGACCGCTAGTGGTATTTTGCAACTGAGAGCACGTTAAGCCGACGGTCCAGTTGTAAACAACTGGACTTAGGACAACAATTGTTAGGCTATGTCGAAGGCATTTGGGTGGTCTGAAAACTTCGACATGGGTTAGCCACTAGCCTATCCACCAAGTCGCACTGGGCCCGTGTGGTGGATTATGGGCCTATTCCTCTCTCTGAGAAGAAGGCTTTAGTCCCAGCAGTGGGAACATTAAGGGCTGATTTTGGATAGAAAGTCATTAACGAAAATTTAAAAAGTTGTATGGTTTACCTACCTACCTATATAAAAGAAGCATTCAGAAACTTGATATCAACAAAATTTCAAACAGATGAGATGGAAACACTCCAAAGGTTTAATAATGATTGAGCTAAGAAATGCTTTGATTGCGCGAAATTGTACGTTGTTAATAAAAGATCACATTATTACACAGCAGGTGTTGGAAAGTTGAACCAAATTCGTTAACAAATAACTAGGTATCATGTACTACATAACCGCTATCATCTTCACGCATGCAATAAGATGAATGATTTGATGAATGGAACGTGCTGTTACGAAATCAAAGCGATTGCACTACATAGATGACTAGTTTTTGAGTTTACTATTAGACGTTATGTTAGAAAAGCTGTCGTTATCTGTTATTGTAATCTGACTTATGTACATTTGAATTAAAACTATTATCATTGTTCTTGTAAGTAGGTATAATTGGTTGCATTTCAGCTTCTAAAAGTAGTTTTAATAATGTAATAATAAAAGCACTCACGAGTCATTTGCCACTATACTCTAGAAGTTTGCTGTTAATAATTAAGAATAGGTAAGGGGCAAGCCACTTATATCAAAACAAATGATCTAGGACGCCGTTATTTTAGTTTACCCAAATCTGGGTAAGGCTGGTAGGTATTTCACTATGGCGATAAAATTGTATATGACGGAGAAAGAAGCTCCGGAGTGTTTTTAAAAAGTGTGACGTCAGCATTGCTGACGTCACAATTGTTGTTATCATGATGATCACTCATTTTTGGGTCCTCGAAGTAAAACTTCACAAGTACTTTTATAAGCTTCGTATATTCAACGAGCAGCGTAACAACGTCACAAAGAGGTCCGTACTGTACGGCGACTCGAGAGCGACTGAGACGAGCGTCGGGTCTTCGTCTCGCTTGAGTGTGCGGTTCAAGCGGGGAAAGGGGGTCAGGGCTATGCCCTCTGCCCCTGGCTCGTCTCTGTCCATAGCGATGGACAGGTCATTTGGTTGGGTATACCATGGCCTCACGATACTGCCACCCCAGTGACCAAAAGGTAACTGAGCGATCAAGGCCGCGCCGGGTGGAACCCCCGCCTACACGGGTGAAGCCCAGCGGACCGATCGGCTACACAGTTGCTGGCCACTGGGGGCAGCACTGATACAGCCATGGCATCCGAACTCTCATCTACTTCTTCTTCTTCTTCGTCCACTCGCGGGACGAGCTCTCTTGCTAGCGGCTTTGATTTTTGTTTCCCGTGAGTGTCGGGAGGCCTCGTATGAAGGGGTGCAATTCCCCTAAGATGGTGGTGTCTAGAGGTGTCCGCCGTGGTGAACATTTTCTTCGACAGCTTTTTGATGAAGGTTTCAAGTGGTTCGATTTTCAGGTCTTTGCTTATTGTCGCATTTCGCACGTATCGCGGGGCTGCGACAATAGTTCGTAGCGTCTTGTTTTCTTGTGTCTGCAGTTTCTTCCTTAGGTATGTGGCCGTCTGGGCATACCACGCCGGGGCGGCGTATGATAGTCGTGGCCGGATGTACGTCTTAAATATCATCGACTTGACCCGGAGTGGCAGCTTGGAGCGTAGGATCGGTGACAGTACTGCGCGAGCTTTCTTCACACTTCCTACGATGTATTCAACGTGCTTCTTAAACGTAAGGTTTCTATCTATGTGGACCCCTAGGTATTTGACTACCGGGGTCCAGGGAATGTCTTCATTTGCTATTTTTAGCGTAGTTGGCAGGTTGGCTCTGCTAGTAATCAGGGCTTGCGTCTTCTTGACATTAATGGCCATCCTCCATTTCGATAGCCATTCTGGCAGCGCTTCGAGTGTGGTCTGCAGCTTTTTAACGGCATGTTCCGTTCGTATCGAGGAGGCGTAGAGCGCTGCATCGTCAGCATATAGGGCAAGTTTCGCTTGGCCTACCAGTGGAAAGTCGTCGGTATGCCAAGCGTAGAGACTCGGCGAAAGGCAGCTCCCTTGTGGTACTCCGGCCAGTACTGGTTTCTCTGTTGATGTGGCATCCTCGATACGAACGGTGATCCGTCTGTCCGTCAGGAACGATTCTACGATCTTGAGTATTCGTTTCGGGGTCGGGCTCTTTGACAACTTATATAGCAGGCCTTCGTGCCATACGCGGTCAAAGGCCTTCTCCATGTCCAGTAGCGCCAGTGCTACATACTCCTTCTTGTTTAGGCATGTGGCCATTTCGTTAATAACGCGCGTCAGTTGTAGTGTTGTGGAGTGCTCTGACCTAAACCCGTACTGCTCCTCTCGAGGCGTGATGTGCGGTGTAAGGTGAGGTAGAAGTAGCCTCTCAAAGGTCTTCGAGAGGGTACTGAGTAGTGTGATGGGACGATAGCTGTCCGGCCTCTTGGGGTTCTTTCCGGGCTTAGGGAGCATTATCACGACGCCCGTCTTCCAGTTTCGTGGGAAATGGCCACAGCGTACAATGCCATTGTAGATTCTCGTGAGCGCTGCCAGTGATCGTGGTGGTAGGTGTTTCAGTGCTTCGTTGGGTATGCGGTCAATTCCTGGGGCTTTCTTATTCGGCAGGCGGCTGATTACCCTCTGCACTCTGCCTGGTGAGAAGGTAATGTGCGCCTCTTCTGTGTCATCGTCCGGTAGTGTTTTGAAGTAATTCTTCACATGGTCGCTAACCATCTGGGTATGTGTTGGGTCGCTGATCGGGTTGGGCTGAAATTGTGCCTCCAAATGCTCGGCGAAGATCTCAGCACGGTCTATGGCAGCAAATTTCAGAAGGCCGTCCTTCCCGATCAGTGGTCTGGTCGGCTCTGGGGTGCGCGATAGCTGGCGGCACAATTTGTGGATCGATGGTATATCGCTGGTTATTGAGTCTATGTGCTCGTCCCAGCTATGCGCGGCGTGGTCTTCCAGTGCTGTTTTAACGCGCTCCACCAACGCGTTAACTTCGGTTTTCAGGCGTGGACAGCGAGTCTGTTGCCACAGCTTCCTCTTCTCCCTTTTTTCGCTTATTAAGTTCCTGATCCACGCCGGGAGGTGGTGCACCCTCTCTACCGGCGTGGTGGTGTGCGATGCTGCCTCAAGGGAGGATTGGATAGCTGTGGTCAGCTCTTCTGTCGCTCTTTCTAGGTCTTCGCTAGTATTTATGGGCCTCGTGGTAGTACGCTCCTGCGCTTCTGTCTGGAACGCGTCCCAACAGATCTTCCGCCTCCTCGCGGGGGTGGCAACTCTACTTGGGAGCTCCGTCAGCGTCAGGAGTACCGGGCGGTGATCCGAGGACAAATCAGGTAGCACTGTTTGAGCTGGAGGTGTTCTCAATCCCTTATAGATCGTTATATCTATGACGTCACCGTCGTCTCTAACGTGATAGTGCGTGGGTTCGTCGGGCCCGATGACGTCATAGCCATGGTCCACCGAGTCTTGATACAGGATTCTCCCATTCATGTTAATCCTGCTCGAGTTCCAGTGGGTGTGCTTTGAGTTCATATCGCCGGCTATGATTGTGGGTTCATTCGAGTGTAACAATGTTCTCAGTTCGGTAGGTATCAATGTACTGTTTGGTGGCTTGTACACCGCGAACAAACGTCGATTTTGACCGGCGATGTTCACAAGCACACCCAAGGCTTGAATTGATTGGAAGTCTTCCTGTGGGATGAGTTGGTGGATTATCCGTCGGTGGACCATGACCGCTAAACCGCGGATAGCTTTTCCTTCAGCGTTAACCTCATCCTTGCGGTATGTGTGGTAGTTCGCTACTTTGAAGTCACTGCCTTGTTTTAAGTGCGTCTCACTGACCAGAAGAATGTCTATGTTGTGCTCACGGAGGAAGATGGTCAGCATTTTCTTCTTCCCCGTGAGCGTTTGAGCATTCCAATGCACTACTTTAATCCCGGTGTGATCCATCGTTAAGTATACGCATTAAACCTCTTAGGGTTGCAGTTTCGGCGTCTTCGCCCGACTGTACAGCTTCTAATATTTCCTTTAGGACCCCTATAGTTTGACCCAGGGAGTCCTTTCGTGTGGTTGTAGGAGTGGGCTTTTGTGGCTGCTTCTGCTCCTTCTTTTCGTCCTCTTTCTTTGCCTTCTTTGGCTTCTTTTTGCTGGTTTTTGGGCCAGATCCCGTAGGTAAATTGGCCGGCGCCATTAGTGTCGACGTCGCGGTTTCCGCCACTGTCGCCGGTGTGACTAAGGTGGTCCCTTTTCTATTTGGCTTCGTCAGTGCTACCGTGCCTGCCCTCTTATTTCTAAGTTCTTTGCGGAACACTGGGCATGACATGAAGTTAGCGGGGTGGGTCCCCCCGCAGTTCGCGCAGGTTGCGGGCTGTTCCCTGGGACGGGGGCATTCTCTGGCTGTGTGCGGCTCGCCGCACCGTACACATGCCTGCTCCCGATGGCAGTTGTGGGAGCTGTGTCTGAATTTCTGGCAGCGATGGCACTGCGCTGGTCCCTTCTTGGATCGCCATGCCTCTACGATAACTCCGGGCATCATCAATAACTCGGTTATTTCGTATATACCGGTGATGTTCGGTGTCTTTGTTAATTGTATGTAAAAGATGCACCCTGGGCGTCCCTGTCTCCCTTTAATATTTTTAATATATTCGGGAGCGTATCCCAATTCCTCCAGAGCTTCTTTAATTTCCTGCGGGTCGGTATCCGCTGGTAGGCCTCTAATGGCTACTTTTAGGCTTCTTTCGGCGGGCAGTGAATACGAAAACCAGCTCACATTTTCCTCCTTTTCTAGCTGCGTGAGGTACGCCTGGATCGTTCGGTACTCCTGCTCGTCCGTTGGGGTGAAACGGATGCCCTGCCCATACGGGCGTCCGTTCGGTGGCCTGCCGAGTTTAGCCGCGAGCACTTTAAAGTGCTTCGTCCAGCTATCTATGCGCTCCACAATCAGTGGTGGATAGCGCTCCGTTTTCTTGGCTGCGGGTGCCACTGAGACTGGCTGCGGCGTAGTTGATGACGACCCCTGACCTTTGTCTCGGACCTCTCTGTCTATGGCTGCTGTCTCTTTCTGTTTCGTGGCATTTTTCTGTTTGGTGTTCGACCTTATTTCTGGCTGGCTGAGTAGCCCGCTAGTTGCGGGACCTAGCGTGGATACCCCTGTGGTGTCTATTTTTGCCGCTTGCGCGAACGACTTCCTTGGTCGCTGCTGCTTTGGCGGGTCCGGCTTCGTTGCCTTGGGGCTGGGCGCCCTTGTCGTGTCCATCTTTGGGTGTATAGGCGGACTCGCAGAGAGCGATCGCGAACGAACACGAGAACGCTTTGGTATATCGTCTGTGCTCAGTGGGCTAGTCGGCTTGCGACGTTTCGGCCTTACAGTGACAGGCGGCAGTGTTATGATGCCGTTGGTGGCAAATTCGAGTGCGGTGCGGTCTTCAATAGACAGCTCCCCGCCCTCCAGCTCGGCTTCTTGTAGACGTAAGTATAACGCCATCCACTGAAGCATTCCCGGCGACAGAGCCCCGGCTGTCATAAGACGGGCGAGGGTGAGAATATCACGCTCGTGGTGCCCCATCGGTGAGAGTGCTTCCTCGGGTGGCGTAGGCGCAGGTTTTTCCGGTATCTTCACGGCTTCCGATTCCGATTCCGAATCCGAATTTCTTCGGCTGCTGTGAGCCTCCTGGCCCTTACAAGGACCTTTGCGGCCTTGAGATGGGCCTGGGTTACTTGGGTGACTAGCGGTTACGTGGCCCTTAAAAGGGCCTTTTTGCGTCGGGGGAGTGGTTAGTTCCCCTGTCGGCGGTTGGTGGCCCTTAGAAGGGCCTTTTTTCGGTTTGCCGCAGTCCATGGGCGGCTGGTTGGGTGTACTTTGCGCGAGTACAGGAGCGAGTATTACGCAAGCATAATACTCACTCCGGCATTCGTGGGGCAAACTATCCCCTCCGCAGCCGTGGCCACGGGTACGATCGTTTAGTGATTTCTTAAAGAAATCGTAAGCGATTCGCAGTGCTTTCTGGACGGTGGTTACTCCGTGCGCAGTCAACAAGTACAGGCAATCCGTCAGCCGAGACGAGCGCCTACAGTGCGGCCGTATTTATAGGACTCGGCGCACGTGCACGACTTTACAAGTTTGTTGGTAAAGTATTGAAATTACAATTATAACATTAATTTTACATCGTATTCAACTCAAAAATAATCAACTGATGATTTATAAACTATTTTTAGGGCAATCAAATGATTAAACTTAATTATTCTCGACGAACTGTTGTAGTTGCGCCGATACGGCCATACTGACAGGCGGTGCGCGCTCTGCACCAGCCTCGTTGGTTCTCGTAGATTGTTATGGATTCTCGTAGATTATTTGGATTCTCGTAGACCATTTATTCTGATGGGTCATCTTGGTTCGAGTCGTGGTTTGGCTGTACTTGCAGCCCTTCTTGTGAGGTCGACGGAATGGGCTCATTTGATTCTGCAGTGGGATCTCGTTGAATAGGTGATTCGTTTCCCGCCGATACGGTCAACTGATCCCCAGGTTGCGGAGCGCGGCGCAGCTGATCATGGGCAATCTTGCGAGGTCGTCCTCTACCGACAACTTTCTTTACCAGATATCGGTCATTATCCAGTATTCTACAAACTTCATATGGTTCGCTGTATTTAAGGTCAAGCGAGGTTTGGTTTCGAGGATTATTTTTCACCAATATGTAGTCTCCTCTTTGAAAATGATGGATTTTGGCCTTGTGTAGGTTGAAGCGTTGTCTGTCTTGTTCGCTACAACGAATCATTTTCTGTTGCACCTGTTGTGTGAGCGCTTTAATATCAACGGTTTCGTTGTCAATATTCACCAGGTTGAGAAGCTCAGGAGGTACACAGTGCTTTCGTTGTGTAATAAGTGTCAGTGGAGCGACACCGGTGACTCAGTGGGTTGTACAGTTCATTGCCAGCTGAAGTTCCTCGAGTACAGTGTGCCACTGCTCTGCTTCGTAATTTTTAATCATTACCAAAGCATTTTTGAGGGTTGCAACGACTCTTTCAACTTAGCCATTCGCTCGGCTGACTCCTGGAGCGATAGCATGGATATTTATTCCGATGGCGTCACAGTAGTCCTTGAACTCGCCAAGGAACTCTCTTCCTCCATCCACTATTATTTGAACCGGCGCACCAAATAGATGCACAGTGCGTTCTAGAGCGGCCAATGTGCTGTGTGGGTTTTTGTTGGTACTGAAGTACAGTAAAACGTACTTTGAGAAAGCGTCAATGGTGACTATGACGTATTGTTGATCATCTGGAGTGCCCAGCTTCCCTGTTATGTCCATATGAATAACTTGGAAGGCGGCCGTTGGTTTTTGTATGGGGTGTAACTGGGCTTGAATGGCCCCGGATCTTCCTTTAGATGTTCGGCATACAACACAGTTATCCACAAATCTTTCGGATAGTGGAACTCATTTTGTTGAACCAATAGGTTTCTCTGATCTTCTGCAGTGTCTTTTCCCAGCCAGGGTGTTTTAGTGCAGTGTGAAATGAGTTTATAATGCTCCATTGAAATGATTTGGGAACGACGGTACTGAGCTGCTGACCGAAGACAGGATCATTGACGTTCCTTTTTTAAAACGTTGTCCTCTAACACATAGTCTTCCACTGGGTTATTGTCACTGAGACTGTCCATTATCGGACGCAGTTCTTCATCCCGTCGCTGTTCAATTTTGAGCCAGTTCAAGTCTCTTGTCATAACATTGACTGCAAGCTCAACTGGATTGCGACAGCGATGAATCCTTGGCAGAAGGTCCTTTTTGTGTTTTGACGCTTTTAATGCGTTGCAATCCGTTATCACGGTGAATTTTCGCCCATATAGATACTGGCGAAAGTGTTTTATGGCTCGTACCACTGCCAGTGTCTCCAACTCGTAGGAGTGGTACCGACTCTCGGCTTCCGTGGTTCTCATGCTCATAAAGGCAACAGCATGTTGTCGTTTTACACGTTGACTAATTATTGTTGGCTAATTTTTGTATCCGCGTCGATACGGCCATACTGACAGGCGGTGCGCGCTCTGCACCAGCCTTGTTGACTCGTTAACTCTCGCAGACTGCTGTTAATTATGGCTGGCCTGCAAAGAATGAGATATTCTCTGAGTAGTGAGTCTGTAAACAACTTACGTTGCTTTATCTTGTTTGTTACATTAACACAACTGTTATGTAACCTTAGGAGTCTTTTGATTAGTAAACAGTACACAAAGACATCGTGCACTGCCTTATTGATTTAGAATCTGTGGTGTATACGTGTCTACCCATAGTTCCACAAGGCGTCCCCACGGTATCTCAGGGTTCACTTGTGGATGCATCAAGGATCCGTGGCTAGCTCAAGGGTAACACATGGTTAGCTCAGAGGTATCACTCTCCAGACATTTTTGTAGATTACTACAGTACACTAAGACATCTTAAGTGCACTGCCTTATTAATTTAGAATCTGTGGTGTATACGTGTCTACCCATAGTTCCACAAGGTGTCCCCACGGTATCTCATGGTTCACTTGTGGATGCATCAAGGATCCGTGGTTAGCTCAAGGGTAACACATGGTTAGCTCAGAGGTATCACTCTCCAGACATTTTTGTAGATTACAACAGTACACTAAGACATCTCAAGTGCACTGCCTTATTAATTTAGAATCTGTGGTGTATACGTGTCTACCCATAGTTCCACAAGGCGTCCCCACGGTATCTCAGGGTTCACTTGTGGATGCATCAAGGATCCGTGGTTAGCTCAAGGGTAACACATGGTTTAGCTCAGAGGTATCACTCTCCAGACATTTTATTCTTGTAGATTCTAGTTGAAAATATCGTGAAACATAATGAATTTTATACTCGCCGGTTTTAATCCGTTGATGCGTGTTCGTCGTTGTGAGTTATCCGGACTGACTGGCCAGCTTGAGATGTGGATGACACTGAATCAGGGGCGATTGCAGCGTTGTTTTGCAGTGTATCGAGATCATCTCCCGCAGCGATTGGTGTGGACGTCATGTCTGTGGTAATTCCCGTTGTGATGGGCTGCATGGTATTAAAGTTGTTTGCTGGTACTCCTGAAGTGTTCAATGAGGCAGGGCCTATCAGCCTGGTACTGCCCTGCGCTGTTCCAGTCGTGACAGGTTGAACCGAAGTCGATGAAGATGTGGTTGGGACCAGAGCTTGTTCTGATCCCACTTCTGATGACGGAGAAAGAAGCTCCGGAGTGTTTTTAAAAAGTGTGACGTCAGCATTGCTGACGTCACAATTGTTGTTATCATGATGATCACTCATTTTTGGGTCCTCGAAGTAAAACTTCACAAGTACTTTTATAAGCTTCGTATATTCAACGAGCAGCGTAACAACGTCACAAAGAGGTCCGTACTGTACGGCGACTCGAGAGCGACTGAGACGAGCGCCTTTTTTTTTTTTTTTTTTTTTTTTTTTTTTTTTTTTAGAACGGACTAATGCTGTTTGCCTCTACCGGCATTTACAGCGTCACCGGACGGTTGGCGAGCGCAGATGGCACTCAGCCAGAGACGAGCGCCTACAGTGCGGCCGTATTTATAGGACTCGGCGCACGTGCACGACTTTACAAGTTTGTTGGTAAAGTATTGAAATTACAATTATAACATTAATTTTACATCGTATTCAACTCAAAAATAATCAACTGATGATTTATAAACTATTTTTAGGGCAATCAAATGATTAAACTTAATTATTCTCGACGAACTGTTGTAGTTGCGCCGATATATACAATACAACAATACGAATATGTTTATTTGCTCCAAAATTAATGCATGTTACAATTTTATGAATCTCTGACTCTTAAACTAGGCTTGTGGCCTGTATATCAAGAGCCAGGGCCTTCTTGGCTGAGGTGGATCAAGTGAAAATCAATTAATTTTGTACATAGCAAATTAAATAAATATTAGAAACTATCAATGAGATTACATTTATGTATAGTCATATGCTTAGTTAGAAAATAGAGAGTCTAATTTATCGAGTTGTGTTTGTTGATATCATGGGATCATCTCATAAAATCAGCACATACTGATATTATGTGATGCGTGTGTACGTGCTTGAATGTTTTATTGTGTGGTGTGTGTGGTTTTATACGTATTTTTAATATTAAGACTAGTCTAGTTTATTTAATTACTAGTAATAAGTTTTCTGTATCTTCATAATTTAGAGTATCTAGCCAACTTACTCGTATTATTTGCTGTTTGATTTGGTAGTTACTAAGTGTTTTTAATTTGTTTACTCGTTTCAACAGTTTACTATATAACCGTGCACCTGTATGTAGGTAATGTCTGCGAGCAAAAATTGTCTTGCATGCAGGAACTAGACATTTATTAATGCGTTTGTTAGGTTTTATCGGTATCTGCGAGGTATCCCGATGGTATTTGCGTATTGCATGGTAAAAATAAAGCTTACGAACACTCAACACTTTAGCCTCATTGTAAATTTCAATAGTAGGATGCCTAAATGGAAGGTTTAGGAGTATTTTCAAAACAGCACGCTGCGCCCTCTCTATTTTAATCATGTATTATTTTACTGCACCACCCCTGTATAATATTACGTTTACTATTTATCTACTTAATTCCACAATCTCAATCGTGTTCCATTTGTTTGTGCGATTAGTAGGTAACAATAAAATTAATAATATTTATCTTCGGTGATTTTGTTTACATCCATACCATATTTAATTAGAGATACCCAAAACTAATAAAATAAATACGATCCATATCAAACTCAAAATGGAATATTTCATGGTTTTATCGCATAATGTTGTAACTTGTTTGCATTTTGGCAGTAAAATGTAATTGGTCCATTAAGTAACATTTCCATTCATATAACAGTGAGGTTAAATCGTGTTACATTTTTAAACGCGATTGGTAGATATATAAATTAAACAAATCGATACCTTAGCCGTGGAAAATCTGTAAAAGATGTTGTTGTATTGCAATATAGGCCATTATAAAATAGTGTTGTTTTTATGTAATAGCATGTAACGTAAAAGACGTATGAGATAGACATCGATCGGTATACTATCATATGATCAATGTATTTTTATTTAAATTCGTGAGTTTGACACATATTAAACTATTATTATTTACTGGCAAAACACTCACGTTAGGGATCGAATACGTCTTGCCGGGATTCGATTATTTCCGATGCTCATCTTCAGGGCGAGTGCGCAGTGCCCAGTGGGCAGTATTCGACGCTGCAACTGCCGGTTAATAATACTCGTAATAATGATATTTTACTTCTACTACTAGCCTAGTAAACATGGTCATCACAGTAGGCAGTAAACACCCACAAATACAGCTTTATAGTTTTGCTTCGCACTGCCCTGGGATCTGGTCAAACCGAAACATTTTACTGACTGCTTTATTTACCCAGTAGTAGATATGGTTTAACTTGGTACAGGCTATATAAGCTGACGCCCTCAGTTGCCACAATAAGACCCTGCTGCGACGCCCACAGCGGGTTATCGCGACGAGGGTGATACGTGGATACCGGATGCTTCAGAAACTACGTGCACCAAATCGCAAGACGGGAGGCGACCCCAACCTGCCATGAATGTGGGGCGCCGGAGGATACGGCGCTCCACACGCTGAAAGTATGTGCTGCATGAGGCCCGCAGCGGCACACGCTTTCAGCTATAATCGGCGGAGATCTCTCACTGCCGCACGTGGTAAGCTCCATGCTCGACGATGAGAGATCGTGGCAGGCGGTGGCCACCCTCTGCGAAGCGGTGATAGCGCAGAAGGAGGCCGCGGAGCGGGTTAGGGAGAATGACGTTTGAGCTGACCCTGTCCGGCGCAGACGAACGGGGGTACGGAGGAGGCAGTTTGCTCGCATCCTCCCTCCTCCGTAGTGGGGTCACTGGTGAAGAGTCGGGGGACTCTTCGTCGGCTTGCACGACCCCACACGTTTGAGGCGTGCCCTTGGTGAGCAAGGGCACCTCTTCACAGGCGCTAAGGCCCGGTTATAAGATCAACCCCGGGCCTACCCCTGGGGCGAGATAGTGAATGCCAGCGCAACCCTATCTCGCACCATCTGGCGGAGGACTGTTCACGGGGGGGGTTTTAGTGGGTCTGAGCCCCACATACCCCCTTCCGTCTACCCCCGAAGCGGAAGGGAAGAAGACAGCATTTCGCCCCTTAACAAAAAAAGGCTATATAAGCTACAAAGCCCCTCAACAAAGCAGAATAATGTTAATTTAATTATATATATAGACCGTAGGTACATACTTTCGAGGCCGATTACCTGGAACTAAGGTATCTACGAGGCTGTTTGCTAAATAATCCTGCCATCTTACATGACAGTAACGACTCATTTTGGACTGAAAGAGCATCGCTGGTACCTCTACTTAATTGAGTACTATAAAATACGTATGAAGAAGAGGAGAAGGACAATAAATACATTTATTATCTTGGCCTGCCTTGCCGGTTGCGTACAATCACGATAAATATGTTACACTAAAAACTATCTGGCTAAGGACCCTGGACCAGGGTATTGCACGTTAGGATGGTCAAAGCAACTACAGTATGTTGATTGAATACTTGTATGTACAAGTTCCCAACTTAGCCGTCAAAGTCAAAGTAAAAAAAAGTTTGTGTGCCTGGTATTAAGCACTACGTTTGTCCATGGCAGTCGCAGTACCACCTAGAGCCTAGAATTGTAGTTTTGCGTGGCACTGCATTGTACTGTGCTCGTCTCCCCGGGACATTGTCTTTTTATTCACATTTACCCAGTTATTTCACTAGTAAAGAAGGGCCAGGTCAAGAGTATTCCACTAAACCGACGCTCATGTATGAAAAAGTTGATGAATGTGGACGAAGCGAAAGAGGTGTGTCAGGATCGTAGTTAGTGGAAAACTGTGGTCTCTGCCTACCCCTATTGGAAAGAAGCGTGATTTTTATGAATGTATGTGTATGTATTTCACTAGTTACAGTACCTAGCACTAAATTAGGTACTTTGCGGCAGAACGTCTGTCATTGCGGTGGTAGCAACCAAGATGGTCTCTTGCACAAGAAGCCCATCATCTAGTTAGTAGGTCGGGCTTCCTCGCCTCTTAAGATTCGCATCCCGACGGCGGAGGGGAAATGTACTCCGTCCCCGCACGAACATTATAGATTTGTTGTTGGAAACAATACAAGTGTCTTGTACAAGCAAACAGCTCTGGCCCGTCAGCTGCCTGAGCAGCACTATTACATTGGCAATAGTCATCTGTTACTTCTTCTTCTTTCCTTTTTATGACTTTTGCGAGATTGTCGCAATTTCGCCAATGTCAAGTGAGTAGGGCAGAAACAACATCTGAGGTCTTACTTATACCTAAACGTTGAAAATTGAATAACGTCATTTAGTACGGCGCAGAACTGCTGTGCACACTACTAATTAACGTCTTCATCTTCTTTCCATGTTATGACTTTTGCTAGATTGTCGCAATTTCGCCAATGTCGCGTAAGTAGAGCAGAAACATCTGTGGTGTTACTTATAAACGTTGATTAAATTTAAATAACGTCGTTTAGTACGGCGCAGAACTGCTGTGCACAATACTAAATAACGTCATTTAAAGTTAAGCGCAACGTTTATAAGTAAGGCCCCTGCAGGGCTAGCACGGGCAGTGGACTATTTCTGCCCGTAGAGAGGAAAGAAATCTATTCCACCATGTCATTTTTATCTCCCTTGCGAGCACGGCAACGCCAGAGGATAGTTTATCCACGTGGATAGACGGCGGGAGTAGTGTTTCCAAACGTAACAAAAGTCTCTGAGTAGCGTGTGCTATCCATACGTAGTATCCTATTTCATTTACTAAGACTCATTCTGCGTATGGAAGTGGGGACCTATTAATATTTTTCGTTCGCTGAAAACAAAAACCAACTAGGGGATCATCTCTCACTTCAACAGTTATTAAAGTCACAGCACGTTCAAATTAAGTACGAAATTTGATTTTTTCAATGTAGTCGAGAAGCGTGACGGCTAACGAAGTACAGAAAAGAGTTCAGCGCACGCCGAAATTAGAGAAAGCCAAAGCAAGGCTTCGTACTCCGTTACACACATGAATTTACAAAATTAGCGCACGAAAAATAAATAAAATTGGGGGCAATGTGACAAGTTAGCGTAATTTTGGTTTGGAAAGTAATGTCAAAGTCAAGGTTAAAATCAGTAATTCAATTTAGGTATCAAATACGCACTTATGACCGTCAATTATTCATATAATGTACTTTAAAGACCACGTTCCAAAATATATAGAGCCACTGAAAAGAAGCGGCAAGAAACTCGGGGCCATTGTTTTTAGATCTTTACAATGTTTCTACTTAGGTACTACTAATATTACATTTTATGGGTGGCAGAATGACAGCTTGCCCGAAGTGGCGTATTCCAAGCCTTCTATATAGTCGGACTTTATAATACGATTTTCTAATTAAAACGTTTTACAGTCAACTTTAATTTGCCCTCTGTGAGCTCAGTTATGTGTTTCCGGATTTTATTGTAAAAACGCACATTATTTCCTAGGAATTACTTAGTCTTCGCATGTTCGCATCATTCTTGTCATCTTCCTTATCACTGTCGTATTGACAACTCATTCCGTCGTACTATAAAACCCGAGTCCGAGTCTCCTCCTCGCGTCTGAGGGTCGTGACTCCCTCGTGACTAACTCCCTCCATCTGTTCCGGTCCTTTGGTTCGTGGAGGGCTTTGTGGAGATTGGTGTTTAGCGCGGATCGAATTTGGTCCGATCATCTCGACTCGAGTCCGAGTCTAAACCATGGTAAAAGCATATTTTAATGTGTGGAATTCCCCTAAACCATTGTTTAAACTTGGGACTGTCTATAGTCTACGTTATATAAACTAACGGTTAATGATTTTTATACCTTCAAATACGAAACGTTAAAATAGCGCGCCAGGTGGTATGCCTTCCTAATGCCAGCTATTCCTCCGCACGAAGCTCAGGTGTGAAAGCAGTATACTGTGATAAGATTAAAGGGCCATGTAGGGAGTGAAACTACAAGGTGAATTGGACTGTACAGAAGCCGTAGCACAAACAGTTTGCGAAAAAGTACTCATACCGTAACGTAAGCGTCAACGCGTCATGCTTCGGCATACAAACTATGAGTTATCTGTATCACAGTTGCTCTAGATAAATAACAGTTTGTGCTGTTTACGTGAATGCCACGTTACGTGACACGTACGCAGTAATTCTTCCCACAGGTAGTCTTTAGGACAGTGAGTACCGAGCTGAACTCTGTGAGTAGCAGGCTAGCGTGACGCATGATGTTAACGACATTCCTTACAAGTTACTAGTATAAAAAATGCACCATTCATACCAAGACGAATTTTATCGAGAAGTAGAAGATTAGTTTGTGGACTCTACATTCTCGCAATACTAAACCTCTATCAAACCTAACTGCTTCTTGACATACCAAGTATTAATTGAGAGTCAGTTGACATTCTAGATCTAAGGTACCACCTTCGACCACACCAGCACTGACCATCAAGTGGTCAAACGTTAGCATTTATCTATATATTACATAAAATTAAACTAAATCGAAGTCTCTGTAATGGCAAAAAACAGCTTTTTTACTAAATGCTTACGAAAGTGTGTACTATAAAAAAACTATTTTCACAAGTGTGTTCTTTACTATCTGTTCGGTATAATTTTCGATTTTGACAGGAGTTTTACTGGCAGATAGATTACGTTATAAGGATTGACTAAAGCTATTTTTGGAAAATAGTTAGGGTACCACGTTATTTCGTAGAACTTTTTTTAAACAATGTAGATTTGAGATGCTGTCTTCCGCACGAGAGCGAAAATACAGACAGATCTGCTAGTCAATTATAACACCAAAAGATTTCAAAAATTATGTTCTCTTATAAGTGTATAAATACCAATTCCAAAAACCGTTCAATAGTCTCGCAAAAACTCGAAAAAGGCTGGACCAATTTCAATAATTTAATTCTCTTTTTATTATGTTCGCCTCAATATAAAGGTAGTTTAAATAAAAAAAACATCAACATCACTCACCATTGCACGCAGGTGAAACTGCGCAGCAAGTCTGTTATAAATTGTCACCTTGTATTATCGGCATAGAGGCATGCGACATACGAGTAATAACTTTAAATTGGTTGTTACTTTTCACACCAACGGGTCTTTAAGTTTCTAATGTTACGATGCAAATTTCCTAAGAAGACGTTAAGACACGGTTAGGCATGTCCAGCAGCGGAAAATATAAATGAATGCTGCTATTTTAAGCCATATAACTAGGGTTGCCATACGTCCCGAATATACAGGACTGTTACCGTATTTGACCATCGTATCCCACATTGCTACATGTCCCGTAATTCGATAAATTTGATAAAATTTGGAAACGGAACAAACTGGGAACTAACTACTACTAAGTTACGAGTAACTTCAAGATTAAGAACTTTTTACTACATGAACGTGCTAATTTAATACAACCATTCTTATAAGTACATACTATTATTACTTCAAAAACCTTTCATTTTGACGCTTTTATTTGATTTATTTAAAACAGCACGTAGGTATTAATTACTGAATGTTATTCAAGTTTCCATATAGTAACCTTTTACGTCTAATAGTATGTAGGTGTTTTGTGAGGTAGTAACTTGATATGCTTAATGTGATTAGTGAATTAAACTGTTAATCGGCTTAGGATAAGCTTTATTGAATAGTAAAGCTATCCCTACTATGATATAATGTTACTTTGTCAGTAATTTGATTAGAGGTGTAATGTTACATGTAGGTTCTATAGCATATAATCAGCTAAGGGCCCGTCCATTAATCACGTGCGGCGAAAAGGGGGGTGAGGGGGTACGACAAAAATCTCGAAATATCACCAGGGGGAGGGGGGTGTAGTAAGAGACATCAAGTGTATTTATTTTTTCGTCAAACGCGATACATTAAATATTACATGTACTATAGTACAATATATATTTTTCGCATTACACCATTCCTTTAATATTATTTGTAAGTATGCGAGTGCAAAACAGCCTGCAACCTTTCTGTCTAGACTTTTTATCATGGTCCTTAATTTTTTAGAATAAAAGTAGATTATACTTTATAATTACATGTATTTAAAGATAATATGCTAAAAATTTTAAGATTCTTTGTAGGTACTAAAAATGTACTAATGAGGGGAAGGGAAAATGCTTAAAACAACATCACGTGATTAATGGACGGCCCCTAATTACGTATCTATCCACCGCTGGACTGGAACATGAGGCTTGATTTAACTGTCAGGCTTGAGATCAGCAATACTCATAATTTCCAGAGCGCTCTAAAATTTAGTAATGTAATAATCATGGCTGTATAATAATGTTCTAATATAATAATGGCTCTTACTACGTGCATTCCGAAGCACGGAACCACTTGTTTTGAATATAACCAATGTTTGAATATAATAACAATAATAAATAAATAAATATTCCACAACTATCACACAACGCCATCTAGTCCCAAGCTAAGCAGAGCTTGTGTTATGGGTACTAGACAATAGTATGTACGTATACATCATCCACACAAGGTCTGCAGGTCCCAAACTAGGCAGAGCCTATTCTATGGTACCCTCATGACTGATATACATACTTATATACATTCAGACACAGATCAAACAGTGTTCATGCACACAAATGATTGGCCTGTCCGGGGATCGAATCCGAGATAAGTGGCCCAGAAGGCCGGGTTGCTAGCAACTGCGCCAGACTTGGAAATGTCTCTAGCAAACACCATGCGAAGTAGTGTGCAGCAAGATTTGCGTTAATTGAACAATTACGATACGACCAGTGAGGTTAGCTCAACTGTAGGTAGGTATACACTTGATTTTCTGTCTAACGTCTTCTGTGGCAATTTCTACTAAATAATAAAAATATATAAATGTTTACATAATGGGAAAATCATACATTACTAGCATTACATAGTTATACAACAAAAACTGACTTCTTTTATTTGATTATTAAATAAGTATATATATACAAAATATGACGACGAATTAAAAATTACATACCTAAATTTAAACCTAAAGAAGGTCTCCAACAATATTAGAGGTACCTATTTAGTATTTAAGAAAATCAAAGACGACTTATTATCTGTATATGTACTGTCTAAAGCTGAATTGCCTGCTTCCAACTCATAGAGATAACCTGAAAATATCAAAGAAAATATCAAACTTAACTAAAATAAATAAGTATGGCTCAAATTTACACGGTTACAGAACCTTTTAAGTTTCCAGATTTTTATTTATGTTTATAACCAGCAGATGTTCATCTTTATTTGGTAATATTTTGCGGGTGTGCAATCAATTTGTGAGCGAAACAGATTTTAACCATTCAGGTATCTGGGTTTTGTTTTTTACAATTATCATTTGGTTAACCATATATGTAGTAAGAAATTTTGTTTCAAGTGGAGAAGTAACAGTAGTAAGTACTACTAGGGTTTTGTAGGTGGTGGCGCTCACTGTAGTTTATGGAACAACTTTTCTTTCTGTTCCGTGGAAAAGCAGTTCAGCCATCATCTTGGATCATGATTGAAGCGATGTGAGTCGGCTCTTGTTCTGACGGTGACAGGTTTCAATACTCAAGCTTGAGCTTCCGGTATATACCGAATCGTGAAAAAAAATTACAGTATGGTGGTAAAACAATTTCTGAAATTCTTATAATTAAACTCTTTCGTCATCTCTGTAGGTCTGGCTACTAGTTCTCATTCCAGAAACTACTATAAGTCTAGTTTGCTACAATCTTAAACGATATCATTTCTGATCTTCAAGTGCGTTATACAGTAGTCATTCACAAGACTATCTATTAAGTGTTAAAGAAAAAACAAATCTATAATAATAAAAATAGGTACTTACAAAATTTCTAACACAAAAACCATTGAAGTGCTTGCTCTACAAGAATACAAAATTTAAACCATTCTAGTTTGGCAGTATATAACGGGTATGTGAATGAATTTACATGCTTTATTTTTAAAGAAATTATGAATAGCATTAGTAATTAGCAATTAATCATTATTAATAGCCATTAAACATTAAATGTAATGCCAATTTCATCCAGGATCAAGCTTCTCCGTGTAAAATCCCTATTGAAACCAATTCAGTGGTCTTTGAGTAAAGTTCGACCCTTTTCATATAAACGCCTAATTAACAGGTTACCGTTACGCAGAGCGTATCAGTACCTTTAGTCACTCGGGCTTCATACTAGAAATTTGGACAGTTGATGCCTTTTATGTTATAAGCATCCCTAAAGGTACTGAGAGACACACTCATTACTAGCACGAAAGCATGCTATTGATGAGCAATTGCTACTTAGGGGTATTTGTGCCAAAGTGTTGCTAGTAATAAGCATGCTAATTACTAGCATGTCTATCAGTACCTTTAGGATAGATTTTTGTAATGTTCACCCCTATTACTCGTAAAGTGAAGTGATGCGAGGATAGCCGCAGGCGGGTCAGCTAGTTTTTTATTATAAGCGTAAGCATTTGTAACATAAGTGATTGGTACTACTTTTAGCATAATAAGCGCAAATAAGATTTATTATGCAGCACCCTTCCAGCTTCATCATCAGACCAGCTCTATGGCACTATACCAGCTCGCGGTTTCAGCCGCATGATTGATGATGATGAAAAGATGATATGTCCTTCCCCGTGGCATAATCTAACTCCTTTCCAAAATGCCATCGAGATACATTCAGCAGTTTTACAAACAAACTCACTTTTGCATTTATAACATTAGTTGATTTATGTGTTTTGTTGTCGCCAAAGCCACAAATTTCAGCTGTATCGGATGCCAGTAAGAACTTGGTGGAAATGGATTACAGTTTTTTTTACTGCAAATACAGACATACGATCGAAGCAAGTTATAAAATAATCACATCAATATTATAAAGATGAAAGTTTATAAGTCTGTTTGTGTGTTTGTTACTTCTTCACGCTCAAACGGTTGGACAAGTTTTGATAAAATGTGGTATGAAGGTAGATGGGGCGCTGGATTGACACATACGATACTTTTTATCGTCGTCAATTACGACGCGGGTATAACCGCGAGGCGCAGCTTGTAGTTTCTAAAAAAAGTATGACGGATTTACTGTTTTACATAAAGTGATTTGTTCTTTATATTTTATTGACTTTGATGATTCTTATATTTGGCCAGTTCTACCTCTATATATAAACTAAACCATGCGACTAGTTCATATAAAGGTGGAATTGGCAATTATTAATCGACTTCAAAATAGGAGAAGGGTCTATGTTCGACTGTATCTAAGTATTTTTTTACGAAAAAGATTAGGTATATATATGCTAAAAGCAGAGCTGGTACGTATTCACACTAGTTCTGTAAAAAGTACGTACTGTATTATTTAAAAGGACAACCTACGCTGGTGTATTATAGGTATGCCTCCCGATCTCCCAACCAACAAGTCAAAAACTTCAGTAAAGTTCATCAATCGTAATGAGTGTAAGGTCAGTCCCCGATAGCCGGTTCGTCTACAATTGTCATGGAGTCATGGCCTTCGCACCCGTTATGCTGTCTGACCCTTTTGTTTCATTCGCGTGATGATGATGACGTGAAAGTGCTTAGGGTTGGGCTTTACGCGTTTAGTGAGAACTATGGTTATAAGTACGTGACGTAAGTTCATCGCAGATTACTCTGTCGTAACACAGAATAAAGAATAGGTCATAGGGAGGCTGGACGTCAGTGTAGGACTTATCGCCTCCAAACTGAATAATAATAATAGGGAAATTTCCCTTTCGACATCGGGTTGCGAATAATAGACGAGCAAACCTGACAAAGATATGTTTCTTTACAAATCTTCTCTCTCTCTCTCTCTCTGTCTCCGCAATAACGCTAGCAGGGGATCTGTTAAGGGGATTTCTGGAATAAGCCCTTACATACAGTAAACACGCGTTTTATTTTATTTTATGTTTATTTCATATTTTGCTTATAAACTGTATAGCTACGTAGTTTTCTAGATCCTTTACAAAAAAATGAACAATCACAGATTATGTACATAAAAATGTAAGACACGTCGCACCTTTTTCATTGAAATTATCACTTTATACATAAACGTATACCTTCGTAATATTATAATTTTATGTGAGGCTTAGTGAGGATTCTCCCTGGCTCGCTAATAGATTATATGTAACGAACTATAAATAACAATATTAAAAACCTTTATTAAATAAATAAATCTTGGCTAGTTAACTGTCACCAGTACCTACTTATCAGGTATTTTGCATGATAGCGCGCGTGATAATAGTTCGTTAGTTTGTACAATAAAATCCCAAGAGATATAAATGAGGTCTAGGAAAAAAATTAAGTGGGCTGTAAAAACGACTTAATTTAATAGCGTATTATGAAGTAAGCGATATTTGGAAGACAAAGAAACTTAGAAGTTAGACTACTCCACCTCTGCCAATTCGACATCTTCTACCCATGTAGGTATTCTAGGTATCTATTTAAAAAGAATTGCCCCCTGTTTCTAGCTCGTTCTACTTGGTAGAGACTATATTTATTATAGAAATGGATTTATAGAGTCTTTGAAATACATCAAACTTATATTAGGCGAAAGTTTGTGTTTGTGTTTGTATGAAAAAAAAAATGAAAATTAATTGCCATGGATGGTATAAAAAAAGGCTTGACTCTTGGTATTCGCCTCAAGTTTTGGTCTAGTTATAGGGTAAGATGTAGAAAATAGAAAAGACATACCTAGATTTTTTTGTCTTGCAATTATGACGAGTACCTCTCACATTTTAAAACCAGTTGTACACTACAATAAATCTTAGCGAATATAAAATTTTAAGTTTATTTAATCTGTGACGTATCAAGTAAGAACATAATTCTTATCTATGCATCGACATCGTGCATCGAATCCAACTTATTTCAACAGTCAAGTTATATACTGTGCCTATTATAAGTTTCCAATGTGGTAACCCTGACTACCTGCCAAAAAGTACAGCCAGTTTTAAACGTCAACGACATCCAAAACACACGTTACACATCCGCTAGGGGGCGCGAGGTCATTTTTTAATTGTTTTTTATGTAATTGTCATTGTTTCGTCAACTCTGCCCGTGTGAATAAACCATGCTGCATTATTGACTCACACTTTTTAATTACGACCTGTTGACGTAACACATTTTTAGTTTTATCTCATTATTCTGAAGCTTACTATAATTTCTTACCCACGCTTTTAATATAAAGAATGTTTATCTCGGCGGCTTGTATTGCAGTTCCCACCATTGCTTTCAGTTTAATGTCCAAAGGAGAAACCTTCGTTTGCGAGGAATTTATGAATTATGTAATAAATAACAATTTTTAAGAACTTGTTTTATCTTATTGGAGACATAATGCACTTACTTATCATCAGTTTTGTTTCCGGTTGTCATCATATTGAGAAAATAAATATAATGTACCGGCTTAAAAGAGACAATATTGATCAAAATATTTGTGTATCTATAATCATTTTTAAGTGACTTCTGGTAAGCACCACGCCTGCAAAGTCGCAGCGCCATGAGTTTTGCGGAGAACTGCGCTGTGCTCGTCATTTACTTATCAGCTCAACATTGATTTTTTATTCTCTTTCAACCAGTTTTTTCACTATTGCCTGTGCTATTGCAACATTTGAAGCTTGCACATAATTGTTTTAAAAGTCACCACAAAAGACATTTTGCACAAAATAGCTAGTAAAGGCTACGACAGGACACCAATACTGTTATAAATAATAAAGTAAGTAGGTACTTAACATACATCAGGATTCTATTAATATACCTAAGTATATTACTTACTAGCGACTGCCCGCGACTTTGTTCGCGTAGTAGGCTCAGCCTTCGGCCTCGGCATAACCTCCCATCTTTTCTTGGTTTTTCTTTCAGAAGAAACTTCTCCAGACAATAATTAACATAACAAAAAAAAAGAATTAACATGATTGTTACATCCTTTCTCAAGTTATTGCGAGAGCAGAAAAAAATAGGGTAGGTTAATTTTTACATAAGAGACTAGCGACTGCCCGCGACTTCGTTAGCGTAGCGTAAATAGGCTCGGCCTTCGGTCTCTCCATAACCTCCCATTTTTTCTTAACTTTTGTAATGTAAGAACCTTCTACGAAGTATTCATCGCCATCATTATCACCATCTTCGTGTAGAAAGCTCTTCATTAGTCAGCCAAGATGTGCCAACACATTACATAGGTATTAGAACAATGACTGTTGGTAATGCTCGCTTTGCACGCGCTAGTTACTCCCCGATGTGAAGATAACCTAGTGGCAAGGGAGCTAAGTGCAAACTTTAATGAAAATGAACTTTTGACATTTGATATCCTTAGAACAATAGAAGTAGGTAACTTTGCACTATCGTGGGGCCCTGAAGTGGGGTTAAAGGTATAGTAATTATGTAGGTGGTGCAGGGTGTCAAAAGTATGGTATATCACTTGTATACCACTTATAGCTTTGTACCTACTAAGAGGTCAGGATATATCACTATACTTATGGTATATCACTGGTATACCACTTAATTATTATTTTTTACTATAGGTCCACAGATCTCTTATCCACACCCGGACAAGATAGATTTTTATTATGATTTTGTGTGCAGATGACCTTGCTATAACTTAGATTATTAAAATCTCTTAAAAGTAAAATGAGTACGGTCTACGTATACTCAACTCAAAGTCTAAGGTCAGTATTCCATGGAATTCTGCGGAAAGACGCTCAGTTGTGAATCTCAACTTGAGCGGAGATTTGACAGTCAATGCCTTACAAAGTGTATTTGATTGATTGATTGATTTGCATTGATTCACTACTGAGCATAATTCAGGAATACGGGACTAACAGTAATTTGATTTGAATCGGAGTATTAAGAAAATCTAAATGCCTATTCAGACGCGACCGATAGAGAAATCCGAAAGGTTATGCGTTAATTTCGCTGTTCACACCAGAGCGGATATCGCTGCCGCGCGCGGTAGAGATATCCGTTGGCATGGAAGCATGTCGCTGTTACTTGCTCCCGCGTCGTCCGGCGGAACTAGTTTCGCCAAAAAAGAGAAAATACCGCCTCACTAGACAATACAAGTATCGCTGCAGTTATGGAACTTCATACTATTTACCCATCGAGTTCCGCGTGGTATTTTTCGCTACCCACATCGGTAGCGAATAACGCTCAGGTCTGAATAGGCCTTAAAGTAGTACTTAGTAGTATCACAGTCTATGCTGTGGTAGTATGTTATATTGCTATCGAGCTGTAAATACAGATGTTAAACGGTTTCGCATGTTCTGTTTGCATGTAGTGCATGTTAGTTCAGCTTATATACAAAGTACAGCTCGTGGCGACAATACAAAATACTGAACTGTGTAAAAATAGCTTAAATACCGTATAGCGTATTTCTCGAAATCTAGTGTTACATTGTGATTTTAAAAATATATAAAGACATTAGACTTTTCCAATATTCTAATTAAATTTCGTTTTTATTTTAAACGGGTTGCCCAAAATTTTTAAAAGTTGTTTCATTTTATATCCGCGACCCGTTTTATAGCGCTTTATTTGGAGCACAGTGTATATAGGTACCTAAGCATTTTTTTTTCGAATGGACTAATTACTATTTGCCTCTACCGGCATTTACAGCGTCACCGGATGGGCACTACCTCTAACCATTACAAATATTTCTAGATTAAAATACATAGCAATATACATAGCAATGACTCAATTTAAACCACTTATGTTTTGATAACAACGAATCGAAAGTTGTCAACCAAGTTATGTGTATAATGATACTTTCAATAGTGAAAACGATCACGTTTCTGTCAATACACATTGTTCTTTACAGGTTGTCGGGGCACGTACTGAAGGTTAATGCGAGGTGACAGCACTTTCACTGGAGCAAAGACAGAAGCATAGAGAAACCGTGCGAAGGGACCGGGGAAAATGGTCTGCTGTGAGGCGAGGAGCGTCAGGTGATCTGCTTGAGATTATGATTAACAGGTTTGGAGGACTGTTCAGTTACAGCCATCGCTTTGTTACGGCTAAGCCAAAAGTGTATGTGTTCATGTTCGCTAGTACTACTTTAAAGTTCAAATAACTTACACTACTTCTTTTTAACAAATGACATACCGTTAGTTTTGTTGGGAGAATGGGACATAAGACCGGTCTACTTTCAAAATCCGCTTTGATATTTTGTAGAATACATCTTACTGATCTCTCTAAACTCCGAACTAATCATTCTATAATCATCAATAAATTGAGAATTCAAATAAATTGTACCAAACATTTTAATACAAAAGTAAACATGAATATATAAACATAAGTACATACCACACCTGCCATAGTGTTTTCTCACCACGGATTGTACAGTAAACAGAGTTTGTAAGTTACATCACTTTTACATTTGATTCACTGCACTCACTTCACTATGGATGCCACAAGCGATGGTTGTTTTTGTACTGCGTCTAACGAATCGTATCGAGTGAGTGATAGGTCTACTGGATACTATTCGTTAGACGCAGTCCTCACGCAGCCTGTCCAGTCCAACTCAGTGCAATTAATGCCTACATGCACCGTAGTTTTTGTTATAGTTAGGAATAATTTTATGAAATAGAACAACTAGATCCAATATGATCATGTTTTCACATTACTATTAGAGTTAACTTTATATTATTACGATTCCTGTGGTGTTCACAATAGTCGCGCTACTACTCAAACCCTCGTAAATAACGTAAAAAAGCACTAGGTATTGCCTAATTTATTTTTTTATAAATTTTTATGTATTTTTTTATATCTTAAGATATTTTAGTAAAATTTAAAAAAAATCGGAACTTTTGTAAACTGTTTTCTTAGTGTTTGATACTATTTTTGAATAAACAGTGCATGCGTCTGTCAAGTCTTGAAAGAGCGCAATGTTCAACGTTATTAACAATTTGACAAAATTAAATAGTATTATTATGAAATGTTAAAAGTAAAGCACTAAGGACAGCCACATAGACATAGATAGAACATAGACTTACAACCCAGTCAGAATATCTGTGCACCTCGCTGGAATGCGGCGCCTCTCCCGCTTCCCCTGTCACCTCTCCGCGCACTCCCCGGTGCGACAGTACGGTTAGCATCTTCGTTGCCGATACACGTCCCGATAAATTTGATATTTTCGCTTTGTTTTTGTTTTGTTTTTTAATATTTATTGTTAAGTTTAGACTGTTTACTGTTAAGTTTGGACTGGTTTGGTTGTTATTAAAATTGTTGTAGCTGTTAAACTGAAGTCATGGGAAAAACAATACACAGCGAATCAAGAAATTTAATCTTGAAAGTGCTCAAGTTTTTTGAATCGGAGAAAGCAAATAAACAGTACACCATACCTGTAGACCAAGTGGAGAAACGAACCTGTGCTGCAACTGGGATATCAAAGAGGACTCTAATGAAAATTAAACATGAAGCCAAAGTACAACCACCTACTTCGCCGGGCGCTAGTCCGACTCCAAGTAATAATTTAGAAACGCCAGCTGACTGGAAAAAAGAAGTTAATCACGTGGAGAGACTACAGCGAGAATACTGGGAAAAGGATCATCTAGCAGATGACAACATCAAACAACTTTTAATATCACTAGGGGAAGATAGTTCGGAGAATTCAGAAAGTGAGAGTGAGGAAGATACAATGTCAGGCATAGAGTCAATAATTTATAGTGACTGAGTTTAATAATAAATGTTTTTTTATCAAAATTATTGTTTTTTAATAACAAACCCTTCATCAATAATAAATTGATTTGAAAAGGTTAGTAATTTTTTTTTCCTCCACATTTCTCGAAAATCTTTTTTTCCCACAGTACCCAGACCGCCGATATGACGTCACGAGGTCAGGTGCACAGATTGTGACCGGGTTGTACAATCAAATGACGCGATGGGAACTCATGCACCTGATGGTAAGCGCATGACAGTTGCATTGCTACCCAGAGCTCGAAACTGTAGTTTTGCTTAGCACTAGCATTGTGGTTGTCAACTCGAAACATAGACTGGCTGGACATAGGATTTCAAGTCCCTTTATGCCAGTAATATCATTTGCTGCATCTCATCTGTTCCCTTCTGAAGTCGCTCAACGAGCAATGGAGAGGGCTATGCTTGGGGTTTCCCTGCGTGATAGGATCCGAAATGAGGAGATCCGTAGGAGAACTAAGGTCACCGACTCAGTAATCTGTGACCGACATAGCTCTCAAAATTAGCAAGTTGAAGTGGCAATGGGCAGGCCACATCGCTCGCAGAACTGATAACCGATGGGGAAGAAAGGTTCTCGAGTGGCGACCACGCACCGGAAGGCGTAGTGTAGGCCGGCCCCCCACTAGGTGGACCGACGACCTCATAAAAACCGCGGGGAATCGCTGGATGCAGGAAGCGAGTAGCCGGTCCAAGTGGCGTTCTATGGGGGAGGCATATGTTCAGCAGTGGACGTCTTCCGGCTGATAATGATGATGATGATGATGATCTGTCCCCTTTACACCCTAACGCAGAATACTTGCGCACTATTGAAAAATATTCATAGTATCTATTTAATAGTACCTACATTGTACGGGAGAGAAAAAGAAATATATTTCTGTTCGACAGTAGTTCCCTCCGCAGCACATCGAGAACATTAAATTGATATAAAAGCTTTTTGATATTTGACGTTTGTATTTTTTTTATATTCGCTGCTAAAACCATAAAAGGGGCAGGAATGGATTTTCATACAACATTCCTGCCCTCCTCAGCAGGGCAGGAATGTTAATTCAATATAACTTTTCCCCGTTCAACAAAGGGTATTTAATTTTAAATTTAATAAGGGAAAATTACGAACTTTGTAACCCGTTTATGAACAAGCAATGAGATACTTTCTGATTAGGTGTGGTATAAAAAAGAGTTAATAGATAATTAGTTTAATACTATCTACCTCCCTACTGATAATACGGTAAGCAAAAAAGTAAACTTTCGGATTTTAGTAAACCGTAAACACTTAGGTACTTTTAATGAGCATAGTGAGAATGTTTTTAATCAGGTGAAGGATCGTAGTCAAAAAATAGGTACATATTAACAACATTTATTTTTTGTCAGGTGACTGGCAAGGATGCTCTCTCAAAGCCAGGCCAAGCTGCCAAGAGCGAGGTTAAAACTGCTGCAATGGCTTATGGTGTGGATGATCTTAGGAGTGGCGGCGGCAAACCGTCCGCCAAGGTTTCTGATCGATGGTCAGTCAGAGATCGTTGTCAGGCTTAAAGAAGGGCCTGATACTCCTGTCGGTAAGACCTTAATGTACCATACTATAGTCGGCATATCGATGGGAAAATGTATTGAACCTGCCGTGCGAGCATGGATCTCACGATAAATTTGAAGAGTCGATAAACTGACTTTTATCAGATATTTTACCTTGTCTCTAGAGATCTGAGATCTGAGAACAGCGATTGTCGGAAAATGCGGGTTCGAATCCCGTCCGAGGATGTGAATTTTCCTCTCTTTAAAATTGTAATGTTTAAATGAAAAGAACCTAGACCCGTATTCCATAGGGATGTACATTATGTTGTAGATTTTGTATGTTATTTCTTTCTTCACACATACGTACCTAACTACGCGGGCATGAGTCACCTTTCGAAACCCACAGAATATATAATTTCCAAAACACCGACTTATTTCATCGGGAATGCAACAGACAACCGGATACGACCTGCTAATGCCCCTGCATTGGCTACAAACGAGTTGTGTTGCCGGTTGCCCGGGTGACTGGCGCAAACATTAGACATGGGGGAAGCCTTACCATGGTAGTAACTGTGTTTTATTCTGCGGTACCCACACTTGTACCATGCACAAGTGGACACAAGCGTGGCACTAATCGCGTTACCATAACGATTAGTCATCGAAGGGGAGCTTAGGTAGGTACTTTTTGCTGCTGGAAAATTCTTAGGTGCAGGTATAATACAAATAAAAAGAAAAGAATTTTGTTAACATTAATACGTAATTAGATTGAGGGTCATGCAAACAGTAAATTCCAGTCCAAAGTTACCATATTTGGCTCTTTTGTTAGCGTTTGTAAAGCTCAAAAACATTATTTTTGCCACTTTTGCACACACCCTACTCGAACGCTAAACCAAGCATAAGACCTAAAATAGCATGATTATGCTGTCAAATAGATAGTTGTCAAAAAACGATCACAAACAACCATGCTCGGGACGTGCGTAAAACATTGCAAAAATGACTCTTTGTTAGCTTTCCGAACGCTGAACAAAACGAGCCATAAACGACATTTGGCTATTCGAACGCACCACATAGATTCGTACTCAGCCGAACCTCATCAAATCACAGATCACAGGTTCAGATAAAACTGACGAATTTTTTTTTATATGTATCTAGTATAGTAGTATATAATGTTATATATGCTTATGTAATTTCTCAACAATGCCATGCTACTAAAGTTATTCAAGAACTTTGTAATTTTAGAGAAACTAATAAGCACACATCATTGGACAGGGTTAGAACCCGCGTCTTCCGTCAATCCGTGTCAGACTTCATGATCACTAGGCCACCGAGGCGATCTGTCCGAGCGTCGAATAACTCTCTTTCTCAAATCATGACAAGTAGTTTTGAAGTTATTGTAGTTGATTTTAACCATTATCGGGACGGAGCGACATCTATTGAATAGCAGGCAAACAGGAGGCTTATGTTTTACTTTCTGAAATTGCAAGGTTTTGTCTCGCTAATCAGGCGGTGGTGCTAATAAATAATACATGTAATAAAATTTCATATTGAATACGAATTCTAAGATTTAAGTTGTCTTGCAGAATCGTGGCCATTTGCGATATTAAATTTATTCAACTTGATACGCAAATACTATTAACGCAATACTAAATATTTCTCTCTACAATTTGCTAGCTTGAAAATTTTCTATCGTGTATGAATTTCTGATACGTGCAATACCTAACCATGTCAGTATTTAGATAAACATAAATATTTACGCTTAGCATGACAGTACCTACATGTACATCTTGTACTCATACTTTGAAAACCTACCACGTAATTGTCCCTACATTGGTACTCTAGGGTTGAAAGTAGTAACCTCGAACCCTCGATTACATATACATAAAAAAATAACAATATAAATTTAAAAAAAAATGAAATAAAACAAACAGAAAAATATTTTTTAGCCAAACCTCGTCTCAATACCAAATAAGTCTTTAACCCGAATCAAACATTTTACACTGCGCGCCAATTCATAGAATCTTCATACGATTTTAGGTCTCTTTGTTTTGACGCTCGGGCGCCAAAACTTGTCTCGGGACAGTCGGGACTAAATAAGTTACTTTCACCCCTAGGGTAACAATGTACTTTTACAAGGAACAAGATTGCTAGCTACAATATACGAGTAGGTCTGTGAACGGCATCCTCTATCTATGATGTACCTATAGTTTTGGGGGCAGAATCAATTTCGAGAGTTAAAATCAAAGTCGAGAAGACAACGAGTCAGCAAATTCCATACTTTTGAAGCTTAAACGTTTGAGTCGCATTTCAACTGTCATGGGCGTCGTCATTCAAACAATTTGCCTGTCACGACACTTTACTACATCATGAAAGGACTCGTCTAGTTAATTATTTTATCATCCGCAAGTTCTTGTCATTTATTATATTTTTATGAGTTAAATTAATCCGTTATTTTCAGGTAGCCTGATCTACCGACTCCGGGGCGTTGACCCCGATGGTGATACACTAAAGTTTGGTTTAAGAGATCAAGTCGGTAGCAATATTTTAAGAATAGAAGCCATTTCCTCCAACGAAGCTAATATATATTTAATTAAGGAATTAGATAGAGAGGTAAGACTCCTAATTTTCAACAAATCATCGAATTTATGAAGATTAAGCTTAAACGTTAACTGAAATGACTTCCAAGTAATTACGTATTTTAAAAACCGAGATATCCCGTAAAATTGATTGAAAAAGAAAATCTTGACAAGTTTATGAATATAAATGGGACAAACTAGGAGCTTTAATCTAAACAACAAAAAAGTATTTTTCTTTAAGCCAGTTCAAAATAATTTTAAACAGGTTTATAAGCTTAAAGAATATGCTACCTATATAATAAAACGAACTAATTATAAAAATTACTTAACAGTATACACTTATTTTTAAATCTGCTTGATAAATATCATACAGCTATCGCGAGTTATGTTCATAATTACGTTTAAAAACCGGCTAGGACTCGCGTAATATTTACCGGAAATATTCTCCGACCAGTTTCGAACTTATTTGAAGTTCTTCTTCTGGGAGTCATTCCTGTGCACAGCGGCGAGCGCGGGCCACAGCACGTAACTGGCGCTGCGACGGTTGCGCTGTGTCTGTAAGATTTTTTTTCCGTCGAACTGTCACTTACGTCAATGTCACTTTCAGTGTCACTGTCACTACCGTTTTTTTTTTACCGAAATTTGCAACAAATTGCACTTGTATGAGTTGTCATCCCTTTTACAGTCTCAACTTTCATTTTGCCACTTACCCACATCCAACAGTACCTACTTAATATTATGGTTTTTATTTTAGGTCCGTGATGAATATTCTTTTGTTTTAACTTTAACGGATGGTCATTTGGGAGACGGGAATTTTATCACGCAGAGCTTTTTGTTGTTAGTTGAAGATGTTAACGACAACGAACCAATTTTCAAACCATATCCTTCTGCAATCACGGTCAAAGAAGATGCTACTCCAGGAATACTTCTGACAGTCGAAGCAACTGATCTTGACGAAGGAGCTTATGGACAAGTACGTACACCTTACATTATGTTTTGTATTTAAATACCAGGTCTAAGGACTCTAGAGCAAGGTTTCCAGGGCACTCAAAGGAGTCAAGTGTGATACCTACCAATTCCAAAGGTGTACTACCTTTGCCGTGTAAGTAAATTATGGAATGTTCTGCCGGCGTACGTTTTTCCTTGCAGCTATGACCCTGGTCTTTCAAGTGGGGCGTGAAAAAACATATTTCAGGTTATCATAGGAGCGGCGATTAACTCATCTGCATCAATGGTCATCGCTCCTTGATTCCATCTCCGCTTTCTATCAGGCGAGAGGGAGTTACTTTGATGAGCCATTATAAAATAAGGTCTAATCATCTACAGCTTGGGTGACATGCGCAGCGCAGGTGATAATTTTATTATGCCTTTGACTGTAACTTTCAGGGGCACGTTGGGGCGTACCATCCGATGAACAGCTTGCTCCTCTCCTCGTTTGGTTATATACAGATACATTATATACTCAGGGTCTGCAACCGCTTCAAGGAGGGCAATAATTATAAACAACGATTACCGGGATCTTATCCGTTAAATATTTGCCAAAAACGTGTGCCGATCGAAAATCAATAGCAAGTATTAATTTCGACAGATGGACAGACGATAATCGAAGTTGTTGTCGGACCGGCTGTTGTCATTATTATCTTCTCCCCTTTTTACCCGACTACGCCGAAGCAGGAGGGGAGAGTTATGATTTTGACCGGTATTATATACTTATGTTCACCTGTTCACTCATAACTTCTATAAATCATAATTTCACTAATGAGGTGTCGTTGGAAGCGTCTGTGATGGGGTGGGGTCTCTTTTGGCTCTGAAGCGCAAGTATAGAGAGACACCGAAGTATGACTCGATATTATCAATATTAATTAAGTCTATCATTAGGTTACTGTCCAGTCTAAATCATGTTCTAGTAAAATGGTGTATCCATAAATAAACTTTAAACATAAATGTAGTAAAATTAAACAAAATAGATTAAATTCCATTTCTTAGATTATGGCCTCTGCGGGATTACCGCAATTCCGCCAGTGTCAACAGAATCAATGACAGTCATTATTGGGGTTTTTCCCGCCACGGACCTTTAATACCGTTATGTACCTACAACGATTGGTGTCAGCTTGAGCGATTGAGCATTTCAAAGGTGAGAAGATTTAAGAAGAAGTTAATGGTCTGTATTGATTTACAGTAAATAAAAAGACATATTATCCGTGCTCATTTCACATTTGGTTCGCAAAAAAGTTGAATGTAAATGTCCTCATCATCGCCATTTTAACTAAACTATGAATAGGTAGGAATAATATTAACTTTGAAAATTGCCGCCTAAAATATTGTCAGGTGCCCCAAAAAGGGTTCCCTCATTGACGTTGAACCTAAGAGGAACCCATGGGTCGCGCCAAGGTACGCTCTAATCTAACCGAGGTTCCGAATGAGCTCCAGTAGTTTATATCACCGGTTTATACAACTTGTCATTTCCTAATTGTATAAGAAAAATAATTATGAGAGGAGATATCCATGGCAAAATAGCGACACAAGCCGCAGAGGCCATTCAAAAAGTAGAGATCAATCAAAGACTTGATAATGTCAGACAAACGTCTTGCAACGATAGGAATAAAGAAGAAGAAGCCGAATTCATAATATGAAGAAGAAGAAGAAAGGTAATAAAATAACAAATTAAATAAAAATAAAATATTGCAGAATAATTAACATATTGTGATATTATTATATATATTGTGAGATGATAAGTAGGTATAAAGTTTTCTTTTTCTATTAAGCATTCATCGGGGAGTATAAGAAATAAAATGGCTGGACGGTGTAGTTATTATATTCGGTTTGGTCTGGACCGATATGTTTTGTTTATTTGTATTTGTAACATATTTTCACTAAAAATACTTACCTACTTGTTTTTGTGCTAAAGGCCCATTATCATTAGCATCCCTATGAGCTGAATATGATGAATATTTGGTTATATTAATTAAAATTTGGCTCCTCTATCGACAATAGAAGTTTAAAGTCATTTTTATTAAATTTAGACATGATACAGTATTCCGCCACCAATTGATAAGAGCTTTATGCGAACTTCTTTTTAAAGCTGACAAAGCAATCATTAAATCTACCGACTTAATGTGTTATAGGTGTGTGTATTTACCTGACCTGCCATCAGTTTGGCTGGCTCGGTCAGCACATCAGTTTTGGTATTGATAAAAGTCTAAAAACATATTTGATTTTATCTACTGATTGCTTAATGATTAAATTATAAATAATGATTTAATTTGCCTTATCATATTTTGAAATATTAATGACAATAAAATTGTATTGATCAATGATTAGTAGGTAACTTTGTTGGGTACTTGCACTGATCACATGAGTACTTATTGATGATATTTTAGAAAAGGCAAAATTATGTTTCCAGCTACAGATATCTCTTCAAAATAAATAATATTAATTTGTATTTTATGACATACTAAATGTGCAAGCACAAAATAGTCACATTATTGTTCATACAGCTGAGGATTTTAATAGAAATATTATTGCAATTTATGTACCATAAATTATTTTGCATTTTAAATTACCACCTGCAACAGCATTATAGTCACTTCTGAATAAATAGCCATGTTTCTCCACCTATCCCTGCTGCTAGATTTGTTGTTAGTTTAATGCAGTAATTTATTCCTACATTTCTAATAGAATTGAAATGATTTTATAGTGATTCTGGGCCTGTACAGACTGTCATAGTAAGTAAGTAAGTAGACACATAGCAAAACCAACAAGTAAAAAACGTAACATATTTTTCAGGTACTATACCACTTGCAAGAGCTAGATGGAGATGTGGAAAACTTTGCCATACAAACTGTGAACGGTAAAGGGGTGGTTCGTCTTACAAATGGCTTAGATTATGAGCACAAGTCTCTGTACCAACTTCGCGTCCTTGCAGTGGACCGTGCAAATCAGGGGCGGATCAATACGGGTACTGCCGCTATTCTAGTGAAAGTTCAGGATGTGGAGGACCAGCCTCCAGAGTTTTTGGTGGCTAGCCCTGTTACCAGGATCAGTGAAGATGCACCGATTGGGACTTCTGTTTTACAAGGTAATTGTCTATTGTGGTATAGTTGCTATACAGCAGTACATTAATGAAACACTGAACAGTTACCTCTCTGTTCAGATCCGTAGAGTGTTTGGGTTAGTGTATCTAATGCAACACACAAAAGAACATAACAATCAATTTATTGACACAAACTGTTCAATTTCAGTTTGAAGCCTCCTTGACTGTTACAGTGTGTTTTGAAGACAATACAATATTCTGTCTACTAAGTTTAGTCATCAGGAATCATGGCAACAGAAGAGGTTCATTTTGTATGGTTCTGTACCAAATCCCTTTGTCTGCCGAAATTTTGGCAAAATGGTTGTGCCATTCACTGAAATTTTTAATTTTGTATTTAGTCAACATTTCTGTAAATTCTGAGATAGTGAATGTATCTATTCCTGTGGTACTAGAGTTTCTATCCAATTCATCAACTTGCCATGGATTGCAATCTCAGAGACAGGCCATTCAAATTTAATATGGGAATATTCTCCAAAATCGCATAAGCTATCGATGCACCTCTTATTCCAGAGGCGCAACGAGCTATATGCTGCAAAGCAGATTTTCTACCTGTTAGAATGACGACATCTTTCTGTATGTATCTGAATATTTAAATTTATTTTTCCAGTGCGAGCAATCGATGGTGACAGAGGTGTTAACAACCGTATCTCATACAGCATTATATCAGGTGGAGAGGAACATTTTGACATTGACAGCAGTTCCGGGATTGTTTACACTATCAACCCGTTGGACCGGGAAGACCCTAATAACAGCAATGGGGCTTACATTCTGGAAATATTGGTAAAGAATATTTCTATATTAATTTTTTCTATATTTCTACCACTATTCCTAAATAGACAATACCAAAAAAAATATCATACAAAAATAACAATTATTGGTCAAACATCTACCTTAAATCGTATTTTAAAATGCAGTCTAAATACATACTATATGCGTGCGCAATTAGAACGGTCTAGATATTATGTTTAATGTACTCTTTGAGGCTGCATTGGTTGGCCACGGACCCTCACCCCTCGCTGCCTTTCGCGGGGTGTTTCTGTTTATGTCTTTCGAAAGTCGCATAAGGCGCTTTGCAGACGACGGGGCGGGCCGGCGCGGTCAATTTCGCCGCGAACGATAGCGCAAAGGGAATCCTATACACCAACGCACACGGAGGGCAAAAAGACCGCGCCGCGCCGCCGCCAGTGCCCGCTGGAAACCGGCGGCGCGGTATATCCGTAGCTAAGTAGAGGCGAGGGCAGCCGCGGGCATCGGCGCCGGACAGACGCGGTCTTTATTTCTTCGCGCTCAAAAAGACCGCCCCGCCCAGTCGTCTGCCTAGCGCCTGATAGACGATACCTCTCTGATATCTCATTGAACGTCCAGAAAATGCGAGAAAGAGTAGGAGAGATATGTTTTCACTACTCACGCGCACTATGATGGTTTCATTCTATACTAATTGCATAGTAGTTTTTGTGTGTGGAGAACCAATTCGCTGCCGTGGAAACCACCACAGACGTAAACCAGAACCTCGAAAATGTGACTCGGGTCCTCAGGGAAGAAGGTACGAAATTTTGTTACATGCAGCGTAAGGGCAAGAAGTCAAAGCTTTCAGAAAAGACTTTGGGGCTAATGAAGGAACGACGTGAAAACCCACCCATCACTTCGTCAGAAAAGCGGACTCTAAACCGAGAGATCAACAAGAACGTACGACACGACCTCCTGTGCTTCAATACTCTTTCGATCGAAAGAGCGATCGAGCAGAATCGGGGGTCAAAGGTGTTCGTACAATCTCTTGGAAGAAGCCACCTGACGAAGTTGACCACAGCTAGTGGAGAAGTCGTTGCTTCGAAGCCGGCAGTCCTTTCGGAAGTGGAGGACTTTTATGGCCGATTACACGCATCGCATGCATCTCGACCTGATCCCGAAAATGATCCTAGAGCCACGTTAACACGCCATTTCACCGAAGACTTGCCAGAAGTCAGTATTGGCGAAATCGAGATCGCTCTTGGACAGCTTAAAAATGGAAAAGCCCCTGGAGAGGATGGCGTTACAACAGAGCTACTAAAAGCAGGAGGTAAACCCGTACTGAGGGAGCTCCAGAAGCTTTTTAACGCTGTCCTGTTCGAAGGGAGAACTCCAGAGGCGTGGAGTAGGAGTGTGGTGGTCCTGTTCTTCCAAAAGGGAGATAAGACCCTGCTGAAGAACTATCGACCCATATCCCTTCTAAGCCACGTCTATAAGCTGTTTTCAAGAGTGATCACGAACCGTCTTGCGCGTAGACTCGACGAATTCCAACCACCACCGGAACAGGCTGGGTTTCGGAGCGGATACGGCACCATAGACCACATTCACACAGTGCGGCAGATTATACAGAAGACCGAAGAGTATAATCAGCCCCTGTGTCTAGCGTTCGTGGACTATGAGAAGGCCTTTGACTCGGTTGAAATCTGGTCTGTTCTGCAGCGTTGCCAGATAGATTGGCGATACATCCAAGTGATGAGATGTCTTTACGAAACCGCCACCATGTCCGTCCAAGTACAGAATCAGCAAACAAGTCCCATACCGTTGCATCGAGGAGTGAGACAAGGGGACGGTATTTCCCCGAAATTGTTTTCAAATGCAATGGAGGATATGTTCAAGACGCTGAACTGGAAAGGACGTGGCATTAATATCAACGGCGAATACATCTCTCACTTGCGATTTGCTGACGATATCGTCATCGTGGCAGAGACGCTGCAGGACCTGCAACAGATGCTGAATGACCTGGCTGACTCTTCTATACGCATCGGCCTACGGATGAACTTGGACAAAACCAAGGTCATGTTCAACGAACATGTTCTACCGGAACCGATATCGATACACGGCGCCGTTCTCGAAGTTGTTCAAAAATATGTGTACCTCGGGCAGACATTGCAGTTGGGAAAAAACAACTTTGAGAACGAGGTGAATAGAAGAATTCGGCTGGGCTGGGCTGGGCAGCATTTGGGAAGCTACGTCGAGTCCTTACTTCGCCGATTCCACAGTGCCTGAAGACGAAAGTCTTCAATCAGTGCGTCCTACCCGTCATGACATACGGAGCCGAAACGTGGACACTGACGGCTCGAATGGTCCACAAGCTCAAGGTCGCTCAGCGGGCTATGGAAAGGGCTATGCTCGGTGTTTCTCTGAGGGATCGCATCAGAAATGAAGTGATCCGTCAGAGAACCAAGGTCATCGACATAGCCCACCGGATCAGCAAGCTGAAGTGGCAGTGGGCTGGCCATATTAGCCGTAGAACCGACAACCGTTGGGGTAAACGAGTTCTAGAGTGGACGTCCTGAGGCACGGTGGAGTGACGATCTGCGCAAGACGGCTGGCAAAAACTGGAGGCGAGAAGCCCAAGATAGACCTAAGTGGCGTGCAATTGGAGAGGCCTATGTCCAGCAGTGGACTGCTACAGGCTGATGATGATGATGATGAGTAGTTTTTGTTTGTGTTCATTCAAAAGTTCTAGCTGAATATTTAAATTGCAGTGCCACCTTATGCACTGCTCAGTTTTATTATTTTCGTTAAGTATGTGTATATCTGTAGGGGTATGAATAAATGTCTGCTTTGTCCCATTTGTAGAATCCATATGAAGACCCCAACCCAACTTTTATGTAAAAACGTTCCTGTAGCTAGTAAGCTTACTGGGTCTACAAAAATTAGCCATAAAATCAATATCTGAGCATGTTGCACAGTGAAGCGTTTTGCATTAATAATATTTTCGCCAGGCGACAGAAGAATCCCACATGGTATCACCAATGCCCAGCGCCACAACTGAAGTGACTATCATAGTCACAGATGTCAATGATGAGGCTCCAAAGTTCCGCAGTGAAAGATATGTAGGAGAAATATTGGAAAACGCTCAGCAGAGTACACCAATCACATTCCTTCAGGATGCCATACCGGAGGTGTTCGATTATGACCAGGTAAATATTAATATATTCAACCAACCAAAATATTTATTGATATGAATTTCTATTTGGTTCATATGGACATTGTATACGAGATCATTTTGATCAGTTTAAAGAACTTCTTTAAATTACTTATGTTTTTTTTAAACTGCTATGAGACATGCAAAGGAAATGATAATGGTATATAGATAATATAGTATACTTGACTATGGAGTAATACGAAAATACATTATTGCACGTAGTTTTTTTAATGTCATTAGGAGACGACTGTACAAGGACAAGGCCCACCTGGTTTTAAGTGGTGACCTCGGCCTAGATCAGATGCTTTCCGTCAAGTTACTGCCTGTACTGCGCCCGTAACCTTGATATTGAGACATTATGGGGCTTACAAACGCTGCGATAAATGTCGTTATTTAGTAGGGCACACTTCTAAATTGTTCTGCGCCATACCAAACGACGCCATTCAAATTTAAGCAGCGCTTATAAGTAAGACTGTAAGTTGCTAAGTCTCATGTGCATGTAATTTCGCCGGTAACCGTACCTTCACCACAGAACAAAGCAGTATTGCGAACATGACTGCTTCAGGAAAAAGTTCGGTTGCAGTACTTCCCCGGACGAAGTATTTCGTAGAGAGTTTACTGTACTAGAATTGGAAAAAAGATTATAAATTTAGATGGCTTTTCCACTGTTATTCTTCTTCAGAGTTGAGATTCCGTAGTGTTTCGACTAAGCGCGTTCTCTAAAGCATGACAGTCCTTGTTTAAAAGTGACACATCTTGGATGACATTAAAGTAGTGGCTACTCAAAAATAATTTTAGGATGACTGGCACTCTTGAGTTGTACTACGAGTGAAGTAAAAGAAGAAGTTATTCACATCCATTTAGGCCGTGCGCGCACTGCCTTGCGTTGCGTTTATTCTACCGCACGGTAGGTGCCGGGAGGGATCCGCGCGCTGCGGTGAAAAAAAACGCACGTTTTAGATAGATAGATAGATAAAACATTTATTTGCATCTTCAATACACACGTACATTCGATTATACACAATATTTTAAACATAGTAACTAGTTAATTAAGAAACAGTTAAGTACAAAATTACCTTAATATTAGCAGCTTATTAAAAAGTACGTGTGTGTTGGAGCCTAAACAAATAGGTCACAGCTCAGCGAATAAAATTGCTCAAGGAGCAAACACTGATTTTCAGCTATAACCCTCGAGATGATGAGACGAAACGAGTCCATAATAAACAATGAGTGTACCCAAAATTTGTTAGAATTTACTAGATTAGTTATGAATATGAGTAACGAGAGTAGATACCTACGTGATTGTGTGTGGTGATTATAACAATTATTGCATAAGATTCTGAAAACCAGAAAAGCCTACTTATGTGAATTGTAAAGTATGGGGGTAAGTTTATGTGCGCGTAGCCCCAATAAAAAAAAATCAAAGTATAGACGGCATCATACCTATTTCTGGCAAGCGAAGTATTTAGGAATGCCCTGTTTTTGTCTTTCTAAATAATGAATTTTTAATTTAGATTTGAAATTGTGTTTTGCATTGAGATTTCTTATAGGTGGGGGTAGGGTTGCCAAATTAAAAAATCGAAATTCCGGAGTAAATTCCGGACATTTGATAAAAATTCCTGACATTCTTGTAAATATAATATTAATGACATTATGCATATTGTATGTGAATTAACGCAGCAAATTCTCGAATTTTGTCGCTCCCGCGCGGAGCGCGCGGTGAAGGGGCGAGGAAGGGGAAGTGCCGCTCCTCCCCCGCCCGCGCTTGCATGTGCCGCGGCGCGAGGCGTCAGTGTTTCGTTTGTTTTAGTTGGTCTCGCTCATGTTTGTGCTTCACGCTTGTGTTTTTACTGACTCGTCAAATATTGGATAAGAGTGTTCTCGTGTCGAAAATGGCATCAAGTTCAAGTGGTAGAAAACGACAATGCACGTTTACTGAAGTGATGAAAACCAAATATTCTTTTATGAAAGAGGGAAGAGAACCCACTGAAGCTTATTGCATGATTTGTGACTGTAATATATCAATCAAACATAAAGGGATATCTGACATTGAAACGCATATCAATAGTAATAAACACAAGACTAAACTTACGACCGTGAATACTAACAGAAAAGTCACTGACAGTTTTGCATCGTTGTCTTCAGGGAGTAAACAAAAACAGTCTGCTGCTGAAGGTACGCTCGCTTTTCATACCGTTAAGCACCACCAATCTTATAATTCAATGGAGTTTAGTGGGCGACTGATGAAAGTAATATTTCCCGACTCTAATATGGCGAGCGAGATGACTTGCTCAAGAACAAAAACCGAAGCAATAATCAATAATGTAATAAGTCCATGGGTTGTTAAAAACCTGACTATATCTTTAAAGAATATTTATTATCTCGGAGTTTCAACTGACGCAAGCAATCATGGCTCCGAAAAGATTTTTCCTATAATGATACAGTATTTTTGATTGCGAAAATGGAGGAATTCAAACAAAATTATTGGATATTTATAGTACCCCGAATGAAACTTCCGAAACTATTGCTGACATTATTATGTCAACATTAGAAAAATATGATTTGTCGGAAAAATGTATGTCAACCGGGGCAATTGCGTTATATTTTCCAACCACTTCAAGTTATCGCCATAATTAGAGCGAGTTTATGGCAATATCCCACTTTTTGAAATTCAAGCCAAATCTATAACTATTTCTGAACAAACTTCTAGGAGTGATTTTTTCGCAGGAATCTTGGAAAGTTTTAATATTAGCGTTTTTAAAAAAACAAGAATTTTAGACGCATTTGCCCCATTAGAGGCAAATGCGTCTTTACTAAGTAAATATTGATTAAGAAAGCTTATAGTGAAGAAATCAAGATATTTTTTTCTTTTCAAATTTGTGTGCAATAGTATGACAGTTAAATTAGCCAAATAAAATAATTGACGCATTTAGAGACAATTTAGAAAATATGGGGGAAATGCGTCTAGTTTTTTTATACGCATTTACCCCATGCTAAAGCCAGATGTTGTCAACATGTTACGTCAAAAATAAACTTACGCGCAAGCTACATCCTTAAGTGCTTCTGTTAAGTAAGTATGTAAATTTAATAGTGGTGACAATTTTAAATTAAACAATCTGGAATACAATACAAAAGTTTATTAAATTTAAATCAGTCAGTTCCATTAAGAAATATACGAGATCGAATTGAAATTAGAAAAGTATAAGGCACTCACAATTATTTTACATAAAAATATGGTCCATCCTTACTCACACTTAATATTATGTACTTTTTAATTATTCATAATCTAAGTCTACACATGTTTACACATGTATAACAGAAAGAGGCTATCAACTCAAAACATAGCAACCTACTCATGTGGATGAACATCTAATTTTATATTTTTTAGTTCTGACTAGACTATGTTTCTAGATGATATCCCCTTTCTGACACACCCTGTAAGTATATTAATAAAAAAGTAGCAACATTAAAGAATAAGTGTATTTATTTAATAAAAATCTCAAGGTACTTAATGAAATTATGCTACATAATATTAATAAAAATATAACGTGTATTATCCTATCCACACTAAAAAATCTAACTTTTGATAAACTCAAATATCAACAAGACTTATTGACATATTTTTAAGGTTTTAATGACAACAAATCTTTATTTATAGCTTAATCATATTAATCAACAAGTAATAGACATGTACTCAAAGACTTAATATTTTAACTAGCAGTTACTTTCAACGTACAACAATTCAGTCTAACAAAATCCTGTTACTAATACAAAAATCAGATCTGTAATAATTTGGTACCATTTTTAATATTTTTTTACATCTGAAATGAATTAAATTACCTATGTAAATATGAAATTTTATGTAGTAAATACGTGGTTATGCTATAAAATTGCCTACCATACTGTCAATCAAAATATTTGCATGACAATAACCACACTCCTCTTCAATATAATGTTCATAAATAGTAAAAATAGAGCAAAATGGACACCAGAAAAATGAGCTTTCCAACAAAAATTGTGCATTTTGGATTATTATGCTATCCATGATAAAATGATAAGGAACTTTGGGTATTAAGTATGTTGACTCTCTACATCCGAAACACATAGATGATAATTTGAAATGAGTATTTTGCCATGGCCATACAAGTCTTTGTTGTATGAAGTTTTGAAAATCATATTTAGTCAAGTATTTGTCAATGTTCATGTAATTTAATACCACCATGGCAAGTAAATATGAACACTTATATTTTTTATCTGAAACAAAATTTCATGTTTGTATCAATATGTGAGGATATAAAAAGGTTGACGAATTCTGTTTTGGGGAAAATGCGTCATGCAAAACAAAAACTGTCGCTATTGCCCCGTAGATGCAGACGCATTTACCCCAAGATATTCATCCTAACCTAAAACATGGCAATATCATTATCTCTTCAAATAAATCTATTTAATTAAAATAACGGTCTCTATAAGCAACCCCTTGACTATATTTTACAATAATTATTGAATAAAATCAGTTAATTAGAGAAAACTTAAGATGAACATGGATTTTTCACTTACCACTCGCAGTAACAAAACTGTTCACACCATGTGCCAATTACGAAATGGCTGAATTCTTGGAAAAGTTTGCTACAACGCCGTCTGTACGCACTACATGTAAAGTATTTAGTTTAAGCAAATGGAACTAGATGGCAGAAGTTTATGTAGGTCAAGCAGGTTTCAAATAAATTCATAAAGATGCATTAGCCCCGTAGACGCAATTAGCCTAGCTGACCTTATCATTCACTGCGGACAACGCGAATGTAAATTTCGGTGGGATAAATCAGGACAAAACGTGCTCACAAATCTACAACATCGATTAAAAAAGATATTATTGGAATAGGCTGCCCAGTTCATGTCAATAGCGTGCAGCATGGAACTGACGTACTGAAAATTGATGTGGAAGTATTGGTGATGAAACTCTTCAATTACTTTTCTGTTTACACTGTCAGAACAGAGGCACTAAAAACCATTTACGAATACATTTAAGTTAACTATGAGAACTTACTGTCACACAGCAAGACAATGTGGCTGAGTCTTTTTCCAGCAGTTGAGAGAATTCTCCAAATGTATGAGCCTCTGAAAACGTATTTTCTATCTACTCCACAAGCGCCAACTGTCCTTGTAAACTTTTTGAAAATTAATTGTGCGAATCTTATTTGTTTTTCGTTCATAGCTTGATGGCCATCTTTCAGCCTAAAATTTTAGAAATTGAAAAAGAAAATAATTCTGTCATGGACATTGTACAGATTTTGCAAACACTGAATATACCCTGAAAGCAAGAGAAGATGCGAAATTCCTTAAAGTAAGAAATTTGATCTCTACTTGTAGCAGCGAAGAGAAGAAAGATGAGTTTTTGAACGATATTCAAAAATCTTATAAATGTTGTCGGGACTATCTAAACAAATGGCGGCAGCCTTTAATGGACTTGGAGATTTTTGAATGGATGTTAATAAAAAAAGACAATACTATTGACTATAACAATATTATTCCATCAATACAGTTTCTCATTGGAAAAGGGGTAAATTTGGATGATAGCAAATTGTTTGATGAAATCACAGTTTTGAATAGTATGATCAAGCAACAAAATCAAGACTTTTTTGAAGTGAATGCCAATAACCAATGGACAATTATTCTAAAGGCAGCTGGGCCAGGAAAACTTACGCAATTAACCAAGATATGTGATGCCGCTTTCGTCGCGGCACGACAACAATGACTTGGATAGCTTTTGAGATAAATTGTAATGAGATTGAGAGGCTTGCTGAAGGAGAAACTGGTAGAAAAGTAAATAGGATAGCGTACGTACCTCGGCCTTTGATCCGCCCAGTCTCGATCCCCGAAACCGTAATTTTGTCGCACACACTGGTTCACGATTGTTTTGATGATTTGATAGTGTCTTTCTGTTGGATAGTATAGAACAGCACCATTCGCAGAGAAAACTGTTTATAACATTGCGACTTTCACCGGCACACGCGTTCGCACACACTTTTTCCCTCCGGCTTCCATAAAACGCAAGATTGAATGGACAGGCGCCCTCTCGCGGCGGTAGGTTGAGTTAGTTAGTGGCGCGAAATTCAAACGGTGATTTCTTGTTCTTCTTGGTGCGGTTTGGCCGAGGAGGAGTAAGGAAAAGAGTGGAAGGAAATAGCAAGCCTCAACATACCCTCCCACCTGAAATCACTAGCGGATTTTATAGAACATTATCCGAAGACACAACAGATCAAGAGTAAGACAATTGTCAAAAATGAGGGAAGGACTAGGCCTAAGTTTGATAAATAACTAAATTTAAAGTGACTGGAATATAGTGCTCAGATAACCTATCTTACAAACATAAAATTAATAAGTTGAAACGAATGCTTACTGTCTAGAGAGAATACATACTAATGCGATAAACTACTTAACTTGTATTAAGGGGTAACGGACAAAGTTTGGTAGCTGGTCGTCTAAGCGATCCGTGGCTAGTTCGAAGCGTAACGACGCGTACTACACCGTCCTCACCCGGGTGGAGGTCGGTTACTTGACCATAGCGCCACTCCAATGGAGGAAGGTTCTGCTCAACGATCATTACGACGTCTCCGATTTTTAGGTTACATTGGTTTTGAAGCCAGCATCCGCGCTGCTGCAAACAATGCAAGTAGTCGCGTTGCCAAATGTGCCAGAAGCTTTGTGTCAGCTTCTGGAGCAACTGCCATCTCTCACGCGGAGGTATATGAGTATCTTGCAGTTGGGGTTCTGGCAAAGAGACTAGCGGACCACCCGTAAGGAAATGTCCAGGTGTAAGCACATCTACCTCTCCAGGATCCGTCGAGATTACGCACAGTGGGCGGGAATTCAATACTGCCTCAATTTTCGCGAGTACTGTCGTTAGCTCCTCGTAGGTCAACACCTGGAGCCCTACTACACGTTTAAGGTGTTTTTTCATGGAACGCACTCCACTTTCAAAGATTCCACCAAAATGGCTACCCGTTGGTGGATTCAAGTGCCAAACTATTCCCCGCTTTGCTAAATCCGAAGAAATTTCTGGTTGGTTCTTCAGTAAAAACTGCTGCATATCCGTTAAATAACGTCGTGCTCCCACGAAATTTGTGCCGCAGTCAGAAATTATTAAGCGGCACATTCCTCGACGAGATACGAATCGATCGAGCGCCGCAATGAAAGCAGAAGTCGATAGATCGGACACAACGTCCAGATTTAGAGCCTTAACCGCTAAACACACCGTAACGCACACGTAAACTTTGTAGGTACGCGCATTTCGTCTACGACTTTCCTTGACAGTGAAAGGACCAGCAAAATCTACTCCGATTTTCTCAAAACATCTGGACGGTCGTACTCGAGGCGATGGTAAGTCTCCCATCATCGGTTGGCAGGGTTTGGGATTGGCCTTAAAACACGTGACACATTTTGACAAGCGAGAGCGAATCAAATTACGGATGCCTACAATCCAAAACTTACGGAGAACAAGGGACTGTAACATTCGCGGACCGCAGTGTAAATATAGTTTATGGAAATAGTCGATCAATAACAGCGATAATCGCGATCGCTTGGGTAATAATAAGGGGTGAATTGCTGTGTCTGACAGATGAGAGTTTCTCAATCGCCCTCCCACACGCAAAAGGCCACAGTTGTCCATATAAGGGTTAAGCCTTTGGATGGAACGAAGAAATGGTTTGTTGTGCTTAATCGAAATGATCTCTTCAGCAAACGACAAGCTCTGTTCATGTTCGATTAACCTGTTAAGTGAAACAGTGAGTTCCTTCACTGTCAATCCAGAAAGTACACGTTTTTCTTTAGTTCCTTTTGCATTATTGGCAAAACGCAAGCACCAAGCAAGAACTCGCTGAACTCGAGACAACGAAGAATATTGTTCCAGTAACAGTGTAATTACACTAGATGCGTCAGAGTTTGCTTCGAGACCTGCTACATGTGACGCAGCCTTTAATTCTGGTATTTCGTCAGGTGATAGGGGATCCTTTTGGATCGGCCAAGTGGAAGGATTTTCCTTTAACCACGTCGGTCCGGACCACCAGCTCGGGGTTGCAGTTAACTGGGAACAGTTTAAGCCTCTACTACATAAATCTGCAATATTGTCATGGGTAGCAACGTGACGCCAATTTTTGAAGCTCACTTCCTCAGTAATTTTGGCAACGCGGTGAGACACAAAGGTCTTAAGCTTATACGGCGGCGTCTTTAGCCAAGCTAAGACGGTGCTGCTATCTGTCAGAGCAGTAACATTAGTGATTGTAAGTCTCGATTGAATCATCTGGAAAATGTGCTTCAGTACGCGCGACAGTAGACCTGCGGCAAGGAGTTCGAGACGGTTTACAGTTAAGACCTTCAGAGGTGCCACTCGAGATTTCGCGATTAATAAATGCGAAGCTGCGGTACAGCCGTTAGAGGATCGCAAGTAAATGCAGCATCCATAACCCTTTGTGGATCCGTCGCAAAATCCGATGAGCTCAAACTGGGCGGCGTTAGGCAATACTATTTGACGAGGTATTTGGACTTGGTGTAAGGACTGTAGCTGTTGGCAAAAGTTACGCCACTGCAGCTGTACCTCGTTAGGGACCACGTCATCCCAATTCAGTTGAAGTCGCCAGAGATCTTGAAGAAGCAACTTAGCTACTAGAACAACCGGCGTCAACCACCCCATCGGGTCATAGATACGGGCAATATCTGACAAAATTGCACGCTTTGTGCATTTTGAGTTAGGTTCGGTCGCAGAATAAGTAAACAAATCCTGTACAGGATCCCACTGGATTCCGAGAATCTTAAGCGTATGCTGATGATGCTCATCGCAAAATGCTTTAGGTACCTGGCAGTGCTCTGCAGGTAGTTTAGCAAGAAATTCAGGTGAGTTGCTACTCCATTTCCTTAATTCAAATTTCCCGCAGCTGAGAAGATTAACCAAATCGTCTTTTAGTTCAAGTGCCTTGCTAACAGAGGGCGCTCCTGCTATGATGTCGTCCATAAATGTATCATGTCTCAGAGTAGCAGCAGCCTGAGGCCATTGTTCTCCATGGTCACTGGCAAGCTGATGCAAAGTGCGGATTGCTAGATACGGCGAACTGCTCACGCCGTATGTGACGGTATTTAATTCGTGCTCCCGAACAGGATCAGTTAGTGTATCTCGCCATAAAATGTGTTGGTATTTTCGGTCTTCAGCTCTAAGATCGATATTTCGATACATCTTTGCAATATCAGCAGTAAACACAATACGAGGTATACGAAACTTAGTGATGATATCAACAATATCGTTCTGTAGCTTCGGCCCTGTATACACGAGGTCATTGAGTGCAGTCCCGTTCGACGTCCTTGCGCTGCAGTCAAAAACAACTCTAAGACTAGTGGTAGTACTTTGGGGCCGTAAGACACAATGATGCGGAATAATATGTGTTCCACTTGTAGCTTCTTCAACAAGTTGCATGTGACCTAAACTAGAGTACTCACGCATGAAATCGACGTAACTTTCCTTTAGCTGAGCCTGATGAGAAAGCCGCTTCTCCAGCCTTAGCAACCTAGTCAGCGAAGATTGGTACGACTCTCCAAGAATACCACAAGGTTCCTTCAGCAACAACGGTACGACATATCGGCCATCTGAATTTCGTTTTACTAAACTCGAGTACAGCTGCTCACACTTCTCGTCCTCCGGGTTTCCGATGGCAGTAGACGGTGGCTCTTCGATTTCCCAAAAACGCTTCACAACCTGGTCGAGAGCAAGCGTGGACACCAATAATGACGTGGCATTTGGTGGTGGCCGGCATGTCGAATCAAGTTTCCCGGTTATAACCCAACCGAATACGCTATGCAATGCCACCGGTAAGCCTGGGCCTAATGCTAGACGCTGCCCGTCATAAAGGTCGTGGAACAGCTCGGCTCCCAACAACAAGTCAATATCATTGGGGCGATCGAAATTCTCGTCAGCGAATGTAAGATGCTTGCAGGCATTCCGGATGGCCGATGGCAATTCGACAGAAGGCATCTGACTTGTAATCGTATCCATAACAATGGGATTGATATCGAATCTTGGACGATCAGCGTCACGCGGTTGTATAATGCATGACGTCACACCTTTTATTTGATGCACGGTATTTTGGCCGAGACCTGCGACAGCAATATTACAGCGACGCATCGGTAAACCTAGACGCCGCGCGCAGGCGGTTGTTATAAAGCAATCCTGAGCTCCGCTGTCAATAAGTGCTCGAACGGTCACCAGGCCCCCCGGAGTTCTCACTCGCACGGCGCACGTGCCGAGCACAACTAACGCACGGCTGTCTCCCACATGCGAGCTGGTACTTGCTGAGCTCATCGTAATCGCGGGATTAATCGCCGGAACCGGTTGTTCCGATTCGGCACCAAAACTACCGGCCGAGTCCGCAACGTTTCCAGGCTCATGAAGGAGCGTATGGTGGCGAGCGTGACACTTCGCGCAGCTTGACTTAGAAAGGCATTTGTCCGCACTATGATTGGGGCGTAAGCAATTAACACAAAGACTTTTGGTTTTAATAACGTTGAATCGACCCGTTAGATTATACGCATGAAATAACGGGCACTTATAAATTCCATGGTGTGAAAACCCGCAACAAGCACAATCGGGAAATTTATTTCCGTTATGGTAGGAAACTGCAGCTGAGTACGTCCCTGTAGGACATTGGTCCTCTTGTGGGTGTGAGTACGGTCCTGCATTAGAACAAACCCCCGAATCCAAAAAGGGATCCGCATCGGAAAAAGGTACCGAATCTAAGTACTGCCCTGATTCCAAGTATAGGTCTGTTTCCAAGTACGCACCAACGTCAACATCAGAATATGGCGTGACATCAAGTCGCGGTGCGTATTTGGCTTGCGGCCCTGCGCAAGTGTGCATCCCGGCGCCCGGCGATACCGTGTGATAAGCGCTTCTATACTGCGGCGTGTTGTTATTATTGCGCGGACGCGTGTCGTAAGCCCTAGCGGGCAGCGGCCGCGGCTGCTGCACTCTAAGCTGAGTCGTCGGTCGAAGAGAAACACTCGGCTCGCTAGCTTCCAATATTTTGACATAGTCCTGCAGAAACTTCAGTAATTGGTCGAAAGTAGGTATCGACTCCTTGTTTTGCGATTCAAAACGCTTACGTGTGTCAAAATCAAGAATCCGTGATGCTAAATAAAATAGCACAAATTCACCTAAATTTTCAATATTCACTGCCTTAAGGGCATTGACCGATTCATAGAGTAAACTAGTCATATTACGCAACTCATTCAAGTTACCTACCTTCATCGGAGAATAGGTACAAATCTTGTCGAGATAGTTAGTAGCTAACAAGCGCTTGTTTTGGAAACGATTCACTAGAGTGTTGAATACTACAGGGTAATTATCAGCTGTCACAGGTACCCCTTTTACTACAGACAAAGCCGCACCCGACAGACAGGAAACTAAATAGTGAAATTTTTCTATTGGGGTCAAGTTTGCATTTCCGTGAACTAATGACAGAAATGTGTCGTAGAATGTTTGCCATAGTTCTATATTTCCGTCGTATTTACATAGTTCAAGTTTCCCCAGCCTAACTTGACCTATCGGTTTACGATGCATAACATCATCAGACGACGTATTGCCGGCGGAACAGCCGGCGCCGGTGCCGGCGGCCGGCGGTGACGACTCTAAAATCTCTTCGGCTGTGGCTTGGACGGAGTAGTACACATTATCGAATGATTCCACTGACTTGTAGTCGACCGTGTGTTTTGGATCGAGTTTAAACTGCACAACATTTATCTCATTCACTACTTCTATGAACTCAGCACGAATCGACTCGATGCGTTTGTACCTACTTTTAAACGCGCTGATTTTTGTTCTATCTTTTATAATAGCTTTCGATAAATCATATAAAATCTGTATTTCTCGATAAATGTATTCTTTCCGAGTAGTAAGCAATGCTAATTGAACATTATCGTCTGCAACCATTGTTACTACAAATTAGATACTTTTTCTTAGAATATAATATAATTATTATTTTTTTTATTTTTTGAAGGTAGGTTTGCGTAAGTACTTGGTTAATCTGAGCACAAAAATGATAAATATCGCGTATTAAACAGAGTGAATACTTTATGACTTTATTATCCAGCTAGGACAAGATATTGTATGAAGAATAATACTGTACATTGGAGTTTTCTATTGAATTTGAACCCAAAAATTCCATAGGAATTCGCGCTCGAAAGTGACCACTAAATGATGCCGCTTTCGTCGCGGCACGACAACAATGACTTGGATAGCTTTTGAGATAAATTGTAATGAGATTGAGAGGCTTGCTGAAGGAGAAACTGGTAGAAAAGTAAATAGGATAGCGTACGTACCTCGGCCTTTGATCCGCCCAGTCTCGATCCCCGAAACCGTAATTTTGTCGCACACACTGGTTCACGATTGTTTTGATGATTTGATAGTGTCTTTCTGTTGGATAGTATAGAACAGCACCATTCGCAGAGAAAACTGTTTATAACATTGCGACTTTCACCGGCACACGCGTTCGCACACACTTTTTCCCTCCGGCTTCCATAAAACGCAAGATTGAATGGACAGGCGCCCTCTCGCGGCGGTAGGTTGAGTTAGTTAGTGGCGCGAAATTCAAACGGTGATTTCTTGTACTTCTTGGTGCGGTTTGGCCGAGGAGGAGTAAGGAAAAGAGTGGAAGGAAATAGCAAGCCTCAACAATATGCTCTTATATATTTGCCATGCAGGCACAAAATGCTAATGTTGAAAGGGTTTTTTCCTTAATGGGAACCCAATGGTCAAAAGAAAGGAACAGACTTTCTGTAGAATCTGTCAAGTCGATTCTATTGACGCAGTATAATTAAAAAAAAAAAATGCGAAATATTCTACAGAACTATTATTAAAGATTCGGATGTGTTGAAGAACATTTCTGGGAGCACTAAATATCAGTAAAATTATTAAAATGAATAACATATAATGTTGATTGTTACCTTATTTTGAAATAAAAATATTTGACTTATATTTTTTTTATTTCACTCTTTAATTAAATTTTAGAAATTCCGGACGGTTTAGGATTCCCTCCGCATTCCGGACAAAGACCTATATTACCGGACATGTCCGGAAAATTCCGGACGTATGGCAACCCTAGGTGGGGGTAAGTTATTCCAACACTTTGTCGCCAGATACCGGAAACTGCCAGTAAACGCCGCTGTTTTATGATTGTGATATAGAAGTGCTGACCTTATAGACCTTTGTAATTTTTTAGAGTTTCGATTTACAAACTTAATTTTGGCGTGCAAGTACTCTGGTTTCTCAAACTTTATAACGTCAAAGAGAAGTCCTGCTAAATGCAGCTCTCTATGAGAATCCATATTGAGCATGGAGGCACTGTTTAAAAAAGGAGTAATGTGACTTCTGGGAGGGACATTAAAGCAAAACCGACAACAAGCGTTTTGCACGCGTTGTATTAAGCGCTGAGTCTTTCCTAGCAACCGAGGCCCATAAACAACGTCCCCGTAGTTGAGCTTAGACAATACTAATGCTTCACAAAGAGTTATACGCGACGATTCAGATAGTTGGTCCCGGATTTGGTAAAGAACCTTGAGGCGGTAAAAACAGTTTTTGACCATATTTAGCACATGACTCTCAAATCTCAAATGACTATCAAATATTATACCAAGGTTTTTGGCTTCATCTACACGATCTATTTTTACACCACTGATCTTCACATCTAGATCACTGCATATTTTAAGAATTTGCTTATTTGTACCCATGAGCATATACTTTGTCTTAGTAGGGTTTAATACAAGAGCATGACGCTTTGACCAGTCAGCAATTGTGTCCAAGTCCTGATTAAGCAATTTAACGGCTTGTGGTAATTTATCTGGCGTATCTGACAAGTACAGTTGCACATCGTCAGCGTAACAGTGGTACTTACAATGGTTAATTACATTTTGGAGATCAGCACTGTAGATGATAAAAAGAAGTGGACCAAGTATTGAACCTTGAGGAACACCGCGATTAATGAGCCTAGGTTGTGAGTAAACACTAGAACCATCATCATCATCATCATCATCATTATGAGCCGGAAGACGTCCACTGCTGAACATAGGCCTCCCCCATAGAACGCCACTTGGACCGGCTACTCGCTTCCTGCATCCAGCGATTCCCCGCGGTTTTTATGAGGTCGTCGGTCCACCTAGCGGGGGGCCGGCCTACACTACGCCTTCCGGTGCGTGGTCGCCACTCGAGAACCTTTCTTCCCCATCGGTTATCAGTTCTGCGAGCGATGTGGCCTGCCCATTGCCACTTCAACTTGCTAATTTTGATAGCTATGTCGGTGACCTTAGTTCTCCTACGGATCTCCTCATTTCTATCTTATCACGCAGGGAAACCCCAAGCATAGCCCTCTCCATTGCTCGTTGAGCGACTTCAAGCTTGTTAATGAGGCCCACAGTAAGGGACCACGTCTCAGTGCCATAAGTCATCACTGGCAACACACACTGGTTGAAAACCTTGGTTTTCAGGCTCTGAGGTATTGGGGACGAAAGATGGATCGAAGCTTCCCGAACGCTGCCCATCCGAGCTGGATTCTTCGTACGACCTCCTTGTCGAAGTTGAACCTACCTAATTGGACAGTCTGTCCCAGGTAGACGTACTCGTCTACAACTTCGAGTGTATCGTTTCCAACAATTACCGGTATAGGTGGAACATGGACATTGGACATGATTTTCGTCTTATCCATGTTCATCTTAAGACCAACCTGTTGGGAAACTCTACTGAGGTCGTTGAGCATGGTGCCGATATCCTCGAGCGACTCCGCCATTATAACTATATCATCGGCAAAACGAAGGTTAGTGATGTATTCGCCATTAATGTTGATGCCACATCCTTTCCAGTCCAAAAGTTTGAAAACATCCTCCAATGCGTTAGTGAACAGTTTCGGAGAGATGACGTCTCCCTGTCTCACACCTCTCTGCAATGGAATTTGTTCCGTACTCTGGTCCTGTAATCGGACTGACATAGTGGCCTTGCTGTATAAACACTTCAACGCTTCGATATATCTATAGTCAATTTGGCATCGCTGCAAGGACTGCAGTATGGCCCACTTCTCGATAGAATCAAAGGCTTTCTCGTAATCCACAAACGCTAGACACAGTGGCTGATTATACTCTTCGGTCTTCTGTATAATCTGCCGTAGTGTATGAATATGGTCTACGGTGCTAAAGCCTCTTCGGAAACCGGCTTGTTCGGGAGGCTGGAACTCATCAAACCTGCGTGCGAGACGGTTCGTGATGACTCTCGAAAACAGCTTGTACACGTGGCTCAAGAGCGATATGGGCCTATAATTCTTCAATAAGGTTTTATCACCTTTTTTGAAGAACAGCACCACCACGCTCTTGTGCCACGTTTCCGGTGTTTTGCCTTCGAAGATGACAGAATTGAATAACTTCTGGAAGACTAAAAGTATCGGTTTACCACCCGCTCTCAGAAGTTCAGTCGTAATTCCGTCCTCTCCTGGCGCCTTGTTGTTCTTAAGCTGTTTGAGAGCCATTCTAATCTCGTACAGGCTGATGTCCGGGATGTCTTCGGTATAGTGTCGGACTAACTTTGCTCTGGTGTCCTGAGCTGCTTCAGTAACGGGTTCGCGCGTCGAGGTATATAACTGTCGATAGAAGCTCTCAATTTCTCTCAGAATCTCAGGCTTGGATGAAACGATACTGCCATTTTCGGTCTTCAGTTTTGTCATTTGGCTTTGCCCAATAGACGAATCCTTTGCAAACACTTTAGAGCCCTGGTTCCGCTCAATTGCTGCCGTAATACGCCCAGTATTATAAGCACGCAAGTCGTGTCGCATGGACTTCCAAACTCGTCTATTGAGTTTACCGTAATCCGACATATCAACTGCGGACTGCAGTCTCATTTCGCTCCGTTCTGCCATTAGTTTCAGAGTTTCTTTTGAGAGTTTTTGAGCTTTCCTGCGGCGTTTGGTCTCACAGAATTCGGACCCAACCGCTTGGACAGTTTCCACCAACCCGTTGTTCAACTCATCCACTGTGTCGCATTCAGCTAAGCACTGAAAACGGTTTTGAAGTTCAAGTTGAAACTTTTCGGGGTTTTGGATTTGGGCACGATTTGGACGGAGCGTAGACTTCACCAGACGTGACCTCTCAAGCTTGACATTGATATTCAATGCGCCTCTTACGATGCGGTGATCGCTGCCGGTTTTTACCTTGCTGATCACAGAGACGTCATTGAATATGCGCTTATTGGTCGTCATGATGAAGTCGATCTCGTTCGTAGTGGAACCGTCGGGACTCATCCACGTCCACTTCCTGGATGGCCGCTTCATGTAGAAGGAGTTCATCATAAAGAGTCCCTCCTTCTCCATGAAGTCAGCCAGCCTCTGTCCCCTCGAGTTCCGCTGCCCGTATCCAAATGGCCCTACTCTCAACTCATCACGTTTCCTTGTGCCTAGCTTTGCGTTGAAGTCTCCCATTACAACAGTGAAGTAGGTTTCAGAAGTATGCATGGCCCTGGATATATCCTCGTACATACTTTCTACTTCATTGTCCGAGTGTGCCGAGGTCGGTGCGTATACCTGTATAACCTTTAGCGAATACCGTTTGGTTATTCTGAGTATAAGGAACGCTACCCTAGCCGACACACTATCGACTTTCACTACGTTGTTAACGAGAGACTTGCGGACGAGGAACCCGACACCACCCTGGGATTGTTGGTCTCCCTCCCGGTGGAAGAACAAGTTGCCGGAATTTAGAATTATCGTGTCCTGTCCCTGTCTTCGGACTTCAGATAATCCCATGACATCCCAGCGTAACTTGAGCGTCTCTTCCTCCAATTCGACCATCTTTTCGTCGGTCCTGAGCGTGCGTGTATTGTATGTTGCCAGGGCCAGGGGTCGTTTTTGGGATTGGTAGCCGGATCTCTGCCGGAGATTCTTCGCACCCCCTGCTCCACCGTTACAATGGCCGCTACCGTAGCCACGGATAGCAGAGCTGCCGGGAACTGGGGGCCGTGGTTTAATGTTAATTGTCATGGGGGGGGATTTGCCTTAATGCACCACGCTTGGCAGGCGTCTTGGTGATCGCAGTGGATGTTGACGCAGACTACGGGAAATGCTGCTGCCCATTTCCCGGATATTCCCTTAGCCGCCTCTTACGGCACCCACGGGAAAAGTAAGGGGGGGTACAATTCGAAGCCGGTACCACCACGGCATACGAACCATCACTTTTGACTAATTTCACTGACTGATACCGGTTACTTAAGTAATTGCGAAACCACTTGACTGCATTAACATTTAAACCATAATATGATAGTTTTGCGAGTAGGAGGCGGATGTTCAGGCAATCGAAGGCACGTGAATAGTCTAGTAGAACTAGAACGGTACTACGACCAACATCTTGCTCTGCTAAAACATTGTCTGTGCCATCAAGCAAAGCCGTTGCTGTTCCACGACCCTTGCGAAATCCGGATTGTAAAGGAGACAAGATTTTATTAATTTCTACAAATTTTGTAAGCTGATCGCAGACCGCTTTCTCAAGTAATTTTGAAAGGAATGGAAAAATGCTGATAGGCCGAAGGTCTTTTAGTTCAACTGGGTTGCCATTTTTGGGTATAGGAGTCACTAGCGCTTTTTTCCACTTATTGGGAACTATGCCTGTAATAATTGACTTATTTATTATAGCTGTAATTGCTTCTAGAGTACAAGGAAGTGAAAACAAAACCATATCTCTGGAAACTGTATCGTTTCCAATAGCATTTGATTTTATAGCCATTATATATTTAGACACATCCGTAAGACTGACAGGCACTAACTTAAAATTAGCGTTGTTAAATTTATTACACTCATAAAATGATAAGTCAGTGTCAGAAACAACGTTGTACGTTCAAAAAATGGTCATTAATTTTATTCGGATCATTAAAATGTTTTGTAATTCAATGTAAACGTTTTGTTATTCTACTACGGCTGTGGCCCACACTACACGTCATCTCCGTCGTCATACAGGAAAACTTTTATCAGAATCGTAAAAGCTAAAAGTGTGTGGCCGGATGTTCTAGCTAATATCAATATGCAATATTAATAAGGAAAATAGTTTGTAGTAGTAGTAATTAGGCAATGTACTAGACCACCAATATCTGAAGTATTATGTAAATTGTGATGTTTGGAGAAAAAAATCTCCATTCTAATGCATGCTCTTGTAATTAGTTCATAGGTTTAACAAGTACAATTTAAAAAAAAATTATACCGACTTCCATTCTATTCAATTATTGGAGTGTATCTAAAAAAGTACTGTACCGAATTTGATGAAATTTAAATGGGACCACACGGGAAGCACCAGCCTTCAAACAAAAAAGAGTTTTGAGAATCGGTTCACCCAGTCGAAAGTGATGAAGTAACAAACATTAAAAAAAACATACAGTCGAATTGAGTAACTCCTCCTTTTTTTGGAAGTCGGTAGAAAAGCAAATTCCACCAATATCTAAAGTATTCTTTTTGTACTGTAAATGAAATGTGATGTTTGGAGAACGAAATCTCCATTCAAAATGTATGCTCTTATAATTAGTTCATAGGTTTAAAAAAATGTTAGGACCTCAGTGTCTGACTGTGTCTGTAGTGTGTAGATTTACTAAATAAAGAAATATATAAATAAAATCAACTTTATATATTTCAGGGTAAAAACGGAACGTTTGAACTGTACCTTAGCGGAGATAATGGAGTGTTTGACGTGACGCCATTCAAAGGTATAAATGAAGCCTCTTTTCTCATCAGAGTAAATGATCCCTCGATATTGGATTTCGAGAAAGTCACAGTTATGAATTTCAGTCTAGTCGCCAAAGAAATTGTTGCCAAAGATCCTAAAATGAGGTAAGTGCTATTGATTAAAGCAAATGATCAATGAAAATGTTTCCTTTTGGGATATGACGTAAAAACTTTATTATAATTAATATTTAGAAATTATCTACAATATTCAAGTTAAACATTATATTATTATGTTTAAATTAATGTTTGAGTCAAAAATTTGTTTTTGAGTCTTATTTATTATATTCATAATAAATAAGACTCAAAAACTAATTTGAAAGTGTTAAGGTAATGGTGAGGGAAAAACTATTTTTAGGGAAATGTAGGTGCCAGTATTCTGATCACCTGTCGCTTCCATCAAACGTTTGGCGAGATCAAAATAAAGGTTATTCAAAGCCTATTCAAAAAAGCAAATCAATTGCCATATCATAGACACAGTTAAAATGTAAAACCAATATAATTATTTTCGTATTATTTCTCAACTTGCGCTGTAGGACTTTGTTTGTTGCAAAATTTCATGATTCACTAAACCAGATTTCGAATCCCATCAGAGGAGTTAATGTAAGCAAAATCAATTACACGAAGCAAGTGTTAGTGTTTTTAAGAAAACCATTTAATAAAACAGTGAAAAATCATTCACATATGTTTAAGAGGAACCCCTCTCGGTTGCGGCTTCAGTGCCACCCAGACTTTTAAAAGTTCCATGTGGTACTATGTTCATCAGCACGACTAGCACGGCCATTGGACTATTTCTCCCTGTGGAGAGGAAAGAAATCTATTCCACCATGTCATTTTTATCTCCCTTGCGAGCACGGCAACGCCAGAGGATAGTTTATCCACGTAGATAGACGGCGGGAGTAGCGTTTCCTATGGTTTGTACTTCGTAGGTGCCATTTGGTAGCAAAATGTAACAAAATAAATCCATATGTAGATCCATACGTAGTATCCTATTTCGTTTACAAAGACTCAATAAGCGTATGGAAGTGGGGACCTATTGTAGCTTAAAAACAAATAAGAATTATTTAACTTAGGTATTTCACAGAATGTAGATATGGAAGTAATAGAATAATAACCTTGATATGCACCGGCAAACCATTAATTATTTCCACTGACAGGTGGATAAAAACGGTGGAAAGACTATTACTCACCGCCGCGTGCTAGAGGTGCAGTACTATATAGGTTCAGTCCAATCTTCTATGTGTAAACAAATCTTCTACGTGTACACACGGAAAAAGAACAACAAACTCTGTGGAACAGGCGAACAGACTGCAAGCAAGCAAAAGCTACGTTCCCATACCTGAATAAGAAAATCTCAAAACCTACGTCTTATGGTTGGTTTAATAACGGGGCACTGCAATTTAAATTACCACCTGCAGCTACAGATAAGCCCCTGTGCAGAGGTTGTATGCTAGAAGACGAGACTGTAGAGCATGTGCTACTGCGATGCAAAGCTACAGAAGAAATCAGGCTAAATATTATAACACTGCATGAGGACCAAACGTAACCAAATAGGAGTGACTTAGAACGCCATACATTACAACTGGATAAATTGTGCCAGCGACCTAGAGCAGTAATCCTATACATAAAGGAGTTCGGATGGCTAGGGTAGTAGGTGGGGAATGCACAATACACCCCAAGCGGGACGTCAGTGCAGGACTTAGTTCCCCCACAATGAATAAAAATAGGTTCAGTCCCATTGAACAAGTTTGTTTTTTAGATAGGATTCCTGTCGACTTTTTTTAATACAATCATTCTTGTTTGATTCCAGCATAGTACCAATAACAGTCCACATAAAGGACGAGAACGACAACTTTCCCGAGTTTACCGAGTCTCTGTACACTGTGTCTATACCTGAGAACTGTGGAGTGGGCACCACAGTGGCTTGGGTCCAAGCGCTCGACCAGGACTCGGATAACTACGGCACTAGGGGAATCCGATACACCAGCCTTGGCGGGAGTATTGCTAATCTGTAAGTATAAGTACCCGCATCTTCTAACTAATACTTAAACTATACATTAAAGTATTGCAGTCAGTTTACTGAGGCTCTCTATATATGCATTTTTTTTAAATTATTTTGTTCACAGACAATAATGGGTCCGTGGCATTGTTTGCATTTATATTTTAAACTTTTTTTATAATTACTAAAAGAATACGGGAAGGATCTCAATGTTAATAATATTGAGATATATCAATTGCTTTATGTGAACCCGATTGGTACACATTAGCATTGGTAAGTAAATATTTTGTAATATAAAGTATATATGTACATATTTGTATGTCTATCCTCATATTTGAGGTACAGTGAAATTAGAACCTCCTACATGCTCTCCCCTCTGAGCACACTGGGGTGCAAATAACGGAGCTGTCTTGTAATGACTAGGTCAGCAGTATATGACGAAGCTATTCTGAAAAAAATCCTTCTGGGTTTCTGCAAAATTTATTTTTCTATGTTAATTAATTCTTACATTTCAGCTAAGTCTATAAACATGTTGAAAAATATTAATATATAACACTACTACCCTCTGCCCGCGTCTTCATCCTTGCGGAATAAGGCTATCATTTGAAAGAATTTGATTGAATATTATTATTTATATTAATTATTGAAGATTCCTTTGAAACTGTCCCGTTAAATCGAATAAGAAGTCAGCCTGCGTTCAGCCTGCTTTATAAGGTATCTCAATTCCAAATTTTATCATCGTCCGTTTAGTTTTTCAGCGTGAAGAAGTTACAAACACCCGCTCACAAACTTTCGCAATAATTATATTTGGGCGATTGGTTAGGGGAAAACGTCGTACAAAACGTAGTAGATCCATCATAAATCCATTATAATTAAATTCCAGGTTAAACCTCAACCCTATATCCGGTGTGATAACAGTGAAGCAAGCCGGTGGAGATAGTTTCGACCGAGAACTAATCTCGCGCCATTACCTCACAGTAGAAGCTCGCGACGACCTCGGCAAAGGAAACCGGAACACTGCGCAGCTGATCATAAACATTGAGGATATCAACGATAATGCACCGATGTTTCTGGCTAATAAGTATGAGGCAAGATTGTTAGAGAACGAGGGACAATTCGAAAATCCGCTGGTTTTGGAAGCGAGAGATATTGACTTGAATGGTGAGATATATTTAAGTTATAAAATATATATGAGCTAAAATGGCCTTAGTCTACACCCATATGAGTTCTGACCTTTGTTTAGTTTATAAAGCCAAGGCTAGTTCCGTTGTAAATGTTTCATTTAAAGCGTTTGTGATACAAAGGATTCAAATTTCAACATCCATCCATATTCAATTTTAGGCCACTTTGTGAGTTGAAGTTGAATTGGCATCGTTGATGAGACTTTAGTACTGTCCACGTTACGATACTATCGATTAATTAGAGAGTTTTCAAATCAAATCAAATCATTTGTTTGTCATACATATTGTGTATACACACTAAGCTAAGCAAGTATGCAAGTTCCTAATAATAGAAAGGCAGGCCAAACATGTTTTGCTCATATTTTAAGCATACAAATTCACAAACTAGCGTTACAATATTATTACGACCTATTGATGTTAATGTTCTTTATGTTATACATAAAGTCAGCTGGAAAACTATAGGTAAAAGTATTAGTCATTTCTTTATACAGTAACATAATCTCAAAAGTGATTAAACAATTCAGCTTAAAATAATAACAATACTGATAATATGTCGGGTCAAATACATTTCAAAGTGCAATTATCGTTAGTAAATTAATTTATTAATGCCTTGTAAATAAGGAAAACTTTTAATTTATTTTTGAATATTAAAGTAGTGTTTATATCGGGTAACTAATGTTCGATTATTATAAAATGTATACAGACATAGAAAAAAACAACTTATGATATCCCATTTATTTCGTATACATTAAATATTATATAATAAACCTATGATCTAAGTACAAAATTATTAACTTTAAATGAAAACCATTCATAAACTATACAACCAAGTGATATACTTACCAAATGAAATAACTATGTATTATAAAAAATATAATCACTACATATACTTACTTTTTAGTCGAATTTTAATAAACATATATTTCAAAAGTAAACAAAAATGCCTGACTGAGACAAAAGAGCAATACACGTATCGCAATACGCTGATCAGTATTTTGTTGTTGTTACTATTTATTTATTTGTTTCCATTATCACACAACAATATATGGTCCATATTGAAGGTAGGGAGATTTATTTAATATCGTACAAAAGCAGTTAGCATAAACAAGTCTTGAGGTTTTATTTATAAATACTAACAAATCAGTATAACTTAGCTGCAATCCTCGCTTCGCTAATCATCCCACATATGTAAGACTGCTGGGTATACCCCTGAATTTCGACAAGATCAATACTTCGACAAGTCGCTTACTTCAAAAAACATTCTTAGACAAGTCATTGCTTCGACAGGACATAATAAGTTCGACAAGAATTTTATCCCAAAATTACTGCGTTATACATTTATCGAGGTGTAAGTTACTCTAATTCTGGCATAGTGTGGTCACCATTCAACCTAACGCTCCTCCTCGCTTCGCTCGTCGTCGCACCTATCGTGACTTCGCCTTAAACTAGTCATGAAAACTGAATACCATTAAATATACTTACATCATTTTGTTAACGGAATTATACCAAAATGTATAGTATGTCAAAGCATCGTTATATCGTAAAAAAATATGATACTTGAACAGTATGTTATATTAGCAGTATATAAAATTATAGTACTACAGTTGATCGATATATCAAGTGCTGGTATAGATTCTAAATTATATAACAACTATACGAATATCAAATAAAATTATATCAACTGTCCGTTACGTCAAAAGTCTTTTATATCCCGTGAAGGGTATTACAATCTTTAATCTTTAAAATAAATTTCGAACAACAGTCACTCACCCGCTTACATCTTCTATGGCTGTAGGTATTTTACTAAATATATTTTGCCAATAAATCTTCTTTCTATATCATTCTTGTGTACGTGGTTTGTCACCTACCTCCGCCTAAACGGCTGGGCAGATTTGGATGAAATGTTGTGTGTATGTTTACTTTTTCTAAATTGTTTAAACAAGTAGTTTAAAGTTTATACATAGTTCTTTCTAGTTCTAAAATAACGAACGCCAACGCCATTAAAAGTAAATTATATGCATATGAGTATTTACTTATATGCATATGCATATAAGTAAATTTTATTTGTGTATCAATTGAACAGATTCTCCGTGATTTAAATGTTCTATTGAGTTTGACACATTATTATTAATGGAACCTAGACCTGCTTTCGCGGCAATCATTAATATTGCAGCATATACTCCTTGAACTTATTTCTAAAAAAACTTAATTACAGGTACTAAAAACAGTCACATTGAGTACTCGATCATCGGAGGCGATTATAAGAACAACTTCACAATAGACCCCAACTTAGGTATCATCTCACCCATTGGTGGACTGGACTTCGAGCAGATACCTGGGGATAATGGCAACATCAGACCTATACATTTAACTGTAAGCTTTGTTTTTTTTCAATATCCAAGACGACATATCCTTATACGAACGAAATAATAAGATTATTCCGCGAGTATTTACTGATATATAAATTTAATGAGATCATTATAAATTTAGAAATAGTATTATACGAAATGTGCAAACCGTTGTACTGTTACGGCCGTTGCGACCCCTAGTAATACGCTACCATCAAAAATAGTACCTACACTAAATAGGAACACAAGTTTCAACATTGGGGCATAAGAATTAGAACGGCTCTTAGAACCCCAGTCTCACAGGAATTCCACTCCTTTGGCTGTGGCCTCTCAATTAGCCCACCAGAAATAAAATGAAAATATTTTTTTTTCAAAAATGGTATCTCAACATCTCTAAAAAGTATCCAGAAAGTGAACTCTACCGGAGACTTATTCACAACTGTCCAGTAAGAAGCGAGATTTTAAATTTAGAAACTCCTACTGTCCAGTAATTAAGTATGTAATTCACTTACTGGACAGTAGGTCATCCTCTTTAGATCTGCTTAGAAAAAAACATAGTACCAGACACAGATTAGAGTTTTGCCATTATAACATGGTTATAGGAGGGAGGCTCCAAATATTGATCTATCTCATAGTTTATGAGCAACGATTGGCGGGATTTCACATTCAATTGCGACAATTGTGTTTTAATTTACCGCGTGAACATAGATAATCCCAAAAAATGAGTTCAAGTAAATCTGGTTCAGAAAAATAGACGGCACTCCTCCTAAATTTAAAATCTGAGACCGAATTAGCAAAACTTTCTTTCATTTTTGAGATAAGCATTTTACAAGCCTCAACCAGTAAGAAAGCCATCCTGGCCTCGTATATAACCGGTTAGCTCATACTAGGCCAGGAAGGCTTAATTACTGGATTCTGCAGTAATGTACTATATTTGTAACAACAACATTGCTAAACATAAAACAAAATAGTGTACAAAGTAACCAAGAATAATGTAACAAGTCAAATGTTATAAATCGGTCCCAGCATTGCTAGTTCTAAGCCAGCACTGGTATTCCGTTGGGGCCGGTTTGTGAGGTCACGATGGGATGTGATAGTTACTACAATTTCCCTAAGAACACAAGTACTAAGTATTTGATGACCATAAAAACCAACGATACAATTTAAAGAAAATATATAGGGTGTTTGGTAGAGGGACCGACATACCAAATGAGCGTGTTCGGAGGCCCACTTGGAGAATACAAGTTGGCCAAAAAAAAATCCCTGACACCCCAATTTTTTTAAACTTTTTTTGTGAATTTTCTCGTTTTCTCCAATATTGTACCAATTTTTCTTTGCGTGGCCTGAAAGTGTTTTAGAGACCAAATTCAACTAAAAACATCCGGTCTAAAACAGATTTTACAAATGTTATGGTGGTAAATAGGTACAATTTCGGAGAAAATGGGAAAAATCACAAAAAATAGTTAAACATATTGGGAGGTCGGGGATTTTTTTTGGTTAACTTGTATTCTCCAAGTTCCCCGAACACGCTCATTTGGTTTGTCGGTCCCTCTACCAAACACCCTGTATATACATGTATACTAATAGTTATTACTTAATTAATTATTAATATTGTTTGTCTTAGGACAACAGTCGTTACGCTATGTCGAAGGCATTCGGACGGCCTGAAAACTTCGACATGTTGGCCACTAACCTATCCACCAATCCACGCTGGGCCCGCGTGGTGGATTATGGCCCAACTCCTCTCTCTGAGACGAAGGCTCGAGTCCCAGCAGTGGGAACAAAATGTGCTGATTATGATGATACTAGCTGAGCTCCGCGGTTTCACCCGCGTGGTGATGGAGGATGATGATGAAAAGTACCCTATGCCATTTCCCCGGATATAATTTATCTTGCCAAATTTCATCGGGATCCTTTCAGCAGTTTAAGCGTGAAGCGTTACAAACTTACTTTCTTCTGCCAATCCAAGCTCTATTCTTCTTTTTTTTTTTCAAATTAACACATCCGCTAGCAAATTCCAAGATGAGGTTTAATACGAAACTACACAAAGTTATTTATAAACGGGTTTCAATGGACAGCGAATGAAATTGCATGATCCATTAATATATTAACCCTTTGTATACCGTGATAATTAAAACTAAAGATTTATGAATGAAACGCACGTAAATTAACGTCTCTGGTATGGAAAAAGTTAAACCATTTCTCGCCAATAGATGATTATGATGCCACGGTCCTGTTTGCACGAATGACATTTTTACATTTTGTTAAGATCTGAAGTATATTTTTTACATTTTGTAAAGAAATCTAATAATTCTGACAACATTTCAAATATATTGACAGGTGCGAGCACGTGATTTCGGCGTACCGTCTCTGTCGTCCACCGTCCCTGTGACCATCTACATTCAGGACGTGAACGACCACGCCCCTATGTTTCAACAGATGCTGTACAAACGGTCCATACCAGAAGACATGCCGGGTGGGACTAGTGTGCTAGAAGTAAGTTGTATACCTAATGCACACTCTTCTTATAAAATGGTTGTCTGTAAAGTCGGTTTCCGGACGATAATTTAACGTGATAACGTCATAAGACAAGCAGAACGCTTAGGCCGATCGTGTCTCTATATCGCTTGTAGCGCGCTCTCGCTTGCACGCTCGGGTCAGGCGGAACGTGACATACTTTTTCATCCTTTTTGTGCGTGTAGCCGGCGTTCATCGATTTATAAGACAAGACGTTATCACGTCAAACTTAAAACCAACTAGAGAGTTAATTATCTCGGTGCGCTAGAGGTTATGGATTCTGACTCGGATTGTCGGAAGTCGCGGGTTTGAATCCTGTTGGAGGAAGTGTTGTAGTTTTTCTCTTTAAAATTGCAGTTTAAAATGTATGTAGCAGTAGTTACCAGATGTAATATTATATGCATATTATATGCTAAGAGTATTCCGAGGCGTTTTGACAAATCCGGAAATATTGTGTATGATGAAGTTGTGCGTGCCGGACGGGTACGTGGCGCGCCGGCGGCGGCCGCAGTTGTTCTCGGTCCCCCCCGGTAGAACTAACTTACTTGCTAAGAGCCCATTAAATCGAATGTTCCAAGCACTAAATCAAGTTGCAAAGAAAATGGACCTGTTTGTGTGTTCTATTGTAGAATTTGAAAAGGCGATATTGTTTCATTTATGTTATGAATTAATTAATAATTGAAAAATTGATTTATTGACTACTTTAATATAATGACATAATATATAATCTAATTTAATCTAATCTAAGGCATGTATAATTATTTAACTACTTGACTAATTTTATAATTGTAATTAATTTCTTAAAATTTAATGTTAACTTGTAAACTACACTATTGTATTAGGTTTATCCTGTAAAAATAGTTGTAATGAACGAAAAATAAATAAATAAATGTTTCTGCATTACCTTGCCTTAAAACCAACCAACCAAGTTGGATCGAACTTCTCGAAACCTAAGGCGAATAATTTGGGTAAAATGTATTCGATTACTAAAACTCCGCGTTTCGTCGTACAAACTATGAGTTATCCTTGCCACAGTTTATCTAACAAATGATAGTTTGTACTAAATTCAGTGGTGTTACGTCAATGATACGATTATGTCACATTTTAGCAAAGTTTCGTGCTTGGCCCACAGGTAGGTTTTATAGTAATTGGATAAAGGTTATGCAAATATCTGGTAAATTATTTTACATGTATAAATTTGGTACCTAAGAGTTTGTCCTTGTCTTTTGAATCTCAGTTAAAGTGATGGCACTAGATGTACATATTACACATTTAAGTATAAAGAGATATTTTTGCTTAATTCGACAGAATACAACTGTAAATAAGTGTAATGTTCAGTATGATGCTTATTTTACCGCGTGACTATCAATGATATATCAATAATAATTCGATAGTCTTCGCGCCCAATCATCGATTTTAAGGTGCTTCTGCTGGAATTGGGCAAGCTTTGCCAAAAACGAAAAAAAAACGTTCATTTTATTTCTTATATTATATTATTTATTTATTTTCAATAATATTATTTATCAATTCTAAATAGTTACCGATAATTTCGATCACCCTTTCACAATCTTCGGTAGTATAGTGGTAAGTATCCCCGCCTGTCACGCGGGAGACCGGGGTTCGATTCCCCGCCGGAGAGATTTAGTTTTGCACTCTAGTTTTTTATATGACTTACTCTCAACAATAAGCCATTAGTTTCTTTAAAATATAAACTTTTAATTTGTTATAACTTTAGTTTATAATTTTGAGCGTTTCGTTTAATAGGGAAAGTAAGTACCTGCCTATACATTTAATCTGTGACCATAAATAATAAACAGAAACGAATCTACACGTTTTTCGCGTCTACACGAGACATCCTCAGGAGATGTTGACTCGTCAAACGCTACAGCGACAGTCCAGTTTTTTATTTATAATTGATTTCCGCGACCGTTGATCAATAAATTATCTCTTATAATAATATTTTTGTCGTTTGTAGGTGAAAGCCCGCGACGCAGACGGTTCATCGCCTAACAATCGCTTGGTGTATCGCATACAGCGCGGCGCCAGCGATAAATTCGTGATCGACTCACGCACCGGAGTCGTATCGGTCGCAAACGGATCGACTCTCGACCCGGACAAGACCAATCCGAAGAGCAATCGATATGCTCTCACTGTCGTAAGTATTTCATACATTAGCTGTTTAGCCTGTTCTATCAAATGAAAGAATAAATCAAAAAAATATACTGTTTTTATACTATCCACAGGTCATAAAAACATCATACGATGTTTTTATCGTACATGCGTTTGTTTTTATGTTTTACTATAGACAAATACGCATGGCCTCGCAGATAATGGGTTTAATTTATTTGCGCGGAACCACAATTATTTTTCGAAATTAAAAGTAACCATTATCATAAGTAGTCATTAAAACATCATCTGCCAGTGAAAGTTCCGTCAAAATCAGTCCAGTCGGAAATATTCGATACTAGGTTATTTGCCTTTTATCTATCAATTCGATATGTGCTCGCGCTGGGCCGTGGATGATTTCGGCTCATTATTTTTGACTGGGAAAGGTTCTGATCAGACGTGGCTAATCGTGGTATCGTTTTGAGTCTTTGATGTTATCCTCAGTTGGCTATAGATGGCGGTATAGGCGACCAGCAGCTGAGCGCGGCGGTTCTAGTCAACATCACCATTGTGGATGTGAATAACAAACCGCCAGTACTGGTTGAGCCGGGCGTTGTTAGCGTCAAGGAAAACACGCAGGTTTGTACATATTCTCTAATTAAGAGGCCGGCCTCTTGTGCAGAAGGCCGTCTTGGTTGGTATCACACAGTGCCAGATATTCTACTGAAAATATCTAGAGAAATTTGTTAGATGAATTTTTCAATTATAATTTTTTCAATGATAATTTTAATGAAATGACATAACGATTTATTTGGCACAAAAAGCCAACTACTTTTTTTAATATATCTAGCCTCCACAGACTTTTTTGCAAATTTATCAAATCTAAATATAGTTAAAAAATAGACAACAATACATACTTAATCTGTCCGCATCAGGGTTACGCTATAACAAAAGATTTATGAATGAACCCGGGGCTTGCTGATTCGGACGGGTTTATTAGAAGACATAGGATTTTTATGTTAAGCTACTTAATTAAGGGCTATATCGTTTCTGAGTTTGCATCAGTATTTAGAGCAGACCGGTCTCCGCAGACAGCACCCGTTCACAAGTTGACGCATGTGGCAGCCATCGCATTCCTCAACCATATTTGAGGGAAGATGGCGACCCGCCACACGACGCCACCGCCTGCCGACACCTTATACACCGACAAACAAACTATTACTTGGAGGGTCATATATATTTTCAGCCTAAAACATGTATTCAAGATCTTCATGTAAACATGGCTATGTATTGCAATAAATGATTGAGTATTGAGTACTGCGAAGCAATAGTGCGTAAGCATTACGGCGTTACGGTGTGCAGGGCACGGTAGCAAATGAAATTATTGGGCGAAAGAGACAAAGTCCAATTACTCGGGGAGACGAGCGCTTTCCAGTTCCACGAAAAACTTCAGTTTCTCTGGGTGACACTGCAACTGTTTTGGATAAGCGTAGTGCTTAACATCAGACGCACTATAAGTCCGTATTATCATTTAATTGCATAGAAAAACAATGCAATTAAAGTAACTAAATACACTATTGTGTACTGTGTTAATAAAAACTAGAGATACAAAAACAAAACTCTATCTAAAAACAACGAAAAACGATACGTTTCTAAATATAGAAACCCGAGGTAAGATACGACTGTCAATGTGGTAGAGGAAATGCAGCGAAGGAAGTAACATCATGTAGCAAATGGAAATCTGTGGTGAATCGCTACCACACCGAAAAAGAAATGCAACTTTAGCTATATATTTTTAAACATATAGGTACTTTATCTTGTTATTAACTCATTGCGTTTCTCTTATTAAAATATGAAAAACGGAAATCAATCATGTTAATAAGTCAGATGTTGTCAGGTTGTTCTGGCTCGGCCGAGCGTTCTGCACTCTTCTTGAAATAGACCACCAGATGTATATTGAAACTGTAGTTGGAAAGATCTGACTTATTTACATGAGTGATTCTCGTTTTCCTATTAAAAATGTGTATAAACTACTTCAGATTTCATAATAAAATTTATTTAATATAATTTTTGCAGGTTGGAACAGCAATATACCGAGCACAAGCTTTCGACCTAGACGACCAACCAGTTCTACGATTTGCTATAGACAAGTCCGCTAGTACAGGTCGCAATGAAGACGGTATACCCATCCCGCTCGCTGAATACGACTATCTTTCTCTGTGGGATTTGAACGCTGTCGATGGGTCTTTAAAAGTTGTCAGGTATTTGTTAATTATTTAATTTGTATATTAAGTAGATTTTTGTTTCGTACCTACTCTGCGGTTTGGCATATTTTCAGTTATCATAATATGACAGTGGATATCGGATTCCGAAGCACAGTGAAATTTAGTTATGAATCAATGGGTATTATATACAATTATTTTGTACAAAAACCTATGTCAAATAAACGTACGTTTTTAACTGTAGTAGTGACGTAAAGTAGGTATATATATATATCATCCTTGATATTTATAATAATAAATAATAATAATAATAATTTATGTAAGTACAATATGAAACGGGATGGTTTGGTATTGATAATTGGACATAAAATTGTGTTTCAATTCCCCAATTGACCGAGCGAGCGAAGCGTCTCTGCTTTAACTGGCCAAATTGACTTTCATCGGTCCATATGTCTGTTAGGTTGTTCATTGGTCTTCCTGGTACTGGTCGCATTTTCCAACCAATCTTGACGAAACTTGGTATGCATGTTCTACTATTAAATATTTTTTTTGTCGTCGGTGTTATATAATGTTGTTAATATATTTAGGGTTTGCAACACTTTTGTTTGGTGTACCGACAAGAAGAAATAAATGTCAGTCGTAATCCAGCAAGCGGTAGTTTCATTACAGTCGGTGATTTGAGTGGAGGGGTTACTATTCCTAAAAAGGAGGGAATTTGGCTGTGACCCTATTTACTTGCCGATATTTATAAAATTTGGTACACACATTAGGTACCTGACTTTAAAGAGAAATTTCGAATATGGGCTTAATTGGTCAAGTTGATTCCGAGATGATTGTAAATTACTGCGTAAAATTGCCTCTAATAAGACTATGTACTTGCAAGGTCTACTGTTCGCAGAACTACTAGTTTTAGCTATCAGCTCTTTTTTTAGTTATGTAACATGGCAGTGGGTATCTGATTCCGAAGCACAGTGAAATTTAGTTATGAGTCAATGGGTGTATATGCATTTATATTGTACAAAAAAGCCTACGTCAAATAAACGTACCTTTTGAACCGTATCAGTGACATAAAGTATATGTCGTCCTTGATAATTAGTGTACAATATCAAACGGGATTTGGAATTGTTAAAATTATAATTGAATTTTATAATTATTGTTAATCCACAGGTTAATAGACCGCGAAAAGGTTGAAACTATAAAGCTAGTTCTGACCGTAGAAGATATGGCGGCGATTGATGGAGGACCAAGCCAAACCGCCTCGGCGACCCTCACAATAATCATTCAAGATGAAAACGACAACAACCCCGCGTTCCGAAAGGCTTTCTATAAGACCTCCATTACTGAGAACTCAAAGAATGGTGTGAATATTGTGAACGTGGTCGCAGACGATGCGGATAAGAATCGGAGTATGATGTACTTTCTCGAAGGTATGATTTTATGCTTAAGTCAAACGCTCTCGTTTTTGCCGGGATATTCGAAATATCCCTTTTTTTGTAAATTATTTCCATTAAATAGGAACATTATGCAGAATGCACCTTTTTATCGCTCTAACATTTGTATACAATGTGTCGCATAACAGTGTAGTCGCAAAACTTGAGTTTCTCATAACTAGGCATTTTTACTACTTCCTGGGGTGCAGTAGTTAGATCCCGATTATATGCATAACTTCTGCGTGTGTATTTTTAGTATTACTGCACCTTTTTGTTACACGCTGCATTAACTTTTTCTGTATTTTCCGTCTCTAAGGGTGCGTTCCGGGAAGCGCCGCCAACGCTCACAACTGCTCTCGCTGCTCGCGCCCCGGTTTGCTGTTCCCTTTGGTTGACAGTGACAGCTCGCAATGATCACGTAGACCCACCTAAGAACCGCGAGCGTTGTGAGCGCGGCATGAGCGTTTTCAGTGACCTCATTGATGACGTATCGAGCGCCGCGAGTGATTTCGGTCCTTCCCGGAACGTAGTCTAGATGTTTTAATATATTTTGTCAATATAGATTTTACTGTCATGGAAACTAGCGGTTTCTATTGTAGTATTTTTAAATATAGCTCTTATTTTATTAGTTCACTATGTTTGTGGTCCTTGGAGCCGGATCTGAACCAGCGATCTTTCATTATAAACATTTTAAACAATTACGCATCCAACTGCAATGAAACAATCATCTTGACAATAGCAAATGAAGGCGAATAATCAACGAGACTATGAAATCAAAATACAAAAAAATAACTTGTAGATTCTCTAATACTTGATGGAATAGATTGTATTCTCCTCGCTATTCGCCCCAGATAATATCTATTGCATTCAATGCAAAAATTTGATTTATATATGATATCTAGTGACTTAAGGCATGTAAATGTAACTTGATTCTAATAGAAATCCTCGCATCCTCTACTCTTTATTTCTACTTTTGCACAAGAATTTACGAACATCAAAATATGTCAGAACCATACGAGCCCAAATAAAAGGCAAAATACACACAAAATAGACATTTCTTCACAGGCAAAGAAGATCTCCTACAAATGGTGCACATAGAATCGGCGACTGGTGAAGTGGTGGTCGCGAACAAAATAGACCATGAACTATATCCGTGGATCAACCTCACCGTCAAGGCTGTAGACAGCGGCGTGCCACCTAGATACTCCTTTGTTGATTTGGTTATTCAGGTAATTAAAGAGTTTATGTGAATAATAAAAGGTTTAATTTTATTAAAATACGGCAAAAACATGCTCCTAACAGGATTCTTATGATTCAGGAATACGGATATCAGACAATCCATGTCCATAACGTCATGCAATGTGGGGACTGCTGTTTGCACAATATTGGGGTTAGGTTTACAATTATTAAACACTGATTGCGTTCCGCGATTTCACCCGCGTGGTGATAGACGATTATGAATCAAAAAATATATACCCTATGTTCTTCAGGGATAATGTAGGAGTCAAATGGTGAAAGAATCTTTCAAATCGGTCCAGTAGTTTCAGACCATATTCAATTGAAACAAAAATCTTTCCTCTTGATAATATTAGTATAGATTTTAGTTACAGTCACAATCTATACATATAAATATTTAATAAAGTGTCTGTAGTAAATGTCAAAATAACAGCTTTTTACTAAATATGTATATGATATAAAAGTGTTTACGGTACTTTAAATTTGTACTCTGTCTGTTCCGGCTAATCACTGATATAGCTGGAACTATTTTGACGTGACTTTCACTGGCAGATAATTAGTGTTATAAGACTTAAGAATACTTTTATTTTCTAAAAATAATTAAAGTTTGTTGAGAAATTTTTGTGCATCACAGGTGAAGCTATTTCATCACATTATTCGACGGAATTCACACTTTTCACAGGTGCTAGATGAAAACGACAACAACCCAATATTCGAATCGTCCGCGTACGAATATCGAGTGCCCGAAGACACCGAACCTGGGACCGTGGTAGCCACTATCTCTGCTAAAGACGCTGACTCTGGAGAATACGGGAAAATTACATATTTACTTGATCGGACTTCTACACAGGTAAGTTTTATATCTACCAACTATAATGTCAAGTCAAGTCAAAATCATTTATTCAATTTAGGCATCAAAGACGCACTTATGAACGTCAATTTTTCATTATAATGAGCCTACCGAGAAGAAGCGGCAAGAAACTCGGGGCCATTCTTTTTATAAAGATGTTTTTACAATGTTTTTACTTAGGTACTACAAATATTAGCTCCAGTGTGTTGCCTTACAAAAGAGAACATAATAATGGTATCAGTAGGGCAAGACACGCTACACTTTGACATCTTAGTACACGAGTAGATAGATCCTGGAGTGATCAGTCCCAAGCTGTTTTATCCTCCAAGTAATCCGAAATTTTGTAATAACCTTTTTGACAGAGTTTAGTTTTAATAGTAATTTTAAACTTATTAATAGGCAAATCTCGGATATCATTGGGAACTTTATTATAGAATCGTATACATTGTCCCATAAAAGAATGACTTATTCTGTGGAGACGCGTTTATACTTGTACGGATAGCTTGTGCTTATTTGTGTTGATGGAATGAAATACAATAACAATATAACAAGAGATAAAGTGCACTCCTCTCACTGTGGAGTGAGAGGAGTAAACATACACCCCTGATAATTCATAACATGAACTCGAATCGATATAAAACGTAGTGTGATCGTTATATATAATACAATCATTACGCTAGTAATTCAGAAATTGGAAAGAATACGAATTGGCTTTAAGCGGGATTTTAATGACGACAGAAATCCATTCTGTCGCTTCGCCAACTGCGCCATATTGCTAATATTGTATTGATAGACGTCATGGCTTTGATTTGTTTTACAAATGTAATTTTGGATATTGGAGCATTGTTGAATTCGAACAGCCTAAGCAGTAATTAAGAACTTAGTGCTCAAGAAATCCACAAATAAGTAATAACAAGTTGCTCGTATGCTTAAAACTGTGTAAATGCATCTTCTTTTCTACCGAATTCCAAAAAAAGGAGGAGGTACTCAATTCGACTGTATATTTTTTTATGTTGGTTACCTCATAACTTTCGACTGCATTAACCGATTCTCAAAATTCTTTCTTTTGTTTGAGAGCTGGTGCTTCCCGTGTGGTCCCATTTAAATTTCATCAAATCCAGTCAAGTAACTTTTGAGATACACACTAATACCTGAATAGAATGTAAGTCGGTATAAAATTTTTCAAATTGTACTTGTTATGCAATAGAGTGACGAGACGTGCACCTGCTGATAAGCATTACGTTTGCCCATGACAGTTGCAGTGTCACAAAGAGCTTAGAATTGTTGTACTGTACTCGTCACCCTGAGACATTGGTGTTTGTGTCTCTTTCGCCCAATAATTTCACTAGCTACTGTACCCTTCACACCGTAACACAATAATGCTTGCTCACTATAGCTTCGCGGTAGAATATTTGGTATTGTTTTATTGTATTATTCTGGTAAAAAAGTGTCATTATTTTATTTTTCTCGTAAGTGTAGTATAAAGTACTATGTAGTATGTATCAGTCAGTGTCGCCAACTTCGGGGTTTTACCGCGGCGTACTAAATTTAGGGGGAAAGTAAGTATGTTCAAAGGGGGATTTTTAAAGTCAAAATCACAGATTTTATTAACAAGATGTAGATAATGCGTGTTGTAAGATGTACAATATTGAAAAGTGCCATATACATCCTTGCCTTGATTAGCATGCAAATGAATATAGGAGACAAATTGATACATAATACATAAATTAAAATAAATGTTTATGATATTTTCAGGGGGGAAATAAAATTAAGCTGAGGGGTATTTTATGACTATATTATGGCTTGTTCCTTCCAAAAGTAAACTGGGTTAGAGGGGTACGGTCCGATTTTAGGGGGTTTTCAAGTTACTTTTAGGGTGAGAATAATGTCAATGTTGGCTACACTGGTATCAGTCTCAAAAAAAGTATGCGGGCACTTTCTCCCCTCTACTCTCAATGTACAATGTTTCCTCTATCAGGGTAAGTTCGTGATCAATCCTGAGACCGGTGCACTAACAGTAGCCTCGTGGTTGGACCGAGAAACTCGCGCCGCCTACACGTTGGTTCTAGAGGCGTGGGACAACTATCAATTTGGACGCTTAGCCGGTGACAGTCGGAACGCCTTCAAACAGATTGTGTAAGTACTCTACAGATTTTTCATTACGCATTTCCATAAATGTTCACAAAAAAATTGAAATGTACACCAAATACGTTTGATAATAAATTAAATAGACATAACGGTAGCGATTCACTTGTTCATAAATACTATAGAAGCAAACTAAAATTTCATTATGGTAGTCCTTATTCTGTCACCACTAAAATCTAAATTCATGTAACACTAAGAATGAGATTTTTAAAAATAGGATTGTTCTTTTCAATTTTGGGTATTTTTACGTTAGTTTAGCGAGCATAAAGTTACGTGACGACTAATCTGCCTAAAATATACCCACAATTGAAGAGAACTTCTTTGCACAGATGTATAATATGTATAAGACTGGAAGGAAGTCTTATACATCTGTACAAAGATTGGCAAACCTCTGTGAGTTTTGGGTACCCTACTTAGACGGACCTACGAGAAAGGAAACCATGCAAAACAGTAGCCCTTAGACTAAGATATTATGTAATCGTACTATTTTTTTTAAGTTGGTGTTTAAAGGTTTTATATCAAACATTGATATTTTCTAGGTTAGGTTTAGGCAGAATCTGAATATCTGACTGATAGGACTTTGCAACAGAAATCGATCGTAATAGAGAAACGAGACTGATGGCAGCAGGTATGGTTACGGTAGGTATGGATGCCACTATATGCATTGGTAATTAATTTGAGGAATGGTTGTACAAAACGTACGAGTCCAATAATAAAGGAAAAAACAATTGGTGTCGCTATATTAATTGCAAATGTGATTGAGCCATTACGTACTCTGAAATGTTGCTTTCCATTGCAAAAAACTTTGCCTTTTTGCAACCCAAAAAGCACTTACCGATTGTTCAATGTGCTGGACGTAGGTATATGCATATCAGATTTTGTAGTTCTGACATTATCAACAAGGGTGAGTTCGTGGGTATAAATTTATCATATATATATTTATTAATTAATTTATCACCAGTGAGAAATTCGGTAAAAATAAAATAGCATTGAAGGTGAAAACGGCGTGCCGGAGACGGTTTTTCTGTATTTTTCGAATTAGTATAAAAAACGCACACACAATTACTTCACAATTGTGTGCATGGGTGTTTTGAGCATTATTATGAACATTTAGTCAAGTAAAACGAATACTTAAAACATTTAATATGAGGCACTTCTTTATAGTTAATGTCAGGTTAATGCTGTCCGTGCTAACCATCTTAGATCAAATACACTAACTATCCGGTCCCACAGTTTAAGGAACTCTAAAATCACAACATTTATTGATGTATCGGTATCGGTAATAATAATATATGTAAATTGGAAAATGTATAACATGTTTGTATAATTACACATTATTTTGTACATAATTTTTACAGAATGTTTGAGAATTTTATAGAGCGTACTTTACACTTTCATTTATTTATTTCATTTATTCACATGCATTTTTACACATCCTCTCCTTTTCACCTTTATTTCTCAAGGAAAACTTTTGTAAAACCTAGACACCAATCCAGGTTTTTCTACATAAATTAACTCTTTGCGTCACAGAGACGTAAATATACGTCAGTTTCATTCATAAATATTTTGTTTTAATTATCACGGTATAGGAAGGATTAATATGAAATTGTTAGTTATTTTTCATATTTGAAAATATAGAATGGCGTCACAGAAAGGGATTGGAATACCTGACATTTAAGCAGTCTTGCTTTACCCTGAGTATATTTATATGCCACAGGTATAGTCAGAGCGCTGTGACAACAAGATAGCAAGTTGTAGTTTTTTAGGTCAAGTTTTGATTGATCCTGGTCACGAGCTGACTTGCACGACGAGACTAGACATTTTTGATTTATGTCGGGTTCTTTTAAATTTAAATTTTCGTTTTGTGAATGTATATCAAGATTTTTTAAATTGAAATATATGTTTTTCTTAAGCGTTTTGGCAATTTTTTCCCCCACCATGGGGCTTATAGATTAGTTTTAATTTTTATTTTTAATACTTAGTAAATAATATTAAAAATTCAAAGGAAAAAAAATATCTCTTCCCCATAGAATTCACATAGAAGACGTCAACGACAACCCACCCATCCTTCACGTACCAGAAGACTGCACAACCATAACTGAGTTCCACAACCACCGCGAGGCCATAGTGTCCGTTTCTGCGACCGACGCGGATGACAATAACACGCCTAATGGCCGAGTACAGTTTCATATTGTTGGTGGTAAAGGACATGGTAAGTGCATAATATAACAAATAACTATGTATCTTATTTTTATACGTTGAAACTTGCCATAGATATAACTTAAGGTTTATTTTTCTTTACATAACATTATATGGATTCGTGTTTTAGCAACATATTGTCTTACTGTACTTACCTAATAGTTATAATAGTTTATAATAATAGTAATGTATTACGGAAAAACATTAAGGTACACAATAAATGTGAAGGAGCAGCCTGGTTCTACATTAGGCTCGAGATCGGCAGGGCTCTTATGTATCTCAGTTGCTAACAAATGTTGATTGAAATCTTGAAAAAGGCGGTTCTACATCAGTTTTGACAAGTCCAGTAAGCAATAATGCTAGTAAGTGGAGGACTGAAGCTGACAAAAGTGACATAGAGCGGCCATTTTTTTCGATTTCAATCAACATTTGTTAGCAACTGAGATACATAATAGCCCTGCCGTACTTAATAGAACCCAGGACTTTCGTCGGAGTAACAGAGGCCGTAGCACAATTTCCGAAAAAGTATTCTTATCGTAAGCGTCAATGCGTCACGCTTCGGCATACAAACTATGAGTTATCTGTGTTACAGTTGCGCTAGATAAATGACGGTTTGTATTGTTTCACGTGAACGACTCGTTACGTTACAATTACACTATTATTCGTGCTAGGCCCACACGATAATTTCATTAGGTAGGTCTCTACATCCTTTACGTTACCGAGTATTAGATTCTAAGTAAATGCAAATGCAGATAACACTCGTATGTGTGTCGAATGTCAGGAAACATTAAACTGATCAATACTACAACCTTTCGGTCCTTGGTTCGTTACTGCCCTCGGTCACGCATGCCTTATTTTAATACTAGGTTACGGGTTTCGATTTCTAATTCATTCATGTTTCCCTATATTATGAGCTTTTGTCATGAAGTGCGACGTAAAGCATGAAACATATTGGCATTAACATATTGGAATCAACTAGTATAGATTTTGATAAAATTCCTCGTAGCAGCATGTGATATATGAGATTAGGGTAAAAAATGTAAGTACACACGTGTGAAGGACTGTTGTGTCAATATAATAATCTCATTGAAAACAACGAACTAATATTATAAACCTGCGGAGATTCAAGTTACATAATCTCATTGAAGACACATCAATATCAAAAACCCAGAGAGTTAATACTCTCTGGGTTTTTGATAAATCTATTAAAAATATCTGTATCAATATCAAATTTTATAATCATATTGAAAATATCTAAACCGATACAAAAAGGTTGGAGAAATAAGTTTCTTAATCCTATTAAAACTACCAAAACCAATATCTTAAAGCCTTGAGATAAATTTAAGAATCTTATTAAAATTAGGAAAATCAATATAAAAGCCCTAGAGTCGTGTTTCATAGTCCCAATAAAACATCGAACGAAACAATACCCCATGGAAAACACTGACACAAATGGAAACAGCCAGGAACATCAGATTCATAATCACTTTGAAAACATCGACACTCATATGAAAATGTCGTGAAACGAATTAGTACAATAAACAGTATAATATCTGAAGTAAGTAAGTAATCGTAAAGTGAGTCCGATGGTAAAAACTACTTTAAACATTAGTAGGCTGGAAAACATAAATGCATAAATTCTGATGGAAGCAAAAATATCTACTTGAATAAAATGACATTAACCTGAGTTTTTTCTAATACAGAAATACAATTAATGACTAGAACTAAGAAGCGCTCGCAGCGGAGCTTGACTTGGCGATCTTAACCGATCTTAAGCAACGCTTGCTGCTGTCAGGAGTTGGATGGGTGCGTGCTAGTGGCATAATTCAACTTAGCGCTTCCGTTCTTCGGAGAGCACGTTTAACCGCCGGTCCCGATTGTTTGTCTTAGAAATAGTCGTTAGGCTATGTCGAAGGCCTTCGGGCAATTTTGGCAATTTTCTTTCACTCAAGAAAGAAAAGAAAGAATAATTTTATTCAGGACATCACACAACATAACATACAAAAATACTGACAAAATAGTACAACCATCACAATAATGTTGCGTAATGCGATGAAAGAGCCCCGACTCAGCATACGCTAGGGTTAACCCATGCACTGATTTTCAGTCTGCGCTCCTCACTGGCCACTAGCTTATCCACCAAGCCGCACTTGGTCTGCGTGGTGGATTATGACCCAACTTCTCTCTCTGAGAGAAAGGATCTAGTCTCAGCAGTGAGAACATAATGAGCTGATTATGATATAATGACTCATGCTCAAATCATGGCACATAATATTTTGAAGTTAATCATTTACAGTCTCGTTCGTCTAGTAATTTCACCAGCTACCTTTCGCTCAATGCCTCAAGTTTAAACACAGTAATGCCTGCGTAAATCGTCACGTATGTCGTCCACCGACAAGATAGATAGATAGATTAACTCTTCACAACAAGATGGACAGGCAGCTTACAACTCCTCTTGGAAATATATGCGTAAGACATATGTTCAGCAAGTGGGCGTCCATCGGCTGAGACGATGATTGCACACTCTTGCTTAGAGACAGGTTATCACAAGAGGACCAGAGATCTAATAAATATTCTTCTTGCGGTGCCATTACCTATCAAAGGTTGGCTATCATCCGGTTATTTTGACCTTAGATACTGCTACCCGAAAGAGCAACCTATTGCTCATGTTGAACCACGTCAGAGATTTTGAGCCATGAGGTACATCTTCCGCCTAGACTACGTCCTTGGATTTTACCCTCCATTATAAGTTAGAGAAGGTCGTATTTCTTATTCTTTGCGCATGACGTGACCCAGGTCATGGCGTTTTCTAGTCTTTATGGTATTTAAAATCTCTACTTTTTTATTAAGTTTATGTAAGACCTTTTCATTGGACATCATCAGTCCACGAGATTTTCTAAATTGTTCTGTACACACCCACAATTCAAAAGCTTCCAATCGTTTGTGTTAAGGTCCATGACTCGACTTCGTACAGAAGAACCGAAAACACGTAGCACTGTGCCAAACGAGAGAAAAAAATTGGGAATCAGAGTAATCGGTTACAGAAAAGATAACTTAGCCTCATAAATGCGTTACGTGCCTGCCTAATACATATACTGACACATTATTTTCTTCCAATAGAACTATTTCGATTCGAGCAAGTAGGCGGAGACGCGAACACTGGCCGCCTGTTTGCGAAGCAATCTCTCAAAGATCGCTTCGGAAACTACACGCTTATGATGGAAGCAAGAGATCTGGGCACACCACCTAATGTAGTCAGCGGTCAGTTGAAGCTGTGTGTCGCGGATTATAACGATCACGCGCCAGTGTTCATGCATCCGAGGCAGAATGACACTATCAAAGTACCTGAGGTGAGTAAAATAAAACCGTAACACACTGTTTATCTTCCTCATTTATTTTCTTCATCATTTTGCCGTAAAATTAAGAACCTACCAAGAGCTTGTGCGAATAAAAAACATTTGAACTGAGTAAAATGGGTTAGCAAAAATCGGGCTACTCGAGGTTTTTATTTTTTACTAGTTTTTTTAGTATGAAACTAACAAGTATTATACCATTTTACAATCCTCATTAATGCGCGAACTTTTAATGGCACTTGCCAAGGCACTTTAGTACATTTTTTTAAAAGAGGGCTTTTAAAGACGAAAAATTTCGAAAATTTTAGATTCATAGTTAACAAATAGTCTTAATTCTAAAAAACTTGAGGCAGTTGTGTCATTATTTTTGACTGTGGTTCTAGAAAAATGGTATTTAGGGTTACGGTTCCAAATTTCTAGGTATTTCTTAAATACCCAATTTTCCTGATTTTTCTTTTGATGGTTACAATCAATCCTGTCACTCGGTTTCGGCTTGACGTTGAGTTCTGGGATACCCTGTATATTGTATATTGACATATATTATACAATAGTTTGTATTATTTTTATGGTTCCGTACCTTAAAAAAAAGGAGTCTTTATAGAATCACTTTGTGGTTCCGTCTGTCTGCCAAACCCTTCAAATTTTCTTTATAATAGTACGTTTACGTTTGTATATTCGCCGTTACTCGTATTTGATTGTGTTAATGCATAAAGTGGAATCAAGTGAGATTTTATGCAAGTATTTAGAGTCGAGTCACAGTCAAATAAATAAATCTGTCATTAAGTCACTATCCTGTACGAGTCGCGTTCTAGTAAAGCGGTGGAGCATAAGAATTAGATTTTTTACAACTACCAATAATGTTAACATTCTTAAAACTAGTAAATTTACATAAGTAGTATGTAACAATAAGAGTTATGTTTTATAAAACCCTGGTTGGAGACGATTCACTAAGATTTGTCGTGGACGTGTCGTGGAGATCAGTTCCTCACAGATTGGTCAAATCTAGTTGCGTTACAAGTATTGCTTTGTTTGTTTGTTATGGTGACAGATCGCAATTACTTAGATAATTATGTAATAGTCGGATAGTGTAAATAGTGTTGCCAAATCTTCATATAGGGATGATAGGTACACAAATCTTCTTCGCATAACTGTTTTAAAAAAATAATAAAGACCCACATTTTAAAGAATATTTCATTATTAGAACTTTGAGCCTTTTTTAGTTACATAAATATTGTAAATCAATATAAATTATTTATTGTACTATCACATACAAATTATTATTAAAATATATCAAAAATTTTATAATATTATAATATTATGTAAAATATAGGTCTGTAACAAAAATAGCATTATTTGGAAAATTTCTTGAATACATATCCTTTCTCTTATATTACATGTACTTGTATTGGTTTGCATGCACTTATCGTTTCGTAGGCGTTCTTGTAACTCGTTGGTATATTAATTATTTTGGGTTTTTTTATACTTATCTTATTATGCTGATGTTTACTAAACATAAAATGTATTTCTCTGTAAGTGAATTTTTGTAAATTCTTATGAGAAATAAATGATTAAATCCTTAATCTGGGAGAATTAAAACAAATCAATGACAGTCATTGTTAGATCCTCCCTGCCATCCTCCACTCTCAGGTAGCACTCTACCTAACCTATAAACTGGCTACACAATCAAAGTATTGTTCTATGTATAAAAAAAATATTTTTACATTATTTGGGGCAGTATGATCCATATTATACCATACAAGCCTATATGGTGTTGACCCTATACAAATATTACACATATACAGACAGTAAATGTTATATATTATGTTTAAAATTATACTAATATAATATTAATTCTTATTATTAATTATAACATCAATTGCATTGAATAGAAGCAATAATTTTAGCAGTAAAAAGAATTAAGTGTACCCTAACTTACTTTTGGTCTCAGAATGCAACAATCGGTACAGTAGTGGTGACAGTTCGTGCGATCGACGCAGACATCGGTCCCAACGGCGCGGTGCGATTCCGTCTGAGGGAGGCGCACCATTTCTCCATACACGCTTCAACGGGCGCATTGAGGACGGCACACACGCTCGACAGAGATAAACAGACTACTTACAGGGTAAGTCGTCATCAGCATTACCTTAGTCTCAACGAGATTACCATCGCCACATTCATCATCATCTCAGCCATAGGACGTTCACTGCTGAACATAGGTCTCCCCATAATTTTCCACAAGGATCGCTTGGAAGAGGCCTGCATCCAACGTCATCCTGCGACCTTTAGCAGGTCATCTGTCCAATGTCGGTGGACGACCAACGCTGCGCTTGCCGGTCCGTGGTATCCACTCCAGAACCTTCCGGCCCCATCGGCCCTCAGTTCTGCGTGCTATGTGCCCGGCCATAGCAACTTTAACTGGCTTATCTTCTGGTCTATATCGGTGACTTTCGTTCGTCTACGGATCTCCTCATTTCTGAAACCCCGAGCCCTCTCCATAGCTCGTTGTGCGTATTTGAGCTTACTTATGAGGCCCTTAGTAAGAGACCTCAATGGTGGTGTTGTATTTCACCGCGTTCCGTCGAGTATTCTGATAACAACAATTGTTTTTTTTCAGCTACGAATCGAAGCCTACGATCTCGGCCTCCCTACGCCACTTAGCTCCTACCTTGACCTCACAATCTACGTGCAAAATGTCGACAACTACCGTCCTAGGTTCCCCAACAAACACTTCCGTGTCAACATCACGGAAAATTCTAGAGAATTCGAAGTGTACTTACCTAGTGTCGTGGAGAGAGATGAAATCGATAGAGGGGACGAACCAATGCTGCCGGTCTGTTACTATATTGTAGATGGAAGTGGGGATGGAGCGTTTGAACTGCAGGTTAATACTCACAGGTAAGATGTGACCATTTATGTCAATGTCGGGAAATTCTGGATATTTTTTAGTCTTCCGGGAGTGTGATAGAGAAAGATAACATCAATGAAAGGGATGGTTCAATGATTTCACAATATAATATTACTATGTATTTAGGGGTGGGATAGGGGGTTGTAACTAATAATACTCTTAGGGCATAGTACAGTCGCACGCAATAAGATGTATACATTCCGTAATTTTCAAAACTATGATGTAGTAGCTACTACATTTTATAACAATGTAGATAAGGATTATTTTAAGCAGTTAAATAACGTAATAACTTCGTTTTGGAATTAATAAATTAAATTAAAACTAATTAAATTATTAAGATATTTAATGGTGAGGATCTTTTGAAAATTGTAAATGAATACATCGTTTTGCAGGCACTTAAAAGTCAATCCAACTTACAGTTTTTCAAAATCTGTGGTATACATTTCCTTGATATTCTTTGGTAATTCCTGACGCACTGCATACAAAATAAAACTAGAAAACAAAGTTATCTTAAAATGTCTGAAGTAGTACGTAACCTTCCATCTGTTGCAAAGTCCTTGATTTGAATGTATTCCGATGCCTACTTTATATTCTGCTATCGGACATGTTCTACTTTTATCCCAACATACATAATGTGGTTTTAAATACACAATCCCCTGACATGTGGCAAATTCAGAATTTGCCTTTATTAGATTCGATGTGAATTTTTACGATACGTTTGTTAAAAGCACTGCGCCTGCTTAGAGAAATAAAAAATTCCATTTTAGGAAAATTATATCTTCGAACATGCATAGCTCTGTAACTGTTTCAGACCCTATGCCCACTCATAAAGGCCACTGAGGCACCACTCCGGCGATCGAATCTATTTCTCTATAGATTTGACCTCTAACGTGTAGTTATGGTAAAATTGGTCGAAATATGGCGGATACCCCGGGGTAAAACCGTGCATTTGAACGACTTTTCTATCACCATTATTACAACATCGTGCCCGCGTTCCTACACAATTACGGTTGTTGTAATTTTGACCTTGAACTCTGTCCGCGTTACTGTAAAACGTGGATAGTTTCGACCAATTTTATGAAATTTGCCTATGCCATGGTTTAAACTTCAGACTATCTATAGTCCATGTTTTATAATAAGACGGTGGCTGTCTTTCTGTAAGACTATTGCACCGGTGGTTTCCCGTTCATCCTATATTTACTCGTCGCGTGTCGCACGTACACCATGTGTACGTACAAAAAAGTGCTAACTCATGTCGCGCGTAGACATAATGGTTACACATTTTTATACATCTTCTTTGTAACTAATTTTATCAGATCAAATACACTCCACCGGCATAAACTTGCTTTTAGTTGGTCAAACTATTCAAGTGTATTTTTTATCTAAACTTTTATGCGTAGTTCGGAAAGACACCGAAAGAAGTAGACACTGGACGGGTTAACCGATCAATCGAATCGATGGTGTTCTAGCTTACGCCTACACCAGACGTGAGCCCATGCGCAAGCCAATATTGGTTACCAGCGCCCAATGTGTAGGGATTATTGGTCGCGTTGGTGCCATGGCCAAACAATAAATAATTATTTGTCCTTGTATTTATAATCCCATAATGTCATAGTGTTGTTATATCAACACTAATATTTTACAACATTAGGGGTCTGATGGACTTTCTGGAATTATTCTAACAGTTTAGGAATTTTACGTTGCGTATAGTGTATATTTTTATAGCAATTCGTCTTATTAACCCGTCCAATGTCTAGTTCGTTCGGTTTCTTTCCGAACTACGCATATAAGTTCAGATTAAAAATAAAACTCTTGAATATTTTGACCAACTAAAAGCAAGTTTATAACGGTAGAGTGCATTGGATCTGAGAAAATTAGTTACAAACAAGAGGTATAAACATTTGTATTCACTTGGTATACGCGCGACATGGTTTAGCACTTATTTGTACGTACATGGTGTACGCTCAAAACTAACTATAGGTTAGTAACAATAGCTGCCCAAAACTTTGTCCGCGTGAAACTGATGTGATAAAAAGTAACCAATCAATATGTTAATGTAAGAGTTATTCCAAAATTATTCCTAATCCGTTTTTGCGTGATTTTAGTAACAAACGTCCATACAACCAAAGCAATATTAATTTGTTTATTATATGATACTACTTTTGTATGAGTTCCGCTGTGTCGTAAACGTCTGGTAACATAACAATAAACAAATAAACGTTATTTTAGATTATCAACAACAGCCCCTCTAGACCGAGAGCAACAATCTGAATACACTATCACAGTGCTAGCTACAGAAGACTGCGTGTCGCCCCCAAAGTATCAAGAAGATTTGGATGCAGTCAGTACGTTGACAGTACACGTCAAAGTGGAAGATGTTAACGACAACGCGCCTGTGTTTATCAACAAAATATTCACGGGTGGAATTACTACGGAAGCTGATTTTGGCATCGAGTTTATGCATGTTAAGGTAAGAATATAGAGTCAAACATATAGCTTTGCAATTTTAGAGAATATGTATTATTATTAGAAAAATATTCTGATTTCTAGAGAAAACATATTTTTTTCTTTATAATAAGTATTAAATAAATGCTCTTGGTGATGTAGGACTGTTATACCTAATTCGCTTACTGATGCAGCTCAACAAACCAAATTACATAAACAAACTATTATATACCCGACATTTGTTCTAATGAAGAAATTCAATTAGAAGCTTTTTTTAATTTATTTTTGTAAAAGGCACTTTAGCAAATTAAGTCCCGATCAAATATACAAAATATTATTAAGAATAAACTACTTCTTTGATTAAGAATAAACTACTTCTATATTTTACTAAATATCGTTTAAAAAACGGTTCTGTCCGGGGCAGTCCTGGATTTGTCAATAGGCCGTATAGGCTGCGGCCTAGGGGCGGCGGGGTCCTAGGGGCGGCAAATTTAAGAGGCCGCTCCCTCACTCGATTTCAGAGAATAAAAGTCAAACAAGTTAGTGAACTTGTTTGACTTTTATTTGGTTTTCTCATGGTTTTTTATACTAATACGTTAAATCCCTATCGAAAATTATTAATCCAAGTACCTACTGTTATTGTAGGTACCTATTTTATCTTTATTACTGCGTGAGTGGTTTGTCGGGGAATGTCACTGGTAGTCCAAATTTTGTTTTGCGTGGTAATCGAAACGTTGCGTCATCATGATTTTAAGTATCAATTTTAGTTTTTTGAATAACTCGTTTATTTTTAATTTCACACGAAAAATGATTTACAAAAGTAGTTAAGAATTTAATTTCCTAAAATTTAGATTCCCACAATTTTTTTCTAATATCGGTATTTTCCGATTTAAAACCAAAATAGGAGACGAATTTTTATTTGATAACCAACTCATTTATTTGAAATTTTACATGAAAAATTGTTACATACAATTTGTTTAGAATTCAGTTCTCTACAATTTTGATGGAAATTATATTTTAAACAACTTTGTTGTAACCATCATGTTTCACGTAAAATTGACAATAAAAGTTATAATATCATGATAAGATTTTACCCTCACCGTTGCTTAGGTATAAATCGAAAAATATCGATCTAACCAAAAAAATTATGGGAACCAAAATTGTAGGAAATTAAATTTTAAGCAACTTTGTTAATTAGGTACCTAGTAACTATTTTCCATGTGAAATTAAAAATAAACGTGATAATGCAATGATAAGATTAAATCCCTACATCTTTTCGGGTATCTCGATATATCGAAAAATTTCGATTCGACGAATAAATAGGTATAAACATTGTAGAAAACTTAATTCACACTATCATTCATCGTCTCATTCTTCATCATTCTATCATCTATTATCTAATCAATTCAACAACTTTGACCATCATCGCAATTTTTCATGTAATATTGAAAATTAACGAGTTGTTAATCAAAGAAAAATTCGCCCCTTTTTTCGGTTATAATTCGGAAAACAGCGATCTTAGGAAAAAAATTGATAGGAATCTAAATTGTAGGAAATTTAACGAGTTGTTAATGAAAGAAAAATTCGCCCCTTTTTTCGGTTATAATTCGGAAAACAGCGATCTTAGGAAAAAAATTGATAGGAATCTAAATTGTAGGAAATTCAATTCTTAACAACTTTTGTGTAACTATAAAAAAATTGATTTTGATTGAAATTGAAAAAAACAAGTTATTCAGTAAACAATAATGTACCCTGGTCTCTTACTATGGACCTCATAGATCGCTTAAATTCGCACAACGAGCTATGGAGAGGGCTATGCTCGGGGTTTCTCTACGTGATAGAATCAGAAATGAGGAGATCCGTAGAAGAACGAAAGTCACCGACATAGCTCAGAAGATTAGCCAGTTGAAGTGGTAGTGGGCAGGGCACATAGCACGCAGAACAGATGGCCGATGGGGCCGAAAGGTTCTGGAGTGGAGACCACGGACCGGCAAGCGCAGCGTAGGTCGTCCACCGACACGGTGGACAGACGACCTGATGAAGGTCGCTGGACGACGTTGGATGCAGGCCGCTTCCACCCGGTCCTTTTGGAAAATCATGGAGGAGGTATATGTTCAGCAGTGGACGTCCTACGGCTGAGATGATGAATGTACCCTTAAAATCAAGGTGGCGGATGATGCAACGGATCGATTACCATGTAAAACAAAATTTAGACTGCCAGTGACCTTCCCACCGAATTCTGAAGGAAAATTGCTACTTAAAATTTTTCCAGGGTAGCCCTTTTGAGGGGCTAATTCGTTTATTTAACTTTAGTGCCTTCCTTAATACAAATTTCTTTTTTTTTGTCTAAGATTTTTTTTAAGATTACTAGCAATCGGAGTTGCATATAGTCTAGTGCTAGTAGTCTTATTAATCCCTCCAACTAAGCTAAATATACTTGTGTCTGGAGTCTGAAGTAGGTTCACGTCGATAGTGAAATGCATCCATTTCGGATCGAACTCACGACCTCTCGATCGCTTTTAGACAGGTACATGGGGCGGCGCAAATAAAGTGGCCTACACTCATAAAAAATATAAATCCATTGACGCTCTGAATATTTTCGTGGGTTATAGTGGAATTAAATCGGACGGAATTTTAACCCGCCTCTCTGGCTTATGCTGAAACCATGAACACAAGGTCAAGGCACCGAGCTCTACTTGTTTTACCCGCAGCGTATGATCGAATTGAAAAAACAACCCTATATTGAATTATCTAATACACCATAATTTTAAAAACGTTGGTAAAAAAACCGAATCTCAAAATTGGACTCGGAATGACTCTCGAACTAACTTCAAAAAGTAGTTATATTGTAGTTATTATTTACCGACAAGCGCAGCGTAGGTCGTCCACTGACGAGGTGAACTGACGACCTGATAAAGGTAGCAGGACGACGTTGGTTGCAGGCCGCTTCCAACCGGTCCTTTTCAAAATTTGTGGGGGAGGCATATGTTCAGCAGTGGACGTCCTACGGCTGAGATGATGATGATGATGACTTACCGACAAAACACTCGTGTTAGGGATCGAATAGGTCGGCTTAACGATTTTATTGCTCATAAAGAATGGCATACTTACAATAAGCATATGAACAAATAACTATTTAAACTCTAGTTTATTTAAAAAAAAACTATAGTATATCCTGTTTTCTAACGATACGTACTATAAAAACATGTCCATGTGTATACAATTTTAGTTTAGCCTTAAATATATTAGGTATGATTTAACATTTTTTTTAAGTCGACCGAACGACGTATTCGATCCTTAACGAGCGTGTTTTGCCAGTAATATTTTAAAATAGTATGTGAAACTCGCGAATATATTTACGAGGTATATTTAAACAAAACTTCACGAAAATTAAGTAACATGAACGAATAGGGCACGGTAATAATATTACCGTGAATAGGGTTAACATTTGTACATAAAATATTTACGGATGGTTAAGCAACTACGAGACCTTCTATGGTATCGATTATATGTGTATGTCAAGGTAGTCATTAATGAAAACTGTTCTAGGAAAATAGTTCACTGAATACACAATCGGCTTCGCTGCTTATATACGTTTTCTGATGAAATAGAACTTTTTTTTTTGCTTATTGCATAGTAACAGTAAAATTATATTATTAATTCCCACGATGATAATGAACAGGCTTCCCATTAGTAACCGCAACACGGAAATTCATAGTTCAGATAATAGATAGTATTAAAAAATAAAAATTCGATTGGCTGCGGCCTGCATCCAACGTCGTCCTGCGGTATTTATCAGGTCGTATGTCCATCTCGTCGGTGGATGACCTACGCTGCGCTTGTTGGTCCGTGGTCTCCAGAAACTTCCGAAGATGTTGCAGCTGGCAAAGTAGTTAGACCGCGCGGCCCCGAGTTGTAGAACGTCATCGTGATAAATAGGCGAGAAAAAGGCGAGAGTGGGTGGGGGCGGAGGACACATGCCGGCAATTATTAGGTGAGTGCCAGCAGAGCGGTCGGGGTTGGCAGTTATTAAATGTCATTGTTTTCTGTTGCGTAGGTATGCTACCAACAAAACATAGATGCGATGTGTACTTGTTTTGTGGCGATATTGACATCCATCATAGGGGGCAAATGCTCGTCAACTTCCTCGAACGGGAGGTGCTCTTCTTGATAAACTCCTTCTTTAAGAAACAGCCCCAAATGAAGTGGACGTGGCTAAGCCCCGACAATAGGACTAAAAATGAGATTGACTTCATCATGACGGATAAAAGGCACATATTTAGAGATGTCTCCGTGATCAACAGGTTCAATACCGGTAGCGATCACCGACTTGTGCGAGGCTCTCTGTATATCAACTTCAAGGCGCAACGTGTCCGTCTGATGAAGTCCAGGCTCCGACCAACACTGCTCCAAACCATTGCAGGATCTGAAACATTCCAGTTAAACCTGGAGAACCAATTCGCTGCCGTGGAAACCACCACAGACGTAAACCAGAACCTCGAAAATGTGACTCGGGTCCTCAGGGAAGAAGGTACGAGATTTTGTTACATGCAGCAAGCTTTCAGAAGAGACTTTGGGGCTAATGAAGGAACGACGTGAAAACCCACCCATCACTTCGTCGGAAAAGCGGACTCTAAACCGAGAGATCAACAAGAACGTACGACACGACCTCCGGTGCTTCAATACTCTTTCGATCGAAAGAGCGATCGAGCAGAATCGGGGGTCAAAGGTGTTCGTACAATCTCTTGGAAGAAGCCACCTGACGAAGTTGACCACAGCTAGTGGAGAAGTCGTTACTGCAAAGCCGGCAGTCCTTTCGGAAGTGGAGGACTTTTATGGCCGATTATACGCATCGCATGCATCTCGACCTGATCCTAGAGCCACGTTAACACGCCATTTCACCGAAGACTTGCCAGAAGTCAGTATTGGCGAAATCGAGATCGCTCTTGGACAGCTTAAAAATGGAAAAGCTCCTGGAGAGGATGGCGTTTCAACAGAGCTACTAAAAGCAGGAGGTAAACCCGTACTGAGGGAGCTCCAGAAGCTTTTTAACGCTGTCCTGTTCGAAGGGAGAACTCCAGGGGCGTGGAGTAGGAGTGTGGTCGTCCTGTTCTTCAAAAAGGGAGATAAGACCCTGCTGAAGAACTATCGACCCATATCCCTTCTAAGCCACGTCTATAAGCTGTTTTCAAGAGTGATCACGAACCGTCTTGCGCGTAGACTCGACGAATTCCAACCACCGGAACAGGCTGGGTTGCTGGGCTGGGGAGCGGATACGGCACCATAGACCACATTCACACAGTGCGGCAGGTTATACAGAAGACCGAAGAGTATAATCAGCCCCTGTGTCTAGCATTCGTGGACTATGAGAAGGCCTTTGACTCGGTTGAAATCTGGTCTGTTCTGCAGCGTTGCCAGATAGATTGGCGATACATCCAAGTGATGAGATGTCTTTACGAAACCGCCACCATGTCCGTCCAAGTACAGAATCAGCAAACAAGTCCCATACCGTTGCATCGAGGAGTGAGACAAGGGGACGTTATTTCCCCGAAATTGTTTTCAAATGCAATGGAGGATATGTTCAAGACGCTGAACTGGAAAGGACGTGGCATTAATATCAACGGCGAATACATCTCTCACTTGCGATTTGCTGACGATATCGTCATCGTAGCAGAGACGCTGCAGGACCTGCAACAGATGCTGAATGACCTGGCTGACTCTTCTATACGCATCGGCCTACGGATGAACTTGGACAAAACCAAGGTCATGTTCAACGAACATGTTCTACCGGAACCGATTGCGATACACAGCGCCGTTCTCGAAGTTGTTCAAAAATATGTGTACCTCGGGCAGACATTGCAGTTGGGAAAAAACAACTTTGAGAACGAGGTGAATAGAAGAATTCGGCTAGGCTGGGCAGCGTTTGGGAAGCTACGTCGAGTCCTTACTTCGCCGATTCCACAGTGCCTGAAGACGAAAGTCTTCAATCAGTGCGTCCTACCCGTCATGACATACGGAGCCGAAACGTGGACACTGACGGCTCGAATGGTCCACAAGCTCAAGGTCGCTCAGCGGGCTATGGAAAGATAAAAGACAATAAGGAAAGACAAAAAGCGGGTAGACCGTACAATTAGAACGGCTGTTCCGTGTTTATTATTTGTTTTAATAATAGTAAAAGGGTGATATTAGATAAACTGAATATCGGAAAGTGATAACTGTATTGTGTAATCATAGTAAAAGTGTTAGTAGTGTATGGCACACCCAATTAGTGCTTAAATACTTTGAATAAGTTTTTGTGCATACTTCATGTATTAGTGGAAGAAGAAATCCATAGAAACGTCACATATTCCCAGAAAAATACGGTGGTTAGTGGAATCAACCGTTTATTAAGTACATGATCATAGTTATCAACAACTATAATCAATATGAATAAGTGTGGTGCGTGTGGTAAGTTCTTGACGGGTGGCGCCACCTGTCCCAAATGCAAGGGTTTATATCATAAGCAGTGCGTAAATCTGACATCAACCCATACTCCCAAGCACTGGTTATGCCCAGGTTGTGTTATTAGTGCACCCCGGAAGGACAATACCGATACGCCGGTCAAAGAAGTGGAAGATTATAGACATGAGGAATCTCCCCTACAGTCTGATGATTGTAGTGAGCAGAAGCTAATACTCGATGAGATACGAGCTCTCAGGACAGAGATGAACGGCTTCCGGAAGGAGTTTGGGTGCTTCCGGGAACAAATTCACGACGAAATGAAGGATCTGCGAGCAATGTATCAGGATTGTAACGGCAAAATTAATGAGTTCGGTGAACGGTTTAATTTATATGACGCGAGAATACTAAAGCTTGAGGCCGGCTTTAAAGAATCGCAAGATCTGAAATTGCAAGTTTTTCTTTTAAAACAGGAATTAAATAGTAAGGAGCAGCTCGCGTTGGAGAACGTCGTTGAGATCAGTGGAGTGACCGAGAATAGTGGCGAGAATATCTCGCACGTTACAGGCCTCATAATGAATAAAATAGGCGTAAAGTAAGACGAGCAGGATGTAGTGGACATTTGCCGAGTCGGCCCAGTTCGCTCGCAGGACAGCAAACAGCGGCCGCGGCCTATCGTACTGCGACTGACGCGGCGAGCGGTGCGCGAGCAAGTGTTGCGCTCAGCTCGCGCTCGACGTACTATCACAACGGGCGATATCGAGTTGGCGGGAACAGCTCACCGCATTTATATAAACGAAAGACTGACGAGGGAAAATCGATTGCTCTTTACGAAGGCCCGCTTACTATGCAAGCAACATAGCTGGAAGTACGCGTGGACCCGTGACGGAAGAATTCTAATCAGAGAAGTAGATGGAAAAATGGCATTTCGCGTGCGCAACGAGACTGACCTGGAGACTATATTTAAAAAGAGACAAAATTGATTACTGGATTGATATTCACATCATCTTTACCTTAGTTTTAAGAAAAATATATAGAGGAGTAGTAATAATATTTCACTCAGATTTATTTCCCGTAGTATTAGTCATGTTTATGGATAGTTTGAGAAAGGGTAATAGTTTAAGATTTGTTTGGATATTTATCTGGATTGCTAAAACGATGAATTTATTATATTCATTTTCTATTACAAATTTTTTCGTAAGTAGTATTTTTTATGGATTTATGATCATTATTATTAGTAATTCGCATGCCATATATTGCATAACTTGTATTTATATTACAATGGAATATTTAAGTAACACAGTAATGGTAATAAACATAAGATGCTCGATTATGTTTTATCAACTGGATGCAAATATCGGTTTTATTTTATATGATGACATGAATACACTTACACTCTACACTAACACTACACATTCACAATCAAAAATTCGAACAGGAATGATGATTTGTTCTGGGTCATGTCTTATTATCCATACTGATGATGGCTAATTCAAAGAAATCTATGTTTAAACTTGGTCTTCTCAACGTAAGATCACTCAACACGGGTAAAGATGAGCTTGAGGCAACTATTGATTTATACAAGCCTGACATTTTAGCTTTGAATGAAACGTGGATTCTGGAAGGACAAGACATAATTGCACCCGTTCTCTCCGGCTATATATTTAAGAATAAAGGACGCAAATCGAATGAAAGAGGTGGCGGAGTTGCTTTTTATATTAGAGAAGGTTTACGTGCTCGCGTACGCGCACACCCGCAATCACAGCTGGAGCAGTTATGGCTTGAGGTCACGCTGCCCGGCTCGCGTATGGCTGTCGGCACAGCATACAGGCCCGAAAGCGTCAAACTGGATACTGCGATTGACGATCTTAGTGAATCTTATAACGCGTGTGGTAAATATGACTATATATGTTTATTAACGGATTTAAACGTAAATATGCTCTCGTTAGATAATCGAAACACTAAGCAGTTGTCAATGTTTTTTTCACAGTTAAACATTGAACAGTTAGTGAATGAACCAACCAGAATCACAGATGAAACGGAAAGTTTAATTGACCTAATAGTTACTAATGTACCGGACAGATGCAAAAAAGTTATAGTAGTTCACAATAGGTGTTTAAGTGATCACGGCTTTGTTCTGGCTGAATTTGATATTAAGAAACCTAAGCCGATAGTTCAGTTTATTGAAACCAGGTTATTTAGAAGAATTGCTAGTGATTCTTTTAATAAAGACTTAATATCAACTTCATGGCAGGATATCTTGCAGATGGCTGATGTGCAGCTGATGGTAAAAAAATTTAACGAACTTATCATACAACTTTTCGATAAACATGCCCCTCTCAAACGAATTAGAATTAAGGACTCTCTTAAACCTTGGATAACTGAAACTATTAGATTTATGATGGCTTTGAGAGATAAAGCGCTCATAAAATCGCAGAAAAAGAAAACGCCGTCATCTAAGGCGTATTACAAGTGTCTAAAAAATTTGGTCATTGCTTCTGTCGACAGAGAAAAAGTTGCCTTTTTTACCCATTACGTAAATAAAAACACACATCAGCCAAAAAAAATGTGGAACTACCTTAAGAAAATTAAAACATTGAATAAAAATAAAAATTTAATTCCTCAACATTTTAACCACCCAAATTTAATTAATCAACACTTTATAACTATACCAGGCGACGCTAGCATCCATAAGGAGACGCTTAACTTTTTTAGAACAAACAAAGCTACAGGTCGTACTTTCTCTTTCGTTCCAGTAACAGAGGAGATTGTTTACAAAAGTATCGTCAGTATGCATAGCAATGCAATGGGACATGATCACATTAACGCCGACATGATTAAACTCACCCTATCTGAAACACTACCTATAATCACATATATAATCAACCAATCCCTGGCAACGAGTGTCTTTCCTGACATATGGAAACGTGCCCTAGTTAAGCCTTTGCCTAAATCCAAGTCAATAGAACATTTTAAAGATCTACGCCCTATTAGCATACTGCCTGCATTATCTAAAGTTTTAGAAAGGGTAGTATTAAATCAAATACAAAATTACGTATGCTCTGAAAATATTATACCTCGGTATCAATCAGGTTTCAGAAAAGAACATGGTACGGAAACTGCCCTTTTAAATGTGATGGATGATTTGGTGTCTGCTTCAGACTCAGGACTAACCAGTGCACTGATACTATTAGATTATTCACGCGCATTTGATTGTCTACATGCCGAAATGCTGCTAGCAAAGCTTTCGTACTATGGATTCTCTCAAGAAGCATGCTTATGGTTTTCAACATACCTACTAAACAGGGAACAGTACGTAGAAACAGAATCCTTAAACGGAAATAAGCACATATCTACCGTAGCTACACTGAATAGAGGGGTACCACAAGGTTCAATATTAAGCCCTATATTGTTTTCTATTTTTACAGCTGATTTACCTACACGAATAGAAAACTGTAAGTATCATCTATATGCAGATGATACTCAAATATATTTTTCTTTTAAACCTAACGAAACTCAACAAGCCTTGACTTTGATAAATAAGGATTTAAATAAGATATTCATATGGGCCTCACAAAATTCACTCGTACTTAATCCAGCTAAGTCAAAAATGCTACTTATAGGAAACCGATATCAAATTAACAATGTTACATGCCAGGATCCCAGATTATTTATCGATGGTGTACAAATACCAATAGATACAGAAGCAAGAAATCTAGGCCTTATTTTCGACAGTGAGTTGAGATTTGTTAAGCACATTAGCGAAAAAATCAGAACAGCGTTTTATAAAATAAAGGTTCTCTATGGCATACGACAGTATCTTTCGGAACAGGTAAGGATGTTGCTGTGTGACCTTCTAGTTCTCTCGCCATTTAATTACTGCAGTGCAGTGTATGGGCCACGATTGTATGTTGAGACAGAAAAAGCAATTCAACGAGTACAAAATGCGTGTCTAAGATTCTGTTTCAACATACCAAGAAGGGATCACATCACTCCATACTTAGTTAAGAAACATATAATAAACATGAAAGGTAGGAGAGAACTTCATCTCGCGTGTACAATACAAAAGGTGATCTGGAACAAGAGGCCAGAATACTTGTTCGAAAAACTAGTTTGGATAAAGGACATACACACTTACAACACCCGTGCTAGGTCACTGTTATTGCTTCTTCTCCCTAAGCACAAGACCGTTAGTTTTAAAAGTTGTTTCAAATATACCGCATCTAAAATTTGGAACAATCTTCCACCTCCTATGAGGACTAAAATAGGTTCCAATAGTTTCAAATTAAAATATAAAGTAATTCTACTTGAACGTCAAAATAAGAACTTTGAAGCAACTTTTAAATTAAAATAACGCCTTACCATTACACTCTCTTACTCTCAACGACCTCTTCTCCCTCTCACACATAACTCCCACACACACACACACACACACACACACACACACACACACACACGCATACACACACACACGTTAATACACACTATAACACACATCTCATCTCTCTCATATGTACTACTACATTAAACCTAACGGTTCTATCATGCATCTTTATTTGCTTTTCTTTTTGTATAAATAGTTTATTATTTGTGATTTGTATCACATACATAGTGCAGAATCCGACTGCAGCTTGTTGTTGAAAGCATGGTCTAATATAATTACTATTTACCTGTAATACAAAGTATTTTATATGTATGTACTATGGAACAGCTTTTATGATTAAATATCGTATATGTAACCCGCAACTCTAATAGCACTCGAACAACATCTTACTTCGAGAAAAGGAGTATGCTGAAAATCAGCCTTGCATAGACTTAATTGTCTACGCAGCCATGCGCTGAGCATACCCCTTATTGCCCTATTGTTTCAAATATTAGGTAAATTGTTTGTTATTATTGTATCTTTTGTGGCAATAAAAAAATGTTCTTTCTTTCTTTCTTTCAAAGAGCTATGCTCGGTGTTTCTCTGAGGGATCGCATCAGAAATGAAGTGATCCGTCAGAGAACCAAGGTCATCGACATAGCCCACCGGATCAGCAAGCTGAAGTGGCAGTGGGCTGGCCATATTAGCCGTAGAACCGACAACCGTTGGGGTAAACGAGTTCTAGAGTGGGGACCGCGTCTCGGCAAACGTAGTGTAGGACGTCCTGAGACACGGTGGAGTGACGATCTGCGCAAGACGGCTGGCAAAAACTGGATGTGAGAAGCCCAAGATAGACCTAAGTGGCGTGCAATTGGAGAGGCATATGTCCAGCAGTGGACTGCTACAGGCTTATGATGATGATAATGATTGACATCCATACACGCGTCTCGCGCCAAACCTGCGTGAATCAACGCTAGTAGGGAAGACGTTCTACTTATAGATATTTACTTACTTTGTAGCTGGTATAAAATGTGTGTCAATGTCTTCTTATTCTGAGTAGGGGCGCTAAGTCCTGCACTCACGTCCCGCTTGTGGTGTATTGTGCATTAATATGTAATTTTCTCATTTTCATGTTTTATGGCATATTCAAACTCGTTTAGACGTGATCACTGCAAACATCTCCAAGTGTTTTCCCAGTCAAATTGATAGCCTGACTAAGTATACAATCATTGATATGGGATTGGGTTACAGAACAAGACCGAGGATCACCTGTACTCCGAGCATGGATTGTCGATAGGATAAAATCTGACAGTAATTAACAAATTTTTATCTTATATCCTTGTCTCTAGCATGGATGTAGCCGCGACAGCTACATATCGCGGGCAGTCTTATCGATAATTACTGGTATTACGCGGAAACCTCTGCATATAACTGAGGCCGTAGCACATAAAACATACACAAATGTTATTCTTGGTGTTATACAATAACAGCCTAACTAATAAAGTTGGCTATACCCGGTATAGTTAAATCATCAATCTGTCAACTTTTCGCTTACAGTAAATATCACGCGTGAAAGCAAGACAAAGGATGTTACGCCTGTTTGCGCTACGTTTATTAGTAAAGGCGTAAGAGTTTTATTCCATAAGTACACTTTGTACTGGAGTGAATCTATGCTTATGCAAATTTTGATTGGCATTTCAAATGGATTTTCAAATCCCCACTCTGTCCAGATTTACAACAAAGGCCGCACAAACAATTTGCAAAAAAGTATTCGTATGGTAAACGTCAACGCGTCACGTCGTCTTCGACGTACAACCTATGAGTTATCTGTGTCACAGTTTGTGCTATTTCACGTGAACGACACGTTACCTTACACTTACGCAGATATTCGTGTTAGGCGTACAGATCAGATGCATTTCTAAACAAGTGATACTACACTGGGCCCATCACCCTGACAGGTTAAGTCTCATGTAACTCTAATTTTACTGGCATCCATACCCTTCAAACCGGAACACAGTAATGCGAACTTTACTCGTAGTAGAAATAGTTATGGTAGCATTACTTCACCGGACGAACTCGTTCACAAAGAGATCTAGTGGTACAAAAGGTGTTATATAATAATGATTACCGCAAGGGCGGCTTTGTAGCGAGCCATCGGTGAGTGGCGGCACCGTGGACTTTGATTCTCCCTGGGGCTAAATAAGACCCCTGACCCCCGGCTTGCCCTTAATTGGTTGTCTGGGGGTGGAGACGCAAGAGCAAGTAACAAAAAGCTCCAAGGGTTGAAGTGTTAAAGAGCATAACGCCGGTTGTACCGCTCTAGTGAAACCGCAGCACACCTCTCGACACCCTTTAGCCATCCACACCAACGTTGCCCCGTCTGTCACCATTCATGGTGACCTTTATGGGGTTCAGTGGGTGGCAAGTCACCATACCTGCCCAATTTTTTTTAAATGAGACTAAAATTGGCAGGTGCCGTAGTCTCTTCCATAGCCCACTATCTTCTTATCACTAATCAAATCATTTCAATAGCCTTGCCATTTTACCCATTTTTATAATAGATATACCATGTCACCATCCATCCAAAAGTTTCTGTTTTATACCAAAAAACAGGCCTCTAAGTGTTGGCTACAGCCCCACTTATGCCTTTGTAAAGGACCGGATAAAATCCGTGAAATTGTTTGAATAAAAATAATAATTAATGGGGATATTTTCATTGAAATACTTACTAATACTTGGTACGACTTCAGCAGTTGAGGTCGTTCGTAATTTATTGGTGATTATGTGCCAGAACCAAACTATCGAATCCTTCCAGGCTATAGACGCAGACGAAGGCCACAACGCCAAGATAAGCTACTACCAACTGGGAGACGTGAAGGAAACTCTCACAGAAGGTTTGGACAACCTCGCTGTTTCGCCGTTTCTGGTCAACGTGGACACCGGAGCCGTCTCGCTGAATTTCGACCCACAAAAAGGGATGAAAGGATACTTCGATTTTAAGGTAGGTATATAATTATATCATCACCATCTTAACCGTAGGACACTCATTGCTGAACATAAATGCCTCTCCCAGTAGGGATTTCATCTCACGTTCGATTTAAGAAAATATCCTATTGATAATATCTCAGTTTAATATTCAACTTAGTTAACGTAAAACGTTAGGGTCAGCTAAGAAACAAATTCCACTAGATGGCGCTGTTTTCTTGATAATTGCATATTAATTTATTTTAATGAAATATGGGAGGATTAAATAAGAATGCTTGATTTTGCGCCCTTTATCTTTATTTATTAACACACTACAAACATAACTGAAACTATTTATTACTCGGATTTCGAGAAAATGGATAATCATTTTCAACTCTTGTTATACCACAGATTACGTAATAGTACATAATCCTTAGGCACGCACACATACAAATTAAGAATTTGTAGTAGCTATTTAACAAATTCGTCCGTCTCACAGAGTTCCCATTAGCCTATCCGTAGAAACGTTTTCGCATGGGAACAAAGGTGCATGGTTCGAACCTGGGCTTATCGTGTTATTTTTGGCATTTATGTTTTAGTTTTTTGAGAAACCTTTATTCGTCATTTTAGATAACGATATGAATAGATACTAATATTATCAGTGACATTCTAATATACCTAAGCCTCAACCTGAATTAGATACCTATACTTTATTACCCTATGTCTTTTCTGCTGCTGTAACAGAGCGAAGGATCGTCTTGATTTTGAGTAGTATAGGGTTCCGAGGGTGACTAAGGTTACTTTTTATACAGAGGTAACACGGGCGAAGCCGCGGGCAGACACTTGTGTAATAAATAAAAGTCTACATCATTTCAATAGTGTATATTCATAGATCTAAGCACTTAGCATTTTTTTTAACCCTTAGAATAATTTCTAGTAAAACACATTTTTTTAAAAATGCTACCAGTTTCGAGACCATTCCAGCAATAAAATCTTCATCTCGTTCTATTTCTATTACTTTTATGGGTTGTTCTGGTGAGATGTAGCACACAAAGTAACATTTTTTCATGTTGGTTACCCGCAGCTGACCTTGCACCTGCAAAAATATATTAGTTTCCAGAATTGCAATAAATGCTGTACATACTTTACTTATACAAAGGCTACTATTTATCCTGAAACAACTTGGGCAGCCAGTAGTTTCTAATTTTATATTCATGGTTATATCCAATATCACAATTTGATACTTTATTGAGCAATTACCTGGTAATAATAATTATGATTTTTATTTATTTCCAATTTTCCATCTTTCAATACAAGTGGGAAATATTTTTTTTCCTGTGCAGCTCTTTCAATATTAATATCCAGCCTGGCCAGTGAAGGAAAGCATTTTATTTCAAGAATTGCTTCTTCATTTATCACCACCCCTGAAACAAATTTCACATTACTTATAGCATCAACAAAATTTATTTTATATTATACATCTTGGTTACAAAATTGTTGCATATTTACCGTCTGGACTTGCTCCCAAAAACCCATATTCCTCGTCTATGAATAAGCCAGATGGACGAACTGATTTATTGTAATTTTCATATATGAAATTGAAAACTGTCAAAACGTCCGAACCAGTGTTGCTAGTGGCAGATAGTCAAAAGTTACTCGAGTCATCTAATAAGTACCTAGGTATATCAGGCACAAAACTCACTATTTTAGCACTCTCTTATTTGGGTTTTTGTGTTTCAAGGTCATTAATTAATGTAAGTAATTTTGGAATAAGCATAACAAGAGTCGATAATGTCGCTGGAAACAAAAAAAAATCTAAGCATTAGGTAGCTTCCATTTTTTTACATCAACAGTAAAATAATATACCTAATGAAGGTTATGGTAATTACTTACTAATTTTGTGCAAAAACACTCAACTAATACATTTCGATCGGAAGTAGTGCACAAACGTAAAAAATAACTAAAATAGCTAACAGCTCGAGTCTGGTAACACAAAGACATCAGAACTGAGTGGAAGAAAATGAATTTATTTTATGTCGCACAGAGTGGCAACGTCGCGTTCAAGCCGTGATATAGCGCGGTCCTACTCTCGCAGAAAATGTACTCTACTAGCACGCACCATCTGACAACGTAGCTTACTTGCACTGTCAAGATATTATAACGTACAATAATAATGTAGCTATACATATAAAATTGAACCACACAAACGTAAAATCAGACGATTTGGCGATGGTAAAATAATAAGATAACACGCTGATGTTTAACTATATCATTGATTTGCGCAAATATGAGTACAAATTAGGACAATGTTAACTCACAATAACTTTAAATTCGCTCCAGAGAACTCAAAAATGCGTAGTTTAATTTGTATGGAAAACGTTTAACCTTAATGAGATTCATTAAAAAAATCTATGTATATTTCATAATACTTATAATTCTTATTGTGATTATTTGCAAGAATAAACACACAAAACTGCCAATCTCGCGAGAACTCGAAATTAGCGAAATCTCGCGGTATTTTTATTCATGAACTCGCGAGATCTCGCCTGAACCCCAATCTCGCTAGATTGGATTCCCTATCGGCCAGGCAATCGGTCAGCGGTCGACGCAAAGCAATCGGTCAGGTAGCGCTAGCGCCCTTCCGCGTGTCCGCACGTTCATATCGCATATCTACACATAATATATAGAGATCGACAATGATGTTCATACATAGTGCGCGGGCTGCGTTCAATTTGGCCTGATCCAGTGTGGCAAATCCTTTAATGTTATTTAAATCATACGCTCATTTTTCTACCGACATCCAAAAAAGGAGGAGGTACTCATTCCACTGTATGTTTTTTTTATGTTTGTTACCTCATAACTTTCGATAGGGTGAACCGATTATCAAAATTTATTTTGTTTGAAAGCTGGTGTTCCCGTGTGGTCCCATTTAAATTTCAAACAAAAAAGAATTTTGAGAATCGGTTCAACCAGTCCAAAGGTAACAAAAAAATACATACAGTCGAATTGAGTACCTCCTTCTTTTTTTGGAAGTCAGTAGAAAAAGGGATTAATATGAGACTTACGCATTGTTAATACACAAACGACCATTGTTTCAGCTTCGTTCTGAAGGTACGGAGGAAGGAATCTTCTTTTGTGTGACTCCAGTCAACGTCATTCCAAATTTTATCGATGCCATTTCCGTTTTCTAATCCGTCCGTCTTAACAAAATAACTCGCACACGCGCACGCGTTTATAATATTGGTATGTCGTTTTTCATTCGCAGGTGTTAGCAAACGATACGGGCGGTTTACAAGACGAAGCCCACGTCTTCATATACTTGCTGAGAGAAGACCAAAGAGTACGCTTCGTGCTACGCTCGCATCCGTCAGAGATCCGCGACAGAATACACGTGTTCCGCGAACAATTAGCTCGCGTCACGGGTTCCGTTGTCAACATCGACGATTTGCGAGTCCACGAGAATAAAGACGGTTCCGTAGATAACACTAAGACTGATTTGTATCTGCATTTGGTGAACAGTGATGACCATTCGGTGCTGGAGGTTGGGCAGGTGTTGAAGATTGTCGATAAGAATATTGAGCAGTTAGATGATCTATTTAAGGTACTCGTATGTCTGCTTGCATTGAACAACTTTCCTCTCACTTATTTATATAAAAACGCTCTTTCATTGCGAGTATTTCCAAGTTGTTTCGAAGAAAGCTTGCTTAAACTGTGAACTTGAAAGCTGACTTTGGAAGCTTAATATCATTCACGTCTTACATATTACATCATGGAAGAATTTGGGAAAAGCGATTCCCATTTAGTTCTGTCCATTGACAAATAAAAACAGGAGCAAAAGCTAGTATGTAGTTCTATAGTACAAATAGACCAAAAAATTTTTTGCAATTTGTTCTATCACGTCATGTTCCATTATACCAAATGGGACCTACCGAAATTCATTGCCGGAATCAGTAATAGTTGTTTGTGTACATCAGGAGTTCAATGTCCTCGACACGCAACCTGCCGAATACCAGCCATTGACTGCGGAGTCTCTGTCAAGCAACCAGACAGTGTTCTGGCTAGTTTGGACCACGCTGTTCTTGGCTGTTCTACTGGTCCTGTCCATCATGACGTGTCTGTCGCAGCGTGCCGACTACCTCAGAAAGCTGAAGGCAGCCACCGCTACTGCTTATTGTAAGATACTTTTTTGTTTATAATATGATTCATTTATCTGGAAATTGTCGGAAGTCCTAGGTCTAGGTACCCTCGGAAGGTCAAAGGAGTTAAGTCTATCGATGTTGTGTTAACGCACACATTAAAAGAATTATAAATAAAACCTGTGGGCCTAGCACGAATAACTGCGTAAGTGTAACGTAACGTTTTGAAACTATCATTTATCTAGGGTAACTGTGACACAGATAACTCATAGTTTGTACGCCGAAGCGTGACGCTTACGATACGAATACTTTTTCGCAAATTGTTTGTGCTACGGCCTCTTGTATTAAGTGGTGGTAAGGAACGATAGATGCGAGAGTCAACATCGCAAGTTTTTAAAAACTAAATGGCGAGACGTAGAAGTCGTTCACCCGATGTTTATGGGTCACGCAGGCCCCAGAACATTACATAGGTAGTACGACCAAGAACTTAACTGTGTTTACACTAATATTATAAAAGCGAAGTTTTGTGTGTTTGCATGTTTGTTACTTCTTCGATTGGATCAGTTTTGATGAAATTTGGTAGGTATAAATATAAAAGGCGCTGGAATTACATAGGACTTTCCATCACCAGACCTCACCACGCGAGTGAAACCGTGGGGCGTGGCAGTGTGATCTCACTTGCTACAGTGCCTTGTGACTAGAGTACGATTAACGGTATAATAATAACAATAATAAACAGGAACAGAAATCTACGTAAATTATGATTTAAAAAAATTATATCCTATTATATATATATATTAATAACATCTGTCTAGACCAGAAAACATTGAAATTAGCAAATCTAAAATCAGACATCCGTTGGTTACTAGCGTATGGGTCACAGTCACGTTCTCCGGTCATTGTCGTTATTTTCACTTATCACTTCATCACTTTGTTCGCAGCGTCACCGACGGCGGGCGAGTCCGATATGACGATCCGAAGTTCCGGGGGCAGAGTCCCGAATACAAACAAACACAGTACAAAAGGGTCTAACCCCATCTGGCTTCACGCTTACGAAAACGACTGGTACAAAACGGACGACCAACTCAGCCGATCCGAGCGAGATTCCCTCGACGAAAACGCAGTCGACCAAGACCTCTCAAACGAAAAACCTTATTTTATAACCACTGGCGCCTTCCCCTCCATCGAATCCAACGAAACAGAACCGCAAACCAACCAAGCGAAATACGACTTTTACCAGCAATTGGAGCAAATGAAAAATGCAAAAAATATGGAAACGACTGAACTGTAGTCATAGTTTAAGTACTTATGTGCCTTTGTAAATTATACAGTAACTAATTTTAATTCAATTTATAATAAAGAGAAAGTAATGTGTAAAGTAGTAATTCCTTAATTCTTTTAGTCACTCGTCTCTCAGAAACCACACAAGAGTTACAATATACACACATTCAGATAACCCCATCAGTTTATTTTTACATAAAGACATTGGCTCGGCGGAAACAATGCCATGACACTTTAATAGTCTAGTATACTCTCGTCGTTCTAAACAAAATATTATGCTGGGCTAAATAAACACATGATGACTCGTCTATGTCTATACTAATAGTAGAGGAACTCAAATAGAGAATAGAATAGAGGCAGACTTATGTTAATTTCTTTGAATTGAATATGATCTGAAACTATTGAACCAATTTGAAAATATCTTTCTCCATTAGAATCCTACATTATTCCTGATGAACATAGGCTATATATTTTGATTTATCAACATCCATCACCACGCGGACGGAACCGCAAATCACCTTTAGTAATTAATAAAAATTTTGTTATTCATGAGTGCACATATAAAGATCAAACTTGAGGAGTCATTCTAATGACTATTATATATCTCTATCACTGATAATCTAAGCTTTCCGGTACGTACCTAAGTATTTTGATAAGAGTGACTCAACTGCCCCCGTATCGGGTCGTGACGCATTGACCCCCGACTAGGGCGAGAGCGCGTCATCAAAGTTGTCAAGGAAAAGTTCGAATCACTATAACGGGCAACACACTCATCGTCTTTTCAGTCCGCTCAATTCAGTTTTGAATATGAACTCATTATTTCCAGGCAGCAGGATAAATGTTTGGAAATTATACAAAGTATTGTGGAACAACAACATTCGACATCTAGAAATCATACAAGTGACGTGTTTTTATACACAATTATTGTGTATAATACACTTTATCTATACTAATCTACGAGTATACTTAATATTATAAAGAGGAAAGATTTGTATGTAAGTATGTTTGTAACGAATTGGCTCAAAAAGTACTGGGCTAATTTCAAAAATTCTTTCACCATTGGAAAGCTACATTCACCCTGAGTAACATAAACTATATAAGATTTATCATCATCATCCATCACTGCGCGGGTGAAACCGCGGAGAGCAGCTAGTACACAATAAAAATGAACCCCTATTTCTCCAGCGGTGCGAGCATGAATTGTGTTAGAATAAAATTCAAAGATCATTGAGAGAGATAAGGTAAGATAGCGGATAAAAGTCGACTCGACAAGTTTATCGTTAGATCCATGCTCGCACTACAGATCACGCTATAACTTGAGAACGGCTTTACCGATTTAATTTATGTTTTTTTTAAATGTTTTCTAATACTTCGTAGAAAGTTCTTACATATAAAAAGTCACGCTATAACTTAAGAACGGCTTTACCGATTTAATTTATGTTTTTTTAAATGTTTTCTAATACTTCGTAGAAAGTTCTTACATATAAAAAGTCACGCTATAACTTGAGAACGGCTTTACCGATTTAATTTATGTTTTTTTAAATGTTTTCTAATACTTCGTAGAAAGTTCTTACATATAAAAAGTCACGCTATAACTTAAGAACGGCTTTACCGATTTAATTTATGTTTTTTTAAATGTTTTCTAATACTTCGTAGAAAGTTCTTACATATAAAAAGTCACGCTATAACTTAAGAACGGCTTTACCGATTTAATTTATGTTTTTTTTAAATGTTTTCTAATACTTCGTAGAAAGTTCTTACATATAAAAAGTCACGCTATAACTTAAGAACGGCTTTACCGATTTAATTTATGTTTTTTTAAATGTTTTCTAATACTTCGTAGAAAGTTCTTACATATAAAAAGTCACGCTATAACTTGAGAACGGCTTTACCGATTTAATTTATGTTTTTTTAAATGTTTTCTAATACTTCGTAGAAAGTTCTTACATATAAAAAGTCACGCTATAACTTAAGAACGGCTTTACCGATTTAATTTATGTTTTTTTAAATGTTTTCTAATACTTCGTAGAAAGTTCTTACATATAAAAAGTCACGCTATAACTTAAGAACGGCTTTACCGATTTAATTTATGTTTTTTTTAAATGTTTTCTAATACTTCGTAGAAAGTTCTTACATATAAAAAGTCACGCTATAACTTGAGAACGGCTTTACCGATTTAATTTATGTTTTTTTAAATGTTTTCTAATACTTCGTAGAAAGTTCTTACATATAAAAAGTCACGCTATAACTTGAGAACGGCTTTACCGATTTAATTTATGTTTTTTTTTAATGTTTTCTAATACTTCGTAGAAAGTTCTTACATATAAAAAGTCACGCTATAACTTGAGAACGGCTTTACCGATTTAATTTATGTTTTTTTTTAATGTTTTCTAATACTTCGTAGAAAGTTCTTACATATAAAAAAGTAGGAAAAGACAGCGGGTTATGGCGAGGCTGAAGGCCGAGCCTACTACGCGAACGAGTTGCGCGGGCAGTCGCTAGTTGAGTATAAAAACACTTTGTTATGCAAATAAGTGTTGAAAACGGACAAGTGAAGCACAACGCCTGCCCATGAAACTTACAATGGCACTGAGAATTAAAAACTATAGTTTTGCGTGCCGTGTCATTGTGAGACCTTGGTTTTTAAGTATATTTCGTCCAGTAATTTCAGTTCAGTACCCTTCCCACCCTAACACAGTAATGCTTGGGCACTACTGCTTCCCGGCAGTATAACTGGCACTGCGGTGATCAACCATGGTTGATCAAGCACGAGAAGCCTATTAACATGGTGTCTGTGCTGTCTTACAAGTGCTGTAAAACATTAGTGGTATCAATTGATGAGCTAAAACAAAATTGTAATCTTTGGCATAAATAGAAAAATACATTACGATAAACTTTACTAGCTAATAAAGCTTACAATTAACGACCGGTGCCAATAACCTATCTATCGTCGGTTTACCTTACTAGAGATAGATGTTTGACACTATTTGTAGGGACGTTATGTCAGGAAAACTGTGGATATATTTGTTAGAGCGTATGTTGGTCCCCTTGTATAGGTTGCATTTTTCAATCAATCAAGTTCCATTTAATTTAAAAATATCGGTTATTTTTATTGAGGGGTTTACTTTTGTTAACAGGGGAAGGGGAAGTTTGCTGCGGCTCTATTTACCGACCGATTATCAAAAAATTGGTAAACACATTAGGTACCTGAATTATATAATTATACTGAGGAATTTTGAATGAGGCATGTATTGTGAGGCAAGTGGTTGCAGAGATAATAGATTGTGAAATTTAAAAACCGGACGATTATGGTAATATTCCCACTGCAGATAGCCTGCGAAAAATTGCCTCATAAGACTGTGCTCGCGAGGTCTACTGTTCGCAGAACTACTTCCTAGTATAGAAAAATTCTATATATGTTGGAAACCTAGCTATCTCGCTGATAGTTTGCCAACTCTACTCTTACTCAAGGTGCGGGCGATCGGACCTAGATGTCGCGACGCGCACCATCGTCACCACCATCCACAAGTTTCTAAGCATTGCACCCTGTGAGGGTAAATAATTATACTAAGATCCGCACATATAATCAATTGAGTATCCAGTATTGAAAATCAACACACCCATTGGAAGACTTGTAAGTCAATCATCATAAGTGAACCAAGATGACATTTTTAATGTTGAGTACATACTTGTCTGTATGTACACAACCGCGGTCGAAGCTGCATGCCAATAAGCAATTGTTTAATAGGTAAGTACAATTAAATATATAACCACTATGTATTATAAAGTATATTTAAATGTTGTATAGTGTCCTTAATGCAGAAGGCCAGAGTCATCGACGACACAATTAATTATTAATATGAGCGAGTTGATTTGTAGCCACATACAAATATAGTGTATGAAACGCATTTCGAGAAATCAGAATATAAATATTGTCCGTGAGTTGCTGTTACCAAGTTGTGTATTGTCAAATCTCAAGTTTAAAATTTCTACAGAATGAGTTCTTTTGTAAGAGATAAATTAAAATGGGTGTAACATAGCTCCGAAAATCGCCATGAACTCAATCAGACTGAAGTTTCATAGGCCATCAACCTATTCAGGAACTGTGCCAAACCCTACACATATCTAAGGCTTACTCATGTGTTTACTAGGAAATCGCCTAAATAAAGCTCAAGATTTTATTTACATACACAATAATTTATTGTTTCTTACAATTTAGTGAAGCTAAAATAGTATAAGTTGTCGATTGATTACAATTTAAAAGCTTTGAAATTTTAATCTCCTTAGTGTTATCCGAGTGAACAAACGCATCCTCCTGCGTGCAGCTCAACGCATGACACATCATTTTGCCACTAGTGCCGCGACACTCGATCACTTCGCTACAATACGCTTAAAGGAAATAAGGATAAGGACCATTGGATGGGACGATCGTGGAAATTACAACTCAGATATCCTTACAACCACAATATATATTAGATAAAATTATAATATAAAGATCGCCATATTGAAAAACTAGATTAATCGTAACTTATTACCTTATGAGATACACTGTAATTTAATTTATACTGCAAAGTTGTTACTATTGGAGCGTTTTCCATTTAAATATTGTGGATGAAAGAAAACTGGCCAATCAACGACAGTCTGTAGCACGCTACATTATCTAACTTAAAGTTGTTTTACTAGTAAAAAAAAATAACACTCACTCGACTCTGTGAACGAGCTCATTTTGTAATACCACTTACTTACATTACCCAAAATGTTCTTAACACTTATGAGCTTCACTTACATTTCATCGACAAACTCTTACATGAATCAGACAAGTGAATAGCAAAGAACGCTCCATTACCTAAACATATGGCTATTGTACAGCTCCACAATGCAATTTAGATCTAGTTAAAGTACAAATAGTTATAGGAATTACATAAATTCAAATGATGTAAATTGAACTAATATTCATACTTCAACTAAGGGGTGATAACAACATCTACTGACACATCAACATTAAATGAAAGTAATTTTGCACTTATTGAAAAATGTCTTATTAAATAGAAAAGAAAGTATATATGCACATGTGTACCGAGTTTACTTAGAGATGCATTAAATTCGCGATTAAATTACCAGAAATTACTGCAATTAGGCAGATCCTAAAGTGACCATGGATATTTTTAACACATTTCCAGTAATTTGGTTTTGATGGGGGGGAGAAAGGATTAGGTCAAAGGGTAAAAGGAACGGGGAGTAGGGAGTGGGGAGTTGGGATCAGGGCCCGGGCTGTGGCGATGTGTGTGTATGTTTCGGATGTCACAATTGACTCTCACATGGCATACTTCCTAGTCCACTCGCGAGCTAACTCATTGTACTTTTCTCTGTCAGTTTTGTAGATCCTAGCAATTTCTGGCACCAATGGGTCATCTGGATTTGGATCGCATAGCAGTGAGCAGATTGAGAGCAACACTGAAAGTAAAGAAAAATAATAATTAGCATTATATATTTATTGCTATTTTCTTTAGTATTATTACACAAAATTGCAGGAAAAAAGAAAAGTCACGTTTTGCTGAAATCTAGAAAGTAAAAGTAATAGTTATACATTGTATCATTATAAATTGTGATGGATTCATCTATCACACCTTATAATGACCTTTTTTTTCTGCAATTTCGTGCAAGCAAGCATTAAATGCCTACTGAAAAGATTTGAGTGTGGTTTTTGGTAGATGAATCATTATGATAATGCATTCTTAAATTGACATATAAAACATTTTTTGATTATACTAAATGTGTCCATAAGTTAAGATAAGGGTACAAGAACCTTAGCAGTTGTTTTAGAAATCCAACAAATATAACTCAAACTCTGTAAAAGAATCATACTGTGATTATTACACTATTACACTATTTGTGAAAATTTTACTTAAACAATGATTTTAATAATAAATATTTTAAATAAATTAATAAAAATTAATTAAATAAAAATGTAATATATATCTAACAAGTAATATTTAACTAAATAAGAAACAGTGATAAACCCATAGTCATTGATGCAATACTACTTCTCCAAAAACCGCTATACCTAAGACTCAAATTACAAATGCTATGGAGCAATGAGAAGGAAAGTAATGCAGCAAATTTGTAACAACAATGATGTACTCACAAAGCTTAAACCATGATTGCGGGCATGGCTCGTTTTAACATCCCTTTCAAGGGCTTTTATATTTTATAATTATTCATTCAACTTTTAAAATTCAGTGTTGAATAAGACTATTTGTATGAGAAATAATCATATTTGTGGCTATCATATGCTGCCTTTCCACCAAATAAGTATGAGCCAGCTAAATGGTGAACAATGCTCTGCTCATAATTCTATTGGATCGCATAATTTTACTACATTTATATCATTAAATTTAACATAGCTTGCAAAGTACCCCACATCTCACTAGTGAATAGGTTAACATTATTACGAAACATGTGATAAATTTGTTATGTGCAAATAGACAGCAAGTTTAAATTGTCTATAATCACAAAAAACTGCTGTTTACTGCTTCAGTAGTTGTGTTGAGCTAATATTTATGAAAAAACCCAGAAAGCATGTTTTCATAGCTGGAAAATCCACCATTTCCCTGTGATTACTCTTAATTAATAGAACTGACTGACTTTTTTTGACTTTTGAAAAGATCTTGTCTATAAAAAGATGATGCTTCCACTGAACACAATGTTTATGGCCGAGTTGCGGTGTGCACCACCCTCCCTCCTACATAAACTGCAAATAGGAAGTACACAGAATAAACAACACACAAAACAACCGCTAGAACGCTAGACTGACAGCATGTCTAGTTGACTGTTGGTCAAGTGCTCGGCTAGTCAACATCTGCTGAGGATGCCTCGTGCAGAGGCAAAGTACTTGTCCCATCGTTTTTGGTTGATTGGGTTGTTTTGTTGTGTTGTTTATTCTGTGTACTTCCTATTTGCAGTTTATGCGGGAGGGTGGGTGGTGCACACTGCAACTCTGCCATAAGCATTGTGTTCAGCGGAAACGTCACTAAATATTTCTTCCAATATCATTTTTGATAATGGATTTCCGCAAAGTAATGCCTGAATCAATGAAAAGATCAACACATTTTTATTTACCTTTGGATATGGTTAAAGCTGGTGACCACTGTGAGCGGAGAATGTCGAGACAAATGGAACCATTACTGTTTATATTGGGATGGTAGATACGTGTTGTGAATGCAACTTTTGGTGGTTTGAATGGATAGTCTGTCGGGAAATGTATGGTGAGGAAAAACACGCCTCCTTGATACGGACTGTCAACCTGAAATAAAACAAAATTCATGTTATGCACCTTACTCTTTTTTTGCAGAGCATCTGCAAAACTCATGGCTGACTAACAGTGTTAGTGATTACAGTCATAGTGATCATAATGGGAACTAATATCACATTGACTAGTGCAGAAATATGTTTATAGCAATATGCTAAAATTGTCCGAATGCAACTGCACTACCATCAGAACTAGCTGTAATTTTGTAATCATAATGTTAGAAGAACTGTTTAATTTAAGCAAATAATTACAAAAGGAGATACCATAAGAGAATTATCTCACAATGAAAGTTTTTATCAAAACAAAGAAACAGTGGCATAGTTTTTTTATAGATAAGGCTAATTATATATACTTACTGGTCCCATAATTGTGGCTTGCCAATGGAAAACTGTAAAGGAAAGAGTGTTTCAGTTAAAATTTAAATGATATATAACTGTAAAAAACAACTAGATGTATTGAGAATGTTTGATGAAATAGCAGAAGCCTTATCTCATTCATATCTAGTAGAATGTGTGGGTATTTATTTTCATGAATGACATGACATGACACTTATCAGAATAATATTGTCTGTGCAAGAGGTAGGAAAGCAGTGAGATTCACTACACACAAGAAATAAGATAAATTCATAATTTCCAATGAATGAATATATTCTCTGCTTGGCAAGGTCATTGACTTTTGAAATGACATTCATACTAGGTTGAACACAGTAACAATGAATATTTTTAGTAAAAAATACATTGGCCAACATTATTTCTTTGATAATGGTGATATTTTAGACTGTATTGAATGCTATTTCAACTTATACTTTTGAGTACTAAAACAACAAAAGGTAGGGCATTTACATTTCTTTAGCTCTGGATAAAATCAATACAGATGAACCTCTAATTTCATTGTCTATATCAATGGTATACCTGCATAATCAGTTTCTCAGTATTATTACTATCCAACAACAATGAGTCACAAAAAATATGTAGGTAGTAGATCAATAGGTTGGTAGGTACTTACGATCTTCACCGTGTGGACCTGCCGAACACTGTGCTGGTGGATCTCTGCCCAGGTCTTGTAATTCCTGTATAGCAAAATACCATGTATACAACACAAAACAGGAAACAATGCAGTTATCATTCAGACATTGTCACATCATCACTACGTAAAAACGAGGGTCGAATGCATTGTTCAAAACAACTGTTTGAGGCCAACTCACTCCACGGCTTCTTTCGAGCGGATGGGCCACGAGTCTACATCCACAATATTTTCACATCACAGATGCCAATGGTGACAAGAGAACCTCAAAATTGGCACATAATTCCGACATTTTATGTACGCCGTGTGCATAAAATTGTCACCTAAATAAACCAATAAAGCACCGTTATGTGGTTCTTCGATCGATTACACTATCAGGGTAATATTACCAATGTAAAGGATGGTAAAACCACTGCGCACACGGAAATATCCAGAAGAAATTTGGATAATAAGTATTCACAATGACGAAACATTCACTACGAAGACTGATACCAATTCTACAACACTCACTACTACGTCTTTTGAAACAGTGAAATATATATTTCATTAACAATATACATACCCTATTAATTCGTTTTAACGCCATTTGATTATTTTATGATGGAATAAACTGACTTTCAACTAGACAACGAAACTGTGATCCAAGGACCTTTGATTAGAGATTGCAAGATGGCTCCCGACTAAACGCAATACTACCACCTTGAGTCGTTTTGTGATATATATAATTTTAATAACAAACTTTAATCGTAACTTTAGAAGCTTATTTGAATAAAAATAATAACAATAAATATCAAATGATATTTATAAATTCAGAGCACGAGTTACAACATATTTAAGCACTACGAGCAAATGGCGAATTGCAAACAGGAAAATCGGCCATCTTTAAAGAACGTTCTGAAACTGTAAAAGTGTTGTCAATAAAAAATATATTTTTATGTCTGTCAAAACCATATGATATATTTTTAAACCAAAGAATTACAAAAATCCAAATGCACTAATAGGCCTATATTTTAACTAAAATATAAATATGAAGTACAAAGATATTTTATTAAAACTAACAAACGGCAGGTGTTCTGTTTCAAAAAGTTTTACTAATTTTAGTTTTTTTAGTTACAACACCACGTTTAACGGGATGTGTCGTAGGAGCGTGAATATGAACTCGTTAGGCGCTATTTTTGGAATATTTAGGATATTCATTACAGAAGTAGGTATGCCAGCTATTTTGGACTATATTTGCAATATGAAACTGTCCCAGGTAAAAATAATGGAGTTTTCTACCACTTTTCGAACATTGTCGCATAGTTATAACGGCGATAGAATTTCAATATAAATTAAATGCAATATGTTGGTACGAAAATATATCCGATTAAATAAATTATTATTTGTGGACGATTGAACAATTAAAAATGAAGTTAAATAAAATAAAATAAGTTCTTGAATGCCTGTCCGTAGAAAAGTGCTTCTTTCTTTACGATTGGATTAGACATAGTACCTACTAAGGTAGCTTTGATTTGATGCCACCACAGTGTTGGAATATAACCTTCAAACATGAAAATCATTCTAATACTTATATCATAAAATCTGATTTATCTGAGTCAATCAAAAACTCAGACCTGATTGGCGGGATAAGCCCCAATAATGGCTGGCATATATATTTTTTCCCTAGATTTGAGTTACGTCAAGATAAGACGTTTAGTAATGGTAGATAATTATTTGATTAGTGGCGGTGAAACGAGTGTAAGCAATGTGTATAAAATCATGAAACGTTGTTTTTGTATTCTCTCAATCACTCTAGAAAAAATCAGGAATGCATCGACCGATAGTACGTAACTTAGGTCTAATGACAAACTTATGTAGATATTCGTTTAGGTGACTGTAACTTGACTTTGTCTCTTAAACATCAAGAACATCTCTAAGCTCTGTATAATTGTTTCGAATGTGAACTCCCTAGTGCAACACTTTATATTTACTCTTAAAGTAACGCCAAATGTAAGTTCATGCGAGTCCACTAATAAAAAAAGTAAACATCTGAGCCGGCGTTGCCAATCTGTGGGAATCTTCAGTCAGAAGAGGTAATCTGTGGAGGGAGCGTTTATGTGGGGAACACGCGGGGAATTTAAACAAGTATACTAAAACTGAACTAAGAAGTATTTATTAGTAGTAGTACTTACTACAAGTAAGTATTAATTAATCGTGCATATATAATTCAGCTTAACACAAGTTATCAGGCAGGTTTTAGAGTTTATTTTATGACAAATTCATAACCATCGAATATTGAAAGCTTAATATGACTGGGCAGTGTTAAAAACATCGCTGGTCATGAAATGTTTATGAATTTGAATTATGCAATAAGCCTAATGCTCATTCTGCCGTTCTCAAATGCATCTGTTAAAAGAAAATTTAACGTTTTAAAGAATTGACAAACACTGATCAGATCTCTAAATCATAGCTTTTTATACCAGAAATAGGAACCTATCTCGGCGTCAATAATTAGTGATAACCAGTATTTATTTCAGCCCGTTACTGCCATCTGTAATGTCCATTTTTAAACGTAATTAATTCAGTACCCAAACGTAACGTATATTATGTTTGTGTGTGTAGTATATCTATAACATACGTATCTACCTTTATACTCTCTACCTATCATATTCATGTAGGTATTTGTATTTTTATGTAGGTATACATGCTTTGAATATTTAAATTATATATGTAATCGCCAACACAATATTGTTGCCCTTTTAAGGTTGATTAATTTAGCTGTAATATAAATTAGTAATAACATTCGTATACAACAAACACTTGAACTGCCATGAAATTACTAAAACCAGGTGGTACATTTGTCATAAGAAATAAATGATAAGCTTTTTGTAATTAATGCGATCTTTAATGATTAATATGTATTCAAAGTACAAGTATATATAAACGTCCAAAACATCTATCCCGCGCAAAAACTTTAGCGTTATCACATAAAAAAGTCAATACACACAAACTTGAACAATTTAAGTCCTGCACAGCAAGTCCATAAGGCCGTGCGCGCACTGCCTTGCGTTGCGTTTTTCTACCGTGCGGTAGAATAAACGCAGTGAGGGGTCCGCGCACTGCGGTGAAACAAACGCACGTTTTGTTTGTTATTCGAATAGGCGGTCTCCCCTATTCGTATAACAAACAAAACGTGCGATGGTTGACTATAGGGCACGTTTTGTTATTCGAATATAGCTGTGGGTCCCACACTACACGTCATCGTCATATGGACTACCATAAAAGAGTTGCTATCTGTATATATTTATTCTTACGAAAAAGGGTACACAAACGGTATTGGGTACATCCCTTGACGGCCTTAAAACCTATGAAGGGCTTATTTTTCGTTATAACGATCTACTTTCGTATCCAAAAAAGTTTTTCGGATATTACAGAATGATAATTTGTTATGAATCGTTGGTGCCCAAATTTAAGAGTACTACAAAGACACAAATTGGAGTATTGTTAAAATGAAATTATAAATATAATAATAACTTTATTAAAATGTAATTGTAATAAAGTTTATTAAGGTTACCTAACAAAATTCATCATAATTATCATCCTTCACCACGCGGGCGAAACCGCGGAGCGTAGCCAGTAATAAATAAACTAATAAATGAATATGATGATTATATGTATATTTAGGTATATATATTATACCATTATATATTGTATTATATGTATATGTAGGTATATATATTTAATTATCTTACCTCATCATCATCATCATCACAGCCGTAGGACGTCCACTGCTAAACATAGGCCTTCCTCATGATTTTCCAAAAAAACCCGGTTAGAAGCGGCCTGCGTCCAACGTCGTCTTGCGACCTTCATCAGGTCGTCTGTCCACCGTGTCGGTGGACGACCTACGTTGCGCTTGCCGGTCCGTGGTCTCCACTCCAGAACCTTTCGGCCCCATCGGCCATCTGTTCGGAGTGCTATGTGTCTTGCCCACTGCCACTTCAACTGGCTAATCTTCTGAGCTATGTCAGTGACTTTCGTTCTTCTACGGATCTCCTCATTTCTGATTCGATCACGCAGAGAAACCCCGAGCATAGCCCTCTCCATAGCTCGTTGCAGCATTATCTTACCTATGTGGCTAAAAATACTTAGTTACATTACTTAAAAAGACCATATTGAAGTACCATACGTGAGCAATGACGTATTTTATTAATTCTAGTTTTTACTACATGTATCTATTAAAAATGTCATTAAGGATATACAGGGTTATTGGTAATTAGACCGGATCCTTTTAAGGGGTGGTAGGGAATGCCATTTGCAACAATATGACTGTACATTGTGATATCCGGAAATGAATCATTTCTGTGATATTCTTTTTTTTTATTGTTTTTGGAAAATCCAGTTTTACTACTTTAAAATTCAATAAAAAAAAAGTAATCAACCGATTTCAATTCTGTTCGCAGTTTTAGAGAAACCTTGTTACAGCTCTTAATAATAAACAATAATATCGTACTAATGTAGATCCATCCAAAAACTAGAGGCTTTTTCATAATTTTTATTTGATAATTTTTGTAAGATGCTTTACAAAAACCTTTATTTTCTCTACAAAAACGATAGTAAATTAAGTCTGCATTTTATTTAAAAAACATCTACAAGTCTTTAGCTATCCAACGAGGTAAAAAAATTAGCACTTTATTACACAGTTGCAGAAATAATGCGATTACAAAAGGCCGAGAAAGGAATGAGAATAGTCCATGAGAAGTAGCTATGGAAGAAATACTTTCTTAAGGTAACTTAATTTCTTTTAAAGAAATAAAAGAGTAGATGTAATTAGTCTGTATTTATTATTTTTACAGTTCGTTCTCAAAATGTGAGCCAGAATTTTGAATGCAGAGACGCATACGTCTGCGTAAATTGCTTTTAACAACACTTGTATTTAAATTAATTTTCATTTTTTCTGCTGCATTTATTATGCGCTGTTTCAGTTCTTCGATGGTTGCCACAGGTCCAAGAGTATCGTCGTACACCAAGCTTTTCATGTGACCCCATACGTAATAGTCGACGGGAGTCAAGTCGGGACTTCTGGCCGGCCACGGAATGGGTCCTCCTCTGCCAATCCACTTATTGGGATACTGACGATTGAGCCACTCACGGACGCTCAAACTAAAATGTGCGGGACAACCATCATGTTGGTAAATCATGTTTCTGCGGGTTTCAAGGGGTACTTCACTGAGTAGCTCATAAAGTTCGTTTCTCAAAAAAAATTCATACGCTTCACCATTGAGGTTGTTGGGCAGAAAGAAAGGGCCGATCAATTCATTCTTAATAATGCCCATCCACACATTAACGGAAAACCTTCTTTGTGATCCTTGTAATCTTTTCTTGTTTGGGTTACCGTCATCTTTCGGGGCCCAATAATGAATATTATGATAATTTGATATTCCATCCTGATCAAATTTGGATTCGTCGGTCCATAAGATTTTTAATAAAAAATTGGCATCTTCCATATCGGTGTTCAACATGAATCTGCAAAATTCGACTCTACGTGCAGGATCTCCGTCTTGGATAACTTGTACCGGAGTCAAATGATACGGGTAGAGTCTTGAGCGGTGCACTGTGTTCCATACTTTCCATTGCGACATGCCAAGACGTCGTGCAATGATGTTTGTTGAATTCGTGGGATCTTGCTCAAACATGCGAATTATCTGTTCCTCTTCATCCGAATGATAAATACGAGATCGTCCAGCATCACTTTGTCGTCTTTGAACTTGACCAGTTTCTCGTAGTCGCCGATACACTCCGTCAAATACACTCACATGGGGTAAACGGCGCTGTGGAAATCAAGACTGATACTCCGTTCGAGCATGTGTAGCGACGCCGTTGGCAAAAAAATAGCAAAACAGTATGTCCGCATACTCTTCGTTTGTGAACTGTCGAAGCCGAGGTAGATGGTCGTGGGATTCCGCAGTCATGATCAGATCCTTTAGTACAAGCCAAGTCGTCGGGTAAGCAATCAATCAAAAAGTCCAGTTCACTAGCCGAATCACAGAAAAAGAAGTTACACAAGTCGAATAACGTTATCAAGGTCGAAATTTAATCGTAATAAAGGGTTGCCAAAGAGCGTCTGAACAGTACGATGCGCTTGAGCAAACTGGGTTCTCATTGCTCGTTCAACAAACATAAGCGAGAGGGAGACGGCGCATTCAACATGGATACCGTTGTCTAAAACCCTTTCTCGGAATGTCTCTACCTGAGTCTTTGTTATCGCATTATTTCTGCAATTGTGCAATAAAGTGCTAATTTTTTTACCTCGTTGGATGGCTAAAGACTTGTAGATGTTTTTTAAATAAAATGCAGACTTAATTTACTATCGTTTTTGTAGAGAAAATAAAGGTTTTTGTAAAGCATCTTACAAAAATTATCAAATAAAAATTATGAAAAAGCCTCTAGTTTTTGGATGGATCTACATTAGTACGATATTGGTTTTCCAAAAAAATATAAAAAAAAAGAATATCACAGAAATTATTCATTTCCGGATATCACAATGTACAGTCATATTGTTGCAAATGGCATTCCCTACCACCCCTTAAAAGGATCTGGTCTAATTACCAATAACCCTGTATATACATCACATTAATGAGAGAATTTTAATAGAGACGAAACAACCAAAACCAAAAATTTGAAGTCACGGTAATATTTTCTATCCAATATTGTGACTACATATCGGTGTCACGTCCCAACAGCAACTGAGTGCCTCCGTACGTGTTTTTCAACGCAGTGCGCGGTTCTCCATAGATCTCTATACGATACTAAAATTAGTGCAGTAGACTCACCGCAAATTTGCAGCGATGACTTCACGGCACGCGTTTATTTCACCGCAGTGCGTGCACTTCTATGACTCTCCGTACTTCACAGAATATACGTTATAAAAACGCAACGCAATGCGCGCACGGCTTAAAATTGGTTAGGGAATACACACACAAAACACATACATGTATATACACACACACTCTTTAAAATTCAAAATGGCCAATGGCAACCACATGACAACCGGCCACATTATTATCTATTGGTAGAATTGCCAGCTATGAATATTAAAATCTACTTAAATGTCTGCTGTGCAATTGGGCCGTATTATGCCAAAGAGTTCTAGCCTTTAGACAAGCCAAATTACTGAAGTATTATGTGATGATTGTAGATGTGGTTTTTCTTTATTTTACATGTATTAAGATATTAACTTTTTGTATTATTTTGAAGAATATTGGATTGAGTTATATTTTTCTAAACAATTTGTAACTAATTTCATAGATATAGGCAAAAAAGTAGTCTGGATCATTTATGCTGCAAGGGGTGATAGAATGCCACTCTGAGGAACATTTGCAATCGTAATCACCATGATGTGAATTACTTATCAGTTCGTACACGCTGTCTGCGTCCATACAGGTAACTACAAAACCGAGCAAGAACCTGGCAGAGTACAGCATACCTAAAAGTATGTAAAAATCTACATTGTTAAGCGCATTGTTGAAATCAAGTAAAGCTAGAACTGACACTTGCCCTTCAGCCATACCTTGCCTTATGTAATATGTGACCTTGACTAATGCTGAGATTAAGGAGATATACATTACATTAATGACAGTACTGTGCCCAAGGCAGAATCCAGATTGGAATGGGTTCTAAAGGTTGTTACTGATAAGGAAGAAAGTGAGTAGTTAATGCACAAGACGTTCGAATATTTTTGAAATAAAAGGTAGAATGGAATTGGGACGAAAAACAGACAATTAGAAAGGATTTCCTTTTTTAAGTAGTGATCTAGGCTTCTTTCCAGATAGAAAAAAAAATACCAAAGGAAATGGAATCATTAAGGATGAATCACAGGAATGAAGGGATCAGGAAAAATCTCATCAAGTATCAATGAAACCACTTTCCTTGTGATGCAATCACTTCCAACTGCGTTAGGCGTGGTTTCTATGGTCTCCCTGACAAACCCAGTCGGTAAATTGCTTAAAAACTAAAGAAGAATGCAGTCTCAAAATGCATACAAAGATTGATATTGAGGCGAGGGCGACTATTATTGCGCTGCATACAAGTGGTCTAATAGAACACATCTGAAGGAACTGGACGGAATGTGAGCCGTTTTATATTTATGAATTGTACTTGAAACTGTAATTTTTATTTGAAGTTTGTATCTAAGATTATTGGGTGACATAATTAACTAATTATTTTGTTGTTTTTTGCAGTGTTGTGCGTGAGTGGTTTCTCCAACACCCAGAAATTATTGTTGTTCATGGCCAGCGCGATCACCCGAACTCAACTCCATAGAAAATCTATGGGGTTTGATGATGCAAATGTGGGAGTTACGGGATGAGAGGAAATAACAATTAAAAACCCATTGCATGGAGGTGTAGGAAAAATCAAGAGGAACCGAAATATGTAGTAATATTGAAGGGTCCATACGCAAACGTCTACATGACTTCATTAAAAATGATGGGGTTATACAAAATATTAATTCTATATGTTTTGGTTTTATTACTTAATCAGTGTAACTGTAACTAAATATGTAGTAATATTAAAATATCCGTCCGAATAAACATTTTTCCTTTTATTCAGCACAACTTTTAATACCGCGAAAATAACGCTATAAAAGTATTTTGGGTTAAGAGTTTGGTGGACGTTTTTTATATGAGAGATAAATCAAATCATGATATGAGATTGCTTTTGCTGCACAATAGCCGTGTGTTGTTTGAACTGAGACGAAAGTTAAACAATCATCAATGTAAGAAGAGAAGGGGTACAGTTAGGAGAAATTCGTATGTAGCATTTAATGGCAGTATGGTCAGGTTGCTAGCCCTAGTAATTATAGTTTCAAAAGTAAGACACCACGAATCCTGCTTTAGTTAACACGCGTTAAAGTCACCCATTATAATAGTATGGGTATAGGAAGAATTAAAATCTTCTAACTAAATGTTTTCAAAAGACGAAAATAGTTGATACGAAGTAAAGGCACGGCTTTAGCCAAGTCTCGGAAACCAGGATAACATGAATATTGACATGCTCAAAAGATACTAACATATCAGTAAAATGCGCCGGAATGTTTTGAGCGTTCCAAGAAGAATTTCCAAGAATCAGTAGTATTCTTAAAGCTCGAAAGCACAAGAAATCTTCTGTAGTAGATATCTTCACTGTCTGGTAAAGACATAGCTTAATATGTATTATAAATAAATACAATATAAACAGAAATAATTATTCAAAATATTAAACTAAATTATAGTATGAATAATTAATTAAAATTAATAACTATCCACCCGCCAACTGTGTTTTTGTTGTATGTTTAATTCAATACAATACAAAAATTCTTTATTGAGTACCAATCTTATAGAAAAGAAAACATAATACAGTAACATAATAAAACATTATACAGTAAAAAAGCACTACAGTAGATTGGACAATTGATATTATATGTAATAATCACTGCGTACTCAGCCACAACATGAAGCCTTTATACACTTACTTTGTAGGTACGTGGATTTTACATGGGCTACACAGAACCGGATAATTAATAAATACCTCAAGATTATTTATAAGTTATCAGATGCACCGTTTATGGCAAAAACTACTATTACGAATATAACGCACAAAATAAATAATAAAAAATAAATTTATATCAAAAGAATAACCACATACTGTTGTACACTATATATATACAAATTGTACGAATCCATAAATAATCATTATAAAAAGTACAAGTTGACACAAGCAATAGCTGTCAGTTAATTATTGCATTCAGTCAAAACCACAGACCATGTTGTCAAAACGTACTGTTTCGTGGTGAAAACTGTACAAAACCCACTACGAAGAAAAATAACAGCCACAGACAATACAATATAAGTCACCATAGCCATCTAACGTGAACTATTAAAATCACCCACAGCATGTTTCAATCTCCAAAGTAAAAACGCGCTTATCTGAAAGTCAGAAAGTTTTCTTAAAATGAACTCTAGAATTGGGCGAACGATTATTGTACAATAGTTTTGGGGAGCAGGTACGATAATTCTGACAACACTAAGCCGAGTGAGACCAAAGACCGTATTTTATAGTGCGTTCGAATAGACACCTTATGTGCGTTCGTTTATCTTTTAGGGCATTGGTGGCGTTGTCATTGATGGGTCTTTTGTTAAAGCGTTCGTAAAGCTCAAAAACGTTATTTTTGCCACTTTTGCCCACACACTATTCATATGCTCAACTGAGTATAAGACCTCAGGAGGGATCTATTCGAACGCACTACTTGTGAGCGTTTTTAGCGAACATAACACTAAAAACGCTCACAAGGGGCGTTTGAATTGGGAATCTGTGGGTGAAAATATCATTCCTGTCTGTTTTAGTTCGGCGTTCGGAAAGCTAAAAAAGAGGTATTTCTGCCACCAAAAAGGGCAATTTTTGACCCACGTCCGGAGCATGGTTGTTTGTGATCGTTTTTGACAGCTATTTATTTGTCAGCATAATCATGCAATTTTAGGTCTTATGCTCAGTTGAGTTGAGCGTTCGAATAGGGTGTGGGAAAAAGTGGCAAACATAACGTTTTGTAGCATTACGAACGCTATAACAAAAGTGCCACCAATGCCCTAAAAGCTAAACGAACGCACCTCTTAAACCTCTCTTGCATTGCACAGCAGTCACAGCACAGACAATTATTTGAGTGTGAGTAGACAAACAAATAAAAAAAACAGTTGAGAAATTTGCTTTGGTGGGAGAGGTTGTGCTTGATCGCGTCGTATAATGTTTACGCTAAATTACGAAAAGCAGTGATGTGGACCTCGCAATATTTATTATAATGTCTAAATATTACTAGCGTAAGAGTGTTCATAGCTATTGTCTTTGATAATATCTAAAATCAGTAGTGTTTAATTTAGTTTGTTGGCTGCGGCTAAAGATTTAGCAAAATGACTATTACTATGACCAGAAAAGTGAGTGAATGTCAAGCAGAAACAGTTCAGTTTATGAGTATAGAAAAAGTAAGTCGGTTCTTCTCTCCTCCACTAATTCATCATAATTATCATAATCAGCACTTTTTGTTCCCACTGTTGGGACTCGAGCCTTCCTCAGAGAAAGGAGTTAGGCCATAATCCACCACGCGGGCCTAGTGCGGCTTGGTGGATAGGTTAAGGGCTAACCCATGTTGAAGCTTTCATGCCGCCCGAAGGCCTTCGACATAGCCTAACGACTGTTGTGCTAAGACAAACAAAGGGGACCGACGGCTTAACGTACCCTCCGAACCACGGAAGCACTCAGTTGAATAATGCCACTAGCGGTCCCCTATCCAAGTCCTGACCGCAGCAAGCGTTGCTTAACTTGTTGATAGGTTAAGATCGCCAAGTCAAGCTCCAATATGAGCGCTTCCTCCTCCAATCATTATTATTACACTATTTGTTAGCTTGCCCTTCTGCTGAAACAATTGCCATTCACTAAGTTTATTAGAGGATACATCCCGAACTAAGAGCAATACTCAATAGATTGTATGTTGTCATTTTCATTACTAAGTTTTAATTTGCTGGTGTAATTTTTTATCAATAAGTAGTAGGTACTAGATACAGATAGTTTTAAAGAGTAAGAACTTAGAGCCAATCATGTTGCTCCACTAGATTATGGTTGTTATTAACAGATTTTCTGCATCTTCTTCAGTATGTCTATGTCATAACAGTTTTAAGTGTGTTGCAGAGTAAATCAGACACTCAATCAGTTCATTTACTTGCCAACATGTAGGTACTATAAACCTAAAAATTCACTGACATACCTGGGTGACCCTGCAAAACACGTGGTATCACACAATTCACTGATCTTTCTTGACTTTAATATTTTATTCAAAAAATCTATGTATAAAGCACTAACTTCTTTTGCCTTTCCCTACTAGATGGTACCTACCTAACATGCGGTTGTAAGCTACTTTTGCTTTCCTATCTTTCACTTACACTTAGTACCTGTTCTAAAAATCATCTTGCTTAACTTGTTAGTTTATACATAGTTAAGATCAAACGGTACATTTAGATTTATTACCAATTTAATTAAAAAGTTGGGGAAAGTAAGGCTTGCACTTTGAAATAATATCTATCTGTGTTGAGTTACTTATTTTGTTTGTTTTGTTACCTCTTTAAAAAATTCTTACTTTGAAAACCTCCATAAAATACAACAAGAATACCCATGCTCTAAGTCATATCTTTTAATGTAAGAATTATAATAACATCTAAATTATTTATCACAAGGTGCAGGATGACTGCCACACTGAAAGCTTCTGCTCCGGAACCACTCTTCTCCGAAGAGGGAAGAAACTGGAGGAAGATAACAATAACTTGACAAAGGAAGATGAAGAATATATCAATTATAGAAAACTGCTTAAATATGAACAAGCTCCAGAGTACCTTCAGCACAATCCTTTCATCAGAGATGGGTATAGAAAATTGTTGCCCACAAAATTGTGTTGGGAAAGGTAATTTTTTTATATATACTTATATTATACTAACCACGCCCCGAGGTTCCACCGGTGTGTGTGGTGATGGATGATAATGATGATAATGACAAGTACAATTTGAAAAATTTAATACCGAATTCCATTCTAGTCAGATATTGGGAGTGTATCTCAAAAACTACTGGACCAAATTTGATGAAATTTAAATGGGACCACACGGGAAGCACCAGCTTTCAAACAAAAATTTTGAGAATCGGTTCACCCAGTCGAAAGTTATGAGGTAACAAACATAAAAAAAAACAGTCACAAATTGAGTGCCTCCTCCATTTTTTGGATGTCTGTAGAAAAGTATCCTATGTACGGTCCGGGATATAATCTAGCTGCCACATTTAATCAAGTTCCATTTAGCTGGTGAACGCGTAACAAACCAACTAGCTTTCGCATTTATAATATTCGTAAGGATATTATTTTTGTTTAACAGATATCGTCCCGCTGCTGATTTATATAATTCTACCCAGTGTTGAGGAAGGGGATAGTAGCTCCACCTCTCATCTGCCTTGCCTTTTGAGAAATGTGTAGATTTTTATTGCATCTTATGATCATCAATCCTACACTTGACTTGACTACTAGTGTGTTCGAATAGATCACTTCTGATCGTTTTTGGCGAAAATAACGCTAAAAACGCTCACAAGGGGCGTTCGAATTGGGAATCTGTGGGTAAAAATGTCGTTCATGCCTCTTTTTGTTCAGCGTTCGGAAAGCTAAAAAAGAGGAATTTTTGCCACCAAAAAGTGCAATTTTTGACCCACGTCCGGAGCATGGTTGTTTGTGATCGTTTTTTTACAGCTATGTATTTGACAGCATAATCATGCGATTTTAGGTCTTATGCTCAGTTGAGCGTTCGAATAGGGTATGGGCAAAAGTGGCAAAAATAACATTTTGAGCTTTACGAACGCTTTAACAAAAGAGCCATCAATGACAACGCCACCAATGCAATGCCCTCGTAAGTTAAACGAACGCACCTTGTAATAGGTCATAGAATAATGAATCTACTTACCAAATTTTATCCAAATCTATAAAGGCGCTTCAGCGCTGATTAGTACGTAACATATAACTGGTGACCGACGAAATTTCGGTTTTATGCAGTTTCGCCTATAAGTCTGGGTTGGACCGCGGTTACGGTTAAGGTTTAAGTTAAAAACAGTCTGAAACTGCGGCCCCTCGAAATACATAATATATATTTGTGCACCTTCGGTTGCTGGCGATTTTTGTGAGGAGGTATTTGTTTATGTTGAATTTGTGTAGTAGGTAGGTACATTATTTTTTGGTGTACCGTTTGGTCAGCCCACTTCGATAAAGGATGCACTTTTAAATAGACATGAATTCATGTTTTATCTATCAAAGCTTATATCGGAACATTAATACATATACCTACACGATATAACCAAATCTGGACAGTGTGAAAATACGCAAATTGAAATAAATTACTAAAACTGTTTCCGTGCTGAAGCCACGCTACGCGCAACGACAGTTTGTAGTTGACTTATGATCTATACATAAGTAATATAAATATAATAATAAAAAATATATAATAATAAACATGTAACGGATCGCTGTCCATGGAAATTATATGAGAAAACTTAATATTAGGACTTTTATAAAAGAAAAAAAAAATAGAATAAAAAAATATAGTTAAAATTTTTGTCTGTTTGTCACGCTAATCTTAGTAACTGTTTATCCGATTTAAATAGTGAAAACCAACTAATGCAATGTGAGAAGCTTCACTTTTAGTTAACAACACGTTTAGTTGTTTCATGTCAATCGGTTCATAATTAAAAAAGTTATTGAATAATAAAATTTACTTGTTTTTACTTTTATATTAATGCCGCCGTCAACTAGTTTAAAATATTAGAGGTACAGAGTCATCTTCTTAACGATCTTTTTTGTAAATGTGTATCTATAGATAAAGTAAGTACGAGTAGGTACCTACATAGAACTTTCCGCAAGAAAAAAAGATAAACACAGGCAGGGTCGAGATACCAAAAACTGGTTATTATAAAACTTACAGCTTGAATTCACTACACTAATTGCGACGCGGTTTTCTCCTTAATTATTTTATTCGCGTCGACTTCCAACCATCTTTTATTACTTAAAAAGTGAGGAGTCGAAGCAGGAATAATTATTCTCAGTTTGTTTACGAAAACCTACAAAATATATTAACCTATAGAGAATTTAACGAAATCAGTTTAGCATTACCAGCTCAAGGTGCGAGGCTGAAAGCTACTATAACTCAAAAGTACCTATTAAACTAAGTAATAACTACTATGTCTACTAAGGAAGACATTAAAGATCCATAATGGTTATATTCATGTATATAATATACTCCGCACTACGCAGGCCGTTCTAAGCAACCGTGGAAATCAGAGTGTGACTGGTTTCATGTATTGCCGTGATATGGCAAGGTATAGGTACTTGTAAAGGCATAGATATTAATTAGACTGGCAGATTTGGCAACTCTGTTCGTACCAAGGTGCGCTCAGTAGACTATTATATCCACCTTTTTATATATACATAATCTTATATATATATCAGGTTATCAAAAGGCTATCATTTATAAAAAGGTGGAAACTGGTCCTTGGTCCCAGTTTTATTAGTGGACGAATTGTCCCCTAACCCGTTTTGTGTTTTCTTTAGCTTCGTGTAAAAATGAAATGTAACGTCCCATTTACTTAACTACAGCTTTTGGGTCACAGGGGAATCATGTACTAGATTTAGGGTACCCTTAACAAAAAGTCGGTCCTATTAGATATTTTACTAATAGTTTTAGAGCGAGGCCCAACCCCGCTAATGAATTAATTTTGTACGTTTTCTTAATATATATACTAACACATTTGAAAAAACTACTGGTTACTAATTTAGTACTATATGTTGGCTATGTATTACCTAAAAAAAATATAGTGTTATCGCTGAAAATACTGAGAGTTTGGACGTGAAAGTTTATTTTTATGGGCCTATTTAGGTTTTTTTTCTGCAGAAAGCGAGTAATATTTATGAATTCTGTTCCGTTATTACTCTTTGCCTGTTCCTTTTCTAACCTAAGTATGTTTTTCATACAATATCATCGTACTGTTCAGGTACAGTAGATGTTTAAAGATTCTGCTTTTTACTATTATCAGGATACGAGCGCGCCTTAAGGCGCGTCCCATAGCAAAATGCTGCATAGAATCTGATGCTCTGAAAACATATAACGACTATTCTTGTATGTTTTTAACAAATTATTCAAAAGCCGATGAGAATTTTCGGCAGAGGACCGTGTGCAGAGGTCACTCGTCAATCGACAGTCGACTCTCAAGTTTTAACAATTGGTTCAAAACATATTTTTTGTATATATTAGATAATTACTATAAATAATATTTTATGTACGTGAGAAAATGTTGGAGATTGTCATGATATTTATATTTTGTTTATTGTCCTTGAAATAACGCGATGATAGTTTCTGAACATCATATTCTGTGCAGCATTTGCTACGCCCCTTAAGGTGAACGCTCTCGTTTTTTCGGAAGTTCAACATTTAAACATTTTTATTTTGTTGCAGGGCTTCGTATTTAACATTTAGAGAATATTCCTTACATTATTTAGTATTTAATATTTTTTTAACACTACTTAAACTTATACTACATATATATATTAACTTACACTATATATTATATATACTACTTACGTAGGTACCTACCAGATAATGTAAATAATGTTTTCAAATCTCGCGAATCTCATGATGGTTACCCAGCCCAGACAAAAAATCCATATCACGCTAAAACGAGAGTATAAACCTTTAAACCAAAAACTTCTGTATAAACTAAGGTTATATAGAAGGTTTGTTTAAAGTGACTATTCGTTGGGTCCGTAGCGCTTTGTTAGTAAAATAACAGGGCGAATGAAATAAACCGATGACCCATAAGGGGCCACGACACATCAGTGGTTGTGCCAGATTCAGGCACGGCCTTAAAAGTTGGTCTTGGTGGGCACTACCACTATTCTGCCTTCAAGTCGAACTTTGCATGAATGACTATTAAGGCGAAATGGTAGCGAAGCTGTAAGGTTGTATGAAATACTCAGCGGTACACCCTACAGGTACATTTTTTTAAACATTTGTGTTATTTTATTTTCGAAAAAAAGAAACGCTGTTACAAAAAACTGAGCTCACTAAGGTATTTGAATATTTGTTGGGATTACATACTCTTTTTGTATTAATATATTTCCATAGAAACTGAATGGAGTAGATTCATTTCATCGACGGCAACGTCTTCAAGGGTGTTTTATTGGGAAAGTTTGAGATTTTTTTTCCATAGATCAAATTTCTTTAATCGTGTATCGGTGAACATATCCGAATAAAGTATTTTACGAAAATTTGTTATACATAAAAAAAAAACAATGTTCCATTTTCAAAGGTCTAGTTTTAAATATTCGTGAGGATGAATTTTCAAGTTTGGAGCATTATTCGTCTTTTAACCCGTCCCATGTCTACTTCTTGCGGTGTCTTTCCAACTACGCATAAAAGTTCAGATAAAAAATACTATAAGTACTTGAATAGTTTGACCAACTAAAAGCAAGTTTATACCGATGGAGTGCATTTGATCTGATAAAATTATTTACAAACCAGAGGTGTAAAAATGTGTATACATTAACGGCCTTATTTATAAACTTGGCTTACACCCGGAGTAGTTAAAACATCTATGTCAATTTTTCGCATGCAGTAAAAGTCACGCGTGAAAGCAAGACAAAGCATTTTACGCCTAATAGTTTACGCAACGTTTATTAATAAAGGCCTAGGTGTACGCGCAACATGGCATAGGACTTTTTTGTACGTACACATGGTGTACGTGCGACATGCGACGGGTTAAGCTTGAATTGAAGTACATCACTTCAATGATTCTTCAATTCTCCAAGAAACAAGAAATGGATTCACTAATAAATCAATACCTACTTCAGAATCGTTCGGAATCTGAAGAAATATCTCGGTGTGAAGCACAATGTGCAGTGCCCGTTGAAGGGTACTTACAAGGTATTTCATACTAGGTATAAGTTAAATTAATTTACTTTGGTAAATAAAGCAGCTCTAGCGTTAAGCGAATTTCCTTTGACGTCAAATATTAAACAAATAACGGAGTACATTTACCTCTACCGTTACATGCCTTCTTATTTCATGTTATTTGTTTCAGCGTATTCTGGTGGACGAACGAGACTATGAACATTTGGACACACATATTCGGCTTCTTCCTACTATTTTTCCTGACCGTCAACGATTTAGTGATAATTAACATTCACGCTACCGTCACGGATAAAATCGTCGCTGGACTGTTGTTCTCCTGTTTTCTAGTAAGTTCTATTTACTTGTCTTTCTTCTCTTCTATTTAAGTCTCGTGTCACTTGTTCTATGCTCCTATTTTTTTAAGTGTATTTTCTTTTTCGCACTCTCATTATTTTTTCCTAGTTAGGTGAATTTTGCACTCTTGTGTCATTTGTTCTATTCTCTTATTTTTTTGGCTTTAATTTCTTTTTCGCTCTATTATTCTGTTTTCCTAGTTATCTGTTAAGTATATTATTATATTCTTTCTTGGTGCTTGCCATTCGACATAATGGTCAATATACTAACCAACCTCGTATCTTATTGTATAAGTTAGTTTTTTTTTTATATTTATACGTTCATATTTTTTCCACTACAGAATTTTATCTTTTGTTTTCTTTAAAATTTATTTTCACGTATTTTTCGAAGTTCTTCAATCGCTAAATTATATTGTGTACTCTCCATAGCTTTATGTCGGTCTAGCGCTCGACGAGTCAACATCTCCTGAGGATGCCTCGTGTAGAGGCGGAACACGTGTCGAATCGGTTTCGGTTTATTTGGGGTTTCTTGTATGTTTTTTATTTTGTATTCTTCCTGTTAGCATTTAATGCGGGAGGGAGAGTGGTGCACGCCCCCAAATAGGCCAAAATCATTGTTTTCTTTTAAGCGGAAGTGTTACTAAATATTGTTTAATATAGTTTTTTCTTCATAGCTCGTTGTGCGACTTTGGGCTTGCTTATGAGGCCCATAGTGAGAGAACACGTTTCAGTGCCATATGTCATCACTGGTAACACACATTGGACTGAGGTATTTCTGACGAGAAGACTTCGCGAAGTTTCCGGAACGCTGCACAGCCGAGTTGGATTCGACGGTTGACCTCTTTCTAAAAGTTGGACCTGCCTAGTTTGACTGTCTGTCCTTGGTAGATATTGGTTGGTTGGGAACTCAGTTCTCGAAGCTGTTGACGATATATCGTCAACAGCTTCGAGAACTGAGTTCCCAACTGATATTGGGGTAGGCACAACATGGGCATTAGACATAATTTTCGTCTTGCCCATGTTCATCTTAAGGCCTACCCGTTGGGAAACGCGATGGAGGCCTTCGAGCATTGTACTGAGGTCTTCCATGGATTCTGCCATGACTATAATATCGTCGGCAAATCGAAGGTGAGTGATGTATTCGCCGTTGATGTTGATGTAGAGTCCTTGCCATTCCAGAAGCTTGAAGGCGTCTTCCAATGCAGCGGTGAACAGTTTCGGAGATATAATGTCTCCCTGTCTCACTCCTCTTTGCAATGGAATTGCCTTCGAACTCTGCTCCTGTACTCGGACTGACATGTTCGCGTTATTGTACAAGCACTTCAACACTTCGATATACCGATAGTCATTACGGCACCGCTGGAGAGACTCAAGCACTGCCCACGTCTCGATCGAATCAAAGGCCTTCTCATAGTCTACTAACGCTAAACAAAGAGGCTAGTTATACTCTTCGGTCTTCTGTATAACTTGCCGTAGCGTGTGCGGATGTGGTCTATGGTACTATAGCCTTTTCGGAAACCGGCTTGTTCCGGAGGCTGAAATTCATTTGGCATTGCATGTTAGTGTTATAAATGTTACCTTTATTTTAATTAATAATATTATTAGATTTTCAATACGAAAAACGGGAATCGTTCACGTAAATAAGTCAGATCTTTCCAACAATAGTTATTATTATACAGGTATATATATACTAACGTAAAGTCAAAGAGTAATAACAATCATGCCGGCTTTGTTCACATCAACAGCCTATTGAAATAATTAGTCCATGTTATGTGACGTGATCTTAATTATTAATTAAATTATGCATAATATTTTTTTTTCTAGGGGCTTTAGTTTGCGCTTTTTGGTTGCAATAAGTTGAAGATCCTGAAAGTAAATGTTTTTGATTTTTTTAACTGCAAATACTTGGGCCGAACGTGGCCCTGAAAAGTGGGACGAAATAAGAATGTTTATATTCCAATAAAAATTGGGGCGAATAGGGCATACAATCCGGGACGAAAGCAGTTTTTATTGTGTGGGCCGAACTTCCTTGGGGCGGATATGGCATATGATGGCTTGGCTCGCCATTTAACCAATAGCATGAATGTGAAAATAGTTAAAAACAGCGACAAACGTGGCTGAGCATTCGTGATTTTTATAATACGAAGTAAACATCATTGAAAATTATTGATTTATGAACGTAAATAGATATCTAATTTGTAATTAAGAACATACCATAGGGAGTTTACACTGCGATATTGCCGCGATTTTCAAGCGAGTAATCCCTAAAAATGGGCCGCGGACTTGGCCGAAACCTAGGCCTCAATAACGTTAACTAATTACACGAGTAAAGTTTTTGATATTCTGTAAATATTTGTAAAAATCACAAGAATGTTCATGTAAAAAGATTTATCAATATTCAAATATTCAATTGGAATTTTAACGCTGATGCAATGATATTAAAATAATCTTAGGCCTGCTTTAGTATTTATTCAGCAAATTATTTACTGTAAACTGGTTTTGATTGTAATCGGATTATTAACTTAAAACTAGCATTTTAAACCAAGTATATCTCGGTAGTAGTAGGCCAAGTAGCCCAAGGTAGAATCTACACGAACTGCGATGATGTTGGTATAACTATGTTACATAATTTTTAAACCGGTTTAAATATTTTTTACTAACACAGACACACTTATGATGTTAATGTGATAAGAAAATATACGTAAGCAAAGCGCTCGCATGGAGCTTGACTTGGCGATCTTACCCGATCAACAATATTAATCAACGCTTGCTGCGGTCAGGAGTTGGATGGCTGTCCGCTAGTGGCATTACCTATACAATTGAGAGTTTCCGTGCTTCGGAAGGCAAGTAAGCCGTCGATCCCGGTTGTTTGTCTTAGGAAAACAGTCGTAAGGCTATGTCGACGGCCTGAAAACTTCGACATGGGTACTAGCCTATCCACCAACCCGCACTGGGCTCGCGTATAGCCCAATGAGCCCAAAAAAAGCCCAAAGAGGAAGGCACGAGTCCCAGCAGTGGTAACATCATGGGCTTATATACGTAAGCAAATGCTATTCACAATACCTACATGCGGTTACTGATTTTTTGACAAACAATTTACGAAAAAGTAAGCGTCTACGCGTCACGCTTTGGCATACAAACTATGATTTGTCTGTGTCACAGTTGCTCTAGATACGCGATAGTTTGTGCTGTTTCACGTGAACGACACGTCACGTTACCCATACGCAGTTATTCGTGCTAGGCCCACTGTAATTAAAACTTAGATCTAACGTAGGATTCTATCGTATCTTGCGTAATTGTGTCACCATATGTATAAACAGGGTTATTGGTTAGTCGACATATTCCCGTTAAGGGCGCGTAGTTTACATCGTTCTTGACTGATTTGTCTATAAAACACCGTATCCTAAATCTAACCATTTTCGAGATATTTGAATTTAATTGTTTTAATTATTTATTCGTTTTTATAAGTCATAATTAGGGTTTGGGTCCCGGAACGTCTCGTGTCTCGAAGTTCCGGGACTTTTCATGAATTTAGCTGTCTCGAGTCCCGGGACTTTCGGGTCGAGACTCGAGACGAGACAAGATTGTCTAGGCCAGTAAAAAAATGCCGTTTTTTGTTCAACCTTACAGTAAACTTCCGAACCAACTTTTTTATAAAACGTGTAGCGTCAAAATCAAGAAATTCTGACAGATCCAGGTGGAGCTTCAAGTGTCATCTTCAAAAAAGTTTTTAGCCGATATAGAGATCGGAAACTATACTCTTTAGGGCAACTGGTATCGATATTATTATTGTAGAAAATTTTAACTATTCATAACAGCAATTCCTAATTAGTGAACCATTTAACGATTCTCCATGAAAAACTGTCAAATAGATGAATTGCGAATATGAATCTGATACGAAGTATAATATGAATTTTCTTTAAGTGGCCATTTTGCCATTTCTATTATGATTTCTATTAGAATCCTAGTGTGATTCGTGTTAAGTTGCCTTAAACCCTAGTTGTAATCGACTACAACAACTTATTTATTCATTTTACGTACAATATTGGTTATTGAGGTCATAATACATGTAAAAATCAAATAATAGTAATAATAGCACTTACACATTCAAAATCTCTATAACGGTTAGATTTAGGATACGGTGTTTCATAGTCAAATCAGTCAAAAACGATGTAAACTACGCGCCCTTAACGGGAATAGGTCGACTAACCAATAATCCTGTATAGATTGTTTCTATATATGACAATTCCATCAAAACTCAATCCAATATATACAGAATGTCCCAAGAAACTACTAATAAATACTTATATTTCTCATGAATTCGCAGATACAAAAGCTATACGGCCTCAGTATCTGTATTATCCTCAGATTCACAATATTCATATGTGTAGAACAAATAAACCTGTAATCACCTTGCACAGTCAAATATCGCAATACATACCATCATGGCAAGCTCTGACGTCACAGTTACGAAATGATCTCTACACCATCGGCGGTTCGTCGAATGTCTCGAAAGCCTCCTCGGATGTCGACCTGCTTTTCTCTCGCACTAGTGAAAGTAAAATTAAAAGAAAAAAACTGCATGACCGCTGTTATCTGTAGACTATGAAAGTTGTAACATTTGACTTACTTAAACTTTATGATTCTCTGCAGTTATTGAAAAAAAAGTAAAATAAGGATTTTATCATGGTTAAATATACAGTAATCAACTGTTTAATGAATTTTAATGAGATTGAAATAGCAGCTGTCTCATTCAACTATCCGGTTTTAAAACGAATTAATATTTATGTACTAAATTATAAAGAGTAAAGATTTGTTTGAACTGAATACGCTCCGAAACTACTGAACCGATCTAAAAAATTCTTTCACTTTCAGATTCCTACATTATCCCTGATGAACATAGGCTATATAATATTTTGATTCATCATCATCATCCATCACCACGCGGGTGGAATCGCGGAGCGCAGCTAGTAAATAATATAATATGTAATTTGCCTGTGTAGCACAATTCAAACATATTATTACGTATGTTAAACATAGTTAATACGAGTAGCAGATTTCTGGTATGAAGTAGACTAGATTGTACAGATTTTATGACGCTTGTAAATTCAACATGTATTCAGAAAGTAAAATATGAACTTTCATTCTGTACCTAGCCTTTTGCTGGCGCAACTAAGTGCAGTTCATAATAAATGCTTTCACTAACAATTATAAAGGACGGTACCTATCACGGCGAGCATGCGCTCTGCAGATTTGGTTTGCGAGCATTTGTTACGCACATTGTTTCGTGAAACCACGAGCATTCTTTCCCGAGCACAGCTTCTCGAATTCGTTTTCCCGGCGAGTTTTCATTTATTGTCATTGAAAATGTATGGATACGGCTTGGACTCTTGTATGTACCCGCTTGCACGCGTCTCCTGTTCATAGTACTGTTGTGTCGCTCTTCCTAGTTGTTTTAAAAACATAAACATTTATTTTAATAAATTATAGCAAAAAGAAATAAATTCTTGCATTTCACTTACATTACTGAACTAGCTGCGAGGTAGATTTAAGAGTGATTTAGAAGACATTGAAGATCACAGAACAAAATCTAATAAGTTTGGAAAAATCTGATTATTTATAGGTACCTACTGCTGACAGTGTTCAAAGTAGTAGATGAGGATTCGCCCATAAGTCAGCAATATACGCGGTGTAACAGTATACGAATTCGAATAATTACCAAAAAAAACGGAAACCGAACGTTTAGTCTTTGGATTCACGTATTCAACTAAGTGTTTGGTTCGCAAATGAATGTGCTTGTGTAACAAATATTCGCGCAACGAATGTTCGCAAATCAAATTCGTAAAGCGATCGTGAGTTTACGAAAGTACCAAATAAAAACAAATTAGCTTATCTATTAATATTAAAATAAATACTTGAAGGTGGGTTATAGTGATTTAAATGCGATTGTTTAATTTGGTAATTTAAATACAATACCAGTAGGTAACCTACCTAATTATGTAAAGTTTATTATGAAGTGCGTCAAAGGTCTCTGAATTCATTGAAAGTTATTATTTTATTACTATAGTAGAATCACAGTCTATGTAAACTTATTTTTTTTGCTGTGGTATAATAGTATAGATATTGCATTTCAAGCCTTTGCTACTGAGACCTAAGGCGATTAAAGTAATTTACAAATTAGATATTGCGCGTTTTAGGTATTAAAGTACTTAGACGTTTTTTTTTTTAGATGACTTGCTCATAAGTGGAGAATTTTATATATGCTTATTAGATATCGCAATAGTTTAGCGATATTTTTATTAATATCGATTTTGATCAAAATACCGTTACTTACTTTATACCGTGCATACGTCATGAATGCAACAAGTAATTACAACCGAGAAGGAACATATTGCGTCAATATCCATAAATTTACTTACAAAGGAAAATCATTAAATCGGTTTGATAATTTTGATTACCATTAGTCTCGGGGTTACTTTGTGGAAATTTAATCGAATAGTACAATTTAAATGGGTACTCCTGACCGATGTTTATATTTTTCTACCGACTTCCAAAAAAAGGAGGAGGTACTCAATTCGCCTTAATTTTTATTTTATTTTGGTCCCATTTAAATTTTATCAAATTCGTTCCAGTAGTTTTTGAGATACACTCCAATTACTGAATAGAATGGAAGTCGGTATAAAATTTTTCAAACTGTACTTGTTTGTTTTTGTAACGGTGATACCCGAGAGGTAACAAGGGTCGGCTATCGTTCATATATCGGATTAGATATCGGTCGGTTAGTTAGATGGTAACGGGTTCGATTCCCACCTCGGGCTTGAACTTTAGATTACGGTAACAAAGTGGTGAACTCCTTGGTCTTGGTCCTGGCTAGCTACCATAAGTTTGAAAATCAGTCGCTAAGCACTTAACAGTGTGTTCAGCCGTGCGATTCTCTAATGGCCGGTCCCAATAATGTATCTATCGCCGGTTTACCTTACTAGAGATAGATATTTGACACTATTTGTATGGACGTTATGTCAAATTTCTATCGGTAGTAAGCAAAACTGTGGTTAGATAGATTATTGGGATCCGTCCTAAGAGCAAACATCGTTGCATCTTTGACAACATCCGTGAAACAAATGACGAGATGACTAGAAACGTTGGAAAAAACAACCTTATGTACATGGGCGATATCTCGTAAAGTATTTGACATTGGTGAGCTCATCGACGAGCGCATCGACGAATCATTAGAGAATCGCACGGCTGGTCTAGTGTGATACCACCTTCGATTCATCACTGCCTATCAAGTGAGGTAGTGGTCAAAAGGTCAAACACTAGGCTATCAAGTGTAATTAAAACACTGTTGATTGGCGAAATGCGGTGTGTGGAGGCAGGACGCCTTACCATACCAATTGTATGGTCACACAATGCCAAATTTCAGCTCTGTAGCAGAAATGTTGCGTAGTACTGCACTTTCTAATTACCACCTGACATTGATTTATGAGTCGGTAATTCGTCGAATAATTTGACTTTCTACACTACGCTCTTTAAACCCTAACACAGTCAGTGCTGCTTGTCTTTGATATTAGTTTTGCTTAAATAAAAATAAAATTGATATTCAAATTAACAATTGATTATATAATAATACCTACTATAACGAACTTCTACCGGTCATAACCTCAACGGAATGCTCGGGGCGCGAGCGACCCTTGACCGGTTTTGTAAATTTAACTGCTAATGCAAAACTGTCTTAAAAATTGCTAAAAAAATGCTTACTTCAACATATTTGTTGTTTTAAAATTTTTAGTCATTGCTTTTGCTTCGCTTGACATGTCAGATGTTGATACGAGTAGATGTATATACAGGTGTATATACATACATATACATATCATACCATAATACCTTTAGTTTGCTTTAATCTTAATCTCTTTGGCATCTTACGTCGTAACTAATTAATAACGTAATTACCTGAGCACTAAATGCATAAAGTAAATTATAATAGTAAAAGAAAACATAACGACGTAAAATATTGCAATGAACAAAGAACTACCTACGAGTATGCGAACAGGTTTGGTTATATTTTGACGTCAAGGCAACCACACGGCCAACGGTATAATATAATAATACGCCTTGTTATATTTATTCATGTTCCAATTTTGGAAAAGTGGGCGACATTGGAATTTCCATTCAAATTAAATTATAGCAAATTAATATGAGGTTACCTTAACCACACACGTTGCAGTTCCTGAAAAAGTAGGTTGATTTTTGCGAAATCTATTGTATTATTGGCCAGATATGGCGAATCGCGAGTCAATGGTTTAAACTAATGTTTCCGAAAAATAGCCACAAACCTAAGCTATTTAAATTAGACGCTATTTAAATATTTATGGACCTCAACGGAAGTAAATGAAAGGTTAAACGAATACTAAATATTATATTATAATTAGATCGTTCTTGTTCTACGTTTTTTTATAATAGGAAACAAGTATATTTTTACAAATTACAACATAAAATTATATGTTGATGCGAATTGATTTCGCATCTACATCAAACGTGAAAACTTACGTCAAACATGATTGAATGAACATAACAAAGATTTCACGCTTTCAGTTGATCTTCAATTGTTTATTAATGTATTTCAATTTAGAATAATTATAGTTTGTTGTCAAGTGACATACCTACGTATAAATAGTAACGTTCACGCACACTTAATTATGTGGCATACATGTATATATATATCAATTGTGATTTTATTGTATACACTTAAAAAACCACGAACAAATACGACCCGATAACTAACATGCTCATCATATAAACATTTGCGTCGGACAACCTGAGATATCTTGCTTCGAATACGAGGTCATTTAGCCCTGTCAAATTTGGATTTGACCCGGAGAAAAATTAAAAGTAGCAATTTTCCTTCAGAATTCGTTGGGAAAGGTCACTGGGACACAAGGAAAATTGCTACTTATAATTTTGTACGGGTGTGCCCCTTTTTTGGGCTAATAACCATCTAGTCTAAGTTAACAGGGTCGTCATCATCGGTTTTTTTAAGTGTAATGAAATTATGTCACTGCAGACATTCACATGTCACATACATGCCATTTTGATTAACAAAACTTTGTTAACTGCCACGTAAAATATATAAATAATATAATCTAACTCTAAGTGTCACTATGGAAGAAAAAATTGAAGTTATTTACAAAAAGAAAATAACTATTAAATTTAAGTAAATTAGTATCTATACCAATGTTTGAAATTTCCAAAGACCAAACAACTGCAAGATTATGTTTACCTAAAATGTGTTATTTCGGGAAAGGGCAATTATGTCCAAAATCTTTATTCCAGCTATAACATTTAAGTACATTGTTTTTCTTTGTTGCAGATATGTATGGCGCTCTCCGCCCTCTACCACACCTTCTCATGTCGATCGGAGTGCGACTATCACACGTTCCTGATGTACGATCTATTCGGCATCGCGCTATCTCTGCTCGCCATCTACACTTCGGGCGTATATTACGCGTTTTGGTGTCATTATGTAAGTAACTAGTTTCTCAAACTTGACTGCTCTATGTTCCTCTACCACACGTTCTCATGTCGAGCGGAGTGCGACTATCACACGTTCCTGATGTACGATGTATTCGGCATCGCGCTATCTCTGCTCGCCATCTACACTTCGGGCGTATAATACGCGTTTTGGTGTCATTATGTAAGTAACTAGTTTCTCAAACTTGACTGCTCTATGTTCCTCTACCACACGTTCTCATGTCGATCGGAGTGCAACTATCAAACGTTCCTGATATACGATCTATTCGGCACGCGCTATCTCTGCTCGCCATCTACACTTCGGGTGTACATTACGCGTTCGGTTGTCATTATTTAAGTAACTAGTTTTATCCAGATCCAAACTTGACTGATCTATGTTCCTCTACCACACGTTCTCATGTCGATCGGAGTGCAACTATCACACGTTCCTTATGTACGATCTATTCGGCATCGCGCTATCTCTGCTCGCCATCTACACTTCGGGTGTACATTACGCGTTCGGTTGTCATTATGTAAGTAACTAGTTTTATCCAGATCCAAACTTGACTGCTCTATGTTCCTCTACCACACGTTCTCATGTCGATCGGAGTGCAACTATCACACGTTCCTGATGTACGATCTATTCGGCATCGCGCTATCTCTGCTCGCCATCTACACTTCGGGCGTACATTACGCGTTCGGGTGTCATTATGAAGTAACTAGTTTTATCCAGATCCATACTTGACTGCTCTATGTTCCTCTACCACACGTTCTCATGTCGATCGGAGTGCGACTATCACACGTTCCTGATGTACGATCTATTCGGCATCGCGCTATCTCTGCTCGCCATCTACACTTCGGGCGTATATTACGTGTTCTGGTGTCATTATGTACGTAACTAGTGTTATCTAGATCCAAACTTGACTGCTCTATGTTCCTCTACCACACGTTCTCATATCGAGCGGAGTGCGACTATCACACGTTCCTGATGTACGATGTATTCGGCATCGCGCTATCTCTGCTCGCCATCTACACTTCGGGCGTATATTACGCGTTTTGGTGTCATTATGTAAGTAACTAGTGTTATCTAGATCCAAACTTGACTGCTCTATGTTCCTTTACCACACGTTCTCATATCGATCGGAGTGCGACTATCACACGTTCCTGATGTACGATCTATTCGGCATCGCGCTATCTCTGCTCGCCATCTACACTTCGGGCGTATATTACGTGTTCTGGTGTCATTATGTACGTAACTAGTGTTATCTAGATCCAAACTTGACTGCTCTATGTTCCTCTACCACACGTTCTCATATCGAGCGGAGTGCGACTATCACACGTTCCTTATGTACGATCTATTCGGCATCGCGCTATCTCTGCTCGCCATCTACACTTCGGGCGTTTATTACGTGTTCTGGTGTCATTATGTACGTAACTAGTGTTATCTAGATCCAAACTTGACTGCTCTATGTTCCTCTACCACACGTTCTCATATCGAGCGGAGTGCGACTATCACACGTTCCTGATGTACGATCTATTCGGCATCGCGCTATCTCTGCTCGCCATCTACACTTCGGGCGTATATTACGTGTTCTGGTGTCATTATGTACGTAACTAGTGTTATCTAGATCCAAACTTGACTGCTCTATGTTCCTCTACCACACGTTCTCATATCGAGCGGAGTGCGACTATCACACGTTCCTGATGTACGATATATTCGGCATCGCGCTATCTCTGCTCGCCATCTACACTTCGGGCGTATATTACGTGTTCTGGTGTCATTATGTACGTAACTAGTGTTATCTAGATCCAAACTTGACTGCTCTATGTTCCTCTACCACACGTTCTCATATCGAGCGGAGTGCGACTATCACACGTTCCTTATGTACGATCTATTCGGCATCGCGCTATCTCTGCTCGCCATCTACACTTCGGGCGTATATTACGTGTTCTGGTGTCATTATGTACGTAACTAGTGTTATCTAGATCCAAACTTGACTGCTCTATGTTCCTCTACCACACGTTCTCATATCGAGCGGAGTGCGACTATCACACGTTCCTGATGTACGATCTATTCGGCATCGCGCTATCTCTGCTCGCCATCTACACTTCGGGCGTATATTACGTGTTCTGGTGTCATTATGTACGTAACTAGTGTTATCTAGATCCAAACTTGACTGCTCTATGTTCCTCTACCACACGTTCTCATATCGAGCGGAGTGCGACTATCACACGTTCCTTATGTACGATCTATTCGGCATCGCGCTATCTCTGCTCGCCATCTACACTTCAGGCGTATATTACGCGTTCGGTTGTCATTATGTAAGTGACTAGTTTTATCCAGATCCACACTTGACTGTTCTATGTTTCTCCACCACACGTTCTCATATCGAGCGGAGTGCGACTATCACACGTTCCTTATGTACGATCTATTCGGCATCGCGCTATCTCTGCTCGCCATCTACACTTCGGGCGTATATTACGTGTTCTGGTGTCATTATGTACGTAACTAGTGTTATCTAGATCCAAACTTGACTGCTCTATGTTCCTCTACCACACGTTCTCATATCGAGCGGAGTGCGACTATCACACGTTCCTTATGTACGATCTATTCGGCATCGCGCTATCTCTGCTCGCCATCTACACTTCGGGCGTATATTACGTGTTCTGGTGTCATTATGTACGTAACTAGTGTTATCTAGATCCAAACTTGACTGCTCTATGTTCCTCTACCACACGTTCTCATATCGAGCGGAGTGCGACTATCACACGTTCCTGATGTACGATCTATTCGGCATCGCGCTATCTCTGCTCGCCATCTACACTTCGGGCGTATATTACGTGTTCTGGTGTCATTATGTACGTAACTAGTGTTATCTAGATCCAAACTTGACTGCTCTATGTTCCTCTACCACACGTTCTCATATCGAGCGGAGTGCGACTATCACACGTTCCTGATGTACGATCTATTCGGCATCGCGCTATCTCTGCTCGCCATCTACACTTCGGGCGTATATTACGCGTTTTGGTGTCATTATGTAAGTAACTAGTGTTATCTAGATCCAAACTTGACTGCTCTATGTTCCTTTACCACACGTTCTCATATCGATCGGAGTGCGACTATCACACGTTCCTGATGTACGATCTATTCGGCATCGCGCTATCTCTGCTCGCCATCTACACTTCGGGCGTATATTACGCGTTTTGGTGTCATTATGTAAGTAACTAGTGTTATCTAGATCCAAACTTGACTGCTCTATGTTCCTTTACCACACGTTCTCATATCGATCGGAGTGCGACTATCACACGTTCCTGATGTACGATCTATTCGGCATCGCGCTATCTCTGCTCGCCATCTACACTTCGGGCGTATATTACGTGTTCTGGTGTCATTATATACGTAACTAGTGTTATCTAGATCCAAACTTGACTGCTCTATGTTCCTCTACCACACGTTCTCATATCGAGCGGAGTGCGACTATCACACGTTCCTTATGTACGATCTATTCGGCATCGCGCTATCTCTGCTCGCCATCTACACTTCGGGCGTATATTACGTGTTCTGGTGTCATTATGTACGTAACTAGTGTTATCTAGATCCAAACTTGACTGCTCTATGTTCCTCTACCACACGTTCTCATATCGAGCGGAGTGCGACTATCACACGTTCCTGATGTACGATCTATTCGGCATCGCGCTATCTCTGCTCGCCATCTACACTTCGGGCGTATATTACGTGTTCTGGTGTCATTATGTACGTAACTAGTGTTATCTAGATCCATACTTGACTGCTCTATGTTCCTCTACCACACGTTCTCATATCGAGCGGAGTGCGACTATCACACGTTCCTGATGTACGATCTATTCGGCATCGCGCTATCTCTGCTCGCCATCTACACTTCGGGCGTATATTACGTGTTCTGGTGTCATTATGTACGTAACTAGTGTTATCTAGATCCATACTTGACTGCTCTATGTTCCTCTACCACACGTTCTCATATCGAGCGGAGTGCGACTATCACACGTTCCTGATGTACGATATATTCGGCATCGCGCTATCTCTGCTCGCCATCTACACTTCGGGCGTATATTACGCGTTCGGTTGTCATTATGTAAGTGACTAGTTTTATCCAGATCCACACTTGACTGTTCTATGTTTCTCCACCACACTTTTTCTTGTTGATCGTAGAACGTCTATCATACGTTTCCGATGTAAATACGATCTATTCGACATCGCGCTATCTCTGCACTGAGAAAAATCTAAAGCTAAAAGCGTCGTAACAACGTCCGATTTGGTTGGTATGACGGCAAAAATCCGACCAAACATAATACGAACAAAAATGCCTTCTATGCAGTAAGCGAAAAACGCTCTACCACGATTTCAACAAGTAGAATACGATAAATATGACTATTTTAGTGATATTTAGCCACATTCAAAAATCTTTTCCATGGTCGCAGTCTCACTATATTTTATAAATCCGCGTATGTCACGCCATTCACACATTACGTGTGTGTGTTACGCGATCAAAACGGCACCACTAAGCCATTTCTGTTATATAAAGTTCAATTTTTGGGGATTAGATTGCGGTTTTAAACGAATTGCATGATTAGATTACAACAGCGCAGACATAAATCATTCGAAACAATACTTTGATTTATTCATACTTTTTTGGAATCGGAGTTATAATTGTGATAGCTCTCTTGCAGTGTCTCTTCAAAGACAATGTATGTCCATATCCGATATTGTAAGTATTTGAAGACCCGCCGGAAGTGCGAATATGTTCTTACGTCCATGTCTCCGGCGACACAGATAGTATTAGAACGTGTATCTAGTGTGTAAACATTGTTTACTTATATATCTGTTCTGGCACTTGAAAGATGTCATTACTTCTAAGAAAAGTATAAGTACTTACATGAAGCTGTTACTAGCTGCTACGAAATCCACAGCATGGTAATAGTAGAGCACTGTATACTGGTAGCGTTCACCTGCAAGATTAAACACCAGTGGGCCTAGCACGAATAACTGCGTAAATGTAACGTAACGTGTCGTTCACGTGAAACAGTACAAACTGCCATGTATGTAGGGCAACTGTGACACAGATAACTCACAGTTTGTACGCCGAAGCGTGACGCGTTGAAGCTTACGATACAAATATGTTCCAAATTGTTTGTGCTACAGCCTATGAACAACTGTCATTTATCTAGGGCATTTGTGTAACAGATAAGTCATAGTTTTTTTTTACGCCGAAGCGTGACGCGATGACGCTTACGATACGAATAGGTACTTTTTCTAAAATTGTGTGGCTCAGTCACCAAGCGCGTAACGTTGTGTATTCGGCAGGCTTACTTGACAACCTGTTACTATTCTAGAGTGTTACCATCATGCTACCAAGCTACATTAGTTTCCATCAAGTGAGATGAAAGTGCCAATACAGTAGTTTCTAATACTTATTAAAAAAAAGAATATTTATTTATATGCTCTTCTATTCGAATTTACAAATGATATTAAATTATCCAATAATGACCTATTCGTTATGATCATTCAACAAAAAACGCGACGCAGTTCGTTATCCTCAAGGAATGTTCGCATATTATTTGTATGTGATTTCACGGTAATTCCTTAAGGATATCATAACGCGCCGCGTTACTGGTTTGAATTTTCAGAGCGAATCAGCAGTGCAAGTACGGTATATTGTCAATCGATAAATTCGACAATTCAACGTCGACAGAATCGGTTTTATTGATTATAAATGTTATTTTGGACATGTCGATCGATAAATTCGACAATTCGACGTTGACAGAATCGATTTTATTAATTATAAATGTAATATTTGATAATGTTAATCGTAAAAAATCCTTTTTAAAGATATTATATATCGAATTTATCGATCGACAAAGTACCGTACCTGCACTGAAGGGCCCAGATAAAAGATATGAAATGCCTGATGGTAAGCTTGATGTCTGCCTATAACAGTTGCTGTGCGTTCCAGATTTATAACCTATAAAGTTACGCAGTACTACACTGCGCTCGTCATCCATTCGCCTACTTATTTTTTTAATTGGTCCAAGAATGTAGTTTTTAATATAATTAATTTATGTAATATTTTTTGAGACAACACGTTTATTTATACAGGTGTAAAGTAATACAATTTAATTAAACATTTCATACAAATTACCTTGGGAACCACGCCGTGGTGTGACAATACGTTTAGTTGAAGCTGCATTCTCAGTAATCCGATATCATAATTATTATTTGCTGTGACTATAGCTGCCCCGACCGCGGCTTCGCTCGCTTGGTCTTGCGGAATACATAACAAAAACATCAGCCCATTATGTTCCCGCTGTCGAGACTCCACTGTTCTAAGATAAACAACCGGGACCGACGGCATATCGTGCCCTCCGAAGCATGGAAGCGCTCAGTTGAATAATGCCACTAGCGGTCACCCATCCAACTCCTGGCCGTAGCAAGCGTTGCTTAATTTGTTGTTCGGTTGAGATCGCCAAGTCAAGCTCCACTGCGAGCGCTTCCGGGGTATGTACGGCGGTTCTAAAATAAAAGTAGCCTAAGTTACTCTTTCGCCTAAGCTTTTTCAGACAGATGTTAGTAAAAGTCTCGTCAAAATCGGTAGGGAATGCTTACAACATAAAGGTTGCCAAAATTTCAAGTTCGTTGCACCAGCAGATCAGGTTCTGAGGCCGTAGCGCTAACAATTTGCGAACAAGTAAGTATTCGTATCGTAAACGTCGACCGACACGGCACGCTCCGGCGTTCAAACTATGAGTTATCTGTGTCACATTTGCCCTAGATAAATGACAGTTTGTGTAGTTTCACGTGAACAACACGTTACGTTAAACGCAGTTATTCGTGATAGGCACACTGCTCTGCTGTAGTCAGTCAGGATAAGTAGTTATGTATAAATTTCTTGAAGCAATACAAATCATTGCAAAAAAACTATGTTAATATATAAAAAATGCATAAAATTCTAACTGGTAAGCATTTTCCAGTCAGAACTTTAAATTGAGTTCCATTTTTAAACAAAATCAAAAGAGAAAGGTGTTGCATGATAAACGACATATCTTAGATACGTACAGCGAATATAATATATCTATGACTGCAAAGTTGTGTTCGCTTCGTAGATAGCGACATGTCATTATATAGTGTTGCTTTCACTCACTCATTAATTGCAACCATGTACCTATAACGTGTAACGGAGTAATAATGTTTTGGGTAGGATTTAAGGAGTCTTTCTGCAATCGGTACCTAAACCTGTCCCCTTTTAAATATTTAGTAAGTACAGTATCTTTAATATGATAGGTATTGTAGTGGCAAAGTAACAATATATTTACGATACCTTTCTTTAACCGAAGACCGTAATCAACACTCGACACTACCTCAGATATACTTCGCCGGCCGCTGCCGCGGCACGCTCGCCTCGCTCGCTTGGCTTGCGCGTAGATTTGTCGCAGTTCAAACCTAACCTAATCTAGGGTTGGAGCCACAATCGTTCATTAATAATTAAGTAAGATTCGAATATAACGGTTTGAAAAACCTTATTCATCAAAATAATTCAATCAATGAAAAAACATACAGCAAATTGTAATACACTTTGCTCACGTGCCGATAGAATGAACGTTATTTCAATGCTGTTTTGCATGTTCAGTGTTTCCTTCGGTATTTGCATCGCCTCGCATGCTCGCTGCTCGGAAGACTAACCTGGCAGTCCACAGACGAATTGATTAAGAGGATATAAAAATCGATAAAATGTGATTTAACTACTTATTTATTTAAATAGTATCACAATATAAGCTTCCTTCTTTCTCCGAAATTACAGGCACATGAGGATGAGACCTATCGATCTCAATGTCTCAGGGTTACAGGCGCAGTGCAGTTGCTTGTACCGTTTCTTAATAACATAAAAAAAACAAAAGCGTGGGACTATTCCGTACCTCAGTTGCAATCAAATGATGATTGAAATATATGATAAATAGCAAATGGCGGTTTTATTACACTTTTGAGAGTTCCAGTCAGCAATTTTCTAACAGTACGGCTATTATATATCTCAGTTACTAGCAAATGTTGATAAAAGATGACAAAAATTGCGGCTCTATGTCACTTTTGTCATCTACAGTGCCTCCAGTCATAAACTTACTAACATTTTTGCTTACTAGAGTTGACAAAAGTCACATAGAGCCGCTATTTTTCAAGATTTCATTCAACATTGGTTAGCGACTGAGATACATAATAGCCCTGCATTTCTGCTTACTGCAGCTGTCAAAACGGACATGAAAAGGCAATTTTTTAAAATTTCAATTAACATTTGATTGTAACTGAGATACGTAATTGCCCTGCCCAACGTATTAAAAGTTGCAGTCAAAATAAGGTATGTTAGTACGAGTCTTGGGTCCGTTCGTTATTTCGGTGTCCCTTGTCCCCGAACTATAACACCATATTATATTTAGGTAGTTACGTTAAATTGAATTAAAAAAACAATTTTTATTTAAACGTAATGCCAGACACAAACATGCAACTGGCTACTTGGATGGTATTCTGTCATGTCAAAAATAACCTAAAACAAATTTGCTTCGTGCACTTGATTAATAAGTATAAGTCACAATTAATTAAAAATATAATGGTTGTGGTAATTACGACAAATTGCAGATCTCAAAAATAAATAACAAAATTACATAGTAGTTATGCTTTAAGACCGACTAGGACTCGCGTAATATTTACCGGAAATAGTATCCGACCAGTCACCAGCTCATCGTAAAGTGCTTGTCAAACTGTGGCCCGCGCTCGCCGCTGTGCACAAGAGTATCCCAGAAGAACTTCAAATAAGTTCGAAACTGCTCGGAGACTATTTCCGGTTAATATTACGCGAGTCCTAGCCGGCCTGAAAGCATAATGATGAACATAACTCGCGATAGTTTTCTATCTCAAATTACATAGTTGTGTTTGTAAAGTCTCCTAGGCTAAAACATGCCACGCCACAAAATTTTTGTATCATTTATGTTTTTTACAGTCCATAATTAGCAAAATAACAATAACACATAGGTACATACAAAATTCAACAAAATAAAACATACAAATTTTAACAAAATGAATACGCTTGGCCTTCTAATAATAATGTAGGTTCAAAGTAAAAGTTGTAAATTTGTCCGACTTTTGTGGCATAGGAATCATAGGATGCTGTGCAGACGTTAGGTAAAATATATGTATTAATATACTCGTTTATGCGCGTTTCATCTGCTTGGAAAAAAAGGATATTGAGATGCTTTGAGAACTACCTTTTGAATCGGAATAAAAAAGTAATCTAAGTTAATTCCTGGTACAAACGATTCCACACTAAACTTCATACAGGTTGAGTTGTTTTTGCGTGATTGAGTAATAAAACACAATTCGAACTAACCAAATATAATACTAGCTGAATCGCGCGGTTACACCTCCGATGGTGATGGATGATGATAATAAAAGTTACATAATTATGTGTTAATCCAGTGCCTCATTCATCTACTTAACAAATTTTATTCAAATCTAGCTGCTTTTGCGCGATTGAGTAACAAACATACATCCATACATCCGAACTTTCACATGTATAATATTATAGGCCAGTAAAACTTTACACTAAATTTTCGATCCAATTATTTTTTCGGTTTAGGATCACTTACTGAGCATAAAATCACAAAATGCTGACAGATCCAGGTGACGCCACAATCGCAATCTTGAAAAAACGTTTTCGGTCGATATCTCGGAAACTATGCACTTTAGGGTAGAAGTCATAGAGACTATTATTATAGATAATATTAATAATATTATTCTCTAAAGAATAAACTAAATTCTATTTTTACTGGCCTAATTAGTAGGATTACATATGTAGGTATGCAATTCATAATATATTATACAAGTTTATTTACGCTGAACTTATATTTTCATATTTCATATTTATTCATAAAATCCTATTTTACATGTCAACTAAAAGTTACTATTTACATTACTTGACATAGTTGTGTAATAATATAATAATAAATGTCCAATTTAATATAACAATGGAATATCCAAATTACATTAAAAATAGAGCACAATAATATTAGGACAGTGATGTCAAGTCCATTGAATATAAATCAATGTCAAAATTATAATATTATAAAATTATATTAAATATAAATTTACGGTCAGTAAAAGAAAATTAAATTCAAAAAGTTACATTCAAAAATAATGCAGCTATAAGTATGTTATAATTATAAAATTCATAAAAACTGTAATAAGATTGCTCGATCATTTTTTAAATTTGTGTTGAAAGGACTTCAGATTGGTAGCTGCTGTAATGTCGTCTGTCAGGTGGTTGTAGACGGTCGGAGCCATGACATGTGTCAACTTGGAGGACTTCACCAACGTCCGCGGGACGGACACGAGTCTATGTCCGTCACGAATTGCCATGTTCTGCTTGGATCCATATATACGAGCCTTCCGAACATTCTGGGCTATGTCGGTGACTTTCGTTCGACTTCGGATCTTCTCATTTTTGATAATATTCGTAATATCGATAAGTTAATAGTCGGAAATTCATCGTAAAATGCTTCTCAAACTTAAGTAAAGGACAGAAGAAATATAAGTACCACCATACCCAAGGCTTTCTCAGTAAGTAATTTCGCATACATAATAATTCAATTGCAGATAACAAGTTAACTATATGTTTAAGCGTAGTTTGCTGCACGACATCTTATATTGTCACTGTAGTTTACAAATATCTCGTTTATTCGCTTATTTATTTACACTATATAAAATCTATGATGACGTTGAATTCGTATACTGATTTATGTCTAAATTAAGGAACATATTCATAACATATCCAGACATAATGAGGTTATATATAAGTTTAACTTCTGTGTCTATGTGTGGAATTAAGCCTGGAACGACTGGTCTGATGGAGATTTCGATGTATGGTTCTTATGAAATAAATAAATTCTTACGCTTTTCATAAGAACGGTTACGGTTACGGTTTCAAGCCTTATTTAATTTTAGTGGTATCTGCCCTCTCTAAGATCATTTTTGTTATTACCTATTTAAGAAACCAAAACATATGGTAAAAAGTAAAATATATCTATTCTATCTATATATATATATAGAAGAATAGATCTATATATATATACACCGTATCTTCGGCTTCATTACGCACTTTAAAATGAAATATGCCCCAAATTTGAAAATTCGTCCTTCGTAATATTTAAAACTAGACCTTTGAAAATGGTTAATTGATATTATTTTTTACTAGCTGCTCTCCGCGGTTTCACCCGCGCGGTGATGGATGATGATGATGATGATGAATCTTATGTGGGTGAATGTAGCAATCCAATGGTAAAAGAATTTTTGAAATCAATCTACTACTTTTTGAGCCAATTCGTTACAAACATCCTTACATACTAATAATAATAATAAGTTTATTTATTTCCACAAATAAGAATATACAATTTGTTTAAAAACTAAAATACACAATAACAATTAATTACTAAAAAGCCATGGCTTGTGTTGCGTCTATTAACTTAGTCTGCTGTCGCACAGAACCTACACTAAGAAATGATTTCTTGTGTTGTAGATTCTGAATACCCTTCAAGTGTTACAGTAGGATGTTATAACATTTTTACCTTGAGATACATGACTATAAACTATATGTGTGTAAATTACATTATAATGTTTGAAAATAAAAAGTGAAATAGAATAAAGTACCTAGTTAACTATTTAAAAGTATTACAAATATTTTATACATTCTTATCATTTATGTTTTGTGTCTGAGTTTGCGAGTTAGTTATACACAGTGTGTGTGTGTGTGTGTGTGTGTGTGAGTGTGTGTGTGTGTGCGCGCGTGTGTGTGTGTGCGTGTGTGTGTGTGTGTGGTAATCTTTCCTCTTTATAATATTAGTATAGATGTATAATAAATGTTCATATAATACTTTATTCGGATATGTTCACCGATACACGATTAAAGAAATTTCGTTCAAAAGAAACAACAACACAAATTTTCCCATAAACACCGTAACACATAAGTCGTTGCCGTCGATGGAATGAATCAACTCCATTCAGTTTTTATGGAAGATTTAAGTAAAGTAATAATGTATGTAATCCCAACAAATATTCAGATATTTTAGTGAGCTCATCAGTTTTTTGTAACAGAATAAGTATATTTTTTTAGAAAATACAAGTACAATTTGAAAGAATTTATACCGACTTCCATTCTATTCAGTTATTGGAGTGTATCTCAAAAACTACTAGACCGTTTTGATGAAATTTTAATGGGACCACACGGGAAGGACCAAGTTGCAAACAAAAGAATTTTGCAAAATTGGTTTACTCAGTCGCGAGTTATGAGGTAACAAACATAAAAAAATACAGCCGAATTCGGCTGTACTCAATTGAGTACCTCCTCTTTTTTTGGAAGTCTGTAGAAATGTATAATGTATAACACATATACTGTAAAATTTGAAAGCGTTCACGCTGAGTGAATTTTATACAACCTTATAGCTTCCCTACCATTTCGCCTTCTAAGAATAGATTTGCGCTCGAATCTTTAGTATGTAGATAGAGCTCTCACAATTTTGATTGCTATATGACAACGAGGTCAGTAGTGGCTAGAACCGTTACTATTTGTAGCGGTAAACATCTTATTTCAAATTATAAAGCCGGCAAGTTTCAGAATAACAATCAGTAGTAAGTTATGAGTATTGATAGGAAATAATAAAACAATGCAACAACTCTGGAACCACCCATTATAATAATCGCTAATTACACACGTAACGAGGGGTGTATAACGTGGTACCTCTTCAGAAAAAGTCTGCTTTAATGGGTTACACCGCCCTGCCGTGAATTATAGAAGTGTGTAGGCATCACCATTATTAGTATAATTTCTGCGAAAACGCCGATGTCTCGGAGAAGTGAAAGCAGTCATGCCAGGCAGCTATGAGCGGCATTGGAACTTTTATATAAACGTGGTGCATCTTACCAAACGAATTTGCACGTTCTTCTGTTTTTTTAAATAGTGCAGTGTCAGCATTACGGGCGAAACAAATTTTCTAACCTCCAGTTTCTGGAGCGTTTGTCAAGGTTTGATCAGCTAGACGAAAATCTGACCGCTGATTGGTCTCATGTCGCGCCTTAGAATACCATTGACCAATAAGCGTTCAGTATTTAGTTGGTCAACTAATCTAGGCTTTGACAAACGTCCTAGAAAGTGATGATCACTCGTAAATCTACAGACCGCTGTACATAATATTTATCTAATATAAAAACCTGCTCTACTCACGTAATTGGTAACCATTATCGACCTAGGTTTCGGGCAGGTCCGATGCCGAGCTTAGGGAATTTACGCTGCAATATCGTTGCGATTTACTACATCGACTAATCACGTTAGCAAAGTCGATATTAAAATAAATATGTCAAACTAGCGAGAATTTTCAAACAAAAATAGCTAACCTATAAAATTTTATTAAGGGGCATACTCTAGTAGTAATTGTCTTCAACCTACCTACTAACTAACCTAAGTGATACTTATGCATAATTAATCAACAATAACCCAGGGTTATTGCGGTTATTGATTATTGAGTTATTATATATTCATACAACCGCTGGCCATCGTGAGAATTCTGAATCGAAAACCACACGTCAAAGAGAATACCCAAGTTTTTTAAGGAACTTGATACAACAAAGGAACAAGCCAGTGTTTGGTGTCCATGGAAGTCCGCGTATGTAACAGATTCTTACAACCAGTGTACTCTGTCACAATAGTGTTTAGCAACTTTAACTACATGGGTAATGGGCAAGAGCACGGTGAGTTTACAAACGCAAGGAGGGTACACACGATTGTACTGTGCCGATTCAAATAGATCGTTGGGTATGCGATGCGCATCCGCCTGTTTTGTAACGATTGCGACGACAATGACCTTCTCGACTTACTTACGCTGTATTATTTACTCCGGGTGCGTAGCAGGTACACGGTTTTAATTGATATCATAATAATTTCATCGTAAAACCACATTAAAAATTTTGTTTGTCTAGTAGACTCAGTTCAGCGGCTTATGCTGTTAAAAAAATTGACGATTTACTGATGTAGACACAGCTAGTTTATTTTAGTTATTTCCATAGCGTTATGACTTATGGCATACTGCTCTGGGGATGTTCTGCAGATCTTAATTCTATTTTCATACTGCAAATAAGCGAAATACGAGCTATCTACAGTTAAGCTCCCAGAGTTTCCCTTAGAGAGAAGTTTAAATATAAACATTCTAACTGTTATCTCTCGGTTTATCTATGAAAATCTAATGTATGTCAAAAAAAAACATGAACAGTTTTGAAAAAAGGAGTGATGCTCATTCCATCAACACGCGGAATAAGCACAAGATATCCGTACATGTAACGCGTCTCCACAGAATAAGTTATTCTTTTATGGGACAATGTATACAATTCTATTATAAACTTCCCAATGTTATCCGAGATTTGCCTTTTAATAATACTACTATATAATAATACTATTAAAAATAAACTCTGTCAAAAAAAGGTTATTACAAAATTTCTGATTAATTGGAGGATAAAACAGCTTGGGACTGATTATTATAGTCTCTTTTGTAAGGCAACACACGCTGGAGCTAAAAATAAACGAACATTTGTTATATACATTAACAAATTGGCGATATTTTTGTTTTTAAAGACAAGCCCACGAGTTTCTTGCCGGATTGTCTCAGTCGTGGTCGCATTCTGTTCCGGTTGAAGATTTAAGAAAAAAATAATCTAAAATGATTGAATTTTTAAGTGCCCGTTAGGCGTATACAGAATAAATAATTTGTTTTCATTTAGTAAACTGCTTTGTTATGAGACGGAAATGTCAATCACGAAATTAGGATGGTTGCTCTAGCTAATAAAAAAACGCGTGGTTCCAACCCTAAAACTGTGTGCCTAGCACTGCGTAAGCAGTACAAACTGTCATGTGTCTGCAACTGCAAAGGCCTATTCAGACCTGGGCGTCGCTACCGCGAGCGTTAGAGAAATCCGAAAGGTTATGGGTTAATTTCGCTGTTCACACCAGAGCGGATATCGCTACCGCGCGCGGTAGAGATATCCGTTGGCAACGGTTAGCGGGGCGAGGGCAGGAAGCATGTCGCTCTCGCTACTTGCTCCCGCGTCGCCCGGCGGAACCTCGCCAAAAAAGAGAAAATACCGCCTCACTAAGCGGAACAAGTTTCACTGCTGTTATGGAACTTCATACTATTTACCCATAGAGTTCCGCGTGGTATTTCTCGCTACCCACAGCGGTAGCGAATAACGCTCAGGTCTGAATAGGCCTTAACACAGAGTTGGTTGGTAACTTGTGCAAGAGGCTGTCTTGATCTCTCCACGTAGCTCGTTGCGCGACTTTGAGCTTACACACAAGGCCATACATATATATACATACATATACATACATATATACATACATATATATATACACGGGTGATGAAACCTAGTTCAGCAGCAGATGTACTAAAGCAAGACTAGATTATGTACGTATTATAAATGTTCATGTTCTAAAGCCCTGTATATTTGTAAGAAAATCCTATGTATAACTGTTTTTAACAGACTTTAAAAAAAAAGGAGGGTCTATGTTCATGTGTATGTTTTTATGTCTGTGTTATCTGATTTATCTCCATTTGTAGACCGATTCTCAAAATTCGTTTTTTGTTTGGTAGAGTACCTATACTTCCGAGGTCCCATTTAAATTTCATCAAGTTCGGTCAAGCAGTTTTTGAATTATAATCCAAAAACTGTTGATTTATCTTGATGATATCTTCATTGACAATCGATCCCGTAAATAGCAGGGATGACTCCAAATGGAGTTCTTTTTTAATTATATTTTTTAATTAATTGAACCTAACTTTAACACTAAAAAGTGTGAAATAACTTGTTGAAGTCGGTACCATGCGCACAATTTGCGATAATAGGTATCTACTTTTGAACTATCATGGTACCGATTTCAACAAGTTATTTCACACTTATTGGTGATGAAGTCGATTTAAAAATTTTGGTAATTTTTTATTTCATCATCATCATCTCAGCCGTAGGACGTCCACTGCTGAACATATGCCTCCCACATGATTTTCCAAAAGGACCGGTTGGAAGCGGCCTGCATCCAACGTCGTCCTGCGACCTTCATCAGGTCGTCTGTCCACCGCGTCGGTGGATGACCTACGCTGCGCTTACCGGTCCGTGGTCTCCACTCCAGAACCTTTCGGCCCCATCGGCCATCTGTTCTGCGTGCTATGTGCCCTGCCCACTGCCACTTCAACTGGCTAATCTTCTGAGCTATATCGGTGACTTTCGTTCTTCTACGGATCTCCTCATTTCTGATTCGATCACGTAGAGAAACCCCGAGCATAGCCCTCTCCATAGCTCGTTGTGCGACTTTGAGCTTATCTATGAGGCCCATAGTAAGAAACCACGTTTCAGTGCCATAAGTCATCACTGGTAACACACATTGGTCGAAGACTCTTGTCTTGAGATTTTTTTTTATTTAATAAAGATTATTCTTATTAATTCGATGATAAATCATACTTAACACAAAAAAATCTGTTTTCCAGGAACTCCGTCTGTTCTACATGACGTCAGTGACACTAATCTTCGTAGCGGCGATGGTGCTCCAAATACCGAGGCTGTGTGTGCCGTACCCGGTGAAGATGTGCGTCTTCATCGGATGGGCGGCGTATGGAGTCCTACCCACCCTGCACTGGACTTACGCTATGGGAGGATTTGACAACCCTATGGTCCAGGTATTATGACACAAAATAAAAAATAGGGACTGATAAAGATTCTCTTGATTGTACGCTCTCGTATAACGGGGCTAACCTTGAGGTTCGCATTAACTGTTTGAAGCTTCATCAATCAAACTGTTACGTTACGTTACTATACTTGGATGGGTAATGATAATTTTTTTATTGCCAAAGTAGGAAGACAGGCAGGCGGCCCACCTGATGGTAAGTGGTTACCGTCGCCTATAGACGTTTGCAAGTTTGCAGCACCAAGGGCGTTGCAAATACGCTGCAGACCTCTAAGAAGTTTTATGACTCCCATTTTTAAACGAGAACGCCAATCACAAGATAATACGTAGGAGAGATCGATTATCGACTATAGATGACATTTATGTCGCCAACTCATGGTAGGGCTACTGTATTCCCGGACGAACTCATTCACAAAGAGTTCAGTGGAAACCTCTTAAAACAGTCACAAAAACAAAAAAAAAAACACTCACTCACTAGCATTTGTAATGTTATTTTGATGTGATTATTACGCCTATTTCGTTGTGCAACTTCTGATACACGAAAAACTTTTTAATACGTATTTAGGTACTTCTAATATTTTTTAACTTTTTCATCAGGACGATGAGAATATACGAAGTATAGAGATTACTACGTCAATCTCATGTGGGGGTTTTTAGGATTTTTCTCTGATATTTCTAAATTAAATCGAGGAAGTATTACGTTTTTGAAAGTGCTTAAATATGATTTAAAAAAAAAAGTACTTATGTATGAAATAAACCATCTAGCTATATAAGCGTAAAAACCGCAGCCTACTCAATCTAAAAATACCTTGGACTCTATTATAAGAATGTTGACGCGACATTGTCTAGCTAATTTAAAATCACTTCAAACAATTTACACTAACTGGAGACATCCTTGCTATTAAATACATCTGTCGCTCTGATTATTACATATTATGAGGTATATGTTTATTATGGTTATGTTGACACGTGCAACAAATAGGTGTAGTAATATTGAAACCACACACGCAGAATCTTGCAACCAATTAGGACCTGAAGTTAACTGCTCCCAGGAAGTAGCTAATATTCAAGCAGGTTTATCCCTGAAAAACTAGGCCAAAGACGGCAATTACCTCCAGAACGTAGACTAGGTAAACACGGCCTAAGCAGGGCCTGGGCTGGGGTGCGGCGCGGGGAGAGGGTCATGCAGGGTACGATGTAGGTGAATGAATAGTTGGCTTGAGGATTGCTGAGTGCATTGACCCCAACGAACTCTCAGAACAGGTATGTCTAATAGGGCTGTCCAAAAAATTTTGACGGATAATATTTTTAACTATGTATGAAAAAAAATTAAGCGACTTAATGTTGATGCCTTGTCATGTGAATCCTGTTTACTCCATCTTACATATGACCTTTCAGTATTACTACACCTTTTTGTTACACGCTATATATAAAAAGTATAGTCTAATACAAGTATAGACTCGCAAAATTATGCTTTCGTACATTATGATCTAATAGCTGACGAGAATAGGTATCGGGCATATCCTGAATTCACGTTGATAACGTCGTTTTTGATATTAAATTCGTGAAAACTTGCACTCTCGATCTAGCGCTTGGCGGGTCAACATCTCCTGAGGATGCCTCGTGTAGAGCCGAAATACTTGTCGAATCGTTTTGGTTGATTGGGTTGTTTTGTGTGTTGCTTATTCTGTATACTTCCTATTTGCATTTTATGGGATAGGTGCCCACTGCATTTCTGCCATAAGCATTTATCCAGCGGAAGTGTCACAAAATATTTCTTTTAATACCGTTTTTAAAATGGATTTCCGCAAAGTAACGCATTATCAATAAATTAAATGAAAAGTATTTATAACTTCTTTTAAATGTATGTAAGAATCCAAAATTAGACTAAGGAAGAGCCAAAGAAGAAATATTCTTGGTAAAACCTATACACGAACTGCGATGATGTTGTCTCGGGCAAAATAAAAAAGTCAAGACAGAATGTTGTGAACAGAGAAGTGAGGCCGGTTTTCTAAACTACATGTGCGTGCATCGGTGCCGCCATGATTATTCAAATTAAATTAAAATTAATTAATAATTACATTTAAATTAAACGATAATTAAAACTTTATGTGTTGCTCCCACGCGCCGCGATAGTTCGACTGACGAGTCAAGGCGTAGTTTCGTTGTACGTGTTGTATGTAAATATGTATGGACACGGCGAGGCGTAGTTTTACGCAACCTCACTTCTCTGTTCACAACATTCTGTCTTGACTTTTTTTTTATTTTGTCTGAGGATGTTGTTAACTAAATTAAATAGTTGTAAAAAGTTGTAAATTATTGATACGTGAGCGGCTTCGCTCGTTTGCTCTATGCTATAGGAATATATTCCATTTGCTTGAAGATAATTCTGCAGTATTTTGGTCACATCGCTAGAAAGGAAGGAGATAACCTCGAAAACTTGTGGTGACTGGAAAAGTCGATGGCAAAAGATCTCGAGGCCGCAGTCCAATGCGTTGGTCCGACCAGATCCGCACCACTCTTGATACATCCGTTTACGATGCTCTACACATAGCTGGTGACCGAACACACTGGCGTAATATCTCAAAAGAAAGGACAATGGGTGGAGGAGGTCACGACCCTCAGACATGAGGATTACGACTCAAGGAGGATAGTATACAAAGCCACAGAACTAAATTGAATTTATTAGGGGTGACATTTCCGTAAATCCTTCTTTTAATAGTCGATACTTACAACATAAACGGAGTCAACTGCCAAAACTTCCAAGTGTAGCCCAGTGGTTTAGGCTCTGTCACATAGTCTGTCTCAAATAACAACCATTTATTTGTGACGTCCCTATGCCGTGTATAATAAATCTGACAGTATATGTATGTTTTTGTTTTCAGATGTTCTTCCCTCGAGTCATAGGGATGTATGCTATCAGTGGTACAGCCTTCATTATTTACGCCTTCAAGGTAAGCGAACTTGATCAAAAAATATTTGTAGTGACACAGCTAAACTCAAGAAGGTATCTATTCAAATTCAAATTCAAAATTTGTTTATTTGGGCAACTATTTGGATCCATATTAGGTTAGTGTAAACGCAATTAAACTTAAAATTAATGTTAGTACAAATTCAGCTAAGTAATTAATTGTTATAAAATTTTTATTAAATTAAAATAAAGGCGTCCGCCCAGCCAAGGATAGAACGAGCCACAATCTCACTCGATCATCACCGTGACGAAATATCTATATAAAATGACTATACTTATAATAAAATAGTAGAGGCCAAATAGTCTGTACTTGGAAGAAAAATAATAAGAACTGGGTCAGAAGACGTAAAATTACTGAACAATAATATGACTTTTTTGAAAAAATACGACTAAAGTTAAATTGAAACCATCTTACGAAAATACGTTTTTCATAATAATTAAGAACCACATCGGAATCTCCATCAGACCAGTCCTTTCAGGGCTAATTTCACACAAAGACACAGAGGTTAAACTTGTAAATAACCTCACTGTGCCGGAAATATGTTCCCTAATTCAGTATAGTAATTCAACGTTATTGCTTTTATATTTGATATATAAATAAGCGAATAAAAGAGATATTTGTAAACTACATTGGCAATATAAAATCTCGTGCAGCAAACTACGCTTAAACATATAGTTAACTTGTTATCTGCAATTACATTATTATGTATATAAGTACGCGAAATTACTTACTGCGAAAGCCTTGGGTATGGTAGCACTTATATTTCTTCTGTCCTTTACTTAAGTTTGAGAAGCACTTTACGATGAACTACCGACCACTATCCATATTTATAATAAATGAGTAGAGGTCAAAAATATGTACATGGAAGAAAAACAAGAACAATTTGAAAAATTTTATACTGACTTGCATTCTATTTAGTTATTGGAGTGTAACTCAAAAACTACTGGACCGAATTGGATAAACTTTATATGGGACCACACGGTAAGCACCAGTTTTCAAGCAAAAAATAATTTTGAGAATCGGTTCACCCTATCGAAAGTTATGAGATAACAAACATTAAAAAACATTCGAATTGAGTACCTCCTCCTTTTTTTTTTTTTTGAAAGTCGATACATAAAAAATAATGGAAATTTGGTACATGGATAGAATACAACCCGGAGCTTACAACCATAAACATAACATCTTGATACGTCACGTACATACAAGATGGCAGCTTTCAGCAAGGTATTAGCATACATTCTCTCAGTTGGCGTTGTGTGGTCGCCATTAAACCTAACGCTCGTCGTCGCACTTACTGTGACTTTCGTTTTTTTTTTAGTTGGAGAGTGAATCTCTAACTCGCCTATACAAGCGAGGCACGAAGATGAGATTCAATATTTGTCTATAGTTGGCATAGAATTATTGGCCGTGCAATATCGTCACGGCCTGATATTTCGCATTTAAGCATAATCGGAAGCAACACGGACAGATTTTGTACAGAGAATAAAACGGGGCCAGGAAAAGCCGACCATATATTTCAAATCCATGTACACGAATTATTGGCAGTGCATTATTAGCTGTACATTATTCGGCAGTGCATTATTAGCTGTACATTATTCGGCAGTGCATTATTATGCTTGTACATTATCGCCTCCCACGAATGTGGATGAACAGAATACTATCATACTTTAGTTTGATGTCCTACACAGGCGAATTACTACTTGCCTTTATCATTGCGAGTATAGATCTAATACTTTTCAACGAGCAATTTTTGTATATATTATCTGAATAACCTATATATAATCTGAATCTCGGAAAAGGCTCTAACGATTTTCATGAAATTCAGCATGCAAGAGGTTTAGGGGGCGATAAATCGATCTAGCTAGATTTCATTTTAAGAAAACATCATTTTATCAGTGATTTCAAGTAATGAAAAACCGCTACAATAAACTGTTTTACCGACACAGCAACACTAAAGCTACTTGACAGCGTTGTTAAGCAACACGTAAGTGAATGTAGCTTTCCAATGGTGAAAGAATTTTTTAAATCGGTCTTGTACTTTTTGAGCCAATTCTTTACAAACATACATACAAATCTTTCCTCTTTATAATATTATAGTATAGATAATTATTAAGCGGATAGCAGTCGTAGGGTTTCATACTTATAGCTGGTTCACGTAAACTAATAATTACTTGTATTGATTCCAGGTACCAGAGCGCTGGTTCCCCGGCAAGGTGGACTATATCGGCCACTCCCATCAATGGTGGCACGTCTTAGTACTAGGAGCTCTTTACTATTGGCACAATTCTGGCATGATGTACGTACAGTACAGAATGAACCACGGCTGCGCCAATACCATGAGGATATTCTAATCTATTATACAATAATGATGATTAAGCTCTACTATACTGTGTAAGAACGCTTAATGATGCTACAAAGTTAAGGTATCAAAAGTTTATGCTACGTTTTATGGCATACTAAAAGATCTTTTATGTTACAAAAATTCTGGCATGATTTACGCAGCGTGAACAATGAACCAGTATTTAAATGTATGTATTGTAATTCTCGTATACATTTTAATGTTATTTTGACGGTTTAACTTAAGTGGTAGGTATAGTCGACTGTCTCGACCGTCCGGGCTACTTCCTCATGGAGTACAGCACCCGGCTGTGTTCACGCTCGTGGCCGGGACGGTTACGAAACCGGTCGAGATACTCGACTATACCTACCGCGTAAGTTAATCTTTCCTATACCGTGATATTTAAAACAAAAGATTTATGAATGAAACTGACGTATATATGTCTCTGGGACTCAAAGGGTTAAACCGTCAAAATACCATTAAAATGTGTAATACTTACGAAAGTTTCTCGTATACATGTATAACTTTTATTATTAACTGGCAAAACACTCACGTTAGGAATCAAATACGTCGACCCGAGTTTCGAGCAAGTAAGATGCTCACGGCGACTTCTGCGAGCTCTCGGCTTCTTATCATTGTAGTTTATTTGTTTAAGCAAGTATAAGTCGCTCAAAACTTTAGTGACTCCTGACTGGCACGCATTTGAATACATAATTTCTCCCAATTTAATTGTAGCACATCCTAGTATAGGAGCTCTTTGCTACTCGCACAGCAGTATAGTAGTACACAATGAACCATGTCTGTGCCAATACTACACTGGGCAGTAAATAAAGCGGATTTGACCATGCGTTTTGAAATAAAAGCGATCACTGCTCACTTACTGTTTTGCCGACCGCCGTATACAGTAACTCGCTTATGACAATTTACTGCATGTGGTTTTCGACAGCCTTTTATAGGAATTTCCAAATTTCAAATACTTAACCTAAATGTGTCATTTAAATCAACAACTATAATAGTAGGCAGCTCCACTTAGTTCAACAAGGTTTTGAAAATGATGATAGATGATATTGAGGGTCCTCCCGCAGATAGGACTTCGGTTCGAATTCTACTTCGTCTCGGCTTAGTTTCGGTAAAGTAAATGTACAGCATGTTAGGGCATGCTTGCCTGGGTCTACCAACCTCTCACATCTTTTGGCTAATTACCTAAAGATGAGTTTTTATTGTGTTACCAGAGATAATGGTGGGATACTGTAAATTCACAGTACCATTTCATGCAGTACCTACCTAGATTCAGTATGTCACATATTTCGTCCCTAATGGGGAAAAGAGGATAATTCATTTACTGAAGTTTTCAGGAGAGCTTTCAGATTTTAATAGACCATAGTCTTATATAACCCGAAATGAAACTAAAAAATCATATGAGTATACAAAGAAATATATACAAAGACAGTGTTACAGATAGGTTTGTTTTGTTATGTTACTGGCAGCTGTTTGTGAGAGCCAATTGCCGTTTCAGTTTTATTGTGACCACCTTAGACCCCATCGTCACCTTAAGATATTGGTCATAAGATGACTTATCTATTGTTTATTAAAACTTGTTTATTTATTGATTACAAGTACTAGAAATACTTGTTATTACATACATGACAAATTTTTTGTAAAACGTATCTTAAATACAGTTGCATGTTTAAGCAATGGGTTCCAAACTAGGCGCGGCCTGGATTTTGGATACCCTTAAATTTTTGGTAAAAATTATAATTCCTCATTCAAAATCATTGGACTTAACAGAATAAGTGCTTTACATGTTTATGATTTAAAGAGAAAGTGTGTGAGTATGGAGTGTGTGTGTAAGTTGTAGTTGTATGAATGTTATGCGAACAGAAGTAATGTTATAATCTTGCAGTTAACATGTTAATAAACTTTCAGTCTCTTCATATGAGAGAGAGTGTAGCCAAGTGCGAAGTTTTATCTTAGCTTCTCTTGGTGAGCATGGAGTGATGTCACAGTGATCAAGGACTCTATTGTAAGTATAAAGAAATGACACTAATGGCATTCTGCGAGCAAGTACAGTATTCGTCCTAGGAAGGAATAGTTGACAGGTCGTTTACGTTTACTGGTGGAATATGATTTTGGTGTATATGTCTTTAAGCATGCGTGTAGAATAATTTGACGAACACTGAGGACTGACACTTCTTTGTATAGGAGGTCCGTAGAGTAACGCCTGGGTTTTCCCGTCATTATTTTGAGGATTGCCTTTTGAGCTCAGAAGAATTAAAAAAATCACCTATCTAGAGAAAAAGTTCGGCCAAAAGTAACTGTGATTGATATTATGATTATAGTTTGTATTCGTTTCTGGGACCATAATTGTTATTAATTTTGTATTTAAAATTATGTTTCTGTTTTATGAATCCAGTTTGAATTTAAAGATTGTGTATACTTATGGGTTTTGAATTATTTTGATGATCTGACTGCTAATAATTATGGTTGGTAATTGTATTTTTTTAATGCAAAGTTAATAATTATCGCTCGTTTAAATATTGATCTGACCATTTTTTTTATAAATCACCGACTTTAAATTAGTTGGTGAGTATTTTATATTTTAATAAGGTTATACCAACTTCTGTTATGTTATTATGTAAAAAAGATTAGCTGTGATTTGTTGAATGAATTTTGTGATCATATTTTGCCTTATGACGATATGTGTTTTAATTTATTTATTACTTTATATTGTTATTGGGAATGGGATTTGTGGTAAAATTAAAAATATACTTATTTGGAGTAACATATTGCTTGTTTTTTATTTAAATAATTTGAGTATAAGCGCCATCTAGTGGATAGTAGAAAAGAGAAAAGCTGAACCTCGGTAGGCAACCATTTTTACGTTTTGATTCGGTGCATTCTTTAGTTTGTCTACTCCCCGATGGATGTCGCTACGTGCTTCATAATGCCATTAATAATTAATGACAGAATTATTCTGTGCTACATATCAAATGAACACCTAAAGTTCCAAGGTAGTACTTTCATGAGCTGTGTCACGATTCATGTAACATAATAAAATATCACTGACTTAATAATTAACAAGAAAATACCTTGATGTACTTATATGTTGATACATTCAGTCTAGGAATTTTACTTCATATGTTCGTCACAAAATTAAATATACACGGAACGGGGGTGGGAAAAAAACAACAATGGCTAAGGTGGGATTTGTTTATTTTTGCTATATTTGTGTTTCTTCGCGTTTGGGTGTGCAATAATGGTGGATTATTACCGTTAAGTGTTCATAACAGTGCACGAGTGAGGGCATGTGTACAAAGTCATGTACAAAATCATGAAACGTTTGTGTGTACTCCTCGTCATCCTCTTTGAAAGTTTTGGTACTTAATTGATCCACCGTATTACTAGTATGTGACTTAGACTGGATAGACTTGATGACTGACTTATTTGTGTGCCGAAAGGCTAAGTTTAACTACTTGAATAAAAATATTACATTATGATCACCACAGCATCAACAATCAACTTTAGGAATAGCAAATGTACAACGGACGAGTCCACTAATAAAGAAAAGATACACTTACAAGAATTACCTAAATGCTTCTATGGATACACATATGGTAGACTGAGCTAATATTTATCCATACAAATAAATAAAATTGAAGTGTCTGTATGTAATAGTTTGTCTGTTTGTTTCGGCTAAACTCCGAAACGACTGAACTGATGTTGACGGGACTTTCACTGTTACGCACTCCACTAGAATTACCTGTGTCGCGACTCACACACACAATAACACAGCAGTACCTCAAAGACAAACATTTCTGCACATCCAAACTCCGCACACCAATGAGATTAACTCCGTTTATATGTAACATCATTGCCGCACAGCACACACAAATATTGGCTCTGTCCAGGGGACGAACCTGCACGGGACTTAGTCCAGTGAAATAAGAATAAAGTATGGACATAATTCTGATAGTTGCAGATTCCTCTGGAATCGTTAGGAACAACTAGAAGCATCTCCCTGGTTTGCACCGTTTCTAGCACCTACGGAACCATGTTAAATACATATTAGGTGTAAACTTTACCGGTCCGTTAATAAAAAAAAAACAATAAGTATTTAGAATGCTTCCTTTATATTTTTGAATTATAAAAAAAGTCTGGCGACGTATGAAATGTATTTTTTTGTTTTGTGGCATTAGAAAAATTCTGTATAACGGTGCAAACTTACTATTAGGTATTGGTTGATTGGATGAAGTCATGCAACTCCTTTGTTCAATTTCACATTGGACGATATTTGACGAGTGTTAGTGTGCTGCCAACTATTATTTATTTTGTGGTGCTACGTACCAGCAGCGACCGCAGCTGTCCGAAGATGTTTGCGAGCATGCATTTTACTCAAACGCCTATAAAATGTAGTAGGCTTTCTTGTAAGGATCTTCTTTTTCTTCTAGCTTGTAAATCTTAATCAGGTATACCTACCTGATTAGAACTTACAAGCCAGAAGAAAGATATGTATATGTATCATTTATTTCAAAGTATATAGCGTTCATAAATAAGATCTTTATATTTATGTATAGTTCTAGATTTAAGAATTGGATCTCCTTATCCTCCTACCCTACGCGGATGTCGTAACGTTCAATCTACACTCACTTTAAAATTGATCAATCAGATAACATAGGACAAATTAGCCGGGCGATCGCGCACTAATCGTCCTGCATGGAGCGCACCGCGCGGCGTCCCAAGTCCCGCGGGACGTCGCGCCGCCGCGTGCCCATGTTGACGGATTGGCGCGCGATTGGCGTCGACGCGCGTTCCCGCCAACTCACGTGTCGGTGCTGCTGTGTTGCCAGTGATAACGTTTGATGTTGCCCGTCATGTTCGATAGAAGATATTACAACTATATATTCAGGAAGACAGATGCGATATATTAAAGGAGCAATTGAAATATAAATAAGACATCGAGAGATGATGGTCTTCGGCGACCCTCTAACTTATGGGTTGTTGAAGTGGGAACACACATTTTGTTTGAATTTAGGTTTATTAAAGTTTTTATTTAATTAGATCCGGCGTTTTGTCAAACTGTCCACTTTGATCTCAAATATTTTGTTGGCATTTGGCTAGGTATTTCAAATTTAAATTTATATCAAGTTTAGGCTTGTGTATTTGTGTTTCGAATTTAGTGATTCATTTGTTTTCACGCTATTTGATTTTTCTTTGATATTGGTATGTTCACAATATTATGTGAAACTATTTTAAAATATTGCGTTATTTTCGAATTGTTTTCGAAAACGAGTTCTAACGGTGGCACCAACACTGCAGAAACAGCTCGAGATTAAGCGTATGGGGCCAATACGGTACGTTTTTTGGTCCAACGTTTTCGTTCTGGAAATTTTGACCTACAGAATAAACGTCGTGGACGACCGGAGACCCTAGCTAACAACGAAGAATTTAAGGCGATCGTGGAAGCAGATACATCGCAAACCACGTCAGAATTAACGACAGGCTATATAACAAGCCAATTTTAATTCTCTTACACACAGAAACATTAGAAAAGAGAAAACGCTTGTGAAATGGGTACCGCAAGAATTGAGCGCATCGCACAAACACGCATTGAGTGCTGCGTTACATTGCTCAACCGTCACAATAACAAGGGAATTATTAATCGTATTGTTACTTCTGATGAAAAATGGATCCTGTACGACAATCGGAAACGCTTATGACAGTAGTTGAACCCAAGAGAACCGTCTAAATCCTGTCCCAAGCTAAAGTTGACTTGGAAAAAGGTACTGGTGAGTGTTTAGATGGATCAGTGCTGGTATCATACACTACACACATCTTCTTAAGGCCAGACGATTGCGTCAGATCTGTAATGTCAACTATTGGAAACCATAATGGAAAAGCTCACTATTCAACAACCAAAACTGGACAATTGTTCTAGCCCACTGATACTTCAGGACAACGCCAGACCTCACACTGCACGACAGACGGTCTCTAAATTAGAGGAGCAGCGATTTAAATATCTCCGACATCCACCATACTCCCCAGACCTTAACCAACAGATTAACAATTTTTCGCTATCTGGACAATTTCTTGCAACAACAAAAGAATTCCGATAATACTGCCCAAATCGCCTTCAAAGATATTATTCATTCCCGCTCCCACAATTTTTTCAGCAATGGAATCACTGAATTACCTATAAAATTGGGAAAGTGCAAAGATAATAAAAGTACATACTTCGATAATTAAATATAGTTTTTTTTTTTCATTTATCTTTTTTCATATGTCTTAAGTATGAACCTAATTTAACAGCTAAACGTAAAAATAAACTAAAATATAATGTTTAAAATTTAAAATTTAGGTATTATATTACCTCTCTCTGTTTAACGCTGCTGTGATTCACGTTTACTGGAACAGCACAATTTAAGATGAAGATCTAATATAAACTTTAATAAAATAAAAGAAAGATAAAAACCACACAATAGTTTTTAATTTCCGTACCTACAATTCATGTTATAACATATGCCTCTTTTACTTTATCATCGGATTATCCGACATACTACATGATTTACTAATAAAAGATTTTGATTACCATAAAATCTGCATGTGTTTTTAACCTGTCCGCCCACTTTCATTTAGTGCAAGTTTAAATCATTTTTAATATCGGTTCCGTATGCTAATTTTCTTTCATAAAGACTTAGCAATGACATGGTATTTTTTATGACGAAAAAAATATGGGCACGCGCGATATAATCTGTGGGTAAAGCAGGAAATCATTTGTTATATTTTTTTACTATTTAAATTGGTTTAGTTTTTTTTGTAGGTACGCGTGTGATGATTGTAATTTTTTGCCATTCATACATAACTAACCTATTTATCGTTTGGCTTCCAGTGTCACACATTTGATCTAGTGGGGTCGATCGGGATCAATGTGATTTGACAGGTCAAAATGATTTTTACCATTAACCTATTTTTACCTTCATATACTTAGGTATCTATATAATAGGTTTCTGTACAATAAGTTTTATACTAAGGATACAGGTATCTTAAGTATAAAACTTATTAGATGTTTGATAAAATAAAACAACCACTATAATTTTGTTTTGAAGCGATTAGTTGTTACTTAACAGGGTATGGAGTTTGATCGATCGCCAATCTGGTGGTCGCCGATTTGATTCACATGTCGGGTTTGATTTTTCTGTATTGGTAGCATAGTGAGTTAACTTACTACACCCAAGATAGCAGGGAAGTATCTAGTTACCACCCGGGCAGCTGCCACCTTAAAAATTTGTCACAGTGTACCCAAGGGTGTTTTTAAGGGATTAAGATACAGTACAAGCACGAGGCCCACCTGACGTTAAGTGGTAATCTCTGCCTCTGAACAGATGCACTTCCTCACAAGTAACGAACTGCACTGCGCCCATCACTCTGAGACTAAGGTGGTAAGTCTCATGTGCCTGTAATAAAGATTTCTCCGGCAACCATATCTTCAGACCAAAACACAACATTGCGATCATTACTGCTTCACGGTAGAAAAAGGTATGGTGGCAGTAGGTACGAGTACTTCCTCGGACGAACTCATTCACAAAGAATTTAACTGCTCTTGGTGGAGTGTTTCGGCGATTGTACCCCTTGAAAGCCAGTCGTCATTCAAGGCGTGTGATGGCTTGATGTGATGAGGCTAGTGTGATGTTCTTGTGTAACTTTTGAACATCAACACTGACCATCAAGTGGTCATACATTTCCATTATCATCTCAGCCGCAGGACGTCCACTGCTGAACATATGAATCCCCCATAATTTTTCAAATGGACCGGTTGGAAGCGACCTGAATCCGACGTCGTCCTGCGACCTTTATCAGGTCGTCTGTCCACCGTGTCGGTGGACGACCTACGCTGCGCTTGTCGGTCCGTGGTACGTGGTCATACGATTACCTACCTAATATAAAGAATAAAAGTTAAGATAAGTTTTACGACTATACCATATCAATATAATTATATAGTAGATTGAAATGTCACCAATATCTCTAGATTCCTAACCAGCGGGGCGAGGCGGCAACAATTTTAGGCACGGTGCAAATGCAAGATTTCGTGTTCGTGCTTCCTATAGAGCGACAACAGCTGTAAAAAATATCGCAGCGATACATCCATGAATTGTCGATATTATAAAATTATCGGTAGAAGACAGCCCGCGATATAATTATATCTATCGCAGCTAGATCCATACTAGAGACAAGGTAAGAGAGCTGATAAAAATCAGTTTATCAACTCGTTAAGTTTATCGTGAGATCCATGCTTGCACTGCTGAAACGATATGCTTCATAGAGTGGAGTCTGTATAGTCATTAGCTTTTCATTAATAACTATTGTCCTTTAATTCTCTAATAATATAAATATTATCCACTAGCGAATGCCCGCGACGTCGTTCGTTTATTAGGCTCGGCCTCGCCATAACCTCCCATCTGTTCTTGATTTTTCTTTCATAAGAACCTTCTCTTGACAATATAGGTATACACGACAAAATAGAATTAGCGAGATTGGTCCATCCGTTTCAAGTTATAGCGTTACCAGGAGAAATAGGGGTTCATTTATATATCATCATCATCATCTCAGCCGTAGGACGTCCACTGCTGAACATATGCCTCCCCCATGATTTTCTAAAAGGACCGGTTGGAAGCGGCCTGCATCCAACGTCGTCCTGCGACCTTCCTCAGGTCGTCTGTCCACCGTGTCGGTGGACGACCTACGCTGCGCTTGCCGGTACGTGGTCTCCACTCTAGAACCTTTCGGCCCCATCGGCCATCTGTTCTGCGTGCTATGTGCCCTGCCCACTGCCACTTCAACTGGCTAATCTTCTGAGCTATGTCGGTGACTTTCGTTCTTCTACAGATCTCCTCATTTCTGATTCGATCACGTAGAGAAACCCCGAGCATAGCCCTCTCCATAGCTCGTTGTGCGACTTTGAGCTTGTCTATGAGGCCCATAGTAAGAGACCACGTTTCAGTGCCATAAGTCATCACTGGTAACACACATTGGTCGAAGACTCTTGTCTTGAGGCACTGAGGTATTTTTGACGAGAAGACTTCGCGAAGTTTCGGAACGCTGCCCAGCCGAGTTGGATTCGACGATTGACCTCTTTCTCGAAGTTGGACCTGCCTAGTTTGACTGTCTGTCCCAGGTAGATGTACTCGTCAACAACTTCGAGAACTGAGTTCCCAACTGATATTGGGGTAGGTACAACATGGGCATTAGACATAATTTTCGTCTTATCCATGTTCATCTTAAGACCTACCCGTTGGGAAACTCGATGGAGGCCTTCGAGCACTGTACTGAGGTCTTCCATGGATTCTGCCATGACTACAATATCGTCGGCAAATCGAAGGTGAGTGGTGTATTCGCCGTTAATATTGATGCCAAGTCCTTGCCATTCCAAAAGCTTGAAGGCGTCTTCCAATGTAGCGGTGAACAGTTTCGGAGATATAACGTCTCCCTGTCTCACGCCTCTTTGCAATGGAATTGCCTTCGAACTCTGCTCCTGTACTCGCATGACTGACATGTAGGCGTTTTTGTACAAACACTTCAGCACTTCAATATACTGATAGTCAATACGGCACCGCTGGAGAGACTCAAGCACTGCCCACGTCTCGATCGAATCAAAGGCTTTCTCATAGTCCACAAACGCTAAACAAAGAGGCAAGTTATACTCTTCGGTCTTCTGTATAACTTGCCGTAGCGTGTGGATGTGGTCTATGGTACTATAGCCTTTTCGGAAACCGGCTTGTTCCGGAGGCTGGAATTCATCAAACCTGCAACTGAGACGGTTCGTTATGACCTTCGAAAACAGCTTATAAACATGGCTCAAAAGCGAGATGGGTCTGTAATTTTTAAGTAAAGTGTTGTCACCTTTCTTGAAGAACAGCACCACCACGCTCTTGTTCCATGCTTCTGGCGTTGAACCTTCAATTAAGACGGTATTAAAGAGCTTCTGAAGGACTTTAAGTACCGGTGTTCCACCCGCTTTCAGAAGCTCAGATGTGATACCGTCGTCACCAGGCGCCTTGTTGTTCTTGAGCTGTTTCAAGGCCATTCTAATCTCGTACAGGCTGATGTCCGGGATATCTTCGGTATAATGTCGGGTCAGCTTGAGCTCTTGGATCTTTGACCGAGCTGCTACCAGGTTTAGCGACCGAGGTGTATAGCTGTCCGTAGAAACTTTCTACCTCTCCTAATACTTCTGCTTTGGTCGACACTACACTGCCGTCTTCTCTCTTCAGCTTCGTCAACTGGCTTTGCCCAATAGACATGTCTCTCGCAAACACTTTGGAGCCTTTTTTCCGCTCTATCGTCTCTTTAATACGGTTTGTATTAAAGATCCGGATGTCGTGTCGCAAGGACTTCCATATTCGTCTATTGAGCAGCTTATATGCTTCAGCATCATCCGAAGACTGCAGTTTTAGTGAGCGTCGTTCAGCCATGAGGTTGAGGGTATCGTTGGAGAGTTTCTGTGGCCTATCTGTACGGTGGGGTTTAAAGTATTTGGAACCCACTGTATGGACAGTTTCTACTAACCTGTTATTGATCTCGTCCACTGAAGCGATGTTCTCAAGGCAATCGAAGCGATTGGATAGCTCAAGTTGAAAGCTCTCGGGGTCTTGAATACGGGCACGAGTGGGTTGGAGCGTAGACTTCATCAGACGAGACCTCTCCAGTTTGACATTAATATTCACCGTGCCTCTTACCATTCGGCGATCACCGCCGGTTTTAACCCTGTTGATCACGGAAACATCAGTGAATATTTGCCTTTTGGTGGTCACAATGAAGTCAATCTCATTTCTCGTGGTACCATCGGGACTCAGCCAGGTCCATTTCCTGTGAGGTGGCTTCTGAAAGAAAGAGTTCATCATTAAGAGTCCCTCTTTCTCCAGGAAGTCGGCCAACCTCTGTCCCCTACGGTTTCGTTGTCCATAGCCAAATTGCCCCACTTTCAACTCATCCTCCCTTCTCTTACCCAACTTCGCGTTGAAGTCCCCCATAACAACTAGAAAGTGCGTTTCAGAGGTATGTATGGCCCGACTAATGTCCTCATACATATCCTCCACCTCATCATCCGGGTGCGACTTCGTCGGTGCGTATACCTGAATGACCTTCAGCGAATATCGTTTGGATACTCTGAGTATTAGGTATACGACCCTACTGGAAACGCTATCGATCTTAACTATGTTGTTAGTAAGGGACTTGTGGACGAGAAAACCGACACCACCTTGGGACTGTTGGTCGCCCTCCCGGTAATAGAGTAGGTTACCTGATTTTAGGGTTATCGTGTCCTCACCCGCTCTACGGACTTCAGATAACCCCACAATGTCCCAGTGTAGCTTACTCATTTCTTCTTCCAGCTCATAAATCTTCTCGTCTGTCCTCATCGTGCGTATGTTGTGTGTTACCAGGGCCAGTCGTCGTCGTTGGGAGTGGTAGCCGGGCGTCTGCCGGGGATTCTTAGCACCCCTTGCCCCACCGTTACCGTGGCCGCTACCGGAGCCAGGAATAGCGGGGCTGCCGTGGACTGGGGGCCTGGTTCCTATTGTGTCCGTCATTTGGGGGGATTTTGCCAATACTCGCCACGCTTGGCAGGCGGGTTGGTGAGCGCAGTTTTGGGGTTTTAATACTGGGAACGTGCTGCTGCCCACCTTCCGATTGTTATCCCTTAGCAGATTTTTACGCACCCACGGGTAGAGTTGGGGGGGTACTATTCTAAGCCGGTACCCCACGGCATCCGGTACCCCACGGCATCCGGTACCCCACGGCATTTATATATACACCCTATTTGTATAATTGCCAAAAAAAAAAAATGGGCGGTACAAAAGTGTTAATACATTGTAGATATGTTGTCAAAATTTTTTATTACATCACAGTGAAATAATTATTAATTGTTAAAGTTTTCGAAAATTCCATCTAAAAGTATGAACACCATCTTAACAAAAATACTACATGCCTATGTACAACTTATTAATGAAAACACATGATTCGCGTCAGTGAAAAAATATCTCTCTTACTCTTTCTTACACCCCCCACCGGAGCGTTCGGTGTGAAAGAGATTGTCGACTTTCGGCTTTCGTTCGTTCGTTTTCGGAAGAAACAAAGGCCGCGCGGTGGCAGGGCGCGGGGTTGGTCCGGTGGCCAGGTCTTGCGAGAATGCCCGAGCGCGCACAGAATGAATAACGAGCTAGGACGCGAGTTTGCCGAATGTTAAGATTATAAAATTAAATGATACATTTCTATGTAGGGGTGTTAAAGTTTCATGCATAAACCGCGCGCATGTAGTATATCATAATGAATAGTGGAAATGCCTAGAATAAAATTTGTAGGTGTGAATCAATCTAGACGTTTGACCAAATATTGATGATTATGTGGGATTTTTTTTTAAGTAGATTTAAATATTCTTCCCATGTATGTATTAAGTACTAGCAGCATATACGAGGGTGAATCAAAAAATTCTTGGAATCAATATTAAAAAATGCAAAGATTTAAATAATAATATTTTATTTTTCTACATAATCTCCCTCCAATGCAATGCATTTAGAATAACGCGTTTCTAACTTCCTTATTCCTTGTGAAAAAAATTATTTTCTTGACTCTCGAAAAAGTCCTCTACGACAGCTATAACCGCGTCATTATCGTGAAATTTTGTTCCACAAATTTCCTCTTTTAATTTTGGAAATAAGTGAAAATCACTTGGGGCTAAGTCCGGAGAATATGGTGGGTGGTCAAGGAGATTGAAGCCAGCACAGCGGATTGCGTTGAGCGCAACTTCCGATCGATGAGCAGGAGCGTTATCTTGAAGGAACAACACGCCCAACGACAGTTTTCCACGACGTTTTTCTTTAATCGCTTCACGCACTTTCGGGATTAAATTTGAATAATAGGGTCCAGTAATCGTCTGGCCTTTTGGCATGTAATCAATAAAAAGGATTCCTTCACTATCCCAGAACACAGAGGCCATAACTTTGCCAGCGGTAGGAGCAACTCGAAATTTCTTAATGGATGGAGAGGATGGTCGTTTCCAAGACATGCTTTGTCTTTTAGTTTCAGGATCAAAATGGTGGACCCACGTTTCATCCATGGTGACAAGACGATGGCAAAAATTATCCGAATCACGCTGGAACATTTCGAGATTACGCTTGGAAATTTCCAAACGTCGCTTTTTGTTTTCGTCGGTTAACATTCGTGGCACCCATCTTGCAGACACTTTTTTGAACCCCAGTGAATCAATTAAAATGGATTGAACGCTACCAAAAGATATCTTTAGGATCTCAGCTATATGTTTTATAGTCATTCTTCTGTCTTCCAAAACCAGATTCTCAACCTTTTTGACATTTTCTTCTGTAACGGAGGTTGAAAGCCGCCCAGAACGCGGGTCATCTTTACAGCTTGATCTACCTCTTTTAAATTCAGCCACCCAGTACGCAACCGTAGAATAGGGTACAGCATCACCCCCTAATGTCTGCTGAATGTCCAAAAAAATTTCCTTCGTAGACATTTTTTTCAAACTGAGATATTTTATCACCGCACGTAACTCACTTTTATCCATAATTTTGACTTTTTAGCAACTCGTTGCACAAAAAAATTTATTACATGCGAACGAACTGACAAAAACAAGTGACAGTCTGCATAAATATAGTGTGATAGACACTCTTTAATTTGAATATCGAACTTGATCCAAAAAGGTTTCATATATATGCACTTCTAAGAACTTTTTGATTCACCCTCGTAGTGCTGTTTTTTTTTGGTAAACATACAAATTAGGTGTATATATGTGTGTGTAACATATAGATACATAAAAATGCCAAAAATACTACAAATACTACCTATTCCTTGTTGTTTTACACTTTACTGTAATTTTACATGATAGACGCGTTTCTCGTAAATATAGTAGACAAATTACGCTTCGCAGTAAATAATTCACGTTATCTTCGCGAATAACTCACAATTTAAGCATCGCAGCGGGTGAAGCACATTATAATAAACAAGGTAGGAGTGTATATAGGTATACCTATGTATATATGTTAGGTGTTTTAGACATAAAGGGAGGTAGGCATGATTAATCGCACCACATGAATATGTATGAGCGTTTGGGGCTGTCAGCCGAGACGCCTTAAATATGAAATTAAACATGTAGGCGCGTAGAATACCCGAGTACCTGCAGCGTACATAAAACATGATGTCTCATCTCTGATTTTCAAGATGTTGATAGGTTTAATTTTGTATAAGTACCAAATAAACACATAAAATTTTAATTTTATGTGTTTATTATAGAGCATATATTTATTATATATGCTCTTTTGAACGTTAATTGTAAATTAATGTGTTAAAAACCTCTTCCGAGTGTTGAATTTCTTCCAAAACTAAGCGTGCAGAAACTCGGTCACATTCTTTTTTTGTGATAGAAGTAAATTTTTGCTCGGGTGAAATATTCAAGTATTTTTGTTTACTAATTAAGGTCATAAGTAGTTTCTATTTATTTTCTACCGACTTCCAAAAAAAGGAGGAGGTATTCAATTCGACGGTTTTTTTTAATATTTGTTACCTCATAACTTTCGACTGGGTGAACCGATTCTCAACATTATTTTTGTTTGAAAGCTGGTGCTTCCCGTGTCCAATTCGGTCTAGTAGTTTTTGAGATACACTCCAATAACTGCAGTGCGTTCTCTAAGAGCAAACATCGTTGCATCTTCGACAACATCCGTAAAACATCTACAAAATGATTCAGATTCAGATATATTTGCCCATTTCGTTACATTGCATAACATTGGCAAGTCACTTACATACATAACGGTAAAACAAAATATTTAGCATTATCATATCATATTAGCATTATATAAATAAATTATGGAAACACATATTTGGCTGCAAAGCAAATAATAACTACTAATGCATGTCAGAGAATGAACAACTCATGTACCTACTCGCTAATATGATAAAAAGGATATATATATACATTCAAAAAATATTTTAAGTATTTTCTTGAATGTATTTGTAGGAAGACGTGTTATTTCTAAGGGCAATTTGTTATACATATCGAGTTTCAGATAGATACCTTGTTTATATGTTTCTTGGTTAATATATTTTTTCTTATTCGGGTAATTACAATTATGTTAGTCCATTTTCATGTGTTACTCAAGTTTTTCTGTAGGTACTTCTATAAGAGAATTATAAATAAATAAAATACTCAAAGTACTGTTAATCTTTGTTTTCTTTTTTTAAATTCTGATTGAATTGAACCTATAGAATGACATATATTATATAGAATTATATAATTATAGAATGACAGTTATAAGCATAGTCTGATTTAAGTGTTTTCTTATGAACAATAGGTTTTAGACATTGAAATTTATAGAGAGAAAAATTCCATCCTTTGACGGGATTCGAACCCGCGTCTTCTGACTCTCCGTGTCAGATGCCATTGACCAACTAGGCCACCGGGGTTCTGGTCCGAGCATCGAATTTTAACTCTCTGTTTGACTAACCGTCTTGCGGGGACGGAGCGACATCTATTGTTAACAGTACCATCCAACCGAAAGTAGCATTATTTAAAAATACTTACACTTTTTCGTATTGACATCGCAGCCCTTGTAATTCGGAACCTCGGTGGCCTAGTTGATCAATGGCGTCTGACACGGAGAGTCAGAAGACGCGGGTTCGAATCCCGTCCGAGGATGGAATTTTTCTCTCTATAAATTTCAATGTTTGACATAAAGCTAAAGCAGTGCTTTAAAAAGTGATACTATAAAAATAGGTTTTAGCTTACACAACGCATAATTGGCACTGGCGAGTCTTTTGCAGATTTTGTCTATGTGGCTATCGTAAGATAGGGTAGAATCGAGAGTGCATCCGCATGGAGCAAAAATGTCACATCATTTACATTATCATTTTTACTACTTTATCCGCATTTAGAACTATGCCATTACCACTGTTTTAATTGTTGTAGAACCAGATTAGTTTGTTCTTGAACTACTGCAAGTTTTCTATCTTCAATTCCTATGTGTGACTAGGAACTTTGGAAAAACAACCTTGTCAACAAGGGGATATCTCTTATTTGACATACGGTGAGCTCGTCGACGATCGAACCCTAGTATTCATTGTAGTCTTTGATCGAAACGACGAATCATTCCTTACAATGGCACGGCAGATCAATTAATGTCAATTTAAACCGAGAATCACCACCAAAAAATTGAATCAAAAAAAGAACATGCAAATCCGCAATCGTCCAAAAACAATAGAGAGCATACACACCAACCGAGCACCGAATAAACACGGCGAAATTACAAACGGGCGCCGTTATTATTTCTGGCGGGCATTATCATCTAAATCGCATCGCGCCACCATTTACGGTGTTTAGGTATTTGCACACTATTGTTAGTGGCGTTGTGTATAAAATAAACATTTGTTATGGCGGAAGGGACCGGCACAATATCGGCGAGAGTATATCCCGCATTACCATTAGAATGGAGGCGGGTGATGTATGGCCGGCGATGCTCCAGGTCGCTTGTGGTCGAAACCTAATGAACATTTTGGGAACGGTTATTAAACACAACGGTTAGCAGTAGTTTACGAGTAGTTTCTCTGGTTGAAAAATAAACATCAACAATACTTTCTATTCTACTCGTTTTTAATACTTATAATGTCAATGTAAAGACTTAATCGTCGTACGAATAAACAGTTTATATACTTACATATTTATTTACATTGATAATATACTGAATTAAAAATTATTCGTTATGATGTAATAGTCACACGATAAAAGTATACTAAAACTATCGCGTCATTTCATTATTTTAAGTACTTATGTACGTAAGAAATAACAGATTTGTATAATAGCAATAGAAGAAGAATATCCTAATGAATACACTGGGAGTTTTACCATAAAGTTGCTATAACAAAGCAACGAAAACGTTTTAGAAACGGTCATTAAACAAATCAATTTCCCTCGTTCCATTCCGTTTACATTAACAAAGCTCAGCTAACAAGAACCAATCCAAATAGTAAAAGAAATTACCACTCGAAACAATTAAATAATGCAATCTGAGAACTATGTTTGCTCTGCGAACGAGCGTGGGGTGTTACTGATGAAATCTAAACTGAATTTACACGGGGCGTTGCGTCCTTCGGTCGGATGACACGAGTTTTAAATGAGAGGATAGTTGTAGAATAAATACTGGAAGAGGGTTTGGGAATTTTGCGACGTAGACGCGTGCAGGCCGCGTGCGACCGGCGTGCCACCCGCGTGCCGTACGAGCCAGTGTGAGGGCGCCTTTATCCAATATTTTGGCGGGAAAGGGGCATTTATAATTCGAACAGGAAATATTACACGCTAATTTTGTCACATTTCGGAATAGATTGATTTTGCGGCGCTCTGGGATCACGTTATTTATGGATTCGGTAGTTTCCCTGTAGGTAATGACTAACAATTTTGCGGTTAGTTCCCCTCGTTATATTGCCGACTAATTTTACTCGTTGTGAAATATTTGCACTTGCTTAAATATACTGATAGGTGTAATATTGAACACAGACAAAATGTGATAAGCATGCACCACGTGAAAATAAAACTATTGAGCGAAGGAAAATACGAGTAGGTACCTACACCTTTTAAAACAATCCACATAGTCTCACAGTACAGTGGTAATTAAGAGTTAGTTTATGTTTATTTATCTCAAAAACTACTAGACAGAATTCAATGAAATTTAAATGGGACCACACGGGAAGCACCAGCTTTTAAACAAAAAAGAATTTTGAGAAGCGGTTCACCCAGTCGAAAGGTATGAGGTACACACCTGCTAGAAAAGTGAGCCTTATAACATCGCTTTTAGGGCTATAAACAGAGCTATAACACACGTATTTAATAAAATTCTAACCTAGTGCATAATAGAATTATCCCTATAAGTTAAATTAGTACCTTACTGAAAGTTATAGGCGAATAAACAGAGCATTTTCAATTTAAGAGGGTAATACACTTATTATTTTAGAAACAATAGAGGTTTATATGCCGCTGAAAATCCATATAGGTACTTAATTTTTTCTATTATAATTTTTGTTTAAACAATTTCACGGGTTTCACCCGGTCCTTTACATAGGCATAAGTGGGGCTGTAGCCAACACTTAGAGGCCCGTTTGGTATAAAAATACAATGTAGTATAAAAAAACAGACATTTTGGATGAAGGGTAACATGGTATATCTATTACAAAAATGGGTAAAATGGCATGGCTATTGATATGTACTTATTAGTGGTACGGGAGATAGTGGGCTATGGAAGAGACTACGGCACCTGCCAATTTCAGTCTCATTTAAAATATTTAGGCAGGTGGTGACTTGCCACCCACAAAACGGGCCCCCCATAAGAGCCACCATCAATGGTGACAAAAGGGGCAACGTTGGTGTGGATGGCTGAAGGGTGTTGAGAGGTGTGCTGCGGTTTTACTAGAGCGCTACTACAGGCGTTATACTTCCAGCCTTGGAGCTTTTTGTAACTCTTTTTGTTGCTCTTGCGTCTCCACCCCCAGACGGTATATTAAGGCAAGCCGGGGGTCAGGGGTCTCATTTAGCCCCAGGGAGAATCAGGGTCCGCGGTGTCGCCACTCACCGACGGCTCACCACAAAGCCGCCCCTGCGGGTCTATTATTATTATTACTTAATACAATTATTAATAAATAAATGTTTACGGCCTTAAATAATTCAAACAACATTTATTACCATCAAATTATTCATATTCATTCGACAATTTCTTATATAATATGTATATGTTAAAATATCTGCTTTTTATCAATGAAAATTATATCAATTTTAATTATATGTTTGAAATAGACTATTCACACTGTAGTTGTTCACTCACCTCACCTTACAGTTGACGCGTGAAAAAAAAACTTTTTAAACAAACTTGAAAAAACTTGCCTTTAGAAAAGTTGCGCGCCATTTCTTACCTATAATTTTGACCTATAGTTTTATCGTATTTGTCGCTATGTGGTAGTAAGTTTACTCGTACTTTTTCCTCGCAAATGTGTTGACGTTGTATGAAAGTGAGCCCTGCACATTTGTATAGTATAGGTACTATTATACCGTATTTGTTGTGTATCTACTAATAATTGTCATAAACCTAATGATAGAGCCTTTGCACTTTATTTATGATACACATCTATTATGTATAAATGTACATTTACCTTTATTATCTAGTATTATTTTTTATCGGACTACCACAATACTGGCTTAGAATAGTTTGGTAAAAAGTTATAAGTATAGGTATGGCCGTAACAGTCTAAACTTATTCGTATGTATTCTGATTTTATTGCTAATATGGTATAATTAGCTGTACCACGGTTTCACCCGTGTGGTGATAGATGATGATGATGATGAAAAAATATCCTAAGTTTATCTTAGTTAAAAGTTTAAGTTAGAAAGTTAGAAAAGAGTAAGTTTAAGTTAATCCTAAGTCCAGCGCCTGTTATACCATATTTCATTAAAATCCATTCGGTAATTTGCGTGAAAGAGTAACAAATATAAGTATACAAACTATCGCGCTCATAATAAGTATTGGTAGGATGTAGTTGGCAGTCAACATTGATCTATTTACTCACTCAATATCTAACTTTCTTACTATACTACCAATAAATTATACAATAGTTAGCCGAAGTACCGAAAGTCTCGTGAGCTTGTGGCAGCCCCGGATCTACGATTTTTTCGAACCGGGGCATAAACTTGATAGTGGCGCCCCTCTCTCCAGTGCTTGAGATAAATTACTTTAAAAACTCACAAATACTTAATAGTTGGCAAATATTTTTCGTAAATAGCACAATAAGAAACTTTTAATAAGTTTGTTCTCTGTATTATCTACTAGCGACTGCACGCGAATTCGTTAGCGTAGTAGGCTCGGCCTTCGGTCTCGCCACAACCTCCCATCTTTTCATGTTTTTTAATGATAGATGGTGGCACAACGAGCTATGGAGAGGGCTATGCTCGGGGGTTATCTACGTGATCGAATCAGAAATAAGGAGATCCGTAGACGAACTAAAGTCACTATTAGCCCAGAAGATAAGCCAGTTGAAGTGGCAGTGGGCAGGACACATAGCACGCAGAACACGCACTATATTAGACGTTAATGGCCGATGGGGCGGGAAGGTTCTGGAGTGGACACCACGGACCGGCAAGCGCAGCGTAGGTCGTCCACTGACAAGGTGGACTGACGACCTGACAAAGGTAGCAGGACGACGATGGATGCAGGCCGATTCTAACCGGTCTATGTTCAGCAGTAGACGTCCTATGGCTGAGATGATGATGATGATGATGATGATGAATGATAAATATTAAGAGGGGACATAGATTCTCTAGAGTTGCACAATCGTATGTGTGCTATATATGTATGTGCCAGATAAGTATATCCGCCATAGACCTAATCACAGGCACAAGTTTTTCTTCCCTGGCTGGTATCGTACGGTACATCGTCGGTACTCCCCGATTCACCGCGCCATGTGCGACCTCAACGCGTTCCTCAGTACGTTTCCCGACTGTGACTTATTTAACGATAGTTGGTCTAATATTGTAAATTTAATGCTGACATTTTGTGAATAATATTTAATTTGACATTTTATTAAGTATTATTATTTAAGTTTGACATTATATAAATAATTATATTTTTAAATTACTTCATTAGCTAAGACTTTGTTTTGTTTCATTTAAGAACTTATAATATGTTTAATTGCAAGTGCGTTCATATTTAAATAAATAAATAAAATGATAGAATCTTCTACGAAGTATTAGAAAATATAAAAAAGATGAATGAAATCGGTAAATCCGTTTGCAAATTATAGCGTGACCAGTAGAAATAGGGGTTCATTTTTGTTATACAGACTAGCGACTGCTCGCAGGGCCACAAGCATTGTGGCCCATCCTAGTCTATCCAAGTAGAGGTTTCTTTGTGATATTGGAATTTTCAATGAGTTCATGGTGAACCAAACGCAGACTAGACGTAGGTACTGGGTTGGATGAGCTTGATCATCGTGATCTCTCTACATTTTTGCAAACTCAACATTTTAAAGATACAACTTTTTGTTCCGATACGTGCCCAGGGAGTAGTCCTGAATCAGCACTGTATATAGTTTTATTACTTAATGTGAATTGTAAAAATAGTTGTTTAATTGTGTAAAAATAATTTAAATTGCTACTGAATTGCCCATTTTAAAACAATGGATACATGACGAGGTTATCTGAAATTTAATTAATTAGTAATACATTTTAAATAATTAGATAATAAACATAAATTAAAGTTTGCTATGTTATTTTTGGAGCGAGTAGGTTGTATTGAAACCTGAGCAAGCGAATGTATCTAAGTAGGTTCAAATATAGAATCCTGATCGTAGCGAGGGTTTCAAATCATAAATAAATAGTTTGATTTTTTCCCGTATATACGGGAAAATAATCAAAGGTAAAGTTTCAAATCAAAGGTACAGGACGCAGAATAACTTTGCTGCCGAACACAACTTTTCACCAAATTGTTGCAAGAAAAACAGCTTAAATAATACACACTATATTGTAGGTGTTTATTTATTTAATAATTAGTTATTGTATTTGGTAATATAAAATATTTTTTGAACTCCTTTCTTGTGTGTGTAACTTGTGTATACTAATTATTACATTGGAGAAAATAAAGCGTCGCGAAGAAAACACATCTTGAAAGTTGGAACATGGAATGTAAACAGGCGTGTAAATCCACCATTCACGCATCCATCCAACTTTCTCAAAACAGAGAAGCCTGGAAGATCTTAGTGGGAAAAACCAGCACTTCTGATGACCACGACCCTCAGCCATGAGGCAACGACGTAGAAGAAGAAGAATACTAATTATTTGGCAAACTAACTCGAAGAAAAGAAGTTCGATTCTACATAGTACAATACTTTCGAATGTCATATAACTTTTTCACGGTACACTGAGAAAAATTGAATTCTGAGCTAAGGTGAATTTGTTCGTACATGGCTGAATTGTAATTACGTGAGGTGACTTTGTAAGGCTTACGTTTATTTTTGCTTTTTAAGCGAAAACGTACAAACGGTTTATTAGATTTAACAGATACAAACTGTTGAATGTAACGTACCGTAAGGCACTTTCCGAATAGACCCTACTCCAGTTAAATAAGCAGTATATACTATTGAAATCACCTTACGTTTACGACCTTTAATATGCGGCGAAAATCATAGTAATTACGGCAATATTCGCCTTATGAAAAGGTTGATTATATATTTAGTAAGATGAATGTCACTACTATAGACCACGCTAGATGGCGCTGTTCGTCTCTAACACACGCAAGTGTTTGTATCCGAGAAAGGTTCGGAAACAAGAAATACAAGACGGTATTGGTTTCGAATAAAAAAGTGCAGGCTGGAACTACTGGAAGTGGTTTCATTGAAATCTAGAGGTGGTAGTCCCCGGCAGTCAAGTGAACCGCTACGGTCGCGGGTGCTGCTGCTGGTCTACAATGCTTTTGAATAGGCCCTATTCAATAAGGTGTAGGTATAGTACACCTACACAGTTACTAAATATAAATAGCGCCTCTATACTATAGAACAGATTTAACCAAAGGATAAGTTATATTTACGTACGGTGTATTGAACAGTAAACAAGGGTAAAAAACGCCTTACGAAAGTCAAATATAACCTTATATGCAGTAAATATTGCTGTAAGAAAGTTTCATTTTAACTTACGTACGGTTAAAATCGCCTTACTACGGTTTAAAATCATCGTCAGCTCTTCGTTTTTAACCTGACGTACCATGTTTACTGATTTTTCATTACGGCTAATCTGTTCGATAGTACGTCGAAACAAATAGTATATCAAGTCATATTTCGGCCGTTGTTACGACGTTTTCAGCTTTAGATTTTTCTCAGTGTACCGGATAAATGGACTTTATATTTTCGAACGATAACGACGCCTTTCCAAGGTAGGGAGGTGAAACCTTAATTTATTTCTTTATTTATATTCGTCTAATACACCACAATCAACAGCATATTTACTTAATTATTTGCTCCTATGTCTTGCTACATAAAGCCGCAAAATAAGCAATAGAGTTAGTGTACGAATTGTAATATAATTAATTATATGACATATAAACAAGGCACTTATTTATCGTCTTTAATTGTACTTCTTACATTGTATCTTATTAGTAATAAATGCTCTTTAATTACACACCCGGTAATAAATCGTCCTCGACGTGCGACACTAATGGTAATAGTTTACCCATGGCGTATGCGTCGTAAATTCAATCGTAATTATATGTACTGGAAGTAACAACCTACCCTTAACTTACGCAGTAACTATTGTTGTGTCTGCGATTACTATACGGAGTGATTCTAACTATTAGTGCGTTCGAATAGATACCTTGTGAGCGTTTTTAGCGAAAATAACGCTAAAACGCTCACAAGGGGCGTTCGAATTGGGAATCTGTGAGTGAAAATGTCGTTCATGCCTCTTCTTGTTCAGCGTTCGGAAAGCTAAAAAATAGGTATTTTTTCACCAAAAAGCAATTTTTGACCCACGTCGGGAGCATGGTTGTTTGTGATCATTTTTTGACAGCTTTGTATTTGACAGCATAATCACGCGATTTAAGGTCTTATGCTCAGTTGAGCGTTCGAATAGGGTGTGGGCAAAAGTGGCTTAAGTGGCCAAAATAACGAGTTAGAGCTTTACAAACGCTTTAACAAAAGAGCCATCAATGACAACGCCACCAATGCTCTCATAAGCTAAGCGAACGCACCTTATATAGTGTGTATTAAAGCATAAACTTCTTCTTCGATTCTACAATAATAAAGTTCCCAATGATATCCGAGATTTGCCTATTAATAAGTTTAAAATTACTATTAAAACTAAACTCTGTCAAAAAGTTTATTACAAAATTTCGGATTACTTGGAGGATAAAACAGCTTGGGACTGATCACTCCAGGATCTATCTACTCGTGTACTAAGATGTCAAAGTGTAGCGTGTCTTGCCCTACTGATACCATTATTATGTTCTCTTTTGTAAGGCAACACACTGGAGCTAATATTTGTAGTACCTAAGTCCGTCCTAAAAACATTGTAAAAACATCTTTATAAAAAGAATGGCCCCGAGTTTCTTGCCGCTTCTTCTCGGTAGGGTCTATATATTTAGGAACGCGGCGGTAGTCTTTAAAGTACATTATAATGAAAAATTGACGTTCATAAGTGCGTCTTTGATGACTAAATTGAATAAATGATTTTGACTTTGACTTTGACTTCTTTTTCTATGAATTTTTAATATCGAATATATTAATGATGAATATATGAATATAAAAAAATATATGAATTTTATAAAAAGGAAACCGAGTTGGTTTCCTTTTTCAGAGCTTTTTAACTTTGGAAGACGTTAATCTGCCAATGTCAAGTTAGTGTTTGACAAACTCATAGTTTTGAGCGGATACTAAAAAAAGGATGGCTTGCCCTTCTAAGTTCTACTGCTAAAAGTGCCCATTGTACGGTTTGGAATCGAAATGATTTAATGTGAAATGATCAAAAGAATATACTTATAAGGATATAATTCCCATACACACACCATATACGCATACATACCATTCATGGATGAGGATATTTTTGATATATGCTTATGAAAGCAATCAACTACCACGCAAAATACAAATAAATCTTGTACAAAGATATTTAACGAGTGGAATGGGCATCCGTCAAAGAAATTTGAACAAATGTAGAAGAACGGAATTGGACCAAACAATTTGACGAGTGGATTAGACATAATATCATCATCATCTCAGCCGTACCCACTGCTGAACAAGGCGCCGATAGAGAAATAATATGCTGCGGGCAAACATTTTTTGAAAACAACTCGACGGAAAAAATATACCTAAGTACCTCAGATAATTTATTGATTCAGGCGTTACTTTGCAGAAATCCATTATCTAATTTTATTCATCATCATCATAATCTCAGCCGTAGGACGTCCACTGCTGAACATACGCCTCCCCCACAAATTTACAATTTTTTCGGCCTGCACCCAATGTCGTCCGGCCGGTGGACGACCTACGCTGCGCTTGCCGGTCCGTGGTCTCACACACTGCGTGCTATGTGGCCTGCCCACTGCCTCTTCAACTGGCTTATCTTCTGGGCTATGTCGGTGACTTTAGTTCGTCTACGGATCTCCGCATTTCTGATTCGATCACGTAGAGAAACCCCGAGCATATAGCCCTTTCCATAGCTCGTTGTGAGACTTTGAGCTTGCTTATGAGGCCCATAGTAAAAGACCACGTTTCAGTGCCATATGTCATCACTGGTAACACACATTGGTCAAAGACTCTTGCCTTGAGAAGAAAAAACAATAAATAATTTAAAAATATATTGTTTCCAGCGGAAGTGTCACTAAATATTTCTTCTAACATCGTTTTTGATAATTATCTCACTTTTACATCTAAAATGCCTTACTAAGTCAGGCAGTAGAGTGTCTACAAATAAATGTTTCCATACAAATTAGTTACAGATTGTAATTCAGCCAATTAAACTAGTCTCATATAATTAAGACCGTCGAAGCAATTAAGCAAGGAGGCTAGGGAAAGCCATCTCAAGCTGATTGACTAGTAGTTGAGAGAGGATCACATAACTCACCTCGAGATGGCGCGCGCGGTGTTACCGCGTGCCTCTCAAGAATGTGGGGTGGAGTGAGTCCTGCTTCATCTCACCGGGAGGGGGTCCTCGTGGGTGGGCCAACGCTGCCGGGTCCGCGAACGATTGCAGAGCGTTCTCGTTGCCCTGACATTAGGGCGTCCGGAGAAACACCGTGTGGTGGTTTAGTCGGTATGGTCTGCTTGCTGCTATGGGTGCAGTTGGCGCGTAAAGGACGAGTCCGATATACCCCGTCAAAGGGTTCGGCGGGGATGGGTAAATGCATTCCCCACACGTTAATGAAAAAAAAATACCAACTACATAACTCGTAACGACCATTTTCTATTCCGTACACCCGAATCCGAATCCGAATGACCTCAGTCATTCGATAATTTGATTACAAATCTAGTAACGACCATATAGTTTGGTGATAATAACACTACCATTATGATATTTTAAAATCTATATATATTATAAGTGAACTCTTATTTTTCCTGGTCACGCTATAACTTGAGAACGGTTTTACCGATTTCGCTAATTCTTTTTTTGTTGTGTTAATAATTGTCAGGAGAAGGTTCTTATGAAAGAAAAATCCGGAAAAGCAAACTACTACGCAAATTCCGGGCCGTCGCTAGTATGTATATGTAAATGAACCCCTATTTCTCCTGGTCATGCAATAACTTGAGAACGGCTTTACTGATTTCATTCATCTTTTTTTTAATGTTTTTAATACGTCGTAGAAAGTTCTTCCATTTAAAAAAAATAAGGGAAGATGGGAGCTTATGACGAGGCAGAAGGCCAAGCCTACTACGCGAACGAGGTCCCGGGCAGTCGCTAGTGTTATATAATTTTGTACGTGTGCTTGTCACCTAACTCCTCCTAAACGGCTTGACAGATTTGCATGAAATGTTGTGTGTGTATTTCAATGGTTTCGTGGATGGTTTCAAAACACAATTGTACCCGGTACGTGGAGCTGTTGTCGGTATGTCACTTATCTTCTTCATGCAATCGAAGCCGAATCGGCCGGCCAGTATAAAATATTAAGTTTATTGATTCATGTGTTACTTGGAGGAAATCCATATTAAAATATTTAATTGAATTATTTAGCGGCAGTTCCATTGCCAAATTACTTATGGCAGGGATGCAGTATTCACCTTCCTCTCTTCCAAATAAAATGCATGCAGGAAGTACTCATATACAAAATAAGTACCTACACATATGCAACTTAGTATCATTCCAAACACCACCATGAATATGTATGATATCATCATGATTATGTTGATGACAACATAATCATAATCAGCCAATTTTGTTCCCACTGCTGGGACTCGAGCCTTCCTCTCAGAAAGAGGAGTTGGGCCATAATCCACCAAGCGTGCCCAGTGCGGATTGGTGGATAGGTAGTGGCCAACCCATGTCGAAGTTTTCAGGCCGCCCGAAGGCCTTCGACATAGCCTAACGACTGTTGTCCTAAGACAAACGACCAAGACTGACGGCTTAACGTGCCCTCCGAAGCACAGAAGCGCTCAGTTAATGCCACTAGCGGTCACCCATCCAAGTCCTGACCGCAGCAAGTGTTGCTTAACTTGTTGATCGGTTAAGATCGCCAAGTCGAGCTCCGCTACGAGCAAGCGCTCGCGTGATGTATGATATACAATAAAATATTTATTAAATTTGTGTTATTTATTTAATACACGATACATATCGACAACACAACATGTATGTAACATAACAATTTCAGGTGAGAATATTTTATTGTTTCATACTTTTTAGAGCGTGATTTTGCGTATTTTTAGGGCGTAGCCGGGTTTTAGTTTTTGAACTAATTTTTATCTAGACATACCTAGGTTTATTAACGCTTGGATAATTCCAAGCGTTAATAAACCTAGGCGAAAACAATCAAGTACGATTTAGTACACATTACATAGATATGCAAAAATATCCGTTTGGAAAAAACGAAATGCTCTTGGGATGATGTTTGTTGATTATTTTTTACTCGGCTACAAGGAAATTTTTTGTACCGTTATATATTAGGCAGCATATACCTATTCTACTACATGTGAAACTACAAGCTCATCACTACAGCTCTTGCGGGTCGAGATACTACTAGGACTAGCACAGCTGGATGCCAATGATGGAAACGACCAGAGGCATTGAGTTTTGAGTTTATAATCCTTTATCTCCTTTGTTCATCGTTGATTTACTTACAGCATCCCTTTTTTGCAAGAACAAGGCGTCTGTATACCCTTAGTTGAAACTATATTAACTTTTCAATAGTATATATGGGACAACATTCACATAAAGGTCTTCAGGGCTAAAACTAGGCAGAGCGTATGCTATGGTAACCTGATGACTGATATACATACTTAAATACATGTACACACCCAGACACAGTTCAAACAGACATGTTCATGCACACAAATGTGACCTGTCCGAGGATAGAACCCAGGACCAGCGGCTTAGAATGCAGGGGTGCTACCGTTTGCACCAACCGGCCTATGTAAATTACCTGGCATTGATTTTTACGTTTTATGTAATATGTTACAATACGAGCGCTTAAGCTATTAGATACGTTAGTGCAAAATAATCGTAAGTCCCACATAATTACTAAAAGATATAAAAGAACTTTACGACTGTGATTACTTTTTATATACTCAGGGACTTATGTCATATTAAAACATAATCCAAAACAATTTTGGAATTTTATTAAGGATCAGCAATCCGATCGGCAGTCTATCCTTGAATTTGAATACGCTGGCGAGAGGCTTACGGGCATCGACGCCGCTAACGCATTTGCTTCATACTTCAAGTCGGTGTTCCTCACCGATACCTCAACTCTACCCGCTGATGTAGCCGAGTACGAAGCAGACAATTCGCTATGCTCATCTCGCATCGCAGTAGACATAATTGCCGCACGAGATTTGTTTTTAGCAGTAAGGCGACTAAATGCCCATTCTTCGATCGGGCCAGATGGCATACCTTCTTATATTATAAAAGATTGTTATGAAACACTTAAACTACCACTGTTGTTTATTTTTAATCTGGCATTAAGTACAGCAACGTTCCCATCTCGGTGGAAGATTTCCAGGGTCATACCTATACCCAAGGATGGTTCTAGATCTAAAATTGAAAACTATAGGCCTATAGCTGTATTGTCGGTACTGGGCAAAGTGTTCGAATCGATCCTTAACCGTGACATCACCAGACAGGTCGGCGCGCAACTGAGCGATGATCAACATGGTTTCAGAGCTGGTCGATCCACCACAACCAATCTTATTAACTTTGTAGACTACGTCGCTGCAGAAATGGACTCTAAAAAGCAGGTTGATGCGGCATATTTTGATTTTAAAAAAGCATTTGATCGAGTTCACAATGATGTGCTCCTAAAGAAATTTTCAGCCGTAGGATTCACTCCAAATTTGGTAAATTTTTTCTCAAGTTATTTTTCAAATCGGCTTCAATATGTACAACTCTCGCAATACCGCTCAGAACCGTATTTGACCTGCTCTGGTGTAAGTCAGGGAAGTACGCTCGGTCCAACTCAATTTTTGATAATGATTAACGACTTGCCAAGTGTCATCAAGACAGCTAGATGTCTCATGTTTGCGGACGATCTGAAACTATTCTTGGGTATAGAAACTGATGCAGACTGTGCGGCACTCCAGAGGGATATTGATAATGTTGTAGCGTGGAGTGAGCGAAACCGTTTAGAGTTTAAAATTAATAAGTGCAAAACTATAACTTTTACTCGTGCCAGCTCACCTATTTTGTACCCCTACAACATACGTCATAACCTACAATGTAGTGTCGCACTCGATCGTGTGGAAAAGATTCGTGACCTCGGTTTAACCTTAGATACAAAGTTGACCTTCAACGACCACATTGTGGAGGTGTGTGGACGAGCTCACAAGTCTCTGGGTTTCGTCATGAGACAATCTAGGCGTTTTCGAGATAGAAGTACTATCGTTACCCTCTACTACGCGTTTGTACGTAGCAAGCTGGAGTACAATTCAGTCGTTTGGGACCCGCACGAAGAAAAATACAAGCTTATGGTAGAGAAGTTACAAAAGAGATTTGCTCGCTTTCTTTACAACAAGTTATACGGTTACTATCCGTACCTATATCCGTCCTTGTTCATAGCGGGTATGGTTGGTATCAACACCTTAGAGCTCAGACGCAAACGCGCGATAATGATACATTATTACCTGTTGCTCCAAAATAAAATTGATAACCCCACCACTCTGTCGCGTCTCTCGTTAATAGTACCGAGCCGCGTGCGCCGGGCGTGTGTACGTGCGCGCCTGCTTGCGCTCGCGGCTCTGCCTCCGCGCACGAACACCACACGCTACGCTCCCTCGGCACAAGCCGTTTCACTCATCAATGATCTGGTTGCTCAGCAGATAGATTTAGACTTTTTTCATATACAATTTTTCATGTTTGTTGATATATGTACTAAATTTCTAGAATAATATTATTTTGTTAATTAATTAGGTTATATTTTTATATTAGTTATTTAGTTTATTAGGTAATATACTGGCTTGTCACACGCCTTGGCGTAGCTGTTAGTGTGTAAGCAAATTATAATAATAAATAAACAAATAAATATTAAATTTGCTAATTGAAAATGAAACGGCGTTAGGACTTAATGGCTTTAGCCATTGCCTAGATTTGTTTTTTTTAAATAAATTCTGTAAAAACATGAAAATGGCCAAAACTTTACTTATAGTCCTTTACTTTTCACCTACAGATATGTATGTTAACGTTTCTAGACTTTAGCTTTTGAAGGTATGTTGGCGAGCTGGGAAAAATCAACTCAATTTTAGCACTGGAAACTTCAATCCGATTATAGTTATTTCTTATGTGTAGTACATTTATGAGAGCTTTTAACAGGATGATTTAAATTTTTACTATATAATTCTAACTATTTAAAATAACACACATAAACAAAAACAGAAATTTTACCACCAAAAATGAAATATCCTAGTCTTGTAAATCGTTATGGCAATGTTCCCAAAATGCTGGCAGCATTGGCACGTTGTATATAGGGGTACTGGTAATCAATAAGCATCCTTTTAAGAGCATATTCTGTATGTACATCAAAACAAACATCTTTTTCAACACACTTGCTCATAAAGTGGCTCTATGGTCACCGCAATTAGGCTCAGAATGACACCCATAATCAACTGTGACTTTTTCATTATTATAACTCACTAGTGACTTATAGATTTTTTTTAAATTATATTGATTGAGGTACTTTGTTCTTAAAAAAGTTTGTATTCAAAAAAGATCGTGTTCAATAGAACAAATAAATTAATGTTCCTATTGCTTGCTAATTTCATGCAACTTCTTATTTAAATAGGTAATTTTAACTCGTACGTGTTTAATAAATAAAACTTTTACTCAAATATAACTTTTGTTTTCTCTGTAATAAAATAAAAACTATTAATTCCCCATTTTGTACGTGGCAGAATAGGCGCAAACCCTATGCGCGGAAAATTCAAAAAAATACCTTATCCCTTTAGTCTGTGGCTGATCGCAAAGCGTGCTGTTATACGGATATTTGGATTTCGGTTTTAAAAAAAAAAACTATTTTCACTCGCGACTTTATTTTGGTTATAGAATAGTATATAGTACATAGGATAGTACACGAGATTAATAGGAGCTCCTTAGGCAACCGCTTAAGTCAAAAGATGGGAACAGACTGGCTTGAAAACCATCATTAGACATACTCTTAGCTCATAGAACTGCTGAATAGGCCAGATGGGCCGCCAGGCAAGCACTAAGGCTAACAAGGTTGGGGTATAACATCTCCCCGTTTTAGAGGAGACTTTGGGGATGATACAAAGTCTCTGTTAAATTCTAGTTCTAAGAGGAGCGATAGGGCTAATCATTTCTATTTCAGAGTCTTTCTCGAGTTCTTCATCTCGTCCGTCTTTCATGTTTATTGTTTCAGAAACGAGCTGGGGTGGTGATTTGTTTATGTTTAATTTGAGCTGAAAGAGTCGGTTGCTGCCGGATTTACATAGTTTCTTAAAAATTAAGTAACCTAAAAATAGAATCAGTAGAATTAATATTACAATAATAAAAATGGAATAGTGGGTTCCATATTTCACGATATGCGGGCTCTGTGGCGTTTCGATAGCTTCTAAGTCATTCATGAGTGACCTCAATTTAACTTTATTTTCAGAATTTAGATCATCTAAATCTATATTGTGTAAGTGAATAGGAGACACACTATTTATAACATTACTTAATTTAGTTAGGTTACAACAAGTGTCGTCGATTAGGTTAAAGTCCGGAAAATTATTGATAGGTGAGGTAATATTAAGTATATTGCATTTCGGTATTAACGTGGTACTTTTGCAGTATCCAATACAGTTCTTTGGAATACTGAGTATGCCTGTACCTAAAATATTTATTTCGTATAATTTAGAATTAAGACAGTCTATTGAGATTGTGTTGGGTTCCGATTGCACATAGATCCACTTATTGTTTGTCAATGGTTTCCAAATGTCTAGTTGTCCTTAGATGATTTTGGTTTTGCACTGTAATGGTTTTTCACTAATCACTTTTGCTAACATTTCACTTTCACAGATAGGTTTGGCTTCGGTGGAGTACACATTTTCAATGTCGCAGATGAAGTTTCCTGGGCTCACAGATTTACAGATTTTCAGGTCGTCGATAATACAATAATATGATTTGTCTTTGGTCATTGCAATATACTTACTATCTGGTATGATTAGGCTAAAGGAGTTTGGTTCTTTAGGGTTGTAGGGTGTCGGAAGTGCTATGCTATGAAACAATGCGTATTCTCTGGTATTAACCAGCGGCACTTGTAGAACAAACATTATCTTGTGATTTATATAATAACATACTAACTTAGAAATATTTAAAATAAAGTGTACAGAGTTAATATCTAAAATTACAGGCAGTTCCAGATCGCTGGGCAAATGTATATAGTTATCAGCAAGCTCTTGGTGTAACTGTGTTATGATTGCAGGGTGCAGGATATTTAGACTACTGAACAAAATGGCGGTGGTTATATCCTCCAATTGAAATGACAAGGTAAGTATAGATGCTTCTAGAATGTTTAGTATTTCGTTAACATTAGCAAGTAATTGCAATCCGTTGGTGATTATAGTAATATTTTTAACACTCAGTGAGAGCTCGTCGATAGCTTCATTTAAGTTGGCTTCATTAACTTTTATTTTATCTAAGGTGTCATTATAGCCTGTTATTATTGATGTAGTGATTAAGATATTTTCTTTCATTAGTGAAACCAACTGTTTTTTATCATTTTGTAGTGATCTAATCGCTTCATCGTATCTCAGACCATCATTCTCATCTAGTGAACCAAAAATCTGTTTAATGATTGTTCCTACACCTCCTATCCATGCGCTACGTTTTGCTCTATTCTCTACCAGGTGCGAGATGGATGCAAATTCTCTACTCATGTCTTGGAATCGCGTTGTTAATGGTTGTAATAAATCGTGACATTCTGTGTCAATTTCGACAATATGGGTTTGTTTACACAATCGTCTCGTAATTTCTAAAGCGGTTTCAATATTTTGTATGTGTGGGCCAAAATGTGAAATGTCTATCGGTATTACAATTTTTAACTGAAAATTATTGATTTTGAGGTTCCCTAAATAATCATAGTAGAGTCCTGAACTTGAGGTAATCGGCCGGATGAAATCTCGTTGAGATTGGCCTCGCGCTGAACTGCAAATAATAATAATTATTAACGGTAAACTAAAGTAAGTTTCCTATTTTATCCTATGCTAAACCTATTTTAATGTGTTATTGACTAACATTTATTTTATTTTACAGGTTCGTCTGGATACCTACGTCATCGCGAGGTAAGTATTTTATTTTAATATTAAGTTTCTTAATTACAGTTACGACATCTCAGCCAGTTTCACCTGATCAAAATGGTGCGTGACATGACGTCGGTTAATAAGCAAGGTAAGTGTATTGTTACCATTTATCTTAACTACTTTATATGGTCCTTTCCAAATGGGCGAAAGCGCTTTGCGCATCCTCAAATGATTTCTCAGGTATACATAGTCGCCAGTTTTGTACTTAGCTGGACGAGTATGGGTGTCATAATAGGATTTGGAAGATTCTTTAGATTTCCTTATGAAGTCCAAGGCTTTTTCTCGTGAATATTTCAATCTATTTTGAAGCATACGGACATAATCAGGATATGTTGCTCCAGGTGATTCTTCATAAATGGAATTCGGAATTACTGGTTTGCTTCCGAACATTAATTCGTAGGGTGTGAAATGGGTTGTAGAATGAACGGATGTGTTGTAAGTGAGCATTGCCGTATAGACATAGCGGGGCCAATTTGATTGTTCTTCATTAGTATAGGATCTGAGATACTCTATAGGAGTAGAGTGACTTCGTTCCAGCGCACCCTGGGTTTGTGGATGGTATGGAGAAGCCCAAAGGTTCTTAATTTTTAGAAATTCACAGGTTTTTCTAAAGAGGTCGGACGTAAAATTGGTTCCCTGGTCAGTGAGAATCGTTTTCGGGATGCCAAAGATAGAGATGTAATGGAGCAAGCATTCACTTGTTTCCTCTGCTGTAGTGCTGCGGATCGGGTATGCGGAAGAGAATTTAGTAAGATCATCTTGTATCGTCAGTATATATTTTAATTTTGCAGGTCCCGCTTCAGGCAGAGGCCCAACAATGTCAAGAGATATTCTTTGACAAGGTTCGGTTGATGTGCTAGTGATCTGCATAGGAGCACGGTTTATTTGTCTGAGAGCTTTATTAGTTTGGCACTGTGGATTCTTGGATTCGCTTAAGCATGCGGCTGCTGCCGAGATGTCCGGCAATTGGAATATCGTGGTTTTCCCTGAGTATTTTTGGGATTTCGGAAAGAGACGGGTATATGATTTTATCTTTATATATATGTATATTTATACCCGTGTTGTGGAAAAGGTAAAGAATCATATTATAGATCTTAATGAATTGGTGTGTATCGAAAGGGTTTTTAAATTCAGTTATCGCGATTTCTGAAGTGACGTTTCTATCAAGATTGACAACTAGTTCATCTCTGAGTGATTTAAGACTTTTATAGATGTCTACATATGTAGAGTTATCGAAATGGTATACTTTGAAAAAAAAAGGAAATAATACGTTTTGCTTTCATGTGTAAACGATGTAAAAGAATGGAGAGGTCTTTCCTTGTTTATAATTTCAGAATCATCGGGTATGTTGTCAAGAATATTTTGTACAAAAGGATTGGATTCATCAAGGTCGATGGAAGTAGGTAATATAACAACTTTACATTTGGATTTAATTATATCTCCATTATGTTCTTGAATATTTGTATTATAGGATTTATTTTTATCTGACATTGCTTTTAGGAACGTGGGATAGTCATCGTCAGGTAAGTTTGGGAAGGCACTCGTGGATGGTGGAGAGACTTCAACCTGGGTGTCGATGGTTGGTCGTGTTTCGGGAATACGTTTATCAAGGTCAGTATTTTCGTTTTCTACTTCTTCTCTAAGGCTGTCAGGAATGTTTGAAGGTAAGTTTGTTACAGGTGCGGGTAGGATGTCTTCATTAGGATCAAGGACATTTGAAAACGGTAATTCAGGTTCAGGTAATGGAAGAATATCTTCGCTAGGACCGGGAGGATCTGGAGAAGGTATGTTCAGTTCGTCAGGGTTAAATGATGGTGGTGATATAAGTAAGTCCATTAGGTCTTCGTCTAGTCTTCGTGGGGTGTCCCTTTCTACATTGGGGTTAAGTATCGGGACATCTTCAGGTTGGATTGGATTGACAGGGTATCGGGAAAGAGCATCAGCGTTTGTGTTGATTTTTCCTTTCTTGTATTTAATGTCATATTCGAATTCCTCCAGCTTCAGACGCCATCGGATAAGCCGTGACCCTGGATCTTTACATTTGAATAGTTAATATGTAAGATCAGATCACGCGAATAAATTACGATATCATCAAGATACACGAAGCATCTTGTGCCTTGGAGCCCAGAAAGACAATTATTCATAAGTCTCTGGAAGGTAGATGGGGCATTTTTTAGCCCAAATGGCATTCTATTGAACTGATAATGTCCCTGAGGTACGGAGAAGGCTGTCTTAGGAGCATCTGCGGGAGAAATCAAGATCTGATGGAAACCGGAAGTGAGGTCTAGTGTAGTAAAATATCTGCTGTTTCCTAGTTGGTCGAGAATTTCCGATATTTGCGGAATTGGGTATGTTTCGCCGATAGTAATGTCATTCAGTTTCCGATAATCAATTACAATTCGCCATTTACGTTGCCCTTGTGAGTCTGCTTTTTTAGGTACCACCCAAATCGGCGAACTCCAAGGGGAAGATGAGGGCTGTATTATATTCTGTTCAAGCATTTGGCCAATTTGGGTTTCCACCTCCTTTTTGTGGCATTCTGGGAATCGATATGATTTCGTGTGAACAGGAATGTCGCTACTTGTTTTAATTTGATGGTCAAGGGCAGAAGTATAGGTTAACTGGTCACCAGGTAGATGAAAAATATCTGAAAACTGTGAGCAGAGTTCTATAAGAGCATTTCTTTCCTCGTGATTCAAGTGCTCAGTTCTTAATGAATTTATAACTTCATCGGTTCGTTTACATGTTTCTCGGATATTCAGGTTAACTGGGTATGCACTAGCGTGCAGAGGTTCGATGTGAAGGTTTAAATTTGTTTTTATATTTACAAAAGATTCCGAAATATTGGCAACAGTTAAGTTGATACGGTCATTATCTTTGATCTTAACAATACAGTTGGATATTAATAAGTTATCGGAAAGGTGTTGGTCTGCAATAATCCCTTCTTTCAGATCAGTTTTTTGAATTGAGCATTCAATGACGGCTTCAGTACGGGGTGGTATGACGTAAAAAGGTTCGGAAAAATGTAACTTAATATCGAGTTTACCTATCCTTAAGATGTCATGAGTATAATCTATTTTACAGCCGTATGTGGTTAAAAAGTCTGTCCCTATAATGCCGTCATAGGGCAGATTTATGTCCCTAACGACGTGAAATTTGAATGATATGGATTTTTTTTCATGAAGTTTTAATTTCAGTTGGAAATGACCTGTGGTCTGAGTTGGCTCATCACCTGGGTCTATGCCTTTTAATTTAATATATTTTTTCGTTAATTTCTGATTATTCTGTATGCTGGATTCCTTTATCAAACATATGGCAGAGCCTGAATCGACCAGTAACGATAATGGGATGTCTGAGATTTGAGAATCTAGTAAGACATGCGGTAACAACCTTTTCGTTGTGTCTATGTTTATTTCAAAGACTTTTTTACTAGTTTCTTGAGAGACGTTAGTGTTGTTTAGTGGTTTGTTCGATTTTGAATATTGGGCACTTATTTGGGGCTGATTACCCGTGTGGTCCCTGGACTTAGAATATTGGGCGCTTATTTGGGGCTGGTTACCCGAGTGGTCCCTAGAGTTAAGAGGTTGGGCGCTTATTTGGGGCTGGTTACCCGTGTGGTCCCTAGAGTTAAGAGATTGGGCGCTTATTTGGGGCTGGTTACCCGTGTGGTCCCTGGGATTAGACAACTTGGGTGTAGTGTCGGCTTTGGTATTTTGTCTCGGGCGACACCATGACGAGACTTCTATTCGTTTAAAGGATCAGGTGAAGAGGTATCAACTTCATCATGACCGACCTCCTCATCGGGCTGTTCACACGTAAAGTTTACACGTGGAGGCGGCCTATAAAACTGTTGGTTGTTTGTTTGGTTTTGTTGGACTCTGAAACGATTGTTATTAAATTCGCGTTTTTTGCACACAGAGATATCATGTCCTGGTGTTTTGCAATAACGGCAAAATGCGTTAGGAACCCCTTGTGGTACGGGGTTAGATGGTTTTTGTGAAGTGAAAGAGGCATTGAAATTTTGTTTGGAAGGGCCGGCTTTAAATCTATTATTGTTATTATTATTGCCGGGTTTTTGGTCCATTTGTGGACGCCTGTACAGCGTCTGCTGTATGCGTTCTTCTGAAATAGCGTAATTAATTGCTTCGTTTAATGTCTTCGGGGATCTACACCTCACAATATTAGAAATTCGGGGATGAAGTCCCATGACAAAATGATGAAGGGCAAGGTCCTCCATGGCTGCAGTGCGACCAGGCAATTCTTTGGCTTTAGTGTTAGATAAGGATATTTCAGTTAATATTTGTGAGAGGTAGGTCTCCATACGGAGTGAATATTGGCTTACATTATCTTGAGGCCCTTGTTTGCTTTCCTGAAGATCGGCAAGAAGATGCGAATAATGTTTTCGCTCACTGAATTGTGTTTTAAGGAAGTCTTTTAATTGTTCCCAGGTTGTAAAGTCTTTAATGGAACATGCTACCTCTGCTTTGCCATTCAATTGGCTAAGGATGAATTTAAATAATATAGGCTTCTGAATTTCCGATGCAAGTTCAAAAGCATTGACGCAATTCACAAGAAATGAGTTGAGAGTTTCCCTGCTACCATCATAAGATTTTATAAATTTGAACAAGATATTTAGTTCTAGTTCAGCCATTGCAAGAGCTGCGGCGGCTTTCCTAGTAATTCGAGGTGAACCAAGAGGTGATTTTACTACCGTATCACTTGTAACCTGTTCAGTTCCGGGAATCTCAACTGATAATTTGGTTTCTTCAACTTTCGGCACTTTTGGCATAATTATATATCCGGTATAAAATTAATAGAACAAGTCACAAGTAACAGACATCAAGTTAAAATAACAAAATTAAAATAGTAATATTAAATTAACTAACGGAACCCTAATATATCGACTAAGTCAAAACAATGACCAAAGACTTACAGTATGAGCAGTGCGTGGGCGACCGATAAGAGCACGACGGCGGCCGGACACATTACGAGATAAGGCGAGTCGCAGCTTACGACCTTCAATCGGATCTTGAGTTATTATTGTTGATGAATTGGATGCTTGATTTTATTTCAGGTGCAGGATACCACGGTGAACGATAATTATGAAGCAGGATAGCAGTACGGTAAGTGTCTTCAATTTATTTTCTTCAGGTCGGGACACTTTTCACGCAGCCGAAGGTAAGTAGTTGCAGTTATTTTCTCTTTGCAGGATAGGCAGGATATAGCAGGACTTCCGTGACGACGTGTCAAGGATTTCACGGTGAGTATACACTTATAGTTATTTTGTACACTAACACAAAGTTTATATAATAGCACTAATTAATTTATTTGTTTCAGGATTGGGATCCAGAGCGAGTCTGCAGAGCGGCGCCCGGGCACTGGAGATTTCGGATCCCACCGCTGCCACCAAAATGTTATACGGATATTTGGATTTCGGTTTTTAAAAAAAAACTATTTTCACTCGCGACTTTATTTTGGTCATAGAATAGTATATAGTACATAGGATAGTACACGAGATTAATAGGAGCTCCTTAGGCAACCGCTTAAGTCAAAAGATGGGAACAGACTGGCTTGAAAACCATCATTAGACATACTCTTAGCTCATAGAACTGCTGAATAGGCCAGATGGGCCGCCAGGCAAGCACTAAGGCTAACAAGGTTGGGGTATAACAGTGCGCATAGGAAAACTGATAAATTTTTCCCTTCTTATTGTTTTTTCTTCCATACAAAACTTAAAAAAAAAAAATTTTTACCGGTCTATACATAATTAACACTTTGTAAAAAGCGAGTTGAGCGCAATGCCGACAAGTGGATGTAGAGTTATGAAGTGAGAGAATCACTAAAACTGAAAAAAAATTTTTTTTTGGAAGTTTGTTTAGTTTTGGGAAAAGTTCTAGAACAAAAGTTGTTTGTTTTGATGTACAGAATATGCCCTTAACAGGATGCTAATTGATTACCAGTAACCCGGTATATAAGGCAATACTTAGTCCTTAATCAATTTATATTATAATGCAATAAAGTGACCAAAACGACACAAACAAATAAACGATGGTTGATGTTGACTGATAGGCGCCGAAGCCGCATTAAGATAAACATCTCAATTAATGAAGTTCTCAAAGTTACAAACCAAAATAATTTCGGTCTCTGCTTCCCGTTTTGATACGGATGAAAAGATATTTTAATTGCAGGGATTTAGTTAGGACGTTTTGTTTAAGCACACAGCGCAGTCCATGCTTACTGGTCATTGGGTTTTCTCTTAGAGAGAGGATGTGGGCCATAATTTACCATGCAGACCAAATGCGTGTTGCTTCACCACTAAGAGGTAAAGCGAGCAAAGCCGCTGGCGGATCAGCAAGTTATTGTTATATTTATGTCAGTTCATATTACTGCTTTCTGCAATGCTTTATATCGATAAAACACTTCTTCTTATGGGGGATCCCAATAATCTATCTATCCACAGTTTTCCTTACTACCGAAAGAAATTTTTTGCTGATTTTTTGCTCCATTTAATAGATAATGGTCCGAAACCCTTCGTGCGCGAGACCGATTTGCACTTGGCAGGTTTTTTTCTGAGTTTTCAACGAATCGCCTCTTCGTGGTATCGGTGAAACATTGATTACTTTTAACATTATTTCAGCGAACCGAGCAGTCGGTGAAATAAGGTAAGGGCTGAAGTTTTCATCTTTGTACCAATGAACGGCAAACAGTGTACAATTATATCGTTCAAGGGTTATTCTATAGACAGTTTAGAGCTCGCAATGTTGTGGTCAGAACTAACGTGGCTTTAAAACGGGATGTTTTTTTTTATTTTTTTATTTTACTATGCTTAGGCAGAATATTAGGGTTTGTTACCGTTACTACTGTATTAATAAAGAAAATCAGCTTTGTTTAATAAACAGGATAAAAACAACGGACATTAAAAAAGCTATAAAATATAAAGTCTTTTGAATCGGTGTTTTTTTAATTGCTACAGTAGTAGTGAGTAGACGGATTCGAAATAGTGAGCATTCTCTGAATGGTAAGCCACTTTCCAGTTTATTTAATAAAGTATATTTAGTAATTCAAATACTTTATTTGCATGAATATGGGTACAAATAAGATCTATAACAATAATTTAAGTCCGCCATAACAACCTCGTATGAGGTATGCAAATGTCAATTTAGAATAACTAAAGTCGTCAATGAAGTTATATAACGTAATTTCAATAAGGTTTACTATTTGTCATGGTAAATGTAATACCGACATGATGTTTCATTCAAAAAGTCTTTGACCGAATAAAAGCACTCGCTCACCAACCACTTTTCTAACTCCGTGTAAAATCTGCGACCGGGTAATTTTTATTATGAAGAGTTAACGTACACTGAGGCGCGAGCATGTATTGTCGATAGGATAAAATGATCGACTAAAGACTGCTAGCGATATAGATATCGCAGCTAGATCTGTACTAGAGACAAGGTTAGATAGCTGATAATAGGTAATAGTTATCGACTCGACAAGTTCATTGTAAGATCCATGCTCGGACGGCAGGTCGTATGTGAAACTACAGTGGCATGCTATTGGTTTGTCAATCAACTCATGATTACTTTTGTTCATGATACTACCGTTGCAGTTATCCAGGAAATGTTAATTAGCTGGAAAAATTAGAGTTGTGAAAGAGACGCAGAGCGAGGAAAGGAGTCAATGGTTGTATTGCCATTATACGACGACGTCCTCATTAAAATACTTACCGATGAATTAGGTTAGAGTCTTCATCTCGGCGCAAAGATCGCTTCCATTGTGACAGAGAATCTGAATCAGCATAATTTCCATTAATTAAAGCAATGAAATGATTAATAATAGGGATTTTGGTACCGCCGTCCTTTCGGGTCACCAAGCTTTGGGATATAAAATAGAAAACGATATTTATTAATATATTTTAAAAAAGGTGTCCTTATCCTGGCTGTGACGTTAATGCCAGGGCTTTGTACTTGTTAAAAATATTCTAAAGGTATTCGAATGTTTTATGATTTATCTCTCGTCCATACCCACTTTCCATGTGACTAATAGTTCATGTCCAATAGCATATTTTTGTAAAAGATCTACCAGGCTACCCATGATCCTAAATGTTTCTGTTTTTATACACCTTTGTATAGTTTTTACTGAACAGGCCTCAAAGTTTTGGATATCTCCACTTATGCTTTTGTAAAGGACCGGATGCTAGGCCCATGATATACTTAATACCGACTTTATTTTCCCATTATAAGTACTGCCATACATTTCAAAACATGTACAGTTCAAGATCATTGAGCAAAATATCTGCCAATTCTTCGCATTCAGGGAATCATGATGAATTGAATGGACGCTTGTAGAATCTGTAAATGACATAGTAGATGTTTTTATATTTTTCCATATTAAGCCTCAAATGTAAGTAATGAGCAAATTATTTATTTAGAAATTTTTTTATTCCAAAAAGCAGGGACGACGAAGACCCTTAACTTGACCAGACCAAACGATTTGTCATATGGAACATGATCATGTTCGTCTCTTGTAGGCCAAGCGAGTGAAACTGCGGGTAGTGTAGCGACTCTAGATTGTATCTGTAATGTTCTTTATTTTAATTAGTGTATATTATAATAGGTATATTTTACGTACATTATTTTAGTTTAGTATTTTGGTGTATTTATACTTATTATTTATTGAATCATTAAATTATTTACTTTTTATTTCAGTTATTTTTTTTAAATCTAAATGTTTGATTTTATAATAAATAATAATGCTTGAGAAATAATTTCTGAGGCCTTTTAATGGATTGTGTTGTCACCCCACTCCGAGACGTTACAATGGTCGTGATTTCGCCGAAATATTATCCCGGGAGTTCCTACTCTATGTTTGAAAATTAAACGAGTATTGAGCCGCTAACGCTTTGAATATTCAAAGCGAATAAATTAACTAAGTAAGCGCCTAAACAAAAGCGTCAAAACAAATTGCCGAAGGGAAATTACGCCCTTTTGTTATCGTATTGAAGATTATACCTACCCTCTAATAAAGATTGTGAGACTGATGCAAGTCGACTGAAATTTTCTTAACATGTCAAATAAAGTATATTAATAATTAGTTATTAGTATATTTATTGAGGTGTATGATACATTAAGTACTTACTATTGTATTTTTAAAATATTTTCAAGTGACGACACGGACAAGTCAAAGTCAAAGTCAAAGTCAAAATCATTTATTCAATTTAGGCATCAAAGACGCACTTATGAACGTCAATTTTTCCATTATAATGTACTTTAAAGACTACCGCCGCGTTCCAAAATATATAGAGCCTACCGAGAAGAAGCGCAAGAAACTCGGGGCCATTCTTTTTATAAAGATGTTTTAACAATGTTTTTACTTAGGTACTACAAATATTAGCTCCAGTGTGTTGCCTTACAAAAGAGAACATAATAATGGTATCAGTAGGGCAAGACAAGCTACACTTTGACATCTTAGTACACGAGTAGACAGATCCTGGAGTGATCAGTCTCAAGCTGTTTTATCCTCCAAGTAATCCGAAATTTTGTAATAACCTTTTTGACAGAGTTTAGTTTTAATAGTAATTTTAAACTTATTAATAGGCAAATCTCGGATAACATTGGGAACTTTATTATAGAATCGTATACATTGTCCCATAAAAGAATGACTTATTCTGTGGAGACGCGTTACATGTACGGATAGCTTGTGCTTATTTCGCGTGTTGATGGAATGAGCATCACTCCTTTTATCAAAACTGCTAATGTTTTTCTTTACATACATTAGATTTTCATAGATAAACTGAGAGACAACAGTTAGAATGTTTATGTCTTTAAACTTCTGTCTAAGGGAAACTCTGGGAGCTAAACTGTAGATCGCTCGTATAGCCCTTTTTTGCAGTATAAAAATGGCATTAATATCTGCAGAACATCCCCAGAGCAGTATGCCATAAGTCATAACGCTATGGAAATAACTAAAATAAACTATTCTAGCTGTGTCTACATCAGTTAATAGTCTAATTTTTCTGACAGCATAAGCCGCTGAACTGAGCCTACTAGACATTTTTTTTATGTGGGGACCCCTTTGCAATTTAGCGTCTATAGTAATTCCTAAAAAGACCGTTGACTCCACAAGGTCCAACCCTGTTCCATTCAATTGTATATTGGATTCTACTTGTCTCACATTTGGTGTCGAGAACTTTATACAATTAGTTTTCTTCTCATTGAGGAGAAGATTATTTGTATTGAACCAATTCACAGCTTTAGCTAATGCATTGTTAACATCGTCATAGTTTAATAACTGCCTTTTAATTTTAAATAACAGTGAAGTGTCATCTGCAAACAATACAATCTCGTGATTCTTCTCTACATAATAAGGTAAGTCATTAATATAGATTAAAAACAAGAACGGCCCTAGTATTGAACCTTGTGGAACGCCCATTGAGATTATAGAGCCGGGCGATTTTTTACCATTTATGTCAACCCTTTGAATTCTATCATTTAAATATGAAGTCAAAAGGTTGAGAGCCATGTTCCTAATACCGTAGTGTTGTAATTTCCTGACAAGTATATCATGTCGGACGCAGTCAAATGCCTTAGATAAGTCTCAAAAAACACCTAAGGCATCTTAAGAGTTCTCCCAGGCATCAAACACATCTTTTATAAGTTCTATACTTGCGTCTATAGTAGAGCGATTCCTTGTGAATCCAAATTGATTCTTATGGAAAATTTTGTTTGCACTAAAATGAGTTTCTAATTGATGTAATATATTTTTTTCGAAAATCTTACTTAGCGTAGGCAGTACAGAAATAGGCCGAAAATTGGTTGGATCAGTAGTACTACCAGATTTGAATAAAGGAACCACTTTACTGTGCTTCATTAGGTCAGGAAATACACCACTTGCAACACAACTATTAAACACACCTGCTAGATTGGGTGCAATGACATCTATAATTGAAGAAACGGTCTTCACAGAAAGACCCCATAGGTCTGCCGTTTTTTTTGCATCTAGACTTTTGAAACTGCTTACAATATCTTTGCAATTAACTATTGAAAATTTTAAAGTTGTGTCACATTCAGTTACACTTTGTTTAAGTAAGATCTTAGCAGAGATGGAGGAAGAATTTAGAGTTTTGTTTGTTAAAGAAGGAATATTAGTGAAGAAATTCTCAAACTCGACCGCTACCTCCAAATCTGCTCTTACATCTTTATTATTAATTTTTAAATGAAAGTCTCGTTTACGCACTGTATTTCTACCAGTTTCACTGTTTATAATGTTCCACGTCATTTTTATTTTATTAACAGAATTTTTGATCTTATTTCTTAAATAAATAGATTTAGCTGAGGAACAGGCTCGTTTAAATAACTTAGAATAACGTGTGTGTAACGTTTGACATATTCCAAAAATACAGGATTATGATTATACGATTTTTCATGGTACAATTCATATAACTTTTGCCTACTTATATAAATTCCTGGAGTTGCCCATTCACTAAACTTAGCACGATTACCAACAGATATTGTTTCTGGTACAAACACTTTGCCAAATTCATCACTGATAAGATGGAACAGTGAGTTATATGATATATTTGGGTCATTGTGTCTGGGCAACTCTGGCACTTTCCGGGATATATTACTTTTTAACAATTCTAGGCGGCTTGCATTTATTGGAACAAAGCTAACATATTTGCTTTGGGGTTTGTTAGTTTTTCTTGGAAACACTGCTAGTTGACCACAGTGGTCTGATTCTAGATTATTTATAATGAAATTTTTAATAGGTTTGAGATTAGTAAATATATTGTCTATGCAGGTGGAACTTGTGGCTGTTATCCTAGTAGGTTCCAAGAAAATATTGTACATATTATAAGATTTAAACAGTTACAAAAATTTATCCACTACCTGATTATTTTCTAGCAAATTAATATTAAAGTCTCCACAGATAATCATTGATTTATTTGTATTAGATAGCTTAATTAATGTTTCCTCCATGCACTTTTCAAAATCATCATATGGTGAGCATGGAGGTCTGTATACACATAGAACAAGGAACTGCTCAAACTCAATACAGGAAATTTCTATTACTCGTTCAACAGATAGGCTCACAATGTCTTTTCGTTCTTTGAGTTTAATATTTTTATTTGTAATAATTAAAGAGCCACCACGTATAGATTTTTCTCTGTTGAAGGAGCTAGCAACCTGATGATTATTAAAATTAAATAAGAGTTGGTTCTTTTTAAGCCAGTGTTCAGTAATACAAAGAATATATATTTTGAATTGAATTGAATTTTATAAGAATATATAAACAATTCCAGTTCCAACTCTTTGCCCATCATACCTTGAATGTTCTGATGAACAATATTGATTGATTTAATGCAAGAGGTTGTCTCTATTGTCTTAGGCACTAATTTAAATTATGTAAAATGTCATTAGTAGCCAAGCAATTGGCTGAATTAAAAATGTCAAATTGCTCAATAGAAGCATTGTCAATACTATTGGATTGCTCAATAAAAGCAACCTTGTTAGCCAAATTTTTGGCTGCAATGTCAAATAAATATGATAGCGACACAGCTATCTGTCTTTTATAATAATTAGAAAGATAGTAATTATCTTTTGTCAAGAAGATTTTTTTTTATATAATTATTAATGTCAATTAAATTAAATTTATTTCCATAAAAATTATTATTACATATAGTGTATAATGTTAAATTAAGCTTATATCTAATATCATTTTCCACCTGTGGCAAACTATTACTATAGGGAATGTAAACATTATGACATTATCTACTGTAAGATTAGATAGACGGTTGTTGAAATCAATTATTTGTTTTTTGTTTACATTCCCCCTATTTCCTATTAAAATTAATAATGTTGTGTTGGGGCTAAAGCTATAAATTAAAATTCTAGTCATAATTTCCTGATATGATAGACCAGGTGTACAGTAATTTTTTACATTATGTCCCTTGGATGTATTCGACAATAAGTGACCCATGTCTTTGCCAATTTCATCACTAAATATTACAATTTTTGGTTTGTCTATAGTTGATGGTATACTATTTGTATTTTGGGAACCACTTGTTAAAGTTGTATCTTGACATACATTTTTACATGTTCGCACTATTTTAGAACTACGCAAGTTGTGCGCCTATTGCCTATGCCTATTGCAGTACCACCAAGTTACAACTAAAGCTTTGCACTGCGCTAACTACCTCGTAACATTGGTCTCATGAGTCGCATTTTCTCAGTAACTTCACTTGTTACAGTCCCGTTCACATCGATATTGGGTGACTGAACTAACGATCTTGTTCAACATCACGCAAAATGGACCACGCAGTAGCAGCCTGGTTTCAGAAAAGAGCTCGCCCACCAAGATCTCGATAAGATTCAGAGCTGCTCCGCATGTGATTAGGAGAACGCAAGTGATAACCTCTGCCTATAACAGGTGTGTTTCATCACAAGTGACGAATTTTACTGCGCCCGTAACCCCTTTACGAGAAGAGAGAGAATTAAGTTGTAAAGTCTCATGTGCCTGTAATTTCGCCGGCACCCATACCCGCAAACCAGCAATCAGGGTTAGTGGCGCAGTTTCGTCACTTATGAGGAAATGCATCTGTTCTAGGCAGAGGTTTCTACACATCAGGTAGGCTTCGTGCTTGTACCGTTTCCTAATCATATAAAAAAGGTATTTACATAGCCATCTACACGTTTTATTGATATTTCCATTTTTGTTCGTAATTTTTATTACTGCCGCCTATTGTTCAACAAAACTGTACCCTTTTCTTGATACGAACTTTATATAATACTTGTTAAATGGAAAAACAATATAATTTTGTATTATAACTGTATGCTAAGTGACGCAAAATTGCAACAAGAACAAAACAGGTAAAGGTACGAGTTGGTAGCCGGCTACATGAAGCCGCAGCAAACGACGTGTCGCAGCGACACTACTGGTTTTTATGTTATCATCATCATCATCATCTCAGCTGTAGGACGTCCACTGGTGAACATATGCCTCCCCCATAATTTTCCAAAAGGACCGGTTGAAGCGTCCTGCATCCAACGTCTTCCTGTGACCTTTATCAGGTCGTCTGTCTACCGTGTCGGTAGACGACCTGCGCTGCGCTTGCCGGTCCGTGGTATCCACTCCAGAACCTTCCAACCCCATCGGCCATCTGTTCTGAGTGCTATGTGCAGGGCACACCACACCACTGCCACTTTAACTGGCTAATCTTCTGGGCTATATCGGTGACTTTCGTTCTTCTACGGATCTCCTCATTTCTGATTCGATAACGTAGAGAAGCCCCGAGCATATGCCTCTCCATAGTTCGTTGTGCGACTTTGAGCTTACCTACGAGGCCCATAGTAACAGACCACGTTTCAGTGCCATAAGTCATCACTTTCTATGTATTTATATGAAATACTATTCATAGTTAGCGACACGAAGCTATAGCGTCACGTCGTCGAGCGGCAGACGACACTGTCGCCCGACCGCAGATCAGTAGTGCAGCTTGTGGGTACTAACCTACCTAGTAAAACAACTGAAAAGCTTTCGTTACGCTTTTCAAATGGTTGAAGCCATCTGCAGTTGCCGTCTGCAGTCGAGTTCTAAATCATGACTGCAGCGACATGAAGCGACGACGTGTCGCGGCGACATGAAGTTACGTGTAGCCGGCTACCACCTTGCACCTTCAATGTGACATTATTATATTGACGACTCTGTAAGCTCAGTTGGTAGCGCACCTGCCTTCGAAGCGCGGTGTCGCAGGTTGGAGTTCTGGGCCGGGCCAAATGTTTGGGCGATGAACTGCAATGTCTGTTGTCTCGGGTCTTGGATGTTGGGATGTATGTGTTATTATGTGTGACCATGCCCCCACGATGTTCCAGCGAAGTTTGTTAAATGTAATTTAATCATCCCCCTATATTCCTACAGTTCGATCACACCAGTTAGGTTATCTAGTTCAACCATGAGGATGAACCCCATTACTTTTATTAAAGTCTAACTAATTGATATACCACTACGATAATATAAGAACTCGATTTATATTGAAAATGCGGGTATTTTAATCAGTCTCGTGACGTCAATATTTTTATTGAATTTTAGATAAACAAAGATACCGGCATATACATCGGCGATAAGTTTTGATTTACGAGTCGTTTTTATGACTGTTGTGATACCTAGGAAGTGCAGTATACGTAGGTAGGTATGACGTTATACATAAATTGTGGTAGATAAACTTTAAAACTCTTTCATGTAATAGGATTCCCTAAGCCATATTCCGGGAGGCATATTCATACATACATACATTCAATACACTAAAACTATCCTTCATGTGTGTGTTACATTAATATAATGCTATAATAAATACTATGCATAGTATTTACTATACCATTATGGTATTTTTGTTTAGGGTGTGAAGGGCACTGTAGAAAATGAAATTACTGGACGAAATAGACTCAAAGACTTTCGGGGTGACGAGCGTAGTCCTACGCAAAACTACAGTTCACAGCTCTGGGTAGCACTGCAACTGTCTTGGGCAAGTGTAGTGTTTATCATCAGGTGCACGACTTACCCATCTCATACTGCATAAAAAATATTACCGAGAAGCGAGAGCGGAAAGAGAGAGTAAAGAGAGAGAGAGGAGTGTAGAGCCACGCTACTGTAATCTGGTATGGCTAGAGCTTGGCAATGGATTCCAAACAAACGACTATCGTCTCATCACTTGATACATCATTAACAACTATGAATTGGGTGAAATGTGAGCGCCGATTTTATTTATCCCTTACTTAGGTATAAGATATCTTTGATATTTCATTCATATGATTTTAAAGCACTAACGTCTGCTTAGCAAAACCAGAGAGATTAATTATTAGACTATGATGCTCAGATTACTAGAAACCAAACTTTTTTTAGTAGCAGGTTTAAAGGGAAAAACTCATATCCTCGGATGGATTCGAACACGCGTCTTCGCGTCTTCCGAGAGTCCGTGTCAGACACCATGACTAACTAGGCCACGAGGAGGCACGAGCCGAGCTGAGCAACGAATTTTAACTCTCTATTTGATTTCACCGTCGTTGAGAGACGGAGCGACATCTATTGAACAGCTTGACGGCATTGTCCAACCGATAGAGATTTTAGGGCATAGTAAACAATGTGATGATTACATGAAAAAAAAATCACTGAAATCGAACAATGTTAAGAGGTAGAAAAGAGATTTCTTTTAGTGTGGAAAGTACTTTAGTACGTTCGATCTTGACTGTCTTGATATTTGTAGTCAATGATATTGCAAGAAAATCATGGTTTAAAGTCAATATTTACTTGATTTATATTATGTAAGTATTATATATACCACTTAAGTAGTGAATTCTCCACGTTGTCGGTCAAGTTCATACAACGGCAGGCTTATGTTCTTACAGCTAATCTAGTTGTAATCGTCGAGTGGCGGCGTGCTAACGGGAGAAGCGACATTTACTCGTAACTTGTTAACTAAGTATGTCAGTGTGGCAGTGTATTTGGTAGGAGCTGGTGTTTTGAAGTACTGATTATAAAATATAATAATATTTTTGGGACAACAACCACACAAGGTCTTCAGGTTCCATTTTAGACAGAGCCTGTAATATGGTAACCTATTATTATGTATTTAAGTTATTTAAACATATACTGAACCATAGTAAATATTTAATAAGGCAACAAATAATAATGGATATAGGTTAAAAAATACTAAAAATTTCCACGTTGAATAGCTATGCTAATTTTTTTGCAAAATATGGGCCTACATTCTGGTCGCCTGACGCTTCAACTAAACGTTTGGCCAAGTCCCTGCCTGTCTTATGATTCGTCGAAGTGCTCGTCGACGAGCTCACCGAAGTCAAATACTTTTTGAGATATCGCCCTTGTACTTAAGTTTGGTTTTCCAACGTTTCTTGTCATCTCGTCATTTGTTTCACGGATGTTGTCAAAGATGCATCGATGTTTGCTCTTAGAGAATCACACAGCTGAATATTTCGTATGCGCCTAGACCCCACGTTTAGTAATAAGTATGTATATCAGTCATTAGGTTACCATAGTAGGTACATGCTTTTCATAATTTGTCACCTGACGAAGTTGTCCCATGTAAAAAAAAGGTTTGACTTGTCCGGGGATCGAACCCGGGACCAGCGGCATAGAAGGAAGGGTTGCTGCTAACTGTGCCAACCAGCCAGACATACACTTGTACGGTTACTTAATATTTATATTTTATTCATTATTATACGGGTAAATTCATATTGTGACAGACTTAATGGAAGGCATATGTATGTAAACGAGTGAGACCAATTTCATTACGGATTTTAATTAATAATTAACTAATAAATTAATAAAAAACATCGATTATTAACAACTTTATTCATTATTAATATTGATACTATTTAAGAGTATAATTTATCACAATTTATACATAACAGCATTATAATTATTATTTTCACAGCCATTATCATAATTTGCCGATGTCACGCAGGATTCTAATACCATGTCAAAATTGTATAGAATATTCGCTCTCATCTAAATATCAAATTACTTTTTACAGTCTGTTATTATATTACATATTATATATTTCCTTTTTATTTATATATTTATTATTCCAATATATATATATATATATATTTCCACGATATAGTTACTTATAATATTAAAGAAAAAAAGAACTAGAGTTTATGTTATCAGGGACGGTAGAAGTACGAGGCCCTCCTGATGATAAGTGGTAACCTCTGCCTTAGAACAGATGCATTTCTTCACAAGTGACGAACTGCACGGCACCCATACCATTCTAACCAGAACACAGTATTGTGAACATTACTGCTTCACGGTAGAGATAGGAAGTGATGACAGTACTTCCCCGGACGAACTAATTCACAAAGAGTTCTATTACACTAATAAAAGTAAGAGACAAGAGTATTTGATCAATGTGTGTTACCAGTGATGACATATGGCACTGAAACGTGGTCTCTTACTATGGGCCTTATAAGTAAGCTCAAAGTCGCACAACGAGCTATGGAGAGGGCTAATATGCTCGGGGTTTCTCTACGTGATCGAATCAGAAATGAGGAGATCCGTAGACGAACTAAAGTCACCGACATAGCCCAGAAGAATAGCCAGTTAAAATGGCAGTGGGCGCTCCACATAGCACGCAGAACAGATGGCCGATGGGGCCGGAAGGTTCTGGAGTGGAGACCACGGACAGGCAAGCGCAGCATAGGTCGTCCACTGACAAGGTGGACTGACGACCTGACAAACGTAGCAGGATGACGTTGGATGCAGGCCGCTGCCAACCGGTCAGAAGGTTCTGGAGTGGAGACCATGGACAGGCAAGCGCAGCATAGGTCGTCCACTGACAAGGTGGACTGACGACCTGGCAAACGTAGCAGGACGACGTTGGATGCAGGCCGCTTCCAACCGGTCGGAAGGTTCTGGAGTGGAGACCATGGACAGGCAAGCGCAGCATAGGTCGTCCACTGACAAGGTGGACTGACGACTTGGCAAACGTAGCAGGACGACGTTGGATGCAGGCCGCTTCCAACCGGTCCTTTTGGAAATTTCTGGGGGAGGCCTATGTTCAGCAGTGGACGTCCTATGACTGAGATGATGATGATGAATAAAAGTAATAATAAAATAAATGTACTCGCTTAATGAGTTTATGATTGTACCATCAATATCTTCGACTCTGCTGGTATACAAATATTTGTATATCCTTGTTTATTTTTATAATTCAAAGCAATATTGTCGCTATACAGGAGCTATTGCGAACATAAATTCCAATTTATTGTTAATGGCTCGCGCAGTGTAAAATAGGGCATAAACACTATCCATTATATGGGCTTAGATCGAGCGTTGCCCTTCGGTCACAGATAAAGAAACAGTTAGTAGGGTTCTACAGTAACTGTAGATCCCTCAGTGATTCGACATCTAGTTATTTTAAGCACACATCTGTGATGAGTTGAAGGCGCTGTACCGATTCGTCAAAACTATTTATATTCAAATGTGTAACTAAAATAAAAGGAGCGTATTACACGTTAAAGGATAAAAATTGTTATTTAATTAATTTCATAAATCAAATTTAAGTTATGAATATATGATCAATAATTTTACAAATACTAGTTTATTAGGGTCCCGTAACTCTAAGCAGAAAAAATAACTCTCATGGGAAAACCACTAATTTTAACCATTACTTGTTTTTCTTTCAGGATCCTATTTCTTAGAAACGCGCGGGTCGAGTGGAAATTACTATCAAATTACCAAATTCTAAGTAAAGTATATGGTCCCTTAGAACTGTAAAAAATCAAGTGTAACAATAAATTAATACATGCCAATTTAAGCCACATATTTTGACTTTCGCCAATAAATCATAACCTATAGGGTACATCTCCTTATATTATAAGTTGTTACAGGTATGTAACATATTATAAGGTTTATAATATGTACATGTAACAACTGTTGGCAGTCCCAAACTCTCGGTGCGTCAGTCCGACTCGCAAATTACCTGTAAAAAAATGTCTAACCTACTTAAAAGTATTGCATAGCTAGTACTTTCCATGCTAAAAGAGAAAACTCTTTTCTACCTCTTAACATTGTCCGATTTCAGTGATTTTTTTATACATGGAAACATGACATTGTTTACTATGCCCGTACGTTTTGATTTTTTCAGTATTTAAAGTACTCGTACTATAACTTTCCTTTTTTCGAACTTAAAAAAACCTAAAAACTCAAAACGTACGGGCATAGTAAACAATGTCATGATTACATGAATAAAAAATCACTGAATTCGGACAATCTTAAGAGGTAGAAACAAGTTTTCTCTTTTAGCATGGAAAGTACTAGCTATGCAATCCTCTTAAGCTTGTCATATTTATTTAAAATCTCCATAGAATTCGTTAAATAATAACATACTTAAAATAAGTAATCCTTCCTATACCGTGATAATTAAAACAAAAGATTTATGAATGAAACTGACGTATATTTACGTCTCTGGGACGCAAAGGGTTAGTAGCCTTCTAGTTTTAGAAAGCTTAATTCACAAGTCGTTCTTAAAGTACGAGTAATATTTATCAATGATGTAACACGTCCAAGATATTGGGTAAACAATAATTATATCGATTAATTTATTAACATTAATAGGTATGGGTTCATTAACAGTTTTCAACATAAATGTAAACTATATAACTATAATATAAACTATAGTGAATATATTTCATGTAACGTATAAAATACCCTTTAGATTTAATATAAATACAAGCAGTTCTTTCGGTTATAAACAAACAACTTAATTTAGATGACTACGCTATAAAAGTAAACGCAGTAATTCTGTACTACGAGTTTGTTATATTTATGGGCTGTATAAGGAAATAGACGCTGTTGCTCTTATAGTGGGTATATAGGGGCTACGGAAAGGCGTATCAGCGTTTAGGCTCCTTTACCGAAGCCCTTACCAAGAGTCTGTTTTGGTAGGGACTATGGTGTTACAATACTCTGCCTGCCTTATACTCTGTCAGTTATATTATGTCTTAAGGATGCTGTATAGTCAATGAAATAGGTTGATCCACAAACCCGCATTGACGTTCCCCATCAATGGGGATATGTGAATTTTTCCTCCACTAATCCCCATTATAGTCTCAAAGAGTTTTTGATGGAGATTGGTGAAAAAGCCACATATCCACATAGGTTTAAAATAAAATCGTCATCGGTTAATAAACTAAATAAATAAATTACAAACAGCATAAACAATGTTTAAGTATATGTAATAATATAATGGTATTTATTTTTTATGAAAATAAGAACTCAGACTCACTTATTTTTACAATCAAACAAATTAAGTCCAATCCAAGTGTAAATTATAGGACTAAATCTCGCCATGCAGTGCCTAGCAATTCTCTTTGGAGTAAGGCCCCGCAATCTCTGCTAACGGGCAAGTAGATGTATAAAGAAGTATATGTGTTTACAAAACTATAACAAAACCCGTTTAGGAGCTTACCAAGCATATTGGTTATAAACACAGACTAACTGGCAGCGGTCACACTCAACAAAATGGATACCTTTAACAGTTTTGCTTCTTGTGCTGATATTGAGAAATTTATTTTATAAAAATGAACCCCTATTTCTCCTGGTCACGCTATAACTTGAGAACGGATGGAACACTTCGCTAATTATTTTTTGTTGTTTTTTAATGAAAGAAAAACCAAGATAAGATGCTGGGAGGTTATGGCGAGGCCGAAGTCCGAGCCTACTTACTACGCAAACGAAGTCACGGGCAGTCGCTAGTCTATTATATAAAAATGAACCCCTATTTCTCATGGTCACACTGTAACTTGAGAACTGCTTTATCGATTACATTCATGTATTTTCTAAATGTTTTCTAATACTTAGTAGAAGATTTTTACATTAAAAAAATGGGAGGGCTTGGCGAGGCCGCAGGCTAGTTATTAAATAAACAAATAATCAATCTGTAGCTTAAACAAAAACTCCAAAGAAGTTCTGACTGAATTTTAACGAATTAATACTTTATAGTTTTTCTGTTGTGAGATATTATTTCATTTTACTCACACACTGTTTCGACCACTCAATAGAGATGACTCAACCCAGGGAAGAGTTTTTTTAACTCTACTATTTGGGAGAATCGGGAAAATCTCCAGAATACAAAGGCCGAAATTTTAATTAAAATATTTCATCAAACGGACGTGTTTACAAAAAAATATCACAAACGACTTATTTTCAGTTTTAAACAATTTCTGTCACTTACACGAGTTAAAATTAAACACGACGGATATTTATCTTGTGTTACTTTTTGTTTGAGTTTCTGTTCTGTCGTTGTCGGCAATGCTTGCGCCAAGATCACGAGTAAACAGGAGTAAACAGTAATAGTTAATTTAAATACGTAATGTTAATTTACTACAAAAACATCAGGCCATCAATATGTACAATATATGTATGAATACATACATAAAATATATATTTATATTATTAAGTTAACAGGTATTATTTTTCATTCTAATAAGTACTGACGTCTAAGCGATACAACATATTTTCCGCCTAATAATTTTTATAAAGTTAAATTACTATTGCCGATAGATTGCCGGTCGGTCGATAAAGAAATATTTTGTTTATTTCACACTTTTCTTTCTTCTGATACACATGGAACAAAATTTTACTAAAAGGTTTCTCGAATTACCCTTATATATATCCGAAAAAGTTAATATATTATGTAATTCAGTTTTTAAATTAATTTCTCTATCCTTAATCTAAGCGAATTAATGATTCCATAAAAGATCTAGTTTCAATATGAGTAAATTTCACACCTTGAACTTTGTGCATCAAACAAAACACTATATTACCAAATAACTTCAGGTCATATTAAAAACACTACAGTCTATTAGGCCAGAATATTGCGAGATTCAGGATACCGTCGGGCGTAGGCCGTCGGAAGGGGCCGTTACGTCGGCGCCGTCGGCGGCAGTCTTGCTTGGGCGGGCGGCGTAGCTGCGTAGCCATACGTAGCGGAGCGTAGCCCTCCTTTGCACCTTGCACTGCCCGCTGCTTTCCACTCGCTCATTATCAATTCCCGACTAATTAGCCACTTGAAAACACGTGAAAGTAGCCGCGTGAGAATCAGACTGAAACAGCATGCAAGCGCCGCGCTAACACGAGCGAACGCTAACACAAGCTTGCCGCCATATTGCCTAACGCTCCGCCCCCCGCACCACCGCTCTCTGCCATTGGCCGCTGGCCGTTCCGAGGGAGGGGTTTGTATCGCCTTGGTGTTGCCAGCTTTTTGAATAAATAATTTCAGTAATTTAAGTAATGAAGGCAATTATGGCGTTGTTTAGCTAAGTTTGCGCGGCGGCGAGTGGGAACTTTATATTTATACCGCTCTCTTTATGTACGCCGACGCGCGGTTAATGCGCCCGATCTGTTTACGTTGCGGGGTTTATTTATTGCGGAGACTCCGCTGCACGGAACGATTTAAACTGCAATTATTTTACGCTGTAAGGAAAACGTATTACACCATTTAAATGAGTTTTTCCAGTACAATTTGTTAAATGTAGATAGATGATTAACATTAATCTTTTTTATTATGAGAGTGCTTTTTTATAAAACTGATAATTTTGAGTGCACTACATTTAAATGATACATACAAATTTATTTAATTACCATCTTGTACATTTATATTTTTAAGAAAAGAGGATTTGGATAAGGTAAAACTTACACGCCAGTTCATATTCTGTATATAACACAATCTCGTTACGTCACTATATGTTGGCCGTCAAGATCCAGTGTCCACACTCGACCGGCAGAAGTAAACAGTGACGTCACGCGGCGTCATCGAGCCGATAAAAAGTCGATTTTATTCGCACAAGTTCGTCCAGCTGACTGCGCCCCGCTCCCCGCGACTACACACGTACGCACTGAATTTTCAGTGTGGCGAGATTTCAGGGAGAGCGAGACAGAGATTAGTGGGTGTATGGCGAGCGAGCGGGATGGCGGTAAGGGCAGGCGCGGCACAGACCGGCGCGATGGGCGGGCGCGGATGATGTATAGAGTGGTGGAGTTAGGTTCAAATTGCTCCGGGAAGTGGCCGAGATTAGAGTGAGCGCGGGCCGCACCGCGCCGCGTACGTAAGCCCACTTAAGACTGTTTTTAATACTAGTATTTTTTACGCGATCCCAGCAGGATTTAGCGGATAAGCGACGTCGCCGCGATCGTGCGCTTTGATTTATCGGTATCGGATACGGATTCGGTTTGTTCCCTGGTGTTTACGTTAGTGGGTGACGGCTGGCCACCAGTGGACGCGCGTAATCCCGTGGCTTGTACCAGATTATGACGGATATCATCGGATTTCGTGTACACACACTGTGAAATCAGCTTTCCGAGGAATCATCCTACTCGAATAACACCACGCCGCTATCAACTGGATCTGCTTTAATCCGTTAAGCAGTAAGTATTTTGGTTCTTAAACTTGTGTGACACAGCAACTTGAGAGTAAAGGTTTATTGTAGCGAGTGAACAAGCTCGAGTGAAGAAGGTACAAGTATCTTTACGAATAAATCTTACGTTAATCTACGTGTATCGGCGCATGGTAGTAAATATACCGTTGAGAGGATTGCCATTTCCATAACAAAAAGTAACTGTTCTACCATTGTGTAGTTATAGTTTTAAGGGACATAGTTAACATGGTTAATCAAACTACACCATAAAGTCTTAATAGAATAATTAAGCATATTAAAAATAGCTAGTAGGCTATAAAACATAGTTCTTGCGTAACAATAATACAAAGGGCTATAAGAGGTACGAATGGTTTGCATTTTATTCAAAACGTCAATTAATTATGTAACGAATGTAAGCAAAATATTTCCTAGTAGGTATATATTATTATAAATCATAATAATAAATTAGAACATGAATATAAATTGTAGGTATACATTTTAAAAATCTAAATCATTATGGGGTTTTTTTAAATATCAATCTAGAAGTATCCAACGATGGAGCTTGCTATTTAAGTAGGTAGGTAGTTATACGAAATACAAATAAAAAATGAACTGACTTTTACGGTATATAATTTTCTTCCTATTTATGAGCATATCTGAATCAATGTCGATGATATTTGTGTCCGAGTAACTAGCAAGTATAAACTGTACAAAAAAAGAATAGTTAAAACCTGTAAAAAGCAGTGAATTAATAAAATAATAAACATGCCTACAATCAAACAGCCAAATTTTTTGGGAAGTTGTATGCGATGCGATTAACGTGTTCAAAAACTAAACTAAACTAGCGTACTAAAGTTTTTTTAAGAATTATGGTCGTCCTTATTCTGTTAACAGTAAAATCGAAATTCATGCAACACTTTGAACGGAATTTCTAAAATATGATTATTCTATTTAAATAATTGTATTTTTACGATAGTTTAGCGCGCATCAAGTTACCGTGACGAGAACCTATAATCTTACTAAAATATACCCATAACTGAAGAGTAATATCACGGTAATAGATAACATTACCGTGGTAATATCTAATTTTAGTGCTGTCATTCGAAAGTACAGAATTAATTTGGATTTTAGCTTAAACATAATACGAGTAAGAACTGCTTAAAATAATTTAGAGATTTTTAGTGTAGAGAACACTTACAAAATCGACACCAATGTTTTATGAATCTTGAAAAACGTATGAATATTTATAATGGATGTTAAAAAATATAAAATGTAATCAACGTACAGCAAAGTACTGCATAATGAAATACACATTTGTATATATATATTTAATCATTCTGTATTATATTTATTCCTCTGTTGCAAATAAAGCAATATTTATTTTGTATTAGTAAATATATAGGTGCGGATGCCTGGCAGGTGCCAACATGACGATATAAATAATGTTTAGGTTTCCGAACAAGACAACGGGACCCTGCAATAAGCCAATATTTCTGTCTGTCCGTCTGCTGTCAATCTTTCAAACAGTACTTAATACGAAGTCGGACGAAATTTTCTAAAAATTATACTTTTGACCCGTTGACTCGAAATTCGCCATATTTGGCCAATAAAACAATAGATTTCGCAGAACTCAACATACTTTTCCAGGAACTGCAACGTGTGTGGTTAATATGGCAGGTTTCCTAATAAATAAAAAAAACTTATTATACTACCGGGTTCATAAAGAAACGCTATTTATTTTCGCTCTATTGTAGAAACCATAAAACGTAGAAGCATCAAATTTGGTGTAATTATTACAAACTATACCTAAAGTAAAAAAACAAAAATCACGTGGTCAGTTGCGCTAAGGACAAATCAAGGAATGTGTATTAACATACCATAGGATAAATACATAATTCTTTCCGTACCTAATTACCGTATATTTATTTGGCACGGAAAGAATCCTCTTTGCACGACTCTAACTCGCACTTGGCTGTTTGATAATATTAGCCCTTACTTATTATCGATTGGATATGATTAATAGTTAATGAATAAAAATGTTACATCTCTTAAATAAGGTAGGTAGCTAGTAAATGTAGTAGCTTAACGTTCATTTAAATAGTTTAAAACTAAAGCTACTCGTATGTAAGTAGCGTTCACTTTCTAGAACGTGAAACGTAGACGTTCTAGACGTGAATATAAATTGTATTATATTTTATTTCTAAGGCTTTCACTAATTAAAATGTAGGTATGTATAGAATGTATTATTGCTTTCTAAAAGCTTTACCAAACAATAGCAAATTTAGGCCAACAGAAAATAAATAAATAATAAATTATAATAATAAATAAATAATAAATCCACAGAAAACTGACAATGTATATTAAGTATCTAGATAATGTTTCCATAATTAAATGTTTATGTGTGATAATTGAACATCTTTAAAATGGATTAAATCTCACATATTTAATATTATTTTTTCCCACCGTTTTGAACTCTTTCAAATGAACGTGTTCACGGGTAGGTACACTTTTAGTCCGATAGAAAACTTTATTTTTAAATTTTGAAGTATAAGAATCGACGGAACCTGAAAATGTTTTTAATGTTTTAGTTTAAATTCAAAATAGTATCAAACATTAGCGTAAATAAATATAGTACTTAAAATTATTTATGTCAAGTATAATTTAAATCTTTAATCATCTAAACGGATCACCAGTAGATACCAATTAATTTATTTGGTAAATACTCAAAAATGATAGTGGTGTAAATAATAATAAAAAAATAACTTAACTACAGCCTATAACTGATTATAAATTTGTAAATAATTAACTTCCAACCTCTGGTTTTACTTGAAATATTATTATTTCAAGTAAAATTTACTTGAAATATTATTATTTCAAGTAAAACCAGAGGGAATAAAATATCAATCTCATCAATATACTTGTAGCAGAACATCGTGGTAAGCACGAGTATAGTGACTTTCCGTCGCTGAATATGATGTGATATTTTTTATTCCTAAGATACTCAATTCAAAACACTATAGTCTCACAATACCATATTTGAAAAAGCACAGAATTCTTCCCGCAGTACAGTCCTCAATCTTCATCATTAGTAGCATAATGGAAATTTATCTAAACAGATAACTAGTAAAATAATAAGTAAATTGTCGTCCTATTAAAAGGGCTAAAATAAATGGTACCCAGGTTAAACTATTATTTTTAACCGGTAAACCACTCACGCCGCTGCGTTCTCGCCCTGAAGTTGAGGAACTGACATGCTCGAAACCCGGGTCGACGTATTCGATCCCTAACGTGAGTGTTTTGTCGGTTAATAATAATAATTTATTATGTATCACACTCATAAGAATTACAATACAAACAAGTGCGATTTGAAAAATTTTATACCGACTTCCATTCTATTACTTTGGTAAAAATCAGTTATTGAAGTGTAACTCAATAACTACTGAACCGAATTTGATAAAATACAGGGAACCACACGGGAAGCACCAGCTTTCAAACAAAAATTCAATAGGAAATCGCCCAGTAGAAAGTTATGAGGTAACAAAAAAAAAATACATTCGAATGGAGTACCTCCTCCTTTTTGGAAGTCGGTAGAAAAAATTTAGGTAGAAAAAAAAGCTTGAATATTTATGAATACACAGACAAACGACAGTCAATTTAAAATGTAATATTTCCCAGTTGTCTATCTAGACTTGCTCTCTAAGACTGACATTATTTCTCCAAAATGAGGGAGTCATTGCGAGTGACAATATGATCATGAGTTCTTTTGAAACTGATTCTCCTAAAATAAAAGACATAAATATAATGTAAAGCTCCGATGTTTCAGCCGCGTGATGATGGATGATGATGATGACGGTGATAAAAAGTAGCCTATGCGTTAATGCAACGCCTCGTCTACCTCCATAAAAGAATCATCAACATCCTTACATCCATACATACAAACTTTCGCGTTTATAATATTAGTAGGATTTATTGTTTTAACATTAGAAGAGTTAAGAATATTAGTGTGCCGATGACGTCATACGGAATGCAGATCAGTGGACGCAATCTCTTGAATATGTCGTGAATCCAGATATTATGTTTTCTTTTATTTACTTAGATGTGATTGCATTTTCTTCCTCTTCTGCTAACAAACAAGCAATAAGGACAAATTGTTCTTCTTCGCTTCCATTCATTCTCACAAACACACGTGTCAGATCACTAAGAAATTCCGAATGAGATCGGCATGGGCAATCCGATTGCTGGTACTTGCGTCGGCAATCCGATCGCTGCCGATACAGTGGGAGCAGTATGAAAAAAGAATGCGGTTGATGCGATGCGTCTGTTGCGTACGATACCGATCTGTGGACGCTTAAATTAGGTTTAAGGATTAAAGGCGCTGTCAGCTCAGCGCTTGGCTACGTTCAATTTCCTTACCTTCAAATCAAGCGCATCTCGTAAAAACGTAGAAAAATCATAAAAAAAATAATGTGCGCTCTTAAATAAAAAAATATCCATCGATGTATGTGTATTAAAAATTCCTATCTTATGATGTGTGTTTAATGACAAATACAATAGTGAATAAATAAGAAGACTGTTTTAAAGGTAAATTTCATGTTCATTTAGTGGCATATTTGAATTTATTTTAAAGTAGTCCAGTATGTTAAAATATTTTCATAGTTTAGAACTCTCATATTATTATTTGTAGTTTTATTTCAATCGCTGCTTACGAGGTAAAGTGCTTTAAAACTCTTATTTTTATCGACATCATGATATAACAGCACCTTAAGTGATATTTCCTCCGCCATCGGGATGCGAATGGTATATGGCGAGGAAACTTGACTTGGAAGGTAGTAGGCCTCTTGTGCAAGAGGCCGATTGATTGACAAAAACATAAAGCTTATGTTTTAAAAAATAACTTATGTTTTATTTTCTGCATTATTTTGAGAAATAACTATACACGTAATTTGTATAATTACCAAAAAAAAAACAGCACTATATGCTGCTGGTACTTAATACATACATGGGAAGAATATTTAAAACTACTTTAAAAAAAAAACCCACATAATCATCAATATTTGGTCAAACGTCTAGATTGATTCACACCTATAAATTTTATTCTAGGCATTTCCACTATTCATTAAGATATACTACATGCGCGCGGTTTATGCATGAAACTTAACACCCCTACATAGAAATGTATCATTCATAATCATAACATTCGGCAAACTCGCGTCCTAGCTCGTTAGTACATATTATTATTCATTCTGTGCGCTCGGGCATTCTCGCAAGACCTGGCCACCGGACCAACCCCGCACCCTCCGCCCTGCCACCGCGCGGCCTTTGTTTCTTCCGAAAACGAACGAACGAAAGCCGATAGGCGACAATCTCTTTCACACCGAACGCTCGGGTGGGGGGTGTAAGAAAGAGTAAGAGAGATATTTTTTCACTGACGCGAATCATGTGTTTTCTTTAATAAGTTGTACATAGGCATGTAGTTTTTTTGTTAAGATGGTGTCCATACTTTTAGATGGAATTTTCGAAAACTTTAACAATTAATAATTATTTCACTGTGAAGTAATAAAAAATTTTGACTACATATCTACAATGTATTAACACTTTTGTACCGCCCATTTTTTTTTTGGTAATTATACAAATTACGTGTATATGCCTCACCTGAAATGGCAATTAACTGTCTCGTATTAGTGAAGTCCTCGCCTACGGCTTGGCCTTCAAACTCATACTCGACCTGCACTTGCCTATTTCGCGGCCTTTGCAAAATGTACTATCATCACTATCATTATTATCTATCACCACGCGGGTAAAACCGCGGAGCGCAGCTAGTTATTAAAGTGAACTTGTAAAATACCTATAACAAATATTATCCTTCCTTATCCATGTTACCCATACATAGTATACTAGCTGCTCTCCGCGGTTTCATCCGCGCAGTGATGGATGAGGATGAATCTTATATAGCCCATGTTACTCAAGGTGAATGCAGCTATCCAATGGTGAAAGAATTTTTGAAATCAGTCCAGTTTTTTTTGAGCCAATTCGTTACAAACATGAATACAAATCTTTCCTCTTTATAATATTAATTATAGATAATAAAGTTAACACTTCGCGCAGTTGTCTAGTCTATCTGTATATCAGCTAACTCTACCTAGGCCAATCAACGGATTTTGATGCGGTTTTTACCATCAGGTAGATGATTTTACATGGAAGATAAAAAAATACAAACTGCACCTTTTTATTCTCTTTATTTCCAAATTATACCCGTGCGTACCACGGCGGGTCGCTATAGTCTACACTACACAACTATAAAGAGGAAAGATTTGATTGTTTGTTTGTTTGTTTACACAGTAGAAAGTTACATTGTTTCTGAGTAACATAGGCTATATTTGTTTCATCACCAGATCACATCGCGGGTGAACCGCGGAGTGCAGCTATGTGTTTTATACATTTAAAACTGGGATATGTCTATGTGTGCTAGAAATGTACCAAAAGATGACTCGTACAATATTGCCTGCATAAACTTCAACACACCAAGTATTGAAGTTGGCTTATTTATATATATACAAAAAAATATCAGGATTCTAACGTTACTTCTTCTCTTTTTTTCATGACTTTTGCGAGATTGATAGATAGATAATACTTTATTGTTCACAAAAACTTAACAATATGAAAACTTAAATGTAATAATTACATTAGTTGTGTCACAATGGGCGGCCTTATTGCTAAAAGCAATCTCTTCCAGGCAACCTTAGGATGGAATGTATATATTTAAAATTCATCGACATGGGCGCGATTTTAAAACATAAGTAAACATGGATATAAAAAGCAATGGAAAAATAACAATAACATAGCGAGATAATACAAAAAGGATATAACAATACGTACTCTTGTAATATCATATTATTACCATGTACTAGCAAAGTGTCATACCCAACAATAAAAATATGTAACCAATAGGTATAAATACCAATATAATAACATAAATACATATATAAATACATAAACCTAAAGCAATTAAGGGACAATAAAAAAGTGCAGTATGCAGTATTATATGTTTAGATATTTTTTTTTAATTTGATCCTTAAAAATGTTTATAGATGTTGCACGTCTGATTGAAATAGGTAAGGAATTCCACAGGAGGGTGGCTTGGACAGTAAATGAACCATTGTAAAAAGAACTTGAATGTGGAGGAATCGCAAGAACAAGATTTTCTGATGACCTTAGTGGGTGTGAAGGACAGTTAAGGAAGGAAGTTAAAACGTTCTTGATAGCGCGGATATGAAGGATTAAACAAAATATTGTATAGAAGGCAAAGAATGTGGGTATTCCGGCGAAGACGTATGGGGAGCCACTTGAGCTTATTACGAAATTGAGAGACATGATCATATTTGCGCAAACCAAATATGAATCTAATACAGAAATTTTGAAGTCGCTCAAGCTTATTAAGTTGTTCCTTGTTGAGATTGTCGCAATTCGGCCAAAGAATCGTGATTTTTTTAACATAACATAACATCTAACTTGATGCAACTATAAATATTTACATCAATAATTTGAGGAATGGCAATAGAACGGAAGTACGAAATAGTTCGATTTCCACACACATCGCAATTTCCGGAATCAGAGTATGATTTGTAAGAAATGTATTGTTTTATTGATATTTATATGGTGACTGGCGAGTCTACGGCTTAAGAGGGTTGTATAGCTAGTACATTCCATACTAAAAGAAATAACTCTTTTCTACCTCTTAACATTGTCCGATTTCAGTGATTTTTTTCATGTAATCATCACTTTGTTTACTATGCCCGTACGTTTTGATATTTTCAGTTTATTTAAGTTCCAAAGAAGGAAATTTATAGTATTTTTTTATATTCTATTCTATTCCATTGTTGGGCATTTTTCCCACCAACCATCGCGTGGATTGAGCAGAAAACTAACGAAGTTGACATTCCCTTTTTATTAGTGGGTTTGTATATCTGATGCAACCTACAGACAAAGAGGTACTTGGAACACTATTGACAAAAATAAACATATTGAATTAAGCGAAAACATACAACATGGTGCTCTAAATACAGGACTAAATGCCACACAAAAATGACACCGTGGAACGGTTTACTGTTCAGACCGTTTCTACTTTACAACCATATCGTAATAAACCCTTAGACAATTCTTCTTTTGCTTCAAATGATGTTGAAGTTTGTTATAACGACAAAGGATTACATTACGTATGTGTTTGGCTAACCATACATCGCTGCTATCTTGTGAATGATAATAATTTATCGTGCCGACTTGATAACACATACCTTTAGTGCCGCTTGATAAATTGAAATTACGTCGCATTGTACTCTACTGCCTAGTTAATAATAGGTATGTATGTAGATTTAAAAATATATAACTGACTATTAAAGTCATAAGATTCACTTTCATATAAAGTAATTAATTCAAATAAACAAAACATTTTCCTTAACAAAAAATATATCCAAATTGTTTCTTTTGAAACTAATTAATTTTAGCACGCGTAGGTACACATGTTACACAATAAAATATAGGTACACGACTAATTGTACTAGGATCTTTCAAAGAATATAGGCCTCCTTTATTTGACATGAATTTATCTTCCGGTGTCTACGTCCAATCTTTTCCTGAGATTTTTAATATCTCGTAGAACCAATCTGTCTGCTGGCCTACCTCTGTTTCTCTCCAGTCCCAGTAAGTATGCAGTACTCTAATTCAATTGTATAGCTTCTGCAATTGGCTTTCAAGCTTTGCAACTAACATAGCGACAGTCATTTGAAAAATACTATGTATATTTTTACGAAGAATTTGAAATCTAATAAGTATAAGGAGTACTTTTCAATTCACAAAAATAAGTCACGCAACGAATTCTCTGTATGTATACGTTTTTATACAGACTGGAGTACTTGAGGATCTCAGCCCAGGCGTAATTGAACGAGCATAGACACAATCCGAAAGATGTTTTTGTTTGTACTAAAACCTGGCCAAGTGCGAGTCTCTCGCGCATTGAAATTCCGCTCCAATAGTTCATCGCACAATATATTTATTTTATGTATTTACTGTAAACAAAAGTTTAATATTATAAGTTAATCATTATATTTTAACTCGGTCCTTTGTGGAAACACAACTTGCACTTCGCCGGTTTTCTACCGACTTCCAAAAAAGAGGAGGTACTCAATTTGACTGTATGTTTTTTTAATGTTTGTTACTTCATAACTTTCAATAGGGTGAACCGATACTCAAAATTTTTTGTTTGACAGCTGGTGCTTTCCGTGTGGTCCCATTTATTTTCATCAAATTCGGTCCAGTAGTTTTTGAGTTACACCCCAATAATTGAATAGAATGGAAGTCGGTATTAATTTTTCAAATTTTACTTTGTAATTTTTACGTTGTTATTCACTACTTTACCCTAAAGTTTGCACTATAAAAAAGTACTTCTATATGAATAAAAAGAGGTTTATAATAATTTTTCAGGCAGACGAAAGGTAACCTTAGTAATAGGGTCTCGTACCTGTAGTCTCATACTGAACCCTAAAAAATAATGTATGTGACTAACCTAACGCTATGCTAAAAATAGCAATATATATAATTAGTACAGTTATTATCAAAATCATTGACATAAAACGTAGGTACTGTGGAGCACATAATTCGCCCTATTATCTACGCTATGGAGTGTATAAACAATGTACTTAAATAATAAGTAATTGCTCACTCTTAGGTACTCATGGGTAACTATGTTATGAATAAAGATACGTATACTAACTATAAGTACATAAGTGTCTAACCTACATAACGTCAAACTAAGTCAAAAGAAGAGTCAAAAAATTAAACGATTGTCAATATAAATAAAAACTAATCCATAAATGTGTTGCTAAGGCTCTAGGACCAATTTAGCAATTTTTTAGATACTCCTTGAAGTTCGAAGAAATTTCATATCTATCTTGTTCTCGCAGGCAGAGTTGTTTTTAAACACCCATGCACGGTTCACCAATCATCGATAACTACGGGTGAATCCGCAGGGCGCAGCTAGTATGAAATAAATGTAAAATATGTACAAAAATGTTGTCAAGTGAAAGGTTTATGTTTTTCCTTCTCACACATTAAACAGTTGTGCTAAACGTAAAATTTAGAAAAACATATGTAACAAGGTTATTCATATTAGAGTTTAGATAAACTGAGTGGAGAATACTACGACTGTTTCATTCATACATTGTTATCGATAGCTCACTCTAGTAGTCATTGTAATACTTTAATGTTCAAGCTTCTTGAAGTAATCCGTCTAAATTACGGGAAAGTCAAAGGATTTAGATATGCCCAAAATATCAATTCTGACTTAGGTATTTAAATTCACACTATTTTTAACAGCGATCAAAATATGGTACAAATTTAAATTTTGATATAACAGATGAGCAACAATATTTATATGTAATGGTGAAAGTGTAAATTTGATTAGCACTTAAATTTAAACATCGGCCTTACTTCTAAACGCTGCTTAAATATAAATAACATCATTTAGTACACAGCAGAACAGTGTTTATAAGTAAGGACCTTTATTGTTATCTTAAACAATCTCAGAAAATGCAAAAAAAAACGATGTACATAATTTCTTGAACTTAAAGTGGCTGCTAAACTAAAAATATCTGAATTTCAACGTTTGTGCGAAATATGAGATAGCGCTCTAGTCGCCTGGTGTGGCAACCATACTTACTTTGGTCATGTCCTTGAATATTTCGTATTCAAGGATTTCAATAGCTCCACGCAACCAAAGTGATACATTAAAATAAAATTGGAATTAGTCAAGGACAAGTTGGGCAAATTAAGAGTTGATATGAGTTTAAATAGTTTCAGTTGCAGGTAGAATTCAAATTTTAAAACATTAGTACTATGCACATTGTGTCCCCTGATGAAGTCTTATTACATAGAGTACGATTCTTGGCATAAGTCTACTACGAGTATATAGGTATATAAAGAATTGTATTGTCAGTATTTCATTCAAGTTTCTTAATTTGTTCGGAAATAAGAAACCACACTTGTTATATCTGGTTTTGTTTTGTGAGTATCACTTGCCCACACTCATGCACGTAAAACAGCACTTAATGAGTAAAACGCCACCAATTTTAAACATTAACACTGAAAAAAAGCATAAGTTTTGATAAATAATACAATGCAAAAACGTTGACTTTTCCGCGTTCGCGCCAAAACTCTCACGGATGTTGTCAAAGATGCAACGATGTGTGCTCTTACAGAATCGCACGGCTGATGTCAACTCGGACGGACAGACTACAAAAAAGTTCTAATTTTTATTTTAAAACAAAAAGGATTTACTCGTGTCGCTTAAAAATTCCATAAATATTTTCTTTTTCGCTTAAACTAGATCTCTTTCCTTTATTCGGAGATGCGCTTGCTCTTTGATATTGATGCATCTAGGCATCTCTTTCACACATAATAAGGTATCATCAAGGCTAAATATTCTGAAAATATAAAGCTAAAAGAAATACAAATCTACGGAAACTTAACAAAATCAGTGATAGCTATGCTTATTTCCCGCTATCTTTTCTTCTTGTTCTTCATTAGGTGACGTTAGCTTCGCTGTCAGTGTCAAGTACAAGTCAAACATTATTATGCCAGATAATTTGTTTATTCCCATCATCTCGGCCGTCAATCCTGTGAATGTCAACAACCCAGATGACGATATCCGTCCACCGACAACATACATTTGAAATCGACATTGCCATAAAACATGTTATCATGATAGATACAGTCGAGATACAAACTATAGGTACTAATACCAAATATTTGTTGTTCGTCACACGTTTACCATTTACACGTGTTTTACAAGCAGTTAAAAAGATAGTAAAATTTTCGTGACAAAGGTACTCGTATATCAGATTATAGATATTTTGGTATGGCACCGTTATATTAGATACAAAACTTGTGTCTTTAGTATTCCTATCTGTTTGTTCCTAGTCATAGTCATTGGCAAAGCCAGACAGTTATTTTATTATATACATAATATGATAATACTCGAGCTACCTTGTTTACGAATTAGCTGTAAGCTGTAACGTATCCGTTAAGAGAAATATATACAATACGAGAAATAATAGTTTGTGATTAAATAACTCGTGTTATCTATAAACAAACTATGGTGTACTATGGTGTCTCGTAACTTATTTAAAAAAAAATATTTGGTACATACAATATCGAAAACTGTGGTTAGAAAAACGAACTGGTGTTATCACTGATACAAACGTACCATAAATAGATCTATATATGAACTAGCATTCGATTGGCATCAAGGACTTTAAAATACTTTTACCAGTCATAGTTTGGAAGTCATAGTTTGATGTGATAGTGTACAAGTGTAGGCAAAGTGTATGAAATCATGAAGCGTTGGTTTTCCTGCTCTTGTCTCGTCATCGCCATTGAAAGTGCATCCACCGCTTTACTAGAACTAGACTTACGGCCGGTGCCAATAATACATCTATCGTCGGTTTTCCCTATAGGTATAGTTAGATAATTGACTCTATTTGTATGGTAGCAGTAAGGACAAGTACAATATTCCATTTTGAATAGAATAGAAGTCGGTATTAAATTTTTCAGTTATGGACTGTAACTCAAAAATTACTGGACCGAATTTGATGAAATTTAAATGGGACCACACGGGAACCACTAGTTTTCAAACAAAAAGAATTTTGAGAATCGGTTCCCCCAGTCTAAATTTATGAGGTAACAATAAAAAAACAGTCGAATTGAGTACCTCCTCCTTTTTGGAAGTCGGTAGAAAACTATGGATAAATAGATAACCCCTAAGGCCCACTTGCACGTTTGCTCGGGTTGAATAAATAAGTCTACGAATTTGTAAACTTGCGTCAGTCATATCAATTTTTAACTAGCATTTTGCCTTGCACGACCAATGTAACCTCAATTTCTTTTGACACAAAACTTCACTAACCCTAGTTAAAGACTTAACCCTCCCACATTGCTGGGTTAATAATCAATAAATACCCTTAGATTTACTCCTAACCTTTAATGGTGCAAGATAAATTAATTATAAATCCCTGTTTTAGCAGTTGACTCTGAGTTATTGAAGCTAACTCTGGAACGTGCAAGTGGCCCTTATAGTGTCAAATATCTATCTCGAGTAAGGTAAACCGGCGATAGATAGATAATTGGCACCGGCCAATAGACAGGACACAGTGACTCTTTGACAGTAATTTGTGTGACCTTGGCTACTTAAAAACACATCCACTCGATGAAACTATAAATTTACTATTACTTGACAAATGGAGAACGTACAAATCGAACGAGTCCACATAAAAAACTCACACTCCTTTAGGTTTTGTACCAGTTTTTTAAAGGAATAGATCAGGACAGTTCAGTATTAGATCAGTATCTTCTAGTACCGAAACGATACTGAATGGGCGAGCCATAGTTTCAATGAAATATTTGAAATATGAAAATTGTTGCGGAGATAAGTATTGTGTAACGTGTATCATGTCTGAAGACATTAGATATTGCTGTTATCGATAAACAAAAGTTTATGTAACGCCCGTAATCGTATTAGTAGGCTTTAGTAGTTTATTATACTTACATTATCATCATGCCTTACATTGACGAAAGAATCGGTAGACACACAGTTAGAATTTAGCCTGTTTATTTGGAGTCTTGTGTAAAAGCTAAAATTATAAAGCCTATGTGTTAATCCCGGGTATCAGCTATCTCCGTTCCAAATTAATTCAAATCTGTCAGTCATTTCAGTGTGAAGTTCAAATACATTCATTCACAAACATTCATTTATATTACACTAAACTATTAACTAACTATTAAAAGACTTAGTTTGAGCAGGATTAGTATTTAGAGGAGCTTATTATCTTCTTCAAAGCTATATCTCTCTTTATACCAAAAAGTCATATTTACAAGATCAAACGCAATTGCTATAATAGTATTATAATGAATACATTTAAATACTTATTTATATCAATCAGTAAACACTAATAATAAAATACAGCGCTAACGTACATACAAATATAAAATTAGCCACCATGGAAAAAAACTGTAATTATTATTTCAACACCCTTGGTGGTATTTGTGTTACATTTCATCATCCTTGACGATTGTCGAGTACGTCTTGTGTATCTAGCTGTCAAATGTATAATAGCTCTTGACTTAGCTACCAGAAACTGACACAAACTTGGCCCCGCCGTTTGAGCGTGAAAGAGTAACAAAAGATCCAAACATGCACACATCCATACATTCATACTCACAAACTTTCGCGTTTATATTAGTAGGAAGTAGGACACTAACTGACCCGCCAGCAGCGGCTTCGCTAGCTGGGTCTTGGTGGTGGACAAACGAAAATTTTAAAAACCCTAAAAGACAATGAACTGGCAAGAACTCGAACCATGGACCGTTAACGTCTGACACGTTCACTCGCAGCCTGTGCCACCGGAATTAGGAAATTGACAGCGAAATAAGCTCGTTGGGATAACTATATACTATTACTATATATACTTATATACCCTAAACCATTATACACACGACACGGTCTTTTTTAGCACTCCGATTTCTTAAAGAGATGAAACATGATTTAAAATTTAACGTCTTTTTTAACCAATGTTCAAAAATTATTGTTAAATTTAAAATAAAAAAATACTTATAGCGATTGGGAAACCTACTGACGCTAAACATGTTCATCTAACCAATGAGTTGAATTATATAATAAACTCTACAAATACTCCCCAGAGAAAAAGTGTCATAATGAGTATTTAAAATTATTCCTGTGAAAGATTTCCTCAGCGACTTTGTTCCATACACGAAAAATAATTCCAAGCAGTGTGAGCGAGTCTACTAATAAACATTGCAAATTGTCGTCGAGGCGGCAGCTCTTCTAGACAACGATTCATGCGCTGAGTGGCAGTCTGTGTGCATTTCATAAACAAAAGCAAAATCTTGTTTTAGGGTATTTTAGGGATTTGATTTAATTCGACAAACAACGTCTTGGTGAATAATTCATCTTGTAGGTGTTTAACTTTTTAACTATGAATTCCAGTGTAACACAAAACTCACTCAAAAGTCTGAAATCAAAGAAATAAAACTCTTGTGGCAGTTTTTCCGATCTAACAACACTTCGAAGTGAAATTCCAATGAGATGGTGTTTTAATAGAGCGAAGCACTTTCGCCAACTTAAATCTTTGGGCTTAAAAAAGGCTTTGCATCGGTTTAAAGGGATAACAGTGGCTCAGCCGGGCCGATTGGTGCCTTCGGCTTGCCCAATTACTCAGTCGGGCTAAGATTAGTATCTCTTTGTATTAGGAACAATTTGCCGCGGTGACGACAGAGTTAGAAGATTGACTTTGACTTGTGTTGTGGCCCTTTGATTCTGTGTTTCTTCAGTGTGACTTTGCCAAGATTGAATATCAGCTTTTATGGTTTATCTCTGTGTTTTCTTTACTTTACTAACCTTAGCCAGTGCTTTTATGCTTTCGGCCTGTCATTAAAGTGTAAAGTAAAATTTGTTTAGTGATTTTTGTAGGGCCACTGAGGCTAAAAGCTCTTTATTCTTATTCCCTCCTCCGATCCCGAACTTACTTGTTTCGGCTTAGCATTGCGTCCATATACTGTTCACAATTTCTTACCATGAATCAAAAAGTTTGCCAGTATATACCTCTGTCGTGCAAGTAAATTGTGGAATGCTCGCCAGCGTATGTGTTTCCTTGCGCCCTGGGTCTTTCAAGCGGGGCGTGAAAAAGCATCCCTCAGGTCATCTCACGATTAGTGCAGCTTACGGCTGCACGAATGGTCATCGCTTCTTGATTCCATCTCCGCTTTCCATCGGGCGAGAGTCACTTTGATGAACCATTATAAAAACAAAAAAAAAAAAAACCTTCGGAGTCATGGAGTCAATTATACAAAATCTGCCGCATAGTAGGTAGTACATTAGCGCAATGGGCCTAGTACGTAAAATTGCGTAAGTGTAGTTTAATCGTATCGTTGACGTTAGTACATAGTACAAACTATGAGTTATCTGTGCCACAGTTGTACTTGATCAAATGCCTGAACGATACTACTATTACCTGTACACTTAGGTACTTAAATGGTCGTGCTTGGCCCACAGTCCCTAAGTACTATGCTAATGTCTTCCTGCTACTACTGCTTCTGTTGTGGATCAGTAAAGTGCCTATGGATTGCGCTAATATATGTGTATCTATGCCTCTAGCGACATAAAGGACTCTAAGTATGGGGGTTTTATTAGGTGAACGTAAATTCTCTTCATTGTATGTTGTTTTGTTTTTGGCTTTGTTTTATTCAGTGGTCTTTATTTTAAATAAAAGTTATGTAGTTACGTAACTAAACGTTATCTTTATAAAGTATGATCCCGGCCTGCGTGACGATCTTTTGATAATTTAGTGCTGCTAATTATAAACGTTTCATATATCAGTAGCTGATTGGTAAAGGAATTTTACCCTTTGATTAATAAAACATATTTAAATAAACAGAATATATCATCATCATCATCATCATCTCAGCCGTAGGACGTCCACTGCTGAACATAGGCCTCCCCCATGATTTTCCAAAAGGACCGGTTGGAAGCGGCCTGCATCCAACGTCGTCCTGCGACCTTAATCAGGTCGTCTGTCCACCGTGTCGGTGGACGACCTACGCTGCGCTTGCCGGTCCGTGGTCTCCACTCCAGAACCTTTCGGCCCCATCGGCCATCTGTTCTGCGTGCTATGTGCCCTGCCCACCGCCACCTCAACTGGCCAATCTTCTGGGCTATGTCGGTGACTTTCGTTCTTCTACGGATCTCCTCATTTCTGATTCGATCACGTAGAGAAACCCCGAGCATAGCCCTCTCCATAGCTCGTTGTGCGACTTTGAGCCAACACACAGAATATATACAGTAACTTAAATTTGATTGTATTTTAATAGCCAAATATATTTTTATACTTAATTATAATTAACGACAATTGCACTATGTAAAAGTAAATATATTTCATTGATTTGCAAATGGAATCCACTCGTATACGATAAAGGCATAAAAAGCTGGTTAAATTTTCTATACCGCTTTAAAAACTTTCAAAAGCCATGTTGATAAAGCGCCGACCGCCAGCCGCCCCGACCAGCCATAACCGCCGCATTCGCGCTTCGACACTTCCCACTGCTCTTTTTGTTGAATATTGAATTCCCGCAGATAGGCACTACCTACGGAAAAAAGGCAATTAAAGCAATAAATCACATATGAGCGCCTTTTCCCCCACATTCCGCGCGTTTTTTTCTCTGCCACCCATTACAGAGTTTTATGTGCACACTGAAACACCGATCCTCGGTCACTGACGGGCTATTTGAATTATGAAAGTTGTTAAGTTATATATCTTCATCCCACCAGTTTTATGGCGCTTATTTTTTTACTGCTCAAACAATGCCGTGTGTATACGCCTTAAATCAAGCTGATATTTTTTGATTTATTCTCTCTTTAGAAACTTTAGTAGGATGCGGACGATTGTTGATGTGCTTGTACTAGTCGTTCTGCAGAAAAAACTATGTTTTAAATTTAGTAGTATTTTTTGTCGATAGTCAAACTTTAGATTATCAGTCTATTATATCTGGTTGCTAGTCTTGGGACAACATTCGATAGACTACCTATCAGAGGTATTACAGGCGACACCACGGCAGTTCAATGCCGCCTATCCATCAAGCTACACTAGGCCCGTGTGTTGGTGTATGGCCCATACTACGCTCTCTGAAAGGAAGGCCCGAAGGTCTCAAACGTGGGAACTTCTTTTTGATAATGGTCTGATTATGCTTGTACCGAGCTATGTCCTTGCCAAGAACAGATAGAAATAAGCGTGCCTATATAAGGCATCAAAGGTCGCACGGCCAGACACAATAGAAATGTCATTGTTATAATGACATCGACCCTTGAAGGGATAATCATCTATATTCTGTTTACACCGAAGTATTAGTAGATTGTATAACAAGGGCCCAAAATAATTTATTAAGGTCGTGAGCGATAGTTTGAATCCAGCGCGAAGCGAAGGATTCTAGAGTAGAATCTTGAGCGTAGCGAGGGATTGCGTTCAAACTATTTAATTTAATAGTGTTCTAAATTCAAAAGACATTTCGTCAATGTTATTAAGTGCACCGGAATGACTTATTTTGCTCGCACTTATCGACGAACCCCATAGCCTGTTTTCGAATAGATGGGATGAAAAAATAATATCACACTAAAATGATACTTAATATATATATAATATAACATTTTCAAATTTTAGTTTTCGCTTTCATTGAAATCTGGAAGGTATTAAGCTTAATTCTTGTATTTAACGGGAAAATAGTCACTAGGGCATGGGGATAGTCATATTATCCGTGGGGGAAGTTGCGAGAAACAGCCAGAGAGATAATCATAAGTAATGGCGGTACTGCCGTGCGATTCTCTAAAGATTCGTCGATGCGTTCGTCGACGAGCTCACGGATGTCAAATCCTTTATGAGATATCGCCCTTGTACACAAGGTTGTTTTTCCGACGTATCTTGTCATCTCGTCATTTGTTTCACGGATGTTGTCAAAGATGAAACGATGTTTGCTCTTAGATAATCGCACGGCTGAAATTAAATTACAGTGCTCATAGTTGAATTTGGTAATCTGTCGCTCGTTCATGCTTTCGTCTTCACTGATGTACCCTGAGGAAATATGAATAAGTTAGTTATATTTAGGTCTCAAGTAAAAGTTGTCGTTTAACTCATCAATGTTTATTAATTATTATTGGTACTAGCTTTTGCCCGTGATTTCCGCGTAAAGTATTGTTTACAGATATGAATTATTGTATCAATATAGAGCTATGTTCATGGCTATACTATGGCACTACGTGTAGTATTGGACAAAATTTCATACAGATACCGTCCTTTACAGTATTTCTTTAAACAATATCGTTCACTAATCCGGAAGCGGGCACTTAAAGTAACCAGGCTAGTTGGAGAGCTGAGCATGCCACATACTCGTACTATCGGAGAAACAGTCCTACTCCTAATTAACTCCAGCAATTTCAGAGTTTGTTCCTGTGACTTATTAATAGCCACTGAGAAACAAACCTTAATTAACACCTGCCATATAAAATTCAAATGTAAGGTCATTTCGGATCAATTGTATATGCGGTAAGAAGACGAGTTTCTTCTTTGGCCTTAGCACTATTTTTTATTTTGGCCACAATAACATGAAATATCTAAATACATATTTCTACAATTATAAGTTTAAAAAAAAGAATTCACTACATAATGTTTCATCCTCTATTTCACCCCCTAAATCATCCCTGTGAAAAATATTAAAGAAAACCTTTTAATTTTTAATAAACTATCTAAATACATTTTTTTATAACTACAAGTTCAAAAACGAAGAATTCCCCATACAACGTTTCATCCTCCATTTCACCTCCCTAAGTCATCCCTGTCGAAGATATTTTAATATCACCACATACTATTTTTGTTTTTAGTGAACTATCTAAATGAGTTTTGTTATGAAAAATTGTTTATATGTTCAAAAACAAAGAGATTTGCCATACAAAGTTCCACAACATCCCAAAAAATCCAACCACAAAAATCCCCCTTTTCACAACCTTAAGTCATCCCGGCAAAAAATATTAACGAACACTATTTTTTATTTTAAGCAAACTACCTAAATACAATTTCTCATACCGATAGGTGCAAAAACAAATAATTTTCTATACAAAATTTCATCTCCAGGTTCACCTCCTAAGTCATCCCTGTCAAAAATATCAAGGAACACCATTTTTATTGTAAATAAACTATGTAAATACAAATTTTTACACCTATACATTTTCAAAAGTAAATACTTTTTCATACAAAGTTTTATCCGCTTTTTCATCTCCCTACTAAGTAATCCCTGTCAAAAATACTAAGGAAGACCATGTTTTATTTCAAATGAACAATCTAAATACAACTACAACAATTTTTCACTCATATAAGTTAAAAAAAAAAACGTTTTCACTCATTTTTACTCCCTTAGTGGTTGAATGGTGGAGTGACGATCTGCGCAAGACGGCCGGCAAAAACTGGATGCGAGAAGCCCAAGATAGACCTAAGTGGCGTGCAATTGGAGAGGCCTATGTCCAGCAGTGGGCTGCTGCAGGCTGATGATGAGGGGTTGAATTTCGAAAACCCTTTCTTAGTACTCCTTTACCTAATAAGAAAAAAGCACCCTCTTAAATTGCAAGTGTCTACGGCCAGCGGCTTAGGCTGTGCGTTGTCTGTCAGTCAAACCAATCAGGACGTAGATTCCTATAAGTATATATTGTTAATTGTGAATGACAATATATTCTTATTTCTATTTCAGCTGCAGCAATGCAGGCGTGAGCGCAATCCAGCGCCGTTTGACTCCCGTTCTTCAAACCGTCATCATTCATCTCCGCGTGTATAAGGAGGCCCTGGCGGCCGGGATGGAGCCCCTAAGCGAGAACGGGCTGTGCCTGTCAGAGCTAGATCTGCACGGAGGCGGCCATCTGCACGAATCAGTCGCAGCTAGTGTCGGCTCGGCAATATCCAGTCTAATGGCCCCGTTGCACCACGAACCACAACACGCACCTTTGCACCACGCACCGCCATTACATCACGAGCCGCTTGAGAAGTTAAAACGTGAGTACCATACACATGTACTATGACTACGGCTTTATATGGCTATGGCCATTTAAAGCCGTTAAAGCTTTATACACGTTTGGAGGAAGCAACTGCAAGAGTAAGCCGCAATGAGTACCGGGTCAGTGATATCGAGCCTTATGGTACCGCTGCATCATGAACCTTTGAACCACCGCGCGCCTTTTCACGCGCGCCGTTGCATCTCAAATCGCTTGAGAAGTTAAAACTTCTTTGAAAATAATATACGACAATTAGAATAGCTCATCCTTTAATCTTATGCTATTATCATATTTTATTATATCCTTTATTATTATAGCGTTTATAAGTAAGGCCCTAAGGGGCCTAAATAACGTCATTTAAAGTTAAGCAGCAATTTAAAGATAAGCAAGCTATAGTAAGCGCCTTAACCCTTCATATACCGTGACAATTAAAACAAAAGATTTATGAATGAAACGCACGTAAATTTACGTCAATGGTACACAAAGGATTAATAAGTATGAACCGTAAGCACAATTATGAAAGGCGCATGAAGTCGCGTGCTGGGGCCATTTGAACCAGCACGCGCATTTGTATCACAAATCGCTTCGCATGAGAAGTTAAAACAAATCTTTAAAAAATTTGAAAAAAGTATGAAAATTAGAATAGCTAATCCTAGCTATCTTATGTTATTATCATATAGTTTAATATTCTCTATTAAGCATTTATCATTGTAAGGCCCTCAAGTAATCATTTAAAGTTAAGCAGCGTTTATAAGTAAGGCCGTTAGAGTGTACATTAGCAAGCTATAGAGCGCGACTTAATAAGTATGAACCGTAAGCACAAGTATGAACAGTCGGGCGATTCTCTAATGATACAACCATGCGCTCGTCGACGAGCTCACCGATGTCAAATACTTTACGAGATATCGCGCTTGTACATAAGGTTGTTTTTCCAACGTTTCAACGTTTGCACAGTCGCAAAACAGTACGAGTAATATTGAGTCGGTAAACTATATTTTATTTTTAGTTTTTGTGATTGTAATGGTCTAATTTGCGGTGCCAGGGTGTAAAAAAGATTCCCGGAACCAGAATAAAAGGAATAGTAACTTATTTTCATCGGTAAAGTAGTATCATCAGGTAATAAAGCGTATAAGTATACCTACATAGATAAGTATGTATAAAACATTTGCTTACGATCGGCACAAACAGACTGGAGCTACTCGTGCACACGCGCTCTAGCTCTCTAGCTTGCTTATGAACACTCTAAGGTTATTATAAACCTATGCCAAAGTAAGTACATATCTATAAGTAGAACATCTTCCCTACTAACGTTGATTCACGCAGCTTTGGCGCGAGACGCGTCTAGGGGTGTTAACATCGCCACAAAACAAGTGCACATCGCTTCTACGGTTTGTTGGTAGCATATGCTACCAACAAAATTGCGTAGATATCTACGCAATAGAAAACAATGAAATTTAATAACTGCCAACCCCGACCGCTTTGCCGGCACTCACGTAATTATTGCCGGCAAGCGTCCTCCCACACCCACCGCCTCTTCCCACTTTTATCGCGTATTTATCGCGATGACGTTCTACTTACTCGGGGCCGCGCGGTCGAATACTTTGCCTATGCAATTGTGCGTCCGTCCTGCCGTGCGATTCTGTCTGTTCTGATATTCGTCGATGCGCTCGTCGACGAGCTCACGTATGTCAAATACTGTATGAGATATCGCCCTTGTACATAAGGTTGTTTTTCCTACGTTTCTTGTTATCTCGTCATTTGTTTCACGGATGTAATCAAAGATGCAACGATGTTTGCTCTTAGGACGGATCCCAATAATCTATCTAACCACAGTTTTGCTTACTACCGATAGAAATTTGACATAACGTCCATACAAATAGTGTCAAATATCTATCTCTAGTAAGGTAAACCGGTGATAGATAGATTATTGGGACCGTCCATTAGAGAATCGCACGGCTGTGCAATTTGTAGGAATCGATTGTAGAGAGCGACAGCTAGACGATAGGCATAACATCACAGATTTATTTATATATTTATTTATTCATATAAAACATCTGTTACATGATAAGATTGAACGTGAGTGCCCTCGAACTGAGCTTTTAAGCATTTTATTACAAACGCCTTCAAGTTGTACGTGTATTTAAATTTCAGTACCATAATTACGAGGCAGAATATCCGACGCTGTGGTACTAACTACCTAAGACTTGTCATGCACAACAGACAGACGACGTAGTAGTTAGAATTTTTCAATAAAAGCGATCTATTTGCATTACGCCAGCGGAGATCTTTTATATTGCCTTATAAATCCCGTTTTAAACTCCATCGGGATAGTAAATAAAATAAAGGGGACTTTGCTTTCAGGCGACGAGACCTCGCTTACGATTGAGTCGTTTCTTCGTTTTATTTTTATGAAGATATATGTTGCCTGGTGTTGCTGGTAGGATGCTTGTGCGGATTCAGAACGAATACATAAACATCTGTGTGTTGTTTCATATAGCAGTTGCCTAGTTCAAATTGATTATGAGCTTTCTATATTCTATGCTAATATTATAAAGAGAAAAGTTTTATTTGTTTCTAACGAATAAACTCAAAAACTATACTGGACCCATCATAGTTCTGTGATCTGTGACTGGACCGATTTCACCATTGAATGTCACCATTAGAATGATACATTATCCCAGAGTAACAAAGACTTTTATATTTTGATTTATCATCATCATCATCATCATCCATCACCACGCAGGTGAAACCGCGGAGCGCAGCTAGTTATCTCTAAAGTTTACTGTTACGGTAATCTTTACCTCCTCACTATCCTGTCATGTCATATATCAAATATTGTTTTTTTTTTCGCCTATCAAATCTTAAGGGTCATGCTTTAAGCAGGAAACTAAAGTTGCAGATATTTCATAACGCGCTTGGAAGAACGTTCTTTCATTTGCGTTAGTGCCAACTTATCACGTAATGATTGGTGATAGGATCATTTCTTATATGTTATATGTATTCAAGAATTAATGGCAGCGACAAATGCCCAACACCTTAAAACGGCGCAAATATGCTAATCTCGATTGAGGTTACATATTTGTGCCGTTTGAGGTAGAAACTATGGGTCCGTGGGGTCCAGGTGCATACGAAATTTTCAGGGACTTGGCCTAACGTTTAGTAGTTGAATCGTCAGGCGACCAGAATGCTGGTACGTATTTTACACAAAAAAATAGCTTAGCTATTCAACGTAGAATGCAGCCAGCATTCTCTTATAACCATTTTTAAGTGTCTTTTAATTTTTACAAGCACCGTTTATAATATACTCCTCTTCTCTGCTGCTCTCCGAGGTGGTTTCACCAACTTTTTTGTTAAAACGTCGCAAATTACTTAGTTATACCCAATAATTAGCCAATCTATCTCCAAAAAAGATTATAATGCGTTTTTCCGCCTATAAGCGTAAGCATCCACCTTAAACTAATAACAGTAAAGTGTTCAATATGTAAAATATGTCTGAATCTCAAACAAGAATGTCATTTACAGTATAGGTACCTTACCTATATCGTGGGATGATGTTGTGATGTGTATTGTGTGTATGTGCCTCACGCGACACAGGAAATTCTAGTGCGGGGTGTGAGTCTGCGGAAACGTTTATATATTAATTTCACTAACTACAAATTTTGTAATATATTTAACTGCAAAGTTTGTCCTCAGTTAGGTAAATCATTAATTAATTAAACAGCAACACTCACTTTAGGGATTGATTACGCCGCGCCGCCCCGGCATTCAATTCATCTCATCGATTCATTTTAGATGCTAATTTTTAGGGCTGCACTGCGGTGTCTGCGTCTTGAGCGCATATATGCTCGAAAGCCAGGTCGACGCATTCGATCCCAAGCGTCAGTGGTTACCGAAAGTGCTGTCAATTCATAACGTCGGTAAAAATTAGGGTTTTTGAAGCAGTTTATCCCATAAGCAGCGATTAACTTAAAATGAATAAAATAATAATATGACATTTCTAAGACTTTAAGTACACAGTGACGGACTTAAAAACATATTTTAACATACCAGCGTCCTATAAAAAAAAAAAAAAATTTTTCTCTTTATACACAATTGTATTTGTCATGAAACACATATCATAACATAGCAATTTTTAATATACATACCCTGACGGATACTTTTTTTTATTGAATCTTTCTTTTAAATTATTGGTTTTTACGAGGTCCGTTTGCTTGATTTCAATGAAAGAAATTGAAAGAATTCAAGCCACTTCAAGCTCAAAACTCACAGTGCCGTAAGGGGATTGCATAGCTACTTGTGCATACTAAAAGTAATAACTCTTTTCTACCTCTGATCATTGTCCGATTTCAGAAACTGAAAAAATCAAAACGTATGGGCATAGCAAACAATGTGTTGATTACATGAAAAAAAATCACTGAAATCGGACAATGATCAGAGGTAGAAGATTAATAGTTATTTCTTTTTTTGAGTTTTTGAGTTTACGCAATCCTCTTAATTAATGAAAAAGAGTGCTAAGCGAGACGTCAGCGATGAGATACGTTCCGAACGCTTGTGGTCCTAACTATAGTCGGATTTATACGACAACTATTACGTCAGTAATACCGTATTTTTCAGTTTAAATTCACGAGCATTTCAATATGTAACGATAAAGCGACTTTAAACTAAACCTCGAAAAAATTACACCTTGTTTGTCTCTCAGTGAACCCCTCTACGCCATCTAATATGCACGTGCTCAAAAACATCGATATCTCTATTTATGAATAATGTCATTACAAAGCAGCGTCGACGAGGCCGTCACAGGCAATCGACGACGCAACCGTGACGATGTGGGCAGCCCTTTGTATACAAAATTAGGGATTATTCACCTACCCCTGCACTTGCTCCTGTCTCGGTGATGTGAAATTATCCGCTTTTGTCTGCGAGATGTCGATATTTTATTACTTTACAATAAATTTTATGTTCAGATATGGGTGCAAAGCATGCTGCCATGAAAAAAAGTAGTACATATTTACGTATGTACCGAAATCCACTTCGTCTATCGACATAATATCTACGCCTGATTCTATAATCTCATCCCTATTATTGAACAGAGTTTTCCGATCGATGGTTATGGAATTTAAATGAGCCAACTTACAAGACAAAATATAATTATTTTAATAGAATTGTTCCACTAAATAAAAAAGGTAAGTCATACGTTTATCAATATGCAACATATGACGTTTTGCCACTATCACATCATCGCCATGCCGAAAGAATAGTAACCACACTGTTACATAGTAACTATTACTTTATCTGTGATACGGTAGGTAGAGGTAGAGTCCAAGAAAAATTAATTTTTGTGTGATATTCTGCGGATAGGACTATATACAGGCTAGATATATACGATAGGACAGATATATAACATTGCTAGAGAATATTGAGTATGACATGATGATATGAAGACATTTCCTAAATAAATACTCTTGGTATAACTCTACAAAACTAGCTGAACTAGCTTTTTAACTATTTATTATTTACTCACAATATTTCGCCACAGTTGCATGCGCCATATTACATGTTTTTGATGTTCATGTTATATGTTCACGAGTAAACTCGTTACTTGTGAACATGGCACATGCAAAATATTCCGATTCAACCGCGCTAGTTAAAATATTTCAAACAGAGAAAATACAACCTTTTGAAGTATTTCCGAAAAGTATTGCCGGCTACCAACTTGCACCTTAAGACTTCGGAACCTACAAGAAGAGAGCTTATGCCTTCCAAAGGGACTGGCAACGCATTGCGGATGTCCGTAAGCGATGATGATCACTTACCATAGGTGAGCCGCCTGCTCATTTGCCAACCTATCTCATAAAAAAACAACGTTTTATTTAGATGAGCGCTACTATACGTAAATTAACTTTTTTGATTATTTAATGTCACCTGTTTTGCAAAGCGTCCAACAAAATAAAGTGTGTCGTCCCCCGCGTCTAATCTGATAGTTTTTACAAACACATCAGTATCGGATTACTCGCCCCTCGGATGTTTAGTTACGCAATTAGTCATGCGATTGGGGAGCGAGTTTGTCCCTGAGCAGAGGATACTGCACTTTTTTTTCTTTTTATTTAACAATAATGACAAATACAACGAAGAATTAGTTAAGTCATAGACGTGATGAATCAAGTTTTTTTATCGTTATTAATAGTTTCGCAAACTGGACATTTCAACAACGTAGAAGACAGAGATTAACATTATGTAATCATAAATTCGATGGGGGAGGCATATGTTCAACAGTGGACGTCCTACGGCTGAGATGATGAAACATAAATTGCTGAACTTGGTGTGAACACAGCAAGCGTATAAATAGTTCGTACCTAAAAATACAATAATTTAGTGTAAACCAGCTTACTCAGTTAAGTAACCTATCAAGGAGCTTTAAAGCAGTTAGGTCTGCATGGGACTCTTTGATAACATGACGTGTCATCCCGAGAAATTATAATCCATAATCTCGATCGCCCAGTAAAATGGACAAAGCTAGAAATTTAAGGTAACGTTAAATTGTAGTCACATCTTTGTTTTAACCCTTTGCGTCCCAGAGACGCAAATATACGTCAGTTTCATTCATAAATGTTTTGTTTTAATTATCAAGGTATAGGAATGATTAATATAGGAAATAGACAAGAGTAAATTATCCTATAAATTTGAAAACCAGCTTTGTAAAATTGTATGTACTAATGCAGATTCCGTATCGGTTTTTCTTCTAATTTAACTAAATCCATTTTATATTAATAAACCGTGTCTATAGATTATTGTCTTTGCTAATGATATGAATTGATATTAGTTCCATATTTTATATATTCACGAGTAGCAGGGAGACTATATTTACATCTAGACATAATATACGAGTATGTAGGTACGAGTATTAAAAATCTTTGTAGACTCATAAAACGTGACTAACGTGAGACGTATGTGATGTCGATGTAACGATCGACAATTATTTCGGCTTCTTCCAGAAGCCTTGTTCTTCTACTTCTTCTTCCGTGCGGTTTGCTCTTCGTTGCAGTGTTAACAAAGTTAAAAATAAAAATAATTAAACTCTACATTGGAATATTAGAGGAGGGATTGGAATAAAGGGTAAAAAATATGAAAAAAAAGAAGTTCGTATTATAAAGATTGCATATTAGCAGCATAGCGTAAGTAACTCTACCATCATCATAAATAGTTAAATGCAATATTGAATTCGTGATGTTACTATTTTTATAAACTATCAAAAAACTCATAGCAATCTACAAAAGTACATGTGGCGTAAACGCACCGATTTGCAATCCATCACCGCTGAACAAAAAGGGCAACCGAGGCAATCATTTAAAGTCAAATCGAATGAAACAGTCATCTCGTTTTTACTTGAACAGGGGCACGTAAACCCATCTCTTTTGCGCATTAAAAAAACAACCCTCGTGGATCAGCGAAGCATTATATTGCGATGATTAGCTTACACTTGCTACTGCTATTGAATTTAAATAGGGGATTAAAGCTATGCGTTTTATTTATTAAAGCGCTATTGTGTGCTAGTTCATTAAGCGATTGCTGTCATCATTCAACTATTGTTATTTTTTATTAACATTTAATGTTGAGTTTGCTGTAAAATTTTATGATAACGATCTGTAATTGAGAACAGTGCTCCTTTTTGTAAAACATACCTTGGACTTCCTTGACATGAATAAAGGCTACTTTTATTAACAGATAATCTTGAGTTTGCTATAAATTTTAGATTTTTATGATAACGATCTGTAATTGAGAGCAGTGCTCCTTTTTGTAAAACATACCTTGGACTTCCTTAACATGAATAAAGGCTACTAGTTTACTATAAATTTTAGATTTTGTGATTACGATCTGTATTTAATTGAGAACAGTGCTCCTTTTTGCTAAACATACCTTGGATTTCCTTAATTAGAATAAAGGCTATACTGTTTTGGCACCTTACTTTTGGGCTCCTGAATCCATTTTCGAGAAATTGGATCATGATACGTTTTTTGTTAAAAAAGTTCTCGTTATACCTTTTACATATTCGGCAGAAGAAATTCCATCAGTGCTGCGTATGATATCGCCCCCTGAGCTTATCCGCCGAAGATTGTCCTCATATCCCGAGATTTTTATAAAATAGACGAAAAACACGTTTCGTGGCTTTAATTTTAAATTGATCAGGTTTTGCGGAATCTTTCTAAAGCCTTCTCGTTCGTTGAGGTTTTTTTATCGGGCGCTAAATTGAGAACGGATCTCATTATTTCCTTTGGAAAATATGGAAAATTAATTATGTGGGGTTAACAAGATTTTTTGCGCGCCTGGTAATAAGAGGATTTCAGTTTCGAAAGAGTTGTATTATGGTGTTAAAAATTAATTGAATGAGGGGTCTTATATCTTTATCTGACCATATCAGATACAGAGTATTTTTCTATACATATATTGTACTTGTTCTGACCGACTGATTCATGAACGTAGAACCTAAACCTAACCGGATACAAAATTCAAAAGGCATTTGATGCTTGTTGATCCACGAAGGAAATATTATCGGAAATTTCTATTTATTTCTCTGGCTTTGTATCCCATAGACCTAGCGAGCAAAGCAAGCAAAAAGCAAGCCACTAGCGGGTCAGTTAGTCGTCTATGTATACCGCAGTCGAAGCACATAACTCGTTCGCGAATAAACAAACAATCCAGAGAGCTTGAGAAGTTTGTCAAACAAAGAATGTCGGAACTCTATGTTCGGTGTTCGTAATCGACCATTTGCGATTTGAAGGATTATAACTTTGTATATCCAGAGCTTCGTCGTTCGCTTATGTGGTTAGATTTGTGGGCGGAAGCAATAGGAAGATACTTCTTTCTTCATTGTTGACTTTACAGACTTGTATATTTAGCTTGTGTCATGTAAAAATTCCTTCAAGTTCTAATGTTCGTAGATTCTGAAGTAACAATATAAAGGCGAAAGTTAGTGAACGTGCGTGTATGTTTGTTACTTCTTCACACTAAAATGACTGGACCAATTTGAATGAAGATGATGAAATTTGGCATGAAAGTAGATGAGACGCTGGATTAACACGTGGTATACTTTTCATCGCCATAATCATCCTTCACCACGCAGGTATGATCGTGGGGTGCTAGTCATTTACAAGCTTAGCTTGAAAGTATTCTTGAAATTTTTGTATCAGTAAACTCTGTACTGATATTTTGGCTTTGTAAATGGACTAACTACGTCTATGTATGTAGGTGTGTATACCCACTATTTTTACACATCAAAATCCAATGAAACAACCGGAAATAGATTAATCTTCTGGTTACAAAATCTACTATTTTTATTTCGTGCATACTCGTATTTAATACTTACATTTTTATCATATTAAATGCTCACATTTTATGCATAAATCTTTCAATGCACTGAACTCTCAAATAGTTTTCGGCTCTTAGCAATTATAGATAGTAGTGTATTTACGGTACGTGTGTATTATACTTTCGTTTCAGAAATAACTAATCAAACTTCAAAGAAGTATAATAATGCAAGATTGTTTCAGACGGCCACACGTTAGTAAAAATAGATTTGTAATTACATTTCAATATTACATATACAAGGACAATAATTTAATGTATTAAAAACAGCTGAAGCATTTTATAAAAAAAAAACAAATTGGGTAAACATAAAAATATAATTTATGATTAGGGACATCAAAGTGAGGCGACAGCGTTCCCCGTGGATTCGCATCCCAGGGGGTTGGCAGTGTTGCCATTTTTTATTTAAAATATTAGAAAAAATACTAGTGATCCGCCGGCGGGGTGCGACAGACAGTGTGGCACCGGGTTTTTGTCTAATAGTTTTTATATCAATAAATCACACCTATTTGCCAAAGTTGTAAAAGAGACAGACGACGGCTGTTTTATGTTATAGGTCATAGGTAGGTGTGGGCCCATGTTTGGCTTTTGAACTAAACGTAGTATTATCAACGTAGAATAAAAATATATGAAACATTTAACTGATAAGATTGTTATGTACAATAATCTTCTATAAACTTGATTTGTTAAGTACTTACCAACGCAGTGCTGATTATTCTGTCGCTTGCAAAGGTTATTGTGTTAGGGTTTGGTGCGTACTGTAATTAATAATATATGAATAATAACTCTATTATAATGTATAATTATAATCAATAGTAAACAAATAAGTGTATATAATGCGAAGAATAAGACTGATACACTTTTCGGAGTGAGCTTTTCAACTTGAAATAGGCTGCAGGCGCACGACTTGCGCGTCACGTCATTTAATCGTGTAAAAAACGCTTCGAGTTAAAAAAAACCAAAATAATTTATTCAATTTAGGCTAAATATAGAAAACCTACCGAGAAGAAGAAGCAAGAAACTCGTCTTTTCATATAGATTTTTACAATGTTTATATTTAGGTACTACTATTATTACATTTTATGGGTGGCAGAATGACAACTTGCCAGAAGTAGAGTATTCCAAGCATCTTGGTCTTCTACGAGTAATTATATAATGTCGGACTTTATAATATGCTTTGCTTATTAAAACGTGTTTTACAGTCAACTTGGATTTTCCCTCTGTCAGGTCAGTTATGTGTTTCGGGAATTTATTGTAAAAACACCCACTATTTCCTACGAATGCCTTATTAGTCTTCGCAAGTCTAAAACTACAGCTATCCTATTCTTATTTCTAGTAATAAAAGGGTGGTGATAATTATTTAACTTATATTTATGTACATTTTTACGAACATACATTATATTTGCTAATACATATACGGAAGGCCAAGTTAAAATATTGATTAAATAAATCTCTCAAAGATTCGCAGTGACCCATTTAGTATATAGCTATAATAGCACTTTTTCGCAGGATAAAGATGGTCTCTATACCAGACACTGTCCGCTGAACCCCATAGCAAAAACGCGTATGACAATAAGCTCTGTGAAAATATGCAAAATATACTAACCGCGCCGTAGAATGCCACGATAAAGGTAAACTTCGCCGATAGGTTCAAAGTGGTGTAGGATTACCACCACTACCACGATTCACTACTGTGAACTATCACCAGCTGTAAAAAACTAATCTATTGTTTCATAAAATAATATGTGAATTAAATACCTATTACTAGGTGGCATACAATATTACTATTTTCATAATATATACATATATTATACGTTTACGTTATATGCATTGCAATGCATACTGTATCTATGTATGTACCTAACTAACTATGAAAGATGACCACAATAATGAGACAAGCGGATACAAAATCTTAAATTATGAATCAGCTAACGTGCGTCAAGAATGTTCTAACCCTACTAATCTCAAGAATATAAACATTCTGGTTGCGCATGCGACGGACGGTCAGATTTGGGCACAGTCAGATAAAGTAATCTCAGAGACGTGAACTTTACAAATATTTGTTGAGACATGGCCTCACACCTCACAACTGATGCACCTTTGCTTTGCCCACACTAGACTGTTAAAAATGTAAGATAAGTCGGTGTACGGCGCATTTAGCACACAAAATATTAGTTTAGTACAGATTTATTTTGGTTCCCCCATTTGTTGGCCCTGGAGCGCAGAGGTCAGGTCAGGTCAGCGGGCCTAGACAAAAGAGGTTTCTGTTATCGTTAACGCCAAACGACAACTTCAAAATGTATGACGTTGACATTACCTGTGGAAAAGTCACGTGACGTCACGCTAAGTTCGTAGACACATTTTTGTCTGTAGCGTGTGCGGAAACACGCTTGTTTGAACTTTGTCTAGGCCTGCAGGTCAGCTTGTCTATGACCATACATAATGCCGCTACGATATCTTCAAAGTATGATAGTAAAATTATATGGACGATCATCATCATCATCATCTCAGCCGTAGGACGTCCACTGCTGAACATAGGCCTCCCCATATTTTCCAAAAGGACTGGTTGGAAGCGGCCTGCATCCAACGTCGTCCTGCGACCTTTATCAGATCGTTTGTCCACCGCGTCGGTGGACGACCTACGCTGCGCTTGCCGGTCCGGTGGTCTCCACTCCAGAACCTTTCGGCCCCATCGGCCATCTGTTCTGCGTGCTATGCGCCTTGCCCACTGCCACTTCAACTGGCTAATCTTCTGAGCTATGTCGGTGACTTTCGTTCTTCTACGGATCTCCTCATTTCTGATTCGATCACGTAGAGAAACCCCGAGCATAGCCCTCTCCATAGCTCGTTATGCGACTTTGAGCTTATCTATGAGGCCCATAGTAAGAGACCACGTTTCAGTGCCATAAGTCATCACTGGTAACACACATTGGTCGAAGACTCTTGTCTTGAGGCACTGAGGTATTTTTGACGAGAAGACTTCGCGAAGTTTCCGGAACGCTGCCCAGCCGAGTTGGATTCGACGATTGACCTCTTTCTCGAAGTTGGAACTGCCTAGTTTGACTGTCTGTCCCAGGTAGATGTACTCGTCAACAACTTCGAGAACTGAGTTCCCAACTGATATTGGGGTAGGTACAACATGGGCATTAGACATAATTTTCGTCTTATCCATGTTCATCTTAAGACCTACCCGTTGGGAAGCTCGATGGAGGCCTTCGAGCATTGTACTGAGGTCTTCCATGGATTCTGCCATGACTACAATATCGTCGGCAAATCGAAGGTGAGTGTTGTATTCGCCGTTAATATTGATGCCAAGTCCTTGCCATTCCAGAAGCTTGAAGGCGTCTTCCAATGTAGCGGTGAACAGTTTCGGAGATATAACGTCTCCCTGTCTCACGCCTCTTTGCAATGGAATTGCTTTCGAACTCTGCTCCTGTACTCGGACTGACATGTAGGCGTTTTTAGCTATTTCAAGGCCATTCTAATCTCGTACAGGCTGATGTCCGGGATACCTTCGGTATAATGTCGGGTCAGCTTGGCTCTTGGGTCTTTGACCGAGCTGTTAACAGGTTTAGCGACTGAGGTGTATAGCTGTCCGTAGAAACTCTCTACCTCTCCTAATACTTATGCTTTGGTCGACGCTACATTGGCCGTCTTCTCTCTTCAGCTTCGTCAACTGGCTTTGCCTCTTGCAAACACTTTGGAGTTTTTTTTCCCTCTATCGTCTCTTTAATACGGTTTGTATTAAAGATCCGGATGTCGTGTCGCAAGGACTTCCTTGTTCGTCTATTGAGCAGCCTATATGCTTCAGCATCATCCGAAGACTGAAGTTTCAGTGAGCGTCGTTCAGCCATGAGGTTGAGGGTATTGTTGGAGAGTTTCTGTGGCCTATCTGTACGGTGGGGTTTAAAGTATTTGGAACCCACTGTATAGACAGTTTCTACTAACCTGTTATTGATCTCGTCCACTGAAGCGATGTTCTCAAAGCCATCGAAGCAATTGGATAGCTCAAGTTGAAAGCTCTCGGGGTCTTGAATACGGGCACGAGTGGGTCGGAGCGTAGACTTCATCAGACGAAACCTCTCCAGTTTGACATTAATATTCACCGTGCCTCTTACCATTCGGTGATCACTACTGGTTTTAACCCTGTTGATCACGGAGACATCAGTGAATATTTGCCTTTTGGTGGTCATAATGAAGTCAATCTCATTTCTCGTGGAACCATCGGGACTCAGCCAGGTCCATTTCCTGTGAGGTGGTTTCTGAAAGAAAGAGTTCATCATAAAGAGTCCCTCTTTCTCCAGGAAGTCGGCCAACCTCTGTCCCTTATGGTTCCGTTGTCCATAGCCAAATTGCCCAACTTTCAACTCATCCTCGCTTCTCTTACCCAACTTCGCGTTGAAGTCCCCCATAACAACTAGAAAGTGCGTTTCAGAGGTATGTATGGCCTGACTAAACTCCTCATACATATCCTCCACCTAATCATCCGGGTGCGACTTCGTCGGTGCGTATACCTGAATGACCTTCAGCGAATATCGTTTGGATACTCTAGAGTATTAGGTATACGACCCTATTGGAAACGCTATCGATCGTAACTATGTTGTTAGTAAGGGACTTGTGGACGAGAAAACCGACACCACTTTGGGACTGTTGGTCGCCCTCCCGGTAGTAGAGTAGGTTACCTGATTTTAGGGTTATCGTGTCCTCACCCGCTCTACGGACTTCAGATAATCCCACAATGTCCCAGTGTAACTTACTCATTTCTTCTTCCAGCTCATATATCTTCTCGTCTGTCCTCATCGTGCGTATGTTGTGTATCACCAAGGCCAGTCGTTGTCGTTGGGGGTGGTAGCCGGGCGTCTGCCGGGGATTCTTAGCACCCCCTGCCCCACCGTTAACGTGGCTGCTACCGTAGCCAGAAATAGCGGGGCTCCCGGGGACTGGGGCCTGGTTCCTATTGTGTCCGTCATTGGGGGGATTTTGTCAATACTCGCCACGCTTTTGGGGTTAATACTGGGAAGGTGCTGCTGCCCACCTTCCGATTGTTATCCCTTAGCAGATTTCTACGCATCCACGGGTAGAGTTGGGTGGGTACTATTCTAAGCCGGTACCCCACGGCACCTCCGATGGACGATCAGCCTTGAAAATATCTCAACGCAGGGTGCTACATGTTCGACTGGTCATACCGAATAAGGACCCAGCTCGTACATATCAGACTCCGCCGCCTCCATTTACGGTATCACCACTTTGCAGAGGTGGTCATTGCCGTGCACGATCTCTCAATGCCAAGCATGGAGTTCGGTAGGAAGAGATCTCTACCTATTACTAAACAAACATGACTTGAATTAAGTAAGAAGTTAAGTTTTGATTTCAAAAGTAATGTAACGAAAGGGTAATAAGGCCAAATTTCCAATTGCTTTATATTGTTTATATTAAATGATGCCGAAGATCTTAAGAATTTTTCACAGTAATTATGCAATTTTTTTTATAAATTATTGTGTTATAAATTATTATATAAATTATTGTGTTTGTTACTTATTCATGCTGAAATGGATCAACGGTTGAACCATTACTACAAACTACTACACATTCAAAAGGATTTGACGTATTATTTATCTCTAAGTGCTTAAATAATGATAAGGCGAAGGATTTTTCTATTCAAAAATCGTGCGTGTATGCTTTTAAGAGGGTCTAAGAACCATACTTATATGAAACAGTACAGTAAAAGATAATAAAGGCACAGGCCTTTACTAGGATCCCCAGTGTCGCGGTAGGCATGGATGTCTATCATCTATCTGTAGTATCTATCTGATCTATCTGAAAATCTCAATTCCTCTTTCGCATTTTGCGTTATTTGGACGTTTGCGTAATTTGCGTTTGTCGTGCCAGCAAAGATGCCAAATTAGTGAGATACATATTATAAGGTATTCCTTTTTGTCCATATACGTTTTGTCCGTATACGTATTAAAAAAACACTGGCTCATGCGTTACACTATTTACGTTATAATAGTGTAACGCATGAGTATAACGCACGGAGACTAAGTGGCTAAATAGAGTATTAATTTTTGATATATATGTATTGAATTCTTGAGGAGCCGCGGCCCAAGTTTCATTAACAAACTTTTATTACTTATAAATAGACAGCACAAAAAAAACTTACTTCAATCAATTTATAAATAAGTTATTAAAATTAACTCCCTCATAACTTTTCTAAACAAGACAGCGCACCTATTAACATGTGCACGAGCTATTAAATTTTGTCATCGGCAATTAGTAGAGACGAAACTAAATAAATTCAGAGAGCATACCTCGCACCCACCGAGACATGTGACACCAATTCTGAACGCCTGTTAACAAATTAAACCGATTTGTTCTGTTATTCTAATAGGGCTTGCTATGGGAAGTGTTTGTGTCGAGCATATTTTGACAAAATTTATTGCTACCACGCCTTCTCTACGTGTTTTTTCTCGAACGTCACTCGAGGGCGGATGCATCGACATCTGTCGCGCAGCAAACGTGGTCACGCCCCGCGCAACGCGCGAAATATCACGAATTTCTAAAATGATAGGTTTACTATTTTTTATCTTTTTGCCACAGATCGAGTGATCAAGTGCATACAAATTTGCTATTGCTCATTGATACCATGTATTACTAAAAAAAATAGGGAGTTTTATTCGAATTATAGCATTTTTATACATTAGCGCATGCAAGGCCCCGGCATAGAGGCACGGCCAGGGTGTGGTCGCGGGGCCCGACGCGTCCCACGCCGGCTGATGCACAGACCATAAGTTCATGTTAAAGAAAATTCGGCTATTCGAAGTCATATACATGAATTAAAAGTATTAAAGCTGACCCGCTAGTAGCTTCGCTCATTTATCTTTAGGATGTAAATGCAAAAAAATCCTTCCTTAGAGAATGTTTACCACATAAAATACATTAAATGACAAACTTTCAAGTTTGTAGCTCCAGTCGTTTAGACTATGGTTTGGTCAATCAGGCAGTCAGGACAAATATGTAATTATATACTTTTGTATAGATATAACTGCGCTTTAATAGTACTTATTATAATTTGTCAATAACACATACGTGTTCATTATCGCGACAAATGGGTTGAAATGAGATAAATGATAGCCTAAATTTCATTCATCATATGCCAAGTTCCGTTCAACTCAGCACGACTCCGTCTGATGATGGTAGCAATCGATTCCAAAATATTCGTACAAAATAGAAAACGTTAAGCTACTACATGTGCATACACTATCACTCTGAGACTTCCCAATTGTGTCAGTTTTATTTCCGATACGTGTTGGGCGAAATAAAATTGGCAGATTACGAGTGACGAATCGACAAATAATAAGAGTCAACGGTAGCGCACAATATTTACAGTGTACGTGATTGATAATGCTTGACAGATGGAATCGAGATAACCCTTGCACCGGCACCAGCCTGCCACCAGACCATCTGTCACTTCGCCCGTTATAATGGTCAACGAGACAGTTACCGTCTACCGACTACCCTCTGGATGTCCGCAAAAACTCATTTCGGAGAATGATTTGTGGGGAGATGGGACAATGGCATATCACTATATTATTAGACATTATGACACCTGAGTGAGTAATTTTAGTTTGGCGTACTGAGTTGGACCCTGGAAACTTTACATTTCGAAAGCCGTATGTAAAAGCTGGAGTAAAAATTTGACCTTTGGTTCTTGCTAGTATTTTAATCAGAACTGCTCAGCGAAAGGTGAACTGGATCTATAAGGTTGTTTGCAGCTTATTTGCTAATAGTTTACCTACCTATTGTATTAAAAAGAGCCTACGCCAAAAGAGGCTAAAATTAGCTTGATTTGTATTATAAACGCAAACCAGCTCGTTAAAATTGCAAAAATAAACCTACTGCTGTAAAAGCCATAATAATTCCAATCCTGAAGTCAGTTAAGATTAGGTATCCGAGACGAAAACAACTTCATACGCGGCGTAAAATATGGAAAACACATATATTTTATTGCTAATGAAAAGCAATGACGTTGTAAATCCGAATTTTATAACGCAGGTAATACGTTTCTAAAATAATACCCTCATTTTTTGTATAATATTACTTTTCGTTTATTCTCATTTTATTTGTCGCTATAAAAGAGAAGAATAAAGGTTGTTAAAAGAGTGGCGTTGTGCACATCGGAGAATGGCGATAAATCTTTTTATTTTATGACAAATTGTTCTCTGTACGTACAGGGGTGTTCAGTTGGGTGTGCAACAAAGGATCTAGAACAAATAGTAACATAATGGCCTATGATGGCCAACGCCGATGTCACAACACTGGCTATTTATAAACATGAACACAATACAGCCCTACTGCAATATCGGTTTCAGAGTACACAACACAACGCTTTGTATTTATCTAATTTATAGTATTTGGGGCAGTTATTAAAGCAAAAAATACAATAAAGCGAAGAAGGTAGTAAAAGTAACAGGAAAACATAACTTTTTAATATGAATCAAATCTTGCTATCATTACGTCAATTTAGTTAGTTTAGTGAGGAGAAACAATGACGCTTCCCCATTCGATTTGACGTCAAAACTGATGAGGCATTTGTATGAAATACGTTGACACATCATGTGATATATGACGCCACGTCTAACAATGGCGAATGACGTCGCTTTATGAGACACGTCGGGCCCCTGTTTCATAATTATAATATTATGACTTCACATTATTCCCAAAATATCGTCCCGAGGCTCAAACCCTCGGAGGTAGAAGACAGGCTATTGTATTGGCACAGTTTACCCGTAAAAGCTTATTACTTTCGCACCCCTCATAACATTTTTAGCGCCTTCTTACTATTTTCTAAATCTCATAACATTTATCTTATGAAACAAGCAAACATCATTTAATAAAGCCGGTGACAAGGGTGTATTACACTGTAGACCCTTTGGATCGGTAGCGAGTATAATTTCGTAATCACCATAAAATCTGTATCACCGCACTAATATATTTATGGCTATATAGCTCTAGTAATATTTATGCAAATTGAAAACGCACAGAATGGCAACGTTTACGACCCTAATCCCGCTGCAGCGGAGCCCTGGCTGACATATGCCGCCTATAATTTTATTTTCATCTGTCTTGTTCCGATATAGCTATGATTTATTATTGCTACTTACTTATGCCTAAGTAACTTTTAAAAAGAAAATAAAAAGAATAATACAAAACAAATGAAAAAATCACAAAGGCCTATTCAGACCTGAGCGTTATTCGCTACCGCTGTGGGTAGCGAAAAATACCACGCGGAACTCAATGGGTCAATAGTATGAAGTTCCATAACTGCAGCGAAACTTGTACCGCCTAGTGAGGCGGTATTTTCTCTTGTTTGGCGAAACTAGTTCCGCCGCCCCGCTAACCGTTGCCAACGAATATCTCTACCGCGCGTGGTTAACGCATAACCTTTCGGAATTCTCTATCGCTCGCGGTAGCCAATAACGCTCAGGTTTGAATAGGCCTAAACCCTTTGTTCATTAAGTTGAAGAGTCATTAAGTAATATTTTGCAATTTTAGAGTTAATTTACGAATCCTCAGACAGGATTCGAACTCGCGTCTTCCGTGTCAGACGCAATGACCGCAAGGCAACCGAGGCACCCATCCGAGCATCGAATATAACTAACTAGTTGGTTTTAACCGTCGTATGGGAATGCCCTTAAACACAGAGATACTTGGAAATTACTTCTTTATGACAGTATATACTACTACTACTAGTATGTGAATTTTTCTCTCTATAAATTTCAATGTTTGAGATCGCTAAAGCAGGCGTTAGTGCTTTGAAAAGTAATACTATAAAAATCACAAGGGTAGCGATGTCAATGCGAAAGTTTAAGTATTTCTAAATAATGCTTCTTTCGGTTGGATGGTACTGTTAAAACTGTCCAATAGATGGCGCTCCGTCCCCGCAAGACGGTTAGTCAAATAGAGAGTTAAAATTTGATGATCGGGCCAGATTATCGGTGCCCTAGTTGGTCAATGGCGTCTGACACGGAGAGTCAGAAGACGCGGGTTCGAATCCCGTCCGAGGATGTGTTAATATTTTCTCTCTATTAATTTCAATGTTTGAGATCGCTAAAGCAGGCGTTAGTGCTTTGAAAAGTAATACTATAAAAATACTACTAGTAGACTAGTGGGAGGTAGTGGTACCATCAAACCGTTTCTGCACAAGAGGCTTCCACCTAATTAAGTCATTTTATGATTCGCATACCGATTTCTATAACTAATTCCCTAGAATGAGTAATTTTTATAAAATATTGAACCACTATCAATCGCATATGAAAAGATGATATTATTTTCCTTATAAAACATAAAAGATTATGAATAATGAAACATAACAAAAGACAATATTTTTTTGTTATTCCAAAGATAAAATAAAAAAGTAACAACATCTTACAGCAATTTTATTCTGCACTAGCTACGCCCCGCGGTTACACCTGAATAGTAATGGATGATGATGATGATGAAAAGTATCCTATGTGTTAATCCAGCGCCTCATCTACCTCCATACCAAATGTTATCAAAATTAGCCCTGCCGTTTGAAAGTGAAAGAGTAACAAACATCCATACATGCAAACTTTCGCGTTTATAATGTTAGTAGGATTAATTCCATATTAAACCAACTAAATTGTTTTGATATTATTTTGACGGGTTATCTTACGCGGCATGTACAGTCGAGTGACTCGACCGGTTTCGTAACCTTTCGGGTCACTTCCTCATAGAGCACTCACACGTTGCGTCCGCACTTGTGAAGAAGTGGCCCGGAATATATTAACCGGAAACCGGTCGAGATACTCGACTATACCTACCGTACCGCGTAAGGTAAACAACCGAAATAATATTAAAAATGTCTAATACATACGAAAGTTTCAATCAAGTTAAATTTAACTTGTTAATTCCAAGACAAATTTAACGCGAACATTCCAAAAGAACAAACCGATCTAAATCGAGTCAAATCACAACACCCCATTCGCATCGTCATCGTAGTATCTGCGGGGCAAATAGAAGAAGTAATTTGTGCCCATATGGGACCTGTGATTGCCTTCTGAACAGGCTCACCCTCGGCCGACCCGCCGAATGGTCTTTTGGTGGCCAATTTCAGAACCCTCCGCGTTTTCCTTAGACCTTTAATATTGTGGTGAGGATTGTGTGCTGGGTAGTTTGTGTTGGTTAAAGAGTCAATTTGTAGATTTGCATTTGGTGAGTAGAGTTTTGGCGAATTGTGCCTCTTCTCTCTTTGAGTCATTGGGTCATTCAAATATAAATTTCAATGACATTTATATAAACAGGAAAGTAAATATTGTCCGACGAAGTGAATATTGTCCTCGTACGAGTATGTAGATGAATGAAATTGATAACATTTAAGTAATTAACTGGTTAATATATGGTTGAAAATATTTTCTATTTAATTAGCGACTTCGTTCGCGTAGTGGGCTCGGCCTTCGGCCTAGTCATATGCTCCCATCTTTTCTTATAATTTTTTAATGTAAGAACCTTCTTCGAAGTAATAGAAAACATTTAAAAAAAGATGAATGAATTCGGTAAAACCGTTCTCAAGTTATAGCGTGACCAAGAGAAATAGGGGTTCATTTTTATACATGTATACATAGACTAAACTATTTTAATATATTTAATTTACCCGTATTTTATTTTTCTTATAAATGAAAGCTCCGTATAACGAACTTTTATAGTTTAATCTTTGAGATGTGTATGTGTACCACAAAATCCAATAAAAAAATTTGCTGCCACTGCAGTCATGTATGTTTCAACCTATTGAGAGTCCGGAATGTAAAATTGAATGCTAGAATTCGTTCATAATCACCTAATATCAGATTAAATAATTGCCTTATACAAAAACAAGAACCTCTATGAACCATGTGGAGTAGGTAGTTGATATATCATTACTTAACTAATCGTTACTAGGATTTCCTTTCCGAAAAAAAATAATATAATAAAGTTTTTTATAATCATTTGGAATTAAAAAACAATATTTTTATTTTGATGGACTGTGATATGTCGTCATATTTGTTCTTGTAATACCGTTCCCTAATATTTATATTTAGTGTGGTCGTATCGCAATCCTTCGGAAACTATCTGAAGCCAGTATTCCAGAACGACTCTCAGTTGTGAATCTCGACTTAGTAGAGACTCAAGCCTACTGCTGAGAGAACTCTAGGCATACAGCTCTTGATGTTTGATTAAGATGTAAAGCATTAATATCTTTATTTATTCATTCAAAGTTTAATATTCTAAGGGTACGGACGTAGTGTCTGTAGTGTATAGGAAAGAGGGCGGAGGTTTTAGTCCGTACACACTGGCACTCCCATCTCCGCCGGTGGGCTCGGACATACTGGATACTGCTCTTCTGCGGTATCCATAAATGATTTCCTCCTCCCGAAACTAAAAAAAAATGCATAATTGTTAAATAAAAGGCCAAGATATTGTAAAATATAAATAAAACTGCTTTATTGTTCAGTAATGAGTAGTATATGAACCGTCTATATAGAGGCGGGTAACGAAGAAGGAATAAAGAGATAGAAACATACTAACACAGTGACTAATTTTGATAGGTAGTTAGTCGATTAACAAAAACTATAGGTTGGTACCACAGATAACTATAGCTGGTTCATTGTCTACGTGTAAGAAACACAAATCTAATTGATGTTGTCTTTTCCATTAAGATGTTACTTATTCAATACTAGATATGCCTTGCGATTATACCCTCGTGGTGATGGATAATCATGATGAAAATTATCCTTTGTTTCGGTCCAACGCCTTACATACCTCAATACCGAATGTCATCAAAATTGGTCCTGCCGCGCGTGAAAAAGTAACACACATATATATATATATATATATATGTGTGTATATATGTATGTGTATATATATATATATACACTCGAGAGCAATGAATCCGGGTCACCTAAAGAATGTTAAAAATCTCGGAAACTAAAAATGATAGGTTAATGCAATAAATTGTATTTAATAGACAATGTAATACTCCTTAAATGAAAGTAAAAAAAATATGAGTCACCATACATTTTATTAACACAAAATTACATAAAGAAAAAAACTGCTGATCTCTCCTTAAAACAAAAATGAAAAACATGAAATTTTTGAACTTTATTACGATTTTCTTGAATTTTAATACTTCGTATTGCCTCCTCGTGCTTCCATTACTGCGTTTACGCGGTTTGGCATGCTGTACACCAAGTTCCTTATACGATTTTGGGGAATATTCTCCCATTCCTCTGTGAGAGCAATTTTGAGCTCACGAAGCGTGATTGGGGGAGGGTTTCGTTGTTTTACGCATCTGCCTAGCTCGTCCCAAGCATGCTCGATCGTGTTGATATCCGGGCTGCGCGCTGGCCACTCCATACGAGTAATGTTCATCTCTTGAAGGTAGTCATTCACAATCCTACCTGTATGAGGTCGGGCATTGTCATGCATAAATATAGCATCCTCACCTAAATTGACCATAAATGGACCAACGTGATCATTGAGGATTTCTTCCACATATCTTTCGCTAGTTAAAGAGCCGTTTTCTATGATCACCAGCTCTGTGCGACTTTCAGAAGAAATTCCGGCCCACACAAGTACAGACCCACCACCGTAGGCTACTTTTTCTTCGATGCATGCTTGCTTGAATCTTTCCCCTGGTCTTCGATACACTCTGTGTCTTCCATCGTGCTTGTAGAGCATAAATTTTGATTCGTCGGAGAACATAACTTTTGACCAATCTTCAATACATACTCCAATTTACGTGGCTCTGGGCATATCTTAGTCTTGAAATACGATGCCCACGCTCCAGTTTAGGGCCGTTTGCAGGTCTAAGAGGTTTTAAGTTAGATTCAGCAAGCCGACGTCTTACTGTCCATGCACTTGGGTTACTTCCTCCGAGGCGTCGAAACTGATTTGTGAGTTCAGTTCCTGTGAGAAAGCGATTTCGAAGCATGGTGTTCACCAAGTATCTCGTGCTGTGGTTCACCTGGTTCTGCCCGTTCCTGGTCTGCGTAGGTTAGAACCAGTTTCTTCGTAACGTCAGAGAACTCTTTGTACTGTTGACAGCGACACACCGACAGTCCTGGCTGTATCGCGCTGACTCCGGCCGGTTTCCAGCATTGTAAGTATTCTGGTGCATTCTTCAGGCGTAAGCGACATAATTTCAGCTTGAATAATGAATATAGAGCACTATCAACATGGTTTATGTACCCACATAAATGACAGATTACAAACAAAAGCAAAACCAAATGCTGTAATTTCGTAGTTCCATCTTCGAAAGTGGCCCTTTTTCAAATTTGATTTTTTTATGATATAACTTTACAATAACTAAGAAGTTTTAATACCTTCATTTAAGGAGTATTACATTGTCTATTAAATACAATTTATTGCATTAACCTAGCATTTTTAGTTTCCGAGATTTTTAGGATTCTTTAAGTGACCCGGATTCATTGCTCTCGAGTGTATATATAGTAACACACACACAACATTTCACCTTTGTCAAAGTCAAAGTCAAAGTCAAAGTCAAGTCAAAATCATTTGTTCAATTTAGGCATCAAAGACGCACTTATGAACGTCAACTTTTCATTATAATGTACTTTAAAGACTCTATCGCCGCGTTCCAAAATATATAGAACCCACCGAGAAGAAGCGGCAAGAAACTCGGGGCCATTCTTTTTATATGAATTGTTTACAATGTTTCTACTTAGGTACTACAAATATTACATTTTATGGGTGGCAGAGAGACAGCTTGCCAGAAGTGGAGTATTCCAAGCATCTTTATCTTCTATATAATGTCGAACTTTATAGTAAGCTTTTTTTATTAAAACGTTTTTTACAGTCAACTTGAATTTGCCCTCTGTGAGCTCAGTTATGTGCTTTGTAATATTACTAGTTAGTAAGTATAAGTAATAGTTGTAAAAAACTTCACAGTTGATCTGCGATTTTATGATGCTAATCAATCCACTGCTACGAGTATATTGTTACTTTAATGATTATTAAATAATTCGATTGAGCGGTGTATTTGAATCCTTCCAATCCATACGTTATACAGTGTTGTTGATAATGTAAGTGAATACGGACAATTTCAAGTTGAATAACTAAATAAATCTTGTTGGTATTTAGAGTAATAAAATAAAAGTAAAGCTCCCCTAGCATGTGGTACCGAAGCAGATCGCGGCTGCTAATAACTTTGTGGGGATTTTTACAAGTCTCAGGTGGAGGGTAATTTGCTTGTGGCGGAAGGGTTACTCCTGATTTATCTCATTCGTAATGCGCCTCCAGGGATCCACTATTCCACCCCGAGCACCACGAATAACCATAAACACTAATTTCTCTAGACCGCGAGTTAGATGTTTTGCAGAAAAACTACTCGTAATTTCTGCTCCCTTTATGATCATCATAACAAAACGGATTAACTCCAGCTCGAGTGAATTATTGTTATGAGCAAAACAGACATCAGGAGACCTGAGTTTCGTTTAAGAACTGCCTTAAGCCAGAAAAGCGCGCGAAAACGACCTTGAGACCGATAGACACGTGGCCAATAAACAAAGACGAGGAATCCTCGAAGCGTACGTGTCATGTCGCTCCGTTACAATAACGAAACATGAAAAATTTCCAGACGCCCACATCAGACTGATAAATGGCTTCCGAAAATCCAAAAGGAAGTTACAGCTTACTCGGGATTTGGTCTAGAACCTCTCACGTCCCATAACTGCTGCACTCCGCTTTATTACAATTACCATAAGCCTCAAAGTCCCGCACTCGACGCGGGCCAACAAGACTTCATCATTTTGAACCTACCCGCAAGTACCGTAAGACGGTTATTGCTTGGGTAAAGTAGAAACAGCGCCTGGGGCGAAGTCTCAGGACGGTCGCGGACAACTTTAGCACTTACTCCTGTTATTTTAAGATTGAAGTTGAGAGTGAACGAATCATCCGCGCGAAAGTTATGCGACGTTCGTGCCTCCGGAGCGGTCCACTCTTTACATTTTATGTACGTGTACGATATGTCGGCGGCTATTTGGAATACTAATTGGGGTTGTACGGACTTTGAACATCTTATTTTCGCCTTTTTAAGCCACTCGGAGGAGATATTTTGTTAGAAGACGTCGCTCTAGTTCAAAGGCGAACATAAACGGCCCGTAATTGCTCGAACCGAAGCGCGTTCGAAGCAGGGCGGCCGATCCTCGGCCTGAATAGAAAATCAGTAAACCGCGAAATGATGATGAATCGCGTCGGAGGAAAGGGTCGTTAAAGCGGGACAGGTATATAACTCTGCGGGAAGTGTGAAGAGAACAGAGTCGAGGAAAATTAGTAGATGCTCCCGTGAATTTGTGTACGTTTTCAATGAAGGTTCTTTATGGTAGGTAAAATAGGAATAAAATGGATGGGGCCTAATCCACCGGCCATTTATAACTTACACGCCATTAATTTGAGCGATAATTCATGAATAGCGTCGCGATTGGTCGGAGATAGAGGATTCGGTAGGTATTCAATAAGTATGCCGTACGGTAGCCGGGCGGAGACTCGCACTTCACGAAATCCTTATCAGGCAGGCATTTAATCTAATCGAGCTACATCGAACTTTACTAAGTAGGTGTAGCTACTTATGCATTTCACATTTCCTGTATTGGATTGATACCGTCATTTCAGCTACGAAATCATTATATACTTAGAACGTGTAGTTCGATTGTCGTAGACCTAAAGCGCGAACGAATTAAACTTTTCAGTGGCAATACTTATACTTAAAATATATTACGATACCTTCACATACGTATACAAACCGGTGTGCACAACGATTTTAAAAGCAGTAGGACTCTTTTGGAATGAGTTGGTCCGGCGTTGTACTACCACCATACATTTTTCTGCCGTGAATCAGTAGGTAATGTTCGCAATACTGTGTTTTGTTTTGAAGGTATGGTTGCGGGCGAAATTCCAGGCACATGAGACTTAACAACTTAATGTCAGGGTACAATAAGCAGAAAGCAACTTTAAAAAAACGACTTCAATTGTTGTCAACTATTTTTGCAATGCAGTTACGGTTGTCTTGCTTGCGGATGATTTTTATCTATGTTTACTTAATGTGATATTTAAATTCCTTGGTAACATCCCTACGTCACGTTATACAATCATTGGGCCTGTATTAATTTTATCTTACCTGAATGACTTCATATCCGTGTGGCCGTTCCTGTGGTCTGTAATCTCAAGTGGCCACACGTGGTTCTGATCCTCAGATGAAGTTGCTTCAGATCTGTGTCGTAGTCGATTTAATGAAACTATTATCTACTACAGAGATAGTAGGTATAAAATTAGTTTTTTTTATTGTACTATAAAAAACCGGATTGAACAAGTGAAGAGACTGGAGTGAAGACTGTAGATTCAAACTCTATATTTGAGAGTTTTGATTGGTTGAAGATTTATTTATTTATTTACTTACAAAGTTTCACAGCTTATACAATTTAATATTACGTAACTAGATATTTATAAAACCACTCATGAGCCATTTTGAAACTTCATTATATAGACTTTTGTGTAACAATAAAGTAGGTAGTCATAGTCGCAAAACACTAAATTAAGACAGTAAAAATAACAATGTTTGTGGTGGATTAAAGTCAGTAATTGAATATAAACGAAACAACTGGTTCAACTGAATAAATTATAAATATAGCTGTCATAACTAATAAGACGTATAGTCCTCATATTTAAGATTGGTACTCAATAAAGAATTTTTGTATTGTATTGTATTGTGTTTGTTCTGTATCAGTCTGCATATCATACATCCCAATATAGTTAATTGTAACCTATTATGTTGCCGTGATACTTTATTGTAAGTATATAATTCATTACAATTTTATTTGTGCTTTATTAAACATGATTGATAAAGTGAAGAGACTGAATAGAAGAAGACTTTTGATTGAGCTGAAGAACTCTATATTTTTACTATATCTATAATTCAATATTTCCTCTAAAATCTATTTGCAAAACATTATCATTTTAACACTTTGCGTCCCAGAGACGTATATATACGTCAGTTACATTCATAAATCTTTTGTTATAATATTCACGGTATAGAACGGATTAATCTATTATATTGCAAATATACTTATAGTATGTATAAAACTCGTTTAAAATATAATTGTGCTCTTTATATCATGATCTAAAAAGTGAAGAGATATAGTTATGGAAGAAGACTTTTGATTGTATGGATTCTAACTCTATATTTTTCCTATATCAGTCAGCAAACCAATCATCTCCATATACTTAATTTTACAAATTAGTATTAGTTTAATCTATTATATTGCGAGATACTTTAGTTACAAAAGGCACGTCCCATTAATTTATCTATCCACGGTTTACCTTACTACCGATATCAATTTGACATAACGTCCATACAAATAGTGTCAAATATCTATCTCTAGTAAGGTAAACCGACGATAGATAGGTTATTGGGACCCGCCGTTAGTAAGTATAAAGTTCGTGTAACTTTTTAATGGTGCTAATAAAAACATTATTAAAGAAGTGAAGAGGGGAAATTCGTTAAACATATAATTTGTGATCTATAAAAAATAGGTAATTAAAAAAGAAAGAGAGAATAGAAGAAGACTTTTGATAGGATTGATTAAAACTTTATATTTTCTACAATTTTCTTTTTACTTACCTCGGACAACGTATGGCTATTCAACGAGGTAATGTTGCCAGCTTTTTGGGCACTTTACCCGTAACAGGGACTTAAATGCTGTTTTTATCTGTAATATATATAATTAAGAAATATTTGAGTGAATTAGTTTTATTGTAATAGGTAGATTTATTTTATATCAGTAACTTTGTACTTATACAGAAATAAACTTTTCTACATATATGTCATGTCAGTCAGTCAGCAGATCATTAACCCCAATTTAGTTAATTTTACAAAACATGTGTAATCTTTTATTTAATTGTAAAATCAGTTCCTATTGATATCCTGCATAGTTTATACGTAGTAAGTATTGCTGTCGACGCTATTTGGCAATATTTGGTTAATAGAGGTATTTCATTTGTTAAGTAAGACCGCCTTACGAGTAGGGCCGTTATACTATTACTAAACTTAACAGTACTAACTTAACCCCAAAAAGATGTTTAGTAAACTAATACACAATAATTATGGCTTGTACCTACAGTCTCGTAAAATGCCACAAACACGATTAAATCAAACATATACCAAATACCAACAAATAGAAAAAAATGTTAGGCCACTACATAACTCGAATCCATACGAGAACTTCTTAGACGAATGCGAAACGTTACTAAATTCTTATAAAAAATATATCTTGAAATATTGAGCCTGAACTGATTATTTTGACCTAGTATCAGTAGTTCGGTTATTAGTCCGGTTGAACGAACTAATGGGAATTGTATGTCTCAGTCCGTTTGAACACGTCACCCGGACAACTAAGCCGCATTTTGTATCAGTAGTTTGGTACTGGCTTTGCTTGCAATTGTTTTTAGTTTCTATCCAAATATGTAGTTACATTAACCCGTTGACTCGCGATTCGCCATATTTGGGCAATAATACAATAAATTTTGCAGAAATCAACCTACTATTCCAGGAACTGCAACGTGTGTGGTTAACATTTATTCCTAGTTATTCCTAGATAATTGTTTATCATACAAATCTGATAATTACAAGTACATCAGCTGTGTACAAACAGTGCAGTAGTGCCACCGACAATCATCTCAGTCACCGGAAACGGGCACTCGGGCTCGGCCTTCCTCGTCCGTTATCGGGATTATGCCATAAACCAGACTCCACCACCAACGCGGTGGTCCTGATTATACAATTGTGCTTGATAGGATTAACATATCGTTACGTGAAACATTTTGTTAGATCATTTGATAATAATAATAGTAAAATTATAATTCGTACTCGCAGGGATATAGACCACGATTTACTAGATTTTGGACTTTAGGAGATTGCATAGCTAGTACTTTCCATACTAAAAGAAATAACTCTTTTCTACCTCTTAACATTGTCCGATTTCAATGGTTTTTTTTCATGTAATCATCACGTTGTGTATTTAAGTTCCAAAAAAGAAATTTATAGTACTTTGAAATACTGAAAAAAATATTCGTTTATTTACCAAAATTTTACATAGTTCACATATAACATGTTAATCTTTATCCGACATCAATGGAACATTTTCATATCTAAAGAAAATGTATATTTGCGAGAAATGAGAGATGTGTGATTAGGCCTTTAACATTTTGCGTCCCAGAGACGTAAATATACGTCAGTTTTGTTTTAACTATCACGGTATAAGAAGGATTATTTCGTTGAAAACCAGAGACGTAAATGTACGTGCGTTCATTCATAAATCTTTTGTTTTAATTATCACGATATAGGAAGGGTCACAATAGACACGGTCCATCAAATTAAATTCGTTTAAGTAAACCACTTAACTTTAAATAAAAAACGAAAAATACACTCACACTAAAGTAAGAATACGAGTAGGTACTAAACTTTATGAGTGAGTGTATTATTTCGTGCTGGAGTGAGTATACATATTAAAGTCTAACATACGAGTACGATTACAGATAAAATACAAAGCAATCATTATTTATTGCACTTTAACTAAATACACATAAAAGTAACTAATTATAAATCAGGGAATGCAATGGGCGCTCTTTTCACTTATAGCTATTTCTTCCATACAATTGTATATAATTCTAGATAATTGGATCTAAGTTGATTTTTTTCAAAATTTTTCGATTTTTACTTAGAAAGTGTCACTGTTTTAAAAGATATCCTAATTTAAAATATGAGTAGGTAATATTTTCAATAGATGAAATAGCGAACTCATATTTTATATTACTTTTTCATATGAATATAATATGGCATCCTGTATCTCAAAGGTGTCGTGAGCCATGTTTGACACTAATGCCCGCCGCTATCTACGAAATGTAGAATTTTTGTACGTCGAGCCACCACAAGAAGGTGAAGAACCCAGGCGTGAGATTCTCTAAGAGAAAACATCGTTGCATCTTTGACAACATCCGTGAAACAAATGGCGGGATGACTAGAAACGTTGGAAAAACAACCTTATGTACAAGGGCGATATCTTATAAAGTATTTGATATCGGTGAGCTCGTCAACGAATCATTAGAGAATCGCTCGGCTGGTCGTCAAATCCATGTCTGACATGATACAGCACGAAATCTAAAATATGTGTACGTCACCACAGGAAGGCAACTGGTCTTCTTATACGGTTATGATAAACGCCGACGGGGCTAAAAGTACATAAACTAAAAGTAACCTACTTTATGTTTCTAGAAGCACCAAAATTGTGAAAGCTGTTAAAACGTACAAAAATACAAACATAATGTTTTATTTGCATTGAGATAGATAGTGGGCAGACTCAAATATGCGCAAGGCGAGATAGCTTCGTATAATTTATGGCTCTTGCCGTGAACAGACCGAAGTACACATTTTTATATAACTTTTAGTGTAGCGGTTAGGAGAGAAGATATGATACAAATTTTAGTTTTCAAAACAGACTGCGTAAACTGACTTTCGACAACAATTTGAAATATTTTGCCCAAACCTTTTTGTAAACTCTATAAAAAAGTTTTTTTATAAAAAACTTAAACATTGAACTGTAATATAGAGGTTTCAATGTTTAAGTGTCCTATGTTAATAAACATTTTTTTTTATAATAAATGAGAGTCAACTCCTTTGGCGACTGTTTTTTTTTTCATGGAAATGGAACTGGTATTATTTTACTTATAATATTTTATACAGAGGTAAAGTGTTTGAGTTTGTGAGCTTATCTGTGGAAAGTAATCTCCTGATCTACAGAACCGATTTTGATTAATTATAAATAATAAATAAAATAAATATTCCACAACTATCACACAACGCCATCTAGTCCCAAGCTAAGCAGAGCTTGTGTTATGGGTACTAGACAACTGGTAAACATACTTATATATTTCTAAATACATACATATTATAGATAAATTACACCCAGACACAGAACAAATGATCGTGCTCATTACACAAACATTTGTCCTGGCATAGCAGTCAGGGTCACTAACCACTAGACCAACAGGCCTGTCTTGATTGAGCAAGGAGATAGATTATATCTCAAGGAAGGCCATAAGATTCTATTCATAATCATCATCATCCATTACCAAGGCAAATCCGTGGGGCACAGCTAGTTCAATATATATTATTTTTAAATGTAAAATGTTCAATAGCATGATCTGCAATAACAAACAGATCTTACGCTATAACAAATATTACATTGGACCTATCACGAATAACTGCGTAAGTGTAACGTAACCGCTCACGTGAAACAGTACAACTGTCATTTATGTAGGGCAAATGTGATACAGGTAACTCAGTTTGTACGCTGAAGCGTGATGTGTTGACGACCATTCGAATACTTTTTCGCGAACTGTTTGTGCTACGGCTTCAGATTGGTAACTGTTCTCTTTGCATAACAACTCTACCGCCGCGCAAAGTTCTAAAACAATTCACGGCCTAATCTATAATCTTATGTTTATATATATCTCTTCTTCTTTATTAATTGACATTTCAATTATAATGTTAATAGGATCATTAGTACCCAATTTCAAATTAGATTGTTTCAAAACAGTACCGTAATCCTATGTGCACCATAAACACGCTGGTTGGTAAAGTCGGTGACACACAAATTTCAACATTCCCTATGGTTATTAAATATTTCTAAAGTGTACTCTAAAACTATATTAGTATTTATATAAAGTGAGAATAAATTACATATAACAAATTGCTTTACACAGCACTATTCCATTTGCTAGGATTAAGATTTTTGTTGATTTTGCTTAGGTATTTCCGCATACGTTTTCAAAAGTGTTTGATTTGCCTTCCAAATGTTCGGTGCTCTTTTAGTATATAATGCGTAGGAACAAATAGTTTTGGAATTAAACAACTTAAAACTAAAATTAAATAACTTCTGAAGTTATTTCATTTAAATGATTAAATAATTTTGGTTCACCACCAACCATTTCCTACATAGTCAGAAGGACACTTCAGCATATTATGATGGAGCTAGGTGACCAAAAAACAGAGCTCTGTCTTGACGGATCAAGAACCTGTCTAACGGCCGGTCCCAATAATCTATCTATCGCCGGTTTACCTTACTAGAGTTAGATATTTGACACTATTTGTATGGAAGTTATGTCAAATTTCTATCGGTAGTAAGGAAAACTGTGGATAGATAGATTATTGGGATCCTCCATTAGTAGTTTCTATACGAGTAGTAGTCAGATATTTAAAACATTGCTTAGTCCATGTTCCAGGTCTGGTGAATATGCTGCGCTGGCCATAGCAAACAATGTCGAAAACCAATTAAATGTCTATATTAGTTATCCTTACGTATAAATTAATAAAGGCAAAGTATTATTGACACCAGATTCACACAGACTTATTTTCAATAATGTAATAAGGTCATTTAACCTTTGATTACTGTTAAAAATTAGATTAGCACCGCGAAACATAATTAAAACACGAACGACTATGACATATGAATCCCTTTTTTGTGTGAAATTGTAGTTTTGTTTTGATTTCCGTTATGAGTTGTTCTTCTTGTGTTAATGTATACTAAGATAATAGTGGATAAATAAATAATAGACGAATACATGTAGACAATTTAAAAAATATTTTTCTATAATAGTGGAATAAAAACATAATAGACGAATACATGTAGAAAATTTAAAAAAAAATTTTCCGTTCCATTTATATATTATATCAGTGTTACAATTATATCAGTGTTTACTACTGATACCAAAAGAAGAAAAGTTTCAAGGTTTAGTTTTATAGGTTTTGCCTTTATACTAGACATTATGTTCAAAACATGAATTATTTTATGCTGGTTTCTGGCTGAATACTGAATGCTTATAAGTTATGGATATATAAATGGTAACCCAAAGTCTAGCCTAAAATACTAATCTAATAAGTAATGTAGGTATTTGATAGAACTCACTACAATCAAATTTACTTTTCATTCAATTCACTAACTCAAAAAATGTAGGTCTCTTAAGTCTTTTCATTATGTCTATGTTGTCAAACATAAAGTGAAAATGGTTTCATAAAAGTAAATTTTAATCATATTTTAAAGTTAAGTGTACCACAGACTATCACTAATAGAGTTTTAAAGCCGGCTATAAAACAATAAAAGCGTTTATCATTATTATCAGAACCAACACAAATGATGATGTTTGCACAGTTTATACGCGTTTGTACTGTAACTAAACGAGTGATATTACGAGTGACGTTTGTTCTACTGATGATAACAATATTCTGGTTGTTCTGTCACTATTAACACGCTACATCTGTAATTAAATGTAATGTGTACAATTTGAAGACAAAACTTGAAAGTGGATATTTGCACTTTTCTAAAAGTCTCGTCGATTATAAAAGTTGTAAAATTCATGGTGACCTCTAAATAATGTAGTACCAAAGAGGATGATCTCAGGATGGAGGTGGAAGTGATACCAACAGCTCAATGGTTAGTCAAGTGAACCATCACGGTGTCTACATGACGTATCCCAAGACAAAGATGCTTAATTGGAGCACTCCACTTAAGTCATCTTCTGCCATTCATGTAATTTTATTATAAGAAATTTAATTGACTGAGAGAGCGAAGCATCAGTTGACATTCATCTGTCTGTATGTTTGTTAGGTTGTATGGCGGTCCTCCTGGTACAGGTCACATTTTTCTTGACGAAACTTGGTTTGCATGTCCTACTATTCAATATAATTTTTTTATCGTCGTCGATTTTGAATGGGGTAATTTTCCTAAAAAGGGGAAAGTTTGCTGAAGCACTATTTACTGACTCTCAGTCCAGCTTAAAATTGCCGCCGACAAAATGTGCTCGCGAGGTCTACTGTTCGCAGAACTACTAGTAAATGTAATGCATCTTAGATATTTGAATTAAATGGTCCTCGAGTTATTGTCTCTTCTTCTCAGTAATTTTTCAGTTAATATTTACGCGCTCTTGATGCCCAAACTATTTAGATTTTCAATTTGCTGCATGTATAACATCATATATTTTTGACTGATAGGCACTATATTCGGCATGAAGCCTCATTACGTTCTCGTCTGTGTTTGTGTCTTAGTAAGTTCTAGCATGTTTGGTTTTAAGATGCATTAATCTCAAACCAGTTCGTATACCTACATAAACTCTTTTAAATACACACAGCTTATGGCACCGAAAGCTTTATCAACTAATTTATTTTACACTATTTGCTGACTTTAGTCATCAATGTTGTCGCAATAGACATTAATTATAGATTAACACGACGGTAAATTGTCATCAATGTCACCATTTGGACGAATAAAATGTGTAAATTTACGTAGTAGCTGCTTGTCAAAAGTATTAAAACTTCTCTTTTCTCCTTAAAATCGTAGTCTACAATGCAATAATTTACATTAACTTTTATGTAACATGTTCTGTTTGATTAAATTTATTTGTAATATTTTGTAGTGTCAGCGTAGTTTGTGTCTGCATAAAAAATATACCATTACTTGTCTAGTCTTGCATAATAATGTTAATCTAAGCTTTACTAATACAATAAAAATTACGTTAACGTTAATTATAATTAAGTAAAATATAAAGGAACGTTTTTACCACATAATGTTTATTACAATTGCAATTATCCTCGGTATTCCGATATCAATTGCGCCAGTTCGTGACTTTTCCCAAAACAACGGGCTTAGGGCATGTCACAATGTAGAGAAGACTTAAAATAAACATCAATAAAAATCAGTGTTGTAACAAAAAATGTATTGTTTGATGCAAATAAACGATGGCATGTAAATAAATGAACAGTGGCGCGCTTTCCTCGACTGTTCCATTTTTTGCTTGTCGTTTAATCGGACGGAAATAATCAATTCAGAAACGGAAAATGTGTGTTGTTTTAAGATAATTGCATACCTACATTAAAAGTTGCATTATTATAATAATTATGTGTTTTTATACGACATTCGTATCCCTTATAATTACACATACTCGTATATCGAGCTGAATGGTTTAATCCTTTGCGTACCATTGACGTAACTGTACGTGCGTTTCATTCATAAATCTTTTGTTTTAATTATCACGGTATATGAAAGGTTAAAAAAACCTAGCAGATCGGACAGACATGTGCATAAAAACGAAATTAGATGTTTCCGAATTTTCATTCCTTCTTTGGCCAAATTTTCTTTTTTTATTTCCCTTGCAACCTTGTTTTACTGCAATGAATCTTTAAAATAAATATCCATTTCAGATCGTTCTCAAATTATGGCCTTACCTACAAATTTATAAGAAGCCTCAGTTTATTAGATATTTAATTTCTTTCACATTAGAGTGCGATGACGATGACGTTATTTAAAAGTAGTTGCGTCCATGGTTTCAGCTTTAGGGAAAATTATTAATACACAGGATAATTTGTCTGGGATAAAAATTATCATGTGTATGAACTGATTTTGTATTGTATCAAACATGTAAGTGTTTCAAAACCTAAAGCATCTCTGCTCCAAAATCTCTTCAGTCGTGTCTTCTTCTTCTCAGTTGGATCTTTAACTGAATGGTTGGCAAGAATTATAGGACTCTTGTATTTAAACATCTTGTACATTATTTAGTCCACGTGATTCAGAAAAGTAAATGTACAAACTCCATCGACGTCAGACTGACCTCCATAGATTCCGACCAGGTCTACGAAATAAGGCAATAGTAGGTCTTGTTGGCCTAATCATTACGATAACACAAACATCTTCATTTCGAAAACCCGGCACATTAGTAGTAAATGTTAAAGATAAAACCTGACTTTACTCACATAATTATGCTCCTTCAAATATAGATGCATAACGTCGGATTATTACGTGAGACAAGTCGTTTTTGATACTAAAAAATATATTATATATTTTTGAAAGGTGTAAGGCGGGTAGATGAAATGGCCACGGGATCGATCCCTACCTCGGGCTTTAGCTTTCAGTGAAGGTGATATTGTGATGAAATCCACAGCTTGGTGGCGGGGTACTTCTGTTGTCCGTCTGCCTAGCACCTAACAGTGCGTTCCGGCAGCTCGTGAGCCAGTTGGTATTCTAGATCTAGTGTGATATCACTTTCAACCGCATCATCACTAACCATTAAGTGCGATAATGGGCAAAGACTAAACGTATAAAAGAAAAAATACCAACGGTTATTGAATTGCATGTAAATCGCGCATATGCTGCACTGGAGCCTGTTGCCTTATTTTTAGGGCGGGCGTACACACCGCCGCGCCGTCTCAAGTGACTAATTTGTTAACAAGTGTTCGGAGACACTTAATTACTACAAGCGACGGGGCGTCATTGCCGTTCAACGAATACATAAATTTAACCTTATCCTTGTTAAATAATGTCCGTATTTGTTACTTCGATTTAATTTATGAGCTACTGTTTCACCTAAGGATGCCTAATTAATATTTGTTTGGTATAAGGAAGTTGTTTTTTTCGGTAGTATCAGCAATCTTTTGCCCGCTGAGAATAGAAAAGTAGCTACATTGTCTTTACGATTAGGTATGTTGGTATTAACTGTCGCTTGTTGTTCGAGATTTGACTGTCTTCGCATTTGCCTTGAATTTATATAGACGGTTATACCTATATAATACGAAGATTTGTAGATAATAATGTGAAGTTATTTCTTGAATTAAAGTAGTAATACAGTAAATATTATTATTTGCTGTGGGTTTATGCATTAGTAACGTTACATAAACGTTCAGACTATGGAAGTAATTCAATCTGATATCATATGAATAACCAATAGTTATTTATATTATAATATCGTAAACGCAAAAGTGTGTGTGATTGTGTCGTGTGTTTAAGTATGTTTGTTACCACTCAGAGCTAAAGAGAGAGACATCTGGTTAAACAAATAGTTAATATCCCGGAACTTAGGATTATTTTTAAGCGGAGTAAATGTTTCTGTAGCGATGAAATTTCAAGACAGTTTATAAGAGCCGCGTGGGCGTTGTGCAGCTAGTATTGAAATAGGTACTTAGTAATTTGATAAGGGAAATACCGCTTTACAAATGATTGTAATAGTACTATAATATCACAAACTCACATAACAACATGTTATAAATATACATAGTATTTTCTTCCGCAGTGTGGGCGGAAACGGGCGAGTTTCGAGACAGTGGGCACTCGTCGCTCGCCTCGGGTGGCTCGGGCGTCGAACAGTCTCTGTACGCGCCGCCTCGGCCGAGGCGTGACCGCAAGCACACGGATGACAGTGAGTACATACCATTTTTACAAATTAAAGTCTAAGAAAACGATCAACTATAACTTGTGTTGTTCACGTAGATGCATTTCATAATTGAAAAAAATATGCAAAATGTTAACCTTTCACTCTGGGAATCGTGAAAACTAAATAGAAAAATAATTTCCATCGCTCTGGACCACACAAAGTGACAAGCTTAAAACTGAAAGCAAACGTAGTAAGCGTCGGAAAATCTATGGCAAATACGGCCGCGAGCGATTCTAATGCTTTCACAAACAGCGCAACCGGCTGCGAAGTGCGGCCCACGAACGACTGTCTAACGGCGATAATGGTACAGTGTGTAGCCGGCTTAATCTGTTTAATTGACGCGATGTGTTTCACTGTTTATGGTATCGATGCTTTTGTTAAAGTGATACGATCCATGGGAAATAGAAAGCTTTTGGAACACGTAATAAACAAACACATGCTACAGACATATTTTCTTCTGTGAGCGTACGGAGTCAAAGAATTTTCCAGACGCCGCGGGACGCTCGTAACAAACGAAGCATTCCGACTTGTTTCTGTTTCGAAAAATCTGAGAAAAATATCCAATTTATTTTTACGTCACGTCGGAACACCACGTAATCAGATTATTAGTATCAAGCCCATCGGCTGCCCAAACATTCGAGTAGAAATCAAGTCACCTAAATAATCCCTTGCTGATACGCCTCATCCCGCCATAAAAATCCTAACAGCTACCAGTACATTGTAAGACGATAAGTGTTATATTAAAACTCGTTATAAGTTTTACATTAAAGGAAACTCAGTTATCTGTTTGAGTGTCGACTGAAGTGGCAGTCGTGTTACGATATCATAACACATGTAACTGTTGTTTGCGTACGAGTGGCGGTACAACCAAAGGTATAGATTAGCCTCAGGTAAAGGTTGGTCGCGATGATGGATGGGGCGGCGAGCATTCAAAGCGTATCGACGATAGCCGCTATCATACCTATCGCCTCATATCAACGATATCTAGGGCTGCCAATGCTGCTTGCTGCATTAATTCTTACGCGTCAATTTCAGTCATTTTTCAAAGTCGTTCAAAATTGTTTTTCGATCAGTAATTAATCCCTAATCTGTAAAAGCTGGCTTGTGATGTGACTTCGTCAGGTGATAACAGCAACAACCCTATATTGCGGCCGTTTTAAATTGGCTTTGTTGATTTGTTCATAGGAACTATGTTGCGGACGGTCGTACTGTATTTTTGCACTCATAGCGGCGCCTATAATGGAACACAATGTTACTGTTTCTGGGTTCATAGTTTATCTGCCTGCTTCCCTATGTTAAATGTATTTCCAGATTTATAAATAGTTAGTTTAAACTTATTTAATTAGCCAACTATTGTTTTTTATATTTTTTTTTATTATTTAATAAATTAATAAAACAACATTAAGAACTATCCATATCGGTATCTTAGGTTGTTTCCTACAACTGCTCACAGCTAAATAGCGAGTTCGTTTATGTATTTTTGTGCTAACATTTTGTAATAACCATAAGTAAACAATCATTAATCCTATTATATTTTAAATATCCGAGTATAATAAATAAATGGTATGTAGTATGAATTTAGTAAATGCTCTTATCACGTTTTTGGTACATAATGAACAGAGGGCCATTTAGGTATTCAGGGTTTTTATTACGTCACTTAGTCTCGTTGTTCCCAAATACCAAAATTTTCCTGATTTGATGAACTTATGGTATTAGAAATTTACTTCTCTTCTAGTTATGTGAAATAAATAATAAACGTAAACAATAAAATAGTATATAACATAGAATATAAAGGGTAAATAAATACAGACACGTACCAAAAAGTGGCAGCCCTGCAATCTACAGCGATATTGTAGGACCTAATCGCCTGACCGCGGTAGCGCGCCTAAACTTTGGGCCGTAATCCCGCCTTGTTCGTTATAGGCCAATGAGATTGCCTAACGCCAGATTGATGGATTTAATAAACTCTTTTTATGATTATTAAATTAACACATGCCTGTCCAAAATTAAATTTAAAATAATTATAGTATTTATGGTGGAATTTTATGCTACGAATTCGGAAATGAGAAAGATTCAACTGACTCAATTTTTCATCATTATACTATAGTTTATAGCTTATCGCTTTGTCGTTTGTTGGTATTCAATATTTAGCTATGGAAGTCAAAATACTTTAAAACACCGTGCCCTACATAACTAATAAACCATTTTTTTATTTAACACCTAAAACTAAACATAGATTAAATACTGGGAAACTAAAATGTACTGACATTTAAAATGTTCAGAACTAGACATTTCAAATCACATACACAATTTTGGTATAGCAGTATGTATAGAAATCATTGATTAAGTACTTATTTAATAAATAATTCATTTTTGAATTATCGTATCTCTAGCGAGTGGCAGTAAAAAATATAGAAACGATAAATTTTATTTGCAATATAGAACAGCGGTAGGCACAGGCAAATAAAATCAAACCATTTATTCTGTATAGGCCTACGGGGCACTTATAAATTGTCATTTTACATTTATTTTTCCTAAGTCTATAACCGGATCGGAACGCGACCACTGAGAAGATCCAGCAAGAAACTTAGCGGACTTGTCTTTTTTCTTGTCAATTTCATATTTAAGATAACAAATATTCGTTTATTTTTAGCTCCAATGTGTTGCCTTACAAAAGAGACCATAATAATGATATCAGTAAGGCAAGACACGCTACACTTTGACATCGTAATACACGAGTAGATCCTGGAGTGATCAGTCCCAAGCTGTTTTATCCTCCAAGTAATCCAAAATTTCGTCATAACCCTTTTGACAGAGTTTAGTTTTAATAGTAATTTTAAACTTATTAATAGGCAAATCTCGGATAACATTGGGAAGTTTATTATAGATTCGTGTACATTGTCCCATAAAAGAATTACTTATTCTGTGGAGATGCGTTACATGTACGGATAGCTTGTGCTTATTCCGCGGGTTGATGGAATGATTGTGAATTATATGATTTCGGTAAGTAATATATACTTTCGAAATTGTCGCTATTTATTTCACAATATTCAACTAATCTTTCGTTGGTTTGCCAATAAGTTTGTGTAGCCTTAGAGTAGGAAATCTGTGAAGTTTTTATATTTTAAACTTACTTCAAAGGTTGCTGTTGACATTTAGCAGCTAAATCTTATTTCATGAACAACCTAATTACTTATTTACATCGTAAAACACAACGCAACGTCTTTTAAATATAATCTTTTTATTATTAGGTATAATTAGGTACCTAAGTACCTCTAGTATGTCTATCTGTCCTTACTTTAAAATAATTTTGAGCATAATATATGTAATTATTGCATATATCCCAACAAGTAATAAAAAATGAAAAGAATAAAAAATGAAATTTTCTATAAGGAGGTTGGTACCCATATAAGAAACGAGACAGCAGGTTTGTTTCGCTACGTAAAAACGGTAAAACATCAAACTTCCTGTGATTACAAAACTATGAATAAAAAAGTCTCATACTGTGTTAGAGTGCGCCCGAAAATAATTAGATACTTACATTTTTTAAATTGTATAGTGTGAACCGACCTGCACTGGGCAGGGTATTTTATTTATTTTTCGCCATTACTCGAATGGCATACGTAAGTAATTTGAGGTTGTTATAGTCTTTGATTTCCGTAATTACGCCACAGGTATATTATGGATTGATATAATATTATACATATCTTTATCTGTATATTATAATATAGGTTCTAATTTTATTTAAGTACCTACAAGTTTTGTAGGTGTATACTGTAGATAATGACTTAAAAATGTTCAATCAAGATAAGCTGCAATAAAACCATTAACACTAATCCGATGTGTAATAAATAATAATTATATTAAAAGTTTCGTTGTTAATCATAATTTATTCGTGTGATCAATTTTTAAATATGTAGGTATTTGATAATAATTACTGTTTATAACTAAGTATTATTATGCGGTTTTTTCAACCAAGTTACAATGATTGATAAGGAGTGAAATATATATCATAATCTTTAAATGTATGAAATATATATTTTGTTGTGCAGGAATTAATCTCCTTTTGTAAAATTTTTGTTGCACCGGAAAAGATATCGATTCGAAGATTATCCGTAGAATCTTGAGTACTTACAACAAAGATATCAAAACTGGATGTATATCTCAGTAATAGTACCTAATCCAACAAATTGAAAACGAATTCATATCAAAAGATTTTCTATAAATACACATTGATATGAAAATGGTGGAAAATTTCGCAAGTATCTGTTCGCAAAATCAATAGTTTAATTAGGACCCATTACCACCAGAGTTAAGATAAAAGTTAATAAAAAACATCATTCTCAGTATGGTCGGTTTCACTCATTTTGTTAAAATAAACTACCACAGATATAAATTCAAAGGAAAGGTTTTTTTCGTATGGACCTTGGTTTTTCTTTTCGGAGTGCAACGAACTAGCTTACATCAGATGTAAAATGGAATATAATTTATTAAGGATTTTTAATGAAGTTACATTTTATTTATATACACATCCAAATTAATTATTATTTAATTCAAATATTTATCTAATTGAAAGGAAAAGTAAATAAGCTTACAACACTGGCTTTGCGAAATTGAATGTTTTATTATCTTTAACACGTCTCTGACAGCTGTCATGTGTCAATGCTTCAGTAATAATACAGTGGTCTTACAATCAATTTAGTTATTATTTATACTTCCAATTCAATAGGTTTTGGTAGGTACTCGTAAATCAAATAAAAAATCATCAAAGATTTTCACCGAAATGCATCTGACGTTTAATCACAGACTAAGCATATGACGTATGTGTTAAATCACCTGGTTTTGTCATTTATTGCGTCTAAAGAAACGTAACACGAGTCGTGTGCAACAATATTAATTAAATCTAAATTGGAAGTAGTAAAAAATTTGAAATAATAACAGGATGACTTTATGTTTAACCCAGCATTTTATGCTACTCTTATCATTTTGGTTCATTGCATCTTATTTAGGACAACTTATAACCCTCTTCTTTAAATTCAAATTCAAATGATTTATATTTTGTGATACACAGGTAAGACAGGATCTCAAAATATATTATTATTGTAGATGCTGTGATCTGATTTAACCCTTTGCGTCCAAGAGACGTAAATATACGTCAGTTTCATTCATAAATATTTTGTTTTCATTATCACGGTATAGAAAGGATTAAGCGTACAAATGTTAAGTACTTCAACGTGAAAGTGAAAAAGGCGTAGGTACCTACATAAATTAGTATTTGTATGGAGAATACATATTCTCGAGAGCTGCGAAAGTTAAAACTTAATGTTGTAAAACTTAAGCTTTCATCAGAAAGATTGAGATGAACCAATTATGTATTTAGAGAATTGATATAATTTAAAAATATAATATGATTGATATTAGAATCAATTTAATTTGAAATAGCTATTTCAGGGGCGCATATATGGCGCCTCGAGTCCACTAGTGTTAGTAAAATGATAAATTTAACGCTGAACTCTCCTATAACTATATGCTTGAGTATAAATATCGTATAGTACTAAAATACACTATAAGGAAATGTATACGTGCACATTTCCCAATTATCTTAATGACATTTCCTGCAAAAATCTTTTCATGTAGGTACAGACCTATTTCTGTTTCGATTACAGTACAGAAACCTTTATAACTTGGCATGTTTTTCAAAATATTACGTTGGTCAGTACTACAATCTTATCACCACGAAAACAACAATTACAGTAAAAGTAACAATACTTCTGAAAATCGAGACAGTAATGCAGACTAAAAAATAGTTACTTCAATAGCATGGGTGAGGGATTTTGGTTAAGCCAATATATGCGGCATGATTGCACCGAGCACGTTATCAGTAACGAATTGATGTAATAACACCGTATCACTGTCCCCTTACAGATATCGGTTTCGATTTCAACGGTGTGTCGCCCACGTATTATTTCAGTTTTTTGTAATTTTCTTGTTTATATTGCGTGGATCTGACGAGACTTTTGCTGAAGACGAAATATTTGATTGCAATAATTGTAGTATTAAATGTGACCTATGGCTGCGACACTATCTTAGAACAGAAACAGAGTTGCTTTCACTTCAAGAGTACATTCAGAACCAACTAAACGCCACATTCTATCTATCCCGCTATTATACGTAATTGAGTGATTTTTGAAAAAAAAAATATTTTGAAAAAAAACTCCATTTAGGTATGAAGGACGGTATTATGAACGTTAATTGTACATGTTTATATCTAAATTTACATAAATTAATTAAGAAAATTTAGTTCTATGTGCGATAATAAATTCTAACATAAATTAATAAGGTTTCATCTGTGGATAGAACGTTGTTACCTTACCATAAGTTAATTGTTAAAGAATAAAAAGGTTGCATCATATTTTATGTACTTTCATTTATATATGATACTATCATTATTCAGATAAATTAATGATTAAAACTAGTAAATAATGTTATACATGAACCAATTAAATGAAAAAATAAGTCATCTTAAGAGTTATACTGCCAAATGTTTATTTCAAAACTTTACTTTTACTTCTCCTTAATTATCTCCTTTGCTGTTTTACGCCAGATGGAACCACCTTATTCCAAACGGTCGAAATACTAACAATTATCTGTATGATTGCTTTAAGCCTTTGCGTACCAGAGACGTAAATTAACGTGAGTTTCATTCTTAAATCTTTTGTTGTAATTATCACGGTATAGTAAGGGTTAATTTACAATTTGAAAGTTTGAAAGCGACTTATATTCTATTATTAAAGATACGCAACATTTTAACACTCGATTATAAATTATTGACAAACATTATTATTTTTGTTAGCGGGTCCATGCATTTGAGTAACATACGTATAATGTTTTTTTATATACACTCAAATCGAAAAATTCGAATTAGGAATTCAAAGACGGTTCTATACAGACGCACTTTATAAACGCATATACATAAAATTAAGAATAAAACTCATTATTAGTACCGCTATCTTTTTTTATTCATTCATTTAAACTAGTCTATGGTTTTAGGCTGAATATGAAAATAAAGGCGCACGCATGCGCAGTTCGAACGGTGAAAAAAATGGCGCACGCATGCGTACTTTGAACTTAATTTCCCGCGCTTCCCATAAATTTTTTGCCAATCGTGTTTTTGTATTCGGGATTCCAAAAAAGTTTACTAAAATCCTGTAAGTAATTAAAATATGATTGGAGAAGAGAGTAGTGACGGTGATATTTTTACTCCGCCAGATATTCTAGACGCGGCATCGGCGTTAACTGAAAGTCTCCTCCAAATTAATTACTTCCTTGTAACCTACCTACTTTGTTTAATTTATATTTTTTCTATGAGTGAACATAAAGTAGTGTATGAAACTGCATATAACTTAGGTATTAAAAAACTCGAGTCAACCTATTATCGCTAAACAGACGCTTCTTATATGACAGTTGCATAAACTACTATTTTTCGATGTCAAAAGTGCTATTAGGTACAATATCGATGAAATTTATATGGGACTGCCTCTGAAGTATGCCAAATAAAAAAGAGTCCTCAAAGTAAATCATAATTAGCGGAGAAATCGCGTAACATCAATACAAAAAAACATACCCGCCGAATGTTTACAACATTGAAAAAACATTACCAAATTGAGAACCTTCTCCTTGAAGTCAATCAAAAAGTAGGTACCAATCGTCGTCACATATTTATCATCATAATTACTATACAACTGAAATAGATTTTACTACATTGATATAAATTATACGAGGACGTGACGCGCTCATTGGGACGGATTTTATAACAATTTTACTACGATGTTATAAAAGTATTTAGCTGCACGTGAACTAATCCGGAGTGTTATGGTCGCGCTACCGGTGCTTAGGGCGGCCGTGGCCCTGATTCACTGATAGGATAGCTGTTGATACTCTTGATATCACGACATTCTCTGATCGTTTCGGTGGGAAAGTTTACAACAGATATGCTACAAATATTGACAAGAGTTTACAACAAGTACAATTTGAATAATTTAATACCGACTTCCATTCTATTAAGTTATTGGAGTGTATCTCAAAAACTACTGGACGGAATTTGATGAAATTTAAATGGGACCACACGGGAAGAACCACCACAAAAAAAGAATTTTGAGAATCGGTTTGCCCAGTCGAAAGCTATGAGGTACACAAACACAAAAAAAAAAATTTGAATTGAGTACCTCCTCCTTTGGAAGTCGGTAGAAAACGGAAACGTTAGCACGTAACACAAAACTTTTGTGAAGTCATTAAAGGCTCGATAGTTTGAGGGAACTCCATCTAACTACCGTGCGATTCTCTAAGAGCAAAAATCATTGCATCTTTGACAACATCCGGGAAACAAATGAAGTGATGACAAGAAACGTTGGAAAAGCAACCTTATGTACAAGGGCGATATCTCATAAAGTATTTGACATCGGTGAGCTCGTTGACGATCGCAACAACGAATCATTAGATAATCGCACGGCTGCGCTGCCGAACCTGAAAAGGCCAGATTGCCTGAACCTGATGGCAAACTTCATGCTTTCAACAGAGTAATGCACTTACAAAGCCATTCTAAAGTAAGCTCTGTGCGATACTGCATTGCGTTCCTCTTCCCGTCAGACTCGTGGCGCCCAAGTAATTTAATTTGTTACACTATTATTTAGAAGTAACCGCAGTGTGCCAGAACTCACTCCTTCGGATAAATGTGCTTATAATGTGCTACACATGTATCTATCACACTTGGACAGTATTGCACTTAAAACTCATTGACTATTTTTCCTCCAAACAATAAACCAATGTATTAAGTATTCTGTGCCACAAGATGTTTGCCCAGTTGGTAGTGTCCTTGCCTTCAAAGCATGGGGTCCAAGATTCGATCCCTGGCCAGTGCAAATATTTATGTGATGAACAAGAATGTTTCTTCTCGGGTTTTGGATGTTGTGGTTTGTTATTGTGTGCCTCCACACAGGGCATCTTAGGGCGGTAGTGTGAGTCATTTTTGTATATTATTAGGAAACGGTACAAGCATGAGGCCCGCCTGATAAGTGTTAACCTCTGTCCAGATCAGATGCATTTCCTCACAAGTCACGAACTGCGTTGCGCTACTCTGAGACATTAAGTTGTGCTTATGTGCCTGTGATTTCGCCGGCAACTATAACTTCAAACCAAAAGCAGTATTGCGAACATTACTGATTCACGTTAGAAAGAGGTATGATGGCAGTTCATCCCCGGACGAACTCATTGGCTAGAGTTCTACTGCTGTTTATGTAAACGTTAATTTAGTATATAAAGGGCATTTAACATTTCTTCACAGGTAATCGGCCATTGACATCAGAGCCTACCATCAAGACCGAGTCGACAACACCAGGCATAGGCCCTGATGAGCCAATAGATGACAAAGGAGATAAGAAGAACAAACGACAACGTCGCCAGCGGACCCATTTCACCAGTCAGCAGCTCCAGGAGTTAGAAGCCACGTTCGCAAGGAACCGCTACCCTGACATGTCCACGAGGGAAGAAATCGCTATGTGGACGAATCTTACGGAAGCGCGTGTTCGGGTAAGTTCGTACGCCTTTAAATACTGTTTTTTTAAATAGATCAGACTTTCACAATAAGAAAGTTAAATTAATGAATTAATTGTATTTAAAGTTAATTCTGGTTCAAAACTAGACACTTATATATTTTTAATGAACTCTTATGAACATACAGACGACTTATTTGTGGGATTTTGTTGTATATATTAGGAAAATCTCACAGTTTACTTTTTTTAGTTTTAGAGTAATCATTTCATTTTCATTTTTTTTCATTTTGATCACCGTGTAATACGAGTACTTATTGGGCAAAATGGTTGCATGAGGAATTCAGATAGATCAGTAAATAGGTATCGGATTCATGACTGACGACATGATTTATTTACATATAGCGTACATAAGTGGCGTGTCGTATAAGCAAAAAGAAAAAAAACTCTGTTCAACTTTTTCCACAACAAATTCAGAACCGTGTCACGTACCAGCCACTCAGATTTTTTACTATTACAGAATAGTATATTTCATTACAAGTGGGGAGATGCTGTCATTGCAAAGAGCTGCGACAAATGTCTACCCGAGCCGCACACAGCCGAAGGCAAGGGTTGACAGTCGGAACAAGTTGCAATGACGGTTCCGCACGTGTACTGAACGACTATTTTTAATACAGTTGCGAAAAAATGAAGCAATTTAATAAAATAAACTCGCAAAGAAAATTTCTGGAAAATGGCGCCAACCGTAGAATATAAGCAATTAATTTTTTTTCTTCAACCATTCTGGTAGGCAAAGGGAACTATGCCCATACAGCCAAGTCTTCAGTAGAATTTTTTTATTGCTATGAAATGAAAATGAAATTTAATGAGATAAAATGAAATGAAACCTAACCTAACTCATTCAATCAAATCATTAAATCTGATATTGAAACAAATTAGTAGCTTCTTTTTAGAAATATACGTATTTGCATGAATCATAAAAACTTCTATGATTTTTTTTAGTAAAAACTGCATGGTTGGTTTTTCTTTTTAATAGACATTATTTTGACAGTTGGGAAAGACGAGTTCGGGAAAGGCAAAAAAAAAGCACGAGTATGTCATAGCCCACATCCCGAACGCTATACGTCCCTGCAATACGCCACTTTTTGAGCAACTGTATTAAAAACTACTTGACAGGAGAAAAAGCACGTTGCAATATTATGTCGATCTATATATTATGTTCATATATTTGAGATTCTTAACTAAATACCAGTTCATATACGTAGCGTCACAAATAAACAAAAAGATAAATAAATCTTAGATTAACTTACTCTTCAAAAATTTAGAACCGTGTCACAAACGAGCTCCATGGGACTTGTTAATTTTTGAGAAACAGCAGACAGGGGAAAAAGCTCTTTACAATATTGTCCCTTCCACAACATTACATAAATAACATTGGAGTTTTGTCAATATAAGTAACGTAACAAATAAACAAAAAGATAACAAAATCTCATATTTACTTACTCTTCAAAAAGTTCAGCCGTGCGAGAGCAAACATCGTTGCATCTTTGACAACATCCGTGAAACAAATAACGAGATGACAAAAAACGTTGGAAAAACAACCTTTTGTACAAGGACGATATCTCAAAGTATTTGACATCGGTGAGCTCGTCGACCAGCGCATCGACGAATCATTAGAGAATCGCACGGCTGAACCGTGTCAAACGAGCGAGCTACTTAGACTTAATAGTTCTTACAGAAACAGCATGCCAAGAGAACTCACCACTCAGACTTGTTAATTTTAATAGAAACGTCATGACAGCAGACAAAGTGCATATCAATATTATAACAATCCATAGAAGTTTATATATTTGAGATTCATCACTAAGTACCGGTTAAGTAGTATAAGTAGCGTGATAAAAACCTAAACCAAAATAAAATAAATGTTGATGAACATTCTCTACAAAAAAAAAATTAGAGCAGTGTCACGAACCAGCCACTGAGTTAGTTTTTACAGAAACAGCATGACAGGAGAAAAAGCGCATTACAATATTATAACGATCTAGATGTTTAGGCTAATCGTCGCATCCGGCGCGCATTCGGTATTTTTGTGCCGTGCCGGTGCCATCGGACGGAACACCGAATCCCTTAATCCTCCAGGATTTGATGCGTCTATTTCGGTCTCTTCATAATCCCGGGCTTAAGTCTGATCGCATCCACACTCTCTGTCAATAGTTTTGGAAGGCCCCCGCTAGATTCTGCGGTTCCGACGTATTTGTACTGTTCGTTTGATTCTGAATTCATAGAATATTTGGTTTCTTCGGTATTCGCTTGGACGGTTTCGGTTAATCTTTGTACATGTTTGTTGAGTGGATATTTGGATTTGATCTAAGTGGCCCTTTTTTGGGAATGGTTATTTTGTTGACAGCATAGTTTAGATGTCTATGTGATATGTATTTATTGTAGACTATAGTAATACTGTACGATACTGTTTTGCTTGCCTGATAAATTAAATCATTTTGTGAGAGTTATATCATATGGAAAATTGCCTAGCCCAGATACACGATGCGTTTCTGTAAAACTGCAGGCAAGATATATATATATATAGTTAAATCAGCGAATTGTAAGTTTATGCAACAGTTTTTTTACTACCAATATATAATATACTATATCTAACTTATATTTGCACGACAAAGTACTAATTTTACTTAAACATTTTATATCCACAACTGTTGTTTTTTTTATTAAATGATTAGACAGTGTTTGACTACTACCACACTTGATAGTCAGTGATGATGCGGTTGAAAGTAGTATTACACTAGATGTAGAACCGCGAATGGTTTAAATTGTGAGGGTGCAACTAGACAATGTCCTACCACTATGCTGTGCATTTCATCATGCTACCATCGGTAAAATATAAGTTCGAGGTAGAGATCGATCCAACACCCGCCGGATTGGCAGCCGACCTTCATTACTCCTGGGGTATTATCGCTTCATTTTTTTTTACTTACTCGTAGGAAGGCCTTTAATTAAAACATAATACAGTCCCATATTGTGCTTAATTATTTTTAATAGTATATAAGATATACTCACCCTGATTTAGATGGTGCTCTGTTATATGAACAATACAGCAGCGTTCACTTCGAAATCCCTATAGTTGGAAATGTTGTTTATACTAAGAATAAAAGTTCCTGTCAATGTAAATTTAATCTGTAATTATGTAATCGACGCATATCTTGCGTATTAAATGAGCTTAATCCAAATAAGGTCCTATGTTTTATACGTTTTTGAAATATTTGTCTTGACGTCAGAAATTTAAAAATACATGTTGAATAACAAACATGATATGCACGTTCTCTTATTTAATATACTTTTTTGTTGTCGGTGATTTACAGTGGGGGGGGGGGGGGTGTCTACTCTTTCTTAAAAAGGGGGGAAGTTTGCTGCGTCGCTATTTAACGACCGATATTGATAAAATTTGGTACATACATTAGGAACATGACTTTAAAGAAGAATTTTGAATATGGGCATGGTTTCCGAGATAATAGGTTGTGAATTACTGCTTAAAATGGCCGCTGATAAGACTACGTGCTCACGAGGTCTACTGTTCGCAGAACTACTAGTATAGGTAATCATTGTTAAAATAACAGAATTTATATTTTATTTCAAATTTTGTTACGTATGACGCGAAAGGGCCGTTTTGATATAGTTAACAGTCATAATCGTAGCGCAGAATCTGGCAAAGTATACACATTCAAATCACAGAAAGATTCACATGCTCGTGAATTCCGATTAATACAAAGAATCTATTTGAGGGAATCTCCACGAACCAATCGAGTTTGGCAGATGATGCATCACGGACATGTAAATCGATACTCCGCGCTAAATACCGACCGACTGGGTTCAAGTACTCGCCTCTCTATCCGACTGGAATGGACGCGTGTGTTCTTCAAAACATTCTCGCTTGTTTTTGCGTTAGGGGTGTGCGGTAGTTAGCCATTCAGCGCAGAGCTTAAAAAAAGAGGTGTTATTCGTTTTGAGATCAACATAATAAAAATAAATATAAATAAGAGGATGATTCTATAGTGTCAGGTAGTACGTCGTTAGTATTTTTCGGATTAACGTTCACTTGACGTTTTCGTATTTATTGAATAATCAGTTGTTTAAAGGGTACTGCAAGAAGAATTAGTAGACTTATTCCAAACGAATATTGGTAATGAATCCAGTGATATAGTAATCAGTGGATTGAGGGTCAAATGATGAGATGTCTCGCCAATTAACATTCAGAAGCACACGAAACATGTTATATGTAAATAATATACCGTAGAGATTTATTTGCGCTTGGAAGCTACTTCAACAGTGAAAGGAAAGATCTGCTGGGCTATTATGTATCTCAGTTGCTAACAAATGTGGATTGAAATCTGAAAAAATGGCCGCTCTATGTCACTTTTGTCAGCTTCAGTGATCAACTTACTAACGTTTTTCCTTACCCAAGTTGTCAAAACTGACATAAAGCGGCCATTTTTCAAGATTTCAATCAACATTTGTTAGCAACTGAGATGAGCCCTGCGGGTTATAAACTCGTTTGTTCATAGATCACGAAATAATCTGAACTTCTGTCCATATTTTGTTTAATATTTTAACTATTATTGTGTTTATTTAAGCTCGTATGTTAATTAGTTGCGGATGAATAATGAGCAATAACGCTTACTGCGGCTACTGCAAAATTTGGATGTTTATATGCATTCACTTTATAACTCTACGTTTAGTATTGAATTATACTATAACCTTAATATTATCTAGATTCAAGATAATTATGTTACACTTACCAATTATAATAAATTACAGCAGGAAATACTAATCAAGATATAGGTATACATACAGTTTGGTAAGTAGAGCCGCAATTAGTACTGAGGGCCTATTATAATGCTATAGCATGAAAATTAGCTAGAGTTTATTGTAATCGTATAGTTGACGTATACAGTACAAACTATGAGTTATCTGTGACACAATTGTACTAGATAAATGACAGTTTGTATGTATACGCAACTATAAGATTACGTTACACTCTAGCTGATTTTCGTGCTGGACACTGCACTAAATGTGAAATATAAATTTGAATTTATATTTCATGCTATTTTAAAATTATTTATTCGTTGACTTACAGTAACTCCGTTTCTGAAACTTTCAACCCTACAAAGTAGGATTAACGCTTGCTCGTCTGCCGCCTCACTCGTATAAATCAATGCGCGCGCGCACCCGATTAATCGTCCCGTGTGCGTCGGACATTATTTTTGTTACCAACTCATTAGGGTCGTTGTCTGCTTATTGACTCAATTACAAGTACCGAATTTCAAGAGATGCTCACTGACGCTAAACGCGATGTTTTTTCAAGTGTTTCCAATTGAGAGTGTCAAATCAAAGCACATTTTACACGTGCGAACAATTCGCACGTTTATTTTAGTTCGTCTTTAAATTAGAATGAAGTGTGAGTTGATGTTTATTATTTATCTTGCAATATAAAATGAAGCGGAATGTATATTGTATTATTTTAGTTTAATCGGTTTAACAGTATATTTTACATATTTACAATCTTTTGATAGATACGACCTTTGTACTTATTTGATCAGGGTATTCGTACATAATAATATGAGCGTTAACATTTATAATTAGAATAGCTGCTCTCTGCGGTATCACCCACGTGATGATTGATGATGATGAAAAGTATCCGATGTGTTATTTCACAACGTCTCCTCTATCTAAATACCAAATTTTATCCAAATATGTTCAGCCGTTCTGGTGTGACTGAGTTACAAACTTCCGTCCAAACATTCGCATTTATGATTATGATTAAGGTAAAATTATAAATCTGTGAAGTCGATGCGAGCTGACAAACTGACATGAAGCAGCCATTTTTTTAGGTTTCAATCAACAGTATTTGAGTGCAACTGAGATGCGTAATAGTCTTTGTAGGTTCCGTTCACAGTACTGACTAAAACATTGATGATTGAAAAGTTTTCCAAATTCATGTAAATTTTCCGGTTGTAATTAGTTATTTTTCTCGTTTCCGTGCCATAGACGCAGTATATAAACTACATACTTTTCCTTTAAGTACAATAGAGTAGCGACTGAAATCGTGACGAATGGTTACAAATGTTTTGGGCATTAATAAGGCTAGAATATACAATTATAAGGTTGCGATCCTTGAAGCTTGAGGCTGCCATTGAATCCGGATAATAAGTAGCCTATAATATTGGTTTGATATTATAGGTATGTTTATGTGAAACTAGCTGCGCCTCGCGGTTACACCTGCTTGATGCTGGATGATGTTGAAAAAAATGTATTTTTAAATCATCTCTGTTTCAGAGCGACTAATACAAAGAAAGAATTATTCAAATCGGTTAAGTCGTTCAGAAGTTATGCGCGTACATACATTTCGACGATTCATTTTTATTTATAACAGATTTCATTCGTATTCAAATTTTAAATAGCTCCGATTCACCTTATAGAAGTAACAAACTATTTATCTTAATCATAAAATAAATGTACTTACAAAGAGCCCTCCTTGTACACATTTTGTGCTTAATGCTATAAATAGAACCCACTCACGAAATTTATAATATTACTAGCTGAACCGCCAGCGGCTTCGCTCGCTCGGTCTTGTAGTAGTGGTGGAAGCGACATTTTGGAATCTCACAGTCCCGTTATACGCTATGACCACTCAAACAAGTATCGCGGTGCGCTATGATATCGTGAAGTCAATACAAATTTGCAAACATTCTTTGAAGATAACGTAACGCGACGCGTTACTTGTGGTCATAGCGAATAAGGCCCCTGGGTTGAATCCCGGGTTGGATAGCATTTTATGACAAAGTAGTTTTCAGCAGCAGTGTGGAACCTGGAACAGTGTCCCGTAGGTGACAATTGGTTTGCCCCCTATTCATGGGACAAAAATATATCCGGTGATACGCAGGTGTTTGAAACACCGCTGCTTAACCCTTAGAGGATATTTAAGAGTGACTGTTTACTTGTGTTTAATAATAACACGTATTACATGGTTTTCATTAAAGTTTATTTGTAACTAAATTTTGAGTAAATATATTTATTTTATAATTTCTGAACTCGACTGCACACCTAATAGGGCATAACTTGATTATAAGGTTAAATTTACAAAAAAGCAAAAATGACGTGTCAAATTCTTAATTATTACGGTTTTTAGCCGTACCATAGAAGTTCATGCGCGCCCACCAGTCAATCAAGACCCCAGTTTTATATGAGACCATGTAGCATAGAGAGATCAAGCTACCATCTTGAATTTATGTGGCGCATAAGATAAAAACGCTTCGGGCTATATTCTATCTATATACCAAATTTCATCAAAATCTGTGTGGTAGTTTTTAAGTTATGCGTGAGCATACAGACAGACAGTTTTATTTTTCAAAAACGATATTTTTGTTCAGTACGTAATTTTATGTCTTCAGACACTCGTTTTTTTTCCAAGTACAGACTTTTTGACCTCTACTCTTTTATTAGTATTGATAACTTGAACTGCTGCTGCTTAATTGCCTCGAGAGGACTTTTCCCACATGTAGGTCTAACCGGGCGACACCGAGATATTCCTCAAATATGATTTATGGGGCGCTGACGCACAACACCTCGTGTATTCACAATTGCTTATTCCTCAATAGCTCATTGCTTCAACATTAGGGTTAAGAATTAGAATAGCTCTTAGAACCCAGCCTCACCATTTCCCATTAAGATGATAGTGGGGTTTTAACTTCTATCAAAATGTGGACTGTAAAGCTTGTTATGATAGTTATACAATTATGCATTTATATTTGAATATATTTCTATTTCTATCAAATGTTGAAACACTGCTTCCATAAGGTTGCGCATTCATAAACATTTGTCTTCGCAATGCGGGCTACGCCTACTATTCTCTTTCTAAGAATCGTCGTATCGCCAATCGTCCGTGAAATAGCTCTTGACATATTTCATTTGCCACCAATCACTCGATGAATCGACGAACACAAGGGTTCAAGTCTGACAATATTACTTGAGCCGTGGGCGTTTCGAGAACTAACAAAAATCTTATACATATGTCACAGAATACGCAATAGTATGTACGGGCACAGTGGCGCATGGAACGGCCAAAACAAATTTGTGTTGTAACACAACGGAATTAGACCATCGATCTATCCGATATCCGCTATCGAATAATAACAATCGAGTGAAGTAGCGTGTCTGCGATATCACGGTTTTATTATGAAAATTAAGTAGACATGTGTTGGCCAATATGGACAGATTTTGTGTTGTGATTAAGTATGTCAAATTAACATATATTTATATATTTTCGATCAACGATAAGTGTATTTTTAAATGTGTAGCTTGTATAATAAATCAAATCACCTAAACAAAGTTAAAATTAAAACTTATATAATTTACTTCGCTTACATCAATAAATATTACTTATATTATTATGGTAATTATTAAAAATCCTTACATACCTACATGAAATTTGAGTCTTCCCATTAATCAATTTTTCTCATAAAAGTATACGTTTGAAGCGGCATCTCGGACTTGTGACATGGTTCGTTTTAAATATTTTTCTACTTTTGCAATATTAAGAAGAAAAACTAATCTAAATCTAAATTTTCCAGGTGTGACCATTTTGCTGTCATTTCGCATCGAAGTAATACGAAACGTACACAAATAATGCGTAGACTAATTTGGTACGGTGTGGCTATTTAATGCACCTAAATTTGAATTTAAACGTTATTTAAAGGATTTTTAAATATTTATTAAAATATATATTTTAAATATATATTTCGGCCCTCATAAAGCGGCTTAGTAATCAAATTCATGACGACTTAAATACTATGGCTGTAGAACTACTTCGCGACGAGAAACTTATTAATTAAATCTTTTCCAATATTTAATTAATAATAATTTAATAAAGAAACAATGTATTATGGAAAAGTACCAGGTTCATAATTTTTGTTGTTCCTGTTACTTTTCTAGCAATAAAATTTTACTATCTATAACCAAAACTATTTTCTAATATCTTGTGTAGATTATGTATACATGTGAGACAATCTAGGCGCGAAAGACATTATGACACCCAGCGGCGCCTATTATCGTTAATACATGTTCTTACGTTTGAAAATGAACACGTCTTATATTAAGCCAGCCCACAACAACTGCGCCCGGAGTCGTGAGCTTTAAAGTTCCACGCGAGACTTCACTGCGTCCGTCACCCCGAGACGTGGAACTGTATTCTTATACGCTCAGTAGTTTCACAATGAATTCAATTGAAACTAGCAAAGTTACATAAGCCATAGTAAATATAAGGTATGCAAACATTTTAGCACGTGTAAAAAAGGTATATATCAAACTCGTTTCCGTCGACAGGCGGGCAAGCACGACGCATTATTTATTTTACGTGGTCCGCTGATCCACGAGCTATTCCATTTTTATTTTACGTGGCTGGTGATCCGGGAGCTATCCGATTTTACAAAGTTTTTTTGCAATGCTTTTAGTGCGCGTGTCGGCTGTCTCGTTGTAGGCAAACAGTTTAGCGAGGTTTGCCTTGTTTTTACACGCTATTGGACGGTGATATCACACGCCCGGTATTTGATAAATATTTAGTGTTCTATCTGAGCTAAAAGCCCTGATTATAATGCTGAAAGCTGTGCACCTTTTAAACTACAATTCGTTAATGAACCTGAGAGACTCAACTTGTCTAGGTATAGGAGTTGAGACTAAACGCTGGTCATTATATTTAATATCCGGATAAATCCGTGCAAAACGATACACCAATGTTAAAGATTAAGTTTAGTACTTCACACTTCAAACATGATATGTACATACATTTTGTTAACATTTGGTAATACAACACATTTGCTATACCGACAAAGTTATTAATCCAGGAAGCAAACATACTGACAGCATTAGATAAATATCAATTGAATGAATTAAATAATCAATGCGCATGAATATCAACATATAATAATATTGTCATGTTTTAATCGCTTCTGGCCGAGGCTCAAGCATAACACAATAATCCAACAAGAAGTGTTTATTTCACTGAACAAACTGTATTAGAAACTTCAATTTTAATATTTATTTGACACCGTTCGTGCTTGCCAAGTGCTTATATTTGAGAAATTATAACTGTGGCTATGTTGTTTTAGAGTTTAGAATCGCGTGCGTCAGTTGTAACCGTCTAGCATATAGATGTCAAAAGAGATTCTAGTGTTTTGATGAGATCGACGCTCCGTGTTGTGTTTTGATATCCGGGATTTTGTAAGCCTTACGAGAAATTCAGCCAATGAATGGGAGCTGAGATCGTTAGGATCAGTGTGGAGTTTGCTAATTTTATCTCCTACTAAAGACGAAATAGTTACTATACCTACTACACTAACTATATATAGAAGTTAATTTAAATTCCCTCGCATTTTACGATTATAATTTAAATTGGCGTATTTTTTCCAATTAAAAAGGTACGGGGCATATTTAGATACAAACTTGGAAATGAGTGTGGTTTCCATAAGATGAACATTTTAGCATAATACTTTAAAAACGAATGGGTGCTGAGAGCATTACGTTTCAGTGTGGATTTTGCTAATTTTATGTCCGACTAAACAAGAAATCGTCACTGTACCAACACAAACCAAAACCTACTACAAAAGCCAAATGTAGCTACTGACTTCGCTGAATTTCGTTTCAAAGTGGCGTTTTCTATTGTGATTATTTTATGTGATTATTGTGATGATAAGTGATTCATGTTTTTGGGAGTTAGAATTTTTATCCATTCCACCAATCTTTAATATTAATTATCTCGAAAACCTTAAGAACTTTAAGTCACATGACATTTTTGTTTTTATATTTTCTATCGATATGCCCTTAAGTTTAATATTACGCTGCTGTTGAAAAAATAATACGCGAAAAATTATAGTTACCACTATGCCAAAAGGTTCGATTTCATATTTACTTAAGTACGCTTTTGTAGTTAATTTTCTCTATCCCCCCACCAGTCGATTGTCCATATAACAATGAAATTTCTATTGTGTCTGGGTCGTTCGACTGATGAAGTACTAAAGGTACATTTCTGTAGTCAAATGGATAGGTAATGCAATGTCGCGAAAGCTACTGCCACTGCCGACGGGGTGCATTTAATAACCAGACCAGTTCGGGGCAGGGTTGTCACTGGTTATGAATAATACTGAAGAAATATGGAATCGCTGTCACAAACGCCTTGAAATTGTTATGGGCAAGTGCTCTTATAAAAAAAATATGCATTGTAGAAATATTACTGAATTCAAGTATGTTGTATTATTTACTGTAAATTTAACAGAAAGCGCCATTTTATTAATTAACCGATAAATCATTTTTGTGTAATTGAATAATATGTATAAGCAGCAAGTATAATATATAATCCAGGTGTTCAAAAATAAAATAACAATAAATAGGCGTTTGATATTTACTTTTTCTTATCCGTATATCATTTTGAATGTTTGTAAGTAAAAAGGTTTTGTTATAAAAACTAACGTAGTGTTCACTATTTTTTTCTATAAAATACGGTTTTACTCAAGTGATACTTAATTGTCGGATAGGTTTGTCCTTGAAAAAGGCCACAGGATGTGATCGAAAGTATAGTCGGATATATCCGACAAGTACTAAGTGAGTAATCCCGTATCTATCAGTAAAAATGTTTTATTAAACTAATCAAAGAACTACAAATAGGATGTATATGTATGCTTCTGCATAAGTAACGTCAGGTTCAAGTAGGTATAATAATAAGAATAATAAACAATACATCTATCGAGTAGTGGCAACCCTGCCCCAGACACGTGTCAATTCCGAGTTTATATTCTCTATCCATTTATACGAGCGTGTGTTTATTTGACTCCAGAATAGTTCTACTTAAACCAATTATATGACCTCTACTCCTAGAGCCATAAGGTCTATAATTGTATAGTTTCACAAGTTAAGTCGTGGTAGTTTGATTGATGGTGCTAATAAAACTGTGATTCCAGTTTAATTTAAATTTAAGGCAATTTAGCAGCGGCCCCGCTGACCGTAAAATGGCTTCATTACTATGGGTTCGGGTAGACATGGGGCTCATCATTCATCATTGTAACTAGTCGATATAAGCCGGAAGGAAGGAAGCACAAGGTTACTGTGGCGAATGGCTATTTCATATTAAATCACTTGAAAGTTTTGCTGATTTGGTCGCTCGATATTTTCAATTTATTGTAACTTTATTATAAACTAGCGACTGCCCGCGACTTTGTTCACGTGGTAGGCTCTTTACTCTCGCACCTTTCATCTTTTCTTGATTTTTCTTACATAAGTACAAGTACAGTACAAGTAAGTATAATTAATACACCAAAAAAGAATTAGCGAGATTGTTACCTCTGTTCTCAAGTTATAGCGTGACCAGGACAAACAGGGCTTCATTTTTTATATATAGACTATCAAGTCGAGACGAACAAGACGTGTTCCTGATAGTAAGCATTACGCTTGCCCATGACAGTTCCATTGCCACCCTGAGCTTATTTATAAAGTATTGCCTGGCACTGAACTCGTGACTCTAAGACATGGGCTTTTGAATCTCTTTCGCCTAATAATTTCCTTTGATACAATGCACAAACTAGTATAGATATACAATGCTTTTCACACTCTAGCACATTTATGCTTTGCCCACTATTACTTTGCGTCAGAATAGCTGGCACTGCGGTGGTACCAAGAAGACCTGCACTAGAGGTACTTACCTAATATATAGTAACAATAGAGGTATTTACCTAATACATAGTAAGAGTAGAGGTATTTACCTGATATACATATAGTAATAATAGAGGTATTTACCTAATACTTAGTAAGAGTAGTGGTGTTTACCTAATACATAGTAAGAGTAGAGGTATTTACCTAATACATAGTAAGAGTAGAGGTATTTACCTGATATACATATAATAATAATAGAGGTATTTACCTAATACATAGTAAGAGTAGAGGTATTTACCTGATATACATATAGTAATAATAGAGGTATTTACCTAATACTTAGTAAGAGTAGTGGTGTTTACCTAATACATAGTAAGAGTAGAGGTATTTACCTAATACATAGTAAGAGTAGAGGTATTTACCTGATATACATATAATAATAATAGAGGTATTTACCTAATACATAGTAAATTAGTTAATACTTATGTGAATTAATTTTATATTTATGTAATAATTTTATATATTACAATTTTTCTTTTAACTAGGATATGGTCGTGTAACTTAATTAATTAATTATTTTTTACGTGAATGAATTTACTTTTGATGAAATACATTATTTATATATTAGTTTATACATGTTGGCTACTTAGGTTCAACATCAAGTTTATTTAAGTTCTTAGGGCAAATACGTAGCGAGCTTTTGGTAACTCATGTATATTTTATGAATTTAATAGATATCATAACTATATTATGGTAGAAAGATATATTTCTTAACAGCATTACTTTATATTTCCACCAATACTTAAATCGAAATAGTGTGAATATATTTTGTTTCTGTAGAACGTAGCTCCTCTACGAAATTATTTTTACGTAGCATTTAGCTACGTGCTACGCTTCTTACAAGCCACTTAAAGGTGCGTTCGTTTAGCGTATGAGGGCATTGGTGGCATTGTCATTGATGTCTCTTTTGTTAAAGCGTTCGGAAAGCTCAAAAACGTTATTCTTGCCACTTTTGCCACTTTTGCCCATACCCTATTCGAACGCTCAACTGAGCATAAGACCTAAAATCGCATGATTATGCTGTCAAATACATAGCTGTCAAATAACGATCACATACAACCATGCTCCGGACGTGGGGCAAAAATTCCTCTTTTTTAGCTTTGCTGAACATAAATTCAAATTCAAATTCAAAAATTATTTATTCAGTTTAGGCATCATAGACACTCTTATGAACGTCAAAAATTTTTAAATGATTCTACCGCTGTCTTCGGAAAAGAACCACCGCCGAGAAGAAGCAGCAAGAAACTCGTGAGCCATTATTTTTTCAAGTCTTTGTACATTGAGGTTACATATAAGTAGTATTAAAATAACAAATTTATTCAATAGTTGGCTACTAGGCAGAAGTGGAAAGCTTCCAGGCATCTTTGTCTTCTAAGTAGTGACTCAATTTATAATAGGCTTTTTTCATTAGTAAAGAGGCATGAACGACATTTTCACCCACATATTCCCAATTCGAACGCTCCTTGTGAGCGTTTTTAGCGTTATTTTCGCCAAAAACGACCAGAAGTGACCTATTCGAACGCACTAAAACTATGAAGAATCGATGTTCATTCGATCACCTAAGTACTGCCGTTCGATTCTCTAATGATTCGTCGATGCGCTCGTCGACGAGCTCACCGATGTCAAATACTTTATAAGATATCGCCCATGTAAATAAGGTGCATGCAATGCAATGCAACGATGTTTCCTAGTAGAGAATCGCACGGCTGTTTACCTTTAAAACACCATTAAATGCTAGTGAATTATTATACTGATCATTTAATGCCGCTTGCCTGATGGCACTTACCACTACTACAGCTTGAACTGCTCACTAGATATGAATTGAATTCAATTCCTGGATTCACAAGGCTCCTTTAAATTCTCAAAAACTATTCACGCGAATAGAAATAACAATAATCACTGACCCTTCAAGGGTCGATGTCATTATAACAATGAAATGTCTATTGTGTCTGGCCGTGCGACCTTTGATGCATTAATAAACCTGTGTTTTTAGATTTTCATAGACACGGGTATCCGTGAAGCATGTAATCGCCAAGTTAAGAATAGCCTGGTATATAATAGCCAAATGATCGCCCAAACCATAAGTAGTTACCAAAACAATGGTGTCAATTATGCAAGCATTCTCTAAACTAAAATCTCTAAAGTATGGCAGCTGTTATTCTGCCGTGCGATTATCTAAGAGCAAACATCGTTGCATCTTTGACAACATCTGTGAAAGAAATGAAGAGATGACAAGAAACGTTGGAAAAACAACCTTATCTACAAGGGCGATATCTCATAAAGTATTTGACATCGGTGAGCTCGTCGACGAATCATTACAGAATCGCACGGCTGTTTAGGTCAAAATCCAAATTAGTTTAACCTTTCCGAATGACAGCATTAAGTATAGACATTTCTCTACAACTGTAGGTATGTTTTAGACGGATTAGTCGTCACGCGTGGTGCTCGCTAAACTAACATAAAAATACCTAAAATTGAATAGAACAATCCAAATTGAGAAATGTCATTTTAAGTGTTACATGAATTTGGATTCTAGTGTTATCAGAATAAGGACAACCATAATTAAATTTTAGTTCGATATTTTAGTTTTGTTTTTTGAGCAAGCTAACATTATTTGTTAAACATAATTTGTCCACCGAGAACTACTAGACTAGCACCACCACAAGTGCTTCAATTACAATGTCTCGATTACAATTGCAATTACAGTTCATTAAGCCAAAGCTCAGTTTGATTATGCTGCGGCAAATCTGGGAGATCAGGAAATGTCGACATTAACTAGTTCAGTTGATATTGGAGTTGCTATGACGTAGAGATTACCTGTAGTATCAAAACGATTCATGTTATAGCTATAGTTCTATACCCTCACGCATATAGACCCCGAAAAACATAGGTACTCATTGGTCGTATTTCGTGATATTTTTATCCTTTAATTGTTTTGCGAGTGTTCGCACTTGTGGTGTTATGATTACAACACTTCTTTCTGCCAGACCAAAAATGACTTAATCATTTTCCATAAATTCAAAGCAGTCCCCTTATAAATCTGACTTATTGAAAATAAAGGGACATTAATTATGCTCAACACCTAATTTAATGATGATATGTCATTATCTCGGCCGTAGGACGTCCACTGCTGACCATATGCCTACCCCATAATTTTCCAAAAGGACCGGTTGGAAGCGGCCTGCTCCAACATCGTCATGCGACCTTTATCAGGTCGTCTGTCCACCGTGTCGGTAGACTACTTACACTGCGCCATCTCCATTCCAGAACTTTCCGGATCTATCGGAAATCTTTTCTGCGTGCTATGTGCCCTGCCCACTGCCACTTTAACTGGCTAATCTTCTGGGCTATGTCGGTGACTTTCGTTCTTCTACGGATCTCATCATTTCTGATTCGATCACGTAGAGAAACCCCGAGCATAGCCCTCTCCATAGCTCGTTGTGTGACTTTGAGCTTACTTATGAGGCCCATAGTAAGAGACCACGTTTTAGTGCCATAAGTCATCACTAGTAACACACATTGGTCGAAGACTCTTGTCTTGAGGCACTGCGGTATTTTTGATGATATGTAATTTTACTTTCTACCTCTGAGCCAGCGCTGGAACTCAACAACAATCTGATCTAATAAAAATATCTGTATATGATATGATGTTATATTAAGTAATAGACCACAAGTTTTAAACTTGACATTTCTCAATTCTAGCCTAGGATTAATTGATAGCTGCATATATATTTTTAATTTTAATATGGTCATACTAAGATTATAAGCTACTATTAATATGAATTTTATGATATTAATATTACTATTAATATAATATTACTAAGATACTATGATGTTTGTTGGGGTTTTCGGTATACTTAATATTAAAAAAAATGTTGATCACAATTCCATAAGTATCCCGGCCAACATACAATCTTATATCTTATAAATCTCTTTTCATTAAGAATCAAAACATCCTGAAAGCAGTTATGTATAGCTTCGTTTTTTCTTCAAATTAGCATGATAAATATTTGAATTTAGAGATGGACTAGTATGAATATGCCATACAGAAACTAGTGGATTCTTTCGTCACAATGTTACCGGTGTTATAATTATGGCCTTTTATTGTATACTTTACAGCGTATAAAGTGTGTGTATACATATATAGGTGAGTATGTCAATAAGTGAAGGTGAATGTTGTGGATATATTTATATCGACTGATTGTAGTCAGTGTATTTAACCAGTTTAGTTAAACAAGAAATCACTAATAGATAGGGCGGTAGATTCCCTAGAATAGTCAGAAACAGCCAATTCCGGCAATATTTCGTTACTGTGTTCGCTTACACTAGAATTCACTATAAATATATCTGATAGGGTAATAATAATTGTTTTTGTTAAGTGTTGATACGTTTGTACATATATCCGAAAACCAAGAGCTATAAACGAATAACGGAGATATATTAGAAACATTTTCCTTCCATATCCAATTATTTCTATTTTCTTCTCATTGAGAGGCTGTCCATTTAGTGAAAATATTCCACATTTAATTATTTGTAGTTTAAAGTTATTTAGTTTACCCAAACAGACCATAATACTCGTCACAACTGGTACATTGAATAAATAATTACAACACAACTGATAGAATGGATAAATGATCAGTGTAAGCGTTAGTATAGATTTAAACATTGTCTTGCGAGGGTGTGGGGTCACCGTTCTTCAATAATATATTTAAAGGATTAACCCGTCGCAATATCGCAACCCTCCCGTGCGGTGTAGGGTTGCCCCAGGAAATTCTGTTACTCTATTATAGAGCAACCAAAACTACTACGCAATCTGCTGTGAGAGAGTCTTATGGACTCTGTATGTAGCTCTCGCTGCAAGTCTTGCTGCGAGAGAGTCTTATAGACTCTATATAACGCTCTTGCTGCAAGTCTTGCGTAGTAGTTCATCTGTTCATCATGTTGCAAACCTTGCTGCTGTCAAATATTTGGATGGATGACCCCTAGTGCCACATTTAAACTGACTGCTTTTGTGTTTCGGTAGGTGTGATTTCCGCGTACTGCCGTGTGATTCTCTAATGATTTGTCGTTGCACTCGTCGACGAGCTCACATATCTCAAATACTTTATAAGATATCGCCCTTGTACATAAGGTTGCTTTTCCAACGTTTCTTGTCAACTCGTCATTTCTTTCAGGGATGTTGTCAAAGATGCAACGATGTTTGCTCTTAGAGAATCGCACGGCTGGTTATTTGTCTTAGGTCATGAGTCGTTAGTTGATGTCTAGACGATCAGGCGATATGATAAATATAGCACTAGGCGTTCCAGCTGTGCAAATGTAATGGATTGATTATGCAATAAAGAACCATTAGAAGTCAACACAATAGATTGGATATGATAGCCGAACAGAAGTTTAAATATTTTTGCTTGAGTATTATACCTTCAAAGTTTCATTACCTATATAAGGTCATTGTTAATATACATAACTTAATGCATTCAGTCGGACTATGGTTCTCAGACGGGAAGCAAGAATATGCATGTACCCGGCTACCAATTTGCACCTTATGCTTATAAAATATATATTTCTGGGGTATTTTCTTGGTTTTTATTTAATAAGAACCTTCTCCTGACAATAGTTTAATTTCATAGAAAAAATAATTAGCTAGATTGTTCAATCTGTGCTCACGTTATAGCGTGACCAGGAGAAATAGGGGTTAATTTTTATTTATATAGATTATTACTAGATTTACATTTTCGTACAGTAGTCTGACGATGATCATGCTACTTACTAATGGTTCTTTTATAGCTCCACCTCTATAGTTTTATGAAAACCTAACGGGATAAAAATTAGGTAAAATGATTTAGGTAGTTAAATGTGCTAACATTTGTTTTGTCTAGGTCAGTATAAAACTAAGAGTGACAACCCTAACCATGTGACACCCTCCGAAGCAGTGCGACGCCGCGGCCTCCAATGCCATTCAAATAATGAAAATCATTTCCACATATGTGCACCTAAATAAATATCATTCGGCTGTCATTATTGAACACCCCATGCTCTGTGGAGTTATTTTCACCCGCTTGTTCGCGGTCCACCGCGCAGTGGGAAACACCGGATGTGGTAGTGTAGTTTTGTTTAACTGACAAAGTTATGTTACTTTGTCAGTTAAACAAAACTTATGAAAATTTATGAAAATCAAGGTATATTGTAGTCCGATTTCTTGGTTCGTTTAGATTGGTCCGTCTTGGTTGATTTAAATAAAATAATTAATTATGATATCGCACAGAGAAGGCGGATGGTTTAATTAAAGTCCCGTGCGTCATGTATCGATGATACAATGCGAATCACACATTTCTTTGTAGGCTTGACCCATGGTTTACCTGTTTTGTCACGTGCACAAAACATGCGCTCATGCGAGTTTGTAAAATTTATGTTTCGAAAAATAAACGATCGTATATGGGGTGGAAACGACCGTTTATGTTCACTTAACCGAGGAAAGAGGGTATTATTTACCGTTTCGGCTGGTTGAACCCGCCACACTGAGCGAGACAAATACCGCTGCCGGCACGATATTTATTGCAGTCGCTACGTGGATTGCGCAATTTATCGCGAGGTGTCGTCGACGATCGATCGCCCGTGACGGACGCACGCCATCCATCAGCGCGCGCGTTATCTGCGCTCACGGCGACTTATCGTCTCCGCGCCCGGTCCGGCTTCGTCCAGCTAAACAACAACATCGATCGACCAGAGACCTGCTGCCCGCTCATTTATTGCGGCGCGATCGAGTCGCGTCGCGGCTAGCGGCGGCGAGTGGCTGCGACCCGTCCCGCCCAATCGCGACGCTCGTTTATCTTCATTTGGTGGTCGCAATTAGACGGGTCGTTGGTTGCGGCCGGGCGGGGCCTCACTACGTGGCGAGAATACGCCGCCGCCGTCTCACTGTCAACTTTGTAATGAGCAAAGTTAATAACTACCTACGCAACGCGGGTAGCGTTCCAATGCTGAATCTCGTTAAAACTTGTAGGGTTCACTTCGGAATTCTTTCTTCGATAAAGAGCCTCTCTGACATGCACGCACGTGTAATGTTAAGAACTATAAGAACGAACTAAACTACAATTTTTATAAGACTTTTTGCTAATAGTTAGGCTCTAACAAACTTTATTGTTACAGGTTTGGTTCAAAAACAGAAGAGCCAAATGGCGGAAACGCGAACGGAACGCCATGAACGCCGCCGCAGCTGCTGCCGCAGACTTTAAGAACGGTTTCAGCACACAGTTCAATGGTCTCATGCAGCCCTTCCCGGACACTGAAGCGCTTTATTCCTCGTACCCGTACAACAACTGGGCGACGAAGGTTCCCAGCCCTCTAGGAACAAAAAGCTTCCCATGGCCAGTAAACCCATTAGGATCCGTCGTGCCATCGAGTCATCATCAAGGTTGGTATGAAACGAATTGCTGTACCAACGATTCGCCGGGTCACCATCATCACCACCACCGTCAACCAGTATCTGCACACTATTGGGTGTAGAACATTCTATATCTTTTGTCTGAATTTGTATAGAAGCGCAGTTGGCGCCTGTCGTAGGTATTTATGTGCCTGTCATCGCCCATCGACTCGCCGTTTAAAGCCTTCTTATGTCTTATAACATTATCTCAATCCCAATATTTCGATTGTTTGTGTACAACAATAAATTTCCCCGCAGGCTCGGTGAACTGCTTCAACACGGCGACGTCGATGGGCGGCGGCGGCGGTATGGGCGGCGTGGCGGGCTCGGCCGGCGTCGGCGGTAGCGTAGCGCCGTGTCCGTACACGGCGCCGCCTAACCCGTACAGCATGTACCGGGCCGAGCCGTGCCCGGCGATGTCGTCGTCTATCGCGTCGCTGAGACTGAAGGCTAAGCAGCATTCGTACAGCGGCGGGTACGGGTCGGTTTCCCCCGTGTCACGTGCCGGCTCTGCGCCGCTGTCGGCGTGCCAGTACGCGAGCGGCGTAGGCGTAGGCGTATCTGACCGCGTGCTCTGAGACGAGGCGCGCGGCCGCGACGACGCACGCTCTCCGCTGGTCGCCGCCGCACGCGCCTCCTAGTCCTCACCGTCGCGCACTCTCGACTACCTCCCCTCCTACCTGTGGGACTGGTTCGACTGAGCGTTTGTGTACTATGAAACTGATTAGTGGCAATAACTTGTAATCGACCGTGGGCGATACTAATTCCTTTTAGATCGGCGACGATGGTTGTCCAAGTATGGTATATAAGTGATCTTAGCACATCAAAATTGGTTGTTATATTCAATTGTAGGTACTTATGGAAGTTGTGCTAATAAATTATATGAGTGCGCTGACTGTTCTTTATTTCTGCACGAAATAAGTTTCTTACATGTTTTGTTGGAGTAACCCACCAAGTAAATATCGAGCGCAACCCAATCGTGGACCCATCGCGATGGTTACTTAACTTTTAAGAAATGGATTATTTGTGTTATTAGTAAGAACGGATTTCTCATTAATATGGGAGTTAATTCAAAACTAGTTAATAATATTCGTTACGAAACTTCGGGCAATAAACTTAACGATGTCGTTTTTAAAGTTACTGTAAATATGTAGTTATGTACGTACGTATACCAAAGCGATGTGTGCAATTTTTACATGCTTATTCTGTACTTAGATTAACTTTGTCATACAAGTAAGTAGTAATAAAATTTGATTGTTGTAAATATGTATTAGCTAATTTTAATTAAAAGATATAGAGCGAGCATTTTGAGGTGATAATATAATATGTATAAAATAGCTGTACCACGAAAGTACAATGTTAAGCATTATTACCGCTTAATAAACAACATTATTGTACTTAAGTTAATGATGTTCATGAAATTATTAAGCTACATTTGTGGTACGCAATCGAACTCCTAGATAGACGATTATTTTCATCGTAACTATATTGTAACTATGTTATCAATGTCAAAGCAAAAGAAGTTTATTGAATATCACGTTTTATAACTCACCTGAGTATTTTTTATAACATTCAGATAGCATTTATTTTAGGCTGAAACAAAAATGTACATAGCAGAATCTAAGACATATATTGTGTTTTCTTCGGATGGCAATAATTTATAAAATAGCATGCTACTTAGTCATAAGTAAGCTCACTTACATGCTAATAAACCACCCGTGGACATAAATTACAGCCAGATATAAACAAGAAAATAATTTCAATTTCTACAGACATTTTAAAAAGTCAATTAATAAACTGGCTTGCTTGGCTTTTTGTCCGGAAAAAATATGTGAAAATTATAGATTTTTCTATTTTACCTCAATTTATGATAATAGTGAATTATTACCTGTTATAAGACCGTGCATAGGAAACTTAAATGCTTAAATTTGCAACTTATTTTGTCTCGAGTAAGACAAGTATGTAACTTTTAGTAACATTTCCACTACTATGATGATACAAAACCAGAAGTTAGCTTAAAATGTTCAACGCTAGCTGACTGCACAAAGCCAATCATGTGAAGCCAAGTTATAAAAAGCATACAATCGAGTAAGTACTCGTAGTATGACAAGAGTACATATTTGGCTATTATTAGCATGCATATGAAATTACTATTATTCCGTTACATATCAAAAGATGCATTTTCGATTCGAAATAGCCGCCTACAAAACGAGATTAATGTAACCAGGATCTCAATATTAATTTAAAATATTTATATACACTGAGAGTTTACTGTAAATAAATTATAACTAGCATTTAAATACAGTACGAGTCTATTTCACCACTTACGGATACAATGATACATTAATTTTACATTTGTTACATACGCTTTTATTTATATGAGGATTTTTTTGGATATTATTTATTGATGTACCTACTGTAGTAAAATTTTATGACACTTAAGGTTAATTGTTTGACATTATTGTTCAATAGATGTCGCTTATCTGAAAAATGGAGAAATAGGCTCTCATACATAAGCTTAATTCACAAACTAGAATACCTTTCCGTGTGCCTAATAATCAGTGAAAAAATCACCTGAATTCCTAATAACTGTACATATTTACTTATTAGATTGCGATTAATTCTTATAATAATTAATGTGAACAATTTGAGGTTTTCATTTTATACATATCATACAAAATATCAGCAAGTAATGTTTGTTGGTAATTATTTTGTGAATCACCCCAGAGCGGGAACACCGGTTGTTTTGTAATTAAAAACCTCTAGTCATAATAAAATATCACTGATACATTTGATTCTTTTATTTCATTTTAGTGAAAGTTGCATTGGCGTTTTCAAAACGTTACATACTTTTAAAGTATGTACGGTGTCTATGTTGATTTAATGCCTCCTACAGGGCGCCATATTTTAATTTAATGTGACATCACATAGCCTAGAACCACAAATAAGACGTTTCCACCAACACCTCATTTGTCAAATTTTGATAAGTAGTTTAGAAGTTCTGTACATACATCCACTCAAGATTTTCAAGTCCCAACTAGGTAGTTCCTGTACTATGGGAACCTGATGACTGATATACATATATACCCAGATATGTACACACATGTTTAAACTATCCGGGGATCGAACCTGTGACCAGTGGCTCAGAAGGGTTACTACGAGTTGTGCCAACCGACCAGTCAACATTACCTAATAATAGTTAATGTAAAAAAAGTTTACTACAGTATGTTGTTGATGTTGATGGGGCCATTTCACCCAATCCATAGAAGGCTAACCTTCATTGAAACCCTACACGTGGGTGACGACAATAGTTGACACACTATGTTTTAGAGATCTTTTACAAGAGTTCGTCTTGATAAGTATCACTACAGCGCTGCATATTCAGTCCCTAATAAATAGTGTGCAAGCATTGGGTACGGTAAGAATGGTCTTAATATTAATTTAAGCCTGAAGGATTTGGATGCCATTGCAATACGAGAGAAGGAAAGGTAGCCCAGTAAGTAAGTAAGCCTGATACACTAGTGAGTATAAAAAAAATATAATGCCATTATGCTTGCCCCGTATTACATGTTTTATGTTGTTAGATGGTAAAAACACGAGGCCCATCTGTTGTTAAGTGGATAGCTCTGCCTGAAACAGATGCATTTCAGCACAAGTGATGAAACCCCCGTAACCCTGTGATACCAAGTTGTAATTTTAATTTAATTTATAAATTTAAAAATTATTGTTTTCCGTAATTTCACTGGCACAAATACCCTTGAAACCAGAATACGGCATTGCGAACACCAGTGCTTCCCGATAGAAAAAAGCATCAGCTTCTTCACCGGATGAACTTCTTCGCAAAGAGATCTTCTCTTAAAATGGGCCAACTTAGGTAACGTGAAAATGTGTGTAAAACCTCTGCCGATCCTTTTGGTATTCAGAGGCGTGATACGAGTATCATGGTGTTTGGGCTTTTTCTAGGTTAGAGCATCATCTCTCCAGTAGCAAAGTATGTAACTCTAATCTATGCCATCATCCTTAAAATAAAAAATCTGTCGCTTAGTGTTACAAAACCATAGTGTACAGTCAAAAATTAATTACAATGTAATGTTAATTTAATAGTGGTTGGAGCAAATAACTCAATGAATTAAAAAAAAATTAATATGCATTAGATTAACTTTATTTTGAATAAACAAAATGTGTACAAAGTTTCAAGAAGTCACGTGACCAAAAACGGAAGTAGCTGCGCAAATGATGTCATAAGGGCAAAAACATCATAGTGTCGTGCCTTATCAACAGATTGAGAATCAAGCAAGTGAAGAAAGCATCTAATATTAATACTTTAAAAATAAATACATACTAGGTCAATGGACAAACTGTCGATCCATAAACACGGTTATTGCCGCAATCGAAAATAATAAGTTAGTTATTATTTTTTTATATTAATTAAATACCTAAGTTTATAATAATAATCAATAGTAAATACGTTTTTCTTGTTATCATTGTTGTTACACATTTACTTATGTCAGATTTTTTCTTTTTATGAATGGAAAAGGGTCTTGATAGACAGACAGACGGACAGACGGACAACAAAGTGATCCATCAAGGGTTGATTTTTCCTTTTAAGATGAAAGGCCCTACATAAAACAAATTATGCGTATAAAATTTAGATTTATTTTTGTAACTGCCGAGGTATAAACTTTTTCAAGTAGGTAGTTAGATTGTGCTCTAAGAAGTAAGTCAGTCAGTTAATTACTGTTTTGTATAAGTCACGTGGATGTATTACTAAAACTTGCTAACATGATTGACGAAAAAACACAACAAAAAGGTTGTTTCATGATTTTATACACTTTACTGACACTACTGAACATCAACGGGTAATAATCCACCACTAGGTAATACACGTCAAAACTCGAGAATTTCTTTATTTTGGTTTCCTGATTAATTTTACATACATTAAAAAAAGTCATCAACCCTATTGTATTATTTTAGACTGAACTCTTACATGATTGTATGTGTATATGGTTATATCTGTAATAAATATGCACTCTGTGGAAAATGACGAACAAAGATGGAGTTTTATTCCTCACCGAATTTTTATAAAAGTAAATAAAGTAATTAGTAGAATAGTAAATAAAGTAATTAATAGAAGTAGAATCTGCATAAAACTAATTAATCATAACTGGGATAGCGATTCCCGGATACTTAGTAATGACGCGTTCCTGGAGCGATCTTTGAGAGCCAGTCGCCATCTAGGTGTGTGCTACCCGCGACCACATTTTCACTGTTTATTGTGCGAGATGCCATAATAGTGGTCGAACGCCGAGCTTTAAAAAAAAAACAAAATGGATAATAATAATGGAATATGGGATATATAATAATAAACTGGACGGGTAATACCGCTATCTTAACGTCATTCCTTTGCTGGATAAAGTGCTATGTAATTCATTCTGTTTCCGAGTTATGTGGCCCTAGTACGAAACTTTGCGTAAGTATAGCGTAATCGTACTTTGATGTAGACAGTAAAGTGTTAAAAAAATTAAAAGTCACATTAATTTAATTTTTATATATATTACGAAAAGCAGTACGGCTTAAAGATATTGCCATTAAAAATTATTATTTCAACCAGTTGCGTAGATTGCGATGTCATATACAGTTCGACAAAATGTATAACAATGTAGTCACTTCCTTCAACCAGCAGAATATTACAGTTTTTGAAGAAAATCATAAGAATACGGACAAATTCTTCACCAATCGTGAATTATAACGCAACATAGGGTTTTAATTGCATGTAGTATTTTAGTTTAGTATCTAACGTGGTATGTAGATTCTATGTATGAACAAATTTTATCTGTCCGACTGTTTTTTTTACTCGACTGTAACTTTGAAAATGTAGGTATTTTGCTACCATGTCATTGTGCGATGTAGTTATAATGCGAAGTAGATAATATGAGATGTGGATTATTAACTACTTACATAGGTTTTACATTGTAGGTATTAACAACTGGACCCGTACAAATTATGAGTTATCTGTGTTATAGTTGTAGTAGCTAAATTATAGTTTTACTGTATACGTCAATGATGCGATTACGTTACACGCACGGAAATATTCGTACCTAGGCACAATGAATACAATGATAGATAGATAGATAGAAAACTCTTTATTTGTACACTATAATAAAATATAAAAGAGAAAAACATACGATAGGAAAAATATAACATAGTTGTACAAAAGGCGGTCTTATCGCTTAAAGCGATTTCTTCCAGACAACCTTTGGGTAGATAGAATAGTATTTTCAGGAACAGTGGTGAATAGTATCAGCGTAAGTATAGACAATATTGAATAGGTACATGTACCTAAACTGATTAAATATATATATATATATATATATATATATATTATACATAAATACCTACATAGTATAATATAGTATACATACTGCCTAATTAAAATAAAATACACACAATACACATTTATATATACTAATACATATAAACTACAAGCCTAATATAATACAATATAAGAATATATACAGGGTTATTGGTAATTAGACCGGATCCTTTTAAGGGGTGGTAGGGAATGCCATTTGCAACAATATGACTGTACATTGTGATATCCGGAAATGAATCATTTCTGTGATATTCTTTTTTTTAATTTTTTTTTGGAAAATCCAGTTTTACTTCTTTAAAATTCATTAAAAAAAAAAGTAATCAACCGATTTCAATTCTGTTCGCAGTTTTAGAGAAACCTTGTTACAGCTCTTAATAATAAACAATAATATCATACTAATGTAGATCCATCCAAAAACTAGAGGCTTTTTCATAATTTTTATTTGATAATTTTTGTAAGATGCTTTACAAAAACCTTTATTTTCTTTACAAAAACGATAGTAAATTAAGTCTGCATTTTATTTAAAAAAAATCTACAAGTCTTCAGCTATCCAACGAGGTAAAAAAATTAGCACTTTATTGCACAATTGCAGAAATTATGCGATAACAAAGACTCAGGTAGAGACATTCCGAGAAAGGGTTTTAGACAACGGTATCCATGTTGAATGCGCCGTCTCCCTCTTGCTTATGTTTGTTGAACGAGCAATGAGAACCCAGTTTGCTCAAGCGCATCGTACTGTTCAGACGCTCTTTGGCAACCCTTTATTACGATTAAATTTCGACCTTGATAACGTTATTGGACTTGTGTAACTTCTTTTTCTGTGATTCGGCTAGTGAACTGGACTTTTTGATTGATTGCTTACCCGACGACTTGGCTTGTACTAAAGGATCTGATCATGACTGCGGAATCCCACGACCATCTACCTCGGCTTCGAGAGTTCACAAACGAAGAGTATGCGGACATACTGTTTTGCTATGGTTTTGCCAACGGCGTCGCTACACATGCTCGAACGGAGTATCAGTCTCGATTTCCACAGCGCCGTTTACCCCATGTGAGTGTATTTGACGGAGTGTACCGGCGACTACGAGAAACTGGTCAAGTTCAAAGACGACAAAGTGATGCTGGACGATCTCGTATTTATCATTCGGATGAAGAGGAACAGATAATTCGCATGTTTGAGCAAGATCCTACGACTTCAACAAACATCATTGCACGACGTCTTGGCATGTCGCAATGGAAAGTATGGAACACAGTGCACCGCTCAAGACTCTACCCGTATCATTTGACTCCGGTACAAGTTATCCAAGACGGAGATCCTGCACGTAGAGACGAATTTTGCAGATTCATGTTGAACACCGATATGGAAGATGCCAATTTTTTATTAAAAATCTTATGGACCGACGAATCCAAATTTGATCAGGATGGAATATCAAATTATCATAATATTCATTATTGGGCCCCGAAAGATGACGGTAACCCAAACAAGAAAAGATTACAAGGATCACAAAGAAGGTTTTCCGTTAATGTGTGGATGGGCATTATTAAGAATGAATTGATCGGCCCTTTCTTTCTGCCCAACAACCTCAATGGTGAAGCGTATGAATTTTTTTTGAGAAACGAACTTTATGAGCTACTCAGTGAAGTACCTACCCCTTGAAACCCGCAGAAACATGATTTACCAACATGATGGTTGCCCCGCACATTTTAGTTTGAGCGTCCGTGAGTGGCTCAATCGTCAGTATCCCAATAAGTGGATTGGCAGAGGAAGACCCATTCCGTGGCCGGCCAGAAGTCCCGACTTGACTCCCGTCGACTATTACGTATGGGGTCACATGAAAAGCTTGGTGTACGACGAAACTCTTGGACCTGTGGCAACCATCGAAGAACTGAAACAGCGCATAATAAATGCAGCAGAAAAAATGAAAATTAATTTAAATACAAGTGTTGTTAAAAGCAATTTACGCAGACGTATGCGTCTCTGCATTCAAAATTCTGGCTCACATTTTGAGAACGAACTGTAAAAATAATAAATACAGACTAATTACATCTACTCTTTTATTTCTTTAAAAGAAATTAAGTTACCTTAAGAAAGTATTTCTTCCATAGCTACTTCTCATGGACTATTCTCATTCCTTTCTCGGCCTTTTGTAATCGCATTATTTCTGCAACTGTGTAGTAAAGTGCTAATTTTTTTACCTCGTTGGATAGCTAAAGACTTGTAGATGTTTTTTAAATAAAATGCAGACTTAATTTACTATCGTTTTTGTAGAGAAAATAAAGGTTTTTGTAAAGCATCTTACAAAAATTATCAAATAAAAATTATGAAAAAGCCTCTAGTTTTTGGATGGATCTACATTAGTACGATATTATTGTTTATTATTAAGAGCTGTAACAAGGTTTCTCTAAAACTGCGAACAGAATTGAAATCGGTTGATTACTTTTTTATAGAATTTTAAAGTAGTAAAACTGGATTTTCCAAAAAAAATAAAAAAAAAGAATATCACAGAAATGATTCATTTCCGGATATCACAATGTACAGTCATATTGTTGCAAATGGCATTCCCTACCACCACAGCATTAGCATTCACTACCACAGACCCTAAGGATCCGGTCTAATTACCAATAACCCTGTATAATAAGTGTCAAAAATAGTTTGATACATGACTTTATTTGTCTATGAAATCTAGGTGTACATAATAGGTGACACTTTTATAATAATATTGATTGAATACTTCTTTAGTGGCGCTGAGTGAACTGAGTGAATACTTCTTTATTCGCGCTGAGTGAATGTCCAGGCCATTTCATAACCCCGCTCAATGACTGCACTACGCTATAGGCGCACGGTGGCGTAAGTAAACTAACAATCAAAATATAGTGGGTGTTGCACGAATGACTGTGTAACTGTAAAGTAACGTGTCGTTCACGTGAAACAGTACAAACTGTCATATATCTAGGGCAACTGTGACACAGGTAACTCATAGTTTGGTCGTTGTTTGCTCTAAGGCTTCTGAGGCCGTAAAGCTAACAATTTGCGAAAAAGTAGTAGTAGTAGTAGAAAAAGTAGCGTCAACGCGTCACGCTTTGGCATACAATCTATGTGATATCTGTGTCACTGTGGCCCTAGATAAATGACAATTTGTACTGTTTCACGTGAACGACACGTTACGTCACATATACCTACCTAGTTATTCGTGCTGCCATGCGATTCTCTTCTTGCGGTACAGCAAATAGCATTCGGCATATGCCGCGTACAGACCAAGCGAACGAGACCGAGCGAATGCTAACGAGTGGGATTTGCCGTACCTACCCCACGCTCGCTTGCTTTCGCTGTTGTGTCCACACTAAAAGAACGTGTTGAAGTTCGTCGACAATCGGCAAATCACAGCGAATCCAATGATGTTATATATAAATGGAGGTAGATACGTCTTACTGCGCTCAGCTTGCGACATCAACACAAGCTAATTGTCTTGAGTCAACTTAGTTCCAGCCTGTCTGGCAACAACGCAGCGGGTATTTAACATTTAGGAAAAAATGCCTTCTTGTGTGTTCAGAAACTGCAGAACTACTGGGACGAGTGCAAAAACAAGAATGATGTATCTTTTCAATTTTAAGTATTGTTTTTCTATTTTATCTATCAAAAATGGAAAATCAAAAAGTTAAATTTTAATCTAAATTAAATCCTGTGACGTTGCCGCTTCGCCACTTACGCGAACGAGACAAGTAGCGAGCGACAGAGAGAACGAGGCTGTCATTGGCGGTCGAATGGTCGACCACAGGCGAACGTTGTTAATAATATTTTGATCCCTTTCTGACAACTTGAATTAATATAACTTCGTGTTCTTTTAATCTTGTCAGTGTAGTTAATGTCGTTGTGCGAATTGTGTACTATAGCTATATGTAGCATAAAATTTGCCATGTTTAAACTTCATAATCAAGGAGTAAAACGCTGTATTGATCATGGACGAAAACGGTGGTGCTGGTGGATGAAGTCGTTATTTAAAAGAATATTGTACAATGGAACCCAACTATTGAACGACTTACAAAAAGAGCTAGATTACAATAAATAAACTGATTAATTTTACAAGGATTTTATGTAGTTGTTAAATGAAATTGTGTGTGTTGAGTGGAAGCGCTCGCAGCGGAGCTTGACTTCTCAATCAACTTCTTCTGAATCAACGATGAAGCGATCAACAAGTTAAGCAACAATTACTGTGGTCAAGACTTGGATGGGTGACTGCTAATGACATTGTTTATCTGAGCGCTTCCGTGTTTCGGAGGGCACGTTAATCCATCGGTCCCGGTTTGTCTTAGGACAACTGTCGTTAGGTTATGTATCGAAGGCCTTCGAGCGGCCGGAAAACTTCGACATTGGTTGGCCACTAGCCTATCCACCAAGCCGCACTGAGCCCGCGTGGTGGATTATGGTTCACCTTCTCCGAGAGAAAGCTCGAGTCCTAGCAGTGGAAACATAATGGGCTAATAATGATGAAATGAATTTAAAGCAATCGTCGATTTTGTTTACATTTTTTAATGTTGTATTCAGCATGTTTAGGATTTCAAAGCCTCGGTTTCTGCTTATAGAGCTCTATGAGCACTAGCAATCTATCTTAGTCTATTCCATAATCGTAAATACAGATACAATTTATTTGCTGGAACGAAACGTCCGTTGCGTGCAACCGCCGCAACTGAACGAGCATTCGCTCGTCCGTCCACACCGCGGCCGTACGTTCGTTCCATTTCTCTTTGATGTACCGACACCCACCGGAGCACGGCCGAAAGCGAGCGAAGGCCCTCGTTTGGCTTCGCTTACTTACGGCATGCCGCCCGTCCACACTGATTCGTTTGCGCTTGCTCGTTACCCTTCGCTCGATCTCGTTCGCTTGGTCTGTACGCGCGGCATTAGAGAATCGCACGGCTCTGGACCCACAGCGGTCTAATTTTAACCGACTTTCAACAAAAAAGGTAAACCTATCTTCTTCTAGTTGCGTACCGCGGCGTCACATGCGGGTGATGATGATGATGATGAAACTATAAATATGTTCTTGTTTGTGAACCGATTCTTAAAATTCTTTTTTGTTTGGTATTGCATACTTCCGAGGTGGTTCCCTTTAAATTTCATCAAATTTGGTCCAACAGCTTTGGAGTTAACTGACTCCAATAACTGAAAAGTGTTTCGCTTATTTTGATGATTTGTTGATATCATCATTGACGGTGAATGACCGCCAATCCCGTTTTTAGCAAGGGTCACTAAAAAGGGTGAACAAAAATATTTTATCAAAAAACGGAACTGACTTCACCAGAAAGTGAGAAATAACTTGTAGAAGTCGGTATCGTTTTTTGGTAAACATTTTTTGTTGTACTAAGAACGGATTTTTGGAAATTTCGCGAAGCCTCTTCTAACTTCTGCGCGGCATTTCGGTACACTCGTCATCCCAGGGCGATTATTCCCATTTACTCAGTAACTATCCAAACATAAATGAATTATTATCTTCACCTTATCAAGTAATTTCCTCTGAACTCTGAAAAGTATCACAGGAAAACATAATAAATAATATAGAAGCACGAAAGATGTAAAGTTGTATAAAATCCTTGCAAGAGATGTGCATTATATATTGAAATGGAAATAAATTTTCCGTTAGCATAAACTATTTTATAACGGCGAGCAGACAAAAGCTCTGCACTCGAGAGATAGATTGCGTTCTCTGCGCGCTGTGATATTATATAGTAAAAACAATGTTTGGTAAAATAAAGTAAATAATATGGTTTTTCATATTGTTTATAATATGAAATATTCTTTATAAAACTGCAATGTTTGATTTCGTTAGCGATAAGTGCTTTAAGAATTATATTATAAAAATGATGAAAGGTTGCGACATGAATACGAAAGTAAAGTATTTGACAATATCCTTGTTTTGGTTGGATATTGTTAAAAGTATACTATGTGTTAATGCAGCGCCTCATCTACCTCCATATCAAATTTCATCAAAACTGCTCCTGTAACTGGACTGACATGTTGGTATAAACACTTTAACACTTCGATAGTCAATACGGCACCGCTGGAGAGACTCAAGCACTGCCCACGTCTCGATCGAATCAAAGGCATTCTCATAGTCCACAAACACTAAACATAGATGCAAGTTATACTCTTCAGTCTTCTGTAGGTATAACTTGCCGTAGCGTGTGGATGTGGTCTATAGTACTATAGCCTTTTTGGAAACCGGCTTGTTACGGAGGTTGGAAATCATCAAACCTGCAACTGAGACGGTTCGTAATGATGATATAATGATGAATGATGATGATAATCGAATTTGTAAAACAGCTTATAAACAGCTCAAAAGCGAGAAGGGTCTGTTATTCTTAAGCAAAGTGCCATTATGTCACCTTTCTTGAAAAATAGCACCACCACGAGTTTGTTTCATGCTTCTGTCATTATTTAAAAAGAAAGATTTTTTCATTTAAGTAAAATTTGCAAACTTAAATGGAAAACAGTACATCTGATCTAAAACTATAGCCATTTGAAATCATTATTAAAACTTGATGCATTTTGCTTTCACATGATTCATATTGACGAATTATTGTAAACAAAAATTGTCTTTTTGTAGATGCTTTTATTTTTTTTATAGTTGGAGCCACTGCGCTACGAGCTACGAACGATGCTACGAAATCGTACCGCCGTTGGGAAAAGACACAGAATAATAATTAATATCCAATTTAAAAAATAAATATCAACTTCCACTACTTAAGTATCAAGTCGTACTACAATACGTGTTTGATAAAATGCGTGACACAATTGTAATGAGACCAACTAGAACTATCGATCCTACAAAATCATTAAATCGGATTCATAATCTGCGAAACTCCGTAGTAGTTAGTCCGTAGTTCTGGAGATGAACAGTTATATAGTTGAAATTACTTATAGGTAGTTGGTGAAATATGTGGTGTCCATATGATACCACGTCATGTGTCTGTTTTCTACAGACTTCCAAAAAAAGGAGGAGGTACTCAATTCGACTGTATTTTTTTTTATGTTTGTTACCTCATAAGTTTCTATTGGGTGGACCGATTCTCAAAATTATTTTTGTTTGAAAGCTGGTACTTTCCGTGTGGTCCCATTTAAATTTAATTAAATACGTTTCAGTAGTTTTTGAGTTACACTCCAATAACTGATTTTAAAGAAAGTAATGGAATGGAAGTCGGTATTAAATTTTTCTAACTGCACTTGTGTCTCAAATAGGTAAGTGATAACTCGCAATCAGTTAAAATGAGTTACTGATACTGATGAGGTACTGATATTATACGTAGTTCTGTCTCATTATTGTTTGATTTGATTTTATATTATTCAAACAATAATAATAACGATATAAATATTTAGTTACATAGATCAAAATTTAAACGAAATCCCTAAAATCAAACATAAAAAATCACAGCCGATCCAAATCCTTCAAAGCTAATAAATATCAAACAATTGATTCACGCAAATCGTGTGACATTAGGCGGAAAGTATACAATAATCCGGCAAATGATTATCAGGAGTGTGGAAACACACAGTTTCCAGGTGCTTCAATCCTGGCGCTTTAAGGATTTAGCCGAGGATTTGCTTTCAATATTAGCCGGCGGCCGCCGGGCCAGCCCGCCCGCTCCGTTCCACCGTACCTTTTTTATTATTTTGTCGCATCGTTTTGGCTCTAAATGGAATCATTCCGCCATCTACATTTTTATTTTTCAATTGCTCCCCGATTAGTGGGATTACCCGTATCGCTTTCCGATTCTTTGCTCTTTTTGGTGGAGCCTTCGCGGACTAGCGCCGTACACATGGTGCGACCTGCGCTGTGATCGAGCCGTGTGAGTTGTGAACAAACATAGACACAGTTGACGTCAAAAGGTCGGAATTAGGCGCACTGTGAAATTAACGAAAACACTATTATTTGTCGACGCGTTCATTATCAGAGAGTCAATGTCGTATTTTTTATTTGCTGTATATTTAGAGTATGTGTGGTATTTGCTCTGGGTTCCGTAGCGCAGCACGTGTGGCGGTGGCCGACTGCAGCGATGCGCGTCATGGTTTTTATCTTTATGGTGGTAAACATCAGACTCTTTTTTTATTTTATCAAGGATCGCCTTAGTCACCGAGGTCTGGGCTGTACGTGCGTACCTTATCATATCAACCCTATACAATATTTACCCGCAAACATAGCAAGATGTAACAACAACGTAATATAAACGCGTTGCCATACATCGGCGGGATAGTGACAAAAGTGAAGCGTCAGGCCATTTGTATAAGATCATTAACACGACAAATTATCAGAGATTTTTGTTTATCAATCTAGTTAAAACTGACTTAATTTGAATCAATCTACACACTAGAACTTTTTAAACTTACTACTATTAGTACTGGTGGCGCACAGATTAATATCAAACATAATTTTGGCTAACGATGTTTCGATCGAGTTCTATCGACCGTGGTCACGAGTAGACTCCGAGTCGAGGTTAACCAAAATTATGTTTTGATATTAAATGATTGATGATTTCAAATACGAGTGTTTCCTCCCGTTCGAAATCACACGGGTAAAATAATTATAAGCGGGTATTCAAATATTAATGTTTCTCGCAACCGACTGCAATCTACTGCTTTGTTCCATAAAAATGCATTACCTAAATGGTAAATTTCAGTCTCTGTAGATATCTGTCTGTATAGATAGTGATATGAAAAAAAAATACTTTTCGCATATCATAATGATTTCAATCCAACCGGTGATAATTCATCTGTGTGTCATGGTCATCTGTGATCCGGTTTCATGGGTATGGTTGCCTATATCAGTGCAGGAAAAAAATATAATATCCATTTTTTTCAGTTCTAATGCATGCGACTACGCTAGACCTTCAGCTTTTCTCCATTCGCTACCCTGCGTATATCGGGCGTTACTGTTTTAAACGCAGTATAACTACATGGATAAATATAATGTCGGATTATGTACACGATAGTAATAATAAAACAAACCGAAAATAATCAATTAGATCAAAACTTGTAGTATTTATGTTGTGCTGCTTTACGTTTCGATACCATGTTCGCACCAGATGACAAACATAGTATTACAAACTACCAAACGTTCGAAAAATCTGAATAAAATATCGCTGTCCGAGCGGTCTCCCCTCATAGAGATAAATTATACGTATACAAACGTACAGGTACACGTCAATAGTTAACTCAGGACCGAAGAGGGCTAGGTTTTGGGTGGAAAGGATCAAAACGGGATTAGAGGAACGACAACCAATCAAGGGTAACTGGACTGACTATACCTACACGAAATAAATGCGGCACATAAAACTTATTTAAGAACGGACCATTATGAGCTCAAATCGGTTGTGTTAGAGTTGGTTTTGGGGTGTTGTAGGGGTTTATTGATGTTTTGTTTGGAAGGGAGGGTAGATGGATAGGGAGGCGAGGGTGCATGCAGCCTCCGCAGACAATCTTACAAGTTAATTGTGCTCCGTGCCTGAAGCCTCCTGACTACAAAATAATATCGCGCTCGCTGTGTACACCCGCTCGTATAAACTAAACATCTAGGAGTGATTCTTGTTTGAAATATAGTGGAGTAGTTTCTTGTAATTACCATGTATTTACTTCACTATAAAATGGAGGACTATAGTGATGAAAGGGTACTAACAAAATAGGTATAACGCTCATAACTACCAATCTGATTAACAGATAGATTCATACAGTTTTAAGCAAAAGTATAATTTTATTGATCTAGCGTAAGTATAATTGTACCAGTGTGAACCAAACTAGCCACGAAGCCTGTAGTTTGTGGCTCTGGAGCAACAATAGCAAAACAACATTATTCACCTGTGGGTACTCACACAACCTCTTAGAGACAAACACTGATTTATTCTTATACTAGAACCTATGAACATTTGTTTAAGAACACCTTCAATGTTACTAACTTATGCTTACGTAGGTATATCCTCTTATATAACGAATCTAACTAGTTATTATAAAAATTTGAACACTAAGAATGATGAGTCGATTATAAGTTAAAAAACTATGGCACTATATTGCTTGTTCAGTTACTTAAGTCATCATGTGCCACAGACGATCTTGGTAGATTGTATCACCGCAGTGACTGATATTTTGGTTCAGAGCAGTAGTGTGCTAACGGTACTGTATTTGTATTTAGAAGGAAGAAACGAACGCATTGAATTTTCTTAAAACATGTAAGTGGTTTTTCAAGTCTTTTGAGTATTAATAGATTGAAGTACTGTGATAATGTTTGAATCTACTGTAGTAATTGAAAGTACGGACGAGTAATGCTCAAAAACCAATGTCTCGGGGTGACCAAGCGCAGTGCCAGGCATAGCTGAGAATTATATCAGCAGGCATGGTGTGTATCACCATCACGCACGACTTATCCGTCTCTTTATATTATTATGATCACAAAATACTTGTGTGCGTTTTTACAATAAAATCCCAAAGCACATAACTGAGCTCACAGAGGGCAAATTCAAGTTGACTGTAAAAAAACGTTTTAATAAAAAAAGCTTACTATAAAGTTCGACATTATATAGAAGATAAAGATGCTTGGAATACTCCACTTCTGGTAAGCTGTCTCTCTGCCACCCATAGAATGTAATATTTGTAGTACCTAAGTAGAAACATTGTAAACATCCATATAAAAAGAATGGCCCCGAGTTTCTTGCCGCTTCTTCTCGGTGGGTTCTATATATTTTGGAACGCGGCGGTAGTGTCTTTAAAGTACATGATAATGAAAAATTGAATAAATTGAATAAATGAAAAAAAATGAAATGAACTTTTGTATGTTATGATATTAAATTTCTAAATGCTACGACTTTAAAAGTCCAATTTCACAAATAAACTGTGATCAAATTATGACCAAGATGGGTAAATGTCTATGGTCTTAACAAACAATCAATGTAATATGTATTTAATGTTGTAGAAATTTTGTTATAAATATAACTGTGAAGCCTCTGGTTCCCGAACGAGCGGGAATTGTGTTTCAGGAACCAGGGTCTTCACTTAATATTTAGTGCAGCTTACGATATGTAAGTACAATATGAATTAAATACTTTATAGAAAGTTACAAAAATATGCCTTAGGCAAACTGTAGTGTCTAACGAAATTAAATAGTCAGGTTAGATGGATATTTAATCGAAGATTTTCACGCTCATTATAACTAGCTTAAGTGACGTGTTATTAAACTATAAAAACAACAAATAATATAGTTTATATCTCGTGTATAACGGTTGAGAAAACATGACTATTTAGGACCGTATGAAGTCATTGTATGCAACGTATGTACGTGGGCGTACGACTTGGGCGGACGGCTAGGGCGGGCGGGAGTAAATAAATACACAACGACGAGGATTTATTGCGAAAACTATTAGACTTGTGCACGTACATTTTATTCGTGAAATGTTTCATATACATGTCTCACTGGATTAATTTGAAATTGAGATGAAGATACATGTTTCAAGGATTTGAAATAAATAAAGTGCATTAAGTAAAAAATATACAATGTAAATATTGTTAAAATGTTGTGTGTGTATATAAATAGTAATATTAAGTAATTGAAACTGATTTGAAGGTCTTAAATTACTCAGGATACTTACTTTACTTACTACGTTGTTATAAAATCTGACGTGGCGTATCGAAGGCTGTAATTTGTTCTTGTTGACATTAACAGTTTTATTTGTTCTTAATTTTTAAGAAAGTACAAATACATGAAAAAAGCATAGATAGCCTTTCTACACAATTATTAACTCATAAGAAAAGTATATACTGTGATGTGTACCACGCTGTTCTAGGGTCATACAGGTATCCTTAATCATCCTATTTTGCCACTGGTGGGACACATTGATAACATTTTGCTGGTAATTGTGGGTACGTACGATCTAACTGCTATAATGAAAGTTCAAAGACAACTTACTCTTACGAGTGTAAAGCTTTTGATTAAAAGTTCTGTATTTAAGTTACTTGTAAATAAAATTCAAGCACATACACAGGCGTTGGACACTCTTTCCCACTGGTGAAACACGGGCCTTCTCAAAGAGAGTATTATCTCTATCTGCCAAACCGCACTGAGCCCACGTGGTATAATCCACCACAAGGGCTCAGTGTGGGTTGGTGGATAGACTAATGGATAGAGTTTTCAGACCCCTGCGAATGTATCTAATATGACCCTAATGACTGGAGTCTAGGATCATGAGCTTAACGTGTCTGCAAAAACGACCACCCATCCAAATAGTGACCACAGTATGGTTTCTTCATCTACATTGTTCAACAGTTACCAATGGCTGCACCACCTTACGTTACAAGTGATTTACAAGCATGTATGAATATTAAAACTGCTTTCAAAATTATGAAAAAAAATGCGAGTAGCTCCCTCAGTAGGATTCTACTAAGGGAGATTTCTCCAAGAAAATCATAGTTATTTCACCCGTCACCACTATCATTATGATATGTGAATCCTTCGAGTGGGGGGCGCCCAAATCAAGAGGGGTGGATGCGAGAATGAAGATTTACGATCCCGTTTAACTAGGGTGGCCATTTTCATTGTTTTCGTGACATCTTTTAATATTTTATTGTCTCAACCTAGTTTTACGTGCCAAGGTTTCTTTTTAGTTACTTTATTATATGAATATTTTAGTGTTTAACTTAGGAGTGCTATTTAGAGCGACTTAAAAATTTTGTATTGAAAATGAAATTACGACCAATTACTTGACTTGAAATGACATAAAAATGTTTATGTTGTATGTTTTGGGAATGTATAGGTAAGAAGTGTGATAGAGGACTGAAAAAACAAGTAAAAACAAAGCGACCGGGAATGGGACAGTGGGAAGGAGAACAACTCGACGATGGTGACCAATATGGACCTGTGGGAGAAAAAAGCGAGATCAAGGGAACACTCAACCAAAGATTGTATGTTAAATGAAACAAACAAGGTATAGCAAAATAGTGGAAAGTGGAAATCCGGACGCCTACTGTTCTAGGTAAGCACGGATAGAGAAGGTATTGGAAAACAGCAATTTTCAAATTCTTTTTTCACTGTCGCCGTATGGATTTCTGTTTGTTTGCGCATCACGCACTGAATAGATTTTGACACAGATTACTGAAATTTATTTATTGGAGTCCTGCAGAGCTATATGTTTTTGTTTTATCGAAATCGATCTACAGTTAGTTCCATACAGTTCCAAAAGATGGTGTTGTGCCTACTTAAAACAAGCATCACGCAAGTGAAATTCGCATACATAGTAAGTGCTAGTAACTACTAGTAGAAACACTACTACTACTACTAGTAGTACTAGTAGAAACGGCCGTGTCGTTGGTATTTTTAAAGTTAGTAGAGCAAGTTGAATAAATTTTACTCAACACTACTCAACACTCTGCACTAGGTACACAAGTATGGTACCGGGTAAACAGGGGTAACTTTGCGACAGTTTTTGAAGTTTTTTGCAAATAACGTTTTGTATGTTGTTGCATCGTATAATTAAACAGGTTTTTACCATGTTGGCGATACATTTAATCGATTCAATATGCAAGCATTCACGAAAACAGCATTATTCCCCATGTGTGTCATATAACCTTTCAAAGTGTGGCACAAAATTACCCCGGGTGTGGGGTTAATTTGTGCCGCATCACTAAATGGCCTATAACTTCATACTGAACAAACCCAGGCACAAATAAAACCCGTTGAGCTGTTTGTGCAACATCTTAGAAAAGAATAAAAACATATAAATTGCCAGTTGTACCAGAAAAAAGTATCTAAAATGAAAAATCTTTTTGTATTTGTTATTTCCTTTAATCTTGTTATCAAGAGTGTTGCGATTCTATATTCTTGTATGGCCTTGATTGCATCTGTAATTTTTCTTAAGTGTAATTTTGATAAGTACGCCCACCAATGTTTTTTTGTACGTACGAGGCATATTTTGGAGAATTAGTCCTGAGAGAAAAGAAACGGGGTATTACTTTGTGACACACATAGTTTTGGTACTAGTGTAGTAGTATTCAATTTTGGGGTCTAACTTGGTGACAAACTGACTATAAACTTTGCGCCAGATTTTTGGTATTCCAAATATAATGTTACCAAAATATTAAAAAATTGTCAAAATTTTACTACTAATATGGATCATTTGGGACTCACCTGGCATTCCTGGCAACACAATGAGTGTATCACATTTTGTCACAAAGTTCCCCCTATATGTAGTGATTTTTCACAAATTACGAAAAAACTCATTCAATATTTTAGCAATCAATAACAATAAAACTATAACCTTGTCTCTTACAAATTTTACCCAAGAAAAACATACCCGTAGTCCTGAACAGCGCTTAGATTTTTCCTGGCAGAACAAAGTTTGCAGACCTCACAGAATTCCCCGAAAACTTGCTTGAGTGTAAATCTGTGGTGTAAATTCATCACAATTAAAAAAATACTATAGACAACGAAACTGTACTGTGTTCCAAAACGTTCATTGGGTATTTTTATTTAAAAAAATTGCGTTTGAAGTCGTACAAAGTAAAATATAAAAAAATTACTCAAATTATGTTCTGAAAAATGGGTGTGTCACAAAGTTTGACCTAAGGCACAAAATAACCCCTGTAACGGTATAAATTTTTGTTCTACTTTACAACTTTTATTTTACTACAATATGTGAATATTTAAAGATTTAAGGTTCTAAGGGTCAAATATCAGTGGATCTCTGGTTGTAAAAGTTCAAGGTGCCAGCTTTCGACTTATAGTAAGGAATAAACATATAGTAACGCTTCCAGACTTAAGTTTCCTGATGAGGAGGAAAATTTAACTGGATCTCAGGGATGGAAATGATCAGAGGTTGTAGAGGCCAGTTTGAGCATCGAAGTTTAAATTTATATATTATAGGTGTTGAAGTAGTAGTAAGAATGTGACACTTTTATACCAGAAGATTTTTTGTCACATTGGCACCTCAAGTCAGCAACTTACTAGCATTTCTACTTCCTGGAGCTGTCAAAACTGTTGTTAAGCGGCCATTTTACTAGATCGCATTAAACGAGATACGATATTTCCCTGCAGGGCAGAAGTGGTCAGTAATTACTAAAGAAAACAATAAATGTTTACAATATAATGATTCGTATTTCATTATACAGAATGAGTATCCAAGAAAAACATATTTTCAATAACAGTATATACCAGGAGTTAAATATCGTGTTCTTTATAAGTTAACTCGTACGGTTTTATATTTGACATTTCTTATGCCATTCACGTAATTTTATAGTTACATCAAGTGATATACGAAGTCATGACATACGCCTATTTCTATCACATTAATAAGTTAAGTTTTCTGCTGTCTAAGTCATGTTGGAATCAAACAGTGAATGGATTACTAAATTTTTTAGGGCAATTGACCCACGAAGAAATAATGTCAGCATAAAAGCATAACTCAGAACAAATTCAACACAAAAAGGCCTGGGTGGACCTTTAAACCAAAACGACGTATGATTCCAAATACGAATTTTTACTTCCGAGGTTACAATAGTTCGGTGATTGGTTTAAATTTCAGAAGGAAAGCAGGGATTGGTCCACACGCGTGCTGCAACGTCTAGTATGACAGCTGAGTCATAGCGGCGTGAACGATGTTATTGATTTAGCACGACTTTTAATGGGTAATTGTTTAAAGCAGTTACTCTTCCTGATTTTATTTCTTCGTAGCAATTGACGGTGCCGTGGCGGTGCCGGCTTAGAATAGCACCCCCCCCAACTCTACCCGTGGGTGCCGTAGAAGGCGGCTAAGGGATAACAAATCAGAAGGTGGGCAGCAGCACCTTCCCAGTCAAACACACACAAACTGCGCTCGCCAACCCGCCTGCCAAGCGTAGCGAGTATTGGCAAAAACCCCTTCATGGATTGGACAAAAAGAACCAGGCTCCCAGTCCCCGGCAGCCCCGCTATTCCTGGCTACGGTAGCGGCCACGGTAACGGTGGGGCACAGGGTGCTAAGAATCCCCGGCAGACGCCCGGCTACCACCCCCAACGACGACGACTGGCCCTGGTAACACACAACATACGCACGATGAGGACAGACGAGAAGATATATGAGCTGGAAGAAGAAATGAGTAAGCTACACTGGGACATTGTGGGGTTATCTGAAGTCCGTAGAGCGGGTGAGGACACGATAACCCTAAAATCAGGTAACCTACTCTACCACCGGGAGGGCGGCCAACAGTCCCAAGGTGGTGTCGGGTTTCTCGTCCACAAGTCCCTTACTAACAACATAGTTAAGATCGATAGCGTTTCCAATAGGGTCGTATACCTAATACTCAGAGTATCCAAACGATATTCGCTGAAGGTCATTCAGGTATACGCACCGACGAAGTCGCACCCGGATGATGAGGTGGAGGATATGTATGAGGACATTAGTCGGGCCATACATACCTCTGAAACGCACTTTCTAGTTGTTATGGGGGACTTTAACGCGAAGTTGGGTAAGAGAAGCGAGGATGAGTCGAAAGTGGGGCAATTTGGCTATGGACAACGGAACCGTAGGGGACAGAGGTTGGCCGACTTCCTGGAGAAAGAGGGACTCTTTATGATGAACTCTTTCTTTCAGAAGCCACCTCACAGGAAATGGACCTGGCTGAGTCTCGATGGTTCCACGAGAAATGAGATTGACTTCATTATGACCACCAAAAGGCAAATATTCACTGATGTCTCCGTGATCAACAGGGTTAAAACCGGTAGTGATCACCGAATGGTAAGAGGCACGGTGAATATTAATGTCAAACTGGAGAGGTCTCGTCTGATGAAGTCTACGCTCCGACCCACTCGTGCCCGTATTCAAGACCCCGAGAGCTTTCAACTTGAGCTATCCAATCTCTTCGATTGCCTTGAGAACATCGCTTCAGTGGATGAGATCAATAACAGGTTAGTAGAAACTGTCCATACAGTGGGTTCCAAGTACTTTAAACCCCACCGTACAGATAGGCCACAGAAACTCTCCAACGATACCCTCAACCTCATGGCTGAACGACGCTTATTGAAACTGCAGTCTTCGAATGATGCTGAAGCATATAGGCTGCTCAATAGACGAATATGGAAGTCCTTGCGACACGACATCCGGATCTTTAATACAAACCGTATTAAAGAGACGATAGAGCGGAAAAAAGGCTCCAAAGTGTTTGCAAGAGACATGTCTATTGGGCAAAGCTAGTTGACGAAGCTGAAGAGAGAAGACGGCAGTGTAGTGTCGACCAAAGCAGAAGTATTAGGAGAGGTAGAAAGTTTCTACGGACAGTTATACACCTCGGTCGCTAAACCTGTTAGCAGCTCGGTCAAAGACCCAAGAGCCAAGCTGACCCGACATTATACTGAAGATATCCCGGACATCAGCCTGTACGAGATAAGAATGGCCTTAAAACAGCTTAAGAACAACAAGGCGCCTGGTGATGACGGTATCACATCTGAGCTTCTGAAAGCGGGTGGAACACCGGTACTTAAAGTCCTTCAGAAGCTCTTTAATACCGTCTTACTCGAAGGTTCAACGCCAGAAGCATGGAACAAAAGCGTGGTGGTGCTGTTCTTCAAGAAAGGTGACAACACTTTACTTAAAAATTACAGACCCATCTCGCTTTTGAGCCATGTTTATAAGCTGTTTTCGAAGGTCATTACGAACCGTCTCAGTCGCAGGTTTGATGAATTCCAGCCTCCGGAACAAGCCGGTTTCCGAAAAGGCTATAGTACCATAGACCACATCCACACGCTACGGCTAGTTATACAAAAGACCGAAGAGTATAACATGCCTCTTAGTCTAGCGTTTGTGGACTATGAGAAAGCCTTTGATTCGATCGAGACGTGGGCAGTGCTTAAGTCTCTCCAGCGGTGCCGTATTGACTATCAGTATATTGAAGTGCTGAAGTGTTTGTACAAAAACGCCTACATGTCAGTCCGAGTACAGGAGCAGAGTTCGAAGGCAATTCCATTGCAAAGAGGCGTGAGACAGGGAGACGTTATATCTCCGAAACTGTTCACCGCTACATTGGAAGACGCCTTCAAGCTTCTGGAATGGCAAGGACTTGGCATCAATATTAACGGCGAATACATCACTCACCTTTAATTTGCCGACGATATTGTAGTCATGGCAGAATCCATGGAAGACCTCAGTACAATGCTCGAAGGCCTCCATCGAGTTTCCCAACGGGTAGATCTTAAGATGAACATGGACAAGACGAAAATTATGTCTAATGCCCATGTTGTACCTACCCCAATATCAGTTGGGAAATCAGTTCTCGAAGTTGTTGACGAGTACATCTACCTGGGACAGACAGTCAAACTAGGCAGGTCCAACTTCGAGAAAGAGGTCAATCGTCGAATCCAACTCGGCTGGGCAGCGTTCCGGAAACTTCGCGAAGTCTTCTCGTCAAAAAACCTCAGTGCCTCAAGACAAGAGTCTTCGACCAATGTGTGTTACCAGTGATGACTTATGGCGCTGAAACGTGGTCTCTTACTATGGGCCTCAAAGATAAGCTCAAAGTCGCACAACGAGCTATGGAGAGGGCTATGCTCGGGGTTTCTCTACGCGATCGTATCAGAAATGAGGAGATCCGTAGAAGAACGAAAGTCACCGACATAGCTCAGAAGATTAGCCAGTTGAAGTGGCAGTGGGCAGGGCACATAGCACGCAGAACAGATGGCCGATGGGGCCGAAAGGTTCTGGAGTGGAGACCACGTACCGGCAAGCGCAGCGTAGGTCGTCCACCGACACGGTGGACAGACGACCTGAGGAAGGTCGCAGGACGACGTTGGATGCAGGCCGCTTCCAACCGGTCCTTTTGGAAAATCATGGGGGAGGCCTATGTTCAGCAGTGGACGTCCTACGGCTGAGATGATGATGATGATGATGAATTGACGAAGAAAACAAACAAGTATACCTGCATATATATTATGCACTTTGCCTACAAACGAAGACCGTTACGAACATCCACAGAATTCGCCCTTTTTACATAGGTCTATCTATGCGTACATCTTTAAAATTGTTCATGGTCGTACAGCGCTCTCGCTCTGCTACCAAGCAGGTTTGAAGCTCTGCGCTACACAGAGAAAAAGGATCAGCCTCGTCAATTTCTAAGCAAAGTTATCATGATTTTACTCCCACAGATCCACTACACAGCCAAAGATTAAAAAAAGAAACAAACTCAATATAAGCCATTGTTGTGGTTTTACCGCCATACGATTTAAATATGATTAAATACGTACTTATACTAGGCAAGTTACCCTGTCTCTATTAAAGCTATTCCATGGATCCTCTACATATAACGAGCGGTAGATGAGGCGGAAAGCAGCCCAATTCCGGTTATTATACCCATAAACCTGCGCAGTAACGATGTATTTGTTACGTTTTATGCTTTATGGACTTGATATTGGATGCTGAAAATTTTAAGGATTACAGTCTTGTATTATTAAATAATTGGATCACAGAATGGTTACGCGTAATTACCTCTACATTTAATAAAACTATAGGGGTAGAATTTCTGTTCAATAAAAAATAGCTAAAAACCGAATCAGGGGGATGTAAGGAGCGAAATCGAACTAATTTAGGTTTTTCTAATTTTTTTTGTTTTTCTGGTTGTCTGTCTGTTAATCTGTCTGTTTGTACGGGCTAATCACCGAAACGATTGGACCAATTTTAATGATATTTTGTATGGTGGAAGCTTATATCTCTAGTCAACATATAGAATACTTTGATCCCGGTAAATTTATGAGTTCCTAATAGGATAGTAAAAAACTGTTATCAACCGTATCCCGCGAGGCCACGCGAGCGAAGCCGCTGGCGGGTCAGCTAGTATAAATAAACCGACTTTAAACTTTATGCTTAAAGCACTATGTTATATATATTTTTACACTATGATTGTTTCTATTTTATGGCATATCTCTGAAACTTTTCAACCCACGTGTTTTGATATATGAATGGAACCAGGAGGAATGAGATGGAACAACGAAAACCAATATATCCAAAAATAATCGTTCATATCGGATAATTCAGTAAAAAGTAGTGGTTATAAATTTAAATATAAAGGTTTTCGCTTAACAGGATCATTCTTTTTTGGAAGTTGGTGAAAATTATTCCATTGAAGTTTTGCAAATTTAGAGAGATAAATAGTAAGACAACAATTTAAGTTTAAAAGTTAGTTACCTAGGTGTACCTAATTTAGTGGTTCGTGCGTTACTTTGCGTAAATCCATATTTACTATTAAAAGAAAACGTATTATATAAAAAACTTTTAATATCACAGGCTTACCTACCTATATGCCTACTACAGAAAAATAGAAGAGTCTACATTCTTTATTTCACATTTAATACATTTTAGGTTTAGTGTTATTTGTGAGTTTTGCCAAAACATGCATACATGAGTTTTGATTCTAGGTATTTATGTACACAAAAAAGTTTCTGGAAAGACGTAGACTAGTAGTAGTAACACTTTTCTGAAACATAAAAAACTAAATGATTATAGACCGTAGACCTAATTTAGTCGATGTTTCCATCATACCGATGTTATAAACGCAAAATTATGTGAGTGTCAGTCAGTATGTAATTATCACTCAAGACTGTATAACTATGGTCAGTTATTGCTCTTAACATCTGATGGTAAAACCCATCTAATAAACGTGAAGCTGAATATATAAAAACCCACAACTATTATAACCTTTCAGAACTATTATTGTTCTGAAAGGTTAGGCACAGTTAAGTGGTTCTTACGAGTACATCTAGTTTTCAATGAACCCAGTCTATATAACTTTTAACTAATAGGTACTCATCACTGTCATTTTATTTCTTACTGGTTGGTTTATGCAGTTGGTAGCATCCGTGCATTCTGATACGCTGGTACCGAGTTCGATCCCCGGTCAAAAATGTGTATGCATAAACATGTCTGTTTGACCAGTGTCTGGGTGTATATGTATATAAATATATATATTAGTCATCAGGTTGCTATAATATAAGCTCTGCCTAGTTTGGGACCTGAAGATCTCGTGTGGATGTTGACCCATATCATCAAATAACATGTATAACATTGGAATCAAACAACTTTAAACTGTTAGAAACGTTTCAATCAAAATGTTATAAAATACTAGCTGACCCACCAGCAGCTTCGCTCGCGTGGCCTCGCGGGATACGGTAATTACAGATTTCAATTAGGGGTCGAATTTCATAAAATCCCGTCTTAGTGAGTACATAGGTCCAAAAAAGAACCCCCATGCAAAATATTAAGCTTTCAGAACTCGCAATAACGAAGTTTTATACAAACTATCAACCCCAAAAGAAACTCTTAGGGGTTGAATTTCATAAAATCCCGTCTTAGTGAGCACCTACGTCCTAAAAAGAACCCGCATGCAAAATTTGAAACTCCTAGCATTTGTAGTTTCTGATATTTCGTGATAAGTGAGTGACCTTTCGCTTTTTTATATATATAGATAGATACGACATTTTGATTCAAACGTTTAGAACACTAAACTTCTCAGTGATTCTGGTCTATACATTCTGTGTCTAATAAAGAGTTAGGAATAAAATAATATAAAATATTTGCTATATATTAATTCCTTCAATGTTGTGTAATTTCAATATATTGTTAAGTAAATAATATTCAATGCATTTCACAGATGCCGGTTTTCTAATTACCCCTGCATTCATATAAAAGCTCCACCGGTATTTAGTTAGGGTTGAGCGGGGGTGCACGCGGGAGGTGGGCCCCGTAACTAATTTGTGGATTAAACCACATTTGCAAATGTAATTTGTATTCATTAAAACATCGCGGCAGCGTACGTGTTATGTTTTAAAACAAACCAACAGCATTTACAATGAGGCTGTGTCGCGGTGACAGCGTTGTTCGTTAGAAAAGCCTGCAACACAAATACCTTTCTAGTAATGAATAGCTAACAAGGCCTACAGCTAAATATGAGATTTATTTACAAGTGTATGTAAATGGAGTATATATATATATTTACATTCTGTGTACTAAATATCGGGAATTTGTCAATAAAACAAAAAATACAAATTATTCACTTAAATTTATTTTATCGCCTTCAAAGTAGGCCCCATCGCTTGCAATACAACATCTCCAACGCTTCACCCAGTCTTCCATACATTTTTCATAGGCTATTTGCGGTATGGCCTTTAGCTCATTCAGCGAATTTTCTTTTATGGCTTCTATCGACTCAAAACGTTTTCCTCCAAGTGGTAATTTTAACTTGGGAAATAAAAAAAAGTCAGACGGAGCCATATCAGGTGAATACGGTGCTTGGTCGAGAACTTTTGTTGAATTTTTCGCTAAAAACTCTTTCACTATAATGGCTGTTTGTGATGGTGCATTATCATGGTGCAGCATCCATGAGTTGTGTTGCCACAAATTTATGTGAGGATGAGATAATAGCTTTTCTAGGAAGGAAGCGCTCCTTATGAGCTTTGTCTCTTGCCCACTATACACGATGATTTCACTTTTTTTATAAAAATCCTTGCAAGATCGTGGCGATCTTGCAGCGGAAACTCCCTGAGGATCGGTATCAGACATGCTCTAGAGAAACCTAGGCTAATTACATTTAATTCTCACATTACACTCAATTCAAAAAAAACCCTGACAAGGATATGGTTGTAAAAAAATATATAAAATATGTAAAAAACTATGTACGTTATTTTTACATAGAAAAGCCAAAAACGTTCAATATAAAACAAAGTTCATACCAAATTCAAAACAAACATCACCCAAATCAAATCAGCGTATTCAATAAAGGCGCGAAGCCGCTATCGGCTCAGCCCAACTATATTGACTCGACGACGAGTAGGTGTACAATAGGTATGTATGTTGTACGTAGCACCTACCTACTGAAGCTAGCTTCGCGTTTTCGCATCTCACACAACTTTATTGTCCCGTCGTTCAAACGCGACAGAACGTAATAGAATTAAATTGGGAGACGCGCTGCTCTGTTATGTGGAAAATAATAACACGGAGTGGCTGTTATCTGAGGAGTTTTCACGCGCCGGTGGCAGGGGTCCTCACTAATGGAAATCCAGCCAATGATAATCTGTTTTCTACACCATTAATCCTGAACTAAGTCTGAGTACAATCTGCGGCGTCTCCGGGAGTGCGACTTGAGTTTTATGCCCTCGTTAAGGTCCGCAATTTGTGGAGTCGGGCTGTTAAGACGGCGAGCCGTCGTTCGCCCAAATCCGACCGACACCGACCGTGGACTTTCTTAATCTTACGATATTGAGCCAGAGGTAATTGTTTCAAAATTGTAGCTCCGGATAGTTGTTTCGAGGTGCCCGTGCAGAACTAATGGCCCGCAATAATCAGTTTATTTGAATGACTATTGCTTCTATATACTTCGCTAGCAGCAATCGTTTTGTGGGGGTTTAAACGTGAAATTTTACCAGGATCCATTTTACAAAAATAAACAGATGTTAGTCATAGTTAATTTATATTTAAAATTATATACTGACATAGAATCTTACGTATGTACCTAGCCTATACATCTGATTGTAGTTAAATTTCTGAATGTGAAGGGAAATCTTTTTAGTGGTTCAATAAACAAGTTATATTCAAGAAGAGAGTGAAATGAAACAGATTTTCTTTTCAGTACCTATTTAAAGTGCGACTTATCCGAATAACCAATACTTTAGCGTAATAGAGCCCGAGTCAGCGGCGGAGAAGCATAATAAAAACGAAAGTAATCATGCAAATTGGTGAAGGAGGAAAGTTGAATTAAAAACTGGGTTTGTTTGTAGGGAGTTGCCGGGAGATGGTGGGGCAGAGAGGAGGGTAATGTGTCTTAATGACCGCAATGGATGAGCACCGTAATCCGCCCTCCGGCGCGCACGCCCGCAACCTTTTGCTCCTACACTTTATCTACCTAATGTATATTCGCATATTATTATCCAAGACAATAAGACTCAATTGTCCCGTATATCTCATTGAAAGCACTTCGAATAATTTCAGCGAGCTTGAGCTGATTTATCAAATCTGAGAGACATATGGTAGTATGCGTGCAAGTAATCAAACGGAACCCCCAAAGCAGGACACGAGTACAGCCTCAGGTCAGCAATAAGGCGACAACGCGACAGCTCAAGCGAGACGAGCTTGTCGCACGCACGACACGACATCATCAAATCAACATTTGCAGATTCGCGAAGCTTTCCCTGGGAGATTTAGAGGTGGAAGGAAAATAAAAAAGTTCGTAGAGGAATCCCGCTTGATCCCTGTTGCCTTTATGGTAATGCCGGGATGCGTGTATTCGACTATTCAATTTATATTTTTTTCCCTTTCGCCTTATTTCTTTCTCTTCGAAATTATCTATCCTTCGAATTTCGTTTCGCACTGTATTGTATACGGGATTCGATGTTTGCGAATAAGGTACGGCTTCGGCTGAAAATATCAGGGATAACCGCGGCGGATTGGCTTTGTTCCCCAGTTCAAAGAAGTTTTCCTTTCCGTGGAAATATTATGTGCATAAAATGTTTGGAGTGTCGGAAGCCGACGGGAAACAAACTTGTGTCGAGGTATATTGCCAGTCGCGCGGAGCTTTCGAACTTTGTTCGCCGCAACAAAATGCATTTTCAAACTTCGAGGAACACGTTTGTCTACAGTGCATAAACTACCTGTAAGTACTAAGTATGTGAAACTTCAGAGTTATATATTAACCCACTATAGTTAGACCTATTTAATCACTTGGTACGGAATGTTGATATTCTGGACACCCGCGCGGGTGTTACATGGCATTACAGGTAATATTATAGATAGATAAACTCTTTATTGCAACACACATTATAAAATATGTAAATATTACATATATAATAATATATATACATAGACTATAACATTACTTATACTAATTAATAAATAAGAGAATGAAAACAAGTTGTAGTAATGCAGTACGTAGCTAATGCGAGAGGTAAAACGCTTTGACACGCTGTTTGAAAGTATCTAAGGAAGGTGCACATCTAATTTGTACTGGTAAAGCGTTCCACAGGCGAACAGCTTCAACGCTAAAGGAGCCAAAAAAGGGGTGTGATGTACCGGGATTCCTAACAATAAGTTCGCTGATGACCGTAGGGAAAAAGACCTTCCGACATGTAGAAATTCGATTTTTTCCTGAAGATAGCGCGGGAATGAAGGATTGAACAATGTACTATAAAGTAGGGACAATATATGAGTATTCCGGCGATAGCGTATGGGAAGCCACTTGAGTTTAGTGCGAAATTCAGAGACATGGTCATATTTGCGTAGGCCAAATATAAAGTGTATGCAGAAATTTTGAAGACGCTCAAGTTTATTCAGCTGGTCCTCTCTAAGGTCTAGATAGCAGACATCAGCATATTCGAGAATAAGGAGTAAGAGTGATTGTGTTAGTGAAATTTTAGTGGTAGTTGGTTAGAAATTGCGCAACCTGCGTAGAGATCCAGCAGACGCAAACATCTTTCGGCTAGTCATCGACAGTTGAGGGTCCCAGCTCAAGTGCTTATCAAGTGTGATGCCTAGATTTTTAACAGTATCGCTAAATGGAATAATCACCCCACCAAAGACGACACGAGGCAGCATATCCCAATTCACCTTACACAGTTTTCTGAAACTACCAATGATTATTACTTGAGTTTTAGTGGGATTTACTTTTAGACCATGAGATTTGCTCCATTCGGCAATATGATACAGATCCTAGTTCGTAGTCTCAACTGCTGCAGCCAATTTATCGGGAGGAGCTTGATTGTAAAATTGAAGATCGTCTGCGTATAGGTGGTAGGAAGAAGTAAGATTATGCGATAAAGAATTGATAAAGAGCGCAAAAAGAAGTGGAGAAGGGACGCCACCCTGAGGTACCACAGCTGACGTGTTGCAGCCTCAGGAGAAGGACTTTTCGAGGCGAAACCGTTGTCGGCGACCATACAGGTAATTGTGAAACCAGTCAACTACTGTTGGAGATATGTTAAGAGTGCGTAAAATGGCAAGAAGAATGTCAAACTCAACAGTATTGAAAGCATTACTGAAATCAAGAAGTGTCAGCACAGTTAACTGGCCGTTTTCCATTCCAAAACGTATGTCATCAGTTATTTTTACAAGTGCAGTGACTGTGCTTTGTCCTGGACGAAAACCGGACTGAAAAGGATTCAATAAGTCATGTGTGGTAAGAAAGGAGTTTAGCTGGTTATGAACTAGACGCTCAAGAATTTTAGAGAAATAAGGAAGGATAGAAATGGGACGGTACTCAGAAAAGGACTTGGGATTCGTTTTCTTAGGCAGCGAAATAATTTATGCGTCCTTCCACATGGAAGGAAACACACCATTGGTGATAGAATAATTAAGAATATGGCATAGAATAGGAAGTATACAGCCAAGGATAAGCATGTTTCTACTAATGCCATCAACTCCGACAGCGTTTGAGGTAATGGAGAGCACACTTTTCTTAACATCACAAGCAGTAAATTGATAGAAGACAAAAGGTGAGAGGTCAGGAGTTGCAGTGTTAGTAAGAGAAACTAAGGTACATGCTTTGGCAGAGTCATCAATCTGAGATACTTGCAAAAAATGTTGATTTAAAGAGTTAATATCTACATTGTTTGGATTTGATTTATAGCAAGATTTTCCAACTCCTAATGACCTCAGAAATTTCCAAACTTTCGTTGGATCATTATCTTGTACAGAGTTGTAGATATAGCGTCGTTGGGCATCCCTACAATCGCACAATTTATTTGCATCGTTTGGTCGATACTTATATTTTGATTTTATATTAATATTGACTGGTAAGTAATATTGACTGTTCTTAAAATTAATCATGATTTGAATAATCTAATTTTGATACTACTATTTTATCAACACAAGTATTTTATAACATATAGTCGTCTAATATATATCTTCGTTCTTAATAAACTCCTTAATAGCACAATAAGTGTTAGCAAGACAATTTTCCAATCCATAATTAATTAGACAAAACAAATTGCTTGATGAACCACTCAAAATTTCCACTAAACTGTGTACAAGCAGGCATGTTGAAATTTAGCGTTGTTTCTCGTTCATGAATAAATCATAAGTAGCGAACGGCCTCACGCCTTTGTAATACTACATAATACATTAAAACGTTGAACAGATTGCCTTCTGCTTTAATAATATGGAGAACGAAGGCCCTCGTTGTATATTATGTGCTGAGTCTGTATGTTATGTATGAATAACACATAAATTAGCGTTGTCTGACGTGCCAAGGTGTACGTAAAATCGTATACAACGTTCATATATCTACACCATTTCCAAAGATAAATGTGTGTATTAAAATTATCTCGACCAAACTTTGATCTACTAGACACACACTAAACAGATTTTTCGACTTAATTTTGTGGGAACAAATTAATAAGTAAATGAGGTTAGTAACCTCATTTCAGAAATTCTAAACATTAGTAATAAATGAATATAGTTCTTGATTCCAGTTCATTATATGTACATTAATCTTATGTAGGAAGTCGTACTGAAAAATTAGACTCTAACAATCTGTAATAGAAGCTATATGAAAATGATTTAATTCTGTGGACGTAAAGGAACGTAGCGATCTGTCTAATCTTGAATAATGGCTGCTATTCATCTTCGGGACTATGTGTAATTGGACTTGCTTGTGCCTAATAGTCCAAATCACAAGAAAACTGACCGAATGTATTTTGGAAAGTACGATGTTCATAATAAAGGTGAAATCGTGGGATTGCTTTCGAAACTCTTACATAAATGGCTGGTGTTTATATATTAATTACTAGGTTAAAAATTTGAGCTCGTACAAAATTTCTAAGGTTTTGTTGCTATTACTTTTACTACTTACTAGCGAGTAGGGAAAGCCGTCAATGGATAGGCATATCAAAAAACTATTCATAAATTATAATTTTCAATCTTTCGGAATTTTTCCTTGAAGACATGAATTTGACGTGAAATTCATAGACATTATTGCAAATTGCAAACGCCTAAATCTGGTTAGTAAATTGAATAGATTGAATATTGGGAGTCACCGGTTTGCTCTTACTTTCCTTACAGACACGTTCAGAACCTACTCACTAGAATACGCGTAGTATATGAGTATAAAGTGATTTTCTATGAGCATATACTTATACTGCCGATTAAACCTTATTAAACCTGAAGTTTTAACTTGATATAGAAATAGAAAATAAAGTTTAAAGTTAAGGCACGCTCGTATCCTGATAATAGTAAAAAGCAGATTTTTTAAACAACTAGTGTAACGAAACAGATCGATAATATATTATGAATAAAAAACAAAGGTTAGAGAATAGGAAAAGAGTAATAACCGAATAGAATTCATAAATATACGAGTAACTCTCTTTCAGCATAAAAAAATCCTGAATAGGTCCACAAAAATAAACTTTCACGTCCAAACTCTCAGAATTTTCAGCGATAACACTATATTTTTTTTAGGTAATACATAGCCAACGTATAGTACTAAAGTAATAACCAGCAGTTTTTCAATTCTGTTAGTATATATCGAAAAATATAAAGAAAACGTACAAAATTAACGCATTTTCGCACTACATCGTCCAATCTAACAAGCGATTTTCAACCTTACGTAAAGCATCGTAAATTATTTTAAAATTGGGGTTGGACCACGTCTTAAAATAATATTATTATGTACTTGCTAGGAACTACGTACTAGAGTTTCCTAAAGAGGTAGGGCAGAGGCAGAGAGGGACGGAGACAAAGAGACATGCGATTTTGGCACTCCTCTTCTCATCAATATCTTATTCTCCATTCATAGTTAGTAAGTATAAAATATTACAAATATCAGCATATAGTTTGAAACGAGAATAAGTACTTATATCCGTTAAGTTGACCATCATTATTTTTTATGTTATAAATACATAAACCGTTTAAAATTCATTAATGTACTCGTAAGTGCGACTTCCGAGATGGCTTAGAGATTAAGGTAAAACCAACCATATGGATTAAGTTAAATAATAATATGGTTGGGTATTCTAGCACACTCTGAACGATACACTTCCAAACTTCTCACCATTTGTTAATATATGCTTATTATTTATATAATATAAACGCATGTTGTTCAACTTGACAAGCTTTGTAGCCGTTAGTAGCTGTGCAAGTAAAATACTTAATTTTAAAACAAATAAAAACATGCTATAGGTACTCGTATATTTACTTACGTATTGTAGGTGTTCTATATAAACAACAGACGCCAATTCCACCAGAATGAACAGACGTGGACGTGCAAAAGTACCTATCAACATCAACAGAGGCGCCAAAAGCCAGCATCGTAGCGCAATTACATTTTTTTGATCCTCAATAAATTGACAATTTTATCCGGCGACTGGCATTCGAGAGAGTCGACCTCCAGGCAGCCTTTTAAATATATCGAGTATTTCAGTGCAGCGATACTGGCGGGTTGTTTACAGTGGGGTCTGGGGTGCCCGGGCTCCGAACCACCCCCGGGGTGTCAAGATGGCGGCGTCGTCAAGGCAACGCTGCACTTGCTTCCTTAATCGACCGTCGCAGGCATCGCGTCTGGGTACAGCCTCATTTATGTATCGTACTGCACTTGTGTGTTTTAGGTTTAGGGAGACACCTTCAGGATTGTCTGGTATATGTAATCAGTTAGATAATATTGACTACGATGAAGTATTTATGTATGTTTCTAATAATACAACGTCTTAAACAGTTGTATAGTAGTTGTAGGCACGTATCCTTTCAGTTCAAACTTTTAAAGTTAGTCACTAGTTTTCCAAGGGAAAGTTATAAAAACCAGAATTCCCTGAGAGCAAAAACAGCAAATACACTACGATTTTAACAGATTTTTTTCTATAGCTTAGTTGACAAAGTGACAGAACGGAATTCTGGTATTGAAGAAGCTTGTTTTTTAGCTTTATTTACTAACAATGAAATGAGAACTTAAGGATTATCGTCTACATCCGTATACATTTAGTGTATGTCTCTAATAACTATGTAGATCACAAAAAATCAATAAAGTAGTCCGTGATGTACCTAGATGTAAAAAAGTGTCGATAGGTACCTATTTTCTACCGACTTCCAAAAAGGAGGAGGTACTCAATTCAACAGTATTTTTTTGTAATCTTTGTTACCTCATAACTTTCGATAGGGTGAACCGATTCTCAAAATTCTTTTTTTGTTAAAAAGCTGGTGCTTAAATTAAATTTCATCAAATTTGATCCAGTAGTTTTTGAGATACACTCCAATAACTGAATAGAATGGAAGTCGGTATTAAAATTTTTCAATTTGTACTTGTTTTTAATCAGCACTTTATTATTATCGAGAAAACTTTGTTTTTCTGTTGCTAACTAGGTATAGACTGTGATAGTGCATATTAATTTTACGCTGCATATGTTTTATCTGTGACGACAACATGACTTACAACTTGTACAACTATTTACATTACATTTGATATGTTTATCTACAGCAAGTAGGGTTAGTTATCTGAGCATTGAATATGTCTGCTTATTTCACTGAATGAATGATAGTTAGGTGCCTATGGTTGATCATTATTACAACTATTATGAAAACGAAGCAAATTTAAGGTTTTAATTTACATCATATCAGCCACTAAAATAACCATTTTGAGTCCCGTAATAAAATGATATAAGATGACTCAAGCGTCTACTCTATTTGTAACTCTGCATCACAATGTGTAAATAAATGCATTGACACATTGTGATACACACACAATACACATGTGTATTTACAGCGTGTAACAAAAATGTGTAGTAAAAACCACACACGCAGAATCTTACATACAGTTAGGACCTAGCTACTGCGTCCCAGGCAGTAGTAAAAATTCCGCGTTGTGAGTATACACATTTTTTCTAATATTCAAGCAGATTCATCCCTGAAAAACTAGGCCAAAGACAGCAATGACCTCCAGAACGTAGACTAGATAAGCGAGGCCTGGGCTGTGGTGCGGCACGGGGAGAGGACGTATGCAGGGTAGTGAGATGGATGTGAATGAAGAGGTGGCGTGGGATTGCAGAGCGCATTGACCCCAATGAACTTCAAGAATAGGCATGTCAAATAGGGCTGCCCAAAAACATTTCGGCTAATATGTATTGAACTTTGTATGAAAAAAGTTAAACGCGATTAAAATTCTGATACTTTCCCGCATGTGAATCCTGGCTAGGTACTTAAATATATGCACAGCTTTCAATATTACTGCACCTTTTTGTTATAATTCACTTATACTTCTAGGTAGGTACTAATAATTTGTTTTGTACATACATAGATACTACGAATAAATGGCTTATTATTTATTCGTAGCATAGATATGTTCTACGAAATCCACGTGAGAAAACGCTGACCATACTTCAAGACTTTACATTTTAAATAATTATATCTACGAGTATATAGTTCTGAGTGAGAAAACGCTCGGTACTCTCTACATTTTTAACCGACTTCCAAAAAGAAGGAGGTTCTCAATACGACTGTATTTTTTGTGTATAACCTCAGAACTTTTCCGATTTTGAAGATTCTGATGATTCCATTTGAAAGCTGGTTCTTCTCATGTGGTCCCATTTTAATTTTATCAAGATTTGTCCGTAGATTTTTTTTAATAATAATTTATCATCAATAACGGGTCTTAAAATGTTGAGTAGGTATCTTCACTAATAGGACGGAAGTCGGTAAAAAATTTTTCTAATGGTTTATTCTAATGTGAATGGGTGGATGCAGTGATTTTTATTTTGTAATTTATGACGTAGCCATGAAACATCAGCGTAATGCACCTCATAATATTTACGTAGGCTACGCTTATTTGTTGGTAGTATAGGTACGTTTGGGTTGTTCATGAAGCATCTCTAAATTTCTATTTCCAAGTTTACACTTGGGTCCCCCTATTTAACCGAAGGGTAATTTCAAAGTTACGAATACGTAAAGGTGAGTTTTACGACGTCACAAAAGTAATCGCGAGCTTCAGCCGAATCGTCCCTTCACGTCCGTCCTTTGTCACTTTAACGGCGAACCGGGTCAAACTCGTTTCCAGAAAAAACAAATCCTCAACGACCGATTTGTAAATAAACTACGTTCAAGAGTCCTTACTTTGGCTATCAGTTAGGTCGGCTGGTAATCCAGTGGTAGCGAGCCACTGGCCTCGCTCGTGTGCAACCGGCTACGGCAATAAAAAAGAGTTATAGTTGAGAAGAAAAGGAAAGTCTCGCGTCTCTGGCCCGGGCCGTTAGTTAGGGATCAAGGGCTCAGCGCTCGGTGGGCGATAATCATAATTTTTACTTACAAGAGGAGTAGAGCATTAGCCGACAAATCTTTCCTAACTGCTGGAACTTCGCGACTCGTATAGCCTGTGGCCGACGGTCGTATATTTTAGCGTACAGGTGCTTTGCAGTGGGCGAACGGGGAATTGTGGATGCACTTGTTCGGTGGTGCACTTTCTGGGTATTAACTTTTATATAGTAGAGTTTGATAGATCGATATTAAGTTATTTCACGAGTAGATTCATACAATTAGAGAAGTATCCGTCATGCATACGAATGATTTACCACTTACAGTATTTCCGAGCGACTTAGTTTGATGACTGGAATGATAATTAGTCCAGTGCTAAAACAATAATTACTTTGTTTATGACTTTTAAAGCACTATGCCTGAGTAGTGAGACCAAGCTTTATTATGAATAGTTGCGATATCATCAATACGAAATAAAAAGGTTATAAAAAAGTCTTCTTTCGGTTGGATAAAGCTTGTCAAGCTTCTCAATCGATTTCGCTTCGTCGTAGTCGTCTGTCGGATTCGTAGATGTCCCATGTGACATTAAAATCAACTAGAGAGTTAAATCCGATGCTCGGACGGAACGCCTCGGTGACCTAGTGGGTATGGTTTGAATCCTGTCTGAGAATGTGTAATCACACCTTTGTTTTAAAACAATTTAAAATGCACATGCCACCTATATGGTGAGCCAATCAACTTTGGCACTTCTATACTTAGTTACTAATTATTATTATTCCTCCAGCAAAAAAAATTACGTCTGCAATTCATCTGACATGCGGTTATAAAAATCTCACTATGGTACTTATGTCTCTCCCGTCTTCAAATGTTATAGTATTATTACGTATTTCCTTTATATGTTATATATAGTACTGAATAAGAAAAATATACTATACCTACCGTTGGTTGTTACCTTATCACAAATCGTTCAGGAGAAATATTGACTTTGATAATTCTAGAAATATACTTAACGAGTGTGCACTGAATAAGGTTATAGGAATCCTTCGGGAACTACATGTCGAATTGGAATAAAAAGTAGGCTTTGGGTTACAAACCATCTCCACTCCTAATTTCACTCAAATACGTTCAGTCCTTTTTGCGTGATTAACTAACAAACTTCCAAATATACAAACTTACAAATCTATTTATATATAAAAAACAAGTCGTGATAGTTACACAATTTACAACTCTCGAATGGCTGGACCAATTTTTATGATTTTAGTGTTTTTTGATTTGTCATACGAGTTTCTTGGGGAAGGACATAGGATACTTTTCATCATCATCATCATCAATCAACACCACACGGGTGAAACCGCGGGGCGCAGCTAGCCGTAAATTTTTATTATTTTTATGTTTTTCTACAGACTACCAAAAAAGGAGGTCAATCTCAATTCGACTGTTTTTTTTTTATGTTTGTGACCTCATAACTTCCGACTGGGTATTCCGATTCTCAACATATTTTTTTGTTTGAATGCTGGTGCTTCCCGTGTGTCTCATTTAAATTTCATCAAATTAGGTCCAGTGGTTTTTGAGATACACTCCAATAACTGAATAGAATCGAAGTCGGTATTAAATTTTTCAAATTGTACTTGTTAGAGTGGCTTCTTGGGGAAAGACATATGATACTATTCATCATCATCATCATCATCCAACACCACGCGGATGAAACCACAGGGCCCAGTTAGTTTGTAATTTAGAGTGTGATAATAAATACATTATCGACTGTTGCTACCTACGAGTAAACCGTTAGGTACTTAACACACATTGTTCAGAATAAATTTCGACTAGGTCACTGGATCATCCTAGAAATATAGTTTATATAAATATTTGAGTTTAAGAATAGGATACATATCTAGTAAACAATATAACAAGAGGGCACAAGTAGTCCAGCACAAGCGGCAGTAGAGAGTCATGTCACGTGGGTTATGAGGACACTGTACAGTGCGTTAGGATGGGCTGCCGTCGAACACCTATTCAGAATATGTGAACACGGCGCACGTGAGCAAAGATGTGGAGACGACCTGTACCTAAAATATGTTTTATAAACCCTACATCCAAAAAGTTACGCAATTAAGGCACTCAAAAAAATGGTTGTCTGTAATGTCTACGTGCGATAATTTTACCTGATAACGTCATAAGACAACTCGAACGGTTAAGCCGATCGTGCCTCTCTATCGCTTGTTCCGCGCTCTCGCTTGCACGCTCGGCTCAGGCGGAACACAATGAGTCATACTTTTTGGTGCGTGCAGCCCGCGTTCATAGATTTATAAGACGTTATCACGTCAAAAATAACCTATTTCCTTTGCCAAGTCCTTTTTACTACGGTTTACTCCGTGAGGGAACGGTGTTAAAGAATTTCCTCCGCCGCCGTCGGGAAGAGAATCACAAAAGGCAAGTAAACCTTACTTCTGTGGTCTTGATTAGTACCACTGCAGTGGCATATAACTACGTCCTACCGTAAATCGCATTATTTTGTGTAGGTATGTGTGTGTGTGTGTGCGCGCACTTGCGCTCTTATGCTTCGCGGTAGAATATTTTAGCACTGTGATATGTTACACGTTAAACAATTTTAGGACGTTGGGCAAGTAGACCTTAAAGTATGAAAGAAATATGCAGTCATGGGGACTGCCGACACACCATGCCGATCTGTCACAGCATGTCGGTAACGGATGCAACTCCGTCACTAGCATGTTCGTGACGCGAGCCCTTAAGTTTAGCACCTACAGATAAGTGCTAAAGAAATGTTCACTTTAAAAAAACAAAAGCATCATATAGCAACTCCACTGCATCGCTATTCCGCCTGAGGGCCGGCTCGAGCGGATTTGTTTTATGCCCGCGGAAGGCGACTGCCGCGACCGACCGACGTCTCCTTAATTTTATTACGGGACCCGATCCCGGAGGAAAACCTCCTAATTGTGTCTCCAACCTGGACGGTAATACCTATTCCGCTTCGGTATACTCTTTTGTTCGATAGGTAGCTTTGAAATAAAATAAAATACTTACTCATTCAACCTGATTTGTTCCAATGCTAGGGGAAAGATTTTTGCGCGGACTAATGGTCCAGGCTTTCTTTACGAGTATATCCAAGAAACAAAGAATCTTTCGTCCGTCTTAACTATTTAAGTACTAGAATGTGCCTCGGTAGGTATAATAGTATAAAAGGAAAGGGAAGCGCTCGCAGCGGAGCTTGTCTTGGCAATCTAAACCGATCAATAAGTTAAGCCACGTTTGCTGCGGTTAGGAGTATGATGGGTGACCGCTAGTTGCATTATTCAACTGAGCGCTTCCGTGCTTGGGAGAGCTCGTTAAGCCGTCGGTCCGGGTTGTTTCTTTAAGGACAACAGTCGTTGGAATATGTAGAGGGCTTTCGGGCCGCCTGAAAACTTCGACATGGGTTGGCCACTAGCTATAACCACGACAAGCCGCACTGGTCCCGTGTGATGGATTATGGCCCAACTCCTTTCTCTGAAAGGAAAGCTCGAGTCCCAGCAGTGGGAACATAATGGGCAGGTTATGTAAGGAAAGGGACTAGATGGCTAGATATGCTCGCCAACTGTTATACTTGTGTAGAGTAGATATATGATATATTCTGACATTATTTATAGACCGCTTCATTAACTCAGCTGGTTGGCCCATCCTATGTTCAATAATTGGCCTGGATAAATATTTGTGTGATGAACAGAATTTTTTGTTCTCGAATCTTGGCTGTTGTGTGTTGTGGGAATCCTAGCGTGTAAACGTTAATAGTATATACCTAGGTACATCTCTGCGTGATTATTTTTAAAAAATCTAGAAATCTTTTTAAAATCTAGCATAGTGAAATAAATTCAATGATAGATAGCCATTAAGTATGTACCTATTATGTTTTTCCCGCCATCTCCAAGTAACTTATGTAAACGTAGTTTTTTAGAGGTAGATATACACTTTGAAAATTAATTAAAAAAATTAAAATAATTATAGTGTGTGTGATATTGTTTTTATTTAAAAGGTATTATTATTCCATTATTGTATAGGTAAATATGAATTCGGGCATATGAGCGCCACGGCTAGGTCGAATAAAGCGCAATCACGAAGTCTAATTTTCACAACTTTATAGAGCAACTGGGGTCGTATATCGGCAATAACACAGCGAGTTGGTCCAACATCAGCATAGACTAATGACTTGATATACCCCAAAATAAAATTATCAAAAGGTGTGTGATCACACGATTTTGGAGGCTAGTTCACAGGTCCATTACGCGAAATTATGCGTTCACTAAATGTTTCCCGCATAAAACTGATGGTGCCGCCTGCTGTGTAGCATGTTGCGCCATCTTGTTGAAACTAAAGCTATGTCTCATCATGCCATTCAACTGAGGTACGAAGAAGTCAGCAATCATCTTCTGTAGCGCTCTTCAGTTACGGGCAAATTATGACCGGTGTGGTAAAAAAATGGGCCAATGTTTCCACCTGCTCATAAAGAATGATGAAATGATACGTAGTATCTTGTAGTCTGTGATGAAATGGCAAAACGCACTGACCACAAATCAACTGTCAACTGTCAAACTGACGGTCTGTAGAAGAAATATTATCTACCGATTTAAAAACCAAACCTAAAAACAACAGCCTTTATACAGGATGGAAACAGATGGATCTTTCGAGTTAAAGTGTTTAACTTGACCCATTGAATTTCATCTCAGCCGCCGGACGTCCACTGCTGAACATAGACCTCCCCCATAGATTTCCAGAGCGACAGATCACGTGCGGCCTGAATCCAAAGGCTCCCAGTGTCATCTTTCCGCCTAGTGGGGGACATTGAATTTATAAGTCCAGGTTTCATGGTTTTTCATGATCAAGTTTGTTAGAGGGATTACAACCTTATAATTAACCCTAACGATCGATACAATAAAAGAACAGGGTATAATTTTACAGATATTAGTCGGTTCGATTCCCGGGTGTGGTAAGCGTAATTTTCGAAAATCTATGAATGCAGTTTTCTTTCTTTTCGAAAATAAAGGAATGTTTTCTTTGAATAAAATTTTCTATCTACAGTATTAAGAGTACTTTCCCTTCAGGTGCTCGTTACTATACGTTTTAAGTAGATACTAATTAGTACTACCTAGGTACCTACATGTATTCAAATATCTCCTCAATTTTGTGTGCTTGGCGCTATTTTGAAGCATTCTCTGATTTATTCATTCTCAATCTTGTCCGTTCTTGTTACATGACACATACACGAAAGCCTACTACGAGATAGGAGAGCAGCATAGTGTTGACTATGGTTATACACAAAGAACATAAAAAACAACAGTTTTTTTATGTTCTGAGGTTATACTACAAGTGATAATTAATCTCATATCTGATAAGATCAATAATATGAGTGAAGAATGTGAAAGTTTGTTACGGCTCCTTGTAATTATAGGAGTGAAGATTTTTTTCGATAAAAATACAATCCGATGTAGGTATAATACCTAGCACAAGCTACCTACTAAAAGTTTAATGAAAACATTGTGCCCTCAACGATGCTGGATATGCCATCTATTGTTGAGTAGTAAAACAATAAATACATAAGACAAGAAAATTTATATCACTGCCATCTAGCGTCGAGAAGTTATAACAGTAACAAACCAACAAACGAAAAAACCGAATGAATGACTTTACATTACAAGATGTCGATGCAATAAAAATTCGTTTTCAGTAAAAATATGAAATAGGTAGTCTGCCTGTCCATTCATAAATCTACTATAAAAACGTAATTAAGTTTTCAACATCAAGTTTCGAAAAAAATCTATTAGGTATCACCAAAGTAACCATCATATATTATCCGGTTTTCTATAGTCCAGCAGCTCAATGTTGGCAGCACTCACTGCTGCCAACTCCAAAGAGTATGATAACTGTCCTGGGGCCTTACTATGAGCTCTTAAAGCAGGACTTCTAGACAACTGCCCGGTTTATTCGTACCATGACAACTTTAAAGCAGGCCTGCCCATGCCAATTATTCAAAAACCGCAGAAAAACCTGTTTTTTTGTACGAACTCTCGTTAACATGTCGCTCTAAAATCCTAAATCCACTCAGTTTATATAGTAACGTATAGGCGTTTGCAATGTTGGTCAAAGTAAATTGTTAGAATGCCAGAGACAATATTATCCGTTAAATGAGCGTCATGGTATGATTTCATTCAAACCCAATGATGTTAATATAAAAGTTCAAAACTCTTTATGTCAGGTTTAAGAACTGCATGGAACTTGCATGGTTTTTACGAAGCTGATAGTAAGGCCCCTGGCCAACTCCTTTTTACAAAACTTTCAGCACGTCAAAGATGCGCTAAATGCAACAAATAAATAAATACACTCTGATGGGAATCGGTAGACGCCGAAAACTATCGTAGTTACATTTGCTACTTACTATATATTCTATTGTCAGGGAATAGATACGTCACTCATATGACTACAATACAAATCAGAATTTCAGTGTTGGTACCAGTTTATAAAAGTCACTGTAGTAAGTAATGCGTTTTGTTTTATGCTGTTGTAGCATGACTTCAATAAAGCGCTAGATTTCGCGCTAGGTGCTAAAGCGCGCTTAGGGCCAAAAAAAGGCTAGAACGTGCTAAGCTGGCGGCACTGGCAACACTGAAACAATCGTCAAGTTCATCGTCACTGTTTTGTACGGCCAGTATTGCGCAACCAACACTGCGGTCCGTATCGCGATATTTTTGCTCACAGTGCTATTGTCTACCAAAGCTGGTCCGAGACAAATATCGCGATTTTGACAGCTCGTGAGACTGTAAGCGTGTTGATAAATCGGACCAGAGTTGTAGCAATAACGAACCATTTGCGCGCGAAAAACAACACACAAAGCGTGACAGAACGCTCACGACGATTATGGTGTAGAGCATGGTTCATGTAATCGTCAATATGGCAGCAGTTAAGAGGTCATCGATGACGTAGCGTGGGCCATCGTAATTACGCTCACGATGAAAGGGACCGACTGTTATCGCGCTAATATCGATATTATTGTATACCCCAAACGTGTATGATATGATGTCGAGCTGCATAAATGAAACCACCCGTGTTCATTGTCAAATGCAAACTGATTTATTTTATAATAATAATGTACAAAAGCTGTCGCACGCGGATTCGCGGGCGTCAGCACAATCTCACAATAAATGTACTTACTTCGTACACCTACCTACCTACACAGTCTATATTTTTATGCTGTGGTACCTACGAGCAACTGTGGTAATCCACAGAATGTTTTATGTTGAGTATTACTGGTTAATGAACTGTTTTGTAAGAACCCCAATAAAGATTATTATTATTATTTAAAAAAAAATATACGCGATTTAAAACGTTTAAAGTTGTTTAATTTTAATATACTTGCTTACGTTTAGACTTCGAGCCATGTTCTTTTTAGCAAAGGCAATTGGCCTCTCTTAGAGCGTGTGAGATATTACTGACAGTGTTGCGTATTAAGGTGAAATTTAATTTTGAAAATGTTTATCTCACAAAGTTAAATGAAGACAAGTGTTGTTATTATTATTTTCATACAAGTCAAATGACGTAAGTCTATACACATCAAGAATTCCAAAAAATTGTAAACCCGAAGCATTGTGTATTTGCTAATGTCATATCAAAATAGCTATTACCTAATAATAATATATCCGCAACTTAGAAATAATATTTTTCTAGTTTATATAATGTTTAGCTGTTTTATTAATTTTGTAAACTTCATCCGATTTTTATACAAGTCATTTAGTTTGGACACGTCAAGAGTTAAGAAGAAGTGTCTAAAGTTTTATGTTGTCTCATACAAGAGAAGAATTGTTAGAATTCTAGATTGTTGGTGAATAAAGTCTTTAAATTTATCATTTGTTATTTACTTCGGAAATTATTTGGGGATATATAGATTAAACATTATATCATCTTAGCGAAAAATTACAATACAAACATTTTCATCGAACTGTTTTACGGCCATAGAGAATGAATTTATTGCGTTTAATATATTTTTAAAGTTTAAGGATATATAAAAAAGTATCTTTTTAGAAAATACTATAAAATTATTAATATGGCAAAAAATCTAAAATCACATCTGGCAACCCTGCAGACAGTTTGACTTGACACTTGTGACTTGCTTGACAGATGACAGCAGCAGTCACATATGGTCACAAAGCTGGCTGAGCAAAACTGAGTGACTGGTCAAATCAAATTGTTGTTAACAATCGGTAGTCGATACGTAACTTACTTCCAAACAAAGTGAAATTACATTGTTTATTTAGTATTTATATCGCGGTGGACGTAGCTGGAACTCTTGAGATAAATTGGGAACATTCACGATGGCAAACACGTTTTGTGTTTGTTTCTTCGCCATTCTATTATGCTATACAAGTAAGTGCTGTTGTTTTTGTTACTACTTTGTATATTACTAATGGCCTTGTAATATTTGTAGAGGTTTATTGTGAATCATGCGTCGGTATATCACTTCTAATGACTATTGTTTATCATTCGTTTTATGCTACAAATAACATTTTATGACCATATTTTTGTTATCACTGGCACAATAGTCCAAAATTGTAGGTAGGTACCTATATCCACTCATTAAAGTATTGTCAATAAAGTATCAGTAAAGTGTTAACAGTGAGGACATTAGTGGAGTTATTATTCATAGGATTGATATTTAGTTGATGTGCTTGCAAAGCTCAAAAATGTTAATTTTGCTACTTTTACCTTACTTTTACCCTACTTAGTGTTCAAGTATGCTTAAATATTTTTTTCTTTGAAACAGTCCACAATATCCTTCAACTCATACATATAGATTTGAGTCTATTACCTAGAGAAGTCAAAGGATTTTAGATCTAATGATTATCACCAAACAACTTCATATGTGCGAGAACATTGGATTGTATTGTACAAGGAACACATTGTACAATACAATCATTGAATTTGCTAGAAAGACCTACATAAGTCTTTCTTATAGTACCTAACAGTGTTTTTTTTTTAATAATAATTAATTTAACTAAGCAGACCTAAAATAGTATAATGTTCAGCTGTCAAAAATTATCACATACAACCAAGCTCTGGGAATGAAGCATGTGGGTCAAAATTCCCAACTCTTATTTAGCTCTGTGAATGCTGAATGAGAGCCCAAAATAATATTTCTACACATAGATTCCAAATTGAATGCCCATGTGGGCATTTTCGCCAATATTAGCTGGTATTTTCGCCAATGTTTGAACTCGAGTATGAATCAATAATATTTACTATAAAATAATTATGCAAATATATCGTCATCATCCTCTCGGCCATAGGACATCCACTGATGAACATATGCCTCCACTTTAAATTTCCAAAGTAGGAAATGTGTTCAAATGTAAGTTCCATTTGCAGCTACACTATACCTAATGCCAACATTTTGTGTACCTATCAATCAATGAGTAGGTATTTGTACTTGACTTTAACTTCACCTTAATTAACATGGTAGGTACTTAACCCAGTGTTGCATATTATGACAATGCATTAAAATATGCAAATGTTTGTGACACCCTCATTTGTACCAGATGGTTTTAATTAGGAAGATTATCACACCAAATGTAATCTTACCTAACTAACATTCAGTGCTCCATACTTTGGGTATGAAATTACAGCCCTGTCAATTCACATTGAATTTCAATGAATTTAAATTTTCAAGCATTATTTTCTCTAAAGTAATGTTTATACAAGTCATAATGTCGAAAAAATCAAAGTATAGTAAAACTTATTTTTGTAAGTCCTAAACTTACACCAATATTAATGATAACCTGACATGATTTCTACAGCATGGTTTACACTAAGATACTCTTGTGATTGATGATGTTTAGATTTGCTTAAAAAAGGTCTTAAAATGCAAAAAGGCTGGAATTTAGTCATCCATCTGCTAATAAGTAAAATTTTATCAAGACCCTTCTGGACCTAGGTCTGATGCAACAAAAATCAGCGTCCCATATCTTAGACGTCTCACAAATTAGAAAAATAATTACATTACAATAAATGGTAAATATCCTAAGTTGTAAAAAATATAAAGGATACATTTAAACAATGCTCATATTATGGTTAACTGCACAGATTTAGATCAAGTTAATCTTAAATAAATAATTAATTACCATAGAACAAGAAATAAAATGTGATTTGCAAAAAATATTCATTGTAATTAAACTACTAATAAGTTTAGGTGTTGAATGATGATTAATGTTGATTACTCACTGTCCAAGTTCAGGAGTGGGTCAGTACTCATATTTCCTGTTATCAAACAAAACCACAGCAGTGTTGTGTTACCGATTATCACTGTTGCTACTACTCAGCAGATTGCAACCAACATTGTGATCCAAAGCAATGCAAATACCTATAATTTACTAACTACTGCCCATTACATTGTTCGTATTATTATTATTTTGTACCCTGAATGAGTAATGTTCACAATACTGCATTCTGCTGGAAGGTGTTGTTGCTGGCGAAATTACAGCCACATGAGACTTAACAACTTACGGCCTTACTTGGTCGGCGGGCTATTTTCCTCAACCATGCCGTCTTGATGCGGCACTTTGTGCGTGATGTCGGGTGGTGCGTGTTAGTCCAGCCTGACCTGATGTCATCGAAGAAGGCAAGAAGGCCAACAGCTCCTCGGTGTTCCGAGATACTCTGCCCGTTGTGACGCCACGCTGCTGCACTCCAGGATGACGTGCGCGGCCGTTTCGTCTGCCTCCCATCACCCTCGGAACAGCGGGCTGTCTGTAACACCTAACATAAACAGGTGTTTGTTTAGTGAGCAGTGTCCCGTTACAAGACCAACAATACGTCGTAGTTTGTCACGTTTAAGATTGCGGAGTTTTCTGTAGTACCTACCTCGAGTTGAGCTTCGGCAAGGCCTCTTTCGATTGCTTGCAATCTGTGATATTTGCTCAGTCGTCTTGATGTTTCCTTTTGGTTAGGTCACGTATCCATGCTCGGATTTGGCTGAATGGTAGCGGGATCATTGGTTCCTGTCCGTTTGGACATAAGGCCTTACTTATATACACTGCTATAATTTGAATCGCGTTGTAATGTGTAGAACAATATTTCTGTGCGCACTACGTATCTAATAATCTCAATTGCAACAGCAGCGTTTATAAGTAAGGCCCGTAAGGTCTCAGGTTTACGGACGCAGTGCAGTTGTGACTTGTGATGGAATGCATCTGTTATAGGAAGAGGTCACCAATGAACACCAAGTGGGACTAGTGCTTGTACTATATCCTATAAAAAAACATGCATTTTTTTTAACTAGCTAAAATAATCATTTTTTATAAATTCTAAATAAAAAATATAATTTCAACTACCATAATTTATTATTCATGAAATAATCATTAAAATCAACACATCTCCAATTCGATTAGATAATGCAGTTAATATACCAGCATTATAAGATTTTAAATTTTAAGTTTTTGTTTGCATTTCTTCAACCAGAGACCAACAGAGTCAAAGTTAATATTAACAACTTACTTAATAACTTAACTTAATAGTTACAACTTGGTTCATGTGGAATATTGCTATCGACATGCTTCGAGAACTGTTTTTTCAATTTGTACAAAAAGTAGTATGTGTTAAATCCAGGTAGGTACTATCTCTACTTCAAATTTCATCAAAATCCGTTCAGGCGTTTTTTGCGTGATTGAGTCACAAACATCCACAAGTACATCCAAACATTCTCATTTATAATGTTAGTGTAACTAGGTATGTACAAAATAAATCTATTCAATATTAATAAAAATCTGCTTGGCTTTTCAAGGTGTTGCCATTTGAATAAATATTAATATGGTCAAGATCATTATGAATATTTTACCTAAAAAACTATTTAAACTAATTTTAGGAGTGATTCGAATATCCAGTATCCGTAAGCATCAAGTCTGATTCTGTAGGTCCCGGGTTCGATTCCCATATATCTGTTTGTTCAGTTTTCTGACTAGTAATTCCCAATTGCAGGTATATATATGTAAGTGTACCTTATTCAGTAGATCGCAAATGGATTGTTCTTTGTTACATGATACGAAATACATTATGAGCTAATAACATAATAATGATGGTGCTTGCCCATGCAAGTGGGATGTTATAGTTAAATAATTAAAAACAAAAGTAATTTCAACAAAATAACTTTAAAGCTTCTTCTCTCGGTGCCTCTTCAATCAATGAAGGTTGGCATTCAGCTTTCCGTACTCATCTTTATCCTTGGGAGGCGAAAAAGTTGAGCGGCACTCGCAATCCCTGTCCACTCCCTGATGTTTCGTAACCATGATTTCTTCCTGCGACCAGCTCGTCTCTTTCCCGCAACATTTCCCATCATTATTAATTAAAGAAGGCAATATCTGTCATGTCTAAGAACATGGCCCAAATATGCTACTTTTCTTCGTTTGACGGTTTTTTTTAAAGTTTGCGTTCTTGTCTAACTCGCCGCAGTACTTCCACATTGGTAACTCTGTGAGTCCAGGAAATCGCCATCATGTACCTGTAGGCCCACATCTCAAATGCTTCTATACGTTTCCTGAGTTGCTCTTTTATAGTCCAGGCCTCGCATACGTATAGAAGTATCGGCCAGATATAACAATGAAGAAGGCGTGTGCGCAGTGAGATATTTAGTCATATTGTTTCTACTTATAAATAAAAATACTTATTACATTTTTGTGTTTTATTTGTAATAAGTTTGACGTATGTAAGGGACAATAAAAATCACATGTTATACCAATGTATAACCCGCGGCACGTAACTCTAACGCTGACCGTTATTGCGCAGAAGTCAAAAATTGGGTGATCACAGGGTGGCTAGAGGGACGAAGGACTCTTGTCTCTCTCTGTCACATCGAAGACGAGGCACAGGCCTACAGATCCAAAACAAATTGTCAATAACAGAATAATTTCTTATCATAATATGTATGGTGACGAGTTAATGACTAGTACATATGTATAACAATAAATTTAAATACAGTAATGACCTCACTTGACACCTTGCCCTATCTTTGTTTACACATTGTTGAAGATAAATTAATCAATGTTTTCTTGCAGATCTGTCATTGGCTCGACAAGTGCCAAAAGAATGCTCCAATGGACCTAGCTACTGGTGCCAAAGCTTAAAGTAAGTGTGATTTATATGTAGACATAATATCCAATATATAATATTGGTAGCTTGTGCAGGACACCAAACTAAACTAGCAAACCAAAATCTAAAATTCTCTAAACCGTGGTAGTTCTTATTCTGTTAATACTAAAATCCCCATTTGTGTAACACTTAGAAAGAAAATTCAAAAAATATGGCTATTATATTAAATTATGGGTAATTTTACACCGGTTTAGAGAGCAGGAAGTTAAATGACGACTAAAGGACTCTTTCATTTTCGGCCATCCGTGAACAGGTTGCTTATCTAAATTCAATATTATTAATAATTCATCTTCGGTTTTAAAATAATTACTTTATTTTTGTATTAAGGTGTATCTATCAAAAGATAATTAAAATAATATTTATTTTGATAGTATCCTGTTTTATATTCGATTTCATATTGTATGACGCGAATGACGTATTGGTAGAACGTAAATCATCCATGCAATATCGCACTTCCGGCTTAGACATTACGTTTAATGCACCACCCTCCCTCCCGCATAAAATGCTAATAGGAAGAATACAAATTAAAAAACACAAGAAAACCCAAATAAACCAACACCGATTCGACACGTGTTTCGCCTCTACACGAGGCATCCTCAAGGAGATGTTGACTCGTCGAGCGCTAGTCCGACAGTGAGAGAACATCTTTTTTTTTTTTTTTTAGAACGGACTAATGCTTTTGCCTCTACCGGCATTTACAGCGTCACCGGACGGTTGGCGAGCGCAGATGGCACTCAGCCAGATGCGGGCGCAGAGGGCGCACCGCCTAGTAGGGTCTAGAGAGGGGAGTAGGAGAGAATCGCCCCGGTACATAAGTGTACCGTTGAAAGTGGGCCCTATGAATTTTAACTCTACGACTATTTGGAGAGAATCTAACCAAGACATAACTTTTGCCTCGAGCTCGCCGGCGAGCTCGGTGTTTGACTGTGTTTACCACTAAATCATAACCTTGTGTACCTCGCCTCCCCCCATTTCCGCGACATGGGTCCACACCGCGACCAGGATCGTCGCGTTGTGCACTCATGACTGTACTTTGGGTGGGGCTACAATAAGAATGTGTAGTACCTCGCCCACAGCCATAGTGGCTGGGACTACATAGAAAACCAGTGTTACCTCGTCCACAGCCATTTGCTGGGCCGGAGGATACATCGCGACCGAGGCCGCGGTGTATACTCCCACCCGCACCGTGGCTGGGACTACAATCGTGTGTGTGTGGATTACCTCGACTGCGACTGGGGCTGCGAAGAAGATCTCGGCCGGAGCCTACAGTGCGATCGGGATCACAGCCCTGGTCGGGTCTACAACCATTACCGGGGTTCCCTGGGACGACGCTAAGGCTGCCGAAGTAACGGCTGCGATGGGGTCGTCCGGGTCACCCAAAACATGCCTTGGACGGCGACGGGGGGGAAGGAAGTGGGGATCGGTTATGTCAGTGGAGTAGTTCGCCGCTTCGACCACGAGGGGATTCGAGTGGTGGGGAGCTTTGTCGAAGTGGCGGCGGAAGCAGTCTTTCATATACTGCGTAATAGAGGGAAGGGTGAAATCGCAGTGCAGTTCGGCATTCCGCAAGTACCACGGAGCGCCCACTGCCCTGCGCATAAAGCGATTCTGAATCACTTGAAGTTTGTGGAGGTCGTGTTTCTGAGCATGGGCGAACGCTACAGATGCGTAAGTCATGATTGGGCGGATGCAAAGTTTGTAAAGAGTCGTCTTATTTCTAAGAGACATTTTACTGTTTTTGCCTATGAGGGGATTAAGACGACCCATAATGAAGGCCGCCCTATTGCGAACAATCTGGATATGTTTCGCGAAAGTGAGTTGGCGATCAAGGGTGACGCCCAGGTATTTGACAGATTTAGCCCAAGGGATGGGTTCGCCGAATAGGACTATGGGTGACGGCATGAGATTCCGCCGGGTCTCAGTGAAGTACACTGCTGCACTTTTGCTAGGATTTACTGCAATCCGCCATTTACGAAACCATGCACCGATTACGGTGATGGCTCGTTGGATGGCGCATCTCTGCCTGACCTTGAACCAGCCAGTAGAGTAGATTGCAGTATCATCCGCAAACTGAGCGATCTGAACATTAGGTTCAGATCGTGGGATGTCGCTGGTGTACAGCGAGAAGAGAATGGGTGAGAGTACAGAGCCCTGAGGGACACCTGCGTGAATGGGATGCGGGGAGGAGAGCGTTCCTTCGGTGCGATAGCTAAACGTTCGATCCCTGAGAAAGTCTTGTAAGATGAGTACAAAACGGTCTGGCACACCCAGTTGGTACAGCTTGAATATCAAGCCGTTGTGCCAGACTTTGTCGAACGCTTTCGCTACGTCGAGGAAGACAGCTATGGTCCCTTGGGGCTTTGGTTTCTTATTGAAACCGCCTAGGATGTGCTCCGTTACGCGGTGCACTTGTTGGACGCAAGAGTGTTTGGCTCTAAAACCAAATTGCTCATCGGGAAGGAGGTTATTGGACCTAACGTGGGACCAGAGCCGGTTCACAATGAGCCGCTCGTAAATCTTCCCCAGAGAGCTGAGGAGACTTATGGGACGGTAGCTGGAGGGCTCGGCTGCCGGTTTGCCTGGTTTGTGAATACCAATGACAATGGCATGCTTCCAAGTGTCTGGGAAGGAGCAGTTGCTCATAGCCGCATTGAAGATGCTAACTAAGAGATGGACTAGTGGGACTGAGAAGTGTTTAATCACCTTGTTGCTGATACCATCAGCCCCAGGGGATTTACGGGTCTTGAGGCTCTTGATCAGAGACACAACCTCGGATGATTTTACCGGTGGGAGGAGTGGGAGGTCAGAGATGGACATAGAGCTTTTACGTTCGACTTCAGATTCCACCGAATCGAGGTGTTTCTGGTCGACGTGATCTACATTTAGAGTACACTGAGCCTCAAGGCTATCAGCTAAACACTCGGCTTTGTCTTCGTCAAGGAACGCTATGGAGAGGGGAGGTGGCCTAATGAGTGGAGGCATTGTCTGTTGTCCGTCAGATTTCAGAGCTCGAGCCAACTGCCAGTATGCCTGGTGAGTTGGCTCAATCTCTGACAGTTTGTCGTCCCACCTTTGATCACGCAGCTCACTCATGCGTTTCCTTACAGCACGCTGTAAGTAGCGCATGGTGGCTTTGTTTGAGAGAACAACGCAGAATCGCCCGCTTATATAGCAAGCAGACTCCGCCACCTTGTGACTCACTGCACGCGCGCCGGCCGCTGCTATATTATTGTTGGTGACGTATTTTGGGAAAATATACGCAATAATGGAGATGAAACCATGTTGGTTTGGTCATTCAATAGTGTAAAATTATTATTATTGTATTTTATAATCTCTAATTGTTCCAACACACTTAACCGAAAGCTTTTTTCACAAACATGTAAAATCTTAAAAGTGTTGTTGTTGCGCAACGAATGACCGGTATCGAGTAAATGTTTAGCGAAATGAGACTGGTCAGGGTGGTCATTCCTGTAAGCTGAAACATGTTCTTTAAATCTAATATCAAAATTACGGCCTGTCTGACCCACATAAACACCGTTACAATCGTCACAGACCAGTTTATACACACCCGACTTTTTTCCATCCTCAAGACGATCTTTACCATTACAAATATGTTGTAAGTTCTGGTCTGTTCGGAAGGCCACGTGGATGTTATTTTTTCTGAGTATGTTGGCAATTTTTTGTGAGACGGGGCCCATGTAGGTCAAACTACCCACATATTTGTTTATTTTTTCTGGAGGGCATGCACAAAGCAATGAACGAACCCTATCTCGCTGCTTATTTTGAATTAGGCGATCGACTATTTGCTTACTGTAACCGTTAGATGTTGCCATTTGGTAAATTATATTTAGCTCTTTTTTGTAGTTATCTGTTGACAGAGGAACTGTAGATAATCTATGAACATAGCAGCGAAAGGCTGCTAATTTGTGTTGTATGGGATGACAAGAAGAAAAAGGTATAACTACGTCTGTGTGAGTCGGTTTTCGAAAAATTCGTCCTACAAGTGCACCGCGTAACGGAGCACATCCTAGGCGGTTTCAATAAGAAACCAAAGCCCCAAGGGACCATAGCTGTCTTCCTCGACGTAGCGAAAGCGTTCGACAAAGTCTGGCACAACGGCTTGATATTCAAGCTGTACCAACTGGGTGTGCCAGACCGTCTTGTACTCATCTTACAAGACTTTCTCAAGGATCGAACGTTTAGCTATCGCACCGAGGGAACGCTCTCCTCCCCGCATCCCATTCACGCAGGTGTCCCTCAGGGCTCTGTACTCTCCCCCATTCTCTTCTCGCTGTACACCAGCGACATCCCACGATCTGAACCTAATGTTCAGATCGCTCAGTTTGCGGATGATACTGCAATCTACTCTACTGGCTGGTTCAAGGTCAGGCAGAGATGCGCCATCCAACGAGCCATCACCGTAATCGGTGCATGGTTTCGTAAATGGCGGATTGCAGTAAATCCTAGCAAAAGTGCAGCAGTGTACTTCACTGAGACTTGGCGGAATCTCATGCCGTCACCCATAGTCCTATTCGGCGAACCCATCCCTTGGGCTAAATCTGCCAAATACCTGGGCGTCACCCTTGATCGCCAACTCACTTTCGCGAAACACATCCAGATTGTTCGCAATAGGGCGGCCTTCATTATGGGTCGTCTTAATCCCCTCATAGGCAAAAACAGTAAAATGTCTCTTAGAAATAAGACGACTCTTTACAAACTTTGCATCCGCCCAATCATGACTTACGCATCTGTAGCGTTCGCCCATGCTCAGTAACACGACCTCCACAAACTTCAAGTGATTCAGAATCGCTTTATGCGCAGGGCAGTGGGCGCTCCGTGGTACTTGCGGAACGCCGAACTGCACTGCGATTTCACCCTCCCCTCTATTACGCAGTATATGAAAGACTGCTCCCGCCGCCACTTCGACAAAGCTCCCCACCACTCGAATCCCCTCGTGGTCGAAGCGGCGAACTACTCCACTGACATAACCGATCCTCACTTCCCTTCCCCCCGTCGCCGTCCAAGGCATATTTTGGGTGACCCGGACGACCCCATCGCAGCCGTTACTTCGGCAGCTTTAGCGTCGTCCCAAAGGAACCCCGGTAATGGTTGTAGACCCGACCAGGGCTGTGATCCCGATCGCATTGTAGGCTCCGGCCGAGATCTTCTTCGCAGCCCCAGTCGCAGTCGAGGTAATCCACACACACACGATTGTAGTCCCAGCCACGGTGCGGATGAGTATACACCGCGGCCCCGGTCGCGATGTATCCTCCGGCCCAGCAAATGGCTGTGGACGAGGTAACACTGGTTTTCTATGTAGTCCCAGACATGGTACGGGCAGGAGTCTACACCGCGGCCCCGGCCTCGATGTAGACTCCGGCCCAGGTAACGGCTTTGGGCGAGGTACTCAAGTTTCTTATTGTAGCCCCACCCAAAGTACAGTCATGAGTGCACAACGCGACGATCCTGGTCGCGGTGTGGACCCATGTCGCGGAAATGGGGGGAGGCGAGGTACACAAGGTTATGATTTAGTGGTAAACACAGTCAAACACCGAGCTCGCCGGCGAGCTCGAGGCAAAAGTTATGTCTTGGTTAAGATTCTCTCCAAATAGTCGTAGAGTTAAAATTCATAGGGCCCACTTTCAACGGTACACTTATGTACCGGGGCGATTCTCTCCTACTCCCCTCTCTCCTGGCGACGGCCCAAGCCGAGGTCCGTACCCTAGTGGTGCCATTGAGCAAGTCGCCTACTCCTGTCCTTGCGGTGAAGCGTCTTCAACGCTCGCCTTAGGCGGTGCGCCCTCTGCGCCCGCATCTGGCTGAGTGCCATCTGCGCTCGCCAACCGTCCGGTGACGCTGTAAATGCCGGTAGAGGCAAACAGCATTAGTCCGTTCTAAAAAAAAAAAAGTTGTTCTCTCACTGTCGGACTAGCGAGTCAACATCTCCTGAGGATGCCTCGTGTAGAGGCGAAACACGTGTCGAATCGGTGTTGGTTTATTTGGGTTTTCTTGTGTTTTTTATTTTGTATTCTTCCTATTAGCATTTTATGCGGGAGGGAGGGTGGTGCACGCCCCCAAATAGGCCAAAATCATTGTTTTCTTTTCAGCGGAAGTGTCACTAAATATTTTTTAATATCGTTTGTAGTAATAATAATATTATGTGAAATATCATAAACTCTTACTTATTCGTACTACGAATATATAATAATAGTATTCAGTCTCCATAAAGTATGACTGGCCTGTTGGAGCAGTTGGAAGCAATCCTACATTCTATGCCGTTGGCCCCGGCTACGATCCTCGGATGTCTGACATGTGTCTGAGTGTTTTATACATGTACCTATGTACCATAGTACAGGCTCTGCCTAGTTTGAGACCTGAAGACCATGCGTGGATGTTGTTATTGTTTCACAAAAGATAAACATAAGGATTTACGGCATAGCGGTATCTAAAGCTAATTACCGCTAATCCGGGATGGTAGAGCACGTCCCAGAGTAGCTCTGTGGGCTTAGCACGAATAAGTACGTAACTTGAATTCTTGGGACTTGGGGCTTCTGCGACTGAATAATGTCGTCATTCTTCCAAATAAATGCGTAAATGTAACGTAACGTTTGGTTCACTTAAAACAGTACAAACTGTCATTTATCTAGGGCAACTGTGACACAAATAACTCATTGTTTGTACGCCGAAGTGTGTCACGTTGACGCTGACGATACGAATACTTTTTCGAAACTTGTTCATGCTACGATCTCTGGTCATTGGTGGACGACAGACGGTGCCTCAAGTGTAATAAATTAAAAGATATCGCAATATATTTCTGCCACACCCGTCCTGCAAAAGTAGATTCAACTTCAAGGGTTAATCTGATGACTGCCCCTTCCGAGCACCAAGGTGGCAGACAACCCAAAAAGTTTAATGTGATATGATTTATGTTCGAAAAAGTGTAAGATTAAAGTTTATGTAAACACATCAAGCCCTGCGATAAGACAAATCTATGCTAACACCACTAATCATATCAGTAATTACCTAAATTACATGCCGATTGTGTGTTTCATTGTAAATATGTAACAAAGAGTTTATTAGTGACTCATGTGAGGTCGGTTATATTTCCCCTCTAATAAATTAATTCCGTCTCGGTTTAATCCAAACAGTTGACGTCCTGTATCCTGATTGGATGAAGGCAATTCAATGTTACTCATATCCACATAAAGCAGATACATATTTGAAAATATGTTTATGTTAGTTTTGCCTTATATTATTAATAAGGCAATTTATCCTGCTAGTGTGATAAATATAATTGAGAGAGCGAGTGAAGCGTCTTTGTTTTAACTGGCCAAATTGACATTCATCTGTCCGTATGTCAGGTTGAGTGTTGGTCCTCCTGTTCAGGTCGCATTTTTACAACAATCTTGACGAAACTTTGTATGCATGTTCTACAATTCAATTTTTTTTTGTCTTCGACGATTTTTGAGTGGGACCCCCCACTTTTCACCACAAACTTTTCCTAAAAGGGGACGGCTCTATTCACCAACCGATTTTGATAATATTTGGTACACACATTAGGTGCCTGACTTTAAAGAGGAATTGCGAATGTGAGCATAATTGGTCAAGTGGTTGCCAAGATAATAGGTTGTAAAGTTTAAAAACTGGATGATTTTGGTAATAATTGGCATTCTCTAACTGTAGATAGCTTACAACACGAAAAATTGCCGCTGATAAGACTGCTCGCGAGGTCAAATGTTCGCAGAACTATTAATTATACACAACTATATCTTCCAATTAATGATTACTGTAATTATAGTTGTAGGTACTGTAGATGTATGTACTAATTACCATTATAACAGGAATAGGTTAAGTCTGACTGCTAGGTCATTGATATAAGTTGGTACATATCATATCATTTGTATTCGCTATTTGTTCCACAACTGAATCGGTAACTGAATCCGTTTCATCATCAGCCGTAGGACGTCCACTGCTGAACATACTCGTATGCCTCCCCCAGAAATTTTCCGATTTGAATTCGTTTACCGTAGCACAAACAATTTGCGAAAAAGTATTCGTATCGTAAGCGTCAATGCGTCAGGCTTTGGCGTACAAACTATGAATTATCTGTATCTCAGAAGCCCTAGCTAGCTAGATAAAGGACAGTTTCTACTGTTTCACATGAACGACACCTTACGTTACACGTACGCAGTTATTCGTGCTAGGCCCATAGCTTGTTATGCCTACCTAACTAAAAGTTTATTAAATATTAAAACCGACTTTACTAACGTAATTAGCCGACGTTATCGACCTAGGTTTCGGTCATGTCCGATGCCGATCCTCAAGAGTTTACGCTGCAAGATCGCGGCGACCACACCACGAAACCTAAGTCGATAACGTCGGCTAATTACGCGAGTAAAGTCGGTTTTAATATTTAATAAATACGTGTCAAACTCACGAAAGTTTTCAAACTAAAATAACTAAAAGTTTCAAAGATTATTGAATTTTATTTTTCAATTCATTTACAAGTACCAATGAACCTAGTACTGTTGAATCCTTAAGAAGATGGATTTTCTGTATCATAATGATGTAATCACAGAATAAAATCTAAACAGATAATGTATGCCTCTCTGTATAAAAACCTAGAGTGCTACTTTTTTCCTACATGATGGTAGCGAGTCACTTGTTCAAAAACTAAACTGCACTAACGCACTAAAATTTAATTATGGTAGTCTTTATTCTGTTCAACAATAAAATCCAAATTCATGTAACTTACAATGACATTTCAATAAACAGGAGTAGGTATTCAATTCAATTTTGATTATATTTACGTTAGTTTAGCGAACACAAAGTTAGGTGACGACTAATATGTCTAAAATATACACCCACAATTGAAGATAAAATTATCTAATTTTAGTGCAGTCATTCGGAAGTGTTAAACTATTTTGGATTATAGTCTTAACAGAATAAGAACCATAATTTAGAGATTTATGACTTCAAGGCTTTAGTGATGGGAATCTCAATGTTTTTATCTAGGTCTGTGGATGTAATTGGCAAAATCATTACTCAATTTTAATGCTTCGTTAAGTAAATTTGGTTCGCTTTGTAATGTAACGAATTGTCTGCTGGATAGTGTTTGGCCTTGAATTTGTTGATATGTATTTGTGCATTGATAACGCCTTACTACGATGAGCTGTTTGTTCGCATACTTTTCAACCTACTTCTAAAAAGGAGGTTTTAATTTTTTTTATGTGTGTTACCTTAAATATTTTTATTAAGTGGGGCTTCTCAAGCGGCTTTGATCAAGATCTGACCAGTAGTTTATTTTTCTACCGACTTTCAAAAAGGAGGAGGTACTCAATTCGACTGTATTTTTTTATATTTGTTACCTCAAAACTTTAATTAATTTCCCATTTAAATTTCATCAAATTCGGTCAAGTAGTTTTTGAGTTACACTCCAATAACTGAATAGAATGGAAGTCGATATGAAATTTTTCAAATTGTACTTGTTTGTTCTACCGACTTCCAAAAAAAGGAGGAGGTACTCAATTCGACTACATGTTTTTTTATGTTTGTTACCTCATAACTTTCGACTGGGCGAACCTATTCTCAAAATTCTTTGTTTGAATGCTGGTGCTTCCCGTGGGGTCCCATTTAAAAGTCCAGTAGTTTTTGAGATACACTCCAATAACTGAATAGAAAGGAAGTCGGTATTACATTTTTCAAATTGTACTTGTATAATAATTGATCATCATCATCGCGTATAAATGGGGGAGTATATGTTCAGCAGTGGACGTCCTACGGCTGAGATGATGATGATAATGATCCGCTATAATAGATTAGAGGTCGGTTTAAAATTTTGTTAATAAAATGTACCTTGGGAAACACTGCATTGCTCTTGGCCCTAATTCTTTTCACAACTGTCTAAGCCTCATCTGGTCGCGGTGCCCAAGTTAAAACATTTTATCATTTTGTATCTGTAGAACTATTTGTGATTGAGTTCCTCCGGAGAAGTACTGCCACCATAAGTGAAGCAGTAATGTTCGCAATACTGTAGTCATAGGCAGGCTGTGCACACAAATGTTTGCCCTGTCTGAAGATCGAGCCCGAGACCAGCTGTTCAGAAGGCTGGGTTGCTACCAACTGCGCCGATCGACCACATGGTTTCTACATAATACGTATATATAACATTTACACAAAATGATTTTAAAAAGAGGACAAAATGTATTTTATTTTATGAGTATTTGCTATGTTTCGATTGTATTATAAACTATATACTATATAACTATACATAGCTTTAATTCTGTAGATAATAGTTCAATGACGAACAATATAAAGAAGTAACAAATATAACTAACTAGTCACTTTTACTTTTTTATTTTCATCTATAAAGATAAACAAAATTGAAGTGACTGTTTGTATTTCCTGATTAACAGCTTTACACTAAATGCATATGAAAGTTTATACGGTACTTTCATAAAAAAAACATTTTTAAAATATTTGTCTAACTGTCTGTTCCGGCTAATCTCTGAAACGGCTACATAGATTTTAACGGGACTTTAATTGGTAGATAGCCTATATTATAAGGAGTCACTCAGGCCACTTTTATTTCATTTTCATCATCATCATCCATCACCACGCGGGTAAAACCACGGGGCGCAGCTAGTTTATAATCTAATGTGTGAATATTGTTGAACAGAATCGCGGCCAACTGTGGCGCAGTAGGACATTGTTCGTCCACAGTATGGGAGACGAAGAGCCCGGATGTCACCCCCAACGAGTTCTCCTCTACTTTCGTCAGGATTTTCCGACAGTTGAAGGATGTCAAGGATCTTGTTAATGAAGTAAGTTATTAAAATATTTTTTTAAACACCTACCAGCATATATTGAGGTCACAATAGTTATAATGTTATGATAGTATGTTAGATAGACATTCTGAATTTTCAGGATTTTCGGACTCTTCTCAGGATTTTTAGAACTTACAATAAAATAATATATTTTAAAGATTTCTTTAATAAAAAGTTGAACAAACTAAAGCGGTGAGGGGCGGTGCTTGGTAGTGGTGGCCGCTGCCACCTCCGCTATGTTATGAGTGCGATGTGCGACGCGTGAGCGAGACCCCTGAGATCAAGCTGTGTATAAAAACGAAAATAATATGACTTTTTTATATTGCTAAGTACGTTTGAGAACTTTGAGAGAAAACTCTCAAACTGCAACAAAATCTCAGGATTTTTAATTTTTTCATCTGGTAATCTTAGGAGAGAGGACTTTTTGCAAGTGTCTTGATGAGTACCACCGCGGTGCTAAGTTTTCTTCCTGCAAATTAGCATGCAAATACTAAATGGTCGTACTCTAGGTTAAATTACTCGATGGATAAGACTAAACAGCCTCAGGCAAACGACCGGTGACGGTCTCCGGACCGGTCTCGGGGTGACGAACGTGTAGTGCCGCACAGAACTTTGTACCTTAAATATATGGGTCGCATTGCAACTGGTATGGGCAAGAGTGACGTTCACCATCAAACATAGATAAACAAATATAGGCATTGAAGAGTTATATTTGAAGATAGAGTATTTAATAAATACTTATTACTTAAATAGGATGAAACGACTGCTGATATGCAAAAAATATAGAATATTTTTGAAACACGTGTCTGCTTTTATATAATATGCAAATATATTTCTAAAACAAATCATCTGAACCGGCATTGCACTTTAAATGGACTCTAACTTGAAGTCATAATCTATCCAACAATACAAAAGCAATTATAAATTAAAATATGTGACACAATCGCGTAATAAATACACTTAAAACATACAGCCAAGTTGAGAACTTCCTCCTCTATTGGAAATCGGTATTTTTTTCTGTGTTATAGGCTAAATGACCTAGTGTCTGGTATTTTCAGACCACGTGAGAATGCTTCCGATATAGTCTAACTACTGGCGTCCTAGAGCATCACCTGTGTAGAGGTATTCGCCTAGTTAGAGAAATGAAAGGCTCGGAGTCATCTTAGAGATGACATTTAATCGAATAAAAACTTGTATTCATACTTCCTCACTACTACCCTGCACCTGAGACCGACGGCTTAAAATGCCTTACGAAGCACGGAAGCGTTCAGTTCAAATTGCCACTGCGGTCACCCATCCAAGTACACACCACAGCATTCCACAGCAAAGGTTGCTTTAGCAATTATTATTTTTATATCTACAAGGTCTATAGTCTAGCCTGAGCCTGTGCTATGGTAATGTGACACCTGATACTGACTGCTATACATATACACACCCAAAAACAGTTCAAACATTTGAGTGCATGAACATGAAACATCTCTGTTTGACCTGTGTCTGGGTGTGTATATGTATGTAAGTATGTATATTATTCATCAGGTTACCATAGTACAGTTTGTCTAGTTTGTGCCTGAGTACCTTGTGTGGATGTTGTCCCATATTATTATTATAATTAATTACTTACGAACCACTAGAAAAATACACACCCTATGGACATAATTTACGTTCTATCCAGGAGTACGTAGCGGGTCGTATAAGTTCCGTCTGCCACGATGTCGCCCATCCAGTCATCGCTAAGATCTGCAAGGATAACACCGCTGGCGTCGAGAAGTATATGATGGTCGTGCTCAAGTCCAAAGCAACCCCGGAGACCATGTGCACCATTATTGGCATGTGTAACAACCAGAAAGTGGACAATGTGCTGGCCCAATATGTAAGTACAATAAACAATCAAATCACAACAATAACTTGTGCAACTAAATCATACTGTTTAAGTCTGTCGCGGTTGTTACCTAAGTTATAATTAGTACTCACGGGTTGTATGTAAACCACGATTAAATTGCTTTTAGGGTTTCCGATATTTGAAAGTCAAAGTCAAAATCATTAATTCAATTTAGGCATCAAAGACGCACGTGAATGTAAATTACTAATTATAATGTACTTTAAAGACTCTACCCAACTAACAATTACCGACGCGTTCTAAAATATATAGAGCCTACCGAGAAGAAGCGGCAAGAAACTTCGTGCCGTTCTTTTCAAATAGATTTTTATAACATTTCTACTTAAGTACTACTATTATTACATTTTGTGGGTGGCAGACGACAACTGTCGGACTTTATAATACGTTTTTTACAATCAACTTGAATTTTCCTTCTGTGAGCTCAGTTAAGTGTTTTGGGATTTTATTGTAAAAACGCACGCAATTTCCTAGGAACGACTTAATAGTCTTCGCAAGTCTAAAACTAGGTACAGCTATTCTATTCTTATTCCTAGTATTAAAAGGGTGGTAATCACTGTTTTCACAGTTCCATGTACCATGTTCACGGGTAGACACCCTGGAGTCTAGTAGTACTAGTGATAATTTATTGCCTCAGGCGTTACTTTTCGGAAATCCATTAACAAAAACGATATTAAAATAATTATTTAGTGTCACTAAATATGTCTTATAATATTGTGTTTTACTAGTACCAGGTGTGGAGGACTATTACTAATTATAACTTAAATTATTCTGATATCACACTAGTATTGTAAAGGCTAAGGTTTGTGAGTTTTGTTACTTCTTCATGCTCAAACGGCCCTACCAGTTTTGATGAAATCTGTTATGGAGGTAGCTGATGTGCTGGATTAACACATAGGATACTATTCATCATCATCATCATCATCTATCACCACCGTAGGGCGCAGGTAGTATAATAATAATAATATTGTGTTTTACTAGTACCAGGAGTCAGGGACTGTATACCGGTATGAATATCTGTACAATATTTTTTCACAATATTTTATGACGTCATACAATTATCTTCCGAGTATCAAAAAATAGCAGTACAGTTATTTTTCTGGTATTGTGTTCAATCCTTTATTATTTGGGTACCGAGTTATTTAGTATTGCATTCATACCTTTACATATCAGTAGCGTTTTCTTTTATATCACAATCATATCTTTATATAAGGGTAGCGTAACATTTCGGTACAGATATTATCGATACTCTTATTATTGAAGTATTCATAAGCAATGTCGGTTATTCTCGATTGTCTTTAGTTTATTTATTTATAATAGCTTGTTTCCGCGTGTCTATCTCAGTGCTTTCATGTTCATGAGCGAGTGGGGTAAAAATCTGTTTCTAACAATACATAGTTGTTACGATGGGCGAAGAAATTGAAACAGAAAATGAAAGAGGGTATCCGACGAGCTTGGAAACGTAAGAACCTTTGCTGCACTTTAGTTTAGTTTGTTTTGTGTAAATAGTTGCGTCATGCACCTGCCGGTAAAACGCAATCAAAGCAATAACAAAATCGTTTGAACTTGCCGTGCTGCAATGTGCGTCACCACGTGCGTCGACCCTCCCCGCTCTTCTTCATTCACCCGCTATCGCCCGCGCCGAGCGCGCGAATACGTATTTCAGTACAGAAATAAAATAATGGTTAAATAACACATGATACAGACACAGACCACAAACATCAGAACATAAATTTTTCGAGTATTCATATTTGAGTACTGATATTTTACTAGTCCTATATAAATACTTATACCGATTATGAACTCCGTGGACCAGTATAAAAATTTCGGTACTGTTATATTACTAGTACTATTTAAATATTTTATACCGATATGCACTCCCTGCCAGGAGTGGAGGACTATTATTATAACTTAAATTATTCTGATATCACACTAGTATTATAAAGGCTAAGGTTTGTGAGTTTAGTTACTTCTTCACGCACAAACGGCCGTAACAGTTTTGATGAAATCTGTTATAGAGGTAGCTGAGGTGCTGGATCAACACATAGGATACTATTCACCACCATTATCATCTTTCACCACCGTAGGGCGCGGCTAGCATAATAATAGAAATGTGAAAAAGGAAGTTTTTTTGTTACGCTTTCACGCCTAAACGGCTGAACGGATCGTAATGAAATTTGGCAACGTTATAGATTATATCCCGAGGAAGTAGATAGGGTACTTTTCACAATCATCATCATCATCATCATCACCACGTGAGAGAAACCACAGAGCGCAGTTAGTTGATTATATACCGTCCTTGATTTAATACTTACCTTTAGCCACAACATCCATCTAAGTTTTTGTAATAAAGATTATTGTTCCTGTTATTATAATTATATCTTGAAACCCTTGATAAGTATGTCATAAAATACTTATTTTACGAGTAAAACTTAAATAACAATAATAATTAATAGTAATACATATTATATAGGTATGTATATATATTATTAAGAGTATAATCAGCCCCTGTGTCTAGCATTCGTGGACTATGAGAAGGCCTTTGACTCGGTTGAAATCTGGTCTGTTCTGGAGTCCCTGCAGCGTTGCCAGATAGATTGGCGATGCATGCAAGTGATGAGATGTCTTTACGAAACCGCCACCATGTCCGTCCAAGTACAGAATCAGCAAACAAGTCCCATACCGTTGCATCGAGGAGTGAGACAAGGGGACGTTATTTCCCCGAAATTGTTTTCAAATGCAATGGAGGATATGTTCAAGACGCTGAACTGGAAAGGACGTGGCATTAATATCAACGGCGAATACTTCTCTCACTTGCGATTTGCTGACGATATCGTCATCGTGGCAGAGACGCTGCAGGACCTGCAACAGATGCTGAATGACCTGGCTGACTATTCTATACGCATCGGCCTACGGATGAACTTGGACAAAACCAAGGTCATGTTCAACGAACATGTTCTACCGGAACCGATTGCGATACACGGCGCCGTTCTCGAAGTTGTTCAAAACTATGTATACCTCGGGCAGACATTGCAGTTGGGAAAAAACAACTTTGAGAACGAGGTGAATAGACGAATTCGGCTGGGCTGGGCAGCGTTTGGGAAGCTACGTCGAGTCCTTACTTCGCCGATTCCACAGTGCCTGAAGACGAAAGTCTTCAATCAGTGCGTCCTACCCGTCATGACATACGGAGCCGAAACGTGGACACTGACGGCTCGAATGGTCCACAAGCTTAAGGTCGCTCAGCGGGCTATGGAAAGGGCTATGCTCGGTGTTTCTCTGAGGGATCTCATCAGAAATAAAGTGATCCGTCAGAGAACCAAGGTCATCGACATAGCCCACCAGATCAGCTAGCTGAAGTGGCAGTGGGCTGGTGGCCATATTAGCCGTAGCACCGATAACCGTTGGGGTAAACGAGTTCTAGAGTGGAGACCGCGTCTCGGCAAACGTAGTGTAGGACGGCCTGAGGCACGGTGGAGTGACGATCTGCGCAAGACGGCTGGCAAAAACTGGATGCGAGAAGCCCAAGATAGACCTAAGTGGCGTGCAATTGGAGAGGCATATGTCCAGCAGTGGACTGCTACAGGCTGATGATGATGATGATATATTATTATTAATTATTAAAATAATAATTATTGACAAGTTTATTGAAATTTTTCAATGCTTTTATTTAGAACTATTTTTAAATCATGTGTTAATATATTAGTCTTTATTCATTCTACATGTAAACATCGTTTAATTTATATTTTTAAGGTTCATTACTGTTAGTTACTGATAACATTGTTATTGAAACTAAAACATGATAAATGCTATAGCCAATACGTATGCTAATATGTACATTTTAATATGGCTTTATATGCACATTTTGTTATTAATTATGATTATCAAGTACTAGGTACGCTCCGTGGTTCGACCCACGCGCATTGTGACTAACCCAGAGGAACATTTTCGAGGACAAACTATCCTTTATTCTATTGTAGAAAGTTTAATTAAAATCAGTAAGCCAGTTTAAGCAAGAAAGAAGGACAAACAACTCGTCAAGGCGTGGTCCAATCCTAATTTTAAAACAATTTACGATGCTAAAGAATCTCAACCTTACGTAAACGTAAGGTTGAGTTTTGCTTATCAGATTGGACGATGTAATGCGAAGATGCAATTGAATACGTGCTAATGTTTTTTAATCTATTTCGAACAATCAAATGATTATTTTTTAATGATAAAGGAGTCCATAGTTCACTAGTAAATTTCATTGGGAATTAGAATATGATACATTCATTGATATATTTTATATTTGCCCATAATTGAATAAAAATGCTTTTTCCCACGAAAGACGTAAGAAAAATTACAAAATTTAGGGAATGTTGCCGATTTTTTTCTATCGAGCCAAGTTTGCTCAATCGTGTATTGTCTTCATAAGAAAGTATATTCAATTTACACGACGTTTTTTCGAACTTCGGTTATTAGCTTTAAGCGTCGAAAAACTAAGTTTTCGCGAAGTTGAATCATGAAATTTGGTCGAAATCTACACTCATTTCGCCTTAAACACATATTGTTAAGGTTTAATCTGTCCGCATCAGGTTTACGCTATAAGCAAAAGATTTATGAATAAGGCGGAGGTTCGCTGATACGAACCGATTTAAGTTAATACTGATTGCAAAATGTATTCTATTGCTAGTTTCAAGTCTTAATTATGTGAGAGCAGTGGTATTATCGAATATAAATGTTTTGTATAATCACATAAAAATATATGTAAATTATATTATAAACGCAATGACTATATTTCAAGTCATAATGTTTAATTGGCAATTACAAATATTTGTAAAATCCGACGAAAGAGGCCTGGGACCTATTGCACGGGTCTAGCGTAGTTTAGAAACCAGGTGCTTCATTAAATTATTCTTATTAATTCCATTTCCTCAAGTAAAAGATTATTATTAATATAACGAGTGATAATTTTGTTATTCATTACAGAAAAAGAAGGCTGAACCCTCCAAGAAGAAAACTCGTAAGTACTTATTTGAACTACATCATCTTCTAACTATTAGGCAAGTTAAAATAGCCGTTTTTTGGTCAACCTTACACTAAATTAATGGGTTAATTAAATGGGCCATGAATCGTAAACGGTAAGTTTTACAAAAAAGTAAACAGAAGATAAAGATGAGAAATATTATTCTCTACAACAATAGTCACGATAACTTTTGCCCTGAAGTGCATAATTTCTGAGATATCAGCCAAAAACTGTTTTTTAAGATGGCGCTCGAAGCTCCACCTGAATCTGTCAGTATTTAGTGATTTTATGCTCAGTAAGTGACCTTAAACCTGATAAAACACAATTTGATCGCCCGTAACCCTGAGACATTAAGTTGTTAAGTCTTATGTGCCTGTAATTTCGCCCGCAATTATACATTCAAACCAAAACACAGTAATGCGAACATTACTGATTCACGGTAGAAAAAGATGTGGTGGCAGTACTTCCCCGGACGAACTCATTCATAAACAGTTCTACTTCTCTAGTGAGTTTTAAACAAAAGTTTTGTTTACAGCACAATTGCTCGGAAGCTCAAAATGTACGTGGGGACCGTCTTATTGGTGCAGCAACTTCAGGTGAATATTTATACATTATCATTATTATAACTGTTTCGTAAGAACACATTATTTATAACAGGACAACATCTAAGTCCCGAGAAATGGAACAGGAGTGGGTAGCTTATTTAAAAAAGCAGAAAAAACTTTTAAGAATAATTGCCAATATTAGCAATACTGACTCGTGCAGGCCAACATTTACATGCGTGTACATATTTGAGTTATGCAAATTTATACGAAAGAATCAAATAATATTTGAAAGCGCAAAACCGAGTCATAATAATCGTTGTGCTGCAGGAACGAACCGTGCAAACAAAATGTCCTTACCGAGAATTCGCTTAGAACTGCATGGTAAAAGTCCCTACTGCTCTGCAATTAAAGCATATAGTCACCTTCCAAATGACATAAGAAGTGAAGAAAATTAAAAAAGATTGGTAAATAAAATTAAATGTATGCTTATTGATAAATGTTATTATAATTTGAATGAATATTTTAATGATAACTTGACATAATTATAATGTAACTTTTAATATATTATTATGTAGATTAATACGATCATTAATAAAATATGAATTAATTTATAATTATATATTATATGTAAATTTTTGACAAACACTACGAAAATCAATGGCCGTTGCACGCTCAATTCCAACTATGTATTATTAAAAATATGTTCGTATATTATAAAGTATGCCGCTCATGGTAATATTGCTATACCCAAATGGGTTTCATGTATGTTTCTGTATTGTTTATGTCACCTTGTATACTCATGAATGCAATAAATCACTTTGACATTGAGAACAAAGAAATCTGCTCTTCACACAAATATTTGATTCGGTCAGGCATCGAACACCGCGCTTCGAAGGCAGGTTAACTAACCACTGAGCTAATAGAGCCGTAAAATTAAAATGATTGGATCTCTGTTGGAAACAAAACTAAATAAATAGGTTGCATACTATTTTGCAGGTAAGATTCCCAGAAAAACAAACCACGCCGGTAACGCGCTTCCTCTTTGAATACACATGGAAAATATTAGAAATAGTTAAAATAAATTGCAAACATCGATCGCAATCTAGGTCAATCGTAATACAGCGTGCCCGATAGTTTCCTCCACAGTTGTTCAATTCGACTTCATTCAATATGCCTTACGAAATAAGTTACACAATGAATTGTGGTATAGCCGGTTCATTAGATGCAATGATACCTTTTTAATTCGTCGTAGTATTAGTTCATAAATATGGTTTTGTGAGAGCGTAATTTTTTTATGTCAAATCAAATCAGAAAAGAAAGAATTTATTCAATTTAGGCATCAGATCACTTATGAACGTCAATTATTAATTATAAAGTGCTTTAAATACTACCGCCTCTTTCCAAAATATATAGAGCCTACCGAGAAGAAGCGGCAAAAACTCGGGGCCATTTTTATATATATACAATGTTTTTTTTTATATTTTTTTTATTTACCAAATTAAAAGTTCATACATTTTTGAAGTAATATAACATAGCATTCATAAACCACATAGGTTTGTACATAATGCTATTGTTTAGTCTGCAAACTTCTAAATATTTGTTTAATAAATAACAATCTGAACTCTTACACTGACTTATTAGGTATCTATAACGTGAGATATCATTACAGGTTCTAAGATTATATAATTTACCATGGAAGCTTCATACATGCCTATATAAATGGTACTTATGTACTACTATTACATCTTAGGGTGTGTTTTTAACCGATTTTTTTTTGCATGTTTGTTACGCAATAACTCTGTCAATTTTGTATTGGTTTAGCTGTTTATTATTTTGTTTCGTAGGCCATATCGCAGAATAACTAATGGGTAGATTCATACATGCGAAGTGGTCTCATGTAAATTATGTTGAAATTTTGGTATAGTTATAGACTATAAATAGGTATATAAATAAATAACATGGTTTATAAATATATATCATAGGTATATTAAATAAAATAGGTAGGTATATATATATATATATAATGTTTTCTAATACTTCGTAGAAGGTTTACATTAAAAAAAAATAAGAAGACGGGAGGTTATGGCAAAGCTGAGCGTACTACGCGAACCAAGTCGCGGGCAGTCGCTAGTCTATATAGATAAAAATAAACTTTTAAAAATAAAATGATGAAAGAAAATTCAAGAAAAAATGGGAGGTTATTACCATATATACTATACGTGAACGAAGTTGCGGACAGTCGCTAGTTATAAATGTAAATAGGTGTAGACTAGAAGTAAGTTTTTATTTTACTTTATTATTATTTAATAATACATTAAAAATGTGGTTTTGTTGTTTAATATATACATACATAGACGTAAGAAGTAAGGATAACAGGAACTCCTTACTCCTCGCGTGAGCCTCTAAAATAACCATGACATGGCAATTCCTTGAAATGGTTCCGTACCACTGAGGTGCAATTCAAAGGTTATTTAAAGTCATTGTCATTCATTTTAGTCACATTTTTTATCACACTGCACAACGGATATTTGCGTTTTTAGATGTTGGTATGTATGTAAGATTCTTTTTCGATAATTTAGCCTTACGAGGGTGAATCAAAAAATTCTTGGAATCAATATTAAAAAATGCAAAGATTTAAATAATAATATTTTATTTTTCTACATAATCTCCCTCCAATGCAATGCATTTAGAATAACGCGTTTCTAACTTCCTCATTCCTTGTGAAAAAAAAATATTTTCTTGACTCTCGAAAAAGTCCTCTACGGCAGCTATAACCGCGTCATTATCGTGAAATTTTGTTCCACGAATTTCCTCTTTTAATTTTGGAAATAAGTGAAAATCACTTGGGGCTAAGTCCGGAGAATATGGTGGGTGGTCAAGGAGATTGAAGCCAGCACAGCGGATTGCGTTGAGCGCAACTTCCGATCGATGAGCAGGAGCGTTATCTTGAAGGAACAACACGCCCAACGACAGTTTTCCACGACGTTTTTCTTTAATCGCTTCACGCACTTTCGGGATTAAATTTGCATAATAGGGTCCAGTAATCGTCTGGCCTTTTGGCATGTAATCAATAAAAAGGATTCCTTCACTATCCCAGAACACAGAGGCCATAACTTTGCCAGCGGTAGGAGCAACTCGAAATTTCTTAATGGATGGAGAGGATGGTCGTTTCCAAGACATGCTTTGTCTTTTAGTTTCAGGATCAAAATGGTGGACCCCGTTTCATCCATGGTGACAAGACGACTGCAAAAATTATCCGAATCACGCTGGAACATTTCGAGATTACGCTTGGAAATTTCCAAACGTCGCTTTTTGTTTTCGTCGGTTAACATTCGTGGCACCCATCTTGCAGACACTTTTTTGAACCCCAGTGAATCAATTAAAATGGATTGAACGCTACCAAAAGATATCTTTAGGATCTCAGCTATATGTTTTATAGTCATTCTTCTGTCTTCCAAAACCAGATTCTCAACCTTTTTGACATTTTCTTCTATAACGGAGGTTGAAGGCCGCCCAGAACGCGGGTCATCTTTACAGCTTGATCTACCTCTTTTAAATTCAGCCACCCAGTACGCAACCGTAGAATAGGGTACAGCATCACCCTCTAATGTCTGCTGAATGTCCAAAAAAATTTCCTTCGTAGACATTTTTTTCAAACTGAGATATTTTATCACCGCACGTAACTCACTTTTATCCATAATTTTGACTTTTTAGCAACTCGTTGCACAAAAAAATTTATTACATGCGAACGAACTGACAAAAACAAGTGACAGTCTGCATAAATATAGTGTGATAGACACTCTTTAATTTGAATATCGAACTTGATCCAAAAAGGTTTCATATATATGCACTTCTAAGAACTTTTTGATTCACCCTCGTATTACAGCGTTGTTAGGGCCATAAATCGAGCTATAACACGGCGTGTATATAAAACTACTGTACTCATAAGGTACATATGCACGCCTCTCAGTATTACCTTTAGTATTATTAGTAGCCTACACTACACCTTTTTGTTACATGCTGTATACTTATGAACTGTCAAGTAATTCTTAAAGGCCTTTATTAATAAACGTTGCGTAAACCTATATTAGGCGTAACATGCTTTGTCTTGCTTTCACGCGTGACATTTACTGCAAGCGAAAAATTGACAGATATATGTTTTTTCTACTCCGGGTGTAAGCCAAGTTTATTAATAAGGCCGATAGTGTTAGCAAGCTATAATATTGTACTTATATCAAGTCACTTTAGTTTAAGAGCTACGCCTCCCCGTATTTGCAGTGTCACCAAAACTTTAAACTTTTAAATTTCACCTAGCACTGCTCTCAGCACAAAATTCTGTTCTAATTCGCTACTTTGTTTTCAAACGAAGTCCGGTTATTTGTTCTTACTATAATAACATGTTTTGCAAATTCAACCGGTTTATATCCTCAGCAGACTTGGCAACAGTTTTAATATGCAGTTTCTAGTTTTATCTAAAGTTGAGATCACAAGTCTTATATTAGAAGACTTCTCTAGTTTGTATTATGAATATAAGAATACTGTTTTTTTACGCTGGATTAGACTCCCGTGTTGGAATATCATCCAGCGTAAAAAAGAAAATAGTGGGCCTAGTACGATGATTTGCGTAAGTGTAACCCGTAGGTTACACAGTACTAACTATCATTTATCTAGTGCAACTGTGGCACAGATACCTCATAGTTTATACTGTTTATACGTCAACGATACGATTACGTTACACTTACTCATATTTTCGTTCTAAACCCACAGGACTAGCTTATGCTTAGCTTATATTAGTAGCCGCATCTCTTGTAGATGTGGGAGGCCGTAATGTACGACCACTGGAATGCACAGTCTAGTTTTGCACAGCCCTTATTATTCACTCCGTATTCCGTGTACATGTCCTCAGAATATCTGACTGTGCAATACGGGTTGTACAATCCGGCCTGAGCAAAAACGATACGGGTGACAATGCACAGCCAATAGCGATCTCTTGATATGCCCGTCTAAGGGATATCTATGTACGTTTCATCCTAAAGTATCAAAAATACACACTCCCCGCATTCATTACTTTCTGATGTATAATATAAAGGAGAATTTGTTGTGAAGATGACTTAAACATTGAAACTGTAAATCAATATTGACTATAGCTTATGGTATCCATAGCAGATAATTTTATTACTGTAGCGTCACAATAAAAAAATCTATTGACTATTAACTATTGACCAATGTTTGTCACAAGACTCCCACACTGGTTGAACATTGTCTTATACTTCAATATTTTGTCAACAGTTCAAGCCACGAGTGCAAAGCAACGCACCACTGCGTATCTCGAGTCTGGCCCAGGATGACCTTCCCCGAAGATAATGATAGTATTTGCAAGATCTGTACCGACATGGTGACTCAAGCGCGCGATCAACTGCAGAGCAATGAAACACAGGTAAACTTTTATAAATAACACTTCGTTGTGCATACTTCACCTTTTTTTTGTTTAGGGGGGGGGGGGGGAATCACCGGTTAACCCTTTATAAGACCGAGAAACCGGAAGTGGTAGGAAGACGAAATTTAGGTATGTTAACAAAGATATTTTTATATGATTTTTTTTAACTCGGAAAATCGCTGGAAACTATGAAAAATTGGTGGCAATATATCTGCCACTGCCCATCCCAAAGTGATGAAAAAATAAATCTTATCAGACCTGGACTGATGAAGAGCATTCGCGTTATGTGGGACTTTCCACTAAAACCCCCTCAGTGGTCTTCCTCGTTGTCTTGCAGATGACCCCGAGGTCTCCTGAGAAACGCATCGGGACCATCCTGACATATTGCTTTTTGTTTGTCTTTGAAAACATTTCGTAGGTATCTCTATCTTCTAATTCTAAAGCCATAAAAGTGGCACGGCGTCAATGGCCACATCATGACGCCGTTTTCCTCGAGCTCGTTGGTCAGATAGACCCCACCCCCAACTATACCCGAGCTCTTGGGTCCCCTTTTAGTCGGCTCTTACGACAGGGGTTACTGTAGCCTTATTCTTTCAAAACCTGGGCTTGCAGTATTGGTGCATACTTTACTTGCACCAACAAAACTACCGGAATTCCGAGTGATCATAATAAGTATGTTTTTGGAAAGAAATACGAACTTATCTTATTGATATGCTAATATTGTACATGCGAATGTTTTGATGGAGGTTTTTTACTCAATCACGCCTGAACATTTGACAAGGTTTGAATGAAATTTGTATATAGAAGCGCTGGAATAACACATGGAATACTTTTCATCGTCATTCATTAACATGCGGGTGAAGCCGCGGCGCGCAGCTAGCAGACCATAATGTGATTATATACAATAACTTTTAAAAAGTTTTAGCTATCAAATTATTGCCTCCTCAAACGTCTCTTTATGTGTTAGTAGTGTCTTTTCGTATATTTTACAAAGATCATGCTTAGTATGATCATTCCTAATGTTTGGACTAAGTTTATTATAGATTTAGCTTCCATGTGTACCTAGCGAGGTACACAGGACATTACAGGAGCGCTTATTATGCGTCCAGTTCGTTAGACCCATCAACAATACATGTAAGGTATTAAAAACATAGTCTTGTTCATAACATGATTGAAGATGTAGTAAGGTTCCTTAGTAAATAGCCTTTCATTAAAAACTTATACAATCCTAAGTACTTGTATGAAAATGCAGACAATGGCATTCCATTCCTTTATAGGACGTGACATTTCTCTCTTTTATAACTTCTTGTGTCTCACAGAATTATCAGTGTGAACAAACAGATCCACATCCTTGCGTTGTCAGGGTCCGGGTCAACGACCGATACCAGCTGTGAACTCTGTCTAATAACCTCTATAGATTGGCCTCTTGCGTTGCGTAGAGGGGTCAATTTGGGTTAAATTTTAATGCAACATATTTTTTTATAATTTTTTACTTATACATAAGGAGATTGAGCTGTATAAGTTGTTAGGTTTCTCTGTGCTAAGGATATGTCAAATTTAAGGTTAAAATCCCATTTCTTCCTTAAGAATAGAAATATTTCATATCTTTCCACTGTGGAAATCACTTAATCAGTCGGCTTTAACGACGTTGTCACAATATCGTTAAAGCCGACTAACGGCCGCTCCCAATAATCTATCTATCACCGGTTTACCTTACTAGAGATAGATATTTGACACTGTTTGTATGGACGTTATGTCAAATTTCTATCGGTAGTAAGGAAAACCGTGGATAGATAGATTATTGGGATCCTTCATAAGAGCATACCGAATGCATGTAAATAAGTGGCGTATGATACGCGACTGGGATTAAAAATTAACTGGCGAATTTTTGGCCTTTATTCAGTTTCTAATCCCGTGAATGTCTTCTTCGTGTCGTCGTTTTCTTCATGTGTAAAGCCCATCACACACGACTAAGATAATATACATTATAGCGTCGACTATAAAAGTTATGTTAACTTAACCCACTACACACGGCGCAGATACTATAATATATAGCAAGCGTACATTCTATCGGAGTCCGTCTCGGGAGCCGCACGTCTCGATCGTTCACACTGTAATATACAGAGTGTTCATATTTTTTATTTTGCGATGATTCGTATTTCGTTGCTAGACCTGTTGGACAGTTCCTCAGATGATGATTGGGGCTGTGAATATGATATAACCGTCATACTAGCTAAAAGTAAAAAACGAAAAATCTGGATAGAAGATCACATAAAACACAGGAAACACAGTAGTGAATTTAAACTTTACATTGATCTTTCAGAAAAAAAAACAGCTTTTTCTTGCACTTTCATATGGTTATTTGCAAGATACCTACCAGTTTTTTAATTGTTTGTCTGCCTCTATATTCCGGGTAATTTCTGAAAAGGCCAATTTTGATGGGGTTTATACTGAAAGCATTAATTAAAGGGCCACGTGAACGAAGTCGCGGCTGCAGCTATTCTAATAATATAACATAGCCTTATTTCATCAAGAATACTAACATCGATTTAGTAATTACCTAGTTTGATTGATCTATACGTAGTACCTACAATCTAGAAAAACCTATGGAGATTAGGCCCATAGATTTAAAAAAAAAATCTACTAAGATAAAATTGTCATACCGCTAGTTCGGTTAGTAGATAGAAAGTCTCACTTTTTCGATGATTTCCGTTGTCTGTCACATTCGCGTTAGTCAGACGTTAGTTTTATTTTAAGTTACAAAAAATATTTCTACAGGTTCGAAAAAATATAGGTACATAAGATAATGTGAACCTTATTAATTTTTGTTGTGAAAATATAAATTTGTTCGGTAACTGAAGACCAGACGTCCATTTACTGCAACGGTTTTGTCAACATGCTGTATTTGATCTTAAGATCAGTATCGGACATGATCTTAAGATGTCTTCATGATCTGCAGTAGTCTTAGCGTATGTTAACATGCCGTTCGAATATCGGTGGCATCTTAAGCTACTCTAGTACTAGTTATAATACTTGATCAGCGAGACTATAAAATAATTTATGATTTTTTGCTAACCCAATGTTTAAAGGCTTATGTTTAACTTATCACCTTAAATGGCTACTTATCACAAAATATAATGTCAAATATATATTAAATATGATCACCAAAATTAAAACACCAATTTTGTTATTCTCGCCTGGCTCGCGTGTTGTAGTCACCGGTAACCTAACGCTCTTCGCTTCGTTCGTCGCACCTTTGCATGTCTTTGCTATAACAGATACTCCGGGAAAAGTTTGTTTAGGTGACAATAGTACGAGAATTTGGAATTTGGTGTACAATATTTAGTAGTCAGTGTTAATTTAGTCAGTGTTGTGTTGATATTCATACTTTTTAATAATGAGCCATTTAAATTCTTTTTAGGAAGAGCTAAAACAAGTCTTCGAAGGTTCGTGTCAGCTGATACCCATCAAACTAGTAGCCAAAGAGTGCATGAAACTAGCCGACGACTTCGTGCCGGAACTGGTGGAGACTCTGTCTTCGGAGATGAACCCTCAAACCGTCTGCTCCGTCGCTGGACTCTGTAACAATGCGAAGATCGATGAAATGCTCGTTGAATACGTAAGTTTTTGTCCTCCCATTTTCTTTTTGCCAATTACGACCAGCAGTGCAAGTACGCTACTTTGTCCATCGATAAATGCTACAATTCGACGTCGGCAGAATCGGTTTTATTAATTATAAATGTCATTTTTGACATGTCGATCAGTATATTCGATAATTCGACGTCGACAGAATCGGACATTTCATATTTGACATGTCGATCGATATAATCGATAATTCGATGTCTCCAGAATCTATTTTATTAATTAATATCATATTTGACTATATTAATCGTTAAAACTCCTTTTATCGATGTTATATATCGAATTTATCGATCGACAAAGTACCGTACTTGCACTGCAGAAGGAGAAAAGAGCTACTTAGTACTTATCCATACTAATATTATAAACACGTTTGATAACTCTGTTATTTTAAGTGCGCAGTACTGCACTATGTTAGCTGCTCGATACGTTACGATACAGCAGACATGCCAAATCTCCTTTGCTACAATGTATATCTACATGAATTTTCTACATTTGCAAGATTGAGAACTGATCTATGTTCTTTCAGTATTTAATGGTTTTTTTTGGTTTTAAACCCCTAAAAGTCGTTTTTCTTCGATATCGGTTGGTATTTTCATTTACCATATCCCCTTAAACGTAAATACAGAATTGCTTGCTCACTACTTTTAACATATCAGAAAATGTTACCAGTCTCGTCATTTTGATAAATAATAATATGATTCTTTACTACATAAATGGTATTACAGTAAATATTAACCATTTACAATTTAAAACTTTGATTAGATAGCGGATGCGCTTTATAGTTATCACAGGAAATAGCGACTGACATACGATGCGGCGTTATCGAATGACTAAATCACTATTTTTAATTGTAAAACAATCTGCATTAAGTTAAAAATATTTTGTGGCCAAAGTATCCAATAATTATAAAACTATACGCGCCGTGCTTAAGGGCAACCCTAGAGTATGCTGAGTTGGGACCTATTCCTTACATCACACTACATGTAACAAAACTGCGTATAGTGTTTTTATTACTTGTTGTGTTATTGTGAGATGTTCGGAATAAATTTATTTACTTTTCTTTCTTTCTTTGACCGTGTCCCATACGAGATGCTGAAGAGTTGTAGATTGTGTATATCTAGGGGCGTGAGGGTCGCCTGTCCATTCGATCCATTCAACTAGCACATGAGTTTTCTTTAATTTTATTATAATGAAGAAATCCACTTAAGCTACATCACTTTTTAGTGACACCATTAATTAATTATACGTCCTATAATGAAGAATATAAAGATATTGAAATCCATGTTTTAAAAAAAATATTCATATGCGGTCCCATGATTGATAGATACCACATCGAAACTACAGTCTATCCTAAAAGGCTAATAGATTTAACTTAAACTGACAAATACAGAATAGCTATGAATGTGTCCACCTTTGAAACACCTTTCTTACTGTCTGTATTAAGGAGAAGACACTTTGTCCATGTGTTATATAAAATAGTACTTACAGACTGCACTATTTCACACTATCGCTTCACTGCCCTAACTCAAAAGGTCTTCCTCTCTTAAGTATTCTTACTATGTCCGTGTTGTTGTATATTAATTCATAACTACATTTCAATTAGAAAGATTTTTAAATCTCTTACCAATCCGGTCGGTATTTAATAGTTTAAAAACTATTATCTCAGCTGGCTTGGCTGTATCAATCGATGATGAATGAGACTAAAGAACTGTGTTCGAGTGTTAAGCCTAGTCTAGAACTATACTATAGTTCTAGATGACAAACGGTTATCGGCAGACGTGGCGCTTAACATCAGCCTAATGCCTTTTTCACTAATATAATATTAGTTATATCTCAATATACCCACATTATAATTATTTTTGCTCCCAGTTTATAAATCTATCGACTGCATTACGTAGTTTCGAGTCAGTTGTTTAGCGGATATATTTGCGTTGTAGAAGTAAGAAAAATAGATCGTATTATGTATTATTCTCGAATAGTCGGGTTATCTATTGAATACAGTCACGTCGCTCAATGACCTCAGATCACGCCACGTTTGTTTACATATTGGCGATAGTTAATGGGTTATTTGTATAATGGACGAGCCAAGTAACGAGTAAAGTTGTAGCAGCGGTGCCAAAACAAACCATGACCGATCTACATACGATTTCTTTTGTTTTCTTGGTGACACATTTCCAATTGCATTGTCGTTTGACCAATATTTGCTCAAAACAAAAGTTACTTTATGTGCATGTGACAGCGTTGATTTTGCTTTGTACCAACATAGTCGCTATTCCAACTTGGTGCCACTATGAGTCAGGCGACGGACGCAGTCCAAATATTATGACAATGGAATATATATGTACGACTCCGCCGTTCTATTACTCCAAAACCAAAACGATCTTATTGCCTTATAGTGCAAAGCGCTTGTATAGTAGGTAATTTGATATTTTATTAAGGTTTCTTATTGGTATTATTATATTAGCATGATTTATGTATATTTTGCATAGTTGAAAGCGCATGTAGCTGGATCGCAATACAGCTTTAAATATTCTATAAAAATATACTTAATTGAATCTACATTTTATATAATTTTGATTGTGATCTGTTTTGTGCTTTAAATCTATACTAATATTATAAAGAGGAATGATTTGTATTTAAGTATGTTTGTAACGAATTGGCTCAACAAGTACTGGACCGATTTCAAAAATTCTTTAACCATTGCTACATTCACCCACAGTAACATAGGCTATATAAGATTCATCATCATCATCATCACCCATCACCGCGCGGATGAAAACGCGGAGAGCGGCTAGTAAATAAATAAAATTAGGGTTCGATTAGTTCTATACTTATTTATTTAACAAAATCTACAGCTCTTTAACATAACATTTAAAGCCTATGTCTAATCTTACACAATAATATATATAATCATATACATCAATTCAACGTCAAGAGAGTTAAATGCTCGGACGGACCGCCTTGGTGTCCATGACGTCTGAGACATATTGCTCGAAGACGCTGGTTCAAATCCCGGCCGAGAATGTGTATTTTTTCTTTCTAACATTGTCTTAACGTCTAAACAAACCTGTTGCGGATGGGTGACCGCTAGTTTACATTAAACTGAGCGCTTTCGTGCTTCGGCGGGCTTGTTAATTTGTTGGTCTTAGTTATAATTTAAGGACAACACTTAGTACATGCCAGAAACATTTGAGTGGTCGGAAAACTACGACACTGTAGGGCTGGCCATTCGCTTAACTGCTAACATACATTGGGTTCGTATAGTGAATTATAGCCCATACTCTTCTCTCTGCGAGAGGAAGGTTACTGCAGTACGAACGTATGGACCTATTATAATCTATAACATCAATTGAACCCGGTTAACCCTAACGCTCGGGCCACATTATCGGGATTCGGCAAACATTCTCGTTAACGTGACTAATGAGCCGAGTAGTTCGTTATATCGTGATGACTTTGGACGCAAGGACCGCGCCGTAAGTTGGAACAATTTGACTGCTATGTAAACAAGAAGATCGCGTATCCGAACGCGGTGTTTTATCTCTATAAGGCGAAACGATTTTTCAGACGATCATGTAGCCCCATCATAATATATAAAACAAATAAAAAGTATTACTTGTGTGCACCCGACTGCTAACTAACAAGCAGTAGGTCAAGTAGAGCAAATTGTTGCAATGTAGAAAAAAACTAAGAAGTATACGCATTGACCTGTGACTTATCCGCCGTTCAAACTTATACTGTTGGTAAACAGTTCTTGGCTGCGGTATGTGGCACTAATAAAATTACGTTATTAATAAAAAAACGCCACCAAATTTGAACAAATACTCTAATATTACACCTTAGAATTGATAAATAAAATTAGAACTATTTATGTCACATATTTACTAAGAGATATATGTCCGCGATGACTGGAATGCCCGAACGCCGGGGTTCTCGTCGACATGTGGAGATAGCAGACAAAAAAAAACTCCTAAAACACTTTATGCCTTAAATACTTATAAATGTTGCTTACTTTTTAATAACGTCAGTGTGGCAGGGCGCAGAACATTTTTGTATGCCGTATGTATCGTAAACACGACGCGTTCTAGACCTGAGAGCGTAGCACGAATAACTGCGTAAGTGTAACGTAACTTGTCGTTTATGTGAAACAGTACAAACTGTCATTTATCTAGGGCAACTGTGACACAGATAACGTCGAAGCGTGACGCGTTGACGCTTACGATTCGCATACATTTTTGTGCTACGGCCTTAGCAATATGGAGTGGCTTGGCATAGTTAGTAGCAAGCCTTCCGAGCGCGTTCCCAGAAGCTTCCGAAGCCGGGAAAAATATTTAAGTGATGACGAGATTTTTTTGTCCTCGGGACTTCTGTTACTGTGTGACACAAGATAGTTCTAGTGAGATTGAATTAATGTGTCAACGTAGTTTATTTGTTTTAATTTTTTCAGAATGCCCGCTTGGAACTGAGGCAAGATTGCAACAACTGCGCGGCCACTGTCGGCGGATTGAGAAAGAAATTCGACTCGACCACATACGAAGACTTCCTGTTTGGATTACTCACGGTAATTTATACAATCGGTTTAAACATGATACACCTTTGCATTAAACAGCTAAAACGGTTTTCATCTCCGTTCCGAGTCTACCCGGAATACGAGTAGTAACTAAAAAGTTACCATCAGAGACGTATTTATAGTGGATTATGCACCGAAGGAGTAAAGCAGTATGTAGAGTCCTGAGTGAAGCGAGGGGTTCAAGCCGCCCTAGATGAAGACAGGCTTTATCCTCGAGGTGCATACTCTACTTTTCATACCTACTGCGAGACAATAAAAACAAAAACTCAGAGCTCTGTAAAAAAGCAGTTATTTAGTTAAAAGTAAAAAAAAAAAGTTAATATTCAAATTGGACACATTTGTCCAGTTATGGAGTGACCCGAGGTTCTTGGAAGGAACATTTTATGGAAAACACTGTTTTAGATTTTTTAGACTTTCGCGGTTGTTAAGTTATAATTAGTTCTCACGACCACGTATTTACTGTACGTACTGTAGACCACGATTTAGTTCATTTTGAACCACCAGTTATTTCGGCATAGTTACGTGCACCATCTTCAAAATTATAACATTTTAAGGAAGTCGTTAAAATAACACCAAACACTGTGCTTTGTTCCAAATTCATTAAAGAACGCGGCACGTAACTTGTACTATGACCTTGAACGCGCAGAGGAGATGGGCCGCGCGTAACTATAGCAACGCTTCGTAACTATAGTACAATCGAGCCATTTACTTTTTTCTGTATACTGTCTCCGTACTAAGAGTTTTCCTACAGCTAACGTTCCAAATCCAAATCACTTTACGCCCATGGGAGTTTCAACCAACATTACAGCCCCGGGAATATTATTATGCCTTACTTTACGTCGAGATTTCGTGATGAAAAAAAAAGTACATACTAACTTTGCATTCCTTGTATTTGAAAATATTATGTATGTTCGTTAATGCATCAAAGGTAATGACATCGACCCTTGAAGGGTTAAGACTCTTATACATCAACACTTTTTATTATCATCACACGTTTAACACTGGAAGCAAGGATCTATGTGTTATAGCTTCGACAAAAAGTTATGATACGATTAATTTCTAGTTCTCTTATTGGTAAACGTTTTATAAACGCCTTACAACTAAAATGGTTTTCTACAGACTTTCAAAAAAAAAAGAGGAGGTACTCATTTCGACTGTATTTTTTTATGTTTGTTATCCCATAACTTTCGACTGGGCAAACCGATTCTCAAAATCTTTTTTTTTTTTTTTAAAGTTGGTGCTTTCCGTGTGGAAATTTCATCCATCAAATTCGGTCCAGTAGTTTTTGAGATACACTCCAATAACTGAATAGAATGGAAGTCGGTATTAAATTTTTCAAATTGTTAAATCTACCGTTATGTTTTGACGTGATAACTTCTTATAAATCGATGAACGCCAGCTGCATCCACGATAAATCATGCCTCATTTTCACGTTATGCATAAGCTTTCCTTACAAAAAAATTTCGTTCGTAAACCGACTTTATATACAACATATTTTTTCAGTCGGGATTTAAATAACAAGGGCACAACAAATGTCAAAATTTACGGCCTTATAAACGCTGCCTTAAATTTAAATGATTTTATTTAGTACTGCGTACTACAAAATGTAAATGTTATGAATGTATTTACAGGCTTGTCGTAAAGCAGGCTCCCTATCAGATTCCTGTTCGATGTTGGTATTCAAATATTACGAAAATATCATCGACGCCGTGAAGAAGGACCTCACTTCGGAGAGCGTCTGTCATGTTAGCGGACAGTGCACCTACAAATTCCATTCCCACGACGAGTTCGTTTTCCCTGAAGTTCCTGAACAGACTGGCGAGTGAGTAACCTTATAATGCAAAGATAATGTATGAAATATTCTTCATTTAGTGAGCCCTATATTCAATGATACCCAACAGCCGTGCGGTTCTCTAAGAGCAAACATCCTTGCATCTTTGACAACATCCGTGAAACAAATGACGAGATGGCAAGAAACTTTGGAAAATCAACCTTGTTACTAGGCCGATATCGCATAAAGTATTTGAAATCGGTGAACTCGTCGACGAATCATTACAGAATCGCACGGCGGAAGTGCATGCAGCGATGCAAACGTATGATGTCGCTCCGTTCACAAATAATGGTTTAAAATGGTTGATTTTTGATTTAGATACATTTCATGCTCGGATGGGAGCCTTGGTGGCCTAGCGGTCATGAAGACTGACGCGGGTTCTAATCCAGTTTGAGAATATATCATTTCTCTCTTAAATTGCAAATTTTGAGTTCGCTTAGCATAATAATATGATAGTACTTAAAAATCATTGAAAAAAATTAGGTCTATATCATGAGATTTATTTATCGAAAAGGCGTTAAAGCTATATTTTATAATTATACCATTATGGAAATTCTCACGAGTGTTATTATTATCTTTATAAAAAGCCAGGATTCGTAGATAATGATGAGAGAATACTCCGGTGCCATCCACATGTAAATGTGACTCATTTCTGAACCATAGTGTCAAATTGCTGGCCAGTATTATCTCTATAGTAATAGAAAATCGATGTTTTATTTATAAACTCAGATTATTACACTGGACAGGCTACTGAAATCGTCTTTTGAACAGGTCTAATCCTAGCTTCTTGTTATATTACATTTAAACACTCATAACAAGATTCCCTGTATCGCGGCATATATAGACACACACATTAACACTCACAAACATACAACACCAGAGAACAAGCTTTTGTGCTCGTCACGCAAATATTTGCCCTGGCCAGGGATCGAATTTGGAACCCCGAGCTTCGAAGTCACGATCACTACCAACTAGCCCAACAGGGTCGTAACAAGTAGATGTAAAAGTCGTGTCACCTTGTCGTTTTTTGCAGCTGTAATTTCTACTATAGTTACAATATAAATTAAACATTGGTATTGAAAATATATTCGAATTTGTATATCAAGGTTTCAATTTACTTTATGACTACTAATGCTTTACGCACACTTTTATATATACTATCACAGGGCATAGATAACTATTATTATTATATTACTATACCCTTTGTAAGCGGAGTAAAACGGCTTTTTATGCTTTAGTGCATTAAAATCAGCAGTTTAAGCACGAGGGCATTTTACTCGTATTTTAAATTGTTCAAAGAGGTTACTTTGTAGTATATTTCATGTAGGAGATTTGACTGCGTTTGTAATAATACCCATATTAGGGTATTATTAAATTCCCAGAAGTAATTTTTGTCCAGAAGAAAATTTCGCGATAACATCAGGTTTATGTTATAAAATTGGCTTAAGCACATGTATCCAAAGCCTTAATAATAAAAAAAGTCCTTTAAAATATTACTGTTTTATTTCCTCGCATTTAAAATAAAAAAACTGAGTCTTGTATTCTGTCCATAAAACCCATTTTATGCTCGACGTCTCCGACAAAACATAGCTTGTTTTATCCACTAGTTGTACAATCTACTATTTGCTTACAGTGATGTACCATGCGAGTTCTGCGAGCAACTGATCAAACACCTCCGCGACACAATGGTCGCTAACACAACTGAATTGGAGTTCTACAAAGTCCTTAAAGGTATCAATCATATATTATAGGTGTCACTTAAATTAACTGCTCAACGAACGCTTTGATCCTTTTGCTTGGAAGGCCCTAAATAATTGACCGAGTGAGCGAAGGGTCTCAGCTTTAACTGGCCAAATTGACTTTCATCTGTCCATATGTTTGTTAGGTTGAATGGTGGTCCACCTGTAGAGGTCGCATTTTTCAATGAAATTTGGTATGCATGTTCTAGTGTTCAATATAATTTGTTTGTCGTCGGTGATTTTTGAGTGGGGTGGGTACTTTTCCTTAAAAAGGGGTACGTTGCTGCGGCGCAATTTACAGACCAGTTTTGATAAAATTTAGTACACACATTAGGTACCAGACTTTAAAAAGTTTTGAATTTGAGCTTAATTGGTCAAGTGGTTGCCGAGATAAAAATGTGAAGTTTAAAACTTGGATTTTGGTAATATTTACTCTAACGGCAAATAGCTCTGATTGAGAAAATTGCTTATGATACCAGTAACTGTTTTTATGCAAATTTTATTGCAACAGTTAACACACTAGTTTATAGACTCAATATGGTATATATTATATACTCTATATTTGTAAAGTTATTGGCTGGTATATTTAAAAATATTATAACGTATTATATCTGTGCTGTTGGCCTATTAATAAATAAATAAAACTATGTATGTATATACATATCTATATACACATCTCTACTTGTTATCATTATATATAGTATACTATCTGCACGGTTTCACCCGCGTGGTTATGGATGGTGATGATAATCAAAATATCTAGCCTATGTTATTCAGTAATAATGTAGCATTCCAATGGTGAAATAAACATTAGTATTAGTATACACTCATTCTACATGAATAGTCTCTCACAGTGATCTAATCGTCTCGCACTGTGACTAAAAATTCGCCCCATTAGTGCAATTTATTTTTTCCAACATAGAAGTGTTTATAACCTGTCATAATAATATATAATCTGTCTTTTTAAGGTCTATGCAAACAAACCGGCACCTTCAAAACTGAGTGCCTCTCCCTCGCTGAACAATACTACCCGATGATCTACAAATTCCTAACGCAAGAGTTACAGCCGCGAGAGATTTGTGCCGAAATTGGCGTGTGCAGCGCAAGCGTTACAGACGTAAACATTGCTCCTTTGTTGCCTCCGGAGTTGGAGGCTAAACTTGCGAAAATTAATAACAAGCTGATTGGTGGAGAGCCTAAGGTATGTTGTTTTGTTAAGCATTACCTTGCATACACATTTACCATACATACATTTGTAATAATATAAGTTAATTTCGGGTATAAACCATCTTCAATCTTCAAATATGTAAATTCTGAATTGGTTATTAGATACTCGAGTTCAGCATAGTAATAAAAAAAAGGTTTTATATTCTAAGAGTACGGACCTAGTGTCTGTAGTGTATAAGGAAGACGGAAGAGTTGTTATTCCGTGCACACTGGCACTCCCATCTCTGCCGGTGGACTCGAACATAACCTCAGAGATACTGCTCTTCTGCGGTCATAAAAAAATTTCTCCTCCCGAAAAAAGCATGTAATTTCAACTCAAAGTTAACTTGTTTCCGGGTGGAAAAGTAACACATTTAATAATAATTTCCAATCGCATATATAAGATATACTTAATTTTCCAAGCTGGCTAACAGATTTATTAACTCAAAGCCTACAACACTGGACTACAAACTTGAAATTTAGGCAGTTTTTTTTATGTTGTAAGTAAAGTGTTTGTGGACTTACCTTACTTGAGGATATTCGAAAATTCCACCCATAGGAACGGGTAACGAGTAAACCATCTAACTGCTAACAGGTTCACTAGTTTCTTCCTACTGACTGTTTAGCTGACTTTGTTATTATTTAAAATGTACGCTATTATTTGCCTTTATTTATTTCACCGCGCAGATCTGAGACATTATTTTCTTCAATTGCTTACATACTTGATTTTTTTTTACACCTGCGTCATTGTAAATGATGATGATGATAAAAAGTATCATATGTGTTAATCCACCGTCTTGTCTACGTCCGTTCTAAATTTCATCAAAATCGGTCCAACACATGAGCGTGACAAGTAACAAACATACAAACACACAAGCTTTCGCCTATATAATATAAGTGTGATGGGTTTTTTTTTGACGTGATAACGTCATATAAATCGATGAACGCCGGCTGCACCCACGAAAAAGCATGGCTAATTGTTACGTTACGCCTGAGCTAAGGCCGATCATTTCTCTATCTTTCGCTCTATCGCTTCTCTAGCTAACAAGCGATAGAGCGTTCGGCTTGTCTGATGACGTTATCACGTAAGATTATCGTCTGTAAACCGACTTTACAGACAATATTTTTTACATAAAACGTCTTTCCTCAACAGATCGTCCGAATCCCCATAACCAAAGATACAAACGTTCACACAATTACCCCGGAAGCCCAACCAGCCCCCGTTTACACGAGCGACATCGCAGGAGTTTTGCCCATTGAGAGAATGTTTGTCGGGGTCCCTCAACCGGAAGGGAAATTGACGTGTTCATTCTGCCAATACTTCTTGCATTACCTGCAAGTGGAATTGAGTGATAACACCAACATTGTAAGTATAATTACGTATAATTAGTGTTATTTTGACTGTGTTTTTTTAAAGTAAATGACGAGGACAGCAAGTCGTATTCTCGAAGCATCATACCCTTGACTGTTGCAATAACACTCTGCTGAGCTTTTACTTTTATATGTTGTGAGCGGCCCTGCAACGCGTGTCGCGACATAATGGCTCAGACCATCGACCATTAAATTTACTTCATTAATCAGGTACTGCTGTGGTAAATAGCAAGACAGTAAGTACAGTAGAACTCTTTGTGAATGAGTTCGTCCGGGGCAGTACTGCCATCATACCTTTTTCTACCGTGAATCAGTAATGTTCGCAATACTGTGTTTTGGTTTGAAGGTATGCTTGCCGGCGAAATTGCAGGCCATGAGACTTAATAATTTAGTTGTCTCAGGGTTACGGGCCTTCGAACTTGTACCGTTTCCTAATAACATAAAAAAGACAGATTGCATAAAAAATACCAGCTAGGAGGTAATTCGGGTTTTCTCGCCTCTAATAGTATATTATGCAACTAGTGAATAAAGGACGGATTTAATGCGAGGGCCATAAATTAATCACGAGTAAGTGAAGGATTCTAACGACTGAAACTATATTTTTTTCTATAATCGCAGCAAAGAACACAATACACTTTTTATTCTAATGCTCCTTGTCTCAAATATCGACCAATCAAATCTCGAGGAGTTACTTGCACAAAGAGTTTGTATGCCGACTATTATTTGCGTAAGGGAGATGTATAAGCACTGAGATGGAGATCGAATATATTGGTGTGTTCGAAGTTCAAACACCAAAACAGTGATTAAAATCAGCCTTTTTATTCACTGTTTTCAGTGAATAAAATAAGCTTTTTAGAGTAGGAATGGTATAAACATTATTATTCCAGTGGAGGACACATACTTAACTCCGCTTATTCAAGAAATATAATTAGAACTATCTAGAAAGTTTGTCGGGGCACTCTCTTAGCGCACCCGCAGTACTTAGAACAAACACGAGTTGAGTTCGAGAGGCAAAGAGTTCACGACTCACAACACAACCATTGATACTGAGACAGTATCTTGTAATTAAACAACTTTAAAGGGATTAAATCGCGTATAATTTTATATTATTTTATCTCGACGCTTCGAACACTTTTCAGTCCACATGGTCACGGGTAGACTGGATGACAGTTGTCTGTTATAAAGTTATGGAAATTATTTTTAAGTACCTACCGCCTTTCATATTTAGGTTCCCGATGCAGTAATCACTCACACTGTCCACTCTGTCCAGAGCAATCGCCTCACTACTGCAACGCTTCTGCAATTGAACTGCTTTTAATGTCAAATTCGGTATTCTGTTATATCTTGCTCTCAATGGCAATTGCATCGCTATCGTATGGCCCATAGATTAATCAGACTATATCTATGGCCGTGCTACGGCTTGCGGATGTTGCCACTCAAATAAGATTGAAAACTTGTACCAATGAAGCATCATTCTAAACATCAATACAGTGGTTTTAAAGCAAAAAATACATTAAATTAATATTTTCCTATCTAAAAACTGTCAAAATATCACTGAATCTGAATTTTTAATAGTTCTTTGTTTACTTTATAATTAAACTCACATGTTTGTACATTTGCCATTCGTCAAGTTAAATAGTGATGTAATACTATAGTGTTGCATCAAGTGACATCTTTATTCAAGTAGTCAGAGTCAAGTCACAGTTCCACAAATAAGTCCTTCGTCAAGTCACTGTCTTGTCTAAGTGACGTTCTAGTAACGAGGTGGATCAAGTGTGCAATCGATACCGTTTGAGGGTTTGAAGTTCACTGTAGGTAGACAAACAAATGGTTGTATGTCTAAGCAATTATGTATCGACTAGACACAGGCAGTGCAGTGTCGCTCACAACATACAGGTGGGCCAGAAAGACGTATGATTTTAAAGTTTTAGCCATAATCACCTCGTGAACCACGACTGGTTAGTGATCGCAGACACTTCTAAGCGGCCGTCCTTCTCCATGCGAGATCGGCCCTCCTAGATATACAGGAGGGTTTCTGGTTTCTTCCCTGTGCCAGAACTACACCTATTTAATGGCGGTGTTTGTTCGCCATGTCATAAGATCGTTTCGGAACTTTTGTATTTTTTTCTTGAAAATCATTGTGCCCCCAAATACCCTAGTTACTCCCTGTTAACCTTACCGCTCTGGTCGGCTTATTTAGATTTCCCTTTATTAGCAGCTATCCTACGTACTATGGACATCCTACATATGGACGTGTCAATACCCGCCACTTGTGACCCGGTAGGTAGCTGAGGCTCGCCCCTTTTGAAGTGGCTTTGCAACAAGGAAAAAATGAATATTTTTGACAATACATCCTGTACTTGTTAGAGTATAGTTCTGAGCATTGTGTCACCAACAATACGTAAATGACCGTTTTTTATTCCATAGGAAAGAGTCACGGAGGCTGTGGATAGTGCCTGCGAGAAATTACCCCAGTCCGTGAACGGTCAGTGCAAACAGTTCGTCGACCAATACGGACCCGCCGTCGTAGCTCTATTAGTGCAAGAGATCGACCCTGCTAGCGTGAGTACAAAAAAAATTCAACCGTATTGATCCATTGTGCTTATTCAATAATAATAATACTAAATCAATAAGCTCCAAGGGTGTAAGCGTTAAAGGGCATAAGGCCGGAAGTAGCGCTTTAGTGAAACCGCAGCACACCTCTCAACACCCTTAAGCCAACACACCAACGTTGCCCCTTTTGTCACCATTAATGGTGGTCCTTTTAGGGGGCTCGTTTAGTGGGTGGCAAGTCAAAAGCCTAAATGTATTTAATGAGTCTGAAATTCATAGGTGTCGTAGTCTCGTCCGTTGCCAGTCTTCCTTACATGTATAAGTTCATATCAATAGCCTTGCCATATAACCCATTTTATTAATAGATAATCCATGTCACTGTCATCCCAAATTTTGTGTTTATATACTTCGGTATATTTTATACCAAACATGCCTTTAAGGGTTGGCTATAGACCGACCCACAGTGAAAAAGTTAAAATAAAAGAATAATACTTATGTACCTGAAAGAATATAAAAAAAATATCCAGAAATGTCTTTGTTTGACAAGAATGTGTTTTTAGAAATTGCTGGTATGTTATTTCATTACGTACCGAACTACCATAGCGCGTATTTTGTTTAATAATATTACTTTTATATCGCTACAGGTTTGCCCGTCTATCGGTCTTTGTCCGCAAGTGGAAGAGATCCGTCGTGTAAATCACAACTCTGAGAAAACCAACTGCCCGCTGTGCCTCTTCGCCGTTGAACAACTCAAGGCTATGGTGACCAACAACAAGAGTGAGGTAAATAAATATTTCTATTTCATTAAAAAAACAACTCACATATTTGTATAGTAGCTCTAATATAGTCGCTTTTAAGTTTTATAACAGTATAATAGTAGACAATTGGTTTATACTTGTTTTTTAATCTATTTAGATAATTTTATGTCTAATACATAGTAAACCGGCCTTGGGATCATAATGCTGATAATATTTGTGTTTTTACTTTATGTTACCTAATAGTTCTTAAATATTGTGGATAAATTCTACTTCAAGCTTTTATCTAGAAACATTTTTGACACTCAAGCATTTCATGACATGTCACTAAATATTTCCTTTTAATTTTATGTTAGTATGGATTCTCGTAAAGTATCTTTTGAATCGTGTGTAATTTCATCAAGTTTAACATTCTTACGTTATCATGATATCATTGACAGTCAACATGGATGCTCTTCTATTTTACACCTACTTCTTACAAAGTGTTTTATAACGAGTAATAATCAGTTTTAAGACGTTTTAAGAGTTGTCTTTGTAGACCGGATCGAGACACAAACGTATAGTTCCTGCGAAATGTAAACAGTCGTAGATTTGGAAGCTCTTTTGTGGTTCATTTGTTGATTTTTAAGTAACAGTTACGTTTTGCTATCACATTATTAGGCATTGCAAAGAACTGGCACGAAATTAAGAACCCGAAATAAATGATGGTCTCTCTTAACTTTAGATCACTATCCCGCAATTACAAGACAGCTCTCTTTTTGCACAAACTGTGCCTAGCATATGTGGAAAACTTCTTCATTCAAAAGTAATAAAAATCAGAATAATAAAATATTGAATAAGCAACTTTGATTGCACGCTTTTGAACGTGCTCCTTAGAACAAACAAGAAAGTTCAAGCCCTTCATAAAAACTGAAATCAATCAAGTAAACAGCTAGTAGAACTCATTCAGTGCGGTCCCAATCAAGCCATAATCGATTTCAGCGCGATAACAGTCGGTCCCTTTCACCATGAGCGTGATTACGATTACCCACGCAACGTCATCGATGACGTCATAACAGCCGCCATATTGACGATTACTTGAACCATGCTCTACACTACACCAATATCGTCGTGAGCGTTCTGTCAAAATTGACAGGTGTTTGTTTGTGTTTACAAAGATCTTTACTGTTTTGTCCCTTGTTTTTGATGTAAAAGTTGTAAAAGTCAGTCCATGTAATGTTTCTTTTTAAATTACACACACTACACAGTTAACCTTTAATATGCACTTTATTTTCATGCATTTGTTTTTCGCGCGCGAAAGGTTGTTTGTTATTGCTAAAACTCTGGTCCGATTTATCAACGCGCTTACAGTGCCACGAGCTGTCAAAATCGTGATATTAGTCTCGGACCGGCTATGGTAGACGATAGCACTGTGAGCAAAAATATCGCAAAACGGACCGCAGTGATTGTGAATGAGTTCGTCCGGGGTTGTACTGGCACCATATCTTTTTCTACAGTGAAGCTGTAATATTCGCAATACTGTGTTCTGGTTTCTCACGTTTGGTTGCCAGCGAAATTATAGACACATGGGACTTAACAACTTAATGTATCAGTGTTACGAGGGCAGCGCATCTGTGACGAAACGCATTTGTTCTAGGCAGAGGTTATATACATACATGCTGGGCTATGATGTATCTCAGTTGCTAACAAATGTTGATTGAAATCTTGAAAAGTGGCGGCTCTGTGTCAGTTTTGACAAATCCAGTAATCAAAAATGTTAGTAAGTTGATGACTGCAGCTTACATAGCAGCAGGCATAGCCCTGCAGGTGGGCCTCGTCATTGTACTTTTTCCTAATATCACAAAAATAAAACTAAATAAGTATAATCTCCACACAGGAAAACATCCGCCATGCTCTAGACAACCTCTGCACACATCTATCCGACAATCTTCGCGCAAGCTGCGTTAGCTTCGTGGACAAGTACACGCAGCAACTTGTGGAGTTGCTCTCTGCCGATCTCAATCCGCAAGAAGTCTGCGTTTATCTGAAGCTGTGCACTAATGAAGTTCATGACCCGTTGAAGATCACTAAGCCCATTGACAAATTCCACGATAACCCGCGGCTGAGAGGCGACAGGAATAATGTCAGAGGAAAGTCGATGTTGCCGACACATATGCTCGCTAAGGATGGTGAAATTGGTCAGTATTTAATAATAATTTAACATAATACTTTTTAGACTTTCGCAGTTGTTAACTAAATTATAATCAGAGTACTCACGGGATGTAGACCATGATTTACTAGATTTTGGAGTTCCCGATTTTTCGGCACAGTTACCTGTCAGTCTACCTCTTAAAAAGTGCATGTAACTGTACCGAAATATCTGAAACTCCCAAATCTAATAAATCGTGGTCTACATCTCGTGAGTTCTAATTATAAGATATTTATTTTAGAGTAAATTTTATTTTTATAAGTCCATTGGTTACTTCAGAATAAAAAAAACATACAAAATTCGGGGAAAAATTCACTTCCGATATTTTACTGTTTCATGCACACTTAAGTATAATTAGAAACACCTATTTTTCTACCACTATCAGTTAGGTAAGTTCAATACGATTATATCAGTACCTATATGTTTGATGTCTATAAACCCATCCAAACCCGAGATATCATCGTTTTACGGCCGGTCCCAATAATCTATCTATCTCCGGTTTACCTTACTGGAGATAGATATTTGACACTATTTGTATGGACGTTATGTCAAATTGCTATCGGTAGTAAGGTAAACCGTGGATAGATACATTATTGGGACGTGCCTTTAGTGCGCAGCGCCGATAAAATATTTTTTTTCGCGAAGACGTGCGACTCAAGATCGCACCCTTTCTCAGATCCGATAGTCGAAGGGCATCGAATGTTTTGCCTACCTTTAATAAATGACAGATAATCCTGAGCTCGAATTAAAGTTATACCTCCGACAAATTGACACCGATTTCGTACTGCTCAGGATAGTTTACGTCATAGATTAGGTAGCCGAGCGTTTTGAGTATTTAATCATATTTCATATTCTAATACAAAATCTTAGTGTAACAACATTTTTTTCGTACCTACTTCCTATAGAAAATCCTTGCGTTGTACCATATATCCTGGAATAAGCTGAAACATAATGAACACGTTTACATTATAATTGTTTAACCCTCATTGTTGTACATCAATACAGCATTAGGGTATAAATAAATAAAACTTTAATCATTTTTTTGTTTATCTCCAAATTATTTGAATGATGTACAATTCTTATTTACCGAGGAGCTACTACTACTTACCTAGGGCCTCTGCCTTAATACCTACGTAGTCCTATCCTACGAAGATATAATTTTAGGAAGCATAATTCCACACAAAAATTGGTCATTCAAACCAAAACGACATATGATTCCAAATACGAATTACTTCCGAGGTTACAAATAGATATGTTCGGTGATTGGTTTAAATTCAGAAGGAAAGCAGAGATCGGTCCACGCGCGTGCTGCAACGTCTCCTATGACAGCTGAGTCATAGCGGCGTGAACGATGTTATTGATTTAGCACGACTTTTATTGGGTCATTTTTTAAAGCAGTTACTCTTCCTGATATTATTTCTTCGTAGGTCCTATCAAGTACTTTCAGAGTTTTTATTACTAAACATTGCAAGTAAAATATTTTACGAAGATAGCTAATAACCCAGAGTATTTATCTCTATTCTTGGGTAACTTCCATAAAGATCGTGATAACCTTATTTCCTATCTATACAAATTAACAAAATTGAAATCTCTGCAACGTACAAAAAAGAAATAGTTTTTTTATCTCACTGACATTATTACTTTCAAAGTTCTATTTACGTGGTTTTTGTATTAAATATGAAATGTAGTTTGGCCCGTTGATTTTTTATTTCATTTATGAAAATCATCGGAAATGAAACAAATATTTACTGACTTTAATATTACGTTTTATTTACGATATCAAACAATGATTAAATTATCTCTGTTACATTATGGTTAATAGTATGAACTTACATTCACCTGTTCGAACAAAATATATGATTTGTGTATCGAGAACATTTTTAAATTCAAAATAATAATTTTATGTACAAATAATTATGTAACCCCAAAAATGATTTTTTACGTTGTGCACTGTTTCTTTTTGAAGGCCAGGTGAATGACCTACATGGCCATGCTATTTGGCACAAACTATAGCTTTTAAACACTGCTCGCTGCGCTACACTGCTAATGAGTGTTTATAAAGTCCTTATTCTGCAGCAAATATATAATGATATCAATATTTTGACAGAAACAAACGAAATCCCCGACACCACTGTGAACGGCCGTCCCATCAAGAACGAAAAGCCTCCGAAAACCATCTGTGTCATTTGTGAGTTTGTGCTTACGGAGATCGACAACCAAATCAAGGACAAGCATAACGAGGTAACTAGTGATCTGAACTAATATTATGAAGAGGAAAGATTTGTTTGTTTGAATTGAATAGGCTCCGAAACTAAAGGACCGATTTGAAAAAAAACATTCAACATTAGAATCCTACATTATCTCCGATGAACAAAGGCGATAGAATATTTTCAAAAAAGGTAGGGATCCGTATGAAAACTTCGACACTACGTGTGAAAAAAATCTTTATACGGGCTACGCTGTCAAAACTATTGACAATAGAGCAAAGTGATGTAAGTACTACAGTTTTATAGAGGACTTCAATATCTACAAAAAGTTCCGCAATTTGATATGTCTAACTATTATACTTTTGTTACAATAACTACATTTTCATGTGAAGATGTGCAATAGTATCGCCGTTTCAAACTAGGCCACATAATCCGTTCCTTAGTATTAATCCTTATATATTCTTATCTACTCTAATAATAAGGAGGAAAGATTTTATTGTTTGTTTGTAATGGATAAACGAAAAAACTACTTTACTCTATTGGAAGTGCAATTATTTATTTGGGTGTTTTATTTTAATATTCATAGCTATTATAAATGACCAAAGCTTAACCAAACATCTGCAAATAAACACATTTTTGGAGGGTTTGTCTGAATTTGTGTATCAACATTTTAAATCTTTGCTTTAACAGGAACCTAGATTTGTGCACAAGATATCAATATGTAAGATAAATATATTTCGATAAAATGTAGATAAAACGCGATAATCACGTACAAACGATAGTATGAAAAGTATGGGGAATTGAGCCTCCCTTAACATGGTTATCCCTTCAAGGGTCGATGTCATTATAACAATGAAATTTCTATTGTGTCTGGCCGTGCGACGTTTGATGCATTATAGTAGTATTATTCATTCGCTGCAACGTGGATCACAAATCATCGGAACGGAGCAGCGATATTGCACTCTCTTTCTCTCAGGGGCATCAGTATTTGATCGGAGCGGGTTCGGGCTGGATTGAGACACTTGCACGTTTACGAGACTCCTAATAATGTGTTTATCCTAAGAACTAACAATTTCATATAGATACCTACAATTTAAGTGTCTATTTGTAATTCCACATTAACAGCTTTTCACTAAATGCATCTGAAAGTATATACGGTACTTATATAACAAAATCTCAATTGAATACTTACATAAGAAAAATCAATTTTTCAAATGCTTGTTTCCGCTAAACTCTGAAACGACTGGACCGATTTTAATGGGACTTTTACTGGCAGATAGCTGATGTTATAAGGAATGACTTAGACAACTTGTATTTTAGTAAAACACTTATAAAACTCTGTCGCCTGTCTGTTTGTTACCTTATCACGCCTAAACGGCTGAACCGGATCGTAATCAAATTTTCCCGAGGAAGTGCATACGATACTTTCATCATCATCATCCAACACCAAGCGGGTAAAACTGCGAGGCGCAGCTAGTAAAGAATAAATCTTTTTCCTCAGGATGAGATTATGGCCGCAGTTCATGGCATATGCAAACACTTGCCGAAGACAGTTCGAAGCGAGTGCGATCAGTTCGTAGAAAAGTATGGAGATATGGTGATCAGCCTTCTTGCACAAGAGCTTGAGCCTTCCAAGGTGTGTGAGGAACTGAAGCTGTGCCCTACCACCACCGGACTCACCGCTGTTAAAGGTAAGGTTTGCATCAGCACCCGGGAACCTGCTCACACTAGACTAGGAGTCGACATATTCGATACCTAAAGTCAGTGTTTGGTGTTTTTTTTTTGATAATAATTTGTCTTAACATCGGCAGGCCTATTATGTAGCTCCAGTTGCTAACATAATATTTGGTTGAAATCGAAAAAACTGCGGCTCTATGTCACTTTTGTCAGCTCTAGTCATCAACTTACTAATATTTTTGCTTACTGGAGATGTCAAAACTGACATATATGAATAGAATGCAAACTTGTTTAAATTGTTTAAACAAAAGTAGTTACATATTTACTATTAAGTGACGAGGTGCGTAAGCCATGCGCATGTGTGCACTCTCCACTCCCACCCTTGTCTTGAGTGTTGCACAGCATTGCACACAGCACCTCGAGATTTTTGTCTTCTGAGTCTCATCACCAGTCTCGCCCAGTAAAATCACTAGCTACACTGAAGTGAAATAAAATCGTTTATTCTGTATAGGCCTACGGGGGCACTTACATATTACATTTATTATTTCTTAAATCGACAACCGAATTGGATCGCGACCACGACTAAGAAGATCCGACAAGAAACTCAGCGGGCTTGTGTTTTTACATATTTTTTTTATCGCCTATTTCTTAATGTATGTAACATAGTTCGTTTATTTTTAGCTCCAGTGTGTTTTGCCTTACAAAAGAGACCATAATAATGGTATCAGTAGGGCAAGACACGCTACACTTTGACATGGTAATACACGAGTAGGTAGATCCTGGAGTGATCAGTCTCCACTTCCCAAGTTGTTTTATCCTCCAAGTAATCCGAAATTTTGTAATTACCTTTTTGACAGAGTTTAGTTTTAATAGTAATTTTAAACTTATTAATAGGCAAATCTCGGATAACATTGGGAAGTTTATTATAGAATAGTATACATTGTCCCATAAAATAATGACTTATTCTGTGGAGACGCTTTACGATTTGCGAATGCTTTTAACCCTTACATATCTGTCGATGTTAGTCACATTCATAAAGCTTTTGGTCTAAGTATAAACGGGATGTCGAGTCATTAACGCCCTAAAACAGCTATGCTTGTGTATTTACTGCATTGCAATAGACAATCCAAAAGTCCACAGTCTATTCTACTTGGTGACTCAGTTTAAGGGTTGAGTCATCCATGTCTATAGAAGGGTACCCTTCTGGTAATCAATACGAGTACATGTGGTCACCGGATGGTGCTAATCAGGGGACATACTAGTTCGTAGTACTTTTCTGTGCATGCCCGTCTTGGCAGGTATCACCATAGAGCCAGATATATTGACTTGAAGCTAAAGTGTAAAAGCACTTCTGGTGTTCCGGTTTAATCTTTCCTATATCGTGATAATTAAAACAGAAGATTTATGAATGAAACTGACGTATATGTACGTCTCTGGGTTAGGGCAAAGTGTTAAGGGCAATTACAGTAATTATGTAGAGAAAAAAATTTAGAATGGACATAGATAGTATTATACCCTAGCTAGATTAACACAGGCTACTATTTCGGTTTTTTTTATTTTGCTGTGTGGCAGTCATCTGCTAATCACTTGTTTTTTTCTCATATGTCTAGTAGATAAACTGGAGTTGTCCAATTAGGGTAAACTAACTCTTGTCATATATTGTTGTTCAGCAGAAGAAATCCTCGACTGCGCAGTGTGTGAGACAGTCGTGATGGCCGTCAAGAAAGTCCTCGCCAACGAGAGGGTGGATCGTGATATCGTGCACGTCATCGAGAAGTCCTGCGGAATGCTGCCCGCCAAATATTCCGCTAGGGTAAGCAACAATACATTAATTTATCATTACATCATTTGGAACGCATACATTGAAAGAAAAAAAGAAAAAAAATATATTTGTTGATGAAAAACAATACGAAATTTTACCTAAAATATACATAAAATTAATAAATAATTTTCTACACTACACAATCTATTGTTTTACTCCAACACATCCCCGACTCAGTATAAAGCTGATTGCGTTGAAGCAACCAGCGCTGGTCTTCCGTTGGGGCTGGCGGTGACGTCACACACGACTGCATCGAGCGCATTTTGTAAGAATACAAAACAAAACAAACACAACACTTTAAATACTGAATACAATACTATATAAAAACAAATAGACAAACAGGGTACGAATGTCCGGATGTACCTACAAAGACTTCGGTAATAGAAATAACTATCTAGTAATAAGTAAATAGAAATACACAAACATTGTTTTAATCAAATCAAATAATTTATTTTAAAATTTAAAATCAGGTGTGGTGCGAAAGCGCCCCTATTTGAGGAATAATACGGTGTCGCCCGGTTAGACCTACATGTGGAAAAAGTCCTTTCGAGGCAAATAAGCAGTTCATTGAGAATGTCAATCATTCATATATTTTGAATTAAAATTCAAAACGCATGGTGAATGTTCAGTATTGAATTTATTTCATTATAAATGGCAATTGCGAACATTGTCGTCATAATAATCGTTGCCAGTCTCCATCTGTCTTCGTTTGTTTTTTTATGTTCAAGGTACTTTTAGTCGTCACGACCATTCCAGCCATATTGTTGCATACATAATTATGAGGAGTTCTAAAATATTTTGGAGTACATGCGTTGAAGCATTCCAGCAATGTCTGATGTGGACACTGCTCACAATGCACAATTTATCTGGATAGCACTTATCTTTTTTCACTTTAACTTTTATTAGTTCATGATTACGATTTTCAAGTGTATCTTTATGTGTCAGTGTCACACAATGATGGAGATATACGGCGACAGCGTGATCCACCTGATCGAGCAGTTCGGAGTGAAGGGTGTCTGCCAGAAGATCGGCCTCTGCACCAAGAGCGACGCGGCGTATGTGCGCATGTACCGAGAGAAGAGGAACTAACCTGTACGTATATTATGTTGAATTTGAAATGATAAATTTATTTATGAATGTCTTGTTGATACATGCTATGATCTTACATTTTCATTCACGTCACACAACATATAAGTAAGTTTTCTACCGACTTCCAAAAAAAGAGGGAGGTACTCAATTCGATTGTATGTTTTTTTTTTATGTTTGTTACCTCATAACTTTTGACTGGGTGAACCGATTGTCAAAATTTTATATTTTTGTTTAAAAGCTGGTGCTTACCGTGTGGTCCCATTTAAATTTCATCAAATTCGGGCCAGTAGTTTCTGAGATACACTCCAATAACTGTATAGAATGGAAGTCGGTAATATTTTTTTCAAATTGTACTTGTGTATAATAAAATTAGTATTCAGCTTATTTCTTGGTAAAAACGAGCGGTAATAATAAACACATGAAACGAATAGGTATGTATAGTCATATTGTACTAACCTCGCCCCGCGGTTACAACCGTGTGGTAATGGATTCGATATGTAATGATAATGAAAAGTATCCTATGTGTTAATCCAGCGCCTCGTCTACCTCCATAACAAATTTCATCAAAGTTGGCCCAGCCGTTTGAGCGTGAAATAGTAACATCATGCATGCATACATCCATCCATCTAAACTTTCACATTTATAATATTAGTAGGATATTGTTTGTGTTGCCAATAACTGTGATACTGATTTTCATCAACATTTTCAATTTTGTTTCAGGTTCGTCCCTTGCTTCATAGAGCATTGATATATTCTTGTACTATAAGCATTACATTTGTCTTAAGTAATTTCTATGTTTGTTTTTTCTGTAACTTTAGCTGTAACTGTTTTGCAAAAGCATATAATAATGTAACTATTTCCTATGAAATAATTTGACTATTTTTGTAGTGAAAGCTATACAGTCGGAAGTAGGTATATGAAAAAACGCCTGCCTAGAACTTATCCGACTGGAAGACGGGTAGTAATTAAAAATAAAGAGTGATGTACTTAGGCTATGTTAATAGTCACGCCATAGGTTTTTTTATTATCTTAAACCAATGTCGATGGTTTTATCAGTGTTCTGTGTACCCAATGTATCTAAGGTAAAAGATTTAGTTGTAGGAATTTGTAACAACATTAAATAAAGCAGAGTCTCATCAGTAAATACTTGCAATTAATCTTCATTGCATTACATATAACCTCATTTTGCTAAACGATTGTTTATACATAAAGAAGTATGTATTTCACACGCTAGCCTGTGATAATTCATTTGTAAACTGTTTCTATAAATAAAGTTATATAAAGTAAACAATATTTTATTTCACATGTTGCCTTGAAATGTATTTATATTGTAATTAAACAACTTTAAACGGATTGAATCGCGTATAATTATATATTATTTTTTCCCGACGTTTTGAACACTTTTTAAATAAACATGGTCAAGGTATTATGTTTAAAATCTTTATAATCGTTCAAATTTTGACTCTACAATATAGGATGCATTGAATCTAATGATTCGTCAGTTATATCTCTCAATCCGTTCGGCTGTAGGGTGATATTAAGAATCTTACACTCATACATAAATACACCCTAAAACAACCTTAGGTCAGGTTATAGACATCGGACGCGCGGTTGAAGCCGCGGGCTCGGCTAGTTCACTTTTAAATAAAGATCTTATGCACCAGTAATGTGTATGTCTTCCATTGTATTGATGTATGAACCGCTTTCTTTAATAAACATGGCGTGATACGGTAACAGAGTAACAGATTTTTTTTTTAATATTTTGTTGTATGAATATCAGATATAGATGTATTTTTCAAGTGAATCTCTTTCATTCTTACGCAATACTGAAAAAGTTAAATTCTTGTACGTTATTAAATTAGCATTGTGGGTATCCAGTAACTGTAGCGGGTCAGACTTTCTACAAGAACCATTTACTTATGTCTATAGACAATAACGTTACTGCCGTATGTGTATATATTATAGATTGCGTCTAACGGCCCGTTCCAATAATCTATCTATCGCCGGTTTACCTTACTTCGTCGGTTTATCCACAGTTTTCCTGACACTATTTGTATGGACGTTATGTCAAATTTCTATCGGTAGTAAGGAAAACTGTGGATAGATAGATTATTGGGATCCCCCATAAGTTGCCGCGTAGACGGCCGGCCTTTGAATTAGCCTTGCAGTCCTTGCACTGGTTGCAGATTCATCGTTAGCACTTAATCACGAGAATTCGAGCACGTAGGTTTGTAAATTATTATGGAGAATTTCATGATTGACACATGCCTGCGAAGGATATTTGAGCTCTTTGGCCACATAGTCCGTAAACCCGGCGACGACCTCCAAAAACTAATCGTCACTGGGAAAATAAAGGGCAAGAGACCGAGAGGAAGGAATCCAATGCGTTGGACAGATCAGATCCCCACTACTCTCAACTTAAATGTCACTGAAGCGGTTCGTGCAGCTGGAAGCCGGAATAGTTGGAGAAACATCGTCCGGGCGGGGCCAATGCCATGTTGGGTCACGACCCTCAGCATTGGGGAATCGAGCAAAGAGGAGGATTTCATGATGGAGCAAGAATCAAATAACCGAGGTACCCATTTGTACCAAACATACAATAAATACTGTTATCGGCGTAAATATTTGCTTGGTAAAAACTATTTTGGAAGCATAGTCACAGAATAAACAATAGGTGACCCCTACAGGTGATCCCCGGGTGTGACAGGTGACGTATTATACATTTGTCAGTGTAGGTTGTGTATGGTGTGAAAGTACTATGTTAAGGTTGAAGGGAACTGTAGCAAGTGAAATTATTCGGTGAATGCGATGACGAGTGCAGTAAGTACATTAGTTACATTACATGTCCTTGGTCTGACGCTTACCAACAGTGTGCCTATAGCACGAATAATTGCGTAAGTGTATTTTGCAATGCAGTGCAGTTTGCGATAAATAGTGCGTTCGCCATTGGCGAAAATAACGCTAAAAAAGCCCCCAAGGGCGTTCGGATTGGGAATCTGTGGGTGAAAATGTTGTTTATCGTATATGTCTCTTTTTGTTCAGCGTTCGGAAAGCTAAAAAAGAGTTATTTTTGCCTCCAGTAAGAGCAATTTTTGACCCACGTTAACATAATCATGCTATTTTAGGTGTTATGCTCGGTTAAGCGTTCGAGTAGAGTGTGGGCAAAAGTGGCTAAAATAACGTTTTGAACGCTTTAACAAAAATATCCGACAATAGCAAGGCCACCAATGCCCATATTCCTAAACGAACGCACCTAAAGTGTTAGTATCGTCAGCGCCAACGCGTTACGCTTAGGCGTACAGACTATGAGTTGTATGTGTCACAGTTGTCCTAGGTAAAAGACAGTTTCTATTTTTCCACGTGTAACGACACGTTACGTTAGGTACACTTACGCAGATTCATGCTAGGCCCCCAGGTAAACTACTTATCCGTCTTGTCACTAACAAACTTAGGCCTTTATTCCAGAAATCCTCTCAGCTGTAAATCTCAACTGGAGCGGCGCTTTGGCAGTAAATGCCGTATAAAACTTACTCAGATCTGAACTCATGATAGTATTGAGGCTGCTTCGATAAAGGCCTTAACCACACACGTCGCAATCCCTGGAAACATATTTTGTTTTCTAAGAAAACTATTGTATTATTTGCCAAATACGGTGACTAGCGAGTTTACGGGTGCAGAAATATAACATTCCACACGTTCCAAAATATTTTATTTCATGAATTTTACACTAAGTAGGGTATTTACAAGTGACTATCTGGCTAATGACTCCTCAGAAGGCAAAGGCGTATGGCATCTCTTATCCTCCATTTGCTCGGACACTTGCGTTGCCAGCTCTGGTTCGTTAGGGTTGTGACTTCGCAGATATTCAGCTAGCCATAGTATCGGTTCGGCAGGACGCTCGTGTGCTAGGGCTGTCACTGCAGGCAGGAGAGTGGGTGTGATGTTTTTCTGTATGTAGTCGTTGATTTGCCAATGACGCAAGATTGGACCCACAATCACTGTAAACAAAGATACAACGGTTGTTGTAGTATGGTAATTTAAGTACCTTGATATACTGATAAATATATAAGACTTCAATCAACCTTTGTTAGCAACCGAGATACATAATAGTCTTACAAACTACAGGTGTACCTCCGACAATAATTACTCCCACAGAACGTAGCTGAGTGTCTAGTCAGAGCAAAGTCACGACGAGTCTCAGTGCGACCCATTTATTCTCCTTTATAGGATCTCCTTTACATATGGACTAGGACCAGCAGGGCTATTATGTATCTCAGATGCTAACAAAAGTTGATTAAAATCTAAAAAATGGCAGCTCTATGTCAGTTCGGTGACAGGCCGGTTGGCGCAGTTGGTAGCACCCCTGTCTTCTGAGGCGCTGGTCCCGGGTTCGATCCCCGGACAGGTCAAACATTTGTGTGCAAGAACATGTCTGATCTGTGTCTGGGTGTGTATATGTATATATATCAGTCATCAGGTTACCATAGTACAGGCTCTGCCTAGTTTGGGACCTGAAGACCTTTGTGTGAATGTTGTCCCATATTATTATTATTCCTTTTATTCAAAAAAATCACGGATTTGATCCGGTCCTTTACAAAGGCATAAGTTGGGCTATAGCCAACACTTAGAGACCTGTTTGGTATAAAAAATAGAAACTTTTGGATGGATGGTGACATGGTATATCTATTAAAAAAATGGGTAAAATGACAAGGCTTTTGAAATGATTTTATTAGTGATAAGAAGATAGTGGGGTATGGAAGAGACTACGGCACCTGCCAATTTCAGTCACATTATAAATTTTTTTGGGGCAGGTGGTGACTTGCCACCCACTAAACGGGCCCCCCATAAAGACCATTATTAATAATTATTATTATAGTTTTGACGACTAGACCGAGCAGAAATGTTAAGTTGCCGACTGGAACTGACAGAAGACCGCCATTTTTTTAGATTTCAATCATTTTTGTTAGCAACTGAGATACATAATAGCCCTGCAGGCAACATGGCGCATAGTACTCTACTACAAAACTGATGCAACGACGAGTCCACTGTAGAGGGCTGCAGGAAGACGAGAAAGTGAGGCACGTGCAGTTGCAGTGCACAGCTACGGACTATTTGAAGATCACTATAGTTCCCAACCTTGTTTTTTTAAAGTAAAAAGGTTGGCCTAACAATTAACAGATCAAAAACTAAAATAATAACAAACCGGTCCCAAATAAACATCTCAGTAGATAAAAAAAATATAGAATACATACATGGGCCAACTAATTGCATTCCAAAGACAAACAGTCTCAGAGATAGAGAGAAGAATAGCCAATGCATGGAAGAGATATTGGTCTCTCAAAGAAGTTCTAAAAGGAAAACATTACAATGTAGCAATGAAAAGGAAAATATACAATACATGCATGTCACCAATACTAACATATGGGTGCCAAACCTGGGCTAACACTCATAAACAAGACCAAAAATTGATTACATGCCAAAGAGCCATGGAGAGGAGTATTCTGGGTTATACAAAAAGAGACAGAAAAAGAGCCATAGATATAAGAAACATAACAAAAGTTGAAGACATTATTGAATTGAAAACCAAAAAACTCAAATGGAGGTGGGCGGGCCACATGATGAGAGAGACTACAAATAAATGGACAAAAAATATAACAGAATGGACCCCCAGATTCAAAACAAAAAGAAAAAGAGGACGTCAAAGAAAACGTTGGTCTGATGAAATCAAAAAGATTGCAGGTCCACTATGGCACAGAATAACTGAGAATAGAGGAGAGTGGAAAGAGCTGGAGGAGGCGTTCGTGTTGCAAAGACACGCCAACACCCAATAACTAAATACAATTACATAGTTAGATTGTTAAAATTATTAAATATTTTACATAATAATATTGTACTTTACCTTAAGTTGAAAAATTATGTAACTCTTATTTAGTTGGCAATAAAGGCTTATTATTATTTTATAGTTCTAGACCATCATCGGCCTACACACCACCTATAATATCAATGGAGAAGGTGTGCCAGCTAAGTTGAGATGGCTTGGGTAAAGACAGGGAAGGGAATTGCACAATACGGGGTGAGTGTACTGGGTAAGTGGGACATTAGTGCAGGACTTATACTTCCAATATATGTAAGAAAGAAGAACTGTGCTGTAATAAGTAGAACCTAACAGTACCTATATTATTGAAATAAGTACCTACAACAACACTAATACTTACTGTTAGGGAAGAAGAAGTGTATCTCTCTGATAGACTCCGCATGGTTTTCACTGCCGTGTACGCCGTTGAAGTAGTCACCATATTTGGTCCTTCGGCCATAGCACGCGCGGATGCTGTCTGGCCAGTACGCTTGTGCTTCGAGCACCCTGGACACAAATTAAAGAGAATTTTGGGGTCTGAGTCACATACCCCTCAAATCGGCGAGTCTCACACTAACACATGGTTATTGGGTATTAGTGGCAATAATATTACATAGTTTATTTTAGATGGGTGGCACATTCTGTCTTTAGGTAGTAATGTGCAAACAGTGCTGTTATAAAGGGGATATGGATTTGAAGACAGGGAGAGCGCAGAAGAATTGACATGCAATTATTATCTTTCCACGACAAAAGTGCTACGTAGAGCTGTAAAAGTTCGACGTCTACGTATTTTGCTACGGTTAACCGTAGCAAAATACGGGATTCCTTTCCTATAAAGGAAAGAGTGGCACTTAATATCAAGTAAAAGCTCTTCACGCCCATAGATAAAAGTAAGCGAAACAGATCATATCACAGTAGGTAGGTATATCTACCTGTATTATACATGCGAAGGATGGATGTATGAATGAATCTTGGTAATAATTTAACACCAAAACTGCGAAACCGATTTCTCAACCGAGCTCAAATAAAATGTTATATTTTTACTCATTTAAAAGACGGTACAAGTACTAGGTCTACCAGGGGCTCAAGTCTCTAGCTATTGACAAACGTCACGCTACAGTGATGCTTCTGCGATTGAACTGCTTTTAATGCCAAATTCGGTAGTCTGTTACATCTATAGTTCTCAATCGCAGTTCTATAGCAATCACATCGCTGTCGTATGGCTGTGATACGATCTTGCGTCAGTCAAAACATCAACGACTGCCAATGTAGGTACCCCCCACTGTAGCAACGCAATCGCAACACAATAGTTTACAGAATACCAATTAAGCCAAAAACTATCGATAGCAAGCCGCTGGCCCGCGATTGAACTAAAATAGTGAGCAGACTACGAAAACTTTTAAATACGACAATTTTATACAATTGTTGAGTTGCGATAACGCGGTTTAATAGAGACTTGGCAGGAGCCCATGTGTTAGGTGGTAACGTCTGCGTAGAACAGATGCATCTCGTCACAAGTGACGAACTGCACTGCGCCCGTAACACTCAGAGAATACGTTGACGCCTTCAAATCAGAACGAGTATTGTTAGCATTACTATTTCGCGGTAGGAATATAAGATATGGTGGCAGTATTTCCCCGAAAGAAGATACGCGCGCAAGCTGAAACGTTGAATTATTATGCCCCTAAAAGCATTCAGGTCTCTCGCATACCATGAAGGACAGATTAGAATAATACAGGGAATACATTGCTATTGGATAGTTATTATATCTACACGCAGATATGAGTAGTTAGGAATAAAAGTCAAGCATGATACGACGCCAACCCGCACTGAACCCACGTGATTGTTTATGTATGGCGTGTACCTAGTGGTAGCGTAATTATTGTATGATAAGATATGGGTCTAAAGAGCTTTGTATACCTAGGCGGTCCCATTAGAGTTCTCCACTTTGTTATCGCGTTTCTACATGCCAGCACTAGGGCGATAATCGGGCCACTAGACAGATGAGCAACCAGGTGGGGGAAGTGCTGTCGTCCGTAGTGGTTTTTATACAGCTCTGCAGCTTGCTCTGGGGTCAAACGGACAGTGCGCTTCTGAAATATAACAATATAATATTATATGTTTACTTCAAATGTGAGTACTACACACTCGGTTCCCGCTGCTCGCCAACTCGTTTCTACTTCCTAGCTCTGCTCGCTTCTCGTTTATCGGCGGCGGTGGGACAACTGCCTTAGGCTGTTCGTTGTCTTGGCTACTAAAAACCTTGTCACTCTCGTGGAATCTGTGTTGAAGCCGATAGTTTACACCGGACAAGTCGCGATACAGCGGTTTCGGTAAGACTTATCTAATGCTCGTTCTGTGGTGCAGCTAAATTTAAAAAATGCCTGTAACTTCGTTTTCGAGGAGCCGATTTTGATGAAACAAAGATAAAAAAAAACCTGCTCAGAACTCCAAAGAAGATACTCTAGACGGCATCAAAATCCATTTCCTAGTTTTGCGTGATGAAGTCACATAGGACAGACAAAAATTCTAAAAATGATATTTAAAATCCTACTATTTTCATTTACTTATTTAGAAATGTTTTTACTAAATCAAATTTCATGTACAGATTTTACCTTGGCTACAGTTTTATTATATCTGTCTATATCTATTCTATATTACATATAATAAAACTGTACAGGTCGAATTTCTGTACGATGAAAAAAAATGCTAAAAACCAGTCAGGGTCAGGGGGATCTAAGGAGTGAAATAGAAGTAATTTAATTTTTTTTCAAATTTTTGTTTCTCTGTTTGTCTGTTCGTACGGGCTAATCTCCGAAACGACTGGACCGATTTTAATGAAATTTTGTATGGCAGTAGCTTATATTTCTGGTCAACATCTATATGTTAACCAGAAATAAAATCTCAACCTCTACCTCTACCGGGATCAAAAGTACCGTAGGATACTTTTAAACCCGGTAAATTAAAGAGTTCCCGTGGGATAGTTAAAAAACTGTAATTGACCGTATCCCGCGAGGCCACGCCGCTGGCGGGTCAGCTAGTGTATATAGATTGACAGATCCGCTTTTGCTTGATAACTAAATATTATGTTTAGAAAACTATACTTAATTTAATTACGGTCACTGTGTGACAAACCCTTATTTTTATTAGAAATTCAAAAATATATATAAATGTTTATAAATATAATAAAGTAATATTTATGACATTAAAAATGTATTTTCAATTTAAATTTGCTTCCATATTATTTTTACATAGTACCTAAGTCTTAATCCTTCAATATTGTTTTTTCCAATTCCTGCATTAATTATATATTTTCATAAAACCTCAGGGATATTAGGTTTTAACACTTTTGCGGCGCTGTAGTGCAGGCCAGCGTAACATAGGCAGGGTCATTCTGGTTGATACACGTTTTAATGATACATCTACGAGTACATTGGGTTTGACCATCGCCGTCTTTTTGGTCAAATGGTCCTGTGCATGGCAATGGTAAAAGACCTCACGATAACTCCGAGGAAAATGAGAAGTAGTTTAGTAGGACGCTACTTGTAGACAGTTTGGCGCCGTATATCATCCTAGAACCGTAAATATGACTGGTGCTACGGTTAAATCAACGTAGAATCGCAAAACAAGGAATTGATAGTGGATATTTGTTACAGCTTTATGGGGTTCAGATACGCTATAGCAACGGGTGTCCAAAATACTACGCTATGTTAAAGATTATGCATAGTAACATCTAACATCTTAGAAACTATTTTGATCGGTTAAAGTCCAGAGCGCATGACAACTTACACACTACAGCTTTCCAAATTAGTTCAATCAGCTCATGCCTACATTCAAGTTGCTTTACTGGGTGTTAGGTAAGACACTTCTGCTAGTGTCCGTCTGAGGTAGGTACCATCGCAGTACCAGATATTCTTCCTCGAAGCTGTAGCGTAAAAGCACTACTGTGTTAAGGTTTTTAATGGTGCGAGTGTGAAAATACTGGCCGAATTGAATTGAATGGAACGAACTGAACTCTGAACAGTTATGTCTCAGGGTGACGAGCGCAGTGTAGTAAAGCGTAAAACTTTGTGGTAGTTGTAAAATTTTGAGAAACTTTACATATGGGGCTCGCTGCCACTGTCATGGGCAGGCGTGACGCTTATCATTGGGTGAAAGACCAGCCCGTCTCTTCACTTATACTGGCACAATCAAAATAATGCATAGAAACGTGGGTATATATATGACTAATCAAAACTGGTCACAGTCTCTGATTTCAAGCCGCACTAGGTTCGTGGTGATGGATTATCTTTTTCGCTCTCCTTCTTTCTGAGAGGATGGCCCGAGTCCCAGCAATAGGAAGATAATGAGTTAATTATTCTAATATTAGTATAATTATAACAGTTATTTTTTGCAAAGACGTCGATCACCTTTTATCTTAGATAAAGTATTTAAACGGTACAAGCACGAGGCCCACCTGGTGATAAGTGGTAACCTCTGCCTAAAACTACACTACACTGCGCCCTTAACCCTGAGACATTAAGTTGTTAAGTCTCATGTGCCTGTGATTTTTCCGGCAACCAAACCCTAATACCAGAACATAGTACCTATCGTGAACATTACTGCTTCAAATTTTCCACGGACGAACTCATTTACTCACAGTTCTACTGCCGTTAAAAGTATGGTGCTGTTCCACTATCATGATGCGGTACATACGACCGGAAAAAGCAGAGGATGCGGGTTTAAATCCTGTCTAACTCGAAGAAATCTATTTCCAAATCATCTCGTAAAAAATGGTTCAATGTATATCAGCGTTTAGTAATATTCGAAATAATAAAACTAATACCTACTACAATAAAGTAACTGTAAAGACCAGATTCATCAATGAAATATAGAGAATCTTTCGGAAACAAAAATAGCCAATGACCAAAAAAGTCTACTAGCTTTCAAAGCGTCATGCGCTGTGTTCGCGACTCGAAATTATTTGCAAATCCTTCACAAGCACGCGTAGCCATAAATTCCAAAGTCACAATTATCTTAGGCTAGTCATATTATCTAAAATCGCGAAACCCGATACTGAAACTGACCCCTCGAAACGTCACTAGTCACGAATATGTAATTAGTTTTTTTATGGTTTCTACAGATAAAAGCAATGACCGTGCGCCGCCGGCGGCGATTTGAGAGCAAGGGCACTGGACAATGTAAAATCGGAGATGAAAGGGTTGGCAACTCATCATAAATTTTCTAAGAATGATATTGCACTCGTCTAATTTCTTTGTCTAATTTCGGTGTCCAATATTTGATCAAATTGCTTCAACGGATTCCCATTACACACATCAAAGATCTTTGACAAAGAATTCTTTGTGAATTGCCTATGTAAAAATATCTACCTTTTTCTGTCTGGTACTGCACCCACAAACAATTCATTTTTTCTTCAAGTCTTTTTAGCACACTTTACTTCAAATCTCTATACTATAAAAGTGAACCCCTATTTCTCCTTGAACGATGGAACTTCTGGAGAAGGTTCTTATGAAAGGAAAACCAAGAAAAGACGGGAGGTCATGGCAAGGCCGAAGGCCGAACCTACTACGCGAACGAAGTCGCAGGCAGTCGCTAGTATTTCATAATTTCGTCCTGCTATAGTTACATATGCTTCTAGACGTTTGATGTTTTATTTTTGTAGTATTTGTGCCTCGTATCATAAATATATTCATTAGTTTCCTAAGCATTTAACAAAACTATAGTTATTGGAATTGTCCATGAAAATTATTTGCAGCCATTTTGGTCGAAATGTCAAAATTTTTGATCAAATAACCGTGTTGCTAGTAAATTGGATGAAGTCATTATATTTATTTTATCATACGTTAACGTAAACGTACGTTGGATAAAGATATTAGACGAGTGCAATGGAATACCAGCCAAGGTATAGGAAATGATCGCGTCATCAATTACATATTCTTGTTTGTCTTTGTTTGCAATGATAATTCAATGGCGTACCTAAGCGTTAAGCCTAAATCGCAAAGAATATGTTCGTTTGTATTGAGTTGAGTATATTGAATAGATATGTGCATAATATTTGGCCAAAACAGAACACAATATGCAACTGGCTACATGTGAGTGTAATACACTCACATGTTATCATAAGTCGATATACACTCAGTGTATATGAAAATATAATCGCCTGATGTTATTTTATTAGAAGTCAACGTTTAATCGTTGTAAACGTAATGTTAAATCAGATATGCGATTCTATAAACTTTGAAACCTATAAGCAATAAATGTATAAATGCATAAAATCAATAGCTCAGCGCAGGGGATATTAATTTATAAACGGTCATATAGATACCAAATTTTATAACATTTACACACAGATATTGAACTGTAGAAACTGGGTATAACTACATTTATTCGGAAATAGCTGTAATATACAGAATTCACCTTACTCGATCGATCGATGTAATCTTCAACCCCTGGCGGGGCTGGTGGAGGTCTCGAGCTTACGGTACCTCGGGAAGCCACTACCCCCCGGTATCGCACACCTTACTCAATTTCAATGTTACGCCAGAACTTAACAAATCCACCAATACCAGCTCAGTATACCCTATTTCAGCTCAAATTTGAAGCATCTGACTGCGCCAATACTTCAGAAATGTTTAAGGCTGCACGAAGACGAAGATCTTGGTACGTGTACCACATATTGATACGTACGTATAAGTATTACTTATACTACGTACATATATATATATATACATATACGTATTACGTAAGTACTCAATTTCAATGTAACATGAGAACGTAACAAATCCATCTCAGTATACCTTAATTCAGCTTCTGACTACATCAGTACTTCAGAAACTTTCAAGACTGCATGAAGATGAAGATCTTGGTACGAGTTCTGCGTATATTTTATTCTCTGATCTCAGAGACAACACGTGACTCAGACACGTCTTGTAAAAACACCATTTTGGAACAAAAATCACATCGAAATGAGGGCACAGCCTGATAAATACAGGTTTCAAAGTCATAAACCCATATATTATTGTAGACGGAAGTAATATTACTCGAGTAACATCGAGTCTGGATATACCTAGTAACCTGCAGGTGCAGGTTATTTTCCGATGTAGCTAGGTAGCTACATCGGAAAATATATACATACGCAGATGTATACCTACACGCTTTTGGGTCGGTGCTTAATTTACATTTTTAGAATTTATGTTTTCTTTAAGTATAAGTGAGGCCGTAGCCGCCGTAGGTGCAAACAAAAAATTAAAAAGCTTTTTATTTATTTTCTTATAGCAAATAAACGACAACGCGACAGCCCTGCCTTGGCCCTGCTTTAACAAGGGTTGCATGTGACGTGGAATAATGAACGTCCCCCTCTCGCGCACTAATGCCGATATGAGTTTTGCATATCGCCCGGCAACCCTTGCCTATAAGTACTGTCGTGTGCAACAGTTTTTGGTCAAATTAAATAATAAGATTTTTACATTCATAATCAGCCCATTATGTTCCCAATGCTGGGACTCGAGCTTTCCTCTCAGAGAGAGGAGTTAGGCCATAATCCACGACGCGGCCTATTGCGGCTTAGTAAATAACCAACCAAAAAATATATATAAAATAGCCAACCCATGTCGAAGTTTTCAGACCGCCCGAAGGCCTTCGACATAGCCTTACGACTGTTGTCCTAGGACAAAAAACCGGAACCGACGGTTAAACCTGTGCCCTCCGAAGCGCTCAGTTGAATAATGCCGCTAGCGGTCACCAATCCAAGTCCTGACCGCAGCTATAGTGTTGCTTAACTTGTTGATCGGTTAAGATCGCCAAGTCAAGCTCCGCTACGAGCGCTACTACAATGGTTAATTTAAGATGAGGCTGCACTGATTTACACTATTTTTAATGTCGATCGGTGATGAGACGAGCAAATCGCTCGGGTGATGTTAACGTCATGTTTACCCATAACAAGCCCATTTGGAATTTAAACTACAAGAGTTCAAAACCTTGCATGCCAATGCACTGCGCTCGTCAACCTGAGATATATTTTATACTAGCTGGTGCCCGCGACTTTATCTGCGCAGGATTAGTACTTCGAGTAGCTTTATAATCTTGTCTAAGGCCATATAAAAATGTCATAAAATATTTACACGGTCATACACAATTGCTATAAGAGTAAACTTTCACATTTATAGGATTAGTGGGATAGGGGTATAAATGTGTAATCTCTTTCCCTGTTATTTCGTTGGAAACATTGCTCTTCAACAAAACAGTAATATTTGCACACTACTGCTTTACGGTGTAATGTCTGGCAAAGGTGTGGTACTTTGCCAGGCGGACTCTGCAAAAGGCCTACTACTACAAACATTTTTGTCGACCATGTAATTGAGACCATACAAAGACCTTACGTTGGCTAATTATCCCTGTCCACGTACGCGTTATTCTGCAGTGTTCTACAGTTTTATCAGTAGCACGGATAATTGCGTAAGTGTAACGTGACGTGTCCTTCACGTGAAACAGCACAAACTGTCATTTATATAGGGCAACGTGACACAGATAACTCATAGTATGTACGCCGTAGCGTGACGCGTTGAAGCTTACGGTACGAATACATTTTCGCAAATTGCGCTACGGCCTCAAAAGTAAGTGTAGCTACTATTTTGTGCAGTTTCTTCCCAAAGTTACACAGTTCTATGAGATAACTGAACTTATGTCAAAATAGCAGTTGCATAAAATATGCGTAGTTATTATAATGTGTTGACGACTGTACTATAAATATTTAGAGTGCCTATCGACGTCGGACATGCGTCCTGCCTTTGGCATCGTCCCTCTATCGCACACTACAGATAATGGATTTTTATATACATACTCTCTTCTATAAGATACCTATAGGTAATTTACAAAACGCAAAATGTCTTATAAAGGTTTGGTGATTAAACTACAGCATAAATCATCATTAGCTCACTATGTGGTTATCATTAGTAGTCATTGTTGTAGTACATAATAAGTTTATTTATAACATCTATATTATTGCAACGCTAGCCAAAGAGTTCAGGTTGATTTGTAAAAGCCGACCTGGCAACCCCATCTTCCATCACGGCTTCAACTGTATATGTATATATATATGTCTCGGTCCTATTTATAGAATATGTAATTATAAGTTAAAATTAATTAAGTCATTTATAAGCATCTGCGACGTGTTATTAATAAAGTCCCATAAATACTATAGTCATAATCCACTGCTGGTCACAGGTCTTCCCTATTACACACTGCTCACGATCTTATTTTTAAGGCTCAGTAGTACTACAAAGAACCTTAATATAACATCGTTCTGTCTGTTTGACTGTCCGTCTTTCCCCCTGACCATTTGTCCTTGTGAAATAAAATCATAGAAAACAATCCTCTAGCAGCTTTCATGACACTTGCCATGCACTGTTGATCTTACAACTATGTACTTTTGCGTATCAGTGTTCCGTGCTCATCACCCCCAGGCACTGGTTTTTGAGTAGGTAAACAATAACTATAATTGACCGAGCAAGCGAAGCGTCTCTACTCTAGCCAAATTGACTTTTATCTGTCGGCATGTTTGTTAGGTTGGATTTATACGTCTTCCTGTACAGGTCGTTTTTTGCTACCAATCTTGACGAAACTTGTATGCATGTTCTACTAATTAAAATACTTTTTATGACATTGGCGATCTCTTTTACTTTTCCTAATAAGGGTGGAAGTTTGCTGCGATGCTATTTACCGACCCATTTTGATAAAATTTGGTACAACACACTTTAGGTACAGAGGTTTTTCGAATATAAAGTTCGATAAAGAGGGTTTTCGAAATTGTTCAAGTGGTTTCCGAGAAAATAGATATTGAAGTACTGCGAAAAATTGCCGCTGATAAGACTATGTGTTTTCGAGGTCTACTGTTCGTAGAACTCCTAGTAAATTAATAATTGATTCACACTAGAATATGTGGCAATAATACGAACGTGTAATGTGGTGTGCGATGGTACGAACAAAGACGGCCTCTTGCACATTACTTATACTCTTGCATATTACCTAGTATGTCGGGATCCCTCGCCTCTTACGATTCGCATACCACCAGCGGTTTATTTTTAGGTATATGGGGCACTGCGATAGTTCGAACAAAGACGGCCCCTTGCACAAGAGGACTATTACCTAGTATGTCGGGATTCTTCGATTCGCATTCCACCGGCGGAGGTAATGTGTTGGAAACAAATTAATATAATATGAAGTGAATTATTAGGTTAGCATAAACTCACAGCAAGCACAAAAAATCCGTTGTTTTTAATCGTGTCTTCAATTGCCTCTGCATCCTCAAAGGCCTCCGGCTTGATGATGGCGAGCGTCCTTTCTGAATAGGTGTGGTACTCCGCGCCGGAATCTGAAGAAGCTACTGACATTCTTGAGTATTTCGATTCGATTGCAGCCAAAGTACTACGGCTGTTTCTTCTTTGGTTTATAATACAATAAGATTTTCTATATGTTAAGAACAGCCTACGTAGGTAACTATTAATTTAGTGATATATATATAGTATACTCTATGTTTGGTGATATTGATCAAATATATTTATTTAGCTTTGTGACCATAGAAAATAACTGATTCGTTGCAAAACATAGAAAAAGTTTACCTTGTGCAAAATATCGTAAGTAGTCCATAGATACTCGTAAATCAGAAGCACACGTAGACATGCAATTGACATAAAACGAGTGGGTTGTCAGACAAACAAGGTCGTACCTATATATGTTAGTTTATGAACGCATGTGTGTTTTGCTTATCCATATTATTTAGTATTATAAATATGAAATTAAATCTGTGTGTTAGTTATAATTGAAATTTAGTTTATGGTCGTATATATGTTTTGCTTATCCATATTATTTAGTATAATAAAATGTGAAAGTAAGTCTGTTTTTGTTCCGTTTTCACGACTAAACGGCTGAACGGGCCGTATTGAAATTTGACAACAAGATAAATTGATACATCATCATCATCATCACCACGCGGGTAAAACCGCAGGCGCAACTAGTATGTAACAAACAATCGGAGTCGCTTCTAATCCTAGATCATATTTAATGGCCCAAGTTCAAATTATCTTCTAAGGTTTTGCGTTTGATTATGATGATGGTTGTTACTATTCAAACATGGAAATTATAGAAGCGCTCACACGGGACCTAAACTTGGCGATCTTAGCCGATCAACGAGTTAAGCAATGCTTGCAGCGGTCAGGAGTTGGATGGGTGACAGCTAGTGGTAATATTCTACTGAGCACTACCGCACTTCGGAGGGCACGTTAAGCTGTCGGTCCCGGTTGTTTGTCTTAGTTAAGACAACAGTAGTTAGGCTATGTCGAAGGTCTTCGGGCGGCCTGAAACTACACTGGGCCCGCGTGGTGGATTATGGCCCAACTACTCTCTCTCAAAGGAAAGCTTGAGTCCCAGCATTTGGCACATAATGGGCTGATAGTTATTTTATTTTCTGTGTCATAATGATGTGTTTTGTTTATAGTTATGTCTTCAAACATGGGTCCACGCGAGTGCCAGTAGTATATAGGTACTTACCAGCGGCTATTAGACATACGAAATTCTAATATTTTCTTTTGCCATTTACGCGATATCGTGGTCAGAAATGTATGACTTGAATGCCTACCAGTAGTATTATATTAGACAAGTTCCGCACACACATGTATCAAACAAGATATCTTTACCATTTAACTGTGTAAAAATGCCAAATACTACTAGACTAATAGATACCTATTCATAATAGCAACTAAAGAGTTTTTTCACTTGAGTATGCAAACTCCTTTTGAGTTATGGCAATATTTACAGACGCTTCCTGAATGATTTGCGTGAAAAAAAACATTTATTTTGTTGATTTTTTCCTGCATTTGTGTTACTTCTAGTTTTGACGTGTAATAATGGTGGGTTATTAACCTTAAGGGTTATTCGGAATTGTGCACGAGTGTAGGCAAAGTGCACAAAATCATGAAACTTTATTTTTATGGTTTCTTTGTCACCTTCGGAGTTTTATAAAAGAAGACTTAAGTAGGTTATATTATTGTTTGTCAATTTGTCAATTTGTAATATTGTTTTGTCAGTTTGTGGAACAGATAACTCATACTTTATACTGTATACGTCAACGATACGATTACGTTAAAATAAATTTACGTTATTTTAACGTAATCGTATCGTTGACGTATACAGTATAAATTAAGAGTTATCTGTTCTACAGTTGTACTAGACATGAAAGTTGTACTAGACAAACAGACAGTTGTACTAGACGTGCACTTACGCAAATTTTCATGCTAGGCCCAAGGACAGCATAAAGGTACATTTACGGAGAATATACAAAAATCTTAAAAACATCTAGACAGACGTCAATGGACAATAAATATGGCAAAAAAGTAAATATCTACCTGTCGCTCTTTTAATCATCATCATTATCAGCCATAGACATCCATATATGAACATAGGCCTTCCCCATAGAGCGACACTTAGACCGGCTAGTGACCTCCTGCATCCAGTGGTTCAAAACGGTTTTGACGAGGTCGTCGGTCTATCCTTTATATATGGCCACAGAATACCTAATAGAAGCTATCGTGTACGTCCGATTCATAGCCAGTATTCCAATGTAGAAGGTCCTCCTTTCTTTTAAAAAGAGTGCTGGGAGTCGAAATATTCTCGTATCTTTAAAATATTGTAATTATGAAATCCATCAAGGTGGCTTTTTTATTTTGTTTGTGTATGGTTCTTGTGAAACAGTAGAATCAAACGAGAGACTACTTTTTTCTCACTCGATAAGGGGTTCTTTAGTGTACTAATTCCAAGTCCATTGCTTAGTCACAATCAATTCCAGATCAGACGGCTGCAATGTTATGTAGGAAAACTGGCACGCATTTCCCAACCCACCCCTACCGTGGCCACCCTGATACCTCACAGGTACACAGATTTCTACAAATAGAGCAATTTTACCCTAACACGCTAACACGTCACTTTACTACAGACTCGGGCGGGTTAGACTTCCGAGGTCGTGTCAAATAACTTGCACCTTCTGAAGTAAGTAATTACGGTTACTATTAGGATAACCAACATACACACAACGGTTACTGTGTGCCACAGTTCTTGTGGTCGTATATTCTCTTCTACGTCTTTTATAATATATTTTTTATGAATTATTACCAATTTCCTAGCAGAATTATTGTTTAATCGAGCACGAACAAAAAAAGTTCCAGATCCTTTTCAAGGATTGAGCAAGATTTCCGTTTCAGTTTTTAATTTCAAACCTGAAGTGATGAAATGACTGTTGAGAAAATTAAGATGACGAACTATTACAGAGAGGTGTGGTATTTACAATTATATAAATTTAAGGCAAACGTATCTTTTTGTTTCAAAACAATTAAATTATATTAAGTTTCATATATTAGACATAGGCAGATTCAATGTCCACAAATTGCAAGAAGTTACTGTACTGCGTACATTAGAATCCTCCGTGGCGGGGCTGCGTGCGTTGTGCGGGGTGCGAGGGGTGACGACGGGGGTGGTGGCGAGGGGGGCGGGGGAGACGAGGCGGGGAGACAGGGCCGTGCCAGTGCCCCCCCGGACGCAGTGGCGGCGCGACGCCTCCCTGCCTGCACCCGCGATGCCGCGCTGACCCACCCGACACCACCGCCGTACACATGGACAACTCCTGCCTCCTCGACCTCCTCATCAGGTGCTTCGCCATGACCGAGCCCGAGGACCTCAACTTCACGGCGTTCACCGACCTATGTCGCCTCTGCTCGCTCAAGAGCGGGCCCCGGCTGCACATCTTCGACAAGGAGTCCGAGCAGAGGCAGATCTTATTTAAACTTAGAACCTGTCTGCCGACTATGGTGAGTCTCACATTATGGCCCATTTTTGTTACACATTGAAATCCTTTGTCTTGTGTCCTTGACATTTATTTAATGTCCTCGACGCTGACCTCGACTTCTATAATAATACCTACCGATCAATCATTTCTTATTTAATTTTAAATTGTGTATCTTATTTCTAAGTAAAAGGAGAGTAAAGTAAACAAGTATCGAAACGTGAAAGAAAAGTGCAATAATGCCTACGGCTACGGTGCGGCCGTAGAGGTGCGTGGCTCGTAGACGCCTGCGCGCTACGAATGGTTACGGGCGGGCTACGAAGGAAAGCTAGGAAGATAAGAATAGGGAAATGCCTGAGCTTATATTATGAGACACGATACCTGTTGATATTTTCACTTGCTAATTATTTTTACTGTTACTTTTTATCAAAAGATAAAGTGGAAGTAAAAACTAAAACAACTAGCATCCAAAGTTAACAATAACTTACATGTGCGAACCACAAAACTTAATATTATGTTAATTCATCATCATCATCATCTCAGCCGTAGGACGCCCATTACTGAACATTGGGGCCTCCCCCATGATTTTCCCATTCTGAGATTTAACAAAAAAATATATAAATAAAAAATTGATCTATTACTATATAGATCACTTTTTTTCCATTTGTTTAAATCTAGTTTCTTATAAAATTATATAGAACATCCATAAACTAACACAAACTCATACTTTTTGCAACAAACCCTCCGCATAGAAAATACCTTCTTGTAAGCTCGCGTTGCATATTCTCTTCTTATAAGATCTAGCGCAGCTTACTATCTATTTCAATAACGATTACGATATCGTTGAACTGACTAAAATAGGCAGAACACAAAGAAAGGAACCTTTATGAAATAACTTACAATGCCGCTCCACTCCTACACAAGTATCTCTCTCGTTTGACCTCCTCTACATTATCTGTTGTAGCGCCTGAAGCGACATAGAATAATTCATACTTTAATCTCCAAACAGATAAGATTATAGTTACTAGTGGCTCGGCCTCCAAAAGCTTGATCTCAATTTGTATGGAATAAGGAAAAATACAAAGCTTAAAGTTAAACACATTGGTGTTTGTATTGATGTCAATATTAACTTCATTTGCTGGAAGGGGACATCGATTGGTTTGTTATCCGATTAGAAGATTATGTCATAGGGTCGATTGGTGTCATAGTGATAAATTTATAAATAAGTCACTATGGGGCCTCCAATAAAATTTAATTAATATTAATAACAAAGTCGATATTGATATTATCTACTATGAAATTGCGTTTTATGTCAGATGTCAAAGGCTTATCAGATTAACATGTGTTTTCACACTACTCATAGGCCCTAAGCGAGAAATCAATACCGTGTTTGTGTTAATGCTATGTTTGTTTTATTAACCGACTGCGGTGAGACCTCAAAGGAGAGTTATGTGTTAGATTAAATCTGTATTTATGTATGCATATATGTTCATTCCTATATCCGCTTGTAACTACTCTATGGTTAAACCGATTCTGATAAGTGATGAGATTCATCTTGATGGCACGATTGGCACTGTTAGTTTATCATTGCCGTTGTCGGGTTATACTTTCAGTTTATTTTCTTGGTATATTGACTCTTGTGCATTTGTATCTAAACCTTAGTTTATACTCGCAATTGAATAAATGGTGAATACGGGAGCTGTAATCTTGTGAAATTCACGTTTATACTTCGCACAGGTGGTATAGCACAGCTGTTATTTCGCACCATATCACAGCAAATATTTTGATGTAGGCTATTTATTATCTGCTTGGTTTATTTTTTAAAGCTTAATAACAATATAATTATACCTAAGTATATGAGATATGACTAGGTCATCATCATCATCATCATCTCAGCCGTAGGACGTCCACTGCTGAACATATGCCTCCTCCATGATTTTCCAAAAGGACCGGTTGGAAGCAGCCTGCATCCAACGTCGTCCTGCGACCTTTATCAGGTTTTCTGTCCACCGTGTCGGTGGACGACCTACGCTGCGCTGGCCGGTCCATGGTCTCCACTCCAGAACATGACTGAATAAATGATTAGGTATTGACTTAAAATGGCAACACAGCATATATAGAATCTGCTGCATAATAGTTGTAAAAATATTTGACGGCCCCGTTATTCTATTTGTATAACGGGGCCCTGACTCTGCTTTCATAGCGTGGAAACCCAGGTTCGATCCCTACTCTATGCAAATGTTTATGCGATGAGCAGAAATGTTTGGACTCGGGTCTTGGATGTGTCCATGCCTACCGTATTACAAGAGGTTTTCTGTGTAGAAAGTGCAAAAATTGTTGTATGATAGGAAATGTAAAGATATGAGTTTGTGTCCTTTTTTTGTTTAAAATATGTGTATTAGCTTTTATTAAGTTTTCTGCAGTTTGACTTAAAATAAGTTAATATATCCAGCAGATATCGAAGGACGACTTCCTGCCGAAGAAGATCTGCGAGCGATGCGTGACGAGGCTCGAGCAGCTGTATGAGTGGCGGCAGAGCTGCCTCAGCACAGACTCGGTGCTGCGGAACTATGCGGAGTCCATGCGGATCGTCACTTCCACCATCAACTTCCAGGTCAGTATTATAAAAAACTAGAATCCTCATCTACCCGCAGATACTTTAGTTTACTCGTGAACATGGCGCATGCAACTGTGCCAATATCGAGAGCTCGAAATATTTACAACATATAGTAAATATCCCGTTTCTATTAGTAATTCTTTGAAACTAGTACCTATCCGTGTATCGTGACTTCTTTAGTGTGAAATAAGGCTATCGCGATCACTTATTACACTTATCTCCACTCCAAATTTCATCAAAATTCGAGACGTTTTTGTGTGATTTAGTAACAAACATATAGATCTACATCCAAACTTAAACTGTTATATATATTACACATGTATAATTTTTCAACGTGTAAAACACTGATTACTAAAAACCTATGAGCTTAAGTATAAACTGGATTAAACAATTAAATTACATAATACAATATTGAGTACCAGGCACTTACTTACAAAACATATATTTATTTATCATACTGCGAACATAAAATGTAAACCTGCTAATTTGAATACATATTAATATTTTTTTTATTTTTTTTATTTATTTATATATGTATATAAAAAAAATATTATTAGAAAGCAAACGGCTTGATTTAGTTGTCTATTGACTCATTACTCATGGTTACGCCCAAGGATCCGTGGTTACGCCCTAACTCTTTACTAGGTTTCCCTTTGTTGAATAGGCCATTTGAATTGGATTACATTAGATATAAGTTTCCGTGTGTTTAGAATAGTATTCCATGAGCCATTTAAAGGTTGGTTTACAGTAGATAGTTATATAGGTAGTGTTCACCTGTGTTTAATGATAGTATTCCATGGACCACTTAAAGGTTGGTTTGCATTAGATAGACAATATTACATACATATAGTACTTTCGGAGTATTCTACTATTCAATTCAATTAAAATAAATACATTTTTTCGCTTTATAATATTAGTATAGATAAGTCATAAATACATACGTTATGGATGAAAGTGACGATAATAGAGTTTTTTTTAATATTACCTTCTAACAGAATGTTTACTATATAGCAAGACAACATTTACAAGGGAATCGACTTTACAATGATCCTGAATGATGATGAATGAATGAATAGAATCTGTCCCGGTACTAATTATGATATAAATAAATCTTACCCTCGTGGTATAACAACCAAATGATTACCAGATATTACGACGCGGTAAGCCGCCGATATACATTAGTGTTGTCTCTTTAATGCACAATTTCGCAAGAGTCATTTTAGATCGTTTATCATTTTAACTATCTTATCTATATTATTGTGTCATTGTGACTTTAAAGTATGTACTATCATCGTGAACTTTCTAATTTATACTTGCGACGCCAAACAGCGTACCGTCAATGCGAATCATCAGTTCTACCCATGTTCTACCATGACATTCTAGATTAGTATTTTATGATCATTTTTTATTTGTTTCGGATTTATCAATTGTAAATTAACGATTTATACCACTTTGTTAACGTAGTTTGTTATCTGAATAAGCACTGTACTCAGTGCTTGTGTGGATTCTTAAATCTATCATAATTTATTAAAGCTTTGATTCTGACGCGTAATTTGAAAAAAATTATTAATTTTGGAATTATGATATAATGGTCGTGCTTACTATAACGCTAATAATATAAGAAAAGTAAGTAAACATGTATAACTAGAATAACTTCCCTAGTAGCGTTGATTCACACAGGTTTAGCGCGAGACACATGTAGGGATGTCAACATCGCATCTACGAACAAAACTTCGATTGAAATTTTTTGGTAGCATACCTGGCAGTTTTTATCATCTATCTCAACTATCATCGTTGAGATAGATGATAGTTAAAAACTATCATCGTTTTCTGTTGTGTAGACAACAGAAAACGATGATAGTTAAAAACTGCCAACCCCGACTGCTCTGCCGGCACTCGGGTAATGATCGCCGGCGTCCTTCGTCCCCACCGCATCGCCTCGTCTCAATTTTGTCACAAATTGATATTGATTAATACGTAGTTGGTAAATTGACCAAATGACTCATTTAGACAATGAAAGGATGCATTGCTTGTTCAACTCATTTAGTTTTTTTTATCAAGTAACGAAGCGAGTAAGTCGTGTGCCTGAAGACAAGCCCTACGCTTGTCCATAACAGTTGCAGTGCCACTTAATGCTCGGAACTATAGTTTTGCGTGGCACTGTACTGTACACTTGTCACCCCATTGGCATTGTTTCTCGTTCACCCAGTAATTTAACTTACTACAGTGCCCTTCACACCGTAACACCGTATGCTTCAAGGCAAAATATCTGGGACTGCGGTGGTACCAACCAAGACGGTTGACGGTCTCATGCAGTACAGAACTTCCACATTGGTAATATCATAAATCCAAAGTTATAATGATAGTATAACTTTGGATACTATCATTACGTATGTTAGGTTGACGTTACTCAAAGCTGAAAAGCCAATGAGCCAAGCTGAAGAAACATGATATGGATGTGACTTAATCTACACAAGATTTATTTATGTATTTGTTAAATACATTTAACAATACGCAATCAAACAAACTGGCAGTTATAATTTAATTATTAAAAGTAATAGAGAGTTTTCATCATTCTAAACATAATGCATAACAAAAAGGAGCAGATTTGTACAGAAGCCAAAGTTGAATATGTACATAAATAAAACTGAATGATGTCATTTTTATTATAGACTACAACATTTGATATTGTCACTAAAAATTAAACATGAATTGAAATTAATAAAAATTAACATCAACGTCATAAAAACACATTTGTCAAAGTCCCACACGATCGACGCCCACTCGCCCAAACGTGCTCATCAGGCTAGCCCTAGCTGCATTCCCGTGTTGTAGGAGTATTGGCCTGGGAAATGTTCTGCACGTGATGATGGACCGACTGAGGATGACGTGTTCTCTCCTTCAGGTGCCGCCCGAGAGAGACAAAATTGTTAAAAAGTGTTTTTTTTTGTATTTTTTTCGTATACCTAATCAATTATTTTGAGAAAAGTTATACTTTTATATTGCAAGTATGATGTTGTGTAACCGACAACATATTCTGAAATAAAAGAAGTATAATAACTATGTGAATGATATAAGAATGAAAGTGTAAAGATATATTTATTTAATGATTATATTATATTATATTGAAACAAATGTAAATCTAATTTTTAAACAACAAGTAACATTTATTCAAAATTAGAGGCCGGCCGCGACTTCGTTCGCGTAGTAGGTTCGACCTTCGGCCTCGCCATAACCGCCCCCATCTTTCTTCGTTTATCTTTCATAAAAACCGTCTCCTGAAAATAATTAACAAAAAATATCAGAAATTGTTCTATCCGTTCACGCGTGATGCGATGACCAAGGGAAACAGATTTTCATTTTGATGTATAGTATATACGAGTATAACAATTCTATACACATCTTTTTACAGATTTATAAATAAATAAATAAAGGTATTTTAGATAATATGAATTAATATATTAATAAAACTCACAATAAATAAATTTAATTTAAGTACAAAGTTAAATTAAATTTAACTTTGTACTTAAATTAAATTTAACTAAATTAAATTAAATTAATAAAATTAATTAATTAAATTAAATTTAACTTTGTACTGTGTGCACAGTACAAACTTACTTACTACTCGACAGATACAGACTTACTCGCTTCGTTACTTTGTAATAGGTAGATCTATTGTAGAAAATAAATCTACCTATTACAATAAAACTAATACACTTAAATATTTCTAAACTATAGATATAAGGTATAATTATTATATCTAATAACGAGCATGACTCATTCAGTAATAGGATGTTTTTTATTATAACTAACAATTTGTGACAAATGATATATTTACAAATAATCTGTGTATGTAACAAAAACCACTGATAAATGTTGTATTTTATTGAACTTGATGATAGTCCGCAGTCGTATCCTAGTATTAAACACTATGACATGACATGAATCGATCGGTATCTTCGGTAAATATGATTCGGTCGTTTGATTAGGCAAGATTATGATAACATGCTTGGATTATAATAAAAATTTAACCCTAAATGACGGGCGAATTTTAATTCGTGACGTGAGCAAAAATACGCGTTTGTAATTTTGCTGGTATTTCCCGTAGATGGATTATTAACGCAATATACAAGTTTTTGAAATTCTTTAATGCTGCGTCTGGGTACCAATTTTTGAGAGTCTAGGGTCGGTATTCCATTAATACGCTTAGTTACCAAACTCGACTCGAGTGGAGATTTGACAGCAACTTTCGTGCACAATTTATACAGATATGTAAGGGAGTCCAGATTTCATTGCTACGCGTAATCCTGGAATGCGGCTCTAGATCTTCATACTAAAACATAGATCTAACAGGCGACGGCATTTGAAAACGAATGGTACATTAATGACGCGGTATGTGGCCCTAGCACGAATAACTGCGTAAGTATAACGTAACGTGTCGTTTACGTGAAACAGTACAAACTGTCATGTATCTAGAGCAACTGTGATACAGATAACTCATAGTTTGTACGCCGCAGCGTCAAGCGTTGACGCTAACGACAACGTTGACGTTTTTCGAATTTTTTTTGTGCTACAGCCTCTGTAATGCCCGCGTTTCTGGGAGCGATGATGATGACCGAAACTGCAGCTTAGCGCAGTTTCAGGCCATCACAGAGGTAGGCCGTCGAGACCTGCGTAATTTGAAGGGGTTCGACCTCGGCAAAAGTCTTCTAACAAAATGAAGTTCTGAAGCAAAGCCAGATGCCGTAGCACAAACAATTTGCTAAAAAGTATTCGTAGCGTAAGTCAACGCGACACGCTTCAGCCTACAATCTGTGAGTTATCTGTGTCACAATTGCCCTAAATACATGACAGTTTGTACTGTTTCACGTGAATGACACGTGACATTGCATTTACGCAGTTATTCGTACTAGGCCCACAGGTCTGAAATACTGACGAGCTTTTAAAAATTAAAACATATCATCGTAGCGATTTGTGGTATCTACTACCGCTCCTGGAAAATGGTTTTATATACATATGTATATCTTATGTAAATTATTTAATAACTGACAAGGCTAGTTTTTCAAAAAATACTTTTAATAATGGCGTGAACGGCGCCTGTTATACGATGTCCAATACTTGTTTCAATTTATACCCCTTATTGGTGTTGTTATTTCTGAGATGAGTGAGTGAGTGTGTATATGAGTTAATTCTTAACACTGAAATACAAGTAGGTCGGCGGATTTGGATGAAATATAAAACGGAGATATTACTAAGGATTAAGAACACGTTGAGTACTTGTTAGCTGATTCATCAGATAATTCCAGAGAGTTACAATAACCTCTGAACAGAGGTACTAAAAGATTTAGAAAACACGGTGAGCTATATTTCGACACACTAACCATATGTTTCCACACTAAACGAGTAAAATTTGTACATACATATTAAATTACAATACAAAAAACATAAGTACAATAAAGCGAACCTTTGAACGAATGCACTCACTCGATGGACCATCTAGGAATGTACAGTAAATATAATACCTCCTATAGTTTATTTTTAAACTATTATAAAACATAATTATAAAGTTTTGTCCTATTATGACTTACGTACCAGCTTTATGAGTTTATATACAAGCTGTCTCTTTGTGCAGTGTAGAGAAGTAGCGAAACAAAAATTGGTCACGTAGCTATTATATTTAATGCGTGACTGTAAAAATGAGAACGCTTGAGTAATTAAATGAAAATATATTTTTTTGTATCCTACCTCCAAATATTTTTGTCTAAAGTATGCCAAAATCATAAATGAATCCTGGTCTTTAAGTGCTTGGGAGAGAGATTTGAATCCGCTATTGTTAAGATTATGTCTCCCTTGTCGCGGTTATTAAAGAAGACAGTCCTGTCAAATCTGATACTCATCAGATAGGCTTATTATTCGTTGACAGAAAATATTAGGGGGAAGGATACGAAAAGCATTGTTGTGTGAAGGCACGCGGCGCGGCCGTGGCGGGCGATGCATGGCGTTTCGCCCCTCTATCGATCGCGCGGCCGCCCGGGTCTTATCGACCCACATCCACCCGACACCCACAGATCTCCCCACGCAAATCTCAACCTTAAACCTCGTGAACAACACATAAATTACAAAAAACAACGATCGCCAAAACAGACACGCGATTTCCGACTCAAGTAAAACGCAGCATGATTCTCTATTGAATGGTCATTTTCTTTGAATTACTGTAACGAATTATCACCTCTACAGCTTTCAGCATAAAGTTCATACAAATTGGTGTAAGACATGATTCGAGATGCTCGCTACGCATGTCCAGAAACGTATTGTTTTTATTGAGCTCACGAATTGTTCACGTTGACCCTCAGCGAAGGAGCAGTTCTACGAAGTAGAGTTACACGCTCGTTTGACTGCCATATATCAAAAGCCTCGTCATCATCATGAGAAGAATGTTTTTGTTGAAGCTTCCCTTCTGACTTGCTACCTAAGCTATATATGTAGGAGGTGCATTACGCATCAGAACCAAGGTCGAAGGTGGCTCGTCACCCCAGCCCGGGGGCCCGTTAACCCTGACCTAGGCAGAGAGGTGAAGGATATTCCTACTACGGCGGGCGGAGGGGGCGGAGGGCGACCCCTGAACACCACTTGCACTACGGCTCATGCCTACCTACCCTTCCCGTCACATCATGGTGTTGATGCTTATAACACTCTCTGTATGTTGCTAATAGATTGAGCGAAAGTTATTACACCTCTATATGCTACGACAAACCCAACAAAACCTTATTTAGATAATATCTAAAGTAGCTTATTGTTTGTTTGTTTATTCTAAAGTATTTATTTCTTGTATTGTCTCTCGCCATCATCGGTATGTAAGTACTTTTAACCTGTAAATAACTATAGATTGGATATGCGTTACATAACTATACGAATGATATCGAAAACCGAATAAAATCATTAATAATAAATAACTTACTCTAAAATATGAAAACACTACTCCTATCCAGCCAGGTGCACCACAAGACAGACCCAAGCTCCCTGATAAAATAAAAGATGTATAATATAATTATTACTTTTAAATTTATAATTATTTTTATAAGTACTACTAGCTGCGCTCTGGGGTTTTGCGTGGTGATGGATGATGATGAAAAGTGCATTATGTCTTTCCCGGGATGTAATCTATCTCTTGTTTCATTACGAGCCGTTCAGCCGTTGAGGTGTGAAAGCGTTACAAACAATCAAACCAACAAATAAATCCAGTTTCTAATATTAGGTAGGATACTAGCTGACCTGACAGACATTGTCCTGTCCGATAAAAAAGGAATTTTAGTTATTACCACGTGTTTTTTCAGGCGACTTTTCGATTTAAATTTCGCTTAAAATAATATCGGACTAAACCGAACATTTAATAAATTACTATTAACCGGTTGAATGGCGATCCGCCATATTTGGGCAATAATACAATAGATTCGCACAAATCTACCTACTTTTCCAGGAACTGCAACGTGTGTGGGTAATCATCATCGGTCCTTTTAGCTTTTTATCATTAACCTTTTATCATGAACTCACCAAAGAACAAACATGTATATAGATAGACAGGTAGATATATCACAGGTTGCGTTACAAGAAACATCTCATGTTTGGTAGCAGCGGTGTACCAGCTCGTAGCGTGTAGCAATCTCGTAGTATGTAGCATTGCAATGAATTAACGGTTCTGCTTATACTTGTTTTTCCTTGGATATGCAAGTTGTGTTTAATGCCACAGTTATAAGATTTACTATTAGTCTAACCAACTCTTTATATAAAGTTTACAGAACCAGATGATAAACCTGCATTGTTTAGTTATTATTGGGAAACGGAAAACCAGTACATGTTTAGAACAGCTGGCGATTTGGCATATCGTTCCATGTAGATACCTAAGAATTAAAATCGTACGACGTCGAACCCTGTACCACTGATTTTTTCTACCGGCCCATAAATTGTAATCCGCGTATCGTGTTCTCACCACGTTCTAGTTCAAATATGAAAGAATATGAGTTTGGTATGTCTGCTGCTATCTCACGCCAAAACTACCGTTTAGTGTTATTTCAAATACATTCTAGTATAATAATATGTTGGTATAACTATAACCTGGAATAACACATAGACTACTTTTATTCCAGAAAATAATCCTATATGCAGTATTAATTGCAATCTTTGGAAAATTACTATGGCGATGACGTAATTGTTCAAAATTGTTTATTTAAATATATAATACTTTTGGAATCAATAATTTTTATATTATTTATTGATTCAGGCGTTACTTTGCAGAAATCCATTATCAAAAACGACATTAGAAGAAATATTTAGTAACACTTCCGCTAAAAACAATGCTTTTGGCCGAGTTGCGGTGTGCACCACCCTCCCTCCCGCACAAACTGCAAACAGGAAGTATACAGAATAAACAACACACAAAAGTTTTTAGTGGAAGTGTCAATAAATATTTCTTCTAATATCGTTTTTGAATTTTTATATTGTTTTCGTGTTGAGACAATTTATTGATTCACGCAATGGTATGATTAGTGACACTTCCGTTGAAAAAAACTCATTACACCTTGGTCCGCTTTTCCACCGGAAGTATCACTAAATATTTCATCTTAAAATTATATTAAATATAGTGACGCTAAATGACACTACGGTAGTACGGGTAAAGCAAAAATAAACAGTCATTTTGCTAAATACATTACAACTTACACATTCGTGGCTGCATCAATAAAACTTACAAATCTTGCATGTTCAAACCGAGCCACAAGTCGGGGAAACGTAGTGGGTACTTAATAAATATATTATTAAGTACCTCGACGCTTGCTCCCCGTCTCGGCGTCGATGGGTTTACAAAAATTCCGTCTGGCGCGACTTTCCCCCCGCAAGAAAATTTTCCGGGTGAAGCCAGGTGCGCCAGGGGGTTCGATCGATGAGGGTGCCTTGCAAGCCCCTTACTTGCACTTACCATTTGTGCATAGAACCGGCGGAGGGCGCCCGCCTTAACACGCGCCCTTGATTTTCCTTCCGATCTTTTACACGGTCACTTATACTTTCGATCTCTTGAATAATCATGATCTCCTGATACTTATAGTTTTTACGATGTTTTTTAGAAATAGGATATTCATTGAAAGTGTTTTAAAAGTGTTGTGATAAGGATGCTGTTGAATTCGTATTATAAGAAGTTGTGGGATCTTGGGGTAAGACTCTTTTTAAATATTACAATAACTTAGTACTTTGCTTTACTTATTGAGTATGGTGACCAACATACATGAACGAAACGGCCTCTTAATAAAAGTTTATATCTTTATTTATGCAGGTACTTAAATAACAGATAAGGACTCTGATGTTATTTATTCGTAGAGATAGGGTAGGTAGTGGAAGGATTGGCATGAATTGATTTTGAATAATTTGAAACAAAGGTGGATTATAGCGAGAAAAATGGCATATACTACTTTTATGCCTAGTTTTTGAAGAATCAAGACAAACTTATTCCACGCGTACTAAATTACGTGCAGTAGTTAGTTTTATCATACTTATAAGAATTAGGTAATTATTTAAACATATTTCAAGTATTTTCACTAAATAGTATAGAATCACAATGTTTTATCGATAAAACATTGTTATTTTATTCACTTACGAGTATATAAAAGTAATAAAAAAAATAACATTGTGTTTAATTCCACAGGTTCATTGAACTATTGGTTCAACAGTTAAAGTTATCGGTTGTTTTGTGGAAACGAGACATTAGTTGATTTCAAATGAACTGAATAATATCAAAATAATACGTTTTCAAATTAGAATTCGCCCGATCTTTCCTTTCTTGCTTAACAGTTTAACCATGCATTGTTTCTGTTTGTTTGCCAATACGCCAATGATATAAAAAACTAACTCTGGAACTATAAAAGTTGTTTTGCCGCAAACGTAAATATTTTTGGCCTTTTTTGTCCACGCATATTTTGTTTGTAGGTGGTCATACCATTCATCCTCTATCCCTCTCTCACCTACCTGCTCCCTGGATAAAGATTACCGGTACGGCTATTATGTATCTCAGTTGCTAACTAATGTTGATTGAAATCGAAAAAAAATGGCCATTCTACGTCACTTTTGTCAGCTTCAGTCATCAACTTACTAACATTTTTGCTTACTGGAGTTGTCCAAACTGACATAGAGCCGCCATTTTTCAAGATTTCAATCATCATTTGTTAGCAACCGAGATACATAATAGCCCTGCAGTTGACACTTTAGTTGGTAAGACTCAAGACTTCAAAAGTCTGTTTTCAATAGTATAGCGCTAGATTTGGCTTATTCCAGAAATCCCCTTCGCGTAGTTATTGGGTGTCGGATGGCGATAATTGGACAATCAAGGTACAGGCAAATTTCAATACCAGATATTCCAACTTCAGATAGCTATTATCATAACAGCTATAGAACATCCACTGCAGAACATCGGTCACCTCTATGGATTAAAAAACTCAAGTACCCAAGCAGCTTCCGACTGGTCCTTTTGAAAAACTGATTCTCCATGTGGTGGTGCACCAATATGACAGTGTTTAGGTTTGAAGGCCACTATATCACTTGCTGGGCTTCTAGGACCAAACTACTATGTATTGGGTAAAGCTGACTAGAGCGCAGAACTATTAAACTCCCAAACCTATATTTATACAGCTCTGGAGTGGAGGTATTGTACTGTACCTGTAATGGACAGGCATGAGCATCTCACCGTTAGCTGAACGACTTAGTACAAGTAAACTCGTTAATTACTACAATAGTAAAACTACACTATACTGCAATTTTAAAGAGAAAAAAATACACTTCCTCGGACGGGATTCGAACGCTCGTCTTTCGATAATCTCTCTGAAATCGCAATAGGTCGCAATAAGTCGCTAAGCAGGTTTAATTGCTATGTTAATAATCATGATATTTTTTTACGATAATACTACTGTCGCAAAGTGCACGTCTTCTCCGCGTAACTCTTGGACTTCATGATTAGTGAAATTCTGCTTGTTTCAGAAAATATAAACAAAATATATATTTGTGCTACGAAATCTCTCTGAAAATTGTCAACACTATGTACTCGTATATCTACGAGTCTAGACTGGTTTTGTCTCTGTTTGATTTATTAATGTAAATATGCTGGTATCCTTTCAATGTTGTATGTTGCCAGAGTATTAATTGTTAGCGACAAACTTATGCGTATATTATACTAAATTCCATACGCGACTTCTTTCATGTGGAATAATCGTGATCCTTCGGGAACTACTGAGTTGAATTGAGTTGAATGGGGATATAAAGTAATCTATGTATTTTTCTGGCTATATGCTATATTTGATTCCAATTTTATTCAAACCCTATTACTACCTAACCTATCTCTACACATAAATAACATCAAAATCTATGTCTACGAGAGATTAATTTGAGTACCTATATGTTTAGTACCTGGATGACAGAGCTTGGCTACGATTATTTTTTTTGAGGAACCTGCCGTGCGATTCTCTAATGATTCGTCGATCTGCTCGTCGACGAGCTCACCGATGTCAAATACTTTATGAGATATCGCCATTGTACATAAGGTTGTTTTTCCAACGTTTGCTCTAAGAGCAAACATCGTTGCATCTTTGACAACATCCGTGAAACAAATGACAAGATGACAAGAAACGTTCTCGGAACAACTCAGTAATTCCCGAAGGATCACGATTATTACACATGAAAGAAGTTGCGAATGGAATTTAATATAATATACGCATAAGTTTGTCGCTAACAATTAATACTCTGGCAACATACAACATTGAAAGGATACCAGCATTTTTACATTATTAAATGAGAGACGGCTGTATTGGCTGTATTAGATTGCTAGGTAACTTGCTTGGAATCTTGTTTCACCGTTCTCGGCGTTGTATTGGAATAAAAGATCAGCCTAATCCGTTGCTTCATTTCTACCTGAAACAGTATCAAACATGCAAACTCATTCTCTCACATCCTTACTCTGAAACATTCGCATTTATAATATCCAATATACGGTTCTTTGCGGCCAATATCCGTTTTTTCTCAAGCATTTTTACTCGACGTCGCGTCTTGTTCATGAATCCTACGATCTCAAATTTTACCCTCTCAGCACCCTTCCTGTTGTGCAAACCCTCGTTTAGTGAGTTTGTTTTTAATCAGTGCGCGAGTGATCAGTCCCCCCGAGGTTCAGCCCTCGCTTTTCCTACGCAACCAAGGGGATGTTACTCTTGTGTTTCCAAGAGATGGTATGCAAAACTTGCGTAATATTTTGGCATTAGGTAATACATGTACGCCCCGTGATTGTACCCTCGTGAACAATTACTATTGGACTGGATTCAACAAACTTCGTCAAAATCAGTTCAACAGCGAAAAACGTAGGTGACAATAATTAAATAAGGTCTTCCCACAAAAAAAGGCTGAGCCCCTATCTGTTTCGTGGGTTTTCCCTAGCAATTGACACGACGGAGGGCTCTTTTCTAGGATTATATAGGACACTAAGTTTAATAGTACTGTATACTGTTTTGTCACCCCAAGGCGTTTTTTGTTAATTTTTGTTCAATCATAAAATTATTTCACTTGCAACACTGCTACATTTTGACATAGTAATGCCTGCATACTGTTGCTTGAGTGTAGAATATGCTGGTTATAAGAGTGGCATCCGCGGATTAAGTAATAAAGAACTTACCTACCAAGCCAGTAATTTTCCCAGTAATTTTAAAAATTTACTACGAATAGAGATTTGCTTACTGTGACTAACTAAGACATAATAACAGACACGAGTGACTTATGATTATTGTAATTTTTTTCTTTTGTTATTATTTTATATCGTCTATTTGACTACCTTAACTTTCTGCCACAGGTTAAAGTGAAGAATTCAACCTTTCTCCTTCCTATAGTATTTTTCCTTGTAGTATATAAGAGTGAGAAATGTTAAATACATTAAAGGGTATACGGAGATCTAAAATAACTGAAAGATTAATTTGTTCTCTTCCATTATAGAAGGTGTGCAACGATACCAAAGATAAGATACCATAACCGTACAAAGCAGTGTCTAAAATGATTATATAATAAATACAATCACCTTTAATCCTTTGAGTACCATTGACGATGATTCATAAATCCTTTGTTTTAATTATCTCGGTATATGAAGTGTTAAGCACATTGCGAATATAAATTCACATTACTGCAATGTATAGTGACCGGCCTACAATGACGAACAATTTTAATTTATCCTATATATATAAACGAGCCCAAGCGTTGTCTTCCCTTCGAGTTCATCGAACTTTTAATCTAGGATCTATAAGGAAACGGCGTCCACGCTTTCCCTTAAGTTCCTGGCGGTCGTTGAACCCACCGCGTGCCTATTTCGGACAATTAAGCAGAACACCCTTGCTGACGTGTTATGGAATGAAAGTTGTCGGGACCTGGGGGCCAACAGCACAGATTAAGGAATAGCTACTACACCACCAGTGTCACTTTCTGGGGTGAATGCACTGCGGGGGCGGCCTCCCTAGCGACCCTCCCTGTAGCCCTCCGACCGCATCAAAGACACTCAATGAAGGTAACCGTATAGTTCTGATGAAAAGTGAACATTGACATTCCGTA